>CM053990.1:10393207-19638207 GCA_028641955.1 Protonibea diacanthus
TTTTTTTAATTCACATGATCTTGATGAAACATGAAATGTTGTCAGCATAGTTGTAACTTCTAATTTGTATTATTGTGGGTAAAATGCTTTGGTAGGGGGGCACTTTATATTTATGCCTTGATTGAATAGCTATCAGTCAAGACAGATGAGAGGAACAAATGTAAACCGCTGATGTGTGATTCATGGTCCACACCTAAACCCAGAGGCCATTCTGATTATGTATTAAAGGACTTGTTGTATAATAACAAAATCATTTTAAATAATATGGTTCATAAGTGTAATGGTTCATGAAAATGATTATTAGCCACATCATGGTACACCAGCCTTTCACATCATTCACTGACCCTCTAACCTAACATTACCTAGTGTCCTGTCCTCCCCACAGTCTGTATATCTTATTCTTCTTTTGTCTGCTGTGTGTCTGCATTTGAAATTTGCTGGAAGATGAATATATTGCAAACATAAATGTGAACATATTAAATTGTGTTTAATTTAATTTTAATTCAAATTGACTACAGATTCAACAGAAATAAATGAAACAGCATAGGAATAACTAAATTTAGATAACATAAAAAGGTTGCAGTAAAATGTTTGAAGAGTATTAGATAGTAGTATTAGATTGGTATCTAGAAAGTATTTTCCGAGACTGTTTAATGCAAAAATGAGTCATGCAAAAAGTCACTAATACATGGAGGAAATACAGACAGAGATAACTCAATAAAAACACTGAATATAGACAGAAATAAGTCTGGAACTTCTAATTGTGAAGTTGATCAAATAATGAGACTGCATGAATTAAATGGTATGATTACAGAGAATCAAACAGTCTGGACAATTGCTATGCACTCAAAAGAAAATTAGGACACTTATGCATTTCAATTACATAGAAGTTTCTGTCCATTTGAATTACGTGGTTTTAATATACAATTAACTAACAAACGTTCATTTTCATTGTTGGGTTTGGGCAAACAAATTGACTTTATTAATACTGAATGCATAGACCTGGCTACTACTACACTAGTGGAAGCACATTGAGTTTATTAGTAATATTACATAAATCTTATTACTTGCTTCACATTAAGTTTATTAGTTAATTTATATGAATCAATGTAATTTAAATGTATGGAATTTTTCTATGTAATTGAAATGCATAAGTCCTGCATTTTAGCCCAAAATATTTTTCAGTGTGTCCGTGAAGCTTTGGTGACCCCTAGTGTGTGTCGGGACTCCGAGGTTGTGAACCACTGGTTTACACTATGTAAGACATGATCTCATGAACCAAGGTGTTACACGTCATGTGAACATGGTGTGGGGCAAACCTGATAGATAATAAATGTGGGTCACTATACCGGCCACGGTTAGATACCTGTCATGTCAACTCAATATCAGACCAACATAACTACTGGACCGCTGGTGCAGCTGGGCCTCAGTCTGTCCTCAACCATTTTTACACACGCACTCATTTTCGTTCTCTCAAGAATTGTCATGATGGCAGTACATGGACGTATACAGAATGTTTTGTATGTGTGTATGTTTATTCTTCCCAAATGTCTGAGTGTTTTTATCTATGGACTGAGAGACCAGACTATCAGACCCATCCTTGTTTATTATTTATGCTGTCGACTGATAATTTCGTTGCAGCCAAGACAGAGGCCTAAGATGTGTGAAATAAATTAACCATATATTCTATGCTATCGTCAAACTTACCGTCATAAGTCAGTATATACAACATTCATCATGTAGCTGGAAACAAACTTAAAACATCCATTATTAGATGATGACAGCTAAAACAAAATGGGTGCAGGTTCAATTTGAACCTGGGCTGCTGTGGTAAAGACTGAGCCTTGGTGAATGTTTCATTGTTTGTTTGTTTTTGATGGTCACCAGAAGTTTTGTCAGTATTTCTTTAAATACACATATGGAAGGCAGTCAAAATAATCATTCTGACAACAACAAAAGCAGCAAATCACACTGATTTGAGAAGTTGTTGTGATTTCACTTAAATCCTGTATTTATCATTCTAGGGCAGTTTCCTCAGACTTTGAAGGAATATCTTACTTCCTTGTTTGTGGTGTTATAAGTCAAATGAAATAAAATTATATTTGATACCCATGCAAAGGATTTGCTTTATTGATGTTTGGTGTTTGATGTGTGGTGTTTTTGTCCATTTATGCTTAAGCTGAAATACTCAATGTGTAATTAATTACAATTACTTCATACTTCTACTGCATCACATGAGAGAAATTTTATACTCACTGGATTTATTGGAACACTTTAGTAACTAGTTACTTTCCAGTTTCTAATTAAATTCTAATGTGATATTATAGAAAGATAAGACCAGATCCTGACTGGGAGCACCAGGTTCACCAGCTGCAACATTAAAGTGATGAATACATGAATGCAATAATTATAATACTTTACTTTACTTTCACTCCAAGTAAAAGCGACTTTAATGAGTATTTCTACACTGCTGTGTTTTTAGTTTTACTTCTCTGTACTTTTTGTACCGTTTCTGCCTGGAGGAGATAAGAGTCTAGATTACATGCAGACCCCACCTCTGGCCCCACAAAACCACCACCCCATATATACATATACATATACATATATATAATACATACACACACACACACACACACACACACACACACACATACACATACACATACACACACATACACAGACATTGAGGCATATATATATATATATATATATATATATATATATATATATATATATCTGTGTGTGTGTGTGTGTGTGTAGTATAAATTATCTTGCTCAATAAAAGAGCTCCCAGCTCAGAGCCGGTAACGCCGTCATGACGTATGACGTATGAAAGTGCGTCGTGACGCTCGCTGGTCGACCGTTTTCCCTCCTCGTTGACGAAGCTAACAGGCTATGCCGATGTTTAGCTAAAGACACTTTTATCGTTGAGCCTTTTGCAGTCTGTCGCTTTAACATCGTAGGAGGACGGCCGGGAAAGAAACCGCACAACTATAGCACCGTTGTTAAAGGTAAATGTTTGGACTAACGGCTGCTCTTTGTCCGTCTTGCTTTTGTTTTGCTAACGTTTACGTAGCAACGGTAAGTAGTTAGCGGGGAGAGCTAGCTGGCTAATGTTAGCTTGACGCACGTAACTTCGACCCAGCGGCTGTCAACAACTCTGTAAACCTCCAACAGCAGCGTGCGGTTATATTTATTTACACACTCACTCTGTGTGCTGGTAAGAAGTAGCTGACTCGTGGATCGCGTTGTTTTTGTGCGGTTACTTCACGGAGCTAACGGCGTTAGCTGACGCGGAAATTACGCTGTAGGAATGTCAACGTTAGCGCCGTGCGTTGATTTGTAACTGGTCTCGTCTGGCTCTGACTCGTTACGTGAAAGTTTTCGACTAGTTTAAACTCACCCAGCAGCTGACATTAGTGCTGTGTTTTTGAATTAACGGCACTGACTGAAGCCTCAGCCCCGGTTAGCTACACGTGGAGTAGCCCCCAGCCAGCCAGGCTCGGCCAGTGTTTGTCTGTCCTCTGAGGTTAGGCCATGACATCCCGGCTTAATATTAAAGTTTTCCACCATAATAGAGCCACACCTTTCACGGTTAAGTCTCAAGTTGCTGAAGACTAACAACTGAAACAGTTAAACGTGTTTACCTCCAAGAAAATTAAGTCTGCTGTCCTTGTTCTTATATACAGTTTATATTGTGTTTAACTGTGTTTTGTGTTGATGTGCATCTGTTGTGACACAGATATCAAAGTTCAGATGTTCAGCAATTTGAAGGTTTGGTCCTGCTGAGAAATGTCACTGAAATAGAGAGAGAGTTAGATGAGATGAGTCACAGATATTTTTAGTTTTTGGTGTAATCTTCTAGCTGTGATGATCTTTTCCCAAAAATACCGCCTCAGACAAAGCTAAAATGAGTTTTATTTTTTAATTCGGCCTCAGTTTGATGTGAATGTGACGTTCAATCTCAAACTCTCCATAACAAAACCATTTATGATTGATGTTGTTAACTCCGACAGTGTTTAGTTTATGGGATCCTGTCTGCAGGATCTAAACAGACGTTGCTGTCGGCCTCCAGCTGTTTAACTTTTGTGTTTGTCCCCGTTACAGAAGACTTATGCAGTCCTGCTAGCAGGGCAAGATGTTCAACAAGTCATTTGGTACTCCCTTCGGTGGAGGGACGGGAGGGTTTGGCACCTCATCGACCTTTGGACAACAAAGTAAGTTTTATTTATTTAGTTTTTAAACTCTGGGTGATGTTAATATGTTGAACGGTTGTCTAGAAAAGAGAAGATGATACGCTAATGTAGATATGTACGCGTGATCTATGATCAATTTGAACAGATTACTCTAAGTTGCAGCAGGTGATTTAGTCAGTCTGTCATGTTATCCTCTCTAACTACAGATGCTGGTTTTGGGGCGGCAGGAGGCTTTGGGACATCTGCGTTCGGGACGACCACCAACGCTGGAGGATTGTTTGGTGCCACACAGAATAAACCTGGTTTGTCAACTCTTCATTCAATCTTTGTTTGTTTGGCTCCTCTGTGTCTCAATCCAGCACTTGAGAGTCCTTCCTGTCTGGGGAAAGTTTCACCTGCTGAGATTGAATCCATGAGAAATATTCTTCAAGCCCTCTGATCTTGTGGTCATCTATATCCTGTTGCTTTGTGTAGGTTTATAACTGAATATTGTCCATTTCCTACAGGAGGACTGTTTGGCTCGAATACATTCAGCCAGACAGCAACTTCCTCAACCAGCACCGGCTTTGGTTTTGGCGCAGCGAGCGGCACTTCAACGAGTCTGTTTGGCAACGCTGGAACGGGCACCACCGGCGGACTCTTCTCCCAGCCGAACAATGCTTTCGGTGCCAACAAACCTACTTCTTTCGGAAGTGAGAACCCTCCTTAATTGTTTTTTGTATGTTGTCTTATTCCGTCAGATTCTTCAGAATTTGACCAGTAGGGACCTCAAAATCAACATGCTGCCGTTAGTAGGATGATACGTTTTGAGTTTACACATTTCGTCTGAACTCTAACAAGAAATATGGTTCATCACGATAGCCACAAACCAAGGTGGAGATCAGAAACCAAAAAAAGAGATGTACATCATTGAGTTAAGAAGCATGAAATAACACCACAAAGTTCCACCTTTTCATGTTTGAAACCCGCCTGCTCGAGAAAAATGTGAAATAAGTTTGTTTTTCCAAATTGCTCAGTCCAGTTGTCACTTTGATTTATTTATGAAATGAAACGCCTGAATGGCCTGAAGAAGTCTCCCTCACATCGTGTCCTCCAGGCTTTGGTACAAGCACCAGCAGTGGCGGGCTGTTTGGGACGACCAACACCACTGCCAACCCGTTTGGTGCAACAACCTCCCTGTTTGGAGGTGGCTCTGGGTTCTCTGCCGCACAGCAGCCAGGAACGACCGTGAAATTCAACGTGAGTACTTTGAGCACTGTCCAAACTGGTGTCAGTGGATGCCATTCCCCCACAATGCAATGCTCATAATAAATGAAAACATTAAAACGGTTGTGTTTTGAATGTTGATTTGAGTTATACTCGCTGCAAAAAGAGTATGCAGTGGAAATGATCAGACAGACACTCCAACAGCATCATACTTTTCTTTTGTTCCCCTTCAGCCTCCAACAGGAAGTGACACAATGGTGAAAGCAGGCGTGACAACGAGCATCAACACGAAACATCAGTGCATCACAGCCATGAAGGAGTACGAGAACAAATCCCTGGAGGTGAGTTTGACCGCTTTTGAAGGTTTTTGAAGTTTCAGTTTGTGGAATATCAAACTTCAGGGAGATTGTTTATTGGCACTGAACCGGATCCTGTCCCCAGCTTTGCGAACTGGTCTGTTTCTTTTCAACTAGTGATTTAGTTTAGCTTTTTTCTGAGGACTGAGGCACCCATAAACACACAAAGCACCCAGTTAGCAAGGGATGAGCAGGCAGATGTTCAGGTCCTGAGGTGACCCGGCATGCTGCTCACAATGTAAATGTGACGATTTTAGTTGAGAGCAGAAACCTGTGGACAAAAGTTGTTTTGTTTCCAAAATTGAAACTGGAATGTGAAAAGACATCCAGCCGTCTGTTGGAACTCAACCAAATTATTTTTGATCTAATGTTTGTTTATTGATGTCTCTCGTGTCTCCCTGCAGGAGTTGAGGTTGGAGGATTACCAGGCGGGCAGGAAGGGCCCGAGCAACCCGATGGCTGCAGGGACAGCTAGTTTGTTTGGACCGGCAACGGCCACATCCAGTGCCACCACCGGCCTGTTCGGCTCTGCCGCCCCCAACACCAACTTCTCCTTTGGACAGAACAAGAGCACTTTTGGAGCCACGCGTAAGTGGAGATGACAACAGAAGCTGGTTATTTGTTATTTGACTATTCTGTCGCCATGAGTCTGCTGAAACTCTGAAATTGATTGATAAGATTTGGTGAAGCAATGTCCTGCGTGTTTGTCCTCTCTGCAGCAGCAGCCACTGGTGGTTTTGGTACAGCCACAGGCGGTCTGTTCGGTCAGCAGACCCAACAACAAGCTGCCAGCCTCTTCAAGCCGTTTGGTCAGGCTACCACCACACAGAGCACCGGCTTCTCCTTCGGCAACACCAACACTATGGGACAGGCCAACACCAGCAGCATGGTGAGGGTCACTTAGATTCTCTTTGTGTATTTAAGTGTATACACAAAAATGAGTTTGACTCTGCAGGAGCAGAAAAAAAGATGAAAATGTGTCTTTAAGTCAAATATCAGCAGTCCTAACGCAGCGTGTTTCACTTTATGTGTTTTTTAAAAGTAGAGACCATTTAGTCTGAGTTTTGAGGATGTTTTGTGTCTTCTGTGATCCAGGGTTTGTTTGGGAACACGGCAGCGTCTCAGTCGGGTGGGTTGTTCGGCGCTGCTCAGACGAGCACTGCCACTGCCTTTGGGACTGGTACCGGGCTGTTCGGCCAAACCAACGCTGGTTTTGGAAACGTCGGCACTCAGGTACAAACCAGAGATGATTTGAGATGGGACACATTTACAGTTTGCAACCAGTTTGTTAGTAACAGAAAAGGGATGGTAATGATTGTGCCAGGTATTAGTCAGACCAGGTGTTACCAGGGGAACGTTGGTGTGGCTTGTGAAAACTTGTTGCAGGCCACAATTGCATGTGTATGCGATAGCAGACACGTATGCACATCATGTACTAGACAAGAGGCATTTGATAACCTATTATGACAACATCTACCAGGTTCACTTTGATTGTTTTCTCATAGAAACACTCGATTCCATAAACTCTAAACATGCAGAGTGTGTGTGTGTGTGTGTGTGTGTGTGTGTGTGTGTGTGTGTGTGTGTATTACAGCAGAGTTTATTCGGTAATAAGACAGCTGGGTTCGGCACCACGACCACCAGCGCACCGTCCTTTGGAACCGGCACCGGACTGTTTGGAAACAAGCCAGCCCTCACACTGGGGACTGGAACTAACACCTCCACCTTCGGTAAGTCTACAGATGTTCAGATGAGTAACCAATGGGAAAATACTGATGCTTCAGGCCACTTCACCATTTAACTTTTTATTGTTTTTGATATGTTTATTTTTGGCTTGGTGCAGGATTTGGTGCAAACCCTGCTGCAGGGAGTCTGTTTGGTAACAAGCCGGCCACCGGAGGACTGGGAGCTGGACTGGGAACGAGCTTCGGAACAGGTACCAGATGAACCATGATGTTAAATGTAAAAAAAAATCCTCTGGTAGCACGTGTGTCACTTAGGAGCCTAAATAGATCAGAAACTACTTTGATAATCCTAATAACTGTGATGATAGTAAATAATGAATCATCTTTGGGCTTTGTACGGTTAAATAAGCAGTTTGTTGGATTCTTTTCATTATCTTTTAGTCTAGAAATGTCAGAAAATACTGAAAAATGTCTATCAGTGTCAATTTCAGCCCTCCACTGCTTTCACAGACTTGTTTTAATTATTTCACTCAGTATCTTCAAAAAGCAAAAGTAAAACAAAACAAAAACAGATTCACTTTGGCTCCGTAACTTTTAGTTACAATAAAACAAATCAAATACAGAAATGAGTGAACAATAATGTCTACGTTTGTGAATATTTACCAAACTCAGCCAGAGAGACAGTCCTCATAAATATATTGATACAGGTGTTCTGTGTTCAGCAGTGGGCACAGGACAGACGTCTCTGTTTGGGAATAACCAGAACAAACTAGGCACCGCGCTGGGAACGATGGGAACGTTCGGAACAGCCGGATTCAACACCGGAACCAGCACCCTGGGTTTCGGAGCTCCACAGCAGCCTGTCGGTGAGCAGCTTGAGGCCGCCCGCCAGAAACACTGAATGACGGCAGTACACACCACAGACAAACAAGAACAAACCTCTCTAGTCTGATGTTGAACACAAACATTCAAATTATCTCAGTTTATCTGTGAAAACTCTTCCTTCTCTTTCATGGTGAATTGTTTTAACATTAAAACTAATCTATTTTTTCAAAAGTTCTGCCATCAAACATGGCAAACATATGTTTGTTTTATTTAGATTGTAGTCAGCAGTGTTTGTGTTATGTTTGACCTCCGACCCTGGACGGGTGGAGCAGTGTTCATTTTTTAATTTTTCTCTTGCAGCTCTCACGGATCCGAGTGCGGCGGCCGCCCAGCAGGCCATGCTTCAGCAGCAGCTCAGTGTCCTGGCATACTCCCCGTACGGAGACTCACCGCTGTTCAGAAACCAGCTGTCCGACCCCAAGAAGAAAGAGGAGGTAACAGCTGCAGGCTGCAGTCATATTTTTTTGTTGTAGTTTGTCTTCAGCTGATCTCGGTTGTGTTGTGAATAAATGAATAGGAATGAGCTAAAGATGTAGGTACCAAATGTGCTCAGCCTGCTCTGTAAAAGACCTTGATTTAAGGTATTCTGTCTTCTGTTGACTGCTAATGGCAAATAAATCAGTTAGCAACTAGCTACCTTAGCAAGCAACACCTAAAGCTATTTGTATGACATTGTTGGGTCGCTATAGGTGACCTGTAGTGCAGATATGTGGGGAAAAAAAGACATTTATTTTGACTTCATGGAGACTAAAGCTGACGTATGACAGGCAACTCCCAAACCAACAACCACATAAACCTATTAAATTAAATACATTTCTGCTGATTTTTAGTGCCAATCACAACTTCTGTGTTTTGACAGCGTTTAAAACCAACCAATCCGACAGCTCAGAAAGCTCTGACCACTCCCACTCACTACAAGCTGACCCCCCGACCTGCGACCAGAGTCCGCCCCAAAGCGCTGTCATCATCAGGGGCCTCCAAGTCTCAGCTCTTCGACGGGCTGGATGACGACGAACCCTCGCTCACTAACGGAGCTTTCATACCCAGGTACCCATCTGGTCACCATGGCAACAATACGCTTCATTTACACGTGTGATTCATAAGTGATTACACTGAACACCTGACCCGTTTGTCCACAGGAAGAGCATCAAGAAACTTGTGCTGAAGAACCTGAACAGCAGTCAGTACAGCAGTCCCATCAACAAAGAGACAGACGACCTCGCGTCTCCTTCAGAATACCCGCAGAACGGACACAGGTCTGAACATGAAATGTTTTAAACACAGTTTGAATGTGAAGTGTCCATGTAGAGACAATTATGGACATTTTTGACACATTTTTTCATCATTTTTCTGATTTCGTCTAATTTCTCTAACGTTCTTTTGTGTTACAATTTTTAATTACGATACTTGAGAGTCTGTGCACAATGTTTTAATTCTGACTCTTCTTCCCTGATTTTCCTGTCTGCAGCCACGTGGAGGATGAGGATGAGCTGAGGGATGTGCCGGGCCCGAGCAGCCGGGCAGACGACGACCCGGAGGTCACACAGTTCTACGTCAACCCCATCGCTAAGCCGATCCCACAAGGCCGCGTCCACACCAGCCTGCAGGACACCATCAGTGACCTCAACATGCACAAACCGGCGAGGAATGGATTAGAGGTCAGCAGCCACGGTTCTTCCTGTCACCTGCGACTGTTTCATAAGCAGACAAAGAATTTGCATGGTGGACAGTGAGACTACAGTCAATATTCAAAAATATTTGATTAAAAAACCCAGTTTTCACACACAACATATAAATGAACACGAAACAGAAAGTCCAGATGGTTCGACAGAACTTGAGTTTAAACCTGTTTGATTCGTGTCAGACTGTCAGTTACACATTGCCAGATTGAAATTTTAATGTTTATGTGTATCTTTTCTTTTTTTTTCCTCAGCTGAGCAGCGAGGACATGTCGGCGTCTTTGGGGGAGGATTCTCTGCAGGAGGACAGAGGGGAGGAGCAGCAGGAGTCCCAACAGTCTCCTCACCCAGCAGGTCAGACTCCAACACTTTGACACTGTTACTGTTGGCAGGGGAGTGGAAGTGAAACAATTATTTATAATAATAGGCTGAGCTGTAACATTTAGTTCAATTGAACAAAGCTTCAAATGTCTGTCACATTTTGAGGCGTCATGACTCGTATAAAATATATAAAGACCCTCCGTTTGAATGAAGTGAGTCATCAGATTAAATGAGTTTTGAGGCTTTGTTGTGTACTGCAGCAAAATAAAAGTCACATTATTGCAGCATACAAACATTCTACTGTTTATCTTGTTAAAACACAAAATATTTCATGTTGTAACCTGATTTTTCTTGTTAAATACAGTTTATCTTGTTATAATGTATTTTCATACTCTTATAACTTATCACATTAAAACAGCTTTATTGCATTAATAGTAGTAGTAATAATGTAGTGTAATGTAGTAATAATTAAATGTTTTAACAAGATAAATGTTTTATTTTTATAACGAGAAGTTCCTTTTTTTTAATAACCTAAAAATATCTTGTTATAACACATTTTACATGTTATGTGTGATACTAATGTACAGGCAGAGAGACTGAGACAGTGACCTGGTCCTTGTATGTGATCTGTGATTGAGTTTAATGTCTGAACTCCAGTTAGAAATTATTAGTATTACATCACTTACTGTTTTCTGTCTTTCAGGCATCGTCCTGAACCGTGTTGGTTATTACACCATCCCCTCCATGGAGGATCTGGCTGACATGGTGGATGAAAATGGAGAGTGTGTGGTGGAGAACTTCTCTGTTGGCAGGAAAGGTAACGCCTTCCACATATTTATGCTGTTTGAAACTTCTTCAGATGTCTTATTTTGAAGAAGGTCTGATTGTTCTGTGAGCTGCTTGATGACCCTCTATGCATGTAAATCTTAGTGCTGTGTTCTGATTGGCCCTCACAGGTTACGGCTCCATCTTCTTCCCCGGTGAGGTGAACGTGACGGGTCTGAACCTTGACGAGATCGTCCACTTCAGACGCAAAGAGGTCATTGTGTACCCGGATGATAAAATCAAGCCACCGGAGGGGGAGGGGCTTAACAGGTGAGTGACAGACCAGGAGAGGTCAGGGTAGAAATGTTTCGGTTGACTGGTCTGGAAGGGAAAAGGATTTGTTACATGCTGCTAAGTTTCCTGTCCTGACCCGATCCTGTCGCAGGCGAGCTGAGGTGACTCTGGACGGCGTTTGGCCAAACGACAAGACGACCTGCACTCAGATCAGGAGCCCCGAACGCCTGACGGAGATGAACTACGAGGGTCGGCTGGAGAAAGCCTCACGCAAACAGGGAGCTCGTTTCCTGGAGTACAGACCTGAGACCGGATCCTGGGTGTTCGAGGTCGGTTACTGCTGCTCAGAAAAATGAACCTCCGCCAACGATAACAATAATTTAAAAACTTTCCTGTGTGTGTTTTAGTCATAATTCTTGTAGAAAGTTCACCTATCAACAGATATATTGTTAATCATATTTTTAAAATACATAGTGTTTAACATGGCTCCTGTATCCTTGAAGTCCTTGAAAGGTTTTGAATTTGACACAGCTTCTCTCTTGTCGATAATGACTTCTTCTGTAAAGCTGCTGGTTATTATTAAATTATACCATGGCAGGTTACTGAATTTGATGCTCACCTTTAATGTCATGTCTACATTTTTACTATTTAAAGCCGCATTTCCAGAGGCTTTAAGTACCTTGAAAGTGCTTGAATTTCACAGTCAAGCTCTGTGCTGCTCAGGTCGTTCTCAGGTGTAACAAATCTCCTCCTCCTCTCAGGTGGCGCATTTCTCCAAATACGGCCTCCAAGACTCTGACGAAGAAGAGGAGGTCCCGCCCAAAACCGACCCCAAGAAGCTGAAGACGATGATGCCGCCTCCCTCCAGGCTGCAGCAGCTACAGCAGCTGCTTCCCCCCTCCCAGCAGCAGGTGGCGCCACAGGCTCAGGTAGAGCAGCCTGCAACCATCAACACTCATCATCCTCCTCCTCACTGACACAACTGAGATGATTAAAATGAGCATTTCGCTCACATTGCTGATCATTTCCAGCAGCTTGTTTTTTTAATTTGAGAGGAACGATCAGGCCGTACAGTTTTTCTGGTTCGGACAGCTTTAGTGTGTCTTGAAAAGAAAAGGCTTGAAAGTAAACGTCTATGTTTAAACAGAGATGGTAGAGAGATGGATGGACAGCGGTCAGCAGGATTACAGAAAAACTACTGGCCCGGTTAACATGAACTTTGGTGTAAGGGTGTCTCAACGGTCGAAGAAGAACCCATTACATGTTTGAGCAGATAGACAAATTATTTTTAAATTTGGGAAATAGGTGAATTGTAATACAGATGTGTATAGAGGAATGTAGGCCTTGGTGCAGGTCCTTCTGGTTTTTTTTATTGTTGGTGTGACGCCTAAAAAGCTTTAATATAAGATTGTTTCATCAGTAAAGGAAACAAATACAAGTTTCAACAAACATCAGATCATTTTGTTATTGCTGCCGTCACAGTATAGAAATTAACAATCGTGCGTCTCTTGACGTCTGCTTGATTTTTGCTAAAAAGGTTCCTCATGTCTCAGTTTCCTCGAGCTGAAGACTGCTTCAAATGTCTTATTTTAACGAAGGGAATCAGTTTACTGTGATGAAAGCAGCAAAACTTCACATTTGACAGGTTGGAAGCAGAAAATGTGTTTACATTTATCTTGTGACAGAAAACTCAGTGTTTACTGCTGTTACAGTTTTGCTTTAATTTCCACGTCTTAGTGCCAGATGTTCTGCTGCAGAGCTGAAGTTGTTTTTAAATATCAAGTCTATGAACCGATGGAGTAGTTCAAACCTGAATCTGAATGTCTTCATCTGTTTATTTTAATGCGTGTGTGCAGCTTCAGCAGCAACATATTTTCACTGCTGACGAAACAGATGTTTTATGTTGTGTTCTGCAGAATATAAAGTTTGTTATTTTATTAGTATATTATGAGCTTCTTGTGTTTTCTGATGAGCAGCAGCTTAAAGTTTATGTTCAACATCAAGTTTTAAAACAAGCTTCTCGAGCAGAGAAACATTTTAAACTCCAATCTGCTCTCAGACGTGTGACATCAGATGTACTAATTTCCGTATTATGCAATTAATGGAAGAACCTAATAAAGTTAATGAAGATTTAATCTTTTGTGTGTAAAGTTTGTGTGAAGAGCAGCTTCTGTTTGTGGTGAGAAGATAGAGGACTTCAGTTATTAAATCAAACTTTTTAGGCTTTTTTTTTTTTTTTTAGATTTTAATGAGGAGTTTTTATCAGGTTGTGCATAAAAATGCACGACAAGCCTCCATTAATGCTCAGGCAACGTTAAAAATAAGCTCCTGTAGTCATAAAAATTGTTTTTTTAGAAATACAAATTCGTTCTCAGGCAGAAAGATAGAAAATGAATAAACCTAGCTGTTTTTCCATTGGTCGGTCTGACTGTGTTTGTGTCTTCAGTCCACCATCGTCATGGATCTTCCGGGTGGAGACGAGTTGGACAGCGACATGGCTGACATCACCCAAAGCATGCTGGGAGGAGAGGAGGACGCCGAGCTGCCGGCGGGCGAGATGGACACGCTCAGTGGGAAGCTCGATGGTCTGATCTCCGCCGAGCATGATGGCATCTCTGCATCCAGCCACATTGCGTCCTCGCTGGGCATCAACCCGCACACCCTCCAGGTAGAGTTGCTGGCCTCGTCCACAAAACAGAGTGCATCATTTCGTCAGACACCGGCAGATTAGTTGAATCGTTGAATCATCTGTTTTGTCGGCAGATCATGAAGGCGTCTCTGTTTGCTGAGGATGAGGAGGAGAGCGATATGTTCCAGGATCACGGAGCGGCGAAGGTCTCCACTGATGTCTCGTCCCCTCGTCTCGTCCTGCCGGGAGCTCAGAGCCGACCCTCCGGTAGGAAACTCTAACCACCATCCATTTTTAATTTGAGAAGAGTTGTGTCTGGGGCATCTGGACTTATAAATCCATAAAGAGATTTCACCTCTCACCCAAAAGGATGAAGCTGACTGAAATTGTTTCCACTTGGTTCGTTAGTTGTCCTTGTTGTTGTGTCTTTGGAGTCAGGGGCTTGAGGGGGGTAGGTGGTGTCTGAGGCCTCCTCATGTAACTGTGACAGGAGAAACGTCTTCAAAGATCTACAACCAAGTCCAGATGCCCCAGATTTAAATTATCCTCTCAAAGAAAGTTGACCTGGGCGACTGAGAACCTTCACAGACTTCTTAAAACCTCCGTCTGCTTCTTCTATTTTAATTTTTTTTTTGTTGAACTTAATTTATTCAGCAGTTTCACTGTGAGCCAAGAGTTTGACTTTGACTTTGTCATATTTATAATATTCATAATTACATTTTCTTTAGTGAAAATAAGAATCGTTATGTTACCTCAGACTTTTGTAGTCGTATCCCAGAGTGGATAAAATGAACACTGGCTCTAGATGGGGACACCATATTTACTCCTTCATGCTTTGAAGGATAGAGTATAGCATGTAATCAGCAGCTACAGCACTAGATGCCACTAAATCGTGCAGATTGGTTCTTTAAGGACAGCTAAGTGGTGTAATAACACAGATTCTGCATGTTCCAGGGATTAAACCTGTGACTGAAGAAACATCATAGGAATAAAAATAAACTGTCTCTCTCTTTCTTGCAGTCGGTGGTCTCCTTCAGGCTCGTTTTACCTCCAGCCTCTTCTCTCAGCTGTCAGATTCTTCGCGCCCTCCTCCTTCACTGTCTCGGGCGTCTCCAGCAGCCGTTGAACCGTCCTGTCCATTACAGTGGGCGGGGCCGTCCCCCTCGTCCTTCCTGCTGCCCCCCAGAACTGTCGAGCCTTCGATCAGGACGGTCGGTGTACGGCGGCTGGGTGGCCCCGTCCCCCTCAAAGAGTCTGTCACTCATGGGAAGGTTGGTGCTCTGATCACTTCTCCTCCACCTGAATCAACACAACAAAGATGAATGTTCATGTTGTTTGTTGTTGTTTTGTAGGGGAGTTTAATGATGGACGCGGGGCTGTTTGCGGGTCGTTCTTTTCGGGTCGGCTGGGGTCCCGGTTGGACGTTGGCACACTGCGGCCACCGGCTGAGCTCACCGCCAGGAAAACAGCTCGAGCACCAAGAACTATTGGCTAAAACAGACTTCAGCTTCTTGCCAAAACCCTCCAGGACCAAACCGTAAGATACACACAAATCCTGGAATACCTTGAAAGTAGCCACATTCTCAAAAATTTATGTTTTTGTTTATTTTTCTGCAACATGAACAAAACGAAAAGGAAATTCTGGTTCTAAGCTGACCTGCCTTCCTCTGCAGGCTGATCGAAAGCCCCTATAAGGTGGTGCTGGAGCAGCTGGTGGGTCTGGAGCCTCCATCAACGAAGAGCACGGAGGAGGAGGATGAGGAGAGCCAGGCGGTGCTGCAGCGCCCCCTGGAGATCTGTCTGAAGCACAGCACGGTTGACATCACAGATGCCTCCACCTGCCCTTTGGTCCGACCGCAGCCCGGCGTGGCGGCGCTGCACGAATATGCCGAGTGGATCACCGAAGTGAACGACAAGCAGGGAGAGGCAGACCGTAAGAGAACGAGTCCAAATGTTTGTGCAGAGTTGAAATGGCAATAAGTAACATGTAACAAAGCAACATCTCACACGGTGAGAGATGATTCAGATCTTTGTTTAACTCTAAACCGACAGATAAATGAGGCAGCATACATTTTTCTCTGATTTTGAATTCTGGGATCTCATTTAATCCTCCTTACAAATCTTCCTCTCTCCTCCAGCTGTCCTGGGTTACTGGTCCGAGGTCTGGACCTTGTGTGAGGCCTTGTGGGGCCGGTTGGGCCCCTCAGATCAGGAGCCAGACATGGAGACGCCTGACGAATACAAACAGCAGCTGGAGAGGAGGAGGACCTTCTCGGCCTGGTTGTCGCACGGAGCCACCTGCAGGGTGGAGGAGGAGGTAGCCCTGGCAGGGAAGGGTAGCCACACGGAGGCCATCTTCAGCTACCTGACAGGAAACCGCATCAGTGAGGCGTGTCAACTCGCACAGAAAGAAGGTGAGATTTTAAACACTGCAGATGAGAGTCACAGTGAGTCTGACAGGATGGATGGACTCAAACTGAAACTGTTTGTCCCCAGGAGACCACCGTCTGTCCTTGCTGCTGTCACAGGCCATGGGCTCTCAGTACTGCCGAGACCTGCTGGCCCTTCAGCTTGCAGACTGGAACCGCATGCAGACCGACTGCTACTTGCCCGAGGAGCGACTTCGTATCTTCGCGCTTCTTGCTGGCAAACCTGTACGACACTTTTGATCCTGTGTTCATCGGTGCTCTTCCTTCACGAAGAGGCTGTAGCTTAATGCTGGTCGTGTTTCCTGTCTGTCCCTGCAGGTGTGGCAGTCGTCTGACTCTGTGGTGAACGTGTGCTCCGAGTTGGACTGGAAGCGCTGCGTGGCGGTCCACCTCTGGTTCATGTTACCTCCAACTGCCTCGGTGGCCGACGCCCTTGCCAAATACGAAGCCGCCTTCCAGGTGAGCTGCTGTTACATCGCTTCAGTGGGCATGTGTGGTTTTCATATCACAGATCCACTCTTCATTGTTGTGATTGTTTTTTTTTCTTGCAGGGTTCATGTGAGGGGGGCAAGTACGCCTGCGCCCCCCTGCCTCCTTACCTGGAGCGTGAGCAGCCAGACGTGGAGGAAGAGGAGGAGGAGGAGGAGCAGGAGTCCAAACGGCCACTACACGACCTCTGCTTCCACCTGCTCAAACTCTACAGCGACAGGTAAAGTCTCACCTGTCTGCAGCGGGTACAAGAACCAGCTGCTCTGTATGTAGATGAGAAGAGTACGATCAACGAACAACTAAACAATTAATCAACAGATTATTAGTAACAGTTCTGATAATTTTTTAGTCTTTTTTCAACCTCCTGCATTTTGTGTAATGCAGTTTAATCTTTGTAATGTCTGAACTAATGAAGAGTAACTAGAGTTTTAATGCTTGGTCCTGCAGACATTACAGCCTGCAGCAGCTGTTGGACCCTCTGACCGTCACCTGGGAGCGTCTGGACTATCGTCTGAGCTGGCACCTGTGGGGAGTCCTGCAGGCGCTACACTACAGCCACCTGAGCGCCTCACGCCAAGGACTCCTCCACACCAGCTACGCGGCACAGCTGGAGAGTGCCGGCCTTTGGCACATGGCTGTCTTCATCCTGCTGCACATCCCCGACCACACGTATGTTCAGCTCGTCTTCTTCGCCTATTCCTCGCCGATTCAACAGTTTGTGTCAGCTGACAACCATCTACGGCTGCATATTAATCAGTTTCATTCTTCAGTTGTAGTGTTGATGTTCCAGCAGCAGGTGGCAGCATTCATTCAGTCTGTCTCTTCTTCTTCTCGTCCTCTGAGTTGATCTCTCCTCTGTTTGTCTTCAGTCAGCGGGAGCGAGCGGTCAGGGAGCTGCTGACGCTCCACTGCCCCCTGCAGGAGACGGATGAGTCAGTCCGGAGGGAGCGCTTCTTGACTGAGAGGCTGCTTATCCCGGAGCAGTGGATTCACGAGGCCAAGGCCACCCGAGCCCGCCGCGATGCTGACAGACACCAAGAGGCCTTGCACCTGTACCGGGCCAGATACTGGAGCCAGTGTCATCGACTGCTGATCCAACACCTGGCCTCAGGTGAGGACCCTTTGAGGGACTCTGTGGACCCTGTTTTTAATCATTTTGACTGTGTTTCTTCTGCTTTCTCTACCTAGTTAAGAATGGACATTGTGAGGTAAATGTTTCTCAGCTTCTGAGGGGAACGTAACAGAAGAAGTCCAAAGCCACTAACTTCTAATTGTTTATTTTGTCCCTCCCGCCATCCCGTAGACTGCATCATTAACGACAACCACGACTACCTGCTGGAGTTCCTGGAGGGGCTGGCGGTCCCTGAACACAGCGCCACCATCCAGGACTGGGACATAGCAGGGAGGGTTTACCTGGACTACATCAGAGTCATCAAGACTCTGCAGGACATCCAGCAGGTACAGACGCTGTACTGCAATATTTGTCACCATGATACTCTGTGTAGTCTAACTGCAGCATCCTATCACAGTTTGCATGCTTCTATTGCAAAGTCAACACTTCCTGTAGCTGCTTTTAACAGTAAAGTGATGAAAATAAATGTACATGGCTTTTATTGTGAAGTAGATGCAGGAAGTGGCGAGTAGTCAGTGCAAGTATTTACTTTAAGGATGTTTTGATCTTTAATAAAATGCTTCATACAGTAACTACAAGTAAAAAGTGCAAATATAAAGTAGCATTAATCTAAAGTACAAGTACCTGAGTAAATGTAAGTTTATTCCACATCAACATGGAGAAGTGACATGTGGACTTTCCTCATTGGCAGATGGAAAATGCCGGTTACGAGCTGGAGCGTCTCTACACTGACGTTACGTCGCTCTGCAGTCGAATCGAGCTTCTGCCCTGCAGTACTGCCAGAGACCGCCTCGCCCAATCAGGTAAGAGTCTGCAGATTCTCGGTGTGACTTACACTTCCTGAGGTCATTACTCTCTGATGTGTATCCAGAATCAACAGCCATAAATCCACTTAGAAATCATAGAAAAATAGACATTTCTGAACTTGCCTGAGAATCATCGTGTTTTTAAATAAGAAACAAAAGGCTAGGGGGGTAGGTGAACAAGAAGGTTCAGGTAGGTGAACGAGGGGGTTCGGGGTGAAATCAGTTTGGTGACAATGAAATCCTGCAGACGTTTCTACAACACAAAAGTTTTGCTCTGACCTAACCCTGCCCCGTCCCGTCCCCTCCTCCCTCCTTGCAGAAATGGCAAAGCGTGTTGCCAACATCCTGCGTGTGGTGCTGAGCCTGCAGCAGGGTGACGCAGCGTCCGACTCCCTCAGCATCCCGCTCACCCAGCTGGCGCCGCATATTACCCGCCTACCGATGCCGGAGGACTACACGCTGGAGGAGCTGCGAGGCCTTACGCAGTCATACCTGCGACAGCTCATCATCAGCCAGTGAGAGTGCAGAACAGGAACGAGAGGGCAGACACAGCTGCTTAAACATCATGAAAATCTGACAGAAAGTTTTACCAAAAGGAAAAAGGAGCAAAACAAACTTTGTCGTCTTGAAGTAAAAACAAGTTAAAAGTCGATTCGTCTTGTTTCATCAAGATTCATCAAGGGAGGAGAACAGTTTGAGAACTTCAACGTGGAGTTTCTTCAGTTTGAGTTTCTTCAGTTTGTCCAGTAGAAAACAGGCACAAAGCTTCTATATATCATTCCTCATCATCAGTGTGTGTTCGTGTGAGTGTCGCTTCAGGGGAGCGTTTTAAAAGAAACCAACATTCAATGACAGGAAATGACTCCTAATTTAAACCATCACAACACGTCTGTGGGGCTGTGGGATGATTGACAATACAATCATCTTTATTATTTTTTTTTTACACTCCAGTTAATTAGTGGATTATTTTACCTCAAAAGTAATTTAGAAATGTTAGAACTGGTCATAACTGAGTTATGCAACCAGTGATGAGGGATTGCACCTGAGATGTTAGTGTGAAAATTAGATTTACACTGAGTTATTTCCAAAGTCTATGGATGTTTCTTCTTTTGAAATACTCCCTAAAACAGGCTTTCTTTCCACTTTAGCAGTGTTTCTTTCTCCATGTTTGAATAGTGTTTTTGTAACTGTGCATGTGTGTAAATGTGACCCTCAGTTAGTCGTTTGATCTCAAAAGAAAGCGCAGAGCTATCGATCGGTCTCATCTCTGACTACTCATTATTTTTTCTTTCAAAGATTTGGTTTTAAATAAGTGAATAAAAGCAGCCGTTAACTTAGCGTAGTGTGACAGTAGCATCTGTTCATCTGTCAATATGTGAATAAAGACGATAATCTTAATATTAAGGACGAGCGGTGATGTCTCAGACGGGTTTCGATGTGCACAAAGTTGCTTTTTTTTTTTTTTTTTTTCGGAGACAACTCAGAGGAAAGATCAACATGCAAAGTGTAAAATGCCTAATGGTCTATTTTTGTAGATTTCTTGTTTTTCTCTTTGGTTTGAATGTAAGTCAGAAATGTGTGTGCGTGTGCATGTGAACTAGAGGTAAACACCAAACAAATTTCATTACAGTTGGGTCGTTAGGTTTTCTAATGTGAAGAGTTTCCTTCCAAAACGAGCTGCTGCCAACCAGAGATTTCACTCCATTTAATTGTATAAAT
This sequence comes from Protonibea diacanthus, assembly GCA_028641955.1. Classification (NCBI taxonomy): domain Eukaryota; kingdom Metazoa; phylum Chordata; class Actinopteri; family Sciaenidae; genus Protonibea; species Protonibea diacanthus. Next base: position 10,413,799 of record CM053990.1, read on the forward strand.
ATTGTATATTTTTGAAAAATCAAACAGGGATTATCAGGTCATTTTTATCCTTCACCTTTAATTATTGATAAAATGGATGCAAAGTGTTTTGGAATGAAACCCTTCACTTACCAATGGATGGATTTTTGTTTTTCTTAGATTAGCTGTCAGCTTGCCAAGAATGTTTCGTTTTTGTTTTTTCAAAGTAAATCAGTTTTGTTGTTTCTCAACAAACAGGAAGCTCAATGATGTCTGTTTTTTCTCCTGATACACAGAAACAGTTTATGTATGTAGTTTACATGGATGGATACTGGATTGAGTGTGTGTGTGCATGTTTCCTGAGGATTTTGTTGATAATATTTTTTAATAAATTCAAGTAGAAATAAGATCATTCGTTTAGGTTTTTCATGTTTCTGAATCAGAGGAATTCAATACAGAATATCAGAATCACTTTTATTCGCCAGGAATAGACAGTGTAAGGATGAAATAATAAATATACAGTGTGCACAGTATAACTGTACAGATATTTACATAGATAATTTGTAATTTACAGATATTTTACAGCTGATGTTACTGACATTTGAGTCTGGTTTTAGCTGTTTATTGCAGAGACAGACTGAGGGTAAAAACTGTCTGCTTGTTTTGGTGTACAGAGCTCTTTAGCGCCTCTCAGAGGGGAGAAGTATAGTTTGTGACCAAGGTGTGTTGGATCTGCAGAGATGTTACCTGCCCGTTTCCTGACTCTGGACAGGTAGAAGTCCTGGATGGAGGGCAGGCTGACATCAATAAATTTTCTCTGCAGACCTTATTGCTTTTCCTGTTTGGTGGCCGAAACCAAACAGTGATGGAAGAGCAGAGAACAGACTGAATGATGGCAGAGTAGAATTGTGTCAGCAACTCCTTAGCAGGTTGAGCTTCCTGAGCTGGCGCAAATATAAGTCTTAAACCTGATCTTACCAGCTTATATCTTTACTAGAAAATAAGATACTAAAATCGTAATATTTCAGGTAACCAAGATCTACATGCAATCTGTAAATCTACAAGAAGGATCAAAACACTTTGTAAGAAAGAATTCTCATGTACTTTACATGTACATCTCACATCTTACATCTGCTGAAATCTTTTTTATTTTACTTCCATGTATTTCTGCATCTGCAAAGAGTGGCAATTTCTCAAGGAGACTCTCCTTCAAATTAGGTTCACCCAGATTGAGGCCAAATGCCTTTGCCAGGAGCTGAGAACCCACAAAGAGCCTGTGCGGCAGTTGGTTTACTTCTGCGTCGAGGTGAGTCTCCTTCTTTGTGGCTTTGGCGATTCCTATAATCTCGATTTTCACATTCTGGACTCCAACACTTTGAACCTGTTTAAAGACAGATTGACATCAGTCAATAGTAAAACTTCAAAGCAACATTGTGCAACTTTTCTACCATAAACTATGAGATTGAGCTATATTTTACAGCAGATGACCTTGTGAATTTTGGTGAATCCAGTTGAGTTCAGCGATATCTCGCCATAGTAGTCTTGGATCTTCATGTTGGTAATCTTTATAATATCTCTAACCGATAATCCTTTGCACTGCTTGGTGTTGTCACGCCACATGGAGATCCTGATGGAACCGGTCTCATCTTCTAGTTGGAAATCTTGCACGTTTACCTTCTTTTCTTCTTTCTGCACAGTAACCTGTCTGATGGGATGAATCTGAAAAAAAAACAAGATTAAAGACTAGAAAATTTCTAAAGAAATTTTGAGTGTGACTGACTCTGACCCCATCGCGCCCTTACATTATAATTGACACTGCAGTAGCACAGAGAATTTAATAAAGTTAGTCAAAGGCAGGCTTAAGGTTGCCAAGCAACCAGGGTCAGGCCAGAGCAATTAGGCGCAGACAATGTTAGACAGACAATGTTAGAGATTAGCTGAAAAATAGAGTTGGTAGAGACCAAAAATAGAGCTAAAAGAGAGAGTACAAAGGAGTTAAACTCACCTTTGTAATGGTTCCTTTAACGCTCACTTCAGTCTTGTGAGCAAACGATTTGACTTCAGCAATGGAGTAGACTGGGCTCTCGGGATAAATGAGTTTCCGAGCTTCCATCTCGTACTCTTCTGGGACTATAACAGTTTTCGTCTCTGACACGTTGCTCTGGTAGATAACCTTAACACTAATCTTATCTCTTTTTAGCTCTGTGAACAAGTAGGACTTGCCTTCGTTGATTTCTTTATAACGTTTTTTTCCATATACCATAATTTTAATGCTGCCTGTCTCATCGGCAATTGCCAGATAGAAGAAAAACTTTTCCACATCATCTTTGGTGTGATATGTGCGCAGAGCTGATTTCTGAACAACTTTCCCTGTGACGCCGACAATGTCACAAACTTCACTGGTTTTCAGATCACAGATGAATATTTTCTGTACACAAACAAGACAAAATAAGTCTCCATTAAATTAATAAGTAAGAAAGAAACAGAAATATAATATAAAAGTTGTGTTCAGTGAAAGCAAATTCACTTACCCAAGGATGAGTGTTTGTCTTCTGGAAAACAAGCATTCCATCAGTACCCAGTTCCCAGTAATGAAAGAACAAACATGATTACTGGCCTTTTAAAACTTTTTACTGCCTAGAACAGGGGTCTTCAACCAGAGACTCGTGACCCCTAGAGGTACTGCAGGCGGTCTGCCAATTATTGCCATAATAATTGACAATTTTCACCAAAACAATGGCGAATGTGAGGGTGCAGATAATTGAGAAACTATAAACGGCAGGGGCAATCACATTCCAATTGGAATTGCAATGTGGACCAAATGTCATATCTCAATATTTTTTAACTGAATGGCGATACTGGATATATATCAATATAGATTACAATATCGATATATCGCCCAGCCCTACCGCGTAGCTCATTACTTTTCCTACATTTCTATGTATAATGTTTTCTGTAGAGTGATATTTATGGCTATAAGAGTTGTTTGCAAATGTATTTTTTGACGAATGTTTCTCTCCCTCTCCACTCTAGCGATGATGTCACCCACTCTAGCTCTCGAACATTCTACCAATACACACCTTTTGTAAATTTAGGCGTGGTTTTTGGCGATTTTTAAACAAACCGCATAGAAAGTTATAGCACACCATTCCCAGCCAAGCTGGTCGTTTTGATACCTTTTTTGTGTATGTACGACCAAAACTGTGGGAGGAGCAGCGCAACGAAAATTCCTGGAATATTAGTATGGGAAATAGTAAATAGTGCACCTTGCAGACACACATTATTATAGGCCAGGCTTAAACTGTGATACGTTTTAAAATAATTACATGTGGGTGTCCCTGTTCTCGTCCAAGGGGTCCTACGGCTGAAAAAGGTTGTAGACCCCTGGTCTAGACATTCTTATAATGAGTGTTTTCAGCTGTAGAGAGTACATTGATAAATCGATCATATGCCAGTGTTTAAGAATGCATGCAAGGTGAAACTCAGCATTAATAAGTTTATTTCAAAACTCCTACCTTGTCAGGCTGGCAACTCTTCTGTGGATCTGTTAAGAAACAAACATCATTCAAACACACCAAAAACAAACTACAAAAAACGAATTACTAAAATAAACACAGTTTGTCTTAATAAACAAGTTAGTATCATGGATGTTTGAGTCATTTGGCAAGCTATGAATAACATCCACTCAGATAATGTTTTGCTGAACATTAGCTACAACCCTGTTTTGCAGCGCATATTTGGCCAGTATCTAGTGGGTGCTGGTCATTTGTTGGCATTGGTGGACTGCAAGCAACACCAGACTCACACTGTGAAGTAGCTTGATAATATTGTTCAATCATTTACATTGACTGTGTTGTAGTGAGTGCCGGTCGCTTGTTGACTGAGTTTTTATGTCAACGTTTGCAGTTTGCAGTTTTACATCACCCAAATTACACAAACTGCCCAACAAACAAAGACAGTGTGGGATCAGATCTTTGTTAACCTACCTGTTGAAGACATTTCTTCCTCCTCCACTGAATCGTTTTTTCTTTTCACAGCTGAAAATGAAACAACGGAAATAATCACAAATTGATTTCAACCAACATCCCCATCTTGTCATTTCTCAGGTGGATTCGATGTACTGGGCTGTTGGGAGCTAAGTTTGAATATAAAGATTCACATTTTCTAGTCTATGTTCCAACCCTCACCTATGATCATGAGCCTTGGGTAGTGACTAAAAGAAGTAGATTGGGGATCCAAGTGGTCGAAATACGTTTTCTCCATAGGGTGGCCGAGAGATACAGTGAGGTGCTTGAACATCCAGAGGGCACTCAAAATAGAGCTGCTGCTCCTTCACGCCAAAAGTAGGAAGATGATATGATTAGAAGGAGGCATAAGTGTTTTTTTTTGAGCACATACAAGTTGTATGAGACCCCAAGGTGGACCAGGAACACGCTGAAGGGATTACATATCCCCACATGGCCTGGAAATGCCTCTGGATCATGCAGTACAGGTTTGAACATGGCTGAAGAGAGGGATGTCTGAAATAGGCTACCCTTCTTAATCTGCTATAACTATAGCCTGATCCCAGATAAGTGGAAGAAAATGGATGAATGGTTGGAAGGAAGAATTGACAGACAAAACCAAAAACAAAAGTAATGCCTAAGTTTACATGAGCTGAGTTTTCCTCCATTGAGAATCGCTGCCAGGACAATGTGGGACCAGATCTCAAACGTTTGGTTTGTTAACTTACCTGTTGAAGAAGTTTCTTCTCCCTGCACTTGATCAATGTTCCTCTTCAACTCTGAAAAATGAAAGTTGACAAAATGTAAACATGAACACAGCTTTGTGTCACCCTTCTCCAAAACAATGGAAATCACCACAAAATTACTTCAACCAAAACCAACATTGTGTCCATCATTTATTATGTGGAGTCAATCTTTTGGCATTTTTCAGAAATGATGAAGCCTGTTCCAGTAGAACTTTCGCTGTGTTAACATGAATTCTGATTTACATATTTAGAAAATCGTTAATAGCATCACTCCGGGCCATTAAGTACACTTCAGTCAGCATGCTGTTGTTTAATCCAATGTTTGGCAGGTTTTGGTTTTACGTCACCCAAGCATCTTGTGCATACACCATACATGTCACAATCTTTGGAATTTTACTGAAAAAATGCCAGTGTTGTTATAGGCAACTGAGAAAGTCAAGGAAGGGCTCATTTTACAACCTTTACAAAATGTTACAACCTGTTAAGACAATAGCAATAAAAGGTGATTAAGACATAAAATTTACACATATAATGCCTCTGAATCTTACATATTAATATCAGTGTGCTACAGTAATGGACCATCTCCAATGTTCATAATGATTTTTAAATACTTTCCAGCAGGGCCCAGGACCCCCACTACCATTACATCCAACTTCTGTCATCCAGTGAAACACTTAAAAAAAGTACAAAAGAGATGAATATCTAGCCACAAACCCACAGTTCAAAACTCTAATCACATGAACTGACCTTTGTGTCCATTTTCATTCTTCAGTTTGTCCACAAAGGGACGCAGGAGGTCCTGGACTGGTGCATCCCTTCTTGGTATATAATCCATGGCATCACTGATTACAGAAATAGATTTTTTTAGTCCGTAGAACTCAAGGATCTTTTGTGCCATCTCTTCTTTGGACTTGAGTTTCCTCTGAGACCTGGGAATTTCTTTCAATCTAAACAGCATCTTCTCGAACTGTTTGTCCTGCAGTTCCTCCAGGATGGAGAGCAGAGCATCCTTCCATTCGTCCTCTGAAATATCTGACATCTGTGAACACAAAGGGGTGAGGGAGCAGAAATGTTAGACACCGTTCTTTCTGCTTTCCTGACATGGATGTCAAAGTCAACACTTTAACCTTGTAGTCTTGTTCAGATACAAAGTGCTGCAGTACAGACTAGCTACGTTAGGATGTGCAAGTCTTTTCCCCTGTGTCTTCCTGCTTGTCGTGTTCCATGTTTGTCTTATCTACCCTGTATTTGCATTTTCCCTGTCTCCTGCCACTCCTCTATTGAGAAGTTTGTTGTTGTACCTTGTGGTAAAACTTCAACTTACCTGCCTTGTATTGCATTTTCATTGCTCTCCAGCCCAGCCCTGCCATGCTCACCTGTCCCACCTGCCTTTGTTTGTTCTCCTGTCATCTCTCACCACCCTGGATCATCCCCCTGGACCTCTCTGTCACTCTCCCTCTCTCCTGTTATTTCGTCACATCTCTTTGTTTATAAACCTTCTTTATGCTATTCTGTTGCCTGGTGTCCGTGTTGTCCCTCTATATAGAGGAGAAATAAATCACAAGTGTGACGGTTGATATTACTTTTGCCAGAGTTTTCCTCGAATGAATTGCCAAAAATACAATTTATACATAACAGACAGTTATACAAACAGTAAACCAAAGTACATTAATACATTATTTAAACAAAAGTACAAAATATGTCTTTCACGTCCACTTAAAATTACGGCTAAACAAGCTAACGTCATACTTGTTTAACTACAAAGCGGGGCCCTGCGCGTACACACACACACTCGACAAAACTTGACTAAACCGAATAAAAAACTAGCAGAAACAAAATATAAGTACTTTTCAATATGTCAACAAGTTAATACATATAAAACATTTGAGTTTCACATGCACTACATACCCCTATAGAGGAGAAATAAAGCACAATCGTGACGGCTGATATTACTGTTGTGTTTTATTGAAATACCGCGAAAATACCGCGCTTTCTCCAGGTAGGTGGAGCAATCGATCCCGGAGTGCAGATTCAGACCATCCTGTAGATGACTGATCCACTGTCATGGTTTATTTTTGTCCAATCAGTGTTTGTTACGTTTGGACTGTCTGCTAACTAGCATTAGCATTGACTGTTAGCAGTTCAGATAAGCGTTGCTAGGCAGCAGGAGGAAGAGAACGTGTGAGGAGCCGGGATTTTCTTATTTTCGACCGAGTTTCACAATATTCATCCGCCGCCACTGGTTAGCACTCCTGTGTGAGTATATATAAAATCTCCGGAAAGACCTGTACCCGAGCTCCAACTGTGCGCCAGCATTTATGGCACCATAACTGAAATAAAGCAACAAAAAATAAATAAATAAAAATGGTATTTTCTGTGTTTTATTTGCATTTTATCTGAATTCATGTTTAATAAATGTTCCCCTATTTTTTCCAAATAAATGTGTGTGTAATAATTATTTATTTTCCTAACTGAGTAATAATACTAATAATATGTATTGGCATATATATATATGCATGGGAGTTGAATTGGACCTCTCTCACCCCAAATCAAAGACCAAAGACCTAGTAAAATACCTACAGATTTCATTTTTTTACAGACTCCTACTATTACACCTCCCATGCTAAAATGTTTCAAAGATAACTGAGGTATGTATAATTATTCTGTATCAAATTAGAATTGAGTGGGAGGGCTACATGAACTCGTGGTAATCACAAAAAAGTGTAAACAAAATGTTTATTTTAGATTCTTCAAAGAAGTCACTTTTGCTTTGATGACAGCTTTGCTCCCTCTTGGTCACTGGGAATGTTTTTTTTTTCATTGACAGGTGTGCCAAAAGTTAGTAACGTTTATTCTCTTCTTAATGTGTTTGTTTTGTTTTGCTTAACACATTTTTCAATATGTTATTTCATATTGGATGTCTTCAGTGTTAAACAGCAATGTAGAAAGAACAAAGAAAAAAAACATTAAAAGAGAAGACGTGTCCAAACTTTTGACTGCTACTGTGTAAAACTGGTAAACATTTTTCTTTTGAACTTTACCTAAAAGCAGAATGGTATAGCAACATTGAGTACTGCACCTCAAATTTATTCTGCCACTATATACTTGTACTACACCATTTCTACTATTCAGATGGAAATTTGATTCTTTTTACTGACTTTCCATATATTATTTTTTAGAGTTTTTCTAAACTCCACACAACTCACCTTCTACATAGGACATCACTCTGCTGCCTGAACTTAAAATTCATCAGAACGGCTTCCTGTTTCAACATCAGCTTTACTACAAACATGTTTAATGTTAGTTCAACATTTTACTCCTGAGATTGAGTGAGAAGTGGAGAATTATCCAAAATCAAAAAACAGTTTGAGTCTAAATATACTTTACAGAATGTTCAGATCAATCTTCATACAAATAAAGAACAATTTATAAAATGCTAAATAAAAAAGACAAAAACTTTGTTCACACACACACGCACTTTATTGCAAAGGATTATCTGCCATAATTTTTGTAATGTTTAACACCTTTCAGTTTGATCCACAGTAGCATTAATGACAAACAGCCTGAACACACTTTCACTTTAACATTTCTATTTGTTCTGACAGCTGATTTTACTGTCAGCCTGATGCACTGACAGCTACAAAACAAAGATCAGAACCAGTGATGGAAAATATATAAAATAATTCAACCAGCTGTTATAAATTGTTTCTTTCGCTAAAGATGAATTCATTTCTAATTTAAATGTTTAAATTGAGCTGTGAAATAAACATGACCTGGAGGAGTTCTGAAGCCAAAGTGAATCAACATTTGGTCGTGTTCAAAGGAATGATGCAACATTTCATCCAACAACAACAAACAACAACAACAACAAACACATCAAAGGTTTAAAAATAAATATTTCAGGTGATGTCTGACCTCCTCTCTTTGCACCAATAACATCTTAACCAACCAGATCGCCCCAAAGTGAGATTTCAGCTGCTGATTGGTCCGCTATGAAGGATGTGTGACACCGTAACGTAAACTTAATGGACAGAAAACGACCTCCAGCTGCTGATGTCAAGTCGTCGGGTTGTCAGAGGTCAGATCATGGCTGCGGCTGTTTATGTCACCATGTACTCTTGACGTTTGTTGAGTCGGACCTGGCAGAGTGACACGGCGCCCACCGCCACGTAGATGGCGGCAGCAATGAAGCAGTTGATGCCGACCTGGTTGTAAAGACTGTAGATGTTCTGAGGAGGATTTTTACTGCATGAAAGAAGAAGAGACGAGTTACTGCAGCTCTACAGCTGTTACATCTTACATCAAGAAATGCTCATTATGTCACATCATACATGAGGCTTAGTAGAACTGTAACAAGCCACAGTTTTAATTATCAACTGATAGGATTATTTAATCATCGATTTGTCTATAAAATGGCAGAAAATAGTGGTAATGTTCTAGTTTCCCACAGCTAAATATGTCGTCTTTAAATGTTTTGTCTAAAACTATAAGTTATTTAGTTTACCATCATATATGACAAAGATACTCACTCATCGCGAATGTCTTGTTCAGTGAAGGGGACATCCTCGATCAGCACAGCTGACTTTGCACTGAAGAAGATTCCCAACATTGCCTGGAAGAAAACCAGAACAGAGTGGCTCAACATGAGGTATATAATAGGTAATAACCTGTCTGACCTCTTTACTGGTAACCACTAAGACTCAGCATCATCAATATCCACTGGTGGCTGGCCGCAAAATAGCTCATTAACAGTACAACATTTTACATGTCTCTTAACACACAGATATTTATTGAAATATAGGTTTTTCTGTTACGTTTTAATTTTTTTATGTAATGCTATAAAAAGGAGGTTTAAAGTCATGCATGGGTGCCTCAATACACCTGGAGACTATACAGTCAATGGTTTTGTCTCTGTAATGTCAGAAAATAGTTTAATTTCAGTTTGAAATGTTTTTGGTTAGTTCACTGTGAAACTGTGAGACATTTGAGGGCCTAAAATTTTATTTTTCTTCCACTGAGAAATGGCCAATTAATTTCCCTTTAAATCAAATCAAATCAAATCATTGTTTTGCACTGGGAATATGAGGTGAACAGAATTTCAATTGTCTCTATGTGCTGTACATACAGCAGTGCTGAATGCAATAAAGCTGACTTGACTTGAAAATTCAGCCTGATAAATAAATAATTCACATAATTTTCATGAAGCGCAGAACAAAACGGAACACAATCCTTCTACAAATCATTGATTGTTAATCAGTCAAAGTTTTAATAATCGATTAACTGTTTCAGTAAATATTCACAGGGACACTTCATTCATTCTCTGGTTGCAGCGTTTCTGTTTTAGCCTTTATTCTACTTCAGTTATTGTCTTTTATTTATTTATTTATTTATTCATTTGCTTGTTTTTGAGACGTAGCGGCTGCTGTAGCTCTGTTACATCCATCTGGGATTAATGCAGTTATGTATCTGTCTGTCTAATAATAAATTGAATTAATTAAGTAAGTAATAAATGATGATCTGAGGACGGTATGTTTTTTCCTAACACATCCTCTTAGTGGAAAAACTGACTTCCTCTTCTGAAACATCACATGATGCCAAAAGTAGAGTCACATGTTTCAGTTGTCTGCCACTGAGTTCCTGAATTAAAGTCTTTAAAAGTCTTTAATAATAATGTAATAATTGTTAGTAGTAATGATGATCATCTTAACGTGGTGGAAAACCTTTTCAATAAGTACATATAACCATAAAATGACTTTAATATACCTATACTTACATATACATATATATTAGTGTCATGAGCTGATCAGATATTCAGGATTTAAATGGTGCTGATCAACAAATACATGTATCTCAAGAGGAATTATCATTTTTTAAATCAAAGTCTGAATTATATTAACATTAAATACACAGTTCACAATGTAAAACACTGTTCATTTGTAGTTATAGATATTCATTTGACTAAAAATCAGGCTTTAGCTGCATCCATAACGTTAATAACACAGGCACAGATGTTGAATACAACCTAATTGATCAAACTGACGGTGTATTGATTACTAATGCAATGAATTATCTAACATACGGTTAGCTCGGCCTACTTGGGCTCCGTCTATGTACTGGATACGTATTAACGTCCATGGATAACTTTGCGACAGACCGTTTATATGTTATCACTTTTAAGGTTTCACTACATGTAATAAATGTATTAAATCATAAAATCGGCTGGGGGTTTTTCTGACGTTTGTTTTAAACCAACACATCCCCATGAACGTCGGTACACTTCCAGGCAATAGTCGGCCCCGCCTGACGGAGCTCCGTGTCTTACCAGCATAATAACGCCCCAGATGCTGATCACGATCCCGCAGGCGGCCATCTTCGGCCCGCAGAACAGAAGCGACGGCATGTCAGCGTACACACTGATCGACTGATGGACCAGAAGCTGATTTTATTCTGAATTTTTGCTTCACGAAAGTAAAAATTTCCCCATCGAAGGACGGTCACACACACAGTCAGCTGATCCTCGTCCACTCGGCTTTACTTGTGAAGTGTCGATAGTGAACGAGCCGGTTCAAAGAGCCGGCTCTTTTAAGTGAACGACGAGAGATGTGTCACAAAATATTACTTTCTGAATGATTTTGTTATAGACAAGAGCAAGAGTTTTAAACTTAAATGTTAACAGACTTTGCATTACTCATAATAAGTCATGTTTAGAATGAACATGATGAAGATTTGTATCAGATTTGTATTGTCATTTAAAGAAAAAACAGGATAATTGTGACAATGAAAACAAACTTGTTACAGAACAGTGCATTTGTATGTAACTTCTATTAATTTTTCAGTTTTTAAATGTTAGTATTGGCTCCTGGACAACTTCACAGTGCCTCTTAAAAAAAAGTTTGGACATCCCGGTATAAGTGGTAAAATAAAGAGCCGTTTGGGAGCCGAAAGAGCCAGCTCTTCGTGGTGAGCTGAATCAAACGATCTGACTCCCTAAAAACAACTGAACTTCCCATCACTACGTTACTCGGTGAAAGTCGTTAACGCTCGTGAGCCGCAAAGCTCACCGTCCAATCAAAATGCCGAATACGACACGCCCCGCCTTTTCCTTTGAGACTGACCAATGGCGTTCAGCTCCCAAAGTCGCGCAACATTTCCTTTATCCCGTCCACCTTTGTTTGGACGATATTTATATTGTTTTCTTCTAAATATGTAAAATTTAAAATCATCCCTTCGCGACTTTCTGTGTTTAATCGGATCATTTAAAGCTTTGTTTTATTTTTAGAAATCTTTCCGACGTCTCCATGGAAGCCCGCTAACGACAGCGAGCTAGCTAACGTTACAGGAGCTAACTTTAGCTAGCAGCTAGCTGTGTGTTTTTAGTGTTGTTGTTTTGATTGAAGAAAAAAGTTTAAAGAAAAAGATCTTCAGCCTTTATTAAAATGACGTCAGCCTCTGCAAAGGTAAGTTCATACCTTGTTACAGTCAACTCACGTGTGTGAGAGAGCGAATGGCGTGCTAACAGAGCAGCTGTACACAAAACTCCACCCAGAAATCTGTCAATTTTATATATTTGTTTATAATACAAATAAAGGCTTCATGAAAAGTGCTCTAACTTCTTTTCATATACATTAATACAGTCTAGTGGCAAATTCGGCATATAGTTAAAGCACCAAACATGCAATCTTTAAGTAAAAAGTCCGATATTTTATACTAATATACTACACATGCTAAATGCTGTGGCTCTGACTTTCATCCAATGTCTACAGCCTAAGTTAACTCTAGTTAGTTTTCTTTATGTGTAATTCTATTTCTTATAAATCTATTTTTACCTTCTATTTATGATATTCAGATATCTAAAAGGGATCCTGACACAGTGTATACCTGCTACCTTAGCAAGGCAGCATCAGAGGATTCCTGCTGACATTATTGCTGTGTTTACATCCACACACAGTCTGTTGAACATCATCATTGTAACCTGTAATATTGCCCTTATTTATCACTGCAGGTGGGGGAGATTTTCTCAGCAGCAGGAGCTGCCTTCACCAAGCTGGGAGAGCTGACCATGCAGCTGCACCCAGTGTCAGACTCCAGCCCTGCAGGGTGAGAGCAACATATATATATATATATATATATATATATATATATATATATATTTTAAAATACTTCCTGCTGCAGGATTATTGTTATTCAGGACTTAGAAACAGCACTAGACTGCATTAGTTTATGTAAAAGGTTTGATTGTACAGTCATTTGTTCTGTAGTTGTTCAGTCAGCGAGGAGCGATTCTGTGTGTCGAGTCTCAAGTGTTTTCATCCTCAGAGCCAAATGGACAGAGACTGAGATTGAGATGCTGCGTTTGGCAGTGCGTCGGTTTGGAGACGATCTCAACAACATCAGCACTGTGATCAAAGAGCGCACGGTGTAAGTCTCCCTGTCCTGAAGGAGCAGTTCATCTATTATTAATCAAGTCTTCAAGATACCTTGAATGACTTCACCTTTGATTAAGATGAAAATGCAATGGTGGTGATGGTTTTTAATTGTGGTTGGTGAATTTTAGGTGTTTTTCACCTCAACATGTTAAACAAATCTTTTGAAAAATTAGAATCCATTAAACATTTTATATTGGCTTCAGTTTGTGACATTTAAGTATTAAAGCTGAACACCTTAATTAAAATGAATGAAATTCAAGATTTAAGAGTGCTTTTCATCGTAATTAGTATATTTAAGTTTATCTGTGGAGAATCCTGCAACAATTGACCTTAGGGATAAATTCAGAGGCATCATTATAATTAGAAAATGTTTATTTTACTCCCCCAAAAACTCCTGATCTTCGCACAACTGCCATTAAAATATAGATTAGTTATCTGTAAGTTAGCAACACGTCTGGAATCAAACCTGTAACATCACACATTATACCTGTTTATTCAGTACAAACACTGAAGTTTAAAATGTTTTACAAGAGTTATGTGGTTTGTCAGAAACCCTTTGGAAATGGTGAATTGTTGTTCATCAGTGAGTTTTAGAGCTGCTCTGAGGTACTTTTTGTTAGCTTAGCTTTATTTTTTTTTTTTTATATATAGCGTACATGAGGCATCAATCTGAACTCTGACCCTCAGCAAGAGAAGAAGAAATCCTGCAGAAATGATCTCTGCTGTAACCACGTCAGCTGACTCCAGGACTGACTCCTGATTGGCTTTTTATTTTTCTTCTTCTGCAGCGCTCAGATAAAGAGTACAGTAAAGAGGAAGTTGTACGAGGACAGCCGAGTCCCCATTTCCTCTGAGTCCCCGAAGAAGACCGTCAAGAAAACCACTGTCGCCATGGCGCCGACGCCAGCTCCCGCTGCTCCTGCCATGATCGCTGTGCCCACCTCGCAGGTTGTTGTGGCGACGGGCATGCAGAACAGCCCCTCTCTGGCTCCGCCCATCAAGAAACAGAAGACGGCAGGTGAGAAACGACAGGAAGTGACTTCTGTCAAATCAGATTTAGACGTGATCTTGACACAGCTCCTCCCCCCACAGACGTGACGCTCAGCGCTCTGAATGACTCAGATGTGAACAGCGACCTGGTGGACATCGAAGGACTCGGTGACGGTACCTCCAACAAGAAACTCAACTTTGACCAAGGTCGGTGTCTCACATTGTTGCTGAATTTCTATTTTAGACAGACCTTTCATTTACTTTGACCCCATAAAAAGGATTAGTATGTAGAACGTCTCCCGGTGGTCTTCATAATCTCCTCGTCTCACCTGTTCCCTCAGAGAGCCTGAACCTGGACTCCAGCCTCATCATGAACTCCAGTGACCTCCCCCTCTTGTCTCGCTGACCTTTGACCTCTCAGTTGACTCGCAGCACTGTAGAAACATCCAGAAATGTCACATTGAAAAATGTACTTTTATTTTTTTATTTTATAAAGGCTCCTTCTCTTCTGTTACGCTCCTGTCATCTGATGTTCATTTGTTAACGCGAGTCTCCGCGTAGCTTAGAAATTCAACATGTAAAAAAACAACAAAATAGTTTATTTGGAAATGTTAATTTGAATCAAAAAAAGTGAAGAAAAATTTGATGGTACCAGAGATGAGAGAAACGTTGACCAATGAACTTCAGGTTTTTGTTTGTTTTTCTTTTTGCGACGGAATTTTGTTTTAGTTTTCAGACCAGCTTCTGAGTTCTGAAAAGTTTTAGAAATCAGTCACGAAGCCTCTAAAAAAGAATCAGTTTTTTACGTCCTGTGTCGTTAATCATGAAGAATAACGTCAAGCTACAGATCAGTGTTCATCAGCTGCTTTGAAGTGTGGAAATCTGAAGGAACAGTGGTGTCGCCCCTCAAATTAGTTATTTGTGCTCTCAGTACTAATACATTCATCCCTTGATTTAAGTACTGTAGCCTCGCTCTAGAGGTGTGTTATCAGTGACGTTTGAAAAAACTTCCTGCTGTTCTGACAATGTTTATCCAGAGTCACCAAAAATTAAAGAATAAAGAAAATATTCAGCCAGCGGCATAAAACGTTGTAACCTCTGGTCTATGCAGCTGTTAGTAAGTTTATTTTGAGTGTAAAATCAAGAAGTGCTACATTTTACTGTGTACTTAGTACTGCAGCATGTTAGTGCTAGTCTAGAAAAATAAAAACTCATCACTGTCAAGTTATAACGAGGTTTATTGATAATTTTCACATTATTATTAACAGTATACGTAATGTAAGGGATAATGTACATTGAGCTGGTGATTGTTGGGAAATAAACCCATTCAGGGTCATTCAAGACCGTATCAACACAGTCTGGGGTTTATTTTTACAGTGACAGGCTCGCTGTACATTATCCCTCTTATTGCACGGCTACTCACTAGTGATTCAATTGCAGCTGCTGTGGTCCTCCAGAGTCTATTATCAGAACTGCGTCCATAGCAACAGTCTGTTATAAAGAAATAACTGTCTGTACAATTGACCAATCAGAATCCAGTACTCAACAAAACCATGTTAGCCAATTTAAAAAGTATATCATGATAACAAGCTCAGTGTTCAAAGAAAATGTAATATAAGTTTGTATGTTGCAACAATGTGAAAAACCTTTTATGTTATAGGAAGAAAAAAAAAAGTCTTTGAGGATTCAGTTTTCTATTTTTAACCATCAAAGGAAGTTTAGCTCGGTGACACACGAGCGGCACAAAGTTTCCAGGAAGTTCCCCGGAAACTTCTACAGAAAAGTTTTAAAATGCAACAATCCTGTAAAACTTAAAGTAAGTCCGCGTATCAACCTGAGTCCAGAGAAAGAACTCGGCAGTAAATTAATAGCAGGATACCAATGATTAAACTGAGGGATTAAAATAAGTTTACTGAACAAACAAATAACTGACTTGAGTGGATGTTTTTTCAGAGACCTCCTGAACTTTAAAGTATAACTCTGGTGTTATTCTGTATGTCAACAAATCCCAAGTTTGGACCCAAACCAACAACGTTAGTCCACCTACAGAATTCTTCCCGTCTGTGGCTCTCTGATTTTTGGTTCTACTGAAGATGTAAACAAAATATATACGTTCATGTTTAAAAAGGTTTAGTGAAGCTGCTGCTCACTGTAGTTTTGTTGAGCGTTTGCGGCATAAATCAAGACCTGTTCTAGATACATTCACTGTTGGTTTGAGTGTGAACATGAGATTTATTAACAATAAAAAAACATGTAGAATACCAGCAGACTTGAATCTGATAGTTGACTATCATGATGGTAGCTGCTGCGAGTTAGAAAATGTAACATTTTATCAATCAGTGGCTGTGAGTGATGTAAAAACAACAGTTTGATTATGTTAAATAAAACAAACACACCTGCTTTCTTGTCTCTTTTTGTTTATGTTGATGTGGTTTGATGGTGTTTTAATCACCACTGTGTTGCCGGTTTTAATGTGTGCCTCAAAGAAAGTTCCAAACCTGTCAGTGGGTGGGATATATTAGGCAGCATGTTAACATTTTATCCTCAAAGTTGACGTGTTAGAAGCAGGAAAAATAGGCAAGCGTGAAGATTTAAAGGAATGTTGATGAACCGTGATGGCTAGACGACTTGGTCAGAGCATCTCTTATCATATTTTCTAGATCAAATAATAAAGTCAACTTGAAATACTTTTCTAAATCAACTTGAAGTGTGAAGTGCCGTTCACATATTCAGATTCTTGTTTTGTCCAAACAACCAAAGATAATCTGTTTTTATATATTTAATATAAGAGGACTAACTAGATTCGGCAAGAATCAGCGGAGAAAATAAGAAAATGTAAGAACACAAGTTTGTAATTTAACGGCACAATAAATTTTAAAAATCAATAAAGGACGACTAAAATTGTAAAAATAACAAACCAGAATAATTGTTCATAACATAACGAACATAATCTGTTTCTAAAAAGGAAAAAAACACATTTTCTGATATGATACACTCTTTTATTGATAGTTTTCATATACAATATAATATGTATTTATAGTTTGTAGATGAATTGTTTCCACTAAAAACTAGAAAGTCATTCTGCGTCATTTCTACAGCCATGAGATCATCAGAAGGGAATGAACACTTGAATATAGACTTTTATTTTACAGTTGCATAAAAATACATCATCTCATTTGTCTTATGTAGAGAATTTGTCCAAAAGAAAGGAAAAAAAAAAAAACTATTTACAGTTTGAAAATACTTGTGTGAATTTTTCTATAGATGTGCTTTTAGTTCCCTTTTCTCATCTCCAATAAAACTTTTGCGGCCCTTTTTAAAGTCGTACCTCACTCTGGCTGATCACCGTCATTTTTCAGCACTTTTTCAACAATTTTTGACCCGAAAACAATGTTGCTGGTGTCGGTTTTAAGGTTAAATATCAAGGTCTAACTCAAATCATATGAATACAGTTTTGTTTTTTTGCGTCACAAACATGTAAATTTAAAGTGCTTAAAGTATTTAAACAGGAAATGAACACAGAAAACAGAAACAAAATTTGTTGTTTTAGAGCATTCTGAATTAAAAATTAATCTTAAGAGTAGTTTTGTTTAAAACTCAAAACAAACAACAGAGAGGCCATGTAAGTTCATAGGATTTTTTTTTTCTTTTTAGTTTTTTCATGATAACAAAAAAAACAGAAGTTCTTTTTTTTTCTTTTGATTTCTTAGTAATACATCTGTGATAAAAAAAAAAAATCATAATTTTTTAATCTTAACTTTTGTTATTTTAAAAAATGAAGATAAAATTGAACTCATTCTTTGGTAAAGAAATTTTTTCGTATCGTAAAATGTTTTTGAGCATTCCAAATTCATTTCTGTCCTTGGAAATAAATAGTTTGACAAAATAAATCTTTACTTAAGAGCCAATTTTTCAAGCTTTCAAACATATCTCATGGTCTTCATTGTCATCAAGTTACCTAAGTATGTTATTTTGTTCAGGCCATAGTCAAGGATTATCATCTTCCCCTTTATTTAATCACCCGTAACTATGTGACCAGTCACATCTCCATGGCAACTGAAAGAACACCACAATTCACACTTGATCCAGAAATAGCTACAAACTGGACTTTGAGTTGAGATTACTTATATTTTATCCTTGGCCTCTCTGTTCAGTCTGGTCAAAACTAAAACGTGATGTGTGGGAACTATGGGTCACAGGAAGGGTCAGTTTGGGTGCTGAGAAATTGCCGCATTTTGCCAGAGTGAAATATCGCTTTAATACTGAAAAATGTTGACTGGTTACTCGCTACATGCTCAAACATCTGTCTCAGTGAAGACGGACAGAAAATCACAAAAGAGAAAGAACGGTACTCGCCTCAGCATCAGTTCAATAACGTTTTCCTGGACTAAAATAGAACTGGCATCATGTAAGAAAAAAAAAAGTTTATAATAAAACTTGAGAATGTCCAGAACACAAAGCTTTAACTTGAATAATCTTAAATCTACGTGTTTGTGAAGAACAAAGAGCTAAAAATAAAGCAGGGCACAGAAAATACCTTGAAAATATGACATTTGAAGAGGGTCACCAGGGCCAAAATCAATTAGAACATACAATTAAAGACAATTGCAGTGTGACTGTGACAAGTTTTCAGTGGATAAGCCATGCTGTTACAAAAACCTGATAGATACAGATATCATCTGATTTTACTAAGACCTGCAACTAATAATATCATCTATAAAACCCCCAAATGTCATATTATAATTAGACATTCAGTCGGCTGAAACTGCAGAACAGAGTAGAGTATCAATGTTAATTCAAATACTAATTTCGGTTACGGCTGTGAGACTAGAGCAAACTTTTCCAGCAAAAAGTAAGAGGGCTTTAATTTCTATATTGTCAAATTAATGTAGGTGGTCATTTAAACAGTGTCTCTGTTACATACTCTGTCCAACAGAGGACAAATATTCAGTATGTATCAAAGTCACAATTCTTTTAAAAAAAAAAAACACGTGTTCAAGTTTTAACATGTTGATATCGTATCCATCAGGCTGTAGTTGTCCCTTAAATCAAAAGGGAATTTTCTCAGAACGACTCTACTCTGTCAATCCTCAGCTGTACGCAACACCTTTACCTGTATGTAACATGCTTATCATTAAAAATGTAAGAGGCTAGTAATCATTGGAGTTTTGACTGAAATTCAATTTTCAATAAAAACTTCAGCGATTTGAATGCAGAGTACCGTGAACATGGTAACATCCAAACATGTAAACATACGTGGAGGGAAAAATGTCCAATCACACTGGAAATGTACATTAAATTAAAAAGATAAAAAATAATGATTTGAGCCCTGAGACACTTCTGCGGCACAACAGGACACTTTTAAACATTTAGGAAAAGAAAACCAAGAGAAGGAAATCCAGTAAAGACATAAATGTGAGGAGAATGAGACAAACACACTAATGAATACTGTTCTTCTTATTTCACAGATTTTGTAAGAGTTTTCCTACAAAACTGTTGCATTTTGATGAAGAATTTTTGGCTTAAAAACATTCTTTGAAGCAGAAACTGCTGACGTGCAAACTGTTGACGTTTATCTACAGAGTCCACGTCACATTTTGATCCAGCTATATAAAAACTGTTTCTCTCTTCATACTTACCAACAGTATGGGATGGTGAGTGTGCAAAGTTAAAAAAATAATAAACAGAACATTGTCTTAAAGCTACAGTTTGCATCTGTACAGCTATATGAATTTGGCAGCTTGTTGTTACCTCTCAGAATAGTCTATCCTGTTTCTCGCCAGTCCGAATTATCTGTAATTTAGGAAAAACATGCTCTGAAATTTAGAGATTGCCTAAATTCAGGGTTGAATCTCACCTTAAATGTTTTGCAGTTTATAAAAAACATAACCCGTGACTGTAATTTTACTATATATTACAGTACAAAAAACATGAAAAAAATATTTTGGAGTTGTATACTAAGTGTTTCCGAAAATGTACAGGCATTAAGTCTGCTTGGAGATATAGAAGCTCATTACGGAGTGTGTCCGTAACATTGCCTCATTACGTGTGTCCGTAACATTGCCTCATTACGTGTGTCCGTAACATTGCCTCATTACGTGTGTCCGTAACACTGAGTAAAATAAAAATAATAAAAAGTCAATGGGATTTTTCTGTTGGATTTTGGATCATTGCTGAAAATAAGATCTGTGGCAAACAAAGGTTTATGGTACTTAAATGTTTTTGTTCATAAAGATAATCTTCATAAATGAATGCCATTTTTATAATTTCTTATACAATCTCCCAAA
Source organism: Protonibea diacanthus (assembly GCA_028641955.1). NCBI lineage: Eukaryota > Metazoa > Chordata > Actinopteri > Sciaenidae > Protonibea > Protonibea diacanthus. Next base: position 10,434,210 of record CM053990.1, read on the forward strand.
AAGCTAACATTAGGCTATAAACTAACTGCTCCACTGGCACATAACTTCTGTTACCATCATACAAGTTCAATGCCAGAATTCCACCATGAAACACATCTCCGTCACGTCACGGTCGCAATACTGTCTTGGTTTATTCTCCACACGGCTTCATACCGCACCAGGAACAACTGTGTGCTCTCCGTAGAGCAGAGAGATGTTTCTGAAACGTGCCGTGGCACTTCTGGTGGATTCATAAACATTGTCTATAACAATAACGCATCGCAAAACCGCAATCAACTCCGGCAGCCACGGTGCCAAGTGTTCAGTGTGACAACTGTAGTCTCACTTCACTACTTGTCAGCAACCATGACATATAAACGGTTGGGGAATTTCCGAAAGTATTTTATATAGAAACTTGTGTTAACCACAGATATTATCTAACTAAAAATCCATTTAAAAAAATAATTTCTGAAGGAAGCAAAAGTGCAAAAATGTGAACAGATTTCTTTCACCAGGTAGTGCCTGAAATCCAAATTTGGTCAGTTTTACACTGTATTTCTCAGAATTCTTTCAATAATTTAACTTTTGACAACTTTGGCTTCTTTTTTTCCACCCTCAGAGTAAGATTAACATTGTTCTTGGATGTTTTAAAGCTAGATTTTCATCACCCCTGTAAGGAACCAAGTCCTTATTTTTGACTTCAAGTGCTTTTGTCCGAAACAGGATAGACTCACAGAGACGGTAACAAGTCAAGAATTAAAGCAGGCGAAAGAGAAAAAGCAGCGAAACTCAAACAGCATTTCTTAACATGATGATATGATACTGATCATGTAACAGAAATCAGAAAATATGGTCTAGAACTAGAATTGTGCAAAGTCATGACAATGGAAAATATGTCACAAAAAATTTCAGAAAAGATTTTTCTTATGGATTCAGCAGTGTTGGAGCAGCTACATAAGCAGTGGCGAACACTCGCCGATTCACATCGATTCATGTTTTTTTTTGGGGGGGGGGGGGGCATAAAGACACTTATATATAAAAACAGCTTATAGAGACTCTGTACAAACATATTTCACAGGTGACAGGTCAAGTGATGATAAAAGTCCAGGTTGTTCTATAAAAAAGGTTCCTGTTGGTGTGGGAAGTAAAATCTCAGATCTGATGTTTAAAATCTATACGTGAGGTTAACAACCTGACCGTCGCTCCTTCAAAATATGACGACACATTTAGGCACAATGATGAGTGATAATACAAAACTGTACAATACTGTGCAATCAAATGATCATTTTGAATTATTGCCTAGCCTTGGGATTACCACTGACTATACTCGGTAAACTCTAAGGGGATTTTTTTGAAGTGCAAAAAAAAAGAAGAAGAAAAGAAACCACAGCACGAGGGAATTTTTCTATTCTAGCATGCCGCATATCAGGGGTCGAGCACATGTCTTGAGGTCACTGTAGAGATAACGTTCAATCTTTTTTGATTGACACTGGGGACACTGACTTCTCTTCTTGAGATACAGAGCAGCTGTATGTTTATGTTTAGGAAAGCAGGCAAAAATCTGATCATTACTGTGGTAACTGGGGTCAGAGGATAGGGCTGTCTTGACACAACAGAGGTAAATAACGCAGTATCCTCTACAGTCAACTAAGAATGTTGGAGCATTAAGGGTAAACATATTTCCTGGTTTTAGACTAATGACTGTTTGTGGACATAGAGTGGCACTTTTCTGAGGGTATGAGCCAGAGAGGACTGCGTTTTCTGGATTGATGTGCCATTATGTCATGACAAGTGTATTTATAAATCCCCCCCGTCTCCTTGGCCAAGCTTCAATAAACCTTTCAGCATAAGACGTCTGTCTCTCCACTGACTGAACTGACCATTTATCGAATAAAACACAGAGATGGTAACACAAAAACTGAGATTGGTCCTGATCTTAAAAAAATAAATAAAAATCAACTGTTGACATATGTCTGAAAATCTTTTTCAAAACAAAAATAACAGATATGTCAGAGGGGAAAAACAGAGCCATAAAATGATGACTGACTGGCTCTTTAAAGTAGCAGGTAATAATGCAGGAGTAGTCATGTTTTATGGAAATTTCTATTATGAATTGCCTTTAACTAATCAGATGACCTTCATGAACAACAAGGCTGAAGTAGAAAAGAATGTCGGTCAGAGAGAAAACTAACTGGGAAATGAAAAAGTGAAAGAATAAATGCACCTCTAGGAGGGAAGGGAGCGATTACTTCCTGCAGATTTAATATGTACAATCAAACACTGCAGGCTGAAGAAAAATGAGCACATATCAGATGCTCTGACTGTCAATATTCACATATAGATACACTATTAACAAACAGACGTGGTGCTGCAGACCACAAGTTCTTCACACTTCTGCTGACCGGGAGCCAGTTTGTAAAACCAGTTCCTCATCCCAGGAGAAATCAGTCCTCCTACAGTGAAACCATCGGCCAAAGTTAAACAAACTTGACAAATAACTGACTTCTGTCAAGTTTCTTCTGGTGAAACCAGAGGGCTTCAGTCAGGGTAAATCAGCCGTCACAGACAACTAAAACTTTTCGTTAAAACACAAAAATCTTAGGCTTCAATAACTGAAACTTTGTTCAGTGGCTGAATGTAAGGTTTGTCAGATTAAGCTGGTTTGGGCTCAAAAATACCTGACAAAAACACTCAACAACTACCAGTTTTGGCCTTACAAAAAGCTACATCCCCTTCATATGTTTTTTTTGGGGGGGTTTGGAGAAAGATACATATATTCAGGTTTTTTTGTTTTCTTGACTAAAGATGCAAAATTCATCATCTTCAGCAGATGTTTTAAATATATACTCTATTAAAATTGATAATGAAAATGATATGAAGCACAATAAGTGCGTAATCCTGGTTCACTGAGTTGATTAAGTGCTGGCAGAGTCCAGATGTTACTCTACAGATCCATCAGTCATGAACACTAACGTCAACTTCAAGACCGGGTCTAAATAAATCTGATGATTTCTTCCTGATAGAAAGATCAATAAGTTTACATACTTGATTTCCAACAAGTACAACTCCAGGTGTTGACTGGATCACTGAAGGTGGAACCAAACCAGAGTGCCTTGACTCCTTAAGAGACATGATTCTGATCAACAGTCTGGAAACATTTTGTCGTCTCCTGCGACTATGTCTTGATTACAACTCAAGACCTTATGAGAACTTCTTCAGAACCTCCCACAAACTGATGAGAACTGTAACTTCATAAACAGCAACGACTGGTCAGATTAGACTGGATCTGCATCCTCCAATGGGCAGTTTCAAGATTTTATCCATCCAAGAAGCAACAAAATGAGCTGTGTTCCATTTCAGGGCCTGATCCTTCGAGATCCACCAAACAATTTTGACACGTTTGTCTCATTACAGCCATGGAAGGAGACGGTTTCCAGGCTACACAGAAGTTGTTCGGAAACATCTGTATGCTTCATTCTTTTAACTTTTTACTCGGTACAACTTGTAACAATTATGGGTTATTCCTCTTTGTAACAAATCAGAATCAGCCACTTGGGCCGTTCAGGTCTTCAGGACACGTTGAGATCTAGGGGATGCTCATCTGCTACCCACAGTTATCCATAACACCCTTTTCTTGAAGTCAGCATAGACATTTATGCGCACTGAAGTTTGATTCCAGCTTTATGCCTGGCAACACAACCTGTATGTCGCCAGTTTCCCAAAAGTTTTTAGTGATCTTGCAATGATGCTGATGACGAATCCTCTGTAAACTATTTAATTGGAGGGGGAGGATTGGGGTTCATCCCACCTGATAGGTGAAGGTGAGATGTTAGACAGCAATGCAAGTACTTCTGCCCAAGCACAGTCCAAGGCAGTGGATTAACTGAAGAGTGATGGACCAGTTAATAAGCTGTGTTGGTTAAATAACCAACCTACCAATTACAGCTGGCGAGAAGATCTAAGCTTCTGGGGCAGCCAAAAAAATAAAACATAAAATAAATCCTGGGATCAAAAATAGGCCGTGACAATAAAGCCACTTGAAAACCAGGCGGAAGAATTACACTTTCAGATATGTATCAGCCTTCGGATCTTCGTTTCCTTCCTGTGATTCTCTGCACATCCAGGAGGAGTCAGGACTTACAGTGATTCTGGCAGACGATTGCAACAGAAATTAGGTGCGAATAGTTGCGATGTTCCTCCAAGTGTCTCTGGAGCTGCTGGTGGTTGGTCTGCACCCACAGTAACAGGGTCATGCTTCAGGATGAGGAGGGCATTTGGGTGGGTTTTAGTGTCCGGGGTGCTGGTGGGAGGTGAAGGGGGTGAAGGATGGGGGAGGAGAGAGGGACAGAGGGCTGGACTGAGGACTGATGCCTCCGGCAGGGGGGGAGTCTGCTGCTGACTGAGAGACACTGAGGGGGAGGAGAGGCATGAAAAATAAGACTTAGTCAGGATTTTTATTTATAATTTGATACCAATACGACTTGATGTCTATGGAAAGCAGACATTGGTAGACTTGAGTCATATGGTCCAAGTCTCAAGCAAGTCCCCAAGTCATTTTTTCTTGGCAAGTCAAGTAGAGTCATGTCACATTTTATTAATATTGGGCCAATCATAACAGAAGTTACCTCATGATACTTTCTATATACAACACTGTTTCCATAAAAGTTGGCACACTGTGTAAAAATTGGAATATCATTTTCCAAAAACAATAAAATTTCTGTTTTTCAACATTTGATAAGTTTAGAGTTTTTAGAGCAAGCCAACTGTTTTGGAAATGGAGTTGTAGAGCAGGTCTAGACCATGATCTTTATAATATTATTCACAAAGACCTAACAAGGCAATTGGCAACAGTAGCAAGGAAAACATTCCTTTTTAAGAGGCAGAAACCTCAAGCAGACCTCCGATCACAGTGGCCAGCCATCTGCCATTAAGTTTAGAAACGGGAAACTCTTGAATTTCTAAACATCTTTAATATTCAATTATACATCAACACATAAAGATAATTTGAGTCATTGGGTCTTAAGTCTCAAGGTCTCAAGGTCTCAAGTAATCTACTTTCTATCAAGTCAAGTTGAAAGTCATCAAACAATGACTTGAATCTACGTCTCCATTTAAAGGCAGTCCTCACCTGACTGTGTAGCTGCTGCGGTTGGCAGGATCTGTTACCCCGGCAACAAAAAGTTTCTTTGGGGGTCCATCAGACTCCACCCCTCCTGAGAGACAAATGTAGAAAACATTATTAAAAAACAGAATGATCTAAACCATGATTTATCTATTTTCAAATAATAAAATGTTAATGTAAGAGTTATAGTGGCACACAGGAAGGCTGCAGCAGAATGCAGTAAAATCTGAACGTGACGGTTCTTTTTAAAAAATTTACAGCGACTGTATGTGTTGTTTTCTACTTGCTTTTGTGGTCTAACAAAGTACTGTATGTTGGTTTTCTGTGAACCGATGTATTTTGGAAAAAAGGAGCAGATCGGGCCAGGCATACCACAGACAAACCACGCTGTTACAGACCATGTTTTAAATTTTAAGAGACGAGAAGCATGCAAAGAGTCTGAGGGGAAGTTTTACAATCGTGTGTTGCTGTTTTCCTCGTTACTAAAACACAAGACCGGTGTTCTTTTGAAACATGAAATTTTCATATATAAAAACGTCAAATCTCAGTGGTGGAAAACTCAATTAGGCCCGAGATGAAAACAGAAAGATATCTCTTTCAAATGGCAGAAAGAATGTATATTATTTACATTAATGATAGACCAATAGGCGATTTGTAGGTGAAAGTTGTTCCCTCAGCTTTAAGCAGAATTTTAGCATCATCAACTTTTAGTTTTGGTTCAGTGTAATCACTCAAGCATTGTTGGAAAGGAACAAAAACAGTGCAAACAGTCATCAGGTGGACAATAAATACCTCAAAATGATTGATAATGATGCTCAATAATCTATAGCAGTGTATTGTGTTTGTAGCTTGTTCTTTTTTGTTTACATTTGATCAGAGACCAAACAGACACATTAAGTAACTACCTTTCCTCTTGAGTGGAGTTAATGCAGGCCATCTCACAGTGGCGCTGACTGCTGGTCTGTTGGGACAGTGGACAGTTATGTGAGTAGACTGATTCACACCTCCAAAATAAAACCATAAAAAGGTGTCTCTGTTTGTTTATGTACCTGAACCTCCTGGTGGGACTCGGGGAGGAGTTGGGTGTGACACCGCTGTCCTGTGACTGGAACCACTGAAGAAGAACAAAACATTCTGAATTCTGATTATGAATCTGATCTAAATTAATTTAAACCCTCCGTTCTAGAATCACTCTAAACCCTCTGATCTGGATTTACTCTGAACTACCAAATCTCAATTTACCCTAAACCTTCTGGTCTGGATACAGTCTGAACCTTGTACCATAATCAGACCATAATCCAGAGCATTAACTCGCACAGTGAGACCACCATTAGAAGTATGAGTAGTATTGGTAGTACTAATAGTAGTATTAGTATCTCAATTTTCAAGGATCCTAAAAATGTTATCGTTCTAAATACTACATTACCCATGAGCCTTAGTATTCCAGAAACAAACTTGGTGAGTAAAATGCCCTAAGTGACACCAACCATCATTAAAACCCATAAGAGCCAAGCAGTAAAGAAGCAGGTGTAGAGACGCTCACCACTGAGGCATGGTCGTGCCACTGACTGACTGGAGGAACTGGGATCAGACTGGAAGCACTGGGAGAGAGAGGAGCAGTTAGTTAGACTTGTTTTAAACTTCAAACATCTGAACTTGTGTTTGTGTATGTGCTGTACCTTAGTCTCTGCAGACTTCCTCTGAGCATCATCTCCATATTCTCCTCCTGTGTCGAGCACAAACAGGTGGTTTTAACTTCACACCTTCACTGACCTTTGACCCCATCTTCAACTAACATTTAAAACCTAATTTTCTAGTTTTATGAAAAAGACTCAAAACAAAACAAAACAAAAAACAAAAGTCTGAACCTCTCTGAAAGTCTTATCTGTATTCTGTTTGAATTTTAGAGGAAGCACTCTAAACTCTTTCTGTCCTCACCTGCCTCTTCTGGTCGAGTCTGTCTCCAGTCAGGGAGAACGGAGAGAGAGGAACGAGCTGAAGGAGGAGAAGTAAAACAATAGATCGTAAGAGTCAACAGGTTGATGAGAGACTGAACCGGACAGTAAATATATCATCACTATTAAACACACTAACCTGGGAAGGGCAGCTGGGGTTGATGGATACACTGCTGCGTCTGTATCGAGCCGAGGACACAGGACTGAAGACCGTCATCCCATCGCTGAGACAGAGACATTGACAAAAGATAAACAGAGTAAAGACGTGTCTCAAACAGAGTTTGTTTACAGATGGTTCACAAGTAGAGAGCTCTGAACACATTTGAAAGACCGCCTACTCAACTGACCTCCTGTAAGAACAGACAAAACACCCTGTCTGATTTCCATTTGGTTCACTGTGGTGTAAATAACATGTTCGGACTCTCTTACCTGCCAAGATAAGCAGCAGATGTTTTTGAACACACTGTCTGTTTACACTGATTTCATCATTCAACTAGTAACTACAATATCACCCGACAGAAAAATCTCATCACAATTTTGTTGTTGAGTGAGGTGGAACTTCATAAACTTTGACACACACAGCTACGACGCATTCTTAACCATTCGTGCCTTGTTGTTTCCCTCCAAAATCTGTTTTTTCTTGGTCTGCAAACATCTGTGTTTATTTGTTCTAACACACTATGACGTTTTGTGAAGGCAAATACGCAACATCGACCATAAACATAGTCAATTTAAATATGGTGTGATTTCCATTCCAAGACTTCAATGGAAGATTATTTTTTTGTCCAAGTCTCTGACTCATATTTTGTTTTTCAGAATAAAAAGGACTGCATGAATATGAAGAAAACTTTGATAGTTGCGGTCAAGTTAATGATAGATTATGTTATCGGGTACAAATGAAGTTAAACTATAATGCCTGGAATGGTTGAAGTTAATTAGTAGAAATTCTTGCCTTCTTAATATTTGAGACCATCAGTTGTGTTGTTGAAGGTAGTGTTGGTATACAGTTAATAGATCTATTCAACTATTGTAGTAATTCATATTATGGCGAGAGCCGCTCAATTAAACAAAGATAAACAACAGCCCATCATTACTTTAAGACATGAAGGATGGATCTCTAAATATATAAATAATCTCTTAGTCTGCCCTCGCTGATATACATAGGGTAGACCAAATATTAGAAACACCTCTGTGTATAAATACAGTTTCAATTTTTAAAAAAAAGGAAATAATAACCCTCATGAAGATAGATGGACTTAATAAACTGGATTTAAACGTTAGTTCAATATTTACATAATAACAGTTTAGTTACCGTTTAGAAACACTTAAGTACCTCATATGCATACTTTAATTTAACTTTTCTGGGTAACTATACTGAGAGGTATAATGGTTAGCTATCAATTAAAGTTTGACGATAACAATTCAGTCTTTGTCCCTATGTACATTTGACCTGTGCGGCACAATATTGTAATGTTGAATAAACATTACAATCAATAATCAGTTCACACAATGTCCATGAAATCTATGTCAACTTCATCTAATTGACAAGGGGAGGCAATGAAAAAAAAACAAATCAAATAAGGCTAGTTTAGATTTAATTTTACTAAGTACTACTTGGTGTGTTAAAAGTATCAAAGACTGGCTCCTATGCTTTAAGACTACATCTTTCCTTATATTTAGTGAGATGTGAATTGCACTCTATAAAAAGGTAAACATAAATTTTATTTATTTTTTTATTGCATATTTAGGTGTAGTACACTAACCTGACACTGGTGATCATGGGGGCGCTGTTCGATCTACGGAGTGCCCCGCCTCCTGCCCCGCCAGCTGCGCCTGCGCACTGGTCCACTTCCATCCGTTCCATACCTAGGTCCGCAGGCCCAGCGGTGACAGCACTAACTGCCGGCCTCCGACCTTTCGACGGCGGCGTCGGGCTCTACTCAAGACCGGTGGAAGCCCGACCCGCAGGCCTCACGAGCAGCAAACCCAGAGCCGCCAAGTCAGCGGGCTGAGCACCGAAGCTGTCTTCTCTCTACCGCATTTCCTTCACAAAAACAGCTTATCCGTGTACGACTGCGGGTCAGATCGTCATTTATAATCCGCAGCTACGCTTCACTTGCCGTTGTCTCCAACGCGAATTTAATGGCTGCGTAAAAGCGACATAAAAATACGAAGCCCGCGTAAAAACACTCGAGACAAAGTTTTGTACGCGCATATAGTTCAAAGTCACCCGGCTGTCCCGGGTCTGCCGTGAAACTTTTAATACGAGTCCGCACAGGTGACGTGACTTTTAGGATTAGCTGTTGAGCTAACTTGGTTTGCAGTAAAACCTCCAGTCAGAGATCAGAAAACCGCTAAGCAGCTGTCCGAAAGAGTCGAACCCGGGCTGGATACACAGTCCTCAGGGAGAGTCGGTCACACATTCCCCGTTAACGCCGAGCAGACCTCCAGAAGACTCAAAGAATCTGTGAAAATTAACAGTTTGAAAGATTTTTTACAACATAGTCCTTGACCAAATAGAGGTAGTTCACCAACTGTGAAAACAGCGCCGCTATCCGGTCACTGCGAGAACTGCAGCACAGGACAGAGCAACACGAGAAGTGAGAGAGTGAAGTTTTAATTCACAGAAAACTAATAAAGTTTAATTTATGAACACCTGTAGGGACTTTTAAGTATTATTCTGATGAGTTGTTAGAGTGAAAATATAAAACTCTTCCTTAATTTTGTTCTCAAACTATTTGTAATTTGTTGTGATTGTTTTAATGATCTAAATTCACCTTTTTAATTCAGTTTTGTCACTGTTTTATCCTTGATTTACTGTTATGTGCTGCATAAAGTCAAGTAAATCTTAATTAATTAAAAGCAAATAATTTAAAATATTTGTTCTGGATAATTTGAGCAGTAGAAACCTGTTACACCTGTTAAATAATAATATATTAAATTGATATGAAGCCCTGTAGCGCTCAGTATATTTTGTCAAAGTAAATAAAACTTAAATTTAATTATTTTTATTACTTATAAATGTATAGAATTAGAGCTGCAGCTAATGTTTGGATTCATTATAGATTTGATTCAATTATTATTTTATGAATAAAAAAATAATAAATTAAGAATTAAATCTATAAAATGTTCAAAAATCAGTTCAAAAGTTAAAGATATTTACTTTACAGTGAAAGAAAATCCTCATATTGGAGAAGGAACAACTAAAAATTATGCATTTTTGCTGTAAATTATAAAAAAAATATTGCAGATAATTTTCATTTTTCATTCAGCATTTTTCTGTTCACTGGTAAATTAGTCAACTGACATCTGACCCCTGCCATCCTGAAATTAAATTATTAAAACCTACTGAAAAATATACACTAAAAGTACAACAACATGAAACTAAAGTAAGATTGTATGCATTGCAGTACATGTTAATAGAACCAAACTGATAAACAAAGTATAATAAATAAATATTATTGCAATTCTTTGGTGTTTTCTTTGCTGCTGTCTCACACTCTGCTTTTCTCCCACAATCCCAAAAATCCTCCATCTGCCTCCAGTCGTCATCTCTAAAAAATGGTGAAACAGGACACCAGGAGGCTCGGCCTTTAACCCCTTCACTGCCTCACGGACACGCAAGAGAGCAGACCAGACACCTGAACAAACATTGATATATGAAGTTTTAAAGATGTTTTATGTTTCTATTTTTCATGTTTTATATTTAAAGTTTATGTTTTTAATAATGTGAATATAGTGAGCCACACTGCGAACAGAGGTGGAATGTAACCAAGTACGTTAACTTAAGTAATCAACTAAGTATTATAATTATGATTACCATTTTATGTTATGCCCTATAGCGAATCAGAGGGTAATAGTTTTCTCCATGTTCATCTGTTACTCGTCAGGTGATTATTTGAGGTGTGGTTGAAAAGGTAGATATAAAATAAGAAATGCCAAATGGTGCCTATTCAATTCAATGACAACTGCTTGCCTGGTGCATAAAAAAGTTGCAGTTCTTTGAATGGCCACTTGAGGCTGGCTCCAGAACAAGTCGGTCTTCATAGGCCCCCATGTTAAAATGTGCAGCTTCACAGCAGAAATAAACATGTTTACAGCCTGGTACAAAAACAGTTTTGGTCTCTATAGCTAATTTTCTTGTTCGTGACAACTGTACTGAGGGTGAATTTTCCACATAACTCACCTGTTCAAATGATATTAAGGCTTAAAGTTGTGCATAATTAACAGTGTGGACACTTTGATTGACAGGTGGGTAACATTACACATGGCTTGTTTGAGCAAATAGGCTTAATTCATTCCTGGAGTCCACCAATGATCCACGTCTTTGTCCATTTTTAGATTAGCCGGAGGGAGCAGAGGCAGGACTGTCAAGATGGCGATGGCCAGAGTCACACTTTGAGCTTCACATCGACTCTCCGGGTGTCAGGATATGTTGTCCATATTTTATACAGTCAATGAGGCCCAGTGTATTATGATGCTGTCATGGATTTTTAATTTGCTTTTCTCAGCTAGAGAAAAAATGTCACATATAGATAAAAAATAATGGCTAAAATGGCTTTGTTTGCATTTCTACCACTGGGCAAACATCAAACATCATCTATTTTTATGACATATCTGTGGGTGGAAAGTTCTAGATAAGATACCTAGTTATGTTAAGAATGTTAGTAAAGTAAACTGAATCTTAACTGATAAATGTGCTATTTTTAATCTTCTCATGACTTCAAATCACATCTATACTTCTGGATTTGGCAGTGTTAACTTTTTAATGCCATTATTTTTGTGGCGGGAAAAGGCTTTCAGAGACGATATTTTTTCACCTTCAAACCACAAACCACTTAACTGTAACGAGCACTTCTTCTTTACATTAATAACGGTGGTACTTTGCATTACAAACCGCCGGTAGCGGCTCCTTCTGCTGTTTTAACCGTTCAAACCTCCGCCGCTCCGCCGAAGCCAAGAGGTTAAAGTGGGAAGAGCAGAAGGGGGAAGGAGGGGGGAGGAAGGAGGAAAAAGGGAAGGTCCTGCCTTCCTTCAGACGCAGTTTAACTACTTTTACATTACTTCTACCAACTTTTCTTTAATGTTTCAATAAAACGACCGCGACAGTTTCGCGACAGCGGTCAGTCCACACAAGCGAAGCCAGCGGGGCTGAAGTGACCCGCGGGTTGACGGACGGCGACATGTCGGAGGGATCCGGGGCCGTCTGGATGTGACTGGTAGGTGGGTAAAACCTTCCGAGGTTTCCCCGCTGCTGGTAAACAACTGCGGGTAGAGCAAGCTCACTACTGTGGGGACACTGGTGCTCCAGTTTAAACAACTTTGATCGAGATTTTAAGATGATTTTGTAAAACTTTAAAGAGGATTGTGATCAGATCAGCTGTAATTTGTCTGAACTGTTAAACAGAAGGACTTCAACTACAGCTACAACATAGATAGTCACTCATGAGACACTTTATCTTATTAAATCCAGATCAATATCAACAAACAAGCATCATGTAGTTATTTCAAGAGGTTTACAGCAAATTAAAACACTGTACAACTGCTCAAATGTCCATAATTTCTTATTTAAATCCATGTGAGCCCTAAGTGATAGTTTAAGGGTTAGTGTCCTGAGGTTTTAAAGAGTGTTTAATAACAGGTTGCATTTAATCATAGTCAATAAAACAGTCCTGTGTGAGTCTAATAATAGGTTGATTCATTCAGGCGTAAGCAATTGAAGGATTTTTATGTGTTTGCGCAGGTTTACAGGATCACAGGTGGGTTATTCATGTCTGTCAGTGCAATGTCTGTCCTACTTTATTTTAATGTATTATCAGCAAATTGCACTGATGAAAATACTTTTATTAAATATATATGTCTTTTAATCTACTGTTTCTTTTGTTATTACTTAATTTAAAAGTCCAAATACTTCCTCTGTCCACAGGAAGGAATAGAATAATATGTAATGAAGTAATAAATATAGTAATTATAAGAAATATTTGAAACTTCTAAACATTTTGACACCTCATATGTTGCATACACAGTCACTGTTTGATAATTTAATCATTTGTGATGCTTTCATTTCAAGTTTTTCATTATTGTTTTACTTGATCTTGTTGTTTATTTGCAGAAAGGAGGATGGAGGGAGAGAAAGAGACGGCTGAGGAAAAGGAGGAGGAGGAGGAAGAGGAGAAAGAGCTGAATCACATCGCAGAGGCAACCTCTGTGGACTACCCGGACCTTCCCATCATGCACTGGGAGGACTTGAGCCAGCGGATTGCTGAATTGGAGAAACAGGAGCAAGAACGGAGGGAAAGGTCAAAGGTCAGTCATGAAGAAAAGAGTGTTGGTATTTCCTGGATAAGTTGGGGTTCAGTTATATGAGTAGGGTTACCTCTTAGAAGTCATATTTCTCAAAAGACTACATTTCCCATGAGTCTCAGTGGTGTCTGTGAACAGTGTTTCTATTCACTGGACAACTTTCTGTGAGGGACTTTTTGCTGGTTTCCATCCCAAACTGTATAAATAAAACATGGACACAGGTTTCTGAAGAGTCAGCTCAGTGTGGTGGCTCTGGTCATCGTCATCTTGGCAGTCCTGATAATCATTTCTTAGGATGGCGACAGATTGGCCTAATATTCTTACCCTAACCCTCATGCTTAACCTTATGGAGATAGACTTATTTCTGGAGCCAGCCTCAAGTGGATGTTTGAGGAACTGCAGTTTTTTAGTTTCTTGGATGGAGATTCAACTTAATTGAAGTTGTGTGGTCTTGTCTTTGATGTGAGAAGTGGAGTTTGGCATTAAAGTGCAGTTTAAGTTGTGAGAACACTGTCCTCGAACACGAAAATGGTTACAGTTGAATTGAAATGAAATGTTTTGTTAACAAATAAATACAAAATAAAATTATTTTTCTGTAGTGACAACTTCTCATATGTCAGACATAAAATATGAGATAAAATATAAATGTATAAGAAGCCTGTGGAAGTTAACTTCAACTCCAAAGGTGCATTTTGGCAAGTGGTGTCCAATCGCAGCTTAAAATTAAAAACTATAGATTACACAGTTGAGAAAACTGATTTTGCAATCTGCTTAAATTAATTCTCTCATGAATTCAGTAACAATGGTAACATGTTTTGTCTATGAGTGCAACAACAAAGCGTTTTTTGAATTCTCTGCTTGCTCTTTTGGCCTCTGATTGGTGAAGCTCATGGGTATTGTAGTGTTTAGAGCAGCCCACCAAAGTGTGACGGTTGTGTCATCTTTGCTTAATTTAAAAGTGAGCTCACGTTGTGTTTGTCTCTGCTGTAAACAAGTGGAGAAGCACATCAGTTATTGCAGTTTTCAAGACACATTCTTGGAAAAGAAGAAAAACAGGCCTCACATGACTTCAGTTGGATGCTATGCAGGACGTACTCTCTTCTTCAAACTTTTCTCTCACAAGTCAAATCACTGGAGATCTCCTTACATCGTCCCGTTGTTTCCACTCCTTGTTATTATTTTAGTCTCAGCCTGATAACATTCCTGAAGCGACGAGAATATGTTTGTTGTGGCTGTAAATCCACCAGACGGAGTTTATAATTGACACTGTGGAAGCAGCTAAAACAAGGAGAGTGGGAGGGTTCAACAGGCCTCACATTGCAGAGATACTCTGCGGATCATTGCTGCATTTTTGCACATTCACGGGTGGCATAATGATAACTTGTACTATGAAAACTTCCTAACATCAGTTTCCTTTTTGCTTTGGCTACCGTTCTGACATCTCTGTGTCGCCTCTTTCGTTGCTCTGACTCGATGAATCTAGCTTAGTTTATTTACAAAGGCGGATCACAGTTTTTAATCTGTGTGGGATCATAATGTGATAATTGTGTCTTCCTGCAGAGAGGGGCGGGGGTGAGGATGGAGGGGAGTCAGGGGGGCATGTGGAGTGATGTCTCGGAGGAAGACGACGAAGACTTCAGGAGGTGTCGAGTAACGCAGAGGTAATGCAGCTCATAAGGTGCTTCTTAGTCTGGTTAAATCAGACTTGTGGAGTTTGTTTCTGAAAACCTTAGTATGGTGGCTCTGGTCGTCGCCATCTTGGCAGTCCGGCCTCTGCCGCCTCCTGGCTAATCTAAAAATGTACAAAGGGATGGAGGTGGAGCTGAGGCAGCCTGAATGAAGCCTGGTTACTGAAATCAGACACCTGTGTCAGCACCCACCTGTGAATCAAAGCAGCTACGCTGTTAATTATGTATAACTTTAAGCCTTAATATAATTTGAACAGGTGAGTTATATGGAGATTCAAACTTAGTTGTCCTGAACGGGTTGTAAAACATGTCAGTGCATCCACATTATGAGGACTGATATGGACTGACCGTGCTGCGTGAATGAAAAAAAAAACTACAACAAACTACAACTTCAGAATGAGCAGCTGTTGTTCTCTTGTTGATCATTTTAATAAATCAATAAATCAGTCTAATCTAGCAAACAAAATAAGAACTATTATTTGATTATCGTATATTATATTTTATTGTATATTATATTGTATTTTTTTTTCACATTTTGAACCTGTCAACCTGTAAACTCAAAATGTTGAACTGAGTGTGAAGCCCTGATGAGAATAAAAGCAAACAGTAACCCTAACCAGTGAACACAAAGGGTCTCATACTCTCCTGCCTGAGCTTCACAATGTTTATCTGTTCACAGATTTCACAACCACAGAAACCTTCAGCTGTGCTTCATCAACAACAGCGACAGCGAAGACGAGGAGGAAGGAGGCAACCAAAAGGTGACTTACTGTCTTGACATGACTGCTGATTACTGCTGGGTGTCGATTCAGTACTTCAGCGTGTCAGTTTGATACTGAAGCTTCAGTACGAATACAACAACAGTCAATAATTATTATGTGCTTGTGAACTTTGTTTCCTCTGAGCACAAAAACTCTAAAGGAGTCTGGAAATGTCTTCAGATCACGTAGATACTCTTTAAACACAGTAACTTTAAAGACAACAAACTGAAACATGAGCTGACCTTACATCTCCATCAGGTTTCCATGAGAACGGCTGGGCTGAAACAGGAAGTGGCCGTCGCTCTGAGGACGCTGAGAGATAAACTGCTGGCTGAGCAGAGGGAGAAGGAGGTAAAAGGAGGGAGGAGGGAAACATTAAGAAACAATGAGGAAACAAGACAGAAAGAAAGAAATGTTATCAACAAGAAAAGTGTGTGTGTGCGTGTGTGTGTTGCAGCATCTGGCCGGCAGCAGCAGCGTTGCCAAGCGGAAACATCTGGAGCGCTGGGAGCTGCAGGAGTGTTCAGTGCAGCAGCTTAGCAGCTTGAGAGCATCACTTCAACAGGACGTACACGGTACACACACACACACACACACACACACACACACACACACACACACTTAAGACATATGTTTTGAGTATCAGACACACCCTCTGCTGTCTTGAAAAGAGGCTCCTCTTTAGATCATTCCCTTAAAGGCCCAGTGTATCAGATTTAGGGGGCTCTGTTTACAGAATATAATATTCATAACCACCCACCAAACACAAAGCAAATTATTGTCTCATGTTACGGGTAACACAGTAAATATTCACTGGTATGAACCCAAAAAAATCATGTTTTGATTGCAATAAACGGTTCAAAAGGATGCTGAAAAAACTAATAACTATTAACATGCTTGTGATTTGTAAAAAGACTGTCAAGTCTGTCCGCAAGACGACAAACAAACAACTTTTAAAACGCTTTTTTTCTTACTGGAGTTTAGATCGATTAGGGCCATATGCTAACTCCATTAGCAGTTCATAGTGAAGTAAAACCAATAGCTGGAATGAAGCAATAGACACATATTTTCAGCACTTACCAGATAGTCACTCACTGCTCACTGCTTCACACAGGTTGATAAACCAAAGTGAAGATAAATTCACATTTTAATCCCAAAAAAACTCTGAGCTCTCCTCAGGTCTCCTCCAGGTTCAGGATCAGAGCAGAATCTGAGTTAACTCCAGGCTCCACACGGTCCTCTCCACAAAAACCTCTGTCAAGTTGTGATGAACCTGAAATTTGCTTATTTGCATCACTCAATTTGTGTCAGTCGCTATCTAAAGATAAACACTGGCTCTAGAGAGGGACTTAAGTGTTTTTCACTCATTTCATGGCCACTGTTGTTTCTCCTGTTCCAAAAATTTAAGTTTGTCCCAAGATGGCTAGTTGTTTGTGTTTATTTTTAATCAACGCAAGGAAACAGCTGTGTGCAGCAAAGATAAACCGTTGACCACAGTAGTGACACATCATTTTCTCTTTGTCTTGTCTCCTTGACTGTAATGTTTTTCCAGCTCTAAGCTCTGAACTGGTGGCCCACCTGTTGGTACGAGACCAGCTGAGGACAAAGCAGGACGCCATGCTGCTGGACGTCCAGGATCTGACCTAACACCAGGACCAAAGACTGGACAATCCACACAAGCAAGGCGAATGTTTGTCCACTCTGGGACCAGGTTGGGCTGCTCATCCACGTCAGCCCAGAAGTCATTACCTTCAACAAAACTTTAGCTGACCTGCTAATCAATCAAAACTGACAAGTCACCAGCATTCAGGACAGCAAAGAAGAAGATACGACTGGATGGTCAGACAAAAAAAGAAAGTGAATCATCCGGAAACCCAAAAAGTTGTACAGCTTTTCTGCTGATTTTGAGATTGATGACAAATGACAAACTTGAAACTAACAGAAGTCAAAGACAGAATCAGGCTTCAGCACGCATCCAAAGGAATATTCTGAGGTCGTACACAACAGCAGGTTGATATGAAATGACAAGAAGAAGTAACCTCAAACAGACAGAAAGTCTCTGTTTCAAATTACCTATGGAAAGATTGACCGTTTGAAAAGTCCAATTAGCTTCAGGCTAGTGAGGAGACTGTTGAACCAGTTGGGCCTGTAAAATATCAACGAGAAAGATGAACACAACACAGCTCTTGGATTTGGATATAATTTCTTATAACATGCACGCAGCTATTTAATTCAGTAGTGTTAGTACTTCAGTTGACCTATTAAGTTACGCTCAGGATCTGTGTTTTCAAGTTTAGGTCCAGTTTCAGTTATATTGGAGGTGGTCAGAAATCCATCCGCCCTTTCTGACGCCATCAGGTTGAAGGCACCAGTTTACTTTTACAATGATATTTCATTTCATGGATTATTAGCAGGTGACATTTAAGGACTGGATAAACAGACAATGTGGCATTGACTTGGAGTTCAATACCTGGATTTCTTCTTCCAGGTTGGGAGTTGCTGTTGCAAGTGAATAAGTGTCTTGTTCACTAATCATGGTAATGGTGTGAGATGGACGAATGGATTGGTGCAGCCCAGAACAGGCTGGGAAGATGATATATCTCATCTGGCTTGGACACACCTTGAAATCCGCCAGGATGAGGGAGGATATTTGGACTACCTTGTTTTGCTAACTGCACCCAACTGAAAGTCGGTATCATTCGAAGACACATTGGGCTGACGTATGAAACTAAAAAACAATCACCTAACAACAATCTACTTTTATAAGATAGTGGTGATGTCAAGGAGAGATCTTAAAGGCCATGAAAAACCCATATCATCTTCTTACAATGAATAGTAGGACCGTCCATAAACTAGGTTTTTAAACCAGTCTGATTTTGTGGAAACTGACTGAACCATTACTTGTCAGGGCACTTCCTTGTCGCTGAAACACATAAGGTCTGTAAGACAAAGTCGGATGGTCATTACTGACCTCTAAAAGGCATCAGATAAGTTAGGGGTTGCTACAATCCTTTCAGCTCTGTCTGCAGCACATGTAGCATTAGCAGAGTAGCATCACACTTTTAGCAGTCTTTGAAACAGAATTTGTTGTGGGTTGTTTAAGGTGATAGAAGTTTTCAAACAGGTTTTCAGGTGCTTTAAGATTAACTTAAGAAACCAGTGGTAAAGAAATCTTCAATCCTGGATGAAAAAGAGGAGGAACAGAAGCAACGTGGAGTTTAGAATAAAAACCCTTCATGAGCTACGAGACTTGAAATTATTTTAGAAAAAAGTTGGTGCACCTTCTCGAGTGCCTTAAGTTTGTTCGGTTCAAACAATCTAGTCCTAACAATGATGTAGAACACGTAAATGTGGTGAAGTCTGTGCATTTCAGTGTTTAACAGAAGTATTTTGTCTCTGCTGATAGAAAAGATTAGTGTGATTTTTCTCAGGTAGGAAGACCAGCAGCAGGTTCACTTGTGGAAACTGAACCAGTCCAGCACTTTGATCACCACAGTACGTTCAGATTTGGGGGTAACCAAAACTGAACAGAGCACAGAGCTCATATTCAGATGTCATTCATATAGGAACCTTTTTTTTTTTTTTTTTACATAATAGAAAAGCCAACATTAATTTCCCACAACTCAAGCTTGTTTGACAAAAGAAGACTGCTGGTGTAAATCTATACATTTATATGCAAATGATAACTTATCTTATTTAAGTTTTATTGTGTTTACTTACTTATTTGTTATAATAACAAGGGAACATTACATCCATACAGCATGTGTAGCAAGTTCATTTTAACAGATATGTTAAAATTTTGGTTGTTATTTTTCCTTAAAAAAAAAAAATCAAAAGGGAAATTTTCACCAAAGTTTGAATGTTATTTTAAATTAACGTTACTGAGCATTTCTCAGATAGTCCTCTGTACCTTAGATTTAAAAAGTAAACGTCGATACAGGAACATCGCCGTCCATTTAAGCTGCATTGTTGTAACGTTACCTAAACACATAAAAACATTCTCTCAATGTCAGCCTAACCCTGCAGTGGATAAGCTTTTACAGATAACTGATGGAAAAAAATAACAACTTTAACTGATGCTCAACACTTCAGGCACAGTCCGTGATTACATTATTGTTTACTCATAAGAAATATAATGCACTTAATATAGCCACTATATGTGATGATGCACATGAAATATTTCTTTAAACTCGTTTAACTCGATGTTTATGTCGCCACCTAAACATGAAGCTGTTTTTCTAACTTCCTGTAGCTTTTAAGGATGTTAAGTTTTATTCTGACAGCAGTAATTCACCTTTTAAAAATGTGGCTTTTTTTAAAGCAACACTAGCATTGTTTTTGGGTGCCTTACAAAGAAATTATATTTTGATACTGATTAATTATCGTTCTCTTACATTGATCTGTGATGATGAGGAACTGAATGTCATATTCATGGAAGGAAATCTTCTGTAAAGGAAACATGTCTTTTTTTTTTTTTTTTTTTACATTTTATCCACATACATATATTTAAAGTCACACTGAAATGGCATTTTGAGTGTGTCGACAAATGTTTAATGTGATTTTATGTGATGTGGTTCCTCTTGAAACATGATGCTGGTACAGGATGTAACACAGTGAAGGAGAATTGAAACGTGTAGAATAGTGAGTTATATTTTGGTCCTGAAAATGAGCTAACAGGGAGCGGATTGTTTTTCATTTCATTGTGACTTTAAGAGTATTTACAAATGTATATAGAATTAATTACAAATGTATTTGTAAATGTAAACATTAATTCTAAAATATATTTTGATGGGATGCAACGGTTATAATTTGGTGTCCACTTTATTGTCTCAGTGTCTGCATTCTTATACAATTAAAATGAGACCCTACAGTTTGTATCACTTTTCATATTCTCATTTGTTCTCCACACTGTGAAATTATTCCTGGACAAGTCCTATAATCTGTACTTCAGTTACAGTTGAGTAAATGTACTTAGAGAAGGGCTCTTTTATTTAAATGAGTTAGGGGTCCATTAAGTTTTCCTAATACATCCACCATGTTAGCTGGTGAACTTTTAGCACACGTTAGCTGTTATAGTAGTTGACACTGAGAATATGTTGATGCAAAGACTATTCTGGTTAAAAAGAATGATAAAGCTTAGCAGATATCGTAAAATTATTTTCCAAAAGTATTTTCCAATGTATTAATTTATATCAAATTGTTTTGTAATCTGTTCAACATGACCTTCGGTTCAGGTATGAAAAAACTACACACAACAGCAGCAGATAATGCTGCATTCACATAGATTCAGCCAGATGTAAATGGACATCATCTTTTGTCTGGCACGGAATAGCAGGTATGGTGATGGTCGTATTATTTACAAAGAATGGAACAAAATGTATTAAATGAAAAGGACCACAACAAGTATTTTCACTTTGGACGGTAACCGTCTACTGTTACCATTGACAGTTTTTCTCCTTGCATCCCACCTAATTTTAATGTAAGTAAAGTAACTTGATTTTTCTAGCAAAACTCTGGTTTCCTCAACATGTGAGGGCATGTAAGCAAGCAAGTAAAGATTTGTTTCTATGCAGACGATGTGCATGTGTTTTGCGGGAGAATGATGAAACAACAGCAACACATTAGCTAACGTAACTTCACTTTTCTAGTGAACCTCCTGAACTACATGAGATGTAAGCACTGATTTGGATGTCAGGCATTGATTAATTTTGTTTTTTGTTTGTTTTCTACATGTATTTGATTTCTAATATATGTCAGAGTGATTTGATGTCCTCACCCACACTATATTTATTCATACCTCTGCTACCTGCGCGCTGTGTGTCCATCAATTGTGTTGCCGTGTTTGATTACACTCACACACTATCACATGTTCAAACACACACTCGGTGCTTTGTCGTGTGGCTCTTTGACTGTGTGTGTTCACTGTGAGAGAGGACAAACTCAGTATTTACTGTATGAATCAGAGCTGATGATGTTGATGATGGAGGGAACGGAGCAGAAGGGTTGGAGGTGGTGGAGGAGGGGCTGATGTGTTCACTGTACTCACTTTGCTTTCTAATTAAAGCCTCAGATGAGGAGAGGCAGACTGAGGAGGAGGAAGAAGAGAAAGTGAGATATTGAAAAGCTTAAGCAGCTTTTCTGGAAGAAAAGGTGAGTAACTTATTACCTTTTAGAAAAGCAGCTTTATTTAGATTTTTGTCTCGAGTAACCAAATTAATTAAAGGTCTGCACATGTCAGAATATTAGTGGTTTAAATGATACAATCACGCCCTTCATGAACTACTGTACTGCATATCTTTGGTCATTCTTGCTCAGCTCATTTATAATGACAATATTGTGTCAAGAACATAAACCTTAAGACTTTTTGGTTTCTCTTTGAAAAGGGTGTTTAATATAAGAAACCTTTTGTGTTTTAAATGTGTCAAAGCTGGTTATACATTTTGTCTAAAATGCTGGTTTAGTTTATTGCTTATTGTTTACTGCAGGGAGCATGTGCAGAACAGTTCAATGCATTTACAGCAGAGTTAGCATCAAGCTAATTTGCTTTTCTATTCACAATCAGGGGCGTACAAACTATACATAAGCAGATAAATTCCAATTAAATGTAAGGTAAATTTGACAAATATTTATCAGCAGTTGAATTTAAAAGCTAATATCTCAGACCAAAGCCTTCAACTCTTCATAGCATATTTTTTTATTTTACATTTTTTAATCCCAAATTACTAAAAAGAGCCACTGTGTCCTATAAAAAGCCAATAGCTTGGAGCTGCACTATGAGCGCCTCCTCCTCCTCCTCTGCAGTCCCTGTATTGGGTTTCATTCCTGCAGTTCTGACTGAATGAACGCTGATCAATTATTTACAGAGAAGCTGAAGGTCAGGGGAGAAACCCCAGAGACCCTTCGGCCCCGAAACAGACACTTCTTAGCCACAACTCCACCGTCGAGACCCAACAAGACGAGACCAAGAAGACAATCGGGTCAAGGAGGACAACTGAAGGTAAGTCCAAAGTTCTGCTGATCCAGATCACACTGATGTTCTGAATGTGAATTACTGGCACCAAATTGGCCAAAAGCAGCAGTTTTGATTCAGATTTCGCCAAGTTTCTCCAGTTCAAATGCTTCAAACTGGTCTACCTGGGCTGATGTCTAATGTTTCATACAAGTGAAGTCAACCAATTAGGCACAAAGTCAGCTGTGACGTCTTTGTTGATGTGCAAAAATAGCAATGCTGAAATGATTTAATATTCGATCAATCAACAGAAAATCAAGTTCATGTAATTTTTAAAGCAGAAATGCTAACCATTCTCTAGTTGACAGCTTCACATGTGAGGGTCAACTTGGGAACTATGGGGAACTGTAACAGACATTTTTCACTTTAATATTGGACAAAATCAGG
Organism: Protonibea diacanthus; assembly: GCA_028641955.1. NCBI lineage: Eukaryota > Metazoa > Chordata > Actinopteri > Sciaenidae > Protonibea > Protonibea diacanthus. The sequence continues at coordinate 10,457,414 of CM053990.1, forward strand.
CATTACCTCCCACTCAGGCACAGCGCCAGGATTTTTTCTCTCCCAGGGCTAAGGGGGGGCTTGACCAATACGTGGGGGTGCTAAGAAAATAATGGCTTTTTATGACTTCAGTTACTTTATAAGGAGGTTCATGCCACGTCCTGCTGTGCATTTGTTACAGTATAACGGATCACATCAAATGTATCACACATCACATCAAATGTATCACAACCAGTCTATGATCGCAACGTTAGGAAAAAAACTCACCAGAGTTTTATAGGAGGGCATGCGACTGTTGTTGTGGTCTTCGCTTTCTTCTACGTGCACTCTTTTTTGACTGATCACAAAACGATCCATTGCAAGTAATGGACTGTAGGCTAGCTACTGTAGCCTTAGCCTAACACGCGAATATAAACAAAAGTAGTCACCAAAGTAACCAAAGTATTAGACACATTAAAATATCGACTGTGGTCAGTTGAAAGATGATTCAGGTTTTTATTGTTTAAAGAAATCCATTTCTCTTTACTAGGTGAGACCATTAATAGTGAATAAATGTAAATAAATAAAACTACACTTCAAATCCCCCAAACAATATATTATGTATGATGGTCATATGCTATTTTCTATGTATTCTTTATTATAAAACCAGTTTCTCCTTAACACATATCTTTATTCGTGTTTGTTCGTATTTATCTCTGCTTAACTTTTCCGGAGTAAATCTGAAGTAAATCTGACTGAACAGTCTGGAACAATCTATGGTGACAATAATATGTACCATGACACAGTTTTGTGTAGTTTTGTTGAAGCCTTTAATGTATCTCAGACTACAAACCAAAGGACTCAACAACAGACCACCTACCTGCCATACAGAGAGGCTACATGAATGGAGAGATGTTTCCGGAAAGCTTTGTTAATGATTGAGGGGCTAATTGAGCGAAACACAGTCTTCATCAGCAAAACACCGGCAGTACATTCTGAACAAACTTTTCCAAAGTAATGACACCATGTTTTCTTTCCCCTCTTTTGCACAGAAACTCCTACATGCCAGAGACATGGATCAGTCGACGGTGAATACAGACAGAGATTAGATAGATAGATAGATAGATAGATAGATAGATAGATAGATAGATAGATAGATAGATAGATAGATAGATCAGAGGAAGGACAAATGAAGGAAACCTCTGCGAGTGAGAAGACTTGAGTCAGGTGAAGGAGCTGAGATGACGCCAGAGGAACCTGAACCGATCCAGCTGTGCCAGAAATAGCTTTCATCATGGGATTAAGCCAAGTCTCCAACATCACTCCAGACATCGGTTTGGTGGCGGCAGCAGTGGCAGCGAGCAACCATCCCAACAACTCTGGCACCTTGCCCACCTCGTCCCTCCCTCCGTCATCCTGCAGCATTGATGAATCCTACAAGTATGTCTTCCTCCCCGTGTGCTACTCGCTGACATTCCTCTTCAGCCTAACCCTCAACTCAGTGGTCCTACTGCGCTCCTGCTGCCACCATGGCGGTTGCCGTGGTGGTGGAGGTAGCAGTGGCGGTGTGCGACGCTGGAACACCTCTCTGATCTACATGGTAAACCTGGCCACTACTGACCTGATGTACGGTCTGTCGCTGCCCTTTCTGGTGGCAAGCTATGTGCTAAGGGACCACTGGGTATTCGGAGACTTCATGTGCCGGCTCGTCCGCTTCCTCTTCTACTTCAACCTGTACTGCTCCATCTTCTTCCTCACCTGCATCTCCGTGCACAGGTAGGATAATCTGAAAACCCACCAATTGGAAATAAAGTTACCACAGATGCATAGCTGATTCTTATAGTTCCACATGGGAAAAACAGGCCTTCAGAGCAATGGGTTTTGTTCTTGTGGAACAAATGGCCTTTCGGTCCAATGGGCCATTTTTATACTATTGGTGTTTTTGGAATAATGGGCCACTGGAACAACGAGCAGTCCTTTTGTGGGGGGTTAATTGGTTTGGTTTAATTGGCTAAAATCACCTAACACAAAACCGTTCAAAGGGTGCTCTAGAAACCTCCTCATCTGAAGCTCATAGTCATAAATAAGTTTTCTGGGTCATCATCAAAACATACCAATTGGCACAATTTTACCAAAAGGTAGGTTGGAGGTGAAGGATCATCGATACTAAAACTGGGTCTTTCTGCGGCTCAGTATCTCTGGGTTCTGAGAAAATTGCTGCTCATATTTTCCTGGCAATGTTAATTTTTGACGGCTCCTTATCTGTGCTATTTGAACTTTGACTTGCATGACAGGAAACTAGCAAAATGACAAATACTACCGAGGCTAATGTGGCAAGCTAACTGATTATTCTGACCTTTGAGCCAAGCTAAAGCTGGTGAAATGTGACCACATTACAGGACTGCTTTCTCACTTTATCACACAATGAGGACTGAAGTGTTCTGAAGTGTTCTGAAGGCCACTTCTTCTGCTGGTCCAGGAGCTTTCATTTGTTCAAAAAAGCTGAACTTAAAAAGAGCCACATTTTCGAGGTGGCATCAATGTGCAGTGTCCATGAAAAGACACAAGTGGGTGTGAAACAGAAATAGTACAGATTAAATTAATGGACTTACCCCCTGGTTCTTTGTCCACAGGTACCTGGGGATCTGCCATCCAATGAGGACCATTACTTTGGAGAGCAAGCGGGTGGTGAAGGGGACCTGTGCACTGGTATGGGTGGTGGTCTTCATCCTCACCTGCCCCATCTTCAGGTTTGCCCAGACAGGATACGTCAGGCGAGGAGGTGGTGGGGTTGTTGAACCTGGAGGGGCGACGGAAAATGGGAACAGTACAGGATCTCAGTTGGAGGACCAGGAGGGATACATGAACTGCTGGGACGATGCCATTGATAAAGAGTTTGCGGACTACGTCCCCTACGGCGTTGTACTCCACCTGTTGGGCTTCTTTGTGCCCTTTGTTATCATCGCCTGGTGTTACTCTCAGGTGGTCAGGACGATATTTCAGACCTTGCGCTCCCCTCCCAGTTCAATAGAGGGTGGGGAGGATGGTCCAGTGGGAGACGGGGCTACCGAAGGAGTTAGAGACCGGGAAAGAACATCAGTCTCCATCTCTGGATCACAGTACTCGCACTACATCCGACGGCGGCGGAAATCGATTAAGACCATTGTAACCATCACACTGCTGTTTGCACTCTGTTTCCTGCCCTTCCATGTGACCCGGACGCTATTCCTGCTCCTACGGCGGGGGCAGCTTGGAGGCTGCAACGTCATGAAGACTGTCTCCATCTGCTACAAGGTAACCAGGCCGCTGGCCTCCTGCAATGCCTGGCTGAACGCCCTACTCTACTTCTTGACAGGAGATAAGGGCGCCCCCTGCTGCTGGCCAGCAGAACACACGGTCCGTAGAGACCTCCGGAGCGGCTCCCTCTGGTGGCCACTGAAAATCCTGAAAAAAGATGGAGTTGGTGAGGATGACCAGGAGGCGGCTGAGAAGGTTGAAAGGGAGGTGCATATAGAAAACGAGTCCAAGTCTTCAAGGGTCATCTTCTAGAAGGTTTTTGTGTTGGTTTCTTTGTAAAAGACTTAAAATGATGCACCAGGAAAGGATCCAGCTGTTAAACAAAAAGCTGCTCAGTCATGTTGGATATTCCATCGGAAACTAGAGCAACTTTTAAATGAATTTCCAGAAAATTGGCAAAAGAAAATGTGAATTACATTTCCATCCACTACTGTTACATGAATCTTAGTCAGTTGATAGTTGAAGACAAGGTTGTTAAAAGAATTTTTAATACCATCTGGATAAATCAGAAATCAGACATTTCTGTCTGTTTCTAGTATTCATTTAAGGAAGATTACAGTCTCATCGCTCCACACAGATCGGATGACTTAAACATCACATTTTGCTTTTTTCAATATGACAATTTTTCCACCTCTCCAACTTATTTGTGATATTTCAACTTTTTTCCAGCATTTACATAAATTAGAAATTGTGTATTTGGATAAAAATGCAATTGATGATACAAAATTGATACTTCATAAATGTTGTCTGAACACAAACAGACACAAAATTATGTAAAATTATTTTGAAATCTATTAAAAAATGTGGATCAGGGTGATCCAAGAATAAGGACAATACTTTGAATTTAACCGGACATTTGACACCAGATTTCATCACTTAACAGTTTTAAATATTTCATTATGTGGACGCATTTCAATAGGTATCAAATAAGTATTTAATATCCAGCACTACTGTCAACGTTGAGTCACGTCAATAAGAAAAACACAAATATTCTCTAACAAACTATAAACATGCTGTTTTAGCAACAAATCAGAAATGTGTGGAGCCTGATAGAGGAGACAACCTTTAAAATCAACTGCCCTCAAATGACAAATTCACTAAATAACCAATAATTCATTTAATAATTTGTACCCTTCATGTCCTCAGAATACTAAATGTGCCCTTTGTTCATTCACTCTCAGTGTGGTTCAGTGTGTTTTTACTTTTTAGATTTATGGATCTACTCATTGTTTGTTGTACTTTTCTAAGCAGGTTTTCAGTATATAGCGTGTTCGCACACATGCAGATGGTCAATTCTTTTAGTGTCCTGTGATGGACACTATTCTCCCACAAATGCAAAGCACAAAGGAAAATGGAGAGGCTGCTAAACAAATTATTGTTGGTGCTGAGACAGCTCTTGGAAGAAAAGTCATGAATCTAAAGTCTCGTCGTGGAGTTTAATTGACAGCTTACGTGTATTGTTGCATCATTTCCTGTTAGTATAGAACAACAGAGTTTGTTGATTTTTTAAAAATAAAGATTAGTTTGTAGTACATACTGTGTAGAATCAGTGCGTAGACACTGAGCATTGGTTGTATTTCATTTTAGGATATAAATTGATTATTTTCATTATCAGCTAATCAGTTTATTTTTTAAATTATACTTTTGATATAGAAAAATGTACAACCTGTTTGCAATGATATAAGACACAAAAAGCAGAAAACCATCATGTTAATTGACGTCTTTTACCTTTCAGAAGAATATAAATTATTATTTGGAGAGTAATTTAAAAAAAAAAAAAAAATCAAAATTCAAAATTCATCCTGCAACAAACAAAACAAAATAAAGGTTTGTTTCTGTCTGCATGAAGTTATTGCTTTCTTCTGCCGTTAGCCACAAACTAGAAAGTCGACCTTTGATCCCGTGTCATAAAATCTGACTGTTCTGCTGAGTATTAACAGGTTGCTGACTTTGTTTTTTTTTTCTTGTGTAAGTAAAGACAAACCTTCACCAAATCAGTCATGGACCATGTAAGTGATAAGTGTGATTCATGTTAAACCCCGAATGCAGCCATGTTACCATGTTGACCTGTGTTGCTGTCTGGATATAGAGCAACACTGCACGTACCTGCTTCCTGTGATGTTGTTGTTGTTGTTGTTTTTGAGCTCAGGTCAGTCTGTGATGTCAGACCTCATATTTTTTTGACTCATGTAATTTTGACGTTTTTTGTGCTGCAATATCTGGATTAAAGTGTGTTGTTGACGTCAGCTCTCTGTGTCCTCGGCCTCGTTCATGGTTAACACGTTGATCTGTTCGCTCCCAGAAATGATTAATCAGCTGAACAGCTGGGCCTCTGACACTGCTGACCAGACAGACGCACACATTTGACCTCACCCTCATCTGATGGTTCATTCTTAGATACATGTGTGTCATTAGTTCAAACCCCTCTATTTAACTCACCTGTTTAAATTATACTAAGACTTAAAGTTATGCATAATTAACAGTGTGGACCCTTTAAATGACAGGTGGCTGTTGAAGCAACCAGACTTCATTCAGCCTGCCTCAGGTCCACCCACAACCAACTTTTTTGCCCATTTTTAGATTAGCCAGGAGCTGGCAGAGGCAGGACTGCCAAGATGGTGGCACCCAGAGCCACCAAACTTTGAGCTTCAGCTAACCTGTGGGTGACATCACAGGACATCCATTATTTATATGGTGAAGTCTAAAGGAAACCATACTTGTTTATGCATTCGTTGAAGTATGATAATGAACTAAATACTACACTTTTATGATTCCACACCAGGGAAATTCACGTCGCACAAGATTGATAATTAATTACTGATTAATAAGAAATATATAGAAAAAAGTCCTGAAGTCATCCTGTTGTTAAAGAGTCTGGCAGCTGTTGGAATAAAGGACCTGTGGTAGTCCTCCTTCTTACATGGTGGGAGTAGCAGTCTGTTGCTAAGTATGCAAATAATAATTTGAAAACCATCTACAACAAAGACATTTTATTGAAATCAACTGAAATCACTGAGGTAGTTTAGATTGTACAAAAGGCACTGGATTATTCACACAATGCTATCATACTGTATGTGTATTAATAAGATGATCAATACTTTTTTTTTTAAAATATCACAGTATATCCTGCTCTACGGTGGCTGTATTCAGGTATATTTAGGCACACTGATGCTTTGAGCTAAATGCTAACAACAGCAAAAAAAGAATTAAAATGCAAACAAGCCTCTCAGCACTAAACACAAAGAATGCCTGAGGCTGGAATGTCAATAGTTTTGGAGATATCTGGTCATAAATCATAAAGTAAAATGTTGAAATGATAATAGCACTAAATAAAAAAGTCATAGGATCAATAAAGTTAATACAATTTAACTCGGAACATGAATGTGCGAACCACATTTCACGATAATCCATTCAACGGTTGTTGAGATGTTTCAATCTGAATCAAATGCTTCCACCTCATCGTCGTGCAAGAAAAAAAAAATCATCAATCACCAAAGCTGGTTGGATTCATCCTCCCAGGATTATGATTTGATTGACTGTGCATCATTTCATCTGGAGTGCTCCTCCGTCTCACCTCACTGAACACAAATTCTGCCAATTACATAAGACAGTGCTGGGAAAAGGAAGCTAACATAGCTATTCCAGACAAGTAACGGAAATCAAGTCTACCTCCCTCCCTGTTGTTGAAGGAAGAATCCCACACATTACCCCACTGAGAGATCTAAATTTAGTGAGTGTGGTTTGGTCTCAGCAGACCATGCTCACATTTTCTGGTTGTGACCATATGTTTGATAGTCATAATAGAGAAAAAGGCTTCCACCCTCTGACTACAAAAGAAGAAAGGGAATAAAAACTGGAAAAATTGGACTGATATAACCATGTAGATTGTTCATCAACACTGAACAGTTATATGAATGTTCATATTTATAAAGTTAATATCATGATGTGTTTTTGTGTTTTTCTACACCTTTCTCCGTCCTGTCATCATTCGATCAGCTCCCACTGCGTGTCACTGATCAGCCTGTAGTTGAGCCTTCGGTAGTTTTCTGGGTGAATTCGCCGTTGCCACCACACCTCCTCATACAAGCTGCGTACAACTGGCGCCAGAGGTGGGAAGCCGGCGATGCGAGCCAGGGTCCGGCAGTACTCCCACTGATTTTGTTCCATTACCAGCAGGTGGCGCTGCTGGACTCCCTGCTCCATTTTTTCTTTCAGCTCTCGTCGGACCTCATCCTCCATCTGGGCCACAGATGGTAAAGTGACTGAGCCGTCCAAAACGGCCAAAGCAAACTGGACCTGCAGAGAAGAGACTTAAGAATAACCAAACCTCGGTTCTTCTCTTAGACCTCATCAGTCTGTGATGTTCTCATTTCATTTCAACTTTCCGTACTTTCTGCAATAATTCATCTCACATTGGATGAAGCACTGAGTTGAGACCAGGAGGAAGAACTGCAGTCCTAGACGCTACAACCCTTCAGCTCACCTGACAGTTGAAGTTGGGGAAGGGGCAGATCATCTTGCAGATGCCGATGAAGAAGAGTGAGGGGAAGGCTGGGGGCATCATGAAGCGGTATAGTGGAGACACCAATTGATCCTGGATCTTGAGTCCCAGCTCAGCTCCGTCCAGGAATGGATACTTGAAGTTGTAGCCAGTGCAGAACATCAGGATGTCAGCGGCGCCCACAGAGCCGTCCTGCAGCAGGTTCATTTAACAGTGTTTAGTACCTCACTGAACATCACGTGACTCCAATATGATTCAAATAGTTCTGGTTTTTGATGCACTCAAACTGGCTCTGATCATTTAATTCCTGTCCAGACGGAAATATTTAGGATTTTACAGACTGTAACAAAAACTGTCCCTGAGTCAAGAACCACTGAGACAAACTGATTTTTTCTTGAGTAGCAGATGCCGAAATGGGCGGCAGAACCAGAGCTGGGTGAGAAAGTAATGTAACCAGGCTCAACAGCCTTTATGGACATAATGACAGAGGATAGAGACTGAAGAGGACTCTGATGGAGGAAGCAAAGATGAGAAAATAAGAGAGTGACCAAGCAAGAAGGATGTGATGTTCTATAAATAGTGTCATGTTAATAACCTGGAAACGTATGGAGCCGTCCTCGTCAACTGCCACCGCTGGACTGGACTGTTGAATCCCAGGAGGGAGAGGAAAGGTGAAGCGAGGACGACCATGACTCAGAGTCACCTGAAAAGAGAGACAGTGAAAATCAACCTAAAAATCAAAACTGTGGAAGAAGCTACACAGAAAGCCAAGTGCTATGTCAGACTGAGACCAAGCTGCACAGCAACATTTGAAGCTTTTAGCATCAGTCGGAGCTGCAGGGTTTGTTTGTTACCTGAGCACCAACTTTGGCCAGTTCGATGGAAATGTCCAATCCTGAAGCTTTGGCTCCCAGAACCACCACAGACTGACCCGAAAAAGGCTCAGCATACCTGTACGCATGACTGTGGAGCACCTTCCCTACAGAGGCACAGGACTGACGTCAGTTTCTCCTCCAGCACAGGGCCCAGACGTGTTAGCTTAGCTTACCATAAAAACTGAAAGCAGGCGGAAAGTGCTAGTCTAAATCGCAAAAATAGCTGTTTCTATGCAATATTGCTTTAATAATCTCATTCATGTCTAAATAGACTGTACCTTTAAAGTTCTCTATCCCAGGTATGTCGGGGATGTGAGGGTGAGAGTAGTGCCTTAAAAACAAAAAAAAATCAAACGTCAGAACATCCAAACAAACATTAAAACCGGTAAATGGAGCCTTTTGGCAACATATCTAGTTTGAATTAAAAATACTTTATTCAATTCAATTTTCTCACCCTGAACAGACGAAGACCGAGTCAAAGGTCTCCGTTTTCTGACGACCTGACGAATCAGATGATGTCACTTTCCACGTTGTCCTCGGCTCTTCGCCCTCCGTTGTCATGCCCACGGGTTTCACGCTTTCCACCACTGTGTTAAACTGACACACGGAAAGAAGAGTCACAGTGATGAATGAGGCTGACTATGAATTACTTTTATTATTGATTCATTATTCATTAATTCACGTCTCTATCTACATATTCAATTACAGTGACATTTGAAAGGTGACTCATTCTCTCACTTTCTCTGACTGATGAGTTAGAAGCAGTAACAGTGATCAGCAGCAGGGCGACTCACCCTGATGTGAGGCAAGATGTTATAGCTCTGGCAGTATCCCTCCAGGTATCTCTGAACCTCCTGATGGGGCAGAAAGCTGTTCAGCTTGGGGTCAAAGGGGTAATCAGGGAACATCATCACCTCCTTGGGCAGGTTGGTCCTGTTGGAAAGAGATCACAATCACTGTGTCAGTCTGTGTGACCACTGGTGAATTAAGTCCGTACTTCAGAGGAAAATCGAAATACTCTTTGTGATACAGAGTTTCCCGACGGACAGTGAAGTAAACTGCTGCTAACTGTAGCTGCTGTTAGCTAATGTTAGCTCATTTTTTTAGCCTGGACTGTGAGCTCAGAGCACCGGGGGACTGTAAGTGTTTGTACTACAGGTGATTATGGACCACCGGGAAGAGGAGGTTTACAGCACAGGAGCACGGGCGAATGCTGAGTAGAGCAAGTGTCGTGCTAGAACTGGAGCTGGGCAAGCGAACAATGAAACTGAAGCTGAAACCATGAAGCTAAGAAAGTATAAGACTTTTTCTTGAGATGTAGAGCAGTACACGTAGAAAGACTCAAGTAAAGTACCTGTCTGAGAGTACCTCAGACTACAATACAAGTACAGTACATGAGAAAATGTACACACTTGAGGTCTCTGTACATGCTGCTGTGAACCGGCAGTCCGTTGTCGTATGTCCCAACACGTTCATCATAACACCACGTGCCGCCGACCTTGTCGGTGAGCTCAAACACCACTGGGGGAGCAAAGCTGTTCAGGCGGGACAGTATGTGTCTGGCTACACAGAGTCCCGCCGCCCCGGCACCGATGACTGCCACCCTCTGCAGCATTGTCCACACCCTGAAAACAGAGAGACACTGAAACAGACCTGAAACTGTAAGCTAGGTCCAGTCTATCGAGACACATGTTGACATTTATCAATGTGAAAACTTCCTGCATTTAAAGTCAGTAAAGTATAATCAGCTAAATGTGCTTAAAGTATTAAAAGAAGAAGTACATGTTCAGCAAAAAAAAACTTTCAAATATTTTTCAAGGGTCACCAGATGAATCCGAGGGGTCGACAGATAATTCATGGCAGAGGAAAGAAAGTTTTGATACATAAATCTGTTTTATTTCTTGATTTTTAGTGAAAGATTGATCATTTGAACACCTTTTTTTTCATATATAAATTGTCACAAGCAAAAGAAAAAATGTATTTGCTAATTTAATCTTTATGGTTATGTTGTATTTTATTAGCATATAATATGTATTATAAATCTCTGTAAAGGAACCGTGTAGTCAAAACCTGCATATTTGAGTTGAATTATAACATTAGCTAAGCTTTAGTTAACTTTGTGTAGTTTTCAAAAAATCAGAAAAAAATAATTAAGTGAACAGGTTTGTTTTGAGTGCTCAAGGACAGACGGACATTTAATTGTTAATCCTGAAAAAACGTCAGATGTTTAATTTATTGTGCTAATCGGCTAACAGGCAGCTGTTTACCAATCTCAACTGACAGATCACAAACTGCGCATGTCCACACAACGGCTACAAACTATTTAATATAGTACATATAGTACAAAAGAACAGAAATATTATGTTACCGTGATCGCTGTCAGTCTTTGTCCGCTCCAGCGTCCCGACTGTCGGCTACAGGAATCAACGAAACATCGCTGAAAGTACAAGAGTCGGTGGCCGCACTATCTGTGCGAGGTGACAATTCACGTTACAACACCACTGCATTTATAATAGACACAGAGGTGTAACGCTGCTAACGGCTGTAGTGTTGACTTCCGCTGGATGTCACACTGTTAAGTTCCGACGGTGGATGTGCGGAAGCTTATTATGTTCCGCTTTCGGTTCGCTATTTTATTGAAAACTGGTGCGTTTAATATGATCAGTAAATGTTGTAAAGTTTCAAGTATAATCAGCACAATCTGTAACAAAAGATGTTTGCTCATCATACATAAACAAAGCATTATTATGCTACTTTCCTCTCAACTAGAATGAATATTATTTTAAATGACAAAGATTATTCGCCATTAATGCCACTGTTGTCACCCATCGATTTACTTCTGTTTATCAGGTGTCAGGAAGTAGTAGCAGCAGGTTTAGCAGGGTGTTTCTCATTGTGTAAATTAAAATCAAAGGCAATATAAAACTTCAAATGTCAAATATTTTATTAACAATAAAGAGAAAGTAGCAGAATAAGGAAAGAAGAAAACCAGTCAAATATTTACTGTTCAGCTGCTCTCTGCAGTCTGTTTTAACTGTAAATGTTCTCATTGCAGTCTGCGTGGGAATGACCTTAGAAATAGCAGTTTATTCACTCAGTTTATACAGTTGTCCCAAACAAGATTTACAACTTTCCTACAACATCATATTTTATGAACAGTTCGGTGACTGAAATGTTTGAGTTTCCCTGACACTTGACACGTGAAAAGACTTCCTCGGTCGGTGGCAGAAAGATCAAAACTTAGCTGTTCATTATTAGTTTTACTACACCAGGATCCACGTGCTAGAGCTCGATTGATATCATGACAGATTTATCAGGACATGCTGTCTGATCTTTGCCGCTCCGTCTCCACAGTCCAAACACCACCGGGGGAGATCCTTATCAAAAATGCGTGTTTATGTAAAAAAACAAAAAGCATGATTAATGCGTCAGCATCAAACATCCATATTTGCCTCTTTAATCCAGAATCAGTCAAGCTGTAATCCACTCCTTGACTATGTAAAGTCCTCCTCCCACCTCCAGTGACATCATCACTTGGTGGTGGCGTTCCCGTGCGGCGGTGGCTGCTGTTGCGGCTGCTGCTGCTCGGCCAGTGCCTGCTGCAGCCGGGTGCGTTTCCTGGAGTAGTGCTGCCAGTGCAGCAGCTGCTGCTCGTCGATAAACTTGGCACACTGAGCGTTGACCAGCTCCTTCCTGAAGTGTTCATACTGCAGCAGTTCCAGCATGTGAAGGCAATGAGGATACCTGCAGGGTGGGCACACACCTCAGCAAATGCCAGCAAATTTGTGTCAGCAGGAGAGTGTGTGAATAAACTACAGTGTGTGTTTATTGTCGTCTTACTTGAGGAACTTGGCGTACTCAGGCTCCTTCCAGTACAGTAGGTACTTCAGGTAGTTGATGAAAGGTCGCTCCCTCAGGACGCCTCTCTGAGCCAAAACTAGACACACAAACAGGACGTAAGTAAGTCAGGATGTTTGCACTAAACACATATTCTGCACACAAACACATATATTCGCACAAATACAAATATAAACATAGAAATATCCAAACTGTCATCTGCAATTACTCACAGTTCAGGTAGTTCGGGTTGGCCAAACACTGGACAAACTCCAGCTCCGACTGGAAACGGTTCCTGGCCTGCTCCTCTGGACAGAAAACACATAGAACAGTTTAATAGTAAAATAATATCCAACAACCTCACAGAGATGAAGAGGTGATACGACGAGCTGGTTCTAATCTAACTGTGAAACTCTGTAAGAATAATCTTCTATATAAACCACAGGAAAGTTTAATGTGTCCATTTGGATAAACACTGCTACTCTTTCAATCAAAGAAAGCAGTGCTGAAAAAGAATAAATATGCAGACTGTATTTAAATCGTGTAGATGTAGTGTTTATCAGTCCAATAGTGGTAAATTAAATCAGTTAAACACAAGTTAAATGTTGCAGATTTGTGCAGTCTGTCTCTGTATTTGGAAAATATGTTTTCTGAATACCTGATGGGACAAAACCAAATTATCTGGATTTATAATTTACACTGCATAACAGTCAGTGTGCACTTATATATATGCACTTTATTTAAACACAATGTAATTAGACTGACACCATCTGAACTGTTGTCAGACGTCCGTACAACACAAACTAACCTGAAACATTTAAATCAATTCAGTTTGCCGAGCTCAGAAGACTCATCTACACAGAACATGTCCAAACTGGTGTTTACTGCTCACAACACGTATAGAAACACATAAACTTAAATCGGGTTGATTTACTGGTCGTGTAGCTCTCTCTATGCTAACAAGCTAATGGTAGCAAATCAAGTAACGGCTCCAAACCTGTTTCCATGGCGCCGGCTGCGGACAGATGCGGTCACTTTCTGGATGACAGAGTTAGCTTTGAGGTGAAATACGAACAGATACGAGTCTGAGTGATCTTTAGAGTGAGTCTTTGTTGATGTTTAACCACCGCCATCAAATGTGAGGAACCATATTTGCCGGAAATTACTACTCTTTTTTTCCCCCCGACTATTTACGTCAGTTTACGGCAACTGCTGTTCGATTCCCGCCCGCTAGAGGGAGACAGAGACAGACTGCTGTGATGTCACACAGTCATTTTACATCAGGCATGTCCAAAGTACGGCCCGGGGGCCAAGCACGGTCCGTGGTCAGATATCATGCGGCCCAAAGCTTCGTTTTTATAATATATTATTTATGGCCTGCTAAGATTGTCAGATTTGGCTCTTTTTGGTTGAGCTGAGCTTCACAGCCCCTCTTCTGAAACCTGTGTGTTGTATGTGTGGCACAACACAGCTCAGAAAATGCAAAAATGGAGAACATCTGGTATAAAGTTTAAGATAAGAACTGGGCTTGGTTTTAGGTAATACAGTTCACACATGATATACTGATATCAAAGCCTTGTATGATTTACAATATTATTGCTTTAATTATCCAGTCAGGAGGTTTGTTGTCACACGTTTATTTAAAGATACATTTTTATTAACATCAAATAACTGTTAGTTACAAGCTTGTACAAAACTCCAGAGGTTACATATGTACAGTACACATTCACGCACTTACTTACATGTTACTAAATAAAAACTTGTTTAAATAGACAAAAATACAAAACATACACTATACTTTATACTATCTATAGACTTAAAATAATTCCAATTCACAGGGATAAGAGTTGTGTTTGTGTTCTTCTTGTGTCTTATCAGGACAGAAAAATTCCCCGATCAGTAAAGCCTGTTTACAGAACATTTAGTCCTTTTCCCAAATAACAAGTGTAGATAAATACACCACTAAAGAAAAATAACATCTTTTTAATCAGTTGCACTGCCTAAGAGTATTATATACATTTTAATTGCTACATGTTTGTGGTAAAGAACTGTTTGTTGGAATTAGGCCTGTATTAGGGTGAGGCCTTCATTTCTTATGTCCTCTGTTTTATAAGTATATTCGATAATTCATTTAATGTATTAATTTAACCTGTTTTCTGATCTGCTCTTGTTATAATTTGTTACATTTCCTCCGTGTTTATCTGTTCTCTTCACAAATCCAGTATAATATCCATTTTCACATGACAGCGACCACACAACACCAGCACAACAACAGAGTCGCATCAAACCTGTTGTCACCCCGTTTATATGCTGGCATCTACTTTATTATTTTTAATTCATCATTGACATTATACTGACATTTTAACCTGTTTTGGCCTAGATCACAATGGTCATGGGTATTATTAGAGACTTGGTCATTATGGTATTACGTTATGAATATTATATGACTACCAACTTTCATTTATGAATTGGCAGCATGACTAGTCTGTAGATCTGGAGCTTTAAGCTAAGGTTTTTATCAGTGTCTGACACTAACTACATTTAGATGCACAAAATATATATATATATTTTTCCCCTTATTCTGAAAATGACAATATATCTAGTAAGCTGTTTATGTGGCTAATAGAAAGTCATGTTCCTGTTTACATGTACTTGTGACGTTGGGTTATTTGTGCATATTCAAAAACCTGTTGATATCTAAGATTTTTATGATGTTTAAATGTCTGCCTGTTTGTCCTTCTGATCAAAAATGTGGGATTTGTTTTTGTGCATGCATCTCTACTGTTTATAACGTACAGAGGTGACGTGTGTCGGAGATGCATATTCAGAATGCACTTGGATACACGCCCCAAAGCTAAATGGGATATGTTGTTTACATTACCCGTGTCACACTATTGCCATATTCGGAATAACCATGGAATTTTGTGTGCAAGTAAACACAGTCGCTGATAAGTCCTTCAGTGGAGCTTACAGACAGAGTCTGACAACAAAACCTTTGGGAAACACGCTCTACATCAGTAGTGAAGAGGTCCAAACATCAGGACGATATTTCTGGTGGCTCAGAACCAGCGGCCAGAAGCTGCAGTGTGAATAAAAAATTCCCTGCTGGGAAATTTCACCCAGAATTGAGTGATAAAACCTAAAAATATTGACAAAACAAAGATGAGGCAGCTGGTTGTTGCTCCTATACAGGTACTGTGGTGTTGGCCCATGAAGGGAAAGAGTCCAGGTCGAACATGACACGACCCCAACTGTTGATGGCCAGACTGATGCAGCCGATCCCGATGATGTTCATTACAACGCCTGCTTTAGCCTGCAAAGAGGAGGTTATTATGACTCCACGGGTGGGTCTGAATGGTCTTTTTTTTCTGTACTAACAAAAGCGGCACTCACCATGTCAGACACTTTGAGGAAACCGGAGGAGAAGACGATGGCGTTGGGGGGTGTGGCTACTGGCAGCATGAAGGCGAAAGAGGCACTGAGGGTGCAGGGGATCATGACGTACAGAGGGTTTAAGCTTATAGACTGGGACTGGATCAGGACACAGACAGAAAAACAGTAAACCAGATGGCACAAAGACAAAATAATCACAGAAATATCTAATGTCTAATCAATTCATTTCTGTTTGTGTTTCTATTTCTACCCTTTCTGAAATAAAACTGAGGCTTTATATCACTCTCCCCAAAGCCACCAAACTCTCTGAAAACTCTCAAACTCTGAGACTTGCTGGTCTACTGCTGCCTCATTTCACAGCAACTAATATCAGTTAATGTCACAAAATAACACAAATTAATTGATCAGCGCAGTGGTGGACCACCAACTCTTGTTCTTGTTCTTGTTCTAAAATGACCGATGAATTTGAAGAGCACATAGTCTTAGAAATAAATGTTTCAGTTTCCTGCCTCAAGATAAAGTGGTGAAAATATTCTGAATATAGCATACACCAGTGTCTCAATCCCACCAAGCATGACATCATGTGACATAAACACCATAGGGAATACAGTCAATTTCAAAATAAGACACTCCCAATGGTAAAACCAAAAAACTACGTAGCTTACTTATTCATAGTAGAAGCACATAAACCAAACAAAAATGACAGAAACTGAGCAAGTTAACAAAGTCTGGTATGAAGCCACATGGATAATGGACAGCAGTACACAGTTAAACTGCCTGCTGGTTCTTCTGTCTGCTGTAGTAAATATACTAACTATGAATCAGTATTGCAGAGATTTAGCAGCCAAACAGTCATAAAAAAACTGACTCCACCCTTCCCCACTCCTCCTGTAAGAGCTATGTTACTATGTGAATACACTATGTGTATCATGAGTGTATGGGAACAGTGTGTGTGTGTGTATCTGCGTGTTTTGATACCATGGAGGCCAGAATAGGCAGGAAAAGTGTTGCCGTGGCGACGTTGCTGGCGCACTCTGTGAATGTGGCGATAAGGAGGCAGAGGATGATGGCAATGGCCCAGGGAGGGATGGAGTGGAGGGGCGTCATCTGAGCGCCAAGCCAACGGGACAGACCGGACTCCTGACAACACACACACATATAATACAACATGTCAGGTGTACACTTTTTTAAAAGTCTTTCCTCACTTTCAGAAAAGTTCTTTCTTTCAAAAAAAATATTCATTCTTTCCAAGACCTGTGCACCTGTGCAAAACTCAGTGCAAGAAAACACACCTCACTGCCTTTGGCCAGAGCAAAGCCTCCTCCCAGCAGCAGGACGATGTTCCAGGGCATCTTCTTCTGAGTCACCTGCCAGGTGAGTAGAGGAGGGGCGGGGCCTTGTGACACCTGAGACTCTGATTAGATAAAAACATATATTAAGTCAACATATATTAAGTCAAACATATACACACTGGGCAGACAGACACTATTGGTTTGTATGTGTGTGTTACCTGTGTCACAGCTCCTCCAGAAGCAGAGGAAGTGTGGCGGCTCAGAGGGAAGAACAAACAACAAAACAGAAACAAACAGAGAGACAGTCGCATCAGTGACAAACCTGCAGAGAAAAAAAGACAGAAAGGAAGCAATTAATATACATTCAACACAGAAAGGGAAGTTTCAGTGCCTAAACCTAGCCAAGTAGTTTTGTTGCTTAAATATAACCTTGTAGTTTTGTTGTCTAAACCAAGTACATTTGTTGCCTGGGGTGCACATGGCACCATCCCAGATTTCTGACACACTTGTAGAAAAAGACAAATAACCTTTGTTGCAATAAACACAATAAAAGGTGAACCTGTAATTTATGAACTGTTGAAGAATTAATTCATCCTCATTAACATTATTTTCCTGCATCCTGTATTATTCAGCCAATATTGCTTCAGATCTCTAAACAATGCAACAGCGGCCGTTCATGAACGGGGATTTCAACACAAAGTATTTGTATTTGCATACACCCAGGACCAAAGGTACTGGCATGCTTCCAGATCCACCCCCTGTGCTTTTTTGAGGACTTTCAATGAAAAAAAAAAGTCCAGGAGGGAAGTTTCAGCTGCACCTGTTGAACGCCAACTGCTGCATATATGAGGGTTTGCTGCTTTTCTTTGAAATTAAATATCTTTGGATTTTGGCTGGTTCTGTTGTTCAGAAAGCCAATTTAACATATTACAGTGGCCAACGTTTTCTGTTTCCCCCCAATATTTTAAAGACCTCGCAATCAAGACAATAATTGGCAGATTAATCGATAACGAAAACACTCAGTACTTGTGGGAAATATTTGTCTCTTTAACTGTTAAACACATGTTTATCCCGCAGGTCATTTTACCCTCAGGTTGAGCTGACCAACAAAACTCACCTGATGGCAAGAGCAACATGTAAAAAGGAAAACATATTGTTACTGGAAGACTGATGGCAGAGAAAGATCAAGAAAGATCAAGATTTGGGCATGCTGCATGATACTCAGAAATCAGGTCTTTGTTGTTGTAATACAGACCTTTAATTTACACTATCTTTACAGATTTTAAAAGAGGGGAACCAATACTCCACCTATGTCAGATAGTTCCTAAATGTGTCTGGAGAAAGTATACATTATTGCCTTTTCTCTGAAAACGATATGATAGCACTGAGAGTGAACCAAAACAGATTAAAAAAAATGAGCTGAAAGTCACTGTAATGGTCCCTGAAGATGAGCTGGAGCTGCAGGTCCAACTCATTCACTCACTATCAGAGACATCAAACATATCGTCACTCTGTTAAAGGCAGTTTTATGTCCATATTTATCTGTACGGTTCCAGCTGAAGTAGGTAAAAGTTGAACCATTATTTTCCATCAGTCAGTGACATCAGCTGAACTTCAGGTACGATCATTTGTCCGGTTTGCACGTCTGAGTCTCACTATCAGCCTGCGTAATCAGGAAACATGTTGAAATCATCCGTTTACACAAACTGCAGGTCCAAGGTGACAGATAAACCCCATCACCCCACCCTTCAAAATCAGGCCAGGAGATCATTCATCTGCATCATGCTACTTTTAACCCTTGTTCTGTTTTAGGATTAGGAGAAAGGAGAATCACACAGCTGCATTTTATCTACAGAAGGATTTGATTTCTTTGTCAGATCTGTGACTGTATAAATGCTTACAACTTCAGAAAACACTGTCAATCTATCCATCCATCCATCCATCCATCCATCCATCCATCCATCCATCCAGTTCCTACTATGAGCAAGCACTTGTTGACAGGTGGAAAAAACTTCTTTTTTATTAAATGACAAAATATACTGTACATATAAATATATAGATATAAATATACTGTTATTATAGGAATGTTATCTTTAATTGTTAAAATACTCAGACTTGGTGCTGACTAAAATTAAACTAAAAAGGTTTATGTCATCTCTTCTGGTCACGAAAACTAGATAAAAATGTTTTCAATATGAGTTTCTTCTGTCCTTCAGCTGAACTGAAAACATAAGATTCATGGTTGATTTGTCACGAGGGTAAA
This sequence comes from Protonibea diacanthus, assembly GCA_028641955.1. Lineage (NCBI taxonomy): Eukaryota > Metazoa > Chordata > Actinopteri > Sciaenidae > Protonibea > Protonibea diacanthus. The sequence goes on from CM053990.1 coordinate 10,476,830, forward strand.
CTGAAAAAATAATATTTATTTTTCACTCTTCTGAGAAATTTTGTCTTTTTTCCCCCAGATTTCCGATGAAGGACCGACAGGATGTGTTCTTGTCTGTCAGGACAAACAGATCAATGGATGACGTCCTCCATTAGTTATGTGATCCAGCTGGCAGTTTATGAATGAGTGTGTAAGCATAAGAAAGTAGATGATAGGTGACCAGATGTGCTCGAGTTCGAAGAGCACTGATAGATCTGAGATACAAAACACTGATGACGTCATTATGAACATGGATTTACTTCCTGTTGTGGGTTTGAACTGACCTCAAGCCACCTTGTTCAGGTTGAACAATTCAAACAGTTGTGGTGTTGTGTTCACTGTCAGGTGTTTTGCCAGATGGAAAATCAATCTGAGGTTTTCTAGTTTTCTAGGTCTGCAACCGGTGTGTCTCCAAGTGTAGATCAGATGTTTAACTATTTATTTATTTAAATAAACATATTTCTTTGCAACAGCTTGGACTTGTAAAATAGTGAATGTACTGCTGAAGGCAGTCACAATCAGAATTGAATCAGGGCCAGCTTAGGAAGTCACAATGAGATGATTTCCACCTTTGTGTCAAAGCCAATGCTGCCCTTGTTTGGAATGGTCCAGCTGTGTGTTGCTTTTTAATGGAGGTGTGGCAGTTAATGAGAAAACCAGCCAGTTAGAATTCAACCTCAAAGTCTTTTCTCTTTTTTGATAAAACTTAATGAAAATAATCAGAGTTTCGTGAGCTCGATGTGTTAAGCTAAGTGACTAATGACAGCTAATAACTTATCAGTAACCTCACCCTAAAGCATACCCTACTTTGTTGTTTATTTTACTTCACTTTTCAGGTACTTGATAGTTGTTCAGGGTGTTTTGTTCCACAACAAGATGCAACAACGAACGCATACCACAGTTGAGAACAAACGTCAATAAGTGACACAAAAGTATGTAAAAGTCTGTTTGGTTAAACAACATCACATAACAGCTTCCCTGAGCTGTTCTATTAAAGTTTAGTAGGTCACTTACACAGCTCGCTGTTTTGGAGTACGACACCCTTATTCTTTGTCCTGCCTACAAAAGGCAAATTTACCAAATTTTCTTTTAATGCATGCTTTTCAGGTGGGTTTTGAATCTGTTTACCTCCTAGCAAATGTTTTCATTACTAAAATTAAATTCACTTCACATTTGAAAGCTTACTTTTGTTGGCAAAATAAGTGCAACAATGATTTTTACACCAAAACTTGATCTTCAGTCAAAACTTATGGCATGTTCGGTTCGCTTCAAAATCATTCGAATACGGAGCCTGTGTAGCTGCAGCCTGATAAAGCATGGAGTTACGACAGTGTGCAGCTCAGTGGTACCACAGGTCGGACCCTCAGTTATTGACACTAAAGTTTACAGTTTATACTCAGGACACGTTTTCTCTGTTTGTTCTTCACCTCTGATTCCTGTGTGTTCAGGGATTTTGCCCCGAAGCAAGGTCTGCGTTAAACAGCAGTTCATTCGACCCTCTGAACTGAAGCTTTTTCCACTTTACATTAATTCAGAACCACACACCCACAGAAATGTGACAAATTTATTTAAATTTATTCTTCTGTTAAAGAAGAACTCCAGTATGTTTAACAGAGTCCAATGATTGAATCAGAGACTAAACTACAGTTCAGGCCGTGTTGATATAAAGACACAGAGGAAACTTTTTCTTGCGTCAGTAGAAAAGCTAAAAAAAAACAAACAAGTTCAAGAGTCCGTGATATTCCTAATCTCTATATCCAATTTCCAATTTATCATGCTTTATTGTCATTATATTTGAGTCACAGCACATTATCATCATCATCATTTAGTACTTGATACCTTGATGTAATGACCAAAATAATCCAGTACCAAGTCAAACTTCTCTAGTCAAATGACATCTGACCATTTGTATGGTTTTGCCTGCTGCCAATCACGGTAAGCATTCTTTGATTTAATATGATGTGATTGGCCCATTACTGAAGCTGCAGCTAGCAGCTACATAGACTGATCTGTACTCACTCAGCCTTGGCGTTGAAGATGTTGGTGGCCCAACCGTCCATGAAGCGTGGGTCTCGTGTGAACCAGAGCGCCACCATGAGGATGAAGAGCGCCAGGACGCTGCCCTCTGCGTAACTTATCGGTCCCAAACGCTGATGCTCATCCCTGATCACTTCGTATGCTGCTCGCTCCTTCTCTGACTGGACTGCCCCGCAACCCCACGTCCTCCGCAGGCTGCAGTGAATAAAAAACAAAATATATATTTAATGATCTGCAAATGAAAGTACAGCTAATCACCTGCATGTAAACATTTAGTAATCGTTTCTAGTAATCACTAACATCTGAGGACTTTTACCTTAACAATGCAAAGGAAGGCCAAAGTAAATCATCATCAATAAGTGTTTTGATGACTCACTTGCAGCCGATGTAGAGGAACTGCAGCCAGAACCAGGCCATTGTCAGCATTAGCACCATGGTGGGGAAGGCGAAGGCAAACCAGGATGCAAAGTTGATCACGTCGCCATTCTGAGGGAAGAGTCTATAACAAGGAGCCAGACAGGAAGTCACAAAAAAGGATTTAACTTCACAATAAAGAAAGAGATTTTTAAATGACTGTGACTGAAAACAATTCAGTTCTGTTTCAGTAACTGTGAAAACAGTTTAGGCCTGCTATGCCATGCCCATGGTTAATGTCAAAATTGTCATAACAAAGTGTCAGCTTTGCAATAAAATGAGATTATTGACTGAATGACACTTGATGACAATAGTAATTAGTGTTAGTGCTTGTTATGTTTTGATACAATGATACATTGTTGTTGAAACAGTTCATGTTTCCATTCGTATTAGTACTTACTGGCTCATCTGTCCGATCAAAACCAGGTTGGGTCCGGTTCCGGTCAGAGTAGCGATGCCTCCAATGCTGGCAGCGTAGCAGACACACAGCAGGAATCCTTTGCTCATCCTCCTCCTCTCCTCCTCCTCGCTGCTCAGCTCTTCCAACTCCATCTGATAGCAGACGTTCTCCACGGACACGACCACTACCACAGTTTGTAGATTCATTTTAAGGTTTGATCAATCATGCATCAGGTTTTAGAAACATAGATTCTCTCCTCTATGGACTCACCAGGCCCACCGTTGGTGCAGTCTGATGGAGGTTTGTCCTGCAGTGTAGGTTTGAAAATTTCCTGCCCGTCCATCTGACCGTCTGTGAACACTTTCTGCTCAGGGGACATGTTGCCTAGTGGTAACATTACCCCATTCAGACCTGTGAGGAAACATCCAGAAGTTGTGTCAGACAATAGAAAATCTCCAGTAACCTACTTGCTGTATCTTTTCAAGCCACTTAATGATGATGGAATTGGCTAACATTACTGATGAAAGCTCTCTTTTCAAGCCAAATTACGTTATGAATTGCAACATCAGACAGTTGGTTGGCCAGTTCGATAGGCTTTGATCTGGACTGAATAATTACTACTATTGGATAGATTGCCATGGATTTTTTAAAATTCAAAGCATCTTTATTGTTGGTTTGCAGTCAGGATTCATACAAAACACACAAAAGACCTAAACCCTGGTGGACCCGATCAAACAGTGGTTTAGTTGGAGGTTCTTCAGGGTTCAGGTCAAAGTACAAGTAAACAATCTAAGCAATCTGTGCAAATGATCAATCTACAGACAACAGTTTAAAATCTACCATTTAACATGTGAATGGCAGCAGAGATTTCTGTCTCTTGGTCCTTATAACAGGCACCTTAAAAAGACGAAGTGAAGTACCCTTTCTAGATTTTTGGACGTGGAAAACCTCCACCCTTCAAATGCCTGAACCTCAGCTGGCTCCTTCCAATGCAGTTCTGCCACTTGTACTACTACTTGTAGTACCACCAGAGAGTTGGAACATAGATACATTTGTAAATTGAAAGCTCAGCTCCCCTTTCATGACTATGGTCCAGTATGACCTCTGCCACACCAATAAGCCTGTCTATCTCACGCCCCATTTTAGTGTCACTTGTGAATAAGGATGCTGAGATACTTAAACTCATTGTTGCCTGGGGCAGGAACTCTTCTCCCAACCGAGAAGGAGCAATCCAATTTTGGTTCAGAGTGAAGTTTCTTGTTAACTATTGTATGGTTTGCCATAAACCTTGGTTTAGACATTCATTTTCCCCTTCAGGATGAATTGTAATCACTTTCCAGTGTGCACATTGAAAACACTGACAAACTCCTTGACTTTAGATGTGACTGGACCATATGTCATACAGAGATGTTTGTTTTAAATATACTTGGAACATAAGACTCAACTACAGCAGGACCTTAATGTGACTTGGGATCATCACATGCTTGGGACTGAACCTGGACTTATGATTTGATGATTTGACTGCAACACTGGAGTTAGGTTTTAAGGTTTCCAGCTTAGTTAAAGCCTGGATTATGTTCACTGTTGTTGTTAGGAACGTATTATGGCCACAGTTTATGAAAAGATGAGCATTAAATGTGAAAGTCTGACACAATTCATGTCCAGCCAGCAACCCAACCTTCACACCCTTACTTCCCTCCTCTCTATGTAAAGGACTCACTACTTTCTGCATTGGTACTGAGTAAATCTTGCTCTACAGATTCAGATTCATACAATGTGTATGTAATTCCTTGAGATATTGGGCTAGTCTTTCCGAAGCTGCATGTCTGACCTACAGTATGTGCCTATGTCCAGCAGACGGCACAGTGCATCAATCATACCGTTCTCCACGATTATTGGAGGAGCACTTTGCAGGATGGTGATAGTTTTCTCCTCATGAATGACACTCTTTCTCTGCTTCATGGAGGAGGGTTCAGAGTCTGCGCTGCAGTTGAGCTGGTCCAGGATGGCCTGGACGATGGGGACCATCATGGCAGTGGTGGCCGTGTTGCTGATCCACATGGACAAAAAGGCTGTCACACCCATGAACCCCAGCATCAATCTGATAGACAAAGGAAGAGGCAATTGTTAAAAATGTGATGATGCTACAAGTATCCTCATAAAGGTTTGGTGTACACAAGGGTATAAGGTTAGGTATTAAAGTATATAAGAAATACAAGGTTCTTTGGTTTCAAGTGGAGCGGTGGGTTTTAAAACAGTCAAGGCAGACACTTGTGTGTCCATTGAACTTTGATACTTTGAAGTCTGGAGAAACATTAAGGGAATTTAGTGCTAAGAAGATTGGAACTTGGAAGCCTCATATTAGCTTTGGCTGAGCTTCAGAAATCATTTTGTCCTCCCTCACTGACAGTATAAACATACTGGAAGAAGATCAGGCAGAAAGAATCAACAGGGTGAATGATTACAGTTACCAACAACTGTGCACGTATGGGTAATGTTGTATTAAGATAGACTTCAAAAAACCAATGAACCAATAGAACACACTTGCCTTCACTGGTGTGATCCTGAACTTAAAATGTTATATTTAGCTGGTATTCTATGTACTTTTAGTCATGCTATCAGTCTCTGTTGGTCCAACACTTCAGACATCAGATAGATTTACATGAAGTTTGGTTCAGATATTCATAGTCTCCAGCGGATGAACTTTAATGACTTTGGTGAAATCATTCAAACACTGATCATGTTACAGTAGATCAGGTGACTCACAGAGCGGGTCGGACCCCGACCACCAGCAGCACTTTGAGTGCAATACGTTTATGGAGGTTCCAGTGTTCCACGGCCACAGCGACCATCAGTCCCCCGACAAAGAGCATGTTGGTGTCCTTCAGATACTGCATGCACACCTGAACGACAACAAAACAACATGGCATATTTTCTTGATATCTTAATGTAAGTAAAAATTTGCAAATGATTAAAATAATTATCCATGTGTATGTGTGTGTCCAATCTTACGTCTTTGGACTCCATAATGCCGAGGACGGGGAACAGGATGGTCGGCAGCAATGCTGTCACTGCCAGCGGCAACACCTCAGTGCACCAGTACACCGCCATGAGGGCTATGACATAAGCACAGGCCGCCTCCTACACACACACACACACACACACACACAAAACTTTTGTTAGATCCACAACAACTTCCAGAGTTACTGTTACTTACAGTAACAGAGATCTTGAGGTAAACAGCTGCTGGAGTTAATTCTCCAGTTGTTGAAGAAGAAACAGGTGAAGAAAACCTGTATTTCGTCACCTTCAAGAGAGATGTGTCTTAAAAAAACATCAGGTGTTGTAAAAATGTAAAAATGCCTGTTTTGATTTAATCTTAAGTGTGAAAACAGGCCGATAACATCAGTAACATTTGCATGAAATTCGGCTGTTTAAAGCTGCTGATTCAAAGATGACTTCAGTACCACCTGAATATGAAGGATTTAACTGGATTATGTAACAGTGTAGTATGAAGAGGTTCTGACATCAGCATTTTAAGTTCCCGCGTGGTGTCAGTCATCTGAACACATAAAGACTGTCTCATCCGTATTATGTGAGCTATGAAACAGCAAAAACAAAAGCTGCTTTTGTAGAAAGTGGAGATGTGTTGATACAGAGTCACACTGTGAAGTTGAGGATTTACAACCTGTCTGCTCACCTGATGCTTTGTGGTCATTCACCTGCTGGACTCCAGAATCCAGCTGTGTTCTCGTCAAAAAAGACTAGAAACATCTGCCTGTCATAGACTTCTCTAAAGTAGTAATACCACAGTGTAGAAATACTCTGCTACAATTAAAAGCACTGTGTACGAGTATAAAAGTATTGGAAGTTAAAGTACTCATTAGGCAGAATGGCCAATTTATGATATGATTGGATTATAATTATTGATGCGTTAACGTGTTCATCACTTTGAAGCTCATTTTAACTAGTTCATATAAGGTTGGACAATGTTTTTTTTCAATGGCACATTTATCAACAGTTTAGTCTTATATTATTGAATATATTAAACAGACACTCAAGCTAACATCATCTTCTGTGAAAAACAACTGGATTGAATCAGCATGATGACATTTAAATTCTTGTAATGTTCTGCTGCCTTGGTGGGTTAATTTGTTTTAGTTATTGTGTGACTTTGGGCTGCAGATTGAGGCGGCAGCAGACGTATATCTAAAACTTACAGCACGAGAACGTAGCACTTCTTGGGTTGGAACTCATCCAGGTACTACACTTACTCCAAAGTATTTGTTGCATCTAAAGTGAAGTTTTATGTGGCGAACACGTGTGAAGCTGCATGTGAGAAAACTGGACTGAATAACAATGAAGTGAAATGAGCCGTTCAAGAGATTTGTTTTTCACGGAGCTGCTGAGCTGCCAACAGGAGCCGGCTCTGTCCAAACACAACGCCTCTGTTTATCTTTAACCTTCATTGACTTAAAGACAATGGCAACTGTGGAGTCACACATACACCTGCTGTGGAGATGAATGAAGTGTCGATTTCTGGGAAACGTTACTGGATCCTTTTAGGAACAGAAAGCAAAGCAGAAAATGTTCTTTTATAAGTTTTCACCAGTGGTGAAAAGTACATGTATCCAAGTATAATTTTGAGATACTTCTGCTTTACTTGAGCATTTTCATCTATGTTACTTTCTACATTTACTCCACTGCATTTTGGAGGCAAACATTGAACTTTTATGATGTGTTATTATAGATAAAGTATTAAAATGCTCCATATTTACCAGTTGCTACATTATGTTGTAATAAACACATGAATGCATTAATACTTATAAAAAGTATATAAAATATAAATATGAGTGTGTTACTTTTGATACTTAAAGTATATATTTTATGCTAATACCAACTTTTGAATGCAGGAATTTTACTTGTAACAAAGTATTTGTACATTGTATAAATACCGATGTGTTCAGTGATGTTTTCTTAGTAACGTATTGTAATGAAACTTAAACTGTTTGTCAATCAGTGACAAGAAGCTGTGAACGTAACCTGCTGACTGTCCAAACAACTGGAGGGAAATTTCTTTCTGCAAAAATTTTTCCTGCAACTTTGACTCTGTGTCACAGAAACAGTAATATGGTATTTGTTTAATTAATAACCAGTTAAAATAGGCATTAACACATTTGTATAAATGACAAATATATCATTATTTGATATTTTATTTGGTAATGAGAAGAGGAAACAAGCATGTCGCCCGGTCCATTTAGAAGCAGCATGCAATATAGCTGGAGTTTCGAGTTATTAGATCATGTAAGTTTGTAAAAAAAAACTTTTACTGGGACTCCTAAATGAGCAGGGGTACGTTGAGAGATGCTAACGGTACACTAACGTTAGCATCCCTCTACGTAGCCTGATCCTTTTAGGAAAGGCATACAATGCTTGGATGTATTTAGCTTTAGTTTTGAGGAGTAATGAGGTCATGCTAGCTTGTGAAAACATTTCTTGGGAGTCTGAAATGAACTGGGCTACGTCAAGGGATGCTAACGTTAGCTGTAAAAGGGTCTTCTGAGGCAGCAACGGCTCCCTGATTTTTGCATTGTTTTACTGCTATTGGTAACCTGAAATGGTCTGTGCTGGTAAACTAATAACTTTAATTGGTAGTTGTTCGGTAAACTGCTAATTTAAACAAGACAGTGTTCAGTAATCAGGTAATTGTCATTGGCTATTATTTAGTAAACTGCTATTTTGAACTTGAACTGATAAATGTTCAATGTTCTGCTCCCCAGCTCCGGAACTCTTTACTCCCCGTTACAAGGAACATCAACTCACTCTCACAATTCAAGTCCGCACTTAAAACCCACCTGTTTAAAATTGCCTTTTCCATCTGACAGATTCAATTGCATTGTCCTATTTTTAACCTGTTTTTAATGTTGTATTTTTTGTAATTTGGTATACTTTTATGGTTCTTTTTTGTTTGTTTTTGTTATTGCTGTCTACTTCTATTTATTGTAAGGTGTCCTTGGGTGATAGAAAGGCGCCTATGAAATAAAATGTATTATTATTATTAAATCTGGTTATTTAGATTAGTTGGAGTTATTTAAATTGCACAGTTTTAGTGGTTATTATTTAGTAAATTATTTAAACTGGTCATTGTTCAGTAAGCTTTAACTCCTTATTCTTCAGCAAACATATTTAATCTGGATAGTGCTCAGTAAACTGTTAAACTAAACTGGTCAATAGACTGTATACTGTTTAAACTCATCATATTTTTTTCTTTGGTTATTTAAACTACTTAGTGGTCACTAAACAGGTTATTGGTGGAACTGGATTCAATCCTAAGTTTTCAATAAACTGGTTAATTAGATTGGATACTGCTCAGTTCTGTAAGTTTAAGTAATTTCTCAGTAAACCGGTTATTTAAACTGGTCAGTGAACTGGTCTCACCGTGGTGCTGACAGCAAGCGGCAGCAGGAGGAACGGGCTGCAGAAGAGAATTACGACACCCTTCAACCTCCACACCTGCCGCAACATCTTCACTCGCAGAGGAAGGACCGACATGGGTGATGATGGTGATGAAGATGAAGAAGAAAAAGAAGATGATGATGATGGCGATGGAGTCGAAATGACTGTCTAAGAACAAGAACTGTATCAATGAGACTCTTCTCTCTCTTTACTGCTCACACTCTCTCTGCAGTACTATTTCTCTCCCTCCCTCTCTCTCTCTTTCTCTCTCTCTAACACATTTGTGATGCATTTCACAGTCCACAAAATAAATATTAACTTATGTGAGTTACTACACACTCACACACACACACACACACACACACACACACACACACACTGTCTCGGCAGAATTTATCTAAACTCTCAGCAGAGTAAACACAGGAGAGGATATCAGATCTCCTGTATACGTCACAATGAACTCACCTTTTATCTTCTTGCACAGAATCACAGTTTGACATAATCTGCAAGTGCACAGAGTTGCCACATGTTTCATAATCACACATTAAGTCATCTGTGACTGTTTCATGATCAGAAATAATTCAAACAGAAAGTTGGATCTTTGAGTATTTTTTTCTTCACCAATCCTAAAAACACAAGCTTTCTCACCAGTGATAACGATGAATGAATAATTGATTTACCCTCTGCTCCGGATCAATAACATCAGATCTAATCAACAAACTATTCTGTATTACTCTTTATCACGCATAATCTGCATGTGTAACCAACAGAGTCTGTCAGAAACAGAAGGCCAACAGTTTTTCATTTCAGATAAAAAGCTAAATGTTGCAGGAGAAAAAAGTTTGAATAGCGTGGCGTATATGTTTTAATCACTTTTTCTTGCTAATGTGTGAACTGGTTGTAATGTAACTTCTGGGACTTCTTGGACTTGCCTGTAACAGCCTGTGGACCGATTTTTATGTCACGCAATCTGGATGAATTATCCTTGAAAATTTAAAGGATGTGCCTCCAAGTGCTTTCTCTCTCCGCTTGCCTAGGGTCAACTGTGTGCAATACTAGCTAACTGTTAGCTCAGAAATGGTGTCCATGTCAACAAATAATCGCCACCCATTACAACACAGAGTCCAACACTGAGTCCAAAGTCAAAGCTAACATTACTGCAAAGCATGTCAAATATATTGTGACATTGTAGTTTTAGCTGGGTAATGCTAGCTTGCTTGCTAACATGGATAAATTGCTAGCTGGATTATGAAGCAAAGTACTGTCTTTGGTGCATAACATCAGCTAATTCATCTGGACTGTTCGGGCTGTAAATTGCCTAGCTTGTCGAAGATTACAGATAGTAGCATTATTCTAAATATGACTGTAATTTATTTTCCAGTGTTCAGTCTTGTGTTTGTCACTTTTGGCCGATGAGCGGGATGATGCAACAGGATGCTAACTGCAGTTCAGTTAATGGCCAAAGGTGTCACTATTAACTATTTTTGGATATTACTGCAATGAAACTTTAAGAGGCCAAAAGAAAGATCCAAGAACTTGAATGACATAAAACCCTTTACAGATTCAACAGGCCTCACATTTAGTCTAAACTAATTTTAAAAAATATGAATTTGATTATATTACAACATAATTACATATTAAGGCTTTCACAATATCACATTTTCATTGCACGATTATTGCGATATCTATAGAGAATGTCTTTAAGCTTCCTGCCTCTTCCTCTTCTTTTTGTCTGTTTTATCACCACCGGTTGGAGTGAGTGTGAACCACAAAAGTCATATGTGCATTATTATAACGTGATGACAATTTTGACTAATTTTCTAAATACATAATACATAATGATGATCAATACTGGTATTTTGTGACACTCCCAATGCTTACGTAATGACATAAAATGAAATAAAATTGGTTACAATACTACAAATTAACAAGTAATTAAAAAAAAAAAAAACTGTACAAAAAGGTTAAATCGGTGTCATGCAAGCATAGAAATATAGAATATGAGATGTCAATGAAAACTGAAAACAGGAATGCTCAAACTACACATAGAAAAAGGGGTAAACAGGAGGAACACAAACAGTTACAGTGGATTGAAATTGAGGTCTTGATAATAATCCAGCATCAGCAATAAGAGAAGAGTTTTATAATCTGTTGTCGTCAGCAAGTTTTTTGATCAAAACATTGCACATATAAAGTTTCAATTAACTGAAACACAAAGGACATAGAGTTGACATCAGAGAAAAGCCATCCCGTTTAGTATTTTCACACTAAAACACTGGTGATCGAGCTTTGATGGATTAAACTGATTTATCTTCAATTACAGAACCGTTCACTTCACTTCAAACCCTGTGAAGTGAGACTTCAGTTTATCCTCTGCTGCCTCCCAGTGTATACATGTGATCGTGCATTTAATTTCATCGATTTCTTTACAAGAACAAAGCACATAGTTTGGTCTAACCACTGTGTCTTGTGTGGTTCCCACTGTGAAGCATAGAGGAGGATGTGTGTGTGTGATGTCACAGGTTGCTTTGCTGGTTTATCTCATCAAAGGTCAGCATGACAAACAGTTTGTAAACTCAACATGAGAAATTCCAGTGTTTGTTTTATTTCACTTTGTGTGTTTGTGTCCGTAAATTTCAACAAAAGGTAACATTAGGTAATGCCTTCATTTGCATATTTAAACATATTTTTAAAAAAAGAAAAGTTCTAATCCAAAAAAAAAAAAAACTCTTAATGAGAGTAGGGAAACAGGGAAAGTTTCATGGTGACATCTATGAGTTAAAGTTTTGACCCCATTCACCTGTAGTGACTCCCCTCACATGCTGCTGTGACCAGACCTTTATTTGAACTTTTTCTGCATCAGACAGTTAAATCTGCAACTGGCTGAATAAAATTATTTGCCACTGATTTACAGCGTCAAGAAGGTGTGTGTATGTGTGCTTGTGTGTAGCTGGCAAAATATCTGCTATTACTGGAAGTGAGGCAAGAGGATGTGTGGGAGGAGCTGGATGGTTTCTCTTTGTGATTGTAGTCCCATATTACTTTTATCCAACCTGCAAATAGTGCTGAAATACACCACAGTGCCAACAGTACGTGGACAGTGGAACATTCCAGTCATATGTGACTGTGGAAGATTGGATTGTTTTAACAGCCTTCACTCTTCTGGTTTTAAATTTTCCACCAGATGTTGGAAGCTGAAGAAAAGACTTCCCTCAAATGGTTGTCACAAAGTTGGAAGAACACTATCTTCTAAAATATTACAGTATCATCTCCCGCTATAAAATTCTGTCCAAGCTGAGGTTGAGCTGTCCCGCTGTTGAAAAGTTCATATCAGTTCAAATCAGTTCAGGTCAGCCTTTACTGACCTTCATGGGGAATGTGTCTTGCAGTATGACAAAAGAGCCTGTCTGATGATCATTGTGTTAATTTGACTATGGACATCAACCTCATAGATAAACAGATTCTCTCAGTGACTGTTGTGGTTCTGTGGTGAAAACTGGAGGATCAGGGTGAATGGAGTCAAAGGAGGGACCCTGTTTGTCACAGAGCTGCATTGTGGGGGCGTTTAGCTGGAACCAGGCAGTCAGAGCAAGATAAATACACGCCCACTCTGTCTGCTGAATGTATGTGTTGAGCGCCATGAAGGCCCAAAGCTGAAGGACGATTCAGTGCACAAAGCGGTTTCAATCTGAAGCACAGAGACTCACTTTCAATCCCCTGTGATGTTAGTGCTAATGCTAGATTAGTTTACTGTAGATTTATTACTTAGTTTAGATTAGTTCAGTTGTTTAGTTTGATTTTGTTGTTAGTTTAGTTAGTTTAGATGTGATTTCTTGTTTGGTTTAGTTTAGTTTTATTGTTTAGTTTATATCAGTTTTGTTTATTTAAGCTTACTTTTGTTGATTAGTTTAGATTGGTTTTAGTGTTTGGTTAAGTTTAGTTTAGTTGTTTAGGTTAGATTAGTTTGTTTATTTTTAGTTTGGTTCTGTTGTCTGGTTTATGTTTGGTTTATTGTATGGTTTAGTTGAGTTTAGATTAGTTTGATATTTATATTTTAGTTAAGTTGTTTAGTTTTCTTGTTTAGTTTGGTTTACTTCAGTTTACTTTTGTTGTTTGGTTTAATACTCGAATTATGTGAATTAGCTGGAATTAATAATTCTAATTTTGTAGTTCATAATTATTGGATATAGAAGATTTCTTTTATAATTGAGATATGATGGTGTATTCCTTTATGTGAACATTTTAGAATAAGAGAGAACAGACATTTACTGTGGCAACTAGCTCGACTAAGTAAGTTGATTTTGATAATGATGAATGGATCTGATTCCTCCAGTTTGGATTCACAACCAAATATGAAATGACTCTACAAAGACTTTTACAGCAAACTGATAGTCTGTCTCTTCATTTTTACCTTCTGTTGTGAGCACAGATACAGTCAAGATCAGTTTAGGGTTGATTATTAACCAGTCAATAGGGGGTTGGCAGTTGTTGAGTCCAGCCACTACATTGTCCAGCCTCGAGAAGATTGACCATATCTGTCTCTACTCTTATTTTATTAATCCCATCTTTTAACCCCTTTGGTTTATCTCCGTCTACCTCCACATCATACACAAGCCAGGTGAGTTCAGACCTTCTTTGACTTTAACCTTTTTTTTTTGACTCCGTTCTGTGTTGATGGCTGGAGAAAAATTTACTTCCAATCAATTTCAGCGCTGCTAAAATAATCTGTAGTTTATAATGAGCCAGAAAGAGTGTTTTGAAGATAGAGTAATGCCATGCAATGCCATGGATACGTGTGTTTATGAGTGTATATGGTCACGTATACAGTGTTTGTAGATTCATATAGTTCATATAGTTCAGTGTATTCTGTCTTGTGTATTCAGTGTATTGCAGCTCTGCCAAAAAAAGGTTCTGAAACAGTAACCTTTAGCCTGCTGGTAAACACAAGCCATATCTGAATCCTCAATTGACTCTAACCCTACTAGACAGACAGACAGGTACATTGATATTACCATTACCAATTCCCATAGCAGCAAACACTTTGATCCAGATTAAAATATCTTGGCAACAATTTGACCTAGACACTCTTGGGCCCTACAGGATGAATCCTAATAATCCTTGGATTTCATCTGGCAGCATCAACATACAAAATTTAATATGACAATACCACCAGATTTAGTTAAACTTTGAAATTAATGCTAACATGCTAACACACATGCTAATATTAGCATGCTAATATGCTAGGATGTTCTCAAGTGCAAACATCAAGCTTAAAGGGACAATCTGAGTCATTTGAAGGGGGTTGTATATGGTAGTTTATATGGTACTATACTATCCATAGTCCAAAAAAAAAAATCAATATCAGTCAAAGTGTATGCTGTATTTAGAGTATTTTGACTGCTTTACCTTCCTGTTACACAGCCCTTTTTGATGGGAACTGAGGCATTTATATCAATTATTATTTTGACCTTAAAGAACCACTGTTACCTCAGTTGGGTATGATTATTGTTTGACTTTGGTGATAATTGCCTTGGTGTACTAGCAACTCCCATGTCAATGAGGACTGGTAGCTTTGGCGAGATTTCAGTTTCCCAATGGAAAATCTGTCTGAGAGCAAGGTAAAGGTGCCAAATGCTTTGCCCTTAAAAGCAAAAATGAGAACCTTGCTTCCAACGAAAACTCACAAATGGCTACATCATGGTTGTCAGGTGGTCATCAATCAATGAAAAGAACAATTTTAAAATGTTTTAATTTGGGGATAAGAGACACATGATTTCTTTGGTCTTTGGTTTATGGTAATAACTATAGTGATTATGATGATGTCTCTGTGTGTTTTCAGGCTGGTTGTTTGGAAATGAAGCTGTGTCTTCTTCTTCTCTTGCTCTGTCTCTGCTGTCTGGGACTGACCGTAAGAACATCTAGAAAACTACCTCTTTAAACACTAAAGGGAAATTAGAAAATTACTCTTCAGAAGGTGAACCCTGTCTGTCCTGTCTTCAGGAGGAGCCCACACCAGGAACTCCTGATGTCTCCAGTCCTGTCAATGAAGAGGAGGATACAAAGGAGGAGGTTCACAGTTGTAGAGGAACGCGGTTTGATCCAAAGGAACGCAGGTCAATAGGAAGCGCCATAGAACGACTGGGTTTACAGCTCCTAGAAAAGCTTCCTGTTGGTCCACAGCAGCCAAACATCATTCTGTCACCTCTCAGCCTTGCCATTGCTCTCGCTCACCTCACCTTAGGTCAGTCAGAATTTAATTTTGTTTGTTCATGAGAATCAAGACATTAATATGAAACAAACTGACCATGTCCCACAACTTTTCGCTATCATGCTATCCTTTTGCACACTTGAGCCAAAAACAACAGCCTGAAGTTGAGCCTGCTGAACCTGATTAGCAGAATCTATGATCTCCTAAAGTGGCTGTGAAGAAGATAACTTTTTAATTTCTGACCTTTCCACTAGCTTTCCTCTGGTATCACCCTCAGTAATTTTGTGGTGTATTTACAACATTATAACCACATGGCCTCACATGTAAAGCCTCCCATGTTCATATTGAACTGGTTGCTCCGATAAATATTCTCAATAAATATTCTTGTACATTCCTGAGAAACAATTAGTTAAGATTGAATTTTTTCTCTCAGGTGCTCGCAATGAGACAGAAAAGCTACTTCTGAAGAGCCTTCATGCTGACAATCTGCCATGTTACCATCATATACTGGGAGGCCTCCTACCTCATTTCAGAAACACAGTGCTGGAGGTGGCAACACGCATGTACCTGAGACCAGGTGTGTGCTCATGATTACTGAACTGGTGATGGTTTTAAAAAAGTCTGGTGTAAGATCTGTTTATTTTCACATTTTCTCTTCTTTATTTCATCTTATTTCATCAGGATTTGAAGTGAAGTTGTCTTTTCTTGAGGACTCTCTGGACAGGTATCAACTACATGATCTGGTCACATTCACAAGTTTGGTTTTTATGAAGACTCATTTTTGAATATCCTGCATGCCTTTGAGTTCAGACTGAATTGGCTGATTCATTGAGACATATAGAGTTTGCATATCTCAGCAATAAACAGTCTTTATTCAGTCAGAAAGTGAGCAACTTGAAAGCAAAGGCAAAGGCTTGAAGAGAATAGAGAAGAGGAGATTAGAGGAGAAAAGTTGGGACATCAACAGCCATGACAATGTGATCAGAATCGACCATGTAATGGCAGCAAATAAAAACAGTAATGATGTATTGTTTCTTACATTAATACCATTTATGTTACATTTATATTTGTTTGTTTTTTTTGTCCTCTTCAGGTACCAATCACAGCCCGTTCCTCTTCTCTCTGTGGAGGAGGTAAACCAATGGGTGGAGAACGCCACCAATGGTCATATCCCCAACTTCCTGGAAAGTATTCCACATGATGTGGTGCTTATGCTGATGAATGCTGTGTACTTCAAAGGTGAATCATTCTACCAAAAAACGCTCAGTATGGTGATTTATATAGTATCATTGAAGATGGACAATTAAGTGTATAAAAATGCAACTGACTTGGAGGTGCACAACTTGGCGTGGTTAAATGATAGAAAGGTATAGATAGATCTCGAAGCAGTGGCTTCCTATTTGTGTCTTGTAGAGAAAAAACAACTGACCTGCTGAGTAAGCTCATGATGATTGCTTTGATCCATGTTTTCAGTCAAGAATAGTATACATGCCACACTGATATCACCAGACCAGGCACCATGCCTTGATATTATGTCCATGAACATTAAGGTAGGTAAGTTGATCTTTTGCTTACTAATAATTTGTTCTTGTTTCCCCCTGTGTTTTACAGGTGAATGGCAGACACGATTTGACCCTCAGGTGACCTCTAAGGGAGTGTTCTACCTTGACAACCAGAACTCTGTGCCGGTGGACATGATGAAGTCTGCCCAGTACCCTCTGCGCCTTCTGCATGATCCAGAACTGAAAGCACAGGTAACCCCGGGGTTGGAATGGGTACATCAGTGATGGTGTTGATCCTGTCCATTATCACACAAGCAGAGCCAGGAATGCTCTCAAGGCTTTGACACAGCAATCCATGATGTTAGTTTGCTCACAATGGAAAGAAAAAAACTGCTTTTGGAGGGTCACCAGACACTAGATTTCCATCCATATGTCCCAGAGTACTAAAAGTAGTAATTGTACTGAGGACTAATTTAGATTTAGTTTGTAAAAGTGATCTGTGGACATGGCAAGGCTACATCAAAATCATGGACACCCAACTTTACATCCCATCTCGGGATCCCCCAGGATGAATTAGAAGTGGCTGAAGGAATGGTAGTGGAGAAGGATGTTTGGCCAACTTTGCTTAGCCTTCTGCTACCCATGGTTAATCTGTTGAACTATGTTTAAGGTGGTCTAATGCTTAACTTTGATAGAATGGCCAATTATAGAAAAGTTTTCAAGTGACCATGGTCACTCATATACACCTAACTTTATATAAACGTTGGGTGTATATACCTCATGGTAACTCTTTATTTAATAGTGCATGTCTTTGGACTATGGGAGCCTGAGTACCCGAAGGGAAGTCTATTTGTCCATATGAAATAAAAGAAATAAAAGTAAAATTCTGTCTCCTTTAGGTTGCCAGTTTTCCCTTCAAAGGAAACACCAGCTTCTTAATTGTCATGCCTTTGCCGGGCAGTGGAAACGTGTCATCAGTACTTCACAAACTGAACATCTCCGACCTTTACATACGTCTACCTCAGGAGAAAACAATGCAGGTCAATTTACCAAAGGTGAAGCTACAATTCCGCCAGGAGCTCCAGGAAGCACTGACCAGCATGGGTGAGAGTGTTAGCTTCACTAAGACAGAATGGATACTGTGGACTGGACACATCATGCACACAAGCTTGTTCTTAATTGCAAATTTTATATAAATATAATACTTTCCTTTTCTGGTTATAAAACCAAGTCCAGCTGACCCAGATTTAACCCTTCTCAAACAGTGTCCACATGGACTCTGCAGAGTCTTCAGTCTATAACTCTGACTTCTCTTTTTCTCTCTATCAGGTCTTGGTTCTCTGTTTTCAGGTCCTGATCTTTCTGGGATTTCCGACCAACCTCTGAGGGTGACCGGTGTCCGCCACGCCAGCACCATAGAACTCAGCGAGGAAGGCGTGGAGGCATCTGCCACTACTGTCATAACCTCCATGCGCTCCATCTCCCTCTTCGCAGTCAACTCTCCCTTCTTTTTCGCCCTTGTCGATGATGTTTCTCTGGTCCCCATCTTCATGGGCATTGTCACAAACCCTGCCCCTGACAATGACCCCATGCTCAATGATGATTCCCACAGCAACCACACCATGAACGACCAACCCGTTATGGAGAATAGCGAACACAGCAACAGGTGGTGCAGTGAGGCAGAGGGCAGCAACATGCAGTCATGTGACGCCCCTGCTGGTGAGGGGGAGCAGCCACAACATGTAAAGGGACTGGAGAACAGTAATGTGAAGAAAAAGTAACAGTGAGATGAAACCTGGCCCAAACCAGAGCACTCTGTACTTGCATCAAATCTTACTTATCAAAGGAATAGTTTGACATGTTTGGAGATACCCCATGAGTTAGATGAACACATTAATACGACTTTTATGCTTGTCGGGAAAATATGAAGCTGCAGCAAGCAGCTAGGGCTAGGGCTCACTAATTAACACTTTACATCTGGTTTGTTTAATCTGTATAAATTGAAAATGATAAGTTGTGGTATTGTGGAGATCTTGATGTCATGAGGTTGTGATGCGACTCACAGTGACAGTATCAATTTTTGTATTTACTTCTGCAAGAAAGATTTTTTCCCAAACTGTCAAACATTTCCTTTAAAGTAGATTCAGAGCAGCAGAGGACGAACATCTTGGACTTGTGTTGTTCAAAATGCATTGTAGTTCAACATGGAACAATACAAATATACTACAATTATAGTGATCGGAACTCAGTTTTATATGAAAGGGACAACAATTTGAAATACTAATAACGCTGAAGATTAATATTTGTATATGGTCATGTCACTTTACCAGGTTGATTACATTTGATCAGACCTGTTTCTGATGTGATGAAAAAGTTAAAATACAGTGCTAAGTAACTTTATAATACACTTATTAGACTTTTGAATGCAAGACACACATAGAAAGTCCCCAGAGAGGTTTCATATTAAACAAGTTGTGCATTATAATGTTTAAAGGTCTTTTTTTTTCTTTGCAGATGTTTTATCTACAATTTGATGATTTTAATTTGGTATTCAGTCATAGAAAATAAAACTAAAAGTGTATTTGTGTTGACAGAGTTTTTTTTTTTTATTATTATTAGAATTTGTTTGGAAGAAACTTGAAGTGTATTCACTCAAAAGAAGAAAGAAATACCAGTATTTCCCAAAATGTCATCTCTTTTCCAGACTGACACAAATCAGACAACAACAATACAGCTCAAGTTTCAGTTCTTCATAGCATAAATAATAAACAACACACTATACACTCACTGAAGTGTACAATCATTATAGAGAGAACAGCAGTTCCTCTAGTAACTTGGAACCTTTTGCCATAAATCCCTCCTTCAGGGACATGTAACTAACAATGTTCTTTGAGAAGAGTTAAATCTGAAGCAACAAGACTTGGTGGTTGACTCCATGAAGACATTTCACCTCCCATCCAAGAGGTTTCTTCCATTTTGACTGAGTTGTGGAGATTTAGCCTTGGTTGTGCCATTGTTTCCACTTGGTAACCATTTCTTTAATCGGAAGAAACACACACTTTCCGCTGCAGGCACCCGTTGCCTTCGTCCTTCCAAGGGCAGTTAAGGAGGCCATTGTTTCCACTTGACTACCAAGTCCAGTTGCCCCCAGATTAAACTCTTCACAAACAAACGCTGTGTACCACTCACATCTTTTGTTAGAAGTCCCGAACCAACTCAGTTCCTACAACCTTTGAGGTAAACTCTTTTTAATTGGTGGACCTCATTGGGAAGTTCAGGACAAAAAACTTTTCACTGATTATATTTAGTTAAGAAGCACTGAGGTCCTTGTGGAGCACCTTATAGTGGAACCAGGAGGAGCTTCCAGAGGTTATTATGGGATTTCTGGAGACTGTAAACTGGAGACTCTCTCATCTTCATGTTTACTGTTCAGTCTAGTAAGATCAGCCTAAATATTACCACATGGAATTAACAATGATCAAAGGAGGGACATGGGAGCAGTGGTGGTCCAGGTTTCTTACTGGTGCACTTACACCTCAAATAATTGCTGTATCTGTAAACTACACAGCCCACCATGACTCCGAGTCTTCTGTCTTTGGCTGTAAAGTTTCTTTATCTCTAATCCCCCGACGTCTGACTGTCCTGCGCGCCCCAGGTGCACCGTTGGCAGCAACGTGGACGCGCGCCGCTGTGGGCGCAGGGCCAGGGGGCGTCGACGGGGCTAGACTTGTCTCATCTGCAGTGAGAGACAGAAAGAGTCTGAGCGACGTGGACCGTCCGAGAGCGCAGAAGAGGTGAGTGTGCTTTTATGGTATTTATTGATCATTTTACCCTTTTACGCGCAACTTTTAGACGTTTGCTCTGTTTTTAAAGTTCATGCAATTGATTTATCGTTAATTTATTGTTGCATGATGTCGGAGAGGGGCTCAGGTCGAGGCTGCAGGTTTGAGTCCGAAATGAAACATAAATAAATGTTTGATGAACCTGCAAAGAATTTAAGAGTTTAACATAGATTCTTCGTGCTATGCAGACAGTTTTACAATTATTTTAACGGTGAGAAACATGAACTTTATTCCACTTCTCTTTGAGCTTTTCCATCTCTGCTCTGTGCCAAGAAATACAATCAATCACTGCTGGAGTTTTTCCACCGAGCAGTTTATATAATAGATTTTACCGCAGGGTCAGTGGAACAGAAACAGGGTCAGTCCTCTGTCTCAACACAGATTTCCTCAAATTTAATACTTTACATTTATACTACTTTAAATTGAACCCATGTCATATATTCGAAAGTTATTGTTCTTCACAAAGAATTAGAATAATCTAATCTAATCTATTCTAATCTTCACAAAGACACAGAGGTTGTTTGGGGTTATAAAGACTTTAGTGCCAAGAACATTTCTGCACTTCTGTGGAATAATTAAAAAAAAAAATCCCTATCAGAAAGTTGATGAGCAGCCAATGAGAAAACATTCCTGCAAGTATCAGAGACAAGTTACTGCAGGAAGCACGTTTCTGCTTGCCATGTCAGCTGTTCATCTTCTTCGTCTGCTGCAGGAGATCTCCAGGCCTGTTCAGACTTTAAACACCTCTGAGATGAAGTGATGCAACAGTACTTGAGGTTACATAAACTGAGTTTTTAATGGTCCTTGGTGGACAGTATCTTGAATTATGACATCTACATCAGTCAGATTTGTTGTTTAATGTTACTGGCATGATGAGAAAAACATAACTCAAACTTTATGAGAGAACATTTGTGGTTTTTGTGCGATCAGGACCACCCGAAGTGACAGGTTTGACCTGTTCGTCTGCATTAAACCAGCCGAAACTGATCAAATCTGCACAAACAACGCTCAATCAGAGCAGCTCTTAAAAATCTTAGTCATTTATTTGCAAAAATCCTCTGTTGCCTTCATGCGCTGGTGAAAACTGTGTTGCATTCAGGTGCTGGTGTGATGAAAGATCCAGATCGGAGGGCAAAGATAAAGTAAACATGACCTCAACAACCTATTTATTTTGCTTTTGTCTTCATCTCACTGGGGTTTTAAGCTACTTTTGTTTCCTCAGTGGAGTTTTAAGGAAATGTACACTATCACAACATTTATTGATGTTGGAATCTCAGTGAAAGTCAGGAGAAAGAAACTGCAGCCACTGAGCTATTTGGACGACTCCGTCTGGATTACCCATCAGGCATGGTGTGTTTGTGTGTGTGTGTATGTGTGGTCTGTGGTTCAGATGACAGACTTTTGCTTTTGTGAAACCGCGACAACGAAGTCCAGATGTGTGCAGAAGAACAAAAGAGACATTGTTTGTGTTTGTGCAGCAGCAGTCGCACCAAAATGATGATGAAGATGTAAACTTTTAAGCTGCACAATCTTATATAATTATAATTATAATTTTCTCACATAATTACTAAGGAAACTGTTTTGAAGAGAAACAACGTTCAGATGCTCTTTCACTTGGTGAAGTTTCAAATGGTTGTATAATTTTGAGGCGTTCACCTGAAATTATACAAAACAATCTTTTCTGTGGCTCTGACCATCATCATTGTCTCTAAATATGAAAAAGTTCCACAAAGAGAGCACAACTTTTCTAGCATTACTGTTTTGGATAATTTCATCTCTTCTTCTCTACCCTCACTAGCAGTTTTCACGTTTTAATCACTCTCTTTTTCTTGTCACATGTTATATTTGATTTAGTTTGTCTTTGACACTTACAGTAAAGGAGTCGTGCATAGAATTTGGTATCTTGCGGCATAGTTACTGATTGCATATGCCTCTGGGGGCCAAAAAACTACGCAACATGCAAAACACCCTCTCTAGAGCCTCTAGGCTTGTCCATTATGGGTGACTTTGATACTGGATGATAGCACTTGAAACAAATTACACATACTGGAAGCTAGTATCGAATATCTGCTGAGACTTATTAACATTTTCTGATGATTGTTCATCATTTGAACCAGGAAACTTTCCTTTAGGCAATATTTGATTCAGACAGACTGCATTTAGCACGTAGCAGCTAAAGAGATATTTCCCTCCAGAGATGGTGGAGACCAACTGGCGATCTCCATGAAGCCACTGTGGAATTACCAAAAACTGCAGTTCCTCAAACGTCCACTTGAGGCTGACTACAGAACGAGTCACTCTCCATAAGCCCCCATATTTAAAGGCCCAACTTCAGAGCAGAAATAAACATGTTTTGAACCTGGTACAAAAAACAGGTATTAACGGATATTAAGGCTTAAAGTACATTTATATATATATATATATATATATATGTACACATATACATATACATTATTAAGACCATATATACATTATTAAGACCATGGCCGCTTTGACAGGTGGGTGCCATTAGAGATGTCTTGTTTGAGCACCCAGACTTCATTTAGCCAGGCTCAGGTCCACTGACAATCCACGTCTTTGCCCATCTTTAGATTAGCGACCAGAGCCACCGCACTCTGAGCTTCAAAACAGCTCCTCAGAAACCTGTGGGTAATGTTACGGATATGACGTCAATTCTTTATACAGTCTATGTTGGAGACCAAAAGCAACAGAACGAGAGAGAATATTGGATTTAGATTCATCAGGTGACACAAAGCAAGTAGTAAGATGATGTTGCTCTGCAATTGCTGGATGTTTAAATAAACAACAGTTATTTCAGTACAGATGCATTCAGTCACCTTACTATACAGTAGAATTAGCCATTGTTTCTCCAGTGAAAAGAAATTGCTGAGTCTTAAGACGTCTGCTCTGTGCAAGTGACACGTGTAAAAACTTTGTTTTCTTGTTTGTCTTCCAGGATGAAGAGAGCAACTTTCTTGCTGGTTTTTGGAGTTGTCCTGAGCTTCTGTCAGGCTCAGGTATCCACATACGTTACCTCCACAATGTTAGCAGTCTGGTGTTATTCTACATATAAAATATATGTAAATGCGTAGCACAATATAAGAAACACTACTTTTTCTTCCAGTCGGAGACAGAAGGCGAGGAGACAGCTGCAGAGGAGGAACATGTGGAGCTCTTCACCACACCTCGGACTAAGATGGGCGCCGCAACCTCGGATTTTGGCTACAACCTGTTCCGTGCTCTGGCAAGCCGCGAGACCTCGTCCAACATCTTCCTGTCCCCCATCAGTGTGTCCGCGGTGCTGACGCAGCTATCCATGGGTGACGACACAAACACACTACAAACTCAATCCAAACTGGTGCTTTGGTTTTGACTGCCATGGTGTGTATGGGCCCGTCAGCCAAACTGGTTGAAACATGTTTCAGTTTTGTTTGCTGCTCCCCAAAAACACCATCATCAGGTGGTCCACAATGTCTTTTTCCATACATGCTTATTTTTTCTCTGCTTAGCACAATAAAAAAAAGCACTGGAAACCGGAAGATTTTAGACAGACCCCTAGTGCTCCGGGACAGTACCTGCATAAGGTGCTTCTTTGATGTGGAAGAAGGAAGTAACCACCATACATGTAAAAATATGTCTCAATCTTACTAGAATATGTTCACTCACTTAACACGATCCTTCCCCCAGGAGCGTCTGAGAGTGCTCAAAGACAGCTGTACAGGGCTCTGCGCTACCACACCCTGCAGGACCCTCAGCTCCACAACACCCTGAAAGACCTGTTGGCCTCAGTCAAAGCGCCTGGCAAAGGCCTGAGCACTGCTGCACGAATCTATCTGGCACGACGTGAGTTCATGTTTGGGGTTTTGGGCAAATGGGAACATAAACATCAGGGATCTACATGTAATTCTGTATCTTTTCAACAACGTCTTTTTTTTAAAACTGAAAACACGTCTTAACTTGCAACCTTTGCGGTACAGAACCTCAGCCTTCAGGGAGAACTTTAGGTAGAAGAGAGAAGCTACAGAATCACACATCAACAGGATCACTAAAGACGATCAAGATGTTTAGTTTATAGTCTGGAACATGCTTTCTCGGGTAAAATTAGTTGATGTTGTACCATCAAAGACAAGATCTGAGTATTAAGACGTGATGTAGCCATCAGTGTTGACTGGGAGCTCACATTTACAGGCACTATCAAAACAGGCCTGCATATTTTCAGTATGTTTAACATGTTTCTTTGACTGACAAATTAAAACTGCACTCTTTACCACATTTAAGTCTTGGGTATTTTCCTTCACACTAAATCAATATTTTTCTTAATCATAATGTTAATTTGTGCAGGTCAGAACCTGAAACTGACTGATTAAACCGTCTTTTCTCAGGACTTCGTCTGAAGCAGGAGTTCTTCGCACTTGTGGAACAGCAGTATGGAGTTCGTCCCAAAGCATTTCAGGGAGTAAACAAAGATATGGCCGAAATCAACACCTGGGTAGCTCAGGAGACAGGCGGGAAAGTACAGCGCTTCCTGACCTCGGCCTTCCCCAGAACCTCTGGAGTGAACACTGTGAGTGCCTCCTACTTTAAAGGTATGTCCAGTTCACAAAATATCTTTTGATGCTCAAACACTCTTGTAGATTTAAAGAAAAGGACTAGACTTTCAGTATCCAGCTGAGCAATGACACAAGTTTCTGTCTGTATACAGGGAAGTGGGTGACTCGGTTCGGTCAGAGTGGAGCAATGCAGAACTTCCAAGTAGAAGGCGCGGCTCCTGTTAATATTCCCATGATGCAACAGGATAACTACCCTGTGAAGATGGGTGCAGACTCAGATTTGAGCTGCACGGTAAGTGTTTGTCATCAGTATGTGACCTTTAAATGACAACAAATGTACTTCAGTCCACTAAGAGCTCTCCTGAACGATTTCCCCTTCTCCAGATCACTCAGATCCAGATGCAGGATGAGGTCAGCATGTTCATCTTCCTGCCTGATGATGTGACCACCAACATGACCCTGGTGGAGGAGAGTCTGACCGCCGAGTTCGTTCAGGATCTGTCCATGACGCTCCTTCCTGCCAAGGTGTCCCTCACTCTGCCCACACTGAAACTCAGCTACTCCACAGACCTGCTGCCGCTGCTTGGCGATCTGGGTAAACCCAACTCCAAAAACCTGCAAATAAAGTTCCAGTATTTCAAAATGTTTCTATCCATATCTGTTTATATTCCAAATGAAAGTTGTAAGTTTTGTATTATAGTATTATACCTGTAGGCTGTTTCAGTAGCTACACAAGTCAACACTAACTGAGACCCTAAAAAAGACCCAAACCAACAGTGACTGTATCGTAATAACTACATAAAGACCCATTAAAAACACAATAATAAGCCACACTGTGGTTCCTTCATCACAATGAACACTGTAGTTTTATACACATCGTAAAAATAGTCCCAAACAAATGCAGTATTTCCTCATGTATGTTTGATAAAAACTACAGTGAGCAGCTGTTTTAATGAACTTAATGAACAATATATTTGTGTTTTTAAAGACAGATTTACATCTTCAATAAGCATTGTTGGACATAGAGCAGACAGGAAGTAAGACAGTATTGAGGGACAGACTAACAAACATTTTTGTTGATTTGCACATTAGATTTGTTCACAGTAAGAAAAAAAGACCTAAGTTTTTATTGTGTTTAAGTTTCTGTAATGTCCACCCAAATATATTTTTCCAACCAGCAAAAAGAGAAAGAGAAAAGGAAAAATTTGACTTTCTTAATTGAAAAAATACCTTGTTCTCCTTCCAACTTCCAACTTCCAACTTTCTCTTTTATCTCCTCCTTCCTTTTCTACTCCTTCATTCCTTTCAGGTCTTGATGAATGGCTAGCGGACACAGGCCTGGAGAAGATCACGACTCAGGCTGCCACGCTCAGTAGTGTCAAACACAAGGTCGTCATGGAGACAGCGCCCGAGGGAAACCAGTACCCTAGCATCACCTCAACGCCAAGCCACCTGGTCTACCGAGTGGACCGCCCCTTCCTCTTCTTGATCCGGGACGAAGCGTCGGGGGCGCTGCTCTATATTGGCAGGGTGGTCAACCCCAAGGCCCTGACAATATAACTCACACACCCACACACACTCTTAGCAGGTCCTAGGAGGGATTTCAGGTGTTTGCTTTGCGTTTGTGGGGGCAGATATTTGAGAGGATATTTGATTTGATTTGATTTGACGCGATTCTTTACTTTTCATGTTGAAATTAATCTGACAGGATACACAAACACACTGACGATACAGGTAGTTTACCAAAGGATTGTTTTTTAAGAAATCAAATATTGTCATTGTGTGAAATAAAATAAACACGACAATGAAAAACACATCTCTTTTTTTTGTGATTTCAGTTGGTCAAAAACATCCCAGCAGCAATTCTCCATGGATATTCCAGCTCCACATTTCATTTTGACATCCTTTAAACAAACTTTAGATCAGATGATTTTGCAGGACACAATACAACCGGGAATTATTTCTCATTCTTACTTCTCTTCTCAGAATGAAAAAAAACAAACATTGGGTTTTTTAATATTAAACCATGAGTTCTGAATTATCATGCTAAACTTCAGGGCCTGCTAACACTGTTTGCTTTGACTTTTTTACTTGCCTGATGTTATTTAACTGCTGAAGAAAGTTACCTGACAGTGTGAAAAATTTCCACAAAGATTCCTTTTTTTCTCTTTAAACATCTCAAAACATTTTCAATGCAGATAAAATACATTTATGACAGACATTCTTCTTTTGCAACTTTCTGAAGCGGTAGTGATGGTGACATCGGCAGGAGCAGAAGCTGTTTTGAACCGTCCTTCTTGACTCAACATTGTTTTGTTTTGTTTTTTCTCAGGTTACCACAAAGTGCAGCACTCATATGGTAGACCAAATGTGTTTTTCATATTTACATACATTTTTGACAGTATAAACCATGGATGTCGTATCCGTGACGTCACTCACAGGAGTGTGGTGGCTCTGCCTCTGTCGCCTCCCGGAAGCAGCACAAACCTGTCAATCAAAGCATCCACACTATTAATTATGCATAACTTTCAGCATTAATATAATTTAAACTGAGTTATATAAAAAATCAGACTCAGTACAGTTGTTATGAATAGAGAAATTAACTATAGAGACCAAAACCGTTTTTTGGACCAGGCTGTAAACAGTAGTTCTGCTGTGAAGTTGGACATTTGTTATATCGGCTTATGGAGATTGACTTGTTCTGTAGCCGTTTTTAGTTTTTAGGCACTTTTGCATTGGCTTCACTTCACAGCCACGGAGGTTGCGGTTTGTTTGCTTTTTGATTTAAGAGAGTTTCATTATTTTAAAATGTCATGGTTTAGTCATAATCAAAAATGAAATATAATCCTGTACTACTGAACACTGCGTGCCAGACATGAACTAACCACAGACTCTTTCATGGAGTCTCCTTTTCTGTCGAGTCATGATGTTCAACCAGCAAACGTCTTGTGAGGCTTCTGGGAAATCATGTTCTTTAAACATTTTGTGCATGAAATCTCTTTGTAAAGGATTTTCAGGCCAGGACAATGAGCTCACACACACACATCAGAAAATATGCAGATAATCCTCCATCTGAATGAACTATTTATTAATCCTGCAGGCGTATGTTTGACAAAAAGGACTGGAACTTAAAATGTCTTCATAGAGTAAAAGGCAAAAACACATTCAACAGTACTGTATTTGGATGTGTGCATGGTCTCCAAGTGAAGTCAAGCTTCTCCACATGTGAAAGTGATCACACTCTTTTCCCACATACCCCAAAATACTTAGGAGGATATTTTGGACTGACGCATGTTTTGGCTGTTTGACGTTCCTTCTTTACTGCCTTTTTTCCTACAAAAACAATACAGAGAGTATCTTATGCATCAAAAAAACAAATCAAGAGCTCGATATGAATGAAGAGAATGAGGGTTAAAAGCTCGACATGCACATGGGAATATGTGAAAGAGTCTTTGGGATGAGATGATGATTGCAGCACACGTGGTCTTGATTTTCCACACAGATTCCTGAGGTTACTGAAATGCTGCCCAGACGAAAGAGAGCTGAAGAAAAGGAGACAAAGAGTGTGACTCTCAGAGAAAGAAATGAGAAGACAAGAAATATACACATGAATACTCTTTGTGTACTCTTACTTTTACTAGTGATGAATTGTTGTATTGGTAGTTCTTTCAGTACTGAGTCGAAATCCTACTAGAGTACAAAAATATTCTCAGCTTCATGTAGTCAAAGTACAGTAGTGTTATAAAAGTTCAGCTTTGTGCAGGAAATTACATCAAGAAGCTACACGATTAGGTGACGAAATAAGTATAAACTGTCTTCAAAAGAGTTGATCATTCATTTTCTATCAATATACTAACTGATAAACTAGTAGTACTATTTACTATAAATGAACAGTACTTTTTCCATTGAGGTATTACTACATTTAGTTTTGGGTATCCAACACACCTCAGTCTTCACAAGAGGGAGACAAACGCTCAGTAAAAACCCAAAGATATCAGCAGGAACAGATCCTGATGTCTTTTCAGAAGAAATATACAAATATGATTTGTATATATGCAGGATTTTTGTCTTTGACATACAAAAGTTGAAATTGCTGCCCCTCGAGAGGATGAACGATTCTGCCAAATCAAAAAAGTCAAAGTGCATGATGCTCCACTTCAACTCTCTGTGATTTATAGAGTTTCATGATGGACAGAAAAATAACCCGCTGTGAACTATATCTTTTTTACGCCCGGGGTGTGGAGGAACACTGACAGGGAGCAGAGTCATGCCAGAACTGGAGCTGGGAAAGTGGGCAAAATAGCCGGACTCAGCAGAGAGAGAGAGCATGGCAGAGGTGAAAGGACTAACCGGGATGTTAATGGAGCATTTTTAGGGGACGTCTGTTCAGTGTATCATGTTTTTGTGGCACTGAATAGGTGCTTCACATGCTATCTGATATTTTGTCAGATATGATCTCTGAAGCAAAGGAGCAGTTTACGTGTTCAAACTTGTTTGTGCTGCTGCTGTCACAGAACTGCCATCATTTTTCTCTGGACTGAAAGCTGCTGCCTGGACTCGTCTGTCTATGCAGATCATCTGGACTCTGGAATGTTTCTGCTGTAGTTATGATTGTTTCTGAGCCTGGTGTGTTGAAGTTTAGGTTGAGTCGTATTTCTGCAAATTAATTTTATATTTTATTATTTTTCATGTGTGAAGAATAATAATGTAGAAACCACAATGAAGAAACTTTATGCATGTTTTTTAGAGATTTATTCAAATTCACTCAGACTGGCTTTAATGTGTCTCGGCTCAGTTTTAAATTTATAAACATTCATCAAAGGTAGGAATAATTTCACAAGTGAGTTTTACCTCTGAATGTGGAGCAGATGAATGAAACAAAGTTAAAGTAAAAACAAAGATATGACAAAGAAAAACAACTTTTTTTTACAAAACAGAAAAGTTAGAAAAACACTTAAAAATAAGACAATTTAAGAAAAGCAATTAATCAAAATAAGCTTTATACATTTTCTTTGTTTAAAAATATAAACTTTTTAAATTTCAAAGTAAAAGCTGTTTTAATATATGTGCAAAATGGCAAAAAAAAAAAAAAAAAAAAAAATCAATAACAACAAATAATTGTCATCATTGCAGAGCGCGTCATGAAATGCTAAAGATTCATGTTTCTGGGTTTTTATATAGAAAAATATGCAGTTTGCTGGTTTGAGCTCACAATTATACCTGGAAAGACAACATTTGTACAAAACTGATCAAACTATCAAAGCTCAGAGACGTTTTGTAAAACACAAAACAAATACACTGGAAAGCAGTCTATTAAAATAATATTAATGCATTTTTATGCATTATGCAAAATATATATGATTATGATTTTCAAAGTAAAAGCTGTTTTAGTACTAAAAAAAAAAAAATCAACAACAACAAACAACTGTCATGACTGTCATAAAGAAAAGCTCCAGTCAGACTTACTACGATTCACGTTTATGGGTTTTCTATAACATTACAGATTCATCCAAACAACCAACATGTCACTGAGTCACTCTTAAGATGTCAACAGATTCAGTTTGCTCTTAAATCTTTGAAAAACACGGATGTATGTTGCATTAGGGCGGGAAGTTGTAGTTTCAAGAGCTGCAGCAGGTTCTTATACAGTTAACTTTCTTTCTTTCTTAATTTCAGAAATGAGCAGCCATGGTGATCTCCCACTATTCAAACAATGGACTGCAGACCTCAGAGCTCTGAAGCAGTGACTCTAATAGTATTTTGGACTTAAGTTTAAATTACTGTGAGGACAGCTTTAACACCAAGAACAAATGTGTTTTCACAAGCTAGAGATTCAAACATACACTGACCCCTGAGATATCTTATCATGCAATCAGTATATTTTTGTGTAAAGCATTGTAATAAAGTCTTCAGTTATACTGCGTCATGCTTCATGTGTGGCTTATCGCAGCTAGCCGTGCGGTCGGTTATTGTAGTGATGCAGAAAGACATTTCGTTAGAACCGCAATGCCTCAAGATTCACATTTAATTATAGAAAATTCACTACACAACATCTGTCAGTTATATAATGTGTGTGAATGCTGATGCACATATACTGGGCAGCAACCCCTGCTGAAAATATGCTCTGACATGCGTGGATGTAGTGTCTGACATCTCTTGGGTCCCCTGAGGTGTGAAGTTTGGGTTTACTTATGAAGGGAATTGGATTCTTTGGTCTTCAAGACCTTTTCAGAGCTTATTTTTGGTCCATTTTAACACCTTCATCAGATAGCCAATAGTGGAGAAACTATGGGAAATGAGAGAGATGGGGGGTGATATGCAGTGAGACTTAACCGTCATTTTTCTACACCGTCCGACCGTTAAATCCTCTAAGACCAGTCTGGTTTCATCAAATGGTGTATGAGTAACGCAGTTATGCATTTTTGAGTTATTTTGGTGAGATAGTGAGTCACTTTACATGCCATGTCTTAGAGAAAAAAAATGTCAGGTAATGGAGTATAAAAAGTGAAAAAGTCCACAACTAGAGGAGGATGGATAAAACTATAGTGCACTATTGTGAACATTACCTGGTAAATACTCTGCACTTTCCAGCACAAAGCTGTATTTTTAGTACTTGTACCATTTTTTTTTTTTATCTTAAACTTAATTAAGATAAAAGATAAAACTTGAAAAAGCCTGCTTGGCAATTAACCTAATTGCTAACCATGCAGTGTTGCATGTCCATAACCCATAAAACGCAGAATTTTTTAACAGCATGTGAAAAGTCTAAAATATGTGAAATTACACGTGAAATTTGCTTAAAAGTGGCGTGGTTACGTGACCCACAAAAGCAGCTGAAGGCGTCAGTTGGCTGGTTCACATTAGTCCTGCAGGAAATAAACTGTTGATGATCC
Organism: Protonibea diacanthus; assembly: GCA_028641955.1. Classification (NCBI taxonomy): domain Eukaryota; kingdom Metazoa; phylum Chordata; class Actinopteri; family Sciaenidae; genus Protonibea; species Protonibea diacanthus. The sequence continues at coordinate 10,509,150 of CM053990.1, forward strand.
CGGTGGAGGGAAAGTCAATGTGTCGACAAAGTTATTAGAAATCATCCTGAGCTCAACATCAGTGGTTGAGATATTCTCTTCTGGACAGACCTACAGCACTATCTCTAGAGCCACACTGCTTGCATGGCTAACAACAATGTGAACAACAGAAATCACCCCCACAGTTCAAAGTGTCCTTGCTTCCTTACAAAGAGTATTTGGAGGGAGAAGTTGGGATGTACAGCTTATTAAACGTCAGCACCTTATTCACTATTTCAAAAATGCACATTGATGTTTGGGCTCACTGAATCGTATAAAAGCAGCGTACATGTATTGTATATGTCACATTATATTGATCAGCGTATGGTCAAACAAATCAGTGTTTTTGGAACAATTTGGAAGTGTGTTCAGTGGAAAGTACATTAACTCAAGTAAATTTTGAGGTATTTGTACTTTACTTTCATTTTATACCCATCTATACTCACAGCTACATATCTTACACTTGTTTACTGTGCTACATTGATCTGACAGCTTTAGCTACTTTAAATATTCACATTAATACAAAATATAATCAGTAAATGATGTGTTATGATGATTATAAAGCCAGGAGTATATTAAGTAGTTAAAATGCAGCTGCAACACTTAAGTGATTAAAAGTGAACACATTAATGGAATAACAATGATTATAGAAGATGATATCAAATTTGTTTTTCTGAAACTGTCAATTTCAGCTCAATGAGTATTTTTATTTTTGGTACTTTAAGTATATTTTAATGCTAATACTTACTTAAGTCACATTACGAAAAGAGTATTTGCACAGTGTGGTATTTCTACTTGTTTCAAAGTAGAACATCATACTTATTCCACTACTAGTGTTAGCAGAACATATACTGAGTATTGGATGTAAAAAAAATTACAATGTCATTGTACAGGCTGACTGGTCCTTTACACAAAAGACAGGAGAAACACTCAACACGCCGTGCAACTTGAAGCTTTGGTATCGTAACAGCTTCCAACCATCTTAAGAAACTTCCTGAACTTTCTTGTTTGTTCAGCTGCCTTGCATCTTTCTTTCCCACCTTCCTCTTCTTGGCTTTCTTCAGGTCTTGATGCCATTCATTTCTTTTTCTTTGGACGAAACATTCTCCGGTGTTTTCCCATCCTTCACCAGCTCGTACCCTCCTTTACTTTCAGGCTGTGGTTCCTCAATGTTGGATCTCCTTCGCAGGACCACGACCGTCAACAGGAAGCAGAGCAGCCCCCCGCACACAAAGACTACCTGCAGACCCAGAAACCTGCACACACAAAACCACAGGCGGTCATGGACTTTTTTGTTGGTTTGGAGCAAACTTCTGAGGAAAAGGTCAAAGCCACAAAAAACAGTTAAATTGTATCACTATGACTTCACACTCAGAAACAGCATGCTTTCGTGCTGACAACCACATTTTTCACAGATGCACAACCAAGGTAAACATTAAACATCTGCTGTTAGGTATTTCTTAATATCTCTATTAACTTCAGACGTGGAATACTTGTCTTTGTCTTGGTAAATGGTTGGTGAATTTTGAAAACACCAGGAACAATGATGGGACTTCATTGCTCTGATACATTGAATTTCATAAATATTTTACAATGTTAATAAACCAAACCAGGTTTATTGGTGACATAAACCTAACACACATATGTATAAAATAGTTTCTGATAGTTGAAAGGTACCAATGGACCTGCTTGTCCTTGTTATGGTTAATAAAATGAAGCCTGCATGGACTTCAAACCTTCTTTGAACTACTGTCTAAATAAAACTTGAAGAGAGAATGAAATAGTGGGCCAGTAGAGGGCTAAAGAGGACACAATACATAGAGGTAAATTTGCGAGACATACGAGACATAAATCCAGTCTGAAATCACCCCCACATTGATGAGAGTAAGTAAACTGACCTCTGTCTGAAGCGGTCCAGGTTGTAGTAGAGACAGGAAGTATTTTTGCCACACTTTTTGCCCCACAGGATGCAGGTGGTGTCGATAACACTGCCATACAACACCGGGCCTGGCATGAACGCTACACGCACAAAAAAAAACACACATTTATGGTGGATGAAACGATGAAGGATATATTTCTTCCGTTGATTCTTTTCTTACAAACAGTCCATGCCAATCATAGCAGGGGAAACTTAAATAATGTAACTACATTTCTAATGAGTCATTCTTTCTGCAGATTGATCCACCAACCAGCTCTTATTTAAGTTTAATTCAAACTGCTCCTGTTTATTTTTAGCTACAGAAACACTAAGTAATCGTAAATATAATAAAATTGTGTGACGTTGACTGATGCCAGTTATTGGTTTAATTAATGTTTGATTACTAACCGATCAGGTTTATTATCAGCTGGTCATATTCAGTTTCTAAAAGCACTATGCAGTAAATGGTTGATCCTTGTGTGTGTTTTTAAAGTGTGTTAATCTTTGATACAGGTCTTAGATAGATTACAACCATTAATGTAACGTTAGTATAATGTCAATGTACTGTAACTATAACATTTGAACACTTGGAAAGTCCCAGTGCTGATACGCTCTAATCAAATTAATTTGTCGGAATTAACTATTGTACAGTAGGTCAAAAGGTCCAGTAAATTTGTATTCAATTTCTGGTAAGAGACTGATGAGTTGCTGCAGGCTGCTGTTTATTCACTGGGCTTAAATTTGTGTTGGCCTGATTCTTCTAATAGTTTAACCACTGACCTCGGTGCCTTGGTGAAGATTTTGAGGTAAATATGTGTGACTCAGTGACTGGCGCTGTTGACTCACCGAGCACTCTGAACAACATGTGCTGGACTCCCACTGCAAACGACTTGTCCTCTATGGGCACTGACCTGCAGACAAACATCACATTCAGAAGAGAGATGCTGATGGTTAATGCTTGTTTTCTGCGTTTGCGTGTGCTTGCAGTTTTGTGTGTTATAAAATGAATGAAAATGAATGAAATGAATGAAAAACCACCCATTCTCTGAGCCAGTCAAATATGAACATGCAGACATGATACACATGTTTCTAGGATAAAGGCTACTCATCACTGCAGAACCTGCCAGGGACATGGGAATACATCCTGAGCTTCACTGATATGTTCACTTCACTGATATGTTGCCAAATAAACCAAATCAGGGTACCATTAAAAACAGACATGTCCTTCCTGACCCACAAGCGAACAAAGTAGTGTACAAAGTAGTTTCTGATAGTTGAGAAGGTACAAATCTGACTTTGGTATGGATGAAGTCTGGCCTTCAAAATAAAGCCCCATTCAGATGAGAATAACATCATGAGAATGAAATATTGACTGTGCTTGTTCAGAATCTGGTCTGGAGTAGACATTTATCAGGACAAAGACGAGAGCCCCCAATGGGGGATGCTGGAGGGCTGCAGAGGAAGCAATGCATCAAGGTGAGTTTAAGTCACAGTCTTTCTCAGAGTCATTATTCAGTCAAATGTGAACACACAGACATGAAACATGTTGAATTGTTGAGTGTGACATATCATCATCTCAGTTTAAGTTTAATTTAAGGCTGTTTACATCTACATCAGACTGACAATCCACACATTAGGTGAACTGAAACTGAAACAGCCTTGAGAGAAAAGTAAAATGACCAACTCTTCCTGAACCCCTCCTACCTTAATTCTCATAAGAACCTGTTTGGAGTTGTTTCACAACAGTTTGGTATTTATTTTTTATGTTTTGCAGCTGTGAGCCGCTCCTTCAAACCAAGTTTTTGTGTTGCAAAAACACAAAAACTTGGTTTTCTTTCTTCTTTCATTTTTTTTCTTTCTTCTTTCATTTGCTTGTGTTTCGTTTCTGAAATATTCAATTCTATTCTATAATTCTTTTCTTCTTTATATATATATATATATATATATATATAATATATATATATATATATATATATATATACATATATATGAGCAAGCACTTGGCTGACCATGGCAAGAAAAAACTTCACACTTCTTTTTTCTAGATTAATCTACACATATTAGTGTGGGCCTAGCGTCCAAGACTCACCTGAGTCATAGTCCTGCTATTGATATGCCACATCTGTCAGTGCTCACTAACATGGATTTTAACAGATTTATGAACAGAATTTGTGAGAAATAAACCTTTAGTGTGTGAATGTAAAGTCACTGAAGATCAGCCAACTCATAACATTGTTTTTAACTGATCCTTTCAGAATAAAAGTCCCATTGTGTATCTTTTCTATCATGTTGATGCTACACTGACTTGTAAATCAGGTGAATGGTGTCTTTGTCATTTGTCATCTGTTCTCACACTATGTAACTTTAGGCTCCGGGTCAGGAGAAGTACGTAACGCTTTATAGCACTAAATCACACACAAACAACTATTTTGCTGATTTTGGTGAAATTGGATGATATCTTAAGGATGCAATATATAATGTAAGTGATTTACAGAGTTTCCTGATGGACATCAAAGTAAACTGCTGCCAACTGCAGCTACTGTTAGCTGACCTTAGTTCAGTTTGTTAGCCAGACTTCCTAGACTGAGCTTGGAAAGCGGGCCATGTAACAGGGCTCAGCAGCCTTTATGGACATAATGCCAGGCTTCTTGCTGTTGGACTAGTAACTAATATTAGCTGGCTACTATTTGTTGTATTGTTGCACTTGCTTAATGTTCGGCTGTAAGTTTTTGATCATGTAATCATAAGAAACATGCGTACAACTGTCCATATTTACACAGTGATATTACAGACATATTTTGTCATTTTTGGTTTCAGACCTGAGTATCATCATGTAGGAGGGCGTCTGGGAGAAGGCGGCGATGAAGCTGGTGAGACCGATCAGCACCATGAAGGGGAGAAGGAGGTGGGAACATCCGCTGCCGCAGGTCCCAGGAGAGGCGTACCCGAGACCGCTGACACACCGACACTCTGTGTAGTTCTGCACAGACAGACACACACGGTGTCAGTATTCAGTTGGAGGCAGCGCCCCCTACATGCTACTGTGGTCATTACAGAATGTGAACAAATGATAAGCTAAGAATGTAGTTTGTGCTGATGGAAGTGCTAGAGGAAAGATTAGGGGTTCATAAAAACAGCAATGGTTCATATAAATGAGATGTTAATTGATCAGGTGCAAATTTTAGTTATTTAATTAATCTCTTATACATACAATAAAGCTGAAACAATTAGTTAATTAATCAAGCTAAACTGTCTTAATGACCAGTTGTTTCATTAGAGTTAGATATTAATTGAAATTACAATCATCTCATTATTTCCTCATTATTGATTGAATAATCGAGAAAATAGTCAGCAGGTTAATCAAGATTTATAACAGTAGAGCAGAGAGGAAAGGAGGAAAATTATAGAACAAAGAGGTTGTCACTTGGTGTCAAAGCAAACTAATGTTACAATTTGTGGGTGACGAGTGTGTCAGACATCAGACATTAGTTACAAAGAACACGTGGGAGAGACAGAGTGAAAGTAGAGTTAGATTCCATGTGGCGTAATCATCTGAGTCATTTCTTGTCCGGATGTTTTCTGGTTTAATCACATGCCTCCTGTCTCTCTCCAGTTCATCACACATGAATACTGAATGTTGACACTGAGATGATAAACCTACAAACTTTTGCTTTTACCACTTAGGTTTTCTGATGAATCTGCTTTTGCACATCTGGACATGATGTGCTGACACCCAATTTCTAGTTTCATATTCAGAGTCAAAAATGTAGAAGTACTGCTTACAGGAAAACACTTATCAAACACTACTGCAATAGTTCCACTCTCAGATTGACAGAGTGGACTAATAATGTCCTGGTTTGAACTAAAACAAATGATGACGTCATGGTTTGAGTGTTCCTCTGAACACTAAGTAACATATTGTAACCATTATCTGTAAGATTTCAATTGATTTTCTCAAAGATTTCTGAGAAGAGAAAGAATCCTCATGTCTTAGGGAACTCCTAAGCTTTCCTCCAGCGCCACCAACAACAATTCAGTCATCAATCCATCTATTCAGTCATCCATCTAAATAGTTAAGTTTTTGAAATTGTTTTTCTGTGAACTCCAGCTTCCAAAAGTTCTCAGTCCCTTGAGTAACACAGACAGCTTTGTTTGGCCTCTGCATTTGTCTCACTATGCATATTAATGCTGTCTGCTCTCATCTGAGACCACTTCTAGAGAAATGAGGTGTTGGTGGAATCAATAGTAGGAGGCCAACAAAATCAAAAACAGGGTAGTTCTGTGGGAGAGACAGTGAGATGAAAAGAGAGGATAGATTATAATTTAAATCTTTAAGCAAGAGAGTATTCACAGCCTCCACAGCTGTGAATAAAACAAAGAAGTATTCACCAAAAGACAAAGCATGAGGTCATCCCCTTTAACAGCAACCACACGCTCTCAGAGAGCAGCACGCAAGTTGAAATGAGACTCTGAACACAAAATGATTTTAACCAAGTTTCTGCATTAGTCAAATGTGTGATAACAGGATGTTTCAAAGATGAAAATACAATTATGAAGTAAAATGATAAAACATTTCTTACTATGAGTTTGTTGTTGGCATCTGTCTCTATGGCAACGCAGCCGGCGTGACAGGGAGACCTGAACTCAACACCGTCCGAACCACAGACTGGGTTAAATGCCTCCTGAGGGCACCCACAGCCAGAGCTACATGACAACGCATCAGAGCTGAAAAAACAAAAAAAAAACAAAATTGTAAGAACCTCTTAAAAATGGCTGAACCATTGACATTAGTTCCCAGCAAAATTAGTTCCCTATTAGTAATTTTCAGTCAGTGGGGAAATTAGTTAGAATAACATTAGTTCCCTGTCAGTGGTAAAACTAGTTCCCTGTAGTTGGCTAAATTATCTCCCTGTTCATCATAAAATGAGTTCAGTGTTGGTAGTGAAACTAGTTTCCTGTCAGTGGTGAAATTAGTTACAGTATCTGTTGGTGGTGAAACTAGTTCCCCAGGCCTCTGTAGCCCATGGGCCCATACTGGGTGCAGGTAAACTAGCAGTGTCACTACCTGGGAGGAAAGACCTCAGCGATCTTCTGAGTGGGGCAGCCAATGAGCAACAGCGGCAATGCGGAGAACATACAGAGCAGGATGGCAGTGGTGCACAACTTGCTGGCACCGCTGACTGAAAGATTCAACCTCCGCATCAGAACTCCACCCAGGACGATACCCAGCACTGCCATAGGGATACAAACCCCTCCTGAGAGAAAGAAATCAGTTTTGGTTTCAAATGTTATGTAACTTCAGTTTGATACCACTGTACCTTAACAATTAATTAATGTACACGCCGTACCTATCATCATAGTGGAAAAGGAGGAAGTCTGACTGAACTGCCTCTCAATGAACTTTGCCATAAAGGTGGCAAGGCCAGACAGCAATGCTGCCAGGTTCACCTGGGCCAGAACCACCAACAAGTAGATGGGACTGCGCAGCGTTCGCAGAGCGATATGAGGAAAACCTGAGGGACAGCAAGGAAGATGAGGATAAAAGATAACGCAAACAAATTTCCCATTATAATATCCAACTTTCTGGATAATATCCTACCACAATACAAAGAATTAAATATATTATGGGCTGATTAATAGATTAAAGAAAACCTCGAAAATTAATGTAGAAATCACATAATGGAAATGCCAGCGAGTCTAATACAACTCTGATGACTGTTTTATAAAATAAAAATAATAAAATAAAAACTAAAAACAAATGCCCATAACAGCAGTTGCTCTTGGCAGGGCAGTGGTAACTTCCCCAGACACCGACAACTGATGGTGGCATACACACACACACACACACACACGTAGGTGCTGACTGGCCGAAGAGGCGTCCTGTGTATCTGTGCTTGATTGCTCTGCCTCATCTACCTGGATGTTTGTCACAGAAAATTGAAATTGAATTGTGAGAACTGAATGTTCAGTTCCAAACTAATAAATTCAATTTCACATTACAATTCAGATTCAGTTTTTTGATGCAATGATTCAAATTGAACAATACAAATTCAAACTATGTGATTCAAATTCAGTTTCTGGTGGCACATAAAACATTAAAAAACAAACATTTTAAGAACATGAAAATTTTCCAGTGACACACAGTCTAACATTTTTCCAAAGAAATGGTCCCAGTGGGTGTGTTGTGCCCAGAATAACAGACACTGTTTCTGGGAAGAGATAATACTGTTCATTTTGCTCACAGCTGTTTCTGCTGTGAGGATCACAAATGGTTCACTTTTTTTTAAACTTCAATCAAAAAATTTCCTATGGACACTTTGAGGCGGTGGTGATGATGAAACACTTGAGGCTTGAAGCTACACCTCTGCTGCCTCATCAGACAGGAAGCAGAAGAGGAAAAGAGTCTTACTTTTGAGAAACTGAAGAAGTGAGACTTCCTGAAGCTCTTGTGTTTGCTGCTGCTTACAGTCTGGATTGGACTCCACATCGTCTGTGCCGTCCTGGACAAATATGGAAACAGAACATCACATGCTGGACTGAAGATTTCACAATCACTCAGTCTACAGTCGCTGCTACTTTTAGGGAGTTTGCTGGGGCTACATACTAGAAAGGTTTACATTCACAGCTCTGTAAGGCACTTTAGATAAACATGCCCTGAGGCTGCGTATGGTATGGCGTGATGTAACAGCAGACACAACTCATTGCTGATCTTTTCTGGGGAAAGCAGCAGTTACTCATGGAATGAAGATTAATTTAGTCACTTTTTGCTTCCCACAGTGTATCCTGGTGTTATGTGTTCACCAGATTTGCGAAACACACAAGCATCCATGTGTAAAAGAAACCAGCCTTCCCTCGCCATTTTTGATACTTACTTACCACTGCAGACCGGGAACACCACTTTAGAGCTGCAGGTTTGGAGATATTCTGACCCAATCAAACTCGCACAAACTCCTACATTTGCCCAGTGTTCAGCTGATGCCTACCATAACCCACCCACTGACAGCCGAGATAATCAGCATTAATCACTTCACCTATAAATAGTCATAACGTTATGACTAATCAATGTATTGAGACATGCCAGGAGCCTTGTAGCACTAATTATCCAAGTTCCAACCTTGATGGATCACCGCTGAGTTTTCTTGACGGCATGTTTTGATTCATCCGTATGACTAATGCACAACAGATCCAGAAACGTTTTATGAATGTCTCCAAATATGTTCCACAAATGTAATCAATTTTAATAAAATGGGCCAAAGTACAGTATGAAGGTGTAGTGCAGTTGTACTGCATTCAAGACCTACTTCTTCTTAGTAAAGGTGAATCTCAAATTCTTTACATCCTGCTGGGTACCTTCATCCATCATCAACAGTTGATTTATATTTTGAATTAATGATTTGAATCTGTAAGTAGTTCTGCTGTTAAAACTTTATAGTATTTTCAGTCATTGACAGTATTAGTAAAGTAAAGTAAAGTAAAGTAAAGTAAAGTAAAGTAAAGTAAAGCAAAGTAAAGTAAATTAAAGTAAATGAACCAAGTAAGATTCCACCAGTGCTGACATTTCCAGGACCACAAACACAAAACTGATGGATTAAAAACTCTGCAGATGTTCTTTATAAACTTAAAATAAAATAAAGTTCCTTTACGGAAGATATCAGATGTTTTATGCTGTTTAAATCTAGTGAGAAATCATCAACTTTGCAGTGAAACCTACAGTGTTGGCACAAAACTAACACTGAATACTGATGACCTTTAATCTCCCAAGTGGCACTGCATTAAAAACAGACGTGACTGTATAAAGGATATTAAAACCATTGTGTGTTGTATGCTGGCTCCAAGACTAACAACAGTTGTTAAAGACATAAACAATCGTGCCAATAGGTTGCTCAATGATCTGATACTGTTTAAACAATACCAGCACACACATCAGACAAAGTCAACAGAGCCAAAGTTCATCTGAGTGAAGCCACACCTCATAGATACTTTCGATTTTAAAGACATGGGAAAGTTTTTACTGAGTATGTTCAGTCCTTTACAATCAAAACAAAACTCAAATGAGTTATGTTAGTTTTGAGTTTTGCAACAGTTTTGAGATGCAACTTAAATCCAACTATTTTCAACAGCTGCTTATTTTTATTCTTATCAGGGTTGCTGGAGGCTGGAGCAGACCCCTGCTGATATTGGGTTAGAGGTGGGGTACACCCTGGACAAGTCGCCAATCATAACAACAAACAACAATTCATGCCCATGTCCACACCTACAGGCAATTTAGACTCACCAATTAACTTAATAAGACTGTGGGATGTGATGGGAGGCAACCAGAATACCTGGAGAGACAGAAATGTGAAGAACATGGAAACCCCACACAGAAAGCTGGCTGGGAGGCAACAGTGCTAAGCACTGCACCAATGTGCAACCCTAACAGTTGCACATTGGAAGGATAGTGGAAGGATATTTGGGAAATTTGGAGATTATCTCCATATCTGGCATTTTAATGTGGTGGTGGAGAACGAGTTCAGGAGGAAAAATTCTGCTGTGTGTATACATCCTTCATTTTTTTTCTGATTCTGATCTAAGTGATAATGTGTTCAGGCATGTTTCCTCAAGACCACAACTTATCTACAATCCTGAGTCCAAAATAGTGTGTAGAATGTAAATAAAAACAGGATGCAATGTTTTTCAACCTATATCCAGTTACAGAGAGTACAAAGACATTTAATCTTCAGATTGAACTGTTTTTTTGTAAATATATACTCATTCAGAATTTGATGCATCGACAAATCACAAATGAAGTTGTGAAAAGATCAACAAAAGTGTGTCGATACAGGGGACAGTATCATGATTGGGAATAAAAGGGGCATCCCCAAAAGGCGAGGTTCACCACTTTGTGAAACAATGCATAGACCAACGGTTTAAGATTTGTCAACACACTTAATGTATAGATTTCACCATCTCCAATCTATAACATTATTAAAAGATTCAGAGAATCCAGAGAAATCTCTGCATGTAAGTGGCAAAGCCCAAAACCAACAATGAATGCCAGATATCAATAACATCCAGAATCACAGCTGACTTTTCTTGACCCGAGCTCTTCTGAGATGGACTGATGGAAAGTGGAAACGTGCTGTGGTCTGATGACTTCACATTTCAGACTATTTTTGGAAATCATGAACATAATGTTCTCTTTTTAAAAGATTAAAAATTGTGTCTCACTAGACCAGAGATTAGGATTTTTCCACACATAGTGGAAAAAGTCAGATATCTTGTGTTTAAAGTTGAAAGTTTGGCTGCAGTCCACTGCTTTATCATCGGGGAGTAAGTTTCAGATGGAGTTCTGTTGAGCAACCGTTGCATAAATCACCTCATTTTGTTGAAGTTGTTTAACTCTTTTTTGGGAACTGAGCCCAGACACACTGAAACACATTCCTGTCAGAGCTTGCTGAACTGACACAGATTCAGTTGATAAGCATTTTTGTATTATCTCTGAGAGCTTGTTTTTCCTTTTATTTGACATCTTGTTGATTACATTTTTTTTTTCAAGCAAGAGACATCTGGAGAGTGACAGGAATGTGGGAAAAGAGAGATGGGGAATGACGTGCAGCAAAGGGCCGCAGGTCATTCAAACCCTGGGGCAATGCGGCAAGGTTTCGTACATGGGGCGGATGCTCTACCAACTGAGCTAATCAACACCCTGTTGATGACACATTTTAATGAGGTACCAGTGGTTACTTTGATAAAACAATCTGGCACCTTTTCTTCATGCATTAAAAGAAAATGGAGCCCATTGACCTCCTGTTTGAACTTTGTCAGTTTGAGAAATGCTCCTCTACAAAACAATTTATATATATATATTTCAGTCCTGCATATTTAAAAAAAAAAAAAAAACAAGTGATCTGCCTTTCTTTTTTTATAGTTGCATAAGCACTTGAACAATTCATTTATGTTTTTGTAGGTACTGCCATTTTCTTTAACCCTATAAACCCCGGTAGAATTGTACAATGTTGCTGCGGTTCACTGAGAACCGTCACTGAAATGAGCAAAAAGAAACTGTCAATTATAAGTTCTACTGATTGAAACCCCCACACAACTTTATATTATTATGTATTTCCTAAGAACAAACAACAGTTCAGCCACAAAAATCAGCCAAGTGAAGTGTGTAGAAGTCACCACAACCCAGTCAGTCCTCTCAGCCAACAAATCATTTTACAAGTCATTGTGCTAACCATTGTTAAAATATTTATTTAAGCCACTTTAACTTTTTATTAAAATTGATCTAAACATCTGTCTTGTGCTTCAGTAACATAAATTTCTTAGACCTTTCCGTTCTTTTAATGTTGATTCTAATTTTTTTTTTCCTTTTCTGCAAGACCCAAGCTGTTTTTAAAACTCTCAGCCTCCCATTTCCTGTTGACACACACCAAAGAAAACAGCCTGCATGTCGCAGTTTGACCCCAGCTGATGTTTATCACACCAGTAAGTATGATGCCAGTTAATCTGCTGTCATCATCTACTTACATCTAAAAAGCCTGGTCACATTTTTCAGGTATTTAATGACAGGAAAATGCAAAAGTTTAGTTGCCCTGAAATCCAAACACTTAATGGGGTAATAAGTATGAACTTGTACTTGAACTTGAGTTCTTTGATTGAACTTTCTACATTGTGATGTTTGACCATCAGCAAATTTAAATATTCCCATCTAACTAACATTTGTTTCTATGTGTGTAAACCAGTGGACCAAGATTGCGTCTAGATCTACAAATCTATGATAAGACTTATACGAGTTTGTTTCTGCACCTGAGGTAAGTTCGTCTTCAGGGTTTTCTGCCAGAAAGCTGCTGTTTGGGTCCAATATGAAACCAAAAGTCAACATTGATTCATTATATTAACCCATACTAAATCTAGCCAAGTAGTTTGTTGCCTGAACCGAACCAAACTGTGACTAAACTAAGAAAAAAATACTAAAATCAAAGCCAGAAAGCTAAGGCAATACTTCAAAATGAGCACCTAAATAGAAAAACACAACCAATGAGAAATGGATTCAGACAGGCTGAGGGATAATATCAGTACACTACAGAACATTTTAGTTTAATGTCTTAAAAAGAAGACCCTAAAGGACCTGTTGAGCAATTAGGAACCTTTATGCTCACCTCTTTGGGCATGTTTCTGGGGAAGAAGAGGTAAGGTAGCGCAGTAAGGAAGAGAAGGCAGGACGCCACTAGGAAACCGAGCCACCAGGCCCCCACCCAGCGCAAGTCCTTGGGGTTCAACTCAATCTCGTCTGGAAAAAGAAGAAAACATATCAGTCATGAAACATAGATTAACTAAACTTCACATTACATTTGTATTTGTAGTCAGAAAAATAGGAAGACAGATCAAGATCACAGTCACACAGGTGGAGAACATAGAGGAATGAGAAGGTAATGTGAATTATAGAAAATATAACGACAAATAGAATTTTTAGGCCATGTCGAAAACGTGACAGTGCCACACCAAGGCTAGGCAAAACATAACACTGCCATGGTGGTTTGGCAGGTCTGTTACATTCTTTGGTTGTTCCACCAGCATATTGCTGTCTCACATTATACAAAACAATCTAACCTTAAACAGGTAAGGGTAGTATTGGGTGGATAGTGGAGGTCCTGTTGCAACACCATGGCAACTTGTTGAAACAGGATACCTGAGCAGGTGTGACAGCTGTGGATGTCTGCCCTAAGCTTAAACTGGAATATGTTGTAAGATATGTTAAGATAAGATTTATCCCACACCAATGAAATTTAGCTGAGTTAGAGTAGAGTTAGTATCAAATATGTTTTTGGGTACTGGGCACTGACAGAAACAAGGCACAGGAACAAAGGAACCAGAAGCAAATGCCCAAACAGCATTATGCACACCCCAAACAGCTGTGCTGTTTACCCATACTGTATTATGTACTGGCACACTAACAACTCCACGACGCTGCAGCACGTGTACTGACAGGAACCAGGATCAAAGATCATATTTCTCCCACTTTGGCTTCCTTGCTCTGCCTCTCATGTAAGTAAGAATTCCACTATAACTGGGTAAACTCCATCTGCCATTGAAAATTATATGCTATGATTGAAAGCTCCAGAACGGCTGCTGAATTAACCTTACAACTACTAACAAAAAACTGTATATACTTTACACTTCTCATTAAATAAATGGTACTCAAAGTGCTTTACAAAAGTACAAAAGTCAAATAGTGAGAAAATAAAACAATAAAAGACGGAGAGCCACAGCAAAACCGAAGACCATAAAAGCATTCAACCACTGAACCTGGGTGAGGTTGAATAATCAGTTTTGCTTAGGAACCTTCCTAACTGAGTGAAATGATCCAGAGGTATTAGCGTAGCCGCCATGATAAGAGCTGTTTGAAAGGAGCCTCAGCGCTTCCTTCATTATCTCCTTTAGCATAGGATACACCAGACCATCCTTTACGAAAGGAAAGGAGGTAATGCCGCCCCACAGTTACTTGCGACAAAAAATATTGACGCACCGTTCAGTCATTCACAACCAGACATAAGAAAGAAAACATTAATTTATTTTGCGATGCACACTGCAGCAGATGGAGCCTGTGAATAGGAACATACGTTTTCTTTTAGTGTTTCTATCTGGACAGCAACAGAACAATATGAAAACTGTGAACTAAATATTTATATTTTATTTAGAATATTCGGTGTGAAGATGTGGCCTTTTTCCCTGAACAGCAGGGTGCAGAAAAACTCGCCATCAGCATTTGGAAAACAAGATAACTATTCATGAGTCACACACAGAAACACCAATAGAATAGATTAATGCCTGGCTTAGCAAATAAAGTAGTGGTTTATATCCAGAACAAAGACCAGCTGAGTCACACAATGATCTCTCAATCCATTATGGAGTCACAAGCAATACTCTCCGGGCCACACAGGACATATTTCATTTATGGTGTCTGCAGAAGGCACGCAGAATCTTAAAAGGACCACAGCAACCCAGATCGCAGACAGTTCTCCTTGTTACTGTAGCAGACTTTACAGGAGTATGCACACACTGCCAGACTCAAGAAGCAGTTTTTTACCACCATACAATCAGGACTGCTCTCTGCATAAGTGCTATCAATCATGACTGCTGCTATAGCACAAATACTTGTGTGCAATACCTCATGTAAATATTTATCACTTTACTCTTCTTCTCCTCAATTTTTATGTTTTAAATAAAGTAATCTATCCTATTTATGTTGTAAATTCATCTATTCATACAGTGAAAGTCCTCACAACCCTGGTCATGATCCAAGTCCCCACAAACACACACACACACACACACACACCGTCCTCAACTGTTTGAACAAAGAAACAAAAAAACAAATCCCGCGTATACAAACATCCTCCTAAACATACACATTATACATGCATGCATTAGCACATACAACATCCTGGCTGCACACACACGCACAAACACAAACTCGCTGACTTGCACAATAACTCTCATCTTCTATTCATTCACCCCATGTGGTTTGAGGAAACAAGTTTTTGTTTGAGGACAGACAAGCGCCATTAATTTTAGAGGTAGTGATGTTCAGTGAAACGCTTTGAGAGCGTCTAACAACAAGCTCTCACTGTCGCGTCTTGAAAAAGATACCGAAATATGAGCCCACCCCATGTTTCTGCTGATTCAGCAAAGATAGCTAAGATGCTAGAGGTCAGGACAGATATGTGGTAAGATGGCCAATAACCTAACCTACTGCTGACGTTTCCAGCTGCACCACCTGTGTTTTGACCACGATGCAATGATGGCAGTAAAAACAAATCATGCCAAAATCAAAAAACCTACACAAGCACATTTAAGATGCACACACTGTAGGTGAAAATGTAGTTAGCTAACTAAAATGGATGTTTGACATTAACTTATGTTGCACAGAGTAATATAAATCTCATGCTCAGGATATCTCATGTTAAAGAGTCTGACAGCTGTTGAAATAAAGGACCTGCAGTAGCACTCCTACATGGTTGGAGTAGCAGTCTATTGCTGGAGGAGCTGTTTAACTCCCCCACAGCCTCATGCAGGAGGTGAGTTGTTCATGATGAATGTCAACTTCGCAAACACCCTCCTCTCTCTCACTTCCTCTATGGAGTCTGGAGGACAGAGCTTTTTCTGCCTCTCTCCATGCCTACGCCTCTTGTAGATGACCTTGTAACATATAGCAGATGCCAGCACAGTTTATTGAGTCCTGCACACTCCAAAAGGACCTCAGTCTCCTCAGCAAGTGAAGGTGACTTTGATCCTTTTTGTACAGGTCTTCTGTGTTCTAATAAATTAAGTATTAATCACAATCTAAAAATATTACAGTGGTGTTGGTTGTGGTGAAATCTAACCAGAAGAAGGGTTTATCAGAAATCAGAACATTTTGTTCTCACGGTTTGTAAACTCGACTATTGCAAACTCTTTATCACTTTATCATTATTTTATCTTGTTGTGTGGAGCTGGCAATAGAAAAATGCTTCATGTTACAGAGTTATCTATCTGTAATGTGTGCGTGCACAACACAACACCTGGAGCTCAAATTTGGCCCGATTAAACTTCTTTACTGGATAAACCTGTTTTTATTTTGCTGGATCTCTTCCACCACACTGGTCTTGTTCAGATGAGGTTGTTTTTTCTACACACAGCTCAGATTTGCCTGAATGCAGCTTGTGGCAGCTTGTGTATACTTTATTAGTCAAAGGTAGATTTTTTCTCTTCCGCTCTGATGTTTTGATTTAAGTGTATTTGTTGTTTCAACTGTTGCATCACATTACTTTTATCAAAAGATGTGGTCAATTTCAAATGTCTGTCTTGTTGCAGAGGCGTGTGAATGCCCTCAGGGTCGACTGCTGCTGCTGCGTGCCCATTTCCACTATGAAGAAAACGAGGTCAGGATGGGTGTGAAGTAACCGTTTGTCTTAAGGAAACCCATCAAACAAACTGAACCACAGTGACTCAGTGCTATACAACTCTCTGCGGCGTCTGTCTCAAGAATGTACCTTTTAATTAAAAGTGAAATCTCACACTGGACTGAGGAAGCATTTGCCACATTACAGTACGTAAACACTCACAGTTTGAAAATGTCACAAAAATATGATAAAATAATAGCTTTCGTCTACAGCTCATCACTTCTACTTACAAGTGAACTGGAGGCGTGACTAATACAAACAGTATGACAATGACAGGTGTAAATAACAGAAACGACATTGACCATTTAGCCGCTTCTGTTCCAGGGTCCTGTTCGTTCATGCTGGTTTACAGTCATGGTTTACTGGGACATGTGAAGACATTATAATTAGTCACAGTCACGCTGCTTTTACTACTACAACATGTCAAAACGTCTCCTGTAAAAAAAAAAGAAAAGCGAAGATGAGATTACTCAAGTATCATTGTCAGTCTTCACATGAATCTGTGACAACTGTGACAAACAGTGACGCGTTCAATATGTCGACACTCCCCGCAATGAAACGTCTGTTGAACTTCACAGGACTGCTGCCAAAATCAAACGTTTCAAACTGTTTACTTTACCAGAGATGCCGTGCTTCAGTCCAGACTCTGTCTTGACATTGTGTCTTCTAACTTTTATCTTGTTTCTGTCTTTCTGAATATTTTAACTCTAACTTGTCTCAGCCATGCCTCATGGTGATTTTGACTTGGATTTGTCTAAATTCTTTTTGGGGTTTTGACTTGGACTTGTCTCAGTCTTGACGGATACTGACTCAGACTTGTCTTACTCTCACTGGAGTGCTGACTCAGCTCAACTTTTTTTAAAATCTGCTTTTGTGACTGTCTTTGCTGAGTCACAGCAAACATTCTCACTTCAGATGTCCATTTGTACGCAGAAATGTGGAAAATTTTATATTTTTGTGAAGCTGTGCAACAATATTTAGTTTATATATATATTTTTCCTCAGAGTTGTGATCAGTAATCAATAATGTGACACTTTGGCAATGTATATTGTTTACTTTTCTGCAATGAGTGAGTGAATTAATAAAAAAAAAAAAGGATGACAAATAGTTTGGCTTTTCTTGGTTCGTGATTTGGCTTCAGACTGTCCAAAAAAATAAGATGTCAGATGACTTGTGTGTAATAAGTATTTTGAACTCCATGTCAGTTATTTGTCTGCTTTAGCAGCAGCTATGTGCTCTGTTTATACAGTTGGTACTGAGGAAATGTCTAACATTAACAAGCTGTTCACGCTTTTTACTTCACACAGACAATACACGGCTGCCACATGCAGGAAATCCCCCCCTTCTTTTTAAATAAGTGTTAATTTGAACTTTACACAAAGTATTGTACAACATTTCAGTCCAGCTGTGAATCCTCAGCGCTATGTGTCTCCTCACCTTTGGACAACTTGTCAAAGTCAACGTAAAAGCGCTGCATGAGGGAGCCGGTGATGAAGCCAAAGGCCGGGCCAATGGAGGTCACGGCGAGGAGGATCCCTGAAAAACAGAAAGAAAAACCTCTTGAACACCAAAACAACAAACAAACAAACAAAAAAGAACAGACCATTGTTGTCAGACTAACTTAAGTGCACAATATAAAAGGATGTGTTCCTGCATAGAAGACAATAAGTGAACAGAGACTTGGATTACTTCTGGTTTTCTCTGTATGAATCAGGTTCAGACTTAGACTGGCTCCACAGGACAGATAAATACAGGGTTGTTATGTCGGCAGAGAGCCTGCAGATACCACAGACTGGTGTTACTGTGCAGGGCCTCTTAACATGGAGCCAGATGTTCTTTACTGATCACATGAGCTCACTGAGGTCTGTTAACTGCTCCTTGCGTGGTTTTATGGTTTTATGTCTTTAATCGTATATATATATATATAACATCTGTAATATGAGTACAATGTTGACCTGATTCCATGGAAAATGTCACATAACCCGAGACATTGTGAAGAAGTTTCCATCTGCCAACTAAGAAATTCCATTCATGCCTCAAACAGGTAATTATTACAAGGAAGGAGTTTTAGAGAGAGTGTTAGTGCAACCTAAAAAAGCAGGAGTTGAGTAGTGAGTATTGACTGTGTGGATCAGTGCAAACAGAACGATATCATCCGTCACTATCAGTTTACTGCTGTCAACAGAGGGCTGTGAACTGTGATAGCTGAGTTAGGTTTTGTGGTCTGGATGAGATTTAAAACACACACGATCCATAAACTAACACGAACAGATGGCTGAATGTTATTTATGAACTACGACTTAAACACACTCACACCCACCCAGATCATTTAGTGGTTTATCTGATCGGGGATCTGCTAAATAGCTCGGTCAGCTTTCCGTATGACCATATGTGTCGAAATCACTTCAGACGCGTATTTCCTGACACTTAAATTAAAGACAGTAAATGTCAGCAGCCTGAGGACCTACTTTGAGAGGATACTTCCCCAGACCACTTAATGGGTTTGTGTGAAGTATGGAGGTACAGAAGCCGAGAAATGTGCTGCTGTGGATGAGGGCAGCAACCACATGTATTTTAGACACAAAAAATAACAGTGTAAGTGTATGCTATATTTAGAATATTTTTACAGATTCACCTTGGTGCTTTCTTATGGGAAACTGAAACAGTAGCTCTCAGTCAGTCTTGAATGATTATTATTATTATTATTATGTGCTGATCTGTGACTGATGAAGAGTTGTGTCTACTTGAGGAAGCTTAATGTGGGTATTTTTTAAATATTTAGTTAATTCTGATGAGTTGTGACTTTGCTTTTCCATGGCGGAAACCACTGCTTTCATTTTTTGATTCGCTGATTCAACAGTGTTTCCTCAGCGGCCATACCGAGATAGAGCGGTGAGTTCTTCTTGCTGGCATAGTCGTCGATGTAGGAGATGCCAAAAGGCTGGATGGGGACGGCTCCAATACCCAGCAGCAGTTGACCCAGCAGCAGCACGGGGTACACCATCCGCTGGGTGGGATTCTCCTGGTCACTGCAGCTCTGATTGGAGGATGAAGTGGTGAGGGTGATCTTTGATTGGCAGAGGTTTGTGCTGTTGTCACTGAAAGCTGTTGGAAAACAGAGGTAAAGGGGAGTTTACCACATTTCAGTGTCCTATCAACATCTGCATGTAAGTTTCTGGATCATGCCCCAACAATCAGAGGTTGTTGCCCCCAGTGGGGCAAAGATTTAAAAGAAGAAATTTAGGATTTCTCAGACTGAGACTCTAGAAGAGCCACACAATTAAATAAATTCATCCCCATTCAGGTTAGCAGAGGGTGAAACAGGAAGTTATCAGCTCGGCCGATGGAAGTCACTCAGTTTGCATTCATCAAGTGATTTCTTACCAGAGTGAACAGGGTTTTTTTTGGCTTCCTGCTTCCAACACTGCATACCAGTTCTAATTAAAAATAGTGATAGTTGATACTGTAGTTAGATGAAATGTTACAAGATTGCCAAAGTTATTAGGATTCATCGCCTGGGGCTCATGAATGTGGTTTTGGGGATGATCTTCTCTATTGATGTCTTTCACAGACATTTTCATTTTTTAGTTTTCCTCAGCAGTGGTCCTAATACATTACCATCCAGATTACCACATGAGCCACATCAAAAGCTAAAATGCAAAAGATTTAGTAATCATTTAGTAATCATCCTCTCAGAGGTGGGTAGCTTTTATGGGAACAACGAAACCAGACCTTTGTATGTGTGTGTCTGTGTGTTTGAACTCACAGCTGGTCTGACCGGTGTACTTGTACGGTCCACTCAGAAAATGCGGCAATGCAATCAGCAGTGAGGCCAGACAAGCCAGCAGAGCTCCACCTCCAATGAACCGCGGCCGATGGACTCGACTCCCAAAGAAACTCACAAAGATGATGAGGACCGTGTTTCCCACCTGCAAACACAAACTGAAGTTTATTTGACAGTTTTGACAGTTTTGTTGTCTGTTGTCTTGTTCTTGGTTCACTACCCGATTCTTCAACGCTGCTATGAATAACAGATTGTTTTGATGGACGTAGCTCTGATTATAGACTCTGCGGTCACAGCGGACATTATTTTAAAATCAACAATTTGACAAAATATTGTTTTCCATTGTAAGTAGCCGTATAATAAGCAATCAGGATGATTCAAGACTCTGCAGCTTCGTGTTGGGGTCCTACAGCAGCCTGTTGGGGTTTATTTCACATCAATGATAGACTCTCTTACTTGTGTAACAATGGTTGAATGCAGGATTTTTACTCATAATTCTTTATGACCAAGTCATAATACATTGGACTTTGCAAACTGGATTTTACAACCTCTCTGTGCTTGGTTTCGAGATAAGCATCGGTCTGAGCAGGTGGAAATACCAATAGGTGGGTAAACATTACAGTATAAGATAAAGGGAAAACATCAAAGAACAGTGGGACCAGCAGTGGTGCTGTAAACAGATTGCAGAAAGTTCCCCATACTGACCTCGTTGAAAGCAGCCAGGATCCCCGACTTCTGGCTAGAGAGTCCGTAGCGTTTCTCAATGGTGATGATGGAGCTCTTCATGTAGCCTGACACCAACAGCTGCGCCAGCTGCAGCAAACTGTGGCAAAGCACGAAGAACTGCAGAGAGGAGGAGGAGGAGAAGAAGAATAACAAGAAGAAGAAGAAGTAGTTTAGGTATCATGAAGAGGATGATGGTTGGGTGTGACTATTTGCTTGTGTGATGCTTCTTCTAATTTTTTTTAATGAAGTTAATATGTTTAAATCTACATGGAATAAACTCCTGGTAATGGTGAATAACACATGAGTAAATAATAATACTGATGAACTGAAGTGCAGTGCAAGAAATAACAAAAGGTGGAGACAAATTAACGACAGTGAGCTCATAATGTGACATGACCCGCAGGGAGGAAATGTTTACATATTGAGACCTCAGAGAACAATACCAGGATGAATTCTAGGAAGTGAAGCTCCTCCTCAGGCAGGACTTAGCTCAAAGCAACTGATCCCTGGAAAATTAGAGCGCTATCAAATTGCATGTAGAGAAATCTACTGACTCTTATCTCAGACCCTTGTTTGGAGGGTTTCAGGTTCAGTTGCACTTGGATGCAGGTAGAGATTGCCTTGAGAGGGCAATCTCAGTCTCTCAGTCTCGATCTGAACCCATCGTTTCAGATCATCATCATCTTGTGGTCTGGTTTTCCTTTTTGTTTTGTTTGGCCTCCACACGACACATACATTCAACACTGTAACTACCGCAGATTTACAACTAGCAGATTTATGCATTTGCTCATACATGGCATTTGTTTAAAAGTTTTGGACCACTCTTGAATGATGTATAAATTGATATAATCAAATTAGTTCCTGATGCGGAACAAAACAAATGAACTACAGGTCTGAAAACTGAATACTCTTATTGACCACAGCAAGGTTTATGAAGAAAAGCAGCTGCTGTCTGATTTAAATTAAAACCCAACAAAGTGGTTTCGACAGTAGTTGTTTTGTGGGATCAGAACTACTCATCAGACTCTCGAAAGTAGAGACAAACCTTGATGCTGTTGAAGGGACTCCGACGCTGGGCAGGAGGTTGTGACCGTCCAGGGTCAGAGTTCATGCAGTGGCTGTTGGACCCCATAATTAAAATTTCACCACACAGAGACTGAAGAACAGAACAACACCTGCAAAATACAAACACAGTCTGTCACACTGATATCAAAACACCAACCATATCAGAGAAGAGTATCACGTGACTGCCCAGTACGTGCTGCTGTAACACGGTAACTCTTTCTTCCAGAGTTTCTGTTGGTTTTCTCGAATCACGGAGAACATAATGAACAAATGTGCAGTATGTTTACACAAAGAGAGGGAGACAGAGTGAAAGCTGCTGCCTGTGTGCGTGGAGGTCTGGACCAAAGCCAAAAGGAAAGTCCTGCTGGATCAAAAACAAGGTACAGGCACAGACGAACCAGCAAAATGAACACAACTCAAAAAAAATCAGGAACTCAGAGATTTGGACAGAGCTCATCAGATGTTGTAATGTTCTTTATGTCTTTCCTGTGGGCGTTTTATATCTCCAGTTTGTCAGACTCTTTTCATGTATGCATGTAAAAACTGTTAAAAAGGTAAGTACTCACTAATACCACCGTTTAGTCTAGGGTGTTAGTATGTATGCTAACATCTGCTAATTTGAAATAACCACACAAAGTACAGCTGAGGCTTTTAGGAAAATCAAAGTTGGAAGAATTCATCTTGAGGGAAACATAAATGCCTGAACCAAATTTCATGACAGTTCACCCAATAGCTTTGACCAAAGTGGTGGACCAACAGCAACATTCCCTTTCCTGACTGCTAGAGTGGCTAAAACCACCCTGGGACCTAACAAAAGTTGGAATAATAATAGTCTGTTGTTTTTATGATTCGCTAACACAGACTTAATTATGGCTACACATCCATAAGGTATAATCAGAGGCTAAATTGTATGCAATATTGAACAAGTTCAGTAAATATTGCTCATTTTCTTCTCATCCTAGAGAGTTGTATTTCTTGATTTGGACAACAATGACAGACGAGACAAATAAAGTGACACAGAAAACAAAGAAAACAATGCAACAGAAAGAGAAAGAAAGAGGACGGATAAGGCCTCAGAGGAGCGGAAGGAAAGGGATTATTATCAACAGAGGAATGTCAACAGTGAAAGCGAAGCACTGATTCTTATGTGATCGTTTTAGCTCATTTAAGCCCAACCCAAACAATCTGACTGACTCACTGGACAGCAGAAGATCAGAGCTGAACCCCGAAAGCCTCCAAATCTTGGACACATCTCACCTCTTAACATGATAATTATAATGTCATTTACAAAAGTACACCTGACACCCAGGCCTTTACAGGAGTACACCCCTCACCCAGGCATTTAAAAGAGCAACTGAAGACACACTTTAAATGAATAACCACACCTATTTATTTATGCCTGAGAAGAGACCGAGGAGGATGTTGACTGAGGAAGCTAAGAAGAGAAAAAGGACACAGTGGACAGAGCAAGAAGCCACGGGACAAGAGTAAATCTGGGCCTTGCTTTTAGTCATTGGCACAAGCTTTGTGAAATAAAAGGCTGAAAGACGACGCTGAGCTGGGCTTCTTGCTGTCTTAGCTGTCTTGTGTTGTTGCACTTGCTTGATGTTTGGTTGTTGCCTTGCTAGTTTTTGATCATAAGTAATATAATCTTAACAAATACACGTACACAGCTGTCCATTTTATGACAGTGGTATTATACTCTGGGTCTGAAATCAGGTTCCTTAAATATGTTCAACACACTGGAACCATTTGACCCGCTGAGTATTTGCTAGAATTTGGGGTGCTAATCTATATTCAGTCACTTTACTTAATCTAATAGTTTTTTGAGCAGCATCTAGTGGCCAGGAACAGCAACATTGACTGTGGTCAGTGACTCTTCTCAAGCTATTTTCTGTCTGTGAGCTTTTTTTTTTTTGTTCTTTTAGCATCATTCAACATCTTGTGCAAGTCACTGTTGGTTGGATGGTTTGCAAATATTTCCAGTAACTTCACTGTGTGTGGGATACATCTGACTGCTAAAATACTGAGCTCAGTTGGTGAAGTTGGTTTACAAACCACAGGTCATTACTGGATTGGATTCCTGTTATTGGTATTAAAAAGATCTTATAAGCTATTTTCTTTCCCTTAAAAAATAACTCTGTTGATTTGGTTTTGATTTGAATTGCTGGGTAAATGTCAAACTTGTAAATATCAAGTGATTATTTTTACACAAAAGCACAATTGTCACTTGAGTGAATGTGGTTAGTCACTGCCCACCACTTTCTGCAAGCAGAGCTGGCAGCCTTCATTCATGAATCACAACAGCAGAAGTGCCAACCCATGAAGCAATAAACTAACTTAATGAATCCAACCAAGTTTTCTGAAAACAGCACCTCTTCTGCTTTTTCAAACCAGCGTTAACAAAGCAGAAGAGCCCAGTCCAATCAGTTCCAGTAACAAAAAAAAGTCCCTGACAGAAAGGACAGAAACAATTCATTCAGACTCACTGTGGAAGCAGCGGGTCGCCTCAGTTTCTCTGGGTTTCTCTCGTGGTTTACTACCAGCACTTCCAGCAGCTGACAGTACTGCAGCTCATACTGCAGCAGTAGTAGCTGAGGGAGGAGGGAGCTGGGAGGAAATGGAATTTGAACCCCGGGTGCTGGAGGCAGGACTTAGTATGAAAAAGGAAAAGAAGGAGACGGTTGAGCCAGAAGCTGTTGCACCCACGTATATAATCTTACAGCCTGAGAACAGAACAGGTTTCTGCCCTCAAACAACAAATTTAATCTGTTTCAAGAAGGTTGAACCTTGTATCTCACTCTTTATTCATTTAAGTGTTAGTACAAAGTATGGGTCATGATGATTCTCAGGCACAGTCTGAAGCATTTTATGAGTTCAAAGTAGATTTCAAGACATTTGTTCCTGATGAAACCTTGTGACAGCGGCAGACTCAAGCTGTCTGAAGGGCAGAGGTGAAATAAATAAAAAGGGGAACCTAGAGTGAAATTTATTGTTTTATCTACCACAGGGGTCTCCAAGAGGGTTCTTTGATTGCGATTTACCCTGCCCCTCCCATCAGGGGGTGTCCAACTGTGCCTAGTAAAGGGATTTATTTATTTATATTTAAGTGTGAAATTAAAAGAAGACCTGAAAACCAGAAAACCTGGTTTGTCTGTAAAGAGAAGTTGACGGAAAAACTTCCTCCAGTAAAACTAAAAATGAAACAACTGAACAAATTATAGCAATAATAGTAGGGGAACTAATTATTTAATTTATAATATTTTATTATTACTGTATAGTTGAGAGGTGCTTGTTTTTGACTTGAGTGTTTCCATTTAATGCTACTTCATATTTCTTCTACATCTCAGAATAAAATCTTGTACATTTATCTGTCAGCTTTGGTTACTGTTATTGTTCTGCATTGACTTTTAACAAAGAATATCCATTAAATATGTCAGTCAGTTTCCTCAGTGTTTCCTCAATGTCTACCACAGTGGCATCGGATTTTGGTGCAAACAAACTCTGAACATACTTCATTCAGCACAGTGAAGCTCTAACATAATGAAACAAAAACGCATTTCTGATGAGTTACTTAGAAACCAGGCCTTTATCAATTACTACACATTTATTTGGAAATGATGAATCACCTTCTCCTTTAATCAGAATGGACAAAAAGGCAACAAAAAATACTGTAAGATGCATGCATCAGCTTTTTTCCACTAATGACACACAGAGAGGATGCAGGGCGCAAGAGAAGTCACTGTTGGTTTCTCTGTTTACAAAAAAACACCAGTGTTAAACATGAATCCCTGATGATTTAGTGGCTTTCTAAAGAAAATAAATCTCTGATGTTGTTTGTCCTGTTTAACATTTACCATGACTTCCTGCTGCTCCCTGACACAAAAAACCAAAGGGGTTTTTTTACTAACTGAACACATTTAGCCACGTCAGCTGAAGAAAATCTCCCTCACATACTGCATAGGCCGGTTTGGTGACTCAAACTGTTTACAGAAAGAAACATCTTCCTTTAGCATCTTCCTTGCCTGCTGTCTTGCAGCAACATGTTACAGAACATTTGTTCAGGTTTTATCACAGGTTATGTCAGAACCTATTTCTTGATGTGAATAAATCAGTAAATTAGATAAATTAGATAGTTTGTTGCTAAGAGAGTTGGGATGGGACATAAGTACATAACTGTTGTGCTAAAAGCCAACATTGTGGTTTAACAAGACTGAAGGGGCCAGTGTTCTCTGTCACAGGTGAGATGTTTGAACCAAGCAACAACCTCCATTGCTGGGAATGAAGCCAAGGCAGGAAAACCAAAAAATGCAGTTCCTGGGATGTCCACTTGAGGGCGGCTCCAGAGGTGAGTCAGTCTCCATAAGTCTCCTTCAGAGCAGAAATAAACATGTTTGCAGCCTGGTACAAAAAACAGTTTTGGTCTCTATAGCTAATTTCACCATTCATGACAACTGTAATGAGTCTGAATTTTTATATAACTCACTTGATCAAATTATATTAAGGCTTAAAGTTATTCATAATTAACAGTGATGCCACTTGACATGTGGGTGTAGTTAGTTGTCACAGATACAATGCCCATGTTTTATACTGTCTGTGCGTTAAACACTGTCTGACAACTGGAATATTACAGCCTGCAATGTACAGTACAGGCACAGTGTACCAATACACACATGTATGTACAAATGAACAAGATGTGATATTAGGGAATAAGGGGGTAACAATGTTGGAACAGTATTAAAATTATTCATACTGAAGGTGTTTTTAACTATCAGGTACCGATTCTGAAATTATGAGGTGACCGTTACTCAGCAGCTATAAGTTTGTGGAAAGAATAAGTTCTGTAGCTCCTAAATAACTTCATTTGTGTGTTCACACCAGAACAAAGTATTGTCTGGATCACACTGTAGACCTACAGACTGTTAAGTAGGCCCCCTTATAAAGTAGAATATTCTACTGGCACGAATTCAGCCACCTGAGGTAGTTCCGCTTTATGTGGATTGACACTATTGTTGCACAGCGTGCTGTCCATTATTATGGAGGGCAGGAAGTTGTGGAGCTTTGTCCAGTAAATACAGAGGAAGCTGTAGATGATCGACCAGTAAAGGGCAGAAAAAGTCCTATTATTAGTGAATTTGTGGCACTTTCGCACTGAAAAAAATGACATGGCACAGGTGTTTTCCAGTTATTTCACATGTAAAAACAATAATACACTAATCGTTTCCTGACTAAAATTGAGTGTCGTTATGGTCCTTTTTCTGTCAGGACATTTTAGTATTTCTTTTGGATAAATAGTAAATTATTTAACATGTATGACTTAGTTGGACTGGTTTCTGTTTCTGGACTTTAAAGACTTAAATAAGGCTTTAATGATAAACCATAAACCAACCACCATAATAACCAGTCCCTGTTTTATGTGTATGTAGTATGCAGGTGCATTGTGCTGTTCACCTTTCAGCAATTCAACATGCTAAACAAATCTTAATGTCCTGATTTTCAGGCTTCAGTAGGCCTATGTGAAGAAATATACAACCATGATATGTAGAAAGAAACTCGTAACTTCTCCATGTTTATTCAGTACAGACCCTATAGGAGCTCACTGTGTTTGTTTGTGTAAAATTCAAACTTTGTTTAAACTGTTGCATGTTGGGAGCTCATGGGACTACACTGCCCCCTGGTGGTCCATCAGTTTGTGTTCCAGTTGCCCCAGCAGCGAGTAATGAGTGTTAATGTTTCTGATCATTAATGAGCTCTGCTGTGAGCTGCCCCCTAACAAAACATTTATTAACAGTTTCTGATGATAATTAATCCCCTGGGAGCAAAGAGAGAGGCCCACTAATAGATGTTTATCAGAGAATAACAGTGATTACAAGAGCTAATGAAAGCTCCTGGGATCTAGAGGGATCGCACTTGCTAGAACTTACCAGTAAAACATAGGAAACAATCCAGCTAAAGCTGATGGGAATGCCATTGGTTTTGCAGTATTTTGAAGTAATGGACAAATAAAAACTCTGAACAATTCACCTTGAGTGCAACATAAAAGTTTGAGCCACGTTCCAGACAAATTTGATATATTTTACTCAAAACCATAAAACAAGTCAACATTAAACACAAATTTGTTTGGATGCAGGGGGAAGTTCGTCTCACCTGACTTTGTGCCAAGCTAGCCTTAACATGACCTGGCCATATCTCATATGTGCTGGACGCAGATGAGTAAACAAAAGTCCCTTAAAATAGCACTTTGTTATCAGGCACGTAGAGCTATGCTTGTCTAAGAAATGCAGGCTGGAGTCTCTCCTGAGAAAGAGAGCTGCTCCCTGTCCGATGCCTCCTGAATACCTCACTACAGCTTTTAATTCGATTAACCTGCTGGTCACTGAGACACCTGGGAGCTGTGAGGCCTTCAGGACACTCATTACAGCCCAGTCATAATACACACAAGGACCACAACACACACAAGGAAGCATGTAGGACTGTGCAATTATGGCTTTCCTGAAATTAATTTCATAGCAGAGCAGATTGCTCAGTAAACAGTGATTATTTTTTAAGCAGATAAAACAACTAAAACTTAAATAATATCTGTATTAACCTATTTGTTGGCAAAACTTTGCTCCTGGTCCCCTACTGACTACCCACCACTACTTAAACGTTGCACTTGTGTTTGCAGTCACCTCCAAATTAAATTAAATATATACTGTGCCTGGCCCTACATATATCGTGCTAGTTAGTTTGTGGTAGTTTGATTAAATACAACTTGAATTAGGAACATACGATCAAAACAAGCTAAAACTAACTAATATTTGGTCATTTAGTGCTTCTAAAAGAACAGATTGATTGATCCTAAATCACAGACTGATTGTTATCACCAATTGTTCCAAACCTCTGACCTTGAATAAAAAAATCAGATGAACTTTTTAATAAGGTTGAAAACCCTGACCAAGAAGGGGTAGCTGGAAATCTGGGGCCCTGTGGCAGTTGTCCTTTTTGCTCAACTATAAATTGGCCTTGCCCAGATAACCTATGGTACAAATGCCAAATATTGTTAATATTGCTAATATTATAAAGGGCAGGACATGCAGGACATAGTTGATGAACAAGTAGGTAAAACAAAAGTTCATCCATCTGTCCATTTTCTGTTCCAACATCTTCTTTAATGGTATCAGAATATGCAAAATG
This sequence comes from Protonibea diacanthus, assembly GCA_028641955.1. NCBI lineage: Eukaryota > Metazoa > Chordata > Actinopteri > Sciaenidae > Protonibea > Protonibea diacanthus. The sequence continues at coordinate 10,538,761 of CM053990.1, forward strand.
TTTTCTTATGACCCTACAAATACAATTTAAACTATTGTGTTTCCATAATGTTAAAAATCATTTAACTGTGGTTTGCACAAAGTTGTAAGGAAAGTCATGTCATAAAAGTTGTTTAGTCTTTTGAGATCCGACAGGGGCAACCAAAACTGCACAAGCCAACTCATGGGGGTTGATACATTTCTGCGGGTGTTGGGCTGGGAGGATGGGATTTTTTCCCCTGGAGAATCCTTCTGACTTATGGAAGTAATTAACAAATTGTTTGTGTCTTGTTGTTACAGCACTGTTGCCATGATGGTGAAACATTGAGGTCATATTCACATTACTCAGCGTGAGAGACCTCATGGTTCAGACCACACTAAAGCAGCTATTTGACAATCATCTTTTTTTTTTTTTAAATCCAAAGCAAGTTAAGTTTGTTTCCGTCATGTAAACTACATTAATTTCATATCCAGTGGCCAAAATCTTAAGACTTTAAGACTTAAGGTTTTAATCTGGCAAAGATAATGAATATTTAACCTAGATGTAATCTTCCTCACCTTCAGTCCTCCAACTGACTAACTTCTCCAATAACAATGCAGTGCATACACTAATCAATGGCTATATCTGTTATACAAACAAAAAAAGAACATTCAGGAGAAGGTCTTGGAATGGACAAGTATGGACGTCAGGTCCATGGATGTGGCCCAATGCAGTCAGAGTTGCCATTACTATGTGAAACAGTAAATTTTGAGCCAACTTTGTCAAATTGGGGACCAATGATTCAGAATGTGTCACAATTTCTTGGGGAGTAGGACAAGTAAAATACCTGCAGTTAAAGGGCCTTGACAACAATCTCCTCTTCCTAGTCTGTTTTCAGAAAAACCTAACACAGTGGCACCAAGACCAAGCAGCCTCGATACTTTAAAAACAAGACACCAGGACCAGGAATGACTGGAAACAGAAAAACTAGGATCAGAATAATTGGATGCTGGAGAAACAGAGAAGAAAACTCTGGAAAAAAGATCAGAGAGTTCCAGGCTCAGGCAGAGATCTTTGAGAGACATAGTTGTGACTGCCTTGGGAAGAGGATGAAAAACAGACTCCTTAGGAGCCAAAGGAATAAGAGACATGGTTAAGACATACAGGTTCAAAAGAGACTGACTGAAAGAAAGGACAGAGATACCTGGGGAGGGAGAAGAAGACATTAGACAAGCTCAAGGCAGACAAGTTCAAGAGAAACAGATCATGACCTCAGAAAAACCAGGAAACAGGAAACAGAAAACAGGCCCCACCAGACAAACAGGAAAGGCCTCAGACAATCAAGATAATGTTACAGTCAGTGGACAGACATACAGAAATCAAGCACAAAGATCCTATATGTAACAAGACCCAACAGCTGTTGACTGGAGGAACTGGTCTTTGGAGAAATCAGATACAAAAAGGTAAATTTCATGGCTTGAATAGAGTCATGTTACTGAAATGTTGGGTCTTGGGAGCTTTTTCTTTTCTGATGGGGTCAGGCATCATGCAACAAAATGAATGAAGGGTGCAGTAAAGGTATGTAGGCCACAGCTGAGATCAAGTTGTTCAGACTGGCTGGTTCCCTTTTTGTAGTTCATTGTTCTGGGGACAAAATGTGAACTGGCTCTGGCGTGTTTATTGACTGTTAGATGGTCTACAAATGAACTGCAGAACACTTTAATCCGAAACACTGCCTCTTATTCTTATTATGACTCTACCAACCAAAGCTTCTGGATATGACTTTGAGGTGGGAGGTAAACAAGATTAACCTTGTCTCTATGGCTACCAACTTGACGGCTTGGGATTACATCACCCATGATAAAAACCTCTTCATAAACAGACAGAGGTAGACGTCTTCTGGCTGGACTAGTTGGCTGGTGGTTAATGGGGACTGCAGGCAAGACAAGACTATAGAATATATAAATAATTTAATTATTTCATTGCGTATTTTTTTCAAATATATCAAAGCTAAACTGTATCCTGGCAACAACTAGTGTCAGTTAGTATAAGAGTTTTGAAATATTTTCATGAACTACCTTCTGTAGATAAAGCAGAAACCTTCATTATAAAAGATAATAGTTGGTCCTAATATCTAATATCTACATTGGAAAGACTTTGTGACTTTTTTTTGTTTGTTTGTTTCAGGTTGATGGATAACTACACATTAAACAGCTTTACCCTCCAGCTGGAGGGGATAAAGGTTACAGAGGTTTCTATGTACCCTGTATTTTTCTTTTTCTTTTTCTCTTACCTAATAATTATATTTACCAATGTAGGAATTGTAGTCCTGGTCTTCATTGACACAAGCCTTCATCAGCCTATGTATCTCCTTTTTTGCAACCTGCCAGTCAATGACATACTTGGAAACTCTATCATGGTGCCTCGTTTGCTTACAGATATTTTGCGACCTAGCTCTGAGCGTCTCATCAGTTATTATGAATGTGTGGTTCAGGCTTTCTCCACACACATGTTTGGCACAACTTCCCACACAGTGCTTATGATTATGGCCTTTGACAGATATGTGGCTATCTGCTATCCACTACGCTATTCAGCAATAATGAGCAACAAGATGGTGATGAAGCTGACAGTTTCTGCCTGGGGAGTGGCCTTTGTTTTGGTTGGGATTCTTCTCGGTCTGACACTACGGCTGAACCGATGCAGGACGCTAATCACAAACCCTTTCTGTGACAATGCCTCCTTGTTTAAACTCTCCTGTGAGAATGTGTTTATTAATAATGTCTATGGCCTCACTTTTACCGTGGTCCTGTTCACAGGTTCGATAGGCAGCATGGTTGTCACTTACACAAAGATTGCGGTAGTCTGTCTAACCAGTAAAAACAAGTCTTTGAACAGTAAAGCCTTGAAGACCTGCAGCACTCATCTCTTTGTGTATCTAGTGATGTTCTTATGTGGAATGTTAGTCATCATCCTGCATCGCTTCCCCCAGTACTCAGACTACAGGAAACTTTCTGCCATTTTGTTTCACATCATCCCTGGCAGCCTCAATCCTATTATTTATGGTGTGCAGTCTAAAGAGATACGCACATTCCTGTCAAAATTGTTACAGCCAAAAAAGATTTTGCCATCTTTTTAATGTAAATGCTTTTTTTTAAAAATAGCATTTAGATTGTTTGTGTCCTCACTTTCAACAGCTGACATAGTTAAAAGTATGAAATTGATTTTAATATACAATTTTAGTCTTAGAGGTCCACTGTATAAGACTCCTCAACCTCTCCTGGCACATCTGTTTAACTTCTGTTATATTATTTCAGATGCTAAATAAAATACAAGTTGGTTAACTTACTTTTCTTTTTTATAATCAACAAAGTTGTTGGGTTGATCTGCCAGGATGCTACAGAAATGTGGTAGTGCAACTAAAAATGAAGCAGAAGTTTTGCTCACTGTTTGTGAATTCTTTTGTCCTCCATGAGCAAGAAAAATGTAATGCTGCATGAGACACAACCGACTGCACAGGACAGTTATGGAGATCAGTCAGTGCATTTATTTGTTTTTATTTCATCCAACATCACCCTAGGCATAAAGCTGACACACAGTGTGTTCTGGTGCAAAATGCTGAAAGTAAAGAAAAATATATTTGACTGAACTTCAGAGTACAGAAACCTGTTAATGCTGAAATAAAACTGAAATAAATAAAGTGAGGACGCATCCATCGGGTTTGTTTTATTAACCATTTAATGCATTAATTATTAAATAACAGTGATATATTTAAATATGTGTTTGTTTTTACTTTTAAGTGAAAAATCATACCAATAACATGTTTTATTTTGAAGGAGTTGTGTAGGCCATCTGTCCACTGCAGTGGACACTATGCAACACTGTAATGACGGCACTGCACACCAATTAACTGATTAAAGACTATACTTGGATTGTTGGACTTTTTGTTCAACCTTCATGACGGCATCTGGGTTCACTTCTTGAACTAAACCATGACAGAAATGAACTGGTATACGTATGTACCTCCGAGCTGATCAGAGGATATGGGAAGCAGGTTTGTGAGTGGCGGGAAGGTCAGGGCTGATGAGAGAAAGTGGGAACAGGTGAGGAAATGGGTGGGGAGTATGGCAATATGTTAATATTATTTTTTTTGTGTGTTTTTTTTATGTTAAATGTTATGTTATATGTTATATGTTAAATTAAAGTACAAGGACATCAACATAATAATAATACAAAGTATGTAGCTGCACCATCAATCCACAGTCCATGTCATGCACTGATCAGACTGATCATCTATCAAAATAAAGAAAATAAATATAAAAGTATTTATTCCTTAGTTTTCAAACATACTAACTGACCAATTAATCTCATTGTGGTTGAATCTCATTGGATTCCCAAAAACAAAATGTCAGCCTCTATTGGGTTGGGGTTGCCAAGCAACAGTTGACCTGTCAACCACCACCAGATAAAAGTGTGTTAGTGTGTCACGTCTGGTCTGAGAGGGTAGTTTGTGCTTGCAGAGCCACTGTTAAACGTAATCATGTCACACCGAATTTTACAGCTTCTTTAGATTTGTTCAGTCTCAGATGGTTTTAGTTTTAATGTCTCTGACTTCACTCTTTTACGTAGGAGGTGAATGAACTGCAATATCCTGTTGAAATGTGTCTGTCTATCCTGGAAGAGTTCTGTTGCTGAGTCCTGTTACTCTTCCCAGTTTCTTCCATATATTGCTATATATTGTTATATATTGTTATATTGTTGTTTTTTTCCCATCATCTTCATCTCGAGACTTTTGGGTTCAAGGGATGTTGTACAAACTGTGATAAATGGTTAATCTGATGGTTTGTCTTTCCAGAAACTATTGATTGATGATGAAATGTTGACTGATGGTGTAATTGAGACATTAATCCTAGAAACTGTTTCTGGAACATTTTTAAAGATTTTAAATGAATTTTAAATTGAGTAAATGTTTAATTAATCCTTTAATTTGGCAGCAATGGCTCATGTGACCTAATATGTTTGATTTCTCTAGTAAAGGATGGTAATGTGGAATGATTATTGTCACACTGAGATGTGATCACTGTTTGCTGTTGTTGTTGTGACAGATGAAATATGGAAAACCAGACCTTCAGGGGGGATATTCTAATCCTGGAGAGGTTAAAGGTCACGTCCGAGTCCTTCATTCCTGCCTTCATCCTCCTCCTCTTGGTTTACATCTTTATCATGGTGTCCAACCTCGGCTTGGTGGCTCTGATCTTCAGAAGCCAGAGCCTCCAGCAGCCCATGTATCTGCTCCTCTGCAACATGAGTATTAATGACGTTTTGGGGGCCACAATAATTATACCCCATGTGCTCCGAGATCTTTTAATATCAAACTCTGTGCGCTACATTTATTACATCGACTGTGCCATTCAGGCTTTCTGTGTTCATCTCCATGCAAGTGCCTCTCACACTGTGCTCATGATCATGGCCTTTGACCGCTACGTGGCCATCTGCAGCCCCCTGCGATACGCCACCATCATGACCAACGGGATGGTTGTGAAACTATCGGTGGCAGCGTGGGCAATCGCCTTTGTGTTGGTGCTGATCCTTGTGGGCCTCAGCGTACGCCTGTCTCGCTGCAGGTGGATTATATTCAACCCGTTCTGCGACAACGCCTCCCTGTTCAAACTGTCCTGTGAAAGCGTCCTTATTAATAACATCTACGGACTCAGCTACACGGTGGTCCTGCTCGGCTCCTCCATCGGCAGCGTAACTCTCACCTACCTGAAAATTGCTGCAGTGTGTGTGCAAAGTAGAAACAAGGTGCTGAACGGCAAAGCGCTGCAGACCTGCACCACACACCTCGCTGTGTACGTTATCCTCCTGGTGTCTGGTTTCATCATTGTAATCCTGCACCGTTTCCCTCAGCTGTCAGACCACAGGAAAGTGGCGGCAGTCCTGGGCCATGTGGCCTTGCCTGCCCTGAATGCTATTATATATGGGCTGCAGATTAAAGAGGTCAGGCAGAGGATTATGACTTTGTTCCATAACAATAAAGTAGCTCTGATGGAAGTGAAATAATACACAGTGAGAGTGTGGGTGGTATGAATCATGTTGAAATGATTTATTGAGAAATAACCATAACATTCTCATAAGCTGTTAATCATTTTCTGGTAATAAATACGCTTTATATATTAACCCAATGAACCACTTGAGTGATTCTGAATCTGCCTCACTGGTTACTGTACAAAAGCACAACTTTATAACTTTATTCAGTGCTGTTGGTGAAACTGGATCATAAATTATAGAGAATATATTTACTGGTTTTCCCTCTAATGTCCTCCAGTTGCTCAGTTTCAACTCTGTGATTCCTGAGAGGTTCCTGATGGACAGATAGCTTTAGACTAAACACTTACTGTAAGCCTAAGCACAGTAGCTAACTGCCAATTAACTGCTGCCGTTAGCAAGAAACTGAACCGGGCCCAGCAGCTGGACCAGACCAGGTTTGAGCACAACTGAAAGCAATGTGGAATAATATGACACTACAAAGTTTCAAGTTTATTTGTCATGTGTGAGTTAACACAGGGTCAACAATGCAATGAAACTTGCTGGATGAGAAGACACGGTCAGCTCAGCATAAGAGCACTAAACAGTATTATTACTATAAGTACTACATATAAGAATAAATAGATAGATAGGTAGATAGATAGATAGATAGATAGATAGATAGATAGATAGATAGATAGATAGATAGATAGATAGATAAACATTTGCATAGAAAATAAATATAAAACTGTGTTAAGCCGTGCTAAACATCTATACAAAAACTATATATAAAAAAGAAAGTAACTGTAGAAAATGTTGTATACAAATAGAAAACTATATAAAAAAAAATAGAACATCACATCAAAATGATCAAAAATGTTTTATAAAAATATGAGTTAGAACTACAAATGGGGATAAAGGACTGTGTGCAATTGAATTAGGCTGTAAAAAGACGAATGAAAGTCACAGTCACAGCATGTAGCAGAGGTGGGCAGAAATGACAATGACAGAGAGTCCAGGAAGTAGTGCAAAGAGGGGCTGATTGTCTATTACGCCTCCTGTCATGACTGAGAGCCGTCTGCCACTGGTTTAGCGGTTTTCCTGGTGGAAAGAATGCTAAATAAGCTGTTATTAGCTCAGTCATCTGTCCAGCTAACCAAAATGACTCAGCCCCAAGTGGCAACCATAAGCTCCCATATTAAAATGTCCAACTTCACAACAGAATGTTTACGGCCTGGTACAAAAAAACATTTTTTGGTCTCTATATCTAATTTTCTCATTCTAGACAACTGTACTGATCCATTTAATTATATTAAGGTTCAAAGTTATGCATAATTAACAGCATGGCTGCTTTGATTGACAAGGGGGTGCTGTTACAAAAGGCTTGTTTGAGCATCCAGGTATCATTCAGACCACCTCAGGTCCACTCTCCATCCATTTTAAGGTTAGCAGGGAGGCTGAAGAAGGACTACCAACATAGCGGTGAACGTCGTATCTGCCATAACTCAGAGTGTGGTGTCTCTGGCTGCCTACCAGCTAAAAATGGCCAAAAGTCGTATATCGTCAACCAGGCTTCATCTAGCCTGGTCTACCGACCTGGGGTCTTCTATCTCCAGCCTCAAGTGGCCATTTGAGGAACTGCAGTTTTTGAAACTGAATGCATTGGTTTCATTTCACAGCCATGGAAGTTACTGCTTAGTTGGTGCTAGGAGTTTTGTGGTGACTCCTCCTCTTAGTTCACCTTATAAAAAGTGTCACTAAATCTCAGGTCTGAATGGAGGAGGTTCAGGTCAACAGAGGTAAGTATGAGACACTCACACACTTACACATGCATAGTCCAGAAATAATGCTGTTTGTTGACTGATCATGTTTTAGCCTCCTTACACTGGCTGCAAGTATATTTTAGACCTGATTCTACTGTCTTACTGATCTCTGGCTCCTTGCTGTATGTAACTTGAGATCTGAACTTAAACCCAACAGAGACAAAGTGTTTGTGGTGTGCATAACAAAGCTCTGAACAGCCTGATGAGGAACTCAGGCTGACTGAGTTGAAAACATTCTTTAAATATCTTCCTAAAACCCACATTTACCTGAAATCATACCCACATTTTATGTGTTTTTTATCACTTGAACTCATTACAGGAATTGATTTTAACTATTTTGTTCTAATGATTGTTACACAAATGTTCCACATTTGATTCTATGCAAGAGTTTAATTTGCTGCCTTGTGTGAAACACACTAAATTAGCCTTTCATACCACCAACATGTTATTATTACTTTTCACACTATATGTTGTGTTTTGTTTTTGTTTTAATATTTGAAATATTAACAGAAATGGAAATGAACATAGAACAGAGATGCTCCATTTAATTAAAACTACTTCAATGTTTCAATGTAATTATACTTTATATTAATATAAAGCAGTGATGATGTGCAAGTGTGTTTCCAGCAGCAGCCCATTCAACATTCACCACAAAACAATTTCCAAATTCATTAAATTTTGAAACTGAACTTTAAGCTACACATTCTCATGTGATGTTTTTTGTGACATTTTATTATTTTTTAATGCAGAAATTATTAATATTGTTTAATTGTTTTGTACATATTTACACTGGTGTAAAATAAAAATTCAGTTTGATTTAGGCATTTTAGAATTTGTTACTATCGGCTCACACTGTAGGCTTTTACTGAAATGTAGTATTTTACAATATATGATATGCCCTGTTTGAACAGTTCAGTTCTCACATCATTTAATCATTGTCCTCATTATTGTTGTGTATTGATGCTTCGTTTTCACATCTCCAGACTACAGACACATTACTTTTAATATGCTTAATGTGTAAGCATATGTGTATATGAAAGACCATAGACCATATCTGTGGCAATATCACCAATTTTTCCCATGAATGATTTAATAATGTCATATTATAAACTCAATACTCTAATTTCTCCTACTCATAATGAACCAAGGTGGCTTGACCTTTAAGTTTAGCAAGAAGACCACGAGCCAAGAGCTGCAAAGTTCTGGTTTAAGTTGTGTCTCTATTCAGGCCAAATCAGGTATTCTTAGGAGTTGTCAGTTACCACCAGGATACTTTATTTATGTTTAAAAACATATTAAAATTAAGTTTAAATAATGCTGCACAATAAACAGGCTTCCAATATATCCTTGTGGCCTGTGATCAGAATTGGCAGATACAGCTGCAAACAATGGATGATTGGCCCTAAAAATCCTGATTAAAGGTGGTCTACCTTTAATATTAACCATGAAGTATTCAGCCAAACCACATGTACATAATGTACATAATGTTTTATAGTTCAAAATGTATTAAAGAAAATCTAGGGGACTATTCTGGTGTGTCATAATAATCTATCCACAGTCTATTGACTCACACTTGTGTGTGAATGGTTGTCTTTATATGTCAACCCTACGATGAACTGGCAACTTGTCTGATGAGGATAAGCGGTTATGATGTACAACATTTTCCTTGGCAGAGCAAGCCCCTGTACTCCCCAAGGAGTTCCAGCCACAGTCATTTCACAAGATCTTCTGGGAAACATTGTATCATTGTCACGTTGTAACATTTTACTGTAATTAGAGGTAAAAATCAATAACTCATTTCTAATTTTAAAGTTTTGTTACTGTTTACGGCTTGGTCTTGACTAAAACACTGACATCTACTTTATTATTGCTGTCAATTTATTATTTTCTTCACTTTTATTTTGAAATTTTAATTCTTCTCTCTCTCGTCTTCACTAGGCTTGGATTAACCCTCTTATCTATGGAGAACCAGACTCTGACTGCAGATATTCTGCTCCTGGAGGGGTTAAAGGTCACCCCACAGTCCTCCATTCCCACCTTCATCCTCCTCTTCCTCATCTACGTCTTTATCATGGTGTCCAACATCACCCTTTTAATCCTGATTACCATGGAGAGCAGTCTCCATCAGCCCATGTACCTGCTCTTCTGCAACATGAGTATTAATGATGCATTCGGAGCCACGACCATCATTCCTCCCTTGTTGAAAGATATTTTTGTTCCAAGCTCAGACCGGTACATTCACTACATCCACTGTGCCATTCAGGCTTTCTGTGCTCACTTTTATGCAAGTGCTTGTCACACCGTGCTCATGATCATGGCCTTTGACCGCTACGTGGCCATCTGCAATCCCCTGCGATACGCCACCATCATGACCAACAGGATGGTGGTGGCACTGTCAGTGTCAGCCTGGATCGTGGCTTTAGTGATGGTGCTGATCCTTATCGGCCTCAGTGTCCATCTGTCTCGCTGCAGGTGGGTTATATTTAACCCGTTCTGTGATAACGCCTCCCTGTTCAAACTGTCCTGCGAAAGCGTCCTCATCAATAACATTTACGGTCTCAGCTACACGGTGGTGCTTCTGGGCTCCTCCATTGGCAGCGTAACTCTCACCTACCTGAAAATCGCTGTAGCGTGCTTACGCAGTAAAAGCAAGGTGCTGAACAGCAAAGCACTGCAGACTTGCACCACACACCTGGCTGTGTACATCATCATGTTTGTGTCAGGCGCCATCATCATCCTCCTCCACCGTTTCCCTCACTTATCAGATCAAAGGAAGCTGGCATCCATGTTGTTTCACGTGGTCCCTCCTGCTATGAACACAATTATCTACGGACTGCAGATCAAAGCAGTCAGACAAAAGATTTTCATCATGTTTACTGGGAAGGAAAGGCCAGTACTGAATTAAATGTAAATAATTGTTGTCAGTTGTGCAATTAAAAACATGTTCTCTCTCTTTATGGTTTTCTGATTGGAGAATTGGCGCCACCTACTGCTTATCTCATGAACCAACTCCTAATTTTTACATAACGGTAGTGGATGGAAACAAGCATTCATTCATGTTTTATTTTGACTAATTACTTGTTAAAATTTGTGACATTTGGATGGAAACATGGCGATAGTCACTTGTCATTAATATTGGAGTCATTAGTGCATTGGGCATGCGTTAGTTCACATGATGTAACCTGCATGATACTGAACAATATACACAGTTTTTGAAGCAACATATGCTGCCTAGTAGATGATGTTGCCAGCCTTGCTGATTTCAGTAAGATAATATCAAACATTCTGCACTGCGCATTTGAAAAATATAAAATATTATAAGTCATAAAAATACTAATTAAGCCACTGTAAGGGACATAACTATTGTTTTCTGACTTCATTTGCTGTCAAGGGTCAAAGGAGAAATGTGGAATCAGATCCAGAATGCATAAACATGTAAATAAAGAATAACAGATGAAAGGCAAAGTTGACATAAGTACTGACTGATAATGTTGATGCCAAGTTGGCAGCAACAGTTGCCTAGTGACTGCAGTACCAGGGTCCTGGCAGTCAGCTTATAAAAGGTGTGTGTCAATCCACCTATGGTCTGGCTCGAGGAGGTTCATGTCAACAGAGGTAAAGCTGAAACACACACATACACATCTATGCATACACATATGTATACATGTATACCCCTTCCTTCACTATATATATCTTCACTGGATGCTGAATGTGTCTGTTTTTGAGGAGAGAAAACAGTGAAGAAAAGTACTCAAGCGTCAAATGATTTCCTGCAAATATAAGAAAGTTGTGAGTTTGTGCTGCTGCTATGTATGAAATATTCAGTTTAGAAATGTGTGACCTGTTTCCAGTCTGAAGACTAAACATCCGTGTTTTTAAAGGACGTCAGCCTGAACTAAAATCATGTGAAATGTTCACTGATTATACAGGAGAAGTGTCTGAAACCAAATCAAGATTGATGATCTATAAACATAAAATAACTGACTCTGATTTTAACTCTGATTGATTGCTTGCTTTTAATATGTATTTATTTATTTATGTATTTTATTGTTACTTCTTCGATTGGTCTTAACTCACGTCTTAGACGTAAGTTGGTCTTAATTATTTTAATTTCATTGTTATTCCTACTCTCCAAATGCTTTTTAACTTAACAACATTATTATATTAAACACATCCATACTTTAATACTTTGGTATCAAAAGGTACGTATAAGCAGTAAAAATTATATATAAAAATGTATTCATGTTTAATTTTTTTTTTTAGTGTTTAAGCACGGTGTGCTTCAAACTTCAATGAAATGTGTTTTATGACATGAATGTGAATTTCTTTTGTGAACAGGGAAGATGTACAAGGAACATTAACCTTATATAAAATACGGACAGATAAAATGTAAGTAAGCAAGTAAGTACTAAAATACCAAAAAAATGACACATTGAGAAGAAAACAAAATACTCAGTAGTCAATATTTATAATTATGTCTGTTTACAATAATAAAATTTAATCAAACATATTCAAGCTTGGGTGATACAACCTCTCTTTTAAGTCAGTGCCGAAGGATTGTTGGAGGTTATTTCAGACGAGAGCAGTGAAATCTTTTTTCCTTTTCCTCTTCGTTGCAGAGCATGAATCCTCCTCCTCCTCCTCCTCCTCCTCCTCCTCCTCCTCCTCCTCCTCCTCATCATCATCATTAACAGCAGATTTACACACACAGTGTTGATTGAATTCTCTGTCTGTGATTCTCTCCAGGGTCCTCCCTCTGCAGAATGGAGAATGAAACTTTTAATGCCGATATTATAATGATTGAGGGGTTAAAGGTCAGTCCCCAATCCTACATTTCCTCCTTCATAGTCCTCCTCACCATCTACATCTTCATCATGGTGTCCAACATCAGCCTGGTAGTCCTGATCAGCATGGAGAGGAGCCTCCATGAGCCCATGTACTTGCTGTTCTGCAACATGAGTGTTAATGATGTGTTCGGAGCCACAGCCATCATCCCTCGCCTGCTGAGTGAAGTTTTCACTCCGATCACAGAGCGGTCCATCCATTACATCGACTGTGTTATTCAGGCCTTCGCTTCTCATTTCCATGCAGGCACCTCTCATGCGGTGCTCATGATCATGGCATTTGATCGCTATGTGGCCATCTGCAACCCCCTGCGTTACGCCACCATCATGACCCACAGGATGCTGGTGAAGCTGTCAGTGGGGGCCTGGGTGGTGGCCTTCATCTTTGTCGCGGTCCTCCTGGGTCTCACAATCCGCCTGACGCGCTGCAGGCGGGTTATAATTAACCCATTCTGCGACAATGCCTCTTTGTTCAAGCTTTCCTGCCAGAATCTTCTCATCAACCACATCTACGGCCTCGCCAGCGCGGTCATCATCCTGGGCTCCTCCCTCTGCAGCATCACACTCACCTACCTCAGAGTGGCTATAGTTTGTTTGAGCAATAAGAACAAGGCTCTGAACAGCCGGGCGCTGCAGACCTGCGCCACCCACCTGGTGGTATACCTGATCATGCTGGTTGCGTCCTTCACCCCCATGATCATGCACCGTCAACCTGAGTGGGCGGACAATGGGAAAGTGGCATCCATCCTGTTCCACGTCATACCTCCGGCCCTGAACCCCATCATCTATGGGCTCCAGTGTAAAGAGCTCAGACACAAGATTGTTAGCGTGTTTCACAAAAAAAAAGTCATGCATGTGAAAACTTTCCATAAATAACTCCTAAAATGAAAGTCTCATTAGCCTTGAGTTCCACCTTTTCCTCAAAGGCAACAGTTTTAGGGGAGTTTAATGTCTACATTTGGTCTTACCAAAGCTTCTTATTTGTTTCAGTTGGTAGAAGATATTTTCAGGTTGGTCTGAACATGACGTTGGTCCAATGTGTAAGACAGAAATATAGAAATATAATATTCATGACTATGTTTTATTTTATGTTTACAACCACCTCAAAATAAGAATCTTTTTGTTTTCATTACTTATATATTTGCCTTTTGTATATACAGTGGAAATGGGTCCTCTTCCATGGAGACTGCCATGTTGAAACGCTGTATTTCTACAATAGCCCAGAACAGACAAACTAAATCCTGACCCTGGACAGGGCCCAAATGTTTCTCCTTTACACTAGGAAGGTGAGACTGATGTGAGGAGTTAGCAATGCAGCAATGACACCCCTAGATGCAGCTAAATTCTACACACTGGACCTTTTTTAAGAATCTTGTTGTTTACATTTCAACCAATTAAGCTTGTTTGGTTGTATGGAAATGGTCATTATGTTCCATACATTAATTTATTTAAGTATTTAACATCCTACTGGACACTTTGAAAAGAAAGTTTTCATTTATTTTCCATTATACTTCTTTCAAACAGTTTTTTACTAAATGTTGTCACTAATAACGTTATATTGCTTGTTCGAATAATGTTCTCTAATTAAATAATGGTTAAATGTCTGTAGTCTTAATATATGTGTTATCAATTTGGAGCTTTCTCCTTCTGATATAAAGGTTTGTCATGGTCAAATTCACCTGACCACATGTGAGGCAATTATTTTTGTTATCATTATTATTATTTCACCTACTTCCAAATGTTTTAAATAACACATATAGTTTTCATTTTAATTCCAGGCTTTCGGAAATCCTCATTTTCACAACCACAAAAAGGTAAAAGAATGGAATAAAAACAAACTTCTGATACACAAATCTATTTTCACTTTCTAAATTTTTCGCTCTTTAAAATTATTTGAGAAATATTGATCATTTAATCAGTTATGGAAATTATACCATCTGAGAAGTTTAGAGGAAAAAAGTTTCTTGGAACTCATGACAATTCAGAAACATCTGAAACATGACAAAAAGAAACCAGTACACACTGATGTTATCACAAGGCAAAAATACTTGCTTACTAGAATATGTTTATGAATATCTCTCAGATAAATTTAATGAAGTACAAAGAGGCATTGAACAGAAACACTCAAGTAAAGTGCAAATACAAGTACAGTCCTTGAATAAACTTAGCTACATACCACATTTGTGAGGTTAAAGTTGAGGGATCTGCTGACTTCATGCAGCCTTCTGAAGTCAGCTGACTGATTGAGCCCTTAATAGGCTGTAATTAGTTTGGTTTGGATTAGTCAGTTTAAGGTTACACACTTTTTCTCCGTCCAGTTTGTGGGTGTCTGGTCAGCAGACTGGCTGATTTTCTTTCCCATTTAGGCGTTGACGGACTTTATGGCCATTACAGCAGCAGGTCTGAACCTGCTAAGGGTCTTTCTGATGGACTCTCGCAGCTCCTTGTTCCTCAGACTGTAGATGATTGGGTTTAGGAAAGGAGTCAGAGCCGAGAACAGCACAGACACAATGATACGATCCTAAAACAAAATAAATATTATGCTTTATTAAACACACAAGGTTCACTAAGGATATCTGGCAATGAATGCATGTGGTCCCCAAATTGTTACTAGTCATATGATGTTCATGATCATCATTGGGATAAAACGAAGGAGCCATTGCAGCACACAGTCAGATTTCAGATTTGCAAGAAATGTGATGATACTTGTGGTCCCCAAACAACGATGAATCTACTTTTGTTGTTATGCCCTTCTGACCATTTTGACAATATTTCCTCTCAATCAACCGAATCTACTAAAGACCAAATAATCAAATTCCTGTGAAATCTGTTAATATTCGTGGCTACCAGATGATCAGTCCTAATGTTTTGGTGATCTTCAGAATTTTCCTCAATTTAAAATGTATTCTCTGTTGCAGCGAAGCATAAAGAGTGGTAGCTTATTATGACTGGAAACAGATATCTCAGCAACTACAGGTTGCACTGCTGAAGAGGAATGGAAGAAGAGAAAAATCATCTTGTTTTTTGTTCAGCCAAAAACATGATCATCTTATGGGGTGTTTCATCGATGCAACTTCTTGCGGGCAACAGCAAGATTTTAGGTTATCAGTCTTTTTGACAACATGAGAAAGTGTTTTAGGACAATGCCTAAAACAGGATTTAGCTGTTCAGTAAGAATACTAGACTTGGACCTTAAAACTCATTTTTAATGGACACTTGTAAAACATGCACTAAAACAAAGGTAGGTAAATATTAAAGCCAGATAATTAATCTTATACCTCTGGTGAAAAGTTTCCCACCCGGTAGGAGATGTATACAAACGAGGCCGAGCCGTAAGAGATGGACACCACAGTCAGGTGGGCAGCACATGTCCCGAAGGCCTTCAGCCTCTGACTGACGCCCATCCTTGACATGGAAACACCAATCAGGACATAGGAGGTGAGGATGAGGACTCCTGTGGTCAGTAGCGCCAGTATGGCAAAGGAAACAGACACAATGTTATCCATGGAGGTGTCAGCACACACCAGCCTTCGTACAGACGACAGGTCGCACCAGCCATTCCTCACCACATTGGGGCCACAGTAAGGCCGCTTCCACGACATGGCAGTGGCTGGCAGTGTGCAGAAGATGGCGAAGCCCCAGGCTCCCACTATGAGGAGCACCTGGATGGGTCGGGTCATGACAGCATTGTAGTGCAGAGGGTTGCAGATGGCCATGTAGCGATCGTATGACATGACAGTCAAGATGGCATAGGCAGTAACACCTAGCTGAATGAAGAAATGCATCTGGAGGAAGCAGCCTGGGACAGAAATGCTATTTATGTCTGTTAGGAAACCAAACAGCATTTTGGGGATGGTGGTGGTGGTGTAGACAATGTCCACAAAGGAGAGGTTGTAGAGGAAGAAATACATGGGAGAATTCAACTTTGGATCAGTCAACGCCTGCATGAGAACAAACAGTCGCAGTGATTATGATAATTCATTCTGGATCAGACCAAGAGAATACTGAATAAGTTATGAAAAGACAGCTTTGTTTTATACCACAAAGATGATCATGCTGTTTCCCCCCAGGATGATGATGTAACCCATTAGCAGAATGACAAAAAGGATCATCTTTTTCTCCCCGAGATTAATGAAGCCCTGGATTATAAAGAAAGTGACGCCATCAGGCTCCCAGGTGTGGTTAACAGAGGTTGATCGGTGATTAGTTGACAAGGGCAGATATGAGTCTAGAAAAAAAGTGAGGTGAGAGGACCTGTCAGTGTCAATTCCCAGGTAGGCCATCAGAAGATGCAGCATTTTTGTAGTTATAGTTCATAGTTCGTGGCATAGGTGCATCAGTCCACAAGTGAATAAAGACAAAATCTACAGTCTGCAGTCTGTGTATCAGAAATTATGACAAAATCAACAAAATCCACAATAGTTGTCAAAGATTAAGGAACACATTTGCATCTCTTTCTACTATAACTAATGAACAGTTTTGGAATAAATTGGTTTTGTCTATTTGAATCTATTTTATATCAGTTGGTTCATAGGAGAGTACTAATTCCATCCTTATCAGTGCTTCATTTTTTTTTCTGGCATGCTTCCCTTTAGAAGCTGAAAAAAACCCCATCACCACACAATTTTCACGATAATGATAGGGGAACTAAAACTAGTAGTGAAGGAATCAAGTTGAATTTCACTTAAATAAGCTCATAGCATCCGCAAATTCTTGTAGTATATTTTCTTATATTATTTCTCATTTTATTTAAGAAATTACTATAAGGCATTCCACAAATGAAGAAGGACAAGATCTACAGTCCTCAGTCTATTACACAGTTGACAAAGGACAAATCTACAACCTGCAATATATTCCACAAATTATGAAAGACAAAATCTCTATTGTTTTATATTGCATTGTTACATTTCCTTCTGAATGTCCTGTTTTTGCTTTGTCTGTCGTTGTAAACTCTGTTGTAAAGGAGGTATTTAAATAAAGTTATTATTATTATTATTATTATTAGTTGTAGTAGTAGTAGTAGATCTTTGTGTGAGTAACTTTTGTCAAGCAAAGGGTATAAAGGCTAAGGGTAAAACATGAACAAATTAATATTTTGTTACATTCATGATCATCCGCATCCATCATCAAATGGAAGATTTCAACTTTCAACATTCAACTTTAATACTTTTTAAAATATTGGGATTCTAACCCTGACTGAGATAAATACATGTGTTATATATTTAATCACGTATCATTGTGTCAGTACAATTACTGCAATAAAAAAAATCAAGTGATAATACCAATAAACATTAATATTACTCTACATTTCTGTTCTTCTAATATAGATGTTGATAAATTTAAATATATCACACTGAAGTTTAATTGCACCGTGGTATTCCAGAAAATCAACACTGAATGAAAAGCACAAACACTGACAGACCTCTGACGTTTTCAGGTGGAATATCAAATGGCAAAAGTTCCATCTCTCCTCAGCAAACAGATAATTCGACGGGTAGATGTAGACAAATTTGCTGTTAACAGACAGCCCAGAATTATCTACTCTGCAACAATAAAATATCTTTGTATGTGATTTCAACTGTAAACAAGCCAAGCCAATAAAATTAAAAACTTTAAAAAGCCTGCAAACAGCTTCTTCACATCAGCCTTTTAACATGTACAAACACCAGGACATGGCTTATAAAATATTTTAAAAGATACCATCATCTTACCTGAATATGTGAGACTGCTGCTTAATCAGGTTTAGTCAGATAAAGGCAGAATCATAGGTCCATATTTTGTCTTTTCAAGCGCAAACCAAATGAATTGAGATCATAGTGAGGCAGTAACATTAATTACACAAAGTTACATCAGATCCATTTCATTAAAAATATAAATTGTACACAGGACAGCAAAAGAATACCAAAGGGACCTGTTTTTAGTCACCTCTGTGACTATAAACAAGCATCTGAAAAGAAGCATAATTGTCTTTGTTTCCTAGTTAATGACCCTCTGTTTCAAATGTTTGAACTCATTAAAGATTCATTATACCTGTAAGCGCTTTTACTTTACTTTAATTGCTTGTGTGTGTCTGTACGTGTTTGTTTGTGTGCGATGTGAGGACTATAGCTTTTAACTATTTGAGCACAAGTTGTACAGTCATGTACTACCAGGCCTGTAAGCTTAAAACTTTATACAAACAATGATTTGACTGAAATGTGCAATTCATAAAGCGCTCTAATCTTCCAAAGTTTTGATTAGATTTTGAATGATGAATCATAGAAGCTCTTACTTTAATTGCTTTTGTGTGTGTGTGTGTGTGTGTGTGTGTGTGTGTGTGTGTGTGTGCGTGTGTGTGTGTGTTTGTTTGTGTGAGATGTGAGGACCATAGTTTCTAATTCTTTGCATGCAAGTTGGACAACACAGAAACAATTCACAGCCATGCTAGAGACTTCTGATGCTATTCTTTTGTCAAGTAAAGGGTATATATAAATGCTAACGGTACCATGACAATACACTCACACTGAGAATACTTACAAGCTAATGTTTAACAAGAAGTTACCGAGCTAACATATCCACAGCTGCTTCAGAGCCTTAGAGTTAGGATGAGAAACCAGCTGAGAGAGTTTTGGCATTTGATCAAGATTCCTGGGAACATACAGTATTGGGATCCCCCGGGAGGAGCAGGAATGCATTTCTGGGGAGAGGGACGTCTGGAATGCCCTGATAAGCCTATTACAGCTGCTACCCAATCCCATTTATGTGACAGGGAGTCGAATTGGTGGACATTTTATCATTATAAATAACAGATAACATAAGTTTAACCTGTGGATGAAGTTATGTATGTATGAAGTTATGAAGTTATGTATGAATGCCATTTGCATTGCACTAATGAAAATCAAACTCTGAACAGGATGAATTTACAGTCTCGTTAAACAAGCACTCTATAACAAAAAAATGACAAAGTCACAGTTTGGGGGAAAAAAATATTATAATAGTTCTGAATGGCATTCAAGCAAAAATACATGTATTTATGTGAATCACATATTATTTTTTTCGTTTACATGGCTCATGTGTCACCGGTACAGGTACAACTTCCATTTAATCACATAAACACAAAACCTGAGGACAGTAGGAGTGAAATCTAACATCCATCATAAAAATGACACCACAAAACCTGTAATTTCTTCATTTTACTTTTGTTATTCTTTGAATAGACACATTTGCTTTTGTTTTTCACTTTTTAGAATGTTGTTATATTCGTCCAATCGTTGTGAAAATCTCATCACATTGACTTATTACACTTAACAATTGTAAATGTAATTAAGGTTATCTTTATAGATTTTAAAGAAGAATTAAAATGGCATTTTTTTTTTTGATTAAATATATTTGACAAACTTTTGTATATTTCTTTGGACTGCAGGCCGTAGATAACAGGGTTCAGGCTGCCAGGAACAACATTAAAGAGAATGGCTGAAATCTTTCTGTACTCTGCATACTGAGGGAAGCGGTGGAGAGCTATGATGATTATCCCACTCACTAACATGATGAGATATAGGCAAAGATGAGTGCTGCAGGTCTTTAAAGCTTTGCTGTTTAAAGAGTTACTCTTATTAGTCAGACAGGCGGCTGTGATTTTAGAATAGGTGAGGACTATACTGCCAATAGAGGACGAGAACAAGACTACAGTGAAAGTGAGACCATAGACATTATTAATAAACACACTCTCACAGGAGAGTTTAAAGAGTGAGGCATTATCACAGTAAGGGTTTGTGATCAGAGTCCTGCATCGGTTCAGCCGTATGGTGAGACTGAGCAGAATGGCCACCAAAACAAAGGCCACTCCCCAGGCAGAAACCGTCAGCTTTATCACCATTTTGTCATTCATTATAGATGGATAGTGCAGTGGATTGCAGATGGCCACATATCTGTCAAATGCCATAATCATGAGCACAGTGTGTGCATTGGTGCCGAACATGTGTGTTGTGAAAGCTTGCATCACACACTCATAGTAGTGAATGAGGCGATCAGAAGGAGGCACCAGGATGTCAGCAAGCACCCGTGGAACCAGGAGAGAGTTTCCCATAACATCATTAATGGACAGGTTACAGAAGAGGAGATACATCGGCTGGTGGAGGCTTTTTTCTGTCCATATCAAGATCACAATGCCAATGTTGGCAACTAAGATGAATACATAGCTCAAAAGCAGAAAGATAAAATTAGGCAATATCCATGGGATTAAATAAAGTTGTCATCAAATCCATCGGCTGGAAATACATGTAAAAACACATGAACATGAAAATGGATTTAAAAGAGAAAAGAAATGTGGTATTACATATGTATGTTTTTCATACATTGCCTTTCTACATGCTCAACATTATTATGAATATTTTGTTCTTTAATATATCTTAATGGTGTTTAGCATTGTCGCCTCACAGCAAGAAGGTTCCCCCGTTCGAACCTCGGCTGGGGCCTTTCTGCGTGGGTTCTCTCCGGGTATCCAGCTTCTGCCCACAGTCCAAAGAAATGCACTTAATAGGTTAATTGGTGACTCTACATTGTCCATAGGTGCAAATGTGAGTGTGAAGGGTTGTTTGTCTCTAAGTGCCCTGTGATGAGCTGGTGACTTGTCCAGGGTGTACCATGGCTTTGTGCCCAAAGTCAGCTAGGATAGGCTAATGGATGGATGGATATCTTAAACCCATGTTTATTGTCTCAGAATAATAAGCCTGTTACATACAGCATGAGCCTCAACATTTGATAACATGTATCATGGTATATATACTCATGTGTTGTGTACTATTACAATAGATGGTCTCCCTACATATAGTATACTTTGTTGCTACTGTGCTTACTATTATTTAACTTTCAGATTGTAATGTACTATTGGCTTATGTTTATGTATACTGCTTGACCTCTATTTTTTTGGCTTCTGTTCATGTTTCACCTCATTAAAGATTAATTATAGAAACCCTTACTTTACTTTAATTGCTTGTGTGTGTTTGTATGAGGTGTGAGGGCCATAGTTTGTAATCATTTGTGCACAAGTTGAACAGTACCAACCACAAGTTTGAGATTCTTGCAAAGTTTCAGAGTTCATTTTGCAATTAAGCAGTAAGGAAATGATTTCAAAGACATTTATAGGTTTGAATCATATTACAGTACCTTGTGAGCTTCTAACTTCATTCAAACAATTGTTGATTTGATTTGCAGTTCATTACACCTTCAAAGTTTTCCAGAAACAGTCCACAGCAATACGCCTTTGTGATGTTCTTAGGCACAATGGTGCTTTGAGCTAACTGCTAAACGGTACCATGACAATACAATCATGAATCAATCACAAAAAAAGACAATGTTAGAGAGAAATGTAAGAGAAATTTCAAGTACTTGTGGTTCATATCTTTAGATATTTTTAATTTTCATAAGTGCACAACATTATTATATTTTTTTTTCTTCAATACACACTCCCTGCAATTATGAGAAATATATTATTCACTTTTCCACCTGGTTACAGATCAGCTGAGGTGGGTCAGGCATCTGATCATGAAGCCTGGGAACACCTTGTGATACTCTGATATTATATTAATATAACTAACAAATAACAGGTTTAATATGTGGTTAAACTTTTGTTGTTATTCATATGTATAAATGCAGTTTTCACTGAACTAATGAAGATAAAACTCTAAGAATTTAATCTCATGAACAGGATGAGTTTACAGTCTCATCAAACAAGCACCCTTTATCAAAAATAATTTTCAAATTAGGTTATATTTTGGAAAAACATGTTTTAATAATTTTGAATGACATTCAAGCAAAATATGTGTACATGTGAATAACTCATTATTTACAGAATCATTGGTTTTACATGGCTCATGGGTCACAACTACATAACATCTTAACCATTTAATCACAGAAACACAAAAATGAAAAATGTCACAGCTGATCTATTTTTTACACTTTTTTCTTGCAGTTTTAGTTGTTTAGGTTGGGATCAGTTTTTGTAATCAAACTTATCATCATAGCTTGAATTCTGTTCACCATTAAACTCTGTGGAATGATCACTCTCAAATTAAAATGACATAACTCTTTTGGGATTTAATATATTTGACAAACTTTTGTATATTTCTTTGGACTGCAGGCCGTAGATAACAGGGTTCAGGCTGCCAGGAACAACATTAAAGAGAATGGCTGAAATCTTCCTGTACTCTGCATACTGAGGGAAGCGGTGCAGGGTGATGAGGATCATCCCACTGAGTAACATGATGAGATATAGGCAAAGATGAGTGCTGCAGGTCTTTAAAGCTTTGCTGTTTAAAGAGTTACTCTTATTAGCTAAACAGGCGGCTGCGATTTTAAAATACGTGAGCATTATACTGCCAATAGAGGACGAGAGCAACACTACTGTGAAAGTGAGACCATAGACATTATTAATAAACACACTCTCGCAGGAGAGTTTAAACAAGGAGGCATTGTCGCAGTAAGGGTTTGTGATCAGAGTCCTGCATCGGTTCAGCCGTATGGTCAGACCGAGAAGAATCCCAACCAAAACAAAGGCCACTCCCCAGGCAGAAACCGTCAGCTTCATCACCATTTTGTCATTCATTATGATTGAATAGTGCAGTGGATTGCAGATGGCCACATATCTGTCAAATGCCATAATCATGAGCACAGTGTGTGCATTGGTGCTGAACATGTGTGTTGTGAAAGCTTGCATCACACACTCATAGTAGTGAATGAGGCGATCAGAAGGAGGCACCAGGATGTCAGCAAGCACCCGTGGAACCAGGAGAGAGTTTCCCATAACATCATTAATGGACAGGTTACAGAAGAGGAGATACATTGGCTGGTGGAGGCTTCTTTCTTTCCATATCAAGATCACAATGCCCACATTAGCAACTAAGATGAATACATAGCTCAAAAGCAGAAAGATAAATATCGGGTATTTGTTAGTCTTGGTGATCTTTAACCCCTCAAGCTGCAGAGTGAGACTGTTGTACGTATAGTTTTCCATCTCAGCTTGTCTAAAATAAAACAAGAAGATAGACAAAACATGAATATCACACCAGTCATGAAACAGAAACTGGTACATTTCTCTACATGGAAACAGAAATATACAGCATGTAATATACTCATGAACTCTTCTTAGCTTGTTACTAAAATAAAATTATACAAATATAAACATTAAGCTATACTAAAACAGACATCTAATAGGTTTTTAAATCAATTTACCATAAAGAAAAAAAATCAAATCATCATCTTTTTTTTTTTTACATGTAAAGAAGTTAGTGTCAGAAGCATAAAACTAAATCATAGAGTCACACTATTAATTTGTTTTGGACAAGCACAGAAAATGATTTTACTGTTGTGCTATTATCATCTAGAAATTAACGATCAAATAACAAATATCATGTTTTCAAGTTACATTGACTTCACTTGACTGAAAAGGTAAGAAAACACCTGTTGGGTTTAAGTCAGTAAACTGTTAGTGATTACCTTGCAGCCTTCAGCATATTAGTCTTGAGGCTTCTCCTTTCTTTTTTCTTGATTGAACTAATCATGTAAGCTGGTTTTATGAACATCACTGTCCTCATAGGAAAGCTTTACCATTGGCTAAGAAAACATTAGGTAATGTCCATGGGATTACTTAAACTTGTCAATGAGCCCTAAATATGTGTAAAAAAAAGACAATGTTAGAGAGAAATGTAAGATAAATTTAGATTTAGTACTTCTTAGATTTAGGAGTACTTGTGGTTCATATCTTTAGATATTTTTAGTTTTCATAAATGCACAACATTATTATAGTTTTAATACACTTCAATACACACTACCTGCAATTATGAGAAATATTTTATTCACTTTTCCACCTAGTTACAGCACAGTCCAGTGCATATACATTGCAACTTCACTGCACTCAACTCCTATAACAACCTCCATGAGCTCCTGTGTGAACTGAAGGGACCAACTGGTATTTTGGTATCAGAAGTGTTCTCGTTTCTGGAATGCATTGTCTGACGATGATTTTGCTTCTCAGAAATCACTTCATATTCAGAGGGGCCATGCAGTGTGTGTTTTATCTACATGTGTTTTATGGACTAAGAGAAGGTCTATGACCATTTTTCTCAGGATATCTTGTCGGGGTACTGAGGAAATATGCAGCACCAAGGCGATCATTTATTCTTTGTTTTGACAGCATTCAACGACAGCTTTTGGCCTAAATAAAAACAATAGATAGATTCTCGTATTACTGAGGTAACCCAACTTGTTAGCATTAATAAACAAACAAAGTATATAGCCTATAGTATATACTAGTATTTTTAAGAACATATCTCCTGTGTTGAATGTCATTATTGGAGGTTGGTACTCCCTGATTGGGAACCATTGATCATAAGGTAATGAGATTTGAGTAGTGACTGAAAGAATGTGACCATTGATATGATCAACGTTCATGACTTGCCTTTTGTTTGTTAGCTTGACTCACCTGTACACCACCTGTGCAGTTTGATCTGCTATATTTCCCTCCAATCTAGTCAACTCAAGTACACTTTATTTATGTAGCCTAATATCACAAATCTTCTTAAGGAGCTTCAGGACAGCAGATGACAGCCTCTATCATTTGATCTGAGTATTTCATAGAGTATGGAGTATTGCAGTGGTCATTGTTGGAAGTGGAGGTATCCAACTGCCATCTATTAAAAATACAGAATTTTGATTTTATTGGGTAGCATCCCCAGTGGCAATCAGTCACTTCTAAATGGCATCTTATGGGTTGTTTTTCAATGCTGGTATTTGCACCACAGGTATTTTAAAGGGACTTAATTTGCATGTGTCTAGTGACTTGAAATACATTTTATCTGCCCTGTAACCTTATGCTTGACAGAACAGGTATACTTCTAGGTCAGGGTTAAGTTTAGCCCCAAAACTAACCAGTGAATATGCACAGATTCTAAATACCATTCTCCAAACAAACCCATCTATAATTGTGTCAGAGTAAATAAATCAGGGAAAACATCATCGTCATTAAGTTTCATGGTGAAAAATTATGATTATGGAAGTGTGAAACGGATTTTCATCCAAACGACAGGTGGCTGAGAACACTCTTTATTTATTATCGCAGAATAAATGGAAATAAATGGGAAAAAATTAACATTTTTTTTTGTATTTCATGGCAGAGAGGTGTGTATGAAGTGTCTTAAACATGCATTCTTTCTAAAGGCCAGCAGGGGTTGTACCATTTGCTGCAATAGTAAAAGCCATATTTTTTCCTGCTTGAGTCGCAGCCCAGCTCGCAGTAGAATGGTTGACATCACAGTGGATATGTGAGTGAGTTTACGAGACTGACAACAAGGAAAATGAAATGTATTAGTAATACTTTATTCACTGCATATGGGCGTCTAACTGAACAATGATTTCCCTTCAAGCACTTTAATTGAATCAACTTTGCTATCTACTCTGCTATCAACTATCATCAGAAATCACAAATCAATCAGAACAGTACTTTTCCAAATGATTAATCCTTCAATGTCAAATATTCCTTATTTCAATGTTAGATACCACTTAGTCATAATATTATAATAAATTGTAGTTTTAACTAGTTTGTACAGAAATGCTACTACACCTACTTCTTTAATTTACATTTATGGTCATGATTTCACTCTATTAACAGCAACATTCCTCCTTGGGTCAACATGGACTCTCTTTTTTTGTACCCCACAGGTGCAAATAAAAACAAAAACCTGCTTTAGTAGATTTTTTTTTAGTAAAAATCATTTTTTAGGATGGAATATATTTAGCAAACACTTGTGTATTTCTTTTGACTGCAGCGCGTAGATGACAGTGTTAAAGCTGCTGGGAACAACATTAAAGAGAATGGCTGAAATCTTCCTATACTCTGTATACTGAGGGAAGCGGTGAAGGGTGATGGGGATGAACCCGGTGATAAGCATGATCAAATACAGGCACAGGTGTGTGCTGCAGGTCTTTAGGGCTTTACTGTTTAAAGATTTACTTTTGTTAGTCAGACAGGCTGCTGTGATTTTAGAATAGGTGAGAATTATGCTGCCAACAGAGGATGAGAGCAGCACAACAGTGAACGTGAGGCCATAGACATTATTAATGAACACATTCTCACAGGAGAGTTTAAACAAGGAGGCATTGTCACAGTAAGAATTCCTGATTAGCGTCCTGCATCGGTTCAGCCGTATGGTCAGACCGAGAAGAATCCCAACCAAAACAAAGGCCACTCCCCAGGCAGAAACTGTCAGTTTTATCACCATTTTGTCATTCATTATGGTCGAATAGCGCAGTGGATCGCAGATGGCCACATATCTGTCAAATGCCATAATCATGAGCACAGTGTGTGCATTGGTGCCGAACATGTGTGCAATAAAAGCTTGTAACAGACAGTCATAGTAGTGAATGAGGCGCTGAGAAGGAGGCACATGGATGTCTGCAAGCACCCGTGGAATCAGCGCAGAGTTTCCCATAACATCATTAACTGACAGGTTACAGAAGAGGAGATACATCGGCTGGTGGAGGCTTCTTTCTTTCCATATCAAGATCACAATGCCCACATTGGCTATCAAGATGAACACATAGCTTGAAAGCAGAAAGATAAAGATTGGGTACTTGTTAGTCTTGGTGATCTCTAACCCCTCCATTTGTAGAGTGAGACTGTTGTACGTATAGTTTTCCATCTGACCTACATTATACAAATATACAAAAAATAAAAAAAAACAAGAGAGAAAGAGAGAAGGGAGGCAAAAAAGAATGAATAAGATGTATACAACACACAACGTTCATAAAACAGACCTAAAATTCTACAACAAAAGGAAAAGCTATTTAGACCATACTTCTAACCTTAACAGTACATAGAGTCAAAGTTTTTACTGAAGTATAAACAGTGAGTCCACTATGGATAAAAAATACACCATCACATGTGAACATGTAATGAAAAAAGAAACAAATGTGCAGTATTACTAAAGTCTATTAGAGTAAAAGTAGTGAGGAACAAACTCTTACTTCATCCGTAATACTTAAGGGAAATCTAAATGCTTAGGTTATACTACACTTTAGCTACTGTATGCTGTTTCATAAAAACTTTTCATAAAATTTATTGTGACCTTGACAGCTTGTATCAGTGGAGCACTTAGACAAAATGGTAAATAAAGAGAATGTGAACGTATGTAGCAGTTTCCTTTCCAGTATAAAATCCTGAAAGCTAACTCAATAAATGAAAGGACACATTACCTGAATACAAAGTTACTTTTTTGAGTGCCCTGGCTTGCTTGAGTCACATGAAGTAATTAGTAGAGGCAAACACTAAGTCAGATAATAATAACCTTGCTGTGTAGCACAACAGACTTCAGGTCGACCTTTTCCTCTGAACAATCTATGCACATATGCCTCTTTTATGTGCATTATTTCCTCCGGGTAAACTTCGATCATTTCCAAAGAAAACATTACGTAATATTCATGGGATTAATGAAAACTTTCAAAAGGCTTTTCAGGTGAAAGGTAATTCTAAACATACTGTGATCTTGCCATCTTACAACACTATTTTTTTTTTTTTTTTTTTTTTTTTAAAGTTGGGACTCAGTGTAAATGTAAATAAAAACAGATTTGATGATTTTTTTTTAAACTTCAACTTCAATGCTTTTTCTTTATTTTTGTTATTTTCTACATTGTATGAATAACACATAGAACTATGTGGCAAATTTTAAAAAATAGTGTGAACAAATCAAAATATGTTTTGTATTTTAAATTCTTCAAAGCAGCCATTTTTTGCTTTGTTATTAGCTTTGCACACTCCTGGCAGTCTCACAAGCAGTTTCATGAGGTCGTCACCTTGAATGATTTTCCAACAGTCTTTAAGGATGGTGTCCCAAAGGTGCTAAGCACTTGTTGGCTGCTTGTCCTTCACTCTGCGGTTAAATCATCCCAAACCATCTCAGCTGGGTTTAGATTTGGTACTGTGGTGATGGCCAGATCATCTGATGCAGCAGTCTATCACTCTCCTTTCTGCCTTCTTGGTCAAAAAACCCTTTCATAGCCTGCAGGTGAGTTTGAAAAAACAAATGATGGTCTCACTAAGCTCCAACCAGATAGGCATGTTGCTGCAGAATGCTATTGTAGCCATGCCAGCCTTGAATTTTAAATAAACTGTCAGCAGTATCACCAGCAAAGCTCCCCCACATCATCACACCTCCTGTCCCATGCGTTACAGTGGGAACCACACATGCAGATACAATCTGTTCACCTCCTCAGCATCTCACAAATTCTGGGTAATTCTGTAGTTAATCAGTTATTCTCTTTTGTACCCAACAGGTGGAAATAAAGACAAAAAATGAATTAAATGTATTTAATTTAATTTATTTACAAACATTTTTCAGTGATATCAGGTTGGGAAAAAAATCAATTCAGATTTACAAATTAAACTGTTGGTGTAACTTTTTTAGGATTCAGTATATTTGACAAACACTTGTGTATTTCTTGGGACTGAAGGCCATAGATAACGGGATTAAGGCTACCAGGAACGACATTAAAGAGAATTGCTGAAATCTTCCTGTACTCTGTGTAATGTGGGAAGCGATGGAGAGCAATGGGGATTATCCCACTGAAAAGCATGATCAAATACAGGCACAGGTGAGTGCTGCAGGTCTTTAGGGCCTTACTGTTTAAAGACTTGCTCTTATTAGTCAGACAGGCTGCTGTGATTTTAGAATAGGTGAGAATTATGCTACCAACAGAGGATGAGAGCAGCACAACAGTGAACGTGAGGCCATAAACATTATTAATGAACACATTCTCACAGGAGAGTTTATACAAGGAGGGATTGTCACAGTAAGGATTCATAATCATAGTCCTGCATCGGTTCAGCCGTATGGTCAGACCGAGAAGAATCCCAACCAAAACAAAGGCCACTCCCCAGGCAGAAACTGTCAGCTTTATCACCATTTTGTCATTCATTATGATCGAATAGCGCAGTGGATTGCAGATAGCCACATATCTGTCAAATGCCATAATCATGAGCACAGTGTGTGCATTGGTGCCGAACATGTGTGCAGTAAAAGCCTGCATCACACACTCATAGTAGTGAATGAGGCGATCAGAAGGAGGCACATGGATGTCTGCAAGCACCCGTGGAACCAGGAGAGAGTTTCCCATAACATCATTAATGGACAGGTTACAGAAGAGAAGGTACATCGGCTGGTGGAGGCTTCTTTCTGTCCATATCAAGATCACAATGCCAACGTTGGCTATTAGGATGAATGCATAGCTTATGAGCAGAAAGATAAAGATTGGGTACTTGTTAGTCTTGTTGATCTCTAACCCCTCGAGTTGTAGAATGAGACTGTTGTACGTATAATTTTCCATCTGACCTACATTATACAGAAAGAAAACAAGAGAGAGGAGGGAAAAGGCGTGAATAACACATACGTAGAACAGCAAATATAACTGTCATTAAACAGAACAAAAATTCTACAGAACAAAGAAGCTGCATGTACATGTACATATAAAAATGTACTATAGTGCTGTAGTGCTTACGTCTATGCAAAATAAAGGAATAATAACGAATAAAGGATGAAACTTGAAATTCCAGTGAAAGTAGTGAAGAACAAACTCTTACAAAGATGGTAAATTATTGATGCATCAATAGAAGTAATGCTGAAGGGAAGTCTCAACACCAAAGTTCCACAGCATTCAGCTATGTTCTGTCACATGAAAACTAAATTTCTCTAACACTGTGACTTTTACAGCTGGTTTCAGTGGAATACCAAGCCAAACCTCTACTAATAAGAATCTACTCATGTATGTTTCTTTTATGGGCAGTATTTCCTCTGGGTAAACCTCGATCATTACTGTACCAAAGAAAACATTACGTAATGTTCATGGTGTTATTGAAAACTATCAAAAAGCTTAATAGGTGAAAGTTAATTATAAACATATTGTGTTCTCCACACACCTGTCTGTGTAAGGCATAAATAAAACAGAATGCAGTGATTTGCAAATCCTCTTACAGTACAGAGAGAAGATATTTAATATTCAAACTGATAAACTTTTTTACATGCTACCTTTAAAATCCACTCAGAACTGGTTTGAGTCTGAACAATTTTGAAATAGATTTGCAAATTTCAGCAGACTGCACACCATAAATAATGGGGTTCAGGCTGCCAGGGATGATATGAAACAAAATGGCAGAAAGTTTCCTATAGTCTGAATATTGGGGGAAGCGATGCAGGATAATTACAATAAATCCACTGAGCAACATGATCAGATACACAACTAGGTGAGTGCTGCAGGTCTTCAAGGCTTTACTGTTCAAAGACTTGTTTTTACTGTTTAGACAGACTACTGTAATCTTAGTATAGGTGAGAACGATGGTGCCTATAGAGGATGTGAGCAAGACAACAGTGAATGTGAGGCCATATACATTATTAATAAACACACTCTCACAAGAGAGTTTAAACAAGGAGGGATTGTCACAGTAAGGATTCATGATCATAGTCCTGCATCGGTTCAGCCGTATGGTCAGACCGAGAAGAATCCCAACCAAAACAAAGGCCGATCCCCAGGCAGAAACTGTCAGCTTCATCACCATCTTGTTGGTCATTATGGCAGCATAGCGCAGGGGATTACAGATGGCCACATATCTGTCAAATGCCATAATCATGAGAACAGTGTGAGCAGCAGTACCAAACATGTGTGTGGTAAAAGCTTGAACCACACATTCATAATAACTAATGATGAGCTCAGAGGGAGACAGCAAAATATCTGAAAGCAAACGAGGCACCATGATAGAGTTTCCAATAATGTCATTGACTGGCAGGTTGCAAAAAAGGAGATACATAGGATGGTGCAGGTCCTTGTCAATGAAAACCAAAAATATAATCCCTGCATTCACAGACATTATAAAGATGTAGGCAAAGAAGAAAAAAAGAAAGACTGGATAGACAGACTCCTTTGAAACACTCAGCCCCTCCAGCTGGAGTGTGAGTCTATTATAGGTGTAGTTTTCCATCAACCTGAAAGAACAAAAAACAGGGTGCATATGCTCAATGACAGTATAAACAACATAAACTTCATAGTTTTCATCAAGAAATTTAGTTAAATAGAAGAGTAAAGCTCCAAAAATAATGACTGAAGTGAAAGATAGCTACATATTTTGAGTTTTGATTAAAAATGATCATGTTATACTACTTTCTATATTAATAGTAATTTTAAAAAAATAGTAATTTTTTTAAAATTACTATTAATATAGTCAGAAATTAAAGTGTGTTATTCATTAATACCTGCTTTGAGTCTTCTAGTTCATCAGCATGTAATCCTTTGTTCTTGTGTCTTTGTTGGTCTTCCTCTTTCTTTTATATAGGCACAGATTTATTGTCAGTGGACTTGTTAACCCAGATGACTTGAACCTATATTACACATTCAGAAGCACATAAACTAAGAACTTATGTGGGGTTTGAAGTTACGGAAGACGATTAGGGCCACAAAATTTTTTATTTATTATTTTTTTCAGAAGTCTGACTTGTAAACTCAGAACTGTCGGAACCAGTTGCTGGTGGCAGCGGCCACTGCCTTGGCGGTGTCTGGGGCAGTTACCACTGCCCTGCCACGGCAACTGCTGCTGTTTTGGCATTTGTGTTTAGTTTTTATTTTATAAAACATTCGTCAGTGTGTTGTATTTGACTGCTGGAAGTTGCATTTTCATTATGTGATTTCTGCTTTAATTTGAAGGTTTTCTTAATTAATCTCTCAACTCCTGCCACTATGCAGGACAACTGCCACTGGTACCGCTGCCCTGCTGGTGTCTGGGGAAGCTGCCACTGAAATGCCGCGGCAGTTGCCGGTTTTTGCCCCAGACTTACGTCCCTGGTGGAAATCCCCAGTCAGGCTGCCTCAGACATCGGCAGCTGCAGCTGCCACTGGCAGCAGTTGGGAAATTAATTAAGAAAACCTTGCAAATTAATGCGTAATGGAAATACTACTTAGAGCGAGTCAACTAAAACACTGACTGTTTTATAAAATGGTGCTAGATGCTATTAGAGTCTTTTAATTCCCCGGTTCCAAAACAAAATAAGCCCTTTCCAGCACATTGCGAGCTGCTCTTTCCCTGCTTTACTCAACCCAATAAAAAGTGACAGTCGTCAAGTTTTCAGAGCGACTCACAATTTACGTTGTAAAATAGTGACACAAAGAAGTTTAGTTTAGT
This sequence comes from Protonibea diacanthus, assembly GCA_028641955.1. Taxonomy (NCBI): domain Eukaryota; kingdom Metazoa; phylum Chordata; class Actinopteri; family Sciaenidae; genus Protonibea; species Protonibea diacanthus. The sequence continues at coordinate 10,571,601 of CM053990.1, forward strand.
TTGTAATAAGAGAGAGAGCACTGGTCGAGATACATAGGTGGTAAATCAGAGTGAGGGAGACTGTTTCATAGCGGTTACGTACAGCACACATAAACACAGAAAGGGCTGGCTCAATTCATGGCAGTGGCAGCTAGTAGTGGCACTTCCCCACTGACCTGCCGGTGTGTGAGGCAGCTGCCTGTCTTGGCAACTGCTGCTATAATGGCATTTGTTTTTATTTTATAAAACAGTTGTCAGTGTTGCATTAAACTCGCTGGCAGTAGCATTTCCATCATGTGATTTCTGCATTAATTTGGTTTTAGGTTTTCTTAATCTCTCAACCACTGCCACTCTGTGGGGCAGCTGAACTAAACATACCGCCAGAACTTTCCACAAACCGCTGCACCCCCAAACCCCATCTCCTCTGGTGACTGATAGCCATCAAATACCTCTCAAACTGAGCAATATCAAGATCAAGTTTGTGCACTATAAACTATGAAACTCTCCCAGCTGCTGTAATGTTGTTGTTGTTTTTTTTCTGTACCTAACCTCTATGCCTGTTTCTCTCAGAGATAATTTTTTTTTTTCATTGTTTCACAGTGGCCAAACATCCGAACACACCTGATTGGTCTGAATAAAGTTGTGTTTCACATCTGAGGCTCATCGTCACGACTCTAGGGTGGAGTAACCTGCTCTTCATAATTAGTATATATAATAATGATTTGATTTAAATCATTTTAAGTTTTTGTTTTTACATAAATTAGTATTTATCAAACCAATTTTGCTATTACTGTTCCACTTGAGAGTGGCTGAGTGCCCTACCTAGTGGTTTAATTCAGTATTACAAGTGTGGTATGGTCTTTGAATATGACTGAATATCAAACCCGGGTTGAACACTTGGCAAGCGTCTTGCTGAGGACCCAGTTAGAGTGAAATTGATCAGATTAGATTTGTCAGAAACTAGAAATCACTGAAATTGAAGGTCACTATTTATTTTATAACAAGTGTTTAGGCTAAAGAAATTTCAACATGATCTTTTTGTAACTTATCTAATTGTAACTTTATTATATTGCACTTGTTGTTATTAAGTTTTTTTTTCCACTGACTATCCCACACATATTGAAACATGCAGACAAACATGCAAACATTGTTCATTATTCATACTGATAAAGGCACAAAAAGACCTTGTTAACTAACTTTATAACAGTGGTGAAGTGTTTTTGGATTTAAACAACTTTAAAAATAACTTTTTCATCTCTTTTGACTGCACACCGTAAATAATGGGATTGAGACTGCCAGGGATGATGTGAAACAAAATGCTACATAGTTTTCTGTAGTCTGAGTACTGAGGAAAGCGATGCAGGACAATGATTAGCATTCCACATACAAACATAATTAGATATACAAAGAGATGAGTGCTGCAGGTCTTCAAGGCTGTACTGTTCAAAGACCTGTTATTGCTAGTCAGACAGACTACTGTAATCTTAGTATACGTGACAACCATGCTGCCTATAGAACCAGTAAAAAGGACCACAGTAAATGTGAGGCCATAAACATTATTAATAAACACACTCTCACAGGAGAGTTTAAACAATGAGGCATTGTCACAGTGAGAATTCATAATCATAGTCCTGCATCGGTTCAGCCGTACAGTCAGACCGATAAGAATCCCAACCAAAACAAAGGCCACTCCCCAGGCAGAAACTGTCAGCTTCATCACCATCTTGTTGGTCATTATGGAAGTATAGCGTAGGGGATTGCAGATGGCCACATATCTGTCAAAGGCCATAATCATGAGTGCAGTATGAGAAGCAGTACCGTACATGTGTGTGGTAAAAGCTTGAACCACACATTCATAATAACTGATGAGGCGCTCAGAGGGAGGCCGAAACATGTCTAATAGCAAACGAGGCAACATGATAGAGTTTCCAAGTATATCATTGATTGGCAGGTTGCAAAATAGGAGATACATAGGCTGATGAAGGCTCTTGTCAATGAAAACCAGAACAGTAATGCCCACATTTGTGACCATTATAAACAGGTAGGAGAAAAAGAAAAAGAGATAGACAGGGTAGATAGACTCTTTTGAAACATTTAACCCCTGCAGCTGGAGTGTAAAGCTGTTGTAGGTGTAGTTTTCCATCAACCTGAAAGAACAAAACAATGTCAATGTCACGGAATGAAATTCAAGGATCAGTTCAGTTTCTGAGAAAGAGATGATTGTACAAAGCTGAAAATGTCAGCTTACCATGAATTAGTAGACAATTATTAAAGTATACACTATATAAAGTTAATTTAATCTGATATAATAGTTTCACCCTTCATTTCACCCTTCTTGTAAAAGTTACATTTTTTTACTGATAGTCATCCCAGCAGCTTCCACAAATCATTAAAGTAAAACACTGAAGCCTGAAGAGATGAATGTTGTCAACAGAACATTGTGAGAAATGTGTAAAAAAAGAAACTTTATCTTGTATATTACAAATACCTTCTTTGAGTAGTTTCAATGGGCCTGCTCACTGCTAACAGCCACCAGTTCCAATGAAGATCTCCTCTGTTGCAGGGTTTTATAGACGTGATTTTATCTTCAAGGAAATCAATTATCATCATTTCTGCCAAAGTGTGATGCAACATTATCACATTAAGACATCATGATTATCATCTGGGAACATGCTGTAACATACAGCTTTTAGTTTAGTTTACTTTAGTGGGTTCCTTGCATTGGCTACCTGTTAAATCTAGAATAGAATTTAAAGTTCTTCTCCTTACATACAAAGCTCTTCATGGTCAGGCACCATCATATCTTAAAGAGCTCATAGTACCAACTCAGTAAGTGGTTGAAATAACCAGCCTGTGCCTTTCAGCACAGACTGATACTGGGCAGTACTCTCTTGGGCACATTGATTATCTGCATTATGTTAAGTTTAGTATGCATTAGTTGTGCTTCTTCAAATCTGCCCTCATACAACTTTGTGTCTTTCTGACATCCACATATTAGGATTTGTAATCTATTCATTACTTTGAAGAGTCATCAGCCTAAGTCTTTATAGCAAATAGCTGTAGTCCCTTGATGTTCCCTACTTTGTACTCAGTGACAGCCCTGTCTGTGCTGGTTGATTCTTTGCTTGTATGCCTTATGTATGTCTGGGTCTGTTTGGCGACAATGGATTTTGTCACTATGACTGCTAGAACACTGAAGTGCCACATCCAGTTGCACTTTGTGAAACATAACAGAAGAACCCTTCATTTCTTAGGAAAGCTTTTATTGTGAAACATTTTGTTCCACTGTGGAGTGGCTATGTTATGTCTGATTTAGTAGTCCGATTTGGTATTACCAGTCCGGTCACACTGGTTTATCAACCTTACTCTGTTACCCTCAGCCTCCTCTAAATGCCCTGATGGGCTCTGCTATAGTAATGACAAAAGCATTTTTCAGCCCTCATTCTGGGTTATTGAACAGACACTAGAGATTTATGCATTTGAAGTTTCATTTTTATTTTACTACATTAAAAAAGAGGAAATGTTCAGAATGGAATGAAAAGGGCTTTTCACACACACACACACACACACACACACACACACACACACACACATATATATATATATATATATAACTGATGGACATTTATTCAAAGGTTTTTATTAAACTGATATCCCACACCTGTTGTGAAAATGCACAGATTATACACTGACATCATTACTAGGAACATAATAATTTGATAACATGTTTTTTTATGAGCTAATTAGCATATTGATGCCTAATATAAATGTGTTATTATTGAGAACCTTTTCTACCAAATACAATACAGCACCTTATTACCATAATATTAATCAACTTAAATTATAGGAAAAACATATGGAATAATAGGTGTCTACATACAAGAGACAAACACAAGAACATTTAAAATTATTTATAATGATAAGCATAGTAGTATAGTACCTTGGAACCTAACTTTAGAATGATGGTAATGTCTTTTTGGACTTAAACAACTTTGAAAAGAACTTCTTTATCTCTTTTGACTGTACACCATAAATTATAGGGTTAATGCTGCCAGGAATGATGTGAAATAAAATGGTACATAGTTTTCTGTAGTCTGAGTACTGAGGGAAGCGATGAAGAGTAATGATAGACATTCCATTGAACACCATAATCAGGTAAACGACCAGATGAGTGCTGCAGGTCTTCAAGGCTTTACTGTTCAAAGACTTATTTTTACTGGTCAGACAGACTACTGTGATCTTAGTATAGGTGAGAACCATGGTGCCTATAGAAAATGTGAACAGGACCACAGTGAAAGTGAGGCCATATACATTATTGATAAACACACTCTCACAGGAGAGCTTAAACAAAGAAGCATTGTCACAGTAAGGATTCATAATCATAGTCCTGCATCGGTTCAGCCGTATGGTCAGACCGAGTAAAATCCCAACCAAAACAAAGGCCACTCCCCAGGCAGAAACTATTAGCTTCATCACCATCTTGTTGGTCATTATGGCAGTATAGCGCAGAGGGTTGCAGATGGCCACATATCTGTCAAAAGCCATAATCATGAGCACAGTGTGTGAAGTAGTACCAAACATATGTGTGGTAAAAGCTTGAACCACACATTCAAAATAACTGATGAGACGCTCAGAGGGAGGCCGAAACATGTCTAATAGTAAACGTGGCAACATGATAGAGTTTCCAAGTATGTCATTGATTGGCAGGTTGCAAAAAAGGATATACATAGGCTGATGAAGGTTTTTGTCAGTGAAAACTAGAGCAGCAATGCCCACATTTGTGACCATTATAAACAGGTAGGAGAAAAAGAAAAAGAGAAAAACAGGATAGATAGACTCCTTGGAGACATTTAACCCCTCAATCTGGAGTGTAAAGCTGTTGTAGGTGTAATTTTCCATCAACCTGAAAGAACAAAACAATGATGTTTAGATCACAAAATGAAATCAATGCATCAGTTATCACAGATAACTATATTTAACTGAAAAGTAAGCTTTTTCTAATAAAAATCATTTAATCTTAGTATACTATTTTTACACATTTCGCCCTCCCCGGGAAAATTAAATTTCCTTACTGAAGAAAAGTATCACCCCAGCAGGTTCCACAAACCATTAAAGTAAAGCAATGAAGCTTTAAGAGGTAATGAAATAGCTTCATGTAGATCGGTATCACTTACTTTTAGCAATCAACGTGCTCGAAGCTGAACATCGACTAGTTCCAACGATCTCCTCTGTGGCAGTGTTTTATAGATGTGATTTTATCTTCAAGGGAATCACTTCTTATTACCTCAGACAGAGTATGATGCAACGTTAATCATTATGATCATCAACTGTGAACAAGCTGTCAAATACAACATTTAGTTTAATTTTGAAAGTACAGTTTGTCCCCATTCACCCTTAATTCCAACAACAATGATAAAATAGCGATTTATATTTAGCCTATAAATGAATGAGCACCAGAGGTGTCAAGTAACAAAGTACAAATACTTTGTTACCTTACTTAAGTAGAATTTTTGGGTATCTATACTTCACTGGAGTAATTATTTTTCAGCCGACTTTTTACTTCTACTCCTTACTTTTTCACGCAATCATCTGTACTTTCTACTCCTTACATTTTTAATACAGTCTCGTTACACGATTTCCGTCATTCAGACTTGACAGAGGCGACTTACGAGATCAATGTAGATCGGAGGAGAACAAAAAAGAGTTGGCTGACGTCTGATTTTTATTGGCAGATTGTCACACTCTACAGCCAATGGTATCGTTTACAGCGTGTTCGCTCCTGACCAATCACAGTGCACTGACCCACAGATGGCGGGAACTAAACACGGAGCATCGTCGCTAACGTTTAGCTGCTTAGCTAGCATGGACTCGTCGTGACTGCGTCATAGAGCTGTTATGTCATTTTGAGACTCAGTTTGTAAAGTTTCGTCAACGTGTGAGGACTCGTCTGACACACAGAGTCTCCTGTTGTGTGTCTGGACTTTGTCTGCACTGTATCTGTGTGAACGGCTTCATTCAACGGCTCTCCTCTGGCACCGTGAGTTACTATGGTTACAAGAACGCCCTGAAACTTTGTAATGATAATCAATCAGAAGATTTTTTGGTTAGTTTGACGGTACAAAATCATGGATGTAGCCTGATTGTACCTCTGCTGAAATCTTGTATTATAACATATATAACAAATGTAAAGCCTCAGAGCTTCTTTGATTATTAACAGTATGTAGTGATGACAGAAAGGTGAGCGCTCACCATCACGCTGAAACTGAAAAAAGTTTCACTTATTATTATTTAACCTTGGTGCTGTTTGATTGATATATTTTTCTGTTAAATGATAAGAGGCTCACTGGAAACAATAACAATAATAATGAGAAGAAGTAGAAAAATAACATAATGAAGTTCTGTAGATGGTTGATTATTTGAAAAAGTAAAACTTGAGATAATCTTGGCAAAAGATTAAAGAAAAGTGTGAACAGAACAGCTCTTTAAAGCATCCTCCTGTAAAACACTGTCGGTCAAGTATTTAAACTTGATGTCTGCATTAGAGATCATGGTTATGAGTGCAGTGGGGCTGTAAATCTTGTCTTATTTTTTTAGCACATGTCAAGTAACGTTACCTGTCACATCCTTCATAAATTGCCAATGGGGAATATGACTTGGCTGCAGCTTGGAAAACTTTCAGTCAAAAGATTTTTTGCTTTAATCCATGATAGAGTGAATTTGATTGGATGAGAAGTATAAACATATACCTTTACGACACACTATTGGTTTGTATGTGATGCATCGCCTCTGCATACTACAAATTATGTCACACGCAAGCAACTGACAACTGACTTTATGTGGCCTGGTGCGAAAATGTCCGTAGCAGAGACTCAAGAGAAATCTGATTTGTTGTTGTTTTTTATCAGAATTATTATTTTTTGATTAATCATTAATTTTGACAGCACTATATTGTATAGTGCTGTTATACATAGCATAGCATAGTATACCATTACAATACTTATAGGCATATAACTAGTCATCATATCTTCCGCTCCATGAAACACATGTTAATGCTCAGTAGCACACATATACAGTATGGTTCTTTAATGCATTTGCATTATACTAAAATGCATTCATTTTCATTGGGCTTGTATGAGGCTGAAACAGGTAGCCTAGTGCATCCCAATTTTTTCAACATTAACGTTTTAATATAACATTATAGTCATTATGACCTTTAGAAAAATGATGTTTCTTGGGGGGAGGTTGTGTAGAGCACCATAGGCCCCTGTGGCTCAGGGCCTATAACATTTGATGGCTTTTTTTTTCTTTAAATTACTTTTACTTTTATACTTTAAGTAGTTTTGATCTAGGCACTGGCTCCATCCACCCAGTATTATGGAGAATTTTATTCACAACACAATCATTTCAGTCAGCGATGATGTCTTATGCTGAAAGGTTTATTGAAGATTGGTCAATGAGAATGGAGGATTTATCAATACACTTGCCATGACATGATACCGGCTGAGTTCTGAAAAACCTGTCCTTTCTGGCTCGTTTATATGCCCTCAGAATAGTGCCACAAATACTCTGTGTCTATAAATCGTCATACTCAATCCATCTCTAATATTAGGTATTTTCCAGTAGGTCATTGTTCTACTAAAAAGGAAATATGTTTAACCTTAGTGGCCTGACAGAAATACCTAACTCTGCCAAGGCTCCTGTGCTATTTACCTATCTGTTTATGGAGTGAGACAGCCCTATCATCTGACCTTACAATAGTTACATACATTACAATAGTAATGGTCAGAATGGTGCCTGCTTTCCTAAACACAAACATACAGCTGCTTTGTATCTCAATGAGAAGTACTCAGTGTCCCCATAATAATCTCGAATTTAACACTATCCCAAAACATATACTTCACACTGTGTAACCACCATTTGTGGCATGCTTGCCTAGAAAATCCTTTCACAACTGGGATCTTTTTTTTTAATTGTCATGATGGCAAAATCTTCTTGGGCTTGAATAGCTTTGACAAGAATTTCCGTATCTCTTTTGACTGCACACCATAAATAATGGGGTTGAGGCTCCCAGGGATAATATGGAACAAAATGCTACAGAGTTTTCTGTAGTCTGAGTACTGTGGAAAGCGATGAAGAGCAATCAGTGATACACCACTAAACACCATGGTCACATAAACAACCAGATGAGTACTACAGGTCTTTAAGGCTGTACTGTTCAAAGACTTGTTTTTACTAGTCAGACAGACTACTGTAATCTTAGTATAGGTGAGAACCATGCTGCCTATAGAAGATGTTAACAGGACCACAGTGAAAGTCAGGCCATATATATTATTAATAAACACATTCTCACAGGAAAGCTTAAACAGTCCGGCATTGTCACAGTAAGGACTTTCGATAAAAGTCCTGCATCGGTTCAGCCGTGTTGTCAGTCCAAGAAGAATTCCAACCAAAACAAAGGCCACTCCCCAGGCAGAAACTGTCAGCTTCATCACCATCTTGTTGGTCATTATGGCAGCATAGCGCAGGGGATTGCAGATGGCCACATATCTGTCAAAGGCCATAATCATGAGCACAGTGTGTGAAGTAGTACCAAACATGTGTGAAGTAAAAGCTTGAACCACACACTCATAATAACTGATGAGACGCTCAGAGGGAGGCCGAAACATGTCTACAAGCAAACGTGGCAACATGATAGAGTTTCCGAGTATGTCATTGATTGGCAGATTGCAAAAAATGAGATACATAGGTTGGTGAAGGTTTTTGTCAATGAAAACTAGAACAACAGTGCCCACATTTGCAACCATTATAAACAGGTAGGAGAAAAAGAAAAAAAGAAAAGAAGGGAAAATAGAATCATTTGAGACAATCAACCCCTCCAGCCGGAGTATGAAGCTGTTGTGGGTGTAGTTTTCCATCAACCTGAAAGAAAATAAAACAAACTTTAAAAATCAAAACATTGGTCTAATTCACACATGGAATTTCTAGATAATCATAAATCATTTCAAACAATCAATCAAGAGATGATACTGATTGTACAACTAAACAACAGAAACTTAGTAATGCCTACTTTGACCATCTGATATCGACTGTCTCTTCCTTGTTTCTTCTAGTTCCTTGCTGGCAATACCAACCAGCACCTAACAAGATGTTCCCTGTTGTATTTTATAGATATGACTTCAATTTAAGGGATTTCATGTCCCTTAATGTTGCATCATGTCTGACAGCTGAAACAAGCTGAAATAAACAACTTGTAGCTCTAAGACAGGAAAGTAATGTTTGTGTCACCAAGTGGTTGTTAGTTTTAAGTACATCCTATTCATTGGAATGAGAAAATAAACAAAACAGGACAGAAAATATGAAATTGTTTGGAATATAAAATGGAAAACAATAAAAAAAAATGCAGTTTGCATGTTTTCCCTGTGTAATAATAAATAATACATATAATAAACAATAATACATTTTATTTCTAAGCACTTTTCTGAATACTCAAAGGCACTTTACATAAAAAAAAAATCAAAGCATCCAAAACAACATAAAACAGTACACTAAAAACACATTATACAGCTACATAGAAGGCTCTGTCGCCTAGGTTTGGTGCTTGATCCTGGGTAGTGGAGTCAGGAGGTTAACTTCAGACGAACAGAGACTGCGAGATGGATTGTGGCAACAGAGCAAGTCACTGAGACAGGAAGAGGCCTGGTTGTGGAGGGCTTTGTGGGTGAGGAGGAGGATTTTGAACTGGATGCACTGTGTACTCTGGGTACTCCGGTTTCCTTCCACAGTCCAAAGACATGCAGGCTAGTCTCTATGTGCTTCACGATAAACTGGCAACTTCAAGGAATCAAGGAACCATATGATGTAAATAGCTAGTTGAAAGGGGAGCAAAAGACTTCTTTGCTGTTCTTTGCCTTTTTTCATTGCAGCTTTGTCAGTTTCTCTGTATCTCACACACACCAGATGTTAAACCACACACCAAGCTACAAATTGTTCCTCATAGGATGCTGAGTGGACAGAACTACTATGGTTTGGACACATAAGATGGATTCTTGTGTGATCTTGTGAATCCAGCTGCCTGTCAAAGTGAGCAGTCCTTGCTGCATATAGATTCACGTAGATCCATAATGGACTTGAACCGGCCACCCTCCGATTCACAAGCGAAGTCCCTATGGACTGAGCAACTCCTTATGTTCATAAATGTACAAATGAATCTTATGAAGGCAAAACCTTTTTGGACACAAATAACTTAGACAAAAATTTCCGTATCTCTTTTGACTGCACACCATAAATAACAGGATTGAGGCTGCCAGGAATGATATGATACAAAATGCCAGCAAGTTTTCTGGAGTCTGAGTACTGTGGGAAGCGATGCAAAGTAATGACAGCCATTCCACTGAGCAACATGATCAGATACACAGCCAGGTGTGTGCTGCAGGTCTTCAAGGCTTTACTGTTCAAAGACTTGTTCTTACCAGTGAGACAGACTACTGTAATCTTAGTATATGTAAGAACCATGCTGCCGATAGAACCTGTGAACAGGACCACAGTAAAAGTCAGGCCATAGATATTATTAATAAACACATTCTCACAGGAGAGTTTAAACAGTGCAGCATTGTCACAGTGAGGGCTTCTTATAAGAGTCCTGCATCGGTTCAGCCGTATGGTCAGGCCAAGAAGAATCCCAACCAAAACAAAGGCCACTCCCCAGGCAGAAACTGTCAGCTTTATCACCATCTTGTTGGTCATCATGGCAGCATAGCGCAGGGGATTGCAAATGGCCACATATCTGTCAAAGGCCATAATCATGAGCACAGTGTGAGCAGAGGTACTGAACATATGTATGGTGAAAGCTTGAACCACACACTCATAATAACTGATGAGGCGATCAGAAGGAGGCCTCAACAAATCTAAAAGCAAACGAGGCACCACGATAGAGTTTCCAAGTATGTCATTGACTGACAAGTTGCAAAATAGGAGATACATAGGCTGGTGAAGGTTTTCGTCAATGAAAACCAGAACAGCAATGCCCACATTTGCAACCATTATAAACAAGTAGGAGAAAAGGAGAAAAAGAAACACAGGGTATTTAGACTCCTTTGAGACATTTAACCCCTCCAGTTGTAATGTGAAGCTGTTGTAGGTGTAGTTTTCCATCAACCTGAAAGAAAATAAAACACATTTTAAATATCATCAGTAATGCCCAGGCAATCCAGTTGCACAAGTAATGGTAATGATATATACTTAGATGTAAGACGTGCCCCAGAATAGAGAGTGAAAAGTGTTTTGTTGTTGTGTTGTTGTTCAGGGAGTCTATCCTGAAATCATTAACAATGAAAGCAGAAGAAGTAAATGTACTTTACATTTATTTTGAATTTGATCAAAATTTATGAAAACTGAGTTAATTAAAAATTTAAATTGTGAGGAAATCTATGCATCAAATCATTTTTTTGAGAAAATGACGATTACACAGCTTAATTCAGTCTGCTTTGCCTCATTACAGGGAATTATATCATACATTGTTTTGATACAGTTTATCTTATATAAATATATAAATATGTGTATGCTCAGCAGATCTGTAAAATTATAAAAGCACTGAAAGCAACAGATGTTGGAGAGGTAAACATTTCGACATACATATATTTCACCTTTGATTAGACAATGTGAGAAGAAAAAGAAAGTTTTTTTTGTTTTGTATAAATCAGTGATGCCTGTTTTGAGTGTCTCCGGTTTGGCTTCTTTTTCTTGAGTCTCCTTGATCACTGCTGGTAATATCCGCCAACTCCAATGAATATCTCCTCTGTTGCGATCTTTTGTAGACTTGATTGTATCTTCAGGGTAATCACTTCTCACGTCACTTAATTTGTGATGCATCCAAAATAAATTATGCTACAACTGTCAACAAGTTAGGATATACAGGTTTTAGCTCTGAGACACAAAGTAAGAGTAAAGTTTGTGTCACCTTGGTCACCCTCCCTTCCACCAAAACTTCCCACTTGTTTTTTTTTTGACCAGACTAAATTATCCAGCCCCAAATGTAGGTTTCTTGCTATTACAAAGCCACTACAAGTGATGAGGGGCCAAATGGCATATGCAGAGTTTTTTCCAGTGATATTGTAAACTATTGTGTTATGGAGAGTGTCCTCACTCACTTTATTTCAACCACTTCAATAGCTGTAGTAAAAAGGAAATAATCTTGCAACCCCCTGATTGAGAACCACTGCCGTAACTCATTATTCAACAACTTTGAATATAAGGATCTATTTTACTTTGACATTGAGTCTGTATTGCAGCCAAAATGCAGTAGTAGACTTAAAATGAATGGAAATTCCTGCAATTTCTGAACAGCACCGGATTTGGGCTGAATTAGGCCTTACAGTAAATTAATGAAAATCTACTGACACTTGTGTTTGTTGTATGAAACACATTTTTACTCCCACCATATCAAAAATGGCAGCTTTGTGAGTTGCCCTATGCTTCAAACTAGGCAGCTGTCGATAACCCTCCGGCGTCATTTCGGAACAAGTGACAGCTTAGTAGCAATTTGTGGCAACAGGGCCAAGGTGCTGGAGAGCTGAGACTGTGTGATTCTGAGTCTCTCCTGCACTGGGCAGCTGAAAAACTGGAGAGCTGAGGCACTGTGTGTCTGAGGCAAAGGCTGGTTGATGGCAGACAAGAAAACTTGCTAGAGGCAAGTGGACTGGTATGGATCCAGCTTAACGCCAATGTCATGCCAGAAAAATGCAGGAAGTGGAGGCGAGCCTCCATAAACAAGTCTATAACTGGTCAGTTTGTACTGTACATTGGGATGATGGGATGATGAGTGCTCTTTTTTTATTTCCATCTGTTATATTCAAATGAAAGTGGCACAGTTTTCTCACAGTGTTGCACTTTGATGACAGGGAATACAGTAATGTTACAGGGGTGGTTTTCTGCCAGTTTTGACCTCTGGCACCTTTGCTTCAAATCTCAGTGATTTACGGAGTTTCTTGATGGAGAGATAGACAAGATGACACAAACAACTTGGACAAAAATTTCCGTATCTCTTTGGACTGCATGCCATAAATAACAGGATTGAGGCTGCCAGGGATGATATGATACAAAATAGCAGCAAGTTTTCTGGAGTCTGAGTACTGTGGGAAGCGATGCAAAGTAATGATAGACATTCCACTGAGTAACATGATCAAATACACAACCAGGTGAGTGCTGCAGGTCTTCAAGGCTTTACTGTTCAAGGACTTGTTTTTACCAGTCAGACAAACTACTGTAATCTTAGTATATGTAAGAACCATGCTGCCGATAGAACCTGTGAACAGGACCACAGTAAAAGTCAGGCCATAGATATTATTAATAAACACATTCTCACAGGAGAGTTTAAACAGTGCAGCATTGTCACAGTAAGGGCTTCTTATAAGAGTCCTGCATCGGTTCAGCCGTATGGTCAGACCGAGAAGAATCCCAACCAAAACAAAGGCCACTCCCCAGGCAGAAACTGTCAGCTTCATCACCATCTTGTTGGTCATCATGGCAGGATAGCGCAGGGGATTACAGATGGCCACATATCTGTCAAAGGCCATAATCATGAGCACAGTATGAGCAGTGGTACTGAACATATGTGTGGTAAAAGCTTGAACCACACACTCATAATAACTGATAAGGCGTCCAGAGGGAGGCCGCAACATGTCTACAAGCAAACGAGGCACCATGATAGAGTTTCCAAGTATGTCATTGACTGACAAGTTGCAAAACAGGAGATACATAGGCTGGTGAAGATTCTTGTCAGTGAAAACCAGAACAGCAATGCCCACATTTGCAACAATTATAAACAAGTAGGAGAAAAGGAGAAAAAGAAACACAGGGTATTTAGACTCCTTTGAGACATTTAACCCCTCCAGTTGTAATGTGAAGCTGTTGTAGGTGTAGTTTTCCATCAACCTGAAAGAACAAAACAATGCTGTAAATCCAGGTATTAAAGATTATGCTGCAGTATTAGTGTACAACTAACCACAACATAAACTTAGAGCTTTTATCAGTTGTATGTGTACAGTGTATATCCCAAAATTGCTATTTTTTGGTGTGGTTTGTCTTTTAATTTCACGGTAAGGAGGACAATGGTCAAGTTCATTCTAAAAGTATCAACACTGGAAGCTAAAGAAGTTAGTAGTCTATACATAGATCCAAGACATGTATCCCAGAATGGGGAGTAAATTGTTCTTTTTCAAAGCTAAAGAAGTATGTTGTTTTAAATATATTTTGACTTTGATCAGGAATTATTATAAGATAAAGTAAAAATGATCAATGACCAAATCAATTTCTGAGAATGTGATGATTATACAACTGAATTGAAAATGTCGGCTTTCCAAGATTTTAGAGAATTGAAAATGTCCATTGTTTTGGGAAAGTACAACTTACTTGATGTAAATATTTCTGTATCCCAGGTCCAACAAATCATTAAAGCATTTAAAGCAATCTTTACATATGCATGTTTTGCTTTCAACTAGACATTGTGAGAAGAAAGAAACTTTCTTGTACATCAGTGATACCTGTTTTGAGCGTCTCTGGTTTGGCTACTCTGTCTTGTGTCTCCTCGGTCATTACTGGTAACATCCACCAGCTCCAATGAATATCTCCTCTTTTGCAATCTTTTATAGACTTGATTTTATCTTTAGGGAAATTACATCATTATGTCAGATAATATGTGATGCATCTGTCAACAAGCTATAGTATACAAAATTTAGACAAGAAAGAGTGATGTCACCTTGGTAAAGGTGAAAGATGAAAATAATGTCTTAGAAATCACTGACTAAGATATCAATTAGAAACATTTACAGTTGAACAACTATAAAAGGTTAGTGTCTTCTTTAATGGAGTAAAGTAAATACCACTACACACAAAAAAAAAAAAAAAAAAAATCACAGTGACCTTTTCTATGGCTTTGTCAGAAAAGTTAACTCAACTCTGTAGTTGATTTTGATGCCAGAGTTTGCAGTGGTGGATAAAATTACATTGAACATTGATTTATTTACATACATTTGTCTATACAGAAAGGGGAATTTTAATTTGATGTTTTGCTGTCGCTTTGTTGTTTCCTGTGTTTATGTGGATCACAACATGTAATGGACCATTATACAAAGGAATATACAATAGCAAATTGGGCTGTATCAGTTCACAGACAGAACCAACAAGACATGTTTTAGTATTTGTGTTTGTGATTGTGCGGTATTCTTATACTTTAGATTTCTGTATCTTTATCTGTATCCTTTGCCGCAAAACATGCTGCTTGCTATTAACATTCATTTATATATTGACACAGTACATCAGATTTAAGAAAATAAAACACAGTGTCTCGTTACAAAAGAGCATTAATTCAGTGTTCATGGTTTTATATTACTCAATTGAACAATTTGCTAAAATTCATTTACATTACATTTACACATTTCTACATTTATTTTTTACACAATGGCAAGCATTTTTTGGACTGAAATATTTCATATAGGAATTTTCTGATCTCTTTGGACTGCACACCATAAATAATAGGGTTGAGGCTGCCAGGGACAATAACAAATAGAATGGCAGAGAGTTTTCTGTAGTCTGAGTACTGTGGGAAGCGATGCAGAATAATGATAATCATTCCACTGATCAGCATGATCAGATACACAACCAGATGTGTGCTGCAGGTCTTCAAGGCTTTACTGTTCAAAGACTTGTTTTTACTGGTCAGACAGACTACTGTGATTTTAGTATAGGTGAGAACCATGCTGCCTATAGAAGACGTGAGCAAGGCTACAGTAAATGTGAGGCCATAGACATTATTAATGAACACACTCTCACAGGAGAGTTTAAACAAGGAGGCATTGTCACAGAAAGGATTCATGATCATAGTCCTGCATCGGTTCAGCCGTACAGTCAGACCGATGAGAATCCCAACCAAAACAAGGGCTGATCCCCAGGCAGAAACTGTCAGCTTCATCACCATCTTGTTGGTCATTATGGCAGAATAGCGTAGTGGATTGCAAATGGCCACGTATCTGTCAAAGGCCATAATCATGAGCACAGTGTGGGAAGTGGTCCCAAACAACTGTGTAACGAATGCTTGGACCACACATTCATAATAATTGATGAGACGCTCAGATGGAGGAAGCAAAATGTCTGCAAGCAAACGTGGCAAAATATGAGTACTTCCAATTATGTCACTGAGTGACAGGTTGCAGAAAAGGAGATACATAGGCTGGTGAAGGTTCTTGTCAATAAAAATTAAAAACGAAATGCTGATATTCATAACCATTATAACAATGTAGGAAATTAAGAACATGAAAAAGACAGGGTATGTGGAAGCTTTTCTGACATTTAAGCCTTCTAACTGGAGTGTGAAGCTGTTGTAGGTGTAGTTTTCCATCAACCTGAAATACAAATAACAATATTCTTTGAATGTTGGGATACTGATAACGTATTGGCAATCTAGATGTCAGAGACACTTGGTATACTAAATGACAAGCAACAAACAGTCCACACTGTTCCCATAAAATAAAAATAGCAACAATAACACAACATGACATATCTTTATCATATCTTTACATATATTTTGAATACTTTTAAAGAATATAAAAATGCATTTTTCTTGCTTGTGATACTATAATACCTACTTTATGACCATGGTCTTTAGTTATCACTACAAGCAGACAGTACTCTCTAGCAACAAAGACCTGTATTGTTTTTATAAATGCAAGTTCAACATCAAGGGATTCAATTAGACTCAAATAATGTGTGATGTAACATTAAGACATCGCTGTGATGCCCACACTAACCATCAATAAGCAGCATTAATTAACATAAGTTTGAAGCAATGTTGTAAAACATTTTGACCTTTGAACCTTAGACCTTTAAAATCATTTTTATGCTACACTGACTTGTAATAGGGTGAATGGTGCCACTCTCATTTGCACTCTGCTCACTTTATGCATGTTCTGGCATAATGCAACTCGGTTGATTTGGGTAGATCACATTCTCCCATGAGAAATATGTAATGCTTCACAGCACAAAGTCACGCACCACCACCTCTGATTTTGGTGAAAATGAGTCAAATCATATTTTATGGAGAAAATCATTTATTTTCCTCAGATTTCCTCTGGCTGCTCAGCTTTAACACAATGTGTTGCATTGTTTCCTGATGGATAGTGAAGAAAACGGATGTTAGCTAGTCAGCTCTGCTCAGTTAACCATGACGTTACTACATGGACTAGGCAAGCAAAGTACTGGGAGTGTTGGTGTTTTCACTGAAAGCACAGGAGCTCTAGGAGCTCTATACACATTCCACTAGGCTCGCACAGTGATATGTCAGGCCCAGGTTGGAGAAGTTGGCCATGTTTCTGGATTTTATTGATATCTGTCCCTCTCTTTGCACGAGTCTTAACTTACAAATGTAGCTATAGCGGCAACCTGTTTTTACTGACAACAGTTTTTTGAAGTGTTCCTGAGCCGACATAGTAATATCCTTTCTACAATCATGTCAGTCTCTGATGCAATTCTGCCAGAAGTGTCATAGATCTCAGGCATTCAGTGGTGGTTTTAGGCCTTGCCCCTTTCATTCTCTGAATCTTTTAATGATATTATGAATTGTGGATGAAACTTGTATTGAAATTGTATGTCGAGAAACTTTGTTTTTAATACATTACCAGTCTGTAAAGGTAGACAGTTGCATTGGTTTACTACTTGCTACCTGGAAGTCTTGGAAATGGGAACATTTCTGGTTGAATGAAAAATCTTTGCTGTGCGATGTCCACACATTCTGTTGCTCCCTAAAGTCAGCTGTCAGAGTTTTTGGGCTTCAGACACTAATGTGTTTACACTTTCAGTTAGCTCCTTACTAACGAGCAGAGAGCTTGAGGACCACCAAGCGCTTGTGTTGCAGCCATAATCCTTTGTTGTACTTTCTTCAGCGGCATGCATTGTGCTGATCTCACTGATGTTCAGAGACCCATCAGGTCTGAACGTAGAGCAAAAAATAAAGAGAAGGAGCAAGATGGTAACCTAAAGCTTTGTGACCAGGTCAGGATGTTTGACTACAGTCACAAGAACCTACCTGAGGAGAGGTGTACCTATAGACAACAAGAAAAACACAGTTCACAGACATAGACGATATGATGTTTCATTATTTGTTTGTAATTATGCTGTGTACTAACTCTGTATTTACTTCAAGCAGAATTTGTACAATGAAAATAGAGTCAAACATATTTTGCTATTGACATTTATTGACATATTTACAAAGTACATAACTTTCAAAGAAAAATATAATGTTTCATTGCAAAAGAGCATTCATGCAGTGTTTATGGTATTATATGATTTATTTGAATCATTTGTTTAAATAAAGATTATTATTCATTAGTGATATTATTTTTTTACACAATAACAAGTATTTTTTGTTTTTTTGGACTGAAATACTTTCGTATCTCTCTGGACTGCACACCATAAATAATTGAGTTGAGGGTGCCAGGGATTAAAACAAAGAGAATGACAGAAAGTTTTCTGTACTCTGAGTACTGAGGGAAACGATGCAGGATAATTATAACAAATCCACTAAACACCATGATGAGATACACAGCTAGGTGAGTGCTGCAGGTCTTCAAGGCTTTACTGTTCAAAGACTTGTTTTTACTGGTCAGACAAACTACTGTAATCTTAGTATAGGTGAGAACCATGGTGCCTATAGAAGCTACAAACAGGACTACAGTAAATGTGAGGCCATAGACATTATTAATAAACACACTTTCACATGAAAGTTTAAACAAGGAGGCATTGTCACAGTAAGGATTCATGATCATAGTCCTGCATCGGTTCAGCCGTATGGTCAGCCCGAGAAGAATCCCAACCAAAACAAAGGCCGATCCCCAGGCAAAAACTGTCAGCTTTATCACCATCTTGTTGGTCATTATGGCAGTATAGCGTAGTGGATTGCAAATGGCCACGTATCTGTCAAAGGCCATAATCATGAGCACAGTGTGGGAAGTGGTGCCAAACAACTGTGTAATGAAAGCTTGAACCACACATGCATAATAACTGATGAGACGCTCAGATGGAGGTCGCAAAATATCTGCAAGCAAACGGGGAAAAATATGAGTAGTCCCAATTATGTCACTGAGTGACAGGTTACAAAATATGAGATACATAGGCTGGTGAAGTTTTGTTAATGAAAATAAGGACTGAAATGCTGATATTCATAAAATTGAAACAATGTAGAAAATTAAGAAACAAGAAAAGACAGGGTACATGTAATCCTTTGTGATATTTAAGCCTTCTATCTGGAGTGTGTAGCTGTTGTAGGTGTAGTTTTCCATCAACATGAAATAAAAATAACAATATTCTTTGCTGGCAACAAAAGCATAGAAAAATGAAGGTTTTAGGCTTGTTATACACAATATCTATGACTTAGATTCATAAACCTTGAAGCTGTTACTTTCTACTATCAATCTTCCAGCAACAATCAAGATCTTTTTTTTAATGCAATGTTCACATCAAGGGGCTCACTTATGTGCCTTATGTATGATGTAATATTAAGACATCAATGTGATGTCCATAGCAACCATCAACAAGCAGCAATGAACTTGTTGAATCATGCCTCAGCCACCTCCTCAAACTGTTTAAAAATGAAACTTTATTCTAAATTGTTAAACTGTTGTATGTTGATATTTTTTTCTCAAAGTGGTGAACCTTTCTTCCCTTTCACACCCAGTCATTTTAATAATGCACCTGTGTTTACCTGTGGATGATTCTAACAGGTGTTTTTCAAGCATTTCACAGCTTTACAGTCTTTGCTAAACCATGTTCCAACATTTTTGAACATGTTGTTGACATCAAATGACAACAAAAATTGTTTAAGAATCATGTCTCATCCACTTCCATCTAAACTCCATCCTTTTACACATACTAATATACACACTTCCTATTGTACTATTATATATACTAATATATATATATAAAACATGATCAAACAATCTTTTCAATAACATTTAATGGACTCATACAAAAAATAAATTCTATTATATAAATGTATTATTTTTTTACACAAAAGTAAGCATTTTCTTCAATCTGAAATACTTTTGCATCTCTTTGGACAGCATCGCTTAATAATTGCGTTGAGAGTGCTAAAAGACTTCCAAAACAAACAGAATGGCTGTGAAAATGTCTGTGATCTCACAGAATCTTTCAAGTGATATCTTATTCTTAATATAGATTTAGATAGGCCACAAAACAAAACATAATGAGCTAATTGCAAAAGAGCATTCATTCAGTGCTTTGTACTTTTATGTATATTATATACGCTTGTTTGATTTCAGCTGTCAAGAAAAGTTATTTCTTAATACAATGAACATGTTTTAGAAGTAAATATTTCATCTAAGAATTTCCGTATCTCTTTTGACTGCACACCATAAATAATGGGGTTGAGGCTGCCAGGGACAATCGGAAACAGCATATGGCAGAAAGTTTTCTGTAGTCTGAGTACTGAGGGAAACGATGGTGATAATTATAAATGTAAATCCATCAAACACCATGATGAGATACACAGCTTTAGGTGAGTGCTGCAGGTCTTCAAGGCTTTTTACTGTTCAAAGACTTGTTTTTACTGGTCAGACAAACTACTGTAATCTTAGTGTAAGTGAGAACCATGGAAAGCTCATAGAAGCTGCAAACAGGACTACAGTAAATGTGAGGCCATAGACATTATTAATGAACAATACTCACAGGAGAGTTTTTAACAAGGAGACATTGTCAGTTGGTAAGGATTCATGATCAGTCCTGCAGCGGTTCAGCCGCATAAAACAGTCGAGAAGAATCCCAACCAAAACAAAGACACTCAGGTACAAACTGTCAGCTTTATCACTAATCTTGTTGGTCATTATTGTTGAATAGCGAGGATTGTAAATGGCCAGGTATCTGTCAGGCTGCTATAATCATGATACAGGTGTGTGAAGTGGTACCAAACAACCAGGTGGTAACTAAAGCTTGACCATGGCCATTCATAATGAACTGATGACGCTCAAAGGAGGGCCGCAAAATATCTACAAGCAAACGGGAAAATATGAGATTTCACTATGTCACTAAGTGACAGGTTGCAAAAATATGAGATATATATTGGTGAAGTTTTTTGTTAATAAAATCAGAACTGAAATGCCATATTCAGTGTTCACAAAGCAATGTACAAAAATTAAGAACAAGAAAAAGATGTGTACATGTGTAATCCTTGTATTTTAAGCCTTCATCTGAAAGTGTGTAGCTGTTGTAGGTGTAGTTTTCATCAACCTGAAATAAAAATAACAATATTCTTTGAATGTTAGATACTGATATAATCCAGACATCAGAGATACTTGATGTATTAAATGACAGGAGGGTTGCTCAACAAAAGGTAAAAAAAAATGAAGGTTTTTAGTCTTGTTATACACACAATATCTATGACTTAGATTCATAAACCTTAGTTACCACTACTACCAGTCAATCCTTCCAGCAAACAATCATGATCTTTTTAATGCAATGTTCACATCAAGGGGCTCACTTATGTGCCTTATGTGATGTATTGTTAAGACATCAATGTGATGTCCATAGCAACCATCAACAAGCAGGAATGAACTTGTTCAAGAATCATGTGTCTCAGCCAATTTCTCAAACTGTTTGTCAGAAACTTAAATTGTTAAACTGCAGTATGTTGATATTTTTCACAAAGCAGGAACCTTTCTTCCCTTTCATACCCAATCATTTTACCATGTACCTGTTTACCTGTAGGATGATTCTAACAGGTGTTTTTCAAGCATTTCTACAGTCTTTGTTGCTCGTGTTCCAACATTTTTGAATATGCTGCTGACATCAAAATGACAACAACAATAAAATCGTTTAAGGATCATATGTCTCATCCATTTCATCTAAATTTATCCTTTACACATACTAATATATGTCCAACAATAATTGTATTATCTATTATTATTTAGGCTCACATGAATGTAAAGGTGTTTTGAGATTCATGAAAACATCATGCAGGAATACAACTTGCCCAGCAATCACGCAAAGATATTTTGTTTTGTTTATATATTCCATAACCTTCAAGAAGAAGCAGAATAATTCATTGCAAAAGAGCATTCATTCAGTGTTCGTACTTTTACATATATCTTATATACATTCATTTGATTTAGTTGTCAGTTGTCAAAGTTATTTCTGACACAATGGCAAGCATTTTTTGAACTGAAATATTTCATATAAGGATTTCCTGATCTCTTTGGACTGCACACCATAAATAATGGAAGAGCTGCCAGGGACAATTGTAAACAGTATGGCAGAAAGTTTTCTGAAACAGGACTGAGGGAAGCGATGCAGAAGGCCAATTGGCAATAACCAATTGAATGACATGATTAGATACACAACCAAGTGAGTGCTGCAGGTCTTCAAGGCTTTACTGTTCAAAGACTTGTTTTTACTGGTCATACAACCACTGCAACTAGTGTGGTGAGAACTATGCCTATAGAAGCCACATATACAGGACTACAGTAAATGAGACCATAGACATTTATTAATAAACACACTCACAGGAGAGTTTAAACAAGGAGGCATTGTCACAGAAAGGGCCTGCGATCATAGTCCTGCATCGATTCAGTCAAGACAGTCAGACTGATAAGAATCCTAACCAAAACAAGGGCTGATCTCTGTGCAGAAACTGACAGCTTCATCACCATCTTGTTGGTCATTATGGCAGAATAGCCGAGGGATTGCAGTAGATGGCCAAGCATATCTGTCAAAGGCCATAATCATGGGAGCACAGTGTGAAGCGTGGTGCCAAAAACTGTGTGAGGAAAGCTTGAATCCACACTAATCCATAATAACTGATGAGATGCTCAGATGGGAGGCCGCAAATATCTGCAAGCAAACGGGCAAATATTTGTACATCCATTATGTCACTTCATGATAGGTTGCAAAAATATGAGGTACATAGGCTGGTGAAGGTTATTGTCAGTAAAAATCAGAACTGAAATGTCATATTCATAACCATTATCACAGTGTAGGAATTAAGAACAAGAAAAGGCAGGTACATCGACTCTCTGTGATTTTGAGCCTCTAACTGAGGTGAAGTTGCTGTAGGTGTAGTTCTCCATCAACCTGAAACACAAAAAGAGTATTCATGAATGAGGATCCTGATAAAGACTTGGCAATCTAGATGTCAGGAATATTTTATGTACTCAATGATAAGTTATAAATTAAGTTCCAATAAAGAAAATAGGCAAACAATAGCACAAAACATACAATGTGACACATCCTTACATATTTTGAATACCTTAGGAAGAAATGATTTGGTGTGTGTAATACAATAATACCTACTTTATGACTTAAGTTCATCAGCCTTGATTTATCACTGCTCTTAGTATTTCCAGTAGAAATGAATTTCTACTTTTAATAGATCCAATGTTCACATCAAGGACCTCAATAGACTCAATTTAAATAATGTGTGACGAAGATATCAATGTTATGTCCATAGCAGCCAAAAATCAGCAACTATAAACTTGTTTACCAAGTGTCCACTTCCTCCATCTGTATCCTTTAAGTACATGCAGGATTTTAGTCTGTTATGGTAAGCCAGTGTGTTACCAGTGGTTTTCTTTTGTGACTGTGGTCCAAGTTGCCTGAGGTCAGTAACAAGCTCATGTGTAGTTCTGGGCTGATCCTCAGCTTACGATTACACTCATGAAGTAAGATCTTGGTGTGCCCAGACCAAGGCGACATGAAGGTTTTGTGTTTCTTCCGCATTTTCAAATAATTGAATAAACAGCTGTCTCCTTCTAACGAGGCTGGGCTTTGCTGATGGTCTTGTAGTCTATTCCAGCTGTGTGCAGGTTGACAATCTGTCTCTTGATGTTTTAGCTCTTTTTCCCATCGAAAATCTGTGGAGAGAGCTATAGCCTTGAGCTGCTGCTGACAGCCCGAAACCTTAAGGATCTTAGAGACCAAAGAGAAGTGGACCAAAATCCTTTCTGAGATCTGCGCAAACCTGGTGACCAACTACAAGAAATGTCTGACCTCTGTGTTTGCCAAAAAAGGTTTCCATCAGATTTTGTTATATTTTAGTTAGGATTTGATCCTCTAATAAACTTACTTATTTTTAAGGAAATGCAAATCAATTCATAACTTCTTTATATAATGTGATTTTCTGGATATTCTCGTAAAATATTCTATCTCTCACTTTTAAATGAACTCTACTATTAAACAGTGACCGTTTCATTTATTTGTAAGTGGGCAAATTTAGCAAAAATCACAAATGAGTAGCGGATCAAATAATTATTTCCACCGTACTGCCACTTCAGTTCACTCAGAATTATTTGTTTTGTTAATAAATCACTTGTAATGTGATCTTGTTAATGTTGTGATCCTTGGGCGGTGAACGCTTCTACCATTAGTAAGTAGGCTACACAGTAAATCTTGAAGAGGAGCACGTGGACACTGGACACCCAGTTCTGGCTAGCTTGATCTGCTCTGTGGTTTTTCACCATGATGTATATCTGGCAACAATAGATCAGCTGGTATTCTCCACGAACAGAACGGAAAGCTATTTCTGGATGCTTGAACTATCACTTGCAGCTACTGGGGGAATCATGCTCATGTTGGCATCCCCAATTCCACTCACAGGCTACAAGCAGCCAGAGGTGGTAGTTGAGTTGCAAGAAGGGCGCATGGAAGTCTCAAACTGCTATAACTGCCTGATACCTTTGGCTGACCCTTTCATGTCCCTGTGGTCACTGCAATTCTCATGGCCAATACCTTCTCCTGCTCCTGCTGTAACGGTTACACGATGCTAACAGTAGTCTGTCAACATTTTTCATGCTTGAAATACCTACTTTTACAAACTTAGGTTCATTAATCTTCAGTTATCACTACAAGCAGTCAGCACCTTCACCAACAATGAAGTTCCTTTATAAATGCAATGTTCACATCAAGGGGCTCACTTATGTGCCTTATGTGTGATGTAATATTAAGACATCAATGTGATGTCCATAGCAACCATCAACAAGCAGGAATGAACTTGTTGAATCATGCGTCTCAGCCATACCTCCTCAAAAACTGTTTGTTGAGAAACTTTATTCCTAAATTGTTAAACTGCAGTATGTTGATATTTTTTCACAAAGTGGTGAACCTTTCTTCCTTCCCCTTTCACACCCAATCATTTTACCAATGAACATGTTTACCTGTGGATGATTCTAACAGGTGTTTTCAAGCATTTCACAGCTTACAGTCTTTGTTGCTCATGTTCAACATTTTTGAACATGTTGCTGACATCAAATGACACAAAAATTGTTTAAGAACTATATGTTCCATCCACTTCCATCTAAACTTATCCTTTTACACATACTAAGGTATTACCACTTGTATTACTATTATATATATATATAGCAACCATCAACAATATATAGCAACCATCAAGCAGGAATGAACTTATTAAGAATCATGTGTCTCAGCCACCTCCCCTCAAACTTTACGAGAAACTTTATTCTTAAATTCAGTTAAACTGCAGTATGTTGATATTGTATATATGTATATGTATATATATATATATATATATATATATATATATATATATATACATATATATACACATAATGTTTCAGTCTTTCAATAATTCACAAAATAAATCTATTACATAAATGTATTTTACACAAAGTAAGCATTTTCTTTAACTGAAATACTTTTCTATCTCTTTGGACAGCACATCATTAATAATTGCATGGAGAGTGCTAAAGACGGAATAAACAGAATGGCTGTGAAACACCTGTGGATCTCACAGAATCTTTTTCATGATAATTCTTTTATTCTTATTTATAGATTTAGATAGTACACAAACAAAAAAACATAATGATTCATTGCAAAAAGAGCATTCATACAGTATTGTACTTTTATGTATATTATATACGTTTATTTGATTCAGCTGTCAAGAAAAGTATTTCTGACAATGGCAACATGTTTTAGAAGTAAATATTTCATCTAAGAATTTTCTGATCTTTGACTGCACAACTATAAATAATGGTGTTGAGGCTGCCAGGACAATTGTAAACAGTATGGCAGAAAGTTTTCTGTAGTCTGAGTAACACTGAGGGAACGATGCAGGATAATTACAAATATTATCCACTAAACACCATGATGAGATACACAGCTAGGTGAGTGCTGCAGGTCTTCAAGGCTTACTGTTCAAAGACTTGTTTTTACTGGTCAGACAGACTACTGTAATCTTAGTATAGGTGAGAACCATGGTGCCTATAGAACCTGTGAACAGGACCACAGTAAAAGTCAGGCCATAGATATTATTAATAAACACATTCTCACAGGAGAGTTTAAACAGTGCAGCATTGTCACAGTAAGGGCTTCTTATAAGAGTCCTGCATCGGTTCAGCCGTATGGTCAGGCCGAGAAGAATCCCAACCAAAACAAAGGACACTCCCCAGGCACAAACTGTCAGCTTTATCACCATCTTGTTGGTCATTATTGTTGAATAGCGTAGTGATTGCAAATGGCCACATATCTGTCAAAGGCCATAATCATGAGCACAGTGTGGGAAGTGGTACCAAACAACTGTGTGGTGAAAGCTTGAACCACACATGCATAATAACTGATGAGACGTTCAGATGGAGGCCGCAAAATATCTGCAAGCAAACGGGGAAAAATATGAGTAGTCCCGATCATGTCACTGAGTGACAGGCTGCAAAATATGAGATACATAGGCTGGTGAAGTTTTTTATAATAAAAATCAGAACTGAGCGCTGATATTCATAACGCATTGAAGCAATGTGTATAAGATTGAAGAACAAGAAAAAGACAGGGTACATGTAACTTTGTGATATTTAACCCTTCAGCTGGAGTGTGAAGCTGTTGTAGGTGTAGTTTTCCATCAACCTGAAAGAAAATAATAAATATTCTTTGAATGTTAGTGATACTGATAGCAATCCAGACATCAGAGGATACTTGATGTATTAATGACAGGAGGCTGCTCAACAGCATGGAAAAAATGAAGTTTTTAGCCTTGTTATACAATAATATCTATGACTTAGGTTCATAAAACCTTTAGTTACTCACTACCACCTGTCAATCCTCTCCAGCAACAATCAAGATCTTTTTAATGCAATGTCTACATCAAGGAGGTCACCATGCCTTATATGTGATGCAATATTAAGACATCGATGTGATGTCCATAGCAACCATCAACAAGCAGGAAATGAACTTGTTTAAGAATCATGTCCCAGCCAATTCCTCAAACTTTGGTTTGAGAAACTTTTATTCTTAAACTGTTAAACTGGTAGTATGTTTATTTTTTCTACAAGCAGAACCTTCTTCCTTTCATACCCAATCATTTCACTAATGTAAACCTGTTTACCAGGATGATTCTAAACAGGTAACCAAGCATTTCACAGTCTTCTTTTGTTGCTCGTGTTCCAACATTTCTAAACATGCTGTTGACATCAAATGACAACAACAATAAAATCGTTTAAGGATCATATGTCTTATCCACTTCCATCTAAATTTATCCTTTTTATACATACTAATATATGTCCAACACAATTGTATTATCTATTATTTTCTAGGCTCACATGAATGTAAAGGTGTTTGAGATTCATGAAAACATCATGCAGTGAAATACAACTTGCCCAATAATCACGCATATTGCATATTAATTTTTTTACACACACAGCAAGTATTTATCTTTGGACTGCACAATCATTAATAAGTGCATTTAGGGTGCTATGGACTGTAACAAAGAGAATGGTAGACAGTTTTCTGTATTCGTGTATTGAGGGGATTTCTGTAAAATATCACAGATGTCACAGAAAAGTCTTAAAGATATTTTGTTTTGTTTATATATTCCATAACCTTCAAGAAGAAGAGACAATTCATTGCAAAAGAGCATTCATTCAGTGTTCGTACTTTTACATATATCGTATCTTATATACATTTATTTGATTTAGTTGTCAGTTGTCAAAGTTATTTCTCCTGACACAATGGCAAGCATTTTTTAACTGAAATATTTCATATATGATTTCCTGATCTTTGACTAACACCATAAATAATGGTGTTGAGGCTGCTGCACAATTGTAAACAGTATATAGAAAGTTTTCAAAGTCTATACTGAGGAAGCGACAGAATACCTCATAACAAATCCAATTGAATGACATGATTGGGGATACACAACCAGGTGAGTGCTGCAGGTCTCAAGGCTTTACTGTTCAAAGACTTGTTTTTACTGGTCATACAACTACTGTAATCTTAGTGTAAGGAGAACTATGCTGCCTATAGAAGCCACATACAGGACTACAGTAAATGTGAGACCATAGACATTATTAATAAACACACTCACAGGAAAGTTTAAACAAGGAGGCATTGTCGCAGGAAAAGGTCATGATCATAGTCCTGCATCGGTTCAGCCAGACAGTCAGACTGATAAGAATCCCAACCAAAATAAGGGTTGATCCTCAGGCACAAAACTGACAGCTTCATCACCATCTTGTTGGTCATTATGGCAGAATAGCTGTGAGGGATTGCAGATGGCCAATGATCTGTCAAAGGCCATAATCATGAGCACAGTGCGGGAAGTGGTGCCAAAACTGTGAGGAAAGCTTGAACCACACATCCATAATAACCGCATGAGACGCTCAGAAGGAGGCCAGAAAATATCTACATACAAACGGGCAAAATATCATACATCCAATTATGTCACTAAGTGATAGGTTGCAAAATATGAGGTGGACATAGGCTGGTGTAGCTGTTATTGTCAGTAAAAATCAGAACTGAAATGCCGATATTCATAACCATTATCAAGCAATGCAGGAAATTAACATCAAGAAAAGGTAGGTACATCGACTCTCTGTGATTTTAAGCCCTCTAACTGGAGTGTAAGCTGTTGAGGTGTAGTTTCCATCAACCTGAAACACAAAAAGAGTATTCTGCGAATGAGGATCCCGATAAAGACTTGCAATCTAGATGTCAGAAATACGTAGGCATCAATGACATAAGTTATAAATTATGCTCCACAAAGAAAATAGGCAACAATAGCACAAAACATACAATGACACATCCTTACATATATTTTGAATACCTTTTAGGAAGAGAAAATGTATATTTCCATGTGTGTAATACAATAATACCTACTTTATGACGGTTCATCAGCCTTGATTTATCACTACAAGTTCTTAGTACTTTCCAGTAGAAATGAATTTCTACTTTTAATAGATCCAATGTTCACATCAAGGGACTCAATTAGACTCAATTTAAATAATGTGACGAAGACATCAATGTTAGGTCCAGCCAAAAATCATAACCATAAACTTGTTTATCATGTCCACTTCCTCTCCATCTGTATCTCACACACATGCAGGATTTTAATGTCTGCTATGGTGTTTAGTGTGTTACCAGTGGTTTTTGTGACTGTATCCAAGCTGCCTTGAGGTACCAAGCCCTCATGTGTAGTCTCTGGGCTGATCCCTCAGCTTTCTCATGATTATTGATACCCCATGAAGTAAGATCTTATGTGGTGCCCCAGACCGAAGGCGATTGCTGGTTATTTTGTGTTTCTTCCATTTTCAAATAATTGAATAAACAGTTGTCTCCTTCTAACGAGGCTACTTGCTGATGGTCTGTAGTTCATTCCAATGTGCAGGTTGACAATCTTGTCCTTGATGTTCTAGCTCTTTCCACCATCAAATCTGTGGAGGGAGCTTAGCCTTGAGCTGTTTAATATTTCTCAAACCTAAGGATCTTTGTAGAGAATCGGCAAAGAGAAGTTGACCAAAATCGTTTCTGAGATATGTGCAAACCTGGTGACCAACTACAAGAAATGTCTGACCTCTGAGCTTGCCATCAAGGGTTTCTCCATCAAGTACTAAGTCATGTTTTATTAGGGGATTTTGATCCCCTAATAAACTTACTTATTTCCCTTAAGGAAATGCAAATCAATTCATAACTTTTATATAATGTGATTTTCGATATTTAAATATTCTATCTCTACTTTTAAAATGAACCTACCATTAAAACAGTGACTGCTTCATTTATTTGTAAGTGGGCAAATTTAGCAAAAATCACAAAATGAGCAAGTGATCACAATTATTTCCTCACTGTACAAGGCTTCTCTGTGTTCACTCAGAATTATTTGTTTTGTTAATAAATCACTTGTACGATTCGTTAATGCTGTGATCCTTTGCTAGTGAACGCTCTACCATTAGTGTGAGGCTACACAGTAAATTTTTGAAGAGTGAGCACATGGACACTGGATCTCAATGCTGCTTCTGTGGCTGAGTTCTGGCTAGCTTGATCTGCTCTGTGGTTTTTCACTCATGATGATATCTGGCAACAATAGATCAGCTATGTATTCTCCACGAAACAGAACGGACAGCCATTTCTGGGATGCTTCTCAACTGCGCTGCAGCTACTGGGGGAATCATGCTCATGTTGGCATCCCCCTGTTCCACTCACAGGCTACAAGGTCAGAGGTAGTAGTTAGAGCTGGTAAGAAGGGCAAGACGGGAAGTCTCAAACTGCTATGCAACTGCCTGATAATTTTGGCTTTGACCTCTTTTCATGTAAACTGTGTTCACTGCACTCCTATGGCCAATACCTTCTCCTGCACAGTTAGACAACTCCTGCTGTAACGGGCTACACGATGCTTACAGTAGTTTGTCAACATTTTCTATCAACAACTTCTTACACTGAAATAATCTGAATCTTTAAATACTTGCTTATGTGCTTTCTCTATTCAGGAATCTGAATGGTGTCCATTGCATCACTTACACAATACATAGTACTTAGTAATGTTACTTTGCAATATTTTGTTACTGGATGCCTGAATTGATCAAGTAAACCAATCTGAATTTGAGCCTTGGAATTTAGCAAAGGTATATTTATTTTAACTTTTCACTGTGAAAATAATATGGATTAATATATCAATTGAAACATTTATATGCAGTTTCAATGTTAAAGAGGTTTTAGGAAGTTAGTGTTTGTTATAAGTAAATATCACTGTAAAAGTGATTGTGGCCTTTTGCGTGGCTGTGTCAAAAGAGTTAACTCAACTCTGCATTCAATTTTGATGCTTTGATTTTGTAGTGGTGCGTGAATTACACTACCAAATGATTTGATACATGGGGGATATTTGTGTTAAAAATATCAAATCTCTTTGAACTCTATGTTGATACATTATAAATTGCAATAGATAAATGCATACAAAGTTATGTACAATATTTCCAATAAGAATTTGGGCTCTACTCTCTTTTATCAACAAAGACATAGACAGAGCCAAGATAAATATGTTTCATTATTTGATTTGTGATTGTGCTGTGTATCAATACTCTGTATTTACTACAAGTAGAGCTTTACATTTCTGTAAAATGAAAATAGACATTTTGCTATCAACATTTATTTACATATTTACAGAACACTTAACTTTCAAGCAAAACATAATGTTTCAATCTACTAACATTTGAACCATTCACAAAATAAATCTATTACATGTATTTTTTTTTTACACAAAAGCAAAGCATTTTCTCTTTAACTGAATACTTTATCTCTTTGGACAGCATCATTAATAATTATGCTGAGAGTGCTAAAGACGGTAAATAAACAGAATGATCGTGAAATGCCCGTAGATCTCAGAATCTTTCATGATACTTTATTCTTATTTATAGATTTAAATAGTACACAAAACAAAAGACATAATGATTCATTGCAAAAGAGCATTCATTCAGTGTTCAGGTTTATGACATTTGTTGGAGTCATGTCAAGAAAGTTATTTTGACACAATGGCAAGCATTTCTTTGACTGAAATATTTCATATGAATTTCTGATCTCTTGACTGCACACCGTAAATAATGGTGCTGAGGGTGCCAGGACAATTGTAAACAGTATGGCAGAAAGTTTTCTGTACTCTGAGTACTGAGGGAAACGATGCAGGATAATTACAACAAATCCACTGATCAACATGATTAGATACACAACCAGATGAGTGCTGCAGGTCTGGTTTCATTTACTAAAGACTTGTTCTTACTGGTCAGACAAATCTACTGTAATCTTAGTGTAAGTGAGAACTATGCTGCCTATAGAAGCTGTGACCAAAACAACAGTATATGTGAGACCAAAGACATTATTAATAAACACACTCTCACAGGAGAGTTTAAACAAGGAGGCATTTGTCAACAGTGAGAATTTTGTACTAGGTCCACAGGTTCAGCCTGACAGTCAGGACCAATAAGAATCAATTAAAAAAGGCACCCTCAGGCAGAAACTGTCAGCTTATCACCATCTTGCTAATATTATGGCAGAATAGCTAGTGGATAGCAGATGGGCCAGCACATCTTGTCAGCGCCATAATCATGAGCACAGTGTGGGAAGTGGTGCCAAAAACTGTGTGAGGAAAGCTTGAACCACACATGCATAATAACTGATGAGACGCTCAGAGGGAGGCCGCAAAATATCTGCAAGCAAACGGGGAAAAACATGAGTAGTCCCGATAACATCACTGAGTGATAGGTTGCAAAATATGAGGTACATATATAGGCTGCAGGTTCTGTCAATAAAAATCAGAACTGAAATGCCGATATTCATAACCATTGAAACAATGTATAAAATTAAGAACAAGAAAAAGATGGTACATGTAATCCTTTGTGATATTTGCTTCTTCTATCTGGAGTGTGTAGCTGTTGTAGGTGTAGTTTTCCATCAGCCTGAAATAAAAATAACAATATTCTTTGAATGTTAGGATACTGATAGAGCAATCCAGACGTGAGAGATACTTGATGTATTAAATGACAGGAGTGGCTGCTCAGCAAAGCGTGGAAAAAAGCATTTTTCATGCTTGTAATACCTACTTTACAACTTAGGTTCATTAATCTTCAGTTATCACTACAAGCAGTCAGTACTTCAGCAACAACAGTGAAGTTCCTCTTTTATAAAATGCAATGTTCACTGGTTGGAAACACTATATCTTATGTATGATGTAATATTACAGACATCAATGATGTCCATAGCAACCATCAACAAGCAGGAATAACTTGTTGAATCAAGGCCCACACCTCCTCGTAAACTGTTTGTTGAGAAACTTTATTCCTAAATTCATAAACTGCAGTATGCTGATATTTTTCACAAAGTGGTGAACTCTTTTCCCTTTCACACTTAATCATTTTACTAATGAACATGTTTACCTGTGGATGATTCACAGGTGTTTTTCAAGCATTTCACAGCTTTCACAGTCTTTTGTTGCTCATGTTCCAACATTTTTGAACATGCTGCTGACATCAAATGACAACAAAAAATTGTTTAAGAATCATGTCTCATCCACTTCCCATCTCAACTTATCCTTTTACACATACTAATATATTACTAATTTGTATTACATATATATATATATATATATATATATATATATATATATATATATATATATATGTATATACACACACAATGTTTCAATCTTTCAATAATTCACAAAATACATCTATTATATAAATGTTTTTTTTTTTTTCACACAAAAGTAAGCATTTTCTTTAACTGAAATACTTTTCTATCTCTTTGGACAGCACATCATTAATAATTACAAGTGAGAGTGCTAAAGACGGGTAAAACAGAATGGCTGTGAAATGTCTGTGGATCTCACAGAATCTTTTCATGATACTTTATTCTTATTTATAGATTTAGATAGTACACAAACAAAAAACATAATGATTCATTGCAAAAGAGCATTCATTCAGTGTTTGTACTTTTATATATTATATATTGCTTGTTTGATTCAGCTGTCAAGAAAAGTTATTTTGATACAATGGCAACATGTTTAGAAGTAAATATTTATCTAAGAATTTTCTGATCTGGACTGCACAATCGTAAATAATGGTGTTGAGGCTGCTAGGACAATTAAACAGTATGGCAGAAAGTTGTAGTCTGAGTACTGAGGGAAATGATGGAGTGGATAATTCCAATAAATCCAGTGATCAACATGATCAGATACACAAACCAAGTGAGTGCTGCAGGTCTGGGCGCTTTACTGTTCAAAGACGGTTCTACTGGGTCAGACAAATCCACTGCAATCTTAGTGTGCAAGGAGAACCATAGTGCCTATATGAAGCTACAAACAGGGACTCACAAATGTGAGACCACAGACATTATTAATAAACACACTCACATGAGAGTCTTTAAACAAGGAGGTATTGTCACAGTAAGGATTCATGACTGTCCTTAATTGTTCAGCCGTATTAGTCAGACTGATAAGAATCCCAACCAAAACAAAGGCCGATCCCCAGGCAAAAACTGTCAGCTTTATCACCATCTTGTTGGTCATTATGGCAGAATAGCGTAGTGGATAGTAGATGGCCAAGCACATCTGCTCAAAGGCCATAATCATGAGCACAGTGTGGGAAGTGGTGCCAAAAAACTGTGTGAGGAAAGCTTGGACCACACATCCATAATAACTGATGAGACGTTCAGATGGAGGCCGCAAAATATCTGCAAGCAAACGGGGCAAAATATTTGTACATCCAATTATGTCACTAAGTGATAGGTTGCAAAATATGAGGTATATAGTTGGTGAAGGCTTTACACAAAATTATAACTGAAATGCCGTATATTCATAACCATTATCACAATGTAGGAAATTAAGATAAAGAAAAGAAAGGGTACATGTAATCCTTTTGAGATGTTAGTTTCTAATTGAAGTGTGTAGCTGTTGTAGGTGTAGTTTTCCATCAACCTGAAATACAAAAATTAACAATATTCTTTTTGAAATACAGGATACTGATAAAGTTTTGGAAATTTAGATATCAGAGATAATTTTTATGACAAGCAGCAAGCAAAACAGAAAACAGAACAGCAAGCAAACAACTCTTTTCTAATAGTCCACATTAAGGTCACAAAGCAAAAATAGCAGCAATAACATTACATAATGTGCCACATATTTACATATTATGAATACTTAGAGAGAGAGAATGCATTTTTCTTATACATACAGGCAATAACACACTTCATGACTTAAGTTCATCAGTCTTTAGTCATCACAGCAATGAAGATCTATTTTTATAAGTGCATGCTCACATTAGGTCAGGTAACGTATGTGTTCCTTTGGCGTGATGTAACATTGGAGATGACCAATCTCTGATGCCCATAAACAACCATCAATGGGCAATAAACTTATTTCAGAGTCTTAAGGTCTCACCTACTTCCTATAAACTTATCCTTTCACACATGCTGAAATATCTTCAACAACATTTTAATATATATTACTCATTCTAGGGCTCATATGAAGGCAGAAGTGGTTTCAGATCAAATAAAAGATCATGTTGTATGGACAAATCACTACTATTTCTCCCTTTGCATGGTAGAGTCTTAGCTTGCAGTTGTAAAATATAGTGGCAAACGCTTGAGCAGCAATGGCTTTCAGCTGCACTTGTGAGCTGTCAAAGTAATATCCTTCCACAATCATGTTGGTCTTTGATGCAGTCCTGCCCCGAGTGGTCACATAGGTCTCAGGCATTCAATATTGTTTTTGTATGCAGAGATTTCTCTATATTCTCTGAATTTTTTAATGATATTATGGATTGTGGATGCTGAAATCAATATTTTGGACCAGAGTGTACCACTTGGTCAGAAAGTAAATTTGGTGGATGATAAAAAAAGAAGATAAACATAATTAGGGATGTCCTCAGCTTGTTTTTCCTTGCTGATTCCAGCGCTGCTTTCATCTATGAACCATATCACCTGACACAGATGATGATAATTATTTTTTTTATTTTGTTACAACAGCTATATAGCATTGTATAGTCTTATTCATCAAGTCATTCTAATCAAATTGCCAATTTCAGAAATTCTTTTTTGTTGGCACCACACTATCCTGACCTGCTGGTATGAAAAGTTGATCAAGAAATATTACGTTTACATACTGTATATTGCTATTTTAAAATATTGGCTGGACATTGACACAAAATCTGAAAATGACCCAAAAATAATTGCATTTCTAGAATGAGATGGTACAGGTGTTTTTAATATTTTTGGCATTTATGATTGGGCAGGTGTAGTTTGTTATTAAGGCTTAAAGGCCCACATACCAGAACCTACATTAATGCTCTCTTAGCTTCCGCATGACGTAAAGCCACATGTTCTTATGAGCAATCGATATGTCATGAATGTGAAGATATTGTGAGCAGTGCATCGTAGGAGTCAAGGTAATATAGAGCTTATACTAGTCTGTCAACATTTCCATCAACACACTATTACACTGAAATAACTGAATCTTAAAATACCTGCTTTATGTACATACATACAGAACTAGAATGTTGTTCATCACACCACTTAAATACAATAATCTCACAATATTTGTTACTGATACGCATTTGTCTTTAAGAGAATATTTAATCTCTTTTAACCATGGAGGACTAAAGTGCCAAAATTACATAAACAACATACCATTAAATAATAACTTAAATGTACAATAATTAATTAAATTGGAATTAAATACTTAAATGTGTTACTAAATGTGTAAAAGTTTTGTTTAATAGAGTATCTAAACTAACGTAATGGTGAATAGCGCCATCCAGTGTATTAGAATGTGTTCACTAGCCTGCATCAATCCATTATCTTGGAATTGAATTGCCTTGACTTGATGTGCAAGGTAACCAATTAGGCATTAGGATCAGCCTACCAACTTTGATGAGCGAAAGGGTTGGACACAGGATCATGAATGAAATGGAAAGAGGAATAATTATATATGTTTTTTTGTTTGTTTGTTTATTTGTGTTTTGTTTGTTTTTTTACATAAATGAATTGTGCCTTTTTGATGTTACATTTATGTATTTAATTCCATTTAATTAATGACACATTTAAGTAATTATTTAATGATGTATTTATTTATTTAATTTTGCACTTTAGTCCTCATATGTACCTATGCTTATGCAGATTATAGATTTAATGATCATTTAGACAAAGCAGTATACAGTATTTACAATAACAAATTGTGGACTACACACCTTTTATCAAAGCAACAGTAAATAATCTCAAATAAAACATAATGATCTCATAGCAAAGATATTTATTCAGTAGTCTGTTGTATATGTATTATATCTATATACATGACTCCAGTCATCAAGAAAAGTTACATTTCACACAATGGCAAGCATTTTTTGCCTGAAATATTTCATATAAGAATCTTCAATTTTTGGACTGCACACCAAATAATGTAGTTGAGGCTGCCAGGGACAATTGTAACAGTATGGCAGAAAGCCTTCTGTAGCTTGTAGAGCAATTGAGGAAACGATGGCATAATTACAACAAATCCACTGATCAACATAATTAAACATACAACCAGATGAGTGCTGCAGGTCTTCAAGGTTTACTGTTCAAAGACTTGTTTACTGGCTGACAAACTACTGTAATCTTAGTGTAAGTAAAAACTATGCTGCCTATAGAAGCTGTGAGCAAGACTACAGTAAATGTGAGACCATAGATATTATTAATTAACACACTCTCACATGAGAGTTTAAACAAGGAGGGATTGTCACAGAAAGGGCTCATGATCATAGTCCTGCATCGGTTCAGCCGTACAGTCAGACCTATGAGAATCCCAACCAAAACAAGGGCTGATCCTCAGGCAAAACTGTCAGCTTTACTTCACCATCTTGGTTGGTCATTATAATAGCGTAGTGGATAGCAAATGGCCACATATCTGTCAAAGGCCATAACTACACAGTGTGGGAAGTGGTGCCAAAAAACTGTGTGAGGAAAGCTTGAACCACACATCCATAATAACTGATGAGACGTTCAGATGGAGGCCGCAAAATATCTGCAAGCAAACGGGGCAAAATATTTGTATATCCACTATCACTAAGTGATAGTAGGTTGCAAAATATGAGGTACATAGGGCTGGCAGGCTTTGTCAATAAAATTAGAACTGAAATGCAAGGCAATATTCATAACAATTATAACAATGTAGGAAATTAAGATAAAGAAAAGAAAGGGTACATGTAATCTTTGAGATGTCAAGCTTCTAATTGTAGTGTGTAGCTGTTGTAGGTGTAGTTTCATCAACCTGAAATACAAGAAATAACAATATTCTTTGAATGTTAGGATACTGATAAAGTTCTTGGAAATTTAGATGATGAGACATTTTATGACAAGCAGCAAGCAAAAACAGAAAACAGAACAGCAAACAACTTTTCTATCATTAGTCCACATTACACAAACAAAAATAGCAGCAATAACACATATAATGTGACACATCTTACATACATTGTGAATACTTTAGAGAGAGAGGATGCACTTTCATGCATGTTAAGGCAACAAAACTTATCATGACTTGAGTTCATCAGTCTTAGTTATCACTAAAATACTTAGTACTCCCTAGCAGCATGGATGATCATTTTTTAAATGCTCAAGATCAGGGGAGTCACTTATGCGTGTCTTTGCATGATGCAACACCAAGACGCCAAATGTGGTAGCCATAGCAACCATCAATGCAATTTGGCGCCGTCATAGTAATATCCTTTCTACAGTCATGCTGGTTCTTGATGCAGTCCTGTCCAGCGTCACAGGTCCTTAGGCATTCAATGTTGTTTTTGTATGAGATTTCTTTGGATTCTCTGAATCTTTTAATGATATTATGGATTGTAGATGATGAAATCCATGAAGTATTTGCAACCGTCTGTCAAGAACCATAATTTGTAATGTTTCAAAGTGATGAACTTTTTCTTCCTTTCTGTGAATGACTCTTAAAGACGCTTTAATACCCAATCATCTTACCAGTAGCAAAATATTGGCTGGACATACGCCCTAAAACTGCAAAATAACCCAAAATAATTACATTTCTAGAATGATGGTAGGTGTTTTTAATATTTGTAGCATTTAAGATTGGGCAGGTACTTTATTGTTTTGTTTTAAGGCTTGGGCCCACATACCAGAACCTACATTAAATGCCTCAGCTTGTACATGACGAAGCCATGTTTCTTGGAGCACCGCATGTGTCATGAATAAAGATATTGTGGGTGCAGTGCATTGTAGAGCCCTCACAAAATATAGCGCTATATTTAGTCTCCGTCAACAATCTATCAACACACTATTACACTGAAATAACCTGAATCTTAAAAATACCTGCTTTATGTACATACATACAGAAATTCAACAAGTTGTTCATCACACCACTTCTAACACACAATAACTTCACAATATTTGTTATTGGATGTGCTGGGATTGATTTAACTGAAGTAAATCAATTATTATAATTATGACTTCACTATGATGAAGATAATACTAATAAAGGTATCAACTAGAAACATTTATAGCAAGCCTGTAGATGGAGAATTGCCAATAAGAGGTTAGTGCTTTCATAAACAGGTGGAGTAACACTTACTGGATAAGTAATAGTGGACTTTTGCAAGGCTTTGTCAGAGGAGTTGACTCAACTAGGTGTTTTGCAGTGGATGACTTACATCGAACAGTGATTTATTTACATACATGGGGGGATACCACGCTTATCTTGGCATATTTATTGAATCTTTGCCCTATGTTTATGGTAGATTATACATTAAATGGATCATTTACACAAAGCAGTATACAGTATTTATAATAACAAATTGTGGTCTATACACCTTTATATCAACAAACCAATAGTAATAATAAAACAAATGATTGATTGCAAAAGAGCATTTATTCAGTGTTCAAGTGGTTTTATATACATTTGTTTGAGTCAATTGTCAAGAAAAGTTATTTCTGACACAATGGCAAGCGTTTTCTTGACTGAAATATTTCATATAAGAATTTCCGTATCTCTTTTGACTGCACACCATAAATAATGGGGTTGAGGCTGCCAGGGATAATTGAAACAAAATGGCAGAAAGTTTCCTATAGTCTGAGTAACCGAGGAAGCGGATGCAGAATAATTATAATAAATCCACTGAATGACATGATTAGATACACAACCAAGAGTGCTGAGGTCTTTTCAAGGCTTTTTACTGTTCAAAGACTTTTTTGTTTTACTGGTCATACAAACTACTGCAATCTTAGTGTAAGTGAGAACTATGCTGCCTATAGAAGCCAAGGCATACAGGACTACAGGAATGTGAGGCCATATAATATTATTAATAAACACACTCACAGGAGAGTTTAAAACAAGGAGGATTGTTTACAGAAAGGATTGTGATCAGGGTCCTGCATCGGTTCAGCTGCAGTCAGACTCACGATAAGAATCCCAACGAAAAAGAGGCCGATCCCCAGGCAAAACTGTCAGCTTTATCACCACTTGTTGGTCATTATGGCAGAATAGCGAGGGATAGCAGATGGCCACATATCTGTCAAAGGCTATAATCATGAGCACAGTGTGGGAAGTGGTACCAAAAAACTGTGTGAGGAAAGCTTGAACCACACATGCATAATAACTGATGAGACGTTCAGAAGGAGGCCGGTAATATCTGCAAGCAACGGGGCAAAGACGCACATCCACTATGTCACTAAGTGACAGGTTGCAAAAATATGAGGTACATAGGCTGGTGAAGGTTTTTGTCAATAAAATTATAATTGAAATGTCGATATCTGTTATAACTATTATCACAATGTAAGAAATTTTAAGATAAAGAAAAAGAAAGTGGGTACATAATCCTTTGGAGATGTTTAGGCCTTGTAATTGGAGTGTGAAGCTGTTGTATGGTGTAGTTTTCATCAACCTGAAATAATAAAAATAAATAAATAAATAATAAATAAATAATATCTTTGAATATTAAGATACTGATAAAGTTTTGGAAATGTAGATATCAGAGATACTTTATGACAAGCAGCAAGCAAAACAGAAACAGAACAGCAACAACTTTTCTACTATTAGTCCACATTAAGGTCACAAAGAAAAAATAGCAGCACAATACATAAAATGTGCCACATCTTTACATATATTGCGAATACTTTTAGAGGAGAGAAAATGCACTTTTCATACATGTTATACAATAAAACTTACTTCATGACTTGAGTTCATCAGTCTTTAGTTATCACTACAAGTACTCCCTAGCAGCAATGAAGATCATTTTTTATAAATGCAATGTTCACATCAGGGGAGTCACTTAAGTGATGTAACATTAAGACACCAATGTGATGGCCATAGCAACCATCAATGGGCAGAAACAAACTTGTTTCATATATGCATTACATGTCTCACCCACTTCGCTTTAAACGTATCCTTGTCACACATACTTAATTGTTTCCAACAATAATTTGAATCTATCATTTTCTAGGGCTCACACAAATGCAAAAGTGGTTTGAGATTAATAAAAACATCATGCTCTATGGAAAGCCATAGATATAGTAGCGAATTTTGCCATCGACAGTTTACTTAAGTATTCCTGTGCTTATGTAAAAGAGCCATTCATCCACTGTATGGTTCTGTGGTAAAGCTGAACTGATCTATGGTTCAGCATTACTTTTAGACTTACTGAGCCAGATTTCATCAGTTTTGAGTATGTTGCTCCACAACATGCGTTACGGATCTGACCCCTGGATCACTACCATGACTCTGATGTTGCGGCCGTAACGCTGTTTTGGTCCATTCTCCTTGTGGCTTCATAGGAGCATGTGAAAAAAGCGAAAGTTTTGCCCACCATACTTTATTCACTTTCACAGATTTGGTCATTTCTCCTTGGTTTTGTTGAAGTAGTAGTAATAGTAGAGCAGAGTATCAGGAGTAGGACCACAGCGCAACCATGCCATTTCCAATATGTCCTTTTACATTCTGGTATTCCACACCAGACCCGAAAACACACACCACCACCTCAAGCTAGACTAAAACTCAAGATAGTGAGCTACTAATTTGTCCTATTAGCTACTTCATCCATCTACTCCCCTCATCTCGAACATGGACTTTGTCTCGTTTTTCCCATCCGCCAACCAAATAGTAATAGTTTACTAGTAAATAGTTTTGTCTATTTTTATGAGATGGAATCTGCACAGGGCGTTTCATTTTAAAACTGACCTTCATGCTGTTTCTGTGTCTGACTTCTGGCCAGCTTTATCAACTCTGTACTGTTTGACTAGTCACAGTATCTGGCAACAATGGTCCATCCTCAAATTCTCTAGTTAGAGATAGCAAGAAGGGCTAGAAGGACCAGAAGGAAAGTCTCTTGCCTCAACTCCATTCATACAGTATAACTCTCAAACTACTTTGCTATGCTACCGCCTGATGCGTGGGCTCACCCTGTTCATGTCCCTGTTCATGTCCCACGTGTTGATTGATACAGTATGTTATGATGTAGTATGTATGTCTGATGAGATGCTCAGAGGGCGGCCAAAAAATATCTGCAAGCCAACGGAGTAAAATATTTGTACATCCAATTATGTCACGACCTGACAAGTTGCAAAATATGAGGTACATAGGCCGATGAAGGTTTTTGTCAAGTATTCTTTGAATGTTATAATACCTACTTTATGACTTGGGTTAATCAGTCTTTAGTTATGCCAACAAGCAGTCAGTGCTCAGCAGCAGCAATGAAGATCTATTTTATAGATGCATTTTTTTTTACATCAGGGGACTCAATTAGACTTATGTGTGATGTAACATTAAGACAGCAAAGTGAAATAAGTAGAAATAAGCACTAAAGAAAACTTTCAGAAAGTTCAAGAATAATACATCGCTAAAAGTATCCTTTCATTCATTTGCTAATATGTTTCCAACCAGGATCAGTTCTGGAGTCAGTGGAGATCTGTGAAAATATTTGTGTTGGCGGAATCTGTTGTAAGTAATAAATGGAGCTTGGAGAACTGTTGTATAAAAGCAATATCACACTCGTTGGCATGATGTTGTACTGAATACTATTATTAATTTTGGCACATGGCCTAGGGTGAATACTGTTGTTGTAACTCCTTTGTTTCATTAGGGACACCTGAACAATTTAATATTATCCAATACAACAGCTCAGCCTTTGAGTTTAGGTTACAATTACAGCTGTATTTAATCCAAATAACAATAAACTCTTCATCTGCATTGCACCTTGTACACCAGGATCCACATACCTTTCTCTGACTGTTTTATTAACAACACAACAGTAAAAACATCTTGTCATGTTAATTTTCAAAAGTATTTTTTAATAGTTTTCAGTAACATAAATTCAATCAGCAGAAACAACAGGTGAAAGAGCGAGAGGGATGACATGCAGCGAAGTTCCTGAGCCAGAACCAACACACATAGTAATTACATGGTTTGCACCTTAGTCCACTAGAGCACGAAAACCTAAATAATTTTGCAGACATACAATTGTGCTACAGGAATATGATAATCTAAAGACATTAAATCATTTTTTGTGACAGACTTGTATGCTAAAATGCTTGATGATGCTAGCACGCAGCTCTTTACTGACCAGTCCGTAAATAATGGGATTGATGGCTGGTGGAATGATGATAAACAGGATGCTAGAAAACTTCTTAATATTTTGGGAGACCGAGGGAAACCTAAAAGTCACAATTATGATCATTGAAGCTATTTCATAAAGCACATACACGACAAGGTGCGACGCGCATGTCTGAAAGGCCTTGCTGCGGATGATGCTGTCACCTCTGCCTTGTTTTACTGAAGCATGCAGGATCCTGAAGTAGGAAAAAGCAATGATCAGGAAGATGCTTGTACTCACACACCAAGTCATGGAGAGACCTAGAAAAACATAGAAGTATAGAAGAAGAAAGAAAACATAGTAAGATGGGTGGTGGTAAAAGGTGGATTGTAATGTCCCTTGTGTGAGCACTAGTGTTAGTTTTTTTTTTTTAGACGTAGAACAAAAGAGTAAAAAACTGTAACTTCATTTCAAATGAGTGTGCTCACCATAGATATTATTTAAGGTGGTGGGACCGCAGGCCAAGTTCAGGATGGCACGGTTGCTACAGTATACGTGTCGGATGGTATTTCCACACAGTGGGACGTTCATGTGGAAGCTGAAAAGCAAACTAATGCACAGCACAGCAATGATCCAGGCCAGGGCACAGCAGGAGTGCAGGCGAGCCGAGGTCATGATGACAGGATACCTGAGTGGTTCACACACAGCAATGTACCTGCGGAAGGAGTTAAAGACATCAAAACGATCCTTAGCTTTCAATCTCAGTATCTCAAGCTGTTTGTATTTGTTTTTGTATGCAATAAAAAATATCTTGAAGTTACTCTTATTTAGGCTTTGCTCATATAAACACATAAATCTAACTAAAAAATCAAAAATCAACAAATAAGGTGGTCCAACTGGAGGAGGGTGGTTTTACATAATCATCCATATTATAGCTACTGTTTTGTGTATTTTGGGTAAATCTTACTAAACATTAAGAAATTCTTTAAAATAAAAGACACAATGTGGAACTGTTGGGTCTCTGTAAATAATATTATGAAGAGTACAGTCTCGTTGCTCTGAAAAGTGTCACGAGATAACTTTTGTTATGATGTGGTGCTATATAAATAAAATTGAATGTATGAATAAGGGGAGCCCTTCTCTGGATCAACAAACTTATTAGAAGCTAAGAAATACCTTTCTCATCCCTAGACACAGACTGACGAAAGAGAGCAAGCAGATAACATTCAGTAAAGCTCCT
Organism: Protonibea diacanthus; assembly: GCA_028641955.1. Taxonomy (NCBI): domain Eukaryota; kingdom Metazoa; phylum Chordata; class Actinopteri; family Sciaenidae; genus Protonibea; species Protonibea diacanthus. Next base: position 10,616,145 of record CM053990.1, read on the forward strand.
TCCATAATCCATTAATAAGATTTCATAACTTTTCAAGACCCAGAAACAAAACAACAGCACTAAAAAACATTTTGTCTGACATTACAGTAAACAGTTTAAATTTCTGAGTCAGTCTGTTATGCATAACACTGGAAAAATCTGTGACAGATGTAATGTGCTGATGCATTTTTGATACCTGTCATAGGCCATTGCACCCAGAATAGTTTGCACTGCAACGCCGTACGTGTGCACACAGAAGCCTTGAGCGATAGCTGTGATGTAGGCTATCTTTTTCTGCCCCGTCAAGAAGTGCACCATGAGGCGAGGCAGCACCGCAGTGGCTCCCAGCAGATCACAGGCAACCAGGTGACAAATTAACACGAACATGGGTCTGTGTAGGTTCTTGTCTATCACGATGATGCATGCCACCACGCCATTCCCCAGCAGTGTCAGTATGTAGTTCAGCAGAGCCAGGAAGAACAGGAAAGAGCTGTAGCCTGGCGGTACATGGAAGCCCTCCAGTTCGAACACAATAGGCTGTTTGAGAGGAGTTATCATTGTTTCGTTCTCCATCATAGCAATACAGTTCTGTAAAAGTATATCAAAACCCTAATATTAGATTTATAAGCACACGTTTCTATAAACACTAGCAAACAGTTGTTAAACACACAAAACAATCTAAAACAATGACATAGAAATTTCTTTCTAATTTTTAAATGGCAGTGAAATGAAATAGACACACATTGGTACCTATGAAAACATGTGATTCTTGATAACAAAAGATAAAAGAACTGAGGATAATGTCTATTGATCACTATAGAGTTGCTGAGAGCGTTCTGTCCTGTCTTCTTGACAAAGTGTTGATGATGCTCTGACTTGTCGAGGAGAGTGTGTTCGCTCTTTATGATTTTACTTTGCCCACAGTCAACGTAACTGTTGACACATTGCCCGCCCTCTGCAGCTTTGAATGTTTGGCTGTGAAAAAAATTAGTTAATGTTGGAAAATAGTTGCTGACGTGACAGTCCAGGATTTTGTGGGCAGTCTAAAGGGTGGCTCGATGACACACTGAGGCCACCCTGAGCATACCCCTGCACCCCTAGCAGAGAGATAGAGATGAATTCATCTGGTTCAGAGTGTTTCAAAGTTTGTCATGCCATTTTCTGAACTCATCTGACAAGTTTCAGTCGATTCAGTAATTTTGCTGCTTGACTTCTCCCATGAGTGGGTGTGGCCTCAGTGCATTAACAGACACGGCCCAACAGTCCTGGATCTAAGAGTATTGCTTATTTTTACCTGAATTCAACACCTAATTTCATAAACATGTCGATCTTTTTAGTCATTCAAATTTGGCTGGGTGGTTAATAACATTTGCTTCTTTGTTCTGACAAACTCAGAACACATATTTATTCTTACTTTACACAGACTTTAAACTAGAAATGACACTAGAGGGGTAACTACAACTGCATAGTTTGAAAGGAAGGGTCACTGACCAAGCATTTGAAGTATTTGATAAGTTTTCAACAAATATTCATCCAAAAGTCATGTTTTCAGACTTCTTGACTCTTCTGATTTTGAATACCAGTGTGCCATCTGAGGACGTGTTACGTTTTTAGATTCATAATAACTGTAACAGTGGATTCAGAGTGAAAACATCACTCTAAAAAATCTTTCAATCCTTGCAAAAATGTTTTTGCAGTCAGTGAAGGGAACAGCAGAGATAAAAAAAAACATACAGAATCCCTTTGTTTGCGTTTGGGTAACACCTTACCTGCAAAATCAATCTCTTACTTTCTTCCAGACTCTCAGGTATCTCTAACTTCATGGAGTCAAATTGGAATACTTTTTTTTAATGAAGTTAGTGCCTCAGTTTGTATGTCTGTTGTGGTTCCTGTATACCAGTGTTATTAATGGGCCATAATGAGTGTCTTGGAGGCCTCTGAGTTCCCAGGTGTCTCAGTGACCAGCAGGTTAATAGAATTAAAATCTGCAGTGAGGCACTCAGGGGGTGACGGACAGGGAGCTTGCTCTCTGAAGAGACTCTAGTCCACACACCAGTCCTCTCTCAGCAGACCATTGTGATTTGATCTAATTTACCAACCTGGCTGACCTAGCTGTCATCACATTGGTGCTGTATGGGGTTGAAGTCAGGGCTCCGTGCAGGCACAGACCAAACTGGAAAACCTATTTCTTTGTCTTTATGCATGGCAGAATTATCATGCTAAAATATTAAAGGGTTTTCCTTAGAATATTGTGATATGCAGAATAATTAACACTTCATTTTACTGGAATTAAGGGGCTGAACCCAAACTAGGAAAGACAGCCTCTGACCAAAAGTACCCAGACCAAAAGTCCACAATGTAGGCTCATAGAAGTTTCATGTCAGTCTTTTGGTTAAATTATGTTGAATGTTCAAATAGCTCATGATTGCACTAGAGGAAAGGTCGGCTTTCACCTAAATTATTATGAGACCATAGATATCTGCTGCAAATTTAATCAAATTCTGGCCAGCAGTCTTTGAGTTTTTGTGCTGTGGACCAAAGCATAGTAGTTTGAAAACAAGTAGCCAAAAGTTCATGATTCATTGACAGAGACATGAGTCCCTCTAGATCCCAGGAGCTTTCATTAGCTCCTGTAATCACTGTTATCCTATGAGCTCTGATAAACATCTATTAGTGGGCCTCTCTCTTTGCTCCCAGGGGTCTAATTACCATCAGAAACTGTTAATAAGTGTTTTGTTAGGAAGCAGCTCACAGCGGAGCTCATTAATGATCAGAAACATTAACACTCATTACCGGCTGCTGTGGCAACTGGAACAAGAAGTGATGAAACTGGTGGACCATCGGGGGGCAGTGTAGTCCCCTGAGCTCCCAACATGCAACAGTTCAAATTTGTTTTTTGTTTACTTACTTTAATGCAAAACTTTGAAAGTCAAGGCTGCACAGAAAGATATGCTATCCCTGCTGTTGGAATCATAATTATGATGTTTATTGGTCAAGTGTCCTTGAACACATCACCGGAAAGAAACTGAAAACTGAAAAAAAGATTAGGTTGTGAAGTCTTTTTTCCAGTTTTCCAAACCAAATGTTGAAGGGGAGCTTAGGAACTCAAGTCCTGATTAACATGTTAGGGTCTCCATGGCAAAAATTCACATCAAGTACAGTGAACATTGAAAAGGTTGTAGATCCATGAAGATTTTTCACCTCTCATTAAAGAAGCTTCTCCTATTCTGATGGACTGGTGGGGAAACCCGGTTATTTAGGTGGGGTCGTTAACAAGGCCATTGTTTTCACATTGTTCATTGGTGCTCCTTGGTGTTGTGATAACCATCAACAGAGTCCGTTAAGGTCACCTGAGCTTCAGTATTGGATCAGAGTCACATAAGTGCAAGTCTGAATTGTTGTTCAGTCTCCTGGGAAAGGAAGAAAAGACAGCATTATAGGTAGATGTGATTGTAGTGCCTGAGGCCTCCTCCACTCCTCTTTCAAACCTCCTGTCATCCTTATCCAAAATGCGGAAATTATTGTCTGCCAGTGTCCCTTGTTTTTTCTAGTCTAGTCCTGGTGAGTTGGCCCTCCCCATACTCAGAAAAGTGCAAATACCTATACATTGTTAAAACCAAACGGCCACTTAAACAGATGGCTCAACACAGAGGGGCCACAAATCTACAACCAAGTCCAGTTGCACCAGATTTAAGTCTTCTCAAAGAAATGACCTGGGTATCTGAGAACCTTCACACGCTTCTAAGTACAAGGAACACAACAAAAAACTTGGTCTGAGCTGGAATACTACCAGGCTCCATATTTACAATGTCAACTTGTTTGTGGCATGTTAATTAAATATTACTTCATTTAAGACAATGTACCAAGTGAGCATACAATATAAACTAAAATTATAAACGTCCAACTAGGCTAGGATGCAAGATTAGGTAATAACACATGATCTGCTTAGTTTAATGTTGCAAATTTATCGAACAGATTTGCTGTTAATGAAATTGTTATCACAATTTGCCTGCAGTGAATCTGAGATATTTGGATTTGGAATTATATACTGTCTGTTGCCATCTTTGTATTTCTGAGTGAAGTGACCATATTTGTACAAGATCGTTGAGCTGCATGGATGACCTACTGCGAGTCAGACTGCCTTTGGTTTTGACTTTTTCTTGCTCTTACAGCTGCCTACCTGCACAAACATTTCCCCCAAAAGCAAACTCAGTTCATGTACTTTGAGAGTTACACTTACTATTTTGAGTACTTAAGTGTGTCACACTGTCGGTTACAGCAAGGTGCAGTGTAATGTGAGAACCCGGATGATGCACATAAAGGTCAAAAAGTTGAATGTGGAATGCTGAACACTGTTTCCCATTAAAGGTAACACTGGCATTGTGAAAATGATGGTTCTGTTGGAGCTGTGTGAATATGAAAATGACAAATAATACATGACTATGTTCACAAATAGCATTAGTACAGTGACGTTTAGATGTTTCTTTACATCAGCAGGACTGTTAATGTGATAATGTGTCAGATAGATATAATAAATACAAAATAATACACAGTACACTTATTAATGATTGAATGCCTTTTATATTGTGTTATATTGACTGTGTTGCAGAGAGGCTGTATGTGTGTTCAGTATTCATCTTATGGTTCTTCAGCTCCACCTGCTGCTTAGTGTTTGCTGCTGCAGCGTTCCCTTCTTCACTTTCTGATGTTTAAGGGGGAAGTCTTTACCACTTAGGCCCCTGTTACAATACCTGTTACTGCATGTATACAAATATAATAAATACATTTTATTTCCCACAATCAGCAGCTGTCTTAAATAGATTTTAATAGTAATGTAATAGTAATAGTGTATAATAGTGTAGAGTAGATTAGAATTCATATGAAAAACATAAAATAACATCTGTGAATTGTTAATTTTTAAGAAAAGTTTCCACAAATCTCAGTAAACAAAGTTGTTTTAATAAGAAATCTTTAATGTATTTTGTGGCATTAACAGTGTTTCATGTGTAAATATGTTTTTTGACAAATGCTCAACACCACACAAATATAATATAACAAGTAGGTACAGTGATAAATTTGGCATTTCTTATTTTCATTGTTGAGAAGTTAAGTAACTCTCGTATTCAGGCATATGTATAAAGTTTCATTTAGAATTACTCTTTAAATCCATGATGTGTCAAACATTTTTAAGTCTTGAGAAAGCAGATAAACTGCCTGGAAGCAACAGGATTTAATCAACTCAACACTGAAACATCCCACATTGTAACATAAAGGTTTCATCTTATGTGGTTTATTTGAATCAATAAAGATTTGAAACAGTCTTGATAAGTCTGAACACAAGTTAAGATAATTTAATACAGTGAACAAATCTGAATTAACTGTGATTTCAAACCATTATTAGAATGTGATTATCACTCATGTAGTATAATAACACATTTTTATGCAGATATGGTGCATGGCTCGGTCATGCAAAGAATCACACTAAAGTAAACTCATCTGTGGCTGTACGTAAAACTGACAATGTGAGAGACAAACTGAGCAGGATTTTCAGACAGATGATCCTCTCTGCTGCTTCAGAGAACTTACAGAAAATACAGCGTTTTATCTAATTTAATGATAAGAAAATATTTTTGTGGTTAATAGAGAATTTCCTGGGTATCCAGAAGAGTTGAGCCAATTGTGTCGACACACTCAGCTGCACTCGGAGGACCAACTGTGAGCTGTTTTGGTGTTGATAAGATTTGAGATGAAACTCAAATTGTTGCATTCATATCCAGAATCAGACGCCTCTTCCTCCCTTATTTTCATTTTTCTATCACCAAACACACTATTTCCCTATTTGACTGAATGTTCTGTTTGAACTAAGAATGAAAAAAGTACTATTTGCACAATTGCATATTCAGTTTAATTCATGGCTTGTGCAAATAACAATTAGTTGACGGCCACAAAATTTGATCTTGAAACTTGATTCATGCTTTTCCTCTTTGAATACTTAAGATGAGACAAAAAAAACAATGACAATAATTCTTGGTTGCATTCCCAGGTATCATTAATTTTAATGCAACTGATAATGTTTAAAAAAAATCCTGCTTGCATTTTTAAGTTGTCACCTAAAATAAGTTCTATTAAAAAACGTGGCAAACATAACTCTTAAAACTTTGACACATAGAGTTACATGTGAGTGTGTGTTCAGTTATAACAGTTACTGTGTTGTAAACAAATTATATATATATATATATTTCATTTTTCACAGTCAAAAGTAGTAAAATGAAGACTATCATGTTTCTAACTTGTATTATTGTTTGCGTCACTACTGGATCGCTTTCCGTTTCTCAGAACCTGTGAAGAAATGATCATCAGCACTTTGGAAAACAGTGAAATAGATATGTTTTATATTGAACAATTTTAGACTGAATTTGGGAACAGGCAAAAATTATTGTAGTCACATGTATTGCATAGTAATAGCATGGTTCTAGTAGCACTGTTGCTTCAAACAAGGAGTGGAGTGACACTAGAGTAACAAGTTTGTTCTTCATTTGGTCTATACATAAGTCTCCTAAATGTAGCCTTCATTTTCCCATATTGTCTCTGGTGGCAGACAGAACTGCAGAGTGAAAGCAAATGTGTCATTGTTCTATATAAGTGAAAGCAAAAAGAGTTACCTATTTCTACTTTAAAAAATATTTAAGCATGATTCATCTTTAAAATCTTGTTTATATGAGGAGTTGCATGATACTTCTCCTTAACAGTTCATTTCCTCAGAAAAGGTTGTATTGAAGTGAAACTGTGTTACTTAAATAAATACGTTTGGTTTGTGAGTGCATTTCAAATTCATGTTCAGGTGTGTGTACATTCTTAGCAACAAAGAAATACGACAGAGTTTTGATAACAAACTGAAAATATTAGAGAAAACCCCGTGGAGATCCATATTTCTCACCTCATCTGTTGCTACTTTCAAATCATATTTACTTTGCAGGATCAGTTTCATCAAACATAAGTTTCTCAAGTTGACAGTTGTAACAAAATTCCCAATAAAACCACCACACACAAGAACACGATAGTTTTGTTTGCAATCATTAATAATTTAGTTGAGCAGAAATGGCATTGCCATGGCAACTGTACAGAAATCCCTACATGATTAGGTAAATTAGTGTGCATTATTGCAGATGTTTTTTTGTTACATATGAATAAGAAAACCCTTTTTGCAGCTGGGCACTAAACTTGTAAATGCAATGGGGTTATTTGACACAATGAGATGTCTCTTGATTATTTTACCCTCATGTCTCTGTGGTTCTTCTGATGGAAATTATTGTTTGCAAAGGTACCACAGAGTTTGGTTTGCTGTACAAAAAAAGGTGAATTAAGCCTATAAACACATCTGAAATTGTTCACTTCTTTCAACAAAATGAAGACTGACTTTGGCCTTAATGGTTCAGTGTACCAACTTGCTTTTTTCACCCTCTTGATGATAAGCCGGATCACCATCAGACAGCTTGTCCCAGGATGAGGATGCTCATGAAAAAGAACATAACGAAGAAGAGCCACATAAAGAAGCGATCCATGACCTTGGCGACCCTTCTCCACTCCCCAATGCGCAGTTGCGTATCTCGCTGGTCCTGGTATGAGTTGGCAATAAACTCAATGTTCCTGCGAAGTCCCTGGTGCTGGCACACACACTGGATTCTCACCAAGATCTCCTTCCTATTCCCCCCAGCTCCGCCTCCTGGTTCACCTCCTACGCCTTTCTTTTCCTCAACATACTCTTCTCCTCCTCCACAGGCACTCTTTGACTTCTTTTGCTCCACTTCCTCTCCTCCAGCAGCTCCTTCCTCCTCTGAGTGGTCAATGGTCACAAACATATCCTCTTTCAAGTCCGTCCCCTGGTTCAGGGACTCCTCAGACCCATCCTCCTCCACACTCCGGGCCCACGCCTGCCCGTTCACATCCCAGTTTGTTCCTTTGGTGTTACCGTCATTGGCTGATGGGGCTTCCTCCTCTGACAGAGTTTTTTTGCTGGCTGAGGTCCTGCCGAGGCAGTTCTCGCCAGCCTCATAGACAAAGCAGATGCGGGCAAGGTAATTAAGGATGACACGCTCGGCCCATTGTGGAACGGGACGAGCCTCAGGACCGCAGTGGTGGATGTTCATGATGAAGATGGTGAGTGCTGTTGATGCAGTGACCATCGTCATGGTAGCAATGTAGTACTTTCCTGTTGGAAAAGGAAATTAAATATCATCAATACCATCAGTTCAAAATCCATGTACAGTAAAAATTTGTCAAATGTCAGCTTTGCCTCTTTGTCACCACCTTGGCAGAGATTTGGTGAATGGTGGTGGATGTGCCTTTATTACAACCACTGTAGCTGTAGCTTACTAATGTACTTATTTTAACCCAAACTATGATCTTTTTTGAAACCTAAGCTAGCAGTTTTATTGCCTAAACTTAACCAAACTGCGATCATTTCATAACGTTTATTTGACAATGAAGGCCTGTTTCATATGTCCTTGGTACTCTGTGGTATTCACAACTTTTCTCTGAGTTCATTAGTTGTGATATAGACTGACACTCTTGTTCACTCTTTTACTCCATTTTGAAAATAAAAAAAAATGGATGGCCACTTTATTGTCAGCATATTGTGTGCATAACAACTGTGTTCTCACACCTCAAATGGATGCCAAAACATACATATCGTGTACTTCCCATGCTGAAATCACATCTTCCAGCAAAGAAGGATAAAACAATAATTGTGTCCTCTGTCGAGTTTTCAAATGTCCCGTTTATTCTTGAGATAAAACCATGTTGAAAAGACTACTTTAAACTGGACAGAATATATTTTAGCAGTAAACTCAATCTACCAAGTATGTATATTTAACTTTGTAGTTAAACTATTTAGGACGTAGAGTAAAGTTGTACTCTTTGTACCTCTTTAATGAGAAACACCTCTCGGCTAAAATGTGAGGATCTGATGGACAAACTGCTGTTGGCACCACTGAGACCAGCCGGTTGAACGTCTGCTCTGATGGCTGAGAGATGATCATTGATTCCTCAGCTGTGTTTTGTAGTATTTAAAAAAAATGCTGACAGGCTTTATCGATCTGCTGGCCTTTTGTTCATTACAATGCTGTTAGCTGCTGGGCCTGAAAACTGTTCACCAAAATCTTTACTGTCTGTGCAGTTTATTTGTTACAAACAACAAGACAGAACACACACACACTCTCTCCCTCACACACACACAGAACAATGCAGATCTGCTTGCTTAGCAACTTTCTTCTCCTTCCTTCTCCTAACTGTATCACAGCGTATTGAGCACTCATTTAAAATTCATTGTTCATCCACTGAGACTCTTGCACTAAGGAGGAGGAAGAAGATGCAGTACAATACGGAACAATCTTTGGCTTTGATCTCTAGCAATGCAATGATTAGTTGATTAGTTGTCAACTATTAAATCATCAACTATTTTGATAATTTACCCTCTTGAGTCTATTTTTAAAGTCCAAATTCTCTGATTTCAACATATCCACTGTGATTTTTGGGGGGTTTCTTTAGTCCTCTATGACTGAATATCTTTGAAATGAGATGGGATGAGATGAAAATATTAAGATATCTATTGATGATGGTAGTACCCACACCTGAGTTGAAAAAGGTGAAATCAATTTTCAGTATGAACCTAAAAAGCTTTTGAAGTCCTCCCATCAAAAATGACTGCCATCACATGTGCACTAATATCCCGGTTTTCAGTCTTATCCTGGTATAGATCTTATTTAAGGTATGATGTTTATATGGTTTACATGAGAAAACTGGTTATTCATATCTGTGTATACTTCAAAGACTTCAACTACACTCTACTCTGCTACTCTGCTGTCACTTTGAGAAGCCTTCAGTTTACTTGAGGTAATGCGACTTTGAAGCTCTCTTGTCTTTCCAGTCTTACTCCACCTCTTACTGAAGTTACAGTATGTAGGTGAGGTTTTCCTGCCTTTCTGGTTTTGTCAAGAATGCAGTGAGAAACATTTGGCCAAGAAATGAGGGCATGTAAGGCTTCTTTCTGTGTTTTGCTCTGCAGTGGGAGTCTATAGCATGCAACCTCCCGAGGCGATTGACAAAGAGCAGGACTGTGGCAGGACTGTGTATTCAGTTGATGGGTTGAATAATTCCCAGTAAATGTCTCCCCTAAAGTTTCTATGAAAATGATGCTCCTACAAATTGTAAAATCATGGTATTTTATGTAACAATCCAATTATTCTAGATTATGGGAGATATTCCTGTGAGGATTAAATTACCAGTGCTCCACAGCACATTTCCACATTGGATGTCTGCAGTTCATGGCACCTCTGAAAACAGTTGATGGCGTTTGTTATCACGACTTTTTGGCTTTCAGTCAAACATTAAATAATTTACGCATATACTAAACAACTGCCTATGCTTATCCAATGTTTTGTTTTTATTTATTTTAAAATGTTACAATAAAACCACCACCAGAGAAATGCACATCGCATTGTGTATACATTAAAATATCATACAGATAATGTTTATTTGTCTTTGTAATGCTCATTTCTAATTAAATGATTGTGTTATGTTTTGCACTTTTTAGAATAGATTACACTACATTAAATAAGATAAATGAGGGTGACCAAACAGGTGTGTTCAGCAACAAGCATTCAAAACACATCAAACACATCAAAGTAAAATATAAAAATTAAAATATGAAGTAAATGCAAATAACTACATTTATTATGGATTCAGTGCACATTATGTCTACATCTAAGATATTAAATAATATAATATTAACATCTTTTAGCATAAAATCAAAGTTTCACTATTCTACTCAGTAAATACATTTCAATCCACCTCTTTCTATGCATGTATCCAATTTAAAGTTTTTCAATAAAGTAACGTGTAAACAACATGAACTTGAAAAATATTACAAATCATTTTCAGAGACAGATCAACGATAAATGATGAACACAGGTAAAAACAGTTACTTAAATTCATCTTAACATTGCTTTACTTATTCCTTTAAGGTATACAAAACACTGGACAGTCCAACGTAAGCAAATACTAAAGGAAATGAGCAGGAGGATCGGAGGTATATGTAGAACCACATTCCTCTGTTCAAGTCCAGATGTTGGCCGTTGTTGTATGTCAATGACACTTTCTATCGCCACAGAAACTGATCAAAACTCCATTGGGTACACATGGACCAGAAAAGTGATGTTTACTGAGAAAACACAATAAGAGCATTGAGGTATCCTGATGAATCCTGAGTCACAGGTTCTTGATATCTTATGTGATTTTTCGTATTCTTGAGTATATGCGCATTACATTACACTTGACATTGCGGAGAGGACAGATGACCAGAGGAGCAGCATTTTTACCACCATCATTATTACAGGGGTTGAAGAATGGGTAGAGTTTCTCATTGAAGGAACAGCCAGTAAAGGAGTAGATAAGAGCTCCAGTATCGACATCATAGAAGGAGACCAGACTCTCCCCATAATCCACAAACACACCCACTTTCTCAGGCTTTGACTTCAGAGAGAGACAGACACGAGGTTCAGCAAAAGCTTTGTACTCATTTTCGTTCCTCAGAGATATCGTCCAGAAACCTTTCTGAGGGTTCAGTGTGATTTGTCCCTTTCTGTTGACGGACTCTCTAGCCACTCCTAAATCCCACTTAGTCTTCCCTTTGACTTGAACCTCGTAGTAGAATTTCCCTGAAGTGAAGCTCTGCTTTCCTAACACACTAGCATAATACGAAAATCTCTTTGGATTGTCTGGGAGATTCTTATTTACATTGCCAAAGTTCACTTCTTTCCCGTCGTCAGACAGGATGAGCCAGGGATTTGCTGTATCATGATCAAGTGTCACATCCACTGCATATTGTTGCACCTTTTTCAGATCGGCCTCAAATGCCTTCTTTATCTCTTTGCTTAGTGTCTCCTCAAGCTCCTCCACAGCTGTCATCCAAGTACCTGCATATATTGGTGGACAGATGGAGACCTCTGTCCAGTCCTTCGTAGGTGGAACAGCATTCAGGAATGGGAAGCTTTGGATGAGGTGGAGGTGGTCGTCAGAGCATGAGACCTGCTCTAGTTCAGCACTTCTTTTCATCAGCATAGAAATTTCCTGTTCTAGCTCTAAGATGAGGCTTTCAGCCTGTTTCTGTATTGGTCTCTGCTTCTCTTCGATTGTCTCAATGAGCTTGGCCTGGCTTCTCTCAACAAACTCTCTCAGAACATTAAAGACCTGAATGCCGTCTTCTTTCTCTTTGTCTGCAGCTTCATTACTGCGCTCCGCTGAGTGTCTGATCTCCTGAATCTTCAGTCGTTTCCTTTGAATCATCTGCTCAATTTCAGCCTCTGTCTTCCCCAGCTCAGCCTTTTTTTCGTCATATTCTTTCTTCAGAGGAATGACATCATGTGCCTTGTGGTCTAAAACCATGCAAAGCATGCAGACACACATCTGATCGGTTTTGCAAAACAGCTCCAGTTGTTTATCGTGCTTCATACACATCCTACTTTGCAGATTTCCAACAGGATTGATTAGCTGATGTTTTTTTAGACCAGTGACCATGAAATGAGGTTCCAGATGAGCCTCACAGTAGGAGGCCAGGCACACCAGACATGACTTCATGGCCTTTAATTTGCTTCCAACGCAGATGTCACAAGAAATGTCATCCGATCCAGCGCACTGGATCCTCGATGTGTTGCTGCTGGCTTCCGATTCAGTTGACTGTCTGAACTGAGCAGCCATCTGAGAGATCAAAGTATTGACCCGCAGCTCAGGTCTTGTGTAGAAAGTCTCTTTACACAGAGGACACTGGCAAAAGACGTTAATATCCCAGTGTGTAGTTATGCAGTCCTTGCAGAAGTTGTGTCCACATGGTGTGGCAACTGGATCAGTGAATACATCGAGACAGATGGAGCATATAAACTGATCTTCAGTTAACAGACAGCTGGCAGCCATTTCAATCCACTGAGAAGTCAAAAAAATTAAATTAGAATTACTTGTTTTAAAATATCAGATTGTAAGTGCTGTAAAATAAGTAAAGTGCGTAATGATTCTGAACTTAATAAAAGTTACATTTGACAACTGTAAATGAACTGAAATGAGTGGAACTTCCTCATCTTAGTAGATTAAGTGTTAATGTTAATTAACATTAATGTTAAATCAGTAAAAATGACTGACTCACCAGTGTTTGGCAGAGACTCTGCTGTGTTAAGAACTTTCTTTCTTTCTTCGGAGAAGCAGCTCTGCTGTTGCTCCAACGAATGTTAAACCTTCAAATGTAATGTTGAACCTCTGTCTTGCCATTATTATTTGGCTTACCGGAAGACATTTCCAGTTGGGCGTGACTATAGTGACAAACCTTTGGCACAAAATCAACCCAAGGTGTGTGTATGTGCACCCTGCAGTTTAAGTTTTTAGTTCTTGCTTTGTTTTGAATTTCTTGCTGTTATAATCTAAACACGACAGGTAATTGTAAAACATATTAGCCTAGACTAAACTAGTTAAGTTTTTCATGTTAGCTGTGAAAGGGTACCAAAAGAGAAAAGAAATGGAGGAAAGTTTTGAATATGTTTGCAATATCCAACATCCATTAAACATTTTACCTCAAACATCTAGACCAGAAAAGCACTGTTTAAGTACAAGTCCATTTACCATTCATTTTCTGCCTCTGCTCTAATGTTAACATTAGAAGCAGAAGCAGTTGTACGAGTTTGACAAGATACAGGACACAAACACAGCGTTCCAGTGATGTAATCCCAGGCGCTGCCAACTATCATTTTAGTATAGTGCTGGCTTTGCCTCTCAGGCTTGAAATCAGTGCATTGGAAACACTGCCCATGGACCGGCACTTTGACCTGACAAAGCGGTAAAAACACAGGACTTTATAACAGAAATGATGGCTCAGCTCCAGTAACACTGACAGTAAACCAGCAAGAAAGGACAACCTCTAAGTGGAATGCAGCTACCTGTGGATTTCCTGCTATGACACGTTAAAATGTTTGCTATGCAACCAGTCTGTTGTCTGCATATGTTGACTGGATTCGAAAAATAGGTCACACTTGTGTATTTGCCAAGAGAGTCAAGACGAATGGCAGTGTGTGTCCTGAAATGATATCTTTTGCTCAACTTATCTATCTTTTGTTATCCAACCATCAATGGGATGAGGTCATAACTAAATAATTCTCAGGAATCTGGCCATTTAGAAACAGAACCGACCTCAGTGTCAGTCTCTGAAGTGGACACATTGATGACTGACTTCATGGTTCATTTTCAAAGAACTTTGAGCTACTTAACAGTTACTTACACAGCGGTATAGTAGTGTCTAGTGAAGTATACTCTTGATTTATTCCACAATTTTTTTAAAGTGGCCAATCCAGCAAACAATAAACGTCCTGCATTACCGCCTAACAGTAACAGTACACTACTCCACTGCTCTTACATGTATTACAACCACCATGACTACCACCTGCTTGGATTAAAAAGCCACTGAAAACAGTTTTCTAAGACTTAAAAATCAGTGATTCCTCACCTATCAGTGGGACGCTCTCAGAAGGCGGCATGCTTTCAGCCACCAGCAACTGAAACACGGTGAGGGCCAGTAGCACCGTGACACCCAGAGAAACCTTTTCACCCGAGTCAGCCGGCAGATAGAATCCCAGAGGTGCCAGAAAGGAGATCATCATGCAGGGAATGAGGAGGTTAAAGATGTAGAAGGAGGCATGTCTCTTTAGTTGGAGGGTGAATGTGATGTCGGGGTACGGATCTGAACAGCAACCATACAGGATGACATTCTTCTTGGCTGGCATGCCGAGAACCTGGTTAGAAAAAGGATTACATTTTGTCAAAAAATTTGGGAATGAGGTGTTTTCTGAACACATGAACAAGGTAACCACTCACCTCCCACTCCACATTGTGGACAAAGTCAGTCAGGTCAGCACTGTCCAAAGCATTGATCAAGTCCATCTGGTTGCCATTGTGGGTCCAGGAGCCAAAGGTTAGGTAACACTGCTGCATGTCAAAAGGGAAGAAGGCCACATCCACAGAGCAGGAGCTTTTGGTGATGGCTGGCTGGTCCCACGTGACCTGACCATCATGACGTAGAACCACGTTGGTCTCCATTGAGCTGGAGAACTCATCGTCTGCACTGTTGTGGAGAAGGTGGAGGAAGTTGCGTGAAGGCAAGTAGAGGGAAGAGGAAGAGAGGGGAGATTTCCAGCCAATGCATGGTCAGCCAGCAGGAGTCCACACCTACCTGTTATACAGGACGATATCGGGTCGCCATACGTAACTGCTGGGTATGCGAATGGTGTCAAGGCCGTCATAGTCCTCTTTCTTCCAGGTGAGGTACGCATCCATCCAGACCTGCCGGATCCACAGGTATGTAGTCAGGATCTGGTTCCGCTCATCCTGGTGAGAGGAAACATGCACATCAGCACAGGCGTGAAGACACACTGAACATGAACATGTGGATCAGCAGTCAGGATATGATTACCATGTCAATGATTTGAGAGAGGGTGATCTGCAGTGTGACGTTGATGATATGGTCGGTATCTTCCACAGGCCGCAAGGCGTTGGTGTAGTTAGAGAACAAGTCATTCATCAGCTTCTGAGCATAGCGACCATGAGCGGCCAGGTAAACTGGGGAACAGAAAGAGAGAAAGACATCTTTATTCAACCAAATAGTTACTTAAAGCAACACTAATTTTTGAAACAGCAGGACATTAAGATGACAATCCAACACACACAGCAGATATATCAACAATTAGCAGTCATACTTCTATTAAAGGACTAGTGTTTGGTATTCAGTATTCAACTAGAAGTGTAGTTGCTGGGGTGATTGCAACCCCCTTGCCTCACCCATCTTCCTAGCATGATGTAGGAACTACAGTGTTCACAAAAGCATGAAAGATGCAGAAGTTACTATCTTGAGCCATTATTCAGTTTGTCCATTCTGGGCCGATCAACATAAATAGATCGAGGCCCCTAAATCTGACACACTTGAGCTTTAAATGTCCTGATGTCATTCCTGCTCCTCAGAGGAATAATCAAGTAGATTTTAATGACAACATGACTTTCTCTCTAGAGCCACCATCAGAACTACCGTAACATTTTTAGCTCCACCACTGGTTAAAATCTTCCAATGGCTAAATCATTAGTATGTTGTTTGATCTGTTTCATGTTGGGGCTGTAATGAACACTGCAGCCTCTAGGGGACATTTTACTTTATAGTGATAATAACAGTAACAACAACGGTAATAATACTGTTGTACCACTAATTTTATTCACTATAACAATTAGGTGTTAATTAGTTAAGTTTTGTTGAATAAATCAAATTTTAAACACAATTTAACATACATGACATATTTTTGGGAAAGTTACTGTTTTAATTCAAGTTTTTAATCTCTCTGGGAAAAGATTTCTTTAAAGGAACAGTAACGTTGCTTGTAACAGTGATCTCTAGTGGTTAAAAATTGGCACTGCAGTGCAAATTCAAAACACTGGAGAGTTGTATTGTCATTATTGTATTCCTTTAAAGTAGACTTATACACAAACAATACCACTGCCTTAACTCGTGATTCACAGATAAAATGTTAACTCGAACTTCTTGTTTGAAAGTCTGTTGAAAGTCCTTTTTTTTTTCTTAATCCTGAAATATCTTGCAGTCAGTCCATCCCTTAGAAACACTCTGAGCACACACACACACACACACACACACACACTCTCTCTCTCTCTCACACACACACACACACCATAACACACATAAGGAAACCACATTTCCCAGTTCAATTAACCTGGTAATCACCTCAGGTTTTATACATTAATCTGCAGAACTGCAGCAGACTGATAAATCCTTTAAATCCTGTGACGACTGATAATGATGATGGTAGTTTGGGTCCTAAACCAAACCAAAGTCAACCAGTGTAAAAAAAAAATAAAAAATACACAATATGAAGCGAAAAATGTGTAACCTGGATTTGTATTCTACATTTTCTTGATCTATTTTCTTGAACAAGACAAGGTGTTGATCTGGATCAGTCTCCCCACGACTGAATCCAATGTCTGTTACACTCGTTGCTGTGAAAAAATTCAAAGCAACAAGTCATGTTTCCTGATCATGATATTATTCAAAATAATTTCTAACCAACATGATTCAGGTAACATTTTAATTAAAATCATTGTTTTACACATTCAGAACGATCGCTTTCCTCACCACCTGACTGTCTTTTACACATTTTGATAGCACTTCTCTCATCAGCCCTACAGTTACCTGACCTTCGTTGCTCACCTGTGTATCCCTCATCAACTCTGCAGTACTTAACCAGCGCTTTTCCCTCATTTTCATATCAGATGCCAGAATCAAACCAGCAACGTTGTGTATAAGCCTTCAAAATAAAATGTCAGCTAAAGGCATGAGTGTTCTTGAAACAAATCTCCTCATATTGTCACTCGAAAAATAGATAATCCAGAATAACACACTTCAAGGGAGGTCATGAGAGTGAAGGTCAAACAACAAATCTCACAATTTTTTACAATTATCTGTTCGTCATAACTCTTCCTTTCTATGATGGCCATCAAATGTGGCCATTCAGAACAGGCATAAACATTTTGGTCTTTGGGATGACACTTTCTAAAATGAAATTTATTGTGGATATTCATGGCATCCAGCAGGAAAATCCTAATAATTTTCAGATGCAGCTTAAGACAGCACCTAAACTTGAGCTGGCGCTGAATCAATCTAAATAGACTCACAATAAAACTAAAGGACCAGAATGCAATGCAGCCACAAGCCATGGTGATGAACTGCCACATCTTTAAAGCAGAAGAACAGACTCATGAACTTTTGAGAGTTTGGAAAAAAAGAAATAAACAGAAGCAAAGTTACATCAGTTGTCACATTCAACTCAACAAACAAACTGCCTTCACCGTCTTACTTTACGCCCCCTAATAACACCCTGACACTCAGCATGAGGACTGTCGGTCAGACGGTCCAAACTATGAGGACAAAAGTTGTGAAGTTCAACATCCATAAAAAGTCTGATCAGATCAGAGGAACGCTGGAAACAGATGAAGAATGATGATATGAGACCTGCAGAGCTGTATGACATTTATGAGCTCCATAAAGTCCATATCTGATGAACGTCAAGGCTGAAAAATCATCTTAACTATCAATCTGATAACAGCAGACAAAGCGGCATCTTTAATCCTGTAACCATATAAGTAAATAGTGAAACACTTCGAACAGCCAAAACTTGAGTCATGTAAATTGTTTATAAAGTCTTAACGACAAAGACTTCACTATCAGCTGCAGTCAGACAGCTGAGGAATGAAGTTTAGCCGCCAAAGAAACATCCTGGAAGATCACGGTGAAATATTTTGTTTCCAGTCACATATAAAAAAAACCCTTTCTTTTCTTTTGTATGACAGCAAAAAGGTAGTTAAAGAATCAAGAATGCAATCATCAATTTTCATTTTATAAATCGTTATGAATCAATCATTCTTTTATATGAAAGGGTTTTAGAGGTCAACTGTTTTTTCACAAGACAAAAGCACAAATTAAAGAAGTGCGACCTAGCAGTGAAGTTGTAGTATGGCATGAATACTCCCACGCCTCAACATTTTAAAAGACATTTGGCTGTTGATGCTTACTGTTATTGGCTGGAAATGCACTTCTTTGAGGAGTTATATGTTGTAATGCTCTCTCTGTTTAAATTTGCTTGTTTTTCTGATGTGTTGCTGACTCTCTTGGTCTCCCATGAAAAAGAGATTTTTGATCTTATTCCTGGTTAAATAAATGGTTATAAAATGTTTTTATGACCCTGATATGATATTTATAATGGGTCCCCAAACTGTTGGCTGGGAACCACTGATATATCAAATAAAAAAATATTCTGTTCATACATGTTTGATTGTGCGAAAAGCACAATAGTGACCCAACCTCTCCCACAGGAAATGCTGTTGTTTGTTGCTCACACACAGAGAGGCTTAACAAGATGTCTTGAACAAAAAAGGAAGTACACTAGACCGCGGTCAATTCAATGACCTTCGGATAAGAATATAATATTACGAAACTTCATCATGACTGTAGAGACACACAGAGAGAGAGGGAGGGTTTGAGTGTTCCCATCCTTTGTACAAAAATGGAAATGTGGAAGTGAAGCTCTGAATCTGTCAGACAGACATGAAAAACAGGATACCTCATTATGAGAAACAGACAGAGCTTCTCCTTCGCTCTGTTTGCCTGTTTAAGGACGATTATCCAGACGTGTGAAGGATTTATGTCCAATCATGTAACACAGTGTTTTTATACCACGTACCACCTCAGAAAATAATGCGTTAAAATAAAGCAACGTGGGCTGACCAGCTATGGACAGTCTACGCAGGAGGTAGGTTTATTCCTATTAGGAAGATGAATTATTGTTGACTATTGAATCTCGAACGGAACCAGTTCAAGAACAGCACTCATTTGGTATAAAAGTGGTACTCCTGATCCACACTTCTCTTTCTAACATTTCTGGTTTGAAGCTGTGATTGCGGTCAACATGTTAGTTCCTGTCTGTGGCTCAGCTCATTGGTTCCTACAGAACATGTAGATTTTCAACAGCTGCTTGTTGTAGTTTTCACAGGAAATAGTACAAATATGTATTGGGGACTATTTTCAGCTGTGGATTAATTTACATGTGGTGCTCTAGTGAGTATTTGTGGCAGCAGGATAAATAAATACAGTGTGTGTTCATGGTACAATGTGGCTCTTAGATGTGTTTTTAATGGAGCTCTATGGCACCACAGAGGAAGACAATCTATCAGGCTGTGATACACACTCAATACTTGTTAGTCGATACATTCAGTCAGTACGTTTACATGCAGCAAGAAATTAGAATTTCTGATCGTATCAGATAATGACATGCATGAGACCGGATCACTTGTCTGAGTTTACATGCCGTTCAGAGAATCGGATAAACGGCCGGAGCATGGCTGACTCCGTTACGCTAGGTGTCGCTGTAGCCCTCTCAACAAAGAGCCACTTTCGGTTGACCTCTACTTATCAGCGACAACAAACTATCTGACGGCATTGAAACAAAGTTGGTGTACGAGGAGATTGACGATGCTACAGCTACGTACTTTTCGTGCATTATTTTCGTCCTAATAATGCATATAAAAAGAACAACAGATCTTTTGTCATCCGGGTGAAAGCCCCAGCGGAAATGTCGCGCATGCGCAGAACGCAAAATCCGCTTCAGATCCGATTGCTGAGTATACATGGCGTTAAATATCCGACTATGAACGAATTATCTAGGTGTTCTTATCTGATTTTGAGATGTCCGATGTAGTCCGAAATAGGTCCGAAGTAGATCGGATTAAGGTGTTTACAAGCACTTTGAAAAGTCCGAACTAAGTCCGATACGATCAGAAATTCGAATTTCTTGTTGCATGTAAACGTACTGACTGTTGGCTTGAGTCTGAATATGCGAGTTGTTGACAAATACAGTATAAGTATACTAGATAGACTATACCAGATACTTTATAAAAAGCACATTGACACAAAACTACTCCTTCTTTTCATGTATCATCTTCAAACAAACCAGACGGATAACACAGTTATTAAAACAGTACATTTATGATGTATCAGATGTTGCTCAGAAGGTCTGCAGTGACAACAGTGTGTCTGTCTCTGTGCCCAACACCTTCATTCCGGGCAAGGTATCTGACAAATACAGGCCAGATTTCCATTAAACCTGACATTGTATATACAGACTGGTGACAAATTAAAGTAAAAACCCAACATAAAGTGTCTTAGTAAGGTGTTGAGAACAGCTTTAGTGTCCGTTGTCACAGATGTTAATCTTTACAGGAGGGATGAACATTCTTTCATAAGACGTTCCCTTATTTGGTGTTTTAATCATGGTTGTGGAGAGTGCTGTTGCTCCAAAATCTCCAAAGGTGTTCAAGATACCAAAGAACCCCTACAGTAACTTTACAGACCACTGGAACCATGTAAAGGTGCTCTAGAACTTCCTTTGTGGTCGTTTGTAGCTAGAACCTCCTCAGTGGGGACCTCAGACAACTAAAATCTCAGCAAGGACAACTACAACCTCCTTAAGGACTCCATGAACCTCTTCAGTGACCACTAGAACCTCCTACGGGGTCCTTATGGTGGAGAAGAACACTGTCTTTCACATTTCTCTCAAATCCCCCTTAGTTCAGCATACTAAATAACTCCTGAATCTCTTTAATGCACACAAACTACCTACCACACTCCTAAACCACCTCAATGACCACAATAATGCCTTATATAATCCCTTGAACACACTTAGGTAATGACTACTAGAACCTCTTAAATAACCACTCAAACCTCCTCAGTGACCAAAAGAACCCCTTGAACCTCCTCAATGACCAGTAATAACTCTAACCCTAACCCTAACCCTCTTAATTGCTTAATTGCATTGCTAAACCCTACCAGTTACACAGTTAAAAAAAACTCCTTATACCGTCCTAATAAAATAACTTCAGGTGTAGCTACTAAACTTTTACAAGCTGCTTGATCTAAATACTGAAGTTGATCATCTTACAATGAGGTGAGCTGATGGTTTTACAAGAGAAGACTCTGCTTCACTTTGTTGGTATAGCAAGAACTACAAAAACTCTGTCCACTAGTGGTGGAAAGTAAGTAAGTATATTTTGTCTGTTTTTAAGTACAATCTACATACAAATACAAATTATGTAAAAGTGACCAATGGGGTCTATTGAAGCCAGAACATTTACATCTGTGGAATCCTTTACGTAATGTTAGACACCTATAATGACAATATGAGCCTGTCAGAGACCAAAACATGCACTCTTAACAGACATATTTTGATGGCGAGCAATAGACTAAAAGGATTTTGTTGCACCCTGTTTCACAGCTGCAGGCTGCATTGCTCTCACTCAATACTGGACCAAATTCAAAACCTATTGTCCCCATTAGTCACTTTGACATAAAAACAATGGAAAATAGGGTCCAGGTTGAGAGTAGGTAGGGAACAAAACACAGTAGAGCTCAGTAAAAAACCCAAAATTGATCTGATTTATTTCACAAGTACTGATCCATTGATTTACCTTTTAATAATAATAATAAAAAAGATTTAATACCAGGTGACATCATCACAACCTGCAGCTCCGCCTCTCATCGTCTCTGTTCTTTGTTTAAACGTTGTCATGGTTGGCTGAGCAGGCGAGTCAGCATTTTGAGAGACAAGATCGACTCCCTGATGAGTTGAAGTGTTCAAGCTAATAGATCTCTCTCTCTCTCTCTCTCTCTCTCTCTCTCTCACTCACACACACACACACACACACACACACACACACACACACACAATGCTGCACATTTATCAGCACCTTCATCCCTTTCATCATCATCACCATCAACAGCACCATCAGCACCATCATCGCCATGGCAGCAACGGAGTTCATACATTTTAAGTGCACAGATGGCCACATCACAGCTAAGTGCAAAAAACAGCTGATGGCATGTTAAGTAAATATGACCTGAGCTGTGTGTGTGTGTAGATAATCCCATTCATCCAGTTTCTTCTTTACTTTCAAATGTGAGTATGAAGCTTGTTCCAAGATTGAATCAGTAACATTTCTGTCTTCATCAGTCTGTTGTGGGATGTTATATTTGCTCACATGCTGTCTTTTAGAAGTCATAATAAAATATATGAAGCACAAGACAAACAGTAATAATAACAATTCTGAAATACTGGTTTTAAATTGTAAGAATCTCCTGAACAACTTCAAATCTGCCAATGAGTTTATTATTATTTTTTAAAATATTTTACATTGCTCTCAGTAAGACAGACACAACTGTCTCTGTGTTTTGAACCATGTGCAGTTGTCTTTATATTAATGTGACACAATCATCTCCTGCCTGAGGAAACAGGTCAGCAGAATCCACAGTAATTGGGGACATTATTCACTTTGACATAAAAAAGGGAAAATAAGGTCTAGGTAGATGTCTGAAAGAGGATCTAGTCTGTGTGAAATCATCAGAAATCATCCATTTGTTTTGTGTGGAGATAATAATGTACAACTGAAAATCAAATTCAGTCGTGAGATGAAAGGAGCTGTTTCAGCTGCTACTGGTTCCCGAAGTGAAATTCCCATTTTTCCATAAAAAAGGTGACTTAAATTTGGATCAGTGTGAAACTTATTATTGTTACTGATTGTTACTGATTGTTACTGATTAAATGATGCTCACCGCTAATGACAGTTAGACTTTATATTGTTAAGAAAACCGAAAACATAATCTGCGTCTTCGATCAATTCAACTTTGGATATGTGGTCAGTTTTTGAAAACCTGCTCAGCTGTTTTGCGCCTCTAACTGGCTTCTTCTTCAAAGCAACACTGGACCAATCTCATAGATGTTGTGATATTTATAGCTATATATTCAGAAATTGAAATCACTTTACTTTGATTTTTAGACAAAGGACTTTCTTCAGACCATGTACACTAAACTTACTGTTTCACAGAGAAACATGGACACACCATTCAACAAAAACAAACATCACAAAGTTCTTTAGATCACTGTGAATCCATTTGAAGAGTTTGTTAAAGTACAATGTATGCAAATGGCAAAAACTGCACAGACAATTGCACAGTGAAATCGAAAATGGCTGACTTCCTGATGGATTTAGGTTATAGACATGATACCTGTGTCTACTGATTTTAGTAAACGTAGGTGAAATGTGTTGCGAGGAATGCTTCATTGAAATTCTTGTTGATATTGAGCCATGTGGCCGAGAGCCATATCAGATGTGATTTCCACCGCTTCTGACATAAGTCATGAGTCTTTGAGTGAAGGCAGCCCCTAATAAACGTGATTAATGTGGATAAATAAAAAATAAGTCTTTTCAGTACAATAGAGTACTCTTTGTTGAGGCTCTAATAACACTTTGAGTGTTGCTGTAGCACTCCCTCAAGACTAAATTATCATCTTTGGACAGATAAAAACCACTGTCTTCACAGTGATGCGTGTCGGTTTCTAGCTGAAGTGTGCTGGGATTATCTCTCTTTGACCCCTGATCGTGACTCTTTCTCTTATCTGGATGGACAGTGTGATTGACAGCTTTAATCCTCACAGCCATCAACGCTTATCACTGCTCAGTCTGCCTTCCCCCATTTTCCCAACATGAACCACACACATTTTACACCCCTACATCACCAACAGTTGCCTGCCATTCTACACCATACAAACGTTGACCACGTTCTCAATCCCAGCCTGAGCCTGCAGGGGGCAACACTGAGTCTGACCTTTAATACACACACCAGCAGGTCCTCTCTTGGGTAATATGAAAATGAATTCACCAGACACCATTTTAACATGATTTAAAACGTGACCAACAGTGAACCTCCAAAATGTCCCCACAGTCAGCTTTGATAAAACAAAACAGTCTTAATTTATTGCATCACTGTAAAAGCAGGACAATTTGAATTTGGATCAGGCCTCTGAACCGCTGCATCGGCTTCAGATCCGCTCCTCATCCCTGACCTCCACCTCATGGCTGTAAACTTTTCTTTTTGTCCTCCCGTCCTTATCATTCAGAGGCACAATGAATCGTGATCACCCCTGTTCACTTGACTGTTCAATAAATACACCAATCAATCAATCAATGCACCAAAAGAATCAACACATGAAGGTTACTGATAAGGGCTAAGATTTAACAGCATGTTCTCGTTCGCAGGTCGCTTTGTCACTTTAGTGTAAACCATTCACATCAGGTCACGTAGTATAAATTCACAAAACACGACTGAATGATGCACATCAGAGGGGGTTAAGAAGATGGTGCACTCAATGCTAACTAAAAAATAATAATGTACTCTGTATACATGCATATGGCTGCACTACACCATGGATGGACGGCTCAAACCAAAAGTAAACACCAAGCTATAGTAGCCAACTGTTGTTAGCCCCAGATGCCAGTAGTCAAACCAAGCAAGAAAACCACCTCGATATTCCCTGCCAGACTGGCCACTGTTGGTTTGGGAAGTTGTGTTCAGTCCCAGGTCCGGCTGTGTTGACTGTGGAATGAACATTGTGCCAGCTCTGACTGTGACTGTGGTGTCGCGTCACAAGATTTGCGATGTCACTTGCGTCGCAATTTACGCAACATAGAAATTTTAACCTTAACCATGATCCATTTCTAAATAAACTTAAAAGGTGAAGGTTTCACAGCGTTAACCACGTGTTAAAAAGGTTTTCTGGCCATGTGGTGTGTCTCCTGGACACCAAAGCGCGCCGTATGAGATACTGCGGTGGTAAAGTGTTTTTTTATTTGATGACAAAAATTACGACATCTAGAGTTTTGAAAGAGATAGTCGATTAATCGATTTGTTGATTGATAGAAAAATAGCAACAATATTGATAATGAATTATTATCATAATTTTTACGCGACAAAATATAATGTGTATATGTATAAAAAAATAATTTATTATAAAAATAACTGTTGAAATAAGAAAAAAACATAATGACACAGATCAGTCACTTTTTAGTGATAGACTAATTATTGATGAAATTGATCAGTTGAGTTCAGATCAGTTGATCAGTCAGGAGGTTGACACCACATCTGTGTCCAACAGGCATGACCTTTATTTATCATCATGACATAAAACTGTCCTATATTTATGACTAGGTAACAGATGTTATAACTTACATGTGTGAGAATCAATGCACATATTTTCTTCTTTTTCTTTTCTTTTCTTTTTTTAACCTTAAAAGTAGCAGAAGTGAAGATGGGCTCACCTGGAAGGAAAGGGAGAAGCAGTAGATAGGCGATCGATCCGCTGCAGAGAAGCTTCATCCCGCTCTGATGTTATTGATCCGATAAACAACGATCGATAACAGTGATGACAGATCAGCCAGCATCCGTCCGTCGAGTGCAGAGACTAAAACACACTGAGAGAGAGAGAGAGAGAGAGAGAGAGAGAGAGAGAGAGAGAGAGAGAGCAGCTGCTGATGCGGGTGGGTGCGTGTTTGCTGCGGTGGTCGCTCATGTATGAGAGGTCATTAATGCCACACAGGCTTTGGAGGTGGACTAAATGTTGATGTGCTTTAGTTCTAATTAAAAAAAAGTACTAATACACAAAATAAATACACTACTACAAGTGAAGTCCTGCATTCAACCTTAAAGTATATATATATTTTTAGTTTAGTAGTTTTTGAAGTCAAAAATCTTGAAGTCAAAGACCATGAAGGAGATGCGTATTTCAATATGTGTGGTTAAACTGTGGAATAATTTGGAACTAGAACTTAAACAAAGAACAAACATTATTTGGCTCAAGAAGAAATACTAAAACAAAATTTTCCTGAGAATGAGGAAGAACAGTGATGATGTTTAGTTTTGGCTTACAGACACAATGGTATATACATGTTAAACACAAAATTAGGATAAAGATTATAAATATATATGGTGAATTTGGGTACATACATACATGCATATGCATACATAGATATGTACGTATGAATACTGTAAATTTGTGTATATACAGGAGTATACAGGAGACAGTCTATAAATTATAATAATAATTTAATAAATCAATGTTACAAATTAATTTTACTTTTTAATCTCCTTTTAGTGGTAATTCGTGAACAGCTTTTAATGTGACTTAAAAAAAAAAAAAACTTTCCACAAATTTCCCTTATATCTCCGCTTTACTGTCAACAGCGTGCAACAGAAGCTAACGTTAGCTTAGAAATGGAGTTCAACAAACAATGTCAACAGCTAATGCCAACAAACAACCAGGAACCCACTACAACACAGAGTCCATCACTAAGCCCAAACTCAAAGCTAATATTACTGCAAAGCATGTGAAATATATTGTGATATTATGGTTTTAGCTGCTAACATTTACATTAAATAAGGAGAGATTAAATACAAAAGAAAAACACCCTCCTCTTGTCCTACAAGGAATTTACTATATTAGAGAAGTGCTTTGGATCTTTCAAAAGGGTTTTTAAAGATACATCAGCGTGTTCAGTGACTGAATAATTAAAGGACAGGTACAACCACTTATCTGATTTCCTTTGTAACAGGAACCAAAAGCTGCTTGTACCTTGAACACATCAGGTGACAACTACTTACTTCCCCTATCGACCAACAAACACCCCTCACCCTTTGTTCAGTTTCAGCAAATGTATCCATGAATTATAAATACAGTCAGAAACAGCAGATAGGCACTAAGAGGTCAGGTCTCTTAACATCTTTCCAAACTAGCTGTTGACATAAAATGACATTTTGGAATATAACATCTTTACATGTGTGACCGGCAGCATAGAGTGTAGCTCTATGGACTCTAGACTGAAACAAAAAAGCCAAGTTAACCAGTGTTAAGTTACGTAAATTAACTTACATCAGGTACTCAATGTAACTTACAATATTTCCCTAAACCTTACTTAGTAGTTTTGTTCCTTATGGTTTGTTCACCACCTGGTGGGCAGGTCTGATGATACCAACTCTTTTAGTTTCCTCTCTGTTTTGGTTTTATATCTTCAATAAAGTTTCTGTTCCTACTTTAAGGAACTGCAACATCCCAGCACAAAATAAATTTGGTCCATTCATCAGACATTTAATAACAAAAATATGAAGCTACAAGAAACCCCAACAAAGTCAGTTTGTCCTGTGAGGTATCTAATTCCACAGGCTTCGTCTGTACAGAGATAAAGCTGATCAAGAACAAGTTCTCTCTTTACAGTAACATCATCATAAAGATCTTCACTTGGCACCCGAATCGTGTTCTTCTCTTCTCCACCAGTCATGGGTCACAGGGAACATTTCCTCTGTTTACTGTTTCTTACTCACTTCCATCCTCTGTTACTATGAATGAAATGAGACACGCTCACGGTGAACAGCTGTCAATCAGAGAGTCGCATGAATAAATAATGAAGTTTGAAAAGTGAAGTGAGAACATTGAGAGGAGATTAACGGATTAGCAGGAAATAAATTGGCTGCCAGACACAGTGGTGATGACCCTCTTTATTTTCTTATTAATGAAATGTGTTGAAGTGTAAACCCACCATGATGTCACCCTTTGGTTTGTGGCCAATCCCTTTGAAGTCTCCAGTTTGGCATTTTGTCCGTTGCCATCTTGTTTTTTCCCCAACCAGGAGTGACCGTATTTGGATGAGAGTGTGAAGCTGGTTTCAAGCAGGAAAAAATGTTGTCCTGTCTGGTTGCAAACATTCTGTTTGTTTTGTGAAAACATATGAGGAGAAATAGTCAATGCAGTAACATAATCTTGATGAATATTTGATCAGCACTGCCAAGTTTGACAGTTTGATCTGAGTTTCATGAGTCTGGTGTAACTCACTGAGTTGCTTTTAGGTAGCCACTGCCTAAAGCATACCTTTCTTAATCATCTATTTTACTCTAAATGGGGCCATAATTTACGCAATAATTGTCCTGCTGTCTGGAAGTAGACTTGAAACTACGGATGGAGATCATAAACTCACGGAGAAACTGTTTACTGAGGACATAAATCAAGTACAAACTTGGCTCTTTCCTCCATAAGATTCAAAAAACTTCTTTTACATCCAGGGGAACAGACCCTAAAGCTCTGTCCGTCTTTTAGCTTTGTAAACTCATATGTATGAAATTTACAAAAGATCCATAAAGAAAAACTTTTAGTTGTATCTGTATTGTATTTTAACTTTGATGTCAGTTTTAGTTACAAGCACACAAACAGATGACATCAGGATTGTATCTTGTATGAGAAAAACAAAGAAAAACATTGGTTTTCAATGTGCTTTACAGATATAAAGGAAACACAAGGATACAAATCTAATATAAAGACACACTTAGAAAGAATAAATTGAATATAAAATATAGAAAGAAAAGAAAATAGCATGAAAAGGAGAAAGAAAAGTTACGGTGCAGTGAGAGATATATGCAGCAGTATATCTTCTCCTCTTTTCGAACAGCTTTTGTTGAGTGAACTTGAAGGCGTCTGAAGGTTAATTGAGCTGGGGCACTGCTGTCAGCCAATTCTTTAAATCCTCCTGAAAATAAAAGTAAGAGCCTTTCAGGTGGGCTCAGCGCCAAACTGGACTGAACCAGCCAACGGAAATCAGCTATGAAGCCAAACTCTAAGAAACTGGGAGAGGATGCTTGTAAAGGTGCTCTCACACCTTATATGTTCTTCACGTCTTTGCAGATTTTTAGATTAGCCGGAGGCAGACTGCCAAGATGGCGGTGGCCAGAGCCACCAGCCTTCAAACCTTGCAACAGCTCTTCAGAGGTCTATGGGTGATGTCGTATGACGTCCATGTTTTATATTGTCTATGTATTTTACTATATATTCAGTGAAGAAAAAACACTTTAGTTGTCCTTTGACGCTCAATTGATTAAAGTTTTGCAGTCATTTAACCAACATTAACCAGGTGGTTGTTCTCATGTGCAGATCGAGATGTTTTTATCTCTTCCCAACTTTATTTTTAAAGTAAAGCAGGCTATGTTTTTATTATTTTTAGACTAATCTAAGAGACAATAAGAGTCTGAATTTCACCAAACTTTCAATTTAAGTGCTGTGAAGGAAAATTCATTACATAAGGTTTTTCAGATTTCACAATGAGACAATATTTTTTGGTATTAAGTTTCTCTAAAATGTTATTTTAAATGTACAAATGAGGCATGATCTAATGCTTACTTTTGTTGAAATCCAAATAGACAGATTACAGTGGAAGAAGAAGACATGTTATGGAAGAAAAATAGGCCAAGATCTTATTTGCCTGAAGCGTCTCGCCTTAAATCCGAAACCTAAATTTTTTCTGCATTCAAAATGATTGTGAAATAAAAATGTTGACTTACTAACACCTCACAATTTGTCCGGACACTTTCTGCTGTCTAATAACTTTAATGCATCTCAGGTTTATTGTGGAAGGACCTCAAACTAACAGATTGCTTTTGAATCTGGCTGACCTTGAAACAAAACTTTAATGAATGCAGCGAGCAGGCCAAATGTTTTCAGACTCTCATCAGGTGAGTTATTACTGTATGAGCGCAAGTACTGAATACTCTGCTGTCTTTAGACCACACACACCCTTTGCATTGCAGCATACAGATGAATACGACTGAACGCCTGTAAGCAGTCAGTGTCTATGTACCTGATCCTGAAGCTTCAGTTAAACCCACATCCAGTCTCTGTGTCCTGACAGGTAAAAAAAAGTCCTTCATTGCGACTTTATTCTCCACTGTGGCCTTTGTTTACTTCCTGTCAACTCTACAGTAATGTTAAGTTGGTTAGTTCACTTTTCAGTGTTATAAAACGTTTATAATGTTTTTAATCATTCTGATGATCGCCTCAGTGTCTTAGATAACCCGCAATTTCTTAAGCCACTGGGAGACAGAGACGATATTCCTGGGCTTCCAGTGTAACCAGCAGATATCCACATAACAGATACCTGGGCCAAGACTTCCTCTGCAGTCCGAGTAGTAACTTGATACACAAGGATGAAGCGAAAGACACATTTCTGTGCATCCTCAACGGAGGACAGCTAAAATGCTGACCATGACGAAGAGTTCAAGATGAAGATGACTCTGAAAGCATCAGTGAGAGTGATCATCATGAGAGTGTGAGTGGTGAGGAAATAAATCTCATGTCTCTCCAAAAACTGCTAAAGGTGTTCAATGTGTGCCACCAACCGTAAGGAAAAGTGGGTTTGGACTGCAGATTAAGACAGCTTGTAACTCGCAGCCTTTGGTCAGAGGAATGATTAGTTTCATGTTTCTATCCCCGCAGCTGGTTTGGCCACTGACAACCATTTCAGGAGATCTGCGACACCTCTGTCTAAGTGAGAACGATTTAACACTCACAAGGCTTATGTTATCCTTGAGATAAATGAAGCGTGTACAACACACAGTGAAGCTCTGCTCATTGTCCAACACCTGGACCTGGTTTCTCTGAGTTCAGGTGTCACCATCTCTGAAAAGTGACTTCCTGTGACTCCTCCTCCTCTCAGAGTTGACTACTCTTCCTTCTCAGCTGCTCTGTCCTTGAGGTTGAGGTAATTTCCCCCTCGTTTTCTTATTTGTCTGTAGTCTATTTGTGTAATAACCCTTTATAGCTCAGCTCTGTAATGCAGAATTAACCCTCACAGAGAACTTCACTTTACACAATGAGCTCCATTTGTCAAACAATGTTCCCTTTTCCCGAGCAAACTGCACTTCTGTGGTGAAATGCTGGAAGAGATGAGACATAACTGCAACCACTGATGTACTCCTTTTAGTCTCAAGCTGATATAGCAACTGTGCTTGTCTGTCTGACTGTTTGTGCCTTCTCCTGGGTTTCAAACTGGAGATGAGCAAGGCGGACTTTCAGCCAAGCCTCATCTCTGGACCCAGAACTAGCAGGGGAGAGAGATCATAGCAAGGCAGCATGAACAGTATTTTCATCCACTCACCTGCTACACTATGAACTCCTGACACTGCCTCAGCACCTTGAGAGGCCACACGCCTCACTCTCATACGCAATAAATGCTACACACAAAGTTATACATGAGCGTGTCAGCGGTAGCCGTAACACACACACACACACACACACACACACAGGCCCACACAGCCTTTGACTGGTCGACAAACTCAACAGAAATGTTCCAGCTACAGGAACGACCAAGATGGAGTTTTCTCAGTTATCATGGAGATGTTTTTTTTTTTTTTCATTATGTGATGTGATCTATGAAATGCCTCAAAGCTGCAGAGAAACCAAGTAAGTTGACTGATGAACAAACCGTTATCTTTATTGTAGTCTCAACTTTGTTTTGTTGAATTATTAATTAGAATAAAAACAAAAGAGTTAAGGAGTAAAAAACAGCAGGATGCCTGAACCTCCACTGAGAGGCGCCAGAGATATATTACAGTATCTCATAGTCAACAAGTGAGAATATGTTCCCTTAGTATTTATAGTTTTAATGTTAATGTAGCTTAAATTTGTAACAATGCATCATGTTATCTGTTCATTTTGAGTTTGTATCGAGAATCTGAACACCTGTAGTGAAATAAAAAGTATAATATTTACTTCTAAAGTGAAATATAAGTAGCATAAAATGTAAAAATCAAGTAAAAGTACAAACAGAAAACTATATAAATGTATACATTTAGAATATTTTCAGTTTATTTAAGCTTTCTTTAAAGCATTCTTTCATCATTAAAGATATCGTATAAACGTTATTTAAACAAGTTTAATATTAAATAATTTTATTACATGTGTTTAAATGTGATGTAATACAATATAAAGGTTATTTAATGAATGTAAACTTTGGTGAAACTGAGCCTCATTAATTTATTTTTTATCTCTTTAACTTCGCTGCCAAACATTACATAATGACACGACTCCTCTCTCTGATTGGCTGAGCGCCCTGTCAGTCTGCGATGCAACGTCCAATGAGAGGCGGCGGCAGGCGATACAAACTGGCAGCCGCCATGTTGTGTCTCCGGGGGCCTGGAGCGACGTCCGGTAGTAAACAGTAGATGACGTTACCGCCCGCTCGGCACTTCACAGGAAACGGACCGCAGCTGGAAGATGAGCCGTCCGTCCTCAGCCGGAGCCGGAGCCGGAGGTGGAGGTGGACTCGGGGCCGGGAAAGCAGGCGGAGGGAAGCACGGTGGATCGGGAGGCGCAGCTGCCGCCGCCGCAGCAGCAGCAGCCGCGGCCGCAGCAGCGGCAGCAGCCGCCGGTGTGGGCTCCGTGGCTGGGTCGGGGTCCGCTACCCCTTCTACCGCTGTGTCCCTGACCACGGCGGGTCTTCCCGGGCAGTCCCCGGAGCTCACGGCGCTGTTCGAGTGCCCGGTATGTTTCGACTACGTCCTGCCGCCCATCCTGCAGTGTCAGGCGGGTCACCTGGTCTGCAACCCGTGCCGCCAGAAGCTGAGCTGCTGTCCGACCTGCCGAGGCCCTCTCACCCCGAGCATCCGGAACCTGGCTATGGAGAAGGTGGCCTCCACACTACCGTTCCCCTGCAAGGTGAGCCACACACTACACACACGCACACACACACACACACGGGCTAACCACTCACTTTTGTCCACTTTTCGCACAACTTCCTCGTTCAACATGCTAACATGACAGGTGTGTGCGCGCGTGCCCCGTGACGTCACAGGGGTGCCACCAGAACCAAAACAAATCCGGACCGGTTCATAAAGGGACAATCCACCGAGTTTTACCAGACACGCAGTTTTCAGATCAGAAACTTCTCTGTGGATAAAGAAAGTGAAAGAAAGTTTGCAGAGCTTCTCCAGATCAAAAGTTAAAGTTTAAAAACTCAACATGAAGTCCAGTCTGATCACAGTTCGGATCTGAACACGGTCCTCCTCCTCTGAGCATAGGCTGTATAAAACATGGATGTAGTCCCTGTGGTGTCACCCACAAGTTTCTGAACAGCCGTCTTGAAGCTCTCAGAGTGTGGCGGCCCTGGCTGTGGCCGTCTTGGCCTTCCTACCTCTTCTGCCTTCTGGCCGATATAAAAACGGGCAAACACTTGGACCACTGATGGACCTGTGGCGGGCCGAATGATGCCTGGGTGTTCAAACAAGCCAACTGTGAGGAATGCAATACAGTATTAATTAGTGTGTTTTCATTAGCGTGTAATAACCTGAGTATAAGAATCGTTGTTTTGTGTTTTTGTTGTCTTAAAATGAGACTTTTATATCTACAGTGAGAGCGGGTCCTCTTCCACAGAGTCTGCCATGCTGGATCTAGATATGACCTTTTGATTTTTATGTGAATTTGGCTGCCAGAGTTTTTCCTACATGCTTAGAAGAAGAGTGTGAGACGTCTGAGGGTATTCATTTGGTTGCAATCTGCAACTTCACTGCTAGGTGCCACTAAATCCTACACACTGGACCTTTTAATTCTGTGTAACTTTAAGCGTTAATATAATTTGAACAGATGAGTTATATAAAAATTCACCTTCAGTACAGTTGTCATGAACGGGGAAATTGGCTATAGAGACCAAAGCAGTTTTTTGTACCAGGCTGTAAACATGTTTATTTCTGCCGTGGACATTTTAACATGGGGGCTTATGGAGACTGATGCCAGCCTCAAGTGGACGGTTGAGGAACTGCAGGTTTTGGCACTTCCACATTGGGTTCACTTCACAGCCACAGCGATGTTGCCACTTAGTTTTGAGGTGATTTTGAATTTTTCTTGCCTACCCATCAGATCTGGATTACCCGCTTCTCTTACTTGAATCACTTTGTTGGGATTTGGACTTTTCTGTGTTCTTTTGCTGCTTCATGCAGTACGATGACTGCACGATCCAGGGCGCCCACGGCACACACTCCTGTTTTTGAGTAAATTTGTACCAGCCATATCATCCTTGCAGGTCGGGAAGCGGGCTAAATCATGCTCCAAATTTAGCCACTTTGGCCAAAAGGCTCCCTACTCACGTTCCCTTCCCACGTTATGCTCGTCCCATGCAGCTTTGGGTACAGAACGCAACCTGACAGATGGACCGACGGAGAGAAACGGCTCTGATTCAATTACAGACACATTAAAGTTGAAGTGAGCTTCTTAGGTCGGCTGAAAGCTGAGGAGAAGGAGGAGAATTGAGCTGAGTGCTGAAAACTGATTAAAGCTCTTGAAATCACACACACAGATAAACTCACCATCATATATCTGATTTATCTGCTGTTTGAACATGTTGAATTGAATCTCGTCATATGTCATAAATGAGACTAAAAGTCTGGCAGATGTTTGAGTCGTCACAGTGAGCGTGTTGTTGTGGCCTCATGATTTGATTATTATTCACGTCAGCAGTTCTCAGTGCGTCTTTAATTTTCTAAATGATTTTTTCACTAATTAACAAAAGCAGTCAGATAAATCTAAACTCATTTTAATATAAAATGCTGCATTTGTTCAGCACTAGTATCTGTGTCCAGGACTCACGTGTGATGGCGACTCGACCAGTTTTACTCTTTGACTCGATCACTTGGACTCTGGTTTCTCCGTAGAGTTCAGGTGTCTCCTAATTAAGGTAACTCCTCTTCCTCCTCAGCTGCTCTGTCTTTGAGGTCAGTGCATATTTTTTTTCAGCTCTCTGGTTCACCTGTAGTCTCTTTGCTTTATAACCAACGACAACAATAAGTTTTCAACACTGAATAATGGATAAAGAACCACAAAATACACCCATGTTGAATTTGTATTTATGGATTTACTTCACAAACTCAAAACAGAAAGATACTGCAGTTGAATCTCAAAACAATCACACCAGAGCTGACAGAACAATGTCCAAACAGTAAGAGTGCAGTCAAATAGTCAAAAAAATATAAATACGAGATATCCATCGCAGTTTGACAGCCACACTAAATGTGATGAGCGTGTTTTATATATTAATTTGAATGAAGAGGATTAAAGCTTTTCGAGTTATCGACAACATTTCAAGTTTTTAGTTTTTCTCTACAGCAGACAGCAAACTTGAACACCTCTGCGTGTGAATGCAACTCCACAGTCAACAGATGAAGAGGAACAACCCACCAGCAGTTCATCAGAGAGCATTATAAGAGTACAGCACAGTGAGAACACAGACCGGGTTTCATGACGAGAGAGCGTAGAGTAACATCAGACTAGAGCAGGTCGTCCACTAATCAGATGGTCACCTCCTCCTACAGTCTGCATGTCGAAGCGTCCACTGCCACTTTGCATGGCAGTCAATGTCATCAGTGTATGAATGTGGGTGAAAGGGTGAATGAGACATGCAGTGTAAAAGTGCTCTGAGTGGTCGGAAGACTATAAAGGTGCTATATAAGTACAGTGATCAAAGTTCTCACACCTCTGTTCATATTCACATGCTCGCTCTGCTGCAGCCTGCATCGCTTTTTTAATCAGCTGTTTTTTTTTTTGTCTGGTTGTGAGTGACTAAATGTTGCATCGCTTTTTTTTGTGGGGCGGCATTATTTCCCTTCCTTCCTTAAAGCTCTTATCATGACTGCTACATAAACACTTACGGTTCATATCAAGTCTCACTCACGCAGCGCTGCACAGACATTAACAGTCAAAATATGTTTTATAATCGGCATTGTTAAAACTACAGTCATCAACATGTGGTCGATGAAGAAGAGCTGATCATATTGTTCTCGTGTTTCTCTCTTTCACTTTGTGGATAATCTGTTGTTCAGCTGAGGTATTGACTGGAAAAAAAAGCTCAGCTTAAACAATAAGGGTCGAGTCTCGGTGGAGCTGAAATCTCAAAATGTATTTATATTCACTTTTTAAAATTTGGTGGAAAAGACGTACTCCTCATCCGCACTTTGGAGCCACGAATGTGTGGTGTTTTTGAACTATTCTATTCTTTTACCTGCATCGTCACATTCAAGCTGTGATACGTACATGAAGTACATACCAGACTGACAATGAAACGTGTACAAGAAGTATAAAACTTATTTTAAATAGCATTATAGCGATCTCATAGTTTATTTTCTTTTAAAATGTTGTAGTGTTGTAATGGTAGGTGGAGGTCTATTAAGTTAGTTAAATCCAGGGCAGCTGGACTTGGTTGTAGATCCGTGAAGACACTTAACCTGTTGTCCAAGAGGCTTCTTCAGTTTTGACTGATTGGCTGGTGGGGAAACCGAGGTATTTAGCCTCAGTGGGATTGTTATAACGAGGCCATTGTTTCCACGTGGTTCATTAGTGCTCCTTGTTGTTGTGAGTCTTGAGGGTTGGTGTGAACATCAGGCTACTGGTTCTCAAACTCCCAACTTCCAAAAACCCTACAAATGAACATAGCCCTGCCTCCAATACTGTGTCCAGATGTCTTCATATGTCCGTCTGATAAACAAGTTGTGAGAGGTTTAAAAGACAGATCTGTAGATCTGTCGTGCCATGCTATTGTTCTGCTCACCCATTATTCTGAAACAATAGTCCGCAAACATTTATCTGACAGTCATTATGAAGAAAACACAAAAGCGTTTCTGTAAATGCACTCCTGTATCAAACTAACATACTCATTTTAAGGCGTACCACAATCTTTCCCCAAACCTAACCACGTGTTTGTTGTTGTTACCATGGCAACAAGGTCACCTGACGACGAAGAAGGTCACCTGACTTTGTCCTCCAAACGCACATTTTTAGTTAAAATGCAACAAACGTGCCGGTGGGGGTGAAAATTGCAGCGTCGGTCATCAGGTCGTCTTTGCACAACTATAGACGTGTTTTTAAAAGAAGAAGAAGAAGGTCAGAGGAGCAGGGAATTCTGGGAAGAGGAAAAAAACAAAACAACAGCTGTCAGTGCACACACACACACACACACACACACACACACACACACACACACACACTTATTATACAGGTACAACATGGGATGTAAACACACACTGCAGACTTAAAAGGAAGAAGAGAGACGTGTGTGTGTGTGTGTGTGTGTGTTGGGGGGTGTCGACAGATGCTGGGGGGAGGAGGAGGCTGAGCGATACTCCCCTTTTATTCTCTCTCAGATTTCTTTCTCCCCGCCCCCACTGTGTGTGTGTGTGTGTGTGTTAATGTGTGTGTGCTGCAGCGCCTCTGTGTCGTGCGGTCGGTTGGAGGCTGAATGTTTTTCCACCGCTCAGTCAGAGAAGAAGAGAGAGAGAGGCTGAGAGACATTTACAGGAAGCAGAGAGAGAGAGAGTGTGTGTGTGTCGCTGGTATTCTGTCGGACAGACGGACGGACTGACGGACGCCACACAGCTGAGCGTGTGTGTGTCGGTATCTGTGTTTTGGCGTGTGTGTTTGTCGTTTTTCTGCCACAGAAGAAGAAAAACAGTTTGTTGGTCTTTTTTTCTGCTGCTGCAGCAGGAGAGCGAGCGGGCGAGCAAGGTTCAGCTGCATTACTGCGTTTAGATCCAGGCGAGCTGGTACGTGTGATTGATCATTTATTGGCTCTTGTATTGACTGATTTGTTGTTGGACAAACTGCAGTCAGCTGATATTTTTGATATCTTACGGATTATTATCGTTCAAGGTTTATGATAATTAACATTGTCTGTTCTTATTAATGTTATCATTCACTGATTAATCTGACAGTTATCAATGATTAATTGTTTTAAATGGTCGTTGTCAATGGTGATCGATTACGCTTGACTAGCTGATCAATCATTTAGTCTTCAAAGGTCTTGTTTGGTCCTCTGTTTGATTTTTATTCCAATACTGTAAAAAAACAAAGACGTGGCTCCGTCTTGTTCGATTTAGTTAAACTCTGTGTGAGTTTATCCTGTTGTCATTTTACTGATCAGTGCCGATCAATAACTGTCTCCTTCCTTATTTTTGTGGTTTCACAGAACAGAGTAACTTAAAATGTCTTAAATTAAGAGGAAAAATGATGATCGGCTAATGGTCACATCAGAGAACAGTTGCTGTTTTTCTTGTTCAGTGATCAATGCACCGCTGATGAGCTAATGATCAGTTAATCGTTTAGTTAATAACATTGTGTGTGCGTGAGGACTGAATGTCAAACCTCAACAATGTCGTTGTCATTACGTATTCAATTAGTTTGACAGAATTTAATAATAGTGTTATTTTTTTATTTTTGATTTAAGTTTTTAATGATACTGAGTCAAACCGCCTTTAATTATCAGTTACAGACGATTCATTTATCAGGTCACGAACAGAAACAGACGAACTTTTCATGAAGCAGATACATTTTTACCTCCTTTCTTCTCTCGTAACATCAGCTGCTGTTTTTCCTTCGTCCTCCTCATCACTCCCTCCCTTTTTTTTCCACCTCGTTTATCGACCACATCACAATTATCAGAATCTTCAGAGGCTCGGTTAACGTGACATTTAGTGACAGCTCGGCTGTGTACAAGTAGTAATATGTCGGACCGGTGGGAAGCTAAAGACGACAGACAGGCGACAGCCAAAGACTACAAACAACTGGTCAAGCAGTCTTCACGCGATCTACATGTAGTTACTGACAGTGTTATAGTCGATTACCCTCGGCGTTAATCCGTCGAAGTGACGGATGACTTCAGATTTTTCTATTATTAAAAAATCTATTATTAGAAAATGAATGTATTAATGTCACTAAGACACTAAGATTCAAAAACTGTCTCATCAAATGTTTGATTTGATTATTTTTATTTAGAAAAGGTTTTTCTGGGTTCATGCACATTTAGCCGGCTGCTGTTCTGGTGTTTAACTCTTAGACTTTACTGTTTGATAAACACAGACCTGAAGTCTAGATCTGATCCGGAGTTAATCTCAGACTCTGGTTTCATGTGTTTCACAAACCCAAACGTGGTCCAGACGTTTTAATCTCTGCTACATGATCTCCACGTGGCTCTGCAGGCTGAACAGCTGCTCACCGGCTGCTGTTTTTGTTCTGCCCGTCTGGTCTGGTTAAAGTACGGAGGGCCAAGAGGGACAAAAAAAACTTCAACTTGACGTTCTGAAGTGAAGCGAGATGTGTTGTTTCGACATCCATGAGAGAAAAGGAGGTTATTTTACTGTAATTAAATGTTTTAGTCGGCTTTAATAGAACAGAACTTTATTATCCTGAGAGAAAACATGCAGCAGTTGCTGTGCAAATATAAAACTAATAACCGTTCACCTTTGATAGCAACAGGTCCTTTAGCCTAAACCTGCACACATGCAGCTCATTGGCAGTGTGTTAGGTCATGAACAAGATAAACCAGTAGAGAAATAAGTTCAGTAACTATAGTTATGTTTGTTTTGGTCTTGTCTAATCCTGATTGAGGATTTTTAGGACATTTACAGGAAGATTGTCCGTGCAGGATTCTGGATCAGGGTCTTTTCATTGGATTTGTTCTGACGGTGATATCTGTGTTCTGCTGGCTGTTTGGAAGTAATCAAGGTGTGTTTGTGCGTCTGTTTGTGTGTGTGTGTGTCAGTCGTGTGTGTTTGATGCTGTGTCCGGCCTCCTGCCTGCCTCTCCTCAGGGAGCTGGCTCAGTGGCGCTGCCTGCTGGGCTGGCATCGCCATGGAGTCGGTTCACCTAGCGCCACAGGGCTAACCGCTAACACTGGACAACAACAACAACAACAACAACAACAGCAACAACAACAAGGGTCAGAGGTCAAAGGCACAGCCAGTCGACCTGTCGGCCGCACCAAACCACTGTCAGGCAGTCAGGTGAGTCCTGGGCCAAATGGAGATCCATCCCGAGAGCATGAGCGATCCTGTAGCTGCTGGTATCTGAACAAAAGGTGAAATAGTTGTGGATATTCCCCGGTCAAACATGAGTTTTATTGGTCGATTATGATGTTTTTTTTAATGTTTTGGTCTTGCAGCTGGTATACAAGTATTAAAAATCAAGTCTTGGGATACCTGCTAGGCTAAAAACAAGTCTTACCTGGTCTGTTGTATGAAACGGTTTGGTCTTTGTCGTGGTTCAAAAACTGACATAAGAGAAACGTTTGGTCTCAACTTGACGCTGACCATCTGCAGATTTAATTCCCAACATCCAATACCCAATATGTTCTGATCCACTAAAGATAGAGACAATATCAGATCAATAAGAGCATGTTTTCGTTAGCTTCACCACCATTTTGACTGGAAGGGGCTCTATGTCAACATCTGCACGGTTGCCATATTGAACATACTGAACTGACGATTTGAAAGCATTGATCCCAGTAGCATATTTCTACTGAATATCGTGTCACCTTCAATTCCTGAATCATATTTCAGGTCTTCAGTCTGCTGCAGTGAAATCATCAGGATGTTTTTGGTTATTTTCTCTCCCAGGGACATTAACGACACCTCCAGACTGCTGTTCATGTTATTGATGAGCTGACTTCATCAGTTTAATGACTCTGATTTAATTATTGATTTAAAAAAACAGACTGACTCCACTGATTTCCTGCAAGTGAGAAACCCTGAACTGGTCTGAACTCGGCATTGAGACACACACACACACACACACACACACACACTCTTTGTCTCATGCTTTTAGCTTGATTATTATTGATCGGGCTGATGCGGGCTGAAGTGTTTTTTTTTTTTTTTTTTTGCTGTGTTGGTTTTTCCGCTGAGGTGGATCTAATGCATCCAGATCTTGGATCACTTTGATAGTTAATGCTGATTGAAGCAGATGTTCAGCCTCTGGTTAACGACATGTGCACGTCTGTTTTTACTGAATTTTCTCATGCTGAAGGCTGCGAAGGCGCCGCCATTGATCCAAACTGTAACTCGGACTTTAACTCACAATTCAAGGTTGATCAATACACTGTTTGGCTTAGCTAAAAGAGGCTAAAAGCCGACTTGGTTATAATCTGTGGGTTTTACTGCCAGAGTCATTTGATCCATTATTAATATAAAATATTGATCAGTGCAGCAGTAATTCTACCCTTGTGGTCTTTGAGGACATTTTGTCTGGTCTTCACTTTCCTTAAAATGTCCTCGCCTCACCCACACACACACACAGTTCTGACTCCTGATGAGGCCAGTGTAGGTTTATCTCTCTAAATCCTCTGAAATATTAATTAATGCTGCTGGATAAGAGGAGTGTGTACATGTGTGTGTTCGTGTCTGTGTGTGTCGTATGATCTGATTGATGTGATTGACAACTCTGATTGAGTCCTGTTTTTTATCTATGATTGACTTGTCCAACAGTTTCATTAAACTCACTGCATCTAGACTTCACACAGATACTTGGCAAAAAAGTCACCGTCTTTCGTTTTTGAAATTCAAAATGCTGACAAAGCCGACTATGTCGTGGAAATTGTTGAAGATGCTTCAAAAAACCTGACAACTCACCTGACCTCACTGACTTGCAGAGTCAGTTTATTTGAAAAGAAACCAATCACACGTGGATACATCATGTGTTAAATATTTCAATCAGCTCTTATTATTGATAATCAATATATTCCTCCAGTCGTCCACCCCTATTTTAAAAAGCTAATTTTAGGTTAATTCCCATTTAATCTGCTTTGACTAATTGAATAAAAACAGGAATGGAAACCGTCATCTAATATTTAAATGACACAGCATTTATTTGATGTTTCCACTTGATTTATTAGTATGAAGATTAAATTAGATCTTCTTTACTGGATTATGGCTCATAGTTATTCACACCTCCATTTAATCTGGAGTTAACATGAACCATGACTTTCATTTTGACGCATTTTATAAACTCCTTTTTATTGGAGAAAGAGTTTTTGTCATCACTTAATAAAACAAGAAGCATTTTGGTCTTTGCGTTGTTGTTTCCAAGCTCTCTGCCCTTTTCCAGCTGCTGCTGCGTCGTGACCTGCAGCGGATGAATATTTAATGAGGCAAACACTGAGCCTCCTGCTGTGTCACCTTCCTCTGTTTTCACCACATGACTAATAGATGATTCAAGTTATCAATAGATCAAACAGTGCAGTGATGACACCTCAGTCACACAAGCTCAAACTTTCTTTTTTATTAAAGTATTTCTCATGAGGGAGTTTTCTTCTGGTTCCAGGTCACCTTTGAGGTTTTATTTTATTTATGATCCAAGTCAGTAAAATGTAAAAACCAACAGCTGAAAAAAGTCTGTATTACTTTGAAAACTGCATGAGCTCCTGATGAAGGCAAAATCTATCAGAAGAACATTGGAAGCAACTACAGAAACCTTGAAAAGAACAAAAAGTCGACTTGAATATGCAAGAAAATTGTGCACAGGCACATGGGTGATGGGTTCAGGGGCTGTTTGGACCTGTGGGTCATTGGTATGGACCGAGACCATGAACTTGGAGCTTGGTCCGACCTATTGTGGATGTTTTTCCATGGATGTATGAAGAACTGGACACGGTGTTGGAGGTGGGGCTCCGTTCATTCCTGTGGAAGCTGCTCAATGGAGCATGAAGGATGCGGCGCTAACTGGTTTAACCCTCCACTAATCTCTATAAACAGATCTCTGCATGTGAATGCAGAATCTGCATGTGAATGCAGAATCTGGACCGGGGTTTGGACACCAGAAATGTTCTGGTTTCTCTTGTAGTTTGAGTAGTATTGACCAGTCACGTTTGAGTGGCCTTTGGTTGCAGCAGTCCAGGTGGAGAACAAAAAATCAAAGACACATTGGCCAGAATATAATCTGAGAACTCGTCATCATCTGACGAGTTTTGTTTTTATTAACTTCTTTTTAAAGTTATCTGCATTTACATACAGATACATGTTTCTAGAAATAACAGAAATGTGTCTTTCTCACGTATCAAGCTGTTAATCGGACTTCAGACTTTGCCCAGATATCTGTTATCTGTTGTCCAGATATCTGCTGGCTACACAGGAAGTCCTGAAACATTGTTAGAGTTATGCACAACTAAGAACGTGGCCACTTTGAGAGGTGGGTGGCGATACAGGTGGTTGGCTTTGGTAATAAGGTTTCATTTAGCCCACCTCGGCTCCAACCACGATCCACCTCTTGAGATTTTTAGATTAGCTGGAAGCTGGTAGAGGCAGGACTGCCAAGGTGGCGATGCCACACTCAGCTTCTACGTCCATATTTTATACAGTCTATGAGTAAGATGAGCCATTTCTTGCGATTGTGACGCACATGTATCCACCATTTTACAGCTGTTTCTTTCGCAGTGTAAATCTGTGGGGGTAAAAGTGTTTTTGGGCTTGTTGTGTCCGTCACAGGCCCGTACTCTTGCTCGGTGGCTTGTAATTTTTGGGTAAACTTGATCATGTGACTGGCAACATGGACGCCCTCACTGTGTAATCTGAAGCTCGGTATTCATTGG
Source organism: Protonibea diacanthus (assembly GCA_028641955.1). Taxonomy (NCBI): domain Eukaryota; kingdom Metazoa; phylum Chordata; class Actinopteri; family Sciaenidae; genus Protonibea; species Protonibea diacanthus. The sequence continues at coordinate 10,659,804 of CM053990.1, forward strand.
ACCATGATGCTGAGCAAACGTCCAAGTCAAGCTGAGCCTGTTTCAGGAATTGTTCTCTCTGTCTTAAACAGTCAAATATATATGTTATCTACCTCTCTTTGTTTTACCAAGGCCTAGTTTATGTTTTCAGTATTTATTCACATCAAATCTTGCAGGGGGTTGAATAGTCGTGATCAGCTGTTTGTCAAAATGTGTTTATCTCAGATATTGTTGTTGCACGGATCAGCTCTGGCTATAGTCCGACAGCCTGCTCTGTGGTTTCATGTCCTCACAGCAGGTCGTGTTGCTGTTTTCTGTCCCGTTGACAGATCAGATCTGGGTCAGCTGCGGTAAATAAGAAATGCCACCACGCCTGAGTAAACAAAACCAGAGAAAGAGGTTAGGATGACATGCGTCATCTATCGTCCTCCCGCTGCTTCTCCCGCATTTCCTCTCGAGAACAAGTGGAGGTGTTTCTAACAGGACACAATCAGTCACATCTACCTGAAGTGAATCCACAGTAGCAGGATCAGGAACAGCCTGTCAGTGAGTTTTATCTGTTTGGAGGCAACTAAATGATTCAACCATTTGACAGAAATCAGATCAACTATTTTGATCCTCGTTTAAATAATTTTCGTCATGAAAAATTACATTTTACTTTTCACCGAATGTAAGACAAGTAGTCGATCAATCAAAAAAAAACAATCTATAGATTAACTAGTAATGGAAATAATCTTTAGCTGTAGCTCTACCTTGACGTATTACTCATGAAATCCATCCATTTCCTTACTCTTATCTGTGGTTGGGTTACAGTGGCAACAGGTTTAGCAGGGCGCTCCTGTCGTCCCTCTCCTCAGCAACACATTCCAGCTCCTCACAGGGGATCCTGAGGCGTTCCCAGGCTAGATGGACCATCCAGGAAGTTCTGGGTCTGCTCCGGTTCTCCTTCCAGTTGGATGTGCCCAGAACACCCCCAAAGGAAGATGCCCAGGAGGCATCCTAATCAGATGCCTGAAGAAACTTAGTTGCCGCCTTTCAAAGCTAAGGAGAAGCAGCTCTACTATGAGCTCCATCTGGATGTCTGAGCTCCTAACCCTGTCTCGAAGGCTCAAACTCATTTTCTCAGCTCCATCTTCCTCACAACAGCCAATGCCACATCAATCCGCTAGTCAATCTTGTGCTCCATTTACTCGTCACTCATGAACAAAACCCTGAGAAACTCAGGGCTGCTCAGCAGCTCACTCCAAACTCATTAAATTATTAAAGAAAATTTTACATGTCATATTAGTGTCATCAGTTTGGGCTTGAAGATTTAACACATTTATAACAGGAAGTGAGAGCTACAAGCTGGAATATGAGAAAGTGGTAGAGGCTGTAATGAAAGACTCTCCAGTTGCATTCTGGGAAATGTAGGATTCGGTGTTTGACCCATAACTAGAGACTTTCATACATGTTTTTATTTGAAAGGTCTCTTACGATTTGGCTGATGTACTTGTGTATTAAAGGATTTTCTTGAATTAAAGCAAGGAATTAGATCTGAAATCACTGAATCACTTGAAATCTGCAGTTATTTTGGTAACTTTTTAAAAGCAATTAAGTTGTTTGTTATTGTTTGATATTTTGTTTGAGGATTTCTAAACTGAATATTTATATTTACAATAACAGCCTCTTCATAGGGTTCATTTAGTAGCCATTTCTTCTATGGACTTTAAATCAAAGATGTCACCTTGGACACTTCAGTTTCAGTCTTATTGTTCTTATTCTCTGATCCAATCAGAATCCGGTGTCCTGAGGTCAAACTGACCAATCAGCCAACGTCTTCTGATGTCTGCAGACAGATTTAGATTTAATGCAGCACCTCTCTGTCCTCATGTTTATGTATGCCTCGCTCTCTCTGTGCAGTGAATTGCGTTCAGATCTTCAAACAGCATCACAAATGCCGCCGCTGCCTCTCGCCTCCCTCGAGTCCCTCTCTGTCTTCATGAGCTCCTCATCGTCTCGCTGATTTCATACCTCATTTACCGTCCTCATCAGTGCTCCCCCCGCCCCTCTCGTAGGCCGCTATAGGCTCCTGGTCTATCTATAAGTGCTGTGTTGTTCAAGATAAAAGAAGAGGAAGAGGAGGAGCAGGGAGGGGGATCCCATCACTGTGACCTTCAGCAGCATCTCAGCAAATTTAAGGAGAAAGCTGCAGCCATTTGTTTGTAATCTGCTCCTCTGGAATAGAAACACAGACGTTATTTATATCAGAGCTTCGTCTGGATAATTTAAACGAGCAGTTAATTAATTCACAGGCAGGCAGGAAAATACAGCAGAATATCAGTGTGTGTAGTGTGTATAAGGGTTTTATTAAATATGAAGCTCATTTGTCTGTGTGATAGAAAATGATAAAGAATTGTGTTCTCACAAACAAACCAACAAAATTAGAGACACAGATGGAGTTCCCAAAATAGAAGGGGGGCATTTTGACTGACCAACATGCTACTAACTATATTATTAACTGCTGCAATGGAGGTTTTTCTGCTACAATGCTGTGAAAATGCTCAAAGAGTGTGATTAATATTGGTAAGAAACAATAGTGCTCTGATGCTGAATGAGATTCATTCATAAATAAAACACGTGTAAAATAAACACAAAGTAATTAAAGGCCTGTCTTTCTCTGGAGTCTCACCCAAACTTCCTCACAGCTCGGTCTGCCTCCGCACAGATAATCAACAGAATCACTCCTCAGATCTGCACCGTCTGAAAAACCCAACAACTACTTCACTTTTTAGAGATGAAATATGTTATCGTGCCCCCACGTCAACGCCTATTTACTGTTGTACAGGAAACCGATGCTCGAAAAATGTGAGGTTGTTGGTTTAACACACTGTATTCTGTTAATTATGCAGCCACAAAGAATAAATTGTGGTTTTGTTAATTTAAAATGTGACAATGATTTCCATCAGCAGGAAGGTGTCCACATATCGAGCTGGAGAACAGTGTTTTAGTAGAATACTCAGTCTCGTCTTTGTGTCCTCCCTGCAGTACTCGTCGGCCGGTTGTCTGCTGACACTTCACCACAGTGAGAAGCCCGATCACGAGGAGGTGTGTGAGTTCAGGCCGTACACCTGTCCGTGTCCCGGAGCTACCTGCAAGTGGCATGGATCGCTGGAGGCCGTCATGCCTCACCTGATGCACGCACACAAGTCTATCACCACACTGCAGGTCAGCACCAAAACTTAAAACTTTTGTCTTGGTCCAGGTCTGGAGGATATGGTTGTTGTTATTGTTGTTGAACATTTGAAGGGTTGAAACTGTTGAAAGAGAGTTTAGAACTTCTTTGGAAGAGGTAAGGGAGATAAAAGCTAAAATATGTGTGACGTCTTTCTCTTTGCAGGGGGAGGACATCGTCTTCCTGGCGACAGACATCAACCTGCCGGGCGCGGTGGACTGGGTGATGATGCAGTCTTGTTTCAGCCACCACTTCATGCTGGTCCTGGAGAAGCAGGAGAAATACGAAGGCCACCAGCAGTTCTTCGCTGTTGTGTTGCTCATTGGCACCCGAAAGCAGGCAGAGAACTTCGCCTACCGGCTGGAGCTCAACGGCAACCGACGGCGGCTCACCTGGGAGGCCACGCCGCGCTCCATCCACGACGGGGTTGCGGCTGCCATCATGAACAGCGACTGTCTGGTGTTCGACACCTCCATCGCTCATCTGTTTGCCGACAACGGCAACCTGGGGATCAATGTCACCATCTCCATGTGCTGAACGGCAGTCACAGTCAGTATCCACAAACAGTAGATGGACATCACGATGCAGGATCAGTTTGGGAGCCAGGGAGGTGTCGAGTCCACCTCCTGTCTGGTTCTGTGGTTACAGGGACTCCTGTGCTGTAAACGTCCTGTGTCGGTGGTGCAGCTGGCTGAGCAGCTGGAGTCATTTATGAGGAAAAACATTTGAAGCGCTGAGAGACAACTTCTCAAACGACTCAGAAGACCAGCTCCACCAGGTGCGATGTCTGTGTTTGGTCTTTGATGAATTACAGGACAGAACGGGTCGTCCTCCTGTCCCTCGATTGGGCACCAGAGGAAAAGTGGAAGAAACCTCCACGAGTGCTGAGCATCAGGCCTCTGTCCTTTAGGAAACGATGGAAAAAGAGGTCAGGCCTGCCGTTTTGACCGGCACCTGTCCAGACCTGGACATCTGGACTCGACAGAAGCCGAGCTGTTTTGAGTTTATTCTCCTGAGCAGAAAAGATTCTGGCCTCAGGCGCCACATCAGTCTTCCCGTTGGCCCGATGTGTTCACAATATTCTGATCTTTGCTGGCAGCGCTGGTGCTTTCAGCCAGGGTCCAATCCACAGTGTCCACCAACAGAGTCTATATAACCGTCAACAGCTGCACTGACAAATTGGCTGGCTTAAATTAGTGTAGCTTATTGCAGGTAGATTGGTACTGGTGCGTTTGTCAGCTGTAACAAGAAGCTAGTCCGGTGTCAGGTTTATTTTCACACTGTACATGTCATGCTTATTCTGTATTTTAGTCAATATCCTTTAATCGATCAGGCTCAAGATTCTTTATAATGTTTTGTGTTTGACTGATGTATCGTTACAATACAGTCCCAACAAAGTAAAGCTGGGGTCCATCTTCAAAGTCCTTGACTCGGCTGCTTGAAAAAGGCTGCTGGCAGTTCAAGTAAAGCAGAATAATGTGAACACGCCAGTTCAGTAAGTGGGGCTGAGTGGAAGGTTGCTGGTTCAGATCCCTGCAGGTCTATAAGACTGGACCGATGGCATCGAGCAGCATTGTGACTCTGCAGGCTTGTCTCTCACATTTTTGGAGGTCAGTGTTCGACCTCTGTGGGAATTGGCTGAGCTGCAAAATCCAGTTAATCCTCAGACCTTCTTTAATCTCAGATAAAAGCAGTGAAATGGAGAAATAATCCTCAGATCCCTCTTCCTGCAGTTTGTTTAGCCGCCAGCGCCTTACTTTTCTACCGCCAACCTCCTCCTCCTCTTCTTCTTGTTCAAGCTCTTTGGGAGGGAGTCGTGGTGCTGAAGTGCTTCACCTACCCAGGGAAACACAACCGAGCCTGTTTTACAGTATGACAAACATATTTGAATTTTTTTTTAAATTTTAAAAATAAGTGACACGATGGACGGACATTATTCCCTTTATTTAGCTAAATAAAGCGCATATGGCATTGTGGGTAAAAAAAAAACAAAACAAACAAACAAAAAAAAAAACATTCCTTGTCTATAAATGTTTGTAGCAACTGACCAGGAAGAAACCAACGTCACAAGATACCTCCGACTACAGACACGTCTGTAACTGAACCGTGAACCCCTCAGACCTCAGCGGCGTTTCCTCTGTGTTTGTTTTGCTAGAAAAAAACACAATGTTAATTTCAAAGAAGCGTTGACCTCAGTAAAGGCTCTACAAAGTCATCTATGTTGTTGTAAAAACAACAAAAAAAAGCCATATCCATTTTACTATTTGCTAGCCGCTCTCCAACCAGAGATGCTGCATAACCCATGCATTTAAATTGCTGTTTCCAAGCCTGGTTAATCGCAAACAGATGATCGGCTGTGGCGAATAAACACAATGTTTGCTAACGAGAAAATAGTGCAATTGAAGTCACTGTTAAGAATAGTAAACGGTACGAAAGAAAGAAAAGTAAACATTATGCTATGCTGAGCTGACATTAACTACTGAGTTAATGCTCTCAGATTATACAGATTATATTCTGGTGCAGCATCAACACTTAATCGGTTGCTAACTAATTACCATCTTGGCTAAAACTCATTGCCTTAAAAGCTTTTAGTTAGATAGTAATCTAGAAAACAAATATTATCTAGCCACTCGTGCATCTTAATAAAGATTTTAGTCAGCTAGTTAACAGACAGCAGAATATTCATGAACACTTGTCGGAGTACAGATAAAATAAATGAATAGCTTGTCTTAACAGCATTTTTACTGTGATTTAATACCACTGTTGTAAACTGTAAGGACTGACTGACTTGGCAAATACTTTTTTTTCCTGCAGCATCGGAAAGCTTTAAAGACTTATTTATTATATTACTATTAATTAAAATAGAGATTATTCATGATCCTCGGTGCTTTATTTTCATTAAATCCAGGTGATTTTGGATGTCTCACTTAAATCTGATTGGTGCGGTTTCTTGCGGAGTTTCATGACTGCTGAAAAATAAACACAGAGGAAACGCTGCTCTCTGATAATCACTTCCACTCAACAACTCGCCGACTTTCTACAAAATGTTTGAAAATATTGTAAATGAAGTTATAATGACAATATATTTTCTAAGAACAAAGACTGCTACATTTATTCCTCGTGCTAATTTCGACAGGTATTTGTGTTTGTTCAGCTGTACAAAGATTTTTCAAAGTGATATTTTGTAAGCTGTTTATGACGTTAATTCTCTTGTGTTCTGCTGAACTGTCACACATCAACATCATAACCTTTACACCATGAACTGCTGTTCACTGCAGAAATAGTTCATTCATAGTGAAGTAGAAAAGTGTGTTCAGGTCCAGATGGACATGAAACTCTCCTGGTTGAATGTTCAGTGCAGAAAATCATAACATCTGTGGTAGAAAAGGGGCAAAAAGCCTGTGGACGTAAAAGTCAACTACGACTCCCAGAGTGCATTTCAGCAACAAAACTATCTAATCCAGATTCACACTGTTAAATTTGCCGCAAGCTAAACATTGTTGAAACCTGATAAAATATTCAGCAGTTTGAATCCATTTGGGATTCAATTTATAATCCCCATACCAACTGCAGCTGAGGCTCATGGGTATTGTAGTATTTAGAGCCGTCCACCAACCTGAAAGGAAAAAAAAACTGTAAAATACAGTGTTACCAAAATGTGTCTAATTCTCTCCTCTCTGAAGAGTTTCTGTCATGGCAGCAGAACAACTTAAAAATATCAGATCTATAATCAATAAAAAAGAGTGACTGGTATCGTCTTTACATCATCCGACTGTGATAAGAGGATGTTTTTGTTATCAGTGTTGTGTGATGTTTCTATAATAAATGGTTGCAGTTTGTTTCTGTGTGATTCTCATCTTTACTCTGTTTTCAGAATGAAAAATATTATTCATAACTATGATTTCATGCATGTATAATCACGTGAACATTCAAGGCTACTCAGCTTCTTGACGGCCATTTTAATAGACAGTGGCTGCTACAAACACGTTCCTTTAAAATCGACTGCTTAGAAAAAAAAACAAAAGCGGACATGCCACAGGTGAAGACATTTCTTTGTTTTATTACAAAAATCATTCAAACAATACAAATATTTAACGTTTCAGGTCAGGAGGATTTAAACAGAAACACTTCACGTTGGGGGACATTTCCTGCTCAATTCATATAAAGATGACATAAACATTTTACAGCTGGACTGAATTAAATAAGAAATCATGACCACTAACAATAAAAAAGTGTGCCGTCTAATGAACGATGCAGGCAGCGGAGGTGTCAACCTCATTAACATAAACATGATGTCATGATATCAGGTGGTCTCAGCGTTTAACGGGACGGTCTCTGTCTCTGCTCGTCTCTCTCCTTCTATCGTTATCTCTGTCGCGGTCTGTCTCTCTTCTTCTGTCACCGTTTCTATCCGTCTCTCTCCTCCTGTCTCCATCTCTGTCTCTGTTTCTGTCTCCCTCCCTCTCATGGTGTCTCCTCCTGTCTTCCTCTCCTCTCTCCCTGTCTGTCTCTCTTCTCCTCCGCTCCTCCTCTTCCTCCCCCCGGAGTCTCTCGTTCTCCCTCGCTTTCTGTCCATTTTGATGTCCTCCTGGTGGCGCCTCCCTCTGGTTGTACTTGTTGTAGGCAGCGTCCTCCTTCTCCTCTTTGACTCTGATGGCGGGAGGAGGAAGAGGAGGTGAAGAGGAGGAGGAGTGCAGCGCCCGGCTCCCCCTCTCTTTCTCTTTCTCTGCCTTCTTCTTCTCTTTCTTCTCCTTCTTCTTTTTCTTCTTCTCTTTCTTGTCTGAGGGAGAGAGAAGAAATGATAAAATTTGTTTTCCCATAAAGACTTTCCGTATAAAAATATTACATCATAGAAACGTGTAATTTCAGTGAACACTGACTCTACGAAGACCAAAGCCTGAAGACTAAACCTAAAGCCCCGGGAGTCTGGATGAAGCAGCTGGTGTTATCCACCCAAGACAGGATTTTGCTACGTTAGCTATGCTTTGCAGTCATGTTAGCTCTGACTTCGGACTTCATGTTGTAAAGGATGCGGGTCGTTTGTTTACAGACTCTGAGATAAAATTAGTTAGTTTTGCACACTGTTGACACTGTAGGGAATTGGAGAGAGAAGACACTCGGTATAAGTATAAACATCCCATCCTTTGAATTTTTACAGAGAATTTGTCTGAGTCCTTTATATAGAAATCAGTCCACAGGCTGTTACACAAGTTATACAAACACGAGCTAGCACAAAGCATTTCTAAGGATGGGAGGAAGTTGATTGAGGTTTGCTCAACTTGGAGTGTAGAGTGAAACGGGACACACATGAGGGTCAAATATATAAAGCAGCAGCTAAATCAATTCATGATGGAGAAGAAAAACAAACTGCTAAAGGCTAAATTAGTTAAACTGGATCAGAAAAGTACAGTCAAACTGTAGAGGGCAGAACAAAATGACTGATGATATTTAAGACAACAAGAAGTGACCTTACCTTTTTTGGCCTTCTTCACAGGGATGGCGTACTGCTCGTCTTCCTCTGAGGAGGAGGATGACTCGTGGGTTTTGGGAGCGCAGCCCTCCTCCCTCAGTTGTTTGGTGATGTCGTCGATATCCTCCGTGTCTTTGGGAGGTCGGTAGTCTTTGACGTGATCCACGCGAATGGTCCGGCCTTTGATCTGACAGCAAACACAAGACAGATTCGACTGAGTCGACGAGACGAACGTCCTGCTCTTTAACCTCATTGATGACCTCACAATTGATTAGAAAGACGCTGCGTTTGATCAGTACCTCATACAGACACACTTGAGCTGACATTTTTCCAGTCTTTAACACAACATAACTACAGTGGTGCTGACAGAGATGATGTTTTCAGTTTCAAACTGAAGTGAAGTTTAACAAACGTGATGCAGCGTGTCACCTTGATGCCATTGAAATTGTCCACAGCCAGGATGGTGCTCCTCTGGTCCTCGTAGCAGATGAAGCAGAAACCCTTGGACTTCCCCGTCTTCTTGTCTCGCACCAGGTTGATGTTAACGATCTCTCCATACCTGACACGTGTTTGGGAGAAAAGGAAAGTGAATTCTCACGTTTGTTCTCTGACCACGGCAACAACACTGCAGCTGATTGAAATGAAGGAAACGTACTGAGAGAAGACGCAGATAATGTCGCCTTCAGTCAGCTCATATGGAAATCCTCCTGAAGGAAACAACGATACCAAACAACGGCTGATCAGGGACGGCACTCTTTACTCTCTCTCCATTAACCTCCCTAATGTCAATGTTCATCTCGAAATCCAGACAAGGAAGGCCCATCTTACCGATGAATATCCAGGCGCTGTCTTTGTACTCAGTGTGCCAGGAAACAGACTCATTCACCCCGAGGTCGGCCTCACGAGCGTTCAGCTCGTTGATCAGCTTCACCTTCGTCAGTGGACTGAAAACACAGAAAAAAAGTTTAGTTTGTAAAAGCAACTGTTGTTGCACCTGAACACACCATGACTTCTTATTCCTGTGAGGCTTGAGAGGGACCAGGATCATCTTAGGTCTTGAGGATGAAGTTCAAAACTTCATGAGCTACTGTTGTCACATTACTCTGTTTAAAATCAACACTCCCTGTGTACACTCTACTCCTACTATCAACACTGAGGAGGTGGAGGTGGAGGTGGTGCAGGACTACAAGTACTACTGGCTCTGCACTGGGGACTGCTCTGGAGCCCCTGCAGATGGTTGTGGAGAAAAGGATGCTGCACAAACTGCTCAGTATCGTGGACAACAACTCTCATCCGCTACATGACCTCCTGCTCAAACAACACAGCAGTTTCAGTCGGAGAGACTCCTGCAGCTCCACTGTAAAAAGGACCGCTACAGGAAGTCATTCCTACGAACTGCTGTTACTCTGTATGATGACTCCCCTCTGTGCAGAGAGAGGAGACTCATTCTGGACCAGCTGATTTGATTGTTGGACATAATAATGGATGCATAAGTGCACTCTCCCCATCTAGGTTTTTCACAATGGACATTTGCACAAGAGTCCATATCTATATTTATCTTATGTATATTTTTAGAGGTAGAAACATATGTTCTTCCTCAGATGAATCTATCTATCTATCTATCTATCTATCTATCTATCTATCTATCTATCTATCTAACTTATATAACATAGTATATTCTCCTGTTCCTCTAGTCCAACACATTTCAGTATATTGTTGACTCTGTGTTAACCTGCACATGACAAATGAACTTTAAACATCTAGCTGTTCTCTGTCTGGAGGTCTATTTTCAGACTTATTAGAAATACGACCTGTTTGCCTGATGCCGAATCCAAAACCTACATTTAATGCTTCATTATAACGCCGGGTGTAACTAAGAATGTAACTTAGCAACAATGTGCGTTAGCTGTTAGCACAGGCTAGCGAGTTAACGCATACCGGGTGATAGATATCAAAGGTGGCGCAGTGTGACGGCGTGAATCATTTCGATCGGTATAAATAAATAAATACTTAAATTTAAAAAATGTTTACTTACTTCATGGTGAACTACTTGCTCGGGATGTAAACCATACTATGGAGGTTCCTCCTCCTGACATGAGCCACTTCCGCTTGAATTCCCGCCTCTGCTGCCACCTGCCGGTGGGATGGAGTCACTACAATTAACGTTTATGTGGCTAAATAACTAAAACATTATTGTTCGGATTTACATTACAGTATGTATATTATCAGAACATGGCTATATGTTAAAAATATTATATTATTTACACTTAGTCATTTAGCTGACAGTGAGGTAATTTAGGTGTCTTGCCCAAGGACACTTCGACCTGCAGATGGAGGATCGTCAGCAGGCGGCGCTGAGGAGCTGCCCGCCATGTTGTGCTGCTGACCCGGTTTGTAAACAGTAGACTGTGTCAGTGGAGAGCAGACAGCTAACAATAACGAACATTTAATCAGTATTTCAGTGGAGATAATAAATGATACAAACACAGCTTTATCTGTAGAAATGTGTCAGCGCTGAGTAGTTTATCATGGGCTGCTCTCATGTGAAATATTAAAAGTTTACGTAGTTTACATTTAACGTCCAGTCCGAGGTTAGACAGGCTACTGCTAGCAAGTCAATGGATGTAGTGACAGATAATTCAAGTAATCAACATTTTGTCGCCTTTACCTCTTTCACCTCAAGCTAACGGGTGAGTAAAGCAGTAAATAAACTCACAGCTGCTCAGATCAGGAAGTGTTAATGTATTTTTTTCCCGCATGCTCATAGCTGTAACATAAACTCAATCAAACCTCAGCTGCATGTGACAAACTTCATAATGTTTTGAACACATTGGCATAAGATGAGTCTTTATTGACTTTATTCCTGTGTGACAAAAGGCTGTCGATGAAGTAAGTGTTTTCTTTACATACCAGGACCCTTACAATTAGCAGGATATTGAGTGGAGTTTGGTGGGAGCTCTTCCCTAAACTAAATAAACTGAACACTGTCTCGGTTTTAGCTGTAAGTCATCCACAGAGAAGCTGTTTGTGTTTGAGAGACATTTAGAAATAATTCAATGGACTGACCGACCATCAAATATTACCAGCAGGGGGACCCACTGCATTAGATATTTGATAGGATAGGCACAGGGATAGGATTGAGACACAGTAAACATACATTAAAATTAACCTATACAATAAATCTGAATTTAAATCAAACCAGTGCAAAGATCTAAATAAAAAGTGAAATGATAATAATAATATAAATACATTTTTTTTATAGAAATTAGAAATAGAGCTGCAGATTGAGTGCAAATGGAGTCAAACATGACAAAATGACAAAGTGACCTTTGTGTGCTCCCTGTCATAACCAAGAGGTGTTGTACGTCTTTACGTCTGTGTCTTTCATCCAGAAAGAGTTCTTGACAGAGAGAAATTTAATTGATTGATGATTTATCTTTGTGTCTGTCTGTCTGCAGGATGATCTCTCAGGTCTTCATCTTGTCCTCAAAGGGGGACCACCTCATCTATAAAGACTGTATCCTTACCTGCTTGTTTCCTCACACACACACACACACACACACAGATATTAATTTATCAGTTTATGGATTTATTAGATTGATTGTCAGCAAAAACAGTGAAACAGTAAACCTCACTGGGAATTTAATAATTATAAATAAAGACACACATAACTAACAGATGTGCAGAAAAAAGGTACAATGTGTGTGTGTGTGATCGGCCTACTGACTTCTACTACTACTACTACTACACACACACACACACACGTTTCTTGTTTCACTTCCTGTCTCCTCTCTTCTTAACCTCACCATCAGTCCGTGGCGAAGCAGGAAGTGATGTTGTTGGCGTTTTCTATGAGAAGGTCACAGCGCTGACCGGAGACCAGCCTCCAGTCGTCATGGTAACATGCATGTGTCTTGTGTGTGAGGTCATTTATGTGCATGTTGTATGTCCGTGTCACATGTTCTTCATCTTTGTTTTCTGCAGAGTCACAAAGATCTTCACTTTGTCCACGTCAGGCAGGGAGGACTCTACTGGGTCGCCACGACTACAGCTGACTCCTCCCCCTTCACCATCATCGAGTTCCTCAACAGGTGTGTGTGTGTGTGTGTGTGTGTGTGTTTGTTGGTGTAAAACATCTATAATCACTTAAAATATCATTTACAATTATTAATCTTTTTATCTTGACATCCACAGTTTCTTTGAAGATGTCAAAATAATTTAAATATCAGAAATATGAAAAAAAAAAAGAAGAACTTTACTTTAAAATATTTACCTAAAGACCTGACCAGGGATTTAGAAGGATTAGGAATGAATATACTGATTTGATAATCTTTAATCTGCCTATAGTGAATGAATAAATGACCGTGTGTTGTCAGGTTGACAGCTCTGGTTAAAGATTACTGTGGCAGCCTGTCAGAGAAGTCAGTCCAGATGAACTTTGCCCTCATCTACGAGCTGCTGGACGAGATCGTGGTGAGTCTCCTTAAGACGGACTTCAGATGCAGACCTCAAAAACCTCAAAGCGTGGGCTCGTATTCATCAAACATCTCAGAAAACAATTGAAGTAACGAGTAACAAAACACTGGAACGTGAAGGACAATGTTTATGTTTGAATAAACTGTCAACCAGAACTGCAACTAATCATTTTCTCGATTAAATTTGTCTATAAAATGTCATAAAATATTTGATCACTGTTTCCAAATGTCTTGTTTTGTCCACAATACAAAGATTTTTAGTTTATTTTCATAGAGGTCAAAGAAAACAAGAAACACTTTGTATTTGAGAAGAAACAATAAGAGACATCTCGATTGTTCTTAAAAAATGAGTCAAAACAAATTGATTATCAGTATAGTTGGTGATTAATTGAATATTTGACAACTAATCAAAGTCTGTCTGTCTATCAGGACTATGGTTACATCCAGACGACGTCCTCCGACGTCCTGAAGAACTTCATCCAGACTGAAGCGGTCTCCTCCAAACCGTTCAGCCTGTTTGACCTCAGTAACGTTGGCTTGGTAAGTTAACACAACGAGACTGGAGGTCAGAGGTCAGAGGGTTGGCTGGACGGACAGGGGAAGGGTACTGTAGCAGTCTCTCTAATGAGAAACAAACCTTTTCTCTACTGACAGAAGGAAATTTCTTCTTCTAGAAGTTTCCGACCTAACCTGCAGCTCTGACTCCACAAACAGTCAGAACAACAGTATTTGATGCTGATTTTAAAATATTTAAGTCTTTTTGGTCGTCTTTTATATAGATTTGAGTGTGTTTTATTCAAACTTGTGTCTCTGTCGTTGTTTCGCTGCAGTTTGGTGCCGAGACACAACAGAGTAAAGTGGCTCCGAGCTCTGCAGCCACCAGACCAATCCAGTCCAGCAGGGAGCAGGTACGTTCAGAGTGCTTGAATTTATGTATTTTGCAACCTGTTTATTTTTAAGAAGGTGTGGGAACCCTGTGAAAAAACACTGCTGTCATACACTTAAATCTCGTTATTTTCCAATTGACTTTAGTTTTTAAATAACAGTACAAGAGTGCCCACTGCTCAGGAGAATCCTGGAACATGTTGGCATTTTTTCTAGATGGGGAAGTCCAACAAGTCTGTGAGGAAGTCACTTGAGGGTCATTTTCCAGGAGTATAATTTTGTCTTTAAGTAACACACACACATGTGAACATGAACAAACCAGAGACAGGATCAGTTTAAGGTCTTGGAACTACTTAAATGAAGGAAATGGAGAAGTTGAAGAACTTTTGATTAAATAATTTTAATCATTTTGTTAAAATATATAATCATGGTATTTCTGATATTATTCTACATAAACAAAGAGAAAAGGAAAGGACATACAACGATAACATTAATTTAAAACAAAGAAGAAACAAGAGTTCATAAACCAACGTGTTAATTATTGAATTGAATATTGAATTATTGAATTCATAAATTGAACTTTTGAATGTGACAAAGTGAATCAAACTCACATTGTTTAAATGTTTATTTATAGATGAACTTGCATCAGGTTTTCCAGGATTGATCAGAGTTGCTAGAAGAATGAATGTGGTAACATAGAGATTTATGACAATCAGTGATATTAAACATAATAATAACAATAATAATAATAATAATAATAATGTCGATAAGGAGTTTTTTTCTGAGCTGAGGCCCAATGATAGACTTCACTGGAACAAACAGACTTCACAATTTCCATATGCATCTCTGTGCGTGTGTTTCCAGGGAGGGAAAAGCGAGATATTTGTGGACGTGATTGAGAGGATGTCGGTCGTCATCGGCTCCAACGTGAGTAACATCAACGTGATCCGAGCCGCAATCTGTCTGAAACACTTAAATCCTGCTAACGTTCCGTCCTCGTGCTTAAACCGGTTTAAACTCGGTAACCTGATGGGTTTTTTTGTGCTGCAGGGAGTTCTGATGAAGGCCGACGTCGAGGGAGAGATCAAAGTCAAGTGCTACATGCCGAGCTGCTCAGGTCAGGTTGAAGGACTCCTACCACCCCCCTCATAAAATATGATTAAAAGCAGATTGTTATTAATATCTGTGACGTCACAACAGACTGTGCAGACTGTTGAGTTCAGCACAAACCCTGAAAGAGGGAACAAAACTACGTCCATAACAACTATACAAGAGAACTGCTGTCAGAAACAGCCAATCACAGAGCGACTTGGTAGCTGAATGGCTACCGCGCACCAACTTAGCCAGCGAACAACTTGAAGGCAATCCAGGCCTTCCAAAATAAAATAAAAAGAGCCAATCAGAGAGTCTCAAGTGAGCTACACATGATCAGCAGTCAAACCACACGGGCCGTGCCGCTGAGCAGAGTGGTGACGCCCAACTAGGCTAGATGAGAAGCACTGCACTTGAACTTGTTATAACACAACGTTAAAACCAAATTATAATCTCACCAGGAAAAGTGATCCATGCTGAAATGCCAGCAGTCAAACGGCACAAACTTAGTTTGAAAAACCGAAAAGTTATCTGTTTATGTATGTTAACTCTGTCAGGTACACAGAGTCAGGAGACATGAGTATATATACAGCCGCTGTCCAGAAAACGTTAGCTCCATCATGTTGTTAGAAATTATGATGAAGAAGAATGTGTTTTTTTTGTGTGACCGCACTGACTGAACACTGCCCCGTACTTTGCGGTGAGCAAATCTTTAATCATGTGAAGGCACCTTCAGACTGTTTACTACAAGGTTCACCACATGTACTTATGTCTTAGAGTCTGAACTTTACTCTCTTCATGTGAATATGATGCTCCTGTGACTCTTAACAAAATCTAACGTGTTGTCGTTCAACAGAAATGCGAATCGGCCTGAATGAAGAATTCAGCATCGGCAAGTCACAGCTCAGAGGTAACACACACCAACACACACACACGCGCAGACACAGATTTAAGTCAAACTCTGTGCCTTTAAAGGTCCAGTGTGTCAGATTTATAACATTCATAACTGTTATTTATATATAATCACCTGAAAATAAGAATCAGAATGAGCCTTTTATATCGACAGACGCCTATAGATTGGATTCTGTTGTGTTTATTTATATTTGCGTAACATTATATGCTGTGTGACTATATTTGTTTAATTTCTGCTCTTCTTGTACTGACCTTCTGGGACTTTATGGCTTATTCTATACAGAAATGAAAATAAAACAGCGGAGTTCAGGTTACAATAAACCCATCAGGCCCCACCTGAATCAGCTACAAAAGAATCCTCAACCTGTGACCTGGTTCAAGTTTATTTTTTATCCAAAAGTATTAAATGAAAATAGAACCAGAAAGTAAAAACAAACTCTGTTTTTTTTCATATTCTGTCGTCTGCTGGATAAATACAGAACAACAGTAAACCAGTTTGACAGACAGCGTGTTTTCGTCTCCACTTCATTTCCTTCAATATTTAATTTCCTCCAGTTGTTTTTCATAGCAGTCTACCGCATTGTCAAATCAGTGAGACAGATGTGTCTTTATTTTGGTGTTTGTTTATTTGTTTCTTATTTCAGGCTGAAAAAGCCTGATTACATTTTGCTTTGTGTAGATTCACCATCCTGATAATGGATGATGCTTTTATTACCTTTATAACTGCTTCATTGTGAAATGTGTCGTGTTCAGTGTGTGTTAGATCTGACAGGACACAGTGTTTCTGTTTTTATTGGCAGCTTATGATGGAAAAGGACCAGAGTGTTCTGCGTTTTACCAAACAAACACTGAAATCCTCTTAGAAACCACTTTGAAGATTTGGCTGAAACCGCAGGACGAGCTCTCGTGTTGTTTCAGGTGTTTCTGTTTTGCTTTTTTTGTCTTCAGGTTACGGAGCTGCTGTTCGTGTTGACGAGTGCAGCTTCCACCAGGCGGTCCGACTGGACGAGTTCGACACCCACCGGATCCTCCGACTCTGTCCCAGCCAGGGAGAGGTGCTCTCATCTGCTCACTCTGTCATTTGATTGAACAGCTGTTTTTAACTCGTTAAGGCTTCCAACAGAAAGAAATTCATATTTGTGTTAAAGCAGCAGAACAAATCATGGATGTTTGCGCTAAACGTTACGTGCATTAGGCCACATTCAGACGGAATTCAGCGCGGCAGTGGGCGTCGTCCATTTTGGCTTCAGGGGTGTCCGCTAAGAAACACAGCAACCTGCAGCGGAGAGGTTGAGCCAGATCCAACTTTTGGAAAAACACAACCAAATGTCACGGTACGCCCACCAATCAGACAATTAGACCGGTCAGACCTCCACAGTCAGCCTGAAATGTCTCTGAAACTGAGACTATCCAGGTGGATTCATGGACTAAACTCTGATACTCTACCTGTTGTGTTCTGGCTTTGTTTATTTCATGCACCCTGCTTCTAAATCTGAGTCTGACTCTGATTGTTTGAGAGAGAGAGAGACAGAGAGAGTGAGCATTGGTTGAGAGACATAGACAGTGAATGAGAGTGAGCGAGCACCGGTCTCCATAAAGCTGGTTAATCAGCAAATAAAAAGTTATTTCTTGATAGTTTCATAAATCAACGTCGGCCAACAGCTGATGGTTTCAGAGATTGGAGACAACAAAACATCTGTACAATGATAAAGCAGCTTCAAACACCATTTTTGTACATGCAGCTCAGCAGTTCATATTTTCCTAAAAAAGACTCAAACATCAATTAAAGATACGACAGTAAAGATGGTGTGAAACAGTCGGGAGCTGAATGGACCTGTGAGATTATTCGTTCTAAAAACCCCCATGAAGGCTTGATTGTGTGTTCGACTGCATTAGTTTGACTGTAAGTGACCCTGAGGGGACTGTCGTCACAAAATGCTCAACAGTTCGTATCACTAAACACTTTCCTGCTGCAGAGCAGGAAGAGAGTTTTAAAGTGTTTCAGCTCATTAATTACAAATAAACATAAGGCATGTGGTTCAGACTGCTAGACACTAAACCGTCCACCACAGTGTTGGTGTGTTCGGAGACACTCAGCTCAGCTGTTGAATAGAAAACGTTTTATATTTGATCAGTTCCCGTTTCGTCATTTTTTTTTTCCTTTTGTGTGTGTTTCATTTTTCGGAAAGCAGCGCACCCAAACTCCATCAGGTTTTCATCAGTGTGTTGTCTTCATTGTTCATGTCATGTCATCATTCGGGTCAATGAGCTGATAATCAGCCAATAATATCGACGTGCTGCTGTTTGTTTATCTGCCCTCAGGGTTTAACGTGTGGATCTGTTGTTGACCAGTGAGAGAACATCATGTCATCATCGTATAACTTCCTCTCTGATGTCAACAAATGGCGGCTGGTTAAACTTCCTCACAGCTGCCACTTTGTTATCACATTTATCAGTCAGATCAGTCAGTCACCGTCTGTCCCTTTCCGTTATTCCTCGTCTTGCTGAGCTTATTACGGAAAACTAAAAAGAGGAAAGTATAAATTTAATCCATCATGGCTGTAATTTTTTCTTGATAGGGATTTCCTTTTGACTGCTCTGTTTTATACCGACTGTTGACTCTTCACTCAGCGTAACTCTCTGATAGGAGCCGCAACTGATTAACATTTGCTCAGCTAAAAACAAGTCTTACCTGGTCTGTTGTCGGACACATTTTGGTCTTTGTCTGGACTCAAGAACTGACAACAGAGAAACGTTTGGTCTCAACTTGCAGATTTATTAATTTCATACCCGATACGTTCTCATCCAGTTAAGGAGAAGTTAGACATGACACCAGATTACAAAATCCCTGTTTTTGTTGGCTTCACTGCCGTCTTGACTGAAAGCAGCTGCATGTCGACACTGCATACATCTGCACGTGCTGTCGATGGACGACTCTAAAGAATTCATCCTGATCTCCAGTTTATATATTTTTATTGAATATTAGCTGATAACAATCGATCATAACAGCTCTTAAATCAAGAGTAATTTCATCAACATGCCAACGGTTTCTCCCAAACAGAAATGAAATGATGATGAGTATTGACTGACAAAACCAGACCACATTAATGATTTAATAATCTAAACTGCTGTTCATCTTTCTCTCGTTGCAGCAAACAGTGATGCAGTACCAGCTGAGTGATGATCTGCCTTCAGCTCCTCCTTTCCGTCTCTTCCCGACCATCGAGCGAGACAGCGGAGGAAGGTTAACAAGCATTTATATGAATTTTAACAACAACTGTTGGTTACATGCTCTTATTTTCTCCTACACAGCGACCCAAACACCAAACATGTGAACAGCAACGACATGTAGACATCAGGTTTTGTTGGGAGTTGCTCAGAATTGACGGCTGATTTCTAGAAAACTGGTTTGAGTCATACAGGGAGAAACCTGCTGGAAAACAGGAAGCTTGAACACTCGTCAGCCCTCGTTAAAAACATGTTTTGTTACAACTTGTGTTTCTAGTTTTAGTCATACGGACATTTTGTAAAACACACTTCCTGTACTTGCTCTCTTTCAGACTGTTAGATGAGAAGATTGATACTGCGCCCGTATCTGTCCCTTAAATAAAGCATAGCCAGTTAGCTTAGCTTAGTATAAATGCTGGAAACAGAGGGAAACTGCTAGCATTGCTTCTGTTCATCTCGTGTTACGTCGCCATTCATTTTATTTGTTGTAGAAACAACAAATTGACATTTTGATCCGGGGTTATATGCCAGACTATTTCTTAGCTGCGACCAGTTGCCAGGCAACCAACCAGAGACTTGAGGAATTTATCTGACATGAATTCACCACATTTAATACAGAAATATTTAGTTTCTATACAAGCAGCTATACCAACCTGAAAATACTATTTTCACAAATAGTATTAATTTAATAATAATAGCAGCAGTTTGTTTTCTGCCAATACTTTAGATATTAAAAGCAGGACATATATTGTAGACGTAATACTTAAAGGTCCAGTGTGTAGGCTTTGGTGTCATCTAGTGGTGTAGCTGCTGTTGCAACCCTCTCACCTCACCCTCTCCTTCCTAGTGTGAAGGAGAAACAACTACAATCTAGAGCCAGTGTTTAGTCTGTCTGTACTTTAGAAATAATGATGGTTCAACATGACGGACTCTATGGAAGAGGACAAAGTCTCATTTTAAGGTAACAAAATCAAAATGATTCTTATTTTCAGGTTATGAATGTTATATTTTGTAAGGAGAGTCCCATAAATCTGACACTCTGGACCTTTAAGTAAACTATCTGAATACTGTTTGTGTGTCTCCTTCCTCTCATTGTGGTTCAGAGGGTTACAGGAGCGCTGTTATGTTTAAACCACAAAACGAGGTCAGAAAAGGTTAAAGTTTTCTAACTGCTGATGTTTTTCCTCTGCAGACTGCTGATGTACCTGAAGCTTCGCTGTGATCTGCCCCCAAAGAGGTCAGTTCTTTATTTAGTATAAGTCAAGATTTGAAAACCAAAACTCAACTTTTAACTATCAAACTGTAAATGTTTGAAAGAAAACTTTATCTTTTCACAAACTTCTTTAAAGTCAGCCAAAAGGTTTTGTTAGAAATCACATGCCATGAGCAGTTTGTCTGTCAGACATACAACAGAAGAAGAACAACATCTGGTTTAAGAAGCAGACACACATTGTTCTAAATACGTAACCTATAAATGTCTTCTGTGGCTCTGAGTTAAAAAGATATCTGATTTGGCCTGATGAGGTCATGCAACTGGCTGTGTGGTGTGCAGGCAACAACCTGGACTTTAACACACAGAAAACCAAGCAGATCATTGAACATAAAACACGGACATCATATTCATGTATCCGCTGTAAAGCTCGGAGTGTTTTTGGCTTCACTTCACAGTCATGGAGGTTGCTGCTTGGTCATGCTTCATATTTCTTGCCGTCCACATCTCTGATGATCATACCTTGTCTCTTAAAGCTCACCTGTGGGACAGGATACTGATGGACTTTTACCACTGTACTTCTCTGCATCAACCGCATGACAGTATGGTATAGCAGCTGCTTTGCATCAGACCATAAAGCCCAAAGAATCACCAGAACTTACCACAAAAACACTGACTAGTCATCAGGATGTAACCCACCCTGATCATTAAACTGTCCTCCACCAACACGCTCAGAAAGAGCTTCATCTGTGATCAGTAAAAATACACAGTACAGGATTGTCAGCATCATGTAGCTAAAGTATCAACAGTAAAAGTTATAAAGGTGAACAACAAGACAGACAGGATAGCTGGTTTAATCTTTAACAACATATATTTTATTATCTAATAAAATGATTAGTATGTAAAATCTGAAACTGCAGCTGTCAGTACAATACTTCATTATGAAATGTAGAAGATGTATGAAGTAAAAAAAAAGTGCTTAGTGACATGAAAAAAAAAAGCATTTAAACTAAAAACATTTGCAGCGTCGTGATCTGTGAGCACTTAGCGACACAATGTTAATGAACACATTGAGGATTAGTGAAGATGATGATGATGTCACTGTTTGTTTTTGCAGCGCCGCCATCAACGTCTGTGCCACCATCCCTGTTCCCAAGGGCTCTGTGAGGTGAGACACTCCCATTCAAATGCAGCTGCGCTCCTGTAACTGATGTTTGTTATGGAAATCAGTCGGTATGTAAAAAAAAAAAAAAAAAAAAAAAAAAGAAACGCTGCAGCTTGATATGACCTCACAGGTATGTTTAGTTTTTATTTGAATATGACTCTAATGTGTGAGTAGACACATGAAGAGGAAGTCAAGAGTTCCTCGTCTGTGTGAGGAAACTTTGGTCTCTTTCAACCTGGACCCTATTTTCCCTCGAGTCACTAATGGGAACAGCAAATCTTGAATCACATGATAAAACGAACACTGAAGCAGCAACCAACCTTGTTCTGCAACGTAAAATTACCGTTTTTGTCAATGGAGTCTGGTCGGCTTTAAACAGGGAGATATAATTGCTATTTCTACTCTTTAATATAAAGCTCTATACTTTCTATAATGTTGGCAGGCACTTATAATAACATTCTGAGCCTGTCAGTGGAAAACGACCACTTTTAAGGTACATATCATTGCAAAGTCCGATATTTCAGTCCGTTTTTGTAGCTGGTTGCAGCACTCTCACTCAATACTGGACCGATCTCAGTAGATATTGTCTCCATTAGTCCACTCTGATGTAAATACACCCAAGTTTGATAAATAGCAGGTAAGTGTTTTGTTTCTTGTTTGGAGCGTAGCTCAGTTTTTAAATAGGAAACAACTTTAACAAAGTAGGAAACGTCATAGATGAGCAGAATAAAGGCTCCTAATTTGTTATTTAAAGTTATGGAAATATACACGATTGATGGTGGAGAGCCAGGTGCTGGAGTTAATTTAGAGTATGTCGACATTTAGCCAGCTCAATAAAAAATAATAATTTTCCTTAGTATATATATATAAAAATATATAAATCTTCAAATGCTTGATGTTAGAGCTGCAATGATTAGTCCAAAATGTCTCTGATTTCAGCTCCTCGTGAATATTTTCTGTTTTCTTCAGTCCTCTGTAACAATAAACTGAATATCTTTGGGTTTTAAACTGTACAACACATTTAAGGACACATTTTTCGTCTTTTTCTGATAGTTTACAGACCAAACTACTAACTGAGACAACGATCAACAGATTAATCGACAGTGAAAGTAATCGCCTTTCTTGGTGGTGGTGATGATGTGAGCTTTAAAACATCCACACCAGTGATTATACAACTCTGGAACGTTATCGTCTATTTTATCGTGGGTTGAGTCGATGTGACATAAACAGCAGATAGCAAAATAAAACATTGATGTTACAAAATCATCTTTCATACGCAGAAGACTTTTTAATCAGACGTTGCTGCGTTCACAAAATAAACTAAATTTACACACAGCTGCTGCACTTTGACAACGCGTAGAAAGCTGTGATGACCCCTGAATGCATCATCCAGCCCTGAGTGAGAACCACTCTGTAGACTCAGTGTTGTGGAAAATGATCCCATCACCTGAAAGCCTCGGCGGGATTATCTATCAAATCACCTCTGAAAGCCTTTCAGCCTCACTGCTTCACCTCCACATCATCTCTGAACCTGAACCCCGCTGACCTCTGATGACCTCTGTGCTCTCAACTAACAAAGTTTGTGATGGGGTTTAATGCCCAACTGTGCGCAGACATCTAAATGAATCAACTGTGCCGTCCAGTTTGTCGCAGGAGCTCAGCAGTCCAGATCAGAGCGCCGAGCTGAAGCTGCAGAGCCGAGCCGTCGACTGGCAGATCCCTCGATTCCCTGGAGGAACTCAGCTGTCCGCTCTGTTCAAGGTGACCACACACACATTTAGCAAATGTTATCAGCGTGGCTCCAGAGAAGCTTGTTCCTCTGCACAGACTGAAATATCTCATCAACTGTCTGTTGGATTGTGATGAAATCTTCAGGTTCCCATCAGGATACGTTCTAATTACTGCACCGCTCATTAGTTTAACGTTTTAAGTCTTCAGTCTCTATATATAGCCTTTTATATATTCCAGTTCTGTTGTACTTTAAGGTCAAGTGGGTTTTATTGTCATTTCAGCCGCATACATAGTACACAGTGAAACGAGACAGTGTTTGCTAAGGCCCGTGGTGCTACATGAAACATAAAGCATAGAGCAGACAGGACTGAATTAAAGTGGACAGACATTACATCACAAAATACAACGAGGCCTATATAAAGTGCAGATATGCTCAGACAGGAAACAGCAGACAGAGTGTAACAGACTTATACTATGCTATAATGTTTATGTAAACTATGCAAATAGTCAATATATCAGTATCAGTGTATCATGTATTTATTGTGCAGTGTCTTTCATCTTTCAAGGCAACATTTCTATTTAGTAATTTCCACACACTGTGTGAATTCAATGATCCAGCAAATATAACTTTATATAGTTTATATAACTTTTATTTTCTATTTATATCATATCTTATTCATCATATCTATTTTTCTGCTTTATTTCATGTGTTTGTATGTTTGTGTTGTGTTACAGGCAGATTTCTCCGGTGTGCGCTCGATAAAGTCCATCTTATCTTAAAGGATTGATTGATTAATGAATAACAAATTAATAATAATCAATAATAAATACCAGAATAGATCAGACAGATCTTTTTTCAATTGAATTTACTGTTAAATGATGATTCAGGATTCACAGACTGTCAGTGAACATATCAGCACAGACGGTGTAAAGTCAGAATTATTGATCTGCCCTCTACTTGTTTTCTTCTTCCAGCTGGAGGTCCCCGGGCTCAGCTCGGCCTCCATGTTGGAGGTCGGTCCGGTTGGTCTGAGCTTCGAGCTGCCCAAGATCACCGTCACAGGGCTGCAGATCCGATTCCTCCGCCTGTCCCCTGTCCAGCCCGGCCCTTCACAGCGCTGGGTCCGATACGTCACCCACTCTGACTCGTACACCATCAGGATTTAACCTGACTGATGAAACAATCGTGTAAATAAAATGTTTATATGTAGATTTAATCTGTGATGTTGTTTATCTATTTATATAGTTGAAATATTTGGTGAAGTTTTAACGGTTTTATTTTAAATTAACAGATCAGTCTCAAGATATTTGTGTTTTTCAAAATATGTGGCCCTGGCCGCCGTCATGT
Organism: Protonibea diacanthus; assembly: GCA_028641955.1. NCBI lineage: Eukaryota > Metazoa > Chordata > Actinopteri > Sciaenidae > Protonibea > Protonibea diacanthus. The sequence goes on from CM053990.1 coordinate 10,684,513, forward strand.
TGGCAGTCCTGCCTCTTCCACCTCCAGGTTAATCTAAAAATTGACAAAGACGTGGATCATTGGCGGACCTGAGGTTTGCTGAGTGACGCCTGGTTGCTCAAACAAGCCATCTGTAACAGCTACCAACTGTCATTCAAAGCAGCCACACTGTTAATTATGCAAGAATTAAGGCTTATTATAATTTGAACAGGTGAGTTATATAAAAATTCAGACTCAGTACAGTTGTCATGAATGGGGAAATTAGCCATAAGGATCAAAACTGTTTTTTGTACCAGGCTGTAAACATGTTTATTTCTGCTGTGAAGTTGGCATTTTAACATGGGGACTTATGGAGACTGACTCACTTCTGTAGCCAGCCTCAAGTGGCCCTTTGAGGAACTGCAGTTTTTGACACATTGGCTTTACTACACTCTGAGGTTACCGCTTGGTCTGAACAAAAAAAAAAAAAAAATACAGAATATGATGAATTAAATGTCCTTTTTTTAAATTCTGAAATGAAGTTCTTTGTTGTAAATCCAGTGAACTCAACAGTTGATTACAAATGTCAGACATGAACCTCTCTGAATAAACTTTAAGTTTACAGGACTTGTATTTGATAGGTTGAAAAAACAAAGCTTGAACATTTATTGGCACAAACTCAGCATCTTACTAGCAGCTTCATATATGAAATATGATCAGTCGATTCAACGGGAAGCTTTGAGACAGAAATTCAGTTTGAATGCTGGTGAGAAGATTCTCATGTCTGCTGATGGATTACTATTGTTTCTGCCCGCTGACCTGTTTCACTTCTCTTTTTAGGACTTCAGTCATTGTTTCTGGTTTTATTGAGTGTTTTAACCCTTAATAAGCACCTTTTGAACCTTTTCTAACCTTTATGAGTGAATATTCCTCCTCTGATGGAGGAACCTGATCCCTGAGAGGACGTCAGCCCAGAAGGAAAATATCCTGGAAGTGAATCAAGACGTTGTACAAACACACTGACAGTCTGTACAAACACTGTTTACAGAAGCTGAGTCACTTTGAATTCTATGCAAACTTAAGTCTGTCAGCTCACTCTTGTTTTACTGGCACTCACATACAAAGTTTAATTTTATAACAACAGTAAACTGAAACTTTACATCCCATATAATCACATACACTTCAAAAATAACTTTCATTTAGTTGATTTAGTTTTCTTCACAGAATCAATGAAATGCACATGTACTGGCTGACTGTATATGTATATATTTTTATGTTTTCTTACATCCTTGACAATGACAGCATAAAGAATGGACAGAGCATGACTTAGCACTTCCATATTGGCTTAACTGAATTAGGTAAAGGTAGTTTAATCAGATCCAGGATTGGAAAACATTTCACAATAAATCCATCCCAGCCTACAACTGATAAAAGGTATTAATTGTTTGACTTTTTATTCATATAAACCAAACTCCAGCTAATAATAATAATAATAATAAATGTTTAAAGGTCTGGTGTGTAGAGTTTAGTGGAATCTGATGGTGAAGTTGCCCCTCAGCTCACCGTCTTCTATTAACAATAAAGGAGAAACTACAGTGAACCCGACAAAGACCCTATATAGAGCCAGTGTTTGGTTTGTGCCTTTTGGGCCACTGTAGAAACATGGTGGTACAAAATGGTGGACTCTGTAAAAGAGGACCCTCTCTCGCTGTAGATATAATAGCTCAGTCCATAGAGACTTGGCTTGTGGGACCAGAGGGTGGTTGGTTCAAGTCCAGCATGGAACAAGGTATGGTGGTGGACTCTTGGGCACTGCTGAGATCAAGTCAAGTCAACTTTTAATTAAAATATCGTTTCCCTCATATCCCTGGTGCAAACAGAAATGCACTTGAAATATAGCATATAAAAATATATATACAAGTTAAAAATACAAATCTAAAAGATATAAGCAGTATCTGTGCCCTTGAGCAAGGCACCAAACCCCTCACAACTGCTCGCAGGGCGCTGCTCTGGGTGGCTGCCCATCACTCCACCATCTTTCTCCACATTTGCATGTGAACCATGTGCACATAAACATGCGTGTGTCTATATTTCGGGTTAAAATGCATGTAAAACTGAGTGAAAAAAGACGAATTTCTCCTCAAGGGATTAATAAAAGTAGATAACAATTGTTATTTTCAGGTCATTATAAACTAATAGAAAACATTGCCTTCAGACATGTGTGTTACTCCGATCAATGAATCATCTTCTTCTTGTCTTTTTAACATTTAATGCTGCTTCTTGTCATGTTTTCTGCGTTGCGCAACGTGATCTGCAACACACACACACACACACACACACACACACACGCAGAGAGAGAGAGAGAGAGAGAGAGATCCTGCCTTTGCGGAAGCCAGAGCAGCCGAGGCGGCGCTAAATTAAATTAGCATACTAACTAGTTAGCTGTGCGCCGATGTGGATGGACGGGTGACCGGAGCTTCCTGAACAAACACACACACGTCTTTTTAAAGTCGAGACACCACCGATTCCGGGACTCATTTTGTTGGGATCTTGCTGCCGTCCGCCTGCCGAGGAGATGGGGGACAAGGCGGGCACCAGGTAGGACGGCTGTGTTACACCGCGGCTAACGGCTAGTTAGCAACCGCCGCTCTCACGCACTTTGCTAACGTTAGCCGCCGCTACTGCTGCTGCTGCTGCTGCTGCTGCTGCTGCTGGCCCGGGCGGGGGAGTTTTCTCCAGCCCGCCTGCACATTTAGCCGCTTTATGAGACATAAAAAAGAAAGGGGATACACAGCTCAGTCAAAGGGGATCCACCCCGGGTTTGGTTTAAACCTTTAACGCGATGACCACGTTCGTAGGAGGCGAAGTTAGCACAGCAGGGTGGGGTTAGCTAACCGCGATACGTCTCCGGCGGACAGGACGGTGAACCAGAGTCCGAGTACAAATCTGTCAAATCTCCACACCGTGCTAATGCACCTATTTCACAGAGGATCTTAATAGATAATAAAGTATTAGGAGCTGGTGCTTAACACGGATCACCCGCATTACACTCAGCTAATCTGTTTTTTGATATAAAGCACATCTTGGTGTTGAAGACAGGAATTCCCACGGTGCTTTTCCATCAAAATACGGCCGCGGTGGGCGGTATCGACCCATGGAAATCTGTAGTTTAACGCTAGTTTATTCAAATAAATCCATGCTGTAGTGGTCTGTATCAAAGCCTGTTTTAATGTAACGTTAATGCCTTCCGTAAAACACTCGATTTCACACGCAAAACTTAAAATAAACACATATTTGAATGGCGTTTGGTGCAGCGGCGCATCCCGATGGAGGGGGGACTATCTGGGTTAGCTCAGCCACCAAAAGAGGCTAATTTCTGGCTATGAGGTACCGCAGGCTCAATGCTAATTAGCTGTTAAGTGTGATTTGAAGGCTCCTCTTTGAGCTCGAGCTTAAGAGATTAAAGCCTCGTGCACAATGCACGAGCAGGTAAACAGTGGAAAACGCCTCGTGCTCAGGTTTGTTGTTTTTGTTTTTTTTCTTTCTTTTGATGATGATGATGATTGTGTGTGTGTGTGTGTGTTGACACACTTGGATATTTGTCAAGACAGCTGATGTTCAGGTTTATTTAAGCCCTGAGGGTTGTGTTAACTTGCAGACCCTGATCAGTCTTAGAGATCATGATCAGTCTTATAGACAGTGTTGTAGTACTTGAAATTGGTCTTGTGGTCTTGAGACCGGTCTCGTCTCAGAGACGACTGCTGCGATTGCTTCACCTGAAGAGTTTTCGTGAATATTAGCTACCTAAGTAGGTTATACTGTCTGGTCTTGCTCTTGACCTGGGCTGGGTTTAGTTGATCTTGACTACAACACTGGGTATAGATCCTGATCAGTGTCGTAGACAGTGTTGTAATACTCGAAATTGGTCTCAAGACCACTTTTTGAAGGTCTTGGTCTCGTCTCAGAGTCGTCTGCATTTTTGCTCGTTCTTATCTCGCTCTCAGATAAAGAGGACTCTGGATTTTTGTTCAAGACCGGTTAAGACCACGGCTGCCAACAACTTGTGTTCACTGTCTGGGAGGAGACCAAATCAGCCTTTTTCCTAAAGAGGGTCCAAAAGAACACAAAGCAGTGTATCAACCACCCAAAGAGTGTTCGTGAATGTTTGGTACCCAAGGCTGCGTTCAGATAGGATCCTGTGGTGCGGGGAAAACGCAGGTTTTCCCGTTAATTTGGGTCGTCTGATTTTGCTGTGGTGGTCTGTGCCACAGGAGTGTCCTCCTAAAAACACAGCGTCATGCAGTGGAGAGGTTAAGCCAGATTCAACTTTTTAAAAACAAAAACAAAAAAAACGCATCCCAACGTCACGCTGCAGACGCTCATACCGGTCAAACCTCCACACCGTAACTTAAACTGAGTCTATTACTACTGCTACATAGACAGTGCATAAGAGTGAAGTAGCGCCGGCCTTGATAAAATCAGTTTATCAGTTATCAGTTAAAATCAGTTAATCAGAAACATAGAAAGTTATTTCCTGATTGTTTCGCAGCGGTTACTTTCAGTGCATATAGATACAACCCCAGCAGGCCACCTCACAACCCTCTTCCTATCTGAATGCACGCTAAGTAGGTTAGGTTAGGTTAGTCTCACATGCAGTGAGTCTGAGGTCTAAAGCTTTAACATGCTACAATCACGTCTGTGTTTACCCAATCGACGTTTTTCCTCTCGTGGACTTTCAGTGACTTTTGAACAAGCGTTCGTCAGCTTTTCCTGCCTCGCTCTCTGTCACTTCCTGTTAGGAAACAGGTGAGAAACAGAGAAGGACGGGAAACGAGCAGGAGGAAAGACAAACAGTTGACTACTGTTGAAGAACAGATATACAGGAAGTGATGTCACAGATCAGCTGTGGATATAACTGTTAAAACACCAGCGGGGAAAATATTAAAGCTTCGTTAGAGACTGTTGATTCACTCTCATGTTGTCAAAGCTTTAAAATCTAGCTGGTGAATTAAGCAGATAGACGATCATTGTCATCATAATCTGCTGATTGGTTGACTGTTAGAGAAGAGAAGACAAAGAAAAGCAACAAAATCTCACATTATCTGGAAACATCAAATATATATATTTTTTAATATTTGTTTGAGAAGTATTCAGATAGTCGTTTCCATGGTTACTACATATAGTGGTGTTTCCTTGTAGAGCGCTTGTCTGTCGGTCTTTTCACATGAACAGCGCAGTGAGAGCCAGTGGATCCATGTGGGTCACTTGTTGTCTGAAAAGACCTGAATCTGGGTCAAAACAAGGCTTTGTGCTGTCTTCTAACCTTCTAACTTCTAACCAACCACTGAGTGACCTGATGGTTGTCAGTGACGGAGTTCTATTTAAAATGAAGATGATGAGCTTTTTCTTTTATTAGCTTTATATTTAGCCATTAAGCTGACGTGTTTATCCAAAGCGACTCACAAAATAGGAAAACAAGCAAGGTACAGTGCGACAAGGACATGTTAGTGCAGCGATAAATACTGCTCGTTGATAGACTTAGCATGTCCATTTTATTGGTAGTGCTATGAGAGGAGAGCTGCGTCTTTTTGAAGGTAGAGAGAGACGCCTCTGATCTGGTACAAACTGGCAAGAAAAGTTTGGATTGCACTGTGAACGGGTGGCAGAGCCAGGTGCCGTTCTTTGGACGAGGTGACATATGTCTATAATAAGGACTTTCAAATAAGTGCGTGCAGAACCAGAGACTACTTTGTAAGCAGCATTAAAGATCTGAATTTAATGTGGGCTGCTACAGGTAGCCAGTGGAGCTCGATGAGCAGACGGGTAACAGGTGACCTTTTTGGGTTGATTGAAGATCAGGCGCACCGCCACCGTCTGGATCATCTGAGAGTTCTTAATATGAAGGCAACGCTAAGTCGTGTGATGCTAACTCTACATCGCGTAGAGCTGCTTCCTGTCTGTTTTTACAGATTTAATGATGGTTTAGTCTGTTGAAGCTTGCAAATCAGCAAAACTAGACACGAACCAGAGCCTAGACCTATTGGTTAGTGTTATTATTGTGTCCTCCTGCTGTCCAGCTGGTTCCTGCTGCCCCACAGTGGCCAAAAAAAAACTTATTTAAGTTATTACAGATTTAACAAAACATAACAAGAGTTTGTTATCCGTCAGCTGAGTGCAGTGCAGTCGATTGTGTTTGGTCACAACACCATTTTACTGTGTGGAGTAGCAACACCGCCAATCCACTTGTTTGCCCATTAATTGATTAGTTGATCCATAAAACTCATAAAATCTTAATTATTAATCATCGTTCTGTGGTTCAGCTGTAAAGTGACTGTCTGGCTCAGTCTGATGTCTGAGGTTGTACAAAAGTTTGAATGTTTGTCAGCAGATAAACACAGAAACATCCATCCTGCTGCTGTCCAAGGTTACTCTTTAAATATTTGTGGTTATGTTGTTTCGCTGTTGTTTTTGAAAGGATCGAGATCAACTCAAATAGCGTAGAATAAAATCAACATGAGCTCCAACTGAGCGCTAAAATGTCACAATCAAATAAAAAAACAGATCAGTTGTTTAAAAATAAGAACAATGAAACATGTAAAAGAATAAAACAAAGATGACATTGAATAAATAAATTTGCGTCTCTATAATCTTTCGCTGGAGAGTTTTGTCTTTAGAAATCAGCAGCAGACGATCTGAGAGGATGTGAAGACTCAAAGATCTGGTCATGTAGACCGCTCCCAAGCCAGTAAGACCAGTAACCCCAACAGGTACAGATGTGGTCTCTCTTCATCTGGTCAAGCAAGTCTCTGAACTGCTTGAAATAAAACACATGAATGAGTTTTTCACATCATGTCGTTGTCAAACAGATGTTATATTATCTCATCAAGTTTTAGTTTTTTATCTGAAATGTTTGTAAAATACAGTCAATACAGAGCCCTGATTGGTCAGATTTTTTCTTGTGCTGTCACATGATTGATCGTTATATCCTTCATTTAGTTTGAAGCTGTTTTGCGTAGCTGACTTTCTATAAATCCTCTTCCTCTTAAATCTTTTGTGAATTGTAGAAAGAGACCAAAACTGTTTTTTTTTTGTGCTGTGAAGTTGGACATTTTAACATGGAGACTTATTGAGACTGACTCGTTCTGTAGCCAGCTTCAAGTGGAAATTTGAGGAACTGCAGTTTTTGGCACTTCTGCATCGGTTTTGCTTCACAGCCACAGAGGTTGCCGCTTGGCTGCTACTCGCAACTGCTGTTTTAGAGTGCAAAAGAAGATCTGAAAGAGTTTAAGCTGTGATGAAGAAAATCACACTGAGCAGGTGTCATTTTCTTCATCACAGCTTAAACTCTTTGACACCTGCTAAATGTGCATTTTCTACATAACCTGAATGAAACCAATAGGCACACTTCTGTCAGCCGATAGGTGTTTCTAGATGATGCATCGCATCATGTTGGGTGTGAAACAACAGTCAGGTCCTGCTCCATCACTGATCTCTGCAGTGTTTTTCTTCATTGTTCAGCAGCAGGTACATAATGAAACACATGACTGTAACTCACAACACCTTTCTGTTTTCTCCTCCACATGACTGGTTCAGGTCATGTTGTTCAAACCTGTCTGATGGCTTCTGGTGCAATGCCCTGTGGACTTAAAGACGTGCATACGTAATGACAGAGTTAAACATTGCTCTAAGTGTACACCGGTGAGTTAAATGTCACCAGGACGGACAGGAAGGATGAGCAGAGCTACCAAAATAAACCCCAGGTTGTGAGGAAGTGGAATTGTCTGGCCTCGGTTGCATTTTGGGGGATTGAGTTTCCATTTTTTAAACTTTAAATTGTTAAAGACGACGTGTTTTAACAAGGATTCCACTTAGAGGCAGACGTCGAGTAGAAAGATGAGTGATCGAGGTGTTTGTGGGTGTCAAACTCATCAAACTTAGCGTGCTGCAGAGGAAGTGTAGTAAGGAACCGGTCCGATGAACATGAGGGAGTGTCGTCAGAGTATAAAAGTTCACTCTAGATCCTGTTTGGCTAATGAATATATGTGCTTTTTAGGCTTGTTTGGTGTTGAAACACTTGAATCAGCATGAAACTGCTGCTTAAGAGTCTCCGTGAACTCTGACCCAGAGGAAAGACACTTTCCTCAGTGTTCAGATGACATTTCCTGTCCTTTGATCTGCCTGTAGCACTGTTTACATCTCATATATGACCTATCTAATGGTGCAGAATAATCCATGACAAACATATGTTAAGAGCTAAAGGATCCTGTGATCCTAAAGGAAGAAAACATCATTTAAAACATGTTTCCAGTCACGTATTTGTGTCTCTTTCCTCTCTCTTGAGGTGTTTTGTCTGTTTCTAAAAAGAGTTAAAGCTCTTAATGGTAGATGGAAACACTGTTTATGACGTAGCAAACACTGAAGTTGCACGACTTGTTTCCATGATCGTAACCTTCCTCACATTAATACATGAACCAAACAGTAATGAAGGATCTGTATTGTTTTTCACCGTTTGGGCTTCTGCTGTCGCTCTTTTAATGGCGATATCTTGTTCGGCCCAAGCGACAACCTCCGTGGCTGTGAAGTGAAGTCAGTGCGGAAGTACCGACAACCGCAGTTCTTCAAGTGTCCACTTGAGTCTGGTTACAGAATGAATCTCCGTAAGCCTCTGTGTTAAAATGTCAAACTGGTTTTCTGATTTGAGAATTGGCTTATCTCAACGCGGTAGTGAATAGAAACAACAATGGTTTTTAATAACAATCCAGGCTTGGACTTCAAACTGAGTCCACAAACAAGACCAGTATCTGTGGTTAGTTCATGTCTGTTATAGGGGTGTACTGTATATACCGGTAAACACAGACACACCCACGTGTTGATATAGTGTAAATAATCCAGTGCCTCTTAAATCATTTACGTTCCTTTCAGCTCTCTCTTTGTGGTTTCCACTCTGTAATTGTTCTGTTATGTATTTGTGGTTACATACTCTCTCTCTCTCCGCTTCCATACACTCGTGTTCTCACTTAAATTCATTTGGCAAATAAAAAGAAACAAAAGTTGAAGATTAATTTGACGAGATAGGTTTTAACACAGTACAGATTAGAGCTAATTCTAGCTAGTTAGTCTTTAAAAGCTCATTTTTGTGCTGATGAATTAAAAAAAAAAAAAAAAAATTGATCCAGAGCTGGTATACAAAACACTCAGTTCTTGTCCAGACACGAAGCAACGTCTATTGTCTCCTCAGTCTGTTTATCTTAGCTGCCATCCCTGCAGACCGTCCTGCTGGAGCCCGCCGCTCGTAGCACGTCACACGTTTATCCTCCTGGAAAGTTTTGGAAGCAGCCAGCAGAGCGTTAAATCGTGTTTACTTGCAGACGGCTGTTTTCTTCCAGGACTTATTCCCACGGCAGTGGCTACAACCCTCACATCAGTCACACCGGGGAAAGTGGATCTAATAGTTTATCTGAAGAGATAAACATCGGCTGATGTTCAGAAACGGAGCGCCACATTTCAGCCTGGTCTGTTTGGACAGGTCTTACAGGTTCAGAGTTGTCTGCGACAAATCAGCTGATAGTTGTCATTTAATACAACAAACTTCTGTGATCCTCAACCAAATGTCTAAGTGCTAACCAGTTCCTTTTATCAATGTTTTTCTGACAGCTGCTTGTTACAAAACAGTGATGTCAACAACATGAAGGAGGACATTGTTCAAAACGTCACTTCAAAGAGATTGCAAGAGTGCTAATTATTGTCTGTAAAATGATCATTTCAAATGTGAAACAGCAGCAATACGCTTAAACATCTTTGTACACAACATGGACTTCAATTCCAGGAACGTCGTTTTTTTTTTTTTTTACAGACGTGTAACGCTGCATCACAGCCGAGCAGCATGTCTGTTATGATGCTAAATACTCTGTTATACAATATAAAACATTAGCTACATGCAGGCAGACTGAGCAGAGTCTTCTTTGACTAAGAAAAACTAAATAAAAAAACTAATTCTGTCATTTCAGTCATTTTACAAGATGATAAACTCTGAGGCTACAGCTTGCTTTCAGTCTACACAGGACCGTCTGTGGTCAGAAGAAGAAAAAGAAGAAGTGGTTTTCTTTAACAGTTGTGAGTTTGTTCACTAACCTGAAGTCGTTTCTATTTTTCAGTCGAAGGGAAACTTGAGGTTTAAGAACATCCTTTATAGTTCTCATTGGTGTGGATGCCCAGAGGGCCATGACTTAATGAGCTCAGGTTTCTGACATTAAATCAGTCAGATGTCAACTTCCTCACCTCAAGTGAAAAGCAGTTTTTGTGTATATATAATTAACTCATTAACTGTTCAACAGTTAAACCCCAAAATGATCACTATTAGGGATGCACCGATACATCGGGTGTTGTTTGCCTCCTTAACTGCCAGCGGCCATCAGCAAATAAAGATGACATTAGTCAATTGGTTGAGTGTCTGTAAAATTTTGCGATGGTTTTAATAACTGATTAATATTTAAATTAATTTATCTTTGTTATTGTTGGTTCTTCGGACAACCATTTTACTGTCATCTCTGAACACTTCTAACTGACAAAGAAAGTAATCATCCGTTCATCGGTAATTTAAAAAAAAATCATCCTCTTTGTGTATTTCTGAGCCACAGCTCAAAACACCACAACGACAAACAGTCTTTAGTGCCAAAACTGGAGCCACAGAAACTTGTAAATCAGTTTTAATGTGAGCTTTGAAGTGATCTAAAAATAGCGGTGGTGTGGAAAGGATCAGCGTCTGTGACAGGAAGCAGCCGTCAGCTGGAGCTGCTGTAAACATTTTACTGGCTGTTAAAACCCAGAACTCGTACGTCTGAATTTCTCTTGAACGTCTCTTCGACTTTAAACCGAAGATACAAGAAGAAAAAGAAACTGCTGTATTTGGTACTTCCTGTTTACTTGTGGTGGTTGTTCTTGAAGGAAGTGACCATTTCACACAAACGCAGAGAACCTTGATGTTTCCGGCTTGTTCTCACTGTCTTTGTTACTCTGTGATGAAGCTGAGCAGACACCTTGATCATGAATATTATGGAGGATTGTTAAACTTTTAACACTTTATTCTCCAGTTGGTCTGGCTTCATCTATCAGCCAAACAAACCCTCAAACAAAATCATCTTCTGTAGATGGTTTCTTCAGCAAATATACCCCAGAACTTCTGACGTCTGAAGACCAGCTGAACTCTTAAACTGACAGTTTGTTATTCTTTTGTGGTCGTGTGAGGTTCTGATCAATAGTCAGTGTATTGCCTACAGTAGACGGCAATCGGCACTCTCCCAGTTTGTAGAAGCAGACAGGAGGACCAACATGAAGCTAAGAAATGTACTGCTGTGGACTGGGGCAGCATCAAAACAGATTCTAGACACACACAAAAAAATCAATGAATCTAATTGAACGTTATATTTAGAATATTTACACCTCTTACCCTCGAGGTCAGATGGGAAAGTGAAGCGGTTATAATTGTCCTCTTCAAAGCCACCAGACCTGCACAAAAACAGGGATTTCACCTCACAGGACTAACTAACTAAAACATGGAAGTCACATCATAACACAAACAAAATTCAGATTTAATGTGTGTCTCTGTGTGAATGACTGGGTCATAACTTCAAACTACCAGTTTGGTTTTGCAGACTATAAGTCCATAAAAATTGGCTACCTGGCTGCAACTGATGAAAAGACACAATCTTTTTTTTTTTTTTTTACTTTTTCCCAAAGCTCAGTCCTTCGTAGATCAGCCACAAGCTTCATTAGTTCTTTGTCTCTTGTATCCTGCTGACATTTAAAGCCCAGTTTTGGTTCCAGGGCTCCAGACAGATCTTCTATTGTGTTCAATAAGCTTTGCGTTGTTGTGCTGTTGGGGTCGGAGTTACAGGAGGTTTAAAGTCATGTTTTTTTGTAGTGAAAAGAGTCTCAGTAGCATCAACGGGACCAGGACACGGTTTAGATTTATCAGCGACGTTATTGGTGTCTTTCGTCCTGACAAGATCTAAAGTTATGAGAATATTTACAGCATTTCCATCTTGTGAGCTTGCTGCTGTTTGGTGACGATTGAGAGAATGAGTACTTGGATTAGGTTAGATCAGAAGAAGGGTGACAACAGAAGTTATATAATGAGTTATTTTATGTGGCAATGATTGTGTTATTAGTAATAAAATGTTATTACTAATTAACTATGTTTACAGTACTGTCGTATTATAAGTAATAATATGGACTTTATTGATCCCACATATAGCTTGTGTACACAAGGTGGATAAGAAATTGGTCTTTGCTCTCCTCTCCGCTCTCATAAGTTCAAAGCCGTCCAGAGTTCATTCACCCAGGTGCTGCACTCTCCATCCTCCCTCTGTAGCCTGGTTAACGCTGTCAGCTCCTCCATCTTATTGGGGAGAGGTCTTACATTCCCTGTGATAACAGCCGATACGCATGGTCCGTACCATCTTTCCTGCTCCCGAGCTGTTCTTCTCCTCACTTTGGCCTGGATCTCCGGCCTTTCCAAAGAGATTATACACTGCCTAACTGTAACTTTTGTTGAATGGCTCATTAGATGTATCAGGAAGTAGCCAAAACACTAATCTTCATACTTCCACATCCTCGTTTGCACGCAGAACAGATGGAGATTGATATCAGAAAACGTACTCAAATTACTAAAAACAGAAGTCAGAGTTACTGTAACTGGCTGCCACGCATGGCGCAACGCTGCAGGTGTAACTAATACCTGCCTGTACATTACAAAGGCCTCAGATATATTAAGTATGGATGCAAAATCATGTTTTGAAGGGGAGTGATGGAACATTTGGTTGTTGAAGTCGTCCTTTAAGAACTTCCGAGTAGTTAGTAAAACCATGTAAACTGTCAGTGGCTTTCAGAGGAGCTTATTATTTCTTGTAACGCTCGACCTGCCCCCATTAAAGCTCTGCGGTGACATCCCATAATAACCCAGGTCATATCGCATTCCCCTCTCAAACCACTTCCCTTCTCGGCTTCCTGCCCTGCTGAAATCAACAGTGTTTGAAACTGCGACGTTTCCTATGATTATTCTGACAATATATTCACAACTAGTCAGTATAAATCAGTCATTTGTCGTTAGGTATTCATTCAATTCTAACAAATTCAAAAAAAAAATGAATGAGTGATTAAACTAGTGTCTTCTTCTTCTTCTTCCTCTGTTTCTGTCTGCCCTCCCTCTTCTTCCTCTTTCCAAACTTCTCAGAGTTTTCAAGAAGTCAAGCCCCAACTGTAAGGTGAGTTTGTTCTGCAATAACTGCTGCACTCAGATCTGTTACTAACAAGTACAACGGTAGAAGTACTCATTAGTACTCAGGTGTCAAGGTTGTACCATCAGAAGATTTCACTCTCAAGTACACAAGTATTAGCGGCAAAAGTAGTTGTTCATATATTATCTACATCATTGTAATTCTGTCGCTGATGCTGTAACATATCAGCAGCAATTTTAATATTGTCGTATATTAATTACTTCATATTTAATTTTTAATCCAGAGGGATCAAACATAAGACACATTCAGTTCAGTTTGTTCTGAAGTGGGCCAAAGCAGTAAAACAATCACATGACATCGTAGAAGAGACTCAAACTTTGGCTCCAAATCTCCACAAAGTTCAGGAGTTGTTTGTTGGGTCACTTGACCTTTGTAGCCTTCATCATCCACCGCTCACGTGTTCACAAACTGACTTTGATGCTGATGCTATTCATTAATATTAAAGTAGCTAGCTGTAAAGACTGCACAGACTGTAAATATCATTAAATTCTTGTAGTAAAAATTGAAGTATCTGTTTTTAAATGTAGTATTTCAGTGGACACAGAGAAATCTGGAAATACTTTAAAATTATCTTCATAAACTCTTTTAATTGAATGTGTTTGATAAGTTTGTTTTTTTTTGGTTGTGACAAAATGTAGAGACTAAAATAATAAAGCCTGACGCTCTGATTGGTTCTGCAGGTGACAGTTTATCTGGGAAAGAGGGACTTTGTGGATCACCTGGACCACGTGGATCCAGTAGGTGAGTCAGCACATCCGGAGGTTGTTATATCAATATATTATCTGACAGGTTGTAGAAGACGGTCTGTTTTCCATGAAACAAAACATCTCAAAGTTTTTACAGAATTTCTTTCTTTAAACATTTCTAGAGAAGTCACTCTGTCGAGTCCAGGCTTGTAGGAACAGATTTGTGATGATGGTTTGTCTCCTTCTTTCCTGCTTACAGATGGCGTGATCCTTGTCGACCCAGAGTATCTGAAGGACAGGAAAGGTAAGGCCGCATCCTTAACCCTGGACATCAAAGTGTTTTCTAAAAAAGGACACTGTGCGGTTCTTGGATCCAGCTCCAAGTTACTTGAATTAATTGATCTCCACTCAGACGAAACGCCCCTCTGAGATCGTCTGTTTATGACTCGCTGCACCTTTCATAATAAAATCAAATCAATATGTTCAACGGAGATAAAAACGCACGAGTCATCAATCATTAATGAGCAATCATCCATCAAAGACAAAGAGCAGTGACATTTGTGAAGGACAGGAAATATTTGCAAGCCTCGTTTGCTCATCTGTTCCTCTTCGTCCTCCTCTTGTAGTCTTCGTCACACTGACCTGTGCGTTTCGATACGGCCGTGAGGACCTGGATGTTCTGGGTCTGTCTTTCAGGAAGGATCTCTACATCTCCACCTTCCAGGTGAGAAGACAGTAACTAAGTACATTTATTTATAAATACTGTACTTCAGTACCCACTGGAGGTACTTTACTTCAGTCTGTCTAGTTGTACTCCGCTATGTTTCAGAGTTTTAATTACTTTACAGACAAAACATATAAAGAGTTCTTAAAATGTTTGTTTATGGAACAATGAAACGACACCGGGACATTTTACTACTTTAATATTTAAATACATTTTACTGAGCATATTTACATACTTTTACTGAAGTAAAAGCTCTGAATACTGTTGTCAGTACCCGTATTGACCAGTCCTTCTGTCTGATCTCTGTCAGGCCTTCCCTCCGGTGCCTGAGGAGAGGAAACCTAACAGTCGGCTGCAGGAGAGGCTGCTGAAGAAACTGGGCCAACATGCACACCCGTTCTACTTCACTGTGAGTCTCGCTGCTCAACATCAACACGAACACTTTCCACCACATGAACTGGGTCCTACAATTAGCTCTTGGACCCAAAACAAGTCCCTAATGTGGAACTTTGTGACGGTCCAGTAATGGACGGAGATTTCTTGATTGTCGTCAGTGATTTTAAAAAGAGTGACGACATGTGTGAAGAAAACAGAAACAGAGGGTCAGGAGACCAAGAACCAGAACAAAGTCTGGGAGGTTTGGAAAACACTCAGTTTTATACTGTCAGGTCTTCAAAGTTAGAAACATGCTTGAATTTGAATATGATGGTTGATTTTCAACATAATCTGGTGTTTCATCGACACAATAATCACTCCTGACTCTTCTGGAAATAATCAGTAACCGTTTAGATATGATGATAAACGCTTCAAGCGTTGGGAATTTTTTTGGTTTGGAAAATACATGAGAAGTGCTTGAATTTTACTCTGCACGAACGCTGAAGAATATTTGAGGAACCAAACATGCATTTGGACCAGACTGCATTTAGTTAAACAGATATTTTTGGGGATTGGCTCTTGTAATGGGTCGGGTGGGCCGGACCTGTATATTTAAAACACCTCTGTTTTCTCAGACTTATTGGGGGAACAACTAACAGCCTCTAATCAACAAAAACAAAACATTTCATCACAGGTGTTATTATCAAAATATATTTTTAGCTTGTCTTCGTCAAAAAAGCTTTTTTTTTTTTTTTAACAGTTTCCAAGTGTCTCATTTTTTAGTGGAAGGTAAGGACACATGAGGTTCACCAAAAGGTTTCCTCACTGCTGTTTCTGGTGGTCGGGTTGTCAGAGAGTTACAGAAATGGTCAGAGTTCGTTCTGATGAAGTAAAACTTGGACACCATGATGATTTTGCTGTTTTGTGAAATAATTGTTTGTCCAGTGAGTTTAGTTTGAGTTCCTCAAACTTGAACATCAAACACGTAGTACATTGTCGACTTTGCATTTATTCAAAGTTGCTTGTTCAACATATGACAGTGTTTTTGTTAGAATAATTTCCATATTTGTTTAGTTCCTGGAGCTTCACGATAATATACTCGACTTTTTAGTTTCACTTCCTCATCCTGATTAAACCTCGAAGGCCGTTCACATTGCGTCCCTTCGGAGTGATGCTAAGATAAAGCCGTTCGGACTTTCTGGAAGGTGTCTTGAAGCTGAGGACAGGAAGTGAAGCTGTAAAAAGTTCCTCCTGCGTGAATTTGATTATGAGATTAGAGCAGCTCGGTCTCATCAGAGTCGTGATCGTACCTCAGAGCTGCAGGTTTCAGTCCCTCTGGATGAGGTCCAGCGCTGAACCTGATCAGCGTGCGTCACCGTAACTTAATCTCTCTAATCGAGGACAGTTAGTCTTCATCAACACCGCTATTTATGTCAGGCCAGGTGAAGAGCCAGATCTCATCCTCTCACTGGTTCACCTTCATGTTCACACCTGCTCTCTGACTTTTTGTAAATGTCTACCATCCACTCAAAGAAGACCGGGTTTATAAAAGTGAGGGTTCCTAGTCTGTGGCTCGGGATTAGGGACGTCCAGCCAAGTAGCAGCATCGGAGAACAACATGCCGACTGAGTCTCAGTTCAGACCTGAGCAGAAGCTGAAGCTGAGCAGATCCGTTGATCGTAAACATCATTTTTAAACTCTGACAGGCCGACTGCAGAATTATCTCCATCAACCAACCAACCAAACACTCCGTCAAGTTCTCTGGATCTCATCTCTGAAGTTGGTGGTGTTGTTTTCATGTGGTTGTACTGATGAACTCAATTAATAAAGTGTGTTTAATAAAAGTTTTTATTTTCTTCTGCTGATTCAGATTCCTCAGAACCTCCCATGTTCAGTCACTTTACAGCCCGGCCCAGAGGACACTGGAAAGGTAACACACACACACACGCACGCACACACTCACACTCTTGACGTCATAATTGAAGTGATGATTTTCCTGTATTCAGAATAGTGTGAGCTCTTGAATATTGATTTAGATTCAGTCCTTTGACATTCAGAGTGAAATCTGCAGCCCCGTTTGTGTTTTGAAATATAATAATTAATATTAATTCAAGTATTTTTCCACTAATAAGAGCGTCTTTGTGTGTGTGCTGGACTCTAAAACCTCACTGTGATTCAGCAGAATAAGTCTGATATCAGCATGTTTAAATATAAGAAATGAATCTAAGCAGCTGCTCTCGTCTCTCTGTGCAGGCCTGTGGTGTCGACTTTGAGATCAGAGCTTTCTGTGCCAAGTCGATAGAAGAGAAGATCCACAAGAGGTGAGTCCGGACCTGCAGGAATCAGGTGGAGAAGGTTCACAGGAGATCCACAACATGTCAGGGGCGGCATGGACAGTTCTAAATACACGATATAATAATCTGTTGGGCACCCAGCAGAGTGTGGATGGGTGTTTAATTTCCTGAACATCAGTCCACATCTGAATTTCTTGTTTTTCTTCATCATATTTGACAATAAGTTGAATATCTTCAGGTTTTAGATTCTTGTCTTGGGGGTTTTGGCCATAATAGTTGAAATATTCTCAACTTTTCAGCACGAGGTGTGAAGTCCCTCCACCTATCAATGTCACACAAGCAAAGGGTGGGCTTTACAACTTCACCACTTCCTTCCTGTTTTGATGGCAGCAGATGTGAACCCAAAACCTGATTAACCGGGACGGATTAGACATGTAGAAACAACCACAGAGCGCAGACCTGCCGACCAACAGAAGTTTCTTTCTTTTAAAGAATGAAAAAAACAAAATAATACGTTTATTTGTATGTTCAGTACTTTTATCAGGAAAGAACAAAGATTAAATTTTACACTAATCGTTTTGAGTTTGTCTTTCTGAGGAGGATTAGCAGCTCTCTTCTTTGTTACTTCTCAGCCATGACGCGGTGCAACTTTATTTATTGTCTGTCTGAACTTTACAGTCGTTGGACTCAAACACAGGCGGAAAGAGGCTGTAATGAAGAAAAGGAAACAATGGTTTCAAAATCTGTAGAGCCCGGCCAATATTATCAGCTGATAGTGTCTGTATTGGTCTATGTGAATTTATTTTCTGGTATATAATGCAGAAAACACAGCACTCCAGTAATAATAATAATTTCTATAATAATAATAACAATGATTCGGTGTCCTTTCACAGTTTATCCAGCAGAGTGAATTGAGATTTACACAAGCGGCTCTCAGAAATGTTGACAACACGACCTGGTTGATTTACATATTAAGTCATTGAACATGTTAAATAGTATTTAAAAGAAACAACTTCTTCTTCTGAGCAGCAAAAAATACAGCAATTATTAATCAGTTACAACAAAGTTATGAACAGTCTTTAAATCTTTAAAAGTCCAGATAAGTGTCCACTTTTTTAAAAGAAGAGGAATAGTGGTTACCAAGTGGTGCAGATTTGTTTTGGGTCATTAAAAAAAGGAGATTTAAGTAAAATATTCTGCAGCCTTTGCGAAGTCGCAATCCACATTGAAAAAGCCAAAATATGAATATGAATTATTCCCTCCAAATCGTCTCAAAAATCTCATGTCGGATTCTAAAAAATGGATTGACGTCAGGAGTGTTTGTTTATGTACCTGTTAGTGCCTCTGTGACCTCAGTCCAGATGAAATGAGCTTCAAATACCAGCGAGCACATGGATGTTTTCAGGCCGACAGCTTGTGTGTCTGAATTGTTGGCAGGAACTCGGTGCGTCTGGTGATCAGGAAGGTCCAGTATGCTCCCGAGAAACCTGGTCCTCAGCCAATGGTGGAGACGACCCGCAGCTTCCTGATGTCGGACAGATCCCTCCACCTGGAGGCCTCACTGGACAAGGAGGTACACACCTGAACACAGCACTTTTAATTCTTTGTTACTGCAGTTTGAGATCATATTGTCCGTTTTACATGAACTCCTTCTCCTGTTAAGACGCTTTAACAACACTAATAAATGTCCTCTTTTCCCATTATGCATTGTGAATAGCTGTATTACCACGGAGAGCCCATCAGCGTCAATGTTCACGTCACCAACAACTCCACCAAGACGGTCAAGAGAGTCAAGATCTCCGGTACGTTTGTCCTGTCGGATTAATTTCCCCCACACGCTGCTCTTAAAGTGCCACTGTCATTGCTTTTATTTTGAAATTGACGCTTGACGTCGAACAGTTTGTCTTCAGAAAGTGAGAATGTGTTTAATTTATGTTTTACGTGTTTTATTTTCACTATATTCTGAAAATTTGGTTAAATTTTTAACTTTACTTTATGATATAATTAACAGTCTCTCGTTCTCTCTGCAGTGCGTCAGTATGCAGACATCTGCCTGTTCAGTACTGCCCAGTATAAATGTCCAGTGGCCCAGCTGGAGGCAGAGTAAGTCCCAGTTTAATGTCTCTGTGCTACTAACTTTGAATATTTATCTGAAGGTTACTGAGATCAGGAAAAGTATGAAGTCATTCTTCAGTATAAATATTTAACACTCGCAAAAGCTGGTTTGAACTGGTTTAAACAAGATAAACAGCTTAAAAAGCAGTTTAACTAAAACATGGATTTAAACTAAACTTAAACTAGTAGTAAATGGTTCAAATCAGTTTAGAGCTGATGTGTACTGGTGTAAACCAGTTTTAATTGGTTTTAAGCTGTCTTAAACTGGTTTCAACTAGTTTAAACTGGTGAGAACACATCCAGCCCACTATAAAGATGAATCTTCAAACATCAAATTATCACGCAGGACTGTAATCTGAAGTCAGTCTGTGGGGTGCTGCTGAGTGGGCGGGGTTTACCTGAGCAGTTTGATTGACAGCAGCGTGTCGTCCCCTCAGTGACCAGGTGTCGTCCAGCTCCACCTTCTGTAAGGTGTACACTCTGACCCCGACGCTCGACAAGAACAGAGAGAAGAGAGGACTCGCTCTGGACGGCAAACTCAAACATGAAGACACCAACCTGGCCTCCTCCACCATGTAAACTCACACACACACATAATGTACAGGTGTGTTAGACAGGTGTGTTGGTGCAGTCACATGACCTTTGGTGCTCTGTTGTGTGTTTCAGTGTGAAGGACGTTACCAACAAGGAAGTTCTGGGGATCCTGGTGTCCTACAGAGTCAAAGTCAAGCTGGTGGTCTCACGTGGAGGGTACAACACACACACACACAAACACACCCACACACACACACACTGCTGACATCACTTCCTGTCCCCTCAGTCTCACTGTTTCCTGTAGATGTTCAGTGGATTAAACATTCCTGGCTGAGCTGCATTCACATCAACTTTTAAAGTTTTCAGACGTCGCACCAGAGACCAAAGCAAGTGACGCTACGGACCAGATCCCATTCTCACAAAACCTGTATGCAGAGAGGGTCGTAAAACACGCTTCAGTCTGGACTGAGACAAAATAAAACAACAAACCAAGTCTTTCGAGCAATCACTAAAAAATCCTTAGATAACCGACGTAGAAGTGGAAATATTCGTGAAATGGCTACAACGTAAGCGTTTTAGCGATAAGCCATCATCAGGCATAATAAAAACAGCTACCCCACAGAGGTAGGTACTTTTTTGTTTAACCAGAAACAGCTCCTCAGATTTGACGATTTGATTCTTTTCTTTGTCGTTCATGACTGTAAACTGAATAACTTTGGATAAAAAATATGATGTGGCAAATTAGAAGACAAATTTCCACTATTGTTTGACTTTTTACTGACAAAACAGTTAAAGTATTCAGTGTTGTGTAGTGGTGTAGTTGCATGGCGGACTCAAGGTGACAAAAACCTAACAATTCTTATTTTTTGGTAATTATATACTAATGAAAACATAGTTATGACTCCAAAGGAGGGCGCCCATCCTAACTAGATGCCCGTACCACCTTAGCTGGCTCCTTTCGACATCAAGGAGCAGCAACTCTATTTCAAACTCTGTCCGGATGTTCAAGCTCCTCGCCCTGTCTCTAAGATTGAGCCTGGCCGCTCATTTCAGCCTCTTGTATCCACGATCCCATTCTTTCAGTCACTACCCAAAGCTTATGAGCATTGGTGAGGGTTGAAACGGAATAAATCCTGATCCTGACTCCACTGATGCCTCCATGTTGGTGCAGCTCAGCCTCAGCTTCCTGCTTCGTCCTCTAACTTCCTGTTGTCAGTGTTAGTTACCGTGTAGACCGTCTGCTTGTTGCTGTAGTTATTCCTCACTTGTGTTTGCTTCCACTGTAGGTTGTCAACATGTTGTGTTGAACGTGTTGCTTTTCATTTCATCTCCCCTCTTGTGTTTTTGGCTTCTTGTGCGGCTCCCCCTCCTCCTCTTCCCCCTACTCCTCCCTTTCCTCCTCCTCATCCTCTTCCTCTTCCTCTTCCTCCTCCTCCCTCCTCCACTGTGTGTCCTCCCCCTCCCCCTGCAGGCTGCTGAGAGGCATGTTGGAGAGGTAAATGTGTCTGATCTGAAGCCGACAGCACACATGAAACATAAAAACACAAATCTGCTTTTCTGGGTGTGTCACCGACCAGAGCTCAGTGCTTTAAAACCAGTTTAAACCAGAGATTAACTGGTTTGAAATAACAGATATATTACTTTAAGTCCTTTACATAGATTTAAACCAAGATTAACTTGTTAAAATGTAGATTCATTGCTTAGATTAAAAGTAAATTACAGGTAAACTGGGTAAACGTGGGTTTAAACTAGTTTAAAATGGGTTCAAGTAGATTACCTGGTTTAAAACATATTTTAACAGTACATACATTAGAGGTAAACTGGACCAAAGTGGGTTTGAACTAGTTTAAAATTGATTTAAATCAAGATGAACAATTTTTAAAATGTGTAACAACAGACACATAACATTATATTCCTTTAAACCAGATTAAAATGGGTTTAAACTGGTTTTAAAATGTGTCTTAACAACAGTTATGATGCTTTAAAATAGGGGTGAACTGGATTAAAAGTGGTTTAAACTGGTTTACGGTTGGTTTAAATCAGAGATAAACCAGTTTGAACTGATTTTGTAGTTCAAAGTGGTTTGAAACCTGTTGATACATACAGAAATAACTGGATTGTAGTCTTATTTTTCTGTTTTTATGTAAATTTAATCATATTTATTCATTTTCTGATTGGCTCCAGTTTTAATTGATAAATTTAATTAAACGTACATTTTCACATGAACAGTGCGAGTACACGGCTGATGGCGTGCTCGTTTGTTTGTTTTTCAGAGACGTTTCGGTGGAGCTGCCCTTCATCTTAATGCATCCTAAACCTGTGGAGCCGCCGGTGTCCCGCCCACAGTCAGGTGACCCCCCTCGCACCACGCCTCATTTTTAACGAATCATTCAGCCAATCAAAAAAACACTTTGTCTTTATATGATTTAAGTAAATAAAACATCTGGAGCTCTCTGGACTTCTCCATCCTCGCCCCTGTTCTTTATCATGCACTAAGTTTCCATGGAGACAAGAAGTGGTTACCTTGGAAACGGTGTGACATGCTAATGTGTGTGTGTGTGTGTTACAGCTGTGCCAGAGATGGACCCCCCCATCGATACCAATTTGATAGAATTTGACACAAAGTGAGTATCAGATCTTGTGTTTATATTTAAAGACATATTATTGTTGTTGTATTTCACATCTTGTCCCATAAACAGAAACATTTCTGTTGAAACCTGAATCCATTTGGATCTGATTTAAGTCCACTGGGTTTAATATTAACTGGATTTACTTTGTTTCAGCTTGAAATGTCTCAACAACTGTTCAGTTGTCTTAAAATTTCCTTCAGACAGGTAGATTACCTGGTTTAAAACACGCCGTAACATTATTGCCATTATTCCAGTCTGGCTGTTGAGCCCGGTTCTGTTGCCGGCTAACGGCAGATTCAGTTAGCAGCCGTTAATTAGCGGTTAGCTACTTTAGTAAGTTGTAAGGCTAAAGCTATCTGTCCATCAGGAAACTTGAAGTCTCTGTAAACTGCGAGTGCAGGATGAGTCATCAACTTTTTATCGTTTATCGGGAAATGACAAACTCTAAAATATCCCATCTGCGAGGTTTTCTCATACAGAAACATGAAGTTTCCGCTTGTTTGTGATGAGTTAACACTCTTCACCTCTCTCCGTCCTCTCAGCAGCATCTCCCAGGACGACGACTTCGTGTTCGAGGACTTCGCTCGCCTTCGGCTTAAAGGCGTTGTGGACGACAAGGACGAGGACTGCTAGGAGCTCGCCAACCCCTTCATATGCTCGCTTCGAAACCACCAAACACACACACACACACACTGACACACTCAGACACACACTCACACACACTCTTCACGTTACATTCCCCGGTGGAGGGGATGGATGAGGGCATGTTTGGACGGAGGCCTCGCAGGAGGCATCGGTGGTGTTCTTCCTCTCTTGCTTCAGCCATTCGTCACGCTGCCGCCATTTTTCGCCGCTGTCTTTCCCATCTGTCTTCTCCGTTTCTCTTTTTTTCTTTTTTTTTTTTTTTTTTTTTTTGGGAAGGTTGAAAAACTCTAAATGTCGAGCAGCTGCAGGACAGATGTTGGCGGTGTGTGCGGGGTCAAAGATGTAGGAAGCAGCAGCGTTCATCCTCTTTTACTTTGAAATCTTTGTTGAATGTTGACCGTTTCCTCGGCGACGATCACCGTCTTGTACAAACAGAATATATATTTGAAAAAATAGAAAAAAAAGCTGTCGAGTGTTGAGTGGTGATCGCCGTCTTTCTTCAACTAAATACTGTCGACGCTTTTTACATCATGGCTGCAAGGGGAGGACACACACACACACACACAGGCGACTGAAGTTCGATTTCACCAGCATCCTCTCTTTCCCGCTCTCTCTCGTCCATTTTGTAAAACATTCGTTTTGTTTTTAAGAACCATTCCAGCGTCGACGGAGTCGTTTTCTTTCAAACACTTTGTGAAGTTTTTGTTTCTGACGTTAAAGTTAATCAAAACGTTATGAAAATATTTTAAAAAACTATTCCTGAACTCGGTTTAAGTGGGTCCATCAATCTAAAGATTACATATGTATCGTATGTGAAACGAGTCTGGTGTTATTTTATCTTTTTGTTCCATTAAAATAAACAAACAGCTCAGAGTAAAACGTTCAGCAAACGTTGCTCAAAAGGAAGGAAATAGTTCATTTGTCGGCTTGAATGAGTCTCCGATCAAGCGGCAACATCCACGGCTGTAAAGTGAAGCCAACTTAGAAGTGTGCAGTTCCTCAAACGTCCACTTGAGGCTGGCTACAGAGAGAGCCAGTGTCTATAACCCCCCCCCCCATGTTAAAATGTTAACTTCACAGCAGAAATAAACATCGAGGGAATCACTGTTCATGACAGCTGTACTGAGGGTGAATATAACTCACCTGTTCAAATTATATTAAGGTTTTAAAGTTGTGCATAATTTACAGCATGGCTGCTTTGATTGACAGGTGGGTGGCTGGTTAGAGCACCCAGGCATCATTCGGCCTGCCTCAGGTCCGCTGATGATCCACGTCATTATCGTTTTTTTTTTTTTTTTTAGATTAGCCGGAGGCAGATGGCTAAGATGGTGGCAGCCAGAGCCACCACACTGAGCTTCAAAGAGGCTCTTCAGAAACCTGTGGGTGACGTCACGGATTCGTTATCCATTCGTTATACTGTCTGTGATTAAGAACTTGAAGTTTTTCTAGAATAAAGTCAGATTTTTACCACTGAAGATTCATTTTAAAAACATCTTTGACTGCAGACTTGAATCCTCTGTGGTCTAAAGTTGGTCAATAATCTATGAAATAGACATTTTGTTCACATGAACCTTCTTGCTGTATAAACTGTCACGCTTTGGACAATAAGAATGTAGAATACCTCCAGATTTTTGGGTTTGAACGTGTTGATTCCTCTCCGGCTCGTTTAGCTGTTTTTCAGTCAGGGAAGTTAATCAGTCGCCGATAGCGACATCCGGATGTCTCGTTTCTCGTTGAACTCCATGTTTGTCTTTTTCTGTTCAGACCTGAAGGATCAGACTGTAATGTTTTTGCTCCAACCAGCTGCAAGCGTTCTGTGATGTCATTTCCTGTTCTTTTTAAAACACGAGCACAAACTCCGATCACGCTGGAATCGTTTTTGTTTGGACGTCGAGTCGCTCTGCAGGCGGAGACCTTCGAGCTGGTTTCTGTTCAGTCAGCTGTGACTCGACTCCTCCATCGTCGGCTTGTTGAAGGGAAACACTGCTGTTTGTTTGTTCTCATCTTGATTCATAAATATATATATATTAAAAAAAAGTTTATTTTAAGTTTGCATTGTGCCTTCGACACATCACTGTTGCCAACAGCATAATTTAAAAGCCGAACCCTTTTTTAGTATTATAATTATTTTTATCGTGGCTAAAAACAGAATTCAAGATGCAAAATGACTTTTTGTTCCTTTTGTGACTTGAAGGAACCTCCTGTAAGCCGACAAGGAAGGGGAATAATGCCAAATATGACGTCCAGTGTTGTTTTTTTAATTAATGTTCATAGTCAGATGAAGTCAGTTGAGTTTTAAAAACTATTAAAATAAAAATAAAACCTGCAGTTTCACAGTTGACCGTCTGAATTTAAATCTAAATATTTAAAGATTATTTTGTCGTAATTAATATTTTTTTCCCCCTCAAATTCATCCTTAACTCTGTGTTAGCACTGTGTTTTTTCCGTCCTGAATCATGAAAATGTGACCAACCATCACCATGACAAGTGAAGAAGTCCATGAAGTGTCTGAAGGAACAAATCGACCTTTTTTTTTGTCCAATTTGTCTTGTAAAATTACAACTAAACTGTCGTAATAAAACTTTTCCTTGTAAAAATGTGACTTTTTGAAAAATGTCAGTTTTATCTCCTATTATTCACTTTTTGCCTCAAATTATTGTACCTTATGTGTATCTTAAATCTGTTAGCGTTGCTGCTTTTTACTGACTTTCAAACACGTTTCATCTTGATAATTTAACTCAGATATGTCTGCTCTAATTTTCTGGTTTTATCTTTAAGACGGTAAAAGTGCCATGAAAACAGACATGAACCAAACAGCAGCAGTGTTTCCCTCGTCTTCTCCTCAAACATCTTATAAATCATTCAAACTCAGACGTGATGAAGGACTTCAGCAGCTCGTTTCTTAAAAAAAAACAAACAACAAAACAAACAAAAAAAAAAAACAGGCGGCTCAAAGTAGTTTCGAGGCTTTTAAACATTCGTTTAGTCGCCGTCTAATTTTTTGTGTTTTAATCCCACCCCTCCAAAATAAAAGCTGCACAGATCAACATTTCACATGACACAAGAAGAGCACTGCACTTTCCATTGGACAAAACAAACCCACAGAACTGCAGACATTTGGTTGTTTTTGGCTTATTTCAGGAGACATCGAAGAAGAATGTTGATTTTTTTTTTTTTTCCCCTTTTGCCATTTTTCCCCCCCAAAAAAAATCTATATTTTGTTTGTTTTTTAATCTTAAAAAACTGGCAAACGTCCCTCCCTTCCTCCTTCACTCACTCAGTCATCGAAGCTGCGACAGTCACCAAGAAGAGAAGAAGAAGAAGAAGAAGAGAAAGAAACGGAGCATGTTTTTAATTTTTTGGTTTTATTTTATTTTATTTTTTTAATTTTTAAAAGCAGTGCTGTGAATCGTACGAGCTGTGATTCTGTCCTTATTTTGTCGTGCATATGTGGGGTAACTTTGCTAAGTGTGAAAATATTTTGACAAGTGCCACGCCCCGGCCTGTGCGATGCTTACCATAATGTCTATAAAAACAGGAAGTGATTTCTGCTGGTGGGACAAACACCAGAAAAGATAGAATTATGATTATTATGCTTCTGATTATTATTATTATTATTATTGTGACTATTATTATTATTACTTCTACTGTATCATCATTGCGACCATGATTATTCTCATAATCATTTAAGAGTCTATTGTTTTGCCATGTATTTTTTATTTTGAGATTTTTATTTTAGTTTTCTTTTTATTATTAAAGGCAAAATGAACTAACAGATTCCTGCTGCTGTCTGGTGATTAATTTCACGATATGTTACAATGTTTTTGTTTCTGTAATCTGAAATGTTTAACTGAAGTCGGAGCTAAAAATTTCACCAGATCTGGTTTTAGACGTTCAGGGTCCCTCCACTGTTTACATTTCTAATTTCCAGACTTGTCTGTAGATTTTTCAGATCATATTTGACATCTGAGTGCACATAAGTATTTGTTTATTATGTAAATAAATTGTTTTAAAATGTTACATTCTGACTATGTATGATGTAACTTACATTACATATAAGCAACTCCAAGTTAGACGACATTTAACTGTCAAACATGTCCGACCAAAGAGGAAACTTGCCAGTGCCTGTATGAAAATGATTCATCAAATATGTAAAAGCAAAATAATATTATTGTTACCAACATTTGTTTTAGTCTCTTTTATAAATAGGAACCAAAAATGAGTTGAAAAAAGTTAAATTATTTCATTTTCACTGCGACATACATAATAGTCAGTGGACAGAGTGTCAGTGTCTTAAACCTGCATTCTGTTTAATGTCCAGCAGGGGACAGCGCCACTGGCTGCAACAACAATGTCTGATTATATAGTCTTATGTCAAAACGAGCCTACTTCTCACTTGATTTATTCCCTCGATAAATAGTTTCCTCATGGGTTCATGGTCTCAATCTCTAGTTTTGAGTCTTCTTCCACACAGCATGATGTTCACTTTGTAAATCAGTAAAATAGACGATAGTTTCGTTATTTCACTCCTCAAATGTTTTCACATTTTAGTTACAGTTTAGCTGGAATACGAGAACATTTGTGACCAGTACATCAACGAGCAGCTCTATATGCTCGTCTAAATCTTACTCCAGCGAGAAATAATTATATTATACACTATACATATTACACGATAGATAATTCTGATCAAGTAATTTGATTGGACAAGAGTCGGCATGACTTCAACTATGGTCAGAAGAGGACGAAGGGAAGGAAATAAGCCTGCAAACCTCCATGTGTGCTCAAATTAATCTAATTTACTATTTACTGTCTCAATCCTTGAACAGTGTTACAGTAATTTGACACCCTACAAGGAGAGTAGCATTAAGTTAGTGGACTTTATATCATAAACGCTGCAGAGGACATAGCTCAAGTTAAGCCAGGCACGTGTAGACAAAGACATCAGCCATGTGTTTTTTTGTTTTTGTTTGTGTTTTTAGCTTTTTGAGGGGATATAGCTTGTTATTTATATTTTCATGTTCAAAAATGAACTTTACTAATCAGACTTTGAATGTGTGTCTCCAGGATACGTCACCTAAATAAGGATACAAAACTGGGTAAAGCACATTTTCCTGATTATACTTAATACTTTTAGAGCCAGACAGGACATAACAAGGAACATTACAAAATAATGCCTTCAGACTCCACAGTGTACTCCAGTACACATCACTCCTCATTCGTCCTTTAAATAGTTTGAGAACAGAAGAAAACGCAGCTCATGTTTTATTTTGAAAACAGTTTATTGTGAATCAGTGGGACATCAAAGCACGTTCTACTTCCTGTCAGCAGACCGGCTGAACTGGTCGACTCTGCAGGTGAAGGAGGAGGGTGGGTATTTCTCTGGTTAAACAAACGTTCTAGAAAACTAACAGTATGAGTTCTTAACGAGCCACGACCTGGACCAGGCCCTGGCGTCGGGTTTATATTAAAAAGACGTGTTCCGTCGTCATAAAGCATCGTAGTCGTCCTCGTCTTCGTGCTTCCTCTTCAGCGAGTCTCCGCCGGCGTTCTGCGACACCATGTTGGTGGTGATGAGGATGTTCTTGGAGCCGATAAGAGACGGGTTGATGAGGACGTTGGAGACGGCAGGCGTGGACGGCGTGGCTGTCAGAGGACGAGAAAGGTAATGAGGGTTAGGCCAGTGGACATTTTGTTTTTAGTATCAAAACCAAGATCATGATGGTCCAACAACACTGTCCAGATCCTGAACAAAAGTCTAATAATAGTAATTTGGACTCGCTCACAAGCTAACTTTTACTTAACTTTATAGAGACAGCAGTAACACACAGTCAATGGATGTGTGTATTAATACACAACTTAAGTACAGGTACTATGTTTTAGGTTACAACATCATGCTAACAGTTTTGTCAGCATGAGAAGTCACCGCTGTAGGTAGAGCTCCTACTAAAGTTACCATCAGTGCCTCAGTTACCCAGAATGCAGTACTTCTTTACTGATGTTGAACACCCTCTAGTGGGCAGAACGTGTGATGCAGGTAAAGTAGTAAATATTAATAGATCAATTTAAATAATTAAAAATTGAAATATGATCTAATATTAAAAATTTGAATGCTACTGTAGAGATATGATTATTTAAAATTTTATTTATCTGTTGTTTTACTGTTTAAATATTTGTTAAAATATATTGTTTAAATATTTAAACACTTTCTTCAACAGGAAGGACCTGCAGTAAATATTTAGAATTTCATCTTTGAACAGTTTTAGCAAAGCCACATAAAAGTATAACAAATAGCTCACTTTGCTCTTTTTATGACTTCAGATGTTCGTGCTTCGTTTCTGATTTTAGATTTTGTTTTAAAGACACGCTGTATGTAGTTGACGCTCTCCTGATATAAATATTCTGATATTAAAACTGGTCTACTTTAAACAGGTTCATGGTAACAGGTTCTTACTGGTTTTGGTGGTGGTGGTCTGAGAGGGTGGTGGGATCTGCACAGTGAACCTCTGACCTGTCAGAGACACCGGAGTTCCAACTTTAGTGGTGACGGACTGGACCGACGGAGTTCCTGTGGACAACACACAGCACAACATGAGGCTAGATGAATATTTCTGCATACTGAAGTCCATGAACAGTGTTGAATGTCATAAATTGGGTCAGACTATAAAGCTGAGACTAAATGGGCTCACTGTATAAATCCTAATGTCTGAATATTTTCACACAGCGACCTGGCAGATTTGACTTTTGCAGAAGACCAGACCAGTCAGACCGGTCAAACCTCCAGTCAGCCTAAAATGTCTCTGAAACTGAGACTATCCAGGTGGATTCATCAACTAAAAACCCCTAACGACCCCCTGAACTCCTCAAAAAAAAAAAAAGAGACTATATGTTTATTTTATGGCGGAATTGAGCAGAAGAGGTTAAATCTGTTGAGACTGGTAGTTTGGAGCCAACTGTGCTTTGAAGTTTGTCTTGTCTTAATGAAATTAAGGATCAGAACAGCTGCTGATCAACTTGTGTATTCTACCTCTTTCAGTCCTTTTTTTTTTTTTTTTTTTAAAAAAAACACCTGTCTGTGTGTGCCTATATTTCCCAGAATTCATTTGCCACATGACCTGAGACTTACCGAGGGTCGGCGTGCTCGGTCTGCTGGAGACGGCGCCGACGCTGAGGCGAGGCACCGTTATCCTGCCGGCGGATGTGGACACCTGAAGACATAAACAGACCTCAGAGAGCTGCTACGA
This sequence comes from Protonibea diacanthus, assembly GCA_028641955.1. NCBI lineage: Eukaryota > Metazoa > Chordata > Actinopteri > Sciaenidae > Protonibea > Protonibea diacanthus. The sequence goes on from CM053990.1 coordinate 10,715,010, forward strand.
GACTCGAAGGAAACGCAGATCGTCACGTCTGAGTTTTACCTTCTTCTGGACCGACTTCAGTCTGTAGTTGGGCGCTGTCAGACAGTAGCGGTCTGGAGGAAGCCGGGGTCCTGTGTACGGTTTGATCAGCGGGAGAGGAGTCTGATTCTTCTGCCTCGCCACCTCCAACAGGAACTGAACACAGAGCAGATTTAAAAACTGATGATCACGTGATCATTAAAACTCTACAAAAACAGCCACACGAGGACGGTGGTGGCTTACATCTCGTGGCGGCGGAGAGGTGAACGACTGGTCCATGCGACACTGGATGGCGAGTTTGATGTCGTCAGCGTCCACCGTGGACTTCTTGGCGTGTGTGGCGTAGATTTTGGCATCCTCGATGATGGTCGTCACGTATCCTGTGAAAGCAAACAGCTGAGTTGTTTGATGTTTTGTTCATACATACCGATACTTAGATTTTATTTTATGATTGGCGAGAAGTGTGTAACACTTCACGGCACAAAGTCACACACCACCAACTATGCCACACACAGACATGGCCGTGTTTGTAGTTGACATTCAGCTCAAACATAGAGAGTAAAATGTACATCCATCTCTCGATCTTGTTCAGGCCACCAGTAAAACTATGTGGGACCAGTCCAGGTCTAAACCTGAACCTTTAACAAGACAAGCAAGCTGCCTTCCAGCTTTATGTCCATGTCAGGCTCCTGTAGCGCTCATCTGCTCTGAACTCACTGTAGGTGAACTCCAACATCTGGTTGATGACTCGGGGCTCGTACTCTGTGATCCCCATGTCCTTCAGGATCTGGATCATCACCTGCAGCAAAGACACGATCCATCAGAACTAAAACCATAATGAAAGTCCATAATGAAAACAGCTGATTAGTTGGTTTTTAAAATGTTTTAAAAACTGGCAAACAGTATCCATAAATAAAGGTCCAGTGTGTAGGATTTAGTGGCACCTAGCAGTGAAGTTGCAGATTGTAACCAAACTGATCCCACATCTCACCCTCTCCTTCGAAACATGTAAGAAAAACTCCTGCTGCAAAAATCATGTAAAAAGCAAAAGTTCATATCTGGATCAGTGTTTGGTTTGTCTGTTCTGGGCTACTGTAGAAAAACGGTGGTTCAACATGGTGGACTCTTTCTTACCCGCTCTCACTGTAGATACAAAGAGCTCATTAAAGACAACAAATGTTCTAGTGAAAACATATTAATAAAAACTGTTTTCCATACGTCTAAATCTTACACACTGGACCTTTAAAATACATTTCTTATTGATCGCCTGACTGACAGGAGGAGGTGACGTCCCCCATAGACTGTCTAAAACCTGGACGTAGTCTCCGTGACGTCCCCTCTCCTCGTTTTGTAAAGGAACTCTTTCAGCGCTGAGGTGACAGTGAAACACAACCACACCTAATGATTACTTTCATTACAGAATGGGAATAATCAGTTTTTATGCTCCACATGTGTCATTAGATGCAGATTTTATAAATAAAACTGAATTTTTTCTATGCTAATTTTGTGTTTAATCCATCTAGGTTATAGTGTATATGATTTGTCATCTTTCTTAATTTTCTGTGTAAAACTATCAAACTAGCACCTGATGTTTTAAAGAGGAGGTGACACACCTCTGTGCAGCAGGATTTAAACGTGTCCGCACATTTTTGGCCACATAATGTCTCTGTGCAGTCATCTGTGTTGATCTGAGGTACCTGTCTCCGTGTTTTCACGCCGTTTCAGTGTCATAAAAGTCGGATAAAGCTCGCCAACATGCCCGTTAATGTTAACAATAAATAATAAACTCATGTCACGGACAAATATCAGGACAAAGTGTGTGAACAGAGGAGCTGCAGCATCAACTCTCCACCGGCTGCTGCTGCTAGGCTAACAGGCTAACAGGCTAGCTGCTGTCCACTGTTGTGAACGGCGCCAACGTTAGCTGACAGGCTAGCTGCCGTTAGCATCTCCACAGAAAATTAGCACAAAATCGTCGGTTTGTTCGCGTTAACGACGAGATTTAAACATCACAGTTCAAACTGCAGCTTCCGCGACACGTTCGCTGTAAAAGCGCCGTTTTCAGACCGTTACCTGAGCGTCTTTAGGGATGGTTTTCGGAGCAGACATTTTGATTTTTGTCCCTCCCTCAACAGGAGCGCCTTCACCCACTGAGCAGGACGGGAACTCTCGCGAGACTATCAACAGAAACGAGATCACAACACAAACAATGAAAACACTATAAGAAGTACTACAGTAACATGTACCCGGTGAGTAAAAGTAGTAAAAGTACTGTAGTATTATCAGCTTCAAGTAGTAAACGCACTATAAGGTTGTCAGCTTCATGGAGTAAAAGTACTGCAGTATTGTCAGTATTGTCTATTATTATTATTATTATTATTAGTAGTAGTAGTAGTAGTAGTACATACCGTTATCATTACTGTATTACATACTATACTATATCTATCTATCTAGTATTGTCATGTATGTAGTACTGTCAACCACAAGCAGTAAAATAACTGTAATATTGTTAGTTTCAAGTAGTAAAAGTACTGTAGTATTGGCAGCTTCATGTAGCAGAAGTACTGTAGCTTTGTGTACCAGCACCATGCTGTAAAATTTTATAGTATATATTATGATACAAGTATTAATATAATAAGTATAAGTACATAACATGTTACTGAAGTAAAATTATAATCAGCAAAATGTATTTAAAGGATTAAATTAGTAAACTGTCCCCTGTGAGCATTAACAGCACACAGCCTGCAGGGAGCGCTACAGGAAAACATGTTTCAACTTCTGTACTTCTTGTATTTGTATATGAAGAATGAACATTGTAAACAATAATCATTCAGTGCTGGAAGGAGATCATTTACTTAGGTAAAAGTACCAATATTACAATGTCAATAATAATTACTGCATTCAAGATCCCACTAAAAATACTTTAAAGTATTCATTCAAACTTCATGTAGTACTGTAGTATTGTCAGCTTCATGTTGTCAAAATACTGTAACATTGTCATGTAGCTGTCACAATTTTCTGAAATTTTCTATTCAAAGATGCAAATGAGGTATTATCTAATGCACCACTGTTCATACATTTCCAGAACATAAATGTGAACGATAAATAATGTTGGGTATAAAAATTTGGTTTCATTTTGTTCACGTTAGAGTCAAAGGTTTTTACAGAGGGAGTTTTGTATATCTCTTTTTGTCACTCCATAAATCAGAAAATACTACCATAAACAGCCACTAAAAATTTTCTTAAAAATTTTCTCCACATTTTTATGAATAAGAAATCAGATAAAAACAAATGAAGTAAAAACTGCAAAAACTTGACTTTGTGAGACATTTCTTCAGAAGAGATCCAGGTAATAAGAGTGTTTAATACAGATGAAGGCATTAAATGGAAATGAAGCTGTTCATTGTGAGCAGAGCTGATAAGGGAACTTCTCGGAGGTCGTAAAAGACGTTTCGAGTCGTATCACTGACTCAGCAAAGAAAGCCGTCAGAAGAGGTGCTGCTGCCTCAGCTCTCCAGATGACTAATGCTTCCAAAAGTCTTTATTTGAATGGGAATGATAAAACTGTTGACTCACAACATGTCAAACAGCAGCCGCTGTGTTCTAACACGTGAAGGTGGAGAACATGGACATGTAGAACGTTCTGTCTTCTTCAGCTAAACGTCTGTTTAATGCTGTTTTACCATCGTGTGCAGGTACAGGTGTAAAAAAATGCACTGTTCTCTCTGAGCCACTTGGTGCTTTTCCATCCATCTGCTTTGCTTCCTCTTCTTCTGTGGTGGCTTAAATCAAACTGATGTTCCTGTTCTACCATGAAATAACAGATTTTAAATCATGCTCATGCTACACTGACTTGTAATCACACTGCAAAGAGAGAAAACAAACTGTTATTTTTATGGTAAAAAACTGTTATTTTAAGTTTTATTCCATATTTTAAAATGTCTGTAGATTTTATGGTGAAAAACTGTCAAACCATTACAGTAAAAGACTGTGAAATATTCCATGTAATATTACAGTGTTTGACTGTATAATCAACCATCTCTAATAAGAAATACAACTTTAGTCTGTATAAATTCTCTTAACATGCAGCATGAATTGGTTTTGAAATATGACATACGGTTCACTGTACAGGGTAAAACACACTCATACTTCATGGCATATTTTACAGTCTTTTACTGTTAATTTGAGGTTTTTCACAGTAAAATCTACAGACATGTTTTAGAGTGCATGTGAATGGTGTCTGACATTCATACGTCTGTTCTCACACTATGTAGCTTTGGGCTACGTAACGCTTTACACACACTACCAATTATTTCATATTTAATGGAGAAAATGTTTTCTGGTTTTCCCACTGATGTCCTCTGGCTGCTCTTCCTCAACTCTCTGTGATTTTCAGTTTCCTCGTGGACAATAAAGACAGGAATTCAGCACTGTGGTGAAAATACAAGTCTACCTGTTGTGTTCTGGCTTTGTTTATTTCATGTACCCAGCTTCTAAATCTGAGTCTGACTCACGAATAGCGACACGAAGAAGTTTAATTTGGTTTGTGTCCAATGGTTTGAGAGAGCGAGACAGACCATTGGTCGAGACACACAGTGAATGAGAGAGAGAGAGCACAGGCATCAATAAAGCCAGTTCATCAGAGAAATAAAAAGTTATTGCCCGATTGTTTCACAGCGTTTATGTTCAGCACAAATTAACACACACTGCCACAAAACCCAGCAACGATTTGTTGCAGTGCCAGATTCAGTGTGAATAACGAAAACTGCTGCCGACTGTAGCTGCTGTTAGCTCAGTTTGTTAGCTGGGCTGTGAGCTCAGAGCACCGTGGGAGTGTTAGTAATTGTACCACAGGAGTTTTAGACCTCCAGGAAGAGGAGGTGTTGAGATGCTGATGGGGAGTGACGCCTGAATGGGCACCAGAACCAGAGTGGGCGAAATCTGGAACTGACTTTCAGTCATTCGTGAGAGCTTCATGAAATAAAAGGTTTGAAAAAATTTGACTTAGTTTCACTTTGCTCTTAGATACAGCTGAAAACAAGGAGCTCAACAGGTAAACATAGTGACAATAGTTACATGAAAAACAGACATCGTTTTCACAGGATATATGATGATCTTATAGACCGTGATGCATTGTTGTAGATCAAACTAGCCAACAGTATATAAAGTCGTTAAAATGAGCTCAACCTTCAACATCTACAGCAATGAAATACAACATACACATGAAAGCAGCAGGAATATTAATCCAAAAACATCATATAGGATAAAAACACTTTACTGCAACATCAATACTTTAAAATAATACATATATTACCATAATACGACATGCAGGAATTTTACTGGTGTAGTATTTTCACAGTATATATTAGTACTTTTACTTTCAGTTCACCTCCAGGTGAGCTCGTGCTTCCTGTGTGTGTGTGTGTGTTAATTACAGAGTGACTGAATCAGACAGCCTTTTGTAAATTGATTTGTTTGTTTGATCTGTTTCTGTTTTTAAATTTTAGTTTGACATGATGTGTTTGTAAAAAAAACAAACAAACCAATAATTTATCAATGAATGTTTATTTTTATTAAATAACACACGACATGGAATTTGTACCAACAACACATGAAACATATGTTAATATAGTAGTAGAGTCATGTAGTCATATTATTATATTACAACAATAATAATAATATAATAATTTTGATGAATAGGAAGGAGTAGCAGGAAAATGGTCGGTTTGCTTTGAATGAAAACATTTTTAATAAATAAAATAATAAAATAAAATCAGACATAAACTAACATTAACAGAGCAGACAGTTGTTTTATGTATTTTATTACTGAACTCGGTTTGTATTTCATGTTTTTTTTTTTCACTTGAATTGAATTTCACTTTTCCATCTGTATTTAAAAGTTTAAAAGTGAAAACAAACAAACAGTGAATTTAATGTCAAATGTATAAAAAAAAAAAATAAACTGATCACATGAGAAGAAAGAATAAAAATTTTTAACTTTCATCTTGTGTTCAGGTGGATGTTTTGTCTCTCAGCTGGTAAAGCTTCATGAAAACACAAAATATATAAAATCAAATCACCTAATTATAAAACAGTTGTGTGATCATGCAAAGGCATTTCAAGTAAAAGCTGCTGCTGTGACAACATGTCACCGTACTTGTCAATGACTTAATTTATCATAACTGATTTATTTATAACGAGGGACAATACAGTTATAAACTCTGAGATGTGAAGAATATGAAGTAAAACATTTTCATGTGAAGTGAAAATACATGTTTTTTTTTTAACTTTTTTATTTCAGACTTAAAATAATAAACAAATTCTATTTCCTATTGACTGTTTAACGTGTAACAAAGAAGTTTTGTTTTATAAATGTGTAAATTATAAATTATAGGTCGAACTATCAGAATTTTTAGAGGGAGTAACTTTAGAAACACAACCATAGACATTCAAGATCCTTGGTTTCTGTACCTTGAAAACTTTTTGAGAGGATCATGGATGTGATCTTTAGTTTTTCATAGATATTACTGTATGTTAAAAAATCACATAGAACTCTGTTGCTCTTCTTTCAATTTTGGTTTATTGAGATTAGATTTTTCAGTTTCTGTTTTGTACCACTTGCATGCTTATATATGTATGGGTGTAAGGTACACATGTATTGTACGTCCTTCCTTGTTTGTTCTCCACTGAGAGTTTGTTGTCTTCTCTTTTTTTTTTTTTTAAATCTTCATTTGTAGTTTTATGTCTTATTTCTGTAAAACTTCTATTTACATTTTTACTTTATCTATCCTATATATACTGCATATCATGAAAAATATGTGCATAGTTATGTGTTTCTAATGTTACTCAGGCATTAAATATTCTAAAAATAAAATATATCTATAAATAACGATTTATACATGTCACATCTATTATTATTATTATTATTATTATTATTATTATTATTATTATTATTATTGTTGTTGTTGTTGTTGTTGTTGTTGTTGGGAGCTCATCTAAAGTTTAAAACAATCAGATTGAAAACATGTTATGACATAAACTTGTTTAATGATTTTTTTTTCACACAAAAGTTTTTATTTTCACTTTGTGTCTCAAAGTAGTTTTTGGATTAACATTCCTGCTGTATGTTCCATTAAACATGCTTTCAAACTACTTTATATACAGTTAACTACAGATATTTGCGCAAACAAAGACTCTAAAGTACAGATTAAACTTCTTTACTCGAGTAAGTGAGTATGAAACAAATTATTTCATTTTTGTTTGACCATTTTGGGCTACTGTAGAAACATAGAAGAGGGCTGCTGTAGATATAGAAGGCTCATTGTAAGGGGATTACTAATGAAAACATAGGTATGAATATTATAAATCGGACACATTGAACATTTTTGGTCTTTTTGTGGCTGTTGATTTGCTACTTTTCCTTTGAATCATTTGAATATATTTACATTTACATTTAGTCATTTAGCTGACGCTTTTTACCACTTACAGAGAAGAGAAACAGTCAAGGTACTATTTGTAATAATGTTGACTGATTGGAGAAAATCAAGGGTTGTATAGGTGTCTCTTTGGATTCTGGTTAAATATGATGGCATCTCTCATTTTTCTATGAACTTTTTCAAACTAATCAATCGATTCATGGCCAAAATAATCAGCTGTTCTCCATCACAGAGTGGTAAAAAAGTGTAGAATAATCAACAATAGTCCCAGTTTAGCTTAAAATATCATAACTTCATCAGTGCATAAAATGATCATATTATTACTCTTACATGCCACTAAGTAGCCTACTGCAGTATTAGTATTCATAGGCTACTGGTCAGGTGTACTGTGTGTATCTGACTTGTTTTGAGCTTGATTGTATGTGTATAGTTTGTTTCTATTGTTTATTTATATATTATACATATTACATGTATGTTTTCTATGAGAATAAATGACATATTTGATGTGAAGATAAGCGAAGTAAATGAAACAATTAATAAATGAATGAATGGGTGAGTGAGTCTGACCTGCCGTCACTCTGACTGACGACATGTTTGCTTTTCTTTCTTCGGCTCTTCACGTCGTTTGTCCGCGTGTCTCCTCTCTTTGATGGCGGCCTTTGAAGTGCAGCAGCGGACTGTCATGCAAATGGGGGCCGGCGGAGAGACACTGCAGGCCGGGAAGGGGATGAGTGGGTGTGGAGGGGGGGGGTCAGCTAGTATCTCTTCTCAGGGTTTAATTCAGTGGATAAAAACATCTGGTGACAGGTGGAGGTGGAGGTGGAGGAGGAGGAGGAGGAGGAAGAGAGTTAGAGAGGGAGGAGGGGGAGATAAGAGCAATAAAACAGGTCATGTGACTGCAGCAGTTTTTAACTGGCAGCTGATGGAGAAACCACAGAGAGAGAAAGAGAGAGAGAGGGGGAGAGAGGGAACAGGTGGAGGTGTGGACAGGTAGAGAGCGTGCACACACTCTGAAGCTCACTTTACCTGTAGACCAGGTGAGAGGCAGAGAGGGGGGACAGAGAGGCAGGCTGGATCCGCCGTATGCTGAGGGAGTCCCCTCACCTGGAAAGATGTACGTGAGCTACCTGCAGCTGGATAAGGACCCAACAATGTACCCGCACCAGAACCCGGTGACCCGCCACCCGGGCCTCAGCCTCAGTCCGCAGAACTTCGCGGTCCCTGCCCCGCCGCAGTACTCAGACTTCGCCGGCTACCACCACCATCATCACGGCATCAATAACGACCTGCACCCGTCTCAGCAGGTCGGTCCGGGCACAGGCGGCTGGAGCCCGGCTTACCCTCCTCCACCCACACGGGATGAGTGGTCGTCCCATCACTACGCTGCAGCAGCCGCGGCAGCAGCAGCCGGGGGACCCGCGGCGTCCACCGTGCCCGGCTCAGTGGGTCCCACCTTGGGGTTCAGCCCACCGGAGTTCACCGGGCAGCCGCCCGCGATGCTGCCCGCCTCCCTTAACACATCCTCGGGGCAGCTGTCGCCTGGATCTCCGCAGAGGAGGAACCCGTACGAGTGGATAAGACGCAGCTCCGCACCGCCCAGCAACCCAAGTAAGACCACCTGACGACCTTTACGACCTGCAGGTCTCAGACAAATAATCAATATTATAATCTTATTGAACAACTGCTGCTCTTTAATTTAGATAATTTAGACGGTTTAATATTTTAATATGACGCAGACAGCGGAGTGATACTCAAATGTGACCGCATGTGATATCAAACACTGAGCCTGTAGGTCAAACTCCTGTTATTACTATATATTCTTCATGTCAACACCTCATTATTTAAATATAAATCATAATAAATCAAATTAAAATACAATTATAACTGTATATGTTTGATATCAGGTGATAATTTAATTATTAATTAATAGATTATTAATTAATTAGTGAATAAATTGTTCTTATAATAATGAAAGCGGTAATAAAATAAAATAAAAATAAATAAATTACTAAAGGCATATGCTATATTGACTATTTTATTATTAATATATATTTATAAATATAAATATATATTTATAAAACAACCCATTTATATTTATTTCCACTAAAATATGTTTCTAGGTGTGTAAAAACAACAACAGCAATAATAATAATAATAATAATAATAATAATAATAATAATAATACATTTTTCCCAGTTAAACTTTATTTTCGTTCTGTCACATTTCTGTTTTTCGGATGTAGCCTATAATTTAAAATGATTAATATATATTTTATAAAACATTTAATCTATAACTAAATAAATAAATAAAGGTAGAAACCTCTGGCCTCTAAAATATAAAGTACATGTGATCTTCATGTGAAATCTCTTTTTTCCCACCGTGTCGTCCCGCCGCGGATCAAACGTGTGAAGCCGTTGTCATGTTAATGTTTCCCCTCGCTGGATGTGACTCCGGGCGGCGGAGCGTCGCCTTTGTCCTCCGCTTGTTTCAGGGCGGAGAAAACAAGAGTTTACAAGAAAGTTCCCACTTTGAAGTGTGTGTGTGTGTGTGTGTGTGTGTGTGTGTGTGTGTGTGTGTGTGTGTGTGTGTGTGTGTGAGTGACGGCTTTCAAGTTTCACCTGATTCAGTTACAGGTGGAAGAAGTACTCTGATTTCGATAAAGTACTTACAAGTACTTCAAGTAGTTTTTTGGATTAATATTCCTGCTGTATGTTCCATTTAACATTAAACTTCTCTGTTTGAGTAAGTGAGTATGAAACAAATTATTTCATTTTTGTTTGACCATTTTGGGCTACTGTAGAAACATAGAAGAGGGCCGCTGTAGATATAAAAGGCTCATTGTAAGGGGATTATACAGTACACTAATGAAGTGAATATTATAAATCGGACACATTGAACATTTTTGGTCTTTTTGTGGCTGTTGAGAGATCTTTTAGTCACTGTTTCCAAAGACGAGCAGTCTTCAAGTCAAGTCTTTTTAAATTCTACATTTCGGTTTAAATCGTTTTCTATAACGTAGTGGAGGAATGTAGCTACATTTACTGTACTTCGGTACACATTTGAGGTTCTTTCTACTTGTACTCTGCTACTCTGACAGCTTTACTTACTTTATACATGAAAAGTTTATAAAGTCTGATATTTTGATCTAAATTAAAGAACAGTTTAAATGAGTGCAGCTGAAGCCATTAGTGCATTAATTAATTAATGTATTGACAGAAAATCAATCATTTGAATATATTTACATTTACATATAGTCATTTAGCTGACACTTTTTACCACTTACAGAGAAGAGAAACAATCAAGGTAGTATTTGTAATAATGTTGAAGGTTGGACAAAACAAGCGTTGTAAGGGTGTCTCTTCGGATTCTGGTTAGTTACGACGACATTTCTCATTTTTTCTTTGAACTTTTTCAAACCAATCAATCAATTCATGGAGAAAATAATCAGCTGTTCTCGATCACAGAGTGGCAAAAAAAAGGTGTAGAATCAGCAACAACAGTCACAGTTTAGCTTAAAATATCATTATCAGATATCACTCTTATGTGAATGTTCAGTCATGTCTGAATGAAGCTGTGAAGAACATAAAAGCCAGATATAAAAAAAGACGAAATTCGAACAGGTGGATAAAGTCGGCAGTCTTTAAAAATCACATCAACGAGTGATTGGGAAGGGAGGTTTGGTTAACTTTGCTTAGCTTAGCATAAAGACTGGAAGCAGGGAGAAACTGCTAGCCTGTCCAAAATAAACAAATAATAATGATAATATTAGTAGTAATGATAGTAATATTTCTTTAAGGCATCACAATGATGAGTTTTTAGTTACTGTACTTCAGTGTGTGTTCTGTGTGCAGAGTAAACATCCCTCTCTCTCTCTCTCTCTCTGACTTACGTTCCTTCATTAGCGACATCCTCTGCTCTTTATCAAACTGTTGGTTTTTACTTTCTGACAAATGAAGCAGAAAGTCGACAGTTCAGACAGATGTTCCCCCCCAAACTAAAATGTTTGAGTTGTAATTCGCCCTGGTGACCGATTAGAGGACAGACGGTATGTGTGTTTAACAAAGAGAGACTTATTTAACTGTTGTGTGTTTAGTGTTAATATTGAATCAGAGCGTGTTAAAGAGACCCGAAGGCTTTTTAATGAATCTGAACACAGGCAAGTGTTGGTCAGTGTTTCTGCTGTTTTTTGTTGTTAAATAAGAACCTCTTAGATCAGGTTTATCGTGTCTTCATCAGGTTTTTCTTTAGGTTTCTGTTTCATGCTGCTCTTTATTGGGGGGCAGGGGCTTTTTATACCTTTATTTGACACCAGAGATAGACAGGAAAGGGGCTGAGACAGAGGGGGGTGGCATACAGCAACGGGCTCCAGATTGGAATTGAGTCGGCTGCTTTTGTTTTTTTTTGGTTGATTGGGTGGTTGGTTGGTTGGATGACTGGTTGGTTGGTTGGTTGGGTGATTGGTTGACTGGTTGGTTGGTTGGTTGGTTGGGTGATTGGTTGAATGATTGGTTGGTTGGTTGGTTGGGTGATTGGTTGAATGGTTGGTTGGTTGGTTGGGTGATCGGTTGAATGGTTGGTTGGTTGATTGGTTGGTTGATTGATGGGATAATTGGTTCAAAAGTTTGGTTGGTTGGCACAGATGGTGAAAAATAGTCAGATTTACATTTTAACGTGTTAAATGTTATATAAACACACACACACACACACACATATATATATATAGTTATAGAGCTTGTATGTTAACTTTAACATATTGATGGTCAGTGATGCAGTTTTAACAGATGTTGAGGTTCAACAGTAACTCAAGCACGGGACAGTCCATGAGCGAACAGATAGGGTTCAGTTTATGCAAATCCATTGGAGGCAGGTTGTCTATTTGAATACAGGAGTCATAGTGTGAACACACAGACACATCAGTCTGTCCATATTTCTTTTATGTGACCAGTTTATAGCACATAATATAAAATACTACCACTCTATACGCTTCATTCACCTTTTTACATACTAACAGCTGGTGTGATTTTGTGCCATTGAAGTAGACTCATTCATCATGTTGAAGTCACAATGAGTATCCAAATAATTTTAGAGGTTGCTATAGTTACAAACTGTAACTCTAATATTGTGTTAATAATCAAAATTGAAGCCCAATCAGAATAAAAATGTCTCTTGTAATTGGAAAAGGCCGGCCTGATCTGGCCCGATGAGGGGGGTGGTGTAAACCTTTGATAATCCGTTCAAAAGGAAAATATTAGCACCTTATAACCATGAACTATATGGTATTATATATATTATTAAGCCTGAGCTTAATAATTATGAGGTTATAAAATAACAGGAGAGAACATCATAGATCGTTCCTTCTTCTACCTTCCACATTAAAAGCCTGCAACATATACACTGTATCATCAGAGGGAACTCTGATGGGAACTCAGAGTATTTCATTAAAAGGAAACTAAATAAACAACCAACAGTAACATTAAGAGACAAATGAAGCAAAACCACTTCTTCTTCCTCCTCGTCTTCTTTTTCTGTTGTATTTCTGGCAGATCAGACACTTCACAGCTGGAGGAACCACTTTATATGTGGTATATCAAAAATGTTATATTAGAAATGTTTTGGTTTGTGGGATCACTTTATTTTAAATTAAAAGTTAAGTTGGAATCTCTCCTTTAGAGGAAGAGATAAATATTACCTGCATATTAATAATAATATAGTAATCGTCATCATTATAATATAATAATGGTCCCTCGCCTACCTTTTGGCGAGGGACCATTGTACCTTCAGATTTCCTTCATTTTCATCATCTTCAAGCACAAAGTTATATACTTTGATGACATCACACATGACCTGTGAAGAAATGTGAGTGTGTTTCTGTTAACTTTGTGATATTTCTGTGTTTTATAGATGGAAAGACGCGGACTAAAGACAAGTACCGGGTGGTTTACACCGACCACCAGCGGCTGGAGCTGGAGAAAGAGTTTCACTACAGCAAATATATCACCATCAGGAGGAAGGCGGAGCTCGCCACATCGCTTGGCCTGTCAGAGAGACAGGTACACCAACACCAAGACGCTCATACATTGTATATGTAAAATGCCTCAAAATCCTACACATAGCAGCTTTAAACAACTGAGCATTGTAGTTTTTAGCCTTACTCAAACTGGAGGAGTGTAGCTTTAAGGAGGGCAACATTGGTCCATCACTTTGATCCAGACTTAAATAATTCAACAATTATTGGACGGATTGTTGGTAAGCATGCTAACTAGCATTTAGCACAAAGCAATACTAGCACTGACAGTGAAACTGGGCTCCTCCTCCTCCAACAAGGCTGTGATTGAAGTGAAATGAACTTTATTTATAGTAAATAGATTAAAACATGCTAATATGTTTTTCCTTAATCCTGCAGATTCAGATTCATTTGTCTAAATACAAATAAAAACATGGTTTCTTCTCCTCCAGGTAAAGATCTGGTTCCAGAACCGCCGGGCCAAGGAGCGCAAGATCAACAAGAAGAAGCTCCAGCAGCCAGCTTCCTCCACGACCACACCCACCCCTCCCACCAACGGCAACGGTGGAGGAGGCGGCGGCGGCAGCGGACTTCACGGAAATGGTGGAAACAGTGTCGCCATGGTGACAAGCAGCAGCGGCAGCAATGGGCTGGTGTCCCCTTCCTCCCTACCTTTGAACATCAAAGAGGAGTACTGAGAGAAAGAGACATTTTATTGGACGCTAATGTCAGGGACGTGGACTAAAAACTTTGCGTGTCACATCCCGCTCTCTTGTCACCTTGCTGTCCACCATCTTAAAGCTAAAAAGCTTGTTAAAATGTGAGAGAATGTGGATGGGCGACATCACCGAGCAGCGATGGTACATTTGTACATTGTACATTGTTGTGATCAGGAAATTCAGCCTGTTTTGATCACATCTCGAGCTCTCAGGTGAAAATAAAGTTCCCAAAGATCCCAAAATGAGGCACAAGACCATGTTGAATATATCCATTTGATGGAATGATGCAGCCATAAAAAACACAACATATCTTGCATCTTGCTTACTCTGCAACAAGCAGATACAGAATATATATATATATATATATATATATATATATATATACATACATATATACATACATATATATATATGATACTGTCAGACAGTGTGGAAAATGTGTTTTTTTTACTCTAAAGCTACTTAAAAAGAGGATTTTAAGGGTAAATCCAGTTTCCAGATGTCTGTTTTTAGCTTTATGACAGTGCGTAAAACAACAAAGAAAGAAAAACATAAAAACATATATACTGATTCAGTAAGAAAGTTTCCTGTGGAGGACGATAAAATACACAATCATTGCACATGATCTGGATCATACTGTGAGTAGCTGCTGGTTCTGTGTTTTTTCCCCTTCAGATATTTCTTTAAACAATTTAAAAAAAAAAATCAAAGTTACTGAACAATAGAAACTCTCCTGGACAAATAATGTAGGTTTTTGTTTTTAATTATTTCAACTCATGTTTCGTCAATTGGCACTAGACTACAATACCCATGAGCATATCCTTTACTGAAGTACAAACTGTAAAAATACTCCATAGAAGTACAAATTGTTATATTATCATGGTGGATCAATATAACGGATGCATTAACAGTGTTTTAACATTGTAGTTGGTTTAGATGTATCCAATTTAAAGTTTTATAGGTTGATTAATGTATGGCAGCCCAGCACTTACAAGTGTGTGAAATCTTCATTTGCAAAGCTAATTGAGACTAAAGCTCTCAGATGAATGCAGTGGAGTAAAAAGTATATAAATATTTGCCTCTGAAATGTAGTGAAGCACAAGATCGCAAAAACATGTAATACTCAAGTAAAGTACAGTAACTAACTTGTGTATGTAATAAATATTGTACTTTATTCCACTACATTTGTCGGACAGCTTTAGTTGCTAGTTACTTTTCAGATTACAGTTGTTCATCTGCTTCTTTTCCAGTGGAAACCAAAATCCTCCTACTTCTTGGTTTCAGTTAGACATCTACAGCAGTAAAACACAACATATAGATGAATACAACAGGAATATGAATTCAAAAACATCAGATAGAATAGGAAAACACTTTACAGCAACATCAGTACTTTCACTTTTGCTGATGATACTTTTACTTACATTAAAGTTTTGAATACTTCTTCCATCTCTGGGAAACACACCTGGAGTACCTGGCAGGCTCTGTATACAGTAAATGTTTTGTAAATGTTTATGATTTTTATCACATGTATACTTTCAAATGTAATCTGTACACTGTAAAACAAGCTGGTTCAACTTCAAAACTTCACTGAACTTGAGAAAACAAGTGAAATAAAACTTCAGAATCAATCAACAGATGTTCAGTCATGCTGACACATGTCATGTTCTTGATCCCAGAGCTGCTCAGTGACCTTGTTGAATTAATAACTGCACAGGACAAACTGTCATCCTGGTTAACTTTGTTGTTGTTTGTTTTTAATGACTTCATTTAACATGAATTAAAGACAGAAAGTTTCCATCATGTTTGTTTCGTTCAAAATCTTTCAACGATTACTTCAAGTCAGGTGAGCTCACATTTCTGAACCAGTAGCAACCCCCATGGCTGTGAAGTGAAGCCAAAAACTGCACTTCCTCAAACGTCCACTTGAGACTGGTTCCAGAAGTGAGATAGTCTTCACATGTTAAAATTGAAGTCCAACTTTACAGCAGAAATAAACATGTTTACAGCCTGTTAAAAAAAAATGTTTTGGTTTTCTATAGGGTGGCAGCTTTGGTTGACAGGTGGGTGCTGTTACAGGTGTCTGGTTTCAGTAATCAGGCTTCATTCAGCCCGCCTCAGCTCCACCCATGCACGTCTTTGCCTGTTTGTGGATTCAGCGGGAGCACCAAGACACCCACCACACTTAGCTCTAGAGAAACCTATGGGAGACATCGCCTACATCAAGACTACGTCGATGTTTTATACAGTCTGTTACTGAAGAGGACTGAAAATGAAACCTAAACATTTGAAGTTGAAATAACTGAAATCAATAAAACCAGTTTTGATGTTTTACATCGACGGCTGATCTTTTTTTTTTACTCTCAATGCACATGGATTTTTAACAACCCTGATTCCAAAAAAGTTAGGAAGGAAACTATAAAATGCTAAACCAGTTTGAGATACTGACTTGTCGGACCACAGCACACTTTCCTGAGCCCATGTAGTAATATCCTTATATATCCTTCATATAATCATGTTGGTTTTTAATGCAGTGCTGCCTGAGGAGTTGAAGGTCACAGGTATTCAATGTTGTTTTTGGGCCTTGCCCCTTATGAGAGATTTCTCTGGATTCTCTGAATCTTTTTTAATCACACTATTGATTGTATATGGTGAAATCCATGAATTCATTCAACCTGTGTGTTGAGAAATGTTGAGAAAAAAAGAGTCGTTGTGAAGCTCAGAGTGTGGCGGTGCTGACAGCTGCCATCTTGGCAGCCCTGTCTCTTCCGCCTCCCATGTAATCTAAAAATCAATCATCTGTAACAGCACCTACCTGCGAGTCAAAGCAGTCATGCTGTTAATTATGCATAACTTTCAGCCTTAATATAATTTGAATAGGTGAGTTAAATAAGAATTCAACCTCAGTACAGTTGTCATGAATGGGGAAATTAGCTATAGAGACCAAAACTGTTTTTTGTTCCAGTCTGTAAACATGTTTATTTCTGCTGTGAAGTTAGACATTTTAACATGGGGACTTATGGAGACTGAGTGACTTCTGGAGCCAGCCTCAAGTGGACGTTTGAGGAACTGCAGTTTTTGGACATGAGTTGCTTCACTTGGGACAGTACTGTAATATTTAGCATTTGTATTGGCAATAACAATCTAATGACATCATATATAAGGAGACATTACTGCTTTAATACTTTAACTACATTTTACTATACTTACACACGTTTTACTGAAGTAACATTTTTAATACATGTAACAGAGTATTTTTACAGTGTGCTGAAATTCCTGCATCACACTTTTTAAACAAGCAAATAAATTATAAAGTGAGAATCCAGAAAGATCTAACAACATTATTAACAAAACACACACACACACACACACATACACAGACACACAAATACATATTTGCTAATTGATGCAGCAGTTGAGGTGTGGTGTCCAAAGGGCAAAGAGGAACTCTGGGTAAACAGAGCACAGGATCCTGCTATCTGCCAGAGTGTGTTGTGTAGGTGTGTGTTCATGTGTCCTCACTCAGACCTTTGTCCCTCTGGGTCCATTTGGCCTCCAACTACAGTTCTATCTTAACACTGATAGAGACTATCAGCAGTGTGTGTGTGTCTGTGTGTGTGTCAGTTGTTCAGACAGCCATCTTGAACTTGACGTTTTGTGTAGAAACAGTTTGAACAACCAATGTTTCTCTTTTCAGTTGGTAAACGAGACTAGTTAATTTGAATGTTTTTGTTTTGAATGCAATATCGGAAATGTTAAATAAAAGAAGCCCATGTATTGAGCCTTGGTGAACTCCACGTCATGTTGGTTGTTGCTTTAGGTGTCCGCCTCACTTTTATCTTACACTCTCTGAACATCATCTTTGTTCTGTGCAGCCACTTTTATCGAAAAAAAAAAAAAAAAAACAGGAGAGAGGAGTTCATATAAATGTTTAATACAATCTTGCCATGAGCTAGAAAGCGCAGATGTTCAGCAGCCCTGCGAGAAGATAACGCAGTAGCCCAACTCGTTTGCATGGACCCAGTCCAGCTCTGCAGTAACGCTGTGTTACTGTGTGTTTATCAGGTGCTGATCAGTGATCAATACTTTGGTGATGATGTCAGTTATACTTTAAGGAACTGGCAGAATTTTCATACATGCTAATGTTACAAATATAATAACCAGTATAAGCCTGTGCTCAAAATTTGTACAGCAGTCAAACATCAGAAAATGTATGCTAATCTTTTAAATACTCTATCATTACTCTTATTAACAATCCTCTTTATTATTTTAATATTACTCTTTTTATGCTAACATTCCTCTTTTTAATGCTAATATTACTATTTCTTAGGGTCACATTACTCCTTTTAATGCTAACATTCTTTTTAAGGCTTTAAAGGCAGCAGTGATTGCAGCAGGTGCAAGATGTCTTAGCTCCGGGTTTTCACCTGTCAGGCTACAAATAGTTTACTCAAGCTACTTGTTGGATCGTGTTGAGCCTAGATTCAACCAGAGGAAATGTCAGGAGACGTCTACAACACTGCTACACATTTATAATTCAACAGAGGTAGTAGACACTTGATTCACTATTGATAAGGTGCATTATGTTGTATAAATAATGGCTGTGTGCCCATAATCATAAAAAAAGTCAAATATAGTAGAACACCAGGACATAAACTGAAAACGACTTAATGCTGAGTGTTCACAGGTTCCTTACTCAGTTTTATTTATTTAGCCTAATATCACAAATCATAGATTTGCTCAAGGGGCTTTACAATCTGTAAATGACAGTTCTGTTCTTTGACATTTGAAGTCAAATAGAAATTAAAGTTTAATTTTAATCTTCCCCTTTCTATCTTCCTCATTTTTCTTTGTTGTTAAGTTTAAGTTACAATTTAAGTTACAATATGAAAGACACATTCACAATCTGTCGATGTTTCAACAACAGAAAGTACATTATATCTGTAAATTTGACAGAACTGTGAGTGACTCAGTGACTCTTCATGAAGTAAACCGCGTACCATTTAGAGAGGGTGTCAATGTCCCAGTACAGAGAAAGTGACTGAAAGAGCTATCGTGGTGGACTAGCGCGAGCATTGTTTCTAGCTTGCTATCACGTTAGCCATTAGCCACCACCACCTCACATTTAACTCGTCTGCTATTCTAATCTTTTAACGTAAAATCTGCATCTGTTTTTTAATGTACAGTCAGACATAATGTTAACATGAAAAGATTCTGCAAAACGTATTATGTTCAGTGCCGGTATATCTGCATAACAGTGCAACACAATATGGATTTCAGGGTCCTTATAGATGCTTGAAATTGTAGCGTACATAACGAATGCCCAGCTGAACTAAATTAAATTATGTAGTGCAATACAAGTTTTATAAGTCTGTAAGTTTCTCGTTGTGTACAGATATAAATTAGAAACTAAAAGTCCCGGTTGTCTTGGCCTGGAGTTGTGGCGTGAGCGAGAGTGCCTCTTTAACGAATTTGCTGCAGCCCTGGAAATAAACCTGCAAGACTTTGAGACACTTTAGATGTGAGAGCATATCACTTTAAAAAAAAAAAATAAATAAATAAAATAAAAAATACATATTTAGTCTTCATGTGAACAAGGACAACGATCCACGTTGTGAGTAGCAACGGCTGTGTTCGTGTCTCATTTTTGGGTAAACAGAGCGTAATGAGAGCGGAGCTGCTCGGTCTCTCTTCACCGCCATAAAGTTTATTGAGGGGTGGATGCAGTAAAAATGGTTTCACCACAGAGACACAGATATGTTTGTTGAGGAGGCGTGATGAGCTCTGATAGCAGCGATGGATGACAGCCAGAGGATTCACCACTGGAGTTTGAACATGTGCACGTACAGACATTAGGCTGTACGCGACACGTTAGCCTTGTTCTTAGTTAAGAGCATCAAAAAGTCTCATCTTGACACTAAAATCTGTTACTCACTGTCTCCAGTTTTCTGGGATAAAGGGTTGAGTAAAATTTTAAATGATGTAAAAACAAAATTGAACATATTGAACCCCTTTTTTTTACACATTAATCTGATCCCGAACTCAACTAAATGCCATCAGCAGCAACAACAGATAAACTTGTCTTGTCTATCTCAAACTGGACTTTTATGCTATTATTTCTCTTTTATGCTAACATTGTTTGTTTTTTTTTTGTTTTTTTACTGCTAACATTACTCTTTATAAATGCAAATGTTTCTGTTTTCCTTATGCTAACGTTCCTCTTTTTAATGCTAACATTACTCATATTTCTTGAAGCCTGTTGACGAGATGACCACATAAAGGTCACAGTGGATACTGCTGGTTATGGACATGGACTGTAAAGATGAACAAATCACTGTTAAATAGTAATTCTTAACCAAAATCTGTGCCACCTTCATAATGTAACAAATAAAGCTGATCAGGACGGGTCAATAAATTAGACCACAGTACACTTTAACTTTCACACATCTGCTGTTACTATATGGATTTTTAACTTCATACAATGTAAAAATAAAGAGCCTTGAATGGATTCACAATGAGAGACATGTTTAAACAGTAAACGGGTGTAAAAACGTAAAGTGAAAGAGTGTTTTTTATGAGGCCTGGTGGCTCAGCGCTCTTTCGTGAGCTGTGACTGCGTTAATGAGGAACAATCTCTTCGGCTCTTATCGCGGAGGTCAAATGTTCAGCTGGCAGCCAGAGCTCAGTAAAAAGCAGGATGTAGAAGACGTACGAGAAACTGAAGACAGTGATCAACATATTATCTCTGAACTTATGTAGCCTACAAATCAGGTCAACAGTCTGATGTACGTTTGCAATATCATGATTGTCTATGAGAATTTTCATTCCTTCACAATTTCAAACCTTTGTAATTGTTCATTGGAAAATATTAGTTGTCGATATGAACAGGATCAATGTCTGTTTTTTTTTTTTATCAGTGTCCTTCACACACACACACACACATTCAAACAGTCAGCGTGTGTTTGACAAGAGACTCCAAACACAGCCGACAGCGTGACGACGTGACGGGGCGGCGGCCATTTCAGGTCACATTTCATCTCCAAAACAAAATGGTTGACAGCACAACAGAGCATTGACGACCTTGAACAAAACTCTGAGGCCTCAGGCTGAACGTTCACGTTACACTACAACTGTAAAATTAAAATCGAAATAATCGTAACGATGTGTAGACTGAATATTACAAGTTTGGTAAACATCTGTCGAATTAAAAATCTGTTTGTAGCCAATCAAAGATGTTTACTACATCATCTCTGTCAACACAGCCAATAATTAAAGCATTTACAAGGAAAAGACAACAAAGTGAGCAAATATCTCTCACCTCTCGCCGCTGTCCATAAATGCTCGAGGAATCGTCTCCTGCAGCAGCTCATCCAGACTTATACAGCCGCATGTTTATGGGCCATTTTACCATAAACTTTCATTTACAATATACTTACTGCCCCTAATACGCCCCTGTATTGGCCACATTGATTGTGGATAAACAGTGGAGTTGTAAAGGTGTAGTGATGGAACGGTAGTGCGCTGTAAAGGCCAGATAATACTGAAGACACGACAGGGACTACTGGTATTCCCCCAAAACAACTCTGAGAAAGCGGATTCTTCGTGAGGTTTGTGTCAATCACCGTACGTGTTACGCTACCTTTGTGAATTATATCATCATGAGGATACAAAAATAATACAATAAGAACATCAACTAAAATATTTGAAAAATGAAATATTTGATTATGATTTAGAAAAGACATGATTACAATTCATAGTAAAAAAAAACAAAAAAAAAAAACAGAGGAGGTGGTGAATAAATCCAGAAAATATAGAATATAAAAAATAAAATATCTGGCTTGTATCTGTGCACACGATAAAATATGTTAGACTGCGTCAGTAAATTTAGAAAATATAAAATAATTATATATAACTTTAAAGAGAAAAAGGTCTGGTTTTTATCACAAAAAAACAAACAAACAAAAAAAAAACCAAGCATGAATAAATGCAAACTAATTATAAAGGAACTCTTAAATATATGACACCTAATTAAACAATAAAAATAAATGTGAGAAAGCACGCTACATATTCATTTATAGACTTGGATAACAATGCAGACTTATAAATAGAATACAAAGACTTGATGATAATGCATAAGTGTGCGAAAACAACGTTCTTTTCAAATCTGACGTGTTTTATGTTACGGCAGCAGTATATTCAGGTGAAACGAGGAGTTTTATGAACGGACTGATTACAGTCTATCAGTCAGACAGGTTGTTGTGTCGCTCATCACACAGTAAACTGCTGCAGCCCATTAACCCACATCAGATAGACAACACACACACACACACACACTTCAGTGTCTCCTTATCAGCTCAACACTTTTAATTAAGTCAAGTTTATATTATTGTAGTGATTCGCCCATATTGATTATTATTTTATTGCCTTTAATGTGAGGGAATATCCTGTGAGGAAGCAGCGTGACGACACCGTTTTACTGCAAGATGTTATATAGCTTCATATCTGGTGTCCTGAACAACAAAAAACACAACTCTTTCACGCTAATTGTTCCTCTTTTTAATGCTAACATTACTCTTTTTTTAATGCCAATGTTACTGTTTTATTTAATGTGAGAGAATATCCCGTGAGAAATAACAAATCTGTCAAAGCATAAATAAAACGATACCGCAACCTTTCCGCACAGGATAATCGCGTGACGAAGACAAAAACATTTGGAGAATGTTTTGAAGATGTTGATTTATGTTCATGGAATTTCTCAGATATTATAATTTAATCAGCTGCTGTATACAAAATGCCACAACATCATCATGACTTCCTCATTCCTCCTTAACAGCCATATTTAAAGTCTTTTCTTCAGTCAGTCCAAACAAACAGTTAACAGTTTCAACTTTTACATGTTGTATGAAGCCAGTTAGGCAGTTAGTTTCCTTCCAAACAACATAAGAAAATATTAATTATATTTTAGCGTGTGTCTTTTGACTCCCACAATGCAGTGTAGATGCTGGATTTGCTGCTGTGGGAACAGAAAGAGACGTTTCTGTACTGTACGCTTCTCAGAGAGATCCAGGACCAGAAGTCATAAATACTCCAAGTGTGGTGTATAAATATCATGAGACACAAGTTTACACAATGTGAAACAGAATTAAGAGGGGCCTTAATTATTCTTTGATGGTTGTTCTCTACGAAAACAATCATTTGTGCATTTTATTCACATCCTCTTCTAGCCTGTGCTAAAAGGAACGCTTGTGTTCACGATTTAACTGGAGAGGAGCTACAAAGAAGGTTTTCCATCACGACTGACAGCTGAACCCTGCCTGTGATTGAGTTGCATGTCGGTTTGCAGGGCCATGAAACCGAGCTCCAAGCCTAATCACTTCATCTCACACTGCAGATTTATACAGTGGGAGGTTCATCGTTATATACAGTTTATGACCATCAGTTTGAATTATTTCAACCTTTTTAAAGACGGCTCAAAAATACTACAACCCCCTCGAGCCTCGGCCTCTGTTGCCACGAAGAAGGCGCGGTGTATTCAAGATGCTTTGTTGTTGAATTCATGAACACAACACAATGCCATATTTATTGACTTTTGAGCTCAGTGATTGGATGTTTCTTGACGCACCTTGGGAGTTGTAGGCAACATCTCTGTTTTAACAGATGGAAAATAATAATACATAATATATCAGAAGAGATTCTGACCTGCTTTTACCTTAAGTTTATGAGGGCTGGATTAACTGTGTGTGTGTATATATATATGTGTGTGTGTGTGTCCTTACCTTTTCCCCTCATTAACCTTTGTCCTGGTGATAGTGCCGGGGTTTCGACACCACATTGCAGAACTGTGATTCCTCTCCAAGTTCATGTTTGGCAACAGCACAAGAGGCGCAAATAGGTCTCTTCTTCTTTATATAGCATATCTGAACGATAGGCTGGTGCCATTCAATGATTTAAAGACTAGATTTTAAAATCAGTTCTAAAACTAAAAGGCAGCCAACACGATGATGTTAAAATGGAAGTTATATGTGCTCTCTGTTTGGTCTTCATAAGTGCTCAGGGTGCAGACAAGTTCTGGACAAGTTGGACTTAACTACATTCATCTTTACAGTTTACGATTTTATAAAAATGTACAAATATAGCTGAGATGATTAATAAATTAATTAGTTGACTGACAGGACATTTAATTCATGAATATGAATAAAAGTTTAACATATCTATCATGTATCAATCTAATATGATTCTGAGGCTGTACCATCAGTAACATGTAGAGATAAATATAAACGTAGTGGAAGTAGATTTAAATGTTGAATGTTGATGTCTTATGTTGGTTTCAGCTCTGCGTGTGCTCTGACCCAGAGGGCTGTTAAACACAGTCAATAGTTAACCAATGAAAAAGTCAAAGGAAGTCACAGAGCACCCTCACCTCTGTTATACTTTTATATGATGCTTGTGTCCTCACTGTGACCGCAATCAAGTTATAGATTCATGAAGAGGAAAATCTGTTTGAAATGCAGAAATAAAGGCATGCTGTTGTTTTTTTTTTCTGTCTTCATGTCCATCCTGATCATTTCTGTATCCAAGAGAACGTTCATCTGTTGAAACAAGAGGAGGAAGTGGTTGTGTTTACAGTAAAGCACAACTTCCAGGTAGAAATACTTGGGTTAATAGAGGTAATCAGAATAAGTATAAAATTATCTGCATCTGTACCAAAAAGAGAGGGCAATCAAAAGTAAAAATACTTTCTACAAATCTTGTGATTATCATCCTGAGCAATGAAGTCTATTTGAATAATCTTTAAGACATCAAAATCTGTTACTAAAGTATAGCATTTCTTTCTGAGGTGTAGTGGAGTGCAAGTAGCATAAAATGGAAGTACTCAAGCAATGTACAAGTACCTCAAATATCTTACTTACGTACTGTATTTGAGTAAATGTACTGGATATTTGTGCTGAATCACATACTGTAGTAACTTTGACATATTTTAACAGATACATGCTTTACATGAGCTGCCAAACAATATCATAATTACAAACCTGGATAACTTTGGCAGATTGTAACACATAAATTCAAATGATGTCAAATCTTAAACTAAAATTAGCTTCCAGCAACAAAAATAAACATGATGCACATGGTACCGGTCCTTTACCGTTAGCACCATTTCCCCCTTGTCTTAATACATAAGTTGGTATCATGGATCACGCTAGCTGCTGTAGTCATTTGGCAAATTAGAAGTAAGACATCCAATCGTGGTGTTTCGTTGGCAATAATGTTAGCAAGCACCAAGCTAACATTAACCAGCAGGCTACATAGCAGCCAAGTGATAGCAAGACAGACATTTTAGCAGCCAGATCAGGCCCCATAGACTTAATGAATTAACTAACGTTATCTACCGATACAGTATTTTGATACATTAGCTAGCTATAAATTTGTCCACATTAGCAAGATGTCAGCCAGCTAAAACCACAATATCACAATATATTTGACACACTTTGCAGTAATGTTAGGTTTGACTTTGGACTCCATTTCTAAGCTAACGTTAGCATATGTTGCACACTGTTGAGGCTGTAAGGAAGCGAAAACAGAAGGCACTCTTGAGCATAAACGTTACATCCTCGGGATTTTTACGGAAAAGTTGAGTCCTCTGCATAGAAATAAGCAACCAAGAAAGTCGTGGAAAGGGCTCATTTTTTAAATTATGTTACTACTTGTTCACATACTAGCAATAAAAAATGATTATAACATAAAATGAATACGTAAAATGCTTCAGAAATTTGATTAATCTGTTCGTAGTTAACTTCAGTTCATCAGACATATTTTACAGATCAGTCCAGACCTCGATCTAATGAAAACATGTCAACATGTCACAGAAATATTTGACTGTAGTTCAAGGACACACATTAGCCCGATCAAAGCAGCCCATCCCTCAGTACGACATCACAAATGATCGATTGTGTGTTTTCTACATTTGATTAGCTAACACACGAACACACATGAAAGCGCCCGCTGTGTTTTAGTGTGTTAGGCGTCTGTAATCTGACCGTGTGTGTGTGTCACTGTTTGCCTTGTAATAATCTCATAATTTGACCTTTCACACAAGCAGATCGATGACATTTTAACAACCCTATTAACCTGTGTCTTACTTCACTCTAATGTTGGCTGGGGGTCAAAGTTCACGACCCCAAGACCGCCGAGGACTCGCACCTCTGTGCCTCTCTGAGCATGCTAAAAATGCTAATTCTCCTAAAGCATGCTAACGACGGGGGCAGCCAGCCCGTCTCTTCCTGGCTCCCGCTTCCCAGCATTGTTTACCCAGACTACATCTGTGAATTTTGACGCCAGGGAAACAGAGAAAGAGACAGGGGAAGAACACGAGAACAACAGAGAGGAAGAAGAAACTCATCTAATAAAACATTTTTAACTTCACTGTGACAAAGCATGTTTATAACAGAGAGGTGTTTCTGATATTTTGTTGACATTCAATGATGGAAAGTGGTGGACAAAATATTAGAAACAGCTCAATAAAATACATTTAATTTTAAACAGCAGCACAAACTATAGCCTTCAACATGTATTTATTTATTTGACAGGAACAGTACAGAGAGTCAACTGTGAGCTAATTTACACTCATGAAGTTGAGATTTAAGTTTGTTTTAGTCCATAAATGACAACAGAAGAAAAACAAATGAACAACATTATTATTGACATAACATCATTACATCGATTTAACATAACGTTACAAACAAAAAAATGAATTACTCTGTTGTAATTTTAATAATAACTGACTTCCTTTCAGTGTCCCTGTTAATCAGACACAGCTAGATTGTTATCCAGGTTTGATGTTTATTTTCTTCCCACGAGCCATAATTTAATCAAACCACGAAGAAGTAAACATGTTTATTTCTGCTGTGAAGTTGAACATTTTAACATGGGTACTTATGGAGAGTGACTCACTTCTGGAGACAGCCTCAAGTGGGCGTTTGAGGAACTGCAGTTTTTGGTACTTCAGCAGTCAGTACGTTTACATGCAGCAAGAAATTCGAATTTCTGATCGTATCAGACTTAGTTCGGACTTTTCAAAGTGCTTGTAAACACCTTAATCTGATCTACTTCGGACCTATTTCGGACTACATCGGACATCTCAAAATCGGATAAGAACACCTAGATAATTTGTTCATAGTTGGATATTTAACGCCATGTATACTCAGCAATCGGATCTGAAGCGGATTTTGCGTTCTGCGCATGCGCGACATTTCTGCTGGGGCTTTCACCCGGATGCCAAAAGATCCGTTGTCCTTTTTATATGCATTATTAGGACGAAAATAATGCACGAAAAGTACGTAGCTGTAGTATCGTCAATCTCCTCGTATGTAATCTTTGTTTGAATGCCGTCAGATAGTTTGCTGACGCTGATAATTAGAGGTCAACCGAAAGTGGCTCTTCGTTGAGAGGGCTACAGTGCCACCTAGTGTAACGGAGTCAGCCATGCTCCGGCCGTTTATCCGATTCTCTGAACGGCATGTAAACTCAGACAAGTGATCTGGTCTCATGCATGTCATTATCTGATACGATCAGAAATTCGAATTTCTTGCTGCATGTAAATGTACTGAGTGACTCCAGACCAGGTCCTGGACTTGCTGATTGTTTGCAGTTCACTGAGTTCTTCACAGGTTCAAAAACATTTTTAGCTGCTTTATTATTGATCAAACAGCCACAATCAAAAGTAACAAATACTTTGAGTAGGTTTACTTAGAGTTGAGTAATATTTCAGTAATGTAACAGTACTTGTACTTGATTACGGTGCTCTTGAATCCACTGATGATCCTCACAGTCTGGAAGCATCTTCAGAGTCAACATAATAACAGCTCGACTCTTACAGCTTTCCGCTGGGGGATAAATGCTAACATCAGCATGCTAATATGCTCAGTGCTAACGTGAGAGTTTAACACAAAGTTATGTCAGTGAGTATTTGTCATGATGTGGATCATAAAACATTAAAACAAAGTTGTTTTTTGGTGATCAAAAGATCAATACAAGTAATTTTTCAGAATCGTCACGGATATCTGGGTTGCCTCCTGAGCAGTCGATGTTTTTTGAAGATATGAGTGACTCGTCGTTTACAACCCTGAGAGACGAACAGGGCTGCAGGAGGCTGACGGGCTGTAAAAGTTAATCATTTCAGAAAACACACATACTGTATGCAGTGGCGTACAGTTGGCGAGGTGTCGTGGTTCTCATGGCTTTATGGCGCTGGTGTGTGTGAATGTGTCTGTGAACACGAGGATGAGCTGATGGGAAAAACATGCTGTCGGTTCTTATTCTCGCCAGAAGTCAAAGTTTAATGTTACAGCAGAGGTGAAGAAAGTATTCACATCCTTTACTGAAGTAAAAGTATTAATACTGCACTGTAAAAATACTCTGGTACATCTGAACATCTAAGTTATGATGCAGGACGAGGTTGTTTAGCAGAGAGTGAAGGCACAGTGAATGTATCTTGCGTTCGGGTCACATTTATTTAACTTTAAATCCTGAATGATCAACTAAACTTTAACAGGAACTACAAATGAAAACACATATGAATGAAATGCTGAGATATAAGCCATCAGATGCATAGAGTGATGAGGAGGCTTTAATCTTCTTCACATTAATACATTAAACCATAATAGTTTAATAGGTTTAATGACCCCGTCCTCTTGTGTCTTTTTCTTCTTCTGTGGTGGTTTAATGGCACCAACTGTTGAAGTAGCTTCAGCAGCTGTTTATCTCAGATTCAACAGCAGTTCCCATTTTCTAAGGTCTAATTGGCTAATTGACTGAAAATCCAATTAAAATTCACTATATTAAAGATGTAGACCTGTCTGTTGTTACGAAAATAACATATATGATAGCTGCTTTAAGTTCAGTACAGTATACCACAGGGGTCTCAAACTCAATTACCTGGGGAATGCTGGAGGTAGAGTCGGGGTGAGGCTAGGCTGCATCAAGTACTCAAGTACATCAAGTACTATATATATATATATATATATTTATATTTTGGTATCACATTACATAATATAATATTATATTGTGTTACGTATTACTATATATCATTATATATTATCATATTTCATTCATAAATGTACCAGGTTCCATTGAGCTACTGGTCAAAAATTAGTTGTAAATGAGATTTAAGTCCAGTTTAATTCAGTATTAATAAAACAGTGGATTACCTGTTGTTTTATGAATGCTCTGACATGTTTAGCAGGTTTGATTCTCACCTTGCTCATGGGCACAATGCTGCAGGGATTTAAACCGACAACCTTCCAGTCGAAGCGATCCCTCCTGTCCTCCTTGGGTCTCCCCTCTGCTGCCCTCCTGAAGAGGGATTATCTGCATCTTTATGGATTTATGGGAGATTTATTGTTTTACACTGATGAGTATTTAGTTTAGTCTGCAGCAGTAAAATCACATAAAAGCCACAATAATTCTCATCACACATGACGATTTGTGTCTTCAAGTGTTTGATAGATGTTTTATTGACGCTGCTGCTTCTGTTCTTAATCAACACGATCAAACTCTAATTGTGCTTTACTTTATTCATATTTCAATGTCACATTTCTGCTTTTGTTTTTTATTTTTATATTTTCAATTAAATATTTTCTCTGTGTTGTCAGTTTTTAAATGTTATTGAATTATATCATATGATGCAAATTACAATACATAGATAGAATTACAAAAATAACCAAACTGAAAATTAACCAATTAACCAACCTGACACATTTTCTCACATGACTAGGAGGAAATTTTTTAAATGAAAATATAAATGTTAAAGCTTTGTGTGTCATAGTTTCAATATTTCAGTATTCAAGAAGAATGAAACACCTGCATAACAAAAGTGTAATTATAAAACGTAATGCTGCAGTAACTAATAATCAGAAAGATTTATGTTTTAATTAAACTGATTTGATCTAATAACCTTTGAACATCTTGTGACTGCATGTTAGGATATTTTCAGTAAAGAGAGCAGCTATAATAACAATAAAAAGATGAAAATATTGTAAAAAGCTGTAGAAAAACGAAAATAATGACAAATATTGTGAACATATTGTCTATTTAAATACACAAAGAAAGGAAACTTTAGTTACAAACTCAAAAGATAGAAATGACAGCGAAGAGGGATGACGATGATATCAAAACAAGTATTACTGAAATTAAAACATCATCAGTTTAATCATAATTTAAAATCAGAAAAAAAAAACAGAATCATCATGTTGTTTTGACCAGCAGTTCATATTTATATTAAATGCAATATTAAATTGACTGTAAAATTACAATATAAGATATTATTTCTTTGAAGCTAGTGTTAATATTCATATTTTATAGAATACATATGAACTTATTTGGTATAAAACATTCAGACATGAGCACAACTGCTGACAGTTATTAGTCATTAAACAAATGGAAATGAAAAAAAAAATTAAAATAAAATAAAAATAAGAAAAAAGAAACTTACACAAATTTGAATAAAATTTGTGTAAGTTTAAAGTAAGTAAAATAAGTAAAATTTGGTTCAGGTTATAGTTTCAGTTTATTCAGTTTTAATACCTATCAATAAAAGGACTGTTGGTAACTAATAAAACATAACAGCAAATTAAACACTGCATCTTAAAATCCAGAAAATAAATCATAATAAACAAATAATCTCCCTTAATAAACACATAGTACATCCTGTCTATATTTATATATAATCATTATTTGACTTTACAGCAGTGAGACTGTGATCATCTTGAATGTTTTTCTGTAAAACAAGCACATCATGAACATGCTAAAACACATGTGAAGAACGTAAGCACCCTGGCTTCATTTGAATCAGCTCACATCTATTTCACATACGGTCTAAATTAATTTAATTAAACTAAATGTATTACAGTGTGTGGGGGTCCATCATCTTTGATTTTCAGTTTTATCGAAATCTAAAGAAAAAAAAATAGATGAGATGAACAATGAAGAAGAAAGACAGGGCAAAGAAGACGAAGGCAAAGAACATTTCAAAAGAAAAGATAAGGAGGATTGTGTGAACTGTGTCCATCTTGTTTCTGTTTCCCCCTGTCACCTGTCTTCAGGTAAACCATTAACCAGCTAACGGCCATAAAACTCCACTTTATGGAAAGTTTGATGATGGCGGCGGGTCATAAACGCTGAAGCCTTTTATGGCTTTGCTAGCTGTTGCTGCTCACCTTGACACAGTCTGCATGCTGGAAAAAACGTCGACGGTGGTCAGGTTTAACCCCGAAACCTTCAAACATGAGTTGCTCTTTTGCTAGCTTAGCTAACATGTAGCTCTCTCCCTCAGAACTTTAATAAGTCGGATTAACAAATGATTGGCCATCTTCCTTGCTATTGGTTTACTTCATTGGTGCTCCGCATCGGCACCTGAGAAAAAGTCTTCAGACTCGCTGTTCAGTCCCTCTTTAAACCTTCAAACGTAAGCAGCTGCTGTAGCTTAGCTTACATGTAGCTAGCTCAATGCTTCAATGCTGGTTAATTTCACAATTAACTGCTTTTGAGGCCCAAGAGAAAGAAAGAAAATAAGTATACAAATGTGTCATTAGCATGTAACATGAGCTTGGTAGTTGGTAAATGTTCAGATTGTGAAGGTGTTTCTGATAATATATGGAGTGTGTAACAACGGTTGAGGTCAAAGCTTTATGTAAAAGTTAGAAACATACAGTAATTCAATAAAAACTGTTGTTTTATCTAAGCTAACAAACAAATGTAGTTTAGCTTTAGCATTTTCTCAGGAAACATAATTCTCATTAGCCTGGTTCTGCTCTTGGTTGCCAACAGATCTATTGATCCGCCGATGGTGGGGAAACAACCGACAACCGTGCAGGCAATCCCAAAATGAAAAATGCAAAATGACTGGTGGCAGTGAAGAAGGTTGTTCTGATGGAAAGAGTGCCATAGGGGTGTAGTTGATGTGGGGGAGGAAAGGAAAGGAGGAAGTCAGGGAAGGCGACAGGGTCAAGTCATGACGAAGAAGAAAGCAGATTAGGAGATGAAGAGATGGATAAAGGACATGTGGTGTCAGCTGGTTGAGGGAAATGAGGACTGTCAACATCTCTTTTGTACAAACGAAGCGATAACAAACGTTATCTCATGACACTTTCCATATAGAATAGATAGATAAATAGAAAGAGACAGATACACAGCAGCAATAGTAACTTTATGTCACAACTGTAACTAAATGTAACGATGACTAAAGGTAGTAAGAATGATAATCATAGTAATAGTACATGTAGTAGATGTCGAGCAGGACCACAGCAGCATGCTCGACCAATCGCTGAACAAAGTGTAGCCACGATCCATGAGAAACTGCCAGATGAAAGTTGTTGTTTGATCAGTGATGAAGCAGCTGAAAATGTTTTTGAACCTGTGAAGAACTCAAAGAGTTGGTCTGTCTCTATGTGGTTTCTGTGAAGTGAAGCCAATGCGGAAGTACAAAAAACTGCAGTTCCTCCAATGTCCACTTGAGGCTGGCTACAGAACAAATCTCCATGAGTCCCCATGTTAAAATGTTCAACTTCACAGCAGAAATAAACATGTTTACAGCCTGGTACAAAAAATGGTTTTGGTCTCTAAAGCTAATTGACAACTGTACTGAGTCTGAATTCACCTGTTACAGTTATATTAAGGCTTAAGTTAGTAAGTTATGCATAATTAACAGCGTGTTTGACAGGTAGGTGCCATTACAGACGACTTGTTTGAACACACGGGATTCATTCAGCCCACTTCAGCTCACAGTATAAGGTGACTGGTCACATAATAAATCTATAAAACTACATCAGTGCCCTTATACGATCAGTAAACACTCACCTTTAAGAAACAATTAGTTGAACTTCTTTGTCAAACTAAATCTGATGACACAGACCTAAATGTACCACACAAGTATAATAAAAAAAATATTTAAACATCTTGAAATGTGAGAAATATATTGATAGTCTGTGATTTTCTCAGATGTTTCTGATCAGCAACACCCTCGAGATGTTATGTGATGCTGCCCTCTGGTGTTTAACAGTGTAATACAAGTTATTATTATGAGCCACTAATAACCACTGGTGGTGTGAACTACTGTAGGATGTAAATATCATATTTTACCATTCTGTTGCATGCAAGAAATAAGTAATGACTTTTATTTTGAAGGATGGGCAGTTTGTTTTTATACTTGATACAGTTTTGTCCAGGATTCAATGTGGACCACTTTTCAGAACTTTTACATGATATTTTACTTACTGGTTATTGTTGTGGGACAATGCAGCTCAAATTCAAAACACTGGAGAGTCATCTCCCTCCTTAACTCGCTCCCCAGACTGCAGCTCATGCAGATTACCAGCTTGAAGACACCAAACCTACATGAAGGCAAAATGACCACAAGGGTCATTTCACGAAGCAGCTTCTGTCTGAGTCTAGTCTGCAGGTCAGAGGGGTGTACTACATTTTATATCTGCCAACCTAAAATTTGTTTAGGTTGGCAGCTTTATTTTCAGTAGCGTTTTGTTGGTGACGCAGCATTTGAATTAATTACAGTAAGTCCTGCAGACTGTACTTTTGAGGTCTGCGAATGTTATAACATTGAAACAAAGAGGAATACAGCACTTAGTTGAAGTAGTGTGTGGCCCTGAAAAGGACCGTTGTGTTGTTAGGATAAACAGCAGGTTTACTTGGAGCTGGTGTACTTGGTCACAGCCTTGGTACCCTCAGACACGGCGTGCTTAGCCAGCTCACCAGGAAGGAGCAGGCGGACGGCGGTCTGGATCTCCCTGGAGGTGATGGTGGAGCGCTTGTTGTAGTGAGCCAGACGGGAGGCCTCACCGGCAATACGCTCAAAAATGTCGCTCACGAAGGAGTTCATGATGCCCATAGCCTTGGAAGAGATACCGGTGTCAGGGTGGACCTGCTTGAGGACCTTGTACACGTAGATAGCATAGCTCTCCTTCCTGGACCTTCTCCTCTTCTTGCCGCTCTTACTGACACTCTTCGAGACGGCTTTCTTGGAGCCCTTCTTCGCTACTTTCGGTTGGTCAGGCATGATTCTCTTTGACTGCGAAATCACTAGTCGTACAAATACGCAGGACACGAGCGTTTTTATGTACCCACTATGCAAAGTAGACTGTGCTGTTGCTCGTATAGGATTGGTTGTTGATACTAATCACGTGACAGACAAGTAACCGACTCTGTGCGAGTGCGCGGGCTTTTTTAAATGACTTCCGGAACGACGTCCTGTTGTCAGTTGCTGCGTTAACAAAACAAAAACGACTGTTCACTTATACGAGACACGTTTAAACTATAAACTAACGTGTACGTTCGCACAAACATATGATAGACTATTCAAATGTAATGCGCTTTATAATGTCTTCCCATAATAAAACTACATATGAATGCATTTAAATATTAAGACGACTTACCGAAATTCAAATGTTAAATCAGCGCGCACACTACACAGGATGATAAATATACATACAAATCAAAGATAGAAAAAATGAGTTATATACACTGTACACACCTTTCAAGCATAGACAGATATGCATGGCTCATTGCACATCTAAACTGAATGCACACATGGTGTTTTGCATTTTACTAATACATATTTACTAAAACGTATTTATAAAAGGAAATGATGCCATGAAACGGTGGGTGAGATGTTATGGGTAAAGCAGTGTACACAAATGTGATTGACTTGTGAATCAAGCATCACCCTGAGCTGTGAATCTATGTGCTTTGTTGTTGCCCTTTTTGTGCATGTTCACTGTGCAGTGAAGATGTGGAATACACCCATCTACTTTCTGGTTTCATGACATTGCAAGAAAGAGTGGTCACTCAGGGCTCAAAATATTCCATCACTCAATCATTGAAGAACAAAGAACAAACCCACTCCAGTCCATTTGCACCACACCTCTGTCTGTTTCATTAAAATATTGATATAGAAATTCATTTTAATACAAACCCTAACACATTTCAGCTACTACAGCTACTACTATCTAGACCATATAAATAGGGCAACCAATTTATACTTTTGTCATTGGACTGTTTTATTACGCATTTTATTACTATGCTTTAAGATCATGCCTTTTACCATCATATCTTAGTAATTGTTGGTATTTAGTAGAATGGAAGAAAAGGAAAAACGAAAACAAAGAACGTTTTTAGAGTGAACAGTTCATGATTGTGTCAGTTTATTTCTTTCCTTTACCCTCTACTCGCAGAGAAACCAGGACTGAGGAGTACAGTAGTCAGTCCCGACAAAAACTGAAAATCTGTCTACAGCAATATGAAGTTTAACCCCCTCTAGTACGTTACTCTACGTGTTCAGTAAAGTATGCAAGGATGTTTTAAATTATCCGGGATTAAGTTTAAAATTAAAATATAAAAGATGAATAACGATGAGACATCTAGTGGAAGTTGCTAACAGTATAATACGATATTTGTATACATAGTAAACTAGTATGAAGTATACACTTTTCGCAAGAGGATTTAGCTTTCAGATGAAGTGGGTGGCTCTTAAAAGAGCCTTTGGGTTTCAGTATGTGAAGGTCTGGATGGTGTTTAACCGCCGAAGCCGTACAGAGTGCGGCCCTGTCTCTTCAGAGCGTAGACCACGTCCATGGCGGTGACGGTCTTTCTCTTGGCATGCTCGGTGTAGGTGACGGCATCTCGGATGACATTCTCCAGGAAGACCTTGAGCACACCACGGGTCTCCTCATAAATGAGACCAGAGATACGCTTAACACCACCGCGGCGAGCCAGACGGCGGATAGCGGGTTTGGTGATACCCTGGATGTTATCACGGAGAACTTTACGGTGACGCTTGGCGCCTCCTTTTCCGAGTCCTTTGCCTCCCTTGCCTCTTCCACTCATCGTGTCTATACAGTTGATAAGACTGCTTGAAATGTCTCACACCGCGCAACGGTCCGTTATTTAAACACAGTTTGCGGACGTCGTAGAGGACTGAAGCTCGTAGAGTGGCGCCACCGCTGACGTCAAGTCAAAGAGGGAGGAGGCAGGCTGCAACAGCAGCCCATTGAGTTCAACCACAAAGGAGTGAGAACAGAGATACTTCAGAGCACATTCAAAACAGAAATAAAACGTATGAACCCAACCGACGACAGCAACAAGCAACATATTTCTTGTGGGTTTTCACCAGCAGCTCCAGTTATCCCTGTCTTTTTCAATCATTAATCATGTCACTTAAGATTTATCTTAGACCCTTTGGAGGGTCTAATATGTGTAACTGTTAGTACTAGTACTACTCATATCACTGTTGTATATCAAATACCTTTGATATACAACAGTGATATGAGTAGTACTAGTACTCAGTTATCACTTTGTCCTCGCTTTACTCCACATCACCTAGCGCGCATTGCAAAATCTGTTAATCTGTTTTAAGGTTGGGTTCTGGTAGTGACAATAAACATCAGAGTTGTAATTCAAACAGAAACAGTAACAGACTGTAGCCATAGTAATAAGCTTCAGTGACATTTTAAGCTGTTTGTGGAGGGATTTCACCAGCCCGATGCAGCATCATCACTGGTCAAATGAAAAAACCTTTTCTATGACAAAATCTCAGCAAGCCAAAATTGTATTCTTTATTAATTTCTCAAAGCAGCTCAGCAAAAAGTGACTGTGGTATAAATATTATTGTACGTTGTAAGTAACAGTAATGGAAATATAAATACAGATAAAAATAAAAATACAGCCATGATGAGTAGTAGTGAGTAGAGACAGGAACAGAAACTACAACATTATCAGGTGGTGCAGGTGTTGTAGAGCCTGGGATGAATGACCTGTGGAACCTCTCCTTCTTACACTGTGGGTGTAACAGTCTGCTGCTGAAGGAGCTGCTCAGGGACCCCACAGTGTCATGTGGAGAGGTGTTGTTATGTGTGTCATGTATGTTTTACAATTGTAACTCACTGAACCACACAGACTGACTGATATTTACCAGTCACTATATTTCAGAGTGGCTCTGGAAAATCTTAAACACTGAGAATTAATTCATTTCACTTAGTATAAAAATAGAATTTTAATTTATCAATTCATGTATGATGTCTCTCTCTTACACATATATGACGATGTGACGAAATGCACAGTTGCATAAATAAACAGATAAAAAGGCTTTTTTTTTTTTTTTTTTTAGACATTTTTTTAGTATAGCTTTTTAAAATTTAAGATATTTATATATACACACTTATGCCTGTCTGTATAAGTATGTTACTCATAATTTATTTATGAATGATGTTTTTGAGCTTTTGAAATATTTCATATGTAATATTTTATACTGTAGTGCACTTCCAACTTTCAGCAAAACACCGTATTACACAAAGTGGAGGAAGGAAACGAACTCTTTTGTAATTGGGTGATTTGGGTTACGTTCAATTCAACCAATGAGCGAGCAGAGTAGGATTATAAATGTGGATTCCCCTGCAAGACGATTACTCACCTTTCACTATCGTGAAACAACAAACAAAATGTCAGGACGCGGAAAGACAGGAAAAGCTAGAGCAAAGGCTAAGACTCGTTCTTCCAGGGCTGGACTTCAGTTCCCGGTGGGTCGTGTTCATAGGCTGCTTAGAAAGGGTAATTATGCTGAGCGTGTCGGCGCCGGAGCTCCGGTGTATTTGGCAGCTGTACTAGAGTACCTGACCGCTGAGATCCTGGAGCTGGCTGGTAACGCTGCCCGTGACAACAAGAAGACCAGGATTATCCCTCGTCACTTGCAGCTGGCTGTCCGCAACGACGAGGAGCTCAACAAGCTGCTCAACGGGGTCACCATCGCTCAGGGCGGTGTGCTGCCCAACATCCAGGCTGTCCTGCTGCCCAAGAAGACTGAGAAGGTCGTCAAATCCAAGTAAACTTGCAGGCTACTGAAAACCACAAAACGGCTCTTTTAAGAGCCACTCACTTTCTGATAAAGAGCTGTCTGTCTTGTCTTCACACAAATGACTATATAAGCTGATTGTCCGAACTTAGTAACTGCACTACAAAACAAACAACGATAAAACTAGTGCTTCCGGTGTATATTTCAAGTTTTACTTGTGTATTAGGTTCTGGATCAAATGTTTCACGTTTTAAGCCTGGCCTATAACAATGTTTAGTAACCCATTTATGTACTGTGTTATTAGCCTGTGTGTTTATGATTGATAAAGTTGCATAATTTATTATCAAATGCCAAGGGCTGTGCGTCTTTGGACACTGACTCATCTGGAACGATATGTTCACGACATTAGGATATATACACTACTCATAAAAAAGTTAGGGATATTTAACTTTTGGGTAAAATTTAAGGAACATAAAAAAAATCTACAGTGATATCATGGAAGTAGGACATTTAACTAGAGCATGCAATGGTAATTCATCTCAAACAATTTGAAACAAAACGAAGTCCCTATATATAGAATATGAAAAGTGAATGATGTACAATGCTGTATAGAAGTATCACTGTATAAACATACTAGACATATTGCACCATTTGAAATATTGTAGTTTTTTGTACTATAGTGATGTGTCGGTCGTGAACAAAGAGCCGGCATCCAAGAGTCAATAGCTGTGCTTCTTTAAAAGCAAAAAGGTCTAAGCTGCTTTTAATATATAAATAGGTTCGACAAGCAAGTTAGTGTATTTACTGGGTGGTTTCAGAGTTACATGTAAATGCCAGGAAAACAATTGGCTACAGCAATTTACTGATATTAGAAAATCTTACTTAAAGCCTCAGTGCAAAGGATATATTGAATGGATATACACACGGCAGAGCCTCTATGAGGCATAAGTGGCAACATCAAGAGCCATTAGGGAGCGCTTCTTGGTGAGCAATGATCTGACTCCCTAAAAGAATCAAACGTCCCATCAATACGTAAATAAGCTTTTCAGCTAAAACTGGATAGTAATAAGGATATGGACAGGATAGATGTATGAAGCTGGGAAAAAAAAAAAAAAAAAAAAAAAAAAAAAAAAAAAAAAAGTTCAGTTTGCAGTATCAGAGAACCTGTAGTCTTTAAGTCAGTGTATGTGGCTCTTAAAAGAGCCGTTGTGTTAGATCAGGATTGTCTCAGGTCAGTTTAAGCCCGTTCTCCACGGATACGGCGGGCCAGCTGGATGTCTTTGGGCATGATGGTAACCCTCTTGGCGTGGATGGCGCACAGATTGGTATCCTCGAACAGACCGACCAGGTAAGCCTCGCTAGCCTCCTGCAGAGCCATGACGGCTGAGCTCTGGAAGCGCAGGTCGGTCTTGAAGTCCTGGGCGATCTCCCTGACCAGGCGCTGGAAGGGCAGCTTGCGGATCAGCAGCTCAGTGGACTTCTGATAACGACGGATCTCCCTGAGAGCCACGGTACCAGGCCTGTAACGATGGGGCTTCTTCACTCCGCCGGTAGCTGGGGCGCTCTTACGGGCAGCCTTAGTAGCCAGCTGCTTCCTGGGAGCCTTTCCTCCGGTGGATTTACGGGCGGTTTGCTTGGTTCTTGCCATTTTATTCTTTTAGTCTTTTCTGTGTTAACAGGTAAAGAATGGTTTCAGACTGCGGACTACGGCCTTATAAAGGGGACTGTCGGCGCGGTGTCAGCGCTGATTGGCTCAGAGGGAGAGAAGCGCGGGCTCTAAGCTGATCTACTATTGGATAAAAAAAATTCAAAATACCTACGCCCCTACAACAGCTGAAATCGTACATGTTTCTCACGTGTAATGAAAAGAGCATTTGTATAGAAAAGTATAGAATATGAGCATGCCTGGAACATGATTCTAACATATTTGGACATTAAAACTTCCATAACTGAAAATATAGATGAACTCTAAAGCCATCATGCTAAAGACATGTATACAGTACACATACTGTTACCATTTATTTAAATTTACATAGAGGAATCTACCACTCAATACTAATTTATCTGAACTATTGTTTTACTAAGTGCATTTACTCAAGTATTATATATACTTTTATAATGTAAACCACTTGCCCTCTGCCCTTCATCACTCAAATTAAAGGTCTGAAGCAAGCGGCAACCTCCGTGGCTGAGAAATGAAGCCAATGCAGAAGTGCTAACAACTAATCCAATGAGTGGCTGCAGAAGTGATTCAAATAAACATGTTTACAGCGTACTTCAAAAAATAGTTTTGGTCTGTTTAGCTAATTTCCCTGATCACGACAGCTGTGCTGAGGGTGAATTGTTTAAAACTCAACCGTTCAAATGATTTGAAGGCTTAAAGTTATGCATAATTAACAGTGTGGTCGCTGTGATTGACAGGTAGGCTACACGCACTCAGGCGTAATTTGGACTACAATCTTTGCCGAGGCGGAAGTAGCAGTACAGCCAACAAAACGGCGCTTCGGAAAACTATGGGTGAAATCACTCATGCACTGTGCATTCTTCATACTACATTCGCCTGAGGTTGAAAATGGGGGCTACCAAAATATACAGTATATAAAATTACTACCAGGTTTTATATCTGTGGTGTGAAACGTGTCCTTGTCTTAACCTCTGAAACCTTTCAGTTG
Organism: Protonibea diacanthus; assembly: GCA_028641955.1. Lineage (NCBI taxonomy): Eukaryota > Metazoa > Chordata > Actinopteri > Sciaenidae > Protonibea > Protonibea diacanthus. The sequence continues at coordinate 10,755,704 of CM053990.1, forward strand.
TGGTGATAATGATGTTATTACATCTGTAATCCTGTAAATCCACAGGTAACTGCGTTATTTTAGCAGTACACCATTCAATACGAGCAGATATAAACTTGCTTATGGTGACGCTATCAGAAGCATTACTAACAATATGGTGCAACATATCTTTTTTTATATAGTATGTTCATATGTTTCTGTATATTTATATAGTAATACGTCAATACTTGTATGCGTGTCTTGTACAGTGTATAGTATAACATTCTTACACATTTTTCATATTCTATTTTTATATATTCATAGCTGTTTTTACCCAGTATGTAGGAGTAACAATTTAAATCCTCTATATCCTGTAGGTATGCAGTTATTAATAAAGCCGACTTACTAGGGCAATCATGGCTGTCAACAAAAGTTAACATAAGCTTAATATAAGTAGAGCTGAATCATATTGTAATGTGAATGCTTAACTGAAATAGTCAGCTTAATTTATCTGCAGAGCCACCAGCTACCTGCATGTCTTGTACCGTAGAAGGAAGCGTATTACATTGATAAAGGAATTATGTTATAGATAACATAGGAACAACTCTTTGGTAGAAGCTGTGGTGGCCCTTAAAAGAGCCTTTGGTGCACTGTGTGCTAGATTTAACCTCTTCACTTCTTGGACTTCTTTGGGGCGGCTTTCTTTGCTGGAGCCTTCTTAGTGGGAGTTTTCTTTGCAGCTGTTTTCTTTGGGGCAGCTTTCTTTGCAGCCTTCTTCACCGCGGGAGTAGCGACCTTTTTGGCTGCAGGCTTCTTGGCAGCCTTCTTAGTTGGGGTCTTCTTTTTTGCGGTCTTCTTTACCGCCTTTTTCTTGGGAGTTGAAGGAGTTTTCTTGGCAGCGGGTTTCCTGGCTTTAACCGGGGCTTTCTTCTTCTTGACATCTTTCTTTGCAGGTTTGGCCGCTTTGGTCTCCTTGTTGAGCTTGAAAGACCCGGAGGCTCCTGTTCCTGAGGTCTTCACCAGTTTGCCGCTGGCCACCAGCCTGCTCACAGCCAGGTTGATGCGTTTGTTTGCCTTCAACACATCGACGCCTTTTGCAGCCAAAATCTTCTTGAGCCCTGACAGTGACAGCCCCTTGCGGGTGCTGGACTCTGCCACGGCGCTGAGGATCAGCGCTGAGAGAGTGGGTCCGGTGCTCTTTTTACGGGGTGTCGACTTTTTCTTCGCGGCTTTGGCCGGCGCTTTAGCCGGGGCAGCTACTGCTGGTGCTTCTTCCGCCATGTCTGTGTGTGTCTCTGAGTATTCGTCGAAGGGTGTCTGAACTGACAGCAGGAGGCGGGACTTATAACACATATGAGAACCGTGGAGAGTCAACTCACATAGCCTCCGGGCACTCTGCTGACATACGGCGACACTTGTGTTTTCTCGTCCGCTTTTTGGGGGTAACATTCAGCGAGAGAAACATTCAAGTTTAAAATTGTTATAGCAGCATCAAGAAAACGTCCCCCCCTTCAGGCTGAGGCTCATGTTTGGTGACGAGGATGCGTTTGTTCAATTCCAGGAGCCTTCAAACCTCCATAACACACAGTCACTTTGTGCAACTCTTCACTTTTTGTCTGCTAAAATAGATAAAAATTATTCATATGTAAATGTTACAGTGGTGTTCCAGTAAGCAGAGATATGCGAGGGTAGATTAAAACTGAAATCGGTGTAATAGTGTGATTTATTTGGATTTAATCAGACATGATTTCGGTGGCGGTAAACACACAGGTGTTGTCCGTGACTCAGGCTGTGATTGGGCTCCTGTCTAAGGTTGATCCGATGGGAAAAACTCTTCCCGTTTCCACCAAATGTTAACATGATGAGACTGGCAACACCACTGCGTAAGTTAATTTCTCAGTTCAATAAAGTGTTTATTTCTTTCATCTACCGTATCATTTAACCAACTCCATACCTATAGATCTTCATAAAGTTAAAGCCTTTAAACGTGGAAGCAGTGTTTAGATGCCTGTATTATTTTAGAATTTCAGAACATACAATTTAGGTTTTGTAAATAATAATATACATTGGATTTGAAGTTTTAACTTGAGGTCATGTACGTTACACGATTGCAGTGCAAAGTTCTCTGAACTATCATTAACTGAATGGAGGTCTATTATAAGACTTAATAACCAATACATGTCATATATAGTAAACAAATGTTATTAACAAAGTTCTCAATTGCCTGACCTCATTTAGCTAATTGCCTGTTGTCAATACCTTAAACCATTTCACATGGTAAAACACAATTTGCAGATCTCACTTACACTTTTCAGCAAAACTCTAAACACATTCTCATTCTCAAAACACATTTTGCACTCAAATGCTTGTTCAAATTTGTCATCCAAATTTGTAAATACAAATAGAGCAGACATGTCATTGATTAAACACAACCACTCAAAATTGATTTCACTTGTTTCAAATGATGTGACACAACCAATATAAGCCAGATCAGAGAGCAAACAGGTTGTTGAAGGCGGAATGAGGAAGTCTGAGAATGGATAAAAGAAACTATGTGAGTACAAGGACGAGTGCGTATGTGAGGTGAAAAAGAGGAGGAGGACAAGAAAGAAGGAGGACGAAAAGGAAGACAAAGAGTAGAAATATCCAATGAAATTCAAGCAACAATCATAGACCACATTCTTGTCCATGGACTGACAATGAGGGAAGCAGGACTCAGAGCATAACCCAATCTAAGCCAATTTTATGTGTCCACCATAGTAAGGACATTCAGAGAAGAGAACAGGTACAGTATACTTATGTATTTTTGGAATTACAAATTTACTGTTCTACACTATATACAGCTGTTTCAATAGACATTTGTAAAGTTCATCACTGTATGTATTACCGCATGAATATTTTTTGTAACTGCATATCCACTTTTCGTAGAATTGCAATAAACAAATTGTCTGGCTTTAAACACTGTGCTTTCTATTCGTTCAGTGCTCTGATCAATAGATTTTGACTGCTTGCAGGCTCATATCAACAAAGAACAAGAATTACAGTATCAGAGAGATAATGGACACGTTTATTGATTGTGAGTCATTACAAGTCATCTACTTTTTTATCTGTGTGGTGCATTAACTATGTATATAATCAGCAAAAAAGCTCTAAAATGAGCTTGCAGATTTCAAATTTCTTCTCTCCCTTTCAGCATGTACCAATCATTATAATACATAAACAGCTGATAGTGCAATTACAATGCAATTCTTTAATTGCAGAATTATTTTTTTTTTGTTTGTTTGTTTGTTTCTATATATGTGATTCTTGTCTGCTGTATATAGTGTAGAACAGCAGATTTGTTGAACTGTGTTTATAGCCTGTAGACTACCTTGTTTTGTTAAAAACTGGTCCTGGTCTCCTACAGATAAGGTTTCTTTAACATGATGTGATAGGCAGCAAGAATAATATCATTTTTTGTGAAATGTTATCCTATACAAAGACACTGTGAAAAATAAGACCAAAAACATTACAATTTTTAATTGTGAGGCACAACAGCGCCACCTTCAGATGAAAATAAGCCACGATCAAACAGTTTTGTAAAGTGTTTAACCAGAGTCATCAAGCTCATAAAGTGCACAAAGGAGAGCTGCTGAAACATGTTTACAGATTTGAAAATGTATATACTTTTACCCTACAAAGTGGAACTGATGACGCTCTACCTGTGCTGCTGGAATTGATTTCTGTTGATTAATAACTCCTTGTTGTTACGGATGTTTAATGAATGACATAGGTCAGTTCATAATGTACAGAGAATACCAGATTATTACTAAAGATAAATACAACACATAACATATTAATCATCCTGGATCAGCGGACAGGAAGCAGATCAACACCTCAGCTCACCTTATAGCTTAGAAACTCTCCGGAAGTAACATAAATAATTAAAATCCCTCCACAGCAACCATTTCTCTACAGTGACATAAAGCAACTTAATTTTTATTTACAGTGGATTGAGTGCATCGCAGTAAATTCCGGTGTAATCGTCTACATTTTATTTTGAAATTTAATAAAAAGCGGAAGCTCTGTCGTTAATGTAAGACGCTGATACGATCTCTTTTCTGATTGGGCGGTCATATTCACACGTAATTCAACCAATCAGGGAACAGCTCGGTTGCTATATAACCATGGTTACGCGACTCGTATGCTACATTTCGTTTAACTTCGTAGCGAAATAACTTAGCAGGATGTCTGGACGTGGAAAGGGAGCTGGTAAAGCTAGAGCCAAGGCCAAGACTCGGTCTTCCCGTGCCGGGCTTCAGTTTCCTGTGGGTCGTGTTCACAGGCTGCTGAGGAAAGGCAACTATGCCCAGCGTGTTGGCGCCGGCGCTCCCGTCTATCTAGCAGCGGTGTTGGAGTACCTGACCGCTGAGATCCTGGAGTTGGCCGGGAACGCTGCCCGCGACAATAAGAAGACCAGGATCATTCCCCGCCATTTGCAGCTGGCTGTCCGCAACGACGAGGAGCTCAACAAGCTGCTCGGCGGAGTCACCATCGCACAGGGTGGTGTCCTGCCCAACATTCAGGCCGTCCTGCTGCCCAAGAAAACTGAGAAGGTCGCCAAAAAGTAAAGTCAAGACTTGGATCCAATCGCATTTCAAACCCAACGGCTCTTTTAAGAGCCACCCACTCACTCTAATAGCTAAATTGTTTCTGTAACTTAGAGATTTATCCGTGGTCGAAAATTGAATTCTACTCATAGCATCGACGTACATGAATTTCTTTTAAAAGTAGTCCGCTATACAATGGCCCAGTGATGAGCGAGTAACAAAATCCAATATGGTGGCTCTAAGACTCATTATTGCTTCAATTGGGTAGCACATCAACAAGAAATATGGCTGACTGTAATAAAATCTTTGCATATTGTGCAAATAAAGCAGGCCAGCAGAGGGAGCAACAAAAATGCCCTTTTTAAGTGGAGCCATGACCTACAAGGACCTGTGAGATAAAGCGCAACAGTCTACTACTAACAGTATGGTGTACATTCAGACAGGATCCGGTGCCTATATCCCTGTGAAATGTGACCAAAACTGAGGATATCCAGGTGTATTCATAAAGACTTTGATACTCTACCTGTTGTCTTATTTATATCATGTACCCAAGTTTATAAACCTTGTGGCTCATGATTTATGCTGCAAAATAGTGACACAAAGCAGTGCAAGTTTTGGTCAAAAAACATAGACAGTGAATTAGAGTAAGTGAGCACCAGCATCAATAAAGTCAGATATCTGATGGCTCTGCCTGCCGACCTACTTTTGAAGACTACAGGACTATAGGAACCACAATGAACATTTGCCTTTTAATAGTTAACCAGTTGAATTTCTTGACATCTTGATGTTGTTCAAAGGTAGTGTGGAAATCTATTCTTTGCTCTGATGAGTCCAGCTTTTATATATTTGACTCCAATTGCTGTATCTTCTGTGTGAGATGCACAAATAGATAAATTAATGGTATCTATGGGTTAAAAATACGTCAGTATTGAATTTCAGTTTCATGTGGGACATGAACAGCTTCTCCATGGGCCAAAAACTTTCATTTTATAATACAACATGTGAGATTAAAATACTGGACCTCATGTATGTCAATGTGAAGGAGGCATGTAGTGCAGACGGTGACAGGCCAAGTACATATAAATATATACAACACTCAGTAGAACATACATAAAAAGTGCAACCCTGAAGAACAAAGAGTTCATAGCTCATTATGGTGTTTGATTTGTTTTGTTTGATTCAATTTGCTCTTGCATAATTTCCAAATAAGTTTACCTTTCTACCGTCTGTTCATATGTACTTATTTCTGCCTTTGTGCTGCTGCAATAACTGTGAATGTGTATCTTAAAGTATAAAAGTTAATTTTATTTTGTAAATAATTTATTTTTAAAGTAACTACTAACTATGTCAGATACATGTAGTGTAATAAAAAAGTAGTACAGTATTTCTCACTGAAATTGAATGTAAGTATGAAGATTTATGGGTCGCTTCACACAGTGGTTATCTGTTGTTAAAAATGCAACGTGTCCTCTTTTACGTCCGCGGACATGCCCTAAATGCAGAGTCTCTGCCCTCAGCAACATCATTCGACTCGTCAGAATCAGTCAAGATGAGTGGAAGGGGTAAGGGAGGCAAAGGACTCGGAAAAGGAGGCGCCAAGCGTCACCGTAAAGTTCTCCGTGATAACATCCAGGGAATCACCAAGCCTGCTATCCGCCGTCTTGCTCGCCGCGGTGGTGTCAAGCGTATCTCAGGTCTCATCTACGAGGAGACCCGTGGTGTGCTCAAGGTCTTCTTGGAGAACGTCATCCGAGATGCCGTCACCTACACCGAGCATGCCAAGAGAAAGACCGTCACCGCCATGGACGTGGTCTACGCTCTGAAGAGACAGGGCCGCACTCTGTACGGCTTCGGTGGTTAAACACTATCCAGACCTTCACACACTGAAACCCAAAGGCTCTTTTAAGAGCCACATACTGAACTAAGAGTTAATTTTGTCCTCTATTGATGTAGACAATCTATTTTATTAATTTATCTATATCTATATCTATATATTAATTTATAATATGGACCCTGTCTGGTTCTCCCCCTCTTCTTTCTCCACACTGAGAGGTCACTGATCCAGATGGGGTTCCCTAAGCTGGCATCGTGCATATTTTTAATAATTGCTATTTTTTAATCTTATATCCATGTCTATTGCTCTTAAACCTCAATATTTTTTAAACAGAATATTTTGCTTAGTTACACCTCTAGTGGTCCTCCATTATAAAACGTACACAAATTTTATTGAATTTAATTATTATTTTTTTGTTAGGTGGAAGAACACTGGCAAGGAAGAGGAGTTTGGACAGGATGAAAGTTTTGACTATATTTACTCTAAATGTATAATTTGTATCTATCTGAATGTTAATGATTTGTCTTCAGTTCAGTTTTATTGAGGCAAAGTTTAGCTCCGGGTGCTAGTTCATAGTTGTTTAAATATTTAGTTTAAATCTCCAATTCAGTTTGATTTTTTATTATAACTGTGATGTTGTCTGCATAAGCAAGGGATGACAACATCCAAGATATGTCCCAGAAAATTGTTTGTCTGTATTGATTGTGTGTAGTAAAGGATTGATTGCACTTAGAGGACAGCCTTGCTTTACACCTCTCTTTACATTAAAACAATCAGTCAGATAACATTAACATTTATGCATACACACACATACAGCCATCTGATCATGTGAATAAATTATTTTGGGAAGCCATATGATTCCATCAGATATGTTTTTGAAAGAAAAAAAAACATATCCAGAGAGTACCTTTACCTTACCTTACCTTACCTTACCTTTTCTTTCGTATTCTCTGTATTATTTGTCTTAAAAAGACAGATTATGCCTCTATTCTATTCATAATTCTTTTGAAAATATTTTATAATCAGTATTCATAATAGTCAGATGTCTGTGGTTGTTGATGTCAGGCTCGTCACCTCAGTTGCTTGTGAGGCGCATGCACAGTCGCGTAAAAAAATTCAGCCAATCCTGTAAGCGGAACAGCGCAGTGTTATTTGCATAACACGCATATAAATAGACTGGAGAAAGAATTGCCACTTCAATCGTATCCACACGAAACAATCATGCCTGACCCACCAAAAGTCGCGAAGAAGGGCTCTAAGAAAGCCGTCTCGAAGAGCGTCACTAAGACTGGCAAGAAGAAGAGAAGAACCAGGAAGGAGAGCTATGCTATCTACGTGTACAAGGTCCTCAAGCAGGTCCACCCCGACACCGGTATCTCCTCTAAGGCTATGCTGATCATGAACTCATTCGTGAGCGACATCTTCGAGCGTATCGCCGGTGAGTCCTCCCGTCTGGCTCACTACAACAAGCGCTCCACCATCACCTCCAGGGAGATCCAGACCGCCGTCCGCCTGCTCCTTCCCGGTGAGCTGGCTAAGCACGCCGTGTCTGAGGGTACCAAGGCGGTGACCAAGTACACCAGCTCCAAGTAAACCTGCTGTTTATCCTAACAACACAACGGTCCTTTTCAGGGCCACACACTACTTCAACTAAGTGCTGTATTCCACCTTTTATTATCCATAATATTGGCAGACATTAAAAGTATAACATTTATCAGTATTTAAACTGTGCAGTGTCATCAGTGAAACACTACTGAAAATTACTTAAACACTTTCTTCACTGCAATACTACTCATTAAAGAGTAGTGCTGTTGAGTTACATTTAAGCACCGACAACAGATTCACATTAGGTTGCATGCGTTTTACGTTTTCAAGCATCAGTAACAACATGAGGATAGTTAAATAACTGAGGCTGAACTTGATTATGTACAGAATTTAATATTTGCGTAAGCCGTGGACTTCAGGCTTGTTATATTCATGATCTTTTTTACGTCTTAGCTAAGTGATACATACTCAAACTGATACAAGTGCGGTTTCATAACGCAGTCAGGATTACTCTGTAAATGACAATCGAAATGTAGTATATATATATATAATATAGGTTAATGATTAGCGATATATCAAGCCAATGATTAGATTTTTAGTGTGTTGTGCAGTAGGATTTAGCTTTCAGATGACGTGGGTGGCTCTTAAAAGAGCCTTTGGGTTTCAGTATGTGAAGGTCTGGATGGTGTTTAACCGCCGAAGCCGTACAGAGTGCGGCCCTGTCTCTTCAGAGCGTAGACCACGTCCATGGCGGTGACGGTCTTTCTCTTGGCGTGCTCGGTGTAGGTGACGGCGTCACGGATGACGTTCTCCAGGAAGACCTTAAGCACACCGCGAGTCTCCTCGTAGATGAGACCAGAGATACGCTTGACACCACCGCGGCGAGCCAGACGGCGGATAGCGGGTTTGGTGATTCCCTGGATGTTATCACGGAGAACTTTACGGTGACGCTTGGCGCCTCCTTTTCCGAGTCCTTTGCCTCCCTTGCCCCTTCCGCTCATCTTGACAGCTTTTTTCGAGTCGAATGATGTTGAAGGGAGCAGAGACTCTGCATTTAGGGCATGTCTGCGGACGTAAAAGAAGATAGGTGGCATGGGTTTCGCGGGGCGGTGCCAAACGCTGCAGTCTATCTGCATGGTCTTTGTTACATAATCATCTGAAAGATTTCAATTTACTGTTTTTCTCAATTACTAAAACAATAAAACCCACTGGCTGAACAAAGTTCTCAGTTGCCTGAACACATTTAGCTAACTGTGCAGTCTGTTGTCATTTGACATGGTGAAACATGATTTGCAGAATCTCTGTACTTTTCAGCAAAACTCGACCCATTAATTCCCAAAACACATTCTGCACTCTAATGCACATGGCATCCATACTGGTAAACACAGAGTGGCAACAGCAGAACAAGTGATTACATAGCAACAGAGACAGAGGACAAGTTTGTGAGATGCTGGGCTCAGTACTGTACAAATAGAGGTACAAGGAGGAGGAAGAACAAAAAGAGCAAAGCAGAGTAGTAATTTCTGATCAGTTGGCCAGGCTACATGTTTTCCAGTCATCAAAAGACAGTCATCAATGACAGAAAATGAACTTTGTTTTGAAAATTCAAAAATGTACTTCTCCTGAGAACTATAAACACTATTTATATATAGTTTATTTACAATTTAGTTATTCCTTTATTCTCTTCCTATTTTGTTTATTTTATTTTATTTTATTTTATTTTATTTTATTTTATTTTATTTTATACTGAAAAAATAATTTAAAACGGGCGACGTAATGAATCAGCACACTCCAGAAACAGTAGGTTGGCGGTATGGACCCTTCCGTCGGTTGCGAAGCAACATGAGAGCGGAGGAAGAAGGAAGTTAATGAAAACATGCTAACAGAAGTCATGGATAATATTTGTTGTTGTTCTCAAATAACGTACTAGTGAATTCAGCCGTCCCGCGCCATGTGGTTACAGTAGTCATGCCCACTGAAAACAGACCTTTCCTCCCTGGCTTGTTTTTGTTTTCATTTGTATGTTCATCTATGGGTGTGGTCTGCTGGGTAACGTTAGCGACGTTAGCATGTGATTGCTGCCAACGACACTGTTCAGACATAAAGGATAAATGAAATTAGGAATAATGCAGTACTTCATTCATCGTAAATAAATAGTAGTGTTGTTGTCTATCACCGACAGCTTCACTGTATCTGCAGCCAGCTGTGATTCATTCAAATAGTCTATTTAGCTCATTATAATATATTTATCCTCACTGTTTACATTAGGCTGTTGAATATGCTACAATCGTATCCACCTACATCATGTACACACATTTCATTGCATCACCAGTCCTTTGCAGTCTACAAATGTCTGTCAGTGTCTATAGATGAATATGTTATGCACATATCCTATCTATCTATCTATCTGTCATCTGTCTGTCTGTCTGTCCGTCTGTCTGTCTGTCTGTCTGTCTTATGTTTTATGTTTCTTAAGTTGTGTTCATGTCTGTGCCTACCTGTCATGTTCCTTGTGAAACTGTGCCTGTCTATACCTGTATGCATGATTGAGAGCAGTGAACCATTCCTGGCACTGGCCAGGCCAGTACAATTAGTCTCAGTTCTGATCCTGCAATTTTCAATTTTTGCACTTTTTATTTATTTATTTTTTGTCATATGCATTGCACAGACTCAACATTACAAGGAAATCTTTGAACGAGAAGAATTGAGTCAGCTCAGCATGAAGGCATTACACATGAAGAATAGAAATAAGATAAAGCAGTAAAGTGAAATACTATAAAAAACATTTTAGGTAAAAAATATATATACAACTTACTAAAATAGAATATGAAAAATACATATAAGTGTTCTATATATATATATATCTATATATATATATATATATATATATATATATATATATATGTATATGTATATGTATGTATGTATGTATGTATGTGTATACATATATATACAGGTACTGAGAAGTGTCACTGTATAAATAGATATACTACAAAATTTAAAATGTTTATAGTAAGAGTAAAGTGACATGTCTACACAGGGATAGTGTTGATTTAAATAGAGGAAAGTGACAACAGACGAAATAGAGCAAAATGTGTGCAACCTTTGTCGCATGTCATATCCATATTCCTGTCTTTCTCGACATTGTCAGCCACAAAATAAAGGTCTCAGGTCTTTGTGTGGCTGTTGTTCTGTAAATGTTGACGGGTTTAAACCTTAAAAAAACCTTAAAATCACATTTTAATCCCTCAGAAGCTCCAATATAACCTTTACCAAGCTGCTGTGTACTGTAGAAATTACCTGAATACCAGCAGAGAGCATTATGAGTTACCCCAATTCACAGAGAAATTCAACATGACAAATTGTTGTTCTGATATTTTTAAAATCTACATACTGAGCAGCTCTAACTCCACCTCTCTCCTTTCCAGCCTAATATGGATGAAGTGAACGTCGTCTCTCTTGCTGTTGGGAGATGTGTGGACGCCTGCTGCCTGCTGCTCGACCTGGTCGTCAGGACGTTGAGCTGGCTGCTTCGCTTCCTTTCTGGTGTGGCCACTTCTCTCCACAATATGCTGGTCGCCCTGAGTGGATCCACTCTAGTTGAGTACTGGAACTTTGCTCTTTTCTCTTTCCTCACCGCCACAGAGGCCGTCTCCAGTGCTGCCTGTGGAGCCCTGCATGTCGTGGAGGGCTGGCTGCAGATGCTGGGAGGAGTGTTTGAGAGTTTCAAGATGGTGGGACACCTCTCCTGTCATGTGGCGTGGCGCATCAAGGAGGTGCTGCATCGTGGGTTTATTTCGTGCAGCTGCATCCTGCGTCAGACGTGCGAAGGCCTCTGCATCGCGCTCAGCCTTGTTCTCTACTTTGTCAACACGGTGGTTAACATCGTCCTCATCGGCACGCAGAACTGTCTGTCTGTGTTGGCGGGGGTCTGGGAGATGGTGGCAGACCCCGTGCACAAAGTGGTGGAGCTGGCTCTGACTGCACTGACCTTCCTGTACAGTTGTCTGGTTGGTGCCTCCGTGCTGCTGTGGACGCCATGCCAGCTTTTGCTGGACTTCCTGGGAGCACTGAGTCGTGTCTTCTTTGCTGTTTTCATGGTGGACTGGCACGGCCTGCTCATCACAGCAGCCATCGTCTCAGTGGCTTTGCTGTTACTGAACCACAGGCTTCCTGTCCTTGCCGGACGGCTGTGCCTTCATTTGGTCAACGCTCTTCCGGGAGCTCATGGTATACAAACAGTACAGGAACAAGCTCTGGCCAATCAGGAGGTCCATACCAGGACAGCGCAGGAAGTGAGTACAACAAGTCTACAGCACACAGACGCTTTAATAACTGAGACTGAGAATGAGCTGAGCCAGCCAAACCTCCCTCAGCTCCAGGCTCAGGAGGAAGGCAAGCCAGCGAGCGGCAGCAGGGCTGCTACATCCCGGCCAAACTCCACTCCGGCAGATAGCGGCGAGCTGCTCAGCCTGTTAAAGGAGCAGGAGGAGAGGAAGAAGTGTGTCATCTGTCAGGACTTCAGCAAGACTGTGCTGCTGCTGCCCTGCCGTCACCTCTGCCTCTGCCGGCACTGCGCTGACATCCTGACTCAACACCGTCACGCTCAGCAGCGCTGCTGTCCACTCTGCCGGCAGCCCATCTCACAGACCATGGACGTCTTCCTCTGATGGGCTGAAGCGGCACTCACATCAACTACAAACTGCAGCACAAGAGAGAAGAAACCTGTTGCCGCTATAGTCACTGTTTAATCACAAGTAGGTGTGAGTGTTGAACTGCATCTGTAGAATCAAGTATCGCAAAATGCCGACTTCTGGTATCTTTATTTATTCTTTGTTCTGATATTTTCTAACCAAAACCCAGAAACTTTTCTTACATTACTGAACAGTATCTGTGTGCCCTGGTGTTTCATCTTAAAGTGTGAAAATGTAAATTAAATAATTTATGTTTGCCATCAATTTTGAAATGCCAAAATAACAGAAATGTCTCTTAACATAATTATGAAAGAAGTGAATTTTGCAACAGCTGAACTTGTTGGCCACTGATTATGAACACTGGATTAATACACGTGTGGATTTGTGCCAAAGACATTGCATTTTTTGTACTAATTTAAGTTTATTTAAGTTATTTATGTGTTGAACATTTTTAAAAAATGTATAAAAGCTGTCAGATATGTTAAAGACTGAATGTGTGCCCTTTATGTTTCTATTTTGTTGGTGCAAACTCTTTCTACAGTAGTAAAGTTTTGGTGCTTAAGCTAAGGGCGGCATACTTAAACAGCAAATCAGTTTTGTGGCAGTTGCTGTCAATAGTATGAGCTGCATGAGAAATAAATATTCACAATGAAAGGAAAGGGTTTTCATTTAATTTGAGAATCACGTTTTACTGAATCTGAAGCCGGACAGATGGTAACATCAGCAACTCAAGGTATCACCGACTGCACTAGATGTTAATTTCAAGCAAAAGTTCTGATTTAAAAATTTAACTAAATGGTATGTAAGATTCTAAAGATGCCGCTTGTGTCTCGGGCTACAGTGTGAGGATCCCGTGAGTGGAGGAAACTCTTGATCATCCAGCGCAGTGAACTTGTGTAGGCAGAGGTCCGGGTGAAGAGGGTGAAAGGAGAGTCTTCCTCTTTTCTTGATGTTGTCGACCACAACCCAAGGCTGATGTGCCGCCCTGTGTGAGGGAGTAGAGCAGAACGGGGCCTTTGGTTTCACCTGCGCAGGGCCAAAAGTGTGGCAATTCTTTGCTCCAGCACCAAAATCTCCTGGCTGTGATTGGCACAGCTCTTGCAGCCCGATGGTGAGGCAAGCAAAGTCATGGCTTCTTGAGCCTGTGCTCAGCTAGTTTCTTCTAACGAGAAGGTGCTCTGTCTAATTAAAATACATGCTAAAATGAATAATCTAAAAGGTGTACTTTTTAAAGAGCGTATTAAACAGGTCCCATAGTCATAATTTGACATGTTTAAGTTTCTGATGCAAACACTAAATCTGTGAAAACTGTCTTTTGTTTTTGTGCTGCACACATTAAGACTTAGCACACTTTAGCACATAGCTATGGTCAATTGAAAACCATGATTAGAAACTACTCTACTTTTGAATGAACTGTTTTATCTGTTCTATTGGTTTGTTTGTGTATTCATAATATTTATAGGTTGAATGAATGTATGAACTAATTTTCTGATTGTCCTGGTTCATCTCAGATCTGCTAAATATTTTCCTTATCCCCTTAAATAAAATGACAACATGATGTATTGTGTCAGCATCAGTATGAGGATGTTGGCACACTAAAGCTGTATCTGCAAAAATACAGAAAGGTGCAGCTTTATTCTCACACTAGTCTTTGTGATGTACTGTGCCAGTATTGGTATGAGGATGTTGACACACTAAAGCTGTATCTGCAACAACAATGAAAAGGAGACTGCTTTATTCTCACACTAGTCTTTGTGATGTAGTATGCCAGTATTGGTTATGAGGATGTTGGCACACTAAAGCTGTATCTGCAAAAATAGATACACAGATACAGCTTTATTCTCACACTAGTGAACAAAAAACTTTTAGCTACTGACTCTGGTCACTGTGTTGTCTTGGTACTTTTAGAGCATTTGATACAGTCGACAATGAAATTCCCCCCCTCCATGTACCTTTCTGTGTAAATATCTCATGATATAACATGAAAACCTGCAGCTTATATTCAAGTGCGACCTATATATGTACAAAATGTATTTTCTTTTCAAATTTAGCTAGTGCAGCTTATATTCAGGTGCGCTCTATAGTCCGGAAAATATGGTAATTTGATTAAAATAACAGAAACGTGAGAAATATGATTGAGAATACAAACATAAATATACATTGTACTCATTCACTAAGTATCATAATCACCTTTATTTGCCAGGTGTGTGTACACACACACAAACTGTCCATACATATGCATACAGTGAGAGTAACATATAAACAGTCACATTTCTTGTGTGTACACACACCTGGCCAATAAAGTGATTCTGAAAGTTAGTACTTGTCAATTCTTTCAGTCCAGAAGCCTGCATGAACAGGCAGCCTGACAAATGAGCTCCACAATATCCAGGTGGAGCTCATGGACTGAACTGATACTGTTCTACTATTGTATTGTAGCTTTGTTTACTTTATGTACCCAGCTCCCTAAGACTGGATCTAGCTTCAGACTATGCTGTAAAATAGTGAGGTGTCTCTCTTTCTCTCAAACCGAGGGGGACACAGACAATAAAAGTGAGAGGGTGCCGTTAACAGAAAGGTGAATGAGAGAAACGTTATTTTCTTATCACTAATGACAGCTACGTTCAACCCACAGCTGCATGTGCGACTGGACCTTGAACAGACTTGTATAACTTCGGCCAGCCATTCTTCTCTGTTAAGCAGAAACTGTTGGAGCTTCACCTGAGCTTTGTGTTTTCATCACCTGTAGGGCGTGGCGGGTGGAGACTGAATGTTGGCCTCTGCTGTAGAGATCAGGAAGTTTTGGGGGAGAGCAAAGAGAAAACATGTAGCTATGTTGTTAGGCAGAGAAGAACAGTAAACACTTCTCGGAATCCAGCCTGTGAACTCATTGTTCCCCTTGTCATGCATTGCACACTTCCTCACCCTTCTGCTTCTTCTGCTTCAGGTGACAACTCAGGCATTCCTGAGGCATTCCTGAGGCTGCCTTGTCAAAAATTATTTAGTGGTTCATATTTGTTGTGTTGTCCAGAGGTAGTGTTTGCAAACAGAAAACAGCTCTATTCAACTTTAGTAATCCATATTATTGCAAGAACCACTCAACTAAGTAAAGAGAAATCCATCATTACTTTAAGACATGAGGGTCAGTAAGTCCAGAAAATATTCAATAACTTTCAATAACTTTGAATGTGTCTTCAAGTGCAGTTTCAAAAACCATTGAACACTATGAATGTGTGCGATTTGGTGACTGCACTGTTTTTTAGGGCCACAAATGAAGTCTTGCTTAGGGCTGGTAAAAGCCACATAAGTTAACTATTTACATATTATGTTACACATTTATTATTTACATATTTACCTGTTTAAATATTTACAACAACATCTTTAAGACAGTTAGTATATTCTGTTGAATATGACTTTCTGATTTCCTCACGTTTAACAAGGAAGTGAAGATGTTGTGAAGTGTGGAATCAAGTAAAGTGGCTTGAGAAAGTTGCCCGTCTCCATCCTGCTGTTTCTTCCTAACAAGAGTGATCCAACCACCACACATCGAACCCTCACATTACACTCATACCAGTGCTGTCACAATCGAATATACTCATCAATCAAAGAGAGTTACTGTAAAACAGTATTGACTGAATGCCAGAAACCAAACTGGCCTCGCTGGTTTCAGAAGCTGTTCCCGACATGTTCACAGGTTTTTACAGGAAGCCCATATAAGAATGAAGAAAGTCAAGAAGTGAAGACTCACTAATCTGAATTATTACTCTATGATATTTGAGGTTACTACTGTATTGGTCTTCCTTTCCTGTGGGGAGGGGGTGGTCCTCATAAAAGCCAATTTCTTCATCGTGTTTGATGTTTTTTTTGTTTTTTTTTTAAACTGCATTGGATGTTTGAATGGTTTGCATGGAGAACTTCAACATTTCAAATAATGACTATGGGAACAGTTTAAGAAGGAGGAACACATGATGTGATGTACATACATGATCTATATACATATCATATTAAAGTAGTGTTTTCTCATGTTTCTGTTGACAGTAACAAGACTTGTTAACAATGCTTTTATTGCATACATCAATACAGTTACAGCTACACCAATGCCATCTGTGCTGACATTACATGCACAGGTGGAGTGCAGTGTGGTAGTGTGTCCCAATCATTAGGGTGAAGTGATGAATCTGTGGTTTTTCTGTGTCTGTAGATAACATCACCATCATCCAAGAAAAACAAGAAAGGTCTGTGGCATCCCCCTCCCTCACCTTCACGCCTCCTTTTCCTGTGCTACATAAATGTCACAGAGGTTCACAGATGACACAGTTCACCTGTGAAAATTGCCGGTGTGAGAATGAAGATCTCTGCGATTTTCCCGCTGTTGCTGCTGGTCTGCTCTGTCTCCACTTCAGCGGAAAACACAGAGGTACAGCAGTCTTATTTGCAAGACATCCGTACTCTACTGAAAGAGATGACCGCCTCGATGGCTCAGCAGAAGTTGGAGATGAGATTCTTGCAAAGAGTGAATCAAGGTACAGCATTTTGTCAGATAATGACAGAAGTAATAGCATTATGACTTGCTTTCTGTTGTTTTACAAGGGTGTCAAAGTCACGATGTAGCACTTCATAAATATCCAAAAGGATAAAATTGAAACTCAGTAACTAAGTTGTTACTTCCACTAATATATTTCCATAGATCCTGATGGTGCAGTGAAATTAAACTCATAGAGTTATTTATTTGCTTTTATTTCTTCAGATCATGCAGCAAAGCTGAAACAACAGAAGACTGAGATGAGGAGGCAGAAGACTGAGATTAACAAGCTCAACAAACAGTTGCAAGGTATTTAGGGGAACGTTTAGTAAATGTTTTTTTTTTTTTTGCACTGAGATTGAGATCAGCTATTTATGTTTTCATCCTTAAGTGTGCTCTTAATTATCTCTCTCTCTCTCTCTCTCTCTCTCTCTCTCTCTCTCTCTCTCTCTCTCTCTCTCAGTGAAACAGGTGGCTTTCTCAGCCTCTCTCTTGGGTGCAGGCTATGGATATAACGGACCCTTTACCAAATACACTACTCTAGTGTTTGAACATGTCATAACAGACATTGGAAAGGCCTACAACAAACGCACAGGTACCTGAACTCATATATGTTGATGTCAGTCTGACTAACAGATGTTGTAGCATCTGATTTTCCATTTAAATTAACTCAAACAAATGTCCAACAGGTGTTTTCACTGCACCAGTGAAAGGAGCCTACCACTTTGAGTGGTACATAGGTACACATGGTGGTTCCCATGCCACAGGTGCTGTGTTGGTGAAGAACACGGAGCACACTTTTATTGCATATGAGCATCAGAAAAGCCATTATGGGACTTCTTCTAATGGTGTCACACTGCTTCTGGAGGTTGGAGATGATGTGTTTTTACGTCTGTGGCCTGGTACAAAGGTGTTTGACAATGACAATCACCATACCACCTTCAGTGGCCATCTGCTTTTCACCATGTGAGACTGAAACAGCTGTGACAGTCATGCAGGTTTTTGTTGTCTTGAACAATTATTCATCTTAAACTTAATCTGATTATCTTGAATCACAGTAATTTTGTCAAATATACTACTTTTTTTTTTTTTTTTTAATCAAATTTAAAATGTTTAGACACTTACTACCTGGATCATGATCTGGATCTGAATCTTGCATCCTTTTTTCTTTTTTTCAAGTTTCAGTGAAGTTTTCTGATTCTCTTGTGATATGAATAAATAATAAACATATTATTACAATACTGTCTGTATTTCTCATTTTCATTTCAACTCTAATTATGAACATATTAAAAGCATTGACAGAATAATTAGTGGACAGAGCTCTGATAAACATGATTGAATGAAAGGAATTTAGCTTAAATTTTATGTTTATTTATATGCTTTACTTTGATCAACTAGTCTTATAGTCTTAATTGATTTTTTGTCTTTGACAGCTATTTATTGTAAATGAACACAAATTAAAAGTTTATTTTTGTCTCTACTTTATTATTTCTTCAAAACATAAATACTCCGTCCAATTTGTCATTAAAAATATATTAACTTGCTGGGTGGGGAATCAGATCTGATAACAGGGTTGGTGTTAGAGGTACTGGCTGGCACCATGTAGACAGGTTATACGCTCTCTCTGGAAACAGGAGAAAGCGTCTGTGTTTCATCTCGCTCAGCAGAAAGGGAGAGAGAGGATTTATTAAAACATTCACAATTTAAATCCTCCTCTGTTATGAACACTCAATGTTCTCTATGAAATAAACACGACTTCGACACGACACAACTTAAAATGCAATGTCTTTTCTCATCTTTCAGCAAATAATGAGTTATAAGTTTTGTATGATTAAATAAATCCAAATGACAATAACCACTGCTACCTTGTAAGTTGTCTCTTTTCAACTTAAAATAAAGCATATTATGTTATCACTTTCATATGGTTCCTAAATGCATTTTCCATTTTCCAACTAAAATCATTTTACTCTAGATTTTTAACTTATTTTTAACCACTTTTAAAATAAATGAAGGTACATAACATTATATTTATAACATTAGCTTTTCACATTTTACACAATATCATACATTTCAAAATTATTAGACTTTACAAAAATGTTTAAATGTGCTCTGACCGACGTGACTAGCAACAGATGATGCTATCAGGCGCAAAAATGCGGCTACTGCTATATGTCCATATGTCCACATATTCATAATTATACATTCAGCGACATGTCAACATATTACATTTCAGTTACTTAGCTTAATTTACTATTCCACCAACCTGAAAATGGGAGAAATAAGTGAGACAGGGCAAATTCCTACACAATGTTTTAAACCCACCTAACCATAAGGTTAGGGTTTGAGGACTACAACTAACAACTAGTTTCTGGAAGGCTCCGGCTCAAGTCTCATTGTTGGCAGACTACCATCATAAACAAATCATCATAAACAAACCAAGGAAACATAATGTAAAGCAGATTAAAAGGATTAAAAGGTTTGAAGAAATGAGAATATGAACCACTAGTAATTCCTTTGGCTCCATCTAGTGATCAATGGAAGAAAAGTTTTTTCCACCCCGGTTAGTAAAATACATTCCCCAATTAGGTGGCTCAACAACATTTTAAAATGAGTGAATCATTTTGAAATAGTAGCATATAGTCATATTTCCTAGATATCTTTTTTTTTTTTCTCTTACAGATCAATAACTTACGACCGAGGAAGTTCAAGAAGGCCCCAGGAGGATCTCCATCCCACTCAGAACACTATGTAGATAATGATGTAGGAGACCCATGGAGAAGATAAAACAGAAAACAGTGAACGTACAGGTAGAAATCAGGAGAGCAGGTAAATAATAACATCCAAACAACATATTTTATGCACCCAGGTAAATAGATTAGAAATATCACCCGATGTTGTAGACTAATACTACGTCAATATTCCATAGTCACCAAAACATTTTGTCGACATACTGTATATGTCTCACACCACATCCTGTTAGTTGTTTCCAATTCTTACTATTTCCCACCACAGAGGGAGATCAACAGGACAAAGGCAGGATCCACATCCCACGTGGGACAACAGGTAGCAGAGGAGAGCCATAGAACAGGTAAGTGATACAGTGTCAGTTCACAAGCCGACAGAGGACATGTAACTGGTAGGATATATTAGTAAACAATAGAAACTGCCAGCTTTAATCTAAATTCATTGTCATGCATTAAGAGTTAAAATATTTCATAATTTAGGTGAGAGCATAATATCAGAGACTGGATACAATTTTCATATAATTTAGGTCCAAGCAAACATTCAAGTGGTTAGGGTAAAAATATAGTATTATTACAAACTGCAGGTGCATTTCTCCTCCTTGCCACAAGGAGATCCACCTTGAATTCAGTGCAGCTTCAAAAGTTACACAGTATAAAAAGAGGGCTGGACTCAACTTCCTATCTTTGTCTCCAAACATTTAAATCCTGAAGAGTTTCTCAGTTGCTTCATTGTGTGTACTGTGTGTGTTTTGTTCATTACTCAATGTAAGTAAGAATTTCTTTCCACTACTTGATAATGTTACGCTTAACTGTTGACAGGATGATTTGATATGATATTTTAATTTAACGTGATTTGAAGAATAGATTTAATTTGTTGTAATTTCTTTGTCTTTGTCAGAACCATGGCAAGCATCCACAAGAACACTCACACCTCTATTTGAAATAAATGAACGTAAAGAGCAGCAAGTGTGTCCTGGTGGGTTGTGGCTCTTTATATCTATAACGAGACGTTGATTTTAAATAAACTAAAGGTGCTCCTATTGAAAACCAATTTAAAGCTCACCCTTCTTAGAAGAAACATGACCACACACCCTGACCTCTACACGTTATATTAATGTCTACTGACTGACGATACATTAACGCACACAAGCAGTACAGCTCTTTTCATTTTAAGACATATTGTACATGTTCATATTTTTCGTCCGTGATTGTTATCTATCTTAAATTATTTTTACTTAATATTTGGCATACGTAAAAAGACAAAGACAAATTCCTTGTATTATAAAACCTTCTTGGTAATAAACCTGATTCTCATTTGTAATATTTCACAATCTAAAAATTATTTCTTTGTTTTGGACCCGTGACTTTGCCATCTTGTGTTGTCTTGTTATTTTTAATATTTGTTTTTAACCATGAGTGACAAGATTTGGATGAGAGCATGGAGCTGGTGGGTGATGTACCAGAAGCTGGGCTTAGTTTGGTTTTGACTTCATTTTGAAGCAGAAAAGAAATGTTGTCCTAAACAGTAACTTAAATGTGTATGTGGAAAAAAATTAAGGAGAGAAATTGTCAATTCAGTAACAGAATCTTGATTCATTACTGACTAGTTTGATCTGAGTTTGTGAGCCCGGTGTGTGTGTGTTGAGCTGAATGGGATCTCTGAGAATGACTTGTTGGACACAAGGTAGCCGCGCACAGCAAAAAGAGGCGTGAAGTTGAGGGAGGTGGATGTCAGGCATTGAATATTTCCTCATTCATAAAAACAGAAACCAAACCGGGTTTCCCACACTAGAGCTGAGGCAGAGGCAGATACATTGCATTGCTGGGTTTGCAGACTGAGACAGTCAATACCAATGACCTCTCGTGGTTAAAATCTTTTACTAACTACTAGCCACCACAAGTTCTACACCAACACAGCACCCATAGGATGGGCACCACCATGTGCACCCATGTACCACTTGAAGTGCTAGGCTGTTCTCCTGTTTCTACTTATTGGACATTTGTTTTTGTTATCTTAAATGGAAAATCAGCTGCTGCACCATCTGTTAGTCAAACTGACATCAATGATGATTAACAAGTGGGTGCCGTTACACATGGCAAGTTAGCGTGACTATAAGTTCACCTATGATAGACAGATGGTTTGTCCAATCACCTACCAAATATTTTTGGGCCAACCTCCAGTTTCCAATGACAACCCCCCAGATGGTTCTCTGTAAGAAACCATCTGACACAGTCAAGTTAAAAAGATTCTACAAGAAAGCACATTCACAGGAAACTTGAATCTCAGCTGGGAAATATTTCAGTATTCATTCCAGTAGATAAATTTCCAGAGGACAAAGGACAATTATTGATTGTTCCTGAAAGTGTCTCCTTAAAGGAAGTAGACTTGGTAAATGTATCTCTGTGATACCATCCATTCACATTCTCTGCATTTTACAACATCAAACTCCTTCAAAGTGTTTGAAACTGCACGGGATGGCTGCTTTTTTGCTGTGTGAATGTGTTTGAATGGTTTGCATGGAACACTTGAACATGTCAAATAATGGCTATGAGAACAGTTTAATAAGGATATGATGGAAGGTTGCCATCGAAGGCTTGATGGATAAACAGAAACCAATGGATGCCCATGCATAATAATGTAAAAAATGCCCACCCAAACTTTTCATAAGATACAATGATGTAGAAGAACTGTCACTGATAATAAATCTTTGTCAAAGGTCTTACTGCCTATTTTCAGTATAATGTACAGACTTGATCTATATACATATCATATTAAGTAGTGTTTTCTTTTGTTTCTGTGGACAGAAACAAGACGTATTATCAATGCTAACATAAGGCTGACTCAATACAGTTGTCAGTAGCAGTGGCAGCAGAAATGTCTGCACCACATGCTCAGGTGGAGTGCAGGGTAGCAGTGTGTCCCAATCATTAGGGTGAGTGATGAATCTGTGGTTTCAGAACAGTGGAGACAGAGGTGTGTCTGTAGATATCACCATCATCAATAGAAACAAGAAAGGTCTGTGGCATCCCTCCCTCATCTTCACGCCTCCTTTTCCTGTGCTACATAAATGTCACAGCGGTTCACAGATGACACAGTTCACCTGTGTAAACTGCCGGTGTGAGAATGAAGATCTTTGCCATTTTCCACTGTTGCTGCTGGTCTGCTCTGTCTCCACCTCAGGAAGCCACAGAGAGTACAACAGCCTTATTTACAAGACATCCGGCGCTCTACTGAAAGACATGACCGCGCCTCGTTGGCTCAGCAGAAGTTGGAGATGAGATTCTTGCAAAGAGTGAATCAAGGTGCAGCATTTTGTCAGATAATGACCCAAATGTATGATGGTTGCTTTCTGTTGTTTTACAGGAGATTGTCAAAGTCATTCGTAGCACTTCATAAATAACCAAAAGGATAAATTGAAACTCAGTAGTCTTGCTTCCACTAATATATTCCCATAGATCCTGGTGGAGCAGTGAAATCAAAGTCACCAGAGTTATTTATTTTGCATTTTTTCTTCAGAATATGCAGCAAGCTGAAACAACAGAAGACTGGGGTGAAGAGAGGCAGAAGACTGAGATTGACTAAGCTGAACAGGCAGTTACCCAAGGTATTTGGGGAATGTGTATCAAATATTGTTCTTTTTGTGCACTGTTTGAGATTAGCTGTTTATATTTTTTCATCAGCAAGACTGCTCTCAATTTAAATTCTACTGAAGAGTTGGCAGTGCACAAATACAAACAATACAAAGATATAACAGTCATATAATGTATCTACAGACGGTTAGATGCATTGCTCTCTCTCTCTCTCTCTCTTAGTGAAACAGGTGGCTTTCTCAGCCTCTCTATTTGGATGCAGGCGCCATATATCCGGACCCTTTACTAAACACACTACTCTAGTGTTTGAACATGTAAAGTAACAGACATTGGAAAGGCCTACAACAAACACACAGGTACCTGAACTCTCATATATGTTGATATCAATTCTGACTAACAGATGTTGCAGCAGCTGATTTTCCATTTAAATTAACACAAACAAATGTCAACAGGTATTTTCACTGCACCAGTGAGGAGCCTACCACTTTGAGTGGTACATGTACACATGGTAGTTCCCATACACTTGGAGTGCTGTGTTGGTGAAACAGAGTACTTTCTTGCATGGCGTCAAATCATATTATCGACACCTAATGGTGTCACACTGCTTCTGGAAGTTGGAGATGATGTGGTTTACGTCTGTGGCCTGGTACAGGGTGTATGACGAGTGGCGATCACCGTACCACCTTCAATTGTGTCCCTTTCCACCCGTGAGACTGAAGCGGTTCCTCTTTCTTCAGCAGTGATAGTCATGGCGAAATCCATCTTAAACTCAATCTGATTGTCTTGAATCACAGTAATCATCAAATATAATACACATTTTAATTTTAGTAAATTGTATATGTTTAGACACTCTTACCTGGATGTTTATCCATCCTTCTTTCTATTTTCGCATTTCAAAGTGATCAATTTCTGATTCTCTTGTGATATGAATAAATAATAAACATATTATTACAATACTGTCTGTGGACATTTATTCATACATTTCATTTCAACTCTAATTATGAACATAAGTAGAAAGCATTGACAGAATAATTTTGTGGGCCAGAGCTCTACTAAAGCAGAGCTGAATGAAGGAGTTTAGCTTAAATTTTCATGTTTGTCTACATGCTTTACTTATCACCTAGTCTTAAAATAATTCACTTTTTCTGTCTTTGACAGCTATTTGTTCTAAATGATGCTGATTAAAAGGTTATTTTTTGTCTCTACTTTGTTTTATTTCTTCAAAACATAAATACTGCGTTCAATGTTGATCATTATAAATATATTAACTTGCTGGGTGGGGATTGGATCTAGTAACAGGGTTTGCAGTGTTTGGAGGTTAAGGTCTGCTGTCAGTATAGGAACATGCTTGTGATAGTAATTCTGCATAATACAGACTCTTGATAAGATATAGTTAGAAGGTGAAAAAAAAAAACAACAATGGTGACTACTAAAGGGGTTAGCGAGAGGGCTTTGTGTGAGCAGAGGCTGAAGAAAGTACGAGCTGCTTCATGCTGTTGGACTAGTATGTAATATAAGCTGGCTGCTTTGTTTGTGTTGTGCATTTGTTTGATGTTTGGCTGTGTAAAGTTGTGAAAGCATAAACAAACCAAGGAAACATAGCAATAAGTCAGATTAAAAAGTTAAAGTTTGAGAAATGAACATGAACCATTATTGATAATTTGCTCAATAGAGATCAATGGAAGAATTGTTGATCCACCCCAGTTAGTAAAATACATTTCCAACGTTTCCCCAATTAGGTGGCTCAACAGCATTTTTAAAGCTTGACTAAATCATTTGAAATAGCATGTGATCATGCCCTAGATATCTTTTTTTCTCTTGGGTCAATAAATTGCGACAGAGGAAGTTCAGAGAAAGGCCCCAGGATCTCTATCTCAGCTGGGAAATATTTCAGTATTCATTCCAGTAGATATATTTCCAGAGGACAAAGGACGTTGTGATTGTTCCTAGAAGTGTGTCTCCTTAAAGGAAGTAGACTTGTAAATGTATCTCTATGATACCATCCATTCTCACATTCTCTGCATTTTACAACATCAAAACTCTTAATATTGAAGTTGTCTACTACTTGAACTCTGTGGAATATTTATGTGGGCTGTAATCCGAAGTGCTGTTTAACTGGATATTTCTGAAGCTAGTAACGTTGATGACCTATTGTCTGAATGGCTGCTTTTTTTGCTGTGTGAATGTGTGAATAGTTTGCATGGAGCACTTGAACATATCAAATAATGGCTATGAACAGTTTAACAAGGATATGATGGCAAGTTACTATCAGAGGCTTGATGGATAAACAGAAACCAATGGATGCCATGCACTTAATGTAAGAAATACCCATCCAAACACATACAAAGATACAATGATGTGCAGAAGAACTGTCACTGATAATAAATCTTTATTAAAGAGTCTTGCTTGATCTTTATACATATCATATTAAGTAGTGTTTTCTCATGTTTCTGTGGACAGAAACAAGACATGTTAACTATTAAGCAGCTTTTGTGTATATAATGTACAGTTACAGCATACACCGCAGCAGAAACAGCGTCTGTGTTGACACCACATGCTCGGAGTGGAGTGCAGGGTGGCAGTGTGTCTTAATCATTAGGGTGGAGTGATGAATCTGTGGTTTCCAGAACAGTGGAGGCAGAGGTGTGTCTGTGAATGTATCACCATCATCAATGAAAACAAGAAGGTCTGTGGCATCCCCCTCCCTCACCTTCACGCCTCCTTTTCCTGTGCTACATAAATGTCACAGCGGTTCTAGATGACACAGTTCACCTGTGTAAACTGCCGGTGTGAGAATGAAGATCTTTGCCATTTTCCCGCTGTTGCTGCTGGTCTGCTCTGTCTCCACCTCAGCGGAAAACACAGGAAAGTACAACCTTATTTACAAGACATCAAGCTCTACTGAAAGATATGGCAGCCTCGTTGGCTCAGCAGAAGTTGGAGATGAGATTCTTCAAAAGTGAATCAAGAATGAATCAAGCATTTTTGTCAGATAATAGCATTATTAGGACTTGCTTTCTATTTGTTTACAAGGGTGTCAAAGTCATGTTGTATACTTCATAAATATCAAAAAGGATAAGAAATTTGGAAACTCAGTAGTCTTTACTTTACTAATATATTTCCCATAGATCCTGGTGGAGCAGTGAAATCAAGTCACAGAGTTATTTGTTTCATTTTTTCATTTCAGAATATGCAGCAAAGCTGTTTCAACTTGACTGAGGTGAGGCAGAAGACTGAGATTGACAAGCTGAACAAACAGTTGCAGGTATTTGGGGAATGTGCATTAAATATTGTTGTTTTTGTGTACTGAGATTGAGATTAGCTATTTATGTTCTGACACTTTTAATTTAAAATTCTACCTAAAGAGAGTTGGACAGTACACAAATACAAACAATACAAAGAATAACAGTCATACTAATGTATCTACAGACAGTTTAAGATGCATTGCTCTCTCTCTCTCTCTCTCTCTCTCTCTCTCTCTCTCTCTTAGTGAAACAGGTGGCTTTCTAAACCTCTCTTATTTGGATGCAGCGCTGCATATATCGGACCCTTTACTGACACTACTCTAGTGTTTGAACATGCGTAACAGACATTTGGAAAGGCCTGGCAACCACACAGGTACCTGAACTCATATGTTGATGTCAGTCTGACTAGCAGATGTTGCAGCAGCTGATTTTCCATTTAAATTAACACAAACAAATGTCAACAGGTGTTTCACTGCACCAGTGAGAGGCCTACCACTTCCGAGTGGTACATATGTACATGGTAGTTCCCATGCACTTGGGTGCTGTGTGAGAAAGAACTCAGAGTACACTTTTCTTGCATGAGCATCAGTCAAACTATTATAGAACTAACTGGCAATGCTGTCCTGCTTCTGGGTTGGAGATGATGTGGTTTACGTCTGTGGCTGATACAAGGGTGTATGACAGTGGCGATCACCGTACCACCTTCAGTGAAGCGTCTGCTTTTCACCACGTGAGACTGAAGCGGTTCCTCTTTCTTCGCTTAGTGATAGTCATGCAGGCAGAACGTCTTAAATAATCGATTATCTTGAATCACGTAGAAATCACATCAAATATATTACACATTTTAATTTTAATCAAATTGTATATGTTTAGACACTCTTCCTGGATCTTCATCTGCATCCTTCTTTCTATTTTTCACATTTCAAAGTGATTAAGTTTTTCCTGATTCTCTTGTGATATGAATAAATAATAAACATATTATTACAATACTGTCTGTGGACATTTATTCATCATTTTCATTTCAGCTCTAAAATTATGAACATATTGAAAGCATTGACAGAATAATTTGTAGGCAGAGCTCTGCTAAACATGACTGAATGAAAAGAGTTTAGCTTAAATTTCATGTTTGTCATAGCTACTTACATCACCTAGTCTTAAATAATTCACTTTTTCTGTCTTTGACAGCCTAATCTAAATGAACACTTCAAATTAAAGTTTATTTTTGTCTCTACTTTGTTTTATTTCTTCCAAACATAAATACTGCACGTTCAATAGTAGTCATTATAAATATATTAACTTGCTGGGTGGAGTTGGATCTGGTAGCCCAAGTTTGCAGTGTTGGAGTTGAGTCCTGTCGTGTAAGACATGCTTGTGATAAGTAATTCTACTGTAATACAGACTCTTGATGAAGACCACTAGTTAGAAAATTGAAAAAAAAATCAACAATGGTGACTGCTAAAGAGGTTAGCGAGGGCTTTGTGAACAGAGGCTGAAGAAAGATGCAGAGCTGCTTCATGCTGTTGGTTAAGTATGTAATATAAACTGGCTGCTTTGTTTGTGTTGTTACATTTGTTTGATGTTTGGCTAGCAAAGTTGGCGAAGAAACATAAACAACCAGGAAACATAACGTAAATTGATTAAAAGGATTAAAGGTTTAGAAATGAGAGCATGAACCATTGGTAAATAATTTGGCTCCATCTAGAGATCAATGGAAGAATTGTTTGATCCACAGTTAGTAAATACATTTTCAAACGTTCCCCAATTGGGTGGCTCAACAGCATTTTGAAGCGACTAAATCATTTTTGAAATAGCAGCATATAGTCATATACCTGGATATCTTTTTTTCTCTTACAGGTCAATAAATTGCATTGAGGAAGTTCAAGAAGGCCCCAGAAGGATCTCTATCTCAGCTACAGAAATATTTCAGTATTCATTCAGTGAATATATTTCCAGAGGACAAAGGACAATTATTGATTGTTCCTGAAAGTGTCTCTTAAAGAAATGAACTTGGTAAATGTATCTCTATGATACCATCCATTTCATTCTCTGCATTTTAACATAAAACTCTTAATATTGAAAGTTGTCTACTACTTGAACTCTGTGGAATATTTATGTAGGCTGTAATCGAAGTGCTGTTTAACTGGATATTTCTGGTAAATTAGCGTTGATGACCTAATCATCTGAATGGCTGCTTTTTTTTTGCTGTGTGAATGTGTTTGGAATGGTTTATGGAGCATGAACATGTCAAATAATGGCTATGAACAGTTTAACAAGGATATGATGGCAAGTTACTATCGAAGGCTTGATGGATAAACAGAAACCAATGGATACCATGCACTTAATGTAAGAAATGCCCATCCAAGCTTTTATAAGATACAATGATGTAGAGAACTTCATGCTGATAATAAATCTTTGTCAAAAGTCTTGCTTGATCTTTATACATATCATGTAAAGTAGTGTTTTCTCATGTTTCTGTGGACAGAAACAGTATATTAACTATTAACGCTTTTATTGTATATATTAATACAGTTGCAGCTACACCACCCAGCAGAAACAGCGTCTGTGTTGACACCACATGCTCAGGTAGGTGGGGTGGCAGTGTCCCAATCATTAGGGTGGAGTGATGAATCTGTGGTTTCCCAGAACAGTGGAGGCAAGAGGTGTGTCTGTAGATAACATCTACCATCATCAATGAAAACAAAAAGAAGGTCTATGGCATCCCCTCCCTCACCTTCACGCCCTCCTTTTCCTGTGCTACATAAATGTCACAGCCAGTTCACAGATGACACAGTTCACCTGTGTAAACTGCAGTGTGAGAATGAAGATCTTTGCCATTTCCGCTGTTGCTGCTGGTCTGCTCTGTCTCCACCTCAGCGGAAAACACAGAGGTACAGCAGCCTTATTTACAAGACATCCGCGCTCTACTGAAAGATATAGCCGCCTCGTTGGCTCAGCAGAAGTTGGAGATGAGATTCTTGCAAGGAGTGAATCAAGGTGAATCAAGCATTTGTCAGATAATAGCATTAGGACTTGCTGTTGTTTTACAAAGGTGTCAAAGTCATGTTGTAGCACTTCATATCTCAAGGGATAAAATTGAAACTCAGTGATCTTTACTTCACTAATATATTCCATAGATCCTGGTGGAGCAGTGAAATCAAAGTCACAGGTTGTTGTGCATTTTTCATTTTCAGAATATGCCTTAAGCTGAAACAACACGACTGAGGTGAAGGGAGCGAGACTGAGATTGACAAAGCTGGACAAACAGTTGCAAGGTATTTGAAGTCATTAAATATTGTTGTTTTTGTGTACTGAAGGATTGAGATTTAGCTATTTATGTTTACAAGACTGCTTTTAATTTAAAATTCTACCTAAAGGGATTGGACAGTACACAAATACAAACAATACAAAGAATAACAGTCATACTAATGTATCTACAGACAGTTTAGATGCATTGCTCTCTCTCTCTCTCTCTCTCTCTCTCTCTCTCTCTCTTAGTGAAACAATTGGCTTTCTCAGCCTCTCTGTTGGATGCAGTAGCTACATATATCGGACCCTTTACTAAACACACTTTACTCTAGTGTTTGAACATGCCGTAACAGACATTGGAAAGGCCATAACACACAGGTACTGAACTCATATATGTTGATGTCAGTCTGACTAACAGATGTTGCAGCAGCTGATTTTCCATTTAAATTAACACAAACAAATGTCCAATAGGTGTTTTCCTGCACCAGTGAGAGGAGCCTACCACTTGAGTGGTACATATGTACATGTTAGTTCCCGCTACACTTGGGTGCTGTGTTGATTGAAGAACTCAGAGTACACTTTTCTTGCATATGAGCATCAGTCAAACTATTATGCGACTTCTTTAATGCTGTCACACTGCTTCTGGAGGTTGGAATGATGTGGTTTACGTCTGTGGCCTACTGGTACAGGGTGTATGACAGTGCTTCGATCCGTGCCACCTTCAGTGGCCGTCTGCTTTTCACCATGTGAGACTGAAACGGTTCCTCTTTCTTCCAGCAGTGACAGTCATGCGGGCGAACTTCATCATAAACTCTGATTATCTGATTATCTTGAATCACAGTAATCACATCAAATATACTGCATTTTAATTTTAATCAAAATTTTATATGTTTAAAACATTTAACCTGGATCTTCATCACATCCTTCTTTCTATTTTTCACATTTCAAAGTGATTAAGTTTCTGATTCTCTTGTGATATGAATAAATAATAAACATATTATTACTGTACAATCTGTGGACATTTATTCATCATTTTCATTTCAACTCTAATTATGAATATATTAAAAGCATTGACAGAATAATTTGTGTAGGCGAGCTCTGCTAAACATGACTGAATGAAAGAGTTTAGCAAATTTATTTTTGTGTATATGTGACTTTTCTGTCTTTGACAGCTATTTGTTCTAAATAGACACTTCAAATTAAAAGTTTATTTTTGACTCTACTTTGTTTTTATTTCTTCCAAAACATAAATACTGCGTTCAATATTAGTCATTATAAATATATTAACTTGCTGGGTGAAGTTGGATCTGGTAACAGGGTTTGCAGTGTTTTGGAGGTTAAGGTCACTGTCCGTATAGGAACATGCTTGTGATCATAATTCTACTGTAATACAGACTCTTGATGAAGACCACTAGTTAGAAAATTGAAAAAAACAAAAGTGGTGACTGCTAAAAAGAGGTTAGCAGGGGGCTTTGTGAGCGAAAGGCTGAAGAGAATGCAGAGCTGCTTCATGTGGCGGACTAGTATGTAATATAAGCTGGCTGCTTTGTTTTGTGTTGTGCATTTGTTTGATGTTTGGCTGTTACGCAAAGTTGTGGACTTGATACTTTCTGAACTTTTGAAGTCATAATTATAAATACAGCAGAGGAGCCATCCATATTTACCACGGTGATATTACACTCTGAAACTGGCGGCTCTAAATCACAAAAATACCAATTCCTTTCCTATATGTTTGAAATCCACCTTCAGTGATTGTAGGGTGAAGGTTTGAGGTCTGGAATTTTATACAGCTGTGGTTCGGGGTTAGGTTAGAGGACTACAACTACCAACTAGTTGCACAGGAGAAGTCTGGCTCAGGTCTCATTGTTGGCAGACTACCATATGGAGAAGATCTAAAACTAAAAGGAAGGAACCAACTAAATTAGATAATAAACACTGTCCATTAAACAATAATGTCTTCCAATATGTTTCTTTTCATTTCTTTTCTTTTAAAAAAAAAATCATAAATGAACCAAGGAAACATAATGTCAGTCAGATTAAAAAAGGATTAAAAGGTTTGAGAAATGAGAATATGAACCATTGGTAAATAATTTTGACTCCATCTAGTGACCAGTGGAATAGTTGTTTTGATTCACTGATTAGTGAAATTCATTTCAAACATTCCCCAATTAGGTAGCTCAACAGCATTTTGAAACGACTAAATAATTTTGAAATATTAGCATATACTCATATACCCTAGATATCTTTTTTTTTCTCTCACAGGTCAATAAATTGTGACAAGTAAGATCAAGAAGGCCCAGAAGGATTCCATCCCACTCCCGGGGATGGAGAGGACAGGATGTTTACAACAGAAAAATATGTTTTGCTTTGATTTGCTTGTTTTTGCCAAAAGGTTAGACAAATGTAACCTTTTCCAGCTTGAAAGGTGGTCTTGTAGAGAATTATCTGATAGGATTTGGGCCGTGTTGCCTCATGGTAAAACTAAACTAAACAGGTAAAGGTTCAAATGCTTGCAGGTTTAGGCCTAATTTGAGCTAATTTTGCAATACATAAACTGGGGTCACACCATTTCAATTATGACTGAAAGAAGTGCTCTAATTAAGAGACAGTCTATTAGAGAATACCTGCCATGTTTTTGATGATCTTGGCTGCATGGTAAGACTCGACAAAACAGGTCGCCAGGTTTAGGTCTTATTTTGAGTTTATGCAGCACCTAAAACTGATGTTGCACCATTTTTATTATGACTAGAAAGCTGTAACCATTTCCAACTCAAAGATCTTGTTGAGAATACCTGACCTGATACCTGATTTTGGTAGTGCTGGCTGAATGTGTCTGAACACAGTGGTTCAGTCCAATCAGCGCCTATGAGAACTACTAGCAGCTCTGTTATAGTTTATAGTTGTTTCCTCAAAGAGATCTGCTGAAGGAATTAGCATAGATGCTGCTAGAATCAGTTATATAAGAGCAGGAAGGTGTTTGTTTATTGCTAGAAGAGCAATGAACAGCACTGAGATCCTTTCTCAATGACTACATTACATGGAATCGTGATGTGATTAAATTCACCTATGATAGACAGATGGTTTGTCAATCACCTACAAAGTATTTTGGGCCAACCTCAGTTTCCAATGACAACCCCAGATGGTTCTCTGTAAGAAACCATCTGGCCACAGTCAAGTTAAAAGATTCTACAGAAAGCACATTCTGAGAAACTTGAATCTCAGCTGGGGAAATATTTCAGTATTCATTCAGTAGATAAATTTCCAGAGGACAAAGGACAATTATTGATTGTTCCTGAAAGTGTCCTCCTTAAAGAGAGTAGACTTGAAGTATAAATGTATCTCTGTGATACCATCATTCACATTCTCTGCATTTTACAACATCAAGCTCCATCATAGTGTTGGCGTTTTTGAAACTGCACAAGATGGCTGCTTTTGCTGTGAATGTTTGAATAGTTGCATAGACACTTGAACATGTCAAACTAACGGCTATGAGAACAGTTTAATAAAGGATATGATGACAGAGTTGCCATGAAGAGCGATGGATAAACAGAAACCAATGGATGCCATGCACTTAATGTAAATTACTTACCGACTTTCATACTGAATACAATGATGTAGAAGAACTGTCACTGATAATAAATCTTTGTCAGAAGTTCATACTGCCTTTTTTTCAGTATAATGTACAGACTTGATCTATACATATCATATTAAAGTAATTGTTTTCTTTTGTTTCTGTGGACAGAAACAAGACATATTATCAATGCTAACATAAGGCTGACTCAATACAGTTGTCAGTAGCAGTACAGCAGCAAATGTCTGCACACCACATGCTCAGTGGAGTGCAGGGTGGCAGTGTCCCAGTCATTAGGGTGGAGTAGTGAATCTGTGGTTTCCAGGAGCAGTGGAGACAGAGGTGTGTCTGTAGATAACATCACCATCATCAATAAAAGGAAAACAAAGAAAGTTCTGTCATATCCCCTCCTCACCTTCACGCCTCCTTTTCCTGTGCTACATAAATGTCTGGCGGTTCACAGATGACACAGTTCACCTGTAAACTGCCCGGTGTGAGTGAAGATCTCTGCCATTTTCCAGCTGTTGCTGCTGGTCTGCTCTGTCTCCACTTCAGCGGAAAACACAGGGTACAACAGTCTTATTTGCAAGACATCCGTACTCTACTGAAAGACACTGACCGCCTCGTTGGCTCAGCGAAGGTGGAGATATGAGATTCTTGCAAAGAGTGAATCAAGGTACAGTATTTTTGTCAGAAAATGATAGAATTAATGGCATGAGACTTCCTTTCTGTTGTCCTGTTGTTGTCATGTCATAGCCTTAATAAATATCAAGGGTTAAATTGAAACTCCCAGTAACTGAGCCTTCTTCCCACTAATATATTTCCATAGATCCTGATGATGCAGTGAAATCAAAGTCACAGAGTTATTGCTTTTTCTTCAGAACATGCAGCAAAGCTGAAACAACAGGCGGCTGGATTGACAAGTGAACAAACAGTTGCCAGGTATTTGGGGGAATGTGTATCAAATATTGTTCTTTTTTGTGCACTGTTTTTGAGATTAGCTATTTGTATTTTCATCCTTGAGTTTCCTTTTAATTTAAAAATCTACTAAAATCTAAATCTAGAGAGTTGAATAATTACAAGAAATACAAATATGTAGTCACTAATAATGTATCTACAAACAGTTAAGATGCATCTCTCTCTCTCTCTCAGTGAAACAGGTAGCTTTCTCAGCCTCTCTGTTGGTTGAGCCATGGATATATCGGACCTTTAACATATTCACTACTCTAGTGTTTGAACATGTCATAACATAGACATTGGAAAGGCCTACAACAACCACACCCAGTACCTGAACTCATATATGTTGATGTCAGTCTGACTAACAGATGTTGCAGCAGCTGATTTTCCATTTAAATTAACACAAACAAATGTCCAACAGGTGTTTTCACTGCACCAGTGGCAGGGAGGGCTACCACTTGAAAGTGGTACATAGGTACACATGGTGGTGCAGGCACGCCAGAGTGCTGTGTTGAAGAACTCGGGCACATTTTTGTGCATGAGCATCAGAAGAGGCATTATGGACTTCTTCTAATGGTGTCACACTGCTTCTGGAGGTTGGAGATGTTGTGTTTTACATCTGTGGCCTGGTACAGGGTGTTTGACAATGACAATCACCATACCACCTTCAGTGGCCATCTGCTTTTCATGTGAGACTGAAACAGTTCCTCTTTCTTCAGCTGTGATAGTCATGCAGGCAGAACTTCATCACTGACTCTGATTATCTGATTATCTTGAATCACAGTAATGCATCAAATATATTACACATTTTAGTTTTAATCAATTAGTATGTTTAGACACATTTAACCTGGATCTTGATCACCATCCTTCTTTCTATTTTTCCACATTCAAAGTGATTAAGTTTCTGATTCTCTTGTGATATGAATAAATAATAAACATATTATTAATACTGTCTGTAGATTTCTCATTTTCATTTCAACTCTAATTATGAACATATTAAAAGCATTGACAGAATAATTAGTGGACAGAGCTCTGATAAACATGACTGAATGAAAGAGGAGTTTAGCTTAAATTTTATTTTTGGTATATGCTTGACTTTTTCTGTCTTTGACAGCTATTTGTTCTAAATGAACACTTCAAATTAAAAGTTTATTTTTGACTCTACTTTGTTTTTATTTCTTCAAAACATAAATACTGCGTTCAATAGTAGTCATTATAAATATATTAACTTGCTGGGTGGGGGATTGGATCTGGTAACAGGGTTTGCAGTGTTTGGAGGTTGAGGTCACTGTCCATATATAGATACATGCTTGTGATA
The DNA here is from genome assembly GCA_028641955.1 of Protonibea diacanthus. NCBI lineage: Eukaryota > Metazoa > Chordata > Actinopteri > Sciaenidae > Protonibea > Protonibea diacanthus. The sequence continues at coordinate 10,791,518 of CM053990.1, forward strand.
GTAATTCTACTGTAATACAGACTCTTGATGAAGACCACTAGTTAGAAAATTGAAAAAAAACAACAATGGTGACTGCTAAAGAGGTTAGCAAGGGCTTCGTGAACGAAGGCTGAAAGAAAGATGCAGAGCTGCTTCATGCTGTTGGACTAGTATGTAATATAAGCTGGCTGCTTTGTTTTGTGTTGTTGCATTTGTTTGATGTTTGGCTATTAGCAAAGCTGTGGACTTGATACTTTCTGAACTTTACTTTTTGAAATAATATTATCATAGATACACATGCAGAGCTGTCCATATTTACCACGGTCATATTACACTCTGAAAATGGCGGGTCGAAATCACAAAAATACCAATCCCTACAGAATGTTTAAAACCCACCTTCAATGAGTGTAGGGTGAGGGTTTGAGATCAGGAATTTTATACAGCTGTGGTTCGGGGTTAGGTTAGAGGACTACAATTACCAACTAGTTACTGGAAGGCTCTGGCTCAGGTCTCATTGGTGGCAGACTACCATATGGAGAAGATCTAAAGAAACTAAAAAAGGAAGGAACCAACTAAATTAGATAATAAACATTGTCAAACTGAACAATAATGTCTTCCAATATGTTTTTTTTTCTTCAAAATAATCCTAACCAAACCAAGGAAACATAATGTAAAGCAGATTAAAAGGATTAAAAGGTCTGAAGAAATGAGAATATGAACCACTAGTAATTCCTTTGGCTCCATCTTGTGATCAGTGGAAGAAAAGTTTTTGGCTGCATGGTAAAACTCAACAAAACAGGTACAAAATTCTAAAGGTCACCAGGTTTAGGTCTTATTTTGGATGTTTATACAGAACCTAAAACTGATGTTGCACCATTTTTATCATGACTAGAAAGTTGTAGCCATTTTCAACTCAAAGGTGATCTTGCAGAGAATATCTGACATGATTTTGGTAGTCCTGGCAGTGGTTTGGACCAATCAGCGTCCTATGAGGAACCTCAGCAGCTACAGCTGCTAGTAAGAGCGGGAAGGTGTTTGTTTATTGATAGAATGAGCAATGAGCAACACTGAAGTCCTTTCTCAATGACTGCATTACATGGGTCGTTGATGTGATTAAGTTCACCCATGATAGACAGATGGTTTGTCCAATCACCTGCCAAGTATTTTTGGCCAACCTCCAGTTTCCAATGACAACCTCCCAGATGGTTCTCTGTAAGAAGCCATCTGACACAGTCAGGTTAAAAAGATTCTACAAGGAAGGTCATTCACAGGAAACTTGAATCTCAGCTAGGAAATATTTTGGTATTCATTCCAGTAGATATATTTCCAGAGGACAAAGGACAATTATTGATTATTCCTGAAAGTGTCTCCTTAAAGGAAGTAGACTTGGTAAATGTATCTCTATGGGAACTCATGGAGGGCCAGGTCAATGAAAGTTCTGTGATGTACAGTCACGTTGGGTATATCACTATCACTACTGGAAAAATGTCTTTACATTGTGTTGTCTTCATCATTCCCTTTATATTTGCAGTAGCCAAATCACTTTCCTTCAAAATAAAGAACTGTACCAGGAATCATCAAAAGGTCAGTTACAGATAGTTACTTTGGTAACAGTCGAAAAATCTTGTAAAATACAGTCACAAACAGGACAGACGGCACCTTCTCCCACTAAAATAGTTCAGCTAACCAAAGGAGGCTGGTCGAGAGTTCTTGAAGGGACAAAATCCAAAATATAAAGTTTGTACAGAAATACAGTTCATCTTTATATATTATATTATAAGAAGATATAAGAAGTCTTTTGACATATGAAGAACTTCATTTTCATTCATTCATTTCTTAAAGGGAGTTTGGCATAATATTTGAATACTTGGCCTAACACCAAACAGCATCACAGACGTATAAAAATCCTGAAAGTGTTGCCCAAATTGCAGCACACTCCCTTCACCTCGATCTTTTGATGTAAGGTGGTCATGTAACTCGAGCTGTTTTAAGTCAGTGTTTTAATTGTCTTGATGGACTGATTAAATCGAACATGTTTATTATTATCTGAGGTTTTTAGTGTCAGCTCATGCAACAAGAAATTTATCTGTGATGTTGTTTAGTGTAAGGCTGGCATTAAGCTCCCTGACACTGTCGAGGGAAAATATTACACCACACCAAAGAAATATGACATTTTAATTTTTTACGTGTCTGTAAAAACACATCACTCTAGAAACACGAGATGGAGTCGTAGATGGAGGGGACTCCAGGGAGGTACAAGAACATGGTCTTGGTTCTCTTTGACTGTAGAAAAGGAGGAGAAATTGGTGTTGTGGAGTGAGTCATCTGGTAATATGTTTATTTTTTAATGTTTGCCATCAAACACTAGATAACATATGATGTATGAGATAAAGTATGAGTAAGTTTGTCTGACCTTGACTGACAGTAGTTGCTAGATGGTTTGATGATCGTGTTCATGGTTGATCCTTGTGTGTTTTTAAACTCGTAGAAATATGTTCATTTTTGTGGTGCTAGGTGGAGGTCTGTTACAATCTAAAATAGATGACGACCATCAATGCAATACTTATTAAAGCACCTGTAAAGTGGAGTGACACATGTCGTTAAACGTCCCAGTGATGATGGATGTGCTCTATATCAGCTGTCCTAGAATGACTTTTGTCTTTTCCTTGAAGATGTCGGCTTCCCGTTCCCATGATTACTGGTGCTGGCTCGCTCCTCTTCCTCCTCACCGTGTTGTTTCTTCCAGATAGGCCTATAAGTTGGTGTAAGCCATCTATCAGATCAGCAAAAATATCAGACAGGACTGGACTGGACATTGGACTCACATTTTCATACAAATATTTCTCACTGTGTTGAAAAGAGACAAAATAATTATATATTTGTTCATACACAGACCCTTCCTCATTTCGTGTAATAACCATGCTTTTTATTATATGTGTTATGTGGCAAAAATGTATTTATTATTACTACAATTATATAAAATATTTACAAATAATATATATACAGTATATTACAAACATTTGTAATATATTACAATATATAATATACAATTGAATGCACCTTATGAATCAAAACAAAAATTTAAGAAAATGAAGGTACAAAATAATTTACAATAAAACAAGACAAAGTAAAAATTAAAGGAATAATAAACACTTATTTAAAATGATGTTTTAGATGCAAGTTAAGTCACAAATTCCAGTCAGAGACTATTGGGTAATTAAGGTGACATTTTCTTAATCACTGAGAAACAGCAGATCTGGTTTCTAGGAAGTTTGTTGAGTGGACACAATACTTGCATCCTCCTCCGTCATTATGGTGACGCTCATCACGGTCAGTTGATTTTGTGACAAACAAAGTGCAACAAACGCTCTGTCATCATGACACCCATGAAGCACCTTGTGAGTGCTGAAGTGGTTAATTAAGGTTCTGCGTTTCTGTGTCGTCAGGCCTCTCCTAACTGACAGTGGTGGAAAAAGGTACTCAACGAGTGACACAGTTCATCTATATCATCAAGTATTCACTGTAGTTTTATCGATATCCAGCAGTTACAGAACAATACAATCACTGATGTGGAGTCACATTTATGTCACCTGAATCTAAGTCCAATATTGACTCTTTTAGCTCTATTTTTGGTCTTCACCACCTCCTGAAGGAAAGATCTGTCTCATTTACTTCTTTGTTCATCAGACACTGTCTAATTGTGTCTGTAGGTGGTATAAAGTGACTTTTTCCAGCTTTTTCTCTGAAAACGACACAAGCTGAAAGTCACTGAAACGCCAAGAGGACCTGCAGATTCAGATAAATCACCAAAATATTGTTTTCATGTTGTCATTTCATTTTTAACATAGAATATTGATTAAAACCTCTTTAAAGTCACCTGAGTTCAGCACCTGGTGGGCTGCTGAGCTCAGCAGAAGCAGCAGGAGCCTGATTGGTGATCAATATTTGTCTGATAGAGGTGATCAGATCATGTCGGCTCATTAGCTCTGTTTGTTTTACTAAGTGCTTGAACCGGTCAATCAGAAGTAAACAGAGTAGCTTAACACACACACACACACACATACACTAGTGGGCGTGTCAAGGTGGAGGTGATGGAGTATAAATGGAGAGGCGGCCTTCTGTTCTGCCTCACACCAACCAGCTCTCAGCTGCTTTTCCTTCTCTTCATCACAGAAATACCTTGTCCATCTCCTCCTCCTCTTCATCCACTGACTATACAGGTGAGTTGTTCTCCATCTCCTCATCTTATTCTCACTCTTCCTCCTCTTTCTACTCCGTATTATCTTCTGGATCTAGAGGTGAGCTGCCCTTTTCTTTCTAAACCTCCATTTCTTCTACAGGTGAGTTGTTCTGCTCTTCGTCCCACTCCAGAGACTTCCTCCTTTACACTTCCTCCTCCATTTCCTGTCTTTCTCCACCCCTCCTGTATCTGTACCTCCATTTCCTCCTCTTCCTCCATCCCCTCTTCCTCTTCCTCATCCACTGCACCTCCATCTTCTCCTCTTCTTCTCACCCTTCCTCGTCTATCTAATCCTTATTATCCTCTGAATCTAGAGATAACTCTCTTCCTCTTGTATAGGTCTTCTTCCTCCTTTTCCTCTACCTACATAGCACACTTCCTCCATTACTCTTCCTCCTTGACCTCCTCCATCTCCTACTCATCTTCCTCCACTTCACCTGTATTTACATCATCTCCTCCTCTTCCTCCACTTCCTGCCTTTCATCCTCTTCTGCAGGTGCGTTATTCTGCTCTTCTTCCTCTTTCCACAACTCCATTTCCTCCTCCAACTCAGGTGACCTACTCTCCTCTACTTCCCTTCTTTCTATACCTTCTCCTCCATCACCTGCTCTTTCTCCACCTGTCTTCTCCTCCTTCAGCTCCACAGGTGAACCACCTCCACCTCCTCTTCCTGTATCTTTACCTCCTCTACCTCTCCTCTACATTTCATCCTTTGTCTTTTATTTCATTCTTTTTATATGACCATCACACTCTTTTCACACTCGCACTTCAATTTCAATTTCTTTTCACCATCAACCTAAAAACTCTGTTTGTGTTCAGCTCTCCTCCAGCATGGCGGCTCTGTGGCTCCAGTCTTTCTCTCTGCTGGTCTTACTGATCGTATCGTGGCCAGGCTCCCAGGCCGCCACTGGCCCACAACATCTGTGCGGCTCTCACCTGGTTGACGCCCTCTACATGGTCTGTGGAAGCAGAGGCTTCTTCTACAACCCCAAGAGAGACGTCGACCCTCTGCTGGGTGAGACCCCCAACTAAAAACCTTTACATACAGACGCGGTATTTTGATTCAAATGTTGGAGGATGATGACTTCCCCTCTGATCATCTTCCTGTTTGCTCCTTCAGGTTTCCTTCCTCCAAAGGCAGGCGGTGCAGCAGGGGCAGGTGGTGAAAACGAGGTGGCCGAGTTCGCCTTCAAGGACCAGATGGAGATGATGGTGAAGCGAGGCATCGTGGAGCAGTGCTGCCACAGGCCCTGCAATATCTTCGACCTGGAGAACTACTGCAATTGAGCGGTGCTCAGGCCTGGCTTTGGTTAACCTCGCCTAGCTTAGCATAGCTTAGCATCTTGGCTAACTCAGCCTGACCCAACACCCACCCACCCTCACCTTTGCATCACGAGAGCTGTCCTCTCTCTGAAAAACCAACTGCTGTCAAATGAAGTGCTGAGAAATGGATGAAATTATTTTTCCTAGAAAATAAAGTTTTGTGAATTGAGAGAATATTAAGACACGTGTGATTTTTTTTTTATTACTCTTTTATTTTCAAGTTCAGTTCATTAACTATATCAGTGTTCTCAAATGTTTTACATTGTGTACATCAGAAAACATTAGCCACTCACAGTACCACCATCATAACAGGCCTTAAAACTCAGCATTTTAACAGACACCACCTCACACAGGACGCAGGTTTATTCCCAATAAGATTATTTATTGTTGACTATTGTCTGGTTCATAAACTAGAGCTAATTACATGGAAAAGGGGTCCAATTTGGAGCCTCTTACTAGTAGCTAATCATGGATATATATTTGTCACGGTTCTGAGGGGAACTCAGAAGCAGATCGGAACAAGAGTTTGAGTGTAACAGTTTATTTAGCAAAGAGTGAATATGTGACACAAAATGGAGCAGGCAGGCGAGAGTGGGGGCCCAGAGGAGGGGATTGTCCAGAGAGGGGTTGGAAGTCCACACACTGGCTTCACGAGGCGAAGACTGAGTGGACTGGATTGATTCCTGAGGCAGAGAGACACGGTTAGTGACGGACAAAACCCAGACGGCAAGAGGTAGGCAGAAACTGGCAGTTACAGGTACTAAGTAGAATTTCTGGCTGAAAGGCTGTAGCATACACTATACTTCACAACGATCCGGCAGAAACTGGATGTGTGGCTGCTCCTAAAATGAAAAGGGGTCCAATTTGGAGCCTCTTACTAGTAGCTAATCATGGATATATATTTGTCACGGTTCTGAGGGGAACCCAGAAGCAGATCGGAACAAGAGTTTGAGTGTAACAGTTTATTTAGCAAAGAGTGAATACGTGAGAGTGGGGGCCCAGAGGAGGGGATTGTCCAGAGAAGGGTCGGCTGGCAGGCTAGGAGGGTGGAGGTCCACACGCTGGCTTAACGAGGCGAAGGCTGAGTGGACTGGATTGAAGCCAGCGTGTGTACCTCCACCCTCCTAGCCTGCCAGCCAACCCCTCTCTGGACAATCCCCTCCTCTGGGCCCCCATTCTCGCCTGCCTGCTCCATTTTGTGTCACGTATTCACTCTTTGCTAAATAAACTGTTACACTCAAACTCTTGTTCCGATCTGCTTCTGGGTTCCCCTCAGAACCGTGACACATATATCCATGATTAGCTACTAGTAAGAGGCTCCAAATTGGACCCCTTTTCCATGTAATTAGCTCTAGTTTATGAACTATTAGTTTGAAAAAATAAATTAGGTTAGAAATGTCTGCCCAGTATCAGGAAAGTTTATAAAAAATAAATAACATTTTTTCTAACTGGGATTAAAATAATTCCTGATATACACTAATATATGTACTAACATAGTACACCTATAAATATTTTGATAGTATGCATATACATATATAGGTACTTTGATAGTACACCTATACATATTTAGAGTACACCTATACTAAGTGTGACTATATATACTTAAAATCCTACAGAACCAAACCTCTCTGCTCTCAATATGCCTTAAAGTCAGCTGAAGCTAAAGGAAATATGTGTGTGTGTGTGTGTATGTGTGTGTGTGTGTGTGTGTGTGTGTGTGTGTGTGTATACACTACATTACATCGTGGAAAGTGACAAAGATATTGTAAAAGGTCTTTTCTGTCTTTCTCTGTATCTGTATTTCTCTCTCTCTCTCTCTCTCTCTCTCTCTCTCTCAAACAATTGCACAAAGCAAATTAAACCTCTTGCTGTCATTGTTTTCAGCACAGACTGAAGTCAGACTCAGAAGTAGAACTTGAAAAACATGAAATGAACCATGTTGTGCTCGTTTGCCCTTGTGAAGGTTCATTGTCTGCAATCTGGCAACCTGTGTGACCTTCAATTGTGGGGACGAGAGGGTTTGGGGAGACGACTCCACATTATTTTTAATTTGGATTGCAGTACCAACGTCTAATCAGTAGATGTCACTGTTACAACCAAAGTTACATATTGTTCCTTTAAATGATGTTTCAGATGCAGGTAGAGTCACAAATTCCAGTCAGAGACTAGTGGAGTTTTCTTAATCACTGAGAAACAGCACACCTGGTTTCTGGGAGGTTTGTCGAGTGGACACAATACTTGCATCCTCCTCTATCATTATGGTGACGCTCATCACGGTTAGTTGAGTTTCTGACAAACAAGGTGCAACAAAAGCTCTGTCATCATGACACCCATGAAGCACTCTGAGTTTCTGTGTAGTCAGGTGTAGTAATACTATAAAGTAGAAATACTTGAAAGTACAGCTCCTGCATTTAAAACGTGCTTTTCAAAAATATATGAAAAATTCTAAGTCCAATATTAACTCTTTTAGCTCTGTTTTTGGTCTCCACCACCTCCTCCTGAAGGAAAGATTTGTCTCATTTGCTTCTTTGCTCATCAGACACTGTCTAACTGTGTCTGTAGGTGGTATAAAGTGACTTTTTCCAGCTTTTTCTCTGAAAACGACACAAGCTAAAAGTCACTGAAACGCCAAGAGGACCTGCAGATTCAGCTGATAAATCACCAAAATATTGTTTTCATGTTGTCATTTCATTCATTTTAAACATAAAATATTGATTAAAACCTCTTTAAAGTCACCTGAGTTCAAGACCTGGTGGGCTGCTGAGCTCAGCAGAAGCAGCAGGAGCCTGATTGGTGATCAATATTTGTCTGATAGAGGTGATCAGATCATGTCGGCTCATTAGCTCTGTTTGTTTTACTAAGTGCTGAAAGCGGTCAATCAGAAGTAAACAGAGTCACTTAAGACACACATACACACAGCGATGGGCATGTCCAGTTGGAGGTGATGGAGTATAAATGGAGAGGTGGTCATCTATTCTGCCTCACACCAACAAGCACCAACCTCCTTTTCCTCTTCATCACAGAATCACCCTGTCCATCTCCTCCTCCACAAACTCTACAGGTGAGTTCTTCCTTCGCTGCACCTCCATCTCCTCCTCTTCTCCTCACTCTTCCTCCTCTGTCCACTCCTTATCCTCTGAATCTCGAGGTGAGCTGTCTTCCTCCTCTCTTTCTCTTTCTTATTCACCTTTGCCCTTCATCCTCAAGTTCAGTTAGTTCACTCTTCCTTCTCTTTCCACTTAACCTATTCAATTCAATTCAATTTTATTTACATAGCACCAAATCATAACAAAAGTTATCTCATGACACTTTCCATACAGAGCAGGTCTAGACCGTACTCTTTATATCATTTACAGAGACCCAACAATTCCACCGTGAGCAAGCACTTGGCAACGGTGGCGAGGAAAAATTTCCTTTTAACAGGCAGAAACCTCGGGCAGACCCAAGCTCATTGGTGGACGGTTATCCATCCATCTTCTAACATCCATCTTCTCCTACTTCAGCATCAACCTAAAAACTCTGTTTGTGTTCAGCTCTCCTCCAGCATGGCAGCTCTGTGGCTCCAGTCTTTCTCTCTGCTGGTCTTAATGGCTGTATTGTGGCCGGGTTCCCAGGCGATTTCTGCCCCACAACGCATATGCGGTTCTCACCTGGTTGACGCCCTCTTCCTGGTCTGTGGAGAAAGAGGCTTCTCCTACAACTCCAAGAGAGACGTTGACCCTCTGCTGGGTGAGACCCCCAACTAAAAATCTTTACAGCATACAGATGCGGTATTTTGATTCAAATGTCGGAGGATGATGACTTCCCCTCTGACCATCTTCCCATTTGCTCCTTCAGGTATCCTTCCTACAAAGGCAGGCGGCGCTGAAGCGGCAGATGGTGGCAGCGAGGTGGCTGAGCCCGCCTCCAAGGACCAGATGGAGATGACGGTGAAGCGAAACGTCGTGGAGAATTGCTGCCACAGGCCCTGTACCATCCTCGACCTGGAGAACTACTGCAATTGAGCGGTGCTCAGGCCTGGCTTTGATTAACCTTGCCTAGCTTAGCATAGCTTAGCTTCTTGGATAACTTGACCCTCTACCCCCGATCCCCACCTTTGCATCAGGAGAGCGGCAGTGCTGTCCTCTCTCTGAAAAAACAACTGCTGTCAAGTGAAGTGCTTAGAAATGGATGAAACTATTTTTCCTAGAAAATAAATTTTTGTGAACTGAGAGAATATCAAGACACGTGTGATTTTTTTTTTTTAATTCACTGACCTCCGACCAAACACTGACTGGAAACTAAGAGCAAAGTAAATATTGTTATTCAGTGCTCTCTGGATAACTCATTTAACTCACTGATTTGTAAATCTGTTGTTACTGTGAGATCAGTTAGAGTACTGTACAAGCATTTTTAACATGATGGTGATTCACACACACACACACACACACACAGCTGTGTTTTTCACTCATTTGCCACGAGGGGGCAACAACTCTCCTCCAGCTTCTCTAAATTTTAGAGTGATGGAGGAAGTAAAACTACTAATACCACAGTGTATATTCGAATACTTGACATACTGAATACGATATAGTATATAGCACAGAAATATAGGCTACTTCAAAAGTTAAAAGTAAGTTCTCAGAGCATGTTCATTGAACATATACCAGCCCTGCTCTGCCTCTGATTGGGGATTGATTTGACTCTCAGTCTTTTTAAAGTTGGTTTATTGGATTTTTTTTTCTACCTGGAAAGGCGATACACCTGCTGTATGACACCGGCACTGCCTGGTTGGGTGGGGCTGGGCTGGGCGGTGCAGGAGTCAGGTGTCGCTTTGTTTACCTCCTCCACCGCTCCGCTGTGGGTTCAGTCGGAGTTGTTACGTGAAGTCAGACACACCTGTGAAATCCTCGAGCAGAAAACATCGTTTCAATGCGCACAGGTGAATTATTCTTACCGAATTCGTTGTTTGTGCTAACCACCGGCTCAATGTACCGGCATAAAGTGTTGTTTCGTGTCTAGACTTCTGCGTTTGTCTTGGACAAAAAGCTCTCAGCTCGGCGTTTCTGCGGATCTTCGTTTCCTCAACAAAGCGGCACGATGAGAGACGTCCAGGTGAATAATGAGACGTGCAGAAACGGTAAGAACAAGTTGTTCAACATCACTCACAGTCTTAGTTTTTAGTTGTAGTTATAGTTATAGTTTTATTTGTTTTATTTGTTTTATATGCAGATCAACACAGTCAGTAAAAGCAGGTCAGTTTTAAGAACACAGCGCGAAACACAAATGATAAAGATAAGACCGAGAAATAAAGCCAATAAAATAAAAGTTTAATTTTACATGAGGATGTGTAGGTGTAGTATCTAACGAAGTATAGGTGTACTATCTAAGGAAGTATAGGTCTACTATCTAAGGATGTATAGGTCTACTATCTAACAAAGTATAGGTCTACTATCTAAGGATGTATAGGTGTACTATCTAAGGATGTATAGGTGTACTATCTAAGGAAGTATAGGTCTACTATCTAAGGATGTATAGCTGTACTATCTAAGGAAGTATAGGTCTACTATCTAAGGATGTATACGTGTACTATCTAAGGAGGTTTAGATGTACTATCTGAGGGTGTATACGTGTACTATCTAAGGATGTGTAGATGTACTATTTAGGCATATATAAGTGCATTATCAAAGGATGCATACGTGTATTATCTAAGTACATATAAACACACGATCTAAGAATGTAAGTGTGAAAGCAGTATGTAGAAGTGACAAGTATACAAAGTATTGAAGAAGTATTACTGTATGAATAAACATAAACATAGTATATATCGATATTATCTGTCTGTCACAGGCAGAACGTTCTTTTTTTCTGTTTCCTGCTTCACAAAGATGCCAGATTTTAGGATTAAAGACCCCTAAATCTGAGTTAAGGGCTTTTTCTCTGTATCTGACCACTTGCCTGCAGACAAATTAGAAATGTAGGACTTTAAGTTTTTAAAGAAACTCTTCCTTTTATATGTTCTGACGGCATTTTTTTGCCTTCACTTTTCGTTAAGAGCAATCCAAACTGCTGCAGTCAGTGTTATTGTAGTCTGTGTATACTGAGGCCTCAGTGTTGACAGTGCAAATATTAAACTGTTCTGCCTGCTTATGTTACCTGTCTCCTCTGCTCATGTTACTCTGATTAACACAGTGGTAAAACCAGTATTGCACAACTGGGTTCAAAGAGAGCAGAAACAAACTCAGACTTCTCTAGCATTTTTAAAATCTGATGGTTTGTGAGATTATTGAAAGGACCGGATAAAGAACTCTTCGTGATAAAGAATAATAATAATAATAATAATTTTTAAAAAATTAAATCAGAATGCAGCTGAATTTCTGCCCAATCGGTTGTTGTTTAGTTTGAGGTCACGACATCTGATCAATGTCCAATCAACAGTAAATGTTAAAGCCACTGGAAACCCAAATTCACAACAGCCTACTAACGTAACTCAGGGTTTTTACGTAAATAATTGCAAGCATCTAAATTGTTTTAGGATTTAGTTTCAGTCCAGGTTTAAAATATTTTATCAAGTTTTATAAACTTTCACGTTATTAGGTTCAAATTAACAGTTTCGCATCATTCATATTCGCTTATACTAATAATACTCTACATTTTAAATTAGAAATTATACGTCAGCAAGAGTGACTTAAGACATCTGACCATTGTCCTCTGTGTATTTATATATTTTCTGTCCTTGACTTTGAATCTGAGACTCTCTGCATCTAAAAGTAAACAGGAAACAAGACTAAAAAGTTTGAAACAATCCTATAATATCAAAGCTAACTGATCGCAATGCTTTCTGTCTCTGCAGGGTCTGTGATCAGGTTGTCGTGTGGCTCTCAGTCTGCTGTGTGTTTGGTCATTGGCGATCAAGCGCCGTTCTACACACACCTGGACAACGACACTCACCCAACAGGTACACACAGCTCTTACATACCTGTGCTAATGGATGGGCAGGGTATTTGTTTGTGTGTAAACATCATTGTTTGGGTTGTTTTAGGATCTTTATTTCAAACTATGTGTAAAACATAAATAAAACACCTGTATTCAGTTACAAAAAGACCAGATATTTAATGTTCAAGTTGATAAACTTTATTGTCTTTCCTAAGTACGCACACAATGTAACACCGTCAACTTGTTGGAGGTATTAAATTTGACATATTCAGAATCATTTTCTATATCCAGGTCTAATGTCAACATTGGACTCATTTCTTCTGAACTTTCTGACACTACACACACATTATTTGAAAATATGAATGAAGCTCCTCTCCACGGCAAAACAGGGACAGAAAGTTGAAGCTGGAAAAAGACAGACATGAAGGAAAAAAAATCAGAAGATTTTCATTGAATTTTTCATTGAATACGTTTTGTGGGACTATCGCGCTAACATAGCTCACAGACAGACACATGGGCACCTGCCAAAGTACTTAAAATGATCTCAGCTGTAGTTCCTGCTGCAGTACGTGTCTCCAGGAGCAGATTTTTTTCCATGACGACACAGACAAACACTCACAAAGTCAAAACAATACCAGCCGTAGAAGCAGAACGTAGCACCGAATCTTTGCATGTTTGATAAAGTTCAGGTTACAGGTTGTTAACTGTCTCATGAGAACAAAAAAACAAAAACAAAATGACAAAAGACACAGAGAGTATGTTAATAATACGACAGAATCCTTTGTTAACAAGAGGAAAATGTCTTTATACTTCCTCAATACTCACAATGCAGCCAGAAAGAAGAAGAACAGTCATTGTTTTGTAGAATGATTTTCCAACCAAGAAATCTGATTTACAACATTTAAAACATGATCAAGTCAGCTGATGAACAGCTGCCAGAATTATCGGCTGCAGCAAACTAATATCTGTAACAGATTTTTATTTCAAAGGTAACTCAGACAATAACCTGAAACAATGATCAGCTAAATTAGGATGCAAATTATCCGACAAATTCTCCTGAAAATATAATAATATCTATTATTATACGCAGACTGGGATAAGTGGAAAAATCTGGAGTTTTTATTCATGAAAATAAATCAGGAACCATTTATTTATTTATTTATTTTTACAACTGTCACATTTATAGAATAATTAAATCGACTTTCTTTAATGAATATGATTTACGGTGCCTCCCTTGTGGAGAGCGACCTGCAAAGACAACAACCGTCCAAGTGGGACGCACATGGACTTTACCTGGATTAGGTGGGTTGGTGTTGGGCGTGGCCAGCACAGAAGAAGAAGAAGAAGAAGAAGAAGAAGAAGAAGAAGAAGAAGAAGAAGAAGAAGAAGAAGAAGAAGAAGAAGAAGAAGAAGAAGAAGAGTCTGTCATGGACAACTGTGTGGCACTTAGTTTGCTCATTTTCAACTTTTTAGATATAAAACACTGCATTTGCAATAAAGCATGGATTGCGCGGACGGTCTGTCTTCAATGAAGCAATAGATTTTACATTTTAGTGAACTTTTAAACACATTTTAGTGGTTCAGTGGGTTCAATGTTTTATTTGGGGGCTTTGTTTAACATAAACTAGTCAAATCTGGCCCATAAGTTGAGACCCATCACCAACGTCAGAAGGTCCATCATGGGAGAATCTGGGATTACTCATATAGGCCCTTTATGATCACATCTATGCTAACAATGTCAGGGGGCAAAATGGTTCAAGCCAACATCTAAGCAGACCGAGAAGCTAGTTCTGAGGAAAAATGTGTCTTCCAGCACAATATTTATACAACATCTGAAAACTTTACTTCAGAGACGATCTAAGCACTGTCACTGGGTGTCATGATGAGGAGCTGAAATTCGACCTTTCAGAGACTCTGTTCTAATGGAAATATTTAATGTTTCACTTTATGTAAGACAAAAGGCTTCAAAGGTACGTCGTCTCTTCTCTGTGGACTGATGTTAGTTCTGTATTCTGTACTGTGTTATGTTACAATAAAGAGGGAACAGTGTGATAACAATCAGTGGTAACAACAATGGGGTGAGTTTATTATGTAAAGAGGAATGTAAATGTGACTATCAGAGGAACTCTGGAGGGCAGATCATGTTTGACATGAAGTTTTGTTTTGACTCTGAAACCAAAAGGAGATTAGTAAGACTTAGACTATTAGACTAGACTATTTATTACACTGGCACTGGATTACTTTGATACTGAAGAAAACTTAAAAACATGATTCTGAGTCAAATTCTGCAGTTTTAATAAGCATCTTTTTCTAGGATTTATGTGGATTTATGGATGTTTATCCACGATGGGCATCAGAGATGATAATAACCTCAAGAAGTGTCAGTCGCACAGGAAAATATGTGTACTCAAGGAAAGAGAAAACTTCCTGTTAGTTACCAGGAAACATGTGACTCAAGTCATTTTTTTTTCTTGATCAAGTTTCTCCCCCAGCATGCCACAGCCTTACCTGAAGTAGTCCATTCTTTCTAAGGTGTGAGACCAGCCTAATTTATATGACCTTGTCAAAATGACAGTTAATTGAATTCCTGTTGTAAAAACTGATATTCCCCTGAAAAAGTCTCTCATGACTCGGGTGTGAGGGATATTTCGGGTTTGGGAGCTCGCTGACTGCTACCTACCGTAGGTAACTGAACTGTCGGCAGTCGGATTGCATAAGTGTGCGTTAGTATCTCATGCAACCCTGCAACAAAATAGCTGAGCTATCGCTTTAAATGATAAATTGCAGATGTGAATCAAAACACAGTATAGGGTTAGGGATACTTTCTTGTGACTGCGTGTTTACACATACTAGAGTGACTCGTTATCACGATCTGATTGGTTGATTACTAATGTATTAGATAAAGTAAAAGTAGTAAATTCTTTGGATTCCTTCCAGGTTGGCTAAAGTTATTAAACACACACACCCTCAAAAACACACACTGACTACATGTTTGTCTCCAGCCCTGAAGACAAACAGCACCTACAACCTGTGGCTGGGCCTGACTCTGGCTTTGATGTCCGCCTTCCTGATTGGTGGAAGCGTCATTCTAAAAAAGAAAGCTCTCCTCCGATTGGCCAACACGGGTCGCACCAGAGCAGGTCAGCAGAGCGTCTCGTCTCCTTTTTTTTCTGATGTTTTATATAGAACGAGGTCTCATGCTGCCTGAATCTTCACTGTGTGTTTTTATTGCAGCAGTGTTGTGTGTTTAAATGTAAAAGTGTAAGAAACCACACATTAACATGATTTTAAAAGAAGTATAATAATTGTTCTACGAGATTTGTATGATTTTGTCCACAGCTGTATCTTAAAAGCATCAAATGACAAATTCCTGGAAGTAACTTCCTAAAATTGACATATGGTTAGTTATCAGTTTGCTAAAGCGTGTACAAACATTGTTATGGTACAAAGTTTTCTACAGTTCAAGGATAAAAAAAAGTTGTAGGAAAGACCCGGAGAGAAGAAATGTTGTAGATAAAAACTGTTTGGACTCTTGATTTCAGCCTCTGTGTTACGAAAGAAGTGGACAAATAGAGAGTTACTCAACCAGTTTGACTTCACTGGTCACAGAGAGCAGTTGCTTTACCTCTGGATTTCACCGGACACAGCTCTATTATCATGTTTTGCGTCCATTTTCCATGAAGCTTTATATTCCATCAGGAGCGTTTGAGAAGTGTTTTGTCCACCAGACTTTATTAACTTGCTTAGAATTGGTCATATTTTGCAGTTTTATTTGTGTTTATACCCTGAATAAATATGCTACATAGTTAAATAATTTCCCTTTTGTCTGTTTTTATAATCTGGAATCTGCAAAGGTGTCTGACCTCCAGCTAGCTCGATCTGCTTTGTGCTGATTGACGTGGCATTGGTTAAAAACAGAAGAGGGCAGAACTGAAACACGTCAGGAATCACGAACATTGTGTGCGATGGGATTGAGCCGTTACAGGAAGCTCAGCCTAAATATTGGGCTCCAAACAGCCATATGCATTGATAACTGTCCCAAGATCAAACTTAAATTATCACATTTTATAAAGATGTTTTCATAGTGTTATTATTTATCCTCAGATAATAATTTAGGAGTGTTTTCTCATGATCAGGACGATCATTTTTTCTCAAAATAAATGAATTTATAAATAAAATAGCGTGATGTTGTGTTTCTGTGTAAAACATGACTGTGTGTGTGTTTGTAGGTGACGGAGGCCATGGCTACCTGAAGGACTTGCTATGGTGGGGAGGCTTGTTAACCAGTAAGGATTATGTTTTTATTTGACTTTATAATCCAAGTTCTTTGTGTTAATCCGACTCTAAGAAAAATGTTTGCTTTGGGGCGGCGTTAAGCTCAGCTGGTAAAGCAGCCGCCCCATGTGCGAAGGCTCAGTCCTGTTATGTTAGTGCAATTTAAATAGATGAATTTCACTACAAAATATTTGCTTTAAAATGTTGTTGTGATTGGGCTAGCAGTTCCCCCTGCTTCCAGCCTTTGTACTAATCTAGGCAAACACATCCTGGACCTATGAAACTGATATCTGACTGGGGAAACACATAATTAATAAAAAATGTTTGTTCTACATTTGAATTTAAACGATCTGCTTGTGGTGTTACTATCAGCTGTCAGATTGCTCTATGGGAGTTACTGATGGGGCCTTTTTTTGACTGTCTCTGCAGTGGGAGCAGGAGAGGTCTGTAACTTTGCTGCCTACATGTTCGCTCCGGCCACGTTGGTGACTCCACTGGGCGCTCTGAGTGTCCTCATCAGGTAGCCGTACTTCTCAGAGTTAAACTCAAGTTTAAGTTTCACCAAATTATTGAAAAAGCTTCAAAGTAAACGCAAAAATAGTTCATTTATTCTGGAGCCAAAACACACTTCAGTTTAAATTTGACTCTCAGTGTTTGTGCGTTTCAGTGCAGTCTTGTCTTCCTACCTGTTGGGGGAGGTGTTGAACGTGGTCGGGAAGTTCGGCTGTCTGCTGTGCGTGCTGGGAAGCATATTATTGGTTATCCACGCCCCACAGGAGCAGGAAGTGACATCACTACAGGAAATGACCCAAAAGCTGCTGGAGCCTGGTGAGATGGAGTTAATAAAGTCTGTCAGTTTTTACATGCAGCATTTTTTAATACTTCATCGGTGACGTACTGCGAGTTGGTGTTGACATGATATTAAAGGAACAGTTTACATTTTCACTTATTCACCTCCTTAGGGGAGGTTTCACATCATGTATGACCGGGACTCCAACCCAGATCACTAGCACACAGACTCTGGCTCCAAACGACCAGAGCAAGATAGCAGCCACCATATCTGGGATATTTAAATTATTTTGATATTTTTGTACAGTGTGAGTAAGTGGAGACATGACGCTCATCTTTATATACAGTTTATAATTCAAATATAATATCTCTCCACCTGAAAGTGATGACCCAAATTGTCGAACTATTCCTGTAAGAGGAACCTGGTCAACAAAGGTGACCTTATGCTGGACATCCAACATGTACAACAGCTGAAATGCGACTCTGGCTCTTTGCCACCTGATAGTGGAACAAACACAGAGACACTTGATCTGCTCTTAAAAAAGATCACTGTCTGTTGTAGTCATACTTAAGAGTTTTCATTGATGGAGAAAGTAGATTCATATTTTTATTTCAGTTAGAAGCTTTAATGTGTGTCAGTAGTAATAATAATAACTCTTGTGTCGTGTGTGTGTGTGTGTGTTAGGTTTCCTGGTGTACATGTCGGCGGTGCTGCTGCTGTGCGCAGTGCTCTGTCTTTATTTCTCTCCTCGGGTCGGTCGCTCTAACATCCTCGTCTACATCAGCATCTGCTCGTTGCTCGGAGCCTTCACAGTGTCTTCCGTGAAGGGTCTCGCCATCGCCATTAACACCGGTGAGAGACAAAATATATGACCATGTTTTGGCGCTCCCTCATCAACTGTCGAGTTGCATTGTGGGTAATGTAGGCACCGGGTTTTGAGATATCGTCTCCTGTCCATTTTTTTTTTTTTTTAACCTGTCCATCGTGAGTCAAATAATTTTATTGAGTGCAATGATAAACTGATAGAAATCTTGTTATCTTGTCTCTTTCTCTTTCTTTAGTGTTTTATGATATATCAGTCCTTGCTAGTCCTCTCACCTGGATCCTGCTATTCACTCTCATCATCTCAATAGTAATACAGGTGAGCGGTAACGTCTTTTTTTTTTTTTTTCTTGTCCCATAGTCTTATTTCTTCATGTGAGTCAAAGCTGCACTCAGACACTGAGTTTTAATATAAAAATGTTTCTCTAATGCTCACAGGTGAACTACCTGAATAAGTCTCTGGACACCTTCAACACGCTGATGGTCTATCCCATCTACTACGTCCTCTTCACCTCCGTGGTTCTGTCCACCTCCATCATCCTCTTCCAGGAGTGGAGGAGCATGATGGCCGTGGACGTGGTCACGACATTGGGAGCCTTCCTGGTCATTGTGGTGGGCGTGGCCATGCTCCACCTGTTCAAAGAGCTGCAGGTTGGTGAACAAGAAACAACATGAGACTTTGGCTGATTGGTTGGATGAAGTGTGGTTCAGACAGTACTTTGTGCATTTTGAAGTATCGCATTAGATAGATAGATAGATGGATAGATAGATGGATCTGTAAAAAAAAAATCTGTATTGGTTACTGTAGATGTGATTTTAAAATAAAACCTGCATTGATGTCTCACAGGTGACGATGAAGGAGCTGACCAATCAGCTGTCTCAGCCGGTGGAGAGGGAGGGGCTCGCAGAGGAGATTTCAGCCAGTGAACAAATAGAAAATGATGGAGGAAGGAGGAATAAAAAAGAGGATAAATACGGACTGATGGACAACATGGTGATAGAGAGTCTTCCTCCTATGAGAGAGGAGGGCCCGAGAGTCTTCATCATCAGCTGAAAGAGCCAGAAGAAGACATTGGAGACATAGGTTTGTGTTTCCTGTCTGGACTTTGGAGTTCAGATTCACTGTGAT
Organism: Protonibea diacanthus; assembly: GCA_028641955.1. Taxonomy (NCBI): domain Eukaryota; kingdom Metazoa; phylum Chordata; class Actinopteri; family Sciaenidae; genus Protonibea; species Protonibea diacanthus. Next base: position 10,810,988 of record CM053990.1, read on the forward strand.
ATTTTAAGTTTTGTGCACTTTTTTAAAGGTCCTCTGGTTTGACGGTTAGCCGGTTCATCCTCCTTCTTTTTATTTCACACAAAACAAACCTGAATGTACTGTGCAGGTCCTGGACAGAAATCTGAGAGAATCTCTGACCCCATAAAATAGGTTGGTTACAGACAGCTACACAGGGATACCAAATGAAATGAAATGAATGAGTACAGAGACAAAAAAAATAGTACAAATAGACAATTAAATAACTACAAAAAGCTGTGAAACAACTACTACAACTACAAGGTGACACAAAACAGCTACAGCGTGATGTAAGACTTTTGGCATGAATGAAGGTGTATTAAAATACGCCTGGATGTTATCCAGATCTGAGACATCAGAAGTCTCAAGTGTAAATGAGGCCACTGTCCATTATCATTTCTTCTACACCTTGAGATTCTTTTTACTTCTTTTTACCTCTCCTCTTGGATGTGGTGAGAAATAAGAAAATGTTTTATATTAGAAAACTTTAATAACCAGCTTTCTTTTTTGAAAGGGTGCTTTCTTTTTTTAGGATTTAAATTGTAACTCTGATGTTGTTCAGGTCTTCTTATTGTCAACAAATCTCATGAAAAACCAAAACCAACAATGTCTCTCAATACTTTCAGAGTACACCATTGGGTCTGGAGATTTCTGTCACTCGGGTTCAGCTGATAATCACATCTGATAATGTGTGAAATGTGTTGACAGTATGCCACCTGAAACCCTGTTCTGACTGGGATCAGTTCTGAATAAATAATAAGCGGCAGTATGTTTTTAGGTCACACACACACAGACCGGACAGTTGTGTAACTTGAGAGTAGACACTTCAGCTCTGTGGTTAAGTTTTACTTAAGTCAATGACAACACTTGCTCATTCTCTGTCAGGTTAATTTCATCATCCCGTCTCTGTTTTTCAGGAAATAAGTGGTAGATGCCTAAAAATCCACGATGACGAGTGGTTAGCTACCAACAACCTTTTCATAGTGCAATAGTAAACAGCTCTAAAGAATGCTGCTTTTACATATCATCGTCTCAAGGCAGATGTGTCATCACTTGTACAAGAAATCAGTCGGGGTAAGCCTGATGTAATGGAGATGTAAATGTCTGTCGTGCTGGGCTGAGACCAACAGAGTTAAACCAGCACATGTCCAGAGTAAATTTGTGAGTTATGGTCTGTAGTTTTCTATTAATTATTTATCAGTTTTAGTAGACTGGTATCTGTGGTTTGGAGACCTCTGGTTTATAGTTAATTTAGCCTGGCTAGCTAAAGTAGCTTTCATGGAAGCCGGACCTGATTATGAGATTATTTTCTCTTCTGTGGCAGGAAACACGACACACACACACACTGTGGATAACTTGATTTTGATTGATGAACTTGATTTTCATGGATTTGTTGACGGTATAGAAAACACAAAGAAATACAAAACTACTATCAAAAAAATATCTTTCCATTGCACTTCGTTCACTTTGTTAATCATTTCAAGGCCTATATACACTTTTCACATATGATTTTATATAATTTGAATTATCGATAATCTTATTTCTGACATCACTGTAAAAATGTTAATTATTTCCATGGTATGTTGAATGTTTTCTTTACAACTGCGTGTTGTATTAACCTATTGCATTTCTTTACGTTATATGTTTTTTGATGTATTTATTTTGATTTTATGTTTTCTCAACAGTAAATAAGAAAGGTATTTTTATTTTTTATTTTTTTGGGGGATTACTACCGTCAAACTAGAGGCTCTAAAGTCAAGGAGACAATTAAGTTTTTATTTGAAATATAAAAAGACATATCAGGGATACAGCCTTGCTTTTAAGACGATATGATCGGGTTTGCTGCTCTCTGTGGTGCCAGGAAATTAACGCAGAGTCAGTCATTTTTATTTTATTATTATTTTTAATTGTCATATTTCCACAGTTACTGTTCTCGTCTCTGCAGATGACTATAGTTTATGACGCAGATGGACACAAACTGTTTCTGTGATACATACTGATCATCATTCAGTGTTTACGATAACTAATTTCCCTAGTCGCAGTGGTTGGTCTCTTAGTGTATATAATACACATCACCTAATAAATATATATATATATATATATATATATATATATACTGTTTATACTATTTCAAGAGATTTTGTGGATAATTGGATAGGCTGTGTATACACTGAATGATGCTCAATAATGAACCATATAATGTATGTGTGTGTCTGCAGCTGAAGACTTTTATGTTTATGAAGCTCAGACGAACAAACTTTCCGTTTCCTTTCCGATTCTGTGAACCGCTTAAAAGGACAAATGTCCGTCAGAATTTTGGATTCTTCAGTTGTTTGTGTATGTTGTCGTTTGTGTAATCATTGATAATTAAGTATGTGTGTGATGTACAGAGAAGCACAGCAGGTCAGGTATTTGCTTGCTTCTTGCTGAGAGTTAGATGTTTAAATTCCACTGTGTCTTTAGCATAAAGACTGGAAACTGAAGGAAACAGGTCATCCACCTACATGAGAGACAAACAACAAACAAACTCTGACCTAATGTTTATTATTTCTATTTTTAAATGATTCCTAAAAGGAATAAAAAAAAAAAAGTCTATATTATGAGCAGCAGTTATGCAACGTATGTGTGATTTAAAGCTGCTCAAACAGAATGAAAGATTTTGGTTTTGTTTTATTTATGAACCTTAAACTACTTCCTGTTTTTCTGTTTTTAAACATATCTTTATATTTTTAACATACACAGATCATTTCAATAAAGACAGGTGACCGAGATCTCAAACCATGTTCAGTTTTTCATTGCTGTTTATTTTACAGCAGTATCCGCATTCTTTTAATTATCATTTAATTGATTGAATACTACAAAAAGGTAAATATTCCAAAAATATTTGATTAATCTTTTAATAGACAATATAAAACATGAAACTTACATTAAAGCAAGTAACAAAATATTTAATGGGGAAAAAGAAAAGAGGAAGAGGGATAAAGAGGAAATCAGAGCCAGACAACAATAAGAACAGAGCTATTGTTGTTGTTATCTGAAATCATTGTACAGAGTTTCCTGATAACTGTAACCTGTTAACTGCAGCTGTTGTTAGCTCAGTTTGTTAGCCGGGCTGCAAGCACTGTGAGCGCAGAGCACCAGCGTGTTAGTGTTTGTGCCACAGGTGGTTTTGGACCATCAGGAAGAGGAGGGAATGGTGCCAAGGAGCAAGAAGCCGCCAGACAAGAGTAAATCTTGGACTGACTTTCAGTTGTTTCTTTAAGATTGATCATTTTACAACAAGCAATTTAATTTAATTTTATCATTTTGTATCTCTTATCAGTTAAATTTTGGTTGTTTGTCCTTGAATTTCATTTGATTTGTTTGAAAGGTGCTTTATAAATAATGTTTTGGTAACATTTTGGTCCCCCATGTTGGTTATATTTGTGTAACTGTGCCTCTGATATACAGAGAAGAGAGGAGAAAACCTTACAGACAAGTTCATCGTTTCAGCATCGGCTCTGTCATTCTGCACATGATTTATTCTTCTATTCGATCTTGTTCTTCTCTGCCTGTTGACCAGCGTTGATCATTACCATTGTGTTGCTGCTCTGCTGCATCTCCGGTGGGGAAACCGGAGTGAGGGTGTTGTCAGTGAAGTGTTTTGTCAGTAACCTCAGTGGACTAATTATCCAGCAGCAGAATCATCAGGAGACAGATAGGCAGGCAGGCAGACAGATAGATAGACAGACCGAATGTCAGACAGGAAACTCAGCAACCTGCAGCTAGTTAGTGAGATCCTCTCAAACTTTCACTCTGGCGCTGCAGAGGAATTTGAATTGCAAACTAGAGACACATCCAGCGGCACTGCAGCCATCAAACTGCCGGTCATTGAACGCCACATGCCCTCAGCTTTTTAAAAGCACTCTGCAAAGAGTGATTTTTTTTTTTTTTTTTTGACTCAGATTCTGAGTCAGTGAGACGTAAACTGGCAAAGAGAAAGATGAGTTTTGAATATACGAGGTGTTTTTACATCCACCTGTTTTATATGCATCTTCAGTTTGTGCATACAAATTCCAGAGTGTCTTAAAAATCACTTGTTACTTCTTGTGAAGAGCTGAAATCATCAGATGTGTGCAAAGCGATGAGGAGTCTGTGACCTTTCTCACATTAATACACGAAACTAACACAAATGTCTGATTTCTTGTACATTTTCCATCGTTTCAGCTTTGACTGGAGGTCTTTTAAAGAGCTAGTTGTGTCTTCTTCTTCTGTGCAGGAGTCCCCAACCTTTTCCCTTTCCTTTCACATTATATTCAATGCAGAACAATAACAGAACAGTACAGCTGATAAGCTGAACAATTACCGCAAATAATGAGCTGAATAAAGCTTCACCTGCTGTTTATTTTGCAGATTTTCTGTAAATTCTGTCAAAGTTTGAGCTACATTTGGACGGAAACTTGGCCAGTGAGAACGGGACAAAACCTTGTTTGTGATTCATAATATGTTTAATATATCCTGACAGAGCAATCCCTGACATTGTATGTGACAGAAAGACATTTACAGAAGAGTTTAAAATAAACACAGAGACAACATACATTTCTGAATACTTGTATATTGCTGTGGAGTTCAGTTTCTTCTTTTTGTGTCGGTTCTTCAGGCATCCACTTGGTGTCACTGTGAAACAAAACATCAACCTCTGACCAGACTCTTTAAAGAGTTGGACTTCTTCCAGTGAACATTTGCATTAATCACAGTGTAATGTATAAAACATTAGACCTTAAAAACACACTTTAGATACCTTAAAGCTTGAATTCATCCACTTGTCTAGTCTGCATGTCTTTATCTCCTGCTGTGTGGTGTTTAGTATTCTGAAATACAATGAAAGGAAATTGTGTTTTTAACCTGAATTCACCTCATCACCGAACAAGCGCAGCGGAAACAGTGACCTGAATATTCAGCAGGGTGTTCAGGAGGAATCCCAGAATCCCCAGAAATGTTTTTGTAGTGGTCGACAGTAAAATGTTGGAGATGTTTTCAGGGCTGTGGAGGTGTCACGGCTCTGCTGCAGCCTAAAATATGAACATGATGCCAGTTCATGACTGGCTGTCTGGATCCATTTCTCCACTGTCATTCCTTCATCTCCATGAGCACACACTGTAGTTTATTTTGACTCAGTCCCGCATTCACTGACCTGCTGCCACAACACATTAGAGCACTGAGTCTGGATTAGTTTGCTGATGGAAATAGTCCCCAATGAACTTCTTCCTCCGGTTTGTGTCACAAAAACTACAGTGAGCAGCTGTTTTAGGAAATCATTGAACCTTTTGATTTATGTCTTCAGTAGAGAGCTTCAGGGTCTGCGATGTGTTTTAAACCTGAAGACTATCTATTGTCCAGCAGGGGGCAGCTCCACTGGCTGTATCAACAATGTCTGATTGTATTGAGTCTCGTGAAGAAATGATTTAAGTTTCCTTCTGAGTTTATGGTCTTAATCTCTAGCTGCAAGTCTTCTTCCATACTGCATGATGTTCACTTGGTAAATTTTAGTCCCATTTAGAGTAAAATAGACGATAAAGCAGCATGGATGCCTTGTGACCAATGGACTTGGAGCTGAGAGCCATAGAAAGGAAGATGTCAGTAGACATCATAAAAGACGGACAAAAGCAAACTTTAAGCACAATTTTGAACCATCTGAGATGAGCTGGTTGACAATTGTTAAATCTATATGGGTGATTTTCCTCGATCGCAGAGCTTTACTCTTTCAGCCTTTTATTTCATGAAGCTCTCAACAACGACAAAAAGTCAGTCCCAGATTTTTTTTTTGGCACCTTCTTGCCCAGTCTCTCTCTCTCCTTTTCTGCTCTTATCTTCCTCCGTCAACGTCCCTGTTTGGTCCATTAACCTCTGGCACATCTGTAGAGGCATCGCATCGCCCGCTCCCCCAGCCTAAAAAAAAAAATCACCTCCTCCCAGCAGTTCAAAGCTCCCGTGCTACCAGTGTAAACACCAACACCCACAACATTAGCAACAATGTTGCTTAAAAATGTTGCCACAGTTGAAAAATTCAGTCAGACTTCCTGGATCTTATTTCTAGTCTCACATGGTACCTTTGACATCGCGGCAGACCTCTGCAGTGTTTTCTGAGTCTGAGTCTGAATCCCCACAAAAGGCGTCACACATTAAATCTGTTGGTGATAACAAAAATACATTATATCACCAAAACAGCTTCATTTTGTAAATCTTTTTTGGGTCTGATGCAGGTCTTTTCTTCATGGTGATGATCAGCATCATTCATCATCTCTGCAGCAGTTTTTTAGCCCCACGATGGTGATAACAACAATCACAACTCTCTCTGCTGCTGATGAAAACAAGTCACTGTAAACCAAAAGCCATAATTACATTTTGCACGCTTTGGTTAGCTTTGGTTAATTCCCTGACAACCAATCAGCTCGCCTCCTCTGTCTGGGTTGCACAACTTACGTCCATGTTTGATGGTCATTTTAAACCCCCATAATCCTCTCTGAGAGGTTGAACTGGCACGACACAAAAAGCTCCTTTTTTCTCTCCTCCCCGCTGCAGTTTGACGATTTCACTGTCGTTTATGCACTTTTCTTCTTATCTGACAGTTTTCCACAGATGTTCCTCCATAATTACTTCATAAATCTGCCTCCACGACTTCTCATTATGTTGTCATGTGATGTTTAAAATCCTTCAATACAGACCAGTGCTTGGCTTTTATATATATGTGTGTATATAAGCAGTCTGAGTGAGTCAGTATAAATATAACTACAGAAGATCCTCACTGAAATATCTCAACGTTGCTCAGACCTTCACGTTCCCCTCAGGATGAACTGTAATAACTGCATTGATCCTCTTTGACTCTTCATCTTTCGGCATCCTCAGTTCAACATTTGAATGTGTCTTGAATTTGATTTATGACCAAATCGTGTTCCCATCAGTGTCAGCATGCTAACACACGGAGCTGAGATGCTGACCACGGTGAACATTACACCTGCTGAACATCAGCATGTCAGTGTTGTCATGTTTCAATCAGAGTATTTCGATGCATTTTGAATTATCTCTTTTTTATTTAGTAATCATGTTGCGCCCTCTTCTTCTGGTTTTCTGACTGAAATTATGGATCGGCGCCACCTGTTGCTTATCTCGTGAACCAACTCCTAAGATTCACGTAACGTTACCAAGCAATCGCTGGCATTTTCGTTTGCCGAATTACTTAAAACTCAGGTTAAGATTTGTGGCACATCTGGAAGGAAACACGGCTAGCGAGGTTATGTTAGCATGATGTGACACAACTAAAACCCAACAGCCTTGCTTCTGTTGGTGGCCACAGGTTTCAGATTTCTTTGAGACATTAACAACGTTTCCATCCATTTCCATTGTTAATCACATTTTATCTGAATTTCGAAAAAAAAAAAATCAAAAGAAAGAATGACTGAATGTTTGTTTCTATCCACGCCTGTTGTGTTAATGTGAGTTCATCGTTTGATAAACAGCCGCCAAAGCTAATTCTCAATTTCGGTTAGTTTTGTGTATTAAACATAGACAGTATAAAATATGGACACTGTGTGTGTGGCGTTTCTCTCCAAACGGATTGGATGTTTTCAGCTCTTCACAGGAAGTGACAGATGATGTCACATGTTTGATGGATGTCATCATTTATTCACTGAATCTGTGTGTTTATCCACACAACACCCAATATTTTGACTTTCGACGATCAACATTTGGAAAAAAAATAGTGGAGAGAAACCACCAGAGGTTAGTGTTAAACTGTTTTTCTGTTTTCTTCTGATTTTGTCGAACATCCACAAACAACACAGTACAGACAACAGGACGAGCAGTGAACACTAAAGATATCACAACATGTACAAAAGTATTGAATATAAGGATAAAGATGGGGCATTTTAAGATTATTAAACTCGTCTTTTATCCTTTTTTCTTCCATCATGTCAGACTGTGTCTCCTCGAGGACCTCGCCGTCTGATTCAGTACAGAAAGGAGTTGAAATAAACCTCCGACGACGACGACGTCTCTGCATCTTTTACGATTTCACACCAATGGGAGAATGAAAGGTAGGAGGAGGCCTGTTTGACTCCGTTTATAGCTGCATATCCGCCCATTTAAAAACCAATGGGGAGGCAGGAACTCTTTTGATTTGAGTGTAGCCGTTATTTCCCCAGCAGGCAGACTGTGATGGAAACTGACAGAGATCCTGGATTGAGAGGGTGTAATGTGTCTATAAGCCTCCTTTAAATGCCCGAATACGATGCAGATGGAGCTGCTCGTGGAGAGGGGGAGGAATGAGGAGTTTCTCCGGGGTGTGCCGTGTTATTTTTAATTGAAAATCCACCTTACATTAATCAGATTCCCTCAGATCACTCTCCTATAACCCGGGGCTGTTAACTCTGGAGGAGAAGTAGGCCGAGGAAGATGGAGACAGAGAGAGGGGGAGACAAAACGATTAAAAATAGATTTATATTATCACTGTTGTTAAATTGATTCTTCTCTCTGTCAGTATGTACCATAGATCAAAGTAACTCAAGATTTTTACCTGTGAAAGCTAAACAAAAATACTCATCTAATAAAGGTTATTTTATATTTTCTTACTGTCGCATAACTGTAAACTTAAAGCATAACTTACTGTAAATCGCATAAAAAGACGAAAATATTTAAATCAAAACAGCCCAAAAACCAACACTTAGCAAAAGTTACATAAACGGGGGAAGTAGTGCATTTGTTGGGGATTTTTTAAATTTCTTTTTTTATTTATATTCTATTGAAGTGGCTGAACAATACATATTGTGTTCACTAGTGAGTATTTCTGGCTAGTTTTGTTGGGATTTGTTAACAAGACAAGTAATTTTATAAAACAAACCAACGGGGTAATTAATTGTGCCAGAAATTATATTTATATCAGTCAACTTTGCTCGACATGTATGTCCAGTGCCAAAGCAGGAAAGAACATGGAGACCAACGTATTCATACAGTCAACAAAACAAAAATTCACAGTGACAGAAGATTCAGAAGTTAAAGCTGGTACTTACAACCAAAATATGCACGACTTTAAATGATGTTTGTTAAGGAGTCGTTGATTGAAATTGTAATGTTTTTACCTCACAGAACACAGCGGCTTGTTTGTGTTATTGTGTGACTTTGGTGTTTTGACACGTTAGTCTGGAGCTGAACTAATGTTTGCTGCTGTGGATTGAGGCAGCGACAGACCAGAAAATCCCATGTTCTGTGAGGTAACGTTAAGGTTTTGTTGAAGACGTCTTTGGAGAGAGTGATTCAACTGCTTCTGATTCTTGTTAAACAGAGCTGTCTGAAATCAAGGATAAGCTGTGAAAATACTCTAAAGATAGCATACACTTAGTCTAAAATCTGTTTTGTAGCTGCCCCCGTCCACAGTGGTGCTTTGCTTTGTTTCATGCTGCTCTCCTGTCTGCTTTTCCAAACTGGAGGCGTACCGACCGCCGTCTACAGTAAGTAAAACACTGACTATGGATCAGTACCAATCGACAACCTCCATGTTCTTTGAAATGAAACCAATGTGGAAGAGCCAAAAATTGCAGTTCCTCAAACGTCCACTTGAGGTTGGCTGCAGAATGAGTCAATCTCCATAAGCCCCCGTGTTAAAATGTCCAACTTCACAGCAGAAATAAACATGTTTACAACCTGGTACAAAAAACTGTTTTGTATAGCATACTATACAGTACCACAACCTTTTCACCCTGAGCATAAAGGGGTTGAACATACACCAAATGTAAACCTCAGAGGCCTCTACTCTCTACTCACTTTTTTTTTACACTAAAGTTTCTCAGCTCATTTTCAGTTGTTTTGTTTCATTTCAAACTTGTATTCTTTGCAGTGAAGAATGATCTGGTGTTTTGTCACCAGCCCCTCAGGGATCCAGTCCTCATCATCATCATTATCATCATCATCATCGCTGGGCTTCTAGAAGTTTCTACGAGGGGCGAGCAGTAGAAGGTAATGGGCCACAAACTCCTAATCAGGGCTTTTCTGGGGCTAATTGTCGGCTTTGTTTCAACCCCGTCTGTCTCCGTCCTCCCTCACAGCCGGGGGAGTAATGAGGCGGTACGTGATATGATGTCCCCCTCAGGACACCAAACCATTCGATGAAAGGTCCTGGGAGCTCGAAAAAGAGCAGAAACTAATGGAGAGAAACAAGGACGAAAAGACTAAGTCATAAGACAAAGAACAGGGGTTTAAGTGCGATAAAGACCAAAGCGATGAGGGTTTGTGCAAGGAAAGAGAAAGAACAGAAGGAAAAGTTACAGAGTGGAAGTGGAAATGAAGACACTGCGCCAAGCGATGGATCAATAAAGCAAATAAATGAAAAAAAGAGAAGAAAAGGTGAAAGTGCCACAGGGGACTGAGCTGCAGAAAGACTCTGGAGGGCAATCAGAGACCCACAAGCAAAGATGTTCATTTTATTGAACCTTCTGGTTTGAAACAAATCATTTGGAGAAGCTTCGTGTTCTCCACAAAACTTCAAGTAAAATATGCAGCTTTTCCCACAAACTGAAGAAACACGAACAAGTAAAATGTCAGTCCTTCCTTTTTTTAAGTATTCACTCAGCGTACGATGAGACTTGCGCTAATTGAATGTTTGAAAATGAGTTGTAAAATGTCAGAGACTAAAATACAGCTGCATCCCTCATCCCACCGATCTTCCTCTGAGAACTCAGTCTCGTCGCAGACAACAAATGGCGATTAAAGGAACATTTCTGCTTATTTGAAGTGTGCTTGTATGAAGTACTGATCCTCAGTCAGTCAGACGCCTCCAATTTGGAGAAGCAGACAGGAGCACCAGCATGAAGCTCAGCTATGTACTGCTGTGGACGGGGACAGCAACAAAACAGACTTCAATGTCAGTCTAAGTGTACGCTATATTTAGAGGATGTTCACAGCTTTACCTTGATGCCAGGCAACCGTTTTAACAGCAATCAGAAGCAGTTAAATCTCCCCAAAGCTGCCAGACGTCATTGAAAGGAACGTAATTCTACAGGAGTGTGTGGTCCGCTGCTGGCTTGATCTGCAGCAAACGTTAATTCAGACCAATGACAGTATAAAGAAGTGACAGAGCGTGAGTGACATCATCCACAGGTTTCCAAAGCACTGCTGTGAAGCAGAAAATATGCTGCACTGACCGCCGGATGTACTTCTTCTTCCGCCTCTCGGCTGATCTAAAAATCGACATGTGGGCTGACACACTGACTATAGATCAGCACCTCAAATACTTGTCCCATCGTCCCATTAGCAACCACAGCCTCAACCAAAAAAAAGCAGGCTTTATAAGATTTATACACTTGGGGGAGAAAAAACATTTTAGTCCACCTCCTCTAATGAATCAACCGATTATAGAACCAGCCGTTTAATCTTACAACATACATCAAGACAAAACAAAAGTTTCCTCCTGACCTGGAAAGACTTCAGTTTCCTGAGCTGTCTGCCTGTCGTCGAACTTTAGGAAAGAAAAAAAACGCATTTCACATTTCTCAAACTCGATGTATTGATCATGTTGATGTGTCGTGTTTTCTGCAGGGTGATTTTCTTCAGTGATGTCTCAAGTGTCGTCAGATTGAGCCTCTGCAGCCTCTCTCGTCACATTATCATTTCAATACCGGAGTGAGATTTCTCTGATCTGCCACAATTTCTCCACCAGGCTCAAATTTTCCTGTCAGTCGTCTCTAAAGTGGATGTTTGCAGCGTTGCTCGTCAGAAAAGCTCCTGCTGTCTAATTTCATCAAAGTGTTTTTATATTTATTTTATTTTTTTTTTTACTTTAGGAACTTTTTCTTTCACAGCTCAACATCTTTACTTAGAAATAAACTTTTACAGAGGTTACATTTTTTTCTGCAGACGGCACTTCTCTGCTCTTAAAGTGTCATTTGTGACTATTGGTCACGCTAGATAATGGCAGATAATTAAACCGGAGAGAGCCTCGATATCAAACTCATTCATCTGACAGAGCTGTGCTCGTCCTTAAAGGGGATTTTTTAATTTTTTTTTTTACCATCAATAGACTTGAAATGAAGAGCTCTAATGCGTCTCATGTCGAGCTGTAAATGGGAGATAAAATCTGATTTAACCTCCCATCTGGTGTCGCCTTGTGGCTTCAGAGCAACAGCAAATTATTTCAGGAGGTTTCATGACAGATGAGGCAACGAGACACCACTGTGAGAGGAGCTGGATGTTGTTTGAAATTCAACAATTTTTGATGCTTTACTTTGAAAAATAGTTTTTAAATGTATAAACAGAAGCAGCCCAGACTTATAATAAGGGAGAATAAGTAAACAACGACTCTCTTTACTTTGATGTTTAATCCTGTGAACACACTTTGATCTAAAATTGTATTTCTTTTGTCTGCTACAGCTCAAATATCTAAGATAAATCACGTCTCATGATGGAGCTCCATAGTTTCTTATGCTTCCTCCTGTCTTCTGTCCCACAGTGACCTGAAAATCGTTCCCATGGAGGATCTTCGAATCCTTTAAATGCCCCTCGAGGAAACGAGGAGACTTCTGAGGAAACAGGGGTGTATCCTACGCGGATGGCCTCATGTATAAATGTCTCACCTCCACATGGTGATTCATGTTTAGCATGACTGACAGCTCATCCTAAACAATGTTCAATCATTTTTAACTCTCACAGCTTTGACTCTATTATTGTCTAAAGGGATTAAAAGATAATATAACAGAATAAACTATTTTACGTGGTGAGATGAGCTTTGGCATCACACAAAGCAGCAGCACTTATTCTTAAATAAAGAGTTTTGTGTTGGTTTATTAAGCAACCTGCAGTTCCTCAAACGTCCACTTGAGGCTGGCTACAAAAATATGTCAGTCTCCATAAGTCCCCATGTTAAAATGTCTAACTTCACAGCAGAAATAAACATGTTTACAGCCTGGTACAAAAAACAGTTTTGGTGTCTATAGATAATTTCCCTGTTCATGACAACTGTACTATAACATCCAAGTGTATATATTTATGGTTAAACTGAAGCACCATAAGATTATGTGAAGATTATTCTGTCAGTTAAATACTGAAAATTAAAATAAAGCTTACATGACGACTGAGCTAAACCTCATCTGCTGATGAAAACTGCGTGATATGGTCGAGTGCACGAATCTCACGAGAGGATTGTTTCATAAACAGACCAAAGAAACTACAAAAGTTGCGATAATGTTAAGAGTTTTTATTAAATAGAGTAACTGATCTTACCATAATCAGCAAAAATCAAAATAATTATAAACTGATAAATCAATGAAAAACATTTAGACAAACCAGTGAAGATCGGCACATGTATCATTCATATCATACAAATGTGAACGTATTCCTGATTTTTGTTCCATTTCAGAGTATAAAAAGTTTTACTGCTTTGTCATGTGAGGAGAACACACAGGAGACCCGACCAGAACATGTCTGACCGACAGCTTTCAAACACCATCAGTGGAGCTTGTTTTAGTCACGTAAACCACAGGACAGATTTACCAATAACTTTAATGTCTGCGGTTCACTGAACGACCACTCAACCTCCAATTTAAAGGAAAATTCATCCCAGTAGTGTTTAACATCGATGTCTTACCCAGATGTTTTCAGCAGCTTTAGATACTGAGAGCAAAAAAAATAAGTTTGAGGGCTCTGAGATGCTAAACATTACGTGGTGCTGTATTTCTTTAAATAAAAGCCAGGTCTTGGATAATGGTGAGGGGCCGTGGTCGCCAAGAACAAATAAAGGCTGTGGGTGGGCGCTGTTATATGAAGTATAGGGCAACTAAACAATGTACATTTCCATCACTTAAATTTAATGTGGTTTACTCCTCTTAAGTGTGATAGTTCTATTTTATTCTTATTTGTATATGTTGACATCTGCTGTCTGAAAAGACCTTTGAGGAAATTACAATACAGTTTGAGTTCACTGGTCCATGCGTGTCACATGTCGACATTTAGCGTTTTATTTTTATGGTGAAAAATTTGGCAACACAAAGAAATGTAAGCAAATAAAGACGTAAACAAAGAACAAAGTGAAAGTAAAAGTTCAGAGGAGAAACTAAAAACTTTTTCTGAATGTGACGTCCATGTTGTGCAATTTGTGTGTGCTGCAATTTTTGGTAAACAGTAATTGTTGGTTTAATTTTTCAACAAAAATGCAAAGATTTGATGATTTTACCTTTTTCTCTATTTTATATCATGCAAGCTGAATATTTTTTAGGGTTGGATTGTTGTTCAAAGATCATATCAAAAATTAGAAGATGTTAGTTACAGTCGAATGCTGGAAACGTGTACAGTTCAAACATTTCCTTGTTGAACAGTTGAAGATTCAGCTCTGAAAACATTGGATATAAATAAAATGTCATGTTGAGATGCCCACCACAGCGCACACAGCAACCTGATTCTTGTTTCGTCACACTAAAATGTTGAAAAATAAATCTGCAGTTAATAATTTTACATTTTCATTAACACGGAAAAAAACATGCTCATCTTGTGCTTGTCAAAAACATCTTAAAACAATAGTTCAACCTTTTGTGAAATATGGTAATTTGCAGAGAGTTGCATGAGAAGATTAATACCTCTCTCGTGTCTGTACAGTAAGTATGAAGCTACAGTGAGCAGCTTGTCGGCCTAGTTTAGCACAAAAGGCCAGAGACAAGGGGAAACATTTTCATTTTGCACATTATGTTATGGATTATTTTTTGACTGATTGACTTGACTTCCTGTTTCCCATGTTTCCAGCCTTCATGCTACACTAAGCTACCTGGCTGCTAGCTGTAGCTTAATATTTACTGTATAGATATGAATGTAGTATTGAGGTGGTGCTGTCTCCCTGCAAAAACACAAACACTCTCTTTTTGAAGAGTAACTTCCAGAAAAAAAATATTGGATTATATGTGGTGGTCTTCTCAGGTCCACTTGGTACTGTTGACCCGAGACCTCATGTGTCCAAGGCCCTAGATGGACCTGAACATGCTTGTTATGTTGTCCAGTAATGCATGTCCTAATAATAATTTACAATTATGTGATTATTCAGTAATGAGTAGTGTAAAGGTTTACGTTTTGAAATTCAGTAATTACATTACAGTTACTCCAAATGACGTCACATCTCATGGTCAGATTAGGAGTTGTTCTTCGTTACAGGAGTTTGATGGACTGTTTTTTGTGTTCAGAGGACAGAAACCAAAATGTCTTAATGTTTCAATAGAGAAGGTGTGTGATGCGTGTGGAGGCTTTGTAGTTGTTTAAAGGCACCTTTGATGGAGCTGAGCTGAATGACAAACGTAATGTGACTTTTTCTGTTGAGTAACTGATAACTGATGAACACAGCAATCAGCCGTCTGTTATTAAATTAAAGGAATTAAATGACTTTCAGGTAGCGTTCATAAAATTACCATGATCTGTCTATCGTCCAGGTGTTTTGTTTTGTTGTTGTGGGAGGTAAATTAGTTTTTCAATTATATAAATTCAATTTTAAAGCACATAAACAAGTTGTTTTTAGTTTGTTTCTAGGACTTTACATCTTTTATTAGGACATTATTTGATGGATCGTCATGGTGTTGTTGGTGATCTCTCTCGCTGTAGAACTTTTAGTCCTTTTATTTGTCAACAAATTAAAAGGCTCCTTCAGCCCGTCCTACATTTCCACAGCGGTTTAAAGACCCGTGAAGAGCCGACTGATGTATGAAAAAGTAAATACTGTTTGTACACGCCATTTTTCCACAAGATTACACAACAACGGTGGCGTTTGGGCCATCTGTTGTTTGCTTAACTTACAATGAACGGAAAACAAACTGAACTAAAATGCTGCAGATACTCGACCAGTGAGATATGTTCAATGCTGAGAGTTTCTGTACTTTTCTAAGGTGCAGGGACTTTTCGTTGTGGTAAAATGTCTCCAGAACTTAATTTAAACTCCGGTCTCTGCGGTTCTTAGTCTCTGGGGAAGGTTCCTGCGGAAACATGGCTTATAGAGGTGTAACTGTCTCCGGGTCTGTTCAGATTTGAGTTTTTCTTTTCAAGGTTCATTACAGATTGGGTCCAACATTTTGGACCGCTGAAGACCTCTAACAACATCACATCATATATTTGCCACAAAATATACAAACAAAAAGCATTTTGTGCAGAAAGCTCATCATGTGACACACCCGTCTTCATACTCAGACTGTATCATTACGGAGGCAGCTCACTGAACCTGAATATTATCAGCAAGCTTCTCCGTGTCTGTCTTTAAAAATGTTTAACATGCTCGAACTTGGACTTTCTTAACCGACTCAGATATGAAAGTGGCGTCTTGCGTGAACGTGACGAAGCTTTCAGTGTTACTGCTGAACTGGAGGAAGAGGAGAGGAGTGAAGGGTGGGATGAGGAGAAGAAGAAGAAGAAGAAGAAGAAGAGTGGGTACATTAATTAAGAAGTTATAAAAAAACAAAAAACGAATAGCTCCTGTTTCTCCTCCTGGTTCTATTATTGCAGAAGATGAGGAGGAGTTTAGATTAAGACAGCGCTCGTAGAAAAAGTTTCAGTTTTTTTAATAGTTCGTTAAGCCCTGCCACTCGTCCTGTAGGAACTCGTTGACTGATTTGATTCAGTGTTGTGTTCAGGTGCTCTCTGTTCATCAGAGTTCTGTTGTAATGAGTCCAGTCGTGTTGAACATGAACGCTCCTCCTTCTGCCTGCCTACCTAAATACGCCTCCATCTTTTCTCCTTCCTCTTTTCCCCATTTCATCTCCTCTCTCATTTCCTTATATCCTCTCTTTCCTCCTTTATATTTTCCTCTTTTCTAACCCTTCATTCTCCCTTTCTCAAATTTTCCTCCTCTATATTCTTTCCTCTTTTGTCTCCTCCTTTCTTTCCTTTCCGACAGACAGACAGGCGGGCAGGAGCGTTCCGTCCAATCAGGAGTCTCAGCTTTGATCACATGCCTGTGGAGGCCAGTCCCAGGCCGGCAGCTTTGCTTATGCACGGTAAACCCTGAGCTCCAGCTTTCGGGAAATCGTGCGCCACTACGCGGCCGTTCTCGCCTCCGAGTCCTGACGCTCCGCCTCCTCCATAACCGCCCACTGCCATCGCTGCACCTCCTCCACCTCCTCCTGCTCCTCCGCCACCTACCATCCCACCGAGGCTGGTGCCCATCATGGCGGCATCGATGAGCTCCTGCAAGACAGAGAAGGAGAAACTTTAAAGACGCATCGATTAATGAACACAGAGGGGAGTTCAGACGATCCTGAGAGGGAGTAAAAACCTGTTAGGCACTTGAGATTCAGTCGAAAAATATTATATGATTTTATATATTATATGCAAGGCTGCCATTCTTATATTGCTTTAATGATGTAAATGGGAAGTATAATTGGATTCAGTGCGTTACACTGTGGGTAATCTCTATAAACAGATATCTTGCCTTGGTTTGGGAAGTGGAGGGTTTGAGTCAGTGCTGAGCATGGCTGGATAGCTGGAGAGGCGTCAGTTCACCTCCTGGGCACTGCCGGGATGCCGCTGGGTAAAGCACCAAACTGCTAATTGCTCGGGATGCCTGATTACGTCTCAGCTCTATCACTCAACCAACATCTCAACCAATAACATGTCTGTGCGTCATATGTGTGCATGTCTTTACAATTTTTTTTACAATTTTATAGTAGTCTCATTGAAATAAAGACCTCTTTTCCAACAAAAAACACAACTGTGCAATAAATAAAGAATTAATAAAAAACATTTGTGTAATAATAAAAATACATCTTTCTACGATTTCTCTGCAGATTTATCAACATTTATTAGCAATCATCCGATAAAATGGATGTTTGACCCAATCGTGGCAATCGGGGTTGAAGTGCTTTAATCGCCTCCATTAGGTGTGTGTCACAGCTGCAAATCAGCAGCCAGTCTACAATAAGTAACTTCCTGTTGTGTTCAAGAACACCTCTGTGCGTCCATCTCTAACTCACCACCTTTGCCTCACGTCACGAAACATCTGCTTCGGTATCGAATGTAAAAACGTGGGTCATTTGAAGGTTTTTGAACAAATTATTAATGTTGTTTGGAAAGCACGGTCTTGAATAAGTACAACTACATGTACGTGTACGTGTGTGTGTGTGTGTGTGTGTGTGTGTGTGTGTGCTCAGTCATCATCAACAGTAATAACAGTAAAAGTTGTTTTTGAATAGCACAGCTCTGTCTCTGTGTCTCCTCTTGGTGAAACTAATGATGTGGATCCAGAGTTAATATCCTGGATCAGGCCTCTCAGGCTCACACACTCCCTTGCTGTTTGCTGTCTGGCATCAACAGTCGTCAGGAAGATTGGTACAAATAAATCCCAGGTTTATTCATTTACTGGAGCAGCTCTCACACTGACAACACCTCGGAGCCAGCGCGCTCACATCTTAACAACAAAGTCAAACACTTATCTTCCTCCCTGCTTTCACCTCCAAGTTAACAGCTTACAATCCACCTCAGTCAACCTCTAAGCACTGTAAACACTGGGGGGAACCGGATCCTTCTTTCTTGTCTCTATCGCCCATCACTCTCACTTTAATAGAGGGTTTTATTGTCAGAGTCTACATGTGCTGTCAAAACAGAACAGAGCAGCATCTGTCTCTGCACAAAGTCTATTAATGCCGTTGCCTGCAGGCAGAACATCCACCTGTTAAAACATCTGACAGCAGGTTTGTGATTTAGTGTCCTGAAAAGAAAATAAATAAATAGAAGGATGTAATGTGTACCTTGTGATCATGCTAACTCTTCCCTGCTATTAAATTTTCTATCTGAACAGCAGTCTGTCATTCTGCATTAATGCTGAAGCACCTGAAATTAAACTTTGATTTTCATGATGTTTAAAAATTCAGAGCGAGTACAAGAAGTTGCTGTCTCATGATATGATGACGTTATCATGCTGTATATTACTCGGGATAACAAAGGGATCATATTAGAGTTTACAAAGTGCTTTACGGGAATTGGAATGGTACGATAACCGCCTTCGCAAAGCATGTCGAGCAAAACAGCTGATGACCAAGCGATTGGTTTTGGGTTCACGACGTCCTGAAAAACGGAAACAGTTTGGTGAATACCGCCGTCTGTTCCATATTTTCTGTATGTGTGATAATATCTGCATTTGCATCAAAATATTAAGGAAGCGGTAAAGCTGTAAAGCCTGCGGTTTTGTTTGATTTGATTGGCTGCTTGGGTTAAATGCGACATTGACGAGTGTTGAGAACATTTAAACTTCTATGCACGTCAAAAAAACGACCTGAGCTGGACTTCTTGCTGATGGACTGTCGCTAGTTTTTGATCATACATAATGTAGTCATAACAAATACACGTGTACAACCGTCCGTAACTCTGAAACTAGGGGTGCTAAATCACAAAAATACAGACTACACAATGTTGCTTTAAAAATATTATTTGAGAAATAAATCTGATTAGTTTTATCTGCAGTCTGAAGCAAGCCTTGGTCTTATTACCGACGTTTTGACCCATCCTCTATCAGAGACAATCGTTTCATTTCCATGTCGCTGTCGTGCCTCTAAGAAAAACTAAATCATCAGTGTGTTATTACAGTTTTGTTTTGTGATGCGTGATGAACGCTGCAGCCTGTCAGTCCAACTTTACGTCTCGTTACAGTATAAACAGAACAGCATGTACACGTGTTATAACAAGCAGACAGCCATGAACTGCTGTCAGCATTAAAGCAAAGATTCACTCCTTCTCAACAAAACAAAATACTGCAATATTTACAGCCAGGTTATCAATAATGTATGAGAAGTATCACAGTATAATGCTGTATTGACTAGTAGTCTCATGTGTGCTGCAGTGCTCTACCTCTGCAGCAGGTAACCGCAGTGTAACCCTGCTCTCCATCTGCTCCGACTGATGAAATGCTCCACACATGTTGTGTCACCGCTGCCTTCAGCGAAGGGTTTAAAGTCTTTGTGCTCGCATGTGAGGAGAATAACAAAAGTCCAGCAGAGAAGAGAGTAACAGGCTGGTGCTTCTGCTGTGGAGAAAATGGCTCTAATGACATGTTTGTTTCTTTGGAGCAGCCCATCAAAGCCTCAGCATAAACCATCGGCCCGTAATGAGGCGGCTGCAAGTTTCATCACATACGGACGCCGGCGATGAAGAGAAGCTCGAGAGCGTAGTGTCAGATAAGAAGAGTTCAACTGATGCACTTTCAGATGGCAGTAATGTTTGTGATCCTGCCCTGTGGCTGCTGGAGGTCTGCTCTACAGAGAACTGCTGTGAAGCTGCAGATAAATAATCAACAAATAAAACTGCAGCCATGAAAGATTCGAGATGATGCACAGTCCTCTGGTGCAACGGAAATATTAGTCTGTAGCTCATGTAGGTACTTTGTTAGGAAGAGAAACTGTAAATGATTGAAAATAAATATTATACATTATTCAGAAATGGACCATTCTGCATACTGAGTAATTTCCATCTGGTACTCTAAGTATATTTTGATGCTGATACTTTTTTGTACTTTTACTTTAAGCACTTTGTAAACTTAAAGGGCGGCCCCTGTGGACCAAAGCAGTTGTCTTTCCACCGCTTAATTTCATTTCAATGGGCACATTAACTTACTTAACGTGTTTTAATAATCTCTTATCTGTTATGTATGAATTATAACCCGATGATTTAATCACAAGGACTGTGTGAAACGCTGATCGAACTTCATCTCACCTTCATTCTTCTCGACTCAATTCGGGACTTGTAGCAAAACTCCACCAGAGCCACGAGCATGGCTAACCCCAGCCCACCGATCAGGATGTAAAACACTCCCGCCACGTTGCTCAGACTGAGCGCGCTGGTCTTGTCCTGTCAGCGCAGAGAGGTGGGGTCAGGGACAACCAATCATGGCACAAATAGGAATGACATCACTAATGTAGATAAACTAAAACATTATTAAAGCTAAAAACAAAACATCTTTCTAACTAACAAAACACTTCTGCAACTTTCAAAGGCTGTGATGAGAAAACAATGGTATCGAGGGACACTCCACTGATTTTACATGTCAAAATCAGTTTTTATTCATCATCCTGTATGTGTATGAAACTATGAAACGGTTAGCGTGGTCTCGTCCCAAAATCTCTTGTGAACGTTGTGTGAATGAATGAAAGTTTTGGTTTAGTTGTTATAGATCATCGTTGGTGAAACAGAGAGAAGAGAGTCCAATATTTACTTCAGTGACTCTCAGGTCTCTTGCAAGTGCCCCAACATTATGCAAGTGCAGTACTTAATTTATGAAGTGCCCCTTTAAGTTTCAGGTAAAATTACCTTGCCATTGCCTCAAATCACAGCCTTCAGCATATTTATGTATCGGTCACATGCAACTTCATGCAAAAAAAAATTAAAACTAAGAAAAACACTTTCTATAGACTCTTTGTTGTCTTTGTTAATTACTTGGCTTAAAATTCAGGTACCATTTCAGATTTCACAGGTTCTCTACACCACTTATGCTCAGTATAAATAACAATAAAGTCATATCTGTGCTCTTCTTCACAAACTAAAATCACTTCTGTCTATTCAACTCGTAAAAACAAAACAAAAGTTTACTATGACGTCCTGAGAAAACATTTCTTTAAGAAAAAAAAAGGGGGCATTTGATTGGTTGTTGGTGGCTGCGTGTTCTTCTGTCACATGCATCACTTGGATTTTGATGGGCGTGACTTAGCTTTCTCATCCAATAGCATGCAGCCTGTCAACTGAAGAAAAAAATAAACAGCAGGAAACAGCACCCAAAGTGGCCGGGGCCTCTCTTCAACAGGAAGTGTTGTGAAGTTGGGGAGAGCCTATCAGAGTGCTTTCCTCTCCAAACTGTCATGTTAACCTCAGCCAATCAGTGTCTGTGAAGTTATACTGAGGGACACTTTAAAGTCAGACTGAAATGACCTACTATAGTCAAGACATTTTTTTGCACACATCATGTCCAAATCTTCTTCTTCCACTTTCCATCAAAAGACAACTACTCATCAATGATGGCATTGAGTAAAGATGCTTGCTGCTAACCAAGCTGCATGCTAATGCCTCCTGATACTACGACAGACAGGGGCTTGTCTTCTTTACTGATAATTTTGCTTTTAATAGGAAAGAAAACAATTACAATTAATTTCTGAAGTTAAATCTGCATAATTATTATTTCCTGAAGTGTCTGTGTGGTTATGTGTTACCAAAGTCCTCATCACTCATCACGTTTGTCTCATTACTGCATTTTCAGTCTGACGTTAAGTCTTCTCTCCACGCTGCCACACTGATGAACGTTTTCTCCCATTTGTTAGTCGCGGTCTGTTACACAGTGAGTTCAGAGGAAACAGGAGGTACATGACAGATTGGAGACAAAAACATCAGTGTGAGTGTGTGAGGGGAGGAAGAGGAGGGGGTGGTAAAGCTATGGTCAGTAGCTTCAATCTCATCAACTCTTGGTCAGCAGCCATAAACAGAGAGAGAGGCAGAGAGTCATAGGGTGACAGGATGACAGTGGAGAGAGAGAGAGAGAGAGAGAGAGAGAGAGAGAGAGGAAAATATATTTGCAATTTCGAAAATTAGACTTTTTACATCTGATGTGTGTAAAAATAATCTGTAGCTCGTTCTTTCTTTAGTAGGACAAACAATTCGCCTGAAAATGTGTCTTTTTCTGAACTCCAGCACACTGAACAACCGCAAGGAGAGTCTAAAAATCTAAATGTAAATGTGGCACACAAATGTAGTGCAGATTTGCAATTAAAAGTGATGTAAAAAGTCACATTTTACGGAAGAGTCCCTCGTCCGTCTGTCTTTCTGTCTGTCTGAGGCTGCTTTCTGTGAACTGTGCTGACCTGTGCTGGAGACCAGAAGGACGGCTAAGCAGAGGAAAGCCTCTGAAGAAATCTAATGATCTGGAGACATAAAAACCCCTTATCTCCAAAAAACTCTGCTTTGTTAGAACCGGCTAAAGGCCGACTTATTTTCTTATCAATTTGCATAAATTGATTTGACTATACACAGATTTTTTTTGACAAGTTTTGTGGAAACTAAGTTCAGAAAATATCCTCAGCAAACTTGGACAGCCGCATGTATGAATTGGAGTCAAGAGGTTTTTATTTATGTGTTCATGTTTGTTTGATTCATCCTCCTGCTCTTCAGAATGGTCAGCTGAGCAGCAGTGCTACACTCTAAAAACAAAAAGTTCTTCTCTCCAAAAATAAGTTCACCGATTGTCATAAAAAGGCAGATTTTTATGCCGACAGGTACTGATTTAAAGTCTGACGGTGTATATCATTTTTGAAGTATAAAAAAAACAAACTCTTATTTGCTTTCTTGCCAAGAGTTAAGATTATAAATATTGACACCAGCAGCCTGTTATCTTACCTTAGCATAAGCTAAGCTAATGGGCTGAAAACAGGGGAAAACAGCTAACCTGGCTCTATCCAACATATCCAACAAATACCTACCAACACATCTGAAGGTCACTAACTTTGTTCATTTATTCTGTACCACATCCACTAGTGATTTCACAGTGTACTGACACACCATCCAGTACACTTCTACATCACTGCAGCAAAGTGAGTGAGAATGAGATTTTCAACTGCTGTTAAAGGCCCTAAAACATTTTTCTGATTGAGCGTTGTACTCTGATTAGCTACCATATTAAAGTTCAATACCTGGTGGCAAAAATAACTGCATTAATAATTTTCTTTGGAAACAGAGTTACATCCATGTAACTACTTTTTCTACTAAAAATAAAGTTCAATTTAATTTCAGACAAACTGAACTGAAACAGGAAAATTTATTTGCAAAAAAAAGAAAAAAAAAAAGAAAAAAAAAAAAAAACTTTTTCTTTTTAGAGTGTACCTGCTGAATTTTGGGGTTTTGGGGGTGTGAGTTTGATTGGGGTAAGGTGGGTGGGGTAAACCAACACATGACCTCGTGACCAGGCCGAGCGACCTCAAGAACTGACCTTTCTGCCGGAGTCCTTGTGTCCACACTCCCCCTTGTCATACCACCACTTGTTTTTCAACTTGTCTAAGACGGCTTGTTCATTGAGCTTCAGTACTGCTAGGTTTACTGGGATTCTTCAAAGAACCATGAGAGGAAGGGATGGGGGAGGGGGGTTGGAAATAACATAAATAACATTATGCACCTCCATGTTATCTTATGTTATTGTTCATCTGCACAGCAACAGTGCTGTGGTGGCTACAGCAGCAGCGGCAGCAACAATTTTAGCAAAAGTGGTGTTTGCAGAATAGATGCTTTGGTATGCTACAGAGAACACCTCAACAACAACAATAGAAAGAAAAACAAAATCAAAAAACAGGCACGATCACACATAAAACTGTTTTGGAAAATGTCAGTGTCAAAGTGATATGCATTAATACTCCATCTAGCTTATTCTGGCCTGACTCCCTACGTGCGAGATGTGTATTACTATATCACTTTGGGTAACCGGCAAGAGCTGAAAACACTCCAGGATCAGTCTACTGTCCAAAAACTAGAAAACATATAAACTATTTTGTGGTGGAGAGAGGTTGAAGGATTGTTGGAAGTCAACAGTCAACACTGTCCATAAACAAGAAACTCATTCCAGAGGTAAGATGATCAGAGGGGGTATTTTACTGAGCAAGCTGACAGAATAATCCTGATTTACTGTCAGATATCTTGTTTTAAAGTTTCTCAGTTGCTTTATAGTTTATCACAATGTATAAATTTGCATTCTCCTTTGTTGTTCATACAATTAATTACATAAGGCCTACATTTATAAACTGTATAATAAGTGTATTGTGGTGATTGATGGATGTTAGATAGATGATGGACAACCAATTTGAGAAACAGTGGATCAGTCAGAGCTTTGAAGGTAGGATTAAGACTGTTGATTGATTGTTTTTTTTTTTTTTGTATTATGATGTGTTGAAAACAAGTCATAATGATCCATAACGAAGAATACATCATAGATCAACCTTGATTACCCCCTCAAACTAGAATGCATGCCAGATCATGTTTCACTGGAGATTTTTCATTTTATTTACTTTGGGATTGAATCAATCTTTTGCCTCTTTTAAACTGGGTCTCTGCTTTGTAGGTCCTTTTCCTGCATTACAACTGTATTTTGTGAAATACTCCCTGGATCTGAAAATCAAACGTTTTCTTCAAGAAAGCCTGACAGTGAATCATTTTGATCGATCAAACCATCTCCTACTCCAGAGGTAGAACCAGTGGCATTACTATGGGAAAGACACCAATTTGTAGGTTCCAGTATAGTTTCAATGGTGTCATCTGGAGTGTTTTATGCTTAATATTTAAGTTGTGGGTTGTTGCCGGTTACCCCCGTGTACCATTGCCTGTCGTTACCCGTTGGGGGTTACGGTGATCTGACCTTGGAGTCCCCTCCCCCGGTGCCGCACTCTCCCTTGTCATACCACCATCTGTTTTTCAATTTGTCCAACAGGCCCTGCTCGTTCAGTTTTAATACTGCCAAGTTAACAGGGTTTCTACGGGGATGATAGTAATAAGGGATAAAAGGGAACTATGTGTTAATGAGTACTGCCATAGTGAAGATAGCAACATTGTTACATCTACTTATGACAGGCATGTTATTATTAGTGTAATCATAAAATGTTTTTTTTTTAAATACAGGATCACTGCTCCTCAACCCAGACCTTGTTAAAATGTTGTTTTCCATCATTTAAAGCTGTGCGTATCACACAGCTTTAGCTGTATCCTTTCTCTGGCCTTATGCCGAAATCCTTCGCCATTCAGAGAATGTAACAAATGTCCTTTTCAAAATCAAATTTTCAGCAAGCAATCACAAACCATGCTTCCATTTTTGCAACCAGACTGATTGTAGCAAGATGACAATCAGGAAAAATCAGAAAATGCACTGTGGAACCACTACTTTGTGGTCTCCCCAACAAGAAGCCAAAAGGTAAGGATTGAGTAAAATGTTGGCTGAGGAGTTGATTGGAAGATTCAGACATTATGGACCTGGCTGTGCTAACTGGCTCTTGGACTGTCACTTTTCTCAGGGAAAAAAAGGCCTATTGTGTCTTCAAAGCTCTAATAATGTTTGATTTACTTTCAGGCACTTCTGCATTGGCTTTGGAACCTACATAGGGGTTGGTCTAAATCTTTGATTGACCTTTGGCACAAAGTGCACTGGCCCAATGTCCTGGGACTAAAAATAGACAGTTGTGGCAATTGCTAACCTCAACTGCCAAGCCATGTTCTCAGTTCAGGATCAGGGTCATCATGGTTATTTATTATTCTTGGTTCTGAACTGAAGAAATGAGATTGTGGATACAAGCAGGGATGAAGTGAGTCAGCATGATGGCTGACGTCACCCTGTGATAAAGGGAGGAAATTAAACCGCTGATACTTCACAGTCAGAGGAGCCATTTCAGAAGAATCCTAGACAGAAACTCTCTGGGAAGTCTTCCTTTGGACACGTCCCAATCACGACAAACTGGGACGACAGCCATGGGTAAAGCTTGGACATGTTAGGGAGACTGCATTTCCCAACTGGCCTTGGATCACTTGGGGATCCTCCAGGACAAGATGGAGGGAGTTGTTGGGGGTACTCATTCAGGCTATGATGTGTGAATGGTTTGATGATTGCTCTACTGTCTTGCGATGAGCGCAGTGATTAGCTGTAGGAGAAGGGTTCATTTCCCATAACCGAGAATGTCTTTGAGGTATACTATTAAAGGAAACCAGCATTTCAATTTGGTTTGGGTTGAAAAAACAGCAAATGTACCCTAGTACTGACTACTGCGCAGCAAACCTTGAGTTGCATTAACTTCCATCGATTACTTGACAAATAAAGGAAGAACAACAGTCAAATGTCTGTACATAAATACCATGTGGAATATAAAATAAAATGTTGACATACGTTCAGGTGTAGTGAAGAGAAGTGGTTGGCAGAATGTCATTTATACTTGTTTCAATTTCCTATCGTTGTATTTCCCAATAAAAGATATAAATACCCACAAATTGCCTGTTGTTCCCCTTTACATATCAATTATGATCAAAGCTATAAATTGGCAGAAGGTAGCAGTGATGTTACTATGGTGATGGCAAAGAAACATGAATCAATAAAATGATTAGTGATGAGTCAACCAGCAGTACTTCAGCTTGAAGGGACAAAGACAATAAATGCAATGATAGAAACAGCAATAGAAGAGTTTTGCTCTAAAGTGCATTATGTACATACAAATACACAATAAAGAAAAATAAATATGTTATTGTTACTGTCAATTAATGGGCAATAAATTGGTTTACATTAGCTTCTGGTTTATCTCACCTGGACTAGAAATAGTAAAATATATAACACCTGTTCTTGGCCTTGCTGCTAATTATTTCTAATCAGTCAATCAGAAATTGTACTAATGTCATTTTGGAACAAAACTCTCCAAATTATTCACTTTCAACAGTAGCACAATCATCATAAATCTTTAAGCAGATAGAGCAGCAACATAAGCAGAAATCATGGTGGTTGAGTTTTATCAGTGGAAACAATGAAATGAAATACATGACTTGATACTGTCAGCTGTTAGTAAAGAGAGCCAATCAACCCAGAGACATAGTCTGTTCAACAGGAACTTTAAACTGATATTTTTTTTATGTGTAAAGGTGATAATCCAGTATAGTTAGCAGAGGTTTAACACAACTGTGTTGCTGAGCAACTGATCTCAAAAATTGACTCCTTCTTCTCTTTTAAAAAATGGTGAATGATTTTGTGCGGCACTGCATCTGCAGCCTATCTATCTAACCTATCTAGAGCTATCAAAAATACTCATTATTTTGTTCATTTTACTACAAAAGCAGCCAATTATCAAGGACAAAAAATGACATAAGTATAAATAAATAAAAGACTGCAGATGAGATGTAGCTGACTACTTCTCTACTAATCAAAACAAATATCCAGAATGACCACAAAAGATTATTTCACATTAGCTAACACTAAATTAATAACTAGCTTACTGATAATATTGACAACTGCATTGACAGCATTCACTTCTTATTATCTCTTTGTGCAGCACACATTGGGTGTGTAGATGTGACGTTAAGGTTAATGTTATGTAGCATTGGAAGTGAATTTGTTATGTTAAAAAAAAAAAAGTTATTCACTTAGCGTTAGCTAACGTAAAAAATAACCTTTACTGTCCACATTGTTTTAAGTTTTGTTTCCAGGTTAGCTATCTAGCCTGTGTCATGTAGACGCTTTTCCCTGTTTCTGACAATAAAAAAAACAAAAAATATATAGAAATAAATATATGTAGAAATACAGTAGTCTTCCAAATGATACCATTATTTATACTTATGTAATTTCTTGTCCTTCCTACCCAAGTGGCTTATCTCTGTTTTGTTGTCTGTGTAAAACTGACTGATATTGTTGGAGCCTACACATGCATACACCACACACGTTTTCCAATGATTAATTTCATAATACAGAAGAAATGATTACATTCAGTGTGTACTAATCTCATCTTTGGAGTAATTTCCTTTCTCAGACTCTGGGTTGATTGTAAAATGCTGATGTGAAGAACAGAACATCTGATAAAAACATGTCCACTGACGTCTGAAACGTAGAAAGAGAAAAACATGCTGCTGTCAGGTAGAAATACAATCACATTCTTTGGTTTTGGTTTTTATCTTGGTCATTAGCTTTTAGACACAGTTATGCTGTTTCTGGTGTGAAACTAAAAGTAAAGGTTTGGTTAGGTTAGGTATATAACATAACTTACAGCATGTTACATTACATACTTCATTAGAATCTTTTCTTGAAATGTTTCTCTGCAAGCTTTATTTTGAAAGTCTAACTAGCTTATTATTGCTTATTATTGCTACTTTAGGCACAGAGCCAAAAATGATGCTAGATGGGTACCTAGAGCATCATAATCTGCACCACTGGGTTTCTGATGAAGCTGTAATATTTGATGAGTTGTGAGTTGTAACATGGTGCTGGTTGTCTTGAACCAGACAAAGAAAAATTACTTCTTTTCTTGCAAAACATACTACAGTTTAGCTGATTGCATTGGTGATCTGAGTGGTTGCCAGGCATGGCTAGGTGGGTACTAGTTTTGGTGACCTGGGCAGTCGTGAAAGAAGTGCTAAGATGGCTGAGCTGAATGAAACTTTTAAGTAATCATACCATAGACATCTGAAACATGACAAGGGGCCACAGGGAAACACTGCTGTTACATTCACTTAACCTGTAAAATGACTAGTAATGTTTAAAGGACTATTAAAGAGCTCAGTGTGATTGCCAGAGAGCTTTGGTATTCTGGATGGTTGCTAAGGGCTTGTGTGCTTGGTTACCATGGTGATTCTTTTTGGTTTTCAGGGAGTGCTGCATGGTTGCTAGGGTCTACTGATGTAATTCAAATTATTGATTAATTCAGTTATAGCCAAAAAAAAGTATATTTTTGTCTGACAGCAGCAATGCAGATAGATAGATAGATAGATAGATAGATAGATAGATAGATAGATAGATAGATAGATAGATAGATAGATAGATAGATCTGGGTGTTAGCAGCGTTATCAGTATTCTGATAGTTGTAGGAGGTCGTTTGGCAGTCAGACAGGCATGACAGATGACATGACAACAGACAGCAGGCAGACAGACAGACAGACTGAAAAACTAAGACAAACAGACAGAAAAAAACACATATTGACAAAGACAAACAAAAGAGAGAGAGAGACAAGACAGACAGAGAGACAGATTAAGAGACTGACAGTCGAACAGACAGACAGACTGACAGACAAACACACAGACGTAAACAAGTCTAAAACCCAAATCTGTGAGAGTCAGGCTAGTTTTCATGTTTTCATGTATACAGATTTCTGAGTGTGAAAAATTTAGTTTGTTTCATGTTTAAACTGGACAACAGCGATCCAAACCAGTGCTCCATGGTCGGCAGAGGTGGGACCAAGTCACGTCATGTCAATTTTTCTACTCTCAGGTTAAGTCTTAGATCTCAAATCAAGTCACAAGCTCTAAACTTCAGGTTTAAAGTATGTAACAAGTCATAACTGCACATTCTGCAGTTAAACAACTGTTTAAAAAAAAACAGTTGTTATTGAGTTGAGTTATTGTTCTCATTTTTATTAATAATTAAATGGGAATTTAGTTGTAATGGAGTACTTTTATAGTGTTGTTCTGGTACTTCTACTCAAATTAATTCTTCCATCACTGGATGTCGACTGTTTTTTCAAATAAAAAAATCGTAAAAATCTTAACATACCATGAAATTAAATATTTGTTCATACAAAAGGTGTCAGTACAAGCTCTCGTCTCAGAGCTCTGTCCACATCTAGTCACAAGTCCTTGTTGTTGAGGTCAGAGATCAGTCATCAAACCCATGACTTGAGTCTGGCTTGAGTCCATACCTCTGCACTTCAGCCACCACTGTTCAGATCATCAATCAATCAATCAATTAATCAATTCTATTGTTTGATTAAATCTTCTTTTAATCCATTCATTTATCTCTGATTCAAAACCATGAAAACAAAATTCATGAAAGAATATTTCTCTTTAAAAGGACACCCACATGTGCAATGTGTCGATGACGTGAATCAATCTATTCGGCACAACTAATTTCATATGCACATGCCCCGTTTTATTGGACTAATTTCCCACAGAAACAGACAAAAAAAGGACATTAACCCCACATTCACTGGCCCCTGCCCGGAGAGTCAGAGTGTACCTGAGGGGCGATCCTTTGGGCGTAGCTACTCCATAGCCTTTAGAGTCCAGGTTGCCACCTACTTTCATGGTGTCGCAGGGCTTCCTCTGCTCGATGTACTCATTCATGGAGGACTCCAGCAGGTAGGCGTACTTCCCTTTTGACTTTCTGACTCTAATCACGCCTTCATTGGTGTTCTTGACAAACACTGAAGGGTCCGCACTCCGCATGTACGACCACATCTTCTCGAAAACTGCTATTTTTGACCGCTAAAGTAGAAGTAAAGACAAAAGAAGACAATCAGGGTATTATAAACTATGTGCTACTGAGCATGTAGGACCACCTGTTAACTCAAAGTCTGAATCTTGACTGGAACTCGATGAGTTTAATGTTGGCAAAAACACAATCGTCCTAAAACAAAAACTTGAGAATTAGAGAATTAGCTATGTAGCTAATTCTCCAGTTGGTGCCATTAAACCTCAGTCATCTCAAGCTCAAGCTCAGCTGATGGAAAACCAAAGTGAGAAACATGATGGAAATCAGACATTCTCACTGTTTTCACTAATTTCTCATTGGAAATGCACACAAAGGTGAGGGATGAAATGTATTTAATCTCTTGATTTAAATGAATCATTGCGGCTCTGGAACAAAGACTGGAAACAGTTTGCCTCCATCAAAAGAAAAAAAAATTACAAAATCATAATTAAAGGTATATATAATTCAGAGATATTGTGGAACAAAATGTATTTTGTGGTTTAAAATGCAGCCAGGGACACATGGTGCTCTGATAGTGTCTCTATGAGGTTTTTGTATTACTATTCAAAAGGGGATGATCCCATGAGTTTTATCAGCCATGCACAGATTGTTCCTGAGAGTCCTGTTCAGCAAAAGTAGAAGGATTAGATCTGACCTGATTTAAAAAAATCATTAGCTTTTTCAGAGATGCAAAGAATACAGCTCATTTTTAGTGTAGATGAACACAGTGTGGAGAATTATGGATAAGAATAATACTTGTATATTAAATAATGTGTGTTCACCCTGAAGAACTCTTTGGTGGAGCCTCCATCCAGGGTACCATAGGCGATCTCCGTCTGCTTGGCCAGGTCCTCTGCACTCTCTATGGGGGACACCATCCTCTCCACGGTGAGGAAGGCTGCCAGGTTGGCTGTATAGGAGGAGATGATGATGAGGGTGAAAAACCACCAAACTCCTCCCACGATTCGACCTGAGAGAGACCTGGAGAAAACAAGGAGGGAGAGGACAGATAAATCACAGGTCTGGTCACTAAGAAGCTCCACTGGAGAAGTTGGGAGTTGAGGGCCTTGCCCAAGGGTACCTCCGGGGTGGTAATGAAGGAAGACCAAGTGCCACTTTTACTCTCCCCACTCACGTTTACACTGATATTCATAATGTTCAAGGTATTTTCAATCTGTACCATAGCTTAAAAAATAAAATCTGTGCACATGCTTTGGCTCTATCATTATATAAAAACAATTATCATATCTATACAAATATAAAACTTTATATTTAGTCCTGTGACCTCTGGTGGTCACAAAACTTCCTTCAGCTGAACAGAAAATACTGAAATAGTGTTTTGTGCAAACAGAGTTATCTGAAGCATTCTGGTTCAGCAGCAGATCAGCCATTCAGCAACTTCGACTTAACTTCAACTTCAATTCAGCCACCTGTATTGTGACTAGCACCAGAAAACGTCCAATGATTTTGATGAAACTCTCAAGCAGCTCCACTGTGTAAAAGTGAGCCCTGTCTCTGCATGTAACATAGTGTTTTTCCTGCATTAGATCAACATTAGATCTTTGCACAATCGTGCTGCATGCTTTTTGCTACACTAATTTGATAGGATTACTCTTAAGGTATTAAAATGTTGTACTGAATGACAGGCACATTTTGATACTCATTAGTGTAATAATAATTAGCTGCTCACAGCCACTTCCCCTGAAAGTTGACTTCCAATATGGCCACCAGAAGACACATTGTGGCACCAGAGAGGCTTTTGTTGCAACATCTGCTCGCTGCTGAATCACTGGACAAATAATACATGTGTTACTCTTATTTTTATTTCCT
This sequence comes from Protonibea diacanthus, assembly GCA_028641955.1. Taxonomy (NCBI): domain Eukaryota; kingdom Metazoa; phylum Chordata; class Actinopteri; family Sciaenidae; genus Protonibea; species Protonibea diacanthus. The sequence continues at coordinate 10,843,750 of CM053990.1, forward strand.
ACAGTAGGTGTGACATCTGAGGCTGATGGCTCTGCCTGCAGGGCCAAACAAAAACAAGCGTCCATACCTCACATCAGCATCAAATACATCGACACATTCACACGAATCCCATCAAACTCCAACAAACACACACACACACTCTGATACTGTTGTGCCTTCTGGTCCTAACAAGCTCATCTAAAGGTGACCCTGTGATATGTGTAGCACTAACACACACACAAACACACTAACAGAGCTTGTGTCGTGATGAACACGGTTGAGACAGACAACAATAGAAGAAGACGAGGATGTTTTTAAGTTTCCCTGCAAGGAACAGACATGGAGGCACCTTTACACAATATAAAGTCAATGGAAGGCGATGGATTGTTTTCCCCTCCGGTGTGCTGTGCCTTTGGTGTGCTGTGCGGTGACGACTTACAGTATCTCCGCTCTGTCTCTATAGGAGGTATAAGCCCCCTCCCAGCTGCGCAACCCCAACTTCTCAGCTCCTATAACTGTAGCTGTGATATCACCACCATGTCCCTGAGTTGTCCAAACCATTGAAACAGACAATAGTCACAACTTTTCATTTGATTTCAAACTAAATCCAAAACCAACTACTGTAACTCCCGCGTGCTAAACTGGAACCAATAACATGTGGATTATAATAACATTAGTCACAAAACTTAAGCTGCTGCATGATGTGTAACACTTGATGAGCAAATAAACATAATTAGATAAGGGTTTTAGTCATGACTGGATAAATAAATGTGCAAACATCACTCACTGTTACAACTGCTATTAACCTCATGAGTTGTTAGTTGTTTCACAACTTTTCATGCCTTTTGTTGCTTCTGTTTCAACTTTTTTGAAACACATGGCTGGACTCAAATTCAAAATAGATTCAAATTTCATGTTTCAACATTTGTTGAAAGTTGCAAGTCTTTATGCTATTTTCAATTAAATGTGGGCCTATGATCACATTACATTTTACAGTGTGCAAGCTTTTCTGAAAATGGTTGGTTGTAGTTTAACCTCTTCATTCTGTAACATTAAACATGGATTCTAATTCATAGATTATTTCACATATTGATTATTGCAGGTCAGAAGAAAACAAAATGCTCAAGACTGAAAGAATGCACTCATACATATAGAAACACACACAAGGTTCAGTACATCGAGAATAGAAACAGCCTCAGGCCTTCACACAGCTGTAACATACAACCAACCCGACAGCATGTCACACAGGATCGTATGTGTTTCATGACAATGTCTTGCGTGTGTGTGTGCGTGTGAGTGTGTGTGTGTGTGTGTGTGTGTGTCATGATATGTCTGCTTTAATAAGTGCTGTACATCCCTGGTAGTATGGTTGTGTATCCCATTCGACCTTTGTACATCTATGTTTGTGAGATTGTTTGTGGGGTTAGGCAGGAGGCAATTAGCTTAGCTTAGCATAAAGACTGGAAGCAGAGGGAAATGGATAGCATAAATCATCATAAAGCTAAAAAACAAACATGTTAGTCGGTGGGCTTTAGTGGATGAAGTGAGCAGAGTAAGGCCTCCCTCTATTGTCAGTCTGTATGCTAAGCTAGCTGTCTCATGACTTTATCACATTATTCATTTACAGGAAATATGGCTTTCTGATCAGATTGGTAGAACATGAAACTAGCAGCTGGCTAACTTAGCTTAGCATAAAGACTGAAAATAGCTAGCCTGGGTCCATTGTTAACAAAATCCACCTACCAACAGCTAAAAAAATGTTTCCATTTAATCTCTGGTTGGTAACATCCTGGAGGGTTTTTGTTCATGTGTTGCATTACTGATAATCGCTGTCACAGCCGGCACCAGAAAATTCTGCAGTGAAAACGAACCCCCCCCAAAAAATGTAAATAATTTTGTTTGGTCACATGTTCATTATTAAGATGACGTATAACTGCAGAGTGTTTTAATTATTTGAAACATTAGGTGACTAGAATTGGCTATATTTTGAGTTTCAGCAACCCAAAGCTGATGTGTGGTTGCCTGGCAACTGTTGTAGAGTTGAGCCCTGAACAGTGTTTGTGTTTGACAGCACAGATGTTTAGTTTGTGTCCTACCTGGGGGAGATGTCACAGCCCTGCTGCATGAAGGCGCCGAGTGAGAACCAGAGAGAGTTAAAGATCCCAAAGTCATTGGTGTGCTCTGGACTCTCTTTTTCTTTCTGCTGGTTCTGGTTCTGGTTCTGGCCTGAGACACAAAATCAAACAGAAAACCGACAGATAAAAATCCAGTTTCACACATTACAAGTACATAATGATGAAAAATGATGATGAGATACCTGGAGAGTGAGTGAGCTCAGAGGAAGAAGTCGGCAGAGCTCGTCGAGAGCCGGAGGAGGGCAGAGTTTCATCTTCATCATCTGAGTCTTCACCCTGCCATTCATACGGACTGAATCGACTCACCTGAGACACAGAGACACAGCAGTATTATCAGCTGTACACAAGAACTAAATACAGTTATTTTTGTCTCCGCTCCACACATCTATTCACACACTCCCTCACCAGGAAGAGGACCACGCTGACTCCGATGTAGGCGAAGACGATACACATCCAGATCTCGTAGGCCAGCGGGTCCAGGAAGGAGAAGACACCTGGTTTGGACTTGGTGGGTTTCTTGATCATGATGGAGATTCCCAGAGACATGAAGGGTTTGGTGAAGTCGATCACCTGCTCTCGCACCAGAGTGATGGTCAGCGGGGCGACTGCTACATCAGCCTTCTGCGGAGACAGAGAGCGGGTTCCACTTCAGGATGTTTGTAACCTACAGATTTGCTGTCTGTGGGGTTTGTCGTAGGCTTCAGAGGAAAATGCATTTTTTATCCTTCATACTTTCAGTTGACATTTTAGTCAAAATGTTTTGTCTTTTTTTCTGTTCAGCGTTTGTGGGTTCACATTCTTTATGAAGGGTTTCTTGTTTTGCTGCTAACATGTTTGGGAACACTCTGTTACACTCTGTTAATCTAGCTGACATCTTCTCTTCACTCTTGTGTTCCTGTGGGCGCTCTGGACAGCTTGTAGCTGGTCCCAGCTGCAGGATCAGCCCCTTTGGAGAGCGTTGATCTGCTCAGTCAGTTGTGCTGCTATAACGCATAGAGTTGGCAGTTTGCAGGTCGGGTCGCGTTTGGGTTTTAAGAAATCCTGAACCATGCATCATGCGATCTGTTATCTCTTACTTAATATGATGTTTTTGAATGTCAGCCTGACATTTTGGTCCTGTCTTGTCAACAAAAATAAAACATACATTTCATTAATTTTCTAATTATCAAAGACGTACTTTAGCTCATCATCATCTCATCTTTGTCATAACAAAGATTGCTTTGTCAGATTTTTATGATCAAATTTTTGGTTTTCCTCATTTGTGTTGATTATAGAGAAGATAATACATTTAAAAACATAAGCAAACTTTCCTTTTTTAAGGTAAACAGTATTTTGTTGACGTATTTTGTTGCTGTATAAAACCTCTACTTCTATTCACTGAGGTAATCCAAAGTAATCGTATGATGGTGATAATGAGTCCTTAACGAAAAGTTTTTTTCCAGCCATAAACTTGACTGACTGACTGTAAGAACATCTGTTCACATCGTCTCCTTTTCGTTTTCTTCTGTTCATGAAGTTAAAATATTTTTAGCTCAGGCTTCACTTCACCACAGATGATTTCCAGATGATTGCTTCCATTTGCATTTTTCTGTCTCTGTTTGCACTGTTGTGCATTCTGTAACACACCTAGTGTTTTATCATATTAAAAGTAACTTTCACTCAGATTTGTTCTGCCGGAAAGTCGTATCCGGCCTTCGAAAACAAAACACACTGTGTCCGTCTGCAGCTTCCTGTTAAGTTTTGTACTGAATTGCCAAATTCTTGTTTGTTCAAATCGACAACTTTCAAAAATAAATTCTGAACATTTACAACTTGTTAATGAAGATTTGTGCCCATCAGAGTTAATGATCTTTTTTTTGTTTTGTTTTGTTCTCGTGTAAATATCGACTTGAATTCAAAGATCTCAGTCAAAGCAAATTCACTTTCTGCTTACATGTTATTCACAACAGAGATCCTAAATGTAACACTTTCATAGCAGCGGTTCATCCTGTTTGTTTTGATTTTGTATTTGTTTTAAACACTATAGATTTTTTTGTTACTTACCTGTGAGTGACTGATAAATAAACCCTTTAAATCCATTAAAAACATCCTCTGATTCTGTTTTGGACATGAGGCCTGACTTGAATTGTACAGTGTTGACATTGTTACTGTACTTGCGTGTAATGAATACAGTTAGGGTGTTTTAACACTGTGAGCTCTTTATGACATATCCATCAAATCTTTCCATGACCTCATGACATTGTCCATCGAAGTCAAGAAAAAAAAGTTCAGAAAAGGTAATGTTTTTGACAGAAAGACAGACCAACAAGTTGTTGGTTTTTGTCTTTTCACTGGATTTGTTGATTATAAGACAAATATAAAACAACGGCTGCAGAACGAGAGCTAAAGAAACATTGATACAAACATGACAGCAGCATTTTAAATGTGACGGATTAACTATCTAACTTCTGAGGTCTGGTCACACTCACCCCGTACACCAGTTCTCCCACCATGCCGTTCCACATCTTTGTTTCGACGTCTCTGGCGCCGTACTTGCCGTCACCCACCAGCTCGAGGCGGTAGACGAAGCCGACGTGTTTGGCGATCTCTGCGGCCAGTTCAGCGCAGTAACCTTCGTACCTTTCATTACCTTCAAACTGCTCGTGGTTCTTCTTCAGCATCATGTATGGAGCTTCCTGTACGGAGAAACACGGCATCGGTTTTCTTCCACATTGAGCTTCGATGTAATCACTTTTTTTAATCTGTAAAATAAAATCACAGGAAGTTTAAGGTACGCTGTGAACATCGTCATGTCTTCGCAGTCTTACCAGTATGGTGGTGACTATGTATGTTCTATTCTGCAGACCATGGAACTCCTCCACCACCGGCTTGTAGACAGCTGTGTTCACGTAACCTCTCTTCTCATTCCAGTAGCCAATCTGAACACAGAGCAGCAAAACATGAGCTTCTTTCCATGTTTTGTCTTGTTTTTTTGTAAATACACACTTGTTCTGAATTTGATGCAACAACACGTTCCAATAAAGTTTGGAACAACACCTGTTTGGATCATTCAACACGTTTATTGGTAACAGGTGATAGTATCATGGCTAAATATGAAAGGGGCATCCTTGAAAGGCTGTCATTCACAAACATGGGTCGGCGAGGTTCACCACTTTGAATAGTCACCGTCTGTCAACATACAGTTTGAATGAACTTCTGGATTTCACCATCTACAGTCCATAATATCATTAAAAGATTCAGAGAATCCAGAGAAATCTCTGCACGTAAGGAGCAAACCAAAACCAACATTGAATGACACTGGCCTTCAACCTCTCAGGCAGCACTGCATTAAAAATCAGCATGATTGTATAAAGGATATCACTACATGGACTTAGGAATACTTCAGACGACTTCTTAGAACCCAAGTTCATCTGAGATGGACTAACAGAAAGTGTGCTGTGGTCTGACAAGTCCACATGTCAAATTGATTTTGGAAATCATAGACGTCATGTCCTTCAGGATGAATTTATATTTTACACAGCATCACAACTTTTTTGTAGGGAGTGTTATAGTAGAAAATCTTCACCCCAGCACTCCCAAGGTCTTTTTAGACTGAACAAAAACATTCTACGGACACAAACACTGATACATCGCTTTATAAAAAACGCAGCTTCCTTAACAAGAAGATGAGCAATGACGTTTAATAAGCTGTTAGTTCCTGGAACTATCAGACAGTAAGCTGCTCTGGTTGTTTGTCCCATCATAACTGGTTCCACTGAAGATAGCAGCAAACAGTAAACCTCTGCGCTGTCATAAACTGCATAATTATGCATCGTATCACAATGATAACTCCGTAACATTGTGTGTTGTCTGATGAAGGTTAAAAGAAAGCTAAGAGTCTGCAGGTTTTTATACCAAACAAGCGCTGCAGCAGCTGATTTCACTGATGATCACACCTTTAATCAGAGAAGAGGGAGCTAATTATTGAAATGAGCTGATGTAGTGAAAACCTGCAGACTCCTGACTCTCTGCAGAGCGTGACTCTGCACCAAACTTCTGTAAGAGTCAAACTCGTTTAACAGCAACAAAAAAATCAGGCAGCAGCACCTTCCTGGGTCCGATGTGGCTCAGCTCCATCACATTCAGACTGTAGTTGGTGCGATGTCCTCGCTCATCGAACTGAACCCAACCCGTCAGCCCCCGCAGACGGACCTACAAACACACACACACTCCACATGTTAGCATCAGGGTGTATTAACGTGTGGATGCTCTATGTTTGTGTGCATTTGGTTACCTGTTGCAGGGCTCTCTGTATGTCGATGCCCTGTCCCCAGGGGGCGGGAGGATTTGCCAGACACTCGCCAGCATTGCCACGGCGAGAGATGTCAATCCGTTGCCTCCGCAGATTTTGAAAAGCCGTTGCCATAACGCTGACGCCATCGTAGGTCAGAGCTCCTGTGTACTGAGGACAACAACAAGGTTCAGCAGTGTTTCATCAAGTGATTAAATAAATAAATAAATATATCTAAATATATAAATATTTCTCTGTTAGTTATTATTATGTCCTTATTAGTGACGGGGTCCACCATTTCCACGTTGGAAATGATCTAAATTAGCTCCCGACTCATGAGAAACTGACAGGAACTAATGTAAAATGTTTCTATTCATAAGTTGATCTGACTGATATAGTCCTCATTGTTTACTCTCCTGCAAACAGATCAGAACAGAAGCTAGTGCTAATGCTAATGACATCTGAAGCTGCTGCTGATTGACATTAAAACACTTCAACTAACTATGCTTTAGTTAATAGCACCTTAGATTAGAGCCTACAGAAATGCTTCACAGAGTTCAAGTAGCAGACACATCTCAACGTCAACTGTGTCAGATGAATCAGATCTTCATGATCGAATTACTGCAAAGAAAGAACAACTGAGGGGACTGACAGGCAGAAGAAGAGAAATGGTTGGGGCCAAGAAACACAAAGATTGTACATCAGTGGAAATCTGTACTTTGTAGTTTTGGTACGCCCTTAATGTATTTAAGATGCAGAGAAGGTAAACAGATGATATCTACATGTGTGGTTCCCACCTTGAAGCACGGAGGAGGAGATGTGATGTTGTGGGAGTGTTTTGCTGGTGTCACTGTTGGAGTTTCATTCAAAATTCAAGGCACACTTAACCACAGCATTGTGCAGCAACATGCAATCCCATCCCATCTGGTTTAAGCTTAGTGGGACCATTATTTGTTTTTCAACATGACAATGACCCAAAACTCACCTCTAGGTTATGAAAGTGCTATTTGACCAAGACGGCAGAAAGGAGAGTGATAAAGTGCTGCACCAGATGGCCTGACCACCACAGATACCAAATCTCACCCAAAAAAAAAAACCCTTTTAGGATAAATTGGACTGTGCAGTGAAGGAAAAGCAGCCAACAACTGTTGTAGCACCCTGGGGAACACCGCCAAGACTGTTGGAAAACCATTCAAGGAGACAACCTCATGAAACTGATTGAATGCCAGGGGTGTGCAAAATTGTCATAACAGCTAAATAAATCTAAAATATAAAACATATTTTTCTTTGTTCGCACTGTTTTTGTTTACCACAAAATTACATATGTGGTATTTCATAGTTTTGATGTCTTCAGTGTTGATCTAAAATGTAGAAAATAATAAAAATAAAGAAGAAACACACAATAAGAACTATGGACTGGTTCTGTATACAATAGAAAAACACTGATAGTGTGATATTTGTAGTGTGTGTGTACCCTGAGCCTCTTGCGGGCCAGTTTGAGGTCTTTGCTGTCGAAGTCCAGCCAGTCCTGATTGATCTTCTCCACAGCTGGATCGGACAGGTTCACCAGCTGGAAGCCCGTCACATTTGGTCCGAGCTTTTCAAACTCTGTCATGTTCAGGTCCATGAACCCCTGTCACACACACACACACACACACACATATCATTTCACGGTCTGAACTCTTCCTGCACACACTGTATTCATGTTTCCTTGAGTCAATAAACAGACTCACCAGATTGGCCAGGATGTAATGGTAGTTCTTCAAGTTTCTCCTCTGGGCTGCAATCTGAGCAGGAGAAAAGTCAGAGTAAATGATATGCTAATTACATTTTTCTGATGTTTCTAATGATGATAAAAAGCATCCATTACACATTCATCACGCTCATCTGCATGTGTGTGTGAGTGTGTGAGTGTGTGTGTCCTCTCAAACAGCTGCTAATTGGAAAACTCAAATTCGTCTTTGAGGAATTAATTGCCCGTCTTCACTATCAGGAAGAGATGGAAAGAAAGAGAGAAGGGAGAAAGGAGAGGAAGGGAGACGGAGAGAGAGAGAGGAGGGAAACAGAAGGGAGGTTAAACAGAGGATGAGGAGGAGGAGGTGGAGAAATAAACAGCTGTAGAGAGGAAAGGAGGAGAAAGAGGATGAGGAGGAAGCAGGTGTGGGCTCCCTCTCAGGTCCAGCTCCTAATGAGGATCAGTCGATGAACGCTCACTAACAGCTGGCCTGCAGCGATGAATGCTACTAGCTGCAGGAGGACGGAGAGAAGAGAAGAACTCCTCCTTCCTCCTTCACCTCCTCCTCCTGTCCTTCTTGTCCACCATGAGCAAACACAACCTACAAAACTATTTCAACATTCCCATCAGCCTCAGCTGTACTTAGTAATTAGTAAATATTATCATGCTAACAGGCTAATCGATGCTAAACTGCATTTTGTCGACTTACTACTGAGTGCAATGACAATAAAGATGAATCTAATCTAATCTAAATTTGATGTTTATTTTATTTCACTTTGTCTATTTGTGTCTGTAGATTTCACTAAAAGTTAGCATTAGATAATGCTTCACTTGCATATTTTAACATTTCAAAACACGAAAACTCAACTTCAAAGTTTCATGGTCATATCTATGAGTTAAAATTTTGACCCTGTTCACCTGTCAGCTCAGCTCAGCAGATCCGAAGCTGCAGCTGATGCTTCACTTTGAACTAAATGAACCAAATAAAATCAAAGTAAAGTCGAGCACCTGATATCTTCACCCCATGAAACTAAACATACAACAAACAACAGCTTCATTACACAGATCCAAAACACCACCTGATACTTCAGCTTCTGTCAGCCAGCTGAAGTTCAGCAGGAACAACTTTCCCAAATGATGGCTGGTTTCTGGCCAGAGCTCACACATCTTTTCTTTCTTGGCTCTCTGCTGCTGCCCTCGCTCGCTCTCCTTCTTCTCCTAGTTGCAAACTTACCAACTAAAACTCCCTAATATTCCAAAAACATCCTTTTGCCCACTCTCTCTCACTGTTCTCTCTCCTGCCAGTCGATTATCAGTGATGCTGAAATCAAAGTGTTTGGTATTAAATTCAAAACACTGTGAAAGCAGCTGCAGAGCAAAAAGATTCAGCAGAATACCCTGCTGCTGTGAAGACGAGAGAGCAGCGAGTGTAAGCAACACAAAAAACAACACAAAAACATCCACAAAATCACTCAAAGTTTGATGGTTTTGGTCCGTGATGGAAATGAGAGTGTTGCAGTGAGTGCCAAGACCCGGCAAGACTTTTAACACGGCAGCGCTGCCTGACTCAACAAAACAAACCAGTCCAAGAAAACTTCAAGAACCTTTTTCACTCAATGATTCATAAAATACAGATAGCTGCACTGACGACTGCTACCTAATGACAGTTAGTGGTTAAATAACTCAATATTTTGGGTGTTTACACTAGCCAATCGTGCTATGTATACTGTAAGCCCCCTCCACTATGCAGCTAGCGCAATGAGCTAGTGTGTTGTCCACCTTTGGGTGAACACAGCCAGATCATGGGGATAAGTCAGTTAGGTTAGCTGCATTGCTGACCTAACTAACAACAGTTAGCATTTTGCTGAACTAGCACTAGCACTATACTTGACTTTAACTTCAAGAGATCTTTAAGCAAGATTTAAAAAAAAACTTGTTATACTTCCTAAACTATGACGTCAGGATGTTTTGTAGTGATAGTCTGTAAGAAATTGAGTCCACAGGCTGATTTATTAACATCAGGGTTTTAGAGAGTGAGTGTTTTACCAGGTTGAGGATAGAGTTGAGTCGTTCCAGCTCACAGTCGATGATGATCTGAAAGTCTTTCTTGTAATCCAGATCTGCCAGCAGCTTGATGAAGGCTGTTTCTGTCAGAGTGTCCAAGTTCACAGAGGTCACCTGCCAGCTCCGCTCCGCCGCCGTGTCCAAGATCCTCTGCAGCACCGTCAGACCTGAGACAGAACGAACACAGGAATCAGTGTTTACATCAGCTACCTGGATGCTAATGATTCACGAGGACAAGAGATGATATCACTAGCTCTGATAACATTGGGACATTTCATGGGTGATTAAGATGCTTAAAGTAATTAATTTGTCTCTTCTTTAATCAGATATGCTGCTATAAGAAATGTGTTTGTTTTAACAAGCTATGATTATTTAATGAGAAAGCTTCGTGATCTAACAAGATAAAATAATATTGGTATATGATGTGCTAAGTGTTATACTAAGGAAAGTTTCTTCTCTAATTTTGTGTTTTTGCAGTTGCTATAATGAGCTTCTTGCATCGTTCCTGTATCGTCTAATTAAACTGAACCCTGCGGTGTTTTAATCTGTTGCTATGGTGATAGAGACTCAACCCAAGGATGTATCGTGGTTAAGGGCTTGTAAATCCTAAAAGACAGACAAAAATATACACTATTTGAATAATAAACAGTTCGTTTCATGTATTAATGTGTGGAAGGTTACATCAGATGTGTGTGGAGCGATCAGGGATGGATTAAAGAGCCATGAGGAGACTGTCGGAGTGGCAACAGTTGATCCATCATGTGACTTGAATGTTCATTAAATCACAACTTATTAAAAAAAAAGCATTTTCATCTCCCATTCAGAGCATTAACTCTGTAGAAAAAAAAGGCCAAAAAAAAGTCTTCAAGAGAGAGGAAAAACTTTCTTTTAAAGGACCAGTGTGTAGGATTTAAGGACTCTCTGTTACACATCTATTTCTGTTCAATAAACAAACATTACTGTGGAGTTATGTAAACATACTGGCCTTTAAAGGGTTAAAAAAAAAAAAAACAAATATAATGAATGTAATATAATTAATATTTGATGTTAGGATTTCAGGCTGAAGTAGTTTTAAAAGACTGATCATTTAAAGTGGAAAAGAATATTAATATTCAGCAGTTTACAGCAGTTTTTTGGAAGCCAGACAAATGCATTAGGATATTACACGGTCCTCTAGACGGTTAGATCTGACAGAGATTTTGCCCTCATTTCTGATATTTTCTGACCCACTGCAGCGGACTGAGAGAGAGTCTGTCGACCTGTGTGTGTCTCTTACTGTTTTTGTAGGAAATACATGTGCAGATCCTGATTCCTGGTCTGAATGATGTTCTTCGACATATGACCAACCATTCTGCAGCTGTTATACGACCAACTAACTAGTTTGTTTAAGAAAACAGCCTTCACCTCTGCATAGTCATGTCAGTGCATTCCAGCTCAAATATTCACTATATCAGCTGCAATATCTGTGGTTTTCCCCCCTCTGAAATCAATGTCAGTCTCAGCAGTTGTGTTCTAAATGTAAATCAACATTTTTGCAGCAGACTGGTAACTCTACTCAACATGTCTGCTGTGTTGCTAACAGATGGCTAACATATAACCAACAAAGATATGTTTCATGTGAGTCACTGAGGGGTGGATTTGAAGAGGCAGTGTCTTCTCAAACTGAATGTCAAGCTGTTTTTTTTTTTTTTTTCGTGGAATCAAATCATGTCTGCTGTCTGCTTCAGGCTGGACTTGGTCCGGGTTCAACTTCAAAAAGCTGCTCTGCACTGAGACGCCGCAGACTCATGATGGTTTTATTTTTGTTTAAGTGGCCTGATTTAAATGAGGAAAAATGGATATTGGTGGTGATGATGAATCGTCTCAGATGAGATTTATGTGAGAAGCTTTTCAGGGCGAGCTCCAGTCTTTTATCTTTCACACTGTCTCCTCTCCTGAGCTGTAATCCATTATTTAAGAAGAAAACCTGACCTCACACAGACTGTCAGCAGAAACATGATACACCAACTTGGCCTCATGATAAAAACCTAGAAGACCTGATGTAAGGAAAAACAAGTTTCCACAGCACTGCTAGTGATTCTGTGAGGCTGTAAGGCAACGTTGTTGAGCGTTTTAATAAATCTATGCAAATATAAACCCCATGTTTGTACTAGAGGAGAAGTCAGAGGATCACCAAAGTTGGTAGGATTTATCCTCTCGGCACGATGAATGTCTGCATAATATTTCACGGCAATCTTTCAAATAGTTGCTGAGATATTTCAGTCTAGAAGTGGTGGACATGTATATAAACCATCTTCAAAAGAGACAAGCTAGCATATAGCATATCTACGTACTGTAAGTACAAAGAAATTTTAAAAAGTAAAGCTACCATGACTTTTATCCTGTTTATACAGTGGCCCAGAACAGTTTTTGTGGGGGGGTGCAAATAATCTTTTAGTTCAGTGGCCACTTTTAGATTTTAGCGCCATTTAGCTGGTGGCTGGGGCTAATTTTGTGCCCTGTTTAGTGGCTACTGTAGTTTCACCTTCACGCTAGAAAGGAGGGGGTGAAACGAGGGATTGCAACCAGCAACTGCACAGCTACATGCCTCTAAATCCTACACACTGCTCCATTTTCCTCTAGTGTGTTTTTACAACAGTTTTAGCTCTGTTTTAAAAAGCTACGAGTCAACATGCAGAGTAATCACATCAGCATTTTACAGCACACACACACACACACACACACACACACACAGACCATTTTCAAAAGACAAGTCAGCAAAATTCAGACAGACTTCAAAGAGTCGAGACGAGCAGAGAGACACAGTGAGGAGAGAAGTTCAAACATACTGTCTGACACACAAACATAGACAGTGACACCTCCTCCCAGGCTTATTACCTCAGTGTGTCTCAAAATCACAGCACAAAAACTGTGCATGTGTGTGTTCACTAACTGTACTTTGAGTTACATCTTTACTCTGGAACAAAAAGACAAAATAAGCAGATGAAGATCACATTAACATCACATGACCCTGACAAAAAAGTAAGATGGTAAAAAGTACACCACTCCCCTCGACTATGGAGCTTAATCATGAGTTTCAGCTCATTGTTTCTCTGTCCTTTGCTTCACCCTCAGTACAGTTGTCCTGAACGGGGAAATTAGCTATAAAGACCACAACAGTTTTTTATATCAGGCTGCAAACATGTTTATTTCTGCTGTGAAGTTGGACATTTTAACATGTCGGCTTATGGAGAGTGAATAACTTCTGCAGCCACCCCCAAGTGGCCGTTCAAGGAAATGCAGTTTTTTTTGCTTTACTTCACAGGCACTTAGGTGCAACCCATTTTCATTAACTGATGTGTAAATCTTCATTTTGTGAACAATTAACGTTTCAGGCTATGAACTTGAGAACAGCTGGTGCAACCGGCTCCAAAATGTTGGACCTGATCTAGATCCACTGAAAACATGAAGATCCAATCTGAACTGTAGTCGACATATACAGACTCTCACACAAACACCTGCAGCAGCAAGTCGTAGAAACTAATTCAGAAAATAACTTAAAGTTTCATAACATCTCATAGGACTGCATTGTTGAGCTGTCCGCATACTTCTGTCTGTTTTTCTACTCTGTGCCGGTGCAGAGCTGAGGTATAGAGAGGAGAGAAATGGACGCCGAGGATACTTTGCTCATAATTGCTACGATGTGTCAAGAGATTATGTGATGACCTCTGATAGGTAACTGCTCATTAGCATCCACACAGTGACAGTGTTACAGCTGCTGTGAAGAGCTCAGCTATACACAGCAACACACACACGCACACACTTAGCAAAACAAGTCAAGTGTGTGTGTTAATGATAATGTATAACCTTCAATTAGAGATACAGCAGCGCAACACACCCACACTGACAGAGAGAGAGACAGTCACTAATGCTGAGAGAGAGAGACAATTAAAGATTAAAGATACAAATAAAGAAAAGAGTGTCTGAGAGAGACAGAGGAGGGAATATAGATGTTTCTCCGCTCTCTGCATCCGATTTACATAAACATCCTGCATGAATTTACTATTAATGGAGAGAGGAGAGGAGAGGAGAGGAGAGGAGAGGAGAGGAGAGGAGGTGGAGTTGAGTGAATGAGGAGGTGGAGAAGGAGAGAGACTCTTTATCAGCGTACCAGTACATTTCCATCTCTTTTCCATCACTCCCAGTGTTTTTTTTTTTTTTTTTGATTTTCTTACAGAGAATTACAGCATCAGCCTCTATTTGTCCTCAGACGTTCATTAAAACAATCCAGTCTGATACAACGCAGGGCCAACTGAGAGCCAACATGGGGCCAACTCAGGGAAAATTCAGAGGTAATATGGGACTACCTCAGGGGCAACACTGAGCCAATTCAAAGCCAACATGAGGCCAACTCAGGAGCAACATAGGTCCAAATAAGGGGCAACGTGGGGCCAACTCAGAGACAACTTGGGGCTGGCTCCGGGTCAAAATGGGACTACCTCATGGAAAAACTCAGGGGTAACATTGAGCCAATTCAAAGCCAACATAGGGCCAACTCAGGGGCAACATGTAGGGAACTCTGAGCCAACACTATGTCAACTCAGAGCCAGCTTAGGGGTCACTTCTATGTATTCTAATCTATTATGGTGGCTTACACCTATTCTATTCTGTTGTTGCTTTGCCTATAGATCAGAGGAAATGCCTAAAGTCACAATGATGAGGCCAAATTTTTGCCTGAAGTCATAAAATGGACCAACAAAACTTCCATTTGTGTGCATGTTTTGTTTCCTACTATTGTTTTTCTTCTAATTTATTAGAGAGCAGTGGCGGAGAGATGTCAGGAAACAAGAAAGAAAGAGAGCACCTTTGAATCAGAGCTGATAACATGTCTATGTTTAGCAGGTATAATATTTACCATGTCAACCATCTCAGATTAGCTTATAGCATCCATGTTTATCAGTGTGTTACTGAAACATTTGGCTAGTGTCTGCAGGAGCAGCAGTCAACCACACACACACACACACACAAAGTTTCACAGTTTCTCTGTTCATATGAGTTGATGCTTTCCTCTCCCTGGTTTGTTTTCTTTAACAGCAGCTGTCCATCCGTCTGTCTGTCCAATGTTTTGTTTTTAACCAATGGAAAGGTCGACTGAGCACTGTGCCATCCAGTTCAGCCATGGCGACCAGTGGAGGTTAAACGCCTTGTTTAAGAGAACCTTGAAGCCAGGCAAGAAGACATGAAAAAGAGCAAAATAAGAAGAAAAACTGCAGTGGAGGGAAGAGAGGAACATGTAAAAGCTTTCTCAGTCCTCTGGATAGTACAAGAGACAACATGAGAGGAAAAGGTGAGAGGAGGAAGGAAGTGATCAGATGTCTCTTAAATAAGAGATTTTATTGTTACAGTTAAATTAAGAAAGAAAACATGGATGCAATGTTCATTAACAGCATCTTGTTCTGAAGGGTAATTACTAACGATTTAAGGTAAAGTCACTAAATGCAGATACATTATCATTTTTCTCAGCAGTGTAATGTTTAGCAGTTTTTAGTCTGCAGTACATCTAACAAGCTCTGTGATTGGACATTACTAGCCTAAAATGCACTTTGGGAGTCGTAGTTGTCAGTTTCTATGTCCACAGACTTCTAGTGTCTTTGACTTTTTATCAAAGAACCAGATATTTTATAACACAACCTTGCGTGACATAAGTGTAAGCTGACAGGTTGAACACATGAGCCAATGCAGCAACAGTACCCGCCTACATAAAACCTACATAAAACATTATTCGTATAAACAACAGCTCGTAACGGTAGGCTTAAAAAATGGAACGCAGACAAATGGACGGACAGTGAAGTCTAGGCTTTAGACAGCGACCTTATGTGACTTCAGCATTTATATTTGCGGTTCAAATGCAAAAAAACAAAAAAGTCTGAAGGTTCTTCACAGAACTGTTTGGATAGAAATGCCTAATGTTTATGAAAAAATTATCCAGATTTTGACTTCCAGAACCAGAGACCCTGATACGTCCTGGTCCTGAAAGACTGAAACGACAAATTGATGTGATTCGTCTTGGCTCACCTCCATTTTGGGGGCTGAAAGTGACCAAAAACAATCAACCACAGTCATTAAATTATGCTGATTGATGCAGCGTATGTAGCTGATTGGCTTACAGGACAAAAAACAGTCGTAAGGATTCATCCCTTAAGGATCATAAATGTCGGTACAAAACCTGGAAATCCAATCAATAAATGTCTGAGAGAAGATGAGAGGAAGAAGTGGAAGACAATCTGAGGAAGGTAAGGACAGAAGTTAAGAGGAAGGAAAGACAAGGAGGACCAAGAGAAGAAGCAGAAGAAGTAAGGACAGACTGAAAACACTCTGTACTTCACTGTAACTACCGCATGTTTCCAGAAGTCAGTCGTCGTACAGCAGCCTTTACAGCAAGGCTGTATCCATGGCAATAAGACATAGAGTAATAATTATGGGATGAGTCAGGGACAATCATTTCACATCTGTATGTGCGCGTAATCATTTGTGTGTGTGTTAAACAAAGGTCAAAGCAGATTTGCAAGTTCATTATGTAATAAATGGTTGTTGATCTTGTATACATCTGTTCAGAGTGTCCACGCACACACACACGTTAAAATGCATTCGAGAGTCTGTTGCAGCGAGTCGTATACCAGCAACCAAGCAGAAAATAGACACTCACCAACACTCAGCAATGTTTACTGAGAGGAGAGGGGAGGAGTAGAGACGAGACGAGACGAGACGAGACGAGACGAGACGAGACGAGACGATAGAGGACAGGAAACGAGAGAAGAGGAAAGAAGAGGAGACAAAAAGAGAGGAAACAAGGAGAGGAGACAAGTAAGGAAAGCAGAGGAAACTCAGAGATAGTAAACAAGTAGAGGAGACAAGAGAGGAGAGGAAGGAGTAAACAGGGAGAGGAGAAAAGGGAGGAGATGAAATGAAACAAGGAGAGGAAACAAGAAAGGAGAGGAAACAAAGAGAGAGGAAACGGGGAGAAGACAGGAGAGGAGAGAAAAGGAGAGGAGGGAGGGAGAGAACCAAAGAGAAAAGGGAGAACAGAGGAGAGAGGAACCAAGGGAGGAGAGAGGAGAGGAAACAAGGGGAAAGAGAAGACAGTGTAGACAGTGTATGAACAGTATAGTAACTCCTCCTGTAACGTCTGTAAACTGTTTCGTATAAATCGTTGTTCGTCTCGCTTTATTTTTTAAGTGTTCGTTGATTGTTCTCTTTATTCACCACCGGGGGGCACTGTGCTGTGACGTACACATGATGGCGGACATACACTAAAACTCTCAGCCTCGGGAAAGCTTTTCTGCCTCCAAACAAATATCTAATGTCTCCTCTGCAGATGTTGAGGAGCTATAACATCAGACAGACTGCACCGCCGGGGCAGACGGTTATGCGCTATTACGTTGAGTAGATTTCCACCAATGGTTCCTGGGCAGATGTAACAGGCAATAAGCTTAAACAGAGTCTGCCACCAACCGTCAAATGGACCATAACATCAGATCACAGGCCGTGGGGGGACAGTGGACCGCGCTGAGAGGGTGGAAATGACAGCTAAATGCCCTTTTTGTTAATTCCCCAACTTTATTTGTTTGTTTGTTTGACTCGGAGAGCTGGAGGTGACTCACGGGAAGTTTTCAGTGAATAATTCAAAGTTTTTTGTCTCTAAATGTGATTTTTTTTTTCTGGTGGAGCTTCTGGCTGACAAGCAGCAGCAGATGAAGACCAGCTCTGAGAGTTTCCTGTCAAACACCATCATTATGTTCGCTGACTTTTCTGCACTTTCTGTACAGCCGAGGGTGAAGAGGTGTCAGAGGTAAAAAAAAAAAAAAAAAAGAAAAAGAAAAGAAAAAACTACTGTAGGTGTTCTGCAAAAGCTGATGTGCCTGAATCTGTTTTTATTTCTGTTGCTGATTCTTTCCTTTTTCAAGCTTTTCCATTCGCCTGTTTTTATGCACATTTTCAATTTGTTCAAAAAAGTTTTTACTCTTGTCTTGAGGTGTGAAAATTGTTGTGTGGAAGATTTCACTTCCAGTGAAGAGCTGAAAACGTTAGATCTGTATGGAGCGATGAGGAGAAACCATCCATCCATTTCCTTGCACTTATCCAGGGTTGGACCTCTCCCCAGCAAAGCATTTCAGCTCCTCCCAGAGGATCCAGAGGTGTTTCCATGCTAGATGGGTCTATGTAGCCCCTCCAGCAGTTTCTGGGTTTGCTCCAGGATCTCCCACCAGTTGTACGTGCCCAGAAAACACCTCCAAAGAAGGGAGCCCAGGAGACATCCTAATAAGATGCCCGAATAACCTCAGCTAGCTACTTTCAATGCAAAGGAGCAGCGTCTCTACTCCGAACTCCCTCCAAATGTCTGCGTTCCTCACCCTATCTCGACGCTTCTATCCGCGATCTCGTTCCTTCGGTCAAACGTTTTTACTCTTGTCTTGAGGTGTGAAAGTTGTTGTGTGGATAAAAACGGAAACATACTGAATGAATAAATGATTTTGTTCATGAATCATGACTGAGACTTCCTGTGAAGAGCTGAAAACATCAGATCTGTGTGGAGACTGTAACCTTCCTCACATAAACACACAAAACTAATAGAAATTTCTGTTTTCCATCGTTTGCGCTTTGACTGGAACTCTTTTAATGACTCTGTGATCTCGTTTAATGGCACAGACTGAAGAATTAGCTCCAACAGCTATTTATGTCCATGTGTCAATAAAGACAACACCCAGTGACCACCTTGACAACAACACATCCTCACGTGACACTTCCTGCATTGCAGTTGAATGCTGCCATGGTACATGAATCTCTAAGATGCACATAAAAGTCATGTGTACTGTATCTTGAGTCCTCACCTGAGTCGGAGCTGTACATGTAGACAAACTTGGTCCAGTAGAAGTGCTCTAGTAGCGCCATGAGGGGCTCCTGCAGCTGGGGACGCAGCTGCAGGACGAACTGGTTGTTGGTCTGGACGGGGAAGGATGGCGTGACGAAGCAGACGTGCAGAGAACCGCAGAAAGACATCAGCATGTTGACCGTCCGCCGGTCGTACAGACCCATGATGGCGTACACGCCCTTGGAGAACTGGGAGCAGACTGGGACAGATGGAGAAAGAGGAAAGAACTGATTTAAGTTTGGAGAAGGTGACAATATACTCAATTAGTGATTGGTGAGTACTGGTGAATTATTTTCAGCTTCAGATGTAGGGTTAAAATAATAACTTTCATAACTGGGAGGCTTGTTTCAGCTCCTACTTGTCTTTGCAGAAAAAAAAATGTAATTTTCAAAATCAATTAATCATTTAACCTATGAAAAGCCACATTTAATGTCTTGTTTTGTCCATCAAAACCTCAAAGAAATAGATAATAGAAAGGTAAAACAGAACAAAATTGTACAATCTGAGGAGCTGGAATCACATTTTATATTATAATATTTGGCTTTTTTGCTTCAAAACAATTACAGAAATTCACGAGTGTTGATTGTGTGTTGATCAACGCATGAGCAAAGTAGTTTATTATGTGTGATAAAACTAGAAGCCACCACAAAGATTACATTTGCCCTTAAATATGAATATTTAGTATTCAGTAACAAGCTCATCAAGACGAGGAAGAAAGAAGAGGACGAGAAAGTGACAAGTTAGAGATTAGAAAAAATGTTGGTCAAAATATAAGATTATGTGTTTCATTTAAATTTCAACTTTGTTATAAAAAAGTAGCTATTTTCAAGGTATTCCAGGACTTCATGTTTAAATACTGCTATACCAGCTGATATAACTAAACAAAAAATGATCTATGAGCCATATCGGCGGATACAAGGATGGGACGAGCAGGCAGACTGCAGGTGGTCATTGAAATGAAGAAAGAAATGCTACAAGTCATACAAGAAAAACAGAAACATGTCTTATTTGTTCTTCACAAACTGAACTGGAAAACTAGCAGAGACTGGAAGATCAGTCTTCAGTTAATGATCTGATCAGTCAGTGCCCTGTGTGTTTTAATGCCTTAATTCCTTCCACTGTTTTCAGTGTAGCATCCACAGAGAATAATACTCTTCCCTCCATCCTCCTCCTCTCTTTCAGATCCAGCTTTCCTTTCATCGCTCTAAAATCCATAAAACTAACCAAAAGTCAAATATAGTTCATATATTAAACTAAAGAGATGGAAACAAGTAAATAAAAACACATGAGTGGCAAGTATATGTGCAAGTGTTAAGAGTACTAATTCCCTCATAGCTTATTTATCGTGTTAACAGCAGTTAGTATGAATAATATTTTTAATATATTCGTTGTGGCCAAATGGTGACATTTCAGATGTTGTATTTAGTCCAAACAGTGACGCGTGCTTCATTCTGTCACATTTTTATGTCATTTTTCTTTTTTTAAATCATCTCCTCTCCACCTCTCTTAAAACAACGCTGTCATTTGTCATGGACGTTGGATGGATGTTTTATCTGCTTTTGTCTATTTTTTAATCTTTATGCTGCAACTATGAACAGCCAAATCTCCTCTAGCGCATGATAAAGCGTAGCTATCGTCATGGTAGACAGACATAATTTCAGCAGCTCACTTATCTGCTGCTGTGTAGTTGATAAAGTTTGCTGTTTCACACAAAAAAAGCTTCCACATGGTAAATCCCCCTTACACACAATGGCTATAATCAAATTACTCTTCACGCAGAGCTCCTTCACAGCCAGGGATTAAGTCTTAAGACAAAATAATACTCACTGCTGAGGCACCACAAGTCATTCACTGAATCACTGTCTTGTTTTATGGTCTTCTGGGCACAATCCAATTTAGTAAAAACATGTCCCTGTTATCTGTGTCATCGCCCGGAAAATCCTCATTTGGACGAAGCTGAGCTGAGGAGAGGCATCCAGCACGGATAAGTCTGATAGGCTGAGACACCTGTCAATCAAACAAACACCTCGAAACATGGTCCTCTTTAAGGCTTAATGTCCTGAACATCAGTACAAATATTATGTAAATAAATAAAAAGAAGTGAAGTTCCAGTCTGAGTGAAGTTCAAGCTGCCTGTTATATCATCAGATCTCTTGTGTGCAGAGTTGACATTTAGTCCAAAGTGTGATGTTACAGTAAAGTGCCCTTTTTATTTAAAGATTTTCTATTTTTTGCACAGACCTTTTTGCCTTTATTAGACAGGCCACTGTAGAGAGAGGTATGACATGCAACGAGTCCCCAGCCAGAATCGAACCAGTGGTGTTGGGATGTGCATCTGAAGCGCTGGTCCATGAGGAAGTGCCCAGAATAAAAAGCATCCATCCCCTGGAGGAGGATCACTCAGCCTTGCAATGAGCTCATGACAACCTGGACAGTAGATGCTGATGTACGCTGCATTGGATCAAAGACTGAGATGGATCAAACACTGAAGAGGTAAAAATATCCACCAGGACACTCATTAGAATAAGTAAAAATAAAGATTCAGACCTAGACTGAATTCATTTTTAGGGCAAGGCCACTTTGGCCTTTGATAAATACAGATTTTTTGGGGCATCAGCATCAAAATGTAGGGCACAGAGGCCAGAACTACCCAACAGTATTACTGTTATGCTCTGTAACAACCTACTCAACCTGAACATCTACAGCAGTAAAATACAACATACACATTGATGCAGCAGTAATATTGATCTAAAAACATCATGTATAACAGTAAAATGTGTTTATTTACATACTTTTACCTTTGAACTTTTGTTTAAATAATAACAGAGTCATTAAAAGAGCTCCAATTGAAGCTCAAATGATGGATGATGGAAATTTGTCACCAACTTTTCCACCTCAACCAAACATAAAGACACTTTTCTATAGTTTCATTTGTCTTTTCCACTCATTCTCTTTTTTTATTATTTAAATTTACTGTGTAAGTTGAAACAGGTGGATCGAAACAAACCTATTGATGGTTAACTGATGCCCTGATCCAGAGGAAGTTAGCGCACTCAAAGAAACTCTCATCACATCGAGTCAATATCATTGACCAGGTGGACCAGTATTAGTTCAGGTATCAGTTTCTCATTTAATGGCCACTTATCCAAACTCAGGGGAAACCTCTGTGGCTGTGAAATGAAGCCAATGTGTGAAGTGCCAAAACTGCAGTTCCTCAAACGGCCACTTGAGGCTGGCTACAGAGCGGCCACTTTAACAGGTGGGTGCCATTACTGCTTGTTTAGGCGTCTTTCAACCTGGTCCACCAACGATCAACATCTTGCCAATTTTTAGATTAGATGGGAGGCAGCACAGACAGGATTGCCAAGATGGTGTAGCCACCACACTGAGCTTCACTTCTCTTCAGAAACCTGTGGGTGATGTCACAACACGATGTCTACACTTATACTGTCAATGATCCAAACACTACTCTGAAGTGGTATTCAGAGCTAACGGTATCCCACAGTTTACCTCAGGCGACCTGATGGCAGTAAAGCGCCTGTACATCAGATTGACATGTTGAATTTACCCTGAATATCATTGTTCTTAATATCTAAACACAACACAGTGCAAAGTATCTTACTGGATTATATGCATACATACCTACAGGACATGCTTCTTGATAATTATTTATTGCTTTAGAGTCAAAGGTAAGGCTCATCTTGCTTCATCTCTCAAAGTTTCTTTAAAATCAAACTGTTTTTATCCATCTAAACCTAATTAAAATAAACAAACAACAAATAAAATTTCAATAAATCAGTATTAGATCAGCCACATACAGTAAGTGTTGACACATGTCCGCATCTATTATCTGTATGTGTGTGTATCTGTCCTTGGTATAGCCTCAGAGCACTAACATGCTAACAACAAGGCTGGTCCCTCTGAGCAGGCTCACACTGGAAATAACTCCTCCCTGTGGGGCCAAGCTATCATACTAACAATAGACGCCTGCCTTTGGGGCAAATGCTATCATGCTAACGAGGTATCTGTCTCTTAGCATTAGCGTGGCTGTCCCACTGGGACGACACAGCGCTCCTTCATCAAAGAGGGTTAGGCAGCAGAGAATCGACAGATGTTGTGAGCCTTGGGAATCTTTATAGTTATTTGTGTTTAGGTCAACAGTATCCTCGTGACGGGGGTCCAGATGTTGGAGCGAAGCACTGAAGTGATGCTAAAACTGCTGTTCTGTAATCAATGAGCTGTGTGTGTACTCATATATCTTATTCTTGTTAATTGATCTTATTTAGTTTTTACTCATTCTATTAAATGTAAAGTGCTAAAAATTACCTTTACTAGCACTGTCATGTATACATCAGCTGGAGGTTAAAAGAATATGATAAAACATGTTAGTGAGCTGTTGGTTGGATGGAGCCAGGCTAGCCATTTCCACCTGTTTCAATAATTTATGCTAAGCTAAGCTAATGGGATGCTGGCATTAGCTTCATATTTAGCACATCTTCTCATGTAACTTTAACTAACATGTTTTTAAAGTCTGTTGACAAGTTTATGAACTTAGGTGTCAAAAGTGGGTAACAATGAGCAGTATTTTCAGCTCCAGGACTATGGGGGCCTGTCATGGGCTGAATGTGCTGACCCACTCTTTGAAACACTCTGAATGAGATGAATGAATGTCTATCGCTCCGCTCGGGGTGCAGGGGTATGCTCGGGGTGGCCTCAGTGTGTCATCGAGCTGCACCTTTAGGACCGCCCACAAAATACTGGACTGAAAACTGGTGAAAAACTGTTTTAACATCTGACTCCACATAATAAGTAAGTAAGTAATATGACCAAACATACAACAAGTCCACTACACGTATACAGTGAGAGCTCTGCAAAACCAAAGTGAGAGTCATTATTTCAACAAAATAATGCTCTTTAGGAGCCTGGAAGCAAACTAAAATATTCATTCAGATGCCTCAATGAAGCTCCCAGGAAGAGCCTCAGGCATGAAGACATAGAGGCCAAACAGTGTGACGACAGTAATGGCATCTGTCACGTGATGGCCCGAAAAGACTTTTTCCCTCAAGCTTACATGCATCTGACTTGTTCTACTATCTATTTATCCGATAACATTTAGAAAGTCTAGAAGAGCCACACAAGTACATCATTTTCAAGTTTTCAAGTCACATTCAAGATGGAGGCAGGTGGTAGTCTTCATACCAAGAAACTTTTTTTGGCTTCATGCACTACTGAGCAGCTTCCATAAGAAAGAATTGAGCCCCTCCTCCAATGATGTACCCAGTTCTCTTCATCAGCAATGGACTCACTACAACTGCTGGCCAATGAAATTGAACCAATGACCCACCACAGTTCCACCGATGCTTCACATCTTTGCCCATTTTTAGATAAGCCAGGAGCTGGTGGAAGATGAGATTCACAACAGCTCTTCAGAAACCTGGGAGTGATGTCATGGAGACTACAGTACATCCATGTTTTATACAGTCTGTGATTGCAATCAGCAACTAAACCACTATATGCCGCTAAATCCTTCAGACTGGCCCTTTAAGAAAATGGAAATTTGAACAGCCACAGTTTCATAAAAAATTAGATTAAAGATGGATAAAAATTGCTGATAGTTTAATCAAATACAACAAACAAGGACACTCATCCAAACATGGCTGAGCTGACCTCTCCTCATACTCGCTGAGGGTCCTCGAGTCAGACATCTCGCTCCTCGCCACCTGAGGCTTTTAGACAGAGCTTTATTTAAACACAGCCCAGAGACGACGGCGAACACCACGGGGCCCACAGCTGAGACCGAGTTTACCCACTGAGCTGTTCGTCCGCCTGACACATCCGTCCATCTATCCATACTGCAGATCTGTAATAAGCAATAATCAAGACTAAAAACGGGTATTGGCGGGTAATTGCAAGGATGTCTATGAACCAGAGGCTTTCACCATCATCATCCTGTGCTGGCTCTATTCACGACAACCCACATCTCAACTGTTCCTCGGTTGAAAAGAGGAGACAGGGCGGCCCGGAGACACACATCCAGTGATCAGGTCACTGTTTCACTCTGTCGTTCTGCGTTCCCGTCACCGACACTTTTAGCTGTCGCTTCCCCAGAATGACATGCAGTCAGGTCAGAAACAGGATGAGCTGTAATCCCACCAACAAACACTCCGTAGTGACATTTATCTTTGCTGTTTGTTTTTGTCTGAAGTGACTTATATGTGAGTGCAGTGTTGGATTCATCTTGAAGTCTGTGACATTACAAACAGCCAAAAATGGGAAAGTCAAAGGTCGCAGACTGCAGACTCTGAGAGTGTCTGCCTCCTTAACACAAGAACCGCCAACAGGTCATTGTTACCCTCCTGGCGTTTTCAAACACATGTAACTCTACAAAGTTAAACATTTTTTAACAAAAAAATAAATAAAATCCACAAGCCTCTGCTTTTTGAAATTCCCATTTTTTCTCCATTAAATCCTCACAGTTTGACGATGGACTCACCATGAACCACTAAAGACCGAGCAGTGATCTTTTCCTGGTTGTGTGTTTCTTAATTATTATTAAAGGCTGCACTTTTCCCTGCTGCTTCAGGAAATCTTTATTTTCTCATTTGAAAACAATTTGTTTATGCTTTTAATTTGTGTGTACTTGATTCATTTTTTATAGCACAAACTGCCTCAGTGGCTCGTTATGCTAATGCTCTTGATTTATTATTATTGTATCACTTCATCCAATATTTCCTGTTCATCAGCTGGGAGGGTGTGAGCGAGCTGTCCCTATTAATGTATCTGCAGTGTATATTTGTTATGTAATGCTGAATGAGATGCTACATCTCAGGGGAATATCCTTTATTTTAAAGTGTAACTGCACCTCCAAATTCTTCTAGCTACCTTTGTCTGATGTATTATCAAACATCCGGTGCAAATGTCAAAAAGTTTTCTAGCTTCCTGGTTTACTTCCTGGCTATGCAGCCCAATGTTTCTCCATAGACTTGAGATAACGTCACAGATTAAATTAAATGCCTTTTCTTAGCTCGAGAAAAGTTTTACAAATATATAACCTCCATAGATAAAAACTTCATAATAGAAAGAGCCATAATTGACCTTGGTTGCAGTTTTACAGATGTGTCCACCAAATCATCTACAAACAGAAAATCAATCAGGATACATCAGTTCACCAGCTCGGATACAAAGACCAAATCTGAGGTTCTTACTGAAACCAGCATGCTCCCGTCTCAACCTCAGGCTCTAATTAATGTGTTTAGCAGCAATGCTGAATAATAGATTAAATGGCTGCCCTCCTCAGGGTGATACACCATTCATACACACACACAAAACCTAACACAGAGCATACATACACCCACTGATTCACACACATTAAGTCTGAAGTCATTTAGGCTGCTGCTGCCTCGAAGGCATCAATGCAATAATCTCCTGCTGAGAATACAGCTCTGACACACACACACACACATTCGCAGGTTCAAATCCCATCTGTCTGCTCAGAGCCTCGTCTCCGTGTCTACATTTACATTTCAGTCGTCCACAGAGATTTACCCACGATTCACTCCAGAGGAAACAAATCAGAGCTACACACACCTCTCTGCATCCAAACCACACCAAGACAAAGTAACTGCTGATATTCAGGCAGCAGCAGAAGAAAATCAGCTGGTGGTTTACTGACTTTCTGAACTGAAGCGGCAGCTGAGCAAAACTGAAAGGACAAACTGCCATCACCATTGGTCTATTCAGAGTCGTGAGGTGCTGAAACTGAAGTATGATGATTTCTCCTCTTTTGAAGCTTTCGATGCCCAAAACTGTGAAACTTCAGAGAAATCATTACACTATGGAGTTCAACAAAGTGAGAGACAAGCCGGCGATCGCACTGAGATGCACGTTGCCAGCATACCTATATCCCCATAGACCAAAGTTTACCACTAGGTGTTGCACACGGCGCAGCAGCTCTGCTAATGCTACTCTGCTAATGCTACATGAGCTGCAGACAGGGCTGAGAGTAATTTAGCAACCGCCAACTAAAGGGTCGACATCGCTGAGGGTTGCGTCCTGTCTCTTTTTAATTTGATAAAACAACTCATAATAAAAAAATGCCACTTAAATCAGTTTGCACAAAATCCAGCAGGTTTAAGCTTGTAGACCAACCAAACCAGCAAAAACAGAAACCGACCCAACCCTACTTACCAGCTCCTGGGCTGACCTCTGACCTCACTGAGGAATTTCCCAACAGAAAGCAGCTAAACAATCTCAGAGGCTTCAACATTCAAACCATACTTCACAGCTGGAGTCCAACCGTTAGCATGTGTTTCATGTGTTTCAAACATTAAAAACTGTTTCTCAGTGGACTTGAGACAAACCCTGCAGTTTATTTCCTTCAGTTTTCTCTGTGGATAAAATCCCCTCATCATTTCACGACATGAAACTGAGGTTTAAGATTATTAATGAAAGATAATCCTCATATCTCATCATCGGCTCCTCCTTTCTGTCATTATTTGCCAAATTGTGTTGTCAGAGATAAACGTCTTTCTGAGCGATAAATGCAACGCAGCACTTTATCCTTGTTTCACATTTGAAGCGTTCAGCTGAGCGTGTAACTACAAGCAAGTCCTGAAGGGCAAAATGTCACCAGCAAACCAAATCAGTTCCCCTCCCTCTCCCTCTCTCTCTCTCTCTCTCTCTCTGGCTCTCTCTCTCTGGCTCTCTCTTTTCTCTTTCCACTGGGGCTTAAACGTCTCTATCACAATGCATTCTTTATTTTTTTATTTCCTACACCAATAAACAATAAATAACACAAACTGCGGAGGGAACGAGTGGGGAAGTCTTGTCCAATCCTTCTGTCGTCTCAATCTGTAGGCTCCTGATAAGGGAAGTCCTGGCAGCAAAATAGAAGAGAAACACCATTTAATACCCCGTCCTCCTCCTCCTTCTCTTCCTCTTCCTCCGCCTCCTTCCATCTTCATCTGAACCCCTGGGAGGGCGGTGAGTTAAAATGCTAGTTAGCTGGGTCTCGTGCAACTGCTGCTCAGTGAATGGAGTTCATATTTAAACTGCAAACGTAAAGGCTTAAATGAACAGACAAGGAAGATCCTCCAAGATATCGAACACTGGATGGCTCAGAAGGACCCTCCACATCTTGCAACTGTTTACTGCTCAGAACTCAATCACTTTTCAACTTACGTGAGACCACATGCTAAAAACCTGGGTGGTTTTGATCTAAATTTAACAGGCAAGTAGATTTAGCTTCATCCAACTGAGAACCAGCTCCAAGATCAGGCACGTCCTAACACCCTCTGACCTTTGCTTCTCTCTCAGGCGTCCTGTTTACAACTAACTCAAAATGCTGCAGCCCAGTTGTTCTTACACTCCCTTTTCACTTCAGGATCAATTTCAAAATCCTTTTAATTGTCTATAAATCTCTCCATGGTCTCCCCCTGACATATATATAAGAACTCCTCACCCCTCACAGCAGCACCAGACCTCTCAGATCCTCCCACCGTGGCACGTTGGCCTTGTTCAAGGACAAACCAAGGCTGGAGAGTTTTCTGTTCAGCTTGCCGCAGGCCTTTAGACAGGCTGAGTCTGTTGATGCTTTTAAGATGCACTTTTATTCTCTGGTTTTCGATTGTGTTAAAAAAAACCTGCATGTTTTTTAAGTGCTATATAAATCAAATACAGTACACTTGAAATTTCATGCTATTTTCAGAATAACTTTGGCTATTTATTGATACATGTTAAAAGACAGTTTTACAAAAGTTATGTCTGTTTGTGTATGTATGTTTTTTTGTCCAGTTGTGCAGTAATGCAAAGCTGTTAAGATTTAGTGGCATCTAGCAGAGAACTTGCAGACTACAACCAACTGAAGACCCCTCACCTCACCACCGTCCCTTCCCAAGCTAAAGGGAGAACTTAAAGTGGGTATGAAACTTGTGAAAAACATGAAAGGTCCTATCTAGAGCTTGTGTTTGTTTTGTCTGTTCTGGGCTGCTGTAGAAACATGGCAGACTCCGTAGAAGAGGACCCGCTCCCTCTGTAGATATAAAAGTCTCATTCTAAGGTAACAAAAACATAATAATTCTTATCTTCAGGTGATTATACACAAATGAAAACATACATATGACTAGTATATTCCATACTTAGCTAATAAATTCCCCTAAATCTTAAACACTGGACCTTGAAGAGTTGCTAATTAGCAATAATTAGCAAAAATTTGCACCGTTTGGGAAAAAGCAGGAGCTTTAGTGATTTTAGGAAAACTGAATTATTGATCACCACCAAAAACAGAGGCAAACAAATACGTATTTAGTGTAATAGTATGTGTTATCCATTAAGCACCAGGATAAATGAGGCAAAATACAACTACTACACCTCAGTAGTACACACCGGTCACATTTTTCATTGAAGCCAAAGTGTGTTCTGTTCTTTGAAGCTGTAAGGACCTTGACTCGACTCCATGTCTAGACAACCCTGTTTAATTCTACAATCCTGCAGGTGAACACTGTAACAGAGTGATTTAACAGCCCGAAAAATTACCTGAACCCAAACTTTCATTTCCTTTGCTCTGAGGACTTTTCCTCCATTTCATTCATCTCTGCTGACGGATGGATTTTCAGCCCAAACCCATTAGTTCTGACTGGCTGAAAAAAAAGCTATATTTTCTCATGAAATGGTCCCACCCTGGTTTTTAATGTGCAGCAAGGTGTGAGTTCATGAAGCCATCAGCAGAGCCTGAGTCTGCGCTAAGACAGAGGTCACACTCAGGTTAGAGATCCATTCAAAACCCTGTTACATGCTCTATTAGACTGGGATGCTCGCTCTACCTCTCTGTCTCTTTCTCAATTCATTTCACTTCTATTCAGTCCAACTCCATTCAATTCTGTCTGATTTGTTGGCATGAATGCTACATCATGTCATGTTGCCAAAGAGCCCGACTCCATTCGGGTTTCTTCATAACAGGATGTGTTTATTATTGCAGCAGGGCATTCATTAGCATCCAGACTTCTCTTTCTTTCTTTCTCCCCTCTCCTCTGGGTTTGTGTCTAGACAGTAACCCATGATTTGTGAACTCTCTGCGTTGGCAGATATACTGGGAGATGCTTCAAAATATTCTTGTCTTGCTGAATTTGAAGCAGCCATACGAGGAGAGAACTGGGAGTACTTGTTGTTTTAAAGGGCAAAGAAATGCTTGCAAAAAACAGAGACAGTATAAACCCAGAAGCTTCTGAAGAGCTGCTGTGAAGCTCAGAGTGTGGTGGCACCGGCAACCGCCATCTTGACCGTCCTGCCTCTGCCGCCGCCCGGATAATATAAAAATCGGCAAAGATGTGGGTCATCGGTGGAGCTGCAGCTGGCTAAATGATGCCTGTAATAGTACCCACTTGTCAATCAGAGCAGCCACGTTGTCATGAACAGTGAAATTAGCTATAGAGACAAAAACTGTTTTTTGTACAAGGCTGTAAACATGTTTATTTCTGCTGTGAAGTTGGACATTTTAACATGGGGGCTTATGGAGATTGACATGTTCCAGCCTCAAGTGGACATTTGAGGAACTGCAGTTCTTGGCACTTCTCACTGGCTTCACTTAGGCTGACACTGACGCTTAGGCTGACGCTTGCAAAAAAACGGTAAATCTGACAAAGCCTTTTATACTCCAAGTCAGGTAAAACGAGCAACAAAGCACAAGTAAGATGAATGAGTCAAGGACACTGTGGTCCACTTATTTTTATATTTTCAGGTTGTTGTTTTTTATGTTGTGGCATGTTTACATTTTTTGCGTTTTCAGTCACAGTTTTGTTCGGTTTAAGCATCAAAATTATTTGGTTTAATTAAGCAACCCATCATCTTAAAATAAGGCAAAAGAAATATTGTCTTTATAGTCCAATTGTCAACTGTTACAGGTGTCAAAGTTGCAAACCCAACCTCCTGCTTAACATTTAACCACAAGAAGGTGTTCATCAGGAAAACAACCACAGTCTGCTTTAAGCTTGTGTGTTTATCTGGAGAGGACAGGCGCTCAGAAAGTGATGTGTCTGTCTAAACTGAGCTTGAAACGTCTCAAAGTCTCAGCTCTAAAACACTCTGGTCTCACAGACGGACAGACAAATATAAACTGAAAGTGTTAGATGATAAAACAACACTGGCACTTAATAAGCATAAATAAAGGAGAGAAGAAATAAACACAATGTGTGCAGGATCTGCTAAATAAACAATACAGAAAGGCAATATTAAAAGCGTGAAATATGCAAATGAGATTAATCTTGTGAATAAATGTGAAGAAGTAAGCAAAGTGGAGATGTACGAAAATTAGAAAATGAAGAAATAAGACAGTTCAAATTGTCCAGACAGGGACGCAGAAATTTTCCGAGGGTTCAGTCTGACAGATCTGAGACACATCACAGGTTAGTCACTGTCTGTCTGCCTATCTGTCTGTCTGTCTGTCTGATGATGACAGCTGAGACAGGCAGCCGGCGCTGCATTGTATGTGTGTCATTCGACAGTATATAATGAAGATGACTGTGTGACACAAATAGCCAGAAAAACAGCAGAAAGTCTGTCCTTTGTCTTGAATTGAATGTACTTTCACATTTTGTACTAACAGGAAATGATGTGAGGCGTCACCCTGACAGTCGTCAACAACAGTAAATACAGAAATTTACCAGAAACAAAAGAGCAAAGTAAACAATCAGCAAAGTCAGTCTGTTGGTCCAGACAGGAATATCTCAGTAACTACTGGATGGACTGTCATGAAAAAAAAGTTTCCATCCAGATTTTGAATTAATTCCAGTAACTCAGCAACAGGAAGTCTAGATTAGTGCTTGTTTCCATCTATGCCTGTGAATCTGGGAGAGTTAATTCTCCTGAAACCATTGCAAGAAGAAGACACAACAAGATGATTGAAAGAGCTACAGTCAGAGATCAAACGATGGAAAACATGATGGAAATCAGACGTTTCTGTTACCACAAAACCCCACCGGGCATGTCTCTCACGTCACAGCCACAAGGCTGTTTTGGTCCATCCTCCACGTAACTTCAAATTCCACTGTGGTTGGTCTCATGCATTAACCATGCAGCAACCTCTGTGTCTGTGAATTGAAGCCAATGCGAAAGTGCCAAAAATTGCAGTTCCTCAAACGTCCACTTGAGGCTGGCTACAAAACAAGTCAATCTCCATAAGCCCCCATGTTAAAATGTCCAACTTCACAGCAGAAATAAACATCTTTACAGCCTGGTACAAAATAACAAATTATATTAAGACTTAAACTTATGAATAATTACCACCATGGTTGCTTTGACTGACAGACAGGGGCTGTTACAAATGGCTTGTTTGAGCAACCAGGCGTCATTCAGCACACCTCAGGTCCACCGATGACGTCGATTTTTATATTAGCCAGGAGGTGAAAGTGAAAGGGCTACCAACGGCAGCCAGACCAGCAGATTTTCAGCTTCAAAGCGGTCACGCATGTGCTGTCCATTCTTTGTACTGTCAATGGTAACACCTCATCAGAAAACAAACTAAATAAAGATGGAAACATTTCAATTATTTCTGTTTGTCTGTACTTCATCAAACTATAATTATACATTTAGAACCATTGTATTGACTGAGGTTTAAATGTCCAGTGAACATGTTTTCTCTCCTCAGTCACAGCTGTGGCTGTTGTTGTTGTTGTCACAGTATTGAAGACGGTGTAGAGATGCAGCTGCAGGTTTTTTCCATGAAGCTCACAGTTCATTTACTTTAAATGATCCGTGTGTTCAGAAATCCCTCGTGGGGCTCAGCTGCTCTCCCACCATCCCCCTGCACAGATTCACCCTACTGTCTTTACAGTAAGCTGTGTACTACTACTCTGTATTTACATCACAGAGTCTACAATCTGCTGTCCAGAAGCAGTGTTTAAAGTTTTAATTTAAAATTATTTAAAGTTTCTCATTTGATGTTCCAGTTTGGATTCTATTTATTACACAGCAGCACACATTCAATATATTTACATTTTGTAATTATTACTGTATACAGTAGTTTTCATCAGCCATGCTCTTAATTATGCATAACTTTGAGCCTTAATATAATTTAACTTTAATTTTAAGGTGAGTTATACAAAAATTCAGACTCAGCACAGTTGTCATGAACAAGGAAATTAGTTATAATAGACCAAAATTGTTTTTTTGTTCCAGGCTGTAAACATGTTTATTTCTGCTGTGAAGTTGGGCATTTTAATATGGGGACTTATGGATTCAAACGTATCTATAGATAAAGTTCCTGGCTCAGAGCTATATCTACCAGCACACTAATAACCACAGGTTTCATCAAATCAACCAGAACTCAAATCTGGGGGATTATAACTTTACTAAGCGGGGGAGTTCAGTGTTTAGTTTGTTTTGGTTTTAGAAGTCTTCAGAGATTCAATCTCTACAATCTGTGTGTCTCACAGGAACAAACAGTCTGTGATAGAAACATAAAATAAATGGAAATCATCACATTTAAAATCTCAAGAAGTATTACTCCAAAAACGTAAGTTAACTGGCCTTTTAGACAACAATGAAATCAGCAAAAAACAGGTCGATATAATCGATTCTGAAACACAAAAATGGTTCTTCTTCATGTCTAAGTTGACTGACACTGAGCTGAGGCACTGATATAAATCCTGCATCTCCCAAGAAGTGACAAAAAAAAGATCCCCTTTCTACCTTTAGATCATTTCTCTTAAACTGATCTCTGTTGCTGTTTGCTCCTCATTTCCCCCGAGGAGGATTCAGGAGAAACGGAAAAGAATATGATTTATTTCACAGGAGATTAAGAAAAGACAGCTGTGAGCAGCAGAAGTTTCCTGGGGGCTACAAAATGTCTGATAAGATCACTGCTCCAGATGTTGGCGCTTCAGGAGAATCTGAGTTACATAAATATATTAAGCTAATTAAGAAAAAAATGTAAACATGCCACAACATAGCATTTTACATGCATTGATACGTGCTAGCTTCTACTGTAACTTGAGTATAAAACAGCAAATATCTTTAAAGACTTTAAAGTAATAATTTGATATTTTGTGAAATATGTTTCATTATCATTTTGAAGCTACACTGACTTGTGATCAGATGAATGGTGTCTATCATTTGTGCGTATGTTCTTACACTATCTAACGTTGCGCTCTGCGTATGATCACCTACTAAAAGTACATACCGCTTTACGGCACAAACCACCAACTATTTCTCTGATTTTGGTGAAACTGGATGATATTTTATGACCGCTCCGCCCTAACTCTTTGTGATTTACAGAGTTAATCTGCTGCCAACTGTAGCTGCCGTTAGCTAATGTAAGCTCACTTTGTTAGTCAGGTTGTGCAGACTGTGAACTCAGAGCACCAGGGGAGTGTTAGTGTTTACATGTCTTGAAAAGGGAACATTGAGATGCTGGGAAGAGGAGGTTTTTAAGACCTGGATGAGGGCAAGCCAGTGGGGAATACTGACAGGGGGTAGAGTGGTGTTGCTAGAGAAACTGGAGAAATTTGGTGAAAATAAAGGTTGAAAGACAGAAGTAATATTAGCTGGCTGCCATGTTTTGTGTTGTTGCACTTGCCTTGATGTTTGGCTGTTAGCAAAGTTGTTGTCTCACTAGTTTTTGACTATAAGTAACAAACACACATGTATAGTTGTCCATATTTACCACAGTGTACTGACACTGGGGGTGCTAAATCACAAAAATACCAACTCTCAATAAGTGGTTTTGGTTCCTTTGGACAGAGGCAGACTAGATGTTTTGCTCTATTCCCAGTTTTTGTATGAAGCTAAGCTAACTTGTAAATACGAAGCCACAGCTAGTGGCTTCATATTTACAGTATTTACCAGTCATATCAATCTTCTCAAATAAGTGTATTTCCTCAAAAGGCACTATTCCTTCCATATAAAAACCTTCCCAGGAGTTTGCAGTGTTTTTCACTACATGCTGTGATTGTAGCTGTTTTGTTAGAGCAGCTGTCAGTCCTAACACCTTGTCGTCATTGAGACTAATTCCTGATAAAAGTGACTGTGCGCTCAGTCTGAGCTGCCTGTATAAAACTGAAGTATCAGATGCAGCAGCTCTCAGAGAAATATTTGTTTTTCCAGCTCAGATGCAGCCATGCTGCTCCGCTGCGACTGTAGAGTTTGTCTCACAGGAGGCAGAGATCAGTCTGTTTTACACTTCACACAACAACAGACCAGAGAGAAGACAATAGACAGGGAGATGGGGGAGACGGGGGAGTATCATAGTAAGAGACAAAAAAGAAGAGGAGGGGGGGAAAGAGAGTTTGATACACATGGTACAGAAAGAGAAGGGGGCAGGTTTTATATTGAAATTGCGTGTACTAATTGCGTTTCAATCGTCTGTTTTTATGCCCATTTTCAATCTGTAAATAAGAAAGAACTGGCACTGTCACGTTTTAGGCTCAGCTGAAGTTGAAAACACTATGGAAACT
Organism: Protonibea diacanthus; assembly: GCA_028641955.1. Classification (NCBI taxonomy): domain Eukaryota; kingdom Metazoa; phylum Chordata; class Actinopteri; family Sciaenidae; genus Protonibea; species Protonibea diacanthus. Next base: position 10,879,286 of record CM053990.1, read on the forward strand.
CTCACAATGAAGAAGTACACACTGTAGCCTTAATTAAGCAGATACGTCTAAAAAAATAAAAAATATCATATTTGTATTTTTTAAATGTGGCCAATATCAGATTCCTCAGATGTTCCTCTCTGCCGTATAACGGTGAAATGTTCCCTCAAGGTTGGGAGTAAGGTGCCCCAAATGAAGGAGTTCAAGTAGTTGTGGAGTCTAAGCAAACCCAGACCTGTTATGATTCACCCCTGCAAGTTTTCCCACAAAAGTCTCACCATGTATGAAAGTGGTCAAAATATCTGATTTTTACTGTTCACACAGTTGTAAAAACAAAGCGGCAACCTCTGTGGCTGTTAAGTGAAGCCTATGTGGAAGTGATAAAAACAGTTCCTCAAACGTCCACTTGAGGCTGGCTCCAGAAGCGAGTCAGTCTCCCCGACAACTGAGGGTGAATTTTTATGCAACTCACCTGTTCAAATTATATTAAGGATTAAAGTTATGAATAATTACATTACGTTACAGATGGCCTATTAGAGGCCTATTACCCAGGCGTAATTTGGCCCACCTTAGGTCAGACGATGATCCAGATGATCTTTGTCACGGATACTGCATCATACTGTCTATGATCAAAACAGATCTGAGTCACATTTGAAAAAAAAAAAATCTGATTTGCACTACTTTGACCCATTAACTCATATTCAGGTTACAGGAGTCAATGGAAACAAGAACTCATACAAATTACTATAAATTCTGTAAAAAATGTGCTGAATTGTGAACATGACTGATGTCTGGCACCAATTATTCAACAAATGCCTGAAACACCAACACAAGCCAACACAAGTAGCGTATAATCTCAATTTAAATGACAACATTGCTCAAATATTTTCCAGTTTATGAGGAAGAGAAGCGTAGTGGATGAACGAGAGCACAGCACAAGAGACAGGAGTATAAATGAGTAACACAGGAAGAGAAAGAAATGTAGTGTTAGACAAACAGAAAGAAATGAAGAGAAGTAGCTTCACAGGAGAAGACAGAATGAAAAGGGCAAACAAGAGACAGACAGATTGAAAAAGACAGACAGACAGAGGTTTGTCAGTAGTATCCAGAGGGCAGGTGGGATCAGTTCAGGTGCAGCAGCTCCATCATTCAGACGCTGTTCATGTCTGGTTTAGAAAAATAACCTGCAGCATCGAGCAGAATCAGGACAAACCTTCTGTTTAAAGATCATTCTGGTTCACTAAAACTGGGCTCTTTTGTAGTACTGGTCAGTACATCATTTTCTCTGCTACATCTCAGGGAAATATTGTACTTTTTACTTCACTATATGTATTTGATCATTTTGTTACCATTTGCAGATTCAGACTATTAATAAAAAATACAATCAACAAATACATTACGATGCATTAGCTAGAAATGTTTTATTTTTCACTACGAAAATGATGGACACACCTGAGCAGACAGTCACAACACCAAAGCTGTAGGAAGCAGTGTTTGGGTTGGGTTTTACACCGTAGATGACAAAATAACAAAGATAAGGCTTTTTGTCTTTGTACAAAAAAGCTGTTTTACTCTACAATGGCGACAAATCTGCTGATCTAACTCCAAGCTTGCCACGTCAAGTGCTCAACCTCGCCTGACTGTCTACGATTCAGCACACGTAGTTTCAGCAGGCACCTTTGCCCCCTTGAAGAAGTAACATCCCCATCCATCGAGAGCCGGGTCCAGTTGAGAAGTGGTAAAATTGTCCGAACCATCAGAACCGTATGTTTCCAAGACTATCAGGATGTGTGAACAGATCCAAGCTTAATTTTATTGACGCCGGCATGTTTTTCCGACAGTTGCTCATTGAATACCAATGACTGTCGAACTCATGTATCTACACTGCTGGAAACAAGAACGAGTCAAAGCAGAGAGGACGAAACAGCCCAAAGCGTGCCTTATTTCACAAAGATTTCATGACTATATTGTTGGTTGTAATGTCTATAAAATGATCGTTCCGAGGATGGAAACACTAGAAATGAGCTGAACCTTTCTTTCACAACTTGGGCTTAAATTCATGGATTCCATGAAATTGCTTCCAACCGAGTGGCACATCCGTTGAAATGAACAAATATCGTACAAATGTTCTCTCATTTCATCCATTTTAGCTCTCAGGCTACAGCCAGCTCAACTCGCCCATCACCTCCTATTTATTTGTTACTACTCTGTGTTGAGACTCAGAGAAAATAAAACAGTTGTGTGTTGACCCTGAAAAGCTGTGTAGGTCTACTTTTTTCCAGACCGAAAATTGCTCAGGAATCAATGAGGGGATTTATGAAGGTCAATAAGTGGAACTGGTATTGGTATCAATAAAATCATATAATTTTCCATCCCTACTCCTGTGCCAATGTGAGTTCAACAGTGTGAAGTCACCTCGCAACCTCTTTTAAGCTGATTCAACAAGCACAAGGTTCATCAAGGTTCAATACTCCACTTCACTGAAAAAGAAACACTATGCAGCATCTGCAGTACTGACAATTTCGCTTAATCTCCATCTGCACCACCGCACAGCATCAACTTGCGACACGTACATCATGATATTGCAAAATAGAGCCTTTGATTCAGTTGCAAAATGAATGAATGAATTTAGATAACTTTAAACAGTACTCATTTATTAATAAATGCTTTACTCTCACTGATGAGTGGCAAAACTGAACAAATATAAGTAAGTGGAGGCTGAATTTGGTCAAACTTTGTATTTCTGAGGTGAGAAATGAACTTTTAACACGTTTAGTAACAGTTGTGAGCATCACTAAACATGATTATAGCTACAGTTGTTTAAGTGTTAATTCACCATTTAAAAATGCTTCACAGGAGGAGCCACAGTTACAATAAAGGGTTACGAGATTGGTTTAGTTTTGTTGAGTGGTTCATTACCGGAAGAATTTACTCAACAAAAGTGCTCAATCTATATAAATCTCACAGAGAATTTACTTAGGGATGTCTAGATCGATCAATATCGATGATATTCAATAAAAATGTGTGATCAGGGGATCAAGATTAATGCTTTCGGGTCATTGATTGTGAAAACAGATCAATGACGCACATTGTATTTGTCTGCTGGCAGATTTTGACCTCTCAAATATGGTGAGCGTGCAGATGCAAAGCATGACGAGTCAGCAGTATCAAACAGAGAAGTCAAAAGCCAATAACTATGGAGATCCATTTCCAGCCATGATGGATTAAATTTACACTTTCCTGGAATATTTTGTTTTCGGTAGCGAGCTCATCAAGGTGAGGAGGAAAGGAGAGGGAGAGACGATGACGAGTACAAATTTAAAGACAAAAAAAGTGATTTAATTATAATGACTGAAAGAACAAAATATAGACAGTGTTTTGTGGCTCGTTTAAATTTCAAGGACTTTTCAAGCACTTGACTTAAAGACAATCTGCAATCAATATTAGCAGCAAAAACCAGGATTGGGGCATCCATAATTTAAATGAACTAACTACTAAAATATGAATAATTAATGAATTTTAGAGACTTTGTTTTTGATGTCCAGGGGTAGGGAGGATCTCAGCATTTATAAAATGTTGATGAAGATCTCAGTATCAACACTGTAGCACACTCACAGGAAACTCATGTCTTCAGTGGAACTTAGAGTTATCATATGTGCAGATTTAAATTCAGGTGTAAGAAGACCGGCTAGTAAATTCAACGTTTTGGGCCAAACAAAACAAGGTCAGCATATTGTTCTCCAAACCTGCTGTAGCGTACTGAACGCTCCCTGGAGCCAGAGTCCATTTAGTGCTGAGCTCCCTCTGGTCTACGTGCATTTACTGCTGCTGTCTGCTCTTTCAAAGCCGGCCTCCTTTTTAGCTCTGTGTAGTGTTTCTTAAATCCCAAGTCTGCTGAATGAAGTCTGGATGATGGAAGAATGATGCACTGACCCATGAGGATGAGTAAAGCCTTCAGTGGCCTGCAGGATGGTCAGATGGGTTGTTATACCAACAACACGCCTAATAAAAATCACCAAATCTAAATTATATATTAACAACAGAAACAAATGTTTAAATACAACTGCATGTAAAGGGAGATGCTTGGGGCACTTGTATACTTGCTTATGCCCATTTTTGACTGCATGTGTTGAGCACATCAGCTGGCAGTGCGGGCATCCCTGACCCCAGCGACAGGGTTCAACACCAGATCCTAACTTTTATAATGACTTGTCATTTATATCTATGATATCGAGTCCATGACAATGAGGACAGCAGCCTCCTCAGGTTAACAAATATGATATAAATAAGTAGAAGAATTGTTGAAGTTTGAGGCAGTTTGTAGAATACCAACCATCAAAATTGATTTAGCTGTTATTACACTACCCTAAGGGTACACTCAGACAGGATCCAGCCCTATGGTGAAAACGTAGGTTTTTCCATTCATTTGAGTGGGTATAGTGTGTTTAGACTGCAGTGGAGAAGTTGAACCGGTTCCAACTTTTGGAAAAATGCAGCCCGTTGTCACACTGCAGCTGTCAATCAGATGATTAGACCGGTCAAACCTCCACAGTCAGCCGGAAATGTCTCTAAAACTGAGACTATCCAGGATATATCCTGGATTCATGGACTAAACTCTGATAATCTACCTGTTGTGTTCTGGCTTTGTCTATTTCATAATCCCAGTTTCTAAATCTAAGTCTGACTCACAATTTATCCTGCAAAATGAAAACTTAATTTCCTTGGGTATGTCTCAGATGGTTTGAGAGAGAGGGACATAGACAGTGAATTAGAGTGAGAGAGCGCCAGCATCCATAAAGCCACTCAATCAGCGAAATAAAAGTTATTTCCTGATTGTTTCACAGCAGTTACATTCAACACAAACACACACGCACCACTGATCCTGTCTGAATGTAACCTAACCCTAACTGTTGAGTTTAAGCTTTTATTTATTTTGTATTGTAATTTGTTTTGAGTTTTTGCCATTCTTTAATGTAATATTAAAAAGCAGTGTTTTAGCAGTGATAATGTTTTAAAAGAACCATTTTAGCACTAATATCGGCACTGTAAACAACTGCTGCTCCAAACACAGACTGAATCCATACTATGAATTTGCCATAAAACAGGAAACCATGAGACATTTGTCAAATCACAGGCCAAGCAGAGCTACACAGTTTGACGTCAGCACTATGAGCAACACTTTCTCATTAGTTATTTGGTTCAAAACTGATATAAAAATGTGAGCTAAATCCAGAAAGGTCACAGAATATTTTGGCTCAATTATTCCACCAAATTCTGACATCCCAGAGCCGTTGCTTGGAACACAAGCATGGCACATGTGGGCGTGTGGATCCGTGATAAAAAACCAATTTAAAAGAAAAGTTTAAAAAGTTCAAGTCAGACACAGAGACTTCTTTGTGTCTAGACTTACAGGCATAGGTCATGGCGAAGCTGCTCCCCGTGTCCACCATGTCCACTTGTGGCACCAGTTTGGGGACGTCCTGGTGTTGAGCCAGAGCAAAACGAAACACCTCATACTCATGGGAACCGGTGGGGAAAAGGCCTCCTGTTTGACAAATACAAAAACACACAGTGGGAATCATTTTCTGTTTCAAAGCAAATGGGAAGAAGAGAAAGAACCAGAGAGAACAAAACAACTGTTCACACCAGCCAAATCTTCACTTTTTATAGTGAGACACAACAGGCAAAAAGGGTCAATCAAGTGTTTATTTTATTTCATTTTGTCAATTTGTGTCTGTGGATTTCACCAAACGTTAGCATTAGAAAATGCCTCATTTGCATAGGTTAGCTTACCTTAGCATAAAGACCAAAAATATTCAAATATATTTGCCAATTTTTAGATTAGCCAAGAGCTGGCAGAGGCAGGACTGCCAAGATGTTGAGGGTGACTTTACAGAAGATTGACTTGAAGTCAATCATTTATCTTCACTATCTGGAGAAATGTGAAATATACGGTATATTTTTATATACTGTTTATTTTCTAAGGTTACATGTTTTGTGCATCATTTTATACAAATAATGCTTCAGGAATTTTTGGTAAAATGGGACCATAAATCAAAGTACTGTATTATAACTTCAGGTTGATTTACTATCTACAATTTACCACATTTGCTGCTGCACGTCTGTATGTTTTACAGTGAAACAAAACAAGTGATACTGAGTGGTGGATGATTAAAATCCTTTACTTAAACATACTTCAAGGAGTTTTTAACTGGTTATAAAACAATTGCAGTTTAATATTAATATAGCCCAACAATGACTCATATAGAGTTGTCCCCAGACCCTGGAGTTATCTAAACAAGCACATCCGCGAGAAAACTGGCTGTGATCTATAGTCATTATTAATGGCTGCCAATGATAGCAAAATGAGTACTGTGAGTACCCGGGTGGTCAAAAAGTTCAGTATGGATCGCTGGACTCTTCTCACCCTCAGTGAGGCCAATGAAGCTACTGGAGCCAAAGCATTTGCAGTGAATACCTCAATATACAAATGTAAGCTGTTTTTATATTTATATTTTGGTGGTCAGCGCTAAAGCTCCACACAGTTACAATTCAGCAAAGAACAACTCTACACTGCCGAAATTAGCACAGTACGCCAGGAAGTACATCCTGTAACAGTGTACAACATAGAGGAGACACAGCATTAACCTCAAACTAAGAATATAGAGCAGATAGAAGTATTATATGTTAAATATACAGTATTAAAAGTTAAGAATCTAATAAATAAAAACTTTATAGATTTTATAGATAACAAAAGGAGTAAAAAAAAACAGCTAAACAGAAGAAAATCTGCGTTTCATCAAACTCCAGTAGCCATCAACCGGAAGTGAGCTGCCGTTAAACGGCTGACGGCGCATTAAGCTAACAGCAGCCATGATAGCGAACACACTTTTAAACTCATTAAAACACTTTTGAAAACGTTATAATGTTACTTTATATTAAACACAGTATAAAAACAGAATGCAGACAGACCTTGTGCCTCCATCAACCAGGTGATAAACAAACACTAAATAAGACATTTTGATAAATTGGAAAAGACGTTTTTTTTTACCGTGCTGCTAACATAGCAACGGCGTCAACTGCCGGAAACACACCTTCAAAATAAGAGCTCCGACATCCACAAAACAAAAAAAAAACAGTAGTAAAAGTAGTCATAATGCAGAAAACTGCACATGAGTGTTAAACTATTTTATATTACATTACTGGATTACTAATGCTGATGCATTAAAAGATCAGTGTGTGAGATTTAATGACATCTAGCACTATAGTTGAGAATTGCAACCTGGTTGCCTCATCCTCTTCTTCCAGCATAAACTATGGTGGCGGCGAACATTACAGGTCCTATCTAGGGCCATTTCATAAGTAAAACAGTTGTCATAAATAAACAGTGGTAAACAGAGCTTCCTAAATCTTACACACTGGACCTTTAATGTTGAGTTAGCACTGTAATTTTAGCGTTATAATTTGTTTATTTTGGGGAGCTCTTCTGCAGTAAAGGTCATCAGCAGGATTTAGATTGTTTTTCAAGGTTAGCATACATAGATTGCTACATCAAATGGATGCCTCATTTCACCGGTCTAGAGAGCTAATTTAAATATTTTATTGCTTGTGCTGTTGGGTAGAAGAACAAGAAGAACTTAATCCTTAAAGTAAAGTGTCAGATAAATGCAGTGGAATTAAAAAGTACAATATTTCCCAGTGAAAGAGTAAAAGCCAAGTACAAGTACCTCAATATTATACTTCAGTAAAGGTAAATGTAATGCTGTTGCATTAAAGTGACTAAGAATACTACAGGAAAAGCCCACATTAATCAAAAACTAACAGGAGAGATTTTTGTTTATAAAATGTCCATTACTGTAGCTTTCATAATAGTCATTTGGTGATTTTTTTTTTTCATTTTATACTGATTGACTTTGATTGAATTATATTGATATTTTTATAAAAGCAAAATAGAGTTTATCTCCTTTATGCAACATTTTGAAAACTGCTAACACTAGAATATTGAGATACTTATAGAAATATTATTATGATTTATTCATCAGGGTTATAAAGGCTGGAAGCAGTCCATCTGCTCTGGCAGAAGGGCTCTGACTCAATAAATGCATGCAGAAAAAAAAACAATGCAACTTATTTTACATACTGATTTTATTCCAATGCAGGTTAGTTAGACTTGATGCCACATTGGCACCAAACCTGAGAGAAAACTACAGTTGGAGTCTGAACCAGTGGTCCCATGAATCACATTATGACTTCATTTTAAGGAGAGAAACACGTTCTGCAACCCACCGCTGCCTGAACCACACTGAATGCGACCAAACCAGTCAAGGTTCAAATGGGAAGAAAAGAGCTGACAGAGGATTTATCCAGCATATGAATGTGACAGTGAAAGACGTTTTTGGAGAAAGATGCAGAGATTAGGAAGTAGAGTAAGTGTTGTGTACCAGATGGTGCCCAGACAAGATCTTACAAGATACATCTAGAGAGCAACAACCAAGATGATGACATGGAGAATCATCATATACTGTATGTTAATTATACAAATTAAAAACATGTCAGACAATTTAATTTACATAACAGAAGTGTCCTTTTATGAACAATACAGTCTTCACCAGTGACAGAAAAAGATCAGTACATTTACACAAGTACAGTACAATTTTGAGGTACTTATATTCTACTTGAGTATTGTCCATGGTGCTTATTCCTATATTTTTAAATACACTGTCCATGGTGAATATTCCTTTATTTCTATAGACAGACTCTGTCCATGGTGCTTATTCCTATATTTCTATAGACGAAGATCACTCAAGGTGTAAAACAAAATTCCTTCTGTTTTAATCACACTACATAATTAAGGGGGTATTGTACATTAATTCACTTACTGCATGTTGCAGGAATATCAAAGTGCAAGAGACAGAAAATACTGTAAGTCACAACATGAATATATGAATACTAACACACTGTAAGTCACAGAGGGAATCCCGGCCACAGGCATTATTACAGCAGCGCTGTAAGAGTGGGACTACCTAAACAGATATAAGTCAGGACAAGAGTAATATTCTAGCAATATCAGATGATTATTACAGGGACCAGTCATGGGAATATTACAGGACAATACAGGAAATCACTTTTGTCAGCACTGTGTTTGAGCATTCGGCTTACAAAGCTAATTTTAAGTCGAAATATTATATGAAAAATAATATAAATATATGAGTAATATGTTGTTACAGTTCAGATCCGTACACAGTGCGTCATTATATGTATATATAAGATACTGTACAAGTATATTAGAAATATAGGGAAATGTGTGTCTTACAGACACTGTGAGTTATAATCTTGGATGTAAGACGTTAAAATAATATAAAAAAATGAGATCCAGCCGAGTCTTCCAGCTGGTCCCGGTGCGCAACACCCGCCTCTCACTCACCTATGTTGATGTTACTTGGGAAACTTGTGCCGCTGCAGAACCCGAGCAGCAGCAGCGGCAGGAGGAGGATGACCGAAGGGACCGGGAAACTCTGCAGCCGCATGTTTCCTCCAGCAGCAGCACCGACAGGAGACGCGCAACAACCGGCGTAATCCCATTCACACCGGGGCCGGCACAGATCCACCGCAGCCCGGCTACAGACTCACACATCCACCGGCTTCAGTCCACTCGCTTTTTCTCTGTTCTCTCTCTATATATGTTTCCCTCTTATCAAACATCCATGTTTGGAGCGCAGAGGTCTGCTGCCGCGTCGACTCTGAGTGTCAGAGTGTTTGTTCACTGTTTCCGTACCCGACTACCCCTCTCTCTCTCTCCCCTCTCTCTCCCTTCTGTCTTTGCCTCTGCCTCTCTCTCTCTCTCTCTCTGGGCAATTGAAATGAGCTTTATGCTATAATAAAATATACAACCTACAATTATACAGTATAATCACAATGAGGAGTGGTGGAATGCATTTTATTCGATTATACATTTTGCAGTGTTTCTTTAGTTCCCATGTTATGCTTATTCATACCTCTACGCCATCATATTTATTAAACAGGTATAATAATTATAGTTACAAAGAGCTTCACAACCATGAAAACAGAACCACATGAAATGACAATAAAATAAAAGCAATAATAATAAATGTGTAAAAAGTTATGTGGTTTGTCTGATCTCCAGGTCATGATAGTAAAGGTCCATTCCTCCACTGGTTTTAAAGTCTAGAGCTTGAAATCTGTTAAAAAGGATCCCAGGCTACATGACAGACATCGATACTCAGTAGGCAGACTGATCAGTCAGTTTGGAGAGTTTACATTATAAATATATGATACTCGTGATGATAAACAAGTAGCGTGACATCCATGTCATGTTTCAGATGTTTGTGACTCGCTGTCATTTGTGTCATGTAAATAACTGTGTGACTAAAGTGTCAGAATTGTCCGAAATCAAAGATTAAAGAAAAAACAGATTTGTTTATCAGAACTTTCTTCTTTCATCAGCCATGAATCATCTCACTCAGATTTATCTGGTTACCTTTTTTAGGGGCCCAAACCCTAGGCCCGACTAAACTGAATTTGGTGAAACTGGACAGTAAAGTAAACTGCTGTGAACTGTAGCTGCTGTTAGTTAATATCAGCTCTGTTTGTTAACCTGGACTGTGAGTTCAGAGCATCGGGTGAGTGTCTGGACCACAGGGAAGAGAGGGTTTACAGGCCTTCTCTTGGGGGTATGAAGAGATGCAGCAGAGCTGGTGTCGTTCCAGAACCAGAGCTGGGCAAGCAGGCAATGTAACAGGGCTCAGCAACCTCTATGGACATAAGGACAGAGGTGAAAGACGGAAGGCAACGTTGACAGAGGAAGTGACCGAGCAAGAATCGTTCAGACTAGAGTAAATATGGGACTGACTTTTAGACGTTGTTGAGAGCTTCATGAAATAAAAGGCTGAAAGACAGACAGCTAGGCTTCTTACTGTTAGTGTAAGTAATATTAGCTGGCTACTAAGTCTAGTAATGTAATCAGGACAAATACATGTGTACAACTGTCCATATTTACCACAGTGGTATTACAACTGAGGGCACTAAATCATAGATCCATGGAAGTTGCCAAAATTACAAAATACCAAACTCATGGTGGTAGGCTAGAGAAAAACGAGGATCACCAAAAAAAAGAGGATCACCAAAGTCAGTAGCATTCATCCTCTGGGGATCATGAAGATCTATATAAAATGTCATGGCAATCCATCAAATAGTTGCCCAGTTGTCCCAATGCTGCTAGTGTATTTTATGCTTTGTAAATTTCCCTTACTACATTCTTATTAAATTAGCTACAGTACACTATAAGTGTTCAGAATAATTCCTTTATCAGGACCAAAGGAAAGAACTTGTCAGCCTGCACAGTTTCTAATCACAAAATGGCTGCCCTCCTACACAGTTTGCCCACACAAGGAATAATGGTGACGCTGATAATCCCCTTCTATTCACTTTCCAGCCAGCCAATTTACTGAGACAAAACAAAGAGAGAGAGAGAGAGAGAGAGAGAGAGAGAGAGAGAGAGAGAGGAAAACGATTACCCTCTTTCATCCACATCCCTGCCTAATTAATTTATCTGCACTCGACAAACAGGCTAACGGCAGCGTAGGTGGATCCACTGGAAACAAGACAAACGATCAACTTCTCCTGCTGAAGACACCTTGTTCTCATTACTAACAGCTCTCATCTATCTGTTTCCATCCAGCAGCTGGGTATTTGATGTGTTTTGCTGTAAATGTTACCTAAACCAAGCAAGCTTTCACTGAGATATTAAAGCGTTAGTACACCTAAATCGCAATCATGGTCCAGCCATGTATTTTCTTTTTCCTTGGGTAGAAATAGTTCCCATTTGAACCAATTCATATGAAGTTTCTCTACATTGATTGCACCCAGAAGCACCAGCAGACAAAAGCAAAGTAAAATACGTAGTAGCAACAGCCATTACAGTTATGTTGGCAGCATCAGTAGCGAGGAAAACACACAATCCAGTCATGCGGGTAAATGCCAATAGAAAAAAGGCGACAAACATGGATAAGACTGACACAGCTGTACAGGTCGTTGTAAACTGACACACAGAAAATAAAGTCTTTTCACATATTTCTTCAATCTTCCTGAAACTTGTTGTCCGTTTTGTCCGTGGATACGAATTGATCTGAGCATGCTCATTGTAAGCCCTCATTACATGGTACATCATAATCACAGGAAATCATGTTGCTAGGTGTTCTCTCTGTTAGTGTCGACCACATTTTGGTCTACTTATCCACAGATCTGTTCAGATTGGGTCTGACGGTGCTCAGGTCCCCTTTGGATTAGATCTTAAATCAATGCACGTTGGGTTCTGGTAGGTTTCCCATGGGTCTGTTTTGCATTGGAACCTATGAAGACCGTGATATGGGTGAAGCCTTACATGGGTCAAGATCAGTTAGTCAGAACTGAAGAAGCTTCTCGGATGAGAGTTGAAATGTCTTCAACTGATGTACAACCAAGTCCAGTTGGCCCAAATGTAACCTTCTTGAAAAAATCAAGTGTGAAAGCATGTGAGCAAATCTGTGGCGTATGTCATGACCACTCAGGTAAGTCTCTTATTCAAACAGCTTTGTTCGTTTGAGAAGCAGCAGTAGAAGTAGGAACAGTGGTATTAGCAGTAGTGGGAAATGCAATAGCAGGAGCAGAAGCAACATGGATATTAACAGTAGCTGTGCTAATAGCGATATCAATAGTAATTTAGGGGATGTAGTAATGCTAGCAAAAGTAGCAGTGATATTAGCAGTAGTTAGGAGTACCGTAAGAAGTCATCAATGAGCTGAGGCGTCCACTCTCTTTGCCTCCTGGGCTCATTTAGTCCCTAATTAGCACTTCATGAAATTAGCTGAAGAAGCATAAAGCAGCATATACAGTGAGACGTCTAGTTTATCTGTGGCGGAACATGAGCTACATCAAACAGTCTAATCTGAATCACGGCTGCCTGCTGATGGGCGGAGGTGATTAGTTGATGTTTGTTCACGGATAAGATCTGTAAGAGATTTGACTGTGATAAAACGTGTCCTCCCTGGAAGAACAACTTGAGCTTTGTTAGGGATTGAAGATGGAAAATAATAGTGACTTCTGAATATTTTGGTCTTCATGCTGTAATGTACAGCAAGTGTTTCATCACTTACAGTAGCCGATGACAGCTGGAGGTCAGAAAAACTGGATTTATATATATATAGTTTTCATGATGTTATCGTAAAGACTCTTATTCTACAGCAGCATTTGTGGTGTGTTTCTTTGGGGGAGTTTACAGCTGAACGCACCATTATGTAGTCAACTTGGAATTTTGTGATTAAGTGCCCCTAGTTTCAGAGTGCAATACATAGCCCGTTGTTACTCCCATATTGTCAAATACTGACAACTGGTCAGTGCCCCTACACTTCAAAATTTGATGCTCCAGAATCTGCATCCAGAAATCACTAGAGGAGTACCTACAGTATCATATTTTGAAGTGTAGAGACATACATTGCTGTATTTTACAAGTTAGGAGTGAGACTGTGTTGTACTCACACGTTTTGTTCCACCATTAATAAACACCACTTTTATGATTTTTGATGCATGAATGCAACATTGTGCTATAAACGTACTACACCACGGTCACAAGGCTGTCGACTGTTTGTAATTGAAATCTCATTCTTTCTGTCACTACCCAAAACGCATGACCATAGGTGAGGATTGGAACATAGATGGACTTGAAAACTGAGAGCTTAGCTTTCTAGTTCAGCTCCCTCTTTCCCACGACGGTTAGGCACAAGTGTTCGGCATGACGTGGTCTAATGTCTCCTATAACATCTGTTGACTCATTTAGCTACTTGTTAGCAAGGACCTTTTTTAAGTCACGTAAAAGCTTTTGGGTATTTACTGACATACTTTGTGTCATAGAATCAAATGTGAAACTCTCAAGATTGTGTTAACCATCTAATCAAAAACCTATTAAGATAACCTTCCTGACTTTGAGACGCGAGACCAGGACAGGCTAAAATGTTAACTTATTTCCACGTTTTAGAGCTCATTCCCACAGCACGATATGAACTTCTCATATTTTTTCATCCCCCAATTAAAATGTCATGTTTGTTTCATCACATTTTGTACTGCATTTAGTCTCAGCTGTTTGACATGAATCCCAAACCACCAGCTGCTGTTTAAAGCCGCTGTTATTGCCTTCAGGTCTGACATACAATACTTTTATACATGAAATCATCTAAAACAGTCACTAGGCTTATGAAAGAATGATGCTTTTAATCTACAGTTTTCCGTGAAGAATTATGGGGGAATGAATAAATAATGACTGCATTATGCCCACACAGCACTATTGTACCCATGCAGAGTGTATGTAATGTGTGTAAAAGCTGGTTTACAACGCCCGGCGCTCGTCTTCTCCTCCTGTGAGTGTAAATCATAGATGTGGAAGGGAAGTGCACGTTCAGAGCTGATGTTGTAGCTCTGTTGTTCTCTGTCACCCCTCCGTCCTCCCCCAGTCTCACCTGTCACTTACATTTACATAACAGCCTTTCAGCCGATGTGACCCGCACATGTACGTTCACATCATCATGCAGGAATACAGCTGGAGAGCTGCTCAAGCTCAGCGCATGTTTCTGTTCTCGCTGCAGAGCTTTACTTTACTTCCAAATGGTCTCATGTGACACTGATTTTGATCACTTTGGTTGTTGTAATGACCCGTAGGGACTGAGTGAACTGACTAAGTGACATATTTTATGTATATTTCATATTATATTCAATGCATAACTAAAACAGAACCGAACCACTGATAATGAACCCATTTACAGTGAACACAGTAACTGTAGGAAGTTCGTGTCAAACAAGCTATATGGGTGAAATTTGAGCAGATTATTTGCTGTGAATATTTAATCAGAGATGAGTTTTGATATTTTTTGTAACTTTTTATACATTTCTCTGTCTGTAATATGGTACTCAAGTAAAGTACCTCAGAGCTGTACTTACTTAGTTACTCTCCATCTCTGTGTACAGCTGCGCAAACACTTTTTGCAACAAACTTTTGTGCCAGAACCATTAAACATGAATTTACCTTCAACATAAAATATAGCTTGTTGTATTTTGCAGTTTAGCACAAAGGTTCACATCCATTATATCTGCCACCATGTACCCTGTACCTAACTGTATATAACTGCTACTGTAAAGCCATTGTTGTTATTGATTGTTCCTTCCTGCAGGCTGAGCTGTGAATTGAACTGCACACCTCGAGCTTGAGGTTTCTTATTCTTCGCTTTAAGGAGTTGAATATTTGTTTAGTGATAAAAATTAACTCATGGCTAGCACTCAAATGTGCAAACAGGCCTTAAAACTTCATGACGGAGATGTTTTAACAAGACATTGAAACAGCAGAGATGGCGTGTCGTGCTGCAGTGTTTCTCTCTGCAGCGGCAGCAAACTGATTTAATCTGACCCAGAAACAGATCAGACACCAAAGTGCAATAAATGTGAACGAATTAGTCTTAATGACAAGACTGCAGAGATCCACTTAAGAGTGAACGAGGTACCACAGAAGACTGACTTACAACAGCAGCTGCTAACACATCCTCACAGATAAAAGCTGTACAGGTTTGTTTCAACTCTCAAGTGATCACATGTATGATTTATCAATATGTGCTCCATGGTTCATCATAATCCATCATAATCAATGTAATCAACTCCCTCTATGCAGAGAGAGGAGACTCGTTCTGGAACAGTTGAGCTGATGGACATATTTCGCACAAGTTATTGCATGAGTCCATATATTTTTTCTTATGTATATTTTTTAATGCTGCTGCAACGAAAGAATTTCCCTTCGGCGATAAATAAAGTACTCTATCTATCTATATTATTACAAGTTAGACAGTGTACGTGAGTTTATTTCAGAATTTTGGATCCACTCGTCTCATGATATAGATGTCAGAGGTTTTCTTCTGTTCTCTTAACAATTAGCTACACATATTTCACTTCATATCAAGATAAATAGTATATTATGACAAGTGAACACCTTCGAGTCTATGGACACGGTTCCCTGCCAGAAAATGGTGAATCATTCCCTTCAGCTTGGGGGTGAGCTGCTTCAAGAAGAGGCGTTTAGGTATCTTCAGATCTGTCCACGATTGACAGGAAAATGGTGTGGACTGTACTGGACCACTGTGGTTCGGAGGGAGCCTGAAGGAAAGCTCTCAATTGTCTAGTACATCTATGTTCTAACACTCACCTATGGTCATTGAGCTTTGGGTAGTGACAGAAACAATAAGGTCAAAATGAGTTTCCTTGATAGCCTGAGGAGCTCAGACATCCAGAGGGAGCTTTGAGTAGCACCGCTGCTCCTTCACCAGTTGATCTGGATGCCTCCTTTGAAGGTCCTCTATGGATGTACAACTTACAGGAGACCCCAGAGTAGACACAGAACTTGCTGAAGGGATTAAATATCCCATGTGCCCTGGAAAACGCCCTGGAATTCCCTGCTTAACCAGCTGCCACCTCAACCTGATCCTGGATACTTTGGACACAATGGATGGATGGATGTTATAAGGAGAGTTTCTTGTTAAAACATGAAGTTTATATGTCACGATGACCTAAAAAACATCTTCTTATAACGTTTCATCTTACACCTTAATAGTGATCCATTTTCTCTTTCTGGTGTGAATATGCTGCAGTAAAAGTAAAATGTTTTCAAAACGTGGATGATTTTAGAAGAACGAGGGCACTTTTGTTAAAGGGTTTGAGTGTTCAGACTCTTTTTTTGGGTTAAGGTTAGAAATAACTTCAGGTGAAGATCAGGATGTCAACGAGTGTGCAGCTCTCTGCTTCATCCAAACAAAGAAACACACAGGAACAAACAGGTAGAAAGTCGGGCAGGTGGAATAATACAGTAAAACAGGAAGTGAGACTGATTATCAAACACTCCATCAATATGTAGGAGGCGGATTGTTATTCTTTCCTCTCTGTGTAATCAAACGTCTCTTTCACCTCCTTTTGAATAAAATCAAACACTCTAATTGCCACAAATCACTGCAGCATCTCAGCATGGTCTAATTAACACAGCCGTCAATGCAAAGGTCAAATTAGCTTCCTCCTCGAGCGTTCTTCTTACGGTTTAACACAACAGCCGTGATTCTTTGACACACCTCAGTAAAGCAGGAAGCAAAAAGAGCAGCCTAGCCTATTTTATTTATGCTCCCTGTGCATTAAAGCTGTCGGTGGGCCACTGAGCTGCTTGTTGGGGTCGCCGGTTCAAATCTAGCTCAGCAGTGCCAGGTCCTTTCTGCTCGCCATCAGCCTGAATTGTTTACCAAAGCAGTTTTAACAAAAGCACTTAAGACAAAAAGCACTTCATGGAGCGCCGAAAGGCCTGAAATAACACGTCAGGACACATTACGGAAAAATGAGTTCATATGATTTCACTGAGAGAGAACTTGAGTTAAAGGAAGAAGGAAGGAGGTTAAACGGGGATATCTCTGTGTCCTTTCATTCCTCCTCCTTCCTCTTTTGTCTTCAACCTTACGTTTATTCTTTTTTATCCTCCAACTTCAGTCCTATTTTCTCTGCATTCTTTTCAAAATGCTGCCCATCATTTTGTTTCTCTAGCATTGACATTTTCCTCACTCTTTCCCTCCTCATTCTGGTCTCAGGTTGTCAAGGAATATTCTTTGTTGTCAAGTTGACAACAACATAAATGAGACAAACTCACTTTTCATATTACTGCTGTGTCAGAAAAATGAAGAATTGATCAGTATCACGTTCTAAGCAAGCGACAACCTCCGTGGCTGTGAAGTGAAGTCAATGCGGAAGGGCCACAAAAACTGTTTTGGTCACTATAGCTAATTTGCCTGTTCATGACAATTGTAATATCTATCCATCATAATAATGTAAAAACGGATTGTTATAATGTGAAAAACATCTTGTCATAACAATATTCTCTTCAGGTTTTTAACATGATACTGATTTTCTTTTTCTGCCATGGCAGCAGTATGCTTCCATACATTTTTGCCCAATGAATGAATAATAAATGATAATGTCAAATAAAATTAACTTATTGCTGCTTTAATGCGGCTGGTTTTTCGTCCTCTGCTACACAAAATAACTCTGCGTTGATGTTGATTTGCTGATTAAAAAAAAGGAAAAATGTAAAATTTGTGCTACAATCCTTTTGGAAATCAGCAGAGAGCGTTCTCCAACTGTAAACATGCTGAAGTGAAAGGGGAATGAAGGTGTTGTTGCTGGGAAGAAGAACAAGACAGCCAGCATCATACGCACTGCTTCAGTTGGTTTATTTTCGTGTTCCCAGAAGTTAGTCTGTAGCACCTCCTTGTCAATATGTAGTCCGTTATATCTCTCAGTCGAGTCAAAGCACGAATTTCTGACTCTATAATCGGCCACAAAGATGAACTCTCTTCCTCCCACTTCCCTTCCAGTTCTTCCTTCTTCTTCTTCACTTGTAGAAAAGGTCTTCCTTTCACCGGCTCGGCTGTCAACAGTGGTCAAAGCTCCAGACGAGTGGAGGAGAGATGGAAGAGGGGAGGAAGAGAGGAAGAGCAGCTGAAACTGTTAAGAGGAGTAGAGCTGTTGAGTGTTTTCATTCATCTTTTTGGATAATTTGTTTGGTGGGATGAAACTCCAACTGTGAGACCTGTCAGAATAAGAGAGAGATGGAGGGAAGGAAGTAGATAAAATGAGAGGAAGAGTGAAGTTTGGAAATCCTCTGCCTTCCCGGTGAGTTTGACTCGCAGCAGAAGTTACATAAAACATTAATAAAGAAATAAAAGCATGTTGTTTTCAGAAGAGCCACAAGAATCAGGGATGTTTAAAGCACTCTGCACTATATTTTTAATCATTTTACCACGCTCATCTCTTATTTTTTAAACGTTAAGTGGCTTGGACTTCTTTTCTTTTCGTTTGACGTGTTTCTGAGACAACAGGATGTAAGGGAAGAATTTAATGCTGGTGTTTGGCAGATATCATATTGACCATGTTCACTACAACAATTGTGACCTTTCCCCTGTTTCAAAGTTCCCCCTCGCAGAACCAATGAAATTATTGCTCTTTTGTTTAGCGTTCTTTGCTCCTATTGGAGGGCAAAAAAAATCTAACAGCATCCCAGATGTGGGGTTGATTGCCATCCACTGATGCACACTACAACAAATTAAATGTCTGATTATCTTACACAATGTCCATTGTCATTCCTGAACAGAATCGACAACCAACATCTGCCAGCTCGGGTTATAAGCAGGCTGATCCCGACACACATAACTCTTTTCCTATGGAGTTCACTCTCACAGTGAACTCCATTTACTGCCTACAGCTACAAGATTCAGAGAGTTTAGACTAAAATATAACAGCAGAAACATTATCGATCTTCACTCGAGAGCAGAAAAGTGGCCATTTATTTGTGGTTGAATGTCACGTTTAAAAAACAAAATGTGTCCGGGATATAAATCAGAGTGTGACTGTTAACAGCAGCAGTAATATCTACTGTTCAGATGAAAGTGAGCTGAAGTGCAGCAGCAGCTGTCAGTCGGCATCAGACGCTCACAGCTACAAAACGCCTTGAGTTTCCTCCGGAGCTCAGGCAGCAGCCCGTTAATTGGCCCAAAAAGATGATGGAGGGTTGATTTTTCCACCAAGCAAAGCTGCCTGGCTCAAAGGCACATTGGTAAGAGAGAGCCCTCAGCTTCAGTTCGAACAGTCTTCATCAATCACATCAGAGTTCCTCATGATCTTCTTCTGAACCTCGGGAAACTGCTTCTGTTGTTCTGAGAGGATCTAAAGCAGTTTTCAGTAGAGGGGATGGTGAAAATGAGTTCTTCGGGGCATTCTGGGAGAAAAATATGTTGCTTTGATGGTATTTCTGTTTTATTAGATAGTTATCTAGGTCAGCATATATGTCACATGCACATTTGTGTTTCTCACTTAAAGATCGTTAGCCCCTTTCATACATGCTGTTCTTCACAAATCTGTCTCATGTTGAACAACTTTTATATTCTTATCTCTCATGCACAAAGAAAATAAAATAAGTTTAATATACAGCAAAAAATATTGCAAAGTGACTGTCCCACATCTTACAGGCAAATATTGTAGCTTTAGTTACTAGTTAGATTACACTTGTTCATCCCCTTTCATCTCCAGTTGTGCTGTTGAAAAGTTGACTTTTTAAGCCACATTTCCACCAAACCCAGACTTACATGTACCTAGACCTTAGATGTGTTTTGACAGTCATGATCAATGTAGGTGGGGTTGTTATCGGAGCTTCAAGGCTAACCTACCCTTCACAGCAGTTGGGCAGACGAGACATTTCTTGGTTCTTCTCTCGGTATGTTGTTGTTTATTCACCTACAAGGACACAAGCTTAGTTTGATAAAAGGTTGCAGGCAGCAGGAGAGTTTGAGGAATCCTACATCAGAGTCCAGATAACAAGACGAGAAGATAAAGAAAAACGTGACGTGATGAAGTTCCTGCGTTGCATTGCATATTATCCACAGATTTTGTCAATACAAACATGAAAATAAAACTACTTGAATGTGTAACAAACTGAACTGAACTGACCTGACAGGCTTTGCTTCTCACATGAGGACATCGCTACAAACATCTGATGATCTTATACAATATGATGCATCTCTGAAGAACAATTTTTTCCAACCTTTTCTATCACTGAATAAATTGACAAAATATTTAACATATTTTAGGGATATTTCATATTAAATGCAGAACAATAACAGAGCAGAACAATTGATAAACTGGACAACTGCCAGCGCCAGATTTTGACCTTCAAAATATCTTTTTGGAAACCTATGAGTGAAGTCATGTATACACTATCCATTCTTTATACTGTCAGTGCTCCATGTGAAGATTTGGCAACCTACAGTAGGAGTTGAGCCCCCAGAGGTTGGGAACAAGCACTGTAGATTACTCTAGTTAACACTAAGCATTATGTAATATAGTTACAATGGTGGCGATGTGCACATTAATTCAGCAGAAATCCAAAAAAATCAGATATAATCTGAAAACACTGACAGGGACACTGAGTACTTTTACTTTTCATTGATAATACTTACATACTGTTACTTTGGTAGGGTTCTGAATGCAGGACTTCTACTTGTACTGGAGTATTGTCACAGAGTGGTATGAGTACATTTACTTCAGTAAAGGATCTGGATACTTTCAGCACTCAAATGTTCATTTCTAACAAAGTGTTTGATGAGGAACACACATACACACACGCACTTGCACACACACAGTCTTGTCAAACCATTAGTGGCCAATCAGCTTTTCAATCACTTTCTAATTGCTTTTTTATGACAGTCGTCATGGCAACTGGGCTACTCTTTGAAGCCATTTGATGTTTTTTAGGATCCTCCAGGGCTCCATGAGTGTGTGTGTGTGTGTGTGTGTGTGTGTGTGTGTGTGTGTGTGTGTGAAGTATAGTACAGCTGTGATGATTTGCGGATTTACTGGGCCACAAATAAATACAGAGAGAAGTGCAGCAACTTAGCAAGCGACACACACACACACATGCACACACACTTGTGTTCATGCTGGTTGTACAGAGCTGGCAGGGAGGAAGGCAGCTGCAGGGAGGAGTGTTTTAATCCTCAGGTTTGCAGGAAAACTCGCTGAGCTGGAGGTGGAGGAGAGCCAGGGGAAACCAGCAGCAAAGGTCACAGGTTCAATCCCCACATTCGCGAAGCACCTGCAGCTTGTAGCTTTGTTTGTAATTGTTAATGCAGAGTTTAGACTACGCAACAGGGGGGACATATAGGGAGGAAGTTGGGACTGATAGAGGACCTAAAGAACTATTACAGCATCAGCTTTATTTTAAAATATTCATTTATTAACCTATCATCATTAATAGAATATTTTATTTACTATATTTGCAATAATAGGTAAGTGAATTGTCTTTTGCTCCCCCATTCGTTACTTCATATCTTCACAGATTGTTGAGATATTTAGACTGTCACCTGTCACCCACATAACTGCGTACGATCACTGATAATACTTCAAACACTGTAATTATTTCACTACATAGTGATCATGATATACAAAAAGGTTCTGTATTGGATGCTGACCTGGTGAATACTGCGTGTTTCATTTCAACAATGTCGTTCCTTAAAGCAACACTTGAAATAGAAATTGGTACTTTTACGACTTTCAGAGTGTAATACCACTGTTGTAAATATGGACAGCTGTACACGTGTGTTTGCTGTGATTACATTACATTGTGATCGAAAACTAGCGAGTTGCCAGCGTTGCTGACAGCGAAACATCAACAGGTGCAACAACACAACACATACCAGCCAGCCGATATTACTTACTAGTCCAACAGCAAGAAGCGCAGACGGAATCTGTCTTTCAGCTTTTTATTTCACAAAGCTCTCGCCAACGACGGAAAGTCAGTGCCAGATTTACTCTTATCCGACAGCTCCTGCTCCCAAAACAAAGCACAGTGATACGCTAGTAGTAATTCATGATTGAGGAGTGCTGGTGGAGCATCATGTCTCACCAAATCTCAAATTTTGGTTACTGTCATCCTTTCTCTTCTTAGCTTCCTCCATTAGCGTCCTCTTCAGTTATTTAGCCTCTGTTATGTCCATAGAGGCTGTTGAATACAGTTACATTGCCCACTCAAATTACATAGTGTGAGAACAGACGTACAAATGACAGAGACACCACTCACCTTACTCCAAGTCAGCATGACTTAAAAGCTGTTAATTTAAGTTACATAATAAATTTAGTTTCAGCTAGCTTAGCTGTTGTTGGAGCACAAAGAGGCGGGACTATGTGTAACCGTTCATCAGAGATCTCAGGACTAACGAACATGAACAACAATGCACTGTCAGCACTTTACACACACACTGACACACTTCCTATCCGTTATACAGTACCAGGAGTGTGTGCGTGTGTGTGTGTGTGTCTTCATCACATACACTATGTATCCGTGTTGACAGCGATGGCTGTTCAGCTCATATAGCGAGAGATCAGAACAGATCTTGTTGTTGATGTTGTTGATGAGCATCATTAAAGCAAAGGATGATGCACTCTGACACCTTCATCATACAAAACAGACCACAGAAGCCCCAAAGACCCGGCCCACATGATCCCCCCCTGGACTTCCCACTTTGCTGCTGCTTGTTGTGTATCTTTTAATCACATTAGCAGCTGCTGTAACCTTACTATAGATCATAAAATAACCCAATGGGAACAAGATCTTGAAGCCCAGTTTCCCTCCTTTATACCTTCAGCATGGACCTATTACTCCTCCTGCTGTGAAAACTCTTTTTGTCCACTGCACAGGGCGATAGTTTTGGTGGTATTCCTGCTGAAGACAGTCTGTCCTTTCAGCTCGGCTCAGCTGCTGCTGAAAGGAGATCAGGAAACACACCAACTCATTCAACTACTAAACAAAAGAATGTGCAGACTTTAAACCAAAATAGATCAGTCGTGGAGCTACAGGAGTTTTTTTTTTTCTGATAAACAACAGGCAGCTGGTTTTAATCTGTAACAGAAATCACAGTGAGTGTGCAGTACATTGAATGTATGACTGTGTGACGCAGCTAGAAGACAAGATAAACTTGACTCTAGGTGTCCCGGTGGTTGGGACATATGCCATGTGATCGCCGTGTCCCTGCTTTGATTAATGCCTCTTTCTCTCCCATGATCTTCTGCCTGTCTCTGTACGATAAACTATCCAATAAAGTCAATTAGGCTAAAAAAACTGATCCTAAATGATAAACAAAAGACCCTTAGAATGTCCAGTTTTCATGCTCCTTTACAGAGTCAAAAAAAAGCTGATAAATGACAGGAGTGTGTTAGAAAAAGCCCATAGCAAACACCACGGCACCAAGGAAAGTAGTCAGGGTAGAGAAAGTGGTTAAGTTTAGGATCATGGTCATGAGTTTTACCACAGTTGCCTAACCCGAACACGGCAGGAAAACAGATCATTCATACAGTTCTTCGAATGGCCACAAGGCTGGCTATGCTGGCTTTCTGCTAAGGTAAGCTAACCGCCCTCTGGTTGTAGCTTCATATTTAGCTTACAAAAAGCTGCATGAGTCCTAAAACCCAGATATGAGCTAGAATTTCTTCTTACTCAAGTGAATGGGTTTGTTTGTGTTTCACACAAGCTTGAAAGATTTTCACATTTTGTCCTACAAAATAAAACACATCAGTAAAAAAAAAACCTCACATGTGAATTCAGAAGGTGTTACTCTGTGATCCTTTCATCTATATCAGAGCAAGAAAGTGAATGTACATATTTCCCAAAATGTTGACCTATTGTTCTCGATTAAATGTGGCTAATATGTGAAGTCATCAACAGTTAAAAAAAAGAAAAAGAAAAAAAAAAAACAGTTGGAAACAAACTAATTTACAAGTTAGTGCCAAAAGCTTTCCCTCCATTTCCATCCTTCCTGCAGTTTTCAGAACATAAGAGCGTGATTTGGTACCAAATGCAATCAAAGAGAGCAACAAAAGCAAGTAATTCTGAACTTGTGGTTCAGCAACACACATCTTTGAAGTAGAAAATTAGTTTTAGAAACCCGATGAGAGCCTGTTTCTGAGACACATTTGACTCACAACATGTAAATTCATCACAGCATGGCAGCACCTGAAAATTGGGCTCATGGCAGGGGTGCGGCGCTCCCCTCCTGTATTCAGTATGGAAATGGGGGTGATCATTAGGACATCAAATTGGATTGCTGAAGAAGAAAAGCTCGAAGGGATTCACAACTGTGGCTCTGACTGCACTTTGTATAAAAAGCTGCTGCTTGACAGATTGAATTATAGCCCAAAATGGGGGAGGATTAAAGTCATGCAAATGAAGAAGCAATGCTATAATGAGGGGAAACTGTCAGACAAAAGATTCTCTGCTGACAAAAAGGCAAAGCTAACAATGCTGAAATCTTAAGATGAAGAAATGCAGAACTTACAAACAAAAAACAAATTCAGGTAAAGACAGAACATGATGACTGCAGAGGCCTCATTTGTAATCTGATCTTTTTTCATCTTAGGCGATGACTTAAATTATCTTTTTTTTTTGAAGACTGGATCATATCTTTATAGTTTTGGTCCTTCATTCGACTGCTTCTCTTAACTTTATAGTCATTGCTGAGATCTGAAGATAATGCTGCTCCCCTGGACACACCTTTATGTCTTAAAGTCCTCATGAAACAGGAAGCAGAGTGCTCTTTGCATTCTCATATTTACGCGTTTCCTCTAAAAATGGTTAGATATGGAGCAACTTGTAAATACTGATTGCTGGTGATTGCTGTTACACTAAGATCTAGTGTCAGCGTCTACCTTCCTGTGAGCACAGCCAGACCCAGGCTCAAACACAACCTCTAAAACCAGCGGTGACCAGTTTAGCAGGGAATAGAGTAGCCTACTGAGGAGGTTTGGCTGCTGGCATCCCGGGGCCAAGTCAGTTCAGTTAGCAATGTTTCCATTGTGTAAATCAGTAGTGTAAAATTACTCCTTGTAGGTCTCAGAGGCTGTACTCAGACACAGTCTTGTCCAGCTGCTGGACTCGGTTCTGTTTCCTGCTAACAGTAGATTTAGTTAGTAGCAGTTAATTAGCAGGTACCTACTTTAGCAAGTCTTTTGACTAAAGCTATCTGTCTGTCAGGAAACTGTAAACTACAGAGTTGGAGGACATCAGAGGAAAAACCAGTAAATATATTCTGTATAAAATCTGATCCAGTTTCAACAAAATCACAGAATAAACTGAATAAAGACTGTATCAAAGAGGAGTCACTCTGCTCAGGTGGCGTCATACCATAGACAGACATCACTGGATGTAAAATTTGGATATGCCTCCCCAAGTTTTTATCATGAAATAACAAACTCTAAAAATATCTTTTTTTGCCGTTGTTGAACCAGATATTGGAGTACAGAGTCTCTGCAGGGAATCACCACATGAGCCATCAGGAGGTTTATGAATTAGTCCAATTTAATCCAGTGATCTGAATCAAAGATTTTCAAAGTCTGACAACATGTGCCTCCCCGACACCTTCATCTATCTGCCTCTCCAATTTTGATGGGACAATCTGAGCTGTAAAAAAAAATAGTTAATAACTCCAGTTATTAATCTTGTTAGTCTTGTCTTATTTCAGTTTGGGGATAATCATGGGCTGAATTTACTACAGTTACTACAGTTATTTTACTACACCTCCCTTAGTGCTTTGGGGGTGTTGTGTTGGATGTTCACAACATGTATAAAAATGTTGTCAAACATGGATGAGACAAACAGCTGTACAGTCCATTTCCACTTATAACATCTCTTGAAGGTTAGGTTCTGTGTGTAGCATTTAATGGCATCCAATGGTATAGTTGCTGATTGCAACCCCCTCCCCTCACCCTATCCTTCTGCCAAAAGGCACGATCTAGAGACCGGAATAATCCATCGTGTTCTGCACTGCAGAGCTGCTTCAACCTGCAGACTGATCGAATCATCACAGCATGACAGCTCTTGGATCATGGAGAGACCTGAAAGAGTTTATGTAACACAAAAAAAGAGCAGAAAGACTTTTATGTTTGTGATGATGAAGTAGCTTTCAAGCGTCTTTTATTTCCCAATATCCCCCATACTGTTACCACTCGTTCTCTGCACGAGTCTGAATTAATGTTCATCTGAAGTCAGGTACAAAAATGAGCTTACACACAGCTTTTGTTGTGTTTCTTTTTATTATCTGAAGTAAAGTTCAGTAAAACTGGTCAGTCTTTGTAGTGCGGCCAGTCGCTCTGAAACAGCTGAGCCAATCACAGTAAAGCTTCTTGCGGAGATCGTGGTTATGTTTGGAAAAAGCAGAGTGACATGATGCGAGCACACAGGACCAAAAGAGCTGTTTATTTAACAATAAATCAGTAAAAAGACAGAATAAATAGTTTATATTAAGTAAGGATTGCATCACACATAACACAGCGTGATTGAAAAATGACTTTGGCACTGTAATACATTTCAGAAATATGAAACTTTTCGTTTGAACATTTGACAGTTGGTGAAGTTATCTACAATCAAAGAAAGGTAGGTTGTAAATCTTTATTCATTTATTTGCTGCTGGATTATGTAGCTTGGATATATTCGAGTGTCAGATTTAGTGGGCTCTGTTTATGTGGCAGAATGGAATATAATATTCATAACTATGTTTTTATTTATATTTTTACAGTTTCTACAGTAGCCCAGACAGACAAATAGTATGACATAAGTAATGCAAGTAAGTTATGTTAGCTAACTTAAAGACTTCTTGCTCACTCACTCACTCACTCACTCATTTTCTCTTCTTAGCTACCTCCGTCTACGTCCTCTTTGGTCTCTTCACCAGTGCCATTATGTCCATAGAGGCAGACGAGCTTCTGGCATAACACCAGATCCAATCCCTGTCAGCATCCTCCTCTCCTGGCCCTGAAAACCTCTTCCTGGTGGTCCAAAATGCCTTTGGTACAAACACTAACACTCCCCCAGTGTTCTGAGTTCACAGTGTGGGCATCCCTGCTAACAAATTGGGCTAACGGCAGCTACAGTTCGCAGCAGTTTACTTTCCTGTCCATCAGGACCTCAGAGGGAAAACGAGAAAACATCTTTTCTCCATTAAATATGATCCTGTTTCACCAGTTTTACCACCATAACGTGTTACTTACTTTGTGATCGTACCCTGAGCACAAAGTTACATAGTAACAGACAACATACAACAGATGTATGAATGACAAAGACACTATTCGTCAAGAGATCAACAATGAGATTTGGTCACATGAAACAAGATCAGCCGGAGGCATCATAGTTTGATGAGCTGCAATATGTGCCAACTTGGAGTGAGAACGGGCTGTGCATAACTGTATGTGTTGTTTAAAACCTCATGCACATGAGGTAAATCCATACAAACGCAGGAAGCTTAGACTGAAAAGCGAGGAGGCTGAGGAGGCTGAAGGATGATGGGAAGACAGCGGAGGAGATGAGAAAGAGAGAAAGACTTTGAGAACAGCAGGTGATCTTTTTAATAAACCTCCATGATTTAAACTTTTCCTCACATCTCCTCAGGCTTGCGTGCACATGTTTGGATCACCTGCTGCTCGTCTCTTACGCAGAAAGTTCAGTCAGTTCAGTTTAATACGGGCCAAAAAGTTTAGCCGAATCCGCCTCCATGCAAACAGTTTGAGCGCTGAGGAAAACATGTTCACACTCCAAGAAAAACGCTCGTCAAACTGAAGTCAGCACTAAACAAATTCTGCATTTTTATCTTCTTGTCAGCACAAGCTGTTTCTTCTTCTTTGGTGTGCTTCTCATTTGCATTATGTTGAGGTGTTGCATGGATTTCTGTGCGCAGAACCAGCTGTTCAGCAAGCGACATGAGAAGTATACTCACAAATATGTTTGATTTTATTCCCCCTCACACTTTATCTTAGTATGTCAGAGGTGGAAAATAACTACAATTCACATATTTCACATTTAAAAATATTTGATTTGATGTTAATATGATTAGTACTTGTTGTTGTTATCTTTAATATATTGTTAAAGATTAAACTGGTCAGTGTCAACCTTTTCAGGTTTACACAAACAGCTCTCCTCATCCTGTTTCAGATGTTAAGTTTCTTTAACAGTCTAAAGAGAGAGACACAGAGTACAATGCATCGACTGTTATGTTTCAACATAGATGAAAACAGACATTGAATGTATTGTTCACATTTGAAATAGTTTTGGAGGAATATTTATATCTAGAACCTTCAGTCTCTGGTTGACTATTTATTTTTTTACTATTTAATACATACCCACCAGTTTGACCTCATGTTGTATCCACTCAGTTATTCATCATTTCCACTTTGCGCCTGCCATTCATCTTTGTATTCGCCTTTGTTTCTGACTTATGTCCTGCAGTGTACTGTAATCGCTTTATTGCACAAATAAAAACATAACGTCTAATTCAGGAGGCTCTTTGGACCAGCTTTGGGAGTTGTGAACAGTCTACAGCATAACAGGCAGCAGAGTGTAATCACTGCTGTGCAACCCAGTGGCACCAAAGAGGCGTATGACTTCATGCTCTGGTAAAGGAGGTGTACAGTTGGTGGAAATAATTGATCCCACTAAAGGATCAGGAAGGCTTTTATGAGGACCCTGCATCACTAACTTCATACAGGATGCTAAAAGACTAACACAAGTGTCAACAGCTTCCAAAGTTTACAGGCAACAAACGTGAGCACACCAGCAGCAAGTTGAGCCTACTGGTTCAAGAGAAGTGAAAATGGTTCTGTTACTGGACAGTCACCACTTACAACACTGCAGATAATATCCTCCATGTCTTAAAGAACCATTACAGCAGTCAAACATCTAATTGACTAATAATTAACGATAGCAGATGTCTAATAAACATCTGCTATTGAAATAGCGGAGGAGTTACAAGGAATGCAAGTTTAAATGGCGAGGCAGTGATTTTAAAATGAGCTGCACCTTCAAATTAAATGTTAATAATCACATCGTGTCTTTTTAAATATTTAATCAAAACCACAAACTTTAACCAAATGCTGTGAGCACCTCCACACAACCATTAAAAAATTTAATAGCGCTTCAGTTGCTTGGACTGGACTCTGTCCAAAAACAAAACAGGTATGCTCTGACTAACTCATGACTCATTACTTCAGTGTTTTTCTCTCCTCTGTAGACTAAAAGTACACCGAAATGAAGTTTTGTGCAGCTTTGCATATTCATGAGGTCTGTTAGCGTCCAGTGTTGTTTTAATACGAGGTGAGCAGAGCAGCGGGGGTGTACGCCTGATTTAACTCCTCAAGGCCTAATGGATGGAGGAGCCCTCAGAGTGCAGTTCAGAAAGCTTAATCAGCCGTGTGTCCCTGCGTGCTGCAGCCCACGCAAGGTCCTCCACATGTTAAAGGAACATTTCTGCAGTGACACACGGCTCACCTTGTCCCCAGTGTATCAGCAAAGAGCGACAGGGAATGTTTCCAGGTCAAAGAGAAACACAGATCTGTGTAGTTTTACCAAAAAACTTCAAGGTTTAGTTTCGCGTGAGCATGGTTGGATTACTGAACAGACCTTATGAACACAGGTCCAGGGGTCCCTTTGATCCTTTGGACCCCCTGTTAGGCCCGTTCACTGATCCATCCAACCTGGAGCCTCAGTTTGAAGTGCCTTTAAAAGTTTCTTGTTGCAAATCAAATAAATCAAACCACTACAGAGAGATGCAAACAACTACAGAGACACAAAAGGACACAAATGAACATAAGGTACTACAAAGCGTTGCAAAAGGACCACAGAGCAACTACGAAGAGTCACAAACATCTGCAAAAAGAGATACAAACGACCAGAATGCATTGCAAAATGACCCAAACCACCACGAAAACAACCACAAAGATACAAAACGACCACAACAAGACTCAAAGTGGCTACAAATAACTGGGCTGTATCTTTCCCCTATGTAGGACAGGTGAGAAACCTTTACATGTTTGTGCCCAGGGGCCTATTTTTACATAATCTGCCCATGGCTATGAGACAGGTCAGTAAAATATGATTTTACTAATTAAAAGTGTGAATCATCTACATTGCAGTTTGAGTCACATTGGCAACGGTTTGTCAGCTCGTTAAGGCGCCCCAAAGTGGCCAGAAAATAAATGAATGCAGGTGTTAAATATTCCAAAATTCAGGCGCTCTGTTGCACTTTTAACCACATCCACCCACCTGAAGTACACTTCCACATCACTGCGATACTTTCATATAGGTTCGCTTCTGTCATCCTGATTGTCCATACTGTCCATACTGTTGGGACAGGCTTAGTAAATATCCCCCAAGTCTCCAACTAAGCTGTGAGGTTTAAATGCTCTTTGTAAAGAAAATCAGTGTTTATTTAAGATATTGACCTTTTGATGATAGTAAATGAAAACTTAGAGGATCCACAAACTTAAATATCTGCACCGAATTCCATTATAATCCATCCAACGTATGTAGGAAACATTTAACTCTCAGCCACAAATGTCAACCTGCTGGTAGCACCACAGGAAAAGTCAAAGGACCACAAGAGTCATTAGGATTCATCTTCCAGGAAACATTAACGTCTGTACAAAATGTCATGGTGATCTGTCCAATAACTGTTGAAGCATTTCAATACAGACCAAAGCGGAGGAATGACAGACAAATAAAAACAAAGAAATAAGTCAGGCAAGCCATTACCATTTTGTATCAACAACAGATATTTTGTATCAACATCCATCCATCCATTTCCTTCCTCTTATCCAGGATCAAGTTGATGTGGCAGCAGGTTAAGCAGGGTATTCCAGTCGTCTTTCTCCCCAGCAACATTTTCTAGCTCCTCTTGGGGGATCCTGGGGTGTTCCCAGGCCAGATGGGTTATGTAATCTGTCCAGTAAATTCTAGGTCTCCTCCCAGTGGGAAATGCTTGGAAAATCTCCAAATGAAGGCAGCCAGGAGGCATCCTGATCAGATGCCCGAACAACAGTAGCCTCTTTTTGGAGGAGCAGCAGCTTTACTCCGAGCTCCCTCCAGATGTCCGAGCTCCTCATCATATCTCTAAGGCTAAGCTTTGCCTTCAGGCTGAGCTCCCCATGAGCCACAACTGTCCAGTACAAAGTCTGCATTATTGCTGACACTGTATCAGTGAGTTCACCGTCACTCATCAACAAGATCCCGAGATGCTTGCGGCAACTGGGCAACCTACACATGCTGACTCCTCGCATCACAGATCTCACCATCTCCATCAAAATGGTTGATAGGTTTGGTGATGTGATGACTAAAGATCTACCTAACAATAGATCAGTCACAACATTCATGTCACCACCAGTAATAACATTATAATCGTACAATTCATAAATTATTCTTGTAGGTGATTCAGGTAATACAGGTTTATATGAGTTGGGTACATAGCATGCCAACCAAGCTATTTTTTTAATCACAGAGAACTCCCTGTTGGTAGGCAATTGTGCCATCTAGGTCATTGCCTTTATTAACAATATGTAATTTCAAGTTATTGCGAATTAAGATAATTACTTCTTTAGTTTTACTCTTGGAGGGTGACTAGGCAGTGACTCTATTACAGTAGTAAGTAAGTAAGTAAGTAAGTAAGTCTGGGTTTACACATTAAACACATGAATATAATAACAATAAAACTAATTTAATCATCATTTATAATGATCCAGTTATATTTTGTGTATACGTGCGTGCACCTTGAGGCCTAATATTCAGTTAAATTTAATGCATTGCGTTTCAAGCAGAAAGTGCCAACACAGATGTAGATAATAAAAGTTTAACTCACTTGTTCCTTTTCAGCGTAGTCCATATTCCATTGATACACAGCTTGACTCTTTACCAGTCACTGATTTTGGTCAAATTAATCACAAATAAAGAATGAGAAACATTTAAACAGGAACAGGTTATAGCCATTTTCATACCTAGCTAGCAGTTTATTCCATTTTAGACTTTAGTGAAGGCGTGGGTTACCTTGTCAGAAGTATCAGGTGTTTAGGAAGTGGACTAACCCATAACTAATTTGGCCCAGGGTATAAGCACTGAGGTCAGGATTTATATTGATCTCCGTGGTATCTCTCTGATGAGGTTGCATATGGTCATCTTTGTTTCAAAGCTATTCTGTGTAGCAATGATACAGCGGTTTCCTTTCGTTGGTCCCATGCAGTGTGCAGACCAAGTCTCTCTTAGCCTAACAAATCATAGAGGAGCTTGGTTACATATGCAGTCACCTCTGCATCACCTTTTTTTAGCTTGTAGTTGTTCTCCCTGGGCTAATTCTTCTGAGTCTTTAATTTTACTGCCACTGTCCATAGCATGTGGACAGCAACCGTGGATTTGGACAACCAATGTCATGATCTAGAGGTGTCGAGATTGTCCTCAGCGTTAACTGATAAATGTCACTTATATTATGTAACTTTGAGGAATAGTTAGCCACGACCTAGAAGCCACTGGGAGTATGAAACTATGACTTTCAAACAGGAAGCAACTGGAGCATAACAAGCTACCGTAAATCCAAAAACACAATTTAGTTGGTTGAGTTAGCTACATGACAGTTACAGAATACAGACACTCACAATAGAGAACAAAAAGTAAAGATTCAGACATATAAATGTAAAAG
The DNA here is from genome assembly GCA_028641955.1 of Protonibea diacanthus. Taxonomy (NCBI): domain Eukaryota; kingdom Metazoa; phylum Chordata; class Actinopteri; family Sciaenidae; genus Protonibea; species Protonibea diacanthus. The sequence goes on from CM053990.1 coordinate 10,912,375, forward strand.
ACATTAAATAATACCGAGGGAGGGACTGTGCTGCAGCAGTGACAGCTTTATGCTGCATTCAGGTCGTGTGGGAGTTCTGACTGTCTGGAAAACTTGACAGCTCAAAGACATGCGACTGTTCGTGTCTCTGACTGCAGGAATCGAACACAATGACTAAAGCTTCCCCCAGACTTTGTTTTAAATAATCATCATTCTGTCTCCTCAAAGTTGACACACAACATCAGTGAAAAGTGTTGAAAATTGTCTAATGGCAAGTAGTGACATCAGAAAGAAAAAAAACAAAACATTCACAGTTAGCATTTTGACTATTAACTATTATTTATGTCCTGAAAATTTTCGTATTGGCACATGCTGAACAGCATATATGCCAACACCAAGCGGTAACCGCCATGGCTGAGCTGCAGTTCCTCAAACAGCCCCTTGAGGCTGGCTACAGAAGTGAGTCAGTCTCCATAAGCCCCCATATTAAAATGTCCAGCTTCACAGCAGAAATAAACTATAATGTTTATAGCCTGGTTGTAGTTTTGAGAAACAAACCCAAAAGTTCCTTCATAGCAAAACGAGACATTACACTCATGAGGACGATGAATCTTACTGAATTTTCCACTAATCTGATTCCATGTCTGTTGCTGTGATGTAATGGACGTGTCGCGGCTCTACCAGCAGTTCTCAGGTCAGCCTGTAATGGTGTTAATTATCGTCCTCACTCTGTCATTCTGTTTTATGTCGGCTCATTAACCTGCTTCAAACTATTTGTCAACACCTTCTGCTGCCGTCATCTCTTGCTCTCTCCGCTCTTTGCTTCAGCTCGCTCTTTGTTGTTGTTGTTTGTGTTTCATCCACCCATCTGTCTACCACCTTTCTGTTCTTCTTCACTTTTTGTTTGGACCGTCTTATTTAGCCTTCAGTTCAATGAACAAAAACAACTCTCACTGCTCCATCTTCCTCCCGCCGTTCTCTTTGAATCTCTTTCACATAAACTGCTTTTTGTCTCACTTTAAACTTCCATCTCTGCCTCTCACTTCCTTTGTACCTTCAGCTCTTCTTTTTTTCATCTTCTTCTGCGGAAAAAATCATGAAGATACTTCTGTGGCTGAGAGCTGCAGTCATGGATGTGAAAACCTTTTTCGCTCCACCAAACAAACCAGTTTTATTCTTTAAAGGTTTAAAAAAGAGAACAATAAAAACTAGAATGTCTCCTGACATATTTCTGCATGAGAACACGACATTAAAACTTATGATTCATGGATACAAACATTTAACCAGCTCCATCATGGCTGCACAACGCTCTGCATTCCTAATCTGTGTAACTTCCAAAACTACAGTAGTTAAACACACATATGACTATCATGAATTTCAGAGCCACTGCATAAAAAATACACTAAAATGTTATTAAATAATATTACTGATAATACTACTCATATACTTTCACTATAGATACTCAAACTCCATGAAGCTGATCATACTTTTACTAATACTTTACTACATGGAGCTCAAAACACTGTGTATTTTTACTACTGATACTTAAACTACATGAAACTGGTAGTACTTGTGTACTTCTGCAGCGGATGAAGTCTTAGTTTAGCCACAGGGCCTTTTACTGCAGAACAAGTCATTCCTGATATTTTAAATACATTTTGCTGATAATACTTTTGACCTGGATTTTAAATTACATAAAGTAGTAGAAGTAGTTTTGCATTGTTGCATTTGTATTTTTACATAATTAGGAGACTTGAATCATCACTGTAGACAATTACATAAAGTATAAGTTTACTGAAGCCATGATGCACAGCACCCTGAGGACAGGACGACACTACAGGACACTCATCCCTTTGAATATATATATATATAAGGTAATTCGTCTGAAAGGATTTCAGTCCACAGAGTCACAAAACCCGAGTGCTGCCTGGCTTTTCTTATTTTAGCAAAAAAGTGTCTTTGAAGTCGGGCTTGATTTAGCTCTTCGGTGTGTGTAGGTGTGTGTGTATGTGTGTGTGTGTGTGTGTGTGTGCGCGCGGGTGACTTCTCTGCAGGAGAAGAAGAAGAAGAAACAAGGCCGCCGTTCAAACCACAGACAGCAGAGTTGTCTTGTTGTTTAACAGGTTTTGTTCTCGCCCTGATTAAAGAGCAGCGCTTCGGTTAATAAAAATAGATCCAGACGTTATATTTTGGGAGGAGACGGTCAAATTTGTGAAGGGAAAACACGAGTTTATCTGACCGAGAGGAAACTGTGATGGGACAGACAGCTGCAGTGCAATTTTGATGTACTAATTTCATTTTATGGGACTATAATTCTTCTTCAGTACATTTAAGAGCGAGGTATTGTACTTTTTACATGATATAATCCAATAATATGACTCTGAAAATGGGCCATTCTGCATAATACTTTAAATATAGTTTGATGTGAATACTTGAAAACATCTGAATACTTCTTTCACCTCTATTGTGTGCACGCTGCAGGTCCGGTCATTATGAAAAGTGAGGAGTCGACAGAATAAACAGCTGATGGACTCAACGGCCCATCTGGTCGCTAACGCACACAAACACACACCGAGAGAGTCATGCATCTTTTGCCAACACACACACACTCATACGCTGCCAAGAAATACAATAAATTAGAAACACACACACCGTTTTGGCAATCGTACATCCTCACAGATGCTCAAACCAATATATGTGTATGTACGCACATGCACACTGAATACTTGTATCATGTGTATCCAGTGGTACAGTAGCAGGCCAGGGTAATTGTCCCATTTATAGACACACTACAGAGAAGAGACAGACCTGCTGCCAGCACACACACACACACACACACACACACACACTGGGTTGTATAGTTTATTCATGCAGCTGTCACTACACTGGAAAGATTTAGTCTTCTTGGTCAGCCCCTGATTCAGACAAGAAGATGGACATCAGTTATCAGAATCTCTGCACATTGTAAAGAGAGAGGTTCGGGATGTGTTTAGCCTAGCTTAGCACAAACACTGGAAGCAGAGGGGAACTGCTAGCTCCATGAAAAAGGAAAACGTGTCTCATACTTCACACTGTCATTTATGACAAAGTGGAGTACCTGGATGGTGCATTCATAACGGTTAAAAAGTTAAGTGTGGAACACTGGACACATCTCGGCCTTGATGGTCGCTATTTTGGATGTGTAACAGAGGAGGAGGGACCACCCATGTTGTAAAAATGGCAACCAAGGAAGCTGCTGGAGCTGAAGCGGTTGCAGTGAGTACCACAATATACAAAGGAAGCTGTTTATATGTTTTATATTTACATTTTGCCAGTCAAATCCTGTCATTAATGCTGCACCCGGGTGCAATTCAGCACAGAAGAAGCAGTGAATGTTGTGATTGTCATTTTCAGTAAGCGCTCAATGGCCGTACTTAAATTGAGACAACATTACCATGCTGAAATTAGTGCACTATACTGCAGGAAGTACACCGTGTACTACAGAGAAATGCACTAACAGAAGTGTCTGAATTGAGACACCATAAAAGAGTCTAGCTAGCTGTGAGGCTGTAAAAAGGTAAATACATTGCTTCGCAATAAGCTTTCTGCATGTGTGGCTCAAAACTGGTGTCAGAAACAGGCTCAAATCGTACAGAGTTTCTAGCATCATCTCAGGAGGAACAAGCTTTCCAATGGTGCAGCTGACTTCTGATGCACGTGGACTTAAAATGTGTGTTTTAATCAAGTTTTAGTCTTCAGGATTTTGTTCCTTCTGTCCAACATTTGCAGCCTATTAAGGGCATCAGCACTGACTTCTTCTTTTCTTTATTCTTTTCCTCTCTGCGCTTATTACCTCAGTGTTAGTTTGGATAATATAACATTTTTGTCAGCTCTCTGGAAAAAAAGAGATTTCAATGTCAAAAGACCGTCCCGCTTAATTAAGATTTTTTTTTTTTAAACTTCCTCTGTCTCGGTGCAGCTGAACTGAATGTAGTAAACAAAACACGATGAAAAGGCAGCACACAAACTGCAGTGAGATGTTGAAATGAGCCTCTCTGTCTCTGCTGCAGTGCTCTGCTTTGCCAAACCTCCTCACTTGAACAGTGTAGTTTCTGGTTGTCAGTCAAACAGTCGCTGCAGCAGATTCTCGGTCCGAACCTGTCGGTTAATGGCAGACTGCGAGCAGGACATCTGCGACGCCGAACAGATGAGACACAAACCTGACACCTGCCCCGACAACATAACAGAGAGCATGAATGAAAACAGATTATGATATATTTTTAAAAAAGGATAATCAGGGAACTGATTTTGATCTTAATTGTGTGGCCTTCCTTTCCATTACATGACTTCCATTAGCCTGTAACTAAGAGGCTCATTTTTAAAGAAAAACAAACAGATATGAAATATTCTAGATACTTAGAATGAGTCTTTTATATTTACAGATGGAGCGGGTCCTCTTGTATGGAGTCGGCCATGTTTCTTCAGGAGCCCAGTACGGACAAACCAAACACAAGATCTAGATATAGGGCCTTTCATTTTGAGGTGAGGGGTGTCCAGTTGGTTACAATCTGCAAATTCACCACCAGATACCACTAAATCTTACACACTGGATTTTAAAATTGTAAATAACTATAAAACTACACACAGTGTGCTCTTTAAAAAGACTGATGTTCAGACTTTGTCCTGCGTGCACGTAAGGATTATTATTTCTTATGAGATTTCACTTTTTTTTTTGTTTGTTTGTTTGTTTTTTAAATTATTTAATGAAGTCATAACAGAAAACAACCATCACAGATTTGCAGGACTAAAACTTAAAGATGCTGCCAACCAACTCTCCTCCCCAAGAAGTGGCATAGAAGAAAATGAAGGTCTTTCTACTCATTTTGCTTTTTATTATACCAATACTCTATCATAAAGTTTTATTTCTTTAAATATTTCATGAAGTCACTGTGAGACATTCTCCCCTGCATGACTTTCTAATTATATACAGTGTGTTATTATTGTTTTATAGTGGATCATTAATGAAACTGCTTTGTGTTTTAGTGAGTCAGATTTTGCTCCCTGCTGATGCATGTACTGTGTGTGTGAAAGCCTACATACACTACACTTATCAAAGAGAATAATCACTTTTTAATACAAAAGAAAATGTGCAAAAATAGATGTGATGAAGCAGGAATCCACACAAATGCCACAGAGATCGATTAAAGGAACACTGTGTAACTTTCCTACAATAAAATAAAAAATTTTAAAACATGCTACACAGACTCCACTTCACTGATTTTGGTTAAACTGGATCATATTTTATGAAAAAAATGTCCCCCAGCTGCTGCACATCACCTCTCTCTTACAGAGTTTCCTGATAAACTGCTGCCAACTGTAGCTGCTGTTAGCTAATGTTAGCTCAGTTTGTTAGCAGGGCTGTGAGCTCAGAGCACCAGGAGAGTGTTGGTGTTTGTACCACAGGTGTTTTGGACCAGGGAGGGAAGAACAGTCAGGTGAGTAACTGTGACTGAACAGCCTCTATGGACATAATGTCAAAGGAGAAGAGACTGAAGATGATGATGACAAAGGTAGCTGAGAAAAGCAGTGTGATCAAGCTAGAAGCTGCCAGACAAGAGTAAATCTGGGACTTACTTTTAGTCGTTGGCGAGAGCTTGAAATAAAAGCCTGAAAGAGAGACGCCGAGTAATGTAATCGTAACAAATACACGTGTACAGCTGTTTACCAGAGTGGTATTACACTCTGACACGGGTCCTAAATCGCAAAAATATTAATTTCTACACAGTGTTGCTTTAATGCAAAAAAAAAAAAACAAGACAAAAAGAGATGTGATAGCGTGGAAGAGCAAAAAAAAGAGTTTAAGCATTCAGTTTAATATTATTTCACTTTTTAGGAGGTGTAATGTGTGAAATACAGACGGTTTTACCGTGGCCATGTTGAAGTGTCACTGGTCATCTCGCTGTACGAATGTTTCCACTTCCTCACCTCGGATCATATTGCAGAGGTGTGAATTTGCTTTTAGCCTTGTTCACGCACACACACCTACACACACACACACACACAGGGTCAAATCCATTACCAGAGGAGCAGAGAAGGAAGCTGACAGCAGCACCTTTCATACCTGTGGGACACACACACACACACACACTCACACACGCTATGGCGGTTTGTTGATAAAAGATCACGCTCAGAGCTTCAAGTTCACAGTTTTCACTGCTTTTACTGAAATTTTGGTCAAACATAAATCCTGCACGCTACTCACAACTTTGTTTACAGTTTACAGAAACATTTGTATATAGATACTGTATGTTATTGATCATGGTTTTATATATATTTAGCCAGTATTTACACATACATGTACATAAGCGTATTGTGTTTCTATCTTGGTGGTCATTTCTGTTGTCAGGTCCAGCTTCTAGTCTGTAGAAAAAAAAGACGTTTTCAGTAGCGTCTCCTCGGCTCTGGAGAACATTAGACAGGCTGAGTCTGTTCTTACTTTTTTAGGCCCACCTTGAGACATGCTTTTATCCTCTCACTTTTAACTGTGTTTAAATTTATTTCACTTCTTTCTCATTTTTTATTTTTATTTTGTTGTCTTTGTGAAGCACTTTGGTGCAAAAACCTTTTTGTTTTTGAAAGGGGACTTTTTTTGGTTTTAAGTAGGAGGTACCATACTGCTGTTTGATAGGGAACGTGAGGTGAACTATCATCAACATGGTCAGCTATACACGATTACATTACTTATGATCAAAAACTAGTTAGTTTTGCTAACAGCCAGTCAGTGCGTCAGTACACTACGCTTACAAAAACACACTAATGACACACTAATATGTCATACTGTATAATGATATACAAATATATAATAATATACAACACAATGTAACACTACAAAGAGTCTGTATGCCTAAACCACAAATAGAGCTGTAGTATTTGAGAAATTTGCCGACCTTGCACCTTCATTAACATGACAAAGAGACAAACTACAGGCGGCTCTGTGAGGTTGTGCTCAGGCACAGAGGTGCTTTGAGCAAAATGCTAACATCAGCAAGCTAACAAGCTCACAATTACAATGCTAACATGCTGATGTTTAGCAGGTTTACAATGGTCACCATCTCAGCTGAAAGAAATTCACTGAATTTCAGCGTAATGGCGCTATACGAAAAATTTAAGGAGTCACCAAAGTTTTCAAGATTCATCCCGAAGGGGAAAACGAATTTGTGAACCAAGTTTTCATGAAGCTCCAAACAATAGCTGTTGAGATATTTCACTCAACCTATTCAAGTCTAACTTTAATACATGATAGATCAACATTTTCTCCATATATACACATGTGAACTGTGTTTCCCTGCTGGTGGAGTCCCACTGTGAGTGGAGGTGAAGGGTCGGTGGTGTCAGCTGTGTTTCCTGATGCAGCAGCACTGAGCTCCCTCCTCAGAGACTTGATTTAACGCTGAGGTTAATAGGAGCCGACCTTTCTGTTTAATGAAATGCTCTGAATGTTAATATTTTTCTCACCCACTGACATCAGAGCAGTGCTCAGTCTGAATAATAATGGCTCCTGAATGGATGTGGATGTTCCTGCTCCCCAGAGGATGAACACTTTTTCGCAGGAAAAACATTACATTTTTAACTACATAACCGTAAGACTCTGATCATCTGTCCAAAACTTTCACATCGTGTAATGAACTCTGCTGCCTAAAGAGACATTTGTACTTTTAGTTTAGACAACTTGGTCGATGAAGACTTTCTGACCTTTCCTCTAGCATCATCATGAGGTTCACATTTGTAGCTTTGAGTAAAAAAAATCTCAACAACTATTGGATAGATTGTTATTAAATTTGGTTCAGATATTCATGTTCCCTCACAGGATGAATAGTCATAACTTTGCTTTGTTCTCTGAAGCTTTTCTGAGCCCACATATCCTTCATACAATCCCATTCCTGGAACAATTTTCATGCTGTGTAAGATGTAATTAGAAACAAAAATTGATGATGTGCAAAACACTGAAATCTCATATTTAAGTGAAAATAGCACAGAGACAACTTTTCAACACAAAAAGTTTGGTTCATGTTTACCGCTCTGTTCATCACCTCTTTCTTTAACAAGTGTCTGTGAACTGAGGAGGCTCTGCTGTAATCCTGAAAGTTGAATGTTTCCCCATTCTTGCTTGATGCAGGACTTCAGTTACCCAACTCAACATCTTTTATGTTTCATAATGCACCCAAACATTTTCAATTGGTGACAGGTCTGGACTTCTTTTACTATTGTTAGGATGTATTTGTCTTAAGATGTATATGACAAATGTGTGTGTGTATGTTCATACGTTTGACAATGGAGGAGGTCCAGAGAAATATAAAGAATTTCCATGTGTCTGTCTGTTTCTATGTTGAGGGAGCCTGTCTGTGGTCTCCTCAGTGCTGATATTAAACCATCATCTGACAATCAACTTGTCATCTGTTGTGTGTATTCGATTGCTTGCCTGTTGGTCCAGAGGACTCAACCTATCAACAACAGAGCCATGTTGTTTAAATACGTGATCAATGTGATTTGATGTTGTCTTGATGTCCATACCTGAAAAAGACATCACCTTCTTGTAGCACATGTTGATCCAAAGACATCATTAATGGGGCCTTCACAAACCTGCAGGTTAACCATCATGTGCACTAATCCACCCTTACACCATCACAGATGCTGGTTTCTGAACTGTGTGCTCATAACAAGCTGGATAGTCGATCTCCTCTGTAATAGGAGTTTATATTTATATATATATTTCCAGCTGTAATAGAGGGAGTCAAGCCTGCTGATGATTTTTATACTTGTAAATCTCTTCACTGTAAAGGAAACAGCAACACTCATATTTACAGTGGGAGTGATGCACACTGTGTGTGTGTGTGTGTGTGTGTGTGTGTGTGTGTGTGTGTGAGGTTGTTAATCCATGACTGCATGTGTATTGGTGTGATGAGAGTGTGAGTGTGTGTGATGTACCGTATAAGCATGCTTCCCCTTTAATGCTCAACTGATCCACAGCATGTTCACAAATACATGGAAAGCTTTATGATGTCATATCAGTGACACACACACACACACACACATGTTGTTGAGACATGTTTTAAGCTCCATGACTCTGGACTGTGAACGAGTTCAGCTGACTGCTCTGGTTTATGTATCTGAGCAGTTTGACCCCCACACAGCCTCTTTACTGTGCCCAGTTTCACACTACCATGCCGCCTCCCCAGCAGGGTCAAAGGTCGGAGAGCAGGCAGGAGTGACACCGCCTGCAGAGGCAAAGAGGTTCAAAAGGCGCTGAGACAAAGTATTCACCACCATCCATCTGCTCAATGACCTATCAGCCAGTCTGTGGCTGTCCGGATTGATACAGTTATCCAGCCATTTCAGAGTGTAATTATTACATTATTTATGATCAAAAACTAGTAAGTCGACAACTTTGCCAATAGTCAAACAGCAAGCAGCTGCCACAACACATACAGTAGCAGCCAGATAATGTTACTTACTAGTTTAACAGCAAGAAGCCCAGCTCGGCGTCTGTCTTTCAGCCTTTTATTTCTCGCCAACGACTAAAAGTCAGTCCCAGATTTACTCTTGTCCGACAGCTTCTTGTTGGTTTTTCTCTACTTAGCTTCCTCTGTGTATGTCATGTGGTGTGTCTAAGCCTCTGCCATGCTCTGCCTCCGGTGCTCATCCTGGGCCTGAAAACCTCCTATTCCCGGCAGTGCAAATCTCCTGCACTATGGGTGTAAACACAAACACTCCCCCAGTGCTCTGAGCTCACAATTTAGGCAGCACAGCTAACTGAGTTAAGTAGCTAACAGCAGCTACATTTAGTTTACTGACCATCAAGAAACTCACGTTGTTTTTTACTGCTTGAGCTTCCAATGATGTTTAATTGTCATCTTGCCACTCTTGTCTTCTGGCTTTCCGAAGCCGAATAATTGGAGCCACCTACTGCTTATCTCGTGAACGAACTATATATTACATATATTATATTATTATATTTACAGAACAGTAGCAGATTTGTAACACATTTGGGTGGATGACTAGAGAAACTAGCTTTTCTTGTTAGTCTTGTTAATACAGTACATTGAACATTTTAAGAAGCTATATTGCAAATGAATTCCGGTGATACTGATCATACGGCTATTAAAGTGAAGTGAAGTGACTCTTAAATGTCCTAAATGTCCAAGTATCAGACCTTAAGTCGTTAAACTGGCATAAATGTGACTCCATGATATCTTAATTTCAACATGAGCATTTAAAAAGGGGAAACGTGTGTGTTAATACCCTCCACATAAACCAGTCATCAGTGGCAAAAAGGCTTTTTTAAGCCCCAACACTTCTTAAACACTAATTTAACTGAAGGCATCTTCAACAGTGTCTGTATCTTTGTTAAAGAGTCTTTTATTGCTCTGATGAACAGAATTAAAATGTGCAATGAAAATAAAAATGTGTAATATTATGTATTCAGATAAACAACAACATTGTTCTCTTCTTTGTTTCCTTCGTTGGCTCATTTCACTTTAAGATAGAGAGAACCAGGAATCATGAGGAGGGAGGGAGGGCTGCTCCTGTTGTCAGCTGCCCAGCCTGAGGGCCTCGCAGCTGGGGGACACTTCTGCACAGCCCTGGGTGAATCCTGGAGCTCCAGGAATGACACAGTATGTGCGCTATGTGTATTCATTAGCAGGAAATAATATGAGCCCAGACACACCTATATATCTATCTATCTATCTATCTATCTATCTATCTATCTATCTATCTATCTATCTATCTATCTATCTATCTATCTGTCTGTCTGTCTGTCTGTCTGCTAAACATCAGTATGTTAGTATGGTGACATGAGGCAAAGCCTCACAGAGCCACTAGCCTATGATGCTGAAGTTGTAGTTCCCCATTATGGTTTTATGACAGAGATGACCCACTTTCCCCCGTTATGTCCTCCAAATGCTGTCATTTGAGTGAGGACAGACTTAATTACCCACAGGAATAATAATCAGAGTCGAATCACATCTACTCAAATCTAATCTTCTTTCATTTGAAAAAGATCTTGATTTAACTTTTTATCGTTTTACTGATATTGCCTTGCGTTGCTGTGGTGCCACATGAGTGGTAGCCAGTCGCAGTGGCTCTGGACAAATCTCTATGTTTTTTTCTGTCATACTTAATGATATATCGGGTGACTATTCAAAAAATAGCTCTCTTGTTTACATTTGAGAACAGCTGTTAGAGTTAGGCAGCTCTGGCATACTGTCATACAACCATGCTGAAGTGACGAGAAGAAGACCGGGATGCAGAACTGGATCTAAGCACAGAGACCGGAAAAGACGGTACAAACCATGCGTACTGTCTGTTATGACGGGAACGTAAGATCTCTCCTCAATAAGATGGAGTAGCTAACGTTGCTAACCAGGCTACAGAGGGAGGATAGAGAGTGTAGCATCACAGAGACGTGACTGAATTAACTCACTCTGGATGGCTTTCAACTTGTGAGAGCGGAAAGCTGAAGACGGAACAGGAAAGCAGGGGGAGAGAGGGGGGACGACACAGCGCAAAGGAAACATCCGTAGGCCACTTTGATTGACAGGTGGGTGCCTCTACAGATGGCTTGATTTGACGTCATTCAGTCCACCCATGATCCACATCTTCGCTCAATTTTTTCTCAGCCAGGAGCCAGCAGAGGCAGGACTGCCAAGATGGCGACAGCCAGAGCCACCACGCTCTGAGCTTCACGACGGCTCTTCAGAAGCATGTGGGCGACGTCACAGAGACCAGGTCCATGTTTAAAACAGTCTGCAGCACAGATCTACACATGCTGTGACTGTAATACTAAATCAGCTAAAGATCAAAAACACATTTTGTTTTTGAATGAATGAATCATGAAGGTGGATTTTGCTCTGGCTCATATTCAGCCTCTCTCTTTTCTGCCTGTCCAAGTTTTTCCATCTGTTCACTCTCCCTCTTCATCCCTAACCTCCACCACTTCCTCTGACGCTCTCTATCAGACACACGAAGGAATACTGAGCGCGCTCAGCAGGGAATGTTAGTCATGAGATCATCTCATTAATATCTGAAAGAAATGGCTAATGAGGGTTAATAAGACACCCAGCAGGATTGACAGGAGTGCGTGAGAGTGTTCAGGGTTTAATCTTCTCTAAGTCTCATCACCAGAGATGAATGAACGAGAAAAGGGAGAGATGGTGGAGGAGAAGGAGGAGGAGGAGGAGGACGAGGAGGAGAGAGGAGGAGGAGGGAGGAAAATGTTAAATAAAATGAAATTAAAGTTGATGGTGATGATCACACAGCAGATCGCTTCAGGTAACTGATCTGGATGATCAGACGTGAGCGCTTCTCTTCAATGTGAGTAAACGGATTGTTCACAGTCAGGTGCTCCTCGTTAGTTGCTATGGCAACTCCGGAGGCAATCAGAAAGCTCATTAGTGATGTTTTTTTGTTTTCTCCCGTTTGTTACTCCCGTGTATGCACACCGCAACAGGCAAGACAATTAGATTAGAGGTTTATTCTGATTAAATGAGATGAGACAAGGTTAGATTAGGTTAGGTGACACGACAAGATTAAATGACATAAGTCAAAACCACATCAGACTTTAGATTATATGAAATGAGACAAAGGCTGGATGAGACAAGACTATGACAGATTATACTGAGATAACATTAGAAAAGGCTCAATTATATAAGACGAAACAACACCAGAATAAATCACTGAATAAGATTAGGCATGTTAAAACGTAATGAGATAAATTAGATTAGATTTGATTCAACAATATTAAATTCGATTTAGACAAGACATGACAAGAGATTAGACGGTGACAACAACGCTCCAAGAAGTCATTGCACCTGGCAGAGAAATAGTCCTACACATAAACCCCCGTAAAATAACCTGATCAGACAAATAAGATATAACATGTTAATCAGAGAGCTTTGAAGGGGCTGATATGTAGATTTTTTTTTACCTTTGAACTTTTTATGAACTTTGAGCCTTGATTCGTCATAAACCAAAACATTGGACACATTCAAAGTTCGATCTGATGACAGCACTAAAAGTCAGATCATGAAAGTCATCTGGGGAACGTAAATGTCATGATGGTCCATCCAGTAGTTGTTGATGGCTAAAAATTCAATCTGAATGTGACATCAAACTGTTTGTTTATTTGCATATTTTATAGATTGCCAAATCACATAATATCTCTGCCTTACATGGCTGCAGCTCTGTGAAAACAACAAAGACGTAGGATGGCTGCAGACCTTCTGCTCTGCTGAGCCTGGAAATCTGATCACACAACCACAGCTTCATATGTTTTGTCTGTTCCTCTGCCCATTTATATTATAATATTTACTATCTCTCTCTGTCTCTCTCCTCTCCTCTCCTTTCCTCTGCTCTCCTCTTCTGTTCAGCTTCCTTACTCTGTCCTTTGTTCTTCTTGCTTTCCCCTTCTTCTTCTTCTTCTCTCTGCATTTTATGTCTTTGTTTATTTGTCTTTACTATCGTGCTATAGGCTATGGTTGCAGATGTGCGAAATCAACACTGGCGAACTTTCGCCTCCTGTTCATTTCCATTGTATGAGAGCAAAGGGGTGAATAAAACCTTCGGTTCTGGTGGTGAAGCAGATTCACATCTCTACCCATTAGCGTGGGAAGTCGGGGTTTGAGAGACAGTGAGCTCAAATGGTCTGGACTTTTATTCAAATGACTGTGGGGACAACTTCAGCACCAAGAACAGTGCCAAAGCTGTTTTACTTATAGGCGGAGTGGTACATGCTTTCATGCTTTGTGTGTGGCTTTTCACGGCCAGTCATGTAGTTGGTTGTTGCCATGATACAGACCGACATTTCCTAAGAGCCACTACAGAGCTGTAACATTATTTCCATGCAGGTTTCACAGTTTAACTGTAGAAAAATCACAGCATAACATCTGTCAACTGTTTATAATATGTCTGTGAAGATCATCCAGGACGTCTTTCGATGAGAGAACGATGGGCTGGGCAACAAGCTTACTGTAAATACCTGGATCTCCCCACATTTCTAGTGGTGGAATATAAAATACTATATATGATTTTAGAAGTACTTTACTTGAGTATTTCCATTTTATGCATTTTATACTACAGTTTAAAGGGAATTGTAGTTTATATGGCATCTTTACTTACTACTGTATTTGCTGAATAATAAGTGATATATTATAATAAGATTAATTACACAGACGTGTATAAAACGATTAAAATGACCCTCAAATTTACCAGCTGCAACATTAAAGTGAATCCAATAATATAATTACATTATTCTTATATAGTTTTGTTACTTTAAGTAAATTCTGATGCTTTGCTCGTGACAAAGTATTTTTACGCTGTAGTGTTGCGACCTTTACTTCTCTTTCTCTACCTTCCTCTCATTTATCTCTCTTGTTTTTCTGTTTCTCTTCTTATTTACTATCTTGTTTTTCCTTCTTCTCTCTGCTCACACTGTTCCTCAAGCTCCCATGATGCCCCACTGCACAGTCACACCTGTCCAGAGGCCATTTCTCTCTGCTGTTTACAATTCACACACACGTGAAAAATACACACAAAGACACATTAGTCAGTGTGTGTGTGTTCTCTCACAGTTTGGGCTCAGTTGACAGCACATTTATGTGTGTGTGGTGTGTGTGTGTGTGAGAGAGAGATGTGTGTGTGTGTGGACTCAAGTGGGGTTTTTAGCTCGAACAGCAGTGTCAGCATCCCTTTAAGCAGTTCACCTGCAGAAACACACAAAATACATACACACACACCTGTCAGGAGGGCTTTTACACAGATCACACACACTGAAGTAGCACTGACACATACTCGTCATGCTAACACAGGATTAGCATCAACATAGACAGCACGCAATCACATTTCTCAACGTATCAGACTCTTCCGTCATTTTAAATTTTAAAGACTGACCATACTGATTGGACCATCTTTCAAAACTTCAGTATATTTCTGTCCAGATGAGGTTTGATTGAAGTAGCATGCAGAGCTATGTTGACACATCCAGGGTATTATCCTTCTGTTAACATTAATGATTTAATCTTGATCCAATTACGACAACAGGGTGTAATGTCGCCTCATCACTCATCTCCTTCCTGCTGCCTCCTGTCACTTCACTTCCTCCTTTCCTCTTCTACTTCCTCCTCTTCCTCCTGTAGAAGTGACAGTGAAACAGCAGCTATATTAAGCACCGTTCAGGAGCGCTGACTATTGCATTATTGTTCACCGGGTAATAACAGCTGTCATCTGTGAGGACATGGCAGTGGAAAACGTTAGAAATCCTTACACGGCTGTCAACTTCACTGTTAACCTACATTGGTGGGGAAGAAATGAAATGAAAGGGAAAAAAAAGAAATGGAAAGGTAAGGAAAAATCAAGAGGAAGGGATTTACAATAATGACTAACTAACCAGTGTATTTAGCACATTACCATAAAGCCTGACAGTGGAGGACCACTGACAAAGCTGCACTTTGATAATCAGATTACTCTCCAGTTTTGGCACTAACCTGATTTCAGAAATGTTCAAGCAAGAAATCAGCTTTCATTTTTCAGATTAAATGGCTAAAAATAACCTTGTTAGCAATGCTAGATTACTGCTGGAGAAACCTAATTACCCAAACCTTTAAATGGTTCTCTAACAGGGTTTTTTATTTGCATGACAAATTCCCAGGACATGCAGCGAATCTGCCAGGAAAGTAGGATTCAGAGCTCTGACTTGTATTTAAATGCTTCATTTCAGACTGACTTGACCTGCAGAGTTTCAGCAAGATTTGAATATACCCACGCTGGAAAAATGTCAATACTATAAAGGCTAAAATATAAGGTTGAAAGGGTCCACATGCAGACTTAA
Source organism: Protonibea diacanthus (assembly GCA_028641955.1). Lineage (NCBI taxonomy): Eukaryota > Metazoa > Chordata > Actinopteri > Sciaenidae > Protonibea > Protonibea diacanthus. The sequence goes on from CM053990.1 coordinate 10,928,216, forward strand.
ATGACGTATATCATGTGGGATAATCATGTTGAGAGACTGTTTATATTCTTATCTGAACTACCGAGTGAGAGCTGCTCCAGCTCAAAACAGCCTGATGGCTACAGCTGGTTAAAATAGATAAAATATTGTATCAACTGTTAAATATTCAGTTAGTTCAAAAATACATTTTCCACAGCAGAGTCCAACCAAGAAAAATGCCCATGTTCTGATGACATCTCTACACAATCATTAATGCAAACCACACTCAAAGAACAATTCGCACCAGAAGTGAAGCGTTGGTGCATAAGCGCTACTGAAGCATCCACTCATTAAATCTACATTGAGGCATCACTGTTCTCTGAGCAGCACAGTTTATGAGAAGCTGAAAGAACATCAATGGGACAAAATGTCTTTACTCAACTGACTGATAACAGAAGTTACGCTTCACTAAGCGCATAAGATAAAAATACGTGGGTAGCACGTGCTTTGGATTCGGTCCTGACAGCAAACAAGCCATCTGACAGGATGACAGCAGACCATCACCTTGTTAGGCATTAATAATTAATTTGGTCGGAGGAGGATTAAGGCCGTATATTTGTAGAATGTGAGTGACTGTCTCCAATGCTTCAAAAACACTGGTGGCGTCAACTGATCTGTCATTTAATACAAAGGTTTCAGTTACTGGTTTCTAAATATATTCAGATGTTCCCTGTAAAACGGGATAAACATATGAATTAGAACAAATCACTAATTGGTTTATTAACACCATTAACACAATTAATCTTGAGCTTCTTGCTTCTTGTGTTATTTCAACCACCATTGGATCACATTCATCTTCAACTCTTAAAGAAAAGGTGAGGACACCCCCAAAATAATTGCTACCTTAACGCAGTCATAAGGTTCACAAAACCCTTATGAAACAGACCACAAGGAGCTGTAGCACCTCACCTGGATTAGGGAAAATGGGGCTCCCTTCTGGAGCCAGACCAGAAGGGGAGCCCAGTAAAAGGTTAACCTGGTACAATGAGCATTTTTATACAGATTGTACTCGGTTTCTTTACATAGTTCTATGTAGTTTTTCCTGTTGAAAACCACGTAGTCGGAAGGCTTCCATGGTCTGTGTATCTACTTCAGTTGATTATAATGGACACCCTCTACCATGTCTACCACCACCCTGTTTGTATTTTAGCTATGAGTGTGGAGGCAGCCTACATAGACAGCGGCTCTCACCTGATTGTCTAATGTCTCCTGCACTGGCCTTAGTACCCCTCTGCTACAAGAGGGTGTATTTTTAGGGTTACTTAAAGATGCTGAAATTATACTTTGAGTTGAAGAACTTGAAGATGGGTTTAGCCCTGCTTCCACCTTCCATGACTTTCCAGCTGATGACTATTTCAGGTACAGTATAAATTTAGAGAGAGTCAAGCTGTATACAACTCGTGTGATCACAGGAAGTGGATGATGACAACGTCACATTGATGCATTAGTGAAATCAGATGAGGATATTTTTAACATATCACAAGAACAAACACCTGGCTTTCCATTTGTCAGAACTTTTACACAAAGTTGATTTGAGTTCAGTTTCTGACCTGTTTCCGATCAAAGCCCACCTTCCCAGAATTTTCAACTAAATTTTCTACGCCTGTCCTTTAAAATGAGACGAGGCGAGAATGAAATAGCTGCCAGAGGGCATTTGGTAGCTCTTCTGTCCACTCACCTCCCCACTCCTCTCTCCTTTTCTTTCTGGTTCCTCTCTCACTCTCGTTTTCTTGAATGTACTCTTCATTTGTGGCCTTTTTTACCCTTTGTTTGTATTTTGCAGACCTTAAATCCCCCCGAAGCAAGCTTTAATAAGGCAGCGATGATGCAGACATATTTTGGCTGGGGTCATGTTTGCTTACTTGGCCTCATTATTGCAAAGCCTTCATCTTCCTCCTCCACCTCCTCCTCCTCCTCTTTGCCCTCTTCCTTCTTTCTCTGGCAGCCACATCAACACTAAAGGGATCTCTCTTCCCTGTTAGTGATAAAGTGGTTGAAAGTTATGACTTTTTCTTCACAATGGAGCTGCTTTGAGGAAAACTTTTACATTTGAAGACTATCGGATCGGCTTAATTGCGGACAAATCCAGTACTCTTGCCCCAAAGGACTTCCCCACCACACCCAAACAGAGGAACCCCCTTGTTATCACTGCCTGAACTTTAGTCACCCTTCAAATGCTGCCTTAAATACCCTTAAATGTAAATATTTGCTCCATAGGGCGATTTCATGCATATGTAGTAGTTTTAGTGGCTGGTTCAGTGTCACAATATGTGAATGTACTCATGCATTTTTCAGTTCAGTTTTTAAACAAACCCGAGGACAAGATAATTGCTCTTCATGGTGTTTTTGTAAATAAATAGAGCGTTAAAAATGGTTTGAATGATTGAATAAATTTAAAACACTGTTTCCTGAAGGCAGTCAGTCATAATCCAGGACTCCTGATTGGCTCCTCCAATTTAAATTAGGTAAACATCTCTGCCAGCTGGACTGAAGGATTAAAAGATGCGGATAGATAAGCTCCTGAAAATACCCTTAAAACAGAGTGGTATGAATGTTAAGACTTGTCTAAAACGACTTAAGACCTCACATGATGATCTTGACTTGAACCATACAGTTCCTAACGACTTCAGACTTGAACCTGAGATCTCGAATTAGATTTTATTTTCCTTTGAGAATAGTTAACACAACTACACCCCAAGAAACATGACCTGGATGACTATGAACCTTCACAGACTCAAATGCAAACAAAGGACAGACATGTGAGGTGAAAACAGGTCTTTTCTTTTATTAAGAATACTGGCAGGAATGGAGGGATGTGGGGCGAGGTAGAATGAATCCGGGTGGAGGCTTGGGAGAGAGAATCCCAGGAAACAACACTGGTTGACAGGTGTGGTGGTTGGCAAGACTGGCAGGTAGGCAGATAAACTGGAGACAGGAAAAACAGTCTCACAGACAGGCAAACTAACCCATGTAACAATAAGGGACTGACCAGTCTGATTGTATGATTGGCTGCCCCCGTGTGATGTGATGTTGGGTTGGGTTTCTCCAAAAAGTGAATCCTCCACCATAGGTTGTTGCATCTTTTACAGTCACACCCTGTGGCCCATCACAGTACCCTAACTCAAAACCTGCGTTTTCACCGCTATGCCTGATTTGATCTGAATCCTCCCTAGCTTAAGGGTCCAGATTGCTGTGTGAGGCCACTGCTAAAAATTGTCTTAAATTACTTGAGACTGAGACTTTACTAACAACCTTGTTATTGGTGTAATATTATATTATAAGACCATTCACAGCTGAAAATATAGCTGCACAATGTGAAAACAATAAAAAAAAAGGACATTAGTTATTCTCGTGTAACTGAAGGCCTGAAGAATTATTTAATTTTAATGAATGTTTGCTTTAAAACTCATTATATTTCACTGAATGTTACATTATCTGAACACTTACTGAGGCCTTTGAAGGACTGCGCTTGGTGCTTCAGGCTTTCATATTCTAATTTATTTTCTTCATAACTTGCAAATTGTATTAAGTCTAATAAGTAGGTTAAAACATTATTATTTCCAGGCTTGCTTCATCATTGTGACATGATATACTGGGTATGGTTTCTCTGAGAGGGGGAGGAAATTGCCAATAAACTGTTTAGAGAGGAGAGAGGAGCATTGGGCATGACTCTGTGGTCAGAACAGCAGCACGCTTTTATAAATGTTACAGGGACTCACAATAAAAGTCAATATCTCCATCTTCCCTCCAGTTCCATGGGAATTTGGTGAGCCAAACACTGACTCTACACTGTTTAATTCATTCTACTTCTGTTTTATAATACAAATGCTGTTGGCAAAACGCACCAAATTAGATTATGCTTTAAAAAAACTGCAGTAAACACTGCACTTCATTTTTCTTTATTGCAAAAGCCTGACATTCAGCTGCTACAGAGCTCTTAGCTGGAGCGACTGTGTGACATAGTGCCTTGCTCACATACTGAACTGCTGGTCCTCCCAGCCAAACACACTATACATCATGACATCAACATCAAAATCGACTCCCTGTGTCTTGTAGCGAGAAATTTAGGAGTCATGATCAATGACCAAATCAGGTCTTACCTGACTTCTCTACCTTCAAAAACCTCATGAAGACCCAGCTCTTCAGAGGGGTCTAAACTTTTAGTCAATAACAAATCAAATATATAATTTCATCATTAAATCATATCAAGAAATAAAGTAACTTAGACAGTTTCTTCACAGTGAATTTCAGGCTAACCAATGCAATGCAAACCAATACTTGCAGAAAGAAAGAAAAAAGTCTGACTAAAATGAGAGAAGACAAAGAAAAAGAAATGGGAACTGAGGTATGAAATACTATGAGGAGCAAAAGAGAAGGAGGAAACAAGGACAGAGAAAAGGAGGCATTTTAATCCCGAATGGGCCCCCCCACACACACACTGCTTTCCAGCCTCTTTCGTTCTGCAAACACCAGCAGAACACACAACAATAGCCTATTAAATGACATGGTTTTCCATCCTCTTATCCTCCATCGCAGACACATTTTAGCTGACAAGATATTTGCAGTAATTCATAGATCCTATAGAGTCATATCCATTCTATGTTAATGAACTTATTGTGTATGTTGTCGCAGTGTCCGGCAGTGAATAACATCCTGAGGACCTATATTTGTCATCCAGTAAACCTCTAAAACTCACTGACAGGACGCACCCTCCCCCTCTTCCTCCTCTTCCTCAGGCAGCTCATGCAATACACTGCTCTCCTACACACCTCTTTGTGTGTAATTAGATTAGGCTGCACATACTCCATGTGGCCCACATAATGTCTCCAGTGGCTCAGTTTTAATTTTCATTCCTCAGCAGCTTTCTGCCGCTCATTAAAGTGGCAATCGTCATGGTTTTGTTTTTAGTTTCGCTTTCTGCAGTGGGAAGTCCATTTACTCAAGTACTTTACTTAAAAAGGGCCAGTCTGTGGGATTTAGTGGCATCTAGTGGTGAGGTTGCAGATTCCTCACCTCACCCTCTTCTTCGTAACATGAGTAGAGAGAAGCTGCGGAGGCTGTGAAACTTGCAAAGAGGCTCTATCTAGAGGTCTAAGCTACTGTCAATACATGTTCAGGTTCAACATGGTGAACTCCATTAAGGAAGACCTACAGAGTCTGTCAATATAAAAGGCTCATTTTAAGGGTAAATTCAGTCAGTATCAGGCGCTGTGGTGAATCACTGCAGGGCCTGGGGGTTTATCTATATGTGTTGAACGTAACCAATATGAAACAATCAGGAAATAACTTTTTACTTTGCTGATAAATCAGCTTTATCGATGTTGGTGCTCGCTCACTCTCATTCACTGTCTATGTCGCTCCACCAGTTCTCGCTTTCTCTCTCAAACCATTGTACAGAAAATAAAGAAAATTTCTTTGTGTCACTATTTTGCAGCTTAAGCCGGAGATAGATTTAGAAGCTTTGAACAAGAAATAAACAAAGCCAGAAGTCTAGACCATGAATCCACCTGGATAGTCTCAGTTTCAGAGACATTGAGTTTTTGGTGGACACTCTGCACCGCTGCAGTCAAAACTCACTACCCCCACTCAAATGAATGGAAAAACCCAGATTCTGTCTGATTGCAGCCTAAGGTAATCTGATTACTATCTCCAACAATCCATTGATTTGTTTGGTTTGTAAAAACTTCTGAAAATAGTGACAAAAGCCTTCACAGTTACAATCAGTAAAAAGTGATAATACATACACAAATAAAGTTCAAACATATCAAAAATGTATGAATAAACTGGGTCCTTTTTGGGAGCACATTTGGGAAATAGGAACAGGTTCAGTCTTTAGCTGAAGTACTGATAAGGGTCACTCAGAGGATCCAATCCTGAAATGGGACATTTGTTGGTTCATCCATTGTTGCATGTTAGCATAACAGGCCACAAAGTGCATTTCCATCCACCTGTTTTATGTGCAATTTTCAAAAAAAAAAAAACTGAGTGAAAACACCAAATATTTGTCAGGACAAAGACACACCAGCAACACTCATTATCGAGTAAACTGAATCTACTCAGGAAAAGATTTTACGAGTTTCAAAGAAACCAACACCGACTGTAACAAGATGCAGAAAAGTTTTCTCTGCAGTATAAGAACATCAAGCTACTACCAGCTTTAAATGTGAATATAAATTATTCTACTGCAGTCATTTTCTGGTGATAATTATTTCCGTTTTCAGCAGCCTGGTGACCACACATGGACATCCATCAATTATTCAGCTACATTTACAGAGAGAAAGAGTGGAGTTGCAGCAGACTCACAGCCCTTCTTGGTTTCCCAATGGCAGGTTTCTATTTAAAGTCGAGGGTGTCGGACCTTCCCACCGGCACATGAATGCAGCATAACGGCTGCAGCTTTTTGAGGGGAGGAATCTGAGCTGTAAAGTTCTGCATCCTCTAGAGGCTAGAGTGGGATGTTTTAGTGTCATTGGGTCAACAAAATCACAAAAGATCATCCTCTTGGGGCGCATGAATGTTCACCAACTCCACAGCAATGTGGTCGATAGCTGTTGATGTGAAATGTTGAACAGCCAGACACATCTGAATTCATAACATTTTGGAATAATGACACATCATGAACTGTTAGAATAGCTAACGTCAGGCTGTAGCAGTAACACAAATGTGTATTTAGCTTTTAATTAGGCTATGTTCTATTTGTTGTCATGTAGAGTCGGACGGCCCGATTCTCTCACTATATAAACCCTTTCTAGTGTCAAAGGTGTCAATGTTTATAGGGCTCACACTGGGTGGCCAATTGCTGGGACTGAGTTTAGAGAGGGAGAGATAGAGAGGCACATGAACAATAATAATGATGAAAACTACAAGTTACAGTTAGGGGATAATAAAGATTACCTTGAACTTTGAAGAGTTTGTAAGTAAGTAGAAGGATTTTAAGGTAGTACAGAGAAGCCAGAATTGGAGAAATATGATCTCTGATCCTGGTTTCTGTCAATACAGTACATGTGCAGCAGCATTCTGAATCAATGGCAGAGTCTCAAGGGATTTATTGGAGCAGCCTGATAACAAGCAGTTACAACAATTCAGCCTTCTAGGCTAGGTAGGTAACAAATAAATAACTAGTTGACTACTTAAATGGAACATTCTATCTACTGTATGTGACATTTCACAAAGTGTTATATGTGATGACAAATTATACCTAAAGATATTTTTTTTCTCTTATCCTTGAGCGGGATCTCCCAGCTGACATTGGACAAGAGGTGCTGGACAGTTCTCCAGTCAATCACAGAAACCTTTAAACCTCTTTCTTTATCATCCACATTCGCACTGATCCGAGAGAACATGCAGAGTCTGTTATTTTTTGTGCGATGATGGTCAGCGTGACTCCGTCACAGACCTGCAGGCTTCAGAGCAGTTCAGCTCTGAGTGGACGAGCGAGAGAGCGAGAGAGAGAAGTTATCATAATACTCTCTCTCTCTCTCTCTCTCTCTCTCTCTCTCTCCCTGCAGGTCACAGAAAGTGTTGAGCTGCAAGAAAAATTTTGGGATATCTCTACACCAACGAGAGCCGTAACCATGGCAACAAGCATCAAAGATGACGAGTGGTCGGGCAGGCGTTCACCCACAGATATACAGTATACAGTTAAACTGCAGAGCTAAAGGACATCAGAGCGTTCAGAGATTCTTATTTACAACAAAGTGAAGTACAGACAGCTCATTATATTATTTACATTATTCACATGTTCTCTGGTTTAGCTGTTAAAGATAAATGAATAAAATAATAATACAACGCACCACAACAAAAATGTAATGAAACATAGGCAAGTTAATGTCATATGATAAAACAAAATTACAATAGAAAAACATGGTGCATGCACATTATTGGCACTGGAGTCTGGAACATGACAACAACTAAAAATGCAGCAGTGAAACAGAGATTTTCTCAAAGGTGCGTCAACCTCCCGGCTAATCTAAAAAAATGGCAAAGACATGGATCAACGACCTGAGGTGGGCCGAATGACTCCTGGGTGCTCAAACAAACCATCTGTAACAGCACCTACTGTCAGTCAAATTAATTATGCATAAATGAAATAAACCTTGGTGAGTTAAATAAAAATTCTGACTCCGTACAGTTGTCATCAAAGGGGAAATTTTTTGTACCAGGATGTTTAATTCTGCTGTGGAGTTGGACATTTTAACATGGAGACCTATGGGGATTAACTCACCTCTGGAACCAGTCTCAAGTGGCCGTTTGAGAACCTCAAACACTTCTTCATTGGCTTCATTTCACAGCCACAGAAGTTACTGTGTGGTTTAAACGTGTGGGTTAGTTCAGGTGTGTTTAATAACAGCAGGATAGAGAGTGCTGAACATTGCATTTGGTTTTCGACAGCAGAGACTAAAGCTGAATCAGAGATTTCATTTAGTTACTGAAGAAGTGGTTGGAAGTAACTAAACTACTGTACTTAAATAGCAGCAGCTGTTGAAACAGAGGTTTGACAGGAAATGACATCAGACTTCTTAGATTTATATAAAATGATGAGGCGATGACGTTATGTGAAGATCAGTCAGTCAATCAATCAGCGGTGTAATCCTGTAATGAACACAGACGTGCTTCTTCCTTCCAGAGAGGAAAACCTACATTGTGGAGGTTTTACACCTTCGATTAGCATACATCAGCCTGTACGTGTGTGTGCATTGTGTGTGTGCATGTGTGCATTGTGTGTGTGCATGTGTGTGTGTGTTTTGTGTGTGTGTGCAGCCAGGTGTCCACATGTCCCTGTCAGCCAGCTGCCATACAGGAGCAAAAAAAAAAAAACACTGAACACTCACCAATAATTACACAAGGAGAAGAAGAGGAGGAAGACAGGAAGTGTGTGTGTGTGTGTGTGTGCATGTGTGTGTGTCTGAGCATGTGTGTGCGTGTGCATGTGTATGTGTGTGTGAGAGACGAAGAGCTTCTGCAGACAGCTGGAGACAGTAGACTGGATAACTACAGACAATTCACAACTACAGCCAATTATACACAGCCTGCAACACACACATGCACAAACACCCACACAGACACACACACACATCTATACACAGTACACACACACACGCACGCACACTCCATCCTCCAGTCAGTTTTTTGGCACAAAACTTCTTGAGCCAGTTTGTTCTTAAACCAGACAGAAATCTGAATCTTTGTGGTGAAATCAGTTTGTAGGTCGATAACAAACTGTCCTGACACTGATGATGTTTGAGTGTCCAACATGGAGGACGCTGTCGCAGCATATCAGCCGTTTTATTTAACCTCATCTGTCAGAATATAAACTGCTAGGGTTGATGAAAAGTCTGACCCGCTGTTGAGGAGAAAGAGTGAAAACTGATGAATATTTAGTTAATGCCAGAGGGTCGCATTATTCTTCCTGAGAATTAAAAGTACTTTGCATAGAGCAACACAGTGTAGACATGTTTATTTCTGCTGTGAAGTTGCACATTTTAACATGGGGGCTTATGGAGATTGACTTCTTACTTCTGCAGCCGGCCTCGAGTGGACATTCAGGGAACTGCAGTTTTATTCGACTCCCACATCCAGCTCATCGGAGGTTGTTGGTTGGTTACAGAGTTTCATAAGATATGAAGCCTTTGCTCCAACTCCGGCAACTTTAAACTGCAAAACATGGGCGCTTATGGAGACTGACTTGATCTGTAGCCAGCCTCAAATGAGTGTTTTTGGCTTTTTATCACAGCTACATAGTTTGGTTCAGTATCAACATTTTTGCCAATGATGTTAATTAACAACATTTCTCATTATGTTCATACAAAAAGTAATTTGGTCGCCTTAGGTTTCCCTCAAAGCGTATCTGCTGTTGCAAATTAGTCGAATATAAACATAATTTCCTGGAGACGGGGCTGTATTATTGTTGTTTCTGCTCTTCACAAGAAAGAAAGAAAGTGAGACGAGGAGTTAATTGAGATCTTGTTATTGTTTTGTTTTTTTCTTCCTTCTGGCTCTTCAGTGTAATCAAATCCTCACAGCTGTCAATACATCACCACTGACGGTTAACACACACACACACTTTGCATCTAATGATCACACACTGTGACAGCACCACACACACCTAATATACACTGACAGCAGCATCAACACACACACAAACACAGTGACAGCGGTGTCCTAAGGCTGATGCACCAGTGTCTGTCTCTCTCTCTCTGTCTCTTCATCACACGCCGGCAGAAAACTGCATCAGCAACACCCTCCATGGCTACCATGACAACAGCTTTAAACACAGCAGTAAAACCTGCGTGTACCGCGGCGAGGTGCGTTCGCTAACCTGCGGTTTAGCTTTGACTCTCGGCTGCGTTTGTTCAGGTTTGTTTCCAGCAGGTGAGAAAACGCTGTCGATCAAAATAAATAACTAGACGACCTCAAAATGTCACCACCTGCTTCAGAGCAGCTACAGGACACGATGAATGGATGAAACGATGAACTACATGTGATGGTTCTCAGTCATCCAGGTCATCTATCTTCAAGAAGCAACTCAAGAGGCAACTGGACTTGGTTGTAGATCCATGAAGACATTTTACGTCTCATGCGAGAGGCTTCTTCAGTTTGGACTGACTGTTGGGGAGATCCGAGTCTTTAACGCGAGGCCTCATGGGACTCAAATGACCATCATCCATACCCGATCTCAAGTGACTTTAACAACTCTGATGACAGTCAACAATGAGCATTAACGAACTGAGTGTAAGCTATGACCTGGTCTACGATCCTGCCTCGGCTATCGCACATCACCAGTCGTGCACATAGCAGAGTTTGAGAACCAGCGATGTAGGCAGTGTTCATATAACGCATGTTTCCTGCTGCATTTACATGTTTTGTATGTATGTTTGCTTCCATTATAGCTGACATGATACCAGAATAAACAAGAGGTTTTCCCTGCTATGATACGACACAGGGACGCAGTGTTGAAGTGTTGTTTCAGCATCCACAGATCGGGGCATCACTTTCTTGACAGTTCACAGCTGAACTGGAGGTCCAGGACTCATCGGCACCCACAAAGAGAAGCATTTAGAAAAGATAAAACGGGCATGAATGATTCTCTCTGAAGGTTTTGCTCCATTTTCAGCTGTGGGAACTAAGTTCATGTATTAAAAAATGATTAATTCATTATTAATTTATTAAGAAAGAATGTTCCCTACCAGGACTGGCAGATATGACAGGACACATGGGTGAATACATGAAGCATTACCTTAAAGCAAGCGCTTTTCTGAGTCTGTTAACCACAGCATCTAAACTGCTCTGCAACCACTGCGAAGGAATCATTTCTCACACCGATACATCATGTGGTTTACATCGAAATCCACTTCCTGCACGCTGGCTCAACGTTGGCGCTGTTGCCCTTTAGAAATCTCTCCTCTCCGCCTGAGGATCAGCACTTAGACCATATGATGGTGCATTTTTCCAGAGCTCTGAGTCTCATGTTGCCTGAGGGATTGTTACAGAGAGACAGCAGAGATCATGTTAGCCTCGCGACACGCAACAGGCACATCAGTCTAAATCCTCGCTGTCATAATTTACATCACTGCTTATCGCTTGTTAATGATATGGCCAGCATACAGTGACATGACATCAACTCCCTATGGAGCTTGTTAAGACGATTTAAAGATAATTAGGCACCTGACATCCAGAAACGTCAGGCTTTTCGTTAAAGGTTTAGTTTTGTGCATATTTGTGTGTACAAGCATTTGAATGAAACGTGTTTTGGGGTCTGTGCGTATGTTTGTATCTTTCAGGTGCTTATGAGTGTGTGAGCATGTGAGTGCGTGTGCTTCTTAATGTTTGATAGGTGGAGGAGTGGCGGGGGCCGCCTCATGTATTTTTAAAGGAAAAGTTATCCAGGCGTTCTGTGTGCTTTGTTCTGCCTTTTAGCTGGCCTACTTTAAACTTTGCTAGCAGCAGAAGCAGTGAATCAGACGTCGACTCCACCGGCAGTCGCAAACATTTTTACACCTTTAAAGAACGAAAGGAAGCTCCCTCCGTCGCAGAAAACAACACGATTACTCCATTTATAAACCATAAGCAAGAGAAACATCTAACGACTCGCTAAAGTGTCCCAGCGAGGCCGTAATGCTCATCAGGCACCAGAGAACTAAATTAGCAGAGACAGAGCTTTACTATTGTTCGATCTTCACAACCAGTGAGGCGAAAACATGTAAAGTTGGTGATGTAGGAAAGATCACATTGTGATAATCACACCTTATTTTCAGGTTATACACTAATGAAAACATAGTTGTTGATATTCTGTAAATGCTAATCAGTGTGCTAACTTGCTTACAGTGTGACAGTAACCCTTCCTGCTTGGTTGCTAGACCGTGGTCGAGTACAAGGGAGATGCCTTCCTCCAGGGAACCCCCTTTCACTTCTTACAGCAGTCAAAATAACAAACACAAGTTCACCTTGAATCCAAACAGCAACCTTTGTGTCTATCAAATATCTTCAAGGTTTTAAGTTATGCATAATTAAGAGCTTGGCCACTTTGATTAACGCGTAGGTGCCGTTACAGATGGCATACGGGACTACCGCACTGTGAGCTACACCACGTTCTCCCTCATTTGAAATCTTTGCAAAGACTTTAAAACGAAAAAGTTTTGTGCGTTTGAACGATTGTTGGACAGGAATGAAGATAAATCACCTCCTAAAAACACACTTCGCCAGGATTTACAGCACATAACCATGAATCCTGAGAAGTGACTCTGCGGTCGCGACCATGTTTCTTCGTGGACTCGAGGGGGGTGGGGGTGGGTTGGGTCAGAAATACAACAACACACTCGTTATGTAAAGCTACATGTCAGCCTGCAGTGCGATGCCGGAGGAAACAGCGGAAATCAGCAGGATTCAGATATGATACGAGCGCTGTGTCAGTCATCTATAATGCAGGAAAACACACAAACATCAGAGCTGGGAGTGTACGTGTGTGTGTAGCATACAGTTGTATATTTTCACCTGTGTACATTATTAGTGTGTTAGCACAGTACTCTGAAACAGTATGTGAGATTTATTTATAAGCGTTTCTCTAATGTGTGTATTCGCTTTCTGGTGATTAATGTGGACATAAATCATTCATACATATGTATGTGTACGTTTGTGCGTATTTATATTTGTATGTGTGCGTTTGTATGTTTGTGGATTTAACTTGTAACTGTTAATAACCTTGTGCCAGTTTTTACCCAGAGTATAAATTATTCAAACACACACACATCCAGGCTATTGTGATTCTGTACAAGTCGGCCTGTGTGTGTGTGTGTGTGGCCACCTTCCTATCACTCCTGATTTCCCGACTCTGCTGTGAATAAACAGCTGATTTGATCCATATAAAAGTGTTATGGTTTATTGATCAGGCGTATGAATTATGAACGTTGTGTTTAAAGATTCACGGAGCCGCTGGGACTTCCTGTGATGATGAAATATTAACCTGCAATACACAACACAAAAGTATGAACGCTGTCTGCGTAATAAAGCAGGTTTAAATCTACCGTGTGCTTTCATGTCGTGTCGATACAATAAAATAATTTCCTGTTAGCCCGGCAGCCTGAGATGTATCCATAACGTCCAGGTTGGGGTTTAGCTGAGGACATTCGCAGCCTGTCAAACGTCTTTTAATGTTTCTTGTCAAATGTAAAATTGAGGTCAAACAAATGGCATCAGTCCTCAACTTAATCATCCATCTATCGATTTTCTGCAGTGTATCGCTGTGGCAGAAAACTAGGCAAGGTAGTCGAGACTTTATTGATCCCACACCGGGGAAATTCACTTGTTACAGCGGCTCACAATAAACAAGGTGGATAAGAAAAATACTGTAAAGAGGGGCGCCCTGGTGGCTCAGTTGGTAAAGTGAGGTCTCCACGTATGAAAGTCCCTCCTGCGGTGACCTGGTTCTGACTCCGGACGTTTCCTTCACTGTGTGTCATCCCCCCTCTCTCTCCCTGCTTTTCTGTCTGTCTTCAGCTCTCACAAGTTGAAAGCCGTCCAGAGCTACCAGCGAGGCCAAAGTGAGTTCATTCAGCCACGTCTGTGTGATGCTACACTCGCCATCCTCCCTCTTTAGCCTGGTAAGCAACGTTAGCTCCTCCGTCTTATTGGGGAGAGATCTTACGTTCCCATGATATCAGACGTTACGTATGCCTGTCTCCTGGATCTCCAGTCTTTCCACAGAGAGTATGCTAACGCTGACTAGTGCTGACAGTTGTTCTCGTGTGTAAACAAGAGAGCCGTGGCTTTTTTTAAACGGATCAAACGATGTATCACTGATCTTCATAGTTCCAAATTCATGTTTGCACAAGCGTTTGAGTCTCCTAACAATTGGTCATGTCCACAAAACCTCCAAAAGAAGGTGCCCTGGATGTATCTTGAACAGATGAACCACCTCATCTGGTTTTAGGCGTGAAGGAGCAGAGGGTCTGGAGTCTTCTTTGAACACAGGCATATTTCTGAAGTGGCAACCTGAAGCACTTGCAAGGGCCTGATCTTCACCCAACACATTGTTGTAGTGCCTGTCCTCTCTATGGGTCTCATGAGCCTGAGTGTAACCACACATCGTCTTTATTTATGCCCCTGGTTGTGAGGTGTGAGGTTGTGGAGGCAATTGGGTGAACATCTCTGTAAAAAGGATTTTTTTTTTTACAGAGATTCTGGTATAATGAACAGTATAGAAATCAATCGATAGGGTTACAAAGTAAGTTGATTTTGTGTCAAAGTGTAAAGTGCACTTTTTCTTTGTCTATGAAGTGGCAGATGTAAAACTTTATTGTATAAAATGTGATCGTGGCTTCTGAAGCCAGCTCGGCTCCCCTCGGGACGAGCAGATCAGACAACACATACGGACACAGGAAGTGCATAATGAAGCTCAACACATCTTAAAAGGTTTTTAATAGCCTGCAGACATTGATCTGTGTGCTAATAAAACAGTCTGCTCCTATTGCTCCTATGAGCCCAATATTCAGCAGTAATAATAAAACCTGTTTCACAGGGATGGAGGGGGATCTTGTTTCTAATGCAACCCTGTTTTAGGTCATAGCAACTGTACTGCTTACTGTACATGTACGTCTCAATGATATACTGATTTAATTATGCACTTGATAACTAAGCAGCCAACATCATTAGAAGTATCCAACAACTCTTTGGCTAGCTAAACTTGGTGTTGCTTCTTTTGGAGAGCTGTTGTCGTTGTTGTCCCTTGTGAACGTTGGGGGGAAAAACACCAACTACATCTATGGGTTCACTAGTCTGGCCCACTGGATGTAGGCTCTTGATATACGTTTGCCATTGTTCCTTCCTTCCACTATCTGCATGTTACCATTGTTACGTGAAACAACGACAACAACCTCCGAGCAAGCAACCTATACACTAAAAATGCAATTGGCTCGAAAACCTAACCTGGTCACTAATGGTGCAAATGCAATCAAGGTAGTAGGTGCCAACAAGTTGCCAACCCAGATGCTGTTTTTTGCGAGTGCATTGTTGCTGCATCCTGGGTTGAGTGCCACCCAAGACGATTGTGATTGTTTTAAAGAAATATATACAAGCCAGAGTGTTTTCTCCCCTACAGCTGGAAAATAAGTGCAGCCAGATCCTTCTGCAGTGTTGGCACAGTGCTGTGGAGATGTAGTAAGAGTACGGGTAGATGGTTTCCACCCTCTAGCCTCAGGGCGGTGCTGCATTTGATGGTGCTGTAAGAAAAAAACAGAAAAAAAGTAAAAAAAAAAAAAAGCTGAAACATTTATTTGCATTTTGCCGTTTGCACTCACCATCAGACTACGTTCAAACCGCACAGTGACTGATCCAGGGCCCCTTAGACCAATCAGGATCGTTTGTTAACAGCTCACATGTCAGCAGCATTTGGCTGAAACTTCACATCTCCAAGACTCAGATACAGAAACCTTCATTTGCTGTGTTCTTTGTTTTCATGTTTCCAGCTACCCGTCTGTCTCTGAAGTTTGTATCCATGTGAGAAATGTTGTAGAGGCGCTCATTATTTTCAATTTGTTCAGGGCTGTTATTGTCATTGGGTTTATTACAGTGATAGGAAGGTGCTCTGTTAAAAGACAATACATGAACATAGAGAAAACACAGTGTTTAAAACATAAAACACTCTAATATCCACTTTATCCGACACTGATTAAGAATTTAAATGAACTTTACTGACTTTCTATTGTAGAGCAATAGAAAGTCAGTGAGCAATCTTGATGGTCTTTGTTTTTAACCTATGAACCGTTGAGGACCCTCAGGTCCTTCTTCTGTGAGTTTCCTTTTAATAAAGTCAGAACAAAAACCAACGGTGAGGCATCCTTTACTTAACTGTGGTCCACTTCAGTGGACCTCCCTGAAGGCAGCAGAGGAGGTTCATATTTGTAAGAGCAAACTCAAGACTTATCTTTTTAATTTGGGTTTTACTTGAACAATGTTTATATATTTATTTATTTCACTCTGTTACATCATTTATTCTATTATTTATCTGTATTTATACAGCTAAACCTGTTTTTGTTTAATAATTTAATTATTATTCATTTCTTATTTATTTTTCTTCTTATTATTTGATTATTTTCTTCCTTTTTTTTAACCTGTCTCCAGTATTTCCTCGCTGCAAGATGATGAGATGTCACTTAATCAGTTTGTGTTGTGCTTTTGTTTATACTGGAGTTAGGGTTTGGCGGTTACTGTGTGAAGCACTTTGTGTTACATTTTGTTTGTAGGAGAAGTATTATCACCCATCCATCAGTTATCTGTAATCACTTATCCTCATCAGGGTCATGGTAAGGCTGGAGCCTATCCCAGCTGACTTAGAGGTAGACCCTGGACCAATCACCAGTTCATACTCACATTCACACCTACGGGCAATTTAGAGTCACCAATTAACCTAATAAAACACCAACCTTAAATATATAATCAACAGGGTACCATAGATTAGTATTAGAAAAAATGATACCGTAATTATTACAGATAAATTCTGGCACAACCACAGCTGATAGTTTTCCTGTAAAACTATTTCTTTCTTTCTTTTTTTTTTTTTTTTTTTTTTTTTACAGTGTTCGAGAGGCCGGGAAGTGTTTTTAATACGGGGAGAATAAAATGCCCAAACACAGAATGGACCTCAGATCCCATCACAAACAAATTGTTTTTCTTAAAACTCACGAGACCACACACTGATATTACAAACCACATTGTTTAATTGAGCCAAAATGCTGTGAGTGTATCTAACAAGCAGCGTGGCTTAATATTTCATCACCTTCACCTCTCCGGAGTATTAATCCAGCTCTGAGTGTTTGACGCATGCTTCAGGACTCAGATGACTGCTTAAAAAGGCTCATCCCATCATCATGACAGTTTTGTTTACCTGTCACCTGTGTTTGTGTGTGTGTGTGTGCGCGTAAGTCTCACAAGGTGAAGCAAACCAATTACAGCATCCGTGTCAGCTGGTACAGGGGGAATGTGCAGTGAAAGCAGCCGTAAACGGGAGCAAAACTCTTCTGAAGCAAAATGTTTTCGCTGATTTCAGCATCTCAGCTGTAAGCACAACAAATTGTGTATTCCCCCTCCTCCAACTGGTTTCCCTGACACACACTCTTTCTAACTTTCCCTCTATAGAAATGTGTATGTGTGTGAACAGTATACAAAATGTATAATCTCATCTCTATACGTCCTTTTTTCCATGCACATTTTACAAGATCTGCATATTACAAGGAAAACTGGCCAGTATGAATAAATATGTTCTGTTGACGCAACAACAGTGACTCTCAACCTGAATCTCGAAAACGCTTGTCTGGACATTCGTGTGTACACAGTGGGCACATTGTGTAAGATTTGGTATTTTCTGCTGTTTGGCACACCGTAGTGCAATTTACTTACACTCCAATGTCATAAATATCACCATTACATGATTAAAATGTAACAAGTCAACAACTTTTCTAACAGTCAAACATCAAACAAGTGCTGTGTCCAGCAGCCTCTTGCTCACTCACTCTTTCCTCTTCTCCTCTGTCATTATGTCCATAGAGGCTGCGGAACCTGGTTACATTGCACACCTGCCCAGCTCCAGTTCTGGTACTCATCTCACACATTCCCCACCGCCTGAGAACCTCTTGTTCTTGGTGGTCCAGAATGCCTCTGGGAACAGTTTACACACTAACACTACCCCAGTGTTCTGAGCTCACAGCCTGGCTAACATTAGCTAACAGCAGCTACATTTTGCAGCAATTTACTTAATTTAAATCACAGAGAGTTGAGGCGGAGCTGCGGGAGGACATCAGAGGGAGGCTGGTTCACTGATTTACTGAAGTCTAATCATTCAAATTCATGAAAAAAAAAAAACACATTTTGTAAATAGTGACTCTTGTGATCAAAAACATTTCTCTGAAGCTTCATTCTGATGCTGTTCTGTAAATTGTTTTTTTTTTTCGAATTCAAAACAACTTGCTTTACACAGACAGAAATGTACAAACATAGAGATAAATGATATGAGGGTGTTAAATGTGGAAGAGCCGATAAATAACTGATAAATAAAATACAAAAGGACAAGATAAAAATTCTTTAAAAGACACATATAAGACCAGATAAAAACATACACCAACAGTGACAATAAGAACAAGACTACAGAGCATTTAGCAATCGGCGTGCAGAGGGAATGAACAATAGAAACATTTAAAAACCTCTGATCAATGCAAATCAATGTCCAGTTTAAGAACAAATACAGATACTGTCGTTGGTTGAATAGATACAGGTAATGGTGTACATTCTTTTTAATTGCAAGTTAGTGCAAAGATAAAAACAAGAGTGAATAATAACAGTGAATGTAATGTAATGCCTGAAAATATGTTTTATTTACAGAATGGAGAATCAATGATGCCAAGAATCAAAATTGAATCATCAGATTACCAAAGACATCGACCCAACCCCAGTGTCAAATATTACTCCAAAGGCTCTGTGCAACAATATCACAGTTAATTTAACAGAACAACAGGTGAAGTAAGAGGAGACATTAGACTTCCTCTATGTCTCTTTTTCCTTCTTCTGCCTCTTAATCTTGTTTTCTATCCTTCGTTCTCACAACCTTCCTGCCAGAGAGACGGGGAGAGGTGAAGACAGAAAAGCAGAGGGGAAGGAAAGAGAGGGGAAAGTGGAAGAGAGAGG
The DNA here is from genome assembly GCA_028641955.1 of Protonibea diacanthus. Classification (NCBI taxonomy): domain Eukaryota; kingdom Metazoa; phylum Chordata; class Actinopteri; family Sciaenidae; genus Protonibea; species Protonibea diacanthus. The sequence goes on from CM053990.1 coordinate 10,947,404, forward strand.
GGGCGGGAGGCAGAGAAGCCATTTTATAACTGAGTGACCTGGAAATGTCAGAGATGAGGCGCGAGAGTTTCTACGAGACACACACACACACACTAACTCACACTAATATAAATTCATACACTCCTGCACTTCCTTTCTGACACATTCATGAACACACGCAATTTTCAGGGTGAGACAGCCCTGCAGGTGGTTCTCCTTCTCGTTTGTAAAAGGACTTTTGCCTTTGAAGTAAGTCAAGCAAAATCAAAAAAGAAGCTACGTAGAAATCAGAAATGTTTGCACACCAGCGACCCCCATGGCGGCAAGAAGTAACTTCCAAAGAATTGAATCTGACGTGCTAATTCTAAATTAACTAGTATGGCTTTCCACCATCTACTGGCAAAAATAGGAAACACATTTAATTTTATTCAGTCTAACCAGAGAAAGGGAAAATGTAACCACAACAGGGTGGTTAGCACGAGGCAACAAAGTTTAAACAGGACTAGGAGTCTACAGCCATGCTAGCAGCCCTATCATGGATGTGTTAAGGACAGCTGAATAGAGTGTTGTGTGTAAAGAAAGGGGGGATTTATATATATCTTGGGCCCTGTGAGGCAGCGGTGCCAATATGCCAATATCTGTACGTTCATGGTCACAATTACAATAATGACATGTTAAGGTAGGTATAAGCATGATAGCATACTAATGTGCGAATTAGCACCAAACACAAAGTACTAGTAGAGTTAAGGCTGATGGTAGTGTCATGAATGTTGAAGTTATTTGTCATAAACTCATTTTGACCCGAAGGGGACATGAATCCCACAACAAGACAATCCATCCTGTTGTTCAGACATTTCACAAGAAAAAAGTCATTAATGTCAACCTCATGGTTAGAGGAAAAGGGAATCTCTAAAGAGCCACAAATGTCTGTAGTAAATTTTGTGTGGCAATAATATGGTACATGTAAAGATATTCACAGGTTAACTGAAAACTTTTGCCTGCTGGTGGCGCTATGAAAAGTCAGGGATTGCCAAAGATTCATCTTCATGGCACTATGACTATCTGTATTTACCCTAAACTTAACAGCCATAGCCATTGAGTCATACTGCTAGCGGTAATGGGAAACGCAACCCATTCAGCTGTGGTCTTGACTAGTTTTGTGATAAAATCCAGAGTCTTCTTTCAGACTTCAAGACTGAGACCTTCAAAATGTGTTCTTGAGACCAAGACCACTACAACACTTGTATAGAGTGAGCGCTATAAAATCTGGTTGCTGGTTCAACTGTTATTTTGCCACATGTACAAAAACATACAATAAAGTCAATGGAAGTACCAAGTAATAAGTATACCTGGAGGAAGCTGTATTAACCACAAGACTATCCAGAACCACATTTATATCCAGAATAATTATGAACAGTCAGTGTCAAAGGCTTAATGTTATGGTAATGCTGCTGGCTTGTTGGCTTAATGTGTAAAGGCCTGGAACATTCAAACCTTCACGCTGTACTGGCAAAAGAACATACTGTTTGCCATCAGAACCTCACAGACAGAATGATGAATCATTATAATGCACTGGCCTGAAAAATACACACAACTGAAACAACATTTTCTTGCCTCAATCTGCACAACAAAAGCAGTCTGTTTTTAATGGCTCAAAGCTTCTTTTTGTGACAGTGGGGATGCTATTCAGAAACCACTTCCATGACCAGATGTGAGGAACATCAAGACTGAGTGGAAAGGTAATTGTGGTGTGATGAGCTGTTTTTCATAGACCTTTGTGAAGGCAGGGGAATGAGGACTAAAGCTGTCCTGAATGTGAGACTTACATATTATATTTTTTCTACATCATTAGTGTTGCAAAGAAAGAGAAACAAAACAGGGTATTCTAACATGCTAAGATTTGCTAATTAACACTTAACACAAAGTACAGCTGAGGGTAAAATCAAAGTATTGGGAAAAAAACGATGTATCACCAACGTTATTACAATTCTTTCTCTGGAGACAGTAAATGCGTGTGCCAAATGTAATGGCAGTGCTTCTAATAGTTGTTAAGAATTTTCAATTAAAAGACTAAATTATCAACCACATGATGGCACAAAATGAGAAATACACCAGAGTCAGCAGGACTCATCATCCAGAAACCATTAATGTCAACTGATGTGCCAAACTATCTAGAAGATGCTGCTGTTGGCTCTAAAGGATAGCCAGCGGGAATCATCCTTCAGGGATCTATGGATGTTGGTAGCAAAGTTCACGACAATCTACGGAATCGTTTTTAAGATCTTGCTAAAATAAAGAACATATCAACTTTCTGGTGTTGCTAAGGGAGTATAAAGTCGGAAGATGTTGACCTCTGAGTACTAGGAATATCTGTATCCAATTAACATGAAACAAACACGTCAAGTACAATTTAAATATAAACACAAATACGCTGCCTCCGTGACCAGACACAAATGAATTCAGAGGAAACATGTGAATAAATGCAGTGTGAGACCTCTAATCAACTGAATTTATTTCTTTTGGCCTTTGTTTAAAAATAATATCTAAGACCGATTTAAAGCCCCGAAGGCAGAATGAATAATCATAACACCACGTTCACTCTCTGAATTTTCTTTTTGAACTCACACATGCTTGTGACGGCATGCCCACTTCGGTTATATCCCTTTACTTTTTATTTACATGTTTTCCCTTGTTTCTATTTGACGGTCTCAGGGTTTGTGTTTTACTCAATGCAACGAAGGTCTGACTAATACAATCCATTCATTCATCCATTGCACCATTTCTTTGTTCATCAATCCTTATTGGAGGTATTAATTAAGGCACACACAAGTCTTTCATGTATCCATCATTTAGTCGTCCACAAAGACTTTAATCCACCCATTTATTCATCAATCCTTCTGTCTACCCACCAAAGCTTCCATCCAGCCATCTAGCCTTTTATCTGTCTTCATTCACCCATCCATATACCATAAATTCAACTAGTCTTTTATCCATCCATCCATCCAACCTTCCATCCATCCATCCATCCGACTTGTCTTTACACATCTATTTATATATCAAATATTCATCTATACATCCATTAATTAATTCATCCATCCTTATCTGTTTATCAATTCATCCATTTATCTACCTTATCATCCATTCGATCACTCCATCCATCTGTTTATCCCTCCATTCATTTATTCATCTATCTGTCCCATCCATTCCTCCATCAAGTACCAGTTCATCCATACACTCCATTTCTTCCTTCTATCCAACATACATCCTGCTCTGTCAGTTTTTCATGAATTAATCCATCCATCCATCTTTGGACAACTGCCCCCTGATTAAAGGAAGGACAGATAGAGACAGAGAATCAGTTTTTAAAAAATGGTCTCTGACGTTTCATCAAATCACATCATCGTACCAAATTACCCACGAGTCTCTGCCCATTTGTCTCCTGTTGTGTCCAATCTGTCCGTCTGGCTCCAACGCTCCACTGGGCAGCGCTGTTAGGCCTGACCAGCTTCTGGATCCTCCTCCAACAATTGGGCCAAAAAATAAAAAAGGAAATAGATCTGCAGGGGACAGGAAGGAAGTGACACACCAAAAGCTGTCTACTGCTAAATCCCTGTTTGAATTTATGGCAATTTACAAACATGGACAAGTAATGCTAAGTATAGCTGGAGGGAGGCAAGACAAATAGTGAAGAAATAGACCGGATAAACTGAATCTAAACTCTCTAACTAGGCCACATGGTTGGATGTCCTGAGTTTCTATTTGATTAAACAGCATTAATGAAAACCAACTTTTTCTGAGCCCTGAGCACAATTTGCCATCCTACACCTCATCACCATCGTGATAACCCCCAGTAGTGTCCCAACACATAAACTCCACCAGTAATGCAACTGTCCCATGAGAGGAAAGAGCCCTAAAAACACAGTTTTACTTCTTAAATTTTAACTAATTACATTCTTTAGCCACTTGGGGAGCATTAATCTAGAGACATGTTTATGTCACCTGATGAATCTAAATCTAATATTGACTCCCTTTTATTTCATTTTCGTTCTCCTGAAGAAAGTATCTGTCTCTTTAGCTGCTAAATACTAAACAACTTCTATAAACCAATATGTAGCTTATCACGGGGCACATAGAGACAAACAACCATTCACATCTATGGACAATTTAGAGTCACCAATTAACCTGTTAACCTGTGCGTGTCTTTGGACTGTGAGGGGAAGCCAGATACCCAGACACAGGAGAAATATGCCAAGGTTCAAACCACGAACCTTCTTGCTGTGAGGCGACGGTGCTAACCACTGCACCACTGTGTCACCCAACTTTATTTATAAAGTATTTATTTTATAAAATAATAAAGGTCCACCTGTCACAGAAGTAAAATGAAGTGTCACACTGAGAATGGTTGCTCTCACTCACCCTACCGACCACTGTCCATGATGGATGACTGATAAGCAACGGCAAATTCCGTGACCTCCAATGATCTGTATGGACATTGAATGTACAGTTAGAAGAAGTCTGACCGCCACACTGAATGATGTGATATTCATGTTTTATATTTTAATTTGAATGCTCAGGATAACCTAAAGCCTGTCTAGTTATTAATTACATTTTACAACATTTGCACCACATTTGAGAAAGTTTTTCACACCAGCTGACAGCAAACTTGAACACCTCTGTGTGTGAACGCAGCTCCACATTCAACAGGTTTTCATATCACGTCTGTCCATATTCACACACGCTCTCTCTGCTGCAGTCTGCATCACGCTGTTTGGTCTGGTGTATCCTATGCTAAAAGAGAAAAGAAAGGAAGCATTGAAGCACCTTTACTTAACATGTAGAGAATTCAAACAGCGCTTATCACGTCTGCTTATGTAAATACTTCTGAGTCATTTCACTTAGTGAGGAACCTTCCAAAGAAAAACAGACTATTCGACCAGCCCCCATGCGCAGTAATTTCCTGGACACAGGAGTTTTGACGCACATTAACTCCTCCGGAAAAAAAAAAGCAATTTTAGCACATTCAAACATTTTTTATTTCATCTTTATTGAAAGGAAATGTGGAGTGAGAGAGACAGAGAAAATGTAGCTGCACCAAAGATCCTCAGCTGGAGTCGAGTTTACCTTGGTCATTTAGCTTCCAGGACATCCTGAAATGTTGAGCCAAGTTCAAACAACTCAGCAGCAGCTTTCAGACAATAACGCTGGTTCCAGTATCCTCACCAGTACGCCCACTCATCTGCTTTTAAGTGCAAATTGGTAATTTCCTTCTTTTATGTTAATAAAATATGTAATAATATAGACTAATGAGTATTTAAGAGACTCCCCCTCGTATCTGTGTTCTTTTTCTAAATTAATTACATGTTTGCTTTGTTTGGTTTTTCGCCTGACTGCGTGTCTGTAGAAAATAACTATTAATAAAGAAAAATATTATTTAAATATTTGTTTTGTTTCCAATTAGCCAGAGAGCCTGACAGATTTTCCGCAGAATGCTGATATTATTTGTACATATGAAGCAAAGTTTTGTTTAGATTGTTAGGCCAGTTGAGGTTGAGGTGATGCTGTGTCGTGTACTGTATATTTGTTTCAGGATTTGAAGGTTGAAGCCAATATAACACCCTCCCTTCAATAAATAAATAAATAAAATAAACAAAGAATTACTCATTTCCTGTCAGTAAAGAGGATTTCCTGTTCGGACAAATACCAGAATTTGATTTTATCGAATTGTCTGAAGCATCTCTGAGAAAATACAACGTGAGGAAAATCAAGTTTGCACGAGCACACAAACATTACAGATGATTCCTGGAACAAAATAAATCACAATAACAACACACACACACACACACACTGGTCTATGTCTTTCTGGCCTCAGGTTGTGAGTTTAGATCATCTAGATTAATGAAGCGAATACAGCTGGACTTCTTCTCTCTCTTATTTTTCTGCCCTCCTCTCTCCTCCCAATCTTCATCCTCCCTTTCTCTGATCATCTTTTTTTAATTTAATCTATTCTTCCTCCTCTTCTTCTCTTTTCCCCCTGAGGTCACATGTGTTCTGTAGTTATTCCAGCCTTCACTTTATGTTTTATGAACCTCCACATCTTCACCCTCCTCGTCCTCCCCGGTGCCTGCAGCCATGCAGCTGTGAATTAAGAAGCGTGATGACCTCTGACCTCCAGTCACTGATCATTATAAGGCATCAAAACACAAAAAACAACCATACTTCTAGGAAAAGAAAACTGGATCAGTGTAGACAAATGCACCGTTTAATAAGTGATTTACACTGAGTGGATTTTGTTTCAATTAAAACCAAATTAGATGCTGGCTATGCCAAATTCCATGAACCATGTTGACCCGTCATGACAGATTCAGTGAAGAAATGTTGGATTCATCAAAGGAGTCAGTCTCTGAAAACTGACATGGATATTTGCTTGAATGTGGAATCATCCCACTGAAAATTAGCAAATTGGTTGAAATTTGTATGCTTGTAATTTCGTGCAATTATGAACTAATATCACCTGTGAGTTAAATTAAACCACCTGGAGCAGGCCTGCAGCTCATGATCATAATTACTCTGGATTCATCTGCTGTTATTAATTGATCAATCATCTCTAAAGTGTCAGAAAAATGCCCCTTGTGGCACATAGTGTATGAAGAACACGCCAACGTGTCATTTCACGTCTTCATGATTTTACTCATGTCATTTCATACACCACTGTCTACAGAGTTGTAATGGAAAGATGTTGTGTTATTTTGTCCTAACCAAGCTAAGTAGTTTTGTTTCCATTTCACACAAATGTGTTTTTTTTTTTATTGTTCAGATGATGATAAAGTGACTCTGTCCTTTCCTGCACGTCCGAAATGTGACATCTGTAACAGCATTAAATGAGACGTGAAAAGCTTAAAAGGCGTTAAATGACACATGAAATGTCACACCAAAGTGACGTGGTATTTATACACACACATATCACATGATATCGTGTTGTGATCTATCTATCTATCTATCTATCTATCTATCTATCTATCTATCTATCTATCTATCTATCTATCTATCTATCTATCTATCTGTTAATGTGGTGGCTAAAATGAGTCTCTCTCTTTCTTTCTCTCTCCTTCGGGACTCAGATAAGCAGTGTATCTTTCTCTCTCTTCCCAGCAGTCACTTTGAATTTACTGATTAGCCTTCAACTAACCTGTGGACGACAGGATCCACCGGCTCACGTCTGTCTGGATTAAGGTCGCCGGTTAATTCACCCTGTTGCTTTTGGCAAAATACCAACTCTGAGAAAGAAAACGAGACAGAAAAATGCATCTGCATGAAGAATGACTTCCAGGGATGAAGCGAAGTAAAACGCTCGTCTTTTTTTTTTTTTCTGTAGATAGATAGTTCTTGTCTTTCTATATCCGTCTGTCGTTTCTCCCTCCTTAATTTTCTCCTTTATTCATCATCATCTCTTCAGTCGTGTTTGACAGTGAAGTTAATGTGTGAGACGCGGTGGAGTCACAGCAGTTAAATCTGGCTGCCTGTCTACACTGTAAAACACAGTTTAAAGTCTTTTTGAATTAAACATATTGGCAAAGTTTGTTGACACATACGCACACAAACGACACAAACTTTTAACATTCAGTACATTTAACAGAGAAACCTGCAGCCAAGGTAAGACTGTCATTCCTTTCTTTCCTTTTACCTCTCACTTCCTCTTTCCTTCCCTTCCTTTAATCATTTAATTCTTTGTTTGTTGTTTTCTTTTCTTTCTTTCATTGTTTCTTTCTTTTTCCAGTCCATTAATTTCCTTTTCGTTTTTCTCTTTTCTTTGCTTTCCTTGACCTTCTTTTCATGCTTTGTTTTTCCTTTTCTTTTCTTTACCCTTTTCATTTCTTTCCCCTTTTCTTGGTGAATGAATGTTTTTCTTACCAAACCTTTCATTTCCTGTCCTTGACTTCTCCTTTCCTATAATAATTTCCTTCCTTTCTTTCCCTCCTGTCTTTCTAACATTCTTCTTTTTTGTTTCCTGTCCACTGATTCTCTTTACTTTGCTTTATTTTTATTTTCCTTTTATTTTTATCTTTTGATTTCCTTTCTGCTCCTTCCTTTTCTTTCAAACCATTCTTTCCTTCCCCTGTCCTTTCTCCACATTCCCTTCATTCATTTCTTTCATTTTTCTAATCTTTCCTTTCCTTTGTGTGTCCATCTTCACCGTATTTGTTGCTTTGTGATTAAAACTGTATGTTGTGTGTTCATATATGGGTTTACGTCTTAACGTATGGAGTCTAAGTCTGTGTGTGTTTGGCAGGTAGTGGGACAGTTATCAGGTCTGTCCAGCTGCTTCATGCTCACTAAGCTCTTTACCGGCCAACACAAACACACACCTAAACACAAACACACACACGATGTCCATCCTGTCAGATAACAGCAGCTTCTACACCTCCACCTGTTTCTTTCCCTCCATCCTCGTCTTTTACTCCAACGAGACCAATGAGCCAGGTGGCTCTGCTCTTAACTTGTTTTTGACTACGATAGTAGCTTCTGTTAGAGGTCACACAAGGCGTGGAACAGTTCAACGACCTATCGTGACGGCACAACCTTAAAATAGTTGATGGTTTTTGTTGTGACTAAAGTCTTGAACTCTGCACGAGGCTTCAGGATTCATCCAAAGTGTTGTAGAGGCAGAGCGACATGAACAACCTCAGACTCGCTCACGTGGAAAAAAGGTTATTTTTCTTTTATTCTGCGTCTTTGTGTGTGTGTGTATGTGTGTGTGTGTGTGTGTGTGTTTGTGCCCATCCACAGGGAAATCTTTCAACTTTCCAACACACTGGATTCCCCCGCCTCACGTACACACTTTATTCTCCTGTGTCTGTGTGTGTTGTGGTATGTTTTTGTTCCCAGAGCACATTTACTTTCCGCATCATTCAACACCCCTCCAACCATCTAACACACACACACACACAGACACACACACACACACACAGGAGTATGGGAACAACCTGGTTCTTTTTTTCTTTAAAAAACACACATGCTGATATTTAACATTCAGACGTGAATAATTAAATGAAGATGATCCAGTCTGCCTCATGTAGTCACTCAAAGGATTCTAGTTTATTCCAGGACAAAACACACCGACCCAAGGTAAACTCTGAAACTCTGAGGTAAACTTGTGGATATTGTGGACAGACTCATTGTACAAGTAGTACAAGAAGCTACTTGAGAAATGAGCAAGCTACAATACTTTTTGGTAAAGGTTGTAAAGTTCTGAGACATTTTACATGTTCATTTTATGTCTTATTCACTTGTTATTGCTAATGTGTGAACAAGTTGTAAAGTATCTTAAAGAATGAGCCCTTCCACGACTTTCTCGTTTGCCTGTAACTGACTGATCTCTATATAAATGGTTACTTTGTTAACTGTTGTTGCAAGACAGCCGTTGGGTTGCAGCTGGCTTAGCTTGCTTACTTGCTAACATTATCACTAGCAAACACTGTGAGAGCTTGCCAAATGACTTCACCAGCTAATGTGATTCATGATACTAACTTAAGTATTAAGACAAACAGTGCTGATTTCAGCCCCAACCTTTTTTGCGCCACGGACCGGTCTTCAGGGCGTGGGGGCTAAATGTGACGAAATAAAATGATGCGACCGGCATAAAAACATACAAATACAACTCACCATTACGCTGAATTAGTGGGAGCCTTGACCTTGTTTCTCCGCAACGAACCGGTCCCATCTAGGAGTAATGGGAGACAATGACACCCGAAGTGTGTTCCTCATGTCCAGTCTATTCCGTAATTTTGTTTTGGTCGCTGAAGAAGCTTCCCAAAGACGTTTGTTTTTTACTTTTATTTTCGCTAGCTTTGAGGGCTTAACTGGGGTAATGTATCACGTGACCGAGACGAGCATCTTGACCTGTCTTAACCTGTGTCAAGAGGCACAGACGGATGTAATTGGGAGAGAATATATATATATATATATATATATATATATATTTTTTTTTTTTTTTTTTTTCTTTTTTTTTTCTGTGTGGCCCAGTACCAAATGACCCACGGACTGGTACCGGTCTGCAGCCCGGTGGTTGGGGACCGCTGTTTTAGGCAACAATAAATGATGTACAAAGCAACGATTGCAAGTAACGATTGCTCTCTACTAGCCAACCAGACAGATAGTAACGTGATTATAAATATGTAAAAATATAATTTATTTTTCAGTGTTCAGTCTACATAACGTTTGGCCAATGCCCAGGATAATGCTCGGTCACATCTACGGGAAGCTAACTGTTTACTTAATGGCCAGTGGTATCATTATTGATGAAGGTTTCTGAACCTTTAAACTTATTTAAACTTTTAAAAGTCTTTTGGCATTGTGACTATTTTATATTTGCACTTCTTTGTCCTGTAACTGCTGCACATCAAGTTCCCTCGGCATAAATAAAGTTATATCTAACAGTATAACATATAAAACTTGTTAAATTCATACACTTTCCTTGCAGATGTAACAGTGAATGTCTACAGGCTCCGGCTTCATTATACCCGTTTTCATGGCTCTGTTGTGGGAGACACAGGAAACATTTCACATGTGAGTTGCTCAGGCATAAACGTTTGCAGCTCATTAAGGTGGTAATTGATGCTTTGTGGCTGAGCTCGCTCTAATTACTGTTTTACCCCACAGTACCTTTTAGCTGTTCTGAATGGTGGATGTAGAGTAGCCATCTCCCATTTTAAGGCAGTAAAATTTTATGATCGCATATTTTTCTCCATCCGGCGCCCCAGGACGGTGTTTTTCTTACCACAAAATGGAGCTTTGGCAAAACGATAATACACCTCGACGGTAATCACACAGTACAGCTGTTGTTATGAACCTGGATTTATGCTGATTTGTTAAAAAACCTTCAGTCTACAGTCATCATTGTGAGCTGTCATCTCACAGGTGTTAAGGAGGAAGATGGAGAATAACTTAAAGGACCAATCCATGAACGAATAGAGACCCTTCCATTACTTTGAAGGCGTGGTTTCGAGGGGAGGTCTGAAGAAAAGGCATGGGTGTGTATTTTCCATGTATAGCTTGCTGGAACCGTTTTCCCAACATCTCCTACCCCACCTTTAAGGTCAAGTGAACGATCTGTTCAAACCAGAAAGGGAAAAAAGAAAAAGAAATTAGGAACAAGAAGAAAATAAAAGGAAAGAGGAGATGAGGATGGAAAGGAAAGGAAACACAAATGTGGGGAGTAGAGTAAGCAAAGAGGAGTGAAGGAAATGAAGGAAGGACAAAATGAAATGTATGTTTAAGAGAAAGAAAGATAAGATGACGACAGAAAACATGGAAGAGGAGAGAAGGAAAGAAAGGAGAGGACAGCAGTGAGGATATAAGGACAAAGGCAGACAGATAGGACGAGAAGATGATGAGGAGGAGAGAGGAGGCAACAATGAAAATCTGAAGGAAAGTAGGGAACAGGTGTGTTTACAAACACTATCTCAAGAGAGAGGAATTAAGCCTCTGTGCTTATATAAGATGCTTCCACAAGATGGAAGGATTTATGTAATAGGAGGAGAGTATGAAGAGAGGAGAAAGGAGAGGAGCCAAAAAAGGGAAGAGGAAATGAGAGATTAGAGGAGGCAGAAGAGAGAGAGAGAGAGAGATTAGGACAGAGGAAGCCAGAGGGTGGAGGAGAGGTGACAAAAGGAAATTAAAGGATGAAAGGTATGAAGAGGAAAAGTGAGATGAGGACATAGGAAGGTGGAGGAGGAGGTAACGTGCAGAGTAAAGGAAAGTTGAGACAAAAAGAGACAGAAAGGGAAGAAAGGGAGAGAAATGAAGGAAAGAAGAAAGCCACGTGGAAAGACTGAAAGCTTCATCAACATGGCTGCAGCTGTGCTGATTGAGCTGCGTCATGTTTTAGTTCCATGCACCTTAAACAAGCAGCAACCTCTGTGACTGTGAAGTGAAGCCAGTGCAGAAGTGCCAAAAACTGCAGTTCCTCAAATGTCCACTTGAGGCTGGCTACAGCTGCATAAGCCCCATGTTAAAAGCAGAAATAAACAGCCTGGTGCAAAAAACAGTTTTGGTCACACATACGCTGTCCATTCTTTATACTGTCAGTGATCTTAACACCTTGTTTTTGTTGCTTTTACTGCTTTTTATAGCTATAAACCTGTTGCTAGTTAACCTCATTAATTGCGAGATGTTCTTTTGTTGCCAAATTTTTTGAAATGTGTTACTGGAATATTTCAAATTGGAGAAATGGGGTTTGTTTGTTTGGGGTATGCAGGTTGTTTTATAACCGGATAAAAACACCCAGAAACCACTATTTAATCAACACAAAAGATAAAAGTAATTCAGATATCTTTGGAGTTGTTGGAGAGTTTATTTTCATTTTTTTTGATGGTGCTAGGCTAGCAGTTTCCCTTTACTTCCAGTCGTTGTGCAAAGCTAGGCTAACCACAACTTTCTGCCACACACTGAGATGAAGCTGATCTTCTTATGTAGCTCGTGGGCAGACGGCTAACAATCACAAAACGTCGGACTGTGCCTTTAACACTGCGAGCCTCAGATGAAAGATGTTCTTGTTTTTTTTTTCTCAGTTTTGCCTGAAGTCCAGCTTCAATAACGACGACAGAGCTGATGAATTTAGATTACAGCAGGAAAAAAACATCAGCCAACTAGCCATAACCACAGTAACTAGCAGCCCGAGGACACAAACATACAGATTTAATGAGTTCAGATGAAAAACATTCGACTCAGCTGTCTTCTTCTTTCTTTCTGAAGTTCCTCTCTGTGCAGCGATCTTCTGATAGCTGCGACGCCGCGACAGACTCTGACTCCTGACCTCCTTACAAGCTGCTCGCCATGTTGGCGACGGAGGAAATGAAGTTGCCTCTACGCTTACACTCCTTTCATGTCAGTAGAGATGTTATAAAGTCCTTTTCTCAGCGGACCAGTGTGAGTCGATCCCCTGTGATGTTTTTAATCTGTCATCACTGTAGTCTTCACTGTACTCAAGAAGAATTTTAAAACACTTGTACTTTAAATATTTACATTTTATTTAAAAAATCGACTTAATTTCAGAGGGAAGTGTTTTACACATTATTATTTTATAAATTATAATGCATGTGTAGACTAAAACTTACAGTATATTTAAAATAGTTAAAATAAGAATCCATATGTTAATAATTCATAATGAAAATACTTGTATATATTAATATAATAATATTTAATCGACCTGAAACAACAGAAAATTAATCAAAAAGTATTTTAATGGTCAATCTGGAAACTGCTGTACATGTCTTCATAACTAATCAGTTAGATTACTGTAATTCTTCCACGTTCCCTCGTTTCCAGCTCATTCAAAACTCTGCTGCCAGGATTTTGGCTCTGACAAAGAAACATGAACACTAAACATAGATTCTGGCTTTTTTACACTGGATCCCAGTTATTAGTTTTAAGATTTTATTGATTCTTTATAAACCCCTGAAAGGCCTCGCCTCAAGTTATTTAGCAGATCATTTAGTGCCCTGTGTCCCTCCCCACTCTCTAAGATCCTGAGGTGCATCATAAATCATTCATCACGGTTGTTCCTCGGTTCAGATATTTACACAAAGGTGACAGCCTTTGCAGTCAGGGCACCGAAACTATGTGTAAGAGCTGAAATGTGTAGATAGCTTGTGTTTGTTATTCATTAAGAGTGCACACATTCTCTGGATCACTGTCATTTCCGGTAACTGGCACAGGTGGGTGTGGTTCTGTAGTTTCACCTTATTTTATTTGTTCACTTGGAGGCGGGATTCAGACAAAGAGGGTGAGTTCAGATCGAATATTTTCTGTTGACCGTCTAGTTTTGTCTTGTTAGTTTGTTATTAAGTGTTACTAAAACTTAAAAGGAAATTCACTAGTCAATAGGACAGTTTAACATTTTGGGAAACGTACTTATTATTAGCTTTCTTTGTGAGAATGAGGTGAGAATATCAACATCACTCTCACATCATGTGGTTGGCAAAGCTTAGCATAAAGACTGAAAACATAAGGAAACATACAGCCTTACTGTCCAATGACTCTCAAAACTGCATATATGATCTTTGAAGAGTACCAGGGACAGGTATACTGGATGTTCATTGATATGGTTATCATGGAACGGTCACAGTTTGTTTAGGTTTAGGAAAAGAGCATGGTGTGGGTTGAGATAAGTATGTTATGTAAGGTAACTTAAGTTAAAATAAATCCTATAACTTTAAAGATTTGGTATCACGTGGGACACAAACCCGGTATCCGGGGTGAAAGTGTGGGTGTGCTCAATCTTGGGGCAACGTTTGGACATCCAGGCCAGGACTTCCACTGCAACGCTTTAAATGCAAGAATGATGACACATAAACATAAAGACATATCAACCTTCTATATGAATGTAGATGCAACGTTCATAAAAAAGTTAAATTGTCGTGAGATGATAGCCAATGGGTTCCAAGAGTTTTTTAATAGTCTTGCATATATAAATATAAATGTGCTTGTTAATAATTCTGTTTCAATATTTTTTTCTTTAAGAGATTAATTAATAATGAATTCAATTTTTTGTGCTTTATTCTCAGCTGACACTTTATAAGCATACCTTCATTTTATTAACGATTCCTCTTTGTAATTTTGAGACAAAGAAATTTAATTTTCAAATGATCAGCGATGCAGCCGTCCTCACGGATTCAGTTTGATGATCAGAGGTTTGTTTCATTACCCGAGCCATCAAAATGGCAGTAGATGGACGGGTTTCAGCATCTTTGAAAATAAGACCGTTAACTTAGAGTTATCAAATGCGGCTTCAAGTGTCCTTGATGGTCCCTCTTAAGAATGACTCTAGTTATACTGCCCACTTCATTAGATACACTTGTACATTTTAATCTGATCCAATAAAATAGCTCCACTATAAATTCAGCCTTTACAAAGATAATGTTTAGTTCCTGTTGACACTGTTAGGGACGTATTCATTTAACTATATGGTTATTGAGGTTGTAGTTTGCAGTCTGGTACTGCTTCACCTCCTACATCAGCTCTGGTTTGAGATGTCTGCGATGCCAGGAGTCAGGACACATTGGTACTTGCCCTCGCTTGCTATGATTCTTCTTACACACATTTTTTTTTAATAGTATTATTGATAATAGTATTATTATTACCACCACCTTTGTGCCACAGCATATTCTCTTTCTCTGTCAACCCAACCAGTTAAGGCAGGTGGACACCCACCTGGAACCCGGTCCTAAAGGAGATTTTCCTCACCACTGTCACCAAGGGCTTGTTCATGGTGGGAATTGTTGGGTCTCCATCAACAATGTTATCATTTTAAAATAAGATTCACATTATTACAATACAGTAATTAATTGATTTAAAACATGGTCACTTCACTTTGTTCTTGCTCAAGTTATTAACCGGCTTCTAACCGATTTGGGTGGCTCGCTTCTGGTTGTTCCAGCTCTTTTAAATCACTTAGTAAAACTTCATCTCTTTATCTTCTTTTGAGGTCCGCTGCTCTGTAAAGCACTTTGTGTGCACTCTGTTTTTTAAAGGTGTTATATAAATAAAGTTATTTATTATTATGTTTGGTAAGTGTGTGGTAAAGACTCACTAATTAGACTTACTTACGTAGACTTTTTTACAGTCAGTAACAACTCAAACGCAGCAGTCGTGGATGCCCTGATCTGGAGCTAATTCTTTGGATTGGAGTCTGTAAATGTGAGCGAAATACAGACATGGTGAAGTGAATCCCTAAATCCCATGAGCTCTACATGCAGGTAGCCGTGAAGCAGAGTGAGCTGTACAGCCTCGATCCCTGTGTGAATAATGTTTTTTTTTTTTTTTTTAATATTTGGACGTGCTGCAGTGACAGACATTGGTCCCACCGGATTATGTCAGAGCTCTGCGGTGAGTCTGGAGAGTCTCTGAGCAGATTATGAATCAGGGTGAAAATGAGTGGGAGATGTGTGGGAGAGCAGCTCAGCTGGAGAGGTGCTGCGTGTGTGTGCATGTGTGCATGTGTGCGTGTGTGTGTGTCCATATGTCAGTGCAGATGAGGCACTCTGGGGAATGAGTGTGTTGGTGCCTGGGGAGTTGTGTTTTCCGTGTGAATTTGTACTGTACATCAGATACATTATATTTCTATGCACTCACACAGGTAATGAAGTCATCATGTGTGGTCATCCAGGTAAGTGAGGTCATTTTTTTAAATTCTCTCAGTGATGGGAGAACTATTTAGATCAGTATTGGGATCTCCAAGTACCACCATTATGGCCGAGATATTAAAATACAGTGTTTTAACAGTCACACAGGAGGCAGGTTCATTCCTTCAGTGATAGAATCGATACTTTTCTGATCCCTTGAGGGGAAAATCTTTTTTTTACATGCATTTTTATCCGAAATACAGCTACACACACAAAGGGCTCATAGACACAACATGTGGAGAGAGATGGTGGAGTGGTGGGCAGCCACACAGAGCGGCACCCTGAGAGCAGCTGGGGGGTTCGGTGTCTTGCTCAAGGGCACCTCTCCAGCTACCGGTCCACCTTCCATACTTTGGTCCATACTGGGCTTGAACCAACAACCCTCTGGTTCCCAAGCCAAATCCCTATGGATTGAGCTACTGCCATCAGTCGCAGCCATTTTATGTGACTTTCAGTTACATTTTGTGGGTAAGTACGGGAACAGAGAAAGGCCATGCTTGCATTTATTTCTTTAGTGCGTTATCTCAACATAACAGCTAAATGGATCAACAACTTCTTATCATTTACCACTAAGAGTACCATAAATAATCCCAGAGAATACCTAAATAATTGCTTATTTGTATGTATGTTATATACATCATTGCTGGGCCAGACACTGGTATCTAATAATTTAGATTTTCAGTCTGAATAAAGAGCACCAGTAACTCTTCTGGCTACAGAAACTAGCTATTTCATTGCTGCTTCCCTCCTGCGGTAATATGACAGTGATGTCATACCCATGAATGTCCGCTTGTCAGCCACTATTTTTATTCTTTATATTTAGGCATTTCTGGTGGAGTGGTGGTACGTAACGGAGAGTGACGGCAGGAAATAAAACATGAAGAAGGCGTGCAGCAGGTGCCGTAATTAGATATTATTATTATGTCAAAATTATATTTCCAACATCTTCCCTTTACTGGTTCCAGTTTGTTGTAAATCAGGTTTTTAAATGTGCAAATTCAAAATGTATTAGTATAAAGGGTGTAAAATAAATGGGCGTTGATTCGGGCTATTTCACTGCTCTTCCTTGTTGTTGGTTTCTGCAGTTCATCTTCATTTCTTCCTGCCGAGGTTTGTCACTTTGTGTGTGTGTGTGTGTGTGTGTGTGTGTGTGTTAAACAAGCGTGTGAAGAGGGATAACAAGGGCAGCACTCTGCCAGCCTGAGTGGGCTGACTCATAGTGAGTACAGAGACATAGAGAGGCATGTATTTACTGTGACTTGGCTTCTCTTTAAATACATCCCCCCTTTGTTCGGAGGCTTTATTTGCTCTTCTGAAGTTAAAGGGACATTATATAAAAATTTGTATTTTTGTGATTTAGCTCCACTAGTTTCAGAGTGTAATACACCTGGCGTAAATATGGACACCTATAAACGTGTACATTACTTATGATCAAGAGCTACAACTACTACTTGACAGCTTTGCTAACAGTCAAACATTAATCAAGGTCAACAACACAAAGGAGCCAGCTAATATTACTTACTAGTCCAACAGCAAGAAGCCCAGCTCAGTGTCTGTCTTCAGCCTTTTATTTCACCAAGCTCTTGCCAATGACTAAGGGTCAGTCCCAGATTTACTCTTGTCTGTCCTCTTCAGTCTGCTCACTGCTGTCATTATGTCCGCTTACCCAGCTCCTGTTCTGGCACGACACCGACACCAGTTCCCAGTCAGCATTCCCCTGCAATCCGGACCTGATAACCTCTGGTCCTAAATGCCGGTGGTACAAATGCTAACATTCCCCAGTGCTCTGACCTTACAGTCCAGACAGTCTGGCTAACAAATTGACCTAACAGTAGCTATAGTAGCAGCATTTACTTTACTGTCCATAGGGAACTCTGTAAATCTCTGTAAAACTTCAGATGGAGCAGCCAAAGGACCTAACCAAGCAAATAATTATAATAAAATATGATCCCATTTCACCAAAATCAGTGAAATAGTTTGTGGTGTGTGACTTAGTGTTGTAAAGTGTTATGTACTTCTCACAGGTTAGGGCGCACAAATGACAGAGACACCATTAACCTGATCACCAATGATCACAATTTAAATGGGGCTTAGAGGCTTTAATGTGCTGCCTATAAAACCGACTTAATTAAAGCCTGGACAGAGGGAGCGAGCAAAGAAAGAAAAACAGAGACACCAACACAACAAACTCCTTCAAGGATGGTAATAAACTGTGAGGAAACAAAAGATCCATCACTGAGGAACAAACAGTATTATACTGTCAGCATCACTGAGAGGAGGGTGAAATGCAATAAGCCAAAAATAATAATCATAATAACTTCCTGAAGATGTGATTGTCAAAACTTCTGAGAGATGTGAAAGAAATGCATAAAAACTTCATGTAACTAAAGGTAAAGGTACTTTAGTTAGATACAACAACCTCAGAATACTCTACAAGTAAAAGTACAGTAGCATTACAGTAAAATCTCTTGGATATCTGATACCTGATTGATGCACCAATGTTACAGCAGCATGTTACTGTACATGTGTGTACAGTAAACTGTTTTTTATGACCAGACTTCATTCATAAATTGATCAAAACTCCAAACTGTGGCTCCATCTAGTGGTTCATTCAAAAAGAGCATTAGAAATATTCATTCCTAATCTGATGTCAATTTCTCAACTAATTAGTGACACCTGTTTAATCTGATACAAACTGAGACTTAAATCATCTCAGCAGCAGGAGACAAATGAGTCGAGACAGAGAGCATGATGGGAAGGAAATTACTAAATAAAGTAAAAAGCTAAATTATGTAATAAACTGTTTAAGAATCAATGCAGACAGACTAATGAAGTGAAATTAATTAGAGCCTCACCAAATTATTTTTTCTATTTGAACTGAATCATTTAAACACAAACTGACTTCATTAAGAGTTTGAATTACTTATTAGTTATGTAATTCATTACAGCAAGAGAACGAGTCTTTAATTTAATATTAGATTTAAAGTTGTTTTATTACATCAAGAACATTTCTGCACCAGTTCACCTCGCAGAGTTTAACTACTTCACTTTATTTCCTAGATCAAAACTCAACACTAAACTAAAGCCATTTATTCAAGTACTGCACATAAGTACTTGTACTCGGTCTGATCAGCTCATCTTTATTGGCCCTTTTGTCTCATTTATGTTATATTAATCATATCACAGCCCTTTGGAGGTGACGAGCCCCATTTTACTGCACTACATGCACTTTTATTACTGATATTTTAAGCTCTTAATACTTTTGCTTAAGTGGCCTTTAAACGCATAATTTTTACTTGTAATGGAGTGTTTATACATTTCTGTATTTGTAGTTTACTTCAATGAATGATGTGAGTACTTCTTATACTACCGTCAGTGAATACTGTAAACTTAAAATCCATCCATCCAACCACAGAAATATGGTTTATTCAGTAAGTGACTATCTGATCAATCTTTTAAAGGTATTTGGGTCATTAGTTTTTACTTTAAAATATTGTGTTATTTTAGTCAGTGCTTAAATTTTTGATTTTATAAACTTTAAGAATTTCAGACAAAAATTACTTAAGAGATATTTTACAATGAAATAGCATCAAGTTTGAGAAGCAAGACAATTAGAAAAATTATGTGGCATAAATATAGTGCATTACAGTATTGTTTTACTTCATCTGATTCTGATCTTGGATTGAAAATATTACCATGCAGCGCTTTAGGAAGATGAAATAATGAAAAGAAAATCTTTCGGAGACGTATGATGACGATAAAAGACACTTTAATTTAATTGAAAAAAAAGTCCCAACAACAAAACACAATGATTAAAAACATTCAAGGCATCCACAGTGATTGAATAAAAAAGACCTGTATTTGCCACAAAATGATATTCATGATATACTGCATTCACAAAACAAAGACACGTCAACTTTTTAACCTCGTCACGTAAAGTGAAAGTTTCTGAGTTGGTTTTGGTCCACATCTGTAGATCAACATGTAATCAAACGACTGCAGATGTTTTGTGTTGAATGACAATAGAAAGGTGAGTCGTTTGAGGCACTGAGGCAGAAATTAAAAAGACACTTCATCGTCCAGAGCGACACAGTTCACCTGTTTTGCTGGCATTTTTCATCTTTTCAGAGCATAACTGGAACTCGTTTAGCTGTAATAGATATGGCTGTACTTCATGTACTTTGTGTGTTTAATTATTGTGCTACCACATGCCGTCTATCTGTTTAATACCCACATTAAACTGGTAAAATAAACGTGATAAATGCAAACTTTTTTTAGGTTTTAGACTGCTGGTTGAAGACATCACCTTGGATTTTAAAGACCAAACAATTTGTTAATTATTTGATCAAATCATGATTATGAGCCTCAATCTTAACAGTGATTGTCTACAATGAAAACTGGAGCTACAACTCTATTCAATGGTGACTTCTATGTCAACAGGCTTCAGTTCTCGAACAAACATAATGTCCGAGTTATCATTAAGGTCCAGCTCCCCAAATTCGTCCTCCGGCTCCTCTTTGCAGACGACCTGTGAGGACTCAGAGTCCTCGAAGGGCAACTCAAACACTTTGTTCAGATAATCTTCCTTTCTGCCGTTTTTTCCTGCCATGGCTAACACCTGAGATGCAATGGACCAGGCAAACTCCACCTTCCGATGGTTCTGAGAGCTCAGATCGAAGTTGTACTCCAGAATCTCGTACAGAGCGGGAACGTATCGCTGGCAGTTCTGTCTGACATACTGGTGCAACTCGAAAAGGACTCCTCTCGTCAGCAATTGTAAATCGAGTTTTGTTTTGGCCTTCGATTTTGAGTGGATGTTCAGGTCCAATCCTATTTCTTTGCAAATATTATACCTTTTCGCCTGTCGCATGTTGCCATTGAAAGCCCCCATGTCCTTGCTCATCTTCAAGTTTTCTGTATCCACCTTCTCCATGCAGTTCCCAGTTGATAGTTTTGGTGGCTCAGAGTCACACTTCAATGGGACAACCTTGTTTAACCACCTATTTATCTTTATTGATGAGTTGTGCCTTTTCATCAAGCTTTTCTGTGTCGCGTACCACCTCTGGATCATCTGCGCGGCCATGGTGACACCACTTTGAAGATCTAGATCAAAATTGTGCTCGAGGATGTCATTAACTATCTCTCGGACTTCTCCACACAGCTCCCTGATAAAGCTGAATATTTCAAGCACGGCACCCATGGTCAGAGTGGTCAAATCAAGCTTTTTGTTCGCCGGACGTTTTTCTGTCACCCAAAGGTTGAGGCCTAACTTGTTACAGAACGGGTATAGCTCCATATCTCCCTGCTGGCTTGTAGCGAAGGCTGGTGAATCCCAGTCTGCCTGCTGCTCTGTCTCAGCATCTTTTACGGTTTGAAAATCATTGCTGTAGACTTTAGGGAACTGAAAGGGACTGCTGAGAAACTCCATATTCTCTTTATCGGGGTGGTTCTGAAGGACCTTCTCTTTGACAATAATATAAAATAAAAAATTGCGCTGATGCAGCTCATCTTGAAGGACAACATTAAAGTTGTTGTCTAGAATTTCAAACAAGGAACTGCGTAAACTCCTCGTCATCGCAGTGGCAAATCTATAAATCTCAAACAACACACAGTTGGTGAGTAGTTGTAGATCCACTTTCTGTTTGTTGCCTGAACCAACGTTAAAGTCTAAAGCTATCTCTCTGCAGCGGGCGAAAATGTCGTTCACTCTAACGGATTTCAGGATTTGTCTTGAGCGAGTGGCACGTCTCATCCACACCTTCTGTTTTAGCGTTTTCACATTCATGTCGTCATTTTTAACTTCAAAAAACAGATCTGCCACTGACTCAATTTTGTTCTTTGGACGAGAGTTGTATAAACTAGAGTTGTGGACATTAGTCTGACGCGGCACTGGGGACACAAAAACTTCCTCTTCCTCCTGCTTTACATCCAGAGACACTGCTGAGTTTATTTCTGAAGCAGTTGTTCCTGACAAACTTTCAGACTTAGTTTCTTCAGGTCCTGCCTCTGTGCCTGACTCCATTTCTGCCTCAAAATCAACTGGACACATGTACGACAGGTCACTATCCTGCAAAATTCCTTTAATGTCCTTGTTCTTGTCCCTCAGTGTTTCCCTTCTCTTGTTGGCCATTGTTAGTTGGTCCAGTTCTTGGTCATCCACTTCAGGTGTTTTTCTCTTTATACGATTCTGATGCGGTTTCTGGATGCGGACTTGAAAAGGTTCCTTTCGTAAAGCGTCTCTATCCTCAGCTGTTTGGCAGGCATATCTTCGCTCCGTCAGCTTGGTCAGCTGCATACAGAAGTGCGTTCTATCCAAATCATGACCAAAGTTGTGCTTGACCAAGTCAAAAACCATGGTATTGTGTGTTCCACAAAGCACTCTAGAAAAGTTAAACAGTTCAATCACCACACCAATGGTGACCAGATTTGGGTCTAGTTTCTGTTTGGGTTCATCATCTGGGCGAAAAGTCATATTCACACCAAGTTTTCTACAGAAAGGGTAAACGTCACCTGTTAGTTTTAGCATGCCTCGTCCTACTTTCTGTATAATAGGGACACCGCTCTCAGCTCTGTTACTCTCTGCCTTCTGATTTCCTGAAGACTGGCTGTTCTTGCTGCTATCAGTGAGGACTGAAATATCCACAAGTTTGTTCCTTTTAGGGTAAGAGCTTCCCAGCTGCTCTGATCCCTCAATGAACTTCTTTATAGTGTTTTGGTCTGGTAGTCCAAATGTTTCTTTCCATCTATGAGGTTTAAACTTGAGCTGTTCCTTCACTTGCTTTATTTTACTGTACACTCTTTTTGCATATTCATGGCAGTGCCATTCATTGTCCAAGTCCATGCCGAGGTCAAAGTTGAACTCTAGCATTTCGAACAAGAAATACAACTCGGACTTCGTCACCGTTTTGGCAAAGTCACAAAGCTCCAGCATCACACCGTTGGTCAGCCGAGACAGATCTAACTTTTCTTTCTTTTCCAATGCTGCATTGAACTCCAACCCGATTTCAACAGACAATGGGAATGGAACTGCACTTTTCTGATTTCTAACCCCATGGCGGATGCGGTGCTGCCAGATGTAGTCATCATCAGTGCCGCCCATGTTGACATCCAACCGCGAAAGCTGACAGAAACACTTGAGTCCTCAAAATACACTTTGTGTCCTGAACAATGTCTCAGAAACTGGATCCAACAAGACTCTTAGTCGACTTCTTTGCAGAGGAAACCCCCACATCATCTGCTTCGCTGTGACATCTTCTCATTCTGTGAGTAAAGATAGAACATAAAGTTTGAGTTAGTTGAGAGAGCAATAGGATTTATATTCCAAAACCCCAAAATGTTGGATCAACCTTCTAGATTTCCGATGTTTTCAGTCTAGGTATTTCTAACGATTATTACAGCCAAAATATCATGTTAAAAGACAGAATCACAACATTTAATAAACAACCATAGTCCCTGTTTGCCTTGGCTTCTGTCAAACTAAACAAGTAATATAGAGATGTCAGCTTGGACTCTCAACTCAACTGTGATGGCATTTTTCACATATTTTGTAGTATAAACAATGAATCAAAATATAACTATGACATGAAATAATGAAAATAGATTGTTACAGGCCAAATTGAGTGTAACTCAAACTTAGTATCTTATCTAATATCTTGAGAGCACATTTTCTTTGTTTGCTATAAACTGGGGTTGCAATGGTATGAGATTGTCTCATGAAACTATCACAGTTTCCTGATATTACACAAACATTATGATCAGTAACAATGACCCTTAAAAGGAATAAAAACAGACCCACTGTATGGCAGACAAATGTAAGAAGCTAAGTTAAGTTTACATTCTCTGTCTCTACCTCTTAGCAGAGTGAAGTAGTGCTGCTATGCAGGTGGTTTCCCTTTTCAAAAACAGTCAAATGCTTTTGAAAAGCCTGATAGAAATCCAAACATTTCCCAAAAAAGGCCAAACGTCTCAGACAATATTACATAAACAACACAAAAGCATCGAGAATATTTACTGCACAGCCATAAAAAGCGCACCATGTTGGGTCTGAATATTTCACTGTTTTAAGTAGTGAAATAAAAGCACCATTAACAAACACTGAAACACTAAACAGACAAATTACTACCACACTAGGTGAATTTGTCACTTTAAACCTTGTAAAAAAGGGGAAAGAAAATATGAAAATTACAGTTTAATGTTTCACTTTGCATTAAAAAAAATAAACATGAAAGCTGCAGAGGTGAGGCAATGTAACTCTGTACAGTCTTCACCACTAGATGTCAGTCAAATAAAGTTAATGGTATCAACTGAGCAGCAAAAGTAAAGGAGTGACGAACTGAGACCCTTAATTAAAGTTACTGAAACTATAGTTCTGCATTTTTAGCGGTGGAAGTAAGTACAATTACTCAAGTACAGTTTTAAAAGGTACTTTCTTTCTTTTTGGCACAATATGCCAATATTTTACATGTTTTAGATATCGGTGATGGAGAAAAAAGTCCAGAAACCCAAACAAACAAACAAACAGTAAGTACCCTAATCCTAATCATCTCACTACAACTCAGATTTATCTTGTAAACCACTGGATTACAGTACTTTAATGTATAAAATAGTTAAACAATATTAGTTAAAACATCGAGCAACAACAGTAAAATGCTGCTTACATATAAACACATAAGAATCAACAATAGAAATATCAATAATATCTTCACAAGTATTTTATTTCTGAGTTTCAAAAAATAAAGTTCAAGTGTCGTTTGTCGTTTTTTTAATGAGTGGCACTGGACGCACCAAAATGGCCGCCGCGTGCAAACACAACTCTTCCTTTGCAAGTCTAAAATACTCTCGTTAAAGTCAAACATGCGGGACAGTGCGTGAAACATCTCAACAGGTAACTAGTGATAGTGCTGTCTGCTAATAGCGAACATCCTGACTTGCTGACGAAGCTCCAAAGAGACCAAAATCGACGTTGATGCTAACATTAGCCTCTCACGTTAAAGCTAACTTTAGGTGAGGACAGTAGCTTTCAGCACAGAGAGGCTAAATATGACCGCTTACCAAATACTGGACCACAAGCCGGCCAGCCCGCTGCTTGGAGAGATGTTGGTGAAGTTTGATGTCGTTATGTTTTTAGACAACAACTCCGAAATTCATGTATGAGGAGCTGCAGCGCTGTTTGAAACACACTTGCAGCACACTCCCCTCAAGGCTGCGTTCACGGACGCATCGGAAATTATAACGGTTGTCCGATCAGCTCAGAAAACACCAGGAGGCTACGTGCAATAGTAATGCTATTGATACACTGATTCTGCACTTAATAACATCATTGAATCAATAATTTGACACAGAATTATAATTTCTCTAGTAAGCAACCAAGTAATAAGCGCGTCTTTGTTATGAACATTTTGTTGATGTGAATATAGGAACTAATATTTCTAACGATTTGTATCTCTTATGAAACAAACCAACTTGGAAAGCAAACAAATCCCGGTGAATGACACAGTTCATCTGCTTATAAATTTGATTCTAAAACCTAAAAAAAAAAAAAATGTGTTTCCGCCCGGTTTCGAACCGGGGACCTTTCGCGTGTGAGGCGAACGTGATAACCACTACACTACGGAAACTTACATACATGTACTAAATGACCTTTATTTTGAAATATATGATAAAAAACGTGATCACGATACATTTCGATATTAAAATAAAATTAAAATAAAACTAGAAAGTTTCTAAAGAAATTTTGATTGTGCCTGACTTTGGCCCAGCCACGCCCATACATTATTATTGTGCAGTAGCACAGAGACTTAAATAAAGTTAGTCACAGGCAGGCTTGTGAGTTGCAGGCTTGATGTTGCCAAGCAACTAGAGTCAGCTGCAATCCAGAGCAATTAACTGCAGCTGTGCTCTGTTTGTGTGTGTGACTGCTGAGAGACACAGAAAATCTCAAAATGAACCCCCTCGAACTAGTGGCCACTAACACCAAACGGAAGGTTGTATCAAAAAGCTGAAATGACCGTGAGCATCCTCATCTTGTCGACCATGTGAATGCTGAGTTTCAGTGGCTAAAGTTAAAAAATGTGACCTGGGGAGATAGAGAAAGAGCAGGTGCCCCGTGCTCCTTTGGGGGAATTTCTCCTCTCCAATTTACATGGGAGTAAATGGGGCAAATTACTACATTTCTATGTATAAATTATTTCTGTAGAGCGATATTTGTGGCCACGAGAGCCATTTGCAAATTTATTTTTTGACAAATGTGTCTCTCCCTCTCCACGTGATGATGTCACCCACTCTAGCTCTCAAACATTCTAACAATACACACCCATTGTACATTAGGCGTGGTTTTGGCTGATTTTTTCAGCAATCTGACCACTGCAGACTGCGCAGACCCACAATAGTTTTGGAGAAGTTGTATAGCCATCAGTATTTGGCTCTTGTCAGCGTTGCTTAAATCATTACATTTGATAAATTTGTTGCTTCTAACGCGTCAACATTGAGGACAAAATGTTTGCTTGCTGCCTTATATAGCTCACCCACTAAAAAGGTGTCATGATAACGAGATAATTAGTGTTATTCACTTAACCTGTGAGTGTTCATAATGTCATGACTGATCTGTGTATATCTGAAAGTAAAAGTACCATAACACAGAAATACACCATCATGGGTTAAAGTAAAAGTAAATAGGTTAGTGGAAAATGTAATGTGAAAATGCATTCAACTATCAAAAATAAAAGTAACTGAAAGATAATTAGTAGTGGTCTATATTTAATTAGTATTTTAATGTGTCTAATATCTATATATGTATGCATGCAGTAAAGTGGAGCAGTCAAAAGAGCAAACAACATACAATACTTAATATGAAACACTGTTTCATAAAAAGAGTGCTTCTTCCACCACTGTCTAATTTATATATAATTACATCACATAATTGTGTCCAGGGAGCTTAAAATACAAAATCACATGCACACCAGTCTGATGTTTAATAGTATAAAGTAATATGTCAGTAATGAGTCATCATCAGCGCCCTTAGTGACAGTAATGTGGCCATGGATGTCTCGTGGGAAGGAAATCATCTGCTTTCTCCAAATATAAACACCTTCACTGTAACACACAGCAAATAATTTGATCTCTCTGTTGATCAGATATCAGATTATTCATTTAATATTAAAGCAATATGACATGAGAGGGAGTGGTGTTACCGGAATATCAGCATGGCTGTGATTCAGTTGTACGATAGTTAATCACAACCGTGCTGTTATCCAGTATAACAGCACAACCTCAATTGTGATTTTGCTTTTCTACAACAGTTCTTCAAGCTCCATTTATTAATTATATTATAATTTGATCTTTCTGTGCTGATATTCAGTATAACAGCACGACATTGAGTGTGATATTGCTTTTATACAACAGTTCTACGAACTTTATTACTTCACGGTAATAGGGAGATTATGAATTGTTTGTTTATGTTTCCTGAACACTAGCTGTCACGTTACCTCAAGCCAGAGACTGTTGATGGCTGTTGTAGCCAGTTTTGATGTGTGCTATTGGTAGCATGTGTGTGGTAAGTTGTGAATGTTGTTGCTATGTCTCCTGTGCACCTGAGGGGAGTCACAGGTGAACAGCTGTGGGGAATTAGGAACTGGGGAAGTCACACTGTTTTTCAATTGTATGTGTGTGTACATTTTTGTCATGTTTACGAGCGTCATTCATTCATTCAGTACGCCTGGATTTTTTAAAATCTTCATATAAATAAAACATTAAACACATATTTCATGGAGAACTTGATTTTTTTGCACTACTACGTGGAAAGTCTACAAATCCCCTCAAGTGGCTTTTTTGCTGTTGGATTGCCACTACAGTCGCTACAGTCGTTACTTTGGTAACAGCTGCAAAAACTCCTAAAATACTGTCACACACAAATTATAGACAATTAATTGTTTTGAGTCAGTGTTTAATTCGGTGTGTATCTCATCAACCAAACAGTAACACTAAAATAACACTGGTAGCAAGTTCTTCAGTTGCTGCAGTGACAAAATCCAAAACATAAAGTTTGTACAGATACAGTTTAAAGTTTGTGGATCATACTGAAGCTGAATTGACAAGAACATAACTGTTGATATATGACGTCCTTTATTATCTTGTATTTCTAGAGTTACGGACAAATGTCATATGCCTTAAAGGGAGTTTGATGTAATATTTTCCCCCAGACAACACAGGGAGCTTTAGTTTAAACAGCTTTTTAATGTTTTGTCACCACTACAGAAACACTAGGTAACTTTTAAATAATTGATGTTCACAGCTGTTGTGTATTCATTACTGACAGTCTTTGGGGTTTATAATCAGCTGAATGTATTCAGTTTCTATCACCCTTATGTGTGTATTTTTAAACTACTTGTTGAAATATGATGGAGGAAGTTTACCCATGTTGGTTTGTTTGTGCTTCTTTTTCCCACTGTTTTTGTTCCTCTTTGTGTGTCACAAAACTTTTGGAAATCACGAGCTGCAGCTGAAAGCCCCTCAGAAAGCCCACACGAGTTACACGAAAGAACGGTTGCTACATAAATGAATAAAGATGTGTGTTTTTATGTGGAAGGATGTAGTCTCTGTGTACATGCAGGAAGGAATAAACACAAAGCTTCCTCTTCTGGAGTGTTGAGAAATATTTGAAAGGGGAATTCTGGAGTCCACTGCAAGATTTCTTGACCATTTACTAATTTTGAGTCAGTTACAGATCAGTGACTAGAAGTTGTATTACTACTGGAACTGCTTCTGACATGGGTGAAGAAGTACAGCAGAGGCAGATTCTAAACTTCAACACAGCACTTTGGAAACCTGTGGGTGACGTTGCGCATACACTGTCCATTCTTTTTACTGTCAGTGGTAATAACCAAATAACACAATATATCCCAGTAATTGCATTGAACACATTTATTGGCCTGATGATGCTACAGGAAAAATTAGGGGATCAACAAAGTCAGTAGGATTCATTCTCTCTCGACTACGCATGTCTGAACAAAAGGCAATCCCTCTAATAGTTGTTGGGATATTTAAGTATTTCAGTCAAGTGTATTAAAGTGATATTCTGGTACTAATGAATTCAACAAGGAGCACTGACTTCTCCATTTGCAAACACAGTGTTTCTGTTTGACAACTGAAATTTGTAGCGAAACAGGAAACGCTGTCTTAAAGTTGTCTGTCGCACATTTGTTTCTGTTATTCAAATATTTGTTAGCTGCAGCCCTACTTTATACTTCATCATATTACATCATATTTCAGAGGCAAATATTGTAATTTATACTCAACTCTGACAACTACTGCTTCTTAGTTTACATGTTATTTTTATTGATTTATTATTATTTTTATTATTTAATATCATTATTGTACAAGTGGAAGCGACAGTATTTCCTGGTTTCTTTTCCTCTGTGATGAAGTTACATGACTTTCAAAGACATGTAAAGAGGAACTAACTCCTGTGGTATGTTGATTACTTGCTGCACACACACACACACACACAAATACACACAGTATATAAGCCTCATATCTGCTGCGTTTTATCTCAGTAGGACTCTGTCAGTTTGGTGGATCTCAGCATGGAGGCGAACTACGTCAGGCATGTGGAGCTGTTGGGCTTTGAGAAACGCCTCTTCCCCAGTCGGCACTTTGTAAGGCTCAGAACATTTAATCTACAAAGCTAAATTCTGCAAAGGAGACCTTAAATCTATAAATTTAGATAAATTCGGTTGCTCTTTGCTTCAATCATTTATGTTTGTTTGTGCAGGTTTATATGCTGATGGTGAAATGGAGCGACCTCTCCGAGAAGCTGATCTACAGGACGTATCCTGAGATCCACACCTTCCACGTGAGTTTCTCTGCTGACCTGTGCATCAGTCTGACCCGATTAATAACTAAACCAATAAACCAATGGTCTTTGTTCAAAAATGTTTTGTGTTTCGGTGACAGAAATCGCTCAAGGAGATGTTTCCCATCGAGGCTGGTCAAATAGAAAAGAGGGACAGGATCATCCCGTCATTACCAGGTATAAAACAATACGAATGTTTACAACATTTAAGGTGTACGTGAGTACAGATTGTGTCACATCCTGCACTTCCTAACTCTTATTTCTGCATTCTGGTTTTGTCATTCTGTTAGTTAGTTGTTTTGACAAATTGTTCTGACTAGTATTCAAAGATAAGTCTGGAGAGTATGAAGTAGATGAGGCATTTTAAAGATGAGGGAAAACTTAACCCTCATCTGTTCAGTAAAACCCCTCTCTATGCTTTAATGTGCTTTCAGGAAGCACCTGGTTATATCAAACACATGTGGGTGAATCCACTTCTCTTTTTTTAGTTTTGTTGAAGCAACTGAGCTGTAATCACAATGTCAAAATGTGGAAAGAGTTTCAGCAGCTGTGAGCAGCAGTTAAAAATAGAAAGCAAGGAAACAGATCAGGGCAAATAAAAGAAACACATGAAAATGAGACTAACTAACAAAGTAAAGTGTTGGACAGAACAAACATGCTGATCATTTGTTTATTTTTACAACCTTACCAGTGCTTAAAAAAAGTTTGTCCCAATAGTTTCTCAGACACAGCACTTCAGGTTCAACTCATCCATGTTAATGGGACGATTCAGGTTATTTGAAGTCTGGTTGTATGAGGTAATGATCTATAGTCAGTGGACGGTGCGCCCCCAGTTTGGCAAAGCAGACAGGAGGACCAAAGCGGAAACTGAAGTGTTTATATCGACCTATGCTCTCTTCAAAGTGACCAGACTTCAATGCCAAAAAAAAAACATAATTTTGTAGGACATGGGAACTTTGTGATTTTACGTTGAGCAGGTCTGTGCCATTACCAGGTAGTTTTCTGTTCCTGTTCAGCTGCTGGAGGTCAGTTTTCATGAAAACAAGAACTGTACACTTTCCCCCTTGTGAAACCATAATTTCAAAACAAAAATATCTTAATAAGTAGAGAAAGAGAAGCACAGACATACCTCAATACTGATGCAACAACTGCCTTCCTCACAGGTCTGGAAACTTACATCTCTTAAAGGTCACATATGCAGACAGAGTGGAGCTTAATCAAGACGGAAGTGGTTTTAAAAAGACCAAAATCTCAAAACATAAGTAGAGGAACCACTTAACTGCAATAAGCAACTCCTACTACAACTAAAATGACAATCATAGTTTACAAATTAGTAGATGCTTTTAATCATGTAACATTGTCTGATTATCACTTTGCATTCCAACAATTCTGGAAGCAAGCAAAGCTAATGTTAGAAACTTTGTGTCCTTGGGGTTATAAAAGGTATTACAATCATTCTATGGAAAAATACCATGATATAGAGAGAACGACGACCCTGAGAGCAATGCATCTAGCATTAGCTAGGTTATAGTTAGCAAATTCTGTGTTTTTTTGGAGTTGACTTTGTGACACAGTCGCGAAAACAAAGACAGCTGTGGAAACGTGTGAATTCATGGTCACTTAGGGCTTCCGTAGAAGGGAGCTAACTGTTTTCTTTTTAATCATTTTGGCGCCACAACAGAAACACTAGGGAACTGCTAAGTATAAGATAAGCTAACGTTAGAAAACTAGAAGATGGTTTACCAGAGGCAGCACATCCTCTCCAGGCGATCTTCCCCATGTGCTTGCACAAAATCTCATTGTACCCATCTACAAGGTACTGGGTATCTATTTTACCTGTGATTGGTCTCCAGTGCACTGCAATCCAGCTAATGTGGCTGTGTTTCTGTCCACAGCACCGCGGTGGCTGGACAGTGAGAAGTCAACAGAAACCAGGCAGGGTACGTTGTCAGAGTACTTCCGCTCACTCATCAACCTGCCGCCTCACATCGCCCGCTGCAAACACCTCAACCACTTTTTTAAGGTTCGACCAGAGGATGAAAACCCTCCTGCTGCAAACACGTCAGTATAAAACACGCATCCTGTTTCGGAAGATGTATTATTTTGAAATTAAAAAGTCAAGTGAACAGAAAACAGTTTAAAAATTGCACATTGACAATTTCCTCTACAGACTGAAAAGAAACGAGACGTTTGTGGAGTCCAGGGAGTTGGCCAGAGGTGTCGTATCTGGTAAGTTATTTTAAACTTTGTTTAAAACGCATTGTTAACAACCTTTTCAAAAGAATAATGTCTTCTAAAGGTCTTTCTATAAAAACCCTAAGAAGTCATATATTCATACTCATTTTATTTCCTCGATTTAGCCCAAGACAACAGGATCATTTTTTCAACACCTAAAGATAACAAAACATTGATTTCTTGAAATAGTGCCATAATTAATTCGAGATCTCAAGAAAACAAAAACGAGTATATTAAATCATTGCCTGAAGCATCATTCAATGTAGCAATGTCAGAGAAGCAGGAGACTCACCTCATACACAGTATTAAATAGGAGCATGTCATCATGGAGTTGGTGCAAATTAATAAAGATTGTTTTACCTCACAGAAATTTCTGGTCCCATCGTACTGGACACTTACAGAGTGGTCGCAGACTTTGCCAAGACGACCAAACATGAGATCAATCTGCACACTGGAGACTTGGTGGAAATTATTGAGAAAAATCCAAATGGTGAGAAGACTTAAAGATTTAAACCTCGGTGTCAATCACCTTTTTACTGAGTGATGGAATCCTAGACGAAGACACAACGTTTGAAGACTTTGGTTGAGTTTTGTGACTGTAGCTTGTAGATGGTTGTCTAATAATCTTGTGGTTGGTGTAATCTTGGCTCCCGTCAACATGTCAAAGTGTTCTTCAACAACCCCAAATTCCTTCCAATAGTGATACCAACACCTATGTAGATGCAGTCAATCCATTTTATAATCTATGTGTTCTACTGTTGCTATTGCAAAGTGTCACCCGAGTAAAGATACTCAGCGTTATATGAAAATCTGGCACACGCAATATTCCTTTATCTTTAATTAATAAGACCAGGTTTTGAGCTCCCGTGGTCTTGTTGTGTTCAGGTTGGTGGTTCTGCCAGTGTGAGTCTAAACGAGGCTGGGTTCCTGCGGCCTACTTGGAGCCTCTGGACGGACCAGAGGAATCAGAGGAACCTGAACCAGACTACGAAGGCAAGTTGTTGACGTTGTCATAATGAAATGAATGTCTTCCGTTGAGTGTTTTTCTAACTGTGTTGCGTGTCCTTGCAGGAGAGCTGCATGTAACCATCAAAGCCTACAAGGCGGAGCAGGAAGACGAGATCTCTCTGGAGCTCGGTGAAACCATTGAGGTCATTCACAAACTGCTGGACGGTTGGTGGGTTGTCAGGTATGATATACACACATTTTTAACACAGTAAAGCAGCTTTAATCTATAGTTTTAAAACAACAAAGTGTCAAAGGTGCTATTTAACATTTAGCGATACATCTACAGAGAATTATCAGCTGAATACGCAGCTAAGCTTGTCAGAGTTTTATAGTGAGTTCCAGCTCACTGTTTATCTGTCTGGCTACAACTTTACTGTTTTGGTTCACTCTCAGAGCTCTCATAGTGTTGTTTTCAGAGATCAAGCTGTAAAAAGCCACTTTAAACCACCTACTGACACAGTAAGAGCCTAGCTGGTAAACATAGTAGAGCAATTGGTAGCTAAAGAGACACTGTTGTTCACTGTTGTTGATTCCCATATCGATGCATTTTAAAACATTTTATCCTACTTAATCGGGATACTTCATGTTAAATTGTGCATACTGTTTTTTTTACAGAAAAGGAGATGAGACCGGTCATTTCCCCTCCATGTTCCTGCACAAGGCCGGCAAGAGAGAGATACAAGAAGCAGAGAGGATTAAGGTGCAGGGACAGAAACCACCACCTCGCCGGTAAGTCAGAGATTTACAGGGCGACCGTAAATAAAAGTCATTCAGACATTAAATGTTAAATATACGTTTTCAGACATATGACTGACTGTTCAATTACATACAAATCATCATCTTAGATTATTAGATTATTCATTCATCATTTATAACTAACTAAAGATAAAGAGATCATACATATGAACAGTTAAACTGATTAAATAGTATAAAATACTGCACCAAGAGCTAAAACTGAAACTTGCACCCACAGATGTGCAGGTCTGCACGTAGTTCCTCTGTGGCTGCTCTGGTGTCGTGTTGTGTCACTTCAGACAAAAAGGGAAGTGTGCTAACACTTTCTCACTCTGTTGCTACATGATTTGTGGTGAACTTGAACACTTCTCTCTAGAAAACACTAAAAAAAAAAATAATGTTAAAGCCTGACATTATAATGATGACCTGCACAGTTATCTTGCTAATAGTTAGCATGTAATATTTAAAATCGTGACATCAGTTGAGTTATCATACTTGAACATGTGAGATTCAGGACGTTAGCATTTTATTGTTAGCACGTTAGCATGTTTAAAGTTTACTTGTGACTTGTCCTATTCAAAAAAACGAATAAATAAATTCACCAACCGACTGTCTTTATACTTAAGAATTAGATGTTATTTTCACAGTAGTTCTTCTCTTTATATAATAAAAACACTTACTGGCCTAAACACAAATGTCAGAGCAATACATTTTTTTCATCTCATGGTTAATATTTCAAAAGTACAACAGTACAACTCTGTGTATTTCTGTCCTTCTTCGGTATCAGGTCAACAATCCGAAATGCGAAAAGCATCCACAATAAGTCTCGTCAGCGGATGAGCCAGGACGCCTACCGCAGGAATAGCCGCCGATACCTTCAGCAGAAGGGCGGCCAAATTTCAAACCCACGCAAGAACTCCAAGAACGCTGCTCAGTCACCACTGAGGGAGAGGAAGAACCAGGGTAACGAAACCGTGATCATACTTTCCAGAGCAGTTTATCACACGACATTGTACCAATAAAACCACCCTGACATGCATTGTGTTATTTGTAACCAACAGGCAACATTGCCGAGCAGTCTGGCTCCAGTTCAGAGAGCGAGCTAAAGAAGGAGGCTCCGGTGATCCCTCCTCGGCCCAGTACGGAGCTCATCTTAGAGCGCTGTAGCGACAACACCCGCAAGAAAGTCAGCATCAAGTCCCGTCCCAGCTCTGCCAGCACGCCATAAAAATCACAATGAAATAGCCCTTTGAAAGCTTTTTTTTAGTTTCTGTAATTTGTTGCAAATTGTTAAAACACAAGTGGGAGTTAGATGAAAATATGTACGTTTAAAATTACCTCTAAAACAAACCAACAAATATTTTGACATTTTTAGTCAAGTTTTATTTTATGTATTATATGGTGTGGTAAACTGCAAGAAAAGTGTAAACTGTTTTTTTTTTCTTTAAATTTCAACTTTCAAAGAATTACTTAGTTTCTGTTTTATACCAGGCTCACAAACACACAATATGAAACACACAATATTTTCTGTTTTGGTCTTTTCAGTCATATAAGCCATATTTACTCAGAAAAGTTATAAAGTTGAAAATGTTTATCTGGGAAAAAAATAATTTTATTTCTATTGTTAATTTATGTGTGGGAACATTTACATCTTTTTTCAACACAAGAGCTTTATTTTTTATTTATTTGCTTAATGTGTTTAATAAAACACATTTTTAAACTTTCACTTCTGCAGTGTTTGTGATTGTTTTCTGAAAAATTTCAAAGCGGTAAAGGGTAGCTGAACTCCAGCATTTCAGATCAAGTGTCAATACCCAGAGCCTTGTGAGGCAGCTTGACCTGTAGGTTTCTGAAGAGTCATTTATCTGCCATATTGGGAGTCCCACGATCTATCAGCAAAGACTTGGATCATCGGCAGACCTAAGGCAGGCCAAGATTGACGTGTTCTGGAGCCTGCTTCAAGTGGCTGTTTGAAAAACTGCAGTTTTTAGCACTTCTGCACTGGCGTCATTTCACAGAGGTTGCTGGTTGGGTTGAGCCAACGCTGCCACGTTGTGGCTACTGGTCTAATGGAGCAATTTGACATTTTGCATTTTATTACTGGCCCTTTTCTATTTGCAACATTTACTTGGCTGCTCTGTGAAAGCAAAGTGGGTGAAGGTGTCCAGGTTTTGTGGGACAAACGGGACAAAAGTAGGTTACAGAAATGTAGGCCTGTCTTTAAAAAGCCTCAAAGTCAACAGCCTGCAGCACATTTAGAAATGAGGCTGAGGATGTCGAGGACAAAACGTTAGAAGTTCCAGATCTTACTGTGATTGGCTGTCCATGCAATACCTGACAAATTAAAACATTTAGAGTGAATTAAGCTGTTAAAAACTGTAAGGCACTACTAATGTGAAAGACCACATGCTATAGGCCTACTTGTGCAAACATAGTGTAACAGGTATTTAACGGGATAGATCACTTAAATTAACAGACTCTCATAGAAAGCAAGTTGTGGAAAATACTCCATGACAAATAAAATCACTTCTTTCTAGGGCCAAAATCGCATATCCCGATATACTGTAGGTAATTTCTCATATAAAACTAGAAAAATTGTATTTGCTGCGAGAATACGGTGTGGATGCCCTCTGCCGAAATGCCTGATGCATCTGTGGAAATTTGTATGAAAAGATAGAATTGTAGGATATTTTGAAATATTTTCTGAATTTGTACAGTGTTCTAAGAAAGCGTGAGATTACCTGAAAAAAAGTTGAGTGATCTTTTGCTGTACTGCTCTCATCAAATATGATGGCACAGATCACAACATGAACAGAATAAAAACACGTATGTAACTAAACAAATACACTAACAAAGTTAACAGTTTCGTGCTTAGCCATGTTAAGCTATGTAAAGCTAAATGCCCAGTACTTACCGGTCCGTTTGGGTCCGCTCGTTACAATCAGCTGGCAAACTCTGTGTGCTACATGCGCCCGGTTTGTTTACACTTTGCGTTAGCGGCGTGCTAACCAGAGAGGACAGGTACAGGTAGAGAAACGGGTTTGTCTGCTTGCCTGCAGAAGAATCTCTCCTTTTTAATGTGGCACGTAATGGGCAGCTAATCGTCTGTGTGTCAGACTGCTGCACAGACTGACACAGTATGGTTGATAACGGCAGGAAGTACACGACAGAAATGATCGGTTTATGGCCAAACTGTGCAGCCATGAGTTTACCGAGCAAAGATCACCATCTGCCGGGCCCCAATTGGAGCTGCGCGTGTGTGTCAGACTGCAGCTCAGAGCACGACTGATAACGTCAGGGAGTACACGACAGAAATGACCGATTTCCGGCTAGACCGTTGTAAATATCGCTGAAACGACTTGACCGGGCGTATTACGAGGCTTTCCTGATCGTCTGGTATTTTTAAAATGCGATTTCCGGCACGGAATGGACTTAATTCGTCTGGTAAAGAAACGGGTTTGTCTAGCTCTGACGTCACCCGCTCTAGCAGGCGCAATACACACCCATTGTAAACGCTGCTGTGGAGTAAAAACATACTCAAATTTAGTGTTTAATTGTTTAAAAACGGTAAAAGATTTTGTAAAGTTGTGGACACGGTTAATACTTTAACATCTTGTGTACAAGTAGTAATTTGAATGAAGTCTGTAGGACAAAGTATGGAGTAGTTGTTTAAAGTGTAGTGGGTCTGTTGAGAGATTTGAGGATTTTCCATTCATCCTTATGGTGGGAAAATTTTACAAAATATTTAATAATTTGTACAGTATTAATAGTAGAGATTTGTAAATTAATTGCTCCATTGTCCTGAATGGTGGCACCTGGTGGTATTATATTTATGTTTGTAGGACGGGATTTGTGGGACTAGAAATGTTGCAAAAAACGTACGTGAATGAAGGGGATTCGCTGGATAAGATGAAAAAGGTATGACCCCGACGTGATTTGAACACGCAACCTTCTGATCTGGAGTCAGACGCGCTACCGTTGCGCCACGAGGTCCTGCTTCCTTTGAGACGAGCTTTGGGTAAATGAAGATAAATCAAACTTAAACCCGAACCTTTGGTTATTAATGTGATCTGCTTGAAGTCTATGTGTAGACAAAGAGCACAAATAAGAATGGTCATAATAGACAACATAAGTATCACTGACCTGTTAACTAAATACTGTTAACTATGAACGTTAGCTTGTTAGGTCATTAACTTCAGTCAACCGTCACTGAAACAAGAGCTCGAGCTGATACGTCACAAGTGTACGTTACTGATAAGATAAGTCGTTCCCTCTCTTACGTTACACAGTTCATCTTTCTGTCATGAAAGTATCTTTGTATGCTTCCCTGGTGGTCTAGTGGTTAGGATTCGGCGCTCTCACCGCCGCGGCCCGGGTTCGATTCCCGGTCAGGGAACTAACATTTTTGCGCTGGTTCAAATACTAAATATTTGATCTCATACAGACATTAAAGGCAATTAAAGCTAATTAACAAAACAAAACAAAAAAGCAGCATGAAAATAATAAATTGCACTGATAAAAATAACCAATAGGCATATGAATAAAATATACTAACACTGGCATTTATTTACGTATTTCTGCATTCATGTTTTTATACATTTACTGTATTTTTACAGTACATTTACTGAAGCACATACTTAATATTATCAGCCATTTGCTACTACTGCAATACTACTACTACTACAAACTGCATTTACTTAGACTTGGATACTTTAAGATTTTATGTAAAATACACCGTAGAACATACAGTATTACATATTCAGGACAGCATTAAATCCAAAATAAATTACAGTGATGTGACACGAAAAAGGACTCGGTTTGCATACAGAAATACATTGCATGCTCATTATTATAATTTGAATGCAGCGTTACGGTAATATTATGATGACAGTTGTGGTAATGCTGCTGATTAAATTCACAAATCAATCATTAATACAGGACAGAGGACAGACTGGCGTCTAAGTAGAGATGCCCTCTGGTCTGTGTGTCTTCATCTTCGTCTTCTCTGCAGAGGGATTGCGTGTCTTGGTTGCTGCAGAGAGATCCGTTAAACTAACAGATTTAAGAAGGTGAGGACCGGATATCAAGTGATTATAGTCGCCCTTCAAAATAAAACAAGAAATAGTTAGAATTAGTCCTCTATGACAGTAAAAAGCTAAAGTGCTTATGGAGCACCTTCATATTCTCACATTATACAGTACATAGCCCAAACTGGTCCTTGGTTTCTATGACTGGTTTTTAAACATGTTTCTTTTTTTTTTTTTGCCTTTCAATTATTATTGAAGGAGTCAAAACATGTGTATATAGTTTGCATTGTTTAGATCTCACACATTTTGTAACTCACCTTCATTTCTGATAATTGGCATTGAGGGTGAGGTGATGGTCACACCTTATTTTCACCTGTGCACTTGGTGATGGGAGTTTTAGGCAAAGAGGGTGACAGGCTCCGGTATTTTCTGTTGACCGTCACTTATCGTGTTTCACCACTTATGATCACTTAGTACTTATTATCAAGTCTCCTTTTGTCTAGTTTAGTTTGTTGCTATTCTTTTGGTTTATGAACATAAAACTTACTTTGTGTGACTTTGGATTTTCTTTGGACTGTAACATATCACCGTACAAGCCTACTCAGCCTCTTAGCAGCCTTTTTTTCTGGCTAGTTGCTGCTACAACTATAACATAACATATTTTTTCCTCTGTGAAGCACTTTGGGATGCATGTTTGCATGAAAATTGCTATATAAATAATTAAAGTTTAAGTTAGAGCTCAAGTAGACACTGCATGACCGAAAAGTATTGCTCTGTGTACAATGTGACTGTAATATTTAATCTAATTTGTCACTTATGGTGCTTTGGTGTCCTTCACGTCTTGTGTGAACTTAAAAAAACTGATCAAAAAAATTACTTCTAATACTACTGTTGCTATTTTTAATAATGAGCTCAATCACACAGGTAAAGAAAAAAAACAGCTCTTATTTTGAAAAAGTCGCCGGAAACGTAATTTGCTCAAAGTCTCTAGCTTGTCGCTGGCACTGCATCCTGTGCGGTCGCAGAGAGAAGAGGACTCTCCGCTCCGGTTCACTCCAAATGCCACCGGACACCGACACTGACAGCGGCCTCGGACTGGACGGACGGACAGCGGCGGTGGTGGCGTCGGAGGCACCGCGACGTACGGGACTCACCGGGAACATGGCGGCGGGAACAACAGCCTGCTCGGTACCGTGGCGACGATAAATCAGAGAGGAACAACGCGGCTGCAGGAGCATCACTTTACACAGGTCAGCGAACATGAGCGTAACACCTCAGACCAGCTAAAGATAGATGAGATAGAGAATTATCAATCAATCAGTGTGTCTGTTGTTTATGTATCGATATATCGATCTCAGCACTGTTTTCATGTTCTTGTAATGATCCTGTATGCTCTATGATGATGGCCTGCTTATACATCTGTAGGACCTCATGAACTACATCCATTTACTGATCTTCTTCAATTATTATTACTGTTCAATGCAACTCCATATTGTGGCATGCAATATTGAATTATTCATCTTTAAACGTCCTCCTTTCCTCTCCTGTTTTTTAAATTTCATCCCCTCTTCCTCTCTTCAGGTCAGTTCAGTGCAGATATTTTTTTCTGCCACATTAGAAAATATAAACAAACAAACAAAAAAATGCAATAAGACATCAAAAGTGTTGATACTTTCCATCTAACGCTGAATACAATGATTAAAAATAAAAAGTATAAGAAAAAAATAACTTTAAAGATAAAAGTGTCATGAGGCGTGTTAACTAACCGTTTTTTTGGGGGGAACTCACTCATGTCTGAGCTGAGAGGAGAACATCAGGTGATGATGACAGATCATATGTGCAGTTTAAAGAAGTTACAGTGATCGAACTAGACCAGTTAAACAAGAAATATTGGGAAGCAAACGTCCTTATTTAGAGAGACAGTTTGCAACTGACAACCACTTTGAGAAATTGGCAAACGGTTTTCCAACGCGAGTTGGTCTACGGAGACTTGCTGTGAAACTCAGTGTAGTCGTAGCCATCGTGGCAGTCCTGCCTCTGCCTCCCCTTATTCAGCTGGCTTTTGGTCACCATTAAAGCCAAACATTTTTGTAATATAAGAATATTATTATGTCAACACGTCTAGAACCTAAAGCATTTGTTGAAGACGAGAGGCAACCTTGGCCATCGCCTGTGAAGTGAAGTCTATGTGGAAATGCCTAAAACTACAGTTTCTCAAATGTTCACTTGAGGCTGGGTCCAAAAGTGAGTCAGTCTCCATAAGTCTCCATGTTAAAATGTCCAACTTCACAGCAGAATGTCCCCTGTGACTCATCTACTGATCTCATTAGATTATTCTGACTGATGCATTAATGTAAGAGCAGGATTTTACTGTTGTAGTTGGCTGTGAATCAATTGATTTGGTTTGTAAAAACTCTCTATATTGTTATATATTAATATATGTTATAGCAGCATACAGCAATACATTTCACTGCGATTGTACCTGAGTGGTTATATGTCAAACTGAATGAAGAACTGGTCCTAAACTGGTATCATTTCCTGACTGGTCCTGGACAAACGATTCAGTATCAGGATTTATGTAACATACAAACATCTGACGGGGCTCAATTTGCTAAATTTAATGAAAATGCAGCTAAAGTAAAAACTCAGCAAAACTAAACTTGTTAAAAAAATAACTTTTCACATCTTTTCATGTCAGGTCTTTATTTTTTGCACTAAATTATGTTGACTTGTATCAATAAACGTACCAATAATTATCGTTATCAATAAAAGTTGATACTGAGCCCTATTTGACTATGGGGACTCCAATTCCTCCAGCAACAGGCTACTTCTCCCACCATCTAAGAAGTCTTATGTTGACAAACCAACTGGATAATGGACTAATGGTTTCAGCTGCACTTGTATAAACTGTTGGCTATTTTAATTTATAACAAAACATCAGATTTTATAAACTCTTCATGTGATTTTATGTGAAAATCTTCATTTGTAAAGTAACTAAAGCTGTCAGATACATAGTGAAGTAAAAAGTAAGCTATAAGTAATTAACATGTGTACTTCAGTACAGTACATTTTACTTCAGCTTTTATTCTGAAGAAGCAGAAGTATAGATTTTCACAAACGTGTGCCCCGTGTTGATCTGTGGGTGTGTTTCATCCCATGCAGATAGCTGACAGTGTGTCTACAGAGGCGATGAGGGGAAACCTGAAGGCAGCAGCCCGTTTCTAAGGAACAACATCAGCAACATCAGCGTGCACTAACACACAGCATGGGCTACAAGGTAACATCACCACTCACTGTTCAGCAAAAAGCCACAGTGTTCACTTTCTGAAGACTTTGTCTCAGAAATGTGTGTTTTGTGAGTAAAAATCTCCAGATGACTCACAGCTTCAGCTGTAGTAACAGTTACTGGAGGTGCCATGATTCATTCGTCACACTGATACACCTACTGTTGGGTGAATAATGCAGATGTAACTAAAATAAATGCTCCAAAGCACAGTGAGCCATTAAGATAAGTAGGGCTGTAACGCTAAATGAAGTCCACTGGACTGGAGTTCACACGTTTAATGTGAAACCACAGATATATTATACATGGACGTAGTCTCCGTTACGTCACCCACAGGTGTCATTGTGAAGCTCAGTGTGGTGCTCTGGTCATAGCCAGACTTCTTGGCAGTCCTACCCCCACCTCCCCTTCATTTATCTAATCTACAAATTGGCAAAGACATGGAGTGTGGGTGGAGCTGAGGGTGGCTGAAAATCTGATTGCTCTAACAAGCCACCTTCCTGTCAATCAAAGTGGCCACGCTGTTAATTATGCAGAACTTTAACGTAATTTGAACTGGTGAGTTCAGACTCAGTACGGTTGTCATCAACAGAGAAATTAGCTATAGAGACCAAAACTGTTTTTTGATGGGATTATTTACATTGCACAAATTGAATCTGAGGAGGAAATGTAACGTAACGTAACGTAAAAATAATGAATAAACGCTGGATACTGTTGACTGAAGAAATGAGCCATATATGGAATGAAAGGGTTCACACCCTTCTGGTTAAGTAGCTATATGTTTTAATATGTTGAAATAAATCATTATTTATTATTTTAATTCACTATGATTGTACGTGTATGATTAGATGTAACCAATAAACTGAATTAAACAACTTTAAATGATGATTATTGAAGGTTATTTGTGGGGTTCCCCAAGGCTCAGTGTTTGGCCCATTATTGTTTACATTAAAAGATTTGTTTATTTATATTTGCTTTGAATGGCAGGTGGGTGCCACTTAACTTGGCTTGTTGAGCACCATTCAGCCCACCTCAGGTCCACCAGCCTGCTTCTTCTGCCATTTAGGTGGCAGATTCAGTTTCACCATCTTTCCCCCCTGGGCGTGCTTTAATGCTAATGGAGTGAAATTTTATGATGATAACTTAGAAAGTTGGACAAAGATCACATCTTGTACAACCAGTACGGATGTTGGATAACATGAGGAGGGCTGTGCTGCTTGTGCCTTAACCGGCGTTGTACATTAATAAAATATTATAATTTGATTAACCAAATCCATTTATGGTGTCAATAGCGAGTGCAGCAATGTCTCTAGTCTGCTCTATAGAGCAGTGGTTCAGCTGTTGAACACAAACTGTTTTATTATCCAGTTTTAACAGACACATATCAGCAATCAGTCATGTTTTCTGTGACTGTTATCTGTTTTGTTAGTTGTGTCTCAGCCTTTACTTTGTTATCTGCTTTTGTGTTATATATTTACATTATATGATGAGAGTATTCTATTTTACACCTACCACACATTTTACTCATTCTTTATACAGGGTCAGTTTTAGAGTGCAGACAGTTATTTTACCAAATAAATGCAGATGTTTTGATACCTGTTCATAGATTGCATTATTGAGGGTTAGTTTGTTTTTTATGTTTTGCTTTATTTGTTTTGTGTGTTTTTGTTTTTTATGTTTCTCACTTGTAATTTTCCACGATGAAGACACAGCAAGATATTCAGCTGTGCAGCTGCATTTTCTTCTCCGATGCTGAGGCATAAATGTCACGTTGCTCCAACAGCAACCGACCAATCAGCCTCTCTGTTGGTTGATTCAGAGCTTTACCGCTGCTGACACATACATAACCATCGAACTCCCTCTCACTCTGTCAGGCCA
The DNA here is from genome assembly GCA_028641955.1 of Protonibea diacanthus. Classification (NCBI taxonomy): domain Eukaryota; kingdom Metazoa; phylum Chordata; class Actinopteri; family Sciaenidae; genus Protonibea; species Protonibea diacanthus. Next base: position 10,991,576 of record CM053990.1, read on the forward strand.
GATTAAAGCACACACACACACACACACACACACACTGCAGAAACACACACTGCAGAAACACACTCTGCAGCAGCACGCACACACTCCCTCCTACCTCTTAATCTTGTGTAGTTTATGGTTCCATAAGTCCATGATGCACTAACACCTCTGGCTGCCTCTGTGTGTGCGTCGGCTGGGGATTTAGGGCGACATGTTCAAGCAGATATAAGGTGACACCACCATCTGTGTGAAGCTCTGCAATAATGCTGCCGCTTCATTTATTCATTCACTCATTCATTTGTTTGTTCACTCACACATCCTCCTTCGACAGCCATGTTGGAGGCCCTCAGCTGTGCAAGCAGCAGCTGTGAAAATCTGCACATCACCTTCATTTTCACAGAGTTGTATAGAGAGTTTCAGCTCATTGTTTATCTTTCAGGCCACCATTTTACTTGGGTTCACTCTCATAGCGTCATTTTCAGTAAATATGTAATGCAATTTTTGATGATGAAGTGAACTCTGGACTAACAAATATCAATACTGTAGAGTAATTCTTAAACTATGTAATTTAGGCTCTTACTCTACATTAGCTCATGTTAGCATAAATTAATATTTTTTCAGGCATTTAGTACAACTTCACGTCATTGACTGACCGCTACTTGCTCCACAACATTCCTGCACTGCACAGTCACTTATTCACCTTCAGTATTTTTTTATGTCTTTATTTTTTATTCTGTCAGTTTGTGATGGTCTTTGGTACACAAAAACCTGTGTGCTTTTAAAAGTGCTACATAAATGAACCTTGAAAGTTGAAAACAAAACCTCTCTGTTCTCAACCTCAAAGCAGCTGCAGCCCAAAGAAACCAATTTCACTACATTTAGTGTCATGAATAAACTCATAACTGTCAAGAAAGGGAATATTCTTGCACCTGTTTTCATTATCAAACAGAAAGACACAACCTGTACACTGAACTGGCTCTGAATTCAAGTTTCTCTCTTTTACCAAACTAAGATTAGTTTAAGTGCCTTGTAAACACATTGTAAAACAATCAAATGCTACAGGAACAAAATAAAGCTCACCAACCCGTCTTGGTTAGTCTTTCAGCTCTTCCAACAATCACAAACTCTGGTTTGGTCCATATAAATCCTCAATTCACAGAGTTAGATATGAAAATATTGTAGTTAAATTACTGTTTTTGTCAAAGGAGATCGGTGACTTTGAAGACAGCATAGATAACAGCTTTCTTGTAGTAAGTAGTAAGTAAAGTGATAAAAAATACTTTAAATATAGCGTACACTAATGATGGCTAAAAGGTGGCTAAAATACATTTCATAGCTTACTTGTTGGTACTCACGAGGGAGATGTCAATCAAACATGATCTTGAGAAATGTCTAAACAGCAAATTTAGCTGTTTTTTGTGTGTTTTATAGGTTTTCTGGTATTTTTGCTAAAGAAAATGCTCATATGTGATATCATTCCTGCATTTTTTACTGTTTAAAGCCACATTTCCAGAGGCTTTAAAACTTGCCTTTAATTAAACCGAAAGACACGTCCATCCCGAGTCACACAAAGCTGTTTGCTAACAAGTTCAACTTCAAAGGTCATGATTGAAGAGCGAAGGTGACTAATGTTCATTCAAACTAAATTATCACTTATTCAGCCAAAAGGGGACCCAAACATTTCTCTCAACATCCCCGCTGAGTCAGATACTGATGAGAATGTGTGCTGATTTTCATTAAAGACAGAAAGAGTAAAGGCGGAAGGAAAGGGCTGTTTCCTTCATTTGAAGCAAAGTGGAAGCAGCTGTTTTCCCCCAAAGCCTCATATCTTTTTTTATTGAGGTCAGCCATTGAACTCGTTTTGGTCTTCTCAGTGACTCATTGTGAGTGACTCTCAGTGGTTCATTCATAGCCTGTTTTAGAAATTATATTTCCTGTGTCAGATTCCTAAAAAGTTGCCTGTGACACGAACTTTTAGTGGTTTCAGCCTCTTAATCGTGACTTTGGAGGTTTTTTTCCCCCCTTTTTTTATCAGGTTGGTAAAAACCCTGATCGAGTTTTAATTAATTTTTTTGAAGACGTTATTTGTCGACTTCTGATGGACAAGAAGTCTGTGAAGGTTCTCAGTCATCCAGGTCATCTTTCTTCAAAAAGTGTTCAATCTGGGGCAACTGGACTTGGTTGTAGATCCATGAAGACATTTCACTTCTTAACCAAGAGGCTTTTTCAGTTCAGAATGACTGGTGGGAAAGACAAATGCCGAGCTGGGCTTCTTGCTGTTGGACCAGTAAATAATATGAGCTGGCTGCTGTGTCTTGTGTTGTTGCACTTGTTGATGTTTGGCTGTTAGCAAAGTTGTCTACTTGCTAGTTTTTGATCATAAGAAATATAATCACAACAAATACACGTGTGCAGCTGTCCATATTTACCACAGTGATAGTACACTCTGAAACTGGGGGCGCTACATCACAAAAATACCAATTTTGACTGAATCTTGCTTTAAGTGTTGATTCACTAAACTAGTATGCCTCGGCCTGTAGTTATCACCATGCCTCTTGATAGGAAAACAAGTGATTCAGACAAGTAAATGAAGCTGCTGTTGTTCATGTGACAGCTCAGAGTGGAGCTGCTGTATATTCAGCCTCTGGCTGTCTGCAGACCAGCTGCTGTATAGAAATAACACAGCAGGAACATATTGATTTCAAGAGTCCTGCGCTCGTATGTAGCACAGTGGGTTGTCATGTGTGCATTTGTTTTCCATAGGATCTGATATAAGCAGGATTTATTGATTCCTGCCTTCCTCTGGTCTATTTCCATTTGGCCACATTGTGTTGCAGCATAATACTCAATCCAGGGTTGGATATTGTTTAGATTGAATTAAATCCTGCTTCAGATTCTTCATCCATTTTGCATTGCTGATCCAGATCAAGGTCACGGTGGCATTATGGGACGCAAAGTAGCTCAAGGCATTCTCCTGAGCTACTTCCTCCAGCTCCTCCTGGTCCATCCCAAGGTGTTTGTATATCCCTCAGAGGCACAGAGCAGGCAAGGGGTCCCCTCCCAGCTGAGCATGCCTCCAATGGGAGGTGTCTCCCCAGAAAATCATAACCTCATAATGGTCAGTGTTTCCACTGTGGCAGGCCACAGTTTAATAATGAACGGAACACATTTTTACACCTCAGGCAGGGTTTAAGTTGACTTTTTCATTTCGAGAGAATAAAACAAATGTTGGGAAATTGTTATACAGTCTGCAGCCATAAGTCAAACACCTGTGTCGACGTTCAACGTCTCAGCACAGAAACAGAAAGAAACGCGTGCGATTTAACCACAAGATCAGGAGTCAACAGCTGCAAAGTTTCTCCACTAAAAGAAACTGAAGAATGAATGTGAACTAGTTTCATTTTTTGGGACGAATTTTGATGAACTTTGAAACAAATGCAAGGCAAGCATGCTAAAGTCGTTTGTGAGTAAACACTAAGATAAGGTGGAGAATGAAGTAGAATCAAAATGGTGAAATAAGAAATAAACTACTAGAAATAAAAATACAAAAACTGACATACAAACTGACATATTAAGGCTTAAAGTTATGCATAATTAACAGTTGCGTGCCATTACACATGGCTCGTTTGAGCATCCCAGGCGTCATTCAGCCTGCCTCAGGTGGCCTACAATCTAATAAATCTAAATAAATGAAATAGAGGGCTTCAAATAGACCACGTGATCGGTGATCAGTATTGTCAGTATTGGCCAAAACTGCTTCTATCAATCGGTTATTGGTATACAGAGAATATAACATTGATGTTGTATCTGTGACGTCACCCACAGGTTTCTGAAGAGCCATTTTGAAGCCGTCTTAGCAGTCCTGCTTCTTCCACCTTCCAGCTAATCTAAAAATCGGAGGACCTTTAACCTTGGTGGCCACAGTGGTTACTGCTTGGTTATCGACTCCAAAAATCCTGATCGGCACATGCTTAATGTTAACCATCAAGTATTCAGCCAAATCATAGTATAAATAGAGTTTTATATCTGAAATACATACCAATAAATGTGTCTATTATTAAATTGCTTACTCGAGCACACAGTCTTCATGGACCTAGCCTCTTAAATGTACTTATGTTCATTGTGTTTAAAAAGGGAAACATTTATGCATCAGCCTCTCTGTATTCACAAACATCACTTCATACAGACAGTTCTGTCCATCGTGACAGAAACACAATGAACAACCAGCTGAAGCTGAATTCATGCAGGAAACACCAAATCGTCAACAATTCCTTAAAAAGGGGAACAAAGTTACTGCTTAGCAAGTTTCACATCAGCAGGGTGCAGCAGCAAAGTTCAGGGAATTCAACCATCAGGCTTTGCTGTGAATCTATAGGATGATCTGTGTTGCAGATACTTTGTTAATGCATGTATACGTTTGAGTAGGCGTTGTCTGTTTTGGCTGTGGCGGTGCAGGCACTACCCGTTGTGTTCTCACTTTCTTTATTTCATGCACAAGCTTCTAAATGTGAGCGTGACTCTTAATTTCCGCTGCAAAACAGTAACACGAAGAAGTTTCTTTTGGTTCTGTGTTTGATGTTAGGAGAGAGAGCGCGAGCACTAGTCGAGAGACGTTGACAGTGAATGAGCAGCCCTAGTAAACAGGATGTATCTGTACATAGATATATCTCGTGGGGAAAGCAAGTCGTACTGAAACTAAAAATAAGCCAACCTCAACCCTAGCACAAAAACCGATAGATGTCATGTTAACATGTTGCAGCAGTTTATATCAGACTTAAAGCAGAGTGATCACAAGTAGAGGATTGCATAAAAATAATATGTAATACTTCACACAACTTATTTTTATACAGTCCTGATTCATTGCTCCACTTTATCCTCCATGGCCTGGAGAAAAAATTCACCTTGGCATCATGTAATGGAAAATTTGGCACAGGAGGCCCATTTATTGAAATCTTCATGCAGGCCGCCAAGTTCTCTCCATGCAGGCAGTTTCTGAGCGCTGTTTACCCCAATCACACGTTAAGATGTCTCTATATTTACACAAATTTAAGGATATATCTATATTGATTTTGAATCAACCTTTTACTATGGTCATGTTCAGTTTGTGGTGGAAGTTACTGTACAATTTCCGAAGTGAGGAATCAGGAGATTTGGGCTTGATTCAGGTCAAACAAGGAACAGCATTTGAAAGTGGGTTCATCAATCTGGTCCAAGTGTCAAACACTGATACTCTGATAATTTATGTTAGAATATTTCTGCAATAAAATAATCCTCTTCGTACGCGTAACTGTCAAGGGAACACTCAAACAGGGACCTACAGCTGTGTAGGCAATATCCCAATATTAACATCTGATGTTAGCGCACATGGTGTATGATTCATTCAGAAACTCAACTTTATATCAGAAATGATCCTTACTACTACTGTTAAATAAAACCATTCCCCTTCACACAGATTAGGATGATCTAGTTCGCCATTGTTTCTTCTGTCTTCCCACCATTTTGTCTGCCTCTCTCCACCCCTTAAAAACACAGACCTGTGCTCTGTAGAAAGTGTCACAAGATTTTCTGTTGTGCTTTGAACTGAAACTCTTTGTGGTTTAGGAAGTCAAAGTTTATTACAGAAAATGTGGCCAAAATCTCTGTGCAAACAGCCGCAGCTTCTTGTGAGAGGTGTACAGTAAGCAATGGCAGCAACTTCTGTGACTGTGGAACAAAGCCAAAAACTGCAGTTCCTCAAGTGGCCACTTGAGGCTGGCTCCAAACATGAGTCAGTCTCCATAAGCACCTATGTTAAAATGTCCAACTTCACAGCAGAAATAAACATGTTTACAGTCTGGTACAAAAAAACAGACTCTAAGCTAATTTCCCCATTCATAACAACTGTACTGAGGGTGAATTTCCTTTTACTCATCTGTGTAAAGTTTGCTTCCTCATTTTTACATGTTTCCTCTTAAAATGGACAACAAAAAGAACCTCAGCCTGCCAGCAGTGGCCAGTCTGGAAAGGGTACAGTAGCCTATTGAGGTGATTTGGCTCCTGGTATCCCGAGCCTGAGTCAGTTTGGTAAGTTGCACGGCTGACCGAGATAAATGACAGTTAGTGGTTCGCTACTTAGTAATCTTTCTATCAGGAAAGTCCCTGAATCACCTTTGTAGTGTAACATTGTTCCCTGTTGGTCTCAGAGGATGTGTTGGAACTGGTCATGGCTGGCTGCTGAACTCTATAAATAATATATTTTGTAGAAAATATGATCCAGTTTCACCAAAATCAGTGAATAAAGTTATGAAGTTTTGCTTTTGGACAGTAATCAGTGAGGACTGGAGCAGTAAATGTAAATGTAAATGATAGTGTTTTATCAACATCAACACATTTTATTGTTTTATTGGAAATGACAAATGAATACCTGAAATACCTCAGAAAAAAATATATTTCTTTGACATCGTTGGGTCAGATAGTTGAGTATAGGTGACATGAAGCATAGATATATGTGAAAATCTTTTCAGATTAGGTTGTTAGAACTGTTTCTTATTAAGTGCCGACGCCACGGTCACGTGAACTTGTGCTCTGCAGTAATTTGAAGAGACTCTGACAGCAGTGGAACTCACATCTAAGAGTCTAAGATGCACCAACAAACACAATTATTTATGCAAGAACAGATTTTTGGCATTATTTTTGGCATTTAAGGAACATAATTTTGGTCTGGCAGGTCTTCCTTATTTCAACACTGTCTCTGTATTCAGATTTGACTGAGTAATGAGTTCCATGAGTTCCACTTCCTGCAGCTGCATCTTTCCTGACTGTTGATAAGCGGTCGAACCTCGAACTATAATGACTTTGTGTTGTTTTTTCAAGACCAACACAGGTGCACCTACTCGTTCCACCCCTCGCCTTACACGCCCTGATTTTAACGTCCACATGAGGTTTACTCTCGAACAGACTTTACATAATGAAGTCATCACCACTGATTTACTTATTCTTCTCCTCCTTCACGTTACTGGTCATTATTATATCCTCAGATGTGCTAAAACCACACTGTTAACCAACCTCGTTTGCATCCATTAAATATGGCTGATAGTTGTTAAAGCATTGAGGGGTAAAAGGCAACTACTGACTCCTGTAATGGACTCTCTTTTTCCTCATTATCTTCATGCCTTCCCTCCTCTTTTTTCCATCTGGCCTGTCATCTGATGATGTCAGGCCTTTCTCCTCCTCCTCATCCTCCTCCTCCTCTTTTCTCTTTCTCCCGGACTTTACCCATCGCTCGGGGCAATGATGGCATTTTTAACTGATGATGTCTTTCTCCTCCTCCTCCTCCTCCTCCTCCTCCTCTTCCTCCTCCTCCTCTTTTCTCTTTCTCCCTGATTTCACCCATCGCTCGGGGCGATGATGGCATTTTAACTTGATTCAAAGAAGAGTGTTCAGAACAGAACCCTTCTTTGAATCGAGTTAATGTTCTTGTATATATATCATGCATATATATCGGAGCTATTAAAGACTTATTCCAGTGCTTTACCACTCAGGACCTCTTGACTGCTCCTATACATAGTTTAAATCCAGAGGCGACTCTGTTTTTTCAGTTGCAGTTTCTAAACTTTAACATAGCCTTTCTCTTTCCATCAGATCTGCTGAATTTGTTTAAAATGCCAGCTGAAAACATGTTTTTCTGTAGGTTAGCCTTGGTATAAACACTCTCTGTTCACTTTTAGCTGCTCTTTAGCCTTTAGCCACTGAAGAAGAGTGGACCAACAGCCACAGGCTGCAATCCATCAACCTACTCACCAACTCTGTGTTTGCTGGAGGCAAATGGTGGTCAAACCAAATACTGACTGTAGCCCTAGGTGAAATATCCATAGTTCAGTGCCTAATGAATGCCCCATCTCAAGATAAAACTGCATATTTTAGAGTTTGCTGTTATTCATAACTCATCCAAGACACACCCCTGTCATGTTTAACTCGGTTGGTTCTTGCAAAATCATTTTGTGTAGAGCCCTTAACCTTGTTATTTTATGTTACATGTGTAAATGTCAGCCAATGTGTGCTAAGGAAAGGAGATTCAGTGCTTCTGTCTCATGTAGTCTTTTATACGAGGAAAGGAGATCCTGCTGACCCACTTGTTCATGCAGATGAGAGCTCCTAACAAACACTACGTCAGTCGAGAATTAATGTACACTCACAGTAACTACAAGTAAAATTAATAAATACATATCCAAACCTGCTTTGACTGATTTTGTTGGCCGGTTTGGGGCACGAGAGAACTGCAGAGTGAAGTGATCCATGACCTTTCACATAAAACTAACAATTATTTTCTATATTTATTAAATAATCGTTTGTTCTGTAGAGTATTAGAGAAGAATGAAATTTGCCCACCACAATTTTGTATAAACATATTATAATTAAACTTCAAACCTCAAAGATATTCAATAGTTTAGTAGTCTAAAACAAAAACATGCAAATATTCACTTTTGAATTTTTACGCCTTTCTGGACTGCAGATTCCCGGAGCTGCAATGGACAGAGTCAGCCTGCTGTGGCGTCTGAGACGTCGGGCTCGCCGTGGAGTGCTCTGCATGGCCTTCTTCTGCATCTCCATGGCTCTGCTCTACGCCCTCTGCGCTGAAAACAGCGTACCCGTCACCGATGCCATCTTCGGGGTCCGGGCACGAACCCGGGCTCAGCCTCGTGCACACTCCGTCATCAAGGTTGGTAGCCGATGTAACCTGAAGATTTTACAATGCATCTCGGTGTGATTTCCTTCTCTGAAACTCTTGATGAAAACAGTTTCTGGATGTTTAACCGACAGAACTTGATATTGTCATCCCACAGGTGCTGCGAGGAGGGGCCAAGCCCATGTACATCGACCCTCAGAAGCTCCCGGGTGTCGTCCCAGGTGACCCTCACCGTCCAATCCCTGTCCTATCCTCTCCAAACCACACCCATGAAGCTGTGGACTCGACGCCAAAGCGGAAGCCAAAAGAGCGGGAGCCTTCTGGGTTTTTCTCTCGGATACTGCCGCGCCCCTTCACTCGTGCCCTGGAGACCCTGTTTGGAGGTCGCCGGAAGGGGGAGCTGAGTGGCCGAGGCAGTGACGCCGAGTTCTTCGGGCCTCATGGCCTTTTGGGTGAAGTGTGGGATGACGAGATGTCCAGTAGCATGCTGGGAAACAGACTGAAGAAGGTGGTGCAGAATTATCAGGTGAGAAGATTCAACCTTGCTTTAAATACAGTATTATAACTACTAGATCGTGTTCAGAACAAACTGTTTTCTAATCTTGCCTTCTCGCCAGGCGATGAATAAGTACGGAGTGGAGTTCTCCGGCCCTGGCGGCGTGTCCAGCAGGCCCAAACTGAGTGGTCCCAAGCTCCTCTGCCAAATGAAGGACACAGTAGAGGTGACAACTTTGACCCCTGACCTCCAGCCCTTCTCATTACTGCCCTGGGCCACCCAGCTACCGCCGAAGCAGCTGACCTCCGACCTCGGGCCTTACAAGAGCTGCGCTGTGGTGTCGTCCGCAGGGTCGCTGCGCTACTCTGGGCTGGGCAAAGAGATAGGTGAGATAGAGGCCAGGTTTAAAGTCATCATTTGGCTTGTTTGACCAGTCATTGCTTTGATGTGGAGGTTGAGGGTGGGTAGAACAATTGTTTTGGAGGTGTTGAGTGTAATGCTGAAGTCGTTGTTGTTGTTGGCAGTTCGTTTTTCAGTGATCCAGGGATACAGTAGCCTACAGAGGTGATTTGGCTGCTAGCATCCTGTGGCTGAGTCAGTTAATTTAGCTACACGGCTGACCGAGCAAACAGCAGTTTGCAGTTCACTACATAACTATCTTTCTATCAGGAGAGTTCAGAAATTACCTTGGTACTGTACAAACACAATGATTTATGCAAGAACTGATTTTTGGCGTTATTTTTGGCATTTAAGGAACATAATTTTGGTCTGGCAGCCCTTCCTTATTTCACAACAAATGCTGTCTGTGTGTTTGGATTTGTATGAGTAATGAGCTCCATGATCTCATGTGCTGCAGCTGCATATTTCCTGACTGTTGATAAGCAGTTCAGTTCAACAGTCAAACTAAGATAAATAACATAGATTCTATTGATGAATTACTACCATAACGCGTTTGTTTTTGTACACCTGCGTGCACCTGCCAATGTATCAAACAGGGAAGTGAGAAAACATTTCCCTGAATCTGCATCAACTTTTCATTCATTTCCTCATAATGACCTAAAATACCATCATGGCTTAACTCAGACTCTGTCCGTTTTTTATACTGTCATTGTTCAACACGTGAAAGATGCTGATTTTCATATACATGCCGATGATGCGGTTATTTATTGCAGTGTGTCAACTCTTGCAAAAGCTGTTTACCACTTGCAACGTGCTTTTAATCTCGTACAGGGAACCTTGTGTCTGACAAAACCAAGTGCATGTTACTTTATAAAGTGTAGAGTAGACCACTGGCCTAACCACCCGTGGTGTATGTTCAGTTACAAGGCAAACTTCAGGGTGCTTCCATCCTGTCTATGTTCTTATATTTCTCATAAGTGTGGACTGGATTCAATGCAAAGACCTGGAGACTGAATCATTGGGGTGTCCTTCCTTTAACTGATGTTGTTGAATTCATGGATTGCTCCACACTTTTACTATTTCTCTAGATTGCAATGTATTGTAATTTATATAAACTGTTTTAATTGAATTGTTCTTAGTTTGTGCTGCTGTCTTGGCCAGGACTCACTTGATAAAGAGGTTTTTAACTTGAGTTTGAGGTTAATAATAGTTTAACAAAAAGGGAAGGAGATGCTGCAAAACATTGTCGCAAGTAAAATTCTCAATTCTTCTGTAGCACGTATGTTGACTCTAAACAGGAACAGCATTTCCTGTCTTCACCAACAGAACATTTACACACATAGAAACAGAGACTGTTTTGCATCAGTAACTCTTTCACAGTTTCACTCTCGCTTCTAATTCACAGACTCCCATGATGCTGTGCTGCGCTTCAACGCGGCGCCCACCATCGGCTACGAGAAGGACGTCGGTTCTAAAACCACGATCCGCCTCATCAACTCGCAGGTAAACACGCTCACGAAATCCGACACCAACACTGACAACACGGCGCTCCATCGAGAGCCCAGCACTGTTTCACATGAAGTCCAAGAGGGAGACAAACGAGATAAATGTTTCAGCTTCAGGAACTTCACTGACACGCCTGAAAGTATGCTGATAGTTGCTATAGTAACCGTTTGGTGACGATGCTATTTTTGTCTTCACGTATTTAGACATGCATGGAAGGATTTTATATGTATATATATGTATATGTTTTTAACATTTCAAATGTAAGAATATAGGCTTAGTATAAATATAATAATCTCACACACCTTTTGATGAAGCAGAAATGATTTCAGTTTGCATTCAGCCAAGGAGTGTATTTAAGTGTATCGACCGACTCTGAGTCTGCTTTAAAGCTTACAAACAGTTGAAGCTCTTATTCCATTTGGTCTCAGTTTATTAATGATGAATTTATTAAGGATGAATTTATGTAATAAGACTAATAATATCAAGCTCCAAGAACCGAGGCCACATAAACTTAATACTGAAAACCCAAAGCAAACACGATGCAGTGTGGGAGTGAAACTTGAATAAATCTATACTAACCAATAGTGTTATTAAAATTATTCCCACATCTCTCAACTCAGCTAGGTCCATTACCGACTTGATAGTGTCCTTCACATGGATACCTGATTATACATCCACAAACTGTGCCGATCCATGACTCAGCTGACTTCTTAGCGTATTGTAGTACCAAATTTGACAATATTACGAAAGAGTTACATGGCTTAAGTAGCTCTTACAGCTTTTGTCATGTAGATCTGGATGTATGGATTAAATAAATGTGCATCTGTCTCATAGGTGATGGCGTCTGATGACCATCGTTTCCTGTCCAGTTCCCTGTACAGCTCAGGCGCTCTGGTAGCCTGGGACCCTGCCCCCTTCTCTGCTGACCTCACTCAGGTGACGTTTACATCATACTGTAGCTAAAGGGTCGCACCTTTTATATCTATGACTGAACGTCACTGATAAACCCTGCTCCCTGACCCTTTTTTTTGGCACCACAAAAAGTTAGCCGAAATAGCTGTTAGCACTAAATGTACACCAGACACAATAAACATCCTGTGTAGAGTGGTCTGTTTACTACACCCAATGTCTTTGGCTCTATGCCCCCTTCAGAAGCCTTAATAGTACTATGTGCCCCCTCCCACAGTGGTACAACAGGACAGACTACCCCATCTTCACCCAGTACCAGAGGTACAGGAGGCTTCATCCTATGCAGCCTTTCTACATCCTGCATCCTCGCTTTGAGTGGCAGGTCTGGCAACGAATACAAGACAACATGGCTGAGCCCATCCAGAAGAACCCACCCTCTTCCGGCCTGCTCGGTATGCAAAACTTCAACTCCAGTTTCCACTTCCTGTTTATAATTTCTATTCATAACACATCTTCTGAGAATCACTCACTTTAAATTAGTAAAAAGATTTGTAAAAAAAAAAAACACATACACAGTAGAGTTCATGAAACAACCACAGTAGAGCTCAGTAAAGAACCATAGTAGAGTTCAGTAAAGATATAATTGCATGTTTTTATTCCCATCCAGGCACCGTCCTGATGATGTCACTGTGCGAGGTGGTCCACGTCTACGAGTTCCTGCCGTCGCGCAGGAAGACGGAGCTCTGCCATTACTATCAGCGTTTCTTCGACGCCGCCTGCACGCTCGGTGCCTACCACCCTCTGCTGTACGAGAAGAACCTGGTCAAGCGGATGAACCAGGGCTCCGACCGTGACATCTATACCCACGGACGCATCACACTGCCTGGGTTCAGGATGCTGAACTGCACCCAGGAACCTGGAGGTGTACCCAACCACTGACTGGGAAACACACACAAACACACACACACACACACACACACGATGTGAAGCTGAACCTTGCATGAAGACACATAACGATGAGGACAGACGCATGAACACTTCACACTCACTGCCGAACCAAAAGGAACGCTGTACCACTCACTATAAATATATAACATGTTACCATTGTATACACTGGAGCACACACTCACACACACACATCTATTTGTCCTCCACACACACACATATACTCTTATAGATGTGCCTGCTGTTCATACATACATACCCTTATGAGGACATTCCATCAACTAGCCTGAATGTCAACCCTTAAAGAGTCATACCACTGTTTTTTGAAGGTTTTAGCAAAGTTTCCAAAGCATACCATCAGATTTCAGACAAACCAGCTCCTGCACACGGTCCACAATTTATGGAATAGCTGAATTTCAACCAGCTTTTCATATAAAAAAATGACAGAAATATAAATATATAAAAGAATAATGAGTAATCCTAAAGACTAAACAATTAAGCATTCATAGAAAATAATATTTTATTATACATTAAGGTTTGCAATTCATTTTGGTCCTGTGCGAAAACTTGCATTCAGTTCAGTAGTTTGACAAACATTACATTTTAAGTGTTGTTCTGTATATTTAGGCCCAAAAACTGCAGTTCCTCAAATGGCCACTTGAGGCTGGCTCCAGAAGTGATTCAGTCTCCATAAGTCCCTATGTTAAAATGTCCAACTTCACAGCAGAAATAAACATGTTTACAGCCTGGTACAAAAAACAGTTCTGGTCTCTATAGCTAATTTCCCCGTTCATGATGGCTGTACTGAGGGTGAATTTTTTATATAACTCACCTGTTTAATTTATATTAAGGCTTAAAGTTATGAATAATTAACAGGTAGATGCAGTTACAGAGCAGCTTGTTTGAGCAACCAGGCTTCATTCAGGCTGCCTCAGGTCAGCCAACGATCTACAATCTTTGTCGATTTTTCGATTAGCAGGGAAGCACAAAAGGATGGAATACCAAGATGGTGGCGGCAGCTGTAGCAGCTGTAGCTTAACTACAAACCGTTATAAAATAGACAAAATGTTTCTGGTTTCAAGTATGAAAAGACGTGGCATGCCTTGGAAACATCAGTAATGTGAAATGAACACAATGTGTGTTTTTATTTCTCTGAAACATGTAAAAAAAATCAACGGTATGGCCCTTTAATCTGAGTGTTTAACCAAGCCAAAGTCTTAAACTGACCCACTGAACAAGTGAGAATTGGCCAAATGGACTTCATTAATCACAATCCACCTCACAGACCTGTACAGAAAGGGCCTTTACTTTGAAATGTATATACTGTAACATATCAGTCATTCCACTGTGAGGCACTGCTCTCACTCTTACGCTTCCATCTTTGACTTTTACTTTGAAACAGGACGCTCCTCTCCTTGGACGGCAGCTGTTTCACTCCAAGCTCCGCTTTCGAGATTCTCGACTGAACTGGACGGAGCTGTGGAGTCGGTTTGTTTTTGTTTTTTTTTTCTTCTTTATTTGATGGTAGAGAGTTTTCACTGCCGATACTGCTTCCCTAACGTTGGATCACACTGAGGACCAGTCTGACTCAGCTCAGTTTGAAATTTGTGTTCATAAAGACCTCCAATCAGTCTGTCTGTGGAAGAGACAGAACGTGCAGATGCTTTGCTTTGATTTCTGACATGTTTCCTGTGATTTAGATTTTTTTGTTTTTTTTACTGCCCTATTTTCAGGGCTTGAAAAGCACTTCGTCAAGCAGCAGGATGTCTTGGCTTGAAGTCGGCAGTCTCCTCCAAATGTGATCGTGTTTGTTCTCAGACTGCGTGAGACGGGACGTTTACCTCGTGTGATCGGTGGTGTTAAATAATGTCCACGCCACGCAAAGAGTACGCCCATCATAAGCTTAGATAAATGTTTGTTTTTAACTTAAATAGAGTGTCTGCTGGTCTTGAAAAGTCTTTTAAATCATTTAGTTTCCTCAAAAGATATCGTAGTCTTAAAAAGTCTTACGTGGAACTCAGTTTGGTAAAAGAAAGTCTTACTGTCCGTCAGTAAGAGTATTTTCTTTTTTTCAAAGCAACCAGACTTTTTTTGTCTGGTGCTTTTAAAGAGGGTGCAGATTGAACTTGACCTGAACTTGATTGAACTTGACCTGTACCACAGCATGTCATTAATAACCCCCTGGGTAACATGTAGCATACACAGTGTAGGTGATCACAGAGAGCATGAGCAGACTGGAATGGGCGTTTAACCAGCTAAGTTCTGTAGTTTACTGACTTAAAAGCAGCATCTTAAAGATTAGACGAGTTATTGTGGACGTAGTCTGAGAGCAAACACAAATCAACTGAGAAACTGAAACTGAACATAAAGAAGGAGGCTGTAACTGTTGGAATAGTAATTAGCTAGCTCTTCTGAATCAAAGAGCTTTGTCTGAAGGTGTATTCTCTCCTCGTTGTTCACGTTTTTGTGTGGACACACACTCTGTACTGGATCCACGGGGATGAAGCTGACCTCCATGTCTTCATCCGACTCGGGAGAACACAAGAGAAACAGAGGACTTCACTGAAATGTTGGACTGCTCCTTTAAGAACAGATTAAAGTGGTCAGAGAACTGATGAATGTCACACACACATACCTGCACACACACCTGGATCTATTGAAGAAAATACTGCCTGCGGATGACTTGACTCCTCCAACAATCCAGTAAAAAGTTAATCGAACTAACAAATATTTTGTACACACATTGTCGACCCTGTAACGACCCAATAATCTTTTTATAACTTAACTTAACTCTTATTATAATGGTAGTACCCAGGAGGACGAACATTGGTGTGATTTCTAGTTTTATTTCTCTCAGATTCTTTTAATCAGGGCAACACTTACTACAACATACTTTTGGCTGCAGTGTGATGCTAGATGGGCTATGTAGTCCCTCCAGTGCGTTCTGGGTCTGCTTCGGGGTCTCCTCCCAGTTGGACTCGTCACCTCCAAAACACCTCCAAGGGACACCTCACTCCTAAAACTCACTCATTAACACATTATATCTTGAGTTAGTCTGAAAAAATAAGTTTTAGCTTAGCTTATTCTTCATGCTAAACTAACTAAGCTGATCCACCTGCTGGCTTTATTTAAGGTACAGACCTGAGAGTAGCCATGAAAGGTTAATGCGACATGAACCAATTATGCATTTTGATGATTTCTACCTCAAAAAGAGGTTTATGCTAGCCATTCTCCTTAGGTAATGTGTGTAGTTTTAATAACGCCACAGAAATCTACCAACATAAGCGTCTCATCCTGCTGCTCATGAACTAAAACTGCTCACACATCTCAATCATTGTTGTATTTTTCAGTATTATCACTGTAAAGTTCAGCCTCCTGGGTGTTATAACTTTTATTATTATTATTAATATTTATTATTACCAACGCATGTGTGTCATTTTTCTCCAGAGTAGTGTAGCAACAGAGGAAAGCAAGAACATGCTACAACTCTTATAAACAAAGAAATTATCCGCATGGCACGAATTCAGCTTTTATCCCTTTATTATTTTTTTTCACTCGACGTGATCGTTGATGTAAAACGTGCATATTGTTATGGGTGTCATCACGTGTGAGCCGGGTCATTTGCATGCAAACGAAGACAATGAGCCTGAATTAGATGGTCTAAGTGTGATGCTTCTTTGTATGTCTAAAAGATTTGATTTTCCATCGATGTGAAACCTCAGCGGTTTGATGTTGGCTGTATGAGAAAAGACAAGTTGACACGTGGAGTTTCACCTCCAGTCTGAAGCCGAATGAAGAGCTCAAGCGGTCTCTGTGAAACAAAATGGCTCCGCTATTGTTTTTCTAATCATTTCAAATTCATGTTTTTACCAGGACTTTATTGTTTATTCAGGAGTAAAACACTTGAATAATTGATGTCATTGCATTTCCTATGCAGTTGCACTCCTGTCCCAACTCCTGCTCGTCAGTGTACGTTTGTGTGAAACCATTTGACGTTTTGCTTTAGCTTACAGATGCACTTTTTCCTCTGCTTTGCCTTCTTCCTCTTGGTTTCTAAGAGGGTTGTTAAGCTGTCAACTGTAGTTTTGTGTGCTTGATTGTATTTATTATGCATTTGCCTTTTCTTTCTTTCTTTCTTTCTTTCTTTTTTTTTTGCCTGTTACTGGACTCTTGACAAAGAAAAACAAACTTTCACCTGTCTTGGAAACTGCCGTTCGTGACTATTTCATTTCACTCTGTTTTTCAGGGTATGAATTCCCAGCAAATTAACTTTCATAAAACATCAAGAGCTAAACTGTAAATGCCTAAAACACAGTTTGCTTGTGTTGTTTTTAGTGATTCTTTAGCGCCTTTTCTCGTGAACCAACTCCTAATACTCACTTTTGTGGATGGAAGCAAACATTCCTTGAAGTTTTCTTTTACAAAATGACTCGAAATTCAGTTCAAGTTTTGACATATTTGGATGAAAACAGGATTCACGTGAACATGGTAGCATCATTGATGTGATGTTAGCATCACTGATGTGACGGAACCCCAATGATGACTCATGAGTTTGATTTAAATGAATTGTAATAGTAATTTCCTCAACTTGGCAAATTTTTCAGGTTTTTCCTCTACTTCTGGTTCTTGGACAGGAGAATTGGCATCTTATCTCATGAACCAACTCCTAATATTCACATAACAGTAGTGGGTTGAAACAAACATTTCTTGACATTTTCTTTTACAAAATCACTCGAAATGTGGGTAACGTTTTGACACATTTCATCCACATTTGGATGACGATCAACGTGTTGTGCATTTAGCACATTTTACGAAATTACTCAGCCGTGTTTCCGTCAACGCATTTTGAAGAATCATATTAGAAAAGAAGAATTATATTAGAAAAGTGTGCCCTTTTCTTCTGGTTTTTGGCCTGAAGAAGCATGACATCCATGGTAGCATCATGGATGTCATTTTATGGACTCTTTAGTCTTGTTTTCTGGTAAAATACTGGATATTTTTACTTCTACCTACTCCTGTAAAACTCCAACTAAAAAGGAAAGATCTTTGGTTTCGCCGATTAACGTTTTGTCCAATTCCACCAGTGACATAGGTAGTAGACAAGTAGGTTTATTTTAATAGTTTACAACCCAAAAGGGTTTGGACACACTGATTTAACATTCCACTGCCTGAATATTACATTTCACATTAACATTCATGGCCCTAAACTGTGGCTCATCACCCTGCTTTGATTTCATAACAGTATATTTTTAACCTTGCATGGGTCAGATTCCAAAACTAGTGCTGTAAATGTTATGGTCTGTTTGCATCTGCTCCTGTTCGATCAGTTGTTATTTATTGAATTATTAATGTTGTATTTTGGAGATTCTTCGTTGTGTTACAAAGGCTGTCAGTGAACTGTTTACACAACGTTTGGTTAATGACTTTATGTTTCAGGTGTCACGTCGGCATTTTGTCTGTGTGAGCAGGAGGTAGTGACAGTCTAGAATAAAACATCTATCTGGATGTTGGGGTGAAGAAAATTCATGTATTTAAAACTTTGAAACCGAGGTTATCGGTCAATAAAGAAGTGACAACAAAAAGACTGGAAATTATTCTTAAAGATGAATCTAAGGAAGGTTAAAATGCCCAATACAACCAAAGAAACACAATGAAATAGATTACATCAGGGGTCACGGCCCTTTGTTTGAAGACCCCTGCATTGCATAGTGTTGTGTGAATTTCTATTTTATGTTTAATTCACAGTCACCAGAAACACATGTTAGTGTTAAAAGAACAATTATTTAGCTTGTTTTTGTTTTTTTTAATAACTCATACCACGCAACGAAAGTTCACACTTTTTTTCTCACTAGTTGATTGGATGAAAGTGATCATGTGACCACTTCCATCCAATCAACTACGCCGCCCAGTATACTCGCTCCTCACGCTACTGCTGCCATCACTTTCTGCGCTGTACCTTAATTGTCAGGTAAATGGCGAAATGTAACTGTATCTATATTTTCTTTTTTGATAGATTATTTTTCTTTTTACTGTCCTCGTTAGTATAGTGGACAGTATCTCCGCCTGTCACGCGGAAGACCGGGGTTCGATTCCCCGACGGGGAGATCACACTTTTCTCTGTGACTATAATATTCTCTATCTCTCTATTGAGCACATATGAGGCGACCTTATAACCGACACTCCTTCGAATTTTTGTTACCAATCAATCAATAATAAATCTAGAAAAAACAAGATCTTATCAATTCATTGTCTATTGTGAAGTATGAGTCGTACTTATTAATACGGATGCAATAACTCTTTCTAACCACAGCATAGATTGATATATGGCGCTGTTCCAATTCCCCTCACTTGAATCTACTGAAATGACAATCAGAGAAATGGTTTTATACGCTCTCTCTCTGTTCTTTTATGCTTGTGTTAAAATAAAATAGTAATAATTAAAAAAAAAAAACTCACAGGCTTCTTACTTATTTGATCTGAGAATAATACATTTGTTCAGCTCCTTCCTGACATTTAATTAGGTGTTTATCCTCTGTGTGACTCTCTGAACAGGTAAGATGGTCACAGGGCGTTATTTTATTTTAAATCTTTTACCACATGAAAAGTTTGACAGTGCAAGTGTAGTTTTATTTTTATGCCATGTATGACTACAGCCACTAGATGTCACTGTGTATTCGTTTGATTTCCTAGATTAGTGAGCTTAAATGTTCATAATGATCTATTCTTTTTTACTATTAATGATAATGTCGTAAAGTCATAAAGTCGTCCATTACTGCAGTTTCAAACCTACTGTATGTCAAATGTCCTCAGCTGTAGTAATCCAAGTCATTCATAAAGAAGCCAGGACTGTAACACAAGCGTTCACTATTACATATACAGAACAGAACAATTACACACAGTTACATTTGTACAAATGTGCGTTTAATGAACAAACTTGGCATCAACACATCATCATACATACACTGTCCATTGAATCACATCATTACAACAACATTCATGCCATCAGAGTCTTTAAATCACATGGTTTGATTGAAGTCTAGACAGATTCTAGTGCTCTTGGCGTAACCAAAATGTTTTACATGTACCTTGTCTTCGATTCATTGTCCTTTCTGGAGCAAATGGTAGCTGGCCTACATCTCAGCAATGACTGGTAGTATTGGGGCCTTGAACCTTTTGGACTGTCTGCATGAGGTGCGACAGCGAGGAGCCCAGACGCATATAACGGTCGTCTGTCTTTCTGCTTGTCCGTTAGCTGAGAATCCACCTTCACTTGTCTGTTTTGCTTCATCTCCCTGTTTTTCAGAGCACGTCTCTTTGTCCTCAGCCGTCTTACTGCTGTTCACGACAGGAACCTGCATGCTCCTGGGATCCTTTGGGCAGATCTCAGCACATTTCGGACCCTGATTTCCATCTGACCTGGACAGAGGGGGTTGACGCACTGGGCAGTCAAGATCGGAAAATTGCCACCTCGTCTTTTTCCCCTCCTCGGTCCATCCTCTGCGGAGAAGGCGGGCTGCGGTGAGGAAAGAGTCCACCTGAGTATTTAGCTTCTCCAGGGGGTCTGAGTGGAGAGGCTCAGTCATGGCCGACATCCTGCCCAGGCCAGGAAGAACACGGTCTGCTTTAATGCTGCCCTGCATCCCCCTGTGTCCACCTCTACTTCAGCACCTGGTTTGAGGTACTAAAGCACCTGTAAATCACATTTTTAAAGTTTTAGATCACATGACATGGTATTAAATAAAATAAATAACTAACTAAATAAATAAATAACTTCCCAACATGGGGTGTTGGTGATAATTCATTGTTTTCTTGCTGATTTAAGGTGGCTCCTGCTGAGACAGTCCCTGTGTTTTGATCATATCTCCACTAGAGGGAGCTAGAGATCCCCATTAGAGTCCATTATAAAGTCCATCTCAAGCATTATGTTGAACTAACCTGTGGCTGCTGAGGCTGGTGTTGTTGAAATGTGGGCGACAGCAAAAACCTTTTAGACCCTGACAGCAGCCACAGAGTCCTGGCTGAGGAAGTTCATGATGTGGCAGCAAGAAGATGGAAACTCAGGGCTCCCGGCTGCAGAGATACTGCAGAAAAATATGAAAAAGAGAAATTATAAAAGGATGAAGAAAAAGAAGAAGATATAATCGTATGGCTGCCTGCACTAACACAATAATCACACACAATAATACCTTTTCTGACAAAGATTTGATGCCAACAACCATTTCCTCTGTATTAGATATTCTTCACAAATGAACACAGCAACTAGTTTTTAAGCATGACTTACGTTCTTTAAAACATACTTTGCATATTAGTGAAACAAAGTCAATAAAATAAATTGCCAGAGATACCAAATATATCAGCCTGAAATGTGTCAGCATAAAATGCACAAGACATCGGATTATTCCCATTTGATGGAACGGTGCAGCCGTAAAAAACAAAGTCCGAGTTCGAGTTTAAATATTTCACTCAGTGATTCATAGAAGAGCTTAAACATCATGATACAAAAATCATGCATATAATATTTTCCTTCTACTTGTAGACGATTTTTAGGATACTTATGGCTTAATTCATCATCGTTGATTGCACCATTATATCTTACTTAATTACTTAGGTAATACTGGTCCAACCAAGCTACTATATGTGCTCACATTCAACATATATAACATAAATATAAAGAATACATTGTTGCATAGGTGTAGATTCAGATAATACCAGAGTTCAGTGTGAGGTCCTCATGTCTTCTCTCTTCTTCCTCCTCTCAGGGCTGACTGCTTTACCACCGCTCTCTCAGTCTGACCTCACTCTCCTCTCTCTCTCCCCTCTCTCTCTCTCTCTCTCTCTCTCTCTCTCTCCTCTTCTCTCTCACCCCCACTCTCTCGGTGACAGCCCCCTCTTTAAATCAGCTCTGCTGGTGCAAAGTACAATTCAAAATATCCTATGAACTTCAGCCAATCAGATCAACAAAATGACGTCCTAAGTCAGCCTGGAGAGGAGTGAAAACATCTTTTTCCAACAGTAAAAGCTTTCAATGTTCTTTACTCTTTTTTAAATAAAGAAATGCTCTCCAGTCCTGATACAACTGATGTCAGCAGCATCTACATTAACCTCCTTAGCAAGCACCATTGTTGTTTTAGACTGAACAAACGCTCCTCTCTGCAACATGATAGCTGTAATTAGTTCCTCATCAACTAAGACCCTTTCCTGCAGTGTTTTGCATGGCTCGAACAGAAACTGAAAATGTCAATAATGGTTGGCAAGCAGCTGTAGCTGCCACATGCATCATTAAAATTAATCTTGTAATCTTCCTATTTTCTCTGCACTTGTGTGACTTGTTGCTGAACTTGGCCACCTCTGAGAAAGGTCCAGATTATGCTGGATGGACGTTAACCTCAGTCTGCCGGGCTTCTGATCTGCTCTCTGTTTGTTCTGACCAGATATTTGCTTTCTGGTCTTCACCTCCTGAGATCAGCAAGTTTATTTGCTGTGGACAAAGCAAGAGGACCAGTGGACACCAGGGTTATGTTCTTGTTGAACAATCAGTCATTATACGAAGTAGCAGGGTTCAGGATATGGTATTAAATAAGGAACTGAGTATTGTATTAGTTCAGGTGGGACACGCAAGCATTTTTTCAAGTGCCTGCATGTGTGGTTTAATATACAGATTGGACCTCCTGTAGAACTCATGTATGAAGAATCCATCCATAATGACATCCATAAATCTTCTCATGGTTAGAATTTCCATTAGTCATTAATTATTAATGCCTTCATCTTTTTTGTGGTTGTAACTAATCCAGCTATTTAAGGATTACACGAAATCATGTCATCGTCAGCCTTCAAGAGCTGGTGGTCACACGCCTTCACATGACTAGCAGCTCTCCCTCCATTCACAGATCTCTCTGGAGCAAAGTTCAGAGGGAGAACAAGAGCCGTATCATAGCCCAGCAGGGTCACGTTTGCTCGGTATGTGCTGGCTCATGGTGGTCATCAATCTGGGTGAAAAGTAATGGGAACACTGCAAGAACACAGAACAACATCACCAAAAACCACTGAAAGTCCTGACTTTATAGTACAAGAGTCACAGCTGTCTTCTGTATTTTACTTGTTGTGAACAAATCCCTTGAAAAGAACAATAAATTGATGAAACTAACAGTTATTGTGGGTGTACCTTGATGACAGGCAGGCCATTCCAAAGCGTTTCATCTATGCTCTCCCAAACTTCATTGACAAAAACACTAATTTTTCCTCATTAATGATGCTGCTGAAAACTTGCAATAAATCTGCAAATGAAACTTGCGTGTTTGACCTGAACTAATACAATACTCAACTCAGTTACACAGTATTCGAGTATTTCCACGTAATGCTCAAGTTAGATGTCATGACTCATGATGACGTAAAGCAGGTAATTACTGTGGCATTTAAGTTTCTTTGTTTGCTGAACAGGATGTCAGGGTAGGGCAGCTCAGTGTGTATGATGAGTTTCTGTTTTGAACTCCGAGGTCAAATCAAATCTTGAACCTTTTTTCTAAGTATCCCGAGAACAACCTTACGTCTTTACAGGCTCTAAATGATAGCTGGTAAGGAAAGAGCAAAGTAGCTTACCACCTAGAAACTCATCAGCATTTGTCTGTTATCCATTTTATTTAATGAAAGCTTCTATGCTCTTAATTCTGTCATCTTTGTGTTGCTTTGTTCAGTTGACTACAGCCAGTATCTTCTATTCATGGAGGTTTTCTGTGCATTGTTCTCCTTCATTCATTCTGGTTTGTGGCTTGTTGTCGTGCCCCATTCTGAACAGTACATGTTAAAAAGGATGGGAGAGGTTTATTTATTTATATTTCCAGACCAGATATCCTGTTGCGTCACTTCATTTTTTTGAGTTTGAGGAGTTTGGGGTTTCTTCCCAAAAACCATGAATGTACCTCTTTGACCATTATTCACCGTGATTTTTCCTTCCTTCTTGCTTCATGCTTTCCATGTAACATTAAGCTGCCGTCGGCTAACGCATGAACCACATCACAATTGTTTCTAAAGAAACTTCGGACACTTAGCAGCTGTAACATTTCACAATAGCTTGGGTATGTAGCAATAGATCCTAAGATTGGGATGTCCAAAGCCAGCTAGACAAGGTCATCCATGGGAGATCAAAGACAAAACTATGACACACTCGCATACAAATGGATGGTAGGGTCTACTATAGATGGCCTACATGTTAAAGTGATTACCAGTGTTGCTTTTCCAAATGTTACAGTTGTTCACTCTGTTAAACAGGAGAAAATTTAGTTAGCTTTGGGAGACAGTGATCAACATCTTCTCCATAGTTTGACATTTTAGATGATTAAATACAGGAAGAGAGGATGATTATTGTTCAAGAAGCACTTTGACCCAAATTTACACCTGGCATTAACATGTGACCTACATCTGGATATCCCATCTGGTTGTCACGTTTAAATGTGAGCACACCGTGACCCAAAAAACGGATCGCATCGGCCAGACCACATCTGGAGGTGGTCTTGCTCGCTTTATGATTGTATGTCAGTCTGGTGTAAGTACAGTCCATACACTGTGGTCACGTTGTTGAAAAGAAAAATAAAATCCACACAGCGGGCAGCGGTCACCTAATGCCGCAAAAACGTCTTTAACAAAATATGATTTAGAAATGACTGATGCCTGTTCCCTTGATCTCGGATGCACCATGTTTGTTGACGTCTGCCAGCCCAGTTTAACTAATTTATTAGCCATAGTAACGTCCAACCACACTGCCTGCTTTAGTTTCATTGTTGTTGTTTTTTCTACTTTGACCATTTTACTGTAAAGACTGAACACTGTAATCATATGCAAGATTATTTTAAGATTTATCTTGAAAGCCACAATACAACAATAACTGATAATATTTTTTAAAAATTACTCATTTAAACACAAAGTTCATAATCAGAACTTTGTGTTTTGGGAAAACAATGTCACATAATTTGCACTCATTAGGCCATGACATGGGTTTGGCTGTCATAATATCATGGCCTCGCCTTCGTTTTGATCCTCTGCAGGTTACAATAAATAATAGCAGTTACGTTAAAAGATGCAGGATGGACCGGTTTGTCTGGTTTGTTCTCCAAGGTGCTCTGTTGTCCCTAAGTATTTCTGAACTGACTGAGAAATGACAGTTTGTCTGTGCAGTCATCAGCTGTGACACGACGTCCAACTTGGAGCTTTCTCATTACGCAGATACAAAGGTGAGACACATTTTTAAATTTCATGATCAGATCTCAATTATAATATACTGCTGCCCATAAAGTTGGAATATTTTTGTTTATCAGACACATTCCTCTTTTTATTTCTATTTATATAAATCAGGTTAATTGTGGTTTCACTTTCCCTGTGATATGCTGAAGAAGAGATTGATCAGGTTTTGAGAAGATACATTCATGTCAGTTCAGTCACAATTATTTCATGAGAAGAAGTAAAAATATTTTATTCCAACTTCATGGGCAACAGTGTACATAAATGCTGGTCTGTATATTTGCTTTTTAAACAAAGTGCTTTAAAACAAGGAATTCCAATTGCAGAGTTTCTGTGTTCTTTAAGTATCTATAGTTAAAAAAAAAGATATTTTGCCATAGATAGGTGATAATAATGAATGAATGATAATAATGAAGTGAAGGTACATATTCCATGTATAACTTAACTCACGAGTTGCACACATTTGTTCTGAAATGTTAAGAATTCACAAATGACCTTCGAGAAAGGTTCAAAAGGGGAGCGAGGGAGCCTCAAGCACATCATGCTAATTTCACGGTGACATTCCTCTCAGACTCGCTTCCAGATTTTCAGGCTGTGAATCATCAGAGGCGGACGTTTGAAATGGAACGTTGTTTAGGTTTTCACTTTGCTTCTAATTATATGTACAAACCATGGTCAACATTTCATTCCACTGTCAGGTTAATGCTTGTTTCTTCACAGCAAAGCAAGGGAATTCTCTGAAACCAGACATTTTGCATTATCTAACTGCAGAGGTGGGAAGTACAAATAGTAAAAGTACAAATTCTTTTTTACTGTACTTGAGTAATTATTTTCCTGACAACACTTTTACTCCCTACATTCTTGCACAAATATCTGCACTTTCCACTCCTTACATGGTCAAAACAGGCACATTAATTTTAATGCAGCTGAGAGGAATTATTATTTTTTTATTTAATGAATATTCATTTATTCATGTTTTCATCATTGCATCCCTTTCCAACATCAACATAACTCATGAGGTATGCACGAATGCTGGAAAAGATGTAACAAGAAAATAGAGGATAGAAATGTTCAAGAAACGAACAGTACATTTACAAAAAAGTACAAAAAAGTTGAATCAGTACTTCTACTAAAGAAGATGTGTACTTTTAATTTTAACTTTCAACAAATCTTTAAAGACAAAGTAGTTTCTGTTGTTTTTGTATGCTGTTTTCTGATCCGACAACACAGTGGTGAGGGTTTACTTTGGTTCATCCATTCTGACGTTGGCCAGCTTTGTGGCTTTGATACCTGAATGTAAACATATGTCATTATTTCTTTGGTGCTTTTGTCAAATTTGCCTCTCATTCATGGCAACAAACTACCGTGCAAGGTGCTTACATGTGGACAGGAGGAACTGGGGACTGAACTGCCAACCACTGAGCCACAGCTGATATGCTTGTTTGACCAAATGCAAGAAAGGTGCATCTACAAGCTGGAATATTGGTGCTCCAAAAACAAACAAACAAACAAAAAATCTCAATGCTGTGGCCTCAGTTTGCTATTTGATTCCTTTTTTATTGTATTTTTTGATCATCAAATCCCGCGCTAAAATCAGAATATTCACACTAAAACTGCAACGTTGAATAAATATTTTGTCATTCTTTTGTCTCAGTGTTGTATCATCACTAACATCACCAAGTTCCATGGATTTGGATGTTGGCACTTTATGTACGCTTGTTATGATCAAACGTGTAACATGAACTCCTTTTTCCTCCTTCAGACTCCATCATGTCTTCCACATTGGTCATCAAGCAGCCTCAGCCTGTGATGGAGGCCCGGGACTCAGATGAGTGGGGATCGGGGATATGTGACTGCTGTCAAGATGTGCCTGAGTGTAAGTGTCTCAGTCATAGTCATACCAGAACAAGTAAACCATCATTCATTACCATAAATCATGGCAGTGGTTCCTGGAAGACATGGTGATCTATGTACTTCCTCATAGCTTCCTCTGTATCTTAAAACATTGTGTACTTGATTATTTGTTTGTAGGTGTATCTTCTGTCATTATCTGTGTTGTTCTGTGCGCTGATTTTCTGTGCTGATCTATTTTCCTGGTTCAGGTTGCTTTGCCTTCTGGTGCTGTCCATGCTTCGCCTGTAAAACTACCAAGGCCTACGGTCAGTGTCTCTGTCTCCCCCTGTTGGACATATTCGGCTGGATCCCTGTCACCACCATGTCCATGAGGGTCAGCATGCGGCAGCGCTATGGCATCAAAGTAAGACAAAAAGATCTCCGTTGTTACTTGCCTTAAAGTCCCGGTCAGTAATATTTTGACCTTTAACTTACTATAGGTGCAGTTTTATAGAGAGGAAACGGGACAAATCACCCACCAAATATTTAAAATAAATCATTTGTAGACTACTTTGACTGTAGCCATGTGTGATTTATGTATTTATGGCAAAATAATTTGTTATGAGCACAGTTAACTGGTCTTTTCCTATATTTATAAAGAGTTAGGAAACCTTTGTTTAACCTTAAAATAACTACTTTTCCCTATGAGGACAGTCTGAGTCTGATTTCATGGCTACAAATGAAAATGAAAAATCAGAGACTAAAGAATCAATAAACAAACGCCTGTGTACGATCCCATTGTTCACCTGTCTGTTGACCTGACGTCACTGTATTTCATCTGCAGGGCACCATGTGTAAGGACTGTCTGTACGCCACCTGCTGTACGTCCTGCAGCTGGTGTCAGATGTCCAGAGAGATGAGGAGAAGAAAAATCCAAGTGGTTCTAGTCAGCGCCAAGAACACATGACTTCTCTCGCTGCTCGTCGACAACACCAGGGCTGCCATGTAGCCTTTTTCAGTAAACAACCTGCTTTGGCTGTTGCTATCATGTTATAACTACCGACAAGTGATATACAGAGCTGGAAGTGCTCGTGCCACTGACTGAAAAACTCTTGCCATGAATGTGTGCCTGTAAAACATTAGCATTTATTAACCAATTAACCAATGAATATTCTTTCTCTCTCTTAATTTTTTTGGTTCTGTAATCACTCACAACATGAGTTCATCAGTCATCCTACTTTATAGATGTTGTACATATTTGTATTGTTTTATTTTTGATATATATCTGGTCTACAATTCCTTTAAAATTGATCTGCAATAAATTAATCAAAGAAATATAGTAGAGTGATGCAATACATGTTTATTAAGAATATATTATAATAATTAATTACAAGTTTTATTTTATTTTAGTTTTATTGATATTTTGTTTGACATTTTACTTTTATTTGATTTTGGTTCATGTTCACTTATGTCAAACTGAACATGTCAACCTTTCAATAATTATTGTAAATAAAAAAAATAGTTAATGAAGATAGTATGCTGTTTTTTTTTCTTTGTATAATCATACAGAAAGCTGTTAAAAGAAGGCAAAAAAAAGGTCATAATGCAGAAAAAACAAATCACCTTTAAATACTTAAAATAGTAATATAAAGCCTCAGCTAGAGGGAGCCACACACTTGACAATGAGCCAATACAGTTGAGGCCATGTGGGGTCACAGTGCATCAGACCAGTGATACTCAGTGTCTATGCAAGATGTCTTATGTTGCTTTGAAATCTCACTTCTGAATATGAGGACACTCATACTGCCAAGTGGCACTCAGAAACGTCCCTCGTATTATGATTTATTGGTAGCCAGTGCAGAAAAGTCTGAAATATGTCCATAGGCAAGTACACAATCAGCACATATAGGGAACAAAAAATCCATGATGATGGATAAGTATTTAGATTGATTCAAACTGAGCTTTTCTCTCTGTGAAATTCTTGTTTTCTTTGATAGTACTAAATTGCATAATTACATAATTAGTTGACATGATAGAGACGGATTACTATCTTTTTGATGCCATGTTTCTGTTATTTTGTTCACCCCCAGTTAATCACAAGAAACCTCAACAAATGAGTTCAAATCAAATCACATTTTGTTTGTATAGCCTAAAGTCACAAAATACATTTGCCTCGGAGGGCTTTACAATCTATACAGGCAGTGACACCCTCTGTCCTTAGACCCTCGGTTTGAGTGAGGAAAAACTTGTCCACAAAAAAACCTTTTTAACAGGGAAAAAAGGTGGAAGAAACCTCAGGAAGAGCCACAGAGGAGGGATCCCTCTCCCAGGACGGGAGACGTCTCAACCATAGACTTTATAAATCATGAACATAGTCTCTGTGATGTCACCCATAGGTTTCTAAAGAGCCGCTGTGAAGCTCAGTGTTAAGACCAAAACCATTTTTTGTTCCAGGCTGTCAACATGTTTATTTCTGACTTGTCCTTTAGTAGTAGCCAGTTGGAGGAACTGCAGTTTTTGACACTTCACTGGCTTTATTTCCCAGCCACAACTAAAAAAAACAGGATGTGACTTTAACTTCACAAAGACAAATGAACTGCTGCAGGCCTTTTGAATTAGACAATACAACAATACTGTATGAGAACCTTTGATTAGCTGCACTACTTCAATGGAAGTTGCTGGTTGGTGGATCAGAGAAATGCCTTCTATTGTGTGTGAGAGAGAGTATTTTGCATTACCAAAGTAACTACCCCGGTTTCCTGCTTCCTGTTTGCTGCTGAAGAGAGCGCACCTACTTTCTGATAATATTAATCATGTTTGTATTTATCAGAAAAGTGACTGTCAACAGACTCATATTTCACTGAAAGCATACATGATACAAAGCAGCTGGCCTTTGGTGACATGTGGACCTACACAAAGTAGCACTAAAATGTTTAAATGTTGCTTGGCAACCATGCAGTCCCAGTCGTAGAGCTATTTGTGCTGGCGAAACCAAATAAATGAGTGAATGATCAAACAAATCACAATCTGTTGTCACCTATTACTGTTACCTGTTGTGGCACGGCCTGTGTTGATAGGAGATCAGAGAGATTATCTTTATTATATAGCTTTTTTTTTTGGCAGTTTAACAACTTCAGCTTCCAGCAAAACTTGTCTGAAAACCGACCATACACTGTCTACTCTGCAGACAGACAAAGTTAGTAAGTGGCTGGTGGAAAACGTGGAGCTTTTAGCAGCAGAGAACCTGCAGCGGTGGGTGTAATTTTGTCTGCTTTTTTGGTGATTTTTTGCCATCTAGTGGCCACAAATCCAGTAACGCAGCTTTAAATAACAACATCTGTACCGTGCAGTCAGCTAGATGTTTTCCAAGACCCGTTACATTTAAAAGAAGATGGAGGAGAATAGGTTTAACCTCATTTCTGTTCATGGAGTCACTATCATGTCATATTTTGTCAAATTACTCCCAATAAATGTTCCCATTTGTTTAGTCCGGTTTGCGTTCCAGCCAAGGCGATATCCCTCCCCTCTGCTGGCACACTTGGCCCTGGTGTTCACTGTAAATTGCTCAGTGGGTTGTTTTTAATGGGATTATAATGACAGTTATGGTTTGCAAGAATTGATGTTTGTGACTTTTATGAGGTGTG
Source organism: Protonibea diacanthus (assembly GCA_028641955.1). NCBI lineage: Eukaryota > Metazoa > Chordata > Actinopteri > Sciaenidae > Protonibea > Protonibea diacanthus. Next base: position 11,022,183 of record CM053990.1, read on the forward strand.
AGTGAAGGGGCGGGTCCAGGCGGCTCATAAAGGCTGCAGGAATGTTAATTGGTCGAGGCCACTGCTGCCCTCTTTGTTCTGCTCTCTCATACTGGGCTTCTGTTGCGCCCGTTAAAGGCCAAAGAACTGATTTAAAATCTGTGACTTTAACCCCCCGCACACCCTCCGACACCCCCTCCCCACCCAAACACACATATGTACACAGCTTATCCCACCTACAGCCCCCTCGCCCCTCCCTTTCGTTCATCCACTCCCATTCTTTCGTCCCACTCCTGAAGAAAATGGTCCCCTTTGCTGCTCTCATTTCCTCCATGTTGCTTAATCAGGTGGTTGGCACTCCCCTCCCTGCTGGGTTTGATCCAGTGTTGGGAGAGTAATTTTATCACAGTTTTTTTTTTTTTCTTTCTTTCTTTCTCCTGTGGTCACACGGACTGTTGCATTTCCAGCCAGAACGAGCCAGATGACTCTGTGCTGAGGTGAGGGAGGCCTCTGGAAGCTCAAAATGGGGATTTGTGTCATTTTTTATTGTTTCGAGATATTGAATAAATGAGCACAACCGAGGGAAGTTATTTTTTATTGTTTTGGTATTCACTGTCAAACATATTTTCTTAAATCCTTATGTTTCTTTGTATAGTATGGTCATATTTTATTTCTTAGTTTTATTCACAAAGCTGCCAGTCATTTCTATAAAATTATTTGTTGATTTTATGATAGTAACAGCTTGTGTTTTTCCCACAGCACTGGGAACTTTCGTCAACAGGTTTTTATGACTCACTTACACTCAGAAAGAAACATTTTGCAGTATGTAGTGTGTAACCTTGTGTTGTTTTCGGCTGCCATGTTAGTGGTGTAAGGCACCATGCAGGATGAGTGCCAGGCTTTGAAGTCATTTCAGTCAGTTGAAGCCAGGTTTTGACATGCGTAGTGGCCAAACAGTGTAATAACAGCAATGGCGTCCATCACGTGATGCACACTGGCCCAAAAAGAAGTTTTCTCATAAGTTTTCATTGTGAAAGAAGCAGCTGTAAAATGCTGTATACATTATTTTGAGCATCAAAATCCAAAATGACTCATTTCACTACCACATTATATTTTGAAAGAGCTGTACAATTAAATTATCCCATTTAAGTTAGCAGAGGGCAAAAAGTTAGCGGCTCAACCGGCGAAGTCTCTCTCTTGCTTGCTCAATCGGCCACACTGGGCAATACCTGAAATCCTAACTATGTTTTAGCTATGTTTTTATTAGTGTATAATTGCCAACAAATAATTGTTTTTGTTGTTTTTTTACACCATGTTGCACCAACTACAGTAGCTGGCTCTAGATAAGACCTTTTTTTCTCCTAAACACTTGGAACAGGAAGGGTGACACAAGGTGCATTCACTTGGTTGCAATCCACAACTTCACCACTAGAGACGCGAAATCCTACACGCTGGACCTCTTTAAGATTGTCATCAGCGTGTCAACATTGTCGCGTTAGTTTGCTGATGTTAGCATTTAGCTCAAAGCACCACTGTGCAGGCTCACAGAGTCACGAGCATGGCAGTGGACTCTTAGTCTTGTTTTCCTTACGGAAGAAGAGGGATTGAGTTACATAGTGAGGAGCTCATTTGTGTTTTCTCTCAAATTTTCTCTTTGCTCTCTGCTAAGGAATGATTTTCAAGTCTACCTCACCACAAAAGGACATAGTTTCCTGCAAACTCCAGTGTCCTCTTGCAGCTGGAAACATGTCAACTTTCAGATGTGAGGGGACAAAAAATTCTTGCAAATCAGCAACATTTATCTACTTCTTTCAAAAAGAACTTCTTTAGTGGAAACTAAAAAAACTGAAAGGGATTAGCCTTATACTTAATGAGTGAACCCAGAGATGGAAGGAAGTCATGAGATGCATTTGAACCTGTAGTATCTGCCAGAGGCTGTCATCCTGTCTGTCCTGAGCTTTCCTCCGTGACAGATAGAGACGCCGTCTATCTGCCAGAGTCTCTCCATAATTTCCAGGGGAAGTGTTCCTTTTAAAAGACAAGGTTGGAGTTGCCGGGGAGTCGGCTGATAGCGGCTCAGGTTAAGATGGGGTGTGAGGGGTAGGCGTAGTCCGACACAGGCTATCAGACGACGGGCCTCCGAGCAAACAAACAGCTCTGACCTCTGAAAACAACGGCAGCAGGGAGCAGCTGATAGTGAGAGACGGATAGGTGGAGGTTGGTGATGGCGTGTGCAGGGGAGGCAGAGATCAGGGGCAAAGGGGCAAGAATTATCTGATCCCTCCGTGATCTTAGTGTCTCACTGTCTATTAAAATCAGAGGTGGGAGTGTGTGTGTGCTTGAGTGGTAGTTTTCTTTACGTTTGGTGAATCACTATGTCTTAAAGAGGTGTTAACCCAAAAATAATTTCACCTCTGGTTTCAGTGGCGAGTTTGTGCATCCAAGAATGCTCTAAAAATTCCTCCGGAGGGAGCTGACTTTCACATGAGCAGCCACATCTTTTACATTTTCACCATTTGGCAGACAAACTAGCATCGTGACACTGTGCTCTGAAAGTTTGTCGTCTGTACTGAAATGTTGGAACAGCAGAGAAGTGCTTGAAGGGTCAGTTCAATTAAAATTCACACATTTTCATCCCACTTGAAATTTAAAGTATTTTAAAAATGATATTTGGCAAACATTTTTTTGTGATATCTCTTTCCAGAAATAACATCTGGGGCCTTAAAATGCTAATTTCTCTGCACATGTCAAGCATACTGGTCAGCAAGCAGCACTGGTGGCCCACATGCTATTAAATTAAGTAACATTTGACCAAATGTTAAACTTTTTTTAAATGTAATTTTTGTAATGGGTACACATTTTTACAAATTAAAAAATAAAAATGTTAAAAAAATAAAATTATTTTCCATATATATTTTTTTTTTTTGTCAAAGCCACATTGAACCACTGGAGATGGGATAAAGAGCCGCTCTGGAGCCCCATGTTTCTCTGGTTTAGGTCACAGAAAGATCACCTCCGTAGGGAAAAAGAAACCAAATTTGACTACTGGTGGGACATGGGATAGTCTCTGCTGTTCAAGTCACTTTGTACACCCAACAATCCACCTCGACCTCTTAACTAACCAGGTTTTCAGCCCGAAAAACACAAAAGTTGATGGGGGTGTTCTGTTTCCGAAATATGGAAGGATGGTTGAGTAAACCGCGAGTCACCAAATCACTGCACAGGTGATGAATACAATCAGTCAAAAACAACAGCAGGGAACATTGTAGAGAAACAGTCAGTTCAACATGAATCCACTGTTTGATACGGCGCAGAAAACATAAAGCAGGCGTCTTTAAGTTTCCTTCTAACTGCATTAGTTACTTGACCTGTAAGACATACAGACAAATTAGAGGAATGGGAGGCGTAGCAGTAGGAGACGGGAGGGAAGGTCAACAAATTCTTTGATTGCTGAACCTTGTCATTCAGATAGCAGAGCGCCTGAACATCAGCGAACACACCGGACAGCAGCAAGACTGAAGACTCTCTCCTCCAGAAAGTTCTGCTGAGCGGTTGAATTCAGTCACTTTGTTGTCTCACTTACTATGCTTACATGCACTATATATATACATATGTATTTGTCCAAAAACCTGTTGTTATCCACGTCTTTCTTAATGTTTGAAAGTAGCAGTGTTTCTCCTTCTGACCAGAAATTGAGCCTTTCTTTTGTGCGTGTACATGTGTCTACACCAGCCATGGCTAGTTGGTTTGTGTACAATGTACAGTGCTGACAGGAACGATGCCGTGTAGCTCAAACTTCGGTTAAAACCCTAAATGAAATGCATGTTCTGAATGCAGTATATAAATGTTCAAAGAATGCTCCTAAAACCTGAATAATATCAGGATATCCAACATGTCTTCATCTGCATTCAGTAATGAAATATGCTGTTTGCGTCATCAGTATGAAATCTGTATTGAAATCTGTATTTGATTCTGGTCAGAAAAATCAGAAAATGAATGTGCATATAAATGTAGTCAGTGTTTTGTTTCCCCTCCTCGTTCTAAATAAAGCCTGTTACATTGTTTGACAGTCACATTAGAGGTTATATGTCAACATAAAATGATGAAGTAATAGGTCGAGAATCAACTGCAAACAATGTTGCCAGTCGATTGTTTAAGCCATGTATCGAATCTGGAACATTTATGGTTCCAAATTCACAAAAGTGAGGACTTGGTGCTTTTTTCTGTTTTATATAATGGTAAACGTAAAATGGGTTTGTTGGAGTGACTAAAAAAGACTGTTAAAGAGGCTCTGGGAGCTCATAATGTGCATCTTTTGTCCATTTCCTGGCATTTTATAGATTAAACAATTAATCATTAAAAACATTATCAAAATAAATCAATAGAAAATATAATTAGATGCAGCCCAAATGTGACTGTCATACTTATGAAATAGTGGATGAAATAGTATTAACAGAAGCAGTAATAGATTTACAGCAGTTTTTGTGGAGTAACAGTGTCTAAGGCCATCTAACCTGCTTTCCACTAGGGGGCAGTTCTGGGAGTTAAACTCATGCCAGGCTCCTCTGAAGAGAATCTCCACTGTTGTTAGTCTTGATATACGGCTGCTGGAAACAGCCTCTAAGTGCATCTCAAGGTTCATTGAAAGGGTGAATAAGATCTATAACTCTTGAGTGGATGTCGTTTTCCCTCTGTCATGTTGGACAGACTGGTTTATGATTAGGAAGAGAAAAGTTAGTTACTTTATTGGGCCTAAAGAAACAATAAACACAAAATCTAATCTAATATTGTCAGTGGTGAGTCCTTGTACGTGAGATATATATATCCGTATTTTATATTTTTGTCACAAAGAATAACCAGGATTTTTAGCGGATTTATAAATGTCTGAATTTCAATCTTTTTACCATGACAATCTAAAAAATGTCAGAAAAATGCTAAAAGTTGTCAGTATGCAGACATTATTTGTAGTAATTCAAGTTTTCTATGACTATGTGAAAAAGGTCATAGTGAGTTATGAATACATATTATTTAAACCGTTAAAAAGATTGTAGAAGAACTTGATCTTACAGCAGTGTTGACATCTCAGCTGTCCTCCTCAGCCTGTCAGACGCCATCTTTGTCCCTGCTCTGCGCGCGACCTCAATATTTGATGCAAAAAGAACATAAAGCAAATCAAAAGTAGCCGATCAAACCAAATTCAAGCTTTTAAAACATCCCGAGAGATTCACTAAATACGTTATATCCTGCAGCGGCTCCAGCGTCTGCGGCAGGCAGCTGAGAATTGATGTGTGTTACGGTAAGAGTGCAGCCTCACTCGAATTACCTTTCACAGTCAGCAAGACTTTAAACTGTCCAGAGCAGCTGAGGTGTGTGTGTGTGTGTGTGTGTGTGTGTGTGTGTGTGTGTCCCACAGTCACTGTTATCCACTTTCATAACAACATTCAGCACACATGGGAACACATAATGGAGTTCTTAACGGTTTGAACTTATTTCTATTTCAAACCAGTTTTTTTAAATTTCCCTCCATGGCTGAAAATGTTCAACTGTTCCTGCTCCAGTATTTTAACGAGCTACCAGCAGAGTTTGTTTTAAATTCTGATACCCAGATTTTACTCTAAAATTTAGAGTAGAGTACAACACTTGTAGCCAGGGATAGAACAAGTCAGAGTAACTGTATTGTACTTGTATTACTTGTATTTGTTAATAATGATACATGACAGGTATCAGGTCAAAAGGCAGCGTCATAAACCTAAAGTTGGGTTGCAAGCCTTGTAAGAAGTTTATTGAATTTCATGAACTCAGTTCTTCTTCTTCACTTCCTTTCTCTGTGCATTAGTGTGTTTCTTGATATGTTACTGCCGCCTGTTGATCAGAGGAATGGTGTGAAACCACTGACTGTATTGTGTCACCTGTGTGCACAAGAGCTAACAAAATGGAAGCCTCCACACGCACACGATTCATGGCTCACTGGTGGTCAAAGACATAATGTCATAATGCAAAGATTAATGTCGAAATCGGCATATGAATGCAGATTTATGTTGGCAAGGGATGCATGCAGGTAAACAGTCCGTGTAGAGAGCACAAGAGGCAGAATGCATTGACTAAAATGCAATCCTGGAACCCTTTAGCTTTAAAGTCATCGGCATTCATGTGGAGCGATGTTGAGAGATTAGAGGAAATATTTATAACCGTTCTTGCATATCAAGACTGCTAATTGGCTGCAGTGTCCGGATATCTGTCATCCAGATATTTGCTGGCCACACAGAAACATTGGCTGTTGTCCCCAGAGGCTGAAACATCATCAGATATAGCTGATATTGATCCAAGGTACACGTACCACAGGCTATAATGAGTGAGATGATGGTATATGCTTCTGTAGAAGCCACAAGTCCGTACACAAGCCACAATCCTAAAGTGTAACTGCAACTGTCTGTGACGGTGGAGATAGCTTTTATCATCAAAGTGTTCACCACAGTCAACTGGCTTGCAAGGCTTTCTATTAAAAACTTCATTAACACGCTGACAACTGAATTCCAATCATTTATGTTCTGTTTAACACAGAGCGACAATGATTTCTCTTTCTGACATCTTAAACACTCTCAAGGTTAAAGTCAAGAAGAAGCTACTAGCGTTAGATTAAAGTTCTTGGAAAGGTATTCACGATGGTTTATGGAGTAAGGAGTTATTTTTCTGTTATTTTCGTCAATGGAATGAATGATGTCACTTCCAGAAACCGAAGCTGTTATCCCATGACACTTTTCATATGGAGACCATACTCTTTATAACACTAGGAGGATTACATCTTTGAGGATTACACTAAGCAAAATATTCAACAAACCGTTTTTTTTGTTTGTTTGTTTGTTTGTTTTTTAGCTCATCTTGTGCATCATTTTGAACGCATTTTCTCATTTTCTTTACTAGAACTGTCATGGGAATTTTTTAAGAAAGACCCTTCAATAAGGAAGACCGGATTCAAAGTATTAAAGTAGATTTATCTTAATTTTCTTTAATAGGTAGCATTTCCCCAATTTAAATGTCACCACTCTGATCTGACCCTGACCCTCGTTCTAGACTTCCTCTGTTTACACATTAACCTGGACTTTACCTTACCCAACTTTAGCAACAAAGTCATATTAGAGAAGTGAAAAGCAGAATATGTGAGGAGCAGGAACTCACGTGCACATCATATGATTCAAGACATTTGAAACACAGTATAAAACTGATTTTTTATAACAAGAACAAGTCAAAGAGATTAAGACAAGACTTTATAGCACAACTTCACACACAGGCTTCCTCAGATTGAAAAAAATCTGGACTTCAAATATTTTAAACTCCACACTGGACTCTCATGTCTATGGCACTTGGCAGCTCTCTACATGAAGCACTCTGTCACTGCTATTATAAGAAACCAGTTTATTGTTGTTTCCTTCCTAATTTGAAATGTGTCACTTCATGTGGGCAGACAAGTCATGAGTTATTATAAACCTACAATCTTACAATTACAGGAGAACTTGTCTGCAGCTTATTGGGTGTATTTATATATACGTGTGTGTATATATATATATGCATATATATAAATAATGTATATATTTTTGCAGTGCAGTCCTCCCTGACCCACAACACCACTAACTACTCTGACCCCCACCCCCTGCCTCCACCTCCACACCGCCAAACCTAGACTCTTTGTCACCGTGGTGATTGGTAGACTAAACACCGTGCAATATTCACCAGATCCACATCCCATTGGATCATTACGAACATTTGGACGATACAGAAGGAAACAAAACTTGTGACCCCGCCCCACCCATGTGCCCCCCCCCGCCAGCCGCCTAACACTCTCTATTTTAAGTGCACGGTCACATGGACATGAAATCACACACACACACACACACACGCCTATATTCTTAACATTCTTCGGCCAGTAAACAAACGGGCCGGAGAGATGCATCACCCCCGGCAGACAGACAGATTCTGAGGGCTGGGAATGTTTACATGGTCCTGTCGTCCTCTGAGGCCTCATCCAGAGCTGCCGAGGACTCAGACAGAGAGGAGAGAAACACTAAGAGACAATGTTCATCAAGTCATGAACCGCAGCTGATACCACTTCTGATAAGGCTACGAGGAAGTGCTCGTAATTGTCTTGACGCCAGCTGGCAAAGAAAATGTGTTTTCATCTATAACACACATTTGATGAGAGAGAAGAAGACCAATTCTTTGAAAACAGGAATTCTTCCTCCAGTGCATAAAGAAGTAATCACACTTTCCTTCCGTATTATCCTTGAATTAAGAAAATCTAGACCATACAGCATGATTTTGATTGAGAAAATCTGACAGTAAAGGGGTTGCACCTATAATACATGGTCGACAGAACAACTTGAGTTGGATAAATGACCCACTCACCGAGTCGGTGGCTTTGGCACTCTTTCACACAGCATCGATCTCAAAATGTCCACTAAAATTAGTTCCTGAATCAGCTTGAGGTGAGGATGACAGTAGGGCTGCAACTAATGATTCTTGTCATCATCTCAATTAATAATTTAGTTATTTGGTCTATAAAAAGTCCTTAAACATCTGGTTTGGTATACAACCCAAAGATATTCAATTATCTGCCATAGAGGGCTAAAGAGAAAAGAGAAAATTACTAACTAAAAATTACTAACTAACTAAAACTGGTTGGCGGACAGAGCTGTATGCTGTCTTTAACTTTGGTTGCTGTTGAGGTAGGAGATGAAATGGTGGCTCAGGTTTTCTTGATATGCTCACTCCTGAACTGGTCACCCTCAGGTTTGTCCACAGAGGATCTCTGCTTAATGGTACAGATGGGAGTTTTAGAAGAGAACGATGCAATAGCCCCTTTTCCACTGCAGGATTTTTTCCCCAGAACCACTTTTCAGCCCCATAGACAGGAGGAATCAGGGTCTAGATTTTGTTTATCATTCATAGTTTCAGGTGCTCTGGGGATGGTACCCTCCAATGGACCAAGAACTATCAGGGCAGAGTTTGCAGGACTAAACCAATGACAGTATAAAGAATGGACAGAGCATGAACAACGTCACCCACAGATTTCTGTAATTTGAGACACTCAACAGCGCTATGTTGGCAGTACTACTTCTTCCACTTCCTGGTTAATCAACGGCAGGCCTTTGGTGGGGCGATTGGCGCCTTGGGGCCATCTGTAACGGCACTTACCTGTCAGCCAAAGCAGCCTCACTGTTAATTATGCGTAACTTTAAGCCTTAATATAATAATAATAATAATAACTGTTCTTTGTACCAGGCTCTAAACATGTTTATTTCTGCTGTGAAGTTGGACATTTTAATATGGGGACTTATGGAGACTGACTCACTTCTGCCTCAAGTAACTGATCTCGAGGAACAATTGATGCTGTAGAACCTGGTGCCTACACTACCCACAATGCAACATAACTGTGGAAAGGTCAGTTGGTGATTCAGGTTTGTTATGCTACGTAGAACGGCTAAGTGAGCCTAGAGCTGCTGACCACAAGCAGAGATGAGGAGTCGGGGCCACAGAGGTCCAGTAAACTCTTTTCCTTCTAACTCCATGAAATTAAAATGTTAATTGTAATCTTCAGCCTCAAGCGACGCTGACTCAAGCGGTCACTTGTTATTAGATTTTGCACAGTAGAGCACGGAGCTAACCTGGAGTTCCCCTTGAATCAAGTCGTTTTAGTTGTATAAACTTTACCTAACCTTGGCAGATCAAAAAGCATGTCTTTGTAATGGAAGGAATGGAGAAATTACTAGATGGACTTGTAGTCTGGCCTTCTTCTTTTAGAGTTTTCTGACCTCCTATGGATGAGATAAGATAAAGTAACACTTAATTGATCCCCAAGGGAGAATTCAGTAAGTGGGTGCTTGTAGCCCGAAGGTTTTGTGTCTGATGTGAACTTTCTTTTTTGATTTTTCTGCGTTACAAAGGAGGTTTTAGACGGCTGAAGTCTTTGCTGACCCTGAACCAAACAACCGGCTGTGTGCAGCACTTAGATGTGACTGAATGAGAACCAGCCAGCAGACATTTTGGAGTCCCCGCGGCCCCGGATATGAATGAACTGACCGCATTCTACCGTGACTCCACATCAGTCAAAAAGATATAAGTCACTTCCTCCACACACACATACATGCTCAAGAAAAAGACTCCATCCCCGTCTCCATCAGTCAAGTCCTGTGGCCGATGAACTTCCATCGTCTCCAAGGTTGATAACAAGCCTCTTAAGCTTGGCGGCTAATCAAGCTCAAAGGAGGGAGAGAAAGAGAGATAGTGGAGGAGAACAAGAGGTCTGCCGGTGGATGTAGTGATGTCTCTCTCTCTCCCTCTCTTTCCTCTTCATTTTCAATTTTCCCTTATCTTCTTCTCTCCACAGGGGGAGGCGGAGGGAGGCCTAATAGCCCGTGAGGGGGGCTGTGGACTCTCCAGAGTCTCTCCACATACCACTCATTTACTTTAACTGAAGAGAGAGAGAGAAAAAAAGAGAAAAGTCTTGATAAATCATCCAGGGTCACACGGCTTCCATGTTCCCCTGAGTTACGGAGATAGAGAGCGAAGGGAAACAAAATGAAAGAAAACAAGAAAAATGTTAGAAAAACCGAAGACAATCCGTCTCAGACGTCCGTCTTCGCTTTGATGTGCGTCCCATCAGACAAGCAGCACGAATGTGAAATAAACAGAAACAAGTGGCGGCTGCTGCTCTCTGCGGTTTGCACTCGGGTTCAAGTCCTTCTGTGAACAGACTTCCTCTATGTGCTTTAATGAGCTCTGCTTGTGCTTGGCATGAAAATATGAGCTCGGATTAATTTGGCTACTGTTTCATGGATGAGATATAATCTGGAGTTTATTTCCCATTCTACATCTTTAACATCCTGTAAAATCAGAAGTTGTGATTCACATTTCTGCATCCCAAGAACAGAGAGAAAAAAAAAAAAAAACATTTAATTTTCTATTTAACCAATGGCTTTGTTGGAAAATGGCCATGACAGCAGTGTTGCTTTGCCGCTGACTTATCTCTTGTCTTGACTTGCTGTTTTTCTTTTTATTTCACAACTCTTTATTTTCTGACATCTCACTCCTCTATTTCTAATCACATCCTCTAAACAAGAACACCCTATCATCATAAATCAAATCCACGATAATGATAGAATGCGGGGAAATTCAAAGCAGCTCAGTGACGAACAATGAACTCTGTGCTTCTGTGAGTTTAGTGTTTATCACATTACCCATCGTGCTAACATTCGGTCATAAATTAAAGCAATGGATAGTTTAAGATTTTGACCTGATGGTGGCGAAGATGAACAGGCCTTAGTGCTTTTATGATGGGCCCTACCTACATCGCAGGATCAAAAAGATACTTGATATTGGACAACATCAGCGTATATTACCCAGCAATCATACCTAGCAAAACCATGACAGAGATGGGTTTGCCCTTTTCCATACATAGCAAATGGCACCATTTTTTAATTTAACACAAGTTCTTCTTTGAACGCAAGGTGTATTTATGAGGTGACAATCCGAGTCTCTTGCAACACATGGTGGACAAGGGAGGGACTGCTCTCTCTCTCTCTTGGGCAATCCACACTATCTATAGTTACACCCCTCATTCTGCACCTCATGCAGAATTTATGTCCCACAATTTAGTGCCAAAACACGAAATAGCGTGCCCTAGAAAGCAAGCAAGTGAGTTTGCAGTAAAGATTCCTCTTTTTTTATTAACTGTAACCACAAGCTGTCCTCGAGTCTCATTGCTTAACCTCCTCCACACTTTGTAATTCCACCTGGTCACCTGTAGAGGCTCACCGAGGTCACAGATGTTCAGATTGGTATAGTTTCTCTCTCATCTCTTTCCCACGACTCTCTTACCTCATCTTCTCTCCTCACTGTGCCCCCTCCTCCTCCTCCTCTTCCTCCTCCTCCTCCTCCTCTCCTCTCTAGCCCTTGTCATCTCTCCATCTCAAATCACCTCCTCTAACCCTTGTCCTATTCAGCCTCTCCACCATCTCTGCTGGCTCCTCATCTCCCGTCTTTTCCCACAACCAGGAAGACATTCTTTCTTTTTTCTTATGAGTAATATTTTGGTACCGATGAATGATGAGAAAGCAACAAGTAAAACAGGAGATGCGCACCTTCATGTGTGTTGAATTGGTTTCTCTGCTTTTCATGTCTGACCTGGATCGCACTGGAAAAAATACATTAAAAAACCTCATGTTTTCTGACAAAAGGCCTTAACCAAAATTACTCAACCTCAGTCTAACCCCACAAAAATGTAAGTATATAAAACTGGAAGCAAAAAGTGTTGCAGCATTTTTATATAGCTCAGTCTACCCGGAAATTACATTCATATTTTATATAAATACGTACATATGTATACGATTTAGGTCAAGTACCTATGTCCACTGCCAGCGCACATGTAGAAGTCTGGAGCTCGGGGTGGTGGATAAGTATGTAGTGAGTCAGGCTCTCATGCAGATTCTTTAGCTCAGCGTAATCTGGTGCGACGTCACCCTCATTGCGACACAAACATACAGGAACAATCCTTTACTTTTGAGATCCCTTCATTGGCAACTACACAAAGGAACATCTGCACCTCATCAGTTAACCACAGCGTGGTCAATTGTGGTGGCTGTTCATACTGCAAAAGTGTAATTGCTCCACTGTTAAATATCGGCTCAGCTCACCTGGAACCTCAACCAAGGAGATACCAAAACAAAACAAAAAAAAAGCAGTACAGTGGAGCTCCTTGTTGTGTCTTCTTCATTGTGCAGGGTAAATATTACCATTATTATTTATATCCATTTTAGGCATGAAGTTGACATTGTTTTGTAAGCAGATGGCAACATGAGACCACCAGCATCACATTGAACCAATGATTAAGATTTGTGTCAGCGGTCACAAGGTCAGAAAGTGGCCGGGTATCAGAAGAGGAGAATTAAAAGTGAGGAACACTGTGACAAGTGTGTGTTGAAAAGAAAAACACACAGACACACGCACACACACACACACACACAACCACCGATCCACCCCTCTACCTCTCTATCTGCCCCTCCCTCCCCCCTCCTGGTTCTCTAACGTCACTCCTGCAGTGCAGATAAGACCGAGCCGGGCTGTCAGCGGACGCCACGTCTGTCACTGTTCTCTCACACACACACACACACACACACACACACACACACACAAAACCTGGCACTGCCAGTGGAGGAGGAAGGGTTGGACTAGTATATCAGGTCATCAATTATTGTCCATTTGATTGCCATGTAATCAGATAAATCTGACCGACAGGGCTGAATATGCCCTAAGGATGCTTTTAGAAAGGACTGATTGTCCAAAACTCTTTAAAACACGTTAGCCGCAAACTGTAAACGTACTGTGCCTACATTTGGTCCAACTGGGAGGTAGAGTCAGCAAACAAGCTCAGCAACATGTGGGCTGTGTCTTTAACAACATATTTTTACATAAAAGTAGAGTTACATGCAACCTCGTCTGCTAGAAATTACAATTATATCGCCTAACTAATCATTTTCTTCAACGAAAACATGTTCAGAAAAACATAATGTTCAATGGCAACAAGGTAGTACAACAATTTGTAGGGAGGAAGTTTGGGTGGATAATGGTCAATAAATTGATGCAGGGTCCACATCCCATGTGTGGCCTGGTTCAGGCAACAAAAGCTCTCTGGTTAGGAAGCGATCATGATTTGAAGTTTGAATCGTGAGACTGTCTCACATGGTGACAGAATGATGAAGTTATTCTTATTTTATTCATATTATTGCATCCTGACATACAAAATGTTAGTATGGTGTCAAGCTAAATGTAAACATGATAATGTTCCGTCAACGTGGCCGCTATCCTCGATCGCAGTAAATATCCAAAAATATGAAAGTTGTTTCTCTGTTGTACTTGGCCCTTGCTGTAAACATTCTTGTTTCCATCAGGTTAATAATAATAACAAGTTTATATTATAATTAATTATTATACAATGATAATGATGACTCCCTGATGCTCCCTCTAAAGCTATCATGAGGTCAAATGACATTCCCATCAGCCCAGACACATTTTTGGGTGTAGCGCTAATTAGCAAAATATGCTAAAATGATAAACACTAGATATGGTGTTAAATATGGTCCTACCTGCTAAACCTCAGCATGTTAACGTGATCATTATCGGCACGGAAGCATTACAGCTGCTTTTATTCACCTTTGGATGACAAAATTCATATGTGACTGCCCGACATCTCTCAAAAAAGAGACTAACTTCATAAAATAAATGAGTTTAGTTAGAGTTAATGGTTGATGCATTGCATGCTCACTCTTTCCCTCCAGGAAACTGAAATAGAGGCGAGGCGGCATTATACCATTAAGGCGGTCACTAATCATGGTCGACCTTTTTCTTCCACATGTCGTAATGGGCCTCAGTTAAACCCCCACTTTTCTGGGACCCCTGCCCCCCAGACACGCACAAACATTAAAACCTGAAAGTTATTTTAGGCTCCTGTCACTATCAAACCTTACATTTTACTCCATTTAACCAAATTATCCGATACTCCAAGTGCTTAAAAACAATCACTGAGACGTAATTACAATTTTGACCCTGATTTGGCCCTACTTAAGATCCCATCCCCTTCAACGACCCCCGTGTCCTCATCCTAAATGGAGTCGAAGAGAGCCGGCTGTCCCCTCACCCAGAAGTACCCTTCTGCACTTAACATCCAGCAGCATCTCTGGAGTAATTTATCTGAAATTGCAGCCTCTTAAAAAGCTCAAGGTGTTGCATATTATCAAGGCTTAACACAGGAGGTGGAGTGGGGCAAAAAAAAAAAAAAAAAAAAGAGAGAGAGAGAGAGAGAAGAGAGGGGTTGTGGGTGTGAAGACATGTGAGGGGGAGTGAAGCAAGAAAATTTAAAATAGAGACGAAAGAGGCAATAAAACGTCCAAGAAGGAGTAAAGAATCTGAGAAGAACATTAAAAAGGTGAAGGTTCAGGGCGTGCAGAGAAATGTTCATTTATTTTTTCTCCATCCTAAAGCATAAACTGATAATAAGTCACTCAGCAGGGGTCTTTGGATCTCCTTCCAGCCGTTTTACAGTAAAGGATTACGGGTCATTAAAAAGAGGAACTGGATCAAAACAATGTGTTGCGATGAAAAATGTTGACGCCTCCCAGACGCGATGTAGAAATCAAACCGAAACGCGATGTACTTCCTCGGGTGACCTTACAAAATATACACGCACACGCCATCGGACAGTCAGCCAGACGAGCCCTAATATGTATCCCACGATTCCTTGGGTGCCATCACGAGTTGCATGTCTTGTAAACGTCAGCTGTGTGGAGGGTGAGGGATGGTGTTAAATCCTCCAGAGGTTGAACCCCACAGAGAGACATTTTTCTTTCCAGCTTCACCTTGTGCTGAAAAGTAAATGTTTAAGCGAGCGGGGATAAACACCCCTAAATCATCATCGTGAGCCGTGAGCGCGCACCTTATGGGGGAATGGAGGAATTCTGGGAAATAAAATAGTTGTCCCTTGGCTGTATCTCCAGGTGCATCAGAAGTGTGACAGAGCTGAGGTGTGCACGGAGGGAATTTAAGTCCTGGACATGAGGAAACACACTTCAAAACAGTTATTTTTGCAGTTGGCAGCCTCCCGGCCGCTGTCCCTGTCAGTGCTTCTGATTGCACTGAGATACGGCAGCCGGTTGATGCGTCTCTCAGCTCACAGACGCTGCACCCTTAATCCTGGAAACACAGATGGAGCTGCAGAAAATTGGTTTTAAAAACAGTATTCTACATCTGTGGGAAACACTATCTCGTCTGATTCATAATGAAAGCAAATGCCTGTCCTTGCTTGGGATGTAAACACGGATTAGGCTTTTTATTTCACAGTATATTTGCTTGGCTTCCAACCCTCCTCTCTGTCTTCCTGAAACCCAAACAAATCATTAATGTAATCACTGTTTTCCAGCAGGACGGCACTGTGTGGCCTGGAGGTTACAGTAGGAGATAGAGCTGCAGAGATCGGACCTCTTTCTTTGGTCGGCTAAGTTTCCACAAACAAAACGTGACCTGGTGGTGCTTCTGTAGGTCACAGTAAACAGAGCATCATACAGTTTTTTTTACGTGGAAATTCACGGAAAAACCATAGGAGAAAGTTCAATTTGTGAATCTTTTATCTATTTGCATGTCAGCGCCCGACCCAGGGGAGGTTTTAATGAGATTAAAGAAATATGTAGATGAATATTCAGCTTGCAAAGCATTAGAGTGTTGTTTTTAATGAGGTGCAGTGATGTGCACAAGGGAGGGGAGCATCACCTCTGGCCTTTTTGTCTTGGGAATAAAAGTGGCCTTTTGAAACGTCATGTTAAAGCTCATTCCTCGCGTGTTTATGATTTAACTTCTAACAAGAAAAACAACAGAAATGATACCAGTTTTTTCAAACAGACACTTGATGAGGGGGCATCCTGTCTGCACCGGGGAGGTGCCTTCAGTCTGGGAGGCTCTATGATAGATGAAGACATGAGGCAACACCAGTCAGCCCACACCATTTTGCTTCTTTGGTTATGAAGTAAACTCATCTTACAATATGTATGTCAACGATTTAATGAGAAAAACGATAAAATAAGTTGATTTGTGTGGTAAGGTTAAGAATTAAAGTCAGCGTAAGGCAAAAAGAAATCAAATATTTTCAGAATTAAGTCATATTACTAAAGATAAAGTCATAATATTCAGTTATATTCCGAAAAAGTGGAATCCCAGTGGACTTCATGATGTCTCTTTATTCTTGAAATTTCACATTTTTGTCCTTAATAGTGACACTAAATGTCTGTCACACAAAAAAGAGTTTAATTACTCTAGAATCTACAGACTCAATTTGATTCACATGTTTTTAATCAAAGATTTTCCAAGTTGTGTTTTTAGATTCATATGTGACTATCCAACATCTTTAGTAGATTATTAAAACTGACTGTAATTAGAATATTCTGTATTTTAACCAGCATAAATAAGTGTTGGCATGTATGTTTTCTCCCATTTCACTGATTTTTGTAGCTGCTTAAAAAGAATACACCCACTGGATTATAAAAAGTCCCCCTGGATAAAACTCAAAAACTGAAATCATGACTGCTCGCTTTCACCTCACCTACCGCAAAGATCGGAAACAAGTCGAGGGGCTCAACCTGTGTAGTATAATTTTATTTGGCAGTCCTGTGTGCAGCACAGGGTAAGTAATCAACCCCCTCCATCAATACAGCCCCCCCGCCCCCTCCCCAACACACACCTCCCCACCTTCCCCCTCTGTATCTCTCAGCTCCCAGGAAGCTGCCGGGCTTGGCTGGAGCCAGAGTTCTGCCCCATCCATCATCCTTATCAGGGAGAGCCTGGCTGTACTGAGGAGGGAAGAAGAAGAAGAAGAAGAAGACGAAGAAGAAGAAGAAGGGAAAAAAAAGAGAAAAAGAACAGAAGAAGAAAAAGAAAAGAAGTCTATTTTTAATAGATGAAACAAAAGGCAGAAGAGAAAAATGTCAAACCACAACCTTGAAGAGCTTTATGGTTCACAGAGGGGTGTGCGTGGGGGTTTTGGTGCAGGACAGGGGTAAAGTAGAGGGGGGGTGGGGGGGTTCACCAGTGATAAGCACTGATACAAACAATAACAACAGGCACCATCCAGCCACATCAAAGCCCCCCATTTAGATTTGGGGTTTTGGGTGGTTTTTGAGGGGGTGTATGGATGGTTATGGGGATGGGATGGTGGTGGGTGGTGGTTGTGGCGGGGTGCTCTGCAGTTACAGTTGTTCATCAAAGCCTCGGCAGCAGTCTGACCCCGCGCCAGGACCAGGTTTAGAACATCTTTTACAACTCTGTCTCAAATAAACAAAACACAGCGAACAACACGGAGAAGAGGAATGTCCAAACCGGCTGCTCTGGTCCTGATAAAGAGTTTATGGTTGGATGGAGCAGACGGAGCTGTTAACTTACCGCTGTGGATAAAGAGCTAAATGCCATAACTGTCAGGGTGTCCTCAGATGTCCGAGGACTGGAAACACTTTCACTTTTGAAGAGCTGGCTTTAGATGTGGATGTGCTGTCTTCATTAGTTGTTGCCCAGAAAGTAAGGAATGATCTTAACACAACATCTGTAATTTAGAGTCTTATGTGCATTAAAGAGAGTGCAGAAAGCAGCTCCAGTTTCCTGTACACTTAAACTGGTAACGGTTGTTTCAGGTAGCTCAAATACATTTTGCTGCTCCTCGTCCACAGCAGTACATTGCTTAGCTTCCTATGCTGTCAGTTAACAGTCTTGAGAAATTATCTGAACAGCAAAATGAGCTGTTTTTGAATCAGGATCTCTAATAGGTATGAACGTTTATTTTCCCTGTGGATGCTATTTTAAGCCACATTTCCAGAGACTTTAAAAATAATGATCTAACGTGTTACAAATTCTGTAGCACAAAACTCAGATTCTGCTTCCTGTTTCCAGGGATACCAAATATGTCAAAGTGAATTTACAAACTTTATAGTATGATGCAGAATGATGCATTTCTGTGTGATGTAATACTGCAGCCATAAAAAATGCATATGTAAATAATGATATTTTGATCTATTTATATAGTCTTTTTTTTAACTAACTTTGAACCTGGAATAGGGTAAAGGGGCTCCGTATTGACAGAGATGATCTACTTATGATACAGATTGGTGGATAACATCAAATTTGCACATAATATTACTCAATACTCTCAAACATACATGCCAAAATAAGTACAAATAAGTACGTCATAAGTTAAATCTATATTGGTTTATAATGAGAGCTCTGGAAGTAACATAACATGCACCAGAGGCCATATTTACTCATATAGCTCCTCGGAAAACAGCAACTTCAAACCAACAAAACCAGATAAAAATCAAGCACTCTGTTCAAAATGGGGTAAAAGTGGTTTTTAGTTATATAATTTTTTAGAAACCGATAAATATATTTTGTGTTTTATGCCCTCCTGACTCTCATCCCAGGCACCATCTACCCCCACTCCATCGCCAGAGGGAAACATAAACTCATTCATCTTGATGATCACAAAAAACAAGAGCAATCCATCTCGTTGGAGATGAATGGGCTTCTGCAGGGCTGGAAACGTAATAAAAGTAGCTCTCTAATGGTGTATAGTTGTATTAGGCCCCGCTTATAAAAGCCATAAGGCCATTGTCAGACAGGCAGGGAAATACAGCATCATTACAGCTCAGTACAGACGTGGATCAGTCTCTGATAACATTAAAGCAAAGCTTCCTTTGTGCGGTGGTGGTCTGCTCTCCACCAATGTAACTGGTTTTGGCGTGGGCCAGACGAGCAGCAGCTTTGAAGCTCTACGGCGCGTTGCAGTGGTCGAGCCTCAGCTGATGTCGCAGAGCTGCGCAGCTGACAGGATGAGTGTGGGCTGTTTGAACTGGAGGTGCTGCACGCTGTGTGATGTAATTAAAGCTAGATCTAACATAGTGAAGTAAAGGAGGCTCTGTTACGGGTGATCAAACGGACAAACCAGAGTTCACGCATGTTATGTTGATTTACTAACAAGAGTCACGTTAGCAGGATGGACAAAGTACTTTAGGATATGGAATAAAATGAAATAAAATAATATAAATAAATGTTTGATCTAAAAGTCTTTTTTACACTCTAATGAAATACATTTTAAAATGTGGCCTGTTTTATTTGTATTTTGGGGGAATTTCGTGCCTTTATTGAATGCTGCCCAAACAGACTTGAACTGGGGTAGAAAACATCATTTAGCATGATAACAAAGTTCAGCCGAGTTTTGAACAGGCTCTGACCTGCTGTGGCACTTGATAAAGCCATGGGAATGGAAAATCATCAAGCCCAACAAAAAATATGTCCTCTTGGGACCATAAATAGTGGATCTGTACAAAATTTCACATCAGTGTATCTTATATTTATCAATACATTTTCACTCTGAATCATAAATTAATCAGCCCGGTTTCCTTGAAATTACATTTATGAATTGATTTAGCAACAACAACAGCAAATATGCATTGAGGGAAATGTAATGTGACCGAGTTATGTTTTGCATAACACATAATTGTAATCAATGCATACCTGGCAAGTCGCAAAAATTTGGTTTTTGCCAAAACAGACAATCTTTTCATGCACTTTGCACTCATAGTAACTTCATCATGATTATGTTTATGCATCGGTAAGTAAGGCTGGAAAAAGATCATGTTCTGTTTAAATAGGGGAAAAAGTCAGAAGTGACTTTTGATGTAAGATTTTTTATTAACATTTAACCGAAAACCTTAAAGTGCTTATGTTGCCTGAACCTATAAGCAGAGACCAGAGTCTGGACATGAACCCAGGATTCTAGGTTTACAGTCCTGCACTTTGTCACCACAATGAAATTATGAAAAAAATGTAGTAATATACAAACGTAGGTCTAATTTCATTTTATGTTTCAATGTATTTTCACTCTGGTCTGAACATATCGAACAAAACTAAAAAAAAAATATATATATATAACACAATAAGAAACATTGGATTTCATTTTCCACTGCAGATCGTAATGTTTTACATTGTGTGTTACATACCTTCTAGACGGAAACCAACGTCTGCCTGTAAAGAGTCATCAAACATTTAGATCACCGCGTTTGGCTGTGGAGGATAATTGAGTCGTATTGGATCGTAGTGAAATGATAATTAAACGTGCAAGAACACGAGCATTCTCCTCTTCATACAGACAAAGACCGAAGACTTTGTAAGATTCTTAAAATTGGATTTCACTTGACGGGAGTGTTTTCTCTCATTTCAAACAACAAACACATCACCGCATGAGGACTGACTCGTTCCTGATGCATCCAATGAAACCAGTTGCCAGTCGTTTTTTTAATGATTCATTTTTGAGGGCTCGGGTTATATTTAACATAAATACCAGAGCTGAAATTGCTCAGCAAAAATAGATAAAAACACCCAAAGTACAAGTCAGATAATAACTCACTTAACAGTCTTGTAGAGGTGCCTGGAGAAGTGAACCCTTACAGGTTATTGGTTAGGGTTAAACTGCAGTTGTTTTTGAGTTGAGTGGACTTTCAAGTATAAACACCCTGTGTTATAAACAGTAACATGTAAGACCACGCTTGCATATTTAGCGTATTTAACTTCTGTTGCTCGACTTCAGGGAGTAAGGATAGTTATGAAATCAACATCAGCTACAGAAGATGTGCAGATTTTGCAATAAATACTGACCCGGGTAGAGGTGAGACACCTACTGAATTCTGCATTTTGAATGGACATTTTCTTTCTCCACACACACATGAAAACTGGACAACTATTTCATGTCTTTCCATGCAAAAGAAAAGTCGCTACAGTAAGAACACTACACAATGATTGCTACCACAGATTTAGAAGTGGGTAATCCCCAAAGCCAGTTGGCATTTGCTTTTTATGATACTGATAAAAGTACAACCGGGCCAGCTAGGATTTGATTTCAACAGTACAGGTACAATTAAACTACATATTTTCTGTATATATAGATATATTCTGTATTGACTGCAGTTGAAAAACACAACTGCTCTATTTTAATTTTGTTTTAATTTAGATGTTGATCTAAAACAGTCAACAGGGAGAATTTCAGGTCAGGTCACTAACCTCCCTGAGACAATACCGAGGACATGACCTCTGTGTCCTCAGGTGCGGCCCCGAGTACAAATGTTTTCAACGTAACACGAAGAATACGTGTGGTTTATGAATTCATTATTTGAGCAAAGCTACGTGTCAGTGTAGTTTTCGATAACACACAAACACACTCATGTTAAACAGACAACCCCATCACTGAGAAAACGATCAAATACAAATCACAAATTTCAAGATACAAGATTCCCTGTACTGCTTCACAATATCGCCGTACATAATTTAAGACAGACGAAGCTCCTCAGATGAGCGAGGAAAGCTGCTCCGGGTCTGCGGCTGAGGGGATCTGTGTCGTCCAGATCCAGGCCACAGCGGCCTCGCGTGCTCTTGTGCCGCTCGTTGTTTTCATAAAGGCTAAAGCTCAGAGGCCCCCTGACAGATACAGAGATGTAATTGGAAGCGTCTGGCATTTTGTGTCGGCCTACAACCTCAGTGCTTCTGTCTACACGTACAGAGAGATTCCGACCTGTACACACACTTAAAGTCAAGTCACAGTATATCATGACCCAACGTCACAGGTTTGCTTTTACACTGATCTATTGGCTGTGAGAGACCGTGGGAGAAGGGAGTGGATGCCTGTCTGCCCAGAAGGATCATCCACATTTGGTTATGAAGGAGTAAAACAGAGAAAGAAGAGAGAGAGAGAGAAAAAAAGGTCTGTTTCAGGAGCCAACAAAACCAGGAGGAATACTGACTGTGGTTTGTGTCACTTAGGTTTTATATCATTTATAAGTTTTATTATTTTTGTGACCAACGGTGTGAGTCAGAACATGTTTAACGGTTTATGAGGAGAATCTCGAGAGGTTTAATCTGAATGTTCTAATTTACTACTGTACATGATAATGCATCACAAAGAGGGAAGTTTGAGCTCATTTAGATGAAAATAAATCACAATATTTGCAAAATATTGTACATCCCAGCAAATCCAAATTAAAAAAAAACAACAAAAAAAAAAACATTAAACTGATGCAATGTCTAATTGATCCTGGCAGGATGACATCACTTGTCTGTGCTTTCCAAAGACCATTACAAATCATTGCTGGAACTGGAAAATAAATCCATTTTCATGATGTGACAACCAACCATGGTTTAGGTTTGGTTTAGGCGGAAACACAACTTAGGTTACGGTTAGGAAAATATCACTGTTTGGATTAAAAATACTACTTCTATGAGGTTAAGGAACAATGGTGGTCATGGTTAAAAGAAACCAACAATGACTATCGGTAAGAAAATGGAAAATGAATGGCAGTCTCCCTCTGTGGACTTCACTCCTGACGGAGCGTGGCGAGACTGCAATGTGTTTCACGTGTTATCACAATGCATTTTTTCACTGTTCATGTGACATTGTACGGCAGCGTCTACTGACTTGCATCGGTGAGATGGCATGTTCAATTCTACGGCCAAACGTCACAGAGAAAAAAATTGTCCAGCGGGAAAGTCCACGTCTGAAGAAAGGGTGGTGTGGATGGATGATTCAAAGGACCCGGCTCTTACCCAGGAGACAGCCGTTTGTGTCCTGTGCGAAACCAAAAGTCAACAGTGACTTTTAAATTACGTACATGACTTGCAGGACGTATTTAACTCACGTAATGGATGCAACGTGAAGTAGTTTTGGTTCTTAAACCTAACCAAAGTGCAACCATTTCACAATTAACCATGTGTTTATTATTGTTACCATGACTCTGTGCTTTCCTACACATCCAAAACCACTAAGATAACAAAAGACATCTATAACAGTGTTAAACGACGTGCAAAAAGCTTAAAAGACGTTAAATGACAATATATCCCATCCCATGATATTGCGTTGAACGGAGAGACCTAATTCCTACCGTCACCGGTAGAAGTCTTTGTCACAAAGTAATATTGGAACACTTAAAATAATCCTTGTGCTGTTTCTTGTAAAGACTGATACAATTTTTAAAATGTAATAACAGTGCCCACAGAACCCGAAATATGTACGCTATGAAATTAAAATATACTTTGTGTGGACCTTCAAAACATTAGCAGTGAACTGCCAGGAACCGCTACAACTTCTAAAGACAAAAGTCTTGACACCCTTCTACTGGCTCAATCTCGATGCCCTCCCAATCTCTATACAAGAACTTGTTGTCTCTCGCATCTCTCGTCTTCACATTCTTGATGAATTGTATAATAACAGCGCACACTTTCAGGCAGTCTTGCCTCAAGTAAACATCATCACCAAAATTGTACGTTTCGGAAACTGAAATTTGTTTGTTTGTTGTTTGACAAAGCCTCCGATGCTGGTAAACTGGTTACAGATGCTGTTGGTTAGACAATCCAGCAAGTGCTTACAGGAAGCGTACAGAAGTTGAGCAGTACAACTACATGAAGAAAGTGATCTGAACCATTGTCATCTGCCAAAAGAATATATATATGTGTGTTCGTATTGTTATGATAAACAGTGGCATCTTTTTGTAGGAGATACAGTCCATGTGTACGAACCAGAAATAATTACCATACATCAGCATATATAAACGATCTAAATATGGAGTTGCATTATCACCTGATAAATTAAGTTTTGCTTCATGCACACTTATGAAATAAAACTTATTCACAGTAAGTGTATAAAAGTCAAGCCCTGCACAAGACACCAGACATCACATTTTATTTTTTCATTTGAGCGTTATTCATCCAGATTGCTTCCTGGTTATCTCTAGGGAAGAATCATCCAAGACAGCAGCAGTTAACACCCCCAGCTACAGAGCCACTGTAAGCACATTTCACAAGTGACAGACTTGGACTATCTCGATGCAGAGAGCATTACGCTTTGGCAGAAATCCCAAACATCAGACGGGACGGTACCAGCATGAGATTGCTGATAGGGAAACAGGACTAAACAACATGTGACACGAGCAGAACGAACCATAAATCCCATCCGGGGCTCAGCGAGAATGAGCAACAATGAGTGGCTGGAGTGAACGTCCAGATGTGGAGCGGTGCTGCTGAAGAGGAAGACAGATTTATGGCCGCTTCTTTAATGAGGTAACATCCTTTTCACTCATAAGACTTTTAAGAACTTTTTTTTTTCCCTCCTACATGCAAGAAAAAGCAATTCTTCTGAAAGCGAGGAGAGGATGCAGAAGGGGGAGAGAAGGGGAGGAGGAAAGAAGCGGAGACGCAAAATGTAAAATTCGTATTTTTCTTTTTACGTCATTGAGGCAACTGCTGCAGAAGGGAGTTTCGGGAGTGTGAGGGAGGATGAGAAAACAGTAATACTTTAACAGCACCATAAACAGTGCAATATGATCTACAACGTCTTATTCTGAGATGTGAATGGAATGATTTGCAGCTTTAATCTCTGCAGTTTGTGGGAAAATTACAAACTACACTTGCACACATTTAAACTTGCAGGATGTGTGTTTAAATTAAAGACATGATAGAGAGCAAATTCAAAAGAAAAAAAAAATCACATTTCTTAACTCCAGGTTTATAAATTACTAAATCTGAAACCATAGATGCACATGTTACCAAACTTAAAGACTTGCATTGTGGTCCAGCTTATGCATCTATCTAAAGACAATGTGTTCTTTATGTGTCTCCTAATATGCAAGTAAAGGTGTTTTTGTGTTGCTCGTTGCTGTTAACTTCTCAAAAATGTACCTTCAACGTCCAAAAAAGGTTACAACAGGCTGTAAACATGTTTATTTCTGCTGTGAAGTTGGAGGCTTATAGAACATTATAGACTCATTCGCAGCCAGCCACAAGTGGCCGTTCAAGGAAAAGCAATTGTTGCCCTCATTTTTCAGCCACAGTGGTTGCAAACATTGTCTTGCTGTGAAGGCAACACTTGGAGACATGTTCAGATTCAATAATTTTGTCTCTCACTTCATTTCTTTAGAGGGGACTTTTCACCAGATATGCACCCTCCCTTCACACAGAGACTGGATCTGGGGCACCATGACCCTCTCTGGCCTCCGGGCCTGTGGCCAGTAAACTCTAGTAAAGTTTTGTCTAATTGTGTCGCTCTGACAGTAACATCCAGCTGTTTTCTCCTCAAATCTTTGCCCTCAGCATCACCTCTTATCAAACTAAGGCTTTTGCTATTAAAAAAAAAAAATTCAGAGGGGTGATTAGGGCCCTGCAGCAGATCGCATCTTATGAAACCGAAGGGCCCCGGCTTGTTTTTGCTGAGGCGGTGGGCGGCCATTTATGAGCTGCTAACATGAATGAAACAAGGTTTTAAAACAGAGTGGGTAACAGAGGATTTGTGTGGCTGCACTCCAGGCCCTTTGCCTGAAACACTAGTGCAGATTGTGCTCGGCCTCTGAATGGCAGAGTCATCACCCTCTAACTCCTCTGCTCATTATACAACCTCTCCAGCTTCACTCAGCAGTGTTTGAACAACACTGAAGGACCCTACGAGAATGAGAAAACACGCCACTGATTTCATGAATGGGCACCGGCCCCCTCTCAAAATAAATCGGAGAGAAAAAAACAAGGTGGGTAAATAGTGCCGGTCCCAGCTGCTTGACTGAGAGCGACAAGAGTTAAAATTGAATTTCCGTGCAAGTGATGTAATCCGCTGGTCCAGGTCAGCCTGAGATGTTATTATCTTAATTTGAGGTTCATTAATCGCCGGTGAAGCGGGCTGATGACAAGGTTTCCACCTTGTCCCAGCTGCACGGAGCTGCCAGCTGATTTAGGACGGCTCCTTGCCTCGGTATGTAAACCATTTGCAGCAGGAATGTATAAGCAAGCCGTAAAAATAGGATTTGGCTGAGACATACAAGACGGATCGCGCCGTAAAACAACGCACCCCATCTCCACCGCAGCCTGGTGGGGGCGGTCGACTTGTTTCGGGGGTTTGGAGGTGGTGGTGGGGAGTTGTTGGTGAGTTCTCACAAGCAAAGGGAAGCCAGCAGGTTCAGAGTTCGAGCCCTGGCGACAGGCCGTAGATTTGAGGAGGAAAGAGGAGGGGAGTGTGTTTAAAACTGAGAATGGATTATAGGCTCCGAAATGCTGTAATCCTCCCCACAAATAAACGATATATAACATATGACTCTCACAAGGAGGTTTAGGGAGGAGACACTTTCACATGCAAGCAGGAAAATGCGCGCATGCACATATCTCACAAGGTGCAGAAGAAGAGACGAGGTGCTTAATCTGAACCGGTAAAAAAACACTACCTGTTATAAAGACCAAACGATAATCCAGAGTGAAATATGGCGAAGACGGGAGAAATATTGATAGCATGATGTGAGGTAGCAGTGTAGCTTAATGCTTTCGGTTTTAAAAGCACATGAGAGCGTGAGAAACCAAAGGCGGGACAGTTTATAGATTGATCACTGGCCTGAAGGAAAGAGACAAGCTCAGCATAGGAGTGCAAAATATAAAACTGGCATCATATGAAGAAAAAATTTAGAGATGTAATAAAAAATAAGGTACAGAACATCGTGTCTGACAGAGAAAGCAGAAATACACATGCAGACGTCGCACACGGATCACAGTTGTGATGTCTACACAAGAATGTTTAAGAAACAGTGACTTAACCTTAATCCTAAACCAAACAACCCAATGCAAACTCTGGGCTCCTTCTTCAGGACTTTTTCTACATTTCAGGAGTAAAAAAAATCATTTTCTCCAGCATGTTAACTGATTAAACATCAGTGCTGATGCAGAAGCCGTTTGCTAACATTTCTTTAAAAAAAAGATGAAAGATGACTGGGACGTTGGGGATATTTGTTTGTAGGAGGCTGAGAGGTGGGAGAAGTCAAAGGGTCACAGGAGAATTGAACTGATCCACAACAATGACACAAAGATTTATTCTCACTCAAATGAGCAAATATTTTGCCATAAGATCTGCCCCCATTTAACTTTAAACAAGACATAAAGATGCATGTTTGATTGTACATTTATCTCCCTGCTTATGGTCTGAATGTGGTTTCAGAGTTATCTACACTGCCTGGTATGTAATTCTCGTAATATCTAAAAATATATTTAGTTTTTGTTTTGCTAACAAGTAAATCTAATTTTAATTTATTTAAGATTTGAAAAAAAAAAACAATATATAAATGTGCAAGTGTGAACTCCTTCATGTCATTAAACTCCCTAAATTTCCAGAAATATTACATGACAGGACAGCGTGGTTTCACCAAAAAGCATGTGAATAGCGCGTCACTGTCAGTGTTATTTTGCGTCTTATCACAACATATTTTTTGCTTTTCATGTGTCCTTTCATGCCATTTCTACTGACTTATGTTCTGCAGTATGCACCATTGTCTTAGAGAAAAAAAATGTCAGGTGATAGTATGAAGAGTTCACTTATGAAGGAAGTTGAGTGGATGATTGGTAAAATTTTCTCTTGCTTCGTTATCGTATTTAACCTATGTCACGGACGTAATGCAACTTAAGTTACGAGATGTGACTAGCATTTAAACCTGAGCTGTGATCTTTTCTTAAAGTGCAACCATTTCACAACACCTGACACATGAAAAGCTTCTTCAGTCTGTAGACATCACATGTGAAATATCCTTAAATGCATGCCTGCACAGTTGTTTGTCTTTTTTTGTTGTTGTTATATTATTATTACAATCAGTACATCTAGGTTTGCAATTATACTTTTATATTTATATGGCAGTCCCTATTTAACAGCTGGAAGTGAGTTAATGGACTTATTTCTTTCTTCCTTTTCTCTTTTTGTTTACACACACTTCTTGTCACTGAAACTCATAAAGTGAAACTCACTCAACCATGGAGTGATTTATATTTTCAAGACAAAGTGACGGGGCCAAAGTTGAGTTTGGATTTTAAAGTGTACCAGGCACATGCATGTTTGAGGTCCAGAAATGTCAACGCTTGAACATTTATCATATTGCTGCAGTTCGTGTGTGCCCCTTGGCATACCATATTATCCAAGATCTATACTCAAGTATGTACTGACATGGGAGGTCCAACAGTTTACACACTGATGAAGGGCATCTACCCAAAATCAAGTGTGCGTCATATGTTTTTATTTTTTAAAACCAAACAACAGAATATAGAACTGGTATTGAATTATTTATGTGTGGTGTGCATTTGGTCCCACTGAGGAACTTGGTTTTCACTCGTTACAATTAAAAACTGTGTTGCTACAATGATAAATGATTCATTTCCTGTCACTATAAACTGCTGACTCAATGTTCAATTAGTGGCAGAAGGTGCCCACCACTGTTGTTTCATTCAAAATACACTTTCCTAAACGAGTGCCAAAGAAACTACCTGTTACATGTTGTGTGGTTGGCTGTAACCATCGTGTCAGCATGGAGGAAGGATTTGATATAATCTTGCGTGCGGTCCTCTGTCTTGTCAGGCTCACGGAGGTCTGGAGAAATTCAAGTGCAAAATTTGGTTAGAAATAGCCCGGAGATACAGCGGGCCGTTATTATAATTCGAAACAATACAATTATGCCCCACAGAAGTTGAAGTGTTTGCAACTTAAAGCCAACCAGAAGTGCTGTTTCTGTTTTTTGATCTTTTTTTGTGTGTGTGTCTGTGTGGGGAAATTTCTGAAATTTCTTCATAATTTTTCAGGAAGGTCTTGTTCACACACACACATACACACACAGCATCTGCTGCGTGCTTATCTTCTGTATTTCCTATATATTCATTTTATCTTTTACCTTCATCGACTGAATGTTCGTAGATGTTGGTATTTTTGCGATGCGGTTTCTGGGGTGTGGCGATTTGTGTTGAAGGTAACAGCTGTTAACCGGCTTTATAGAGGCCGGTGCTCACTCACTCTCATTCACTGTCTAAGTCACTTGATGGACATGCCTATGGCCCACACTGCTGCAACCAAAACAAACTATCACTACTCAAATGAATGGAAAAACCTGTTTTCACCACATTCTGTCTGAATGCTGCCAAATATCAAACCCAGATTTACTCTTGTCTGACAGCCTCTTGCTCAGTGATACTCTCTTTTTCTTTTTCTCTTCTTAGTTTCCTCCATCAACAGCCTCTTTAGTCTCTTCACCTCTGCCAATATGTCCATAAAGGCTACAGAACCTGGCTACCTTGCCCACTTGCGCAGCTCCAACACTGGCATGACAACATCTCCGCTCCCTCTCCCCGTCAGCATTGCACTGTGACCTGGCCCTGAAAACCTCCTCTTCCTCTTCCTAACATAACACTATCACGGTGCTCTAAGCTCACAGTCTGGGCAGTCTGGCTAACAAACAAACATTAGCTAACAGCAGCTACATTTTGCAGCAGTTTTTGTGCGTCAGAAAAATTTAAATCAGTGTTGATGCGGAGCAGCTGGGCAGAGGGAAACTATAAAACATTTTCTCCATAAAATACGATCCACCAAAATCAGTTAAATACTTTGTGTGTGACCTTTTGCTGGTGCAAGTACAGGCGTACAGGGCACACAGTGGAAATGACACCATTCACCTGATTACGAGTCAGTGGATCAGCAGCTTTTTTCCCAGATGGAACAATGTATGTGGCAGTCATGTATGTATTGGCTCTGCACTCCCTGTTCCCGACCCACATGCCCCCAGATCTGCCTACTGGAGATCTGCACTCTACTGGGAATCGCATGAAACATATCTAATAGATCCTTTGCTAAGTTTAATTTTATCGTCACTGTTTATCGTAAGGCGTTCTGCAGCTCTTTTGTGTCCTATTCAAGATGTGAGCGTCTCATATGTTGCACAGACTGTAAACCTCTTTGATGTTTTACTTCAGGAATATTCATCAAGTATCAAGTCAAGTCACTTTTAGCCTGACGTCACATCATCAGTAATCTTAAAGCTTCAAAAAAGTCCTTTGCACAGTGTATCATTCATTTTACTAACTGAACACAATTAAGGAAGTTTGCTGCACTTCAAATTCAGCTTTGAACCAACATAAAACATGTTGGCATTTATTAAAACTTATTAACAAACGTTGATAAGTTTTTGGTGTGTGGCAAGTGTCTTCATCTTTGATTTTTGATTTTTGATCTTTGATTTGGTTTTACCGATTCTATCATGAAGCGACAGATCGGGACGGGAAGCATCACTTCCAGTCAGGACTTTGATCTCATTTCTTTGAAACTTTTTCTCGTTCAAAGTCGCTTGTCATTTGGTCGATGATGTTTAGGACTCAAAATGGCAGCTTCAAGAAAACACACTGACGTCACTCACCTGCAACTCGTGTGGACAAAGAGACACTGGAGGCCATAACTTAACAAAAAACTGCTCTGTTCTAATGAGCAACTCCCTCACTTCCCAGCATCGCTCATAATTTAGCCTCCGTTATTTAGATTGAGAATAACCGCCGGTGTAATTCGTTCAGCTTGGTGGCAGGCAGCACAAATGCTTCTCATGCAAATGAGGTAAATGTGTACACCAAATTACAGCTTGTCATTTTGCATAACGCCGTGGCAAGCCGGACGATTCACAGAAGCGATTGCCCAGACAAGGCAGCACCGGGTTAGGGTTAGGGTTTCTTATTCCACATAAGAAAAGAGCCGAATGAAAATCTCCACAAGGCAAAGATGATTTCTTACTCTCCGAGGCTGCTGTTTGATTGGATTACAGTACAAATGTGTTTTGAAGGGGATAAATCAAAATGCTGTTATTGCTGCTGAAAACTGGCAGGGACGAGGACTTGGGGAGCTGAACTTACCTCACAGAAAGATTTGAGGAACAATGTGCACATTCAAAAACACATTCTCATGCTTTATCACATACTGTTCTTGTTTTATTTGTTGTATATGGACGTGTACATGCAGGCTAATGCATGGCAGAGGTCATGTGTTAGAAGCCCTGCCATAAAAAAAAAGCCCAAGGGGCAAGGCGAGAGGGGGGGGGGCAACAGAGAAGGAGAGGGGAGGGGGAGGGCGGCAGCAGAGGAGGCATCTGTTTTTTCTCAGGAACGAGGCTGCAGAGCGAAGTAGACATGGAAAAGCCGGGGAATGGGAAAATGGTGCAGAGAACGACTGCATCGCGCCTGAGCCGAGCTCCCAAACCCTGCACTCAGTTTTACTAAACTCAGCTCTGTTAGGTTAAGTTCTATTTATTATTAGTTGTGTTCAGGTCGACTGTCAGATCTGGTCTTGCAACAGATTTTTCAAAATTTCACAAGAAGAGCCCCAAACTCTGAAGTCTCTGTCAAGTGGTTTGTGGTCTGGAGGAACGTAATCACATAAATAATTTCAAATAAAGTGAATTTAGATCGGATGATATCAAGTGTACGCAACTACCTCTACAGACATTGTGAGTATCTTTTTTTTTTTTTTCTCACAAGCTGCTTTGTCCACTCGAGCAAACTGCAGGATTTAAAAGTCATTCTGGGAAATGTAGGAAATCACACACTGGAATCCAACATGTAGCTGCAACAGTAGCGGTAAAATTAGTCCAGACAAACACGTTTTCCAATTAGCAAGAAGCTGGAGTCACCACATGGCTGCATTGCATTCTGGTCTATTTCCAGCTCCCGTGGGTGTGCATAATGATAGAGAGCTGCTACAAAGGATCATTTGTCCCGACAATTTTCTTTTTTTCAGCTTATTGATTAACCGTGTTAGAAAAGAGTGAAAAATATTTAGTTTACTATCACATGAAACTAATGAAAAGGAGCAAATTCTCACAACACAGACACTGACACTGATGAATGTTTGGTAGTTTGGCTACTAAATTTTATTTAAATAACCCTAACCCTCAATTAATGGTCACTGTATTTCCTTTTCGGTCAGTCAGACTGTTATAAATGATAAAACATCTGATATTGATCTTGGCGATGGAGGTTATGCTTGTTTGTGTGTGAATTAAGCATGATTGTGTCAATATAATGAAAATGTACACATCAACAAGGAATCTAATCTGAATAAATGCATAAATAATCCAATTGTTTTGTGCCATTTTTGTTTTTTCCTTGTTTGAAGACTTGAGATGTCTAAAACTCTTTGAAATTGTAACAATGAGTGATATAAGATGTCCACAGTTAAAATGTCACTCAGCCTTTACATTTCTTTGCTTCAGCACCCTGTGGAGCTCTGCACGTGTTTGGTTTGTCTCATGGAAAAATCAAGTGTTTGCATGATTTGACAGCTTACCTGATGTCATTACCTCTTGTGTTACTCCCAGTGGGCTGAAGCGAACATTAAGTCCTTTTCTTGGAGTGTATTTGAGCTTGGTCTGATGTCAGCACCATTGCAGAGTCTGTCGGAGGGACCGGGGGGGGGTCCACTGGCACCAGCGGGGCTTAGCCTAGATTGACCTCGAGCCTCTCATCTCCCTTTTCCCACAGGAGGACTGACCTGGGTAGCCACAAAGCACTCATGGTCAGATTTATGCCCCGGCATCAGAATTTCATCCTGCAATTCTCCAGTCATCTCAGTCTTAGCCATCATTATTGATAATGATATCGATATCAGTTATAACGGTGTAGTTTAGATGTTTGTTTTTTCAATGCCAGACTTCCAGAAGGTTGTAGGAAAAATCCTCCTCTACATGTCTGACAGCAGAAATAGCATTTTATGAATAAAGAGAAGGTCGTTGGCAGGAGCAGTGAAAGAAAAGGGTGCCACATACACCTACATCCACATATTCAGTTATGGGTGATTAGTTCATGCAGAAGCAGATTTCCATATTTTGTGTTACATGAATGTTAGAGCTAGTGCTGCCGTTTCTCTAATGGCCACCAGAAAACCGAATGATGGGTAAAACCATTGACTGTAAGATTAAAGTTATGACAGCTGCCTAAAAGTGAACCCAAACATTATCATGCTGATGAATTGGTTTGACTTTGGTGCTAGAACACCGTTGACTACAACAATAAGGTCCAATTGTGCTGAGTCTTAACATCTTCCTCATGAGTTTATGGTCTCAGCTGCTAGTCTCTTCAATAAAGCATGATGTTCCATTTAGAGTAAAATAGACGATAAAGCAGGTTATTTTAGGACTGTGATTTATTGTCATTCTGGAGTCGTTTTCCGTTGTCCGTCCAGCCGACCGGACTCATGGAACTCAAAGTTAAACAATCAAACTGATAAAATATGAATCGAAATTGTTACCACATTGTCTATTTCTCTCCTCAAATGATTTCATTATCATGTTTTAGTGTACTGTTTAGCCATAATATGAGATCATTCATAACTTGGCAGACTGACATTTTCCTGCTTGAGTCAAAACCAAGCAAGTTGATCTTGCAGTGCGTCAGCCGCCAGTTCCACGCTTTAATCCAAAGATGGTCATTTCTAGTTTCAAAGAAACAAGATGGTCGTCCATACTGTCAAATCTGAGGCTTTAAATTAGTTATCTTCAAACCAGTGGGTGATGGCATGGCAGGTTTACACTTAGTTTCATGTCACGATTGACAGCTAAGTCTTGATTGCAATTGAGTCGACGAGTGTATGGACAGGACCTTGATAACGTGGCTCCAACCTCAATCTCTTCTTGTACAGACTCAGGCTCCAAACCACCAGTCTAAGATGGCAGTAGCCATATTTCGGATATTTTGGTTTCATTTTTGCACAATGGGAGGGAGTGGAGACTCATTGTCTATCTTTATATACAGTCGACCATCAATTCATAAATGCAGCCATCAAATCTATAATTGTAACAGTCCCAGCCATAATATGATACAGCTACAAAGCCTTATAACTCTAATAATACTGGTTTTGGCCACAGGTCAAGAGAAGGATCCTATAGGTGTGAAAAAGTATCAGGGAAAGTCCAGTCACCGCCGCCTCGCCCTGTGATGGCATCCCATGTTGATAGTGTAAAGGTCATTCCATCAGCCAGCAACAGGATATGGTTATGATAAGCATCCAATCAGAGCTCACGTTGCTGTGATAAGCATCCAATCTGAGTCTGAGAGCTTGTCGCTGCATTCCTGAAGCTGATCTGACACTATCATGAGGCCTATTTGCTGGAAGGGACACAGAGCCGCGAGGCTATTTTGGGGTCTTTACAGATAGGAGGGAGTTTCAACACAGCCGAGTCAAACTGCTACTACACTCAGAATGGGTGCATGACTTTAACCCTTTTTGATTTTTAGGTTTAAGACCAGATTGTGTTAGAAAATGCTTTTTCGTTGCATGTTAAAGATGTTATCTGCACTTAAACTGAGAAAGATAATTTGGGCTATTCTTCACTTCACATTGATGGAAAACCCACACCCAATTACACTCCTGTCCCCACCAGAAAACAAAACAAAATGTCATTTAAGAAGGCAGCTTACTGTGACCCATAGGTACGTTTCTCTAATAGTTTCTCTAATTATTAGGTTAGGTTGGATTGGATGGATGAGTCAAACACTCCAAGACTTTCACCACTGTTCATGTCCTGTGTGAAACCAAATGTCAATTTAACTATTGAAATTAAGTCACATAACATTTTACAAGTCACACAACTTATGTTATATTACATAACATACTTATTTTAAATCAAACAATGCCACTGGAGGATGGAGGGCTATTTAAACCTTGTGAATGTACCCTCTTTAAGGGTTTGTTGTTCTTTTTCAAATGGTTTAAGGTCTAGTGTGTAGGAATTACTGACATCTAGTGGTGAGGTTGCTGATTGCAACCAACTGAATACCCCTTTCCTCACCCTTCCCTGTTGGAGAACAGGGAAGGGTGCGAAACAAGAAAAAAAAAAAAGAAAGAAAGAAAGAAAGAAAAAAAAGCAAAAGGCCCTCTCAAGAGACAGAGTTTGCTTCATCAGTTTATTCATAGCGATTCAACATGGCAGACTCTGTGGAAGAGGACTTGCTCCCTCTGTGGATACAAAAGGGTAACGAAAGGGTCACAAAATACAACAATTTCTATTGTTACTATTTATTTATTGTACACTTATGAATATTATATTCAATTTCTGCCCTCTTCTGCCAAAACATCCCACTAAATTTTACACACTGGGCCTTTAAAACAATGACTAACCTCTGCTGGAGATTAGGACTCGAGATGACGCTCTACATATTGATCCTATAAGCAGAACCAGCTGTAAAGGATCTGTTTGTCGGCCAAAGATTGATGCAGGACCTTGGAAACAGAACAAACATATCCGCCATATTTGTGTGTTGTAAAATACCCTTAAGCTTGTCTTTCAGGATATCCTGAGCTGTTTCCCTACCTGCAGCAGGTAACATCCGTTGGTGGACAAACACGTCTCCTCACAGCACTTTGAGTGAAAACATTTTTTAGCCTGGGTGGCCCCAGTGGGGAAACGAAGCCCCTCACCCTGGTGTTTAACTTCGCTTCCTAACTTCACCTCTCCCAAAGCTCCTTCCAGGTAAAACTAATGGGCGACTCCACATCTGTGGCCCATTCACTGTTTTAATGAGCAGGAGAATGAAGTGGAGAGAGAGCTGAGTATGAATGGACAAGCAGGGACTTTTAACTAGCTGCCTCCGCCATTAAGAGCCTGTGGGGCAATTATGTTACCAAGCACAATGACCTCAACACCACTGCAGTGTTTCTATACACAACAGCCTCCACATAGATGCATTTCTTAATATATTATATAAATAAAGGATAAATAAGTTGTCCAAAATGTAAGATGCCTACTCACTTAAATTAATATATGCTAGGATGCTAACATGTTGATATTCCTCTTGAATTATTTAATTTCTTTGATTATATTCACTTTATTTCAAACCCGTAGAACATGAGAGAAACATTTTTCACACATGCCAACATTTTATTGAAAAAAACATGATAATGATTGATTATTTGTTCATTATTTTATACACATTTCCCTCAAATTCAGTCCTAACATAACAGTATGGCATGGTACAACATGCAGTATGTTTGGACGCTTCCTACTCAAATTTAAAGTAGTAAAACATGTCTTGAACTGTAACTGTGTAAAAATATCAATACTATCTTGAATTGAATTAAGTTACATCAAGTTAAAGGACCTGTGTTAGTTGTTGATTGCAACCCCCTTGCCTCACCTTCTCCTTCCTAGCCTGAATGAGAATTGGTTGCTGTGAAACACACTAAAAACACAAAAGGCTGTGTCTGGAGCCAGTGTTTATTTGTCAGTTAGAAACATGACGGTTCTACATGGCGGACTGCTGGAAGATATAAAAGGCTCATTTTAAGGTAACAGAAACATAACGATTCTTAGTTTCAGCTGATTATACACTAATGAAAACGTATTTATATATATTGCATCTGACACACTAGACGTCATGTTATGTTGTATTACGTTACGATCTTAAAGGAATAACAGGAGTCATTAGGGAAACAGTTCATTGAACAAGATGAGAAACTCCAATAAGTGAAAAGATGTTCAGCTTATTGCTGTTTTATAGGTTAGACATGAAAGGACGTTGTTCCCTTTCAGGTTCTAAAACTTATTATTATCCACTCTAAAATATTAAACCTCTTTAGTGTTAAAATGCTTTTTAGAAAAGTCGGTCCCTAAACCGTCTCCACCTCTAGATTTCTCAGGGTCAAACCTTTATGTCGATGTTTTGACTGTCAGCCTTTTTAAATCCTCCAGGGTCGTCTGACACAGAGCAGCTACCCTCTGTTAAAACTGCTGCTGTGAAATCATTAGAGCCCGACCTGCTGGTGGTCCACGAGTCCAGAGACCAGGACCTGATTGTGTGTGTGTGTGTGTGTGTGTGTGTGTGTGTTTATGTGAAGGGGGGAGGCTTGATTTGATGCTTCTGACCAGTGAGAGGATCAACA
This sequence comes from Protonibea diacanthus, assembly GCA_028641955.1. NCBI lineage: Eukaryota > Metazoa > Chordata > Actinopteri > Sciaenidae > Protonibea > Protonibea diacanthus. Next base: position 11,059,474 of record CM053990.1, read on the forward strand.
TGGATGAGTGAAGCTTGTATATTTAATGCTGAATTATATTTTCTCCTGCAACAATATTTCATCACTGACTATTGTATTAGTTATGTTTATGTTTTCAATTAACTGTTTGATTACAGGCTCCAGCTCAAAGAAACATCTTAAAATTCTGTATTTTTACTGAATAATATTTAAAAAAAAAAAAAAATACCCCAAAAGGAAAAACTTTAAATTATGGAACAGAACAAATCTTCCCTTTTGAGAGGATCGCTGACTATTTGTAATGAGATTATAGCTTAAATCTGGGTTTGTTGACTGTGGGCCTCTTCTCAGATAATCAATAAAATATATAAAATAAATAAAAAATATATATATGAAAAGGATCTGCCCCCCAAAATGACTGTATCTACGGGGTTATTCTGTCTCAACATATCATATTTTTTCACTTCCATTCATTGATCCAGTCAAAATAATTCTTGATCAACTTCACTATCTGAAGCACTGATGGATGAGGTTGGCCTAATAAAGCAGGCAAACTGCTTCACAAACAGAAAACATCCACAGTAAAGTAAAGGATGAAACAGGAAGTCCCACCAACATGAGTTTTTACACTGTTAATGTTTCCATAAAATGTTTCCTGTGAATCACTGAGATGATGATCTTTATCTTAACAAACTCGAGTAGACTGTAAGAAAAAATAATTGGCACAAACTGCTGCTGTTAAAAAAAAAAAAAAGAGCTGTGAAACTTCCAGCAAGTGTAAGAGCAGTGAATGTGTAGTGTTGGAGAGATACAACTGACATTCTTTTATATCAACTGTTAAACAACTTGTCAGATAAACAAAAAAGAAAAGTCAAACTACTTGTTACAGAAAGTGTTGGAGTTTATGTCCGTTTACGTCCCTTCATCCCGTCACTGTCACCTCTCCGCTCCACATTCCTGCCGCCCTGCTCTTATCTTTATTGGCTGAGGACGGGCAAAATTACAGCAGTTATAGAGGACAGTTTCTGGAGATGACCAGAGAGCAGACGTGCATGGAGACGACAACCACTTATCTATAAAATGTATAAGAAAGGAAGAAAGCAGCTTCTGACATGCTGGAGACTTGTCTGTGTCCAGATAATCAGACAGACTAGAAAGTGAGAGATAACTGAGAAGAAAAAAACTGTTGTGAAGTGGTTGTAGTAAAAGTAAATGGTCTGTTAAAGCTCCAAAACAATAAACTGTCTGTTGTCTTCACGGCTAGGGTTGTAGCTCAGACTATTCTGCCCCTGAAACATTGCATGACATGTCTTTTATTTATATATATTCTATATATGTAACTATTGTTGCATCTTCAACTTAAACAAAATGATTTTAAACACAAATTGACCAAACGAAGTGACGCTTTTTAAACACGATAACCCACAGCCTCATCACCTCATATTATGTGTTAGATAGAGCCAACAATCACTGGTCAGTGGTGTCACTTGAAACAAAACATTAAAAATTCTGAAATAAATACAGTGAAAAGATGATAAAAGCTAAACAAAGATGAAGGGACATGGTGTCTTTTAAAACAAATGCTCACAATCAGCTGATAAACTGTGAGAAAGGAATCCTCTGGAATCATTTCACTTTTAAAGTACAAAGTTTCAGTGGAATTACACACAGAAAAACAAATTACACTCATTTCCAGTGATATCGTGAAATAAATAAGCAAACATAACATATATTATTAAGAAATCTATGCTGTTAAACTGAATAATGTACAATGCAATTTGTTTGTTTTGTCATGAGTCAGTCATTTTTCAGTGACAGCCACCTGTGCCTTGAGGGAGGTAAAATAAAGTCTCCACAAGTTAAATCCCATTCACCTCCACTGTATCGGGGAAGAGGAAAAACGGTTGGGGCGACCGTGGCTCAGCGGTAGAGTGGGTTGTCCAATAACGATTGGCGGTTCGATCCCCCGTTCTCGCTGCTCAAAAGAAGATTGCCACGGCCGAGGTGCCCTTGAGCAAGGCACCGTACCCCCCAGAGATCTTAAAGCCAAAAACTAAATTTGCATAACTGGTTCCCAGTAAAGGAAAATGACACTGAACCAAGTCTTTAACCTGTCTAAGGCGTGTCACTGAGCATACTTCAAAAAAGCTTTTTCTAAGAATTGATCTCAATCGACTTTTTGATCCGATTCTCTCTAAAAACGTCCTGTGATGACCTCTGACCTCTGTCCGACCTTGAATAGAGCAGAAATTATGTATAAATTGAATAGAAGAGGTCACTTATGCATCCTGTGTATACCTACAGATGCCACTAACTAGGTTTTGTTCTCCCATCAAGCACTTGGACTCTGAGGGCCTCTTGGGACCGCCATGGCATGACCCAGTTTGCCACATTTCCCAGAATGAGGAGGAGCCACCATGTCTAATTGTACCCGTTGGGTTTAATTAGCTTTGCGTGTCACCATCGATGCACGCCAGAGGTGGATATATATACTGTAAGAGCCCCTGTATGATAAACACTTTGGAACTGAGCGTGCTCGGCAGCGTTTTCCGTGCTGAGCGTGCTCAGGCTTTGAATCAGGGGGAATATTTGTTTGGAAATGTGGAGTTGAGGGTAAGCACTCTGAAGAGGAGGGAAGCAGTGTCTATTGAAAAATCTACATGATGACACAAACAATTATGAGGAGAATTCATAACACGGCCAAGATGGCTCCCTATGACCTATTTTGGATGTTTCCCCTGGCAAAGCAGCAAGAGGGGGGAGGAGAGGGTTGGGAGAGATGACTGGAGTGTATTGGGGTTGAAAGCAAAATATGAAGAGACTATTACCACTGCCCAGGTCTTTCAGCACCTCCAGTGATAGCGAGCAAAGAGAAAGAAAGAAGGAGATCAAAAAGAGGAAAGGTTCTGGTTAAAGGTTTGGTGCAAAGTGATGCATTGAGAGGAAAGAATGGAGAGGAGAGGAGTGGAAGAAGAAGTGAAGGAGAAGGTGACACACGGGGAAAGAGAAGGAGAGAAAGAGTAAGAGGGGGATGTGACCAGTATTGTATTTCATCTCTGTGTAGTGGACGTCTTAATCAACAGTGTCAGGTTTTCTTTCTGGAGGCTGCATGGTATTTTTCATACTGACAGCGGAGGTAACCTGTGAGTGGCAAACAGGACAGAAGGGAGGATGTGCCTCCACCAGCTTGCATTCAAAATATGTGAATAATATCAGTAATATGATTGTTTTATGCATCTATTCATGGGTATGAATTATATACGCGCTAGTACTGTTTATATTTGTACTGGCGGTCACTTTGAGCTGCACAATTTACGTTTGCTCGAGTTTGTGTGACTTCACTTCCTGCACAAAATATCATTTGATGAAGATTTTTGTGAGATATTTTAATTTTAAAATCTGAGTTCTGCATATAAAAAAGCCAAAAATGCATTTAAATGAAGCTGTAACGTTTCAGGTATAAAAATCACATCATTATATTATATTATAGTGACACCAAAGGACACACATGTATTCTTATTTCAATACTTAAATATTAAAGGGGACACTGTTTGTCCCTTTATGGATATTGTAAAAATCCCCTATGCAGCCAGAGGTTTCCAGATCTTCTATTACTTTACATACATATTTTAATTTTCAAGACTTTAATGAAAAGTTGCAACAAGCCTCCACTGAAAACTTCCTTTTATAAAATAATTTATTTCTCTTTTTACTTTGGACTTTTTATGGAATTTTGCTCATCTTGAATGTTTTTCTTTGCATTTCTTCTACTTTATTTTGAAAATTTCGACATAAATATCAATAATATATATAAGAGAAATGCTCGGCCCTGCCTATCAAGATGTTACACTGAAGCAAAAGTCATGCAGTGAACCTCAGTATTAAAAATAAAAGTGCTCATTATTAGGAATGGCTCCCTTCAGAGTGTGAAATTAATGATGCATTAAAGTGAAGGCAGCATTTTACTGCTGGGGCTGCTCCAGGTGGTGTAACCTGTTTGGGTCATTAAAACTATGAGTCAATCATTTTTTTTTTTTTTTTTAAATCTGAATCTGCAAAAGAAAAAAAGCGTAAAGTTGAGCAAAACTACACATACAGTATATATACATGTATTTTATACTTCTGATATTGTCATGTCATATTGCAGTGTGTGGATTTTATTGGTTGGAAATAATGTCACACTAAACAAACAAACAAACAAACAAAAAAATCTAGATATTATATAAAAATATATAAATATCAAATACCACGAGCTATATGTGTATTTATTACGTGTTTTTGTTTTTCTTTCGTGCAGACTTCTGTACATGGGTGTAAAATAAAAGACATAAATTCGTGACTGATGATTATTTATTATAACACGGGTGGACGGTGAAATATGCTGCAAACTGCCGGTGCTGTAAACAGTGAGCAGGCCAGGAGAGCTTTTATGGAATACATGTAACCGCGCTGCAGGGTGACACCTCCTGATTTATGGCTGTATTTAGATAAGACGAGACCGTAAATGGTTTCTAAATAGCGTCAAGGTCATGTAATGTAATGGGATAATGTTTTTTAGGCGATGGAGATAAGATGATATGTTTAGTGTGTGAGGAGCTGTGGGGAATTAATGCGCAGATAAAGGCGCTTACAGGCCTTTTTTTTACCCTCATACTGCTAAGGTATGATAAGAGGCCGCGGGACTCTGTCTGTCCCAAAAGTAGCAAATGATTCATCAAACTGTTCATTTACACTTCGCAGAGCGCCATGACACGTACCTTATGTTATTACTGGAAAAGGAGAGAGTCCGATAATATGCGCGCAAAATACAACGAGCATTACGCATTTAAGAAAATATGAAAAAAAAAAAAGTAGAAAATCTTTAAACAAGCGCCCGGCTGAAGGAGCTGGAAAGACAACTGGTGTCATATTTTCAGAGTATATTGATGGCATTCAAGTAGGATGGAGATTTAATTAGATTAGTTGTCATTTTTCAGATATATAAACATCACATTGATTGTGCTGTGCCAAATCAGACAAAATAATCTATGTAAAAGTTTAGTGAATCTCAATATATGAGCCTTTTTTTCACGTGTGTGGATTAAAAAATCGTTGAGTTGTCAAATATAACAGAGGATCCTTTTATCTGATTTTGTTCGTCCTTTAATTTCATGCGCAACTTCAAAATCAACCCGAATTCCTGATTTTAAATCCGTGCTGTGTTCACTATGTTTAATTTCCTGCATGAGATGACAAATGAAGTAACACAAGCACTTATTTTCACCACTGAATTACAAAAATCACACCTAACAAAGAACCTGAGCCAAACAGATGAATGCGTAAATTCTGTGCGTAAAACCTCTCCAAAACAAAAATATATATATATTTCTACAAAAGGGGGCATTTAAACCACTTTTCCCATCATGTGTGCATGTCTCTGTAACCAGTTACCAACTCCCAACAAACAGATATTTGCTCCATGTGTTTTGCCGTGAGATTATGGCACCATGGCGCATGTTATTGCAAACCTCTCCAGACACTCCTCCCATCCTGGGCGCTTTTCTCTATTGGCTGCCTCCTTTCCACGCTGACATCCAAATCATATAAACCTGAGGGCCTCACACCTTCATCGGGGTCAAATTTCTTCGGCAAATCAGAGAAACCTCTCCGGGAAAGAGACACAAGTGAAGCCCAGAACACCGCCGAGATTTGCTCCTTGGAATTATAAACTTTTTTTACGGCCTGTTTCGCCTCGGCTGAAGTCGCTTTCAGAATGACGATCATGTAAAGGTTGGTGGTTACGTTTGGCTCGATCCGTTGATGCGTTCAGGGGAATACATATTTGAGTCTTGAATGAGTTCTGTTGGCTGTAGATCCCCGAGCAGAGACCGTTTTGGGGCGGTAGCAGCAGCAGAGAGAGACCGAGGGCTACGGAAAACACGGCAACCACCACGTTTGTTACCCCGCTCAAAATGAACCTCATCGGGGGCTACCAGCATCACCACCACCTGATGCACGAACCCTTTCCGTTCGTTCAGCGGTGTCACCAGGATGCGCCGTACTTCCAGAGCTGGGTGGTGAACCACGGCGAGGTGCCGCCGGACTTCCAGATCCAGGCGCCTTACCCGGCCGCGGAGCTTGGAGCGCCTGGAACGACGCACGACGCCCGGCTAGAGGGGCTCCAAGCGGGGATGGGGAAGAGGAGAACGTCGGGGCCGAAGAAGGAGCGCCGGCGGACGGAGAGCATCAACACAGCTTTCGCCGAGCTGAGGGAGTGTATCCCCAACGTCCCAGCGGACACGAAACTGTCTAAAATTAAAACTTTACGCCTGGCGACCAGTTACATCGCCTACCTGATGGACGTCCTGGCCAAAGACTCCGGGGAGACGGAGGGCTTTAAGGCCGAAATTAAGAAATTTGAAAACCGGGATCTGAAAAGGAAACGAGAGCCGGTAAGTTACGAAAGTTTCATGTTGATCAAAACAACTTCGAAATAATCAGTCGCTCTTCAGTTTAAATTTTGAGTAATTGTAAAAATAAGTAGAAGCTGTATGAAAATGTAAAGAACGTAATGAAAGTATTTTAAGGTGCAATTCAGTGTTTTGACCAGGAAGTAAAACATTTAAAAACAAATAATAAATATAATTTTCAGTTTGACCTTTTTTTAAAATTCCCAATACCCCAAATAAATATCATTCTCAGCCAATAGATCCAAATTACATTACTTACATTTATGTTTTTGTAGATTATGATCCACTATGACGGCACCAGCGTGTTTATCATGAAACTTACAGCTTTAGTATCCTATAATAAATTTGTTACATTTTATTTAAAAGGTCATGTTCTTAGTTAAACGCTGATATATTCACACACACTGAAGTCACTCATATGGTGACTGTAATAAAGCCCCGTGCTTAAAATGTAATTAATGAATCTCATTTTTGTGACTTCAGTCAGTTATGTCTTCATAAATACTTTAAAAATTACATTTGCTCACGTGTGCACGTATAGGTTGATCACATTTCCTAAATAATATAAAATAATAAACAGTCCTGTTAGAGCTAACACATGGCATTATAATTCTGTATGATAATAACACTAGCGTCGTTTACTTTGCATGAATAACATGCATCCGTGTTTAAACATACATACATACTTTACATACATACATTTTATTTGGGGTAAGTTTAGTCTAAAGGTTTCATTGACTTTCACTTGATGTTGTGTCCCTGAACGCGTCACCAAACCCTGAAAAACACACACACACACACACACACACATATTTTCGTAGGACTTCACGGTGAAATGTGGAAAAAACTTTCACTGAACTGAGGTTGAGGTTTCTGTCTTTGAGCTGCTGATGATAATTTGGTGTTTTTGGTGTCACAGACTGACGGTCCGCAGGAGTCATTAGGAGCGGAGAAGAAGGTGAAGGGCCGGACTGGTTGGCCGCAGCAGGTCTGGGCTCTGGAGCTCAACCAGTGACCCTCCTCCCTCCTCAGAGACTCTGGATTCAAATGAGATTTTTTTTTTTCTTTTTAAAAAAAACAACCACTGACTGGCTGAACCTAAACACACCGCTGTGCACGTGCAATGATGCGCAAAAAAGAGAGAATTAAAGGACAACAAGGAGGATAAACACCACGATGGACGCTGTGTTGACCCTCTTTTCTCCTGGTGTGCTTTCTAAATCTGACTGTAGGTGTTTGATTGGCCTATTTGTGATACTTCTGCTTTTTTTTTCTTCCTCTTCTTGTTGTTTCCACCCCTGCAGTACTGTAGACCAGATGTTGCCACGGTGTCAAAAAACATCTGTCTACCTACCCCCCCCCCCCCTTAAAAATGTGTTTTATCTGGCGTCGAGTTGGTGCTGTTTTCTAAATTGGATGGCGCTGGAGCAGAAAATGAATTAATTAGAACAAATTACAAAGCGGAGTTAGTTTAATCTGAGAGGGATTCCGTGAAAAGGTGCACAAAATAAATTATTTTTGACTTTATAATTTGTGTTTTAGCTCATGTGAGTCAGAATTTGTATGATTTTTTTTTAAGTAAATTATCCCAAATTACAGAATATTTAATTGTTGCTTTTCAGTGTGAATTATATGTTGTTTATTAGTAGATTTTTGTCCAATCGGAAAACAGTTATGACGCCCACTTATCACAGCTTTAATTAAAACTTTAAGAAACATCTTTTGCATAGTTTTGTTTGACTTTTTATGTTTTGTTGCTGCGCGCTGGCATCGTGTTGTGAGCTCGGACATTAAATTATCGTGAAGACACAAATATATGATAATATTATTTTATTTCATCTGATCGTTTCTACAAATTTGTTCATTTTCAACTGGAAAACGTTGAAATAACGTGATGGTGTTAAATCAATATTTTGATTTTAAAACAGAAATGAGCCAGTTAATAATAATAATAAAAAGAATCTACGATAATAACGACAAACTAATGTATTGGCTGATCACTGGATTTGGATTTTAACTTTTGAGCGGTGCCGAGTCACGTTAAAGAAACAAGACAAAAACTGAAAAACATCCTAATCCCAGAAAACACATTTTTAAGGGGAGTCTTTCTTTCTTTCTTTCTTTCTTTCTTTCTTTCTTTCTTTCTTTCTTTCTTTCTTTCTTTCTTTCTTTTCATCCCGCTGAATTCTGCATCAGTCCGAATATTTCCAAAACTATAATCTCAGTATTACTGTACTGTAAACTACACTACCGGCTGTTGTTGACGTTTCTTGTAGAAAACTTATTGAATTTACTGAATCTACCTCAAAATGAACGTCACTGTCACGAGACTGAATGTTGAGTTGACGCACAGCTTTTCACTCCGACATGTAAAACACTAAAAACAAACAAACAAAAAAAAAAAAAAAACATCAAAAACCAAAAAATAACAACAACAACAAAAAAAAGTTTATTACTGTGCTGCGAAATAATGTGGATGGAAATGTACAGTGAATGTGAAGTTATATATATATAGTTCCCTAAATAAATGAATTATTTTATGACACTTCAGCTGTAGTGAATGTGTGTGTGTGTTTTTTTTGTCCCCTCTTCAAACAGGAAATCTACGTCTTTATTAAACATCATTTCCCCCCCACAATCAATCTTGATTCTTTTTATTTACTTTTATTTATTTGATCTCTTTGTGGGGGCAGCTATGTGAACACACACGACGAGTCTGACTCCGGTTACACTTTGCTCTCGTAGTACAAACACACACAGACACAGGTACAGTTCAAATCACATAGTTTAGTAATAATTTAAATGGGAGTTCAGCCTTTTTACATCCTCACTATTAATCTGAGACCATTTAGATTGCTTTCTTTATTTCCACAATTCTAACATTAAATTAAATACCTGAACTGAAGATTGATGTCTGCACTGTAATTTTTCCAAATGTTCAAACTCTCCTGGGCAGCCGATTATTCAGAGAACTGGTTCAGGTGTCAGAAAACATAAAGCTGCACGCAATTTCTTTCCTAATATATAATCAAACTTAATAATTTATTATAATTTCCAACATCATATCTAATCCTTTTGTGCCAATTAGTTACACATGAAACATTTATACTGTGAATGAATTCTTTAAGATAATTCAAGTGAGTCTTTATTACAGGACGTCACTGCTGTGTTGTTGTCTGCTACACTTTAAATAACATAAATAAAGAGACATATTCCTTGAAAAACGTATGTTTTCTCCCACACGATGTGTGACGCTGATGTTATTTCTTTGTGATTTAAATTAATCCAGGTGTTTTAAAATGCAGCTCAACTAATAGGAGGAGCTACAGAGACGCCTAGTGACTGATGTTTGTTACTGCAATAGCAGGCTAAGTTTTTCTTTCACACTAAAATAATTCTTCATCTGTTACATTATACAGCTGAAACATGTTGAACGACGTGAATAAACAGAGACGAGACTGTCGCTTCAGCCTGTACAATACATTTATTATTATTGTCATCATCATCATTATCATCAGGAGCATTAAGCAGCCATATTTAAATATTCTTTTTCCTAATACAACAATAGGTTAATGTGGTCTGGCCTACATGTTAATAAAGTGGGGTGATATCTACATGACACTAACAAACCTACAAGCAAAACTGAAAATATAGCAAGACACTAAAAAAAAAACAAAAACAAAAAAAACAACCCTGTCAAATGAACTCAGTGTGGTGGACAAACTTAAATATGATGTGTGCTGAAGGATGAAGAGGTTCACAAAATCCAGATAGAAACTACAAACTGTGTAACAATGAAGAAAATAAAATCAAATAAAGAAAAGTTTTAGGAAGAAAAGCAAACCTGGATGTTTCAGCAGTGCATTAAGAATTGAAATAAACTTTGTGCTGCATTCTGCATAATAAATGTGTCACTTCCAGTGACGGGCTTGTGGCTTCATGTTACTGAAATATAAAACACAAGCCAACCCACTACTGATCTTACCGAACAATTAAACGATTACTTGGATAATCGACAGGTTAATAATTAAGAAAAATGATCGTTTAAGAAGTCAAGAAGGTCACAAACAATCTGTGCGGAAAAGAAAAAAAAAACAGTTATGGTGTGATGCCACTTTAGGATCCACATTAAGATTCATGTTGGACGTTTACACACTTTATGAGGACGCACGTGATGTTGGTTTATTTCAATTAGGAATAAAACTATAAAAAACCTCAACTTCCACCAAAACTGTGATTCTTGCTGGCTGACATGGAGGGAGGGCGTCCGTGTTTCAAGCTGATTAACTGCTCGAGTGAAAAAGAAGATAAAACGTTGAATTCTGCTCGAGTCGTGTGGCCAACCCGACTTCTTGAAATACATCCAGGTACGTTAAATATCAAATAAAGACTTGAGACGTTGTCCACTATAAACACTGCTCTTAAATATTAAAAAGACGCTAATAATTACTCTGACACCCCTATCACTCATGCACACACATACTCACACACTTCAGGTGGGGGAAAAAAAAAATGTAGACAGACACTTTATACAACTTAAGGCTGAACTAAAAGAGGAAAAAAAATAAATCTGGGTTACAAAGAAAGAAATGAAATTAGCTTCCGACAATTGTGATGAAATGAGTCGGTATGTGTGTGTTCATACGTACATAAAACAGTTAGAAAGAAGAGGAGTGGGTCATAGCCAAATGCTACGTCCATCACCACCATCCGTCTTCAAACGCATCACATCCTGTCGGGAAAAGGGCGACTAAGAAGTTTAAAGATCAGGACTGAGATCAGTTTGTTTTAGATATTGAGAATTTAGGAGGAATCTGATGGTCCTGATATGCTTGATGGCGCCGCCCTTTCCCAAAGATTCATTCATTCACAATAAAAAACAAACCCACTCGTCATTCAGTTCCAACACGCTTCTCCTGTTTGGCACAAGCATACCCTGCGCTGAGTGTGTTAACAGTCAAATTGGCAAAGAAAAAAAAAAAAATACCCCAAATTACCAAAACGTGTTTTTTTTTTTTTTTTTTTTTTACTCTTAAGGCAGCTATATTATACATTTGCATTCAGCCGAGTTACGTAAGATCGGACGCTGTTCTTTTGTACATATTGACAAGTTACATTACAGCATGACGACGTAAAAACCCTGCGGATTGAGTCCTGGTCCTTGACAGTCTTTAGGGACCGTGCTTTAGCGGAGGAAGAGGAAATGCGACTGGAGGAGGATCGACATGCGCAGAAGAGGACGAAATGAGCATACGTGAACTCATCCGAGCCAGAGTTCTCCCCCTTTTCAGTTAAAGAGTTTTGCGTTCTGGTCTCACAGAGGAGCGGGACGGTGACGGGGCTGCGAGGAGAGGAGCTGGTCTTGGCTGTTGTCGCTGTTAGTGGTGTCCAGGTTGTCGATTATTGTTGGAGCTACCTCTTGCTGTGGTTGTTGTTGCTGTTGTTTGGGCGTATTTAGTCCAGTGGTTTGCCACCGTCTCCTTTTTGGTCCAAGCGGCTCTTGCTACTCTTCACCATGTAAATAAAGTAGGTCAGCGTCTCCTTCTCGTTCACCTGGATATTCCTGAAGTGGCGACTCACCGTCTGCAGAGGAGAAAGAAGAGAAGGAAAAGAGGTTAAAAGGAAAACTCATCTACACAGTAGTTGTTGTGATGAATTGTCAGACGTTCAAGCAGTATTTCCTTTAAGAGGTCGGATTTGGCTTTTTGAGTTGAAGAGGATGTTGAACACACTGAAGCGGCACTTCTATTTTTGTACGCTGTGCAGCACGTCGTACATGTATTAGGACATTTATGATTGCATTTAATCAACAACTGGTAATGTAGTCGAATAGTTAATTAATTATAACAATAATGATCAATTCTTGTCAAAAAAAACATGCAGACTCGACTGTTTAAATAAAAACTCTAAGCTTTTCATCGTACAGCTTTTTAAAATGATTTTCTGAAGGGAATTAAACAGACTTTATTATCATCATTATTATTAACATTACCTCATAGTCATGAGGCAGGAGTCTTTCCTTCTCTAAATACCTGAAATTCTTCCACCTTCTTAAGTCAGAAAGCTCTGAACAGCTTGTATGTATGTGTGCACTGTGATTACAGCACCCCCTGCTGCATATTTGCTGTAAATGCACTGTCACTGCTCAGGTGTAACTATTTTACAACTAGTTTACAATGACACAGAGTCAACCAGTGCGTCAGTCAACTCATCTCTATAAACAGATATCTGCATATATATGCTGCAGCCTCTGGCAAAGATTTTGTCACTCGGTGCATCGAGAGGAGGCCAGACACATCTGAGGAACAGACCATCGTCTGACAACTAGTTTTTTTTTTAATATCATATACAGATTTTAGAGATTAGCAGGAAATCATCTTTCATAATTCTTTCGTATCGAGAACTACAAGATCATAATTGGACTGGCCTGGATTACTGCTGGTTGCTGGAAGCTCTGAAATATTTCCTGTTTCCCCCAGAGGCTAAATTGTTGTCAGACGATAGCTGATCTGAGATTTATAGTCGACTATTCTTCGGCTGCTCGCTGCAAACATCACACAACTCCTCCTGTAGCTGCACTGAAGAAATCTCACGTCGTCTACCAGCCATGGGCAGTTATCAAACATCCACCAAAGGAAAACGTCACAAAAAACGCATGTAAACAAGTGTGACTTTGACAGGTTTTATAAAAGCAGCTAAAAACACGAGATTTTAAAAGCACTAACAACTGAGTATTTTCCAGTGGGAGGCTTTTAAGCAAGACTTAACTGAAGTCTTTCTATAAAGAAACCTCAGAGAGAAGAAAACACACCGCTCTGCTGTCGTCCCCCTGAACCAGTCTGAACATGGGGACAGCTGTAACTGGTTGTGGGCTGTTGACTGGTGCTTTATTAATGATGTGGGAGGTTCATTAATAGGTGGCCCTGAACCTGACTAACAGCCTGGGGAAACATTCAACTTACAGCCCAGTTTCATTCATTCCCACTGTTGGACAGCCGAGTCACATCCGTCCCCGACCCCCCCCTCCCTCACCGCTACATACAGGAGGTATTTGTCAGGATGAGGGCCGAGCCAGCTGCATGAAGTCCACCTGTTGATTTGGCAAATTAGACTAACAATCTCCCCATGACCAATTACTGTGGAATAGGACCTGCGACACTACGTATATCACGGTAAATGAGTAATGTGGAGCCGACGGTGAAGAAGAAAGAGGCTGGGCTCGCCTAATGAGGGCAGCCGAGCGGCCCACAAGACGTGTTATTCCAAAGAAAACCATCAAAAGAGGAATCAGAGGAAGAGACTTCCTCCAAGGGTGCCGCTCGAAATTAAGTTTCTGCAACCCTGAAAGAAACTTTAGGGTTGGACGATGTTTCCATTTTCATATCATCCAACTGTGGCTGCTCGAGATCGAGTCGATGATTATCGTTTTATTTTTTTTTCCTATCCTCACTCCTCGTGTCTGGTTTTTAAACATCTGCCTCATTGATCTGTTTGTTGACACAAAGTTTATTATTACGTTTCGTCTCACACATTAAATCAAATGCGAGTCGTTACCCTCAGACGTCGCACAGGGAACTGTGCCAGAGACACCAAATGCAGAGACAGAGCACGGTTCTTGTATTGCTGAAATGGTTCCTGCAGCACTGACATGTTTTCAAGGACAAGTTGATGGAAGCAGAACAAAACGTCTTCACAGTGACTCAGTTTTTTCTGTACCTCTGCCAGCTGGGCCTTGTTGAGTCCGGGCCTGGTCTGCAGCTTGTAGTGTCGCTTGTAGCGTCTCAACGTGTTCACCTGCAGCTGGAAAAGATCGACCTAAAAAAGAAAACACAGCGGAGACAAAAATGCAGTGAGTCTGTGAATGATGAGAGGCGGTAACTTTTTTATCTCGCCTCCATCTTGGACACATTTCAATGATTTACTTAAGACTCCCGGAGGCTTCTGCCTCTTTTTCTGCTCTTAAAGAAGATGAAAGTTTAATGATCTCTGTGGAGAAATTGGGTCACTGCAGCAAGAAACACTAATATAGCTCAAGGAAATGATTCAAAAAGCAGATAATAAACTTTATGTAGGGCGTGCAGCGTTGGTAACGGAGGTTATTTAAACGTATTCTTATCAAACACTTCTTCCCACGTCGTTGTGTTTACTTTCGCTCATCTGCAAAACTGTAAGTGCGCCTTGCTCTGCTGTGCTTCAACTACAATGTCTGTGTTGAACATTTCAGTCCACGTTACCTCAGGCACCTCCACATCATGATCTGGGGACTCTCCTCCATCGTCACTGGTCTTCCTCTTCCTCTTGTTGCGGACGCTCTGGATGAAGTTCTTGTGGAAGTCGCAGATGTAGAGGTGTCGCACCTGTAAAGACAGATGAACCGTATTAAATGAGCGGTCCAACACACTGGTTACCAACGTAGCAGTCCTGATCCCCACTAAGGGTTGTCAAATCTGAATGTGAGATAGCAAGTTCTTCTTGATTTTAAGGGATGTGAGAAAGTTTATTTAAATATACAGTAAGCCTCAGCGTTTCATTCATTTCTAAATGAAATAAAAGTTTGGATTATTATTTAAGATATAAACTAAAAAGACCTAAACACAAGCTGTGCACACAGAGCTCTCACTTTCTGCTAAACAGTCTGCTCTGCACTAGAAAAGTATGCAGTTAAAACAAACAGAGAGTTGGTGGATTAATAGCCAAAAGTGTCAGAGGGAAGAAAACACTGAATTTGTCAAAAAGGGGAAACTGTTAAGTATGTATGACTGTTGAAAAAAAAACACAAGACAGACAGAGAATAGTTTAAAAAGTTCATAAAAATATCAGTAAAACTAATCTCTGATGAAATATTCACAATAACGTTCTGCTCAAAATTCGCCCACATCACTTGTTTGACTCAAACTTCCTGCAGTTATTGTGTTCATTGTTCAGTTTATCCGCTGTTCTTCTCTGTTATTGTTATGCTTTTAATATAAAATGAAAGATCCATAAAACATGTCACTGTCAGTTTACTCAACGACAGAAAAGGGTCCCGTAAAGAAAAAGTTTGGTGACAACTGGTCTAACAAAGCCTCTGTTTATTCTAGATGTCACACAACATCGGGGTCAGATTAATCAATGCTCACTGGCAGACACGACCTGTTATTCCTTTAACAAAGACCAAACGTCTTTAACAACACTAAACCTCAGTGGTGTTTAAATTCAAATGTATATTCATCTGAACACAAGCTGTTGCAGAAAAAGTTAAACTACTTTGCAGCTGGAGAACGCACGTCTTAAAAACAGGAAGTATCTAATCAAAGATGACGCACAAAACCTCACTGTGTTTAATAATCGACGCTACAGACACAGTCTGGTTATGACTGCAGCAGCATTAAGTTCTGATGCCCCGTCCTGACGACAGCTTGCCTGTAGTATCAATATATTAAGTCTGTCTTCATGTGAACCATGCATTCATCGCTCTGGAACAAACTCACAACATGTGACTTATCACATGAGCCTCAGCATGCCTGGAAATACATAAAAGAACACACACGAGTCACACAATGCTTTCTAAGAATCTTAAGAGCAGATTTTAAAAAAAGCCCTGGAGCGACTGGAACGCGGCAACACCTTCGTTAGACATCCCTGCATTCAGGAACGGCAGTGTTGTGTGCTACAGGGGGGCAGGTTGAGCTGGAGTCCTCTGCAGACCCCCTGGTTCCTCCAACTCTTTGTGCATTGTGTGTACATCCTCTTAAGTACTCATCGGGTAGGAAGATGGGGGCAGGAAAATGACCCTGCACCAAAGTTTGCTCCGTCTTTGTGGTAAGTTAATTAAAGAAAATCTAAATCTAAAGAAAAGCCAGGTTTAGACACAGGGCTTCAAACTTAGTTACTTCAAACTTAGTGTTTTATTATTATTATTTTTTGTCCTGTTGAGATACGTGTATTTACATGAAGGGCCGGTAATTACAAACAAGTTTAGGCTATAAACGTTCTGATGTGTGGCGTTTAAATAAAGAAACAGAGCCACACTAAAATATGACCGTAGCTGACTGACAACAATATCAACTGACAATTTTGACTATAGATAGAGCAACACGATCATTTGTATTAATCTCTTGATCGTCTTCTCCGGTAAACAATTGGCTGCTGGTCCTTTAGAAAGGCCTAAAAAAGGAGAAAGCTTTGACATCTTAGAAGCAGTATTTACCTTGCTTCATGTCTCTTTATAAAATGATTGTATTGATCTATTTGGGTTTTAAATAGTTTTCAAGACACAAGAGACTTAAGTCGTCACTCAGGGGACATCTTTCTCCATTTTCTGACATCTAAGAAACAAAATGATTATTCATGACAATAATCTACAGCCCTAATATATTGTATTTGGCTCAGATGACTAGTAACTAGCAGCCACACAGGGACTTGGAGGACTTTGAGGCTCCTGGGGGTCTAGGCTCTGTCGCCTGGCTGTTGCTCCAGACTTTGTGAACATGTCTGTGCCAGTTGCCTCACTCTCATTATATTCTGGCAAGACACAAAAAACATTTGCTGGCACTGACAGAGGAAGTCCAGCCATTTGAAAACACGGACACACACACACACAAAATGTAAAACTAGAAAGACACCGTGAGGAGTTTGTGTGTACAGAGTGTAGCCGACATTTAACTGCTGTTAGTCTGAGTCACTTTAAACTGACGCTTAGCTTCCCTGGCAACAGCCATTTTATGAAGAGCGGCGGAGGCGTGTTGCTCTGAGAGAAAGCTGTACATCGATGCAGGCTGGACCCGGTTGTCCTGGTAGCTAACACGGCTTACCTTGACATTTAAACCGGGTGAAAACAGACTTAGCTCCAGACAACAAGAGGACGAGTTGCCCTATTTATTTATCCGCGTTTTAACTGACGCTAACGGGCTAGCTCGCGTTAGCTGACAGCTGTAAGAGTCTGAAGTTAGCTGTTAACTTTCAGCCATCGCCCCTCGCTCCCATTCAACCACCAAAACAACAGAGCATCGTCTCGTAAAGTTCACTCACACTCTTGTCGATGTCCAGCTTGAGTTTCTTCTGAGATATGCTCTTCTGGATCCTCTTGCTGAAGGAGGCGTTTCCAGCTGACCGGCCGCAGCGCTCCCCGTCCTCGATCAGACAGCAGCTCTGTCCGTAAAACGGCGGAGCAGGCGGTCCGTCGTGGCTGTCCTCCTCTGTGCTGAACCCATTCATTCTGGACTGTGGAGGCTTCTTTTAATGCGATAAAATAATTTAAAAAAAACAGGCTGTGTTAGGTTAGCTACAAGTCTCACGCGTTGCTCTTTTGTGAAAGACTATCCGGCAGCGTTAGCTAGCTCTGCTATAGCTAAGTGGCTAGTTCGCGAGCTAACAGCTCTTGGATGTTTTCACCCGGACTCCGGTGACTTATCTCAAAAGCACGTCAACCTCTGCTTAGAGACACATCCCTGCTTCTAAATCTGGTTCGCAACAACAAAACAGCTGCTGCTGCTAACGTGAGCTAGCTCCAGTTGCTAGCCGAGACCGCACTGCCGCTAACGAACAAATTCCTATGGTGAGACCGCCACTGTTTGCCCCCCCGTAACAAAAAAAACGCTACGTTTCGATGGGACTCACATATGGCAACAATTCCGTGCGGTTCCGAGCTATCTAAGTGCGACAAACCGGCTACCACAGATGACACAACTTTGGAAGAAATCCCCGTCTTTAAGCTCAACAGTCGCGGCACTCGTTCAGAACACCTCGTACAATGGACATGCTCCGTCTCTTTGGCGGAAGTTCCCGTCCTTCGCTGTGATTGGTCGATTTGACATAAAGGCGGGGACTAACGTGTAAACATTGCCATTCCATTGGCTGGCACGAAGCATCAATCTTTGCAGCGGCTTCTTCCTGTGTCATGTTTTGTACTATGAATAGGAGTTTAAAAGGTGGCGTCGCCGTCAGTTGAAGGCTTGAAATAGAAGATCTGCCTCAGCTTTAACAACGGATAAATCACAGTGAATTATATCAGCTTGACCACCTTTTAAATAAATCCTAATAGACGTAGATGAACTGGAAATCCACGTGACACTGCACCCTGTGGTGGGCTGTTTTGACCAGATATGTAGTCTTTTGTTACAGTTACCTGTTACCCGCTTTAAAGACTCCTACTTAACAACTTCAGTGTTCGTATTCCTCCTGCCAGACTAGTCAACATGAATGAACACAGATCTGTTGACATCGCCTCGTTGTTATTCCACTTTCAACCACACGAGGGAGACAAAGGTTAACAAATGAATATAAATCGGGACAGCTGACACTAAAATTCCTTCACATGCTGCATATTATATACGTATATTGTCTAAATGTGTAAAGGGATATTCGAGCAATTTAGTATTGCAAACAGGTCAAGTTGGGGGGCCTGGGAAGAGACAGATTAAGAAATTAATGGGCAAAATCAAAGCAGCAGAAGCTGATATGTCCTGACCTTTAGTCCCCATAGTGATGGTCAGGCTTTGAAAACATCCTGGATCCTGCAGTTACCCGTGATGCATTTCAAAAGTCAAGTCAAGCTGAAGTCTCCAGCGTGATTTTAATAAATTTAAGGTCACAATAACTTATCCATCTTCTTGTGAAATTCATACACCCCTTTAATTGTAAGAATCCTACAGTTATAACAGTTGATATTATGTGTAAAGACTTGATTTCTTTTTGAAGTGTTGTGGATCCAGTGGGTAGTGTAGTATTAAATCATGTGGTTTGATACCTATAGTGGATGAAGAAGATCCTTTAAGTGAAAGTAGTAATATCATGTTAAAATTATCTGAAAATGTGATTAAAATAAAAGTACATAAGTATTATTAGTAAAATGTACTGATGTATCAAAAGGACATTTTTACAGGCCCCTACTAGCCTTATATTTTTATACAGTGTGATGATACTTAACTTACTTACTTAGTAAAAGATCACATGTAATCAGAATTGTGATATGTGATAAGAAAACTTTATTTGTATAGCACCTTTAAAACAGAATTACAGAGTGTTTTGATAGAAGTAAAAATAGAAAATTCAAAGCAACACAGCAACAGTGAGCTAGACACAGAGGCCAAACAAACGTAAGACAAACTTTAGATGAAAAACAAGAAGAAGAAATCATGGTAGCAGGAAGACAATGATGATGAAAGTCAAGGATAGTGAAAGCAATAGACATTAAAAAAATATGACAATGTACATTTTCAAAAATAAGAGAATAAAGGCCATGAAAACAATAGAAGAATAAACAAAGGAAAAACATCAAATGATGACACCACATCAAAGCAAGTCTATAAAAATATAAAGCTGATTTAAAAGAAGTCATTGATACTGCAAGCCTTAGCTACAAAGTCAGGATTTAAGCCTCAACTGAAGAACAGCTCACCTGAAGATTAAAGGCTTCGAACCGGTTCATAAGGGGTCAACATCTCTGCTATGTAGCCTGGAGCCTGGAGCCAGACCCAGACGAGGTTTAGACGTGATCCACAAAATCTTAAAATTAGTTCAAAACTGGCCAGGAAGCCATTGAAGAGAAGCCAGGACTGAAGTAAAACCTGTAAGAAAGTAAATAACAATGATAAACCCAGATTACATTTGAAAAATGTGTAATTATATTATAGTTACATTGTAACAAATCTTCTGTTTTTTTCTTAGACAATTTCTTAGACAAGTGCTACACTTTTGTATTTTGTTTTTTATTTTGTTTTGTTTATATGTTGCATGTGAAATATGGTAACTGTAACAGTCAAACAAATGTATGCAAATAACTAAAATTTATAACAGTGTATCCCTCTGAAATTATACTTCAAAACTGTACTTAAAGGACCAGTGTATTGGAGTTAGTGACATCTAGTGGTGAGAATACAGATTGCAACCGACTGGGTTTCTGCTTTGTGCTTGGTTGAGTTACCTTCATTGGCTTACCTATATAGAGCTAGTGTTTAGTTTGTCCTTTTTGAGCTACTGTAGATATAAAAAGCTCATTCTACGGTAACAAAACATGATAAACATCTAAATCTTACACACTGGACCTTTAAGCGCAGTACTAAAGGAAGTTCCACATTTATTGAGCAGTATTGGGGCCTAACAGTTTGGCGAAGGTGCTTTCACATTTCAACATGACTATAAGCCTGCGTGCTACCTCAGGTCTGTAAAGAAAGGTTTTCTGTGTTTGTTGTGGAAGAACTTGAAAGGCCTGCACTTGAGTCCTGACCTTAACCCCATCCAGTATCTTTGGGATGAACCGGTGCACTGAGGCTTTATGGTCCAACATCACTGTTGGACCTCTTCAATGGTCTTATGGCTGAGTGGGAGCAAATTACAGTAGCAGCCAGATTCCAACATCTCATGGAAAGCCTGAAAGCAGAAGACTGGAGGCTTTTACAGCAGACTGGACTGGCCACATTATGAGTCGT
The DNA here is from genome assembly GCA_028641955.1 of Protonibea diacanthus. Lineage (NCBI taxonomy): Eukaryota > Metazoa > Chordata > Actinopteri > Sciaenidae > Protonibea > Protonibea diacanthus. The sequence goes on from CM053990.1 coordinate 11,080,289, forward strand.
GAAAGTTAATTTGGGGAAGCAGCCAGTCAGCAAATCCAGAGTGTGAGAGAGAGCGCTTTAAAAGCCCACTCAAATGTGAAGGCGTCTGTGTTATGTGGGTTTACTAATGATGCTCTTTGTTTGTTGTCATTTGTCTAATGTGGTATTTGCTCTCATGTGCAAACTCTCTGCCTGATCGTGCTCGACTAATAGCTCAGAGACGAGGGTATAATGCAGAATGGAGGAAAAAATGGAGAGAGAGGACGCTATAGCCGAAAAATATTAGAGGAGCAAAGACAATTGGATTACCTTTTTTGTTGGTAATGGACCTAGGCCCAATAAAGACTCTTTAATGGATATCTTTGACAGGAGACTGTGGAAGCGTAGTAGCCTGGTGTCTCTTTTCACCCATGTATGGCTCATGAGTGGAGGAGAATACTGATTGTGTGCTGACTGATTGACTTTTAAAGTGGCAGATGATAGAGCGCCGAAACATTAACAGGTTTTTCACTTCGCAATTTGGAGGTTTATATCATCAGGGAAATGCCTATAACATGTAAAGTGGTCTCTCAGTGTATTCAAAGTTGTCCACGCACCTCTCTCTCTCGCTTTCTCTCTCCCTCTGTCTCTCAGAGCTGGTGTGACAAGTTGAGCGTTATATGACATCCCATGAGACTCAAGGAAATGGGCCACACTGAAGAGCAATATTACTTCAGCCATGAATAAATCACAGCTCGCTAAAAGCTATCCGAGCTTGTGTGTTGTCAGATGAAATGATTATGAGATTAACATTTAGTAAAAGTGTGTTTTAGCGCCATCAATCACAGGGATGATTAAAGTCGTAAAAAAAGAAAAAGAAAAAAAAAAAAACACATGCACACAGGAGGTGACAAGAAAGGCAAATAAAGCTCTGGGCGAGGAAAGTTCCCAGGGATATTTAGAGAGGAAATGATTATGGTGTGAATGAATAGGCTCTCCTTGAGTGGAGATATAAAATGGGTATTACAAAGAAAGCCTGTCTATCTTTCTTTTCACTTCATGCACAGTTTTGTCAACCAAATCCATTCATATTGCAGTGCAGCTGATAAAACGCTGAGACACAGAGTAAAACGTAAAGTAACGTTCAAGACAAAGAATGTTTTAGCTCTTTTGGAGGATAGAAATTGCGCTCTGTGCTCTGCCTGTGGAATGTTAACAGCCTATATTAGGGTTTATAACAAGCAGCGTACAGCGTACACTTGAGGCTGGCTACAGAACAAGTCAATCTCCATAAGCCACCATATTAAAATGTCCCAATTTATAGAAGAAATAAATATGTTTTGTTTTTGGTCTCTAGCTAATTTCCTTGTTCATGACACCTGTATTGAGGGCGAGTTTCTATATGAATTTCACCCATTCAGATTATTTTAAGGCTTAAAGTTGTGCAGAATTAAGAGTGTGGCCGCTTTGATTGACAGGTGGGTGCCATCACAGGTAGCTTGTTTGACCAGGCTTCATTCAGCCTGCCTCAGCTCCACTCATGCTCCATGTCATTGCCCATTTTTGGATTAGCCAAGATGAGTTTCGCAATGGCACTTTAGAAACCTATGTTGGACAACTAATTCTTACTTATAGTCTTTGGTTTCACAAAAATACCAATCTCTGTGTCATGTTGCATTAGTCATCTTGAGACATTTTAACTGGGAGTTAACCAGTCGTCCTGCCCGAGGTTGCTTGTTTAAAGCTTTAACTTTCAAATTGGTGCACGAAATTGCAAAAATATTAGTTTCTACGAAATGTAAAGCATGTTGTGACTTTATTTTGAAAAGGTGCTATAAATAAAAGTTATTGTTTTAAACTCCATCTGGTCTGTCTTCCACAGTGACTTTTTTCTCCAATAGCTTTGCATCCTCTTCAGCTGATGTGACACAGCACACAGCACTGTATGAAAGCCATGACCCTAAAAAGCACCTGCTTCTCCCACAGAGTGAATGTGACTGAAAGCCAATTATCCTGCCTGTCACAGAAGGGAATGGAAAATTTCCACCACTGTCTCATTTTCTGACACTTTGTGGAACGTGAAAGGACAAACAGGTCCGCTCTGTGTGGAAACTATTTCAGGGAGGGGGGTCTGATGAGCTGTCTCAACACCATGACATGGCCTTCATAAAAAGACCGCGACACAATATGAATCTGCTTTACCTCTGAGCACAGGTCCGCTGGATTTGACAGATGATGTTCAAGCCTTGTGAAGCGGCATTGGTATGGTGGAGTTGTTTTTGTCATTAAACAAACATGAAAACATTACCGCAGACACAGAAACTTTTACATTATTGACAAATTATTCAACAGGATTTGGTCTTGGCAACAAATGAAGTTCCTTCTTCAGAACATGTTAATGATCTACTGAACCATGTTTGGCTGTAGCTGTTAGCATTAAGCTGTAGTGATTAAGGAAGTTGCATTGGGTAATAAAACATTTAACTGCTTAATTAATATAAATGGAAAATAAGTTTAAAAAAAATCATAAAAAACTAGCTGACGGAAAGTTGAGTAAGCACAAAAAGGCCTGGCAGTTGGTTGCCATATCTCTAAGTATACTCATTATCTAGATTTTTATAGTGTAGCACATTATGTCACTTATGTTACAATCTTTATTTACAATGCTGGTAGATAACAAATGCTTTTCCTCGCACACGTTTGTTTTGAATACTTTCATTTAGTGCTTACTTTACAATCAGGCTATAAAGCTTAACTACTGCATGACTAATGATAACTTCAGGAATTCATGCAGGATGTATCATGGTTTTCTATTGTTAACTATTACTGATGATCTCACAACGACTTTGTGATTACTTAACATTTGATAGATCATGTACTAATTAAATGTTAATTCATAATTACGTTGGAGAAAAATGGATAGTGACTGTGATTAAAAACGTCATATCTATCATAAACAGAAAAGAGAGAATAGGTTGATGCTTTGCCAAAGAATGTAAGAAATAATAAGAACTATGCCCTTACTCTGTACACACAGTACACACGCATGTGATGTATATATACTGCTGCATATAGAGATGGAGATAACAATAACCCAGTGCAAACCTTGCAGTAATAATAAAAGCTCTGTGCCCCAACTCAATGCAAAAAAGAAATAAATAAATAAAAAAATGGTGAAATATCAGCAGATGGATGAAAAGTGGAGATAAAACTGCCAACATTACAGAAAGAAACCAATTCTGGCTCTCCAGGCCTGATCCATTACCTCAGATATTCAACCAATGATGAAGACAGATCTGCTCTGAAGGAGACGGAGGAACAGTAAAGTATAAATCTACTCCAAGCAGACAGTGAGGGCAGAGATAAACCTGTCAAAATTAATTCAGAAAAACTGAAAACTATGCAATCGTAAAGAAGAAAAAAAAAAAAACATAGCTGCACAATGGTTATGTATTATACAGTGATGCTATAAAAGTGGACTAATGCAAAAAAATAAAAACCATCAGCTATGTGGAGGAGCAGAAAGTGTTGTACATTTACTGTGAAACATTTACAAGATTAAACTTTTGTTTGTTTGTTTGTTTATGTGAGCAAAACTATTCGTTTGAAAAATAAGCCCCCAAATACTAATTTCTGATCTGACCTTCAGGATTATACTGGCACCGGTCAAACTAATTAATTAGTTACAATTACAAGATTGAGCAAAATAAAGCACAAAGTATTCATTCATTACATCAAAATGATAATTTGTCTGGCCATGATTGCTCAAAATGTAAACAGTGTTAATTTTACCCTGATCTCCCCTGCGGTATAATTAATAAGAACACATTAGAATAAACATGTCATGTGAAGCTGTTTGCCTCCTCCCTTCCCACCGGTTTTCCCTTGTGTTTCTGTCTGTCTTGTCTTTCCCTCTCACCTGCCTGAAATGCTGCAGCATAAAAGACTGACTCTTCCTCCCAGATTGTTCAGTCTTCCCAGTGGTAACTATGAGGCACAATTTGGATTTAAATGATGGTCTAGGATCAGTGTCATTACCCCTAATGTCAAAATAACCAATACAAGCGCTCAAAGAATTATTAAAAACAAACTTTAACACTAAAATGCGATTGCAAGTTATTAACAGCCACCTTGTTAATTTATCCTTGTTCTTCTTTGGTATGTTAATATTAGTTAAAAAAGTAAAAAAAAAAAAAAAAATCAAAATCAAATCAGTTTTGTCCCTTTTCTTTTGCTTTGATAAGGCCTATGCATGCATTACATACATATACATAACATATTTATCATCTGTTACAAGAAGAGAGATTGGGACTTGATTTATTGTGTTGGAGTACATTTCATAAAGGTTACTGCCACGGCACAATTCATCAGATTTAGTGCAGCCCAAATGCTTTATACATTTTTTTTCTACACATGTAGTAGAACTCCCCAACCTCCGCAAACAGACTTTTCTATATTTAACTAATCTCACCTTCCTCCAAGTGCTTTTGTTGCCTAAATATAACCACACTCTGCATGCAAACCCTGATCTCTGGCATCGCTAACCACCACCCCGACCTCCTCCGCACGCCTAGAAAAACAGTGACCAGTGAACCACTGAACAAAACCGCGGCAGCAATCACAAATTAATAGTATGTGTAATTTCTAGCACAAAGGGTTTTCTACAAATTATTCAGAAGTAAAAAACTTTAATCTTGCATCAGTATTACATTTTCTGCCATTTTGAGAACATCTTTATTTGACAATGACTTTATGCTCATTTGTCTTTGCCGGTAGAAGCAGGAGACAGAAGCTGAATTTTATCTGTATGCAACATAGAGGACAGCTCTCTCTTTACACAAAAGATATAAAAGAACTCTGTCGATCACCATGACAACACTATTAATGAGACTTTCCCGGTGTTTCTCATATTAGGGCTGCAAGTTTTCTCCAAATCCTGAGATCTTGAGGTGACTGGAGTGAGTGAGTAGGAAAGTAAAGGTTCTTTCTGCCACTTACAGATCATATGGACGGTTATGATGTATGCTGCAGTTGTGAGGAATATACCCAAACTCAAATCTGATACATTTCACAGGAAATTTCAGCTTTTTATTGGATTGTGGCATCAAAATGTTCCAATGAGTTTTCCAGCAGCCAGGCCTTCAGTTTGAGTTGTAGCGCTCCAACAGGAAGTGATGTTGCCCTGACCAGCAGCTTCATCACTCACAGAAAAAACACTGCCCCTGTATTGATTCAAATATTTAAAACAAAACAAAACAAAACAAAACAAAACAAAATGTCTGGAACCTGCCTGAACACCAGTAACCCCTTTATAGTCCAAAGTGCTGTAGCGGCATGCATGAGCCATGCAGGAGCCATGCAGGAGCCATGCAGGCCCGTGGCTCTTAAATCAAACCAGTGACAAGAAAACAGCAAATGACCTAATGATTAATTCCAAATCAATTTCTGTGTTATGTTTACTGTTTTCTGCTGAACGCACCAATGATGCATAAAAAAAAGTGCAGAATCAGGCACTCTCGCCAAGAACAGCAGCACTTTGACTCATTGCTTTCTGACCTTTCATGGCATTTGGAAAGGGCAACTCTGCAGACAGATGGTGCATACACATATGCAAATTGATAATGTTAGGTGATGGCAGCAATGGGCCATATCAGTGATTCAAATTATTTGCTCTGCACCTTGATAATGCCTCTCCATGACAGAAGTGCTACTGAGTTATTGGGTCATTTCCATGTCACTAAAACATACTCTTCAAGTCAATTCTATTTATACAGCCAAATATCAGAAATGATTTACAATCAAAACTCTATCAGCATGTTCTGAGTGAAAAGATGCAAAAATAACAGACTGAATGTGCCCTTTAATTTTTTATGTGACTAAACTTTTAATGGACTCGACCTCTGACCTTTAACATTGACTAACATATTTCTGGACAAGCCGTCATAAACACAGGCAGTAAATATTAGAAATTAGCAGTATATTTACACGTGCACAAAAAAACTGATAACTGTGAATAGATAAAATATTTTTTTATTAGACTCTTTGAGGTGTGTAGATTCTTCACAACAGCCCATTTCCCCGATTACATGGTCGTATAATTCCTTTTGTCTGGATGGTTAATGTCTAAAATTATGTACGCAAGGTTAAGGTTAGGGCAGCGGTTCTCAAACTTTTTTTGGCATGCCCCACTTCAAGAAGCCTATAAATTATCATCATCATAATTTTTATCAATCATTAACATTGATATGAATAAAAAAGGATCCAAGTTAAAATTTAATGAACTAAAGGTCAGTAGGATAGCATTAAAAATAAATTCAAGTTAGTATCACTCAAGCGGCAACCTCTGTGGCTGTGAAGTAAAGCCCATATTGAAGTGCTAAAACCTGCAGTTCCTCAAACGGCCACTTGAGGCTGGCAACAGAACAAGTCAATCTCCATAAGCCCTCATGTTGAAATGTCCAACTTCACAGCTTCACAATAAACATGTTTACAGCCTAGTATGAAAAATGGTTTTGGTATCTATAGCTAATTTCATCGTTCATGACAACTGTACTGAGTCTGAATTTTTATGTAACTCCCCTGTTCAAATTATATTCAGGCTTAAAGTAATGCACTTTGATTGACAGGTAGGTTCAGGTCCACAGATGATCCATGTCTTTGCTGATTTTTAGCCAGGAGGCAGAAGAGGCAGGACAGCCAACATGGCGATGGCCAGAGCCGTTTACAGGCTTCAAACGACATCATGGATACAGCATCCATTCTTAATACTATCAATGGTATCAGTCCATACTTTTCCCTTGGTCTTTAATGCCCCACCTGTAGTAGCTCTATGCCCCACTAGGGGGCGCCGCCCCACAGTTTGAGAACCTCTGGGTTAGAGAAATATGGTAAGACAAGGATATGTTCACTTTATCCAAAGTGCTTTTGCATTTTTAGGTACATTCACGCTCAATATATCTGCAAAATGGTCACTATCATATTATCAGCTTCAGCATAAACATGAAGAATTTTGTGTTCATGTTTATGCAACTTGCACATTTCTTAGTTCGGTCAATGTCAACTTTATTCACTCAACCATATTGTAAACTTTAAAACATACACCACTTCTTGCATTAAAAGGAAATGTTGCCAGGAAATGTATTACGTTGGTATACACTATTGTGGATTAGTCTTGTGTGAACAGACTGCAATTCACAAGAGACATGGTTAGAATTATTAACAGGCAAGTAAACATTCATTCTTATATCTAATAAACACATTAACAAAAAGTGATACTGTTAAAATGCATGTAGCTGATTCTCTTCTTACTCATCCCTCCTCCCACAGGGAGGTTATGGGTCAGGGCCAGCAACATAACAGCACTAATGAAACTGCCCTGCAAGCTTATGTCGACTGAATATTTGCTGACAGACACTTGAGGCGTTCCTTCCCATCTCCCCATTGTGCAAACATGATCCAAACAAGTATTAGAATCTTTTCCCCTCGTTTCTCTGCACAGTGTATTCCTGTTCTGGACACTCAGAGAGAGAGAAAGAACAGCTCATTCTTCTCTCCTCCTTCCGTACCAGCCCGAGTTGTGACAATTCAATCTGTTCAGCGTCCTCTGGCATGAATTATGGATGAACCCTGCAACCTCTGAATGTGGTGGGGATTTAAGTTGATCGAGCAGCTCTTCGCTTTATAACTCCTGTTGCAGGCTCAGTGTGCAAAGAGGCTGTTAAAAAAAAAAAAAAAAATCAAGGTAATTTAGGAAGCGTCAAAGTAGAGGAAATTAGGGAGCGGCATGATGTTTTTCAACATTAAAATTGAAATTGAAATGATTCAGATTTGAATCATTCAGATCTGATTGCAGTTTACTTACACAAAGCCAGCTTCATAAAGAAATGGTTTACAAAGTTTGGTTGGGAAGAACTTAATTGCCTACACAGAAGCTTGACCTCAACCCCATCTAACACCTTCACAACGAACTAGAGCACTGATTGCACGCTAGACCTTATCACTAAACAACAGTGTTGGACACCACTGATGCTCTTATGGCTGAATGGATGCAAAATGCAGAATGCATGCAGAATGGCATGTTCAATAATCACATGTGTATGTAATGTCCAAGTGCCCACATAATCTTGGTCATTTTGATAAAAATGATGACAGGAAATATCACACCAGTGAAATACCCGATTTGTCAAGTGAAAACCTTCCGGCTGCAGGCGTAATCGGAGCAGTGGGAACGTCATGGAAGATGTGAAAATCACTTCAGCTGATAGGTATTACAACAGAATTTAGTCAAAATATTCTTGGCAAAGACTTTGCAGGGTTTTAACATCTTTTAATTACCCAGAGAACCACAAAATCAATAATCTGACTTGGTTAATCTCTGTTTTTAAGAAGACAGTTATATCCTGCATCTAATATGTCTGTCAGAGTAATGATCAGCTATAAAACATCAGTTCTGAATTCTAAACTTTGACCAAACAGACTGTGAAAGTCATTCAAAAGTCATTCTGAAGTTACAGCAAAGTTGGTGGGAATCATTTTCTTGGAGCTTTAAACCTTTGCTCTTTTCCATCATTCTCTGCTCTTTCTTTGTCTTGTTGATATTAAGATAAACAAGAAGGTTGAACAGGGGTTCATACTCCAGTCTGAGAAAATCTCATTTTGGCTGGCTGACATTTATGCAGAAGAGAAGGAATAATGGCTCAGGATTTTTGATTGTCAGTAAGCTGGGGGCTGCTCAAGTCAGTGACTTCTCATTGTCACTCTTTGCTTTTATTTTTCTCCTCTGACATTTCTGTAGGATATAGAAAATATCATTTTGGGTGATAATGAAGATCTCACTTTTTATTTTCAAACTTTCTGTAAGCTTGAGGGTAAATATGCGAGAAATTGGAATCGAAAAACAGAAATAAAGTTCAAGCTGAAGCATCAAATCTAGCTGGTGCACAAACAAATAATTAAACAAGATGAAAGCCAGATTTCTATCCAAATGTAGCCCAAATTCTAAGTGAATTTTCAGAACATTGGCAAAAGAAAATGAGAGTGAATGTGTATTTCTATCCACTAGTCTCATGCAAATATTTGAGGATTGAGTTAAACAGGTGGTGGCACTAATCCTCCAGTCAGGTACCATTGAACGATTGCAGAAAAAGAGGGTGCAAGGAGATGATAGGAGAAGATAGACTTCCAGTCAAACCTCAAAAGGTGGAAATCACCAACCTCTCCAAGCGAGAGGAGTGGTGTAGAAAAACTTGGGAAGGCTGGACACAAGATGGGCAACAAGATTTGGATGGAAACTTGGCTTCAATCTTGTAGTCCAGCATTCTGGGCTAGGTTGACGAGGATCTAGGGGGACTAGAGTTGTCCAGTTGGGAGATAATGAATGAGGAAGGACAAAATCCTCCTGATGTTGTACAGGAGGAATCTACAGGAACTACTGCTGTGATGTTTGCCAAGATACACCCAAGCTCCTTGGTGATAGGTCTTTTTCCTTAGAGAAGACAAATTGAGCTTTGTCCAGGTTGAGCTTTTGGTGGTGACTTGAAATAGAGATATCTGCCAGGTAACTGGTAATACATGATATCATCAGCATAGTGGGTTTGAGAAGCCATATGAATGTCTGTCTGACAACATGAAGTGTCCTTGTGTATTTAGGATTTTGATGAGAATCAGAGATTTCTAAGCACACCTCAAGACAATGGAGGTGAATTTAGTTATGGTGCTAATGACACTGGAAGTTACAGAAATAAAACCCAGGAACAGTGTCAGACCTCTCTGTGAAAAGTTTCATTGGAACTCATCCAAATGAATTTTGGCCTTAGCAGAACTACTGCATCCCCAGGACGAAAGACCAATGGCCAAAACTAACTAGGCTGCTCCACAACAAAAAGGTAGCAGTGACATGAATGGCAGGGATTCATATTCTCTTTTTACTTTTCAGCTGCCAAATCAAAGCAATGTTCCTCTGTTCGCTGGCTGAAGAATAAATGTCCTACATTATACCAATTTGGACCAAAAATACACAACAGAAGAGACTTCTGACAGGCTCATGCTTTTTTATGTTCAGTGGAGCTCCTGGATAAATAAAAAAAACAAAAGAAGCCTGGCTGTGTACAGCCCTGCTATGTCTGCAAAATGGAAAATTAGATTACGTTTCTGGAGGTTTAGTGAGAAAACTGTGAAAGTCAGTTACAATAAGAAGCTCAGTCAGTCATTTATAAAAGCCAAATATTGCATTTCATCACTCGAGAGAAAGGAGGGTATGAAACACCTCCGGGAGACTTTGTTGGAGGTTGTTTCTTCCACTGGTTCCCAACAAAAGCTGCAGTTCTTGCTGAATGTATGCAGAAGCCACTCTGTCAAGGATCTGTTAGGATTACATCTCGGACAGATACTGGACCAGGGTCACAAAAGTTGATTTATCAGTCCTTCTGTCCTTCCTTCATATGGGTCAGTTCAAATGACCCATACAACTGTTTCAAAAAAACCCTGTATGAGCATTTTCTGACCTAGAATGTACAAAAAGTACTTGGTTGGGGTCAGAACAATAAATAAACCAATTTTGCAGTTAACATCAAAATCAAATCAATCACAACTGAAGAGTACTTCCTCATTTTAAGAAGAGCAAAGAATGAAAGGAAACGATGTTTTCGCTGTTCTTTTGATTGGCTTCAGTTAGATTAATTAAATTAACTGATCTAATTAGTTGAAGTTTGCCTACGACAGACGATGAAACTTCATCCAGTCACCTGGCCTATATTATTTTAAACAAACTGTAACAAAATTTCTGGTGCAGGCAGGTTAGTATTGACCCAGGTCAGCCCCGGATACCATTCACACAGAAACTCTATGAAACGAATCTAAGCAGTAAACCTACATGAGTGGTGACATCGACTTCCGTGTTTGTCTACAGTCTGGGCAGCAGCCTGCTGGCACGCAACCACTGTGCACAAAATGCCCACTTCTTCCTTTCTTGCTGTTGTCTTCATTTTTAATCCCTGTTGACATTCTTACAATGTCATAAGGAATTAAGATGGCACAATCTGTCCAAAAAAGCTAATAATACTCGCTGGATAGTCTCGTGTTGGCAGTCCTTTCCCCTATTTCCCCTATAGTGATTTTCATGATGAGTCCCACCGTAGTTTGATCAGATTATCATTATTTGTCATATCCGTCATTTTGTTACATGGAGGGCCCGAGGGTCTTGGATGAACTACATTCACATAACTCCTTTGACGATGAATAGTTATTTTTACAATTCAGTCTAGTAAAGATGAAACAAAAGAGGTATGTGTTAATTTGTGAATTTCAGAGGTCCTGATAGTCAGACTTTGTTACCTTTGGACAGAACCAGGTTTGCTGTTTTTCCCTTAGCACAAAGTCTGGAAGCAGGGGAAAGTAGCCATTTATGTAATCTTGTAAGAGCAGTTTCGGTCTTCTCATCTAGGTCTCTGCAAGAAACTTTCCAGTAGATGAAGTTACATAAACTTTGCAACAGGTATGTTTTACAAGGACAGCCATTTATTGATAAGCTGATGTGTTCTTCCTCCAGTAGTTGGACAGTTTGAGGGCCGAGTCCGAGCATAACACTCCATGACCATTAGGACTAATGTGGTAATTTGACAGAGAGCAACTGAGCGTTCCACTGCAGCGCAGGGTTAATGTGGTGTCCAGTTTAATTTCCTGGTTATTAGTGCTGAGTGATTACGACAGCTTTTCTGGGAGTTAAATTCCCACTGCTGTTTGTTCTCTGCTGCTGTGCGAAAATTGTCTACAAGCACACACACACACACACACACAGATCTTCTTTGTCATTAGAGGATTATTCATTTCTTATTTTTTGTTTTCTAATCTAAATTGTTTTAATTTCTAACCTAACATAATATGTACGCAAAGAAAGAGTAAAGAGATAGGGCAAACCAGGTGTTATGAACAATAACCACTGACATACGCAGTAACAAATTCTAACTAAAAAAGCTCCCCGCACATCATCAGCAGTGAAAACACTCTACACTGGCTGTGCTATTGTGTTCCTATGAGGAGAGCGGTGGCACCAAACTACGTGTTACCATTGGTGGTGTGCACCGGTTAAATGAAGCTGCCATCGAGCACTGCACTCAAATTTCGAATTATTTCAACTTGTACTTATAAGAGAACAGCTCTATGTGACACAGATGGGGATGATGGGGATGTTGATGAGGCCACTGACAGATGGTAAAAGCTGTTTTTATGGTGTGAGTTTTTGGTCCTGATGGACCGCAGCCTCCTGCCAGAGGGGAGTGACCCAGAGAGTTTGTGTCTGGGGTGGGAGGGATCAGCCACAATCTTGTGTGCCTGTCCTGGAGCAATGGCAGATTGCAGCCAATCACCTTCTCTGCAGAACAAATTACTCACTGCAGTCTGCCCCCTCAACAGTATAACACAACATTAAAAACAAACCACAATCTCAACAGAAAAACTACATGGTGAAAACGTCAGTAGTAAGATGGAGTAAATACCTTTAGCTTGTCAGTGACAGTAGCTATGCTGTCAGTGACTGGAAAACTTAGCAACAGTAAATCCCATCATGGCGTATGTGCCTTACACACAGTATCACCAGTTAAACCAGTAATTATTAACACAGGCCCTTATGAACTGTTACTATATTACAAAAAACCTGTGACCATATCAATGTATGTTTATATATGCATAAACACTCAGAGAGCACACCCCAGCCCTAATACATCTGAAGCACAAGAAAAGAAAAGAAAAGAAAAGAAAAGAAAAGAAAAGAAAAGAAAAGAAAATCTTCACAAGACTGTGGGATTGTAAGAGTCAGTACTCACAAGTATTACTAAATGAGAGCCCACAGAGTATCTTGTAATTTACCTTCCCCCTGTTTCTCTTTTTGCTCTCCAGCAGTGGTATAAATCAATGCTGTGATTACAGCTCTGTGGTCATAGATAAACACAGCTAATCGGGTGCAATAAACATTTATTAAGCTTCTCTTTTTATTCAAGGAAATCTTTCTGAATCTTTTAAATTAGCGGTTATCCCTGAAACACCATTTCTGCTGTACAGTATGTCGGTGTGGAAGCATTGTGGTTAGACCAATATATCATTCTGCCTCATTTGTTTTACTGCCCTCAAAACTTCTTTGTGTACTTTTTCTTTAAGCGTATCTTTATTCTGTAAATGAAATGAAAAAAAAAAAAAAAACACGCAGTAAAAGCTTTCCCACTCTCACACAACAAAGTTTAGGAAAAGCAATGACTGTTTATTTTATGACACGGACATTGAAAACACATTGAATATTGGCAAAATTCTTACTGAGGATGTCTTTCTTTTCTGCCTCCAAAAGCCCATCAGTTGTATCTGTGTGCTGTATTGGTTGCCATCCAATATCCACTGGGTTCAGGTCACTTTGCAGCCTGAGCAGATGGCTGCAGACTCCACAATCTTGGACAGCAGCAGTGTTGTCAGAGCGCCAAGACACATGTAGCCAAAATTTAGTTTCCTTGTCCCTTAAACCTCACTCCTGTACAGCCAGGATGGAAATCGACGGTTGCAGCAAAAATTTGATTGTAGCAATTAGTATATACTTGCATTTGAACTGTAACAGAGACTGAAAAATACCAGCTGTGGTTATTGGTATTTGAGCACCAGCTCCTAAGAGAAATATCATGTAGCTTTGTCTTGTTTGCAGTCTTCACTGGACACTTGTTTACACCAATTCCCCTCCATTTGATGCTGGGTTAGTAGCACTACTAGACAGTGGTGAAGGAAGAATTCACATCCTTGGCAAAGGTACTAATCCCACATACATAAATACTACAAATTCCAAGACTGAAAGTATTAAGTTAAAAGGTTTCCAGAGACTTTTATACTATTAAATGATATCATTACATTTTTATGACTATAAATCTCTGAAAATTATGATAAATGCTGATATGATAAATTACGCAGTGCTCACAGTTGGCACCCTCACAAAATGCTTTAAAAAAACAAAATGATTGAATCATAACCTGCAAACTATTAAGTAAAAAAAGTGTGTAACTACTATTTCTCTGTGTGGTGAAGTAGAAGTAGAAAATGGCGTGAAAGGGCAGGAGTCAAGTCAGTACAAATACCTCAAATGTGTACCACTGCTGTCCAGTTTATATGCTGGGCTCTGAGAACTTGAATGACTCAACCACAAAGTATGAAAACCAAATCAATAATTTGCTCTCTGATGTCATCTTGTGTACGTTTTTGCCCACAATCAGTTTCTGTTTTTCTTTTGTTTTTGTTTTTTTTGTGATTTCTCAGCTGCCACAGATTGGCACTGAAATAGGTCAGATATTGAAGAAAACTAAAAGTCTGCAATGATTTTGTCCATAAACTGCAGGACAGTCACAGGGTACATTGTTTCATCTTGGAAGCTTACAACAAATTGTTGTTGGTGTGTGCACAAAGTGTAATACTTCACTTTTGTGATGCACTGACTACTCTGACAGATCTACACCACAGCCAACTTTATGCTATGGGGATATTTTGTTTTGTATCATCCATTGTTTCCTTCCACATGCTTACTGGCTAAAGACTATGCCTGACTTTATTGTGGAGCACACATTTTCTTTGTGTAATGCACTGGTTTGTCTCTTAACTACCTCAGTGTTCCTGTGCTGGAATCCTTTGTGATTTTTTTTTTAGTATTTGTCAGTAATTTCTCTGCTGGTCTCCCTGAATGTGCCACATGCACACAAAAAATATGAAAAGCGATTTCTGAAATTTCCTGCCAAGGAAAATCCATCAAGCCCATAACAAATGAAAATCCATGTTCAACTACATTCTGTCATTTGATGCCAATAGAGATTTCCTCTGCATGTTCAGGGGACAAGGCATCCGGTTTCAATGGCTAGTTCTGTCAACAAATATGCCAGCAGGGCAATGTTGTTTCTTGCCACTGAAGCCTGGAAGCCACACTGAGCCCAGTGGCTGGCAGGTCCCTGGTGGAGATTGGGGTCAGTTGTCCCAGCATGTTGATTTTTCCCCCAGAAAGTGCTGCCAGGATTGGTTCCATTGGAGGAGTAGGAGGAGAACCACATTCTGTCCATCTTTATGATGGGAATGAAGGTAGACACAGGCTCTTTCAGTTTTCCAGGCTCATTGGCAAGCCTGGATGGCTGGAAAGCAAGGCCACACAGGGTCAAGTCTGGCCACCTGGGCTGAGGCAAGCACATGTGCCTTGGGCGCATACCCAAAGGGTCGCTATCAGACTCCTGTTTGTCCACTGGGAGCAGGGGAACAGGGCAACCCACATAGAGAACCATTGATGGAGGGGACAGAGATGTCTGATTCTTGCCCCTTGCTGAAACCAGCAGGATCCACAATGTCCAGGCCCTTCTCTACAGAATAGGAGTCCTGCACAAATCGTCCACTGCATAAAGAGGCTTTTCGGCAGCATATTCACAAGCACAACTCACAATGGATGAGTAGGTTGAAATCTATAATGTTGCTTGTAGTCAGTAGTTGCTGATTGTAGTATAGTTGAAGGAAAATGAGAGCTGTTTGGTCCCAGTTCAATTTACACATGGTGAGACTGACTCTAATGAGACATGTAATACAAGGGTGTGAAGTCTCCAGTGCTGCATAAGGGATGAAACCACTCGAATCCACCTTAGAGGGCAACGCCTATACAAAATAGGTTCTTTCAGCTTCCTGGTTAAGACGACACTTTGGAGAAACGGCCGAAGTGAGGGAAAATGTGGCCACACTGGAGGACGCCTGGTCTCCTGCAGATGTCTCCTAACATTTCGCTGGGGGCAGGCGCAGGTGGCTCTGCTGGCATGGGCACGCTGTTGTGAGTGGCTTCTTTCTTAATGATGATTGGGAAGACCTGGGACAGAGCCCCGCTGGTAGGCAGGTGGCTGGCAGGCAGGGGAGGAGTGGGATTCATTCGTGTTGGCAGAGCCTCCTTCTCACCATCAGGCAAGTCTTCGATTGGAAAGAGGGGAGAATCAAGAGGGGAGTCATTAATAGAGGGAGCCAAGTTAGAGGACTCTTGCCCTGGATTATGCCCCTGACCTCCATACGGTGCACTTCCAAGATGTCCAGGGCTGCTTCAGCGGCGAGGCTCACACATTTAGCCCAGCCTACCATCATAATCATGCATGAAGGCATGCATTCACCGGTGTTTCTCCATCACAAGGAGGCCTGAGGAGTAAGTGCCAGTTTGGCACGTTTGGGACCAAGGCACAGCAAGTATTGACTTTGTGGTCTATGATGTAACCGACTTGGCAGGAAGGACAGAGGTGACAGAGGCTCTTTCTCTTCAGGATGAAGAGAAAGAGGAAGGAAGACCTCACATCACAGAGGTATTATAGTGTATACCATCAGTGGAGACCTGAGAGGGGCCTATACAGGGCACAAGGGGGCGAAAAGACTGCTCTCTGCAAAGGGATTAACTCAATAGCAACTGCTTGTAAAGGGCAAAAACTTAAAAAAAAAATAGTTTTCAGCCATTGCACAAACAAACAGCATTTGCAGCTGTCAATCTTCCTCTCTCTCTTGACCTCAGCCATCAGTCACCTCCCTTGTTTCCTGACATTAGTTATGAGTCTCGTATGCCCTCACCTTCATCACCTCTTTCTCTTCATCTCCTGCCACCTGCAAGTACCCCATTTAAATTTAAAAGGGCCCAAAGGACTCTTAGCCTGGCTTTGTAGGGCTATCTGCTGCCCTGACCTGGATAATATGTGGCTCTTTTAATAATGGGTAATGAAACTTACCATCTCGACACTTAGCACTGATGTTTCTCTGCCTGCCCCTCTCAGTTGTTCTTCTTCACTTCCCTCATTTTTAATTCTTTTATCTATTTCAATTTATTCCCGTCTCTTTCTTTTAGTTTCTGTCTGTCTCTGAGGAGTCTGAAGGGAATCTATAGATGGTAATTATCTCCTTCTCAGTCCTGTCTGTCTGCCTGAGAGACACACGCACACACACAGACACACACACACACACTCTCTCTCTCACTCCGTTCTACCATTTTATTCTATCACAGAATGACACAGGTTGAATCTTCACTGTCCAATGAAGACTGATGTGACACAGTTAACACCCGACTGTCAGAAAGACATCACTCTTCGTTCACTTTTACCAATCGGATGGGTGTTGTGTTCACAAAATCCATTCTGCCCCTGGATGTTACATTTTAATGAAAACTAGGCTGCTATTTCTGCAGAAACAGTTTGAATATGTGGGTACTGTTTAGGTGTCAGAATGCTTTAAATGAAATGATTCAGATTGTTGAGCAGTGTCTGAATCCCCCTTTATCCTCACCTTTCTGATGTTGAAATTGGAGGAGCTGCATCTGACAAGTTGTATAACTTTCCAGGAACAGAACTGACAAGCACTTTAGACAATGACGGAGGCATGAAGCTGAGAAAGTTAGCACTGTGGGCAGAACTTCTCTCTCAAGCACTTTTTTTTGTGCTCTTTGCACCGCTGCTTCTGTCACTTTTATGAGTGACATCATAAACATCTTCAAAGGAGAGAATGTGTGCAACAAAATATCTATTTGTGCACTTCATCTCATCTCACACCTCTGTGATAGCAAAGCTTTTTGCAAAACTTTTTGTGTGGAAATGGGTATTACCGTTTTACCTTTGGACATGGTCAAATGGTAACAAGAGTAGCTTACAGTAGATTCCATGAGCTCTGAAGACTTTCTCTGACATTAAAAATAAAAAATTCAATTACTTTTTTCTTTTCACACACACATTCAGCTCCGTTGATGTCACATTTAGTCATTTAGCTGACGAGCCGCGGGGTAATGTGCCCTTTTGGGTTGATTGAAAACCAGGTGTGCTGCCACGTTCTGGATCATCTGAAAGGGTTTTGAAAGGTTTGTAGGCTGGGAGGCCCGTCAGGAGGGCGTTATAGTAATTGAATGATGTTTACTCTTATTCCAACACGATATTTAAATGCAAGCTGATTGGCTTGATGCGATGTTTGTCAGATTTACGGGACTCTATTTACAGGATATGGCAGAAATGTAATATAATATGCACATCTATGTTTTCATTTCATGTATAATCACCTGAAAATAGGAATCATTGTGTTTTTGTCATCTTACAATGAGCCTTTTATATCTTACAGATGCTGCATGTCCTCTTCCACAGAGTCCATTATGTTAAACTGCCATGTTTCTACAGTAGCTCAGATCACATAAACCAAACACTAGATGTGTTTTTTTTTTCACCCGGTTTCCACCCACCGTAGTTTCTACTAGGTGCTGGGAACACAAGGGTGGGGCGAGGTGGTTGCAACCACCACTTAATGTGCTAGATGCCACTGATTCCTTCACACTGGTGCTTTAAAGAATACATTCTTTTCAAGTCTTTATTTCAAATCATTAAGCTGAGTCTATTTTACACCACAGTAAAATGAGTCAACATTTTAGCACTCCCATTCTCCCTCTAAACTGAAGCATCTCACTGTTTCATTTGGCGTCGAAAGCTGTCTGCAACAGCTTGAGAATGGCTCATGAAAACTGATGAAGAGGGTAGTACTGCAACATTAAACTGAAAGTGATCTGCAGAAGTAAACAACCAAACAAAACAGGACGGTTCTTTATACTGTAGTCTTTCTTCATAGAGTTGATTCTGATATTTGATTTTTTCTCTCAGTATTGTGGCGACTTTTACAGTTCACAAATAGCATCCAGTCCCATTATCCTAGCCTAGCAACGGGGAATTGGTCCATGAGAATAGAAACTATAATTTATGAGGCTTAATGTAAAGGAAAAATCAAGGGAACATGACCATCTTGAAGAGAGCATAATGAAAAGGAGGAAACAATACTTGCTGGTGGTCTAAGAAAGGACAAAAAAGGGAGACGTCTGGGAAAATAAGATCATCATTTACTCTCCTCATTAACAGCCCTTTTCCATTTTTCATTTCCAAGGTTACCGACAAAATCTGAAGGGTGTACTGCCTGTGTTTGTCTACCACAAAATGTCTTTGTGTTTGTTTTCTTTCCCTGCCTCTTCCTACTTTTGGAGGGATCATGCATATTTCATGGATATACGCCTCTTTTAGCAGGAAATTATATTTGGAAAATGAATAAACAAAAGGGATTTGATTATCCATCTCCAAAGTAGAGCTCTAAAACTTTTTATTTACAGACCACATGCCTGCAGGGATGTGTGTAGGGGGTGAACCAACGTCTGACACTGCGCCCTTGTCATTTAATTAAAAGGCACAAAGTGTTTGTGCTCTGAATACAGAATATTGAGAATATTCTCACTTCTTTCCATCTTTAACACAGACTTCTGGTAACGATAACACTTGATAACACTTGACATGTTTTATGTTCAAGTGCAGCTCAATTGGATGGTCAAGATGCACTGGAACTTTGTTTCTAAGTGCACTATACTTTGGTTTTACCCAGTTTTCTCCAGAAGCAGACAATTAGAAGTATGTTTTCTAGTAATTCTATCACCGGGTCACTAAAGCTTTATAAGCAGTGTTCTCATGGTAGTGGTATCTTGGGCATTGGGCCCAGCTCACATTTTACGCCTTGCTGCTGTGCTTTAAAATAATTTTAAATGAACATTAGCCTTGTTTTTAATGCACAAATCAATATGGAATTATACATATTACATCAACATGTAATGAACATCCTGTTTATCTGTTTCCCATTTCAGAGTTTGGGGGTACAATTTAGAAAGTTATCTTCAAGCAGAGTGAATAAAACTAAATTCACCAAGACTGCTCAGCCTGTCACCGTTCTGTCCATTTACACTGATGAATCCAGATTCTTTCCTATTTATTCTTTCATATTGATGCACTGTGACCGGGGTTATCCTTTCTGTATATAGTGGTTCAGGTAATATGTCCTTGTTCCTGATGGACACATGTTATATACCCAGTTAGTATAAAAGGAACATATAGCAGCATTCTTGTACAGTCGCTTACGTGCAACCTTGAGAAGCGTACGTAATTACAGCTTAATGAGACAGCAGCTGTCATTGATATAACGTGATGCATGATGGACTGCAAGGCTTACAACAGCTTCATCTTTTGGTCTTGTCAGGAAGATTAGAGCATTGCAGGATGTCAGTTGGGGCAGTCTCTTCTCAAAACCATTCATAGGGTTGCATTTAGCTGTACACAAGCCTGAACACAGCTTAACAAACCTGAGGGCAATCCAATCTGTTCGAACACATTCTTATTATTAACATAATGACATAAATCAGCATTGTAGGAAGGCACACAGCTCTGTCTTGAGCCATAAATAGTTTAAATTTAAATCCTTCCAATTAATCTCTAGAGTCTTTATCTATCTTCCTCCACATCTGTTTCTCATGTCTTCATTGAATTATATTCATAATGTTTTATACCTTGGATATATAAGATATTACATAAATAAAAGCTTGCTTGATGTAAGCTCGTGCATTTGGAGATTCCCTGCTGGTGCCAGATGATAAGGCCGCTGAGCAATTTTTGTTCTTTACTTGTGAAGAAAGTGGGTGTGTTTGCAGTGAGGAAGGGGGTTGGAGAGGAGTACCCAGGCCAGGAGATCTCACAGGAATGATACGCTCCTACACCTCTCCTTTTTTAGTTCAACATAATTCTTTACTGTTGGTGTGCATAGGAATTTGTTTTGCATTTCATGCTCCAGCAAACCAACTCTGTTTGTTTTTTTCCTTCTTTTCCCACCTGTTCCACTATATTTTACACTTGCTTCTCCTTTTTTTTTTAAATTTTACCTTTCGTCTTCTACCCCCTGCTGTTCTCCTTTATCCTTTTCCAAGCTCCTCTCCTCCCCTTCTTTACCCGATTCCAGCTTTAAAAGCCAGACATCTAATGCTGCCTTGTGAAATAATTTTACAGTGTGGCTGCAAAGCCGTGAGCAGATCCGTAATATTTCTTATTGCTGCATCACTAACTATTAACCCTGTGAGCTGTCTTCTGTGTTCTGGATCCAGTGCCAGCACTGGTTTGGGTGAACTAAATCCCCGAGGGTGAAAAAGAGACAGAGAGAGAGAGAGAGAGAGAGAGAATGGGAGGATGGGGAGTGGGGCCTTTTAAAATCCCTGCCAGGCCAGCCTGTATCATCCTCCTAGATGCTCCAACAACTGCCCTATATTAATGACATTTGGGGTAGAAAAATAAAAAAGCAGCTTCAAATCATAACAGGGGGCCCAGGGGCGAAATGGGAGGATTTATAATGGAGTTCACAAGAGCAGTGGAATATTTTGTTTGAAAAAAAACATTAGCAGCTTCGCTCACTGGTGCTAAGCAAAGGTGTCCCAGTATTAAGAAAAAAAAAAAGCCTTTTTGTGAAATTAATCTGGAACACTGAAGTAATTTGACACTAATTTAATTAAAGTATAATATGTTTCCATCACACTAATGAGGGGCATCAACTTGAAATGTAATTAGTGTTAGTGTCTCAATAAATTCAACCTAGTTCAAGGGAAAAGTCAGAGGGCTTTAGAATCTGAACATCATTTGAAACCCTCCAACTCTGAATTCAAGTAAAATGCAAATCCCAGATACCCTCTGCATTATATGTGTATCAGATTTAATCTCTGGCTCCTCTTTGGTGCAAAAAGCTGTTTGCTTATGAAGTGCTACATAAATGAAATAAACTTGAAACAAAGTGCCTCACAAAGAAGGAATACAAGAATAAAGATAAAGGCATATGTGTGCAAAACAGACGAAGAAGAACACTGTTTAAAATTTGATCCCATAAGTGCTTATAAGAAATGTATATAATTAAATTAGAAATGTGACCTATGACTCAGATTCAGATTCAAAAAGGGGTTGGGATGCTGTCTAAAAGCACATGAAGTTGAATACAGTATAAAAACAGTATAAAATCTTTTCAAGTGAGTGTATCTTGTAAATGTCATTAATAAGCCATATAAATGTCAGCAAATATTCCTGTAGCTGTCCACTGACATTTCCCATACTCCATAGATAAATGTGACCCACAACTCCAAAGAAGCAAAGTTGCGACCTGGTTGTTGAAAGTCATTCTGGATGAAGAAGGAATCTGACCTCACCCGAAGTGAGTAAAATTTAGGGTTTCAAACATTAAAAATAAAACAAATAAAATAAACACTGCATCTCTATAAGTGAAAGATGGAGAAAATAATCACCAATCACCAAGATTAGCTGCAATGTTTTATTTGTTTCACTTTGAATGCCTATTTTATAGTTAGTTTGACACACTGTCATCTGAACATCATTGTCACGTTTGAGAGTTCAGAGAAAGGCAGTATACAGTATGTATATATATATATATATATATATATATGGAAGAAATGATCAATCCTTATTTCGTGAATTAGTCTGCTCTTCGTTCCCAGCGAAATGACCTTCATCAGTGCAAATCCAATTTGAGTCGCAACGATTTTCATTTTCAGTCTGTCGGACTGACATTGCTGCAGTAGGGCGAGAGAGAGAGGGAGAGAGAGAGAGAGATGTGGAACAGAATGAGACACAGTGTAGTGATAATTTCATTTTATTTGTGTCCTGACATATTGCCGTGGCTACCTTATTGCTAAATAACCTCCGACAGCCGCATGGTGTGTGCATCCATCTGTCTGTCTCGAAACATGGTTTTTAAATGCAATCCTGACTGAATCATGGGATATAAACTGTAAGTTTGTGGCGGTAGTTGATGAGAGATGAAAGGACAGGCATGATATGAGGGCATTAAAACATACTGACAGATTAGTATTAGTGTGCTGTAGACGTCAATCTGTTACTGTTCTGTTTGTCCCCAGGCCCTCATTTTCTGACAATCATATATAAATATGATTTTGAACTGATTACACATCACTTCTGATGGGGGGTCTCAGAGACCTGAGCTATACAACATGGTTAAATATGTATTATGGTCTATCTGTGATTGGTGATGACAGAACCTTTGTGTTCTCTGGGTTTTTATAGCAGGTTAACAGGTAGTTGGACATGAAAGATTTCTTAATTTAGCGTTATAACAATGCTTCATGGTCATGTCTGTCACTGAGAACTTGATAAAGTGGCATGTTATCACTCAGATACATACTGAGTTATAGAAAGTTTAGGAGGAAAGAAAAAAAAAAAGTCAAAGAAGTACCAAAAGTTGCCACACCTACATGTTCACTTTAACGTGTAGAAATGGAAAACAAGATCAAGACGTGGTTGAATTAGCAGTAGGATGGATAGTTGGGTCAAAGTAGTGGTTTTTGAGATACTTTAGTGTTCACTCTGAACAAAACAGGTGATTCTTGAGTAGTAGGCTCATCAGTGGTCAGCTGAGAGGATGCGACTTTTAAATAAGAACTGAACCGAAGCTGGATTCTTCCTCTTTTGTAGAGATTCTCTGCCTCGCCCCACCTTCAGCTCCTGCGGCAAGCTAATTTAAATCAGACATTTATTCATTAAAACTGCACACCTGTCTGCAAATTGGTTAAGACAGAGCTATACGCAGCAACAGTGGATTAAAAAGCTGATGGTACTTTGAGAGCAGGTCTTAAAAAGTCTTAACCTCTGTCCTGTGTGATCCCGATTGCATTTTGGCAGCAAACTAGGACAAGCTGTGACTAAATCAGTCATGGCAGACAAGTGCAGTTGTCTTTGTGCTTTAATATAGCAACATGGAAAAGAGCCTAAACTCTCTAAAACCACAATTCAATTATTTTGAGAGCTTACCCAACCCCTCAGAGAAAGGAGAAGAGGTTGAGTCGTAGATGGGACTCGTCCTCTACGTGCAGGTCCAGTCAGGATAATGAATAGCTCAATGAATAATTCATACAAAGGCACAAGTCAAAAACATAAGCTAATATATTTTTCTGAGTATGATGGATGAAGAGGGTCCTCAGCGCAGCAGAGATTATTTCGTCGAAATGACTGATCCATGAGGTGAAATGTTAATGGACAGCCTACCTCTGAGGACGGGGCTTTGGTTGCGTTCATTGAAAATCCAGAGGATCTTCTGTGATTTGTAGAGATTGTAAAGGATGTCTATGTTCTTAAGCCGTGTTCAGACTGAAAAAAAAGAGAGAACTACATTCAAGGAACAACTTAAAGTGCTGCATTGCGTGTTGCTTCAGGTACTAACAAGATGATAAAAAGACCATAGGAGCTTGAGAACTTAAATGATCTGTATTCATATGCAGATATCTGTTTATAGATATTAGCTGTAATGTGTCTTTCTTGTCATTCCAGCTTATCAAATTGTTAATTGGACTGCTGAGGAGGTCCGGTGACATCCGTTTTCGGGGTGGTCCTCTAGAAAGTTCTTACAGCAACAGTCATTTCTGTCTTTGTTTTTGATGATCGTGCCGAGGTAAAAGATAATATTATGCATTATGTATTTGACTGGCTAAAGCCAATGTTGTCACATTGAGTTGTGGCAAGCGTTGAGCTCAATTCAGTGCTTTTGCAGCCATGTTCTGTGCTGGAGTGGAGCCCTCCCCTCTGAAAAGGGTTACATTTGTTGATGCAGTGCTAATGTTGGACTGAACACAACCCTGATTATGTGCAAATGTCTGTCGTTATCTGTAAATGAAAAAAACAACCAGCATGGCAAGATACACTGGGCAGGTTGGCCTTTGGATGCCACTAGGCCATTGTTGAGCATTGCTGACTGACTGTTATTTTGGCGGTGGGTCCAGCACGTTTGGCTGTAGTCCATCCTTATCAGTGGCGGTTTAGCCATTTCAGCAGGTTGAAGCATGTTGGTGGAGAAGGCCTGTGAAAACAGGCTCTCTGATTGGGCGCTCAGCCTAGTTAAAACAGTAGATTCACCCATTTAGAGCTTTTAGCCAGAGCAAGGCAAGGAGAATCTTTACACTACCCGTTGCTATTTAAATTCAAGACTGTTTGAACAGACAGCACAAAAAGGGTACTGCTGTTTGTCTTTCAATGATCTTCTTCACATAGAGAATCCTGGCTTCGCTGGTTATGAGCCGTGCTGAAATGCATCTTGAAGAATTAGTTTTGGTTTGTTGACTTGCAAAATACAGATTTTAAATAGACGTAGACAAGGCTGAGATTTCCTTGCAACAATGCTGCTTGTCCTTCAGTGCAACTTGAGAGCATCTCTCAGACTGTCCTTGTCTGGTCTTTCAGTCAGCATACCTCCAGTCTGCAACTGAAGTTTGTAACACAGGGTTACATTCACACTCACTTTCTTACCTTCTCTGCATGTCTTTGGACTGTGGAAGGAAACTGGTGCCCCTTCCTTACTTGACAGATAAAGTAAAGCATCCACATGGAAACACACACAAACACAAACAAACACAGAGTGCATCTGAAAATATTGATTCTGTTTACTTTTTTTGTAAGGATTCCTCTGGTAAGTCTGCACTATTTTTCTTCCTCCTGTGCTGAAATTATCGAGGCTGTATGTGGCAGAAATTATTAATGAAAGATTCAGGAGGCTCATTTAGCTACCCAGCATGGAGATCCATTTGCCGAAGGAGTGAGAGCAAATCCATCAAGAGATGGCAAAATCATGACAGATAATGAGATGGAATACATTTGGATTTTGTCGCAATGGGTGCAATACAAACATCTTGACTGCTTTTAAGCTGCTGTGTTTCAATCATCGTTATATTGCAGTCCTATGTTGAAATAATTCTTGGAATCTGGTCAGTAAATGTGAGTGGAACATGACTAATTTTGAAATTCTTCTTATTATTATTGTGTAACATGTCACCACAAAACTTCTTTTGGTTAGCGATACTGTCCTGTACAATGTCATAATAGGAGATTTTTCTGGTTATTGGTTTGATGTGTGCTTGTCCTTGTTGGAAAAAGGTGATTTTTCCACCTACCTACCATTTTACAACATGAGTCTCACAACCCTGCAAAGCTCAGAAGAAGAAGAACTAACTTTGTTGCTTTGTCACAAATACTACTATTCATTTTAGAGAAAAATTTATGATATGAAACCAGTTTTTATGTGCTTTGAGGTAAAATGGAGTTCTGAAGAAAGAAGTTCAGAATATTCAGAAAGTGATGCATCCGTAATTTCAAAACTATGCTAGCAGACTCTAGAGATGGCAATGCCGGCAATGGCTATTGGTCTGTTGGTTCACCACTTCAGTCCAGAGTGAAACATATCAACTATTGGATGGGGTGGCCCAAAGTATGGTATTTATTTGTGATTGTCAAAAAGTCAACATATCCCATTGACTTTTGTGATCCTCTGACCATTTCTGGTTCAGTTCTAAATGTTGGATGAATTGCTGTGGCATTTGGTATACAGACATTCATGTTCCCCACATGTTAAATTCCAAGTTCGGTAATCCTCTCACTTTTCTTTCATGCGCTCACTTTCATATTTCTACACATAAGCACATGTTCTCAGGTCAGACTAAAATGAAACAAAACATCAATTGGCTTGTTTCCATTTGTTGGTGAGCCAACTGAATCCATCAAAATATGACTTGAAAGTTCATTGCCATTCTATTTTTACACAATGAACTCAAAGTGATAAGATTACCTGCAACATTTAGGAGTCATCTGGTCTGAACCTAGCTCCTCTCAGACTACTTTTAGCTCTGCATTGTGAATTACATTTTGATCAAAAGCTTAGAACTTAAAGTTAGGACTGACATGCTCCTTATTTTTAGGAGTTTCTCCTAACTCCACCAGTTAGGAACTCCTTTTAGCCCTAGGATGTTTTGTGAATACAGCCCCCGGTCTGGTTTTAAAACAGTTAAAGACTGTAAGCAGTCTGAATAATTAACCCATACGGACCACAGTGGCTCTGCCTGGTGTGACAAGCTCTGTGGTGCTGAACAACATAATGGTCCTCAGCTCAGGGTGCAGTGGGAGCTCCTGCCTGAACAGCTTCCCATCACGACACACTGCACTACTGGTGAGCGACGGGGAGTGTGTGTGTGTGTGTGTGTGTGTGAGTGTATGCGGACACCACTCACAGTAAAGTAAAGCAAGTTGCTGAGTTTGTTAGCTGCTGAATGGCGGCTGAGAGATTACATGGCAGTGCAGATTGGTAGCTGTTGCACGCCTGAAGGCAGAAAACTCGGCACAGCAAGATGCCTTGTTTGCGTCCCTCACAAACATCATGTACTGCAGGAGAACATAATAATCTCATTGTGGGAGCTAAATCTCAGCATTGAAAAAGTCAAATAAGGTCAGCTGACGCTAATTGACTAACAGGCTGCTTTAAATTGGGCATAAGGGAACTTTTATCATCTTGCCTTATTTGCACTCTTTCAAGACTGAGTAGTTTGTTTACTGAGCTGAAAATGTTACAGTCCTGCATGACTTGATGTGAGGGCAGTGCCACAGAAAACAAATGTTCACAGCTCTGCACTGATGTAGGCCTCTGAATTATTTATCTATCCTTATTACTGTTATTCTAATTACAGAATTTTCAATGTGAAAGAATAAAAAAAAACCTTTTATCACACACTTGTTAATACCTACTTTCCAACTTACAAATGGTTGTAATGGTTTCTCACTTTTAGTGGTTTGTTTTCAACTGGAATTGGCAAATTCCAGGCGGAATAATTGGTGGAATCATTGTGCAAAGAAAAATTAAGATGTCAATGCCAAGTGCACAGGAACTGAAATGCAGGCAGTCATTGCAGCCAAGACACACTGCAGACAGTAAGTTAAAGATTTGCTTTCATTCAGAGTAAAAGTGTTTGGCCTGCAGCTGCGTGAAGCTTAGTTGTTTTGGCTAACATTATCATTTTTAGCTGGACATGTTTTGATTCTCTCATCTGGCCGGTGATGGTCCACCATGAATCAAAGATCTTTTCATTTAAGTGTTTGTTGAATGCTTTATTCGCAACAATATTTTCATGCACTCCCATGGAAATGTGCCCGTGTGTGCTTTTAGGAGGCTGTATTTGTAACCAGGAGTGATAAACTTGAGAAACTACATGTTAATTTTAATGATCTGTAATTTTAATTTCTTTATCAAGCAACAAGAAGAAGAGTATAGCCAGGCTAGCAGCTCTCAGGCTAAGCAGTGCTTTGGGCTAAATGTCAGCATGCTAGCATGCTCACATTGACAATGTTAACATGCTGATGCTAAATAGATGTAATTCTTTTTTTTTTTTTTTTTTTTATCAGTGAGTGCAATGCTGCTGTTATTCAGTCTACTCTCTGCTCATCCATCACTGTCTGGCCACCAAACAGGACGGGAACAGACTACAATGGATAGTGAGGACTCTGGAGAAAATTATTGATGTCCTCCATTCAGGACTTATCCATAGAATCAGGACACGGTCAGGAAACATCAGTGTAGATCCATCACACCCCGGGCACAACCTGTCTCAACTTCTGCTCTCTAAGAGGCGCTACAGAGCACTGGACACCAATCCACAAATCCAAGACACCATGCACAACAGTTTGTTTCCACAGGCCATCATCACAGGAACAATCCCTGTGCAACGGCTCTCTACTATATCTGTAAATTATTTATTCTCACTGTGACAGTTCAGTTTTGTTCTTTGCAACATGAATATCATCACTCATACATAATCTACGCATGCTGTGTGTCCTGTATATACTGTCATATCCATCTTCTTCATGTATAATAATGAACCTGCTACATAAGTCATTTATTTTAGCATCCTTTGCACTCTGCACCATTGCCCCATTGTCTTAGTGTCTACAAATGTTGTTGCTAATATATATAGATATTAGATTAGATGAAATTCAACTTTATTGCAGAAAGTACTAAGACAACAAAATTCAGTACATGCACAGATATCTGTACGTAGTTTGAATGTTAATGTTTACTTTGTCCAGCTTGTTGTCATTGTCTGTAGCTGTACGTTCTCCCATATCTGTGTACGTACAGTGAGCCCCACTGACTATCCTTGTCCTTGCCCGTTCTTGGATTAGTCAGAAGCTGGCGGACAGAGAGGACTGCCAAGATGGTGACATGCAGACTACATTCATTTTTTAATTTTACAGCCTATGTACTGGACAAATCGGAATTTTGACCCGATGATGGTACTAGATGAAATGTCAAGGTGTCATCAAAGTTATATTCATGTCCTACTATAATTACCATCCCTAGAGCCAGGCCAGGCAAACATCCTTTCTAAGGTGATGGCTAAATGATGAGCCGTAACTGACTATAAAAGCTCCATAAAGCTGAGGTGAGCTGCGGATTCAGGTAATATTTCTCTGTAGGTTCTACAAGTGAGCCCAGTCACATCCTCACATTGTCTTTTGAGACACTATGATAAAAAAAATAAAAAAATAAAATATGGATTCCAGCTGCTTTCAAATACAGTCTGCTTAAACTATATTAATTTATTTAAATATTTATCTGTTTGGTATGTTTGCCAGTGCAAAGTTCATGGATGTTTTTGTTTGTTGAACTCTTGCTGACTCTGTTTACGCTGAGCTGAGCTGTGGCAGCTTTTTATCTGCATGATAACCAAGAAATTTGCACTTCTGTGGTGAAACTGAAGTTCAACTGCACTGATCATAACCTCAGTGCAGGGTCATGCTTGTTAAATAGAAAGTCAGTGAGTACGCAGAGAAACACACACACCCCACACTCATTAACTTATAGTACCCACCCACTGACATGGAGTTCACACACGCACACACACACACACACACACACACACACACACACACACACACACACCCACACACACACACAAAAGTTATGATGTATATTTCATGCTCTGTTGACCCTCTCTTTGCACACCCTACCTCAGCCAAGTCTGAATGAAACATTCATACAGTAGCTCCCATTTATATATCAAGCAGTCCTCCACAGCTAAATTTGGTGGGTGAAAATACTTCTTCTGTTCCACTCCTTAGTCTCCTCCACCATCCATGTTCCTGTTGTCTTCCCGCGCCGTTTGTTGAGAACAACAATGATTCTTCTGTCTGCTCAAAAAGTGTCTTTCTGCATCTTGAAGTACAAAATAAAACCCAGACTTCATTGAATATACAGACGAGGCAAAGAAAACTCAGACTGAGGTGACTCACTTTTCTTCCCCAAGAGCAAACATTTCTACAGTCCTGACAGGTGAAAACTCTCAGCCCAGCGCTATAAGATAGAGAAGGTAAACATTGCCTATAGCAAGGTCATGCTGTACATGTCTATGCAAAAACTGGTCTTATTCAACCAGTGTAAAAGTAGCATTAAGAAGTGAAGATGCGTGGCTTTTGATTTATTGAGTATTTTATTTGTCCTAAAGCGTTTGGAAATGTGGCTTGTAATAGTACAAATACATATATACCAGATACCAAAGTTGAGCATCTTGTTAAGCCTCCACAAAAATCATGTGTTCATAAATGTTCACAAATGTTCATATCCTGGTTCAAAAACTGCTCATTTTGCTGTCCAGACCATTCCCAGTGCTTTATTCTGTTTTTTTGAGTGACTGCAAAATTCGCTTGTCAGAAAAATGCTAACATACATGACTTGTTCTCTGCTATAATAATAATGTATTTTTTACCCACATTGTTACAGGAGGTATGTGTGACTGTGTAGGCGTGGCAGATCATGATTTGATTGACAGCTTCCTAATGAATGTTGGAACAGAAACTGTGCAATGTATTGCTGTGGACAAGAAGCAGCAAAATGTATTTTAACCACCTAAAACAATTAATATAAATTATTCTCACTACATTTCTTTGCCATGATTAACAGCCATTTTACCATATTCTTCTTTTTACATTGACCAAATCAGAGATGGTGACCAAGATGTTTTGGTGAACAGCTCTCTGCAATTTACACTCCTCGTTGCCCCTCATTCACCATGAATCCATATTTTTCTATTCTGTGCAAATTGCAACACATAAATTATCAACACAAACAGTTTTTGATGAATTTCTGTTTTGGTTAAAGAATGAACAATAATCAGCATTTCATTAGGATTTATTTATAATAACAGCCTTGAAAGAAAGCATGTAAATGCACTCATCATTTCATAAAACTGGAAACTTTTGTCCTCATATAATCATTTGTTACCTTTGTGAACAAAAGCTGCAGGAAGGATTAAATGTAATGATGTTTTTCTGTTGTTTTTTTTCCAAGAACCGTTCATGCCCCTGCTGTGGCACAGATTGTCAAATAAAAAGTCAATTTCTTTTTTTTTTCTTTAGAAAATATTTCTGAGTGTAATTGCTTTAAAATCTGCCTCCACTCTGTAATAGTGCAATTTTAGAGAGTAGAGTCATTGGACATGAGTCATGCAGACGTAAGCCGCTGATGGTGAGAGATTTTATGAACTTTACTTTAGCGGCAGTGATTGTGAAAACCACAGTAAATGATAGATTTCTTCAGGAAGCTCATATTTCCCTGTCAATCATGGAGGAGACAGTTTTAAAGTTCATGAAAATAGTTTTTACATTTGTTGTGGAACTGTCTTTCGTCTTTGAGCATGACTGAGCAAAAAAAAAAAAAAATGGACAAAAGTCTGTATACAGTGCTACCATTCCATTACAATAAGGTTAATCTTAACAGTAGAGCATTCAACTGTGTGGCAATACTTTAAGGACGCTCCTGTGCCACTGTGTAAAGTCAGATTCAGTCAAGAAGAACCTGACTGACTTACAAGGATTCCTGACCTCATCCCCATTCAACACCTTTAGGATCAAGTGTGAGTCAGACATGAGCACCCACCATCAGTGCTGGGCCACCCGAAGGCCCTCATGGTCGAATGGAAGCAAATTCCAGCAGTCAGGACTCAAAATCTTGTGGCACGTTCTCCCAGAAGAGAGGAACTGTAAATGTGTGACTTTCTCTGTATATTATTTTTTAAACGTGGCAGAAAGTGTTATGTAATAAGTTTCCACTGAATCATTTTGGGTTGTATTCTAGGTGTGCTGATGAACCAGCAACCTCCTTCTTTCACTCTGTTGTATCGCTCTGTTGGGTGAATGCTCTTTTCCCTGCAGCCACAGTGTAACAGATGGTGTTGCTGGACTTCACCTGGAGAGCCCAGAGATTTGGGTTTGTCTGCAAGCAATAATCTGCACAAAGGAGAGTGTGTCTGTCATAAAAAAGAAACAGGCATGCACACACACATATACAGCTCATGCACAGACATGGAGATACCAATAAAAGTTTGTTTCCCTCATACTATAACTTTTTGAGATCATGAATTATTTGGTGATGTACTGTCTTTGGTCTTCACCGTACCTGTTTTTAAACTTTGTCCTTGAGGGGAATGTGACTGACATGGATCAGAATACATCACCATCCTGTTTCTCAGCGTCGATGCACATCAGTGCTGCAGAAAAGAAACACTTCTAAAAGACTGTTTTTGAGGTGTTCGAGCATACTGTCCAAACAGTGCTTTATTCTGTCTTTTTCTTGAGGACAGTCAAAGTATTTGCGTGTCTGCAAAATTTGCTTGTCATAAAAATGCATGACTTCTTCTGTGCTGTAATAATAATGCATTTTGTACCCGCATTGTTACAGGAGGTGTGTGACCTCCAAAATAATAAAATGATGATCAAGACATAAAAAGAACAATTGTGTAACCAAGTAGGCTAAGCAAATTTTAATTAAAACCCAGAAACTGTTCCATTTACAATGACCAGTAAAATGTATTTTTCAGTACTTCTTTGTAGCTTGCTAACAGTGCCAACATTTTAGTTATAGTGTGTGTGTGTGTGTCTGTGTGTGTGTGTGGCCAGAGGCTTTTTCCTCTACATGTGTGTCTCCAAAGGCTTTAGGATTTGTATTTATTCTTTCCTGGGAGGCTCCCTGAACTTCTATTCTCATTCATTTCA
This sequence comes from Protonibea diacanthus, assembly GCA_028641955.1. Classification (NCBI taxonomy): domain Eukaryota; kingdom Metazoa; phylum Chordata; class Actinopteri; family Sciaenidae; genus Protonibea; species Protonibea diacanthus. The sequence goes on from CM053990.1 coordinate 11,112,958, forward strand.
CCATCCAAGCCTCCAAGGCTGCTACCATCTGTATTCCCAGACATGCCTCCGTACCTCAGAGGCTGACAGGCTCTGTTTTTTTTTTACTCCTTTACACCTCAAAGGCTTCAGATGGATGGATTTCCCATTGCTCGGGTGTAAATCTTTCATGTGTGAAATTGTCTGTGCTTAAAGAAGCCATTGGCTGTGCTGAAGAAGCTGTCTGCGTTGCAGTTGTTGTTGGTGACAGCCTGTGGTGTCACACTACAGGAGATCAGTCACATCATCAGTTTTCTCTCAGCAAACCAATAATGAGAGATTTTACAACTATGTATTCACATATCCCCGTGGCTGTATATTGACACTGTAAATTCAACAAGATGTAAAGTCCATTTGATGATTTTGATTGATGTGTTTAAATGGTGATGGTGACAGATCAAGTCAGTTATTTTTCCTTCTCTAAAGAGACAGTAAAATCAACTTTGAACCAGTTGAGGAAGCATCTTTCATTTGTATTTTGTCTTTACCTGAAGTGACAAATATACTGAAAGGCTGGTGGCCGATCCAGTTGCTCATATAGGCCAGCTGTGATGGATAAGTGGCCAGTGGAGTGCTTGTCCCCATAAATCCTTTGCTGGTTAACTCCCCTGCCTTGCTGAACAGTACTGGTCATTTGTTTGAACGCTTAAAGTGACCCATGTTTATGCTTTCCTGACAAGTGCCCTCTTGCAGTATTGTGACAAATGGCTGTGTCTCAGAGGTGTGGACTCAAGTAAGTAAGTATGACTTGCTGTAAGTACCCTACGAAGCTTCAATTCTGGATGCACCCACTGTCAAAGTCAGGTGACGTAGTATAAAGAGTGACAAAGTGTGCATATGGAGGTTGCAGGGTAGCTGGAAGGGTCAAACAAACGCAGAACCGTTAACTAGACAACTTTTAGTTTCCTGTGAGACTGTTCACAATAATAACCACACATGCTTTATTTTGAAAGTCTAAACGTTGCCTGTTTATTCTTGATAACTTGGCAGTCCAGAAATGACATCACAGGGGCACCAACAGTGTCATACTTTGAAGATTTGGGCCACTGACCATGCTGCAAAGTGGAGTTTGGATTTTCACAGTAAAAGCTCTGTTGTTGGGATTTTCACAATAAAAGCTCTGTTGTTGGGATTTTCACAATAAAAGCTCTGTCATGTTCTAAAATGTACTCAGAATAAATTTAACTTATTGTAAGTTTATTTTTTCAATATCATTTTCATTATGGTGTAAAGTGAAGTGAATATAAAGTATTTTGGTGAGCATTAGGTCTTCCTATTATTATTGGTTACTGCATTGAAAATGTACTCCTGTTCATACACTCTGAGTATGCAGGGTGTTTTGATAACTCTGTCAGGTGTTTATTTTTGTCCGCTGCAATCTGCATATGAAGTGTACAAATGTCTGAAGATGAATTAATGAATCAGTCCAAGAAAGAAAAGAGAAAAACACTCAACACTGTGAATTATGCAGCCCTTCTCTCACCGATGCATGTAAACCCTGTTAGAGGTGAAAACAATATGCCCACAGGAGTACGCACACTGAAACATGTTTATTCAGATCAGATGGACCTTCGTGTTGATGGAGAATAACATCGGTTGTTCCTTGTTTTCTCTTTTCTTTTGTCTTTCAGGTACCTTACCTGTATTCCTAAAGTGCCAAACGCACACACACAGTCACGCACACTTATCCCATCAGTATCACCATGGTGGAACTGCTCCTGAGTAGTCTGACCCACCAGCTGCAACCACAGCTGGCTGACTGACATTTTGCTTAATAATTTATAAGTGGTCTATAAGCAGATGTGTGCCAGCTGCTGCCCGATGACTGCTCTTTGCTCTCTGGCTCGTTGCAAAGGCAGGCAGGGCTTTATTTGGATATTGTGATATTTATACTCCAGACATTTGGCTGATGCTCTCAGGCACGTCAAGGAGGAGACACATTAAGGTAAGTTCTTTATTTATAATACGCACAGCAATGACAGTGGAGCAGTTGCAGAAACAGGAATCACTCTGCTCCGGCAGCGTCACAAGCGAGGACACGTTTCATTGGATGCAAATTAGAATACGTCCCTGAGTGCAGGTTGAGTCTTCAACATTTTTTTTTTATTGTTATCCAGGAAATGACAAACTCTAAAATAACATGAATCATTGTTAATCATAACCTGCAGCAAAGAGCTGGATGTTCCACTGTTGTAAACAAAACTTGTACTGCAATTACTGCCGCTAAACCCAACTGCTCCAGCACCTTGGAAATATTTGGCCTGTGCTCACCAGAGGTGTATTCACAAATGTCACTGTACAGTACTTAGAAGTATATTTAAAGAAAAAAAACTGATGCTGTAGTTGGAATAAGAACATTTGTAAGCTGTCTTGTTGAACTTTCTGGTGATTACTGTGTACTCTGTGTCATAAAATCGATCTGATCTGTTGCTACTACGAGTTAAAGTTTTAATGGCAGCTCCAGCAAGAAGTAACTTTTAATCGCGCTTCCCCGAGGGATATTTTGGCATCAGTAATCTCCAGACTTTGTGCATTATGTACACACCCTACAACCGACCAGGTGATATATAGCAGTAGACATATATCTGACAAAAACACTTACATTTTGACATTATTTGACTTTTTAGACATAAAAACACTGCACACGTTGCAGCTCCCCTAAATTTGTGCTGTTTTAATGGACCCTGTTTTGTCCCACATGTCACCTTAAATATGTTTGATAATGCAGCACTGATGAATTGCATGTTTCCACAGTTGAAATATTAGAGCTGCGAGCTCTTGACAGTTTTATTACTGTAATCTAACGACGAATTGTAGCTTAATCTCTGTCACGCTTTTGCGATCTGTATTCCCTGCCAGAGGGAAAATGGCATTGCTGCAAATCACACAAGGCCTTCTGGCAGCTGTCCTTGTCAAGGCCTTTTGATTTGGTATGAGTGGACCAGAGGCACTCATTCAAAAACTCACTAATGGAGAAAAGTGAGAAGCTCCTTGGTGTTACTCATCATGATTTACAGCAAAGTGTCTGACTTCTATCTGCAAAGTCACATAAAAAAGCTCCATCTGTGAGGCAGTTTTCCCTCCAAAAGGAAAAGACTATGTCAGAATCACTGTGTAAAAATATACGCATGTTAATTTGTCCTACACTGGTGCACAGACAGATTTGCAGTATAAAGTATTGTCGGCCCTTTTTGATTTGAGATAACAGCACATACAATTTCATTCCAAACCCCAAAGGGAGGAGCACGGCTGAGTAAAACAGAAACTATCTCACGCTTTATACTGTGGCAGCAACAAAATCAGCCCTTGAACTGAGAAAAACAGAAGTTAGAGCCAAAGAACCTGACAATAAAATGATCACATAAAAGAGGGAGAAGCGCTGGAGAGGAATGTAAAGAAAAAAGCACTAAAAGAAAAATAATACAAGCTAATGAAAAACAGTGAGAGGTGCCTGTCATTCCAAACACTGAGCTCTAACTGCAATAAAGTTCAAGGCCTGAAATATTTTCCAGCACAAACCATCTATTTTCAAATCACCAGATCGTTAAGGAGAACACTAACCGGATTGTTCTGATGATTGTTTTTCTCTCTTTATAACCAGCAATGAATCAGTGGGACAGACGGATAACAGCAGTGTAGTTGTATATGGATGAAGTGTTGGCCTGCTAGATCGACTGGCACAACATTTGATACAGACACTCATGCCTCCTCGGTTGTACCTTGAGTTTCGTGCTAATTTGCAAAAGATGGTAAACCCCTGCTTAACATCTGCATGCTGCATTGTTATTGTGAGCAAGACCGCCAACACTTTGGACCAAAGCTGCTACATACGTGGGTGCGACAAAATCTATGGTAGCAGCTGTTTTGTGAGTCGTGCCAATAGGACAATAAAGCAGTACGAAGTGCTTTATTATGGTGTTGAGGTCTAACAATTGAAAAAGCCTCAAAGAGCTGTATCAGTATATTATTTTTCTGTCGTTTTTGCATGAGGAATGAGTTGGATCTGCAGTAACTACATTATATGCCATTTACCCCGGAGCAGCTTTCTTTGCAGAAAAAAGTGGAACACTGCATCCTGTTCTCTGCATGTCCCACCTGTAAAACCATTTGGCATTCAAAGTCTTGCCTATGGCATGTTGAATGAAACCAGTTTTTACTCCTAATTTGTCAAATATTTACCTCTTGTTTACTCTTGTCTTAAGCTTTTTATTTATGCGCTGTAGGTTCCCCTTCATTTCTGGATTTGAAGGAGTTAGAGATAGTAAATATGTAACTTCTGGTTAGACTTTATTTTACACATCTTATGTTACTTAAGTATACTAACTTGCATACACAGGATGAATTTTGGTTTCAAACAGGAAACTAACAGCAGTCTACTGGGTAAGAAGTCCTGTGTTAGGATGTGCCACCCATCCACCTCGGCTATATGTGAACTGGCTTTTTATACTCCACAGCTGGCATATCCAGGATTGATGCTTCAGGCTGAAGTGACTAAAATTATAAAGTTGTGCTTTTCTACAGTAATCGTAAAACACAGCTATAGATGCTCCCAGAAACACTCCACTCTGGTATAAGCGAACAAACATTTAATTGGATACAAAATTAGTATACACATCTGAGCTTGTTGGGCTCCAAACCCTTGGAATAATATGCCTTGCGTTTAAGACATCAAAGGTATATTCACAATTTGTCAAAGTTTGGTACTTAGAAGTATATTTAAATAAGTACATTTGTAGGTTGACTTGTGAAAGGGATATTTTGGCATCAGTAATCTCCAGACTCCTCATCTATATTTGGACTTTCTGGCTCTTTATACTTGTTAGTGGGCTCATCCAAATGAAATGATGCTCATGGCTGGAGCATTTCACGCCCATAAATGACGAGCACAAAAGGGGGCTCCTACAGCGCCGTCTTTTGAAGCAGAGGGTCACTGAGCAAGCAGCAGTATTTGACAATGTGAGAGTGAGAAGGTGTTGCTTTAATATTAGTATTATTACTTCTATACAGCCCTTTTTTTTTTACTGTATATTTTCCAGTAGTTTAAACCTTTTTGCTCACATTTGGGTCCACATGCCCTGCGGGTGTCACACAACTCCTGCAACACACACAAAAGTCTTTGTTGTGCTTTGTAGGAAGAAATGAAGATGCTTTGTATTATATGATAACACAGCACATTTCCTAGAAAATAAATACTGGGAACAGGGAATCCTTTGTTTTGCTGAAACTGAATTCCTGCTGGTTGTTCAAACTTTATGTATACGACCTCATGATGTAAACTGTATTTATTTAAAGTAATGATAATGCTGGTCTTCATATAGAGTTTGAAAAGTTGGCACCCTTTCTGCATAATTAGTCTAAGCCCTGCATAATGCATTATGAACAATGATAGTAATTATGCTGGTTACAGCAGGAAATGGGCTGAAAGTGATTTGGTTTGATGGACAAGCAAATTGTGATGGAGGGTGTACAGTGAAGCAGTGCAGCCTTTATGTAAAATACAATATGTGCTGCTTTTTACTGTATGGTTCCTCAAAGATGCATGTTTAGTTTTGATTTTGTTAGTGCAACAGGAAGCTTAAATCTCTTGAGATTTCAAACAGGTGCTGCGCTGTCTTATGCCAACAAACTTTAAATGTGTTTGAGACTCTTTTATTTTTCAATATTTTCCTCCTGGAAGAAAGTAGACAAATAAAAGGCAGTATTAATACAAGGTTAATGCAAGATAAATACCCATGTGAAAGCTCTCTTCAGCCACTTTTTACAGATGAAGCCAGTGTATATGGGTATTTAGTGGTGTTGTTGAGTGATTGGGTGCAAAGTATTTAAATGACTTTGCAAGTGACTTTTGGCCGGTTTATCCCTGACTCCCCGTGCCCTCATAATACCAGTGTCTTCCACCAGCCATACCGATACTCCCAGACAGACACATGCGGGGACGTAGCCTCTCTGAGTTAGCTAACATCGCAACACATTGACCGCAAAGAAACTTTTACAAATGACCGTGAATGTGCTTCAAGTGATTGTTAAAGCTCAGCAGACTCTGTGTGTGGGACATGGAGAGTCTAACAGCAGATGCCTATAGCCAACTGAGCGGTGGTCAGTCTGACACTCTGATCTGCATCGTTCATGAGATCCGACACGTTCTACTCATAAATGCTCTTTTGTACTATTAAAAACGCTACAGCATGAATGCTGAGTGTTTATTTTACCTTTTGTTATGTTAAAAGGCGCTTCTTTGCTGCCGTGGTGCTGCTGAACACCTTAACTGACAGCCCATTTTATTTTTAAATCGGCGAGCTCTTCCCCTATATGATATTATCAGACAGCAAAAGTGCAGCCAATTCCTTTGATAATATGAGATATGGAAAATCAGAATGAAATGAAACGGCAGACGAGCCTGAAAAGTAATATTAAATGAAATTGTAGCCCGTCATGAATCAAACTGAACAAAAAAGAAAAGTTTTACATTCTTAAAGTCTTCCTAAACAGGCTGGGAGCAGCTTATTAGCATGTGAGTGGACTAGTTTAATAGAGATATTAGTCAAATAAATGAGGTGAGAGATAAGGTCTGACTGGTTATCGCACACACACAGGCCTTTGAGTCTGGGACTGAATTAAATGCCCATAGAGTGTATGTAATCCCATAGCGCTAATACTGCCCTTTCTCTCTTTCTCCAGGGAGACGCTTGCTGCCAGTGTGACTAATATCCAAACGCTCCTCCTGGCTTCTGATTCCCTTGGCCCAGGGAGTCAGGAGAGGTGTGACAGGCCTGCTCTGCTCATAACCTATCAGCTGAATAATTACTGCTAACCTGCTTCTCCACAGGGCTTTGGTGCTATAAACGGCCCCGCTGTCACCCGCTAATGGAAAATAGCGGCCGTGGCAGTGTCGCAGTGGTAGGCTGGGGCCACCAGGGACCAGGGCGGACGTATTCAGGTCAGATCCTGTAGTTCATGTGCAGGCATGGCTGCAAGAAAAGCTTCAGTCAGTAAGGCAAGTTAAAGTGGCGCTTTGGTATATGTGATGTGGCCTTTTTTAGAGGCGATGTAGCTCAAGATCTTCTGACCTGTCATCTAGCTTGCAGTGTGTTTTAGCAGTTAAATTTATGTGCGTTGCTTACTCAGCTGCTGTCTGCTAACCTCATCAAAACCCCAACATCACACCTATGGGTGATGTCTCTTCTTGACTTCTGTCTGAGGATATATGCAACCTTAAAACTACGTAAAATGTTACTTAATAAATACTGTCACCATGAAGAAATGGGACTAATGAGGATCTACAAATTCCTCATTGATTCGACTTTACTGGTAGCAGAGTATACTAAGTGATTCTTGTTTTCAACCCAGTACTGAATGAAATGCATAAAATTACTTGGGGAGAAGGTTCTTTTGTGTCTAATATTGACAGATAAGTCATTTACAAAATACCAAGCTGTTTTTGACCCAACACTAGATGGATGTGTCTGACAATAAGAGGTCATGCTCAAGTTCTATATTCTCGAAAGCAATCATTTTTGCAATTATTCATATTTTGTGATAGGTCATAGCAAACAGGTGGTTGGCAATGGGAACAGCTTGATGATGTATGTATGAATGTCGACAATGTTGGATAAAACCAAACCCGGTATCCTGCAGGATTACATTCATATGTGACTTAAAAAATATTGTCATTCATTGTAATCAGAGGTTTGCAGAATCGCTGAATATTAAATTCTTGTTATGTTGCCTTGTATAAACACAGAACGGGTGCTTAATGTGTCCCTGAGCCGGATCATTAACCTCCTGTTACTCCAGTGAAGCCGCTAAGCATCGAAAGTCTGAAATATTCACCAGCTATGTCCCTTTCTCAACATGATATACACTGAGCCAACCACACCTGATAACTGCTGCTGTTTTGAAGAATCAATCACAGTCTTGGAAGCCAAATGAAGTCATTTGAGACTTAAAGTGTGTCCCTTTTTAGCTGCACCTTGGCATTTAAAAAGGACTTGTCCATGGAGGCAACACAAAAGTGAACTTTTTCTCCCCTGATACCAATTCCTATAGCCAAACTGTGGGTACCCATCAACCTGCTCCATTAGTAGTGAATAAGATGTAGTGTCAGTCCTCATTTTCTTTATCATGTTTGATATGCAATAAGACATTAAACATTAAAACCTATGTCAGCCAACCATGAAAGTCAGGTCAACACTTCACCTTCATGTTAAGATGCATTTATTGTTAAGGACATGCATGATTTTGATGTTGCTGATGATATGACTACTTTATTCACAAGCCAGTAACACTAAATAGAAATATACCATGGAGCAGTTCTTCTCATTGACTGGCAAAACAGAGGCAATAAATGAATTCATAACTCTGTAACATACAGTTACACTTACATGAAAATGAAAGAATATGACACAGTATTTGTGATTTACAATATACTTACATGCAGTGTAATTTAGATGCTAACATGAAACAAATGCAATATTCGATTTATGCATTTTGTGTCCATGTGTGAGTCTCTCCATGTTCGACTCATCACAGTACTTTGAATTTTATCAACATTGTAATGAGTGTGAGCGAAAGTGGACCACACTTCACCACAAGCCACCGCTATTCTTCTCCACTCCAGAGGAGGACTCATGGAAAGAGGATTGAGATGAGCACCAGGACATGGATGGTGTCTGGATTTAAAGTGCCCTCTTGATTGTCAGGCAGCTTCATCTTCCCCCTTAGCATTGTATTACTGTTGGTGTCATTTGATTTGGTCCATGGTTTGGTATTATCGACCATTGAATATTTCTATAAATTATTGTAGAGATTTTCAGAAGGATAATGTTGGCTGTCACACTGATGCAGAAGTCTGCGAGCATGAGTGCAGCAAGAAGTGATGACAGTGGAATCAGCCTTCAAGTGGGAGGAGGATGAGAGGGCACTCACAGTTTTTCACAGGGTGTCAATTTATGGGTGGAAAATATCATTGACTGCATTATCCATTTCAAACAGGTGGAGAATGTGCAAAATGCGGGCATCTTGTCACATGTCGAAAAAATAAGCCTGGTATTTTTATCTTGGTGCTGCCAATCCAAGTCAAATCACGTTTTTTACTCAAAGGGCTTTACAATCTGTACAACATACAATACCCTCCTTGATTCAATTCTCGATTCAATCCCAACGATTGTCCGAAAAAAACTTTTTATTTTGTATTTTGTATATTTTGTATTTTTTCATTTCTATTTGCATATATTTCTATTCTTAAATGGGTTATGTAACATAATCCTATTTCTCCCTGCGGAAGAATTTAGTATTCCTAATTATGAAAATGTCTTCATTGGTTGAAATTCTTATTGTTGCCACATCATGTAATCGCAGAGGGCCTAAAATGCCAAATATAGTACTTTTTGAGAGGTATCTGGGATACTTAGTTGGCTGGTTCTGGACACACTGACCCCAGAAACAAAATCAACAGGAAGTCAACAACAACTCTGAGAAATAACAAAGCAAATCAACTGTGACGTTTCCATTAGGAATGCTGATCATTCTGTGAACTGGGTCCTCACTTGCATAGATAGATAGGTCTAAGCAGGTATCTGAACTGGAAAGTTATTACAGAATTATTTGCCCCATCCACACTGAAAATTCAAGCTGAAACAAAAACCTTGCTCACTGTGTGTGTGCCAATAATGCTGGTATGGCATTATAAAACTCCCTTTGCTTTCATGAGTGCTGAGCTTGGATACAAGGAGACGCTGATATGAAGATTGTATCACAAACTCATTGTGGTAATCTTCACTAAGAGTGATAGCTAATGTGTTTTTAGATTACGGTACAAGAATCACTCCCTCAAATAGAGATACTGTGGCATGTTGTGCAGCAACAGCAAAATCAAGCAATCTGCATGGACAAACATGTCACTTGTGTTAGTTTAACAGCTTGGCATTTTTTAATATGCTTGCCCTGTTTCCATTTAATGTCCCAAAACCATCCAACTTGTCAAAGAAATTTCCTTCACTTGAAATTAGTTTCTCCTAATGAAATTTTAATTTGTTATTATGAGCACAGTTGGTGCCTGAAGCGCTGCCTGTGAGCCTGAGATTTAAAAGCCTTGAATGCACTCAACTTGCAAACAAATGGATTCCAAGCTGGAATAAATTGGATGTATCCATTAAAGTGACATTACTCGTGCTGAAAATGGAATTTGACCATTTGTCTCCAGTCTGTGACATCAGTTCAGGCCAGCACGGAGGACCTAATGGCTGGTGGTTCATTCAGTATCAGGACAGAGTAATTCCACTTGACAATAATCATGGAATCCTATCATGTCAATGACTGCATTTACCGCAAATGCGTTTGCAAAGATTGGGCAATTTTCTGCCGAGCAGATCCTCCTGTAATGGGCCTGAAATTGATTTTCTAAAGATGAGGCGAGAATTGCAGACAGTCGAAACTTTCCCAGGAATAGAAGTTTATATTGTGAGAGAAACTTGTGAGAGGTATTTACTGTAGAGCCAGAAGGATTTTTTGTCAGCTTTTGTATCTATCGAGCAAAGGTAGAGGAGAGGCCATTCTCTTCTCGGCAATGTCTCCACAGCATAATCTTCTCTTCACAAAATGATTCCACAGTTTTGACTTTTTGCTTTAGGGCCTCATTGTTTTGGTTTTATGGCACATTTCCATGGTTTAGTGTCGGGCTGCAGTCATTCTTTTGCTTATGGTCCATAACTATGTGACCCGGAGGGGTATAAGTGGTATCCATGATAACTGGTCAGATTCTCTGAACACAAAGGTTAGGGCACACCGGACCATACTTTATGAAAGGAAAGGATTTAATGACGATAATGACACTTCCTTGCAGCATAACTAGGTCAATATCCATCTGCATTATTACTTATGAGTACAATTGTTCTGTTCACATTTTGACAGGATGAGACCAAGACGACACCTGACAATCGATCAACAGTACCTGGCCAGTGCAAGGCTTCAGATGGGATGTACTCAGAGGGAAGTTGCCACTGAGCTTCAAGTGTGTCAAGCTGTAATTGATGCTCAAGGACACATGACAAGTTACTGAGACACTGACATTATTGGTTGTGTTATACCCACCACTGTTTTTTCAGCTTTTGTTTCAAAAAATTGTTTGAGATGAAGAAATTCCCATCGCATGCTTCCACTTAAATGCCATACTTTCATGATGCTTTTTTCATTTTCCATAAATTTCTCCCTAAAATCAAATATCCCTAACTTTTTTTGAGTAGTGTAGTTTTTCATACTATTTGACTACAGCTTTGCTTCCAGCAACAGCACCCAGAAGAGTTAGTGGACACTCAACTGGAGCCTAAAGTTAATATTGGATTTGCATTTATCAAGTGGTTAAAACAGATGAAAACACACACATTCCAAATGAATGTTCCTCTGTGTGAATATATAAATATGTAATTTGCTAACATGTTATAAGGCCTCAATATGTCAGGGCTGCGTGCCGCTCAGCTTGTTTTTGAGTTGTACTGCCCCCTAATGGCCATACAATTGATTGATGCAGCTTTAACTGGAGCTTGTCCTCATGAATCAAGCATGACACCTTCACTTTTTGCACCAGAAGGATGTCACCATGCTCCATTGCTGAAGGAGTCACAAGTCTGTGTTATTGTTCTGCTTGTACGTCAGCCTCTTTTTGATGTGTGCATGTACTTTATCCCTCTTTGAGATCTGTGCCAAACATCCAGAATCTTTGGTAATGGGAGGGTAATGAACAGAATGTTTTACTTCTCCAAGACGGGACACATTTAGTTATCCTTTTGATGTTATAAATTGCATTTCTGACACCCAGGCCGATCCAAATGATCAGCATTTGCTCCTGCAAAATTCACTTTGATACCTCACTGGCAGGCATGCAGCTACAGCAAAGCAGCTGGTCTCCAGCCAAGGTAGATAATTGGACCGATACCATTTTCTTCAAGCAACAATTCAGACCAAAACACGTGTTTTTCATTTGAACGGGGGTACTGCATTGTGGGTGTGGCGGTATGGGGTATAAGGGGTTGGCAAAAAGACTCAGTAACCCGTGGTGTAGAAGTTGAGCCTGATTCAACTTTTGGAGAAACATCTGACATCATGCTGCAGTGGCCAATCCGACAGCTTGAAATATTACTGAAACTGAGCACTATCCAGGGGGAGTTCAGGGACTAAACTATGATATTCTCACTGCTGTGTTCTGGCATGGTGTAATCAGTCTATGTCTGTGTCTGGGTCACAGTCTATGCTGCAAAATAGTGACATGAAGAAAATTCCTTTGGTTTGTGTCTGATGACTTAAGAAAGAAGGAGAGAGCAAGCAGTGGTTGAGCGACACACACAGTGAGTGAGAGTGAGGGAGTGCTGAGAGTACTGACAAAGCTGGTGAATCAGCGAAATAAAAACTTAATTTCATTTCCTGATGGTTACATTCAGCACAACACAGACCCCCAGAAACCTGTATATGCCCCAAGAAACACTAATGCTAATGAATCTTAGCTCCGTCTCATTAAAAGTTTTTTGTTGCCATACATTGTTAAATAGGTGCACAGCATAGCAGTGGGTATGATGTAAAATAGTCAGAAAGGCACTTTTCATTTCGTCTCAACTTTCATTTTAATCAGCTCAAGCTTAAAGTGATCTTTCAACGGCTGCGACTGCGATAATGGTGTTAAATGTCTATTTAGCCAAAATACAGTGGAAGCAGCACCAGAATCACAACATGCGCCAACAGAACTGCAGTGACTTCACACAACAGCGGATTCTTCATTTGAGTTGAATGAATCCCACAGAGCAGCACACCAGGTGTGACAGAAGTGTCTTGAGTGTTAAATGAAGTTGTAATTGCCACATTAGAGATCTTGTTTCGTGTAACTTCCGATGTTGCATGAAGCACTGATTTTGTCTTATTTGTTAATCAATCCCTAATGTACATTTTTAATTCCAGGTATAAAGCCAGCTGTTCTCATCCTGCCTGCTCAGTGTTTTTTTTATATGCCATATTGTTGTTTCACTGTGTTGTTTATTTGTGCATATTTGGCAACGTCTTTTCATGGCAAAACTCCTGCAGGTGTCGGAAAGTAGGTGCATCTGCCATTTTTCTTTTGTTTCCCCAAAGGCACTCACAGATTTATCCATCTATAACAGGGTTTTTTGTGAAAAGAAGTCTGTCTATGGTATTCCCTTTACAGGATGTTTCCATCCTCCATCTCTGTGGAGTATCAGGAATAAAAGAATGGGGTTTTAACTGAGCTGAAAATTCCTCTTGGTCCCTCTCAGCTCTCTACAGCTTAAAACATTTTGATACAAATTCATCTATTGGCCATGTCTCTGTTACGCTGCAGCCTCATTGCTGTTTTGGTCTGTTCAGCTTTGTTAACTTGCTAATTTTTCCATGATGTATGTACTTCTACCATGAGTAAATATTCTACATAGTTAATTTGTTTCCCTTTTGGCTGTTTTCATGATTGGAAATCTGCACGGGGTGTTTTATTTTGTACCGGATCCTCTATGCCGTTCTTGTGTCTGACACCTGTGAGGTCAACCTGCTCTGTGCAGCTGCTTGTGGCGTCCATCGAAAATAGAACACCGTGGAGCAGAACGGAGAACTGCTTGTGCAACGCTCCTAAAATGGACTATGGTACTTCTGGTGGGGTTACAATCATTAGCTTCAATGGCTATGATTAGCTAGCGGCTAGAGGCTGCTGCATACAATGCATCCGTGTCCTGTGGAATTTAGCCGTAAGGTGCTGATAATCATGTTTCAGACTTTGGGTGTGTCATTCCAATTTTTGCCCCTCTCACTTATTTCATGTTGTCCCTCCATTATTAATATCTAATAAAGACATTAAAAGCCTCTAAGAAATTATGAAAAACATTCAGGAAGTGAAGAAAATTGAATTTGAATAGCTCCTCTCTCAGCTTTGTCTCTCATCCTCCACATAGACGCATCATAAAAACATCATTATTGCTTATGATATTTAGATCCTCCTCATATCCTTTATGGTCTCTAAGTGATTTAAAATGTGACGTGTAATTTCTGTAAGCCTTGTAAGCCTTACAACTTAATAGCTTTGAGGGCTTTTACTGCAGCAGGTTATAACATCCTCTGAAATGCATGTAGGACAGTTATTGATGCTGTTAGAGTTAAACCCGAACAATTGACGATTCAGGGCATGTCGAGAAGACCCCAAGCTGACTTGCATTTTGTCAATCAAACCTCTGCACTTTAGTTTTTTTAGCTGTGTCATTGTACACAGAGCAATGCAGGAGTAACAACATGGCAGGCTGTAAACTTTACAGACCAACAAAAGGGAAAGGTGACAGTGTTGGAGGTCAGCATGACGCTCTCTGTTCCTGCGATGACTGTTGGTTAGGTCGGCTACACCACTTTTGAACCAGACGTAAAAAGGTAAAAACTCTTTTGCTGCCGTCCGCTGTGATTGACTCTTCAGCTGACCCGGCAAGAGAGACACTCCATGGTGGATTTTATAACTGGACTATGCAGGACGCACGTTTACTTTCTCCGACTGTGTGGATAGCTGATATTTTCACGACAGATGACAAAGAAAAGCTTGAAAAGCTTAGGTAGGTAAAAACATGTTAAAACTTTGATATTGAACAGCCAAATCAGACTGGCTGAGTTGGGATACAGCCCTAATTGATACTAAGGGTCTGGTGGTGATGTTCAGGATGAAGAGCTAAGCTGCAGTTGTGGTACAACTGATTCTACTCAAATGGAAGAAGACCACCACCTTATACCCACTGGCTGCAGGATGTAATAGCACACTTCAAACCTGAACAGCCCTTCAATAAACTACTTAAGCTCAACCAGAAAGATTTGTTATATATGGCAAACCATATTCATGTGTATCAAGTTACAGTTTCTTTGTCTTCTTCTTTTCAGCAGCCAAAAAACAGACACAATAACTACATTCACCTGCAATTTTATAGTACAGGACTACTCCAAGCCAAAAGCATGACAAATTTACATATCTCAACAACTCAGGATTTACAGTATAGACACACTCAATTAAAGCCAACAGCACGTAATCTATTTTAAGCCACCTATAATATTAACAAACACCTAACAGACATAGAAAGCTGTGGTGTCACATATCACAAACAAGGATTCATAAGTCTGAGTTAATCATAACATGGTATGCAGCGCAGTTTTTACTGGCTCTGATTCATGATAAATCATCAATGATATCATCAAGTGACACACACACAGTCAACATGGTACTGTGTTATAAAAAGCATCACGTATCCTCAGTATTTACAGTAGTCTGAGGAAATACTTTTTCTTACACTGTATGTCAAGTACCTACATGCATTTTTAGTTGTGCACACACAAGAGAGAGACCATATTCTCCAATTAAAACAGAACTGCAGCTTTAAATTGACATTATATAACTTTTTCTTTGAACATGTTGACAGAGGCAAAGAGACCAAAGTGGAGGCTGTTGGAGAAAGCTAAGAAGAGAAAAAGAGAGAGAGACTGAGCCAGAGACAGAGTAAATAGGGGACTGACTTTTAGCTGTTGGTGAGAGCTTGGTGAAATAAAAAGCTGACAGACAGACGTCAAGCTGGGCTTCTTGTTGTTGGACTAGTAAGTAATATTAGCTGGCTGCTACAGCTTGTGTTGTTGCACTTGCACAGTTTGGTATCTATTTCATGCTGTTGTGTTTATGGAGTTAAAAATAGCAAAATTGTGTCTCTGTATATGTTGCAAAAGAGACCTGTTGCCGTCGTTTACAGTAAGCGAGGTCCTCTCAGTGGAGTACAGCTTAGAGAATATGAAGCATCACATTCATTCACTGGAGTCACACTCAGTCCAAGTCAAATCTCAAGTCTCTGAGACGTGACTCGTAAGTCAAAATGCGTTTGCGATCTGTAAATGCTTCCTTTGAAAAGGCAGCTTCTTCTGCTTGTTCTGCTTCTTGAACAGTACTATGCTGAGGCAAATTATTAGACTGGTGATGTGCGGGCTTCAATGCAGTCCGTGCAAGCAGGTGTGGAGTCGTGCCACAGCTCTGACCGTAAATCTCCACCACCAGATGGAGCTTTCCAGGTGAGCAGCTGCAGACAGAGCAATGGACTCCAGATGGAGGACGCTGTATGTGTCCTTTCTCAGGGTCATTCCACACGACCTCTGCTCCGTCACAGTTTTTCTGCCTCATTAGAAGCCTCTCTCCGGCTCTTCCTCTATCAACTCACCTCGCAGGCTGCGCGACAGATGGCAGCCACAGCAACTCAGAAAGCTACAGTACATTTACACGCATGGAGAGAGCCAGTGTTGGAGCACTGTATGTTTCTGTACTAGTTTTTATTACCTCAGGAGATAATTGACCAGACCAAGATGGAGCGACACTGACATCAATGCAGTTTTTCATATGTGAGAGTTGTATCTATGTGAGGAACGATCATACATTTTGGATGGGGTAGTGTTCAGTGTTTATTTTGATAAGAACTATTGGTTTTCTTTTGGCTCTTTTTTTGATATAACAAGAGTGGAAGCCAATTTTGGTCCAGTACACACGTACCTGCCTGATTCCACCAGAGCTGTTTGCAGCCGTTCTTGACAATATTTGTGATTCCAGCCAAAAGGACCACTGCATCGTTCAGGAGCAGCTCTCTGCTCCGAATACGTGGCTGGTCTATTTTTGACAGATGCTGCGTCAAGCAGCACAAAAAAGTTCACGCTGACCTGAAGTTAAACAAGGATAGGGCGTAGAGAGTCTGCTCAATTTCAAAATAAAACACCTCATTTACTTCAGGAATAAAAGCTAGGCAGTAAATGAGAAGGCTCACAGTAGAATAAGTCTAGGGCCACAGTGGCTGAAGTCTGAAGGACTCATTGAGTGTTTTTGTTGAGGTTCTAAGTAAACTAAGAGTCCAGGTGCAGAGGATCTGAAAGACCTGCTATGGAGATATCTAAGAAGCATGCCTGACAGAGAGAGACTAGTGCAAGGCAATTCAATTATTTAAGAGGATCTTAAAATCAATTCTTAAACTAATAGGAAACCAGTGCGATGACTTTAAAATAGAAGATATATGTGCTCTCTGTCTGGTCTGAACAAGTTGTAGGAACACCAAAATTGTGTAATAGTTAAACCTTGAGGTGATGAAAGCATGCATTCATTTTTCGGTGTCAGCCTGAGAGAGAAATAGTCTGACCTTAAAAATGTTTCTAAGCAGAAAAAAAAAAGATATTTTCGTGACATTTCTAATGTCAGCTTCAAAACTCCAAGGTAACTCCAAGGTTTTTGACCTGGTCCTTGGCGTGAAAGGCTAAGGACCAACGATGTGCAGACAGCTGGTCTATCTGGGCTTTTGGCACAAATGTTACGATCTCTGTCTTTTCTTGATCAAGCTCAAGAACACTGCAATAACTTATCACCTAATTTCATAAATTTGTCGATATTTTTAATCATTCAGATTTGGCTGGGTGGTTAACACTTTCTTATTTGGTCTGACAACTCAGAACACATATTTATCCTTACTTTACACAGACTTTAAAGAGAACTGGATAGAGTTAGTGTATCTGCAGTATGTGATCGATACTTTGGCAGTGTTCTTATTAAAACATCTGAGCTGAAAAGTACTGATGCTGGTGTCTGGTGTAGGTGGTAAAAATCAGATTCTATTCTCTGTTGGAGGAGAAGTGAGGCTTTCAGTCTTTCAGTTCATAGAGCCAAGAAGGTCAGATCTAATCACTAATTCATTATTTCTTGTTCAAATGCAGATTTGCCACTTCATCAATAGAAGCCTTCATGTTTTGACAAAGCTGTCTGTGATTAAAAAAAAAAAAATCCATAATCTCTGTTCATTTGTCTTCTTCTTTTTTTCATGAAACATCGATGCCTCACACGAAACCACTGGCCTGAAACATATGACTGGTCTGCTGTCACTTGATTCCATTTTCTATTTACTGCGTGTTATTATTTTATTGACTGCCATATATGTTTGTGTTGAGATCAGAAATGAGATAAGGTGCTCAAGACAGGTCGTGTTCATATTATCCGTTATATTCCTTACTCTGTCTGTTGTTAATGGCTGGTGAATTTCCATTTATTCTTCCACTGTTCATTTGCTGTGATATATTGGTGTGGAAGGAGAAATAATTTACAACCGTTTGTCCCACAGTGCAGGTGGACCTTGGATTGGTTAATTGGAAAATGAAGAGGGGGAAATGAAACAGGGTGAAAATCAAAGGATCTGTCTGTGCCTGTCAGCGACCAGACTGAATGATTACCCCGGAGCTACCGATTCAAACTTGCACTCCACTGCAGGAGCCTAAAAATTAAACCTATCCATCCATCTGTGTGAATGCAACTGGCATTTCATAAATACAACTGATGGTGTGATTCATAAAGCCCAGGCTTATTAAAAAGCACTGTGCTGCATCAATGGATTTATTGCCAAAATGACTTGAGTGTTCCTGTTAGAAGCTGCCAAGTTTCACAAAAGCAGAACAATCAGTTTTCCTGAAATTGGCCAAAACGTTTGTTTGCGGATATGTCTTTTATTCTACATTTACTTCTATTGTCTTGCTGCTAGAAAGATGTAAGACACATTATGCTTCCTTCCTCATTTTAAATATGACACACTAAAGGTTTTAGTACCGACACTAAATCACTCGGTGCATGCATTCAAAACAAAACAAAACAAAAACTTACTGTGCCGCACCTAAATGTAAAAGTAGCTTACGGCATGACTTTAAAAAAAAATGAAAAATACAAATTTCAGTTACTCTTTCCTTTACAAACACACACAACTCAACTCCTTCTAGTAAACAGTGCTTGGAGGACTTAGACCTCAGCTGACGATTCGCCCTTATTCCAAATGACACCTCCAACTCATTCAAGTCCTTACACTATATCTCTAGCTCACAGCTGTTTGTACGTAGATGAAGTTTGCCTTCAGGGCTTTCTAGCAGAAAGGCATTCTTGTAGTAGCTTTGTTACCTAAACCCTAACCAGGCAGTGCAGATTTCTGGTAGAAAGACCTGAGGGCAAATGTCTCCCACGCGCTGATCATCAAGCAATATAGGTTATGTTAATTTAACTACTTGAATCCCTCTAGTTCTGTAGTTTTATTAGTGACTTTGTTGCTACTCTACTGTGTACCTCATCCACAGGTTCTGTGCTGGACTAACATGCTTAAGAAAAAAAGGTCCACTGTGTCAGATTCAGGGGGCTGTATATGGCAGAGATCTATATGCACAACTTTGTTTTCCTTTCACGTATCATCACCTGAAACAAAAAATTGTCATGTTTTTTTGTTGCCTTAGAATGAGCCTTTTTATATTTTCAGACGCTGCAGGTCCTCTTTTATGGAGTTTACCATATTGAATCACCATATTTCTATTTCTCTATTTCTACTAGTTCTAGATAGTTGGAAATAGGGGCATCTTTTACCAAATTATCTTGTCGGAGCACTTTCTAGAGGTGCTCCTTTCGTTTCACCTGTTTTGTGACTGTTTTGTAATTTGTTCATTTGTTTGTTTATTTCTGCAATCGATTTTCTGCTCACCAAACTAGCCATTGCACCAACCATCCAAGGCTGTTGTTGTTATTACAGCGTTCTAATAACTCTTAATTTACTGTTATGTATGTCATTGTTTTTACTTTTACTCTTGCAGACTCGACTGTGTATGTTTCCTATGTTTCCTGTTTCCTATTTTTGACCACCATGATTAATGGAGGTCAATGGATTTGAAGGGTTTCTTGTGGTAGCAGGACTTTGTTTTAAACCAATCTGTCCATCTCTAAGGAAATGATCAAAATCAACCAGACTTACAACAGGACAAAAGTGTTTAGGCACCTACCTACAGTGCTGAAAAAACGTGAAAAGCAGCCAACATAATATAAAATAGAGCTGGAACTGCCTGCATACACTGGCTGAATTCATTATCTACCTCTGTGTATGCTCATGTGCCTCTAAGCTGGTGCTGCCCCAGTGAAAACCCAGTGCATCTCAGGAATCAATGGTTTAAAGACTGCTCTCTCTTACATCAGGTCACGACTTTACTTAATAGCTCACTTACTTCAGCATGCCACGATTGTGTCATCTATATTTGTGCCACTTGAGTTAAATAACATCATTCAAACTTCTTTAAAAGACCAGGCCTTTCTATATTTTATACATTTTTTTAATTAACATTGCTAATTTATGTAGATCTCTTTTATAATTAAAGTCAGCAGTAGAAGAATAAAGGTGACCCCATCCTGGGGCGACATCAACTGATTTAAGGTGCAGGTAAGACCAGCTTATCAGCGCTCGCAGATAGATAACATTTGTCTTGCAGGGGTTAGGGTGAAATGCCCTGCAGCCCTACAGAGTAGCATGCCAGGACTTGTAATAAAACATGTCAGATTCAATCTTCTCAGCTGCACCAGAGCTGCAGGACTCCTTGTATTGTCTTGACCACCTTCTATCGAGTTATTGATTCCCCTCTCCTCACCAGCAGCACCTCATGATGCTTATTAACCCCACGGATCGTCTCACACTGAAATGGAAAATGTTGGATTCCTCAAAGAGCTTCACTTTCCATCCTCTCGATGTCACTGACGTACAGAGGAATGGAAAGTAGATGGAGGGGAAGGAAGACGTGCAAACAGATGCATTGAAGCACACGAACGATCTGAAAATTTGATTCCTGTGGCAAATGTAAAATTATCCATTGCGTGACATGCAAACATGAAATATTTAAAGTTATTCATGTCTGACAAATTATCTACAGTTAAAGTGAGTGCTGAGCAACAAGCTCCTAAAATATGCAGTGTGGGAAGAATCATCAAGTGAGAAAACATCAAATTCTGCTTTCTAGACAAATCCTCAACACCAAAGGAACCAGAAAATTACCTCCTCAGACATGGCCTGCATCTCACAGCCATTCAGTCTGCCGGAGGGCTTTTCACTGTGACCACTAAAGCTAAAAATGAGGGATGTAATGATGGGACTGTAAGGGGTTTGGAATAAAAGCCTCCACCCCAGTGGCTGACATTCATTTTCATGCTCTGAGTTTTGAAAAGAGCAAATGCATCTGTACATTCGTAGAGAATCAATAAACAATGATTACCATGATGGTTCGATGCATTTTAATGTAATGCGTGCAAGACCTTTATGTAGATATGTATGACTGTGTGTCGATTTTTAAAATGACTGAATGAAAGCAGTGCAATTTTCACTGGATGGTCTTCCATCCATCCATCCATCCATCCATCCATCCATTATCTGTAACCCCTCACTGTCAGGGTCATGGAGCGCTGGAGTCTATCCTCACTGACTTTGGGGCAAGATACAGGGTACACCTTGCACAAGTCACCATCTCATCACACGGCACATAGAGACAAACAACCATTCACACCTACGGACAATTTAGAGTCATCAAGTACTGGTGTAAAATATGCCGTTGTAGGTGCTACTCTAGCATCGTTTCTGGACGCAAAGGGTTACTCAGTCAAGTTAGCAAGAATAAATATGCAAAATCTGGTTAGAAAAAATGAAGTCTGCTTGGATAATGTTGTGAAACGATTTCACTTTGGTTAGGTTTAGGCAAAAAAAAAAAAAAACTACATTATTAAGTTTAAAAAGAGATTTTTGAGTTAGATCACATACGTGAGGTAACTTAAGCATGTTATATAAGTTATATGTAGCTAACATAACTTGAATATATTACAAAACTTTACGCCTGTATGTTACTTAAAAGAAGACAACTTTTACCTTTTCACACAATACCAACAACCGTCTACTGGGTGAAAGAGCTGCTTTTTGTCCGGGCTTTGTGCAGACCAGTCAAGATCTTTCACACCAAACTGAGAAACCATTTAAGGCTTCATTTTGAAACAGAAAAGCAAATAAATATGTGACACTAACAGTTCCAGCCTGTACACTTTGTCCAATATGTGATGCTCACAATCTTAGATCAGTACTACACTAAAGAAAAAAGCCCCATCATTTCAAAACATAAAATCAAACTTGATCTGCAGAAACGCGCCTTCCGAGTCCATTTGACTGTACATCAGACACTCCAGACTAAAAGCCTTGTTATGCTTGTGTGCGAGCATTGATTCATGTCTGTAAACTGTGAATGCTTTCCCACTGATGAGAGCGTACTCCAAAGAGGATCTTCAAAGGCTCGCCTGCGCCTGAAGAGCCTCCTCTTGTAATTCACCTGCACAAACTGAATTCTGCTCCTTTGAGTGCTTTCCAGATAGACATGTTTGCTTCAGTTTATACCGACTGGTAATCATGGATGTGAAAAGGTACAAAGAAAGGCAGAGAAAAGTGAGAGAAATGTGTGTGTCATGACATTTTTTTGAATGCATAAGGCGGTATAGAGAAATTTATATGAATCACAGCTTTTCTTATTGTTGTTTAAAACTATTATGAGGCTGTTCGCCCCATGTCTTGTGTGATTCAGTCACAAGTGGACAGCTCAAAGTATGTCGGTTTACACTTATGCAATAAGATGTCTCTCTACATGCATCTCAAGTGATCACTTGTGATGGGCTCTCACCTCTCTATATGCAATTCAACGCATATAATTTATCATTTCTATTCACAAAGACCAACGGTATAAAGAACACACTAAAAATTGTGTACTCAGAAAATTGTGCAGAGAGAAGAGAGTCTTGGTACTTTCTCCTCAACTGTACAATACCATGTACTGCAATTGTAAAAATCTGACATGTTTACCATAGAGTAAATGGTGAAATCGGTTGAAACAGTACTGTTGTTTATAGACAGAAAGTTTCTCCTCACTCAACAACTCTCGAAATTGCACCAGTGTCTTGGAATGCTGCGGTTACTTGTTCAACTGTGAAATCAGTTAAAAGAGACATTGTGCTCGCAAACATCTGCTGTTTGTCTCGGCAGGCAGACAATTGCTTCGCAATACAATGAAGCATATAAAAAAATCAAATTGCAAGCTTCATGTGTACTTGCAGGACATCAGTTGAGTATGCAGTCTTTCATTGTGGCCCACCATCCTGGAGCGTTCTGCTTACCCAATTTTGACACCTAAGCTCTAACTTACGAACTCAGAATTCATATTTACTCTTACTTTACACAGATTTAATGCCACACAAGCAGCGCGGATGTAGCATTTTAAAATTCATTACTTTTCTATATGCAACACATTTTCACAGTATAATCTTTCAGCAAAGATCAAAACATGTATGCCATCAGAGTGATTTATAAGCTCCTATAATCACAAAAAACCTAAAGAGGCTCTGTATGTAAAAGTTTGAATTCTCTCATATTTACAGTATATATTATATAAATGTTGATGCTTCATCTCAACAAATGTCCCTCACTCATGGTAAATAAGCTAAAATTTAATACACAGTCATAGTGCATACTACATTTTACCCCAACATAATCACGTATTGCTTCAACCAGAGCTGAAAAATGTATAAATTCAGCGTGTAAGTAACATCACAGCAAACAGATATACACAACCCCAAATACACAAAGGGATCCAAATGAAGTAGTACTTCTCTGACTCTCAGAATTGAGCGCAAACACACACTCTGCTGGTGTGTTTGATGTGTCTCTATAATCCCCCTCTCCAGTAATAGGAAGGAGCTGTTTTTTGCCGCTGGGGAAAGCCATCATGTAGAACAGCTGCTTCAGGCTCCGGCTGATCAAATTATTACCTGCCTGATCTGGCCTGCCTGCTGCTTTGTAGTTTACCAGCTACCCGAGGTAAACAAATCCCTAGAAAACAACATCTACCCCCAGAGTGCTCTGACAAGAGTTTTGAAATCATTTCAGCATAAAGCTGCTTATTAAGACGGAAACACCACCAGGACGGTATACGTTAGTTCATTTTGTTTATCTATGTTGGATAGATAACCAACCGTCCAGTGGAGTTCATTTATTCACCCAGACATGTGTTAGCCTTTCTTGTGTTGTCTTGCAGTGGGAATTGTTTTGTATTGTTTGGCTTTAACCATCAGTAGTGAATGATGTATCTGTCGTGCCAAACAAGAAACTATAGCAGCTTTGGCTGCGTCGGTAACCCTGATGATATCAAATGAATTATGAAATTGAGCTTTGATTGGTCAAATGTTTTTTTTCCCATTCAGTGGAAACAGACATCAGTGAGCACAACACCAGGACTAAACAAATCTGAGATGTGGGTGATGATCCAGAGGTCTGGCAATATGTTCCTTTTCTGTCTTTTTACCATCTGCTCACTGTGTCAAAGCCTTACATTTCTGAGACTCAACCAAAAGTTTACATAAACCAACCAGAAGTGTAGCTGTCATCCACGACTTCCATTATGCTTTTCTGCCAACCATCCACAGCGCTCTGAGGTTGTTGGTTTTTCACAGCTGCTAATCAAACCCATTTATCGTTTCATGGTTTCTGTTTGCTCGCTTGATTTTAGGCATCTTGTCCAGCTCAGCTGCGCACTCACGATGAATGGTGATGTGATTGAAGTGAGGTGTTTTGTGGCCACAGCAGGTACGTCAGATGCATCTGTGTGTAATTGACAACACCTGTGCATTCACTGGTCAAGGCACAAGCGGGAAAATGTGGAGTAAATCACTCTCTTGTCATCGCAAACCGAGTGCCTTTGTTGATTCTGAGACACCTCACAAAAATATACAGCCTGTGGTTCGTCCCTGTGCTGCAGCCTGGAATAAGTTTTTGTTTGTCCTCAGAAAACCTAGCAGCTATTTCACAGGAGCTTGTTACCAGTTCACTGATGGTGTTTGTGTATGCAGCTCTGCCAACCAGTGACTCCTTTCTGTTCTGTTCAGCCATGAAAAGTCTGTCTTAATTTCAGACATTGAAAGAGAAGTAAATCATCAGGTTAGCAGCTGTTGAATTAAGTTTTTTAAGGTTTTGAACTACCTATGTAAAGTATTGCTCTTATAAGCTACTTTAGGTATACATGGAGAGCTGTACCTCACCTCCAGGCAAGCTTTTCTTTCAGTAAACCTAATGTTGTCTTATTTATTTTGTATTATCTTGCATAAAAGCAACAATTTAATTGCATGACACACATGCGTTTTCTGATTGATGCACCTATCAGCAGGACAGCTACGGTTAAGTAAATGCAATCATCGCCAGAAGCCATCACTGTTTCTAACTATCACTGTGAACTGCTATTTTGGCTGCCTGTGTTGGCTCGCACTGGCAGTCAATGAAACCGACTGGGAGACAACAAATCCCACAAAAATTCCCTTCTTGAAATGAATGATATGTAGTTGGCAGGAATGTTTTTTTTTTTTTTTTTCCCAGTCTGGAGCTCAGACTTACAACCTCACGTGATGTGAACGAGGCACACAGGTGGCTCACTGATGGACAACTTGACAGCAGCTCACGAGAATGCAGGGTAGAGATTTATTCATTTGCTTAAACCACCTGGGAGGGTCTGCTGATTTGAAATGAGTACCTGAGGACCCCGGGATTTTCATCAAGTCCAGAGTAAACATGTCAGTGACTCTCTGTAGCAGTTAGTGAAATCACCTACAGTTTCATGCTACCTGTGATATCCTTGGGTAATTTGATATGCTCGGATCAGCATCTGGTGTTTACGGCAATTACTGAAATGTGCACCTGGCATCTCTATCAGACGGATCCTATAAACAGTTTGAAACACTCGTGATGTATCAGCCAAGGTAAGCCTGTGAATGATAAAGAGGCACTTTTGAAATTTTGTTTCCTTTGCCGCTGATGTCATTGCTCTTGGATTACCAAAGATCAAGTTGAGGTACATAGAAAATTGTGTCACATATTGACACCAGGCCTGGAATTTTGTAATTTTGGCCTCTTGACCTGCAGTGGGCCAGTGGGACCACGTAACAGGGCGTAAGTTAAAAAAACATGATTTTTATTCACTTGCAAACACTTGAGCTTCTTAATATTTACTATGTACTTATATACTGTATTGTATTGACAATGGCACTATCCACATTTGGTTGTTACATGTTCTGTCCACTAGAGGATAATCCAACATTAGCATACACAACCACGTCATGGCGCATTTCAACACAAAACACAAATCAATAGAGAAAAATGAAAAAAATGAAAGTTTCTTCCTGGCTTTTGCGTTGTTGGTCGTTTTGCCTGACCCTGGTTAACACCAAACTGGTACCACTTCCCCTCGCTGTTAGCGCTTACGTGTTAAACAGAGTGCTGGTGCACTGGAGGTGAGTGGACCCAGTGTTTAGCTCCATTAGCTTTTAGCTCTGTTGACTCTATTAGCTCCATTAGCTGTAAACACGCCACAGGACCAGGTAGAGTTGTTTAAGGCCCGAATGCGTCAACATTTCAAACACTGAAATCTCACCTAAATCAATTTGTACTAATGTCCCTTGCTGGTGCTGTCACTCCATGCAATATTTTTTGACCAATAGCAAACGAGTACTGACAGTGCTGATCTTTGAGGGAACATGAAGCCATAGAGTCCAAAATTAAGGAAGCTAGCAGAGCTGATTGGGTGTGTGTCACAATTCAGTTTTATTAAGCTTTCTCTTTCAGTAACTAACACTGCTAGTAGTTACTCCATCAAAAATTTTGAACCAAAGATTTTGTTTCACTGCTTCACTGTCTGGTGTGACTGGGCCTTTAGGAACGTCATACTTTATCTCTTCCCCTTCAGGCTTTATTACTCTTGTAAACTAGTATCATTATCTTACCCAGTGATTCTCAAACTGGGGGAAAGAGAAAACTTAGGAGAAATGATCTTCCTAACTGAACCTTTTGCTTTATTAAATTATTTAACCGCTTTGATGGTTGACTGAAATTACTGATGTGCATAATGTGAAATCAGATTACAGACCTTCCCTCTGATGAAAAGTGCCATCTGGAAAGGGGCTTCGGTCTGGGGAATCTAACTGGTGAGCTTCTGGTTGCAAACCCTCTGAGCTTCCACCACCTCTGCTCTGCAAGCATCTGGCTGCGGATCTGTTGGAAGAAATCTGATCAGATAAAACAGCTGTACACTAACATTGCTAAATGCACAAAGGACCTACATCACGGTTCATTGTGTCCAGAAGAGTACAACACACACATCTCCCATTCTCTTTCTACGGAGCAGGATTGCTTATCTTATGACCTGATTAGGTCCAAAAACTAACCACATCAGCAATTGCAGCATCATCTGTTCCAGTGCTAACTTGTGAGGGATGTGTTTAATTTCCAAGTTTTCTTCAATATTTAGTCCAATATTTACCCCCTTTTTCACTTCTCCAGTATATCTGGATCTTCAACTGGTAGCTGTTTAATGCTTTTTTTCCATTCAATCTTTTCATGTGTCACTTTGAGCTGGTAACTAAGCTAACCTGACCTCGCTCGCATAAAACAGCCTATACTGAGAATCTGTCTATCAAAATACCTCTTAGTTCAGCTTTATGAGGAAAAAAAGTAAAGACCTATTTAAAAAACATCTGCTTCTCCTGAGATAGTCATGGTTTCCAAAATGTAGTGTATTTCATTGTGTGTACGGACCAATACGTTTTGGGTTATATTAGCCTGGAGGAAAGCTGATTTATTAAAAGGCAGCATGTTTATCATGAGAAAGCAGGCCTGGGAAATTTTAACCAGCCCCTAAGAGACAGAGCAGTAGAGGCAAAATACAGTAAACCTGATACAGCAGCACCTGGCTCTTTAAACATGGAAAGAAGCCGAGGGAAGAACAAGAGAAGGTAATTAAATAATTGCTATTCACACACAGTATTGTGAATCTATGTTGGTCCAACACTCCTAGCCTAACAACCATTTCTAAGATAAATGAGAGGGTATCGTTTGATCTGGGTGAAGAATATCTAGTACAGAACAAACCTACTGTATGAGCCTCAGTTTGGGTTTAGAGGAGCCCACTCCACAGACACCTGCCTCACTTACCTTTGTGATTACATCCAACAAGACAGTGAGAATTGTAATTACACTGGCATGGTGTTGTTTGACTTACAAAAAAAGCATTTGGCACAGTAGACCACTCCGTTATGTTGTCCAAACTGCTGTGTATCAGACTCGGGCATACTGAATAGCCTCCCATTGCAAATCAAGCAGTCAAAATCTAGAGTGCCTGTAAAGGTCCCGGCTCCTCTCTGGGGTGAGGATGATCAATTATAAATGGCAGGGTCTGGATGTTATATTGCTTAACTGTGAATGCTTTTATGTCTTTATTGCCCCTATTTCAACCGTTTTATTGGTTTTATTATTGCTTTTGGACAGATAGATTAGAAAAAGAAGGTCCTATGACAAGGTTTGTTAAAGTTTGTGTGTCATTAGTTGCAGGTTTGTTGGTTTTTGTTGTTTATAGTTTTTTGGGATGCTGTACATGTCATGTGTGATTATCAGTGTTGTAAATTAGTGTCTTACTCTACATGTTATATCTTGGATTTGTTTATCTTCTATATCCATATATCAAATCTAGCCAGCAATCAAGTTTACTGTCTGACCCTCATTGACGTTGATGGACACTTTGGCAAAGAAGTTGTGGTTGCAAACACTTTGACTCTCTGCTGTAAATTGTAAAGAACATTGGAGACATATGTCTCCAGTGTCACTTTTGCAATGATCAAGTCAAGTTAGCAATGATTCACATGCATGTCTAGTTAGACTGTATCTTATCCTTACAGGATGAAGCCTGCTGGGACACAAAGCTACTTTGGTTTAGGGGAGAATCATAGTTTGGGTTGGAAATAAGTTGGTTAGTTAGTACATCCTCTATGAGTAGACTTTCTCACTCTTTAACCTGACTTTAACAGAAATACCTACAGTACTATAGTTTAAATCTGCTGAATTTGTCATGTTGGCAGTGAGAACGGGATGGATTAATTGCCAAAGACATAATTTGATACGGCTGTATATATTTCCACTAATCAGATGATCGGCACTTCGATTTCTGGCTCTTTCAGTCTGCATATCGAAGTGTCCATTTACCATTTAAAGTCAATTGTAGTACAATTAAATGAAATAATTGAGATTCAGATTCCAACCTTCTGTACAACTTCCCAGTCAAATATCACTTCTTTGACTCGTAAGGCGCCGCTGCAACTCCGTTAATCACAGAGGACCTCAAGAAACCAGAAACCAGTTTCACGGCACTGTCGCTGTAAAATCCATGAAAATTGATGAGCATTGCCCAGTGACCCATGCTTTGAAGATGAGCTGTACTTCATAATAACACAGCCTACTGATATGTACACTGATATGGGATCTGTGTTAAGGAGAAGAAGAAAACGAGATCCATCTTTAGTCAGTCATGCAACTAAAGGGATTATTCTGGGTCACAGGTTCAAACAGCTACTGTAGTTCTTTGCAGAGCTTTGCCTGGAGGTGCTGGTCTGCTCACTCTCAGTCGCTACTTCTCTTTCCGCTTTTATTTTCTCTAAAGTTCCTTTTTCCATTCATCTCTGCCTTTATCTACCTCTTCTGTCTGTGTTTGTGCCTTAAAGGAAGCTGACTCAGGGATGTTTAATGGATATAAACAGGCTTTTATAAACAACCTTGGAAGAACCCATAAGAGAATATTCAGCATTCAGGAATGACTCTTCTCCAAAAAGGAAGATATGTGGATTAATGCAAACACTTGCATTTTAGAAGCAGCCCTTCAATGTTGCACAAAACAACCTGGAAACGGTGCATCTTGCTGCCAAAAAATATGTCCCCTGTGACCAGGACTGGCTTAGCTACAAACCAACAAACTTTATTCAAGATTTCCAGATTAAAAGAAACGGGTAAATAGTGTTTAAACACGCTCCTGTTTCCTGTGGGCTATATAGAGGATATGGGATCAACATAAGAGAAAGTGCACGAGGCAGAAAGAGGCAAACCTGCTGAATTCAGAAGCAAATGATAAACAGCACTACTGGTGGTTTATTCAAACTCAGGACTTTTGTTACCATTTTGCTGACATGCCACTTCCTGTGGCCTTGTGAATTATGACTGTTGTCTAAGAAGCAAAGTACAAGTATAGTGACATTGTGAAACCACTGCAAAACCTCTGACTTTGGCACTGGAGACTGATGTTCACGTTCATGACCCTGAACTAACCACACCTTAACCACAGAGGTAGCAGATCAGACAATGATGATCATATGAATCGTTTTGGAGGACATGACATTGTCATATAAAACAATGTGGCAACAAGATACCACAGAGACGAGCGTATACTACACCAGTAAAAATTACAAACACTTACACAAAACATATGACAAAAGATTGGATGCTTTTGACCTCAGTCAAACTTGAAAATACTTTTGACTGTCAAAGGCAACCAAGAGTTCAAACTGAGAAAATAAGATATGAGAGTGGTCTGTCTCAGCTTTATCTCTTGACGGTATTCAGTTCACTGAGTGGCAATGCCAAGTATTCTGGCCCAAAACTATTCCTTATTCCTTATTAAGCTATCAAGTGCAATGATAAAACACTCAGTCAGGGTAATGCTAATAGTTTCTAAAATTGACTGAAATCTGTCAAGTCTCATAAGAAGATGTGTGCAATTCTTGAAAGTGTAGATTATTTTCAGAGAAGTGCAATTGGTGGTTCAAAACTGTGCCAAACTCTTGTCAGTTTTACCAAGTCTGCTTTCGACCGCCACAGGCTTTTCTGCTTGGCACAAATGATCATTTCTATAGTCTTATCGTAACTGATCTCCAAATTACTACTACTACTACTAATTACTACTTTTGCCACATGCCAAATACTCAAAGGCTTCACTCAAAAGGTCTGATTTCTGAAGAAGGCCAGCTAAGACCATTTTAACTACAGACTGACACATACCATCAACCCTAAGATCAATGAGTCTTTGTGAAAGGACGTGTCTTCACCAAGCTTGCCTTCAGTCTGTTTGGCTCCGTGGCTTTTTTTTAACTTCAACCTCAAAAGACCATTAGCAATATCTCTTTCAACACTATATGTGAGATTACGGATATGCTGCAACATAGTGTGTCACATTACACTACACCCACCCAGGCCTACATGTACTGTAGAGGACATTTAGCTTATTAGTAAAGGACTGACTGTTACTGAGAGTACATTTTTACACCCTCTGGCTTCCCATATTAGTCCACTTAAGTCTCGACATGCTTGTATTTTGTTACCTGCTTAAAGTTTCATTTAAATCTTATTTTATCTTCTTCCCTCTTATTTAGCTCCTTTTTCTGACAATAATTAAGTGTCAACACTGCAAAAGGTCATTTTCTGTTCATGAAAACATCTCGAGTTTTTTTAATACCCAAGACTTCTTGTTTGGGAACACAGTTTTTTGACTTGCACCTCGTAGAAATGAAGAGACACTTCATTGATTTCGTGGGCATCTATTCAAAGAAAGACTAGATGGTCTCTCAGTTCCTCTTTATATTAATCAGAACACATTCACATATAGTACTTTTGTGGCAGGTGGAAGACTTGGGGAAAAGGTGAGTAACATTGTGGTCGATCCCCTGAGAGGTGAACAGGCTTTTAGGCATCTGGGATGTTCAAAGCAAAGATCATAGAGTAAAATGAGTCAGACAGTCCACATATTGCTTGGGGGTTGGTACTCATATGTATTAAAATTGAGAGAGGGGACAGAGGGTAGTCCCCACTAGAACTTTTCTGCTGCAGCACTTCTATTTTACTCCCTTGTCAGGTTGCAGTATGCAGTATTTGCAGTCATCTTGCAAGTGAAGCACACGCAATCACCTTCACTTCTTAATTAGTTTTTGCTTTGCAGTTTCTTGTCTTTTTGTCTCTCAGCTGTCTTTATACTCACCACTCTTTTTCTCTTTATTGATGCGCTCTCTGCCTCAAGGAGGTTCATCAGGGGGTTTCAGCTGCTTTTGTGACTTTAACAGACCCCAGCACTCAGACAGAGTCGGCCTTCAGCTGTGATCTCTGGAGACAGTGCAGAGCGGCAGGTTCAGATGATAATAAAAATTCACTTCAGTGAAGGAGCTGAGATCCAGCCTGCTGTATGGATTGTGACCAGCGCATTTCATATTTGATAGGTATGAAATTAAAGCTTGATTTTTTTTGTGTGCAGTTGATATTATAGCATTCATTGTATTTGTATTATCTTAATCTTGAGATGAGAGAAAATTATGAGTCTGCAGTTTGAGTAAATTGGATTTGGAAATTAAATTGGATTTTTTGGAGAAGTGTTAGATCTGTTTAAGGTTCTGGACATGTTTATAACGTGTAGGTATTTTTATTTTATGTATGTATGTAAATGTGTATATTTTGATTTGGAAAATGTATTTCGAACATATTAAATCATACATGTTACATAATATAGCCATATATAGCTAGATAGTTAGTTAGTTATTAACTTAGTTAGCTCAGTTCAGCTCTAGAAATCCTATTTTTTTTGTCTTTTTAATTATAACGTGATGTGATGCATCTGTAAGGTTAAGGTTCGATGTGTGGTGGTTGTATCACTCTTTATGAGAAGAAAAGAGCAGCATGAAGATGGGGACCTTTCTTAAACCACATTTTACTGAATTCCACACTTTCTAACAATTTCACTTCACTTGTTTGAACTCATCATGTGACTGAACTAACCAATGAGAAGCTAGGACTGAGGTAAATGCGAGAGAATCAGAGAATCAGATACATATTTTAACTGTTTTAAAGCTGTAAATATTTAAACATGTAAATTGTAAACATGTAACATAAATACAGTTAACTGTGTGCCTTTTTAGTAAATTAACTCAAATATAAATTACATGAATTTCTGAGCCTTAAACTCTCAAATATATGAATTAACTTCACTTATAAACCTTACACATCTATACCCGAAACAACAAGCAATAATTCACTGCTTAACCTTAAAAATCTTGAAAAAAAAAAGGAAAAAACAAAAGATTGTATACAAATGAGGAAACTTTAACCCTCTCTCTAATACACTGTCTATGTCGCTCAACCACAGCTCACTCTCTCGCTCTCTCTCGCTCTCTCTCTCTCTCTCTTAGTATTTATAGTACATTGGTTAGAGAATATTATAGATCCAAAAGAAGAGAAACTGACCATCAGCCTCTTCTTTACTCAATGCATTAGTGCCCATTAGTGACCTTGATAAGGATAAGTGGTTACAGCAAATGGATGGATGGGTACTTATTGGTTGAATTATGGTTACTTATTTCATTTCAGGTTGAAAAGTCAAGTCAGATCACAACTCACACACACACTATATATAGTGTAATCCATTGAGAGTTGTTCGGATACCATCAAAGTGGTCCGCTAGCCACTCTACTAGCGTGGCTAAATACACTGAAGATAAAAGAGTGATGACATTTTCAACACGGACTCGTCTTTATTTCTGCCCTTTCTTGTGCTCTAAGTCATAATTTCATGCTGTTAGTTTCTTGAGCATAAGAAAGAGGTAAGAAAAACTCTTCCATTTCACTTTCTCTGAGCTGAGCTGAGCAAATGATGAAGACAGCTGACTATATTCGGACTGACAGCACGGGTTTCAGGAAGCTGTACAGCTCTAAGGTTGAACATCTCTTTTAAAATAAGTTACGATGACAATGTTAGAACGTGTAATATTATGGTAGAAAAACGGCCCTAATTGTTCTGAACCGTGATCTTAATCTTCCACCACCGTCAGAGCTGACTATTTTTGCTTCTTCCGCACGTTTACCTTTCTTTTGTCGCTTCTGTTTCTTCTGTTTCTCATCATCTCTCTCTGTTTGAACTCTTTCCCTGTCTGACCCCTGTTAAAACAAGCATCGTTATTAGCCCTACTGCTCCCACATGCCATGAATCTGCTGTAATTGAAACCTTGATCATCCCACACAAGATGGTGCATGGATGAAAGACAGAGAGAAAAAGACAAGGTCCAATTAGCATCTCTGCAGCAGCCCAACTCCCAGGAGTTCCAGGTGGTCCCTGGGATCTAATTTGAAGAAGACTCTGAGAACTCAAAAGTTATCTCAGCCGGTTTATTGCAGAAGAATGGCCTCGCAGAAGAACATTATTCATGCACTGAATATCTCCACCTGCCAATCATTGTGGTTATTACAAATCCTGTACAATCCTAACTTACTGCCAGAAGAATGCCAGAATTTATTATTGATTTTCTCTGCATGCATTTTTTCATTTTCTCCTTATTTAGAAGAGGAGGTCTTGTCACTACTGACTCCCACTGTTTGCCTGAAGAGGGTGCAGACAGCCACACTTATTTAAAAACTAGCTGACTGGACTGTGTTGGAAAATATGTGGATTTGGTAAAGGCAGCAGATCAGTTTTTAACAGATTTTACATCCCTAATCTCCCAAAACTATCTCCTGCCACAACAAGACAAAGATCATCATATAGATTATGTACCCTGTAAGAAACGGTAGATTTTTAAAAATTATTTATTTTACATGAAAATCCAAAAATGGATGACTTTCCAGTCAAGGTACTCTTTATTCATTCATCTAACACCACCATTGCCAGAATGTCGACTTTATTTACAAGCTGTGTTTCCTGCTGCAAGAAGAGACTTATAACAGCAGTTTACAATAAAACTTTCACAACAGTAATACACTTTTTGAGCAAAAATACCCCATAAAACAGCAACCTCAGGAAAACAGTGCTGCTCATAAAATTTGAAAAGCTTTGCTCCTAAAAATGCTTTCTATACGAAACATGTCAACATCCACCACGCCTTAACGAGAACACCCAATCAGAGCCAGGAGGAGCCTCAAATGCAGTGTCAATCACTGCTCGTGCACTTGCTGCAAAGCCCCTCTCCCTCGTGCAAGTCAAGCTCAGTATCTTCAGTACAAGTTTAACCTTTTCTCAAAACACGTGTGTGAACACGTCCAGGCTCTACGTGGAGCTTTGGGCTCATTATGCCATGAGTGGCACAGGCATGATGATTACAATAGGGGATAACTTTACAGGGGGAACTGTAGTGGTGGTGTGTGTGTGTGTGTGTGTGTGTGTGTGGTGTACTAGCCTCTCATCCTGCTCTGCATCTGAAGCCCCGAGGCCACAATGTGCTGGAGGGTTGTCTTTGAGAAGATAAGTCAAAGCAAGAAGGGACCGGGGGGTCTTGGCGAGGCTCGTGCCGCAGAGAGTGAGTCCTAAGAGGGATGTTTCTTCTGCTGCCTTTCACCTTGTTGGTTTGATGGAAGAGGCTTAGCGGAGTAATACAAGCTACGAGAGACCCAGAAGGTTTAAGTTTGTGTGTGTTCAAATGTTGCCTACTGCAACTTCAAACGTCTTTTTCTTTCTATCTGTCACTCTCTGTTCTATTTTTACTTCTAGCTTTTCCCTTGGCCCCTGCCCTCAGACACTTAGGGATTGGGCTGGCTCTCGCTGTTCTGGGGGGGTTAGAGTGGTGTTTAATGTTTTATTTTGTCTTGCCCCTTGGATTGCCTGTCACCAACACATCAGTCCCATCAGTGGCACTGGTGGATCATTTTTAATGAAAATTTGATTATTTCAAAATATAAAAAAAACTTTTTTTTTTAACGTGCAAATTGAAAATGCACATTAAAACAGGAGGATGGGATCCACTCATAGTGTGCAGGCAAACATATTGATGAAACAAATGGACCATATTTATGAAGCAGTTAAAGACATCTTCCAATACCTGCTTCTTCCCCTACTAGATTCTTTGAGAATTAAAAGCACTCTTCAACTACACTGAAAAAAAGGCTGAGCTCCAGTCATGCAAGTGTCCTGTTTCATCAAATAAGCTACAAAGGATTCACCATTTTCCTTTTGAAAAGTGCATGAGTCACTCCGCTGGCTGTTTTGTGGAAATGTGGTGCAGATTGATAGATCATTTCATATTGTGGCTTTGATGTTCAACTTTAACGTGTAGTGTCTTACTAAAGATGAAAGCTCAAGGTCGTGCCTCATCCTTAAGTTGTGTCTGGACCTCTTCCTCACGTCTTTTCCTGCTCTTATTGTTCTGCAGAATGCATTCTCCATCACAACAACCCACATTACTCTCACAGACTTCAAGATGTCTGAAGTACATTTTATTTTTTTATTTTTTTCCAGCAGCACAAATGATTCACCTCAATTTTATTTTGTCCTCTCTTTTGATCTCAGCTTCTTTTTTCACCTTGAAGTAAAAGTTCCAAAAAGAAAGGACTGTGTTTTTAAATTCTCCCTCGACCGTCATGCGCTGAATAGGCTCCTTTCCGACTTTTGTCTTCATCAGAGTTCTCTTCCACGCGCACTTTTATTAACATTCACTCTCTTCACCTCGGAGACAGTGTGACCATCTCTCTAACCAAAGCATCTCTTCTCTGTTTTATCCCTCAGAGAATGAGCTCCAGTGAGCTCTGCTTCCATCTTTCATTGAAAGCATTCCCTTATTCCCCTTCTCCTCGTCTGTCCTTTAATTAGATTGGTTGAGGATCCACAAAAATAGGAGAAACATTGTCCCTGCAAAGTCTCATAACCCTTAAACCCGCTAAACTAAAACACCCCCCTCTGAACAAGGCCATAGTGGGCTATAATACATAGCCCACTTTAAAAAAAAGAGGAAAAGCAACCTAAGCTAAATCCCTCTCCTTTTTGAGTTACATGAGAAGCTTCTGGGTCCCCAGTGGAAGACATGGCACTCCTTCAGTCAGAGCCACAGCAAAGCAGATCAGCTCGGCTCTGCATGATGCTTCATCAACCTCCTCCTCATCATCTTCTGCTGCTGGACATGGTTGACAGGATCAAGAGGAGAGAGCCCCTCTCTGGATCTCCTCACAGAGAACATGAACTGCGTGCCGGTGTTTAGTGTTTACTCAGTGTTTCTGCATATATGATTAAAAGGAACAATTTCACACCAATGCTGTCTCAATTCCATACTATATTTAAGTTGGACTTGAGTCGCTTGAAATCTTCTTAAAGCTTCTTTCATGTGTCTGCAGTCCATATAAGCTTGATCTCATATTTCTGCCAAAATAGGAAAACACAGCAACATCTGCTGTCTGTATTTGTCATTGATCGACATGAGTAAGCGTAGTTGGGGGATTTTGTTGACATCCACTTCCATAGTTTCAGCCACAGACAAACCAACCAATGAAGTCACTCAGGCTAAGCGAAGCTAGCTGAATAAGTTAGGTGATCCTTCAGGCAGTCATTCACTTTGCCCTTCTTTTTCAACAGTTGAGTTCACCCATGGCTACTATTGGATGACATGCTGATTCGCCCAGAACTTCTTCTCTTAAATTGTAACTGTACTCCTGAGTCAGAGAAAGCAGTCACATTGTGTCCCTGTCGACTTATCTTTCCCGCTAGCGCTGCCAGACGCCAGAACTTAACAAGCAGAATGAGACAAGTTTGGATGTGGTTAGGGAGCATTTACCCTCCCGGTGCTTTATGCAACTAGGTCATTGAGCCAAAGACTGCTGGAGCTCCTTCAGTGAGTACACTCTGTCCACTGTACATGTACTCTTCAGGGACAAAGATCCCTACAGACTGCACAAAGCAACTATATATCATGCTCAAATCCTAATTAAGGTCTAAAGGTGAAGCTACAGTACACTCGGAAAGGGAATAAGTTGGAAAGTTGGAAAAGGAACAAGAAGTGGTGATTTTTGAGAGTTATTGTTCCATTAAGAGGATATTTAGACTAGACTGACCGAGGTCTCACTCAGCCATGGTGGCTGGCACCTCGAAATCCCATCTCAGCTCCTTCCTCTTCTTGTTACCAAATTATTCTCAGGCTTCAGTGACTTCCAGGTGGGTGTTGTGCATCAAAATGTCCCTTCAGACGCCTATAAGCGACATCACATACACTAAACTCTGTCATTATTAAGCCCTTTTCTATTAAGAAAGATGGCAATTTACTTAGACACAGCTGTCTTTGTTTTCTATATTTATACAATTTTTTGTCTTCTCATCTGACATTGAGAAAGATGAAGAATTGGAATTAAGTTTATTTCTTCAAACATGCATAAAAACATGCCACGGTGTCATCAAAGCCATGACATGTGGGGCTTTGTTTTGTGAAAGCTGTCTTGTGCTGGTGCTTAAAGAGGAAGCACAACTGCTAGCTTGATGTTTTGTCTTCCTCACTTAGTACCTTGCTACCCTGCGCCTCACCTCACAACAACCGTGTCCTTTCTTTTCTTCAGACAGTCTGTTTTGAAGAGTTGTGTTTTCAAAAAATAAGTTTCTTATAAAGTTTCTAGGTTGGAGAATTCTTGAAACCTAGCTATCAAAGAGAGATTCATAAAAAAAGAAGATGATGATGGTCTAAAATAAATACTGAAACTCAACCTCATTTTTCTCTCAACACTCCATCTATTTAAATGTATGAAAAATACACTGAGGAACACATCGAGGTTACAGTGTGCAACCAAATTCAAAGCATTACAGATGTTTTTAAACCTCGATGTGTTAACCCTCCTTGTGGTGTTTTACATATGCCAAAATTGGCTCCAGCTGGTGGGGCGTGAGGCCCATCCTAATTTGCTGCTCCTGTCTGATTAGCCGTGGATCCTGATTGGAGTGGCAACCCGGTCCAGATCTCCATTTTAAAGGATGCAATTTTGGGCACTGAAGTTATAAAAGGTTTGCCAGCCTGACAGTCGGCGCGGCTGGTATTCTCTGCTTGCCTGCCAATGTGCCTTTCGCTATTTGATATGTCCGATGAATAAATGTTAATATCTCTATTAACTTGCTGAATATTAGTATTGAGGTACTTGCTAACTACCTTGGTGATGGTGGAGACCCTTATTTTTTTAGAGTCACCTGCTTTAGGGGTGCTGTTTTGAATGTTTTTGGTTTTTACCAGTTGGACAAAGGTTTTTCTTTCCATTTTCGTCCCTCTTAGACATTTATTTGTAGCTCTCAAAGAATCCTCTTATGGGTGTATTCATTTATTTGATCTGAACAGCATTCACAGGCCCCTTTCCCTTGGAACGTGCTTCACTTAAGAATTATTCTGAGCTTGCAAAAGATAACTGTATTACCAGAAACGTGTGGTTTTATGTTGCTTCCCTTTTCCTTCATGAGCTGGGTCGTAACACCGCAATGACAGTGAAGCTGAAGAGAATGGTTAGAAATTCAACGTGGCATTTTCTAATTAACATTCCTCAATTCAAATTCTATTTATTTCAGATTGAACCTTCTGAACACATAAAAGGGACACTGACAAAGATTTGTCCTCGTTCCATTTCTGCACCTTTAAAAAAAAAAAAAAATAGAAAGAATTTAACCCGAAGGCTAAATTAAAAAAAATAATAATAAAAAAAGCAAATGACGACACTGGCTGATGATTGCTTGAACTTTATAGCTCAGTACCAATACAAACCCAATGCAAGTGAAA
This sequence comes from Protonibea diacanthus, assembly GCA_028641955.1. Lineage (NCBI taxonomy): Eukaryota > Metazoa > Chordata > Actinopteri > Sciaenidae > Protonibea > Protonibea diacanthus. The sequence continues at coordinate 11,152,204 of CM053990.1, forward strand.
ACCAGTACCGACACGACTGCACATTTACACATTTTTAAGCTCCAATAAGAGATCTCTCAAAACAAGGTATAGAATTTCCAGCAAAGCATGCATGTGCAAGACGCTCATCTGAAAATGTGTGTGAATAACCAAACACTTCTCCAGGAGCAGTGGAGCACTTAATACATTAAAAAATGAAGAATAATCAGCTGACAAGGCCAACAGGATTCAGTTGCAACATATGTGACGACACTCTGAAGAGTGCACTTGTGCTGGTATTATAAATACGCTGAGCAGCAGGTAAACAAGATTAATTATAACGAGCTCTGCATTAGGCTTAGAAAACCAAAGTTTAAAATAATGTAGTATTGCAGTAGCAAGTGCCTATTATTGTGATTATAATGTACTCCACAGTGGTTATATAATTGGTATTCGAGTTCAATTTCATTTTAATTAAAGTTACTTCTATGGGAGCCATTCCTCTACATGTGTCAACATATCCGATTTAACCCTCTAAGACCTTTAGTAGAGTTGTATAATGTTGCTGTAGTTCACTGAGAACTGTCACTCAAATTGTTTTTTTTTTTTCTCGTGTCACAGTGTCGGAGTCAACGAATGTCAGCACGTAAGTAGCAAAGTGTTGTTTCTTTTTATTAACACCTGATGTGTGTAGATTTATGAGAGGCCAAACTCATCCTCTACTAAACAGCGAGCCGAGGATGTGGGGTATTTTATTATTAGTTTGAAAGGTTCTTTTTGCTGTTGTCTTGTCGCTGCCCACAGCTACAAGAGCAAGTGAGTGTGAAAAGTGCCAGCAATAAGCTAGCTATCTGAAAGCTGCACATGATTTCCAAGATGATCACATTGCCATTGTTGATAAAAGCTGCTCTAGAGGAATAAATTCCATAAATTTAAAAATGATCAATTAATTCTTGGTGTCCTTTAATTGGATTTTCTTGACAATGGGAAATTGCGATCCATGAATGAATTCAATGAGCACAAGTCAGAATGAGAAATACCCTAAGTGGCCTTCGAACTTGGAGTATTGTGAAACAATCTCTACGATGATGATCATGAAGAACTTACAAACCCTTATACCAATATTAACTACAAACCAAGCTCTGAAAGTGAATAGTTGCCTTCATGCGGGCTGGAATTTTTACCCAAATGGGGGGTAAATGTGATTAATACAAGTACACTGCTCTGCTCCACAATTCAGTTTTGGTTCATTACACTTTGCACTGAGGAAGCAAGACGCCATCAAAATGCCATTCCATGTTGCTCCCAACTGAATTATTTTAGTTTGCTGGCAGTAACTTACAGTTATAGTGTCTGTTGTCCTCGTTGTCTTTGTATTGCAGCTATTTTACAGCTGATAGCTTTACAGTGACATTACAGTAACAGTTACAGGACTTATTACCTGTAATTCATCACAACCTAACAGTGTGTATCTCACGAATAAGTGAGAGATTGCCTTTGCTCTGTTGGGGTTTGAAAGTGCTGATCAAGGCAGCCAGACTTTTCACTAAATTAAACAAAGAAAAAAACAACTTGTCAGCGTCCACAGCAGGAGCTCTTTATTGATTTCTATGGCTCATGTTTCAGCCTCATTACTCATAGAGCTGCAGTAAAAACCGGAGCAGGGAACGTCAGAGGAGACACTGCTGCTGCTGCCCACATGAAATTGCCAGAATCACCAGAGGAAAGTACCAAATCCCAAACCTAATTGAAAGCCAATCAGTTTCAATTACAAAGGTTTTCTGTGCAGCATGGTATTGCTGCTGTGAATGCCACTAAATGGCAGGAGGGCTGCCCACTCACACCCACTCACAATATGTTATCGTGCAATTTTTACACAGAGTGGTGGGGTGAGAGACGAGACAGATAGATAAAATGCCAACAGAAACTGTCGAGGAGTTAAATGTTCAGCCCACCCTGTCTCTCTATTTCTCTGGCAGACTCCCACCATCATAGCTTTGGCTCGTTTAAGTTTATTTGGCATGTAAAAGTGGCTCTTTCGAGGCAAAATAGTGAATGCATGAATAGGGACGGGAAGCTTGAATTTTAGCAGACTTTTGCCTGATGTTTGGTGAAAGTGCTTGCCACTTTTTCTTTGGTGTAACATGTTAAAACCAAATCATACCAATAGTTTTATCTTCTTGACAAACCGTGTTTACCAGCAACAGTTTTCTGAAGTGTTCCTGAGCCTATGTCATAATATCCTTGACACAATCATCTCTCTTTTTAATGCAGTGCTACCTGAGGGGTCAAAGGTGCTGGCCATTCAGCGTTGGCTTTTGGGCCTTGCTCCTTACATGCAGAGATCTCTCGAGATTCTCTAAAGACGTTCAGGTAAAATGTCTCTTTTCTCACATGAACCTTCTCCGGACTGCAGGCAGTTGTCGCTGTCAGTACAACAGATCCTTATCAGGAGGATGTACTCAAAATCACTTTTGTAAGACATGTATGAGATCACGTAAACATGCCTTTACTTTATCTTTAGTGTGTATTCATGATGCACACACATCACAGTATATTCCCACTAAAATGTGTCAGTTTGCAGGTATCGTGGTGATTCAACTCTCTGGGGAATTACGGTGGAATGAATATTGAGTTTGACGGTGGAATGAATTATAAATGAATGTAAGTACAGTGTTGTCACGCAATTTTCAGCCAGATAAAAACTACAACTAGAGGCAGCTACAAATGTTGTGAATGTATTTTATGTTTTTGTTACATGTAAGCCAAGTAGCACTGTTTGTTTTGTGGTGTTGTTTTACTTCTCTCTTTACTACCCTTCCCTACCCCGTTCACAGCATTTTGGCTTGAAATAGAAGGAAAATCATCAACCTCTTTTCCATGACTAAGACGAGATGATGAGAAGCTAAAAATAGATCTTTGATTGGAGAACCTAGGATGAAAATGGGCAATGACGTGAATTGTGGGTGGAGGTGAGGCAGGCTTGAATGAAGCCTGGTTGCTTAAACAAACCGTCTTGATTACGCATTAAGACTTAAAATTTGCACAGGTGAGTTTTATAAAAATTCAGCTTCAGTACAGTTGTCGTGAACATGGAAACTAGCTATTGAGACCAAAACTGTTTTTAGAACCAGGCTGTATACATGCTAGTCAAGTTGGGCAATTTAATATGGGGACTTATGGAAATTCATTTTTGAAGCCAGCCTCAAGTGGCCATTACGGGAACAGCAGTTTTTGGCAACTTGATGTTGCTGCTTGGTATAACTTGAAATATCCCTTGACTTGACTAGCAGCCTGAGCGGGAAACAATGAATATAGTCTTAAATTACTTTTCTGTTGCTATTGACAACATATACAGTACATTATACCTTATTAACACCTCGACAAGCTGCAGTCCACCTCTCATTTCAAACTCACACTGTGAGATCAGGCTTTGTTTAAACCGAGCTTCTAAATTCTAGTGGAGATTCTGCAAAAAGGTCCAGAAAATGCTCAAGACGCGTAGGATGTTTCTGTTTCACAGAGCCATAAAAAAAACACCCCGCAAAGTCAGTCAGCGTAAACATCTTCGAGCTTCAACGAAGAGCTGGAACAAGATGACACAGAATCTATATGATACTGTCAGAGGAGTAAGATGATTTTTTTTCCATCATTAAAGCTACACTGGGAATTTTAAAGTTCAACAGCAAACCTCTGCCTCTGACGTTAGTTATGTGGTTTTCAGCAGAGTTTGCATTATTAATTACCTGTTTCTGTTTGTTTTCAACCCAACAATTAAAAAAAACACACACAACACCAGGCATGTCAGTCAACATGTTTCCAGCACTATCCTATCCGCTATCGACTGAAACGATTTCGCCTCTGGGGGCATGGCTGACGTTTCTGGGCTTCAGGAAACGGATAATGGATATCCAGGCCAATACTTCTTCTGGAGTCAGATTAAAATATGTGACACATTTCTGGTATCTGCTGCTATCTCTATGAACAGATATCTAGCTATGAATGCAGATAAATGTTAATGACAAATGATTATTCAGCACTTATCTCTACTAATCTCTGGCTTGGATCAATTACACCTTTTTTGATAGAAGACTACCAAATACAGAGGCACAAACAGTACATGGCCAAATGTCACTTAAGTGGTTTAAAACTTCCTAATACTTCTGTGGTTATTATCTCTTTCTTGGCTCAATTTGGCCTTTTATTTTCACATATTTCAGAGACAAATTAAGACCTTCAGCTTTTCCTCTAACACACTGAAGGTTTAATGAATGGTATGACATCCAACACTGTCCTGTTTAGTGCTCAGACATCGTTTTTGTTTATCAGGAGAATAAATCAGACCGGGACGAAGCCATTCAAGGTGAAGGCAGGACTGTGAAGAAGTGAGAGACCAAAAACTTTGCTTTTAAATCCTCACACCATCTCATCTGATGCACCAACACTCAGCTGAGAACACAGTCCTGAGCACAACACCGACAGCACACTCACACCTTCACTACCTCCGAGACTCTGAGACACAAAGTGACTGAATAAATGGATGAAACAACAAAGGGAAAGAGACCGACTGGCTTTGGAAAAGTTGCGTTTGATATGGGTGAAGCTTCTCCTAGGCGGTCGTAAGCAGAGAGCTCTACAAAGCGAGGGCAGAGCAACAAATGTAATCTGAGACGAGACTGATTTTAAAGCCCAACACTGTCTCGCTGATGCACTAACACACACTCACAATGAAACACGACAACAAGAAAAGCTCCAGCTCCTCTGGGAGTTATGGAAAGGAAGTAAAAAGGGACTAAAGGTCAGCCACTCTTTGCTTTTACGTGTCCATCAGCCAGCCTACACTAATCCTCTGATCTGCCGATCCAAAGTGGATACATGTTCACGCCATTATGTCTGTGACGTGCACGTTTCATCATTCGTTCCATTAAAGGATGTGTCATAAAGTGTTATGCTGTGACTGCAACATAAATCAATACAACATGAGGGCACTTATGTCGCTGCTGTGAAAGACTCACTTCATGTCGCATGATTGCAGAATAATGCAGAGGTTAAACTGGAGACCCAGCAAGAAAACATTTGGAAGAGGTTACGAGGATAATACCTGCTGTTAACTTCATTTTATGGTCCCTCAAATGGTAATTAGCACCGCAGACGTTAATGAAAAACATCGGAGGACTTCATTACAAAGCCGCTTGTTGACTGGGAATGGCTTTCTGTCAACAAACCTGGATCACAGCTACTGAAGAGGAAGATTGTTCTGATGAGTGAGAGTGAGATGAGTGTTAGCTTGTGATTAGGACTGATACAGATTAAAATACTTTGGTCATATCAGCGTTTCTGTGGTCACACCACCACCGTGACGTCACCCATTGGTTTGAGGACAACCGCTTCGAAGCCTTCGAAGGCACCATAGTAGGGACCATAGTTTACAAAATGAACATCATGCTGTTTAGAAGAACTCAAAAACATTGTTGGCTTCACTGCACAGACCTGACCGCTGAAAATTTGACAGCTGATGCAGTTAAACGTCTGTGATTCACGACAGCACAATCCAACCACACTTCCTCAAGTTTTATCCAGATGGCTTTAGATTTCCATTCAGCCCCTCCAAAACACAGCAGGTGAAAAAGCACCTTCATTCTCCAGTGAGAGGGATTAGAATAGTCAGCCGCACAAAGAGAGCATGTCTGCTCATTGAAAAGGACTGCGGATTGTATCTGCTCTGCTTCCAGTCTCATGTTTCCCTTCCTGATTCACAGACTGGTTTGTTTTCAAAAATAGTTTTATTTTTATTGTGACACAGGAAGAAGCTTTTGTATTGAAAATAGGACAATCCTTTTCACAAAACCACTCTTAACGAGCAGTGGGATGACTAAAAGGAATACAGGCGATTACACAGTTTTTACATCAACTGAACAAAAACGCCTAAAAAAAAAAAAAAAAAAAAACACCTTTTCCTCCCAGTGTGAGGCTTCCAGTCAAGATTCAGGTTATTCTCAATATGTGCATACACACAAACAGACAGGCAAACATACAGAATTATTAACACAAGTGTGGGCACAGCTCACCTGCTGTTTACCGGGTCACAAATACACACAAATAAGACAAAAACACAGCTCCAAGGATTGAACTTCAGCTCAGCAGGTTTCATGTTGCAGTACTTTTCTGCAAAAGCTGTATTATTAGTGTTTGATGAAAACACATTTTTATAAAAATTTGAGGGGCTGAGCACTTCCTCAGTGATCTGAAAAAAGTTCTGTACCAGCATCTGTTTGTAATCTCAGTTCAAAAATACATCGATAGAAAAACACTGTACAGGCGACTGAGTGCTGCTGTAAGGTGCTGTCTCTCCGCCAGGTGCCTGAGGTGATGTAGGCCAGTTTACCGGCTGCCTGACTTAGTGACTGAGTGACTCACTGACTGGCTTTCAACTGGCTCACAGTTCGTCGTCAGTGTTGGCTGTCTGGCTGACTGTGTGGCCGGCACACTGTGCCACAGTCTGTCACTCTGCCTGAATGGCTGGCTGGATGTGAACAAACCGAAGCACACACACACAATGACTGGTGAATGGATAACTGTGAGGTTGTTTGGCTAGTAAAATGCTGATGATCACTTAATTGTGTTGTCTATAAAAGCTTATAGAAGATTATATAAAAGTCGCCCTCTATCATTTGGTTATATGAATGTAAAAAACTGTTAAGACATTGTAAAGCCGAAAGCTGTAAATACGCACATTAAAAAAGATTATACAGAATTTGGTGGTTGTGGAAATGTGGTTGGTGCAGGAGCAGAAGAAACCCAAATCAGCAGGAAAATGAGTAAATTCAACATACAAAGATACATTTACATACAACATATCAATTAATCTGCCAAACATTTCCTTGATTAATTTAACGCAAATGTTTTTTTGTTGACATGACAAAGATGTCAGTTTACTGTCATAGAGGACTATAGAAAACAGAAAATATTTATATTTAATGAAATCTGCAAATTTGAATGGTTAAATTGATGTAGTAGTTAATAGACAACTAATTCATTAATTGTCTTATTGGAGTTCTATGTTACATGTAGGTTTTAAAATAAAGCAATATTTTGTGTGTAGTTGTTTCATGATTCACTGGATCACGTAGATGGATGTTTTCTGTTTGTGGATGATTTAGATTTAAAACTGTCTGAATGGTCACAAAACCTTTTATAAGCATAAAATCGAAATTAGAACTTCATTAAAGTCTGATTTTTATGAAAGAAATCTGTGATATGTGGCATTAAAACATTCTGATTTCTGTAGGAAAAAGGCTAACAAAATGAAAACAATGCAGCATTGAAAAAGCTGGGATTATTTATACGTGAACCTGTATAAAACGGTGGTGTTTTTCTCAGGTTCAGCACCACGGACAGCGGTAGCAACGACCAGAACGGCCAATGTCAAATTCAGCACCATGGACAGCGACTGGAGGCAGCAGTGGAGATTGAAAAAAGACGACTGAACCTCCGAACAGCTGCAGGGCACAAATCCATCAACACTGCAGGAAAACAACATGCCGATTTTTGGATTCGAAACAGTTCATTGACTGGCTGACATTTGGAAAGTCAAAGGTTCCATCAGCACTTGAACGCACCACAGCGCCAAAACAAATACCTGCTACACTGTCATATTTTAACAGACTTTTCAAAGCAGTTGTCGTCAGTGGGATGAAGCACGAAAATACATTTTACATCCTTATAGAATATAGATGTGTCTCTGAAGATAACAAACAATGCTCATAAGCATTTAAGTTAACTGTTAATTTGTTTATTGAATGACTGATTTATGTCAAATAACAGCTAATTTTATGTAACAAGGAGGAAAGTAAAGATTTACCTCGCATGACAGTCCTGAAATTTCTATCTATCTCAGTTGTGATGTGTTTTTGAAATCTTTTAGCAAGCTCATCATTTATAAATTATTTTAGAAAGTTTTCATGATTAATATTTTCTACATCGACATACAAAAAAAAATCTGACATACTGCCAGGGGTATTAGTATCCCACTTAAGAAACCTTTCCTTCAAAGAAATAGGATTATTTGCTGCTCTCTTGCCAATACATGGACAAGAGCATTACCACTCGCATAACTGTCTATTGAATATGAAGCTGGGGCTAAGACATGGTTGGCTTAGCCTAGTTTAAAACATTGAAATATGGAGAAGCAGCTGCCTTGGCTCAGTCCAAAAGTAACAAAACCGACTACTAGTACCTCCAAAGCTCACTAATTAACACATCATATCTTGTTTGTTTTAATTTGCAAGAAAACAATTATTTGGGTTTTTTCTTGGGTTATGTGCCAGACTAAGTCTTGGCCAGGAGCAGTGGATTCCTAGACTCCCTTGTGCAAATGAAATAAATGAGATATGTGTTAATTAGAGAGCTTCCACTCTCTTGTGTAGAAAAGAACTTGAGTGAAAGGGAAATCTGCTTCCCTGCTTGTTTGACCTCAGGTTGTACCTATTAGATCAAAGCTGTGCCTAAAAAACCCATAGACAGATGATCATCAGTTTAAATTGTTTATGAGCATTTCTGAAGTCTGAAGTTGAATTTCTTTAAACTAAAAATATAAAACTGTACATGACAAAGGCATTTAGCCTTTAGAGAAAAGCATGCCTCACACACGTGACAGCACACAGGTGCTATTAAGTTCATTAAAATGGTCTTACATCTCTTATTTCACGTGGAATGGGTGATTATACAAGTAGAACAGCTCACATGTCCTTCATTACACTTCTATTTAAAGGTGCCTCATATTATTCCCCTCAGGGAACAGTATCAAAATAGATACAGATAATGAAATACAATATGTTTCCACACAAAGAACAAAATTATCATCAGGATATTTATTAGTGCATTGAAGAGAATGATTACTTGAACCACTGAGTGCTGTCTTTATATAGGCAGCGCTCTAATTAATCAATGTCACATTCATTTGACAACATACAGTATGCTGTTTGTATTCACATCAAATCTTTCATCTTTATGACTAACAGCAAACTCTGTTTTCTGTTTTAAGTTTGTTGGGAGCATCTTTTTTTCAAAGTTGCTTCTCTGATCAGAGAAAAAAGCTCCAGACGAATTTGATCACACATTAGCACCTATAACAGATGAAGGAATTACTGCATTAGGCTCAAAATCAAAGTGTTTTTTTCCCCCCCCAGACATCTGTCTCATTTTCCTGTTATTTTTTAAAAATGTTTACAAACTCATATTTTTGTGAAAAATTTATTTTTAAGGATGCACTTTATCTTATTACATTGTCCCCTAAACCTGAAACTTAAGGTTTTATTTTGAAACTTGATTTGGATTGGACCATTAAGATTTGGTGACAAAAAAAAAAAAAAAAAGCTGGATACAGCGGTGGAGATAGGTCTCCGATCTTATGAATATACTTCCACATAGAGAAAATACACTAGAGACTTCCACAAGCTGAGCTGCAGACAGACTTTCTTGAACCTTTGGACAGCCATGTTGATGGTTCATTATCTGACATTTTATGACACGACCAGGCTTCAATGTGTTCAATGTGTCTATTTCATCATCCTTTACAAAGTGAACTGATGTGCTTCCAGATGTAATCCACAAATGTCAACATCAGTTTGCCTTGTTTAGCTCTATAATCAAAAAGATGTTTGGGCAGATAACTTGGGTAAAAGTAAGGACAGGGACACTCAGTGACAATGTGACCACTGTCAGTGTATAATAACATGAGCTGAATAGAGGATAATGAACGGTCTGGCTCATCCAGCCTGCTGTGTTCAGGCCTGACCAGCAGCTGTGAGGGACAAAGACCAAAAACCACAATGGAAAACACAGAAATCATAATGCCTGTCGCTGTATGGGACAGGAGCTTATGTGTCAATTTGGGAAGTTCCTGGCAGACTGACTGAAGCCCCACAAACAGCTTTGACTGTGTGAGGCATCACAGGATTAGCTGTTTCATCACCTCTGAGGACAAGCAAGCTAACAGCAGCACTATCATTCAAACCAGTGAATTCATGTGTAGCGTGAAACTGCCCTCCAGTTTTAAGTTTTAGACTTTGTAGAAAAGCCACAATCTTTCCTTAACCATAACCGAGTGTTTAACCCTGATAACAGTCAAGAACTAAGAGTGGAGCCACTTGCGGTATGATTTGCTTCTCTGCAATGTCTCTTGTTTGACAGCAGGTGACACAGGAGATTTGGATGTGCTTGTTTTTGGTAGTTGAATGTTCTGAGAGGTTACACGTACGTGTGCGTGGCATTTTCTTGCCACAAATAGTGCGTCTAGCTGTAAGTCCATTGACAGATAAAAACGTAGCACTACACCACTCTACGTTTGAAGTTGTCCATTTATTTCTCTCCCACTTTCACAACACGTTACTTCATTTGCGAAAGCGTGCAACGATGCACGGCTGTGCAGAGCGCTCGATTCTTGTGACATTGGACAAATATGTCAGGCAAATGTTAAAATAACGTATCCGAAAACATTCAAAAGTGCTGCAGCCGAGTATTAGTCCACCCGTCACTACTGTCACATCTGTTGTGAACCTGGATATGGTTAGCTTAGCTTAGCATAAAGACCGGGAAATATATCATGTAATATTGCTTCCATAGTTTCACATTTAACAATAGAAAATTTACTACATAACATCTGTCAGTTGTACACAGGTATCAAGGGCAGCACCCCCTGCTGAAAATAAATTCTGGCGCACATGGCCATTTTCTATCAATCAATATTCTGTCTGGTGAGAAGATTGTTACTGATTGTGGCGTATCACAAATTTTTTCATCCGTCTGTGTCAGTCTGTCCCTGTGGACAAGAGGAAAAAGTCACCCTATGTAACACATTCATATTATAAGAAACCTTTTCTAACTTATCCAGTTAAATAACACACAACCAACCCAAATGCTAACATTTCTAACAGGGCATACAGCGATGGTGTAATGTTTGGAACCATCTGTCTTTTTTCTTTCTCAGTTTTTTTTTAATCTCTAGCTCACTTTCTTCTGTCTGTTTACGATGCGATGACATTTGGAGGCAAAACCCATCATGATATCATTTGGAGACATCTGTTGGTATTCGTCTTTGATTTTCCCTCTCTCTCTCCCACATACACACACACAAACACAGCACATATGCAGAAGCTGCCATTGTGAATCCAGAGCACAGCATGGCAATCCGTTAATTACACAGCTTCCAAAGTTCAATATTTCAGGCCATAACTACAAAGGAAAGAATGAAATGTATAAATAATGAATTCGGCATTCCCTGTGATTAAAGCTGAATATCAAACCAATCAGACAATCGTAGCCGCAGCTATCTGATTATCATCCTCAGACTTTTTTTCTTTTTTTTCTCTGGCTGGAGCGTTGCTCACTTTTCTCAGCTTTCATGCGTAAAACACCAGGGAAAACAGAAGCGGAGGGGGGAAAAAAGAATAAGCATGAAATATTTGTTATTCATGAGTTTCATTTTATTCACATTTCCCTCTGTGTGATAGTTCATATCTCAGTCTAATGTGGTCTCATGCAGACGAGCATCTTGAGTGAGGCTCTGTGGTTATCTTTTTTTTTTTTTTTTCTGTCTGTCTTTGAGGGAGTTAAAAACACAAACAAAAAAAAAAAAACTCTTTCACACTTGCTCTGACTCACGAGGTTCACGAGGTCGCGCGCACGGAGGGGTGTCAGCTGTGGGCCTGCATCACTTGACTTCGATGAATAAGAGGAGCTCAATTTAAAACACTTTGTGTTTGCACTTCAGCACCTTCTCGCATCGGGCCTCCCACAGCACATGCCTGTCTTTGTTTGGAACAAAAGAATAAATATATATATATTCCAATTCAAGCAATGCAACTTCAGGCTTTCGCTTCGTTTCTGTGTTCTCACCGCCTCTCTCTGCCCTCTGTTCTTTTCTTCTTCCTCCCTAGTTCTCTCCCACCTCATCCACAGCATCCTTCTGTCATTCCCGTCTCTGTTTTCGTCTTCCTCTGTTCCTTTATCTCTCTCTACATGACTTAAGAACTGACAGCTACAGTTATTCAGACTGATGTTTACACGTGAGGATGACTTGAACACAGTTGGTACGCCTATTAGCTCACCTGGTAGAGCGTGTGTCCAGGGTGATTGTTATATGTTTGTATATATGGTTTTATTGTTGGAGAGCAACTTTAACGCTGCAGTACGATCATCTACCTCAAAAACTTACTTTAAATCAATGTTCACATCCTCCGCCCCGTCCTCAGAAATCATCCGCTGCATCTGCCGAACCAATTAATGCTGTTATTTGTTTAGAGGCTGATGAAGGTATTAAATCAGCAGTGGGGAGGAAATAAGTTGGTAAATGAGAAGAAGGCTGGCTGTGATCCGCTCGGTTTGAAGTAAACAATGCCGAGAAAGGATGCGCGAGATCGAATTTGCTGCAAATAGAGTACAAGGGTCTTTATTGTCAACATCCGAGATCCGAGGCATTTTCTTATTTCCCTCATATGCTCATAGATAATCCAGTTTAATGTAAAATCACAAAGCTCCTGACTCATTTCCTCTTCACCAAGATAACAACATCAAGGCTGCCGTGTGTCATGTGCAGCTGTCAGCTAAACTGGTGACACTGATTTTCTTTCCCACCTCACGTCACGTTAACTCTACTGCCTCGTGGCTACAGCACGTGATCTGATCATTTCATCCATTAGATCAAGATGCTGTTTGAAATAATCAGCTCTAACATTTTCACAAACGTCTGCTGCGTAATGCAAGACAAGAATGATGCAATGTGTTTTCATTCGATCCGACAAACAGATCTGAGGAGTAACTAAACGCGTCAAGCTGAACTCACCGCTGCTTTGTATTTTTGTAAAGTTGCACACACTTGCACCTCCAACCTGCTAAAACAAAGTGTGGAGATCCAGCAAAGCAGGACTAGTTAGCTATCACTTCAGTTTATGACACTTTCTACAAGACCAGGAGGTCAAGATGAGCTAATAATGCAAGTCCTGGTCAAGTCAATCTCCATTCAACCATCTTCTTCCGGGTCACATTGACAGCTGATTAGGCAGGGGTATTCCAGACGTCCTTCACCCCGGCAAAGTTTTCCAGTTCCTCCTGGGGGATCCTGAGGCTTTCACAGGCCAGATCTGTAATCCCGCCAGTGAATGTTGGGTCTAATGCCAGTTGGATGTGCCCAGAAAACCTCCAAAGGAAAGCGCCCAGGAGGATACCTAATCAGGTGCCTCGACTGACTCCTTTCGACACAAAGGAGCACCGGCTCTACTCTAATCTCCCTCTGGGTGTCTGAGCCTTTCACCCTATCTATCTGAGACCAGCCACCCTAAGAAGGAAACTCATTTCAGCTGGTTGTATCCACAATCTCATTATTTGAGTGACTAACCAAAGCTCATAGCCATAGATGATGTTTGGAACATTGATCGAATGGTAGGTCGCTTTCCGGTTCTGCTCACTGGTGTCTACAACGGTCTGGTAAAGTTTCTGCATTCCCACTCACGTGGCAACAATCCACATGTCCATTACATGCTCCATTTTACCGTCACTCATAAACAAAGTTTAATTTGAGATAATTAAACTCCTTCATCTGGGGTAGTAACTCACTCCCAACCTAGAGGGAGCAATCACCGTCTTCCAAATCTCCAATTATATGGTGATTTAACAAAGGAATGCCATTGCAAGCAATCAAATAAGACACAAATGAGCCTAATTAATGATTTCCTTTGATGTCTTCTATTTGAGATTGGGAGCAATGTTGGAAATCAGCGAGTCTCGAGAAAGCGACTATTAAAAAATATCCAACAAAGATGTGAGAAAAGATACCAAAGAAAAAGAATTTCTCTCTAAGTATGGCAGCTGCTTGTTGTTGCCATTCGGTATTTTGCTCTTAAATTGTGATCTGTGGCTTCATTTTGGCAGAAAATAGTCTTCCCAGTGCCCAGCAAGCACAAGGATTTCATTTTTACTCGGTGCCCCAATTAGTGGTGATGTGACGCCGCTCTTCAATGCAGCCCCAGCCTTGTGATTTAGACAGAGAAGATGGGTGTATTTTAACATAAACGTCGAGCCAGCGCAGCTTTCAGCCAGACAGTCCAATAAACAGAGGGTCGCGAGGTTGACAGCCATCTGACAGTTTGCTCATCACTGCCATCAGAGAGTGAGCAGCCCCACACTGTGCCTGTAATCATCTGACAGGATCTCGCCACAGTGGCAATCAGACACAGAGCGATTTCAGTCACAAGGCTCACTGTTCTCCCTCAGACTCCCCACACGTCTTCCTCCCCGCCTGTGATCAGGCAAGAATCGAGCGAACACTGCCACTTGAAGTCGATGTGAAAGCGTTTTAAGCAGAAGTTATTCTAACGGATACTACATGTCGGCTAAAAGAGCAATCTGACTCAACTGAAGTGAGTAAGGAAAACATCAGTTCTTTTCTTTTTTTAAACGTCATTTTTGTTTTAATATATTTAAATACCAAAGAAGACATTCGGACTCAACTATTTTCTGAAGGGCAGGACACTGATGACACGTGTTTACTGTTTGCCCTTCCCAAGCTGTCCTATTTTTGAGGGATACCACAAAATCGTTGAATTTGGTCAATTTTCTATATAAAACACCAAATACAGACTTCTGATTGCTTCTGAAATGCTCTGGAAATGGTGGGGTGTAGCAGTTTAATTATGGGTTAGGGTTCGGAGGTCTTAGAATATGGTCATCCTCAGCTGATGAGGATGACAGTTTTGAAGGTAGTGAGACATAATCTATAAGATTAACAATTTGACTAACTAAAATTAATCCAGAAGGGGACCTGATCTATCCAATAGATGAATAGATTTTACTTAACACCACAAAAGTAAACCTCATGGTGAAGCTAGGTGAAAAGTCGAGATCAACACACTCTGAATGCATGCATTCTCTGGCGGTTGACAAAAGCACAACTTTTTTAAGGACTGACATGACTAATCCATCATTCTCTTGTTAGTTGAAGTGCCATACATGTAGCAGCTTCGCTGAACCAGCACAGACATGAGAGATGACCCCCGAAAGAAGCAGGGAGCTGATTTGATTGGTATTCAAGGAGACGCTTCCGATCCACTCACAAACTAGAGGGAGATATGGAAGTGAACTGCCTCTGAACACAAGTCGGGGGAAGCAAAGGTACAAAAACGGATGTGACATCTTCTGTTATTGTTGCTCTGCCCACACGTGTCGCTGTCAGTTTATATCGGGGCTGGAAACAGGCTGCATCCTGATGTAGATGTGAAGAGTCATCCACAGAAATGAGGTATAAGCGGTGACTCTAAATTCAGCTCGAAGACCTGCACTGGGAATTAAGCTGTATGTCTCTTTATACTTGGAACATTTCTGCTGTCTGCTTGCCTTTTTTCTTTTTCAGACTTTATCCACCTGAAATGCTCCTGTTTCTCCGTCTGATCTCCACCTGTTGCCACCATCTTTCTCTATCATTACGTCTTGCTTTTGGTGTCTCGACTTTGTCTCTTTTCCCTTTTCATCTGTCCGTTTCATTTCACGTCCCTTCTGCTTGCTGTTCATTTTACATTCTCGCTGTGTCTTTAACCTCATCGCTCCCTGTTTTTATCTGGTTCTTTGTCCTTTTCAATTAGATACCTATCATCTACACACCGTGCTGAATTCATCAGCACTTTAACCAAGTCTGAAAATGCAGAACCTCATGTTCTATCATTGCTTTCTCCCTCCTGTGTAGCAAAAAATGTTTCAGTATCTGTCTGGTGTGTAGTCACGTTCATGAACATGGCACGTTTGCTTGATTTATGAATGTAATCAAAATAACTAAATTAATTTGAGATTAATGAACCATGGCTGCTCACCACCAACCACAATGCAAAAGTAATGATTGTTGGTTGACAGGATAAATAATAAACAACAAGAAATGAGTATGCATGTTTGGACTAAACTTATTTTTGCAGCAGCATTTTTCTGCTGTTTCCACAGATGGTCAGTTGACTTCATTTTGAAAGTATGCTTCTTTATGTCCCTCCTCGTGTCTGTCTTCTGAACCTTCATCATCTATTTGACACAAACTCGCCAGCATTAAGTCTGAACCCTGGTTCCGTCCTAAACACCTGGACTGCAGTGTGGGTGGATTGTGTGGACTGTCACAGTGCATCACTGCACCTTTTCATCTCTCGCTCTGTCCCTTTGCCCACATCTAATTTTCTCTGCTGTCCATTATTATCTCTCTTCTCATCACCTCTGCTCAGTGATCTGCCCATCTGCTCATGCCTCACTCTGTTTTTTTTTTGTCTTCTTCAATGCTACTTTAATCTTTTATCTATCGTCCATTTTATACTTTAATATCATCTATCTGACTTTGTCCTCTCACAAATCTGTAAGATTATCATCTGTATCATTTGAAATCACTCACATTACCCAAGAGACAATATTATAATACAGACAGAGAATACATTGTCTTGTCTACATTGCGACTGCTGAATACAATACAACTTTCTCAGTATGCATCCCAATTTTAAACAACAACGTGTTATTTTTGTTTTGACTGGACTTTTTTATTATTTATCTCAATCCAATTATAATCTGCAGCAACAAACTAATGTTACCCGACTGAAATGTTGATTGTCATTGTCATTCTGGTTTGGTCTCCAACATGAGGACAGAAGGATCCATGGATCAAACTGCTAACCGATCTAGATGCCTAACCAACCCTTACCTTACCTTAACCTTGACCTAAACAATTCCTTATCTTAACAGAAGATGAAGTATTAACCCCGTGGTTAATGGTTTACCTTGTGGGGACCAGGTCCCACAATAGGATATGTGTCCCCATAATGTAATGAATACCAACACTTACACACAGATTCAAGCCAACCAACATATCAAAACACCAATAAAGGTAATCACTTCAAAACAGACATAAATGCATGATCCTTCAGGTACTGATGAATAATGAAATACATCCCAGCAAGTTCAGTTTGGATCAAGGACAAGTTTGAAGGTTTATCAGACCACAGAATGGTAAACGTCAAAGGATAACACTCCAGCACAGGATTTTATATCTCATATCAGGATTTATATCGGGGTCTTTGAAGGCTATCGTGGTCTACCAATCTACCAAGACTGCGCACCATCATGTATTTGATAGTGCTCGGTAAACAAATTACAAAGGTTTAGCTATGGCTTGACTACTTTGCTACAGTTTCCACATCACTACAGCAAGGTGAAAGGTTCAACCTCTGGATTTCCAAGAGCTCCAAGACTTGGAGACACAGCGATACATCTGGGGCCAAAGATGGTTGAAAGTGAAAGTGAATGTAAACTTTTAGTTTCTGATGATTCAGTTAAATTCAAATAAAAGTCCAGCGATCAGGGGTCTGAACCCGGGTCTTTGAGAGTTGAGGCTGCTCTGAGAGTAAATCTTCAACCTCTTACTTTCCAGGCACTATTTAAATGTCAAACTACTTCCTGTTTCTAGTCGTGTCTCCTCGTAATCCTTTCATGCCGGGGAAAAGGATTACCCACTTCTCGAGTCATTAGCATATGTAGACATCATGCTCATTTCCCAGCATTTCACCAGACTTTGCGCAGTGCACACATCCAGACTCAGACACAATAACGCTTTTTTTTTTCAACTTTATCTCCACTCTGCTGTTTTAAACAATCAGGACAGTGATGAATGTCATTTCTCTACATAGCTGCAGTGCTAGCAGGAGAAGAATCAATGCAAAATCACTAGAGACTCATCTTGCTCTTTGTATCCCTGCCACAGCACAGACACAATGACCTCAGCATGAGAATCACAATAGGCCCCATTCATCAATCAGAACTAGCTGGGGAAAAAATCTATTCTGCATCAGTATATCAGAGTGTGTAATGGTTCTAAAAATAAATCTTCTGACATTTATTTAATCAATGCGAGGAGATAAAACTCACTTTTCTTGTCATTCTCACCTTGGAGCTGCACACTTCTCAACACCCGTACGGCGCCATCAGAGATCATTTGAGGAAACTTTGAGTGGAACTTCACTCTGAGATATTGTTTGCAAGTATGTAGATGCAGTATTTGTTCGACTCAGTTTTCAACCTTCAACAAGACAACCTTAAAATGCGGTTCTGTCCCCTTTAAGGTGTATTTTGCTGAGTTTGTAGTTTTGAGTTTGAAAGTACATCTTTTCCTCTCCAGTTTGGCCCTCTGTCCATAAAGAGCTTGTTTTGTGTTGTACTCTAGGTGGAAAATGGAGTGTACACAATGTTAGATTACTCCTAGCTTGCGTATTTGTAGTAATGATCCTTAGTGTGAGGGTCCCCTGTATCAAAATTGAGTTTTAAGACCAGCTGACAGTGGGTTAGTCTGGGGGTTTGGCTACAATATGTAAGATTAATCCAGCCATATGCACAATATGTAGCCTAACATATAGTATAGTAGCCTAACACATCGATATTGCTATGTATTTTAATGTGAACTTTTAGAAAATGATCTTGAATGCCAGACTACTGCATTGTAAAAATATATTATTTTTCATATAACTGTCAAGTGTCAACAAGTGTTTAGATGGACCCCCCGCCTCTCAGAAGTCCTAAAGGATGTTTATCGATTTAGTTCTTGGTCACTTTTGTGTCTCCACACAGCAACGAGCTGTGAACAGTTAACACAGCCAGCAGACACAGAGCAAGATTAGCATTTATTTAGAATTGTACTTCTGGCTGCCTGGCAAGTGCAAGTCCAACATTCACTTTTCCTTTTAGCTCTGTGTTGCTCTCTCCACAAACTCCAGAGGGAAATATGTGACTCTATAAGCTGCTAAATTCTCCACTGTTTACCAACTAATTGCTAACTTTGCCTGTGTGCTGCTCGGCGCCGAGCAGGTGTGGAGTGGGTTTAACAGCTGCCTGCTGCCTTTTTGGAAACAGGGTTGATGAGAAGTGAGAGTGAAGCTAAACAATGAACTGAAAATGAAAACAAAGGCGCCGAAAAGTTAAGAAGAAACTGTAGAGCTGGTTGAAAATTCTCTGCGGGTTCAACACATTTCACATTACAGCCGTTTGACACATTGTGCTTAGTTCAGCTTTAACCAAATTCCTGTTGAGGATTGAACAGAGTAAGGTACATTGCAGACTGTATTATGAGGCTATTAAATATTTTCCATAAGCACAAAACCCCTGGGCCGTTTGTTTCATGGGGATATGGACACAAATGTTTTTAAATGTTTCTTGAGGAAGTGATCTTTATAAATAAATATCACCCTATGTCTGTCACATATTACTGTAAAAGATGAAAGCAGAGCACAATAAAAATGGACCAGGTGGACTAGCGTTGATATCCAGCATCATTTGTTGTTAATTGGTGTATGAGCCACAGAAAAGTTGAGCGCAGACAAGAACACCACTCCTTGAATGAAGTTTTAAAAAAGAGGAAAAAAGTTTTCAGCTTTCTCCTCACAGCTGCTCTTGCTAACGATGAATCGATGCGGACGGCGTTGCTTCGGCTCGAGCTCGTTGTCGTTTTGAATTTCATAGACCACCCTGTCTGTCTGCATGTCTGTGTGTCTGTCTGTTTGTGGAGCTTGTTAGTTTGTTTTCACACAAGGATTGGTGGGTGATATATTATCTTTCAGACTGTGGTTGTATTATCTTTGACTGACCCAAGACCAAGATAACAAGACCGTGGAGCAGAGGGGCTGATAGAGACAAGGGGAAGAAGAAGAAGGAAGAGGCCACGAGAAACAAACGCAACATAATTTAATCCTTTCTTTTAAATGATCTTTTGTTTGTGTTGTCCTCTTGTTGTTTGTTGTCTCCTGGATTATTTAATCCCTCACTGAGGCTGTCTGCTTTGTCTTCTTTCATGTGTAGTGAAATAGCTGTGATGGTGATGAAAAGTTTCCCTTGGCCAGTAAACAAAACTTGTTTGTCTGCTGGACTGTTGACTTTTATTTATTTATTTATTTATTTATTGCTTCCATTTAACCTAACTTTGTGTGTAGCTCTTGTGGTTTTATTCTACAGTATGTTGTATTACATGTTGAGGTAGGTTGATGACAGCCCACTATCTTTCCACCATTAGATCTCTCTTAGACTTAGCCACCTTCATGTTGGCACATAAAAGAGCTACAGTAGCATTTTGCATAGACAATGTGCTGATTAAAACAGCTGCAGTGACTCAAAGTTTGACTTGTTTTTTCATAACCAAATAAATCAGAAATATATTTTTTTGTTTATTGCCAGCTAGGTTTTGACATAAAAAGAATCTGTCTGTGTATTTGGCGCATAAATAAATGAGGAAGAATACGGGGGTAAAAGAGAAAATAGTAGTAAATATAGTAAAGAAAACTGAAAACTACCTCCAGACCTCTGTGATCAGACACTCCGTTAGTGTTGGGAGCAAACAGACTCAGGCAGTACAGCTAACTGAACGGAGCTAACTAGCTAACAGCAGCTACATTTTGCAGAAGTTGAGGCGGAGCAGCGGCAGGATGTCAGAGGGAAATATGATGAGACGCCATTCACCTGATTACAAGTCAGCGTAGTATCAAAATGATTTAAAAATCTGTCATTTTATGGTAGAAAAGTTGCAAAATGTTGCATTTGGCTTGTCTACACAAGAGGCGTATTTCACTTGTCTGTCTCGCACACATCTGGCAGAACAGATACACTTCAATTTTAATCAATCCAGCTGTCTAAACAGGCTGCATCCAGACCCATACCCGTGATGAAGCCTGCGCAGACACTGATGGAGGACTAAAGCTGCTGCTGCGCTGATAACGTGCTGCTTTCTATTACACAGCCTCTGCAGACGTTGTGTTAGATTTCACGTCCAAATAATTAGGTTAAACTGATGACTTCATCTCAAAAAAGAAAATCACATCTGATAGGAGCTCACATATCCTCTAACCAACTCCCCTAAACTTTCCTGTCTCTCTACATTAAGTTCTCTCTCACGATAGCAGCTGAAAAGCCAAAAATAATCTTGAAAAAAAGGCAAAGTAAGTTTTCCCATAGAGCCCTGCAGTTGAACCTGTCAAATCCGCCCAGCCCTCGGAAAATGTGCGCAACCAAAAGTGTGACACACTGTCATTGAAACATCTTTCCATTTTGCTGCGTAATTGGAGGGAGCTGTGGCCCGAGACAGAGCGAGAGAGGGAGGGAGGGTATTAGTGAATTATGGGAGACAATTGGATTGGCTTTTTCGTTTTATAATGGTGCTAAGCCCTATAAAGAATCTTAATGGATATCTTCAGTGGAACATTGTGCTAATGTAATAGCCTGACCTCTGTCCCAGTTACAGCTCATGAGTCTGAGGGAATGCTGATTATTTGCTAATTAACTGGAAATAAATATGAATGGGAAAACCATTATGCAGAGAACTAACCTCTACCGATAACATCGGTTTAAGTCACACCCACTGAGAAATGTAGAACCAGGGTTTCAATAATAACAATACAATAAATAAAAACCTAAAAAATATATATTTAATTAGAATTTTAGTGCTAAACTGTTCCTGGGACTGTGCAATTATTTGAAAGCTAAGCACCAATAACATCCAGACTAGAAATGGTTCTCACAGTGTGCCAAACCAAAATGTTCTCCCTCCTTCAGAGCCGCCGTGACAAGTTGAGCATTATGTGACGTCCCAGGAGACTCAGAGAAATGGGGGCAAGTTGCAAAAGCAATATCACTCCAGTCACGAATAAATCACTGAAACCTGAAAGCTATCAGAGTTAGCGAGCTGCCGGGGGAAATGATTATGGGATTAACGTTTGGGGAAAGTGTGTTTTTGCGCCATCAGTCACAGAAGCGATTTAAGTCATACAAAACCGAAAACAAGAAGTGACAAGAGGAGGAAATTAGAAAGCTCTGGGCAGCAGACGCCCACTCTGAAGTTATTTAGAAGAGACGTTCGCAGCTGGAATGAGTAGCCTCTCTGTCCACCTGGTGCTCTGTCATCTCCGCTGTGGATGGGTCGCCGCCTCACACAGATTATGAGAACTGCTGCAAATGCTGTGGTGAGAAAACCCAACATGCATTTGGTCAAATTAATGAGATCTGTCCCGTGGTCCTACAGAGTCCCACACAGTGCGAATTAAGAAATTATGCTAGAAAATGTTTCCAGGGACCCTAAAATGTGATGAACACGGGAGCATTTTCTCTGAAGACCACCTATAGTGCGTTACAGGGGCAGTCATAATGAGTTATTCACCCAGTTATTCTCCAACCCATTCATAATGCTTCATGACCACATACATAATGCTTTCTAAAGCACTATATCAACACTCACAAATCTTTAGATGTAACTTGGACTACAATGGACTACAACTTGAGTTTTTGGTGGATGCTCTTCATTAGTGACTGGGGCTTATAACACATTATAAATACCTACGCTCACCTATACACACATCTCAACAATCAACTGTAGTCAAGTTATGTCAAGTTTAATAAATACACAAATCATTATTATGTAAAAAGTCAAAACACAAAGAATTACAGTTACGTATAAAACATATATGATGTGTATTATAAGCCCCTTCAGTCAACCTACAGCTAATAACTACTCAATGGCATCCCTGAGACACTTGACGTTATAACTCATTATAAGCTACATCTATAATGCTTTATGACTGTTGATATAGTGCATTACCTGTGTTTATTAGTGTAGTCATAAAGCATTATGAACACATTATAATTCACTATGAATGTCCCCATAGCACACTATAAATGTGGTGTTCATAGAAAGTGTTACCAATAAAACAATGAGCAGGCCCCGTCTGTCTGTCACTTCTCAGCGTCCCCTGGAGACAGTTTATGTTGTTATCTTGTGTTACTTGCAGCGTTTCTGTTTTCACCACTTGTCACCTGTCAAAATGCTGAAGATGCTTTCTCAGTTTGCTTCTGTCTGTTTGAGTCTGTGTGTGTGTGTGTGTGTGTTTAAGTTACAGTTCATTGAGCTCTCAGGGCCACCATACCTTTGTGAAATTTGGTGACATGTGTGAAGAGTATTGACTCAGTGTGCAAAGGCTTTTACTTTGAAGCACAACACGCTCATTGTTTTTGTGAGTCTACAGCAACATTAGCAGCTCTGTGCAGCTGTACTTGGGCACTGAGGTGCTTCCCTTTGTCATGCTAATGTCATGCTAACGTTAACGCGTGTTTGCCATGGAAGTTAGTTACTGTAGTCTGATGCCGATTTGGCTTCTTTTGTTCCATTTTCATGAGGTTTATCAGGACTTTTTCATGTGTCTGATGCAACTTGCACATGTTCAAGTGCAACTGTCGAGAAAGAAAGAAAAAAAACAACTTATTTTTAACAATACTTAAGTAGCACAAGTACACACAGAAACTTTGGTCCAGTAATGAGAATAAGTGTGATTTGTTCACCGGTCTACAAAAACAAGATTTTCAGGATGTTAAAAACATGTTTTAACTTGAGGTTTTTTTTTTCTTTAAAAAAAAGCAGAACAGAGCTGCTTGTTGACACATTATTTGCTACAGACAATTTCATTCAAATCCCTCAGCAAAAATTGATTTCATTTTACAACCCCAGCATGCATTTCATCAGTGTTTCCTCACGATGAAGAAAAAAGTAATTAGTCAATATTTAAAGCCACAACGACAAACAATTTTCAGTTGACAGAAAAGTGTCTGTTTATGCAGTCAGTCAGTCAGTCTGCAATTTCAGCCCTAAAATGTTTTTCTGGTTATTATGAAGCCAGCAATAAATAAAATAATGACAAGGATATAAAAAGAAAAAGACAAATGTTCAGATTTTCATTTCTGACAGCTGGTTTATTATTTTTTAACCTTGGACTACTGATCAAGCTTCTCCTGATTCTTTATGTATAAAAACATACAGTAGACAGGTTTACTGTTTACTGTGTCCTGGACATTTTAGATTTTTCAGCCTCAGCCAGCAAGAAAACAAAATCATCAGAGGGCAAGTCAGCAGTGACTAAGAGCTTAGACATGACTGTAATTTTATGAATGTGCATGTAAATCAGGAAATGTATAGCCGCTCATGTTGGTTTGACGTAAGAAGCGGGGACCACAGACAGGTTTTCATCCAAATATAGAAACCTTTTTTTATTTTTACAATTTCACCAAAAATATCATACAATTCCAGTTTAATTGTACAGTTTGTTAAATATCTAAATACACTTTTACAGTTGCAATGTCAGTAGAAAAAAATATTGGATTTTTTTTTCCTATGAGATACAAAATTTACACTTCCCTACACATCAAAATTCACACACATGTACACAACATCGTGTGACCGGCCGACGCTGGCCGCGGACATTAAAAACCTTTGCTCTTTATAAAATGACATTTCTTTACATCGCTTGACAAATTTTAGTCTGATCACAACAACATGGGGGGAAAAAATGAACCATTAACCACTAAAAAAACCCCAAAACAAAACAATTTTCATATCACAACAGAAAAACGGCAACACATTTACAATGGCCTTACCTCATAAACTGTGGGAAAGTACTGTGATTTTAATACTTTAACTGTACTGCACTGAACATTGTTAAATGGTTACCAAGGAGTGAATGCACAGTAATAAGAGGTTTGTAACTTACTTTACCACAGCGGAGAGAAAAGCTGAAATAAAGCAAATGTAAACTGTCACCTTTAAGACTCTTAACTCGACCCAAGTTACAGTTTGATTAAGTAAAAACATACTTTACATGTGCAATGGAAAGGTACAAAATACTCTGATCAGCAAAAAATTATGACACTTTAATTATCCAAAACTTTACTTCAAGGGATACAGTTAGCAACATCCTTTTGACCGATTTCTCCAGAGACTTCCTTTTTCTATTTCGTGCAGCTCAAATAAATTCTCCTGTAAATAGCTGCTTGGTGGATGCACTTTATGTAGAACACAGTAATGGCCACAGAGGTTCAAACACTTTACTTCAAATCCCCTGGACCTGTCCCACAGAACAGTTCATCCTAATCATCATCTGCTCCTGTGAATTCAAGCTGAAATTCAATTAAAGACAGCCTAAAAAGTCCGGCCAGAGGAACTGAGAATTGTTGAATTAAGTCATTACCGAGGCGGTTTTATTGTCAGAAAGCCAAGAGTGTTGGTTGCGGACCAGAGCTTGTACACTACTAAGTGAGCCAGTGCTTAAAGCCTCATTAACTGATATTTTTTGGCCACTTGGGGGCAGAAGACCTCCACAACAATCTGACAGACACAGACCTGAAATATGATCATCTTAAATGTCGCTGTTGTTTTTGTCCGAGTATTTGTTGTTGTAATACTTATTTCTGCCACAAGAGGCACCTCTATCCCATGTTTTAAATAGACTAAAAACATTCATGTTTTGCTCTTTTCGCGAGTTTTAGCAAAATAATTCAGATCAGACTTCATCAGATCACCAGAATTATTAGTTATTTTTCCCACTCTTGTCTCTCAGGGCTTCTGCAGTTTTGCTAGTTTTGCACTCCACCGACTCCTGATAAAAATATCTGGCTTTTCAGCAGCTGAATGTTTCACTGTATATAATATAAAATCAAGATATTAGTGCATCTTTTAACATGTTTAAAGATGTATCACATGTTTCACTGTATTGGAAAAATATGACTAATGAGTCATTGCAGCCCAGGATGTTGCCTTATGTATCCAGTTCAATACACAACTTTGTCATTCAGTCACCTGATTGAACAGCACACATCGCACTTTGATTTTAAAGTTATCGTGGTGATGTGTCAAAGAAAAGAAGAAATATGAGAAACTTTACTGGAACCATGGTGTAAAAAAAAAAAGCTCAGACGGGTGTTTAGTTTGGTCCTGTGGTGGAAACTAGGCTACAGCAGTGACTCAAGGTCTGAAGCAGCAATTCCCACTCACCTCTTAACAATCTGACCATGTACAAGTTGTTCAGGCGTGTAGCTAGAAGGTCAAGAGGAAAGAGCGACCCTGAACTATATTTAAAACTCTCTCCTCAGACAGGTGACCGTACTGAAATTAAATGTCTGATGGATTTTTTTTCAAACTGCAACTCAAATAAATGAGATGCGAGACAGACGATGCACGGGAAGTTCTGCATATACCGTTAATCACCTTTCTTTATCTTTCGACTCTGATTCAATTTAAACTCTCGGTGCCTCGGAGCAGGTTCAAAATGGAAAAGTAAAGCTTGCCTGAAATATCTCAGGGATACCATGACGTACCGTGTCTATTAAAAAAAAACACTTTCAGCAACAGATTTCAGTTTTTAGTCTGAAGCAGTCTTTAGCAGAGGAGGATTATCCAAATAAATCCTTGTCTGGGTGAACCAGAAATTTATATTTTATTTAAAATATACAAAAGATTTGAAAGATAAATTGATGTTTACGACTGGACTGAAATCAATAGATCAATGTTTGAGTTATAAAATCAGCATGTGTCTGTAATTAAAACTAATTATTACTATTACCATCAGGAAAGGATTCAATCTAACCCGCACAACTAATGTAAATGCTACAAACGAATGCCTGGTTTGTGACTTTACGGATACCTTCGACTAAGCTACGCTGAGGATGTGACCTCGTTTTGTTTCGGTCTACATTTTCACTGTTAAAAAAAAAAAAAAAAAAAATCGTGCAGAGCACAATACCTGGAAGTGATGATAAAAAACAGCAACACATTGTACATTGTTCAGCTTCACATAATCGGATTAGAGAATGATGCAGGCGACAGACCAGAACATCACGTCGAGCAGGAATTCAAACAAAATCATCATCAGCTGAACCACAGGATCAGAAGAAAAGGTGAAAGGACATTTCTTTAAACAAAACAAATAAACAAAAGGGATTCAAAATGGTGGTAAACAAGAACAATTCCCTTTTTCTCATAAAGTACTTTGGATTTAACAGGTGGGAAAAACATAACAGCATTATGTCATGAATACTTTTCAAGGCAGGAGGAAAATATGGTGGAAAAAAAACCCAAAAAGTCTCTTCAGCTCTATTCACAGCCAGCAGTTACATCTGTGTTCATTTAGAAAGCCGAACAAGAGTCACAAAACCAGCGGTGCCTTCGATGTCCTGCGCCAGGCTCGAGGTCCACTCGTGTTCAACTTCACTTCAGGAGATTAGCAGTTTTCAAGAAAAGTCACTTCCTGATTTGAGTGAATCGTTCACCTCGACGCTGATGCGGACAATGCTGGACCACACACACACACACGCGCGCGCACACACATACACACACACCCACATCTAGTCCTCTTCCAACAAGGCACTAAGATTTCATTCAAGTTTATCATTACACAAGTGCTTTATGCATTTTAAACCTCCACATTTGTCTCAATCCCAGAGCTACCTCGGCGAGCCTACCCAGCATAATTCCCCCATTTGTCTCCCCTCCTGCTCACACTGTACGCTAAAGTGATGTGTCAGCTCAGCATCTACCCAATCAGACAGCCATGCTGTGAATCAGCTGGCCTGCCAGTCACATAGCAAGTCATCCAGGCAGGCAGGCCCGCAGTCGGTTTGCGGTCCTGCGGTGTGTGACGAGGTCGTTCCGGCGACTGATTGGCAGAGCCGAGTGGGGAACAGCAAAAAAAAAAAAAAGGGGGGGGAGGGTGTACAGAAAGCAGGGAGAGAGACTCTAAGAGGAGTGATAGCAGCTCAACCACCACCACCACACACAGCAAACAAGCCCTTAACCAGCAAGAGTTGGCCCGCACAAACCCCGGTGTTAGGTAGCGCTCGACTCAAATGTGGCAGAGCGAGGAAAGTGCCAAACAGAAGAAGAAGAAGAAGAAGGAGGAGCGAAGGGCGTGACAGAGAGAGGTCGCTGTCACACTTTCGTTGTCAACTTGCTACATCAGCCGCGAAGAGAAAAAGGAGAGGAGAAACTACGCGCCGGAGGGGAGGAGGGAGGCGGGGAAGGGGGATGCAGGGGACATAAGGGCAGGATGAGGGGTTGTAGAGGAGAATCAATTCACCAGGTGATTTTCAGAGTGGTTCTGCCTGGCTTCACCCAGGTGTCAGGATGACTTTGGCTCAGCGGGAGCCCTCCCCTCCTCCCCCACCCCCCAAGGGAGGTTGTCAGAGCTGGAGAGACATAAGGGGATTTGAGAGGGGGAATGGAGAAGGTGGGCAAAGATGCAGTCATGCAAGGTAGATAGAGATGGACGTGCAGGCAGAGGCGTAGCAGGAGAGACAAGAGGGGGAAAAGAGATGGAGACGGAGGATAAAAGGTGGATAGGCAGAGAGGGAACAAGTGGTGGGAAGAGAGGCTGTAAAAAAAGGAGGAGAAGAGAAACAGAGGAGAGGAGAGGAGAGGAGAGGAGAGGAGAGGAGAGGAGAGGAATGTCAGATAACTAATCAAGAGCAAAATCAGGAAGCGAGACAGACCCACCGCCACAGCGCCGCTGTGTCAGAACAAATACATCTCACACACAAAGTCACTTTTAAACACACACCCATCCATCAGAGCTCAACTCAGTCTTTCCTCTAACTGATGTGTTTAACCAACTCTCGCCTCCCCTCCATCCCCCCCCCACGGTATCCCATCCTGCCTCGCTCTGAGCACCCCAAAGAGAAACAGCTGTCACCTCAGCGCCAGGTAAACGTGGGAACCAGAGTAAATATAAAACCCCCCCAATTGACAGCATCAGGAGCAGCAGATCCACGTCTGCATGCGTCAGGAGTCTGTTTTTGTTTGTTTGTTTGTTGTTGTTTTTTTGTCGTGAAGGGCTTCAGTTGGCGCCCTGGTTAAAGTGCTCCAGCACGGTGGCGTTGGTCCTCTCAAACAGCCACTGCTGGCTCGGGGAGGAGGGGTTGCACGTGTTCATGAAGACCCGCCGCTCGGTCACGCTGCAGTCGATACAGCTGTTACTGACGGGGTGATAAATACTCTTATCCTGGAAGAGGGAGACGGAAAAAAATGATCAAACAGACGGATTTTAACAAGCTCCCCGTCGTGAGTTACCTGCGGGGACTTTTTCGACACTGTTAGCGGTGCATTCAAAGACGTTCCAAAGATTTCAGGACTGAAAACTCTGAAAATGTTCTTTGTCAACAATTGAACTCCTCTCTGTGAAGCATCCACAGCAGATAATGAACGGCTATATAAGCTTACTGCATTATAATGCAGTATAGTGTTCAAGCACAACGTTAATGATTTAAGATTGGACTACTGTGATATGTTCAAAGACAAGCTGATATCACAGGTTAGATACTTTGGATCAATAATGATTCCTGATATTGTCGGAGTCATAAAAATAAACCAGAATATGTCGACACTGACATAAAAAACTAAATGTTTTGTCATGTGTTCATGTGTTTTTAACTGAGTTGGCGAGTTATCGCTGACTCTGATGGATTATGACTCTTGATGGGGACGTCTGCTGCTGTGTTTCTTTACCATGCAGCAAGAAATGCTTGGTCATGTTTTTTTTTTTTATCTCTCTCTCTCTCTATATATATATATACAATCTGCTGTATCACTGCTGTCTTGTCTTTCACTGCTGTAAGCTTGTTCATGACACTGTGCAAAATCCTAGAAAAATTCACAAATAATGTGGCCTCCTGTACGCCATATCTTTGCAATAAATGAGCTTAAATGCATAACAACGGCATAATGAGGTCCTATGAATATCCATCAGCTTGAGGGTAGATTCTGTCTAAACTCTGTAGAATGATGAAGTGGCCTTGAAGTCATTTTTTTTGCAGCACTTAGTTGTTTTCCACAGAAAGAGGAAGGAAGGAGGAGAACAAAACGTTCAAAGTGTTTGTCCGCTTTCCTCTGCCGTACCTTTCTGTAGCGCCACAGCTGGTTGCCCTTCATGCCGTGACAGTCGTACAGGGTGACGGGGCTGTTGTGGGAGATGGCGTCGAAGCAGACTTTTTTAGTGTGCATGGGGTCGCCCACCCGGATGTCCTCTCTCCAGCCGAACGTGAACACCTGCAGGGAACAGAAAACTCAGCTGTAATGTCGTCGTTTTTTATAATTTCAGGTTAAAACAAGTAAGAAACCAAAACCAATTGGAGATGCAGCCATTGTGGTCTTTAAAAGGCCTTTTACAGCGTCTCCATCAAGCTATGAAGCACCAGTGTTCTCTTTTGTGTGTTCCTCTTAAAAATGATGCCTCCACTAGACCTAACAGTGCAATTTACAAAGTTAAACAGACTAGTCTTAGGTAAGTCTTTGTCACTCTCTCTCAGAGTAGTGTCTGTGGATAATAGCAGATCTAATGTCTCAAAATCAGTGGGTAAAAAGGTTCATTATGACGTCTGACGTCTGACACTGCAAGTTGTTGTGAATTTTATAGGCAAATTCTGCTTTCAGTGTGTGCAGAGCTGTGGGGATCAGAAAGCTGTACATATTTGTCTTCCCATATCCAGCAAACACTTGTCAACATGTCCTCAAATGCAGACACAGTTTCCAGTTTGGTCCTTTGAGTTCTGATGTTGATTTGTTTACATTAAAGGGAAACGCTTTGAAAGGAGGACATTTCATCTGAAGAGAGGGAAGAAAGTAAGATGAGATTTATTGATTTCATTTCATAATTAACTCATGCTTTTGCTCAGGTTTAGAGAATTTGTATAATGTAATTAATTACTATTTATATCCTACTCCTTAATTCAGAACAGGAAATATATTTTAATGGTACACCTCTCCTTTAATAAGTGATTGTTCATATTGGTGGAGTGATATGAAGTGAGACCTTGTTGTGATGACATCGTTGGTCAGTGTTGAGTTGTCCTACAGTTGAAGCGGACATTAAAGTATTCATGTTACACACGTGCTTTTGTTTGACCCGCAGCCCCAAACACATTTAAATGAGTAAAAGTCAAATTACAGTTAATGCTCAGAGTAGCCAGCGTTACAATATTAAGGCTTAAATCTATGCAAAATGACCAGCGTGGCTGATTAAGCTGAGTGCTGTCAGAGGACGCTTGTTTGAGCAACCAGGCTTCATTCAGTTCGCTCATCATAGAGTGAGAAACAAACAGATAAAAATGGATATATTCTCAGACTCTATATTATTAATGTAACATAATATATAATGCACATTAGGATATATAATTTACCTGTGCAGTGTATGCAGTAATTGCATCTTCAGCGATCGTTGCAGGCTGAAGCAGCTCCATAGTTTACTGATCATCAATATTGATTTATCTATAAAAGTGCAATGAGACGGCGGTGACTCATCACACTCAGGAGTGTCTTTTCATGCCACTATGATTGATGACATCCTTAATGATCGTCCCTTTTTATCTAATTGTTTGTCACTGTCTATCCATTGATCTCAAAGTTGCATTAAATATGACCATGATGAACTCGCTCAGTCACGAGTGATAAGTGCATCTTCTCGCTGCTTCACAGAGTCATATCCGTTTGCTTTTATTACATTTGTCAAAGAAAATGATTCTTCTTTCTGATATGTTTGTTGTCTGACAATACAGAAAGCTCTTTTATTATTGCAGTTGTTACAAACGTGATTTTAGTTTAAGTTTTTTTTTTTTTTTATTTTTTAATCTCATTGTTATCTGACAATAAAAAAAATGTCTTGTCTGAGTAACTTCCGTCACTTTGTCCGTGACTTCCTGCACTCATCTCGTACGGAGCTACCAGGGGGCCTCCTGTGATTTGCAGTGAATCCATTTCTCGCAGACACCGAACACAGATTGCAACTGTGACACAGATTAAAGTACAATGCATCTTCAGATTAAAGCAATTAAACTGTCAGAGCTCGGAGGCGCGATATTTCAGCTGTGGAAACAAAAGGGGACGCTGAATTCATTGAGGTTGTTTTATGAGAGCGGCTTAAAGATCTTCAGTGTGACGCGCGACAACAAACAAGACTCCTACAGGACAATGCAAAGACAATGAAGCGGTGCAGTGTGTGTGTGTGTGTGTGTTTGTGTGCTGTTTATGCGACTGCGTGAGTTCATTTGACATTAATGTGTGTTTAGCAGAGGGAACACAATTACTGAGGCGACAATGATGACAATGTCTGCTTCTATAAACCAACAGATTCACATCAAGTCAAAGTATTTTCCAAAAATCGGATGTATCAGGTGATTAAATGAGTTTAAAAAAAGAAAACGTTATTTTTCCTGCACTACAATCTTCATCTGCCTCGAAAAGCATGTTTTTCTCCTCTGATGATGACACACCGCTCATGTATTACACATACTGACAGTATAACAGGACCCTACCTGGACCGGATAATACTACCAGATTAAAATCTGTGATCTGTGACTCATGTTGTGAGCAATCCTCCTCTGTGAAATTCACAAAGACTACATTTAGAAACAAGCTGTCAGGACGTCTGTACGGTTGTTATGCCAGAACTATACAGCCAATCAGATGAGAGGCTTATTAATATTAATGACGTAAGACTTGAAACAAAATGCGGAGGTGTCAAACTACGTTGGGATGGTTTTTGGTATCAAAACACCATAAAAGTGTGAAATGTTTATTGTCCCATTGAAATTCAATACAAGGAAAACACACAGACCGTTTATCTGCTAAATCCAGTGATTCACTAAAGCTCTTGTCTCATGTTTGCATGAATTTATTAAGTTATTTGATGTATTTTTAGTATTTTTTAGTTTCATTTATGCATCTTTATTTTTTTGACTTCAAATGCCAAAGTTAAGTTTTATGCAAGAGCTAATGTTTAATACTTTAAAGTTTAATACTCTAAAGTCTGAACAGGTTGAATAATTTTAGTTTTATTGGTATCTTAGTTTTTGTTGCTCACCTGTCCAT
The DNA here is from genome assembly GCA_028641955.1 of Protonibea diacanthus. Lineage (NCBI taxonomy): Eukaryota > Metazoa > Chordata > Actinopteri > Sciaenidae > Protonibea > Protonibea diacanthus. The sequence goes on from CM053990.1 coordinate 11,184,881, forward strand.
GGCTCCAGCTCACCTCGCCCCGTCCCTTCACACAGCTCTCCAGGCGGATCGGACTCCCCGACACAAAGTGTTTACTTTCCATACACATGCCGCTGCCCACGTTACGAACCTACAACACACACACACACACACACACGTAACAGCAACATCATCAACAGGGACACAAGGGGAGTTCAGCTGTTACACAATTATGATTCATGCAACAAGAGTTTTAAGTTTTGAGTCTGTATTAGTGGCTGGAGGTTCCTCACTCATACTCATACCTCACTCATACTGATCAAAAAAAATGTATTCAAGTTTTGGAATTATACCATCAGTTTGGTTTATTTCGGGAGGCAATAACACGCTAATTAATGTGTGATGGAATAAACTTTGAATAAATGCGCTCAGTGCAATCAGAGTAAAATTCCAGGCAGCAGCCAGATAGATATGATTATTAGAGCCAAATGGCCAAAACAGCCTTGACAGCTTCTTGAGTTATTTTAAGAAGAAGCTGCTGCTAATAATCTTTTGGTCTGACGGTTAAATAACTTTTAAATGAAGGACTTCAAATCGTGCCTGAAACTTCTCAGTATGTACTTTCGTGTTTTTAAGCACAGATGATAATTAAAGGAAATATTCAAATAAAAAGATAACAATAACAATGAAAATTAAATGAATCGAATATCAACTTTCATGTCATACTGTCTACTGGCACTACCGTGACGATGCCCGACCTCCCTCTTGCTCCTTTCCTGATATTTTTACACCTAATGTCTTAAATTTAGATTTGGTGTTACATGTTACAAGATCCTTTCCATGTGTAATAACTGACTGTACCTCTCCCCAAGCAGCAGCGGGCGGCTCCACTGGTGGGTAGTGTTTAGGCAGATCCCAGGCCACCTCGCCCATGAACCACTTGAAGCTCTTGCAGTTCAGGCGGTTTCTCAGCTCCTTTTGGGCTGTCATGTCTCCAGCTGACAGGTGGCGGTACTCAGGCCGACGCTGGTAGACGTATTCGGCGTATTCGTCCATCCACACCTCTGCCACGCGCTTCAGATTCTGAAACCAAAGTACAACAAAAGTTTTGTTTTACATTTTCACAAAAGTTAAGCTGCCATCTGACAACATACCGCGAACAAAAAGGAAAGTTTACAGGGACTCATTTCAGTTTCAGCAGCAGGCATTTGCTTGGGTTAGGTTGGATGTAGACCATTGATGATGTTCAGTCTTAAAATAAGAAGCAGAAGCAGCAGTAGCAATGAGATGATTTAAGTTTCTCCCATACAAAAACTTCCTCAGATGGAGATGAATGTGACCACCTGATTAGAAAACACAATTTACTAGACCGTCATTGGGTTTACTGGAATAAAACTGAGGTGATCTAGATATTTTATTCTAAATTTCACCTCACTTATCTACTATATACTCTATGTGGTCTAGAATCAAACTTCTAGCAGATGGGGAGAAACATTAGCATTAATTTGGAAATATGTCTCTGGCCACCTGCTCAATTTAACTCCATTATTAACTCTCCTTTTAGCTCTGTTTTTGACCAACTCCTGAGGGAAATATCTGGCTCTTTAGCTGCTAAATGCTCCACTTTCTTCACAGCTACATACTAACTTTGTCTGTCTGCTGGTGCTGCTGCTGGAAACTATGATGATGAGAATGGCAAAAGTGAATAAAGATGAACAAAAGTTCAGGACTGTTGAACCAAAACAATGAGCTGAAAGATGCTAAAAGGTTTGGTCGAGCTAAGATTAGATTAGATTCAATGGCACTGCACAAAGTACTAAGACAATGAAAGGCAGTTTAGCATTTAACCAGAAGTGCAAAAAGGCAGTGAAGTGGATATATAAAGAATAGAGCAGATATAAATATGAATTATCTTATAAGATATATACATATTAACAGTATGGATAGATTGAAATTAATACAGTAAGATATTAGCAGCAGCAATTGCGGTAAAAATGTAATAATTGGTGTAATTATACAGTACAGTACAGTAAATATTAAATATTTTATAGATTAAATATAGCTAACATTCTACACAGAAGAAACAGCTAGATAAGAGGAGCTGCCGAACTGGGTGATAATTCTCTGCGGGTTTGTCCACATGAGCCATCCCTTTCACATTACACACTACAGCATTAAGTTGTTTCCATAAATCCATTACAGGCTAACTAGCATTTTTCCGCTTGGAAACAAGTGGGGAATTTTTAATGTCGGCACATGAATGAAAATCCACTAGAAGTGCTTGCTTTTGCCACTGACAGGCTCAGGTTGTTCTTCTACAGTAAGTGTCTGACACTCGTTCATGAAAAAGTCTACCTCTCTAGGGACATTTCCATAATGCTAATATTTTTTTTATTAAATCAACTAAAGCCACCACACTTTAGTCAAACTTGGCAGAAAGAAAAGCTTTCCACTTTCCCAACAATCACCAACTGGTTTGGTTTGGTTAAAGTACTGCCCATAAAGATTACGTCAAAGACAATTCCAGAAATTGTCCCTGTTAGTCACTAACACACAAAAACATAGTAACACAGGGTTCAGGCTGGAAAATACCAAAGTTACCCTAAAAGAGTGCTACTTGAACATCTAATCTTGGATGTTCTCCAGACTAATATCTCGCATGAAAACAGCCATCTGGTCGTTTATGTTTGCTTTGTGATGTCAAGGTTCATCTTTAACATCCAGGGACTCACCCAATAGTCGAGGTGGGAGGAAGACGTAACAGTTTAGACTTTTTTTTTTGTACTTTAATATTTTGTTATGTGTTGTACATGTCAATGATTGCTGGTGCTAAGTTAATTCTTTCCCTCTGTGCCAAAGAGTAAAACACACTTTGACATTTTAGCAGATCCTGGTGCTTCTGGACATCAAATCTTCATTGAAACCCAGACTAAGCCATCATCTGTACATCCTGCCATCCTTGATGTTTTGATTGATCTGACATGACAGAATGATCAAAGCCACTGAGCTGAAAGGCGTCCAGTCATCACACAGAAGCTGTCATCGTCTCCCAGAAGGCGAGAGATAAAAAAAAAAAAAAAAAAAGAACCAACTTGTCTCCAGTCATGAAAGCAGATACAACACTGAACTCAATTATTTGCTAATTTACACAGTGGCTTCTGAAAAGATGAATTTTTGTCTCTGCCTCTTTTCTCTGTAAAAAGATAATTGTTTCAGATGCAGCCTATTATACTTCCTCAGGAGAAATGGAGCAGGAGTTACAGCCAAAAAAAATCTGGCTACGTAAACAGAAAATCAATGTTCAAAGCTGCAGCTTTATTCTAAATCCTAGTTGTTCTTAAAATTTTCTACAAACAACATACACTGCATGTTTTGTCTGCACTAATGGGACGTTTGTACAACATAAAGGCCAACATAAGGTTTTAATGGATAGGCTTACATGTTGAGACGTAGGGTTGTATCCATAGTCAGTGTATTACCTACAGTAGATGGCAGTCTGCACGTCGCTGTGGCCGGGGACAGCAACAAAGTATTTTTATTTTCACTGCTTTACCGTACCGTACCATCAGACAGCCCTTTTTGACCAGAAACTGAAGCCTTCAACAGACTCCCTACACAAAAACAGTAATTTTACCCTGCAACACACAGGAGTTGCTGGTTGCACCAACTAATGTTAGTTGTTAAAATGTCAAAGTCACACAATAACACAAACTAACTAATTAATTGAGGCAGTCGTGGGCCTGCAACTGGCGTGTTCTGTGAGGCAAAATGACTGTTTTTGTCAATTAAGTCTGGTGGCTTTGAAGAGAGCGCAGATCGATATAAACACTTCAGTTTCCTGTCGGAGAGGATTGTCTGACAGCAAGGTAAACATGTGAAAACTGATATTGATTATTTTAGGTTTGCCCTTTTTTTTTTTTTAAGGTGGCAAAAATTGTTGCTGCCCCCGTCCACAGCAGTACATTGCCTTCTACTTTCATGCTGGTCCTCCTGTCGGCTCCTCCACCGTCAACAGTACGTACAGTAATACACTGACGAGGGATAAGTACCTCAAACAACCACAATTCAATTCACCACCTTCAATTAACCCTTTAACGGGATTAAGCATCAGCTTGCTTGTCATATGTTCAAAGAATCAGGTCATCTCTCCGTTTCGCTCTCATTTTAACACCGAGCCACCAGCTGGCCTTGAAACGACCACTTCTTGTGGAAAATAATGTGCCATGGAACTGTGTCAAACATGAGTATGGGACAGACCATTAGATTAGGTAACAAAACGAGTGCCAGACAGAAATATCCTAAAAGTGGCCTTCTTTATAGAGTATAATTTGCCAGTTAGTGTGGCCTACATACGTGATAGAAGCAAACTGAGAGAGCTGGTCTTAGATCACAGCTGAAAATTGTTGTCATGGGAGTGCTTGTGTTTTTGCTGTTTTTAGGTGAGAGGTACATTCGGGTTTGGTATCTCAGCTACACATTTTGTCGCCACACTGTGTTTATATCTTTTCATTAGACTACAACAAATCATGTGAGGCAAAATGTCTGCAAAGGACTTCACCTAATATACAGAAAGTATCAGGTTCCAACAGCTCTTTCAATCATTACAAAGGTATCTAATTTACCAATGAATTTAAAAAAAAAAAGATAAGCAGGTGACTGATAGAAACTGTGCGGCAGGAAGCTTCTTCCACATCCTCTTTAAGCGCAGACAATTGCAAACATGAAAGATTTATACCAAAGCAATGGGAAATCCATCCATCTGAAGCCTGTGAGGTGTAAAAGAGTTAAACAAAACAGAGCCTGTCAGCCTCTGAGGTACAGACGCATGTCTGGGAATACAGATGCTAGCAGCCTTGGAGGCTTGGGTGGCGAAATGAATGAGAATATGGGTTCAGTGAGCCTCCCAGGAAAGAATAACTACAAATCTTCCAGCCTGTGGAGGTACAGATGTAAAGGAAAAAAAGCCTCCAGCCACAGACACACACACGCACACAGACTCCCTGTAGCATAGTTCATTGCCTGCAGCGAAAATCTCACCCTCCAGGTGAAGTGGAGTTCAGTGGTTCTATCTCCTTCCATGTTGACTGGACTCAAGACTGTCTGCACCTTTTGTCGGGACTCACCTGCTCTTGCGGTGTTTTGTGAAATAACTACGATGTGAATTAGGTGAAAGAAATCAGTCATGCGTGTGGGAAAGTCCAACACAACAGTTGATATTGAAACAGCATCGAGGAAAATAAAGACTTTAAGGTTTAATTCTCACCTCAGGTGAAAAAGTTTTCTAGACACGACTCAAGTGGCCACGTTAAAGCAAAGCTAGTGTGTCAATACACTTATTATTATTACATTTTATTATTATTATTAAAGCATTTGTGAATCAGCGCTCTGGATTCTGTCTTCCTACACTCCCTTTACCTTGCAATGTGAAAAAGACAGCCTCCTCATTTCTTTCTGACAAAAAAGCTCGACTTTTGCCACAACGCGCTGTGACATCATCCTGCAAGGCACTCTATTCAACACTGTATCAGGAGATAAGGGCTGTTGCTGTGACAACTGTCCAGAGCTGTTTCATAGTAACAATAGGCACCATGATTTGCACCTGATTACTAAATATTATATGAACTATTACTAATAATTCACTATTATCAGCCTTCCTGGGTCACTTTTCTTCAGCTCTGCCACCAACCCAATCCCTTTTTAAAGCAGCGATGTTTGAAGGCTAAATCTCAAAATGTTCACATTACTCAGGTAATTCAGGTAATTTTCCCGACGATTTTCATCCACATTAAACGGCTAAAAACAGCAAAGAAATGTCTCGATCCTTTCCTCTTCTTCCTCCTCTTTGAGTTGCCAGGAAAACCTTTCTGCAGACAGCAAAATACTTTCAATTTAGCTTTACTTCAAAGCTTTTTTGCATTTTCTAGTCTATCTATGGCTGCCTGGACCTCCAGGCTTTTCAAAATATTCAAGATCTCTAAGAAAACAGATTTAAATGGAGCCCACCTCAGACCATACTCTTTGACAGAAGACAGCTCTATTTGGCTGTTCTTGCAGAAGAGCACGCTGTCTTCTCCACCAGCCAAACTAAAATGTGTATTTAACAGAATGTCTGTCACTGCAATGCGGCCAATTAATAAAAACACTAAATTATATGGTAATGGCTTGTATTTCTAATCAAGATACGCCGTCTCATTCATTCCTGATGATACTAACAAGCGCACCAGTCATCCGGCAAAATCAGCTCAAAAGAAGAGGCCCACTCATGTATTTTTTTTTTTTTTTTTTTTTTAAATATTATGCAGAAAAGGACACAGGAGTCAAAACAGGGTTCATCACAGCCTGAGATACAGTGAGGATTTCTCTATTGTTAAACCTGCTGCCTGTTTGATATCAGCATTCAATACAGCCTCAGTGAGAGGGGTGAGGGTGTAGGGCTAATGGTCAGACCGACACGGCAAAAACAAAGGCCAAGAGGTTTAATTACATATGCAGCTGAGCCAAACAGAGCCAGGTGTCAGGCTGAGGCTGACTCATGCATAATGAATAGTCTTCAGCTACAGACCAGATGAGCAGTTTTTATAAATTTCTCTACTGTGTCGAAGTGTTAAAGCTCACCGGGAATGAAGAAAGTTGAGCTCATTATTGGAAAAACGCAAGCTTAAAATTCTAGATACACGAGTTTCATATGTGCTCTGCAAGTCAAGAGACAAAAAAAAAGGTGCTAAAGTTATGAGTCATGGTCTATGTGGTGCCAAATGCAACAACTGAACTACTGGCCTCAAGGACTGGATCTGGTAAGTTCACTTCATTCCAATCTCAGACCCGCCCGATATATTTTTGCATTTTTAAACTTGTGGTCTTTAACCACAAACACTTCAAGGGACATCTCTTAAGAGAATTTATCAAACTCCCCACAGCTCCCTGTGGAGCCACAAAAAGCTTTTTTTCAAAACATATGCACCCCCGAGATCTGTCAACTGAATCTGATACATGAGGCTGATGATGATCCGCCTTTAACAAAAGAAGTCATAGTTGAATGTGAACAGTTGAGAACAGTCAACCGCATCCGCTGCATGAAAAGGGGGACCAGATGCCTGCCAGAGTGAACAAAACATGAACACGTCCATTCTACTCCACAGTCCTTGCTGTCCACAACTAATATTAGGAGCTATTTTATTTTGAAGGTTGAAAATATATTTTAAAAAATCTGTTCATTGTCATCCCATTTATAATGGAGTAACAGCAGAAGTGTCAGTGTCAGTTACTTCAACATGTGACCATGAGATGTTCGCATAGAAACAAACAATCTGGAAATACAGATGTAAAGAGAGAGGCATTTTGTTCCCTGTGAGCATTTTAAACAAATACACTGCAAAGAAAGTCCCTGTGTCCACATTAACAAGCCTTTAAAACCATCGGAGACTCACCCTGGCCAAGCTGACACCTCCAGGAACTTTGTACGGGACGTACTTCCTGTAGATGTGTCCTACCCTGGAGCAAGGGATGTCCTCCATCCGACCACCACACATCCACACCTACAGAGACACACAGAGATTCAGCAGCGATGAAGATGATATCCGAGGAGGCTGCTGCACTGGTGTTTGTGCAACTGAACAGTGTGAATATCAGATGAGCTGACGAGGTCAACAAATCAGAGAGATCAAACACAAAGCGTGGGAAGACAAGATGATGACACAGCAATGGAGAGGAAGCAAGGTTAGGAGATGGAAGGAGTGGGAGGATGACTGAAGCAGAGGGACATGAAGTGATGAATATTGTTGAGTTGTAAAGTGTGCTGACTGGGTCGTGAATCCTATAGCAGCCTGTGAAAGGGACAAGACAAAAGGAAAGAAGACAAAGTCACAGTCGAGATGTACAGTCACACTCCTCAACAGATAAATATGATGTGACATTAGACTACCGCAGATATTAATCATCTTCTGTGAAGAGTGAGAGCACCGTTCAAAACAATTCCACAAGGTTCATGTGTTTCTAGACTGCAGAGAGATTAAATGACATCAAAGGGAACAAGGCAAGTCAATCATGCTTAGCTAAATGACAAAGACTAAGACTGGATTTGTTCTGCTGCTTTTGGAAGGCAGAGCCACTTTTCAAGTCTACAGGGTGAGAGTATTTGATTTTTTAAAGACAGACTTTGGGTGATGTATCGTTTTAAATTGAATCAGTCCGAGGTCAGAAGTTCAGATGGTAAAAGTGTGCGCGAGATCTATTAGATGAAGGATATGCTTAGAATTTCCACTTTCAGTATCTAAAGAAATACTTGCTACTGCACTGCTGAACTCATTCATTTCTCTTTGTATAGCAGAAATCTTTGAAAGTGTGACTTAGCTTAGCTCTCTTGCCTAAGCATGTAAAAAAAAAAACCCATTTACATGTCCCAGCTGATCACACGCCAACATCGATTGCTAGAAACTGTATCAAAACCATGGCTTTCCTCTTGTGCCTGGCTGTGGTCCTCTCTTGTGTCACAGTTTTCTAGTGTTTTTTTATATGCGCATAAATTTTAACACCACACACACCGCTCGTCAATGTCACACTTGGCCTAGGCCGCCATTCAAAGATCAAGCAAGAGATGTGCTATAATTCTCTACCATTTCCTTGCTGCCAGTAGATGTGATAGGAACAGTGGGGCAATAGCAAATGCAGACAAGAGGTTGATATTGGCGGACATGACTTGGAAAACACCACAGTATTGACCATACCGCTACCTCATCCGCTAGCACAGCAAAAGCTCTATGTACATAGTTATGATGTAATATTCTACTTCCGCCAAAGGATTTCCTAAATCTTACACACTGGTCTTTTAAACTCCGAAAATATTAAACTGTGATGCAGGAGGCTTTTTGTGACTCTACGATCATAACCATTTATTTATTCATACTTTGCTTGACCTCTCTTGCACCTCACAGCACGCAGTCCTCCACAAACTCCAAAGATCATGCAATGTACTCCTACACCAGTCGTGACTCGAACCCTCAGTTCTAGTCTAGGAAACTATTTTTTGTGCTTTTATTCAGACTGACTTGCAATGGCTTAACAGGTTGGGGTTCAGCGATGATGGGCATAGACTGATCACAGGGGATGCTCAGTGAGCCAGGAAAGGAAAATGTTGCTCTATCCCTGATGGACCTTTGTTTTGGACTTGATAATTTCCAATTTGTTGGTATTCTGCATCACTCCCCTTCCAGATCCTCCAGAGTGGACATCAGCTGGATGCTATTTCAATTCAATTACTCCTTGTCAAGTTTGTTGCACCACTCCAGCTTAGACAAACAGAACCAGGGGAAATAACAGATTGAATCCACCCTCTCCACGTCTCGCTGCAGGGGAGGACTGACCTACTCCGCCAATCCCTTCCATGGTCTTCATCCCTGGCTGAAACACTTGAGCTTAATAATAGGGGCGCCTCACTGCAGGAGGGATCAAGAGCTCGAGTTTAGTATCCCGTAAGATTAAACTGAATGACTTATCACTCACCTCTAACACACAACCTCGACAGTACGCTCACCTCAAACATAAAGGCTAAACCCACATCACAAAGACATGGCATGGTATTACCACATCATTTTTCAGTGATCGCAGTTTTGCCAGACAATATTCTAAAATGCGGATGGACCTGTCAAATTAGATTAGATTAGATTAGGTTAGATTAGATTAGAAATACTTTATTAATCCCAAACTGGGAAATTGCATTGCAGCAACAGCATTTCACCCATAGTTACAATGACGTAGAAATAAAATAAAATAGAAAAGAACAACCTAGATAAATAAAAACAACCTAGGCATATTAAGTAGTAGTATAAACATAAAATATAAGATGAGATATATTAAAATAAAAGTAGTAGTACAAAATATAAAATTCAAGTATACAAATAAAATAAAATAAAATATCGGATTCAACCAGTATGTACGTAAGTGTACAGTATTTAAATGTACAAATGGGCAGTATAGTGTGCTAAGTGTAGTGTGTGAAGTGCATGTATCTCATGCATCACATTTACATACACTTTGTTAATCTGATTATTTCTGAACATTTCATGCAAATGAAGACTGATTTTTATTATGAGGTTAAGTCTGCATCCTATCTCCAGCATAGGAGAGGAGAACACCTAAAATACCAGACTCAATCATCACTCAATCAAAAAAAAAAAAATCCCCATCTAGTAGAAAATCTATGTTTTAAAGGCAATATCATAGGCAATATCATAATTATAATCAAGTCCTTATCTATAATAATGCAACTTAACATCTTCTTCTACTCATTGACTATATATATATATATATATATATATATATATATATATATTAGTCAATAACCTCATGATGAAAAAGAAACTTTAAACTTTAGCCACCAACTAGGCCAGTTTTCATAGAACAGAAGGCTATTTGTAATACTTAATGACATTAAGTGTCATTATACTGAAGTATGTATTCAGTCTAGAGATAAAAGGTTTCTGTTACTCAGTCCTTTTTTGGACACTTTGGAATTTAGTAGCGGTTTTTAACAAGCACTGACATCAAAGTTTAACCAGTTGTCAAAAACATCTGACAAGGTTCAGGAAACAGGGCAGAGGTCCTCTCTCCAACTGTCAACTGGCATTCAGTCATAAAATAATCAAAAATTCTTTCCTTTTTTTGGGGTCACCTGTAAACTGAAAATCTAACAAAAGCTGCTCAACTGATACCCAGCTTATAATTGTCATAACAACGTAAAAAGTCAGATCCTGAGTAGTAGAATAGATTTGGACCAAACTGTCTTTTTCTATTATTTTCAACTGTATGAAATGTTTACATTGAGATTCTCATCTTCAGAACATCAGATAACTACAGCTCCTATTTCCTCTGCTCACTATCTGCTCTTTCACTGCGGAAAATGCCTCACAGTGAAGTGATTTGGTCCTGGTCACAACAGCACATGTAAAAGCTTTCATGCATGTGATATATGCTGAATCACTATCATTGCAGTTATCAATTAGCAAAATAGGGCAAAAAAAGGAGCACACATTAATATGAAGAGGCAGTAGAAGGTAAAACAATTTTGACAGTCAATTTGATTTGCATGCTCAATTTTTATAAACAACAAATGCACTCCACTGGAAATTCCACTCCAAGGAACAACATTTAGTATTGCATTGCAACATATGTCCAATCAAATCAAACTACCCAGCAGTGGCCTTTGTGCTTAATTGAGTGAGACGACAAAAGTCCTTACTCATTCAAACCAGAATTCAATTATTGCGACTGGCCGTTCTGTTCTGTCTGTTCAAAGCTCACTGACAGAGGCAGCAGAGAGGAGAGGGAGGCTAGTTCTTAACATGCTGGCCAAGTCGCAAACAGTTGTGGTTACACTATAGAATAATTCATGCTGAAGCATCAGACAAAAGCATAATCTATCATGGTATCCCAAATGTGATTACAAAGAGCGTCAGCCATGTAACAGGGCCTGTTTGGCTAAAACGACCAAAAACAAGTTGAATTTAGCACGTCCTTGTACCTAAACAATTGAAATGGTCGACTGACAATTGCTGCCAAAACAACATGAACAGTGGGGGTCCAAACGCTGGAAATATTCACAAAGTAAGGGAATTCAGAAAGTAGGTGAAAGTGTCAGAAGTGAAACTGTTATTCTAAACAAAGAGGGGCTTTGTCAGCGTAAGGATTCAAAGGGGGCAGTGCACGAAACATCTAAAACATTTTGCAGAAACTGGATCAGTCCCACCCAAAGCATGATCAGGCAGATCAAAAGTGACCACACCATTAAAAGATCAATATATCAATATGTAGGTAGAAAAGTAACTTCAGAAAGCAAGACTCAATCAGCAAAGCTCCTGGCAAAAGACTTTCTGTAGCAGAGGACGAGTAGCAGTTTCTAAGCCACTTCTCAGGAGCAGAAACAAAGGCCAAAAAACTTAGGGTGGACTCATAAATACCAGTATTTCACAGTGGATGACTAGAAAAAAAAGTCATATTTACCGTTGAATCCAAGTTTGAGATTCATGGCAGTAACAGAAGGATGTATGTGAGTAGACAAACAGGAAAGAGTATGATACCGCAGGGTATCAAACCCACAGTGAAACATGGTGGTTGGAATTTCCAAGTCTGGAGTTGTTTTGCTGACTCTGGAGTTTGACACTCTCCATTCTTCAGAGACATGCTGCACCCTCTGACAGCATCTTTATGGAGGATTTATACTGCAGCAGGATAATGACCACAAACACACCTCGAAGCTTTGCAAGAACTACTTGAAGACGAAAGAGGACCTGACTGACATGCACTTCCCTTCACAGTTAACAGTGAACTCAACCCTAATGAATATTTACGGTTGTACTTGAAGACTTGAAGAAGCCAAATGTTCTGTTAGATGACAGGAAGGTCTATGGAACATTGTGAGACATGCTAAGATAACATGGGTCATCAGGTTTTAAACAAACAAATACTTGGTTAGGTTCACTTGAAGATCGTGGTTTGGTTAAAATGAGTACACTGGGTATGAAGGTTTGGGTGTGTTCGTCCCATCCATCTACTCCGACATCCTTCCTTTGCTCCTGTCATAATTTCTAGGGCCACTAGAGGACGCCACCTAACATTAATATATATATATGGGTCGTAATAAGCTGCTTGTATTAACGATCTATGCAGCCGTTGTAAGGGCGGGGACAGGCTGGGAGAAATGCATGTGAAACACTCATTCCTCTTTAAAAAGCAAATCCATGTAAACATACAGATGTTTTTAAATATATCTGAGCACAAAATCAGTAATTTCATGTTAACTAGAACAACTAACTAACATGTTAACTAACATACACCATGCTGTTAAACAACCAAGATTCATGTAGATGAATATTTAAATTAATTGCGATTACAGTAACAAGTATTTTTTATCCCAAAATGAATACATCTCTATTTAATTTAACCCTCATTGTAACTCATAGTAAGAACTTCTACTGCACACATTTTCTTTACAAAGTAGCTTTCAGTGAAGAACATTCAGCAAATTCAGCTCTGTCGCTGTTTCTGACGACAGAATTAAATTTACATTACAAGAAACACCGCATGGTTCATAGTGCGCATTATGTTCTACATACACCAAAGTATTCAACAGTATAAAATATAAAGTATAAAATGTACAGTAGGAATACAAACTGACAGCAAACATGAAACCACTCACGATTCAAAACACTCACACAGAGGTCAAAGCGACAGAATTGATTTTTTTTTTTCCCACACTTGACTGTAGCTCTGTGTGTGGAGGTGGCGTGTTTCATTTTTTTTTTACCTTGAAGGAGATCTCGTACTGTTCTCCTCCCCAGATCTCCAGACCCGTGTCATAGCCTCCGAGCTCCCAGAACCACTTCCTGTCCACAGCAAAGAGTCCACCTGCCATCACGGGTGACCTGCAAGACACAAAGGATTGCACACAGAATACAATGAGGCTCGGTGTTTTAGTTGTGCTTTTCAACTACCGAATCATTGACCAATCACAGTCTATGTGGAGGGCAAAAACACATTGGCCGAAATACAATCTTGAATATATTCAATTCATACATATATTTATCTTGTGGGCAGGATGTTCTGCACTATATATATGCGAAGCAGTAACCGTGGCAATGCTTAAAGTCCTAGCAGATTAAGGGACCATGGAGAGAGACACTGGGTGTCCATCACCACAGAAGGAAACTGTGTGAATCTACTCCCTCAGTGACTCCGTCACTTCTCCCAATACAACAGATTTGATAGTGATGGATTTCACGATTCTTATGAATCGTAAGTTTGTGTCATCACTGACAGGTGCTGAGTCGCAAGACTGTTATTTTCACATCAGGAAAGTGGTGAACATGCCATTGACGGTACTTTTCTTTGTGCTGTTGTGGGGACTGGGGATTTTCAAGGGCAAAATAAAAATAGTGGAAAGTAAATATAATGCAATTTATAGCAAATGGGAGTACTTTTAGACATAGCCAGACAGGCAGACAGAATGTTTGACCGTCCATATAATAGTTTTATTGGAAAATGACAAAATAATGACACTACCGACATTTCACGGCCAACTTTCAGAGGGTGAGTATTTAAAACTGGAAACATTTTGGGTGGAGTGTCTCTTGATGTTCTGCCAGCGCACTGATCCACCCTGGTGATTCATGGAATTAATTAAATTCAATTAGACTGTGGAGTTACACTCGTCTTTTCAACCTAAGCATGTCTGAACCCTGGTGTTACATATAATAGAAGGTGCTTCGTAACTCTGATTACTGTGTACACCGCACACAGGTGTGTACATAATGACGCCCTGCTGCACAGGTCAATTTCTTCATCTTTTACTGGTAAATCACAAAGACCCTTTTCAGACCACAGAGGATTCAATCAAGAAACATGTAGCTCGGCCTGATATTTTATGACTATTTATAGGCTGTGAGATGAGTTCAGGTTTATTCCTGTTCTGCTCCATGTGCCTCCATTGTGTTTAGCAACCCGGTGATACTCTGCTCAGTGCAAAACCAATTAACCCATCCGGACCATTGTGAGTCCAGACTGGTATGACAAGCTCTGCAGTGCCAAACAACATAATGGTCCTCAGCCTGGAGTGCAGAGGGACTCCTCCCCGGGCTGGAGCTAAATGAAATGTATTGAGCAGCATCTCATCAGGAGAATAGTGTCAACTGGTAGAAAACAGGAGGAGCAGTGGGGAAGAGAAAGATTTCTTTTTTTACTTAGAAAGCATTTTGTGTCAACTATCACATAATAGAAGATAGATTCTGGTGGTTAACCATCATCTTTGTCCTTAACCACATCGAAAAAGAAGGTAATCTTACCCCAGAGTCTGAGGTCACTGTGATCATACAGGGAAGGCAGGCAGATAACAGATTATTTTTCAATTTAAAGTCCAATGTGCTGCGGTACCATGAAGAAATGTTTAAGCATGATTGCATAGAAAGCCAATGGAAGATGCTAGCAGAGCTATATGTGTCTACTTCAGGAATCTACAGGGAAAAGAAGCAGAAGTGAAGGTCCTGCTAAGTTCTTAGATCAGTCTCAGTCTCAGGCTGTGAGTCTCTTGTCTCTCTGAGAAGGGTGTTATGGGTAACCACAGGTCAGGAAGAGGCTGACAAATGTGAATTCTGCTCAAGATGTACAAACACATAAAAACAGCCATGTGATCGTCTACAATGCAGCCCAACTCCAGACACAAACACAGTCTTTCATCTGTCTGTACAGTCACTATATTTAGCTGTTTGTGGCAAATGAACTGGTGAATAACTGTGTGACTGCACCAACAGTTCATGTTAAAAAGAAATTTTGAGCAAACAATCTGAGAAATAAGTTTATTAAGTCAAGACGTAAGCAAACACAACTGAGCCTTTAAACAATCCAACGACAACCTTGTAAAAATCCACAATCTTCTGCTGCCTTCCTTTGTTTGGATTATATCACAGACAGCCTTCTGAGACCGTCTTCCAATTTCTAATTAAGTTTGTTTGTTGTTTATTTAGCAGGGATGAGAATACATGTATTGTACCAGCTTATTTCCATCCGTATATTTTCAATCTGTAGAAAACTGAGTTCCATGCATGACAAAACTTGTGTGATTGAGTGGAGGCACAAATGTCGCCCTCCAACTCTTTAAATATGTTTGTCACACTGACTGACTTTTTTTTTTTTTTTGCCTGACTGGTTGACAGTGTGTTTGAGCAGTTGTATGCTGGAGGAAGAAAACTGAGAGAAACACATGGCCATCACACACACACACACACAAATACACACTTTGCCTCCCTGGAGTCATGCCGAATGAAATGCAGCAGACAGACTTTCATCAGGAGACCAAGGATAAACAACGGTGGCTGAAGGAGGACAAATGGTGTGTGTTTGTCTGCACAAAGTAGTGATTGCCCACTGTTGTATGGTCACTGGAGTGTGTGGGCTTAGCAAAGAGAGCGCAGACACTGTGTGGGTTCTGATTTGTGGGGTGGAGATTGTTAGCTCTTGTTTGCCGGAGGGAGAAAACACAAACACACTTCACCTTCCTGGAGTCGTGTGGAATGAAACACACTGGCTTCGGGATCGACAACACTGATATCTCACAACATCGCTGAAGACCATGAACATGATGATGGATGAGGATCAATTAAACACAACAAGTTCCAGTATAATTTCCAGAATAACAGCCAGGGCATGCTCAGTTACAAATGATTGTCAACAAACACAGTTTAGCGTTACATTTCGGAACATTACCTTCTTATCCAAATATTAGATTTGAAGCTTGATACAATAACTTGAGGAGCCTTTTACATTTGAATTTGAATTATAATAGAAATAATAGAAATATTTGATTCCATTTTCTAGCTTAAGGCTTTTAGAATGTGCCTTTTACACAGTGGACGACTGTGTGGACATGAATCACTGTCACACTGGGAGCTGCCACTGGGTAAAGGAAAGGGAAAAAAAAAAACACACACAGGCAGGTTGGAAAATCCAGCAGACTGATTTACTAAAGTGGGTAGCATTTCAGCTTGAAAGCTGCTGCACAGCAGCTCATGGGTCGTAATTAGCTTTGGCAAGCCCCCCCCCCCAGCTTACAGCAGGGCTGGAAAACCATTTTAATTTTAAATATTGATGAATATTTTCAAGTTTTTGATCGAAAAAAATGAGTAATTGTTTATTTTAAAAGCCACCCAGCTCAGTGAATTCATTTCACGCTTAAATAAAGTTCAAAAATATATAACCAGAGCAATTAAATACTCAATAATGAAAATAATCAATAGCCTCATCCTAATTTGATTTCATTCAGTTGATATATTTGAATTAAATATTTGGGCAGATGTAGTTAAGTATAATACAGGAATATAAACATAAATGGGAGTAATTGATTAAAATGTAGCAGTAGAGTACCACTATCTCAGACCAAAACACACATTTATCTGACTGCTTGTAATAATTAATGAAAAAGTAGTCATGTGCTTACTTTCTGAATTTGACATTTGAATTATTGACACATTAACCATAACTGAATTTAATCGAAAGGCTAGTGAAGAGATTCAGACTTCTAATCATGGAACAAATCAATGTCAGATAAATATTCTTATAAATTGTATTAAATTTACTATATTTCCCGAGCAAAGCTCTTGACTTACAATACGTGTGGTGTCCTGGATGTCTGGGGGGGCGGGAGATTGCAGATGGGGTGCTCAGCCGGTGTTATGCTAGAACCGGAGCTGGGCAAGTGGGAAATTTAACGAGGCTCAGTAGCCTTAGAAAAAATGGCAGAGCTGAGGAGTAAGTAATCAATAGTACAGTTTCATGGTTAGTTAGCTGCTGTGGCTTTCAAGTCTTGTTTTCTGTCAGTTTTAAAATGCCAGTACTGTCACAGACATACACCGAGATTCTGCAATGGCAGAAAGTCTGGTAGTAGCAGGGCTGCATACCGACTCCTTTTGATTACCTGTTCATACACACTGTGAGGCACAAGCTCAATATCGACCTGAATAATGATGGCAAACAAATATGTCCAGCTATGTCTTTCAAACATTTATTCTTGCAGTCTTTCACAAAGAAAAGCAGCACAGAAAACTGTGTTGGTCTGAATGGCTGCTATTATCTTCTGAACTATTTTTATGTTTCATGTTATCTTTTCAAGGAAAGAAATCACTTTAGAAACACGGTGGCAAATTGGATTTGCAGAGTACAACTGCAGACAGCCAGTGCTGCAGCTCCACTGAATTAATATTGACCAGTGTTGACAGAACTGACCTCAATGGTTCCGGAAATAACCAGAAAAAACTCAATACCCTAAAAGTAAAATACTGGGCTGTGGATCAGTCCTCAATACTTTTTGACTGCTGACTGAAATGTGTGCTTGGTTAGATTCTTACTTGTAATTATTCTTTGGTTAGAAATGTTCTTTATTTAATACTGATGCATGGGTAGACTTTGGCACACTTTATGTCAAAAGGTCAAAACTGATGTTTTAATCACATGTCTGCACTATAGGTCTCCTATACTTCAGTATCTGGCCCAACAATGACAAACTTTTTTAGAGATTTTCAGGTATCCTTAATGGTATTTTAGAGTTTGTCATTTCCTGATAAAGTTCATGAAGTTCAAGAAGTTGTTCATGACTCATTCTGCACTCTCGCTTATGACCAAACTAATCCAGTCCCAGGATGCCAGGAACCAAACCCGGCATTAAAAAAAAAAGAAAAAAAAACCTTGGTACACTACTGTATTCCTTGCCAAATTGACCAATAGTGGTTTGGACTGTGTTCATTGGAAGATGCCAGATCACAGTACTAAATGTAATGCGTGGTTGGGGTATAATGCTTACTAAACTATTGGCTACTGTAAATACAATCAATATCTGTGATAAGTCCCTCTCTATCTGCCAAAACAGGCAACTTCAAGGTGCTCTTTTGTCTGTCACTATCCATTAAAGGCTTAAAAAGCCAAAAACAATAATAATAAATAAAAGTTAGAACACTGCTGTTTTTTCATGTTAGTACTGACCCGAATCTGTCTGTATTATTGATACAGGTACCTATTAAGTACAAAAAAATGGGAATTAATCCTGACAGACTGATACTCTTCTTCACTTATTGTTTGATAAACAGTTACTGATTTAAATTTTAGACCATTTTATGCTTAATTGCACATCTGCTTGTGTTTTGACAACATTTGGCGAGTGCAGTTATCAGCTTCTCCAGCTGGACAAAATCCCTGCAGGTCTTCCTCAGTCACTGATCTTTGGCAAGTGTCAGTCCACTGGAGGAAAAAAAAGAGATTTAACTCAGCGCTCCGTGAATATTCCAACTTACAATTTAGATTTAATTAGAAATGCTCAAGTTGATATTCTCCATTTCAGTCTATTGACCTTGAGGAAAGAGGGAGTCGAGGCCTGAACTCATTGCTAAATGAAACGTTGAAGCCCGAAGGAGGGATGAGAGAGACAGAGGGAAGAAAAGAGAGAGAGAGGTGATAGCACTGACAAAAGAGGCAGTGACATAGGCATGAGAGCAGGGATAAAATCATATTCCCATGGACACACACACACACGCACCTCCAAGATGGATTTTACCGTCCCACCGTGCCTCATTCTCCACTGCGGCAATGTCAATCAGAATGAAAATGAAAATCTTTGCGACTCAAATTGGATTTGCACTGATGAAGGTCATTTCATTGGGCAAGAAGAGCAGACTAATTCACCAAATGAGGATTGATTCTGATTGTTCTGCAGCTCATTTCTTATTTTTTAGTCTCCTATCTTCCTGCACCACCGCCGCCCTGCCTGATGATACCTACTGTATCCCCCAGGACACCCAAATACTCTCTTGCATCCAAACAGAGAGAAATGTTGTCTAACTAATCCCTCAAGGCTCACAAATAAGAGTGCCTGGCTTCACATGCAGAGTGATTTTGCCTTGCACTTACAAAAGTGTCTCTGGGTGTAGTTTATTTATTCTGGCTTCAATTACTTTAAGGTTACCCATCTGTGCTGCGGTGTCTGGGCTCCAAGGACACTGATTGGAGGCCATCAGTCCTGTTCGCACTGGAGTAGTATTACATGGGCGCATGCGGTTATATATATATAATATACATATGATATATAACTATATCTGTGGGTTGCCTTTCCAAGCAGGAACTACAAAATGAAACAAGCAACTAGGGAGCTTTTCAATTAACTAGCTATTTGTTTAGTCTATTAAATGTCACAAATTCCAAATCTCCAGATCCTAAAGTGACTAAATCAAATTACATCTTCTCTCCAATCAGAAGTCCACAACCCCCAAATACTCAATTTACAGTGACAAAAACAGAAAAACAACAAATCCTCATATTTGCAAGGCTGAAAGGAAAAAAAAGAAAGAAAATTTGCAATCAAAATGCTTGAAATAACTTCTACTAGCTGAGAAAAATAAATATATGAACTTCAAGATCATAATATAAATAATCTTTTCCCAAAGCTTCCACTGCAACTCACCGTCAAAGTTTTTTAAACTAAATTACGGTTTCCAAGGTCAAGCACATATTTTATACTTAATTCATGTATAGTTAAGGAAATTATTGGGAATATATATATTCCCAATAATTTCCTTAACTATACAATATTTTTGTATGTTCAACAACAATAAGATCAGATTAATAAACAGCGTCCTCAATCTTTCACCCCAAAGAGGAAGATGAAACAGAACATCGACAAAACTATCTATCTTTTTCTCGATGATCGTTGGATTGGCGTAGGAGCTACTGGCTCTCAGCTACTGTTGCCAAAGAGATGAAGCTTACATCCACCACATCCACCTTACATCCTAAGGTGGATATTTTTAGGTCACTTTTTGAAAATCTCTTGAGAACATATTTGAAAAGCTACATGCCGTGTGTAACTTGACAAGCTACAGGTTTAACAGACGATGTGTGTATGGATGTGAAAGGAGGGCAGTGCTGACAAAACGCATTTACACTCACTCACACTTCACCTTGGTGAATAATGAGGGTTGGGAGGTCCGGTGTAGCTCAAAGGAGTGTGGCGCCAACACACCCAGTTGGAGGGTTTCCACTCACACGGGGGCCCACGTGTGTTACAGATGTATGCAAAACAAATTTCTGTCAAATCTGTCAGAATAATCTGCACTCACTCAAAGGGTTCACTCGGGTCATCCTTCTGCAGCTCTGTAGGGATGGGTATCCGTTTGTAGTACATTTCCCAGTCGAACGCCCCTCGCATGGCGTCCCCAGCTTGTGTCTCGTAGCCAAAGTTGTCATGGTCGATCACGTCGATCATCGGACACACGATGGTCTTTCTGTTCTGTGCAATTCGGTCTGAGAGACACAGAGGGAGGCGGTTAATGACAATAGATGAAGAAGAGAAGCAGTTCCCAAGCTTTGCTTGTCTCTACCAATGAATGTCTAAAGCTGCACACGACTCTTCTTCACAGACTGCAGATGTCAGAGCTGGGAGCAGGTCATCTACAGCATGATGTAACCTTCTTAGACTGAAAACATATATACAGTACAGAACAGACAGCCATAGAGTCAGACGGCTGAGAGGACTTTTCTAGATTTTTTCATGCTTTTAGAAAGTCCTCTTTAGAGGTCTTCGTTTCGTGTTTGTGTGCGTTTGTTCCTCACCCAGCAGCGGAGGCAGCCAGTTGACATTGGCCTCACAGTGGGAGTCCAGGAAGGTGATGACTTCTCCTTTAGCGGCGGCGGCTCCGAGCAGGCGAGTCCTGATCAAGCCCTCCCTCTTCTTGGTCCTCAGGATGCGAACCTTCGGCAACCGCACCATGTACTCCTCTAGCGCCACCTTGAGGTGCTCTGCAAAGATGGAAAGAGACACAGCAGTTTACAGAGCGATGAATGCGGAATAATATAAAATGGGATGAATGTCACCAAAGGAGCAAATTAAGTTCAAACACTGTGCAGTAAATTAGTCTATACTGAAAGCACGGCTTCAACATGGACTAAAAAATATGCAGAAAAGATCAAAAGAAAACTAAACCATTAGTAGCCACCATCAACTAAGACATCTGCCTATGCCACATGCTCCAGACTGAAATGTTTCCCTGAAGGCCTCTACATCATAACACACTGTCACCCATACTGGGATCTACTCTATATTTTCACTTACTTTTCTGCACTCACAGACGGTTTTTTATATCTGTACTGCAGACACTAGACAGAATGTTACCCCAAAGAGAAAGAGTCCAACTGTGAAGAATGAAAAATAAATTAAATCAGCCCCTCATAACGATGCAGTCATAAAGACTTTTGGCAAAAAACACAGCATTTCCTCTCAAATTGCAATGATGCTCAACATTTCACCAGACAAAACTCATAATGCCAAATGAGGGAATTACAGATAATGTGGCCTCCACTAATCTGTTCTTTTTATTGTCAGCGAGTAAATCACACAAGTTTCACAGTTAAAAAAAAAAAAAAAAAACAAGCAGAAAATTAGAGTTGTTGGTGCGACACATCGAAAACTGACAGAAAGAAAAGCATTAATCAATCAAAAAGAGAGCCATTTCTCTCAAATCTTTCCTCAGAGCTGCCAGTGACAGAAATCAATCCTGTCCTAAATGGAGCCTGTAAATCTTTCTGCTCAGATGTCAAGTCAGTTCTGACAGGTCAATAAAAAAAAAAAATAGAGCCAGACTCGAGGCCGTGTTTCATTCGCTGTCTGTCTACTGTCACTGTGTGTCCAAGGCTGAAACCATCACGGAGAAAAACTATGAAACAGACCGCCAACCCTTATCCAGATGTTCTTATATCCCTGATTACTGAAGTGATATATGCACTTTAAACCTTTTAGGAGTACTTTATCAGCATGATTTGAAGAGCCAGTATAAAACATTATGGTTTGGAAAAAGGTCAGCTAAACTCAAATTTTGCATGCTCTTTAAATCTCTTCCTCTCTTTATCTACAACCTTTTCGACCCTCTTTTTAACTGAATATAGTACAAAGATAAGATATTTATTTATTTTTTTGTAAATGTGATCCCTCAGCCTCTTCCATTAAAGTTAGGACAGGGTCGACAAAAGACTATCAAAGTAAAACAGGTTCACTGGTAACAGGTGAAAGCATCATGATTGGCTATGAATGGGGCATCCTCCAAAGGCTCCAGAAAGCAAGTCAGCACATACTTTCAATGAAATTATGGATAATATCACTAAAATATTCAGAGAAATCTCTGCACACAAGGGCTGAGTCCCAACATCAACACTGAATGCCTGTGAACTTCGACCACTGCATTAAAAACCAACATGACTGTATAAAGGATATTTCTACATGGGCTCAGGAACACGTCAGAAAACCGTTGTCGGTAAAGACAGTTTGTCAATGCATCTACAACTGCAAGTTAAGACTCTACCATGCAGAGGAAGCCAGGATATCAACAACGTCCAGAAAGACAGCCAACTTCTCTCGGTATTGTTGAAGAAAGACTGGTTTCTATATCACATCACTATCCCATATATCCGTCTATAAAAATCACATATGTGTAGAGGCATCTGTCTAATACCATCCATCATCTCCTTGTTTTTCAGTCTCTGTTTCAATCCTCAACATGTTGCAGAAATTAATTTGCATCTAATGCTATCTTGATTGAAGGGAAATCTTGATAAAATACCATATGTTACAAATCATCTGGCCAAGAATAGCTCCAGATATAATGTTGTCCATGGTGAGAAGACACACAACAGATGCCCGTGATAAATAAGACACCCAACCTGTTTTTTTTTTCTTTTTTAATCAATCTATCTCCAGTAACACACGGTGTTCTAATTTTAATTCATTTTTAATGTCGTCTACACGCATCAACAGCCTCGCAAAAATGAGTCCAAATGTCATCGTTAGACAAACAGCCAGTGCTGCTTCAAATTACAAGAAGTGTAGCTTAATTTTCACCAGCAATACAACAATGTGGCCCCTTCAGGCGTTTGTATTTTGAACAATAGTGTATGAAGGCATGTGCTTTATCACTCTGAGGCTGCACAGACTTGTTTAGGGCTGGGTATTGAACTTTATTTGGTACAGACAAAAATGTGTCCCTCCAAGATACTTGTATTGCAGACCGTATTGGACACTGGGGGTGGTTTTCTTTTGTGAATGAACGTATTCAGAAATATGTTTATATTCCTCCAAGTAGCGTATCGAAACAATGCTGGAACTCGGACATGGTTTGGCAGTAGTATTGAAAAGTTAGCAAGATAAATTTAGTGTTGGTTTACTCTGTTCTCACGCATATTAATAAAAATATAAAATAATGTAATTGTTATTGTTTAATTCAGTGGGGTTACCACCTTAATTATTACTCCTCAAAGTCATGTCAGATAATTGGTGATAACCATAGAGATATTTTAACTCCTTTTTAGGCCCTCTCTTGCACTATGGCTGCCCAGATCATCAATATACAATCAGGATGAAAGCTTTCAAGTTGCTGATTACAAAAACTGAGCCATGACATAAGTATTTGTTTACCAGTGGATTTTGACCTCTTCAGTGCCACGCAGTTGCGTGACATACAATAGGGTAAATCAAGACATTCATTCTGTATTGTGTCTAACTTATGTCTAAGTGGATTCTGCAGATGCGCTCCACAAGTTGAGATCAAATGTTTCTGCTGATGTCAGTTTTTGAGCCATAACAAAGAACAGTATTGACTTATTAAGTTTTCAGTAACATGCTCATCATGGCAATGAAGGAAGCAGAAGAAGTCACGATGAGGCGTTAAAAATGACATGACTAATGACTTGATGAACAAAACCCTGGTCAAAATATGAAACAGCATTCTGAGGTTCATCTGAATTTTAAGGACTTTTAAGCTAAGCTATTGTCAAGGTGTTCCTGTCCTTGATTTTACTGATTCTGTTATACCAGCTGCTATAACAAACTAAAAATGATCCTCCTAGATCCTAGATACTCAGCATTGGAATTGGCAAAAAATGGGATTGGGGCAACAATGTAAATCAAATCTTACCCAAAACGATTTAGACTTTAAGTTCACGTCCATCAGTGTAATTTCAACAATAATAGTGAATAGTTTAGATTTTTCTGTTAGATGTTTTTTTTTTGTTTGTTTTTTTATCTTTTCTGCCTCTGTCTCCAAACTTCAACACAAGAAAAGTTTGTAAGGCTTGACAAAAAGGGCCATTATTTGCAGAATACGGGAAGGCATTAATAAAATATTACCTCTGTCAGTGTTCCTCATTGATAGCAGTTCTTACAAATGGGCCACTGTCACTGAGGAACATCCCTCCCACACAACCACTAATTGGATTCTGAATATCAGAGAAGACGATGGGGGGAAGGGAGCAGTCCTTTGAAACCTTCACAGGACAAAGTGCTGCTGCTAAAATGACAGACAGGATGTCTTTATCTCTGTGTTATGTTGTTTCCTTATGCTTAATTTTTACTTTTCTGTTCCTTTGTTCCTTTTCTTTACCATCCCCGCCTCATTCAGCTTGCCATTCTGTTTTGATACCGTTTGGCAGCCTCTCATGGAGGCACTCCCATTCCCAACGGACAGCTGAAACATTGAGGACAGCGGGACTGGGCCAAAACCAACAAATCTGAGGCCAGCAGGTCCTCAGATCTCAGATCCTTCAGTGCTTTGTCTTTGCTGTGATTTACTTCTGAAGAGACCCCGAGTAAATGACAGCCCACCTCAAGTCAAGCAACATCAAAACTAAACATTACTTCATCTGACAAGCCAAACTGTTTGGGCAAAACCAGATCTGACCAGACATTATTAAAGCGGATGAAACCAAATTAGAAGACAGCAGTAATCAAGACCAGAGTAACAACTGTCGAACAGGCATCTGCTGGCTAATCCTACCCCACTTGGGATGTAGCCTGCATGTGGTGGTCTGGTCTCAAATAAACCCGTGTTACACACACTAAAGTTTCTGCTTTAAGGCCAATTGATGGATTATTTAACAAGAGGATAATTAAATCTTCTTGAAACACTGACATACAGCAGTGCAGTCAGAAAGACAAGGATGTCTGTCTGATTGACAGGTGGAATAGATTAATTAACATATATTATATCTGCTTATATTATAGCACTATTTATTAAAGTTTATATGCTGTTTACAAATGCTAACTCTGAGGGTTAAAATATTACTACAGTATCATTATACATCATGGATATTGTGGATATTCAGTTGATACAGGGAAAACAAATCATTCAAAAATCCCAAAATGCCTATGTTGATATATTGTGTCACCTGACCATAAGTTGGTGTTTGACCCACAGATTTCTGCAGACACTTGGAGTCTTTCCTGGTTTTGGTCTGTTCTGTAGCCCGTTTAATTTTTTCCAGTTTGGTGTTCAGCAGTGAAGCTCTGTTGGGTTGAAGGCGGTTTTTATGTGTCCACTGACATTGTACTAAATCTGTGGGACTTTGATGTATCAAAAGTGTTTTTTTTTTTACTATATAAAGAAGCGATAGCTCAGTATAGATGTGAAACCCTGAAACACTGTCAGAGCTCAATGTCAGCTTTTCAACCTCATTTCAAATCCAATGTGTTGGAACACGCAGACAAGGTGAAATGATGAGGACACATTCTTGATACTTTCTAACGGTACGTTTACACGGTGCAGCAGTTAATAATAATCTGTTTGATCTGTGTTATTTTGGTTTTGTGCTTTACATGTTTTATTATATCTGTGTTATTTGCATTTAATGATGTATTCTTTTGCCCTTTGAATGTTTATTATTCTTTATTAAAATATTTACATTTTAATACAGTGTATCCTCATGCTTTTTTCTGTTTTAAAAGACCACTGAGGAGGATTTAATGGTTTCTAGTGGTGTAGTTGCTGATTGCAAACCCCTTACATCTACATCTAGCATTAAGAAGAAACTATGGTGGCCGCAAAAGGCCATATCTAGAGTCTGTGATTAGTTTGTCCATATGGCTGTTTTCCATTCCTGCCATATTCTGTCCATAAATGTTTTGGACCTTTAACATAGAACATCAACCTGTCCACAGATTGAAGACTGTAGTCAGTGACTGAAATACATCCATTTGGATAAACTGGACTCATTTTCATCTTCATAACTGATCAATTATTATTCATCGTCCCCAATGACCAAAGTGAAGTCAGTAAAGTCAAATAAAGTAATTCACCTATAAATGACTAATCTGTAATTATTCTCGATTAAACTAACTCATCACAGAATTAAAATGTGCTGCAGGGTTTTGACACTGAAACAGAGGCTGAGGGGCTCCATAGGGTCGCTGCCACCCTGAGAGGAAAGAGCGAGCCTTCACCTTCATAATATGGCAATAAATCAGCCCATTAGCTATTAACCACAAGGAGACTGATTCAAGCTTTTGCCCTGCATGGGATGATTCTTACATAACCTTCCTAATGACAGCCAGCGAGATTAAACAGTGAACATTTGCATTGCATGTACAGCCCATTCAGCGACAGTGAGGGGAGCGGGAAAGGTTACCGCGTCTAATTATGAATGGTTAATTTGACCTGAATAAATTGGAATACGGCTCCTCTGGTTTACAGAAAATTGCCGAGGCAATAAATCACCCTAACGAGAGCAGGCTGATGTCTGCAAACACATTAGTCATTATTAGAAATGTGAAGTCCCGGACATGATGAGGGCTCAGACATCATCGATGCCTGGATCATTTCCGTAGACCCCATTTACCAAATAGGTGAACATTCGCTGCCCTCCATCTGTTTCTGCTGCAGGAATGTGTAGCGCCTTCCTCTGAGCCATTAATTAGAATTCAATCACAAACACTAAAACTGAGCACAGAAGAGGACATAGTGCAGCGTGGCCAGCAGAGCTCCATTTCACTGAGAGAAACATGCATCTGATGACAATTTACTATTATCAGTTGTTTATTTTAGTCAGAAAATGGGTGCATAAAACATCCAATACATATATATTTCTATATAGTTCTTCAACGTCTCATTCCCTACAGCTGACTTTTGGGGGATGCGAAAGAGTGGAAGGGGGGATTTTCAAATCAATTAACCTCAAATTACAGTGGATCCAAAATGGCATCCAAATCTTTGTCTTTCCGAGGTGCTGGATTACTTCCCAGAAGTCTTGGCGCAACACCAAAAAGCCAAGCTGCTAATGTATTCCTCCAAAACATTCTCTGCTCCTGTGAACTCCATCACACGTCTTCCACCCTTTTTTTTTTTGGAGTGCCAGTCTGGGAACATTTGAATCTGCCTTTTTGTTGTTGTTGTTGCATATAAAATACACACAGCTTAAAACAGCTTAAAAAGCTACTGAGGCGATGGTAAGAGATGTATCACAAATGCGCACGTTGCCGTCACGTCGTAACACGATGAAAGCAGGATTTTGATAAGCGAGAGGAGAGAACTGACAATTTTGCGTGTCTGTCTTGAAGCAGACCAGACACAGATGCTACATGACACAGCGACATCTGTATCAGTGCTGCTGAAACTGCTGACGCACTCTTCTGAGCTCTGGGCCTGTAGTACTTGTCTGGCATTACACGGGATATTTTTGCCTATATCGGGCTTTGATAACTGATGCCAGTTATAATTTAGACTAACTAATTTTAACCTTAGACCTGGTCCAACACCAGGTGTAAATTGCAATATGCTATTTGCTTGCAAATAACAAATGGTACTATTACTAAAAATAAAAAAAAATATCATAAAGCAAAGTCAGTGATACAACAAAGCAGACTGGAGGCAAGCTGACTTCATGAAGACAGAACAGGAACAGCAACAGAGATAGAGTCACTGTTAGTCACTGTTAACACGGCAGCACTGATGTTGTGTTCACTCCAAATCTCCAAACCTCATCCTGTCGAGCGGCTCTCGTACTGCTGCTGTCGTCTGCTGTAAAAATATCCCCGTGGGGATTGTTAGTCCTTGAGAGAGTCATTGTCAGAGTCTGAACAGCAGCCTGCCAGCTCAGACCTGCGAGTTCAAGTTTTCCCTCAGACACTCGTCGTCAAGCTTCTGTTATGACACGGCAAAGGCAAAAGAGCAAGAGCTTTTAACATGTTTTCCGGCCCATGATCTCATTTTCTAGATTTGAAATCCACATGGCCACATGAAATGTAGAGCTGTCAAGCCAGTCTGAGTCTTTAGTACTCTATTATTAAGAGCATAGAGGAGCCCTGAGGAGTACTGTGGGATTGGAATCATGACATCTATCTAACCTTTCACATGAGACAAGTATCAGTATTGGAAATCTTCCATGACCTGAATTATGGATAATAAGTGACCCGACATGTGACCTAGACGCTTAGTTTCAGCCAAAACAGGTACAGTATCAAACTGTCAACTCATTTTTCTTCTTTTTTTTTTTGTCCATAAAAGCAACAAGCTGCATGAGCCACATCAAAAGAACAAAGAACAAAGAAGAAAGAGAAGAAAAGGGAGGAAAAAAGGCCACAGTGAGGAAGGATAAGGAGTGATCATGGCTGTTATTTATCACGACAGTAGACCGTTCATGCAGTGAGTGTGACACTAACATGCTGATCAATAAAACACCAGTTCCCATCTACTTAAAACCTTCAGCTAACATAGCCTACAGGTATGTTTCCTAATGCCAGCTTTATAGCTGCTAGTTTCAACTTGCTGAACAGCCAGAAATGGCATCTGTGCTCTCCAAGGAAGGCTATTAAAACATAATAACAAGTCTTTAGCTCAAACACCACCCCGTCTCTTATTGGCCATTTCTCTTATCATTGCTCATTTCCTTTCTTTCCGCGTTTTCCTCCCACTCGCTTTTGTGCTTAATGGTTAACTTGCATTTATGATTGTTTTGGTACTACGACTGCCCCCATTAAGCTGGCAGGATGCCAGTTACTTCCACTATTACAGATGCTAATGACTCTCCTTGGGGAGCAGCTCCAATTCTCAATTTAAACTTCAATGAAACAGAAATAATAATAACCGCTTTATGGAAACAAGACAAAACAAAGAATATGTTCTGTGAAGTCGTGTTCGTCCCTTTGTTAACACGGACGAGACAATTTCAACGTAAAACTTGAAAACGGGGGGAAAATGACAAGATAGAGCGCTACGTTAAATGAGGCACGCCGGATTAAAGTTAATTTAGGAGGAGGAGGAGGAACATTAAATAACTTTTGATCCATTTTGTGATATCATCATCCAAATATTGTGTGACAAGCATTTATTAAAGACAGCTCTCCCAACATGCCTTCTCTCTCAATCACTCCCTTCCACGCTAACATGCCTGGACACTTACAGGTGCTAATGAAGTCGTCCTCCCCGGAGAACGGCTCTCATCTCTCAAGTACACTCCAATTAAAAAAGGAGGGGAAATAAAATAAACACTTGCTAAAACGTATTAACGTGCTCCCCTGCTTCGTGCTGCCTCCTGTGTAAAAGCACCGTCTTTTACCCCCTGGCCTCCCAAAACGCAGCTTTATTAGAGCAAATAAAAATATATAAAATGGAGACCAAGGCAGAGAAAAGTTAAAAAAAAAAAGAAAAATGTCCAATTTAGCAGTATTAAAATGTGTCTCTATGCTGTTTTGAGCACATTCAGTGAGCAGAAAAATAGAAGTCCTGACCCCACAGATCGAGTGGGGACCATCCTTTCCAATAGCACATGCTGCATGTGTCCGTGCATAAATGTAGCAGGAGCACAGAAACTCAGTGCTTCAGCGCTTTGCACCTGAACAAATAACTCTTAAAATGCAATTTAAAGCAACGCTGTGGAAGTTTTCTACCATGAAATGACAGATTTGAAATCATTGTGATGCTACGCTGGACTTCAATCAGGTGAATGGTGTCTGCGTCATTCCCACTCTGCTCCCTGTGCACCTGTTCTTGCACAATGTCAACTCTGCGTACGATCTCCCGCAAGAAGTGTATACCGCTTTATGGCACATGCTACCAACTGTTTTGATTTTGGTGACACTGAATCATATTTCTCTAATGTTCGACACCTATTAACCGGTAACTACCTTTCAAAAAAAAAAACTCAGTAGTCAGCGTTAGCTTCTTTGCCCTGGCTAGCTTGACATTTGACTCCTTTTGTCTCCTCAAAATGTTTTCAAATGTGTTTAGAGTTAGGGTGACAATATCAGGGTAGGGTAGAGAAGGGCAGGTCATGACTTCACCATCCTTCAAAAAAATGTCCTAAGTGGTATTGGGTCAGTGCACTTCAGAGATTCACATACCCGCTATCTGATCCTGCGTTTTGAACAGTATTGGCGTCATTTCCAATACTGGTAACAGTATCAGAACTACAAATACCAACAGAGGATGTACCACATTATGGATGATGTGATTAATAACCCAGCTACAAAAACTGATACTGACCTTTGAGTTTGAGATGAACTTGAATACATGCTTTATAGGCAGATATGACACAAATGCTAAAATTCAATTCAATGAATCTTTCCTTTCACAAGTTAGAGCTATCAAGATCAACTCCTTACAATTTAAATCAGCAGCTGTGGCACTTGTTGAAAATATCCACTTATAAGCTTTTTTGGGAGACGAGAACGACTGTCCTTCATAGTCTGTCTTTCCAGCTACCACTGGGACACTGCAGGTCCTTTGTTGAGTCACTGCCACAACTTGTGTCAGCTGTTATCAGGGCCAGAGGTGGTCCACTGCAGTACTGAACAGGGTCTCTAGCACTCTCCTCCACTCTATATTTCAGCAGCGTCACACTGTGGATCATGTACCTGTGAGCCTACATGTTCGGACATGTAGATGACAGACGGCGAGCAGAGTAATCTGTGGAGAAAGTAGCCCATTAGCTGAGCTAACCTTGAAAGTATCTGGGAGGTGGGGAGGCCGGAGCGAGCCAACAACACCCCTGCAGGGAGAGGCTGAACATCCTTCCTGCACAGGCTGTGGAAATTCAATTACAGCCTAATGAAGAGTGAGCTGACCTCCATTCACCATCGCCACTCTCTCCTCACGCCTCCTCCTCCTTCCCTCCCTCCCTCGTTTCACTCAGCTGAAGCTTATCATGGACTGTAGCCGGGCAGGTTAGCAGGTATAACTAGTTACATTGACACTGGTGGTATCTTTACCTCTCTGCCTTCATTGATCCAGTCATTATTACACTGCATTCCTTTCCTGTTGTTCCTGTTCCCTCCTTTTCGGTCTGCGTTTTATTGAGCACTGCAGCCTGTTTAGTCTATTTTTCTTAAAGGTGCATAATATATGGTTTAAGACGGGGGGGGCAACAGAAGGGAGTAGCACATCTGGGTACTGTGTGATTGCGTCAATGCAAATGCCGAGGTCTTTGCCAGTTTAAAGGCCGTGTAAAGTAAGAATAAATATGTGTTCTGAGTTTGTCAGACCAAAGAAGAAAGAAGCAACTATTTTCCAACATACTTGAGGTATTTTGAAAGAAATCTCAGTTTACTTTAATAGCATAAAATTTTTAGCTGTTAGTCGGTCAGGCAAACAATGATCTCGCATTGGAACTGACATCTGTATACAGAAAGAAGTAAATAAATGGGGGGTTGATGCGTGTCTTTTCAGTCCGCTTACATCAAATATATATCACTTTGTCTGTGTTTTTCTGTAGCATCAGTAACTAGCCTGCAGTGAAGTCTTAGCCTTAATATTGACTGACTGGGTCTCACAGTTTACCATTTTCATCCTCTCTGCGGATGGTTCCGTCAAAGGTCAACTCTGTAAAGACAGCGTGCTATTTTGCTACAGCATTATCTGAACAAAGTTGCTTAGATAACTAAGTGGAGTTGCTTCGACCCTGCGAGCAAATCCATCAATGAAATTTCTCTCTCGCTCTCTCATGAAATTTCCAGTCAGATAACTTGTTTTCATAATACTGAGTCAGTGGGTTGATTTATGTATTTACACTATTTTTATTTATTTATTTATTTTTGATAATCTACGCCCGAGTAATGTGTGGTCGCTTACATGATGTGAAAAAAGAGGAATATAAAAGAGGACTATAACATCAAAATAAGGGGTGTTTGTTTTCATCATCATGACAGCCATTTTGCCAAATTGGTATTTTTCACTTGTCCTGCTGCCAAGATGGCAATCCATCTCTTTAATGCTTACTCAGACTGCATCGTGAGTAAGATAATCTGGTTATGGTGTCATTCGTTTGCCAGGAACTGACATGCTCATTTTTAGGCTCCAGACTCAACACTTTCCATCACAAGCTCAAAGAAAGAATGGAGCCACTGATATTATGTGTGGTGATAAATATTTCTGTTGGCTCTAATTATCCGTTTCATTCATTCCATTGTGAGAGTGTCTTTTACATTTGTGTTTATTTCACCATCGGCTGTGCCAGAGATCTTACAGACAGATGCGGGTTGATAAAAAGTCATAAATTCAATTCATAGCATCCACCTCACCTCTCTGTCTTTCCCATTATCACTTCCTCCCTCCTCCCCTCTCTGAATGTTGTTTCATGCCTCTTGATTACTCCATTTCTCACTCTATGACTACATTTAATGCTCCTGCCCATTTATCACCTGCCTCCACGCTGAACTGTGCTTTCATTCTTCCTGCCAAAACATGATAACCGCCATTAAAAACATGTCATACCGTCTCAGATGTCTGGCTGGAAATTGGCAAACGAGTACAGAACTAATTACATGTTGGAAAAAAAGAAAAAAAAAACTATTACTAAAAATATTTCAGAGCAGAATCTTAATCTTATTCTATACTAATATTTTAGCCTTCCCAAATAAAATATTTCTCTCGGTTTTCCAGACGGTTGTCTAATTGATCCCATCAGGCACTGGACAGCAGCTGAATAATTGTGCAATCAATCTCGACTTTGTGACAGGTTTGCATCGCGGGAGGTGACGCTGCAGTGTGGCTTGGTGGTCCGGCTGAGAGGGATCGTCTCTGTCACAGACCACAGTTAACCATGATGGATACATACGGGCTCACACCGTCCCCGGTTTAATAAAACTCCACTATGAAGATGTCTAAGTCCAATAACATGCCAGAGATGAGATATGAAAGGAAAATATGAAGCTGCCCTTTGGCTGACAAAATGTTTTTATTTATTTTTTTTTTAGCAAAGTGTTTTTTTTACTTTTCTTTAATAACACAGCAAAAGCATTAATGATATCTAATCTAGCCATATTTTGCCCTGAGTGGGTAAAAGACGATGAGAGAGATAAGCGAGCTGACAAAGCAGCTGGCTGAGTGCAACTATCACATAAAATGCAGCACTCTTATAGCATCCTCACTGCATAATTCAAAAAGTCATACATGGGCAAAAACACACCAAATGTGGTTCTTACAGACGCTGTGCTGGAATTTACAGCCAAGATTGTCGGATATATAAAACCTTAACAACAAAGGAAGCTGTACAGCTAGACTATAAACCAAAAAAAGTAAAAGATACTGACACGAGAGCCGCCAACTGAACCAGTTTTACTGACATTGGAATGTTTGGTGCAAGCTTTTAAGAGCTTATCTTGTCTTTATTCTTCAAATCAAAGGGCAACATGAGAGTGAAAACCAGTAAAGCTGTGGGCTTTAAAACCAAAACAGTGGGCTGAAAGACACTAAAATGCTCCGCAGATCTTAAAGGGACCTGCAGAGTCGGGCGATCATTTCTGTGGGTTCATCACGAGCAACACCTTTCTCTTTACATGTAGTCTTTTCATCCATTGTTAATGCAAAAAAATATCAGCGCAGCTTTAAGGGGTAAAGAGGCTGTTTCATGGTCTATGGTAGTTAAGAGGTACTTTTTTCTTTAATCTATAAACAATTTACTGTGCTCAATGGTTCCTTCACAGCTGCCGGCATCCTCTTCTCATGATGTCAACCAGGTGTACTCTCTACTTAGTAACGAACCTCAGGCGTGCCACAGCAGCTCATCCGAGGAGATTTCCTTTTATCTAGAGAAGAAAGGTTTCATTTTGAGGCTTCTGTGGGAGGAAAAATTGGTCCCTCTGCCTTTTCTGTGATGGATTTCTACCTTTATGATTGTTGAATGTCAGACGAAATAGAACAAAAAAAACAAAAAAAAACAACACTTTCTCTTTGATTGAAGGACTCGCAGTGAAACCTGACATTTACTGCTGTCAACAATCTTCCACTGAGTAAAGTAAAGTGAATAACAGCGCAGATTAGCAGGGAGAACAAAAGTTAGGTCAGCAACATGACAGCCGACAATCCCAACAGTCAGTGATGCTGACGGGGAGTCAGATTTATGAGCTTTGTTGATGTGATGCCTGAAAAAAGGTGAATATCACACCCACCTATTTGGACTAGCAGCTAATGAAAATTTTCAGGACTCGACTGATATATCAGCACGGCTAATATGCCAAGGTTCATGTATTACCCACAGTACCAGCACAGAAACTACGCAATGCACTGCTGTAGACGGGGCAGCAACAAAAGTTAATATCAGTCTAATTGTATGTTCTGTTTAGAATATTTCCACCTCTTTACAGACAGGAAACTCAACTCTTATGTCTATCGATCTATGTCTGTCTACAAACCCACCAGGCACCACTAACAAAAAATGTATTGTACCTCACAGAATACAGGAGTTGTTAATCCATCACTGTCTCCATCAGTTAGTTAGAAAGGACTGCCTGACAGCAAGGTAAAGCGGTGAAATTATTCTAAATATAGCGTACACTTTGACTGACATTGATTTTTTTATGTGTCTAAAATACCCTTTGCTGTTGCCTCCATCCACAGCAGTGTATTACTTATCTTCCCTGCTGGTCCATCTGTCTGCTTCTTCAAACTGGTGACTAATGTCTACTGTAGGTAATACACTGACTATGAATGCGTACGTCACACAACTACGCTTCAAATCACCAGAACTACACATTTAAGCAAATCTGATACAGACAAATTCAGGTCACAGAAGGAAGTTAACAAGCTGCCATTACTCTGCTACATGGAATCAATTCCACTTTAATTCATTACCAATATATGTTCCTGTTTATATTCAGAGTGGCATGCTGGCCGGCCGGAGGACGGTGTTCGCCTGTGGTGAGTCGCTGATCTCTTGCTGACTGACGGTACATCTTATTACTTATTAAATGATGGAACCATGTACAAATAAACTACTTTGGGGGAGAACAAGTCAGCTCTGTTTTGCTTCTGTAGAAGTTCCCATGAAATAGAAAGAGTGCTACTTGCTTCCTCATATTTAAGTGTTTCCTGGGAGGGACTTGTCATGAACGGGTGTTTAAAGTAGTCAGAAACAGAGCATGCTTTACACCCTCACCTCTATGCAGCTAACGGTACAAGCTAGTGTCAGTATACCTGGCTGGATCTGGCATCGAAAACAAACCTCGAAAGACCAACAGTGGTCATTTTGGCAGGAGTACAGTAGCCTAACGAGGTGGTTTTCATCCTGGGTTTGGCTCCTGGCATCTTGGGAGTAAGTCAGTTCGGTTAGCTGCACGGCTGCTTAGCACTGTGTCCCTCAGGAAAATCTGTAAACCACCATGGGAGTGTAACATTCTTCTTTGTTGTCTCACAGGCTGTATTTGATCCTGGTCCACTTTAGTTGCCTGCTAATGATTGATTCAGTTAGTCGCAGTTAATTAGCAGTTAGGTAGAGGTATCTGTCCACCGCGAAACTCGCATAGAGTTGAAGCAGTCGGGAAAGATCAGAGGTAAAACCAGCAAATATATTCAGTGTAAAATATGATCCAGTTTCACCAAAATCACTGAATAAAGTAATCAGTAAGGCTGGGCCATGGATACATGCAGCAGCCCTCGAAATCATGCTCAGACTCAGACTCAGACTGTGGTTTAGAAATACCCAAACATAACTCACAAGCATTACATATAGTTCCAGACATATGTCTGACTTCATGAAGAGATGACAAATGAAACAAGGCTGAATATTTTGCATGGGAGAGACGTGAGAAAAAGAAACGGCACAGAAAAACAAAACATTAGAAATAAATTCCAAAACTCTGCCTCGCACATACTGGACACACACAGTAAAAGGTGATAAAAGAGAAGCACAAACGAAGAGATGTCGAGAGATGAAACAGGGCATCAACACGTAGATGGAGGTGCTAAAGATGAGAGACGTCAAGAAAAGACAGAAAGAAAACAGGGAGAGACAAAGAAAAGATAACAGACAGGAAGGACAAAAAAAAGAGAAGAGCAGCAAGGAGGAGAGGAAGGGAAGAAAGGAGACATTAACGAAGATGATGAGGGGAAGAGAGAGGAGATAAAAACAGCAGGTTTCAGTGTTTGCATGTTATCGGTGAGTCACTGCTCAGCCTGACTGAACTGCTCCGACAACACAGAGGTGAGCGTGGGCGAGAGACAGTGAGAAAGGCAGAGCGAGGAAGCTGGGACTGAGACCGTTTTACATTAACAAGGTGATGCCTATTCAGAAAACAGATGAATATGGATGCAAATATTACCAGATGTAATTTTGGTATTCACACACTCGTGGGAGGAACAGGAAATTATAATCATAATTGGGTGAGATTTCTCTCCAAACATCATTGCTGCGAAAGAACAGCTTGTGTAGAGAAGGGTGTAAACCTTTCTGACTCTGGACAGATTGGATTTCAAAATTATAAATATTGTGCCACAATTCAAAAAAGAAAAAAAAAGTTTTAAGGTGTCTTCTTATTCTGCAGCCTGGCTATGTGTTGCAGTGCTGAAGGCACCTTTCTGCAAACCCTAACTGTACTTCACTTTAAAGCACCTTCTCCTGGAGAAAGCTGATTTCTTGGTTCACTAAAAATGAAAATGACACTAGGTAGTTTCCAAAAAACTAGTTTCCATTGCAGAAGAGTTGATTCTTTGGGGATCCAAAGTACCCAACAAAAAATGTAAAAAAAGATATAAAGATATAAATAACAGTAAAGTTGGAATAAGAAAGAAACCTGAGTATGATGGGAAAACACATGACAACAGTGGAACTGATTAGAGATATGATTCGGGCATGACGACTGATTGGACAGCATGTTCTCACTCCTAACTTGCCAAAAACAGCAGCTTGATCAGTGGCCTCACACTTCAAACTAGGACGCTAGTGTCAGTTTTGCACATGTGGGACTCCCCAGTCAAGTTAGCGATAATAAAGATGCAAAGTCCAGCTAGACTTTCAAAAAACATTTCACATTTTATGAGTTTGGATGATCGCAGTCTGGTTAGGAACAAAAACTACTTGGTTTGGGTGACGCAATAATGTAATGCAACGTTGGTTGTGGACGTCATTTACCATTGATGTTAAAAAGAAGTCAGTGTTGAGTTTTGGTTTCACACAGGTCGCAGATTTGTCTCCTGGGTGAAAGTCTGGTGTTTGTTTGACCCATGCATCCACTACATCCACCTCCACGTGAAGTCTTTCTCGCTTTTTGGACTACATCACCTGATTTGACCTGATCTTTCCATTCAACTTCTCACCCAAATCTAGTCCTTATTATGGACATAAATTAGCAACAGTGTGCTGTCTCTGCATTTACTCGTTGTTCAGTATATGCCCCTTTCTAAAAAAAAAAAAAATCTAATTTTAAAATCTGAAAATAATCTTTTTGTATTTTCATTTCCAGCTTTACTGACCTGCTGCAAGTCGATTTTACATTTCCAGGCTAACAGATTGACTCAATATCAAATTTTCAAAAAAAAAAGTTTTATTCCCAAATATAAATGTATGAATAAAGTCAGAAATAATGAGGACCTAACTGTTATTATAATTTCAAATTTAAAACATGCAATAAAATAAAAGCAGATGGGCAATTTCTGTGCGATGATCATTGTTCCACACACGGGAAACGCTGAGTTCAACACTCACACTTCACACTGTTAGCAGAAGTTAATTTCTTCAATTCATTCTTCCGTTTAAAGTAGACCTAAGCTTAACAGAGACTTTATTCTTTGTCATGTTGGAAGAAGCAGCAGCGTACTGTTGACTGCAGAGTGAAAAGAAATAGAGAAGCAGGGCACAGTGGGGAATAAACAAATATAGAGACTCCCAATGAAAGCCATCTGACCCCCGCCTTGAATCTGATGATCCTTGACTTACAGAGATCCCCAACTGACACCGTCAGAGCTCCTCACAGCTCATACTCATACTGTTCTTTGTGTTTCTTAGACACCATGTTCACCTAAAAACACAGTTTATATTTAGCATGATATCATAAGAAACAGATCACAATCCACCCGAAGCTTTCTTCAACCCCAAAGAGAAAAGTCTACTGCTTACATACAGTGCAGCAAGCATACAGACGAACATAAACCATCAGGTATCCTTTGTGTCAAAGTTGAACAGTAGTATTAATTATGATTTTAAAAAAGGAGAGCTGAGTCTCACTGCAGCGAGGCTATAATTACACAACATAGAAACTAGCACCTCAGAAAGTATAACTACACTTGAAAGTGACTCATCAAACAAAACACTCATCAATTGTTTATCTTGTTCATGTCGGCTGTGAAGTACCAAAACAAGACCGTCAATTAATGCAGCGTCGGTATTAGTGCAAGTAAGCAGCAGAGAGATGCATCGAGAAACGACGTGACTGAGAAGGTTTGAACCTCGCACTTTAACGCGCTGTGGGTCCTATTTTTTGTGGCGGCGCAACGACCAGCACCTTGACATTCTTTTGCCCGTGTTTGTGGTACGTGAATGTGAGTATGAATACTTGTTTGTTTCTATGCGTCAGGCCAGTGATTAACCGGCAACTTGTCCAGGGTGTACCCTGCATCTCGCCTGATCTCAGCTGGGATAGGCTCCAGCCCCACCGTGACCATGACAAGGCTAAGCGGTTACAGAAAATGAATGGATGTTTGTGGTATTCTGGTGCTCAGTGTAGAGGTCACAGGTGGGAGGTTCAGTCAATAGTGGCAGCAAAAAGTGAGTTGGTGGTATTTTGGTGGAAGAGGTGTCTGTTTATTTCTTAGAATCCAGGTCGTTTTGCCACAAACACTGGTGTTCATGTTTAACGAAAGTGAAAAATAATTTCTGTGTCCGCTTCAAAATTGAATGGGTTCATGTCCCACGCTTACAGCCTCCCATCACGCCACATGACAAGTGGGCCAGTAATTTTTCCTGTAATCCTGCTGAAAACATACACTGGCAGAGGTAATTAAACACAACCAGTAGATGTGTTTAAATGTTGTTCAATGTGGACAAAACCTCAGTTGAATTTATCAATAAATAAATAAATACAAGTGATTCTCACAGTATCTGTTGTCCACGGCTTCTTCTCCGCCAGTTCATTAAATCCCTGCAGCCATCTGAAGACAGCAGGACAGACACGTAGATAAATCTGCAGCCTGTCATTACACACGGCCGACTGGTGTCCTTGATTAAATCGCATGCAAATGACACAGGCCGCTACACAAAACACACACCTCTGCACACTAGACTAGCCGGCTACAGCTCAATATTCTACCTGCTTATGAGGTAGACATCGGAATAACAGAGACTCTTTAGTCCTGCGGCACAGCGTCTTTTACGGTTTTTAACCAAACGCTGCTGCATCATAAATACACTGCAATACAGCGTTAGTTATGATTGGAAATCATGTTGGATTCATGCAAACATGTAAAATGCTAATTAACTGTTGTGGCGCTCTTCCCTCGTCCAAAAAAATATGATTTCTCAGAGAGGCAGATTCTTCATTTTGTTCAGCCGTTATTATCGCCTTGTGTCACTGTGGTTGGCTGAGCTGTTTCAGAGCCAATGGCTGAGAGTGTATTTATCAATCAGCAGACAATCTCAAATGACCTCACCAAGCCCCTTTTGCACTGCGCACTGCTGCACATACATGAACCAAAACAACCGTCTGTGTGTGCCTCGTGTAAGATGGCGCCCCGTCTGTCCTTCCGAGCAAAGAAACTCGCACACAAAAACACGCAGCTGAAATACACAATCATCTGAATGTCTTTTCTCCTCTCTGTCTCATCATATATATATTTTTAGTCCATTATTTAATACCAAAGGAAATGGAAAAAGAGAACAGGAAATTATGCTTCACACGGCGGCTGTGAACCA
This sequence comes from Protonibea diacanthus, assembly GCA_028641955.1. Classification (NCBI taxonomy): domain Eukaryota; kingdom Metazoa; phylum Chordata; class Actinopteri; family Sciaenidae; genus Protonibea; species Protonibea diacanthus. Next base: position 11,225,294 of record CM053990.1, read on the forward strand.
GCCTTAATGATGAATATCTTGTTCTCTCCTCCACTCAGACCCCGGCGATAATATTGCACTTGTCCCCCCGATTTATTATGTAAGGGTTCAAAGCCGTACATTAACTCCAGAGTTCAAACTGATTAAGCGAGCCCGTGTGAGAATACCGATCCACGCCAGAAAGCGGATTTCTCTCCATCGCTAATGCTACCAGGGTCACACGCTGCCCTCATCATCACCATCTGCTCAGAGGTTACCGCGCTCTTCAGCTCCAATATGATTTTCATGTAGCCCGTGTGGAAGAAATAATCCACGAGTCTCAGTTCAGAAATAAAAATATGAACCAAAAAAAAATGGATGATATCCCGGCAGAACCAAAGTTCACACACTCAAGAGGAGAGCGGCGAGCTTTGTGATGCTAGACGCTCTCGGGTCTTGATAATAAATGGCCGACTGGGCCGGTGACACAACACATTGCTGAAACAGTGACTCATAAGTGCGTGTGTGTTTGTGTTATTTCTCCTTCTGTCTGCTTATGAAAAAAAAAAAAAAAAAACCCTCTTGAGAAGTAATTTTGGCCTCTGCAGAAGCCGGCTGATGCTTTTGTTTTCTGATTATTTGTGTCACTAACACTTGCAAACAAATAACAGTGCTATATGTAAGAGAAAGACGGAGGAAGGAGATGCCACAGTGCACTTCAAGTCTCAGTTATTACTAGCAAGCCAGCACTGACTGCAGCAGTGCTCGTGTATCTGTGTGCGCGCAGTGGCGCAGGTGTGTTTTCTGATGAGTGGCGAGTGTGTGTGAGTGTGTGCCCTCGGTACCTTTGTCGCTGAAGTCGTCGACCAGGATGACCTCCGCTATGAGCTGCGGAGGAGAGCGGTTGAGCACGCTGTGAACGGTCCTCAGCAGCGACGACCAGCCTTCGTTGTGGAATGGGATGATGATGCTGGTGTTGGGCAGCTTCTCTGCATACAGCTTCTGTTTACAGCTGCACAACACACAGGAAACCGAAGGAAGAAATGAAAGAGGGGAAGTAGACCAGAGTGGATCACCCCTGCTAAAGAAATATCCATATTATTAGTCACGCTACGTGGTGTGGTTCCAGGGAGGTGTTCAGTCCAACATTCTGGTCCAGACTGAACAGTAAATAACTATTAGATTTATTCCTGTGAAATTTATACAGCAGTTTAATTTCAATTGTTAAAAAGAAACGATCGTGGCCACAGAACTGGCATAAAATGTGCAAGGCACTGTCCAGAGCAGTGTTTGTCACAGTTTTTACACTGTGTACCATCTCGGAACATGATAGGCTCTCCACCATTATGTCAGATGTTAAAATACAGCAGTGTAGGACGACCAAGTGATCAAGAGCTTGTGTTTGGGTTGGGAACTTACAGGTGAGGCCACTGGGAGAAACATGACTAAGCATATTCAGTGGACCCGGAACCTGGAAGTTAGAAGTCTTTCTTGGCATATGTGCCAGGAAAGTAGTTCCTTTTGGGTTGAATAGGCGCCGTCTTGGCATTCAGTATCTGCTTCTATTATTCAGCTGTGCTCTAGATACATTGTATGTTGGTTTCAGGTTGGCTGTATAGTCTTCTCCGTAATAATAGCCAGTAGGGCTCAAGTCTCTTCAAAAAAAATCAAAAAGATTTCTCAAAAAGTAAGTTAACATTAGCTATAAATGTTGGAATGCTTATTGACGGTGAGGAAGAGAGTCATCTGGAACCGCAGACACAAGCCTTTTCTTCAGCCTACTGCAGCTCTCTCAGCTAGCTCCACCTGAACAATGTGTTGCTCTTTTAATAAGATGTAATGAAGCATACCACCTGCTGGCTCGCCCTTCCATCTCTTCCTCTTTTCCCTTTCTGAGAAGTCAGAGAGGAATCTGTAGAGACAGTAATTATCTCTGAGTCTCTCAGGCCTGTCTGGCTGCCTGAAACTCGCCCTCTCTCTCTCTCTCTCTCTCTCTCTCTCTCTGCATCTCTATCTCTACCATGTCATTCAGTCAGCGAGGGAGAGTGAAATGAATGAATGAATGAATGCAGTTGAGAGGTCTCGGTCCACTGAGGATTGATCTGGCCCTTGGCTGTCAGACACCTGTCAATCTGCTGTCACCAGTCAAACAGACACTCCTGCTCCCCTGCACCATCCAGCTCACCCTGTCTGGCCTGTGTGAAGCATATGGAGATGTTGGAGGTCCAGAACGTCCATGACAAGCACTTTTTTGTGGTTAGAGGATTTCAATGCTGGACTCAGTTGTCCTTTACCTGTACAGTCAGACTTTTGTTGGTCTGTGCATGATTGTGTCGAGAGCTGAACTTCAATTCAAATCTAAAAGAAGCTGCAAATGTTTGCTTCCTGTAACCCTGAGAACCTACTTATCAAAGACTATTATTAAAGAGAATAGCACTGGTTGCACAAGACATATCCAATAGTGTTGTACAACAGAAATCACAAAACATAGGTTGTAATTATATCCATCGCCTGCTTATAATTGTTCCAATAGCAGATGGATATTATTTAGGAACTTAAATATGGATAATTCTGCATGTTTTATAATAATAATATATTATATTGAATTGTGTTCATTGACTTTCTCATTTCAGATGAAGAGACATTATCTGTTGGAACAGATGTGGTGCACTTTCAGCATATTCAAAAGGCTCTGTTACTGCAATCATGAACAAAACAAAAACCACCAAATAGTAGTGTAAGTGATCCAAAATCAAACATAAATTGATCCATTTTTCTTTGTAAAGTTCTACATCCGGCAGCTCAACCTCTAAAATGACCCTATAATTATCTGCTCAGGCTAATTTTAAGCTTAATGACTGGATATATCTCCCTGTGCTCCTCTGGATTCTCTCTAAACATTAGTGCTACGCTGAAAGAAAAGGGACAATAAATATACAAATAACTTTAATTCACCCACAGAATCTTTCAGAGGAAAGGTTCCTTCCAAAAGGCGTGGACATTATTAAGCTGTTCCGCCTTGGAGTTTACAAAATATAAAGAGTAACATCAATATTTTTTTTCAACATGCAGCAATTTTCCAGTGTTTTGTGTTTAAGTGGCTAATGGGATATTGATTACTGAGTACTCAGTGTACGCACAGCTGGCAACAGCACACCATACAGGCTACAAGGTAATCCAGTTGTGTACCGTTACAGTACAGGGCGTTTTTTCCACTGACAGATTGTTATTCAGGCAAAGTGTCTGACAACATTATGGAAAGGAAGCTACTGAGGTAGACCTTTTTTTTCTGTAAGACTGATTTTGTTGAACCAGAAACAGTCTAAAACCTTCCAGACTCCATTAACAAAAACTGTATTTTTACTTCACAGATCTTACAAACATTGTTGGGAACAGTGAAAATCCAAACCAAGATGATTTTGGTGAGTTTTATTTTTGTTTCTGCTGACTTTGAATGACGTGTTGTTGCTGTTAAGATAATGTGAGATGTTAAATTGCTGTGTTGTCAGTAGAGTCTGGTGGCTTTGAGGAGAGTGAAGTATGACCGTTTCCGGTTAAGCAAAAACGATCTTACTCTTTAACAAAATGTCTATATCTGTAGGGTATTTTTTCTTTGTCGGATACTTTTAAAAATTTGCCACTAAGCCTGTTAGTGGCAAAAACGTGATGTATTCAGACACAAAACATCAAAAAATATTTTTCAGGTATATCAAGCTTGAAAAATTTTAACTCTGTTCCTGTGACAGTTTTGAGAATATACTAATATATAAATAAATATACAAAATCCTTTTGTCATGTATTCATTTCAAATAATGTGCTGCAGTGTTTGTCGATATTAGTGGAGAATAGATAGGTGTCTGAAAGGAAAACATGTTTGCTGGTGCAGGAGCTATACTAAATGTGAAGCATAATGTGACGCAGCATGAGGAATCCTTGAGAGACAACATATAAAAACTATTTACCACATGAAAGTGAAGCCTGGGTCAAAAAAGACTGTAGAAGGAAAACGTTGAAGGCTGATCTGTGATCTGTGAATCAGGTTAGCAGGTCTGAAGCTGTTTTGTGGACAATATTTATAGTGTTGCTGGGGTGTTTATTTTCAGCATTTTATTCTTTAATGAGTCAGAGGAGAGCTGGACGAAACCCAGCAGTCTGTACTGTCGCCACGGGTCCATATGGCTCGTCATGCCTGTACAGCATCTGTTCTTTGACAGTTTAATCTGCTACATGTTGAGTTTAATGTATACCTCCTCCATGCCTCAGGTCTACATTAGGGTTAGGGTTAAGTCTACATTAAAAGAGCAGTAGTGGTTAGGGATGGGTACTGAAACCCAGTGTTTAATGGGATCTGGGGCTAAACATGATAATAGTGAAGAGTAAAGTCCATTAACACTTCAAAACAAGTCTTTTGTACTGAAGGACAGAAAGACCGGTCTTTTTTTTTTATATAACAAAACTATTAATAAAACAATTTAACATACAGGCAAAGAAATGCAGTTTTCAACTGTTCAGTTATTTTTAGGTATGTTATGTTTGCTAGCAGACCTACTGACTGACTGATTGTTTAGTTATAAATATGGTGTATCATCTGAACTGTCATTCAGAAATTCACAGTTTTATGGCACTCAGAGCATCTGAACACAGAGCCAGACAATGGAGGGGTCTTGTCAGATTTGTAGTTTATATTACAGACTATCAATAACATTTAGGTATTGGAGTTGCTAATTTACTATGCTGCAATAAGCATTTGAAGTAAACAAGTTAAGTGAGATTATTTATAAGCCTACTGTGGTGTTTTGTCTTCCATTAAATTAACTTTCTTACTTCATTCATGTTCTCCAGAGGGTGAGCCCTTTTTATTTTCTATTCCATGGCTAGCTTTTTTGCAAATTCCAACCTTGAATGTCAACATTGCACACTAGACATCTCACAGTATATGAGACAAATGTCCAGGGTGTTTACTATTAACATTCATGCTCCCAGGTTGATTAGCCCATTGAATTTTCACAACCCTATGACCTTTCCTCTATCCCAGAAGATTAGAAAAATCATCAATGTGTCAATAATTCCATTCCATTCATATTGTAGCATACAATTAACATGGCAGAATGTCATGTCCAAGAGGCTTCACCTCAGTTCGCTTCACTGTTCTACTTTCCCCTGATGGAAAATAACACATCTATCATCAGTTCTTCACACCTTGTGCAGAGGGGGGGAACATCAATGACACTGATAATTGCTGTCAAGAACACCGTTTATGAGAACATAGGTGTTGTGTTGTGTGTAATCAGCTTCTGTCAGTGTAAAGCTACATCTCTCCTCTGAATAGACTGGGCAGGCTGATAATTAGAACAATTGTTCCAAACAGTGCTCATTGTAATGAGCTGGGACAGAGCCGGCATGGAAAATAAAGGTGTGAACACAGTAGAGCTAGGGCAGGATTGTCCACCATCATCCATTCACAACTGGTGGTAAGGGGGGGGGGCAATGCAGTCACTAATAGTACACAATTTGCATTTAAATGGTGAATTCCTTATTTGGTCCACATCTTTCATATCTGATGCTTTAGATGCCTGGAGGGCAGAAACACAACGTTAGTGTTGTTTTTAGGTCTTCTAAGGAAAAATCTGTCAGTGGAAATTTGAATATTCTGTTTTTGTTTTTTTGTTTTTTTTTTTAGAGCTCAGACCAAGATGTTTTTGTGCAAAGGTTCATTAATTAAACATTCATGCTGTGTGGCTATGTAAGTCAAATAAAAAAATAAAAAAATTTTAGACTTTCACTCTTGATTCTCCAAATTTACAGCCCTAGAGACAATTCTAAATTTGTTTGACCAATTTGAGATTGACCGAAGCGAGCCCTTTGCATGCATGAAGCAGGCGTGTCGGCATTTATCTCTCACAATCCAAATTCAGAAATTAACAGCTGTCTCTTAACATCATCAGAAAACAATGAATTGTATCAGCTATTCCACTCTCATCATATCTAAAACAGATTTCCCTGGGACAACTCTGTACTCAAGCTAGCCTTTCATCTAAAAGTCAACCTTATCTGGGGGGAAAACAACCATCTGCCATGAAGGCCTGGGAGTCTGCCGGTTTTCAATCCAACCAAGGAGTGCACCAGGTGATTCATTTTTCCTCTCCAGTTGATGGAGTGCCAATCTGTGAAATAACTTGCTGCAGTCTTTGGCCAGAATGAAAACCTGCAGACTCTTGGCCCTGTGAGGCCTATTCCTGCTCCCTATTCAGATGAAAATGCGCACACAAACACAGATGATTTATTTTTTTGTAGAAAAATGGCAGTTTTGCCCGAGGTTACTGAGCACTTAACTGGAAATGTTAAAAGGAAGCATTTTTCTGTCAGGTCACCATTGCACAGTCCATAAAAATGACCAATGCGGCTGATCGAGATGGGCTGAAAATCATCAACAGGGTCCAAATTTCTATCTACAATTTATAGAGCAATACAATCTAATCTAAACCCTTATGACAAATCAACTATGGTGATAGAGTTATAGTTGAAAATAAGGCAAAACAACTTGTTTTTGTAGATAAATTGTAAGCAGTGCAGCAATATTTACATCTATCGCTGTAGTTGCATAATGAAATCCACAGGCCAGTGGACAGCTCTACCGATGTTAATGCACCTAAGATGCATTGAGATCCGATCGGTCAGACCACATTCAGACGTGGTCTGGTCAGCAAGTGGCCACAGTCTTTCAGCAGTGTGTATACAATGTGTCCTTGGCCACACCGAAGAACCGCCCACTCAACTGACATCCTCGAAGTACACACAGAACATGCTGTCCGATTTCCATTTGGTTCACCGTTATGCAAATGACATGTTTGAGCTCTCATACAGCAGATGTTTGTGAACACACTGTCTGCTTCAACTGATTTTGACACTGAATTATGATGAGGAAAGCATGTTAATGTTAATGGTAAACACAGAAACGTCACATATAAACTTGAAATGTGTTTGAACTTCTGTTGTTTGCTTCCTGGGAAATTTTAAGTTGAAACTGGCCACACCTAATGGCTTATCTCGCTCTCCTTCCTCCTTAGACAAACACACACACACACACACACACACACACACACACACAGAGGACTCACTTTGGATGGCGGATGTCAGGGACGGAGCGGTTGAGCGAGATCCGGTCGCTGACATAAATGTTGAAGCCGTTCTCCCTGTAGGCCTGGTCGACCCGGTCAGCATCAGTCAGGGGAAATGGCTTGCCCTGTTCACCATTACCTGTGTCAAACACACGCATATTTCACTGTCAAGACATATGCAAGACCTCAGACAAATCAGTTCCACCACACTGTATCTCCTCTGCAGACACATATTGTACAGAGATCAAAAGTTTCCTGCTTTCATGTGGATAAGAGAACGGGCATTGTCGTTTAACATTTCTGGCAAAGCATTAAAAGTAGAGTGCTTCAAGGTTGGACGTGCCCTCAGACAAAACTTAAGACCTTTAAATGCCAACATGAATGGATTTAAGTTTAAATGAATTCCTCACCAGCACCAAAAATACTTTAAAAAGAAAAAAAAAAAAAAAAAAGAATTTAAGACAGTTTAAGTTCTTAAATATAGAAAGCACATCAGAAATACTAGGAATGAACTTGCAGTTGATTTTCCCCCATTAAAGTTTAAAGCTGTGTGGATTTATTTGTGATTATTATTATTTGTTTGTTTTATTATTTGTGATTTTTTTTGGAAACATCTGTTGTATTGAAGCTTTTTCATCTATAATAGCTATTTTATTAAACATTTAAAATTAAAAACAACATGATTCAGACACCAAATGTATTATTTACATTTCCAAATTGTTTTGGCCCAATAGAAGAATAACTGAATACCTAAAATCACCATGTAGTTGATGTCCCCACAGTGTTGAAGGACACTATTTTTCCCCCAAATACCTTTGACTTTGAATGTGTTTTCCAGTTTAGAAAAGAGTTAGAAAATTAGGGGTGCACCAATTGTGAAATTCTGGGCCGATCCCGATGTTTAAAATAACAACTTGGTTGATGGCTAATGCTGATGCGGATGTTTTTTCTTTGTTACATGTATTGCAAACTGCATAACGTGGATCTTTCTCGAAGTGTCCCAGAAGCGAACATCGGCTGATGTTATTAGTTGCTTCCCCTGTCATTGTAAATAACTGACATAAATTCCATGTTAAAAATCAGCGGCATGAACTTTTTCTTCTGAAGTGAGGCATGCCAAACAAAGTTTGAGAAGCACCGACCAAGACAAACCTTCTATTTTGATGTTTTATGAATAACGTCTGTCAATAACAGGCATTATTGACATGGAAACAGTAATCTGTTCCCACCTCAATCTTCACAGGTTTTGATTCCAAGCTGCCTATTCCTTGTATTCTTATTTAACTCGTGCTCAGAGGGATCTTTGTGTCTTTCTGACCTTTTAACTATCAGTCTGGTTGAACCATTGGGCAGCATTTTGTTCTCCATGTACAAAAGATCACCTTTTTTTTTTTGAAAACCCATCATACAAAATAACATCTCTTTACCAAAGGACTTTCTGTGACCTAAAAGCACCAGAGACCGCTCAAAATATAGAGCAGTCCCCTCAGCTGCCTGACTGTACACTTCTAAACAGTAGTGTACATTGCAAAAATCCAAAACTGATGAATGACACAACACAATGTTGTTACGGGTTAAGGCTGAAGTTAAAAATAACCAAATAAAACATTTGTTTACAACCCTGGACTGGAGCAAGAGCAAGAAACCCGCTGATGAAACATGATGAAATAAATATGAACTCTTATGGCCAAACGGCTTAAGACAGTTTCATATTTTTACAGCGTCACATTGTGTAGATTTATTACAGGGGAAACAGGGACCAAAAAAACTCTCATCATTTATAGACATGCATGTTTCATTGAGCAGAAATGATTGTTATGATGGGGGCTTGTTACCCTCTCCCTGCCTAGTGCTTCCTGTTGGTTTCCACCTCACTTCTGTGTCTGTCTAAGTCTCTCTTTGGCGGGGCTGCCGGTCTTCTCCTCATCTGCTCTGCACCTCACCATTTAATAAACCCTCACAATACAAGTCTGGACCAGATCATTTTTGGTAACTATGCGAGGCCTACTTTGCACACTCTGCTCTGCTCGTCAAATATTTGTGAATCCTGTTTCCCCTGTGTTCAAGGAATCCAGTCCGTCACTCATGTCATGTCCAGCTACAACCTGTCCCTGCACATGAAGAACCTGTCCAACCCAGCCCTGTACCGTCTTGTGCCACACCACCAGTCCTGCACCATTTTTGTGCCTCCATCCCTAAAGTTACCTTCAACCCTACAGCCCTTTGAGTATCATTCTGTCAGCATTGTCAAATTGGTGTTTGCACTTTTGGGTCTGAAGACATTCAACAATGATCCACTTTCTCTCCAAAAGGTAACAAGTGTGGAAAATAACTTTTAGCCTTAACAGCTCCTTTCAAGGATAAACCCATTTTCACTCAATTACACTGTTTGTATAGAAGCTGATTTCCCTGAACAGAGAATAAAACTGAGTTAGTCATTATTGTAGCAGATATAAACTGTATTTATGACAGCAGAAACTGCTTTCAAAGCACAGATTTGCACCGGTGGTGCAGAGTTGGAGAGCAATAAGACCCAGAGAAGGAATAGGATGATGTGTATACGAAAGGCAGTCTGGGTATATATGAGTCTTTCTTGTGCATAACTGTGAAGATTGAGTCCATGATGAATATGTTACGAAGCTCTCATCTATATTTCACAGTATAGCTATGAGGAGGGACTATAAGGAGGTTTGGACCTACCAGATCGAGATAAATCTCTTTTGATTGCTTCATAGTCGTGCCAGTCTTTCCTCCGCACTCCATCACGTCCCACCTGAGCATCCTTGCTCAATCGGTTAACCCCCTGCAGAGACACACAAGCACATTCGTGAATGCTGTCATACTGACAAGACACACTCCTGCATTGCATTGCTCATCATTGTCCAAATGCACCATAAACTCAAACAATAAGCACACATGGAGATCGTGAGAAGGACCATCTATTCAAAAGCTCTCCGATCCCCTCCCTGCTATTATAACATGACAATAAATGTCAACTTGTGATTTATTATTGCTGGCAGACTTTACCATAACCATTACCATTACCATCAAGTCCCGTGTTTGATATCCCCACAAGCCCACAACCTCCTGCCTGAAAGCTGCATTGCTTTGGCCACCTTATATGAATCCTAAAAAAATCAAAAGTAATGTAAAATAAACACGATTTACTGTTCAAATCTGCAAAAAAAAAACAAACAAAAAAAACCTGTTGTGCAGCTTTATGAACTGTTACACAGTTATACAACAGTGCAGCACGCACAATAAGATTTTTTTTTCCTCCCGGTGCTCTGTCAGTATCAGTGTCAGCGAAGAGATTTCTCCTGAGCATCAGACACTCACTATCCAACAGCGTTCTGCTGAGAGTTTATCCACAGAAAAGTGTGCTCTTCTATTTCATGCTTGACGACCCTGTGAGGAGAATATCAATGCTGTGACGCACGACTCCGCGGAGGCCTTATATACACAACCACACGCATACAGACAGATACGTTGCAGCTCAGCACACAAAGGCAGAGGCTGTTTCTTATTCCACTAAGTCATTCTATACACACTGAGTGACTTTCAGTGACTCCGCGTCGTGAATTGCAGGATCACAGCACAATGGAGAAATAATTAACTCGATGGGAGGAGGCAATTAGTGAAACGCTTTAAATACAAATGGCACCACTGACTGCATGAAATACCGCGAATTATTAATCAGACTGCTGGCTTAAATGAATATGACACTGAATAACAAACTAATGTACAGCACAGTACACACACACACACTTTTAGTTTGATATGTGTTCGAGTGCCTTTGTACTCTTATACTTCAATCTTTTTGAGGACCTTGTCTAGACACTAAGGACCCTGGAAAGTGAGGACATTTTGTCCTTTTCTTCAAAGGCTGGTCAAGAGGTAAGACTTCTTTCTAGGGTTAAGGTTTGAGTTTGTTTAAGGTAAAGGTCAGGTTAGGGACAGTAGTACATAGTGTCACGTTGTGGGGACACGCGTGTGTTAACACAGTAACATTGTGGGGACTTTTGTACCATCTGGGGACAAAATAGTCCCCACGAGTTAAGGATTATGAAGTGACTAAAATGGGACAAAAATGTCAAGGGTTTATGTCTTGTGACTAAAAACAGACAGAAGTCGGCTAAATCTAATTAGGATTTATAGCTCTGCGTTAAGGGGTTCTGGTGTGACTTCGATTCCTATTCACATAGACAGCTATGGCAGCTAGGTCAACGTAGACTGCTTATCCATCTATGTATATGGAGACCTTATTTTAATACAGCCAATGAAATCTTGAACAAGGCAGCAACATCAGCGTTCTACCACAGGCAAAGAAGATGGTCACACTGAGCCAGACAGCAGCCCGTTACACAACACAAGAGCCACAGACTGAACAACAACCCACATTAGGTTTCATGCTAAACTCTCCTTCTTATCCATCATACAGACGTCTTGTTCTGCACCACACACTGGGGGAAAAGTTCACTGCTAATGTCATTTGCAGGCCAGATAGCCAATTATTTGCTCAGCTTATCATTAAACAGCATGTAAACGTACCTGCAAATGTCACATTGTGTGTAGTTAGATGCTAGTGTGGTTCTCACTCATCAGTAGCACTAACAACACGCTTTCCCATGACATATAAGCTACAGCGCAAGTTTGTCCTCGTTCCCTACGGTGTTATGCCTGTCAATCAAGCAAAGAAGCCAACACGCCTCTCAAGCCAGCCCTCTACCTTCCTTTTTAACAGTACATTTGAAAACACAGTGCCACTTCTGACTTCAAAAAGGAACGACTAAATGTGATCTCTAGTTCAATCTGTCTCCTTCTCTTCAAATGAAAGCATTTACATGCACTTTATTTCCTCTGCATCAACATCTTCTCTGCAGACTGTCTAGGTCAACCTGACACACAGAAAACCTTGAACGCATTTCAGCCTGTTTTTTTTGTGATGAATGTTCAACCTAATATTCCATCCCCTGACTGGCCTCTGCTTAGGCACAGAGATGCTGCATAGGAGCCTAATATAAAAATCCTCTCAGCTCCCCCTACTCCTTCTTCCTCTCTTCTTTTATTCTTCTCTCCGTTCTCCTCAGGTCTCTCCTTCACCCCCTCTACCACTCTTCCTCTCCTCTTTCTGTCACAGGCAGACGCCCTCGGTGTGTCACACAAGGACCTGACAAGCAGCAAGAGTCCATCTGTGCAAATTTATACTAAAAAGAAGCGAGATTGTGCCGCCCCATTTCCTCCTGATTAAAATTTCAGCGCACGTCGCCATGATATTCCTCTGGGGCTTTTCTTGCTGCTCAACAAGACCTTGAAAAACAAGACAAGGAGAGAGGAAAACTTTTCAGCTAATGTGTGCACATGTTTAGTTTTGTGGAAGCAGAACGTGGGTGGATGAATGTAATTGAGACAGACAGAAAAAGAGGATGCATATGAAACAGACAGAATAATCTTGAGGAACAGATGGGAGATGCGATCACATGTGTGCAATGAAAATAGGGTAAGACAAGTATAAGGACTCTACGATGGAAGACCTTAAATTCACAACACACTCCCCCATAATAGCCAGTCGACTTGCATGTTCTCTGGCTGAAAGATGACACTAAAAGCTCAACAAACTGATGATAACCCTCAGGATCACCAAAATAATTTTAATTTATCCTCTGGGGAAAATTAATATTTGAGACATATTTCATGGCAATCCTTCCAATAGTTATCTAGATAATTAGTGTGGACCAATGGCCGGACCAACTGACTGACCAACGTTGCTTCTCATTCCTTAATGATACTACCAGTTTGTAACCAAGCATAACACCAAGCTGGAAATGACAATGCCAACATGCTGGTGTTAAGCAGTGATGTGTAGATGGTAATCCAACATTTGCAATTTCACACACATGCACACACACACAGTGCTTGATCCTGAAGTGGGAGATATACCAGGAGCCGCTCCAAATTTTCTTGCATCGCCAAGTTTGAAGTGAAAGTCAGTCATACGAGGAGAAAACTAAGACGAAGTTAGTTGATTTAAAGATCGACATGTTAGCATGTTTACGTAGTACTAAATTCAAAGTATAGCTGAGGTTAATGGAAGTGTCATTAATTTTATATTCAGATATAACCCAACCAAGTATTGGAACTTCATGCAGGAAAAGTCAAGGGATCTCTAAAATCAGTAGGAGCCATCTTCTGGGGACCATTAATGTCCGTTGAAAATTTCATGGCAATCCATCCAATAGTTGTTTAAGATATTTAAATGTGTTCCAAGGTGGTGGACCAACAGGCATACCCCTTTTTCCATGGCTAAGAAAGGGCATGATTAATAAGAACCAGAGGGTCTAAAATAAAGCAGCTCAGGTCCATAAAATGCCTGCGAGGAGGTAAAAAATACCCATGATAGCTACAACTATCCTGACACTTCAGTCTTCACATTTGTTTTGTTGCTCAGTAAAATATTCACACCAATGTGCTCACTGTTCCATAAGGGACACAGTGGATTTATAGGAGCTGATAACTGAGTAAATCCAAGTAAATACTAGATGGGAAAAAAAAATGTGCACTGTTGATCAGAAAACAGATACACATGCAACACAAAGCAGGAGACAGGATTCGTGTTTGCAAACTTTTGTCAACACTCCTCGATCTTGTGAGTTTTTATTACATTTAATAGTAGGAAATGTTTAGAATGCATTACTCTAGATCCTGATCTATCGGCCTCACAGACTTATAACCACAATGTCCCAGCTGGAAGCTTTTGTTGCTTACACACGTATACTGAGCAAGCACTGTTTGGTGGAATCTAATTCATCACAATGATACACACATCCTGTTCCTGTGAGAAATGTTGAACGCAAAAGAATCATTTGTTTACAATAAAAGCTCCACAAGTAATGTGCAATGCAGTGAATGTAATGCAGGAAATATTCACAAGACGATCCCAGTCCTATCTCAGCCAGTTCATAAGAGCACACATCCATAGCCACGTGCCAGCCCAGATGAGGCATTGAAACTGAGCTGAAAATAAGGCAGCGGCAAACACAGTCATCTGTTTCTCTGCTGTAGTACAGAGCTGAGTATTGCCTTCCTCTACTCTGCTAATCACCATCATCAAAAAGCTGAGGCTCCGTGCTGCCACAAACTCGTTCCACTCTGGGCACTTTTCCGCTCTATTAATATTCAAGACGCAGCACAAACACACTGATAGGACATTGGAGGAGCGACACCACAATCCACACAGGCTGTGTTGTCTCCATCCAACATGCTCTCATTTAACTGACAGGCCCCAAAATGTCTTGTAAGTGATACAACAACACAGAAATGTATCTTTAAAACATATCCTGCTAAAAATACAGAAGAAGCAAGAGGAAAAAGATGTGAGGAGATGGAGCTTGTGTCGCCTGGCAGTGTGATCCCTCATTAAATTTTATGTAGCCTTTTAGTGGTCTATTTAACTGATGACAAAAGGCCACATGTCAGTCAGTGTTTGCACATGGATTCACAAAAAGACAGACTGAGCGTGTCAGTTAACAAAGGCGTGGGTCTATTTGCATAAGACACAGAGATAGACACATGCTCGTCGCCTGATCTATCTACAATGAGCTAAAATAGCTTCAGTGCAAGTTTCTACTCTTGGGGCTGGGGTACACTCAATCAGAACCAGTTTGTACTAAATGTTGGCCAATTACGTCGGAAAGAAACACTCAGAAGTGGAGTGAAAAGCCGGTCATCATAGAGTGTGATACCAAATGTGGTATTATGGTGCACATGTCTCTTGTGAAAGACATCTGTAGAGTTGTTCAAGTAAAAAGGGACAAAAATAGTGTCAAATATGAAAGAAAACAACTTCAAACCCCTGCTTCTTCCTGACCTCAACAGAGCTGGCCAATCAGAATGTGAAGTGGGTGCAAATGTTACATTGGCGATGTCATAAATATACATAGATGGTTGGACAAAGTCCCCTTGATCCCATATCTGAAAGTGTGAGCGGATGGGGGGGTGTCCAAAGGTATCCAACCATCCGATAAGCTCTTCTGATAGTATACTGGCACCTTTAGCATTGCAGAGACCACAACTGATGGTGTAATCAGGCAGCCCTCTTCACCTCATGAAATCAAATTTCCCCAGATTTGCACACCAGGCAACATCTCTGAAAGAAAATACCCGAAGTGTAGTCTGCCTGAGTTAACGGTACGAATCGTCAAAACTGCAACCCAATGCAGCAGGTCGGTATTCATTGTAATGTGTGACTGTAACAGATGTACTGATCAACAGCATGTCCACACGTAACCAGAAAAAAAACTCTAAAACCCTAAGTTATAATCGGTATCAAACAAATCCGGTTATAGTTTTCTGTTTAAGGGTATATCGCAAACAGGAAGTGCTAATAGCTAATTCTGCATACTTTTAATGGTGCTGATTTGGCAAAATGTAAAGATGCAGGTTTAAAAACAGGGCTCAAGTTGTAGCCCAGACTTAACTAAGTGACACAGCAACGTGGAGCAGAAGGGGTTATATGGGTATCTTGGGGCCATAGTTGTCTCAATTTGCAGACAGTAACCTGTCCCCAATGTGGGCATGGTATTAAGATATATACATTTTTAATCTTTTAATTTTAGGGAAAAGGAGAGCAACACTTCTCAGTGACAAAGTGGAAGATGGAATAGAAGAGCTTCTGAGTCATTACAACATATTAAGTCTTGAAATGTGGACAACACCTGAATTAGGACATTATGACAGACACCTAAATCGCGTTGAGTCAGTGGTCCATTAGTTTTTCTCTTGGTGACCTGGATGAAGGGATTTGCTGATTACGAAGAGCCTCTCTGAAATGCTGGCTGCCTAACCTCATTTCCATGCTGCTGTGGTCTTCTGTTAATCTGCCCAACAGCAGATTATGTTTGCTATTCGGTCAGATAGGGTAGGATTGGTGCTGCTGCTGTGGGGTTAGTCTCTCAGCAGCTGTTATGGGACATTACCCAGTAATACGGCACCAACATGCAAAGGGAACATGGACCAAGTCGCTTTTCCCCAACAGGCATGTTTTCTTTGAGTTAAAGAGTAGCTTAAAGGTTGGGTATCTGGCAGTTCACACAGACAGATGTAGTCTGCTATGTTAGTTTCCACTCCATCTTTCTGTTGTTATTCTTTCCAAATCGATTGTCAGCTGCAGAGTCTGTCTGGAATTGCCCTGTATGTCAAGGATGGTCTACTGCTGTCTTTATTCATAGAGCCTAGTCATTAGAGTTGAAATATTTTTTGTTGTTGTCATCATCATTTGGTCTAACTGGTTAAATAGATTAACAAAATGCTGTCCTTGGCTTTGCTGGTTGCATTCAAGCCCATCCTACTAAGGTCACAATCCCACCTAAGGCAGAAATCAGGTGCAAGCTGGCTGTCAGACTGTTTAGAGAGTGGTCTTTCATTTTTAGAGGTACAGTATCCGTGTCATCCATGAATAATAACTTTAGAGGTGCCGGTGAAAGGAAGGAGAAAAATAAGAGCTCTGTAGAGTAATAAACAGCATTTTTTTTTTCTTTTTCTCTTTTATATTTTGATTTTCTTGCCTGCTGCTTGACACCTTGAGCATTTAGGCTTGAATGAAGCCCTGAGCAAGAAGTGAATACCTACATCTTATTTTTCTAAATGTTCAGTCTTTTGTAAACTCATGCTTATACTTTCGTTTATCATTTTGCAGGGATTTTATTGATGCCCAGAGTTAGGCCTAGCAGACAGAACATGCACTTAGGCTACATATAATTTCTGTTGTATTTGATTTTTGGGTTAAAATGTGGCGGAGCATTGCCTAAAAGGCCTGGTTCACAATATCCCTTTTCCACATCACTTGTGAAACAGGAAGGAAAAAAGAGAATGATGTTGAAATTTTAGAAATGGGTCACTAATCTTTCTATTTTCAGAATGTTAGTTTTCTTCAAACAATACAAACCTACATGTACACTGAATCAGCTTTTGCTTGTCTTTCTTCATACTGTCAATGAAGAGACTGCATTGTTAATCAAATGGAGATCTTTCAAAGTTAGACTTGTAGAAATGTTTCAAAAGCCTCCAAATTACCAATGATCTGAAGAACATTTTCTCATTACCTGCCAGCTTTAGTACATTATCACAAATCCTATATATCCTATATATTCATCCTATATATTCCTATATATTTCTGTCATATTAGTAAGACTACTGATAACCAAATCACTTAGTTTGAATGAATGTTGTCCTGAGGTTTGTGACCAGTCAGTGATGTTCAATTCTGTGATGTTCAGGTATGGTACTAACCACTGGGCCCTGAGAACATCATAAAGAGAGACATTATGGGGCCAAGAACTACAGCTCAGGACCCAAAACTGAAACTACATTCAAGTAGTCTAAAAGTGGGAAAATATTCAGAGTGTGTAAAAAGGTCTTCGGGTTTCATGGAAAAAGTTTTCGTTCTGGTAAAAGCCCATTTGACACTCAGCTACAGCTTTTTGAATTTCATGGAGAACAGCATTTTCATACAAGGGAAACAAAACAAAGAAGGACATGAAGAAAAGTTCTTTCTGCAAGAACTTTGGGCTGTCTTTGGTATAGTGGAAAGCTAGTATTTCCAGTAAAGCAGTGTGTCTGATAAGAGCAGAGTTGCTGTTTCATTCTCCAAGGAGGACAAATCAGACCACCTGAGGTCAATACTCCCCTTTTCTGTTTCCTCTCCTCCTACTGAGATTCGACAGTATCTTGAATGGGAAGAGGAAGCTTTTCTGTTCTTTATTCTTCCTCTTCCTGTTCTGTCAGATCACAGACAGATCCACTTCGACCCCCAGAGACACAATTACCTGTCTTTCCAGTTCCACCTCACCCTCTTCTCCTCATCTACCCCTTCCTCTCCTCAACCACTTCACAGACAAGTCAATTTGCCCTGGCTGTCCTGGCTCATCACACAGAAACATAAGCTACCAATCCTCACCTTCTAAAAATAGTACCCGGTACCACAGTGCCTCCACCTACACCACACAGGTTACAGATCCAACAAGCTGCTGATCCAACAGTAGAATGAAGGTGAATTATATTATCTCCTGCAAATTGGTTTGTGTCATAGTATTGAGTTTTCTCTGATACTGACCTGTTCTCATCTGGCATTACCATGCATCTTGGGTAACCCAATCTCAGCTGCGCGCACAGTTGCGAATGTCCCTAGGAAACATTTGAGGATGTACTGAGATGTGATCACTCTAACCATATGTGAAGGCATATAGCCACAAGTCCTGGGCAACACTGAAGGACTGACTGATCAACTGACAACCTGTAAGTACGCACAAAAAATGCCTTCTGACTTTCATTCGACTCACCGAAATGAAAAAAGAAAAAGTCTTTGGACTCTCTTACTTGCCAAGTTAAGCAGCAGACACTGTCTCTTTCAATTGATTTCTCCATTGAACTAGTATTCTCTATAAACAGAGTTCTTCATTTGCATATAACTGTAGGCAAGGGACCAAGATTTTGGCATCAGAAGCATTCTGATTTCTGTTTTATAGTTCGAGTTGTACTGACAATTTCCATTTGATTGGGCTTTGGTAACATGTAGGTAAACAATCCGTGTGGAGAGCTAAAGAGGCAAACCCATGTTAACTGAGTTTTCTCCATAATGTGTCTTCATCATTATTCTGACAAATACAGTTACTAATCGGACAGCAAAGGAAGTCTTGGCCCGAAAATCCATTTTCCAAATATCCGCAGGTGACATCAGATATTTGGTCTTTGTAAACAGAAATGATGCCCATGGTGTGTTCAAGTGAAAGTGATCACAAGTGGTCACTTAAGACGCATGTGTAGATCACTTTGGATGCCAGGTATAAACTGATGTACTTACAGCTGCGCACTGCTGTAATTAGATCAACCAAGACTCATGTTAGGTCTCTGTCTGAAAGTCCAACTGAAAGCAAGTGAAGGAAATCATCTGTTTTTAGATAAACATTGTCCTGAAGGTGTGATGACTCAGACCATGGAGAACTGGTGGAAGTACAGAGAAAACAAAACAAACAGCAAAATCGTAGGCAAAGGGCAAAGGAAAGAAAACGAAAAAAATCCACTTGACACTGAAAAACTTCTACTGGCAGCGACCGCATGGCTGAACTCATCCTGCTTGCTGTTGTATTTTTCTCAACCCTCAAAGAAATATTGAGTTATAGAAAAGCCAGTTGGGAGTTTTGACTGTAGATCTATTCCAAATCCCTGCCCGTCCCCCGGGTTCCTGCTCCACTGCTCTTTGCTGCAAAAGCTGAGGCTCTCCGGGCAGAGACCGAGGCACAGAGACCTCCCTGGAAGAAGAGCCCAGCAGGGCTGCCACACAGCGTCTCATCTCCCAATCAGAGTCATTATCCACAGCTCTGCTGCAACCAGAAATACCAGGCAGCGGACTGGACAAAGGCCATGGCAGATGGCTGCTTGTCTGCCTTCTGCAGGCACAGAACTGTGCTTAATTCTTGGACTCCTGACATCCATACACAAATAAAAACAGTCAATTTTAAGACTTTTATGTTGTGTGAACAGTTTCACCCCTCGCAAGAAGAAGACAGTGCTTATCTGAACTACCATCAATGCCAACAACAAGCCCTTACGACACCCACACCAGTCTGCTGCAAAACACAAGGAAAGTGCTTCAATAAATACTTATGAGACTCTGTTTGGCAGCTCAAAAATCATCTTATTCTAATTCAGAAACACAGAAACAGTTTTCAGGTATTGAAAAGTAAACATGGATAAATATCTGCATCTAACAAAAGAAAAGCAATAACCTCCCGTACACCCTACGTGGTAGACAAGAGGAATACAGCAGTACCAAAACTGGAACTTGGACAGATGTGTATGACAGAGCATATGTTGCTGCTGAAGGCATCTCAGGCAACATTACACGAGAGAGATTACATCATGCCATTCAAGTTAAAAAAAAAAAAAAAGAATTTTAATAGGAGACAGTGTGATGGATTAGTAAGGGGCTTCGGTGGTAATTTACAGCTGTGTTGCCACTGCCATGATCACAGCCTCCACTGGCTCCTGTCCAAACCCATCTGAGCAAAGTGCTGTTCAAATAAGCTCCTTATTATCATGTCTGACAGAGAGGAAGCACGAAAATACTGTATGGTGGCTATTAAGTGCTGAGTTGCGGCGTTGCCAGCTCAGAGAGTGGCTTCTGTTCCAGCAAAACATCTCCTAACATCACACGGTTCTTGGAACTAACGCAGAACCAGGGCACTGTCCTTCAGGTCTTTGTAGGGTCATGGGAGAGTGATAGGAAATATCTGTCCTACTGTAGCATACAGGGAGTAATTTTTGAGCGTCGGGAGTAATTCTTCCAGGAAGTGCCCTTGAGGAGAGGTCAAGAGAGGAAAATTTGTAGCGGTTTATATGTGGAATGTTTGTATTGTGATGTTGAGTGAACGGAAAAGAGATAAAACTCTTCCAGGGTGCACATGCATGCAAGTAGCAAACTATGAAAATGGCTACATTAAACAGGATTCTGGTTGATGAAATGGAACGATGAAGCCGTGAGACCCTAAAAGGACACCACTCCGGACAATCCAAAAATAAAGATGAGATTAAAAAACACTGCGCGGCATATTATTTGATGAAAGAAAGAAATTTAAATGGTAGACAGCAATGAGTTACAGCTCTTTTAAAACTGTCCCTTCTCAAGCTTAAATTACCAAACATTTAAGGGTTGCAGCTTTTCAAAAGAGAGGATTTTCTACTTGGCTATGTTTTATTTTATTGTAATTTTTCATTTTCAATACTTTAGGCTGTGGTAAACTGTGATGGGCTTCTTTGGACTCATTTACGACAAATTACATGCCGTGCAATTCATCCAAAAAATAGACGGATCAATGCAGAAAATCATCGTCGTGCAGCTTATCGTCCAAGGAAAATGTGATTTACTGTCTTTGGGCTTTTGTACTGGAACTGAAATCACAAACAGTGTTTTTACCAGTTACCCCCCATCATCTGCTCGGTGTATTTGTGACGAACGGCTAAGAGCATGTTTACATCCCCCTCCCTCACCCCTTTCCCCTGGCGTCCTCTCTGTAAGCAGAACCCGAAGCCTCGTCTTTTCATGTTGCTGCTGGGTTTGGCTGCGTTCAGCGTGGGCGGCCGAGTGCCACCGAGGGGGGACGGAGGACAGATGTGGCTTACATAATGATCAGCAAATCAGTTGTCTCAGCGGCCCTAATCCTACTAGCATCCCTCCATACAACCCCCCCCCCCCCACGGCTGCCTCGTCCTGCTGCGCCAAGCTTTACTGTGCCGTGGCAAGCCAGAGAGCTCGAGGCACGCCGCTCCTTCCCACCACTGGTTAGGAAGAGCGAATCAGTGAGCTCAGCAGGGAGAGCTTTTACAGCTCCACTGGAAGGTAATTATCAACATTTGTCAGTGAGGGGACAATCAGGCCACAGGATGATAGCTTGGGGTTTAACAGACAACAGTCCAATATGCAAGCATAATGTGAAACAAAGTGGGCAGAGAAGTGCTAGAAAGACCCCCATTCAGAGGCCGGTTCATAATGGAATAACGTGCTGTAAATCTAGCAACGTGTTTCAGCCCACTGCCTCACATCAATGCTAGGCACAGAGACTAATGACAGGCACCTGTTCACCTGGGCGGCAAAGAGAGCCGACAATAGGAGCAGAAATGACTCATCAGGCTTCATTTTAAATAGCAAAAAGAAGCGGCATCACTTAAGAGGTCCATTGATATGCTCACACTTACCTCTAAGTGGTTTCTAGCCGTGCAGATTGTTTTTACTTGTTCAGGTTTGAGTATATGTTACCCAGATTCAATGGAGGAAATTTTGTTTGTGGTGCTAAGAGTGATTACCTTAAAAAACTCAATAGCAGTGACATTTTCGCATTAGTAATTTACATCATAGTGATGCCAAACATTTGCAGGTTCCAGCTACTCCAACTTTGATACTACTGACTTTTAGCAGCATCTCACAGGCTTCACTCAGTAAATGAATTGAAAGCTTTTGAGTTCGATACAAACTGAGAACTAGAGGATGCCACCAGAGGTTTTCAGTACTAGCAATCAACCATTTGTTTTTATATATTACTTTTATTTACTTTGATTAACTTATTTTAGAGACTGAAGAGAAAAAGTTAGAGAAATGGGCCACTAATTGATCGTTTACTCTGAGCATGCTGGATAATCCAGATTTTGCTGTGGACAGGCTTTGTTGGAATTTAGGTATAAAAGTTAGGGAAGCAGACAATGAAAACCAGACGAGTATCACGTTATGGCATGAAAAGGTTATTGTTGTAGTCTCTGTTGGCAGCATTTAGATGTCAGTGCTGCGCTGTGCAAAGCTCAGGTTATGTTCCCCAGGGCGAGTCCAAGGTATTTGAAGCACCCCACCCTGTCGAGAGTTCGGACAAAGAAAAGCAGAGTGTGTACGGACAGTGTGGTCGCAGCACTGAATTCACTGAACTATACTGGGTGAATAAAAAAAAAAAAAAAAAAGACATTTGCTGCTGCTTTAAATAACAAGGTAAGACATTATATTGCAATCACTTAGCAAGTCTATTACATCTGCAGGTCAGCTTTTGTACTCCAGAGCCTTGAAGAACAATTAACATTTTCAAGAGGTTATACAGGTTCCTCTGCTATCAACTCCAAGAAGGCCATTACATAGTTTCACGGAGACGATGCTCAGCTTCTCTGCAATAAAGCAGGCCGAGAGCTCAAAGAAGAAGAAGAAAAAAAAAAGCAATTGATTGAACTGTGTGCACAACTTCAGAAACCGCTGAGCGCTCTTCCAGACCGGACTGGCCTGTAAAATACAGAGTGACCCTCTTTGACCCTCTCCCAAAAGAGAGGGAGTCGATATGAATAGGCTCCTTTCACTCCATTGAAATGTAATCTTTTGTTGCATTTTTGCTTTGACTATTTTAGAAGACTGAACCAGTGCCAGTGCAATTTAAAACTTGTTGACACGGTGACTTACTGAGTCTCTTAAGTGGCAGCAAGACAGAATATAACAGCGGCTATGAGAGTTATTTTTCCCTTAGCATGACGTGTTCATCATGAGATTAATTCTCATGCGTCACATAAGTGGCTGAAAGGAACTACAAGTGAGTCACCAACATGCGGTGTGTGACATCCCCTATAAGGGTCATTTTATAGCACTATAAAGATACCAGGTTAGTCTCCTTCTGCACCACTCGAGCATCATTTGCCACGCTGCAAATGGTGATGATACATTTCATTAAGGATTCAAAAAAACACCACTCCAAAATGGACATCGATTTGAATAAACACAAGACTCAACAGAACTTCACCAAAGTAACACCAACTGTACTTGTTCACATTTCTTCAACTTTAATGAACCAACACTGTCACACCTTTGTTGACCTTAAAAGGGCAGAAAGATGCAGCAGAAAGCTACGAGGTACCATGTAGCCCTGGTCAGGAAGACTAGTTCAATCATAAGAAAAGTGGACGGTACTACTATGTTCCCTTGAGCCCTTTTTCTTTCTTTCTGGCATGCAACCAAACTGGCTTGGTTTGCAAGCAAGCTAGCATGTGACTAGCAAGTGTGCTTGCTAGCTTGCTGATGACAGTAGTTTGCCAGTTAGCATTAGCAGACTGTCACTACAAGATGTTTTAGATGTGATGCCATTAGAGGCCACCAGCTCATCAAAAGAGCAAAATTCAACACAAAAGGTACAAATTTAACACAAAATAGCACTTAAAAACATCCAGACATTCAAAAAATGGCATGCCATGCGGTGTTCTCCAGTGCAACTCTGCAAAAAAGATATTGTAAAAACCCATCCCATGCATTTAGCAAACCAGCGGTTGAGTGACAGCAGTGTTAATGTTGCCATTAAACTGGACTGTTCCTTCATTGCATCAGCTACCATCTCAGCCATTTCCCTGAAATTGGAAAAAATCCAGCATTTATTGCTTGTTTCATTTACCTTCTCCTCACCCGCACAGCTTGTCTTTACATGCATCGTTTTACAGGCCTAATCAATGCCAATGAAAATATTTTACAAGATGAGGGGAGAAAGAGGAAGTTTCTCCTGATTATGTTTCCAAGATAAAGATAGGTAGAGGTGGAGGGGGGTGGATGGTGTACACATGTGTGTATGTCTGATATGATCAAAGCTTTGTAAATGCTAACAGTGACATCACCTGCTGTTCCCGCAAGTAGCTCAGTAAGAAAGGCAGCGGTCTATCGGAGCAAAAAATGCAGCAATTTCTTCCGGAGACAGCACGTCAATCTTCAAACAGCTGTTCAGAAACGCTGGTGAGGACGCGGTGTGATTGCTGAAAATGCTTTAAGACTAGAAAACGAGACCGACTGCGTCGGTTTAAACCATTCCTCTGAAGCTCTCTGAACTATAGGAAACATCTATTGCACTATGATCTGTCGAAATGAAAAGAAGTCGTCACACTCCACAGAGGAGTAGGTCGGCGGTAGCCTAATGGTGAGAGAAAAAAGGTTTGATTCAGGAAACTCGGTAATTTTATTCGCAACTGTGGGAATGTGGGCGCGCAGGGTTGAAGAAAGACAGCCATGGCTATACCTTCCATCGGCACGTTTACATACATACGGAAAGAAGAATGGGTGATGATTACGGGTAATCAGGCTATGGCTGGAAAACAAACAATGAAAGCTTTTACAGCACAACACCTGCTACAACACCCATACTTTTATTAGCAGGTTTATTAGCAGCTATCGTGGATAGCAGATGGAGAGATGTCTTTGTTTATGACATTACAATCGTATGACATTACATCATATATCTTTATCTTTAGTCAGGGTCCCCAATTGTTACCAGAGCTGTTACTTACTAATCAACTGATATTTTTGTAATATTAAATAACAGAAATAATGGTGAATGACAATCACAAGTTACTAGAGTCCAAAGTTGTGTCTTGGCTGCTTGTTCTGTCCAACTTGGCTGTTTTCACCAAAGAAACAACTATAAGGTTGTTATAACTGTCAATCATAATCATAGGAAAACTCCCATTCACTTTCCATGCAGATTAAATTAAAAATAAGAAAAATGAGAACAAAGAAGATGCCTTGATAAACCACATGATGGTTAAAATGGGCCGTCTGAAACTTCGCTGAGAAATTCTTAATGCTTAACCCTGAAAACTAAAACCAGGTTTCTCGTTCATACTGACATTTGGGATTGAGTTTAGTGTCCAAGAAGGAGAATAACCGCATTATAGAGAAGCATGTGAACACAGCACAGTGGTTCAGAGGTTGTTAATAGACACAGCTGAGTGAGGAGAACACACAAGAGCAGAAAACCGCCTTAGGTTAAATGGTTTATCTGCAATGGACACCGTTTCTTCTTTCCCATGATGCCTGGCTGATTTCATGACTGTGACATGTCTGCTGTATACCTTATCATCTAATCTTTGCTGCCGCGCAGCCAGGCAGGCGATGTGGAGAAGATATTCCTTTGTTTCGAACACAGAGCTTTTATCTCATATGCACAAAGCCAACAGCAGACCGCTTTTAAATGCTGTGGACTGAGAGAGTACGAGCAACACACTCCTCATCAAAGAGCACTGCTGGGAGAGAAAAAAACTAAACATTCTCTGCTTAAAAAAAAAAAACTGAACTGTGCATTCCCCTTAAGAAAGATGAACTCATCATAGGTCAGGTGCTTTGGTCGAGTACACACAGCTTTTCAGCAAGGGAACAGAAATACATTCACCCAGCCAACAATAATATAAAGTGAACGCAAGCAGAGGTGAAGTAGAGATCGGGTCCATTTATCAGCTAATTAGTGATTAGCTACAGTTAATAACATGTCCTCAGTGTTTGGAGTTAATCAGGAACATTTTACAGTTCAAAAATTCATCATATGAGCAACAGTAACGATAGCAGCAGTGAACAGTATGTGACCTTTAATTCCTACTTCAACAAGATTACCAGCGGCCGATGTTAAGGAGTACAAGGGTCAGAGACAGCGTTTAGACAGAAGATATAACAAGCACAGATAGTTTGCTTTCTCACAGAGAAACAGAATTGCATAATGAACTTAATAATCTGTGTGAACTGTTTCAGCTAAATTCTGCAGTTTTACTCTGTTCTTTGTAACTCCACATTGGATATGGATGCTTCAGTGTGGATACCATAAGTAAAGATTCACGGTTGGTTTTAGAAACTGGGCTCAAACCCTGTCCTGTCCTGTCCGGCTGCTGGTTCAGTTACCCGTTAATGGCCGATTCAGTTAACAGCTGTTAGCTACTTTAAGTCCTTAGGCTAAAGCTAACTGTTCAGCACGAAACGGATAAAGTTATATGAATAATAAGTTATATAATAAAGTTATAAAGTTGTGTTTTTATACCGTAATCAGTGAGGCCTGATCATGCATGTAGGAGCACTCACACTCACACTGTATAAAACAAGAATCACTCTCCTGCGGTGGCGTCATACGCATGAAAGTGTTTCACTGGATGTAAAATGAATATACACCAGTTCCACCATCCCTTCCCCTGCCATTTCAAACCGATCTGTTGCGTGAGGTTAGACGGTTGGATGTTACAACTACGGTCCCACATCAACAGTGGGACAGAGATGACATCTCGTGAAACCGGCAGGCACGAGTGTTGGTGGCTAGTCTCAAGCTCAGTTTGAGACAATCCTGATGACATCACAAGACAGTGAAGAGTTTCTACAACGAAGTAGTACTCCTCGTGACAGGTAAACTGATAGTCACCATGGTCGCAATACCCACGGTAGTTTTAAATGAACCAAAAGACTCTTGTGTTTCTGTGGTGGGTAATACTAAAGACATCATTTTTAAAAACAAACTTTGAAAGGGGTAAAAATTTTCACTTTGTAGGCTTAAGCTTGCAAAGTGCTGAACAATGCATATGCTGGGCTTTATAAAATTAGTGCAAAGACTGCATGTTTCAGATTGTGTATTCACACAGATTTGGTCTGGAGCCCAGAAATGTTCAAATCTGACCCCCGGGTTAGTGTAGATTTATTTATTTTAAGAAAAAAGAAAGAAAAACTAAATATACTCAACATAAAACATTAGAGTTTATCTTATTCTCTGTGAGGCTCAGCACTGTGAAGCCCAGAGCCGGCCTTAAATTGGCATCCAGGGATTAGCTTAATCATCTGAACATAAAAAAAAAAAATAAAAAAAACGGCTCCATAACCCACGTGGCTGTAATTAAAAGCCTGACTCCTCGCTCCGTATCCACAGGCTGTCTGCTGCACCTGTCCCTCATTTGGCTCCTCGCACTGATCTGGGGCAGCAGATCCCTGACAGGCATACAGAGCAGCCTCTGCACGCGCTCAGTTGGTTGCCGCAGCCAGCAGCGAGTCAACGTCTGCCTTGTGTGAGGAACCTGGGGAGGAAACGCTCTCCAACAAAGTCAGCCTGTGAACAAACACCTCTTTTTACCCGCTCGCTCTGCCTTTTTTTCTCCTGAGGTGTTTCATCCCCTCCCTGCCTCCCTCGCTCGCTCCCTCCCTCCTTCCCCTTCCTTCTCCCCACTCTCTCAGCTCTGAGTGATAAAGTGCAACGACTTAAGTCTGCAGCGAGGAACTCCACTTGTCTTTGCAAATGACTTTCATCCCTCCGTCTCCCTCGTTTCCAGAGGCTTAACACATTAAAGGTAAAATCTCATTTCCCAGTCTAGCAGCGCAGCTAGCCCACAGCTCTCTAACATCAGGTAGTGACGTTAACAGCTTGTCTCCTGATCACAAAATCCTGGAGCTCTAAATAATCTTACTCTGACAACATGTCATATCACATAAGTTAATTTGTGCCTTACGTTCCTGAACATTTCTTTGAAAATTTCACTGGTGAAGCGGTGAAAAATGTTACTTGCTGAGATGTGATGAACACAACACCATCGCATCACGATGTGAATTTTAATAGGTCTGTACACACTGAAACATACTGCTCTGCTATAAGCACTCCATATCACCCACCGCTGCCTATATGAGAAAATGTTTAACGTAATATGAAGGGCTGCAACTAATGATTAGAATCATTATCGATTAATCAATTCATTGTTTTGTCAAAAAAGTTTTAAAAAATACAAAAAAAAAAAAAACACTTACAATTTACAAGGAATACAAAGTAACTCTTTCAAATGGTTTCTCCAACCCAGAGTCCAAAATCCTGGGTACTTAGTACTTAGATATTTAGTTAATTATCACGCATGACAAATAACTACAACTGCTCTTAAATGATGCATAAATTATTAAAATCAGATCGGCTATTTGATTAATAAACTAACAGTTTCTGGGGCTCTAATCCTTCAGGGTGCTACTAGCCAGGAGGAAAATTCCATTAAACTCATATTTCATTGGCCTTTCTCAGCGTGTGTTCTAGTTTTAGTCGTGTTTAAAGATAATTCTTACTTATTAGACTTGTAGTTTACATTTTTTTTTTTTTTTTGCTCTGGTCATCAGTTATGATAACGCTGTACCAAATTACTGTGGCAGCATCTGCAGTATTCTATGCAGTTGTCTGCTGGTCAAGAGGGTCAGCTCTGTCCTGGATTGCCCCCTAGACACCACAGAGGAAGTGGGGGACAGAAGGATGTTAGCAGAGCTGACATCCATCACGAACAACTCAACTTACTTGGAGGTTTCTTTAACAACATCTTTCTGTTTTTCTTGTTCTATTGGATTTCTTTTTAGTGATGCCACCATAATCCAAAATCCGAGTGATGAACTTGGTGAGTACAAAGTAGGGATGTAGCGGTGTACTGATATAACTGCTATACTGTGTCCAATTCTGAAGGTTTTACATTTGACTGTATTTATTGTGTCGCCATCACAGAGTAAGCGTTTAATGCTGCATTTGGGTGACGTTAGACGGCAGATGGATATCTTCTGAACAGTATGGGAAACCCCAACCACCCGGATGGCAAAACAAAACACGTATAACAATATGTTGCAGTCGTGAAAGAACGGAATAAGCTTCTCGTTGTCCAGACTGCCCACGCCTTCTCCTTGTGGGAGAAAGCTACAAAACATCAGGTTGTAAGTTACGTCTTGGAGGCAGCAAAAAGCTGGAGTTACCGTTGACGGTATTCTCTGCCAGCCTCACCTACTATTACCTTCCTGCTCTGAACCACTAATATGATATCCATGTTGCTGTCTACTGTCTGCCTGAATCCATGTGAATCCACTCTAAGTATGAACCTTGCAATGTCAAAATCATGAATTTCCTTTTCAGGTTCATGACCTTGCCATGTCCTCTCCGGTCTCGTATTGACATCAACCTTCTCTATTGCTTAACACTCCTGCGAATAAATATTAAGATGTCAAAACTGCAGTGAGATGAACATAACATACAGCACTGCACGGTGTAATCAACTGTAATGAACTCTCACAACTGTTATCATAAACCATGTTAAATTGTCTTAATCCTTCTCGCAGCCTCTCTAATTGCTCTTAACCTCACAGGATTCATAGAGTTGATGTGATTTCCTTAATTGCAGAGAGCTCCCATTTCCCTCACTTGTTTGCAGGAAATTCACTGCAGCTTGAAATTACTCCCAATCTTAAAAATGTGCCTCGAGGATGCCCGTCGCCCTACTCCACCTCAAATCCTTGTTCACGTATGGTGCAATCTGCAAGAGCCGTTTTACGAAGGAGACCTAAATCCGTTCAATTTCAATTTTGTTTCTGCGCACTTTGGATTCATGCTTCCTCTAGGTGCAGCCTCGAGGTTCCCGAGTGCTCTGAAATTGCTGCCTGCTATTCCCACATGATGTCAATAGAGCAGAAAGGAGAGATTTCTCACAGAACCACGGGCTAAAACTCTTATTCAACTTTAATGTTTATCAGAATAGCAACAGAGAGGAAACAGAACAGGGAGCCGCAGGTCAAACAGCTCGACACTGCCGGAGCACTGAGGAAAAGCAGGGACCGGGCCTCACAGATGACTAAACAGAGGCGTCGGAATCTGGGACGTTTAAATGACTTCATATGTCTTGTTTTATCCCGGATCCTGGAATTTAGTTGTAGTGATGAGAGACGTGCCATGTCTTCTAAATATTTAATGGGTGGCTGGGTAAACTTTCAGGAGAAACAATCATTCACTTATTGGCTACATTATTACCATTATTATTAAGTGGCTACGGAACATTGTATCTAAGGGAGCTCCGTTAAGGTTCTTTGGGGACGATAGGAGGCAGTCACGGAGTGTATTTGGACCGTTATTTTGACTACATAGTAAGTATTAAAATTAAGAAATGACAATGTATCAGAAATCATGTACAACATTCGACTCTCGTAGAGACAACTTAAACCGGAGTAGCTTCATTTTGGTTACCGTGAGCTGTTACGAAAACTCCACCGGACACGTCTCTGTCACGTCTCCACCACATCGCTGTTGTGGTCTGTTCTCTATGCAACTTCAAACCCCGGCTTCTGCAGCTCTTAAACTGCTTCTGTTTTCTTCACTTCTTCGTTTTTCATAACTACAGACTGTGTAATGCCTTTTGGAGTCAGCTCTCCACTGTGATTTGTTTTAGTTTTTCTTAAGCGACATGCCAAGGTACTGTACCTCCGCCGGAGAGAGTGAAAATGATACGTAAGTTCCACCTGCCACCTTTTATTTATTTTTCCTCTCTTCTTGACGTGTACTCCATTCAGTTACTTATACTGAGTTTAAACTCAACAGTCAGATTCACTCTGACTTGCGTCCACATTCATTAGTTGCTATGGGACGCGTTCATTTCACCGTTCACCAAAAATATAAGCATGTTCAATTAGCCGCGCTCTTTCAGTGTGTTCATGTACAACATCGATTGCCGGATAACATCTCTCTCCCGTGTTTCCCTGCAGAATGCCGTCAATATACCTGGGCAGCCTGCCCAAGTACATTGATATAGCTTTCCTGGGGCATAAAATAAATGCGTCATCTGATGTGCCTTAATAGAGACCAGCGACCAAACTATTTAAATGATGTGATAAAGATCAGTGGTTGATCATTCGGAGCATCTTTAATTACGTAAATATACAGTAACAGAGTTTGAGGTTTTTCCTCCAAAAATACAAAGCAACATATTCCATTAAATGATTTCCTTCCATGGGTCCAAATCATGTCTCAGCACTTTTCTCTAACAGTTTAAGTAAATGAATAAAGCATCACTGGTTTCTTTATTTTTCTTCAAAAGGACAAATGTCAGCCTTTCAATGTTTTTGAGGCCTGTGGGAGCCCTGGAGGACAGAGGGGTCAAACAAATGTCTGATTTGCATTGTGACTGTGGGGTAGGAATACATCACAAGCAGACGGCCAGGGAATTCAAAATCAGACTGAAGTACCGGGGGTATTTATTCAGAAAGCCAGTTTGTTCAACAGTAATAATTTGACTGGCTCAACAATCTGTGACTGCAGAAATGAGAAATTGAAAGATGTTCTTGCAGTAGTTTTCAGCTGGGATTTCTCCTTGTCCTGAGATGTTCTACATAGATGTCCTTGTTTACTTTGAGCACTGCTCATTAATAAGACCAGACTGTCACTGACTTGACCTTCTACTGGCTTTAAAAGCAGTGTATACACATATGTGTGTGTGTGTGTGTGTGTGTGTGTGTGTGTGTGTGTCTCAGTGCGTGTGAGTCAAGGGGTGTACTGTACATGTGCCAGGGGCAAATCGCACAAGGTCCTGCAGTGATGAATGAATAGTAATCCAGCCTACAGTGTGTGGCTCATAACTGTAGTCTCCAGTGTACAGAAGCCTGTATGATGCTCATTTCTCTGTGACAGGGCTGTGAATCTCAGCCAACTTTCCTTTCAAGAGCACGCTTTATCTTCCGGACTTTTATCAGAGCTGATCACATCCAGTTAGCAAGTGGAAAATCCACCAGCAACAACCCCAAAAATGGAACCGGACCAGGGAATACATAGGCCTATACTGAATATTAGAGCAGCAATTATCAGTCGATTAATCACTTAGTTGCCAACTGTTACATTGGTAATCAGTGAATCGATCTTGAATCTTCTTTTTGAATATTTTCAGTTATATCTTAGGGTTGTGGACAAAACAGGACATTTCAGGACATTACCTTTTGGGAAATGCTGATCGACATTTTTCACTATTTTCTGGACCAAACAACTAATCGATTAATTGAGAAAGTATCAGATCATAATCGATCCAATACAATTAATTAAAATGAAAATAACAAATTATGAAAATAATCATTATTTCCAGCCGCGCTGTGTATATTTTTAAATGGCTATATTTTCAGTCTGCTTTGGCTGTACAATTTATCTACATTCCCTCACATCCTTAGCAGTTAATCTACTGATACAGTATATGTATATATATATATTTTTTATAGCTGACAAACTGTTCATTCTAACTGTCAAAAATAATGATAAATAACTGTCACGTTATCAGAGCCCAATGTCCGTCATGAGACTGGAAGATGAACACCTTTGAGTCAGAGAATGGCAGCACATTCTTGCCTCTGAGATCCCGTAACTTAAAAGATTCATTATTGATTCATTTTCTCAGTCGATGGATCAATCAATTATTCATGCCGGTTCTATCCGTAACACCTTCATAGTGAAAAAAAGGTTTTAACAATGAAGCGCCTCTTGAGTTACAGTCACAGGAGGCTGCTTAGTCTAGGTTTGGTAGATTTGAAGCCTGAGGTTAGAAGTAAAGTCTAAGTATGGCTGACATGTTTAACTTCAAGTTTGATAGAAAAATCAATTTACAAGTTAGTTTTTTGATAAAGAGGCTCAAACCTCCATTAACTTAGTCACATTCTCAGCAGTACAGGAACTGCATAGGATACTTGTCTGTGTGATTTTCACCACTTGATGACACCAAATCCTGCACACTGGTCCTTTAAATCCAGCCCTGTCTGGGTGTAGCACAATGGTGCCTTAAGGATGGGTGGATGGTGGCATGAGATGTACTGCCATAATATTACAACGCACTTTGCAGGATATGGATTTTTGAGATGCACAGTAAGTCAGAAATAACCGCGTTCTGAACAGAGCAAGCCATGGAGAGATGTGTCACTGTGAAAAGAGCTCAAAGAAATCCCGATACATCTCAGCTTTTAACACGACTTAGAACTACTTGGCCTACAGCTTTTCCCACAATGCAATACCTCATCTCCAGGAAACACTGTCAAACGCAGCAACGGTGGCAAACTAGTTCAAGAGCAAAAAGAAAACACCCTCAATCTGTCTCAATCATTTCATGCACTGTGCATTCATCCATCACATGCACATTTGATTTCTAGAACCTTGGACCACACTCTTGAGCCCAGAGCACAAGAACATTGAAGCCACACATCTGAGCCCGTGGACTACATAAAGTGAAGCAAGTTTTGATGAAATTATGGGGTAAATACTGTATATTTGATGTATGGTATTAATGTTTAACTTGGAAACAGCACATGAAAATGCATCCATACAGTAGATAGCTAGCTGAT
Organism: Protonibea diacanthus; assembly: GCA_028641955.1. Taxonomy (NCBI): domain Eukaryota; kingdom Metazoa; phylum Chordata; class Actinopteri; family Sciaenidae; genus Protonibea; species Protonibea diacanthus. The sequence goes on from CM053990.1 coordinate 11,258,810, forward strand.
AAGTTAGATGCTAAATAAACTATAGCTAGAATAATTTCATTGACTATTTATGAGGCTACCTTATCATGAGGCTAGCTTACCCCCAATTACTATATTCCAGTTAACTCCCATACATTTCCACAATTCCTTTGGGAACCATTTGGAATATTTTCAAAATTCCCCAGCTTAACTTCCCATACAATGTTTCTGGAAAATTTCCACCCCTTTGCAACCCTAACACCCCAAGAAATGCATTTAATCAACGACCTTCATCATGGTTTAGTTTACGTTCAATACTTATCTGCAAATCTGGACAGCAACAAAGACAGCTGACTTCTTCCTGATCAAAATAGTGTCCCCCATCCATCACAGTGGAACATGTTCGGAATACTTGAGACAATATGAGCCTCACTTGAGGCTTTTGTCAGGACATGTATAACTGTCCAGTCACTCAGACGCTTAGCTGGGCAGCACAGCGGGCCACAGGTCAAACTACAAGGCCTCTTTTAATTTTTTTTTTTAATTCTATCCACTCCTCTCATCTGCTCTAACCTGCACTTAACCTGAGCTGCTGGAGCAGGCAGGTGGAAGCCGAGCAACCTCTGCTTCAACGGACATCCTTAATAAGAGAGGGGAAATGTGCAAATTACCTCTCTGTCACTGTCACGGCGGGGAAGCTCTGAGGCGCCTCGTTTGCTAGAGCGGTATGAAATACTCGCCGTATGCATGGACGCATGATCACAGCTTACTTGTAGCTGCGAGATACAGCTGTGTTAGCGCGGTACAGAAGGTCAACCCCTCGGAGAAAGACACTTGTGCGTTGTGCTTGGATCAGGGAGGCAATCGCATCTACATCAGAGGTCGCAATGTTTTTTCTTTCTTTTTTTTTTTGCAGTCAGCAAGTTGTGAAAAGCAAACACCAAGTGACAAGTCACTAAAGCATGCAAGTAACAGACAAGACCTGTCAGACAGTAGATGCATGTGATGTTACTAATAATGCACGGGGTTCCCCATGGCCTCCTTGTCTGAAATACAGACTGTCAGAAGAAACATGCCACGTTAAACGTGCAGTAGCCCTCCACCACACAGCCCAGGCTACATATTTAATGTGAACCAGCAACGCTTTCATCTAGTAACTTTACTGATCACAAGTTGAGAGATGAGAGTCAGCGCACCAATCACAGAGCCATATCTGCTGAAACCAATCTTTTTTTTTTGTTTTGTTGTAGCAGCTGGTATAATAGTACTCTTTGATAATAGTCCTGTATTTAACAACGTGCTTAGAAAGTCCTTGAAATTCACATGAAACGCATAACTTTTGAGGAAAGTTTTGTTCAGCGAGTCATTATAATTCAGTCATTCTTTTTTGATTCATCATCGTCTCTCCCTCGCCTTTGTTGCTCACCTTGATAAGCTCGTTACTGAAAACAAAATATGCCAGGGAAGTTTAAATTCAATCCAGCGTGGCTGGAAATTGATCTTCATATCGACTCACTTTTTGACTGCTCTGTTTTATGCCGACCGCTGACTCCTCACTGCTCCTAACCGCCCAGTAGAAGCTGCAAGCGGTCACCAACTGCTAGGCTAAAAACAAGGCTTAACTAATGTGTTGTAAACCACATTTTGGTTTCTGCCATGGCTCATAACTGACATCCATGGAATATTTTGGTCCCAACGTGAACCAGAGCCTCTGCAGATTAGTTCCACACTCAATATGTTATGATCCACTTTAGGTAACCACGATATGAGATGAATAAATTCCTGCTTCCGGTAGCTTTGTAGGCAACTTAACTGGAGGGGAGCCTGCTGTAGCTCATCGCTAAGCGTCTGCTTGGTCGCCATATTGGAGAGGTCGAGATCAGATGGTAAACAAATCCAATGTGCGACTCGAAAGCACCAAAACCAATCTTCCGATCACACATTTTTACTTGATATCAACTGGCAGCTGATCAAACTGAGCATCCCTACATTGTACTTTTGCTTTAGAGGAATGAGAACTACTTTAAATGTTTTTGGCTGAACTTTCTCCCTTTAAAAGGCTCCTTCATTATTTCTGAAATCAGCCTGTCAGTCTCTTATCAGACAGTTCTAGAGGTCGACAGCTATTATCACACAGTTTGCTAATATTTAACAGGCTTATAGATGTTCTTTAATCCTATTCATAACGCCTCTTGTCATTCAAGATATTGAATCCAAACTTGCGCGGAGAACAGTAATCCTTCCAGCAGATCTGTGCAGAATGAGCTCTTTTTTTTGTTGTTTTTTTCAATCATTCCCACAGTTCGGCCTGCAAATTAGCCGTAGCTGCTGATAACAACGAGATGTAGAAAACACCACTGTGGACTTTCGTTTGGGATTTGTCAACACTTGCAGAATAAATGATGAACTGATGAATTGATTTTCTGCTTGAAGAGATAACAGACATTTTACAAGCTGAGGCTAACACATCAAAAGTGAACTCTGCCTTCGCTCGGGCCTTTCTCGCTACATTTCCACAATCAGTCCAGTCAACCAAGTTTGCACACAAAACACACACGAACACACACACACACACACGCATACCACCAGTGAAAGCCTCCATTCAGCAGATTTGCCTCATTTGAATGAGAGGAGCTACTATTGTCTTGCCAAAATGTGGACCGTTTTGGTGAGCCTTTTGAATTCTGCCCTCAACTCCAGCTTGTGCCTCTCATTTATTCATATCTATATATATATATATATATATATATTTAACTTTCAGACTTTTAAATTCATGACGATTCAACCCAAGCTTCTGTTTTTCTCAAGGAATAAGTAGAAGTCCAACCCGAGCGAATTAAGTCCAAAACTATTATGGCTCCTGTTAGGTTGATTTAAACCCTTTTCCGAAGGTGTGACTTAATTACTTCATCAAAACAAAGGTGCCATCCAGATATGGCACATCTCCATTCGTGTGTTTTCTGATACAACGAATACACTATCAGATATAAAATGTGTAAAATAATATGCACAATATCTTTACCCATGAAAATAAATAGACTAAAACTGTGTCAGATGCATCCTAAAAGATGACCACAGATATGAAAAAAAAAAGATTTGGTTGCCTATTTAGTTTGTGACACAGTTTTAAACAATTTATAGTGCGTGTTCAGGTATGTTTTTTTTGGCTATATTCTGGCTAGAGAAGTCTAATTTGTATGTGTATGACTTTTATGACGCCTTAATTAGCTATTAGTTAATAATCAGTTCATCAATCAGCAAATATTTCAGTCTAGCACATGTTCCAGCATCTCAAATGTGAGGATGTGCTGCTCATTTTTGTTGTTTTTTTTCATCGCTGCAATCTGAATATTTGTTTGGGAGGTTTTTGTTCTGCTGGTTGAACAAAACAGAGTCACCTTGAGCTCTAACAGACAGTTCCTGTTTGCTAACTTGTTAGAAATGTTAATAATTACTCATAACAGACTAACTGACACAACACAGTCACGGGGCCTTTAAACTTTCATATGTAAAAAGAGAAAAAAAAAAGATTATATTTCATACGGTGTGCTTCTGTGGTGGTACAAAGCACCCTGCCCTTAAATCTGAGCATGTTGCACCTTTAAATGTGCGCTGTGAGCTCGTCAACCTGTGAACGCAGCACCGTCTGCCTCACATTTTTTGACAACTTCCTGAAGTCCGTGTTATTGTAACTTTACTGCGACGCCCAGCTTCGGGTTAGCTACGTGGCTCTCTAATTTATCCCGGTCGGTTTGACTGTATGACCTACCCACTGCTGAGACGGTGTTCAAAAATGTGCATTATGTGAATCACAGCGCACACACACACAGTATGGGAATGTAAAGGTTGATGTATTGGCGGGGGGGATAAGCGGTTGAGGCGAGAACAGAAGCTGGGAGGCACGCAGCGTTTCAGGCGGACAGTAATCTCTGCCTCCACTGCAGCGACCAAACTGACATTTGAGGGATGTTTGGCTTGTACTGTCACCGTTTTATAAACGGCGAGACAACCGGAAAAAAGCAGCGGGCAGCAGCCTGGAGGACCGCTGAGCCACCCGTGGCCCGAAACGCTTACCTGTATCAGGGGGATGCCTCCCGGACCGTCCACAGTGTCGGGCGAGTTGTCGAACACTCGGTCCCGGTACAAAGACCACAGCCCGACGTTTGGGAGGAAAAGAAGAGCCGCTATGAGCAGCCCCGCGAACTGCAGTAGCCTCTTCTCTTTCCGCCTCATCTCTCCGGGAGAATGCGTGTGAAGCAGCGGCGGTGGCAACTAGCGAGTCCCGAGCTCCCTCGCTTTTCGAAGCGGAGACAACTTTCACTCTGACTGGGGGGACGGACACCGGCGGCTGTGTGCGTGACTCTCTACGCGGCTGTGAGCTCTGCCGCTAGGGGGAGCGAACCGCTGCGCTTCCGCCGGAGCACGAGTGTGGGTGGGTGTAGAGGGGGGTGAGGAGGTGGTGGAGGTGGGAGGGGAGGGGGGTTCAGCCAACGCAACTTGACTTTTATTTATTTAATTTTTTTTTTTTTTTTCTAAATGAGATGTAATATCTCCCAAAATATATTCTATGAGCTTGTGTAAGCACAGCAACAAGTAAAAATGACAAACAGCCAAACTGAATGATCAGGAGACTTACATGACAAACTCACGACTAATGCTGCTTTCAAATGCAGCTCGGAAATTAGACCAACGCTGTTCGCTGGGGTCATAACCACCTGTGTAACTGGTAAATCCTCCCTGGAAAATGACAGTTAAAGGAACACTTCATTTACACAACAGATATCTCTCTTTTTATTATTTATTATTGTATTTTCCCTGTGACAAACTAAAAGCAGCTAGGCCATCGTTAAAAAAGAAAAAAAAAACTCTTACTATAATATAACAATTAATGTGTTCATGAACACTTGTTTATCTTATTAGCATACAAACTCTAACTAAACTTCTAAATTCTGTTACCTCCCTTTAAATTTAAAAAATGCATAAAAGGACAGTTGCTATGTAGTTTGTGACGTGGGAGTCAATGCTGAACTGACAGATCTGGACCTGAATTAATCAACAACAAAACTAAATACCCATATACAGTGTCTTTCATCTGAAAAAGTGGTCTACAAAGTTACTCTACAAATCAACATTTTTGGATTAACTGACTGACTGACAATTTTTGCTAAGCATTGAGGTCATTTTTCATGGTTTCATAGTTGTGTCTACTGAATTTTGAGGATTTTCTTTTAAATTAAATTGAATTGTGAAAGTGTCTCTGTAATTGTGACATGTGACATTGCATTAATTGCTGTTTTCAGAATTTTTACAAACTAAACAGTTAATCAAGAATCTAATCAACCGTTTCCATAATCCATAATAAAAAGCAATCATTACTTGCAGTCCAATACAAAATACTTGAAGAGTGACGTCCTGCTGTTACATTTTGCATCAGTGCTAATTTTCTAATGCCATAGTATGTAATAGTATAACAGTGGACATTTCTCTGCATTGAATATTTAGTACTATTTAGAAAGATATTTAGAAACATGGCTAACCGTGACAAACTGGTGTTTTTTGACAGTTTTTCTAGTCTCTTTAAATAATGCTTACATGGCCATATGTGCAACAGATTGGTTGCTATAAACATTCCATCGGTATTCAGCATGAGCTAATGTGAGTTCAGTAGTGTTTGGAAGTTAGAGTCTTTCAACTCACTCGGATCATTTACTCTTGAACTAATCTTTTTTTGAGTCATTTCGTTCGTTCACTAGTGCAGCACTGAAGCCCTCTCATGGCCGATGTAAATGTGACAAACAAATGAAAGACCGATCCATATGAACAAACTGTTGTGGGTATTGCTCATCACACAGCCTGAGTGGCCTGTCACGTAACAAATGAAGGAAAGGCCGATACGTATGAACGAACTGCTGCGCGTACTGCTCATCACACATCACACGACTTGTGGCGAGGGATCATACTGCATAAAAATGAACAAATCACTCACTGAGACTACTCATTACTCCCGAGACATAGAAAAGATTAGTTCATATTGAAAGATACGTTCATAACGGACACACCACTAAAGTTCAACAAATCTTCCATAGTTCGGATCCTTGTACAAAATGTCCATTTTGTATTCCTATCCCTCCAAAGCACAAAAAAGAAAGACTTTCCAAATAAACACGAGAGAGAATTTACTACAAAAAAAATCCACTGTGGATTGGAGTAGAGTCAGTAGAGTCAGTCATGATTTCGTATAATTACTCAAGGTAATAGCTTGCCTGCAGTGTTTTTTGAGTGACATTTGAATGGTTGCTGTGTGTTACAGATATTAGGCAGCAAAGATTTTGACAAATATGACATTAAAACATTAGAAATGATGAATAAAGTTGTCCTGGGGATTTTATAAATGTATGACAAAATGTTTATCAGTCAAAGGTAAACAACATTCCAGAATAAGAATGAGATCAAAGGATCAAAGAACCTCCATGTATGACATCATAGTATACTTACTGTATAAAGGACACTCTGTTGGAAATACTTAAAGTCTCAGATTAGTTTAGATTTTGATTCAGTCGGTTTAACCTTATAGTAGAAAGAACATTTTTCTTGACGATCCAAAAATGGATATTCAGAATATGCATGGACTGAAGAGCATGATGCAGTGTATTTGCAGGGCAACAATGCTCTATCAACCCAATGACATCCACAGCTTTTTAGCTCAGTATGTCTCAGAGATGAACGATTTCAAAGCATCGAACACTGAAGCTGATCCTAAGGCGGTTTCCTTCCAATACCACAAGCTCTGGGGTAAGTTTGCATAACATATAGTCTTTTAAAGCAACCATCTTTTAAATAATTTGTAATACATCAGTTATCAATTTTATCTCAGGCCTAGTATTACAAATCACAAACTCTTTTGAATCAAGATTTAAGGTGAATTGGGTCATCACAAAAAAATATCCATAATAACAAAAATTAATTTTAATGAATTTGAATTTGTCATAGATGATACATGTTTTGCAAAAGATATATTGTGTATTAACACTGCTTTTTGTAAATTGTCTTTTTTTAGAGAACAAATTCCTTAGCAACTTGAACGAAGATCCAGAGATATCTGCAGCACTGATTCCTTCTCAGGCTGAGATACAGAAGGCTCAAAAGATGCTGTACTTAGATTTGGCATCTTCCACTGAAGAAATTATGGAAACACAACTTCAGCATAACCCATCAAGAAAAGACAAGAAGCCAGCTCCCATTTGTCCAACACCACCGCCGCCTGTTGGAACACAGTTAAATGCCCTACCGCCTTTTCTTGTTGTGAAAGGGGAAAGAAGTCCTGCATTGCCACTGTCCAATGTCACCAAGAAGACACGAAGAGTGTCCTCAGTGAGGCTACCCAACCGGGAGAAGACTGAAGAAACCACAGACGATGTCCATGAAATGCCTAGAACACACTCCAGCATACTATCACCGATTCTGCAAAAATCAGGTGCTGCAGCTACAAAACCCAGTGCAGCCACCGATGATGTTGAGAAAACGCCTGTAAGACACGGTATACTACCACCGATTCTGCAAAAATCAGGTGCTGCAGCTACAAAACCCAGTGCAGCCACTGATGATGTCGAGAAAACGCCTGTAAGACACGGTATACTACCGCCGATTCCCCAAAAATCGGATGCTCCACCTACAAAGCACAGTGCAGTCACTGATGATGTCGAGAAAACGCCTGTAAGACACGGTATGCTCCCGCCGATTCCCCAAAAATCGCATGCACCAGCTACAAAATCCAGTGAAGCCACTGATGATACCCAGAAAATGCCTGTAAGACACGGCACACTGCCACCGATTACACAAAAATCAGATGCTGCGGCTTCCGAATGCAGTGCAGCCAAAAAGACCTCTAAGACTCCTGGCATGGTGGTACCAGTAACAACATACACACTGGTTCTGCAACCTACACCAGAGAAGGAGAGAGGAGTCCAGGCCAAGAGTGTGTCACCAGCAAGCAGAATACTGGGACCACTAAAGGACAAAGGCAGAGTACCGAGACAAGAACCAAAAGAACCAGAAGCAGCAGGCACTAGTAATCAGGAGCTGGAGAGTAGAATTAGACCCAATTATAATCCAGAGAAAAGCAGAGGACGGAGGGTTATGTGGACGGAAAGGGAAAGGGTAACACCAGTTACAAGAACAGTTGAAGGGATTCAGGGTAGAAACTTTGGCAGAGCGGCTTCCGCAGCAGAGGGCACAACCAATTCCAATGTGGCACCAGTTAGCTCCCCAGAATACACTAACCCTCATGTTATTAGACAGAGACAGGTTAGAACTGCCCCAGCATTCTGCCATTCCTCCTATCGTGACCAGAAAATATAATAACACCCAGCTTTGTAGGTTATCGCCGGGTGCTCCGGGTTTCCTTTATAAAATGATTTCTGGTTTAAAAAAAAAATCCCAAAATAATTTTGATAGAGTAGTAAAATTTGGCCCTTATTTGTCATGCTGCCCACCAGGTACTCATCAACCTTTGAAGGGGGTCCCCTATTGTGCAATCCTTCACAAGGTTTCTTCCATCTTTGATCCATTAAAGTGTCTTGGAGGGGAGTTTTTCCTTGTCCACGTCAGGCGGTGGCCTTATCATGTGGGTTCAGTGTGACAATTAAAATAGTTCCTAGATGTATAAAAATGCTAACATCAGTTAAAGGCAGCTCAGCTTTTAGCTCTTATACGCGACAGGGACTTTTTTTGTAGGTTATCGCCGGGTGCTCCAGGTTTCCTAAAACTAGTTCAATAATTTCTAGTTTTAAAAAAAATGTGACATCACTAAAATATTTGTTGGGACAGGGACTGTTTTTGCAGGTTATCGCTGGGTGCTCCGGGTTTCCTAAAACTAGTTCAATAATTTCTAGTTTTAAAAAGAATTTGACATGACAAAAATATTTGTTGGGACAGGGATTGTTTTTGTAGGTTACCGCCGGGTGCTCCGGGTTTCCTTTGCACTAATAAATTAGTTGAACAATTTGTGGTTTTAAAAAAGATTCAATAAAATACACCAAAAAAAAAAAAAAAACTGTTTTCACATTTTCTTTGTTGGCAAACTTAGTCACTACACTTAGCAAGTATTCAGACCCCTCCTCTAGTGATTTTTTTTGTTTGGTTGTTTGTGTGTTTTTAAAGCAACGAGTGACAAATCTAGCAGCTTTTTCTGGTGTTATTGGAGACTTTAGGAGACGTAAAGGCACGTATCGTCTTCTCAACAAGCAGAGGGTGCTGCCTCACAGGTGGCCCCTCCCAGCTGCAGTCAGAGCAGGAGACCACCCCTCTACATCCAGACTGCACATGAATCACGCATGCTGAAGCCCTATCCACACAGGGAATGTAAGCGCCGTGGAACGGCTGCGCCGCGGTCACCGGAGCTGATCGCTCCAATCAATGAAACCATTCACACAGGACGCGCCACGGAACGTCTCAGCAGCGTCAAAGCAGTGACTCTCCACACTGCAAGAGACTAATTGTTGAAGTGGAACAACACACAATAATTTATGACACAACAGATCCTTTTTATGATCTCTCCCACGTCGGAGAGGCAAAGTTAGCTGTTTGTTTAAGCTGTTTGTTGTTGTTTCCTTTATACACAGTTTATCGCGGGGACTTCTCGCGTGATCTTGTGTGAATACGGCTGGCTCGCTACGCTACCGTTACGCTGCTGTCACGCGCCCGGTGTGAATTGATGCTGGGCAGAGGACGGAGCTAAACTATGGCGCAGCCGTTCCGCGGCGCTTACGCCCCCAGTGTGAATCCCCAGTGACGCTGACTGATCTTAAAAGAAAGTTCATTTGTAGTTCTAAACATATTTAGGGTGCTTTTTACTTTCCCATGATGTTAAGCCTTTCTCCTACAGCATCCATTACAATTATATGCATACAGCCAATTATAAAAATTAGATGATGATGATGATGTCATTTAGTGAGTTCTAGTGACTTTTAGAACAGCCAATAGCTACTTTTCATACTGAGGAGTTGGCAATACCGGTACTACTTGCCCTCACTGTTAGCTGTTACACGTTAAGTTGAGCACCAGTGCACTCAAGTAGAGCAGACCCAGTCTTTAACTTTGCACATCTCTGACACTGTTTTGGTCCGTCCTCCATGTGACTTCAAACCCCACTAGGAGCATGTCAGAAGCAGAGTTCTTAGCCTGCCAGACTTTGTTACGTGCTGAGATTTGGTCATATTCTTTGGTTTATGTGTTTCTAAATATACTTTTAAAATATGCCACGTACAGTAGTAGTAGTCACTTTTGTCTGTTTTGACGACCCACAGTCTGCCAGCTTGAGGTGCTCTGTGTATATTGACGCAGGCTGCTCACGGCGTCCGTCAAAAATAGAACAGCCACGTATATTCAACGCAGAGCCAAGCGGAGGCCCGTTTCTGCCACACTTCTGAAATGGACTGCAGTGTCCTGCATTTCACTCATCCAAAATAAAATCTCAGTGCAATTAAGGTGTGTTGGAAAGGTCATCAAATGAAAGCTGGCGTACAGCAGCACACAGGAGAAGGTATTTAACTGATCCAGCAAGCTCCAAAACAACAACCATCTGTTACATCAGGTTTCTCCTGCAGAACTTCAACACAGTTGATCCAGAGCCAGCAGTGGAGGAAATGAAGCTTAGTCATGTCTCTGATGGAAATCCAAGCAGCCACCACATCTATTTTGTAAGCACAGAACAAAGGCCAGGCTTGCTGTGAGCTGGCTGCAAACGTGCGTGTGTGTGTGTGTGTGTATTCCCATACCTATTCATTGTTGGTGGAGAAAAATGTCTGATTTAGAGGGTGATAGAAGATAGATGTAAGAAGCCATGGCTTCATTTACATAGCTAACAGTTACATAACAGTGTAACGAGGAAGCAAGGTGAAATTGTGTGGTGACCGTTGATTTTGTTGGCTATAATTACAACTGGTACTACAGTACTAATGCAGATTTACTCATCTGCAGGTAGGTAACGCTGATTAAATGAGTTGGTCAAATAACTGCTCTTGCCTGGTTCATATGCTTCTCTGTACCATCTTTACTTCCTATTCTGTGGGATTGCTTTATGAATTTCAGTTCTATGTATACCATAGATTCCTCCTCGCTGCTCATGCAGCAATGCACCATCTTTTTCCTTTCCTTTTTCCTTTTCCCTTTTTTAAACTTTTCAATAAGTGAAGCTTTCTGTAGGAAACTCTGAAACTACTGAGTCGAGGTGAAACAGGCGGAAAACCAGACCAAAAAAGAAAATTTTTCCATAAAATATGATCCAGTTTTGCTGAAATCATTGACAAAAGTTATAAAATTGTGTTTCTGTACGTCTCATTTGTGGTATGATTAACAGAAAATATATCAAATTTACTGAACCATATACTGTGTATGTAATACATATGATAATATGTATATAATACGATACAGTAATGTGATACGGAGAAGTGTGAACACTCATAATGTATATGTATGTCATTATGTTCTACCCTTTGTTGTTTTTTTTTTTTTTTATGTCTGCCTTGTAAAGCGCTTTGTAATTGCTTCTTTTGATAAGTGCTACATGAATAATAATCTTTATCGTGATTATTATTATCAACCACACAAGATGTTTGTTAGCATATTGAATGTTCATTGCACAGCATGAAAAGAATAGCCTACAATCTGCGCTTAAATATTTGAATATGTAGAGTTTTCTACAAAATGTGGTGGAGACCAGGCGTGGCAAGTGTGCATGATGTCAGAGCAAGTCAGCATCAAGCTGGACACAGGTTATGTCAAATGGGCCTGACAGTTGATGCACCTGTCAGCTGACCACTCATGGAGTGGAAAGAGAACAATGAATGGAAATGAAGCCGGAAATCAGGTATTTTAATGTGTGCGTTATCACGAAACTTCATGTCCATTTTCAAGAAAAACAAATATCCGCATATCATTTCGTAAGATTTTTGTGGACACCAGGAGACAAATGAGAATTTTAATGTCTGTTAGCTGATGAATGAGAAGGTCTTTTTATTGTGATTCCATGGTGTTTGCCCTGCACTGACTTTCTTATTTATGGTGTTAGTTGCGTCACTGTTATACCTGCACCCTGCGAGAACCAAACAACCACTGCGTCTGTGTCTTTGCACACAACCTGCAGAGTTAAGGATTGAAAAAGCGCTTGGCGAAAATCGATGCGAGTTGAGCCAGAAGTTTGTGGCTGACACAGGAAAAAAGAAAGCATCAGAAATGAAAAAACGTGAAAAAAAAAAAAACTCCTACTGGAGGCAGTATGCGGTGACATGTATGTGAAGATTACATTCCTGTACCACAGCTGTATAGCATGATAGAGCATGAATAGAAGAGATATTTCCCCTTATCGCCCACAGAAATGTAATGATTAAATAAATGAACCATTTTGGACATTTCACAGCCACTAAATAGTCAGCCAGTCAGTAAATAGGTCAACAAGCTTTAACATAACTATAAATAAATCACACAGACAGACAGGGGGAGCTTCTAACACACGTATATTAGACAATAAATTATGATATAATTAAAACATTATGTGACGAATGAAGATACAGCACTTACATATCTGTCACTCCTTACAGCAGCACGCAGTAGAGGAATGTGAGCCTATAGCTGCTTTTAATAAGTCTATATAACAGCGGAACAAAGCACCTTGCTTCACTTTGTCACACAGTGATGCTGTGAGTACAAACAAGTTCTCAATGATAGCCGTGATATACTGTGCACGGGAATAAAAAAGTGGGAATTTCACACTGAAAAGTTTTTGTAAGACATCCACTTGACTTGTCTGACTCAGAATGTATAATGCATATTTGTACAAAAGGAGGTTTTTATCTTGTTTCATACACTGGAAGTGCATTAGGAAAAGGATCATGTTACTGGACAGTATGGACGGCAACAACAGAAAAACCGTTGCAAACGTGTGTGCACGTGAGTGTTGTTTTAAGATGTCAGCGCCCACTTTCCCATCACTTGAAGTACTGAACTTAAAGTTAAGCTCCAGTGACATACTTCCCAAGATGAAATGTGTCCTACAGGCTCGGGTCATCCTTCTCAACTGTCAGTCAGATAAAACCTTCTTCTTTCTGCACTTTTCTTGAAACAGAACTGACTGAATCGTTGGATCATGGTGAAATCATTTCAGCGCTGACATGCAGTCAGTCACAGGGGAACATTTACAGCCTCCGTCCTTGCAGTGTGTTCTCTGTGATACTGAAGTTTATTCAGCACATTTTATGCTGCTGTTTCAGTGACTGGATGCTGCCTCTTCTGCAGGCGTGTGACTGTGGTTATTTGGCCATTGTCCCAGTCTGCTACTGTGTCTAGTATGCTTGCTGATTTGTTTTATTATCTGTTTTGTTGCCTCTCTGCAGACAGTTACTGGGGAGTGCCAGGGTATGCTAAAAGCCCCATTCTGTAACTTCCATACCATAAACTACCATAAAATAACAGATTTTAAATCATTTTGATGCCACACTAACTTACAATCAAGTGAATGGTTGTACAGTACACAGAGTGGGTCTGTCTGTCCCACTCTGTACCCTGTATGTTTGTATTATTTTTGTTGTATTATGTAACTTTGTGCCCTGGCTAAAATCATCCACAAGAAGTATGACAACAACACCACCACACCAACTATTTCACTTATTTTGGTGAAACTGGATCATATTTTATTGGAAAATATTTTCTGGTTTTGCTTCTTATGTCTCCCAGGAAAGCTCCAACTTTGTCCAACTTTCTGTGATTTACAGCTGCAAACTATAGCTGCTGTTAACTAATGTTAGCTCAGTTTTTTAGCAGTGCTGCCCAGGCTGTGAGCTCAGAGCACCGGGGTGGTGTTAGTCTATGTACGACAGGCGTTCTGTAGAACCAGGACCAGAATCTGAGCATGCGGCCAGTGTAACCAGACTCTGTGGACATAATGGCTGAGACAAGGGTAGACCGAAGAGGATGATGACGGATGCAGCCGATAAGACAAGGAAAAGAGTGACCAAGCAAGAATCCATTGGACCAGAGTAAATCTGGGACTGACTTTAGTTGTTGGTGAGAGTTTTGTAAAAAAAAAAAAAGGCTAAAAGACACCAAGCTGGGCATCTTGCTGGTAGACTAGTAATATTAGCTGGCTGCTATGCTTGCCTCTCTGCTACAAGTCTTGTGTCCGCCTTGGATATTTGTTCTAGCGCCAACACTGGCCATGTTGTAAGAGTGGCTAAAAAAACAGGTAAACAGTTCTGGTTGCTCAGTTCTGGTAATGATGGGGGAGTCAACAACTTTGCAATAATTTGTTTTCCTATCTTTTAGTGGCACCGTCACCCTGGTCTCCGCTCTAGAAAATGTTTCATAACTGCACTCGACTAGATTATACATAAGAACATATTTCCGCAAATCACTTGTTTTTATTTCCCTGACCCAGGCATCACTGTAAAAACGTTCTCCGCCAAAGTGGACTGATGCTTCCTAATTGTTATCAAGGATGACTCAATGCTAGAATGACTACGGCTAATGGGTTTCAGCACACAACAGTCAATCATTGGTCTGCCACCAGGCACGCTAACAGGATGCTTTGATTTGGTACTCTGCAAATTACCGTGATTTTTTCACCCTCTTAACCTCTCTCAAATCCACACTGAGCCTTTGACACAAGCAGGAGGAGTTATAAAGCGAAGGGCTGCTCGATCAACGTGAATTCCCCCCCCCCCCATCGCATTGAGAGGTTGCAGGGTTCATCCATAATTCATGCTTGAAAGACACTGAACAGATTGAATTGTCACAACTCAGGCTGGTACAGACGAGGAGAACGAGAGAGGAATGAGCTGTTCTCTTTCTGAGAGAGTCCTGAGTGAGAATAGAAAGAGCGGGATTAGTAGGGAGAGCAACTCCGACACATCCTGAGTTCACGTCCACTGTGGTAATGTGGCTAATCTTTGTCTTCTTCTTGAATTTAGGCCAAGAGCTACAACTGGCTGGTGTATGATACCAAGATTAAGGAAGGAGACTATTAGAATTTAGTGGCATTGTGAAATGCAACAAATTAAGATAAGGACTTAAACATTCATATTATTTGGACAGCCAGAAAAATGTATTGCTTGGAGGTTGGGGGATTAGGGTTATTTACTGATAGGACACAAATGTCTTCCTATAACAGAATCTCCATCTTTAAATCTGTAAAAATCTAAAATGCCACAGTGCACACATTCTGTATGAGCAGCAAGTATTCATACAACAGTACATCCACCGTTCTCTGAGCTCTTTGGAGTTGCCTTTCGTTTCCTTTATTGATTGATTATCACTTGAAGTTTTAAGTTCCATGCCGCTTCAGATGGTTGCTCTGTGAAACAAGCAAGGTCAGGTGAAAAGTACCTGTTTAGCTTGAAGCATCAGAATCAGATTTATTGCCAAGTAAGGAAAACGGCAGGAGAAAATATAAAGAAAGATGGTGGTTAAGCAGTGCAAGTCGAGCAGTACTTCTGTGTTGGGGGGACAGTGTCAGTCTGCGTTTTTTTTTTTTTTTTTAAGCACTGACATCAATGTTAGACTATCATTTCTTGATTCTTAAAGTCCAACAGATCATTGGTTTAGATTTTGAAATTCATCTTGAAAAAGATAAGCTACTGGGGGGTGCTGGTATCTGGGGTGATATAACCACCACCTTTTCTCAGGGGAATGTATAACACAAAGATAATGTGGTCAAATGTTTCAAAAGGTATTAACAACTTATTTCACCAGTCAAACTGAGAGCAAACTTTTAACCACAATGCAAAAATAAGAGTCGATAAAAAGGTATTAATAACAGAATGACTCTCCTCACCTGCAAAAAGCCACAAGCCCCTTTAAGAAGGTTGGCCTTGTGAGTAACCTGAACCTTTATAACGTGACGTAGTATGATGTGGCATTTGCTGTGGGAAGTGAAGTTACATTAGTCAGAAGATTCATGACTGGATAAACGTCATAGTCGCTGAAAGGTTGTGTGTAGTGTTGTAAGAAAGTCTTTGTTCATACAACGTTGCTCGTGTTCGCCTGCATTCTTCACAGCAAAGTTGTGTGAAAGCATTACTTAGCACAAATGTTTCCAGGGGAAATATCGAAGCTGCTAGATAACCGTAGGGACGGTGGACAGTGAGGGTCCCGGATGTCAGCGATGAATAGAGACTGAAAGCTCAGTTTGATTGTTTTTTCATCGAATCTGTGATACCACTATTGATGAGGGGAGCTGCAGGAGGTTAGAAACTGTTCGTATGATGTGAGGTCTGGTCCTGATGGGCTGCAGACTCCTGCTGAAGACGAGTGTCTCAAACTGTTTGTGTCCAGGGTGGGAGTGTTCACTGCAGCTAAATGTCCTCAGGACTCATGCTCAGAATCCTGTTAAGACAAAGAGAGGAGAAAAATGTGGAGAATATGTGAAAAGTAACGAGCCCTATACATATTAAATTCTAAAATGAGTTTTTCCTCCATGCATACTTTTATTTCTACAATTAAATAAAATGGACATGGAAATATGATTTTATCAATTCCTTGATATTAACACAGCTTTCAAGTTTTCATGTGACTTTTATAGTCTTTAAAATCTGTTCATAATCCAATTACACACCTTTAGCTATCTTGAAGGCTTGTATTTGGTATGTGTAAAAACTGAGTAGGTATAGTAGGAGTGTGTGTGTGTGTGTGTGTGTGTGTGTGTGTGTGTGTGTGTGTGAATCTTCATCAACTCCATTAAGCCAATATGATCCTATAAACACTAATGCACTCGAAACACCAATCTCACTAATGGAAGTCCTGCTCAGTATATGTGACTGAACACGTGTTACGTGTTTCATTTTTGATCTTTGGTGAGGACCAAGGACTCGACTTTCTCGCCAGCCATGAAACCAATCAATGATAACCCCATGATCGACAGCTGCACTGCAATAAAATGTAAAGTGAGTTGCTGACAGAGCATGTTAAGTATGTCCCTGGGTGAGAAGCAGCAACCACCACATCTGCATGTTGAAACCAAAATGAAAATGTCTGGACTCAAACGCTGACTGTTGTGGTGGCGGCTTGTTTTGAGGTGTTCGGCGGCTCAGTTTCTCCACCGTCATTTTGTGTGACTGATGAATGCACCCGGCAAAGTACTCAAACTTGCTTCTGTGGTAGTTCCCACTACAGTATGAGTCTCCGGGACAAGACACACAAATACACAGACTCACAAGGTGAAGCACACTAAGCAAATATGAATAATTCAGTGTTGCAGAAAGGATCATGGAATATTTGGTCATTTCCAAGGTTAAATTCTTGAAACAAGGTCCGATGCAATAATATAGACTCACGGTGAGGATAAATAAAAGAAAGTGTGTACCAAAAAAAGATCACACGTTTAAAGTTTCATCGGCATGCTTTGGTTTTCATAGTGTGCAGAATTCAACTGAAATGGCCATGCACTTTTTTCTCCCTTCATGTGCAGTTGCAAATAAAGCCTGTGGCCTTGAGTCGGCCATTTTAAACCTTTCCACATGCTCTGCCGTGTGGCCACCTGTCCATTAAGCCCATCTAATCTGCTCGATATTGATGCAATAAAAAGGCCACAGTAGAAGTGCCTGATTAGATTGGAACATCTGCTCCATATGGACGCCTTGGCATGCGCACTGTCCTCAGCCTTCGCCGTCACAATGTAACACGGCAGCCGCCATTGAAGTTGGTGGTTCAGATTTACTGCTGGCATCTGGACTACCTGTTATTTGACGGCTTGATTTGGTGTAATCTGTGTCGGGGTTTATGAGCTTGAGAACTCTGGAGTGACTCCGGTGAATTTATTGATGTAGTGACAAAAATTAATACAGATTTCATCATATTATATTGATTTACTGACAAGAGCTAGCAGGTTATTCAAACAGGAACACTGACATTTAAAGGAACGGTCCAACATTCGTTGCCCACGTAGTAAGTGGAAGCTGTTGGTCAAACAAGTATCGGTGTACTGAACTCATCTACTGCTGTGTTTGATGCCAAATAAGCATTTAAATTTTGGTGAAAATAAATAAATAACTGTAATTAACCTGACCTGTCTTGAGTTGTACACCCTCATACTCTAACACACTAATTTGAGTATACACAGCTCAGGTTGTTGGCTATATTGTAGGCCATGTCACTTCCATCTAAATTATATACTATATAATGTCTTTTCTCTTTAATAAGTACTAATCATTTACACAAGAGGTTAATCTCCAGTCTAATGGAGTTAACATGCTCTGTTCACAAATGTTACCACTGTTTCTGTTTGGTGCCGAACAGGTAGCATGAATTTATCCGAAAAGTGTTCTGTAAAACCATTTGCTGAAAGGGGCTAACTGTGATCATTTTCTGCTAGTTCAGCGAAGAAGGAAGGAGGACAAGAGACGGCGCAGGATGTACAGAAGGCAGACAGACAACAAACAATCCCTGCATAAAAGCAGAATCTAAATGGGCTTCAGGATGGAGGAAAAAGGTTCTATATTAAACATGATTATGAACAAACAAAAAATCGACAGTGCTGGTTTTCAGTCTCCTGAGAAAGCAAGAGGAATACTTCAAAACAGGAAATATTATTGCCCTCAAGTCAAACTGAGAAATACCATTAATGGCTGTATGTAAATAGAATGAGCAAGCACTTAACAAATACTTAAATATGAAATTGATCTACAAACACCAGCCATTTGCCTGTCACTGTCTGAGCTGTTTGATTTAACAGCCTCCATGCTTGGTGCACTTTGGCTCCCACGTTGACATTTTAATGTACAGCCTTTTGAGCTGCAAAGGCTCGGCGGTGTTCAGGCTGTGTCCAGACATAATATCAATGTTAGCTGTTTTGTGTTTTACGTATAAATCAATACAGCACCAATATTTCTCCTTGAGTGATGAAACCCTGTGGATCCAGTGGTGAGGGTATGAACACTTCCTGTTAAATCACTATAACTCAAACTGCAGGCCTATGCAGTTTCACACTGTGAGCTCAGAGCACAGAAGGAGTGTTTGTACCACGGGGCAGGAAACAAGACGAGACTTTCCTGAAGCGGAACTGACCAGAAACTGGGCAAGCAGGGTAAACTAAGCTCAGCAGCCCCTTTGGACATGAAGACGAGAGGCGACCGAAGAGGATGGTGACAGATAAAGAGAGAGTGACCAAGCAAGAAGTCACCGGTCAAGAGTGAATGCGGGACTGACTTTTAGTTGGTGGTAAGAGCTTTGTGAAATGTGACCTGCATTCCACTGTGGTGTTTCTCAAAGGAAAAAAAGAAGCTTAAAAGGTTTGCTTGATGTGCATTTCCTGTACATGTAATAACAAGTACATAGTGTTTTAGTACAAATACATGCATCCCCCATGAGACCAATATATAACATCTCAATCTAAACATAAAAAACACATTCATAACACAATATATTTTTTTTTAATTTAATTTGTTGCCTCAGTGTCACAAGCAATTATCTCTCTATTATTTCCTCCTGTTCCCTTCCATCATTCCAGATATATTCATCATCTTAAAGTTCTCTGTGCGTGTTTGCTGCCCTCAGCTTTCGAATTTCCTTCCCT
Source organism: Protonibea diacanthus (assembly GCA_028641955.1). Taxonomy (NCBI): domain Eukaryota; kingdom Metazoa; phylum Chordata; class Actinopteri; family Sciaenidae; genus Protonibea; species Protonibea diacanthus. The sequence continues at coordinate 11,278,326 of CM053990.1, forward strand.
TGTGACTCCTCGTTGTAGGTTTTATGTCACTTTAATAGTTGCCACTAAAACACACTTTCTCTAAATGTTAATCCCATAATCGCTTCCCTTGGCATCCTGCAAGCACTGATCGTCCGTAGCTATTGGTGATGTGTTCATAGCTGGAGTGATATTACTTCTGCAGCGGGGGCCCATTTCCCTGAGTCTCATGGGATGTCATATAATGCTCAACTTGTCACACCACCTCTGAGAGCGGGAGGAAGGCCACAGATATATTAAGGGACAGCATTATATTCAAGATGATTTTGGAGCCCGGTCATGTGTTCTAGAAAATATAAACTCTGAAATGCAAAAGGGATTTAGATTTTTAGTCCCTTTCAAGCCTGTCGGTAAGAGAGCCACAGACTCACTTATCTCCTCTGCAGTTACAATATCTCATTTGCAAGTGAATTATAATGTCTCCGGCCTGATAAGAACATTGTTGCTGATGATGGCAGTGTTGCTCTAGCAGTCCACAATTTTGGTCCACAACATATCTGGACAGCTCCTGGTCAGCCAACACGTGTTCACTCCCAACTCGCTAACAAAATGTCATGCTGTAGGTACACTTTTAGTGTCATTTCGGGATGAGCAGGGATCTGTGTGGACGTTAGCAGGGAACGCCCGGTTAGTCTATTTTTTGGTTAGCTTTGGGCACAGATTTGGAGAAAGATCACTTACACTACATAGCTGACATTACTAAATGTGTTAAATAAGTTAATTAGGTAGCCTACATAACTTAAGTCAACACATATTTGATCCATCCATCCATCGAGCAGACTTGCTAGAGGGGTACCTACAGCATCATTAGGCAGTATTTGACAAGACCTGTCATAGTTAATGACCAAAGGAGTCCTAATGATTTTGGTGAACCCTTAACCGTGTCTCTAGCAACACCAACAAGTCAAAATTCCCCCACATGACAATTTAGTCCATGACAAATTGTTGGAAACTAATGGAGGGACATGAAAAATGCTGTAGGCATGTTTGGTCCCCAGAGAAAGATTCTTTTCCACACCTTGCAATACGTTTGCACTGTTGTACAACAGCTCCGCATGGTCACAATGGCAACAGGACTACAGCCTGCAGCAATGAAACTGAAATTTTAATTCAAATTCTTTGTGTGACTACATAACTACAGCTGTTGTGCATATTTGACATACTTTTGTGCCAACACACGGGTAATTTTAGAGCCAGTGTTGCAAAGGGACATCCTATCAATGTCCGAGATGTGCAGTTGAGTGGATAAAGTCATTTAGCCCTACAAACAACACAACACCTTTTTCAATATGTCCACATGGTGTTGGCTATCTACTGTGAGGAATTCATCATTTGAGAGGGCCCATTGTGCTGTTACAAGGAAAGTGGAAGCTAGCCAGCCGGGCAAGATTGCCCTCTAGACATATTTTTTTTCATGCATGTTATTTTCAGCACCTGCTGAGTGTGATTGGCAAGCTCCCAGCGTTCATTGTTGCCTACGGTGTTGAATTCATCCCGCAGAGAGGAGGCTATCTCGCTAGCATTAGCTAGTCTGTCTTGTGTGAGTCCAGTTGTGTTCATTGGGAAATTCCCAGGTTGTCAAAACTCTAAAGTGGTCAATGCTAAGCTAGCTCAAACTATCACTAGTGTGTTAGTATGTTCAGATACTTGCTATTATGTATATGTTATATTCTTTGTTTTGTGTAATTAACTCGCAAGCAGAGATTCAGAGTCTGAATAAGAAAAGGTTCACAGAGTGCAATTATATGTTTGTATGGGAGCACAGTGAAGGAAGGCTGCAACAAATGACCATGTTCATTATTTATTATTCTCTTTTTTAGTTAATTAGTCTATAGAGTGCCTGGAAAGGTTTTCCAGAGCCAAAAAATTGCTTGTTTTGTCTGAGCCCAAAGACAACAATACATTTCAGAAGGTATAAAACTGAGAAAATCCTCACATTTGAGAAGCGACAACCAGAGGATGTTAATATTTGTATTATTTCTACAAATAATTTATTAATTCTGTCAATTTACTGATCATTTGGTATGAACGCTTTGCTATACAAAAATCCAAACTGCCTCACGATCTGCAGCAAGAAAGCCCCCCCCCCCCTCCCGCTAAGCCACTAAACAACATTAGATCTTTTCTCACCCATGTGTAAAGCAGCACTGAAATAGTAAACACGAGCATACTGTGTGTAGTTTACTGATGAGACACTGCAGGATTTCTGGGTGTCACAGTATAGATTTTCTCACAAAAAACCTCTCAGAGCTACCAATATGTGAAGCAACTTTGAAGAGGAGTCTCCAGCTGGAGTACATTGTGTATTTCTGCTGGTTTCTGTGCGAGTGTCTGTGCGGGCTGGCCGCCAGGTGACTCCTGTGACTCCCGAGCATTGTTATCTTACTCTTTGATCACTGAAGGACGATACAAGCTCAGTCAGAGACAGACTAGACCGCCCACTAACCCTCACTGCAAAACAAACAGGCTACACAGCCAGATGTCAATATATTCCATACCACACCTCGCTCGCTGTGTGCAAAAATAAAAAAAACACCATCATCACAGGAGAATCATCTTTAATGAGACCAAAGGTGAGAACTTAACTGCAGGTTTCACATATCATGGAGTATTACTGTTAAGATAAAAGAGATATCACCTGTTGCGTTCCCCGATATCACGCTGATTTCTGTCAGCTGCCACAACAAGGAAAGTTGTTTTCTTTTATTCATCAGAAGAGTCGGCAGCCTGAGTGTTTTTGTACTTTTATTAAACGGCAGGAAATCTGAACGGAGCACACAAAAGGGGAAGAAAGAGAAGAAGAGCCTTTTATATGACCGACTTGTCACAGTGTACAGACTTAAAGATCAGAGGAATACCAGCAGGTTCTTTGGATTACTTGCCACACAGTCCTCCTGCATGGGTGTTTTCTCCAGCGTTACGTGATGGGATGGCATATGAATACCACAACACCTAACGACATTTCAATTGTCATTTAAAGCAACATTGCAGAGATCTCAGGACAGAGATCCTGTTGTGATCCTGATCCTTTGTTGTCCTTTCATGGGTGGTCTTCATTGTGCAGGCCACACTGACATTCAAAGACCGTTCAGGTCCAGGTGTAGAGCGGTGGAGAAGAAAGAATACAAAGGGTGACCTGGAGTCCTGTTGACCAGGTCAGGTGTGACTGGAGTCCCCATGGTCCCAACACAAGTTCAACAAGTTAAATCTGTTACTTCACTTCACAATAAGTCACCATTGACATTTGGTTTCACACAGGACACAAAGAGCGGCCTCCTGGGTGAGAGTCCCATGTTCATTTGAGCCATTCATCCACCCCCAAAATTCTCCAGACTTTCTCGCTCTTTAAACTACGTCACCTGACATTTTTTTGTCAATGTCCTTCACCTGTAAAATGCTACACACGCTCGCTAATATAATATAACTCAGTGGACAGTGGCATGAAATGACATGAGAAAATGGGCGTTATTTATACACCATTGTTGATACCAGACTGGTTTTACCTTAAAATCCCTGTTTAAAACAATAATACAAGACTTTTTTGGAGGGGAATACACTTATTGGATTTCTTGCCAAGAGTTATGTGAGCAGATCATCACCACTCTAATGTCTGTATGCTAAATATGACCCCAAACAGCAGACAACTGGCTGACAAAATGTGTTTAACATAATAACATATAATTAGTGAGCAAAGAACAACTTTGAACAGACCCTGGAGAACTCTCCATGTTTCTCTTCTTTATGCTATGCTAAACTAGTTTGAGCTTCAGTCTTTGCACTCAGACACGAGTGTAAAGCAAAAGAGAGCCAACGTGCAAGAGTTAAGTTTCAAGATTAATCAATCTAAATCAAGGTGAAAAAAAGTACATTCCCCAACTTCCTCTCTCAGAGTCTCTAACACAGAAAGACTGAATGATGAATGAGGTGTTGGCGGGATTCTCATGCTATGGTCATTGTGTACATCGTGTGTGTGTGTGTGTGTGTGTGTGTGTGTGTGCGGTGGCAGGGATATAAAGAACAGAATGGTCTCTGGGGGTTTCACATTGATTCCCCTCCTGCCAGAACTGCAGCGCTGTGGAGAAATGACAACAACATTCATCATTTCACTGGTCATTTGTATAGACAGGACAGGTCTACAATACAAGGTGGCACTCCAAGAGCACTGTGTGTCGGTGTAGGGAAGAGGGCAGTGTACGGTTTGTTGTGGAGGGTAGGGTAACATGTTTAGAACACAGAGGGCGTATAGTAAAGTGTGGAAAATTGGATTATTACATACACTAAGTTTAGCCTACAGGCAGTAAGTATTATAGGATTTATGTTCCATTTCACAGCGAAGGGAGCAATGCACAAAAACTGAGAACCAGGTCAATTATTTCTAACAAGTTGAACGTAACAATTCACTGGACAAAGACAGATCATGTCTAAATGCCGGCAAACAGGACATTCCTGAACTCATCTTTACTCTTTCTGTATGATTATTTTCAGTATAACTGTTTTAAGTTGTAAATGTGGTATGCAGGGATTACCTTTCCTGACAACACCACCTCCTACTAAGAACTTCAAAAACCAAAAAACAGTGTTGTGCCATTTTCCATTCATTTGAATGGGGGTAACGCATTTTAGCTGTGGCGGTTCAGGCTGCAGGGGTTACCCCCCAAAAAATGTGATTGGTCAATGGTGTTCAAACAACTCATCATGTGTAGAAAACAACTGTATCTGCTGACAACACATTTGTAATAGGACAGCATGTTTTGACTCATCATGGTCCCTGATTTTTGTATATTGCAACTGTCATTTAGCTTGGTACGATGTGGCAACTTATCAACGTATCCTTAAGTTAAGATTCACAAGATGATAGAAGAGATGGTGACATGTATGCACGTCAGATTTTTTCTCTCGTACGTCAGAAAGTGAAAAGCAGTTAAGCTGTTAGATTATACAGTTTAAATGACTTCTTCTGTTATATAAACTGTATATATTCTGTACACAAAAGTATCCCGAGGGACCTATAAAGTTGCTTTCACCGCTGCCCCTGCACTACTTCACTTTACACCTACTTATAGTTATATTTTTGACATGTTTGTGTCTTGTTTTTGCTCCTGATTTTATATCTTGTTGTTGTACCTTCTGTGTAGTCTGAATGTTTGCTTCACTCCCACTGAATGTTGCATCATTCATTCTTTCTGCTTGGGACCAGGAAAAACACAACTCAATTCTTTCTACATATTGTAGTGGTCTGTATACAGGACAGACTCTCTCTTAACTCTCATCTTACAACAATTTATAATATTTTCTATGCAGTAATGTGTTGTCGGTCACCAGTATTTGATTTCATCATTTGATTTCCCCCATGCACGATAATGCAGGAAGAAGTCAAAACCGTCCAATCAGTGACTCACCTGTCAGTACATGTGACTCCATGTTTACCCTGAATTTTGTTTGCTTCTATACCTGTAGTTTGACTTATTTAGTCCAGACCAAGCAGACATTTCTCATTTCACTGCTGCACAGAGAAGCTACCAGAACTTTCTCCGCTGAAGCCAGCCGAGTAGGACAATGCCACGATGGCAGAGATGATGTCAGCCCATGAGGATGTACGTTGAGCAGATCAACGTGAGCGACGCTGTCCAATGTTTTATTGATGAGTTTTGCTGCATGTCGATAGAAGCGATGTTTGACTCGAGATCTTAAACCCAGGGCTTTGTTAGATGCCACAAAGCTGCTGAGGCAGAAAGAAAACCGACAGCTGACCGGATATCGATAATCAAAATGTTAAAACCCTGAGGATCCTCCTGGGTGTCATCATCATCATCATCATCATCATTATCATCATCATCATCACAAGCCTGAAACCGTTTACTTATTGAACTTTATGTTTGACGTTGCAGAACTCGTGGGGTAGGACAGAAGCTCTTATTCACTGACGTACAAAATGTACAAAATAACTACATGTATACATGGTACCATGCTTCACTGACATTTTCCATCATGTGCAGGAGCATCAACATTAGCAAAATAACAACTGATATTACTGTTATTATTTGCACTACCCCTACTCTGGGCCTGGGCACAGCTCAGAGGAGGACCTGTATAAATCTAAAATCTCACTCGCATCACTGCCTCTCACTCAGATATCCAGTCATACACACACAGATTACCCCCACACACCCCACTTTAGTTTTTATTTAATGTCTACCCCCAGGCTTTTAGCATCTTAAAACAACATTGCGACTGCTTTATGTCACTGTTTGTATATCTCTCCATTATGTCGATTGTGTTTATTTTTAGTGTCACTTTTTTCTCTCTTTTCCCTGAAGGCGAACAATGTAATTTCACTTCACATGATAATTATCCACTCAAATGATGTTAGCACCATATAACAAATGTACTTGAAATGAAGAGACTATTTTCTGCTTTTCTCAAAGCTGTTTTCTTTTTACCTGGCAAGGTTAATCTTTTTTATTTATTTATTTTATGTACTAAAATGGAGAGAAATGGGAATAATTATGTGGCGCGTTCTTCTTCTTGTGAGCTATGTTCTTTCTGTTTCCTTCTCGTCCTCCTGTATGACGTCTTTAGCAACACACAGGGGAGATCCTCCTTGCGTCAGCCACACACACAGCTCGCGGTGCAACAGTTAACGTATAGTAGTCGGAAGCAGTCGGATAAAAAGGGCGTATGATTAATAATTCTTTTTCATGCTGCGAGATTTCAAGACCAAGTCAACGAGAGAGCGTAAACATATAAACACTTAGCATATTAATGCCATGGTTGGGATTGAGCACAAGGGGAACAGCATGAAAGAAGTCATACATTAGTAATCTGTGCACAGCCACAAACAGAGAATAAATGTGGGGGTTTTAAAAGTTGTTTAAAGGTTAATCTTTAAAAATCTTTCAAACGTTGATTTCATATCTTGGATAGATAACATGACAAGAAATGTTTGTGTGTGTTTTTTTGTATTTATATTTACATAAACTACTATACACAACTAGCTGGCAAGTTATGTGTGTTCAGACAGAGTGTGACGTGAATTTTAGAGTAAATGTACAATGAAATGACACATGACCCAGGACACAGGAAACGTTAAAGGTCAGAGACTGGAGGGATATAATGAAAATAACTTGAATGGATGTAGTTAAATGTTCAACATCTGCTTCTGAAATATAGTGAAATATAGTGAATAACACTGTTAGGAAGTAGTTCCTTTGCCCTACTGCCTTTATTACATAATCGTCCTTCTTCAGTCTCGAATAGAAGAATATAAATGATGCACTCCTCAAAAAAAACTAAACAAATTACTTTTATGGCTATAATGATCCATTCTTTCGTAAACATGAAAACAAACTAATTAACCACATTCGGTTCATGAAAAGAGCATTACTGTAACAATCTGCGACGATTCCAAACTGTGGAACTAAACCTCCCCCCTGCGGGACTCACCGGGAGTTAAACTCTCTCCTCTCATCTCTTCTTATCTGAGCCTTTCTGTTTCTGCTGAGGCAGGGAGTTTGAGTTTTTGCCTCAGAGACACTTCCTTCTGTTCAAACCATCAGACTGTGTAAACAGCCGTCTGTGGGCGATTAATCATGCCTAGTGCCTAGACGCTGAGAGAAGGAGGTGATGAGAAAAAAGGCAAAGATGGAGAGAATGGAGTGCACTGGGGGTAAAAAAAAAAAAAGTGTAAATTATCATTTGAAAAGTGTGACTGTGTTTGAGAGCAGATGAAGAGTGCGGAGACGGTTACACTTGAACACATCCTTACCCCCTTGGCTGCAGCTGCACGTCTTTTCAACAAGTGAGAAATGTTTTGGAAGTGTTTGAAACTCAGGAAACTCATTAGGGAAGAAAGTTCAGATTAAGATGCTGAATGTAACATATTACTTAAGAGTCCTGGAGACGCAGTGAACAACTAAATAGAACTGATCGGTCGGTAACGTATTGTGCATCACGTGCACACTGACACAACAGTCCACGCAACTAAATTAAACATAATAAGAGCTGACGTGCAACGATAAAAGCCATTATTGCAACATCAACAAGCAGCCACCGCAGCTGAATACTGAAGTCACTGTGGAAAAACAAGAAGAATGGAAAATGTACGAACGTGAGGCAGTTATGCCCTAATTTATTTTCCATACAGTAATTCCAGTCAAATAAATAAAAACTGGTGGATAACACATTACAGAAACAAACAACATACAAGTCCTGGATCACTTCTATTTGAGGACTGAGTACAGGAAATTAAATAAATACAATAGTGCAGGACTGTTGCAGATAAGACAAATGTTATCTTGTTGTCTGTTTTTTAATGTTCTTATGTTCTTTCTTTTGCAACAGTGACCTTTACACATGCATTCAAATTATGCATAAGTGCACTTGAACTTCAAAGCACGAAGTAGGAGAAAGAAAAGAAAGTTGAAAAAGTTCTAAAAAATGCAAAGACAAAATAACCTAATGTCTACCGACCGAGCATTGAAGTGGAAATGAATCCTGGTTAAAGCCTCTAAATTCTTCCTGCTGTTTCTTTTAAAGCGGCAAACGCAGGCGAAGAAGCCTAAAAATCTGATTTCCAACTTTCTTGAATCCTAATTAAATTTCTCACCGTGTCGGCCTGTGTTTACTGCATTATGTCTTCACTTATGACAGCCATTTGCATAAAAACATGTATTAAACATCAGGCAGTGTGTGATATAAATAAAACGAGTTCATGAATAAGACATTTTTTTTCATGTGCGTGCCTTTTTTTTTTTCTCCCTTTCTTTTATTGTAAAACATTTTGTTGTGTAAAATCTCATGGGGGGGAGGAAAGGAGCTCCTCTCCAGAATCCTGATGCAGTAATCAGATAGCTGCTGCAACTGTTTGACATTCAAGTGTAATCACAGCAAATAGTGAATTCTTCCTCTGAAAAGCTTCATTTCACAGTGTGATGTTCACCATTTGAAAATGGGACGCCTCCTCTAACAAAATGATTGAAAATGGAACTCTCTGTGGCAGGGGTATTGAAGTGATTTGCAAAGCGGGATGCTTTAGTCACAAAGTAGTAACATTTTCAAAGATGCAATCCTCTGCTGTGCTGAGCTGTCTCTGCATCCACCAAGCTCAGTGCAGAGTTGACCGTGGTTATCAGTGGCTCCTCTAGCAAGGTTAAACACGAGAGCAGGTAACTGTTAAGTTAATGACCCATTTGTTTGCTATATTCACCTTTTTTTTCCACCGAGGAAACACTAAACACTATCAGGAACTTTCTGAAAAATGCGCCTCCATTTTAACTGCAGGTTTTGTTCCATGAGCTAAACTCGGAACGTCACCTCCTGATTAGGACTTTTTCATGGCACAGGAACTACCGGGATGACATTTGGTATTGGATATTGCTGTCTGGTCAAACAGCCTGGGGACTGTTAAGAGTTCCCTGTTTAATTATTATTAAAATTCTGTCTCTGTTATCGGTGAATCAATTAAACACTGAACAGCACTAATCTTAATGAAAGGTGCTGTACAATTAAAGTTTGTTTGATTGAAGGTGAGCAAGAAACAGGTATGTCAAAATAAAATGACATTTGATTAAGTTTTGTTTCAGAATAAAGTCAGCAGGACGCATTGGCTTAAAAAAACAAATCTACCATGTTCATCTATTTTTATAGCCTCAGGTGTAAAGCTGCCATCCAAAACAGGGACAAGCATTTACAAAATTAAGGATTCTGTGCTTCCCATCACGGTTTATGGTCTTTGTCCGCTCACAGCTGTTGGTCACGTCTGAAAACATCAGGCTGGACGAGACAGACTGTCCTTTATCCCTCATCATTAAAATATACCCACAGTGGTAATGGCCATCGGGGACTTCTCCCTTTCACTGCTGTAATACTCATTTAATGACTCGTCGACTCAGACAATGGCACTCCAACACAATGGCTACTGATTCTTGACTAGGAGAGATTTGACTACACAATGGCACATGATGGGTAATCTGGAGCACTTGGATTAGTTTCAATTGGTTTCTTTCCAGTCATTTTTTTTTTTCACTGAGCACAGTTCAGAAGAAAACTACACATCTGAAAATTCACTGATTTTCTTACAATGGTTCAGGAGAAGCCAAAAAACTTTTTTTTCTTCCTTTTAGTTGTATAAACTTGGTTTTTTATATAACAATATAACATTTCATGTTATATAAACTCCAGACACAGTGCTGCTTGACTCTGAACTTAGTAGCCATTTTAACAATATAAGTTAACATGTTATAACAAGGAAAGTTATATTGTTGACTTGTCTTAACAATATATAAACTAATTGTTTTTATTATAACAAGAAAAGCTTGTTCATATGTGATGAGCTTGTACATCATAATGTGATAAAAATGTTAAAATATGATGCCGTAGTAGTTAAAATATTTCATATCTCAGAATATTTCCAGAGTCAGCAGGTTGAGGCAGAAACAGCAGGTGTAAACATTTAATTAAGGTGACAGGTTGGTCTGTGGAACACCATTAAAAGTCCCAATCAAATTATCCTGCCTGTAAATAATTTACAAATCTCTCGATGCACATCAGCCCCACAGGCCTTGCTGATTATATTTGTGTCGAGTTCGAACTGTCAGAATTCATACCTAACGTGTGTGCGTCTAATAATAAGTCTTACTGTTTGTTCGTCCTCCAGTATGACGATTTTCCACTTTGTGTGTGTCGGTGTTATAACCTGGCCGGGTTCTGGGCTGTGATAAAGGGCCAGCTGTCACCTCAGCGCCCTGCCATGTGGAGCCAGACCAAGGCCGCTCCTGGACAGAGAGATTAGAGAATAAATGACTGATAACTGGGAGCCAGAGGGGCTGTGAGAGCAGAGAGACACACCACAGCCCACTGTATCTACAAAGATGGGGAGACAGAGGGAGTTAAAAGAGGTTAAAAAGAAGGGAAGGAAAGAGGAGAAAAAGTAAAGAGATGCACGAGGCAGTACTTATCTCCAGAGATTAGGAGTCTCAGAGTGCTGAGAAGAAATGCTTTTTTTTTGGTTGAGTATTGAGAGCACACTCCAGTCCTCCACTGATATAAGACCATGTAATTGCAATTGTTTGTGAAAAAGGGCTTCATTGAGCATTTCATTTCCTCTTAGTATTGTGGAGAAGATTATGCTGCTATGCCTGACTTAAAGTTTAAACGAAAAAGAAAAAAAAAATATTACTTTTTTTTAAGAAAAGAAAAATCAATAGGAGACCTGCTGTCAACAGCTTTCAGATGATGAAACACACTAATCCCAGCATATAGACTTTTACAGAAAGAGTGACTTCTTGACATTTATTTTACCACATCCATCCATCCATCCATCCATCCATCCATCCATCCATCCATCTCCTTTAGGTTTAGGTTTAGCAAAGCGTTCCAAATGTTGCTTTACCCATGCAGCACTTCATTCCAGCTCCTTCTGGGGGATCCTGAGGTGTTCCCAAATGGGCTACAGTCCCTACAGGAAATTCATGGCCTGCCCCAGGGTCTCCTCCCAGTTGCACTAGCCTGGAACACCTCCAAAGGAAAGTGCCCAGGAGGCATCCTAATCAAAACCAACTGAACCACCTCAGCTGGATTCTTTCGATGGGAAGGAGCAGTGGTTCTACTCCAAGCTCCCTCCAGCTGTCCAAACTATCTAGGTATCTCTAAAGCTGCGCCCAGCCATCCAGAAACTCATTCGGTCAAAGCTCATGATGACAGGTGAGGGTTGGAACGTAGATAAACTGGAAAATCAAGAGCTTTGTCTCCCGGCTCATTTGTGTGTGTCTATTAATAGCAAAGGTGAGGAAGTTCAAGTATCTCTTTACTGTACATTCTGCATCATGTTATGATGGGATGGTTTATAAATACCAGACCGCTTTGTTGCAGTTTGGTTACATTTAGGAAAACATGTCATTACATAAGTAACTTATCTTAAAATATGTCACCTGGGTGAAAAATGTTTGACCCATCCATCCATCCATCCATCCATCCATCCATCCATCCATCCATCCATCCATCCATCCATCCATCCATCCGTCCATCCACCCCAGCCTTCTCCAGACACTGACTCTCTGTTTTTTTTATATGATATCATCTGACATTTTTGTTCTCTATGGCAACATAAATCATTATAAAATGGATAGTTTGGTCCTTGTTTATGATTGGCTGAGCTGTGTTTGAACCTGTTGTAAAGTACTCTATAAACACACACCTGGGACCGCATTACATCAGCATTCAGACCAGACTAACTCATAAATTACTCTTTTTAACACTTCTGTTTTAACACTGCCTCCAACCCTCCCCAGCTCTAGCTGGTAAATGTGTGCAAGAGGCCAGTTCACCGTGATAATAAACAACAACAACAACAAAAAAACATTAAATGTCAAGGAAGGAAATATTCTTACAGCTATTTTTGCTTATTAAACAGAAAAATACAACCGTACACCTTTTGAATTCAAGTTTCTCTACCGAAGTTTAATTGCCTCGTTAGCTCATTTTTACGACCCCCAGGTTTCATGCAGCCCAGGAATTGCAATACAAACAATGAATTTATTAAAGTAAACAGTGAGAGAAACCCTAAATCAAAACAATAAAAACGCAGCAGACGACCAAAATTTACAAACGAGGAGATGCCAGACCAGCACGGACAGGACTGTAGGATCTGTCTGTTTTTTTTTCCCTTGTACCCTAAACCAACTTTAAATATGCTAAACCTAACAAAGAGAAATAGGGCTATGGTTCCCAGCAGAGAACAAAGAAACAACAAACAAACTCAAATCTACATTACACAGACCACAATCAACAACTGCTGTTCAGGGATGGAAAGTGGAACATGGAGACAAGGTACCTGGCCTCTCTTTTTTTTTTTTGGTCCAGACCAGACCAGATACACCTGCAGGGAGTACACAAGACATCATGAGTCAAACTGAAATGGTAGAAGCTCCTCAACCATAAGGCTTATCTGCTTTGATAGGTAAGTAGCTAAAGAATATAAGTCCATTGTATGTAAACATATTCTTATGCATTTAGAGTAAATGCATTTTTGATTTTTTTATCCTCACCTAGCCTAAATCTAGATTTAAAAGAAAATATCAACATTATGCCCAGGATCCCATCTATAGTGATCCAAGTGAATGTCTTCTCCTATTCATTGACTACAATTGTAACTGTAAATTGAAAAAAACACTACAATACAGCATTTTTGATTAGATTGGATTTTGAGTTTACTGGGATGAAACCATCCTTTTACCATATACCCATGTTACAAATATCATAAATCTCCCCCAAAGTTTGAAATATTAATAAATATGAGTATCGATCAATAGTCTATGACATGGCTATATAGTACATGGATGGTATAAAGCATGAGGCGGCAGTAGCTCAGTCTGTAGGGACGTGGTTTGGAGAAGTGGAGGGTGACTGATTCCAGTCCAGCATGGACCATAGTATAGAGTGTGGACTGGTAGCTGGAGAGGTACCAGTTCACCTCCTGGGTTAAAAAACTATCTTGAATTTTCATCACAGCTTGCTCTTATATTTGGACAACATACAATTGGTTCACAGATTCTGAAAGCTTATGACATTCATATCTTTATGTCCTTATGTAGCATCTTCTATATACCACATCTCGACCCAGTACCAGGTCCGGTTGGGCTCAACAGGTTAACGTTGATCTGTGTCTGCAGGAGGTACTAAAATGTCTCCTAATACGTTAAACTACGCTCTAAGCAAGTGATTTGTGGTGGCTGTAAATCCTGTTTTTATGTTTTGCACTTTAGTGGCCAAAAATTGATCAAAGCAGCTTCAAGTCCATCATTCAACATTTAGCAGATCTAGTCCGTAAAAAGTGTTCACTGCAACCTCAAAGCAGTAAAGACATTGTTTTTAAAAGATTTCACTACATAAAGAATTGACTTCCCGCTATTTTTCTGTCAGGTGTTAACTGATGTATAAAAATGTGCATTTAGGTAATGGACAAAGCGTGGCTGGCCTTCAGTTCACAGACAGCTACAACTCACTGCTGTTTAGTTCCTGTCTGAAACTCCCTGAGGAGCTGTAGCCGCCTCGCTGTGCTGCGTTTTTGTTCCATTGTGAGACGTTGTTGGGTTTTAAAAGCATTCTCATCTTCTTCCAGATTACATTTGTTGCTCTGTCCTCACTTTGTAAAGCTTTCTGCTTACAAGGGAAGACCTGCAATCTCAACAATACCAAACTCACAAGTTAAGCTGAAGCTGGCTGTCTCTTCCCCTTCCTTATTTCATCCATTTATTCAATCACTTTGTGTCTCCAGGTCCCTCTGGGAATGGAGGTGGTGTACGTTTCATCAGGGGTGTGTGTTCACAGCTCTGTGTTGGCGCATCTGATCGGATGGTGTGAGGTTTCAAATCCAAACTTTCGGTCTCTTACTTCTTCCCAGAGGACAGCAATTCTGTCCTCACCTTGAATATCTTCACACCTTGTGATTTATCATCATCTTGATAACCCCCGTCTGACCTATCTATGTGCACAAACCACCATAATGCAGCATGTAGAACTAATTCATTAAAATTTCAATTTCCCCTCACCTTGAATATCACCATAAAGCTCCCGAGCCACAGGTAGAATAATTTACCCTGAGCTTGATAACCTTCTCTATATTTCCAAGATAAACATGTATCTTAAGCGAAGCGAGGCAGGCAGACAGTGTAATGAGTGAGACTAATCCATTAAAGTTTCAAGGTGTACCAATTTAAAACCTCTGTACACACTGATAAACCTTGAGCTCTTTTCCAAATGAAAATTTAGCTCATGTAAGGTCACTTCCAACATCTATTCAATCTTCAGAAGGCTACAGTCATAAAACTAAATATCTAATTTAGCCGATATGTACTTGAATTTGCTGACAATAGATAAAAACAATAGTTTTTGATATGTTAGTATCAGTTTTCCTTTTCATATCCAATTCAACGTCACCCAGTGATCTCGTGTTGGTCTTTAAAGTGAGGTTGAAGCACGTTATGTAACTTTTCTATCATAAAATGAATGCATTTAAATCATTTTACTAAACCGACTCTACTAATCAGGTCAAAGGTGTCTCTGTCATTCTTACAGCATGCCTGTTCTTGAGCTATGTAGCGCTGGGTACGATCAAGTACGTAACCAAGTCACATAACCACTAATTATTTCACTGATTTTGGTTAAACTGGTTCATATTTTATAGGGAGAAAAGAAAAGTGAACTGCTGTGAAGTATAGCTGCTGTTAGCTCTGTTTGTTAGCTGGGCTGCCCGGATTGTGACCTCTAGCAATGAGGGAGTGATGACTGGGAAGAGAAGGCTTTCAGGCCAGGGGTGTTAGCAAATGCTGATGAAGAGTGGATGTCATGCCAGAACTGGAGCTGGGTAAGTGGGCGCTGGAACCGAGCATGGCAGAGGTGAACATTGACAGAGGAATTTCAGACATTCATGCAGCATACTGACTTTACTGTTACAGACTAGTAGATGCCGAGCCACTTTTGAACTGATTCCGACAATTGAGATTCTAATCATATCACAGATAGTTTCGTAACGCTGTAATTTACCGTTACCACCACCACCACACAAGTCTGCAGCATTCTAATAAGTAGTAATACAGTAAGCGAGAGGAATCTATTAAAATTTCAGGAAGGCTGAATCTAAAAGCACTGCTCCGCTGGGCACTAAGTGACAAAATCTTGCCTCTTTGAACACTCCTGTGCTTTCTTTCTGCTGCCAAACAGCTCAGGTGGTGGGTGCAGATGGTGATGCTGGGAAAGCAGTTGGGCCTTGGATTACACTGGAGATTAGATTGGGCAGAGGCGAGGCTTCCTGTGCTCAAGCAGCACCGGGGCAGATTGAAGCACAGGAGTTACCAAAGCGGTCGACATTTTAACCTCTGAAGATGCTTCGCCGGCTGCAGTGAAATTATGACCAGCGCTCCACCTTGGAGCCTTATCTAATACAGATGTGGCCACGTGGGCTGTGTGTGTCTGCCTGTGTATACTGTGCATGTACATGTACGGTACAGAGGCATGTGAAGTTTTTGTGAGTTGTGGTCGTTGGAGGATATTAATTGGATGAGCAGTTCGTTAACATTTTACGTGTCAGACAGATGACTCTATAAACTGCTGTTTATGGTCAGTTATCAATTGAACCGTAATTCACGACAATCTATTTTCTATTTCTATTTTCTACTTTCTATTTTTTTAGATGTTTTTTGAACACTGATGGGGCTGATTATATTTTATAGAAAACTGACTGTGGCAGGTTTTAAAAGAAGAGCATATGAAGGTAATGCTAAGATGAACGATAGTAGACTGAGAATGCAAACACAAGCTAGAAGATTGAATCAGTTAAACACAGTTTATTGAGTTCAGAAAAGGGAAATATGCAGGCGAGTGGGAGATCCAGTGAGGGGGTGTCTCGGGTGGTGGCAAATGAGTGGCAAAGCAGATTTTCCCAGAACACAGGAAGAGCAGAGTTACAAGAGCAAAACAAGGGAGACTGAACAACCTGGTCTTTTAAATTGCAAAGGATGATTGGCAAAAGCGGAGGCCACACCCAGCGACACAGAGAGAGGAAGAGGGAAACAGACAGGCAAGACGCAGATAAAATAGAGATGGAAACTGCAGGAAAAACAGACTCCACATCACAGTTCACTGGACTGTGTGGTAAAAGTGAAGATTTGAGTTGAACTGAAAGTATTTCCAGAAAAATGGATGAATATGGACAACACTGTTAGTGGAGGCAGATGATTTCAGATTTTAGTCAAATAACAGCAGGCTTACTTCCAATTTCATTTTGATGGACTGAATGTTTGAGATGAAATTATTTTAATAAAGGCAAAAAGTCAAAGAAAAAAAGACAAAGTCAGGGGAAGTGATGGATGGAAAACACAAGCAACAAGGACAGTAGAGTACATTTTAATTTCAGCTCTTTATACGTATACACGTTTATGGATCTGTTTTTAGGTCACTACAGTATTCATGTGTACAATGACTACACTGTAAAAAAGAAAACGCTAAAAAACTGGCAACTGTGGTTGCCAGAACTTTACCGTAATAAATACGCTACAAGCTTTTCTAATATTACGGTAATAGGACATTGAAATGTCTGCAGATATTATGGTGAAAAACTGATGACAGTAAAAAAAAAAGCCCGTAAAATATGGCATTAAATATTATGGAGTTTTACTGTACAATTAAAAGTCTCTAATATAAAATCCTACTTTATTCTGTATAAATTTCCTTAAAATGGTGTATAAAATAAGTTTTGAAATATGACAGTGTTTTAGGAAAACACAGTCATACTTCATGACATGTTTTACAGTCCTTCACTGTCATGGTTTTTAACCATAAAATCTACAGACATTTTTTTTTTACAGTGTATCATGACTGATCAATAATTTCAAACACTTGTATGGTTGTGCTGTCTTAATTTACAGCATCAACCTTTGTGTATTACTAAATTCTTTCTATTACATCGTGGTGACAAATGGAATAGCGGCCTGGATTATGTTCAGAGTCGTTAATTTGACTGAATGAAACACTACATTTATGTGATGCGCTGGAGTCTGTGATTGTGACGGATGATCCGGGATGAGCCCCTATTTGTTCCAGCACTGTTACAACCCTAAATGAATGATAATTTTACTATTGCATGGTTTCCATTTTTTTTTTCTATAATAGTCACATTTTACAGAGTGAATTTGAAATAGATCCGCCCTGTAAATGATCCAATCACAATCTTATAAAAAACTCTTTAACTAAACTAAACCCTGCAATGCTGCTTAAATGAACCAGTGTGTAAGATTTAGTGGCATCTAGCAGTGTATTTGCAGACTGCAGCCCCCACCTAGCATGGAGGAGAAACTACAAGAGGCAGAAAACCATAGATCCTTTCTAGAAACAGTGTTTAGTTTGAATGTTCTAGGCTACTCTAGAAATAAGGTAGTCCTAGGAAGAAGACCTGCGGCATCCGTAGATATGAAAGTCTCATTCTAAGTGTGGTGACTGTTCAAACTCAAGTCATTTTGGCAGGTGGTAGTGTTCCTGATGCGTATCCATCAGACAAGAAAACCTTTGGGTGATGTTCCAATTTATTGCTCTGCTGAATTTTGACCTTACATTTCTTGACTTGACTTCCAGTTGATGGTTTTACGGTAAGAACCCTGTGCTCCCCTCCACCTGCTAACTTAGACTGACCTTGCCTTAATACATCTGTTTTCTTATATACAAAGAAAACAATACTCCCCTCAGTGTTTAAACCAGAAATAACACACACGTAGCTCCTACGCAAAGGGAACAAAAACATAATGATTCTTCTTTTCAGGTGATTGTACACTAATGAAAACATTAAATCTGACGCTCTGGACCTTTAAATTTAAATCATCTGTCCCATAGCGGGCTCGGTTCAGCTTGGTTTCAACGGTCATAAAGTCCAAATCAAATAAATATAAACCATCTCATCATTATGTGTAATCCCCCAGTAAACATGTCAGCCTCACAACACAACACGGAACAGAAAACACATTTCTCTCTCAGCAGAATCCACGGTGAACACGCCTTTCGTTATCTGTCATACAATAAATGCTGTTTTCGAGGTCATGGGAAAACAACAGATGAGGGACATTAACAGTTTTGGAATCCTCTTTCTTTATTTCAGTGCGGCTCGTTATCATTATGACATGCATTTTTCTTGCGAACAGCTTCACACAGGCGGCAGGATTCCTGGGAGGCCTGGTTTGGTTGATGGGTGAAAGTCTCATTGTCGGCTCATTTGCTAAACTATTCTGCCTCCAATTTGCCCATTCACTCAGTCTTTGTTTATGTTCGGTGCCTCTCCCTCTCCCCTCTTTATCTCCCTTTCCTTCCTGCGTGAAACGAATGCTAATGAGAATTACAGAAGCCATTTTCAAATAGCACGGGGTCCGTAAGTGGGCAGTGCAGCTTCCATTAGCAGCACGCACGGCAACTGTGTGAATGCCACGCAGAGTCACTGTGGCATAAAAATAACAGAAGACTTTTTTTTTGTGTTTGTTTTACAGAATAATTGCCTCTCAGTTATCAGGGTTATTGGATGTTTTGTTTTCAGAGCACCCTGCCTTTACTTTCAACTGTAAATGACAGTTCACAAACTCATTAAATCACTTAACTTCAATCTTACGTTGTTTAGTTTATGCGCAAACCAAATACTACCTTTGATCGTCATCTGTGGTGGATTCAGTATTGAAATCCCAACACTGGACCGCCATAAAAGAAGTGTCTATTTTGCGAGTAGTTTAGCTGTACAAGAGCTAGTAAGTATATGTTACAGCCACAAAATCGGTAGTTTAGGGACTGGATGAGGGAATATGTATTGTATGGATGTTTCCATGTCAAAAGAAAGAAAATCAAACAAAAGCAATAGTTTTGTAGGGTGACGAGAACCGCCCAAGGATTAGCTGCTGCTCTGGTTTTATTCATGGAGCAGACTGGGCCCAAACGTGTCCCGTGCTGCTGATTAAGCTCCTAATTTGGTCTGCAGCCCTGGAGACAATGAAGAAAAAAAGCAACAGGAGATAAAAAAGCAGAGCGGCTGTCCTGAATGTTAATAAAAAATCTTGTGTCTGAAGTCCTTTCTGACTTTTTCCTCTATTAAAACACAACAACCGTAACCTTAGCAGAGCGCTGGAGTTGAATAATGCTGTAGTCACTACTGAATAGGGCATTGCCAGATTTTGGCTGATAAAGTAAAACTTGCTATCAACATTTAATTAACAGCATTTTCTCATCATGTTCAGTGTTTTTGACTTTTTTTGTGTGTTATCTCTGAATTTAGGATTTGTCTGGAGCAGTTTCTGACAGCTAGAACTCAAGAAAAAGAAGTTTAACTTCATTAATTCCTCTTTTTTTTTTAAAAATTATTAGTCACTCAAGTTTCACATACAGGCCTGAAATACAACAACACAGACCCAAAAAGGCTTATAGATGTGTGGTAGAGTGATGGGCAGTCATGTAGCATGTAGTTTGGGTCTGTTCTCCATACGGTCTCATATCCCATCATGAGTGAGGGTTTTTCCCAGCAGAGTTTGTCATCTTGTTCAGCTTTGGTCAGTTTTCCTTTGTTTATGTGCTTGTATCATGAGTAAATAGTAATAATAATAGAGTTTTATTTTGAAAACTGAATTCAGTTTGAATTGTTTTGTCTTTGCCTCATTGTGCTCTATTCACACTGTGTAAAATCACAGGGGTTACATCAGACCATAGCTACAAGCCAAGCTACAAGTCATACCTATTGTAACGGGTGAAACAGGTGTGCCTTTAGGTGACTGCAGTTATTTTCACTGAAAAGTTATTGTGCATATATTTACATTTTCTAACTTTTATCTTCCTTGTATTTCTTAAACTTAACTTGTTTTTTTATGCTCCAAAACTCTAAAGCTGTTTTGATTCTGTTTTCTAACTTTCCACCTTATGTTTGCTCAAGAAACCAACCTTGGCAATTGTAAGGAGACTGAATGAAGAGATCCCTTTTCATAACAACATACACGTAAGTTGCTTTAAGAGGCTACACAAACGACTAATACTGTTATTTTTCTGGTCTTGCATCAAAGCAGCATCCTCTGGCACAAGATTAGCTTTTATACTGCGCAGGTCACAGCCTTGAATTGCGGTTTCTTGGCCTGAAACATGCTCTCTGTCATCCGTCAGAGAAACGCTGAACTGCCTCTGAATCCTCACCTCCAGGCCTGAGCTCAGCAGTGTCCGAGGTGCAGCAGAGCATGATGTGGACCGTCTCTGAAGACTGTGGAGGCATTGTTGTTGCAGCAGATTGATGAGGTTTATTTAGAGAGGAGCACTGTGAAGGTTGGGAAACAGAAAGAGAGAGAGAGAGAGTGAAACACTCAGACAAGGAAAGAAGAAGAAGTAGGGTGGTAATGGATTTTCCAGTCTGAAGGGAATTAGTTACATGTGAGATGTCCTGTGTGGACGGCTGGGAAAAAAAACGAGAAGGAATATGAGACAGATAAGCATCACTCTGCCATTATTCTGAGTCTGCACAGGCGTCCTTCTGCCGTTGCTAAGCAACTAATCCAATTATGTTAACTACTGCCAATCACGAGCTAAAAGCAAACAGTCAGCAACTGTTTCAAAGCCAGGTTGTTCTTGATATTCTTATTTGATTAAACAAGTTGGGCAAGAAAATAATTACTAACAAAAAAAAAAAAAAACACTGACCCACAAGAAGCTACCACAACCTGCCATTCAGAAAATCAATAAATGAATCAACTGAAGTGCCCGTTTTCTGTGCAGACTATGCAATGTTTGTCTAAAAACAGTAAGAAGTGTTGGACAGATAAATATTAAACACCTGTGTATCACATTTACAAAGAATAGAAACTCATTAACCCTCTAGACGCCATAGCGCCTGCTCTGTATTTCACTGTAACACCCAGGAGAGCCTGTTGATTCACTCCCAGTGAATCAAAACACAGACGAAAAAGTCCTGAGCTTTGTAGTGTCGATAGTTTAAGCTGTCATCAATAATCAGAGCCTGAAATATATAGAAACACGTTGACATCTATGATTTTTGATGATGACTGTAAATGTAAATCTAAAAATGCCTCCATCTACGAAGCCAAAGGTTTACAGTCTTATCAGAGGACCGTCGTGACCCACCGTACATACAGTAGTGGAAAGAGACAAAGACATTGTGGGTTCAAGTGTTTTGCTCACATCACAACACGTAATCACCGCCTGTAGACAGTGGGACTTAACCGGCTCTCGCTGCCCAGATGGAAGCTGTTTTTTGGGGGACAGTCTGCTGAAGAGTCAGCAGGGAGGACTGACCGGGTCACAGTGACTTTCACGCATATAAATTAGGAGTTTTTTTCTTTGTAGCTGTACAGTTGTTTGTTTTTATAAAGGAAATAGCTGTTTAACAGTTTAAGTGCTGTTCATTTTTGTGTTATTTAAGTGTTAAATCAAATTCAGTTTTAAAAAAGCTCCAAATTCCACAGATTTGGTGTTAGTAAAAGAGAAAGTGTTGATTGAGTAGGAACACTCCAGCAACACTCCACTGGGGTCTAGAGGGTTAAATTAGCAATGAAATGCATCCTGAAACACCAACACAACTGGATCTGCTGTTTTGACATTTAACCAAGAGGATTTTTCAGTTCTCTGAACTTGTGAAGAGTCTCAAACACTGCAACTGTTGGTTTGTTCAAACAAGCAAATCCATCCAACTTTAACATTTCTAAATGAACAATTACCTGGATGATTGAGAAGCTTCGTAGACGTCAAGTATTACTCTCCTCTCTCCAGTCAACACTCAACAATTTACATTTCTGCTCAGATAAAAAAGCATCATAGATAATTGGGGGAAGTGCAGATGGTGAACATGAGTTGTTTCTCTGTGACAGCTTCTTTTTTTGTGTGTGTGTAGGAACAGGGACAAAATTGGATCTTTGGAAATGTTTTTAAATCAAACGCACACCAAGCAGCTGTCATCTCTCTGCCTCCCATTTGCTTGAAGCTGATAACTTCCTCCGTGCTCATTCATATAACAGGGAGGGGAAAACGCTGCAGGTTATTTTAATGCCAGTGGACATTCGCTATGAGGAAGCAGCATTATGTTCGCAGCAGACTTACACACACACTTAGTGTAGCATTATCTGAGCGATGACGTGAAATTGTTTTTTTCTGTCAGTCGATACTCCTTATACTTAACTTGCCGGCTTACCCAGCCTGGTATCACCAAATGGCGTATGAGTAACACGCTAAGTTCTTAAAGCCTCTGGAAACGTGGTTCGAAATAGTAAAAATACATAAATATGTTATCAAAGTTGAGCGTCTCATTAAGCATCCACAAAATTTCTGAAAATAAACGTTCATAACTAATAGAAAATCTGCTTAAAAAAAAAAACAACTATTTTGCTGTTCAGAAAATTTTTCCAGACTGTACAGGGATGACAGATCACAGTTTGATTGACAGCACCGTCATGAGTACTGACAGAAAGCTAAACAATGTACTGCTGTGGACAGGGAGTCTTTTAGGCACCTAAAACAATAAATATCAGTTTAAGTGTATGCTACATTTAGAAAATTTCCAGCTTTACTTTGCCATCACTCTCTTTAAAGCCACCAGACCAGACTCCTTTGACAAAAACAGTACTTCTACCAGAATATTAGGACCTCTCAGTTAGTGAATCTGGTGAATTCATATTGATGATGATGAAGTGTGTTTTACGATGACTTAACAAGGCAATTAAGCCTTATGTTAGTTTAGTAGTAGTCTTTACTGTTTAAATGACAGATATGTTGAAATATGGATTTAAACGTTTTACATGCTTACTTTTACTTTTATGTACACACAACCCTAAATCACATAGTTTAAAGACTTTTGTGGATTTGGATTTCTGTCTTATAAGAAGGCATTTTTAAAATTTTCATGTCATTTCAGGTTGATGTTATATCACCAAGATATAGCATGCTATTTATGTGCAATGTCAAAGAGAAAAAAAAGATATCAGATACTACTATAAAACGGAGTGTACTGAAAATGTCCTGACTAATCCCTCATTGCACAGGAAAGCAGTGTGTGGACCAATACAGTATGTCTAAGTTTAAGCAGGGAGCTTATCTGTAAATGTTTGGGTAAGTTACTGTAAGTTTCCTCATCTCAACATTGTTGTTTTATCTTTTCTTGAGCAAACCTGACATTTTTCTAATCGTCATGTTTAATCGCTTCATCCTCGGTTATCACAAAGCACTTTATGTTGACATAAACAATATTTGCATGGAGGTAATATATATTTCCTGATATGCTGCTGCTCATATAGGTCGACTCAGCAGGCTGGATTTGCAGGGATGGAAACTTTTTTTTGTCGGTTAATACTGTAACCTTTACCACATTATTCTTATTGGACCACAGGATGGGGAGATTAGAATAGGGAAAAGGGGGAGCGAGAGGGGAGTCATTGGAGTACATGCATTATGTATCATATCCTACAGTGAGGAAGACAGCGCTGCGAGTGGGAATGAGAGAGCGGCCAGCAGTGCGCTGAGGTGAATGCAGCGAATGCTAATGAGGGAGCTGCATTTGCTGGAAGGTACATCTGATTAAAAGCACGAGTCATGGTGAACACAGCACAGCGGTGTTATCAGCGAAAACACACAGAAAGTAAAGGACGCCGCCTCGAAAAGAGATGAGGTTTTGGAGGGATTTGTGGTTTGGTTGAAGATAAAAGATCTGATTAGCGATAAAAGAGCTGAGTCACCGATGTAGAGGAAGAGAGGAAGCAGGTTTAATGTGAACTTATAAAATGTTTGTTCATTTTGTTCAGTTGATTGTGGTCAGACAGTTTCCCTTGACCACATGAGGGCTGAATCTATGAAGGACAAAAAAAAAGACAAACAACAAACAAACAAATGCAGAAATAAATGAAAAAGGTATTTATGTGTATTTCTTAATGCATTTATATCTGTATAATTACATTTATTTATTCATTTCTGTTCCGTTAACCAACTTAAAAACAGTTTCACAATCGCTAATGCTAAACGAATGACCAGCTTACTGATAATATATGCGCCTGCATTAACTTCACTAAATAAGCATTCACTCCTTGCTATCTGTGTGTACAACCTGCCGGGTGTAACGTTAGGATGGCGGGGGTGAATTTGTGTTTGTTTATGGTTTTATGTAAAAGAAAATATATTATCTACTGTAACTGGTGATTTTTTGGTGATTATTGCCCTGTAATTTTAAACTCTATGTAAACAAAGGAAGTCTGTTAGAAATAGAAATATTCTCCTCAAGGATAATTAAATTAACTTGAAATAAGTCAAACATATTCCTCTACGAGAACAGACTTCTTTCTCCCTGTGTGATTTACAAGTGCCTTGTGCCACTTTTCCCAGACGAGCATCATTCCCAGGGGATTTTTTCTGGAACATGGTTACTACTTTCTACCATTAAAAAGGTCAGTTACAAAAAGTGCATTTGTCCGCGCGCCACCTTTTTGTATCTATATATTCTTTTATTTTCCAAAAGCGTGTCATCGACATGTGATGTGTGGAAAATGTTCAAGGTTTTGACTTATCTGTCTCTAAGATTAAAAGAAAAGAAGCTACCGAAACACAATGAACTTTCTACATTTCCAACCAATCACAGACTGGAGCAATTCTGTGGGCAGCCAAACATTAAAACGGCACACAGTGCACATAGACTATTTCAACAGGGGACACTTAGTTCTCTTCTGTGGAGGCTCTCAAGAATCTTACAATGCATATAGTACCATGAATATTTTATGTTCACAGCATGGCTCTGTGGCAGATATCATATATGCATATACTGTACATCAGTCGAGGATGAATACATTTCCATGGTCTAAAAAGGCTTTCATACAAAGGGGTCCAAATAGTATTACTGTCTTCAGTTATTCAAAGCTGAAAGATTTCACAGAGTGCTGCGTTCGGGAGAAATCATTCAGCGTAGCAAACAACATGTTTCACATCCAGTTTCTTCAGGTTCACTCGTCAGGCTGCCTACAGAGGTATGATACAGTCCCAGCTAATTTAAGTCCCCAAATTTACCTTCATATTTAAAAACTTTTTTTAAAAATCATACTTAAAATCTCATATTTATTGTGCAGGCTATACTTATTGAACTAAAATGATAGTTTTGATGTGTATTTTGTTGCATCATTTTAGACACGCTTCCCCAAAATTCAGCAGACAGTGAAATAACATTGCACGTTCCATTATTACAGATGACAGCTCTTACCCTGACAATCTAGCTCGCGAAGGCTGGGAAACATGGCCTGATGTTCATGTGTATAAATGCAATGATGATCACAGCAACATTAGCAGAATTTGCAAGTTGTCAAAGAGTAAAGTCTCATTCTTCTTCTCTTACTTCCACTTGGCGTTTTCTTCTCAGGATTGTACATTATTTCATTCATTCAAGAGTTGCACACAGATTTTTCAACAGACGTACAGTACCAAAGACTCCTATATGCAACCGCCTGTAAATCACTTTTGTGGAACAGTTTGTACTCAGGAAGTTACATGAAGGTAGGTGGTACAAAAAGCTAATAAGCTAATAATCTATTTTGAATATTCCAGTACTGTTCCATAGACATAGATGTAAATGCAGCAGCCCCAAAGTTGAAAAGTCTGTGGAGATTAACGTGAGTGGTTCTGGTGTGAGCACAGTGGATGTACCATACTGAAAAAGCTGAAAAAAAGAGATGGATAAAAATACTTTGACAAAATTCCCACAACCCAGATTATGATTAATTACAGCACGACCCCTGTGCGTAACTGGATCTGACCACGCTGCTTTATCTACCCCACTTCCTGTTGAGCTGTCTGCATTAATCCCTGGAGATTGGCTGCCGAGTAATCACACTTCAGATCTGCTCCCTCAGACTCTCTCCAAACTGCCCGGCTACTGTGCAGCATGGGTGTCTCATCCTAAAAAAAGTGATGATGGTGCTGCTGATGATGATGATGACTGTGGCGGCTGGTGCATATGATCAGAATGTTAATTATTATTGCTGTCATTGTGTCCGGTGTATTTAAAATGTCTTTTAGCTTGCATGGAATTAAAGTCAACTCAGATTAGAAACCCGTAATAGCAATATTGATATATAAAAATATATAAGTTATAATGATATAACTTGATTGCACACATGATGACTTTAATTGCTCTAGTAATCTGTGGCTTTTCTAATAATTATATATAACTGTATTTCTAGGGATTTGTGACCGTGGTCATCGTTGCCATTGCCACAGGCGACTACTGTTGATCGCAGTATACACAGATTTCAGTTTAATTAATGCCATCTTGCCTAGTTTTTCTCTGCTTATTTTCAGATATCAGGGGTTAATTAGAAATGAAATTCTAATGAATGACTTCTTCAGTTTAAATGCCAGCTATCTTGGCGACGGTTACATTAACATTTTGAGTTTCTTTACAGTCAAAATGAATACGTTAATGAATAAACTTCGTGACTGAATGCGTTCATTTTTGTATGTATGTACGCACAGTGGATAAAACACTGACGTCAAAGGAAAAAGACAAGGAAAGCTGTGATTGAATATTGGACTGACCCTGATTAAAAAAGCATGGCAGTGATGAACAGGGGGGGGGAAGATCAAGGATAGATGGCACCCTAAAGACTCTTTTCAGTCCATTCAGCCATACAGATGTAAAGGCACAATCTTTGCACAACCCAGTGCCACCTAACAGCAGGTAGGAGCTCCTGATATTTTATTCACAGTGCGCAGTACTTTTAAAAGCCTCATAATGCCGTTGTAATGGATTCATAATGCACTGCATTCACTAAGGGATTGTTGATTTTTGATGATGTACTTATGTAATGTCTTATGAAGTGCTCAAGGCAAATGGTAATATAGCATCATGTCTGAGGTGAACAAAGAACATTTAAAAAAGCATCTTTATAAAAATACAAATTTATAATCTAATTTATAATCTACTGTTATATATATAACCTTACCAGACAGATGAAATGACAATTTTGTGCAAGAATCCATCGTGTCAGTAGTCAAGCTAACCACAGTGATTCAGATAGTCAGCGTCTCAAGGTCTTTCTCACACGGGGGAGCGACTCTTTGCCTGCGTGTTTTCTGGGATCCGCCAGCTCTCACTGCACCACTCATGAATAGATGGGTAGACAAGCAGTCTGCAAGTAATTGTTGGCTGCTCTACATTGTGGCACTACTTTGTCCCTGCTGGTACAACTGCATTCCTAATAGCAGATCTATAATGCCAACCACAGACTGTTAAGGTTCCCATCGAATGTGAAGCGAATCTATTTGTGTTTATTTGCGTAACGCAGGTAAATACTCGACCTCAACCTGTCATACTACAATAGCAGGAACCCCAAAATAAATAAATGTTGCCGAGACTACACACATAATATTTAAAATGCTTGTTCTGTGATCGGAGTTCGGGTGG
This sequence comes from Protonibea diacanthus, assembly GCA_028641955.1. NCBI lineage: Eukaryota > Metazoa > Chordata > Actinopteri > Sciaenidae > Protonibea > Protonibea diacanthus. The sequence continues at coordinate 11,306,284 of CM053990.1, forward strand.
ATGAGGGCTACATGCTTGGTTCACAGTAAAATATAACCATTATCTGCAATCAAGCAACAGGTGCATTTGTTCAGCACTTGCCAGGTAGTCAAGCTTACTTTTCCTCTAAGCAGTCTCTTTCTTTGTATAAATCTGAAGGACAATCGTAGAGCTCTGGGCGCCCACAGACTGCTACAAGTTCATTCAAATTCATCTCTGCCAGTGGACACATGCTTCAGACGAGCATGACCACGACAGTTTCATGGGATCTTCCCCGTTTGTCGTTCCCCCTGTCAGATTGTCCATGCGTGCACGCCCGCAAGCCTCTCATTGAAAATTGGACGGTACTTAAATAGCACCTTACTAGTCTTCCAACCAGATGACCCGCTCTACCTCCTGAGCCACAGAATAGAAGAACGGAAGATGTTTTCGCTCTCCTCCAGACTGGCTTTGGCAAGAGTTTGATGAAGTTGTGGTGATGGTGAAGGACAGATGGTTTAACCAATCACCTACCTATGTTTTCTAAATAGTTTCCAAAGACGATTTCCCAGATGATTCTGTGTAACAAACCATCTGGCACAGTTTATAAGGTCAAGAATAAACTTTTGCACTTCTGTACTTTGCACGCAGCTGCTTTTTATTCACAGTTCTTGAGTTTCCTGCGGCAGCCCAGCTTTTGCAAAACACTGAGGTTTCACGGGAACAACAGATTGTAACGTGAGTGAAAACCCTGAGACAACTGCAACTACAACGGGTCTGTCACTTTTTCCCCTGTTCCCTCTTGTCTCCACTTCTTTTTGTTTCGGTTAATTTCCAGGTTTTTCTCCTTTAATGGAAAGTACAGTCGAATTGAATGTGAATGCACCAGAGAAACAACCGCGCTGATCTGAATATCGCTATACATACTGGGCCTGTGAAGCTTGTTAGAATGGAAAAGTATTGGGGTGGTTGGGTTTTCCACTGTCAGTATAAATTTTGCTTTGTTCCCCTTCTTTTCTGTTTCTCAGCAACAGAGACAGAAAGCAGGAGCGGAGGTTTACTTGTCTTACCACAGTGGAACAGCTAAAAAACTGTTTTTTTTTTTGTTTTGTTTTTTTTCAGCAGAGCCGGGTGAAATTTTGCCTCAGAGCTACAGCGGAGGCACTTTTGTCGATGCAGATCCCCGTGCTCAGGGAAAGCGAGCGTCTCCCTGCTGGTACATGAAAACATTATCTGGTAATCTCTGCCCGTTGGCACAGGCAGTTATGCATGAGCACTTAATGCTCTTTTGGATCACCCTCCTGCTGACTTTTTCCTTTTTTTTTTTTTGTTTTCTTTGCCGAGTAGAATGGACTGCTGGGGCGATTGCATTTTGTGCGGCTGCAATTAAACAGATGAACACAGTGAGACTCATTCATTTCACTACTCAAAAAAAAAAAGAGGTAACATAATTTTCATGTTAAATTTAGTTGAATTTAGTTGAAGTAAATGTTCCACTAAGGTAGGTAGGCGTACTGTACCTACAGCGTCCTCGTTTGAATTGTAAGGCCACTGACCAGGCTGCTGTATTTGACGAGATGGGAGTGGGTTAGACAACTAACACTTCTTGGTTTAGTCAGAGACGCTTTGTGCCAAGGAGCAAACATTAATGACGATGCATTTGGCGCAAAAGTCTCAGCTTTTTGTGGTAGCTCTAAAATAATCCGTGCAAGAACAATGATTCTGCTGTCAGCAACGCCTTACGGTTAAACACTTGAAGCAGCTCAGACCAGTTAGATGACACAAGCACAACTTGTGTGAAACACTGCCTTAATGGTTAAAAGAGACCAATCTTTAGTCTTGAGGAACCAAAAGTCACCAACTCACCAACTATCTCCCCTTACATATATAAGAATTTCAAGCTTCTACCGCCAAATAGGAAAGGAAGTCATTCACTTGACCACAACACTGTGTTAGTGTCGTTTTCTAGCTCTGCAGCTGACAGCCAAAATGCATCAGCTGGTCGAGGCTATTTTGCTGCATAATTGTGAATGTGAATGTACAAGTGAAAGCCTGGTGCGGAGAAAAGTTTTGACAGCTGCCTCTTGGCTTGTTCACGACTGTCTGCACGGCACACAAGTGCCTGTGACTGCTGATGCTAAACTATGTGAGGCTTACAACTGCTGTTGTTTTCATTAAATCTTCCAGTGGAGCAGAACCGAAGTCTGTTTCCACTCTTCTCTCTCTTTGTTGACAGGTTATCTCAATTAAACAGATCTGGATGACATTTACGGTACAGATCAGACAGTCACCGAACCTGCGCTTGGCTCATTTGAATATTCATATGGGACTGTTAGCTGCCGTCACTCATCATTACACTAAATACACGACCCTTCAGAACCTCACATTTCATACGTGAACCATCATGATGAATTCAAAGGCTTTAAATTAGGTTAATGTTTCATTTAAAAACCAAAGATACAATAAAAAGGATGACGCACTTAGCTCATAGCTAGAACATTTTCTTAACCAGTAGTCAAAGGTTTGCCTCTGCTAATATCTCCTTTTGAAAATGAATCATCCACATCCATGTTTCACACGGTAAATCCAGTAAATGTTCGTCTTCTGTTTTCATTCTGAGTCCTGCAACAAAATTTTGCTTCATTGAATGTTGTCTAAGTCATAATTTAAATGCCATTACCTCCTGGTGGAGGCTTGTTGTTTCCAGAGCAACCTATCACACAAATACAGATTCCTTTGTATGGTTTTAAAAATAGCTCAGTTTCAGCGAGCTCTCCATCTTGTCAGCACGAAGACTTCCTCCTGTTTAGCTCATCTTGGACATGCTGACCTGCCTCCTTGAGAATGCTGGATCGCCGGCTTGACCTGCGATGTTCACAGATGGATGCCAATGGAAACAGAAATGTTGCGGATGCCGGCTAATTAACATTTGATCTAAATTAAGATGAGGGCATTTTATCATTTTTTTTCAAGTCAAAGGAGATGAGCTCTCAAAATGAACGCGCCACCTGAGGCAAAACATTCAGCCTGTGAGCAGATTGTGACAAATTATTCGCATGCGGTTGCATTTGTTATTCTTTAGCAAACGCTAAGATGCCGCAGTAATGGATTCCCTCATTTGAAGGAAATGCACTTTGATGGGAGGGCCACAGATTTGACTCATTGCTTTTGGTTGGTGGTAGGCAGTTTCTTTACATCAGACTCATTAAGCTGCGGGGAACAGCACATGCCAGCCGAGCCATTACGTTAGCATTATAGTTGCAGGTTTTAGCAGAGTGAGCAGTTGCTTTCCTCCAGCAGGCGAGCCTCCGCTGTCACTTTTGCTTCTAGACATGGCACTTAAACTAGCAGGGGAGCTGAACCATCGCCTTCACTGGGGTGACATTTCCAACCAGTGCCTCCTCCTCTCGCTCCCCCACTGTTATCTGTCCTGTCATATGTTTGCTTTTTCACATGATTTACATTCGCTTGCTATTGTTCTGGAAGATTGCAGGCTCTCGGAGGGCTCTGATTCAACAAGACTCTCCCTACAGTTTCTCCTTCTACAGTGATTCATATACTGTCTAATATTTACTCCATCAGAGGCAGGTGCTGCCAGAAGGGAAGATTAACTGCAGATTCAAAGTCCTTCTCTGTAAGGATTTCTCAGGCCTACTCTCTCTCTAATGACAGACACACACTGCCTTCAACAAATCAACTTTTTTTTTTTTTAGAGGCAAACACGGTCACCCATCACTCTTAAGTTATGGGTCCCACCCACTCGCCTAGCTAGCCTCTGTTCCCTTAGCTCCTGTAACTCAGTGTATTTTCTCATGAAGAGGTTCTTCCATCAGCCTTAAAATATGGGCAGAGAAAACTTTACAAACTTTTCTTTCAGATTAATGAGTGTCTACTTGTGTGCAAAATGTCTATTAAAAAAACATCTACAAATAAGGAGAACAGTGTATAATCACCTAAAAACAAGAATCTATACACTTTAGTTGCCTTAGAATGAGCGTTTCATATCCAGAGGCAACTTGGGTACTCTTCCACGGAGTCCGCCATTGTGAACCGCTCTGTTTTCCACAGTAGGCTCTGAACGGGGCCTTTCATGTTTTACGTGAGTTTCTCCTACACTTTTGGAAGGGAAGCTGCCATTGTTTACAATCTCCAGCCTCACTATTAGATGTCACTCAATCCTGGTACTTAAAACGAGGGCTCAGCAACCAGCAACACCAGAAGAAATGAATTGACTGACCAGCTAGAGAGCTTGTCGGATAACTCATCACACTTAGCTTGCTAGCTTTTTGATAACTAGTTAGCTCACCAGTTATTCTATTACAGCCCTTTCTCGTTCCCAGGCTTTCAAATAATGACTAAGGCACCCTTTAGCAAGTGTAACCCATCTGAGAACAGATTTTATGCAGTCAACAACAGCAACAACAATGCTCATTATAAGTGAAACAAAAAGGAGAAAGTATGATCAGTTTATCAAACACAAACAGTATTCTTTCTGCTTGCCTCCCCCTGCTGATTTTGAGCACTCACACAGACATACATACATAGTTAATGATTTTTAGAAAGCATTGTTCATGAATGAAAAATGCTTCGTTGGTGTAAAGACAAAGTATCGCCCCACCACCACCAATATACACACGCCAACATGTAAATAAGGTGAGTACTAGTACTAGTACATAAACAATGAAATTATATGCAGTTACATATGATGGTCTGGCAGACCACTGTGGTGCTTGTAGAGGGTGCCAGAATGCTGAAGGTCCTAGTATTAAAGGTACATTGTGTGGTATTGTAGCGTGCATGTAGCAATATTTTTGATGAACGGTTCCTGGTTTTGTTTGCATCTCATGCTCTTACAGACACACATGTGCAAGAAGAGGTGATGAAAATCTGTACTGCATGCTTGCCTTGTGATGTCCTGTAGTTTCAGCTCATTCACCGATCAACTTTTGGCAGGTACAGGTAGTAAAGTGCGCAAAGAGGGCAAGTTTGTTAGCTATCGAACATGGAAGGACACAATGCATGTTTTAAAATATATTTTTAAAAAATGGAGGATTTTCAACTTGCTTTGTTATGCCTCATGGACAAAATGTGTTATGCATGTGGACTGTGTTTAAGCTTCACAGGGAACCTTTGAACCGCACAGTCCCTGACCACTGTTCCATTCTGGACAATGTTATAGGCAAAACCTTTTTGGCTGAAAATACTGTTCTGAAAAGTCAATCAATAGTAGTGCTTTCACGCCTCTTTTTGCTTTCCAGCAGAAGCATCTGATCAGCATTAATGAAGCAAATCAGTCCACACTCCAGCTGTACGGGCTTTTAACAAATAATTAGTTCAGAGAACAAAAAAAAAAAAAATGTTCATGAAACTAAGCTGAGCAAACGGCATACAGTACATGCTGAGTTGAAAAATCCGAACACTTGACCTTCCCTCTTTATCGCAGTCTGCATCTCCTGTTTACTCTTTTTGTCTTTCAGTCAGCATGCTGCTAATCACTTCATCAAAGCTTTAATAGCATTAAATGGCTGCCTGAAGCGAAGGCAGCAAAAATAGCGCATCGGTGCACTGAAAAACAGGCATTGAAAAATAGGATGCTTTATCAACTATAGTACAATTTGGAGTTCAAGGTGGTGCAATTTCATTAAGTACCAAAAATGTTTTAATGAGCTGATAAATTCTGATATAAAAGTATAACTCCGGCCCTCACATTTCTTCCCCCTTGCAGAAAATTCATCTGAGGGAAAAGATCTTCATCCTGCAGTATCACTCTCTAATGTTCATTCCTTCTCTCCTTGAGGCCACTAACTGGAAGTAACAGTACGCTGCTAATCACCTCATCGAAGTTAGAGATGCATGGAACCGTTTCCTGAAGTGAGCTATAACAAAATCAGATTTATTCAGTAAACAAAAAAAAGGTGAAGGCATTATGCTACTAAAGCGGGAGGTGGTAAGACACAGGGGCTTGTTTATTTTCCTTTCTTCCTTATTACTCGATGTTCTTGTTTTCCCAACTTGCTGTGTTTTACTGGTTTTAGATGTTTTATTGCAGTTTTGTGCTTGTCCAATTTAAACCACATAATTGCTGGTGCTGGCCCGCAACATAATGCCTAATAGCAGCAATCGATATTTGCATACGCTGAATTAAATGACTGCTTGTTTTGCGAAAATGCAGCCATGAATCTTTTAGCCTCTTATAGCTCATTGTTTTGTTTATTAACACGTTTACTGTGTGATTTAGCCTCGACACCCCCATCAACCTCATTTCCAGCAGCTGTTTTCACCAAACCAGCTCTGTTAAAGCAATATACACGACAGACAGGGTTTACCTGATGAAGAAAGTGGAACATCTAGCACCTAAAGAACCAACCAACCAACTGAATACCACTCACCTCACCCTTTCTTTCCAAGTGCTTTGGATGTTGGTCGATGGCTGAAGAACATGACGGACTTACTGACTCTGTATATATAAAAGGCTCATTCAAAGGTAACAGAAGCACAACTAATTTTATTTTCAGGTCATACATTAATAAAATCATAGTTATTAATATTTTATTCGATTTCTGCTATATTCTGCTAATAGGGACGTCTAGATCTTACACACTGCATGTTTAATTCTGCTGCTAAATAGATAGACATTGGCCATATTGGTGAAAGCTTGATAAATAGCGTTATTGAAAAACTCATTAGCTCATTTACTGCCTGCGCTACAATTAAACACCATCATTCAGCTTGGACACTGACAAAAAAAAAAAAACAACCTTTGTACAGTTTTTGAAAAATACCAGCTTAGCACAGATAAAATAGCAAAACGTAGAGAGAAAAAAAAAAACAGTGATTTTAGATTCATCTCTTCACCTCCAACATAGCGCCCATAGACTATTGTTCAGGCAAATGGAAGCTCATGATCCCAACACCGTACATTCATACACACATGCACACACTTGCCTGCTGAAAGGTCACTTCTGTTATTAAAGGTTGTTTTTCACGTCGGTTCTACTTTATTAGATAAAAAAAAGGCAGAGTGTGACAGAAGAGATAGAAAGAAGCGCATGCAACAAAGTTCACTTCTGTCTGCCTGCTGGAGGTTCTTGGTGGGAGCCCAACCCTCAGCGCCTTGACATATTCATAATAGATGTCCTCAAAATGGCAACAGGAAACAGCGGTCCAACCTTTACCTTGTCTGGGGTGTGGAGAGAGAGACACTGAGACTCAAGGTGGCTTATTGTTTTCCTATTCTCTGTCTGCAGAAAATGATTATGGATATACAATACTGGTGGCATATTTTCATGATGGATGGCACAGCCAAGGCGGGTGACTATCCTGCTGGTATTGTGCACTCACTAATTAAATGACAAATTGTCTCCCAGGAAATGTGTATTTGTCCCTGGAGTTGCCAAACTTTTTTTTTTTTTTTTTTTTTCTAATCTGTTGTTGTTGTGGTCTGTGGGTGTCATGCCGGCAGATGAGGAGGGGTAAATGCACACAGGGACCTAACCTCATAGATTTGTTTTCTTTCCTTTGTCTTAATTGATGTATTTTCACCTCATGTATTAAAATTCAATCAAAGAGATGCATCACAAATCAATTAGAGGCTGTTGTCTCGCTCACTAGGGAGCTGATCTCATGGGCAATCTGTAGATATTTATCCATAAAAATAAAGCAATGTTCCATTATTGAAATAATTATGCATCATATGGACTCAAAAGAGGGTGTTTTGTTTCATATTGCTTTTGATTAAAACCAGCGAAACACAAAGCAATCAACAGAAATCGCCAGTGATTACTTTCTATATCCACGGTAGTGTATTATTTTCCAATCAACTGCCTCTGTTTGTTGTCCAATTCCAGCAGACGTATGTGCATCACTTTGAAAGCAGCGTATAATACACAAAGCGTTAATTACACGGAGATTTGTCTGAGTGCTTGCACAAGAAGAAATCCCTTTAAATACACACCAACATCCATCACTAACGTGCGCTTGAACTGCATGTAATAGCCAGAATAAATGCCTTTCATAGCAAGTTTAAAACATATATAATGCCTACATGAAAAACATCAAAGAAACAAAAGAGACCATCTCGGATCTCGGAGTTTGACAGTGGCTCTTTCCATGGTAGTGGATGTAGTGATACTCTACAGCATTAAAACTACATTTGAACAATCAGTGTGCAACTCTGTGTTTAATTTATCCATCCATCCATCTGACTGGCGAGAGGAAAGGTACACCCTGGAGTTGCAGTTGCTAGCTCATGGCAGGACCCATAGAGACAAACAACTATTCACACTTATGGGAAATTTAGAGTCACCAATTAACCTACTACAGTAAGTGCATGTCTTTGGACTGAGCTAACCAACACCCCAACATGGGGTGGCAATAATTCTTTAATGGTGAAATCCTCAAGGATACAAAATCCAGGCAGGAAAACAAAGTACAAAGGGCTGGGCTGAGGCAAAGTCCCCCAAACAGGATCAGGATATGAAAACAGGCAAGAATATATTTGGGCACTGGAAACCTAAGGCTTGTGGCAACTAGCCACTAGATCTCTGCCAAATTGTCTCTATATAGTAGGGATTATTGAAAGGAATGACAAAAAGGTGAGTGATGAAGGTGAGCGTCTATCAAGACTGACTGGAGGGAATGGCTAGCCAATTACATGGCAGAATGAATGAATAAAAAACAACAACAAAAACTAGATAGATACCAAAATCCTGAAAATATCAGTATTGGCTTTAAAGCCAGAAATCCAGTACTGGTCTGTCGTCAAGCCTCTGAAACCTATTCAACAGAAACAGTTAGCTGAACTGTTCACAATCAAAGAGAAAGAGCATGAAACCTGTAAAAATAGGTAGTGAGTATTTTAAAGGATTCCAATTCAAAACAACTGGGAACCAGACCAATAACATCAGTATATATTTGGGGTTCTTTTGAGGCTCAAAGCGTACAGCGCGCAGCCAAGGAGAAGTTGAGTAGTTATCCTCTCTGCCCGAAGTAACAAGCTTTGTGGGGCAAATCAATCACACTGATGAAGGAGGTCAAATGAAACAAGCTGTGCTGTAGTTGTACTGCAAGTGAAGAGATTGGTTTCAACATGGTTTATTAGCTGCACCTGCACACCAGCTTGTCCTCAGGCCAGCTCCTTTGAACTGCAGTCCATCCAGGGAAGGATCCATTCCTCTTAATCAGAGAAATCACTGTGCATTCACTTAAGTGATAGTACAGGAGCAACATGATGATCCCTACATCATGCTAATTATATATGTTAGAGAGATGCTGCTCTTCACATATATGAGCCCAATCATTTCAAATGAGAAAATCCACTTAAAGCACCAAGGTTCCATAGTAGCCCACACACCGCTGTATCTGTGTAAGAACACCGAGAGCAAGGTGAACCCAGAGCCAAAGGTTTTGTATCTGTGCACGTACCTGTCCGGTAAATGTGATTTTTATTCTTCTGCGAAGTAAAAAACATGACGTAATACTCAAACATCAGTTTCTTCTCAACTCATCAGAGATGTTTTATGATTGTGCGGAACTCTGTACACAGGCGCTAACACCTTAAATAAATAAATGAGACACTTCAGATCAGATTTTTGTGAGCGTGTGTTATGATGAGAGACCTCTGGGAGGAATACGAGAGTGAGTGGGAGTGTTTCCTACTGCCAGACTGGTATGGAGAAATGAAATTAGATTTTGACAAGATAGAAGAAGAGATTAAGAGCAGAAGAACAGATAATCTAGTCAACTAAGAATCTCATTTACAAAGCAGACTTGTACATTATCTCTGTGCATACAATAACATCATCTTGTCGCTTAGATTATAAATAATAGGTGGATTTAACAATCAGACGTGCAGCGTCTGTTCTGTCAAACAGAGTGAGCTTTAGTGATCTCACTTCCACCCAAGTATATACTCACCTTACCTGATGTCACCAATTGGTTTGGCACGGATGACTCCAAGTGTGGAGCTGGTGGTTTGGCGCCCGCCTCGTTTTAAAGATTTGTGTTGCAGAGTGTTTCTGCAAACATACGAGGAGAGAAATAGTCAACGCAGTAAGAAAACCTTGATCTTGATCATATTTGATCAGAACTGCCCAGTTTGATTCGGGTTGGTGTATCGTGTTGGATGGACTTGGCACCATGATTTATGAAATTAACCTATCCTGCATCAGTACATTTTGTTACCATCCTTTGGTCTAGTGCAGCGTTAAAACAACAAAATGCATCATGTTAATTCTGTTCTGTCATCCACAAATCCCCTATTTATTGGTTACACAATGAACTATGCACCGTAATTCATGGAAATTCTTTCACCACACAAAGGCCGAGGGCTGTTTGAGCTTCACGCTTTTGTTGGGCGCTAGTAATAGTGATGTATGTTTGAAATAAATCTGACCTTCTAGACTATTTAGTGCTGTCTGAAGGAGTTTTTTCCCCTCGCTGCAGGAACCAAACTCTAGCAGAGCTTCACAGTCTGCTGCTGGACAAATGGCATTGAAGCTGTTCATCATGGCAGGTTAACTAGCATCTCCCATCTCACTGTGACACCAACTTCACACAGTTCAATACTTTACTGCGGCACCAAATACATCTCTCCACTAAACCAGACAGCGGCTTTAAGTCTTGGCTGTCGGGCAGGACTGTTTATGGGATAAGAGTCCAAGCCAAACCCAGAAAATATGTTAGAAAAGTCTGGAACGCTCGTAAATACATTTGACATTAAATTAAACCGAAAATTGGGGAGCTAATTAAACGCGAATAATTAACAAAGACATGTGAGAGCAGAGAGGGATATGTTAGACAGAATAAGACATGCTGAATATTTAATATACAAGTCAGTAATAACTCACTATCTCAATTTTTCAGGCCTGCACATCCTCGATGAAATACCTCTTTTTAGTGTAACAGCTTCAGTCAGAGGATGCCTGGTCTTCTGCATAACTAGACTCCATCAGAAAAACTTTCCCCACTGAAAATGCAATAAAGGAACAAGGAGCGTTGGGGAAATGATGTTTTTTTCATTCACTTAGGGAGACTAACGTGTAAGTGATACCTTTAATTGAGGGGCTTATCTATTCATTTTCAACGTTTGCAAAGAGATTTGTCAGTTTAAAACAAAGAACCCAAATGCTCTGGAGGCAACAATTCAGGAAAAGAGTCTTTATAAGTAAAATATTCAACGATGTAAAATCCGGGCAGGCAAAGGAAGTCCAAAGGGATAGGAACAATCTGAACAAACAGAAGCTTGGCCAAAAAAAAAAAAAAAAACAGGTAGAAAAATATCTGGGTACTGGAAAGCTAAGGCTAATGGCACCTGTAGAGAAATAGTGGCTATGGGGTAGTATATATACTTAAATAAACAGGTGAGTGATGAGGGTGAGCAGATGATATCAATAAAGACTGGCTGGAGGGAGAAACTTTTCATGTTTTTCACCATGTTCAAAGATCAGAGGTTTAATTCAGACCAATAACTATACTATAATACTATATAAATATACTATAATATAGTCATATGATTTAAATCTGAATGTAAAACTGTCTTTGTTATGGCAACGTAACATTAGGACGACATATCCTGTCATAAACATGCCATAGTAGGCCTAATTGTCGAACTATTTAGCCCTATTTATATTTATTACATGTTCATAACAGGAGTCATGCCATGTCAGTCACCCATTAAAATAAAGTGTTCCTGTGTTTTAATTTAATTTAATGACTTTAAACTAATTTATATCTAATTAATTTTATATATATATATATATATATATATATATATATATATATATATATATAATATATATATATATATACTATACTAACTATGGTATATTATATATGAAGGTATTACTAGATAAGACGTGTGCACTGTAGAACGCATTAATGTGCCCAGTAAAGTTAACAGCAACCTGCCACAGTGTTATTGTGTAAAAGTGATTGCCCACCAATGTTCAGAAAAAGCTCAGCAACAGTGCTCAGTTGGATGCCTCTATGGTAGATAAAAACAGGATAAAGTGCCCTCCATGGTGGCCCAAAACATGCTACAGTGCTCGGGTGCCTTTCCAGTGGAGACAGCACAATGCAGTGCCATAATAAAGGTGGTACAAAATGAGTTGGCCTCCACACACCTCTAAATGGTTAAATAGTTAATAGTTCCCTGTTTGTTTTTGTTGCAGAGACTTTACATTTGAGTCACGTGATAAAACCTGTGTTTGGAACCGTTTCATCATAAATGCATTGCAGTTTCTGTGCGTACGTGCCCCAGACCATGCAACTGGTGCCTTTTTTGTTTGAGGTCTCCCACCGCTCCTGATGTTGAGCAAAAAACCAAATAGCTGTCCATGATGGTCGAACAGGTCTCGGGGCAAAAATGTACTTCAAATTTCATAAAATGCCTGTAAAATGTCAAAAGTCGCCAGAGGTCTTTTCATTACATTTCACCATGTTCATATTTTTTGCAATGGCTTGTCAAATAATAACACATGCATGTAACTGCTAACCCCTGTGGGACACTGTAGGTGATTCATGGGAACTCTTGACTCCCAGTGTAGTTCCGTCCATTCATGCTGGTTTAGAAAAATAAAGGCTTTTGATCAGAGAAAAACCAAGCACACAGCCTGAAGCAGAAGGAAATGTCGGCACCATGCAGGCAGCAGCAGAAGAAAACACAGATCAGTACAACACTTAAAAACCCCACCAGCAGTTTTAAAAAAGGCGTTCAACAGTTGGAGGTGGAATACTGTGAGGCTTGGGTACAAAGACACTCTTCTGTGATGTGATGCCTTATGATGCCTGCTGCCAGTTTCCAGCAGAAGAAGTAAGGCAAGAAGTAAAACAAATCTCTGTGGTAGAGGCTTTTCGTGTGACTTCATGCAGTGCAAATGTAATTAAGTCTATAAAGAAAAAATGCCAACCAGCAACAGTGGAATACAGTTCAGGGAGCAGACAAAATGTGACTTCTTTTTCCATAAAGTTTAAAGTATGTTCCATCCTGGATTTGTTTCTTTGAGCTCAGAGAAACAGCGTTGGTTGACTACTAATGCCAGGAAATGAAATTTGCACCCTTTTTGTAAGCGGAACAATGCGAGCATAACCAACTCTATGCACTGTAGGGATGTACAAAACAAGGACCTGTTATTCACTACCATAAAGATATGTATAGCTTCAAGGCTTGCTTGTGTAACCAGTGGAACTGTTCGGGGCACGCCCACCTAGGCTGCACGGGACACTATAAATACTATATACTATAAATAGCTGCTTATTTGAACTGTTTGGTGTCGTGACTGTCCCTTGGCTGCACTTGTTTACTGTGGAGTTACCGACGTGGACTTGCCTCCCCTCTATAGAATACCTTTGAGGTTATTCTGCCTCTTAAATTAGATGTTTGGGTGAAAGTCCCAAGGTGGCCTTCTCAAATTTTCTATTAACATTTTTCAGCCAAGGCCTCTTTTGGTTACTCTCTGCTCAGAGAGGATGCGACAGTGCTCAGTCATGTCCGGTTTATTCATATAGGTAATATCACAGATTACAATCGACCATGTATGTTAGGTGTGGACCACAGCATCAGCAGGGATTCTGGATTCACAATAGACTGCTAGTGTGTAAGTGAGCTAAATCATTTAAAAAAGGTGGGTCACATTTGGTTGCATGTTGGTTAAAAGCATTGACCAGCAATTTATTTCTTATTATTATTTCTCATATCCCTGTGGGTGAGTTTTCAAGCTGGAACTGCTGCTCCTCTTGTTTTTTTTTTTTTGCTCACTGCTTTTTTTTAACTGCGTTTGGCAGATGCTGTGATGGTTTTCCCAACCGTTCGCCTTCACATTAATATTTTTCTGACCGGTGCACTTGCAGTACAGACACGGATAATTAGGTCTCTTTGAAGAAGGTAGATGTTTTGAAATCTGCTTTTTCACAGCTGACAAATGCTGCTAATTGCCATTCAAAGTAGCAAGACCCTCCTTTGTAGCCGGGTATTTTAGTCTGGATGCTATTTTTATATTTTCTCTTTTGTCTGTATGCAAAAAAACAAAACAAAACAAAAAAAAAAACAAAGTTAAGATCACTTAGGAAAGGTACATCAGGTTAAATTATAAATATGAAATCTTTTATTTATGAGCCGGTGCAGGATTTTTACTCAACACTGGCTGGTTCTGCAGCCTGACGCTGACAGACAGGTGATGTGCTGCATACTGAGATAAGCATCAGTCAAACACGCAAACACTCTCAGCCAAACCCCAGAAAATCAATATCATCACCTTTTTGGAAATGATAAGAATAATCCACCGCTGGATCGACAGAAGCTTCGGGGGGGGGGGGGACCGTTTAGCCATCTGCTTGTGTGTGTGCGGGTTTTTGTGTGTGCGATCTCCGGTTTAAAACTTGTGCCAGCTCGTCCGGTCCTGCAGGTGACCTTGCCTGGAGCTTGACTGACCTCTGCTCGACTCCTTCCTGCTGAGTCATGGTTCTCATCCAGACAATGGCCTGTGGACTCCTTTGGTAGCCAGATGGCTGCGGCTGCTCCGGGGGCTTCGCTTATAAAAAAAAGTACTTTTATTTGACCTTTTTAGTTTTGACTTTTTCAACCAAAAATCTTGTGATTAAAGAAGTTGCTGACAAGAAGCAAGAGTTTTCGGCAACAACAAATCATGTTTTATTTGGATTTCTGCAGATGGGAGATCTGATGTGTTTTATAGTTCGTTGATGGATGGATCCTGGACCTTTCTACACATTAAGCCCTTTACCTTAAACAAGACCAGTGGACCTGAATGAGAATTCATCATGCAGGTGTATCGCATCATCCATCTTCATATGTCAATGGATTTGGACATGATATGTCAATGACAATGCTGTCCTAGATTTTAAGGACATCCTTGAAGAGAAAGTGTAGACTAGATATGTCAAACTCCTGGAGTTTCACTCACAAATCAACTGTTGGCTTTCCTTTTTAAACTAACAGTCAGTATGAGTCTTTGTTACTTATTGTTTGGTCTCAAGATGCAAACGCAAATGAAGAGAGTGAATCAGTTTAAGACAGTTTACTGTGTTGTTAAAGGGAGAATGAGCAGGTGGATAGGCGATGCAAAGGAGGAAGTATAGGACTGGTGGTTGCAGGAATCTAAAAGTACAGTTGTGGAAACAAAGAACCGGGCATGGGATGGCAGATAGTTTTCATGCAAACACAGGGGAAAGTCAAAAAATCACAGAAGAGCAAAGTTACAAAACAACATAAATAGTTGGGAGAATAATTTGGTCTGAGGTGAAGAGTTGGTCTCATATACTGCTGCAGTCAGTTGTGAATGTTGAACAGGTAGTGAGGCAATCAGGCAGGTGAGAGGGAAAAGCCACGCCCAGTGAGAGGTACCCATGAAGGTATTGTTTTTTCTTTGATATTGGTTTCTTGACCATGACTGTTTCCTGTCCTTATAACCTTATGCTTATTATTGAACACATTCTCACTCCCAACTCAATGATTATTATGTCTGGATGGACTTGACTGACTGACTGTTGGTTTCATTTGGGACACAAACAGTGGTCTCCTCGTCAAAAGTCTGCTGTTTGTTTCACCCATCCACCCCAACCTTCCTCCATCTCACTCTTCATAAACCATCACCTGCCTTCATCAACGTAGTGAAGGTGGGCTGGATTGTTACAATGAGAACAAAGGTCCTCTAAGCAGAACAAATAAATGATTCTAACACAAACCAAGAGTTTTTTTTTTAACTCAACTTAATACTAAATACTTAATACTTTAATCACTGGTGTCAAAGTCAAGCACTCTTACGCCTAACCTTCCGCCTGACAGCATACTGAAGAGGATAAACATAAAAGATACCACTCCTCTTTCGCCTTTGCTACTTAGAGTACAGAGCACAGTAATTATTTGCATGACAGAAGAGGTCAGAAGCATTTTTCTGTCTCTTACAACAACTCTTCATCCAAGATCCTGAAGTAAATATAATGCTGAGGTTCTAGATGAAGGTCTACCACTTGACAAAAACACTGTTATAGCCTTTAAATCCACAGCCGTGGTCGCTCCAATGTCACTGTGACAAAAAGAACATTGATTATTGCAACCCTTCAGACAGGAACTCTCTAATCCATCTGCAGTTAATTCAAAGTCGTACTATGAAGCCCCCAGTTTAATGAATTATACCATCAATGTTATTAATGAAACGCCAATTGATTTTGGTCTGATGAATATGTCTAATCTTCAGGCTGTGACAGAAGAGGCAGTATTTGTATCTGTAGCTTCAGTGTAATAATTCAGTCTGGCTGGTGACAGGCACCCGGATCCTCCCCTACATTTTCACCCTTTCCTCCCTGAATAAACCAATCAAAGCTCCACCTGCACTCTTGGGGAAAAGGGTCGTAAATTGTGTCTGTTTGTGAACGTAAATATAGAGCGTCTTAATTCAGCACTGCATCAAACTGCGCACGCTGATGGATGAAATACATTTGACAGGCTGCCTCTGTCAACTGACAGCAAGCAGCACCTCATCTTGTCTCTCATCATAATTCATATAAATTACATCATTACCTCCAGACCGCAACAACTACAGTCATTACCGTATCACCCAGAGTACAAAGCAACATCATGTGACACGGGCTCAACAATGATTTATTAGAATGTCTCCCCTGTGTGGTTTAATAATAAATGTCTGCATAAATAACATGAAAGTAGAATTTGGGTGTGCATATATTGCAAAACCAGCCTAAATATTGCAGCAGGGCTTTCAACACATCAGACAAGGATAAATCTGTCTTCTACCAAGCAGCAGAGTCCAACAGGAGCGTATGTAATGTGCCATAAGAGTATAATACCAACAGCGTTAAAACAGGTGATGAGGAAACATCATTATTTTCTGCTTCATGTTTCATCTGTTCGGAGAGTTAACAAGTCAGACCTGTGTGTTCAAAGCTGGAAATCAATGATGTAAGAGTGAAGATGCCTTTTTAATGTGTCTGCTTCTGACAGCTCATCTGCTGTGGCCCTAATGACTGAGGGACTCAAAACATAACTCCTCTCCCGAAATTGCTTCAGTGAGATGGACAGTAGCTGCCCAGAATTAGTTTCTGTAACTAAAAGCACAAAAGGGATAACGGGATACACGATATGGATTGTGAAGTAAGGTTTGCAGTCATGAAACAGAGCTGAGAAGAGCAGCCATGATTAGATGGTGAATCAATAAGCTGAGATACATGATGAACCTGTAAATGTTCATTATTTTTGTCTTTATCTCTGAAATTATGATGAGTTGAATATCATCTTCAGATTCATTTTTATGAAACAAAAACACGACCAGAAAGTGTTGTGTACTTGTTTTATTTTGTATATTTATTTGTTTTTTTTGTTCATTGCTGATCGATTTACTGTTTTTCTTCCCACTAAGTGTTCCATGTTGTCCTGTTATTTTCTGTCTGATCATTTTTCCTAATTGTACAAACTGAACGAACAAACTCACACCTTTGTTTTCTGTACCTGTAGCAATTCTACAACTTTCCTTAATTTTCCTTCACTTTGTTCCTTTGAGACATAAAATGTGAAGCACTCTTAACAACTTAAAGACTTTCACGTGCGTTACAGAAGCTCCGGGAAATCTAAATTCCAAAATCTCTCACAGCCGTGAACAGACACAATGAATATATCTGACAGCTCTATTCGCAGCTTAACTGATATGACAGACAGATTGACAGATAAGTGTCATAATTATGTATTAGTCTTTTGACAGATGCCCGTGTTATTGAGTAGATGAGCTGCTGTGCTGATCACCATGCGGGATTTGTGCCTTATAGATACACTATATTTCAGTTTTATTCTACTGTCTACTAAATGAATTCAATCACTTAAACGATATTATTTTTAAAAGGTCATGACATTACATCAACACATACTGAATGTAAAAGAAAAAAGGACCAAAGATTAACGTATCGAGTATCAACGACTCACTCGATGCACTCACAGCCTTTTATACTTTCCCTGAAAGCATCCTTCAGCCTACACTATCACTACCTCATTGAGCTGTATGCATGGATCCAGCATCATATAATCTACACGTGTGCATGAACATGCATGACTATTATTACTGTATGTTGTTTTTCATATGTGGTGTGTACGTGTAGGCTGTGAAAAACAGATTGCCTCCTGGGACACAAATCCTGCCATCTTTATCTACCCACATTCCTCTGGATTTTCCATCTGATGATGATGATGATTAAAAGGGACAAATATTTGAATTAGTGCAAGACCAACAAAGAAATACATTATACACGTTTATCTATCTAAATGTGCGTTTGTTAATTGAAGCAAGGGAAAACAGGCAAATATGTGAAACAACATGACTAGAAATGTTGTTTTTGAAAGGTGGGAATAAATGGTGGAATGAAACAAGACGGATGTAGAACTACTACTACTAATGCTAATTAATGAATTAATTGTGCTACCACCACCTGAGTCACATTTTTACTTAACTTAAATTAATTAAGTCTGACTTCATGGGGCATCATGCAAGCCAGCAATACTGTAGCTGTATTGATCTACTGTCCACAGTTGCTTTATACTGTATGAAAAGCTTCTCCTTTAGTTCCTGAAATCCCTGCATCTGAAGGCGGCGACTGACTGAGTTGATAAGTCTGCATTAGTACTGTAACGCATGGCCGTTCTCTATGTTTACTTTCATTAAATGGCCTGAAAATGACTGTAGCAGGCTGCTCCGGTATACAGACCTCCACACACATCACGCTGGTTAGTTAAAACTCGATATTCTGAAGGTGACATCCAGTTATGAGGGCTCACCGTATCCCATTTTCCAGCCTTCTTTTAAGCAAAAGTCTCATGTTTTATACTTGAAACACGGTAAATGCATTAATTACAAACTTTGCAACCACATAAGGTGTAAGGTGAGATACTTTACATCCTACTTGATCTGTCTTTGGGGTGCCGATTTGTGGTAATGTGTGTTCGTGTCTCGATGATCTGAGCCATCCAGATATTTCCTGAGGTAAGGGAGACGAGTGATGTGAATGGCTGAGAGAGTATTTAATAATCACCGCACCCGCTGATCTATATTCTACTTTTTTTTTTTTATCTCTGCCAACACTATCACTGTCAACTCAGCTGCACTGACTTATCATGTGGAGAAAAATGGAGACCATCAGATGGAGAGAAGTGATCTCTGGAAGCAGCTGCGTCAACTTAAATTAACAGCAGATTAAAGGCTAAAGTCATCGACATAAAGAGACAAAGCTTTTATAAGGAAAGCCAGATCTTCAGTCTTCCAGGATCAATTGATGATTGCTGACCTACAACTGTATAACAGAAATATAAATCCTCACCACTCCTCTGCAAATGTCTTACACTCACCCTCCACCTCTCCCCAGAATAACTGGCATTTTGATGAGCTCCGAAAATCATTATTCTAACAAAAACAAAACTTCAGCACACACACAAATTCCACACAAAAAGCAACAACTTGGATCTTTTGTGTCTGTCATTATGACTTGCATTATATGAGTTATATTTAAATACCATAGAGTTTAATTGGAAAATAATGGCCTTGGCTCAGGGCCAGCTGCCTCGCTGTGATAACGTTGCAACGCTTGCCAGATACATATCAAAATAAATTTTGCTAGAGAGAGAAATGCTTATCATTTAAATTACCCTGCCTGTCAACGTAGTGATTTGTCACATCAAAAGATGTGAGGAGAGAAGAAGAGAGAGAGAAACTCTGCATTCCCACCGAAACTCTACGTGTTTGTTCTCCACTGGGACGTGTCCAGCCAAAGAGATGAAAAATTAATAATTAGCTGTCATTAATTAGGTGCTGAATGATGTGAATAAATATGCACAGACAACTTTGTTTTGGTTGTTGCCTTCAGGTGTGTTGACTGCTCGTCCTCCTAAAGATGAAGGACTTTGGATTAGACAGGTACAAACAGGACTAGGGTTCCCGCTGTGTGTTCACATGTTTTGTTTTGGCAAGCAATATCTTACAGGCGCGTGAATAATTACATGTCATGTTTCATCCACCTGTGTAATGTTGCTGTAATGCTGCAAAGCCTTGTTCATGGTTGTGCATTAGCGCATGACGCATTAGGCGAAATAACCTCAGATGGCATGTAGTTGACTCATGTTCTTGTCATGTAGTCAACTTGGAGGTTTGGTCTTAGGAAAAACGGGGTTTCTACTTTCAGATGCTCGATTTCACCAGCTCAGTTTTGGACCCAAATGCAAACACAGACCAGAAACTAGGAAAAGAAGTTTTATTAACAACAAGGAGGTTAAGTCAGTCGTCTGCGCTGAGGTAGAACGGGGTTGGAAGGTATGGCTGGTAGAGAGATTGGCACATAAATGGAGCTGTTGAAAACTGACAGCAAGAGAGGCTGGGCTGGACGTGGCAGGTAGAAACATAAAGCAGGGTAAGGCACTTAGTAGACTAAGAAGTAGGTCATAGCACTTGTAGCACATAGAAGACGAGAATCTGGAAAACTGCACAAGACTGAAGAGTAAATAAGATGATCAGCTGCAGGTGCTCAGGTGCAAACAGCAGGAGAAGAGAACCAAGAAGCCACACCCAGTAAAGTCACACACACACACACAGTGACAACACTGGGAATGATGGTCTGGGAACATCAGGGGATGGAGACAACAGGAAAACAAGAGACAGCACTGAACCATAACAACCAAAAAGGGCAGTGATGCGTTCTGGTTGGTTGATGAACAGACTGACAGAGAAGATCAAGCTGGCAGGAAGTCAGACATAGAAACGGCACAGAGAATCCAGCTATTTTTCAAAATAAAACACCCTATGCAGACAAAAAACAGACCAAAAGACAACAGCATGAGGCCGACTTACCCCTGGCACAAGTCAAATCTGAGCAAATCAACAAAATGTGCCAACATCCAGAAACGCTTTCCACTTCTCTGGGCCTGATCTCATCTGAGATGGATTGACAGAAAGCGGGAAAGCGTGCTGTGGTGTGAGTATACATTTCAAGTTGGCTTTGTAAATGATGGACATTGTGTCCTCTTTATGCAGTGTCACAACTCTTTTGGGATTCTGGTTGTATGTAAACTAAGTTGAATATTTTCATGTTGATGAGATTATAAAGTCAAATTCTTGATGCTTCAATACCAGCAAAAGAAAACTGTGGCTCCTTTCCCACATGAGCATGAATCACTAAGAGTTTGCTCAACATCAGTTAATTGATTTCTGCACTATTTGACAACTAATAATATCTTTAACCTCGGTCAAGCATACTGTTCCGGAAACCAGGACAGAGTTAAAATGGCTTCCCCTTTCAACCTTGGAGCGCATTTGTTCCTGTGAGTGCACACAATATTGTTCCCAAATTTACCCTCCTCTGAGTGACAATCCGTTGGATACATTCCAATGCGAGTGATTTTCACAATATGTCCCGGCCCTCCTGGGAAATTTCACTTTCAGCACCCACCAATTCCCTCCTCTCCCTGAGTAAAATGGGTTTCCGCCGATAGTAGTAGAGAAAATTGCCCGGTCTGTGCTAGGAGACATTTGCTGTAAATGCAGTTATCGACTTGATAGGACCCCTGTGATTATTGTGAAGTGGAATTACCCTGTTTTTATCACAGAATGCACCTTCTGCCATTTGACAACGCCTTTCATTAGGGTTTGCGTCGAACTGATGCGGTGATTAGAGACAAATGGTCAGATTCCATTTTCACCACCTGTGAGACAGAAACACCCATACTAATATCAAATTAATGGATAATTCCCTTCGCGCCAACTCTGAATACATTTGCATGCATCTTGAGTGCACTCAGGAAGTGGATTCGCAGAAGTCGGGGGTAACTTTTGATCCTCACCATGGGCCATAATGGTACTTGAAATGATCAACTAAAAACTCTTTCTTAAATGAGATCTCATCCATTTTAAGAGACAGAAATTGCTCCTAATTTGATTCTGGGAATTATGTGTCTGACACTTCTGTGCATTTACTCATAATCACAGAAGTGCCAGGCTGAATACTTTGTCTTGAATCATGCTCTACATTTCATGTTGTACAAAAGTTACTTCTTACCAAGTAATTTGATCGGGCAAGAATAATTCCATGGGTGCTGATATAGGTCACAACAGAACTGTGACGTTTAACTAGATGTATCACTCTGCTTTACAGGTGTGCTAATGACCCTTACATTAAAGTCCTTGTGAAGTAAGAATATGTGTTCTGAGTCTGTCAGTCCAAAGAAGAGTTATTAACCACCCAGTCAAATTTGAATGATTAAAATATCGACAGATTTATGAAATTAGGTGTGAAAATTGGGTAAAAATGAGCCGTATTCTTAAATCCAGGACTGTGGAGGCATGTCTGCTGAATACGCTAAAGCCACGCCCACACGTGGGAGCAGTCAAGCAGCAATTTTGAAGTGTGTCAGATGAGTTCAGAAAATGACATGACTAACTTTGAAACACTCTGAGCGAGATCAGTTAATCTCTATCTCTCTGCTAGGGGTGCAGGGGTCTGCGCAGGGTGGCCTCAGCGTGTCATCGAGCCACCCTTTAGGACCACCCACAAAATCCTGGACTGAAAAGAAGAGAAAAGAAAAGAAATCTCAGGTTTGCCTTTACACTCACTTTAAGATGAACATATTTCTACAAATAGTTTAAAACACACACAGGGGGCAACGCTGCATACTGAAACTTAATATGATTAGCTAATAATAAGTCTGATCAGCCGGCATCAGTAATCAAGACACAACCATTAATCAAACCAATAACTGACAGCAGTCAACATCAGACTGCCTTGTTATACTTAGACAACTTACGTTACTTAGTGTATCTGTCAAAATGTAAAAACATTAAGATATATGAATTAAATGAAAGCTCTGTCCAGGGACATTTTAATAATTTGTTATGTGACTACAAAAACACATCACTCTAAAATCAGAAAATAAATGACATCATATGTCATCACTCTTCCTGTCAATTCGGCATCAATACAATCCATAAAGATGTCCAAACACTTTGGACTTTATCACCTCAGCAACTCAATAACTCACTCCCAGCCCCTTTTAGTAGGCCGTGCTATTTCAGGGATGAACCATTTTAAAAAATTAATATTTCTCACTACAATAAGTGCGGGTTGGTGCATCAGATATTTTAGGAGTTTTTGGCCATTACCAAAGTAAGGAAGCAGAAAACTACCCAGTTTGGTGCTGAAGAGAGTGCACCTGCCATCTGAAAATAATACATGTTGATTTTACCAGAACACGACTCTCAACAGACTCTTGATTGCATACATGAAACAAAGCAAATAATGAGCTGTGCTGATAGAGTACAACATCACTCCCCCTTGTGTGGTTCTGCTTTATTTTCTTATCGTTTGTCACTGCCTTATCAAAACTTTATTTATCTACTAAATGTCCCTCTAGTCTTCACACAACAGCCATGACTCACAGGGCCTGAGCAGAGTACGTCACAGCTGGATTCAGATCTGTGTCTGGAAACAATGTCAAGTCGCTGGCATGAAGCTCCAGCAACGCCAGCTATCATGCCACACGTTCAAATCTGGTAAACAATAACAAGCAAGCATGATGTTCATCAAGAGATTAGTAGATTTAGTTGTGTTTTCCAATTCAAATACTACTGTTTATACTGGTTTATGACCCAGCTATCAAACTCCTAGAAGTTGTAGGTTCTCATGGCACATGAATGCAGCACAGCACAAGTCACAGCCTTAGCTATAGATGTTTTCAACCAACTGAGACAAAAGCACAAATAACAGAATGGAATGGTCTTATTCTCAGAGTTATGTGACTGTAAGGTAAGTCATGCTACTCATTCTGTTTAAAGGGTTGGTTCAGCCTAACTAACTAAAACAAAACAAACTAAATACTATTTTATCTAGCCAAACTGCAGTTCCTCAAACGACCACTTGAGGCTGGTTACAAAACGTCACAGCAGACATAAACATATTTGAAGCTTGGTACAGAGTACATTCATGACTTCATTCAACCTGCCTCAGCTCCACTCACGGTCCGCTTCCTTGACCATTTGCGGATTAACCGGGAGCTGGTGGAGGCAGGACTGTCAAGATAGCGATGACAAGAGCAAGCACACTCTAAGCTTTGCAAAATTAGGGGTGACATCATGGAGACTACTCCCATGTTTTTTATTCTATGGATGCAGCATATTAATTCTAAAAGTTATATTAGAACAGACCATTGTTTCATTGTGTATTGTGTAATATTTTGTGTTGAAATAGGATAGGATAAAAGCAATACAGGAGTTTAACAGAAATGCTACAATCAGAATATGATCAAATTATGATTTCAAATGAATGAATGACATATATGAAGCACTTTATTATTCTGAATGCACTTCTGTCACTCATACGTCTAATTCTATCTAATTCTGCTGCTTCTCAGATATTGTTGTCACTCACTCTGCTGTATTGACTTTGTTCTGAAGCTGAGAGCTTTTTCAGCCGTCAAAATCAAATAACATTTTGTTTGTTCTAAACAAACAGAGCGATGCTGCCATTCCTCGCAGCTGGGCCAACGAGGACTTTATCTCTGCTAATGCTAGAAATAATTAAATCAATAATCCGCCGTCTGTGATAAAATCTCATTGCATAGTTTATATAGAAGATGAAAACTAGCCTGTCCTGACGTACTGTTGGTCTCTATTGTTCTGACAAATAATTAGCAAACAGCAAATCACTAAGACTAGATATAAACTTCTTAATGTTTACGTAATTGAAAATTGTCGATCAAAATGTAGTCTCTCTGATGTCCTCCAGCTATGTTGCATTAACTTTTCCTGAGTTTCCAGAAAACTTTACTTGTTGCAAAAGTAAGTCAACTCCTTATCAGAAGTGGTGCCAGACCAGGAGCCAGGTGAGCAGAGGCTAAGAGAACACAGACGACACTGACAGAAGAGCAAGAAATCACTGAGAGATTTAGTTGTTGGTGGGAGCTTTGTGAAATAAAAAGCTGAAAAACAGATGCCTTCGATGTCTTGTGTTACTGCGCTCGCTTGATGTTTGGTTGTTAACAAAGTTGTCAACTCACCAGTTTTTTTTTTTTTTATCATAAGTATTGTAATAATAACAAATATACGAGTATAACTATCCATATTTATGAGTCTGTTATTGCATTCTGAAATTCAACCTAATCTCCTGCCCAAAAATGCATATTCATTAACCTAAATGTAATTTATTCACTCCTCTAAGCTTATAAAAAACATTACACTTTATAAGCATGCAGGCTTTGTTTTATGTTATAACTATTAATTAATTGGATTCGTTATCTGCAGCTACAGTATAAATCACCTATGAGTTGAATTGCTTTTGTCATGTCTAACCCATCTCACACCTGTTGAAAACACAACTCTTAAAGATATGTCATTTCCATGGCAACTTTCCTGCTGGAGGCCCCGGTGAGCTTGTTATAGAAATATTGCTTTAACCACTTTGCTTTTCCACTTTAATGAATGTTTTTCTCACAGACAATAATTACACTTAAGATGTTAAGGTGAGTGATGGACTCATGTTGGCTTCTAAGGTCACAAGATGAATTCATGCTGCCCTGCATGGATTGACTAACACACCGGAGTATTTCATTATACGTGACTTGCCTTAATGCTTCCATTATAATGTGGATGTGAAAGATGAGCCTATATTAGACAGCCATCGTTGATTAGTGTCATTTTATAATTTACAGTGAGACCATAAGTGGAGGTGGATGTTTAAAGTGCAGTGGCTGTGTTTGATCTTCACTCTAATGGTTTGGATAAAAAATGTTTCATAGTTCATGAATACAACTCAACACATTTTTCTTCTAGCTTTTCAATATTTGCATGTTGTTTTCTTTATGTAGATTAAAGCTGTATTATGAGATGAATGCTGCATCTTTAGGTGCAGTATTTATGTACTGTGTACCGAGAGCAGGACAAGACCAAGGCAGGGTGAGACTGAGTCAAGACTAGGACTAGACAGGAGCTAATATCTACAGCTAATATCCCCCAAATCTCTTTGGGTGAGGGTTGAAGAGATTTATGAAGAGTTTTGGTACAGAGGTGGATTTCTAAAATTAACTGGCCTGACAGGTCTGAGATAAGATCAATCACAGCCAAGAATTTAGGAACTACTTCTGTAATAGGAAGATTTGACTTTCCCTGTCTTTGAAATGTAAGATAGGACAAGCAGTTAGGACATGTTTCTGTAAAGATGCCCCAAGATAAATGCTAATATTAAACCTTAACATGTATTTAAAAGTTTTGTTAACTCTCGTATCTCTACATTGACATGCTCAAGGAAACAAATAGCAATGAAGTCCTGGTGTTAATTGGTCTAATCGGAATAATTTTAGCTCATTTCAACAATTACCACTTTAGTGTCTGGCTTTCTTTGGAATCTGATTAGTTAAGTCTCACCACATTAAAATTCCTAATTATAAGAGATGTGCACATTAAGTATTATAGCTGTAAATTAGTTTTTTTTTTTATTTTGCTGGCAATATATCCTAATTAATGTTGTTTGTGCAACAGCGCTGAAATGCACAAACTAACACTGTTACAAAAGCCTCGTGAACCCTGCTGAAATGATGCGCGGCACAATGAAGCTGTGACGCGGACGCATTAACTTGGACTCACGCTGCTCGCTCCTCACTTTGTACGGTGTTAAGTTGACTGACTCATTCAGGGGCAGCCAGCTCTCATGCAATGACCATGAGACTTACACAACTGATGAAGTTGTCTTGGTCCTACTTTCAATTAAATATTCAATGTTTTGCACATCATCACATTATGTTTCCAGTTATATTTTACATAATGACCAACCTTTTGGACATGATGTTGTGAGATGAGGGAACAAAGGCAGTATTTTCGGAAGAAAAGGTGGCAGTAGATGAGAGTGTCTTTTTTCCATTTTTTTCCCCCCCAACAAATAATAAGAGTTAAAATACTTGTTGCTCTGGATATGTGACCCAGTCTGCATTGCCACACTGTGCCAGTGACTGCAATGACCTTATTAGCCCTTTGTGAAGTGGTAAAGAGATAAAATTACATAAACCTTTTATTTGACTCATTACTGTTTCAGAAAAATGAGATCAAAGTGCTGTTAGGTTGAATGTTTAAGCTGACCCAAAGTGCAAACAGCCAAAGACAAAGCTGAGTTTGAGCAGTTTATTGGTAACAGAGGGGGGTGGTGTAGCTCTTGCAGAGAAGGAACCCAAGAGCAGATGCATTTTCTGGTGGTGGCAGAAGTCCAAAAACAGGAATGGAGACAAGACCAGGCTGGATGTGGTAGCGGATTGCAGGAAGATCTCTTGATGAAGTTAGCAAGAGCACAAAAACAAGCTGCAAGAGGTTTACGCCCGACAACAAACAACACAGAGGGACAAGACAGACAGAAGTGAGGAAAGGGAAACACAGAGAGAGTTTCATCATAACAGGTCGCCCACACAAATCCACATCAGAAACAAACTATCACTTTAAGACTGGATCTGTAAACCTCTTACATGCAGGCAATCTGAGGTTAGCACAACATAGGCTTCCAACAGCTGGTACATCAAATTCCATTAAATCAACAATCATAAAACATCTGTAAAAAAGTAAGTAGATAAAGCTACAACAGGGGCGCGTTGGCTGTAGATTAACGTTGCTTGTCAGTATTTGCTTGGTATAAACAAAAGCCTGAATGTAACCGTGTCAAGTTAAACTGCCAGCAAGGATTACTATAGCAACTGCTGGTGTCCGAATTACACTGCTTTGAAAAAGTGTTCAATCAGGAGCGACTTTCATTCACCATATAGTGCAATTTGAATGTTTGAGTGCTTTTACCTGTGCCTTGAGTTACACACAGTGAGCCGGAGAGAGAAGAGGACGTTACATTTTCCAAACAGGGCTGAACAGAGGTTGGTGCAGCAGCAGGGGAGTAGCAGTTCCTCTCTGCTGACGACAACTCAGACCTGCATGCCTGTACTGGATGCACAGAGATTACACTGATATTGACTCTGGGCGAGACAGCAAGCAAGCGGATTATCTCTTCAAGCAAGGAGCTTTGTATGCAAAACAAGTTACATCAAATAATTACAAAATCATGATTATAGGGTGTATATTAAGTGTCTGGGTTTGGGTGTGTAGTAAATGTGCGTGTCAGACTGTTATTACCTTGCATCAGATCTCCTTGGACTTGACACACAGTGTTTTTTTGTTTTTTTTTCAGCTGACAAACTAAATGACTAAACAAAGCAGCTGTGACACCTGAAATGATCAACGTGTCCTTGCCAAATTCCGTTTAAACTTCTCAGGGTGAGGTTTCCTCCCACACCTGCCTCTGTTGTCATATTTTTTACCACAGAGCACTTTGCGAAATGAGAACTGGGTCTAGAATGCAAACGAGCTGTCGTTTACATTAACCGTCAGAGTTCAGCTGAAATGTTTTCTGACACTGAAGCTTAAATTGAAAAGTTTATTAAAAAAAAACAAACAAACAAAAAAAAAAAACTGACTCTTAAAACTTTAAGTAACATTACGTAATAATATATATATTTTTTTGCAATTTGGCTCCTCATTTTCAGAATGCAGAATCACAATATGGACAGTTGTTTGTCATTATGACATTATAAGAAGTCCAGCTTGGCATCTGTCTTTCAGCCTTTCATGTTACAAAGCTCTAAAAACCAGTCCCAGATTTACTCTTGTCGAGCGGTCTCTTGCTCGGTCACTCACTCCTTTTCCCTTCTTAGCTTGCTCCGTCATCTCCGTCAGTCTCTTGGCCTCTGCCATGCTTTGCCTCCTAAGCCTGGTTACATTGCTCTGGCTCTAGTTCTGGTGCCCATTCTGGCCTCTCTCCCTGTCGGCATCTCCCTGCCACAAGACTGAGAACCTCCTCTTTCCTGTGGTCCAAAACAGTAACACTCCTCTGGTGCTTTGAGCTCAAAGTCCAGGCAACCCAAGTAAGTTAACAAGAGCTAACGGCAGCTACAGTTTGCAGCAGTTTACTTTGATGTCCTCCGGCTGCTCCAACTCAACTCGGAGAGTTTCCCTTGGACAGTAGAGAGGAAACCAGAAAACATTTTCTTCATAAAATATGATCTAGTTTCACCAAAATCAGCGAAATAGTTGGTGGTGTGATTCTGATGGATGGACCTCGATTGTTCTTCTTGTTTTGACAAGTTTCTTTGGATTTTTTGGTACCCCCCCTCCCCTTCAGTGAAAGGCTGTCAACATGAATCTGAGCTGAACGCAGTCTCTAATCTCTATTAAGGACAAACCTATATAACTCTCCACATTTCAGGCCTACAGGGGATGTGTGTTTGCACTCAAAAGACAGATTTTTGGGACAAAACTGTGTCGCACCTTCCAGATAAAACATGAAACATGCAGGAAGCTACCAACGCTGGCAGCTCACTGTCTCCCTGAGTGGGGATTAGACAGCTGTGGCCTCGAGTGAAACAACAACAAAGGCAGAATCTTGTTAGCTTATCTAGTGTGGTGTGATTTGTCTTTGAGAACATCAGAAGATACTGCATGTACAACAGATAACATCCACAGCATATCAGCATATTAACTCCCAAAATTACCCTTTGATGGATTTCACGGTTAAAAAAGAACCACGAGGCATCTAACTTTCTGAGAAGATGCATAAGAAAGATTTTTTTGAAATAAAATATTTAAGAAATAAACACCAGGTAAGTGTTTGTAAATTAAGTTACAAGTAAAAGAGATCCAGGACTTTTTTTGTGTACACAAAAGTTCACATTCACAGATTTTGTTCATGGCCATGTTGGTCCATCTTTGTAATGTCAGGATATTTAAGGGCATGACCCCTGAGAATATGTTTAAGTTAAATTGTTTAAATCTGTGCTTTTTCATGCACTTTGAGAGCAAAACTTAGGAAATAATATCAGTGCCAACACATAGATGGAAATTGTACTGTATTCTAGTTTCTGAATTATTTGTTTTTTACTTTTGGGTGGGGGTAGACATCAGACATTATAACATAAATCAGACATTATAACATAAATCAGACATTATAACATAAATAATTAATTTAAAATGTTGTGGTTGCTGCATCCATCCAAAATGGCCAGAGCAAAAATGGCCAAAAACCTGCATTACACAGGTAAAGGAGCAGTGCATACACTTCCAAAGTGAACCGAATCTTTTCATGACAAAGTCACAAAGTTTTCACATGTGGAAACAGGACTTTTGCTGGATAAACAGGAATAGTCTGATCCTGTTTGCACTTGTGGTTCTTTACTCAGGGGGGGACTCTTAGTCTCCAGACACTAACTGACCCGAATACATCCACCCAAGTCTCCGGCGACCTCGAAGCCCCAACTGCGACGCTGCCACGGCTGTAATTTTCCATTAGTGTGTGACAGCGGGGCCGTTTATAGCAGCAAAGCCCTGTGGAGAAGCAGGTTAGCAGTAATTATTCAGCTGATGAGCAGCAGCAGGCCTGTCACACCTCTCCTAAGCGAATCACAAGCCAGGAAGAGCACTTGCCACCATGGATATCAGTCACAGCGAGCATCTCACCAGAGCAACAGAGTTTTACTTAGACTAGATTACTATAGAGTAAAGAAGACTTTAAACTTCATGTCTCAAGGTTTTTCTCTGTTCCATCTCAGCTTCATTAACCTCTCGGGAATGAAACTGATTTAACAAGTAAAGTCAATACATACGTATACTCTGTTTGGCATCTAGTCACTGAACCAGGTCCTGGAGATCCAGAGAATATCACTGAACAGAACTAGAAATTATTTTTCTCTACTGGCCAAATAAAGTGGTAGAAGAGAGACTAGCTTACTGTAAAAAGGTAATGGATGAAAGCTAAATGACAAACTGGTGAGGAGAGTCTTTGCTGCCTGGTGTTTATGTTCAAAAGTGGGTGTAAAAAAATGGACTATACTTTCACGTTATATAACACACAGTATTATTCCATTTGCTGGAAAACGACTTGGTGGTATTGAAGCACAATACTTCAAACCTTAATTGAGAATACAGAGCCAATGCCGTCAATACCACAACCACTTCAGAGAGCAAAACACTTTAGTTTAAGCACTCCACTGCTAGATCTCAGTCAACAAAGATGTCTGGGTTCTTTTGCTTTCTTTTAAAAATAATTTCAAAGCATTTCAAAAGCATTTCAAATAGCAAATGTCATAATTTAAAATGTGATGAATATTACAAATAACAAAGCAAAGCTTAGCTTAAACAGCATTAAATGGTGACAGGTCTAACGTGTCCTCATACCTACATGACAGGATAGGTTGTTTGACATCACTGACTCCCCAAAATGACATAATTATGACCTTTGCCAAAATGTATGACTGGCCATCAGCCACAGGTGTACTGTGGTCCAGTGTGTAACATTTAACCATAACTATGTTTTCATTTATGCATATTAACCTGAAAATAAGAATCATTATGTTTTTATTACCTCAGAATGAGCCTTTTATATCTACAGAGGTAGAGGCTCCTCTTCCGTGGAGTCTGTTTGTCCGTTCTGGGTTTGTAGAAACATGGTGAGGCGAGCAGTATTATATATACACAACAGAACATTGGCACACAAAATGACGACCTTCAAGCTGAGCTACGAGCAGTTAGATTTGGACTCGTGTCACAGTCGCCTGGACTTTTTTTTCATCTTCCTTTGTTTTTCCCCGTTATTTGCAGGTGTGCTTTTGTGTTCCCAGCAGCCCTACAGCACGTTTCCCACATTCACCACAATCAACACTGATTACACTTATACCCTCGACTACCGTAATGTTGCTCTGCCTTAATCATCCATGTCGTCCCTCGTTCATCTTTTGTCCTTCCCACAAACTGCTACAGGTGAGTATAAAAGAAATGTTTTTATTTTGGCAATATATTCAAATTCGCTGGTACAGGACAGCCATCTTTTTTCAGGAATCTCAGGACGTGATTGTTGGTAACTCACAGAAGACTTGTTGTCTTAAAGAACAAGAATACCATTATACTTCTGAAAATTAGTCACCGTTGGTGTTATCCCAGCCTCTATATTGACCTCAGAAAAAAAAAAACAAAAAAAAAAAACAACCAAATGGACATTTCCTCACAGGCCTGAATCATTAGCAAAAGGGGAGTGAGGTTAATGCAATAAATGAGTCAGGCCAGCAGGCGAGTAATGGAGATGGACTATGTTGTTCTCACTGCAGCTCACATCTTTCTGTTTGAGCCGCTCCTCCTTAATGTGTGTGTGTGTGTGTTTGAGAGAGAGAGAGAGAGCAACTACAAGCAAACTGGTTCATTTCAAGAAATCATTTTTGTCTTTTAGTGACTTTGCTCTGTATCTGTTTACATTCAGAAGAATGACGAGGAGAAGAACAACCTCAAATGTTTGGTGTCTATCACAGACCTCTATTAAACTCGTAGGTGGTGCATGTGATTAATACAAATCAGATACTGTCACTGCTAGCTAGAGCAGTGTTTCTCCAGCTGTTTACACCACCTAAGAAAATATCCGGCTCTCTAAGTACCGGTATTATTACAGACGTTGATACAGCAGAATACAGCAGAGGGCGACTCCATTCAGCTTTACAAGTTTACGCAGGATTATTCTTAAACAAGATTATTTCTTGTCAACTGTTCCTGACAGAACAGGTTCAAAAACCAGAGCTTATTTGGTGGAAAAGTGCATCATTCACTTCCTAATGTTTCCTGCTTGGAGCCACGATTGCTTGTCTTTTAACCATTCACTTTACATTCTCTTACTATCTTGAAAAGTTGTGGCAGTAATCCATTCCCACTTCTAACCTGTCTTGGTTAGTATCCGTCCTCTTCAAAATATGCTGATGGTGTTGCTCTAGTGTCATTTCTGGATGTACATGAATAAATATGCAGCATCTGGGCAGGTTAGCAATAATAAATATGCTTTCAACATAATGTTAGGATGTGCTAGGTTTGTCTATTACCCTGTGTTTTCCCGGTGTTGTCTGTTTTTGTGTGTCTCCCCTGTCTGTGCAGGCCGGGCGTGGCTGTCCTGTGTACTTCGTCAACCACTCCTCCATTGATCATCACCTGCTCTGCTCTCACACCTGCATCTCATCATCTCATCAAGCTCCTGCAGTATTTAACTCCGGTTCAACCTCCCAGACTCCGCCGGTTTGTTGTTGGACCTTTTGTGGTAACCGTTCTCGTACCGGCTCAGAAAAAAAAATGTCGTTGAAGATTCTTTGTTGTAGGTTTTTTTGTTGGGTGTGAGAACATACTAGCAGTAAAACCAACAACAACAAAAAAGAAAAGCAGTAAGAGGAATACTCCAAGACAGAAATAAAAATAAATGTCTATAAAATCCAAAAGTGCATATCATGCAGAACTTTATTCACTAACTTTAGTTTGTCAAGTATGAAAAATGCATTTGTACACCTTTTAAGTCTTCAGTCTTGTGTGATCATTCTTTGTATAAAAGGCTGATTTTAATGAGTGAAAACACAAATGGCCTTAATCTGCCTCCCACAGTAAATAGTTTAAGTTCTACTGAAAAATGATGGGATATCAATTAGTTGAAGAAATCAGTGCTTGAGATTCCAAATGGTTTAAAGGGGTGTCAAACTGTGTTGGTGCAATCAATTATTTTTGGCTATCAGGATTATTAAAGGTGATCATAACTACTAATTTTAATTAATATTAAATCACCTTGTGGCACCACCTTTTTAAATAAAGGAAAACGTATTAATTTCAGTCTCATAAAATCCATTAAACTTAATTTGGAATTCTGATTAATTATTTAATATCTACAACTGTATCAACAGCATGGAAGAAGCTGGCAACACTCTTGTGCGACAACAGACCAAATGTAGAAACACAAACTTTTATTAGCAAGACGATAACAGCATAAATATACAACATGATCTAACTACATGTACTAACCTAAAGAACACGTGTGAAAGAGAGCACGTGTCTGGTTGCAGGCCAGAAAGAATGTGTGTATCTCTGATCTAAACATGTAAGCTCAGCGTGCACAAACATGAAACGTGTTATATCAGAGACAAAGAAACATGTGGAGCTTTAAGTTTGCTCTCCGCCTACGTGGCTATGTGTAAGACCAAAAGGTGTATATGTGTGTGTGAACTGTGCAGGACAGCGGTGCTAAAGAGTCTAGTTTGTATGCAATGACCTTGTGTTTGTGTGAAGCAAAACCTAACTAACAGCATGGAAATCACAGTATTCAGGGTCATTCATGATGGGGGGCATAACTTACCTACAGTATTGTTCAAATTATCTGGTCTTTATATAAAACCTTCTGTTTTTCTGTTGAGGAACATCGGTGAGATTTGGACAATAGTTCAACCATAATTCATATTTTTTCCCCCCAGGACACTCACACAGTTTATTTAATATTCCGGGACTCTGCTTGACAAAAGAGGATAGAAAATCAGAGCGCTACAGATCAGTTAACACCAGAGCCATTGAAGAGCTTCTCACAGAGCTCTCGGAAGCAAAGGAGTTGTTGAAATCTTCTCTGCTATTAAATCAAAAGCTCTTTGACGTCGACGACCACAAGAGAGCTCTATCTGTAGTGAAGTTGTTTTCCCAGCTGCGAATGCAAATTTTAACCATGAGAATTAGCAATGGGGCTTCTCTTAAATAAGCAGATGAAGTGTGTGTGAACCGGCAGTATTTCATTTGTCAGAGCTGTATTACTCCATCTTTTCAGATGAATATGGGAAGTGATGAGCTCCAGTAGAGCAACAGATGATGATTAAAGAGTGCAGTGTGTGACAAACACAGATTCATCATTAATATGAGCTTTAAGTTCCCTTTTCAAGACATTAAAAGAGATGTAAGGGATAGAAGTTCTTGACAAAGACCAAGTTATCAGTATTTGAGATGCCTTTTGCTCTTACTCTACTTACCCTCGAGCAGGTGATGTTCCCTGACAGAAACCATTGTCTTGTTCATTTTAATTTAGAGAATTCATGCAGCTTTCCCTTTGACAGGTGAGATATACCATTTCTGAAGGCTGTCCCCTACCGTAAGCCTGGTAGGTAGAATTCTCAGATGGTAATGGTCTCATCTTGACAGATAGTTGTGTTATGAATAAAGCTCGTCCAAATTTCAGTGCTAGAAAGGTGTGCTGGTCTTTAAAAATTAATGTCAGGCACAACCTGCTTCCATCTTCGGGGGTACAAAAGCCAGTGCAACACCATGAACACCTTCAAGGAGAGACTGTCTGAAAGTTTGTGTATATTCATCACATCGAGATTACATAGACACTCAAATGACA
This sequence comes from Protonibea diacanthus, assembly GCA_028641955.1. Taxonomy (NCBI): domain Eukaryota; kingdom Metazoa; phylum Chordata; class Actinopteri; family Sciaenidae; genus Protonibea; species Protonibea diacanthus. The sequence goes on from CM053990.1 coordinate 11,341,477, forward strand.
GAGCTCTTAGATTAGAGAAGAAGAGGGATACAACCAGGAGGAGGCTACGATAGCAGGCTTCAACCCATTTGGAACACGGACAACTGTTTTGCCTTTGGGCTATAAAGTACGTTCTTTCAAACAAAGTGAACCCTTTACTCCTCGGGGACCTTTAAATGTTGATGTTTCTGTTATTGGAAGTTTGCCTCTGGCCCTCCTGATCATTTTTGCACATCATGTGAAAGGGGACAAGCTATAATTGGTCGGGTTTCAACATGACCATCTCAAAGGACCAAATTGTTGGTCAGTTCCCATTTGTCATACACGTGTTCATAGTAAAAGATTACGAAAAACTGAAAAGTAAATTTGTGTCTTATCTTACCAAAGGCAGTAAGGCTGTTATCTTATTTTCATTTTTGGACTTGTGATCTCTGCCCTCTGCCCTGACAATGTGATCTAATGTGATCCAACAGCTCTGCAATGAAGCTTCTATGGAGCTTAGTTTTTTCACTTCTTTTTTCAGACGCTGGAGAAAGGTAATAACTTCTTTTTTAAATTGATGATTGATGTTGTAGTGGGTGGTGAAATTGTACTGAAGAGCATTATATTAAAAGGTCATGTATGTAAATGGGGTAAACATTTAACACACCTAAGTATAACGCAGTCCAGCTCGACACCGCAGCAAACCTCAACCTCAATAATAAACTGTGAAATTAATACCTCTGAATGTGTCTGATCCAAGCTGAATTGGATGGAAGTGCACCTAATGATGTGGCCTGTGAGTGTGTTTGCACACCAATCTGTCCATCCGCTGCACAGCAATGTCCCTTGCGATGAATAAAACTACTGGTACTCTCTTTTGCCTGCCTGTTCTGTTATGTAACTGAGCACACTACAACCTTTTGAATGACACAGTTTAGCGGTCTAAAAAACATTCTGCATATTTTTTCATACCTTCAAACAAAAGTGTGTGCATCATATCAGATTGTGACAAAAAAAAGGCAGGCAGTAAAGAAAGGAATGTAAATTTAAAGAGAAACAGAATTAGATGCCGAGGCACCCCGCATGGTGATTTAATCAGTTATCAAATTATTTCAGAGCACTTGCCAAACAAAAAGTGTCTGCCGATATATCTTGGTCAGACACTCCAAACAAGAGGTGAGATCTGACACTAAATATTAAATATGACAACTACAATATGCTGTACAATCTGTTTTTATGTATGCTACAAGAAGACCTGCGAGGGGGCTATTACTGATTAAACTCTGATGTCAATAGGAGGGTGCTCAGTCTATGTTTGTGCTTTTGTGAGGTTAAACTGGCTCACCAAGTGAAGACTTTCTCATTCCTCTCACAGCAAAGGAAGACACCCACTCAGCATTCACTTCAAACCCTCCTCAGCGAGCCTGCAGTGGGACACGTATTGATTCTGACACACAAACACACCGCCTTAAGTGTTGATAGGAGGGATTAGTATAGATAGAGGGAGTGTGCGAAATGTATGAAAGGGGAGAGAGAGAGAGAGAGAAAGGCAGACATACCAGAAAGCAATAGAGCAGAAAGGCAGGTTTAGAAGAGGTTTTCTGTGACAGACACTTGAGGGAATAACCCATCTGCTAAATATTTTACAAGCCGAAGTTTCCTCAACTTTATTTAAAGAAACTTTCCAGTGTATAGTTCGTGGTTAAATCTGTTGTTCCCGTACTGTGAGCACTCCTCCTCATGTTATTTGAATAACCTTCATAATTTTCTTTCATAGTTTTACACTGAAATAAATCAATCAAATATATTTCAATATCATTATCAATATCTGTATTTGTGAATGAACCTTTCCTGTAGTTTTGTTTCTCTTGGTCTGGATATCCTAACGCATGGTAATGCATGGTGTAAATGTCAGGAGGACACTTTGGGATTAGCCAGATCACGTCCGGAGGTGGTCTTGCTCACACTGAGATCGGACCACAGCCAGGTGTAAATACATGACTGCGTTCTTAAGAATTCACCCAGCAAGTTGAAAGGTCACCGACCTCTGCCTCTTCCCGCTAGCTTAAACTGCCTGCCAAAAAAAACTACAAGTGCACACAGCACAGTCTTCCTTCACAAAAACTCATTTAAAAATAACAAGGCCTGTTCATGGCAGCTTTTTCCTCGCAATGCAGAGAGAGAATCAAGTTGAGGCTAGTAACTGATGCCTATGGATTGGATGTTCATATTTAGATATAAAGTGCAGATAGATGTATTCTTGGAACCAATCTGCTATTGTCTAGCAATATTATCTGACATTTTGGGGCTCCCGGTGTAACCAGCTAATATTGGAAAAAAAGGATAACGGATATCTGGGCCAAGACCTCCTTTTGAGTCTGAGTAGCAACTCGATATATGACTCTGACTTGGTGTGCATCCCTTATTTCCTATTGACAAGATGCGGGTATACATTTACATGCCTTTTCACACCTAAAACCCAAATACAAATTTCTCTGCCTCCTTTAACACTCAGTTCTCACTAAGCTACCAGCTGTTTCCAGACAGCAACACTGAATAAATTCCCTTTTCACCTCTATTTGGCCTTGACAGATAGCGACTGGGACCCTGCTGCTCTAGAACACCGAGTCTGTGCCCCTGTAGTACATAACCTGTCACTCTCCCTGTTGGTTATTCAGCACACTGCTGTTTGCAAAGCCCTCTGTGTTCACCTAACACTAGCTAGCTACACTTGTTTTTAGCTTGTTGGCCAGTAGTATGTCTGCTGCAGACTAAATGTTGTTTACTGGATGTGGGTAGCTTTTAACAGAGATACTCACTACGGGTCAGGGACATGCTGAAGTGGCTCTCGAGTTGTTTTACAGCTATATGCCACTAACAGCTTTAGAGTATTTTGCCTTGGCGTCGACAGAAAATAACAGAGTTTGGTGTTTTCAGTGAAGACTTTCAGATACATTCTGATCAGACATCAGCTCTCTGCAGACAGCTCTCCCCAGCTAGAGACTTGGAAAATAATAATAATAATACTGAGAGAAAGAAAAATCACAAGAATTTCTATAACCATAACAGAAAATAGATTTCTGTAGCACTGTAAACATGACTGTAGCAATGACTACAAAAGACATACATTTGGCAATGATGGAGTACCAGACGGTATGCTTATTTGTTGACCTGTACAGTTTTCTAGCAAAAACCGCTGACTTCAACCTTCATCAGAAATGTGTTTAGCTCGCTGCATATTGTAGCTGTGCATTGAAGGTTAATTAAAAAAGTTGGGAGCATCCAGGTACCCCGTGGTCATGATACTTAACTGCAACATCCTTGATTCAAATCTAATCTGTATCATTCTGTGTGGTCTACCCATCAGGTGTATACCAGCAATAAAATACGATTCCAGGGTTATACTTTGTTTCGGTTAGTTGTCTTCCTAATAAACACACTGCACACTCTTTTTTTGTTTCTGTTCCCACATCCCTCTGGGCGTTGAGTGTTTCTCTTCTTCTCTTCCTGGTCTTTTTTTTCGGGGTCTGAGGGGAGGTTGTAGAAATATAGCAGGCTGGTTTGTGATACCCAAACCTGGTAATGTTGCCATTGCCTATTGAAATGGAATATAAGAATGTGTGAAGTAAAAGGGGTATTTTATTGAATATTTTGCTGCAGTTTCAATTATTAGATGAAAAACGTACTTCATAGAAAAATAAGCTTCACCTCCAGTATTGTTTTAGATGACGGGCGGCTCGTATTACATAAAGAGTGAGCTTTTTACAGCAGAGCGTTGAGAGTGGCCCTCTGCAGTCTGATGCCACCGGGGAGCTTGTAGAGAACACACTTCCTGTTGATGTGTCCTACCCTGGAGCAAGTGATGTCCTCCATGCAACCACAAGACATCCACACCTGCAGAGTGAGAGAAAATGTACTGTAACATGGACAGATGTGCTAAGGACAGCGTGTCATTCACATGTTGGTGCCTGCATTTGAACGTACAAGCTGTTGACAAGGTGTAAAAGGCAGGATGCTGGAAAACAGTGGGACACAGAGGGAGAGGAAAAAGTATGGGATGAAAAATAGTCAAAAACACAAATGTGAGCAGGAGGACCAGAGGTGGAATGGTGATGAAAGAAGGAGAGGAGGAGCAGAAAATACAACCAACATGGAGGCAGGGCCAACAGATAAAAGAAGAGACAGGAACAGATGTCCTGGGAATGAGGAAGGATAGAAGATGAGAAGTACTTTAGACAGAGATGGAATAAAAAGAAAATAGGATGACAGGAGTTGCAGTTGCAGTGAGGAGCTAAGAAAAGACAGGAGTGAAAGCAGCTGTAGAGTTACAGAGGTGTAAAGCTAGACAGGACAAAAAAAAATAAAAACACTGAACACTACAACATTTCTGCTGAACTTAAATGTTGGTCAGGTAGTGACAAGAGTTTATCAGAGCTTGTTTGCTGAAAACAGGGAACAGTGCTGATGAAAGCAGTCGATTAAATCAAATTAAGCTGCATGTCAAAACATTGAGCTGAAAGATGCTAAAATGGTCAATAGAACTGAGGGCAGTAAAGTCAAGTGATATCTGTGGGTTTGTTTTCACCTTGTACATTACCCATACATTGAGCCATTGTCAATGTAAAAATACTGAAGCACAGAATATTTTTATTATCTGTCTCTTGCAATTGGGTTAGCTTTCTGCCATGTGTGTGCTGACTGTTGTGAATGGCGCTCGGTTGTTATGGTTACCAACACAGCTTTCAACAGGTATTTTAAATTTAAACAGAATTTTGAGAATATGGTTTAAAGAAAATGTGCTTTGACGCTTGTCTCCATTCACCACCATTGTGTGACTATCACTGTGGCAACTGTCCAGATGGAAAACCGAAGAAGAGGGCGCAACTCGATGACGTAATTGATAATGGCTAATTTTATATGAGTTAATGCTTTGATTTGGGTGCGCATTGTGTCTGTTTCAGCTGCAAATATTTGCATCTCCTGATAATTGTGATGACACTAATAATCCCCTACTCGACTGGACCAGTGGACCCGTTCGACAAGAGTTATATCCAAACTAGATCCAGTATCAGATGTGGGCTAAAGGGTCTGACATGAAACTTTTTTAACAAACTCTGATACGTCTTCTACAGTCCATGTGATTCATTATAATGTTGTTGCCATTTTATTCAAAGCTCCATCCACATGCTCAACAAGAAACAACCCGACAACTTCTGATTAGGCGTTTTCGTCATACTCTGATGGACCAGCTGATGATGGCTATTAAAATGCTTCACATCAAACGGTCAATAGGGTGAGCGGTATTTAACGTGTTTCCACGCAGCCACTACAGAGGAGGGCTGTGAGGTCACCATAATCATTTGTTCATTTCTGCGTTCACGTGTAGCGATTTAGCAGCAAGGTTTCAGCCTATCCGCAGCCACAGTAGACCATTTGTTTAGTTCTTTGCTTTGCCTCTTTTTCTTTTTTCTTTTTTTTTTTTGAGCAATCAGGGAAGGAATGGATAATGAACACGAAAGGAAAGACAAAGAGGCTTTTAACAAAAGAGGATTAGAACAAAAAGGTGGGGTGGAGGGGGGGGTAGGGCAGAGAGCTGAAAAGCCAGACTAAGACATGAAACATACGGAGAGAGTGATAACGGGACAGAAAGGGAGAGGTACCCGCTCCAAGTAGATTTGGCTGAGCGGGTTCCCTTGATATGTAAATGCACTTCAGCAGTATGAATGTTTGATGGCTGCTGAGGCTCGACGTGCTGCGAGGGGCCAACAAAGCATGAAATATACATTACAACTTCAGGCATTGGGTTGGCAAAGAAAGGTGTGAGGCACACACACACACACACATACTTTCATACACACTGTTTTGAACATGCTCACTCTGTCGCTGCCGCACACACTAAATAAAAGGTCAGATCAATCTTGGGTCATAAATTCTAAGAATCTAAAGGTGAGATAGAGGTGTGATGCTCAGGTGTCTTTGAGCTTAATTCATGCTTCCAGATCACAGCCTGGATGGCAAACATCAACAGCCACGCATTCATGACATGTTTTCACTGCCAAAAACAAAAAAAATAATGTTGGTCAGTGGCCCCATGCTTTAGACCAGGAGGCTGCAAGTAACTCTTTACCACCAGTTTTTATGCAAAGGGCTCTCCAGTCGTGTTAGCACCAATTAATATGCCAAGTCTGGTCATGCTAGTACTCATAGATATGCAAAGTCTGGATAGATTTTGAGGGAAAAAAAGCTTCATTTTGAGGTTGCAGTTTGGTTATAGTGAGCGGTATCAGACCCAATATGCAAATAGCAGCCTGAGAGCAGAATCAGTTTAAAGAGTTTATTGGACTCAAAGGTGACAGGGCAAGTCTCAAGAGCAGAATGACAGGATCACAGAAGCACCAGCAGGATTTCCTGAAGCACAAGGAAAGCAGAGTTAGACAGTATTCACAAAAAAAAAACTACTTTTCAAAAATGTACAAGGTTCCACTTCCTAGTGTTACTACCACAGAGACTAAACAATCTGGTGGAGTCTGCGAGGTTGAGGCGGTCTTTTATACAGCAGGAGTTGATTGATTGATTCATGAGTAGCAGGTGGCGAGGTGATAGGGAGACCGGATTCTACATCCAGCAACACATATAAAAGAAAAAAAAAAAACAGACAGACAAAGGGAGGGGAAACAACAGGAAACATGAGGAAGGGAGGAAAAAAAAAAACTCACATCACAACAGATTAAGTTAAGGAACAAAAGCGAATCAATATTGTAGCACATAGTGTACAGAAGCAGCTTTCTCCTGGTTGTTGAATCCGCTCATCCACCCCAACCACCTGTAATGCAGACTTTCTTGCTCTTTATATTATTCTTTATATGTTGGCTTCGTGGCAGATGGCCGTCCACCATGAGCTGCGTTCTAGCAAGCAGCAACCTCCGGTGCTGGGAGATGAAACCAATGCATGTGTGCGAGAGTGCTAAAAACTGTATTTCCTCTAACGGCCACTTGAGGCTGGCTCTAGAAATGAATCAATCTGCATAAGCACCCATATTAAAATGCACAATTTTAGCAATACAAACATGTTTACAGCCTGGATTAGACGACGGTTTGATTGACAAGTAGGTGTTGTTATATATTAGCCTATTCAAGCAGTGCGCTGCTTCAGGTCCGCCAATGATCCACGTATTAGCAGATATTTAGATTAACCAAGAGGCGGAATAAGCAGTACGTGTAACGTATATAGGTTGCATATTTTCGACTTCAAAACAGCACTTAGGAAACGCCACCCAAGCTCCGTCCATACTGTCATTGCGTTATACTCAAGGTTTCCGCTTCTCGAAGGAAGTTTTGCCTTGCCATCATCGCTAAGTGCTTGCTCATAGTGGGAAATGCTGAGTCTCTGTAAGTAATGGTATAAAGAGTACAGTCTAGACCTGCTCTGTATGGATTAATATCCTTCTGTTATGATTCATCATAATACAAATTAAATTTAATTGAACTGAAATTGAATTAACTGAAGTGCCTAATGCTAATACATAAATTTAAGTTTTAAATGGTTTTGGATAACTTGAAATAACACAGACAGGGAGACAGTTTGGCCATTTAAACTCTATTAATCCTTGTCAAGGACTCTGAAAGTCTCCTAAAATATTGTTTTGCATTCATTGTGTGAGTATACGTTTTATCCCCTCTTTACTGCTGTAAGTGGAAGTATTTTGCTATTACTTGGGTAAAAGCACACCAGCACCAGCATAGTTTATGTGGATAAAGAAACCGTTTGCACTCCTGTACTATAATATCTCCCTCTGCACAACACAAACAACTCCTCCTTCCCACAGCGACACTGTTTCCTCCATCTCCTTCTCCGCATACTGCATGTCAGACTCCATCCCTTCATCCTCTCTGCAAGGTATGACGCCAAACCCTCCGTCTTCCCATTGGCATGCCAAACATTTCACACCCTTCATCCTCTCCACCACACCGTTTGAGCTCACTAACTGCAGGGACCATCTGTTGGTGGAAGCTGAAGTTTTGAGTTCTGTGCCGCAGGGATTAACCTGAAAGCCTTTTAGTCATTTCATCTCGAGAATATAACCTGAGCTGTGTTGTGTGGTTACAGCATGACAGGGCGGTTTGCTGCGCTGCATTAAACACTTTGATTACAGTATCACTTTGTGTTTTGGTTGGCGTCATTTAGCTGGGTTTAAGATAGACGTTTTTCATCTGCAAACTTAATTTTAGGTCAATTTCTTTTTGCCTCCAGCATAAGCACCAGCACTTTCCTCTGGCTGAGCCACAACCGAGTATTTATAAAGGAGTATATTCTAAAGGCATAGATGAATAAATAAGTAAACTAGTAGTACATCAACGAAGACAGAAGAATTATTATTATTTTTTCACATTAACAGTAACTTTATTCCAAAGTTCAATCAAACAAGTTTCCCATTGCAGCTATTTTCTACTCATGTCTTAGATTTTTCCCTTAGCACAGCACAGGCTTAATACAGTAACAAGCTGTCTAAGAAAAATTGAAAACGAGGTTTAAACGTTTTAGTTTCCAGTTCTCATATTCAGCCTGAAGTCTATCTGCTGTCTAGACTTTGAATCAAGCTCATTAGCTTGATGTGGAGCAGGGATGACCTCTCCTGCCTACCAAGGAAGAAGCTTTTTATAAACTTTCCATGTTCAAATGCAGCCTAGTAAGAGACGGATCATTAGAAGACTTTTCTGAATTAGGCTCATTAGTTGGATATGAAACGGGAATAACTTTTAACACATCCCGCTGCTGAAATGCTGTCGGCTATTTTATTTTAAGCACTGGAGGGTGATAATGAGAACAATAGATGTTTATCTAACACCCTGGCTAAAGACTGTTTTATTGATACAGTTATGTTCTGGATAGATTTTCTTAGCCAGTATACCATGTTTATGTTTTTCTTTATTCTTGTTGGAAGGGATAAGGACAGTTTAAGAAATATGATGATTTAAGAGTTGTTATTTCTGTAAGTCATACATAGCTATATTATTCTCATCCTCGCCAGTTTCATGGCCATGTTTCTGTTGCTATTTTACATGAATGTAACTTGGTAGTTAGCTAGCTACATATAAACATGTTCCCATTCTTAATCCTGCTCCAAAACCCCAAAATTGGCATGGCAACAGACTTATTTAAATCACTGGACAAAGCACCAGGCGGTGTTTCTTTGGACGTGGATTTACTTTTCTGTTACAGGATTGGACCGTAAGTAATCAAACACAATAGGATTGCAAGTTCTTCGGTTCCACTTGATTTGATGACACCTGTGGTTACTGGTGGTAATTGCAAGTACATGCGACAGTAAACACTCCTGGAGCTTCAGCTTTTGTCAGAAATACATCAGAAGAAGAGCTGGAGTACCTGGTTACAATGCAGCCAAACAGACATGTTCTAACGAAGAACACGGTCAAAAGTGATTGCAATTATGATCTAACTTCATTCTGTTGATGGTCATAGTTTTCTACACAACTGCAGGGCTCCTGAATGCAAATTTAGAGTACCCATCCTGTACTAGTTTGCCATTGGTGCTCCTTGTTCCACTGCTCACACCAATATATAAAACTGATATGTTGACAAATTATGCAGGACATTACTGTATTTTGTTTTTGTTTCCAAACAGAGTTAGTGCTAACCTGAAATACACTGCATTTCTTGTAACTGTTTCATAGTAATAGGCGGTAGGTGAAAGGTGTGGTGGGAGTCCAACAAGACTTGAGAGTTAGTTTACTTGAAAATAATAGCAACAGTTACAATTTCCACTAGCTGTAACTTAATACTGCACAGCTCCAAATATAATATGGGAGTAAACAGTGAGGCTGACATCAGTGTGATAAAATAAAAAAAAAGTCTCACGCATTCATACATTTTAGTGAATTTCCAGTGATGGAAATTTGGCTCCATCACAGGAATGGGGCCACTAACAATGAAAATGGCTACACTGGAAGGCAATTACAGAATGTGAGTACAGTGAATGGCTATGGCTGAAACCAATCCAACCATAATTAATTACATAAAAGCGGTTTAATATAATTTAAAAAATGATTTAAATTCTCATTTGAAGAGGAAGAAATCATTCAGGCCACAGTAAAAGGCGGAAATGTTGGCGGTTTCTGTGTTTTTGAATATTCTTACAATTGGAGCATTTGATGTAAAAATAATGGCTCTATCCTTAACTTGGCTCAGATAGCATATTATTATTTTGTCTTATAAAATGTTTGTTTTTAAAAAAATGACTGTTTGTGTGTTTGAGAACAAGAGAGTGAAAATGTTGCTGCATCCAGTATCTTTTTCTTTTTTTCATTTCCTGTACTTGAGCCTGAAGGTGCTCTGTAGGGCCAAGAACCAATTAACTCATATGCACCACTGTGGGTTCTGACTGGTGTGACAAGCGCTGCGGTGCCAAACTGCATAATGGTCCTCAGCTCACGGTGCAGTGGGAGCGCCTCCCTGTAGTGGAGCTGAATGAAACTGAGCAGCACGGGACGCAGAGGGCAGACTGCTCTGCTGCCGAGCAATTCGGGACACTGTGACAACAGGTGATGATGGAGACATTGTGTGAGTTCCACTTTTACACATTTATTTGCAAGTTTGCCGGATTGATTTTTGCCCTTCGGCTCACTGAAGGACTGTAGCTAGAAACAAAACGTGGGAAATCAAAAACCTTCACTACATTTCATGCGGAATAATTTAAAAGGAATGGATTGAAATGATTGGCAGAAGAGAAAATATGCAATAGGTGATTTTTGCATTAGCAATGCAATCCAAAGAATTCTATTTGCTTTTTTAAAATTACTTTCAAGGGCTGGTCTGCATCATAATCAGCAGCACTGCATCCATTTTGTCTTCATTTCCTTTTAGTAGAAGCTGCACAAGTAAGTTTTGAAGCTGTGTTCCCTAGCAACGAGGAAAGACGTTTTGATGTTTAGGAGCATAAAATACAGACATTAGTTTAGGAAATGCTTAACAAAAGAAAGTCTACGTGCATGCTACTAAGGGGTCTACGAGACCAAAGGTGAACAAAATTCAATGTGTAAAACTTTGGTAAACATGCTAAGCTCTGAAAAAAACATTCTCTCAGCTGAGGGGAGAAGATAAAAGATGAAGCAGAGAACCAGACAGAATCACTTTTATCGAAAGGTCTCTTGTGCACACAATAAAGATTTCTGAACAGAAGGAAGGAAGGAGGAAGATCAACAGAAATACACCAAATGATTTTTGTCAGATCCAGAGATAAGAAAAGTTGCAAGCAGGAGATTTTTTTTATTACTGTGGATGGTTTGGTGATTTTCAATATTACCCACGTTTATAGTTTCACAACCCGACTCCAAGGAAGAACAAACCATGGAGTCCACACGACTGTTTTAAGGTGAAATACATTTATTAAAGTTAAGTATGTAATCAATAATTCAGTGATCACTCCTAATGAACCTCTCCCCATAATCCAGAACCCAAAAAAACAGGAATCTGAGTTTGAGGGTGATCGTTTTCAAAGGTTTTTAGACAAATGGTCAACAGTGAAGAGATGTATTTTTACCTTTAGTCAACTTTAGTTAAGATATTTTGCAGTAAAGTCCTGATTGGGTATGTATAGTTGAGCCTGAGGACTTGATGTTTAAGATTCTTCATGTACTGAACACCTCTGTAACCAAAAACTAAACTAAAAAACTAAAGGCATCAAAAGCTCAGTGGTCTCCAAAAAACTTTCTGTGATTTACTGAATTTCCTGATGAACAATAAAGTGCTGCAAACTGTAGCTGCTGTTAGCTCAGTTTGTTAGCCAGGCTGCCCGGAGCTCAGAGCACCGGTGGAGTAATAGTATTAATATTAGTGTTTATTCTTGTTTTAGACCACTGAATGGACAAGGTTTTCAGGCCTGGGGTGCAGGGGGATGCAGGAAGTGGAGCTGGTGTTGTGCCAGAACTGGAGCTGGGCAAGCAAGTACGTAACTGGGCTTAGCAGAGGCAGAGGTGAAAGACATTGATGGAGGAAGCTAAGAAGGGAAACAGAGAGTGTGACCGAGCAAGAAGCTGCTGGACAAGAGTGAATCTAGGATTCACATTTGGTTGTTGGTGAGAGCTTTGTCAAATAAGAGGCTGAAAGACAGACGCAGAGTTGGCCATTTTGGCTTCTCTACTGTTGGACGAGTGAGTAATATTAGTCGGCTGCTATGTCTTGTGTTGTTGTATTTGCTTGATGTTTGGCTGTGCAAGTTGTCAACTCAATACTTCAGAAGTAATACAATCATAACAAATAGCAGCTGACAGGAATTGAATGAATAACACACAGAGAGAAAGAAAGCTGGACCCAGGTGATTCATGGTGTAAGAGGCCTTTAAAGAGATTCAGGAATATTACAGCAAAGGGAAAGTAATCATTGGTTCTCTTGGAGGAGAACGTCACAGAGTTCAGGGCAAGACATCGACTGGGTGACAGTGACTGGAGTAGGAGAGGAGAAGATGACGAAAAATCACATTTAAAAAAAAAAACAAAACAAAGAACAATGTGATGATTTATACAAGAGGAAGAAAGGGGCACCAGGAGGGCAGAAGATTGATAAGTGGGGACCAAGTGCACAGAATAATGTCATTCTAATGACCATAGGAAAGTATCCACCTACACTCTCCTCAGCTACTAGCTACTATACGCTGCACCACAGTCCACTTGGAAACAGGTTGTGACCACTCTCTTCAAGCGGCCTTGAATCGATTGTTTGGTTGGACTGAAAGCTTCTACACCAGCGCAAATGAACTTCAGTAACCTGGCAAACCCACCAGGGTTATTTAACAGAACCACACAGGTTACACCCTAAAGTGTTTTCAGAACATGCAGGAATAATCAGACATGTGTCTTCACACAGTGATCAGGAAGTTTGGATTTTTTATTTTAAAGTCAACCATTGGCACATAAATATCTAGTGTTATGTGTCTTAGTGGTGTGGAACAGTGAAACCGTGATGTAGAAAGAAAAAAAAAACATTTTACCCCCCTCCTCAAATTACTTGTAATTTGTTCATATTCATTTGAGCCCTTTGCATGCCACAGTTTTCATGCTGATAACCATATTTTAATAACGAGCACACAAGGTCCACCTCACGCACGCATTTCACACCATTTCAGGCCTCGCCATTGTTGTAAATAGCAGCCTGGAACATAATGCTGTATCTCTCTCGCCGCGGCTCCCTTCGCCCTTTGACTCCATCCTCTCTCTCTTCCCTTTTCATCTCTGAATGCACGGTGCAATAAAGTGCAGACAGAGTAATTACAGCCTGCCGACAAATAACACAGAACCATCCGACAGAGTGCAACTTCATGTGCTTTTAAGCTGCTTATTTTCACCCTGCAGCAAATTAGGCACTTTGTGCTAAATCGACCAGCCTCTCCCTCGAACGCTCACTGTCAGGGTTTAATTGTGTAAACAAAAACCCACACAGTCTGTCACCCTCCTCTATGGCTGCCCTCTGCTTGAACAATATCTGATGAACGAGTCCATCCTCGTCCTGACAGCCTCTTTTGATTTGAGCTGATTCTTAATTGTGGCTAAAATGTGTATTATATCATGTTGAGGGACATTTTAGTTTCATGTTGGCTTAATTTTTATAATTAGCCACGTCTCGTTTCAAGGACAGTTAGCTCATTATTCTCTTTTTTAAGACAAAGGAATTTTTTTTCCCAGCAAATGTTCCTGTCTTTTCACATTTTACACACCAAGCTTTGGTTTTGGCTTGCCATTTTTTTTTTTTAAATTAAATTCTTTCTTTCTTTTTTTTTTTTTTTTTTTTTTAGGGTTAAAAACAACAACCAAAAATAACACCACTTTGGGTGAAAAAAAAAAAGAAGAAGGTTAAAATACAAGGTGTTCTTTTGTCTGTCATGGTCAGAAAGTGAAGTAATTTGGATTTTTCTAACAAAATAAAATAAGAAAAATAAGAAAAACAAAATGAACAAACACCTGTTTTTTTTTTCTTTCAGAGACAAAATTCTGAGACAAAATCTAGCATTCTTTATAACTGAACAGTAAAATAACTCTTATATATGTTATAATTGAATTCATGCTGACTTTCCCTTTAATCTTTTTATTAAGAAAAATGTTCTATTAAATTACAACTTTTGTCTTCAGGACAGTGTCTTCATTGAACCATTATGTGTAATATAAGGTCAGAAATGATTGCTGTTATTATCGTTAGGTGTTCTGTTTTTTGTCCTTAACCCTTTTTGGCACTGTACTAAACCATTTTTTTTTTAAATTATTATTTCACTGATCCCTTTTTGACCATTAAAAAAAAAAAAACACCCTCTGTTTCAGTTCATTTTTTTGGTTTTTAATACATGTTTATGAAAGTCAAATGAAATGACATGAAGATAAACTGACCCTCAATGCTCATTCACTAGCATTTTTTTTCACCCCCAATTCTCAATAAACCCTGTAGCGGCTGCAGCATGTGACTTTTCCTTGAAGCTTAATTGCTCCTGTTGACCTCCTCGGCTGATCATGTTCCCACTCCAGCACTTGTAATTCATCTTGATGAGCTCTTTGGATTCAAATCACCTCGGGCCTGAGACTGAGGTAATGCATTTCTGAAGGTCCCAACGGTGGTTAAAGAAAATGCAGATTAAAGAAAGAAAAACAAACCAACATGTTTATTCATTGTTTTTTCTCTATTTTCCTGGGCTGGAATCTCACAGTAAAAGTAAACATCAAACTTGGCAGCCATGGTTCATATCCCTGTGAAAGTCATGAGGTTATAATGTTGAAAATATCCCAAAATGTCCTGTGCGTCATTGAAAAGACAATTTCAGGAGGATAAGCACAAACACACGGTTGCAGAACACACACAGACACACTTTAATAATGTAAAGTCCTGCTTATTTTTTTGTTATTTAGAAAGTTGTGCGCTGCAGCTCAGGACACTTTTATTAAAGTTTCTCTCTCTCACTCTCTCTCTCTCTCTTGTTGCTTGAAAGCCACTGTCAGCAGGATAACGCTACTTTGAACGGTCTTATCACCAGCAGCAGCCTCACCATCTGCATGACAGAGATGGAGGCAAGGAGAGGCAGAATGGGGAGAGGGAAAGGGGGGGGGGGGGGGGGCAGTGATGAGAAGATAGGAAACAATTTGTCAGAAAGGCAATGGTGGACAGAGAGAGAAAACCAGAGATGAAACCATGTTCAGAGAGAAAGGAGATGTAATAAGAAGCCCAAATACCGAGGCAAAGATCAGAGAGAGAGAGAGAGAGAGAAAAAAAACAGACATGGGAGCAGATCATAGTGAAATGCAGCAAATCATCTGTTCTGCAGTACCCACTGTTGAGTCCTTCCCCTTTTATGGATTCATTCCATATTGATCATCTATAGGAATTGCACCGGTTGCTTGCAGTGAGTGTAATCCCATTTCATTCACTTGGCACAACACAAGATGTAGCAGACAGCTAATATTACTTACAGTCCAACAACAACAAGCCCGACTCAGTGTCTGTCTTTCAGCATCTCATTTCTGTATTTTAGTTTGCTGTGAAGCACTCTGTACTCCTATTTGATTGTACACACAAAGTTACATCATGCAAAAACAAACGTATGAATAACGGAGATGTTAATAGACTGTATAATCGAAATATTACATTCAAGGGTGAGCTTTAGCTATTGGCACTTCGGTGATGTGCCAATAATACAATAGTAGTATTCCTTAATTAATAATTAATAATAATTAAAATTGTGAACAGTTTGAAGCTCATTTCATATACACATTATTTTTCAACCTATAAATCTGACTTTAACTATGTTTTTTTTTTTATCCTTGATGCGGCAAAAGTTCAACAAGTATCAACGAGTAAGCAGCGCAGTGAATACTTTGATTATAATGGCTCCATCTGTATCCTGCCATGTTTAGGGCAGAATGTGTTCATCAATGGGCGCTGTGAGCTGAGCTTTAGCTGCCTTTAGTTCAAAAAACATAAGATAGAACGAGATAGAGAAATAGAAAAGGAGAGATGCCCCATGGACAGCAAATGCCAATCTCCGGTCTTAACGAAGACAGTTCTGTCTGATGTCTGGCAGGATTCAGCTAATGATGAGGCTTAGTTAGGTGAGGGAGAAGACGAAGAGGGAGACAGAGTGTGTGTGTGTGTGTGTGTGTGTGTGTGTGTGGGGGGGGGGGGGTGAAGTGGCTACGGGAGGGAAGGAGGGTGAGGGAGTATGCGCCAATCTTAATGAAACCTGGCTTGTCTGATGTCTGGCTGGCCACAGCTAATGATTAGTTGGGTGAATGAAGGTGAGAGGGAGAGGAGGAAGGGAGGGAAGGAAGCAAAGAGGAAGGGGGAGGAAATGGTGAGATGTTTATGTGTGTGAAGGACAGTCTTCCTTCCCTGCCACTACAATTACTCAAAAGGTCAAATCAACTACTCAGCCCTATAAAATCTCTTCTGCAAGAAGTCCATTCTTCCTTGTATATTACGTATCATTAGCACTCATTTTGGCATTTCACCCTGTTGATTGCAATGTAATCACTGGATTTACATGTGGATGTGTCATTCTGTGGCAAGAGCATGTCTCCATATTTAGTTATTTGTTATTTTTGTGTGTTGTGTTATTGTGTGAAGAGTGTTTGGCCTTTTTCTGTTTTAACATGCCCATACTCCAGTGCATAAGGCCAACCAGTTAATTACATGATGAGAAATCTTTATCCTTACGACCCTTCTGCCATAATGAAGATGAGACAGTGACGAACTTTTTTTAATTGTCAAAATGTCAATTGTCAAAATGTAAGTAAGAGAATATTGAGGTGAAGTGTTCTGTCAGGTGGTGTCAGGTTATTTTGACACCCATACCCATCTGACACGTCAATCATGTTAGTCACCACGCGACCCGCAACAATATCTGTTAATCTTCTACCTGAACCCAACCCGACCTGCAGACCACCATGCATTATAGCACCACAGCTATCAGGACTGAGCACCACTGCACTCCTGAAAGGGTTGATCCTTCTGATGGGAGCAGCTAGAAGATGCCCAGGGTACCTTTTCTTCCACAGTGCTACAGAAACTGTATCGGCTGTACTGGCTAAATTAACAGACAAATTGTTCCCATATGTGTTCTTCATTGTTGAACAGGAGCAAAACAGGTAACCCTTCATAAAAGATAGGTCTCCTTTTCTGTCTCTTACACACATATTCACATGCCACAAACAAACACTGAAGAGAAAACAAACAAACAAACAAAAAAACATTGACTAAAAGATGTAATGACTGTCACCAGATATATTTTTGTATAAATCTGAATGTACAATGGCTGTCAAAATTAAAACTGAAGCCAAGTTGATGAATGGAAATATTTTCCTAGTTTGGTTTAGAACAGCTTCACAGGTCTGCATAGATCCCTGACCTCAACCCCATCCAGCACCTCTGGGATGAATTGAAATGTTGCTTTAGTTAGCGGATTTCTCAGGCTGTCTACAACCAGCTCAACATTTAAACACCTGGAAAAAAGTCTTTACCCATCACATGGCATGACTGCTCAGTTTCTCACCAGAGCAACAGGACATTAAAAACAAGACTATAAACTAAAACTATGAAGGATAAAAATGACTTTGATTAAAAACGGAAATTGCCAAAATTAAAACTGAAGTCAAGGTCAGAAATGGAAATGGTTTCTCTGGTTTGGTTTGGAAGAGCTGGCTGGTCTGCATACAGCCCTGACCTTAACCCCATCCGACACCGTTCAGACAAATTGAAATGTTGACTGTGAGCCAGGTCTTATCATCTGACCTCACTAATACTCTTGAGGCTGAATGGAAGCAAATCCCTGCAACCAGGTTCCAAAATCTTGTCGAAAACCCTCTCAGAAGTGGAGGCTGTTACAGAAGCAAATCAAATCAGTCAAACTCAAACAGACTTGAAATGTGAGATTTCCCACTGTATTTGAATGCGAAGAGCATCAGTAGGGAAATATTTAAGCACGCAAGTGTCCTATTAATGCACATTCGGCCAGTATCCTAGGAGTTCAAAGTTTGCAGTAATGCCAAAAGGTTAAAATATGACAACAGGATCATTTGTGTTGATCAGTGCATGTAGGACCTGCTTACTAGCATTACAGTGGAATGAACCCAAAATAAAGAGTCTGATGTTTGGGGAGGACTATAGACTAAATGAGGCGAAGAGCCATTGCAAAGCTCAGAGTGTGATAGCTCCCGGGTAATCCAAAAATGGACGTGGTGCGTGGGTGAAGCCGGGGCTGACTGATCAATAAAATCATCATAAAATCATCCAGACTCTTATGATTATGCCTTAATCACTTTAGCTCCAATATAATTTAAATGAATGAGTTATATGGAAATTCATCCCTAGTACAGTTGTCACAAATGGGTAAATTATCTATTTTGTAGTTGGCTGTAAACATGCTGTGAAGTTGGACATTTTAATATGGGGGCTAATGGAGATTGATTCATTTTGTAGCCAACCTCAAGTGGCTGTTTGAAGAACTGCAGACGTTGGCACTGTTGGCGGGGAAACTCAAAAATAGGGAGGATTTCAAAAACAATTTTTTCTGAGGCCTCGAGGTCAGCCTGATCCTGATTAAATAAAGTTTAAAAAAACAACTCATGCTCTCAAAAACGGCAGAGGTGGTCACCTCCCATCCTCTGTGCGCACAGCTGGGTGTGCATGCATGTTCATATTCACATCTACATGACTTGATTAATTATTGCACGGAGGGGACAGAGGCTGAGCGTTCAGCATCATTACCTCCACCTTGATTTGTCTGCAGCACGTTTGCAGGGCTCTCTGCTAATTCATTGCCTTTTGTGTTTCTTAGTGGAGCTGTGTTTATGTGTTTATGGGCCTGCAGGGTACAAGGTGCTGTTTACATATGCTGGCACGCCATCTGTATCCACTGCGGCGGAGAAAAAAAGGAGTCGAGGTTACTGCAGCACGGTCCTGTGATGCACTTTTTTATAATTAGTCTTTAAGGAAAGTCTGTCATTGTAAATTGTTGCTTGGCATTTTTTAAAGACATACTTGGATGCCCTGCAGAAAAGAGTCATTTTCTTTGTTTGTTCTCTTGCACACAAAGTGCCGATTATTATCATTTTTCTTTATTTTGGAGCCAAAGCTGTTCCCCGTGAGGAACACGGCTTCATTAGCATCTGTGATAGTACAAACACACGTTGAAGCTTTGCAAATTCTTAATAAGGTCATTGTTAACATTGCCATTGTTAACACTGTCATTATCAACGTTATCATCATCTCGTAAGTAATCATTTATCACCTGTAAAGTAGAGAAAGGGGAAGTGCTGAGAGAGAAGAGAGGTGAGTAAAGGCATATTATTATGTTTTAATATCTTTCCCTGGGGAGTAGACGGCCCATTTCCTGTTCGGCTAATGAAAGGAGGGAAGAAGTGGAGCAGGGGGGAGAGAAAGGGCGTAGAAATGAGGAAAAGGTACGGATGAAAGGTCTAGGGAGGGGAGATGATGAGAAGAGAGGTGGAAAGAAGGATATGAGTCAGGTCTTGAGCTTGTCAGAGCACCATGTAGACGTTTCTTAAATGGGGAAATAAGTAGTATAATATGTAGTCATAGCTTATTAGCCATCAGCAAACTGTTGCATTAGTAGCTATCAGTTTGTTGATGCAGCCATGCGACATGGCTCTGATAGCAATGTCAGTTTGTTGACCTGTTGGTCCACTACTTTGGTCTAGCTTGGAATATTCCTTTGGTGACCTTTGTACTGATGACCTCTGAATATCAATAATCAATCAACAAACTCTATTCAAATCTACATAAAGTAAATAGCCTATTCATTTTATTAAAAAAAGGCCTGAATTTAGTTTGTCACTCTGAGGTGAACTCTCAAGCTGTTGAATAAAGAAAAGTGGCGATGGTGGTTCAAACATCTGAAACAAACGGCCTAATTGAGGTGGTTGGGCTTATTTTCTACTTTTCTCTCCTTTTGCTTCAAAATGTCCAGCACTGCTTTAAACCCCCCACCATCATCCCCCCCAAAAAACAATAACCACAGGACTTAATGACATCAGAGCGGTCACTCTGACCTCTCTGGTAATGAAGTCATTTAAACACCTTGTGCTGACTCACTTCAAAGCTATTACCGACCCCCTGCTGTTCGCCTACAGACCCAACAGGTGATGCTGTCAACATGGCCCTCGACTTATCCTCCAGGCCCTGGAGTATTTAGGAACATATGCCAGAGTCCTGTTTGGGGTTTTTAGGAGGCAAAGTTAAAACTGCCAAAGTCAATTATGGCGCATTTCTACACCGAGCTCATTGTCACTTCCTCCACCACCATCTGGTATGATGCTGCCACAGCCAAGGACAAAGGCAGACTTCAGCATATCATTCGCTTTGCTGAGAAGTGATTGTCTACAATATGCCATCCCTCCAGGACTTGTACTCCTCCAGGAGAGAAAAATATGGCCAACCCCTCCCACTCTGACACAGTCCCCTCCAGCAGAAGGCTGTGGTCCATGAAGACCGAAAATGTTACACCATACTGACAGTAACAATAATAATTTGTTCCCGTCTGCATCAACAAGGCTCAGGACTCTCATCCTGCCACATTAATACCACACGTTTTCACACGTTCCTTGTTCTGGATTATTACATTTTTTTTATAGTGGGTTTATTTTGCAATTCTATTCAGCCCTGATTCTAAAAAGGTTGGGATGTGACATTTATGATTTTTAAAAGTGGACTCAGACCATAGCACCCTAGCTGGTGGAGTTTAAAATGCTGACTAGAACTGTGTACCAATGTGGCGACCGCCGCGCATCCGCATCTGGTGGAATTTGGTGGTAATGCTCTAAAATACCAACCAAAATCCCTCGCACTGTATCTGAAAACCTAGTAAACCTGATCCGTTGAGGAACATTGGGGATATCATGAAAAATTAAACAAGCAAGCAGCAAGACGGCTTCTCCCTCTCCATATACAAATCTTGATTAGTGCAGCTTTACGCTCGAATTTTGCACCACAACACTCGCGGTACCTACACGTCGTTAACGGCTCTAAAGCCATGAAAACTATGCGCTCAGTCCACACTCGCAGTGTGATCGCGGCTTGAGGCTCTGCAACATCTCAAAGCTCAGAGAACAGCTGGAGCTGCCCTCAGCAAAACAGCCCTTGATGCTTCTAAATTCTGTTCATCGATTCATTTCAGTTCAGTGGCTTTTACTGGCCTGACGTTTGACGTGTTACCCGAGCAAACTGCAATGGCTGAAACAATGTTAATAATGAAAATATACACATGTTCTGTCTTTTCACCCTTTCGCTCTTCTATTCACACATATATTTTCTCGCCCCTCCTCTCTCCCCCCTTTTTCCTTGCATGCCTGCCAGTGCTGAAAATGATTCCTACTGAACAAATGAATAATATCCATGACAGCACATCTTCAATTCAGCATGTTACTCTGGTTTTACTGTGCCCTCCAGGATTATTGGTGGCCTTGGTAAAGATTAGCTCATTACTTTTACAGCCTTTTGGCTCATCTTCACCAAGGGTGTCAATAATTCTGGAGGGCAATATATATATCTTACCCTCCTACGACTCTTTCCCTTCCCATTTCTCCTCTCAACGCATTGCCTTATCTTACTTTTACGCTCATGCATTATTCATAGGCGTTTTTTTTTTTTCTGGTAATAAGAAATTATATTTCAAAAATGGGCAAACAACAGGGATTTGTTTATCTGAACAGGACTGTGATCCACAGAACAACTCTTAAATTTCACCAGTGCTCTCCTCCAACCAAGTGAAAACCTGCTTTGCTTCACTTTCAGCTGCTTTTGCCTTCATGTAGAAACACAGACAATTTGTCGAGAGGGAATTTCAAGCACCTTGCTTCAGGGTCATTTTTGAGATGTTTATGGCTTGATTTGGACATTTTATTGTCGGCCAAAGTATTGGTCAGTTTATCAGAAGTCAAAGCAGACCTACAGTTCAGATAAAGTTCAACTCACTGCAGACTCCTTTTTGCTTACATTTCTCCAGTCCATTCCTATCTAAACTGAATGTTTTCCTCAGCTGCTATGACTGTGTTTCAGTGCAGCAATTTGTGCTCTTGTGGGTTCCATTTGTGGGACACAACTGTCATCGAGTGTATTGTCCTCTGTGTTTACCCAGTTGTTCTGTTAATGTATGGTGGTGAAAGTTAGTATGTGTGGGTGGTGTCATTTGGTGGAGGTTGAGATGGATGCATGGATGGATGGATGGGTCAAACAAATTCAGGGCTTTTATCCAGGAGGCTGCTGTTCACCAGAAGTTAGATATTTATTGTAACCTAAATCACAATCTTTTCCGAAACCAATACAAGTAGTTTTTGTGCCTAAACTCAAACAAATTGCTTACATACATGCAAAACTAACACTAGAGAGGTAGTACGACATCTTATTTTATTGTAGGGCCACTGGCCGAGGAGCTGTTGATGTGTCTTTGTCGTAACATTGCTGTTTGTTCCCACTTTAAGATTACTATAAGCAGACTACTGCCTCACTTTCAGGCTCGGGCTTTGCATTCGGGTTTTGTTTCGGCACAACTAACATATTTTACCTTTATCTCCACCATGTCCGTAAAACCTGTTGAAGTTTTCTCACAGTCTTGTTCACACAGAATGTCATCAAACTGACCAGTGGCATCAGACACAAAGCGATTTGCACTGTGCTGCTGGGTTCAGCCACTGAGCCAAAAATTTCAAATTCAACCCTCACCACAAGTGCACTAGTGCTGTGCCAGTCTTTGGAAATAATGAGTTTCAGAGTGCAGTGCTGCTGGTTTCTGAAAGGGCCACAAGGCAGCTGCCATCTTGCACTGGTGGTGTGTTTTAGAGCCAGAGTCAGAGCGTGGCGTTTTTGAGGTCAAGCTGTCATGTTGTCAGCTTTTATATATGTTGGCAATTCCGTAAAAATCCGTATCACTGTCCTGATTAGGATAAATACAAATGTATTGATAATGTGACTTTTTTTCCCCACCAGCCTTTGTGAAGACATTGCGGGGAAAAAAAACAGTAAATTTATAGTAAAAAAGAAAATCAGAGGAGCTACTTACACTGTCTACTGGTTGTCATCTTAATTTGTAAACTCATTCACAAGTAGTAGAACAGGAGAGGATTAAAATAATAAATAATAATAATAATAAAAAAAAACAAATCCTTCTCAATCATCAGTTTCAGAATAACCCTCCTCAGCCTTTTTTAAATGTCTGTACTGCAGAAAAGCAGCTTCAAATCTTCCCAACCGAGTGCTGGGAGGATGTAATAGAGTTCACAAGGGCAGTGGAATATTTTGTTGGAGGAATAAATTAGCAGCGTCTGTCTTTGGTGCTGTGCCAAGGCATCTAAGAATTCATTCACCACCTTGCAAATACAAGCTTAGGATGCCGTAATGGAGCCACTGTAACTTGAAGCTAATTGGATCCTAAAAGATTTCATCCAGAGGACGAGCGTTTGCATTCATCCACACATCCACACATGCAGTGTATTTATTTATTTTTTTTTAATGCACGTGTTTCAGTCCCAAATGTCAATACTTTTATGGACAGTTGTACATCATGTTGGGATTTTATGTGCAAAGATTCAAGTGAGTGATTCCATACCCAAATGCACAAGTCATTGTACAGCTGTAGATCATATAATACGCATGTTATCATTTTAATGGTCAGAAGGCTTATCCATGTAAAAACAAAAAATACATGCAGACTCACTATGCAAACTTCCATGGCCTGTCCTGAACCTTTGCAAGACTAAAGACTCAAATCGTATTTCACTGAAAACCTTCACCCATCTCTCGACCCTTAAAATATTTGGAAGAAAGGTCTTTTTTTCTTTTGTCATCTTACATAAGTGGTGGTACAGTACTAGTGGTCTGAGGCACACAGTTCCTTCACACACATGCACACACACTCACACACACAATAACCTCTAGAGGTGAGAGAAGCCACTGTGGCTGCAGGGCATAGTACAGTGTACGGTTTCATTTATTTTGCCTCCTCTCTCCATATACTTTTAGTGCATTATTTAACACCTCAGGAAATGGAAATGTGAACAGGAAATTATGCATCCCACAGTAGATCAGAAGCACAGTTTATGATAAATCTTCACTTCTCCCCCCCTCCTCTTAAATCCCAGTGATAATATTGCACTTGTCCCCTGATTTATTATGTAAGGGTTCAAAGTCATGCATGGACTCCATAGTTCAAAGTGATTAAGCCACACGTGTGAGAATGCCAATACACACAGGAGCCGTTTTTGGAGTATTCTCTGTAATGTTTCGGCGGCATCACAAGGTTAAGCGATCTGCAAGTAGTGGTTTGTATGTCTCACTGCTTCTTTGGATTCTTAATCTGTTATTGATATATATGGAAGTGTTTGAAGCTTTAAAGCATGTAGACCCAAAACAATTAATGTCTGTACTGTGGATGAGAAAAAAAAATCAAAGTAGGAAGTATAAAGCTCAAGTTTTATATACTAGATCAAATTGGAGGTCGAAATAGAAATCACTTTGTTATAATATCACTTTGTTCAATAAAAGGTTACTGAATCTGTTCATTCACTTTTTTTCCTCACCGGTTGTGTCATTGTCCAACTGCAATTTAGCATGTACAACAGTGAGTGAATGCATCATTGTTCACACTGTATGACCCAGCATTCAGTGCTGATTCAGACGGTCTTCAGTACTGTTGTACATCCAATATAAGCTACGTTCAGTACAGTAGGAACTAGGACTATGCAAACACTTTGCATCAGGTTGAAAGGCCAGCAGCCTATTATTTACAATTGTACTGATATGATTTATTTGCTGTCTATTAAAAGGTTTTTAACAAGAAAGTAAAACTGTGAATCTTAGCAGAGCTAAGACCAGTGAAGAGTTATATTGCAAAAAGTCATTCAATAGTGACTAATTATAATTAGAGATTTTTTTAAGTTTTGTGAAAAATAGATGAATTTGCACATGTACTGAACACCTCCTTTAAAGAATATGTTCAAAGCACAAACCCACAGAGGATTATTACCAACTCTGTAGCTCCATAAAGCTTTTGGACCACTTTTATCTTGCTGTTGTGGTTTGAAGGCACATTTATCTGCCATTTGGTGCTGAGTGCAATCGACAAACCCATTGTACGGGTAGTGCAGGTACAGTTTGTCAGAGTTTATTTAGTGAAAACAGCTGGCTGCCGCTGCTGCTGCTGCTGCTAGAATCCGTGTGAAAGTGCTGAGACCGAACCATGTATTTATTTCTTTGTTGGAATCTCGGTATTGTCTCATAACCTCAGCACATTGGAAGAACATGTTAAAAAAGGTTCACAACAATTAATCTGCGTCATAGGTCATGCTTATTTGTATAGATGTGTCCTGTCCTGCATACTTGGCCTTTTCAATTTTTGACCTACTCAACTTTTTCCTTATCAGAGAGAAAAACGACCTAAGAGGAAGCCTTCGGCAACTGATTCCCTTCCTTATATGTCATGTTTTACTGTCCACCCTGAGGGAAGCAGAAGTAATCACAGAGGAGCTTCAGGCTCCCAATACATGGCAGATATGGATTATATTTTGGTTGAGTGGGATTTCATTTTAAAAATACCCCCTGCCTCTCTAGTTTGGCTATCTTTCACTTATCTAATTTATTCTCCCAGCTGGTTTCAGGAGGGTGCAAGGTTCACATGGATATTATGAGGAAAAAGTGGCCCATAGTCCTGGAATCTACAAATGGAGGGTTCAATTTTGTAGCTATTTTAGCGTTTCATAATTAGGGACATTTATGTCAACAATAACTTAAGCAAACCAAATCCATCTATAAAGCTTTTTTTTGGTCAAAACAGATATTAAACATTGGCCATATATGCTTACAGAAATGATGAATTTATTACGGATTCTGAAACTATGGAAGACAAGCAACACACTTATTTGATTCTGATCTTTAAAATACTAATAAGAGTATAATTCTTCGAACAAGTAACAATTAACTCTGACAGATTTAAGATGAGAATTCAAATTAGGCTCATCTGACAATTTCAATGGCACATGCACCACCATGTTTTGATGATGGATATGAAAACTCACAGGATCACCAGGGTTACTACAATTAATTCTGCAAGGGTTAAGAACGCATTTACCAAGTTGCATGGCAATCCATTCCATTGTTGCCAAGACAAAAAAACACAAATGTTGATCCTATAGTGATGCTAGCCGAAGGTCAGAGGATCATTAAGGTGAGTAGGTTTCTTCCTCTGGATCCCATTAATGTATATACACAATAGTTGTTGAGATAATTCATTCTGGACCAAACTTTTGGACCGTCCGACTAACACAGTTTTACCTAGAGCCACTCCGCCAGTGCAGGTATAGCTTATAGGTGATGTAAAGTAGACCAGAGTCCAGTAAAACAAATAAGAATACAACCCGAGTGAAATTAGGCCAAAGTCTCTGCCTGAGAACCTCCAACTCTGAGAAACATAACACAGAATCATAAAGAGTCTTAAAGGAAACCAATAAGATTGGAAAACACCAGGGGCCAAAGTAAAGCCCACAGATGAATTCTGTAGACCCATAGCTTTTGATCAAGACAGGTATTGCTAGCCAGCCTTACCTCCTCGTGGTTCAGTAAACATTCAACATAAATCACTAAACCACTTTGTGATGCATGCACAGACCCACAGAAAACACACCAAATTTACTGGGAACTTACAGGAAGATCAATATTATGAGGAGATGTTAGGTGATAAACTGCATGAGCTGTAAGAGATGGCCTGATTTTAAGCAGGTAATGTTTATTATGGTCACTATCTTATTTTCGCATTTAGCATGCTAATTAGTGATTAGCATCAAGTGTGTATTTGAACATTCATTAATAATGACGCTAAATGGAAAGTAACGAGGTGTCAGATCCAATCATTGTTGATTTCACTTTGGACCAAAGTGGTAGACCAATTGAGTCCCATTCTTCAAGCCCCGCAGCTACTAAATGTATGTATTACATTACCTCCACCTCATTATGTTCATTATCATAAACCATCAAGTCAGCCCAAACTATCGATTGGTAAAATGGGTTACTAAAAACAGCAAAAGCACCACAACAAATTGTAACGAGTGCAGATGTTTGTTTGTTTTGTTTTTTTAATAACGAAGTCTAATAAGAGATTTGACTGTCCAATCAGATACAGAGTGGCAGCACAAAATGACCTCGAGTATTAAATTAACTCTAGCATGTGGCCTTTAATTCACTGTCAGATTTAATTCCCACTGATTTTAATGGGTTTCGACTTAAACTTCCAATACTGCCATTGGATACAATCAGGCTGCTGTTGTGAAAACATTTAAAAGGAAAAGTGTCCACCAAACGGTGCACGTCTGCTTCATCAGTGGACCCACAGTACAGAAGAATATATGGATGTTTACAGTGAGGTGGCATTGATACTCCACATGAAATATTCGTGTGGAAGACTCAGGAGGCGATACTCATGTGCGGCATGCCAAGGATTTAATGCCAATCAGGACTTTCTTTTTAATTTATTTTTTGCAGGTCTAGGGTCATCTCATGATCCATATCCATGTGATTGACAGTACACACACACACACACACACACACACACACACACACACACACATACACACAGTCCTGTGAAGGCTACCTTGTGTCCTGTGGGTTTTTTTCTATTCAGAGATTCCACATTCTAAGAACAAAATGGATTCAATTCAATCCATTTTCCCGGTTTTCAGCCGAGCTCTTTCTCACACAATTTTGTCCCTCGAATGGTCAAACATGCACTGCTGAGAACTGCAAGTTTACACAAAGAAAATGCACTCTTCTATTTCATGCTCGATGACCCTGTGAGGAGAATGTCAACACACGCAAAGGCGGCCTTTGGACATGCGCGCAGGTGCACACGCTTTCTGCGTTATCTTTCTTTTGAGCTGCTAAACAGGAAAGCACAGATACAGCCATTTAATCCGACGGATTGTTTCGCAAGCAGAAATGATTTCCAGGAGGTCTATAGTAGACCGACACAATGCAGAAATAATTACCTCACATGTGAGATGAGGCATGTAGCCTCGTGGAATCAAAGACATTGAAATCTGCTAAACTCTTAATCTCTAAGAGTGGAACAACATAAATACAAATGGAAGGATTAATTGCATTGAGTCCATTAATTATTAATCAAGCTGCTGGCTGATGCAACTGAGACGTTAAATAACAAAGCCAGCTGCCATGTAAATACCAGTCTAGTGTGTGTATTCATGAAATACAGGGAGACTGATTGCTGCACAGATTGCCTCTTTAACACCGAAATACACACATAGATGCACACATAGGATATTATATGTACATATTCAGAAAAAAAAATAAAGCAGAGGGACACTGTGTGATGAAATCTAAGATGTCCTCTTTGAGCGCCTGGTAGATCTTAGCTGGACCTTCGTCATTTGGTCAAACCACTGTTGTTCTTTGAGACAACAATTACAGTAGGTCCCATTTATTCTGAAATTGAAGGAAGCCTTTGTTGTTTAGCAAATTAGATGTCCTCATGTTCCCATAAGGAAGTCTCTGCATGCTCAAGCAAACTGCAAAATGCGTTATATATTTTGTATTTGCAGTTATGCACACCAGTGACTGTGAAAACAGAAGGAGGGAATAGGACAGGAAAAAAAAAAAGGAACAAGCTCTTCCAAACCAAACAGAGAAAACTATTTGCATTTATGGACTTGGCTTCAGTTTTAATTTTGCCAGTTATTGTAGATTTAGTCTTAATCTTTATATGAACATTCTCTTTCTTTTATCCTTCAGAGTTTAAGTCATTGATAAGTCGTTACTGTTAAGTCAACTGTTTGCACGACATGTCTTCTGTCTGCAATTCGACAATAAAGAACGCGTTTGGAACAGTTTGTCTGTTTTAGCCAAGAGCTTTCCGGCACGGTAGCACTGTGGGTGGGGGAGAAAAGAAAGGAGAGCACTCTGGACAGCTTCTAGCCGCTCCCTGCAGCAGGGTCAGGCCCTTGGAGAGTGCCACAGTACTCAGTCCTCACTAACGTGCTACTATAATGCATAAAATTGACAATTTTCAGGTCAAGTGCAGCTCTTAAAAAAAATCCTAACCCGTGCCTGACTATCCCTCCATTCTCTTACTGCACATATCGAGGGGAAATAGCATGCATTCTAGTTAGTCCTGTGCTGTTGATGAAAACAAAACAGTTTTTATTATCAAAGATCTATTTTTAGCTTGTGATTGTCTGATCTTTGTTGCTGAACGTTGCTGATGATCATTTTCTGTTAATTAAATTAACACTGGAGGAAATAAGTTCAGGAAAAGTGAAAAAAAAAATCTTTTTTTCTCTTTGAACACTAATTTTAAACCATTTTCAGTAACCTTTTTTTTTTTTTTAAGTATAATTCCAACAATTGATCTTCTTGTGGCTGTCACAGGCCCTGTTCACTGCCAGAAAGGCATTGAGCTCACCAAGAGTAGCAGAAAACATGTTTCTTGTTAATAAATAAGGTTTCTTCTGTGTTCCTGAAGGTGTAGAAAGCCTGCATCGTGGGAAACACAACATGGTATATTTCGGACATAATCACATGCATGGTCTGATGCTCTGGTGAAGGCCGAGGCATGGTGCTGGCACAAAATCATTTTGTTCTGGGCTGTTTGCCACCCTCTTAATACTCAAGAAAAACACAAACACTCGAGCAGGGCATTCAAGCAGAAGCTAAATGCAATGAGCCTCGCAACCTATTTTATCTTTATTAACAGGAACTGACAATATTTCAAGTGTCAGGAAATGCATTTAAGAATACATTTAAATGAAAAGACAGTGCAGCTGACAGAAACGCTGTGTTTTTACCTGAAATTAGTGATTCTTAATTGACTTCGATGTTTCCTTTTAATAACTGATCCATGTAAAGGCTGCTGCTGTAAATCTGTCTTTGTGTCCATGTGTTTCCAATGTAATATGTTACACTAATTCCAAAACGGAAATATAATAACACACTTGTAAACTGCTCTGGCTACTTGAGTGAAAACCTCGAGTGAGCCCAGATTAATACTTGTCTAAAGTGGGACAATGTGCGGTGGTGTTGCTGTCTGCGGGCCCTTATGATACATTTTGAAAGAACATTATTGTTTTTTGGGAATGAAAGGGGCACCTGTGAAAGCTTCAGTCATTCAAGGATGGGCCAAGGCTCACTACTTTGTGCAGGAACTGGGAATTTACAATCTGTAATATCAATAATAAAAAAGTCATCAAATCCAGAAAATCTCTGCACGAAAGATCCCAAACCAACATTACATGGCCGTGACCTTCAACTGTATGTACTGGTAGCAACAGTGGTGGGGTAAGTTGTATATTTGTTCGATAAAGTCAAGGATCACGAGAGAGTGATCCTTGACTTGTCTGAAAAGTCTGCATGCTGATGGTGAGGTGCAGCATAGACAAGCTAAACAGATGTTTAGAGATATAGCCCATCCGCTGATAAAATGCAACTTTTTCTTACTTCAAATCATGCACTTTAAATCAGAATTGAGTAGCCAAGTCAAATTTCTTTTTAACAAGTCTGTCATTCCATTAATTTTTCTTTGGCTTGTAGTTTCATTGCATTCTGGTCTGTGTCCTGCTTCTGTGGACGTAGAAACTGATCTCGGTGCCCCTTCTCTGATGAATGCCTCCCTCCTTCTGCGATTTCTTTCCTTTCTGACATGTACCTTCTGCTGTTTTAGGGAAATAACTCAAAAATGTTCTCAGCTCATTGTGGATGAAATATATCAATGACAGCTGGTTTTAAAAGATCTCTTGCTTTGCTCTTTTCTTTTATTCATCTCTTTTGCCATTTTTACATCGTCATTTAGTCCCTGGAGGGTGTTATTCGATGTATTGTGAATCATTGCTCATTTTATCATGCATATACCATTCAGTGTCTTCTCTTTTTTGTTATGTATTGTCGGTCAGTGTAGCTATGTGGTGTTTCAAAGAATTAGATATAATGATTTAATAATAGTTTAACCACTTATTAGGGAGTAAAAAAATGAAACTACTGTGAGAAACACATCGAAATATAATTCCTCTAAATAAAATCTTTTACATTTAGGATTCACTCATTCAAACTTATTCCAAGTTTCCATGGGAGAAGCAGGTGTGGGAATAACAGCACAGTAATAACAGTGTGTGGTGGCACATGAAGTGCTGAGGCATAGTGCTGTCAGCTCAAACAGCAGCTTACTGTCCCATCGCAGCTGGAGTGCAATCTGACAGATAAGCAGTCCTGTCATCCCATGTCTCCATGTTTTCACTGCTGGTGTGAAGAAAAGTGGGATGTCAGGAGCCTGTAAGTGTTTTTAAAAAGTGAGCTTGTGTCAGGAAATTTGGTGGATGGGAACAGCTGGAACAGAAATTATATCTTCTCGCTTAATAAGAGCTACATCTTAGAATCGGGAATGTGTGTGTGAATGTCCAGAGGTCTATGACACAGTCAGAAACGAATTGATAACTGACAACGCGCGACACTGCGAACAGCACACACGAGGCAGACAAGCAGCAGTGTGCAGCACTTCAGGCTATCAGAGGCAAAGTGAAAATATGTACACACAGTATATCCAACATGCAGCAACATGAGAGAGGCTTTACATGTCTGTGTGTAGAATCCTAATCATCTGAACATCAGATGGATCCTCATAGCCCCTGTGGTTGTAATTAAATTCCAACTCCTGTCTGCTGCACCTGTCCCTCATTTGGCTCCTTGTGCTGGTCTGGGGCAGCGGATCCATGACAGTCCTCCAGAGCAGCTTCTGTAAGTCAGGATCCATTTTGGGGGGAACTATTCTTCACAGGTTTGTGTGTATGTATGTGTGTGTGTGTCTGTGTGTGTGTGTGTGTGTGTGTGTGTGTGTGTATTGTTTCCCCTCTTGGATATTAGCACTGGCTTCCACGAAACAAACAAAAGCAAAATGCTGCACGAACACTTGGCTAGCTTGTTGCACAACACAATTCAACTTGCTTTACTTTCTAAATAACAGATGATTCCATGGTCGTACACGTCGCTGCATGTGTCCTGAAATATTACTGCTCTCATTTATTTACTCATTCATTTATTTTTTTCTGAAAAACACAAGCCCTTCTAACCCTTTGCCTCAGGCAGCGAATGGTTAGAATGATTTCAAGGCTTTAATAGGGGATTAAGGATAAATGGGACTAAAATGTTTTGGGTATTGACCATCAGTCAAGGCAAGGAACAGGCAATTCAAAGGTTATACATACAAAGGTATGAAGATAAGAAACACAAAGCAACATAAAAAAAAAAGTAAATAGAAGGTTAAATGAGCGAATGAAGATTAAGATTCAGAAAAACAAGGTAAACAAGCAGAATAAGCATTACCCTGCAGTGTAAGATATGAATAAATAGTTCCAAAATGCAACTATATAATATACAGTCCAGAGAAGATATTTTGTTTTTCCTTTCATGTGCTGCAGTTGGAGCATCTAGATAATAACACAAGAGGCTCAAGAAAGGAGCCTTGAGGGATTCCATGCCATTTTTCTACTCTCAGACATGTAATTATGATTACGTCAGCCACAGATATCCTTCAAATTGGAAAAGTTTCTGTTAGAATGGCTCTAACCTGGCTTGAATCCTGTGTCTGTGTTTAAGTGGATGCCATTGTCGTCATGTCAACAGTTCAATAATGCGTCATACATACACATTCAACAGTAGATGATGGCCTACTGAGCCGATCAGGAGGTAGATTGGTGCCAGATGATGATGGCACAACCTTCAGTGACAACGATCTAAGCAGGTGCACTACGTTTGAGTAATATAACTTCATTTAATCTCAATACTGGTAAGGAACCAAAACAATGAGCTAAAATAGGCTAACTGTTGCTTGAATCCCACAACCTACAATTTGTGTTTTGTAAAATATTTTGAATGCCCAGTCTTGGTGTTTTAACCTACTCATGGTTTGCGATACGTTCCAACATGCACCGTCATCACTTACAAAAGCCCCGTGCACAAACAACAAACAGTGTCAATATCAAAGTCAGCTCCATATTAAAAAGACTGAAGTGTGAATGCTCTGTTTCTTCAAAGCTGGTCTCCATCTGTCTTACTCTCCTCCAGAGTCTTGTTATCTCAGTCTTTGGTCAGTCGAGGATGTCAAAAGGCCCAGTGTGAGACAGAATAGATCGACCATTAACCCTGACTTCAAAACAAACTAACAAGCAACACAATCAAGACTGTGAAATCTGAAAGCCTGCCATGCTGTGAAAAAAAAGAAGAAGAAAAAAAAAACTAACAGCAGCAAGTGTTTGATCTTTTAATGAGCCTGAGAGGCTTGAAAACAGCACGTAAGTCCATGAATAACGAGCTATTGATTTTAATAGTCTTGCTGACAATGTAGGAAACAATTAATTGTTAACTAATAGCCAATGTGATGATAATGATCAGAAGAAAAAAGTGGCCTTGGGGAGCCGTATCCAGAGCCACCAAGTGTTTTTCACCATTTTATTTTATAATTCCCGGCATTTGAAAAACAAATGTAAATATCTCCCAACTTCTGTGCAAACTGAGGTCATGTACAGCTTGAATCTCCACAGACATTAGAAACATCCACACCTTAATTCAAGCCCGCTGCATTCGATGATTACTGTTCAGAGATCTTTTTTTTTTTTTTTTCCTGTCACGCTGAAGCCTTGAAGCAAAGCACATGCCTGGTCACCATATAATGAGGAGTCAGACAAAGGCTAAAGGAGGAATGGAGTGCGTGTTTGCAAGCAGCGGTGTGTGTTCATGTGTGTCTCATTTTAGGAATTCACAGTAGCTCATTGCACAGTTGTACGAACGCGTCCGTGGGCATGTCTGCGTTTGTGTGTGTGACTTTTCTTTTGACAAATGTGAATATAAGTGATGGTATAAATGTGTGTAAAGTTAGAAAAGGCGACAACAGGAAGCAGACAGGGTGAAATTGGCGTCAGGCACAAAGCTAGCCGGCCTCTTGAAGGGCCATTAAAGTGACACGGAAAAAATTGCAGAGACTCACTGGGATGAATCGTTGCTTTCAGGCTATAAATACTGCCCTTTTTTTATTTATTTATTTATTTTTTGCTTTTCTGTCTTGAGTTTAGAGTTGGTATTGTTATTGTTTATAGACTTTCATGACCATCTGGGACAATTATAAAAAAACGTTTGCAAGAACCACTTGTAGGAACACATCTGTAACTAAGTGGTGCGTAGGAGTGATTTAAGATAACTTTGTCACATTCTGCAATTTTCTTATTAGAACTTTCTTAGGCATGAAGTTGAGCCTTTCTACTCTGTTGAAAAAAAAACAAACATGTTCCACTTAAAGGTTTTCAATTAGAATGGCTTAATCTGAATAGAGTTTCAGTAAAAAATACAAATCAATAAAACCTAATCAAAAGTAAATATTCGGTTTGTGAGATGCCCTCTTTCCCTGGAATCCTCGCTTGCTGAGAGAGATTTGGTGTGGGAGGGAGCCAGATGCCAGATAAAGCTGAATAATACTGTCGTCTGAATGGATAGCAAAAATAGAAAGCAAATTTTCACTTTACTGATATGATCAGTATCAACATTTTTTCAACTTCCCAGGTACGTTAATTAACAATTATAACTCATTATGTTCATATAAAACACATTACGGACTTCAGTGGGGTTCCTAGATATTACATCTAAGTATGATGTTCATCCTCCTTCATCAGATAGAAGCTATGTGGAATCTGAAAGGGGTTCAGTAGTTGTGCCAAATTTTGTACTATACCTGCTCACAGCACCGGTTGGCAGCTAAAAACACATTTTTTTTTTTTTTCTTAAATCAGCTCATTTGAATGCAAAGCCGGCGTTTTCTTTCCAATTACACACTTGCACTGGAGCAAAGTAAATCTGGAAAGGTTTTTAGAAATTACAGTTATTAGATTATGACGAGCAAAGTTCAGTTGAAAGGCTTAAGCCTCTGCAGTTCACACGAGAAAAGAAGTGTGCTTTACACAACACTTGCAGTGCACTTCAACCCTGTATAATCCCCGTATAGCACATGCAGAAAAGGTTATTACTTTTTTTTTTTTATTCCACATATTTCTACCACAGTGGTTAGCCACAGCGAAATCAAGATGAGAATCGTTATTGCTAATCTTTTTTGAGGCTGGTCTGACAGAAGTGCGCCACAGTAACACGGAATGATAGATGACATTTGTGTGTGTGTGTGTGTGTGTGTGTATATATATATATGTGTGTGTGTGTGTGTGTGTGTTATGTGTATTTTTGCATATCTTTTGTGCATGAAGGACATCAGTATAATAATTTCAAGCCACAACAAAGACCTTCACAATGCTGCACCCTTTGTGCATCACAGTGTGATTGGTGTTCCATGTGTTTCATTTGGCATGTTTGTCTGGGAGATGTGTGTTGATTGAAACATCGCTTTTAATGAAGACTACAGAAATGATTTCAATACTGTATGAAAATGATTTAATTCTAAAAGTTCAAAAGCGAGGGAGGGGGGAATGGCCTATGCTGTTTGTGCATGTATTTTTTCGTAACCTGGTGGGTGTTTTTATTTTGTATCCATCAGGGGGGCCTGCTGTTGTACAAGCTGGTCAAGCAAGTGGAAGCTACAGTTATTGAACCCGACCACTTGTGAGCTTTTGAGTTTCTTTGGATTATTGAGTGAACTGTGTCGTGTCTTTCGAGATCTTTTGTAAACCATGCAGGACCATTGGTGAGTCTTTTGGCCTTCGATTTTATCCTGAAGAAGCTTCTTTTTTTTCAAAATAAGAATTTTAATGGTCATACTCCTCCAGCCTCCATCCTTTTGGGTACTGAAGATTTCTTTCCTCCTCAAGAACTGACTGGGAGTTATAGATGCTCCTAGGGGCTTAAAGCTCCCTGTGGCTACAGCTGCAGAAATGTGATTCTAATAATTTAAAAAAGAGAGAGCTAAAGCGGTCAAAAACTGCAGTTCCTCAGGGTGTAAAACTGAAACTTGGGCTTGTTGTGGCCATAAGTGCGTTTCAACAGAGTTGCCCTGTTCTTTTCTTCTATCCCATCCATTATTTGCATGTGTAGATATCATTACTGAAGTTTTAAGATTCCCAGACAGACTCTTGGAATCCAACAAAATGATGCACCTTTGGTAAAACTGGCCAATTTCATCATACAGATGGATATAATTGTTTTTTTGTTTTTTTTTTCTTATTTAGGGCTGTACCAGCTGTACCAATACCAGTCCCCTTGAAGTGATACCGATAAACAACAGTTCAACAGTGGCTGCAAGCAGACACCATACAAATCAACTTTATTTATAGATCTTGGTACAAAAAGGATTGAACGCAAGTATCGTTTTACTGTTTCGATAATACTTGGTAGGCTACTGGGCTACTTCGGTCGATAGTACCGATACCCAGCCTGACTTAGATTTGACCTTGGTAAGTTTTGAATTACATTAGAGCAAACGCTAAACTCCTAAACTTACAAAAGTAGTTTTGTGCCGGTTTATCCAACCCTCCACCTATATACTTTTCCATCACCCATAGCTGCCAGTCTATACTTCATCCTGCCATCAACACAAGTAAACATCCACCACCCTCCTTGCCCACCTACCCACATCCATTCCTCAGTGTAATCTCTGTCCACCCAACCATACATCCATCCATCAGTCACTCCTTTATCTGTTCAAGTTTCTATACTGGAGCCAGTCTGGGGAGTACTTTTTTTTCCTTCTGTTTGACAGTCCAAAAGACAAAGTGCTCTTGAGGCTGACAGCAAGCCGGTCAGATAGGAGCAGGTAAGTGGCACCTTCTGTTCATCACTGCCAGCAGAGACTGAGCAGCCTCACGCTGTGCCTGTGATCCTCTGGCAGGACCGTTCCACGGTGGCAATCAGAGACGGAGTGATTTCAGCCATAAGACTCCCTGCTGCGTTGCCTCTTTTCTAGCTCTCATCAGGTTTCAACCCTACTTCTGGCTCCAACACGCTCTCATTAAATTCTATGAAAATGAACACATCCTCTAAGTTGTCAATTAGTCACTCCCTCCACTTCAGATGTCATACTTCTTAAAGTACAGGTTCTGTCACTTTTACATGTTAAGGAGAAGGCTTAGCTTGAAGGTTTGACATTTGGTTTGTGAGTGAAGAGTTGTTTTTCTTTTTTTTTTTGATAGACATATTTGGAGGCATCTGTTGTCTATAAATCTTGTCCTTACAGTGAGGTTAGTGCCTTTCATGATTACACATGAACATATTCATGTTTTCAATTAACCTGAGATGATTAACACACTCCTACAATCCTACAGACCCCAGGCCACCAGCAAATAAGTATTAGTAAGTAATACTAAGTAGTGATATGTAAAGTTAGTTAATGGAGTCATGCTCTTTCAGCCTGGGTTGTTATCCCTGTCTGCGCATGTTTGTGCATGTGATTCCCTCATTGTATCATACATGGCGGTGAATTACAGATTTATCTTGACTAAATCAGAGTTAGTGAACGCTGAAACAGTGGAAATACTAACAAAGACCACTTGTCTGAAGTTACTATGGAGTCTGATTGAGAGTGATAGCAATAAAAACTAATAAGCAGACTAATAATCTGAGCCTGTCAGTTACAAAAACACTTTCAGTGGACGTATAATGATAGCTTCATTTGTCCCCAAAGGATAAGTTCATGTTCTGTGAACATATTCACATCTTACCCTGTGAATTACGGGTTTATTTAGACCAAACCAGTGCTGGCTGTTGTTAGAAAGACTAACAAAGATGTCTGTAATATTAAGTCTGTTTGGCTGCAGCACTCAATAGAAAACAGTTGTTAACACACACGTGATATGTTCTTACAAACTTTGCTATTGCTTTGTTGACTGGTGTGTTTTTTTAAAAAATTCAATTGTCCTCATCCAACAGCAACAGATACAGCAGGCAGTATTTGCACACCTCTGCATTCCTGCTCTTCTCTCATTCACATCTCAGCCAGAATCTCATTTTCGAACTTATTTCCTCCCCACTGCCGCCTTAATACCTACATCAACCTCCACACAGCGTTAATGGCTCGAGCAGATGGTGCGGCTGTCTGAGGATGGTCAATCTCAGGTGACTTGCTGAGATGAACGAGTTTACTGACCCGCAGTCATGTTGTTTACATAAAAAACAAGTATCCACGCCGTAGTTCTCATCAAACAGCTTACAGGGGTGTTCTCTCCCGTTGTTCAGCAGGAATATTGACCCGCTGCTCTTTGCAACGCTGTCAAAGTTATTGATGGATCATCATTGACGACTTGTGGTGTGCACGGATCTCTTTAGGCTCGTTAGATCCCACCACAACATCTCAAAGGCTTTGAGGTTTGAACATTGCTCTGGCCAGTGCAAACCCATCATTAGTTTTCTTTCTCAGCCATTCGGTTGCTTTGGTGCTTGGGATCATTTCCTCGTTCACTGATGGTATTTTGGTCAAACACAAGCCTGCTCTTTAAGATATTATAACTATAAGACATAAACCAGACACTACAGAGGCACTACAGTGTTCCTTTCACACATCAAACCCTACACTTTTTTTTTTTCATAAAAAAGTCTATACCAAATGTTTCTTTTATGTTGTGTGAGTTGTATAAATTGCCAATGCCATAAGACAACAGGTTAGGGTTAGGGTTAGGTTAGCATTTGCTCTTGCTCCAGGTGTTCCACTAGGCAATATGGACTATTCCAAGTGGAATTGGGTTAAGGTGGAGGTAATGGGTTATTTATGTCCTATTTTACTTGTAATATGAACAGTAACCAGAAGGTATTAAGATTACCTGATGTTTTTCCTTCAGGTCTTGTGGATGTGGATGTTGTGCTGTTTTGGATAAGGATGACTCATCGATTTTGATTAATGGCCTACACTAACTGCTTCATTTGCAGCATCTCTAAACCGGAAAGGGGAAAAAAAAAAGTAAACTGGCATCTGATTTATAATTCCCTTTGATCGGAGTGAGATTATAACTTTCTGACAGGAAAGAGTGCGCAACACAAACTTTAATCATATTTATGCCACGGCTTGGGTTGAGCAAGCAGCATGAAAGGAGTTGTAAAGTGATAAAAAAAAAAAATGTATTGGACACAAACCTCAAATGAAGTGTCTTTGAGCTGTTGAAAATCTACAGCAGAGATGAACTGCCGCACCTACTGATCTTCATTTGAGCAATTAAAATGTTTTTTTTTTTGTGTTGTCATAACTAAATGTGCCTTTGATACAAAGAGGAAAAAAAAAAGCAAAAGGCAGAACCAAACAGAATCTAACTAATTAAACTCCAATCTTTATGGTTTTTGTTGTTGTTGTTGTTGTTGTTGTTGTTGTTGTTTTTCACTTGACGTGTAGAAATCAGAGAAAGTCAAATATAACTTTTCAACTTTTAGGCTGATCTAGCTCTCTTCAATGTGTGTTTGTGTAAAAACCTTATTTTAGGATAACTCACGGACAGTTTGATATCCTTTAAGGAGTCCTGTCGAGTGGCTGAGCTTTGTTTCTTGCAGGTTATGTTTGCTTTAATGTCAGTGCTGTACTTTGGGTTTAGATTTGTCTTGCAGCTTGTTTGCACTAGTTTGTCATCCATGTTGTTATTACCAAGCAACTGTGGAATGAACTATGCACAAAAACACAAATGATGTCAGGTATCTTTCTGCTCTGGCTCACGAGGGTCTCATCGAGCGGAAAAAAACGCAAGACGCTCAGCAAATCAAAATGTTTTACTCTGACGAAAAACAAGTACAAAAGCTGATCAAGCTGGCCAGAAAGCCAGACACAGAAACAGCATCAAGAATCCAGTGGATTTTCAAAATAAAACACCCTGTGCACCCTGCCAACTACTCATGGTAACAAACAGCCAAAAGGGAAATAGTTATATTGCATAGCATATTTACATATTTAGAAGCACATTCACAAGCATATAAATCAAGGAAAAAATATGAAAAAAAATATGAAATCAACAAGTTAACAAAGTCCTCCTGGTGGGGTTTGAAGTCACATGGAGGACGGACCAAAACAGCATTGTGGCCGTCATGATTTGCAGATTTTAATTTTACAAAGGCATCCATCCATCCATCCATCCATCTATCCATCCATCACAAGAGGGGGGGAAGCAACAGGAAAACACTAGGAAGGACGCGAACAGCCTCTGCTTACCTTTTTTTTTCACAGTCCAACACCTTTTACTCTGTGCTGTAATGAACACTGCAGCCTCCAGGAGACGCTAGCAGATGATGCTATCATCCTATTTACTTGGCCTGTGGGAAACAGAAGTTTTTAGATAACACGCTGTGGCTGAACTATGTCAGTCTGTCAAATTTCTTATTGGTTTGAAAGTGGATAAAAAAATAAACAAATAAATGAAAAAAAAAAAAAAAAGTAGGAAAGAACTCCTTCACCTGCAGCCGTGAGTTAAACTCTCACTCTCGCTCTTTTTTTTTGTATTTGTGCTGAGGCAGGGAATTTGAGATATCCCCCGCGAGACATTTCCTCAGGCTATCAGACTATGTAAACATCAGTCTGAGGTGATTAATTATGCCAGGCAGAGAGAGATAGAAGGAGAGGGCAGAAGGGAAGGAAGAAAAAAAAAGATCATATAGATTAGACTCCTGAGTCTCCTTGACCCGGCTCTCCCATGGTACCTGCTTGTCTTTACAATAGGAAAAGGTATAAATATTTCAAGTCAAATAGAAAGCGGTATAAACTGAGCTTTCATATTTTATTCATCAAAGCCAAGGGATGTAGATGCACATCCACCAGTCTTGGTGCCTGCAGGGCAAAATCCTCCAACAGTATATATGTGTTTGTGTGTGTGTGTGTGTGTGTGTGTACGCATGCACAACTTTGTTTGCAGAAGAATTCTCCAGTCACACAAAGCCAGGTGAAGAAGGATAATCTACAGTAAAGCTTTTTGTCCACTCTTTACATCTTTTTTTTTTTTACCCCTCAGTGCAGGCATCTTTTGAGATGTCTGTGGCGGTGACATGATATGCTGCTGCATGCGGTAAAAACAAAACAAAACAAAAAAAAAAACAAGTTCTTTTACTGAATTTTTTATATGTGGCTTCTTTTCACACTTCAAGTTTAAAATATGCAGAGTTGTAAAGATGTAGGGACTGTAGAAGTCAAACTCTTTCCAGACTGGTGTTGTTTTTTTTTTCTCAGTGTCAACGAAGAAAAACAAAGAAAACTTTCTGATTTCCATAGTCTCTCCATGACACTCAGCCCATTGGTTCCCACTGCAGATTGTGAAGGATTTTTCTCTTCTAGCATGCTAAATATAGATGTTACACAGGGTCAGACATTTGTCTTGAGCTTACTGTAAGGGTAGCATTAAGTCTGTAAGAGTCACTGACTTGGTAAGCGAGGTCAGAGAATAGGGCAGTCTCACTCCCTAGACACAACAGATAGGTAAATAACATAGAAGCCTCGGACAGAGTCGGATATCAATGTTGGACCACAAGAGTAAACATATTTTCTTGTTTGAAGACCAACTGGCAAATGACTTGTCTCACTATTCTGAGGACATACAGGCTAACCAGAGAGTTTCTTCTTTCAACAAGCCCCACAAATACAGTTCAGCAACAAGGAAATGCTCCGACTCCACTGTTGTGTTTAGTCTACAACAGAAGAGGGAAGCTTTGTCGATGACTTTGATACCCCTGGTGTTAACATGATCATACAGTATGTTGTTTTTACACAATATTTTTACTCAAAGAAAGAAATAACTTAATCTCTGGCATGTGCATAATATATAATAAGACCCAAACAACCTTCAAAATAAGATGATTTCTCTAAGAGAGCCCAGGAATTTTCTAAAACTTTTGCATCTGTACTGTCAACAAAATGTCTTCTTTCATAAATTTTGTGTAAATGGTGAAATCAGTTGAAACAGTCAAACATAACGGTGTAACAGTAAGACATAGTCGCCAGCAGACTAGTATCGTTATAGTGATGCTCTAACAACCTCATGATGTGTTGCATTCATTGTCAAGTTTACAACAGGGCATGAAGGATTTAGATCAACAATAACTCAACCTGCTTTTTTAAAACAAACAGACAAACAAACAAAACTCTCCTGGAAAACTGCAGAATGTTCAGTGGTCTGCAGTCACAGAAACCAAACCTCTCCGCAGCATTTCCCCTGGGCCTGACCTATCCTACACTTTCCGGCCACTATAAAAAGGCCAGCAGACAACTAATGGTATCACTAACCATCCTGCAAATAAAATCCCATGAGCGGCTCCAGTGCTCTTAAGTGAATGTGATGCAAACCACCAGAGAAAAAAGGAAATATCCATAAAATTATTATAATGAAGAAATAAAAAAAAAAGGATATTTTCAGGGCTTAGTAAAAGTTGAGAAAAATCAGTAC
This sequence comes from Protonibea diacanthus, assembly GCA_028641955.1. NCBI lineage: Eukaryota > Metazoa > Chordata > Actinopteri > Sciaenidae > Protonibea > Protonibea diacanthus. Next base: position 11,383,813 of record CM053990.1, read on the forward strand.
ACAGTACTCCCACAGTACTTATTTGGAATCCTTGCATGACTGTTTTCCACAACTTTTATACTTATATATAATGCATACATACAATGCATGTAATGTATCATTACTATTATACAGTATATTATCAAGAATATTTTTTGTGAAGCCAACAAACCTGTTGTCACTGCCAACATTTGGATCACATGGATTCATGATCCTCTGTATTGTAACTCTTGTAACACGCATCTGTGTGTCCAACTGTCATATTCCCTTTAACATTCTCCACTTCAGATATCAGTAGTACCGATACACACAAACCTATAGTTTACCCCCATTTGGACGGCCAGTGACTGAAAATTGTTTTCTCTAATTTGAGGTATAGTGAAGAATTTCGACCACAGCAAGTGCAATTTTCAGAAAGGTCATCCTATTGCAGCTTATGAACTTGGGTTTTCTCTATAGAAGTGAGACAGTGATATTCATCATAAAGTGCTAGAAAATAATTATTTCTGGTTGTCAAGTAGACAGTCATTTGGATGATATTTTATCACAGAATGACCCACATTCTTATTTTGCTACTTTACCCTTTGTCTCAGGATAGTCACTGCCAGTTTTTATTCTGTTTATGCAATTGCAGTAACCAAATACATGTATTTCCACATGTGAGTTGCAGGTGTTTGTTTCCCCTCTTGTAATGATCTAACAGGAAAAAAATAGTGTAAAAAAAAAAAAAAATGCAGCAGAAAACAACCTGACGACTGGACCTGGCTTCTGGCCTTAACGGTCTTATTGATGACATCAAGCAGGATTTTAATAACACTAGTCCAGATATGAGACATGAGCTCCCAAGAATCCACCATCAACTCAGAAGTAAAAATGGAGCAAGGTTACAGAATACTTCTTCAGATGAAAGAAGGCAGAATTGGATATTGATCCTGTAAGCGGTTACAAGACGAAACAGAAATGAAATACAAAACATGATTCCTCTCTTTGGAAAAGCAATACAAGGGTCAACAGACAAGAGAAAGAGGAGAGCTATGGGAGTATAACAAAGAAAATAACATCTACTCACTAAATAGAGATAATGACTCCTTCATAGATAAAAAAAAAAAAAAAAAAACATTGGTTGATGGAGGTTGGTGTAAATTAATTCAACTATAACGCACAACTCTCATCCATCTGAGAGTTGAGATTATTGCCGTTTTTAATGCGCTGCTTAATGAGGATTAAACTATACAGCAGCCTGAGTCTACTTTGTGTTTTGTCTTGGCAACAAACCAACATGACTGTAAGGAGGTATCTGGTAGCAAACACAGTTTGTGCATGTTGGAAGCTTGTTAAACCAGGTGCCAGTGCAATACAGTGGCAGTTTGTAGTGAGTTTCCAAGAATTGCAAAAACATTGCAGCAATCATGATCAAATATGACTCAAAACCACAACTGCCTAATATGTAAGAAATCACTCTATAAACCTATGACTGCCGGTAATGCAAAGCATAGGGAGCTGTAGTACGTAAAGCATGCATGGCCTTTAAAGTCTGTAAAGAATAAATACGTGTTCTGAGTTTATCAGACCAAAGAAGAAAGTGTTATTAACCACCAAGTCAAACAGTCAAAATGTGTCAGATAAATTTAGAAAATGGCATGACTAACTTTGAAACACTCTGAGCAAATGAATTAATCTCTGTCTCTCTGTTAGGGGTGCAGGGGTGTGCTCAGGGTGGCCTCAGCGTGTCATCAAGCCACCCTTTAAGGACCGCCCACAAAATCCTGGACTGAAAACTGGTGAAAAACTGTTTGAACCTCTGACTCCACATTTCAGTAATATATCATTCAAAGTCTTTTCACTTGTTTTTTCAGCAACTATTTTCCAACATATTTAATGTGTTTTGAAAGAAATCTCAGAGTTGCCTTTACACAGACTTTAAGTGAAATGTTGACCGAAATAAGCTGGTCAGCTCATGCCTTCAGACAGACAATAACTGCCCAGTCAGACAGAGAGCAGGAAAGTAAGGCAGTGCATGTCTCCGGGGTTTAGCAATGTCAGACTGCACAGCACAAAATATTAGCCTTCCCTTTATTGCTTTCTGTCAGCTGCTCTAAAAGCTTCTCCATCATTGGCTCAGAGAGCATTTAAGCTCTCCAAACAGCAGCAGAGGCTACCCGAGGCCTGACTCAGAAGAGAACGTTGTTTTTAATCTTCAAATTCTGAGATTTCAATATTAATCATCAAGTCTCTTTAGCCTTTGACCACCTTGCTAATGTTATGCTTTCATTTGTTTACAACAACCAAAATGACAGATGTTTAGAGAGGAGTACACGTCTCGGCTTTATTATTTTATGTACAGTACAGTGTCTGCACTCTCTCTGCCGTCAAACAATCACAAAATACAAACAAAGCTGGGTTTTGACCTTTCCCACGCAGACCTGCGCCTCTGTGTTGTCAGACAGAGGGTGAGTATGGGGTTAATGCTATACAAATGAAGAGAGGCTGTTGAATATGTATGGATGTAGGGTAGCGCGTGTGCACTAGTGCAGCAGTAGTAGGGCCTGTCAGGCAGTCTTCCTCATTAGCAGTGAGTGAAACAGACATGTTAGCGCTGCACATTGTAGCAGTCAGACTCAGGCTGTCCACCAGCTTAGTGCATAACACTTAAACTTTCAACTTCTGACTGTTGTTGACTCTTGTTAGCGAAATCCCACGTCGGAAACTTTTCCTTTCCTGTGGGAAAGTTTGAGCAGAACTGAACGGTGTTGTCTGCATTTTAACAGAGACAGAAGAAAACTTTGCGGTTTTGGGTTGATGTGGGAGGAAGTGGAGCCAAGCTTTTAGTCGTCCTCTGTCAGCAGATTCTGCTTGAAACCGAGCAGCGTGCGTGGGTTCAATGAGTTATCTGCACACAGGAATATGGAATCTCAATGACACAGATATCACAGCTTTCTACTGAAAGAAGCGCAATGTGCAGTGGGAGAAAAGTTTTTTTTTTTTTTAAACTTTCAACAGCTCCCTTGCACAGTTCTCTAACCATACAAATTGATTGGTGTATTTTGGAGGAAGTAAACAAGTTTGTTTCATTAGAATATAGAAAAACAATATACTGTGTGCATTCAAAGTGTTTGACATTTGCTTTGAATAATGGCCATATTGTTCATCTGTCTAAAGAACATAGTATTTACGTTGACAGCTTTTTCCCCCCTAATATATCCCTCACTATATTAATATTCACTCATTTTTATGTTGGTGATACTGTAAAACTAAACGCAAAAAAATGATATTTTTTATTTTGTTACATGTTTCCTGGAGTAGTTGGATATCTGAATTAATATATTTGCTTTGATGGTGAGCTACCTTACCTGAACTGAACCAACCTTGCACAGTGTGTGGTAGGAAATGAGCTGAATGTGATTTAGAGCTCTAAATATCACCGGTGCCTATGTGTTGGTGAAACATTGCCCTCTTGGATCTTTTTCATCACAGTTTTCTTGGATTTAATCTCTACACCTACACTACACCGCTTTTTCTTAATGTTACCTCCAACACATTCCCCGAAATGATGCTATCACCGGAAATCTCCCCAGACAGCGATACTATTTTCGATGGGAGCAGTGGAAAGCAACTTCAGCAAGGGCTCTGCAGTATTTGGAAAGTGAATGAAAAGTTTGGTGCACACAAAATTGAAAACTATCTTTCATACAAAGCACACACTTGCCTGGCTGCAAAGACATTTGTCAGCTGCTCATGGTACAGCGATCTGGTAATTTGGTACTCAATCAAAATTTGAGGCAGGGCTGGAGCTCTTGACATGGTGCAGCGGTGGCAAATGTCCCCCTTTCGTGCATGTATGCTGCATTAGTAATGGAGAAGAATATTTATGCAGACATGAAGGACACACATCTTCTGTCTTAACTCAGCCACGCAGTGCTTTTCAAACTTTTAATTATCATACTTTTTTTCTTGCAAATGAAGTCAAAATACACAGTTATTTCAAAGCTGCAACATCGGAATTAACTAGACTATTTTGCATTATATGTACTGTTTGCCAAAACAGGTGCTGGAGCTGCATCCTGCATTTGTACAATTAGCATATCTGTCTGGCTAATTGTGTTTCGCTTATTCTGTATAATTAAACTTCTTGTTAATTTCATATAAATTGCTGTTTTTGTTAACTCTACATCTTCATTACTTGTCATATGTTCCTAACAAGGCTGCACATTATGTTATTTTATGTAATGTCCTTTAGCAGCTCTCAGACAGGGAACACACAGGTGTACTCGGTCTTCAGTTTTCTCTCCTCCCTCAGTGTGTCTATATGTTTGTGTGTCTCTCTCTTTGTGATGAACACATCAGAAGAATGTAACCCTAACCCTAACCCCCTCTGGATTATTTTGAAAATCCATCATGTCACACTTTTCAATTAACAATTACACAGTTTAACTGCAACTAAAACCACCCTGCTGATTTGTTAATGGACTTCAGTGAAATCTCATTTGGCAGGGCTTTAGTCCTACAGTGACCATCAGAAAAATGACAGCGCTGACTGTTGATTGAAAGGACATGCAGTGAGATTAAGCAGTAAAGAGGAGGAAAGGTGATTTCCATAAACACACATTTTAAAATGTCTTCACAGCAGAAAGAAATATGTTTAATAATTGTATGAAAAACATTTTGTGCAGTTCGAACACAGAAATCAACACTTAGGTTGCAGCAAAAGCAAAGAAGAACAGGACAAATCCACTAAATGCTTGTCAAGCGACAACTAAAATAATGTTGAACTGAATTTGTTAGTTTGGATAATATAATGGTAGCAGGTCAAGAGTTCCTAATCATCAGTGTAACTCTGTGTGTGTCTTACTTGGATTTGCTCTTCTCATTTCCCTGTAAGCTTCCAACACACTTTTTGAACAATTAAAAGCCCAAATCAGCAATCAGTTGTGCAGTTGTCACTTCCTATCTCAGGGACTGCAGGTTTGCTGCAGGGTCTAACAGGGCCCCGTTGGTGGGCACGTGGGTTGCTGCCGTCCTCTGGCTGTCTTTTCGAATGAGTTGAATGTGAAATGATTCCTTAAGCGACGCTGACTGTTACACCTCGCTCGTATCTTATCCATGTGAACAGATGCTCGTTAGCCATGGGGGGATTTAGTCCCGACAAAAACAACATGAGGATGTGTGACGTGAGGTGCGTGCAGGAAGACTCATACCGCCTTAAAAAAAACAAAAAAAAAACAGTTGAAACCTGCTTAGAATTAGACACAAAACCCCATAACAAACACTCTTTACTGGAGGTTCAGTATCCCAAGTGCTTTTCAGTAGTGTCATTACACTAATTGCATTTTTCAACATGGATTGAGCGAGTGGGAATGGAGGCTTTAACCTTCATGGTAGATGAGGAGGCCTTTTTAGCCCCCCGATGTGTAACATGAAGCATGTAGGACAGAGACAGAGCAGGATATTCAGAGTGCAGAGAACATTTTTGTGATGCCTTTTTTCTTCTTTAGCTCTGTGTAATATACAGCTTTTCACATCTTTCAGAGTACGTCTCAGCGGACAAGAGAACCATTTGGGAATCCATGATGCATAATCCCTTTAGCAACATGCACAGGTAAAATTGGAATGTTTCCTCTCTTGGCACGTCCTCTTTGGGATTTTTTTTTTATATAATGAACAAAAAAAGCATTTTTAAATTAGGAACATGTAGATACCTGCAAGGGTGTAATTTGCTACATTATGGCAGCCTGGAAACTAAGCCTGCTTGGGCCACAATAGCTGATTTTTAAAATGAGTCTGTGCTAAACATAAAAGCATGTCATAGATGGACAACATATATTATCTCACAGCGCTCACAACCCTACTGATCTCATCATGTTTTACAAGGTCTGAAAGGGGAATGCCTGCAAGAAAAGGCAAGAAGATAAAATGAACATGACTGCTGGTGTCAGTCTCCTTTATCAGGTCTTACACATATATGTGTGTGCCTTGGTTGCATATAAGGTCTTCTAGAAATTCAGACATAACATAAAGTCTCTAGCGATCATTGAGAAGTCTCCTGAAGCGATTCTGCTCCACAGCATACAGACATGCTTCTTCTACAGCTTTTTAGTGCGGCAATGAGGTGGATTTAGCGTGACCTTTTAACTTTCTTTGGCTGTTTCTTTTTTATTAATTATTATAATGTGTTCACTGTTCAGACTGCATTCACAGCTGGCTGTGGTCTGATCACAATATGAGCCAGACTGCATGTTGTCTGTGGTTGGTAGCAAAATGGTAGATTTGGCATGTGTCTTAGTTTTAGTGAGCTCTATTTACATGATTGAATTGGAATATAATATGCATAGCTCTGTTTTTATTAGCGCAGAAACACCTGAAAATAGAAACTGTTATGTTTTTATTAGCTTAGAATGACCTCTTGCACAGATTCTGCCATGTTATTTTTACAGTAACTCAGCATGGATAAACTAAACACTGGTTCTAGATAAGACTTTGCATGGCCAATAAGGTCTTTCACTTATTATTCAGATACAGATTATATTTTAATACCAAGAACTGATGCATGGGTACCTGGTATTGTTTTAAATGTAGGTCAGTGCATGCAGATTTCAGCTTAATGAATTTATGATCACATAGGACTAAAAAACATTCATTGCTCTGTTCAACAACAGCTAAATAAGACATCTGGTTCAAAGTTTCACAGAGAGGATGCAGAGAAACACAAAGAATGCTGCCTCAGTCACACTCTGGCCTGTGTTGGGAGTTGACTAGATAGTACAGTGATCTGTTTATTGATCAGAGATTAATGCTGCTAACATTACAGCAATCTGCACAACACCTTGCCAAAGAAATCCAATAAAAAAAATGACACTCATAGAATATGCTTAATTATGTTTCATTTTGTGTTTATTAAATCTAGAATTGTACAATCATAACAAATGAACTTCTGCTGCCTCCAGGTGGCCAAAAAAATAATGAACGTAAGGGAAAACAGACGACTTTTTTGCTTTAAGTCGCTAATCACCAAACATGATATTTCCCAGGAAAATGAAGGCTTGATTTAAGAGACTTAAATACAAGCTTACACTTTTTGTTCTAAAGATCCCTTCTCACGTTACTCCCCCTTCGACCTCAACCCTACTTCAGACTTCAGGCTGCAAAACCACACTGGCTTCGATGGAGATAAGGAGACTTTGACACAACTAAGCAGGTCCCAGGTGAGATCGTACCAATGTCAAGCATGCTGCTGGAAAATGGCATACATAATACACCTCTAATACCCGTCCTGGGTAGATAAAGGTTAAAAGAACTGTATAGCTGGCAGCTGCTGGCCAATGGATCTTGAACATGTCCAACGTGCCCGGAGCTAATAGAACAAGCTCTCAGAAATCCCCAGACTGTGAAATTACCATCAGTGAATGTGGCTTAGCTATTTAATTCTGTCATCTCCACTCAGTCAAGAAAAGGCATATCTGCTCTTTGCAATATTACTGACACACTGGCCAGTGCAGATGAAGTATTTAGTATTAATTTAGTATAATTTTCAGAGTGTAGTACTATGGTGAATATGGACAGCTGTGCATGGGTATTTGTTAGAATAACAATAATTAATTACTTATGGAAAACAGAACAAAACAAACAAACAAACAAACAACAAACAAAAAACTAGTGAGTCGACAACTTTCTATAACAGCCAAACATCAAGCAGGTGCAACAACATAAGACAGTCAGCTAATACTTACTAGTCCAACAGCAAGAAGCCCAGCTCTGTGTCTGTCTCTCAGCCTTTTTATTTCACAAAGCTCTTGCCAACAGCTAAAAGTCAGTTCCAGATTTATTCTTGTTTGGCAACCTCTTCCTCAGTCACTTTCTATTTTTTTCTTCTTCATCTTTGTTGTTATGTCCATAGAAGCTGCTTAGGCTTGTTACATTGCTCACTTGCCCAGCTCCGGTTCTAGCACAACACCAACTCTGCCCGTCATCAGCATTTCCTGTTTTGTCTAAGTGAAATAAGTAAAACAGTTGGTCGTGTGTCACTTGGTGATGCAAAGCACTATGTACTTCTCATGGGAGATCGTACCCAGAGTGACTTTGTACAAAAGCAGGCATACAGGGTGAGAATGACAGAGGCACCATTCATTTGATTATGATAGAAAAGTTACACAATGGTTTAAACATATACCATGAAGCTATGAAGCTATCAATGCTCAACTCCAACAGTGAACATTGATTAATTATGTTCATATTCAGGTTTAATAAAAATAATATATGGGAATATTTTGAAATCTGCATTGTTTACTTACATGTTTTGTCCATTACCACCAACAGTCGATCAGTGATAAAACTGTGAAAACACATTTTTAATGTTTACGATCAGATTAATTTGTACATTAAAACGGGTAGATGAAAACTGACTTACTGTCTACTGTACTTGTGACCAATGTTTTTTCTTGGGGTCACTTTGAAAGTTCCTGAGCCTCAGGTCAGGGAACACTGTTTTATGTGACACCTACAATCTGAAGCTTGATTGGAAGAGCACAAGAAAATAACGAAAGTGATGCACCATCAAGGACAAATGAGCAGCAGCATTGAGTTTGAGAGAATGCAATGAATTATTTAAACACTACAACACTGAGCCAGCTGAAAACAGATGGGAAAATTAACATCTGTGTTTGTTTAATGACTACATGCACGATGTCAAGAGTGGGTCAAGAGTATGCAGGTTGTCATTTCACTCAATCAAGCACTCAGAAAACTGCACTAATTAGATTCTGGAAGAAGTTGTTCTAATCAGTGAGAGCAACTTGTTTGTTTAGTTTGAAAGAAAACTGTGTAGCCATAAGTTTTTATACAAAATGTAGTTTCTAATTTACATACAAAATGTCTGCAAATCACAGCAGTTTAGATACAACTTGTCAGTAGGTGTAATTTACTTGGTTTCCTTTCATCACAGTTTAACAGGTAAAGACACTAGAGGGTCATGAACTCCAGGATGCCCTTTAGCTATAATAAGGCCAAAGGATATTTGGAGGCCTGACTTCTGGATGATACAGGTCACTTTGTCACAATGCATCCTGCCGGCCTCCAAAATAGATGTCAGTAGCTTACAGCCTGACATGAAATTAACTAAAACCAGAGACCTACAGGCAGAGTGTCACCTCAGCTCACCCACAGCTTGTGCACTGGGGAAGACGTGGGTTGCAGTTTATTGTATCTCTGACAACCAAAAACTGATTGGGAGGAAACTTCAACTGCACTACAGTCATTTTAACGTTTGCAGGCTATTATACGATTAAAATGCAGATGGCAACTAATAATTACTGTCATCTATTTTTTGGTCAATCTATTGGTGGTATACTTCATAATATATGAAAAAAGGGGTGCTACTTTAATTGGATAGTCCACCTAGAGAGTACTTGTAACATTTCAACAAATAACACCAACAGACAAAGTGAAACAGTTAAAATGTTCCAAATAAGTCTCCAAATATAATATATAAAATATCATAAATCCATATTTGTAGGCGGACAATATCCAAATAAAGTGCAACAACAAGTAGTGAAAATGGTCCATCACAAGTTTGCTGAGTCAAAGGCTTGGTTTGGCTTGTTTTGTCTGACTAAAATCCCAAAAACACCAAAACCCCAAAAATCCAATTTACAAGGATATGAAGCAGTAAATCCTCACATATATACAAGAATTCACCAATGTATTGCTTTCATGCATTGTAATGTTTTTTGTAGACCTGTCAGTGGTTACCGGGATTCATTTTTAGTTCTGTTAACTTTTGTCTTTTGTGTAAAATGTTAAATGTCCAGTGTGTAGGATTTAGTGACATCTAGTGATGAGGCTGTAGATTACAACCAACTGAATACCCTTTGCCTTGCCTCGTGCTCCCCTTACAAGCATGTCTGTGAAACTGGAAAACTCTATCTGGAGTTTATTGTAGGAAAACAGTGAAGTCAACTCCTCTGTAGATAAAAGTAGATAAAGATAAAGTGCTAATTCCAAGATGATAAAATACAACTAGAAAAATTTCTAAAGAAATTTTGAGTGTGCCTGACTCTGGCCCCGTCGCCCCCATGCATTGAATATCTGTCAAGCATGTTTGTGCGTGTTTGTGTGGTCTGGTGTCTGTTAATGAGAGAGTTTTTCAAAGTCTTTTATTTTGAAAGACTTTTGTCTTGTGTGTGTTGTGTATGCATGTGTGTATTTGTCTTGTCTGTCTATCTCTGTATCTGTGTTTGTCTAGAGAGAGAGAGAGAGAGAGAAGGATAAAATGGCTGACATTAAAATGTAGTCTTGATTAGTCATTGATATCATACAGAGACTTCAACAAAGTTTGTCAAAGGCAGGCTTGAGGTTGCCAAGCAACCAGGGTCAGCTGCAGGTCAGTGTGACCCGAAAAAAACTGACTCCCCTCCGTTTTTCCTTTCTGTTAACACTATTGACAAATAACTTCAGACATAAGTAGCAGAGGTCAAAATATGCCAGCAGAGTGAAAATTGTTGTTTAATATAAGAGGAGAGTCAGTTTAATGACAGAAGTAAAGTGTGACGAAAAACTGACTCCTCTTTTTTCCTTTCTGTTAACACTATTGACAAATAACTTCAGACATAAGTAGCAGAGGTCAAAACATGATAGCAGAGTGAAAATTGTTGGTGTTACATCTTGCATTTTTAATATAAGAGGAGAGTCAGTTTGTGACAGAAGTAAGTGTGACCGAAAAAACTGACTCCCTCCTTTTTCCCTTTCTGTTAACACTACTGACAAACAACTTCAGACATAAGTAGCAGAGGTCAAAACATGATAGCAGAGTGAAATTGTTGGTGTTACATCTTGCATTTTTAATATAAGAGGAGAGTCAGTTTGTGACAGAAGTAGGGTGTGACCGAAAAAATGACTCCCCTCCTTTTTCCTTTCTGTTAACACTATTGACAAAATAACTTCAGACATAAGTAGCAGAGGTCAAAATATGCCAGCAGAGTGAAAAATTGTTGGTGTTACATCTTGCATTTTTAATATAGAGGAGTCAGATTGTGACAGAAGTAAGTGTGACCTGAAAAAACTGACTCCCCTCCTTTTTCCTTTCTGTTAACACTATTGACAAATAACTTCAGACATAAGTAGCAGAGGTCAAATATGCCAACAGAGTGAAAAGTGTTGGCGTTACATCATGCTTTTTAATATAAGAGAGAGTCAGATTGTGACAAGTAAGTGTGACCGAAAAATCTGACTCCCCTCCTTTTTTCCTTTCTGTTAACACTATTGACAAATAACTTCAGACATAAGTAGCAGAGGTCAAAATATGCCAGCAGAGTGAAAAATTGTTGGTGTTACATCTTGCATTTTTAATATAAGAGAGTCAATTTAACAGAAGTAAATTAATGACCCGAAAAAAACTGACTCCCTCCTTTTTCCTCTCTGTTAACACCAGTGACACATAACCAGACATAAGTAGCAGAGGTCAAAATATGCCAGCAGAGTGAAAATTGTTGGTGTTACATCTTGCATTGTAATATAAGAGGAGTCAGATTGTGACAGAAATGAAGTGTGACCCGAAAAACTGACTCCCCTCCCTTTTTTTCCTTTCTGTTAACACTATTGATAAATAACTTCAGACATAAGTAGCAGAGGTCAAAATATGCCAGCAGAGTGAAAATTGTTGGTGTTACATCTTGCATTCTTAATATAAGAGAGTCAGATTGTGACAGAAGTAAGTGTGGCAGAAAAAACTGACTCCCCTCTTTTTCCTTTCTGTTAACACTATTGACAAATAACTTCAGACATAAGTAGCAGAGGTCAAAATATGCCAGCAAGTGAAAAATTGTTGGCGTTGTCTTTGCATTTTAATATAAGAGGAGGGTCAGTTTGTGACAGAAATAAAGTGTGACCGAAAAAACTGACTCCCCCTCAGCACACCTCTCTGTTAACACTTATTGACAAACTAGAAAAGATTCAAAAGAGTGAGTGTATGCATGTGTGTATTTGTCTTGTCTGTCACTATCTCTGTATCTGTGTTTGTCTGAGAGAGAGAGAGAGAGAGAAGGATAAAATGGCTGACATTAAAATGTAGTCTTGATTAGTCATTGATATTATACAGAGACTTCCAACAAAGTTTGTCAAGGCAGGCTTGGGGTTGCCAAGTAACCAGGGTCAGCTGCAGGGTCAGAGTAATTAGTCGGGTGTGCATAAGCACTCTGTGTGTCACTGAAAAGTCTGAAAGTCTCTGAATGAAGTTCCGAAGGTGGCCAAAAACAGCCTATAAGGTGTGCCGCAAACCAAAAAACCGGAATCGTTGGCTTCCTTGTCATAATACGACCAGTTCCTTGCGATTTTCAGCGAAAAATTGTTTAAACTTTGGCCAGGTGGAGTCAGGTAAGAACATGTACTCCTAGCTCTTCTGGAAATTTCTCTCAAATTAACATGGGAGTACATTGGGCAGGAGATGGGTGTTGCTGCTGCGTAACTGCGTCTCCCGCCAAAACTATACATCCTGACAGCTTTATGACCCAGTGAATATGGTGAGGCGACAAATTTTCCTCGTTTCTAGCTATAAATGATTTCTGTGAAAGCTTGACATTTCTTGAGACATGATGCAGTTTACAAATTTATTTTTAAACCAAGTTTTCTCTCTCTCTCTGCACTCTACTTGATGACATCACTCACTCTAGCTCTCGAAAATTGTGTAATACACACCCATTCATTTTTGGCGTGGTTTTTGGCATTTTTGGCAAAACCGTTTGGTGAATCTTTGAAAAATAACATTCCCTGCGTTCCGGCCGAAGCGATCGTTTTTGACAACCGTTTTTGTGTATGTCGCGACAAAAAACTCTGATTTTAGTGAGCCAAAAAAAAAGAGCGTAATAATAATAATAAGAAGAATAATGGCGATTGGATAACATGTAGTGTGTGCTTTCCAGGCACACTCAATTAGTTACATTTTCAGGTACACTAATAGAAAATACAGTTATGAATACTATTGTCGACCCTTCTTAATCTCACATACTGGATCTTTAAGCACTCCTGCACCTGCTGTAGATAGAATATTCTGAGCTTTATTTGCATTGTAATGAAGGCAGTGTAAACCAGTTACTAGTTTTTAATCACAATATACCTCGACTCATTCACCTCAGGAAGTATTAATTTGTGAAATAATGTCTCATTGAAAGTTGAGAGACAATACTATTTAGTATCACCCAAAGATAGATGCTAGAAAGTGCTGTCAAGGGGTCACATTGGGATTCATCCTCCGAGAACTGTGGATATCAATACCAAATAGGATATGAATCCGTCAGGGACTAATCGAGATTGTAGTTTTCCACCAGAAAACATTTTCAGATAGCAGAATAAAATGCTCCCTAAAATAGATTTCCATCATTGACTGTGCTGCAGTGGAAAATTACACATTCCAGTCAGAAAGAAACATCTGTTTACTTCACATTACTTTTCCTTACAGAAAAACTCTGAAAAGAAGTTTTTATTCTGTACCTTGTAATATCCAAAGGACACGAGTCATACTCTGTTCAAGTACTCCCAGCGTTCAAACCGTTTTCAAAGGGATTTCCTTTATTTATGGAATGGTATTGAAATCTACAAAAGAAACCGACAATGCAGAAGGAATTTAATTTGATCAACCAGGGCCTGAAGCTGCAGCAATAGATGATGGATTTCCCTGTGGTGCTGCAGCCTTGTCCTATAACTTTGAATATTAAGTATATTCCTCAACACAAGGATTCCACTGGTGTATGTACATGCATTAGTGTGAGATTTGCAGATAAGCAGGTTCATTTGGATTAAGCTCGGGTGAAGAACCTCTAGAACTCTCCAGGCGTCCTTTGAAGATACTTCCCTTCATTCACTTTGCATTGCTTATGGGAATGTGTTTGCACTCACTACGCATGAACCAATAGTCAAGGAAGCTGGTGATGAAGTGTTATGCAAATGGCGTGCTTGTTGATCCAGCCTACAGTGAAACCATTTTGCATGTTTATGTGAATTGCAGCTCCACAGTTAAAAATCCATACAATCCTAACCATTTTGTTTTAAGCCCATCCGCATGGAAGCATGTTTACATTGCTGATGATCACTTCAAAGAATTTGGAAGTGATCACTTACGGTACTGACAGAACTGGGCAAGCCAGGAATCAACCACTCTGACCTGCTTTATCACGAACATCCCAGCTGCCTATGAGTTTTCCTGGTGTATTGGTTTTGATGCGTTTTTAGATCTCCATGTCTGTTATTACTGTGTGTTTTTAATAGCCTGACCATAGCTGCTGTAGAACATTATGTATACCTCTCTGACACACAAGTGAGTGACAGCTGTGTACCGTTGCCTAACAACAACAGATGCCTCATTGGCGAGAATAAAAAAGGGTGTGATGGGGATCAGAGCTGTTGGGATCTGCACTTTATATACATCCTGTTGACCACACAGTCATGACAGTGTTTCTGCTGCAAGTTATAGTTTTAAAATGCAAATCAAAAAATGCAAATTGGTTATCAATTATTTTTGTTTAATCAGTTTCATCCAAATATTTCCCAATAGTTAGTTTCTGTTTTAAAAAAAAAAAAAACACATTATGGCTATTGCTGCTGACAGTTAGAAAGTGCTATTTTCAATTTAAACCCGCAATCTTGAGCTCGAGAGGCAGAAGTCATCATCCACCATCCATCCAATTTTAGTTTTCTGCTTTTCACATGGGTTTTTAATTGAGGTGGAAGTCTCCTCTGAAAGATTAGATGAAACTGCAGCCTGTGGTGGTGTAATTACATTAGGAAGGATGTTTGATTCTGGACGGGTACCTGGCTGTTCCTGCTGTGCGACTAAACTGTCTGTCAAACATCAAAACATCTCAGTTTTAGTTTGCTTTTTGCCAGTAAGACTGAAAATCGAATGAGTTAGGAAAAAATCCTAAGGGAAGGAATTGGCATTTTCTCATTTGCATTTTATATATTTATAATTTTTAGTAGGAATATTGAAGTATGCTGGAAAAAGAGCTCAGGGAGCCATCAGGTTCTCTCAATATTATGCTGTTTAAAGTAAACCCTGGGGCGGGTTTAGCTCAGTTGGTGTGCAAAGGCTCAGGTCCTTGCAGCAGAAGCTGGGTTGAATCCGATCATGTCATTCCCCCAAATCATGCTGGATAGCTTTCCTGATATGGACTGGGTAATGTGTTAGGAATGTGGTGTTCTGTGGCAAATGCCAGTCGAGCTCCGCGGTGTCGTGCAGTGGCACAGGTTCACACTACAGGATGTAGTAGGGCCCTCCAGGCCACTCGTGAGATCTGTTTCTGATTGTTTGGTCAGAGACATTCACACTGGTGGCCTGCTGGAGGTCATTCTCATGAGCCTCTGGCGAGTGCTCATCCTGTTCCTACTTGCACAAAGGAGCAGATACTGGTCCTGCACTGATGGGTTAAGGACCTTCACATGGCCTTGTCCAGCTCAGATCTCTCCTCCATGCTCTTGAGACCGTGCTGAGACACAGCAAACCTTCTGCTTTTAATGGCATACATACTATATATATATATATATACACACACACACACTTCTATACTCAGCCGCTCATGTTGCTTTTATTTCCTGGAAAAAAGAAAAAAACAGTGGGGTGTCTCACAGCTCTGCACTCTGGCCTGACACTGCCATCAATTGAGACTCTGCTCCGTTCTCAGCTTCTTGCTCTGATGCTCTGAGTCACCATTCAAATCAAATTTTGTAGCCAGCTCAGGAAGAAGGACCCATTCAGAGAGAGTTTGCTGAACATGCTGTTCTCTCACTGTTTCACACTGATCCGGACAAAGCATGGAGCTGAGCAGTGACACTGGTGGTCTCTGGACAGTCCCAGGTTTAGCCTTATGTAGCTTTTATTCCCTTTGTATCCTACTTTCCTATAACCTTTACACATAGGCACACTCCAAAAAGAAAAGAAAAAAAAAAAAAACATTAAAGTGCTATTTTGTGATATATTGCATATTAAATGCTACTTAAAGTGAAGTAATGTGTTATTATATTATAATGGTAGGTAGTGCGTGTATAATATTAAGTATATTATTGAGTGCAGTATGAGCGATTTTTAACAGGAGCACTTTGATTTAAAAAATGTTGTCTGTGCAAATTACTTGATGCCTTTATGTTTGTTAAAAAAGAACATTTGAGAGCCAAGCATGCGTGTTTGACTTCCTCGGGCAGTAGATCTCCAAAAACAACAAACATATGTTTATGTTATGTATTATTTTCAACCTTATGTCCAAGGCCTTCTGCTCACTGTAAATTAGCATTTCTCATTACACTTAGTCACAATATGTGTTGTGAACTAATGCTGATTTGATAGCTGCTTGAGTTTACCAACCACAGTTTGTTGCTAACTTGTAGATAGTTCAGTTTTAAGTGTAGAGTCTCTGCTGTGCTCTTGGTCTCACTCTTTGCCATGTGACCTATAAGTACTCCTAATTTGAGATATAGAGTTCTTCCACATTTTCCAATGGATAGATGGACCCACAGATTTATTCATTTAAAGACAATGAGTGTGAATGACTGTATGTGTGTGTTTCTGAGATGGGAAGTACACTGACTGATGACTAGATGACAAACTAGGACTGAAGCTGTTTTTTTGTCAGATGATATCATCCTGTCATCTATTTTCACTAAAATATTGTAGAGGCTTTGGGAGAGAATTAACTGGTTTTGTTTTTTTTTTTTTGGTTTACTCTAAATGGTAAGAGGAACAAGGATTCCTCCATTTTCTTTGTTATATGTAATTTTTGTTTGGTGACTGAAAAGTCAAGCTGTTCACCACGCAACACAGCCAGTGTGATGTCTTCCCACGATACCTGACACCTGTCCTTGCAGCAGCTAGGAATGACATTAACTTAGAAATTCCAAATATAAATTTATGAGGGGAGTCACTGGTTTTAAAGTAGATGCTCCTGGACATGCCTTGTGTAAGAAATACCATGTTTGTGAACACTTCAAGGTCAGTGTTAACTATTTTATACCATATCGGCTTCACTGGACCCAAGTCTCTGTTTTCTTAACTCTTACATGGAGATGATTACCATCTAAGTGACGACATTGATGTTGGGGCCAAAATACCGAACCATTGCCTAGGCAGAATCTCCAGGAACATCCATGGGTATCCAGGAACATCCGCTTTTGGAGCCTCAGTCTTACATCTGCCTTGTGCAGATGTGGGCTGTTGGCTTCGATAGCGTGACCTTCAACAGCCAAGTGTGTTGAAGGAGCTTCAAGTAGTCAACCAACTCAAGTCTGAGCCATGGTTTGTGCCAGAAAATGGTGGATAACTCCCTTCAGGTTGGCAATGAGCTTTGGGTAGTCACCAAAAGTAAATAAAAAAAAAATTTCCTTCTAAGGGTGACTGGTGATGAAATTTGTATAAAACTTTGAGAAATCAAAAGTCAACAGTGGTCAGATTATTAGTTCTATTTACTCCTTTAGGAAATGCAGACATTTAAAATGGAAAGTTCACTTACTGAAGGGCACTTGAAGCATGGTAGGACAATCTTCACAGAGGCAGGGGCAAGATTGGGACCTCAGAAGGAACTCGACCCAGTTGCTTTTGACTGTGAAGTGAGATGAGCTCTTCGGCAACGAGGAGGTCTGAGTTCCCTAAATGAGCTCTCTATTGGTGCTCAAGTTTTTCTTGGACCCACATACGATATGGTAAGATCTGCGAAAATGTGGGACAAACTTTGGCAACTATGGCCCATTTTGGGTGAGGCTAACTAGGTTCAGGGCTGAGAATCAAAACTCAACCCTTAGGATATCAGGCTTACACTGTGAAACCTAAAAATAGATCAAACACAGTGGAAAGTTTTTATTTCTAGCAGACCTGGGTGCATATAGAGATTTCCCCAGGAGGAGCTACAGTAAGGGGAGGAACTACTGGAGGGTCAAGAAGTGAGCTCCTGCCTGCTTTGATGCTATTGTAATTATAAAACTAATATTTAACAACTGAATGATGAAATTATCTTTCTGTGCACTGTTGACCTGGTCAATTGGAATTTGAGGTTAACAAATGTCACATTCATATTAGATTTGAGCACCCTTATTCAGATTGGAGTGCTGAAGGGAGGCTGAATGAGGGCGGCGTGTAGGAGAGGCAGAGAGGGGCTGAGGGTGGTGAGGCTCCATTACATCTCATTTGGGTTCTGCTGCTTGATTAATGTGGCCCTTCATTTTCAGATTGGGTATTCACCAAGAAATTTGATGAAGACAATCAGATTTCCCATATTACGTTATTCTACAAACTGCTTGAATGGATGCACTTTTATAGGGCCTATTGTTTTAATGATGGATTGCTGCATCTTGAAAATTAGGCCATTAGAGATCGAAGGATTTTAACAAGATCACAGAAAGTTTGCAAGCTATGCTCTTCTGCAAATATGATGAAAGTTGAAGAAGCAATAAAGCCACTGTCCTTGCATTTTTATGTCACATAATGCCTTTAAACCTGAATTATTTTGGAATTAATTAAGTGACAGATCAATGGCTGTAATGTGAAAAGGTCACACCAGCATTGTTACGCTGGACCCTCGTAGAATAAATAGCTTGCTCTGATGTTTTAGTACTGGACTTGGCTTGGTCTCATGGTGGTGAAGACTAAACCAGAACTAAAGAAAGAGTATGAAAGAGTGAATGATGAATGAATGAACTGTATAAGCTAACATTAGGAGTCACATTTGATTGTTTTTTTGTTTTTGCAGCTGAAGGCTGGAGGCCTCGTTTAAGAGCGGGGCTTGCAAGAAGAAGGATATACCATTCTGCTAACAAATTCCAGAACAAGAAATCACAGATGGCGTTCCATCGACACTCCTTTACGAGAGTGAGCTGTTAAGTTTCTCACGTCAAAGGAGACAGCGCACTTTAAAACCACATAACACCTTCAAGAAATAGCTTGATAGCTTGGATCATAGTGTTCTTAACCTGTGAGTCTGTTTTTTCTATATCAGAGAACAAAGAGAACAAAGGCACATCATTCACTCCCAAATAGAATGTGATAATGACACCAAATAACATACCAGTGATTCAGTGATTTCGGCCTTAATTAAGCGGATTAAGGAAAGGTGTTTCGGTATCTGTTTGCTCAAAGAAACAAACAAAAAAAAGACTTGAAAGCAATCTTTAACCTGCAGAGAAAAGAATTGATACCATAAAAAAGTAACATGTTTGTTTGATCGGTAGAAACGGTATAGTGAAAAGAAAGTTTTTTTATCGAATGCAACCAGCTGTGTCCCTACTGCTTGGCTTACTGCCAGCCCGAGAGCAGCAGCTGGCAGGGGAAGACTTCAGCTAGCGATTTCACTGATAAACACGCTTAATCACAGGAGGACTAATCAATGAGAAATCACCTGGTGGTGATTGGTTTGTCTGCTGCCCTGCGGAGCACTCAGCTCCTCCACAGGCTTTACAAAAGGGATCACAGGAAATGCTTTTTTAACACATCAATATTTATACCAAATGAAGTCACATTTACAAACTGATGGTCGGACGTGCGTATCTGAAAACAGTGACACATCTTCATTTGGTTTGCGTCTGTGCTCAGGCACGTTGGATTGTGTGTGACTATGGTTAAGTGCTGACCTTCAGCTTTAATTTGGCCGGTTCACATCCATATTGAGGGACTCTATCTCGTTCAGATCTGGAATACACTCCAGAAGACAAACTGCTAGAGATCGTAATCTAATCCCATGCAGATAGGGTTAATCTCAAGGCAAAAAAGCCTATTAGAGGACAACCAGAACATTAGCAATATCCTTTGTTTGCTTAGGTTAAAGGTAAATAACAATAATTACAAATAATAAGAAGAATAATTCTGAACATTTGCACATTTATTTATAGTATCATTTTAGTTACCTGAAGTTGGCCATAACATCAAGGGGAATTATTTTAATGCATTTAAATGCAGTTCATGCATTTCAAACTGAGATAACCATTTAGCACATCGTGCTTTCTCAGCGATCAGACTAAATTACCTTTTGTAACCTCATGTGACTCTCTCTCTGTTTCACAAAAGGAACTGGAGTTTCTACAGGGCTGCATGGTATTTTTATCATGATCACAGTTGCCCACAATTGTCGTGTGTCCCCTCATCCATTATTGTCATATTATGCTAAATCTGTAACTGGTGCCAGCAAAAAAGATGTATTAAAAAAATCTGTGTGCCACTTTTGTAAACCCCAGCAGCTCTAAAGGGAGCGAGACAGTAAATCAATCGCAGAAGACTTGGACTAATGCTGAACTGACAATTTGATTAATTAAATGTCGATTCGGTTGCTTTATGACTAATAGACTAATATTTTGCAGCAACTGCTGAATAGAACCTTTGATGCAGGTTTTGAATTTCAAACTTACTTGGTATTGCAGAATGCGTTTAGTACATCATAATTTAGTCAGGGTGTGTGTGAGACAGATTCACCAATTAGAATTTCTCCATCCATTGATTTCTTTTTCAATTAACACGAGTTAATTGATCAAAAGTTTAATAAAAGTTCTGTGTGCACCTGGGAAAAAGCAGGTTGTAAATGGCTCTAGTTTTTGAATCAGAATAAATAATTTTGAATGGGACTTGTTTCCAAGTCCCCATACAATCAGTCAAAAGTATGAAATGAGGCAGGCTTATGAAACGCACAAACAAAATGACAGGCTGCACTCTTGTATTGATGTCTTCTCAATTAAATTTCACCTCACAGGAAAAAAAAAAAAAATCTGCTATTTTCAAGTAACTTATTAAATGTATCAACTATTTGAAATTTAATTAAGCAAACCTGTCATTGCAATTTTTATGATCTTAAGATGAGAGCCTTTTAATTCATGATTTAATTTGTAATGCCAAAAAAGTATCAGCAAAAACAAAACAAATTAATAGCATAGGTTACATATTTCATGCAAACTATATTATAAAACATATTAGAATGAGAGTTTATCTACAGACATTACGGGTCTCGTAGTCACAATGTTTGAACCATCATGTTTGATGCCCTGAATCTCAACACTGGCTCTAGATATGGTTGTTGTGTTTTTCACATATTTGGAAGCCATTGCAGCATGGGAGGGTGATGTAATGGGGTTCAATAAGCTACTACATTGCTAGATACCATTAATCCTACACACAGGTCCTTAAAGGCACTGTACATTAAAGCGTTCCCTACTGTTAGGGTCACTATTACATGTGATGTATTTAGATTATTTTGCTACAGTATGTTGCATTTGTGCTGTTGATTTTCATGATTGTTCTAATTTAATAACTGTACATGCTATAGAGGAAATTGATAACAAAGAATTTGTTGGGCCAACAAAGGCCAACAGCCTTGCATAAAAAAAGAAAGAAAAAAAAAAAAAAAAAAAAAAAAAAAAAAAAAAAAGAATTCCAGACCTGGATCTGTTAAGATTTTTTTCACAG
Organism: Protonibea diacanthus; assembly: GCA_028641955.1. Classification (NCBI taxonomy): domain Eukaryota; kingdom Metazoa; phylum Chordata; class Actinopteri; family Sciaenidae; genus Protonibea; species Protonibea diacanthus. The sequence continues at coordinate 11,405,198 of CM053990.1, forward strand.
GATGTGATACAGAAATTTGTGATCTTGTAGGATACAAACTTGCGTTGATGAGAGTTATTGAAGTCATGAGTATATAATTCAGGTCCACAGTAGATAACACTCGGCTGTGCCTTCACCTTGAGGATTTTCAAGTGATTCCCCAATACATATACCACATTTGTCCAGGTATGATTTTCTTGAGTGTTTAGTCGAGAATGTGAAGTATCATGCTGTCATAGATATAGCCCCACCAAGCTCTGTTACCGTGCAGCAAGACACCAACTGCCCTCCCTGATGCTCCGTGACCTTACGTCAGAGACTCTCCTGGTTGTCCAGCTCTAATGGAGTCAACATGTCGACCATCTGTCCAGACAGCCTGAGTTGTGATGTTGTGTGGGTGAGTGCTGGCTTGGTGTAATGAGCCAGAAAAGCAGTGACAAAGGAGAAGCCATGTGGAGGAATCTAGCATCCATCTCTGTCTGCAACAAGTGCACCTGGTGACCTTCATGGGTAAACCACCAATCTCATGTGTTTAAAAGACTTTCTAAAACAACAAGCTCAGGAGAAGTTTGTGTCTTCAGATTTACCAGTAAACTGATAGTCAAAGGTGCTCCCTGAAATAGATGAGATTCAATGTTTTTGCGGTAAAATAGATAAAGTGTGCAATGCACTCACCATTATCCATTAAGCATCTGTAACCATGGATACTGATAGAAATATATTGTGTATGTGCTGGTTAACTGCAATATTTTAATAGGTCATTCTTGAGTTTGAAAATGAATAACAAAGCAGCTAACGTAACTGAATAACTTTTCCAGTTTTCAGGTCCAGTGTGTCAGATTTATGTGGCTATTTACAGAGAATATGTTAGTAAAGTAAAAATGGGTATTATGTTTTATATATATTTTATATATTTTATTTTTTTAGATTTATATATATATATATATATATATATATATACTTTTTTCCCTTAACTCTTGTTGTATAATCACCTGAAAATGAGTCATTATGCTTTGTCACAGATGCTGCAGTAGTATATATATACTGTCTGTATTATATATATATATATATTTATAGATATATTACTGTATATACATATATTAATCCTCACAGTAGTAATCAGCACAGAGTCTGATTGTTCACATGACCTAAGTAGGAGCTTCTGTCATTTAATAACAGGGGTTCATATATAGGGAAACCACGTCTTTGTAAAGAGATTTTATTTATTTAACATATATGTAACAAGGAAGCCTCTCGAGATACATTAACTATTTTACAAGGAAGACCAGACCGAAGGGCAGCGTAAAACATTTACTCCTATAACTGACAAAAAGCACAATAACACAGGACCTGGGAGGCACAAAGGAAGGAGTGTGACTTTTTAAAACTGTTCTATCCTTCATAAAACATGTTGCACATGACCTTAGACCTAGATGCAAATAATCTCCCATCCGTACTCGAACACAAGAACACTTTATGTATCAATTTCCATTTCGAGTGTAATGCCACTGGGATTTTTTTTTTTTTTTTAATCTTCATATTGTATGTATGGAATGGTATTATTCTATACTATGGCAATGGAAAAAGAATCATAATACTTTTGTGTGTAAAACGCACAAATAACGCCACAGAGATCTCACCCACACTCACAAATGACTCCCATGACCCCTCTCTTTGCATGGCCTTGCCTGGAGGCATATAAACACACACACACACACACACAGAGAGAGAGAGAGAGAGAGAGAGAGAGTATCCATTTTATTAAAGAAGGCTGTATAGATTGCAAAGCAGGAAACAAGATGATATGAGGCTGCATCATTATCCCTGAAGGCACATTCTGCTGCAGTGTCTTTGGGGCTTTTTTTGGGTGGTGGTGGTGGTAAGGCAGCTTATAATGCTGCTGCTGCTTCAAGGCTTTCTTACTGACATGTAAGAAAAAAAAAAGAATAGTTCCTTTCTTCTTTACCCTCTTCTTTGTTCACTCTTCTTTGTTCATAGAAGTAAAGCAGAAACCTCTGGGTCCCAAACTAATTTTATACGTATATAAGCTTATATAAAGCTTTTGTTCTTTCATCGTACCTCCTATCCCTGTTAGTATAACTATTATGCTTCTTCCAGCAGATCACTGAGCATGTTTACTCCAGTGTCCACATAGAAGCTTTATCAAAAGATTACGCTGGTCAGTGTAGATCAAGACACTGAGGAAACAGGTAATCACACTATTGAAAAACAGTGATGAATAGGAGCATGTTTTGGAAAAGCATCATACAGACAGACAGATGCTTACAGATGCATTATATCTGCTGCATTTCAAAGCCCCAAATAGAGCCACCTTTCAAGTCTGTTGAGGTTGAGTGTTTGATCCACTCGGTTTTGGGGCGGAGTAGATGATTAATGATGCATTTTCTCTAAAACATGGGTCGATAGAGAAAGCATGTCTTACAAGTCGATATGTTTTTGTTTCAAAAGGAGTTAGTAGATATTGAGCCGATATTCCAGTAGAGGGCTATTTCCATACTAAGGCAATGTGTTTGCTCATTCTGCCTCGTTGCTTATAATAAATGTATTTTTTTCTCTGGCTACGGTAACTGATGAGTGATAAACATAGGCTTTGTTGAGACTCCAGACAAATCAGATCTTTAAAGTGACAAAAAAACAGATTTTATTTATTTTTTTTATGCTAAATGAATTAGGTAAAAGGTGTCTCTGTTATTCTACGTCTCTTCTACTGTAACTTTGCATCTAACTTCAAACTCCAGGTTTCATCTCCCATGAGAAGTATGTAATGCTTTAAGGCACTAAGTAACACACCACCGACTATTTCACTGATATGGTGAAACTGTATCACATTTTGTGGAGAAAATGTTTTGTAGTTTTCTTTCTCTGATATCCTCTGGCTGAGCCGCCTCAACTATAGCCGCTGATGGCTAGCAAGGCTGCCCGGACTGTGAGCTCAGAGCACTGAGGAAGTGTTAGTGTTTGTAACACAGATGTTTTTGACCACCGGGAAAGGAGAGGTTTTCAGACCGGGGGCCTGGGGGATTGCTGACAGGGAGCAGACCCCATGTCATGCCAGGCATTAAGGCTGCAAACACCTGGTTAGTAGTTGAATAGGCGAAATTGAATATTATCCTATCTTTTCATTAGTTTATAATCCTGTTTACGTTCGAGTTTTCAGTTTTCACTGTGTACCTTCGATTGAGCACTGTATATCTACAAAGAGTGCCTCCTCCATGGAGTCTGCCATGATGCACTGCCATGTTTCTAGAGAAACTCCCTACAGTAAGGAGTTTCACTGCCACTTTTTTGAGGTTTTTCAGACATGCTAAGAGAAGTGGTATTCAGCTGGAAGTAAAATGAAGCCTCACTGCTAGATGCCACTAAATCCTACACACTGAACCTAGAGAAAGTTAGTTTTCAAAAGCAGGAGAAACTTCAATGGGAATTGGTTGTATTTAATAACAAAGGATGACTGACAGTCCTCCTTGACTCTTAAATGTCTCTGATGTGCAGTTGTCTTCTTGTCCAAAATTAAAATTAAATCAATCACATGATCTTATCTCAAGAGGTCATTGAAGGGTAAAATGGTTGTTACACAGTGATTAAAAGAAAGGAAAAAAAAGCAGCTTCAACATGTGATATTTTCTTCCATGATATCTATGATACAGTACTGCTTGCTTCTCCCAGCTCTAATATATTTCGAGATCCAGATTCACTGGAATTTGCAGCATCCGTATATCTCGAGCTGAAAAACAAGAAGCTTTTCCTCATTTATTATTTAGTCACTTTCTCCTCGCTCGCAGCTTCTTTTCAAGTTTAGCAAAACTGGCAGGCTGTGTTTACGTTCAGCTCCAGTCTATTATTTATGCAAGATAATCGAGTGTATGAGTGAGTATGAGTGGGTTGGTACTGTCGACACAATACAATATTCATGCACTGTACTAAGGTGTGCGTATCACAGTTTGAATGTGTATCTTCCTGTTTGATTGAGATTACACATTTTTGTTGGTCTATGTGTGTGTGTGTGGACATGTATTATTCATGTGGGGACCTAAGTCTCTGCACACAGTTTAATTGTGGGGACACGCCTTCCTTTTGGGGACAAACAAAAGTCTCTTAAGGTTAGGGTAGGGTTTCAGAAAGTTGTGGTTATGGTTATGGTTATAACCATAAGATAATGAATCTAAGTTAATGTTATGTCCTCTGAAGTGATGGAGACATGGCTGTGACTGCCTTGATCAGTTAGTTTGTTAATGGAGTCAGGTGGCTTTGATCAAAACAATATAACAGCTGTTTCTGGTAAAAAAAAAAAAATCTTTCTAATCTCTGCGCTGCCCTTTCCATTATGTCAACTAATAAGCAAGACTCAATGGTGACCGAACGTACATTTACAGCACATTGCAGCCCATTTTAATGCTGCTGGCTGCAGCACTATCACTCAATACTGGACCAATTTCAAAAATGGTTGTCTCAATTAGTCAGAGACACTGAAACACGGTAAAAAAAAAAAGTTTCCTTTTAAAGCTCTCAAATAGACATTAACATTTAGAACTTCCCACTGTACGTGACCGCTCCACTGGCAGTAAACTGTCTAAAAAGTCAGCTGCAAAAAAATGTCTTGCATTCAAAATCCTAATTAAATAAAAGCACAAGTATTTTGAGAAAAATGTACTTAAATTATTAAATGTAAAGATGTTAGGAGCTCAGCCATGGGAAGACTTTGCTGCACTCCATTGGCCGCACGATTTGAAAACATCTGGACAATATGGGTCATTTTAGACCAAGAAATTGGGTCTTCCATAGGAATGAAAGGACCCCTGTCTCAGGTTCTCTTCACACATCCATGATTAAAACGACCATGTCACTTTTGAGGTGTTCTTTCTCAAACCAGATTGAAACTTAGCAAAAGCCTTTCCCCTCTTTGGGGCTTGACAGAACAGAGAAATCCGTCAGACAGCTTGATATAACACAGATTCTTGTCAATAGGGAGCAGAGCCCGCTCCTCTGCAGTACCTGTGAGGTGTAAAATCAGATCCTGTGTCGGCATGACCACAGCTCTCCTCCAGAAAATGAACAAGTGGTTATTAACCATGTCTGAGCAAATATCGATCCTAATAGTCCCAAAACTCTAAATGACAGATATGTGGTCATACTTTTAGAGCAGCTTTGTGCTGCTTTATGAACTTTGGGTCCAGAGACAATTCACCACTCACAATTAAATAAACCCAAGTGTGTTCAGGCAATCAAAGGCCTTATGGTCCTGTGTCTATAGCTTCTACATGTATTGTTTTTTGAGAGTTATTTATTTGAGCCTCTTGAATAATCAATTTACCCCACACCAGTCATTTATTGTAATATAAATGCTTTACATGGTATTTTCAAACGTTTCATGAACTTCAGGATCTATTCAATGGCAGACATGGAAAGCATGAATGTAACTTATTGTCATCCACCAACGCATGTACTCATTATTACTGACGGATAATAATTAATGCAACTGACTGCATTACAATGAAACTCAAAGAGTTGCAAATAGTCTTGTGTGAGTTTAAAAAGATTCCAAAAAATAAGAACTTGGAACCTTTGTTTTCTACAGGCCGATACATCACACCAAGATAAAATTTATTAGCTTGGTGTGAAAACCCATTTTTCTGATCAAGGGTGCACAGGAGCGAAGACACCATACATCAACGCAGGTTGATAGAATAATCTTACCTCCACATGAGGCCCAGGCCCAGGCACTTACCTTCAAAAACCCCAGTGTAGTGCTCTACAAAAGTGTGAGAATGTGTAATATAATGCCTGGTTGTGGGTGCTAAAAGCATAGAGACAGGCTGATCTGTGGGTACCTAGATCACTGAAAACAAGTAAACATATTAAAACCGGTATATCAACAGTATCAGGTTGCCTTTTTACATTTCAGAAACATTTCCGAAAACAACGACTTTCTTGCAAAATTTTAATTAGAATCACGCTTTGGTATATTGATATGTAACAATAAACATAATACGAGAAGAATATTAATAAGGATTAAAACAGGTACTGCAGCTAAGAAGCATTAATTGATAATAACAAGAAGAAATATTATACAACCAATAAGATGGGACAATATGTCTGACTCTGACTGACTGAGAGAAACCAATGCACGCATTTGTTATGAGTAGCACAGACTATTGCAGTTCTCTTTTCATGGGTCTCAGGTGCTCAGGTGGTCTTTGGAGGTAATGATTTGGGCAATCTTCATGCTGGTGGCCCCTTTTGGAAGGATACCACATGGTCAAACCCTCATATAGACATATTCAGCAGCAGAAGCACTAACCTAGACAAAAAAAAAGAAAAAAATAATAATAATCTGACTATATTGCAGTCCCTCAAAACCTCCTTCACTAGCTATCTTCTGTTTTCAGAATACAGTTCAAAATCCTCCTCCAGTACTTGACGGTCTGGCTCCACAGTACATTTCAGACATGCTGGCAGTTTACAATCCCAGCAGATATCTGTCTGGTGAGATTCTCAGCCAGGATGGATGGATCAAACAAACACAGGACTTTCACCCAGGACGCTGTGTATGAGGCTATGAGAAACCAAAGTCAGGACTGACTTATGTTTAGCTTATGCAACATAAGTTACTAACGTACATATTACATTATGTTCATTATGCTACGAAATGTTAAATGTTACATAGGAAGGTTTATTTTTAAAGTCTCACTGGATGTTGCATGTTAATTATTGCTAATCTGACCACAGTATCTACAGCATCATCGATTGAAACATATGGCCAATCTGTTATTTCTGACAAGTTAGGAGCGAAGACGTCAAGAGTTAGCAGGCATTCAGCCAAGATTTTTCTATCTTAGACATATAATGACCTTATAAGATCTTTGTTATCTCACTGTGTTATGTGATCTAAATTTAAGAGTACCAGACTTCCACCTGAAGATGTGAGACTAACTGGACTGTGATGAAATGAAATTCATCAGTCACTAATTTACCAATATCTGAAATATTTAATATTTTACCTTTTAATCTGTGTGAAAGTGCACCTAAGTCATTTCATGTGATTCATCTTATTTTATAACAAAATATGTCAGTGATGTCATTTTTTTTCTCCAAAGAGCCCATGTGTCCACTGACAGAGTGTGTGTTAGAATATGTTATGTACGTCTATAGGTGTTTTGACGTACTGTACATTTCTTGGCGTGACTGGCACAGAAGCTGGAGGCTGTAGGTAAGAATCGCCCTGCTATACTTTGATTTCCGTGGCAGCAATGAATAATTCTGTTGGGTTAGTGGCTTGCTCGACTACACTTGAACAGGACACACACATTGACTGAATCAGGCTACAGTAATGATCTCTCACTGGTTCGCTGAGCCCCTTCCTCTCTAAACATGCCGACATCTCTTGGAGAGGCAGTGCCGATGTGAGAATCCATTTTAAATTCATGAGAACTAGTGCTAATATTTAATATTTCAGAGTGTTAAAACAGAAGACAGCTTGGGCTGTGAGCTGTTTGTATATCTGTAAACACTTACAGTTTATGGAAAGAAAAGCCTCAGTGTGACAGATTATGAAAAAGCTGTCAGACTGTCATGAGATACATCTTCTTGCACCTATGTGGGCATCTTTTTTTAAAAGCTCAGAAATAATTAACAGACATTCCAAAATGCACTGTTTGTTTCTCTCTACAACAACGCATCAGATGCATCCTGATACGAGTTCACATGCTGTTGTGGAAATTTAACTTTCATCAGTTACAGGTTCCTTCTGCAATAGTTTTCAGGCCATTACTGGAGCAGTTAGAACAGAGGAAATTGCACCAAGTTTTTTTTGCAGAAAGTCATTTGGAGTAAATGCAGTTATTGACTTCACAGGACACCCATGAGTATTGTCAAGTAGAGCGACCCCTTCGTCCTTCAGAGCCCTCCTTCAGCCAAACTGAACTGATGTCAATGTGTGGAGACAAATGGTCAGATTCCATTTCCAGCTCGGGTAATGTCGCGTTAATGAACAGAACCAATTTCCACCAAATTAAAATCCATTTGCATGAGGCTTAAGTGCATCTGGCGGATACATTTCCATAAGCCAGACAGGGCTTAGGGGCAGCACTTGAGGCGTTACTGTGCTTGTAATAACTGAATTAAATTTTTATTAGAAGCAGCTAATTTCAAGTGAAGAAAATTACTCTGACAAGTCGGATGGTTTTTGGGACACTGAATGGAGGCGAGGCAGGCACATTAGAGAGGCTCTTCACTCTTCACGCTTCTTTATGTGACAGATTCATGCAGCTGAACATAGAGCAGGCTTCTGAAGGTTACTCTGCGTGTGTTTGTGTGAGTGGTTTAGTTTCTGATTTTATATCTGCAATGAAAATTCCTCCATGAAGATGAAGAATTAATTACATTTATGGGCTGGACGAAACTGAACTAAGTAGGCCATGTTTACATTATGAAATCTGAAGCTTAACTCAACCAATATTTCTCAGGGAGCTCCACAGACAGTGATAGGAAAGAATTTGGTTTGAGAAAATGTAAACTTGCAAAAATCAGTCTTTATCTATGATATGAAATGCTCAAAGGGCTGAAATTATAAAGGGAATTATCTCACATTTTGTCCTAATTACTAAGCTTTTAAGCTTCATTTAAGTTGTAGTTTAGTTTTACAGCACATTTACTGAAACAAGCTCTGACAAACTATCTATATGCCACCAGTTAGGAGCTGGTGGAGCCCAAAACAGAGCTAAAAAGAGAGTAATTGATCTTGATTCATGAGGTGGACTGACACACGACTCAAAATTAATGATAATGTTGCTTTTGGGCTGCTGGTTGTGTAGGGTAGGTGGCGTGAATGTTGGATTGTTAGTATTGTTTCCGGATATGAATGCTGCTATCCCATGCATTGTTCTTAACAATGTGGGGATGGTAGGCTGACCTACCTGAGACCACCTGAACAATTTGGGAAGTTTTAATACTCTTTAAACTTACAGTCAAAAGGCATTGGAAAGATCTGAAAACTAGAAGGGGAAGAGGGTGAATTTGCAGCAGCCATGACATGGTCAGAGTGGATTATTGTCCAAAGGTTTCACTGCTTGGGGAGCATGAATGAAGTCAGTACATTTCTTGCAGGTTTTAGATTTTAAAACCTAAGATTAGATTTTCATAATTGTATGGTTGGACACAGCCCCTCCAATTTGATGTTTGGAAGGTGTACTGATTTCCAAAGCTATTCAATTATCTGAAAAAGAAGAGCCTTTGAAGAGGCACACTAGACACCTTGACACATTTGACAAAATAACTTTATTTAATGATGCAGATTGTGACAATGAATGCAGCTTTACTTTCATCAGCTATACGGGCAGATGGAGTAAGGAATTCCCCAAACACCTCTGCTGTCCAAGAACATATCAAGCATGGGCAACATATTGTTAAGAGAGTGCTTTATGCATCAAAACATGAATGCTCAGTATGTTTTTTGTCAGTTTAGATAAAATAATAAATAGAGCACATATAAAATGTGTCCATAAAAGTTTGCACTCAGAAGCAGAAGGATGTCAATAAACTGTTGAATCTGTTTTATGCAGAAGACAGAGACCATTTTAAAGTCTGCATCTTGTTATACAGAGCAAACACTAACCTTTGAGTTTTAAAATAAAGTAGAAGAATGAGAGTTTTTGACATTTGCGTCTTGTGGGGAATGTTTTATGATTCTTATTTGGCTAGCTCCAGGGGTCTGATAGACCATGCTGTTTTTGTTTTGTTGGTAATCAGGACTGTTTTTTGTGCGTGTTTTTCTATCTTGCTTTTTAATCTTGATTGACTTTCTGAATGTTATTTTAGGTTTTGACGTTCCTCCTGTAATTAGTTTTGTCTTTTTCTATTTTGTTTTGTGTTTGGAACATTTGCTCCTTTAACATGGAGCTAGCTAATGAAATATGTGTTAAGCTGGTCTGTTCTAATTGAGAATTCATTTCATCTCTATTTTGACATAATTTAGGATATTTTATATTTTTGTTCATATTTTAAAGTTAATTTTTGATCTATAAAGTCAGCAAACAGTTGTGTTGCTTTTATTTTTAAGCAACTGTTTAGTTTAGCGGCGCTTGCCTTTATGCCATGTATGATTTGTTTTTATTGTGCTGGTTTCTCTTATCTTATGTAAATAGTGTACAGATGGATAATATGTGACATTTTTGATAACAAAAGATAAAAAAAAAAAAACAAAAAAAAAAACACTGTCAGACTGTACAGTTCAAAATCAATGCAGCAGAACCAAAGATATGGTCTTTTTCCCCCATACATTCTTCTTCCTTGTCAAAACCTGGTGCCTTCATTACTCACAATGTAACTCAACTGCCGACAGCTCAGTTGGAGTAGTAGCCATGAAGTGCTACTGGCTGACTAACTTCTCCACACCCCAAAGATTTTTTTCTAACTGTACTAATATTAGTATACACACACACACACACTTGAGACATCAGATATAAATTCATCATCACGTGACATCAATGAAATGTGTGTGTTGGAGGGAAGCCTTCATTTACAGATGCTGGTTTTCTCTTAGATAAGAGCCCAGGGGATGAATTGTCTAAAAAACTCTCAGCTCAGCGTCTTCTGTGAATGGATTTTTCATAAACCAATGTATTTTTTCTTTTTTTTTTGTTCTGCAGTTGTATTTAACTTAAAAAGAAAACAAAATACAAAGCCAATATGGCAGATGAAACAGTCAGTTTATTGTTGCCAAAATCGATTTTGAATTGCAGGATTTGTTCTCGCAGTTATTCTTGTTCGGCAACAGATATTATAGCTATGAAGATGTCTTTGGATGTGGTTTGATGATACAGAATCAGGGATAGTAAGTGTTAGTATAATTAAGTCTAACTAACTAACTATCAACCTCTAATTTACAGAAATACAAACCAGTTTGTCGTGTAATTTGCGTTGGATTTTTCTGTTTCCCAGAAGATGACGATGATAATGATTTTGGTGCTTCCTTGACGTTTCATTGAATGCCACTGTCAGACCAAAATTTCTGACCCAGACTTCATTCTGCCACCAGCGGAATGATGTCAAATTTAGAAGAAAAAAGTAATAAATCATGAAAACCTTATGGGAAAAAAAACTTTAAAAAAAGAACTTCATTCATGCCTCAGAGGCAACAGAACCTTTTTACTTCAGACACTTCATTTCGTCACTTTGACATTGTCTTTGGCTCTTTGTGCTGTCTACTAAATAGTACTAAAACCATCAAGACTGTTCAGGTGGTCTCGGACAGGTCGGTTTACTTTAACCACATTGTCAAAATGATGCATGGGAAAGCAGCATTAATTTCTCCTTCAGCTCTCAGTTCTGTTTAGACTTAAACTGTTTGCCAACGCCTTTTATTTGATTCCAATCTGAGCTATGCTGCACTAATAGCAAGATTTGAAAATAGTCTCAATGAAATGAACTCATTTGTATTTCCATTTGACTATCAAACCTTCCTTGTTCCTTGTTTCAGTAAAACTCATTAATTGTGTACTCAAGCATATATCAAAAGGAAAATAGGACTATTTCTGCCCTTGTTCTGTGGTCTGTAATTCTTCTGACCCTTCCATTATAGATTGTCTGTGATGGCCTTTTTTGAAACAATGTTATTGTAAATTACTCTCTGTCTTTTTGTTGGGGGGAGGATGAGCACCTTTCTGCTTTGAAGACCTGATATGAAGTAAGTAATAACTTTCACTGGACAGATGCAAGGCTGAAAATGAGGATATGGGCCAAGCATGGGAGTGTTTGTAGAGGGGCAGAGAGGAGCTTGAGGGAGACTGTGTGAACTTTGTGAAAATCCACATCCATGCATGGATTGATCAAAATCAGCTTGCCATTGCCTGGGTTACAGGACATGAGAATGTCACCCAGGGGACTCAGGAGATCTATATAATATATCAGGCATCTAAAAATGCAGTAATATATCGGTCACATTTTAAGAAGAATGCAGAGAATAACTAAATCTGCCATTTTGCTCCATTTTCTGAGAGCATTATCATACCAATGTTATGGAGTCACTCTTGGAAATGTAGGAAATTAAGGAGAAGATGAGATGGGTTTGAGTGCAAATGGGTACACAGAGAGTAAATTACACCACTTGATCACAAAAATACCTCCTGGAGTGCAGTGAACATCACAGAGCGTTGATATATACAGAGGTGAGGTGGTGGATTTTTCTTTGGTTGTCATCATCCTATCGGAGAGACCCCTCGAGTATTCAGATAAATGCCTCACCGCATGCCATGAGATGTGACTTTAAACAAGATGAAATGGAATTAAAATGATAGGCCATCTCGGGGGTGCAGAAAGAAATGTGTTTGCTTTTCAGCTTTCTGGCTTTCAAGTGAGCACTTCTGTGTGATCTTAGAAACTTGGGCTTCATATCCATCTCAGCTCCGCCTTGCCTGTACAAATCTGACAGTTAGGTAAGGAATGGTGTGGATTTCCTATGCGGATTGGCCTGATTTTGTAGATGCCACTCCTCAATGTGCTGAGATGATTCAGAACCCCCATTTAAAACCAAGAGTTTCAAAGCGGTGTACAGTTTATGCTTTGGAAAAGATTATCTGAACTAAAATGCTACTGTTTCATAAAACAAATGATCACTAATTGCCCCTACAAAATGTTAGAGTAAGATATCCACAATTGCAGCAAGGGATTAGACATACAGTCAAGAAGGGGGATCCCTAACCCACAGGTGCCTCTTTCCTGCTTTATGATTTTGTTCTCTCACTTGCTTCATCATTCATCCATGTATCATTAAAAATCCAAAAGAGTGTTTGATCACACAGCTGGGATGTTGTTATCCTTATTCCTGTTTGTTCTGTTGCCTTCATTTAATTTGTGCCGCTCTGCAGAGGAACTGTGAACAGGCTTTGATTCTCTGCTATCTGGCAGATGCTTTCACACTGGATCTCTTCTCCAAACTCACTAATTCTTCCTGGCAGGGTAACGGTGGGAATTGCTGACTTTTTTTTTTTTTTTTCTCTTTGGCTACTTACAGTTCTTTGTGGATCAAGTTGACAAAATCAGTCAAGCCAGTGATGCGATAGTAGTTATTACAACTGTAATAATACCATGCATGTACCTTACAGCATTACCCACAACAGAACAAAACAGGGGGAAAAAAAGCTTCCTGCTGACAAAGCTCTTTGGCATCTCTTTTCAACACTCATGTGTCAGGGTTTAACGGTTCTGAAACCTGAAGACTGTAAGAAGACAAGACAAAAACATGTCCGGTCTCAGGACTCCACCAGTAGTGGTGTATCAGCTCCAGCATGCTGGTTGACTAAGCTGATAAAGTGTTGCTGGTCCACTGTATGGGTCTGTTAGTTACAGTGAAACCGGATCAGGATTAGTATTAAACCATAGGCCGACATAGTTCAAATGATGTCGGGTTTATCTGTGAAAACACGGGAATGAGACGGCCGTCAGACAAAAACAGACCCGAAAGCGAGTCTGTGGCGTAATTTCAGTGCCAAAATCTGCATGTATAAAAACCATAATCAGCGCACATAAAGACTGCTCTCTGCGTGCTCGCAAACCCCCCCCTCCTTTCTGATTGGTCACTTTAAATGCCTACTGTCTCCAGGCCAAATCCAAGCCAATCCGAGACAGAGTAGGGCGGGTCATCATTGCGGTTGGCGGCAGAATTTGATATGATGTGATGAGAATGGAGGCTCTCCATTCTCAAGTCAGTAAACTATCACAATTACTCCCAAGCTGTTCAGTGATGGTTCCTTTGCAAAATCGACCATGAAGGCCTGATTCATGCAGGCTCCTCTGAGTAGCTGAGATGTGTCTGCTACTTGAACTCTGTGAAGCATTTATGTGGGCTCTAATCTGAGTTTCTGGTAATTGCTCATTTCTAAAGCTGGTAAATGTAATGAACTTATCCTCTGCAGCGGCTAACTCTTGCTCTTCCTTTCCCAGGGCAGAGCCAGTTTCATCATATTATTTGATGGATTTTGTGACTTCACATGTGGATATATTCAAAGTTCTTAATGTTTTCTGGATTGACTGACCTTGACTGTCATCTGCCTTGAGTAGTTCTTGCCATAAAATGAATTACTACTACTACAGTAGTTGGATAAAGGTATTTACTGTATGCCAACACTGTCAACAATACAACTGGTGGTCTGAAACACATTAAGAAGGTAAGAAATTCTACTAATTCACTTTTGAGAAGGAACACCTGTTGAAAAGCTTTCCAGGTGACAACCTCATGAAGCTGACTGAGAGAATGCCAAGAGTGTGCAAAGCTGTAATTAAAGGAAGAACTACGCTGAAGGATCCAGTTTGGCCGAATTTTCTGTTGCTAAGTGGTTTTCTAATTGAGGAAAATGGAATGAAACATTATTTTTGCTGTACTGAATATAATCAGACACTCTGCAGGCCTTGCTACTGTAGGGTTTAGACCCTAGATTGAGGGAAGAGACAGGGAAGTGTTTTTGTTTAATGAATCCGATTATCAAAAAGAAATTTGTGCTTAAATGATATTTGGTATGGACCAATTTTATACAGATGTACTGTCCATTATCATTGTTGCTTGCCATCTAAGACATATTATAGTTATTTAACATTGTTTAACATGTTTTGACCCCCTTTGTGGTGCTTTGAGATAGGTAGTCCATCATAGTGGACACAATATCAGCTTTTATCTTGTCAGAATTATTATATTGTTATGAACTGCAAATCAATCTGCAGTTTACAACTGCATCAACATGCAATAATACTATAATTATGATCAGAATAAAAGATGACGCTTTCATGGTGACACCTGCTCACTTCATCTTACCAGCCTTTGTGTTGTGTGTAGTATAGCCACTGATTTATATTTATTTAGTATAACAACAGAATCAAAAGAAAGAAGGACGGAATAACAACAGCTACATTTATGTGTTTATTTGTTAGGCATTAAAATACAAATGTGCTTGTACTTCATTTTCGTATATCAGAGTGGTTTGCATGCAAGACGTTAACTTGCTCAGATTTGGTCATTTTTGGTATTGAAGACTACATGGCTAAATGGATTAATCTTTGCTTGTTTTTATGGGCTCAAACTTCTATGTGCTGCTTGACTACACCCATCAAAAATAGAACAGCTGCCTATTAGAGCAGACTGCAAAGCCACTTTTGGGATGCTTCTAAAATACACCCTAGCTTCTGGTGGAAACACAATCATTGTCTAGAATAGGCGTGATCAGCTTCGCTGGCGACAACATAGCCAGGATGCATCATAGCTGTACCTGGTGGAATTTAGATGTTAATGCCATCAGACACGTGGATTAACAATTTGAGCTTGTTGGGGGCTAAAACAAGTGCCTTTCTTATTAGTCGTTTAAAAAGCACAACAGTGTAAAAAATATATATAAGAGACTATAGAATATATATAGTAATATAGTTTCCCTTTAAATTATACATGAACTCTGCTGCCGGGTCCAAGATATTGGTATGTTCACTGTAAAGGAAGTTTCATGTCTTTGTAAGTTCATTTTCACACCAGAGTAAAATAAATTGAAAAGAGTGGCTGTCTGGAGGGTGAAAAAAAATTGAAAAAAAAATAAAAACACACACTCAAAACTAAATTACAGCAGTAAATATTTGATTTGTAGTAAATGGACTGAAAATGCAAAAACCCCAGCATAGACCTTGTTATGTAATGTAAAGTCCAATTTCCGGCTGACATTCTTTACGGCTTTCTCTCAGCTGAAGAGTCGGTGAAGAGCAGTTTGGCCCGTGTACACGAGCTGCTTTTGGATGTGTGCCTGGTGGAGGCAACCTGAACAGAATATATAGCATGCCGTATAAATCAGTTCAAAGACGGAGGTGACAGCAGCATGTGTGTGTCGCCAACAGCCAGCAAGTAACTGACTGAAGTACAATAAGCAGCAGTTCCTGCTTGTCGCTGTCAAAATGCCGTTGTTATTCTGAGGCCCCAGTCTGCAATTTACTCGCCAGTGCTGAATAGTTTTATGTAAATATAACAACAGGTATTTAACTAAGTCACTGAGCCTCAGAAGTACTGTGGAGAGGAAGAAGTCATTTGCTTCACAGCTAGTAGGGTAACGATGAAAAATATACAGAGCGAGGGACAAGCTGTTATGTTGAATGAGTGGAAACAACAGGAAAGAGGTGAAGACTTGCGAAAATGTCCAGCTAAAAGAGGAAGGAGGGATCAATTTAGGTCTTTATTCACACAAACAAAGACTATCCCTGATTTGATTTATAGTTAGTTAGTAGTAATAGTTTGCATAGTACCGCATGCTATATAACTTGCAAATATGCTCAAATGATTAATGTACAACAACAGAGCTTCTGTTGTGTCCTATTGCCTTAGTTCTAACTTAATTATCTCCTGACAAGAAGAGCTATCTTCTGACAAGCTATACAGTTATTTCCCCTGAGGTTCAATAGCAAAGTACAAAGTTATAAGTAACTAAGTAAATTTATTGTCATGAAGCATCTGTACAGTGAAACAAAAGCTCACGCAGGAGTGTAGTGCCAAAGCGCCAGTATAGACAAGGAACAGTTTGTTCCAGCTAAGTAATTTGATCAGACAAGGCATTCCATTACAGCAGCGGGACTTTAAACTTAATGTTTGACTTAATTCCTTATTGTGCTGTCAAACACATCAGTCCAGAAATGTGTGTCGACAGTCTTCTTGTCAATTTGACATCAATACAGTCCATGAAGATAAACTATTCCCATGCACATATTAACTTTTTGGTAGCTCAGTCACTGTATTATTTCATGTGTGATGATATTTTTGGTGGGTTTTTTTGGCTGTTACCAAAGTAGCTTTGGTTTCCTGCTTCCTTTTTGGTGCAGAAGAGAGCGCACGGAAGGGTACAATAAAACATTTTAGAATTATTCATACACCATGTTACATCGTGTCAGAGGACAGTTGAGGGAAAGCTGCAATAAAAAAAAAAAAATCTATCATGAAAAGTCCAACAAAAATCTAATAATTTTCTGCTGTCAAAAATCAGTATTGGTAAATTTAGTTGTAATATTTTATTTTAAAAAGTTCTCGTCGCTCCTTTGGCCTTCATGCCTGTGAGTGGGCGAGCTGGTGTCTGTGTTTGCAGCGAGTGAGATACGATTCAAAGAAGTTTGTTGAAAGTCTGAGGCTGTTTTGTTTTATGCGAAATTAAATGATTGGATGTGCACATTAGTTCTCTGTGGGTGTTTTTTTGTTTCTGTGCCCAGAATGCAGACTGACTGATGCCAGTACTGTTTTAAAAAAGTTTATTATGAGAATTAACACAAAACGCAGGTGGCGGTGGCTCAAGGCCGGTCGTCACAGGTGAAGCAAGCCAAGCAGATTAGAGGATTCACCGGAGAACACCAGAGAAGGAAAAAAAAGACTAGGCTTGCAGTCAAAAAACACACAGGAACAGATTCACCAAGTTCACCAAATATGAAAGATTAAGCCACAGCATGCTACTGACTGCAATGAGCACAGGTATAGGATAATCTAGCATTTGTTTGTTTGTTTTTTTTATGAATATCATTTACAATCACTTTTATTTCACTTCAAAGTGACAGCCTGTTGATGTGTTACATCACCTAATAACACCCCTTGTGGAACAGCTCCAATCTGCCTTTTTAAACACCAAGGCGTGTTAAAAGAATATGACCCGAATACGTCCACCCAGGTCCCCGGCGACCCGCGTCTGCCACTGTGACACTGCCACGACCGTGATTTTCCATTAGCGTGTGACAGCGGAGCCATTTATAGCAGTGAGGCCCTGTGGAGAAACAGGTTACCTGTAATTATTCAGCTGATAGGTTATGAAGAGAGCAATCCTGTCACACTTCTCCTGACTCCCTGGACTGAAAGAATCAGAGGCTAGGAGGAGTATGGATATTAGTCAGACTGGCAGCGAGCAAGTACTTTCACCAGGAGTCAGTTCATGTTTGATTTTGATTTTTACCCTAAACCTCTTCCTGTTGATTAGCCTGGTTAACACACGCTAATAAGTTGCCATTCATTATGACCTATTTTGAGACACATTTTTTAGATATCAGTGATGAAAGTTGATGCTGCTAAAGAAGGAAATTGTTTTTCTTCTTCAACCAGGTCAGGGTTCAATGAAACAGTTTTTGTTTTGCTTTTTTTTTTGTCTCCAGCATCTATTTTTCCATTTCATGTTTGCTGATATTCATATCGCACATCATCAAAAGGAGTGGGTGCAATTTGCAGGGTCATAATATGATGGCGATGAATGCGGAGCTGGGTGTGTTAGAAATGTTCAATTGACTCGGCACAGTGCAGTACACGCACATCTTCAGAGTTTCTCTGTAATTGTGAAGATTACCAGCCATTCACTTCTGATTGTCTCTGCATCTGTTTGGAGCTCGAGATGTCAAAGTCTCAATCACACGTCGCGTGCAAACAGCACTCACATTGAAGAGCAGACAGTGAATGTAAATATATTGTATTCGCTTTAAATTGTGTTCAAAGTGCTTTTGCTTCAGTGCAGGACGACGAGCAGCGAGAGCGTCTACCATCGTTTCTCAGGCTGGAATTTATTGTGCGGAAAATCCTAATGTTGTAGATTTCAGTGATCATTAAAAGACATGCAGCCGTTCAGATTCGTAACAACGGCAAATTACAGTTTCATTTGATGTTCATCTGCTTAATCATCTTCTTTCTTATGGTTGAAAATAACCAAAGCAGAGGAGGTTCTGATGAGAAGCATGTTCATTAAAGAATGATACGACTACTGATTTAAAGCACAAGATTACATAATCAGAAAGTCACAAGACTCTTATATGTTACTATTCTCTCTGTCTTTGTCTTTCTTTTCAGATTTCAACTGAATCAGCCGACTGACTGTTCACTCTGTCCGTTAAACCAATCAGAGTTTGCCACTGAATTCTCTAAGCCAATCATCGTGTTGCTCTCAAGCTTTAAAACTGTGTCATGGTTTGTGAATGTGAATGGGGAAAAAGGCCTTAGAAGTTTTTGAATATAGACATAAATAGACATAGGTTATGAAAGTGAAAAAATAGAAATTGAATTTCACACATTCAAGCCTCTCTTCTCTTTTTAATCATTGTCTGTGAGCTTCTTCTCATTAGAAGGACTGTAGCAGTAATTAACACAGTATTTTGATGAAAGTGAGCCTGGAAAAGTACTTGGAATATCCTTGAAATGTGTATGGGAATCGTACAGTTTTCAAATGTCATTATTCAAATTTATGTTTTTTTTTTTTTTTTTTTTTTTTTGCATCTGGCATATTGACATGAATGTAATAAATTTATTCATACATACATCTGTAACCGCTTATCCTCACTAGGGCCGCGGGGGCTATCCCAGCTGACATTCAGTCACACCTACAAACAATTCAGTTACCAATTAACCTAATGAGTGCATGTTTGTGGACTGTGGAAGGAAGCTGGAGTACCTGGAGAGAACCCACGCAGACACGGGCTCTAGCTGGGGTTTGAACCAGAAAGTGCTAACCACTGCACCACCGTGCCGCCCTTGAATGTATTCATTTGAGCTTATTTCTAAGTATGCACAGATAGTGGGACTCGGTTTAATGTATTGGCGTAGGGAGCCTGGTGGGTAAGGTGAGACGACGTTGCAGTGGGAAAGGTATGGGGCAATAAAGAACCTACTTGCTTGGTTTTATAGTAAAACTCTTCGCTGCTGAGTGAAATAAAGCCCAGAAGTACTAATGAGGATGTCAGCTTCATGGAAGTCCATTCAAATTTGGACAAATTAAAAGTCACTGGTCACTTAAGCCTGCAGTAAATTATTCTTTAGCCGCTTGCAGGCAGCGGAAACAAGTTCTGAACACAACATTGACATATCCTGATCTTTTAAGTTGATATGGTGAACTAACTTGCTTATTTGCACTTTCAGCATTTACTGAACAACATTATCATGCATTTGGAGTCACCAAATGAACATCAGGTACATTTCAGGCCAACTAATGAATGTAAGTCCATTATTCACTCCCTTTTAGCACAGTTTTTTGTTGTCTGTGCTGATTGCTGAGGGAGATATCTTTCTCCTCAACTGCTGAACGCTGCACTACATTCACTAGCTAATTGTGTCTGTCTGCTGTTTGGTGCTGAGCAGGTAGTGTACAATCAGTTTTTATAACTTACTCGGTCAAAACAGACGCCTACTGCAGCCAAAAGTGCCATCAGAGTGGATAGAGTGAACGGTTACGGTAAGGTTGTGGGCTAGACAGCTGAACAATACGTTGAAATGCGTTATAAAGCTCCGTAAAGCTGAGACGAGCTGCAGATTCAGGTGATAATTCCCACTTCTAGTGTTGTTGAGATATTTCACAGTGGACCAAAGTCACCCACCAACCAAAAGGCAAACCAAACAATTCCCATACAGCAGCACTGTCAGTGTGGATTTACAGGTAGCGATATATGAATTCTAGCTTACATTTGCTAATCAACACACATGAATAGCTGTTACATTTTCGCTTGATATATCCCCGTTGAAGAAGCATGTATGGAATTTGTTTCATTAACTGTAATGAAAGTATGTTACCTGTCAGATAACAGTCAGGCATTGGAATGAAAAAAAAAGGACGTAACATGTTATTTTGTCACTTTATTGCTCAGTAGAAAAATATATAAATATTTGCACCATAAGATAAATATGTACAAGATTGTGTTCCTTTGATAAAAGGCATATCCTTGGAATGCATCTGCACACTGTGCAGGAATAAATGTTTCAATAACGTTTGGAATTTTATCATTTTTCCAGTTTTCATAGAGTTACTTGCAAAAATATCCCACATATGTCACCATATGCTGTTTTGGTACCTTGGGTGAAAAGATAGAGCGCAGGTATTTCCCATTGTTGGAATTGTTAAGGCAACAATTGCAAAAAGACAGTGAAAAGAGGCAAAAGAAGAGATGATCCATTGAATCCAGCAGAGTTTGTGTTTGACAGGAGAATCTTTGCAAATTTCCATCTCTTGAAAATTGTTGACATCCAAGCTTCAGTCTGTTAGAGCTCTGTGTTTTGCCAGGGTTTTCCCCACCCTGGGGAAGGACAGAATACAGACAGTTTCATCAGTATTTTGTGAACTTCAGTTGACAGGAGATTGACTGAATGTTTGTGGCACTGGTGCTCAGGCAAGCGTGTCTTTCTTTTACCTCCTTGCTCATCACAAGCTCACGCTGTATGATTGTATTCTGAATATTGTTGCGTGTGGGCTGACCAACTCTTCAGCTCTTAGCCAGCACACTGGATCACTGCTGTACCACGGGGAATGTTTCTGAAGCAGCACGGTATTCATTTGTAGCTTCTTATCTGGACAATAGTAAAAAGAAAAAAAAGAAAATGAATGGTCGTCTTACTCAGACAATCTGTTGGACAAAGTCTAAAGACTGGTGTGATTCTTTTTGTCTTATCAACAAAATCCCATAAAGAGATTAAACAAACTATCCTATCTAATTTCTCAATACTTTCCAATTCCCCTACTGTTAGACCCCTGTATCTTTAAGTAATCTCATCTCAATTGATATATATTTTATGAATATTAATACTGTTTTACCTATTTCCAGTCTGGTTTTAGAATATGTTTTTAAAGTATGTGTTGAATGTCGCCTTTGATACAGACAATCATAATATCCTCTTACATTGCTTAGAGACTTGGGTAGGAATCAAAGACTCGGCTCTTAGCTTACAAAATTCAGATGTCTCCGACAGAACCTTCTCTGTCGCTTTGTGAACCTCTACTTTCTTGATGGATCAGCTGAGTTGTAGCGTCCCTCAAGGCTGCGTCCTTGGCCTCCCTCTGTTTTCTAGTTTTGGCCAAGTTATTTAAAATCATGATGTGCTTTACCATTTTATGCCTATCATACACAGCTATATATGTCTTTATAACCCACATACTGTTGCAGTCTAGCTAATCTCACAAGCTCACTGATATTAAATATAAATTCAAGGTCATCCTGTTTGCCCCCCCTCCTGTTTGACTGAAATGAGTTGGAAAACATTTACAACAATACAAACAAAACCTAACAAAACAGGCAAAAATCATATTGTACTGTATTGTAATTATTGTATTGTTCACCTGATCAAAAGTGACCACTGTGTCATGATCTTTTTTTCTTTGGAAGACGCATCCTCTCAAGGTCCAGTGGCCTCAGTTGGCGCCCTGGTTAAAGTGCTCCAGCACGGTGGCGTTGGTTCTCTCAAACAGCCACTGCTGGCTAAGAGAGGAGGGATCGCACGTGTTCATGAAGACCCGCCTCTCGCTTGGGCTGCTGTCAATACAGCTGTTACTGACAGGGTGATAGAGACTCTTATCCTGGAGGAAACAAAGTAAACAGAACAGTCCTATTCATATAGTAAACTACTTTTACAGGACATGTATTTACTTCTTCATATGATTTTGGTGAAAAAGTATACTTTCCAAAACATTCTTGCAATAAACTACAAAGACGAAAATATAGCACTCATCCTAACATTATTTATAAATAACTAAATAGAATAACAAATAGAACTAGAATGTGACAAGAATCTGCAGGAGTGATGTCATTATTGGAGTTGGATTTTAATTGGATTAATTTTGTAGGAGACTAGCTGTCTTTACTAAAAACGATTCCCACTGACTCAGAAAAATATTGATACATTTAGTTAAAATATAACACATTTGGAAGATCCTGTTGCTGATCTAACATTGTAAAGGCAGAGCTAAAGCTGGTACTCCCTACAGTAGTTAATATTTCAGTGTTGAGCAGGTGAACTATTGTTCATGTTAAGATGTGTATTTGAAGTAAGAGAAATTTACTCTTTAGATTCTAGTATTAGTCAGGCCCACAGATGAATTTTAATTGAAATAAAAACCAAAAAAAGGAAATTAGAAAAAATAATAAAAAAAAATAAGAAGGGGAGAAGTAGAATTTGAATCGATATGTTTGATTGGTTTTCATAAGTCAACCTAAATGCAGCACTATATGAGTAACATATAGCACAGAAGGATTTGTTCCATTCATCTTCATTAAGTGTTGTTTACCATCTTGCAGAGTTCTTTGTGTTTCGTTGTGAAAATAATAATCTTGAAAAACACAGAAGGGGTTAAAAGCATTCATTAAGACCCCTCTTAATGAAGTCTTTGCAGACGTAAAAAGAAGTGAGATGTATGGCATTAAGTTCTTTCTTTGGACTTCTTTCACAAACAGGATTCAAATATTTCTTTTGTTTCAATATAACAATAAATCAAACTGTTATAAACAAAGTGTGTCAAAGGATAAGTTTTCTGTTCTTAACCGTTTCATTATATATATATATATGTGTCCCATTACTTCCCACAAGAACAAGTTAAAAGAGGCTACAATCTGACATATAATGGGTTTAAAGAAATGGAAATGGGGGACTATAACAACTCACATCAATTTCCCCTTACTTTAATTTATTAGATATTTAACAGATGATTACCGTTATGTTGTAATAATTCATTAAGTGAATGAAATGAAGCTTGGCCGACCAAAGAAAAAGAAACAGCAGCAAAGTCGCAAGGCTGAGAAGAGCATACATCAGTCAATACCACCATTTAGCAGTTAACTCTAAACTCCCAGTCTCCACTTTCCTCTGCCGTACCTTTCTGTAGCGCCACAGCTGGTTCCCCTTCATGCCGTGACAGTCGTACAGGGTGACGGGGCTGTTGTGGGAGACAGCATCGAAGCAGACCTTCCTTGTGTGCATGGGGTCACCCACCCGAATATCCTCCCTCCAACCGAAGGTTAACACCTGCAGGGAAGAAATTTAAACTGTGAACACACATCAGCTGTTTTCCCTCCTCTGCTCCTGCACTCTTTCTTTCCATAGTTTTTGTTATCCTTTTTTTTTTATAGTTAGATCACCGTGCAGATGTATATATAAATTGTCAACAATTGTTTAGGATTAATCTACTAACCCAAACATATACAAAATTCCATGACAGTCCATTTGCCTCTCTTCATTTAGATACTCTAATCTGCAACTAGATATATCCAAGAATGAAGACACTTAAATGCAAACATAAATGCATAACTGTGCTGCCCCTCCAATGAAGCGCTCTGAAACAACTAGTCAATAAGGAAACCATTAGCCCCAACAACACATGCCGCATAGCACTCTAACCAGACAACATGAAGGGAGTGGAGGAAATTGAGACCGAAGATATATAACAATAATAAAAAAAGAAGTAAAAATAAAATGAGGGAATAAAATGAAAACAAAGTAAAGGGACAGTCACAGAAGAGGTAAAAGCAATAAAATAATTATATGAATAGAAATAAAAACTGCATAAAAAACAAAGAATAAAGATGAGAAAATTCTTAAGAAGAGATGTAAAAGAAACTGAGGACTACAGTATGTCTGATTTCAGTAGACCATAGTCTGGGGGTTCAAACAGCAAAAGCCAGATCACCCTTTGTCAAAAACAACTAGGCTCCATTCATGGATGTCAGTTATCGAGGGGGCACATTCCAAGGCAATAAATCAGAAATCTATTTAGGAGCAAGGCCGTTTAAAGCCTTAAAAGTGAGCAATAAAATTTGAAAATCAATTTCAAATCTAACAGGGAGCCAGTGTAGAGAGGCAAGCACAGA
Source organism: Protonibea diacanthus (assembly GCA_028641955.1). NCBI lineage: Eukaryota > Metazoa > Chordata > Actinopteri > Sciaenidae > Protonibea > Protonibea diacanthus. The sequence continues at coordinate 11,429,786 of CM053990.1, forward strand.
GGTGATGAGATCATGTCTCTTTGTCCCAGTAATGAGTCGAGCAGCAGTGTTTTGTATCAGCTAAAGATGGTGGACCAAGCCCTAGCTGATAACCACGTACTAAGAGGAATGAATGACCCTCACCTGTCCGTGACTCCAGCCCACCTCTCCTCGTCCTTTCACACAGCTCTCCAAGCGGATGGGGCTCCCTGACACAAAGTGTTTGATCTCCATACACATCCCACTACCCACGTTCCGTATCTAGAATAAACACATAAGCACAAAAACACATGGACATGTAAAAAAGAAAAACAGGAAGGTTCCATCAGACTGTTTTATTCATGGCCTTCATAGTCCCATGTCCCTCTGTGACACTCTGAAACATTATGTTTGCTGTAAAAAACACGTGGCTAGTCCTAACTTTGGATCTGCGTAAAAAAAAATAACCCTATTTTAATATCCCCTCTTGATCACGCTTATGTTCTTTAATACAAAACTTAACATGTTCCTGCATAACAAGCCTCAGTGCCGTTGGTTTGTACCCCCAGCAGTCCAGTGGTTTTTAGTTTGGACCCAGGGTGTGCATTCGGGACGGCCTGATGATAGTTGCAGCATACATGAGCCAAAAGAGAAGCCAAAGACCCTGTGTTATTGCAAACAAGTTTCATCACTGTTTCTCGTTCTTGTTACGACTGGGAATCACTATCTCCAGCTCGATGTACAGCCCTCTGTTTTCAACCTGGAAAACTCCGGCCTTTTCATTTTTAATGAGGTAAAAATCCTGTGTTGAATTGGATATGACCTGAGCTTCAAGATGGCCTCTTTTGTATTCAGCTCACTTTGTAGCACCATACAGTCTTACATATAGATCAGACCACAGCCCAATCTGGTCCTCATGCAGAGCAATAAATGCAACTCTGAAACAAGTTCACCTGCATGTGTCCGGCTTTGGGAACATGCTTCCACCTCCCTCTGAGGTTTGTATGTTATTATCACGTATGCACAACATCATACTTTTTATTGACAGCCATTGGTTGTCTTTAGGATGCCACTTTAGATTGAGTCTGATATGTGTACCAGATGACTGTAATGCATAACGTAGATTTCTAAATACTGCAAATAAGCATTTTCCATGACTTCCATCCATCCATCCACCACCCATTATCTGTAACCGCTTATCCTCATCAGGGTCATGATTTGAATATATTAACGATAAGATCACAAGCACAATCATAGGGGATACGCTAATTTCAACCTGGTTGGTTGCTTCGGGAACAAGAGCTGGTGAAAGAGCCTTTAGGCTTTAAACTAAAGAAAAAAGTTTTCCCGAGAGTTTAAGAGGAAGTAGAAACTGCTGACAATTTTAAACAATAAATGTTGGATGAAAACACTGTTTAAACTTTGCTTTTAGCTAAGGAGCAGTCTCTTTTTCATACTAATTTCCCTCTTCCTTTGATATAAATTTTCCTTTTATTTTATATATTCATCTACCCAAAAGTTTGGAGTCACCTGTTTAATCGAAGCTTTTCTTCTTTCCTTCAATAATGGCTATTTTACCAGAGATAAAAACTCTATAATTCGGACACTAATTGTATTATTTACATTTTAAATACATTTGGCCCCATTAGAAAAAGAAGTAAATGATTAAAACTTCCATTTAGTCATTGTCCACGTCTGACAGGAGAATGCTCTTTACCCATTTTTCCCCAAAACATACTTTGATTTCCAGTCCATAAAAAGTGACCCAACATCATTATTAAACCACAACAGTGCCTCTGCAGTTTACTCAGAGGTTAGGCTTTGTGTGTGATTTGTCACTTCACAGTATGTTCAGCTGATATTCAGTAATCCAGTTCCAATAGTGCTAACTCAAGGCTTTGCTATAGCACCAGCTTGTTCAATATTGTACGCTTCTGATTTAAGTCTGCACGGATTTTGATAATAAACCTTCAATTTCTTTTACAAATGATTTCTGGTTGAACCACTGGACAGTATTTTGTTCTCAAGGTACAAACCCTCCATACAGAATAACATCTATTTTTGACGTAGCATGTCTTCTCTTTCTCTTGATCTCTCAGAGAAATACCTAGAAAACATTTTTATGCTTTTTATAAAATTGTCATAGCATAGGTCCAAAACCATCCATTTTTTTCGACTAGAAATGAACTCAACCATGGTTTACTTAAATCTGGAGCAAGACCAAGACATGTCTTCGTCACTATGGTTTGGCTGTTCGGCTGTTCAGACCATGAGCTGAGGAAGGTTTCACAGCTGCAATTCCTCTAAATCATCTTCAATCTAACATCTGTCTTGGACCTAATTTCTTCACTCTTATCAAAGCAATTTACTAACCCTTACCTCTCCCCATGCTGCAGCGGGTGGCTCCACCGGTGGGTAGTGTTTGGGCAGATCCCAGGCCACATGGCTCATAAACCACTTGAAGCTCTTACAGTTGAGGCGGTTCCTGAGCTCCTTTTGGGCCGTCATGTCTCCGGCTGACAGGTGGCGGTATTCGGGCCGACGCTGGTAGACATACTCCGCGTATTCGTCCATCCACACCTCTGCCACACGCTTCAGATTCTGAAATCAAATCAAAGAGAGATTCACTCACTAAACATCCAACTTTTCTTTGACATCATGGGAGACTGCTATGAGCTCCCCACAAATAAACACAGAATCCCACAGTCCTTGGCTGTGAGGACTGTTTTGTGAACATAAGTGTTTACATCGTCGGTCTCAGAGTGACCCAGCATAACAGAATAATTTTTCCTATCTTGTTGCAGCTGTTCTACTTTTCACCATTGAAATCCATTTGAATTGGATTGTGAATTCAGGCTGACCTTATTTATTTTAGCAGTAGGAGTATTATAGCACAAAAAAAGGTAACGAAACAGCAATTTCAAACCTATGCAGAGAGCAAGTATGTTTATGTTTGTTTATCTGCAAGTTCAGGTCGATTCAGGGCCATCAGCATTCCACAGAGGTTGTGTTTAAAGACTGCTGGTCAGAATAAAAAAAATCAAAACAAAAGGCCAGTGCCTTTCAGCTGCACACTGAGCCAAACCGAGCCAAGTTCCAGGTTGCGGTGGAGGCATACATAATGAATGGTGTTCTGCGACACCCCGGATGATTTAGCGCTTTTAGACAATTTCTCATTCCGTGTAGGTACTTTGAAGAATACCGGGGAACAAAGAAGCTTAAGCTCATTCTTCACAGTAACACCTGCAAAGGCTATAAGTTGTAGATAGTGGATAGACTGCATACTGCTGCCTCTTGTCTGGTGGTCTTTTCTTAGTGGATGCCGAGCTGACTGTAAAGTGCTCTTGTGCTTAGAGGAGAAAGAGTAGAGTACTTAGTGGAGGACGCAGGAAACAAAAATGCTGCCATTTGTTATTCTGCAGCACTTAAAGACTAGCTCACACCACACGTGTGTGTGTGTAAGTGTATGTGTACACTTTGTGTGCAGTATGGGTTTACATGTGTGTACTGTATATGCATGTTTTCATTGAATATATATTTATTTATGTACTTGATTAAACAAAAGCTCCATGTTAGCTTATGTATACACATAGTAACTGTTCCACTATAAGGTGCAGGTCAAGGGCACAGTGGTTGCTTCAAGGGCACAGAAGTTGCTTTTACAGTGCTCCTGCTCTCTATGAGCTGAAATATATTTAGTTTTCTATTAAGCCATATTTCAGCACTAATGCATTGTTTATGTAACTGTAATTTAAATGCCGAAGAGCCCTGTGTGTGAATACTGCAGAATACTAATAGAGTTAAAATCAGTTTTGCTGATAAGATGTCATTTTTAAAAAAATTTTGCAACCCATAATTGGATTTTGCTTCATTTATTGTTTATTTAATCGAGAAACCTGACTGATAAGGGCTTTTTAAGGACACCGGAGGGGAATAAAACAGAGATGTAATAAAGAGGAACGGCTAATATAAATGGACCGTGGATAAACATTGGAGTTGTATTGTTGCTCTGTATAAGCTTTATTGTCTGTTCCATTTAAAAGTTAGACAATAAACACGTAACATTCAGACCTGAGGAATGGAAAATATTAAAAATTGTTTCAATATTAAGTCCTCCTGATCTTCTGATGCTAAATCAAATATAATATTCACATAGAACAGTGGCACAGAACACACTTAACACATTTAATAATGAGGAGTCTGTGAAACTGTTGTATGTCTTCAGTGGGTCAGGAGAAAAATAAGCTTAGAGACTACACTTCTTTACCAGATGGTCTGCTTTACAAGTATGTGGCACTGAAATTGAACAATGTGGATGTTTATCAGACAGGCAAAGACCAACAAAGAAGACAATATTGAGTTGAAAGGGTGAGGATACAGTGATCCATACCAGGCAATAAAAGTCAGCATACCTGATTCTCTGTTGCTTTTCAGTTGTGCAACCGATTTTATAATGCATGAAAGTGCATTATAAAACACTGTGACGTGGTCTTTGTTCTGAACTGACCCACATGTGCACAATGCATTTAGACAGTGTTTACAGTTTTATTTACTAGCTGTGTAGAAGCCAGCAAATTCATGAGCAGATAATAACATAGACGGAGATGGTGAGGAAGATCACAGCCAAACACAGACTGGTTTCGAGTTTTGCCTGTCACCCCAGATACTTATGAGGTCTATCATCTGTTAGACTTCACTCAGTATTTGGTGTTCACTGGCCACTTCCAGGTGATGCGACCACATTGTGCTGGACCAGATTGCTATAGTATACTGAAAATCTGTGACTGATCTGCTGTATTGTATTTTCTCATGAACCGTGGAGGCACACGGTGTGAAAAATTACCTTTGCCAAGCTGATCCCACCAGGGACCTTGTAGGGGACGTACTTCCTATAGATGTGTCCTACCCTGGAGCAAGGGATGTCCTCCATCCGACCACCACACATCCACACCTACAGAAACACACAGAAAGAGAGAGAGCTTGTTTTTGATCAAACAAATCTCTCCTGTATTCAGAAGCTTTGTCCATCTTTAAAGTTCAAAGACTGAAAGTTGGTGGAATGTGAATTAAGGAGACGATCAAAGAGATGAGCTGAGATGAGCACGAGACCAATGGCTCCCAAGAAAAAGGCATGAAATGCTAACAGGCTTATAAATCCTAGGATACTAAGAGGAGAGACGAGTGGATTCTGGGATTGAGGTGATACAGATGAAATGGCACGATAGTGGAGGAAGAATAGAAGACACTGAAACCATATTATGATACAATGGTGACCTGACTTCACCTGAACAGCGATGTCAGATTAGTGAAAAACCGTGCTGCTGGGTTAAGTCGCTGGTACAATATCTTGTGATGGGGTTTAAACTCTGTTTGTACTAGAGAAACAACAGCAACCGCAAAAACTGTAACTGTAAAAGATTTTGAGGGGAAAAAAAATGACATGCTTTCTCTTTGTAATATTGAATTCATGAAGTAATATTTTAATATGTTCTGAGAATCATAATGTGCTTGTCTTTCCTTTCCCTTGTCTATCTCACATAACAGAGACATCCAGCAGTGGATCCTCATTTTAATCCCAACTATAATGAAGACAACAGTGAGGAGTCTCTTTCCTGGCTTGCAATGTTGAAAAATAAAACTTAAGAAAGAGAGTGAGGCCTTGAAGGGGATGGGGAAGAATGGAGGACTTAGAGACAGCAGATGAGACAGAGAAGGGGGCTTTGTTTTTTCAAACAAAAGTGAAATGAAAAGAAGGGAAATGAAAAGCTGGATTTAAACATGGAGACAAACAAGTTAAGTACAGGAAGAAGAGGTGTCGGGCTTCCAAATTGTTTCTGTAAAGTCCTTTAATATGTAAATAAGATTTTTGCTATTTGATGGTTAGAGGCAGGCTGAGGCTGCTTAGAGAAGCATGAAATCTACATATTTTATACAAGGCTTCAAGGTGTAAACACAGAGTTTAACAAGCAGTTCAACCGCCTGTCTTCCTGCCACAGGCTGACTTCAGGTTGAAAGTTACAAATGATCCTGCCTACCGTGCTTCTACAGTACAGATGTGAACTCGAGTCACTGACCTGCAAGTTGATTTGACAGAAACTGTCTCGAGAATTAACTTGGACACAAATGGCATTGTCATAACTGGATGTGTACCCTGTCAGTCAAGCTCTGACTGTCACTACTTGATGGTCTTTGGAGATCAGATCATCATTACCATACCTGTGCCTCAAGACTCATCACTTTACGATTGAAGAGTTTCACATGCTGATTATAGCTAACATTTGCCATTTTAACATTTAACACATCTGCTCTCTTTCAACACCGTAGCTAGCTAATGTTAGCCTGATAATGAAAACCAATCCTAGGTGTAAAATGTCAGCATTGTAATGTTATGTTTCTGCAAAGCATGGATACATTGAATCTTAATTTCTAATTTGCGTTTCAGGGTTGATCACATTAGGTTGAGTCTGTTAAAAATACATTACACATACACATTAATGAGGAAGGTCCATCTATATAACGCACACAAGACCAAAGCTGATACAAAAAGAATTGCAGCATTTGACAATGGATACCTGAGAAGACTACCAAAAGCAAGCACCAGTGTAAGGCTTGAGTTAAGTGCAGTTCCTCTAGTACGGCAAATGCAACTGCAGTAACTGGCCTCGTTTGGACTCATCCACGCAAAAAGAAAACCTGAAGGACCAAAAACGACCTTCTGCAGAACTGTGACAAGATTAACTGAAATGAGGCTCAACACAATGAGTGTTGAGTATTAGGGAGAGGAAACTGATTGAAGCCGTATGTCAAGGGATATAAAGGATTAAGTGCTGGTCTCTAATGGATTATCCCAAATGTTTTGGTAACTGTATACCGTTTCTTCCTATGAATTACTCATTACTTCCAAGTCTTTTTTGAACAGCTAAATAATTTTATGTATCTATTTGTGCACTGTTTTATAAAGATTTACGTCTTCAGAAGGAACCAGTCGAGTTGGGGCTGATCCAATTCATTAATGCTATAACTAACAGTAAGCTATTATACAATCCAGACATAACCAATGCGTCCTCATGACCCTGTGCTGACATTATTGTCACTGTAGCACAACCACAGTCTCTTGTCTGTTGCAGATGAAGGTCCACCATCAGTAAACCACCTCAGATCACACGCATGTACAGCTTAGCTGATGGAGAGAAACTACAAAACAACAGGACTCACTCCAGCTGCATGAATAAAACATATCACTGCGAGACAAAACCCAACATCGGCTAAAACTGCAACTAAAACTTGAGTTGCCTCCATTGGTGTCTTTGAATAAATAAAACATGAATGCATATAATTACATTATTACAGTTGCTCCAGTCATATGTTTGTCTCCCACTATATATGAATTATAATGACCCAATAAAAGGCTAACAGCAACAAATGCAAAGTCTTTAATGCTTCAAGGTTAGTACTGGCTCCCACACGAATCTGAATGGACCGACCAACCAACAGATGGTTTACATTTTAATTTCTGTGTTCAGCAAGGACCAGAGCGTAAACAAGATGGTAATAAGCAGGATGTGAATAAATCCATGTCATGAACCATAACGTTTTTTTGGTTTTTTTGGCCAGCATAGTCGTTTGATAATGGAGCCATGAAAAGATGCGTCAGAAAGTCAGTGCACAGCAATATTGTGAATTTCACAGTAATTTATTTTTTAATGTATGCTTTTAGAAAAGTTTTCCTCTGCCAACTGTTTGCCAGTTAGCTAACTTTTACTCTGAATAACTACTTTTTTTCTGGCTCCATCCATGGAGGTTTAATTATTTCTGCCTCCAGAGTAGCTCTGTCTTTGAGAAATGTTTGCATAACTGAAACCCGAATCTGCCCGAGCGATATAAAAAAAAGAAAAAAGAAAAAAATCCGCCATCAGTTTTTATGCCTTGCACCATCCTCTCGCTTGGCATGTGAGGTCATATTGCCTCTGTGCTCTGCGTGCCTGTATGTACTGACATTATTTCACCGTGTGAGCTGGAAAAGCCTGATGTTCCCATACTGGTGCAACCAGGATGGAGCTTCAGATTAACTGTGCCAGTGAATGAAATTATTGTGTTTCACATGCAAGCAGGGCCTGGTTGTCTGTGGGAGCAGCAGTTTGGTTGTAAGGATTAGCACGGGAGCCTGTTAATCTTCTCACCTCGGGAGACTGGCTGTCTGCGCTGTATCAGCTAATGGGGATCTTAATAAAAAGGAAACCAAATTGAATATCTGAGGGCATAAAGGAGTCTTAAGAGGCACAGCTAGGCATGTGCTGATAGCGACATGTAATAGTACGATAATCTTGGCCAAAAAAATAACCTTGGAAAGTGATATTATCACAGTAATTACTTAAGATAATTCAAAATAATATCAAAAGAGGAGGTTTCGCACCAGGCTCAGCCCTGGGTCACAGCCGGTGTTAGTCGGGGCTATCATTCATTTCACACTCACAAATTTAAAGGTAAGAAATCCTGCACCTTCTTCCCCAAGAGCAGAGTTATCCTTTACACTTTAGGGTAAAGGTGGAATTATACTTCTGTATATTCTTCTTCTGTAATATTCATTCTACGGAAAACCCTGCGGTCAGGTGAAAAAAAAAAAAAAAGAAGAAGAATAAATAAATAAAAGAGCCATGTGCAAATGTGTATTCTCAATTTACAAATCTGTCTTGGACCCATGCCCATGGATTTGTAAACCATGCACACATATTTGCAAAATATATTAATTGGCAAATCCTTGCACATGGTTTATGAATCTGTTTTCTTTTTCAGCTGACTCCAGGGGCCTCCATAGATTTGAACTATTGAAATGGCCACAAAAACACTGGGCAGAAGTGTCATACATCATCAATGCTTTAATTAATACAACCTTGTAAAGTAAATTGTGTTGGAAATGATGTCAAGTTAATTTACTTGATATTGCCTGTGCCATCAATAATCACAACTGGCATCAGATGAGTTTTTTAAAAACATAATGATACAATATCTTGTTTGTTTTAAATTACTCATAAACATTTTGTGATCATCAATGGGATGCCCCAACATTGCTCGTCAATGTCTTTGGGATGCCACAACATTGCTCGTCAATGTCTTTGGTCCTGAGTGAACCAAAACTTAAAGGTTTCATTATAGATGTGATTGATTGATTGGGAACTGTCTTTTACACACATCACCGTCCCATCACTGTATTGTGTGATTTTATTATATTTACCTTGAAGGAGATCTCGTACTGTTCTCCTCCCCAGATCTCCAGACCCGTGTCATATCCTCCCAGCTCCCAGAACCACTTCCTGTCCACGGCAAACAGTCCACCTGCCATCACTGGTGACCTGCAGGACACACCGAATACAGCACACACATATTTTGTACAACAGCCATACAGAGGTGCAGTGCCGTTTTTCACTTCCCACCTCCCAAAAAACAAACTGAAAAAACAAAATGAAATATTTACTCACTTAGTTTCTATTCACAAGCAACTGCATCAACAAATACTATCCTTCAGCTCACCACTTTATTAGAGCTACAGAAATAAATAGTTTCACAGTCATGGAAAGAAAGAAACCACGGAGACAAGGAGAAATCATCTCTCACAACTGAAATGTCAACATGTCTACAGCTGGAACCATTTTTTTTAATCAAGAGAAAAAAAGGTGACATTGACTCATTGATATTATAAATCTTTGAAACCTCCCATATATGTCGTGTATATCTGTACAGGAGAAGCTGTTTCTTAATGGTAAATATGACCACTGTGCCAAGGAAATGGTTGGAGTATCTTTCAATCAAATGTACAGGTATCCATTGGTATTTTATCCAATGTACAGGTATAACAAGTGTCTACATCCCATAGCTCCAATGCTAGCACATTGTGTGGTCTCCTGGAAAAGTAAAGGTCCTGTGTTTGTTTGATTAATCTATCACACTTCCTTCATATGTGGACTTTGTCATTTTTTATACTAGGTCATTGACTGCATACCGTGAAGCTACATGGGTCTGTCCAAACACAAAACTTGAGCGGTACCTACATACATCATATTTTGAAGCACAGGGCCACTGATTAAGCGGCAAAATTTGATGATAAAGGATATCCGGACCAAGACTTCCTCATTTGCAGTCTTGATGCAAACAAATGATGAGACATTCACATTTAATAGCTAATCTCTGTGAACATATCTGAATCTAAAGGCAGCTAAATGTTAAATAGAAAAGGTTTAAAAAGCTAAAACGTTGTCAGACAATAGCTGTTGGGTTCTGAGATTGCAAGTCAATGCGTTCTCCCTCTTTTGCTCTCCACATGGACTATTTATCTGTATCAATAGTCCATGTAGAGAGCAAATCCTGGTCAGATGTGACTGGTCAATGCAACTCAAACTGCAAAAGGAAACCAAAAGGCTTCTGACTCCAAAGTCTTGGTACCTTGTCTTTGTTCTGGTACGGAATATCTGTTTATAGACATTGGCAAAGACATTGTTTTAAATAAGGGAGGTTTTTCTGCATGTAGTTCTGTTCTTTACTGTGACTCACTGACTACAGCTGCTGTCCAAGATTAGGTAGCAACAAACCTTTCAGGGACACGTTTTTAAGCCCGGAGGATTAAAGAGTTCATGTATTTATGCTGGCACTATTTCTCAGCAGATAATGAAGATGCTCTGAACAATGCAGAACCAATTAACCCACTATAGAGCACTGTGGCTTCTGTCTGCTGTGACAAACGCTGTGCTTGCTGAGTGCAGGGCTTGTTAGCTGTTGTGTCGGTGCTGCAATTGAGTGTAGCTGCAGCACACCTGAGGCAGAAAATTGGGACAGCAGGTGCACACACATACACATTTTTTTTTTTGCGATTTCTTGTAAAGAACTCGACATTCTCCAGCACATGCTCCAACCTGATGACACTGATCTTAGCCATCAATCAAAACTCAATTGGATTTTTCTCATCTTTTAATCCCACCCCCCCAAAATAAATGCGGTTTCACTTCAGTGTAGAAATTTCAAAAGGCGCACTCGCAGGTTGTCATAGTTACGAGCTTTTCATCAGGTAGAAGTCGGAGGCAGGCAGCCAGCAGGTAGTCTGCTCTCGCCAAACTCGTCCCTGAGGAGGATCAATTAAAGGCAAACAGGGCAGCTACTGTACAGCAGCAGTGAGAAACACTCTGGGGCTTCCCATGCCTCGTGAGCAGTGAGCACAGATACGAGTCCCGTGGTGATAACAGCCAGCTTTCAGCTGCAGTTTTCCTTCTCCAAGGGTGAAAAGGATGAAATGAAACTAACAGCGGTTACAAGAAATCCTGTACACTTCTGTCCAACACTTTTTTTTTTTTTAATTTACAGTTATTGTTCTTTTTTTTTTTTTTTTTTTTTTTTTAACTACTGTGAAAAGGAATTTGGGTAGAGTGATGAAAACATTTATGTTCTTCTGTGCCCTCTGTGGGTTGTGCTATCCGATGGGTCTCTAAATTACCACAACAGCTGTACAATATGCATGCGTGATGGCTTTGTTTGCTGTGTAATGAAATTAACATAATTTCCAATTTACATCCTCACTGGCAGCCATGTTCTTCATTGAATATCTAAATCTCTAAAAGAAAAAAATGTGCACTACATGGACAAAAGTCAAACATTATACTATTTTCTGAGTGTTTATTCCAAAATTTAACAGCCTCCCCACTTCAGGAATCACTTCAACACCAGATTTTTATTACTTGGCTGCAGGGATTCACTCATTTAGTCACAAGAGCAAGGACTTTTGGGTGATAAGACCTGGCTCCAATCTGTGTTACAGTTCCTTCCAAAGGTGTTGGTTGTGGTTGAGATTGATCTGTGTTTTGTCTCTTTCTTTGGCCAATGACTTACAAAATATGGTCAGTATAGAGAGAGGCAGAAGACATAAATGTAGACAAAGAACAATTACACTGAGTGGGAACCACAAAGCTAGAACGGAAACAAATAGAAATTATTTAAGAAGACTTGATTTATTTACACAATATTATCATATGTGTATTACTACCAAGTGATGTTATTCCATCTACGTTTTTTGTCTTCTCTATTTCACCTTTATATGACTCGTGCAGCCAGTGCTTTCACTGCTGAGCCCACCTATTTTTCTTGTCCAACAGAGTTCATCGTACTGTTGCCCTCTGTGCTAACCTACATTTGACCAATAAAAGTGAAAACTGAAACTGGGCTGACCTTGAGGTCGCCTCTCTGTGCAGACCATTTCAGTTCCTCAAGAACAACAAACAAGGAGAACTGCTTCTTTCTTTGTGTACAAAGGCATCAGTGTGTAGAAACAAGAAAGTGTCTTTAACAAACTTTTGCCACAAGTTGGAGGCACTATTGATCACGTCGTCCGCATAGATTTACACCAACTTTTATCGAGCAACAAGTTACAGCACTTTGTTTCTTGCTTTGCTTTTGTTACACCCTGTAACGTGTGTCATGACCTCTCCTCCACAACTCCTTTCTATGATGAGTGAGCGTCTCTTTCTATGATGAGTGAGCGTCTCTTTCTATGATGAGTGAGCGTCCTTGGTTTTGTCTGTGTTTTTGCCTGCTTGTTCTCTTCCCCTTCTTGCACTCCCATGCCCTTCCTCTCACTGCATACCTGCCTGTTATCTCCAGTCAAGCACACCTGCCTGCTATCACTCCCTCACCCCACCACTGTAAGAACCCTATGCTGACATCCAATGGTTGTGCCATACACAGCACGTTTAGGTGCCTCGTTTCAGCTCAGTGAAAACATTTGGTTAGCCAGTTTATCTTCCAGCTCGTTAGTTTGTTTGCTTGCCTGTCTGCTTTCCAGAATAACTATCACCGGTTCTCTCTATCTGCAGGATCCCCTGTCTGCCAGCACTCCACACCAGTTTGCCATGCCAGCTGCCAAATCTCCTTTCTCCAAATACCCCTCCCATGCAAGCCTTCACTCCCGCTACTCTCCCTCACTTCAGCCAAACATCAGCCTGCCACCAGCTCACCTTTCTTGCCATCTTCCAAATAACAGACTTGTTTTCCACCTTCCTGCCTGTCTAGAGTCTGCTTTCGGGTTCTGCCTTTGATTCAGGACACCTTTCATATCAGCAGTGGCAACAGATTTCTGTCACTGTTCACATTGGATCTTTTAGCCAAACTGTGCCTATATTCTTTGAAGAGTGTTGAAAGATCTCATTATGGATGCATGTTTCCCATGTTTTCACCTGTTTCATCTACAACACCTAATCACTAAATGAAGTGCATCTCAAATTTGCCAGGAATGAGGTGCTTAGCGTCAGAGACACTCTCAGACTGGAAAAGGTGTCTTTCTGTGGTGGTTTTGTGGTGGAGTGATGTGGTTGGCTGCCCCATCCATAGGTTGGGTGTAACGATGTACATTGGAAGAAAAACAGCCTCATACTGTAGGACACTGAAACATGGGTCGATATCCAGCTGGTGTAGAAAGTTGTTTTAATTAATTTTCAAATGAATCTGATCAAATAAGCATGTCCATGTGGACATGGTGCCAGGTTCCCACTGACAGAACCACTGCTTCTGTAATGCACCTGCTGTTAGGCAATATAAACTGGACTAACCGGAATAACAAGTCGATTCTCTAAAACTTGGTCTAAATCTATATTAGTATAAATTTGAGTGCAAAGGTTGAGTTTGAAACAAGACAGGGGAATGGACTTAATTACTACTGGGACACGTGAAGCAAAGGAGTAGATGGAGCTACCAGCTTAATAATTTTCTAGCTTCTGTGTCTTGTGTTAATTAAGAAAGCTCATATTGCGGTAACCCAAAAAAAAAAAAAACAACACATTGTGCAGCCCTAATTATCCTCGGAAATTGTATTATAGTCCACTGTGCGTGAAGAAAATAAAATTTCACACTATAACAAGCGATACTTTGTTCCTCAGTAATACACAAACATCCACATCTTCCTTGCTCCCTTCCCTCACTGTCACACTAGACAGATGAAGGACATTCAGAACATTTAATGTTCTGCAACATAAAAACAAATGGTCTATTGTTGCCGTACCAAGTCAGTATGAAAATTCTTCATATTAATTAAGAGCATTTGGCACATATTTGTAGGTATTAAAGTGTGGCAGGAGCAGGTGCACTTCTGAGTGCAAGACTTAATTCATGTATCAAGATGGTCTCTCTCTCAGTTAAAAGAGCACTGCAATGCACCAATGAAGTGGCTGCTCAGGCGGATTTGATTTCCACTGTACTGCCTGATGTATGAGCACATGGACTCCCCCCTCCCCCCTTCAGGGCTCTGTCAGTCGAAAAGTTAAAAAAGTAATGGAAATGGAATACCATGAAATTTGTTACAGATATCCATGGTGCCCACATGATGAAACCTAATGATTTCAGTGATCCCCTGACTTCTCCTCTAGCACTACCAGCTCATAAAATATTTCACTTTTTCAGCGAAATATCTCAACGTTCATGTGACTGATTGTCAAACTTTCTACAGACTTGTACAGTTGTAATGAATCTTTAAGGAAATTCAATCGGGAAGACTATCTTAATCTCTATTCCGTTGTGAACTAGTTCAAATACAGGACTTCACCGGAAAAACATCCCTATAGGTCTGTATAGGTACAGGCATAAGTATTAAGCTGTGACCTGTAGTGGCCATGATGGGAGTAAAGGCGGAATAATAAAATGGGCACCCATGTGTGGAGGATGTTTTGGTGGATGGATGGTTCAAACACACCACAACTTCCATTCAGGGGACTGCTGTCTGTGTCCTGTATGAAACCAAAGGTTAATGTTGACTTATGTTACGTGCATTATGAACATAATGTAACGTAGTAATCTGAACCATGAATCGTTCCTAAACCTAACCAAGTGGTTGTTACTTAAACCTAACCACACTATGGTCATTTCCCAAAGTTAACAACCTGATGATGAATGTCTGGCATGCTGATTATCATGTGCTGTGCCGGGAGTCATTTAATTAACATATTCACACGTGTACATAAGTACCAGGATGTGTTGGTCAAATACTCTAATTTCTGTTCTCTGTTTACTGCCAGTTAACACATTTTAGCATGGTCATAACACACTAAACTAAGATGGTGATCAGGGAAAACATACCTGTTCATCATCATTATTTTCATGTTTTTGTGTGCTGCATGTTGGCATGCTGATATTAGCTCAAAGGACTGCTAGCGTGGCATCAGGCTCACATCGTATTTTAGTAAAATTCTTCCTTTCCTCTGCTGATAGTTTAAAGTTTCTATGTAAGCCTGTATTATGACATCATCAACATGTCAAAATACATCAGTGTCCCATATATTTCATGGTGTCAACACAGTCCAACTCACACAGAAAGCGGCAGTTTTATCAAATGATGCAATGCTACATGTCATAGCCAGTGAGTGTTTCACCGACTGACATCACCTCCTCCAAAAATCATTTAGGCCTAGGCCAATTATCATTATGTTGGCTAATTGAGGATTTTATCAAGAAAACAGAAATAACATTTTGTCAGACAGAAAAGATCCGTTGGGTTGAAGGGGATATGATGCTAATTTCAAGCATGTTGTAGGAGGATATGATATTTTTAAACTGGGCTGGGTCATTCTGTCCCATTCAGAACAAAAATACTGCTATTATGACGACAAGTCACATCTCTCCATTTTAAGAAAAACCTTCAAAATGTAAAAATGACATCGGAAAGCATGACACATACATAATGAATGTAGTTTTCAACTTTAGTACACTGATAGTACACCAAGTAAGAGTCTGATGTCACTCACTCAAAGGGTTCACTGGGGTCGTCCCCCTGCATCTCCGGAGGGATTGGTATCCGCTTGTAGTACATTTCCCAGTCAAATGCCCCTCGCATGGCGTCCCCTGCCTGAGTGTCATAGCCGAAGTTGTCGTGGTCGATCACGTCGATCATTGGACACACAATGGTTTTCCTGTTCTGGGCTATTCGGTCTGGGAGACACAGACAGAGGCAGATGGTTGATGTGTTATTTATTAAAAAAAGTTATTGCACTGCTTTTCACCACAGGAAAACACAAACAAGGTTTTATTGTTAGAGGACGTAAGAGTTCCGATTCTTTGTGTGTTCTGAGGACGGATTGATTGATACAAGTGACTAAGTGGAAAAAAAAAGTTAGATAAGCAACTGATATTTTGACTTTCAGTAGTACTTGCTTCATGTTCGTCTTCTCTTTTTTATTTGCTTGAGTCAAGATGTTTTGACCATGTAGTTGTCCCTCATTTTGAATTTTTGATCTTGGCTTTTTTGATCCTGTGTCCCCATTATGGATATATTCTTTGAAAATAAACTATAAAGACTGGTTTGTCATCTCATCTCTAACACAAAGTACCAGCATTTACAAGGTGTATGAATGGAGGTCCAGAATTGTACTTTTTTGATTAGATGGCATTCAGATTAAGTGCTTTACTGTTGGTTTGAGGTTCTATATTGTAATGCCTCCTGCACAGAGAAATGCACGTACTATTCAGAAACTCTGCCTTTAAACAAGGTGTCAGAGCTTTCAGAGGTTGTAATAGGCTGTCATAAATATACAGTCACCGCAATCAGCCATGCACCCAGCATGACCCACAAAGAGCCACCATCCAGGTTAGCTATAATCTATTACCGGTTAGCCTTCAGTCTTCAGTCTTTTGGAACTTTAATGTCAAATAAAACTGGACCTACATACGAGATGTTTAGGGTGTGATTTCTATCTTTTTTTCCCTATATTGTCTTTTAATTACCACATAATAGAAACCTGTTTGTGAAATGTAATTTCACTCATCATTTTTCCACATCCTCCACACCCTATCTCCGTTATTAATAGTCCAAGTGTCACAATGTGCTGTAATGAACATAACAACCGCCTGTTTATGTTACGCACTGGCGAACACGCATCCTATTTCCAAGCACTGAGTGAACAGCTTGACATAGAGGTAGTAAGGGTCATAAGGTTTGTTATGAAATGGTTCCCTTGTGGGACGGCACCACGCTGGGAGACAGAGCTGAACATGGGTCCTTAATGGAAGAAGGGGTAATTGAGAAAGTGAGAGTGTTTGTAAGAAAGTCCATCAGCCTGAAGATGAGTCACTCCATCTCACAGTAGGGGTGTGTGTGTGTGTGTGTGTGTGTGTGTGTGTGTGTGTGTGTGTGCGCGTGCGTGTTTGTTGTTACTTCAATCATTGAAGGGACCTTGAGAATGAGGACACTTCGGAGATTGAGGACAAAATGGTGTGCGAAAACCACAGAAATTAAGTTGTGACAACAGCTGGAAGTAGTTCTTCTGTTGTAGTTCCCCAGAAACATACTCTGAGTTACAAACTATATCGTGTGCTACAAAATGTATTAGAAAATATTTCCCAGAATTCCCCAGAAATAATGGTGTCAGAGGATTCGAAATCCCCCAAAATCCAAAAGCCAGAATAAGGACCAAACAGGGTATGAGAACCAAGACAGTACGCCATTAGAACCAACCTACAGGATCGAAGAACTGGAAGATAACCAACATAGGAGAATGCATCAAGGAGAAGCAGATTCATGATATAAAATATGATGTAGAGCCATTTTGTTTTAGTTATCAACTAAATCTGGTTTATTTCTTGTGAAAGAATCAACAGTATTGCACTGAACTCTCTCTGCATTGAACCTTTTTTAATCTTTGAATCTTTTGGATGTTTTGAGACTCCAGTAGATATTTACCTATCTTGCAGTAAAGTTTTGAAGAAGAGGTCTAGACGTACATTCTGGCACGGCCCTGGACTTCTGACCTTCAATACTTCTTTGCATTTTTTGTCAGACAATGGAAATGGCGAGTACATGCTGGAGCTTTTCTTCATGGCTACAAGTGCAATACTGTTGCAAAATAACAGAATGGTGCGGGTAGCCTGCAGGGACCACGGAAGAATGGTCAGAGAATATTCAGTATGAGCTACAGTTGGTCAGAAAGTAAATTACAGCTCCCCGACAGCCAGGCAAAGGCAACAGGTGAGTGTCGAGACGACTCTGAACAACTTTGACCTGGAGCTGTAAGTCTGTCCTCTTTGCTATCCGACTGCTGTCTGCATGATTAAGCAGGCTGTTTCAGTTGCAGCAGTCTGTTATTGAAGCATCACCATTAAATGTAATTCTAACTTATTTTTGAGGTCAAGAGTAGTGAAACGCAGCCCATTTTTATTAGATTCAAGTAAACAAATACCTGCAAGTGTTGCTAACTACTGTATATGTTGAACTGATGTAAAAAGTTAAATTAACAGTCCACGATTTTCTCTTTATTGTTGAGTAAAAAGAATCAATTAGAGCTCACCCAAGAGTGCACATTATTGTGCACAGATCCATTTTATAAGGTATTGTTTGTTATTAATATTGCAATGTGATATCAACCAGTCCATAAATCATGTTGAAGTTATTATAAGAATTTGGTGTTGTGTAAATGAATGACTTGAATTTAAAAGGGTCAGTCAGCTGATCTGAAGCTGAGAGTCAGACTGTTTAAGAAGTAAAGAAAGTTCAGCCAGTATTAAACTGGAGATTTCTTATATTCTCATTTAACTGTTGTTCAGAGGTTCTTTGTTTCTTCATGCCCTTTAATTCTTTAGTCTGGTTGGACCATTGAGCAGTGTTTTGTTTTCATGTGCAAAACATACTGTAGTCTTTTCAGAAAACCCTTCATTCAAAAATCTATTTGGAAAGAGGACTTTCTACAACCACACTTTTGCAGCAGCCTTTTCAAACAATGTTCAACATAGAATTCAGAATCTCCTTGGGGAGGAAAGAAAAGATCGTGTAGGTGTCAAATACAGAACAGTACCACAACTAATCATTGTACTCTGAGTTTCATGGTGAAACTGACAGAAACTTTGGTCTCAAGACTCAAAGACTCAAAATAACCTTTTCTGAGGTTTTACTCAAAATCAAACCACTGTCACTTTCTCACTTCGTGTGGTCAAGGGTCAAGGCCGAGAGGGGATGCCTCTACATATTTTAAAAAGGAAAACAAGATGGACAACCGTTGTGGTTGATGGTAGCCATTTTGTCTGTAGCCTCTTGTACATTTTAGTATAGAAGACATGTTTTGCATATTTAGGAACATTTGAATTTGAAAGTGAGATTTTACAAATTACATTTTTGAAAATACAGTTTCAACAATTTTTAACTTATTCAAAGTTCCATTTGATGGTCAAGAACATAACACATAACCCTAAAACGTCTTGAGTAAAGACATACAAACATGTATGTTTGTGTGTGAATGACAGCAAGATTGGTCCCCAAACTCTGTGTGTGCGCGTTTGTTCCTCACCCAGCAGCGGAGGCAGCCAGTTGGCGTTGGCCTCACAGTGGGAGTCCAGGAAGGTAATGACTTCTCCTTTAGCGGCAGCAGCTCCAAGCAGGCGAGTCCTGATCAAGCCCTCCCTCTTCTTGGTCCTCAGGATACGAACCTTCGGCATCCTCGTCATGTATTCCTCCAGTGCCACCTTTAGGTGCTCTACACAGAGGGGGGAGAAGGAGGGATACAGTAAGAGGGATTTAGATTTAGATTTAGATTTGATGAAATGATGGCACATGGGCTTCATACATAATACTACAGTATAAAGATATTTCAAAACCATGTTCCCCATACGCATTTACCATGTGATTCTGCACACGTGAAACCCATTTTTTTTTCTGCAAGCTCTTTGATGCCATTAAAAATACAATTGGAGCAAAGCATACAGCATATTTTAGCAGCAGTATATGTTTGAGGGTAATGGTGTGGACATCATCAGGAATGAAAACTAGGAAACTACAGTCAATATTTGAGGGATGTAACAGATACGCTAACTCTTTTAAAAAAAACTGGAGCTGGACTTTTTCTTCTTTAAACTGGGTCTGTTTAGTTGAATTAGAGGTTGCAGTGCCGTGGTCACAACAGAACCCTGTGATAGACCTCCTGCCCAGTGCATGCTGGCAACTGGGATAGATTCCAGCCCCCTGCAACCCTGCCTAAGATAAGCGGTTTAGAAAATAGATGGATGGTTGCTGCAGTAGGGGTGAAGGACGGACTCAGGATGAGGAACTTTTTTAAACAACAAAGGTTGTTATCCCGTGGCCGTCAATAACAAACACACCTCTCCTCTCTGATACAGACAAAGGCCAAAATGACTCCTGTCTCTGGGACTTTCACATTCATTTCGACGCAACCATATGGACAATCAGTCAGACTGACAAACTGCACAAACAAAAGTGTTTCTTCATTGATGCATGTCAAATGTCATCAAATAAAAGTATGATTGTCAGTTATCTTGGATTAGTAAATAGCACTGTACCGCTGAGGTGGGCATGTATTGATTGAACAAATTTGTGCAGAGAAGAGGCAGAAACAAAGCAAATCAAACTGACCTGAATCTCGCCTTTGAGGCTTAATAACGGCTGATTATTCATTATCTTGCTTCATACATGAGCTTTTATTCCTGAATGGTGTTTGCTTGTACTTACAGCAAATACCTGCCAGCCACCTTCCAGAGTGGCTCTTACTGTAAATTATGACGGTGAACCTGTCATACCCAGCCAATGCTGCAGGCCTCCTTCTAGCCAGATTGTAACAAGTAAACAAATTACGGCTCGAGCACATTGTAACCCAAAGGTTTGTTAAAATCAGCAGTTGTCACCTGGGTGGACGTTTAATTCTGTAGGACATCCATGCTGGCCCTGTGACTGCCACCGCAATAAATTCACACCCATCGCTGCAATTAAAGTCAAAGAGATCTGTGTGCAAAGTTCAGCCACCATTAGTCACAGAAAGAGGTTGGATTAATGGTCTCCCTGAAGAGAAAACTGCTTTCTTTGTGATTTAGATGAGATTTCCATTTACTTTTTAATGCTCTTTATGTGATGATTTAAGGACTGTAATTCTTTATAAAATGTCTTTCATCTGTGTTGACTTTTGGTTGGTCAAAAAAAGATTTCTGTGGCAGATTTTAGTAGACCTTGGTACAGCACGGTACAGTTTTCAGATGAAAAGCTTCATGTCAGAAGGTAATCCGTACTGATTAGTTAGCGTTTGACAGTAGGGTCAAAGGTAGAAACAGGTAGAAAATGTGTAAAAATTACGGAGGATGCTGCAGCCTCTTCTCCTGATAAATCTCATTTTTGAAGATAAGAGCGTGAGCCTTGAGTTCTCCGAGAGGTTTGAATAGAAAGCCTTCCTGCAGAAGTCAAAACATGAAATGTACACTTTGACAGCTTTTTTTTTTACAAAAAGCCAAAGCACTGCCTGTTGACAGAATCAGAGAGGGAGAGGGAGAGCAAGAGAGAGAGAGGCCGTGAGAAGTTGAAAAGTTGACCTTTCAACCTTTTCATCTGTTGGAAACTTTATTTCCATGCCAATCGCGGATCTGAATGAGCTGACGCTGACAGCGAGGTAGAGAGACAGAAGGAGTGTGTTGTGAAAGGCGACTTTTGTACATGACAGAGACCCATGGCAAGAGATACAAAACAGTTAATTGCTTTGATTATATTGCAAGGCAGGGAGAAAAGTCATGGCTGAACAACAGCCATGACTTTGGGGCGGAGACAGCGTTGAAAGGAAGAATATGACAAATGTTTTCCATCTTTCAATCCAAGTGTCCTCACTCCCCTCCGTCTCTTCTGAACTATTATGAATACAACTCTATTTTTGTCATGAAGAAAACACTTTTAGTAAAAAAAATAAGGTACAAGAGCAACATGGAGGATGTGACAGAAGTCCTTCATTCTCACCATTGTCCCTTCTCTGGTTGGACTAGCTGACAAGCAGTACTGGTTTGAAGATCTATTTTTCCTTTTCCACCAATCTTTGCATCCATCCTTATTATACATTCTGTGCAGGGCCTCAGGGGTTTGGAGCTCTCTATCACAGGGCTGACACAAATAGACAGACAAGCATTCACACTTACACCTACGGGCAATTTAGTCTCCAGTTAACCTAACAGGAGTAGCCTTTAGATTGTAAAGCTGAAAGAAAACTGTCAGAAGCCACTGGTGTTACACCCAAAGAGTTCATTTACAACAACGGGAAATGTTTCAGATGTATCCATAATATAAAATGCACAGATGTTGCGTGTTCTCGCTGCAAAAGATCCGAGAAAAGAATCAAGATGGCAGTCACAGTAATGCACCGTGTTTCTACAGTAACCAACCACAATATAACTAAAAATGCATTGCTGTTGCTAACAGTAACAGTCCCACAGCAATTACTTGTGATTTACCATGTTTTACTGTATTATTACTGCAATTCAATATATGTATAAGTTTTAATCAATGAGGAGGTAACAAGTGAACTTCAAATCGGGCAGTAGATCTGGATTGGACAGTACAGTAGAGCCAATCATAAAGTGCTAATGTGTTACATCATCTGTAAATACAAGACCCAGAGGAGATCTAGTAGGCCAAGTGCATCTGGTACCTACACTTTGGTACTGGTACTGTACATGTAATAGGAGACTAATGAAAGAATTTAAAGTTTTGGCTTGTCTGCACCGTCAAAGGCATGCTGCATTGGCTCCTAACATTTCGTGTTGGATATGACTCTGAGAAGGAGTGTGATTTCTCAAGCAAAGTACATGAGTCTGGTGCTTAGTAGCCGCTGTACTTCTCCCTCACTCAGTTCAGATGCTACATCACCCCTCGTCTGAAATCGCAGCGCTGCATCAGGATGCAGGTTTAGCGCTGGATGCTGAAATAAGGCCTCGGTGCAGCGACCATCTCAGCTAGTAACCTACTCTCACCTCAACCTAATCCCTAAAGCCGTCGCCCTCTTTTTCTTCGTATCTTACTGTCTCCTTCCATATCACCCCATCAAAAAAGATTCTATATCTAATCCCTCCATCTTCTTCTTTTCTGATTTGCATGGCTTTTTTTTGTCTCTCCCGTCCAGATTCCCTTGAAGGTCAGGCGTCTTTATCATCTGTTGCAGAGTTTATTGTGTTATTTATTGTGTTGCAGGGTAGCTGACCTACACGCTGTAAAGTGTGACATTGCAACAAGGGCGAAAAGGCACCGTAAGGTCGGCGTCAAGCAGCGAGGAAAAGGCGAGCTGTCCTCCCTGTGTGCTCCTATAATAAATCAACTCATTAAAAACTGACCATTAAGAGCCTGACTCTGCCTCTTTATAAAAGCGCGCCCTACACAAAGTGACGCTTACATCAGCCCGCTAATGACAGGAAGCCAGGCAAAATTAATCAACGAGCATTCGCCCCGTGTGTGAAAAGAGCTTGTATGGGGAGAGGTAGGGGAAAAAGATCAGAGCATTTAATTATGATTGGTTAATTTTCACTGAATAAATTGGAATACAGCTCATACTGTTTACCGAAAGCAAGGAGGCAATTAATCATGCTAATGAGAGCAAGCTAATGTCGGCAAACACATTAGTCTTTATTAGAATTTGAAGCGCAGGAGACTGGGGAGGGGGGCTAAGGCAACCTGGATGTCGGGGTCATTTCACAGCGTGGAGCAGAGAGGATAAATCGCTCATCACACGGTGATAAAAATCCAGACCATTTATTCAGCACAGACTCCACCTGAACTCCCACTATACCATCCATCCACCCTTTTTTCTACCTCCCTGCAGCCACTTCTATCTCGTGTGGACGGTGCCCGGGCCGCCCAAACATCTTTCATCTGCTCACACGGGGCCGTACTCAAACATGAATTAGCCGTTAGCGGATGAAAGGCGCAGCAGTTGGCCCCGGGCTCTTGTCAAAGTGTCTACGTGCATTTAAAATGTCACTGATGAAATGAACATGTGTTTGCAGATCATGCCCTTCTCATTTTGATGCATGCCACTGACTGGAATATTTAAAGGAGCAGTGAGTCATTTCAAGTCTTTTACGTCACAAGCAAATGAACTGCGAAATGTCCCTCTTGGCATGTTGGTTGTACTCGTCCGGGCTGTTCGTTCATGTGAATAAAGAAAAATGCGCTAATGTGACTCCATTTGTCAGCTTTGATTTGATCAGGAAGCTTCAAATCACTCATTTGACTGAAAAATGCTAATTCAAGACTTCTCAATATACGCACTATTCAAAGGCATTTAGACTACAATTCATTCACTTACACTGTGACGACACCTTATACCAGAATTACTCACATCAGCCTTCTTGATCTGCCTCATAAATGTTATATAGCAGTATAGGTAGCGGATCAGTTCAGGTTATACGCAGGTATACCTGTGTATTTTCCACTTCTAAATCCTTCCCCTCACATCATTCAGTTCTGCAAGCCCTATTTGAGAAGGCATGACTGGCCCTACTCTGCCTCCATTGGCCAAGAACTGCTGTCTTCATTTGTTGGGTTGCTTACGTTTAGGCATGAGGATGGGGTTTAAATCAGGGTCAGTATATCAGCGCAAACCAATCAGAGGCAGAGTAGGATGGATCAGGTACCTTTGCTTCCCCATCTTAGGAAAAAAAATATTTAATTAACCTAATTATGTAGTTGTCTAATGCCTCTATGGGGCAGTATTTATGGTAAAATATGCATCTCTTCTGTGGCTAATGAGTCTTACTCCCTAGGCCAAGCTGCAGAACTGGCCCATTTTTGGGGGAACTAGCCTAAATATGCAAGAGTAGTCCTATATGTCACTTTTTATAACACACCTTTGCTGAATAGGTCGCTTTTAAAAATAGTTTGAGACATAGATTAAGTGTATACCCACCACTCCAGCGACCACTACACCACCGGATGTAGGCAAGCACAACATTTTTTGGAGCTAGAGGAAGATTACCTTCATGTTTTTAAATAAATGTATGGGAGATGGATCATAAATTTTGGTCTCTGGGGTCATGCACTTTGTATACGATGATCCATGTGGACCAGATGGTTTTTGTACGACCTTTAGTTTACCTTATATATTACACACAAGCCAAATTACAAGCTCTTCTAAATTTCAAATGGCAAATGGCTTTTAGATTCAATAAATGCTTTATAACATGTTGTCAAATGTGATGGGAGCTGTTCAGGATTGCACAAACAAACACACACACAAACACCACCAGCAACATCCTCCCTAATGCATTTTTTTTTTTTTTTTTTTTTTACAAAATTCAATTAGCGTTGAGACACAGGGGATCCAACATGCTGAGCTCTGTTTCCAGGGTGGTGGATTAATCCCAAGATGCTCTGGCACGCCACCAAAGACTGAAGCTGCTCCTTTATTCCCTCAGCAAAATATTCCACTTGTGAACTTCATCACACCCTATCAATCTTCTTTCCTGCTGCAACTTCAATTTTAGCTGGAATCAATTAAAAAATGGGTCTGGAGGGAGTGACTGAGTGAGCATGCTGTGAGTGTGTTGTTGGTCACTGCAAACAGAAGACAAGAAACTTTCAAGGGCACAACATGGAACATGTATATGATATGATGATGATTACAAGACATTTCTTAAATCACGTTTTTTTCCTTGTAATATTGCTGAACAAGTTGTACCACCAGGAAAACATTAAATATCACACTGAAAACCAAGAGAGGCTACCTTTAAATATCTCAGAGTTTTATCTCTATTACAAAGTTTTCATGATAGATTGCTAGCTACGTTTTAGCAAACATCAAACTCTGGAGTTCAGACCAGTAGAGATAACTATTGTTTGCTTATTGTCTAAATATAAACTTTCTAAAACTGAACATCAAATAAACATGCATGAGCAAAGAATTGTAGAACTGTAGAAGAAGAAATATCTTCTCATCGGAGCTTAATAATCTTTGTAAAAAGCTTTTTGTTTAGTATTGTGTAGTAGTGAAATGAAACCTGAATTAAAAAAAAAAAAAAGTGGTCAAAGTTTAAATGCAGTCTTGTTCCTTCATCAAATAGCTATTAATTTTTTTTTTTTTTGCAATGATTTTCCATGGTGGAAAAAATGGAAAACACAAATTAGTTGCTTAATACACTTCCTTGTACTCATTAACTTACTGAACCAGCGAAGCCCAAGTGACATTTTGGGCAAAAAAAAAATGTTATATAAATCAACTGCAAGCTCTTGATGGCTTAAAAGATAGAACATATGTTTATTTATTGTTGTTAAAAGTCTAAGTCTTTAATTCAAGTCAATTGTATTTCTATAGCCCCAAATCAGGTCTAGACTGTACTCTTTATAGTATTATTCACCCAACCATTCCCACTAAACATCCACGTTTACAAAGTTTAACTATTAAATATTGAATTTAATAAACAAAGTCAGGATAAATACGCCACCCGATATTCATATACATCATATACAGTTAAAATAAACTGAAATCAGAGACGAGCAAAGCTGCTTTCTAAGTGAAGCTCTAGTTCATAACTTAACACTGAGGCTAATAAATTCATTGCTAAAGCAGTACAGTAGACGATCTTTACTTTGTCCTCAGTATACGTGACTCATCTGGTCCTCTCCTCTTCAGAAAGACGTTTGGATCGATTAGCTCCCACTGATGGCTCAACATCTCTAAATGGCAACACTTAATTAGCTCCTTTTGTCCTCTGTCGCCTGTCTCCCTCTCAGCCTCCTTCTTCATATCATTCCCTCCCGCTTCTCTCCATCACACTTCACTGAGCACCATTACCTCATTATCTCCCTACACCCGCACATACACAAACAGACATACGCACACACACTGACATGAATGAATAAACATGTCGGACTGTGCTCAGTCTTTCTTCGTTCGTGCTCGCCTCCATCGCTGTCTGTCCCACAAATCGTCTCTTATCGCCTCATCACGGTCGCTTTCTCTCCCCACCTCTCCATCATGCAGATGGTTGGGCTGCTGGTGTTGATAAGACTGTTCAAAGTTGCTCTACACTGCTGATAGCAGCTTTGTCAGGCAGCCAAAGAAACTAAATCATTAATAAAATCAGTCCATTAAATACCGATTAGAAAGGTGCTGTGTTTATAGTATATATGTTAATTTCTATGCGGGGGCCTAGCATATTCCTCGGTTTTTGCCTGCCGAAGGACACGGCCAAAAGAGAGTCTCTATATTAACATCTAGTGGCCTGATTGCAATGAAATTTGCTATGCTCTACAGAGGATGACTCTTGATGAAGTGGCCTCTTACTTTGGAGGCTACTACTACGACCTGTTCAAGAAATGAAGCTAAGATTTCCATTAGTACAACCAAAGATGTAATAATCATCCCCAGAGAATGAACCTGAACCTCACTCACTCACTCACTCACCTCACTCTCATAAATGGTCGATCCAGAAAAACATGCAGAAAATATCACCTCAACAACGAGGACCCAAATACAGTCACAATTTGACAACATCAACAGTTACTGTCTTCTTGATTACTTTGGCCATTCGGACATGGTAGGATTGTTTGACTTTCCGTTTTGAATACTGCAGTTTGAAAATGGCTCCTGGCTTTTTCACTTATTTATCCCGACTCTAAGAGCTGATGCAAATATGTCTGAGGCTTCAATCCACAAGTAGCTGTGGCTGGCAGCGCTGCGTAACCTCTGCCAGTGCTGGTGCAATCATTTCCCTTTTGAACACAATGACATATTTCTACACAATTAGCAGCAGACCTTTTGTGGTCAGTTCTGTTGTGGCTCCAGGTTGGAGGCTATGCTGATGCCTGTTGGGAGCCGTGCTGTCTGACCGCCAAACCGCCTCTACATCTGACTGGGAATACATCAAAAGTCACTCTGCATAAGAGAAGTGTACAGGCCACTCCTTATTTGAAATGAAGTATTGCAGCCATTTGTTCAACTGATCCCATCGGGGAGAGGAAAGTAGGAAAGTAATTGGACGATCAATCTGCCAATGGCAGGTTTCCATCACGGAATAGCTGATGATGCAGTGTGCCACCGCAGTCCCACTGAGTAAATACAGGCTCTGCTACTGGCTGTGATTACATGACACAAATCTTTCCCATTCAGAATTAAAATCGATGTTATTGACAAATGCAACAGAAGTATTTAAAAGAGAGCTGAACAAAATAATGTAGAGGTTTCACCTAAATCTGTACGGTTTTACTGTGACTTTCCTACAGAAGCAGCTGTTTGATCATCATATATTGCTGTGAGAAGATGAGTACCTTCAGTACTATGATTCAGAATTTCATTGTGGCACGATGATGCAGTGAGTAAGAAGAATGTTACTGGTTTGAATGCCGGCTGGGGCCTTCTTTCTGAGTGGGATTTGCTTGCTCGTCTGGCAAAGCGATGAGAATTTGGAAGTT
This sequence comes from Protonibea diacanthus, assembly GCA_028641955.1. NCBI lineage: Eukaryota > Metazoa > Chordata > Actinopteri > Sciaenidae > Protonibea > Protonibea diacanthus. Next base: position 11,457,915 of record CM053990.1, read on the forward strand.
GCTGAACATACTGTATGGATAGAGTTGTTTGAGAAGTTTCTATGGATATTTTGGTACTTCTTCCCTTCCCATCTTCTAGCCGTGTCCCATTTGACATCCATTGTAAGTGCCGCGAATCCAAGCTGACTACACGCTGTAGCAGGAGTGGGAGCAGAGGTGACGTTTGACAACGCAGAGTACTGAGTCCCTGCAGGGACTGAACAGATTCTGGTGGATCTGTGAGAGTCAGATTTATGAGCTTTGATCTGATCCCTGAAAGGCTAACATAGCGGAGCATATATGAGCCTTGTGGAGGCACATACTGTAACTCTTACATAGAGCACACCCTCTACTCACCTCCCATGCATTCTCTAATGTGGAGAAGAAGGAGGCAGCTTTCTATCTTTACTGTTTTTGTACGAGTCAGAGCTACTTTCCCTGCCACCCCGTCTGGCTATAAATTTGTGAAATGACTTGGACTCCACCAGCAGAATTCAATGTTAAGCTGCCAAACACATATAACCATTTACCCAGTATTACGATCTTTACACAGCGGAGATGAAGCTACATGATTAGCCTGACATAATCACTTTTACCTGATGATGTGATGATATTAGAGTTAAGGTAGGGTAACAAGTGTTAATGGCTTAACAAAGGCTAACAATTATATACTGAATATGTGGCTGATGGTGAAAAATAATGAAAAGTAGAATGGCATTTGTCTTCTATATGACCATACCCAACCAGCTGTTAAATTAGCATTACGCTCAGATAGATTTCAAAGGGAAGAGTGCAGAGAATTATCTTAAACACTGGCAAATCGAATGAGATTCTAAGCATAAGATGAAGAACATCCAGAAAATGACAAAAATGAAAGTTATCAAGCCATTTGCAAAGGTCTTTATCAGCCTTCAAAAAAACCATGTGCATTAGCGGTCAGGTAAAGTGGAGGACATACTTTTCTTTGTTATCTCCTTGATATGCTACCATCATGTCGGCTTCACCATTCATCTAATATTACACCATGTAAAGACAGCGGCAGATTCTACCAAAGAGAGATCAGATACGTGGAGGCAGGGTAAATCCATGCAAATAGTGTGAGAAAGGTGCTGTTTGGAGATGAGATTTAGACGTTTTTGAAATAAATCAATGTTCTCCGTGATGTTAAATCGGAGAATGGATTATTCAGGAAAATGTTTTACACACCCAAGTTGTGAAATATCCAAATCTAAGCCCCTAAAGTTCTCTTACTGTGTGTATAAAGTGGAGAGGCGAAGAACCGGGGGAAGAAAAAGAGTCAAAACGAGGAGATATAAAAGAGCCGTTTGTCAGCTCTGATAGCAACACTCGCTCATTGTGTGTAGCTCAGTGTCACGGTTGAGCTGCTGGCTGTAAATCAGAGCTGCTTGCTGGTCAGATGTGGTAAGAGAGTGAGTGAGAGAGGGGCAGAAAGCGAGAGATAAACAGAGAGGCAGAGAGTGAAAGGTTGGGGTCCCTTGACGTGGCGAATCGACCTTGACTGAAACCTGTAATTAAAGAAAATCTGACATAAATTCTTGTTTTTCTCTTCCACCCGAATCTCTGTGGGTTGGAGTTTAGTTTCACTCCTGTGTTCCTGTTTGTACCTTCACATATCAGCTGTTTAGTGATTGCTTTCAGCTGCCTTGGAGCTGCAGGTTACTACTAATAGAGTGAGTGTTAGAAAGGCAGGGCAAGGGATAAAACAGAAATGCAGAGACTGAATCGTGGACTCTCCTGACATGGTGGACTGACCTCAGCTGAAACCTGCAGTTAAAGAAGAGAAAGCCACAGGGTGAAAATGAAGAGAATAAAAAGAAAATGAGGATGCTGCGTCCTAAATCTTATATATGTATATGTATATGTATATGTATATGGCAGTATAGGGGGTGATTTCATGGAACCAAATAAGATGATGATTCAACAATGAGACAATCTCCAGCCCTCATCATCAGAAATTGGTCTGAGAAGGCAAAAGGAAGGAGAGTAAATAGTAGTCCATTTTAATATCCCTCTTTTTTCTTTTTAGTCGGTCATGAAGGTCATTAGATTGCATGTAAGTGTTGCAAGGAACAAGTCATAAGAGTTTATTGCACATCAGCCCACAAGAATGTGACAAATAGGGGATATCAGTGGAATCAGTACAACTAAAACAGTATGGAAAAAACCTACAAGTGAACTCCTGTTGTACAAAAAAAGTAGATGCTTTGATGAATGAAAGGACAAGAGGTTACTCCTGCAGCTTCTTTCCCCCATCATACCTCCAGGGCTCTTGTTGCTATGATTCCTCCCCAACATCACTGCCGCCTGACAAATAGCATTTGTCACCTGCAGCTTGCTGTGAAACAGACGGCAGCTCAACCTGATGTCAGCAACTGGCAGGAAAACAACAAAGTTTTTAGCACGTCATCTTCGTTTGCATCTTCTTTTGTTAACAGTTGCCTTTGTGAGTAAAGTGCAAAAAAAAAAAAAAAAAAAAAAACATTGGGGGGCAAAGAAGTAACAGATGTTTTCAAATTAAATTAGAAGGTAGGGTCAACATGGTAAATACATAAACAAGAGACCTGAATCCAACCTATTGCGAATGGCCAGATCATGAGATAGATGAGGGCCAATGTGTAAAGGATGGTTTTGCAGATGTATTAAACACCTCTCTCTATGACCTGACAAATTACTGTGATCCTCATAAGATAAAAAAAAACATTCTGGTGAAACCAAATGAGCCATGGGAGGACGGTTGCCAAGCCTCAAAACTTAAGCCATTAGTGCAAGACTGCAAAGATAAAGGATAGCAAGCTTGGCGGCAATCGTTGACATCTCTGAGCATCAACAGAAAGTGAAAGAAACATGGAGGATGAGGCATGATGCCTCTTGAGCCTGAACTGGAAGGGTTAAGGCTGAGACATCTGCTTCTGACTGAAAAACACTGTTGGCTCTGTAGGGATCAACAATCGATATATGCTTTGAATGTCATATTATATACCTAGACACGATGAGTAGTTTAACCTGCATTTTTCTCAGTTATTATTTTTAGTATAGTACAGGGCCTTGTAGTCCAGAGAAGTTCAAAGTAGGGCTGCACTAAACAGTTATTTTCATTAGCTGTTCATCGGTTGATTCAATATTTTCAAATTCAAAGCCAGACCAGATAGCACATCTAGTCTAGGAAAACCTTGGGATTCCCAGGAGGAGCTGGAATCAACCAGATAAGCTCAAGATGGACAGCTGGATGGATGGATGGATGGATGGATGGATAAATGGATGGGTTTATGATTATTTTGATGAATCCATTAAACTTTGTCAGGTGCCAGGGAATAACAAAAGATATCCATAATAGAAAAGCAGCAAGTCCTCAGATTTGAGAACCTGGAACCACCAAATGTTTGACGTCCACACTTGATAAATGACTCCAGCTATAAATGGATTATGGAAATTGTTGATGAATCATTTTCTGCCAACAGTCTGATCAATTAATCAACTTGTTGTTTCAGGACATATGGTTCTTTATGGATCTTTCGCCATTACAGTGCGGCCATTAATAACATCACTACACATCTCTGAAGTTTAGATCTCATCTCAGAGAGATGTGAATGAATGAAGAGTGACATAAATGGGACTGAGGAGAGCAGCTGTTTCAGTTTAGCTAATTATCCATAAATATCTTCAAACACTAACAGCGGGTCGATGTGGAAAAATGATGCTAACTTTCACCAACGCCGGAGGGGTCTTTAACGACCGCATTAATAGAACTGGGGGTCATTTCTATAATTACAACATGTGTAATCAGACTCACCTTAAAGGCAAACTTCACAGTATTAAAAGAAAAAAAACTGCCTCATCATGAGCTAATTTGCTTCAGGATAACTGTTACAAGCAGTTCTGATGCATAATGAAGTGTTATAAATATAACAGGGCATTAGTATGACTGCGGGCTCTGTAGATGTTAGGCAGAGCAAGGTAACACAGCGTCAGCAGAACTGACTGGCAGGGTTTCCTACTGGCTGTGTGTACGCGTTATGCAAGTGGAAGTGCCTTTGTCGGGGTGGGCTGGGGCATTAATGACTCACACATTGATTATATTTTGTGAATAAGAATTAGATCACAAGCTGCTTAAGAGTCGTCAACTCTGAGCAAAGATTCCATAGAGCATCATACAACAGGACCAAAAGCTTGTGCTAAAAGGATAGTTCATGTTACATATGACCTACAAAAGACAGTGGCTGGCACAAACAGGTAGACAGAAGGACCAGCATGGAAGCTAAACAATGTTCTGCTGTGGACCAGAGCAGAACAAAACGTAATTTGGGTGCTAGGCGCACGCTATATTTAAAATATTTTACCATGCTGTCAGACAACAGTTTATATCGATCTATACAGCATCCCAGATGCAGGCCTCTGCTCGGCCGCTCGGGGAATACGTGGCAATCCTATTTTTTTGACGGACACCACAAGCAGCTCATGTCAATCTGCACAGAGCAGCTTGAGCTGACAGAAAGCCAGGCACAGAAACGGTATAGAGAATCCAGCCAATTTTCAAAATAAAACAACCTGTGCAAACCGCAAAAAGGGATACAATTCATAACTACGTAGCATGTTTACAACCTTCTGAAATGCTAACGTGACAGAGACGTGCACAGACGTGTTTCCCAGTGGAAATGTCTGTTTGATGTCAACATAAAGCAGTAAAAAATATTATAAATGTAGCGTCTGGCGTTTTCTTAGAGCTTTTGTTTGTACTGTACCTCCTACTTAGAAACATTTCACAAGTGGTACGGAATAAAACTGCGACACCCCAAGCTCTCATTGACACACAACTTAAAACGTGTGTATGTGTTGTGGATCGCTCTCTCTGTCTGTGGATATGTGGTTGTGTTTGGCTGATTATGCCTGGGTGGTCCCCGTCGGGCTGCCTTAAACACACTACACACCCTGATTTAGACTTCTGCACAGGCTGGAGGAAACTATGACACAATATATATATATGTGAGGACACCGCATTCATCAGACTAGTTTTGAATAATAAAAAGCTGGCAAGAGAGTCAGGGAGATGTCGATCAAATAGAATCTACACACCCAAACGGACCTGAAGTCAGGTCTAATCAACCAGATTAGGTAACAGTACATTTCTGCCTCTACTCACTTGGAACAAGTCAAGCTGCTTTTACATGCAAGCTACATTTTACCGTAAAATAATCTGTTCCACAAACATGTTGCCACCCTGGTAGGGTTGTATGTATGACGAGTAGCCTTTGGTAAACAGTTTTTCTCATGCTTTAAGCGAAAAGCCTTTAAATATTTTAAGTATTTGAGTCTATTTTAATTATTTTTATGGGTTGTGTTCCCACGTTGAAGCCAACATGCTTTTAACTAAAGTCTGTAACAAAGTGAAGAAGTAAGCCACAGCTACAGCAAGACACACAAATACAGGCCTTATTCAAACCCGCTAAGTAATTTCCTCCTTTTTTCCACATTTGTACAGGAAATAATTTCTCATCTTGGTGAATGAATGTGTGAGCTAGAAATTAAGCACCACACTGTAAATCTGAGCAACTCTTCATAATAAATCACCTTTTCTCTCCTCCTCTATAACACACTTAATTTATTACGCAAGGGTTCAATGCTGAGCATTGATTTGTGGTGTTCTGCAAAGAAACTGTTTTAACACCAGTTACTCAACCAGAGACCAGAACCAAGTGAACTTCACTCTGTCCTCGTGTCTCTTAAGCCTTAATTACAGCCCGACTCATTTCTTATCAAAGGACAGTGGCACTGAGAGGGAGTGTGCGAGCAGACGGACTGCAGAGGTTAAATCCCTTCCCCGCAGCTGCGTAATGTTCTCCCATCCATCCTAGCGACAGAGAGCTCAGACCCCTCCCAGGTTCCAGGCTATTTTCACGCAACCGAGTTGTTCTTTACTCCCCACCCGCGGGGGACGTGTGAGGGTAGAGGGGAAGGGATTATGTAGAAATGCAGGCTTGCGTTTTCCTTTGTCTGAATCTGAACGTAGAAGTTAACTTAATCGGATGTTTGTCGGTGATTACATTTGATTAAAAGTGCTTTTCACAATTTTCACTTTGCAAATTACAGACAAAGGTTCTAACATCACAGACAACCTCTGCAATTATTACAGATTGCTAGAGGGCACCAGGTAATACTACCTCATCGACCACAAAGCATGAGCATTGCATTATTTGCAAGAATATGTTGATTTTGTCTGGTAATTCAAGCAATCGTGTGACTGTTTAACAGTTTTGTGACATCTTGTTTAACACCAAAAGCTTTACAATCCCTACATTTACGTTACCTGTACAACATCTGAAAATAGGAATAATTAATTAAGTGTCCTGTAGTTTAAACAACGAGATTATAGCACTGCTTTCACCATTTTTTTTTTTTTTTTATGTTTCTGCTCCACTCAGCAGGAGCAGTGGGAGGGTTTGGTCTCTGAGCTCTGATGGGTGTTAACCTCTAAATGAGTCTGAGGCAGCGGAACATCTCATTACCGTGGAGACGAGAGGTAAACACATCCTTCAACGAGGGACCGTGACAGAGAGCACTAATTAACAAGGAATTAAACACTTTCTTAAGAGGGCTGATGGGAGGGTGAGAGAGAAAACAACGCGCACACGCACACACACACACACGCACACACACACACACACACACACACACACACACAGAAAGCTATGCAACAATGGAGAATAGATGCTTGTGTATCTCTGACTCCTCAGCACCTCATGCAGCAAACAAAACAAAACCCACACATGCTGAACGGTGAAGCAGAGCAGTATGCACTGCAGTAGAAGAAGAAGTCTTCCTGTTTCATGAGATATGATTATACTTTCATCATTCCTGTGCAAACTGGGCAACCCTTATTAAATGACCAATTACTGCAGTGCTCGTGCTGCTAAAGCAACTACATAGCATCTGTGTCTACAGATGTCATGGCTCTTTCCAGGTAGAAACAGATGTTTTTTTTTCCCTGTACCTTTATTTATTGGAATATATCTGACTGAGCACTTTTTATGCATCTTATTTCCATTTATTTTCCACAGCTTGGGAACGTCCAGGTCGACTGTTTTTGGATGCTAATGTTCTTTAAAGAAGTTTGTGTTTGGAGAGTTAGATTTTGATTTTAGCTTTCCCAACACAGGTTGTAACAGCAAGGTTTGACTTCTGAGCTAGTGACTTTTCAAGCTTGTGTCTTCAATAGTAACAGATTCACAGTATTAACACAATACTGTTACTAACAGGGTAATTGGAACTGAGCCACTAAAAACAACACACAGCTGTACGTGTACCTGAGTAAAATAAATCTTGAATCATATTTAAATATAAAAATCAATGCTCCTTTTTTTAGAGGGCCAGTATGTAGGATTTATTGGCATCTAGCAGTGTGACTACTGATAGCAACCACCTCGCTTAACCCTCTCCTTGCTAGCATGAAGGAGAAACTATGGTAAAAGCTCTGAATAGCTCTATTTAGAGCCATTGTTTAGTTTCTTTCTGGTCTTGGCTAGTGTATAAACATGGCAGTTCAACATGGTGGACTCTGAAGACCTGCAGTATCGATGTAAAGGGCTAATTTTAAGGTAAATCACATTATTTTCAGGTGATTATGTACACTAATGAAAACATAGTTATGGATGTTGTGTATGCTCACTCCCAGCTCGTTCAGTAAAACTATATGCTTTAAACTCTAATGCTCTCCTGTGGTGTCAGTTTTGCACTTGCAGGGCTCTACAGTCGAGCTCTATGCGCTCTTCTTTGGCGAGAGAAAAACTGAAGGCAGTTTATAGGTATTTCAGGTCAGGGGGTGGAGAACGGTGTCACCTGTCAGAGGACTCATTAGATTTGATTCACTGCAAACGCTGTTTCACAACTGGAACGTTATTATTGGTTTTATCATTTGTTTTTCTGGTTTGACTTTCAAAGCTGAAAGGTCTCACTCATAGTGCCTTGGAAGTGCAATGTTGCCTGTACGCAAGCAACATCAGTCTGGTGAAGCTCATTATGCATTTCATTTGGACAGGCTTCTTTTAAAAAAACAAGCTGTTCAACAAATTACAGTGTTTTTCATCACTCTGACTAAACCTTTCCAACACCTGACAGACAGAGAAATGCAACACTCACTGGATTATTCTTGATTTAGAGTTCTGCTAACATTGCAAAATCAAGTCAACCTCTCAAGCCAAGTCAAGGGATAAAGAAATACCCATTTATTTTCTATCTGGTCTTTATAACATGCAGTTTAATTTATTTTTATCTGCTGGCAGAGAAGGAGACACAGAGTGTTGAGTTAGCATCTGGGAAACTCCCAGTAGCCCCACTGATTGGTTTGGTTTTCAGCTGCTGGGTTTGGTCTGATCTTAGTGGAGGTTTCCCATGCTGATATGTCAGAAACACAGCTTGCATAAGGTTGGGCGGTTATATGAGGCTGACTGTAAGGAGGTCAGAGACAGACGGAGAATGTATTTTAAAATCCTTTTGGACAAGAAATTCACGAGCTGAGTCTTCAAAAGAGTTTTGAAAGCCAGGATTCTCATCCCCTGGCCGAGGACTCATTGTGTCTTCAGTGTTGATCAATATGTTTTTAGTAAAATTCATGAAGTCACACTCCCTTAAAATTTGTTCGGCCCTTGATGGAGTACATACGAATCTGTCAGTGCTGTCAGCAATACCAAGGAACTTCTCTCTTCCAAGAAAATACCATGGCATGTGTTTTGTTTAGCGATGAGTGTGTGTCCTCGGTACCTTTGTCGCTGAAGTCGTCGACCAGGATGACCTCCGCTATGAGCTGCGGAGGAGAGCGGTTGAGCACACTGTGAACGGTCCTCAGCAGCGACGACCAGCCTTCGTTGTGGAACGGGATGATGATGCTGGTGTTGGGCAGCTTCTCTGCATACAGCTTCTGTTTACAGCTGCACACAAGCAAAATGAATGCACAGATATAGCACTATGTACTTGTTTGGTGGCCATTTTACAACTTATTTTTTTCTCCATTCACCATATTAAGGTGAGGCTTCAACATCCCTCATCAAGCATCCTTTCTGCGGGTTTCACATCAGCACGTCTCCATTCACCAAGGTGGCATATGGATTAAGTGCTCATGTGGATTTGTTTGAGAAGGCTGGAAGACAGCAGTTCTAACTTGTTCTTGTCTGGAAAAACTAATCACTTGCCATCACAGTGAAAATTGTAATTGCTCGCTTCTCAGGGAGAGGAGAGAGAGAGAGAGAGAGAGAGCCCCATAGTATTTTCTATACATTCAATTCGTGGTTCACCCTGTCCCCTGCTGTGTGGTGTCTTTGTGAAGCGCCAGCTAACTGTGAAAAGTGTAAGAAATGTATGACAGCAATCATCTGTTAAAAATAAATCTTTGACAGTGTGTGCTGTCTTGCCCTGATCTGAGACCCTTTTGGAAAGATAACATTGTTAGTCAGCGCCAAATTACTGTTAAAGAATGAGTAATACGATCTGATCTGATCAAGATTAAAGCTGAGTTATGGGTGAAATGATTATTTCACTTTTTTTTATTTATTACTAATGTTGTCCAACAGAAAAATCCAAAAACGTTGTAACACTGTGTAAAACATAAATTTAGCCCTGAGGACACGACCGATTCACCTCCCCAACTGCTGAATGGAGCTCAGTGCAGCTGAGTTCTCCTGTCCTCCTACACCAGGGACAGCTTTAATTGTATTATTTGCAGCACATACAGCTGTTATCAGCTGCCGACATGTGCACCGACGACGGGTTACAGCGATCACCTTGTACATGATCATCTCGGCAAGAAGTGAGATCCCTGCAGAGGAGCTAATCACAGGAAGAGAGTACTGTTTCTCTAGCTGATGGAGGGTGAGAGAGAGAGAGTGTGTGTGTAGCAAACCGTGTCAGTCGATCAATGTCTGTGTTGAACATCAGCCTGCGTGTTATTCATTCAAATATGAACGCTGGGAGACAGGCAGGCAGAGTGATCGACAGGCAGTCGGCTGGTGACTCTTAACAAACCGTGTCCAATTCCTCAGGGGGATGGAGGTGCGTGTGTGTGTTTCAATTAAGTCTTGTCAGCGTGCAGAAATCGAATGTGTCAGTCGCAGGTCTGGGTCTGGTTGCCTCGGAGGCACAGACAACATGCCAATCACCAAGAGGCAGACACTGCCTACAGTGTTGCAGTCGGGTGGGAGGGTCAGCCACTGTTCAGCGAGGAGAGCAGGTGCGTCCATCTGATTGGTCACGGAAGGTTGACAAGTGTGCACCAACTGGAGCTCCATCAGCCCTCATTTGTTCCTTTAGATTATTTACATGCTAATAATTCAATTACAAACGAGACTTTGTGACATGTAACCATGTCAACACTTGATGTTTTACTACCTTTCTGTTGTCTTACAAGATAAAAACAAGTTTTTTCCTTGGCTTCGATGGAAAACATGAAAGGTCAAGGGAAGATGTGAAGGAGAATTCATGAGTACAAGCACAGTCCTCCGAGAATCCAACTGCACTACAGGTTATTGTTTATTTATTTAAAAAATAATAATAAATTCAATGTTTATGTATATAGAATTCTGTTAACTAGAAATTCAGTATCCTCCAAGATTACGCCGAACTGGATAGATGAACTATATTTATAGATGTGGAGCTCAGGCAATCATGCAGGGCTTTCTGTTGGTTTTGAAGGTGTCACAAGCATAAAACAGGTGATCTGTTGCTTCTATATTTACGGCATCTGCATCCTTCATTTGCTAAATTAGGTAAGAAAGGAAGCACAGAGGCATTTTTTCTTAGCAAATTTAGACAATCCAGCTCTTATCATGGCTGCCACATACAGTAAATACATCTGAGTCATTTCACTATAAACCTTCCTAGACAAAAAAATAAATAAATAAAAATACTCAGCCCCAGACTTGAGTTCTTGAGTTTAACTGAGCTGCCTAGGAATTAATGGAATGTACTTATAGCGCCTTTCTATTCTTCCGACCACTCAAGGCACTTTCACAGGACACATAACGTTCATGCAAAGTGCTCATTGGAAATGATCTGATCACATTCGCTTATGCACTGATGGCAAAGCCCTCGGGAGCAATGTGGTGTTCGGTAACTTGCTTAAGGACACTTGCATGGACAATGGGGACATCCCAGAGGAGCCAGAGGTCGAACCGCCACCGATCCTCTGATTGATTTCCCTCCTGAGCAGCTGAATTACATGTATGCACTTCTAACATGTTTTGAAAGAAAAAAAAAAAGATGCCTGATGATTTATTTATTAACATAATAAGGAAAACATATTAATTGATGTATCTGATATTAAAAAAAAAAGTTGTTGTCGAGAGGTTTGTTCATCAGTGGTCAGTTCAGTCAGAGCGAAAGTGCACACGAGTCCAAGATGTCTTATGCTGAAAGGTTTATTGAAGCTTGTCCAAGGAGAATGGAAGATTCATCAATACACTTGTCATGATATGTAGAAACTGTCCTCTCTATATGCCCTCAGATTGATGCCACAGTTACTCTGTGTCTATAAATAAATTTCACACAGGTGTGACTGTGAATGGTTGCCGGTCTAAATTCCATGTCCTGACTACCCATTTATGCTAATGTAAGCTGGGATAAGAGGAAAGAGCTTGATTTAGTTAGCTGAGACTACCTAAAAGACTTAATCTGACTTTTACTGTAACAGCGAAAATCCAGCCAGAATTACCGCACACCTTTTTGTGCACAAGGACCTGAGATTTGACCTGGCTTTACTTTAATACTTGAGAACTGCTCTGTCATCTGCATGTTCAAGTGTTCGAGCGCGGCTACATCTGTCAGCTTTAGAACTAAATGACAGATCTGTACAAAAAGCAGGCTATCTGTAGTTGAATGTGGGCTCATTTTAATGCTGTGTAGAGTACTCGTCGGCACAGACAATCCATGGCAAGAGTTGTGAAAGGTCAGGGAAAGCCTGCTTTTATAAACAGTGATAAAAAGAATCAGTCCTCCTGGGGAAACTGGCAGGAAGGAAGCACTCAAAGCTGCTTTCCACATGAAAGGGGAGGGAAGGTCAAGTGTCAGAGGAAGATTCTTGTCAGGTAAAGAAGAAAAGCTGTGATTAAAGGCCTTGCACGATGCCATTTTGAAATTGGAAGGGAGCACAGGAAAGTTATTGGGTTTTTTTTCCCCACAATTTCCTGATGCGGCAGCAGGAATCCTTGACAAACACTGCACCTAACATTGTCCCTGTGACCCGCTGTTCCCATGAAGATTAATACTAATGAATTAAGTTTTCAGAGACTAGAACTAAAACTTCAGCTTTTTGCTAAATTAAGTCACAATATTTACCCTAAGCCAAACACAACACACTTATATCACACCAGATTAGGTTTAGCCATGCTTCTGATTATTAATTGCAGGGATTATAAAGGGATTCCAAAGATTCATTATGAACTCAGAAAAGAGTAGCTTTTTTTTAAATTTAGAGGTGATGGAATTTCACAAGCAAGACAGCATAGCAAATTAACTTTATAGACTCACTTTGGATGTCGGATGTCAGGGATGGAGCGGTTGAGGGAGATCCGGTCGCTGACATAAATGTTGAAGCCGTTCTCCCTGTATGCCTGGTCGACTCGGTCAGTTTCCGTCAGAGGGAAAGGCTTCCCCTGTTCACCGTTACCTGCATCGAACACAAACAATCGAACAATCAACTAATTGGTTCTGTTCTGGACTGTCACAGTCAATCCTACAGTATTACCACACATAGCCTGTATAGCACTTTTAACTTCCATGTATGACACATACACACGCACGAGCATGCACCTAATGACTCTCTAATAACTCCTTTCCACACGAACCTTATAAAAACGTGGCTAATTCCGGGAGTGCATCAAATTACACCATGCTGCATGTTTCATTAGCCGCTCATCAATGCACTCCACACAAACACACAAAAAATGCACGCAGGCTGATCTATAGTCAGAGGAGAGCATCAAATTAAAGTCAGCTGCCTTGTTCCATTAGGGAGAAATGATCCGTCTATATTCCTGAAGGTAATAAGTGTGGAAAATAACTCTTCACTTTAATGGCTCATTTCGGAGATAAACTCTTTGACTTAATGTTGTACTTTTCCCTGCATAATAAACTTGTTACATAGATCACTTGAGTTATGTTTTCTAGTCCTCCTCAGGCAAATCTGAACTCTAAGTAAGAAACTGCTTGACAATTATCTGATTTGGCTATCTGAGTTGAAGTTTGTTTCTTTTTTTTCTTTTTTGACACACATTTGCTTTAACTGCCGTTAAATGTAATTTAGGACTGTGTACACATATTTCGTATGAGCACGCATATGTTATTTTATATCCATCTGAGAAATCCTCAGTGACCGTTGCTATGGCGAAAAAGTCAGTCAGAATCAGGACTGTAGTGAATTCAAAGCACGCCCTCGTTGCTGTTCGGAACAAAACTTGGTACCGTTGTCAGTGGTCTGAGCCAAAACTGAAATCAAGCAGTGCAACTACAGTACTAAAGCAACTTCAGCTTCTGTTTATTTATTTTCTTCCTGATGATTCGATGCATCCACACTGACAGAGTGAGTCACCTATCATATTATTATGGAACCCAGGGAGGCAGAAAAATCACTTTGCAATTTCAAAGTCTTTCAATGTATGTTCCCTCATGGTGCTTAAGAAAACCTGCAAAGCATTATTTTGTCCACCAAATCTACCGTATGATCTTTTAGAGTCTCAACCCCCTTGGTAGTCTTTCACAAATCCAACTCATTTGCTACTTAAGTACCTCCTAATACCATACAAAAGCCGGTTAAACCTGTTACATTCGTAATAAAAAGACAGAGGTATGCTTCCCACTCAAGGCCTGGGGCTAAATCAATGCTTATTGTAGAAGATTAACTGTGTTTAATTATGAACTCAGAACTGTACTCGCAGAATTGATTCACACGGCTTCAGACAGAGAGAGAAATCCACTTGGAGGGAATTAAGATGGAGTTGAACTAGAGTTCTGCAGTGTGTATCTGTGTGTGTGTGTAGCTGTGTGTGTGAGTGTGGGTGTGTGTGGGTGTGAGACCTTGAAACAGAGCAGATGTTCTTAACAACCACGCTCAAACAAAACGGCAGCATCAGCAAAGAGTTTGAACTTACCTGAGCGAGCAGCGTCTCTCCTCATTGCCTCGTAGTCATGCCAGTCTGTCCGCCGCACACCGTCGAGGCCCACCTGGGCGACCTTCCTCATCTGGTTCAACCCCTGCGAGAGCACAGATAAAAAAAAATACGAACCATTAAGACTTCCATTGTGTCTTTTTAGCCGACTTTGTGGAAGCATACCAACCAGAAAATGCCACCGTGTTTTGATGGATCACAGATTTGAAAATGAAGAGTTTAATTTGAGTATAAATGTCATGACAATAAAAGATGTTATGCTTTTGTGGCAGAGTTATGAGATATTCTGAGATGAATGTATTTGTCTTTGATATTAAACAGTAATAAAACGGGATGACACCCGTATTTATATTATCCAGAAAGAAACCTGGTTAATATAAATGCCATCTTATAAATAGTAATATATTAAAAAATGTAATTGTCGCCTGAATAAAAGATACCGTTCAGCTCAAACACACTTGTCTACTTCATCTTTCTTTTTGTTCGCAGTCAAAATATGCAGAAGTTTTATTTTTCTTCATAAAGTGTGCTGCTGACAGCCTGAGGTGTACCCAAAGAAAATAAAACATGTTTTTTTTTTTGTTGTTTTTTGTTTCTAGAAACTCAAAAATAACACTCAATTTCAACCAATCAGTCAGACAATCAACAAAAAATGCATTAATTATGACAGAGCTAAGGTCCAGACAGTCATTACCATAATATAAGACAAAAGACAAATCACAAGACAGAAATTCAGTATTAACAAGATTTCCTTGCTGTTACGCATATGCACACGCACACACACGCACACACACACACACACACACACACACACACACGCATGCACGCACACCCTCATCACCATAAGCTATTATTCTAAACACGGCATTTAAATGCAAAAGCACCCATTTATGAAATTCTCCCCGCTTTAGAAATGACTTTCAGTGACTCGAGATATTATAGGATCACAGCACAACTGTAAATTGATTAGCTCCACGGGAGAACGCAATTAGTGAAATGGTGTTAATACTAACGACACGTCTGACTGCATGGAATACTATTAACCAGGCTGTTGGCTGATACCGCATTACAGTCAAACAAACCACCATGGTGAGCAACGCGAGCGCGTGTTTGTGTCAGTGTGAAGCGCTTCCAGCTTCCATGACATTTCAGGGACAACCAAGCCAATCAGACAGTGATGCTGTATGAGTATTACCTGTATTACCTTCTAGTACAGTATATACTGTCATATATTATAAGTCAAGTATACATACTTCACCATTTTATATTAACAGGGAATTATAGGCTACTATGTGCTGTCGCTGTGATATTTATTATGATATATATATTTCATATATATCATACTTTATGATGTATTCACTGAGATCTTTCTAGACTTCTGGGCACTTCTTTTGTGCATTGCATTGTGGGAGAATAGTATAACATAACAGCAAAGTCACACATAAAGAATTTTAGTATGCATACTGACAGTTTTGTACATAATTTGTCACAATTCCAGTGTGAACACTTTTTTTTATTAAAGTGCTCCAATAACTGCTGAGCGAAACTCGGTCAGAACTTCTAGAACTATCTATCTAACTTTCAGTCAACTTTTTACTGTGCTGTACTTAGACATTATGTGCAAGTGTCTCTATGTGGACAACAAAATGATGGCTAAAGGATGAAAGTGACATAGTCACATCCCGCATTAGCTAATGTTAGCAAAACACTAGCTAATCTATATCAATCGTTACCTAGCTAGTGTAACTCGTCAACTAATGATTGATAGATTAGCCAGCTATCTTTATCTTTATCTTTATTTTTATCTTAGCTACAGTTCAGAGTTTGAGATGTATGACAGGCAGCTTTGACTGACAGACTGACGGGTTTGATTCACTGGAGCAGGCATTAGAAACATAAGTAATTTAATTAATTGTGGAAAATCAGCATCCTGATTGTTCTGTGCCAACTCTTAAAAAAAAAAAAAAGAAGAAGAAGTGGCTAATTGTTCTGATTGATGGTGTTAGTGATGAGGTCAATTATGAATCATTTGTATGATGAGACAATTGAACCGAAGCAGCCATCTTTACCATACCGCAAGCTGAAATGAAAAGATAGAGCATCACAGATAATTATTCTCCAAGTCAGTCATTTTCTTCACAAGATTCAGGATAAAACTGGATGCCATCATTTTCTGTTTCTGTTTCTTTTTTAGTTTTTCCAAGTAAAATGCCGGTATAATTGTCTCAAACCATTATCCTTCTCTCCTCTTTTTTGCTTGCTTTTGCTGCATACTTCCATTCAGTGAGTCACACCAGGACCTGACATGAAGCAAGAGCAAGAGTCCATCTGTGTGTTCCCAGCTAAAAGGAAGCGACTGTGCCAGCAGATGTAGAGGACCTTGCAGAGAACAAACAGCCAGGGGAATTTAACTCCCAGAAAAGCTGTCGTAATCACTCAACACTAATATGCACGAAATGAGACTGGACACCACATTAACCCAGCATTCTAGTGGAACATCCATTTCCTCTCCACCATAGAGGCACATTCATTTTCAGTCACTTCATTGCACTTCAATTGAATTCAGTTCAGTTTGAATTTACTGTCATTCTGAGCCACACCAGTGCACAGCTAAAGGGAGCACCTCTTCTTGTGAGGTTACAGTGGAAACCAAAGAAAAAAAAGGAAATGTAACTACAAAAACTACAACTCGAGAAAAAAGACTGAACATAGAGCACAGACGCAGCGACGTTTCATAAGTTTTGGTGTCAGCCCCTCTGAATTTATAGAGCTGGAAGTTTTCACCCACAATGAGGCCACTAGAACAGAATGTATGCGGCCATGAGACAAGTAAACCATGATTCTTCATGGTTCACAATACCAGCATCTGTCTCCTGGGTGAAAGTCCTGAGTTTGTTGGACGCATCCATCCAACCACATCCATACGAATTTCCCCACTCTTAGTAAAACATCACCTGACTTCAATGGTACATCAAAACATTATATCAGACGAGCACATCCAAAAAAGAAGCACAAGGCCACTGATCAAGCTAGCCGTATTTGACAACTTTAGAGTAAGAATGGGCTGCTTTTGGTTTAGTCTGAGTGAAATACATTTCCTTTACTCCTTTCCACTACAGCTGGGCAGCATCTGACTGTGATTCAATCCAGACTGAGAGGAAAGGTTGCAAAGACAGGTCTGATGATGATGATGATCACCTCGACCAAATCAGATCAATCAAATCTCTCTACACCAGCCAATCTGTTGTTGAAAAGAAACCTTTCACCAAAGCTAACCTTTATTTCTCACCTGCAGCTATCTCACTAAACAAACCCCCCACAGGGTTGCCTGACCCTTTCTCATGCATTCCAACACTTGAAACAGATTCAATTCAACTGGCAAAGTAAGAGGGGGAGAATTTCAAATAAAGCACTGAATCTACACTGCTGTGGGCCTGTATTGAGTGTTGTACCAACCACATCACCAGTACACGCCTCGTGAAAGCTGGTGTGAGACATTGTAGAAAAAAAAACAAACAAAAAAAACACAGCCATCTTTAGTCAACACTTTGTGTTGCTTCATCTGCCTTCCTGCTGTGCATAGCCATCATCCCAGGGACGAAGCTTCCCGCTGCCACAAACAAATTTCTGCCCTGGGCACTTTAATAGTCCATCAATATTCAAGGTGCAGCATACACTGGTTAATAGAGAATGACAGGAGCTACACCATGAATCACTGAGCCCATGTTTTATCTCCATCAACTGTTCAATCATTAATTACAAAGCACTGAGTCAGACAAGTGACAGGATTCAATGGATATTCATACTTTATCGAGAAAAAACATACAGCTCACAACAGAGAGAGAGAGAGACAAAGACAAAGGTGGCCAATTTCACCTGCATGACTGATCACTAATTAACTTTCATGTAGCATTTTAATGATCTATTCATTCATCTAATGTTTGCTGCTTACAAAGTGTCTGTCCCTGGGTGGGGATAAACATTATGAGTTCCACTTTGAAGTGTTTTTTTTTTTATAGATTTGTGTGCTTGTGTTTGTGTTTGTGTGTGTTAAAAAAAAGAAAGTGACATATTGCCACAGTTCAAACAGAGAAAGCGAGTTTGACATTTTCAGCACAATGGACAGAAACGGTGTTAGCGGGCTCTATCTTTACAACACAATGCTCCCCACACAGTGATTACCCAATCACAGGCGAGCAACCGTAACTAGGCTTGGGTGTTTGGAGGATCATGTCTTGTCACACAGCTGTGCCATTGTGTCATGTCTTGTCACAACAACAGTGAAGCAAATATGCTTCCAAAAGAAATTGAAGTCAGCAGTCAGCCTTTAAATTCTTACTTGCAGCAACGGTGAGAATGAAACTCGGGAACCATTGGTTATTGTCTGGTGACGACGGAAGGCTATCACTCCATTTTGCAATACCATGCCATACCCTGTGGACGGTGCTTGAATGGAGCCAATTTCATCGTACGATAAGACAATGAACACAGCTCCAAATTATGCAAGAACTATTTAGGGAAGAAGTAGTCAGCTGGTATTCTGTCTGTAATGGAGTGACCAACACAGTCACCAGATCTCAACCCTACTGAGCTGTTGTGGGAGCAGCTGGACCGTATGGTACGTAAGAAGGGCCCATCAAGCCAACTTGTGGGTGCTTCACAAATATTACTTAATGGAGTAGTATTTCACATTGGAACAGCTGGAACAGTGGCTGGCTTGATTAGCAGTAAAGAAGCTAAGTGAATTGATTCGGTTGCAGCCTTTTCAACTCTTTTCTACACTTCTTTTTCTTGACATGTCTGTTAACCATTTTGTAAACTGTCCAGCTGGCTGGTTTCTGTAAATGTCTTGCATGCTGCACCTGACCAGACTTGAAAAGGTCATCAGCACCTAAAAAAAAAAAAAAAAAAAAAAAAAAAAACATAAAATGAAAGCCATAGTGACACAATGAATGGAAATGTCATGCTAACCTCTGAGGCTCTTTTTCTTTTGGAAAGGGTTACCTATCTTGCTTTATTCTTCAGTGGATGCATTATGGTGCGAGGCAGAAACTTTTCTCCCGAGAAATAAGTGACAGCAAAATCAGAGCAAAATGCCGGCGACCTCCAAGGTCTCACTTGTACCTTCTGAATGTTCTATTAAAGCAGAGTGAAAAAGTTTACAGGAAAAAACCCAAGAGGTTTCAGTTTTTTTGTGTTTTTTTTTACACATGGCGGTTGCTGTCCAGGCTCCAAATATTTCATTGTCTGTTTGAAAGAACCCTGCAGGTCTTTTCTGAGTAAATCCCACTGGGCTACTGTTTGTATTGCTCTCTGTATGTTCTGTTTCATATCGCTGTATATTCCCGCAGCAAGAAACATTCCCAAGAGTATAACCAAACTGCCATGCCAACAATTTGCAATAAATATTTAAACTAATGATGAGAGTGTATGAAAATCACAGTACAAATTTGTGTTTTTATTTGTGAAGGAGCCGGTGCACCGTGTATATGTTGATGTTTATAGTATAAACCACTGCTGGCTCTGCCTGTCTCCAGAGAACTGTCTAGAAAACGCGAGCTCTGCTTTCCCCTTTGAGTACTTGACTTTACACAGAGCTGTCTTGTATAAGTCAGACATGACATCAATAATGGCTGAGGTAGGTTCAGTGCCCAGGGGAAAGCATGCAAAATGTATGTACAGTACCCTGAAATTACACTGTGGTCACAGTCCACAAGTAAGTGTCCAAGTAAGCCTACATAGTCGATGCTACACAAAGTCTCCATCACAGATTTTAAAGTCTGTACTCATTTAAATTGCCATAAATTGTATCTGGTTTGTGTGTTCAACATGCAGTATTTTCTCTGATGACAAAAAAGTCATTTTTGAGGTATTTTCAGGTTTTATTTATGGTAGATTAGAGTCATTCTCTGATTAATGATAAAAAGTTGTTGACTCATCCTGCACTCGGGGGTGTGTACTAATTTTGCATTCAGTGAAAAGCTCTCTCACTAATGATGCTGCCTGAGTGTTTCCTCATTCATTCGGTCTATGCGATCTAGCGATGCTGAGGGCGACTATGCCTTAGTGATTACTGTACAAAAGCAGAACTTTATAACTTCTTTCACTGAGTTTGGGGAAACTGGATCATATTTTCTACAGAATATATAGTTGTTGGTTTCCCCTCTGATGTCCACGCTAGCTAGCTTGAGTGTTTTCTCTCTTTCACTGTGTGTCTGTTTTGTCTTCGAGCCTCTCCTCGTGTTCCTGCTCCTAGTGTACCTCAGGTCTGGATTTTTCTTTGTTGGACCACTGTTAATTGTATTTTTCTTGGACTGTTGGATTCAGTTTGTTTTTGCCTGGACTCCTCAAGTGCCTTTTGTTATTTTGTGTTTACCTGCCTGTCCACTAAGCCATTAGAGTTACCGTTTGTTAACCAACCTCCTCGGTCTACATCTGGGTTTTTTTTTTTTCAATCAAACCGTAACACTGATGCAGAAAAAAATAACACCCTGCTTTCCATTTCATGAGTTTCATGACCTTAACGTACCATAATCATAATGATAAGTCCCATACGAATTGTCTCTGTGATTTCAGATAATTACAATGTTTTTGCAGGGTTTTGTGGCTTCTCCTCACTTCTGACTCTTTCTTGGATGAGAATCATGGAGGCTGCTTGGGCAATTATGAATGAAATTTTAATATAATTTGAGTGCACATTCAGGAGTTTCATTGCAACATGGAATCCCAGCCCGCAGAAAAAGCAAACTCAGATTTGTGACAGTGTTGCATGAGAATTACTAGAAAAGAGAAAATAGGTTACGATATAAAAGACTGAAGATCGATGTAGCTTCAAATCTGGTTGCACCTTTGCAAGACATTGTTACTTTCTTATTTCCTTTATCCACTTTTGAACAGATTTGCTTGTTTGTTGCTGCTTTCAGATCTGTTGTGCTGAATAAAGACGCAGCGTGTACAAGGACAGATAGAGGACTGCTATTGGACTGCCTTTGTTTGGCGTAGCAGAGAAGCTGGTATGGCCAGCAGTGCGGTAAGTCTGATAAGAACAGAACTGCCCATTCATTCTCTGGAGGACAAATCAGACCACCTTAGGTCAATACTTCCCTTTTCTGTTTCCTCTCCTCCTGTGAAGTGAGAAAGGGAAACTTTTCTGTTCTTTTTTCTTCTATTTCCTGTTCTGACAGATCCACCTCGGAACCCAGAGACATAATTACCTGTCTTTTCTGTTTCACCTCATCCCTCTGCTCCTCCTCCTTCACCTTCAGCCACTTCACAGATGAGTCAATCTTTGCTGGAGGCTCACAAATCCCACCGTTACCTCTCCCAAGAAGAAGAACCTTCAGCGTACACTAACTGACCTACTCCGGCTTCAGTTAAGTGAGAGGCCAGGCTAAAGAAAGATGGATGCTATAAATTCCCAAGTCTCAGCACTGGATAAAAATGCTCTGTTGCTGTGTAGAAATATGTTAAAGCTACATTTGTAAATGTTTTTTGGCCACTAGAGGACAGACAAATCCCACCGAAAGCTATCAAACACAAAGTCCTGACATGTGTTCATCTTTTAAAGTTGCTTATGTATAGCAAACAATTCCCTACCAATACTCCCAGCAGGCAGATCAACATTATCATCTCACCTGAGTCATGAACGACACCATCAAAAGAAAACACCTTCAGAGAAGCAGCACGCAGAAAACACTCTTCCAGGCTGAGCAGCCCCGTTGTGATATAAATGCAAATCTGACCGTTCTCCATCCTGTCTGAGTCAGACATGAGTTTGAGGAAGGAGACCTCCAGGCAGAAGCTCCTGCAGCGAGGCACTCCAAACCACCCCTCAAAGAGGAGCTCAGTAGGACCACTGCACAGTCCATTATCTCCCAAAAGGAGTCATTATCCAGAGTCCCGCTGAGAGAGAGAGAGAGAGAGCAAGCAGAGGACCAGAGAGAGGGCAGGATTCGAGGAATCCTGCACCTCCTGCGGTCTTAGACTTTCTGCTCAGATATTGATGTGAACACTGGTCTTACAAAATGTTTGGCCCACCTGCTGTTTCCATGAAATGGCCAGAGATGAATCCAGATGAAAGCTCTAGCTCCCTTTTGATTTTAACGATTAAGTCAAAGTAAAGATCAAGACTGGAGACTGGAGCATTGCAGGATGGATTCTGCTGGGCTTCATGCAGGGTTTGGGGAGGTCTTTTTTGTTGTTGTTGTTGTTTTTCTTTTACTGCACAGAGAGCAATGAAAAGCAGCTATGAGGCAGTCAAAGTGCAGCTGCTCTTTTAAAAAGCGCTGCACCCGGTGGCTTTTTTTTTGGCAGAGTGCAGCACTTCTAGAAAAAGATTTAACTTTCCAGGAAATGACACGTCAAGCATCTTTTTCACAGTTTTTTTTTTTTTTTTGGACAAAAATACAACAAAAGACAAATCAAGACAAACCATTTCAAAATGTTTCCGTATTTTTTTTTTTCTAGAGCTGGATCTGTGTGTTTAAAATGCTCTCTATGTCATTTCAACACTATGCGCTCACTTACAAACACTACAGTCTGCTTGGCATATACTAAAAGTAAACCTCTATATTTTTCAACCCATGTTTTTGTATCTAAATGACTAATAATTTTTTAAATTGGTCCAGTGTTGAGTGAGGGGGCTGGAACTGACACCTGTGGAGCAGACTGCATTGTACACATACATCCACTAAAAGTGGACATAACATAACAACATTATGAAACTTATTGTAAAGAGACAGCTGTTTTTGTTAAAGAGTGAGATCCGTTTTGTTTAACTAGAAACCGACCTTATAGCACTCTGGTCAAAGCTGACAGACTCCATTGAAAAAAAAAAACGGTGATTTGACTTTACCTTGCAGAACACAGGAGCTCCCAACTGCTGCCTCAATCACTAAACCTTATTCACAGCGGCATTTTGACATGAAATAGTACCATCAATGCAGGTTTTTCCCATGATGCTAATTAAGGTTCCATTCCATTTATTGCAGCAGAGCCTTTCCAGTGAGCCAACATGCACCACAGCAGCACCCTGACTCTCTTTGACCTGAATGGAACAGAGCCTTGATTGGTGTCATTATCACAGTGTAGTGTGCTTTCACACCAGAGCTGTTTGGTCCGCTTTAAATAGACCAGAGTTTGTTTCCTTGGATAGTCCACTCCATTTGGGCACGTGTGAAAGCTCATCCAAAGTCTGGTGCAGACCAAACAAGCCAACTCTGGTTGACCTGAAAACGTGATTCTCGGTTCACTTGAAAATGTACCCCGCTGTGGATCACTCACAGTGGGAAATGAAACAGGGCTATCCAGAGAACCAAAGAGAGGCGTTTGTGTAACCACAGCAACACGTAGTCTCTCACTCTCCGCCATCTTTCTTGTAGCAGAGCAACATTCTGGATAGCTCGCTGCCTCACCTGCTGCTCATACTGGGCAGCTTCTTGTGAAAAAGCAACTAGGTTTGAACACCAAAGCAAAAACAGAAATGCCAAGACTGCATAAATCTGGTGTTGTTTCATTGTTTGTTTTTTGGTGTGAACAGGCTGGCTGAA
Source organism: Protonibea diacanthus (assembly GCA_028641955.1). Taxonomy (NCBI): domain Eukaryota; kingdom Metazoa; phylum Chordata; class Actinopteri; family Sciaenidae; genus Protonibea; species Protonibea diacanthus. The sequence continues at coordinate 11,481,607 of CM053990.1, forward strand.
GGGGATAGATTTCAGTTTTTGGTCCTGGCCAATCAATGAGCCGGGTTTTCTTTTTCCTTATTCTTTTTCTCTTCCTGGTCAGCGCTCATTTTGGGCAATACCACCCCCAAACAAGCAGCTGTTGTAACTGCATGACATTGTCCAGGCAGTTTAGTTCACTTTCAAACATGCAGTGTGGAAACTGAACCAAACCAAATCAAGGTGTAAAGCCCAACATCAATTTATTGGACCTTAATAATGATCTTGTGACCAACTGGGTGCAAATCCCTGCTTCAAAATTATGGTGGACAGACAAAAACTAGAAAAGTGGAGGCTGCTAGCTTTGATGTTTAACAATTACATATGGGTGTAATCATAGGTCATCCACATAGTCTTTACTGTATGACGTAATTTTCTCTCTCTCTGCAGCACTCGGCTTCTGTTTTCAGCCTTCAGGCTTTGTATCAGCACAGATCGTGTACACACACACACACACACACACACACACACACACACAGAGTAAACAAACAACAACAACAACAAAAGAAAATCAAAAACGCACACAGCAGGAGGTACACACCAATAGGACAGGTCCACGATCAGTTGTACATGTGCACAAATAAAAAAAAAGATATTAGCCTCACTAATACACAGTGGGGAAGGCAAATCGCACAAATGTACACAAACACACCTCCAGCTAAAAGCAGTCCTGCTATCACCTGCTAACAGCCTACTGCAGAGAGCGCACAAACAGCTTAAAGGTTATTAGTAGAACTCATTGGTGGATGCAGCTCGGAAACATGCCGGATATCTGAATGTAAACTCAAATTACTGCCACTGAACACTTTGATATATATGCATAGAGTATTGCTATGTACTTAAAAGCCTGTTAAGTACAAAGCGTAAGGCTGAGCTGACTGCTTCAAAGCTTTAAATCTTCCTCCCTTGACCTTTTAATAGCCATAAAACTTAGTGCTGCAGGAGTTTATTTTTATTTTTTTTTATTTGTATACAAGTTTCTCACGTTGGTATTTCAGCAAAACTCCACAAGGCAACCTTTACTCCTCTTTAATTTGAGGAGAGGCTGAAATGAACTTCTGCAGTTCTTGCCATGCAATTGCTGCTGCAAAGTTGTTCAGAGTTCATTCTGATTGAACTTTATGAGGCTCTCATGTCCAGACGGTTTGAGACATGGAGGGATGCTGCAAGATGACAATTATTTAAGGTTTAACATTCAGCAAACACATGGAAATTATGGCAAAATACCACAAATATGTTTCAAAACCACGTTCCCCATGTGCAAACTATGTTTAACATGTGCAAACTACATGTGTAAGGGATGTTCCAAGCACAGGATTTTGCCTCACTGACACACAAAAACATGTGATGAGCTATAAGCATGTTGTGATTGACCTGCTGCGGAGGAGGGGGGGCTCACTGGTAATTTACAGCTGTGTTGACAGTGCTGGGATCATAGCTTCCACTGGCTCTTGTCCAAACCCATCTGAGCTGTTCAAATAAGCTCCTTATTATCATGTCTGAGGGAGCTGAAGTCAGGGGTATAACAGGACAGATATATTGTACGGTGGCCATTAAGTGCTGAGCCCTTCAAAGAACAGCTTCCTGTCACATCCCAGTTTAAGGTGAAGCTGACAGACAGGCAATGCCATCAGCTCCCGACTCCCTGCTCTGTGCAGGCTGTACAGCCCATCTCCAAGCTTTTTTACTCCACGTGGGAGAAATGAGTGTTTTCACCTCCTTGAGTAAAAAAGGCATCCTTGTTGCTAATCAGATGACCGTCAAACAACGTCAAACAACCTCACACTTGAAATCTTTAGCGAAATTTACATTCAAACCAAGGTTTCCATTACTAGACAGTGTGTCTGTTAAACTACTGCTATTCATTCAGTTCAGTTCACTGCATATATATATATATATACATTTAATTATTTGAAGTGTGTTCATTTTCCTTATTAATTCATTCTAATTGAGTTTTTGGTGCAGTGTTTGTATTTGTTATGGTTAATTAAATGCAATTAAAAGGGAGTGAAGAGTCACAGAGAAAAACAACAGTATTCGACATTTGTTCAAACACTTAATATGATTACATTTTCCTCTTACATGGACCTCTTGCAGCCGTGAGCACATCATTACTGTTCTCTGTAGGTAGGAAAGGTGGAGGTTGGTGTTGTACCATTGCATAATATCTAAAGGAGGTTGAAGTGGCTGGTTGGGTCAACAAATCGCATGATTGAAATCTCGTGGTTTGGTGTGCCCAGTGTAACGGTCAGGGTGGTATCACTGCCACGCGGTGGTGCCTCCCTAACCATCAGTTATTTTTAACTGAACTCACAATCTGTTCCTAACCCTGACAAAGTTGTTTTTGGGGGCCTAGAGACATTTTAGCATTATACTCTAGTTTTAGTCCAAAGAGTGGAAACATGTCATAGCTTTTTCAACTTTGGAAAGTAAAACTGAGCCAAAAAGTCTCTCTCCTCTCTATTTAATCCCAAATGCAGCAAAATGAAAGCACGTATCACAGACCCTTTCATATTTGGACTGGCTGTTTGTTAGTTTTAGAGTGGATTTTGATTTTCACCTTTAAAGCCCGGAAAGGTTTGGCCCAGAGTACATAAAGTATACAGTATCTCTGGCTCCTTGATTCAACATCACATGCCCTGAGGTTCTTTAATGCTGCTCTCCTGGTGGTTCCTAAATCCAGATCAGGAACAACAGTTTTTATCTCTTCATTTAAGTCTATTCTTAAAATGTGCTTTTTCTAGTCCTGTGATCCCTCTGTCTTTCGTTGTTTAGTCACTCATTACTATTTATTATTTTAATGTTTTTTTTTTATGTTTTCTGCTTGTTCTATATCTTGTTTTGCCAATGATGGTATTTTTTATTACGCCTCTTTGATTTCTGTTTGTTGTTTTTACCCTGTAAAGCACTTTGTGATCCCAGTTTTGAAAGGTGCTATAAAAATGTGTGAATGTGTCACTAAGTGTCTCCCAGCATAATCCAGGCTTCATATACGTGACTTGTCTCTGTTTGTCTCTTCTGAGGTTTGCCTGAAGTTGAAAATAGCGTTACCATCCTGTGTCTCCCATCACCGACCCAGAGCAGCTCTTCGACCCTGCCTCATTCCTCAACTGCTCAGTCTCTCATTTGATGTTTTTTTTCGTCACGTTGTATATTTTCCCCACATTTTCGTAGGAACGTTTGCAGCATACGCGCTACCAGAGTTCACCCTATTTCCCTTCTTCCTCGATACTCTTGTTCTCGGCTTGACTCCATTCAGTATGGGGCTTCTACGAGACAGATGTGGCTTAGAGCACCCCGCCTGCTCCCAGCATCCCTCCATACTGCACATCTCTCCATCTAAAGCAGACTTAGTCTGCACCGCTGAGCCTGAGGCGTGCTGTGTTCTGCTAAGCCCAGGAGCCAGAGGCAGGTCGCTCCCCCCCTCTGCTACAGCAATCAATGCTCAGTATGGTTAAGAGGAGCAAATAAATTGGCTTAACACAAAAAGCTGTCAGTGTGCTGCTGAAAGGCATTTAGCCACACCAGTGTGTGTGTGTGTGTGTGTGTGTGTGTGTGTCTCTGTGCGTGTAATATAGGGCAAGTTACCCAAAGGCCATTTTTCTTTAAATAAGACCAAGCGAAACCAGCTTTTTGCTGCTTCACTTTTCACAATGATTCCCAGCAACATTTGGAAAAAAAAAAAAAAGAGTATTTATGCAGCATACAAAGTGGTGCTCTGCTCTGCTTTGGCTGAAACATTCAACCATTTTACACCACACAGCCACGACTTCATCATCAGACAAGGACATTATGAAAACAGCAGGTTGGACATCACTGTGCGTGTTCAACAATGGGTGCTTTTCATTCAGCTAATAATCCTTTCTCCAATCCTTGCTCCACTGTCCTCCAGCCCAACCCACAAATCAATTGAGGTCACTGTGGATGTTCCAATTGCCCTGAACGCCTCACAGGAGGAGACAAGAAATGAGGAGTGAGGATCTTGGAGTGAGCCACAAGTGTATACTACTGTAACACACACACACACACAATGGCCAAGTCATTTAATAAAAAGTTTCCATCCACTACAGTTATGTGAGCATTAGGTTATGTTAATTCACAAGATAAGCAACAGATGGAACCAATTCCCCAGTCAGAAAACCAAAAGTGGAAGCGGAAGCTCAACTGGTGAAAAACAATTCAGAAAACAGGATGTAAATATAACATCTGTGTTTGTTTAATGTGTTAATGTGAGGAAAGTTACATCAGATCTGTGTGGAGCCATCATGGATGGATTATAGAGCCATGGGAGCCGTGAGGGAACAGCTGATCAGACATATGGCTTCAATGTTTACTCCATCAGAATTTATTCAGAAAAAAAAGTGTTTACATCACCCACTGACAGCATTAACTCTTTTTCTAAATTGGCAAAAAACGACCTTAAGTGAATCCAAAACCTTTTTCATTGACCTTCTCTAATGTGATACTATAAAATGTGCATCAAATGTGTTCATAGAAACATGCTGCTGTGATGTTATTCATACGCTATTTGGTGATACCAGGCTGTCTGAACTGATGAGACGGTAAATGGTATAAACAGTGAATAGATCTATAATCAGCAGTGAAACATCAGTCAGTACTTAATTATTTCTACATTAAATCTCTATGCATTATCCTCCACATTTGAGACCCGAGGCAACACATGGATGAATAATTTTAGGAAAATTTGCTAGCTATTTGCTATAAATATATATTTAAAGTTTTGATTGTAAACAATATTGAAAATTAACTCCCAGAAACAGCATCCCTGTTACTCTGAATAACTGACAGAACACATTTTTTTGGGAGCCAGTAGGTCCAAACTTGTTCATGGGGAGGTGTAACATTTTAAATCTCCATCCAGGCATGCTCTCTACAACCTCAACTGCTGTTGCTATTCCGCTCTGAAGGGAATACTCCGCCAAAAAATGTATTTTTTTTTTTCAGAATAAAACATGAATCCGTGCATGAAAACATGAAGCCGGGTTCTTGCAAAGTGCAGCAGCTGTAGTCAAACAATAAACACTTTTGGCCGAGCTTCAGAGCGATGACTACATTATGGATTTAATGATGGTGAGAAAGTTTCTGAACACATTCGGAGCGTGTGGTGTGTGGTGGATTATGCATGAGTCGTTTGAGAACTTTCAGTGGTTGTTTGGAGAGTTTTTGGTGCTTATTTGGCATGACTGGGTGCTGGCATTGGAATAAATTGTACCTGCGGTGAATCCAAAGTTATTACTGCTGTAATTCTCCATGAAGGAGCAAGAAAGTACTACAAACAGCAAATTCCTGAAGCTAAAATGCTCCGGGGTGAAAAAGCAAAAAAAAAAAAAAAAAACTAGTTGTGAAAAAGTGCCACCAAATAAATGCAAGTACGAATGCTGCTGAAGAAAAGCCTCTTCCCCGCCTTCCCTGGGTAAATAAATGTTTAAAAAACAATATGTATGAATGCTATTCATTTATATTCTATTTTGTCTAATACATCAGTGGGAGAGATTGTGTATGAATGAGAAGGCAGCTCATTCTGTTTGTATTTAATCCCCTCTGATCTTATTCTGATGGTTTAAGCACTGTGTCGTCTACAAGTGAAGCAGACAGAAACCAACAAGGGGAACAAAATATCCACTACAAATGTCTCTAACAAGACTTATGTGGGAAAAGGCTGAATGGGATAAGGGTATTGATTTTTATCTACTTCAGTGAAGCCATATCAGCCCACAGGGAGCACTAAAACACAGAACACAAACACACATATTGTTTCTTCCTTTCCCCTCATTTGTCCTTTGTTCCATTTGTCTTTCGCTATTAAAAGTTTGCAATAAAAAAAACTGAACAGAAGATGAATGCTCGCAGCCAGTTTCCAGCAGTGTAAAAGAGGTTCGGTGTTATATTACAAGCTAAAATATGACAAATGTTAGCGCTGCCTCATGATAGAATGGCAGCCTCGCCGGTGTGTTTCCCTGCTTTCTAACCGGTGCGAGCTAGGAGAGCCTTCAGTGCTTTCATTTTGGCCATCCACCAAAAGGTTGAACTCCTGCCAAGCTTAATGGGTTTTATTTTTTAGCCAGTTTAACTTGTTGCCTCATTGCCGTGGCTCCAGGAGTGTGAAGCCAAATGCACTGTCCAGCCGGTACGCTGTGTCCAGCCCTATCGTGGTGGCTGCAGTCTCTTGGGAGATAGAACAAGAGGCTCAAAAAAAGTCATCCAGATCCTGCTAACAAGCCTCCTAATTGTCTTGCCAGTTTTCCTGTCTGGAGTACATGGTTGCCTGCCTTCAAGGGAAATCATCCCATCACCCTCCAGTGGGAATACTTAGGCCAACCACTCTGGACTTGTCACTGGTCTGCTGCCCTCTCAAGGTCCTAAAGAGCATTAGTACTGCATAGTAGTAACTTTGCACAGCCTACATTGTACACTCTGCTCTGTTCTTGCCATGTCCAGCTCCAACCTGTCCCCGCACCTGCACCACAAGAATCTGTCGAACCCAGCTCTGCACCATCCTGCGTCACACCACCAGCCTCAAACTGTTTGTGTCTCCATCCTTAAAGCCACCACTCACCCCGTGAGTATCGTTCTATCAGTGATTCTGGTCTCTGGTTGGTGTTTGCGCTTCGTCCGTTATGTCCATTACAACAGATGTTTTTTGTTTTTTTTATGTTGTTCCCACTTCTTTGGTCAAATCAAGCTTTTGCCCAAAGCACTTTACAACTTTTCTCTTATTAACACAGTCACACACCGGTGGCAGTGAGCTACCATGAAGCAGCTGGCCTGACCACCGGGAGCAATTTGGGGCTCAGTGTTTGGTCCAAGAACACTTTGACATGTAGCAAAGAGGCGCCGGGGATCGAACATCCAACCCTGCAATTAGATGAACTGCTCCACCTCCTAATTGCTTTGTTTGACTTCCTCCAATTGCAGACATTGTTTTTCTATAACAACGTCAGGCAGACCAGTATTACAACTGGAGGATGATTCTGTGTCATCCATCATCTGTCTGAAATTCATGAGCAGAGCCAAATGTAACCGCTCACCACGGTCAAGAAAAATTTTAGGTTTGGTTCTTTTTTTTGTCAACAACTTTTGGAAATCCGTCTGGAATCCGCATTGAAACAGAATAAATATAAACATGATCTCACTCCAATCCCAAATTAAGCATATATTATGCAATTAAACTTTATGTTGTTGAGATCTTGAGGGATATTAAAGGCAATCTATGCAAAACGTTCTCTCAGGATGGTATCAAATGAAATTTGTTCCACATCACAAAGCACCACCATGAGACTAAGTTTACAACAGCAATATATTTTAATTTTCACAATGTATAACACTGTGCCACATAGGCATTGTTATGGATAAATGACTGAGCACTCTCATACTGGAGAAATGAATTATATTAACTGAAAGGCGAAAACAAATCCGTAGCGTTGCAGTGATTTTCACAGCAACGTTATCTGCATTTCTTTAAAGAAAAACAGGAAGAATATCGATTGAGTCGTGAATTATAATACAGTAATACAGAGAACAACAAGACCCACACTCAGACTCACCATCCAGTAAATTAACCAGTCAGCCAGTTGACCTTATGATGAATTCTAATCAATTTCTCTCATCTTCTCTGTTGGAACAGTGAAGACACTGAGAAATCGATGCATCAATAAGAGAACACTGGTGGTGGGAAAACTTGTATGGAGTAATCATGCTAAATGACCTGCCTTTAATGATGGTAGTTTTACCGGTGGCTGTCTTTAATACCTCAAACTGAACTGAAATGGTGCAGCTCTTTATCATTTAGAGCTCGTTCAACGCGGGGCAAAAAAGTGGCTCTTTCACACTTTGTGAATCAGACTTGGAGCTGCAGGTGGCACTTCTTCTCACGCATGCAGGATAAACAGACATCTGGCGACAACTTGATGATGATGTCAATGATCCTCCAGATGATGATGATGATGATCACTGGCAGCGGTTTAATCAGAGCATTAGATACCGGACACATCCGGTGGGCTGAAAAATTCCACTGACAAAGCACTTCACCATCATTTCATGCAGACAAGCTGTTAGCTTTTTTTTGTCTGTTGAAGGATTAGCAAACCCCTGATTCATTCATCACAAAAATGACAACAGCTTGATTACATTACCAAAACATTTGCAGGTTACAGCTTCCCCAATGTGAAGATTTACTGGTTTACTTTGGTTTAATTCCCAGCTCCCCCAGTCCTGTTAAAATGTCCTTGAGCAAGACACTGAACCCCAGGTAGCTCCTGATGGGTGTACAGCCAGTGTGTGAGTGTGTGTGAGCTCAGTATCATCGCGAGCGCTTTGAATAGGAAGCACTACATCGCTCCCTGTGAGCGGTTGGCAACTTACGTGGCAGCCTCTGCCATATGAATGTGTGTGTGTGGGTGAAAGTGTGGTAGGAGTTCTTTGAGTGGTCGATAGAGCAGAAAGGTCCATTTACCATCCATATTCCATATGATTGTTTGCAGTTGCTCAGATGAAATAAGGAGTCTGAAGACATAGATTTATAATCTGACAACCTCTGAAGGCTGTTTGTCTTTATTCTTAATATTCCATGCGTTAAGTTAGCAGTTACCAGCTTACATTAATCACTAGAGCAAATACCCTGTAGCAGTATTAGTTGTTCCCCATGGCAACGGCTACAAACCAGATGCTGAGAGGTTGTAAAATCAATTAAATCATGATCACTAACTGAAACCGTCCACAGCTGCTTATCATAAAGGAAAATCAGAAATGGGAGCTCGTTTAGAGGTCAATGATACAGCTAACAAAACCAACAGCTCAGATGACTTTACAGGAGATGAACGCCTAACCTCCTGCCATCCTGTGCCTCTAAAGCTTCACAGTTTCTGCTTTGATTATTGCCAGGATTGCACTACAATCTGTATAAACCGATAAAAGGTCCATCTGTGTGGACCGTTTGGACATTTCCGTGTTTTATGACAGCAAAAATCAGGAAACTTCTCCTGCCTTGTTCACTTAAAGTCTTGGCACTCTCCATGGTGCTGAACCTGAGCAGCGCTGCAAGCAGCAGAGAGCTCTCCATGGTCCTGACTCTGCAAGATTCTGACGGTCTGAACTAATTCCCGTCATCATTCGTATCACTTCTTTAGTCGCCTACATGAGTGCGTAATTTGCTTCACATTATCAAGCCGTTGAAGAAGAAGAAGAAGAGAAGAAAAAAAGGTGACTGTTATAAATGTTTTAAAAATATATATAAAATGTTTCCTAAAGACTCCCTGGAGATCCCAGAAACGATACACGAGGAGTGACTTAACCGAGCTTCTCTTACCTGTATCGGGAGGATGCCGTCCACAGTGTTGGGCGAGTTGTCGAACACTCGGTCCCGGTACAAAGACCACAGCCCGACGTTTGGGAGGAAAAGAAGAGCCGCTATGAGCAGCCCCGCGAACTGCAGTAGCCTCTTCTCTTTCCGCCTCATCTCTCCGGGAGAATGCGTGTGAAGCAGCGGCGGTTGCAACAAGCGAGTCCCGAGCTCTCTGGCTTTCCCAGCAAAGACAACTTTCACTCTGACTGGGAGAGACCGACTGCCTCCAAGGTAGTTAAAATACCCGTGTAGACGCGACGTCCGGTCACGACTTTTCAAAATAAAACCCCTAAGACTCAAGTTTCGTCTCTCTTTCTCTCTCTCTCTCTCTCTCTCTCTCTCTCTCTCTCTCTCTCTCTCTCTCTCTCTCTTTACATACACAATTACATACATACAGTAAATAAATCTAAAAAATTTTTTTGTTTGTTTTTCTTCATTCACAGGTCACATTCCAAGTCACATTAAAGTTAATTCCACAATTTGTAATTAAATAATCTTACTGAGATTTTTAATATCCTTTTTATATGTTTATTTTAATGTAAAGCATCCAGGTTTTCACAGTTTGCCCAGGTCTATCAGCATGAAGATTCAATATCTGAAAAAAGACATGGTAGGAAAAACAAATGTACAAATGGATACATCAATAGAGTGTAAAGAGTTCAAATGTCAAATGTCCCTAAATACAACAAAGGAACATTTGATATGACTTGTTGAGTCTGTAATACAGAGAAGGCTGAATTCATGTCGACTTCTGTGCAGCTTAAAAGGACACACGGCTCTGCTGCCTCCAGGATGTCCATGTAAACCCGGCTATATTTAAGGCAATTGTTCGCAAATGCTGTGAAATGAGAGCTTAGCAAACCACCAAATTATACAACGTACACACGGCTGGCACACACTCTGAGCACCATGTGTAATTAGGCTGTGGGAAGTCAGAAAAATGTCTACCTTACAATTTTAAACCTCCTATTCTGGAGCAATGTCTCACTTTCTGGCAATGACATTATTTTCTCTTTGTTTAACTGAATAATCTTGTATTTGCATGGTTTTTACACATGATTAGCATTTTATTAGCATTTAAATTTGGTATGTCCCACCTCTCGCCCAAAACCAGCTGGGACAGGGTCCAGCCCCCCCATGACCCTGATAAGGATAAGTGGTTACAGAAAATGGATGGATGGATGGATGGATGGATATTAGTATTAGTAGTAACCACAGTGTCAGTGCTATTTTCCATTGTTTTCTAGTATTTTGATCTATTTTGTTCTGCACCACTCCTCTTCTCTTGCAAATGACAAAAGTGATGCTTTTATTTTGAAGGGTGAATCACCTAACTTCCCTTGTCTTTCTGGTTGTCTTTATCGTCTTGGTGCAGTTTTGAAATCATTTTGAGAGACAAGAATTGGAGGAACAAACTTTGAATTTAGTGTTTGATGTTTCAATTTAAAAGTGCTTTTGTCCTGCTGTACAAACATATATACAAACATAATGAGATACAAGTACACAAAGAGTATTGAACAAGACAGGTAAGTAAATATTCAGGCTCATAGAAGATATTTTGGATGTTGATGGATATCATTTGGCAGCAAAGAATCTATGAATTGTTGCTTTGGGCACAATGATAGTGAACACATAAGAGAAATAAAATACAGTTTCAGTCTTCTGGCGTGTGACTTGTACATCTGATCATTTCAACAGAACAGATGTGGACACACACTCTCCTTCAGTCCTATTTCTAAAGCATCCAGACAGCCATTGATTTCCATTATTTTTTTAAGCTTGTTTTTCAGTTTGTTTGTTTTTTTTCCCTCATCAGTTTTCACCTGTGTCTTGTTGTCCCATCTTCACTTGTGAATTTAGTGCAGTGACCTCAGCCTCCCTCATTCATCTCCATCACCTGCATCTCATTTCCTCATCAGACACTCACCGTATTTACCGGTCTACTTCCTTGCTTCCTTGCCAGATAATTAAGTAAAATTGCTGTGTGGCTGTCTTGTGCTCTAGTTTCTGATTTCTCTTCATCTGTTGTACTTGAGACCTGTTACCCGCCTGTATTGGACCTCATCTGCTTATTGGGCTTTTGATTCTTGTCTGATTTGATACTTACCTGCCTGACCGTCTACTATTCCTTTGTACCTCGTTGTTTTAATTAAACCACTCAGCTGCTACAGCTTTGCCTTCGACATCTACATTTTAGTACTTGTGTTTCTGTTACATTGTTGGTATGAAGGCTGGTTAATTGAGGGAGCAGATTGTGATTCTAAAACTAAAATAATGAAGCTGATATATTCAGGATTCTCGTCTTCTCAGGTAAAGAAGTTTAAAACAGCTGAAACGTTTTGTTTTTCTTGTTAACCATGTGTGGACCTTGCTGTACATCACTGTTGGATGTGTATAACAGAGCACACTTGTGACCCCGCCCAACAGATACCGGAGCCTTTCATCCAGAGAGGGCAGTAAAACACTGTTTTCCATCCCGGTGTTGAGTTACTCTTTAAAGGGAAACTAAAACAGACCAGCAGTGACAGATCTTTTATGTCATGTTGCTGTTGCTACTGTTGCTGCTGCTGCTGCTGCTGCTTTCCAGTATGTGTCACTGTCCTCATCCCAGAGTCTCTCTGTATTCACTCCTTCCTTCTTTCTTCTTAATAGAAAGCTAAAACACTTTCTCAGATATCTGTTCCTGCTTCCATGTGGAACATTTTGTTGAATTCTCAGCCCTCCTCCACTGCCTCGCTTCTGTTTCTATGATGTGATGTTTCTCAAGGCTGCGTTTGCAGGCAGAACAAATGAGAATAGTTACTGCATTGTGAAGTGCATTGTCACTATAATTCTCATACATTCTCTAATTAACATGCCTTTATCATGAGATGCAGCTCAGTTCAGGGAAGGCGTGCATCTAAGATTTTCCAATCTGCAAAACTGTACTTTCCTTGATTGCTGCACTATCTGCTAGTGCATAACTCGTATGGTGTACACCGCAGTGCTATTCTTACCAACAGAGGAAGAATAACAAAAGTGAAGGGTGATTTCAGTAGTTGTTCCCAGCACTGCTGGTACTGGCTATCTTGCATGCACAGCCTCCAGCTCACTCAGGCTTGGACCTCTCCCCATGTTGTTGCCCTGGATAGTTTGTTCCTTGCACTTACACTCTTACACTAAATTATGGGGTCTTTTATTTAATTAAAAGGCACTCGGGAAAGGGGTAACCCTGTTTTATATAGTCCTGTTTATTCTAATACAGTCTGCACTTTATTGGCATTTTTATTTTTAATTCAATTCAAACAACTTGTTTGGAGCAGCACGTTGTACGCAAAACACAGTAACATGATACAAGGAAGCCGAGTGTGGAAGAGACTGATATTATTTATTTATTTATTTTTTCACTCAAGCAATCTTAAAACAGATTGTAACAGTACTCCTTCTATCTTTTACTGTGGGGCTGTGAAAGCAGCCGATAACAGGAAATGTCTGCAGGCTCTCAATAAAAGCTTGATTAAAAACAACAGAGGATAAGAGGACTGACGGATTTTGCAGCAAAGTTGAACTCTCTGTCACCACGGCTTCACAATAGCCTCAGTGTTCACATTAAATTTAAGATAATTATTGATAATAGTACCCAAATATTGATGTAACAATTTCCACATTTTCATTATAGATGATGCCTTCTTTGGTTGCATCTCTGTCTAAATCAATAATCAGTTCCTTGGATTTAAACGCATTTAAGTCGAGGAAGTTGTTTTCACACCAAGAAATAAAATCTATCAGAACATTCCTGTGGTCCGATCAAGAACCTTGGAGAAGGGACAAAAATGCAGCACCATTGAAATATTTGATAAAATACCACCTGAGTGCTACTGCTTTGAGGACCCACTCCATGTTGATGCCCTGTACAGTTTGTTTCTTGCACTTAACGCTTAACTACGCAGTTAAATTATAGTGTGTTTAATGGAATTAAGAGGCGTTTGAGTCAGGAGCAACCCTGGTGTTTTATATGGTCCTTTTTACGTTAAATACAATCTGTACTTAATCAGCAGGTTTATTTTTTATTACACCAAAGGTCTAATTTGGCCATCCTTTTTATTGGTTATGATAATATTTTAAGGTAGTTGTTAAGTGCAACCATTCCATTACCGTATTTGGTTTATATTCAATTCAATAATCAATTCAAGCCCGGTCCGGTGTCTGTCTTTCAAGCCTTTTATTTCACAAAGCTACCCAACCCCTGAAAGTCAGTCACCAATTTACTCTTGTCTCTCTTCTTAGCGTCCTCTGTCATCTTCTTTGGTCTCTTCATTCCTGCCATGCTCTGCTCACTCGCCTGGCTCTGTTTCTGGTGTCGCTCCCAGTTAGCATTTCTTGACACCCCGGGCCTGTAAACCTCTTCTTCCCAGTTGAAGAAAATGACTGTGTAAACACAAACATTCCCCAGCGCTCCAAGCTAACAGTCAAATCAGCACGGCTAACAAACTGAGCTAACTCGATCTAACAGCAGATATAGTCCATCGGGAAACTCCTAGAGAAATAAAGAAACTCAAATACGATCCAGTTTCACCAAAATCAGTGAAATATCTGTGTGATTTCTGATAAATACTTTAATAGTAATAATAATAACTAAATGTATTGATAGTGTGTAGTATTTGCACCAGTTTGTGGTTCCAATTAAACAAGCCTAACGGTCAAACCCAGGCACATTATGATGCACCTTGAGAAACTCTGTTCTCATACTTATTTCATCTGTATTTTTGTTGTTCCTCTAAGGAGTCCGGATGGAATCTTTCTGTTTATTTGATCTGCAGGAGCAGATTTTACAGCTCAGTTCATTGGGACAAAATGACACGTCAGTAATTGCTTGTCACGGAAGTCACGGCCCGGCCCTTTCTGAATGAGCTCTGCTAATGGCTTTCAGCACAGAAGAGTGAATCAGTGGTCTGCCATCAGAGGATATTAATACTGGCATTTCCTCTGCTTTGATGCTCGGTGAATTACCTTGATTTTTTTTTTTTCCCCCGAACCTCTTTCAAATCCACACTGAGCCTGTGACACGAGCAGGAGCAGTTATGAAGCTTAAATCCCCACCACATTCAGAGGTTGCAGGCTTCATCCATAATTCATGCGAGAGGACGCTGAACAGATTGAATTGTCACAACTCAGGCTGGTACAGATGGAGAGAACGAGAGAGGAATGAGCTGTTCTCTTTCTCTCCGAGCATCCAGAGCAGGAATAGAAAGAGCAGGATTAGCAGGGCGAGGGACTCCAACGCGTCCTGAGTTCAAGTCCACTCTGTTAAACAATGTGGCTAATCTTCAGTTAACCCGCACTCATTCTTACTCGGTACATGCGTGCCTGTCAAATACAAGGGTTAGAAGAGATTAGGAAGATGCTTGACCGGTTTGGAAATGAGAATTTGTACATCCTGTGTCAGGGGTCGTGGGGAAGAGGCAAATCAGCTGCCATTTGAAACAATAACGAGTCAAGGGGCAGTCTGAAGTCAAGAGGAAGGGGTCAGCATGTTCTTTGCTTTGAGTGACAGTCAGACAACACGAGTGAGAATTACTTTAAATTGTGTAAAATTGCAGATCCCTCCTTTTTGAACTGAATGAGCAGAACTAAATGGCGCTTTGGGCACGATGACTACACACTTAAGTGTCAACTTCTCAAGTGGCTGAGAGGCTTTGGCACATAAGCACACGATTACAAAAGAAACTAAACATGCAGGGAAAACACGACTTAAGTATATTTGTCGATAATCTTCCTCCACACATACTGTATAAATGCAAACAGCCAGACTCTTATCACTCGTGAGCTTCAAGCTTGCAGGCATGTTTGCGGTGAGTATGTTTACATGCTGGGCAGCGTAGTTGGGCAGTTATTTTCTTTTATGCTGACACCACACTGGCGCACAGCGAAGTAGAACAAATCTCAAGCGGGCGTTTCGGTGCATTGTTTTTAATTTATTTTCTTATGTATCCAAGATCTAAACTGGAAACCAGCTGAATCTGCAAACACATGTTTGATTTTACTGTTTTATGTTCCTATTATGTTTTCTTTGTTCTAGCATATGTGTGTGGCTGTGTGCCCTGTAGGTCCAGTTGCATCCAGAGGCATTTTGGCCTGCACCTGTTGATAATCTCCTTGGAAATTGAAAATGAACAGAGAGGTTCTGGACTAATTTGCATTTGAGAATTGGTCTGGGGATGCAGATCGATCGATGGCTATCAAAGCTCCCGGTAGCACCTTAGAGTTCTCTCAAAGAGGATTGTGAGGGTGATGGCTGCAAGTTCTTTTAAGTAGTTGATGTAGAACACTGTTTCACAACAGAATCCAAACAGGTGTGATTGGTTGTCTTCAGCCTGTTGGTCCTGGACATCAGAGGACATTTTCATGAAGTATTGCACCAAAGAATGAGACACAAGCAGCACGAAATGAGTTTCCTCCGTTAGGCCTCAGCCTTTGAAACGGGGTTGTGAGCTCAGACTTCTGGAGGGAGCTCAGAGTAGATCCACTGCTCCTTTGCATCGAAAGGAGTCAGCTAAGATGGTTCAGGCATCTGGTGGTTTGTGATCCATCCTGGTCACTTTTCTTTTGGAGGTGTTCTGGACGTGTCCAACTGGTAGGTTGCAGTTTTATATGCTTTATTGCCTCCAAAAACTTTTTTTTTTCTTTTTAAATTTACAAGTCTGTTTTCAGTGCTTTTGTCTTGCTTGTATTTTATGATTTACAGTACAGTAGCAATCTTGAAGGATATTGTCATAACCTTGTGTCAGGGGAGGACAGATGTTGTTGCAGTGGGGCTGATCAGAGGAATGTCAAGATATACACATACTTTTCTTTGTTTGCCTTGTGAGCTTCAAGGTCTGACTGAAAGCTAACAAAAATAGATGTAGGTACCTGATCAGCAGAACAGACCCATGAACACTTTATTTTATTTTATTTTTATCTATTGTAATAACCATGTGTATGTGAGATTGCTGTTACGCCTAATTAAAGGTACAGTGTCAAATTAACTTGTGTCATGTACATACAATTTCTGTTTCTGCGTAACGTGATAATGCTGTTTTTTTTTTGTTTTTTTTTAATTGAGCTGAACTGTGATTAGCCGAGCATTACTGCTGGCACCATTTTCCTGGAGACAAAACAGATAAATGTGGGCAATCATTTCTGCTCCAGCAGATTTAGCCAAACTCCCATCTCACCTTCCTGTAAATGAGAAACTGAAATTCCTCCTGTGGAGAATTAAGTTTAATTCGGAGTGCCTTGCAGCATAAAATGGCCATAATATAGAGTACACTATCTGTGGGGATTTGATGAGGGTGTTCGATACCAATAACTCAAAAACCGCTCCGGGCGATGAGTCATGCTCTCCAACATTACTGTTCAGCCTGCAGAACCTGCAGTCTTATTGTCAGCTGTTTAGGAAGAATCCCTGAGGTATGCCTGTGTCTAATGATTGTTTATTATCAATTAATCTGATGATTATTGATTGTATTGACCATCCTGTTTATAAAATGCTAAACAAATACTGAACACCTGTAAATATATTTTTTTTGGCCTCTTAACAGTCACACATAGACAGCATAGACTAATAATGAGTTTGATGTTTGATGTTTTTGATAATACATTTCAGGTAAATTACTTAAATTAGTATTTCCTGAGCTTTTTTTTTTCCTATTTTCCTCCTTTTTTTAATTCCTATTCCTAAAACTGTATATATGGAGGACATAGAGGAACATTGTGTGCTGACAAACCTCCTATCTACCATGAAGATACAGAAAGAGGATGTATTACACCCAGGACACCAGTCACACACAGGGAAAGAGAGACAGGAGGATGGAGATTCACATCCATTATTCAATCCACTATTTTGGACATTTTCTTTTGGGCACAATAGCAATTGTTGCAATTGCAGCGATTTTTTTTTTTTTTTATGTATTTGTTTTGTTACTTTAAAACAGTGCCTTATATTTTAAATAAACACCTCATTCAGCCCAGACAAACCCGGCTCATCTGCCTGTGAGTGTTCATTACGCATGAACAGCGTATAATCATACACTGGAAATGACATGCATGGTTTTATATCATATGCAACAACACCTTCTGAATTAGCTGGATGTGCTACGGGTTAATATTTATTCAACTCTCCTGGGATTCGTGTCTTCCAGCACACACTGTTATGTTTTAATGAATGTCAGTGATACTATTCAAATGTTGTATTACTGTTAGTGGATTCAAGGCATAAAAAAGAAAAAAAAGGAATTTAATCACTAATAAAGCCTATATGTCTGGAAAAATCCTCCCATAATGCAACTCCCATGCTGCTTTGCTTTCTTTCAGTTGGTGATAAAGAGGCTGTAGGAGCACTCCGTACACAATTTATGTGTGAAAGTGCCCTTTCTTAATGCCACGAAAGGTCAAGAAGTGGTAATTCACCAGAGGAATTACCGTTGCACATGGCAAGACCGAGCGAAATAATATCAGGCATGACTAGTATGCTGAGTGGAAGTGAAGCAGGATTGTTTTACGGTTCCACTTTACTATTCTCATCTGATGCTCTCTATATAATTGCGCAGCTTTTCTGGCAAAATCTGTAACAGTGCAATCTATCATGAGGGAAAGAACAGGAGACTTATAGGACGGAGAATCATCCCAAAGAGGAGGCCATAAAACCTGTCCATGCTCTAAACAGCTCTACTCAGTGTGAAACGGGCTGTCTGTTCACTAGCCGGAGCTAAAAGTCAGCCAAAAGTGATGCATTCGAGAGCAGCCTCCGGTATTTTTCATGCTGTTATTTGTGGAATCAACAAGACAAGCAAACAAACTAATCTACAGGCTTTCTGTCCAGATTGTTGCTACTCATTCATATGTTTTGTTTGTTTTGAATTACGCACCAAAGACTCCATGGAAAGCGGTACTGACAGTGAGTGGATCAAGTATTTAATTGAATCTCTCAGGCTTAATTATTGTGCTGCTGTTAATTAGTCATCAGTGACATTGCGCTATTATTGGACTTGTTTGGAAAGCCTTGTTTTGCAGCGCGGGAGAGTGGAAAGTTATTTCATTAACTTGTGTTGGTACAATCAATGAAATACTGCAGACGTGACCAGCAGTCAAACAGTAATAGAATACTTTAATGGATTCAAAATGTCCAGACAATAAACACTTTTAATTGTTCATAAGACATATTACAGTAGTTATAACTTGTCCTACAAACCACCCATAAATGGTATACAAACAGTTAAGCCAATATAACAACCAACACGTTCTCACTCCCAACTTTTGGCCACACGGTCAGTGTAAACACATACTTTATTGGTTTCAGAAAATGTTCACTAATCATTCATTAACTGTTTTGTAAATGAGGCTTAAGTTTGAAGGTCCATCCTCAACAAAACATTTTTATATTTCCTCAGGGGCTCTACTGGCCTTCATTGGCAGATGGATTAGGGTTTACAACAGTGTTTGCAGTTAAACTAATGGTCTCTCAGGGTTGTCAGTAGGCATTGTGGGAAGTGTAGGAAATCATTAGACAAAGCAGGCTGAGGGCAAGTGAGAAACCATGTCAATTACAACACTGTATCGTGTTATAACTGCAGTGCACTGCATGTCACAGATTACGATCACATTTGTCACTTGAACGCGTTCATTTTATGAACTAAAACTCTTCCAGCTTGACTTCATTATAAAAACGCCATCACTCCGTTGTGCGGCGTGCGCCAGCCAAATCAAACATTTTCCACGCAAGCATCCTTCTGTGTTGACAATAATGGAGTCTGCTCTCTTTGTGTATAAATTAATTATGCGCCATCAGTATTCCCTCAGACTCATGGTGTAACTGGCAGAGAAAGAAAGATTAGGCTGTTACATTCCCAGAGCTGTTCCTGGACAAGTGCCCTCAGTAAATCTGTCTCGTCTGGTCCCACAATACTTTCTACCTCCCTTATATTAACTATTTGTTTATTTACCCCTGACAGCTTTGGCTATATAGTCTTGCTACCTTCCCTGGAAATACGCCAGGCAGTCATATACCAATCTTTCCCAAAGTAAATTCTGTTGTTGCCTAGAAGCTTATTGAGGACAAAGTCCCAGTTGTGGGACAAAAGATAGGCCCCATCATTCCAGTTTACTGTCTGCTGTGCCCATTCTGCTGCCTCTTGTTGGTTTTACTCTCTGATGTGTCAATTCTGGCCCCCAAGCAGATCGTAATGTGCCGTTGATGTGCTTCTCTCTCTTGCAGTGATGTCAAATTGCAGACCTCAGGTTTTTTTTGTTGTTGTTGCTGTTTGTTTGCGTTCACTTCTGAGTCACATTTTATGTTTTCTTCTCTGTGCACCACAGGCTCAGCCCCTCTCTTTGAAGCATGTTCTATTGCACAACATTGCAAAAAAAATCTCATAAATTCTGCTAGTTCATCTGAGTTTTATCCTTGATAGTTTTGATAGTTCACTGGGGTTTGGTCTTTTTTTCATACTGTTCTCAATGTTCACACTCACTACCTTTATGGAAGAAAGAGTGATCATGCTTGTGTAGGTTGCTGCCAGTTATATTGGAAGTAAAGGCATGGGAGGTGCGACAGCTTCCTTTTAATGCACCAAACCACAGCCCACTTGATGTTGAAACACTGTCAATAGGCAATCTAAACTGTAAGGCCGGAGGAAGAACAGATACCATTCTTTGTCACCTTCCTCCTCCTTCAAGTGGATCTGTCCATAATGCCAGAGGCCAAGCGCAAGATAATCAATTTACATTAAGACCGAAAGACCAGAGTTCAGAGTTCAGTTCAGTTTGTCTGTCTTGGAAATCATCTTTTCCTTTTCAAAGCAAAAAAAAAAAAAAAACAAACAAACAAGGAAAACACCTTAATGTTTGAACAGGAGGGAGAGCTTTTGCTCATTTACTCCCCCCACCTGTGTTTCCTACCCTGGGAGTTAACGCAGATTGTGAGGAAAGCAAAGAGAGAAAGACAAAAATAGTGGAAACCTCAAATAAGCCAACATAAACTAATTATGCAGCCTCTCTCTGAGGTAATATGCTGCCCATGTTCAGGGATGTTTGTGCAGGTGAAACCTGCTTTCTGTTGGATGTGATGTGAAAGACTGATCACTCCTATTGATGGACACTGCATATCAATTTGTGGATTTTACAGGACAGTATTATGTATGTATGCATGATGTACTGTACTGTATAAACATGTTGGAGTACAGTATATGGTCTGACTGGCCTTTCTGTAGAAGAAACACATGCTAATAATTTTTTGAGCCCTTTAATTGACAACACAAATTCCTAAATATGGTGACTGTTCTAACCATGAAAAAGACATGGTTGTTAAAGTTAATATAATGAATATTGTTTTTAAATAATAATCAAATGACTGTGTGTAATCTAAAAAGTGTCCACAATCTCTAAGATACATTTTCCCCCCCATAGTTGGTGGAGACCAAAACGGAGATAAAAGGAGTAGTGATATTGATTATGACTGTACTGTTAGTATTCAGGTTAGGGTTTATAATAATTTAGTAATTTGAGTAATTTTTAGTGTGTAGGTTGTTAGCTTGGAGGCTGTTGTTGTTTTACGTACTCTATTAACAGCAACTTTGAAAACAGTAAAATGTGCAGACAGCGGAAGGAAGGATAAATGCCATATGAGGGTGCCTAATGGCAGGCCTGTATCAACAGCCTACATGTGGTGAGTCAGACTATGACTATGTGTGATATGAAATGTCATATATGCTGTGTTTACAGCATATATCCGCTGTAGACAGGTGGCCAAAAGATCCCTTTTTGGATGTTTAAAGTTTCAGTCCAGGTTGTTTTACCATCACTTGTGCTTACTGATGGTAACAGCAAGCACATTTTAGAAATGAAAATCGACCAAACACATAGTAACTAGGGAACAGCTGGGCATCTGTTTGCACCTCAGCCAATTAAAGAATGAAGAAGGAATACAGGGAAAAGTTGTTTCTGAAAAAGAAAATGTTGGTCATTAAAAAACACCAAAGTGTGGTTGTGCCTTCATTATCTTTCAGTTTTATTGTCCCAGAGGACAGGAGTTTGTGTCACGACCAGGGATAATACAGAACATAGATATTAATGCAAACACAACACAATAAATACATACAAAAACATACAAACTCATAAATTATTGTAAATCAGTGACAGTATAACACAAAACAAGCCATTTTCATCCATCCATCCATCCATCCATCTCTATTTTCAAAATTCTAACCATTAAAAGAAAACAGCATCCCCTACCCGACCACCTCAATGTTTTCTCTGCGTGTTGGTCTGTTTCTTTCTCTGAGCGACTGTTTGTCCATCTCTGTCTCCCCCGTTTGTCTCTTCCTGCTGCTCCATCAACCACTTTGAGCAGTTTAATCATACCCAGCCTGCCAAATATATTCATTTCCCTACAATCCAAATTCCTTCATAAAGTCTCCCCCTCTTCCATAAACACGGACAGTCTGACCACTTTGCCTCTCATTTTCTAACTTATTTCCTTCCAACTGCTCCGATTTATAACTTCATCAGCCTCTAAACAAACAGCAGCCTTAATCGGTTAGGCAGATGGTGCTGAATTTCCCTAAGATGGAGAGATGAAAATTGGGATATTTTCTGGCAAGCTGACCTTTAAAGATGAAAGATGATGAATGGTGCATTTTAACGACTTTTTTTTTAAAATCACATTGTATCAAATTAGTCAAGACCGTGCCAACATATACTGTGTTTTACATCATATTTATATTAAAAAACAGTGGCTGATTCACCACTCACAAATTCTTGAACACCAACTATTCAAACCAAGTTTAATCAACTCTAACTAGCTAGCTAATTGCAATAAGGATTATGCTATATGCAATAAGGATTATGTTTGTTGGAAACGCTACCTGCATTTGGAATCTCCTTTTAAATCAACAACCCTTTAAAAGGGTCAAATATGCATGTGATGGCTACAGGATATTGTCTTGAGGCTGAAGCTGCATGTCCCAGGCAAAAAGTTAGTTACTTAGTCCTTGTGGGGAGGCTAGGACAAAAGTATCAGTTGCAACACTGACCTTTTCTCTTGCAACATGGAAATGAGGAACATACCATGAAGGAGGTCTGCTATGTTGCCAAATTGGCGACCACTGAGAACGTGTCCAGCATTTCACGCTCAACTCTTTGAGTGTTATGACTGCACCATGTGGTTCATCAGAGTACACTGCTTTTCATGCATCAACATAGACAAGTTAACACACAGCATACCAAGGAATGGAGAACATTAAACAAGGTTCTGACCAACTGTTGGCTTGAACTGAAGGTGGCTCAGAAGGTAGTTTAGCCAACATTCAGGGTTTTTTTTTTACCAGTTAGGATGTCACTGAAACTCAAAGTGAACTTTAAATTATTATATTAGTTGCTCTGGATAAACATGTCAGGTATAATGCGAAAATATATTTAAAACCCTAGTTATTTTTCCTGCGAGGAGGAAATAAATATGACAAATAATCTGAGACATATCCATCAGTTCAAAATATGTAAACACCAGCCTTGAGGCTTTGTAAGCCTGGCCAAGAGACAAAGGGAGGAAAAAAGAGTGTTCTGAGTCTGAATGTAAGAGACAGAGCAGACTGAGGAAATAAAAAGCTGAGAAATGAGATCATACTGTATAGTTACACTTCAGTGCTTTCTTGCTTCAGCCCTACGACCTTTGTAATCAAATGGACATACTAGATATTTCAAGTCAAAGAGAATTGAGTGTATTCAGCTTGAGTTTCTATCTATTATTCATTAAAGTCAAGTAATGCAGGACGTCATCCAACACTCAGCATGCCTGCGAGGCCCAATGCTGGGACTGAAGTTACGTTTTCATCCAAAGTAAACCAACTTTATAAAAGTTTGAAAACAAAACGAAAGTGAATGTTATTTAAATCTGTTTCTGTGAGCTTATCTGAATTAAATTAACTTTATATCTGGAAACACAATGGGAGGAAAAACAGAAGGCTGTCTCCCTCATTACAGAGACGTGGTTTGATTTTTGCTTTTTCTTCTTCTTCAAAAAATAAAAAGAATGCCATTTGCTGTAAGCCATTTGTCAGGCTGATCAGGCTGAGATTAAGTCATTTGTTGGGTTGTTTATCTTCCCTTCTGACACTGATTACACATTTTGGTTCAGAGTCAACAATTAGATTTTTCTAAGACAACTCTATCAGTCAATCTGTAATATCTGCTTTGTCTTCATACAGTACTACGTAATACCTCGTCTCACTTACTGGAGTATAGGTTCTTTTCCCTCACATTTATATATACATTGGTATGATGTTTTTATCAACACATTGAAGTAACAAAGAAATCTGTCAAAAAATGTTGAGTGTATCAGCCATTGTGTTTCTCATACACAACGTAACCAGCAAAACATCTATGCAATGTCTATAATCAAAGCACAATCAAACTACAATCTTCAACCAAAGTACCCCAACTCTTTAGTACTTCCAAAATGAAAGGGCTTTGCAAGAAATAGATCAAATCAAGAATGGTCAAAATTGGTCTGAATTGTGAGTCAAGATCCTACACTGTAATGGACATTCTGTTGTTATGCTACCTGCCTGGTAAATTACCACATCTTTCTTGATGCCCCCATTCCTTAACACTGGCTGATGACTTTTAACCATTTACGTTCTTCAGTCTTGAAAATTTGGTTTTCTTTTCAGCATAGACAAGCTGACACATAGCACACAGAGCACAGTGTACAGGAAAGGAAAACGCTGAGGTTCTGAACAAGGCTCAATTGTTATTGGAGCACAAAGCTAAAAGGTAGTTAAACTGACGGTGCAGAGCTACAACCTACTCTACGTTAAAAAAGAAAGTGAAATGAAATAATGAAAGTTTTCCACATTGTCACTTTTTCCAACTTCTAGTTTCATTTTTTTAAGTGATTTTGATTTACATTGCTGGCGTTTGGTGCGTAGCTGTGTTTGTTCTCCAGCTGTCAACATCGTTCGACAAAACAACTGGGGACATTGGGCAACAGAGCTTTTCAATAACAGGCGGTTGTATACATGATGTGAACTCTCGCTGGGCGGATGGAGCTGACAGCTCTCGGCTCAAGCTCACAGACTCAAAGAAAACAGATCAGGTGACATTTTTTAAATGTAAATTAAATATATGATTTCTCTGTGTATTCCCACAGCTACTGTCAAGGTGTTTGAATAAATGTTATTTCTTTAGATTTTAAAATGGTGCATTTGAATCAAACTCATGCATTTGTTATCCACCTGATGCATTTACATGACTTTTTTATGTCTTTAAATCTAATCTAATCTAGCTAATTTTTTAAGTCTTTAAATGTCAATTTAAAGACTTAAAAATGTCAATTTTGAGAGTTAGGAGAACCTTTATAAACTTTGTGAATCACTGTCTATGACCAGCTCTTAATTATTAGGGCCATCTTACGGTTACGGTATGTTATTTCTTTCTTTGTGTCCATTTCTTCAAGCACGTTGGCTACTACTGTTGAGGGGGCCATTCCACAGTTTCAGATCCTCGTTTGCATGAAAGCACATTAAGCAGAGATATACTGAGGCTCAGGGAGATATTGTCAAAATGAATTCATGAATGAGGGATTTTTTTCCCCCCATTCCATCTTTTTTTTTTTTTTCTTTTAGCCTTTATTTCCCTTGTGATTTCTCTTCATGAAAGCTGACCAAAGCGATCGTTTCCATATTGGTTGACGGAGAAAAATATGCAGGTCGCTGCTGTAACTGCTTATTCCGGTGGCTTTCATGCTGCGAGCGGAGAATAGGCTGAAATTAAGTTTATGCGTTTCATCCTGCAGATAGAAGAATCCTTACAACTACAAGGAAAACACTCAAAGAAAGCATATTCACAATACGGCTTTTGTAATCTTCTTTATTTACCTCTGATGCAAATGTGAACGCATGTTTGTGTAACAGCAAAATATGTGCTCACTGTGCGTGCGTTTGAGCGTGCACATTAAAGTGAGCTGCTTGCTTCGGTGCGGTGACATTTGAGGGAAATCAGTTCAGCACTTTGAATGGTGGTGATCTCTCTTTCCAACAATCTGTAGTTTCTGTAGTTTTAGTACTTTTTCGTGTTTTTTTTCTGAATCGCCAACCATTTTGTTCGCAAACATGAACTTGGAATTGTGGGTATTAGTGATCTGCCTTTTTACCGACTACTTCACGATACATCGGGTACGTGGGGTGCTCACTCTACCAGTTGAGCCAGCTATTTTTTTTTATTAGTAGTAGTATTTTTCTTGTATATTGTGAGCTGCTGTAACAAATGAATTTCCGTGGTGTAGGATCAATAAAGTATATCTTATAGATAGAAACAGCTGTTTTATTACTAGTGCTCGCCACCAGACTCCATAGACAAAAATCATGATTGATTCATTTTTCTTTGCAGATTACCATAACGTCATAACTTCAAGTGGACAGAAACAAAATAAATAAAATAAAAATAAAAAAAAAACACATTTTCCACAGTCTTTTGAACAATTACCAAGGCTGGTTTGGTCGAAATAAAACCTCAGTTCCCCAGCATAGATGGGAAAAACAGCCATTTCAGGAGCTCTCCTCGATTACACACTAAGAGACTCACATGTACTAACATGGACGCACATGCCTGCAGTGGGGACTGGTCTTACGCTCACCCTTACATGTAAGTATAAATCCAGAAGTGTGTCACAAATGAGGCTGTAATGGACATGTCATGCTACAGTGTACATCCACACACATGCACCCACACTCTACCTATTCAATACACATTAGGGGAGAAACTCACTGCTGCATCAATAGATTTGGCTCAGGCCAGTCAGCAATCGACTTATTGATGATACAGTAGATTATTGGACCTGATTAATGAGCTGCCCTTACACAGTATGTCTTCTGTCCTAACTCACCACATACATTACATAGATTAGCAATGCCAGTTTGGCCTCGAGCTGAGATATTGGCAAGCTGGACAATGGAGCTTTCTCTGTCAGGCCACACTGTATAAATGCTTCTGACTGAGGGCAGGCAGGAATCAAGTAATTGATAATACATTAGACTGCTGGATGATTCAGCTCCTGTCCCATCCATTACACAAACCAGTCAGTGTGACAAGGCTGGACCAGGCTCGAGTAGATTGATTGTAAATACAAGCCGACGCCTTGGAGGTAATATTTGTATCATCCTGCTGGTATTTACAACTTTGCAGATAATCACATGATCCTAGAGTCAAAATGTAATACGTGAAACTCACAACGATGAAATATTTCGGGACAATGAGTTTATCTCCCTTTTTTTCTTTTTCTTTTTCTTTTGTCAGCTAAAGAGAAGTTGGGGTTTTCCATTCAATTCAGACTGCATATTCAGGCACTTCCTTTCTATTTTGGGAAAATACATTGATTCACAGAGACCTAGATGGGAAGATTAATCCTGCTCTTATATCTGTCTATTAAATGAAAGGCTACAGCCAGCAGTCTGTTAGTTTAGCTAAGCACAAAGACTGGATATGGCAAAAAAAGCGAGCTTGTCTCTGTCCAAAGTTAACAAAAGTCTCAGCTGCCTGCCTGCTTCCCCATAAAACGGCAAATTGCCGTTTTTTACAGTTTTTGTACTGATGAAACAAATGAGATAAAACGGTGGAGAGCTTTAGAGGTGCTTCTTCGGTACATTTTATTACCTTCAGATGGAAGATTCTGAGACTCATTATTTTTTTGCACAACCACAAAACATTGCTTACCCGAAAACATAAACGCACGATAAACAAGCAAGGCTGTATTCTTTGCGTGATACGGTGGCCAAAATATTTGTCTCCTGTTGCAATAAAACTGTGCAGGGCTGACAAAGTGAACATGAAGAGCACTGTATCACTTTGAATGAACAATGTGGAGCAGCTCAAAATGACGTAAATGGATTGAGGGGAGGAGTGACAGAGAGAATGTACCCCAGCATTGTTTTCTAATGCCTTTTTTGTATGTGTTGAATGTCTCTTCCCTTCACGGGTGTTTGTGCCAATGTTTGCACGCACTGTGCTTGTGTTTTCCCCGCACAACCTGTGTTTTTATTCTAATTCATGTTACGCTCCATGTACGTTTTATACTGTATGCGCGCGTTTGTCACGCAGTGTGTAACCTGGCACACCGGGTCTGCGGGAGCGGAGGTGCATGCTGCAGTCTGTGCTGTCTCTGTTTGCATGTGTGTGTTTTCCTGGTGTGTGTCGGTGTTATAACCTGGCCGTGTTCTGTGCTGTGATAAAGGACCAGCTGCCACCTCAGCTCTCTGCCATATGGACTCAGACCAAGGCCGCTCCTGGACAGAGAGATTAGAGAATAAATGACTGATAACTGGGAGCCAGAGGGGCTGTGAGAGCAGAGAGACGAATCGCAGCCTGCAGCCCCTAAAGACAGAAACAAGTAAAAGTGGAGAGGTAATTGACAGACAGTGATTGGGTCGGCGTTGCATCAGCAGAACTGCATTGTGAATATAATTATGCATTGATGCGGGGGCCGAAAATAACAAGCCTCTCTCCAGAGTCTTGGATTTATGCAAATGTTTATTTGATATGTTTAAAACTGTAACATGTAGAACAGTCAAAGCAGGACTGTCTAATTAATTTTGATAGTATAATACATACATAAATCTGTGTTTTTGGGGCAGATACTGTGCAGGTACAACGTCCAACTTTGTCTCAACAGTTTGCAGCTAAGGTAAAATATTTAACACAAATGCAACCAGCAACTGTAACCGTCCACGGAAAGAGCAGAGTTCGAACTTGCAAACACTTCTTTGGCTGCGGTCGTGGTTATTCGGTTAGAGGAAACATTGAAGTTGCACAAAAGCATCCCTTTGCTATCATCACAGTTCATGCACAAATACACATAACTTTATGTCTGAGCATTGATACAACACTTCAAGGCACCTTTTCTGATCAATGCACTAAACTTTGATTAAATCTCTTATGATTTACCACAAAGTATAGCTGGGAAAAATATCGCATTGCAGATGTTATGATTAATTTAGGTTTATAAAGGCGTGTTCGCGATATGTGACACCTCAGCTTGCTGTCAGTTGTCTCTTAGATTTTGTTTTTGTTAATATTCAAAGTGGCTTAAACTTATCTATATATTTATGTCCTGTAGGCCTTAATTGAGTGTATCTGCGCTGTAAATCCTCAGCTGTTGAGATACATGTGAATTTATTGTGCTGCCAGCTTTGTGTTCCTGTACTATAAATCCTGTTGAGATGCAGGTGAATGCAGTTATTGTGCTGTTGGCTGTAAGTCAACTCTGCCCGAGCGGGGTGGTTGTTCCGAGTCCAACCCTGTCCATGCCCCTAAAATTTACAGCACCCCCTCCCAGAAAACAGTTCTGACATCCCTGACAGCATGGAGCAAATTCAGTTTGCCTGTCTTCAGATAGAAGATGTCTGGTATGAGGCGCGGTGGTATTTGTTTAAATGCTGGAGTGTACGCATGATGTGCGCACATACACGTTTCATTTCTGAGGCTTGTTTTGAAGTTTGGCACTGAGCAATCTAGGTGAATGAACACAATTAGTTTGTATTTTTGAATTATTTCATTTATGTAATGTATGCGTGGAGCAAACAGCTGCATTTAAAACAAACGTTCTCAGGGCAACTTGCCATGCAGGTAGAGGTCAAGCTCAAACTCCAATAGGCTAACATTAGTTATGAAAATGTAGCTAGGCAAGCCTTAATTTTGTGGACGCAGCACAAGCCGGCCTGTCTTGCACGGCGTGCACTTTAGTGGCGATTGAACGTGCTTATAAGAATGTACATAAATTTCGACCAGATTATGCAAAATGTGAATCGTCCTTTGTGACATATGACATATGTCAAAAACAATCGGTAATCTGTTAAAGGTGTATTTCTGACTCAGCAGGAAACATTTAAAGTCAACACAAAGACATGCATGGAGGCACGCTGCACACACAGCTGCACAAGCTGAAAATTGTTAGATGTAGGGGCAGCATAAGTTATTATTTATTTATTTATCTCTTGACATGTTCTATGATATGGGGGCACTCACAGTTGCTGTATGGGATTCTGTCTTTGTATTTGAAATTCTAAAAACATCAGCTGCAACAATCAAATATTTGTCGGTGTTTGCTATAGCAGACGTTCCTTCTTGCTTTCATCCTACATTTCCTAACAGATATAAACTGATGTAGATTGGTCATCAGTGTCCTGTTGATGGGGATATGATGACGAACATGGTTGTTGCTATGGATACCGATCACTGCTGTAACCATATATTCTTAGCCCCACGCTGGTCTCTGCGGTATTTCTTTACATTGGCTGACACGATGATGAGCAGCCAACCACAGTGACTAACATTATATCTGGTGAGACACTCGTATTTCTCCCATATGTGCTGTACATGGAGCTAAGAGGTACAGGGATATGGATGACACATGGAAAGGTCACCATGTGTTGATTTCTTTTTTTTCTTATTTTCTCGTTAATATAGAAGGAGGGAGTGGCTGGGAAATGCAATTTCTGTTCGATCCAGATTTATTTCAGTGGTTAATCTAGTATAAATACTTCATGGTACATTTTCATTGAGAGTTACAGCCCATTTTTAGGGTTTTCAACACCCTAAATGGGTCCAGGCTCATTTTCTGTTGCAGTCTGCAATTATAAAAAGAGGTCTTGGACATAATGACGCTCCAGAGACTCAATTGTTTTCAACATTGTGCTGTGTTACAGAAAAAGACTGCATCATTATTTTGGTAATACCCTTTTTATCTACAAGGACACTCAAGTTTGGAGGTCCATCTGTTAGCTTGCCTGCCATTGTCCCCCAGTAAACGCTTTTATGACACATTTACCAATCCCCTGCCTATAATTTAGGGCTTATTGCAGTTGACAGGTAATAAACCTGGACCCAACTTGTGTCTTAGCAACAGAGTTGAAGAAAAGAAAGAAAGAGAGTTTTGTACAGTACAATTAAACAAGTCAGAAAAAAAAAAATAAATAGTGTTTCCTATTTTAGTAGTTGCCAAATCATATTTTATTGCATCTGAAAGAAGGCCAATCCTGACTTTCAGAATCCCCTCTGAGGGTGAAAGTTGAGCTGTAGTTCTGCAGGCTTGCATTAAAAAACGTGGGACTTTGGCAGGGCAAAGGCTACATCTGTCCAAGAATTTATTATTCATTATATTTTTTTGGAGCCAGGCTTCTGGCCTGTAAATGTTACAAGCCGGTGGGTTCTGCTTTTCAAGTTTTATGTTTATGTTGGCCTTCAAGCTACAGATTTTCTGGCAGTCAACAAGTACTTGGCTGAGCTGTGCCAGTTTAGAGCCAAGCGAAAGATTTGTTTGTCTGAGACAAAAAAAAGAAAAAAAAAACATTATTCTTGTTTTATTGTTTCATTTTGCAATATAGCAAGAGTTGCACATTACGGCAGAAAGCATTACTTTAATTGGACTATCATAGAGAGATGTATGAGTGGGCGGGTGTGCCGGTTGGTCAGTGCTATTATGGAATGGACACATCTTTTTCAGAGTCACCAGACTGCAGGATTTAAGTGGCTGCAATTTTCTGGCTGTTGTTAGCTGCCATGTAACAAGGTTCATTGTACTGATGCTGAGCATTCAGTTTCCTTGTTCCGTCCTGTGCTTTGCCCGCGATTGGTGGAGCCATAGTAATCTGCCAGTATGAGCCCGTTTCTGAGAGTTTCTACTCTTTAATGCCTGTCATCATTGTAAAGTCCATTCCTGTTGTGATAATGTGGCCACTTGGGAGAAAGGTCTGACAAGTCTTTGCATGACGTATAAATTGTATTGAACATGTAAAAAAGGCACTGCAGACCTCACTTAAACTTAAACTGAGCCAGGTGCCGCATGGTGGTAGCTTTTGTTCCCCGCCCAGTCATATAAAACCAACGTCTCCCAACTCTGCGAAACTTCTACAAATGACCGTGAATGTGCTTCAGTGACTGTCAAAGCACCAACAGACTCTGTGTGTGTCCAGTGTAGATAAAGAGAGTTGGGACTGAAGCTCCTTGTGGCTGTTGGTTGAGACGGCGGGTGCTATGATGTCATTTTTTTGTCCTTTTTACTTCGATACCTGGAGACCTTTGTTGCATGTATGAACAAGTATGAATCATCTGATGCAACTGAATACACAAATGAAAAATGAGTACATCTTGGTCATGAAAAGGCTACTTCTGTATGTCTACTTTTCTAGACATTTCTACAACCATGATTAGTTAGCAAGAAGATCCCATGCCACAAACCAGACATCAAACTGTGGGCGTGGTAATAAGGCATGAATGATGATGTTTTTGTATAGAATGTTATTATAATGTTTCTATATAAGATTAAAACTTATTGATTGCAAACACATAATGGAACCATTATGCTGTAGATCAGCTCAAGACCCAAAAGGAAAATTTGTTTTCCCCAGGACCCGTGCTTATTTTTTGATTTTCTCCATAACATACCATTCTAAATTTTTGAATACAGTTGAAAACTCTGCTGGAATGAACATGTGAAAGAATCGTATTACCAAAAGAGGAATAAAAACACTTCTTCAGTACTGAGTAATGCTGTCATAATTCATGCACGGAAGACTCACAAGCCAAAATGGCTGAGAACCAGGGGCTCGTCGCACCGAATTTACAACTCAAGCCGTGTCTTTGTCATTTCAAAACACTGTCACAAATCAAAACTAACACCATACTTGCAGCCGATGAGTGTGCAAAATCCATCAGGGACTTCTAAATTTGTGGGTGAGAATTATTCGTGAAACGTGACACTGCCACCATTTGCAATCTGGGTGAAAAAAAAGTGTTTGCAATTTGCGTTTGTAAAACAGGCCCAAGGGCTTTAAGTGATCCTCATGATTCTTTTTTTTTTTTTTTTTTTTTTTTTATCTGAGCAGTGAGGCAAAAACAGAGCTACAAACAGCTTGAGCCAGAGTTTTTCTTCCTGCCAGCTGTTGACATTAGCACATAAATATATTTGGACTCATTTAGAAATTTTCTTATTTTCTACTTTGAAATAAACAATGGATTCAGCTCAGCTGGCAAACAGATTCCAGGTCCTTGGGAAGAGCACTCAATTCATTTTAACATTACAGCACAATATTATGGACCCACAGGGTGACCTTAATTTTCCAGTCATCCCCATTTGCAATTCAGAGATAAAACTGCATGCCTTTTCATAGTGAAGATACAGAGTGACCTTCATTACTCAGCAAAACCTAGTTAGAAACCACAAAATAACCTTCCCCCCCTACAGTAAAAGACCATCTGAGCTTGGCTGATAGAACTCAATTCTTTTAAAAAATGGTACGCGGCTCAGTTCTGGATCGACAAGCCGACTTTCAGTTCACATTCAAACTCTGCGGCCCTGCAGAGAGAAGTCTAGTACTTTTGAAAAAAAAATAAAAATAAAAGAACAGACGAACCAATCCGAACGAAACAGAATGAAAGTCATTCCCTCACGGGGTGTAACCTCTCTCCAAAATGTCGCGCATGCATCTTTCATGCCACGTTACACACAACAGTATGTGGCAGAGATTAGGTCCGCTGCTTCTTACACAAGGACTGCAGGTGGTGAATATGTATGAGTGCATGCCAGAGTTAGCACGTGTGTGTCTGTCAGCGTAATGAATTTTAACTTTTTTGAGAGGGCATTCTCGCCTCTTTTGTTCTGACATTGAGGAGTCAAGTATTCATTTAATTATGAAACTTTTATGGAATATTTGGAAATACGCATTAATATTTGATTTGGAGTCAACACTCCTTTCACACACAGTTTTTACTGATTGCAGTTGAGTTGTTGCTCATATTTCCTACTAAAATTCATAACAGGCCATTACGCGCACGCGTTACACGTACAACATTCTAACAAAAAAATGACATTTGAACATCTGAAATAGGCTTTAAGACTGAATTTACAGTCAATACTTCTCTCTCAGAAGTTTTGCTTATACAGTTGAGGTTAGTATAATTGCTTTTTATTTTATTTTCACTTTAATTTTAGAATTGTAGCTTGAAGCCCATGAATAAATTGAAGAACTGACAATTTTAAACTTAACTCTTGGTTTGCTTTGGTATTCTTATAAAATAACCTTCACATAACATAGGAGCCATTTCAGTCATCCATGTCTGATGCACAGATGTGCTTCTACTTGAAGCATATTTTTACACTTGTTGGTTTGGGATCTGAGCTGCCAAAACATGGTTGACCTCCACGTAGTACTGTGCCTGAACGAACCTCGTTTAGACACACATCGAGGACCGAAGCTGCTGCTGCGCTGCTAACTTGCTGTCTAACCTGCTGTCCACATTTAATTTATTTTCCCTTTTAATTCACAGTTTGAGTGAAGCCAGACAGACGTCGACATATGCTACCCTGTCACCAGACAAGATTAGATGAATCTGCAAAACTCCAGGTTCTCTTCAGTGGCAGCTTTTTTTTACACCCAGTGTCAACATTTCTGCAATAACAAGGCATGACAACTCAGTTATGGTTAAGGTTATAGAAAGGTTGTGGTTGCTGCAAATAAACTGATTAAGGGGGCTACGTTGTTAAGGTTAGCGACAGGCTAAACTTAATTAAAAATGCAAACACTAATTTCAGTTCTGTGACAGGACTATGAACTTTGGTCCTGCAAGATAGTCAGACGTGCTAAATTCCTACCAAGCACCATGTCTGCCACACTCTTAATTCAAATAAAGAGCACACTCCTTCCTGTAAATACATTAAACATTGGACTGGACATGAATTATGAGGTGCAGTGATGTGACAAACATGATCTGATGAGTTTAATTTGAATGCACCTTTGCAGTTTGATGTTTCTGTGATCATTTTGAATTTTTCTAAATACAGCCACAGCTCATTGAGGGGGCAAACTGCATTTTTTTTTTTAAATCTGCCTCTCAAGTTGACAATGGCCGAGTGTTTGATACTTGAAAAGATGTGTTTGAAAAGATAGAATTTAGAATATTGTATTGCTTCGAAGCCAGTGTTTACACTTGCAAAGATTAAAAGTATCAAGGGTAATGAAAGTGATACAATCCTCCAGTTGGAGAATGAGATAAAGAGGGTGAGCGTTACATATTTTGTGGACGAAAGGTCCTGAAGTAATGAATCATCCGGGAGATACGTGGTTCAGAGCAGTTTCGTAGTCTGACAAGCAGAAAATGTGAAATTTGATGTTTGCTATTAAATAATACATAATTAAATGTTTGCTTTTACTTATTTATTTTCCTTTTCTGCTCAGGTTCAGTGCTGGGTTATGTGCACTCAAGATTACACAGCAAGTTAAATGAGAAACACACAAAATATGTGCGAGAAAACAAGAGAGAAAACATGTTAATTTCCTCCAGCATTCACAATTTAATTAGAGGATTATGACATTCAGGCCATAAGTTGATGTTAGAAATATTTTTGCTGTTTTTTATCCTGGTGAAGGACATGATAATAAATGTGGGTTTTAAAAAAAATACATTTAATTATGAGAATATACAATGAGAATGCACAATTTAATCAAATGCAGCTAACTTTTAGATTTCAGGCTTTCATTTCCTTTTTTTCATTATGACTTTGTTTTCATATAATTATTATATACATTTTAAAATGATACATTTTCCCCTTATTCACCATATTTAAGGTCTCTTTGAAGGTTTTGTTTTGTTTCTTCATTAAGTGTCTGAAACACAAACCACAACCAAGAAAGAAAAAAAAAACACTTTATATTAAGATGCTTGTAATAAGCTTTCGTTTGTAGGTAATAAAGCCCATTGGCAT
The DNA here is from genome assembly GCA_028641955.1 of Protonibea diacanthus. NCBI lineage: Eukaryota > Metazoa > Chordata > Actinopteri > Sciaenidae > Protonibea > Protonibea diacanthus. The sequence goes on from CM053990.1 coordinate 11,516,751, forward strand.
TAGTATGTTACTACTGATGACACCATAAAGTAACCACAAAATGTTAAACATGTTACACAAGTTTGTAGAAGTCCTTTAATAATTAAATACTTGAGAACAGGAGATTTACCTTTTTTTTTCAAAGAGATATTCTTGGCTCAATTCCGATGGGAAGGTGAAGAAGAGGCCATTTTAGTAGGCCAGGTCTATTTTGGGTTATGGGAGAACAATGTTTCTCCAATTTTTCATCTGACTAACAGATGGAGATGGGGGACGTGGGGCCAGAGAGAGTGAGAGAGAAAGAAGGAGGATTGAGGGTGGAAAAAAGAGAAATAGAGGGCACTGGAGCTCATCCACCATGCATCATGCTCAACAGCAAAGGGTCGGTTACAGAGTGGGAGGGAAGGGTGCCTTGGGTTCACCGATGCTCAGCAAAGTGAGGACGTACATTCGCTGGCAGAAAAATACAATCACCAGAGTCGACAGGCGAAGGAGGCGGCTTATAGAACATCCTCAATGTGTCGCCTCCTCCTCCCAAATGTGGCTATATGACTCTTTTAACGGTGGAATAAGGTTAAGGGGATGAGAAGGAAGTCATCTCTACCATGGAAATACAGCATGACCTCGACAGTCACCTTCAAGTCTGCATACATATATAAATAATTGAGTTGTTGTCAAGGGAGAAAGTCTTCAGCATGACGGAGAGTCCCAGCGAGGAAAGCTTTCTTAGAAGTCCTCATCATCATGCGAGGAAGCAGTTTTCCAAAAGAGGTTTGGCTGTTTCAAACTATTTTTTCAAAGACAAACATTTAGGAAAAGTCAGAACGTACTGACAATGTTCATTTTCAAAATATCTGATTCTGCACAATTTTGTTCTAAAAGTCAGCATAAAAAAAATGTTTGGGTATTAATAGAGCATCACAGAGAGGATGAGTTAAGAGGGTGAGGCGTTCACCGATCTCAAAGGCTATGCTGGCCAATAGAACAACAAGAATCTGATTTCACTTTCTACTCTTTGTAATATTAAAAAATTCAGAGAATCAGAAGCCATTTCTGCACACAGGGGACAAACCTGAATGACCAGATTAAATGGCTGCGATCTTTGGGACCTCAGACGGCACTAAGGGCTAAGACACACTTTCAAAAACCATCATCTGTGGACACAGTTCATCGCTGCATCCAGGACTGCAAGTTGATACTCTACCATTCAAAGACAAAAAACATATATGAACCAGATCCAAATACACTGCCACCTTCTGTGAGGTTGCCATGCTTTGTCCAGCAAGAAAATAGGACAACCTGGAACAACCTGCTTGACCTACTGCCTCTGTGACCCGATGCCAGAGAAGTGGAAAACATATTGATGGACGGACCTGATGTCCAATTTGAAGTCAGCATGAGAATTACTGCAGCTCTACATTATTTAGCCTGTTTTAGTTAATAGTTTTTCTTTTACAGTACATTCACTATTTGGTTTGGTCTCTTTTCAGTAATCAAGTTTGAATTAGTTGCCATATTTCATACAGCAACCATATTTCATGTATAGTATCAAGTAAATACAATAACATATTTGATAGAATGGAAGCAAATGGATACTGTGGTCTTGACAATAAACATTAGTATGGATTGTCTCAATGTATGCAAGACAAAAAGACAACATACCATGCAATTTGTATAAATACTGTCTAAAAGTAGGAAGGGATTCATTTGCATGGGGACCGTGCGTGCAAATACTATGTAATGGGTAAGGAAGAGAAACAGGGAGAAGGCAAGAAGTGGGAGGTAGTGGGAGAAAAGACAGAAATGATGAGAAGATGAGAGAAGGGTGGAACAGAAGAGAGATGGGAGGTGAGAAAAAGAACAAAAAAACTTGGGAGGAAGGGCAGATTTCTAAAAGCAAAGAGGGAGAAGCATCTGCTCAGCTGCGGCAGAGAACATTTCATTTTTGATCTTTGGATTCCTGTTTACTTGTGAAAGTTGCATCTCGTCTTCCTATATGCACATGTGCGTAAGACGTTCCATTTTTAGCTTTGTTGCCGTTTTTGATTAATTCAACTCGTGCGTTTTTCACAGCTCGAAAGAAAATCGGAGGATAATGAAATGCTTTCAGGGCCTGTGTCTGCAGGTGGTGTGGTGTTATTTTTCTGATGGATGTCGGATCTCATTACAGATGCAATATGTCAGTTATTTGTGTGCAGTTAAGCAGCAGCAAGTTCAACACGTTTGTTACCAATTTTCTGTACAGTTATCTATTATTTTTCTGCCTGCGGAGCCAATTCTGTCTTCCACTGCCTGCAATCAAACTCAACTTTGATGAAGACCTGAATCTCCTCTGCTCATCTGCTTGTTTGATATAAATGATACTAAGATGAAACTGCATGTTGGTTTGCAATTTAATTTACCATAACAACATATGGTCCTTGTCATTGTCTTCCAAAATGACCAATGTAAGCATTTTATAAACTCACATCATTTGCCAGTGCCAAAGCTGTTTTTATTCATGGACATACTTTCTGATCTGACACTACTATTAAGATTTGGTGTGAGCATGACAACAATGCGGTACTTGTTTCTAAGATTATTCTGGTGTCAGAGTGACAAAAATGATAAAACACATTGTTTTTCTCTAAAAAGTTGCCCGCTAAAGACCCAAGGTACTGTATGTAGATGTGAGTGTTACATTTTCTAATCACGCTATGATGGATGCCTCATGATGGTATTTTTGTCTCACTATTGCTGTGAATAAATACAGATACAATGATGATGAAAAACCTCCTGTCACAGTAACTTCATGGCGCTGCACTTGGGTGTCAAAAAAAAAAAAGTGCACAGCAGCAGTGTCTTTGACGGAAGCTCTGGAAATAATGAGGAATTAGTTGTTGCTGGACAACAGTCAAGATATCGTCCAGGTAGCCCCAAGAGAACTGATGAGAGTTCTGATGAAGGAACCCACAAAAACACTGGAGATGCCACATTTCTCCATTTGTACTTGACCAGAGTGCAACCATGTGGCAAAGACCAAAAGCAAGTGTCTATGGTTAGTGATTAGGTCAATTTATGTTTGGTAGGTGCCCATTTACGAGAAGTTGCAGTATATGTAGGACATTACTACATAAACATGAATTATGATAGGCCACGCTGAAATATATGCATCTTTTAAAAAAAAAAATATTAAGATCTCCATCGAGATTGTTGTATTTTATGTATTTCTTATAGCTGCTCTGCATGTCTGCAAGTATTGTTATCAGTATTGCTTGGCTGGTTTTGTTGCCTCCCGTTGCTATCTTGCTTAGCTTCATGGACTGAATAGTGGATATTATTGCTGTATTACTGCTTTCTGTTGCTCTGCATGACCTCTGAATGCATATTTTGTTGCTTTTGCTGTCTTGGCATCTTGCTGTCTTCTGTCTGTAGCTTTCAAGGATCACTTCATTGGTTTCAAAACATTTTGCCAAAAGACAGCAGTTGAAAATTAGCCAGTTGGCACACCCTGATACATTCACAGAATTGTTGATTAATGTGTGTATTAAACCTGGTTTATTTGAGTGCCAGGTGGCCAGAGACCTGTAGTATGTCGGAGTGTTTGACAGTTAGTGCTAAAAATTCATCAAGTTAGTTTGGCTCTATGTGAAAACTGTGGAGCTATTGTACACACCGTAATATATATTCACATGTTGAGTATAGAGCAGCGTAATAAGAAGGACCTTCATTATGAAGTTACATTAAAATCTTGATTGATATATTTAATTAAGTTACATTAAATGCAAATGCATTGGTGTTGTGGATGGTTGCCAACAACTCTCACAATCCAAATCACAATTTCCCTTTTATTAGTGGCTAAAATGACCAGCTCATTGTCAAAGCAGATGTAGAATATGTGGAAATGGATGTGAATTAGATTAAGAGGCCACCATTTCTAAACATACAACAGAATGAAAGGTGACGATAGCCACTGTTGACAAAGATGTTTGTCTTTCCTGCGTTATATGCATTAACAGTCAGGAAGTCATTTGTTTCAGTTCATTTCTGAGAAAATCAAGCGAGGCTTGAAACCTGCTGAACTCTTCTCGACGGTGCTTTCAAAGACAGTGCAGCATCTATTATTTAAGAGTTAGCTTCCCAAAAGCATTGAACTCACAGGTCATACTGTAAGAAATTTGGACCTTGAAGTCAAGCAAGTAACCATAGACCTTGTCAAAAAGAAAAATATGTGTTTGGGCATGCATTAAAAAAAAAAAAAAGTTGCTGTTTGGCAGCTGAATCTCTGATAAAAGATGTGTCCTTGATACAGAGGAAAACATTTTATGCGTGGGGAAAAGCTAGATTGTTGCATCTGAGACAACATAAACCACACAAACACATACCAATGTACGGAACATGGGTTTAAGTTTAATAATAATTCATGCTCTGACATTTCATCATTTGTTCTCATTTGTGCAAAATGTTTAGTTCAGGGGTGTCAAACATTAATTTAATGCCTTAATGCCTTTCGCTCAGGTACTCCCAAAACGTTTGACTGAGAAGATAACCTAGATTTACTGTGGTGACAGCAGACTGACTGCATGGGATAAAACTGAAACATATTGTGAAAATTACTCTTAAGATTCAGGCTGTTCATCATCTGTTTTGTAAACGGATGGTTCATTAATTACACAAATGATTTTGGTTTATGAACCACAAAGGCCCATCGGGTCCTCTGGGTCTTCTCATTTAGTTAGAACAAAAACATTTGGTGATGCTGTTTTTAGCCATTACCCTCCAAGCCACTGGAAAAGCCTTCCAGGGGAGCTGATGATATTTATATTACTAAACATAAACTAATTTAATTGAATTAACTTTAGTCTCTGAATCCTTTTTATCATCCGTCAATCACTTGTCAAAGGCTTTGAATTGCATTTGACTTAAAAGCAGTGATATAAATAAAGTTTGATTGATTAATTCTGAACTTTTTTTGGAATGTGCCTGTACATCTTTATGTTCAAATAAAGGGAAACACTTGGAGGCGTTATTTATTATTTTTAGGTTATTATGTAACAGTTTTACTGGTTCAGCCCACTTAAGATTGACATGACATATTCATTATAATCATGTAATGTTAAAATTGAGTGGAAAAAAAAAAAAAAAACTTTAATATTACACCAAATGTTTAGCAACCTACTTTTTCTGTACAGGCACTTGGCATTGATTGACAGGTGAAGTCTTTCTCCTTCTGAAAAAGTATGAAATAACAGTTTTGGAATTTTTCTTTGAGGAAGTTGAGTTTTCTTGAATTGAGCTAAAGCAAGTTGCATGAAAAGAACAAGATCTTGTGCATAATGAAAACCCTGAGACGACCCGAGACTCTCTGGGGTTTAAGTCTGGCACAGAGATGCTAATTGGTCCCCGTCTATCTCTCTTTCCTCTCCATCCGTTAGTGTGTGTGGGATGATAAAGTGTCTCCATCACAACAGATTTAGAGGAAGCCAGAGCTTGTGATGAAGCTGCTTTCAGGGAGACAGATAGACAGTTCAGGTGTGGGAGGTAAAGAGCAGAATAAAAACTGAGATGTGAGCTGTGATTGAAGTCGAGTGTGACTCTGACCACATGAGTGCAGATGATAAAAATGGGACTTGGGGAAAAAATGGGTTTTTAGAGACACTGTAGGTAACATTTTGAAGGTTAAATTGTAAGCGACTCTTTACTTTGTCTGAAACCAAAGTGGGGGTCATTATCACCATATTAATAATTACCCAATTACTATTACTAAGATCCTTTCCTGTTTAAACATGACAACGCCCTGTGCAAAAAGCCAGGTCCATAAAGAAATGTTTTTTTCCCAGGTTGGTGCAGAGGAACTTGACTGGTTTGTACAGAGCTGTGACCTCAGCCCAATCCAACACCTTTGGGATGAACTGGAACACCAACTGCTTAGGGGTGTTTGGCAAAAATAAATAAATAGATTAATTATTTAAGTAAAGCCTCTACGTATCCCACAAGTACATGAACATCCAAGCTGTGTGTGTGTGTGTGTGTATCTCTGTCTGTCCTTGTCTTCTCTTTTCACTGAGGCTGCTTTGTTAATATTTGTGATATTTATCTACATGTCTCCAATCTATCTGTGCTTATTTTATTTCTAGTCTTACACAGCAAACATTTGCAATGTATTTTGAAAAAAAAATCACAGAACTGCCTTTATGCAGACTTGAAACATCCTGAGCATACCGGCTCACTTTGAGGGTTTCATGAAGTTTCTCCTTGTTAGGACAACTCTGACATCAGTGTGAAAGCTATTCCTTCAGTTTTTTCAGAGGAACCTGTGACTGAGCCTTTTAAGTCATTCAGTCACACGGCCCAAGCTTCGGGTCCTCCTATCCGGACAGTTCGGTAAACATTCATGACCCCATCCAGTCATTAGCTCTGTACTTTGTGCTCTGCAGTCAAGCCAAACTTTCAACCAATCATACATAATGTATGTGCAGGGCATATGAGGACTTCCATCTCCCATTAGCTTCATACATCCATTACTTTAGTTTCTTTAATGCTTTGTGCACTGTAAAAAAGAAAGAAAGAAAGAAAGAAAAGCACTCCCTCCCAGAAAGTAGTTCCAACATCCGACTGTGAGCATTGTTGGATGTTGCTTCGTTGTAATTGTTTTGCATATGAGAAATAGAGATTCTGTGTTTTGACTGTAGCCTGAAGTCATTGCTATAGTTTACCATATTAAAGCATATCTACATATTTATCACTGATTGACGTTAGAGAGCACAGTGTGTCCCTAGACAACTCACAGCTTTGTTTCAGCAGCACGCTGCAAGGCAAATCAAATCAATTTCCACAGCTCTGTGAACAAGAGACTGTGTAAAAACAGCTGCTCTCTATTCTACGCATCACATGACCACATGTTGATTTAACTTTCTTTCATCTTTTACATATTGCAATCAGAGTGGGTTTATAGAGCCTAATGAAATGCAGATGGCAAAGTCGGTTGATAATATAGATGAAAAAGCAGCTAAATTAGCTTGTCTCGCTAGTTATTGATTCTGCACAATTTAAAGCAGGGACCATTTGTCACTGGAAAGGGCTTAAATCTCTGCAGATTCTGCACATGTGAGAAATGGTAGTGTTGATTTAGGCTGCACATTTGCTGTGAGTTATTACATTAGCCACGCATAAGCAAATTGTGTAAACATTCCCCTTAGCCGTGTAGACTTGGAAGGTCCATTTGTTTTCTAGGAGCAGCTCTAAAGCAAACTTTGCCATAATGACATTTCCACTGTGTCCTCCTCGCTCCCTCTTCCCTCTATTATATCTCCTTTGTGGTCGTCTTGCTGCGGATGCTCTAGTCTTCGAGGCTTTGATTTACTGTACAATTCAACCTGTCTCATTTAACCACAGAGCATCTAAAGGCTGTGATCTGCATGACTGGGTAATAGTAATGTGGTAAGTGATGTGTCTTTAAACTCTTTTTAAGAGTGTAGTGGTGATAAGCGTTAGCTTTACTGCTTACTCTTGTGTCATTTTGTGTCCTGTATTTATTAGTTCCAAAGTCCAATGGGACACCAGAGTTTTGTACTGATTTCCGGAAAGGAAACAGTGTTACCAAATCCAATTAATTTTTTTTTTGTGTAGAAGATTGCATGGGTGGAGATGCTCGCTATGTCACCACGTTAGACTTGCTCAAGGGATACCACTTTTCAATGCCAAATGCAGAGGATGTTGCTCGGAGTAGGTATATCTCGATGATGTGGTAGTCTACCAAGAGAGTAGACTGGTACAGTGGTAGAATAGGTAGAATTGGTATAACTCTTTACACTGTTTTTCAGTGTTTGCAAGAGACTTTTCTCCCCTTGAACTTTGCAAAATTGGCAATCATAATCTATCTAGGTAAGCTGGTCGGTCAGGGCCAAGTCGTCTAGTCCACACTGAGCACTATAATTTTCTCTTACTCTTACTATTTTCTGTTATTACCATGTGTTTTGCTGTAACTTTGCTTTCATTATGTCCCCTTTGACAGACCTCTTTAGCCTTGCTAAGATTTTGGTTTGGGAGTTAAAGTGGAATCAGGATTTTTCATATTGTAAAAATGTGGCTCAAGACTTTGCAGTAACATTCAAGTTAGTCAAATTGTTTATTTGTTATATTGCTACAGTTAGATTACTTCAGCACTTGTCACTCAATTTGTTACTTCTCTAAGATGTTCTCTGCAACCCAGCACAAGTACAGTTTTTTTATTAAGATTTTTGTCTGGCCAAGGATTGTCATTGGAAGTTGTCTCATGTTTTGCTCCATCATCATTTGTTAGGATGTGCTAGGTTTGTCTATTACCCTGTGTTTCCCCGGTGTTGTAGATGTTTTTTGGGTTCAAGCTTCATTTTGACTATTCACCTCTTTTTGCCTCCAGCCCGGCCACACTCACCTGCCCTGCAAGCCACGCTCAGCCAACCCTTGTCTGCTCACCTGTCCTCATCGTCCTGCCCCGAAGTTTACCCCCCGGATCCTCCTGTCTTGTCTGTTCGTGTTTTTTTTTTGTCTTGAAAATAAAAATCCTTCTAAGTCAACTCCTGTTTGGTCTGCATTGTGGGTTCAGTGTCCTGCCCAGCACAAGCTTAACATCATTGCATCATTGTCTTCCAGGCAGCTAGAAACTTCATCTACTCCTCACCCATTCTCCCCACTTAATTCATTGTAACAGAGGTATGAATGGCAAATTTAGTGAAGTTAAAAGTAGATTGCTGGCTCAAAAATGTAACCCGTCAAGAGTAGAAGTACAGTTTAATTAAGAGGAACATGAGTTGTACAAGTCAAAAAAATATTACCAAGTAAATTTAATCCAGAACAAGGGTGATATATTTATATATCACAGAGTCACAGTAAATCTTCAATTGAAGTGCCAATGTGACAAATGACTCTTTGAGGGGAAATAAGAGGTCTGTTGTTGGGAAAGGTCAATGTTAATGTTGCATCCTCTTTGGTACTTTTTTTTTTCTTGTCTCTTTATTAATTTAGTCAAATTGTAGTTTAATGATGTCTCTTATGACTTCCAAATGTATTGTGAGATGCAGGCACTAATCAGTGTTGATAATGAATTATAATGTCAACCACTTAATATGCTGATATATTCTCCAAATGCCCTGGGATAATAGATTGAGCCCTTGTGTGTTCTTGCCAAAGATCGCTTGAAAAGTTGCATTAATTACCAGCAATAAATTTAGTTAATAACTTTGATAATGACTTTGCTCCCTGTCTTTGTCTTCCAAGGATCAGCGATCTCAGTCTGTTTTCTGATATTATCGTACCAGCTCAGGTATTACAGGAGCGTAATGCTAATCATTCCATTAATGCCAGAGTAATATGATCAGGAATACCCGATTCGCTGAGTCAAAAACAGGGGACATCAGATGTTAAAGCAGAATGTGCATCGTAATGATACATTTATGAGTCGAGTCCAGATGTCATTTAGATTTAATCTTTTGGTTGGCAGGGAAACCTCAAGATTCTACAGCAATGCCAGAACTTAAGTAAGAGGAACTCGAATCAGGCCACTAGACTCTTCATCAATGGACTTTTCTACGTCAGCCATGTATAACTATATCATTTCTACATCTACTAAACACCATGCAGCATATATCAGTATAACAAAACATTACTAAACATTGGCGGCAATGCCAAAGATTATATTATTTGTAAAATCCAGCCAATCTGCATAAAATTAAAACCTTAAAATCGAAACAAAACCCATATAAGTCTGCATCTCTCACTCATTACTAGCTGACTATTGTAGTTATTTTATCCATCTGCTGGAGACAGAGAATTAGTTTCTTTCTTCTCAAGGAATGATGTCTTGTAATACAAACAATCATGGTGATTCTCAATGCAACATAAGGTCTTGTTGTTAATCTTTTATCTTACTTTTTTCAAAAGAGATTATAGAATTTTCCTACAAGCCTGTGCAGCTATTTAACCCACAATATATGAAGAGGTACTCAACATAGAATTTCATGTTGCACAACAAATGTGGTACTGATGGCGTGCTATATAGTATAAATGAGAAGCATATCTCAACAACAAGGCCAGATTGATGCCAACAATAAAAAAAAAATGTAGTTATTCATGTACAGACAATATTTTAAACATCAGAGTACTATTTCATCGGTGAAATCATATTTATTGTGCCATTCATTGTTATTTTACCCTGATGGAAAGGCCGCTGGAATGCAGGTGTTGTGGTGTTTACGAAATTAGCTGATTGCCAAGTGTTTCGACAAGAGAACATTAAATCACAGCGCCATTCATCACTAATGCATAGCTGAGCTGGTTGAGATACCCAGAATCAATCATCTAAATGGGACCATGAAAGCATAGAGCATGCTATTAAATGAGTTGTATCGGAGGCTAGGCTCGCTGCTCACCTCAGAGTGTAATCAGCATCACTGCAGGAAGGGAGGAAAAAAAACACACTTGAACATGCAGCATCTGTTTAATCGCTGAACTTTAAACTAGTTTTCAAACTACAAGATGAAGTGATTTGTCGTGTTTGTTTATTTTTGACACCGGTTATATGTAGTAAATAATACATTAAACGGACAAAGTGTTAAACCTTTTATTCCATTCATTAACTGATTTTTCATTAGTAATCAGAACAACAGCCCAACAAAATGCCTCAGGAGTTGGACTTCTGTCAGAATCAGTCTCAGACCACTAAAGTGCAACATGGATGCAGAGTATCTAGACATATTTTAGCTAAATTATCATTGCTTATTAGCCTTTACAGGTTGTAAGGGGACTTACAGAAATCACAAGAGAAAGCATGCACATGTATTTTTACTTTTCTACTCAACAACAGACAAAAAAAAGCAATGGAAACATGGATAAACAGATTTCACAATACTTGAAAATCAGGTTTGCAAACCTGAAGGAAATACATTCAAGACATGTTTTATGCCTCCGTCAGGACACAGTACATTACGTACTGATTGACTGGAGCAGTGATTTACAATCTTTTTCTTCACTGACCTTTCTACCATTGAGTAAACTGGCTAAGTGGCATATTTTATGTATATTTTCTATAATATTCAATGTATAGCATTGGATATGACTGTAGTGGGGTTGGGAACTAGTGGATTAGGGCAACCCTTCCCAAAAACGAAACGGCTAAAAGGCAGACAGGACAGCACCACCAATAACCTTGCTAGTTGGTGAGTGAGCAAAGCATAATAAAAACAGTTGATGTGGCATATGAGACATCTTTTAGTTGCAAGATCGTGCAATTTAGCCCAAATGTTTGTTTGTTTTTTCTTCTTCAGTTTTTTACTTTTAGAGTACTGTATCAGTTAGCAACGAGGCGATAGCCCTGAAATTTGTCTGTAGGCTATAGAATAGGCCTACTGATATTTACTTAAAACAAACTGCTACTAGAAGTAACATATTTGATCTTGTAGCACCGTGAAATTTGGATAAGAAATTACCTTGCTTGCAGTGTCACTTTGTGAGCATGTGAATGTAATAGGGTCAGTGGATTGCGGTCCACTATGATACTTACATTTTTCTAGACATTTATTCTGGTTGTAATTTCCTTCCTAGAGATTGTTTCCCTGGGATGTGTTTACCTTGGGTTGCTGGTGAACTACAAAGCAGCAAGCAGGTCACAATCGTGCAGATAATAATTTGATCAGCTGGAGCCCAAACCAGCTTTTCTACATGATTTCTCCGACAGCAATATAGCAGCTTCTTCCTATTACCGGAGAGGAAGATTATAGAGAACACCAACAGATCAATAGTGGGTTTGTGCATGTATGCGTTCTATAGATCTGATTCCTTTCTTTCCATCCCTGTCAACATTATAACATGAGACTAGCATTTTCCAATTAACTTTTACTGGCCAGGTGTGTATACATACATGAGGAATTTGACTTTGATAAGACCTTGCTCCCAACGTATATACAGACACAGACATACAGCTGAAAAGCAAGGAGCTTGACAGGTAAACATAAACACAGAACTATGTTGAGGAATGTTGAGCGTTCCATTAAAAGAAAACTTTCAAATGGGGATTTCGATTTCACTTCACAACTCTGTAGTTTGATGTTTTCTTGTCATAAATCCAAGTTTCACAGAAGACTTCACTGCTGTTCGCTCACTTTCTCACTCATTTCCTGCCGGTGGTGGGAGGTGTCTCTGGGTGAGCATTCATGAGCGAAGGGTAGGTGCAGTATAAGTCTGTGTGAGTGTGTGTGTGTGTGTGTGTGCACGGGGAGATCAATCACGAGCAGTCAAGTAAAACAAAGTGTTCCCCAGTTGCAGTTGAGCTGAGATGATTTAATATGACATGTTTTATTATAAGTTACAGCACTGCGCACTGCACTCCGATTAGGAACACCCACCTTTTCAGGCTTGACCTCTGTGGGATGAATTTCCCCTCTCTGTGCATCTGACCTGAACTGATCTGAATCCCTGTACTGGACCTTCAGGTTTGACCCATCAAGTTCCTGACATTCGGTTGTTGGTGCACCTTGACCTGGCTTGGCCTCTAAGTATGGAGGTACAGGATCTGGATACTGTGAAGGAACTGAACACCAGCCAGAATCCCAGTTCAGTTTAAATCCTAGATATCCCAGTGGAGGAAATTAGGGTATAGACGTGGAGCGTGGGTGGAGCTGAGGTGGACTGGTTGCTCAAACAAGCCTGTGACAGCACCCATGTGTCAGTCAAAGCAGCCACACTAATTATGCATAACGTTAACTGTTAAAGTAATTTGAATGGGTGAGTTATATTAGAATTCAGGCTCATTACAGCTGTCATAAATGGTGAAATCAGCTATAGACACCAAAACATTTCTTTGTACCAGGCTGTAAACATGTTTGTTTCTTCTGCAGACTTTTAATATGGGGACTTATGGAGACTGATTTGCTACGTAGGCGGCATCAAGTGGCTGTTCAAGGAACTGCAGTTTTTTGGCACATTCAAATTGATTTTGCAGCCAGAGACTGCTTGCTACTTGATTGTAATCTACCTCTTCTTAGTAATTTATGACTTCAAATTAAGCAATGTTACATTAGAGGATGTGCTTTATCACTATTATTGGCACAATAGTGACTCAGTCATTACCAAGGCACTTACTGCAATGTCCATAAGCATCACTGTCTCAGCTTTCTACAGAGAAAGGGGATTTGTTTTTTCAAATTGAATAAATACCACTCATATAAACACAAAACTTGTGTATCTTTAAGCTGTTAGTGCCATGTCACCACCTCACCAGCACAGCTGATGGAGGATTCTCTTATCGGGCCCGAGCTCATCTGAGATGGACGTTAAGTGGAAAAGTGTGCTGTGGTCTGACGAATCTGTTTTTGGAAATCATGGACGTCATGTCGTTCGGGCTAAATTTACATTTTACACAGCATCCCAACTTTTTTGGAATCAGGGCTGTACTGTCAGGATACAGTGACAGTTTTTAGCAAATATGCCAAAAAGTTACCTACTACAGCTTTAAATGCACAATGTGTGTGCTCCAGTCCTTACAAAGTTAAATGTACACTTAATCAAATATTTAGTGAAGCTGACAGCTTTGGGGAATTTTAATGGGCAGTTTTTCCTACTTATTTCATTGATAAACTAATAATTGGAAATACTCGATAGTTGTAGCCTTACTTATAGCTCAAAGTATCATTGCAGTCAGTGTTGCGTAGTAGTTATCTCTGCTTTCACCACCTCCTGTGTTAATCAATAACCGGCCTTCAGAGTCTGTAATACACATTGGTCCCGCTTAACAAGCCCATCAGGTCCAGGTCAAATCCACCTGGCTCCTCAAATGAAGATCAGTTCCAAGAATAAATGCCTTTAGTCGCCAGAAGTCATATCCAGTTATTTTTACCCACCGCATCTGCTCCATCGAGGCTGAATTCCTCAACTCATTAAGAGATATTCACAAAGGGATCTAGTTGCCAAAGAGTATCTCTGTTTCTTCAAACATATCTACCATCCAATAAGTAAAGATGATGATATTGAAAGTACTACTACTTCTAGTCTACTTCTGGATAAAAAAAAAAATCCATAAACCGGACGTCATTCAGCAGCCCAATACACAAGAAGAAACTCAGACATGTGTGTAGGTACGACAAATGACCACATCACAGAGACCTTGTACTGTATGTTATATTATAGGATACATACAAAGTGCCTATAAAACAAATATAACAAGAGAACTGTTGTGCATGTTCCATCTCTTAAGGAAATAATTAAAATTCACATTTGTTTAATGTACTGTGTGGTTGTTGTAGGTTGGAGAATTGCGTTCCTTTCAGCTGTTGGACATTATCAAAATCTACCTTTGCTCAAACTAAATTGTGGTTTTGTTTGTGGGTTTTGTAGGGTAAGGGAATCATTAGCATTCCCCAGCAATTATACTAAAAAAGGTTTCAAGGCTTTAGCAAAACAGGATGTAGTCAATCCTTTTACAGACCCAGTGCAGCTCTGGGCATATCTCTCTGCTATTCTGCTCATTTTTTCTATTCTGTTTTTTCATCCAAGCTTCTCAGAGACTAAACAAAACAGGAATTAAGGTATAAAGGGCCAGTGTATAAGACTTAGGGACATATGTTGGCAGAATATGGCAGAAATTGTAAAAATGGACTTGTATTTATAGCACCTTTCTCATCTACTAATCATAGCGAATATAACAGAATAAAACTGTTGTGTTTTATTACCTTACATTCAGACCTTTATATTTACAAATATAAATGTCTTTTTTTTCCTTTAGTCTAATAAAATATGTATGCATTTTGCAAAAAAAGAAATAAGGGATAAACATCATAAATACACATAGATCTTTGGTTGCTGGGTGACAAATTGGCACAGAAACACAAATACATACATCCACTCCAAAACACAATCACTCGCAACAGCTCCCGCGTATTATGACATTTGAAAAAAAAAAAAAGCGAAAAGGAGGACAGTCACGTTTAAATCACCAACACACAAATCAACAGGAGAGGAAAACAAAGATGAACACATGGTGCAGGGAGCGGTGATGGATGGCAGGGAATGGAGCAGGAGATAGAGGCAAAGAGACTCTGAAGACCAAAATGACAAGGCTGCAGATTTTTTCCCTCACTTATTTTTGACAAATCTGTTGACCCTATAAATATCGCACAAGTTTCCCTGGTTTCCTCAGCCCTGTAGGGAGGGAATGCATCGGCCTGGTGCTCTGCGCTGTGCCTCTGTATCCCGAATTTCGTCTGAAAACCTTCACAGAAGTCAAGTTGATCTGTGCGCGCTTTTTCAAAGTTGCACCTAGTTCACTTCCGTCCTTGAGTGACATTATGGCACTGTGGCACGTCGCAAACACTGACATCTGTCATAAGAAACTTCCAAGACTTCCTGTAGTTCAGCAGCTGAGGTGGTTAATGTTTAATTAATGACGAAAAGGCGTCTCTGTAAAAGGCAGGGGTTGTCTGTCATGCGGCATCTGGAGAAAAAAAAAATCTCGGTCTCTGGCGCCTCTGTGCCTTTATCTCGTGCTCCACTCTGTCATCCATCATCGTTCTTAGCACCAAGTGTTCATCTGGCTTTGTTTTCCTC
The DNA here is from genome assembly GCA_028641955.1 of Protonibea diacanthus. Lineage (NCBI taxonomy): Eukaryota > Metazoa > Chordata > Actinopteri > Sciaenidae > Protonibea > Protonibea diacanthus. Next base: position 11,532,285 of record CM053990.1, read on the forward strand.
TCCTGTTGATTTGGGTGTTGGTGATGAAAACTTAACTGTCCTCCTTTTTGCTTTTTTTTTTTTTTTTTTTTTAAATGTCAGAAAACGCGTGAGCTGATGCATGTGATTGCGTTTAGTACTGGATGCATTTATTTGTGTCTTTGTGCATTGAGAAAATATCAATATTTAGAGTCGTGTGCACTTCTCGGCACATATGGCGCCGAAGTAAACAAAAGCTAGCAGACCATATGTCTTCCTGCAGGTGCTGCTCAGTGCTGAAGTGCTTGAAAACATCCAGCTGTCATTTCAGTTTTTGCTGATAGTTATCTCAACTTTGCACGTCATTCTTTGATAGTTTAACTCTGGGAGATAAAGTGACACCACCTAAGGGTGCTTAGATGTAAGGCCAGAACACACACTTAGATGCAAATTCTGCCTCAATTCTACGCTCTGTTTTTTTTTTTTTTTACCAGTCTAGACACACAGCTTTGCCTCTCCTCAAGCGCAAACCGGCTGAGAACTCACATTCATCAAACTCTCATGCCCCAGTACAATGAACAGACACACATGAGGGTTTTCTTAATAAAATAATGGATGTTATTTTCAATGGTCTTGAGATATGAGAGCAACCATCCGTGTCCACTTTGGAATCCATGGTGATAACAGCTGACAACAGCTGCCATCCTCCACGAAAGAACAAACCACAAACGTTCACTTTTTTTTTTACCCCCACACCACCTGCATTTTATTAATGCTCACTTTTTAAAACACACCATAGTTTTGACGCGACAAAAAACTTAAACTTGAATTATGTAACTGTGGCAGCTCAGTGAAGTCACCTTGCCCGCTCCACTCTGAATACATCTATCATAAAACTATATCCATAGTCATACCTCCTCTAAAATATTTTCTTACAGGGACGTCTCAGTCTTGGGGAGCACTAACACAGTTTTCAGTAACACAGACAAGACTGCATAATCAGAGAGATATTACAGTATAGGAGTACTATAAGATCTCTGCATTCATAACTTTCTTACTCTTATCCATATTGTAGGTTAGCCTCTGATTTATGACACAACTCCGTCATGTGCAGTGGTAGACAGAAGGCATTTCTGATAGCAACAGAAAATCTTTATAAAATCACCTGTCAAACTGCTTATACCTGGCATACCATCTCAGTTTTCATAGTTTTCCTCCCTCATCCCAACCCACATCCCTTCATCCTTGTTTTCCTCCTCCCTTCCTATTCAATCCACTGGATTACCTCTCCCACATCTCATTCTAGGTATTGTCTGGTGGCCTGTAAGCAACTCAGGTGGAAACACATTTAAGACGGAGCCCCGTCTCTGAGACTCCAGCGCGTTCTCCCAGTCTCCCCCTCCACATCTACATCAAACCTCACACATTTCCATTAAACCTTAAAATGAAATATTGTTGTAGTGCGGCCCTGGCCAGTGACTGTTACAATACAAAAGCATCCATGGGTTCACCCGATGGCGATAATAGGCCTCAGCAGGAATTTTTGCATGTGCATGTTTGCCACATCCTTAACTGTGAAAGAAGCAATTTATAACATCAAAAGATGTTATTCTTGCTCGGAGTGTGGCTCTGTTCGATTGCTGTTTCAATTAATACATTTGGCATGTTATCTAAAAAAACAAAAAAAAAGCTCATGCTTTGATCAAAGGAGAATTCAAACCCTTTGATTACGGAACCAAACACAAAAGACCTGCAGTCCTTTAATCAATGGATTAGTGACAGCTTTTTGAAAGACGAGCTTTGTTGGGGACTTTTTTTCCCCCAAGATTTATAAAAAGCTTCAGTTTACAGATTTTGCAATTAAGAAAAATCAATGGAGGTCACAGAACTTCAATACTCCCATTTGTACTAGTGCTGACATCTACACAACACAGTAAAGCGACTGCTTGAGGAGCCATTTAATTCCAGCATAGCAGAGAATAAATCAACTTTCATGAAAAGGTAGGTGATTCAACGCAAAGATGATCTACAAAACAACAAAGAAAATCTCTCAGCACAGTATTGTTAACGATGGATGCTCCTGATGATGTGGACCATAGCCAAGGTACATGCTGTCTTCAAAAAGTTCCATGCACATATCCCACACATTACCCACGCATGATCACAGGCTCTTTCAAAGCAATAAGTTAACCTCTGTGTCTACTATTTGTTCCTTTGGTTGACTACACTGACACAGAAGCCAGTCGTACAAGTCCTTGGCAAATTCAAGTTCGAGGTTAGCTTTATTTTGATTCAGACAGACTGAATGACTCTCTCTCTGTAGACGGAGCTGTATGTGGCCTGAGATGAACCACAACAGGCTAGTTTAGGTAACCATAATGTCCTGTTTTACCCCAATTAGATCCCCACACATGTATAGATGAATGAAGTACAGACTTCTTTGGACACATAGTGAATCGCAGTGAGTCTAGTGAAAAAATACTCCCTGCCAGGATGAAACCTCCAGAATTGGGTTGGATTCAGTGACTCCACTTGCTTGTACTGCTGAGCTCTATTCTCCTCGATCGAACTTCAGTAAATAACGCTGTGTAAGTCATCATGGCCTCCTGAGAACTTTGTCAAACTACAAGTGCAGCATCTCTCACCAGCTTTCCTTCATGGTGCCACCTTTGCAGTGAATTGAATTAATAACACATAAACCGGTTGTTTTAATGAAGTTTTGCACCACAAGAGGAAAATTGAAAACAGTTTTCTACTGTCTACCCACTTAAAAATGAGGTGATTCACTATTGTTGGTGCAGTATAGGATGTTGCCATGTGTGTAGTCCGTTCTTATGATTAGGTGAATATACCAAAGCAAAATGATGAGCGTTATCCTGCTATCCAATCTCTCCATATAGCAAAAGCAGAAATGTAACATCTGCTTTGTTATCAGCCTCCAAGCTGTACTCATCTGCATCCTGCTGGGCTGGCTGTTTTAAAAGGCAGCAATTCTCATTTTTTAGTGAAGAACTACAAGATATCTGAAGAGGGGAGACAGAAGGGAAGGAATTAACAGTTAATTGACTAACCCTTAAACCAATGGGTTTGCATTGTCTAACCTTTCTTTAGTAATCTGGCATGTATAATTCAGAGTAGGGCATCTACTAATTATCAAATGACTTGTAAACTTGTCAGAATATTCCTCAAAACCCAGCAACAGACTGAAAAAATACAAGTTTAAGTTTACACTCGCCATTTTTCATTTAATATATCATTTAAGCAGAACTTGTTGATGGTGTGGTCCTTGCCAGCAAATAACCTTGTTGCATCTCTCATCTTCTGGTTTTTCAACTGAATAATTGGTAGCACTTACACTTTATCTTGATGAACCCAGTCAAGATGCTTTTACTTGAAATGTGGTGAAATTTTGCAACACATTTGGATGGAAACATGTATAGTAACTGCACTGTAGCATAATGTGAATAAGAAACGCATAACACTCTTACATATCTAAAAGAAAAAAAAAACATTGAGAAACATTAGAAAAACAGTGCTTTTTGACACCTGAATTAAATAGTTTGAGGGGCTTGGTGCTTCAAAATAAATTAATTAGACCTAATATATCGTGTGGAGAAAAGACCTGAGGGATGCATTTCAGGGTTAATGTCACTTTGGTTGTGTTACACAATATCCAGCCACTGTTCACACATGATCCTTCAACAAGGTGAAAAAAATCAAAAACAAAAGCTGCCACCCATTACAGGGAGAATTACAGTAATAGTTTGTAGAAGGTCAGATGTACCATTTTCTACAATCGCACTGAAGAATTCAACAAAAAGCACAATAGCCCACAGCTCAACTCCTCCCAGATCCATTTTACCCAAAAAAAAAAAAAAAAGTTATCCCTCTTTAATTGGGTTCAAACAAACAGACAGAGTCTTGCCGTTGGGATGTTTCTCTACCTGTTAGGAATCCTGTCATGTTTTGTTTTATGCTCTGCTCCTGAGGTCAGTTTTTTTTAGGGATACACTGACCTGTTTAGCTTGCAACTTGCTAACAAGCATCTGTACAAGATTTCATGGCAATTCAGTTTCTGGGATGGTCGAACTGACACTTTAATCCAGCACCGATGTTGCTAAAATAGCAGAGGAGGCAAAAGGGATAAAAATGTGACGTCTGAACATCACATCAGCATTCAGAGTGCGGGCCCCCCTCAGGCCAAATTCATAAATATGTTATGAGCAGGCCCCACCGTTACTATACAGTCCGGCAGTAATGGATATTCAGGGTGAAGGGGTCCTTGTGAGAGCAGCATGTAAAGGATGACTGGGCTGGATTTAGTAACGCACCATTAACTGGCTCCTCAGGATGCCCACAGACTGGGAAGAGAAGGAAACCCAGCCGGTCGAGAAATCAATATGAAGCACATCAGTATGTGAGTTGGTCAGAGAGGGAAAGGAGGATGTTTGCCATATCAGGATCACTTTGAGAACAGAGTGCAATAAACACACAGGAACGGTCTTGTAGATGCTTGTACTAAACAAGTTTGACTGTGCATGCTGACACAAGGTGCAAAGACAGCAGGATCTTCCGTACTGTAGGTAAACAGAAAGGCTGTGATGCCTACATCAGCATAGTACATATCTTTTGGAGGGTTTGCATTTCAGATCTTGTAGAAAATGTGTAGTTTGTAATGTTATAGGCTAAAATGAATGGTCCAATAGGTTAAATTAGTTTCAATATTTAGTTTACAGCAATCCAGGACACCACAGAGAAATAATAACACCTTAATCTGCACTTAAACCACACAGCAGTTGATTTAATAAGGCAACTGAGAGACAGGACCTTCAAGTGAAGATAGAGCTGTCAGGGAGCACTGTAATTTAAATGTCAAAAACCCAGCTGAGAATGATCTGGGTGTGACCTCTATACGAGAAGTACTGCAGGGCAAGTTGTGCTGTTGGAGTTGCATCCAGGTAACTTCCACCTCATTTTGTCTTGTCACTAAATAGTGTCAAATGCTAAGCAAAATGTTAGTGTCTGAGATGGATTTGGAATCTTACTTAAAAGTAACGATGTCTTCAATCACCACTAGCACCAGAAACCTGTAGGAGAAAACACAACTGTGATTGGTGACCATGTCTCTGTGTGGTTTCTCTGTAGTCGTTGTATCTCTAGGCCATGTTTCTCTGCTGGAAAATGATGCATTGATTGCTGTGCCGGAAGTAAAAGCTTTTTGTCGAGGTCCAAACCTTTAGTGAACAAAAGAATAAGATTGTGGGTGAATGTGACAGAAATGAATGTCCTCTGTAGGGTAGCTGGAAAGCCTTAGAAATTGGTTGAGGAGCTCAGACATTAAGAAGTAGCCTACTGGCATGGCCTTGCTTCAGGATTACATATTGCATCGGATTCCCCAGGTGGAGGTGGAAAACTTTTCTGGAGTAAGGGATGTTTGCCCTGCTAAAAGTGCTGTCACCACAGACAAAGGAAAATGAATAGATAGAATTGTATCTCTGACTTGCTTTTAATGTAAAGACACTCTTAGGGGAAAGTTTTGAAGCTACACCGTAACTCCTTGACATCGTAAATTTCTCTTAATAGCACAAGAAATGCACGTGTTACCATGACAGGTGGACATTAATTCCTTTGGGAGTATACAGATGGTGCTCTGACTTTGCATGAACCCATTGTAATAATCTGAGTGCAGTCAAATTTCAAGCGAAGTCAGACCAACAAACAAGTGTGATTTCTTGGTCCATGAAAAAGTATTTATTTAGAGAAGAGTTGTTTGGCTGAAAATTGTTCACACAAGCTGTGTAAGTGCCCTAAAATGATCTGTTCCAGCCAAGTGAAAAGGGTTATTTTGTATTAAGGTTGTTTTCCAGAGATAAAAAAAGTCTTTTTTTTCTTCTGTCTTTTTCTCTGAAAGTTCTTGAAAGCTCCTTGAAGACGATGTCTGCTCCATAATAAAATCTACCAAAAATTAAGATGAAATATCAAAATGGTTTTGGGAGACGTCTTTGAAAACCCTGCAAAAATATGGATGGATGTTTCCAAGCTCTTCTTGGCACCAGTTGCCACAGCATGAGCCCTCTTCTCTTGTCTCTCCTTTGGATTAGCATATTCAGGTTCCTAATTGGTTTTACTATCTCAGCAGCTCAGTAGTTTGTTAATGACATCCAAACCTGTGGTGTGACGACATCAGACAGCTCCTGGCGTCGTGTTTTTTATGAAGAAAAGGGCTGTTCTTGTGACGCACTGTAGGTGGTGGAGGGCAAAGGAAGTGTGTTTGTGTTCAGAAGTAAGTGTGTGTAAATGAGTTAGAGGCTGTCTGCTGTTTACGGGTGGGTGGTTTTGCTTAAGATTTTGTTTGCACAAGCTGTTGCTCCCATGTGGCATTTCTGCTTGTATAAAAGCTTTCCGAAAAACCTCAATGTGTTAAAAGTGCTGCCAAATGAGCAAACACACACTGACAGCGTTTGTCTGCGGCGCCATTCAGCTGCAGGACTCAAAACAATAAAACAAAGCCGTTACGGCAGATGAGACGCATCTTCGCCAAGATCCATTTGAGTTTTGAGGGTGTGATTTTTCTCATTCAGGCAGTCACTGGAGCTCTGAGGCAGTTGAAAACCTTGAGTAAAAATAATGTCCTAACGGGTAGAAATTCAACACCCAATCTGGAAGAAAAATGGACGCATGATTCTCTACACAAGCGAATGGTTTTGGTTTCTTCCTGTGATTCGGTTTGGCCTTTTGTCACGTAAACTAATTGACAGTAACAGAGAAGCCTCCCAGGTTTTCAGTACAGTTTGACATGAAATAAGACGTTACATAAATTGACAATGTCATACAAGAGCAGCCACTCAGGGGATCTTAATGAGAACATCAGAGAAATGAACCCACGGCTGTAGACGGCGGAGAAATGAAGCATTAAAACGGTGCGATGTCCCATGTGTGCCATGAGGAAAAGACAGCTTTCTTTCGGCTTTCTGAGTAAGACAAGGACGCTCTCTTTTAATCTTAAAACCAGAGCTTCATACATATTCTCATCTTCCCTGCATGAGTCCACCCAAATAGTTCTGTCATGATGAAAAGGGCAGCCAGTGCTTTTTTTTTTTTTTCCCTCAAAGTTTTAAGTTTTTTTTTTTTTTTCCATTAGAGTAAACTTTAATGGAATTTAAAGTTAGACTTCTATATTTCACAGAGGATGAGCTGCTGCTATTTTTCCATTTTGCATAATTTAGGCCATTAAGTACAAATCAGCCATACAGGTATTATACGTGCATCGGTGCTGAACATTTTACAAAGTGGTTTGAGGAAGTCATGGGTAACAAATGGGTAACAAAATAGAAAAAAAAAATCATATATTGTCTTCATGAATTTTTGGGCTAATTGTAGGACCTAGTGGTGAAGTTGTCTGTATATAAACAAAGTCAGTACCATTCATAAAGGTTAACGAGTAAGGGTTTTGTGGGTCATGTGAATCCCATTCAGACAGCCAAGGATATTCCAGTGTTTGGCTCATTGTTGGTATTGTCTGTACGTTTAGGATCACTGTCCTGCTGCATTGCCCTACAACTGAGGGACTGTGTATTTCCAATGCGGAAAACCTCAAATTAAAGCTGAATGACATCACTTTCATAGCATGATCATAGCCTAATTTGAAATCCAACATGCTGCAATACGGAGACAAAAGAATAAAAATCGCAGTCTGACTTTAAAACAGTCTAAATGCCTACAGCAACAACTGCGATGCCAAAACACACATCCACACTTCATACTTAACTTGTTTGCAGTGTGTCATGTAATTGAAGATTGAGCAGGGACTGTAAAATTGACTTACCAGTTGCCATGACCTACATATGAGAGAATGTTATTGCCATGCAGCTCGTATGAAGCCCATGTTGGATTTTGGCAAGCCCTGAAATAATGCTCTGTGGCCCTGGGACTGTGACAGCTTGTCTTAAACTGATTTATGTAAATATAACCAGAGCTAAAATCCGCCATTTGAATAGTGACTTGAAGTCATTACAGTAATGTCATCCAGTAACTTCCAGTCTTATTTCACAAGAGCAGCACATCCCACCTGTCTGGGAAAAGATGGAGGAAGGAGCTGGTCAATAAATATTTCATGAGTTTCATTATTGCATATTTATAGTGTGTCTGCCACTCAGTAAATCTGTCTGAGTCCGTGCCGTGAAACAATCTTTAACCCAACAGGCACAAAGTCGAGCCGCGCAGTGCCGATGAGACCAAGTCATCTAATTTAACTGTCCTGCCAAGTGAAGCCCGCAGAGCCGTTACCGCCAGGGAAATGACAACAAGGGCAGAATCTTGTTAGCTGATCTACTGCGGTGGGAAGTTTGTCTTTGAGGGCATCAGGACACAATATGTGCAACATGAAAAGCCGCAGCAAATGAGGGGAATGAACTTTGTAAATGATGATGAGTTTGGGTTTTTATCTGTGTTGCTGCTTTATGCCGTGCATGTCTAATTGCTCAGCAGGAGAGCGAGGGGGCAATGATATGGGAATATGAAAGTGTAAATTGAATATTAGAGGAGAGGGCTTTTGTAAGCCTTCAGTGGCTGAGCAAATCTGTTTTTTTGGGGGGGGAGGGGGACTCCGTTTGCATACAGCACACATTAGTAATCATCAGTGTCTGAGCCAAAGGAATTATGAAAGTTAAAATAAAATAAATAAATAAAATAAAATACAAAGTTAAAAGTTAGAAAAATTAGAAAAACAAGACATAATGGAAAAGCAACACAAAGCAAATTAAAACGAGTTAAACAGAAAATAAAAGTAAGACAAAATAGGAAAGTCAGAAAGACAGTTTTGATTTATTAAAAGGCAGAGGCGAGCAGAAATGTTTTCAGCCCCAGACAGTGAACCCCAAAATTGCTCTGAGAAAAACGTTTTGCAAAAGTGTCTGCTGAAAGTGCGGAAATTAAAAAGTAAAAATAAAAAGCACCACCATAAATAAAGCTGCTGTTCAGTATTTTGTAAATCAGACAGTTGAGACATTTGAGCCTTCCTCAATGGCACCTCGGCCGTGGCAATCTTTTTTGAGCAGCGCGAGCGGGGATCGAACCGATTATTGGATGACCCACTCTACCACTGAGCCACGGTGCACTCCCTTCTTCTGCTTTTCCAACCAGAGAATTGGCGCCACCTACTGCTTATCTGGTGAACGGTAGTAGATGGAAATAAGCATTTATTTGCATCCGTTCCGTTGCCTAATAAACTGAAATTTGGTTAGCTAGTGTAACTAGTGTTTGAGACCACAAACTCATTAGGAAACTGTTTAATAAGTTAATGAATCAACTGAGAATTTGGGTCATTTTTTCCATTACATTCAAATGCATGTCTTTTTGCAGCCAGAGGAGTTGCCCCTGCTGGCCGCTGAAGCTAAGGACAAGATCGCAAAAAATCATTACGTTTGCTGGTCTGAAGAATGACAACAGACATGAAGGGAAATGAACGGTGGTGTTTAGCTCAGTTGGTAGAGCAGCTGCTCCATGTGTGAAGGCTCAGTCCTTGCTGCTGAAGCATAGGGGTTCGAATCCGACCTGTGGCTCTTTCCCGCATGTCATTCCCCATCTCTCTCTCTCTCCACATTTCCTGTCACTCTTCAGCTGTCTCTGTCAAACTAAAGCTTGAAAAGGCCAAAAGAAATGAAGGGACCTTTGTGGCAATTTCTACACAACCCATAGCTTTCAATGCATGCACTTAAGGTCTTGGTAAGACTCTCATAATGCAACAAATTATAACTTACCACAGGCTTTGTTTGCTCAATTGAGACTGAAATTGCTCTAGTAGAAAAAAACAAAGCTGGACTCCTGACATTCACAAAACAAAGTCTTATTCTCATTCCTTCTTTTAGAGATTAAGTGTCACTGTGAGTATGTTAAATATATACTTGTTACATCTGAAATGTTCAAAACTGATTGACATGAAAGTCTCTTTGACTTCTTTTTTTTTTTTTTTACTTCCACAACTTTCTGCTTTATGTAACATTGTCAGACAACATTGTCAGAACAGCTCATTGCATGATCTCACTATAAAACTATACAGTGCCTTGATGATATATCACTTCCTTGTTCTTGACCAATACATTTCCACAGTGATCATCTGTTTCCATCTCTCTATCAAACTGCCCTACCCGGCATCTGATCTGATTATCTGCATATTTAAGTCTACATAGTCTTTTTTACACTGGATGCCCTTCCTGATACAACCCCCCAACAACAGGACCAGCAGTAAGCACAGGCTTGTGGAACGACCTGTTCTACCACCTGAGTCACAGCCACCCCACCCTTATAATAGATTAATTCCAAATGTGTAGACAGGCAAGCACGCGATTCAGCATTCAGGGAGAAGAAACTTTCCAACGGTAAATGAGTAATGGGTGAATAATTACTTGGGTTTAAACAAAGTTTTTATGTCAAGACGTTTTCCTGTTCAGTACCAAATTATGTGCTTCTGTCCACAAAATTATTAGGAAATTAGAGACCCATTAGCACATGACGTTTCACATCAATGAAGGAAGAGAAACAACCACTTAGACCTACCCACAAGCTTCATGGACGCACAATTAGTCTTCAGTCTCACAACCTTTCCGTACGACCTCATTTGGAAAACGTCATCACTCGCCACTTTCCCACTTTGCCTCCAGATGTTTTCTCTCTGTGCAGTATGTATCTGTCCAAGCATGCAAGGAGCTGTCAGAAGATGTGACCCCAATACTTTCACCCCGGTCCCTAGCGAGCCCAGCCTGCCGCTGTGATGCTTCTGCAGCCATTATTTCCCATTAGTTCCTGACAGCAGGGCTGTTTGTAGCAGTGAGACCTTATGGAGAATCAGGTCGGCCACAGTGCCCCCATCCCATTGTTAGCACAAAGGGATTGGGGCACTGACCTAGCCTGGACTGTTCCCGGGTACAAGTTTTTATTGGAGGTTATTTGAAAATAAGGACATAAGCTGGAAACCTACATTTGCTGCTGCTACAAAGTACGGTTGAAAATGTAAACCCAAACAACAAATAAGGATGTAAACTTGATTTATATTTCTACTTTTCAAACTTTTCAAAACTGCTTTATAGTGTACTTTTTATTGGGGGAAAGGGGAGAAAAAAGAAGAGACAGAATAGACTATGGAAAATGAGCGTACAGCCATGCTAGCTGCTTTGTAAGGCTGTACAAATTAAACTTAAACTGAACTCAGTCATTAAGGTTAATCATCTGCATACCATGATTGCAACCTTGCAAGACAAGAACACGTCGAAACCACAATGGTTCAAACCAATCAGTGTCCTTCAAGGAACTACCGGCAGGCATGGTGTGAGGTGTGGGAGTGGTTTAATGCTAGACCTTAGTGACGACGTGCGTAAGAATTGAGTTTTCTGGGAAAACAACTGGAAGACTGATTGTGAGCCAGGACAAATCTTCACTGTACAAAAGTAAAGCTGTTGTATTTGCACAGAGAAGAAAAAGGAAAGTGTTTGTTTGTCCTTCAGTGTACAGTCCAGCTCAAAGCTAAGAGAACAACACCATGTTTGGAATCATGCCAATGAATCACAAAAATAAACACACACACACACACACACAATCGAAACTGCAGAGCTAATCGTGGTTGCAGCATCTGCACCGAGTCTTTTCATCTAATGAACAGACATGATGAGCACTTCTCTCATTGTGTTATCTAATTCATCATCTACTGTCCTTGGCTCTTTTTTCCATCGTCATGTTCCTCCGGGCTGATTAGATATAAAATACAATTTGAGACAGTTTTGTTCTGAAGCTGTTTTATGAGCTATTTAAATTCAAGATGCTCAAATTTACTGCATGCGCAGAGAGGCTTCATTAATTTATGTAACATAGTATGAAGGGACTACAACTTACAGTATATTTCACTGTGCAATCCTGTGATGTGCAATGACAGATGAATAACCTTGATGGCTTAATCAGACACACACACACACACACTCAAGAAATGCTCTGTCTTGCACGTAAACACACTCAACATGCACACAGGACGGTATAAACATGTCCTTTAAGCTAATCAATCTCTCATATATATATATATATATATATAGTTCAATATATTTCTTTCCCTCACACACATGCGGTGTCTGTCCTCTTTAACCTGATCAATTTGTTTAGTTTACCTCGATGACACCGAGCGCCTGCAGAAAATATCCTATCTGTAAAATCTTCCTTCCCTTTCTCCTTAAATGTCTGCTTTGGCTCGGCATGATGAATGATTGCTCGGGCCAATCAATTCTATTTAGATAAGCTTGCCTCCAGAGGGGATGGGAAAGGGAAGAAGGATGGATTCTTTGAGTTATTCAACACAGAGGCCCAAGGTTATTGTTATTTGGGCTGCTCTCCAACCTGATCAGGTAAGGCAGGCTGTTACACTTTGGTAGCTGTATTCCAGGAGGTTAACCTTTGGGAAAGTATTGCTATTCCAAAGCAGCAGCGGCAGCGTACACTGTATGGGATTAGCTCTATGAAGCCTGAGTGCATCATTTACTCACACAGGTGGAACATGCGAGAACATGTGTGCAGGTTTTGTCACTGCAGATAAATTCCAGCAGCGGTTATCACTGCTGTCTCGCAGCAAGAAGGTTTCTGAACATCACGGTTGGTTGAGTTGCTTTTCTGTGAGGAGTGCATGTTCTCCACATGTCTGCGTGGGTTCTCTCCGGTAACTTCTCCCCACAGACTTTGGGTTTGAATGTGAGAGTGAACGGGCTGGTGGCTTGCCCTGGGTGTACCCAGGGTGTCACCTCTCACCCAGTGTCAGCAGGAATTGGTTTCAGCCCCTGCGGCCCTAATAAGGATAAGTAGTTATGGAAATGAATGTATGGACTTTGAAACTTTATGACTCAACGGTAAAATGAGGATTCATTTTAAATGTAATGTTTTAAAACGTCTCAGTTTTGGTGACTCAACTCATTCTGGGTGCACAACCACTGTTCTATCCCAACTAAAGCACAATAGCATAAATTCAATGTTGAAACAAGCTGATGGTTAAGGAGAAACTACAGGAAAAAGTTCAACCTGAATGAATTCAACCTTTTTGTTTTTTAGTTTTAACTTTTTTTTTTACGGGAACTAAGAATACTAAGCAAACAGTACTTCCACAAGGACAACACTGAAACGGGGGATTTACGGCAAATCTTGGCCCTGAGACGTGCTGACACTTAAGCTCTCGGCAGCTCATCTCTCCTTGTTCCTTTAACAATGATGAGTGCCCATCTGCAGCTGTTGTGCATTGACCACCTGAAACCCCTGGTGAAGGCTCATTTTTCATGAGCGTTTTTATCTGACATGCAGAACAGATGTTTGATGCAACAGCTCCACTCAGTGGCTGAATAACAGTGTTACCCCAGAGAGCGGAAATAACCACCAAACAGACATTTGCAAGATTTTTTGATTTATTGTCTATTGCAGGATGTTTTTTTTAAAACTGTGGTCTAAAAAAAACATTTGCTTCAATTCCCAAGAATAACCCATTTTTAAACACCTCTTTATATGACACCATTTCACACAGCAACAGCAGTTATACAATGGGAAGATTCAGCTTAAAGTATTACATTGACCTTGTATTCAACGATAGTTATCAAGTTTCACGACTAATTCACAGTTAGGTAACCTTACATGATACAGTTTTCTTACATATTTCTCTACGATGCAGTAAAGAAGTCGTATGTCTGGTTTTATCGACAAATTTTGGACTCTGTTAGTTTTTAGGTTCAAACTTCAAACATCAAACATTTAAACATATTTGAATATACAAACTCAAGCTGGCCTGCAAGCCTCAAGCCTGGTGAGCCCACGTAGAGCGACTGCTGTCGGGATGCGTATTTATATTTACACCTATATATAAACCTCTACGTAAAAACACACAAACTTGTTCAAGTGACTCAGTATTCACCTTCCACACTTCGTTCATATTATTATTAAACCCGTCTTTACAAGTGTGACTCACGCATGTCACGATAAATACAGAGGAGAAATGTTTCATCACCTTCATAACAAAAACATAATAATAATAAAGCCCCTGAATCTTTCAAGCATTCACATACACCACAACATGATGGTGACCTGCAAATTTATGAGCACAATTTCAAGCGCTTCCCTTTGCAGCAGATATGTTTGAAGCCAATGTAAAAATAATCACATTCATATTTCAGTTCCTCTGAAAGGTGGAAGTCACTGGAAGCTTTGTGTTTAATATCCAACTGTTTTCTCAAACATTTTGTCTTGCTTTGGGTTTTGTAATTTTAATGTTTACTTCTATTATTGAAACAGTCACTCTGACTAAACTAACCTGTAATCAACTGCTGTTCTGACTGACAAAGACCCAAATAAAGAGGCATGTAGATGGCAATCTGTCAAGTGACATGTTTTTGAGACATTATTTCAAGTCTTCCACTTGTTCCTGTGAGCATCAGGTGATTGACAGGAAGCAGTGACAAGAAAACAAACGACACAATAAAATGAGAGGGGTTTTGTTACAGCGTTTTGTTCTGTGGAACCGGACTGACTGTCAAAGTGAAAAAAAAAAAGTTACTGGCAGCAAAATGGCATGTTCTGAAGGAGGAAAATTAGCTTTTACATCCGCTGCTAGACGAGATGTGTGCAGAGAAAGTACACCACCACATGAACACGAACACCAAAAAATTATTTAAGACGAGAGGAAAAATATTTCTGAGCTGATTGGACGCAGTTTGGCTCAGGTCAAACTTTACAGGTCAAACAAAGATTGCTAAGTGGGCGGCATCACAGAGACAAAAATCAAATAACTGCAAAGTCACAGATACAAATTTGGCTGAGAAATGATCTTGAGTTATCCTCTGTCTGCCCCGAGGTTTCTCGTCCAATTCTCTATTGCTAAAAGAAACACAAAAACAATAACTGAGACACTGAATTCTGAGATTTTGCTTCAATGTCTACTTTCAGACTAGTGCAAAGAAAACATCCCATTTTTTATGGCTGTTAACTATTTTTTTCAATTCATGGTGGGATAAAAAGAGATAACCAGATTTCCCTTAGTTTGATATGTTGACAAAATGAAACAAGAATTTTGAACGTGCCTTTATCAAATTATTTATCACATTTCTGTTCTGGAAATGTACGCAGTGCGATAATGAGATAATGGCTTATTTACATATTCAAACATAAAGTTTCAGAAAACTTGTAATACAAATTATAATTGGAAATAACCCACTCAGGAAGCTCCATGGTGGTATCTATTAGTCAAAAACAGTGCAACTTTTGTGCAATTTTTCATGGTTTCTATTTAAAAGAAACCAGTTTGATCTTTCCTTTTTTGTTCTATTAGTAAAATGTAATCACTGCATGGACATTTCAGGAAGAACATGACTCAGCGGGGATAAGAATGCAGCATTTTGATGACCACACACAGATGTAGTCACAATGTCCAATGACGATGTTCTGATATCAAGTTGGAAACCAGAACCAGAATCCAACTTGTTCACAGCAAGACCTTTGGTACCTTTGGTATTCTGACAATCAGCATTGTCACCTTGAAATAAGGCAGTGTTTCGCTTTAAACAGCTGAGGACAAGATTTGGAGCCAGGATTCCATAAGCAGAACAAAAATCTCCAAAATCTAAGTGAACCCCACAAATTGGCAAATGATTTTCATCTCTTTTAACTTTACACTTTGGAAAATGGATTCAGACTGCGGCGGGCTATATGTTGCTTTCGTAGGACACGCTTGTTCGTGAGCCTGGTGCAAGCACGTGGAGGCACATCGCAGCCTCCTTACCCTCATTGGTGACCTTCTCAGAAACTGTGTGGATTGACGCTTTGGTGTCAACGTTGCTTCCATTGTTCCCCTGTCCTTCACTCGACAGCAGTGCCTGACACACCCCCTCCTCTTCATCTACATTTCTGTTGGAGGATGGCGGGCCTATAGCTTGTCTCTTCCCAGGCTTGGCCTGATCTGCAGGCTGGGGCTCCGGGTTGACTGTTTCTGCTGCCTCCTCCCCGAACGTACGGCAGTTCAGGATGAGTGGTGGCAGGGGAACGCTCCGTGCCAGCTCCTCCATGTGACGGGCAAACTCCATGGTCTTGAACTGTGTGACCTTGGCAAACTCCAGTGTCTTGGCCGACGTGACGATGGGAATCCGCTTGGCAACCTCGAAAGCCCTCTGCAGCTTCTCTGCGCCTTCAGTGCGGAAAAACTCATTGATAGCTCTCTCTGTTTTCTTGAGATGGCTGCTGACCATGAAGACCCGCGCCACATTGAGGATCATGGTGATGGTGAAGGCCACCAAGCAGACGACAACAAAGTATAGGCCCAGGCCGCTCTCGTTGTGGGCTACACGCAGAGTGACGGTGTAGTTTTTGGTCCCAGGGGCGACACAGGTGTAGCGTCCACGGTCACTGAAAGAGACCGCAGTGATGTTCAGGACGCCATTCTCCTGAATCAGCCACTTCCCCCCTGGAGTCACAACACAAAAGACAACAAGACAAAGACAGTTTTACTAAAAGCTTTAGAGATATGAGTTGAGAATTGGGGAAAACGGGGAGAGAGCTTCTCATTGATAGCAGATTTGAAATCAGTTCTTTCATCAAGCAGTTTGTAATGCAGCATCAGAAACATTTACACTGGCAAAGAAACCCAGTTAGCTCTCATTTAATTTTAATTTTACTTGATGTAATTTAATTTCTTCCACGAATTAGTACACCAAACACTACTTGATGGGATAAAAACAGCTTTATATATCAAATTTTATTCAATAAACAAGAACATTATTGTGTTGCTGTTTCAGTGTTTTGCTGCTTCTGTATTCTGTGTATGTAAAACTGGACTTAATGTCAAAGCACTTCTTCAGCACAGCATCATTCTCACCGAGCAGAGGCCCTTTAGAGTTGTACCACTTGATGTCATTGTGGCCTCGGGTCACGTTGCACTCAATCAGAGCGCTGGATCCCTCCTTGACCACGATGCACCTGCTGGACGAGATGCTGTCCAGCCGCAGGCAGGCTGCCGTTTCCGTCTCCGACCCGTTCTGAGCTCCACGTGCTGTCCAGCTACCAAGCAGCAGGACTGTGAGCAGCAGGTGTGACAGGTGCTGACTCTGAGTTGGTAACATGTCGAAACGAGTTACAGCTTCAGCTCACCTTTAGACGAGATAAACCTGCAGAACAGGAAGAGTCAACGGTTGTGGCTAATGCAGCAGCACAGGACTGTAGACCCTTATTTTTTTTTAGTGTATTCATAATCTGGAGTCCTGTCCATGTTTTGATAAATCTCTACCTACTTCAACACAAATGAATCTGCAGACACATTGACATTGATTGCTTTTTAATTCAATGTAGAAATTACTTTAGTTGTGAAATTCAAAGCACAAATTCAAACTCAAGTTGAAGGCTGACGACATTTTTTAAACTGTATTTTCTTTCCCCCTATCACATAATAAACAACAGCTTTAAGCTGAAATAATGTTAATTTGACTGTTTCCCTTGACATTTCAATGTCTTATAAGAGCACTGATCAATATTGTTGTGCCTGGAAGTATTGAAGATCATTTTGAGTTGTGACATGTCCAGAGAGGAAGTCAGCAGCAACACTTTCAAATTGCTAATTCAAGAGTAATAATCTGGTCCTGTAGAAGAAATAAGTCAAATTATATTTTAATTTTAAACTATACAACCCTTTAATTCGTTCACAAACTATAAATCGTATTGGTCAAATTAGGCTTTGTAGTGATAGTAAAGGAGATAAACAAGGAGTAGTTGATTTGAATAATTAGTATAGCGTATAACAAAGTTATTGATCCCTGAATACCGAGTTTATTTGGCATGATGTTAGTGTATCTAAGAAAGAAAAGAACACACAATTCCCCAGGTGAGCTCTGAGTCAGTGATTCACCTGTTGCACTGACAGCGACAAAAACATCAAATCTTCCACTGAACTGAGCATCAGTTAGTTTTAGTAATTTGCTGTATGTTTAAGGAGATTTGCTTTACTCACATTTTAGTCAGTTACTCAGCTTTTATCCAAGTGTTTAAGCAAAGTAAACACGATCCGTCTGTAATCCGTTTACTTCCTGCTTCAGGTATGAGGGAGTAGACGTGCCTTGTTTTTAATTCTCCCATGGAGGGAGGCGACTTCACCTGGCGGTGGGAAAGTACGGACAACAGTGCAATCAGTGTTTAAAATGATAATTGAACAATGTAATAATTGAACAATATAATCACAAGGTGGAGACTTCTGGATTTTGCTGTAAACATGCATAATATTTTTTTCTAAACATAAGCCCATGATTTTTTTATTTTATTTTTTATTATTATTATTTTTTTTTTTTACAATGTTGACTTTAATTGCTTTTACGTATGATTGTCCCAATAACAATTTCTACACAGAATACATAAATTATTATTACTTATTTTGACATGAAAGAAAAACGACACACGGCAAATTAATGTTTATTTTTGAGAGTCAGTCAAGTCAGGTTTTTGTTACCGGAAGTTAAAATAATTTTATTTTGGCAGTTTCGGAAGTCTCGCTTTGATTATATTTGCACAACAAAACATTTCGTCAAGTTAGACCGGTAGTATGACGGACTTCTCTTCAAAATAAAATCACAACAACCGCGAATCAAGGATATCTATTCATCTATGCACAAAAAAACTCAGAAGTGGCTATTTGTTTAAAAAATAAGTCAACACAGGGCGTTCAACATTTGTAGCCATATATATTCTTACTCTTATATCCTTACTTTACACTAATTTTGTCCAAATCCTTATGTTGTAAACATGCTTTTATTTTGAAGACAAAAACCGGAAGTGGTCTTCCTCAGTGTGGCTAACTGTCGGAGCTGGTCAGTAAAAACAAAATGTGACGTGGCTAATCCTGGTGGACAAAAAGAGCGAGAAAACCTTCAGTGTTAAAGTATTTACTGGGAAACTAAAAGGCGTTTAAGGCGTACAAACAGAAGTGCGAAACGAAATAAAGAAGATAAACATTTTCCTGCCGTTAACTTTGGGACGGAAGCCGGTAGCAGGCTGCGTTGACGTTAGCTAGCATCAAGAGGTGAGTTTGTAGTAAGAGTAACAGTTTACCTTGTTTCTGTACGGCTAACAGCTCATGTATGCGTTGATAAGTACTAAAACAACTAATAACAGTAAAATAAAAGCTTAAAATAAACTAACAATTACATAAACGAGTCATTAGCTTACCAAAAGTACTAGCTGGGCAGTCATAGTTAAGCATGAATGTCAATACTACAGTAAACTGTGACTGACAGACCTGAATGTAAGCTTCATGTCATGTTGTTATTCCTGTTCCTGGTGTTTGTATGTTATGCACACACACACATGCAGTATGTTGACACACTTTGTACAATATTCTGTTCTTTGTGTGAAACTGTGGTCCAAAACATCTGCGGCACAAACACTGAGCTCAGAGTTCAGGCAGGCCAGCTAACAGACTGAGATAACATGAGCTAGCAGCAGCTATAGTTCACAGAAGTTTACTTAGCTGTCCGTCAGGAAACGTGGTGACTAACTTAGTGTTGCAAAATGCCTCTTGCGTGAGATTATACCAGGAGTACAAAGGTTCATAGTGCAAGAACGGGCGTACGGATGACAGAGACCTTTCGCTTGACTCTTTATGCAGTAGTTTAATTGGTTGCCTATCTGGCTAATAGTCACACGCTTTTCTCTTTGAAGGCATGTACTAAGGCATTAAGATGTCAGACAGTGAAGCTACAGCAGCAGCAGAGGGTGCAGAGGAGGCACAAGAAGAGTTTCAGGATGCCCGCGAAACGCCCGACAGCCCCTCGTCGACAACGCCTGACATCTCGACTGACGTGGCCCCGACGAGGAAAACCAGGAGGAGACCGGAGCCCAAACCTGCAGCTGAAGTTGAGGAGAAGCCGAAAGTGGAGGAGCAGCCGGCAAAGGCACTGATGAGATAATTATAGTTTATAGACAACAATACAAATGATGGTTATAAACGTCTTCGGCTAGTTTAACTAGACATTAACTGACAACTCTCTGTCTTCCCTCTCAGACACCCAGTGACTCCACTGTGTCTCAGGGAGGTTGGGGATACTGGGGCAGCTGGGGCAAATCCATCCTATCCACAGCGACAGCTACCGTGGCCACTGTGGGTGAGTACAGACCACCTGACTAACCAAATCATTCTGTTTTATATACAGTATGCATAGTTCATAGTTCTTTTTAATTAATCTAATCACCGCTTGTCTCTCCGGGCTGTCCAGGTCAAGGGCTCACTCAGGTGATAGAGAAGGCGGAGACGTCTCTGGGAATCCCCAGTCCGACCGAGCTGTCTGCACAAGTTGAGGAAGAGCAGAAAGAGCAGGGTGAGGCATCTGGTCCAATCATCACGGATATAAATGAATACATTAACCTGATGTAGTTTGTATGTGTAAATACACACACACACACACACACACACACACACACACACATATATGCTCTACAGGTGAGGCCGGCAGTCAGACGGACAAAGCGGCAGGAGAAGGATCAGTGGCAATGGGAAGTGCGATGGGAATGCTGACGTCCCTCACCAGCGTCGTCCAGAGTACCGTAAGCAGAAATGTTCTCTGTGTTGTTGTTCCGTTATTAGTATCACAGCTTCTGATCCAGAGTCCTTCAGATTTAAGTGTCTTCACTTCAAAGTGTGCATTAAAAATGAGACAATGAAAATATTCATTAGTTTGAGGCCCTAGTTACAGTAACATTTTATAACTTAGGTTATATATAAGTTATTTTATAACGTTCATATTTTCTTCTCCTTACAGGGGAAAACGGTGATAACAGGCGGTCTGGATGCTTTGGAGTTTATCGGGAAGAAGACGATGGATGTGATAGCAGAAGGTGATCCGGGCTTTAAGAAGACCAAAGGACTGATTAACAGGAACTCCACTCTGTCTCAGGTATGCAGAGCAGGGTCAGATATTTCAGTATGTGAAGATCAGCAGAAGTAAGCTAAAAACAGGCAAAGAAGTGAGACTAACAAGTGATTTTTTATTTTTTTTCCCCTTGACTTTAATGTTTTATTAGTGCACAAGGAGCAAGCTGACTAGCTTTCTTCCTGATTCTCTGACAGGTGACTTTAAACCTTTGATCTGTGTCTGTCTTGCAGGTGTTGAGGGAGGCGAAGGAGCGAGAGGAGCTGCAGCAGACAGCAGAGAAAGAGTCTGACTCGGAGAAGAAGGCGGTCGCTCACTACGGGATGCTGTTTGATGAGTTTCAGGGTCTGTCCCACCTCGAGGCGCTTGAGATTCTGTCTCGAGAGAGTGAGTCTAAGGTACGATGAGAGTTTCATTCTAAAATATGACGTCAACTCTGCCAACTGTGTTTAATATATACAGAGACATTGGTTTTACGCTTTATAATTCAGTGGAGTCGCTCATTCTTTTTTGTGTGTGCGTTGCAGGTGAAGTCGGTGCTGACCACCCTGTCGGGAGATGAACTGGTTCAGCTCAGAGAAGAGCTGGAACTCATCAAGGAGTCTTTCTCCCTGGTGGAGTTTGACGACGAGGAAGTGGATGAGAAGAAAGGTAACGTCTGCGAACCGGTTATAGCAGCATCGTGTTCGCCAGAATCGATGTAACACCTGAAATGATTTTGTATTTGTAATTCCAGATGAAGACGGCTCAGAGTTTGAGAAGGAGCTAATGGAGGCCTTGGAGAGTCTCAGCATCACTGCCACCGCTGAAAAACTCAGCAAGGTACCGACTACACATTTCTGTGTCAGAATAAAATATTATTTTGCTGTTCTCAAAATTCTCAGTATTGTAACGGTATTTAACCTTGATCCATGTCTCAAACTATGCTGTGCTGGGCCCACCCTTGAATTTGGAGTCATTGTGTCGAGTTTTGTGGTTTATAAACCTGGTGGCGTTTGTGTTAATCACATGATCTCTACCTTCCGACAGGCCTGTAAGAGCACCTGCAGCCAGATCACTGACATGACCAAACCACAGGAGGAGGAGAGTGAGGAGGACGTGAAGAAAGCGCTCTCTGTCGAGGTATGCTGATATTAACCTCTTCCACTCCATTCCTCCTTACAATAAACACATTTTTATCTCTTTTAGGGGGGCAGAGGGTCTTTAGAGGGTGGCAGCAGGTCAACAGAAGTGATAATCATCATGTGAAAGCTCAAACCTTAATGATTCATTTCAGATGAGGAGCGGCTCAGAACTGTGTGTCAAGTTTTTCTAGTCAGAAATCTGTAATGAACATTTTGTTATGTTTAGGCTTAGAGTGTATAAGAGCTGTGTGTGTGTGTGTGTGTGTGTGTGTGTGTGTGTGTGTGTGTGTGTGTGTGTGTGTTCCTTATATCAGGAGATTCACGCTGCAGCCATCAGGAGTCTGGCGGAGCTGACGGCTCGATCCATCGAGCTTTTCCACAAGCTGGCTGAGATGATCCTCTTCGCCAACGGCAGCACCGAGGCCGGCGTCCTGTCACAGTAAGACTGCACAGGTTTTCTGCTGGAACGTGTGTGTGTGTGGAGAGAGATGCTACAGCAGCTGTGAAATTTCATCTGGACTTCTGGACTAACTAAACGTCTTTCTTGTCTGCTGTCCTCAGGTTAACTGTTGTCCTGTGTAAGGAAATCTCACTGCTTTCCAAGAAGTTCACTTCCTGTTTAACAACAGCTGGGGTAAGTGTGATGACTCCGAGTGTCTCTGTGGATGAAAGAGTTCTACAGGTCAATATAATAACTAAATGTGTCTGTATCTAACATAAAGCTAACATGAACTGAGAGCCGACTGTAATTAAATCTAAACCTTCTTTTTTTACAGTCGAATGAGAAGGGAGATGTCCTCAACCCGCTGATAACAGGCGTCTTTTTAGAGGTTTGTGTCTTAGTACCACAGCAGGTGGATTGTCTTCGTTTGCGTCATAGCACTTCCTCATGTTGACGTGTGTTACGTGATCCTCTTTTGCTCATAGGCATCCAACAGCGCCTCCTACATCCAGGACGCCTTCCAGCTCCTGATGCCCATCCTGGAGATCTCCCACATCCAGAGGAGAGCCGAGTCCACAGAGCAGTGAACCAGCTGGCATCACCTCCGCCCTCCATCGCTGCCGTGACGCTGGGACTCTTGTCACAGCAGAGAACTGACACATCTTTCAAACTTTGTTTATAAAAATCGTCTGCGTCAGCTCTTACTCTTGTCTGGTTTTCAGCCTCAGGACGAAATCAATTTCACGCCTGGGAGGAGAAGCGTGTCTTTGTCAAACAGTGTTAACCTTTTTCCGGCGTTGCAGGTTTAATTGTAAAGCCCAGTAGATGGACTCATTGAAGTACGGGGGTCGAGGCAGTCTGGATCTACCAGCGATGAAATGCATCTGTGTTAAACAGAGAGCAACTTATTGTTCTTCATTTGGTTCTCACATGTACACCACCACTTTCTTTTTTCTTCTGATAGCACTTATGCTCACAACTATTTCAATTCTGCCTCGAAGAACACTTAAAAATACAGGATGGAAACACTAGTCATAATTTGTTTGAAACAGGTGTCTTATAATAAATAAGATATATTGATATATTACTGCTCATAGAATGGCTGGGAATGTCATGTATCTCTAAACACTGCCATGAAACATATTGCTGGAACAGTTAGGAGCCAAGTGTCTTTGCTCATGTAGGCTAGGACATAAAACTGACGAAACTCGTGCTAATCCGGCAACCTGGATTCTAGCTGTTTCAAGGAGCCTGGAAAGCCTTGAAGGTTTATTTTTTTGGCAACTGATTTTGGTGTCCTCCGCAAATCGTGAGCAGGCTGGCTGTAATTGGTCTACAGGAGTGTCGGTCTGAAGTCTTTGTTGCTTTCTCTTGTATACTCAATAGTTTTGTATCAAAATATCGGCTTTAAATAAGTATTTTTTCTGTTATCTGCAAATACAAGGCATCCTCACAGTTTTCAATGTTCTTTCATTGTTCAAACGACATTTTCCTTTCAGAGCCTTGAAAGACCTTACACTCTTTTATACGCTACTTTGTGTTCATACGGAGCTACCTGAGCTACCGATTTTCTATTTTGTGTCAGTTTGGATTTAAGATGTCGCCAGCACAGGCTCTAAAAGGATTATAAAACAATTGATGATTGCTATTGTAGGCCAGTCCCAAACAATTAAGATCCTTGTAAAGCAGTAAAAACAAATTTAAAATCAATCCTACTTTCAGATTAATTCATTCATAAAAAGTCTATCAGACTTTCTTTAATAAACCGATGGCTCCCTCCCTACCTCCTTCTTCATTAACTTCTATCTCCTAAAACTCTTTTGTTGCATCGACAGCTCTGTTTTCTCTTTGTTTCGCTCTCTGGTAAATTTCCAGTCTAGATAGAGAAACATTCAAACTCATTGAATCCATCATTCATGAAACTTCAGTCTAACTTCAGGTGTTCATAAATCAACGAAGGAGCTTCTATCTGCCCGATCTTGAACTGCTAACAGCTGTGTGTTGTGTGTCAAATGATATTCTTTTAAGCAGTGTATTGTACTGTATATCAGGTATTTGAACTGGTTTTCAAATAAATGTGCTTCCATACAGGCCCAACGTGTTATTTATGTGTGCCAGTGGAATGTTACAGATTTAGTCGACTAGTTTTATTGTGATTAACAGTCATAAGAAATTATAAAAATATGGTTTTATGCTTCAGCCCCATTTGATGTCTTTTGGATGAGCTGGAACAGCAACTGTGAGCCAAATCTTATCACCTGACATCAGCGCTGGATCTCACTGATGCTGATAACACTAATAACATGAATTTCTGCAAGCCGAGTTCCAAAATCTGGTGGAAAGTCTGAAACTAGGAGTGTAATGATCAAGTATGTGTATGTGATACTATTGATGAAGTTCCTCCCTGATCAAAATTACATTTATGCATTTATGTTTTTTCCATTTGCACCATGACTATTTCTTTTGTATGAAATAGATTAATGGCAGACAGAAGATCTGGCAACTCAATAATACTAATAAAGGGGCTAAAGTATGATTTGATAAACTGGTAATCTGAGCAAACTCAACTCCAACTTTAAATCATTCATTTAAATGTAAACTTCAGTCTAGATTTATCAGAAGACAACATTTTAGGTCTATTTAAAACATAAAAACATAAAACAAAATAAATGAAGCAAAATAAAAAAATAAAAATAAATAAAACTAAGACTAAAATGAGCAAAACATTGACCATTAGGTCCAATTATGTGTCTTATAATACACCAAAGGTAATAACTATTATGATCTATAGCAGACATTGCTGTTGAGCAATTGTTTCCAGAACAATTGTGTATGACAGCATTATTATTTGTTTCTTTTTTTATGTACTGGGTGTGTAGAAATCAGAAGAAGCCATAACGTTCAGCTTTACTTCACGTCGTTACACCTCCAGCGCAGGAGGTGGCGCTGTGCTCATTTACCGTCTAAACGCGACTCGTCATTGCACACAAAGAAGACGCTGGAGAAGGAGATAACGAAGAAGAAGAAGGAGGAAAAAGACAAGAGGCGCTATCAGCTAGCTTGGCAGGCTACGTCGAGGAAATTCAGAGGTAAAACCTGTTTGTTTTTTAACACTTTTCTGCTTCTCACAATAACACACTGCCGTGCCTGTGGTGCGCGTAGCCGCTGTGACACGCTGAGTAGCGGAAAAAAAGCGGATTTAACCTCCGCTCCGGTAACGTTAGCTTTCTGGATAACGCGACGGTTAGCTTGTAAACGTTAGCCGCAGCTCCCTCGTTGCAGCGTCGTCACCGAGATATAAACTGTGTTTCAAACTTTGCGGGCACTAAAGCCTCCCGGGCTGTTCAACAGTGCGAACTGTTCCCAAAGACTTTGATTTAAGAAGACAGTTTGTCAAATGTCTAACTGCTAACGGAGCCAATCTGTTGGGTCAGTTAGCACGACGTTATAAACAAGCAGCACTTATATAAGGCTAACTCCTCCTGATGCCATGGCAACACAGTTCATTTAAGAGCAACGTTTTCTCAACGAGATGTGTCTAAATGTTTTTTATCTTCGCAGTTAGCGAAGAAGTGAAATGCTGCTTAACTTTATCGACATTAAAAACACTTCCCAGTAAAACAGTTCAACTACAGATGAGCATCAACACCTCTCTGAAAGACTTTCAACTTTTTATCCTGCCCGTGTTTTGTGTGCCGTTTCATGCTGCCTACTTCGAACAAATAATGTCTTTTAGCATTCCACTTATTACAGCTTGAATTCAACAGCCTTAAGTACAAGTTTAATCGAGGTAGACTGACTTTATGAACAGATGTTGGCCTGTTACAGATCTGCTGTATGTGTATGTGTGTGTGTGTGTGTGTGTGTGTGTGTGTGTGTGTGTGTGTGTCCCATATTCAGTGTTTGATAACCACGTTTGAAAGATGAAGGCAGAAGCTGTGTGTTGATACAAGCCAATACATTGATATTGGGATTTAACCAGACTCAGGAAAAACAAACAGGAGTGAGACGACATTAAAACAATCATCTCTGCGGTTAGTCAGAAAGCAGATGGCGCTCGCATTAGATGGTGATCTGGCTCGGAAATCAACAGCTTGCTTTTATGACTGTCCTTTCTATTCTCTCTAAAAAGATGAGCGACGTGGTATTAAGTGTGATATAACCGCCTTAACACTTTGAGGCCATGCGGTTACGCAAATAAAAAGAAGTGAGGAGATGGCAGAAAAAGCAGCTCACCTGCACAAAGAGAGAATCAGCCATTTATCGATTACAGTGACGCCTCAGTCCTCGTCCTTGTTGATGTGATTTTTATCCCTCCACCAGTGAGATTTCAGTGCAGTTCCTTTCCTTCTCTCCCAGGGTTGTCTTTCTTCATCAGACTGCCTCCCCCTTCGTCCCCCCTCCCTCCCCCATACGCGAGTGCTGCAGGATTGTTGGGGTTTTAGCTCTCTTCCTGACCTGCCAACATGCCAGCCGCACTTACAGATTCCAGTCAGATAATCTGTGAGGTCTGGGCGAGCAATGTGGAGGAGGAAATGAGGAAAATCCGCCAGATTATTCAAAGCTACAATTACATCGCCATGGTAAGTAACAGGCAATTTGGAGAGGAGATGGACACTGGTGGTGTTAAAAAAAAAATAAAAAAAAAAGAATAATGATGGTCACTCCAAAGAATCAATTTCTCATGTTTTAGAGTCACGAGGAGTACAGTTTATTCCATTTAAACTTCTGTTGCTTCTGTTTTTCTTTTCACTTCCTATTACATGTCTTAGATTATGATTAGAAGAGCATTTCATTTCTGTAAACATCAGAATATTTAGATGGAGATGATTTAAAACCATCACATACTGATGGAGTATTAAAGAGTTTTTGTGCTAACGTGTTTTATTTTTCATCAGGACACAGAATTCCCCGGAGTGGTCGTCCGGCCGATCGGCGAGTTTCGCAGCACAGTGGACTACCAGTACCAGCTCCTGAGGTGTAACGTCGACCTCCTGAAGATCATCCAGCTCGGCCTCACGTTCATGAACGAGGACGGAGACTATCCTCCCGGCACAACGACGTGGCAGTTCAACTTCAAGTTCAACCTCACGTAGGCACACTGTTGTTCTTGTAACACTTTCTAAAATTATCTTTTTTTTTTTAAATAGCTAAATAGATAACACTACCTGAATTCCTTTTTTGCTCTCTACAGAGAAGACATGTACTCACAGGACTCCATAGACCTGCTACAGAACTCCGGCCTCCAGTTTAAAAAACATGAAGAAGAAGGAATTGACACGCTCTACTTTGCTGAGCTCCTCATGACGTCTGGTCTGGTGCTGTGTGAAAACGTCAAGTGGTTGTCCTTTCACAGGTCAGTTCCTTCAGATCACTGGGAAGTCATTCAACCTGTGACTTATTATTCGTTTTCGAGTTTTTAGTCTTTTCTGTCAGTTTACTAGTAACTGTACTTCAACATTAGCTTCATTCTGAGCCGCTGCGATTTGCTTATTAGTTTGAACGCACCAACATCAGTGTGATCCAGTCCATCCTGACCTGAATCGTCCTCTTCTGTTTTCCTCAGTGGCTACGACTTCGGCTACCTGGTGAAGCTCCTGACGGATGCACGGCTCCCCGAGGAGGAACATGACTTCTTCCAGATCCTCAACCTGTTCTTCCCCGCGATCTACGACGTCAAATACTTGATGAAGAGCTGCAAGAACCTAAAGGTAGACTAGTTAGTGACTGTCATCATATTCTTGTTTTATATAGAGGAGGCAGACTCCATTAAGTCATGTCAAAACAAGCCATGAAACGTTGTGTGTGTGCGTGCGCAGGGAGGACTACAGGAAGTAGCAGACCAGCTGGAGCTGAAAAGGATCGGGCGGCAGCATCAGGCTGGATCAGACTCGCTGCTTACCGGCATGGCTTTCTTCAGGATGAAAGAGGTAAAGTCACACAAATATCCAGAGGTCGCGCTGAAGGAAAAATATTTATAATATGTGGGAACACACAGTCAGTTCCCATCAGTCCACTTCTGGCTTGATTTGATTACAATTACATACGAGAATCTCAGGCGTATGTTACGGCAGTAATCTAACAAGTAATCTTGTTCTGTTTCAGCTCTTCTTTGAAGACAACATTGACGACGCAAAATATTGTGGGAGATTGTACGGCCTGGGCTCGGGCTCCACCCAACCCCAGAACGGCATCTCCAGCTCGGGCCAGGAGGAGACAAACAACAAGCACTGACTGAGCGCTCGATTCTTCAAGTGGAGTACGCACTTGTTTTAAAAAAAAAAACAACAAAAAAAAAAACCACCCAACCAGCAGATTTGTTTCCTCCTGATCTCCCTCAACACTCAAAACAAAACAACAACACATTTTCTTTAAATTTTCCTTCTGTAAAATGGACTCACGGTGGCAGTGGATCCTTCGCTGGCTCACTCGTTTCTTTTTAGTCGCTTTTATTGAGTATATGGCCATATATTCAGAACACTTTTTTTTTTTTTTTTTAATCTGTTGGATTTTTTTTTTTTTTTGACACCCTTGTTTAACAGCATGGGACCAGCACCTGTATCATACTGTGATCTCAGATGAAACCTCGACATACACACACACACACACAAAAAAAAAAAAAACAGTCCGATTCTTCAGTTCAGACTTTCCTTCATCAGCTGGGACTCACTTCTTGTTGCAGGGATTTCAATTTTTTAAGTTAAATGTTGGAAGGGCCTGTAAATTAAAAATGTATAATTTTGATGAAAATAAAAATGTTTTAGCTCTTTTCCACTTTGAGAAACTTTTAACAGCGGGCGTCAAAAACAAAAAAAGAAGTGTATAACTGTGCTTGGTTATGCATGTGTTTTCAATGGGCAAACTACTGTCGTTCTGTACGTTCACCGACCAAACCGAACTGTTCACCGCCAGGTTTACAGATGTTGTGGTTACTGTTGTTTTTACAGTCTACATTGTTTTAAACAGTTGTATATTAAATTGTTTTGTATTTTCAATGTAAACGTTAAGTATTTTGATCTTTTTTACTAGCCGTACACTGACACGTAGCTGCTTCAACAGTTCATTCCAGGTCTTTAGAAACTAAGGTTGTCAAGTTATTAAAATAACACTCAGTCACATGGAAAGATGGAAGGCTTGGCACAAAACGGTCAAAGTAATGATGGTCTTCCACCTTGTTGCAACTTTATGCAACCCCAGGTTGAAAACCTGATTGTAGATCTGTTTGTTTTTTATTCCGTTTGGTACTTTTCAATACTGTTGAATGATATTTTTCTATTGTAGCATTGCACGTAACAAAAGTATTGATACTTTGGACAACCTTATTCAAAATTCGCATCTATGAGACTTAAGTTCCCTCAAACCTTTCTCACCGGTCAAGTTGTCTACAGATTTCAAAATTTCAGAAAAGCTGAAAATAATTCAAAGAAAATATATTAAGCAAAACTTTTTCATAACATCCCAAGTTGGATAACTTTTTAAGGTTGGTCAGTTGAAGCAAAGGTCAAAGACGTATAAGGCCCCGTTGGATTATTTCCTCAGGAAAATGGCATTTTAGGTTTTCTAGAGGCTTAAAGCACTCTAATTAGCTTTAATTGTCAGTGTCCTCTTCAGTCTTTTCGCCTCTGCCATTATGTCCATAGAAGCTGCTGAGCCCGGTTATGGCACCACAGCAGCTCTGCTGCCTGTCAGCATTTCACTGGACCTAAGTCCTGAAAACCTCTTCTTTGCAGTGGTCCAAAACGCCTGTAGTACAAACACTTGACAGTCCCAGAGTGCTCTGTGTCTCCAACCCGGCTAACAAACTGAGTTAACATCATCTACCAGCAGCTTTGCCGAAAAGCAGTAACTCTTCACGGGAGAAACTGGAAGCAGAGAATATTTTACACTGCTGCTTGATTATTAAAGGGAAGATTTGCCATGTTTGAAGGCAAATGGAGTCATTTGAAGGAAATAGATTTCTCAGTGTGCTGCTCATGAAAGAGTTCTCCTGCTCAGAGCTGTGCCTCCATGTACCAGGATCCTTGAGCTTCTGATGCCCACACCTACAAAACAGGCTGAGTGAACTGCTTGGTGTTCATCAGTTACCGAACAAATATATTCCTGCAGTTTGACTTTTCATTTTTCAGTCTTAGTTATATCGTTAACTTCCAACAGCCTAGTGAACCTTCTTTTGTTGCTTATTTCAGGAAATCTGACTTTACTTCAGGCCCACACCAGCACTGTGGATATTAATATTTATCACCAGGCAGTCGTTTAACAAACTGGAATCTTTCCACAACAACACAAAGGCACATCACTCAACTGTTTAGATTTAGACTTGAGGGAAATTCAGTTAAATCTCTTCCAGCTCAGACAAAAGTCAATTCACGCCTCCTTCAGGTTTTCTCGATGTGAATT
The DNA here is from genome assembly GCA_028641955.1 of Protonibea diacanthus. Taxonomy (NCBI): domain Eukaryota; kingdom Metazoa; phylum Chordata; class Actinopteri; family Sciaenidae; genus Protonibea; species Protonibea diacanthus. The sequence continues at coordinate 11,563,112 of CM053990.1, forward strand.
TCAAACAAATATTTTTTAGTTTTTTATTCAACAAAAAAAGCTGTACAGTCAAAGTGCTTCTTTTAGTCCACTAATGAAATATTCAGGTGAGGAACTGCCGGGACGCTTTGAGGAAGGAGGGACTCGTTCCGTATTTGCGGAGCAGGTCTTTGGCCTCTTGCTGGAGTGATTCGGGGACGGACGGTGAACTCTTGCTGACGTGCAAGAGAACCAAGCAGCATTCAACAACGTCTGGCTGAGGATACATCTGAGAGGAAACACAGACAAAGACGGAGAGGTTTACCAGCACTGGTGATAACCTGAGTGCACGTTGGTTTTGGTGGCATGAGGATAGGATGTAAAATACTGCTTTGCCTCGTTTTAACTACTTTATATAATGTGGCTAGTTTAAGGTCAGACAAACAAACCGTCACTGATCCCCCAGGAAGAGTGCTAGGCTTTGAAGCCGTGTAATAACAGCAACTGAGCAAATAACATTTCTAAAGTCTAGAAAAGTTGCAAAAAATGAAGCTTTTATTCCCATTCATGTTAGCAGAGAGCTAAAGTGGAAGCTAAATGCGGGAAGCATATGTGGAAGATGTGGGTCATTTTATGCCCTGAAGTCAAACTTTTTTTGGAGTTGGGGACTGTAACTGGCAAACACTACTACAGCTCTCTGACATTCCCGTCGTTTCACCAATATAACTCGGCAGACGCCGGGGTGAAATGGTGCATGAAAAGGAACATTTTGTTGTGATTTAATTTCAACCTGTGTGTGTGTGTGTGTGTGTGTTGTTGTGAGGCAGTCGTACCTTGACTGTGTCGGGCAGGTCAGCCAGCTGTTTTTGCTGTTCTGACATCTTGGAAGACAAAGTGAGCAGAGTCTCCTGGTCCTCAGGCCTGAGGGAGAGAGAATACAGACGCTTCAATGGACTGATGACTGCAGGGAACTGTCCATTACAAATACAAGAAGTCACGAGCCGTGCATTTATAGCTTCAAATACAAACAGCAAGAATTGGAAAATAATTGTGTCAATCATCATTAGCGGAGCTCTCACCGCTGCGAGGCATCAGTGGCCCCCTGGCTGCCTGATGACTCCGAGACCTGTGTGGTCAAGTCGTCTGTTCTCTCCCTGGAGTCGAGCTGTCCTCCCTGGGCTCTGCTGTGCAGCCGCACCATGGCTGCCAGCCGCTCCTGTATGTCTCTCACCGACCTCTGTGAGGCCTGACAGGCGGCGTGACGCTCAGACAGAAGAAGAGACGCGTCGAAGTCCAGCTGATCGAACCTCCCAGTCACCGGGGAGACACTCTCCTCTGACTCGGACACACCTCCATTCACCGCTTTGCCCTTCACCTCATGTATGGGACCGGAGTTGGACGCTGAGAGGGGAAGTCCATTTTGGGTCCGGGTGGAGTTGCTCCACCAGTACTCGTACAGGCGCTGGTAATGGACGAAAGCCTGCAGACTGCCGGCGGCAGCTTTGCCTTCGTCGTCTGTGAAGTGAAGTGTTTTGGAATGTTTCCTGGAACAAACGCTGACGTCACCTGATGAAAGAGAAAGAGCTTGATATTTTACAAATATACAAACTGTTAGTTCACTTCATTAATCATCAATCAGAGCACCAATGTGGGATCTAAAATCATGACGTGACCACAAGATGTCGCCAAATAAACTGAAACAGAAATCTCCCGGCTGCTTTATAGACGGTTCATTTACTCTCCAGCATTTTACACTTAAATTATACGCAGATATCTTGCGCCAATATTGTTTTGCGATGACACCGCTTCAGAAATGACTGATGTCTGACAGACGTACCGTCAGGGAACAGTAGCCTGCAGAGCTCTGCAGAGACACAGGAGTGTCCGGCGTCTTTGAGCCAGGCCACCGCCTTCCACAGCTCCTTTATCAGCTGTCCATCATCGTCCAACAACCAGCTCAGCACAGCGCGGGCCAGATGGAGGGATGAGTACAACTGGACCTGAGGATGAGTGAGACAGAGTCAGATAAACTGCCGGGATCGACTTACTCCATCTAAAAACACGCTGCTGGAAGCAGTTTGAGGACTCTGCACCTGTGTTAGGGGGACGCTGGCGGTGGGTGTTGGACTCTCTACAGACTTCAGCTCGTGCAGAAGAGCTGCTGCGCTGCAGTGTCCTTCTGACTTTTGTGAAACCCCAAACTGCCGCTCCCACACGTCCCTCACTCGGTCCTGGATGCTGACGTGACGCTGACCTGCGTTCGCCCACGGGTGGCCGGAAACGCAGGGCTGAGAGTCTGCCAGCATCGCAGCCAACAGCTCGGCGACGCAGAGGTGCAGGCTGTGCGCCTGCAGAGGTGTCAAAACACACACATCATCGTACGAGCATCATCGTACGAGCATCATACAGTGAAATGATTATTTGTGCCGCGTCCGTGACGTTTTTTTCCCAACTAACCAGCAGGCTCTCCTGTGAGCTCAGGACCTCCTGGGCTCCGACCCAGTCCAGAGCAGCAGCCAGGTCTTTAGCGCACCGCAGCGCCAGCGACTGAGCCAGAGCGAGCTCTCCTGAGATTCTCGCTAGGCTGGCTGCCGCCCTCAGCGAGGAGACGTCATTCTTCCTGGCGACGACTTTAGCAGCGTCGAAATTGGCACCGGCAGCCAGGTAACTGGGCGAAGACGTAAAAACAAACATTTGAGGCAAATTTAAATCCGGTGAATGTTTCATATTCCATTCATACGTCTGTCCTTGCACTTGTGTAACTTTGTGTTCCAGGTACGATCAACCACGAGAAACATGTAACACTTTGCAGCACTAAGTTACATTAGTACCATCAACTATTTCAGTTTCACTGGCTTTGGCAAAACTGGATCATATTTTAATGGAGAGAGTCTTTTCCCTCAGATTTCCTCTAGCCGCTCCGCCTCAACTCTCTGTGATTAACAGAGTTTCGTGAAGGACCTTAAAGTAAACTGCTGCAAACTGTAGCGGTTGTTACCTAATGTTAGCTCAGTTTGTTAGCTTAAAATGAGCTCTTCCGTGTCTTCCTACCCAAACATATTGTGACATCGCGGCGGTAATGGAAGCTCGCTTGCAAAAAAAATACCGCCTCCATCACCGCGAGCATGAGCAACATGCTCGTTATCGCCAATGTTTGTTTAACCACGACAGCGCGACGAGGAGTCTTTGACAGGCAGGTCCATGAAATCCTTCAAGCTCTCACCATTTAGCGGCTGCAGAGAAATGTCCGTCCTTCTCCAGCACGGCGGCCCAGCTGGTGTACAGCTCCTTCAGGACTGGATCGTCTGCAGGAAGCCTGGCTTTGACCAGAGCGATGGCCTCCCTGACATACAACACACACACTGTTAACATATGAACATTAGCTGCGTTTAAAAAATGAAAAGGCTAAAAAAAAAAAGGATGGAAGTGAACCTGTAGAACTTGTGAGAGCGCAGCAGGTCGACGGCCTCGTACAGCTTGTTGACTGACAGCAGGTGGGACGCTGCCTTCAGGTACTGCTCCTGCAGACACAGCTGCTTGACGAAGGCCTCCACTGCCCGGCTCCACGCCTCGAACCCGGCTGCAGGAGGAAACACGCAGGTATTATATAAGATCCATAACATATCTCACGTCTATCTTCGTGTGTACATCCGAGGAAGACAACATCTTCTCATCATATGTCAGATGATTAGAGAGTCGCCTAAAGATCAACACAGGTACCCATAGGAGCGATGGAGAGCAGGTGGTCGTTCAGTTCTCCTTTCTCAGTGGCGAGCTGCAGCGCCCCCTCCAGGTCTCCGGTCCACAGCCGCAGGTACACGACAGAGTCGTAGTGGCCCGCCTCCACGTGACCCTCCTCTGAAGAGCGACAGACAGCACAGGCAATGACCTCGCTGACACGACACGTGAAATCCCTAATCTCTGAAGGATCTGTTAATCAGAGAGTGAACATACAACACAAGGAAAGGCGACCTACCTTCTGCCTCAAACATGCGGTACAGAGCCTGTCTGTCAGCGAACAGGCCCAGGTGGAGGTGCTCTCCCTGGCCTGGGACACAGCCTGCAAGGGGTGCTAAAACACACACACACACACACACACACATCCAGTAAACAAGCTACTCGTGCATGGTCAGTATTTCACTTTGAAAGAACTTCCACTTGACGCAACAACGTCTCCACGTGACTCACTGATCTGTTTGCTTCTAATTTTCCAAACACTGACATGTGCCGCTCTGAGTTATGACCACAATGTGAGCTTATGCTGTGATCAATCATTATCATCTGCAGAGCTGCATCAGATCCCGATGTGTCTCGTCTCAGTTTCGTTAGCAATTTAGCAACCGGGTGATGACATAAGCAACCGCCTCTCGGATTAAATATGTGGCTGACGTATAATCGCGGGGGCTGTCTGGATGTGTACATGTTAAAATGCGCTAATGAGAGCTTCTGTTCCTCAGGCTCCTCTTCCCTTCCCCTGATGCCACTGGATGGTGTAATCTGGAAAAACTGAAGTCCTCTCTCGTTCTTTCGCTCTGTGCTCTAATAAAAGTTGAGCAAGCTCGGGAAGCCGGCAGTTTTCAACTCCGAACCGTGAAGCTAAACTGCACTTAAACATCAGTTATTCTAACTCATCACCGCTCGTGTCTTCCTCGGCGTTATAATCACCGCCTGAACCAAACTCCTCCATGACAGACTCCGTCTCACCACTGCTGTGCTTGACAGAGGCCAGACTGATGCAGTCTTGCAGCAGATCTTCTTTGGGCCGATGGTCCATGGAGGTACTGAGGGGCAGCATGGAGCGAGGCTTCTTCTTCTTCAGTAGGTTAGTAGGCAGGTCTAGAGACACAGACAGTTAGGCACAAAAACATGCACACACTCCGTTTCAAAAATACACTGAGCTGAAGCAGATTCATAAAACTGTGTACCTGGTTTGTCTTTGCTCTTCGGGACAGTGGAGGATTTTCTTTGTGTCTCAAAAGAGGCTGAAACAGAATTTCAGAATAAAGTTGGCTAAGGTCACAACACTCTGTCTGTCACAGCTGTTTTTTTTTTTTACCTGGTGGTACAGCACTGTTCGTCGAGCTGACTTCATCGTCCTCCTCTTCACCCGACAGCTCCAGTCCAGACGCTGCTTTCTGTCCACCTGTAACTGATTCTCCGTTCATCTCTACTGGAGCAGCCCCTCCGGCCCCAGACGCCTTCTTGTTCTTCTTCTTCTGCTTGGAATTGGCCTTCATCTTCTCCTTCAGGTCAACCATCTTCTTCCCTGAGAGGACGCGTGAATGCTATGGTTACACCACAAGGCAAAAAGGGAACTTTTTTTTGCACGACGTGCTGCATGGTACAGACGTTCACCTTTAGGTGGCGTTGTAAACTCTTGTTTGGAGACTCTCCACTCCTGCAGGGTGAAGTCCTTCCCTCCGGTCCAGATCACATCAGGATCAACAGGCGACCAGTCCACGCACAGCAGATAACCAACGTGACCCCGGTAGTTGCAGACAGCCGCTTCCTGCTGTACATCCCACACCTGAACAGAACAGATTCAAGACATGGTTTTACAGTCTTTGGTTGGTTCAGACAGACTACACCTGACAGGAACATCACGGCACCGGTCTGGTACTGACCTGGGCTGTGCCATCATACGAGGCGGTGACCAGCCGGGCGTCATGGTGTGGACTCCAGGCCATGCAGGTGATTTTAGCCGTATGACCACACAGCCTGCGATATGGTTCCGTCATCACGACCGGGCTTTCTGGAGGATTTTCTGTACAAAGGGAAAACACAAATGTCAATAACTGCCTTGTAGGGAAAGTCTTCGAACAGACTGAATAACACAACGCGTTCGAGGTCTCCTCCCACCTATGACAGAGCGGAGGTCGTGCACGTAGATGGTGGCGTTGCTGGAGCCCGAGGCCAGGAGGCAGTGCAGCTCTGGCAGAGAGCCGTGGTCGTGATGCCACCGTAACGTGTTGATGATCTTGTGGTGCTGCTGGATGCTGCACAGCAGCTTCAGACTGGGAGCCTCATACACATCAATACACCTGCAGCAGAGAGCATGTGGGGGAAAAAGAAAGGACACACAATAACTTCAATTAGGAATCAGGATACTTCAGTTTATTTCAGAGTTTTCTGCCTCCCTCGTTCGGACAGAGTCATGTTTACCACTGCGTTGCATCACCAACAACACTCTGAGGGACTTGGTGTAATCTTGAAAGTGAAATGTTTTTCTTTTAGCGTTTCACTAGCAGTAACTTTTCCAGTCTTTTGCTGCCATCGTGCCAACGTGACGCTGGCATCAGAGTCAACATTTGCTAAGTTGCCTTTGTGCCATTTTCAATTAAATCCGGGGTATGTCATGGCAGTTGAACCATGGTGGACTTTATGGATATATAACAGCTAATGAATGAATGAAAACATAGTTGTGAATATTAAATTCCATCTCTGCCAATAAATCCCTCCAAATGTTACACACAGGAGCTTTAACTGTTTGAGATGAGTCAGTGCGAATGTGACCCAGTTAGCCGAGTTCAACAGTTCACACAGCACCAAATCCATTATCCTGTAGCCTAAAGACTACACACTGTCAGCGGACAGTTGGTCCCTCGCAGGAGTCTACAGGCTGATGGTCTATTATGAGACGGGTCGGGCCCGGGCCAGTCACTCACCCGTCCTCATTGCCGATGGCAACCACCTTCCCATCTGGCTTCCAGCTGAGGTCGGTGTGTGGAGACAGCTTGTGCTGTTGGGAAGCAGAGCTCACCTTAATGACCTATTCAAATCACTTTCCATTTACATGCAGCAGCAAACGCGGACACAACTGCAACGGCCGCAGCCGGGAGCGCCCGTCGTAATATCTTTTCTCGATTAAAACCTGAAATCTGTGATCTATTTCCCCGGGTTTGTTGTCCACCTGGAGGTGTCAGGTGTTACCGTGGCTGACAGGCGCCCCTGGTTCACTAACGGGTTTCTAAAATCTGTCTATGAATGTAAGCGCAGGATGCCAATTCACTTCCGTGGATGGATAATGACTTGTTTTAGTGCTCATCATAGTGTCAGCAGCATAAACGAGCTCTCTGGGCTTTTGGGTTGCAGGAGCTCAGTGTCTCGGGGGGTGACATTGCTGCGTGACACAGGTTGTTATATGGTCCGATCATCATCATCGCTCACCTTGATGTCGTTGGTGTCCCTGATTAGCTTGTCGATGTTGGACGCCTCTCCGCTCAGCTTAGACGGATCGTGCTGCAGGATGACGCCCTCGCCGGCGCAGCTGTACAGGCTGTAGGACAGCTTTCCTCCTGCTGCACCTGCAACATCACACACACACACACACACACACACACACACACACACAAGAGATGGATACACTGCAGATGGATTCAAGGTAGAGTGGTTCAGTAACATTTCCAGGTGATCGCTTTGCATTGGATTTCTAGCATGAAAACTTTTTCTTGTTTTGCCGTTGTTTCCTGTGACTTATTAATATTTTATTCAAGAAGCTTAACTGTTATCTCAGTGAAGATTAAAAGAAAAAAAATCTCCTCAACCTTACAGACACCCTTAATTACTGGCATGGATTTAAAGGGAAAGATAAAACACTGACTATGGATAAGTACCTCATACAACCCTTTAACAGATGTATTCATAATGGGCACTGTGGTTGTCACCTGCATTCATCTGTTTCAGCTCATATTACTGTGAGAGCTGCTGATCTAAAATATGTTTTAATCAGCATTTGTGCACACTCAGATTTAATATAAAAGAACAAAAGGGAGTGTGACGGCTGACAGTCTTGCGATAGCCGGAGACAAGGAAGCAGCTTGTCCTAATTTCCTGTACACACTGCGGTAAGTCACCCTGACGATGTGAACCAATGAGATCGCAGAACTCCAACAGCAACGTGAGCTGAGCCGAATTGGTGTCAAAGCTGCGGGTAAGCAACTTAGTGGCAGCTTTTTGTTCATTTAAGAGCCATCAGCAGATTGTTGGCATGGCAACAATTACGTCTACGGTCTACGAAGCCGAGTGACTGATACGCTAATCAAAATGTCATCTGCCGACAGCTGGTAAAATTAACTTCCAACGTCTTGATTTCCCAACGAGCGACTGAAGTGAGGCGGGGTGGCGAGCTCCGAGTGTTTTCTCGGCTCATTCAATTACTGAGTCGATTACAAAAAGGGCGTGCAGAGATGTTTGGGCTTTTTTAGCTGACGCGCCGGATTTTTGCGGCGTCCCACCGCCAGTCTTTTTGCTGGGTCAGAGTGTTCAGAGCAAACAAGCAGCAGTTGCTAAGAGTTCATTAGGAACTTACCAAATGACATCGGGGGGACTGGTGGTCCCCAGGCCAATGTGTACACCGTTTGCCGGTGATAGGAGCTCGATATCTGAGGTGGCCTGGGAGGAGATGAAGCAGAACAAATGCCCAGTCAGGAAGAGTTGACGTAGATAGCTGGAAGAAAATGGGACTCAGGGGGCCTTGAGGGATTATGAGAAGAATCCACAGGGTCTCCAGCAAAAAAAAAAAAAAAAAAAAGCAACATCATGGCTTTCAGAGAAGCCTCTAACCTCATACCTTCTTGCAGTGCCTATAGTCATATTTAAAAAAGGTGCAAGGTACAGAAACTAAAGCTGTTTAAATTCAGTAAAATGTATTGTGTGAATCATCGAGGTGTGATGAGTGGAATGGATTTCCCTCCTCATAAAACTTCATTTCAATATCGTAAACAACGCAGTGTTTACATCTATGTTTGCCCGCTAGCAGTTTTATTCTTCACGTGTTATCACCGCTATGTAAGCATATCATGTGGTATCAAGGTATGACAGTACACCAGGGTATATAGAAAATGTGTAGAATTCCCAAGGTCAGATTTTCAGTACTGTCAAAACTACAGACATTCTTCTTTGTATTAAACAGATATGGAGCCAAAGACCGCAGTTCCTCAAACGGCCACTTGAGTCTGGCTCCAAAAACGAGTCAGTCTCCATAAGTCCCCATGTTAGAATGTCCAACTTCACAGCAGAAATAAACATGTTCACAGCCTGGTACAAAAAACTGTTTTGGTATTTATAGCTAATTTCCCCCTTCATGACTGTACTAAGGCTGATTTTTTTTATATATAAACGTTTATCAAATTATATTTATTATAAAGTTATGCATAAATAAGAGTGTGTGTCCTGTCACGGGTAACTTATTTGCGCAACCATTCATTCAGCCCAACTCGGCACTGCACTGAGACAGAAACAACAGCATTCTGAAAGACAAACTTTTGAACTCAAACTGTAAAACTTTTAAACCCTAAATTCAAGCCATTATAAAAAAAAAAAACAACTTTAAATAATGAATCTTACTTGTTTGAGAAGACTTCGTAGATACCAACTTTACCGTCATCTGTTCCAAAAGACAAGGAGCCTTCTTTTTGGGGGTGCCATGCCAGCTACAGTGAATAAAAAAAAAAAAAAGCTTCTTAATGCGCTTCATCTTATCTTAAGTGCTTCTTTTGCGACATCTAAGAGTTTGTGAAATAAGTAACGGCGGTTGATAATGGAGAACGCGTCATAATAATCAGAATAATAATAATCCTCTCCACAGGATGAGATTTCTTACAGCTCTGCCGGCTCGTAGTGAATGAAACAGATGGGAGGTTGATATTGGCTCTTCATTAGATGCCTGATATCATTCAGCCATTGTCACCGACCTCAGACATGATGTGGGTTTGAAGATTCCAGTGAAAAATTAAAGGATGTTGAAACTGATAAATCACAGTGAGTTTACAAATGTCCCTCTTGACTTGTACGGCTGCGAGTTGCTGATAGGAGTGCGTGTGGTCTTATCAGCGGCTCAGTGGAGGATTTTATTAAAAAGCAGAGACATTTAGACAGTAGAAAAATGTCTTCTTTGTTTCGTTGTCTCACTGCTCTGGCTCCTCTTAATATATTTCAGAAACATACAGACAATATGAAACACAACCATTCTGTAAATTCTGCACGTCGACTGGGAATTATTTTAAGTTTGGCTAAAAGCTTCGTTACATCATGTAAAATTCAACAAAGATGAAAATAAAACAGTAATATCTTACAAAAACAAAGATAAGCAAAATCAAATCAAACCAAAAACTTACCGCTGTGACTTTGGACTTGATGCCCTGCCAGAAGGACCTGGTGTCGTACTGGTTCTGGGTGGTCAGTGTGTTCCACACTCGGATCATGTTGTCACCAACGCCCAGCGCCAAACACCCCGAGCCCACGGGAGAGAAGGTCAGGGCGTAGACGAAACCGCCGAGGGTGGGTAGAGTCCAGCAGCAGTCCAGAGAGGCCAGGTCCCAGCATTTAATCTGGGGAATAAAAAAAAAAAAATTTGACTTTTCCAAGAAGTCAACGAAGTCTCAATACATATTCTGCAGATGCTAGTTCTAACTATTAAATTAACTACCAACTATTTTGATAACTGATCAAGTAAGGGCTGCCAAAACAAAAAAAACATTACAAAAACTCTGTCCAACGAACAAACTGTAGCTGATACTATAAAAAGAAGGCTGACCCACCTCTCGGTCCATGGAGGTGCTGATGAGCAGCTCTCTGTCATTGTGCAATTGGATTGAACTCATGTTGAAGATGATCCTGCTGTGGTTCTGACCCTCGGAAGACGTCCCAAACAGAGTCCACATCTGCTTCCCCGCTCTGGTCAAGTCCCACATCACCAACTCACCACTGAGGGACGTGCACGCACACACATTTACAGGTCATACAGGACAGTGCATTGTTTTTATTGTCTGAATTACGACTGAGGAATAATCAGCTTGCAGCTGCATCACGTGCATCTACCTAAAGCAGCTGGACACGAGTTGTGTCGGCCGCCCCTTTGGCCAGTGGACGTGGAGCCACAGTCTCTCTTTGACCCCGGGGTCGACTGCAGACCGTCTTTTCTTCATGTACGGTAGTTTCAGAGTCATCAGGCCTGCCGGGGCGGGGTGCAGGTGAGAGGGTGCAGAGAGGAGTTATGTAAAAATCATCAAGGTCATCCAGCTTTCTTAAAAAAGATTTTGACTTTTTGATATTAACAAGTTTTTGGATGTATTGCTATTCTAAGCAATAAGCAAAAAAACTAATATTTTCTGCATGTAAACGTAGCAATCGATGCTGATCAAACCTTGGCTGTAACTCCGTACCTTTTCCCTTCGCTGTGCTCCAGATCCTCACTGTCTGGTCTTTGCTCCCGGAAGCAAGATAGCAGCCTTTCTCGTCTCCTGCAGACACTCCGCCGGTAGCTATAGGATGAAAAAACAGTTAATATATAATATACACCGACTAAACACACACTAAAAATGAGAAGCTGAGCGTTGAGAAACGTTGATGAACGTAGAACTGAACTCTGACACCTTCACTGTCCTCAAGTCTGCTGCAAATGGCGTCCTCGCTGGCCAGTGGCGACCACGCCAGAGAGTGGATCTCATTGTCGTGTCCGCGCAGACGGTGCATCACCTCGCCTTTCTTACTCACATCAATCAGCACGATCATCCCATCTTTGTACCTTAGACAGAAAAACGATCACAAACAGTGATATTTAGATTGTTCTTTGATTTGCAGCTAAAGGTTGAATCTGATTAAACTTTGTAAACTTTATGATCTCAGATTTGAAAACTTCACTTCTTACCCTACAGCCACAGTGCTCCAGGTGTGAGGGGAGCAGGTGAGGCAGAAGATGGTCCTGGGCTCTGGGAAGAAGCTGGCCGTATCTCCTGTGTTGTACCAGTGACAGACCACGATACCCTTCTCATCCCCTGACACCACCAGGTTTTTATCCACTGGAGACCAGTGCACAGCTGTGACGGAGGTCTGTTTGTGTGTAGGAGGAAATAAAAACAACTGTTAGTGACATCCTGGTGATGCCGAGTATCACAGATTTTACGAGTCAGGCTCGAGTGGAAAGTTTTAGTTTCTTATGATAGTCACAAAAGCAGTTTCCAGGGTTTTTCTTCCTTCACAGGACACAAGTCAGCCTTTATGGACAGATATTTGGAGCCTGGATCTGTGCTCAAAGATTTATGTTCTATGGCTTTTATTTACAAATCAAACCACTGAAAATTTGCAGCCATCATTTGAAGCAAATAATAAAAAAACTAAAGAAGCAATGCCCTCCCTAAGCTTGACAACTGTTTTAAAAATGCCCTCGAGGGAGTCACTGAATTGCTGCAGAGGAGTAAAAAAAAATGTCCTGCACATCCTGTCAAGCTCAGGTAGTTTACTTTCTGTGTACAGACTGGATAAGCAGCCCATTCTCACCATGACAGCAAAGAAATGTGAGACCGAAATGTCATCATCTCTTCAACAAACCATTTCTGGTGCTATGGTGCAACAGAAACAGGAATGCTGACACTCACCTGATGAGCTGCATGTTCCTTTATAAGAGCCTTGCTGTCTGAGTCCCAGAAGCGAACACTCCCATCATTGGAGGAGCTGACACAGAGGTGACTCTGGCCTGCATGCTGACAGAATGAAAAGCCCGACACCGGGTCTCTGTGGCCGACCAGCTCACCTGAAAAACACAGAGAACCGAGAACAGAGAACACAGAGAATGGTTAAGACTCAATATTTTCAATGAGTGACAATCAGTTCACTCAATAGTAACAGTTTGTCCTCTGTGGCTCTGGAAGAGCACTCTGAAGTCTGAGAAAATAACCTGGATGACATCACAATGACATCATTTCTCAGACTTTGGTGGTTTGGCATTGCAATTTTTAATTTCTAACAGAAAGCCTTATTTACAAACTAACTTGCATCATGGGATTTGTAGGATCTAGTGTTCTTGCAGGTTTTTGAAAATATTTTGAACTCTTTGATTTTGGCTTTTTGTCTCATGAAGGTCCCCAAACTTGATAAAGGTGCAATAATAAATCACTAGAGTGTCCCTTTAATTGATTAATCATTGTCTGAAAACAGTTAAAAACACTAATCACAATTGCTCATGTCCTAAAGAAAGATTATTATTATCAGTTTACAATCGTATGACATACAACAACTGGCTGGAACTAGAAAATATGTTTGAATGGCTTAAAATGATCAATGAATTACAAACATTGTCATTGTTGATGGCACTGATCTCATGAGCATTATCCATTTTTGTGCTCAATCAGTTCAAAAAAAAGTCCTGTTACTTGAAAAATGAAATAGTTTTAGTGATTGACGACCTGATCAGCACTTTACCGGTCCAGCCAGCTGGTCAGATATCAGTTTTTCTTTCAGCACATGAGTTCAGGAGCTGTGATCATCACACCTGAGATGATCTGACCACCTTCATTTTGAACTTTCACCCGCGTGTAACACAACTTTCATCCCTGACAGAGGCTGGGTGATGAGCACCAGAGTGACTCCTGCGTGCATGCGACGTGCAGCGCCGGCGGCAGACTCACCTACGACCCTGCAGGAGGACGCAGACACGTCAATCAAATAGATGTTGTTTTTGGCTCCGACGCCCAGTAAACCACTGCTGCTGACGTCACTGCAGCGGGAGCAGTACCAGTTGGGAGAGGCGGGAAGTGCCCGCTCGTGCATGACGCCTCCGGTCTGTTTAAACGCACCGATTATCTAATATAAAGTCTGATATCAAGCAGAATCAAACTTCTCACATGTCACCTGCACTGTGGCAGCGACTACACTAACAGCCGTACGGCCAGCGTGGTGTCGTAAATCCCTGCCGGTTGCCCACACTACGGGATCCCAGTTGGGTCAAACCACTTCAAATTCGCTGTCTCGAACGGCAATTTGCAGCTTAATAAATGTACATTTAACATCACCATAACAAGAATGTAGAGGTTGACACACTATATCCTCACTAAATGCATTAAAAGAGTAGCGAAGACGGCAAATGACGAGGCTATTTTCCATACTGACGCTGTAAACACTACTGCCGTAAAGCGAACACACTGGTGTGGTAAATATACAACATGGCGACTGCAATGACAGGACGTGGTGAGAGAAATGAACTCTGAATAAATGTTTCATTACATGACGTTAACTCTGTCTGCTGACGATGTTTTAACGGGGTTTACTTGTTTTCAGGTGTTGCTTTTATTAGGAACATATCTGGGCTGCTGCAGTCAAGGTAAGTACATCGATATCAGTAACGCGTTCACTGTCTGTGCAGAAGGACAAATGTCTGCGGACGGGTTAAGCTCATATAGGACAATATTTCTGGGAAGTAAGGCGTCCAACATGCGTTAATGTATCTTTTCATAAAAAGACACTTGCATTAGAATGCTTGAAAACATTTCAAACAATGTAAAATGCGTCAAAGTGCCCTGTCTATTTGGATTGTCATGAAAACTATGAAAATGGGGACAATTCAGCAGCCCTGTTCTCTCTAAAGTACCTCTTTTTGTATATAAATATAATAAATATAAATATAAATGTCTTGTTTTTTCTCCTAAATGTCGGTCCAGGTTACAGGTTCTGGGTGGTGGACCTCAGCAGCTCTCATGTCTCCACACCAGCTCCTCACTGGAGGCAAAGACCTGGGAGAGGAAGAACCAGAAGGTGTATCCGCCTCAGCTACCAGACGAGCCCCGCAGACCAGCAGTGAGTGTCTCTGCCTGGCTATATTATGAATATCAAAGTGACAAGATGTCCCGGTCAGGCATCACCTGACTAATCTGTAGATTAGACTTTTTGTCCACGACTCAAAACTATTTATTTTACATATATATGAAACCAGTAAATATTCACATTTGTACTCTTGTTGGTACAAACATCTGAACATTTTGGTGTCTCTTTTCTTTAGGAGATCCACCACAGCCGGAGGCAGATCAAATACAGCAAAGACAAGATGTGGTACCTGGCCAAAATGGTGAGACCTGCAGCGGGGATTTTTCTTCAGAAGTACCATATCCTCAAACAACTGAATTGCATTAAGCAGTAAATTAGTCTTTAATCTTCAGTTCTGACTGACTGATGGGGAAATCTGGGTATTAGCCTTATAAGGCCATTGTTAGAAAGAATTTGCAACTTGAAACCCCAGATTTAATTATTTTTATGAACGATGACATCATAAAAAGATTCATACTAACGTGTTAAAACAACAAAGTCAAATAAACTAACTGATCAGGGCAGTGTTGGACCAGTAACTCCTGAAAAATAAAATAAAATTAGCACTTTTGTCAAAGGAGTCTGGTCACTTTGAAAAGCGCATAGATTGATACACTTACAGTTATGATGCAGTTTGTCGTTGTAGGGCTGTCTCACAGCAAGGTAAAAAGCTGACTGCCGTCTACTGCAAGTCATATGCTGACTATGGATAGTCGTACCTCATCCAACCCCACTGCAAAAAAATGAACCGGAATCCAGAATTTCACTTCACATTTTCCATGAATTAAATAGACAGACAGTTCTTATAAATGTTATCTGTTTTTTCAGCATATGTTTCTTCCTGTTGTTTTGTCCATAGATCCACTGTGGTGAGGGTTGACTTAAGCACGGAGGCAGTTAAAAAGTTGCCTCCTCAGGCAGTCCAACACCCCGCTGTCCCAACAGCTGTGGCAGTCATTTGGTTGTTTCATCTCACTGTTTGTTCTTCTTCGCAGATCCAAGGGATGAGCATCGACCAGGCTATCGCACAGCTGGAGTTCAACGACAAGAAAGGGGCGAAGATCATGAAAGAGGTTTGGAGCTGCATGTTCACCCTTTTGCCGTGTGTGTGTGACAGTTACAAATAAATGTTACTCAAATTCCTGCATGATTTGGAGTTTTCCCATTCTTACTGCTTATGACTTTCATTGAGCTGTTGTGGATTCTTGCATTATTTTGATCCACTCCCCATCACACCTATGCACTAGAAGTATATGTATGGATGTCAGAGGGTCTGTGTTTATTTGCCTGTTTAGGTCCTTCTTGAAGCTCAGGAGATGGCGGTCAAAAATCACAATGTAGAGTACAAATCCAACCTGTATGTTGGTAAGTAAGCGTTTCACTATGTAAACAACTGCAGATTAACTTTTGTTTTGGATTAATGGGGACAACAAGTTTTTAAAAATAGGTCCAGTATTAAAGCTGTGATGTGTAATCCTTCGGGGCAATTGTGCACCGTCAACATACATCCACTAAAAGTGTTTGTTTTTGCCACCAACACGCTTACATCATTATTATTCCGTCTGACACCATTATGGAAAGAATCCCTTCAGACATAAACCTTTTTGTTAAAGAGTAAAGAGTAAAATAGTTTTTGCTTCACAAGAATCAGCCGTTATATCCCTCTGTTCGACGCCACCAGACTCCATTGACAAAAACATCATCATTTTACCTTGCCGAACGCAGGAGTTGCTGCTTGACTGCTGCATCGATCTTTAAAACTCCAAAATCAGACAATAACGTTACACCGCAGCTCGTTTCATGGCTCAATACTGGACCAAGTTTCAAGAACTGTTGTTAGTTAATTAGACACAGAAACATGGGAGAATGGGGTCTTTCAAGGCTGACAAAGTTTCACTCTAACACAACATGAACTCCTTGCAGCTGGATGACTAAGTATCAAGTTTTGCGTATTTAATTAGCACGGTAGCTTAAGTGAGTTCCCACCTCTGGGATGCCTTAAGGCATCTCAACATGAAGCCGTTTTTATTCTTTGTGAAACTCTGCTAGATAAAAGATAAAACTGAAACCATATTTTTTTTTTGTTGGTGGAGGGTATAACTGTGACATCTTAAATAATCTTTTTGGGGAATAAAAGCTATGTTATTGATGGATGCAGTAATTATTTGAATATGTAGACTTGAATGTTTTTCAAAGACTTCCCCAAACTTCTCTAAAAGCTGGTGTAAGTCATCACATCCTGACAGCCATTCTGCCAAAGAACAAGACAATAAATTTCAGAGTTGGGGAAATGACCTTCAGTAGGAGGGGAAGCAGGTCATGAATTTTTTAAAGCAGTACATTTCTTTTGAGTTCATATGCTGTGCAGAGTGAGTAATTTATGTTGTGTTTCAGACATTATTACAGATAAGCTCAAACTCAGCACAATCTTTGTTATTTTGACCAGTTTTTCATTCAAAGGCACCTCTACAAATTAAATGAGTTATTCTCATTCTCTTATTTTATCTCTCTCTCTCTCTCTCTCTCCGTTTATCTCATCCCCTCTTTAATCCCCTCCTGCAGCTGAGTCCTATTCCGGCAAAGGGAGGTACCTGAAGCGGGTCCGTTACCACGGCCGGGGGATGTTTGGCATCATGGACAAAGTTTACTGTCACTACTTTGTGAAGCTGGTGGAGGGCTCGCCACCCAAAACAGAGGAGAAGACGAGCTTTGACCAGGCCAAAGAGTACGTCCAGAACCTCAAGAACCGAACCATCATCCACAGCCTATAGACCTTCTGATTGGATAATATTCTACATGTATGTCTGTGTGTGTCATTTGTAAATAAATACATTGATAATGAAATATTACAGCATTGTTCATTTCTGGTATTTTCATTCTTATTTTGAAAATAATGTTGTCTACTGCCAGTGATGCAGTTCTAACATCCTTGTGGGCCCTTGAAAAAAGTTTGTAAATTTAAAGGAATTAGAAATAGATAGAAAGTGCTGGAAAATAGAAATAAATTGGCTGGATTCCATTAATTTTTTTTTTTTTTTAATAATTGTAATAGTAGGTAGACTTCATGTCTCAAACTAAGCCATGTCGGGTCTTGAAATTCATGAAATTAGGCCTTGAAGGAGTTTTAAGCTGTGGAAACCCTGATTCATAAACAACTCACATTTAACATTTATGCATTTATTAGTATTGTTAATGATGTCTGGACCAACAAACACATTAAATCATCAACATGGAAATATGGAGAAAATGATTCAACACTGGCTGAAACACAAACAATAAAAAAAAACAAGCAGGACCAGGTAGAGGAGGTTCAGTACATCATAAAGAATGGATAAACATTGACAAGTGTAGATGATCAATATCAGGTTTATTCCTTTTGTTTGTACTGCTGCCGGCATAAATTTGGAGATAACAGTTTACAAGAAAGCAGCATCTGGAAGTAGTATACCGAAACTACCCAATTCTGAATTCTAAACATGTTCAAACAACTTCAGACGTATTGCTTATAATGAAAGTCATTCTGAAACAGCTCCCAGAAGGTGAGTGCTCACCTCTGCAGCATATCTGTGACCTCAGCACTCAAAGTTTGAATCGCAGTATAAGTGTGGGAAGAAATTTGACTTTCACTCCAATCTTTCACTTGCCAAGTTACCAAAACACCAGCACAGGCGCAGGTGGGGAAAGCATCTGTGTTTTAGCACACGAAAATAGAGCCTCAAATTTGTCTGTTATGCTGTCAAAGCTTCACCGTGATGGGTTGTCGTGCTGGGGTGACAGCAGTCACCACAACTCCTCCCCCGAGTGCAAATCTGTCTGCTTCGCTCATCTTCGGCCCTTCACTCCCACCACAGCTCTGTGAGAAACTGGCCTGCAGAGACGTCCTCAAAGCCTTTTGTAAAACACAGGAAATGATGAGCTGGAAGTGACTGGCTTCGCATCGAGGCAAAAAGAGGAAGAACTTAATGGTGATTTCACAGAGAACATCAGACTTCTTTTGTGGCTATAAAATATGATTAAACCTGCTTTTATTATTGCCTCTTTTATTATTATTATCTTCTGAAGATGTCTCTATATAAGAAGGCAGACATGAAAATTAGTTCATTTATTTCTCGAATATTTATTATTTGCTTTCGGGTTTCTCAGAGTCTTCTCATCATTATTATCTGTTATTGTGCTAATACATTGAATATAGAGGGAAAGAAATCATCTTTAGAGAAACAAACTAAGGAGGATACATGAAAACATTGCCTCTTTGGGAATTTGTATTTTCTAAAGGTCACATTGTCTCAGTATCATCGGGGCCCAGAGCTTCGTTCTATGTTGCTGTTCCTCATTGGCCTTTAGTTTTCTGTTCCTGATGTGAGTAATCCGGCTAGTGTATCTGCCTGTCACCACGTCCCTCCGAAGCCCTTGTCAGTTCTAAGGAGCTTTGAGTGTATTTTCAAATAAAATGCCATCTGCTGGCCCCAATTTCAGTAGACAAGTGCCCTCAATCTCAGGTTGGAGGCCGGTTCGGTCCCACAGCACAAAGCGGCACCGACCTGAGCAAAGGCTTCATTTTCCTTTTTTTCCACCTTCTTCACACTTTCACTACCTGATAGTCCCTCTTCACTCCTACTCTCACTCAAAATCTACAAGCACAAATACTAACATGCAGAAAACGTAGAATATTCATTCAATATTCAGCCTGAATGAGACTGGATTTTTGAGCCAACATCATAATTGAGAGAAAAAAAAATCCACAAATATTAAAAACATTGTTGAAAATCACTCTTTCACTGAATTTTAACAGTGATTATCCCAATTATTATCCCAAGTAGACAGTACATCTTCAGTATTTCTGTATCAGTGTTAGGGTTCAGATTTATTGAAGTGGGGTTGTATGAGTTATCCATAGTCACTGTACAGACAGATGGCAGTCAGCATGCCTCCCGTTTAAAGAAGCACCTAAACAAGGATCAAAATATAACATTAATATATTGTTTAAGTCTACACTGTATTTAGTGGGTGACTATTTTTGCCAGTTTACCTTAATGCTTCAGTTTCATGTTGGAAAGGGACAACTGACAGCAAGATAAATCTGTGAAAATATTCTAAGTAAAATAAGTGGCTGAGGTTTTGTTTCTGCCCCCGTTCACTCCCCCTGGCACTTGCTATGTATAAGACACAAACAAATGGACATGGCTCTTTAAAAATACATGAGGTCAATGAGCTGTTTTTCAAGGTGGAGTAAGAAGCTTTGGCGAAAATCCAAGGGATGGTTTGTTTGTGTTCCTTTAAATACACCGAGACTAATTGGAGGATTGAATGGATCCATGAAGTCAGTAAACTGAGCAATGATGCATTCAAGTGAACCACAGAAAACTACAAAACAGTGCAATGACTTTTGTTTTTTTTTTTCCCACAAACCAACTTGCTTTTCTCCAACTGTAATCATGCAAAGACAGGCTACAATCGTGCACACACAGCTGCGACTCGTGTAACGTCCGCGCTAATTAGTCAGCGTTGGACAGATGACTTCCTCTGCCCGGCAGCTACGGACACGCGGATACACACCGAGATTGAAGTGAAAAATGTTTGGCAAAGCTTCGGCCAATAAACCTGAGAGGCTTGTGGTCCATCTGGGCTTTCTGTCAGAGAAGAGCATGTTTGTGTGATTCGTGTTGGTGAAGCGGCAATACTGCTGATTAGCAGATGTGTGAATATTGTGCCACGTTTGTCTGTGTGCATGACAGAGGGTGAACGATCCCTTTGAGAGAATCCGTAGATTATCACTCTGCTCTTGTCCTGTACTGATGAGCTTTCATGAAAATCAGAAGGGAATCATACCAGTGTTTGTTTTGTTTTGTTGCCCATTTACTTTACATCAATGCTTTTGTATTTTAAGAGGTACTGAAACCTCATACAACTCCACTTCTCCACATGCAAACTACTCCTTTAAATTCCCAGTAGTGGTACCTCTGATCGCAAGTTCCAGTAAACATAATGGCCATCTGGGGAAGACAGCGAGGGATCATACCATTATCAAGTTGTCGGTCCTGCTAGCATTGGGGCAAAAATCTACGAAACCAACCAAACACGACTGTGAAGAGTTAAAATGACCTTTAGAAGACGCACAATGTAGTGGTAGTGCTAGTAGTAGTGACGGGACAGTTGTCTTTAGTTGGACAACTAACAATAGATACTACAGCCCCCCTGCTACTCATTGCAACTACCTCTTTAAAACCCCAATAGCAATGAGCTAAAACTTCTTAAAACTTCTTAAACAATGCGACAAAGTGAAATAAATCACTGCAGTCTCAGAAGGTTCATGTTAAAACTTCTC
Source organism: Protonibea diacanthus (assembly GCA_028641955.1). Taxonomy (NCBI): domain Eukaryota; kingdom Metazoa; phylum Chordata; class Actinopteri; family Sciaenidae; genus Protonibea; species Protonibea diacanthus. The sequence goes on from CM053990.1 coordinate 11,583,969, forward strand.
CAACTTCAGTTTATCTTGAGAATTGCTGCTTGACTTTGATTTCAAGCAGCAATTCTCTTCTCTTCAAGTTGGAGATGTTGGTTTTTGTTTGCTAAGTTGCAGCCGTTCTCTCTGACACTGAAGTCTCCGCTTGGACACAGATTTTTTGTTTGTTTGTATGTCACACTTACTTCTTTTCTCTACCCTTGCTTCCTGTATGTCTCTGCACTGTGTGCGCAATAAATCTCAAACGACTATAATCATATAGTCATGGGAAGTCGCATGAATAAATGCTCAAAAATGAAACAGAATGAAGCTACTATCCAATTCCACTGCTCACCCTCACCATTCCTCCGTGGGGGCACCGTGGTGGAGTTCATTGCTTACATGAAGTGAATTACGTGTCGTCTCATTCCAAGCATGAGCTCATTGGGCAAACAAGACCAGAAATCGTGCCACGAGGCCGGGAATTAACTGGAGGAACCATTCAAATAGTCTGGAATTTATTATTCATGACGGGTGAAATTGTGCATTGAAAATATTCTGTACACAAGCGTATGCTGGTGCAGTCACACACACACACACACACACACACACACCTGGATGAAAGAATGGGATGTCAGGATGCTTCCTTTCATTTGTTTTTAATGTTGGTTGTCGGTCAACGTGCCGGGCAGCCCTGCAGAGGCACAGATTGAGAAACAAATAGAAATCAGAAGCCAGTTGTGTGGGGAGTGCCTCGGGGTGTTATTCATTTCCTTTTAACTTTTCCATTTTTTTCCCCTCTCCCTGTCTCTCTTTGGCGGCGGTGTGCAGAGAACGACAGCCGCAAAATGGTGTTAGCTCCCAAATGAAATCTCCAGCACAAACACCACAGAGCAGGCTGCCTGCTGGCCCGGCGCTGGATGCTTTGCCCTTGAGAAACAAATCCAGACACGAAACACTTTGTTAGCTCTCTGGACAGCCTCCAATAAAGCCACATTCACCCCCTTTTCCCTGAAAAAGCTCACAGTCTTTATCTCTCTGACAGGGACACATCTGTTTCTAAAGGAGAAGAAAGCAGCAGAAACAAAAGTACTTGTCGGTTCTTGTTGCAGTTCAATATTTTAGTTGATTTTTTTTTTTTTTTTTAATACCAGTTTTTTTCAACACCATCTAAACTTTTTTGACCTTTCAGATCTCTTCAGTATCAAACATGCGCCCGAGGCTTGAAAGATGACCGTAAAAGGTTTCCAATTTCCCTAAAGGTTTCTGTGTGAATGAAGACGGACACTCGAAGACGGACAAAAAAGTCACAGTAAAGAGCGAGAAGTTATGAATCACACCAAATGCGATAGCGAGACAACCTTTTGGACAGTCTTTCCTCGAGGGCCTTCATAGTGTACACACACAAAAAAAAATGAAAGAAGAGAGCTTGAGAAAGACATTCAAACCTTTTCTTTCGTTCTCAGCTCTGCAAACCGGGCCATTCACTGTATTTTGGATTGTTTTCGTAAAGTTAGAACAATTATCTGGTGCCGTTTTAAGCATACTGAGGCATACTGAGTAAGGCTACCTCCAGCTCCTCCTGTGATAATGTCATCGGGGCTTTCTGTCAGATAAGAGACAGAATGTCCCTGGAACACTTCCAGTGGCCAAATCTGATTTCTCCAGTGTGTTCTGAGTCTTCACCGAGGACCTCCTCCTAGTTGAATTTGTCCAGAATACCTCCTCAGGGCATCTTAACCACCTCAACAGTTCTACATGGAGCTTTGTCTGGATGTCCAGGCTTCTCACTCCGTCCCCTGCAATGAACTCAGACAGTATGCAAGGGAAACTTGTTTCAGCTGCTTGTATCCGCAATCTCATACCTTTGGTAAACATAAAATCAGTGGCCAATATACTTCAAGACAGCAACTTATCTCGATCCCACTCCAAGCGGCCGTTTTCCAGACCTGGTTTCCAGACTTAGCACTAAAAATCCATGTAAATACTAAAGGAAGATTGAAATGCCGTTCCTTTAGAGTTGGAGAGGCCTTGTAGGTTTGAGATCTGCATTGAACAGTAACTTCCTACTCTGCTTTGTGTTAATGCTTTGTTCAAGAAGACAAAGCCAAGCAGCACTAAGTGACACCGCTGCAGACTGGAAGCAAAAGCAAGGTATCACCACGATTAGGCGCACAAACTCAAATGAAGCTGAGAGAGGAAACTGCGGAGGGTAGATACACGGGAATTCAAACGATGAAGCTTCGTTGATCGCTGCGGAATTAATTTGATCAAGCATCTGAAATAATTTAGCCGTTGAAGCCAGCTGTCAAGTGGCTTTTTGGGTGAAAAATTTTGATCACGGGCGAGATGGAGTTGATTAAAATTCAATCTATTTTTTATATGCCCTCCTGGTTCCGCTCCTCCAGGGTTCACACTCCCATACCGACGCAGTTCTGTGTATTCAAATTGGAAACACTGATATTACAAATGAATGATCATTGTCATGTTATCTGTAATTTCCATCACGGTTTTCATCTGCACAATGATATGACTGCATTTTAGCAGCACTGGGTGTCACTGTTGCATCACTTCTGAATCCTCCTGCGCCGCACCGCATCTCAGAGGCTTCAGCAGCAGCTCAAAGCCTGAGCGTCATGACTCACAGGAGGGAGAGGACGGCTTCCCTTAGCATGTCTGCAGACTCCTCCGGCGGATCACATCCCACTTGAAACCCAGAGACCCAGAAACCAATCTGATACAATCCTGCTGGGTATGTGTGCTGCATGTCTTTCGATTCATCAAGATGAATTTCAATATTTCAATTTGTCACGCCTGCTGCAGCTGTGCGGTGCAGAGCTGTGCGGTGCAGGGAGCCTGTGTTCAGCAGGCTGAGAAAACAACTACCATTAAAGACTGTAAGACGGTCAAATTGGCTTTCTGTAATTCTGATATCGGCCGTATGCTTTCCAATATTTCATTACAGCTGTACAATAGTTAATCAAATGTCCAGGCGCGCTGCCCTGAATGACAAGCACCACTGCATTTGCATTGACGCCAAAACCCCACAGTGATTCCTGTCCACACAAATCCATCTGGAGCTGAATCAAAGTAAAGTGCATTTTGCAAAGCGACAAAGGCCCAAAGTCAAAACACAAGGCAAACAAATTTTGAAGCACCCCACCTCCTTCAGCACTCCTTTCCATTGTCGAATTTTCTGGCTATAAAATTTGACTTCACTTCAGAGGCCTTTGGGTGATGTGACAGGTTCTGTCACTGTTTTTTTCGATGCTCTGTGGTCAAACCATATAATATATGAAAATATACAAGTACAAATGGGGAGCGGTGACCTTGAAGGGTACATTACTCAGATAACAAACAATGGTGTTCTTTTAAGAAAAAGGACTGAAAGTTACAAGGTTTTTTCTACCTTCTCCAAACTTCTCAAAACTTTGGGCAAAGTGAAGAAAGCACAAAGTCAAAAACATAAGGCAAGCAAACTTTCCAAAACTTCAAACCTCAAACTTTCGAATGACATTCATTTTCATCTAGCTGTTATGGATGTATAAAATCTGAGGTGTCTTCTCCTGCTTTGAACCTAAAGAAGACCTGCAAATATCGGTTTTATTAATTAGACGTGCCAAAAATTATATTTATTACCAAATATTTAATGTGTCCTTTCAAATTGATCATTTAAAAAGCCAGTGAAAACATCATGGAGGGATGGTAAAGTGGATTTTTTGCACTCAGTAAAACATATTATGTCATTTATTCCTTGGCTAAAGTAAGTTGAAAGACAAGAGGCTGTCATTCATTCACCACTCACTCCAAAGGGAGTTCTATGAAGAGGACTACATAGTGTGACAGATGGCAAATTGCTTGCAAATGACTTAACTTAACTGTTTATTGACACGTTTTCTCTCTGTGCATGCATGATTATAATTGGCTCTTGGTTAGTGACCATCAGTTGTACATCATGCAATTACACAAGACATAGCAGCCAACAGGCAACCAGTCCAACAGCAAGAAGCCCAACTCGGCATCTGTCTTTCAGTGTTTTATGTCACAAAGATCTGGCCAACGTTTAAAATTCAGTTCCAGATTTACTCTGTTTTGTTGCATATGGCTTGGTCACTCTCTCCTTTTTTGTTCTCAGTTTCCATCATCAATGTCCTCTTTGGCCTCTTCACTTCTGCCATTATTTCCACAGAAGCTGCTGAGCCCATTCATGTCTTGCCACTCTAAGCTAGCATCCCCCTCCCTGCCCTGGGCTCGATAACCTCCTCCTGTGTGTCACCAGTGTAAAGCCAAGCACACATATGAACCCTGATGGTCTGGACTCACTGTCTGGCCAGTACGGCTAACTGAGTGAAGCTAACATTAGCCAACAGCAGCTATAGTTCACAGCAGTTCATTTCACTGTGCATCAGGAAAGTCTGTAAATCACAGAGAGTTGAGGCAGAGCAGCCCGAGGACATCAGGGGGAAAACCAGAACTATTTTCTCCGTAAAATATGATCCAATTTCACAGAAAAAAAAATCAGTAAAATAGTTGGTTATGTGTGACTTTGTGCCATAAAGTGTTACTTCTCCCAACCTGGACCCAAGTTAGCATGACAACAGGCGTAAGGCACCATTCACTCGATGACATAGCATCAAAATGATTTTTAAGTTGTTATTTTAAGGTAGAAAAGTTACATAATGTTGTTCTAACCTGCCTCAGGCAAGGCTGCTGTCATCTCTAATGGATGAACAAAAATAAATAAAATAGTGTATTTTTACATCCAACCAGTTGTACTGTTGCTAGGCGAACACTCACACCTCATCGGCATAATCTACAGTTGACTGACAATTGAGGCTGTATGTCCACTGAAGATTTTTTTTTTTCAGGATATTTTTTTTTATATGTCTGTTCTCAACCTGAGGGCCCCAGGAACTTCCAAATATCAAATAGTTGTGCAAAATACAATAAAATAAATTCAACATTCAATAACACTCAACATAGGGGACAAGAACTTAAAACACAGTATGCTACAGGTTACCAACAACATTACCTCAGTAATATGTTAATATATTTCTGTTATTATTGCTATTTTAGACCTAAAGCAGACCTGTTGACTGCTGACTGTGAAGGTACCGTTATTTCATTAAATATAAAAACAGAAATTGAAGCTAAAATTGAATTAGTTGTTCTGTCTGTGGGCAAAACAATCACCCTCCTGTCTGAGTTCTGTGGCTTACAGTATTTCTTTTTGGTGGTCATGACTCCAAAATATTGAGAACCACAATGTTAGACCAGTAGACCAGGCAAGGATTAGGCCAGACTTAATTGCCAATATTAATTATGAGTGATCATATTGACACTCCCTTCACAAACAAATTCTGCATTCCATAAAGATGTTATACTCTGCAATACGTTTTGCTTAAGTGTTGTCAAGAGACAAGTGTGAGTGAGTGTGCATAAAACTCGTGGCATCAGGTAATTAAAGACGCAATCTATGATCCAATGGAAAACATAAAACCAGGTCAAATCAGATTAACTGAAACAAGTAGCATTCTGACTTTGAATATAAAATTTGAATGCTGTCTGTCACGGCTGTGTGGTTATGCTAAAATTATGCACCCATCCCAAATAGTCAGAGCTGAATATTCTTAGTGGTCTGTAAATCAGTCCAACCCTACCTGAATTCAAATAAGCTCTTTAAACGTGATCTATATGGCCTCTCAGCGAGCTAATTCTGTCCTGAATTTCACTCTGTATTTACAGCGTCGTTAGCGAGGCGGCTGCACCTTCTCTGTCACTTGAATTAGGGCCAAAGTCAGAGGAGCCCACGTTTGTTTCTCTCTGTTGCCGCGGGGAAAGTCACCTGACGCCTGGCGACGCTGGAGATCAGAGGCTCTCCAGTCATAAAACGGCCCATAAACACAGAAACAATCAAGGGAGGACGAGGCTTTTGTGTGTGTGTGTGGGTGTGTGTGCGTGTGCTGCGTATAAAGAATACACTGAATGTATGTGTTTGTGTGAAGGCCAGGTGGAACATAATTGCCCACCTCCCTGCCTGAAATTCACTAAAGCAAAACGTTAACTCTGTGCTGAGCCAAACCTTCTTTATTAACAAGGAACATTGCACCTCTATCCAGTTAATGAAATATTGATTTGGAAATTGTATTGTAAGACGACGGAAGGCTTTTAAAGTGCTTAGTGCCTTTGCTCAGAGCCAACTTCATCAATTATTATTTTTTAATGGTATTCTTTGAAAACGCTCCTAAAGCAGAGAGCAGTTTTCCCTGGGCATTGGCGTGCACCGTGTCCGCGATTAGCGTCATATTTCCGTACCGATGGAACTCGGGGACCGGAATGACTGCATGTTTTTTTAATGAAAGATGTTGGCATCAAACTGAGTTTTATAATGACGACGACAGTGGAACATTGCTGATTTAATGATTTGTTTGTTCCTATTCCAGTTCAGCTGTTAAAAGAAAAAAAAAAAAAAAAAAAAAGAGAATTAGTCACATTTCCAAATGTAGTTTACAATCAGCAACTCGGTATAACGGGATTGTGGGTCTCTGGTGTCCGAGCTGGGCCAATTTTTGAGAACCTCATGAATCAAAAATGACAAAAATTCGAATGTGTCTGCACTGTAGTATCCATCTGTACAGTACAGATAAGAAACTAATCCAGACCAAATGGAAACCACTTGCTGCCTGAATTTGGTTATTTTGGTATCAGTGTTGAACAGCAGACTTCACTGAACCTTGACATCTCAAACTGAGAGATAAAACTAACCATCACTGCAGTGAAATAAAAAAGCCAAAAGTATCTGCGCCAAAACAAACACAGTGTTTCAATACTGCATTAAACTTCTTTAAACTTCTTTTTCTTTTTTTCACCTTTGATTTCACCAGGCTCTCGCCAACAAACTAAAAGTCAGTCCTAGATTTATTCTGTCTGGTGGCTTCTTACTTGGTCACTGTCTCTTTCTCTTAGCTTCTTCTTCTGTTCTTCCTCTTCCACTTTCTTTGCCTTTGACATTATGTTCAGTAGAGTGGATTAAGCGGAGATTTGCCACTTTAAACAGCTGTCTCTGTGGTGAGACAACCAAAACAGTAAATTATGGGTCATAAAAGCAGCGTCCAAATTAGGGAGGAGACGGGGCAACGAAATGTAAAATAAAATGCACTTTCCTGTCAGTAATTTCAAATGTTAAATCTCATCTGGTGGGATTATTTTGAATGGATTTGGGGTCAAATTAGTGAGTCTCCCCTCTGTCCATTAGCAAAGACTTTACTGTCACCTAACAAGGTTTCAGAATAGATGCAGGAAACACTGGTGAAACATGGCAATTATTCAACACAATGACAATTTAACAGAGAAGAATCTGGTTCTATCTCACTAAGTGGTTGGTTTAGAGGTGCCAATGGCCTAATGAAGTCTGTTTCAGTTGTTGAATTTTGTGGTTTACATGACCAAAGCAGGTAGAGTATCTCAACTGGGCAGATTTCCATTCATTGGCCGTGCTTTGGTGACTCTGGGCTGCAGAGTCTGGATTAGCAGGAGGTCATCATGGTTTATTACACACAGTCCATCAGAGCCGTTTCCATTCAGCCAACGTGTAACGCATGTCCAGTCTAATCAGAGCCATGGACACGACCTCTCACACTTCACTCAGCTCAAGCGGCGCTACACACGATTGAAATTCACAATGCGATTCACGCTCCAGTGCACGTACGTCCAGCCTTTGTTTTCACTCCATGCATGGGCAGCTCTCGACCATTTATTTACCATTGCAATACGAGCTTTAATCAAGTTTTGCCTGCACAGAACAATTCTTTTTTTTTTCATTTTGCAGTGGTACACAACATAGTAAAGGCAAGATCAAAAACAGCAGCCAGCAACACATTTTGGCATTGAATAGATGTTGAGGTGACAGTCTCGCCAGTGCTGGAAACCTTTTAAAATAGAGCATCAAAAGAAATCTTGACGTTTTGCCTGGTCACTCACTGCACAACATGTTGTTTTGCTAAACTCTGGATGTCTTTCTAAATGTCTTGCTTGCATCAGTTTAAAACGTTGAAAGTTGTATTTTAGTGTAAATCTGTCATCCTCTCTCTCAAACATGACTCTCAGGAGATCATTTCAGGCAGCAGGTGTAGTATAGATAACCCCACTGCAGGACTTGCTCTCCTTATGGTGGATAGTGTTGTTTTTGTCATGAAACCTTTCTTTCATCAGTCATCAGAAAAGCTAAAACATCCTCATGGAGCTCTTCTGCAGAATCAGTAAGGTTCTTGTAGGAAGGATTAGCAGGAATTTGTCTTGGGGTAAATAAAAATGAAAGGAGTACTAGAATATAAGTACCAGAAGATATATAATGATGTACAATGTGTTTAAGAAATGCACAGAAATGTGCAAAGTATTCACTAGGCAGTGTGCAAAAGTTCACAATTTGCAGAATATTTCGGCGTGCAGGTTCTGACCTCAGTGCCACCTGATGACCTGGGCATAGACAAGCGAGTTAGCTTCTTCTCTTCTAATTCTGTCCCTGAAACATTTCAATGTGTATGTTGATGGCAGCAGTACGCCTGGAGTCATTAATACTGACCACAGTCCACTGACCTTCCTCAACTCCAATGGTACAGACAATGTGGTGGCAGATGTATTGTCCTGAGCTCCTCCATTGTGTTGACCTTGACTGTCCTCTCCTTGGTTCTCCTCTAGCCTGTTTCCCAACTCTTAATCAGCTTCCTAGGTGATATGGTGAGATGTTGGATCATTGGAGTAGGTTGTCGGATGTCAGCTGTCAAAATCTGTATAGGTTTCAGTTTTAGCAACTTTTCTTTCTGATGTAGGTAGAAGGTTTTTTTTTTTTTTTGATGATTGTAATATTTGTTACCGGGAATCCTTGCAGGACACTGTTCTTATGGTTCCCTAGTTTATTACACATACATATCACAGTATATTGAGTTTGGACAAGACACCATTGGACATTTTAAAAAAGTAAATAATTGACAGCATTACAACCTTTGATTAACACTAGAGAAACTGTTCATTTCAGAGTAATTAACCAGCCAGTTGATCTAGATCTGCATCAGTTCCGTAATGACATAATCACTATGTATGCATGCAACGTGCATACAAGTGTCACATTACTGTAAATTTATAAATGTATTCAACGATTCACAGTTGGAATCGTTAAGACTGATGATGAGCTTAAGGACACGCAAACGACTTTGTAATGCCAGAAATTTGCAAATTCACATGATTCTAATTAAACTCACAATATCAGCGTTGGCTTTCTGTTTGTCTTCCAGATCTGATTTTCCATCATTGAATGAGTGCCTTTCAGCCGGCAGTCAAACTTCTGAAATCCTGCATGAAAAGTAAAGAATTTGGACACTTTTCCCACCTCTGCTGCCACTGTGGGCGGTGAGGGAATTAGTCTGACAGATGCAATTTCTCCTCAAACCCTCTGATCCCAACAACCTTCTCTGGAGGCTGCGTGCGCGCTCACCGAAAAGACCACCAGCGAATCCACTGGATATGTACATGAGGGCCCAATGCAGGACCAGATGTTGTTGTTGTGTTGCTGCTACAGAGTCACTCACATTTTCATTAATCACTATTCCAACGCTTCTCCTCCTCTCTTCTTAAACAATCGAGCATATGGGCTGCCTTGTCTGCACTGTGCCCACAACAAATGCGATGCCCGGCCCACGGTTCATCAAGGTCCCTCATGATGAAACAGCCTGAGCCACTGATCTCCCTCTAATTTAATGATAACTATCACCTGTTCTCCAAACGCGGCAGCGCACTCTAGATGGTTTGTGAGTAATTGGCCTGTGCCTTTTGCCTGATTAATTTGATTGCTACATTTTTCACTGTCCCCTCTCTGGTGATTGCTCTGGCACTACAGGTGCTGGGTTTCATTAATTACGTCCTTAATTGGTTTGGAAATGTTGCACGCAAGTTTGTTTTGGGGGAAGGTTGTGGTTTGTTGCGAGCGGCAAAACATCACAGCGTGTTCCTCTCACTTAAAAAGATAAATGAACCTCATCTTCTTTAGCAGATTGTGGCAAAAGATGCAGGAGGCATCGAAACTCAAGGACAACAAGCTGCTGGAGCCGTTGGATGTAAGATGGAGAAGTCTGGAAACTAATGCATGTTCTTGCCCTCCGTGATGTGTTTGATTTATTATCTGAAGACTGATGTGTGAATCCAAAATAACAGAAAGTTGAGATGTAAAGACCGCGGGAGTTAACCTGCTGACTGAGGATGCATTTGATGATCGGTCTTGACTGATTGCAACTCATGATCATAACCAATCATGTCCTGAAACATGAAATAAAGGCATAGTGTCTGGGTTCTGTGTTTGTTATGTTATCACAGGCCTTTTCAACAATCACAAGTCTTCTAGTTTTCTTGTGTCAGCCTGTGTTGTGATCAGATCTCAGTATGCAATTTAGGTTAATCAAGCTAGCAGACTTGTCAGCAAACGTGGTGATACGTCTCATATCAGCCAGTAAAGTCAGCTAAAATGTTCAGAAATAGAGTTCATAAAGACATGAGTGGCATGGTGACATTGTCCAGGGAGTACGTCATTTTAGCTTTGTCCAACAACAACAATGAAAGTTAACAAAAATAAAGTTGTACAAAGAGAAGCATTTGTTTCATTGAGAGTCTGCATCCTTTAAAAGGCTCCAGATAATCATTTTGTTCCCTTCCTCCCCTTGGTTCGGAGTGAATCATAGTTGTCCCTTAAAGGTTAATTTGACGTCTGCAAGAAACTCAAGTCTATGTTTGATTACTGGTTGTTGTCTGGGTTTTATGATCAGTGAACAATGAACAATAGGCAGTGTGTCCTTGAGAAGGAGTTTCAGAACTCAATGATCACATACCTCTGATACAAAATACAGATCCATTGCTCACTGATTACCTTCATTAAACAAGCTTCACATCATGACAGCATAGCTTACTAAAATGACAAAAAACAAAGCAGCAATTTGATCATTTACTTCCTTTGATTCGTCCTTTAAACAGCGTTTGACTTTATTCCTTAAACCCATTGAAGGTTTACATTAGTTAAATCTGTGATGCAAAGAGTAAACACAATTCACTACAACAAATGAAAGTTTAAATCCCTTTATTTTGATTGCAGTAAATCTTTGGAGAGGGATTAGATGTTCTAACAAGAAGTCTGACAAGATAGGCACCATGTAACTGAAATTGTCTGTGAAAGGAAAGAAAAACCCTCGAGGAGCCATTCTCCTGCCTCGCAATTACAGCTTCAAAGACTCTGGAGTCAGTGATGGTAAAACGATCAACAGCTCTGTCTTTCCATGATGTGAGATCCATTGCAAACATTACCACTGATTTTGTTTGATATTTTCAACTCAGGCGACATGTTATAATCATGAACTGGTTGTTTGTAAGGGGCCACAGTGAAATTGAAGTTGTATTGGTTTTGCATTGGTCCCATTGGTATTGGTTGAATAGGAGCACATTTTACATGTGAAATGCAAGTTTACACAAGTTAAAACAACAATTTCACAGAATATATATAAAGGCACATGTAGTTTTGGAAGATTGCACATGTGAAATACTTTTCACATAAAATATTTTACATGAATTACACTTTTTTTTTATTTTTGTTTTGATTTTGTCCCTACTCTGAGAGCTCTGGATGGTCAATCTGTTTTCATCAGCCTCTGTTTTCTCCTCTCTCTTTCTATAATGCAATTTCTAGCTGCTGTTTTGGAAATATATAAATATTTTACAATATAAATTGTTTATTCACCATACATACCTACATAAAAGTCTCCACTACAGAAGGAGAAGGAGTAGAATGAGGCAAAACAGAACTATAATCAGATTAGTACTTTTATGCACGTGGTAGATGCTAAAGCCCTTTCTGGAATAATTTCTCCATCTCTTCACAGCTTTCTCACCTACATTGTATTATAGTGGAATTATAAAATAAATAAAACCAAACTCCTACAGAGATATAATGAAACATATTTTTTGTGATTTGGGTAAACCAATTTTGACTTGAGTCCCATTCCTCCTTAAGTTTTTGCTAAAATAACAAAAAGAAAAAGAAAAAAAGACCTGTGTGTGGATTAAACGCGATAAAGGACGTGGTCCATGTTGCAGACTTTTGCAGCTGATTGTAAAATGAGTGTGCGAAAGGACGGATGACTTTAGGAGTCTCAGATTGAGATTGATTTTTCTGACGGTGATCAACACATAAGACATACAGCAGCGACAGGGTCATAAACGCAGAGCTTTGGTTATATTGGTTATGGGGGTGACTGTTTACTCTGGAGGCGTTTTTTTTTTTTTTTTTAATGTCAAAGCTTGAGAGTGATAAACGTTTATATGTGGTTCGATTTTTGCTCTCGACAAGGACGTTTAGCTCCTCCGCTGCCTCAGTCTGTGATCCTCTCCCCTCTCTGCTGTTTTCCTAAACCTCCTCTCCATCCAGTCAGTCTCCGTCTTTTCATCTGTCTCCGTAAGTTTCTCTCATCTCTTTATCTAACCAAAAACCAAGCAAAAAGTGTGACTAAATCTTTGTACTGATTACCAATACCTGAAATTGTCCAAGACCCTCCTGGAATCCCATTTTTTTCCCCCCAATTTTACATGTATCAGACACTCTCATCCAAATTGTACATAATGTGACTTGGTGTGATGTCTGTCCGTCCTGGAAGAGGGATCCCTTCTCTGTGGCTCTCACTTAGGTTTCTTCCATTTTTTTTTTCCCTGTTACAACATTTTTCTAAGGTTCTAAGGACAGCGGGAAATTGCGATTTGCGTACATGGTATAAAATAAATTTGCCAACCAAACCTGCAGAGATATATATTGCTTCCAATAAATCAAGCTTTAAACTGGATGACAGCAACCAGGAAAAGTTTGCAGTGAGGTCTGTGGATTACCACTTTCATTCCTCTTCACTCTTTGGTGTGTAAAGTAAAATAATAAAAAAAAAAAGTCATTGATATTCATTAGCATTGGGACTGTCTCAGTTATGGGTATCACAGAAACTGCAGCAAGCAAAACCTGCATGGCTAAATAAGCAGAAAATTGCTAGCACTACATTGCCACTATCACCATTATCACTACCTACGTCACACAGGACCACCCGTTACTATAGCCACTGTACAGATGCCACTTGCTAGCTAACTTTACAAGCGTGCAGACGTTTCGCCCATACACCCGGTCAACTCATTCGATAGCTGGACTCAGCTGTTATATCAAATAGCTAATACCACTCCCACTACTTTAAATGACAGAAAAAGTAAAGTAAAAAAGTCATTGGTATTGGGAGTGTAATAGTGTTATCTCAATTGCATGGGTATCTCAGCAACTGCTGCAAATGAAACCTGCGCGGCTTAAGCAGGGAGCTGTCACGTCCTCCTTGTGTCCATGTCCATGGTCTGAATGCATATGTACAGGAGGTCAGATGCTGCACAGTTACATTCTTCCCCAAAGATAAGATGAGATTGTTCAGAAATTAACATGGCTTTGCACTCGTCAGGTGGTGAAAATAAGGAAGAAGAAGAATTTGAAAGATTTCAAGTGTCTTACAAGATGTAAAATATGCAGTAGGGGCAGGGTTGTTTCTTTTTTTTTGGAAAGCTATCACCATGCGTGGAAAACCCCAACCCCCCTGGATCGATGCAGCCTTTCCCCACAGTCTAAATTGGATGGCCGTGGATTGATTCATCTGAAAGCTCAACGAGGGCTCCGTGCTGCTGAAGAAACCTGTGCTACACTCATACACACACACACACATACGCAGAGGTATGCACATACACACTCCACCTGTGCAGCATCTTAACTCCTCTTAATCATGTAATGTGGTCTGTGTCTAGACACCTGGACCCTCTGCAGGCTGATCTTGATAATGGATCTGTGGTTCTCCAACACTTGACCCTGAGTGTAAGTGTGTGTGTATTTGCAAATGGTCATTTGTCTGGCTTGGCCTGCACTGTCACCTACCCCAGTCACGGGATGGGAGGGAGGTGCAAGCAATTTTCTCTCTCACACATAGTCACTATACAGATGCAGCCATCATCAAAGTCCCACATTTAACTGATTTAACTGCAATGCTGCAGCAAGTATGTTTTTGTTTCAGCCACTGGAAGGCATGCTCCCTGTTCTTCTTCTGCCTCCACTATCAGAGTGATAGTCATAAATATGGACAGCTGTCGCTATGATTACATCACTTTACTTATTATGATCAAAAACTAGCGAGATGACAACTTTGCTAAGAGCCCCGACATCAAGCAAGTGTAACAACACAAGACATAGCAGCCAGCTAATATTACTTACTAGTCCAACAGCAAGAAGAGCAGCTCGGCGTCTGTCTTTCAGCCTTTTATTTCACCAAGCTCTTGCCAACATCCTAAAGTCAGTCCCAGATTTATTCTCTTGCTTGGTCACTCTTTCCTTTTATCTTCTTAGATTCCACCATCGACATCCTCTGTGCTCTGACTCTGTGAACGTTGCTCACTTGGCCAACTCGGGTTCTGGCGCGACACTGGTCCTGCTCCTTAACGTTCCCGTCTGTACTCAGAGCTCACAGTCTGGCTAACAAACTACACTAACATTAGCTAACGTCAGCTGTAGTTGGCAGCGGTTTACTTTACTGTCCATCAGGAAACTCTGTAAATCACAGAGTTTATGTGGAGCAGCCAGAGGACATCAGAGGGAAAACCAGAAAACATTTTCTCCATAAAAAATGATCAAGCGTCTACAAAATCTGTGAAATAGTTTGTGTTGTGTGACCTAATGCTGCAAAGTGTTACTTACTTGTTGTGGGTGATTGTACCTGCAGCACAAGTTACATAATGCAGAAACAGGCGTACAGGGCACCGTGGGAATAACAGAGACATCATTCACCTGATTACAAGACAGTGTAGCATCACAATGATTTAAAATCTGTTATTTTCTGGTAGAAGAGTTACACAATGGGGCTTTACTATCTTGAGCAATGATGAAGTCAAAACGACCAGAGAGAGAAAGAGAAAGCAACGCAGCAACGTGTTTACAATGGCAGCATGTAGACATAATTATGATTGCGGAGGACATTCTGATCCAGTTGGTGTTCTCATCTGAACCCTAAAGGCCTGATAGCTCTCAGATATAGAAACAGAGGTCATGAGTTAATTTGAAAACATATCGCTTAGTGTTGTCAGTCGAGGTCGTGTACGCCACATTTATTAAAACATCATTAATGTCAGCACACTTTGCCAGTTAATTATGGTATCAGAGCTGCATGATGACGATGACATTGTGTGTGTATACAGGGATTATGTATAGACACATATTAAAGCTCATGTTATGTTTGTGTAAATCAGATCAGGGGTTGTCCCAGTGTACAAGAGAAAAAAACATATATTCATATTTCTGCAGCTCAGAGTATTCTGTTTTCTTTTGAAGCTGAAAAAAAAGGTAAAAACGGCTGCATGTTTTCTTCAAAAAAAAAAAAAGAAAAAGAAATGAAGGCTTAGTATCCTTGGAGCTAGAGAAAGAAAAGAAATAAATGTCAAAAGTAAAAGGCCTGGTAATCTATTGTTGTCAAGTGCTCAGAATAATGTTTTCTCCTCGACTCTGAAAATAATCTGGTAATTTTGGTTCTCTTAAGCAGCGACTGTCTGTTTAGCTGTGATGGACTTGTGTACCGAACAGTCCCTCATTGATCTGTGTTTGTGTGCGTTGTATGTAGCCGTCAAGGTGACTGTTTGTGGGCCTGCCATTCAAAAACACAGATAGTCCTCTCTAAGTTTTATTTTTCTTTTTCTGCTTGCTTCTCTTTTTCAAATCCACCAGTTAACAACAATCAGCCTTCAGACTGCAACCAACAACAGCAGCCAACCAGAATAGTGATGCCGCTGCTGCTGCTGCAGAGCATCCATTGATTTCTGTGGGTTTTGTCTGTCCTTCTGTAAAGCTGCTGCTGTCACACACAGTCTAAGCAGCGATGGCACCTCCGGTCTCCTCCTCGCTGCAGCAGGAGCCTCCATGGAGCCCGCCGGACTCCAGCCTGTCACAAGCTGTTTAGGAGGCGGTGGACGGCGCCAGCGTTTAATCAGCTTCAGGGTCTCCATCGTGCGGCTCTCGGCCGCCGACACGCTGATACAGACAATCCAATCACCCACAATGCCGATCAAGAAAGAGGGTCTGTCGCCACTGCTGACTTTACTGGTTGTTCTCTTTCTAAGATGCTCCAGGGAATAAAGCTGCAGAGTCTTTGGAAATTAAAAGTAAAGTAATCAGATTGGTTTTTACAGTGGTGCATCTATATATCTTTATCTAATATTATATCTATATTGTACCTAAAAAAAACAAACTTCACATTTTTTTCTTTACATTTTTTCTTTCTTAAAAACATAGAATTATATTTAAAAAAACATATTAATGGGGCCTTGTCTAGAGAGTTAATCTACTAAAACACTGCCTACAAAGAAGTTGAAGGAAATGATTAAATGATGGCAAAAAACACAAAATCACACAAAAGTTACAGAAGGTAAAGGAAACATAAAGTACAAAGAAGCAGAGCCTTTAAGCTTCTACCTTCTTCAAATCCCACTTGGTATGGTCCAGATTGTGAACACCTGGTTGAGCCGAGGAGCCATGAAACGCTCATGAGCCCTGACTGCGGATGGAACCTCTCAGAACACTATTATTATAAATCAAAGTAGTGCGCTGTCATCTGTTGAACAACTCGTGTTCAAAGTTCTGATTAAGCTTTGTTTTGTCAAGGACAAAACTAAAAGGCTGACCTCATTTTGAAGTTGCGTTCCTTTACCTTTTCTTTGGTCTACTTTGGGATCTGCTGCTTTAGCTTTGCATAACAATGCAGACGTTCAGTTCGTGCAATTACCCAACCTTTGTTTTAAATACCCTTGGAGGAAACCACGCTCAATGGTTGATGCAGAAAAAAAAAAAAAAACATTTAATGGTGCTTCAGAAATGGTGCAAGCAGCCAACTCTCACAGCGAATTGAAGCTAGAGAGTTTTAATTAAGAGAAAAATATGTACAAACTAACTTGTCTCTCAGGAACATGAGGTACATAGAGACGTAGCGGACGTGGTTTGCTGCTCTGCATTAGTTTGAGTGGAATCGTTTAGTTATGAACTTTTCTCCAGAAGATAGACTTTTACAGTCGGTGCATCACAGCTTGTGACGTGTCCCAACAACCAAAGGGGTCATCCTTTAAATGTGAAAGTTAAAGTAGCAGACAAGTTATAGTCATGCTGCTTTAAAGGGCTTAGTTCGGATAATTTGAAGTGGGATTGTATGTACTTTGGGGTTTTAACACATTGTTTGGTCAAACTTATTAAAACTGCAGATCAAGGCAGCAAGGCAAAACTATGACATGCAGACCCTTATCACTTGAACACACAGTATTTCAAATTATTGAAAACGTATTGAGTTTACATTTTGTTTTACTCTGCAAAGTACGCTGCATATTGTGTTTATGAGTGAATAAAACCAAACCAAATTTAAGAATCTAAAACATAATGTCCAATGGTTTTGAAATACTATAATAATGAAGACTCAAAAGATCATCACTATTATTAGTAATATTTAGATTATTAGTAATATATAGTTTAAAAAGGGAGATCTGGTTTTATTCAGCACCTCTTGGTCTTAAGGTTATGTTACCAGTCTGGCCTGTTGTTTCATAAATCAGGGGATAATGTGATTGGCTAAGATCGAGTCAGGGAGGCGATTAATTCTCTCGACTCCTCCAGCACCACTTAAGGTGGCATTACTAACACTTCAAATGTATTATTTCAATCAGAGGACTCTCCTCTCGCTTAAAACTGACTGCAATAATGAAATGATGCGATAGAGAGCTACTTGTTTCTTCTTCCTCCTCCTCCCACTCATCATTCTTTCTTTCTTTATTTCTAGTTTCTTCTGGGGCTTTGATTAAACTCTCTATTCGTGCTTATGTTTTCTCTTTCCTGTTGTCTCATTCAGACTTCTTTCTCTTTATTCTCTTCATATACTCATCTCTCTCTGGCCTGTAAGTACCACAATGTGATCTATTCTATTTATTTATCTTATTTATTTATTTATTTTCACACGCATGCTTGTGTCCTGTGTGCAAGACAAACATGTTATAGATCAAGATGATTCGCTCAGTGCTCAATATGATCTAAGAACATCTTTGACACATGACACATCTTTGACGCCACCCACCTGTCAATCAAAGCTACCACATTCTTAATTATGCCTAACTTTAAGCCTTTATGTAATTTGAACGGGTGCTATTTGAAAAAAAAATTAGCTAGCTATAAAATTAAAGTCCAAAACCCAGGCTGTAAACATGTTTATTTAGCTATAGTTGGGCATTTTAACATGGGGACTTATGGAGATTGACTTACCGCTGGAGTCAACCTCAAGTGGCCGTTTGAGGAACTGCAGCTTTCGCTTTCAGCCACGGAGGTCGCTGTTTGATTTAGATCTGAAAACCAGTCTCAGATTAATTGCTGAACAGTAACCTGGCCTTTACTTCAGGTGAGTTTCAGTGTGATTCAACACCGAGTATAGTGTGAAAGGGGAAACACAAACTGCAGAACACTTAATATTAAAATACTAGTACTACTGTAATTACTACTGTACTAAAACGACTGTTTTCAACACAGTTTTCAGGGTATATTCACTGGGAGATTAACTCACAATAGAATCAACACAATATCCAGATTTAATTAATTGCACAGTCTGATGTAAACATAGTTAGAGGTAGTTAGGATAAAATAAATAAAATCCTCACTGTCGCTCTCTTTCTTTCTTTCTCTTACTGGCCCTCTCTCTCTCTCTCTCTCTCTCTCTCTCTCTCTCTCTCTGCAAATCGTGGCTCCCCACGGCTCTCCCGTTGAATTAAGCAATTTAACTGATTGCAATTACACACTGTCAAGGGCTCTTATATCACTTTGATTGAATAACAATCTTAATTCAATACCACCCCTTAACAAATTTCCTTCCATTTTATACAATATGGCGGGAGTCAGTTGCAATTTTACTAACCCGACTTTCATGTTAGTTAATTTCCTCCTTTAAACTATGCAGCTTTTTTTTTCAGTTTAGACACAGCCAATCATAATAAAGCTTACCATGATCCATCATGAAAGGGCAATGTTCCCCTACGGGATATAGTATTATCTGGGTGACATTTGCACCCTCATGCTCCCAGTTTGCTTCCAGTTTCCAGCTCTCACTCACAATTATCTTTATCTTCATCTATTCAAACATGATCTCCAGGGAAAGGAAATTAAATTTAGCCCCCGCTCTGTGCTCTCTGCTCCTTACAGTGGGAACCAACCGATTTTGACATTCAGAAGCCCCTTTCAGACACTTCATTACTTAGATGTGACAGTGATTTTATATGTCGGTCTCATGCTTTAATGAGCAACCAAGACATAAAGTCACAAATGATAAATGGACTGTGGTTATATGGCGCCTTCCTAGTCTTCTGACCACTCAAGGCGTTTTTATATAACACATCACATTCACATACGATGATAATGAAGGAATTAAGGAATTAATCGTGTACACTTGGAAATGGCACGGCCTTTGGGAGCAATTTGGGGTTCAACATCTTGCCTAAAGATACTTTGACATGCAGACTGGAAGAATCAGGGACTGAACCACCAATACTGCTGAGGAAATTCTTCCTGTGTCAGATCATGTCAAATCACCACAGTAACATCAAACCACAACAAATTAAAATGAATTTAATGTTCATTCAAAACTGGATATTGCCAGACTGCATAAACCAACAAAATGTAAAGTAACTGATAAGAATATTTATTAGTTAATCACTTATTACTGGTCTAAATAATGAAATTATTAATTAATGGTCCTGGTATTGTCAGAGCTTACACCCAAATACATTAAACCTAATAAACCTCATTAATATTGTCAGTAACGTGTGCCTTTTCTTTAGGTTGAAAACTTTTCATGTATGTAGATAACTGAGAACTAACTCCAGCCTTCATATCAGAACCAGTATGGGTCATTTACCCATGTAAAAGTCTGAAGCCTGTTTGAGACAACTTTTTCTTGGAGCCTGATAAAACCAGCAAATTCAATGATTGATGATCTTTGTCATGACTTTTTACTCCATGGGTAACAAAAATGCAGTTGCCTTGTGCATTTGACTGAGACCAATCTGTCAAAGCAGTGGGGGAGCCAACGCATAAAGCTCTGGCAAACAAAACGCAACGTCTTCACCTGGCTCGGCATTTGAATGAAAGTAAACTGAGTATCTTTACTGTAAACTTGCAGTTTTCATGATGAAAGATAAAATAATTGCAGCCGTGATAGCTTTCAAGGGGTATAAAATCCTGGCTCACAATGTTAGAAATGTTATTAATGCAACCTTCATCCAACCCTGCAGTGTTTTGGTGTCTTACAAGGCTTCAAAATCATGGATCTATTACTCAAACTGGCCTTCCTGGATTATGTCACCGATGCCTGAAGAAACCTCTTGCAATTTTTAAACAGAGTGATGTTTTCCTGCTTATGTGATCATTGAGGGAGGAGCTCAGACTGACCACTGAGATAACAAGACTGAAAGTTTAGTCCCTTCTGGTGGCCCTCAAAGACTGTACTGTTAGATCACACTAGAATAGTGTTCTTAGCACTGTTCTGGTTGAATTTTTGTTTGGGGTTATTGAAGGAACTATATCTTTAGGTGAGTGTGAGTATTTTGGTCTCACAGTGGTTACAGTAGGAACTGAGAAGGTTCATCCTCCAGGGAAAATGACCCTATTCAGTAAATTTCATGTCCATCTGGGGACCATGAATGTTGATAATCTCATTGTGATTTGCCCAGTAGACAGTGCACACAGATTGACTGACCTCACCATTATTAAATCATGTTGCTAGTGGTACAAAAACACGATAATAATATTTAACCATAAGTTTGATAACTCTCAACTTTGAGATCTGGTGCGCTTGCAAATTGGGGGAACTTATTTTGACAGAACATAATATGGGGAGGTGAGCCTTGCCATTAAAATGGCTAAATTCCTGATGTTCATACCATTAGCAACTAGGTTAGAGTTAGAGTAACTTGCCATTTTTAGTGTGAAGATTACTATCTTGGTTGTTGCTGTTGTTGTTGGACGGTGACACCAGATAAGGAAATTGGAAGAGAATGCCAACTGAAATAGTCGCCCAGGGGCAAGCTTATATCAACTGTCAGCCTGACTAACAATACAGTGACACAGAACACAGAACTTTCCACTGCGGTCTGAAGCATCATTGCGGTGACACTGTTGTTAAACCCAGTGTGAGCATTTTATCCATGTACCCATACATAATTGCTATCTACTGTAATGTTTCTTGATGTACATAATCTTAAAACTAAAAAAGAAAAATCCATCAATGTCACTCTCTCATTCCTTTGGTGGGATGAGATGGTATGATCTCTATGATGTTGTCAGCATGACCTCTGGCCCTCTGAGAGTCCGCTCTCTTCATTAACAGTCAGGTAAATATGTTATTACCGCCCAAGGCAGCCACTCACTTCCACCTGAGCAAGGAGCCTGGGTTGCCTGGGGCAACAATGAGCCCAGCATGTGAAATGGGATCCAGTCAATGAAAATATTGTTTTTGTAGTATTTTGTGTTTGTTTTTGTCAGTTTGCAGTCATGAAGATTTTGATAGTCTTTCTTTTCCAAAGTTTTGTCCTCTCAGTATTCTTTCACTCTTTCCAACTTTTCTCCTCCACTCTCCACTGCCATTCCCTTTCTATTTCTTTCTGGTCTCTGCCCTGTCTCCTTGCTTTATATGTATTTATTTATTTATTTTTGTCTTGGTTCTCATCTATTGCTGTGTTTGGCCTTGTAAGGAGCAGGCTCTTGTTATGGAAAACCTTGTCACATTAACTGTTTTTTAGAACTTGAAATAGAAAAAAGTATTGGGAGGAATAGCCTTTCTACAAATGCAATTTTCACTTAATTTGGGTCACTGATCAGGAGGTCCAAGTGGCAGCCATCATAGATAAATGTTGGTGCCAGAGCCTTTCTTCCAGTCATATGTCCCAGCCTGCTTCTCTATCATCAATTACTCTGTCACATTCAGTTCTGTACTTGACTATTTTAAATGGGCTGTGTTCTCCCACTTCTTAAAAAAGCCCTCTCTCAACCCAGCCCAGTTAGAGATCAATCTCCATGCTACCCTTTTTATCCAAATTCCTTGAAAGAATTGGCATGAACTCCTGAAGTTGGTGGACGGTCATAAAATTTTCAACAAATTTCAATCCAGCTTTTGCCACAAGCATAGCAGTGAGACTGCATTTCTATCTGCTACTCAACTTGGCTGCTGCCTTTGATATCATTGATCAGTCTACTTGATACATGACTTGATACATAACAGAGTTGTCATTTTGGTACAGCCAACTGGTTTCATTCCTATCTGAGAGCTAGATACTCATGTCAGTTGTTGTTTGTGTCAATATTTGTGTCCTCTTCTGCCGTGTGGGGTCCCTGAGGGGTCGCTTCTTGGTCCTATTTTGTTCAAAAATCATATGTTTCTTCCACAGATGTACTTACATTTTCTATGGTATAGAATATTGTAATTCTTGCTTTAAATTCCTTACAGTCGGTCCAAAATGCGACTGCCAGACTATTAACTAGAACTAGCTGTTGATCCTACATTACCTCTGGTTTTGCGTCCCTCAACTGGCTTCCTGTAAAAATAAAAAACAACTTTAAGATCCTGCTAATCACGTACACTGTAAGACACAACATGGCCTGGCCCCATTTCTGAATAACTCATCTGAATAACTCGTTTTTTGAATGAAGTCTTCAGTCTTTTGGCCAAACCCATCTGGAATCATCTTCCCTAATTGCTCAGAAGTATGTTTCTCCATGTCAACAATACATGTATAAGACAGTCTATAACAAAATTATCTGAGGCTGTCAAACGTGAGGAAAAGGTCTCCTGTCACCATGCCTCTGGACAAAATATGTAATATGATGAAGCCCCATGTCAGTAAAATATCAGTTTCCAGTCAAAATGCATTGACTCTTTCTTTTTCTATTAAAATTCAGCACAGATCTCAGGCCTGGAGAAATTCAGGTCATGCCTGAGTTGGAACCAGTCTTGGGTTTTGGGGGTATGATGCTGGTTGCCATTTGCTATCTCCACCTTAACTTCATCCAGGTCTCCAAGTGTTGAGTTAAATTAGATTTCACAGCTCCAAACAACTGTCAATATTGCAGCAGGGAATACTGACAGTTGTTTGGAGCTGTGAAATATAATAAGGCATCATTACCAAAGCAGCTAACAGATTAGCTGCTTTGATAATGATGTCTTATTATATCAAGAAATCTATGAGTGCACATAACCAAGGTGAGTATGGTAGATCAAAGTTGAACTAGGTAAGTCGGCATTACAGTTTTACCATATGTCTTTATTTTCTCTTCTAGATAAGTTTTGCTACCTTGGGAACTAAAGCTGTAAAGGAAAACAAAAAAGTTATGCTTTGTTTGGAAGACAACGTTCCTATACATAGAGGCTTTAAATGTCACATGATGAAAGAACACAAACAAATATAAAAAAATTATAGAAGAATGAAGAGAACAACAGTAAAAGTCAAAGCCACTAGAGATACTCCAGTTACAGGCATTAAAAATATATCCTCCAGAGCCCGGTGAATGTGTCCCTCAGATGGAAGCCCATTTCTCCAGCCTTCGACCTTATATAATTTGCTCGCCCTTACTGACTGGCACACGACGATCAAGGACCTTAATGCTGTTTGATGACACACTAATCCGGATGACAGCGTTAAGCTGCTATAGGCATCAGCTGCTCGCTGTGAAACCACCGGACACTTTCAGTTTTCCAGCAAGAAGGTAAAGTCATGAATTTGATTCAGTGCTGAGTTCTGACCTCTGCTCTCCTGCCCGCGAGTCACACATGAAGAGAGAGTAATCTGTATTACCCGCTATATAGCACAATAACACGTTTTTGTGTGTGTGTGTGTGTTATTCTCTATTGTGAATGTGATTCCAGGGCTTCATAGTGAACGGTCTGGCTCACTAAATTCAGATTTAGCAATTGTTCACCAGCTAGTTGCTATTTTTTTTCGAATGGGTGATGATTCTCTGTGGGTTCATCACTATGAGGGATTTCTTTCACACATGAGTAGTTATGTCATTCATTACTGCTTTAAAAAATGCGTTATATTTGGTTATTTATTGTATGTGTGTATGTGTGCGTGTGTGCTTCTTTGCTACCTGCTTGATGACATTTATCTGGACAGGTGTGTGTGTATACTTGTGTGTGTGTGTGTGTGTGTGTTTGTGTGTTGTTCAGCTGTACCGGCTGTAAGCAGGTGCTCAGGTGTCCTTGGCTTGAACTTGACACCCGCCTCATGAATCAATCTCCACTCTAGGGTTATCTGGCAGTAGGCAAAGGTGTGTATGTGACTGAGAGTGTGTAAGGTGCAGGTTAAGACCGGCCAGGAAGGTATTAACTTCTGATTGATTCATTTGGCTTTAATCCACCTCTCAGTGAAAGGTGCAGCACGACTCCTTCCTATTTGAAACATCATTTACTCAATATTCTCGCACCTCTCAGGAGTGGACATGAAGGTGCTCAAAATTCGTTCGCCGTTTTTGTCCCCCATGATTTATTTTCCAGCATGAGTCATTCATTATAATCCCTCTAGCCCACGTATTATATTGTTCCTGCAACCTGTCATATTTATTTAAAAAATCAAAAATAAACCTCTTGAGATGAACTATTTTTATTTTCAAGGTGGTCCTTAGACACATACGACAAGGCAGTGCCCAGCAGCTGTTGGTCAATAAATAGCAAAGTAAGTGAGAATTCCTTGTTTTTTTTTGTTTTTGTTTTTTTTATTTCTATTTCTGCTAACTCTATGTATGACTGTTGACACATAGTTGGGCTTTATAAGCATATTGAGTTATCGTGCCTGATTGTAACCCCTCCGTGTGTTCTCATGTTCAATTGGTCATGTCCAATTCAATTTAACGGTTGAGGAGGCTGTAAAAACATCACTCTAGATACTTTTGTAAATAATTCATATTATAGTTGAGTTGACCCTTGATTGCCACAGTATAAAGTCAGATAAGTTAAGTTCGAGTAAAGCTTGAGTAAACGTAACTTTGGGGGCTGTAGTAGGCTGTGGTAAGTTCAGAGTTCCTGGCAAAAAGAATAACAGATTAGTTGGATTACTGGTCTATAAGTCACTGAGTCACAAGCTTCAGAATATTTAGAAAATGCATTTTCTAAATAAAAAAATAAAAAAATAAAAATAATATATATATATATATATATATATTTTTTTTTTTTTCTTTTACAGATGCAGCAAACCAGAGTCTGACAAAGTGAACAGAGCTAAACAGATTAAGTGGAAAATGCAGGTTGCACTTTTCTCATCTTGACTTGCTCTTACTAAAAGCAATTAGTAAGCAGAAGAGAGAGAGAGAGAGAGGTGAAATGGAGAGAAAAGGAGAACGAATTTTGATTAATTATCTGGCACTCGTCTGCATGCAGAAGTGTTTGTGCGTCTTTCACACATACACTGGATTTAATTTGTGCAGCAGCCTCAGGATGTTGTGCAGGCTCGTAGGTCTATGAAAGCAGCTGGCTGATACGTCATTTTTGAACCTCTCAAATAATTTGTGATATTTCTTTTCCCATGCATTCATTGTCTTTGTTTTGCCGATTAATATTTTCTCCATTTATGTCTCAAGCAAAAGAAAAGCAAGCAACGAAAGCAACAAATTTCAAGCAGACAGTATCTCTCTATGTGCAAATGCATATAGAACTCTGAAGCGTTTTGGTTACTTTTTATTGTTAACGATTGGACAGGTTGGGATAAAAAAAAATCAGCCCTTCCATAATGTGGTTGCTTGCCAGCCTGTGGACTAATTCATATGTAAAGGACAGATTTTCCAGGAAAATCCAAAGGATGTTGTGTTTGTGCCAAGCGGCAACCTCCACACCTGGAAAATGAAGCCAACGCAGAGTTGTACAGAAAACGGTTTTGGTCTCTATAGCTAATTTTCCCATTGATGAAAACTGTACTGACTCACCTGTTCAAATTATATTAACTTAAAGCTATGCATAATTGAGAGCACGCCATCACACATGGCTTGTTTGAGCAACCAGTCTTCATTCAGCCCGCCTCAGCTGCACCCACGCTCCATGGCTTTGCCCACTTTTGGATTAGTGGGGAGCCGGCGGAGGCAGGGCTGCCAAGATGGTGACGGCCAGAGCCACCATACTGAGCTTCACAATGGCTCTTCAGAAACCTGTGGGTGACGAGACTAAGTCCATTTTTATTCATACAGTCTATGATTCAGAGCAACAGCTGGTGTAGCTTGTAAATTTGCTAGTGAGCGACATTATTATTCTTTTTGCTGACCTAATACCCGATAACCTATGTGTGTGTATGCATGTGTGCGTGTGTGGACAGGTGATTATAACTAAATTACATTTGGATGTGCACTCATGTCAGCAGGAGACAAACTGATGCAGAGAATGAGGCTGGATGGAAGTTATAGAAGAGGAGCTGATGAAGAGATTCCCACTGATGACTGAGGAGGTGAGAGGTAGTGATGCTAACGAACAGAGTGAACAAGAGAGTCTGACAGAGAGCATGCCATGAGTCATTTGACTGACAGGTGTGGGCCAAGATTGTTGAATACTGTGTGTGTGTGTGTGTGTGCGTGCGTGCGTGTGTGTGGTCCAGGGGAAGGTTATGACACTGACGCCTTCTTTAGATTCAAACAAGGTTTCTTTCTGAGAACACTGACAGGAAGTCACAACAGAGAAGGTGAGAGAAAGTGAAAGAGTAGAACATGACCCAAAAGGACCTTACCAGAGATAAAATAAATTAATAAATAAATAAAAAAACTTTGGGAGTGAGATGCTAAATAAAAAAATAGAAGACATACCTGACATGCTAACGGCTGAAGTGACAGCTGAGAGGAGACTGCATGGCCAAAACACCCTGGAGGGATTATACTGTACATCCAATCAGGTGCGGGAATCCTTCAGGATCAGGAAACTCCGAACAACACACGACTGTCACACACATCTGCAAAGGAGTGGAGATGTGCTAACATTCAGAGTTTTACAAGCAGCATTTTTATTTATTTAAAATTGGCAGAGGTGTTATTGTAATTACGCGGGTACAGATACCTTGTGGGCCTCAGACATTTTAATGACCATCCTAGTTGTGCGTTTTGAAGTTGGTTGGCCGGACTAAGATATTTCAACCATGGCATGATGCTACATTCCCCCAAAAGATGAATTCTCGTGACTTTTTGATCCTCTGACTGTGTTTAATGCCACCAACAGGTCAACATTTCAGTTTGTGCAATACTTTTACTCATGGACGTGAAAAAAAACAATTCAACCACAGCTGTACTTTGCATACATGCTAAACTCAGATAGTGGACTATAGCTACTAAACATTAGCATGTTAGCATGCTCATAGGATTTCACACAAAGTATATCTTCACTTTTTGGGGTTGTTTTCTTTCATGTTGAAATGCAGCTGATTTGAGAAATTGCCCATTTTGTCTCAGAAATCCTTCAGTTGATTTTTTCTGATCTTTATTTATTTTACCGTTACGAGACTTAGACTGGGCTCTGTCTTGAATGCCACACCACGTCAGACAAAGCCAAAATCAATCACTTTAATATTCATCCTCAACTTGAAGTACATAACAGCAAAACACAAAGCAGGTTTATGAAATATGGTGTGACTAAGGTGATGTGTGTTCAAGCATGTTTTAATCATACTAACTATAAATGGACAAAAAACACTGAAAAGCTGTATTTTATTCATCCCCATTGATTTTCTTTATATTCATAAATTGCTGGTTTGCCAGGCGACTGACTGTGTTTCCATTTGCATTTACCATAAATCTGCTCACTTAACGTTCATCCCATAAATTTTCTCGTGATTGCCCATAATTTGAATGAAATGGGATCTTTTTCAGACAAAACTTAGTAATTATTCATTAACCTCCTGATAAGTGTTCCTGAATGCGCGTCATTAACATTTTCCCAGTTATTTTCCTGTAGCTTGACTGGCAGTATTATATAAAACATACCCCATTTGCTGCTCTCCAGGATGCGAGGCAATTAAAGAACAGTATTTCTCCCTCTCATGAAGTAGGTCGCGGCTAATTGCATTTGACGATGAGGAGCGGGAACATACTGCGGCAGAAATTACATGCAAGGCTTGTCACAACAGCTGTATTAATAAACATGAAGATAGAAGGCCTGTGGAGTTTGTCTTTGGATGGCTTTTGACAGACTGCACGTTTATTGAGCTTTTCACAAATTAAAAATGCGGTTGATACTTTCTTGAATGTAGAACTTTGCATACCGTTGAACACAAACTGCACTAAAGCTAATTTATGGAGGGCAAACTTAATGTTTCTCCATGTTAAGACCAACGACAATCAGCTGCTGTCATTTTAATTTCCTGTTTAAGAAAGCATGTTTGCACCACTGCGTGATTAAAAAGTTAATAATGCGATGTTTTAATTCTTTAATTGAGCAATGAAAGAATAAGATATCTCCTTTCATAAATGTCTGCTTGCTAAGCAGACATCAACTCGGATTACAGTTTATTGGTTTTTTCACCCGTAACAGACCCTGGATGCAAACAAGTTTAAGCTCACAGGCAATGAAGTTAATATAAATCTTATTATAGTTGAATTTATTAAACTCTGGAATTAGGTTATAAAAATTAGCTTTGTCTGTAGCTGAACAGATATTAGAGCATCTTTGTTTATAATATAATAATTAATGGATAAGACAGGTATTGACTCTCACCTACAGTCACCACCGGCTCCTTCTCACGGATACCGTTTCTTCTTTTATTTAAGGTTTCATTAGAGATACAAATCTCTTTTTCAAGAGTGAGATCTGGCCAAGAAGACAACATTAAATCAAGGTTGCAACAATGATACAGTACGACTTAAACAGACAACGACAAATGTAACATGCTGCAAAAAAAGCGTACAAATCACCACTTAAGATGCAAATATTTGGATTATCCTCATAAAGTAAACCCAATAAAGTTATGAGCATAGGTGCATATGTTGCAGATTCAAAGAGTAATAGCCTGACAACCTTTACATTGTTAACTGTTGTTTGCCAATGCACGCCATATGTTTCGATTTCTGCACACATACTGAGGAAGCAGCCCAAGTGGGGAGTTTATATATATAGAACAAAACGGCTGCAAGATCTGATGGGGTTGAAGGTGATACGTCGATGAGGGAAAAGTTCAGATTCAGCAGCACAAATAAGTAATCCTTGTTTATTTTAGTGTGAAATACTGGATAGTTTGCAGTTCTCTAGAAAACTACCCACTCACAAGTCACAGGCATATGCAAACTTGGAGGACATGCGGCTTTGTTTAATATGATCATCAGCCACAAAGATTGGAAATCGCTGGTATGTGTTATCCAATATTTAGAGCACGATATGTGTTCATGAAGAGCAAAAATGCCAAGACAAAGAACTGGTGTCAGGAAAAATTGTTCACAAGACGCACAAACGTTCTCATTCCCAACTTGTCAAAAACAGCAGCTTGCCAGCGTTGTAGCACTTGAGATGAGTCTTGGTTTCAAGGCCAGTTTTTTAAAGGTCTCAGTCTAGTCATGGAATCGAGCACATGGTTTTGTTTTGGTCTACAGTCTGTCTAGACACTGCACCCCATGCTTCAAACCAATAACAGTATAAAGAATGGACAGAGCATGAGCAACATCATTTGTAGATTTCCAAAGCTCGGTTTTGAAGCAGAAAATATGGGCCGCTGGTTGCCACCATGTTAGATTAGAAAACAGGCTGATAAACCATTCATTGACCAAAGAAAAATGAGTTGATGCCCTAATTGGTTATGTTTTTTTAGAGTTAATAATTTTCTTCTGTGTCATGTTGATGTGTGGTGTCTGTCACACACAGGCAGATGTTGTTAAGACTAACATTGCTCCTGTTGTCTGTCCTCTGACTGTCATTCTGCAGTTGTCCAACACAGGTTGTGGCAATGGTGAGAAAATGACGGTGAGCAGCAGGTGGTTACACGGATCCATTATTTGGTCTTTGACCCACAGAACAAAGTAATGGCACAAACACAGTTTGTTTCCAGGCAACATTTTCACAGCCCTCGCAGCGCACAATTCTCAAAGAGGCAGACAGTGAAAGACATCAAAGTCAGGCTTGTACAAAGAGGCATTGTCAAGGTCCATGATTTGCTTGCTCACCTCTGATGTCTCATGACTCATTGCTCAGTTGGGCTTCAGCAGAAAAAAAAAAAAAAAGCACACAAACTGTTTCATTGACTCTAAAACATCAACCCTCAGGTTTTGGTGTCATTTCCTCAGCAATGAAGGGCAGCAAAGGGTGCCTTTTGTGGAGCATTCATTTTAAACTGATACTCAGCTATCATATGAGGAAAAATTCATAGAAGAAAACACAAAGTAATTGACGACAAGGGCAGAAATAACCAGACTGTAGCTGTAAGAAGGGTATGACTAGTTTTGTGTGCTTCTTAAAATAGCTTGTTTCAAAGAGGACACGTTTTAGCATCGATTAAATGAGACAGACTGCTAAAAAGAGCGCTAACGCGTATTTAATTTGCTTGTTAAATGGATTGCTAAGAAACAGTCTGCTCATTTGTTTTCTTCTGCTGCTTCCTAAATGTACATGTGTGTCTTCATGTCAAAATGCAGATGACTGAAAATAAAGCTAAACATCTGAGGCCAGCTTTGCCTAGAGGCCACAGTGACTTAACTTAATTAACACTTAAGTATAAAAAAAGTCAATGGTTCATTCAGTACGTGTGCTCCTTGACGAGAAATGAATACAGCTTTGGTGGATGGCTTATTGTTGCTATGGTTACATGTAGTTCAATATACCTGTAGTTCATTTGATCTTTGTTTTTGGTGACCTGTTCAGCCATTCAGCTAGTCAGAAACAAATATTTACCAGCGACCATAAACCCACAGGCCCCTATCAGTTGATCAGTGGGTTCTTCATTTCCTGTTTAATCTAACCGTCCTGACTGAGGAGCCTATGGAGGTTTTTTTTTTTTTTTTTTTTTTTTTTTTGAATGATTTCCATACTTCGTACTGAATTTCATGGGCACACTCTTCTATGCATTGAAAGAACTGAATGTCCTTTGGGCTTTTGGAAACTCTGCAAAGCACAAAAGGGTGGTTTGCTGTGAAGTTCTGAGAAGCTAACGTGCTCTGGTCTTATGTGAAGACCAGACCATCTGACTTCACTGAGGAAGGTCTCATTAGAGTTCTGTCTGTCTTCTGGGTGGATCTCATGCTCCCTCTTTCACATTTTGTCACACTGCCTCAATCTCTTTTTGTCTCTGTGTTTTGAATATCTCAATCTTGTCTCTCAGGAACCAGCGTAACTCATTTTTGGGGGAGGGACATGGGGATTTTGTCCTTGTTTTTTGTCCTTGTGTCACCCTTTGATTCTTCTTTCTGCTTTAGCTTTTGTTCACAATTGTAAGTCAACGTTATTTAAATAAATTATTTAAATTTAACTTTTAAAAGCGGTCTCAGAGTGGTAAATTCAATAAAACACATGGTGGTGATTTTACACTTCATACTGCACCATTTAGATGATCTGTTTTAAGAATAAGAAAATGTAATTGACTTGTCATGGCTTAAAGCCAATGCACTGCCAATCTGAGTGGTAAAAATCTATTTTTAATAAAATATTGAATAGAATCATGGATTTGAAGAATCAAGGCAGCTCTAATAATTAGTGTGCAAGATTTTAATGAAATTCACCAAAGAAACTTAGTACTCAAGGATCTAACACTGATGACTGAACCAGCAGCTGAGCCTCTCCAGTACGGCTGTCACTGTGTTTGTTATATCACCTCAAATCCCTCGGCGAGGCTCTACAAGGCTGTCTCCTGTCAGCCCTTTTTGCTCTTCCTGTCCGTCTCTCTCTCCTTTTCGGGCCTCTTTGTTCTCCATCGATCCTCATCAGACCACTCGTCCACTTCAAGTAAATCTCCATTTGAAACCCACCTGTTAATCACAGACCTGAAGGGGCCATGAACTCACAGCTGCTCTCACCAGAAAAAAAAAAAAAAGCTCAACTCCATTTCTGCTGGATTCGCCAAGTGAACTGGAGGCTAACTGGAGTCATTACTAATGCAGTCTGTAATGCAGTTTAAAAGTGAACAGATGAACACAACACCCTACTGAGAAAAAGAGAAGCTTAAAAGAAGTAAACTTTGTGAAAATGAAGGGCTCCAATGATTGACTTTTTCAGAACCTAATTATGATGAGTTTTCTATTTTCAGCAAGATCAACATAATGAATGATGGGGAAAAGCATCAGGAAACAGGCTTTTTTTTTTAATTATACTGAAATGTAGACAATAAGGATGTATTAAGAGGCAATAAGTGAGAACAAACATGCTGGTAATCCATTTTCTAAGTTTAATCTACATTGTTTTCTGTTTTCCGGTGTGTTTGTGACTTAAAAAGGAGAAAAATAATGGATTTTACCAGGATGATCCGTCTTCATTTTTATGTTGATCCGTGAAACAGGTGGGGGATAAAGTTTTGCCAGGATCATATTTGGTGAGTTTTAATTTCTCCATGCACTCCAAACTTTGGTAACATGTTTCATAAATGAAAAAAGAAGTAACTTAGAACAAGAAATGATCCTGGCAAAAGTTTTTTTTAAGTTTTTTTTTTTCACCTGGAAGAACTTTTCACAGATGAGAAAAGAGTAAGGAACTTAGAAAAGTTTTTTTTTTTTTTCTTTTTCACCTGTTCTGAAGTAATAAACTCAGATAAGACTTACTGATTCACAAGGCTCATGTAGAACAAAACTGCAAATTAACATTAACATTAATTAATAAACTTGGATGTTTGATCTCTTTCATCAACACAACCACATATAATGTTAGAGTCAAACAAATTTTCATGTATTCTAATTAGGCATGTTCCTCTTTCCAAGCATTCACTGTTAGATATAATGAGGCATAGAAGGATATTTATATCACAGGACTATACAGAAAAAAAAAACATGTCTAAGTGAATTGTCATTATAGATAGTAAGATGTGAGGTAACATGGCCTTCGTTAAAGCAGTCAGGTTTGAGATTATCAGATGTTGTCAGCAGCTTTGATATTAAACTATCAGTGGTATATGTTGAATTAAACACATCTACAGAAGTGAATAATCTTGTTTGATACCACAGCTGGCTCCAACTGCTCTGCATCTATGTACTACGTGCTGACTAATTACCCATTAAATGAGTTTAGTATTTGCGTTAAACAATCAGCCTATTGATCAATGTGTTTTTATAGGAAACAGCTTGGTCGAGCAGCTTTTACTTTCAGGATGAAAGATTATAAAATCTGCTTCCTGTGAAGAAACCAAAGTCCCCTCCAGGAAATTATTCTGCTTCTTTAACTCCACTCGTTAAGGTTCCACTAAACCAATGAGATTATTTTCGCCTCCAGCAGCTCTCCCTCTGAGAAATATGTTATCAATCCTAAACATTTTTACAAGATTGTGTGAATAGATGAGCTGCCGATCCGGAGGGAAAGAGTTATGCAGCAGTTGCATATTATAATGTCCATCCACCCATGATGTGTACTCACTTATCGTCATCGGGGTCACGGTGGGTTTGGAGTGAACCCACGTAGACACGGGGAGAACATCCAAACTCCACACAGAAAGGCCCCAGACTGCACCACTGTGCCACCCATAATATAATATAAAGACTGCAAATATACAGTAACAGCTCAAGAGATGTTAATGGCTGTTGGCATGAGTCTGCCATGGGGCCACTATTTTAGCCGGAACTCTGCTCCCGATCCGCTACCTGTGTGTCCCTACATGAAACAGCAACAATCTCTGAGTTGGCAACCTACATATATGCTTAAAAGGGAAATTTCCCCTGACTCTAGCCTCATCACTAACAGCACAAGGACAAAGTAGTAGTAGCTGTTGCCTTTTAATGTAGCCATTCGAATGCCAGGCTGTTTATTTCTCCCCTCAGCACTATGTAGAGATTGAATACTTAGAAAGTTTTTCAAACTTTCTTTTTTTAAATTTTCCATTTGCCTATTACTACAGCTTCACGGGGCTGTAGCAGCAAGGTTACAATCAGTTTGACGTATCGCCCAATGAAATAAAAGCAACTGCAACAACAACAGTAAACGAACAAGATGACGAAAGCCCAAATGCACACGCAATGTGCAATAGCAGGTTATAACCCTTATGTTGCTGTAACTGCCCCCTGTTGGGAAAATAAAAGACAAAAGACAAATAATATCTGGCACTGTGCACACACACACACACAAATGCATTACGCATGATGCTCCCTCATTCCACTCCGCACTCTTAGCTCCTGTGTTCCTTGCTGCTCTCCTCCGTTGCCGTGTGAAGCGCAGAGCAGATGAAGGCGGATCGGGGCAGTGGAGAGCAGAGCAGAGGCCAACACAGGGGCTTCTCACAGACGGATCCCTCATTCGTCTTGACAAGTCTGGCAGTCTGAGCCGCAGCGCAAACAGCCTGTTCACACGTCTCGTATTGGCTATTACACCCATCAGTAGCGCTACACACACACACACACACAAACACAAAAACGTGTATCACACAATGTCAAGAGCACACACACGCGCGTTCATTTTTTGTTTTTTTCAACTTTTATTTATCCTGGGAACGTCATCTCCTTTCAGCAACATCTGCTTCATATCCACGCACGCTCTTTCAGAGGGTAGAACCCCGGCTGGCGACGGGTAGCTGACGAGCAGCTTCGCTTCAAGAGTTGGCAGTTAAATGTGTTGCCCTAGGGCTCTTTAACAGTAGTGGAAAGCATTACTTATTGATGTTATTTACCCACATTTTTCCAGACACAACAGGAATTCAAAATGGTGAGCAATTTCTGAACCAGCAGTGCCCATAGAAGAGCTCGGCGACTCCCCAGAGGTCCTGCAACTGAATATAAACAAATAAAGGAAATTTCACACACAAAGTTTTTCTCTGGTGTCATCCAACTCTGAAACAGTTGGGATACCTTTGATTTTTAAACACTCTATTTATCACTGTCATCTTCATCTTTAAGGCTTTTTAACTTTCACATATATTGATATTGAGTTTTGGGCTCTAAGGGCCTCTGGTTCAGGTCTTGAGTGACCTAGGTCAAATGTGTGTGTTTAACTGTTTAACTTTTTGCAATACTGCCAACTGTTGATCACCAAGTGTAAAAGAGGCTGGGGCAAGATTAGTCGTTTATAGGAAGGAAGTACATTCAATAAATTTGTTTCTGTTTGTGGATGCAGTTATTTTAGCGAGCTGCAATGAGACCTCCACAGGGTAGTGTTCATTTTAATTAGAAATTAAAGTGCACATATTCTGCAAATAGCTGAAAGACACATACTACTCCAAAGTGTTTCTGATATTTACTGAATTGAAATGAACAGACCACAACCTACAAAAAGATAGATGACAAGGATAATCAAAAGGCTGAGGTAAAGTTCCTTGAGCAATAGCCCACTCGCCCTCTTTGGCTGAACTATATTATTCCTGCAGTTGTGGCTGTATGAACATAACTAGCTCAGGCAACCCAGAGTCATAAAACTCTAAGAGAAAAGCTAAGAGACAGAAACGTGACAAAAATATAACGCCCTTTGCCCCTTGCATCCAAACTTGGTATCGTTGTTACCTCAAGTTAAGTCTTGAGCAGAGACACAGCATAGTTTCTCACATTTCCATTACATCGTACAATTTTGCCTTACAGTACATTGTGCACTGTCACGTACTATCTATTAGGGTACCACGTGAGCCATGATCCTGTCCCTGATGTATGACATTACTGGTAAGAATGAACAATCCTGTCTATGGCCCTATCAATCAGATGTGCAATTGTGAGTGATTGCTCGGAGCCCAGCTCGGAGCACAGGGTTCATACAACACGTGAATGCAATTTAGTAACAAAATGAGTATCAAAATGACACTGTGACAGCTAATGAACAAACCTCAGTGTAGAACAGATATCCATAAAATCCGAATGGGCCAAGGTTAAAAAAAAAATCTCAATACTGCAGCTCCAACCCTGATTTTGGTTTCATCTTTATATACTGCCTATGGTTGTAACCATAACCAAGTAGTTTTAGTTGCCTAAATTTCAAAACATATTGGATGGAAGATCCCAAAATATGGTCGTGTTGGAAATTGGACGCCTTAGAACAGAGACTACTTTTCTTAAATCTGTTAAAACGTCAGCATTTTGGAAAGGGGTTAAGCATTTTTGTCTGTCTGATGTGAGGAGAACGCATTAATCTGCCTGGTTTCATCTCTGCGTGAAACACAAATGTGGTCATGTGACTCCACAGGGCACTTTGGATAACAAGGTTCACTAAAGGTCATGACTATACGCTTGGCTGAAATTTCTGGGAAGACAGTTTAAATTTTCAATGAAACACACACACACACACACACATGCACACACGCACACACATGCACACACCCCCGTCAGTTGGCTTCCCTGCCTCAGTTTCATCTGTCTTTGTGCTGGAGGGGCCGGAAACCCACAGTGCTGCCGTTCACTGTGTCTAAATTGAATAAAGCTGTGACCTTGTGCAGAGCCATTGTGGGGAAATAAGGACATCAGTGCTGCCAGATGAAAATGTACCTCCAAAGTAAAGAAAAGTCCATGGTCATATTACACACAATGCCATTTGTTTTCTTCACATACGAATTAGGACTCACGCAGATACATCTGGTGATTTTGGGAACACACCTGTGGTGGTTTGATGGTGATTCTCTAACCGCAAGGTTATCCCGTCAAATTATTTCTAATACAAAAAAAAAAGATTTCTTTTCATTCTTCTTCATTTTCTAAAAACATTGAGGGGCCTTCACGAGTGTTAAGAAACCTCTTTTACAAATGCAGACTTTGAAGAGAGGAAAGCAACAGTGAAAACACTGTCAACAGCATAACGATGATCATTTCAAGTTATATTAACAGAGTTCTTATGAGGTATAAAGAATGTATGAGCCATTTAGATTCACTTGTGCTCTGTCATTTGCATTATCAGACAACGATGAATAATTCATTTCATCACAGCATTTGTGCGATTCAAAATAACAGTGATTGATCCTGCAGGCTGTTGCATCATTTGCGTCATCATCTGTCTGCAGACAAATTCAAGTTTTTAAAAATGTATTTATTTTTTTTATCTTGCAGGATCTGGACAAGTGCAATCATGAACAGAGGGCACCATTTTGTTTTAGTTAAAGGTTTGGACATGTTTCTACTTAATGGAAGCTCTAAGAAGGATGAACTTAAAGGATGAAATTAACAATACAATATGTAATTTAGACATGGCTGAATTACAGATTGTATCGTAATTCAGTGTTCATTTCATTTCAAGATCATCCATGACTTCAGAAATAGTACTTTGGTTCTAGGTCCACTTGATAGATTTTTCCTGGATGTGAAAAGTAAATATGTTAGGTGTGGAAATGGAATGAATTCAAGGCACGGTCTTTGTTACCAGCCTAGTTTTAGAACTAAATTAAAACCCATGAGACTTTTCTAAACCTCACCAAGTACGTTTGGTGTCTAAACCTAGCCAAACTGTGCAAAACATTAACCATGTGTTTATTATTGCTACCATGACAACTAAAGTCCAGTACATGGCAAGTGGCTCGTTCTGTCGTTTAGGTATGAAAATGTGTTGGTAGGTTCACACTTGAAGACTGACAGACTTTACATTAAAAAGACAGCATGCAGACTAAAATTGGTCATTTCTGAAATAAACTTTTAGAGGATATCCTCAACTGTGGTTGTTGTCAGTAAGTGTGTTGTAAGAGTAGATAATACGATTATTAACAGTGGTTCATGAGGTTTTGCCTGAGGTAACTGGCTGAATGTGTAGAATGTGAACAAATACAGCTGCTCCCTTCAATCCTCACCAACCTTCCCTCCACCCCTATGATTTTAGTGCCTGGCAGTCAAACGTCAGAAAGACTTCAGTCGTGAAGTTTCAAGGTTTTTACTTACAGAGATAAACACAAAGTCTTTGACTGGATGTTACA
Source organism: Protonibea diacanthus (assembly GCA_028641955.1). Classification (NCBI taxonomy): domain Eukaryota; kingdom Metazoa; phylum Chordata; class Actinopteri; family Sciaenidae; genus Protonibea; species Protonibea diacanthus. Next base: position 11,622,033 of record CM053990.1, read on the forward strand.
TAATGAGCGTGCGACTCCCACATGATTATTCCAACGAGACCAGTTGACCTCAGATAAACAATCCAAGTAAAAATCTACCAGCGTTTTGGCTTCTAGCTGTTCTTCGTGTTCCAATGTGGCTTAGAAAGTAACAAGGTATTTCTTGTCTTCAAACAGTCGGCATATGACTTCAATCATGAGAGAGTTTGATGGCTTTCGAATGTGAAAGCAATCAGACACTAGTTAAGTTTCTTTGTCTATAACCATGCCGATACTCACGGTGAGATCTTAAATATTTATTTGGATAAATAAATGGATAGTTGATGGCAACTCTTGTTTCCTGATAGTTTGTGGCTCCAATCAGAACCATATATTCATAATACTAGTCTTAAAATCAATGAATATTACTTGTTTTTTTAACACTTTTTATTCATGAGTTTGTACATTTGAAAAAAAGCAATCTTGTCCTTACATTTCACAGTGCTGAGGTCAGGCTCTTACTTTAATATCAAGACAAAACAAAGTCAATAACTCTTTCCTGTTTACATCTTAACAATTATTAGAGAAATCCTATAAAAGCCCTATGAGGGCCACAGCAGCGTAATATATGTGCCCGTTCAAGCAACACAAAACATGCCGATTCTGATTTCTGAGGCAAAAAATAAGTCTTAACTTACTGCCAAACCATTTAATTTAATTTGTTTAGATCATTAACCCTCACATCTTTAAATGTTTGTATTCATGAAAGAAAAAAGAGAGAATGATCCAGGGCTTCCTGGATCTACTCTGAAATGAAACCTTCACAAAGTGGTACATTTTGATGCATTCACATGGGTTCAGGCCCACGGCAGACAGAAAACCTTCTGGATGATAGAAATAAAACACAATAGCAGGAAGGTAAAATGAAACACACACACACACACACACACACACGACAATATGTCGCTATGGTGATGCTGTATTCTTGGCAAAGAATGAAATAAAACATAAACAACATTATTTTGTGTATTCTGGTATTCCACCCAGCACTGTGCTCATTGCCTTTTATGTGTCGGTTTTTCAGTAGCATTTCAAGCTCTGTGCAGGTTTTTATTATTATTATTTTCTTCTCATTGTCCAAATCTTTGTGTGATGGAGCTCAGTAACATTCAGTTGCAAATTCTGTTGTGGAAGATGGAAAAAAAGAAAATATATTGAAACAAACATGACTCAAAAAGAATGATACAATGCTGGCCTCAGAAAATTTTTATGTCCTTACTCCACTAAGATGATATCTGGTCTGACGTCAGTCGTTGTTCAAAAACTCTTCAAATGCTTTGCATGAACTAAAAGACAATCAGAAGCAAATATACCTGCTAAAAATTGTGTGGATTGTTCTTATATGCAAGAAAATGTAGATTGTTGGGTGGATAATGGGTGATATATATATATATATATATATATATATATATATATATATATATATATATATATATATATAACATATAACATACATTGTCACCTCATAATGTTGATATGGACCGTACCTTGCTTACAAAGTTAAGCTTTGTGTTTGCCTGCACTTGACGAATATACAAAGCCCTAAAATTCACCCTCATTTAGTTTGAGTCTGCACCAACTCCTGAGACGGCCAGCCAGTCTCTAACTTAGTCGGTGGTCATTTGTTGCTGCACAGCTATTGTACAGCGTGTTCTTAAATCTTTTTATTGCTAATAATGTTGAGGAAAACGGTGAGAAAAAAACAAGACAAAAGACTCTAAAATGTTCTACAGAGCTGAGGGAAACTACAGACTTTTTCTGTGAGTGTGTCTCTACAAACCGGTAGTCAGTTGATTCATTGTTATGTAATAATTAGAGAAGCTTTTTAGTATGTATTTGTTTTTTTTTTCACAAATCAGAAAACTTCTCACTGGTATTTCTTTTAGGTAGGGTTAAACACCGTGTTTCTAATCAACTGCTCTGCAAAGACTCACATCACATCACCGGCTAGGCAGTATTTCAGCTTGACCACATATTTAACCGATTCTCTTCTGCTACAAAGCATAAGTGCCCATTTTGCCAAGGCATAAAGCCACTGAACTCATCACTTTAAATATGACGTTACTATTACGATGACAAGAGCCAGATTTGATTTTTATGGCCCTCCACGTTGCTTAAGTAAATTAGTTTGAACTATGAGTGTTGAGGTGTTTTACACTTCACCCTCTGCATATGTCTCTCATTTTAAAGCCCGCAGTCAAACTGCTTACTCGACAGACTCACCCGTGAACTTTAAATTCACCTCGATGCCGCATCTCAAAAAGAAGAAGAAAAAAAAAAAATCTATTTCGGAGCAGGAGAGAGGGAGAGAAAGGAAGACAGAGTGTAAGGGGGAGAGCGTGAGAGAGTCTCAGCGTGTCAAACCCAAATACTATTATACTTGTTATAATTCATTATTATTTCAATGACAGGGGTCTTGGTCTGAAGGTGACTTCATTACATTACAGGTTATTGCCTCATATATCAAACTTGGGTGGCCCCAATTTTTAGGCAGCAGAAGTGTCTGGCTGACTGTGAAATTGACTGCTCTCCATCACAGAGTAATTAGATTAGCCTGCTGGTTATGTATAAAACAAGAGCAGACAGAGCTAGCCGCTCTCCTGAGGCTGCCGGCAGGGACGAGGACGGTGATGCGATGATGAGGGCACGCAGGTGTACTGTAGCGTTCCTGTACAGGAAGACATACTGTGGGGGTGGGGGAGGTGGCGGTGGGGGAAGTCTGGGCTAAATCACATTTGGGGAGCAATTTCAGGCTTTTAAACCTGTTACGTGTTGACAATGGGGGAAATTTGGGGGTCCTCAGTTTGTTTTCACCAAAGTAAAAATAAGCCTCTGACTAAAAATCGTTCGTCACAGTGGTGGTGTAGATTTCAGTAGGGTGATTCAAATACAGACGGAATGGATAGTTTAATATTTAGCAGTGTTTAGCAGAGTGACGAGCAAACAGCCTAAGGTACCTGTACATGTCCAGGTGACATAAGGTTCAATGTAAAATATGTCGATGTCAATGTAAAAAAAGAACATAACCAAAATGAACTGACAAGGAGCGAAGGATCTGAGCTGGTACATGAGGATGGTGAATGAGGAAGGCGAGTTAACTGCAGAGCAGATGGGTGAGGTGAAAACTGGTGTCGAGCGGGACAGTCCGATGACGGGGAAAGGAGCGGAAGTCCGAGGGCACCTGGTGGATGTAGGCAAAATGGCAATGAAGGCTGCCGAGGAGGAAGAGGAAGACAGGCTGCGACAATCCTGCAACCATAGAGAGCAGAGACGAGATCAATCACGTAAAACTTGGGTTGCACACACACAAAAGCGACGAAAGCGACTGTGTGAAGAATGACAAATGAGTGAGTGGCAATCCAGAAGGCCATTCTGTGCTGACTTGAACATTCAGCTGTGGTTGTTGCCACTTTTGATTAATAAATAATAGCTCCTCTTGTTTACCGACAGCAAGTTATATGAAGAATCGACGGTCTTATGAATTTAAACTGACAGCACTCACTGCCATGGCATTTACAAACAGCTTTAAGAAGAAGGCCTTTAACTACTAATGATAGTAGCTTTTAAAAAAAGAAAAGAAATTACACTTTTTCATTATATTTATTTTCAGTTATCTTGAATTGCTTAAACCCTTCCATGTCTTAATTAAACCTTCTTTGCAAGCCTCATTAATCAGTGGTATTTTGCATTATTTGATGTTGTATTTGGAGATATGATCGTTTTACACACACAAAGTTTAAATTACTTTTGCACAGAAACTTTACTCCAGCCATATTTCCCCAGAGGGAAGCTATGCCGTAGGTACTCCAGCGCTGTGTGTTCGGTGTAAATTTGCATGCCCGTGTTCCTGTGTGTCTATGCATGGCTTTAGTGTAAATGTATGCGTTGTGTGCCTACTCGTCAGGTTTGTTTTCACAATAAGCTTGCATTAGGAGCAATACTAGCTGTAACTAGCTCGTGCATTTTGCTGAGATTGCTGCATAATTCAGGCTCGCTGTCTTTGTTCAGCACCACCCATAAAAACAAGATCGTTAACCGGCCACGATTCCGCTCTCTGCTGATAGAGACATCTTATTTGTAGTGTTTACATGATGTAGATGTCTGTGTTTGGTCATTAATTTTTCAGCACAGTGTCTAAGCTCTCTGGTACAGCCTTGATCCTCCATGCTTCATCGAACTGCCTGTCTTCAAGCCAGAGGGTAGCGGTATTATCAGGCGCCTTGCAAATATACCAAACCAGCATCCTTAAAGATGACAGTTGAATGAGTACATACGTGTGTGGTATTGTGTGCTTGTGTACAATCGTGGACGTGAATCCATATGTGCGAGCAGGTTGCGTTCATAGTGTATGAATGCGCATGTGGGTGTATGAGACGAAACACAATTAATCCCTGCAGGAAAACTGTGCCACTGCTGAGGCCGGAGAGAGGGGAAAATCATTAATTTATGGAGAATTTCACATTCACTCAGAATGCCTCACACCTCTTATATCATGACCCCTTCTCTCATTTTGCGCACCCGCCTGCCGGGCAACTGTAACAACGATCCATCATATTCATTCTTATCTATTCATTTCTGTGGGGCTTCACAATTTTAAACAAATCCACTCAGGTGAAAGTAAATGTTCACTGCCAGGCTCTGAACGTGTGAGAAAAATGTTCATATTTAACGCATCTGCAAAATATTCTTCACTGGTTGTCTCTGCTTGGCAACTCGATTATGATTAAGGTGTTTACAGTTAAGGTAAAGGCTATGTTCACACTGCAGGCATAAAATCAGATTTTTTTTTTTTGTAGCTTATATGTGATTTAGATCTGTTTTTTTTCCCCACATTGTGAACAACACCTATCACATGAATCTGATCTTTTTAATTCTCATTTGAGCCATCTTCACATGTAGTCCAAATCAGATAAAAATCTGGGTTTTGGAACATCACCTTGTAACCTTATTTTACGTCACTCACTACCTGGAACTGTCTTGCTGAGAGGCGCTGACTGACTGACTGACTGACTGACTGACAGACAGACAGACAGACAGATAGACAAATAGATAGATAGATCAACTCCTGTTCACCCAATTCCTGCATGCCAAGAATCATGGGATTATGATTATTTTATTTGATCCCATAGACACTCTAATATTGCATTTCTGACTGGTTAAAATAGGATGAATAATCTATTGAAATAAACCCTAATCACACACACATATAGGATATTCTATGTAATTTCCTTTTTATAACTAATGTAATTTGTTTTTTCACTCCCATGCACTGAGCGTCCCCTGAAACAGTTTTAAACCCTGCTTGATCCCCCCCATTGGGAGGCCCTAAACCTCTGATTTCTTACCAGACTAGGTCTCAGTGATTAAACATATGTGCTCAATTTGTGTGTATTCAATGTATCCTGCCTTTACTGACAAACAAGGACTAAACATTACAGTATATCATGCCATGTCATGTGTACGTGTGGGTGTGTTAGTCTATTTTTCCTTTAGAGGTCAAAAGGCTGTTTGTGGTAATGAAGCTTTTTCTGGATGAAAAGACAGCGATGTTGTGAGGAAATGTATTGATGAGAAAACCAATAGAACTGTTCATCTTTCCTGATTCATTGGCCCGTATATCAAATTTGGGAAGCCTCTGATGGAAGTGCTGATGGGGTCACACTGCCCTTTTTATGATATTGGACCCCTCATTTTTCAACACACACGCACACACACACACACACACACACACGCTCACACACAAATACAAAAGTTTACGGCACTTAAAAATTCTATTATCAAACTCTACAACTACTTTTTTCTTCACATTAAGTCCATCGCTGAATGTCTAAAACACACTGGAAACCATCAAAGGAATCGTTTTCTGTGCGTTAAAGCATTAAACTGTTGGATCCCTGCTGCTTTAGTGCTTTGGTGTTTCGTTGCCAAGCATTAAGCATTGCATTCCTGTCCTGTTAAAATATTAACAATATTTAAATTCCTACTGAAGTGCACCAAAATGTTCTTCTGCCTAGTGACAAAATAGTTCATTTTCAGTAGCTTCCAGATCAACCCATATAACCACGAAACTTATAAGTGTTTTTGGATCTGCTGTCTTGATGGCAAAGGTTTGGGTGAGTTCAGTCAACTACATGGTTAGAGTCAGAGGAAGAGCACGGTTAAGAGATACCAGGGTTGACCTTTGTTAGCCGTGATACAGCATGAATCTGACATGGGAGGAGCCAGCAAGTGATGAGTCTCTGTGGTCAAAAGCCTCATTTCCATCAAACACTCACAACACGCACATAATACCCTTGAAATTGACTATGGAAATGCAAAAAATCTACAACAAACTGAACTGCGTGATAGAAACGGGGCTAAAGTGACATCCTTTATAATAACCGCTCACCCAGACTTTGTTATATCCTAAGAAGGTCATACTGACCTCTGCAAGAAGACATTTGCATGACCTTCAGAGCCAGCTTTACAGGACACTGGAAAAGAGTAATCATTATTTTGGTGAGAACAGGGACCTTCCACAGTTATCAACCTGTCAAGTATCTTTACAACCATTCAAACTTTACTTTTACAGTGAAAACATAATGCTTGGTGTTGTTTTAAGAGTTCTTAAGTACCTTAGATTTCCCACATACAACACAAATTTTTCAGAAGAATGAGTCTGTATGACTGTGCAACTTTGAACTTTGACTTTTTCTTTTTGTGGGGGTGCAAAATAAAACGGCAGAATACTTATGACAAGACTACATTTCTAAAATATGTAATATGCTAAAAGTCAGGTTGTGACTTGAGCAACTTTTCTGAAGTTAGTTGCTCTATGACCTGTCCTGTTTCCCCCCGGCCTACCCACTCCTACTTTTCACTTCTCATTCTTTCTTCTTTTTTAATCATTTAATTACATTTTCTTTACTCCATTTTCTTTCTTTATGTCCTTTCCTTTCGGTCCTTCACCTCCGTTTCTTCGTTAATGTCCCCCCTTTTTTCTTTCCTTCATGCGTCCCTTTACGGCCCCATCGCTTTCTTAAAGAAAATGATTAAAAGAAGGATGGAGACATACGTCAGGTACAGAGGATCAAAGCACCGAGGAGGAACACGAGGTGAGAGGTGAGTCTATAGAGTCAGCAGAGGGAAGGTGATGTAATGCCATTTTTCTTTCAGTTTTTCCTGTAACATTTTCACATTTCACATTCTGCTTTAAATCTGCACCCAAAGACGAAAAGGACGACGGGCATGACCTTGAAGAAAAAACTTTCCTCAAGACTTTCTTTTGGCTCAGTGTACCAGATGTATTTGTAACCGCATGGTGCCGAAATGAATACAGACAAGAAAATGCTCAGTAGGTGTGACATTTTATTCAATTCCCTTTACTCATACTGTGAGGTGAATAAAAAAAAAAATATTAAAAAAAAGACGAGGAAAGAACAAGAAAAAGACAGATGAAGGAAAAGCAGATAAGAAGAGGTGAATGTAAATGAAATATTACACTTCTGTCTAGTTTTTCTTTTGCTCTTGACATTTATGCTCCCAGCTGTGCCTTTTTTGTGTGTCATCAGATAGTAGTCAATATGATATATTTTAAAGGTCTCTGGTCAGTTCACTCCACTTACTCTCTGTCTCGGCAACAAAATTAGTGAGACAGCGAAGGCTTCAGCATGATTTAACTGGAGGCCAGCAAGGGCTCGTGTGGGTTCTTCACCCTCATAACTTAACGATCTATAAAACCAATTGATGAACTTTTGAAGTGGCGAACAGAGAATCCACAGCTGAATAGTCCAGAGGAATTAAGTGACTACAATGACATTTTCTAATGTATTAAAGTGTATAAATCTAAGGAAAGCATTTGAAGTTCACTTAGATTGTCACTTATTAAAGTAATAATCCATCATGGTTTTGCATAAACTTTTGATGTTTTAACCAGAAACTGTCTTAGTAGTTATGTAGTCAAGTGTACCTTTTGTGAGAAGAATTTGGCAGTTTACATGACATGTCCGGCACCAGCCTGTTTTCTCTCCCAAGTCTTCAAATGCGTCAGTTTGTTCAGTGGCCCTACACTTCAAATGATAACGCTGTACCTTTTAATGTACTTTCTGAATGTACCCCTCTGTTGTATGTTTTGTGCTAGTGTGGTACTGTTGAAGTCAGGTCAAACAAACACAAGCCTTTACCTGGAGAGGCTGTGAAAACAAAAGTCACCTTTTCAGTACATTGCTTCAGTTGTAGTGCCCCGTTACATTGTCACAGATTCACAGTTTACTCGGACACGGAAACTGAACGTCTGCGCTGTCGCCAATGCTATTAGTAACACCAGTAACTGAGTAACTAGTAACTAAAAGCAAAAATGTTGACTGTGAAAAAGGTCTGCAGTGGTTGTCTGACAGCAAACATGCTAGATTAGCTCTAGATTAGCGCTAGTGCTAGCTTGGCGACCAACATTACCTTTGTGCTGTACGATGTTAACGATCTCCCCAACACAAGTTTACAGCCAGATCACTCTGCTTTCAATGGGATTTCCACATGCTCGCTAATGTTATTCTCCAGCAATGATGATGAATAACAACAATTATCCAAAGCCCCAGAAAACCATGTGTTATTGATGGCAGATGCTTAGAGGAGCAAAACAAAGCTCCCTCCCGTATTCATGAGTGTTGCTTTATCTGAAAGAAACACGCAGATAAAGGCCTAACATTAAAGCCCAGTGGAAGAAAAATTGTTTCTATATATATATACATACACATATCCCCACAAAAGAGCAAAATAAGCAAAAAAAAAAAAAAAAAAAAAGAAACTATATCAGAGGAAACTCCAAAATAAGACCTTGTGTGCTGCAGTCGTAGAGGTGAGTGGGAGGGAGTGCAACACAGTCATCCGTAATCAAAAGGTCATGCGCTCAATGACATCTAGTGTTTCCATCACCTGGTTTGACAATCATTTTCAGTTTCTTGATGGAATTTGGTTGGCAAAGAATTTTGTGAAACATAGACATTTCTGAAAATTCCCTTGTGCAATAAAACTTTTCATGTACATACTCTATCCATCCATCCATCCATCCATAATTTCCAGCTGCTCACAGTGTATTCAGTAAAGTATTCAAATCCTTTACTTTAAGTCCAGCTGAAATCATATTCATCTCATATCTTTTTGTAGTTTGACATAATGGAAATATGGTCTAAAATAAAATGTTAATATTTATTATAACTGTTATAATACTATATTATTAAGAGGAAGACAAGATATATATATAGCATTAACATCAGAAATTCTCCTTTTGTCTCAGCAGCTGGAGGGGCGTGTCAGTGTCTTGTATGATTGACAGGAGCTGGCAGGCTGCAAGAGTAACGATGTTATACCTAGGGAATGAGAGACAGTGAACAAACTTGCGTGTCATGGGTAGACAGCGTGTTAGTGGTACTCAAGAGTAACGCTGCATTTCAAACAACTTGGAACTCGAAGATTTCCGACCTTCTGTTAGAGAAAGCAAAGTGGAATGCTTCTCAGAAATGAAGTGCATACTTGTTGAGGTATAGAAACAACTTAATGAAGATGCAGTTACACAACAAGCAGCATCCATGGAAGTGGCCATTGGAAATTACAAACCATCAACTAAAAAGCAATTTAAGTATATTTACTTTACTGTTTAGCTAAAATAATACAGTTGAACCTGTTCTGTGTGTAACATTTTGCCAGCCATGTTTTTTGGCATCTGGAATGTTCGCAGGTCCAGACTTTGAAAAACTCAACTGGGAAATTACCTGACCTCTGACTAAAACAGAGCCTTAACAAGCACACCAGCATCTAACCGAACTCAAGTGACATTTGCAGGTACCTGTACAAGTTGCAGCTGAGCAGCTAATTCATGTCAGCAGTGCGCTATTTCCTGGTCAATATTTGTTTGGGGGCTGAACAATCTATGGTTCAGGACAGGACGTGTTCATGATTAGTGAAATTTAAAACCACCTACGACATGAGAAGTGCAAAGGAGCTGTCATTCAAGTGGGAATTCCAAGTTGGAAACACGGCATGATCTGTCTGGCCCGAATTTGCCCTTGTTGTGAACCTGTGACTTTTTTTTTGTTGTTGTTGTTGCTTGGTTGACATCTTTGCAGTCATGTGGTTCTCTTGCACACCTCTCATCTCTTTTAAAGTAGATGTTTCTGCAGTTCAGTGTTTTCTGCGGCTGTCCAGGTTTTTCCCAGCAGATGCAATGGAATACATTTAGATAGAACGAATGTGTGGGGACATTTTCTATTCTAAGAATGCCACATTTGGGGATTACTCAAGCACATATCCCGAGGTCACTGGAGGGACAGTGTTAAATCTTAGAGTGTTATGGGGACATGGACTTCTTTCCTTGAGATACAGAGCAGCTTTATGTTTGTATGTATGTTAGAGAAGCCTAGGTGCCGTTCTGATCATTACTATGGTAACTGAGGTCAGAGGACAGGGCTCCTGTGCACTTTCTCTCTATTGACTGAACTGACCATTGATGAATACAGTTCTCTACAACAGTTGGGAATATCATCTCTGAAGAATTAACTTCAGACTTGCAATGGAAGAAGGAGACTGCAGCTTGAAAAACTAATGTGAGTGGTTGGCCTGTTTTAGTTTGGTATGCTATAACTTAGATTATTTGATTATGATGTAATGTCTAATAATCTATAATGAGTGACTGGTGTACTTTGAGGTGAATTTTATTCTTATTTGCACTGTTTATTGTTTATTGTTGAATGGATCCCCATTAACTGTCACCTAAGAGGGATGAGCTAGTCTTCCTGGGGTCCAAAAAAACCCCAACAACAAATGATTAACAATGATAATGTAAAAACAATGAAACATTGTAGACATCATTAAAACATCATCAGCAATTATTCAAAATAAGTTATTACATTCATAAGTGTTACATTCATTAATACAGTCATACAGACCATTACCTTCTCACAAATTTAAATATTGCATTCTCAGATGGCACTTGAAAGATATTTTGCTGTTCAGCTTACATATATTCATAAACGTATTCATACACGATAAATAACTGTCCTCTTTAACGCATTTGATTTTGGACATGGTAACATCACCTGGCCACCCTCAGCTGACCTAGTGAAATGTTAATAATGCATAATGTCAAATTATTTTAACTTTTAACCCCAGTACCTTAAGGAACAGTTATATTCAGCTAATATCTTCTGAAATCCACTTTGTCAGTCCTGTACTGTACCTGCAGCCTTCTTTCTTCTCCTCCATATCAAGCTACATATTCAGAGAAAATACAGTTAAGTATAATATAATCCTATATTCTTTTGAGATCACCAAGGAAAACGTGACACACACACACATTGCTCTAGACTGGCTTCTTTCCTCGTGTCTCATTTTCCCTCCTACCGTTGTTTCCTCTGCCCTTTTCATGGAGGAAGCACACCCACCATTAAGCGATAAATGCCAAGGGAGAGGGGCTGGACGAAGGAGGGGAGAAAAAGAAGGAACACCAAAGGGATGCAGACATGGAGGATGGATGGATGCGAGGAGGGCAGATACCAGTGGTATGAGGAGGATGTAACTGAGATAAAAATCCATTTGAGCTGAAGTGGGCTTGGTAGGAAGCTAACAATTTTCTGCATGAATTGGCTTGGCTCATCATAGCCGTCGGGGGAAATGTGTCGGTAACATTGTGCGAGCACATGTGTGTGTGTGATATGATAAACATTTGCTGCTGCTTCCAGCCTTTCTCCTACATGCCCCCCCCCCCCCCCCCCACCTCACCTCTCCAAACCTAAGGCATCCGGCAGCTTCTCCTTTGACTCTCACCGTGCAATGTGGACGGACACACGGGCGTACACGGTGTGTATAAGTGATTACATCAGGTTTCTCCCCCAGCGGTGGGCATCTCCTGAAAGCAGGAGGAGATTTTAATTAATTTGGCAGCTTCTTTTGAGGACATCATCCAGGTTTGGCTGGCAGAGGAAAGGGCTGTGGGAGTGTGTTTACTCTTCTATTTGGTTCATTTAACCACAGAAATGAAAGCAAGCATAAGAGCCTATATTACTGACTTTTCATAGAGACCTATGATGATTTATCCTTGACTATGAATAGATATGTGGAAGAAGAATACAACAGTTGGATCACTTAAACGCTGGCTGCTCGTCAGTGCCGGTGGATCATTAAATCTGGATTTATAAACTTGTGTCAGGGTCTTAAAGTTTGGCTACACGGCTACAGAGATACCACTGAGTTGACAAAAACTGTGATTAGTCAGCCTTGTGCTGAGTCTGTTTTTTTCTTACAACATTTTATTATAGTTAATGCAGATGTCAAACTACACAAGGCATGGGGGCACTGGAAACGCACATTTGCATGCAGCAACTCGTTTCATCCCATGTTAGCGTGTGGAAGTGAAAGATGTAGAAGGTTCAAGCATGTCAGAATTTCTCCTTCACTTCTATCACCTAGTTTGACAACTTCTATAATATGTACACAGCTACATAATCCATTTAAATGCTATTTCATCAAGTCGGTATTGAAGCTATTGGATAATCACATTATTTAGTGATCAAGCTATCCCCTGTGTCACCTGATTTCAAACCTGTACCTCTGTTTGCTTCATTAAAGAAGATGTTCCACCCTGTTTACACACAGCACATTGTGATCAGCAGCTTCAGTCTTAAGTTTTGTCTGCACAGAATCCCATAATCCCACATAATGGCCCAAATCATCAGGCCAGTAGAGATAACTTGGCCCATAAGACTCTTGCCAGTTTAAATAATTTCTATAAACAAATATCTGCATATGAATGCAGAATGTCGACCAAGAATTTGCGTATATTAATTATGAATTATTATTATTACACATATTAATTATCATTATTATTATGCACAGTATATGTTATTCATTACAGTTCCCCTCCAGACATGCTGTAGGATATCTAAAAAAAACACTCTTTTAATGATTTATAGTAAATGTTCCACAAAAAAAGTTCATTTACCTTGTGCAAATTCTTAACATTGCATCTACACCTTATTGCCACATTCTTACATTTCCCCATGTCTGTCTCATTGCATCCTGTCCTTTGGTACATTTTCTCTACAAATATCTGTTGTTCTGCAGGTGTTTATGAGACAGAAGATTTATTAGAGTGTGTAAGACTCAGCGTCCAACATCAGAAAAGACAAGCACTTTCACATGAAAATATCAGAAAAATGGAAACATTGAGGAGCCAAAAGCACACCATAGACCTCTTCAAGCTGAGTATGAGTTAAGGGTCCTTTGCAATGAACATGACACCTTTCAAATGCACTTCAAAAACAGGCTCATCTATAAGATCTTAATTCCATGAACATGAACAAGAGGACTAATGTGAAAGTGCTTTCCTCCTCAACTGTGAAGTCACTGGGTCAAAACCTGGAGGTCAAGCATTCAACTGAATATGAAATACTTGCTAGTGACATTGAAGAAAACAAATAAAAAGAAGAAGCTGGAAGTCTTCTCTCAAAACATTATGGTGCTGAATCACCAGCTCTTATTAGAGAGGGACCTGAGGTCCAAGGTCCAGATGGGGTCCAAATGAACTTATTCAGAAACTGGATGAGTCCTCAGTTACAACCCAGATGCTCGATGCTGAGCCTAAAGCCAAGGTGGAAGGCCTACACTTGGAAATGATGTAGCTGAAACAGATCTTTCAGAAGGAAAACAAATTCAAGAGGCACTTAGCAAAGAAGAGGTGAGGTGAGAGAAGAGGACATGAAGAGGTGCTCTGATAATGCCACAGAGACACTCAACAATATGGAGAAGAGCCTTGAAGATTTGGCCAACAGGTAGGCTACATACTGCAGCAGAGAGAAAAGAAAAAGATGGTCTCCAGCAGATGCAAAACAACCTTAGGGATCAGAACAAGACATACAGCCCAAGGGACTTTGAGATCCTGGAAGCTCTTTGCCAAGAACTGGTAGTTGAAAAGGGACTCTGAGAACCATTCAGCTAAAGGGCAGACTCTCACCACCGGACTGAAAATGTAAGAAAAGAAGCAGAAAGGTCTCTGCCACAACATATTCTGCCTCATTCAAAGTTTAGAAAAGGAGATAGACTGCCTGGGCAGAAACTGACAAATGGGAGATGCTAAAAATTGAAATGTAAAGTGTCTTCTACTCAGGTTTGACCTGGCTTGGCATGAAGGTTAGTACCAACATTGCGTAGACATTAATAATTTTGTGATTTAGACCAACCCATTTTTACAGTGGAATACCACTGTGGTCAATATAGACAGTTGTGAACATGTATTTGGCCAATTTTGGCCAACAGTCGATGTACTAAGAGATAATTGTTAGTTGAACTATAATAGGGAGCACTATTCGTCTTGCAGCAACCCTGATTGTTTGGAGTTTGTATGTTCTCCCCGTGTCTGCGTGGGTTCTCTCCGAGTATTCCGGCTTCCTCCCACAATCCAAAGACATCCACTTAATTGGTTAACTGATGACTCTAAATTGTCCATATGTGAATGTGAGTGTGAATGGTTGTTTGTGAATGGACTCTATGTGCCCTGTGATGAGCTGACGACTTGTCCAGGGTGTACCCCGCCTCTTGCCCAAAAGCTGGTATAGGCTCCAGCCCCCCGCGACCCTGATAAGGATAAGCAGTTACAGATAATGGATGGATGGATGAACTATCATACACTGTGGTGGACTTCTTGTGCTTTGTGTAATAATTCTCACTTCCAGATGCTGAGGTAAAAGCTCCACACTTGCACCTTTAAAGGACCAGTGTGTAGGATCTGCTGGCATCTAGCAGTGTCATTGTGGTTTGCAACCACCTCATTCCGCCCTCTCCTTCCCAGCATGTAGGATGAACTATGGCGGCGGTGAAAAAGTACCTGACCAGAGAGAGCCGGTGTTTAGTTTGTCAGTTCTGGGACACACTTGACATTTAAAGTGCTGTCGTTTTGAAATTGCATCCAAAAAAAGGAAAATATAATCTCTTCATTATTATGTTGACTGCCAGTCGTTTTAATATATTAACATAAAAAGCCACAATGTTGCACTCCGTGACACATTTCTTCTTTAAAATAAACAAAGTCTCAGCTAAAGCTAAATGAAACATGTAACCACATCCCTGAGCTCAATGACACAGAAATCAAAAATGCAGCTGCCGAGTTGTTTCGGAATACATTACAATGTCCACATTCATTTGTAATGAAGGACTGCAGTGTCCCAATGCTACAATGAGACTCTTTAATGTGTTTTTTAAATACTTTTCTGGGTACTGTTGAGTTCAGTGGCATGGAGGAATAATTTAATTCAGGCTGTAGCTACAAAGATAACACTTGTTAGCAGGATAAATGCAGTGCTGGCTTAACCGTCTTCAAGGGAATTTGTTGATATTAATAAGAAAAGATACAATAACACCAAGCTTCATAAATGTGCTAGACTTGGAGAAGTTGGAGGACACATTTTCAGATATATGAGAATAAGAACATGCACGGAGATGATAGCATGTGGGGGAGGAATGGTTAATAACCGTGGCAGGAGACCGGTGAGACGGTGGAGGCCAGGGAAAATTAGATGGAAGGAGAACAAGGCAATGATGGGGTTAGACAAATGCTGAGAGGTGAGAAGGGTGACTGATGTAGAAGAGAAAAGGCGTGAGGAAGGATGAGACTCGGCGCGGAGAGAAAGCAGAGGGTGAGAATGAAACAGATGAAGGGGAATAGAGAAGGGGAAAAAAATGACAGGGGAGGTGGAGCAAGCGAGGGAGAGAAATACAGTAGCACGAGTGAAAAAGATGAAATGAGGTGGACAGGAGGCGGAGGGACGAGGGAAGAAAGTGCAAGTTAAAGGAGAGAACGAATGACACGGAGAGAAATGGGAACAAGACAGGGGAAGAAAAAGGAGAGCAAGCCGCTCCGTTTGTGGCCCTGGCTGAGCAAGGCCATTCGTAATCCAACCTGGATGTTAATGAGCAGGTCGGGTGGAGGGGTGAGAGGGAGGTGATGAATCAGAACAGACCTCCATCCCTGATCCTTTATCTCTGCTTTGACAGGCAGCATCAGAGGCCAGCATGCTGTCCTCAAGGACTACGATCCATTACAACTCCACCTTCATGATGATCAATCCACCGGGGAACAACTGTACGGGGGGGTGGTGGGGGCACATAGGGTGCTGGGTTAAGACCTTACAGGATGTCATCATGCTATAACAGAAGGTCGTTTAACAGCACTGTATGTTCTGGTATCTCTATATTCCCCAAAGACTCTTCTACCCATCTAAGAACATTTATATAGACAGGTATAGGCGATAACGAAACATTTTCACCTTTAATCTTCAAACTAGCGTCTCCTTTACTGCGCACTGCTCCGTGTTTGGTCTTTCTCTCATTGTGTTCTTGTATCTTTCATTTCGTGATTGATATAGTATGGCCAAAGTAAAGCACCACAACAAAACATTAGAGGAGTTTACTCGCCAACAGATATTTCTGGTTTGGACTTGGCTGAGACTTAATTGGACGCTCCCAAGATTCACTGCCAGAATGATGCATCACATCCAAACAGCCCAACACTGTGCGGTAGAAGAAGAGCTGGTTGAAATATCTGAGCAAATAAACATCTGTCTTCACTGGCAGCCCCACTGATAGATGTTCTTGCTAGTTTTTTTTTTTGTTGGGTTGATGTTTTCACTACTACTTTGATCTTTTCTTGTTACTTTATTTTGACTTCATCTTCATTTTTCTAACCCCCACGTTTTCTGTTCCCACCCGCCCCCACCCAAAAAAAAAAAAAAAAAAAAGTCACTTATTTTGTTTCGACACTCTCTCTGCTTGCTCTGCCTCCACCCCCTCTTGCTTTAAGTCTGACTGCCATATAATCATTGAAGACGTTAGAGGTTGCTCAGGGAGGTTTATGGAGTATTTAGTATCAGCGAGGGGCTCTCGCTTTTAATTTGCTTTTGTTTATCTGTTGTCTGGTAGCTTTAGCGCTGCCTGGACTTAATGCCTGAGCTTAAATGAGAGAGTTTATGTCTTGGAGTCTGGAGTTTTGTGGGCTAAAGCCCCCATGGTGCTTTTCATTCTGTCAAGGCGGTGTACGTCTGAGCCTTTGCACTCTGAGTGTGGTACTGTGTATGCAAATGCCTTGGTTGATGCGGTTCTTGTGTAATTTAAATAGCTTTGCTGCACACTCGAGGGCCACAGTGGGGTCAGGCATTCTGCTGACAGAATGTGTTTACCCTATTGAAAACAAATCTGCGAATGGTTATTTATTCTCATATACATCCAATTTCAGCTTTCGGCTGGTCTGAGCACCATCTGTATAAATTGTGAAGTTAAAAAAACTGTATATGAAGAGCTCTTGAACTCAAAGGATTTGTCTCACCTCCTTTGACCTATTTAAGAGAAGTAGGCAGGAGTTGCAGGCTCAAGTGGTGCAAAACGGTTTCTAAATGATAAAGGATGGAAAATCGTGTGCCTCGAGTAGATGTTATGGAGGTAATGTTTTGAGGCTGTTACCATCCTTGTTTTGTGACTTTTGTGTTTTTTTTTTAATTTATCTGACTTTGCATAGCTCTTTATGCACCTATTTTATTTTATCTCCAGAGGTCAAACCAGAGGCAAAACACAACCATATTTCAGCACACGTGTCAATCTAATCTGATGGAGGGATGGAAACTTTTTTTTTCTATTTTATTTTATCCAATAGAGATGGAGGAAGACGATCTGACGGTTTGACTGCTTACGTTAATTGCCAATATCTTCAGGAACCAGTGCAACTGAGAAATGTGTCAACCTTATATTGCCTCTATTTGATAAATAATAAAAAAAAAATGTCATGCAAAATGTTTGCTCGGCCCGTCATTAGAAAATCAACAGGAAGGCTGATACTTTAATCCACCTCACGTCTGTTCTCGCCCCCTCGCACCACGGTTCATGTTCTCTACCCTCATCATATCTACTCTTCTCTAATTTCCTCTCCTCTCATCGTCTCCCATCACCTGTCCTCATCTCGGCAAATTCTTCTCTTTCGCTTTCTTTTCATTTCCTCTTGTCATCTTGTCGCTTCCCCCTCTAGCTCCTGTCATCAACTCCTCATTTGTCCTCTCATTCCCCTCTTTCATATGTCTCTCTTACCAGTGTATATACAATATACAGTGGTGCATTAGTTGTACACCAGTTTAGGCAGAGGACTGTTGATCCTGGATCTGCTTGGCTGATTCTGCTAAACACCATGCTGCTGTAATTAGCTGCTCGCTGTTGCATGTCATGTGAACTGTTACTCTCAATTAGGATTAAAGTACAACACCTGAATTAGATCATAAATTGACTCAAATATTAAAAAAAAAAAAAAAAAAAAAAAAAAAAAAGGTGCTTCACTAGGCAGTGTTTGGGCAAACTATTGTCCCTTTCAATAAAACTACAAATCCTCAGAACACTCAAAGTAAAAAATAATGAATCTTCTGTGATGCTTTGAAGATTGGGGAAATTAAACCCATAGGAGCTAACAGCTTTTTTGATACTTATTTTTTTAAATTATTTTTGTCACTAATTATAAATGAATGGATGTTTAAAGGCAGAGGTATAAACGACCGATTGAACTGGATTCAAAGCAAAGTGTGAAACTGTTTCAGTTTGATCTGACAGTGATGTTCAGAGACGCAAACTACTACACGCAAAACACGCTGGCGTTTGAACACACTACATTTACACTAAAAACTCACCAAACGCTCTTTAAAAATCTCACAATTTTGCAAACAGCTACGCGTAATAGGCCTTCTGAAACACTACAGCCACTGTGGTTGATGTCCTAACCCTCACCCTAACCCTAGCTAAGACCTTACAGGACCGTAATCAGTTCTGGATCATCGGAAAAGGCATACATGTGCAGTCTGATGTTGGACTCGTGGCATTTGTTGTTGAAATACCATGCACTGAGAGATGCTTTGAAACACAGGATATCAAAGAAAGTAAGTGGAAATTCTGTTTTTCACATTTTTTTTCATGACATCTTTGTCGGGACAGACAAAATGTCACTTTGGTTGCACGTTGGCTACTTGAGAAAAACAAATGTCGTTGGCATCTTGCTCATTGATCTCTCTCTCTCTGCTCTTGTGTTTCCTGGCTTCCAATGACACTTTTCAAGGGATGATGAATGAGTATTAATGCCAAAATGTTGACACCAATTGACTAACTTTCTGTATCTGCTTGGCAGTTCTTTCGACTGCGTTAGTCACCAGTCTCACTTTCCATGAAACTGTTCTCTACAAGGAATTCATGGCTGTTGGCAAACGATAAACACGTTATGCGCTCGACATGAATACGGAACTTGGAAAAATGATCAGAGAAGAGAGTTTTCAAATAGACACTTTTCTATTGCCACATCATTTCTTTTTACATCTATGCTTAAATTATTTTGAATCCATATTTGCCTGGAAACGGCATTTGAGAGGAATGAAAATATGATATGAGGAAACCAAACCCCTCCAGGAGTTTCTCTATTTCACTGAGGATAAATCACATGAAGGGAAAAAAAAAGACTAATCTCAGACTTCAGACACAATACATGACTGCGCCTTGGAACCCGGTCACCAGGAAGAC
Organism: Protonibea diacanthus; assembly: GCA_028641955.1. Classification (NCBI taxonomy): domain Eukaryota; kingdom Metazoa; phylum Chordata; class Actinopteri; family Sciaenidae; genus Protonibea; species Protonibea diacanthus. The sequence continues at coordinate 11,641,611 of CM053990.1, forward strand.
AGCTTAAAGTTTACTTTTAGGGGTGCAATGTGCATAACATTATGTCAGCACTATTTATTCCCACAGCCAGGAGTCTGCAGAGTGTGTCCTCAGAAACAGTGCCTCAGCAGCTAATGTATAAATTAGAGCAAACAGGAGCCCAGTGGATGAGCCAAGATAGGCACCCTGCTTGGGGTTATTTTTCATTCTATTTCAAATTTTGTTTTTTCTCCGTCACTCTGAAGAAGTATATCAACAGTTGTCTTTTGCTCCCTTTGCTTCTCCTCCTGCTGCGTCTATCTCTTTCAGTTCTGCATTCGGAGGGGATTTACATTTTTGCCAGTGATGCAATGCAGCGGCATTTTCAGCAAGAAAGGTACACTATATACAGTTTGTTTTTATTTTTTTTTCCTTGTGAAGAGGGTAAACATAAAGAAAACTTCCTAAAGATTGTCACTGTGATTGTACACTATGTCCAAAAGAGTTTTTTTTTAAAAGAATTGAGCAATGTGTCATCAAAGTTGGTATTCTACCTTTATACGTGGTCAGATTCTGGCATTATATTAATAATATTTTACTACATTCAAGCTGACCAGTGAGTGTTGAGTTATGTGTTTTGTCAATCATTTATTGCTGCATCTGAGGCAGTACGTGGACTGCATAATGTTATCATCAACCTACAGGTTACAAGGTTATTGTAGTTATGTGTGTACTCAGTTTTTTTTCCTGTCGTTGGACAGATGTCCATGCTGGCGGGTGTGCGTGCATGCCACCGCACTTTAATGTCATGAGCCTGGAAGCACCGCGACCATGCTGTCTGCTAAGGACAAGTGGAGAGGGGAGAGGAGGAGGCCAGGTGAAATTGTATGATAGTAAGCAACAACGTTGAATGAAAAAAAATAAATAAATAAAATAATGCAATAACAAGTGAGTAAAACATCATAAAAAGGTGAGTAAATGCTATTTAAAAAGTGTGTGATCATATCATCATGTCTATTTTTTTTTTTTTCAGTTTCTCCCTTAGCAGAAAGGCAGATGGTCAGTTGGCCAACCAGGCCTTTGGTCTGTCAATTTATCATGTGAGTCAAATTTGACTTGTCTTTAATCAACAAATTGCCATGACATTCAGTGAGTATATTCATGCTCCCCAGAGGACGAACCAATTTCATTGTAGTTACTCCATGAGCGTGCCCGTAGCCAAAATGTCAACCTTACATTTGGTATGAGCACATTAATGATGTCAAGGGAATGGACCCTTCATTTTAACGACCATGTAACCTTTCCTATTGTGCCAAATGCAGGAAAAGCAGCCTTAAGGGGCCACTAGCAGTGCTTTAAAGTTTTCTCCTTGTGCAAAACAACTTATAGCTTATCTGCCAACTTTTTATTACGGCTGAGAGGCTATTACACTTGAGAAAGCATTGTTTAGTCTGAAGAGGTCAAAAGGGGTGATGTCTCTGGAGATCTGATTAGAGGTCTGATGTTACACACTACAGCAGGACAACACTCACTTGCAAGGCCCCTGTTAAAGGACAAAATATGTGTAACAAAGGTGCCACCTTGCTCCCATGATGTCTGTATGATAGAGTGCAAACTATCATTGAACTAATGTTCACTTCACTTGTTTTAGTCGCAGTCATTCAACATTCTGATGAATCTGTCACAGCAAACTGACAGACTGTGCAGATAACAATGGCTCAGGGGTCATACTGGATGGTGGACTATGAATCAATGTTCTGTAACTTTCAATGATAATCCATTTTCTGCTGTTTAACTAGGGTTGGGTCAGGCTAAGCAAGGTTGTCCAGAAGTCTCTCTATGCCACATTGTTTTCCAGTTCCAAGACCGATGAGTATATAATCTTTCTAGCCCAGTTCTGGGCCTGACCTGGGGTCTATTATCAGTGGAAAGTACATGGAAAACCTCCAAAGGAAGGTGTCCAGATGTATGAGCTCCTTACCCTATCTGTAAGGGTGGAAATAAACTTATTTTGGTCGCCTGAATCTGTGATCGTATTATTTCAGTCACTGCCTAAATCTCATATGTAAGGGTTGGAAACACAGTGCCACAAAACATGTAATTGGATGGGCAAACTTTCATGACAAGGGTAAAGAGCTAGTCCACTGTTCCATGACAATGATGGAATCCACATTGCTCCTCTTGGATCTGAGGTTAAGCAATTATGCCAAACTCTGGCATAAGTTTCCCAGGGATGCTGAGCAGTGTGATACACAGTCTGGTCCCCCTTTTTAAAATGTCTCCGCCAAGCCTTGATTTCCTAAAGCAAAAGTGATCTCCACAGCCACCCACAAGCTCCTCCTACATCCAGATTTTTTTTTGAAAGTTCGGTTGGCCTACGGGCCTTGGATTCAGCTCCTTCACTATAGGTACCCATGACCTTTTGACCACAACTGCTGCCTCCACAATGGAAGCTGTGAACATGACCCACTCAGATTCCACGTCCCTAACCTGCCCCAGGATCGTCGCAAGAAAAAGACCTTGTGGGGCCTGGGCTCAGTTCACCTTCTCTACATATTTGTGTCTACCAAGTCTGTAAGGCAGTCACACCTGCTAATCCAACTCACCATCAGGTGGTGATCTTCTGACAGCTCTGTACACAAGTAAAGGCATCCAGCCACAGATCTGATGGTTGGCCCTCGATGTTATCAATCTTTGACCCAAGGTGTTCTAGTACCAAATATGAATAACTTTATACTTCAATATGTTGGTTATTGCCTAGCACATACAGTAGTCCAATAACAATCAGGCCAATCACACCATTCCAGGTTTCTAAATTGTTGCACACACAGACTTTGTCATTTATATTGCTTTAAAAGTGTGAGAGCTCTTATAGAGGTGTGAATGCTGTAAAATCAAAGCACTATTCTCACTGTTTCTCATTATCCGATGTGTTATGAACATAAATTTCTGAATTTATTTTGGACATAAAATAATAATCAAACATTCAGAAGCATCTGTTTTCAATCATTTCACTGCACGAATCTTAATGAGTCCCAGTCACTCATAAACAGGAGTCACATTCACACGACCTTAATTATCATGAATCAGAACAACAGCACTGTTTCAGAGGCACAGTTCTAGGCAAAGCGGCTCCTATTAATAATCTTGCATAAAATGACAATGAAAAAGTTATAAAGGGAAACGTTGTTGACAAAGTGAGTTAATTTGACTTCCTATGCCTTGATATAGTCCAATAAAAATCTGACATATTAAACATCGTGGAGCAGGCCATCAGCTACAAAAACAATATATCCCTGAAATATTTAAACATTATAATATATGATTCATGGTGTTTTTATGCACTTACTTTATTTCTATAAAGGAGGTTGGGTGATTTGAATATTATATGTTATGGTCAGTGATTTAATCCCGGTCCATGGTACATATATCTGATTATCTGCTGTTTTCTTTGCTGGTGTTTCCCTAATTAACAATATGTGTATGTGTCCAGAGCTACACTTTTGCAATACGAAAGAGCATCTCTGAGTGTTTCTTGTACTGTGGAATCCAACATAGATTTGATGGAGACTTCTATTTTGAAGAACACTGGGTGAGATATATCCAACATTTCTTGTTTCTTGTCTTGTGCTGCTAATATTTCATAGGTTCAAATGCTCAAAACATTCATTGTTCAAATTTTCATGCACACATTTGATAATTAAAAGAGTAAGTTTGTCGAGGCACATCCATAACATGGATGCCATGTTGCTTGCACTGCTGGAAGTGTACTTTTGAGGCGATGTTTGAAAGCGCTTTGTGACTATGCTAATGCATTGTATCACAGAGACCTTTTATGCAAAAACAAAGAAGTTGTAATATTTTCCAGACAGAATGCATTTCAGTGATTTATTTTTAATATTTTATTCATCTTTTGGTAACATTAGTGTGCATTAGGCTCTGAGTTTACTGTTCATTGTCTTTCATCTGCTCAGTGCTGTTTGGGTTTTATGTAACAACTTTAGAAGAAGAAAATGATTTTGATAGGTCGCATTGACAGTCAACTCATACCAGGGAGAAAAAAAAACAAACAATATAAGAGCAAGACCCCGGAAACTTATCAAATGCGCTATATTAACATAACAGATGATAACTAATCTCTGTTTTTATTTTCTTGTTTTCAGATCGAGATCCTGTAATTTGGAAATGGCTAAAATCCAGTCCAACACAATGGCCAAGGAGCACAGCAAATATTTTAAGACTGACCCTGACATCACAACAAGATTCACAGAGAATTAAAACGTTCCTCAACAGTAAGTGCTGTGTTTGACGCAGAAACAGCTCTGAATTGGTTTAATACTCATCTCAGATTCTTTGTTTACAACAGTGACCATGTTTAAGATGAGCATGGCTTCCTCTCTGGTATTCCTCAGTTCTTCTTCATCATCACTGTTTGTGTGGATGCTTCCATTCAAGAAAAAAAAAAGTTGAAATCAAGTGAACTTTCATTATTGTTGGCTACAGGCACCTGTATCCTTGAGGATTAGTTTGTTTTTGAAGCACCTTCATATCTGTCAGCATGCTTATTAAGTATGCTCCAAACTGTCCCATTGGGTTGTTAAGCTCCAGTTTGAACCAAAAATCACTTTAGCTCTTTATTTCTTTTATCCTTTTTACACCTTTTATCCTTATCATGACTTTAAAGCATCTTATGTAATGGAAGGTGCTATATAAATAAAAGTTTATTATTTTTGTCGTTATTAATCCAAATGAGACTGTAGGAACAAATTAACTGCCTATTTACAAAAAAAAAACAGAAAATAAATTATTTATTTTGCCGCATTGTTTTTTTTTTTTTTTTTTCTTTTCTGCTCATTTGTCACAGTTACATCATAGTAAAATAGGAAGTTTGAAGTTGACCAGTGCTTTCAAGTGGCAACGTGGAAACTCCGATCTTTGAGTGCATGTGTATGAACAGGACATTACCATGCCAGTTTCCCAGTGGTGATGTCTGCCATAAGTATCCTGCACAGACAAAACTGCTAAAGAAGTGATACTGCCAACCTCCTACAGCTAGTAAATCAAATAAACTTCCTCCAACATCTGGAGTCGCATGCAAATAATATGATCAATATTCCGCACAGCATGCCACGCATGTCTGAACAACACCTCGCAGGATAATCAATACCCCCTGCAACTATCCAAAACTCCAGAAAAAAAATGTATTCCTCTCTCTCTCTGCCATATAAAAACTTGGAGAATAAAAAACTTTGTGAGAAGCCGTAGCGATGTGTGTCTCTGCGATGACAGATGGGAAGCCCAGATACCCTGCATGGCTTTGGTTAATTACAGTGGCATACAGTATATCGTACATATAAAACACTCACACACAGGGATCTGCTCTTCCCAGCAGCACAAGGAAATAGCTGACGGGTGCATATGGTCTAATCACAGGGGAGTTATTCTCTGACTCTTTTTTTTTTACCCTCTGGCTGTTGTGATGTATGCAGGACTGATCTTTTTCTTTGTGAAGCCAGCTAGAGAATTCACCACTGAAATGACAATGAAATCTGGGAAAACCTAATATAAGTGTTTCTTTCCTTGAATATGATATAGTATCCTCAGTAGTCAACGTATTAACATAAACTATTACAGAAAAGTCTGTCAGGTTAGTTGAGCTAGTGATAATCAGCACTGTTGACTGTAGACGTGACACAACCTTCTAACTGGAAGCAATGTGGCCGAGGAAACAAACAACAATCAGAATGTTTCAGTTTTTCAAGGTGTTCTCTCCTGCTACGTGCTTTTTGGTGCTTGTTTCGATAAACAAAGTTTACAAAATTTTGCACAGTTGCTCCATGTCCAAGCTACTAAAACAAAGTGCGGAAAGGTCTTGCCATGTGAGAGTAGTTCAACATGGGCACGTGAGACATGTTTGCCATCAGTGCTTTAGAGAGTGGGGGCGTTCTGCCGGAAAGCATGTTGAGAAGCAGCGTCCACAGCACCCTTTTTATGAGAATGTCCTCAAAAACAACAAAGTTTGGAAAGAGAGTGGGGAGTTTGATGTGGAGTTACCAGGATGTATTCTAATTCTGACAAAGGTTTTTATTGTAACATTGCTCATGGTACATCTCAACATTTTTTTTTTCCTGGAGTTCACTCACTTACTATATGCTAGGAAGCCCAAGTTAAGTCACAAAAATGGGGGCTTGAGATCTGATTTTGACTTGACTTCTGTACGGCAGTATCTGGAGACTCCAGGAGGAAGGATTAATGGTGGATATCAGACCTCAACAGTACAGACTGAGTAGTGTCTGAATGTTCAAAATCCATCTGTAGAAAAGATCACATTTACACCTGCGTTACAGTATGATCTATCTGTATTTCTTTTCAGTCGAAGGAAAAACACATTATTGCCAGGTGTAAATGCATGCAGAGCGCATTGCAACGAGAATGCTATCGGACAGATCAGGCCGCATCTGGAGGTTTTTCTCGTTCACATTGTGATCTCTGCAGGCGTAAATGCAAGCGTTATTAAGAAAAAATCTCAGCAATCTCTCAGCAAAAGATCACCTAACTCCGTCTTTTCCTGCAAGCTCCCCTGGCCTGGACCACATCATGTTTGTTGACAAGATCTGACAATAACATGAGTCCTTATTAACGGTCTGGGTGTCAATGCAAAGGATGGTTGGATCAGATGCCATTATACGTACAGATAATGCATCCAGACACGACCCACAGATGTTCACCCCAGGTGTAAACTCAATATACAGATATCTGAATATGAATGCAGAATCTGTAGGCAAGGGACAGAGATTTCAGAAGATTCATATGCGATATCTGTTTATATAGATTAACAGATTAGTCTCTCGTCGTTCTCGTGTATCAAGTTGCTTATCAGACTGTCTGTTTTCTGAATATAAGCTGGCTACACTGCATGCCTCCATTAGCCCATTGCCCCCACAGGCTAAATCAATGTCAGATGATTGGCGATGGATTCCAACATTGCATTTATTTTTTCTGTGTCGTCTGCTGTATTTTAATTCTTTGCATTTGCATGCTTGAAGTGAATTTTATTCTTCTATATACTTCTTTTTAAAGAACTACTTTTCTATCATTCCTGTCAACCTCTGACAAAGTGACATATTTTATGGATATTTAATTTCATGGATATACCATCTAACCCTAGCCCTTACAATATATATATATTGTAAGGGCTAGGGTTAGATGGTTTTCTCAGACTTTGTTGTGTTGGTTCTTCAGTGTGAACATACAAACTTCTTATCGGAATCTTATTACGTTTCTATCGGATATAATAACTTGCATCCTCCTGATAATAATTGTTGAGATCTGGGAAGAGCAGTCAGGAAAAACAAAGTATTAGCCACCTTACGGCACTTCAGCTTCTATTACCTCAACAACTCTTGAGACCATGACCGCTAATAATAAAAGTATGATCATCCTAGTCACTACAAATAGGTCATAAACAGTGTAAGCGTTATCCCACACTGCACTGGAGCAGCTGCGGCCTTTTTTTTTTTCTTTTTTTTTTTAAATGGCTCCACTCTCGCCTCCTCTGCTCCTGCCACAACCAGTGTGTCATAAAGCCTTCACTTCGCATTTACAGCCCGCTACGCTGGGAAGCAGCAGTACAGATGCCTGCCAGTGGCTCCTGTGTGTGTGTGTGTGTGTGTGTGTGTGTGTGTGTGTGTGTGTGTGTGTATGTGTGTGTGTGCATGCGTCCATGTTTGTGTGTTTCAGGCTTCATGGAGGTGACACCCTGCAGCGGAGTCGATGTGAACAGAAAAGGTGATTTGTTGATGGTGTGAAAAAGGAGAAATGGTCGCTTACTAATGAAATAATGAGGGTGTATGTCAGTGTATGGCTGTAATGATGTGCTCTCTCACACACACACACACACACACACACACACACACACACACACACACACACACACACACACAGGAGCCCAGCTGCAGCAGTGTGGTAGTGGAATCAACACATCACAGTTAAGCGACAAGGGAAAAGGTGAGCACAGGGTGACATCAGCGCCAACTGACAGGACGAGCTGAAGAGACGTCATCACACGGGAGGGTTGAAAGAGCGAGGTGGCAAATAAACTGAGGGAGGGAGGGAGAGCGAGCGAGCGACAAAAGCTACGACAACTGTGTCCTCTGTTGTCTGACAACGAGCTGTCAGCACAACAGAGAGAAGATAAAAATAGAACGGGACAAGAGGGAAGGATAAAGAGATGGAGTGATGGGAGATAGAAGGATGGCGAAAGGTGGAGAAAGAGAGGTGGGCAACAGAGGGATGGAGGAGTGGTGAGGTGGAGGAATACAGGTGTGATCAGGCAGGGATGGATGGACAGTGTAGGATCATAGACATGGATAGTTGGAGGGGGATGATGAAAAAAATCTGGAATATATGTATGCATGGATTGGAGAGATCTCAGAATAGAGAGAGATGCATGGTGAGAGTCGGCAGGATGGTGGAAAGACGGAGGGAATGACGGGGAGAAATACAGGGAAGAAAAGATGGTGTGATGGCGAGATGGAAAGGTGGTATAATGCAGGAATACAGAGGAGAGGTAGAGGAATGGATGGGTGATACGAGAGGGCGATGGAGAGTTGGTGAGAGGATGGGCAGATGGAGATTAAGGGAATAGAGGAATGGATGGAAGATTGCAGGTATGGGGAGATGATTGGGTGGAGTGAAGAGATGTAATAATGGTGAAAGGATAAGAGGATGGAAAGATGGAATAAACTAAAGGAAGGCAGAGAGACAGAGTTGTGTAGGGATGTATAGATGAAACAACAGATAGGCAAAATGATGAAGAAACTCAGGATGGAAAGATGGAGGGATTGAGGGATGGAAGAGTCCAGCGATGGAGAAGTAGATGGACGAAGGAAAGCAAGGACATACAGATATGATGATGGAGAAATAGAGCGATGACAGAATGAAGTGAAGGAGAGATAAGAGGGAGAAGAGTAATGCAGGGATGAAGAGATGGAAGGATGATTCATAGAAGGGCAGAGGACAAATAGAGAGATGGATTGATGAGGGAGAGAAGAACTCAAGGATGCAGAGGCGAAGAGGTGACCTGATGGACAGATGGAGGACTGTAGCGATGGAGAACGAGACAGTGATAATAAGATAAAAAGATCCCGTCATTCCTCCGTGTGCCTCTCCATCCCTTCATCCATCTTCTGCAAGTTCCACTCCCACCGGACGGAACATCTGTCTGCTCGCTGAGTGAGACACCAGCTTCGGAAAATTCCTCCCCTCTGTGATATACGTCCAGATTCAACACCGAATACAAACCACTCAGACGTGACATCATCTGTATTCACATGACAACCGGCCTCCACCCCCTCCTCCACCTCCAGCGGGGCTATCCGCCGAGCGGCTGACCGTGAACGGGATCACAGTGGGCGCAGCGGAGATTTGTCACTCCAGTTGTGGGCCTGAAGCTTAATGTTCCGGCTAAACTGTTACAGAATAGATGTTGACGCAAAAGTGGCAGGTTCAGAAAACTGACATGACCGCGGGGATTTGGCGGGAGGATGTCAGAGGGCCGCCGTAAGTAAATGTGACGCGGCGCCGTAGATCAGAAAGACTAGAAAGAAACACAACAGAGGGATTTTCGTGGGGGGGATCCTCAGTTTTTGCCCTTGAACCAGTTGAGTTGCAGTATTTATTGTCGTAGTTGAAGCAGTGTTAGTAACAGTTATAATGGCGGAAATGGAAAAAAAGCTAAATAAGTAGTGAAACAAGCATTATACAGTATACTAAAATATACACCAGAGGTACTTAAGGTAAACATACAGATATTGATTGATCTGAACTTTGCTTGTTGTCATAATTCACTACTAAGCAGGCCTCCTACACGAATTGTATCCAAACCTTTCATCTGCACTTTTTTAGCCAATCAGCAGGGACGCACAGGAGGTGGAAGCCCCCCAAAGCGCTGCTCACTTCCTTTTTGGCACCCGTGTTAACCAATTGTGTTGCTCACCTCGCAATCTGCAGTGATAGTTTCAGCGTCTACTCTATTTGGCACAAAAACACACTTCGGGCCAAAGAAAACATGAAAAAAAAAAAAAAAGTGCACAAGCTGGGAATAATTTAAGGGTTGAAGATTTGGAGAAACAGAAACAAATTAGGACATGGCCTCGCTGGAGAAATTTATATGCTACATGTGTTCTATGCAGGTTCAAAAACAGTTTGGGTACAAAATTCCTGCTTTATCTGTCTCAGTGTCAATACACTCTAATCTTAGTCATGACTTGGTTTCGGTTTAGGCGGTCTTGACAGCACTGCTAAACAGTACACTAAAATTTGAGGAAAGAAATACTCGATGCAAATCAGAATCTGGATTCATATTTGATCAACACTGCCTAGTTTGACAGTGTGATCTGAGTTTCATGAGCCTTGTGTGTTGCGCTGTATGGTCTCACTGATAGTGACATGTCAACGACAAGGCAGCCACGCCCTCAAGCATAGTCTGCTTTATAGTTTATTTTACTCTAAATGGGACCATAATTTACAAAATGAACACTACAGACTGAGACCATAAACTCACGATGAAACCATTTACTGAGGTAATAAATGAAATGATAAGTTGGATTCACCATCAAACTTTATTGTTGCAGCCAATGGAGATGAATGCAGAATGCAGGTTCTAAAAATGTCCATTCTACTGACATATAAAGACATACTTGTCAGTAACAGTAATAATTGGAAAAAAACAAAACAAAACCATAATGGAGTACCAGAGGCTGAAGGAGCCTGGTTTGAATAATCCATGATAAGTCTTAAGAGCACAGGTGAATGGGAAAGGGAAGTTAATTAAATGCATCCTATTTATTGGACGTGTGTGTGTGTGTGTGCGTGTGTGTGTGTGTGTGTGTGTGCTGAAATTGTACAATGGCGTAATATGGTCCTCATCTGCAGTAAGGCCAAGCAGTAATTGGGTCCTAATGACTCTCAAGAAAATTTAATAAGCACAAGGAAAAGATTAGGTGAAAAAAAAGAAAAAAAGAAACCTGTTTAGGCATATTAGAGAAAAAAAGAGAGAGATGGAGGAAGGATGAATGGAAGACGAGAAAGACAGCTACATTTTGAGGGAAGAAGATAACACTTAGAAGAAAAGGATTATATCTACAGGGTGAGGGACGGAGGGAGGGAGGGAATGAAATATACATTTGTGAGTGTTTTGTTTGTGTTGATAGTATTGTGAGTCTTATTATTCCAGTTAATCTCCATCTTGCTGGATCACCTCCTTAACTGCCTCCCTTTGTTGCTTACATGCTACATTTCCAGACATTTTCCATCTAATTGCTTTTTCCCACTTTTCTTTCTTGTGACAGAAAAAAAAAGTCCCCCACCCTCCCTTTATGCATTCCTAGCTGTCCTTGAGTCGTCAGCTAATTAGTTTTGGAGTAATTACCTGCTTCGCCGCTTTGTAATAGTCTCTCATATTTTTGAAAAAAAAAACAAGACAAAAAAAAAAAAAAAAAGAAATAAAGAAACACCTCAAACACAGTACAGGTACAGTGGGAGAAATAGCTCTCCCATTTTGATTGAGTCTATATTTGTTTGTTAACATGCGGCCAGTCTGAATGTCAAATCTGTGACAGACGACAGAGACAGAAAGGGCGAGTGAATGAAAAAATATTCAAAAAGAACTCATATTTATTCTTACTTTACACGGACTTTAAGACACAATATTCGGCTTGGGTTATTCATGCTACTTCTGCCTTTTGTTCCAAAAAGGCAAAAGTCAATGTTCATGTGGCCATTAGAGGTCCTAGTCAGGAAAATATAAACATAGGTTGTTGGAAAAAGAGACATTTGAACACCCGCCTTCTGCTGTTTAAAGCTCTGAAAAAAAGTTTCAAAGCAGATCTGGAGTTTTTTTTTTTTTTCAAAACTTTCGCAGTGATATAAATCATGTTTGGACAAATTTCAGTGCATATGCATATGTTACTAGACTACCACCCTGCTGTAGCAAAGAATTTATTTCTTTTATGGGGTGCATGAATCAAAATTTCAGTTCCCAGACAACAGATGTGGCAATTATTTCTGTCCTTAAATTATGTTTTCTGTTTACCTTCCAATATGCCTACACAGATACTGTATGTGAATTGTAAAATAAATGGTAGTTAGTAGTAAACGTGTTTAAATTTCATTAAATGCTCAGTTACCTGCCTGTAGTCTGCTGTTTCGTCTGCTAAAAGCACATGTGGGATGTGCATTTGTAGACACTCCAGTCCAGTCAACAAGAAATGAATCTTTTTTTTTTTTCTTGAGATCATACAGATTTTTTTTCCAAACACGAACATACATAAAAAAAAAACAAACACACACACATTTCCCTGTCTCTCTATGCACTTCTCCGTCTCTACTCGACTCACAGCCTTTGTATTTCCCTCACTCAGCAGTGCACTCACAGTGAAACAGATGACATACATTGTGTGTGTGTCTGACTGCCACTTGAATAAACACTGGTGGCACCAGTGTGTGTGTGTGTGTGTGTGCACTCATAAATTGGCACTCAGGGTGTCAGGCACTGAAATGGACTCTTCATGAATTCAGAGAGTTACTAGAGCTGCTGTTCATTTATTCAGAGCGTCATACTGAGTACCAGGAGAGGAGGAAACAGAATGATGGAGCAGAGGAACCAACATGGAACCACTGTCTACTATGTGAGCATGTATGAACTGAAGTAAAATAAATGTGCTTAAAACTAAAAAAAAAAATAAATAAAAAATACAAAATACAGTCTGCATTTAAAAGTCCATTTAGGTGATTTTAATTATTTTGGCTGATTAGACGTCTTCACTAAATGGTGTGGGCGTGTACAGACTTGATTGACATCTCGCCAGTTCTCGTCTTAGCTTTTGTTGCACCTGTTTGGGCGGGACTGCCCACCTCCAACCAGAACAGAACTATAATTAGAGTAATTTAAAGTACCTATGAGGTTGTGCAGGGTCTTTAGATGTGAACCGAGTAGAGTTGTTGTACATCGGACCTTTGCAGTTGCTGCAAGTAAAAAAGCATTGTATATAATTTGCATTGTACATTTAATACACAGAGAGGTCTGTGGTGTGTTTAGCCTAGGTTGGTCCAAGGCAACAACAAAGGCCACAAAAAGTAGAGAAATCCACTTTCTAGAAACTCTATCATTGTCTCATTTACATACAATCTATTGTGCAGTTTGCATATTCATGACCAACACCATGATTTTATTCCTGTATAATGGAATTTAATTCAACAACTCTTCGCTGTGTCTCTGCATAACTGTTACACAAGTACACATTTTCTTAAAATGTACATTCATTATTATAGCATGTATTTAATCTGAATCCCATCAAGATCTCTTATGATCTGAATACAGCAGAAAGAACATTGTGTAACAATGCTCTGTTTGCAAGCAAACTACATAACATAGCATAGATCCAAGAATAACCTGTGGTTTTGTTCAATATTACTTCATATTAAGTTTGTTAAGCTAATAACCAAGAAAAAAAATAACTGCATAATTTGACTGTTCCCTTAATCACAAGTCTCATTTTCTGCTCCTACAAGTGTTAAATCACCACAAAAAAAGGTGTAAATGAGACACATTTTACAGCTGTTTGAAACCACCAAACATGATGGACCTAAAAAAAACCTGATCCTGACCTGACTTGTCAGGATGCTAACGGTTAGCTGACATTCAGAAGACAAAGTCTGTCTTGTCTGAAGAGCTCCAAGGGGAACAGTCCTTCAAAAATACTGCATCTATGATGTAGGAAGGTACGCTCAGTAGATGTTCTAAGCGCCAATAATTGGCCCTGTGCGTGAATAAGCACATATGATTACAACATATTAAATAGAGGTACTTATTACTTCCTTCCTAAAGTAAAGTTTAGGACAAGCTCATGGTTCAACTGTAGACCTTTATGCTGCAAAGGTAATTGCTCGACATTTGCTGTAACACTGTATCTCCATTAGAATTGTTACCTTCTGCAAATCAACTGAATATAGCTGCAGTCCTCCCAAGAAGAACATTTTGGACTGACATTTTCAGGACTACATAGGTGGGTATTATAGGATTTTTTGTGGAGTATTCCTTTTAACACAACTCTCTGTGGGTGCAGCTTCATCGCACAGAGCTGGAAGGAGTTCCAGTTAAAACAAAGCCAGACATTGTTAACTTTCTGTTTGGTGAAGGATCAGTGTGTCCTAATTTCTGGAACAGACTCCCCATGTTTTCTCTTGGCTCCTCTCTTTCCTCCTTGTTATCTCTGCTTCTTTGCCTTTGTGCTCCTCCTTCGCCTCCTCCTCATCACAGTAAAGAAAGAGGTCACCATCTGTGTCAGCAGTTAGGCCAAGTCAGACACCTCATCTATTAATCAGAGCTACGTTTACTAGAATAGGCTACTTATTAAAGTCTGCCAACCGCAGGCAGGAACATAATGTGAGTAAATATTTAAAAAGCTCACCGTATGTCAATTTGTGCCAGTGTCTCCTCCATTGAACTGTGGATGTGAACAACTTGTAGGTGTCTTGGAAAATCAAATAAGCAAACAGGTGAGGAGATAAAGAGCTGTTCTAGCCTGTGCGGTGAAACAGAGGACATCCTGTTGATAAGTAATGATGAGCACAATACCTACAGTGCAGTTAGTGGAACAAGTGTGTTCAAAGATTTACTTGAATAAAAGAGCATCAATATTAGCAGCAGAATGTAGTTCAGAGTTCAGGTATCTCAGGGTCTTGTTCAGGAGTGATGGGAAAATGGAGGGGAGCTGGACCGGGGGGTTGGTGTGGCGTCTGTACTGTATGGAATTTTGTACTGGAATTTTCCAGTCCATTTACATTCCGACCCTCAACTATGGTCATGAACTTTGGGTAGTGACTGAAAGAATGGACACAAGCTGCTGAAATGAGCTCAGCCTCAGACATAGGGTGAGGAGCTCGGACATCCAGGAGGAACTCAGAGCACAGCTGCTTTATGTAAAAAGGAACCAGCTGGAGGTGTTCTGGGCACATACAACTGGGAGGAGACTCCAGAGCAGACCCACTGGAGGGACTATATAACCCATCTAGCCTGGGAATGCCTCAGGTTCCCCCAGGAGGAGCTGGAATGTGTTGCTGGCAAGAAGGACGCCTGGATCGCTCTGCTGAACCTGCTGCCACTGTGACCCAACACTGGATAAGTGGAAGGGAATGGATGGATAGATGGATGGACGTGGTAGTTGTGGAAATAAGATACTAAACGCATTAGCATTAATCCCCTGGTGACTTCAACAGGTTTAAACTTTTTGCACAGAGCTTAAGAGACATTTAATTTCACATGGTGAAATAAACAAGCAGCACTGTGCAAATGTCAGTTTGTATCCCTCTTAGATGGCACAAACAGTAAAAATAAGGTTAAAGTCTGGGCCTGCAGGTTAACTGGTGACTCTGGGAATGTGAATGTGAATGGTTATTTGTCTCCATGTGTCAACTCAGCAACCTGTCCAGGGTGTACCCCGCCTTTGCCTAATGTCCGCTGGGATTGGCTCCAGCCCCGTGGCCCTCCAAATAATGAGCTCATGGGTAAATCACTGACTGTTGATGTTCCCTGTACGTTTCTGAATTGCCGTTGTGAAGCTCAGAGTGTGGTCTGGTCGTTGCCATCTTGGCAGTCCTGCCTCCGCCAGGTTCCCACTAATCCAAAATATGGGCAAAGATGTGGAGCGTGGGTGGATCTGAGGCAGGCTGAATGAAGCCCGGTTGTTCAAACAAGCCACCTGTCAATCAAAGCAGTCACGCTTAATTATGCTTAACTTTAAGCCTTAATATAATTTGATAGGCTGAGCCATATAATGAACACCTCCAGCAGAGTTGTCATGAACAAGGAAATTAGAAAAAGCAAACATTTGGATCTGTATAGCTACCAGGGTGTAAACGTGTATTTCTGCTTATGGAGATTGTTTTGTAGCCAGCCTCAAGTGGGCATTCGAGGAACTGCAGTTTTTGGTAAAAAAAAATATATTGTCACAAATGCTATCCACTGTGCTGATCCTTTGGTGTCCTCAACTCCCCCAGAATTGTGACTTGTTCTTGCAAGAGCATACCCCCACCAGTGAGTGACAAGTAATTACCGGACTCTGCACACCCCTATGTATTCTCCACAGTCTTGAAAGAAACTGCTTAGAAGGTGCACATCAGAGAAGCAAAGATAGTCTATAAATGGATACAGCTGTTACTGGTGCCATTTGAGATTGATTAAATTTAAACTGGAAAAGAAAAAGTTTAAAGACGCAGCAGATAGGATCCTCAACCTGAAAGGACATCCTGATCATGAGTGGGTATAGCTGTGGTTAATATTCAAAGTTTCATATTCTGCATGGGAAGCTAGGAGTTATGCAAAAGCAATTATTCAGGCGAAGAAAAATGCCATGCCATTTAAAAATATGACATATACATCCATGCATGACAAATTGATTACAGGTTGGTTATGGAGTTTCTCTCACCTTTTGTAGGTCACACAGCCAGAGGTTGCCCAGTTGTCAACAACCGTTTTAATAACGTGTTAGTATTCACAGAGATCTTTCCTGTGCTCTGCTGGGAAAACGCCGCTGTAATCTCTTCGACATGTTAAACGTCCCATAAAAAGATGACCTTTTTAAGAGTACCTGATTGCTTGACATTTGCAATGACAAGTAAACTTGTGTTACTGCGCTGTTACAGGGCTGGATGTAAAGGAAAATCAATATCACATGTACAAGGGGAGCAAGCAACAACCTTGTGGCTCGGCAGTTCCTAGCAGATCCACTCGGATATTCTGGGCACAGCAAATAAATGTGTTGCAGTGATACAATGGTCATTTCTTGTGGAGTGCCCAAACATGCAAGCAAATTTGTATGATCACCTGAATGGAAATCAATACTACTTGAGTAAAACAAACAAACAAAAAAAAAGTTTTACTTTTAATAATATGTCCATTAAAAAGTGATGACCGGACTTGTTGCATGAAAGAACAGTAAAAGCATGAGCATAGAAATGCACCAACTGGGAAGAGTTTGTTGTCTTGGAGAATAGAAAGTGTGGCAACAGGCAGAGAAGCGTGAACCAACTGGTCCAAGACTGAAAACTCAAAAGACTGGTAGTGACCCTGTGGGGGTTGTGATCCTATACCCACAGGAGATACTTCAGAACAAGACTTCTCTTTGAGTGATGCTTGACAGAGATCAGATAACTGATATCACTTTTGATGGACCACAAGGATTATGCTGTAGTCTGTCTTGCAGATGCTTACTATGACATTTTTTAGACATTCATGGTGCTCAGGTGAATGCAAATGACTTTGGTGATCCCATACCACTTTTTCTCTAGTGCCACCAGCAGGTCTTGTATGTCCAAAGGATTTTGCAAACAAGCAATGCTACCTTTTCCGGTATGGACAGCAGTCTTGAAAGGATTTCCCTTCAACAAACAAGTCAGCGTATGTCCTCTACTAAAAAAAAAAGAATACTTTTATGCTGCAGAGGTTCATGGTATTTCATTGGTAACCCTCTGATTCCTGAATTTATATGCAATTATGTTAAAAAAAACTGTATTAGTTGTGTTTTTGCTTTCAGGCAGAGACTTTAAATTAAGTGGAGATTATTGATTTGACTGTAGCACATAGAATAGTTGTAAATGTGGGTGAGCGACAAAAGGCATTAATGGAATTGCAAAACGTCCCTAGGTCCGTATCGAAGAGGCGTCAACCGACAGTGGGGGAACACATACACTATTTCAGCTGCATTTTGAATTGAAGCGAATTCGCGACATTAGGTGTTAAAGGGTTAAAAGCTGGGCCGTTTATATAATATACCAAGCATATAACTGCCGTATGTCACTATGGACTATCAGCTACATCAAAGTGGCTCAGAGGAGGGAATAGGAGTGAAAAAAGAGGTACCAAAGAATCCTTTGATCTTAGAAAAAGGGAATGAGAAGCTTCTCCTCCTTCCCAAGGCCTTTGACCAGCCAGGTGCTTCAGTGGACTGAAGTGGCCACATGTGGACAGCATGTACCTGACAAAGAGTAGATCCCTGCATACAAACAAACGGTCTTTTTCAATCTGTAGAGAAAATGGATCGTGCTTGTTTCTTTCCTACCCAGAGGAATTCAAAAATACCCCCCAGAAATCCACTGTGGTATGAGATTTCCGAACACACGCGCGGAACAGCTCCTGCCTGGCGGGATGCTGCCGTTCCCCGGGGGTGAAGAAGAAAAGGTTTGCCTCCTGTCGGTGCATCGCAACAACTGTTGTAGTTGACCTTCGGGTCTTGATCAAAGAGGCCTGCTTTGTCTGGTGTTAATATCAAATGATGAACATTCAGCTCCTGCGCTGCCCTTTATTTTCGCTGCCAAACAGACAGCAGGAACACTGAACACACAGACGGCCCTGATTGGTATTCACAGATGCTTGTATAAATGATTATGAGGCTGCTAGATGCCGTTGGACAGTAAAGACAAGACAGGCTTCTCTCTTTAATCTTAAAGGATCATGCCATTTTTTTAATTGTTCTTTTACAAGTCATACTCAATTTGAGTGGAAGGTTAGTGATTTATGTATTGTCAAATGATTTCCAGGCAGGAAGTGGTTGCCCTTTTCACTACAGCATAAAAATCAATAGATAGTTTCATTATTGTCGTTATTTTACCCATAGCAACATTCTTTGTAATGCTGTATTGGTCCTTTCTCCGCGTCACTTCAAATCCTACCAAGACTGTTTCAAAAGTTTTGTCCACCACACTTTGTTAACTGGCTCAGATTTGGTCATTTTTCCATGGTTTATGTGCTAAGTATGCGGGACTATGTAGTTAAATTGTTTCCCCTTTGGCTGTTACGATCTGAAATTTGTGCATCATGTTTTATTTTGAAAATCAACCGGATTCTCTATGCAATTTGTGAGACACAACTCGTCACAACATCCATCAAAAATAGATCAGCTGCATATTCTCAGCAGGTGAGATCGGAGAAACACTTCTGGTGGGCTCCCAAACACTGACTAGAACAGCCTGGATTTGGCATGTACAAAGGCTGGTACCTTGATAGGCCTACACAACAAACATTTCACTACATTTGTTAAGAAAGTTAGGATTGTTATGGGATGAGTGTATGTGATCTTACTAAAAGCATACTGATCTAAGGGAAGAGTAAACAGTTTTCAGAATTTCTCAGTGTTATGGGAAGAGTGATTATAATGAGATATGTGAAAGCAAAAGCCATCAGACATCACAAAGATTGATTAAACCGGAAAATGCTTTTTCTGTAAAGGATTTCAGATGAAAAGGGACAAATAATCAATGAATGAGGCATAATTCACACCAAGTGCAGATGTTCAAATACATGCACAAACACACACACAAACACACAGTGGGATGCTGTGTGTTCACATTTCAGCCAGATTAAAACCTAGCCGACCACAGTTTTGCACCGATCAATACCTCTGCCCGATCAATCACGTGAGGGGAAAACAAAACCGGCGGCGGTTGTGCTAAATTTTCTTTTTCATCCTCATGGCTGCTGCAACGCGTTACGCACAGGGAAATGATTTGCCTCGGGAGGATGCTCTCAAAAACATGTAATAAATTATCACAGCACAAAAACACACTACAGCATCCGAAAAGAATCTTTCAAATCTATCTATCAGATCTTTCAAAAATGCAGATTCCACAGAGAAAGCATGAGACAAACTTCACAAACGAATGAAAAACCAAGTTATGTTAGAACCTACAGAGGCAGTGCGGTACCATCAAATGCCATATGATTAACACGCCAGTCTGGGTAGTCATTTTGCATTTCCACAATCCATTTTTTCACAATCCAATTTTTGCTTTATGTTCACTCCAACATCTACAGAGAAAATTTAGTTTAAAATGAAAAAAAAAAGTGTATCTTGTGACAAAACTCCACCAGATCCTTTATCCCATTTATTTTCTATAAACACTAAATGATATCAAAGATTTTGATTCGCCTGTGATGTCGCACACACAGTGCTGTTTTGGTCTGTACTCCATGTGACCTCAGCAAGAGCGTTTTGCCCACTAGACTTTATCTTGCTCAGATTTGGTAATTATTTCCTTAGTTTTATGTGCTTCTGCCTTGAGAATGTCACATTAGTAAGAGATGCTTCTGAAATGCATGGCAGTGCTTCTGCTTGAATCACATGCATTGTCTAGGATGGCAGCAGACAGCTCCGGCGTCCATGCTTTAAGTTTGAAATGTGACAACACAATGTCAGCTGTTCTCTGTACTGTGAAGATGCTCTTTCATCCTCTCTCTTTGGCTCATCTTCATTACGTTGCTCCATTTCCAGTTGAACTCTAAATGGCACCTCCTCACTCCAGGAAAGATGTTCCCGGTAAGTTGAAAGCAAACCAGGTACTGGCTCTATTGAAGGCAAGTTAGAGTCTTTACATGAACCTCTGATACCCTGCGACTGACTTGTTTCCATGAATAAACCAATTAACATAATTGTCATGTTCACAGGTATAGCAGTGCGCCAGAAAATTGGATGAAACAGACGAAGACGGCAGCTCCTGCTGAGCATGATATTACTGCTAGTGCAGTACAAGATATGAGGATCCCAGTTTTAATAACCAGTTCTGCACACCCCCATGTTCCCATGTTCACTTGTTGTCTTAGTCTTGACATCAAAATCCAACTTTAATGCCTTGTTTTGCACAGGCAGCAAAAAAAAAAAAAAAAAGTTTCCAAGCAGCAGGAACACATTTAATCTGACAGCATGTTTTTCTCATTATTATTATTATTTTTTAAATTTTTTCATTATTATTATGAATGTAACTCATGCACTGTTAAGTACATTAAAGGTACATTTGAACACATAATGTACAGTATGACAAATGTATGAAACGTGCAGAAAATCAGTCATTTTCTCTTTGGGAAAAAAATGTATTGATGTTATTATTATATTATAATATTATTATTATAACAGATGTGTTTTGTGAATAATTTGCCTTTGTTTTTTTCTGTTTTTATTTTTTATTTATTTTTTTTTTAATTTGGCCAATGTGAATAGCCTGTTTTTTTATGATTATGATTACAAACATGAACATGTAATTAAAGTCATCATGTCTCATGTCAAGTCAAGTCACAAGTCTTCCTCCTTCCTTCCAAGTACAAGTTGAGTCTAAAGCCATCAAGCGACACGACACGAGTCCACATCCCTCCTGCAAACGTGCATGCATTACCATCAGGAACCACACAATCTATGCATGGTTCCACGTCCACCATCCTGTCTCCTTCTTCAAAGCGACCTGCTGTTCATTCAACAGGGATCTCAAAGCAGAAACCTTCTATTTACTAGTTTACTGACATCACATGAATAGGACCATAACCAGCATATGCAGTGTCAGGGCGGCTCCTCGCATGTTAATGCATCCAATATCAGAGTGAGTCATGTAGCACTTATTTAAGTTATTTCCCTCTGTGCAGAGGTCTTCATCACAGCGGCTGATGATCATCTCCAGATAAGATTTGATGTCACTTTTTCGGCGTTTAACATTAATTTAAATTTCCTCTTACAGGGCTCTTCCTTATCATCTCTGCTGCGGTATTAAAAATCCACTTAACAAGTTCAGAGTCCCTTATTCGCTTTTCATTACAAGATAGTGCACTTGCTCTCCCGCTTTCATCACCTCAGTCCCATTAGTATGTAGGCCCTGTCCAGGTCTTCATCCATGCATCAGCGACAGCAGACATGATGTGCGATTTCCTTTGACTGTGGGCATAGAATGTGTGATTACGCATATCTGCGGTTTATGTGTCTAACATGTATTTATGTGTGCGTTAAAATCATTCCATTGTGAGCAGCTGCCTCAGATCCATCACACACCATCTGCAGATTAGAAAACCAAGTCGTTACGGCGGCTGAATTTATTTCATGTCAGCCACCATTATGAGGAAGTGTGTTGACTGTAAGTAATTCCACCACCCAAAATGAAATTCAGAATTGTGTTATATATAACAGGTAAAGCAGAGAGAGAGAGAGAGAGAGAGAGAGAGAGAGAGAGAGAGAGCTGTCATGGAATACATTAAGATTTATATTTTGCACCATGCTATGCATCCATTTTGGACCAAACTCATTACCCTAAGTTCATCATTCAACATCAAAACCAGTGGTACAGGAGCTTTAGGCTACGGGAGGTTTATCTTATATATCCAGTGGTGATTAAGCTTATATTAAAACTAAAGATATGACTTCATTAAAATGTTAATTTTTCACAGCAAAAGTTAATTTTCACTGCTAACTGTATCTCTTATAGAGAGAAAAATGCATTCGTTTGACTTTAAATATTAACGAAACGTCTTAATCTGGAGCCAAGTTCTTGGAGAGTGACAGTCCCGCAATCACCACGTAAAAAACAACACTGTTATTGTTGCAGGTTTATTGGAATATTAATGAAGCGGGTGACACAGAAGACGGGAGTCAACGAGGAGTAACTGATTTCACCTGGATTCATCTCCAATAGCCTAAAAAACGCAGGTCAGCTTTGCTTGAAAATACTGAGCATGCTATCATTTCTCAGAGGAAACGCAGCAGCTCTGCAGTGAGAAATGAACTCATTGGCTCAAGATTAACCTGTAAAACTTTAACAGTAAAGAAGGACTTTGAGGATGCTCCACTTGCACAAATATTCATAAAAAAAAAACTTAAAGACCGAGACCCTGTAAAAATCTATATTCACCTAATGTTTCAAACTGTAAGAAATCCACAGTTTGATACATTAGGGTACTATATTTTTGTATCAGCCACGTTTGTAGGGAGGATAAAGACTCCAAGAGCACTTATATACTTGCTTTTAAAGCCCTTGCACACCCATAATCCACTTCCACAGGTGTCTTCACTCATGTTCCCGGATTAGATATCTTCTCAGGACTGTGCACAAACTGGATTTGATTGACAGCTACACTCACTATTTTGTATCACTTTTTCACGACAAATAACACCATATAGGTCCATCCTTCAACTTGACTGGAGGTGTATTTAGCCATTAACACCAGTCAGCACTCTAATACACTTCAAAGAAGGTGGTGGTTGACTGATCTGATGTTTCTGGCCTTCCAGTGTCGATATGGAGTGGATATCTGCGTATGAATGCAGATAACTTTAAAGTTTTAGCAAATAAAAAGCTAAATCATTGTCAGACAATAACTCATGAGTTCCATCGTAGTATTTCAGCCAATGTGTTTTGACCCTTTGACCCTCCATATGGACTGTTGAAACCAAAGCCCACTCAAATGTGTTTGCTCAATATGCCTCAGACTACAAACAGCAACCAGAACATGCCAGATTACAGACAGTCAAGATAGCCAAAATGCATTTAAGCATTGTGGGAGAAAAGACGTAGTTTGCCAGGAATCAGCTGGCAAAACTTAGCTGTGCAAGACGGAGACACTGACCCAAATGTTTCACACTGCCACTCTCTACCTGCAAGAAATTGGACTCACCGAAACTCAAATTATGAGTTCCTGTCAGTGAGAGTGTTTAACTTGGCACGCGTCATATCCAGGAAGACTCCTCATTTGACAAAATGACATGTCAGGAAAGTGTGGTTAAAAGAGGAGATGAATAGTGGCTGTGGGATGATTAATATGACAACGCTCTTCTCCATCTTTCCCTTTGGATCACTTTTTACTCAGCTCAGATCAGTAATAATGTATATTAAATGTATCTGTTGGACAGAAATTAATTTAAAGTTCCCATGAAAATGGAGCGCTACTTGCTTCTGCATATACATGTGTCCTGTAAAACCTTGATTAGTTTTTGCAGTAGCCAATAGTACCAAGTGTGCATTGTAATCTGCTAGCATCTACTTTACAGTGAGCAAGCGTCAGATCCAGAAACTAACACAACTCCCAAAACCAGCGGTGGCCAGATTCACAGGGAACACAGCAGCCTACTGAGGAGGCTCTCTTGCCGAGATTGGCTTTTGGCTACCATCCAAAAATATCTGAATGTGTCAGTTTAGGTAGAAATTATCATCAGAATAAAAGTACTCTTTATAAATTGTGCACTAAAAGTATAAATTAATAATAAATGTCTGTAATCAGATCATTTTAACAGAAAAGTTATCCAGAAAAGGACAGAGATTCTCTGAGTTTATAACAAAGGAATGAAAATTCCTGCAGTAATTTTTCAAAGGACATGCAGATTTCAAGCTCAGTCTCTCTGCTCTGTGCCAAATTTGATTCAACATCGGCCCCCCTGACAGGACTCATACTAGATTCACAACGATTTCAGAACTACACTTTCAAGTGTCAGGAATCAAACAGCGGGCCGTGTTGGGCTCTGCGTTTGGATTTTCATATTGAATTAACCGCTCCGGTGGAACACCGACCTTCGCTCTCTGTGTGGATCGAAGCTCCTCTTGATTCGTCTCTCCTGCCGGGAGCCATGCGGGACCTCGGCTGGTTAAACATAGCTGGGTTCACGTAGGAATAAAGGCTAAGGTTAACTTTGATGGCACATCTCATTTCTCCGTGCAGCTGTCAGCACTTTTGAGGGCTGGAGGGAAAATGAATTGTGGCACGTGTTGCTCACCCTGCTTGAGTTGAAACGACAGCTCTGTCATTTATCACAAGAGCCTCAGCAGGAAGTGCTGAGCTCTCCACGGGTTGATGAGTAAACTATACAGAGATAACCCCGTTTTGTCTTTGCTTCTCTCAGTATAGAAAGAACATCAATTAATTCAGCATGAAAGATACATGTAAAGGAATCACTTTCTGAAGGGAAAATCCAACCCAGGGGCATTTATGAACCTTTTGAAATACCTGGGCTGAACCCTAAAGGGAGGAAATGATCCACATGCAAAGTTTTGGGAGCTAATTAATTAGTCAATGGTATCATGGAGTCTCATACCTGGATTAAATCAATATCACATTGACACATTGAAACATTATCTGATTCAGAAGCAATGATTAATGCAATACAATTGCCGGGCCTTAAACACAACCCAACTCCAGCCTCATGCAAGTTTTTACAGCCAAAACATTTCAAGTTTCTTCCCAAAGTAATCCTGAAGTCTATAAAAAAAGTAGCTGTCACACCAGCCATGATAAAGAAAGGGAAACACACAGGGAAAACTAACTGATCACACTACTAAACACATGTAAGGGTCATGTGCTCCCAGAGGTCCGTCATAAAAGATCGTGAAACGATAATCTTGTAAATGATATCACACAATGTCCTGGGGGGGATACTTCATTTTGACTGGCTGCAGGGTGTCGATGAATTCTTGATAAAAGCCAGATAGCTCTACTGAAACTGTCCATGCTAAATTAATGCGCTGAAATAAAATGAAACACTACTAAAATAATATAATGAATGGAAAAAAAACAAAAAAAAAAAACCTGAATATCTCCTTTACAGCACTGAGCGAAGTCCTCCTGCTCTGAACGCCACAAGAGGGCAACTGTAACACACAAGCTGCAAGACATCCACGAGTAAACTTCCTCAAATTTTATTTAAGTGATCATCTCTATCATCTTTCGTGGACCATTTCATGACCAGTATCAGGAAAACCAGTGAATCGGCAAGATAAAGCTAAGAAAGATACACAAATAACACAGATTATCGTATTTGATACTTGGTTGTGTGTACATTGTTATTTTCATTTTTTTTTTTTCGTGCAGCAGTTTAGGCGCTATGTTTGTGATGTGACGTCTTTTGGGATTTGTAACTTTAATGGACAGTGACTGAATATATAAAACAAAGAAGGGGGGGTGTTCCTCTTCTGCTTTCCCATTGCACCACCCGTCATTTCTTCGGTGTACGCACACACACATGCACACAAATGAGGAGCTCTGTTACCTGGAAGTAAATGAGAATAAATTCTGCGGTCAAGCCGGATGCAAGCTCATGTTTGCTGCCCCTTCTTTCCTTCCTAGCGACAGCTACAGGATTTATGAACCCGGTCCTCCCCTACACTCAACAGACAAGGAGGGCAACAATATAAAGCCACAAAACTTGGCTAATAAAAAAAAAAGAAAAAACAAAAAAGAGTCTCTCTGGACTCATGCAAAGGTTAGGGCAGACAGCAGCCTGTTATGATGTCGCTAGTGAATAAAAGTTCAGAATTATGGCCTGTGCGCTGGTTCATTGTTTGACTTCTGTTTAAAGGAGGCGCACTATTCAAATTCTGCTGTGTAATATTAAGGCACACTATGTATGCAGTAGTAATGCAGGAATGAGGAGAGCTCGACGCGCAGACTTCCACTGTAACTGTCAGCTAACAAGCTCAGGGTCAGTGTGGCTACAAAACCCTGGACTGCAGTTTGACAAATGCAGAATGTAAAATCAGCCCCAGGCTTTTAAATGAACTGGGCTTACATAATGTCCCATCTGTGTGTGTGTGTGTGTGTGGGTGTGTGTGCGTGTGTGTGTCTGTGTCCATATAATCTGATCCAACTTATTATGACTAAATAAGGGGGGGAGTTTATATCAGTGTGAATCTATATTGTACATGTACCCTGAGGATAACTGAAATCACTATATTCCAATGTGTGTTTGGTGTGTGTGTGTGTGTGTGTGTGTGTGTGTGCTGAAAGGGCAGCTCGAGGTTGAGCGAGCTCAGTGACAGAGGCGTCGGCGAGCGGGTTTGGCGCATGCAGAGGCTGTATGTGATGAATGGGGTTTACTAGGTCAGAAGACAAGGGCTGCAGCCAGTGACATGAGATGCGGAACATGGATTTATCTACAGCAACAGAAAAATCAATTAGACCTCAGTATAGTGTGTGTGTGTGTGTGTGTGTGTGTGTGTGTGCGCGCGCACGTCTGCCTGTGTGTGTTTGTGTGTTTCTGGTGTGAGACAGACAGAGACAAAGAGCAAAAACTGTGGTTAAAGTCATACTAGAAGTCATCTCATTCCCAACTTTTCATCCGGCACCAAATCCCTCCGACTCCGTTCGTAAGAACTAGACCCGCAGGAGGCGAATGTGCATTTTCATTTGCATACTTAGAGCACCAGATGGGTGGGATGCACGCATTACAGAACCACAGAGGCAGAAGTGATATCAGTGCCAATCTCCCTGCCACACATTGGGGTAAGGTGATCAAGGGGCCAAACACCCAAAAATACTGGTGACAAGTGTTTAAGGGAGACACGATGATTGCAGAGCTTCTTTACAAGGAGGAGGGGAAAAGTTCAATGTAAGGTCACAGCTCACCACGCATGGAGGATAAAGTCAATGTTAGGTTGAAGTGAAACAAAATTTTAGTTTTTCATGCTCGATTACAACGAAAAGAAATAAAATAAAAAAAAAAAACAACTGTTAGCTGGAAAGAAAGGGTTTGCAAAGAAATGTGAAATGATTTGCATATTTTTGTGTAAAAACACAACAAACCTGCAATTGCAAGACTGGCCAAAACAAAGTAATATATATAAAAAGTCAAACTGGAATCACTTTCCACATAAAAGTAATCCAATTCATACCCATTTTTGCTATAGCCTTATCAAAGGGAATTGCCATTTTATGTCGTTATACTGCTTCATTCAGCCCGACATCGTGTTTATGGCGGCAGATTTCCATTGCATGGGGTTATTTTCTTTTGATGTGCCCAACACAATCAGGACATATCCGCCCCGGATCGTCAGCATGATTTTCAGTCAACAAAGAAACTGTGGTCGAGGTTTGGGAAGTTTTCTTTTCCACAGTTGAAGAAGTGCAGCCGTGCCTGTCTCCACAGCCACTTTTTTGTCACTATGTTTTCTTGGATGTAGCCGGAGCTTCATGGCTATTTAATCCCACCTGACTGGCCGATGTTCAACTGACATGTCTGTCACTGGGCAGATCTTTGAGATGCTAAACAAAGGCTTTCTGTACAACCTGCTTTCTTAAGGTTCAAGGTAACTGTCTGTTTTCTCCATATACAATAGTCAGTATGTTCTTCCAGTGCATGCAGTGCAAATAATAACAACAGATTCACACAAAAATGAGTAGGAAGGAATTTCAACAATAAAGCACCAAGCCGAGTAAAGTTCAGTGTTTCATGAAAATCAAGTTCAGCTTGCTCATATTAAGATAGAAAATACACACAGAGCTTGTTTTAATGAATGACTGAGATGGGTTGCTGTTTTTAACAGTGGATAATGTTTTAGTATAAAAGATATTCTCATTATTGTCATGTAACAGCTGGTAATAACTGCTGAGGATGTTATTTTCGAGTGTTTCTTCTCGGGATCCTGGAGGTGTAGTATTATGAGCAATTATTTGTGGTAATTAGGTCAGGAGGAGGCAGCGGCATGCTGAGGGGGAATCACAGCCCTCAGCCATCCTGCTGGGAAAACGTCACCTCGTGACTCATTATTGGCAGCTCTATGACAAAGTGTCAAGGAAAGAAGATGGGGGTCCGTCATGTATCAGGACGTTGTCTTGTAAACGGTATTCAAACCAAATAAATGTTGGCTGTAACTGGTAAATCTGCCACTCCTCCTAACTTCTTCAGCAGTTAGCTCTCTATTTCGGAGACAACATTGACTGTACAAAATGGCAGTACCCTCGTGAGTAAGACTTCAAATTAAGAAAATCCTGTTTACCAGTTATTAGTTGATATGTATTAGTAATGTGTGATTCATCAACTATAGCTTTTCTTTCAGCCGTCTCTAATTTAGTGCTTATTAGCACCCGGTTACAAAGTCTCTCAACAAATTAACAGCCTTTTCTCTGTAAAGTACATTTAATGTTTCAGTATCACAACAATAATACAGTTTTGTGAGTTGCATGTATATGAATAATAACACAAAACTGCAGGTATTACTAAAGTAAAGATTGCATGTTTTATCTGTTCTCATAACCAACTACACTTCATTGGACATTAAAAAAAAACTTGCCTTGCAGAAGCCAAATAATCATAATAAGTCTGTAATAATACAACAAAAAATATGCAATGTATAGAAGCCATCAAAAAACAAATCAAAAGCATGAAAACAAAACAATATTTTAAATTTTAACATGGCTCAAGCTTTGGGGAAACCATAGTAATCATGCAGTCAAAGGCCCGGAATACAGACATATGCACTAACAGAGGACCTAATATAGATTTTGTCTACCCCTTGACTTCTAACTTTTGGTAAATAGCTGAATTACCTAAATTTTCGACTTTTGCATGAATAAAAGCTATTAGAATAAACCCTTCTGGTTTGAGAAAGATCTCAGACAAATAGCTTGTCTCAATAAGTGACAGTTCTGGACAAGATTTGGGTCCAGATTGGGTGGTATGATGGCAAGCTAAAGCCAAAAACAATGTCCCTTAGCAGCAACAGTCCCTGACAGAAAAGTTAAAATTAAGCCGCAGTTTCTTTGCAAAAAGCTTGACCAAATATTCCACAGAACTGACATGTTATGAAGTTATATATATCTCAAATATTTGTTCTTAGAGGGAAGGAAAACACTGTAACCTTGGTGTATACACAAACACATCACTGTCTGATGATATGAAAAGTACAAGCGCCTTCAAAAGGTAAACAAATTAAAATGCCTCACTGCAGCATTCACCCACCTCGGAGGAAGGAAGGATGTCACCTCAGCGAGGCGGAGTACACAAGACGCTGAATATAATATTTTAATGTAGATATTTAATATTGCCTGGTTTTAAAGAAGTGGGATGAAAATGTGGTGAATGAGGAGGGAATTTGCGGTGTATTTTTGAAGCGTGTGGTAATCTCCCTTCTGCGCTCTGCCAAAGCAAATCGCAGTCAATTTGCCTTTCTGTGTGTATCCATCAGCGTGTGATGCGCACCGAAACACTCGCAGTGTCTTGATGTGCCTTTTCTCCAGAAGCAGCAATTTAATCACATCGATCCAAAGATGTTGTCAACTGATGAACATCAAATGACACAACAGTAGAAGTTTCACTGCCAGCCATTCTCAAGTGCGGCGGAGAGAAATGGACAAGTGGGAAAAGTGTTAAGAAAAAGGCGCATTGGCGAGAAGAGACAGCAATGAACAAACATAGTTAGGGTTTTTTCCCGCATTTTCAACTTTTTTTGTATCCACAAGCAATTTATAAAACAAATGTATATTTCCGCAGTGGTTAGCACTGTTGCCTCACAGCAAGAAGGTTCCTGGTCCGGTTTCTGTGTGGAGTTTGCATATTCTCCCTCTGTCTGCATGGGTTCTCTCCGGGTACTCTGGCTTCCTCCCACAGTCCAAAGACACGCA
The DNA here is from genome assembly GCA_028641955.1 of Protonibea diacanthus. Taxonomy (NCBI): domain Eukaryota; kingdom Metazoa; phylum Chordata; class Actinopteri; family Sciaenidae; genus Protonibea; species Protonibea diacanthus. The sequence continues at coordinate 11,671,762 of CM053990.1, forward strand.
CTTAATAGGTTAATTGGTGACTCTAAATTATCCGTAGATGTGAATATGAGAAGAGTTTGTCTCTATGTGCCCTGCAAACTGGCGACTTGTCCAGGATGTACCCTGCCTCTCGCCCATTGTCAGCTAGTGAGGATAAGCGGTTACAGATAATGTATGCATGTATGTATGTATATTTTCCCATATTTTTATCTCAGTGTGTACCAGAACTAATTCAGCTTTACGCATTTTAAAGCTTTTTCTTCATTTTTTTTTTTTTTTTTTTTTGACTTTTTTGTACCTCACCAATGAATCAGTACCTTATTGTGGTAGTGGAAACTGTGTGTCCCTGTGATCCTGGTTGCTATGTTGTCCGAGGCAATAACCCCTGGTAGGGTTTCCCAAGGCAAATTGGTCTGAAGGGAGGTATCAGGCTAAGAGTGATTCGCAAGACCCTTATAAATCCACTCAAGAAGGACGTGCAGTACCAGAGTAGAGCTGCTGCTCCTTGACATTGAGAGGAGCCAGCTGAAGTGGTTCGGGCATCTGATCAGGATGCCTCTTGGGTGCCTTCATTTGGAGGTGTTCCAAGGAGGTCCAACAGGCAGGAGAACAGGCCCAGAATTTTCTGCAGGAGTAGCTGGAATGCATTGCTGTGCAGAGGAACATCTAGACCTGCCCTGCTAGACCTGCTGCCCCCATGACCTGACCCTGGATAAGTGGAAGGAAATGGATTGATAGATTAAAGTAGTTTAGACTATAAGGTCACCATCAGTGAATGCTGTGACAGATAAAGAGCTGTTCCTATTTGTACCTGCTACCCTCAAGAAAATGATACAAGAAATGGATATAATATCAGAAAAGTGCCAAGGGGCAGTAAAACATTTGGAAGTAGGCAGTGACTCTTAGAGACCTCTGAATTATCTGTTGGTGTTTGGACTTTTTTTTTTGTCCAGCAGTAACTGAAGTTATAGCTTGAGCTGTTTTATGTACAGTATTGTCACATAAAATTCCAGCTTATGTAATGGAATAGAGTAAAATTGGGTCATGTCATTATGTACCAAAATGTGTTTTGCTTAAATCAAATGATATAATATTCCTTTGATGCTATGTAGGCGTTGACTTCCCTAATTGCATCTTTTCAACCAGCGCTATTCGTTCATGAGTTCATGAGTCATTTCTCTTCCTCTTAATTACAGTGCAGGCTTGTGCAAATCCTCCATTTCTTATTCGACTGGCAGCCCCAACACCAACCTAAATTTCCTACAGTATAGACTTGGCTTTGTGGGTGGCTTGAATAGAAATCCCTCCCCCACTTTGTTTGCCCCTGCTGGGCTTCCGTCTACAGAGAGAAACATGGCTTCGGGGCATGAGGCAGCTCTGGTGGCTTAATAATTCATGACTTGTCATCGTGAAACATGGCACATTCCCCCACTGCAATCACCAAGATCATTTGCTCAGCAAACCCTGCTAAATGCCTCTGCCATTTGTCACAACAATAATTAAATGTTTTACATTGATCCTGCCACCTGTGGTTGATACATCTGACCTGAGACAAAGTGGAAAACACACAGGTGGCATTGTTATTGGCTGGCATGTTGTGTGGAGTAAACAGGAAGACCTGTTCAGATTGGTTTAGCTCAAAGCGTCACACTGAACATATCTGTTACTGGAACATTATGGAAGGTACAGAAATGCAGAATTTAAAGCTTTGTTTGGACATTTGTCCAACAAGGTGATTTGAATTGTCAGACTTCAGAAGCTTTTTTGAACCCAAATCAGGATCTTTTCTTAAACTTTGCATAAAGTAAAAATAGACATGTTTGTCATACCAAAGAAGAAAGTGTTATTAACCACCCAGCCAAATTTGAATGTTTAAAAATATTGGTAAGTTTATGAAATTAGGTGTCAAAATGAGCAGTATTCACAGCTCCACGCCCACTCGTGGGAGCAGTCAAGCGGCAATTTTGATGTGACTAACATGACTAACTTTGAAATACTCTTAGCGAGATAAATTAATCTCTATCTCTCTGCTAGGCGTGCAGGGGTATGCTCAGGGTGGCCCTTTCAGGAAAAGGGTGGCAATAATTGTTCAGGAGTTCAAAGTCTTTTCATGTTTTTCAGCAACTATTTTCCAACATATTTAATGTGTTTGGAAAGAAATCTCAGAGTTGCCTTTACACAGACTTTTACCTAATCAATATGTCTTGTTTCCAACACCTAACCAAACTGTGACTGTTAGCACAATGTTAGCCATGTGTTAAAAAAGCTTCAGTAATCCTTGTGGTGGGCTTAATCATCTAAAGACAAAAACTACAAAATACTCTTGAAAAGAGAGGTCTAGGTTCTCTGATAAACACAACTGGTGAGAATGTGATTAGGGAAACTATGCTGCAACACAAGGGATTATGGGTAAAATAAGACAGATGCTTATGTCTAGCTTCCAAAAGCTTCTAATGAACAAACTCAACTGAGGCAGACTGGACTGATGCATACATCCAGATCATCTCTCACATTTCCCATCTAAACCAGGCTGGAAAGAGAAGGTCAATTACAGCAAAGAGCACAGACAATAAATAGCAATTATTCTACTGGCATCGGAAAACTAGCTAACATTGTGACAATTGCCATGTCACCTGACCAGGTTTCTTGTTTATGATTTGTTGAAGTTGAAACCTTATGGTTGAACTAATTATTGAATACACAGAGGAACATCAGCCATGTTAAAATTAAATGTATAACACACACACACGGACCTGGAGATAGCAAACAACATGAAAAAAATGACACCAGAAACAACAAGGATGCCAATAAAAGTACAGAGAACTGAAGGGAAATCCATACCTACAACCTTGGATTCATGTCACATGGACTTTATAAACAAGTATTTGTTCCCCAGACCTTACAAGTAATCAATCACAGTGTGCAGCATGAACTTGGTCCAACAAAATATTGGAAGAATTGCCTGAAAATTGATGAAGATACATTTGTTGTCCAGACAAATCAACTATGGTGATCATCCTAACTTTTTCTCTATGTTTTGGATGGATTATTGTGTAATTTGATGAAGATATTGATGTTTTTTGTGAACTATGTGATTCCTGATTTTCAGTCTTCAGTTTGATTTTCTAGTCTTTACCAGTCATTCTTTGCAATGACTGGTAAAGACCAGAAACTAATTTTGGACCTTCACCTTTCTCTCGGTATTTGGTTTTGTGTACAATTAACATTACAAGATCACAGACAACTTTGACATGGGTCATGCCATGTAGCGCCAGATGTGGGCAAGGTTTTGGCGTGGGAACACCTCAAGCAACGTGATTCTCTGGTTTGGTGTCTGACTGATGTAAAGTTGTGCACATTTGACAGTGATGAAAAGCATTTCCTTCGAGCCGGAGTTGAACCAGCGACCTAAGGATGCCTGTTTTTATGAGCCTACAGTCCTCCGCTCTACCAACTGAGCTATCGAAGGGAACACACAGGGGGTATCTCAAAAGTGTCCAGGCTCTTAATGGCACTTAATGTATATGGGAACATGGAAAAAGCTTTATGTTTGTCCGAAGAGAGCAAAGAAGGAAATGCACGGCTCTGAAACGTATGCTTTGGCTTCTCTGGAACGTCAACAGACACATATTGGACAGTAGCTAAAAGGGCATCCTTCGAGCCGGAGTTGAACCAGCGACTTAAGGATAACTGTCATCATCCACCTACAGTCCTCCGCTCTACCAACTGAGCTATCGAAGGGAGCACACAGCAAGTGAACACAAAAGCGTCCAGGCTCTTTTCAAACAGGTATGTTCATGACAAGGATCCTGGAGATGGAGGACGGCCACATAATGTATCAGCGACAGTGGAAAAAACGTTATGTTTGTCCGAACAGACCAAAGAAGGAAATGCACGGCTCTGAAATGAATGCTTTCCCTTCTCTGGAATCTCAACAGACACATATTGGACACCAGAAAAAAGGACATCCTTCAAGCCGGAGTTGAACAAAGTGACAAAATACTGAGGTCAGTCACTCAGTGTGGGGCAAAAGGCAAAGGCGTTTGTTCCCTAAACTTGAAAAGGTGACACTGCCATGGTGGACTGGCTAGTCTATGGCATGCTTTGGAGTGATACTTTGTTGGCATGTCTGTTGACTCTTACTCTTGTTACCTAAAGAATAATTAATAATTATTTACAAATCCAAGTTAGCCTAACACTAAAATTAAAAAAAAAAAAAAAAGTTTTTTCTTATAGGTTACAGAGTTTTAAGTTTAAGTTAGGGAAGTTCTGCCATCTAAATCTATACAGTATGTTCGAGATGTATAATATATCTTTCAGAAATGTACACAACCGCTTTATGAGACTTTTTTCTGTCTTTTATTGCTTCAGTAAGAATCTCTCTCTCCCCAGCCATATTTTTCAGTTTTTTTCAAACACTCCCCTGTTATTTTTGAATCCCGTTCTTGGCTCTTGACATCGGAAGAAGCCAAGCGCTCAGTCGGTGCATATGAGGAGAAGCTGCCAGTGCTCTATTAATTATGGGGTGTGGGTTGGCTGCGAAAGAAAGATCAACAAATTCTGTTAAAAAGACAACTGACAAGCACACACACACACACACACACACACACACACATGCAAACCCACAGACACACACACAATAGTGAGTTCACAGCATATAAACCACAAACGCAGCTTGCTTGCTCTGCTCTTTCGAGACTGTCAGCTGTCGTGGGAGCCCGGGTGGTTTCAGAGCTAATTTGCAACCCAAAACAACATAGTTTCACCCACTTCATTCACATGTGGATAACACAACCTGACTTTTTATTGCAGATGTCCTTTGCACACCTGTGTTGTCATTGACATGTAAGGGGCCACACCTGAGCTGTCCCTGCATAGTAAGCACATTGAACTTCAGTGGCCAGATTGAGGAAGCCCCATAGTTGTTTTTGAGGGAAGGAAAGGCCTTACTGATTCATTTCCATGGTCAGGACTTTCCAGGTTGATGCAGGAGCCTTTGGGCCGCTATCTCTGCCCAGACTGGAGACGTCTTAAAAAGCTTACCACCATATATATTTGGTCATGGATTTTCTGATCTTCTCTGCAGGCCTCATCACATAGGAGACTTATTCATAATCCAAACAAAGAAAAGAGAAAAACAAAGTTTTCAGCCTGAGTCATGCCTTTGATTTTTGCGGCTAGCTTTGAATCAACTTAAGTTCATTCGATTTATGATTACAAATGAATGCAGGCTTCCAACAAATTAGCCACTGAATCATCGTTAGAGTCAAACACTCTGTATACTTCATATGTAATTTTATAGCCTCAGTTGTTCAATTTCATTTATAATTTCATTTGTCCCTCAGGCGTGTAATCATTTGGTATTGCCAGTGATGTAGATATACACCGTATATGACAGACGTCAGTGGTTACCATCAGATGTTCCTAATGAACGCTTATGGAGATTTCAACAGTGATTGGTGTCAGGTGGTTGACACACTTGCACTGTGCATCAACCAATGATAAACAGTCACTCACATATACATAAAACCACACACTGGCACACAAAATTGTACGGTTATTTGTACCATAACCTGTAGTTTATACTCTCTGGTTCTAGATCAAGAGTATGACTTGAAGTCTAGCAAGATGGATTCTCGCACAATTTTGTGATCTTTTTTTAAGTTGACTGCCTCATAAGGTTATCCAAAGGTATATACACGTTAGTTCAGCACTGAAGTTTTAACTGTTTCTTTGCCTCTTCTGTCTCCTCATCCTCTTCTGTTGTAGGTCTGCCTGTAGAAGAAGCATCATTGCTTAATAATTGTGGTTGTCCAAGCTCAAATAATAACTGTCAGCAATGAAAATCTGTGCTTAAAAAAAGTGCTTCTCCCTTTTGAGGGGCTACTTACTTGAAAGGATGTATCTCCGGATATGTTTTGCTCCAACGTTCTGGGAAAAACTCCAGACATATCATCACAGTTTGGGACTTGTTGGGATATGCCACAGTCTTATTTCCAAGCAGTGGTGCTTGTCAGGTCTCTAAAGTGACATTTCTTTTTTGTCACATCCACTCCTGGGATCGAACCTCAACTTCCCAAGCCTGAATGACATGTCTTGTGTGGGTTGCACTTTAGATGTCCGAAGGTGGAACCGTTTCTCTTTAATTTCAGTACAGAAACTTCAAACTGCAGACATTTTCCTCATATCAGGTGATAATTACAGCCCCGAAGTTCATGTTCATTTTAAGTATCTATTCTGTCTAAAACAGATTCATTAAATTTATATCAGGAGTCATTACTCCTGTAGGCATTTTTTGCAGCATTCATCATTATATTAGCTGCACAATGGTTTGTGTGATGCTAAAGTTTTCTACTTCCTCAGGCTGTATTCTCTGTTATGCAACCTGTGATATGCATCCAGTTTTCTGATCAAAAAGCTTTTCCCCAGAGTGCAATGCAAAGTGTTCTTTTCATGGCTTTCCCCCGTTTCGTACGCGATTATTCTGCTTCTAATTCTACTTTGTCTTCAGTCTGAGTGAAGCCTCGGTAAATCAAGCTTTCATATCTCACTTAACCATCATTAATTAACCCATCTGTTCTTAAATTTCTATCCCTCCGTGGTGATTGAAGCGAGTTTCAGCAAATAAATCTCTTGTTCTTAACTTCCAAAAAACAAATTAGTGAAAGTAAAAAAAGAAAAAAAAAAGGAGTAATAGCTTTGGTGCAGACACCTTGTTAGACAGTGCAGTGAGTAAGAATAGAGTCATATGCAATTAGTCTCCCTATGTTCTACAGAGACAGTATATCAGCAGTTGTATGTGGGAGGGCAGACAGATAAGTTTAGATTCAAGCCTTGAGGCAGCTTAAAGGCTGCTTTGTTCCATGGTGTGGCACTTAATGAAGAGTATAATCAAACACACACTATAATAGTACAACATGCTGTGTGTGTGTGTGTGTGTGCACATTTCTGTGTGTGATTGTCTTATATTAGCTTTTCAAAAGTAAACCAAAAAAAGTCCTCATCTGAAGTCCATGTGATTTTACAGATAGTGACAGTTTATACTTGACATCAATAAATCCATTATTAATGCTTAATTTGTGATGTATATAGCATGAGAGTGTATTTTTTTAGGTTCTACATCACTCAGTTTTGGAGAAAAAAAACACATCCTGCTCCAAATTACTATCAGCTTCCTCATTGTGGAAGATCTGATCATTGCCAAACACAAATTGATTCTATTTTTTAGAAATAGAAATTATTCTATTCTCTTTTTTGCGTAATGGGTCACTTTATGAAAAGTCATCAAAATTCAGATTAAAAGAATGACATGTAGGGTATTTTTACTGTTACAACAATTTTGACCTGAACAGTATGTAAGAGTTAAAGTAAGTTATTATAACTATCCACATAGCATAGAGTCCACATTTCAGATTGTTTTTGGAAATCATGGACGTCATGTTTTGAACGCAGGTGTTCTGAAATCGAGGTTATATTATCCTGTCCTGTCTGTAACCTGCTGCTTGTCAATTTTCCTGCATAATTGCTAGTAACTAGTTTTGGATCTACTTTTTAAATTCAGGTTCAGCTGCAATTTTTACATCAACAGGACTCATTTTGCACGAGTCTGCCGGCTGTGACCTCCAGTGATTTCAACCTCCTTCCTCCTGAGCTAATATTATATTCGTCCTACAAATGGGGCCTTCTGGCTGAAAAACCTGCCGTTGAAGTCAGAAAGATAACATTGTCCATGTTAATTAATTAAAGATATAACTTTACTCCCTGGCGTTCTTCCTGTTCTCCCCCTGCCAGGAGCAAATTCCCACTCGCACTGTCAGAAATTATAAATAATTTTAGCAATAAGGCTGCCGTAAGGGGGTGGATAAAAGAATTAATGGTGAGAAAGTCTTTCCAAAACTTGAAGATGTTATGAAAGTGTCACAAAAAGTGCCTTAAAAGTTGACCTTCATCTATCTTAGGATAAGATGGAGTCCCTTGGAAAAATAAGAGCGCGTACAGGGACATTTTTTTTTTCTTTTTATCACTGAGTCACTGAGTTTCTTTGTAGATTGTCACTAAAGGTTTAAAGCAACCCGCAAATTAAAGAGAAGCAATCAATACTTAATAAACCAGAATTGCTGAAATTACAGCCAGCTTCCTTTGAAGCAAAACAGATGGGAGTTACCGTTGTTACTCGGGGCAAACACAAGCTCAACATTCCTCTTTAACGTCTTTGTAAATGGTTGTAAACAGCGCAAAAACATGTTTGGCAGCTTCTTGACAAACTCCAATTACCTTGGAGAATTCCCTCTACTGATCTCAGGGTATATCAGCCTGACAAAACATCCTGCTCTTAATTTACCCAAAATGCTGAGCCAATCCAAACAGCACTGCCTTTAACTAATGACTGGACTATAAGTTAATGAGCAGGAAAGGAAATTGAATTAGAGCCGGCGTCTGGAAGCTCTTCAGTTGCTAAATCGTTAAGCCTGCGTGATATCTTCACTGCCATAAAAGCAGGAATTAAAGCAGGTTTTTTTTTTTTTTTTTTTTACAGCAGTGCCTTGTTCTCAACTTATTTGTGGGGCGATGGCCAGCTGACGTTTACTGCCTCTTGTTTAGGATGTTGTCTGTACTTGGGAGTGAAGTGAAGGTAAATCTCAATAAGTGGAACATAATGACCTGGCCTTTTAATCTTTAATGACGTTCAGCTTTACACCGTCTCAGGTAAAAGATCATGACCACTAACATGAACAGTCAAGTGTAAACCCAGCATGACATCAGCCATTGGTTTGTGATTTGTTTTGAAGCCTTGTGTTTGGCGTTATGGCCACTGCCATCTTGATTTTTTTGGAGCCAGAAGTAACCATAGTTGGACAAGAGCAAGGAGCTGGTGGGTGATGTACTGCAAATTGGTTCTGACTCTCTTTCCAAGCAAGTAAAAAAAGTGGACCATCTAATATTACAGCTTTAACAGACTAAAATGTTTTTCTGAAAACAAACAGGAGTTTGCAGGAGCAGAGTCTTGATTCATATTAGATCAGCACTGCCTGGTTTGACAGTTTTCTTCCTTTTGAATTGTTGCCCACTCAGAAAGGTCTGCCGTGGTGCTTATTGACAAATGTTTTCCCAGGTGAACAAACAGCCGAGCAGGTCAGAGCTTTGGCAGCTGAATGAAGAATGGGGAGCTCATCTTCCTGTGCCAAAGCCACAAAAGTGACACCGGAAAAATGAGCTGCACAAAACAGCTGCACAGGCTGTTATAATTCAGCGTACACAAACTTACAACGTATGTCTTTGATTGATGCAGAAATAGCAACCGCTACCATATCTTCTGACGTTTGGCAGGATGAATATGTCATTCACTACTTACTGGTTAGCGAAATTTCTGTATGCCTTGTCACATGCTTTGCTGATCCATTTATCAACCTCAAAGTCCTTTGAAAGAGGTTTGCAATGTATAAGAACAGGAACACTACTCTGCATTTATCTTAATGGGTTGCCAGCCTTTTTCTTTAAGGGACAGCCTTTTCTATCATTGAGTAAATCGATGACCCCTGATTGAGTGACATATATTACATACATGTCATATTACATTCAATGTATAACAGTAACAGTGTTATAACATTAGATATTTTATTAGATAGTTATTGCAGGAAATTTGTTTCAAATGATATTTTCAGAGCCAAGATTTCTTATTTTATATTATATATTTTATGGAACTTTTAATATTCAATGGACTCTTCTCTGTCTGTATTAGTATTATTACATTATTTTACTGTATTTTATGTATGTTCTATTTCTTCTCCTCGGCACAAATGTTCTATGAGCTCTTTGGTTGTTTTGACTTGTAAAGCAGGACAAGGCTCTTCAGCAGTCTGACCTCTATAAAGAGATATCTGCATATGAATGCTATAATCCGTAGGACAGGGATCAAGATTTTTTTTTTTTTTTGTTTGTTTTTTTGTGTATTTGCATTCACATCTGTTCATCACGGTATTCCTGGATATCTTTGACCATTTTTGAGATGCATGGTTACTCCAGACGTCCAGAAGAAAATAGGCCATAGCCAGATGGGTTATGTGTTTGAGGAGAGAGTGAGGACTGTACTATCTACGTTATATTTTATGAAAATGTTACACTTAAACTCAAGAAGGCTTCGCAACCTCCCTGTGAAACTTTGGTGGCCCCCAAGTTGGGAACCAATCTCAGATATTCAGGTGTTACAGTTAGAGTTAATTTATTTGATCAGACTGAAGATGTTTGGGACCATGCCTGATATAATTTCCTCATTTTCAATTACATGCTGTACTGTTTTGTAGACAATGGGCTGATATGCAAAACTTCTGCTATGGCCCCAGTGTAATCATCTCCCAAACTCCCACCACTGCAGTAACAGCATCACGGTAATAGAAGCAAAAACACAGGAATGAAACAAAGGAGAACAATTTAAATCGCACCGCTCCAGTAACCACTTTTATTTAGCCTGCACTGTAAACTTATATTTCCAGGATAGCTTGCAACTGTGTATAAGTTGCAGTGATATGATTATGTTTTCTGTCCTGCTGTTCTTGCTGTTTCTCTGTGTAGCAGCTTATTAAGGGAGGCCTGTTTATTAAGCACTGAAGTGTTCCCCTGCTCTCACAGAGTGATAAGCAGATGTAAGAGCGTTCAGCGGCACAAGGTGGATGTGCCGAAGCCCGTCATCCGCAGACAGCTGCAATTAGAATGATAGCACCAGACCATATGCTATTTTACATCCCATCCATTCCTCTGTGGGGCTCCGCTTGTCCGCAGGGATTGGTAATGCCTTTGGAGTGAGCTGAAGTGCTCACGCTAGTCCCCCGTCTCGCTGCCCGACGCCTCTCAAGGATGTTTGCCTCTCTGCTCTCTGAAAATATGGCCAGGAGCCACAAGTGATGTCTGGAAATGAATAATAAAGCGTGTAAGGACTCCACAGAGGGTGAGCGCAGACACGTGCTTGAGCTGAAATTTGGATTTCTTGACAGGCTGCGACTTGGGCATTTGCATAACCCCCTGCAGCTTCTTTTCTCAGCTGGCACAAGCTGCTCATAGGTCTTCTTCCTTATATAGTTTCCTTTCTGCTCTCTTCTTCTTCATCAGTCTTCTATCTGCTTCATTTATTTATCTGCTCCCATCTTTTTTTTGCTCATTGTGTTCTCAGCTACAGGCATCATAACGGTGGTAAATTGGGTTACTTGAGTTTGCTCAACTAAGAAAACGCTTGGCTTCACGGGCAGTGACAAACATCTCGTTTAATTCCAACCAATTCACCAGGGCTCTAATGGTACTTGTATTCACTCTATCAGGCACAAGGAGCCCACGAGACTGGAGGAAACGGTGGTAGCAATTCTCAGTTTTATAACTTCATTTAAAGGTTGGCAATACAATTATCTACAGTACTTTGTTAAATTGAAACCGATCCTATCATTGAAATCTGCAAATACTTAAATTGCTTGCATGAGAATGGAACAACGTTAGTGATGGGTTAAAGCAATTCAAATTCTAAAACGTAGACATGTGTGAGCTACCGCTGCATATAAAAAGGTTTAATTATGAGCTAATGGTTATAAATGGATGGTTTGATACCCACACATGTTTGCTACATGTGGTTTTAAACATGACTTTGACTTTGAAGGTCGAGTGTGGAAGGTTAAGGGGGAACTCTTTGCAGAAAACTGGCAGAAATAGAATGAATATGTTTTCATTAGTGTACAATCACTGTGTTTCCATTACCTTGGAATAGTCTTTTACATCTACACTGGATACACAGTACAGAGCAGTGTCAGAGGGGATAAAGCATTTAATTGGAGGTCAAGTTAGTATACACCCTGAGCGCAGGATGAGTCATCAAATTTTTATCCTTTAACAGGAAATTTCAAGTCTAAAATATTGTGAAGAAAACCAGACACTACGGTACCTAAATTGCTTTTTTGTCATTGTTGGGCAGATACTCTTGTATAGGTAACATACAGCACTAGGGATATGTGGTAAATACATTTAAACATCAAGTTCGACTTCATGGGGACATTTTCAATGTAGGATTTTTTACTTGTTACAAAGTATTTTTACAGTATGGCATTGGTACATCATTCAATCTTTCTTTGAAATTCATTTTGGTTTGACCTTCTGTTTTCATGGCTTACAAAATATTGTGAAATGGATCTAATGAGACGTGAAGAATCATTATTTGCTCATCTGGCAAATCAAGCAATTACTCATGTATTTATGAAACGATTTAGTCTTTACAAAATGTGGTAAGTCAAGGTTCTGCAAATACTAGTTCACATTTTACAATTTAATGGCATTACAAAAAAGGAGGGAAAAAAAGCTATGTAGAGCAGATACGATGGGGAGAAAGATGACCACCTTTTAAATTTCAGCCCACATTTCAGAATGACCAGCAGGCCATCCCTGAGCAGTAACATCATTTCTTTATGAGACTATATTCCAGGATGAGAGGCTGCATTTCACCACTGGTTTCAAAACCCTGGAACCAAAAAAGCCAACCTGCAGTCTTGAGCGCTTTAAAGAATATTTTATTACCCCTGGGTTTAGCTCCACCTTTCAGCCCATAGTTACTGATAATTCAGTCTGTGGGGACTTGAGCAGGGGGCTGAGGCTGTGATCATAATGTTCTTTCATATGAACTGCAATGGAGTAGGTTGGCATGTTGCACTGTTTTTCAAATTCAGCTTTTGAACCAAGGCAATCAAATGGAGCTCCCACAGTGAAACACATAAGATCATAGCATGCAAACACGATGTTCTGATCCTTGAAGACCACTATTCAAGACAAAAGAGTGAGGAAATAACATAGCAACGGGAGCAGTGGGAGAAGCGATACACAAAACGCTGCATGTAGGAATATGCTTCTACTTACCTACTACTGTGAAACACCCTTGAAGTGACCTGCATGTCTGAGCCTATGGTTCTCTTGTAACGGTGGATTGCTCCTGAACTAAATATAGGCATTTAAGTATCTCAGGATCTTGTGAGATGTGTGCAGATGGGTGCAGTGTCAGCAGTAGTGCAGATGTTGTGTTAGACCGTTATGGTCCATGTGAACCAAAAGATTGAGATTGCAAATACAAGTAGCCAAAATAACACAGGGTTTCCTCCACAGGGTTGCTGGGCTGAGCCTTGGAGATAGAGTGAGGAGCTCAGACATTTGGGAGAGGCTTGGAGTAGTTGACATCAGGAGCCAGCTGAAGTTGTTCATGCGTCAGAATTGGATGCCCCCTTCCTTTTCTCAGCATGTCCAATCATCTGTAGAGACCCCTGTTGCCTGTTGTCTGGTGTTGTCTGTGCCATGTCCAGTCACTGTTTGCGTTTAACAGCTCTCTTAGTGTTGCAGGTTTTCTTTTTTTGGCATCTTAGGTAAAAACCTGCCCCAGCAGTTCACCATGGACAAACTTCACTGTACTCCTTGTCAGTTGGTGTAAGCTTTCCCATAACTGCTCTGACTCTGAATGGAAACAGAATGAGCTACTGTGCTAATATATACTGTACATTTGTGATATTGGCTGTATAAGACATGTGCACTGTACACTTGGTGATCATATATAATAGTAAGAAAAAAAATGTAATGGCAAAAAAATAAAGCCTATTGTGATAAATGTAGAAAAATTAGACCATCCTGTGTTTGGAGAACCCCCCCTACTGTATGCTGTTGTTGCACAGAGCATTACTTCCCTCCCGAACAACTCATGCAGGAGATAAAGCTGCATGAAAACAGTCATTCGGACAAATTCCAGCTTCGATTTCTTAGACATAAACCAGCTGGTGCAAATGAATAAGCTGTCTCCAAAAACTGAACATGAAAGTAACATTTCATGATGCCTGTCAGTGCAACAGAGCCTGGCCATCTGTTTCAGGAGCGATCTATTAACTGAAGTGATAAAATCATTTGGCTTTACATCAGTGAAATCCAGTAAAACAAAACATTCCATCCATGAATGGCTTATGATGGCAATTTAGTCATTTCTGAGACAAATATAAATTTGTATCTTCAAATCTGTAATTTCTCTTAAAGACACTTGAAACCCTCACGGGTGTCTTCAGTTGTTCTGGCTGTGCAGATGTCTGCTCAGCTCGAAATTTGGCAGAGTTATATTTTGGGGATTACAAGACATCGACAAACTCTCTGCACCAAATTGTTATGATGAAAATAAATGATATTGCCCTATTCTGAAGGTGCAGTCCCAAAAAAAGGTCTATCAGGCACTATAAGTAAAAACATCTGTGTGGGTGGACCATGGCTGTATATACGATTTACATTTTAAGTATAGCCCGAGGACTGTCTGCACCTTTCTCGGACATTGCTAAAATCTCTCACAGCATTGAGTTATTGTTTTGTATCTGTTTGAACACATAAAATAATCTCAACAGGTATTGGTCTGGCTGTGCATTTTATGGCTTTTTATAACCCAATCCTTCAACACAAACTACTTTAACTGGTCCGACTCCTACAGAGATAAACTTTAAATCTAGTGAAGTGAAAAACCAAAAAATTAAAAATTGGCTATCAACCAATCATCTACATTTCAGTCATTATTGAAGGATTTGACGTTATTGGCTACACCTGAACAGTGTTCTAATAAATTGTGCACTGTGAGGCATGAGAAAGACAGTAAGTCCAAATTGGCGAGCACTGACAGTCATAAACAGTCATTAAAACTTTGGGAAAATATCTATTTCGGATTGATTTTCCTCCGTAGACTGTATGGTTATGTGCCACCTCCAGAGTTTACAGCTGAGTGTGAAAGACGTGGGATGAGAGTCAGCACCTCCAGTTCTGAGGCCATGATACTCTGCTGTTTCTCACTTGGTGTTGGAAGTGAGTTGCTGCCCCAAGTGAAGCGAGTCTCATTCGTGATTGACGGTAAGATGGAATGCAAGATTGACAGGCAGATTGATGCAGTGTCAGTAGCCATTGTATCGAACTGTTGTGTTAGGGAGGCAGCTCAGACTGGAGGTGAAGTTTTTTTTTTATTTATTTATACCCAGTCAGTCTACATCTCAATCATCTCAACCCAGCTGAAATGAGTTTGGCTCCAAAGTAGAACTGCTGCTCCTTTACATCAAAATGAGTGAGTTGAGGTGAGCTGAGTTCCTCTCTTTAGAGATTCTCTTGACATGTTCAACTGGGAGGAGATCTCAAGATGGACTAGATAGAATATACTGGAAGGTTTACATATCCCACCTGGCCTGGGAATGCCTTTGGATGCTCCAGGAGGATGTGGCTGGTGAGATGGACATCTGAGCTACATTACTTAATCTGCTATTAAAACATGGACCCAGACAAGCGGCAGAAAATGGATGAATGGAGTCAACTGAAACATCTCCTATAATTGACTTAAAAAAGTTCTGGAAGTGGCACACATCCTATTCAGCTTATGCAACCAATTGATATTTATTACAAAAGCTGGGTTCTAAAAAAATACTTAGAGAAAGCTGATACTTGCCTGGTCAGATGTGTACTTTGCACATTTAGTGAGCAAATATTTGCCACTCTGTTCTCATCCATCAGTGGCTGCCGGGTCCTTGTTACATCATTCCTCTGCAACGTGTTTGTTTTCTGTCAAAAAATGCAATTTGTTTCAAAGCTTTCTTTCACCACTCCGTGCGTCTGTCATGCTGTTCGTCCTTTTTCTTCTTCACCTCCTCTGCACGATGATGGATGTGGCTTTGCTAATCATGAGCTCTCCCCTGTCCCTCATCCACTGGGAAACCCTCTCTCAGCTCCATCTGCTTTGTTCCCTGTCGTCCTCTTCCATCCTCCCCTTCCTCTTTCTGTCTTGGTTTTGTTTCCTTTCTTTCTGTCTCTCCTTCGCCATCTCTTCTCGCCTCTTGTTTGATGATGGATGTCGCTTCATCACTTTCTGCTATCTGAGGGGCTCTCAGGCTTGTGATGCCAGAGGACCCAGAGGACAGCGGGCCAAGCCAAACCTTCCCAACGAGGTGCTCATTAAACTCATCATGGGAAACTAATGAGGATGAATTTGGAGGCTGGATGTGCTTTTGTACCAAGGGAGTTCTGGGCTTCTCTCAAAGTGTCTGTTCATCTGTTACAACCAGAGTACTGAAGCTGTATTTTGTTATGTCTTTTCTCCTTGGCTTTAGGCCTGCTCTCTTTTAATTTCTCATCTAGATATGGAACAGTTGCGTGTATATCTATAATGTGTATTTCTGTATTTCTCAAAACAAATACAGCTCCTCTGAAATGCATACAGTATATTCCAGATTAAAACTCGGGTCAAAACTGGGAGACCTCACAAAGTTAAATTTTTCTCACCAGTGCCATCAGTGACAATTGATTAAAGAAACATAACAAACATTTTCAGTCCATTATCACCTCCAAATTGTCTAATATAACAGCCTGTTCAATATTCCTACTGTATGGTTCACACTATGATATAGGTATCCCAGGTGACATGGTATAAAGAAGAAGTCCACATAGGGAGGAAGTTGAACAACCACAGGACTATCAATCATGGAACCACTGTCCACCATTTGAAACCATGCTGACAGGACAAAATGACAACTATGAGGAAATAAAAATCCAACCCAGGCTATTCATTAGCATTCTGCACATGCGTAACAGCGAACGGACAGGATGTTTACAGATGTAGCACTCCGCCAATCATCATTTTCTCACATGAGTTCCAACCAAAACATCACAGTCACAAGTGGGGGATGTGCTCTACTGAAAATATGTTTCTGTCAGTCCTAAAGGCTAAAACTGACAATGAAAGCTGTCAATTAAACCCTGCCTGGACTGGCAAGTACTTGTTTTTTTTTTCTTTCCACCAAACTTTCTGAACAAACTTTCTGGTAAGGAAGGTTGAAGTGCCAAGAATGGAGCCATGTTCTGCTGGTGTGATCATGTAAGGTCCAAGAGAGCGCTACATCAGCATTATTATTTAAATATTATATATATATATATATATATATATATATATATAATATAATAATTTGTATTTGTCATTCCCAAATGGTAAAAAAAAGTCAAGTTGCAAACATACAATCACTAAAAAATGCTACATCTCTTGTAATGTTAGCTCTCAGCTTACTTTGACCTCATTTTGCCACATTCATGGCCCCGCATTCGAAGGCCCCGTCTACCTTAACCATATCCAAGCCTGTGTGTACCTGGCATTCAGAGTGGTTCCACAAGTATGCATGAGCGATATATGCATACTAAAATATTCAGTCGAAACAACTTAATTTTGCTGCACTGACATGTACCCTACATAACCGTTTCTATTAAAAAACAAATTAGTACATCAAAGCATATTAAATATATAAAAATAACTGAGACAGGTCTTTCTCTTTTTTTTTTTTTTTGTTCGATAAATTTGCCCCTACAACTTTATAAATGTAAAACACAACATCCAGAATGCAACATAAGAATAAAGATGATTTTAAAGCCTCTCTGGCTTTTTACCTCCAGTGTAAAAGTGCTTTTCTTCATTACTTTGCGTAATTTGGATTCACAATGGTCCAGGGACTATCAACCCGTCTGTGTCATTTAATTATGGGTGTATGAAATGAGAGTTTTGCCTCCCGTACTCCTTTAATGTTTCCTGGAATTGATAAGAGAGAGGAAGCTCATCACATTACATTGCAGAGCTGCGATCCTCTTTGTTGGAGCACACTCGCGCTAATGGGCCTCATCAGCGTCGCAGGCAGATACTCGACTATTAGCCAAAGAGAGACAGAAGTCGTAATGGGAAACGCAGAAAAGGAGGGTGGGGGTAGAGGGAGAGGACGGAAGAGGGAGGAGGGGATGCCAAAATAAGATAAGAAAGAGGCAGGTCAAATTAATATTAAAGGAATATTCAGATAACCCATGATTAGTTCATGTAACCTGATGTTTCTGTCACTAATTGTTTGCTGTTTGCTTTGGGAAACATCCAATGTCACACAAAAAGGAAGTGATGTGTTCAACGTTCCAACCACACCTCCAAGGTAGCCTAAGTAGCCTAATTTCACAATAGCCTAAAGCTGAGTCACACACCACCAACTACTTCACTGATTTCGGTGAGAATGGATCAAATTTTTATTGAGAAAATAATTTAAAAAAAACTTTGTTGAATTAAACATTTCTCTGATCTGACCGTAAAGTAAACTGTTGTGGACTGTGGTAGCTGCTGTTAGCTAATGTTAGCTTACTTTGGACTGTAAGCTCAGAGAACGTGTTTATAATGGTACCATGGGTGTTTTTTAATGTCAGGGAAGAGTCGCTTTTCAGATCTGGAGTGGGGGTGGGGTTGACGCCAGAAGGTTCACCAGAATAGGGCAATGCAAAGAGAGTCACAGCATAACAGAGGCAAAGAGAGAGAAGAGGAGGATGGAGGAAAGTGACCAAGCAAGAAGCAGCTGAAGAACAGTAACTCGCATAGCTGGGCTTCTTTGTACATGTTGTACTTGCTTGATGTTTGGTTTTGTCAGCAAAGTGTTCAACTTGCAAGTGGTATTTTTGACAGTGTTATTGCACTCTGAAACTGGAGGTGCTAAATCACAAAAATACCAATTTCTATCCAATGTTGCAACATAGATTGACAGTCAGCCAAATTCCATTCATTAACAACAAAATTACTGTCTTTTACCTGTCCTACAAACAATCCTATAAACTCTCTACAAGGACCTGGCTAGCGCTACTGCAAATCCTATTCACTGGATTTTATGCTACAACACAACTACATGGAAACAAACAAAATATTATAGAAGCATTTGGAGTGGAAAATACTTGCTTCTGATGGTGGTACATGGCTGGAAAACAAAAAGACAGGAGATTACAATTTTAGCGGCACCACATCAGAAAATGCTTATATGTGTTGTTCTGGAAGGCAATTATAGACTTTGTATTTTGGAGTTTAATTTGGAGGACTTGCTTGAGTTGGCCCAAGAATACATGACAAGTCTAAGGCAGATATTTGGGGCAGAGCCAGGTTACGTTACGGTCCTTCTAGTGCCAGAACTCAGTTGACTGTGCTGACGCTCAGTCATAATTGGCCACAATAGCCCTGAGTACCTGTTTGTTTGGAATAAATGGTAGAATAATTGGGTTTTAGCAAGAGCAGTCATAGTCATAATGGCCAAATTGGCAAATTAAGAGCACAACTTGCAGAATGTCAAATTTAATCGAATTTGATTGCCAACACAGCGCTGAGGCAATTACAAAAGACGGAAGTCAAGGGCTGCATTTAATTTAAACATTTAATTTAAACAACTACAGAAAAAGTAATCATCAAACTATGAGTCATAAAGGCAATGGATCGCCAATGATTTAGACTAATGAGAAGTTGTTCAAGTGAAAAATAAATATGTTTTCAGGGGTTACTATATGTACAGTATAGGCACATAATAATTGATACATGTTTCAGTTGGTGAGAAAATAAAATCAAGAAACATGAAATATCAACTTTTGTTTTGAGAAGTTTGACATTAATGGCCAAATTTCTATCTATAATTCTATGAACATATTTAATAAAGCTTTTTTTTTATTTTTATTTTTATGAACAAGTTACTTGCACACACAAAGGGGACCTCCACACACACACACACACAAACGGGAGCTCATGAGCTCGCACGACTAAAAACTACAGAAACACACATACACACACACACACACACACACACACACACACACACACACAGGGCTCAACATGTCACCATCACTTCTTCAAAACACATGATGAATAACCGAGTTCAGAGGTGACAAACTGCAATCAGGAACAATTTGCTCTTCTTTTGAAAAAAAAATCAACACAGGTCAGCGTTCCTTCCAAGTCTTAGACAAACTGAGTCAAACACTTGTGACTCCCACATTGTCTGAAGCGAGTGTGGTGTGTGCTGACACAGCTGAGAACAGAAAAATATACAACCTGAATACTTCAGAGATTTCTGCTACTTGATGAAAAGTAATTTATCTTTTTAAATAGTTCCTCTTGATTTTAATACAGAACAGTGAACCTGTACTTTTTGTGTGTTTATGCAAACTGTGATCATTTTTACATCCTGGTTCTTTTTATAAGATTAATTTTTGGGCTTTTATTGCCTTTATTTGACAGGAACAGCTGGTGTCCCACAACCGGGCTCTTTAAATCAGTGATTTATAGCTATTAAGATTTTTACTTTCGTTTTACTCAACATTAACTGTGAACACAGAGTGATAACAGAGGGCTTAGTTAATAAAATAAGTCCATTCAATCCCATGAAATCTAATTAAAACTACATCAATGTTACTTCTTAACCATGTAAACACACCTGTAGTTTATTTGACTATAAGGTCCCGTATTGTAGAAAGTGACATTTCCTCTTTTGGTTATGTAGATGCTACATATATAGCCTACTGTGAAAGAATCAAAACTTTTAATCCAGAAAGAGAAAAATGCACACATATCCAGAGGCAGTGCCTTTAAATGAGCTGTCAGGACATCCAGACGGCTGTGATGTAACAATGATACAGTCAGTCAGTCACCCAGCATGGCTACAGTCCCTTACGTGTGGTTGATCTGGGTCACTGCATCATTCAGTTATCCAGTGAAAACAGAAGCTAATAAATACCAATGAGACAAAACACAGCACAAAAAATGCCCTGTTGTCGACAACTCCTGAGAGAACGGGGAGATGAAACTATACTGAGATGAAGGATGTTTTTTATGTCTTAAAATAATGGCCTTTCTGAAACACAGGGTGCCAGTCAGTCAGAAAGTACTGAGAGACAGACATTTACACACGTATGAAAACATTGCTATGCATATTTTATTCCATGCGTGCCATATTCTGTAAATAGAGCTTTTCTGATTGTTCTGATCTGGTTAGGCAACATTAAAATTAATTAATAGATCTGTCCATCGGTTCAGCAGCCAATCCATTATCCATCCAACCATTCAGTGATCCATACACTCATAGAATCTGCCATTCATTCATCCGTACACCTTCTCATCCACCCATTCATCTTCTCTATACTTTGAACAAGGGTATAGACCTAAAGGCTTTTCCTAAAGTCCAGAACCCTATTCATGGTGACATGGTGTCATCCATAATGCATTTCCCCCTTAAGGAGCCTGGCAGAATGAAAATTTGAAGTTTGTGCATTCACACACATGAATGCACATGCACACACATGCACACACACACATACACACAGTCTCAGAAATCTCTGTGATTCAGATCCATTATGGATTTTAGGACCAGGCTCTGAGCACAGTGTGCCTCTGATTTATCTACATGAGATGCTGCAATAACAAGGGGGCAAACTCTGCTGTTGATTTTCAAGCAGGCACACTAGACACACTAGACACACACGCACATGCACGCACGCACGCTGCCTCGACATCTACGGGCTGACAAATAGGCTTTGGAGATGATAATCATGCGTCCGCACATGCACAAACATTTGTCCTCAGATGGTGTTTTTTTGTACTCACCTACATCAGTGAGGTCAGCAAGTGAGGGCAATGCACCCGGTGAAAAACAAATTCAGACAATGTTCCCGAAATCTCAAGTAGCGTTGAATACACACTGCACTTTGCATTCCCAAACTACTCCCTGGATAATTCAAAGAACAGGTCATCGGGTCATGCAGTAACAGAGTCATGCTTTATTTTAGATCCACAATGGCTGGTTTTAATAGGTCATACGGTTCACTAAACTGACTTTCCGGCATTCATTTGTATGGACAAGCAGCTGAAAGAGTATGAAAGAGTTAGAAAAATGAGAAATGGTCTAATTGGTGTGAATGGGATTTAGTTGAAGTTGAATAAAACTCATAAAGTAGATAAAAGTTTTTTTAAAAATGCAGTAGTTGGGAAAGTGGGAAAGAGATGAAAGATGCAAAATACAGGCTATTATACAGTAAAGTCGTTCCATGAGTGCTGATAGAGCACAACAGCACTGGGACTTTTAAAAACATGTACTGTATCACTCCACTTCACAGGTGTTCAAATATTAATGTTATATTAATGACTGTCATTTATCTCTGATAGGACTAAACATAGTTTAAAAACACACACAAGGGACAAACACTTACTGCATGCTGGCATCAGAAACTGAATATGATGATGATCATCAGTAATCAATACACACATTATGAACCCATTAATCACACAAATAGCAAACAGCAGACAACCTTATCATACTTTAGCAGTTACTTTGTTGTCGTGTTTCTGTAACATGTTCCATCCATCCGTTGTCTGCAACCGCTTGTCCTCATCAGGGTCACGGTGGGGCTGGAGCCTATCCCATCTGACTTTAGGTGAGAGGCGGGGTACACCCTGGACAAGTTGCCAGTTCATCACAGGGCACATGGAAACAAACAACCATTCACACTCACATTCACACCTACAGCCAATTTAGAGTCACCAATTAACATAGTAAGTCTCTGGACTGTGGGAAGAAGAAGGAGAACCCAGAGAGAACCCACACAGACATGGGGAGAACTCCATACAGTAACATGTCTAGACACACGAGGTACAGGGCGTCATATGTTGACAGTCTTCTTGTCAATT
This sequence comes from Protonibea diacanthus, assembly GCA_028641955.1. Classification (NCBI taxonomy): domain Eukaryota; kingdom Metazoa; phylum Chordata; class Actinopteri; family Sciaenidae; genus Protonibea; species Protonibea diacanthus. The sequence continues at coordinate 11,694,260 of CM053990.1, forward strand.
CAGCATCAATACAATCAATAAAGATAAAATTTACATTTTGGATTTTGTCACTTCAGCAATATGAGCACGCCTGTGATTCGCTCATAGGCACAAGGTTACAGTACTTCCTTTTGTGTATTATTGCTGAGCTAAATTATAAAACAAGAAGCAGCTGAAGGCTGGAAAAGTGGGGAACGGTCTAATTATGATGACTGCAAAGTTTGTATGAAAGATGTGGAACATTTAAAAGTTTGAATGGAGTTTCTATCTGAAAGTTCGGATGAGGAGATGAGTCTTGGAAATTGCTCGAAAAAGTGTGAGGATGTCTGAGTCCTGTTTGTGTGTGTGTGCATGTGTGTGTGTGTGTGTGTCAAACTGCAGTAATTATCTCATTTCAATCAGCTATGCATTCCCAACTGCAGTGATGGTAAGTGTTATGTGCACCGGCTCAGAGACTGACGACAATGCAGAGTCCTCCCGCTTTCTACAGAGCAACTCCTATCACCTGGCGATACCGTAAGAAATAGGAGACCCTTCTGAGTACACTGTGTCAAATTTATGTGTGTAGTGTCAAAAATGTGAGAGCTGGAGCAGGTAAGAAAAGTGGCTGTTTCTGCTTCCCTCCTGGATGTGTGCTCTTAATATATATTTAATCTGGGAGTGCAGTGCGATGCGGCAGTTGGTTGACGCGGCTGTCGCTTGGGGGCTAAAAGTATAAGTCTGTTTGCTTCAGTAGTAACACATCTGCAACTGGCACATTTTTATTCTTTATTTTGATGCATAAATTATGTCCGTAGAGTGAAAATTGTGGGCGTGAGAGCAACTTCATGTGACGATTTGTTAGATGATTTTACAGCTCTGTTATGACCACCACAGTAGCTCAGACAGGCTGAAAAAATTGCATGAAACAACGCGTGCTTTTGGATGAAAGTGAGAAAATCCAAAGAGTTGTGAACGTTTGACTGCCGTTTCTAAATGAGCAGGAAGAGCTTGAAGGATTTGATGGGATTTCTAATTGACTATTGTAAACTGTAACTGCTTGAGTAGCCAAAACGTGGCAGAGTAATCATAAGGAATTTCCAGCATTCACACCAATGACGGGGACTTAAAGCTGGTGGTGCAGGTGGATGCTGACAGCAGGTTCAAGGCAAGAAGATGGGAGTAGGGTAGGGGAAGGGATTAGGGGAAAGTTTGATCCCAGCAGCCCCGGCTCTTTCATAATTTTCGTAGTCAGTGAACTCCATGAGGGCGCAGGAGGAGGTCACTGGAGAGGAGGGTGACCTGGATGGTGACTGTTAACTAGATTCAGCTCAGTGGTACGTTTGTGGTTCAGGCAAAAGGCTTTGTGCTGTTGACAAATACTGCTGTGCCTTTGAAAAAATTAAAGTCTTAGTTATTTCTATCTATCCAGGAGACTCAACTCTTAATTTCTGGCAGAAAAAATAACACTAAATACACCGATCTCCTTCTTCTTATTATTATTGTTCTGCAAAAACTTGTATCATGAAACTCTACATATTTTGGCTTCGAATTCCGGTTGTCAGTGGCAGCTGGAGCAAGTATTAAAGTTTTACATCACTGAGATTTCTGTGTCTACTCTCATAATCAATACCCTGAAGAAAAAGCGTGATTGTCAGTTGTGAACTGTGAAGTCATTTTCTGCTGCAAATCTAGCCCCAGGGGACAGTGGGGATATAGGGGACACACAAAACTGCTTAATGTCTGGAAGCGTGCGGGTGATAGAACCGCCATATGCTGCGCAGCGGACATTTTAAAATTCAGAGTGGAGGTAAAAAAAAAAAAAAAAAAGAAAGAAAGAAAGCTGCTGTAAAACAAAGTGGAAGCAAATTAGCACAAATTAACAACAGGACATTGATTTTTAGCTTTTAAAGGTTAATGTGGTTTGTGACTCTTCTGTCTGAGAGAGAGTCCTGGGAGAGGAAGAGAGAGAGAGTGAGTGAGAGGGGGAAGACTGGAATAAAGAGAAAAATTCAAGAGAAGGGAGAGAGGAAAGCAATATTCTCAACTAATTCATTAGGGAAATAATTATTTAAAAGAATATAAGAGAGTTGAAAAGCAATGAACTGATAACTCGATGAGACAAATGAGGATGGTGGGGGAGGACTTTCTCTGCCAGCTGTGCGTCATTACCTTGAACTGTAATAATGAGCTTTTTATTTATTAATATTTTTTCTCTTTTACTTTTGTTTCAACTCACACACGGATTCACATACACATCAAGGATCTGCACATTTCCACTATTAATAATCCAGCAATGAAATATGTTGAAGCATTTTATGTAGTTCAGTCCAGATGTCTCGATAAAGATGATGGTTTTAGTGGTCTTTAAAGAACAGATTCACGCTTCACACCTCATGCTAGAACAAGCAACCATGCGCCGCCATCCGAAATATTCATTAGCAAATCAAAATTGTAAGAAAACCTAACAAATTACCATTATTATTACAACCGGTTCTAGTATTACTGTGAACTGCAGTTCTGCATGTGGTTTCTCTAAGTGGTGTTGCCAACTCACAGTGGACAGGCAATGGTTTGCATTGCTTTCTTAAACAGACCAGACCGAGGTTGCATCTCATGATAATTATGAACATGCCCACAGCCTCAGATGTTGCTCTTACATAATCATCAGGATTACATAGCAAGATAACTTTTCCAACAAAGCAAAAACTGTTTCAATGTCCACATGGGAACTTCTTCCTTTAAGAGACAATGTTTGCCTTAAGCCCTGATACGTCATGGGCTGAACGTCATCAGCAGAGACTCATGGGTTTGTGCGTGAGTCATGTAGCTCTTCGGTGAGGGACGGCGGAACAGCAGAGATATATTTAGACAGCAGAGATTACAGCTAAAAAGTTGTAAGAATAGAATTAGTCAAAGGTGTCGGTGGACGTTGTGGATAAATGAGACAAATGCTTTCAGTGACATTTTTGAATGCAGTACAACTGCAGCTGTTAGTCACTGGGTAAAACTGGCAGCGAGGCTGAGTCTGCTACAACACATCCAGGTCCATGTGTCATAAATCTCTTGAAATATGGTTATCAATTTCTGAACAATGAGTGTACTGTAGGAGTGAGTGGGACTGAAAGCAGAAGACAAACATGTTTTGGTCAGTGTGTCGTCTCTTCAGTAAATGATGGGGTGAGAAACACACACACACACACACACATATGACCAATGGCAGCTCAGGACAGGACAGTCCTTATCAGCAGCCGTGCACATGGTTCATACACACCCAGATGTGGGCACACACATCTGGCAGCACTGCAAACACACAATTTCACACAATTTCACAGGTGTACAGTAAAAATTGCACACACATCGCTTCATGCATGGCTAAAAATACATGTATGCTACACAATTATACAACAATTCCAACCAAGTAATTTGAATTGACAAGAGTCGCTCCATGTGTCTAATTAATATGAATGAGTCAAATTAAACTGTTAGGTCTGCCGCCAACACGCCGTTGGCTTTCCTTGTAGTGTTGTGTTGTGTATGTAAATCTAGGTGTGTGGTCACCCTACCCTGATTGGCACCACTTCCTGGAGACAACTGAAGCAGCACCTGCCCAGACCCACAGATCCACAGTGTCTAATTTGAAGATCTATGTTATTTAAGTTCAATCTGAGGACCGCTCGACAGTTGTGGAGCTGGCCTTTGTATTGTACTTGCAAACTGAGCGTAAACGTTGTTTAGTACTGCTACTATCGTGTTTCTGGATAAGGTTTTTGTTGCTAGTTTAGTTTATTGTACTGATTTGCACACACTGAGGAACTTTGGTCTTAGCAGCATTAGATTTAAGGGTGCTTTTTCTCCCTCTTTATTGATTATTACATATTGTAATAGTTTAGATAAGTCAGGATTAGTTAGACTCTGTTTTTTAAAGAGTAGTCTACCTGCTTATAGTTTGTTGGTTTGAACAGAATCCGCTCTCCCTCCTTTTGCGGTACAACTAATCCCAGTTTGTGAAAATAAATAACTTTATTTTACTCTAATTCCTCTGGTTGCATGTTAGCGGATGTGCTGTTTGTAACATGGTAACTTGTAGGCCTACACAAGGTAGTTTCCAAGCTAGTGGTCAAGAAATGGATGATATTTGCTTACACATATACATCCAACATTACTGCACAGATTCATGGTATAATTTTTGTACTGCCACAATATTGTATTTATTCCTATATATTAAAAGCTGCAATGTTTCATAAATATTGTTATGAACATTGCTGGAGGTAGCCTGAGATCTAAGAATATCATTTCCAGCAACTGCTGCACTGTAATTGTTGTGGATATGACGGTAAAGAAGATGAGAGATGGTAAAGAACTTGAAACTTGAAATATAGCCACAGCAACACTTCAAGATCTTTTTTTATGTGGTTACAGTTTGATGTGTTTCCTTTTGGCTGTAGTACGTGTGTAGGCACTGCAACGCTTCATGCTCAGTTCCTGTGAGTGTGTGTATGTGCACTTGCACTTACATGCATGTACCTGTACATCCACACACGTGCGTGTGTATGTGTCTGAATGTGCATGTTGTTCGTGCCTGGATTCTTACAAAGTAAAACACCGTCATTTATATTCATGCCCTCCGCCTGAGGAGAAAGAGAGCAGTACACTTTGTATTCGACACTAATGCACATAAGACACGGACCCATTTTATAAATAATGATTCATCCTTCAGGCTTTTGGTTTCCCTCCTGCTCTTCCATAGTTTTCCCATGAGTTTTATTTCACAATGTTTTTTTTTTTTTTTCCTATACTGGTAAAATATAAGTTTACCTTCCGATTTGCACATTTGCCATTATATGCCCGGTTTACTTACATCCCTTGCCGCTGAAATGGCAAGGGATGTAAGTTTTCACTAGAATTCACAATCATGTTTAACTTGCTGCCACACATGAAGAATATGATAATAGGAAGTTGGAGGAAGTTATTTTATTTTTTTTTTTACATGAAGATGAATTTTGTATCAGATTCAGTGCTGTGCTGAATACATTCATAAAAAAAAAAAAAAAAAAAAAAAACTGTGTGCTAAAGCCCAGCAGATGCTCCACCAAAACCAATGGAGTGGGACACATTGTAAAAGTGGCCCTAACGAGGCTGTGAGACTGTATCGTCTCATTTGTTTACAGTACTTCTGCTGTAAAATTAATGGGGAAGTGCAGCAGGGTAAAAGGTGTTCAGATTCTTTACTTAAAAGTTACAATTAAACAAGTGGAAGGTTAGTGTATTTTCTTTCTTAATTGTCTTTAATGCTTTAATGCTAACACTGAGCAGTAGAGAAAGTAAAGAAATCTGTACATTTTATTTTGTTTTATTTATTATTTCAAATATGCCTGTCCAACTTATATTGTTTACATTTATTGATGAACAATGAAGCAGCCTGCTGCAATCTATAGCTGCTGTTAGCTAATGTCAGTTCACTTTGTTAGCCTGACTTCTCGGACTGTGAGTTCAAAGCATGGGCCGGAGTGTTAGTGTCTTTACCACAGGCGATTTGGACAAAATAAGAGGACATGGGTGTGGTGGAATGTGGATAGTGAGGACGTGAGCCGGTGTCGTGTCAGAACCCGAGCTAGGCAAGCGAACAATGTAACTGAGCTTGGAAGCCTCTATGGACTGAAAAGAATGTTGATGGAGTAAGCTAAGAAGAAAAAAAAAAGAGAGAGAGCAACCTAGCAAGAAGCCACCACACAAGAGTAAATCTGGGACTGATTGTTGGCCAGAGTTTCGTGAAATAAAAGCCTGAAAGACAGAAGTCGAGCTGGGCTTCTTGTCTGTTAGAAGAGAGCTGATCCAACTTCTTATCCTCAGTGAGATATAGAAGAGCAGGTCAGGACCTAACAGTGTGGGGACATGCTTAATGTGCTTGATGTGATCTGTGTGGCAGCTCTGTGATGAAGAGATCAGCCAGTGAGGGCTGTGATTCTCCTGAGCAGGTGACCTTTTCCAGCAGACAGAGAAACAGGAGAAGGACAGAAAGACATGAGGACAGTCGAGCTCTAAATGACACTGACATTTGTGCACTGCGGTATGACGACCTGCTGCGATGTCATTGCCCGTCCAAATTTGAGCGCGATGGATCCTCAGTAGCAAATATCACTCTGTAGTTTTATTAGAGACACCTTTCCTGTATCTGTGCCACATGGGTTTAGCCGCTCCCCTTTAGGAGACCAGCAGCAGTATTAAGTCACTGAAGTAAATATTGGACTTATTCTTCACAAGCCATATATCTTGTAAACATTCTGACACTAAAATGACATTTTTTTTTAGAAACTTCTCATACATGTGGCTCTGTCTCAGCAGCAACACAGTCTCATGAGATCAGTCAACACAGGTACCTTCTCTCTGTCGGTCTGGTTTCACCAAAGACGACGAACTAAAACTTAAATAACTTTATGAACCATCTCTGGTACAACATAATCTGCTTTCTGCCATCCACACATCATTCACAGCACTTCCAAATGAGGTTTGGAGATCAGGACACTTAGGAGACCGGAAGTGTCGTTAGAAATCTAGATATAGAAAATTTTTGGTTTCATCCAGAGGATTTCCAGGTAGAAATAACTCAGACATGAGTTAGAATCAGATACAGTGACGTGACAATGTGAGTGTGTGAGTGTGTTACCTGTGTGTTTTCCCTCTACAATAATTCAATGATTTAAATGCGTTTGTTGTACCACAGTTTGTAATGTTGAACTTTTATTTGACCTTATTTGACCTACGTTTTAAGACGTATTTAACCTGTTTGATCCGTGATGGATAAAACTGACTGTAAATTAAAATTAATAAACTATATCCTGAAATTTAAATAATTATTTTGTGAAACTTATAATTTAAAAAAAAAAAATAGATTAATGATGTTTTTACGTGTGATGATGGTCATTTTGGTTCTAGGGGTCGTTGGAGTGATGGCAGTTCTAGTGTTAAGACAGCTACATACGATCAGAGCTAAAACGGCTGTGCCATTGTTTTCCTGTCAGGAGAGAGGAAGTGTCCACTGCTTGAAACTGTGTTCGAGCACTCGGGTTCTAATTATTTCAATTACTGACCTGTGGTGCCACCGGCCTTTTCAATGAGCGACCGATGAGATGACAGCTGAAGGTGACGTAGCGTTGCCACAGTGAACATGAAAGCAGAGGAGGGAGAGAGCAGAGAGTGAAGGAAAGTCTCCCACGAACTCAACGTTCTAACGCCACATTAAAAAAAAGTAACCGCAATCTCACCAGGAAAACTAATCCACGATGAAATGTCAAGAGTCAGATGGGCTAACGACCAAGAAGAGATCACTGATTTTACTGAGAACACTTCCCAAGAGAAAAAACAACAGGCGGTCTTTTAATTAGATCTCACAGTCTGACACTGAAGAAAACACTATGAATGAAGAATAACTTCATTATGGCTGCTACCTCATTCATGCATGCATTTGTATCCTGTATTTTAAAACATCATTACCAAATGGGATTCAAACAAATACCCACAAACCAAACCTTTATTTCTTTGGACTTAATGGACAAGCTGTTTGACTATTCCACAGAACATCTGAGAAAACAGAATAACTCCAGAATTCAGACATAAAGTGATACTCCTGAGAATGTGAGAAACTCAAGCAGCTTTTTTCTGAAGCCTTGTAAAATAAATGAAACTAATGAAACAGAGTTTATTAATTATTTCATGCAGGTGTATTTACTCTAATATAATTGCTGCTCTTTTTCATGTTTTATAAATACATAGTTTCACTGGGCTTCATGCAAACATGGCATCAAAGATTGGCTTACTTCCTTCATATTTCTGTCAAGTGGTGAAACGGCAACACTTCATTAATATTAATCTGAACTGTGTCAGGGAATAGGAACAACTTCACTGATGAAATCCAACTCTGTTTCTTCTCTAATGATCCAAATAGAAAAATTCACTGCTGCTTCAAAAAAAAAAAAAAAAAAAAACATCTGTAGTCTGGAAACAGGTGCAAAGGTTCACCTTAATCGAGCTGTCCTTAAAAGTCTGACAAAAGCATGTTTCAATAACCGAACCATCTCTGTACCTCTGGGAAGCTGCAGAGAGAAAATACAACTCAACGTTTGAGATCGCAAAGAGCTGCAGAAAGAAAAAAAGGGAAAAGAAAAAAAAAACATTGCTCAATGAAAGTTTTATTTATTTTCGATTCCATTATGCAAAGTCTGGAAATTGTCCTAATTTACAATGAAGATTCTTGGTGGAATTTTTGACGTTCTCATTCCTAACTCATTAAAAATGTCCCTGTTAAGTGGAAGCTGTTTGCCGACTACTTTCTAGCATTACTGCTATCTCCTGCCCTTGTGTTTCTGTCTGTTTTGTCTATCTCTGTATGTGTGTGTGTGTGTGTAACTGGGTATGGCCCTCCGGTTTCCCTGGATTACCTCAACACCAGCATAAAAGACCGGTTCACCCTTCCAGAGCCCAACAGATTGTTTAGTCCCCCTTGTGGTAACACTCCTGCAACATCCAGCTCTGTTTTGTCTCTACGTATGCACTCGAGGCATCGAAGCTACAGCGGGCGTTGCATCACCCAGAACACCCCATCACTGGCTGGTAGGGGGCATCTGCACTGCACATTCTCTTTGTGAAACTGATAGACTGCTTAAATGTGATCCAGTCTCCAGTTGTTGTTTCCATATTCCATATGTCACATTATATGCTGTAGGTGTCCTGTGCCACGTAGGTCAGTCAGATGTTTAGTTTGGAGCAAACTGCCAAACTGCCATGTTTTACATGTTAGGAGTGAGAATGGCCTGAAATCAAATGACCACTTAACACACATTGTGTGTGTTAAGTTCTCAACAGTTAGGGAGGGATATTTTGACTTTCAGGAAGTTCTGAAAGTGGAAAGAAGTTATCCACTCAATGTATAAATATGCAAAAGTTGATATTTGAAAATATTGTTAAATTCTGTCAGTGGTGGATAAGTACCTGATCAACATGCAACTCATTTTCACTTTTTTTTTTTTTTTTTTTTTACCCTTTCCACCTGAGAGCATTTGGAGTGAAGCTTCACTTGTTGAGTCTGCGGCTTGACATTAAAGATTATGGCAGAAGTGCTGCAATTTATTTTAAAATTTATACTCACAATTTTTTTTTTTGAAAGACCCATCGTCCAAAGAGCGTATTGACAGGCTGACCTTCGGTTCTGCAGATAATAGGAGTGAAAATCAAGTAAACAGACTTTTTCTCTTTTCTCTTCTCCCCCAAAGGGCTGCTCTGCGTTTGGACACGAGGTGGAGAAATAGGCGGAGGAGGAAGGACAGTAATGCTAACGTCACCTTCTCTCATCACTGAAGAAGCAGGGAGAAAGAGAAAGAGAGAGAGAGAGAGAGAGAGAGAGAGAGAGAGACATAAAGTGGGGCAGGCCAAAAAGAAGTGAAAGACTGGCATGTTTCTCCACCATCAATGCCACCTCATTTTCCCTGCCTTTCCCTCCACTCCTCCTCCCATTTAGCAGAGAGTTAAAAAGATGAGATCGTTCAAAGTGGAAGAATTATATTAAGCCCTCCTCTGGGGGTTATGTTGAGCTGCTACGGCTTTTCTCAGAAAAAAAAAAAAAAAAAACGCAGCGAGGTGAGCCGGCAGGACAGAGCTCGCCTGGGGAGATTAAAATCTGCAACTAAGGGCCAGTCTTGCAGAGAGCTGTCATATCTGTTTAATGTTTAGCAGCGTGGCGAGCGGCCTTAGACGCCGTGTTAGGCCCGACGCCGCTGAGGATCTTACTGGCTTGTGTTTTCCTCTCTAAATACTTAGAGACAATGTTGGGAGATTAGCAGAGGAGAGTTTGGGATCGAGGCATCTCACTCACACACCAGTGTTGATCGCATACAGTATGACTAGCACTGTATAGAAGCAGTATCTGGCCCAGCAATGACAAAAATCACTTTTTGGGTCTTCTGTACTGTATTTTAGTTTGTTATGTCCTGATAAACCTGATAAAAAGTTGTTGATGACTCCTGCACTCGGGGCCGTGTACTTATTTATTCCTGTTTTTTACAGTCTATTTGTGATTCTGAGGGCTGAGCATGTATCTATGGCCGGGCCTCACTGTACAAAAGCACAACTTTATAACTTAATTCACTCAGTTTGGATCATATTTTATACAGAATGTGTCTTGCTGCTTTACCCTCTGATGTCCTCTGACTGTTCAGCGTTCACTCTGTGTGATGGACAGATAGCTTCAGCCCAACGACCTGCTAAAGTAGCTAAAACTGACAAATCACTGCTGCTAACCGAATCTGCCATTAGCAGGCGACAGATGTGAGCTCTGCAGCCAGGCTGGACTTTTGTTAGCACAACCGTAGAAACCAACACTGCTGAGGTGATTTACAGACTTCCCTGATAGAAAGATTGCTAAGTAGTGGTGGTGACTGTTGTTAGCTTGGTCAGCTGTGCAGCTAACTGAACTGACTCAGCCTCGGGTTACAAACAACAGGAGCCAAACCCAGCTCGGTAGGGTACTGTATTTCCCGCCTGGTCCAACTGTGCAATGCATAGCAGTGTTGGTGTAACAGACACTCACTCGCGAAGCTGCAAAAGCCTACCAATATCTGTGACAAATCCCTCTGCATCTGCTTGTTGGTTTTTACAGGAAACCTGTAAATATGAGGAAGCAAAAGTACTCTGCTTTTCCTTTTGTTGGAACTTGTGTAGTGTGAAACAAACCTTCCTCTACCCACCCAACCCGGCTGAGATTTCCATCTCATTCCTGTATGCTATTATCTTGACAGAAATTACACCAAGGGTTGAAATTAAATATTAAAGGCACTGCAAATTATATTAACATCGGTATAGCAGAGAAACATGAACCCGCTTTATTAAACTGCAGGTATGTTCATTAAAAGAAAGAAAAAAAAATGTGTTCCATAATAAGAAACACAATATGTGAAAACAGTCGCTTATGAAACGCAGGCAAGCATATTATGGAAAACATGTTGGAAGACGTCTATCGTCATGTTTTTTGGAAAGTAGAAATGTATTTTTGTGTTTGAAATATTGACTAAATATGGTGAAATGGAACAGTGGGATAATATGTGTCCTGTGAGCAAATCCATTTTCACTGTGATTATGTAATCACATACATTTTAATGGTTAATTTAATGTTTATTCTGATTTTTCTTTGGTTTACTGTAGGTCAGTCTTATTTGTAAAACATGAAGAAATAAGAAACTGAATTAGTTATCAAGAACATACTTTTTTTTCTTTTCTTTTCACGGCTTCTTGTTAATTTCTGGTGTGAAAATGTTAAAAGCTGCGACTATTTTTACACACAAAAACATGTCAGCACGCTTCATATCGTGGATATGAGTGACATGTTTGTTTGATGAACCTCAACTGTTTTCATTCTCTTCCCTATGAAAAGCTGTATCATTTTATACTTTCCGTATTGTTTTGTCGTCTCTTGGCATGCACGCTTCATTAAATCATTTTCCGCATTTTAGTCCTCACATGTTCCTCACATTAATGTCACTTGTACCTCTTTTCTCATGCCTATATTTTTAGACCGAGATCATAGATCTGTTCATTCCGAATAAGCATAACATGACAGTAGAATTTATTAATGCAATATAATAATATAATATAGCATAAGTTTGTTTCCAAAAAGCACCAGATCCAGCCAAATTACCAAATTAATTATTTCTTTGTACTATAGATGGTCAATATTTAAATGTTATGATTGCAGGTTATTAATAAGTGATTAAGTAAGTGACTAATTAACAGTTTTTGCGATTTATGGCAGTAACTTACAAAAAGATAATATTTATACAGTCAGAAATGATCAAGTGAGGACAGAAGAATCTATGAATGCATTTAGAAATTAGTGTAATTATTTGCACTCTCCACAGAGACTTCATAAGATATAGAACGAAAGAGGCAGAAGCAAAATAAAAAACATGTAAAAATAAGTTCACTAGCAGTATAAGGACAAGCAGTCCTTTGTTGTTCTTTGTGATGTTTTTGTATCTTTATTTTTTTTGGACTTTCTGGTCTATCGGAGGCTTGTAACGGTTAGTGTCAGCGGTATGCCAATGCTATATCTACACAGTTTGAAATGAAAAGAATTTCTGGAAGCGCACCACAGAACCTCAGTGTTTCCGTGAAGAGGCTCTCTGTATGTATATGGCAGCTTTATGCCTCAAGCTGAGTGAAAACATCCATTCTTCTTGGGGGGGGGGGGAGTGTGACTTTTTCCACCCCAAAATTTCTGGCATCTGTCTATTTTTTGTGCGTACAGTATAGACTGAAAATGCGCATATATCAAATCAGAATCAAAGTTCATATGTTTGTCCTGCGCTTTCCGGGATATACTCCAGCACCCTAAGAAGCACGCTAAGATAACAGACGGCTGTGTGTGTGGTTGTTTCTGAATTTTAATTCTGAAGTTTTCCCCTTCAACCGGCTTAGAGATGACTGGCAGCAGCAATCGCACTTACACAGCCTAAATGCTGTTTGTTGAAATTAAACCAAGTGCTACACAATGCCGCGTGTCCCCGTTTAGCTGCCATTGCCTCTGGGGAGAGAGAAGAGAGAGAGAGAGAGTCAGAGAGAGAGAGAAGAGAGAGAGAGAGAGAGAGAAATGTGATTTTTCACTGGTGCTCCTTAAGTGACAAAGCGTGCAGTCTCTGCAGGAGGCACCGATGCCCTTGCCGCGCGTCAGATTAAATTGTCCATCTAATTGGGACAACGCAGTGCCTCTTTAAAGGGAGAGGAATCATTTAATGATACAAAGCACGTGACGGTGGTCTACAAGGAGAAGGAAGTACATCATGGAGAACAAAAAAAAACAAAAAAACAAAGTGGGATGAAGAGCTGCGCGCTGCTGAGAAATTGGAAAGCATGCTGACCGTAAAATCACTATCCACTTGGAGGATAATCAACTGCCGCACCTCCACACAGTTGGCCTTTCCTGCATCGTTACATATTGGCATGTGCCGAAACCCACGTCATATTAATTAACCTCTTTAATTCAGCTCCAGTTGTTACTGTAAGCTTGTCAATGGAGCTAATCAATGGGCGCATAATTACACCAGAACGGATACAGCACCGAAACAGTCTCACCTTCACCTCCACCAGATCACAGTTCTGCTCCAGCTCAAGATTAATAGCTGGTATTCGCAGTATTTTTTTCCCCCCTCCAGATTGTGTTTTGTTAAAGGCTCGATAGCTATTGAATGGGAGGGTGATGGGGTTAATTGCTCAAACAAAAGGTCAAATCAATTATTGACACACGCAGCCTGTTGGAGGGTGAAGAGCTGAGGTCATGATGCTGAAGAGGAAGATTTGTGACTCAGCGGCTCAGGATGGAGCCACAGGCGAGGTCCACTGAACAATCGTGTAATGAGGGTTTGTTATTTTTAGCTTTTGTATTTTTATTTTTTTATTTTCAATTGAAACCCATGGGCAGCCATTTGCACCACAATATCTTGTAATTTCTAATGTTTCCAGTCAATATTTGTTATGAATGGAAACATGTATTTACACACTGAAATTGACTATAGATTTATAAATTGAATGTTAAGTTGTTGCTTAAAACACTTTTATCGTCCAGCACAGATTAGAGGTTCAGATTGTGATTCGTGATCAGCACTGTATCACACCAATGTGCACATTCACATAACAGAGAAAAATACATCATAGGCAACAGAGAGAATTGCTGTTTTCCCCCTGAAGATATTTTGCCCAACCTTTCCAGAGGCTTCATCACTACTGCCATCCATCAGTAAAAAAAAATGAGGTTGTCTGAGTGATAATGAAAGTCTCTTCAGTCAAGAGTCATGGAAAACTTTAACTTAAGGATTCTTTTCTTAGGGAAATTTTAGGAAATTGTTTGGCATACGTGGAGAACTACCCTCCACTTCAGACTTGTGCTCAACCTGATGATCAGACCTGATTGTGACTGACTGAGTCATTTGGCTGTGAACAATGTGACTGACCCTGAAGTGCTCACGATCAGCTTTGCTTATTAGATGATGATACCGTCATCGCTGTGTGTTCCCTGGAGGTTAATGTTTTATCTCATAAGAACTTCTGAGACGTAAGCAGAGGGCTGGAGATGGCAGCCTGATTCCTACGAAGAGTGGAAATAACAGAAATGAATTGATAAAAATGGAGGTGATGAAAAAAAAAATGCTTGCTGTAAACAGTAAACGTCAGTCGGGTGTTGTGAACGATGACAGCAACGTGGACCAGTTGATTATCAAAGCGACGCTGTTATCTAATCAATCATTTTTATCACTCTATTTTTCATTCCACATACATTTCATCACTTCCATCATTAATTTGAAAACATTTTCACCTCTTCTCATTTAGTTTTTATTACTTTCACCCTTGAGGCTACTTTCCTTAAATGATGAATGGCAATTTTGTATTGTGAATGATGAATGTCAGTCAGGGGAAACCTGAATGATGGCTGTTTTAATCAAATCTACTTTAAATTGATCAATTCACTTGATAATTTATTACTTTTTTTTCATTTCACATGCGTTTTCTGTCAAGATTTAGTTCAAAAGGTGAACAAAAGTGCAGACAGGATCTTTTATGTTTGGTCAAAGTAGACCAAAGACCTTAAGGCCTCTGGAAATGTGTCCTGAAATAGTAAAAATGCATGTATGATATCAAAGTTGAAGTTAAATGTAACCATTAGAAAAGCCAAAGGAAAGTTTACAGAAACTTAAATGACAATATTTTAACTCCAGATTGAAACTCTTTTCTAAAATTTTCCAAATTTTCCAAGTTTCCAAAGGCGAATAAGCAGTCCAGGTCAAAACAAACTTAGTCCAACAAAGAAAAGTCCAGAAAGTAACTGCAGTACGAGACTTATTAAAGTAACACAACACAAGACATGAGGAAATACTTGTTCGATATAAAACTGTGAATAACTTAACTAAAACCCCAAACCATGACATTTTCATCACCTCCATTTTTATCACTTATTATTTGTTACTTCCACCCCTCACAGTGCCCGCTCTAAATCTGGGAAACTGTCTTGATCATATCTGAAGTGGTGCCGGTTAATCCCGCTCATAATCCAGGCCAGTTAAGGATTTCCTTTATATGTTTTATTATCCAAACAGGGAGTGAAGGGATTCATAAAAAAAAAAGAAAAACCTCTTCAGTGATTTGATTCGTAAGTACTTTTCGAGGACATGCTGGTGGTATACGTTCCTCTGTGAATAAAGAAGCCTTTGAAGTGAAGAACAGGTGTCCTGCTTTTTCCCTGCTGGAAAGTGAAAACTAACACAAGCACTTAAGAAACTACATCAAAGAAGAGTACAGCACTTAAAATGCTAGAGGTGTGTGAAATTAGTCCTCACTTCATTTTCGCATCATCTCACATTTACATCCAGTGCAACTTACAACGAGTGCAACAGCATTTTTTTTAAGTTGGAACTTTTCTTGATCAACAAGTATTTTAAAATCAGAGCCTTGATAATATTTATGTCACGCTGGAATTCAGTTTTGTCTTTAAAAAAAAAAGCTACCCTGCGCTATTTCATAAATTCAGTTTTTTCAGGTCCTTTGAGTTCTGATATACTATAAGTTGGCACTGAGAAACACTTTTGTGTCCATGTGAGTGCTGAGAGAAAAAAGGAAAAAAGAAGGGAGAGGTCAGCGAAAGGCTACGTGGCTCATAATTGAAAATGTTCCACTATCCAATCTCGAAGGCAGCGCTGTTTTAATTTGTCTGCAGTGTCATTTGTCATATGGGCTGGTCATTCTCTGCTCATCATGGCTGCATTACCGCAAAATGGTTTCTGCTAATTGAAAAGACGGCTGTCAGGCCACGTGTTGGTAGTGAAGACAGCAACGGAAAAACAGATGACCATGAACTTTCAACTGAAAATGACGTTACGTTTCTGAAAGAGCGTTGGCACTGTTTAGAGTGTTTAGAGTGAAGACACTGACCTCGAATGAGTTTTCACACTTTTGAGGGATGTCATAGCTGTAAAATACTACCATCGATGATACAAAAAATCTGTCCCAACATGAATTTGATACAAACACAAGATGGGAAAGAATGGACTCAAACAGAGGGCACAGACTGTGTGGCGTTGGTTTGCTGTGGAAGAAGATCTGGATGAGGGGATAATGGGTGGGAATGGTGATCCAGCGGCAGCAGGGGTGAGTGATGATAATGGAGGTGGCTGGTGTGAGCGGGAGGCAATGCGGGGAAGTGAGGCTGGCAGGCGGTAGCTTGGAGGCGAGAAGGTTGCTGGCAGGCAAGGGAGACAAACAGAAAGGCTGGCAGGCGGGTGATGATCCTGGGACACAGCGAGGCGGGTTAGTAATACGAAACACAAAGATACAAAAGCACAAGGAATACACACTGAGTTGGCCTCGAACCGCATCCACCGCTGAGGTTGAAACAACAATCTGGTTGAAGTGCCGGGGGTGAATATACTGCAAGCTGATGAGCTGAGAGGTGAAGAGCTGACTGCGCAGAATGAGCAGAGCTGCTTGCCTGGAGACCACGCCCATGACAACACACACAAAAATAAAACATAGGGCCATAGCAACCAGTAACGTAATAACGTCCAACAATGTAATAAAGCCAATAACATAAGAAGATTTAGCCAATAATGTAATAACTTATTACATTCCTGTAAACATCATGCCTGTAAACTTGCATGTAAAACAACAAAAAAATCGGGTTGACATTTAGGTAGACAAAAAAAAATCCTTTTTTTTTTAAAGATATTTTTGGCACTGAAGTAACCGCCTTTCCTTTACTTTCAAAAATTCACTCTGGATTTCTCTGCAAAAAAAAAGGTAGGGGGGGCAGAAATCATCACTAATTATTTTACTCATGGGTATTTGAGTTAGAAGTGAATTAATAAGGTTTTGCTAAAGATTTGCTGTCATGTTAACAGAGCGCACATTTAACAAACATAGTTAGCCGCGTGTGCAGCATCTGGTTCAGTCGGCACAAATGTAATCACCGTGCTCGGGGGACAGATTGAAGTCTTCACTTCTTCTACATGAGTCATTAATTGCACTAATGACACAGATGCACGCTCACACATATAATAAACATACAGAGAGATATATATATACATATTTCTCCCGGACACACACACGCACACAAACATATGGTGACTCATGTATGTAGCTATCCATCTACGCAGACTGAAAGACTCCAAGCAGCTGGTGGTGGGGATGTCTTGCTTGAGGACTGACTGGATTCTCTAAGTGGTTCTGCAGCAGAGGAGGACTGATCACAGCATCTAACGGTGCCATCCTTCGTCATGCTGTTCACCCCTTTATTGTCTCTTTAGAATCCCAGACTAAAGATTCAAAATCTAAAATTCTAAAAACGTCCTTGTAAAAAATAATGGATTCTTATAATGAAAATAAAAAAGACTTTTGGAAGGCTCGTGTTGAGTTTTGTGTGTCGTAATATTGTGTTTTAGAAGCCACAACTAGGAAAAATATGTACAAAGTCAAACAATTTTGTTTCTCTTCTACACAGGTCAGGACTCACTACACTCACTATAATAAGGCAAAAAAAATGGCAGGTGCAGCAAAGTTATGTTTAAAGTACCGGACTGTAGGTTTTAGTGACATCTAGCGGCTTAGCTGTTGATTGTAAATCCTCACCTCACCCTCTCCTTCCTAGTGTGTAGGAGAAACTACATTGGGCTTAAAGCTTCTTGTTTTCACTGATGAAATTTCCGTAAGTCTTACACACTGGACCTGAAACACTAACACAATAAAGACCAGAAAAATACATTACATTTAATCTTGTAAGTCACTGTAAGTTCATATGATGGATTCAAATGTGTGTGGGTGTTTTGCTGCACACTGTCCCGAGAGCCCACAAAGTCCTTACCAGAATAACCTTAACCTCTAGAGACAGTGGAGCCACACAAACCTGAACAAACAACCGAATCACCTCGACCTCTGGAGCATGTGTGATCTGCAAACACCACACACACACACACACACCCACCCACACACACACACAGAAACGCCCATTTATCTCAAGGTCAGCAGTAGGTGAAGGTGCCAGGATGGAAGGATGGATGAGGAATGGATGGATGTGTGTTTGTGTGTGTGTGTGTGTGTGTGTGTGTGCGGATGGACAGATAAATGGACAGTACAGTAGGTGTCCACAGATGGATGAATGGACGGACTGATCTTTTCCTCTCTGGTTGCCAGGTGTCATTGATTAACCCGCTCCACCACGCTGCATTTTTAATTACTTGGTGAGAAAACAAATTATATGAGGCCGCGGGGTGCTGCGAACTCAGAGGTGAGGCCAGGCTGCGATCACTCAGGGTCCTCATCAAAGACCATCGATAGCAGTCGAGGACGCTGTGATCAGGAACTGAAGAGGGGGGAAAAAAAAAAAGCTGTGGTGTCATGATGTGTCTGAAGTGATTTAGACTTGTTTGATTTACATAGGAAGACAGAGGCATCCAAGTTCAATTAAAAAACTAGAACCACAATTAATTATCCTACTAACCATAACTCGTGATTGATGGCTACAAGGGTTTGATACAGTTGTCATTGTTTAGAGGACGTAGAACTCCTCTTTTCTACCATCAAACAGACGACCCCTAACTAAGTGACATATTTTTGGATATGCCACATCAGTATAGAACAGAAACTGCACAATTAATCCAAATAGGAAAGAAAATCACTGCATGTGGTTTGTGTCAAAGGCAGGATTTGTTGATACATACATTTTCCTAAAAAGTTTTCTTGCACCCCTTAAAGTCAAGAAGGCCTTGCAACCCACCTTGAAGCTTAGAGACCCTCAGATTGGGAAGCAATAGCGACCGTGTCGCAGCCGTGTCTGGTGGAATCAAGCAGTAAGAGGTTAGAGACGGGTCGAATTGAAACAAATTGAAGAGGATGTACCGCAGTTTTGATGGATATCTGCTGGTGCCTCAGACAGGTTTGAGGGCCTCGCCCAGTTTGAGGCAAGCGAGCGTCTTGTGGCACTTTAGCAACAGTTCCAAATACATTCAAGAAAAAGCAACAGAATCCAGATAGTTAAATTTAAAAGGGTTGATTCTCAAGTCGTTAAACCGAGAATGTTAAATTTAAATTTATTCAGCATGTTTGCATCAGTTTAGCAAACAGATCAAATGGTTCCATTAGAAATTATCTGTCTATCAGATGGAGTTCACAAGTGGCCTTCAGAGAACAGACCAAGACTAGTAACTTTACTCATCATCAAAAGCATCATTTTATGCAGGTGCAGCAACACGAGGCATAAACAAGACCTTGGCAAAAGCTCAACCCATATATGTCAAATATGAAGCATGTGATAAGTTGTATTTTGTGTATTGCATATCAAAATTCAGTGAGGCCCGGCCACAAGCTGTGGCTGAATCTCTCAACAACAATATCATTATTATTTGTTAAATTGTTGGCTGGTTGGTCGGCTCACCACTTTGCTCCAGACTAAAATATCTCATTGTCTATCAGATGGATTGCCAAGAAGTCTTGGACACCCAAATCCATGGTGCCTAAGTGTATGCATCCCAGTGGCGTTTCATCTACTGTAGTACCACCAGTAGCCTAATGCTGCACTCCCTGCAGGATTTATTTAGCCAACATGGAAGGTGCCAAAAACTTCCTCAAACAGCCACTTGAGCCAGATACAAAGATTGGCCAGCAGGCATGGTAACCAAGCTCAACAGCCTCTGTGGACAGAATGGCAGAGGCAAAAAGACTGAAGAGGACGTTGGCGGAAGAGGAAATGAGAGAGTCAGAGACGCCGATTTGGGCTGCTTGATGTTGGACTAATAGATACATACAGTAATATTAGCTGGCTGCTATGTCTTGTGTTGTCACACTTGCAGCTATTTTTTGACCAGAAGTAATGTAATCATTATAAATACACATGTACAGCTGTCTATATCTGTGACAGTGGTATTGCACTCTGAAACTGGGGACACTAAATTGGAAAAATACCAATTTCTAGCCAATATAGCTTTAATACTGTAGCTGTCTGCTTTGGAATATAAATACATCTAAAGGCCATTTCATTATGATACAGTGTATTATAATGTGCTGTCACATGGTGCTTAGACATCAACAGATACCCTAAAGCATGTGTGGAAGGGATGATCAGTTCAGGACATCCTGTTTCATTCTGCATGTCTGCAGAGTGAAGTTACTGTGCGAGCTGAGCCCCGATGAACGCTGTCATCGCGGCCTCATGTTTACCTCAAGAAAGCATAAAGCAAAACATTTCCTTTGAGTGCTGTTACTCTTATAACAAACTTGTTGTTATTTGTGTGTTGACTGATGGGTAATGTTAAAATAGCAGTGTGTGCGAGCCAGTGAGCAATAAAGGCTGTGTCACTCTGTATTTTCATACTAATCCAATGGCTGGATGCGCCTGTGACAAATTTCCTCAGGGAGTGTAAAATCTATCTTATCTGTCATCTTACCTTACCTAGTTATTGAAAATAAGAATTACGTTCCCAGGTGTGTGTTTTGTTCCAGGTGAAATAATATATATTGAAGGTGTAATGCATTCTGCTGCTTTTTTTTTAAGTTTTGTCCTTTTTTTTTTTTTGTTTGTTTCTGCCTAACACCTCCTGTCTATCCTCAGGTATTCTTATGTTTGTATGATTGTGGCTCTGGTGTTGCGTTTGATAGGGTTCACTGCAGAAAGAAACCATAGTCTGATGGGAAATCTGAGGTGTTTTATTGGGAAGAAGCAATGATGAGGCCATTCAAAGTATAATAATAATCAATAAGCCAGAAGAAAACATCATGAGGGAAATTTTCTGTTCTAGCCTGCAACATATGGGGGTTACACGGGGTCAAGCATGTGTCTTGAGGTCAACATCAGTATACACTGACTTCTCTTCTTGAAGATACAGTGCACATGTTTGAAAAAAGCAGGTGCCTTTGTGATCATCACTTTGGTAACTGAGGTCAGAGGATAGTGTCCTTCCCTAGACACAACAGATAACAGGTAAATAATGTAGAAGCCTCTACAGACCACTACGGGTAAACATATTTCCTCGTTCGTACATTTATGATCATTTGGCAAACACCTTATAGTTTAGATGCATTGAGTATGACCATAGAGTAGACATGACACTATCCTGAGGGTATACAGATGAGCCAGAGAGGACAGCTTCTTCAGAATTGAGGCAGCATTAAGTCATGACAAGTGTATTGATAAATCCTCCATTCTCCTTGGCCAAGCTTCAATAAACCTTTCAGCTGAGACATCTTGGACACCGGTGCACTTTCTTTCCTCTGACTGAACTGACCGTTGATGAATAGAATTCCCCACAGCATAATAATTATATGACTACGCCACTGACAAAGACAGAGACAGTAGTGGATAAACATCATAGACAGTGAATGAGAATGAGGGAGCGCTGATAGCAAGTGAATCGGAGAAATAAACGCATTCCCACACCCCAGCACCTGACCTTACGTGGTTGAACAAACCTGTGGCGATTTACTGCAATGACTAATTTGGTCTCCAAGTCGGCACCTCGTCACCTTTATTGTGAATCATTGGGAAAAATATTACAAGATACCGTCCCCTTGTGACATTTTATCTGATGCAAGTTTGTTAGCAGTACTGTCATGCTGTCAATATTATATTGTTAATATTCAATACTAACAATACAATAAATTCATGATCCAATTCATGAATCCATCATCCTCATGGTATTTCCGAGGAGAGGGGGGTTTTATGAAGACTCCAGGTTGCAAACAGGAAAACAAGCTTTGAAAGTCTCATGGCTAACTATCTGCTGACTTAACGGCTGAGTCACAAGTATTGATGAACAGATCAGCCGACCTCCAGCAGATAAGCAGCAATTTGTAAAACTCTCAGTTATTTTTATTCATGGTGACAAAGGATTTTGGGGGGTTTAGCTGTTTCTATGTTGCTGCCTCCAGCCAGTGATAACTATTGTCTCAGTGTTAATTATTCACCTGTGAGGTATAGAAGCACAGCTAATTAGGTTCCTCATTAGTGGTGTTTTCCTTTAGTGTTTGAGGCGAACAAACAATTCATTCCTGCAGTTCTTCAAATTCGACTCAACGATACAAGTTTGACAAATTAGCTTTTGTAAGAAGGCTAAGAAGAGAATATTATGTGATGCCTCATACACAGTGTACCTACTAATACTACTACTGCAGTTCTGTTACTATCAATTATTAACTGCAATATCATATTGTGTATATTGGGCTTGTTTTAAGTTTTAGACAGAAGGCATAAAGATAGTTGCTGATTGAATCTTTCAGCCACTTTTCTTCTTGCTCTTCTTTAATTCAAAAAACAAACAAACAAACAAACAAAAAACAAACAAACATATAAACCTCATTTCCTGATGGACAAGAAAAGTAAACTGCTGCTAACTGTAGGTGCTGTTAGCCACTTTTATTTTAGTTTGTTAGCCGGGTTGGCCAAACTATGAACTGAGAGCACTGGGAGAGAGATAGTGTATACCACATATGGACCACTGAGAGGATAAGGTTTTCAGGCCTCATACTGTAGGGGTCAGAGTTGGTGTTGTGCCAGAACCGGAGCTGGGCATAGCTAATAGTAAAGAAACCTAAAAATGTTGGTGGGGAAAGCTGGGAAAAGAAAAGAAGTGATCAAACAAGAAGATGGACAAGAGTAAATCTGAGACTGACTTAGAACTATTGCTGCTACTGCTGCTACAGCTGCTGTTGCTGATTCAAAAGCATCCAGCTATGGGAGCTGTCACAGGAAAGCAGCTAAAAGATAACCATTGCTCATCAAAACAAGGCAGCTGTCATTTTCGGATCACTTCTAATTTTTGCAGTGGAGTAATGGAGCAGTGAGCTGTTAGATGAAGAGCTGCAGGTGATACTCTGCGCACCCACAACTTCTCAGCGAGGCTACCAATTTTAGCTGCTGTTCCCCTGCTGTAGTGTGGAAAACTACTCGTGTTGTGCACAGCATGAAATCAGATCGTCGCTGCAATTATTATTGATTGACTTCTTGACTGATTTCTTACAAATTAGCTGCTCAAGGAGTGTTTGCCTCCCTCAGAATTCTTAACCCATACACAAAAAAAATAAAAAAATGTACTGTAAAATACAAGTTTTACCATTGATGTCTAGTTGTATTATGACCTGCAAATGTTAAGTCATTATTATTCAAATCAATGCTGTCTGGGCCATAAGTTAATGCAACATTGCTACTTCCTGTAAGCTCCCCTTTTGTACGCTATAGTGGCGCTCGCTGGGCCCAAAAAAAAAAGCATCTGCCTCATACATAACCTGTTATCTTGAGGAACGAAGGCACACGCCATCGCTCCTGAGCCACTGAATATTTATTTAGGAATGCAGGTTCGCTATCAAGGTCAAACAGCCTCGACTCTACCCTCACAGCAGAGTCATTTACCTCCCCAAGGTGGTGGGGGCGGAGTGATAGCGAAGAGAAAGAGACAGGAAGAGAAAGCAAGGAGGATGCAAAGACACTGCAACTTTTTTTTTTGTGTGTGTGCTTTTATCTGCTTGCATTTTCTCCTCAAACCCGGACTGGGCAGAGAATGTCCAGCGGAGGCAGAGGAGACAGTGGGTCAGTGGTGGAACTTTTGTTTTGCGCGTCAGACCTCAGTGATCAGGGAAAACTCTCGCTGTTTTTTTTTTTTTTTTCTCTCTCTCTCTCTGCTCAAAATTCACATTATGTTGGGCTTTATTTTATTTCAGCCTTCTCGCTTCTCTTCATCACTCTTCCCAGCAATCCCTGCATGCAGATAGCAGCCAATCTAAATGACTGCTGTGTGTGGCGGCGCAGAGAAAGTGTGGAGATCTGTTTTATCTCTCCGCTTGTGTAATGACTTTCTGTATTGTTGTGTTTATCTACCAAAGAACACGGAGGCAAGTTATAGATGCCTGCGAGATGTGTTGACACCTCCCAGACTGTGATTAAAAAGCGCTTTGATGCTGTTACAGGGCATATTAGATCATCTTCCTTACCTTCACCGCCTGGTTCTGTTGTTGGAAGTGGGAGAGGAATCACGGGTGAAGCTTTAATGACTGAATTGTCTCTTCTTTGTTGCCTTGTCTTCCTCCTCTATTTTCACTTCTCCTTTCGACTGCGTTCCTTCTTCCTCCTCCTTGACTGTCTGTCTTTATGTTTTGATTAATTAACTCGCCGCAGCCACTCCTCCACCTCCTCCTCTTTTCATTTCTGCTCTCCATAGAAACCTTTGTTGTGCCCTCATTGGCTGGTTCAGCCTCCTCTTTGCTTTTGTTTTCTCCTCTGCGTTCAGAACGAGTTGGGAGAAAAGAAGTCGAGAGATAAGAGTTAGCTTTACTGTCTCATTCTGCTTCTTTTGTCAACCCAACGTCTACATCTTCTTCTCTCCTTAACCGCCTCCTCCTCCTCCTCCTGGCGGACAGCTCAAGGGGAACTGAATATTTCGTGTAAAAAAAAAAAAAAAATGTGGGAGGAGAAAGATGAGAGGGTAAAATTGAGAGAAAAAGCTTGAGCCTGATTCTCGACACATGTCAGATAAATGGAGCCTAGCTGCCAAGTCCTCGTTTGGAAGGCCAGTTTGACAAGAGCATACCTGATACGGCCACCCGGTTGTGTTTCTTCATCTGTCACTCTCCATCTTATATCTTTTTCTCTTCCCTCTGGCTTTTCTTCCCGTCTTTTTCTCTATCTGCAGCCAGCTGGCTCTGACACACTGGAATAACAGCAGAATTAGATGTTAGCGACTGAGACTGGTGACATCTGGTAGGCTGTGGAGATCCAGTCCAGTCAGGGTCACGGAGAGAGAGAGTCCAATGTTGATACTCAACCATCTGCTGACAAAATGTACGCGAAATCTCAACAAAACTATGGACGATGTTATCACAGTTTGTTAGTCGGGAGGCCTGGACAGTAAGCTCAGAGCAGTGTGAGTGTTTGTGCCACAGGTATCTTAGATTGGTGCCGATGTCAGGCCAGGCAAGTGGGAAATGTAACCGAGCTCGGCAGCCTCTATGAGCATAACAGCAGAGACAACAAGACCAAAGGGAATGTTGATGGAGGAAGGTAAGAAGAGGATATGAGAGAGTAACTGAGCGAGATGCTACAGGACAAGAGTAAATCTGGGACTGACCTTTAGTCACTGGCCAGAGCTCAGACTGAGCCGTAGAGCTATCTAGGGCTTCTTGCTGTTGGACCAGTAAGTAATATTAGCTTGCTGCTATGTCTTGTGTTGTTGCACTTGCTTGATGTTTGGCTGTTAGCAAAGTTGTTGACTTGCCAATGCAACTGTCAGACAACAGTACTGCATTTTGAAACTGTGGCGCTAAGTCACAAAATTACCAATCTCTGTGTATAATGGGCAATTTTTTTGTAATTTAGAGGCAAAGCTGTGCGAAAATCAATATTTTACAATAAAAAGTTTCTTCCTTAGAGTTGCAAATTAAACACAAAGTCACATGTCTCTCCATGTTTAATCCTCACACACACTTTCTTTACACTGCAATAGTTCAAAGCCAACATCAGTGTCTACTCCATGTAATCCTCTCCTGCTGGGAAGTGATTTCCTCTCATTTTCTATGCACAGACCGTGTTATGTTATGACATTGTGCTTTTTTCACAAAATATCAGGAGATGAGTGTGAGCTGCTGTGAAACTCTGACTGTTGTCACTATGTCAGCACAAGTGTCACTGCAACTAATCCTCTACGTTTCCAGTACATGCAAATTAAAAGGGGAAAAAAAATACATTTCATGCACATGTCTGCGAACACACAGACCTGCCTGAACCCAATTCATGCATGCACAGTGTTCACACACACTCACAATCACACAAGTAGATTCATGAATACACACCAACTCCTCCTTTCCGTCCTCTATAGCTCCATCTTTCCTCTCCCTCTCTCTCACACACACACATCATGACACTGTTTCATTATTCTGGCCTGCACATCGCGTCTGCATTGAGTCAAGCTAACAGCCCCATGGCTAACAGACACCACAATCCCTGCATGCTAATGTCAACACTGATGATCCGAAAGGAGGTAAAAAAAAAAAAAAAAGGAAAGAATCACAGAGGTGGAGGAAAAAGGGAGGAGGCAGTGGAGGAATAGGAATAGTCTGCAACTGGTAACACTTTATTTGCAGGGCTGTGCATAAGATTGACATGACACTGTCATGAACATGAAGGAGTCTCTGAATATTTATGACTGTTGTCATTAAGTGTCATTTGCTCAATTATGTCATTTTGAATAGGGTTAGGTGTAGAGATAGGGTTAATTGAATTAATGATACTTAATGGTTATGACAGTACCGTGTTAGTCTTACACACGCCCCCATCAAATACAGTTACCTCCATCATGTTGCACCACAACACTGTTCTGGACTTTTATCCACACGACTTCAAACCCCACCAGGAGTGTTTCAGAAGTGGCTATTTTTTTTTTTTTTTTTTTGTTAACTTGCTCAGATTGAATAATATTTCCAAGGTTTATGTGCTTCTAAATATATAAGTACGCTACGTATCTAAATAGTTTCCCTTTTGGCTGTTTTTACAATCGGACAATCGCACAGGGTGTTTTATTTTGAAAATTGACAGGATTCTCTATGTCGTTTCCATGTCTGACTCAAACTGCTTATTATTATTATTATTATAAGTATTATTATTATTATTATTAATATTATTATTATTATTATCCATTTTAAGAACAAATTGCCAAAGTTTTATTTTTCAAGACAAAACAATAATAAATTATCTATCTGGCAAATTAATAATGACACATATTTAACTTGTGTTCATTGTTTTTTTTGCCCACTTGGGGGCAGCATGTCAAGCAAAAATCATAACAGTGACATATTACCTTATATCACTTTATAAAGTTGATTAAAGTTCGGTGCGTAGTTATACATTCATTATCACTTATTTTGAACCGTGGCTTGCCACCAAATATATTTAAGTCCAATATTCATTTTAGTTTTGGTAGTGGGCAGTTTTTCATAAAGTTGATTGTCACTTCATTTTCAGTTGTCAAACGATACATCTTGAACAGGAATAGTTTGTACAAAGCCACGCAGTGACTTTCACCTAGACATAGCAAAGGTTGAGAGCAAGGCAAAGAAGAAGAGGTTTGATCAGGAGAGAGATAACAGAGGGAGCGAAAGAAGAGCCGAGACAGACCCAGGAGATGGATGGATAGAGAGGAAAATCTTCTGAGGAGCAAAGTTTGCTGCAATCCTGCTGCAATACTTTGACAATTTCCTCATCCCTTTGTTGTTGATGTGTTTTGGTATGAATTTTTCAGATGAGCTGGGGAGAAGCTCTGATATAAGGGTTACGGCAGACAAGATGACAATTTTTCTGATAGACGGCAGATCAAAGAAGGTTTAATGTTGCAGTCAATCAAACGTTGAGGGTGACAGGATGGATGGAGGCACATGCTTTATTACAAATCTGCTTAGCTTGTCTCTGTAGCGTTTGGGGGTACGATATAGTGTGTGTATATGCTCTAAAATCAAGTCATAATGTAAAATGTCACAATGTTGAATAAAGCCACCTGAAATTCCTCAAAGTCTGTATCTTTTGAAATTAAAATTCACAGCTCATGCAAGGTCTGTCAATACCCAGATAGCTGTAAAACAGCTTAAAAAAGGTTTGACTAGTGACTTGAGATTTTAACAAGTCTCTTTCTTTGTGACATGGACTAAATTAAAGTTCCGAACTAATTTAAAAGTTGTAAATCACTTTTTTTTTTTTTTTTCATTTTCAGACAGTTAATTGAAGTTATGTTAGGCTCACACCGTGGTGAATTATTTGTTCAGACATCCTCATAGTTCTGCCTGACAAATTTGGTATCTCAGAAACACTTGAATTTCTGCTGTAGCATTTCCTGCTTTTTGTTGAGTTTTTTCTAGGTTTTTTTGTGTTTCATTTGCTGCTTTTGTCTGTATCCCGCCTGTTTTCTGTGTCTCTTGTGTTTAATTAGTTGATAAGTTTTCTTGTATTTATGGATGCATGCATTTCTGTCTTTCACTTCAGGTCATCTGCATCATGTTAGCTCCAAGTTTTGTATTTGTCGATGATGGACTTTTGCTCATGGATTTATCTTGGATAGTTGGACTTGGTTTGTTTTTGGCTGGACTCCTAGGCAACTCAACCTTCACGTCGGGATCACTTTCTTGAACTAAACTCTAACCTTTGGAGCCCCATTTGGGTTCCAAATGTGTGTTCAGACAGACCGTGACGGGAATTTTTGCCTTGCGTTATTTTTTACATTAAACTGAACTCTTTGTGTAGTCTGTGTTCAACCCAAAAAGCTGACTCTACAGAAGTAAGATGTTAGATTTTAGCTAGCTACTGTAGCTAGCATTGTACACTGTACATTGCACAGACCAGTGTTGGTGAGGTGTTCAGTTATCCTTTATTGACCCCCATAGGGAAATTCGTTCTCTGCATTTTAATCCATCTTGAGTGTTATTTTAGGAGCACTGTGCAACCAACTTTAGTTCTAACCCAGTGCCTTAGTCAAGGACGCTGACAGGAGAACTGACCTAACATACACACGTTTGATGGTGGGGGCATCCAGAGGACACACTCTCAAACTCCACACGTAAAAGTGTGTGTCTCCATTTTGTTCTTATGCGAGAACTCAGAGGACTCAGAATGAACTGAGAACTCACCGGGTCAGCCAGCGTCTCTCCTTTTTCCTCTTGTCTTTTGGATGTTGTAAAGGTAAATCATGCACATCTAGTGCAAGTCTAGTTCAGATTTACTTGTGGACATTCTCGCCCACTTGCATCCTTCCATGGACTTTTTATTTCACTGCACTGCATCTAAAATTGTTTTTTTTTTTCCACAACTCTGTGGACAGTACATGAAACAGCACAACTACTGATGCAGAATAATCTTAATGCATGTTGCACTTTTGATAGCATCAGTTACAAAGGGCATATACATAAACTTATTTAAAAGTAAATGTTTTAAAGTAAAGTAAAATCCATTCCCCATCTCTCTGTCCCCACATTTCCTGCCACTCTTCAAGCTGTCTCTATCAAATAGAGCTCAAAAAGGCCATAAATAAATAAATAAATAAATAAATAAATAAAAAAGAAAGAAAAAAGTGGTACAATAAATAAGCAAGACTTTGGAGTGTTGCTGCAGAGATCAGCTTCAGGTGAGCAGTCGGCTCAGATCGATGCCAGCTCTCAAACAGCAGCCGGCCTGTCAGTCCTCTTTCCAGTTGGTGGCCTTTTGCTAACCTCCACCTTGAAATAGCCTGCTGCCATCATGCCCCTGTGTAGCAGAGCAGATGAAGTCCCAGTCGGCCAGTCTGTCTGCACACTCAAGCATGGTGATAACTCCCGACAGCTGGCTGGCTTTGCTTCCTTCTCACGCGGCGCTGCCTCTTGCCCCCGCCGCCACCGTCGCTGCTGTAATGACTGCAGACCTTTAAACCTCACGATCAGGGAGGCCTTCAAAACCAGTGAGAAAGAGGTACGGCTGAAAATAGAAGCCGGGATTAAGTGATCGCAAAGTGCAGTCCAGCTTCGAGCAAAAGATTTTGAATGCGTGTGGTGGTGGTGACGGCTGGGAGGGAAGAGAACTCAAAAAAACCGAACAAAAACATCAAGTGACAGAAGGAATTGGCAGACGCTGTTCGCCGTGTCCTTGAGTTTCATGTTAGAACTACGTTCTTGTGTTTAGTCTGAAGGTGAGTGGCACCGTGTGAAGCTTTCATTGTTAGTTCTCTAATCATTTATTCATAAAACACACCCAAAACAACAAAATGCTGAGGTTACAACTGTTTGGCCTGCTGACATCAGATTAAGATTACCCTTAAACCACGTTTTAGTTTACATCAGACCAGGTAGGACACAGCCAGACGTCTAGTAAATAAACAACTGAGTTGGTGCTGGCACAGCTGGGGACTTGATGGAGAAAGGCAGAGAGTGGTGGTGAATGGACCATATAGATGGCAGACCCTTCTCCCCTGCCTATTTTCCAGTGGTGGTGTAAGGACTTTTCTTTTTCTTTCTGAGCTTAAAACGACTGTCATAATTATGCAAAAACAGGGGTATGAAAGTAACCAGAGCCTTGTGTAACAATCACTAATAGCAGCCATGAAAGGAAAATATTGAATGCAGTGTAATTGTGTCATTTTAAAGTCACCACTTAGAGACCTGAGCAGACTTGAATCGTGACTTGCAATTTGCTCATAACTCCTTTGCTCCATGAATCTTACTGGCACCTTGAAGACTTGAGAGTCGACTTTAACAAGTCTCAATTGTCTTGAGACTTGTCTCGACTGACGTAAGGCTTTCAATAAGCTGCAATCAACTTTAAACAGCTCTGCCAGTTGTGCAGCCTATTTGACTTATAATCAAACCCTGACAATGTCTGCAGAGCAAAAATAGTTCAGAAATAATTATAATTATAATTGTGGTTAATTATAATTAACCAAGTGGTAAAAACACCTGATATCATAGATATACACAAGATGACCACAATAATACATAAGACCTTTTCATATAATATCAGTGTTGTGTAAAATCGAAAATCTGTAATCAAGTTAAAATACAATTTCTTAAGTAAAAATGTAACTTAAAGTTTCCATTACTGTACTTTTGTCTACAGTAAATTCTTAAGTTTCATAAAGTTTCATACATAAAACACATTTTCAAAGTTTGTTTGTTAAAGTAGAACTCATGCAATTTCATATACCTTTCACACTAATTTACAGCTATGCTTGAGGCGGGCTGTAATTGTAAGCCAGCCAATATGAAACGACTATTTTCTGTGACTATAATTACAATTATTGAACAGATGATTGTGCGTGGACATGTTTGTGAAAATGAGCGTCTGTCTACCTGTCAGAGTCTGTCACAGCAGCAAGGAGATTCCTGTTGCTTCTTCTCCTTTTGCAATTTTGTGGTCGTCCATGTATCGAATGCCTCTTGTCTCCATAAAGCTGCTTCCCGTTACCTGCTGTCATTGTATTCCCTTACTGGCAGAGGCTGCACTCATTTACCACACAAGCAGTCAAACCTGTCGCTTCTGTGTGACGCCGTGTTATCAATGAAGGCCAGTGAAGCTAGCGGCGGAGAAGGTTATAATAAATTAACGATAAATTTAATGTTTTTGAGTTTCAAAATGACATAACTGAAAACTTGTGACGCGGAAGCAAAAACATTTTCTTCAACCACTTTATTAATCGTGGTAAAATACAGTAAGGACGCTGTCCATCATCTGGTTTGTGGTTATTCATTTGCTTTGTACATTGTGCTCAGTTGCACTGTATGAGGATACTCGAAGGCAACTCATATAGACAATACAGAGAGAGATGGTAGAGAAAATGGTGAGTTAAGCCACGCTAAAGCTATCTCTAACTCCTGCTTCAGGTATATTTTATTCTAAGGATGTACTGGCTCTGACTGCATCTGGGAAAGTAATGGAACTCTATTGCAGACATCTTCATTTTGCTCTGCAGGGTTGTCAAAATCTTAAGTGCTCCTTTAATTTATGACAGCTAACATTTTGGAGGCTTGAGTCAAGCGAGGCGACATGCGGAATTACAAACATTGTAAACAACAGAACAATAAACTGTTGAGTATTCATCAGTTTTTCAGTTTCTCTCCCTCCCCTCGTCCTGACTTCTACTTTGCATTCTTCATCTATCACATCGGCTCTCTTCCTGCCACTCACCATCTCTCTTGTCTCGCTCTGTCCTCCTCCTCCTCCTCTTTCTCCCTTTTCTCCCATCCTCATTTTCATTCCTTTCTCTCTTGAAGTTTATCTCCTCGCATTTGTCTCCACTTCCCCCCTTCTCCTTGCTCGCTGCCTCCTTCTCCTCTTTCTCTATCATTCTACCTTTATCTCCATCATTTGTCTTGCTTGACTTATGATTCCTCTGTTTTCAAAGTGTGATGATTTTTCAGCGTCTGACATTAGCTTTTCTGTTTCACCTGGTAAAATGAATAATTAAAGATTCCTACAGAGCTGAAATGATCCTCTGTTGCTTCCGCTCGACCGGCATTTACATCATCAGGTGGAGGTTTTTGGGGAAACAGCAAATCCCTCGACGTACGATGGCGATGACATTGTATCTGGGAACAAAAACACTAAAGACACCTCAAAGAAAGAACACGTGTGCATGGCTGGCATCAAATGAACTGATTAACTACAGTAGAACTAGAAAAGGTGGATGGGAGCATGCAGCCACATTTGCATACATTGGTCATGAATGTCAAACTGTGCTACCGCCATATGGATGCTACCTGTTTGGCCAGTTCGGCATATGTTTGCATGATATAAGTGTTGACAACATACCAAGCATACATACTGACAGAAGTGCCGCAGGATGAATACTTTGCAGGTTTCATTGGAATCCATTGTCACCACAGCCTGCTGGAGAAGGGATGTAAAGACGTGAAGAGCCAACTGCACTACTTTCAAACAAAAGCAGTGTATTTAGCGAATTAGCATTCAGAAAATGCTTTCTTATGGTGAAACTGGGTCACCGCTGGAATCCAATGTAACTGATGTGCATACAAGCCGACTACGGCTGTTGTCCTCCGTGAGAGAACAGAGCTACAAGTTTCCAGAGCCACTTCTCGAGACAAAATCACGCCTAACTCATCAAGTACTACAGCTTGTTAAGTGCCCCAACACTTCAAAATATGGATGTGCAGCGCTCCAGGGTCAGGTAAGTAAGAATAAATATAGCATCTGGTTTGATAATAAAATGAGTAATATTCACAGTATAGTTAGCTTTAGCCACATTGGCAGAGTAAGATGTGGACAAAGCTTCCTGTATTGACTATTTTCTCTCCTCAGATGTTTTCAAAAACATATTTTTGTAACTATTTAGCTAGACTTTGTGACGGTCAATAGTCAAAAAAAAAATCAATTGTAGTCCAATGTCACCTGCTAGCTTTGTGCTGTCATCCAAATATGGTCACTTCTAGCTCCAAAATAACAAGATGGGGATGTCTATAATGCCATCTTGAGGCTTCAAAATAGCTGTCCACAAACCCTACATATGAAGACATTCTCGCTCTTTACACCACAACACTTGATTGCTGATGCCATATCAAACCTTTTAGCTACACCGGAGCCTCAGACATGGTGCTACGTGGTACAAGTCACAACAGGCTGCTCAAGGTTACACAGGGCGCATGTTTGACAGCAAAATGTTGTATTTTGGTGGAGCATATCTTTAATTTCCTGTAGTGGAAAAGATGTATTTGCGTCCCTCTCCTGTCTTTTCCATTCTCTGGCTCTCTGGCAGTCCCGTGCCTTCTGGTAGCGCTCAGCGAACCAGAAAGAAATCCATTGTCAGATGATGATTCAGCCCAAAACTCTGCTCTCACACCTTTAAGCTTAAGTGCTATCCATGACGTGCGCTTGTAATAATAGAGGGATAACAGGGTGAGAGCGTGCAGCAGGGCTCAAAGGAGACCAAAAAAAAAAAAAATGTCATTTTAATGTCTTTCTATATGATCAGGGCTCACCCAGGGAAAAGCGAGTGTCTCATTTTGTTTCAGGAGCAACTGAGGAAGATGGAGGAGGGATAAAAGTGCATGTCACTGTAGTCTAAAGAGAAGTCGGAGAAAAATAAGAAGGGGTATGTACAGATAAGTGGTTATTTAAAGAGGTCATTAGTTTCTCACAGACCTCTTCAAAAGCAAAGAGGGTAAAATTATAATCGAACTCTGCAAAGTCAAATCTTGCAGTGAGTGATTGTGTACCAAAATGAGAGACATGGTCATTCAGTAAAGTGGAGTTTGAAGGAGGGAGGCTTTATAAAAGCTGGCTTTTGTGCTGAAGAATGCTGGAAACCACAAATCTCTTCTTTTTTTAATGTGAAACCTTAAAAACACTCCAGTCCATACTTACCATGTAATGAAAAGGGTTAGAAGGTTGAGGGCAGATACAAGCTTTTAAACCTTTTCCTTGTCAGATTCAGGAGCCTCTATTTACAGAATATGTTAGAAATTGAATATAATCTTGTTAACTATGTTTTCATTAGTTTATAATCACTTGACAGTAGGAATCATTATGTCATTGTCACTTTTGAAAATAATCTTTTATATCTGCAGACGCTGCATGTCCTTGTCCACAGAGTCCACCATGTTAAACCACCATGTTTGTACAGTAGCCCAGAACAGCCATATTAAACAACGGCTTTAGATAAGGCATTTACATTTTTCACACTGTAGTGTCCAGTCTCTACCCAGGGTGAGGCGAACGGGTGTCAATCTGCAACCACACCAGCACTACTCTTTCAAATTGTGTGTAGTGGCTTTGCCACACCTGCCATTTTTGACATTGTTGTTGACTTATTACTACAGTGGGTGTCATAATGGTGCATTTCTAAACCAGGACTAGTGTTTGTAAGGAGATGGGTGTGTGAAAAAAAAAAAAATGTTTTCGCAATGCATTTCAAAAGTTGTTCAGCTCCATCATCCCCCCCCCCCTTTTTTTTCTTTTCTGTAGAGGAAACCCCAAACGACCATGTGGTGAATTAGTATCAGGTTAACGATGTCATCCACACTAAAAGCCTACCAGTAATTTGGACGGATTATGTCATTTAAGCCTCTGGAAGGCTTTTAACGTGATATATCAGTGTAGGAAGTGTTAAATGTCATTGGAGGTTGTTTAACCATGTTTGAAGAGCATCTGAATAAGAGCAACTGGAACAAAAACAGTATGATATTTCCCGTTCTGTGGAAATATACATCTGAATTGATCAAGATAACCTGTAATCACACAGCTGTTAGATTGCATTGAGAGTAAATTAAAACAGATCAGAGGAAAGGGAGGCTAGGGAGCAGGAAACATGTGAAATAAGCAATTATGTTGTGTCTCCTATTGAAGAAAAAAAAAAGAAGATTCAGCTAACATTAGGTTGGAGCTGCAACTATTTGTCTGATAGACCGTAAAAACTACAAGTTTCACAGTCCACAACTTTTCCGAAATACGTTTTCTAAGTTTATATGGTAATAAAATAAAACACAAAAGATTTCTGAGCATTTATACCCCTGACTCATATAGACTACAGTTGCCCCATAAATATACTCTCCACACACAGAATGCAGCGCAGTGTAAGTGCACAGAGAGAATGAGCGAGACTTCATGACATATTTTACTGGAGTCAACACTGGAAATACCCATAAGTGCGACAAAGGGAGACAGTATTATCAATTTATCGTACACGAACAATTGTGACGTCTTCAGCCACTCTTCAAGAAGCTGTTTTACGTGCCTCCCTCTTTTTCACATATGCATACAGTACATGTGCATTGTACAGTGAATGATTCTGATAGACACTCTGACAACAGGACATGAATCCAAAAAGTATTTAGTGTCCTGATAGTGCAACATTCTTATGACAGTGCGCCTTCTTTTCTCTATCAGCAGCCTGCGGGACGACACAGAGCACGGTGATGCTTCGCTTATGTCAAAACAAATTATTGTCCTACGCCCAGTGATGACAATCTGACAGACTGTTGCAGCACTCGCAGGGTGTGTTAGAATGCTGGCGGTCCTAGTCTTAAAGGGTCTTCAGCAAAGCTTTGTGTTGAAACAGAAAGCATAAACTGTCTGCAGTAATATTTCAGGACAGATGTTAGCTGATACCATGAAGACGGACAATTGTGTTTTGTAGTTGCAGCATTTAAGGACTAAAATGAAGGAAGTCTGGCTGCAGATGATCATCTGTGCCTAATCGCTCTGCATGGTCCTCCTCTCTCTTCCCCTCTCCTGGAGCCGCAGTGGTGGAATAATCTTCTTTTCTCAGTCAGAATCTCATTTTCCAATGCATGCTGAAAACTCATCACATCCACCTCCACCTCGCCCTGCGCACTGACTCAACCTCCAGCACCTTCGCACTGCTGAATGTCCCCCCAACAGACATGAGCTCCAGCAATATTGCATCATGCTATGTTTGGATTTGTAGTTATTACTGCTATGTTGTTAGACTGCTGAGCAGAGTTCTCAGAGCACATTCGACCACTGGCAAAAAAAACAAAAAAAAAAAAACAGACAATATATGAACTGCAAGGAAATGTGAAGGAAATTGCCTTAAAACCCTCCAGGGGCTTGGAAAGTGCCACATCCTCCAGACAGCATATTACAGAGAATATTTACAGTGATGCAATATACACAATTTTATGTATCTATCTATGATATTAGATGGAGTCAAAGTACTTAACAACAGTTCATCTTAAAGATGCAGTAGACATTTGAAAATACACAATGCGCACTGCTTCGTATCACTCTGCGAAGCCCCTCACACCGCAGCAGGAGTTGGTTACTCTGCATAACTCCATCCCTCTTAGGGCTTGCAAGACCCCTGTGATCCTGATGGTTGTGCACGAGCAGTGAGTGACACTGTGTTAGAAACCCATCCTACTGTACCTCTGATTGGTTGTTTTCAATTAGATGCAGTTCATTCAAATGCCATTAAGGGCATGAGGAGGAGCCAGAGGAACCTGATTATCTGTCGCGTATGCTGCTGTCAGGGTGAAGGGTGCTGTCAGAAAATAAGCCAAAAAAAATATTTTTTTTTACAAACTTTGACTTGCCTAGAGTGAAATGACTATATCAAATTTTGATGGTGAACCATGAAAGTAAAATGGACTACAAGCCAATCCACCACTCCAATGTCTGCATCCTAACACTTTATAAAGGACACAGTACTCGCAGCATTGGCACCAACTGTTGATAAATTATCAGCTGCCTTCCAAAATTAGCAGAACTCCCGGGGGCTGTGCCACATGCCGATTCTTCAGTTGTGTGATCAAAACTAATTTAATTACTGACTTGAACGTGGCCTGTTTTGGCTGCGGCGGTACGGGAGGAGTTGAGCCGGATTCAGTTTTTGAAAAAAAACGCAGCCCGACGTCAGTATAAAGAACACGGACATGGCCTGAGCGATGTCACTCGTAGGTTTCTGAAGTGCTGTTTTGAAGCCGAATATATGCCATGTTGGATCTATTGCTTCTTCCGCCTACGGGCCAATCTAAATATCGGCAAAGACGTGGATCATTGGCAGGAAAAGAAAAAATCACTCCCCTCACAGATGTCATTAACAGGGAAATTAGCTATAGAGTAGTTTTTAGCACTTCCGCATTGGCTTC
The DNA here is from genome assembly GCA_028641955.1 of Protonibea diacanthus. Taxonomy (NCBI): domain Eukaryota; kingdom Metazoa; phylum Chordata; class Actinopteri; family Sciaenidae; genus Protonibea; species Protonibea diacanthus. Next base: position 11,731,355 of record CM053990.1, read on the forward strand.
ATTTCCCAGCACAGGAGGTTGCTGCTTGCCAGTGTCACTCAGATCGGTCAAACCCCTCCACAGTCACCCTGAAATTGAACAGCAGTGAATCCATCCTGTAGTAGTACAGTAGCAGTAAAATGTAGTAAAACCTGGAACTTTAGCAGCAAGTATATCTGTATTGCTGGTGCTATTTATAACTCGCTCTACAGCCATATTATTTTTATTCACCTTTTCCCCCGTTCTCGAGTGAGGCCTCGGTGAGTCTGCATGGCGCCCGAGCCGGAGGTTAGAAGTTGTGCTGCTGCTGCTGCTTCTGCTGTCGGCTTGCAACAGTCCTCTGCTCTCAATCCTCAGCTGGTTATGTTGTTAGAAATGCCTCCCAGCTGCTCCCAGGGGGGGTGGAGCAAAGCGTCAGCTCTCCATATAGAGGTGAGAGGGTAGACGGATTTGAATTTCTCTTCTTGTTACATCTTTCACTCACTCTTTCCACCTTTCCCGTTGTTTCCATATCTCTTTCACCCACTCTCGTTCTCCTGATGTGGATTATGTCTGTTTGGAGTGTGTGCAGGATTTTGGATTTACATGATTTGTTATTTGTATATGCCTTTACACTGTGCACACAGATGGCACACACACACACACACACACACACACACACACACACACACACACATACAAACCCATTTACATACTGTGCATGACCCCTTATTTTATTTTATTTATTTTATTGTTGTCAGATCCTCACCAATCTAGTCTGCTCTTGTCAATTATGACTCTCGGCTCCTGCACAGTCTTCAAACACTCACATCATCTGTAAATGTAGGCAGGTACGATCTACGAAATTTCAGCTTTAGGTTAGGTTTTATTTATCAGCATCTTATCAGTAATGTCATGTAAAATGGAAATTTAGCCCGGAACACTTTCCAACAAGACTTACCATTAGTCCATCTCGGATGAGTTTGGACTCAGAGAAGTCAGTGTCGTTTCTGGACGTTGTTATATCTGGTTTTTTCTTTGTATCGTAGTCTTAACTTAACTTTTGACAACAGTTTGACAACAAGTATTTCTAGTAATATCCTTCATACAATCAGGTTGTTTTTTAATTCAGTGCTGCCTGAGGGGTCGAAGTTCCTGGACATTGAATGTTGGTTGTACTGATATTATGGATTGCAGATTGTGAAATCCAAAAATTCATTCAAACTGTGTGTTGACAAACGTACTTCAACTATTGGACGATTTGCAGTTTTTCACAAACTGGTTGACCTTGCTCCATTCTGGATTGTAAATAACTGAGGACGCCCCGATTCATACCCAATCATGATACTATCACCTGTTACCAATTAACCTGTCTACCCGTGTTCTTTCTTTCACAGAAAGACTTTCTTTATTTGCTTCTGTCCAAACAAAAGACATAGTTGAATGACGTCTGGAAGTGTCCTGGAATTATGGTATGGTAAACTTTAATACTTTGACCTTTTAACCTTTAATAACATGCCATCGTCAAGTCAGATTTTTGATGATATAAACTCTTGAGTTATATTATTTTTTGTTATATAGCAATTAGCTTAATAATGTTTGAATAAGATACATACGCAAAGAAAATTAACTGTGATGTTGTTACATCAAATGTCCAAAACAAATGTCCAAACTATATATTGAGCAATGCCCGACCAGACAGTATATATTAGATATCATCTCTTGACAGTTTGCCAGGGGCTCAGGACCTCCAGCATGGAGGGTGTATTGTTCCCTCAAAGCCCTCTGCTCTCAAGTGGAAGGTGGTTGGAGTGTTCTGGTGCTGCTCGGATAGTGGCCAGGTGATGTAGTTTACAGCTGTAGCTCGAGGAGATGCATATGTGTGTTGGTGCGTGCGTCGGTGCCAAAGCCCAGTGATCCCTGAGCTTGGCACTGTCTGGGCCGGAGGCTTGAGTTGGACAGAAAGACGGAGGGGGTTGTTGTTGTTGTCGAAGTAGATCCCTGGGGTTTGAAAAAGCCGGCTGCATCTGACCTCTAACCTCCCACCATTGCCTCTGGCTGTGACACACATCGGCAGGTATGCACTGACTGAAATACTATGCCAGTGCTTGAGTTGTACAGGCGAGCTATTCAAGTCACACTTGCAGGTTATAGTAGAGGACGAAAAAGAAAGATGTCTTTCAGAGTTGTCCTGCCTAAAGAAAAAAAAAACAGTTGAAATCTCACAGATGGAGAAAAAACAAACAAAAAAAATAAAACCACAAGCAGACACTGCAAAGATGGTTTGAATTCTAGGGGAGAGAAGTGGAAAACATGACTCCAGGACGTTGGAAAGACTTTGAGTGGACGATCACATGCCTGCATTTATGAAGCATTTATAAAATCTGCTCCTAATTTTATATTCAAAGGTAGTTATGGTGACATCTTTCCCAGTCATGTGTATGGCTATGGTAATGTGTATGTATATGTTTTTCTTCTACTCCCTGTGTCACTTTGAGACTCAACATGGCACCAGCTTATTTGTTACTTTGTAACAAAGCTGCCATATTTTGCACACAAATGACAGGTCGATGATGATGATGTATGACTCTGTGCATTTACGGTCTGTTTTAAAGCACAAGACCATAAAACTCAATCACTGCTAAACGGTTTTGGAAACCGATACAATTTAGACTGAGGAGAATATGATAACACAAGGTAAAATATATATTTGGAGCTACACCAGAGAAGTTCTGTTTTAATTAATTATTAATTAATTATTGTATATCTGCTGCCAAAGGATTCTCTTCCCTTTTCAGTCAGTCAGCACCAACACTAGTCTGTGCAGTCAGTCAGCCAGCCACAACACCAATAAGGCAGACAGTCACTTACCAAGTGAGTACACGGCTTGTTAGTCAGTAAGTAAGTCGTTGAGTATGTATTAAACATGTGCAGTTGAATTGAATTGATATAGAGACAGCAAGAGAGAGAGTCAGAGAGACGTTATATGTTTCAGCACCATGGAGAGAGACACAAAGAGATGGTCTGGAGGCCTTTCTCATTTCGCAGTTTGAATGTCCCTGATTCCTTTTCTCACCTCATCTCCTCATGCCTTAGTCCCTCCTGACTGAGATGTGAGCAGAGGAGGCTCTTGCCAATGACTAAAAGTCTATCTCTTCCTTCTCTCTCATTTTCCCATCATAGCTTCCTCTGATGACGTCCTCTTCGGTCTTTTCGCCTCTGCCATTATGTTCATAGAGGCTGCTGAGCACTGTGCCAGCTCTGCACCTAACAGTCCTAACCTGAGAGCACGCGAGTTACATACATAATTTCTTGCTCACAGAGCACAGAGTGGGAATGACAGACACCATGCACTTGATTGCACACCAATGTAGCATCGATTGGTTATTCCATGGTAGAAAAGTTACACAGTGTTGCTTTAATTTCACCATATATGGATGTGTAGTTTATCGTGTTTGGTTTGGTAACCTTATCTTGTGCCACTTGACTGGGTTTGCCTGTTTCAGAACCATGGAGAGAGACTGTGTTTCAATTCAATTTTTTTGTGACATATAAAGTACATACTAAATAAGTAAGTAATAATAACCGTAATGAAATATATAAATAAAAGTAGAATAAGCAGGGAGAGAGAATGATTTGGTTATTTTATGGTAGAAAACACATTCACAATATAAACTATAAAAAAAAAAAAAAAGTGTGTAGACAGACAGTATACTGCAGCAGACTATCTAACCACAGTCACTAATAAAAACCTGAGAATGTGTCCAGACTGAGTGACCACATAGAAGGGCAGACACGGGCAGACCTGGCTGCCCAGAGAGGACTGACTGTCCTGTCATTGTTATGAGGGAGCTGAAGAAATAGAAACACACTTTCTCACACTATGCCAAAAATCTAGAAATATTAGGCAGGAACTGGTTTAACTGTTTCAGCAGCACAGAGAGAGACAGAGAGACCCAAAAACAGGCTTGCTCATCGGGGTTTGGGTAGAACTCTCTGGTGGCAACCTGGACACTGAGAAGTTGAACTTGATCAAAACATTTGACACATGATACATGAAGACACTGATAACTGTGTGTCACTTTTAATGAAGCAGATGAATGATTTTTTTTACCTCCTTGCTGTTTCCACAGTAACATCAGCTGCTGCTGGCTGATAAACGTTATCAATACTATGTGCTTGTCCTTCATTTTATATGTCATCAGTCTATTGATTTCCACACCGTTTATAAAACACATCAGAATTATTGGGCTTTCTGAAGAAACTTCAGACATTCTGCTGTGACATTTGGAGAAAACTCGGTTATGTAGTGATATTAATGAACCAATGCAATGGCTAATACCAACTTGACAATCTGAGCATTCTGTCAACAAAAAAAATATTCAGCCTTATATTTTGCAGTGAACCCCATTTAGTGTTAATAGATAAAATATTTTGACTCTGACATCTATGTTAATCTAAAATTCTAAATAATTGATTCCAAAATCTTTATTTGATGACCGGGGTGCTTGTCTATCCCAAATCCATACAATTCATTCCCCAAGAGACTCACAAGAAAGCAAACTGGACAAGAACTTTTCCAGATATTTGGACCATACTTTGCTAAATACTGACTTTTAAACACTGGTTGTTTTGACTGATGACAAGTCAATGACAGAACATAAAGTACAAACAAGCCCACAGATTGGGGAAGGTCCTGGGTATGAATGTTTCAGAAGCATGAAGAGTGACACACAAGGATGGTTGCAGCCTCATGGAGTCAGACGCAGAAAGAAGAAGGTATGAATATTTCAGCACCACTGAGAGAAATGAAGAGATTGTAGCCCAGTTTGATTTCTGATTCCTGAACTTTCTCCTTCATCACAGATGATGCTGTAACAACCCTCAATGACCAAAGCTGTGCACGTACATTCATTCTTTTCTGATTCTTTTGGGCAAAGAAACAAGCGTCCATGTTTTGATCTTTTTCCCCCAATGTAGCAGCGTGAATGCATGAAGGCCACATGTGACACTTTTTGACTTTCCACCTCCAACCATAAACTAATGTAGCATGAGTCACTCAGTGAGTCAGAGGCCAATTCAATAAATCGGCCACTCAGCCTGTCATTCTTTTAATTCCCACTGGCCATAGAATCATATATCAACGCCATAGTAACACTATATTTCAAATTCGATTTCCTCCTACACATCTTAACCTGCCTCTGTTTGACATTAAAGCAACGGAAAAAGTGGAGGTAGTAACAGAGGTGCTGTTGTACTGATATCAGAAGAACTGCGATTCCATCGAAGCACCGTTTACTAGTTCAGAGGAAGAAGTGACAACACATTATGATTTGTTTGTTCGTTTAATCATTTATTTGGTTACATCGACACAAATATTTCTAAACTGGATTGGCACTGCTGTTGTCAAGCAACACATAAGCATTTCCTGAACATCACAAGCGACTTTGATGCCAATAAAATCAAACATGTTTAATATTATCAGAAGGTAGATTTGCTCTCTTCAGCACCGAACAGGAAGCGGGAAAATCAATGGGAAAATTAGATTGAAAAAAAACCTAATAGACGGTAAATTAACAGTGTTTTAAGTCAGTGTTTAATTCAGTCTACCCAACAACCAGAACTTCAAGTTTTAGTGAGAAATCTTTGAAAGGGTTTGCTTCATTCCAACTGACTGTCGACATGTAATGTCCTTCATCTTGTGTTTTTGGTATGCATTTTAACAGTCATATAAAAAAAAAAAAAAAAATCGGATTTCCTAAAGGGAGTTTTTAATACTTTCCCCGGATATTTATGATTTATCACCACTGCAGAAAAACTATAACTAGGTATAATAAGGTTGTCTGACTGCTACTTATTGGTTTGATTAATGGTTTAATAATGTGTGTATTGATTAATGATGGTGATCAGACTAACTCTAACCTGATCTTATTGACTCTCTAAGTATGTTGTAAATGGCCCTTGTATGTGATTGCGTTTTAAACTACTTCGAGAAATATATTTCTCTCTTGTCCAGTCAAATGACTTGGGTGTAACTAACTGTTTGAATTATGGTAAAATATCTCCTCTCCCTGATGTCACATTAAGCTAAATGCAACTCCAATACTGTCCTAGACGTATTTTTAGATGTTGATGAAGCTTTTATATTGAAGTTTATGGTATTAAATCTATTTGGAGTATGTGACAGAAACATCACTTCTGCCTCCCTTTGTCTGTTTCTCTCACTATGTTAGTGTGCACTGCTGTGTAGAATGAAAGAAGCTGAATCCGAAGCTGGAATAAAGCGTTCTCAATGCAATATTTTTCTAATAAACTTGCTGAGAACTTGAAATCACTGAGCGGACATTTTTATCTTCTCTATTCTCTCTGTGATACCCACCTCCCATCTCTCAGTTTTTCCCAATTATCACCAAATATACTCCATTATAGTCCCTTCCTGATATAATTACAACACTCCCTTGCATGTCCCTCTTATTCCTTTTTTTTCCATCATCCTTGATTCCTCTCTCTCTCTCTCTCTCTCTGTCTCACTGTCTCTCTCTCTCTCGTTCTGATTATCTTCCCTCTCTCCCTCTTACCCTTTCTGGCTCACAAATCTTGAAAATTGAGATCTGAAGGATGGTGCTGCTGGAAGCCTTGATACAAGGCTACCGCTCTCACTCAAATGAAGACACTCCGTTGGCACAGAGAAGTGCGAGAGCAACCTATACACATTCTTCTGTCGGAGAGAGCGAGTGGGTCCTCCACTCACTTTCCTTGTCTTCACGTTTCCATTTTATTCAGCTACTAACACTGATTTGACCTGTAGTGTGGTATTATCTGAAGAAGGAGGGAGGTGTGTGTATTTAGGCTTTTAACTGCATTGCTTTACTGCAAAATGTGTATTGGAGTCTGCAGTTTTGGCAAAATGCTCACCACAATAATAAGCATAATAATAAAAAGTCTAAATATGGACTGGTCTTGAATTTACATTTTGATTCCGTTTTGATTCTCCACAGTTGAGTCAGTTCTCCACATGGCTCAGGATAATTTCATGCATTCCCATCCTGCTGAGCACCATCGTTTCGCAGCACGGTGCTCCCGTGCACCGCCGGGGTCCTACTGAACACCTTCAGCTGCAGCCCACTGCACAATGTATGTGAAATGATGAGCATTTCAACTGTTTATTGTATTTATTGTATATAGTAGGATCTTGCTCTTCTAGACCAAAACAAATGGACTTAATCATAAACCACATTTCAAACTGGACAGCAGACACAAACAAACAAACAAACAAAAAAAAAAAACACTAAAACTGGTAAGGTCAAAATAAACCCATAATTCATATAGTCATATAGTAGATGCGATAGTAGCAACGTAGCTAATCTTTGAGGACAATAGCCTGTTCTTCCATTAGACGTGCTTGTTTTCTTTCTTTCATCCAAAATATAGATCCTGCTTGTCACCAGACTCTTTTGACAAAAATGTTTTACTGTTTTAATGTTTTAATGCAATTTTACCTTGCAGATCCCTGTAACATTCAAAGTGGAGAGAACAGTATAAGAAACAATAAATGCCACCTTGGTCACCCTTTACACTCCCCAACAATCACCAACTCTGCTTTGGTCAAAATAAATCCATAAATCACTGACTAGGATAAGAAACTGAGGGACTCACATGCGTGTGATAGTTAGCTATGTTTTGAATCTTGTACATATAAAAATACTTCATATACTTTAGATCCCACTGCTTGCTTTAATGATTTAAACTGTCAAAGCTTCCACACTGCACCATCACCTTTATCAAAGGTGTCTGATCTGACTATTCACTGCAGAGAATTAATGGACATGCGCCAATCAAATAGAGCTAAGATAAGATTCTTGAAACAGCGTTTCAACGTTTCCAAAGAGACATGAAGTGACCATTTAAGCACTGTAAGACTGCTGCTTAATGTCAAGAAAGAAAGCATAAAGATTAACTTTGACTTGCAAGTTGAATTTCAGTGAGAACCATCCAGAAATCTTTTGCATTCCCTTTTACCTGTAAAATAAACCAAACAATGGACATTGTTACATCCACTGACTTTCCACTGGCCTGCTTTTAGGGGAGAGCTGTTTCTCTCACCATGTTTCAGGTCTGCCATGCCCCTCTCTGAGTTCCTGGATCACCCACACCTGAACTTCATTTGATCATCAGTGGAACTGAGCAGTGCTCCTTGTCATTTGCCCGCTGAGCTGTTGGTTGGGCCGGTGCTGCTGTTATTGAACTTGTTGCTAGTGTTGAAACTGTGTCTTTGATAGTGTCTTGATACAGCACTGTTGGCTCATTCTCTATCTTTGCTGACTGGTTGTCAGGACTGTCTTGTTCAACTTGTCATGGAAAGTTTGAGGAAGCCTTGCTGGAGTTCTCAGAGATTTATTTGGTTTCCCCAATTTCTCCTGTTCTGTGGTTAGTTAGGAAGCTCAGTATTGTTTTATGTTTGATTCAGCAGACAAACTGAGCTTTTTATTTCCAAGATACTCATTACACGAGACAGAAAAAAGGTTATTTGACTGCGTTTCTCTTTCCGCAGTCTGGTGTGATGGTGCGTGGCTAATGGCTGGGTAGAAAATACCAGTGACTCATTGACTTGCGTTCATTTAGGTGTGACTTCTTTTGTTAAGAGAAATTAATGTGGGAAGCTACAGTTGGCTGAGGCTGTCACATTCATTAAAAGTAAAGTCATGTTTTATTTTGTTTGATAAGATGTATTTATACAGGTATCTATATATTTCTATGTATTCAGGTAAAAAAAAAAAAAAAAAAAAAAAAAATGACAGCAGCTATGACAGTTTATTTCATCATCTTGACAACTTGTTGAATTGATTTTATTTGTCAATTAGTCCGATGTTACATGTGCTTGTTTGAAATGACAGTAAGACTGTTTAGTTCACAGATGTGTTACGTTCTGTGTATGTGTGTTTGTTTGTTTTGTTATGGGTGAACAAACTTGATATATCAAGAAAGAAATGAATAAATGCATTAAAAAAAGGCTTGTATTAGTGCATTATTGTTTTAGGCATATTTATTATTAAATATTCTCTTGTCAATTAGCTACTGAAAGTAGGCCAACACAACTGTGTCCTCTACAAAATATGTTTATGTGCAGCTAGTTAGCTTTGCATTGTGATTGCAGGGAAAATGTGATTTGCTGCCTGAAGTACAATCACGGCACTGTTTTTGTAATCCAGGAAGTATGGCAATATACTGCACGGAGGGCGGTGGCTGGGTGGATGGTTGGGCACATAGTGGAGGGTATTTTCACATCCCGTGTGCTATGTGTTGTTGGGTTTGGGCGACTAAATGCTCTGTTAACATTAGGTTTAGGGAAGATTGTGGTTTTCATTTCCAGTTTTTCATACTGGTGTTGACAAATGAAATAAAATGTTGACAGTGTGTTTTGCTGACGTATTCAGTATGAACATATCCATCCAACTGTTCTTTCATTTCACTCATAAGCTTTTACCTGTTGGCAATCTCTACAGACAGATATCTGCATATGATTGCAAAAAGGACAAAGGGTTTTTCATATAGGAAGTGTTCTGGTTACCACTTGTAATCTGTTTGTACTCCAAGCAGTATCGACAAGTCATATTTGAACAGGTTTGGGTTGCATGCAAATAAACAGTCTGAGTGGAGAACGCATTGGCCGAAATGCAACCTTGAAACACATCATTGTTTAACAATGATTTGACCTTTGTGATATCACTTGTGAAACAACCTGATCGTAAACATCATCTCGCAACTCCATTCTTGTGTCTAAAGTTGCTAAATGAGTGAAAACAATGACTAGCAGATGGAAGAGGAAGTCTTGGCTTCTTATTCCCATATCCGGATATCCACTGGTTACACTGGAAGCCCAGAAACACTGGCCATTGGGACCACTGGCCCACATCAAAAGGTTAAATCGTTGCTAGTCAATAAGCGATGGGTTTCAAGATTGATGTTAGTGATAAAGAAAAATATTATCATTTATACTTTGGGAACCATGAATGTATACTTAAAATTTCATGGCAACCCACTTGATATTTGTAGAAATATTTAAGTTAAAAGCAAAAATACCAACCTGATGATACAGCTGAACAGTCACGTGAATCAGCAATGTTTCATACCAGTCCATCCAATAGATATTTTATTCTGGACCAAAGTGGAGGACTGACTGACATTGTGTGGATGGAAAATGTAATCAAGGAGCCGTTATGTTTCCTACAAAAAATACCAGTTGAAATAGTTGCAACAACTCTCCAGCCAACCAGCACTCAGTAGTACTACAGTATTTGTATTTAATTGTAATATGTGCTCTTTTGTCCCACGCATACAATATAACGAGAACAGAGTAAAAAAAAACAAAAACAAAATAAAGAGTTATGTTTCAAGAATAGAAGTGACATTTTTTAGTGTTGTCTCGCCTTTTCATCGCAATGCTGAGCAGAGTGTTGTTCCCCCCTCTGAGAGTGAATCTCCGTTCTCAGTGTTTGAAAAATGTATTTGAATGAATCTCAAGGAGATGCGAGCAAAATATAATGGATGTGATGTGTGTTTTCTCTCATTGTCATGCTCTTTGTATTTTACATCTTGACAGTATTGTGTTGCTCTTGTAAGAATACGTCGCAACTTTTCTAACAGTTGGAGAAGATCCTGATGGCTTTGCGAAAACAGATTCAGCCAACAGAATAACATCGGCCTGGGCTGAGATTGTGTATGTAGGTTTGCATGTCCGTCTGTGTGTGTGTGTGCGCGATCTCATGGCCTCCGCACAGCTCTTTGTCTTGTTATTTCATTGCGGGCAGGCAGCGTTTCGCCCTCCTCCGCCGAAGCAGCGGCTGCATAATTCAACCCGAGTGAAGGGGACTCCCACAATGATTGAACATAATGACGTGTAAAGCCATTAAGTAGCTAATCAGAAACAGCAACGAAGCTGATGATGATGAAGGCGATGCCGGTGAGAACTTCATCACAATCATCAACCCCCTCTCAAAAAATCCTCAACCTAATTCTGCTTTCTAAGGAGAGTAATTGATTTGGAAAAGAAAGGAGGTGAAGGGATCCTGCTGCAGTGTGTTACTGCATGCTGCTTACACACCAAAAAAAAAAAAAAAATCAGAAAAGAAAAAAAAAATCAGACATGAATTCAGGAAGGTGTTTATGAATTATGCAGCTTTTCCTGAGGAATGAATCTGATGCCTCTGCACTTGTTGAACTGTTTTGCAGTCACGTCCACTTCTGTTTTTACTCCTCACTCATACGGAAGAGCTGCTGATGCAACTTAATCAGACACAAGAAAATGAGATCATCAGGCGATTTTTTGTGTAATGAAAAAAAAATATCCAATATTGATATTAGCAAAATTTAGTTGTAACTTGTAAGGCACAACAGCTTCTGGCTTTTCAGCTTCATCAGAAAGTTACAACAACTCGGTAGAATTGCCAAACTTAGCAATAAATCTGAGAATATTACTTGGCAACTTATCATTCTTTTGGAATTCTTGGAATAAACAATTCAAGAAATCAGTGAAATCAATGAAATGGCACAAAATAACTAAAGATGATTTGATTTATAGATTTTATAGTTTTTGTTGTATCTGCTATGGTCTATGATCAGTGCAGTATCCATAGCAACAGATCATCCCTTTTAAACAATCTAACAGAATAAAATGAAAACAGAAGGTGACACGGTCAAGGTTTTTGTCTTTGTCAGACTATTTAAATAAGCTAGGCCATCTCCTTTTGTCTTTACAGATCAAGTCGACGACTTCGAATAACTTTAGTTTTCTAATGCAAAAAAGTTGAAGAATATTTCATTAAAAAGAAATAGGGCTAAACTTTTCTACAATAGGATAATGCAGACACTGAGCAGTCTTTAGTCTTTTAGCTTACCACCATCCTGACGTTAAGCGCAAACACTGGATTTTGTCATTGAACACACATGGCATAAAACCTATATAAACACGTGAAGAGGTAAAATTAATTAATATTACAGAGTTTCACATGTGTGTTATACAATCTCTCTCTTCCTCTCTCTCTCTCTCCACACACACACACACACACATACACACACACGCAGTATCCATGATCCAGGGTAGGCAAAGAAAGTGACAGATGGATCCCCAGGCGTTGCTCTCGTGGAACACTGGCTGCCAGCAGCTGATCTGTCCATTCTTCTGCTCATCTCCGTGGCTGGCGCGTCGTACATTTTGCTAACAATTTCACTTCTTCTTCATCTGTCTTTCTTTTGTGTTTGTCTTTTCACAATTTCCGCATTTCTCTCCCTGCTTCAATAGTCTCTCCATCTGCGCCTTTTTAGTCTGTCTCCGTCACTTTGATTTGGTCTGTGGTCCTGTGAAGCTCCACGGATGTTCACAACAAAGAAAAAAAATATATATCTTGCAAGTCATCTAGTTTTGTTTTCTGAAAACAACAAATATATGCCAGGATACTTATTTCAATCTGTTTCAATACAAACAAAGAATTTTCTAGAATCAGATGTCTAATTTATCTGTACAGTAACTTGACTCATTACCCATCTTCAGCTCCCAAAGGATCATCATCAACACTGGCCACACTGAAATTCACATCAATGGGTTAGAATACAGCTGGTGTGCTTTGGTCTTAGGACTGGCAAGAAGAATCGTTTGGACGAAGAATTCAAATTCTGTTTTTATTTCAGGGGTCAAAGGCGAGCGATTTTATTACACTGTTGGAAAGATTGAGAAAGAGGACATAATTTACTGAGTGGATATCAGACCTTTTAAAGAAACAGTTTTAGTGTCACAGATCATAATGTTTGAGCAATCATCATCATTTATTCATGAAAAAAAGGTATCAGCTGGATTTCCCCTATTTTCTGGCTTTTAATTTGCCAAAATGTAATGAAATTAGCTCATGCCTTTTTATGATTATGGCACAATGCTCCACCACCACACCACCAATTATTGAAGACAGACATTTGGAAAGAATCACTTTTAGCCATGTCAGCCATACTTTTAACCACAGTGATGCCGAATAAATGTAAATCAGTACTCATTCTCCTTTTAGCTCTGGGTTTGATCCTCCACCGACTCACCGACCAGAAAACAAAAGCTCTTTAGATATTAGACATTGCACATTGTGAATCAAAAGTGAAGTAAAACCTAAGTTGTATGCTGAAAGACAATAAAAGCCCAGTTGACCTGAAATTCTACAAAAATATTGACTGCAATATTGATTGATTGAGAGGATTGAAACCAGATGCATATGGGATTTTTGCATTATACTTTTAAAGAAGAAATCCAGCATTTGTCAACCTTAACCTTATTTTCTCCCATATATTATATATATATATATATATATATATATATATATTTTTTTTTTTTTTTTTTTTTTTTTCCAATTATGACAAAAACAACCTTTTATAGATTCTTTAACTTATGGCAAGGAGCACAAGCATCCCACAGCTTTCAAAAAGTCTTCAAATTAACAGAAATCGTCTAATACACTTGAGTCTTTTGGTCTGACCAAATGAAAAACACAGAAAGTATTCCCCTGGAAAAACCCTGTGGGTGTAAAATAAATTGCAAAACTGCAAAACTACTTGTAAGGAATTATATTTAGTACATTTCGTCTCGGATGTGTGTGTGTGTCTGTGTGTTTTAAGCTTCTGTGGGCCAAAAGTCATCAAGGCAACAATGACAGCCCAGAGCCGATGATGTGATCAGTTCACATTTTTGTTTTCAAAAAATATCCTAAATCCTCACAGCTTGGGAAATTAGAAAGACATCTTTGTAAAAAGTAGTTTTTCAAACATTTCAAAAAGCATGTCACACTGATGCATAATGGGCTCATAAAGAGCCATTTTACAGTGTGACCAGCTGTGTGAGATTTGTCACATCTTTTTATATGGAAATGACTTTCATGTGTAATATCCTTTGGTGCAGTTTGTGCTTTCTGTGACACACAAACAGAACATATATATTTCCCCCTATAGCATATGCATGTTCGCCACTTCCAAGACAGCATTAAAGCGTTGAGTTTCTGTGCCAGCATCAACATTACATGCATGCATAATTTAGACGAGTGTTCGCTTTGTTTCTATACTAAAACTGCACAGTGTTCATTTGGTACAAAGCGCTGTTTATCCATCTCTTTTCCCCACATCAGCCCGTTATCACTTGCCAAGTACATTCTGACAGGGAAGAGGAATTAGCAAGTGATGTTTCACAGTTATTGTAAGAGGCAACAAGGACAAACAAGAGGGAGACAGGCACCGTCTGAACAAGACGACCTCTCCATCTACAATACATTGATGATTAATCTTTTTTTTTTTTGTCAAAGGTAAAACCAATCTACAAGCCTTTGAATGAACTACATGCAGTCATTTTTTGCTAAATGGATGCTAAATCTCTGATCTTTTTATGCTACAGCATTACAATACATTAGACAGAACTATCTGCATTTGCACCATGGAAATCATTTGAATACTAATATTCTCACCACATCATCATTTAATGAGTTTGCAATGTGTAATGAGTGAGACGGCAAAAAGGAAGTCTAAGAGTCAGACCAACATTTAGAGACCAGTCGTATAACGCAACATTGCTGCCAACGCAAAGGGCTCCAGCAACTTAGATATACCTAAGTATATCTACTGTTAACCTCATGATTTTTTCCCAGTAAAGATAAATAGATCAGCATGTTGGACTGACCATCTCTGCCACTAGTGTGGCTAAAAAGTCAGAGTGCTCATAAATAAATGTAATGTAAATAACAGAAACACTTTCATGAAATACTTATATCCTGCTGCATAGGTGTAGATGCCTCAGGTTCAACTGGTTCTCCTCAAACCATAAACTCTTCAGAGTGACAAATTTTACTAATGTAAGTGTAAGAATCAGTCCAGTAAAGACAAGAGCCATTCCAAACTCATTTGGCTTTGTACACATGAATTATGATACACTGCCCAATTTTAAGCCATTAGATTATTTCATTAAGTCAGTGAAACATAAAATTCCAATTAGGTTGAAGTCTGTGTGTCACTGCCAAATGTAAAAATGTAAAACTGGGGTGATTAGCTGACTAATTTACACTTTCGCTGGCATTAGCTTTGCATTGATGTGTGTTGGATCTGGCCGGAGCTGCTGCAGCTTCCCCTCAACTGAGTCAAGACTCCAATTCCACACTAATTAACTAAACAAAAGGAGGGCATGGGGTTGGCTGCAACAAAGACAGTTCCAAAATAAATTACAGCAACACACTTTCTTTATCATTGCAATTCATCCTACATGTGGGGTCAGTTATTAAGCTTGAAACCCAGGTCCTTAAAAATGGCAGCCTGGTCAGTGGTCCTACACTTCATCATATGTCCGTCTGGCATAATGTTTTGATGTATTGTTGATGTCAGTTGATGTAGGATAAAGACTGAGAAAGTCCACATAGGGAGGAAGATGGGTCAAACAAATGCTGGGCTTCTACCCAAGAGACTGCTGTTTGTGTCCCATGAGAAATCCAGAGTGAACACTGACTTGTTTTCTTATTTTTTTATTTATTTAAACCCAAGCCAACCTCCGGATTATGACTGTGTTTCTTGCTTTGTCTTTGCTTGTTTTTCTCAAAAATATTACTGTTTTCAATAAACCAGAATTCTCGTTTGATCTTGTGTTTGATAAAAGCAGAGTATTGCATCTTTGGCCTCCAACATCTCCAAAAAAAAAAAAAAAAGTTTAGTGACCTCAGTCCTCAAAGAATCTTTAAAATGTAAAAAAGAGTTAAAAAGTCTGAAGTCTATTTTCACTTTGTTTCAGTCTTTCTTTGCTGAGGAAGGAAACCCAGTTTTGACAAGTAAGATACAGTGGCATCTAGCGGTTCAGATGTGTACTGCAACCACCACCACTCGCCCTCTCTTTATAAGTGTGAAGAAGAAACAACGGGTCACGAAATGCGTGAAAAACACGGAACACATCTAGCAGCTACTGCAGAAAAAGAAGAGAAAAGGGCCTGCAGCTTCTGTAGATAGTAGTAGTAGTATTAATATTACATTTCTACCAAACAGACCCTCCTTATTCTGGACCTCACACCAGCTAGCCACATTAGCCTGACAAAAAAGTGATAACACGAGTACCACAGAAGCCGCATTTATATTGATCCAATATGAAAGCAGTTCTATTAAATAGCATGCATTTGAAACATCCGCTCTGCCCACAGGCTAGTAGGCAAACAGCTTTCACAGGGACAGGACAACATGTAAACAAGATAGCCTATTTTGACTGGAAGATTAATGCAAGGGGCAGCACTGAATATGTTAACGTTAAATCTCTATAAGATCAAGATTGAATATGCGAGACTCAGTTTCTCTGCAGGCCGACTCCGGTCTTTGTTATCGTAATTGTAATAAAGGTCTTTAATAATTTACACTCTGCTTGCCTGGAGAGAATTATTTGACTCAACAAGAAACGACCCAACGATAATCAATGAGAAATGTACCAATAAGAACCAAATTTTCTTTTTGTTGATCATTTAAACTTACTTTTGATTAAAGAAGAATTAAAACTCAATTCAAGCTCTGTTCTCGCCCCCTCTCAGGCTGCTGTGGCTACAATAAGAAGAAGAAGAAAAAAAAGAGAAAGAGATTGTCTCACACGTTGGGTCAAACCAGTTTATTATTTAGTTACTGGTAACGGTCACAAGTCATGATACCCTTTCCACCACCATAAATCGTATCCTGACAAGAACCAAGCCTTCTGAGGCAGATCCATAGTGGATAATCAGCGGTCGGCTGAGACTCCGGCTGTTTATATCGACAGCTGCTTAAGGAAGCATGTCTTTATAATTGCATGTGCCACACAGACATGTTGTTTGCTGCAATACACCAAAAGAAAAAAAAAAAAAAAGGTGTGGATAAATGTGTGTGAGCACACTTTCATAAACTCTTTTTTTTCTTCTCTCTGTATCACTTTAAACAGCAGGCCAATATTATTTTCATAATAAGTATTGATTGTTTCGGTGCTATAGCTCTCTCAGCAAATTAGGCAATGTGCATAAAGGTATAATGTGTGTGGGTGGGTAGTCGCTGAGCTCTCGCTGTTTCCAGAGATGAGAGATGAGAAACTGCAGCAAAGCAATGCCAAACATGTTGAAGGTATCATAATCAAACTGATATTAAACATGACTTTTTAATGCGTGTTTAAGTTTAGAAGACAAAGTACGACACATTCTTTTCACAATTAGCAAACTCATAAGTAAAGTTGACATTAATAGCGCGACAAATAGCACACGTGGAAAATATAATAAAGACAAAGCACAAACAGTAATATAGAAGACAAGAAGTTTTATTTTGTTTCATTTTCTCAACCATGATTTACGCATTCTTGCACAATATTTGTGCATGTTACATAAAACATAAAATAAACGGAATGACTTCAAGTCTATAAAGTGAAGTTACACAAAGAGCATGAGGATAAAAATGTGGCAATAAAATGGTGAAATATTCATCAGAACGAAACAGGGACACGTGAAATGAAAAGAATAACAAAGGACATATGAATGATGTGAATGTCTATGAAGTAAATTTATGTACTGTACGTGTGTGTGTGTGTGCGCGCGCGCGCGCACGTGCGTGTGCATGTGTGTGTACATATGTGTGGGTAGGTAGGTCTGAGTGTGTGCCAGGGCCTTTAAACGCCCCATGTGTTTTCTTTTAGTGCGTGAGCGCGTGCGTCTTTAAATATTCTAATCGATGTTTACGACCCCTGGCAAGAGGAGGGCTGTCAGCATGCCAGCATCACTGCACCTGGGGACTCTGCTCACCCCCCCCCCCCCACCCACAACACACACACACACACGCACACACACACCGCCCTCGTCTCCGCTGCTGCCGTCGCTCTTCTCACAGGTTTCTTTAACCTCTAAGCATCCTGATTCTTACCTCCGTCTTTGCGTCTTTTTTTTTTCCTCCTCTTACTCATTTTCTTTGCCTCTGCATCCCCTCTCTCTTTTTCGCTCTCCCCCTTTCTCAGAAGTGACTCTCTCTTTCTCGCTCTCTCTCTCTTTTTGGGTTCAAATGATGATCCCCTCCTCTGCTGCTGCAAGGAAAACTCCACCTACTCAGCGCTGTTAATGTAGTCACTGACAGTGCGAGCTACTCCCTCTCTCTCTCTCTCCCTCTCTCTCTCTCTCCCTCTCTCTCTCTCTCTCTCTCTCTCTCTATCCCTCTCTCTCAACCGGGCATCCCTCCCTCCCCCCTCAACCTTTCTCCTCCTCCTCTCCCAGCATCCTCCTCTCTTCTCACATCGCTCTCCGGCTCCACTTGCGCTCACAGCCTCGTGCCTGTTCGCCGCTCTCCTCTCTCTGTCTATCTTCCTCTATTGCACACACACACACACATACACATACACACACACACACACACACACACACACATGCGCGCACACACATGCATGCATGCATACACTCTCCCTTCTCTCACTGTCTCCCCTATCTCTCTCTCTCAGTCACACTCGGTCCTGTGCAGAGTTGAGGAGCCCTGGAGAGGAGATGATGCTGGTGGTGTCTCTGTTGGAGCTCTGAGTGATGATTTTTTTCTTTTGCCTCTTTTAAAAAAAAACAAAAAACTAGACTCAGAGCAATGTTGATGCAACAGCACCTCTTCCCTCTGCGCTGTGTAGATCTGCCTGCCTCCTGCCTAGAGTCAGCCCGTTTTGGGGGGATTTAAACGATAGAGAGTGTGCTGCGCCGGCTGTGCGCTCTGCAGTTCTGGTGCGCTGGATCTTTTTCTTCTTCTTCTTCTTCTTCTTCTTCTTCTTCTCTTCTTTATCTCTCCACTGAAGGATGCTCATTTCTTTCCATGAACAGGGATATTACTACTACAACTACCAACACTCTTGTTGCTGCTGCTGTCCACTTCTCTGCCCCAGTCAGATCGCAGTCTGAGGCGCCCCGGTCCCCTAAAGGGAAGAAGAAGCATGTCAGAGGCACCCGTGTTGCACATGGAAATGAGCCGTCTGCTCCTGGTTCTGCTGGACTCCAGCCTCTAAACCAGACTTGAGATTATCCAAAAAAAAAAAAAAAAAAAATCACAGATCGCAGTTCAGGTTCTGAAGAAATTGGGGATCCTAAGAGTTCCTTTCTGACAAGCTGAAAATTCCTGTATCACTGTATTTCGAGGAGCGCCAGCTGCTTAGACCAGCTCTGTGGTTTTCTGACTTGTCCAAGACTGCGATTTTGACATCAGACTAAGAGGTAAGACTGCTTTTACTCTGACTTTGCGGTGTTGCTTTCTCTGTAGCATTTTCTCTCTGCTCCGCTCTTCTTGAGCCACATTGATTCTGTACTTTGGAGAGGAACGGCTCTGTCTCAGTGATGTGGCAGATTTTGCTTTGCTGGCTCAGTCTCTTGGTTTGCCAGAAGCTCTTTTTTTTTTTTCTTTTTTCTTTTTTTTTTTTTTTTTAAGAAAACTGTGATCACTATTGAGCTGCAGGCGCTTCCCACAGCTTTGTCGGATTTGTCATGACTGGCACTGCTCTGTCCTGCTTACTATTCATCATCCAGTGTTGGTAGCGGTGTCTGTCACTGTGCCTTTCTACTCAGCAGCCAGTAAGAAACGAACGGCACTGCAGCTGAGAAGCCAGAGGTGTTTAGTGCTAAGTGGATTTCTTGGACCGCGGAGCATCCAGCGTCTGTTTGTTTGTTTGTCATGATCGGTCTGCTAGTTATGCACTCAGAGATGAAATGCAATCTTAAGTTCTTAAGATCTACTTTCAGGGAAGGAGTGGTTTATTGTCTAGGTTTTTTCATTTTCTCACATAGGGACAAAAGTCTGTTATTTGTTGATTTCTGCAAGAAAATATGATGTTTGTTGTGTGATCTACCATCTATGAATTGTTCCACTCGCCCATACTCATCATTCAGTCAGTCAGTAATTGGCATTGGATATGAACCATCCTTCTGCATGTGGAGGTCTGCTTAGTGCATTTGACTGTGCATTGTATTTGTAAGTCTTCTATACTCTACATCAGCTGGCTCGTGTGGGTTATTCCTCAGATCGAGATGTGGGGTAAGTGCATTCACAGATTCACTGTGTTCGGTGACGGAGCTTGTGTCAACGGGCGACTTGTTCCGAATCAAGCAGCACCAATGACAGATGATCACATTCTGTGCCTGAACTCATATTTGTCACTGCGATGTTCCCTCGTCAGATGATGTTACCAGATCATGTCTGTGAAAGGAAATTCAAACTTAAGGGTGACTGCGTTTCGAGGTCTACTGTAGTTTCTAGATCATCGCTCTTCGGCATGTGTCGAATAAATTAGTTAGATGAAGGTCGGTGGATACGGAGAGGAACTTCAAAAATCGAAAGATATCCTGCTTGGATCAGCCCTTCGGAAATTATTCACAAAACACATTTATGGTCCATGTAGCCCGCTTTAGTGCCACAAGTAATGAACGTATCGCGGGCTTGAAGCCAGAGGGCTGCTGGGAAGAAAGTCAGTAAAGTCTTAAAACAGCTCATGAAACATTGTGTAAATCGCTGTATGTAGAAACAGAATGATACTACTGATCAGTTAAGCTGCGTACTGTTGTTCTTCATACAGTCATGACATTTTGCACATTTTTCCACTGAAATGCTGCTAAGCCTGCACTTATGAATGAGTGTTGAAACTACAGAAAGGCATATCGCAGCAGTGAGAATTGCTCAGGACAAATTCTTTTGCAGTGGTTTGGCTGTTGTAGATCAAAATCGATCCCAGCCAGCAATTTCAATTGGCAATTGACACTTAATTGTCTCTGTTGATTTCTTGTGGTACAAGGGTCATCCTTCATAGGGAAAGAAAAAAAAGAAGAAAAATAAACTTTCTCTAATCAGTTTCCTTTGCGGAGGAGATGCAGGATTCTTAAAAGCACCAGAACTCTCCGTCACCGTCATCAAAGCAACAACCAAGGGAATATCTTCTGGAACAATGGTGGTCATCCATCAGGTAGTTTTCCAGAGTTTTGAGAATCGATACCAAATAGCCACCATTGGTGGCTGAACAACTTCAAATAGTGTAAAGCAGGATATTGTATAATGATGGAGAGTTTGTAGATGAAATAATGTAAAAGAAAATGAAAAGGGTTCAATCTGCAAGGACATTTAAGGATGTCTGGGTGCAATGTAACAGAAGGGGAATGCCTGTATATTAAAGTTTGAGTTTCCTTTCCAGGGAAACTCAAACTTTATTTACGATGATTTACAATGCCACATAGGTGACCCTAGATCAATTCCATATGTGTTTGTTAGTTTCCAGTTGACGTCATCTTCTTTCTAGAAGCACTTTGTACGTTTGGCAGATGATCATTGAACAGCTTTTTGACAGATGCTCCTGCAGTTCTTGGTGACAGAAGAGTTCTGTCAGTGTCTTATGTTGCTTTGAAAACTAGCAAATCAAAGCTCTGATAACCACATCTGTTTTATTGCTGATAAACGCTTATGCTTAAATTCAGCTCAGTGTGAACCATCTTTGAAGCCATATGTGTAAATGTGATTACTTGTAAGACCTCTTTCCATGAGGTGTTTACTTTACAGTATACAGTTTTGGGCTTTTTAATGTTCAAATTCTGATGTTAATTAGAGTAACACGAGCCCTACAAGATCTTCCCTGGCTATCAGCTGTGTACCCTCCCATTTACAGTATAATTTGTCTGCACCAGAGTAGTTCTAAGATACTGTAGCCATTAGGTTACTGCGGTAGTCTGTGCCTGTACATTGTGTAGCGATTTGTTCATTTTGCTTGTTCTTGTTTGATTACCCATAATGGCTGCCGTGCATCTCCCAGCTGGGTGATTTTAAAAGGTCCAATGTGTGTGTGCTGTAGGGGGATCTATTCACAGAATATGGCAGAAATGGAATATTTTTTTCATTAGTGTATAATCACCTGAAAAAGAGAATCAATGTTTTTGCTCCCTAAAATAAACAGACACCGGGGAGGGTGAAACAAGGTGGTTGCAATCAGCAAATAGAACCAAATGCTAACTCTGCAAGGACAATATCAACACAATGATGTTTATCAGGTATAATGTTTATCATGCTGGCATGTTAGGCACCTTCATGCATGCACATTCGTATGCGCTCAGGCACCCACGGGGTGCTTAGGTTTAAGCCTCCTTGAACCGATTTTCTCTTCAGCATGACAACTCACCGTTAGCATGCCGACAGGTTCTGTTAGAAGAAACCCTCATAGCTCATGAGGTTTACCTATGACAATAATTTGGTAGTGAACTGGCATTCTAGTGTTTTGCAGCTGTTTGTGAGGATTTGGAACACCCAGCTTGAAACCGGGACAGTCCCAGACAAACCAGTACAGCTGGTCACTGTGTGATGGAGCTTGCTTGCAACACATGATAGACATCATTCCATTATCAGAGAAAACGGGAGAAATAACCAAACTTGCATTCAGCATGTGTCCAAAGCTTTACATAACAAAATTGAGTTGGGTAGCAGAACTCTCCAGAAAGAAGAGAGAATGTGAAGGGAAGAATGGGAAATGTAAATACATAGAGAGAGAGAGAGAGAGAGGTGTATTACACAGATAGAAAGAGAAAGACCGGGAGGTGAGAGATGATGAGGCAGGAAAACATGGAAGAAACACTAAGAGACTGCAGCTGTTGATCGAGTGTCGATGAGAACAAAGTCGGCAGCGCTGGGACGACTTGGACAAGACAAGTCGGTAAAGAAACATGAATAATGAATATAAGGAAAGGTGTAGTGATGAATACTGCAGCAGGGAGCAGAAGAAGCTGTGAGGTGTTTCTCCCCACGTCTCCCCCTCTACCTCAGCAAGCACTCATGAATTACTTAGGCTGAAAACTAGCCCTTGCACACTTAAGTTATACACACACATAGACACCGTGCATAACTACATTAGAGCACAGGGGGCGTCACCTAAAAGACGGTAAAGTTGATTTGGAGCCAGAGGACGAGCTGCTGCGTCCTTCAGTATTGCAGCACCTTAAACAAATCAACTCATTTTAGTGGTTTGATGACAGCCTTCAATGTCCTTGCCTAGCCTTGGGATACACACTTTAATATGTAAGTGTGTGTGGACAGAGAGATTGTGTATTTTTACAGTATGCGATTGCTTGTAGCATCTTCCAATACTGCACAAAATATATTTCAATCTTGGATCACTATGCTTGTTTTTTTAGACAAAAAAAATCTAACATTAAAATGTGTTTACGTAGAACAGAAGAGGGTAGCAAAGCACAATTTTGGGGTTTTGAGTGTTTTCATTCCCCGAGACAAGCTTCTCCCTGCAGGAGCGTGGAGGGCAGAGGCAGGTCATCACGTAGATTCAGCACACCTGGTCTCACTACCTGCTGTCAGACACTTTCCCGGACTGCATCCTTTCTGTTGTTGGTTACTTTTAGTTCTAGTTATCTGCACCAGACCATTTTTCACAGCAGACATTTTGAGTTCTTCTGGCTTTAATAACCCTGCCCTTTATTGTTATTGTGTTTTATGTTACGTTATAAGTGTCAAAAATGTCTGCCGTGTGAAAAACTTAAACTTCTCTTCAAGTTTAAGTTTTTCACTGGATATAAAACAGTCAGTTTAAGAATGATGAATCTGTATGTGTTACATAACAAACACGACCATCAACAAGAAGATTGGCTATTACTTAGTTATTCTTAACGCCTGCCAGTGAGTCGGACATTGAAATGAGATGTGATGTGACACCAACAAATGTAGAAGCCTTTCTTATCCACCAGGTGTGGCTATGTGAAGTATTGTCTCTGTGCGGCTTTATACCACTGCTAGCAGCTAGTGGTGGGTTTTACCCACCATACTTTATTAATGTGTTTTGATTTGGTCATTTTTCAGTTTTATTTTGAAATTTCGACCGGATTCTCTCTGCCTTTTCTGTGTCTGACTTCCCAGCTGCTCGATTTGCTCTGTGCTGCGTGTCGCAGCATCCGTCAAAAAATAGCCCAGCTACATATTCTCGGCGGAGCAATGTGGAGAGGCGCTTCTGGGACGCTTCTGAAATGTGCTGCAGCAGTTCTGAAGGAATCACAAACATTGTCTAGGAACGTGTAGTCAAGCCTGACGTTATCGCTCATTTCATTTCATATAAGTAAATATTGTTTTCTACATTTCCAGGAATCCAGGAGTTACTTTTCTTTCATTTCATTCCCATCAGTCCTTCCTTCCTTACCTTTTATTATCTTTCTTACCTACCACCCTTTTTCTTGATATTGGTATTTCTTTTCTTGTGCCGTTCTTTCCTTTCTTCTTCAGTTTTTCCTTCCCTGCCTTATTTACTTATTTACTTCCCCCTCTCTGCCATTCCTTTGTTCATTCTTTCTTTTGTTGTGTTGCTTTCATTTATTTACCTTCTACCCATCCTTCTTTCCTTCATTGCTTCCCTCCCACAACAGTGCCTGCAGTATGTACTTTACACTGTATATTTGTGTATTTTTCTTGTCTTGTTTCCATGTCCACTCTCCAGCCCAATTATCCACACGGGCAACGTTGCATCTCTTCACAAACACGAGTACAAAGATAACAACAGCTTCCCTGGATTTGCTGCGAACAGTTCTTATTCTTTGCCTTTCTTCGTGTTTGCATGCATGCATGCGTGTGGTTTCTGGGCTTGCGTACACATGCACGCATGCATGTGTGTTTGTGTGTGTGTGTGTGTGTGTGTGTGAGTGGGCTCTCTGAGGGGGGCAGGGGGAAATAGGAGGCTTACTTCCTTTCCACTAATTACCCAGCAACAGTCTCCACTAATTGTCAGGGCCTTGATGTCTTTAAATATCCAGCAGCACGGAGCCACGTAAACGAAGCGAGGGGAATGGCGAGAGGGAGGAAAGGGCAGAATAAAGCGGGTCACTGGATCGGCTTTGAAGTCGCGCACAACCCATAACCTGCACAGTAACTGCTGCTGGATGTGGATCCATCACCTCAGAGGATCTATCTGATTATCAGGAGGCAGGAGGCACTCAAGTTCCGCACTAAAGCGACATAAAATCTACCATCGTTAAACCTTTTGACATTGATGCTGAGGACATATACTGCAGCATCCAAATGAGATGACACTTGTCCCTGGCTATCTGCTGCTTGCGATATTTATTTGAGACTGGCACCTCAGCCAGCAACATAATTAAGTGACCACATGTATACAGTCTATTGTAATCCAATGCAGTTATCCTGCAGCCAACATGAGGGAGTAATACTTAGACATGTATTGATTCAGGCTGTAGTTTGTGATGTCAAGTGGGAACCATCGGTGCCTACCAAGCCCTCACAGAGGGTTTAAACCAGAAGGTTTATGATTGACAAATTCTTGGCCCTTGCCTCCAGATTCTGCATCAAATTACAGGTATCTGTAAAGATCAGCCAGTTGGTAACACTGTTTGAACCTGCGGCGAATGGGAGAGGTTTGGGCTTTCTGCGACTTGGCGACTTTACCAGCAGGTTAACTGTAGAGGAGCATTTCTCTAATTTTTTGGCATCTGTTTCTCTCACATTAAGGTAAACTGGTGAGTCAGTTTCCATTCATCAAGCGGCTGCATGCTGGTTGATTGTGGAGATTGTTGTTGACTGTATGTCATCCAAGGGCAGTGGCATACAGTACAGATGGAGCCTGTGTGCGTGTGAGAGAGATTTTGGCTAAATTCATGCAAATAATTTAATATTTACAACATGTGAGTTGAAAGGAAAGCTGGATAAACAAATAAAACAAAGAATAAAGGAATCAGTGTGGAGAGACGCTGCACTTCCAGTGTCTGTTGGATGAGAGAGAGTATTGAAGGTGGAGGAAGCGCCTGTTGTTGGTGGATCTGATTGGATAGGAGGGCAGGAGGAGTTAGCTGAGTGGAGGATTTTGTTGATTTGGACCTCCCTGAAACAAAAAAAAAACAGAACTACATGTCCAAAAAACTATAATGGATCAACCATAATGGATCAGTGGATATTGAAGCAGAATCATGTATTTTTTTGGACAAAATGCAGTTTAATTTAAACTGACTTGACCCAGCTTTGGCTGAGAGAGACAGAAATTAAAAATGACTTCATATTTTTACTGTTCTGTCACACCTACAGTGTTTTTTTTTTTTTTTGTTTGTTTGTTTTGTTTTGTTTTTCACAATTACACTTAATGGTCCAGACACATTAGCTCCACAATTGTTGAGTATATACTCAATACTTGAGTGAAGAGCTTTGTGATGGACTCTCAACAGATCTGCAAGGTCTAGTTTTTAATAGCATCAATTACATTAGATTGTGCGAGTCATTTCTTTTGTGACCATTATTATTGCTAAAACATAATGAGAACAGTACCGTTATTCAATTTGATGTTGAACCACACAGAAACTGCTACTTCCTCATAAATTCTATGTAGTCAGCTTAGTGCTTTAAGGAACTTGTTCCCCCGTGTCCTTTGGTGTAGATGAGACGGCTGATTTGTTTTCTAAAAGTAAAAGACCCTTCTGTGCCAAAGCAGACCCAAAGTTCTGCTGAGACAGTCCAGGTGAGTCAGCAGCATGAGATGTTGATGAAAAAGGGAAAGATTCAACACTGCTCTATCCAACAGCAGTCGCACACTGAGATGTTATGATGATTGTAATAATGTCGTCATGTAAGCCTGGGTAGTGTAATAACAGTATAAGCTTCCAGTATGCAGAAACATATTGATTGTGAAGGAGTTCCAAAAGTCTTTCCCAGCTTGGAATCGACCAGTCAGTCAGCAGGGGAGACAAAAATGACAATAAAATTCACTGCAAACGAAAACCTGCTGCTTCACAGCTTAGATTCAAATTTGGCAAACAAGCGTGGACTGTGAATAAATCTGATTCACAGCGCTATGCGCACAAGCGAGAGTGATATAACGTGTCTTGATTTATTTATTTTTAGATCACTGATAAGTAACACAAATACGATTACAACACAGTTGCCTTTAAACTTGCAACACAACAAGAATGAGCATGTGCTGCATTGCTTCCAAGAACAAAATGTCTGCAGTGGGAATGGAAGGATAAAAGAAGGGGCGACTAATGGCTGCTGCTGTTAATGCCACTAATACAGGAGAGACAAATGCATGAAACTGGACTTGAAAATTTTCCTTCAGGCGCACCGAAAACTGAATACTTGAAGCCAAACATCAGAAAGCAAACAGTGAAATCCAGTTTGACATGAATATTTAATGTGAGTAAAAAGAAAATAATTGAATTGTAAGTAAATATGGGAATGATTTTTATGTTGACTGCTGACAGATGGGGCTTGGATTTATTCATCTTGAGGCCCTCATGAGTCCATGTTCTTAAATTCGTTTCTAAATAAAATGGTGGTCCCAAGACCCTCTGAGAAGGAACAGGCGGGGAAAGAAAAGCGAGTCTCTCCCATCTCCTGTCTTCTCCATAAATAGCTTTATCTCCTCCTGCCACTGAGTGATACTGACAGCCTGCATTAGCAACCTGGAACTGATTTCACTTAAGAGTTTGAGTCCTTTGAGGAATTGATTTGTTTTATAGGGAAGAACAAAAGCCAACACAAAGGTCCATCCGGAGGTTAGAAAACTGGAGGAGACGTTGAATAGACAGACAGCTGTGCATAGAGACAGAGAGGCAAGAACTCAGATGGCTGATGGGCTTTTGATTACATAAGTCAAACAAATAGATTAAATAATAAGGCATATCACATAAATACACCTGGAGAGGCGAGGGCCAATGGGAAACTTTAATGCCTGTTAGATTTACATAGATTCCTTTGGGCCCATGTGGTAAACACTTGTGATTTAATTACTTCTGACATTTAGCTTTTTGAAAAATTGGCACCTCCTGGAACAATTGACAGTTCACAGAGTTGCATTGATTTCATGATTGGCTGGTCAAAGCATGTCTAGACATCAGGGATAAAACTGGATTCATTGTGGCTAAAAATAAAACCTTCTAGCAGACATGTGAATCAAGTTTCATGTTTGTCAAGCCAAGTCACTAAGGTACTGCAGACTGGGTATAAACGGGGTACAAACTGGGTATTTGGACCCAAGCCATGATCTTTTCCCAACCCTAACTAAGTGTTTTTGACCCTAACCTAAGAGGACATCAATCAAGTTTTGCAATTGGCTTCATCAATGATATCAGTTGTTATCAAGCTAACTTTAGACAACCCTCAGAGACACTTACTGATCCGAATTAGTAGCTCTCCATAAAACTGTGTTCTGAAAACAGCTCACACTGTGAAATTATTGTGGAATTTGCCAGATTTTGTAATGTACAGGCTCAACCTGAAAAAGTACACCTGGTTTCCTCACTGATAATTGACAGCGCTTCAGCATCAATAGCTTACCGAGGCAAAGCGATAATGACCTTTCATCTCACGCACGTTGAGAAACGTAGGCAGTCTGAATAAAGACTGCTGTGTAATAACTGCTGATACTGCAGAAGGGATGGTTCCATATTTGCATGAGTGGATCCACATGCACCTGCTTTGCACAGACACACCTGCAGTTGTATCGATAATTCATAAGTTAGCCTCTGTCGAGGCATTTGGCAGCTGCTGGTGTTGCTTCCCTGAGTTAAAGTTGACTTCATCAAAATTTCATTACGATCCCAGCAGAAAAAAATGTGTTGCTTTGCTTAAACACTGTGTGATGTAATTCCCCCCCAAAAAGGAAATAATGGGTTGCAGCTGTCAGCTGTACTCACTTTCACCTTGTGTAACTTCAGGTACTTCTTTAACTGAGCACAGGATGTGTTTTGGATTGGTTTAAAAACGGGTGTTTTTAAAGCATTTCAAGCAACATCTTAAAGGGTCAGCTGATGCTTTGACCTGGAATGATTTACTGTTGCACCAGATTTATTGAAATGAGAAAAAACAACAACTTACAGGCAACCAAAAGGAGTCAACCCAGAGCACCTGGCTTTATGATGTCCTTGGCAACACAGATGCCTAAAGGTACTCACCATTGTGGTCTGGTTGCATATTTGAAAGTCTATGATTCACGTTTTGATACTGTTTTTCTTCAAGCAGAATGAAAATTGGCAAATATAAGATTAATGATGCGGATGCTACACAAACTATTGCTAGTTTTCACTGGAATTCATACATTATCTCTGCCAGGCTACTTTGAAAGATGGCTCCCAGCAAAAGCATTTGCCTAAATGTGTTAGTTTGTCATGCTGGGATTCAGCATGGGTGGTAAGTGTTGAGTGTTGTATGTCTTCCTTCAATTTATTCAAGAACAAGTAAGGATAAAACATGGAAAATGGACAATTTTGTCATGAATGAAAGATGCAACTTCATGTTTTGAATTCCTTTAGCGTACCTCCACTGACTATTGAGAGAAAAACCTTTTAGAATCTGAGGTATTTAATTCAATTCAATTGTATTTATGCATTGCCAAACCATGACAGAGCCTTTCATGTAGAGTAGGTCTAGAGTAGTAGTGCCCAATCCATTAGTGGGGACCCAGCAGCTTGTGTTTATGCTAAAAACCAGACAAATGGCATGAAGGGTGACAACTGCTGCCAATGAGAGGATTGTCTTTTAAATTTTGCATTTATTAGGCCCGGCTAGTCTCTGCAGATTAGTGTCTTCTCCTCATTACTGGACAAAATGGAAGCATATTTTACAGAAAATTAAAGAAGAAGAGGTAATAAGGAGGATGAAGGAATTCTCCTAACAGTTTTTTTTTTAATTTATGTACCCTAATGCCGATGCTCAACTGGAATTCACCCATGGGAAGACAATCGTTACAATCTTGGACAAATCGTTGCAGTGCTGTTGATGTTTTTTGCTCCTTCACATAAAGCAATGGACTAAATACGAGTCCAGGGGGCTGTCCATCGTAACGTAGGTTCCTTTTTGGCATTGAATTACCGCTCAGACGTTGGCGTGGGGCTAAAGAACATGCATTGATTTGTTTGTCAAAGGGGGTGAATAATTCTGATGAGGTATTGATTGTTGTAAATCAAGACATAAGTCACCTTGGTTAAGGGCAGCAGAGGGCTTTGCTGATAGATTGTATGATGTGTATATGATCATTGAACCTTGAAACGAGGCATTGAAGAATGACCACTTTGCTGAATGGCTGTTAAAGCTCATAATTCACTGAAGAATGTTATTGACATTGTCATGGGGAACACAATTCCTGAACACTAACAAAAGAGGCTGAAAGTTAGTTTTTTTTTTTTACTATTTTCTCGAATGGCTTCACACTTTGACACTCTGCTTTGGCAGCTTTTCAGCACTACAGCAAAGCAGTTTTCAGATACGGGGGTAAAGAGTATTGCGTAATCAGCATACCATGAGTAGTCGACTGTGTGAACGCCAGAGGCTCATGAAGGATGGTTATTGTTTCAGAAAGAGACAGCAAACTAAGGGGAAAGTGTGAGAGAACAAGAGGAGCGAGTGAAAGAGGAGTTCAAACGGCAGGAAAATAAAAGAGACAGAAACTTGAAAGCGACAATGAAACAGAGCGTCAAGGATTTAAAAGAACAAGAGAAAGTAAAGAAGAGCAGCAGACAGAGTTGCGGAGAATGAAAGGAAAACGAAAAAGATTACAGAGGATGACTGAGTCAAAGTGGGATGGAGAAAGTCAGAGAATAAGAGACAGATAATGAAGAAGACTGATGGCAAAAGGGGCTAGAAAGATGGAGAATCCAATTATATTGGGCTTCAAGAAGCCAAATGGTCTCATCATATGTGTCGGTCATGTTCTGGAGCTTTGACAGGACAAAAGTCAGACTCACCCCATGTGCACTTTCAGCTTCAGCTTCTTATAGAAGTTTCACAACCATGTACAAAAAAAAAAACAAAAAAATATTAATCTTATACAGGGAGATGTTTTGTACCAGATTTAGCTGTGAGCTGATTTCCATTTGCAGTCCCAGGGCAGGTAGGCACAAACACTAATACAGCTAGCGCAATTAAAGTCCCATTGTGTAACTTTTCAACCGTGAAATAACAGATTTTAAATCATTTTGATGCTTGCTTTAAATATAGTTCAAAACGCTGCAACGCCTACTTTAATATATCAGCGTTATTAAATATTTGGTAAATGTGTTGTTTTGTAATGCAAGACTACATTCATAGTGGTGCTTCCGATGAATTGTCTTTCACTGCTCAGAGATCACACCTGCTGAACAAAGATGCATTGAGATCTGATGGCTCAGACTGTATTTTGAGGTGGTCTGAGGTGAATGTGGCCACATTCCTTCAGCAGTGTGTAGGCAATGCATCCTGGAACACCTACCACTCATTATGCTGCAGTATGTCTCAAAGACTGTACGCTGGGCTGTGATGATTCTCTTTATTGATAGATGCTGATTGTGTTGCTGTATTTGCATTCTTTGCTTGTTTCCCTGCCTGTCACGTGATGACAGTTGTTGTTCATGCTACCCCATTGGGCTTTGTCTTACTTCAAATAAACTGTCGTTGCGGTTGCTGGATTTTCTTTATGCAAAGTTGCAATTATAGATGGGCTAGCAAAGTGGAGATATTGTATGAAAAGCACACACACACAACACTTGTCTTTGTCGGGCCTTTACAGTGCTTTCAAAATCACAATAACTTGATGCTATTAAGTACTTTTCAAACTTTGTGTGGGACATAATTCAATGTCATGTTGTTGTAAAGCGATTAATGTAGTTTCTATGCGCACTTTCATGTGTTTCTATGTTACTGAATCCCTGCAATGATACCGTACTCAGAGGAAGAACTCATCCAACTGTGTGAGCAGTTATTCAACAGCACCTTGTGTGTATTTATACATGTTTTGGGCTCTTTCACGTTTGGTGGCGTTTACATGAAAGAAGAAATCACTGCCGGCTTCTAGACAAGAATTCTCCCTGAGCCGTAGAGAAAATTAAACGAGTCAGGATGTAAAATTTATTCATAATTTGATTCCCATCTCCTGACGCCGGCCACTGAATCCCCCTCCCCACCCCGCCCGCAATAACCGGCTCAGGCAGCAAGTGCCTCTGGCGCATGTCTGTAAGTGCACAATGACACGGGCGCATCATTTCAATGCAGATGTTCTTTGCAGAAACCGTTTCAGTGGCCGTCAGAAGCTGGATGTGATGTCATTCAGAAATGAAGCGCTTGTTTATTGTTTCTTTGGAGCGTTACAGACACATAATAACCTCTGTGTACTGACTGGGATACTAGCAGTATGTGAGTGTGCTTTTGCAATGGCTCAGTGGTAATAGATAGGTTTATTTACATGATGTGTGTGTCACTTTTGTTGTATGTGTTTGTGTGTGCTTTATTGTTTACCGGAGGGCAGAATTAGCTGCAGGGATCTAGAGCCTGAATTGCAGAGGCCAGCACTATGTGAGCTAATATTGACTGTATGAGTGATGGTAATATTTACCTGTTGAATGGATGGCTGCTTTGACTAATGACTGCCTGATTTTTCATTTTCTTAAACCCCGATTTTGCAAGGATGGCTGGCGTAAATTAAAAGATACCGAGGTGGAGGGAGGAGGAGAGCAGAGATGAAAAATGGGTAATTATTAAAAACATCCACAAATCCTCGGCGGGCATATTTCAAGTGTTTGGGGGAGTGTTTGTCACAGCAAATAGTTGTGTTTTCTGGTGGGGTGTAGCGAAAGTGCAGTACTGATCTCTTGTCAGTTTAATCTCCAGCGTCTAGTCAGTCTTCTCTCGGTAACGCAGCACTGTCTGCTCTACAGAATGAGGTGATGCTTGAATGCCAATTCAAAGTGCATTTTAAGTTGTGTTTTATCTATCGAGAGCAAAATCAGGGATATTTCCTTCTCTTCTGTCAGTTCCTGGGCTCCAGCTTCCTCAACTGAAGGAAAAAAAAAGAAAAAAAAACAGAGTCGAGAGAATTATTGCTGTTTGGTTTTGTCAGCAGACAGATGCTGCATGAGAAAAGATCTAATTAATTTACTCAGTTTAACACCAGCGGTCTGATGGGACTAGTGAAAAGTGTGTGTGGCAGCGGATTGGTTTGGATCAAGGTTCGGAAAGTCTGTAAGAGGGAATTGAAAAAGAATGAGCTCTGGGGCGATAATATCATATTCACAAGTTGATGTTTTTGCTAATGTCCCATTTTAGCACCGCAGGCACTTGGGGAAACTACCCAAGAGAGCAAATAAGCCTTAGAGTTATGTGCCAAGATGAAAATGATATTTACAGTATCACTTCTGAGAATGCTGTACTAAATAATACATTTCAAATAATTCTAAAACTAAATCTAGACTGTTTTGATTCTCATATTAGATGTTACCCACCACAATCCATCTTTATCCCCAGTTTAAAGTTGGCCATGCTGTAAAAGTATTACTATTCTCTGGTCCCCTGACCCAATTTCAACTTCACTTTTGAAAAATGTTCATCTTGTTGTAGAAAACCAAGAGTCAGAGATATTTTTTTTATGCACAAATCATCCGCTGCCACTTTGTATTCCACTACAGTTCTGTGTTCCACAAAGAAATGAAAGAAACCTCAGGAAGAGTAACCGAGAAGGGATCCCTCTTGCAGACAGACATGCAATAGATACTGTGTGTACAGAATAGTCATGCATAGTAAAACTACAGCATGGACAATCTGGATAACAGAATTACTGACATGTGACAACAACTAACATGTATGGAACATGGATCCAGGAGGACACTGGGCAATTTCAAGACACCAAACCAACACATTCGCCTCACGTCACTCCCGGTTTGTCAAATACCGCCGCTTGGTCAGTGCCCCTACACTTCACATCATGATGGCCCTCTTGTATCATTGCTCCATGGTTTAGTCAGCAGGAATAAATATTCAGTGTCTAGATGGTCTTTAAAAGCTTGTGTGGCTGATGTAAAATGGTTGCCCTTTGACTAGGTTTAGGCACAAAAAGTACTTGGTTAGGTTTGGGAAAACATGGCAAGCTACGTAGCGTACCTAAAGCACGTAGCCTATGCAACTCCAAAGAAATAGATGAGGACAGACTACAGTACAGACACAAGAGGCATTGGCTCAAACAAACTAGGGGCGGGAAAGGCTGAAAGATTTCCCGGCTAATCACAATGCACTTTTGAAAACGGACCAAACTGCCCGGACCAAGTCATGCAGTCACAAAAGCTGCTCATTTGGGGGTGGTATTGCCCAAAACAAGCACTGACCAAGAAGAGGGAAAAAGAAGAAGAAGAAGAAGAAGAAGAAGAAGAAGAAGAAGAAAACCAAGCTCATTCACTGGCCAGGACCGAAAACGAAAATCTATCCCCTTCAGCCGGCTTCTTCACACCTAAAACAAACAACGAAACAACACCAGATTTATTTATTTAGAATGGAGTTTTGCTTGTTTGGTCCGCACCAGAGTTCAGATGAGCTTTCACACCTGCCCAAATGAAGCGGGCTATCTGAGGAAACAAACTCTGGTCCGTGTAAAGCGGACCAAACAGCTCTGGTGTGAAAGCACCCTAATAAGAAGCAGAATCAAAATCACAGATCTACTATCACACATTTTCACAGCATGAAATATACTGACATGTTATGAACATGTGTTGCTTGTTAACCAAACCAAGAAGACAAAGGTCTGTTCATCTTTAAAAAAGGAAGTGGCTGCCAAACATGAGCAGTCTTAATGCTAATCTTCAGTCATCAATTGGTTCTGCTAAATCTATTTTTAAACAGAAAACTCACTCTTTCGTGTCTAATTGTTAGTTTTTATAATTGGCACCTCGCCGTGTCTGTTGCCTTCCTTGACATGCTGGGAGATTTTGAGTTTCACAAAAGTTAGACATGACAGGCGTGCAGCAGGACTCTCTTTGGTGTCGGCAGTCTTGTGGCCACAGCTGGTCTCGTGTAATGAGTCTCTCTCATCCTGGATTTTTTATGATTTGTTTCCCAGAACATTCCTTCGCCTCTTTCTATCTCGACCTTTTGCTTTTTATATCATGTTTCTCTCAATCCATTCTTTCTCTGTATCTCTCACCTATCTATCTAACCCCCTGCATTTTGATGAGTATGATGATATCTGGAGTTGTTTGTCGATGTGTTTAATATGTGAATACCAAGTCCCAATTCATGCTGCTCAGGACAAACCTACTGCTCAGACACCCCAGAGGTCTGACAAATGCTAATATGTTGAAAGTTGATGTAATTGTATGTGAAGGAAGCCATAGCGAGGTTTTCATTCCCCGCTGAGCAGCACGTACAATCAACACCTACAACAGCAACAATACTTGCATTTTAGCATTCCTTGACACTGTTTCCTATTACCTCTATCCAACAGGGAAGATGCCTGCACATTACCAAACATCCCCAGTGGTGATTTTGTCTGTTCAAGCGAGGAGCGGGGAGAGGGGGGGGGGGGGTCACTGATGCTGCTGAAATCATACAAAACAAACGTGACATTTCCACAAAATAAATACACATATGGAGTTTATTAAGAGGTAGGCTGACTGGAGCCCCTGTAAAAAAACATCACTATAAAGATGTAAATATGTCCCCAAACAATTCAGAATAGGCTTCAGAATGCCTTTAGGGAGCCTGAAATGGATAAAATGACACAAATGGTTAAAGAAAACGAAAGAAGACGAAGAGGAAGTACTGAAAACTCAAAGATAATATGTTTTCAGTTAATTCTACTTCCAACAAGTAGCAGTGTGGGAGTGTGGGGGAACATGCACTTTGTCCTCACTACTGAAAGAAGCAGGGTTTCAACATCCCTGTGAGTCAGTGAACCTTTGAGCTCTGCAGCAGAAGACTGCCCACAGTCCTCCACGTTTCACTAAATGGAAGACCGACGACAAACAAATCATATCTAATTGAAATTGTTTGCAGGAAATGTCATTTCCTTGTAACTTCTGATGTATAAAAAAGATGATGGTATAATTTATCCAAACAGTTGAGTGCAGCTGTGCTTCAGCAGGTGTAAATGTTGCATACTATATGTGATGTCAGGTTAAAATAAAATTTCAGTGATGATTACAGGGCGATGAAACAGCATTACAGATATTAGAAAATGGGTTATGTAACAGTTCACTGCATACAGATTTGTAGTAGTAGGTAGATAAAAGCACACATAGTGAAAGTACAGCAACACTGTGACACTTTTCTACCATAAAATAACTGATTTTAAATCATTTTGGTATTACACTGACTTGTTATCAGGTGACTGATGTCATTTGTTGTTCTTGCAGTACTGTATGTATTTTTGTATGTATTTTTATTTTTTTTATTTTTGAATGCCATCTGGCTGCTGTGCTTTAATTCTCTGTGATTTACAAAGTTTCCTGGTGGACAGTAAAGTAAACCGCTCCAACTCTAGCTGAGGTTAGCTAATGTTAGCTCAGTTTGTTAGCCGGGCTGCCCGGACTGTAAGCTCCAGGGCACCAGGGGAGTTTGGACCCCAAGGGTCCAAACTTGAACCAGTACAGGAGCTGGACAAACCAATAATGTAACCAGGCTCAGCAGCCACTATGGGCATAAGGGCAGAGGTGAAGAGGACATAGAGCAAGGAAGCTAAGAAGAGAAAAGGAGAGTAACCAAGGAAGAAGCCACCGGACAAGAGCAAAATGACTCTACTTCATAGGTGAGAGCTTTGTGAAATAAAAGGCTGACACAGCAAAAAGGCAGCAGTGGCTGTGTCAGAATTCAGAGAATCAAAATGTGAAGTGTGTATTCAGAAGAGAAAAATTGCACCACTTACTTTGACCGAACTTTTACTTGAGGACTCTTTAAATGCACTGAACATTACAAATAATCACTCAAAGTGTCATTTTTTTTTGTGAGCCTCACCTTCTTCAAAGGGCAAATGCTTCTCCAGATGGGCTGCTCCATCCCACCTCTTGACTACAGGGGTCTGAACACAGAAGTGCTCCAAAAACAGCCCTTATTAAAACACTCCAGCACTCATTTCCTCCTCCTCATGGCCTCTTGCCTTTGGCCATAACACCAGTGCCTGTATAAGCTGCCTCTTCTGACCTGCACAGGTGCTCCGGGTTGCACTCTCTTGCCAGCTCATTTTTGACTCAGGGCTCTTGCTTTTGAGTTTTTTTACGATGTGGAATTAAAAGACTGAGGGAGGGAAATAAAGTCTTGAATTCTAATTAAGGGAGTTTTGTGCATCCCAGTGAGAGATGATTATGGAGAATAAAAGCTTTTAACAAGCATGGCATAAGGTAATCTACCGCCCTCGCTCACCACATCCCCCATCTGGAAGACAATGCAGGCAGTAAATGATGCCCCGGGCATGTCAGATTGATTGGCTGAAGTTCAGCAACAGCACAATCAAACTGAGAGCCAGCACTATCAGCCACCGCACGAGATCTAATAAAGACTAATAATACACTTATCGCGCGTGTGTGATGTCTATTGTATCATTGTCCTGGCTCCCACTACCCTTTTAAATACTACCTACTTTTAATTCTGAAAGCAACAACAACAATTCTTAGCTGTGTAGCTCCAAATTTAGATGTCCAATTAATAAACCTAATAAAAGTTTTTTTTCCCTTTTTTTTTTTGCCATTAACAAATTGAAACAAAGAAAGGAAGCTTCAGAATGACTTTTTTCTTATTGTGAAACATGAATATAAATAGTCAAAATGTGCTACCTGGTTACCAGGTTATCAAGATGGTTTATTTCACAAAGCTCACACATTAATAACTAAAAGTCAGTCTCAGATTTACTTACTGGTGCCTCTTTCTCTGTCATTCTCTACTTTTTTATCTTCTTCTGTCAATGTTCCCTCTTCAGTCGCTTCACCTCTGCCATGCTCTGCCTCTGCTGAGCCCGGTAATGTTTCCTGCTTACCCACCTCTGGTTCTGATAATCCTCTGCGCCCCAGGCTTGTATAAACACAAACACTCCCCCCGGCCCCCTGAGCTAAATTTGTTAACCGCAGCTATAGTTTGCAGCAGTTTACTTTACTGCCCATCAACGAAACTCTGTAAATCACATATGATGAGGAGCAGCAAGGAGGACGTCAGAGGGAAAACTAGAAAACACTTTATCTATGAAATATGATCCAGCCAATCAGTGAAGTAGTCGGTGGTGTGTAGTCAATCGAACCCAGAGCACAGAGTCACATAGTGTGAGAACAGTCATACAAATGACGGACAGCATTCACCTGATTAGAAGTCAGTTTATCATCAAAAGGATAGTACTAAAGCTGTTTTTTTGAAGGTCGAAAAGTTACATAATGTCACTTTAAAAGGTAGACAAACAGGTCCACGTCACAGGTGTGTGTGGGTTTACTCGACCTCTGTGAGCAGATCCACTGATGGCGGCAATTCATCGTTCTTGTGTTTGAGTTAAAGCTAAAAAAAAAAAAAAAAAAAAAAAAGGTTTCTGGGTTTTAGGCCCAGCTTTACACTGCCAACCTTGAACTTCAATTTGTGTAGAGCTTCTTCGTCAGTCTCATGTGCTCTGAACTAAACACCCTTCAACTCAAAATCAGCATGTTGCTGATGATGTTGAAAACCGTCACTTAGTAGCTTGTTCTCATCTGAAAAATTGCTGGAATATGATGTGCTTAAGAACTTCTTTTTTTTTTTCTCCCTCCAAATCATTACTGCAAATCACAATTTACTTTACGATTTGGAAGATAATGTGAATTGGGCTCAGTCTGGGGTAGCATAAAAATGTCTGTAAAGCATTTTGGGTTGTACTATGATTGTTTGTGTTAAACCCTTATTTAACAAGGCAAAAGTCTCACTGTTATTAAAATCACTCATTTAATAGGGTCTGGTTAAGGGGCCACCATAAAAGCAGCATTACAGCAATAAAGACAACATAAACTGGGCAGTAACACAGCCACACAAAGATTCTGTTAAAATATACATGAGTTTGCTTCTCAAGTGTCCCTTAAAATACATTAGAACCCAAAAAACTTTGCACTTAAGTGCCAATTTCCACTTTCAGCTGACTGGAGCATTGATATAAACCTTACCTGCTTGTAGCGGATTTGGTTTGATAGCTGTTTGATGTTTTATTTTATTCTCATATAGCAGATTTCCATGCTACCAGCCGGTGCCTGGATTATGCTGCAGTCACAAAATCAACCATAGGAAAAGATCATGAATCATCCATCAAGCCGTTAAATGGTTATATAATGCTTCCTGCATGCTTAAGGCCCTTCATTGGATATTTTCCTCAAAGCAACATATCCGTGTAGGATTGTATTTAAATGCAGTGTTGTCAAACAGAGTGGGATTATGACGCGGGTGACACCACGCTCCGTTAGCCATTTTGAGCTGCTTCCAGTCATAAGCCATCGGTGCTCCACGTGAACAAGACGGCAAAATGATCCGAGGTATTCAGGCTCAGACTGGACCGAAAAAAACACATGGTGGTGTTTCTTCTTCTTTAAGTGCAATGTGTGTGTGTGTGTGTATGTAGAGAGAAGTGACACATGCTGTGTTATCTCACCTGCATACAAAACTCCTTTCACTGTATGAATGCACATTTTATAAATAGATGCCCCTAAATCTGACACATTGGACCTTAATTTGCAATGTGTTGATGCCCGGCGTTAATAATTTACACATGGAACACACTGCAAATTCATTGGAATGATTGTATTTAATTTCCGCAGTCACTGTTTTCACACTTTCACACTCACACTGTTTTTGACACAGTGGACTACAATAGAGTCAGGCTGCTATAATCTTTCGGAAGAGTACTGAGAATTGTATTCATGCTGTAAATAACAGCATCATAGGGGTCGCACCATCATTAAAAGTGTTCTACGTGAAAAGGGTTTCACCAGTCCATCCTCTGCATCTCCTAATAGAAGAAAGGAAGACAGCATCAATGACGGCGGCGCTGTGTTCAGCAGATGTTGGAGAATAAACTTGTTAGGAGGTGTACGGCTGCTGACTTTCATTTGTCCTCCAGCTAGAGCTGATTCGCAAAAAAAAAAAATCTGTCAGCAGTTCATGCCTGATGCATGAGGCTGTAGGTGTGTTCAAACCGCAGCTTCTGTACTTAACACTTACTC
This sequence comes from Protonibea diacanthus, assembly GCA_028641955.1. Lineage (NCBI taxonomy): Eukaryota > Metazoa > Chordata > Actinopteri > Sciaenidae > Protonibea > Protonibea diacanthus. Next base: position 11,771,236 of record CM053990.1, read on the forward strand.
TTTCAAGGAAAGGAAAACCACCAAAGCAGATCATGTATCTTGTATTTCTGAACATTTTCAGCTGTTTGTTAGTGATTAGGTTTTATTATTTTTATTATTCTTTCTTACATAATAATTACACGTGATATTAAGTATACACTGATCCACTCAAATCAGACAAAATCATTATTAAACTTTTATGAACAGGCTGCTGGTTTCAACAAATGGCTGTTGGGGTCAAATTTAGGAATCCAACATTGGAATCAGTTTTAGGTCAGGTGTAAAAATATGTTCAAATTTGAGCCTACAGTTCTGAGCCGTGGATGGAGAGCAAGTTTGAAACACATCCATAGAGTTGTGAAATTTACAACATGACAAGTATAAGGCCTGTAACCATGGTGATTCAAGTACTGTGCAAGCAGGGGCACTTGGACGTGACTTAAATGTTGAGAGTCAGGCATTTAGTGGAGAGTGTTGAGAGTCTGACTGGCTGGTGTGAATGAAGTCCCTAAAGTGTGAAAACCAAATGTGTGTGTCCACTGCAGATCACCCATCATATTTGCGTATTACCTTAAAGTGAAAAAAACACATAGCAGTGCTGCAGTGATATTCTCAAACTTTTACCATTACGGACCAAGAATGTCTTTTTTTCTTGATTCTTTGAGGGAAACCTGACTTGTTCTGTCTTCCGTCAAAATACTAACACTCATTTCTTGCGGTGATATGTTTCAGAAACAATTACTTCATTTGCAGCTTTTTTTTTTTTTTTTAATTAAAAGCTCAAGGAGCCATAAATGGACCCTGCATGCTCGGGGGGAGCAGCAGCCATGGTATCACTGCCAGAAGAGGAGTATGTGTTGGACAACAGTGTATATTTGATGAACTGTTTGTATTAGACGTGTCCCAGTCTAGCCTGGTTCTAGACCTTGTCTAGCGACACCCTCACTTCACCTTCTCTTACCTAACAAGAGGGGGGCACATACAGCAGCTGTGAAATGTCCTATCTAGAGCCAGTGTTTGTCCATTCCGGGCTACTGTAGAAACATGGCAGTTCCACATGGTGGAAGATAAATAGTTTTTTTTTTTTTTAGACTTTATTGTCCACAGTCTGTACGTAGCCTCATATAAATACACAGATACATTATACACCACAACATAACCACAAGAAAAACATTGGATACAGCACATTTCTATATATATTCCATACACAGAGCACCTACAGGCAACACTCAGAGGGGTGTTGAGTGATGCTACGGCAGAGGGACACGCTCTGCATGTAATGGCATTGCTGTTGAGGTCTAAGAGGTTGTAGGTGGCAAAATGAATCATTTTAAGAGAGCCTGAGGCATCTGTAGATATAAAAGGCTCATTTTAAGGTAACAAAAACATCATGATTCTTATTTCCAAGTGGTCATTCACTAAGGACAACATCATGCATACATATTATATTCCATATCGACCAGATTTTGTAAATGGAGCCCCCTAAATCTTACACCCTGGACCTTTTAAGTTGCTGGGGTTTTGCTCGATGATGACGCCGTCTGAAAAAACAGCTGAACCAATCAGATCTTTGCAGCTTCGAAGCTTAAGAATCGTGTTCCTGCGCCAGCCACAAAAATGTCAAAGTGAACCCTCAAAAACTCTTCAAATCATTACGATCAAGTTTGAAAAGAATAAAAAAAAAACTTTTTACAGCTCTCTCTCTCTCTTTTTTCCCAGAAGGGAATTTCTAACTCCAATTATGTTGTCACATATGAGAGAAGATAGTCCTCCCTTATCCAGCTTTCACTTTTCATCTCTGTCTCTGTCTTTACTTTTCTTTCACTGTCCCTTGTCTTCATCCCCTTGCTCCCCAGCCAAAATCCATTGAATTTCTCTTCATCTCTCTTTCTCTGTCTCTCTATTATTCTGTCCAAATTATTGACTGTTACATCAAACTGAAGTGTTAAACAATCAGCAGGACATTCAAAGTTACGATATACTTTTGCCACGAAATGGAAAGACTAGCACAGGCCCCGCCCTCATCTGCTTCATTTTGTGATGTTCTCGACCTGTCACTCATTGTGTCACTCACCTTGATGAGCTGCCTGCCTTCAAAGTGTGTCGCCCGCAGCCGAGGTAACAAGCATCCGTTGAAGCCTCCACAGGCGCCGAAGAAGCAGCCAGTCTGCCAGAAACAACAAAGCTGATGTTCCGTGTTGTTGAGGGCGTCTCGTCTGCAGTGTGTTTAGCTCATTTTACATCTGCTTTAAGAAGGTTTTGTTGGCAGCTATGATGTGATTGATGTCTATATCTCGGCTCAGCTCACACCCGTATGAATGGCACTGGCATATGCAAGAAAAGGTTTGGAGTGTTCAAGTTGTCGACAGAAAAAGAAATATTAATGAATTACTGAGTTTAGTTTCAGTTTCTCATTGACTAATAACGTAAATATGTGAAAGCTTTGTGAACAGTGATGTGGTGAGTCTGAATGTTTTTTATGGGAACGAATGAGAATCAAATTAATCATACATATTTCTGTTAGTAGGTGTTGAAGTGGCAGGATATTGTCATACAGCCACACAAACTGGCTGTAGTTCCATAAACAGCCACTTGAGGCTGGTTGCAGGATGAGTCAGTCTCCATGACCCCCCATATTAAAACAAGCAACATCAACGCAGAAATAAACTTGTTTAGAGCCTGGTACAAAAAAAAAAGTTTGACGCTCAAGACAACTGTATGATGGCGACTTCCAGATGCAACACATTCTGAACGGCTCTTCAGAAACTTATGGGTGACGTCACGTCCACTTTATGCTCTCTGAACTTAACCCTGCCCCAGTGCATTCTGGGATAAGCTGCTGTCTTAAGGAAGTTTGTCTTCATATGACTCAATGATTAATTTGGGGAAATTCCAAACTGCCATCTATGTTCAATTAGAGTTCTTTTTGCTATGTAGTTTTAATTAATTAAATGAAACCTAAACTAAAATGTATATGCAGTCAAACGGCCTCGAATGTTTCTGTCAAATACTTCCTCCGTCTGTCTTTTGACAGGAAACAGAGAGATGTGAGATTTTTTGTGACTTAGGTTGTGTATTATTAAACACTTTTCACTCTTCCTTTAGTTGACTTTGAATCACTCAAAGGCAAAATGTCATTTATTAAAGCCTTTATGAGCACCAGGTTTTTATAATTTTCTTTTAGTGAGCTTCTTGTCACTCTTGGGAGGCATAAAAAAGGCCGTGGTTTGATCTATGTGTTTGTGTGTGTGCATGCAAATGCATAAGTTGTTTTTTTTTTGTTTTTGTTTTTTTCAGCTTAAGGGCGCAGGTACCTTGCGCCTAAATATGTTTACACAGTTCTGACCTTCAGAAAACTATTCTGGATCTTGTTTGACTGAGTTCACTCACAAATGAAATCTGCTGGCAAAGGTGCTGAGCCTCAGTTTTCTGTCTGAATGCAGGTGACTTGGCCATTCAAAAGTCGGCATTATCCAACTCTCATTTCTCCCAAATGCTGCCAGTGTCACAGCTGTGTTAAGCAAAAATACAGTCTTTAGAATAATGCTGTTTTGTTCCAGACTTCTGAGTCGACACCCAGAATGAAATACATGAATAAATAATAATAGAATAAAGGAGACTTTCACAAAGTCACTCATCGGCTAATCACAGCTGCCGCACAATTGTGGCTCTAGATGGCACTGTTTCTGATGCACCATATTTCTACTGACCGAACCCTGTCGTCAGACAAGAATGTCCATTCTAGAAAAAATTGTGACGGTATGTTTCTTATTTAAAATAAAACTAGGAGGATGTTGAGCAATTTCAGGCATTGTCAGATTGGTAGAACCTGAGCCACAAGCCACAAAACCACTTTAAACACTGGACCCACAATAGATATATGAATGTGTGTGTGTTTTGTTTCCATTTGGGTTTTTAGAACCTTTTCCTTCTTTAGCATAAGTTGGTTTGAATTCATGAAATTCTCAGTGGAGTTAATGTTCAATATGCTTCAATCTCTGAACATATGCAATTACTCGGGGCAATTTTTAGGGCATGAGTGTGGGTTTTGTTTAAATATGAAGCAGGTCAGGAGTGAACAGCAAAACCTTTTCCTGGATTACTTAATAACTAGCCTGTGTCATGAGATCTAACCTCAGGCGAAAAAAAGATATACAGATGGAGCCTATAGGCGGTAGGATATGAACAAAAAAATCTGTATTCAGTGTAGACAAGACCGGACTACAAATCTATGATAATAGAAGCAATGTAAATAAATTACTTCTTTCCTATTCATCAGTGGCCACAGGCTTCCCAGTGAGGACAGAAACCATTACAATGACTGATATGAACCAGAGTGACGCTACTCATCGCACCCCGCTGCATGCTGGGAGCCAAGCAGGCGAGGCGGCGGGTAAAACCCGGGCCGTGGGACCTCCTGGGGAAAACAAATTATCACTGATGGAAGAAAGCTGAGTTTCTGCCTCTCCCCAGACCACATTTTTACGATCACATTATATCATCTCCGCTGTGGGGTACCGCCATGATGGAGAAGAAGCTTTTTTTTTCTTTTTTTTTTTCTTTTTTTTTTTTTTTTGCAGATTTAGTGGTCGGAGTGGTGAGGAGATGTATATTCACTTTATGGTCATTAGCCAGTGAGAAAAGTGCACCTTCACTGCTGCTGCTTTGGCACCCGTCCCAATTGGTTTGAAAACGATAGCATGGCCCTCGTGGCATCATTTGAAACCCTGTAAATGCTCTCCGCTATTAGCTTAGCCTCTATGGAGACATATGAGCTTTAGTGATTATGCAACACATCGTATCAATATTAATAATCACTGCACAGCTGCGGCCTGTGTTTATGCAGCTCTTAAAAGTAATTCACTTCTGTATTGCTGTGATATCTTTTGTGATATATGCTTATATGCTTTACGTTCATTTTGGGAAAATAAAAGGTTAATAAACTTCAGCATGTCTACTAAAGATCAGCAATGTAGATCTGCAAGAATTATTTTAATTTGTTTTTAGCATTTTTTCTGCCTTTATTTATTTATTTTTTAAAATATATAGGTTTCTTTTTGTTTTGTCTTAGTGTCTTGTTTTATTTTACTTATTTTTTAGATTTTTTTTTTGCAATTGATTGATTTATATTTACATTTTTAAGTTGCTATTTAAATGCATCAATTTACATCATTGCATGTTTTTTTTTTGTTTGTTTGTGTGTTTCTTTGTTTGTTTTTTTGGTGAAATAAGAGTCAGACACGTCTCCAGCTTAATTACTGCGTTCAGTTCACCAAGGCATTGTTCATCTGCACAATGCTGACAAATGACAGATGGTTAGACCTGAGATATGTGAACAAACACACACACACACACACATTCATCAAATCCCACGTCGCACATTCACATCGATGCAGAGTTCTGTACATGCATGCACAAACGCACACGAACGCACACAAACACACATACACAGATATACGCGGCAGTGAAACTTATTAATTAAAGCATTTTTTGTACAGAGTCAGACTCACCTTTTTGTAGCCTCGCGAGCTGTGTGCCTCTTTGTCTGAGACACACAGAGAAAAGAGCAGTTAGGTAACTCGGGGCTGAGTTATGTGACGCATAAGGAAGGATCAGGAAAAAAAATGATACACGAGGAAGAAAGGTAAGAAAAGGAGGAGGGGGAAGAGAATCACCTTGTGAAACATTTCACTGTCAAAAGCTCCTCAGATTTATCAACCCAGTTTTCTGTCTGCCTCTCTTCAGATAATTGGAAGGTGGTGTCTGTGTGCACAGAGCCACGGGGAGACAGAAAACATATTTTGGCAGGGCTTGACAGGTTAGACAATGGTGGAAAAAAAGAACAAATGCTGTCAGGAGACAATAGCAGGAGGGCTGCAGTGCGTACGTGCTCGTGCACGGGCACACAACCCTGGGTAAATGTATGCATGTTTTTGCGTGAACACATATACTTGTGTGGAAACTTGTGTGTGTGTTTCCTTTCATGCAGCATCCTTGCAACAGTGAGACCAACAGCACTGTTGGCTGTTAAAGGTCACAGTTTAATTATCTAACCGCTGCTGTCTCCTCACGTCAAGATGCACTAAAGATGCACGGCCACACCAAAGAAGAAAGTGAGTGGTTTAAAAAAATAAATAAATAAATTAAAAATCTCAAGTGCTTTCAATACAGTCATGGTAATTAGATTTGTGGGTCAGCAGTGGTGGTGCAAAAGGTTAACTCCCTCCCACATATCCACTACTGTGATACCCGTAAGCCCTGTAAACCCCAAACTGCTCCAGTGGAGCCGCTCAGTGGGAAGCGGGTCACACTGTGGCAGCCTCCGGGTGTGAATGTGATCAAGGTGTTCCTGCAAAAAAAAAAAAAAAAACAGAAAAAAATACAGGTAAAAAAATAAAAGGTTTTGTATTATTCAAGTGTAAAAGTAACCCCTTTTCTTTAAAATATAAATGAGGCAGTAGCCTTTAGGAGAAGCTGTGAATTTAGAATGATGAGTCAGTTATGTCACAGCGATGCAGTTATCTAAATATAATGTACACCCTCAGGCCAATTACAGTCAAATATTCACCATGATTATGAAATAGAAATATTTCTGTAGCCCTCTGACAGCTATTCTCCTGACCTCGAAATTGGCTTTGCCCTCTGTGTGATGTTTGAACGCCCAGAGTGAAGCCCACTATTCACTGTGGACAGGTGAGCGGGGGTTCACCACTCAATTCAAGCAATGCAAAGCAAGTCTTTTTTTTTTTTTTTTTTTTTTTTTTGAAAAATTGGGTCTTGGACATTGCACTGAAAACAGGTGCCTTAGAATCATGTGAAATGTAAACTAACAATTTTAATTAAACACTCTCTAACCGTCAGACTTGTTTAAATGAACATCAATAAATAAACATCCAATGTGATTAAAGTATCTATAAATTACAAATGCTATCTGTGGTCCTCAGCTGCTTTTAAAGTTTCTCCTCCAGCTCATTAAATCCCCGCAGACATCCGACGGCAGCAGGACTCGTATACTAATCTGCAGCCTCTGAATTGAGAAGTGCCGCGCCAGAGCCCAGTGTCATTACCCACGGCCATCCACCGTGTTTATTCTGATTGAAACAAATGCAAACGACACCGGGCTGCTACGAGTAACCGCATACACCTCAACACACATCATAACTCGGTATTTCGAGTGTTTCCGTGAGACACTGTATTACCAGAGCTCATTATTCCTGTGCATCATTGCCTTCTTTCCCGCATTCGTTTTCGCAAAAAGTGATTTTTGAAATGCGGTGCAGCGCAAATGCCACTATTCAGTGTTACGGTGCACAGATAACAGAGATAACAGGTGAAAAAATGGACATAATCATCATGCAGTTTTAGAGCTGCTGCATGTTTGAGTTCACTCAGAAGAGCTCTCATATGAAATGATTATGATGATCATCTTGTTGATCAAGAAAAAAAGTCAGTGAGTCTGAATTTTGATGATCAGTTAATTGTCCGAGTCATGGCTGCACCTCCACAGCAAAAAGGTATATAGTTTAAGGCCCCAGCTTTTTTTGTGTGGAGTTTGCATGGCCTCCCTGTGTCTGCGTGGGTTGTCTCCGGGTACTCAGGTTTTCTCCCACAGTCCAATGTCAGCTGGGATCGGCTCAAGCTCCCGGTAAGGATGGATGTGAGTTAAAAAAGCCAAATAGTTGCTGTCATATGTGAAGATTTTCTGTATTCTCACTGGTTTACATCATTGTAAATGAGGGTTTGGGGTTTCGGCAGCATTTTGAGAAAAACATTTTGAAAACTTCCATTTAGGGTCTGGAAATGTGTCACTATTTAGTGATTTATCAGTTAACTGAAAAAAATAACTGATAGATTTGTGGATAATGAACATATTCGTTGCAGCCACAGACAGACTGACAGTATAGAGAACTAAGCAGTGAATGGTCAGCAGTATTGCGCAGCAGTATTGACTCTCTGTTACTGACTTTATTTGACATTGAATTCGGCTCTGGCCTGATCAGCTCCAACTTAGCCCCACAGTGGAAACCAGCTGATGTTTTATTCATCTTGTCTGAAATGACCCGACCCGACATAAACCACTTCCTGCTGTTGGGGGGTCTTTACCTACAATAGGTTGGAACAGGCCATCTCTGGCCCCTAATAACGGCGCCCTCTGGTTATCTGCATTAATTTTCAGCTCCCCCGCTGGCTCTCCTCGCCAAGTCCGAATGTCCGGCCTCGTGAGCGCCCCGGGAGGTCATCATTTCGGTGTTCTTGCAGGCCCAGATAAAATGAGAATTACGACCTCGTTAATGGTGTCATTTAAAATCATGCTGAGGCCTCAGATAGCGTGGTGCCTCCCATCCACTCTGTCTTATCCTGCTTTTTTTTTTCTCTGGTCTTCAGTAAGTTGCTGATTAGCTGGGTAAAACAAAGAGGCAAATTCTTGTTTTTTTTTGTTTTCAAGCTTTATTTTGACAGATACAGTTGAAGACTGACAGGGAAGCGGGGAGGAAGAGAGGGGGAATGACACGAAGCAAAAGGCCGCAGGTCGAACTCGAAGCCCGGGCTGCTGCAAAAAGGACTGAGCCTTTTGTACATGGAGCAGACGCTCTACCTATTCAGCTAACAGTCGCTTCTAATTTTTAAGATTATTTGAATGGAAATTTCATCTTTTTATATCTGGTTGTTGAACTTGTGCTTCCAGAACTATGGTCATTCGATTAGGGTCGGCTTGTGCTGCAGCTTCAATTCTTCTTTGAAGGTTTTCCAAAAAAAATTGTAGAACCTTGCTGCAAGGATTGAGCCACAAGAGTATCTGTGGGCTCAGACACTGATGCTGGTCTGACTCACAGTCAGCATTCCAGTTAATTTCAAAAGTGTTGGATGTCAGGTCTTTCCACATCATACTGTATAACCATTTCTCTATGCACTGGGGCATTGCCATGAAACAGGAAAAGGTCCCGATATTTTCAAAACTTCCAATATTTGTGCACTTTGTTTCTGCACACTTTCCCTTCCTCTAACCCTTCTCCCAGAAAGCTGCTGTTCTGAGAATCCAAAAGTCAACTGACTGATGATTGATATAATGATGACAACAATTCTAGAGTTCAATGATATAATTACAAGCTGCATGTTTTCAGGTGCATTTCCCCTCCTTGCCACAAGGAGAATCAGTTCCAGTCCACCTTAAGTACCTCCCACAGTATACATAGAGGTCAGGACTTTGCTTCCTTTTCCAAAAATTTGATCCCACTGAGTGTTTCTCCGTGTTTGTAGTGTGTTTTTTTTGTTTGATCCTCAATGTGAGTAAGAATTTCTTTCCGCTAATTTAATTACACCTGATCAGCAGAATTGGAAGTTTTGAGAATCTTTATCTTGTATTTCAGAGGACTCATTGTTTATATCAAGATTAATTTGAACTTGTCACACAATAGAGGGAAAAATTATTTTGCCAATTGACTTCATTCATTTACCAATTTCGGTTTGTAGCTTTAATCAATTTGTATTTTGGATGAACGGGAGTAAATTCAGCCACCCTCTCCACTTAACCCACATCTGTTGGCCTCATTAACATCACCTCCCACTTCTCAATTCAGCTCAGCACTCTGTCCCTGATTTAAAAAAATAAAGAAAACACAGTTTGATTTATACACTGCCACAGGCCAGCTGAGCAATCGTCCACCTCGGCGCTGGCTATCAAGGGCATCTCTGATCCGACTATAAATAATCAATTATTTCGGCTAATGACCCTACAAGATCCCCTTTAGAAGAGGTCGAGCTTCCACTTGGCAGGCGCCCCTCCGCCCCCACAGAGTCGACAAGCTATCCGACATTAGCGGGCACTGACATATCCTCCCAGCCTCCCTGATGGACTGAAGGACCAGCTCTCCTCTGCTGTGACAGAAAACACTCGGTCTAAACACTCAGCTGTCTTGTCAGCTCGTCTGTCTTCCCAAACGGCCAATCTGCAGTGTTTTTATATCAAGGGTGTTGTGCTTAATTAGACGCTGGCAGGAAAGATGAGCGAGAGCGATGCTGACGCGCCGCGGGTCAGGAGATGATTGTCAAACTGTTATGCAGTAAGAATATGATCAGCATGTTAGCCTGCTGGGTCCTTAAGATGGCCTGTCTACAAGGCCACATGGCTGTCAGGCATCCAGTTCTTCTTTTTGTCTCAGTCTGCAGTTCATATTTTCGTAAATGTTTAAATTTGGTTTCAAATATTTGATTGAGATGTTATCTTCTAACTATTTCATAAATTTTTTTTTTTTTTTTTTAGTGCACTCAGGTGTTTTGCTGCTACAGCTTTACTTGATCTGGTATGACCACTAGCTTATACTGTCCAGAAGGTCCTGATGTCTGCTCAGAGGTCAGAGGTCAAGCACAGCAAAGCACCTGTAGACTTAGGAGAATTTTGAGAAGACAACATGCATTCTCTGCAATTTAATAGACCACAGACGGGCCTTAGTGCCATTTTATGCCTGGGAAACAGAAGCTGCTGCACAAGTTGGTATTTCTGGATTCACTAATTGTGTTGGATTTGTATCTTCAGTGTGGCCTGCTGGGAGATGAAGCAACATTTCACTTAAAAAAAAACAAACAAACAAAAAAAAAAAACATGGTTTAGGCGCCGTCTGCTGTGGTTGTGTTTTTTCATCATTGTTACAGCTAAAAAAAAAAAAAAAAAAAACACAGACAACAACAACAAAAAACACAGTACTGCAACAGGGAAATTAATTTCCGATTCAAGACTACAGAGTGTATCTGCGCCCAGCTCAGTCTCCGAGGTTCAAGAGAGGGTTGTTTTCCAATAGCTTTATTTTTTTCTAGCCCGTTGGGAATGATAAATATGCTTGTTTTACAAAATGATGTAGTTTGAATACATAATAATGTGCTGCGCTCCAGTCAATTTCTGTTTTTGTTAGCCTGGGAGGGGTTGTATTGTAACTATGTAATTTAGAGAAACAAAAATCAAAAAGACGGCTAATTAAGCCCTAAAAACATGACTGGATCTGATAAGCTAAAGCCATTAAGATCAAATCTACAACAACATCACAACATCTTTTCGCTTGCTGTTTCTCTTTTTGCCATAATCTTTATATTATCTGCAAAATGGCGACCCACTGTGTGTCGCGTTGCTGTGAAAACTAACAGCATTCAAGCGCTTTGACTGAATTTATGTCTTCAAAACTTCCCCAACAGTTTCAATCAATGAATTATCACTGCTGCTTGTCTGGGAGGCATGGCATCAATTTCACATGGGAATGTCACACAGAACAGGTATGTGTCTTGGTTTGTTTGTTCATCATGTAAGCCGTAAGCCAATTAAAAATCTGAGCTGCAGGTACATAACACTGGTGTCTGTCTTCTGTCACTCGTGGTGACTGTTTCATTGGAGCTTGAACGAATCCATGAAGCATGATTCATTCTTTTACTTTCTCAAAGTAGGAGAAACGAGACATGAATCATAAAAAAAAAAAAAAAAAAGTGTCATGCACACTCACAGCAGTGTCTTTATCAGAGGACCTGTCATATCCTCTGGCTGACATGGGATTCACACAGGGGGGCGGTCATGTTCGTCTTGTTTGAAGACAGCGCGAGCCGGCCTTCTTTTCCTCCTGTGTTTTCCCCTCCATTTATTTCCCTCACTGATTCATCTGCTGAAGTCTTCTGCACCATTGATGAATTGCATCCTCCGAGTGAACCCACTTTCAGTTGAAAGGCATTTCTTGGTGTCATGTGCACGCTCTAGTCTAGTTTAATGTCTGAAAATCTATTAAAAGCGAGCAAATTCGGAGAATCTCTCGACTTTGCTGTTCAAAGGAAGGAATCGAGGACTGAGGGCTGCTGGGTGAATCATCAGCCAGGATAACACAAAACTGATATTAGCACGTTGTTGTTTTGATTCCAATGCTGAAATTTGGTTTCATATCTGATACTGGAAAGTTGGTGATTTCTGGTAATTTCACACATTTTGCATGAGAATGGTTATTTGATAATCAGGAGAAGAAAATGGGACACCTTATCGGCAAGTTTTCTTTTGAACGAGGAATGTCAATTTGTAATGGAAATTTCTAATAGATCATTAGCAACAATGAGCAATTTAAATTAAAAGAAATATATATATGATTTGCATTGTTTTTGAAAATATGACTTGTGATACTAGAAGTGTATGATTTAATTCTTTGTTGAGTGTGATTAACTGAAGGTGGATTAACTGGAGTGGCATTTTGGCTATACATTCGTTCAAGGACCAAAGCAGTCAGAGTTCACAGCGTTAACTTTACGTACTGGAAATTAGTTGAGAAGATTTTAGTGAATGTAACACCACATGATTTCATGTTGCCTCTGACGCCAGTGATGTACACAGCCAGCGAGGAGGATGGTGAAAAGGAGTTCCTAATGGTTTGGAAAATGAGCAGAGCTAAAAATAGTGACTCCGCCATTAGTTTCTCTGTCAGTATTTCAAAACCATTTGTGACTGTATTCTCTGAGACCAGCAGATGGAAATGTACAATTACTGGTTTCCATGGCATCCCGGTTAGTCAGGGGCCAAGACATGACATTTTAGATTTGATTCTACACCTTGAATTTTATACTCAGTTCAGCCCGGAGGGGCATGGGAAGGATAGCCAGTTCAAGTCCAGCACAGAGAACTGCCATTTCACCTCCTGCCCACTGCCGATGTGCCCTCCAGCAACGCGCCAAACCCCTAACTGCTTGAAGTGCCGTACAATGTGGCATTTCTCCACAAGTATTGCAGGTCGGTAGGTCCTGTGTGTGCATGTGTGTGTATTCTGGGCCAATATCCCCAAAAGGGATGAATAAAGTATTTTTTGAAGGTAAGCTGTTTGTATTTTTAACAATCCCCCAGAACAAACTGAAACTAAGCCATGGATTTATCCTTCTGACAACCGTGTAGTCACAGCTACATTCAGCTTAAATGCCTTCAGTGGTGTACTGGCCATCAGACACACTGGGAAAAAATCCTGTTGGCCCACCGCATCAGTGACCCTGGTGACCGTAAAGGTGGTCCATAGGTAGTGTATGTCTCTTAAACGTCCCTCTAGGTATGACCCTGTCACTCGGGATCCAAATTCAAAAACGGTGGATGAATTGTTTGGAGCACTACCAGAGTTAAATCTGTTCAGTCCGATAACACTCAGAAAGTCTAAAAGAATTATAAAATTTAAATTATTTTATCCCCATTCAGTTAGCATGAGGCTAAATCAGAAGTTAGCCAGAAGTCTCCGGTGAGAATGCCCTGCCCATAGAGTACAGACTTTCAAATGTCGACATCCTTTTTTAGGACTTTTAATTTGTTTTCACTTGAGTAAGAATCTGTAAAAAAAACGGATAATAAAGTAAAGTAACGGTGATAAAAGGGGCAATAACAATTTGTTGGAGTGTTATTTACTTTAAAGGTGGGCGCAGCTGATTGCTGAGTCTCATTCACAGGTCATTAAAAAGCGACGCTTTGGGTTGAGGTAAATGGAAAACAAACAAAATGTACAGCTGTGTTGTTGTCCAGTGCCAACCACTGCACCTTAAAAGTTGTAACGTTGCACTGAGAGACATATTCTTCCCCTCCAGTCCACAAGGTATGTGCAGTATGTATTGTTCAGTGGTAGCGAGCACGGTGTCAGCACTATGCGGAGTTACTCTCGGAGACTGAAATTGCAGTTGTGGAGTTGTTTCAACACATTTGCCACGTTGTAACTGCCCATCATGTTGTTCACTTCACTTCAAATCTTTTCACTTGCACAAAATCTATACCCGGCCCACACACAAGGTTTTTCAGAGGAAATACAACATTCATCTTTCAAGGTAAGAAGCAACCCTTCCAAAAGTGAGGTCAGAGGCGCTGTATGTGTAGAGCGGAAGAATTTCTTGCTAAACCAGTTTCTCCTTGGTGTGCAGCTTATGTCAGAAAATACCTGAGATTGATAAAAATAGAATAGTTTGATACATTTCTCAGACATATTACATTAAACAGGTGGTCAATATAACCACTGATTCTTGTCCCCCACCCTTTTTAATCCCTAGAAAGCTGCAGTCACTTTAAACTCACTGTTTTTTCTGTCTCAGCTGCAAAGGATGTGACACATGACAACCACAGAGTTAATTTTAGTCCTTTGATGACACAAAACAGACCGGACAGATGGACAGCCGAGCTGATAAGATGACCCACGGCTGGTCATCACCACACAGAGCCTCGGCTGTCGCCATAGCAATGAAAGCTCTCTATATATCAAGTAACAAGACTGTCGCAAGGAAATGAGAAAGACGGCAGCGGAGGTGGAGGTTAGACTCTGAGAGAAAGGAACTGATATTTGTCTTGACGTGTGTCGGTGTTGAAGTGAACCTTCCTTTATTCAATAATTCAGGCGCAGTGAAACATTTGATGTCTTTTATTTCTTAGTGTGTTGACAGTGTTGTTGACTGATGACCATTATATGCACTATAGCTGGGTCCATATGTCCAACATCTTAAAAAGTAAAATTCTACTATTTCCCTTAGCAGCTGCTATGGAAGTTGTTGCATGCCAACATCAACATTGATCGTTTTGCTAAATTAGCCGTTTTGTTAACTAGCTAATGAAGCTAAAGTCTAATTAAAGTTACATTTTACTCGGTGTACAACCACGGTGCTTTCTGAAATAGACTGCTAGGCTGAGAGTGTGTGGTAGTAACTTCAAATCCACTTCTAAAGTAGCTGTTTCTGTACAACATATTTTGATCTATTTTGATTAGTTTCTGTTTGAATAAGTGAAATTGAAGTCACATGACTGATCAGCTGATTCCTTACATGCATGATCACTCCACGCAGATCTGTTTTCTGCATTGTTTTCCACTGCTTGAGCTTCCACTGGAGCTTCATCTTGCTCTCCTTTTGGTTGTCCGGGTGGAGAATTGTCACCACCTATGGCTTATCTCATGAACCGAGTTCTAATGTTCACGTATCGGTAGTGGATGAGAAAATTTTTCTTCTGCCAAATTACTCAAGATTTTGTTAAAATCTGCGACACATTTGGATGGATGTGCTTAACATGCATACCTCAAATGCGTGCTTCTTCTTCAGTATCACGTAATTTTTTTACTGTATGGATCTATGTCAGACTGAACTGTTGCTGTAATATTTGCATTGAGCTACTCCTGGAGCTCCATGATGACATCAGACAGACAGGTTTGTGACTCAACATTACAGCCTCTGCCTGTGGCAGCTGGCTGCTTAGTGTATTGGAGTATCTTGATGGATTGACTGGCTAACATGATCTGCGGGAACATATGCAGTAACTCCACAATAATGAAGCTTTTAACGCCTAATAATCAAACTCCCTGCAGGACAAGTGAATGGCAAAATAACTTCCAGACACCAAGGTACGGCCCCGTTGCTCCGTTTTGTCAGCGGTGTTGGGAGGTGACCTGGAAGAACATTGTCGACCCCTCAGAAGCTCTGACTCTCCGTCACAGAGCGCTGGACGCATCTCGGCTGCAGCAGCAGTGAGCAGCGTCAGCCTTGGCATCCTTTCCAGCCTCTGCCACCTGTCCCACTCTGTCAGTGTCAGAACACATTTCATGAGCAGGCCAAAAGCCATCGGCTAGATATAGCTACTGGCTCACAGAAGGGTTCCTTCATGGGTCATTACGTAGCAGAATAGCAGGCTGTTTACGAAGCCATTACTGCAGGCGCTCAGGGTGTTGTGTGGTTTTTGGGGGTCTGTTTGATACCAGTGGCAGAGCGTTGGGTATATTTAATTATATCTCATCATCAGGGATCATGTAAGAGCAGAATGTCCAGTTGGATGGGGTGAGGACAGACTTGGCGGGGCGTCGGACACTTCCTATCATCATTAAACCCTTTGTGGACATTTAAAAAGGTCCTTCATTCTCCAACAACAGAGCTGCAGTTGAGGTCATAGAAAAATGTAATGAAAATCTATTTTGAGTTTATAATAAATCAACATTATAGCGCAGGCATGAAATCACTGGCTGTTATTGAGAAAATTTATTGCGAAGAAGGGTTAGAGAAGAAGGAGTCTGTTTGCTTTCTTGCTTTTTTTCTGATTCATGGTGTAGAAATCCTGACAAAGACAATGGATGCTATTTGAGCGATCTATCTACTTTTACAGCGCAAAACGTGCAAAGAGAACTATTAAACCGGTGTCATCTCCAGGTGTGTCTGTCCAGGTTCTATGCTGAGGAAGTGGATCTGCTGAAATTAAAGTGCACGAGAAGACCATTTACAGGAGCAGCAGCATTCATCTCCAAATCATGTGACAGGAGATTACAGATGTCTATTACAGCCTGGCGGGATAAGAGCCTGTTTACGGCAGTAAATGGGTCGGTGGATGCCTCCACCATCTCCCAGTCCTCTATATTATCGATATTATTTTTCTTTTGAGCCCTTCTATGTAGCTGTGTCTTAAACTCTGAGAAACGCTTCCATTAAACACCAGGAATATGCTGCAGCATTGACTTTAGACCAGGTTTTTATTGCTTAATGGTGCTTTCTGATAAGGATAACATAGTGTCAATATACCACTGACCAAACCTCAACATACCCTAGTACATTTGATACTTACTCAGTGTAACAAGATGGGTGTTGCATCAGTCAGTCTAGTCGCTGTCCACCAGGTGTAATTTGGGTCCCAATATCTTTGAAGATCACTACTTGTATATTTTCATAATTCACTGTTTTTATATACATTTCTTTGAAATATTTACCTCCACACGTGTCTAGATTTCTGCTCTTAGCCCAGTAGACTAGACTGGTCCAGAACACAATGAGCTGCAAAACATTGCTCATTCTTGTGAGAGCCACGTGATGAAAAGGTGTTTTCTTTGCTCTCTGGGATTAAAGAGATGAGAACCTCTCATTGGCGTCATGCATTCACTTTAATCACGCAATCACGTTTCTTTTCAGAAAGGCCAAAAGCAGTGGATCAATGTATATATATAAAAAACAAATTAAAAAAAAGACATGAAAGCATCTTGGATTGATTACCTTTTTTTTTCTCCGGGAACCATTGATGTGGTTGATATAGACTGCATTTCAGTATCAAAAGCTATCTTTGTCTTAGCATCTGTTTTGTAACTTCAAATGCAGGGCTTCTTTGACAGGGTCACTCCAACAACCCTTAACTCTGTTTGAATGAAGACATTCATCTTTTTTGCTAATGCATCAATAAAACTGCTCGTATAAGTGGACACTCCAGTAAATTTTGATTAAAGACCTCTAACACTTCGGCGCCTGATGGTCGTCTGGAAGGAAAGCCCCATGTCATAAACTCGTTATATAGGCCACCCCTCAAGATGAAATATAAAGCACTCCATTATCCTTGCTTATTTCTGTCCTCAAACTGTAAAGCAGTGTGTTAAATAATAAGTTCTAAAAAGTGAGATAAAATGCCAGGGTTTGGTAATTTATCTAAAATGCTAATATTGTCTCAGGGTGAAAAAAAAAGCTGAATAATTTAATACAGTTCAACTCTGTTACATCCCGGTCCAGTGATAAGGGGGAGTTATCTGTTGGTGCTGGCCTTTTGAATGCTAAGTACTGTCATTTTTTCATGCAGTGAATTATCTTAGGCCGTTCCATTTGAAGCCCTGCATAAACACAGAGGTGATAAGGACTTTTTAGACTCATGTCATTGCAAATTCCAGCTTCTAACAAGCTCTAATCTGTCTCAAGTGAAAACTTTGAATAATTTCCCATATTCAGAATTTCTGTACGTGAAGTGTATGAAGTATTTTGAATATTTCTAACCATTTGCAGTATACCGGCAATGTTTTTTTTTTGATGATAACTAGTGAGCTTCCATGTATAATAACAAAGCGGCCCAACTCCAGGAAAGTTCCCTGGAACTGAACATCAGTAAGACCAAAGAGCTGTCTTAGCGGGAGCCAGGCACCTGATATTCTACATAATATATGTAACAGTTAAACTTAAATTGAACTCTCTCTGGACCACTCTGGAGAGGCAGGTGGTGGAACAGGTTGAGATTTTTAAGTACCCGGGCACTAAGATGGACGACAACCTGTCCTTTTACACACCATGTGGACGGGGGCTACAAAAATGTCCAACGGCACACATTTTTTCTCCTGAGGACACTGAAAGTTTTAAATACCAGACGGTCTTCACATTCAACATCCTACCCTGGTACAACTTCCTCACGGAGAAAAGCAAGAAAAATATACCCAAACTCACCAGTACCACTCAAACCCAACCGTCAGACCTTTACAGTCACTGAGTAAAAAGGAAAGTCAGACTCCCTTATTAAGAATCCTTTACCTCCTTTCACACACTCCCATCAGACAGAATTGAATTCACCAAAAGCCAGCTTTCTTTCAATACATGTCACACGCTTAAGTACACACGTTTATAAAAGTGTTTGTCCAGCATAACTGAAGCTGTACTAAATTTAAACTATTATATTCTGTATGTGTTTCAAACTGTAAGAAATACATTATAATATATTATAAAATATAATAACTCCATGAATAAAACAGACAAAATATCCACCCATTGTCTTCCACTCATCCGGGATCGGGCTGTGGTAGCAGCAGGTTAAGCAGGGCGTTTCAGACGTCCCTCTCCCCAGCAATGTTTTCCAGCCTCCTGGGGGATCTCGAGGCCTTCCCAGGCCAGATGGGATATGTAATCCCTCCAGCGATTTGAGTCTCACAGTGCATTATGAATCGGCTGAGAAGGAGCTGCAGCAAGTTGTCTGATATTGTGAAACCGGGGTCCTCTCCTTCAGCCAGACCCAAGAGGGGAGCTCTCTTGCATGCATTTGGTGGTCGGGCCTTGATCCACTGGACTCCATGGTGACACCGCCGTACGAGCTCACCACCCGCAGGGATAGACTGGGTGCTTTGTAAGCTAGGCAGCAGGCAAAAGTTGGGGAACATAAGCAAACAACAGAAGCACTACAACACAACAGACATGCAACTGTGTTTGTCTGGCTGACAACTGAAGTCAAATCTTGTTTTTTTTTTTAACTTTGGGACAGACTGACTGGATGATGGACTGGATCTGGAAATCTTGCCTCGAGCGAAGCCAAATGCATGAACTCATTAAAACTAATTTAAAAAGAGCAAAAGTGCAGCTGTAAGTAGAAGGAGTCGGTAACATCTGGGACTTGTACAGTGGCTGCGTTTGCATATTTACGGAGCCAAGTTCAGGGTTTATATATTAGAACCAACTTTTGTTGAAGTTTCGTTTTTTAGTTTTCCTCTAGGGCTCAACACTACACTTTGCAAAGGTGCTACTACTTTAGCTGGCTGAGTCCTGCGTTTTTTTTTACAGTTTGTTTGATGTTTCAAAGCCACATGAGCGCCGGGTGACTTTTCTTAAGGTAAAATAACAGAAATTTAAATACGGTCTCAAAAAAAGTTAAATAAAAATGCCATAACAGTATAAATTGAGTGAAAGCAGCCATTCTCTAATGACCGTCCTGCATTTTCCTCCTCACAGAATAACCCTCGCTCGTGTTCTTTGTCGGTTCTTTTATTGTCAGTGGAGAGTGAAAGCCTTTTTCTCATCAGCAACCTGCCTTTTGAATTAGTCGCTTTTTGCCGTGAGTTCTCTTGGAAATGACTTGTGCTGACATTTCTATGCGGGCGATCAGTCTTTGTTGGCACTGTTTAATCTCGCCTTTTCCCTCGGTGCATCTGTAGTCTTCAATCATTAGAAAGTCAGAGGAAAAAAAAAAAAAAATTCCATTCGGGATAGATGGAGCGCCATTGTCTTTGTTTTTGTTATTGTTGTGTTTGCCACTCGCCGTTGTTCCTTGTTTTTACTGTCCTTTCATCGTATCATCATCATCATCTGTCAGTGTGTTCTGTCTTCCTCCTGAGCGTGAGCCTGGTGACTTTCTGTGAAAGTAACAATGAAGTCTGCTGTAGTCTGTGAGAAGGAAGGTACTTCTGTGTATTAATCTGTCAAAGCAGCCACTCTAATTTGACTTTTTGCTGTTTTGGTAGCCTGTCTAATGTAATGTTATTGTAATCTAATTACATTGCTGTGGAAAAGCAGAACAGCTGCCTCTATGTTGATGGACGTTTGTGCTTATTTAGCAATTTTTTACTACAAGCCAAGAAAAGTTTAAAACAGGTCCACTTCCTACATCACTTTATGCTGTTTTAAAGGGTTCACCTATAGAAGGCAGGTCAAGTTATTATTATTATTATTATTGTGAATTATTAAGGTTAAAATGCCCCATGCTCCTTTCCAAGAGCGATGTCAAACCAAACTCCATTCAAAAAAATTCAGTCATATTTTTCACAATAATACTAGTAGTAGAGTAAAAGCACAAAGGCTAGACTCTTTTCTCACTCAGTTCAATCCACAAGCACAATTGTGGTTCAGGTTATCATCCTTTAAGAGGAGTTAAATCTGGGGCAACTGGACTTGGTTGTAGACTTGCTCCCAGATTTAACTCTTCTCAAATGTGATGAAGATTGCCACAGACATACACACGTGTACTGGGTGGGCTCACTTTGCAGATCGCTTAAAGCCGTAGATCTCTTCTTTTACTGTCCTTTGCTCTTTGGGAAAGTAAAGAAAACCATACAGTTGGGTTTCTTTGTGCCAAATATGACACAGCAGCTCTTAGGCATGCCATTAGGCAATTTCACGGTACTTGTCACTTAAAGAGTTGTCGTTCTGAAGACATGGAAGATGTATGCCTGCTCTCATCTATGCTGGTGGGATGGCAACAATGTGAAAACCTGCGTTATTACAAGTTGTGAGCTTTTCGTGCATTATTCCGTGCATTATTAGCCTGTCATAACGGACTTTTAGAAGTTGTTACAATTGGTTTGTTAAGAAGTGAGACCAGATATCTCTAATATTATATTAATATTAATAAATTAAGTCTATATCTAGCAGCCATTTTGACACCCGATTCTGGCTTTTCCCACTTGACTGCTCATAACTGCAGTCTGACTTACATGGATATCCACGTCAGTCTCAAATGAAGCTGAGATAACCCGGCTCAAAAGCCAGACCTTTATGTGTAAAATGGGTGTAATGTCTCTGGAACACAAATATCTCTTTTTTCAGATCCACAGTTGGTTTTAATAGTTGGTGTATATGAGATGCTTAATCATGTCTTTCTTACTATGTCTAAAATTATTGATACACAGCTTGCTGGTTATTTCCTATAATATTCTGCCTGGCTCTTTATGGCCCTAAAGGGTTTTTAGGCAATTCTCCATATTCTGTTTAGTTAAATAAAATTATATGTGTGAATAAAGAACCACAAAACAACACTAACTCAAAAAAGTAGCCTCTGGATTCTTTTATAACTACTAGTGTCAGGGGAAAAAAAAGAAAGCAACCCTGACACTTTGGAATTTGAAATGTAAATGTCATCACACTTGAATGAATACTCAAACGAGATCAGGACCTAATTTGCGATGCTTAAATGTTCAATCTCAAAGCTGCAGTGAAAAGCCTGTTTTGTTTCCCTTTGCCTCAGGCTGCAGCGAGAGAAAGGAGGAGGGAGAGGCGGATTTAGCTTCATGTCATTTTCAAAGAGTCAGAGTATTTGGAAGAGATGTGGCTGCTTAAAACCCAATCTTGCAAGTAAATGAGTACCTCCTCTTAAAATGTGAATTCATGCCAAAAAACACAGATGTGATATACATGATTAGCCCTGTTTAAGATGCCGGTTGAAGATAAGACAGTATTATGCCCTGATGAGCTGATAGCTCTGCTCTCACATAACTTAGGAACGAAAACCAGCTCCCCGTCGCTGTGACGGAATGGCTCACAATTTCACCGCTGCAGCTCGACTCCCAGGAGCTGATCAAATCTTTTTGTGCTCTTTCAATTGCCGGAAGGCACTGAGGCAATGAACCGGCAACCGGTGGTTTAAAAGACTTGGGTTTTGTGTAACAATATGTCTGCTGAGGTCTATTTTGCAGCATTTTGAGAAGTAATAGGTTTCAATGGCTGCCACCGCTGTGCTAATGGGATGCACAATTCATGCAGGAGAGACTCTGGGGAATCTGATTGGTTCTCACTGGCCTCTACAGTTCTGGTTTGCAAAACGGAGAGCAGAAAGTGAAAAGGTATTTTACACTTTTGTGAAGCATTTTAGGTGCCTGCCATGTGTCTGTCTTGCATAATTATAATATCACTACAAAGGAGGCAGACGTTCAAATAACCCAAATGTTCAGCTTTAAACATCCTTAAGTATAATGATCAGTCAAGGTTTCCAACCCTACCTCACTCAAATATGTTCATGAAGTTATTTATTTAGTCTTTCATGTGATAGAAGTCAATGTTTCAGGAAGCACCATGTTATTTTTGTGTTGGCAAAGATATTGGTCATTGCCTTCCATCTTGTGCTTCAGCATTTCAGTATTTAACCATAATCACGAGACAATGATCTTCCCCTTTAGTTACCTGAGTGCTTTGTGCCTAAGCATAGCCATAAAAACCATAAAATACACATTTTGGAGATACTTTAAGTATTCACTGCCAACACTGGAAATTAACTCTTGATGGCGGTTTGTAAGGAGTGTTAGGCGGTATCATTAGGTGCACCAGAGCTCATCCATGGACCATCTGTAGATTGCTGATGTGTTCATTTGAGTGTTTCATTTTAATACTTTTACTTCTGTTTATTTCAAGTTGCTTTACAGCCACTTGAGACTTGGCACTGAGTCAGACTTGGCGAACTTTAGACTGAACTCCTGAAAGAGCACAAAGAAGACAGCGACTGAAAGGCCTTGCATACAAATATCACATGCCCATCCGTCTATTTTCTTCTACTTATCTGGTATCGGGTTGCAGTGGCAGCGGGTTAAACAGGGTATTTCAGACATCCCTTTCGGATTTCACTGTGGGAACATTAACTTTTTTTTACCAGTTACTGCTCAGACGGTTCATCCTGCTTTGTTCTGTGTTGCTGAGAAGTTTTGAAAAAAAATGATGGCCAAACAACGGTCAGAGCTTGTATGGACTGCACAGCGGGAATGCTTCAGGTCACTCCAGGTCACTAATATCTTGCTTCTGGGGTGATTTTAGCCCTTTTCCACCTCCTGTGCCCAGAAATACTGGATGTACAAAATCCACTACAAATCCACTTTGCTCTACAATAATCCACTGATAATCCACTTGATGAAATACTGGTAAAACTCTAAAATACTGTTTACTTTTGATGCAAAACAGTATGCTTTAAATGTTATGCTTTTTCTACCTCTTTGCTTATCAATTGAACTTCTTTCCTACTTTTCTTCCTATTACATTACAGAAGTTTTTTTTGCCTTGGAAACTCACATAAAAATGGTAATTGTCAGAGCTCTATTAAAACTGGCACATACTGCTAATTGGTATTTAATGCGATACGACTCACTTGTGTAGCTGCCTCTGTAATTGTGATTTAAAGCAGTCGCTGCCTGAATTGCTAATAGGACAGTTTTTAACACTGCAAAATGAAAGGCATCAGAGATCAATGTTATCTTATTACTCTTAGTTTTTTGTAAGTGTGTCGCTTAACAGTTGTATTTAAATTAATTTAAGGGAAACTGAACAGTGAATAAAATGAAGTGCATGATAAAAAAATATAATAAAAATAACAAGTGTATAGCATGCTAAAAGGTGTGTTTGAGGTTTGTTTTTTGGTTTAAAGATTACCACCCGGACTGCTCCCCTAAAGTGAACCCACTCCATACTTAATTACAGTTCAAATTCAATCCAGTTTTAACCTACATATCTCAACAAAAGAGGAACACTCTGAGAGTGGGGCTGACGTACAGAGCTGCAAGTAAAAATCTTTACTACTGAGATCCACAGAAGTTGATACAAACCCAACTCATTGCCTCGTTATAATTACATTATTCATTCATAAAATGCTTAAAAGAAAAACAAACAAATAAATAAATAAATAAAATCCCTGTAGCATCAGTGGCAACAAAACATTGGTTGGCTAAGCAATTTCTCCTGTGGGCTGAGCCAAAACCAAGCACTTAATTCCTTAATGTTATTTTGTAGTGACTTTAATTACCAGTTTTCCAACATAAGGAGTGTTCATGACTAGTAATTATAACTGGAAAATGCTGATATGTCTGACTGGGCACTAAATTATGCTAAGTGCCTGAAAAGCAAACAAACACTGGTGCCACATCAGGCAGTGTTCATCGTTCCAGGTAATAAAACTATTTATGTTATTTCTTTAAATGGATTTAAAACCACTTTGTATTTCTGATATTGTCAATATTATAGGACATTATATGAATATTATATGACATAACTGTACATATATGCTGCTGGGGCTACCACTATCCACATACAAAATAACACCTTTTAATCAAAGATAGCAAAAGAACGTAAAATCAAAGACTTTTTAAAGACAAAAGAACAATAGAGGCAGCTCTTCTACTGAGTTAAAAGCCAAGGAATAAAAATGCATTTTATCTTGTTATAACCAGCTCAGATCAGCGGACCTGAGTGATCTTGATGTGATGTGTGGTTGTAATAGCTCAGAGAGAAATGTTGGAGCCCATTTAATAATTTCTAGGCAAACAATGAAGCCTCAAATTCATTCAGTTCTAAAACATCCATGAATTCAGGCCAGTACAGGAGAAATGTGCTTTCGCTTGGATTTTCTTTGTTGAAAGACAAAGCTTTTTAAAATCATAAAATATTAAAAAGCTAGAAAAGGCGAGAGTTTATCACTGACATTATCAGCCTCAAATTTAAATCAGTCCATCCAGATTTTAATAGTGGGCTGTACATAGGATTTAGGGGAACACAGGTCCATACGAGGGGTATCACAGACACCATTGCAGATATCAGTCCAACAATGGTTTCAAAGAGTTTGCATCATTCCAGATTGGCCCAAGAACAGAACCCTGAGGGACTCCGTAAGGTGTACGACTCCAGAGCCATGCTTTTAATGCTAACAATCCACCAGCTGAGAGATGAAGATACTGTTGTTGTACATACGTTGGAACAGTTGCATCACTGCATGCTCACTGAGAAGAAGTCTGAAAAAAAATATTTGACTGTTTGATCCAATAGTTTGACAAATCTCTGTAAGCTGAAGCTGAAGATGTCATATAATCAATAACTTTCGGAACAAGAGGGGAGTAACAATCTATTATTGCCTGCAAGAATGAAACCCATAATCTACGTGGGCTGCAACTTTTTTTTTTTTTTTCTTTTTAGTTTCCTTGATGTCGGTCCAGCTCACATGACTGCCTGCTGTAGGTGGTTTCTTTTAATCCTCAGTGTAGGCTTGTATTTTTGGTTTTTATCTTTGTGGAAGTGCTTTGAACCAAGTGTGATACTTTTGTAAAAGCTGCAGGTTTTGTTCTGTTCTCTATTCTTGAGGGCCACATTGTGTGAAATAATACTATGGGTCACCTTTCAGAAAGTGTGAGGATTTTTAAAAAAAAAGTCTCAGAGGCTCTGTGGATTCTTCTATCCCCTGTTAGATCATAGAATCACATCATTTTGCTTGATTTCATTACTAAATCCAGACATCACACACACACACCTACACACAGCATCACATCTGACCCTATCCGACAACACCACCCTCTTGTTATTTGTTGCTGTTCTGATCCAACTCCTAATATAATGATGCCACAGGATACACATTGCCTGGCTGCTGCCAACAGACAGGCAGGTCATGATACAGAATTAATGACTCTGTGGTGTGGCAAGCGGTTTCTCAGGGGACGTTTTATTTTCTAACACCGAGAGCTCTGTGCAATACTGTGGATTCACGTGTCCCTGTGGTCGTTTGTCTCTAAACCTCAGCAACACTTGGTTACTTTACCCTTCTGGCTTCATATAGGTTAGAAAGACCAAAGTACTGGACAACATTTAACTGATTACGCACTAAAATATTCTGTTATTTTAGCTTGTAAAACAACCTGAGGTGACAGATTATTTTAGTAACTACCTGCCTTCATCCTAAATGATCATGTACTGTGCGTCTGCTCCTGCAGGAGCTGGTCTTACCCCCAAAAAAACTTGATGTAGTCACTCTAGTTAACGACAGACCGCTTTCACAATGCAACAGTTTTAAAAAATATGTACTTTCAATGTTAGGAAACGCATAATTTTGAACCCAGAGACAATGAAAAAAAGGTCCTCAGGTCAGTTAATTTAAACTGAATTTCAAATCTGAAATGGCTGGTAGAGATTATTTAGCTTCCATATGTGAGGAATTTTAAGTTAAGATTTTAAGTTTGCAGATGTCGATATGTTTTTCTGTAATCTCAAAATATCAATTTAAAGGGCAGATTTTCTTAAGCGTTTAATCATCTGAAAATAAGAATCATTATGCTTTTTGTTATATTAAAATGAGACCTTTATATCTGCAGACACCATGAATACCACCGTGTTTCTACAGTAGCCCAGAAGAGACAAACTCAACACTGACTCTATAAGACTTCCACATCCCATGGCCACCGTTGTTTCTTCTTCACACTGGAAAGAAGAGGGTGAGGCATGGTGGCTGCTATCCGCAACCACAATAATTAACATAACATAATTCTTCATCATCCTCATCCTCATCATCAACATCATCATCATCATCATCATCATCATCATCGGTACCAATTCATATTCCAGCAAAAGAACCAAACCCCCAGGCATGCACTGATTATTTGAAAATGTCAAGCAAAGCCTTGTCTGAAAACACAATGAGCTGCTTCACTTGGTTCAAATCACATTAAGTTAGTGGGAAAGCTTTGATTATGAAGCCATAAAATTAAATTTTAATGAAGTAAATGGAATTATTTTGCTTGACATGGACTTCTGAGCATTACGGGGCTATTCTCGGCACACACCTGAGCCTTCCTCAGGAGAAAAGACTGTAGCTGAAAAATGCGTATGGAAAATGCGGGGAAACAAACACGTTTCATAAAGATACAAAATGTTGTAATTTGATTAAAATAAAAGTGTCAAGGTGCATGTTGAGTAAATATAGAGTAATATACTAATCTAACAGTGGTTCTCATATATTTCTAAACATCAAAACTCAATGCTCCTTGTTTGCATCTTTTGGGTGTTCAGATACACACCAAGACAAAGAGACCACAAACATGAGGTACAGCATCACTATTGACATCTGCGACTTCATTATTGGACAAAACAATGCTTGGCCTTGCCAAAATACCTCAGCATTAATGCACAAATTGACTAGTAATCCTCCCGTTGAGTGACAGTGCCCTGACCCTGACTGATGCTACGCTAATAGTTGCATACAGCTGACCATTTCTCCCCACTGATATCTATTGTTCAATATTAGTGTGACGTCCTGAGCTCTTTCATACTGAACTTTATGATTGATGCTCACAATCATGACACTGACTCGCCTCCTACCTGAGCAGCTGCAAGCCTTATAGATTTATCTACGCTTCACAGTGGGAGAGAGAAGAGGGAGGGTGTGAATAACCCACAGCAGCTGGAGGGGCTCATACTGTATTTTATTTTTTATATTTTCGTTGTTGTTTTGAAGTTGTGGCGCATGGTCTGTGTGAGCAGATGCTTTCATCCCGCAGGCCACCTCACTTTTTGACATGTTGTTGACTCTTATTTATTTATTTAATCTTCTTAATTTGATTCATCTTGTTACAATATTTATTAATAATTTATGAATTTTGCTGTAGACATGAAGGGCTAAAATCTGATATACTGTAAGGTGTTGATGTACAGTATGTAAGTTAAGTTATTAATGTTTTTTTCTTGATCTTTGTAGTATGATTCAAATAGAATAGAATAGATACTTTATTGATTCTTTATTGAAATTCTTTTTTTTGCTCAGGTTTTTGCATCTTGCAGGCCCGGAATGCAACCACACGCACACAAAGGGCTCGTAAAGATGCAAATGTGGAGAGATGGTGGAGTGACGGGCAGCCATGTAGTGGCATCCTTGGAACAGTTAGGGGTTCAGTACCTTGCTCAAGGGGCACCTCAGCAGTGTCCAGGAGGTTAACTGGCACCTCTCCAGTGACCAGCCAACCCTCCAGACTTTGTTCCATGCTGGACTTGAGCTGGCCCCCCTCCGGTTCCCAAGCCAAGTCCCTACGGACTATTAAAAATATGTAAACAATGCACTCTGTATCTGGTAACTTACTGTGTAGGCATGTTTGTATGAATCAAAACAAATCTTGGACCTGGGTCAGCTAATGTTTTGGGACATTGGCGATTAACAGATGCAATATCTGGGTCAGACGTCCTCTGCAGGACAGTTAGGCAACTTCATATGTGAGAATGACAAGAAAGATTTTGCTTAAACTCTATAGACATATCTGCATATGAATACAGATTCTTAAAAAAACAAAAAAACAAAAAACAAAACCAAAGCCCACTCAAACGTGATCGGTCAATACTAATACAAACAGAAAACCAGAAGCTTGCTCCCTTGTCTACATATTCTACATTCATATGCAGACACCAAGATAGATTACAAACCCCAATCTGATTACATATAATTTATAGTTTTGTTGACTCTCTATCCAGTGCAACCTATTCAAGCAGCAGTCATTAATTGATCGGCAAAGATGCCAAACATTTGATGGTGGTTCCAGCTTCTGTCAGGCAGTTTTAAATCATCACAGTCTACTGAAGGTCTTTGGTTCAAATTATACATGATTTGTGGTAAACTTCTAAAATGTAGCGCTTCCCTCGACTGTACCTCACAGGGTTGGAGTCCATCACATTCTCACTGGATGTTTGTTTTCCGACTCTGTGATCAAACTTTAAGTGAAGTGCTAAAGCACATTCTTTGAACACTTTCATGCAGCTGTTGATCTCTGACAGCTGAAAGTTCTACATGTGGGCTTTAACCCCAGAAGTGCACAGTAGCCCATGGCTACACTCTGATGTGCAGAATACTTGGGCAGAAACATCAGAGCTCTTCCCTCCCCCCCAAAAAATCAGATGCTGTGCTTCGCCTGCCTGATTCTGCATCTTTTTTTTTTTTCCCCTTATGTAAAAGAAGAAATTATGAGGTTTCTTCTAACCCACATACTAAACACGGTCCATTAGAAGAAAAGAAAACTTTTGTATCATGTAAGTTATGATCCCCAGAATTCATCTACTACATTTGGGAGGTTAAAATTCATTTTATTTCACGCATTCAGTATCCATGCAAGTGGCTGTCACTCTCAGAAATAAGCGTAGCTGCATTTTCTGACTCCACCTGTTACCAATTACAGTGATTGGGCATGATTAAGGAAGGCAGCCACCTGTTTGTATCAGATCCCATAGATCACAGTCCAACAAACTCTCTGTAGTCCACTTAGAAGTAAGTCTGTTGCGGCATGGATATATAGGGGAAAGGGGTTCTAAGAGGTTTGAGAGGACCAAAACTCTCCCTAGAGATCTTCTAGGGATCAAACTCTTTGCCTTTCAAACAGAGCTTCAGAGCTCCTTCAATCTCTGCAGCACTCTGTGTCCAATACACGTACATGGAGACTGTGTGTTTTGCTGCAATGGTCCAATCTAAATTCAAGAGGAAAGTGGAGGAAACCCAGACCAAATTCAGGTGTGTTGGGTGGAAGGTTTATGGGAGTTTATTCTTCATATTATACCATTAACCTCCATGGATATGGTTGATACTAAGTAAAAGGACAAAAGAATAGATTTTGGAGAAGCATTTTAATGAAATGGTTTGAATACTGCTGTTCTGCCATCTCATTCTGGGGTTTTCAGTGTCTGCTGGCAATTGAGGTGCATTGGTTTTGCTGCAAATGGTGCTTCATAATACTTGTACATACTGTTAACGTCCACTCAAAGTACAACTGATACTCACAATGACGTGCATTTTGAGGTGTCGTCTAGCGATGGGAAAAGTCTGACTGCTTGATACAACTTGTGATTGTTACAAACTGCATTTCTCCTCCTTGCCACAGGGAGATCCACCTTAAATTCAGTCCACCTTCAAAACCTCCCACAGTAACAGAGGTCCTGACTTCCTCCTCCTTGTCTCCAAACATTTTGATCCTAATGTGTTTCTCAGTTGCTTTACCTTGTGTGACTGATTTCTCAGTGTAAGTAATTCCACTTTCCACTACTACTGTTTCTTTTATATCAAAGTTTCTGACTCTTCCATTAATTGTCTTGCTCTGACTTGCATGTGTTTAGGCATAAAATTCATTCAACCGTTTTAATGTTCTAATCTGTCATCTATTAAATATCAGATACAATAGATTGCCTTGATTATAACAGTGATTATATGTCTCTGAGTGAGCCAGAGAGCTTAATACTCATCCATGTTTTAAAATTGGTGGATATTGTTCCAGAACCTTTGATGCAGAAACAAACAGTTGTTGAGGTGAAGAGAAAGAACTGCTTCCTAATGAGCTGACCCTTTAGTGAGCCACAAATCGATGTTTGCAGGGTCTGAGTTTGTGTTTGCTGTGCGTCTGTGTTCATGTTTTGTTGTCGTTCACACTGACCAGGGGATTGGAAAGTGGTGTAGTCATGCCATTATCTCTACAAGTTTTACCTATCTGATGAATGACAAATGGTGCATCACATTCTGACAGCCGCTTTTACCCATTAACCGATGCAGATCTGATGTCTTTCAAAGAAGGTTGACAATAAAAATATTTGCTTTCCTTGAATCTAGAATATACAAAAATAGTATAAAATATCTTGCTCTTACCTGGAGTTTGCAACTTTTTCATGCTTTCTTGCTCTCAGATATGGTCACATTCTACCAAAGACAGTCATCCAAATTCTTTTCACCAAAGAATCATTAAAGGAGAGGTCATGAGTTAGCAGAAAAAGGATCCCTGTTATGTTTGGATATCAAGGAGCACATATAATATAGCAATGGAATATGCTGTAATTGCTAAATAATGACTCACTCATCTGAACTTAAACCCTGCTTGGTTAAAACTCATGATGTATGACTATCAGTGTATGATATATCAGACTATCAGTGATAGTTGTATCGAATATTGATTTAAAACCCATCTGTTGGGATAAATCTGAGGGCATGCTGCTTTGTCAGCCTTTAAATCTGTTTTATATAAAGGAATTCCACTTAACTTGACCAAGCCGGACCCCATCTGTTCCCATCTGAGACAGTTGATGTTGACAGTTGGGAGATCATAAAATTCTTCAGTGTGATGTTGAAGGATTCTTATAATTAAGTTGTATGTATTATAACGTCATTGGAGTCCATTTCTGCATTAGCTCAATAACAAGGGGCCTTTGGCCGAGCAACTCCACTGTAAGCACTGTGTGCCAATCACCTAGTGTTTTGTCCCTGTATTGGTGTTATGTATGTGCCCTTTGTTGACTTCCAAGAGAAGAAAATCGGTGCATGTGTGTTTGTTGGGAAAAATGTGATGTGTCCATATTTGTCCATTTTGGAACCAAAGTGAGGGGTCTGTTTGTTTCAGAGACTTTGCTTCATGCATTCTGGTGAATAACAAAATAAGAAGTACACTAACAGGATCTAAAATACTTTTAATTTTACTAAGGTTTTCCATTTATTCTTAGGAAAGATAGAATAATTCACCCCTCTTGTGTGAATTTATGCTGTTATGGAATCCATCAGTCCTTGAATGCCACTGAGCCACACGGCAGCTGCTTCTTCCCCGCTAATCAAGTAAAACTGCAAATCTCACTCAATCCCACCTATGTGACACTCCATGCCCCGTGTATTTCGACAGTTATACATACTGTGCAGCACCATAATGAAAAGGAAAAATGTGTGATAATATCTAAACATGTTGAATATGGAAAACTCTGTTCCTTGTCTCTGGTCCCAGATTAGGCAGCAAAGGCATTTTTTGCAAGATCAGCTCACGGTGGATGATTCTCAGCTGATGTCCTGTCCTGGACCAACAGTCAACATGCAGTTTTTCTTTGAGCCATGGTGGTGTTTCCTAATAAACCTGAACCTGTTTATAAGGTTTAAGAATGAGGCTAGTTCATGTATGTAGAACCTTTACCATCTTTCAGATGTTGCCAATTGTTGAGGGGTTTGTATGCAGCAACTCTTTGTACCCTCTAGGCATCAATACTTTGAGACGTCACATGACTTTTGCATCATTACTAAATTTAGTGCTTATGTTGGTAGAGAGGAAAAAATGTGGTTTGAGTTTCATCAGTCATTTGTTAAGCTGCATATTTGTCATGTTGGAAACAAATAAGCAATGTTTTTTTTGTACCTTTTACCCTACTTTAGGTTTCTATTCTTTCCCTCCATTTTTTTTTTTTTGCTTCCTCTGTAGTGAAGCATTTCTCTTCCGGTCTGCAAATAGGCATAATGAATAATTTAATCCCCATAGGTCTGTATCATGGGGAGGAAAATATATTTAGTACCTGATGGATATTAATGTTAATAGTGCTAAGCGTATTTGAATCCAATACAGTTTGTGACAATGCAATCTCCCTTAAATTTATTACACACACATGCACCACACAAATATGTGCTGCTGCTGTTTTTTTTTTTTTAGTTTTTATTTATTTATTTTTCCTGCCTGAAATCAGCAGCGTGCTCGTTCAGTAATCCTCAGCATATTGGTTTGTGACAAATGGCTCACTCGGAGTCAAAAGAAGGATGGAAAACATTTGTAAACAGCCAGAAGCATTCTTCAGCATTTATTAGAGACACATTAATCTTTATCCATGTTAGCAGAGACATTGTAATCGTTATGTGATCCTTAAGGTTTTTGAGATGTAGCATAACACTATTGTTGTTAATTACACAATAAATTATGTGAACTAATCTTAAAAAAAATATCCACATCAGATGTCCAACAAGCTACATTTGGTGTAATAAATAAACAACTGTTAAAAAAGAAAAATACAACTGTTGAATTTGAGTTTTTCTCTTTAACCAAACTAAGATTATAGCTTAAAAGTCTTGTTAACACATCGTAAAACACACTACATTCAAACATGCCAGAAACAAAATAAAATTCACCAAAGGTGAGTCTTCTGCTGTTGCAACATCATCAACACTGGTTTGGTCGCTATAAATCCATGATTCACTGAGTAAGATGTAAACATGTTCTGGGAAAATTACTGTTTTTGTCAAAGGAGTCCGGTCTGGTGGCATTAAATATCGGCTTCCCTGTTGGAATGTTCTGTCTGGAGGGAAGTAAAGCGGTGGAAATATTCTAAATAAAGCATACACCCGGACTGAAAATGATTGTTTTAGTTGGCTAAAATACATTTTGCTGTTCCCCAGTTTACAGCAGTACATTATGCCTATAGTCATGCCTGCGCTCCTAAGGGAACGTGATCTGCCACGGCAACAAAGTCTGGAGAAATGCAAATGAGCTGTTTTTTTTTTTAACTAGATTTTCTAATAGTTCTGAATGTTTATTTTTACTTAGGTTTTTGTGGATGCTATTTCAGATGCTCAGCTCTACATTTTTACTATTTCAAGCCACATTTCCAGAGACTTTAGAACAACATCAAGTTTACGATGTTCAGATGGTTTTCACCTGGAACTAATGTTGGAATTCATAGTTTATTGTTGTGTTACTGTTGAAGTTTGAATTATACTTTTGTTTAACCATAACAAAATTTAACAAATCAAACATACACATTATTGTAATGTAACATGTTTTAATGTATCTCATAAATCATTAACTATAACATCTATTACCTGTAATTATTATTTGAGACACTCTTCAATATAACATGTCAAAAAAAGTAAGTAGATTACAGGAGGCTGAATTGCTTTAATAGTATAATGTAATGGAACACATTACACATAGACAGCTTCATCATTCACTAGCATGTAGGTGCTAAAAGATACTGAAATGACATCCATCCGTAATATGGCATTGGTGTATCGTATTTTGTGTAGAAACAGCAGGATTTTAGACAGTTGCATATTTGGTTTAGGAGAGATGGGATGCTTGATGTGACAGACAGGGGATAGAGGATTACTTTGTTTTCATCCCTACTAGTGTAGGATGAGGTCCCCATTGAAGAGTCACTGTTTTCCAAAAGAGTTGCACTGTGTCCCTGTTCCATAAAACGTTATAAAATAACTATATTCAAAAACTCTGTAGCATACTAAAAAGGAAAGGGAATGAATCAGCTACTAACAGCTGCAAAAGGGAAAAGAAAAAAAAAATTCTGGGCTACAGGTAGATCTTTGCAAAGGAGAAGAACATTACAAGGAATTTTACTTTATTGCTTTGTTTAATTTAATTGGCAGAAGCATTTTAAACTTGCAGTTTGACTGTCGTGATTTCTCGTTTGTATGAAATGTTTAATAATGTTGACTTTTGTCTTTAACTGCAAAAACGGCATACTGCAAAGACTAGGACATATGTTATAGAGTTATTATGAGTTATGGACTGCATATTTCGTTGTGTTTTTCATTAAACTAGGGGCAGTATTTACATTCAGGCCACGCTCCAGTCAACATTGCGCTCCAACATTCATATCCAGCATGCATAAAACTGAAACAATCATAATACCACATTGATACCTGTGCTAATAAGTTGCATAAAAAAAAAAAAAAATCCTCCATAACAACTGTCAACAGTTTAAAGTAGTTCAAATGAGCTGACGCAAACATGAGTGACCTGTCTATCCTCTAAACTGTAAACAGAATAATAATCTATTAGTATGTCATTGTAGTGTAAGTGAGTTTATTTTAGCAAACAAGGACCCAAGTTGAGCTTCTCATTAAGCTCATGTGGTTCCATTTTAGTTTGATGTGAATGAGTCCTTAGTATTAGGAGCCGCTATGCAGTGCTCATTAACAGCATTTAAGAGCAACAGCAGAGCCACAGTATTTCTTATTCTGTATGTATTAGCTTCATTTTGTCATTCATGATAGATTGCCCTTATTGTCCACAGGGGAAAAAAAATAAATAAAAAAAAGGAAAGATACTATAAAAAACTCATTCATAGTGTAGTCCTTTTGTTCTCCCATAAAAGAAAGGCTACTGCTTGCTTGTTTATGTTTGTACAGTTAGCAGCAAGGTTAAGGTTACAGTAATCTGCCATTTTCCAGCATGTAGGTTGCTACCTCAGTGGTTGTTTCTGCTGCTGCTGCTGTTGTTGTTTCCCATAGCAACAAGGACTTAAAAATGGCATTTTTAAAGTGTGAGTCTGACACAGCTCTTATACAGCAAGCATACTACTTTTATAATGTACAGTAATTAACATCAATAATAATCTTTATCTTATTATTAACTATAATGGCAATATGCTGATATGAAATGATTCTGTTTAGTTGTTCCTTACATATATCCTTTATCACTTCATTAGGTACGCCTTCACAATCTCATGCGATCCAATACAACAGCCCTGCCATAAATTCTATTTTACGAAGCTTATCATTTTTCAGTTTTTGTTGGCACTGTCAGAAAGGTAATAACTCTGCTTTACATGTATATTACTGAGGCTGTAGTGGGCTTGTGTTGAACTGGAGTTCATTATATTAAAATATATTTCTAATATTTTGCCCCTCTTATGTACGGAAACAGGGGGCCCAAAATATTAGAAACACCTACATAATCCAGTCCAATTCATCATCATTGCAAACTACAACTTTAAGAACTAACATATAGTGAAGTTAATCCCTTTCTGACAATCAAACCTCAACCTTTTCTTTGTAAAATGCAGAATTTATAGCAGAGCTGCTGTATTTGATCACACTGGATTGTGAAGTTTGGACACATCTTCCCATTTAATGTTTTTCTTGCCATATATGCATTTATTCCATCTATTTTTCATGTCTACTCATCCTTATCAGGGTTGTGGGGGGCTGGAGCCAATCCCAGCCGACAGTTGGTGATAGGTACACCTTGGACAAGTTGCCAGTTCATCACAAGGCCAACACATAGAAAATAAACCATTCACGCTGACATTCACACCTAAGGACAGGTTAGAGTAACCAGTTATTAAATACTATATATTATTATATTATTTCTGTGTTATATATTTATTATACAACATTGCCCATAATGTTGGAAAAGTTTTGTTTTCAGACACATTCCTCTTTGTATTCCTATTTAATTGTCACTGTGATTTGTTTGAAGAGATTTATCAATAACGTTTGGAGAAGATGCACTTTATCAAGAATAAATCACATTGTCACAATTATTTCATGAGAAGAGGCAAAAATGTTATCCCAACTTTATGGGCAACAGTGTATTTCTATATATTGTAGTAGAGACTGTGTTAGTGTATTTTCAAAGTTTCAGCACCATGGACAGCAGCTGAACAGCCTATACAGTTTCTCAAGAGCTGCTTTCATGAAATGTGTGTTTAAAAACGAACAAAAAACAGGTACATCATTAAAAAATTGTTAACCTCTCACATTGATGGACTTGAGGAAATAAAGTCTCTCTTTTCTTTTGCACTTTTACAAAAAAATTATACTTGAAATAACTTTGTGAAATCCAAATCCTGCTTTGGCTGACACTGATATTCATAACTGTACAACAAAGACTGATACCATGTACAAGCTTAAGCAAGTCCGCTCCATTCTCCTGACCACGGTGTTGTATGGCAAAGAATGTTCTGGTATTCAGGTGCTTTGGTGTTACAATATGCTGATTTAACGCTGAGTAATTTTGCCGACATCCACAGGCCCCGTGTCATTTTCTGCTGGGAGTGTAAATGGAAGCGAGAGAGGCTTTGCCTTGGTGACACGTTGTAAAGGGGCTTTTATGTGCTTTATCACAATGGGCTCACATTGAAAGTGGATTATTGCACCTGGCTGCTTGCAATGGCGTGCTGCCTTGCAGGACCACAGCGGTATACTGGAATCCTATAAGACCAGCAGCTAAGACTCGGTTGGGACCCTAACAAATCCACAGGCTTACACCACTGCCTTTGAGGGGGATAGAAATCACTACATCACTGCAGGAACAAGGTTATGCAGTGGAAGCCATTGTACAGGTCCTTGTTAATGCATTCATCCTCCTGCTCTCCTGGATTACAGTTGCAAACTCTTTTTTTTCTTAAAAGTTACACAGCGGCTTCAAGTTTTCTTACTGTGAAACCTAACTCTTATATCTGCAACAAAGTTCCCAGCCGTCTGGAGAAATTCAGACAGATCAGCCTGAGGACTTCCATATTTGTACTTTTTGTTTTTTTTCCCCAAGTCTGCTTGAACCCAAGATGAGATGGAAGTCTGGCTGTGCAACATTATACGAGCATAAGACTCGGCCTTCGGATTGGTACTGTATCTTTAAGTGTCGTGGAGGAGTCTTGAATCCCTCTCAGTGTACTCTTCAGTTTGTATTTGTATTCACACCTGTGTAAAGAAATACAGCACCTATTGGTCACATACATGAAGTGACAGCTTCCATGTTAATGAAGTGAAGCCAATATGGAAGTGCCAAAAACTGCACTTCCTCTAATGGCAACTTGAGGTTGGCTCCAAAAGTAAGTCTCCATAAGCCCCCATGTTAAAATGCCCAACTTCACAGCAGAAGTAAACCTTTTTACAGCCTGGTACAAAAAACAATTTTGGTCTCCCCCCCACCCACTTGTCATACATTTAACAGGACTTTACATACAGAATAAAAACAGGAAACAAGAAGTGGTGACTGCTTTTCCAAAGCTGACAGAACTAAAGTTTTTTTAGCATTTCTGGTAAAAAAGTAAAGAATTCACCAGCCGCCGGGATTTGATATAGTCACCACAGACAAAATGTCAGGTCATGTTGTATAGTATGTGTAGACATCACTACCACAAAACGGAAAACTCTCTTGTATTATCACAGTTTGAGTCATTTGTGTGTGCAGGGACTTGGCAGCTCACCAAGAAAAAGATTCAAACATGCTCATTACAGCCTGAAAACACAAACCCAGAAGAACTTTTTCGAAATGTTCGAAACGTGACCAACTTTCAAATGAACGACTGAGGTGACTTGGTATCCCGTTCTCTGAATACATCTGTATGAGTTCAAGGTTGATAACTGACAGCCAAAAAAACATCATATTTGACTTCAGGCTTAAAGTAATGTAGAAATAGCTGAAACTGGCCATATTTCATTACTCAACTGTTGTAATCCGTGGATTATGCATTTAAATTTGAGCAGGTAGAGCGTATTATATCTGCTCCGCTGACTGAGAGTGAACACTTTCTGCCTCTGCAGCACGAGGCAGGAAAAAGTAATCTTCTGACTTTGGGTGTTTGCAGACATGACAATGTGACTTTTGTCTGGAGGGGGCAGCTCTCTTCCTGCACAGACTCTGCCTTTCTTCCTTCATTTTCCTCCTCCAGCTTGCCTCTCTCCTCCCTTTTCCCCCCTCCACTCCTTCTTATCATCTAAGACGCTGTTCTACTTCACCTCTTTTTACTCAGCTCCTCCTCTTCCTTCTCACCACTCTCTCTTGCACTTCCACTTCTACTTAATAATTTTCTCCTCGTGCTCCATCTTCTGTTCCTCTCAACTCTCTCAGTTCCTCTCTCGCTCTCTGCTTGGCCATGTCACTTCAGTATGCGTGAACAGACTCGGCTGTGAGAGGTAACTTCAGGGTGGGCTGGACCACTGTGTTCGTTTATTAGAAACTTTAAAAGATTTAAATTTCCCAGAGTTAGACCTGCAGTATGAATTAGTCCCTCGCTATGTTCTGCACTCTGGTGTCACACAGACCGATATTCACTTGTATTATTTATTTCTTTATTTTATTTCACAGCTCTATCATCTCTATTTTGCATGAGGATTCAGAGTGAAATTGACAGGAGGAACTTTCACTGCAACTGGCAAGAAAATGAGCAAGCCAAAAAGGATTTTTCTTTCCTTCACAGTGTATCCACTCATTTGCAGCTAGAACCGCACTCCCTCCTCCTTTTTTTTTTCATTCATTCTCTTCCCAATTTCCCAGACTGTCTCTTTATTTTCCTCTCCCCTCCCTACAACCACTTAATCTACTTCTCTCTCCATCAGCAGAGCTCTCTGTCCTCTTTCTCACTAATTCCTATCAGGAATTCCACTTAGAGCTGCTTGTCAATTCAGCTCGCACCCCCCTACCCCTGTACAAATGAACAAGCAAGCTGGCACACAAAGAGACAAATAAATAAAAAGTGAAATTATATAACAAGGCCTAATTCATCAAAACACAATCAAGAGCAAGGCGGGGGTGGGAGCAAGCAAAGTCAAACACAAAGTCAATCTGCAAAAAAAAACTATAAGATGGCGAAAGCTGGAGCGAAAGGAAAGAATCTGACAAAGGGACATTCCCCTGGCACATTTGCATGAATTATGGGCCTAAAATTGAGCAAGCGATGATTGTTAGTCTCTATTAGATGGTCTGTCTCGTTCTCTCATCAGCGTGGAGCAACCCGCTGAATAATCATTTGTTTCAAGGACAACAGAGCTCGTCTTCGGCAAGCTCGCAGCAGGCCTGGCATCACTGCGAGAACATCAACCACCATGGGCTCGCTCACCCGTGGGTGCTGGCATTAATCTCGGTCACTTCTCGCAGCACAAAGACAAGCTCTCTGGTTTACCGCCCGCACCAGCAACCCCTGCCAGTCTGCCTTCCCAGGGGTTCTGTGCCCTTCTTCCCCAGCCCAGAGCCTCTGCACTCGGCTGCGGGGTTGTGCACGCCTGGGTGAGGCAGGTCGGTGGTGGTGGTGGCGAGGCGTTTAATGCTGTTATCACGGCCTCTTAACTCCCCCCTTAGTCCCAAACACTCTCTCTTTCTGGGCGTGACTTTCAGACAACTTTGAACCACTGCGCAGGGATGGATGTCCTTGATGATGATGATGGTGGGGATGTTGATGGAGCAGAATAAGGATGCTTCTATGGAGGCGTTGGCCGGCCACCGCCATGTGTTTTATTAGACGTCGGTCACACAAGGCCTGCGGTCAGATGGAGCGTGAGGACAGACACGTGGTGATATTATATTAGCGCTTGGAGCAACTGTTATTCTACAACCTTCTCCTGCATCTTTAGGACGGACAGTCGGTTCGTCCTTCCTTTGGGACGTTCAGGGCTGAATGTTTAAACCTTTCTGTATGCAGCAACCTGTATTTGGCAGTTTAAGATGGATTCTTGAAATAATTTGAACGCGACATCAGGTGTTTACAAGGAGGACTGTTACATGGCATTTTAATTGATTATGAAACAGTATCAGATTAATTGACGATATAGCAAATACTGTAAGAGCGTCATTGAGGAGATTGACTGACAGTCTTCAACTTGACAAACCTCCAGTAGCCTCCTTTCTGTTACCCTTCAAAGGCTGTATATGTGTTTTGGGAGTCTTTGGCAATCAACGTTCAGTCGTTTCGGTATGAGGATGTTAGAATATTAATACCCAGAAAAGAACCTTGTCATATATTTACTGTACAAAAGAGTATGTAACACCGTAAACACAATGGTTCATATAAACAAAAGGCCGATCGTAAAATCAATGAAACAGACTTCAAACATTTATTATGACGTTGCATAACAAGCCCTTTAAAACTGTGTCAAAAAATACAACCATTATCACATAAAACAAGAAAGGAAAAACTGTGAAACTAAATCACTACTGTTGAGCGCTCACAACAAAGCACTGAGCAGTGACCTTCAAACTGAAGTAAAGTTTGAAACCTCCCCTTGAGGAATAATCTAGTTTGAAAACATGATAACTGGTGTTTTTATGGCCTGATTTATTTATAGTCAACTTTGATTCCTTTGTTCTTTATTTCCAAATGTTTTTAAAGTGCTTCCAAAGATCATTTGTCCTTCCGGGTTGGAATACCGACATTTATTCTATTAAAGAAATGCAGGTAACCGTTGATTCAGGTAGTATATCTCGGCAATATAGACTTGATTTGCCGTGCCGTTTTCTAATTCAACCATTTAAGGAGGAAACTGATCTTTGCCACTGACACATCTAATTGATTTTGATTAGATAATTAGATAATATTAGATTCCTAGCTTCCTAATCATGACTATTACTGCCTTCCTGTAAACACAGTTGATTTGCTCATAAACTATGACCTTTTTAGAAACTACTCCAATCTAATCATAGCAATACATAAACCATCAATTGGCTGGCTTGTGATGTGTGCTCTAAAAATCTTGTGGATGAAATATAATTAATGCACGTACCGTGTACTGCACGCAGAAAGAATGACAGAAAGAGCTGGTTAAATAGAAAAAGAAAAAAAAAAAAAATTATAGGGAAATAAAAATCAGACCTCGTCAAACACATCCATCAGCTGAGCAAACGTGGTGGAGAGGATGCAGCCGGTCCAGGTGCAGTAGCCGTGGACCACTTATCTAATCAATTGGCTCAATGTTCCCTTGAAATTCAAAGCATACAGGTCGCTGGCTGCACGGGGGTGGTGAAGGAGTGTGTGTCTCCTTTTTCTCCACTTTCTTTTCCAGTACAAATGTTTCATTAAAATGCAAACACTGTTCTTTGAGTATAAGGAGCATAAGAAAGGCAGGAGCATAAAACGAACACAAATGGACTGAGCCGATATTTCCTCTTCTTGTAAGTAGGGGTGCATAGGCGAACACGCATAATGCAACCTGGAGATTCTGCAATAAATACTGCCCTTGTAAAGATTGTTTCTTTTTTTTTCTTTTTTCTTGTGAGCTAGAGAGAGAGAGTTCTTTTCGAGGCCGCATTTTGTGGAACTGTGCTACGTCGCATGCTGTCGCTGCTTGGGCAGACAGAATAACAGGAACACTCTGCACATAGTATTAAAACTGATAGCAGTCATTGTCCTCACATCACTCATTACCATGAAAAACCTTTACGGCAGATCCGGCTCTGCCAACTAGTTTAAACTTGTCTAAGTCTTACAGCTGATGGAACATTACTGCCACGGTGATTTTGGCATCAATCTACTTTTCTCTAAACCCTGAAAGACTTCAGCTTAACCAGCAATCTACCGATTTTTTTTTTTTTTTTCAGATCAATTTACTTTGAGGACATCTTTAATGGTCTAAAGAGAAATCTTTAGAAATCTAAAGAGAAAACCAGGGAAATCTTAATGTATTGTGCATGATAAATTAGTCTTGGTCTTTTATTAGGAATAGCTACTTGCTTCCTTGACAGAAGAGGGGGAAGGTGTGGTAGGAAGATAAAGAGAGGGAAGCACAGAAACATGTCAGATGTGATGTTATTGACTATGTTAGAACAATTATAGAGCCGCTGCCAACCTCATTATCCTACAAATCTGTGCATCCATCAAACCTAGGTTTAGCCTAATCACGTTAATTGACCTCTCTAATGTTGGACATTTCGACTTGTCAGCCACAGGTGTAACTGATAACGCTAATGATGGCTGCATTCCATGTAGTTGTACTAGGAGAATGAAATGGAAAGAGATGAAGATTTAGTTACACCAGTGCTCCACCTGTTATTACGTGCTCGTTACCGACAAGCAGACAGACAGTTAGCAACTAGCTAGTGGTGCATTTAGCTGCTAAGAACAGGGAGTATTGTTCACTATTACCACAAGAATGCTGAATGAATGGCGATGCTGTTCAGCTACCTCCTAAACATTTACATACTCTGTATCAATAAACCTCTACTGGGGCTCACAGTTGAAATAATTTAAACTCGAGTGCAACCATTGGTGGCAATTTTGAGCAGTGCGCACTGACAAGGGTTGTGCTTCATCTAGTCGGGCATCACGACTCTCGACATAGGAAAACAATGGCACAGTGTTACAGTTTTACCGCTGCTCATGTATCAGTGTCTCGAGGTCTACGTTCAGTTCCAACCTGCAGCGCTTTACTCCTCTCTTTCTCTCCCCAGTTTCCTGTATATCTTTGGCAGTCACTCTCACATATAATTCAGGCGTAAAAGCCCCACAGAATATGTGGAAAAAAAACCCTCTGCTGATTATTATTATTACAAAATGTACAAAACCATATATATCATAAAGAAGTATTTATCAGACTGAATCATTGGTGTTTAATACATTCAAATAATACAACATAGCCAAAGTGTCACATTTATTTTACATCGATAAAAGTATAACATGGCTGAGGTAGTGCAGCTCCTTTCATCCATCGCATGTGAGGAAAAAAAAACACT
Source organism: Protonibea diacanthus (assembly GCA_028641955.1). Lineage (NCBI taxonomy): Eukaryota > Metazoa > Chordata > Actinopteri > Sciaenidae > Protonibea > Protonibea diacanthus. Next base: position 11,814,171 of record CM053990.1, read on the forward strand.
CAAACACATTAATTCTCCCTCAGAGATCAGTAGTGTACCACAAACCTCTTTTTGACGGTAACATGCTCAGATGTGATGGGAGAGTCATGTCTGCCGTGAGCGCTTGGAGTCAGCAGGGAGACAGAGGCTCCAGTGTAACCAGAGAGAGGCCTTTCTGTGCTGTGACTCAGATGAACACAGCGGTTGTTGGGGAAAAGGTCAGTGGATTTTGTTGGTATTCTGCAGCCGTGCGCTTTTTGGCAGGACACTTGACGGCACAGCGGGCACTCGAGCTTGAAATGATGTTGCTTCCTCCGGCCAGGAGGCGATGGCTCCCATGCCACACAGCATACGCAGGACGCCATAAATCCTACAGTGTAAATAAAGACCCGCATCGCTCCACCACGTCTCACTCCTTCTGTGTCCTTATTTTTTTTCTAAACGCTGTCCTGTCTCCTTCCATTTTCACTCCCCTTCCCTCTCATTTTTCTTTCCTGTGTTTACTCCTCACTATCTCTTCCTGGTTATTTCTTTTTGCTCCTTTTCTTTTTCTCTAGTGATGTAGTGGTAAACAAAAAAAGCTGGCTGATCTAAGACTGGCATCGTGTAATATTTTAAAATCTTTGCTTCCACTAGTGTCAATTGAGATTTCAGAAAAAAACATTGATACATACAGTATTTATCTTTCTTTCCATCCTGCTCCTTTAATTCCATCTGCTTATCTGTTGTCTTCTCTTTCTTAGCCATTATGTACAAACAGTGTCCTCATGTTCACTGACTTTGAAGCACTAAAATGCAGTTGGTGGCAGGTTGTTATGGAGAAGAAAGGGAAGGTAAATCTCATTTAGTCACAGTTTGACTTTATTAACCGCACAGCGGGCAGTGACAAAGGTTTATCCTTTGACAGATGTTTTGAATGCTGCTTGTGGTGTTGGACCACTACCCCCCACCCTCAAGACACACACACACAAATATGCAGTCCCCAATTACGGGCGTATACAACTCCCCGCTGAGCTTATACAGCATTCACGCCCAGCAGGAATTTCACTGCCCTTTTTAAAATGACTTTAATACAGACAATATTTTGGTGTGTGTCACACAACAACAAAAAAAACAATATGTGGCTAGCTTTAAAAGCAAGCAAAAAAAAAATGTTGTGTGAGAATTGTGGTAGATGTGATCATATTACATCACAGATTTATGGTTGGTGGCGAGATTCAGGTCTGTTGACCAGAAAACTGACGCTACCTACAGCTCATCTGCATGAACCAACTCGTAATCCGATAAAATAATGATGGCAATGGATGGAGACAAGCACTGATCACCAGGCTTACATCTACTCATGCAACCCATCCGTGTCACGTGGCATAGTGTAAAGAGCAAGTCGAAAAAAAAATTCATTTTCTTTCAAGGAGGTTTCTTGGGGTGGATGTGTGGGTCAAATGAACAAAGGTCTTATACCAAGAAGACTGGGATTCGTGTCCTGTGTGAAAACAAGTCAACAGTGACTTATTTTTTTAAGTTATGTTCCAATGTGACTAGCATCATGTTAACATACTTATGTAATAGCCATGTAGATTTGTTGCCTAATTCTAACTGTCGCAAACAGGGAAACAAAATTCCAAAAGTAAATATGGACATAAATTCGTGAGGTAGGAAAATCAAAGCACATTATAATGGTCATTTATGGTGAGCAGTAAGGATTAAGGATTTTTTTTTAGAGTAATCTCAACCAGCTCGAATCATATGTTTGAGGATACGTTTTACAGATTCCTGAGACTTGGTTCCGCTGCCCTTGGCCCGTTTGCAGTTTGGCGGGGGAGTGGCCAAGGCAAAGCAGTTGGTCTTTTTCCAGAGGGAAGATATTTGCATTTTACACAAGGATTATTTATCAAGGCTTTTGTTCCAAGTTCCTGTCTCTTAATATCATTTACATATCTTAACATTTAGGTAACCTTGAGGCTGGCTTTGACAGCAAAGCAGGACCTTGTGTTGTCCACATCATTACAAAGGCTCATTACCTGGAGTTAATCTTTGAATGGCTCTAAAATATGCATCAATTCAAAAGGTATCAGTCTTTCAACAGAGAATAACTATGTTTATCGAAGATGCTGTCATAGTTTTTTCAGAAAATATTTGAGAATCAACTCATTAACAATGTCATTCAGGAGTTCAAAATACCCCACAAGTTCATATGAGTACAGTTCAGTTCATCTGGGTGCTTAGAAAGTTAAGTCTAACCTTCCTTGATTTGTGGCCACATTATACCTTTAAATAAGTCAGGACATTTATTTTTAGGGAGGAGGGTGTCCACTGCAGGTGAAAGTGGATTCAAGGTGAAGCTTATTAATAATAATATACATAGAGAAGCTGACATGTACATATTTCTTTTTCTTCTCAAGCTTTACAGTTCAGATTGATTTATTGCATTTATTGTATTGCAGACTGGAAAATTAAAAAAAACAAGTATCATTGATAAATTTATAAAAATAAATTACATTAAACACAGACAGAGAAGGAAAGAAACTTGTAACAGAACCAGTATTCTGTTATCAGCTCTCCTATTCAGAAATCCTCTGTTGTGCTTGGGTTGAATACCAAATTCACTTCGTCACTGCTGTGAAGTAATAGCATAGGGTATATCTGTTTTTAACATCTCTAGTGGAAAATGAATGAAAAATGGACTTTTGTCTAACTCAAGTTCAGTTCCACAAGTGTTTTTTTTTTTTGACACAATGCGGCCACTTTGGTAAAGTACCTTTCATTGGTAATATACATTAAAGGTGAGACGGGCCTATCTTATTACCTGTAGTTCTGTAGTGCTCCCACCATATAAGAAGGAGTGCAACAGCTCAAAGTCTTTAACAACAGCATGACTTCACGATTTTCTTCAGCTTGACTTGTTTTCAATATATATATATATATATATATATATATATATATATATATATATATATATATATATTATACCACCAATCTATATATGTGACAAGCAAATTTCCCTGGTGTGGGATCATTAAAGTATCCCATCCCATCCTTCAATGAAATCAAGAACAGATTGTGCAGCTATTTTTTGGGCCAATATACCATGAATTGAGGAATTTGTTTGGACATTGACATAAAAGTATCAGTATAGTTACAATACAAATTACATTTACTTGAACATTCAACTCCAGGACAGCAATCTGAAGGGAATCAAAATAAGGAAGGAAACACACCTACACCTTCAACACCAGCTAATTTACACTATCCATCTTGTGTTTAAAGTGCTTTAACAAATCCTACTACCTCGTGCTTCAAAAACAATAATTATGTCTATTATAGCTCATGTTTCTACGTTATGAAGGCATTCAGAGATGTGTTCTGTTATACAACAGGACTGCATTAAAAATGTGATTTTACTCATCAATGATTAGTAACTTTAACAGCCAACCATTATTTGGATCACGTCAATCCATTAACACTACTTGTTAAAGTGCTGTTGAGAGCTGTTAATGCCAACCTGTAATCTGACCTAATGGCTCTGGACCAGTTGTGACTATTATTCCCTTCTGCAGCCATGTTGAGCACTTAGTCTTGTCTGTAACCAAAATAAAAAAAAAATGAAGCTTGATTAGTCTAGTTTACCCAAAGAAAAAAATATTATAATTTACCCTTGGTGTTTTTAGACTATGCTCTCAAGAACAAATCAGGCACTCCAACAAAATTACAACATTGTTATTATTTCATTAACTTTCAAGTTAATGGATGCAATAATTATAACTGTTACCTGTCGAGAGCAAAGAAGAAAGTGGTGTGACAATGGTGGTTTCTTTTAACCAACACCATAGTCATTTCATAAGGTCGTATTCAGAGCAAATTAGGTGTTGCAGCTCTGGAACAATGAGGAAAAAAGACAAAAAAAAAATACTTTACTTCTCTGATTCACCGCTTTCTCACGACTAGTGCTCCTTCTCTTCATTCATTATCTATGTTGCCCAACCACTGCTGTCTGTCTTTATAAAGTAAGTAAAGTAACTCCAGAGACTTCAAGTCTTCTTCTGGGAGTTGTCTTCATAACTTGAACTGTCATTTGTTATGCTGTGTGTGTGTGTGTGTGTGTGTGTTTTCCATCTTACAGCACCTTGCTGCTTCAAATTAATTCTGGCACAAGCGACAAACGTCTTTCAATGTGAACCGGTAACTTCATTTAGTCTTGTATTCGAGTGTTTCCAATAAGTTGCCTCATCACAGGAGGTCTGCTGTCAGTGCTTCTTTATAAAGCACAAGGGTGAATCATTCCTCTTGGGGTAAACAGACATTTAACTTGAAAAGCTGTGTGTAGATTGATGGATGTTTGAAAGATTTTTTTTTTTTTCAGAATTTGAGGTGAGGAGCCAGGTGTCTGTTGCCTCTTTAGCTTGCAAATCCACACCCTCATTGTAGAAGCAATTACCAACATTAAGACTATGACAAGAACTGCAAAATGTGAAAAGTGGTCAATTGAATGTGACAAGACTGAATAAATTGCACCACTTAGCAGCCATTTTTAGTTTCCGATGTGCGAAAGTTACTGATGATTAGATGGCTCTGCAATACATTACAGCAGCCAAGCTATTATGTTCAAGTTTGACAACCCATTTTGCATTCCCATCTTCCATTCCAGCGACTTTGTACAACATTTTGACAGAGAGGTGTAGCGTTTTTAGCAGCAGTGGCTTGTTGGATGAAACTGCGCCTTCATTTGTGTGGTTTAGCAGACAGGAAGGAGGGAGTTTATTTTATAATTAAAGCGTGAGCTTCGGTTATTTTCCAAGGTGAGGTTCTGCTGCTTAATTATTCATTTCAGCACCAGCTCTGCTCTCCATTTTAACTAGCAAGAGTCACGTGGCTCCAGACTGACACTTCTGCTTCTCTATCACTGGTAATATCCAGCGGTTTTTATGCAGAACTTTTACCTTATAACACAAATAAAAGTGAGACCATGCAACTTGTGAAATAACACAGTAATACAGTCATCCGCTCTCAAATTAAAAAGTTGATGTCAAAAGCAACTAACAGAGGGGTTCTGCTGCTACAGCCTTACTTGGCAGGGTATGACCAGTAGCTTATGGTGGCTAATCTTAGCTAAAGTTGCTGGATATCAAGAATGACTGACCCTATGACTTAGTGTTGTAAAGCATTACCTTGTCACAGTTATAGCAGAGAAAACAAGGAACAAAAGAGAAGGATCCAAATGCAGACTCAGAGGCCGAAGTGGAGTGGAACAATGTTTTAATTGCAAATGTACAAAAGCTTATGGATTGTCAGGCAGAAAAATACAATAAATCCAAACAAGCAAAAAAAAAGTCCATAAAACAGGCAAGGTCCAAGAAAATAAAGTAGTAGTTGAAAAACACAAGAAACTAGTAAGTAATATTAGCTGGCTGCTATGTTTTGTGTTCTTACACTTGCTTGATGTTTGGCTTGATGTTAAAGTTGACTTGCTAATTATAATCATAACAAATAGATGTGTACAACCGCTCAAGTGGTGGTAAATCGCAAAAAAATATCAATTCCTATGCAACCTTGCTTTAAGTTATCTAAGGGGACATTGCTCTGTTTTGGCATGAAGTGTTATTTTGGCTCTGTTGAGGTTTATTGCCTTGCCACATTGTCCTAAAATTGGGGCACTATGTTTAAAAAGATCTATAAGTCTGACACTGTTTACCCAATAGGGATGTGGACACACATTTTAAGACTGAGTCAGTACTTTTAACAAAGTTATATTTTTTTTTTGTTTGTTTTGTTTTGTTTTTTTATTTGAAATCCAATATGATGGAGTAGACAGTCGAAACAATGGCAAAAGTCTCCAAATTGTTTGTGACTGCATCTAGAAACTTGGCAAGTCAGGCGGATTTACTGTTCAGCTCCAAATGAAGTTAACTGAGTTAACATCACATCTTCTACGTAGTCCAACAGTAACTGTCCATGGGGTTGTTCGCGACCTGTTCAGCCAACCTCACCTTTACTCGCTCCCTAGAGATCCAGAAAATCGGAATACCTGCTCTTTCTCCTCAAAACAACACTGTTGAAGCAGAGAGACGTGGCTGTTTGTGTTAGTGGACTGACGAATAGAAATCTTGTTTCTGCACTTTTTTTTTTCTTTACCATATGTGTGGAGAGACACTGATAATGTCCGTATAATGGAAGTGGGTTCCTTCCGTTAACGGGATTAGAGCTGTGAAATGACCACGCAGCATTTTCATACGAGGCGCCAAGAGTTTCGTTTTAACAGCCTGCCGTCTTGTTATTCTTTGTCTCATCACTTTTTCACAGGATTTCTCTGTGCACTACAATCATCTGTCCTACAGTGGAGCCATAGAAAATCTCTCTCCCTTCATACATTTTTTTTTTCTGCATCAAGTGTTCCACTGAAAAACTAAATTAGTTCATTATTATTCATTAATTATACAGACTTATAATTTTGGATAGCAATGCTGTTTTGTCCAAATAAGCCCCCTAGGACACACATAAATCAATTTTCTCATTACTAAGTGATCGGTTCTAATTGAGTTACAGTATGCCAAAATAACCCTTCAGTAGTTTCATAGTGATCATGGAAGAACTCATAAAGAGCAACTTCATCTTCATTTTTCACGATACAAGATCCAGCTTATTCTTTTTGCCTGAACTGTATCTGCTGATATTAAGTTTTTTAGCAGATTTAAAATGGGTATACCTCACTGCTTCGATCATTTTTTTTTTCCAGTAACATGAGGCTGAGTCAGCAGCGCAGTGTGACTAATGAATGAAACTTTTAGATGCATTGCTGAATTATATAATGACATTGACAAAGAGCTGATACCAATCCAGTTCATCCATGAACATAACGAGTAGGGGTGCCTCAATCAAGAGCTTTCTCTATACCGTGGGGCGTCTCATAACGGGAGAGTCACTGATTTACTTACTGGCTCCTGTCGGAGGGTCCTTCGGAAAGATATTGAACCCCAGATCGCTCCCGATGGCTGTGCTGTTGGTGTTTGCATGGCATCTTGTGCCATCAGTTTTTTGGATGTGTGAGTGATGAAGTGTTGGAAAAGTGCTTTGAGTGGTCAGCTGACCAAAAAAAGGCATCCATCCATTTACCACCAATCCACGGCCAACTTGATGTTGAAACAAGACATCTGACTGGGGCGTCTGTCACCTATAGTGTAAGGCAGGTGCCGGAAGTGGTGCTGACCGTTGTTACGTCCCCCAACCCCTGCAGGTGGAGGTTAAGCAGGAGACAATCAACTGAAATGAAGATAGAAAAAGCAGAGTTCAAGTCAAAAATACTTACTAATACTGCAAACACTTATTTGGACACAATTGCCACAGTTCACAAAGACACCTTATTACCACATAAAGTTTTGCGTATTTGCACATTTGAGGAAGATAAACTGATGTAGATGTATATAGACTAGATGAAACAACTCTCTTGTCCAGAATTTAAAAATAAATAAATAAATGAAGATTAGCATGACACAGAAATGCCTCAAGGCACTTTCTCTCATGGCAATGGAGATCAAACAGACCAACACATTAGACTTTGATAATATTCCCGCTAAGCAGAGCCAGGGCAAAATGCATTGCACGAGGTATTTAATGATTAATTAGGCGTAATAAAGTCTTCGTGTGTTTGCTGTATGTGACACCATAGTTGGCTCTTAATTGTTTTTTAAGCTTTATTTATGTTTAAATAACCTCTAAACTTATCCCCTGTTTGTGGTTGAGCATGGTGTATTTTGTTCATCTAATTGTACTGTGCTTTTGCTGTTGGCTTTGAGAGTTACCGTTGGCTACAAAAGTTATTTATACTCTACATAATGTATGTTTAAGTAAATATACTTCAGTCCACACTGTACATATAACTGTACATCTTCCCGCCTCTCTTCACTGCTGCAGCATAATTTCCCCTTCATTGTTTATCATCTCATCTGCTGCAAGTTCCAAGTAGTGATCAGTAAAGTTTGAAGTTTACTAAATTATGATGGATGTCGCATGAACATATGATGGATCAGAAGGAAATATGCATTAAGTCTCTGTCTGTTCATATCTCCCTTTAATTATCGTGTATGTTCTTTATCTACAGGATGCACACAGGTGCTTTAACCACTTCAGCTTCACTTCATATTTGCATGCCATATGTACACTGAAAGAGTTATGTGCTAATAAGAATTGTGATTTTTGTCTCCTGTTTCTCTACAGTGTACGTAGTCTTGGCACATCTCTTTAAGGCCAGTATGGAGAGGAGGAATGATTACAGCGACCCATAACTGTCTCAGCGCGACGTGTGAGTATTCTTTTAAGTAAAATCCAACCCTGCCCTTTAAAGGGGCACAGCAAGTAATAATAATTTTGTGATGTCATCAGGGTTATCCCAGACTGGGCTTGAAACTGAAAATATTTGACATGAAGCCTGTGTTACAATCTGGAGGTGTGGAGTTTTAAAAAAAAATGGAATTTTGGGAGGCAGGGAGTTTTCAATGAAAGTGCTGCTTAATGGGAATTGTTGGATGTAGTGTCTTTAGGACACATGGGATTAAAAGACAGACTATCTCAGCCTCCCCATCCATCGATTTTTACCATTTGTTCTGTAATCTGCAACTCATAAGACTCGAACTGAATCACAGCAGTGCCCCTTTAAAGTGTTTATTGTGTGCGTTACTGACACGTGTGCTTGTGAGGAGCTGTATTTCATTTTCATTTCAGCCAGATCTCAAACAAATACGGAATTATTCATGAGAACGTGTGAACAGAGATGGGAAAAAAAAAAAAAAAAAGTTAATGAAGCAAACCGGTGATTTTCATGAGTTTACTGGGCTTGTTACTGCTTTTCTGTGGTTTCACGGGGAAATTTGTGGGCAGCTCATGAATTAATACAAGCGATTAAAGCCGAGGTACGAGTGCATTATTGTAAATCAGGGATAATCCTCTCCGAGTTGGACTCAATTACCCTACTTATACAACACACACTTGACAGTCAAATATAAGTATTGCTTATTTATAATGTGAGGCTTAAAAAAAAACAGTTGTAAAAATAGTTTTCTCTTAGTTAAATTACTTTTCTGTGGACTGTGACATACATGTTAATAATCAATTTTATCAACCACACTAATATTGATTAGACACATTTACAGTTTATTATTGTATTAATTAACTGTTAATTAATGATTTCGTAAATGGCATGTTTATAAATCATTAAATAATAAATACATTAGTTAACATGAGCACCATCACCTGGGGTCAATTAAGCAATATTATATTCAAGGGTGTGCTTTACGGGCATGGCAGTGATGTGGTCAGTGAGCATCACTGAAGTGCCAATCAGTCACGTCAGTAGACTTTATGAGATGGAACGCAGTTGACTGCTCCAGCCTTAGTAACGACATGGCGACAGAGATGATTATGGTACCAGCCAACGTTAAAGATTGTGGAGTTTCACCAAACTGGACGAATACCACACCTGTGAACATAAACTCGCCTGGCTAGTTCAGTCTTGTAGTGAACAGACTTAACTCCTAAATCTGTGAATTTCACGTTACTAACTCTCTGCATAGCTGATGGAGGATGTGATCATGGTGCTTGCCCAGGAGCATTAACAACTGCATCATGGTGCTTGCTCGGTAGAGTACGGTCTAGACCTGCTCTGTATGGAAAGTGTCATGAGATAACTTTTGTTATGATATGGCGCTATATAAATAAAGCTGAATTGAATTGATCCATCTTAAACATTTCCAATAACTCCACAGTGTTGCACAGTGTACACAAAATATTGTGCTTCAGTCCATATTAGCAGCTGTTTAGTCTTTCAAAAACAACATTTCCTCTGCACTTGCTAAACTGCTGGCTGTCTGACATGTTGTACACAAGGCACAAGGCATACACCTGTATGAGGCGGTCTAACAGCACCATAAAATACAGAACATTCATTGAAGAAAGTTCAAATTCAGAAGCATTTACTGAAACTACTTTGCTGCAGGCACATCATGTGCTTTTTTTTTTTTGTTAATTCTGGTTTAAAAAACTGCCAATTTTGTGCATGTGTAGTCCAGCCATGAAATAAGGTCACACTTCCTCTCCTCGTCCTTCTGTTTATTTATTTCTCTCACTCAGGCCCCTCTTTTTCTTCCCCTCCAACTCACTAATTACCTTTGGTTTTAAGTAGCTTCATTAATTCTGCAGTAATGATGTTGCACTGACCACAATACCTGACCAATGATTCATAATTAACAAATAATACTTCCATGGTAACAGGCAACTGGCTCCAAAGTTAATTATGTGGGGAGCGTGGAAGCGTATATATGAACTCACTGTGACATTGTTTGAATAAAATGCTGCTCTCTGCTTTTTGGAATAATCTGAAAGGAATTGGCAGCAAAAACACTTTCTGCCAAAGTAGTGACATCAGCAGATATTCGACGCGTTGACTCGGTGAAGTCACTTTTAGACTGGAGTCAGCTCACCTGAGTGAAAAAAAGGAAACACAGTTATCATTTATATATTTATCTATTTATTTGTTTTTTCACCTAGAGGTCAAGTAAAGTCACATATTAGTCTATATCCTTCCCCTTCTTTACCCTCCTTCCTCTTATATCCACTGTCAGTCACACAATAAGCACAAACAAGCGGATACATTTTGGTACAAAGACTTGATGTCCAAAGTTTCAGATACAACACCTCCACCTCCATAAATTTCTAAAAGAGGCCTTATTGTTATAAGACTCATTCCCAGTCTGTGGCTCTTATGCAATCCTTCTTACATTAACAGTTTGGCACTGATGAACTTTAATTCCACAGATACAAGCTACAGTTTTTGCCAAAATAAACTGAAATAAATCTAAGAGGCAGTTGGTCAACAAGCTTATTGTATTTATGCAGATTTTTCGAACAAAGAGCATCTGTCTTGTCTCCATTAAAACCCATTACTCCTTTTGTAGAGTTAAACAGATAGAACAGAATAGAATCTGGCCATGACCCAAAGCAGATGGCTGCAGTAAAAGTTGAAAAGCAGACAGCTTGAGTTTTCCAGCATATCCACAACACAATCGAGCTAAAAATAAATAGTAGGAAGCCATTTTGGAAGTAAATGTCTTGACAAATATTTCCTGTTGGTCAGTGGTCAGAAGATATGACGTTGTAGTATAATTTCTGCATGTGGTCATGTAGCTTAATGGTTTGATGTGTCATTGACATAGTATAAAGTTCAAGAAAGTCTGGAGGAGGGTGGGGTGAATGTCAAACCACACGGGAGTGAAAAGTCCTTTTGTGAAACAAAAAGTAAACATTGACCTCTTTTACTTTCAACAACTGGTCACGTTCTTTCTTGCCATCTTCGCCAAGTGCTTACTCATGGTGGAAATTGCTGAGTCAATAATATTCGGTCTAGACCTGCTCTATATGTCATGAGATAACTTCTATAATTTGGCGCTAGATAAAACTGAATTGTACTTTACGTAAGCTATGTGTGTTAACTAACCCTAACTTCAATGTATTTCCATCAGGTATGAAACATAACTTGCAATTTTTTTCCTAAACCCAACCAAAGTACAGTTGACTTACATTAACTGTTCAAACTTTATTTTGAAAGTCTAACCAGATGTTATATACTTTCTTGATGACTTGACTATAGATCCCTGTGCATCCCAGAATGATGCCAGAGGGGTACCTACATCGTCAAACGTCGATGCGTTGTATATAATGTTTCTAAATGAGTGAATTAAAGTAATATAGGTTATGAATCTGTCAACGAAAAGCTATGCTCAGTCTCTGTAATGTTATCTTCTTGAAGATACTTCAATCGTTTGATTTTGCTCTGGTGTTATCATCTTGCATCTCACATTTCTGTAGCAGTGCCAAGATCGTTTCGGTCCCGCCAACACACATCCTGCTCCAGAAGTGAAGAACAACTTTAATGTTTTGCTGAACTCGTGTTCTCCAGTTGTTTCTCTTGATGTTTATTCACAGCCTTTGAACCTCTGAACTAAATACTCCTTTTTTTTATATAGCTGAGTGCTCTAAAATGTATAAAAATGCACACACCTACACGCATAAACTGTTATTCAAATGAGCACTGGTTTGAGTTATGGGCCCTTTTCTTTTCCGAACAGTGAACTATTTGAAAAGAATCCTGACAGAGATGGAGCGCAGGAATAATTGTTTCATTGCTCCAGTTGAAGCAGGCCCATCCATCAGGCTACCGCGAGTCCTACAGTCAGTGTGTACAATGTGCGGATGAGGATGGGATTCAGTGATAATGGGGATTGGAGAAAATAAGTCACTGTGCGTGTGCACTGCTTAGGGCTCTGCATTACGGGGCTACATGAAATTTTTCTTCCATTGTACTCCGAGATGATGAAGCAAAACACAAAACAAGCCTTTTTTTTTTTTTTTTCTCAGAGCTGGAGTCTGAGCTTTACCTTTAGGGAGGCTGTGTAACACCTCCATGACACTCTCAAAATCTCTCTCTATGTATGGGTTGATTTGTCTAATGTGTAAATGTGGTTGCAAATGTTTCATCTCAAAACTATCTTAATGAGTGAGGGGTCATGTTGATGATGAATCCAAAGCATTTTTGAAATGGATAAGCACACTCACATGACCTTAATTAGCACAAATTGGTCGAGTGGCACTTCCTAAGATACATTAGGAAGAAGAATAATTAAGAATTAAGAATAATTATCTTAAAAAACATAATCTTCTAGACCAAACACAGAATCAGTGACACGGCCTTGTGGCCTCATAAGGATTATGGTAGATCAAAACTGACGACAGTAGAGCTGTCAACGTAATCAAAACATTATTTTGGTCTGACATTTGAATTTTGAAATGTTGTTAAAGAGGAGATTCACCACTGGAAAGATGGTCTTTTCACAAAACCGGGCTCTCTATGTCATCAAAATACAGAAATGGTTTTGAAATTGGTGCTACATGACCAGAGAAAACAGGTGAAACGATAGGGGTAACGCTTGTCCAATTTCAAACGGGAAAAAAACGTGTCGTTGTTGAACATTTCCTCATATTAGTGCCAATCATTCTGCTAAAATACATCCCTGAAACCATTTGAGGAGAGAAATAGGCAATACAGTGACAGAGTCTTGATTCATATTTGATCAGCACTTACTATTTTGATGGTTTGATCAGTTTTGTGAGCTGTACATCCTGCCTGATCAGCACTGTGTGTGTACAATCCTCAGCTTCTGAAAAATAAATTCCCAATCTGCTCTCAAAGTTCCTTGTGTTACAGATAAACAGTGGACTAAAAATATCTCTCTGGAAACACTTGAAGTCAGGTTTGTTGGCAAATGTGCAGGAACCTCTGAGTATATTATACACCCTACAATGTGATGATACAAAACAGGTTGAAAAACAGCAAAGCCTTCAATTAACTAAAGGTCTATCAAGGCTACAGGAGTAATTGCTGTTACATTCTATTGTTCCAGGAGGGGACCGTGTCATTGCACCCAGCAATGAAAGCATTCATCAGTCAACAGGGCTCATCAGTTTGTAGGCTGACCCACTTTTCCTACTTTAAATATATCACAACAACACACCCTCAACAGAGACGAGCGTCCCATCTCTGCTCATTAAGATGTCTTTGACTTCCCCTGTTTGTAAGAATAAATGTGCATCAAAAACAAAACAGAAGTAGAAAATCCCGACTGTAACGTCAGATCTTTTTCTTCTCTCTTCTCAGTTTTTGAAGCATCACAGACGAGCCAGGTTGATTTAATGAGGGTTGCAGGGTAGCTTTGCTAAGATTTTGGAGTTTGAGGTTCATAGTGCAGTTAGTGCTGCTATTAATCAGGTTATTTGCAACAGATATTCCGACCCAAATGTAGACACTGAGGTGGGTTAAAGACAGTGGTCACCAGGTCATTGGGAAAAGGTGAGCATAATTGATGTAGATATTGGTAGAACTTGTACCAATTGCTGTAAGACAGAGGCTCAGGGTTAGACAGGGATTTGTTCAGCCTCAGCTAATACAATCTTAGCCTGTTTCTTTAATATGAGAGACTCACTCGAGTTCATATCTGATGGTAACTGAAGGGCAATATGTGGAAAATTCCAGAATGGACACAATACCTAAACCTATTTACAGCCATATCTCTAGAAACAGCAGAACCATTCACAAATTGCAACTTCCAAATGCATTATTTATAAGCAATTAAGGGCGATGCACAAAGCTGTTTACACTGGAACAAATCGGAGCTCAGACATGGTTATGTTTACCATAGTAACGGTCTGTAAATCTGTCCCTTCCACCCCTTTGGTTCAGATCTCAAGCAAGATCTCAGCGGCTACTGGCTACAGTTTGGTTATTAATAGTGCTCCACAGATAGAAAGCTCAGAGGATCATCAGATCTTGCTGTTATCAGGATCATTAGATCAAAGGTGTATGGCCGAGTCATATCAGCTTTGGCAGGGAATATTCAAGGTCTGTTGTATGTTTGATCAGACCAAAATGATCACCTGTACCCATGAAACATCAAAATCTAAGAGTCAGATTGCCATGTAGCTGATTATGCTTCAAGCAAAGTGCTTGTCACAAGCGAACAGCATCAAGAACTCCTGCTCCAACACTTTTCCAACACCAGAATTGGCGGGGGGAAGTGTTATTGGACAATTTCCAAAACAGACAATTTGACAACTATGGCCAATTCATGCAGGGATCACCCAGGACTGTGGAGGTCAGAAAGTAGAGTTTTAACTTCTCTCTCAAGATCTTCTTTACAAAACAATACAGCATATCTCCATACAATTGTCAGATTTCATGTACATAATACTGTCCGAACAGTGTACTACACGTATTATGTACCATGTAACATACAAATGCCTTCGTCTCAAGCAATATCCTGACCTTTAACTGAGGTTGAACACCGAGCTCAAGCAACAAACGCTTTTTACAGAAAAACATATTCCTATGAAATTCACTGTGCTTCCAGGTGGAATTACTTGTGTCTGCTGGATAATTAGACCCATTTTTTGTGTATAACTCTGGCACTACCGCCATCATCGTTCTATCCAGGTAGTGAATTAAATCCATCCACTTTTCGTTATTCACCTGCTCGCTTCATTCTAATTCAGACTTGTCCTCCTTCTCGTAGTGCTGAGAGTTTGTTGACAAGCTGAGCAGGACACCAAAGGTCGGCGCTGATCTTTCTGCCTCTTAGTATGAGAAGCCGTCCCTCCCTGAACTAGATTACACCATAAATCAGCAGTTTGCATTATAAGCCAGCCAGTAATCCAGCCAGGAGGGAAGCTGCTGTGTTTGTGTGGCTGCCGCTGCTGCCGTGCCATGTGAGTGTGTGTACTGCGTGTGTGTTTCTATGATAGTGACTGCGTGCCAGAAAGCAGTATTTTTCAAGTGTTTCAGCATACAGTGGGCGTGGGGATGAGTTATGCGTGGAATGCCATAGATTCCACTTACGCCCCCTCATTTTTTGGACTTTTATACTATCAAATGTTTTCTGAAATGTTGTTATGCTGCACTTTGAGCCCGAGCTGTATACAAATAACTCGATTTTTTGTTAAAAATGAGGCAATGGCAAAATGAAAAACTAGTAAAGTGGAGAAAGAGAGAAGAAAAAAAGCTAAAGAAAGAGATCCAACATTGACCCACACTTTGAGTGATCAGAGGTGTTATCCTGCTGTATGCTTTCTAAAAGATACATTGAAGCTGTTGTGCCCATTTTCTAAAATATTTTATTTTTCTTTTCCCATTTCCCTTTTTTTCTCATTTTTATTTCTTTCTGTTTCTCTTCAGTGTTTTTCATCAAAACTTTGTTGACCAGCAGTAATAACCAGGTTACTTTCTCCAAACAGAATCTATAAGCAAGGAACCGAGCCTTTGACTCCAGAAGTGGTTGTCAGCAAAGTAAGCAAAAGTTAATTGCAGTGGTCTTCGTAAAGAGTAAAGGAGGTGGAACTCATTGGCTATCCTCACTGTGATTTATCGTTTGTTGCTTTCACATGCCGATACTGCATAAGTCCACCTATAGAGCAGCTGTGCTGTGAGAAATTAACATTTAACTTAAGTGATGACAAAGTTAGAAGCAACAAAAGGTTTTCATGTACAGTACAGACAAAAAGCATCTGCTACCACAGCACACAACTCTAAGAATGCATACTTGCTAACGCTCCTCATTTTCCCATTTTTCCCATTGTCGTCTCCCAGATCACATTTTTTCTCATAATTATCCTGATTTATGACACGTTTTTTTACACCTTTTTCTTTTTATTCATTTATGTATTTTCATTTTTGTTATCACAACCTGTTTCTAGCCTTGTACAGCACGCATACTCAGTGGCTGAAAACTGATAAATGCAGTGAATTAAAAATGCTGTTGCAATATTGTGGCACACCTCTGGCACAATACACACCTCGCTTTGCTTTTGAAATGTCCCCTATTTTTAAGGTCTCTCAGATTAGCAGGTATGTAAATGTGACTTCTGAAGGGGAGACGCTCCACTTCTGAGACGGCAGCAACACGGCTGCATGCTATGTACATTTCGCGTTAGCTTTTGTGAATTTAAAAAATAAATAAATAAAAAATTGAGCACAACACACGCTGGCAGAATGTGACACGTGTCAAAACAACCCATGCACACGGCTGTCAAAGTGAGCACATGTCAGTGGCGTCTTCTTCAGCTTTCCGGAAGAGTAGCAGTTGTATCATATTTGCTCCATGGACCAGCCCATAAGGCAGCAGTGTTTTGACTACATGCTCTGACTGTATGATGTGTCTGGTGTGTGATGACAGGGGGGGTGTTTATATCACTTTAGTCGACTGATCGTGACAGCCATCCCCTCCCATCATGTCATTCGATATACAGGTTGTACTATTTCTCTCTGTTTCTGGGACTGTTTTGGATTGCCCTAAATCTAGCTCACTGACTGTCTTTATGAGATTAAAGCAAAATCTTAATAGATAAAATAAAGATAAAATACATTTCACCACATTTCAGGTGCTAGTGAAGTGAAAAGTGAGTGAAAAAGTAATTATAGCACAGGCCACTGCAGCTATGTAACTGTCAAATGAAATGAAAGTTAAATGAAGTTACCTATCGGAGACTTCATGTTTACCATTTTAATAAGCCAGTTGGAACCATAAACAGAAGCTACAGGTGTTGACACACAGACAAATATTGAGTTAAATACATATAAAATGAAAGTTCTTAATGAGCTCTTTCTACTTGAGTTAAAACACTGAACGCGCTTAACTGTTTGTCGATAAAAGAGCATAAGTGCGTTCATAAGATAGAAAAAAAACATTTAAGATGTTAAATATTGAATTGAAGTGCCAAGTGGGGTGATATAATTTTGGCTCTCCTGTAAAGGTGGTCAGATGTCACTTATGCTCATCTGGTTCTCACCCCTCATGGAGTGACGTTCCTGAATGTATAACCACGAATATTTTAAAGAAACGTAATAACAGAATAGGAAAGACAAAAACTAAAAAAACAAAGCAAATGGGTCAAATGAAAATCCTGAATTTTTAAGGAATTGAATAATATCAAATATTCACCTCGTGTTCGTGGTGGTAATAAAAGTAATACCTTTTATCTGCTGTCGCATTACACTTCGGAATGATGACTGCCTCTGTACAGTTGGACTGTCAATCGTAATTTTGCGGCCGGTGGAAAGACACCGCAGTAAATTAAAAATCTGCTGTGCCACACTTTTTTGTGGTTATAATGTAATTACAATAAAATACTGCTTGATGTGTTCCGATGACAGAATTTTAATAGAGCAATTACAATTCGATTTCTGCAGATGAAATGGCCACCGTTCCTAACAAGTTAGATTAATAACAGTCATACTTATTAACAGTCTCATTGCATAGATTTAATATCGCTGAAGGGAAAAAAAAAAAAAAAAGAAACGACAGCTCTCAGTCCTCATGTTACTCCGGGACAAATTTGACTACAGAAGAAAAACAATAATAGGGGAGTATGATTAATTTACAATACAAAAAAAAAAAAAGGTAATGTTTCATAGTTAAGGGAAACAGATACCACTGCAGCTTAATGAGAAAATGAAAGCGAGAAGCCGGCGTCACCTCATTCAGTTAGTGTCCTCATAGGAAATGAATATTCATGAGGATATAATCACAGAATATGAAGAGATGGAACAGACATTCTTGTTAAACTCATTATATCTGAATGGTCATTTCGGTGGAACAAAGGAGCTCCCGTAACATTTGACATTCATCAAATGCAACAGCACCAGAGAACAGCTTCAATCTCCGAGAGCTGATTTGTTTCCACGAGATGCTGAAAATACTCTCACTTACTGCAAAGTCTAGTCATTCTAGCTCCTGAACATTCGACTTTTTTTCTGAATTATGACAACACGGCGCATCTAAAATCCTCATCAGTACAGAGAGGCGAATCTTGAGAAGAGTGAGTTTTTTTTTTTTTTGATCATCTTTTTGCCGTCAAAGTAACATTTTAATTCGTCTTCATTATACGGTTTGTTTTCATACGTTGTTTGATGTTACTGCCTCTAGCACATCGCCTGCCTGTGTCTATTTGGCTAGGTTAAATTTACTTTGGATTATGTGCTCGTGCTTTCTGCATTCGTCGAGGAGAACATTCTCATTTTCTGTACAGCCTGGCCTTCCCGGTTCTTTTTTTGTACTCTTTTGTTGTCCATTTTGAAGAAGCTAGCTCACACTGACAGGCAATGCTGCCATGTAACATGAAAGGACGGTGATGTGAATGAAGCATCGCCATTGTGATTTATGACACCTACTGTGAAAGCCTTTGTCTTACAAGCAGACAACATAACGCTTGCCCCTAAATGAACCCTTCAGCTTAGGAAAACATACAGAAATGTGTGCAACCGGCTACCTTAACAAAGATCAAAGCAGGTTGAAAAAGAAAAATCATAATAACCCAACAATAGGATAATGGATAATGTGTAAAAGTAAGATATATTAAAATACTTGACCCCCCTTTCTACTCGTCTACTAAGTTTACTTAGTTTATATTTCCCTGAGCATTTTTAAGACAATCAAACCTGCTCCAACTGAAACCTCTTCACTCATGGAAGCTCTCATTATGGGCAGCAGCACTTCAGAGAGACTCGGCACAACTTGGCGTCTGTCAGCAGCTGCAGGTTTGTCCCAGTTTGTCCCACACTGCCTGGAGGGAATATTGACAGCTACCCTGCTTTGTTAGGGGAAGTTAGTGTCGCCATGGCAACATTATACACCACCAGGTTCAGTGAACGGTTGGCTGATTCCCTCACTTGCTCTCTCCGAATCTTCTGGCAGTTTCTGTCATCTTTCATGTTTTTTCCCTCCCTCTTTTCTCTCCATCTGCCTCTCACAAATAAAAAAGTAAATAAATAAATAAACCAATGTCCTCTGAGGAACAATTAATTGAAGTTCCTCTTTGCCTTGTCATTCCCACGCATCACAGCGGAGCACTAATATCTAATCATGACCTCCGAATGCTTCATCCTGATGCCTCTTTAATTTGTTTAGTTTGCGTCCACCTGCTAGCAGAAAACTTTCTTTGAAAGTTATCAAAGACTTTAGACTAAGTAATGCTGAGAGAGACGCTGAGCAGCAGGAACTGTCTTTTCCCAGATCATTTTTTAACATTGCCTCAATGACCTTTTTGTTTTATCAGGCAGCTTGCAGGAGAAACACGGCCGACGGGATGACAGGATGACATTCAGCAACAGTCCAGGTGTTGTGATACTGCAACAAAGTTGGCGTGTCTCTTCACGGAGTCACACAAAATACAAATACAGACCATTAGCTAGGCATGAGAAAAAGGCTTTTGTAGTCTCACACTAAATGCCTCTTTGCTGAAGATAATGATGTTGGCTTTTCTCGAGATTCTCAGAGGCATCGATTCAAATCACTGGTCATTTCTGAGGCTGCGTTTTCGTCTGGCAAAAATCCAATTGTCTATCTTTCAGTCAGTGTTGAAGAGCTTCTGTTTGTGATTGATGGCATGTTAAAGCAGTAAAATATCACTGATTAACTACAAACAATATATTTTATTTTGGGCAGCTAAAGTTTGCTAAGAAGAAGCTGATTCGTAGCCTGAAATCCTGGATGTTTATGCTTCGTTGTAAACCGTAGATCATATAGACATTATCAAAATCATTCATTAGCACAACTGTACCAGTGCTGGAGAAAGACTTCTTATGAACTTCTTGTAAATTAAGTAGCAAGAAGTTTGCAACTCTGCTGTCGGCTGGACCGGCACAGTGCGTAAACATTGTCTCTGATTCTCACAGCAGTAGGCTTTTACATTGTTTTACACGTTGTTGTGATGAATATCAGGTATTGTATTGTTTGTGCGCATATGATGCACAGTGCTGTACCTGGCTACAATCACTGCTGCCATGATCGCTGGATGTGCTTCACTTACCATCAGCTCTCTGAAGACTCAAGAATGGGGCCAATTTAGTGCCAAATGTATGCATATTACCTCATTTAAATACATGCAAATAGCATCGAAGCACCGCTCTGTCCTTGGCGGCGCAGTTAGGAGTGCATTATACCCTTTGCCAGTGCTTTGAGACTTACATGGTTTCTTTTTTTTTTTTTTTTACTTACTTGTGGAGGTTTAGCAGCTACAAAAGCCACGCGATCCTTTTGTGATGTGGCAGCACAGTGTGGTGTTTCTTTCTTGACAGATGCTAGCTCGCAGAGAGCACATCCACCAGGCTGAGAGGTTCAATTAGCATGGAATCGTTAATTCAGCAGATAAAATGTGCTGAGAGTTGTCCTGTCAGCCAGCAAAGTCAACTGTTGCCAGCTGAAAACCTTCACCTCTTAAAATCGTTTTGAAGTAGCTCTGGCTTGAGTTAAAATCACACCTCTTGTGGTTTTAAAAATGCCATTTTCAAAATGCAGATTTAACTTTTTCATTATCCATATACACGTACATCCTTTGCAGCTCTACGGGGGACTTGAAACTTGATGGGTTCTATTTGTTTATTTAGAGACAATCTGCATTGACCAGCATAACTGTGCCAAGTCTGTGATTTTTTTTCTTCTGATCCCTTTCTTGCCTGCTCACAATATTTCTATCATTTTGATTTGTTGTGTAAAAATGAAAATGCTCTTAAGGTTCCCTGTGTGAACCATCGGGGTAAACATATCCTGGAATACGGCCATAGCAGGAAGAAAAGCCTGAGGTTTACCACTGTGGGTGTAGGCTGCTGCATTTAGTGTATTTTAACACTGCTGTTATCAACGTCGATAACAGTGATAGACCAAAAAACAAAATCCCTAGAGGGGCGAGAGACATGAGTCTGTAAGCACATATGAGCCAGTTCAGTACAAGAGTGCCATTTACTGCTCTCCCTTTTAAAACTTCCATCAAGTACCCTTGAGCAAGGTACTCCATCTCCAGCTGCAGCTTAGCCGCTGGAGAAACCCAGGTGTGTAACTGTGTGAACGTGAAGCACCGCAGTGCTGAGAAAACATGTTAAAGCTCTGAAATAGCATTCCCGAGCACTGAATGAATGATGGCAAAGAAGAAAAAAACAGACACCAAAGTGTTTTTCAGCTGGATAATGTGTCCATGCTCTGGATGTGCATCAGTGGTTTTCATCTTTTAAAGACTCAGTGCGCTTTCCTCCATCCCTCCTTCCCATCTGCTGCAAGGTCTTTTTGGAAAATGGCCGCAGCTAGCATACGATTAACAACTGAAGTCATCTAACATGAGTTAAATAACTGCCAAAGAATTAATTCAGTGTTATGAGATGCATTCCGTCTTCAAATTTCCATTAAGTGAAGAGGTTAACAAAATACAAACAGCATGTGTCGTGACAAAGGCACCAAGCAAAAAAGTGCAAATTACTTGAACAAAGGTAAAAAACAAGTTTTCGTTTTTTTTGTTTGTTTTTTTTTTCTAAAGAAATATGTGCTTTTCAAAATGTAAAACAGACAGGCGGCAGTTCTCCTAGACTTGTTAATGAGAAGCTCTAAAGTTACAAACAGTCCATCTGTAATTGCTTTTCCCATTTAAACTCCTGGTTTAATAAGACATAAAGATCACCTGCTTGACATTCCTTTGAGCTCACTACACCTCTTCTGTATAAACTGATCTTTCAACCTTTTGTTCAACAATTTGTTTCAACCAATTACTGTTGTGAATTGATGTACTTTTTTGTTTGGACCAGGGATAATATCTGCTTAACCTGTACAGGTGACCTACAGTTTACACCTAAAAAAGAAATATAAAGTTACGAGGGGAAAAAAAATGGAACAGAACAAAACTTTTAAACTTTCCTTTCTTGGCATGATAGAGACAAAGCCCTGAATACTGAAAATCTGCCATTTAATTCTTGAATGAAACACCTTTGCAAACATCTGTACATTTGGTTGCAGATGTTTTAAGCACCGCTGCGCAAATCCAGTGTGCCCTTTGCAGTATGGCGGTATAACCAAGCTGCCAGTGTTCCACTCACAACTTGCTGCACTGCTCACCTCAAGGTTCTGCTGCAATCATTTGCTGCATCTGCTTCTCCTGCTCATATAGTTTTGGGACAGGCTGTGCAGTGAAAGCTTCACTTGAGGAAAGCAGCAGCATCTTCAGTCCCCCATCTGTGTCTACACAAGACGCGTTCAGGTGCAATATTGGGTGTAGGTCAGCTGTGAACAGAAATGGAAAGAAAAAAAAAATAGGCCTACGTTCATGGTTATATTCATACAGGGTGAGTGAAATGTGAGCCATTACGTGGGGCATGAGAGTCAGAAAAGCACAGCTGAAACACCACCATGTGTACACAAGGCTTAAGTTGGAGGCTTTTAGGCCTGATATTCTGCAAAACAGTTGACCACAGACACACGAGGCTGTATTATGTATTATAGTATGTTGGCTGTGTTACATAAATGCACACAATGCGTGTAAAGTCTGTTCAGTCATACAGTACAGGATCCTTTTGTTTGCGCAGACATCTAGCTGTGATGTATTTTACATCACATGTACCCTCACAGCAATGGAGATTCTGCCAGTTAAAATCTGTCTGTCACTTCTCCTCCTCCTGCTGTGATGATCTTGGTGTATCCTTGCAGTGACTGTGGACATACTCTGCATTGTCATAATCTGTAGACGATTTGTTAGTTTTTAGGTCCAGTGGGAGCACGCCAGATTGGAGTGGATCTGTTCTTTGAAGGAACCTGCTATAGTTAACTATAACTCTAGTTTAGAGAATATTATAGATCCAGGATGACACTGACGTCATGGTGGGACTGAGAAATCAGGTCTGCTAATTCAGCACCACGGACAGTCCCATGGATTTATTCATACACAGCACAGTGAGTCCACTGATGTTTCAGAGCCATGGTTGGGGTCAAATAGTTATATGTACATATCAACATCTGTAAAGAAAAAAAAGAAAACAATTCAGTATTATTTGTGTATATTTCAGCAGTAATTATTCTTAAACATGTATTATTATTATTATTTTTAAAAAATGCAAAGACTGAAGTATTCATATTTCTTTATGTTTCAGTTTCTGAGGGTATTTCATAAAAAGCGACCATATTGACATAGACTTCAGTTTTGACGTTGAACTGGATGGATTATGAATCAGTACTCTCAAAATTACTCACACCCCTGCAAGTTGCCAAATCTTCCATTGGACATTAGTTGGTTGACTGTAATACAGCCTAAGTTAGACATATTATCTGCACAGCTAACCATTATTCATTTTTTATGATCTCTCCCTGTGTCTTGCTTGGTTGTAAGATATTATTTATTATTATTACCCCTGAGCACATTCAGTGAACCTTCATCACGAGAGCTCTTCTTAACCATTTCAATTGCCTTATTGTTCAGTTCCACTTTGGTTTGACGGACCTGTTTACTAAACTGCAGCATCTCCCACCTTCCACTTCATGATTGAGATAATCCACAAACACTGAAGAACAGCAGTGCTAGCACTTTGGCACAGCTTGTCACCGTCTGACTTACTGCTGCTCTGTTTTAGGGTTGTTTTACTTTATTTTGTCCTTTTTTTTATATATATATTCGTTTGAAAGCGTCAGTGCACACAGTAAAATGGGAGGGCACTCTCTCAGGTCACACATATTCACACACATAAGCACACACACCCACGCAGCCACATAAATCAAGTTAGACTCAACCTCATGGGAGCACACATATGCCTTTACACTCACTCAGACACACACTGATGGCTTTCTTGGAGATTCACGGTGGCTATAAAAGGATCTTGTAAAAGAGTGGTGGAATACCCCCCCCCCCCCCCCGCTGCAGCTCTATAGGGTTCATTAACCGACACACACACACACACATACACAGAGTGACACTCACACGCAGACAGATATAAAGTGACCCCTGCAAGGAATTCATTCATTTTTATGCCCCCTCTCACCTCGTGGCTGTTTATTTGTTTTCCGACCCATTAGGTTAGCAGCTTTTCAGGACTCTATCCCCCCTTTTTTAGGGTCTCTCTCAGCTTTTACATACTGTAGTGCTGACTGGGTCCCATGAAGAAAAGATGGTCCACTAGAAGTGACAAGCGCAGCTTGAAGACACTTTTCACTGTTACGAAATGTGGCTAGAAGCAGTGTAACTCTAGCAGTTTTATTGTTTAACCTCTTCCACGACAACTGCAGTTTTAGTGTGCAGTGTAGCCAAAAGGTGTTTGATTTTTTTTTTTCATCTTTATTGTGACAAACCATTCTGCAGCAGCCGTAGCATTGTTGCTGCAAGTTGTTGGCTAAATACATATATTTATGATTGCATAGATCAAAATGATAATCATATTCGATTCTGTTTAGTATTCTGACAGTAAATGATTCATTTTGTCTGGTTTGTCAGTTTGTCAGATCTAGGCAGTTGTTCTGAGAAGTATAATAATAGGAAGAGCATCATTTGCTTTGTGTCCTTCACTGCATTATGTGTTTTGAATGCACACCACTGTCTTTTAACTTTGCACTGTCTCTAATTGAAGCTTATCCATAGTTCAACACTATAATTGCCATTACAATGAAGTGATTTTCCATGTCTTCACATACTGTTGTTGTTGTTGTTGTTTTCTTTCTTCTTATTGAAGGTCCACGACTGAAAGCTTCCCTCAGTACTTAGGTATGAACATGTTTTTCCTACCTAAACACAGAACAGGAGATTTGTCTTCCGTACTGAACCTTAAATGGAGACTATTGTGAAGCATATTGTGAAGCATAGCGGGTTTCATGAGCTCAACAGCATAGCGTGACTGGGTTTGTTGTGGTGATCTGCTGCTAGATCTACTGTGAGCGGGATGAGTGCAGCACTATCAGAGTTCATGAGGTTAAAGGCT
This sequence comes from Protonibea diacanthus, assembly GCA_028641955.1. Lineage (NCBI taxonomy): Eukaryota > Metazoa > Chordata > Actinopteri > Sciaenidae > Protonibea > Protonibea diacanthus. The sequence continues at coordinate 11,839,453 of CM053990.1, forward strand.
CTGTTGACGTGTAATTTTTGCCTCAGTACTCAGCTCCTGTTCAGCGGTGTGTAAGCATTTACAACTGGCAAACCAAATAATCACACTAACCATTGCTCCTTCCCCGGCTTCCTGCTATTTCTACCTCCCACTGCCTCCTAATTTATGCTCCAATTCATTTTCCTCCATCATGCTTCCCTTTATTTCGTGACATCAAAGAGGGCTGCATGTAAAACAGTGATTTGTATCATTTTAACATTTATGCCCATTTCACCGTGTTGTGCATTAAGAGCTTAAAGAAAGAAAAAAGCAAATGACAAGAAGGGAAAAGGAGTGAAAATGCTCTTTAACGCTGCTATGCGCCAAATGTTTATGTGATTATAGCATCTTTCAAATTATTGTGCTGGCAGAAAGGCTTGAAAAAAAGGACTCAAAAGAAATAACTGAGAACAAAGGCATCTTATGTTGGACTGTCAATGTGTCCATTTAAAAAAAAAAAAAAAGCTCAGTGTACCAGATGAACAGATGAAGTATTTATTTTCAAATGACGATCAAAATAATATCATAATCACAAATCCAAATAGCAGTCCTTGACAGGTGTACGTGTGTGTTGTGTGTGTGTGTATATATATATATATATATATATATATATATATATATATATATATATATGAACAGTCAGAAACGAAGCGCACATATTATAACATTACAACACACTGTGAGCAAAACCACCAGATCTTTAACTTCAAACAAAAGTACCATTGGCTGTTACACTGAACGCACAATACAATGCTGTAACAGTTAGCTCCTGCTGTGGTTTGGGGTTTCTTGTTTAGTATCTTTATTTTGTAAGTCTCCCCTCTCCTTGTGTCTAACTTTACTTTGCGCCTTTGTTGTTGTTTCCTGCCAGTTTGGATTGTCTGCTCCAGTCTTCGATGTTTTGGATCTTTGTAACCTTCTGATGTCACCTTGGATCTAAGCTCACATTAATACACGGAACAACCACAAATGCCTGCGTTCTGCGTTGTTTTATACAGCTTGAGCCTCCACTTATACTCTTGTAGTTATGTCATGTCGTTGCAACCTTCCTTTAGTTTTTTGACTTGAGTGCTGGCGCTACCTGCTGCTTATCTCAATGAACCACCATATATTTTTGTGAAATTCCTCAACATTTGTATGCCTATCTCTCTCAAGTTGTCTGTTCCTTCACTGGAAAAAAAGTGTTAGCGGTGAACATTATTCCAGGCAGCACAAAACCTAATTGGCCGAACAAATTAGTTTATTACTGTACTTTCTAGAATACGGGTATTATGTGTGGGTTAAAATGGTCTCTAATTTGAGTTTATTCACGCTGCAGTGATGCCGTCCACATGGTCACAGTGTGAATAAGATGATGGTGATGACGTAGGTGGGTAATATATGTGATTACCATGCACCCTCCTGCAGCATGATCACGGTTGCCTGCTAAACAACCCTGTGAACCCCAACTTTAAAGAAGAATTACAGAGGCGTTTGCTGAGTATAATTGGAGTTTTTAGGCCAAGTAAGACAGTTGGAGACCTACAATTTCAAAGAATGTCAGCTATTGTATCATAGATACCGGGACTAACTTTTCCTATTTCATTCTCATGGACAAAGAATGATAATGGATAATTACAGTTATACAATCTGAATGAAGGGTAGCTTATACCATAGCTTGATTGTCTTTGTTTGTCTGAGCAGGTGTTGCATGTTCTGTTGACCTTGTTCCTCTGGGTTTACAGTCTCCTCCTGTATATTCATGTCAGCATATTCACAGCTCGCGGTGAACCATCTGTGAACTCGTCCAGTGCCAGGACAACTTTCTGCCCCTGTAATACAAGCCAAGTTTGACCCACACGCACTGCGTCATTTTGCAAATGTATGTGCATATTATGGAGGGTGGGGAATGGGTGTGACAAGACAAATTGCAGAAAAGTTGAGAAGAATGGACTTTATCTGTATCCAACTGGAAAAAAGAGCTCATTACGTTAAAAAAAAGATGATTAGTCAACTAGTGCAGGATGAATAAAGGTTAAAAGACAACTCTCTGTAGAGATGAGCTAGCCATGGCCACTGAACAATGCAATGATTCAATGAAGGAAGATTCAGCAATTTGTTCCCATCATCAAAAAATAAAAGCAAAGCAGAACTGACAGTCAAACTGTGACAGCTTTGGGAAATATGATGCAGACGGAGAGAAAGCGAGGACTCGTGGGTGCAGTGGTAGTTAAACCCACTTACACTCAATTTATCCAGCGTTTCCAGCTGACCTTAATCATTGAAATGGATGAAAGCACTGTTTTTTTTTTTGTTTTTTTTTCATCTGAGTAACTTCAGGTCTGCCATTTTACTATACAGCTCAATACTTTAATGAGGTTTAGGCTTCTGGAGATACTGTATCATCAGACAGACGTGGAGCTAGAAGGTAGTAAATGAGGGAACAATGAATGGTGGCGAATATGCCAAAGTCATTACAGTGTATCTGCGTTTTTATCTCATTGATGAAGGAAGTTGGTCTGGTTCTTGTCGAGACCTTCAACCAGGTCAGATACCGAGTGCCCTTTTTGACAGTGACTGCAGCTCTGAAAGCTGACGGAATTGATTTGACATATACGAAGAACTGGAGGTGTGTCAATGATGGTATTTTCATTGACATGCTGGTTTCAGGCACACAAGTACACAGCTGAGAAATACTGCAAAGCTTAATGTAAAAGCCTTTGTAAGCTACATTATGCAGAGCTACACAATGATACAGAGTGAAGGGGTTTCATAGTCAACTTTCGATCTCGTAACCCATCAACTATCGTCTAATGGCAATTTAGCTTCAGGGGCCAACAGCCAATGTTTCTGGGCTTCCACTATACCAAGCAGCTATCCGGAAAATAGATAACACATATCAAGACTTCCTCTGCAGTTTGATTAGCAACTTCATACACGAGAAAGACACATTTCATTTGATGCCGATTGGTTCCAAGATTGCATGTTGGCCAATGCTCTACGCCTCTTTTGCTCTCAGGAACTGCTTTTGCATCCAAAGACTGCTCAGATGCGAGTGGTCGAAACCACGCAGACTACCAACAGAACCTAGTAACAGTTCCAATGGCAAAATCCTGGTCCTTTGCCAATAAATTCTGTATTAACAAAAAATTGCTCAAACCAAGACCAACTTTGTTAATCCTTGTAGACTAATCATTTGATCATTTAGCACGGTGCAGTAAAGAAGCAGGGGCAGCACTTCTACATCAGATATGCAATTGGGGGCGCTTTAATCATAGTGCGTCATGTATGCCTGTTCAGAGCCTTTAGGATAGACATCTAATGACAAAAGGTGGTGTTAAATACACATCATTTAAGGTATTATGAGTATTTAGAGACTCGTCCTTGTAAATGTGGAGAGCTGAATCTTTTCTGAAGTGGTAAATGGGGTTAAAAGTTCGTGAAACACTTTCAAAGTGAAGAGTATAATAATAATTTCTTTTAAATACAGATACACTTAGCTGTTTTTTAGTGCACTTAGTGTTAAGTTTTCATAATTTGAATTTTTGATATTGAATCACTTTGGTTGTTTTTTCTAATTTTCAATTTGAAGTAGTCATTTCAGTGACTCAAATCGACTCAATGATGGGCTGAATATGAGAGCTGAGGATGCATTCAATCTTTTCAGGAAGAAAATCTGTTCTTTGTATGTGGATTTATTTCTTATGCTGCAAGACAAGAAAGAAGAATAGGAAGAAGAGGGGAAAGAAGGAAATGCGATAAGGAAGAGGACTGAGAACAATTGGTTTATAACGTTCAGAGAGGAGAATCCGGGCTATTTGTCAGTATACAGGAAGGCAGGGAAAGGTTGACAGAAAAGAGCGAAAGCTCTTATTGCCTTCTGCCCAGTTCAGGCCAGGAAGAGAGGAGGTAAGCAAAAAGAAAGTAGGTGATGTGACTAGGAGGCCAATTGATGTTACTTTCTTTTATGGATGTGGAGACCAAAGGAAGGTGGAAGAGGAAGAGGTGGTGAAGCAAGAAAAAGAATGAGGATTAAAAAGACATGAGGGATGAATGTTTTAGGGATAAAAAGGGTAGAGGGTAAAGCTTTGATGACAAGAGAGGGAGAGCAGAAAGGCAACGTGCCAGGGGTGATGCAGAGTGGGTGGTGGTTCCCTAACCACCACTACAGCCTTCTGTCCCACAATCCATCAGGGTATCCGAGGCTGCATGGCCACGCGCTACAATGACAAATCTGCCTGTCAACTGAGCACTGTCCAGCATGACAACTTGGCATTTTAACTGCTCAGAATAACTTTCAAAAGGAGACATTGAGAAGAGAACATGAATTTCATACAGTCAGGAGGGACACTTTATGGGTATTTTATCTGTGTGTGTGTGTGCTACTATAGCCAAAATCTTCAGATATCGATCAGACTGCCTGTGTCATCTTGAAAGGTGGCAAAAGGTTTGTGGTTTGTTCTTCACAAAGAACGACGGCTGTGATCACCTTGAATTTAGTCCTCTAAAATATAGACTCACACAAAACTGTGTATTAAAATTACAAAAATCTCTTTGAGTATTAAATTTGAGCCAATGACTGGAAAAACCAATACGTTTGCGAGCTTAACAGGGTCATGGAAGCTGTCATTGTTTCGAGAGGAGAGGCTGATTATACCGCAGCGTTATTCGAGTAATTTGAACGTTTTATGAGGCAGCTGTAACAGTGGAATATGTTCCTCTGTGTCCTTGAAACTTCAATATTTAGTCATAGCAACAGCCGTACAGTAAACATTACAGAAAGCTTGTGCTTTTAGTTAGGGTTCAACAGTCAAAACATTTCCGGCATCGTTGGACTGTGAAATTAAGAAAGACTGATATCTCAAAATTGCAACTAATCGCCTGACATTGCAGACAGCAGAATTCTATTGCCCCGAGTCACTTTATACATACCATTTAACAACTGTTGTATTCATTAGGAGGTCTTATCTTAGTTGCGGTCCAAGATTTTGTCAGCTTTTCTTGTCAATGAGGTAATGCAGAACTCTTGACAGCTTTGACTGACCAGCTTGTGCACACTGTGGTGGTGAAAGCTTGGTTGGGAGAACACGCATCAGTCTGTCTCAGTCTAATTCCAGTTCCAAATTAAGTTCCAAATTAATTGAGTTTATCATACAGTCGCTTTAAAGAAAGGAGGAAAACCTTCCTTGTAACCTTTTTATACTCTTGTAGAATTCACTGAGGAACAAAACATTTATTTCTTGATCAATTGGATCATAAAAACAAAAAAAAAAAAATGGAAGAATCAAGACAATGGGAATCCAGAGTGGAGAAACAGACAGAAAATAGTCACTTTGGGTTGATGCGTAGAAGTTTTTGTCATATTAGATATGAGGATAACAAAAAGTAAGACAATTATTTAAAGGCAGTTTAAGCAATTAGAGAGATTGTGATCCAAAAATACAAGACCAAAACCGACTTGAAATGTTTTGACATCGGTATCTCAGTGCAAACGATAAAATGAAGAATCAATTGACAACTTGAGGGGGGAAAAAAAAAAAAACATTTTATGGTGACTTATGGAGTGAAGTATGAGTGTTACTGCGGCACTGTTGTCTTTTCAAAGGAATGTCATTCTACTCATGAGATTGTTATCACAGTGTAATGATGCTGTGAGAACAAAGCCTGCGTTTCTCTTCTGTTCCACTGTTTTTGTCTCATTTTTTCTGCAGCTTCTTTTCTCTATTGTTCTGGTTTTTCTGCGTTGCTCTCATTTCTTTCTCCTCCTCCTCATTTCTCTCACCCACCACTGTCTTTTACTCCCCCCCCCTCTTTCCTCTGACACCGACTTTGACATTATAATAGCTGAGAGTTTCTAGAAATGCAGTCCCTTTAGCAAAATGTGATTTAATTTAAATTGAAGTCTTCAGTTTTCGTACCTCCGTTTCCGGCTCCACTGAGCTGGACAATAAAAAAAAAAAAAATGCTCATAACTCTCTTTAGCTCTCATTTTAGTAACAAACAGCTGCTAACGTTATCAGTGTTTGAATAAATTGGATTTGGAAACACATTTCGCAAACGTAGTCACAATCACGTGATGTTTACTAATTACTAAATTTTCTGAATTTGCATTAGGTTAATGCAAGGCACAAAGATGAGAAAGAACAAATCATCATTACAGGCACGCAACTACCTGTGTGAATGACACTAATAATTGGGATAATTAACTTCTTCAACCCTGCGGAGCCATTAGTGGGTCGAATGTTATGAATGCATGCTGAGAACTCTTCAAACCTACAGAACTTTAATTTAAATTCTTATCAAGATACTGTATGCGTCTTAATTGAAGGTAATTGCACATACAGTGATGCACATACACGTGTACGCATTTTAGTTGGATATTGCAGAGCGCATTTAAAAACTCATTATTTTACCAGGATTCATCTCTTCTTTCTGTCTCCCACCATTTCAATTTTGATTTTCAGTTTCGGGTGACACGCCATGATTGAATTTATTACTCAGACCGAAGGATACGCTATTCTCATCTTTGTTTATACTTAATCCAATTTCTTATAACGCAGCACAAGTCATTATTTTAGGAGATGTAACTCTTCTCAACCATTTCATTTCCAATAAAACATCCCATCGGATCCCTGCTGCTGCATTTTGTGAAAAGGATTAGTCACTACTTAACCTTGATTTTCTCTGATACACTCATCATTTAAAGAAAAAAAAAAAAAAAGACAGAGTTGCATTATTACCAAAATGAATAACATGAATAATCTAGGCATTCTCACATTATCATCAGATTCAGAGTTAGTGTACGCTTTTATTTGTGGAAGATAAAAAGAGCCAGTGGCATTAATTTCCTGATGATTCTGAAAAAGCACTTTGAGGCCACAGACCTTTGTGAAAACTGTACAATCATCTAAATGCACAATTTCAATAACAGAACATAGTACTTCTTTTGGAAGAATAGCCACATATAGAATAGTCACATCAGAATTGTGAATCAGCATGATGTGATGTCCCTGTGCATGGTTTTACATTGTTTGGTGTTGATTTGTGCATTTGTCATCTCAGTTTGTCCCATCGATCACACCAAACAACTGGCAACTATCAGAAAATAGCATGAAATATATCTTTAAAAAGCATGACTTTATTTCATTCCAGTGCCAAAGATTTCAAACCTGAAAGCAATAGACCACAGGCTGTTCAGAATATGCACAATGTCCTTATCAAGTCTCATTAGCAAGAGCCCTTTAGGTCGGTTTGACTGCACTGGCCCGTCACCTATCACCAGATACAGCAAATACTCATGTTCAATGAGAAGAACTCTCTCACAGCCTCAAAACTCACCTAACTATCCCTACCCAGCTAAACGTAGTCAACACCAGAAGAAAACTAGGAGATTCAAGTCATTTTATCCAAGTCTCATTTAAGTCCTCAGTGATTTATTCTTCGTCATCTCAGTCTTACTTGCAGTATCCAGTCCGGAGTAAAGACATTATATATTAGTACCTGTCTAATAATAATATTACACGCCGATTTATTTATGAATATGTTAAATATATGACACTGAATTTAATTTGCATTAGAATGATCACTATTCAGTGAAATAAATGTTATCAAACAAATAACTTGATCTGATCCGAAGACCATTGGGTAACATTGTGAGCAGACTTCCGGGTAATACCTCACTTTAACTCACTTTTGATCACTGCTGTTCGTAAACAACATATCAAAGACTCCATGTTATCTGTAACTTAAGTGTCTGTTGCCCCCTACAGCACCTCCTCCTGTTGCTTTACAAAACCTGCCCTATCAGACTGCTCCGTCTGCTTCTTCACCATGCTTGTCTCAAAATCAAACTTACCAGCATCACATAAAATCATCGGCCTTCCCACACTCAAACTCTCAGACATGACCAACAGAACCATCACAGATCTAGCATCCAACAATGATCACCCTCAATCATCACTTTGCATTGCTGCCATCTGAACAGAAACACACGACCTTCAGATGGAGAGCTCGCTTCGGCAGGAGTTTTGTCCTCTCTGCCATTGCAGCACTGAACAAACTGCCTCACTGACTATGTTGTTGTGGTAATAGAGTTCAGTTAGTTCAGTTAGTAGTATGGAAACCCTTGATGGTGTTGCATTTAGGTGCTTGTAGTTAGGGATTCATTAGTTTAAACACACAGAGATGCAAATGACTAAATGATTAAATTGCAGAGTCAGAGCCGGGTAAAAGATCAGTCAGCACAGGTGCAAACATGGCAGAGAATCCAGTGTCAGCTGATATCAAACAGAAAAGTATATCTGATACTGAGAGGTAATAATATTCCTCTGTAAAAACAAATAAATCCAAGGGCTGTACTACTCCAACACTAGCCCCCCACAATGCTAGAGAGCATACACATGCTGGGGAGGCTCAGCGATCTGGCGTGGTGTTCTTGTTTTTCATTAGCCATGCAGGTTGTGGTGCCACGCAGGGCGCTTTAGGTCATGTTGCTCCCAAGAGAGGCCCATCCTGCACCCATGACCTCGCACGCCACATTAGTAGCCGTGATGACGGCTGTGAACCGACCCGCTGCATCTGTTACAGCCTGTTTAACTCTCTGCAAGTGTAGCACGAGGCGATCCTCAGAGCCAAATTGTATTAACATGAACTGGGTCTGTGTATGTCTGCGCTTAGTATTGAGAACAGAACAGCAAATCACATGTTCGTAGTTCACTTAGTGTGTGTGTGCAAATAGACAAAACCTAGGCCTAAAGAGAGGCATCTCTTTACATGATTTTAATGGGCTTGAACATTTGTATATTATAATATATTTTAATAACAGCCAGGTTAAAAAGATTAAAAAAAATGTACATGTTTATGTGGTTTATGCTAATGTCTGGGTCTAGGCTACTCCTCCAAAAGCCTCATCGAGCCCCGCTCCTCTTCTGTTCTTCTTGACCACGCCCAACTTTGTGTGATTCTCTTGATCCATCTGTTCACCTCTCTGTTAGCAGTCCATTTACTCCTTTACTTTCTGATTGGGCTAACTGTTTTCTGTCTCCTTCCTCTGGCTCATCCTTGGCAATAAGACACAAGCAATGTGAGAAGGAAGCTGACCTGATTTCACTGATCTGAGCGTGAAGGTCAAATAGCGAGGTGAGACAGAGCCGAGTAATAACAGGAGAGAAAATGGAGCTAAAGTGGCGGCTGATGCTGCACTGTACGGGTGTGAGAATGTGTGTGTTTTATACATCTGTTAGCTGATGAGTGCGCGGGCGATTTGACCTTTGTATGTTTGAGTCAGTGTTTTTTTTCTGTGAATAATTGTACGTACGTCACCTATAAAACTTTTGCACTGCAACAGTTCAGAAATGTTTGTCGGTAGTTCGAACAACTTCTGAAAGTTCCTCACCCAAGACCGTTCTAAGAACGCCATTGGGAATTGGGATCTCACTGGGTATGCAGAGTTGAGAGAGTAGAGCGGCCTTCATACTTATAGTGACCTGACCTGACTGCGAGCAATACAGCATGATGCGCTGCTTTTGGTTGACCTCTTGTTGGACACATTTGAATCACTTCGTATGGACAGGGAATGTTATGATCAACGAACCTGAAATAAGGCGCTATCAATATGATGCTTTGCCATGTAACTACTGTACAGAGACCCGAATAACATTTCAGCTGGTTGGAGGGAGACAACCAATGAGCCAGATCTTTCTGGTTAATAAAATACACTGTCGTTAGTAACAACTTGTGTGGTTTTGGCTATATTTTATTTAATTTCCAGCAAGAAACATCTCAGTATCATCATATAAAACTTTTTTTTTCTTACCATGGAAAGTACAACCAAGATTTTACTTGAGTGGCACTGGTTACATCTCCAATCGGATCTAGAGCGCACAGCTGATTGCCACATGGTCTGGACTAGCTACTGGATTCGGTGTGAGCAACGTGATTGTTGGAGGCTTCGGTTAGGATATGGTGTTAGCGTTTCAAAATGCACAATTATTGAGTTGTATGGTACGGACACACAATAAACACTTCAGAAGAAAGGGTGACAAGATTGTTTTCCTTTCTCTTGAAGGTCACCTTATGGGGGTGATCCAACCTGCCATACATGTGCTCACTTGCTAACTTCTGTTTCCAAAGAAACAAGATATGTTGGCTCTTGAAGAACACTTCTACTAAAGGATTTTGCATGTGTGAATGCATCAGTAGCTGGCATTAGCTGTTTGCTCTGCATGTTTAGCGCCTTTTATGTACAGGCTTGCTTGTGTGTGTGTGTGTGTGTGTGTGTGTGTGTGTTTGTACATAGTTTGGCGTGTCCCTTGTCAAGAGGGGAGAGTGTTTAACAAATGACTGCCAGCTCGGGGACACAGGGGCCAGGGACCTCTGCTAGGGAGTTGGCCAACAATAAATCTCAAAAATCAATATGACAGGGCCCGGGGTAATCAGTATCAATGATTTTAAACTGGAATAAGTCCCTCAGGGAGAAGAATGATAAAATCCTCTGAGCTCAGACGCTGAAAAACAACCCGAGGATGAAGGATGGAGAAGAGAAAGAAAAAGAGAAGCAAGGGGGGAAAAAAGGAAGAGAGGGATTATTAATGTTTTTTTTGTTTTTTTTTTACCCAGAATCCCCTGCAGCAGCAGGAGGATCTCTGTTGTGCTTTCTTTGTCTGTCACTTCTGCTCTTTCCTTCTTACCTTCCGTCACTCATCCTCACTCTTCTGCCGTCTTGCCCACCCTCTCCCATGTTTACGCTCTTTCTCGTTTCGACATGCTGCTTTTTGCTCTTTGCCACTCCTTTTCACTTTCTCTCTCTTCAGCATGTCTGCCTGTCATAACTGATACCCGTGACTCACACCATTTTCGTTGTTTGGTCCTTTCATAGCCACTCGTGATTTCATTTTCACCCTTTTATACCCTTTATCTTCCCATCAAACAACTCAGAAACAAATTTCACTAAAAACGTCTTATAGTGCACCCTTATGTTGGACCCAACAATGTTTCCTCCAATCATATTTAAAGCAGAACGAAGAGGACAGAACTGAACTGAATACACTGTAAATCATCAGGTTTATAGTAGCCCACTTCCTGCTCTCTGATTTACTTGCCATCATGTTGCTTGTTTTTGCGATTTAAATCTAGTGCTGTGCTCCTTGACAGGGTTGGAAAACAAGTACCCCGATAGTAGACGGGTTAGAGAAGGGTGAAGTCATTTTCTTCTTGGCCACCAAAGTCACAGTGTGTGAGATACAGCTTGTTTTAAGTCGACTTGAAGAAATAATAACTCATAAATTATGTTTATTCAGTGGCAGTAGACGGGGCGGTCATTTGCTTATGGCAAGATATCAACTCCTGCACAAACACAAACACCTCGGACACCAAATCTATCTATGCTCTTGGTTGGACCACTTCTGTAAACGATTCATTTGTTCTCTACATTCTGTTCTCCATTGTTGGCAGGAAAAGTTGACTGATTCAGGCTTCATGTGCAGTACCAGCAGGTCTCTGGAACAGCGTCCTGTGCCCTTTGCTGAAGACAGTATTTAATCACTTTTGCCCCCCCTCCTTGGCACTACTCACAAATATGGCGAATGCTACCCTGTCATGCTTGAAACATCTGGTCTCCTCTGTGGTTAAATGTCAACAAATAACATTCTGTCAGCATTTTAAACATTCATCTGCCCTGGAGTTTCTCTTTGCAGAGTCTCCTCCTGCTGCCCTGGGTCTCTCCCCAACCCCCCGGATGTATTTTAAACCCAGATAACGCCCTAATACCCTTACACTTGCTGCAGCCAGAGCTCCACAGGCATTCATTTCAAATATATATATATATATATATTTTTGCCTCTTTTTTTTCCAGCAGATAAATGTTGGCATCTGCAATAACTCACATTCAAAGGAATGCAAACCACTGAACGCAGAGCAGGCAGGCCTCATTTTGGCTTCAGTGATACCAGAAGATGAAGAGAGAGCCTGGCAAGCCCGAGAGTACCAGCTGCGCAGCATATTCCACCAACACTGAATGCATTCAGTTGGTAAAACATTGGGAACACTCTCATTTTTTTTTTTTTTTCCATTTCAAGGCTTAACATATCTTTTGTTGCTTCATTGAAATCATTCCTCATCACCCTGAGTTCATTTGATACTGAATAAGGGTGTATATTGATTAGTTAACAGAATAAAACTTTTCATTTCTTTATTGCCTAAAGAAGAAAACAGAGCTCACGGCTCGAAATTATGTAGGGCTTCATTTTGGTTCAGAATTCAGATTCAGCTCATGACCTTTACTGAATGCCATCCCCTTTCTCTGACATTGTTTGCTATTATTGAATATTAAATCTGGTGAATCAAAAGATAGACATCACACGCAGAAATATGTTCAAAACTTTTTATTTTATTATCGGAGAAACAGTCAAAGGTGACCACCAAACTTTTCCTTTCCTTTCCTCTGTAAAAATGTTCACCACACACGCATTAATCAGAAGAATTCACATCCTTCATAGTATTTATAATGGCAAATGCAGTTTGCAGAGTTTTCCGTAACTGCTCCGTGCAGAGCAGTCAAAAAAAAACCTCTTTGATATACGATGTGGTGTGAACCAACTGATCACAAGATGCGTGCTCTTGAAGATCAAACAGTTGAATGGTTGAGCTTTAGAGAAAGTCAGGCTCCGGAGAAACTCTTTGAATCATCACCAGGAATGAAATGAAACGAACTAAAAGGCGAAAACCTGTAAAAAAAAAAAAAAGATGCAGGGCCTGAGGATGCCTTCACAGTGTTTGGACACCATCTAACATCCTTTTTGATGGAGCCTTTGAGCCTTGGACTGTGCAAGCCTCGTGAGGGAGTTCCCAAGAGCAGCTTCCTCATGAAAAAAAATCTTCTAAAAACATATTTTTACAGTATGACCTTTTCTGTGTTTGTGCTTCTTTGTAAACAGGTGTACAAGGGTGTAAGTTCAGATGGATGTCGGCTTGTAACAAAAACAGAGGTCACTCGTATGAAACAGGGCTGACCCGGCAGCAGTTGTTGTAGCATTTAGCAGCAGCAACACTAATGGCAGTGAAGGCAGTTAGCAACAGATGGCACGAGCAAAAACGCAGTTCAAAACGTCAGTAGTTGGTGGCAGCAACATTTGCACTGTTTCCATTAATATGTATCACATTTTTTGAACAACTTTTAGGTAAATCAGCAAAAGAAAATATGAATGAAAGCTCATTTCCATCAACTATCGTTTTGGGGGAGTCAGAGAACCCTTACACCACTTTTAATGTTTCCGTTTTCATCAAAATGAACATAAAAATGTTTATGTTAACACCAATAGTACTTAATGGCAGCAGTAGTTATTAGTAGCAATAACGTTTAGAAGCACCAACACTTGATTAATAAATTAATGACAGCGAAAAGCAGATGGCATCAATACAGCAGCAGCACTAGCATTACTATGGGACAGTAACTGCTACTGGTATACTGGCCGTGGCCGGCAATTATATGGATTAAAGACGTGTTTACAACTCAGCAGTGGTGAGTAAAAGATAGAGTAGCCCAAAATATTTCCATTACATGCTACAGCTTCAGGGAATGGATGCAGATGAAGATGCAAAACTAATATGAGATGCTGCAGGAAGCCAAAGCAAACACGCTACATTAACAGCAAACACGCTGCAAATAGAGAAAGGATAAATCAAAAACACACAAAGAGAGAGAGAGAGAGAGAGAGAGAAAGAGAGAGAGCTCCTAACTGAGCCTCCTCCGCCCACCTACTGTAGATGAAGTGCCACCGTTGGCAGTGCCCACCGCTCAAAATTATTTCAACTTTGACCTTGGCTGCCGCTGCTATAACTACACTATAAAAAAATATTTAAGAATTGAGTTGAATTTAAGTGAATACAGAAGTATTGCAGAAAATATCAGTCATGTATAGCAGCAGTAACTGTTCACAGTGCCGTTTATAAGAGTTCAGATGACTGATGGCCTGGTGCACACTTTTAGGTTTAGGTCTCCTCCCCTGCAGATGGCGAGTACCTGCCTTAAAGGTGGGGGTAGGAGGTGTTTTCTGGAGCATTTTGTACCATCTTGCTTGAAAACCTCTTCACGACCCCATTGCAGCCAGTAAAATAGAAGGTTTGTCAAAAAAAGGGCGAAATCATGGGAAAACACCGTCCAGTCACGTTGATGAGGCTGCGCATTACGATTGGATCCTGACACGTCCGTCAAACTTCAGTCCACTTCTCCCTCCCCCTCTGCGCGTTCACCCATTCGTGAACGAATAGAGACCCTCCCATTGCTTTGAAGGTGTGGTTTCGAGGGGAGGTCTGAAGAAAAGGCATGGGTGTGTATTTTCAAAATATAGCTTGCTGGAACCGTTTTCCCAACATCTCCTTCCCCACCCCACCCCCAAGTACCTGCTGACCTACTGTCCATCACCTCCATTGAACCTGCGAGCATTTCTTTCTGTTTCATAATAAATCGATGCTGTCTGACATGAAAATGTCACGCTGGATCAGAAGAGAACAACGCTACATCTTAAAGGTTGCTGAAGGAGGAGGAGGAGGAAGAGGAAGAGGAAGAGGGTTGTCTCATCCACCCCCTATGCTGTACACTGTAACTTTCGTACAATCCTATGCAGAAATTCATACTGTTGTATGGTGAGGGAGATGTGCCTGAAGAGAGCCGCTGCTCTTTTGCGTTAATCTCCTCAGTGGAGGAAACGGAGAAGCTTTTTTCCTCTGCTCGCTCCGCTCACGTCTCTTTTTCCCCCCCTCAGCTCCCCTGCTCATCATTTCACTTTCCAGCCTCCGCTCATAATCTTTCTTGCCCTTAACTCATCATTTCGTCATGTCCTCCGTCATATCTCGGTTTTAACATTCCTTCCCTTCTCTCTCTCTCTCTGTCTGTCTATCTATCTCTGTCCGTCACTGTCTATTCAGAGCAGATTAGAAGCTATCAAACTGCCAGCCGACGCTGACTCATGAGCCTCTGAGTGTGAGAAGCCTGGCGAGTTAATCTTTTGTCAAATCTTTTGTATTTAACTTTTGCCGGTAGCACACATGATTCATTTTTTAGTTATTTATTTTTTTTACCTTTCTGGTCACTATGCTACGCTTGATTACACACACACACACGCAAGTAGACACAGGATCAATGCCAATGCTAATCGAGGTGAACTGACAAGCAACAATGATGAATTGCCCACCTCTCTGCTAAGTTTAACCTTCTCCACTTTAGAAGTCAAACGGCATATTTTAACATACCGTGTGTGTTCACTAACCCTCTCAATGTAGATACACTTCCTTCCTATAAGATACATTGCAGTATATGCAAATTGGGTAAACATAACTGACCTCAAATTAACTGTGATCATTAGTGCTTGTCTGAACCGGTGTTGCCCTTTAGCTTCATCTCAGTTTAATTTAGAAAGTGTTGGGGGCAAAAAACAGCAGAGGGTCACTACCAGGTGGGAACCTACTAGCATGTCATGAGCGACGTTGCCATCTTGATTGTTTTTGGAGTCAGAAGTGGGGGGGAAAAAAAAAAGAAGAATTGCGTCCTTCCTTGTCGCAAATGTTCCCGTATTCCAACTAAACACTAAAATATGTTTCTGAAAACATTACAAGAGAGACATAGTCTTTGCAGTGACAGAATCTTTATTCGTATTTGATCACCACTGCCTAGTTTTACAGTGAGTTTGATGAGTGCCGTGTCTTGAGCCGGACGGACTCACCGAGAATGACTTGTCAATCACAAGGTAGCCACACTCCCTAATACTCCACGCTCCATACCCTGCTTCATCGTCCATTTCACTCTAAATGGAACCATAATTTACAAAATGAATACCATGCTCTATGGAAGAAGACTGGAAAGTCGAGACTGAGACCATAAATGCATGAGGAAACTGTTTACTGAGGAAGGGATATTTTCTCATTAGGTTGACTACAATCACACTCCTCCTGACAGGAAGATTCTGCAAAAAAGTATTGTTTCTTTTGCACGCTGTTAGAGTCAGGCCCGAGCTATGTACGATCTAATAATGGATGAGTAATGCAAAGTGAACAATGGCTGTTGTCGCCGTGCACATTTTATTTGTCGAAAGCTGGTGAGAAGAACATGCTCTATGTGGATAGTACCGGGTTTTGTTGTGTCTGACAATAAATAATCTTTACCTGTACTGACTATACATCACCATCAGAAGTCCAACAAGGCAAATCCACAGCATCTCAATTAGTAGTCAGTGGGTGTTACATCGTTGCAGCCTGACCTTTTGATTTGTGATGAGGTGTATTTCTGATGCACAGTGCAGCATGGGGATTGTAATGTTGGTTGGTGCTTTGATTTGCTATGAATTTGGGGGTATTGCACTTCACTTGACCTCCCTCATTTCCCTCAGTTATATCTTTTCTGTGTCTGGAGGCATTCATGGGTCCATCCGATCCTGAACGCGTACAAGATGCTACTAAATGACCTGCAAGTGAGTACCCTTGCTCAGGAGGTGAAGGGGTCAGAGAAAAGAGGTCAGATTTGTCTTGGAGGGCACAGATGATGGAAAATTAGTAATGCTGACATTAGCTGTCATTAGCAGCAAAGCAATCCTTATGAATAAGTCAATTTTGTCGTCCATCATGGTGACAGCAGGTGGACTAAACTGAATTAACAAGTGGATTAACCATGCTGTTTCACTCGACAAGAGACAAATAACAGAAAACTTGGATAAATTTCACAATTTTTTGGCCAGCGTCATGGCAAGGCACAGATGAGAAGGCTGCTAACCTCACATTAGGTCAGACAAGTTTTGTCAAAGACAAGGTTTTATTTTGACAACTTGTGAATTACCGCTTGCTTATTAATAATGAATAAATCAAATCTTATAGATTGAGTCTGCATCTCCTGGCTGGGTTTGGAACCAGGTTGGTTCATGTGGAGTACCACTTTTTGTTTGAATTTATGGACTTGTGAAGACTTGTACTTTTGACTTTTCCTTCAGTATCACCTTAAAGGTCCAAGGTGCATCTACTGGTGTAATCGCTGCATTGCAATCTCCTCACATCACCTTCACTTTCCTAGGGTAAAGAAAAAAACAACACTTAAAAGTGCATGTCTAGAGTCAGTATTTATTTTTTCCGTTCTGGGCTACTGTAGAAACTCAGCGTTTCAATATGGCTGCCTCCATGGAAGAGGACCCGCTCCCATTGTAGATATAAAAGGAGAATTTTTAAATAACAAAAACAAAAAGATTCTTATTTTCAGGTGACTATACGTGCATGAAATTATAGTTATGAATATTATATTCCATGACTGCCTTATTCTGAAAATAAAGGCCCCAAATCTTACACACTGGACCTTCAAGGCCAAAGTTTCTATTCATACACAAGTAATACTGAAAGCAAATTTCATGCTCATTCACACTCAGCTCAATGACTTTCTTTGAACACACTCAACCTGTCATTGTAATACATTGTAATACAGTGCATTGTACTTCTTTTCAGCACTCTGCAATGGAGATACTTTAGGGGTGGCTGGAAGGACTCTTGTTTACATACAGAAAAAAATAACCTTGTGCAGTTTAAAGTGTAGAGAATTGTGGTGTCATAGTTCAGTCTAGACAACCTTCACATGGTTTTTCCTAAAGCACAGAATCAACATGAGACCTTTAGCAGGGCAAATAACTCCGACATGCTCTAGATAACCTCCACCCTGCACATATGCACGAGCAATCATTGAAATGTTGACATGTTCTCGTTTTTTAATAGGCCTTTCCATTTTCAGCTAAAGGTCAAAGAAAAACCGTAGTCGCATGGCTTTCCTCTTGCGTGTCTGCTCCACGGCTCGCCCTCTGTTCATGCTGCATGTGCGCGTGTGTGTGTGTGTGTGTGTGTGGAGTCACAATGATGTGGTTGACTAAGGTGATTAAAAGCCAGGGATTGGAGAGGATGGATGAATTTTTTTATGCAAATTCTGTAGCTCTCTTGTTTCTCTTCAGACACATGGCACATGTGGAAGAAAGCTCACCCACTCTAAACTCTCTCTCTCACACACACACACACACACACACACAGCGGTCATAAACCCAGTCAAGCCTCCTCTCTGCGGAGCTGTAGCACAGCGTTCAGCTTTGATACAGCTGGTAATAAGTCATCAGAGCTGTGAGAGCTGAAGGACTCAGGAAGGTTTATTATTCCTGTCTTCACACAAAGGAGCCTCACTGATGGCTCAGGATTTACAAGATCACACGCATGTTCTGTACACTCCTGTGGCGACTATGCAAGGGATGTCTTGCGGGTGTAAGGTTCAGCACGAGTCAGTAAGAGACTGTATTTGGAGAGCAGTCATCAAAAAAACACAGTAAACTTAAATTTAAACAAATACGATCTAATTGAGATATTGCCTTATTTTATTCCAAACATTCATCTTGTCAACTGTGGCGCCTACGTTACCCATAAGGCAACTCGAACTGCAGACAGTTTGATCAGAGATTCAGGGGTGTTATGCTAGTAGGAGCTAATGTGGCCTCAAGCAGAGATGAAGGGCAGAGTAGAGAGGTCTGGGAAACTCACTCTCATTCTAGATGACCCAGATGTTAATTTTCAGACTTGTTGTCTTTGAGGCAGTTTATCAGATTTCATACAGCTCCCTCCGGAACCACAAAGGACTTTATGTAATTTTCACATATGTTGTGTACTCCCCAAGACCTTCAAACAGACTATGATATGTAAAATGTGGAGTTCTCCTTTTAATTATACAGTATATTATTAAGTGGGAGTGAGACGTACAACAATTTTGCAGTCAAACTGAAAGCAAAGAAGAAATGTCTCCAACAAGATACAGTTCTCTTTTAATTATTTAAAACATGTCGGCACTTTGAAAGAAAGAGAAATTAATTTCTCAATTGAAAGGGATATTTAGCAGAATTTGACCTGTCAAGGCTTATGGCATGCTTGGATTTTGAATATATACATAAAAGCAGAGAAACCTGACATCCCCTCCTGTACTAATACACAATACCTTTTTCATGCACTGGAGCTTTTATTTACCACCACGTCTCTATTTTCCATTTCATTTCATTTTTACTTATTTATCATTTCAGGGACAAGTCAAGTTTGGAAAATGTTGTGACTAAACCTTCTAATGGCGACGATAAACGCTTATCTGATTTGCAGGTTTGAGTATGACTCAGCTTCAAAATTCTTAAATGAATGTAAACTTTCATCTAACTCTGTTGTTTTTAGCGGGTTGGTAGCCTCTGCACCTTTCAGGAGGAAAGGGGATTTTGGGGATAATTGTCTGCAAGTTCCATAATGAAACCGACAGCTAAATTAAGGTAAAACAATTAGCTAAAGGGCGATAAACATCTGAAATAATGAACATAATGCTGGCATATCGCTCACATCTTCTACTCATTAATAGGCTGCAAAGTGTGGGAGGAAAACAGCTGTTAATAACTCACCTACTGTTTCTACATGCTCTGTGGACTAATTAGACAATACTAGGTGATGCCTGCTGGATTTGGAGGTATGAAGCTGTGTGCATGTTTTCCTGTTTTCCTGTATTCCTGTTTTAGCGAGGACCTAACCTTTAGACCACTTGTGCGAGGACATTTTTTCCTAAGTGAGGTGATTCTGGCTGATTCTTACTGGCTCAGGTTCAGGTTAAAATGTTGTGAATGTACACTGATTGATTCTGCCCTCGGTTCCCACTCCAGAGTGTCTGAGGGTATGTACCTGCTTACTACCCTGTTTTTCTTTTTAAGAAAAACAGGCCTCTCTATATGTGCTATGACAACGTTATGCAAGGAATAGCAGTGTTGACATGTTGGTCTTTTGATCCAGTCTGTAACAACAGAACAACTATTACAGAAAACGGATTGTCAGAAAATTTGATGAAGCCATTCATGATCCCCAGAGGATGATACTAGGTTTGTGTAAGAAGTGACCGCTTGACAACAACAATGGTGGCAATATATCAACAACAATATATCTGACCTCACTGAACGATTTGATGAGCGTTGGACTACGTCATATTGATTGCTGATCTGATTGGTTTAACTTTGGCCATGATAGCTGGTTCATCCAATCAAATGCAAAAGGATTTTTGGTGCCTGCCCTTTTTTCCAAAGAGCTTCCAATGATGACATCCCAGATGCGGACATGAAAATGTGTACTTCAGTGCTGACAAGCTACATGTAAATGTTACATGCTAAAAGCTAAGTTAGTGCTTTACATCTTAAAGCAAAGCTGAGCTTAGCTAAAGCTGATACACTTCACTTCAGATTGATGATAGCAGAGCCAAGTCTGAACAACCTGACAAGTGTCTGTCTGAGCTGTCTTGTAGTGGTGGCTTTATGGAGGATAAATACTTTGATTTATGCAACAACCTGGCCATTTAAACTTAAACTAAAAGAATTGGTTGACTGGTCTGCAATGCACATTACAGCCTAGTGGTGCTGCTAGTGAGGCTGCAGACTTTAAGTGATGTTGCTATGAAATATAGTAGTCACTGTACACTAGGGGGTTTACAACAGCAATGTAAAAGCTGCAGGACTACAGAGAGATCAGCCTCTGTGGTTAATAGATAATTTAAGCTTTGCCACTTTTTATCTAAATTTATCTGGACATATTATGATATATTACTACATAAGGTAGGGACAATGAAATGAATATAGACAATTCAGGGTCCTCATGAGGTGTGTGCGTGTGTGTGTGTGAGTTCGTGCCAGGTTCATTGCCAGAGGTTCGCCTCTCGACTAATTAAGCAGGTAGGCGGTGCAGACAGGGAACTGCCTGCACAGGATGAGCTGATGGCCATTAACGCGACTTCTGCTTCCACTTTAATCTTTCTTAGCTGGAGAGAGACGGATGGAGTGTGAGCGAAAGAGAGAGAAAGAGAGAGAGAGAGAGTGTGTGTAAAGTCTGTGGAGCTGAACAGAGAGGGAGAGACAGTGACCTAGAAATTGTGAGATGGGACAGAAAGAAATAAAGGTTTAGATGGAGAAACAGATGGAAAACTGCAGAGTAGCAAGGCTAGAAATCTGAGCAAGGGAGGGGATGAAAGGAGCGAAATGAGGCACAAGTAGAGTTTTGGAATAAGAAAGAGAGTGATATAGTGCATGCTGTGAGAAAAATTTGAATTGGAGTTAAAGGGAAATGATAGTAGACATGAAAACAAAGGAAGTGTCAGTGAAAACGGTGCAGATTTTTCCATATGCATCATTTAGGACAACCGCAGACTTCCTTTTCTGGACATTCCTTCCTAGAGATATATCTTTGCGCTGTCACAAATCAAACAAATCTAGAACAGTAAGGAGGGCACACAAGCCTATCTTATTTCACCCAAAGGAATTCATTAGTATAATGCACCCTTTATACCGTTTTCGGTAATTAATAAAGTCAGTCAACATGAAAATGAAAGCCATGGTGTTGAGAGCGAGGTTGATGAAGTGTTCTACCTGCAGTGTCAGTCCACCTTTACAAGTAGAGAGAATAGAAAATGCTAAATATATAGAAAACAAAAGGGGGGGTTCTTTGTTCATTTCCTTTTCTCATCAATGATATCAGGTATCCTTTCATGTGTGTGCCGCAGACATGATCACCTCTCCTCATCTCATAAAAAGCTCTGAGCGTGTTGGTTCAGTGCAGCTTAAATTGGTTTGCAGCAGCTCATTCCTCAGCCGGGCTCTCACAGGATGTTTGCGGTGTTTAGAGTTTATGAGTCTGTTTGAGCCCCGTGCGCCGCCAGCCGCTGTTTCTGCAGGCTGCCTGGGAAACCGAAGCCTCGACCGAGAAAGATTTTTGCCTTCGTCTGTCAGAATCAGATCCTCCTCTGCAGACGCAGAGTCTCCCTTCTTTTTTAGCTCGTTAGGTTAGCTAACTTTATTTCTCTTATGCAGTTGTGTGTCTGTCAAGCGAGTCAGAGGATTTGTGGATGTTTTCCAGTTATCTGCTTGGGTTTCCTAACCCATGTTTGACATCCAGCTAACAGCACATTCTTGCTAACATCTGCAAACACGCAGAGACATGCACCTCAGGACTATTTTGATCACCAAAAATTGCCAAAGGAGAAAAGACAGAAAAGAAAAGCTCCACCTGAATCTTTGACATTTAGCCATACACAGAATCAGATGTTCTTTTAGCTGCTATTTTAATACACAAATACACTGAAACCTGCTGTGGACACGAGGAGTTTTAAAGGCAAGGTATAGCATGTCACTGAGGTTAGAAAGTCAGTGCCTCTCATCGCTAATATCTGGTTAAATTTAACAGAAAGTTAGTGGAATAATAGAAAGGTGCAGGACTGTTTTGGAAGCTGAAAAAAATTGAACAAGGAAGCAAAAATGTGTCCATCTGCAAGTGAAAAGACGTGAAGCTTAGCTTAACCACTTCGCATGCTCGCTGGGCACAATTATCTAGGTGGGCTTTGCATAATCATTGTCATGGATGTTAAGCAGTTAAAGCTGCATTCACTGATTTATTTGGCCACTTGGGGCAGTACAACAGAACACAAATAAAACATTGTCACATTCTCAGCTTATATAAAATGAATGAATCTATTTCCAGTGCACATTTGGCAGATAGATAGCAGACTACTTCCCACTTCTGGCTACCTGTTTTCTGTTCTTTCAGCTCTGTTTTGGTCTTCACAAAGCTACCAGTTAAATCTCTCACTCACACCTTCCAACACTTCCACTTTTCCAGGTATTAAGGTTTTAAAGCCCAGCACCCGCCTGTTTGTTTTTTTCTCCCGGTAATGCCGGTGATTTGCATGTTCCTCAAAATTTGTTATGAATTGTCTTCATTCGCAGATAAGTTTGTCACCGAAACTGACAACCCAATTCAAGGGCCGTGTGCACACTTGTTCTCTGAGCAGTACGGACTAAATGTCAGGGCAGGATGGTATGCCAGAGAGAAAATTATATCTATACTTACTACCTGAATGTTGACAGGTATGCTAACTGTCTGTCAGCTGTTTGGTGCTTCGAAAGTAGCGCACCGTGTGTTTATCAAAAATGCTGGAAACATTGCCTTTGAGATGAGGCCACAACGCAATGCTTTTTTTTTTATCATCAGAAATCTGTTTTGTGTGAGTTTTTCCTTGGGATTACTTGATGAAGACAGGAGATTAAGACACTTTTAGCATGCTTAGTACAAACTAGGCTATTATATGATTCGAGTAAATCATCCAAATCATTTCTCTCTGACTGCTGGACAGTTAAACTAGTATCACACTGAGAATGCATACAGCCACAGGTGTGAATTGGTACAAAGATATTCACACAGAAGAGGAACCCGCAGTGGAAGGCTTTTACTCCAAAATGAAACACCTGCTCGTACAAAACATTCGGCAGAGGAACTATTTGAAGAAATGATCACCCCTCTTCATGCATAATAGGTAATTTCAGGTCTTGCAGTCAAAAACACTTACGAGGATGTAGCTTTTTTACAGTGTATATTCAGGATATTGAATGATCCCAGGAGGATGACAGTAGTTTCCCCTCCTAAAGCATTGGATCACTTGTAAAACCCATAAAACCCTCAGATAAACACTTTCATTAGTAATTATTCTCAACATTACGTGTTCATTTCTGCTCCTTCCCATCTTGCCATCTTAAGTGCTTTATTTTCTTTTCTTTCCATGAAACCGTGCAAATAAAGTCTCAGGAGGCGACATCCCTGCGGGCTGACAGCGGCCTATAAAATATGACGCCCGCCGGCCCGCCCTCTCAGCATCCGCTCAGCGCTGTATGATAGTTTGATAGAGTGATGGCACAAACACAAGACGGCACTAAAATGATAACGGCGAGTCAGAGGAGGGCAGCTGCATCGAAAGTGAAACTTTATTCGTACAGACGATACAGTTTTTAATTTCAGCCCTCAGCAGATCAGCGCCACCCTTCATTAACCCCGCCCTGACCCGCTCATTAATTCACAGTCCTGCTCTAATTGGGCGGCGGTGTGTGTAATGGCTGCTGTATTCTTGTGTTGTCCATGTAGCATAGAAAAGGTATGATTAAAAAAGTGACATCGCTAGGAGCGTCATGCATTCGCAGCTCAGCCATGAACCACGTGATTGTGAGAAAGTTCATATATATATATATATATATATATATATACACATACATATATATATATATAACAACTTCTCTCTCTCTCTCATTTTTTCTGTGAGTGTTTATCTCTGCAGTTATTATGTGTTTGCCTGACACAAAGGTTAAATGAACATTTTGTTCTTAATTAGATCTGAATTTATTAGTGCAGAGCCCACGCAGAGGATATCTGATTTTATTTTAGTTTGGAAATGTGCTCAGCCTTGTAACACCTGTAAATTATAAATTGTTGTCAGTATTCAAATAACTGTATTTGATATCTTAGGGAGCAAATTGTTGTTACACTGCAGAAGACTTGTGTTTGTGGTTGGTGAAGGTTAATTGCACACATCTAGTTACAGACCAGGGTCATACTGTTTCTGATGACAAAACTAGGAAGTTAAATTTGTTAATCCAATATTTATTTATTTTATTGTTACATACATAATGCTGTCACAAACAAGTATCGGTATCACATCAGATGTTTGTTATTGAAAGATTGTTTTTGTTATTATTAGGAAACCCTCCCTGTTAGAGATAACATGTATGTTATAACTTAAATCACTATAACATGATAATGTATATTATGTGATGACATATATTTAGAAATTGTTATTACAATGAGTTTGGATACCATGTTAATGTTAAAAAATCGTTTTATAGAGTGAAAAAAAAGAACATCTTGTTATAACATAAAAACACTTTTCAGGTTATAATGTGAGACTGATCTGTTTTGTATTTGTCTGGCATGGCAGGAGTGAGTCTCCTAAAACTCACGTACCTTCCCGCACTGATATGAGCGTCCTCTGTGAACTTCTGATACAGCATCATCTATAATGTTAAAGTGGTAAACCCATGACTTACATTAATTAAAGTCACATATGCCAGTACACGCACAGACTGTTGCAAACATTCTCCCCTTTTTACATCCAATAAGTCGGGTTAGATTTAAAGCGTTCTCCATGAGCGCCTTTAAGTAAAAGCTGCTGATTCGTCCACATTTTTAAACCTCCATATGCCACGTGCCTCCACTCCGCTGAGCCGCTAATTCCTCCAACAGTAGTTTTATTCCCCAGTCTGAAAGGGAATCATTAAAGAGTCCAGTCCAGGTGCGTCACCAGTGTCAATGACAGCTCTGCACACTGACATGGGATCTGCTGATGGAGAATGCAGCAGTCAGCTTTACTATCTTCACTTTACTGCACTACCACAGTACTATAGTACTGCTATTGATACAACTTGTTTCTCATCTGCTACAAACTGCCTTCTGTGCCGCATTTATGCCCAGAGCTGAATTTTATCATTTTCTTTACAGCGCTTAACATTCTTGCTGGGCTCAGCAAAAATCCACTGAGTGATTTAAAAAAATTAAGAGTTCAAGGCCGCAGTCGTTAGTCACAAGTTGTCGCTTTTTTTCTTCTGATTCTTCGAGGAAAACACCTCCAGAACATCTGGTTAGAAATTTTAGTTGTTTATGGTTGTTAACATACATATTCTGGTGATAATGCCTTGCATTTTCTTGGTTCAGCATTGACACTGTGCAGACCTAATAGACTATTTTAATTTGTCCTATGGGATAAAATGAGTAAACAGCTAAAGTAACTAAAGTGGCTCAGAAATGGCTCTCTTTGATAACCTGTAAGAACATAGCATTGACAGTCTGGTGATAACATGAGTTGCCATTGTGCATTGTTTAGGAGGCACTCAACTTAAAACTTATGGACACCATGAGAAGTAAAAAAAACCCAAAAAAAACCCCAAAAAAAACGTTGACTAAAAGTTTTGGTAAACTTTGAATTTCAGGGCTTCAGAGCTTTCCACATCAACTTTTATATTTGCTTTTAATTCGAACAGAAGAATGTAAATCGTTTTTTAATTTGTACTGACAAAGTTCTTTGTGAAGTTTCAGAAGTCCTAAATAATGTTGACATAAGCCATTAATGTGGCTCATTTATTGTTTAATGACATAACATGCTGTTAACTCTGACAGTCCGAAAACAGTTCCAGCTAAAATGTTCCGTGTAACAACATTCTCAGATACTCTTTTTTTTGGTTTATCTAAAGTTAAATGGCTTCATTGATTGTGTGTCGACTGTTTTCATCTGATTTACACCATCAGATTAAATGCCACATTTCCTCTCAAAGCAGCCATCCATCATGAGCAGAGAAGGTGTCCAACTTTGGAGAAAAATCAGTCATTTGTGACCTTTATTATCCAGTTTACGTCACTGAAGCTGTTTTTGTTGTTTGGTGAGTGGCCCTACGCTTCAAACTATGATGCTGTTTTTACCCCTCTAATGTCATTTCTGGACTGGTGTAATGATGTGTCGCTGAAATCATGATGTATAACGTGCAAGACATTTGGAGGTGGTTGGGTTGAATGGATGGGTCAAACAAACATGGGGCTTTCAACTGCTGTAGGTGTGAAACTAAAAGTGAATAATGACCTTTATGTATGTTAAATTATGTCACATGCATTGCATTACATATTTTAACCCCATCCCTTTATTCTAAGTTTTTGCTCGTAAACCTAATCAAACTCTGTCAGTTTAAATTTTGAAATGTTTCTCTGCAGGTTTTGCCATTTCTCCTAAGCTGGGGAAAGAACGCAACAATCCATTACAAACTGACACCTTATTAATAACCACTGTGTTGGATACATGTCTGCAGTCCAGTGTCATCAAATTCAACAACTCAGTTCAACAACTAAACCACAGCGATTTGACAAACAAACAAACTAACAACCAAAAAAAGAAACTGCAACTACAAAAGTCCACACAGCACAACTTCAACCGAAACGAGAGCTCGGACAGTTGAAATGACCTCAAGAGCTCCATAAAGCTTTGTTTGTGTAGGATTTTTGAGGAATTCTGCTGATCTGGTCCCTCGGTTCTTCACATTTTTTTTCCCCCTCTGCAATGAATGTGATGATGTGGGAGATCTACGCGCCGATCCCACATCAGCAATCCTTAATTGGGGAAACTTGGGAAATAATAATATGGGCCTGGGAGGAGATGATCAGCTTAGAGACGGCCCGTATCCTTCACATGCTGACCGTATCTTTCTACCTTCTTATCTCAGGTGATTAGAGAAATCCCCCGGACCTTGTCAGAAACTCCGAATCAGCACACTCATACACTGAGGTGAGTGTTTCTGTTTGTCTGTGCATGCATGCAGTTTGGTGTGTGTTTGTTCCTACACTGCATGTCTGCTTGAGTGTAACTGCACAATGCTGAAATCTTTTGCTTAAGGCAAAAGTAGCAATGCTCTATGTTCAAATACCGTGAATTAACCTTCATTTGAAGGGGAAAAATACATCTACAAATACCCAGGTTGACAGATACCAGAATCTCTTGTGTACAGTACTTAAGTAAATGCACGAGTTACCTCCTCCTACTGGTGATGCGGTGTTTTAATGAAGTGAAGCAGAGCAGGAAAGCACAGGTGCCTCTCCTGAATTCAGGCCTACACAGCATCTGCTTCAGGGTATGATGGGAGCCGGTCGCCTCCTTTCTGTTGGCTCTGTTTTACTGGTGCGAACAAATATGAAGGCACAGAGCAGTCAGCTATATTCTGGCACATTGTGTCATGTTTCCAGAGCGGTTAAACTGATTTCACAGGTGTTTCCTAAGGCAAGAAACAGAAAATGGCTTTATAAAACCAAATAGAAGCACAAAGAGACCCTATGCCAGGAACAATAAAAAGTGCTGTCATGTAACTAGTCGACTGGTACATGTTTGGCTTACTTTGGTGCCAACGGCCTGTAAAATAAAGAAAGGAAAGAGAGGTTTGGTAGTTAAGCTTCTCAGCGTGTTGTGGCTTTGTTTGGTTGCTGTAAAAAAAAAAAAAAAAAAAAAAAAAAAAAACTGAAGGAGCAGGAGGCCATTAAGATTATTTTCAGTCTGAGCACAAAAACACAGGTCAGTCTCCAGTTCATCAGAGGATTAGATTAGTTTCTGTCCTGAGGAGACTGTGAGCGTAGAGTTCGTAGGTCTCTTGTGTGTTCCAGTATCATCCATGAACACGGAGGCCAGTAAAGATCTGAGGAGTTCACTGCATCGTGCATCAGATGGTAATTTGGCCAGTAACTGTCAATTTGAAGCTGACATTTCTTGTTTGAAGGCTGTAAGGCATGTCCACCCACACAGCATAGTCTATAATTAAAAAGTCATGCTTTTCTTTCTATCTATTTTGTTGTTTTTCTTTCTTTATTAAAGAGCTGGTGGTTTCCAGACAGACAGAAAACGTAGGGTGGCCTAAAGTGCCAAACGTGTCTTGTTATCATGCATGCAATAATAAGCTATTAGCCTTCAGCCTCCTTGAACGTAAATCCATAGGCGGTTCTAGGGTTATGTCAGATGGTCAAGTGCTGCTTCTGCAGGCTTGTCTAGCCAGAAAGCTCTCATCTCAAATGTGAGCTTTTGACTCAAAATTACAATCAGATATTCAAAGAGATTAACATTAATTCATTCTCATAACCTATGACCTTTCTTTTACCAACACATTCTATTCTATAAACTAAACGTTTTTTTCCAGAACAACAATACAAGTGTGTGGCGGAAAGTATACATGCACAATGTGTGAGTGTAAACCCATATTATATTAGATACACTAGACAATGGCCAATATAGACCCAGGTTGAATTCGAACCATGCCAATGAGAGAGAGCACGAAACAACATGTGAGAAAGTCAGCGCAGTTTCCAAATCAATATATATTAAAAAATATAAAATATATTAAAAATATATTCAAACTTACCATCATGGTTCAACTATGCATGGATATCTATAACTTGCTGTTATGTCGTGGACCATCATTCAGCTTGCACACATAATTGCACAAGGACACTTTTATTTGTACCATGGCATTTCATCACAGAAGTCACCACAAGACAAACTCGCACACATACACATCTTGTATGCAGTGCTACTGCACCACCTGTCACCAAACTTAATGGCTTGTGGAACAAATGAAAGCTTGGATCTATTTTTAGGCGATAGAGGGGGGCAATATGGCCACTTAGATGGCAACAATTCAAATGAGATCACCCGCAATGTTGTTTGCCTTCTTTATCATTCTGTCTCGGTACTGTACTAATGCATTCAAACCTTGTTAACGGACTCCCTCACGGACTCCTTTCTCTGCATTGCCAAACCAGCAGAAAGTTATAACACTTCCAATAAAAGCACAGTAAAACATTTGGAGCACGTTGTGGTGGACATTAAAGGACAGCAATTCCTTTAAAAAGTTCATTGTTTGTTGTGTCTTAGAGCTTATGGGGTCAGTCCGCAGGTCCCATTTCAACTTATGGTTGAGCACAATGCCAAAGGTACTTGTAAATTGCAACAGATTGCGCTGGTTTCCCTTTCATAAAAGACGAGTTAGAGGATCTGGGTCCATCTGGTACTATAGACGTTGGGAACCTAAACTTGAACTGAAGATCATTTTGGCAGGTGTTTTAGATTCAGTCTTAGTCTTGAGATTAAAAACTTTTTTTCCCCCATCGACAGGATTAGCCCTTGGAGAGTCCTGCACCGCCCAGTCCTGACAATTGTTCTACTATTATACTTAGTTTGTGTGTCGTATGGTGGGTTGAGCTTGGGTTACTGATTAATGGATATTTTTGAGGGTCAGGTGGTGCAGGCTGTTGTTACCCATGCATCACTATCTTGGTTTCAGCCATCTTTCGGTCATCTTCGGCGTAAGAAAAAGGTCAGAGACATTTTTCATCATAGTTTTTGTTTACATCTGAAGATGAGCATCTCTATGGTTCCAAACCTACCTTACATAAGCGGGTGAAACCTGCATGAATTGCAATCTCAGTGATGGCAGCAAGGGGATGTTGAAGCAGTCAACAGCAGGACGGAAGTGTCTAGAGTTGATTGATTCCTGCTTTCAAAGCTGTCACAGCAGCCCAGTTTGACTGCTCTGCAATGCCATGGTGTTTCACCATAACACATGAAAACAAGACTGCCCTCGGGGGATCAACAAAGTCAATAGGACTCGTCCTCTGGGGATCGTAGACGTCTATACAAAACTTCATGGCAATTCGTCAGATAGTTGTCAGACTGAGCCAAAACCAACCAACATTGCCACCGAAAAACAGCAGCAATGGGTTCTAAGTTCAGCTCAAAACAACCTATTTTTACATTCAGTGACAAAGCAGAGTGTAACATGAGGAGGACTGATAAACTGTGAAGTTAACATTTATCCAACACTGGTGTATCTTCATGTGGTTAGATCTGCAATCAGAGTCATTTGACAATCAACCTATTTTCCGTGATTCAGATCTTGATACACAGTGACCGTGTGCAACCATATGCAGTGTCAGCCAGGTGTCTCATTTGAATGTATATGCAGATTATGTTTTGGTCTTAATGTTTTAGTTTCATGCATTTGAGATGAGCTGCAGACCTGCAGCCACTGTAAAGATACATTCCTTTAGAAGTTTTCCAAAACTTGATTCTCCGGGGACTCGAATGTTGACAAGTTACCCTTAGATTTAATATTCACCTAGCACGTCTGTGTTCTTGTGTTTGTGCATGAGTGTGCACATGCCCTGGAGCATCCATGTTTGTGTTTTTTTAGCTTTATTCTTCAAGGAAGCTGACTGAGCACTCTTTTTTTCCATAGACCTTCCATATATTTCATATTTCATCAGTTTCCACACTTTCTAAAAGCATTCTGACAGCGAATAAATATTTTTTTAAAAAACTTTGGGATTAAATGCTTTACTCAGAGACACCACGAAATAATTTGCAGACCGATGAAAAATTGTCCAGAGTTAGCACGCTAATGATTCTGAAGAAAGATACAGATAGGGTGGTGGGTGCAAGAAGAGAAATACACAAAATAAAAGTAGAGATTTGAGTGCAAACAGTAAAAGAGACTGGAAGAGGAAAGAAACCGTTCAGAGGCATAAATAAAAGACCAAGAGAGGGGGAAAAAAAACTTTGAAAGCAAGCTACCGACTGACAGATTGCGTGTCTGCCCGAGGTCGCTGATTACCAGACGTTGCGTTAGGAAACACGCATCGGAGCGCTGATTGCAACACAGAACAGGAGCTGCCAAAAGTCTTGGACATGTGTTGCATGTTGATGCCACAAATTGAGGGTTTCCTTATGCGCTCACAACTTTTTTGGGATGTTTTTCTGATGCTTCATTTTGGAAACACCTTAAAGTCAGTGGATTTCCTGCAGTGAAGCTGGTGGCCAAATCAAATTTCGAACTGACATCAGAAACAGATTTAATGCACAGATTTTTATCTAATTTCATAAATTAACTCAGGTAGCAGATGTGAAGGACATCAGAACTGCTTACATTTCATTTGCCATTGTATTTTTTTTTTCCTCTGTTTTCAGTTCCATGTTAGTTTTGTGTAACTGAACACACGTGAACACACACAATGGGGCCTGTACCAAAACAGACTTAAAGATAGACCTGATGCAAAATCCTGTTGACCCAAATAGAAAGAGACAAATGGGTAGAAAAGGTGAGGAAAGAAGAAGAGATATGAAGTTAGGACGGACAACTGTGGCATTTGGTTGCCCTCCCCAGGGGGATATGTTTAGAAAAAGTAATATTGCAGTTTGAAGAGAAACTAGTAGAGAGCTATTATAGTTTAGCTTCATGAAATCCCAATTTGTTTTTGACAGTATAATGTTGAAGAACGATTGAGCAGTGATTTTACTGCACGATAGATTCTGGAGGGAAAGAGCGGCAAGAGATGAAAAGATGTGAGTCTGAGGGGAGAGGCTGAAGAGAAGAGTGTATGTGTGGGGGTAAAGAAGTAAAGAAGTAGGCTGAGAGAGGGTGAGGGGGAGGATGGATGAATGGTGGCATAGAGGAGGAAAAAAAAAGATTAAAATGTGTAGAGGAGGAAAAGCAGAGGTGGGCAGGCGGAGGAGGATAAAGTGGAGGGGGCATATGACGGCCTGGCAGGTCTCCAAAGGCTCCCGGCGGCGATCCAGCTGCTTCTGAAGGCCACTTCGAAAAAGCCTGTTAGCAGTGCCAACAATACAGGGGAGGAAAGCTGAGGGCCTGAGCATGAGAGGGAGAACAGGTGAGTTAAACATGAAGAGGGAGTGAAAAATGAGAAAAATGCGGAAAGAGAAAAAGACTGCAGTGCACGAAGAAATGCAGGAAAATGTTCTCAAGAAAAAACAGAGACATAACATGAGCACAGTGGTTTCCATGGGAAGTGTCCAAGATACCTTTTCTCATGTATGTTATACATGTAAAACATTTACATCCCAGAGTCTAGACACAGTTGGATGAAGCTGAACTTGAACTTTGCACTGTATTGCTTTACTAAAGTTGTAAAAGTAGTCGTAAAAGTTGTCTCCAGGTATATTTTGCCCCAAAATCATAATTTTCCACAGAATGATCATCATCAGGGAGAGGAGTCTTAACCAAAACACGGTAAGACATCTGTGCTGGAGTTTTGGCTTCACAGCTGTGGTATATAAAGGGAGATGGAACTTCTTTTAGATGATATGTCTTCCTGTCACCCCCTGCAGCGCTGGAGTTTTGACTTCACAGCTGGCATATTCACAAGGGATTGATATTCAACAATTACCTCCCCAGGTATTAATTATTCCTGTGGGACTTGAGCCACAAGTTCGGAACATTCCAGTATGAGCCTGCATCACTACCAAAGACTGAAAAAGAGTCAAAACCAAAAGTTACGACTCGACCATTCACAGGATGTCAGTGTCCCTGGTGGTGAATAGGTCGACGAATTGATTTTGAAGTAACTTGACAAGTTTAATTGTCTGTATATCTAAAGTACATCCGATGCTACATATAGAATTTGTAATCTAATATCAATAAGAGCTTGTGAGTTGCTTTGTTTTAAATAATACATGTTAGGAAGTATTATAAACAAAAAGATACTGATTCTATTTTTATATCTGTCTCCTGAATAGAAATGTCCACAACAAGTTACGCAAGTGTCATATCAAATTATAATCCTGGTGTCTGATCCCTGTCCTTCTCTATGAAGGAAGATAAATAAGCACAATACGGCCCACAGGCAAAAGACGAAGCAGGAGAAGATCTAAAATCTGAACATAAAAAGTTCAGTTCCAGAAGCATTTCTGACAGATCAGATGAATATAATATTGGAGAAAGTTGAGAATAAAGAGCATGTGTCTGCTCCTGGGGGACAAATAGGCTTAAGTACATATCCTCTGAAAAGTCAAGAAACCTATGACTAACCTATCACTAATGAAGATTCAAAAAGAGTCAAAACCAAGAGCTCCAACACAACCACTCAACGAGCGTCAATGTCCCTGGTGCTCAAAATGTTGGCAAATTAATTTTCACGTAACTTGGCAAGTTTACCTGTCTGTACATCAAATAGCGCATGATAAATATGTGTAATATATAGTCTACAATAAGAGCTTTGGGTTTGCTTTGTTTTAATTCATACTTATTTGGAATAAAAGGGAACTGATCTTCATCTACCCCCTGAAAGGAAGCAGCATCAACAAGTTCTACGAGTGTCATATCAAATTATCATCCTGGCATGAGGAAGAGAAATAACCACAATATAGCCCACAGGCAAGAGACGAAACAGGAAAAGATCTAAAAACTGAACATAAAAAGTTCAGTTTGAGCGGCCTCTCTGACAGATCAGACTAATATAATATTGGAGAAAGTACAGAATAAAGAGCATGTGTCTGCTCCCAGGGGGGAAACTCAAGATTAAATGAAAGTGCACCAGAAGGATATATATTATCTGAAAAGCCAATAAACCTTTGCTTGATTAAAGGGTACCAACAGTGATTTCATGGGATCCTGGAGTTAAACCACTGGGGATCAGCAAAAAAAAAAAAAAACCTTTTCAAATAGTGGCAAAGGAACATTTCTGTATTTTTTAACTTGATGTATTCCCCGTAACTGTGACATTTGTGACTCTTCATTCATCATCACCTCTATTGTAGAGATGTTGGGAAATGTAAGAAAAGAATGTGTATCTGGCCAAGATGTGTGAGCTTTCCACAGCTTTGAGAAGTGCAACCCAGAGAAAATATCACCCCCCCCCCCACCACCACCACCTGGAATTGCTTTCATGATTAACTGCGTAGGAATCTATATTAACCTAAAAATTTTAGAGTCACCCTTTAAAGATGTTACATCAAACATCAGACGGCAGACACCAGCAGCTTGTACACGTCTCTACGGAGAATGCCAGTGTCTGTGTCCGTGGGGCTGAAAAGGTTGGAGTAATTTGTCAAATTTAATGTCAGTCTGCCTTTTTGCATATCAAAAATACATCAAATACTCCTCCTGAATTGAAGCAGGTGATGTAAGTGTCATCACCAAATGACCATCCCTGTATCAGACCACTTGTCTGAAAGGAAATGTTCTATTAAGAAACAACATGATGTGAGAGCCTGGACTGTGGGGACAAGAAATCTAGTGAAGCATATTTGACTCCAGGCAGTCATGGTAAAATAGTTGGTAAACTGTTGGTAAAGTCATACACCACAAGTTTGTCCTCCATGATTATTTCCAAGAAACTGCAAACTTTGCCTCGCATTTCATCTGATTGGACAATTGGGGGGAAAAAGGCAAATGATGTTAGGGGCTTTTCTGCTCTGAGCTGAAGTCTTTTCAACTTGGAGTTGCTCAGCAATGCAAAATCAGAGCAAAACAATTTAATCTCATTAAAAGCAATTTGCAAAAAGAAGCTCCAGGCTGCTAAAAAAACGGTTCAGTATATCCGTGTATCATTTCCTAATAATCCTTTTTTATGTTTTTAGAAAATCCGAGTTCTGTTTGTGAAAGGTACACTACACCAGTAACGGTGAAAACTGCTTTAACTATTGAAAATGGGCTTCAAAATAACGAAAGCCTCAATGATTATAACTTGAAACAGCATTCTATTCATGTGTTATCTACTCTTGCATATGATGGTAATATGCAGGTTTGCACGGAAAGCTTGTTATTCTTTTCAAGACGTCTTTGTTCACCAGGATTTTCAGGAACACGCTGTATATGCTGTAAGTGTCAAATGAAAGCAAAAGATGTTGCCGAGATCCTCTTAGACTCGGGATGCTTGTGAGAAAAGGATACTTGTCCCCCCGTCTTCTCTCCTTACACCCTTCCTTTTCTCTCCCCGCCGTATCTGTAAAGCCCGAAATGTTGTTAAAAATAACCAACAAACCCTATCTGCTTGTCTCTGGTGTGACTCCAGGACCAACAAAGGAGTGAAAGAAAAGCCTGTTTGGCATTTTAAAACGTTCCCTGTCACTTCCCACAGAATAATGGCCGCAGGAAATATCCTCCCATGAGGCCTTATGATAATAGGCCCATATGTGCCGTCCACGGTGACGGTAATTAATTGCTACACAAAACTTGTGAGGTCGCTCTGCGGAGTACAGTGACCTCCAGACATGAGTGCAATGACACAGTGGGATTTTTTACAGAGCTGAGAGCAGCATCAGGGGACGTCTGGTGGAGAGAGGGAGGGGGATGCGGGGGGCCAGATTAGTTAGCAATTTGACCTTTCCCATAAGGCACCAGCTCATCGTCTCGTTCCTTTTTGTCACTAGATTAGAGAATTTAAATGCAGCAGGAGGTCAGCGGGGGATTCACTGCACAGCGTGGCTGACGATCTTTAACTCTTCTCTGTGGTCGTGTTGCTGTCTAAAAAAAACATGCAAAAAAGAGGGAGGGAGAAGAAGGTAAAATACACGAGCGAGGAGACGGAGGAGATTAGAAGGGGAGTGTGGCAAAAGACAGGAAGAACCGGAGAGGAGGCGAAAAAAGAGACGAGTAAAGCGATGAGGATTGGAGAAAAGGAGGGGGTGAAGGACAAAGCAAATCAGTGACAGAGCAGGAGCGAAAACAAGAGAGGAGATCAGGAGAGAGTGGGATGGGACAGGAGAAGAAGAGAGGGTGAAAGAGAGCAAGGAGACGAGGGAGGAGAAATAAGACAAAAGAAGAGAGGAGAGCGAAAGACTCAGGAGGGAAGGATTGGTGAACAAGGAGCCAAAAAAAGGGATGGAAAAGCAAGTGAGGGGCAGTGCTTTACAAGATGCATTCAGACTGAATGGAAGGGAAGATGAGAGGGGAGAGAGTTTCGATTGCGGCAAGTGTAAAGTGAGGGAGTGCATATATAGAAGCTGTTTCAGTCAATTAAAAAAAAAGAAGAAGAAGAAGAAGAAAGAAAAGAAACTGAACTGAATAAACCGTCTTCAGTCTTGGAAAAAAAATAAATGAAGAAATAATTGAGGGATTTTGGAGTCTCCACATTCAGGGCACTTGATCCTGAAGCATTGTCGACTAAGCCGATCAATAACCAAAAAACTGGAACAGTTTTTGCATCATTACTTCAATTCTCTTTGAGTGCCTTCAAGAGAAGACAGAAGTTCTGCAATGAAGAGTTAGAAACAAACATCTACCACCGATGCCTTTGCAGAAGTGTCAGTCAGAATTACTATTCCTGTCAGGCTTCTACTCAAACAGCCAATAACAATGATGTTTTTAAGTCTATCCCCGACTGACCCAAACTTCAGTTGTCCAGTTTGGTCCAATATGTGGTAGAAACTGTAATGTTTACTAAATTTAACCTTTAAAAAGGGTTTATCCA
Organism: Protonibea diacanthus; assembly: GCA_028641955.1. Taxonomy (NCBI): domain Eukaryota; kingdom Metazoa; phylum Chordata; class Actinopteri; family Sciaenidae; genus Protonibea; species Protonibea diacanthus. The sequence goes on from CM053990.1 coordinate 11,876,116, forward strand.
GGTTATCTGAAGTGGGCTTGTATGAGATACTTATCCAGTCAATGTATTACCTACAATAGTCAGCAGTCTGCATGCCCCCAGTTTGAAGAAGCAGACAGAAGGACCAGCATGGAAGATAAGCAAAGTACTGCTGTGGATGGGGGCAGCAGATAAAAATCTGTTTCAGAAAGGGGCTGTCTGACAGAAAGGTTTGTTAGGTGGCTCAAATGTGACCCATCCAAACTAACCTTTTGAACTGCTCAGTTGATAAAGGAATAATTTGACATCTCGATGAGTGTAATACGAGAAGATTAATTCCACTCTCATGTCTGTGTGCCAAATATGACTCTTTAAACATGAAAGGATGACTTTGACAAATTGATGCCTGATGCTAATAAAATAAATTAAAAAAAAAAATGGTGCAAGAAACATGAGCAGTCATCTGTGACAATAAAACCCAGGATGTCTAATAAAAACACAAACAAATATTTAAAACAATGCAATCAGCATTTGTTAAGATGCCAAGTCATGCTTCAGATTATTCTGTTTGAGCTGTCAAGAGACTTTCAAAGAAAAAGAAATTCAAAATTTGCTTGCACAGAAAAACTATGAAACAAAATAAATCATTTAATCAAAAAATAAGATAAAAGATGTGTTTGAAGCTCAGATGTGCAAATGTATAAGTATGATGCTCAAAAAAAACAACTGATTTTTAGTCAGGAAAGACGGAGCTGTGGTGCTGCTGGGTGCCAAAGTGTTGGCATGGCAACCTGGTTGTCTCTGACCATGTCTGGATCCCTAGAGACAGACCAAAAAGTTGAGATCTCAGAGGACTTTGATGCAGGGTGAGTCAGGAGTTGTCCAAAAAAATCTGAATAAACTTGGAACCTGGTCTGGTATAAATAATAGAAATCCTTTTCATGTGAAGTCTGAAGTGTCTGTCTAGAAGGATTATGGACTTTCAGTGCTTACAGAGTTAAAAACAAACATTTATGAAAGGGGCACTTCAGCAATGTTATGCATGACGATCAGCTTACTGTACCTGTCACGGGGAGTACAGCAACACCTATGAAGTGTTCAAGCCAGAGGAAATAACCACAAATTGGGCTTGAAACTTCAAATGCAGTACAAATTGGGCGGGGTCTGAAAAACATGCTGTCGAGTTGCCTTGTGGGAAGCATAGTATCAAGGCATGCCCATTTCGATTGAGGGCTGAAAATCCCCACCAATGTCCAATGAAAATATGTGATATGTTTTAAATTTTCCAAAAACATAAATACCCAAAAATACCCCCCAAAAATAAATACCCAAATCTTTAACTTTGGGCGCAAGGGCACTGCTGGCGTTCTGTGCTGTGTGTCGTGCTTTGCTTAATGCAGCAGAAAAAACAAAACAAACAAAAAAAAATGTCACAAGCCATTGAAAATAATGGGTTTGAAAGCAAAGCATTGCTATTGGCGCGCTGTCTGAAAGGGCCATAACTCTTGCATGTTTGTGTCTAGCCAGCACCATTTGTTTCACAAGGAGGCACGAATAAATTTTACTCTGCCATTTTCTGGTGTGACCGGGCACTTAGTTGTTTACTTGCAAGCGCATAATGAACTTAAGGGAAACAAAATTAATTATATGAATATAAGAGTCCATATTTTAGTCTAACAGCCGTGGTTTCATTCTGTTGAGTAGCAAAAACAAGAGAGAAAAAAAAAATTCAACATTAAATTTAGTTCAGTCAGTTAACTCTGCTGAATTATTCACTCCAATTATTTACAGTTCAACCAGAAAGTCAACAAAATAAAACACAGCTGTAGATGGATACACACATCCTGGTTGTTGTTACGCACACAGTGAGGGAACAAAATAGCCTCCACTTGACCTGACAGACCACTGCTGGAGAAGGGCAACTGGTGGCATCTGGCAGAAGAACTGATGCTTATTCTCGCCTGTGTGATTAGTGTTGTTTAAAATAGTGTATCCATTTCATGTAGCCTGTGTCAACACATCATACTTCTTAATATGAAAAGAAAACTCACACATGAATGTATCACCGGACATTTGTAAGATTGTAAGAAAGCTGATTTTTTTTTTCTTGTTAAAAAAAGGTTTAATTGCTTATTTATATTTTGGGGCGAGGTGAAGTTTGGTATGAGCAGTTCAAGAAAGGTTCAATCGATGCAGTTCCCATTGGTCGCTGACAGAGGTCAATACACAATATGAATTATTCACATTTGCCTCTAAACTCAGCAAAAAGAAACAAAACACTATGCGCCACACATGCAGACATGCACGATTTGAACAAAAATAAATTCACTGATGGTCAAATCTCTTCTAGCTCTTGCAGCTTTTTGTTTTTTACTCCCCTCAATCATTTACTCCCATTACTCTTCCGCATCTGATTCCTTCCCTACATGTAACAAAACTTGATGTGCTGAACCTTTTGGGATACACCAGCCTGACTTCTCACAGGCCTTTAGGAGCCACAAGTGATCAACAACTGTGAGCACATTTTGATCTTTGACCTGGCTCAAAAACCGACATCCATAGAAACAGTTGGTCTCCACATGAACTGAAGCATCTGCAGATTAATTCCATCCTTGATCCACTGAAATTAGACATGATACAAGATCAATAAATCCCTGGTATTGTTAACTTTGCTGCCATCTTTACTGGAAGGGAGACTGTGCGGTCACCATAATGGAGAGAGGTCAAGACCTGCTAGCAAACAAATGTGCATCATCGATCAGTCTTCACAACGGTTGACGGTGAAACATTAATCCCAATCTCCTGATTGCATATGTTTCATAACAATCAGCAGCCGACCGATCGGGGCATCCATATCCATTATCTGCTAATTTTGTTTGTTGGCAGTACTGCTGATCATTTTCAAAGCCATATCTCAGCTTGTTGTCTTGATGAAAGCACTCCGCAGAGTTTCCATTTTGTTTCACTTCATTTCAATAACACAATTTGCAGAGGCTTAAAACTTTGTTTCGTCAATCCATCACAGTGAACATTAGGTCTGCTTTGTGCTGTCAGAGACACACTATTCATGGGCTGTAACACAGTAAGTAGGTTTGAAATTTGGTGTGAATAAGAATTAGTCATTGAGGGGTACGCAGTTTCCAGCAATTTCATATTGTGTCATATTTGCCATTAGCCTGCTGGATATGGGAAGGAAATGCATGCTGCTCCCACTTTATAGTATTATAAAGTAATTATTAGTATGTATAAGGCATCTTGCAATAAATGAAGAAAGGTACTACTAATACTCTGAAAATTATCAAAGATCAATCAAAGAGGCGGATTTAATACATTTGACTTTTTACTCCAAAGAGAGTGAATGAGGTCTTTCATCTGTTGCAAGGGATTCGCCCCTTGATAAAAAACTTATCCAACTTCTGGATAGGACTGTGGGGCTTTTTAGCCTCTTTTATTAGTTTCCATAGTTTTGGTCCTATAGTACATTTACTCCATGGTCCAGCCTCGGGGCTCTCGTCAACCTTATTTCCAGCAACATCAGGCAGCTATTCCCAGCAAACAAGGTCTGATAAACCCACTGTACACTACCTGCCCGGCACCGAACAGCAAAAAAGATAAAGTAAAACCAGATATTTTCAGGACTAAAGTAGAGGTTGAACACTGGACTTCATACAAACATTTCTGAAAAGAAATGATAGGTTGGTAAGCATCTATTGGATGCATAAGTGTCAGGTTGGTGTACCCATCACTTTCTATCCCTTAGTGACCAATAACGGTCATGTAGCTTTAAGTTGTATGAAAAAAATGTCTCATTAGTTGTTTTTTTTTTTTTTTTCTTTAATCAGACTGTCTGATACTCCACAAATTACTGCTCAGTAGTTCTGTTGATAGTTCCATCATCTTTTGTCAAGGTGTTTGGTGCTAAGCCACGAGCAGATTGCACCACTTTGACTTTTTAAACTGCCAGATATTCAGGTAATTTAAGTCAAAGAACATTGTATAACCAAGGAAATTCCCACCAGCAGTGGATTTAGTCCAGTGGCAATTTCTGATGTATTCATCCAATTGCCCAACACTGCTACTCACACATACAGGAGTTGTGTTCCCTGTTCAGTATTAACACCATCCTCCAGACTTGCCATCGGCAGCTGCAGTCTGAGCAAAGGGAGAAGCAGCAGCTGAATTATTGAACAAATCAAGGTCCCGGGCTATGTATTTATATGATATTGGTAATGAGGCCGCTTGAGATCATGCCGTCAGTTGAGGAAAGTAATAAGGTCTTCATAAGCACTGCGGTGTGTGTGTGTGTGTGTTAGATCTATACTACACTAACCCTGTGCACAGATGATCACTTTAGTGACCAAACTCTACTCCCTTTATTCCCCCAGGACCTGCTACTTGATCACTACATTAATTGTCTGTAATGGCTCTCAGTGCTCAAGTACAGCAATTCATAAATGTTTATGTACTCTGTGTTGTTCTCTCTCTGGCTAAGCTGCCAGATTTGACAGGTTGGGGGTTGTCAGAGCCTTGCATAGTGGAAATCCACTGCATCTTTCTACACACAAAACAAACACAAAAGAAGAACGTAGCGGGGATTAGTAATACTCTGAAACAACTCACAGACATCCTTAGGTGGATGTTCAGTTTATTGGGTAGCTACATGATGGCATGAGTCTTGGGGAACAATTTAGGGTGTCAGGCAGGCACTGTGTACATTATATATAACAGACAAAGGCCACTGAAGAGATCCACACCTACCAACTGAAAGAACAAAAGAAAAACAAGGATCCTTGATAAGCTAAGGCAGCCGGCAATCGATTCAAGTGTGACCCTCAAGAAATCAATGTCTGGTTTCGGTGCAGTGTCTACTCTGACATGTGACCATGTTCCTTTGCTTCTTCGTATGTGTCTAGTGGCATTTGGTCATGCATACATCAACACGTAAAAGGACAAAAAGAAAGCTGGCCTCAGGGATGATTTTTCTTTAATTAATCAATCATATCTCCTCAGGTCTAGAGTGTGCCCAAGGACCTTCCTTTTCGTCTTCTAATTCCATATCATAAACACCAGACAGCCTCACGGAGGTCAAGGTCTGTTTTTTTTTTTTTTTTCTTCCACTGGTTGACGATTACAACAAAAAAATAGAAGTGCTAACAGTAGTAAACGGCCGTGTGAATGTAATTTTTCCTAGGTTCTGGAGTCCTGCAATTCAAACAGTTATTACCTGTCTTGTCTGTCTCTAAAGCTCATATGTCTGCCCTCCACCACTCTCTCTGTGATCTATTAAAGCGCTGCCTCTTACTGTGGATCACAAACTCAAACCCGGTCACAGAGTGAAACAAGCCACTGCAGAGCTTTAAGTTTGGCCTTCCCCCTCGCTCTCCTCTGTAAGAGTGAAAATGCGTGATTATAGGCACACGCGCGTTCTCTCCTCTCACTACAGTCGAAAGGCTCGGACGTGACGTGACTCCCCTCGGCCCTCCGACGCCTCGACCATAAAAGACCTGTTTTGTTTTTTTGCTGAGTTTCATCCCTCATCATTTTCTGCTGACGGGCAGCTGCTCACTTATCAGATCCTGCCTCTCCTTAACCTCCCACAGCCCACAGCCTCCATCCCTGCTACATTATTTAAACTGTGGTTTAAATGTTAAATAACAGAGCCAGTGTGTGTTGGCTCTGCTGAGGGAGAACTGCAGTCGAGTACTTAAGGAAATATTCTAACACTAAACTGTAGCTGAGGAACGCTGTCACACTGATGATGTGCAGGATTAAACTTAGTCATGGCAGAGCGGAGAGGCTCGGGAATAAGGTGAAGATTTGGAGGTGGACTTGCTCATCCCCAAGGCCTAAGGAAAGTTGAGGGAATTTGGGCCAAATCAGGTCTATATTTATATTTTAATTGGTCACCAATTATTAACCATCCAGATTAAAAACATAAAATTATATGTTCTGAGGTGAAAACAGTGTCCTTACTCTGGATAAAGTAATTGTAGTAGTATGTATGTATGTAAGTATGAGAAGTGTAATGCTATCCTTAAAATCAGTACTTTTTCAATGCCATGCAAGCATGAAAGTTTCAAGAACAACGTTGCCAAAGCATCAAAATACAAAGCGCTATGTGAATATTAGAAGTTGTTTCAGGAGATAAGCATCATCTTCAGTCAGAAAACCAGAAGAAGAGGTAGCCACAAGGTGGCTTGATTGAAAGCGTGTTTACAAAAGTGCGAGGAAGGTTACATCAGTGCAATTAAATGCATCTTAGCCCACTGCTCAAGTTTCTTGGGAATTATTGCATCTGACATAATCGGAACAGCAGCCTGTTATCTACAGAACAGGTCTGGTATAAATGACTTTTTAAATCTGATGCTTTCAAGCCTCCTCAAAAAGGAAATCAAACTTGTTTGTGCGTTCTCTATGAGCTGTAATCGATTTATCTGAATAAAATGAAAGCTCTCACATCAGTCCTGTTCTAGTCCTTGTTCTGACTTTCAGTTAGTCTTCGGGTGGATTTTATGATCCCAGTTCTTGTTCATAAATCTTTTCATGGACTTGTCCCTGACTCTTGTTGATATATACCGTAGTCTAGATTACTCATCTAAATCACTGGTACAATAGATTCCTCAGGTCCATAGACTTTCTCTACTAGTCTAGTAAAACCTCAAAGATCTGTGGTGAACTGCCTTTCGCAATAATGGGCCCATATGTTGGAATATTGTCCCTTTGGGCGAGGACAGAAACATCAATGAAGGCTTTCAACTGTTTTTTGTGATAATATGTACAATTCATAGCTCCAGTGTTTATTTGTGTATGTAACTCATCCTCTGTAAGAACTGTAATTTAATTTTAAACAGCTACCTGACCTATAAGTTTTCTCTTTGAAATTAGGTTCAAGGTGTTTTATTATAATTTTGAGCACTTTTTGTTGCTTGATACAGTAGGTGCTTTATACATGAGGTTTATTTTTGCATTCCTACCTTAAAGAAACCATCTTTTTTCCTTGTTTTTTTTTTCTTCCTAAAAAATCAATGATTTGTATTTTAGCAATTAACTTGCCAGCACCTCATCAGCACCTGCGAGCTAACAGGTCATGTGTTTGTTTCACATCAGCAGCTTCTCCGATAATGAAATGCTCCTCTTGATTGACAGCTGTACTGGAGGAGAGCGGAGGCTGGTTGTCATAGAGTACATTTCTTAATTAGTGCAGATTCTTAACTGAGCCTCTGTTATGCTTCCAGGCAGCGTTGCTTAGAGATTTTTATTAAGATGAAAAGAAGCTGATATGTAAGTCATAAACACGACGTACACTGTCCTTTGTTCAGTCTTAGAGAAGAATATTCAAGACAAGCGAACACTCGAGTGATATATGGTCACTATATGGCCAAAAGTAAGTGGACACCGCTGTTCAGAGACTTTTGTATAGATGTGGTCTGGGGATTGTAATGCTACAGCAAACTAGGACATTTTAATAACCTTTCCTTTTTCATAATTACAGTGCAAAAAGCTGGGTCTATAAAGGCTATTTATGCTGAAAAAATATTATGTTCCAGCCACTGTCAATCCGCCCCAACTCTGCGAATGTATTCACCAAAAACGTGAAAGATCAAGCAGGAAATAATAGAACTGAGACCGCAAGAGAAGAGTTTGAGTCAGAAAAGACTAATGTCCAAACTGCATTCACATCTTTGGCCACAACTGTCATTATTTGCTCACAAAAAAGCAAAGACTTCCCATTACTTTATCACATACATGAAGTTGCGTTCTGTTTCTGTCTGACAGTTTGATTTTGAGAAAAGAAGCTAAACATCAATGTAAACTGGCAATACAACCAGTTTTTTGATGGATAATTGGGACTCAAAATGCAGTGAGGAATAATTTGACGCTAAAACACCTCAAGGCACTTTTTTCTCATGAGAGCAAACTGACCAAGACATTGGAATTGATTTCAAACAAATCAGAGAGCCACGGAAAATGGCATAAGCTCAAATTAACATGGTACACACCAACGCGTTCTGTCATTTGTTTCTTAGGCTTTGTTTGTTTTAATGTTAGAGGTGACTTATCTTTTATTTGTCGTTGAGAGCGGCGTGTGTTAATGAGCTGTTGGCTTTATTTGGGTGTATCGGCGTTGTAAATCGTTGAGATAAACGTGAATTTATTGTGCTGTTGGCTTTGAGTGTTCTTGCAGTATAAATTCTGTTGATTTGCAGGTGAATAAAGTAATTCTGCTGTTGGTAATGTCAGTGTAGCTGGGTACATGACATGACATAACTGTTCATGCCTCAATATTAGCAGCGCCCCCTCCCAGAAAATAGTCCCTAAGTGTGTTTTATACCATTTGCAATTAAATATCGTTAGGTATTTCATGTTTTGCTCTTATGTTCAGTGTTCTCTCAGGACTTATTCTCTATGGATGTTTTTTTTTGGTGCAGTATCCACCATTGTGGATGGAATAGTCAGTCAAACTCTCTTTTCTGAACACATTTACTCCGCTGTACTTGAAGAGTTTCAAGTTTGATAGCGTTTACATTACAACTGCGCATGAAAGCGTAGTATTCACACAAACACACACACACCTCCTCATCCTGTCGATCCGTGTTAGACGCTCTCTCACATGCAACTCACAGCTCGGCTGCTTGACTGCTGGCGCTTTTACATGTTGTTCAGCCTGCATCTGTCAAACGGTGCGTTGCGTTGAAGCGTCTGACAATCCCAACAACGCTAATCAAACAGCAGATACAAGGCTTACAAACACACACACACGCGCACAGCGCTCCCGCTTATCAGCAGCCAGCAGCACAGGTCTGCACCGTCTCCTATGTTAAGTATATTTCAATAGATGGCAAATTCAATGGTAGTCTCCAGTTCACTCCAGTCCAAGTAAGTTCAGCTTGATTCCATTCGACTCAGTTCACTTCAGCTCAATGCAATTTAACGCATTCAGTGCAGTTCTCAGCCTGTAAGAAATGAGTCGAGAAATGTATTTTTGTGATTGTGGCCAGCACAGCAGTCTGTGTTAGATAAAAGCAATCTGATCTCAAAGGAAGAGGTGTTTTAATCTGCGCAGGAGTCCCCTTTAATGACGTGTAAAAGAGGTCCGACATGTAATGGCAGCAATCCGAGAAATCATTTCCACATTTGCATATAAATGGGCATCCATTTTGTCACTTTTCTGAAGATAAAATGCAAAAGTTATTCAACCCTACAGCACTTAATAACAGGTTTAAATCTTTTAGGGGCATTTTGCCTTTATTCGGTCATCGCAGTTGCTGTTAGACAGGAGAGACGGTCATACAGACACCTATAAAGCATGTCCTCTATATAAACTTGAAAAATGACATCCACAACACCCCTTCTTCCAGCCCAGCATCCCTTGGAATTACGCCATAATTGGAATATCCCACACCTCACAATTTGCATCCACTGCCAACAATCAGTCCTAATGCAGGAAACAGTGTGCTCTTAGCGAGGCGGAAAGTGGGTAGTGGATGGGCGTGTAGCGCATCTGACTTTCATGAAGGAGACTAGGATTTTGTATCCCATTGCAGACCTGTAATTAAAGATCAACTTTATTGATCCCTTGCAGAGAAATTAGAACATTTGCCTTTTTATTAACCAAAACCACTTATCAGGGCGCCCCCACGAGAGTCACAATACCTAATTGTGACTCCTGTGGGGGCATCCTGATGAAACTGAGGACTTTAATATGGCCAGATTGTTATTTAAAAGCAATATTTGAAGTAAAAAAATAGTCAGGAATGATTGGTTATAATTTGTGTGTTGGATAAAAACTACCAAATGTTGAATTGTGTAGCCTTTAGTCTCTTAACTCCACAGGAGTGGATGCTCATAACCACAGTGTGATTGTGGCAGGTAAGATGCTTTCGGCCCTTTTTTCTTGATGATTGCCCTCCATGTATCAGAATCACTCTTCTGTCAGAAATTAGAGAGCGTCACAGGAACGTGTGGGGCTGCAGAAATCGACAAAATTCTCGCTCAGCTTTCAGCGGGAAACTGCTGAGAAGCAACAGCTTCTTCTCTGAGCCGCTCAATAAGCCGTTTGTAGAACAAGGATTTCCATTTGCATTTGGAAGCGAAAAAAAAAAAGAGAAGATCCTGAGATTGTGGATTACTCCCCTGGCTTTGCTTTTGAAGGGAAGAATTAAGAAGAGGACTTTGGGGAGCTTTACGGGGCAAATGGAATTCAAAGTACTGTGTGTGTTTGTGTTTGCGTGTGTGTGTGTGTGCAGGTGAGAACTTTCCACACTGCCCCTAACTGAGTTTGGAGCCTGAAATCTGTATGAATAAAATAAAGAGAAAGATGCTTTCATTTGTTGGAATCTGGTCACATCTACAGCAGTTTGTTGATTTCTATTTTAGAACTTGCACAAAAGCTGAAGGTTGAATTTGCTGACGGCTGCTTGCTTGGTCATTCTCATCTTCACTCCCCCGTCACCCAGGGCCTATAAACCATCTCTTCCCTGTGATTCAAAATACATATGGTACAAACACTAACACTCCTCCAGTGCTCTCAGTTGGGCATTTTAACATTGGGACTTATGGAGATTGACTCATTTAATAGCCAACCTCAAGTGGCTGTTTGAAGAACTGCAGTTTTTAGCACTATGTTGGCTTCATTTCACAGGCACAGAGGATGCTGCTTGGTCTTGATAATAAGTCTGTCACTATGTCAGTCCTGTGATTGATGAGCAACATGCCTCACTGTGAACTGGGACTGGCTCCAGCAACCCCAACCGTGTTCAAGTTCCATCTTTTTTTTTTCTAAACAGGCTGGATATTTTCACTTTCTTACACAATTAATGCATTTTATTAGCCTATATCAGTGTGAACAGACTCTTAAAAACCATAATAACTAGAGACTTCAATAGAAAAAAGCTCTCAGACCTCCACTTCGGCGGCAGCTCACAGAGGAGGGATGGCTGATAGCTGTAATTCTGAAAGTGTAATTGCAGAATGCAGTCCTGATTGGTAGGATATGTTAATCAACTTTAATCGGTAGTTGGTAGAAGTCAGGCAATAATTGGCTTTTTCCATCATTCTGTGATCAACCATGATCTGATTTTATGCTGCTGAGTCTGTAAACAGCAAAAGGAGGCTTCATCTAACAGCTCACTGTGGCTTTACTTACAACTCACCTGCTTTCAAATGCTGAAAATGACCAATTTTCTGTAGACTGTTGATGAACAATAGCGATAAAGGTCAATCTCAGTGGTCACTATATTATTTCCCGTGACTTTGCTCCTCATGTGAAAGAATCAGAAATGTTTGCTTTAGCAGCAACATGTCACCACAAACACAGTCTGTAATATCAATGTGATATCAACTGCAAAATGAATGAAAGAAGACGTGCATTGCCCCTCACATTGCTGGCTGGGACATGTAGTGACTAAACTATGAGGCTGTAAATAAAAGAGTTACAGCCTCAGGTTAAAAAGGTTAATGCCTGAAGGAACAAACTGTTTGGAGGAACGTGCATAGATTGTGAAGAGTGATAGTTAACTCTAAATTCATTCTCTTTTCATTCAAGTACTGAAATATCCGATGGATGACTGATTAGCACATCCAAATTTGCCCTTAGCTTCTTTTTTCCCCTCAACATCGAACTACGCATTTTAAACAGCGGGACGCTGAAGTGACTCAGCAACAAGTGCTAGTCCTTGATTGTTTTCTCGACTGCATTTATGTTTGGGCACAGTGCCACCTAACCGTATGAATATAAAACTTTTTCTGATGTTTTCTAACTTGGAAAAGCAATAAGCAGTCTCAGGCTGTCTACCCCGGATGAATCTCAGTGTTGTTTTTCAGATCTCTGAAAACTGGTCTGACAACAGTGGAAATTTGAATCAGTACACTTGTTTGCACTTGAAAGGTCTGTGTGTCATGTGTTGTCACTGACAGCTGTACAGCTGTAATCTTTGTATCTTGATTGTTGGTGGAAAGTAGCAGTCACGCAACGGACAATGCTTTTCTCCTTCCGCAGGGACTATATAGTCCCGCTAAATCCATGAATTTACACACTCAGAATCAAGACACTGAAATGAAATGGCGTCACAGGTTTAAGCTGCCATTTTTCGAGTTGGTCGTGAGAACATATTGCACAAAGCCACATGGATTGGCTGTTATGACACAAGTGAACTTAGGTGCGTCTACCAGACAAGGGAGAGAATCTGGTTTATGTCCCAACACAGCGGTGGGTATGCGACCAGATGCAAAGACACACCTTTCTGCTATGGTTTTGTGAATTTCAAGATTTCGACTCTTGAATCTATAATTTCGCACGGCTGGCAGAAGAAGCTGCACAACATTTACATCATTCCTTCGCCTTTAAAACTACATGTTTGACATTCACTCTGCAGCATCGATAGACGCCGTCCCACCTCTGCTCCTGAACGCTCATCATGTAACTGTAAGAGCTCAGGTTCAAGCCCTGCTTGTTAAACACGTCATGCCAGTCTTCATCTCCCTCTGACCTTTTCCATTACTCACACCTGCACTCTGTGCTGCTGCTGAAAAGAATAAATGTAGCTTGGAGAAATTAGAACAATAAACGTCCCTTGCGCTGTTTAACAACCGTTCACTGTTGGCACTAGCCTGGCCCTGTACGCCTCTGTTGTGGAACAGTGTGTTTTGTAACGGGGGAAAGAGGTGGAAAATCTATCCGAATGGCAAAATCCTCAGAAAGAGAGGCGACACATTTGAGGAAGCTAACGCCAGATTTTTCATGCTCCTGTTTCTATGTCCTTGTTGTCCTTGCAGCATTCATTGTCTAATTTGGCACCTTGTTCTATTTTCTCCACAAGAAAACACTGAAACATTACCTCCAATGCTTTTCTTTTTCTCGTGAAACGGAGGGGTGATCATAAGAAAGGACAAACGTTTGCTCTCATGTCATGTCGTGTCTTCATTTTGCCTCGCATGTCCTACCCTCCTTTCTTTGTTTGTGACGTAGGCAAACTGCGATTGGCAGCGTCACTCTGCTTCAGCTGAAGGTTCTTCAGAGTCACAGATGCATTCAAAGCAAGTCCTTGTGATATTCTGGTTGATGGGGATGAGTGTTGTTTGTTTAGTCTGGCAGGAGCTTTTTTAGATTGAGAAGTTCCTGCATTCCCTTTGAAAGCACACTCATTCACGGTTGCCCTTGGTGGAACGCACTTGATATGCGATGCGCTGCAGATCCCTGAAAGCTTCCTCTGGTGCCTTTGCTCTTAAATTAAGCTTCGCTAAAGGATTATAATCCTTATTATCATCCAAGTCAGGATGAATGAAGGAAGGCGCAGGAAGGGTTTCTCACACTCGCATACAGGTTTTACAGCTGCCAGAGTATAAAATTTATATGAATTAATTTCCAATAGAATCCTTATGGACTAATTTTCCTCATGTATGGCATTTCCGAGAGTAGCCTCAATCTGTAGATTTTCATCGATTGATATTAATCAGTGATCAGTGGCAGTTTTTTTTTCTGTGATGCTACTGTGATCGTGTGAGAGCTGGAAGGAAAATTACTGAAGGAAATTTGTAATAGTGAGGAGATTAACCACTTCACCAGCTTGTCTCACTCCAGGGCAAACTCAACATATCTTACATCCTGTAAGAGTCTTACCTTTGCTGCTTAATTACTTTGAGGAACTGTTCATTAAAAAGATCACCACACATCAGACATACGAAGTAAGTGACCAACAGCAGATAAAAAAGTGACATGTATAGCAGATTAAAGGGTAAGTCCAAACTTATTGAAGTAGGGTTATATGAGGTACTTATTCACCGTCAGTAGACTAGTCGGCACACTCCATGTGGAGAAGCAGAAAGGAGGGCCGGCGTGAAACTAAGCACTGCACTGCTGTGAACAGGGGCAGCAACAAAATATATTTTAGCCACATAAAAAAAAAAAGTCCATATCGGTTTAAGTGTATGCTATATTTACAATATTTCCACTGCTTGACTTTGCTGTCAGGCAACCCTTTTTCCAAAGCTCTGCCTGTGGCGAGTATTGCATTTTGGCTGAACCAGATTTAACTTTTGGATGTCACACAATGTCACGCTGCAGTAGAGCCAATCTGATGATCAGAGCAGGAAACTCCTCCACAGCCAGCCTGAAATGTCAGTGAAACTGAGCACTATACTGGTCATCCTGGTGGAGTTCATGGACACGCCCAGCACCTCTTTTTACCTTTCAGAAGATGGAAGTTTCTCAGTTACCACTGTCTCGATCCACAGCAACTAACATGAGTTCCGATTTGTACTAAGAAGTTAAAACACCTACATCACACAGTAACACAAACAAGCGAATTGAACAAGGCAGTGATGGTCCGGTAACTCCTGTATTCTGTAAGATAAAATGACTTATTTTGTGGATGAAGTCTGGATTTATATAAGCTTACAGTATGCAGCTGTTTGTTGACATTATAGCCTTGACATATTAACGATAATATGTCAAGGCATGTGTTTTTGGCTAAATATTATCGGCATCCTTTATAATATTTATGTAAGGAATTGGTGGTCAATTACTGCAGAACAGACTGAGGTAAATATTTGGAGCTCTTCTACAACAGCTGCCTCTGTGAGTCACAAGATCGAATATCGCACTGTTCAGCTTAACTGACATATCCTCTTTGATGACCAGACAATGAGATGAGGGAATTAACAGCAATCAAGTAATGTCTGAGGGAGCGAGCGCTGTTCGGCGCTTCGGAAACCATTTTATTGACTTCTTAAGGCCGGGTTGTCAGCTTGTTCCCTGAAGTGCCAAGCAGTGATGTTTCAAGCCAAAAATGCCATTTGCTTACAGATCAATACGGCTTTTCAAACACAATATGCGCCGCGAGGTGAGGGAGGAATTGTGAGAAATTGTGTACCGCTTAACAGTTTCTGTTGTGTAGCTGAATATTTCACTGTAAACAGGCTGTTTATGTCACCGTATTTTGTCTGTTTACACATTTAGCCAGACTTTTATTTCGTGAGCATTATCTCATCCTCTGTGCTCGCCTCAGAGGACCCAGAATGCAATCTGTCATCCAGCAGTGACAGTCACACCCCGCAAAGACGGCCCCTTCATTTCTGACTCAATGAACCCACGGCAGCGGTGCCAAGCGACGCTAACCGCCGCACCATTTTTCATGCCTTTCCCCGTCCTATTCTCCTCCAGCTGAGTGTTAGCGTATCAGAGTGGGTCTGTCCGCCGCCTGCCAAAGCCATCATCTACATCACCTCGCTCCAACGGAAACACAATCGCTGCTTTCTATGGAAAACCAAACGGCAGTGTAAAATCGGAGCAATATGTTTTTCTTCTGTCTCTGTTCAAACAATGGGAGAAGGCTGGCGTGCGGAGAAGAGAAAGTTAGTGAATAAAACCAAATCAAACAGACAGATGGTGGAAACGACATGACTGAAAATTGTCCTCAAGTGGAGTTTAAGATCTCTGTCAGAGGCACATCTCCATGGAGGCTTAAAATCATTAATTTAAGGTTTGTGGTGGTGTTCATCATTTAGTGCTGTAAATGTTTGGTGCAGAAAATCTGTCCTGACATATAATAAGCTTAATATAAAAAGCCCAAGTTTTATAAACTGTGCAACATTAGCACTCACTTGTTTGTCCACAAGTCGATATTCACTCCCCTTTTGGCACTAGTTTCTACGGAAGCCCTGAAAGGCAAGAATCATTTTCTCTACTGTGACTAAATAAGAGGTAAGAGAAGTTTGTTCAAAGCTATGTTTTATGTCAGAACATGCAAATTATCTATTCTTTTAGCTGAATTGCACGGACGACTACCCCATATTCACAATATGACTAAATCATTCATGCTGAAAAAGAGTTTTACATCCATAAATACTGATGACGATGATCCCTTACTTTAAAACAATCCTATTACGCACCATGCATTCAGCTCGTGCATTTCAAATTGGTGGAACTGGAGTGTGTTTAAGATGCAGAGTGAGGATATAAATTGCTTCTCTTTACCTGTGGCATTTTCCCATTTATTTGAGAGAGCACTGGAGGTAATCGTATGTTCAGCGTCTGATGTTATGGACTAGAATGAAGTAGGTTTGAAAAGACCCTCCGGTAAAAAGTTTCTAGAGATAACGGGGTGAACATGCAGGAAAGAATGTCTGGATCCAAATGTACATAGCTGTCAAAAAAAAAAAAAAAAATCACTTCTTGTCATTTTGTTTCATGGCACTATGACTTTTCAAATGTTAACTTAGTGATTCAGAAGGTGTAATTCTGCCACTCTTCGTGGAGCTTTGCTAACCATAAGGACACCCCTGTAAAGGCTTGCCGTCCGTCATGCTGGCAGGCTCTGCTCACAAAGAGGCAGAGAAGCCACCGTCCTTGTTAGCATCACTGTCACCTGTAGCTCATGCAGTATCTTAATTATCTGGAAGCAAGTGCCACACAGTTCTTCACACCCACTCTCACATATAATCAGCATCCTCTACCGGATTCCTACCTCTTGGCCATCCTGCCGCCGCATTACCTCCAACCGCCTCTGTAGCTTCATTTGTGTTGAGCAGGAACAGCTACAAGCTATCCAGATGGCTGGAGCCTGGCAGTGGCACAGTGATCATTAACCTGCTGGGCTTGTCTCGATGTGCACCTTGTCTCTTTTAATTTGAATCTCCCCTCTTGACTCCCAAATGTCAAAACTTCCCCTAGACTCTCAAACTTCGTGGCCAGTAGAGCTGAGAGCTTTTTTTTTTTTTTTTTTTTTTTTTTTAACAGGTTAGTCAGTTCATGAGGCCATCTGTTCAACTTCATAGGTGAATTTTTGTACAGAGCGTAAATTTGTTACCTTTAGGTTACAGTTAATGGGGCTCAAATCTGACAACACCAGTAACAGAGCTGTTTCCAAAGCTGCTTTCAGTCCAACTTTAGCCGTGCGTCGAAGAAACGCAGGTTCATCTGGATAAAAATTGACTCAGCTTTCGCTTCAATAAGACATCATCTGCTAAAGTTCTGTTTTGGCCAATCAAACTCAGGCAAACACTACGGTTTACTTCACATCATGGCAGCAAAAGATAAGAAAAGTTGCCACCATTAATGTTATAAACCGCTGTGCATAGTTTGAAGTTTCATCTTTAAGCCTTTAATCCCATTAATCTGGTACTCCAACTGGAGTGACTTGAATCCTTAGTCCCCTGTCTCAGGTCTGCAGCTCTAACAATCAATTAATGGCGACAGTAAAGAGGGTCAGAGCCACAATGACGTGATCAACTGCACTGTCATAGCAGTTGTGTTATAGCAAAGGTGCTGCAAGGTAGCTCCAGCAAAAGAACTAGTAAGTAATTTGGTAAAAGAAAAGGTGAATGAATGATTGTTCCCATCCATTACTGCTGTAGATAAGCAGTAGGTGGCGCCAATTCTTCAGTTAGAAAACCAGAAGCAAAACAAGATAATGTGATTAAAAGTGCACCAGTGGAAGGACAAGCAGTGAAAAACAAGGCAGGAAACTGGATTATAAATGTTTGTTTCACGTATTAATGTGAGGATGGTGACATCAGATCTGTGTGGAGTGATCATGGATGTGTTATAGTCATGGGAGCCATGTGGTACCAGCTGATCAGTGACGTTTCCTCAGCATTCGCTATGTCACAACAAGTTCTAAAAAGTTTCCATCTTTGATTAAGACCAATAACTCTTTAGAAATTCTTTAAATCTTCTTTAAAATTTTGTCATATGTCAATTTTGTCAAAAGTTGCTTTCTTTCTCCATCACAAAGCTCAGACGTCCTATACTGTACCTGGACAGCTCTGTTTCTACAGCCGTGAAATCTCTGTGCTCATCGTAGCTTTGCTGCTAATGAGAATTTAATGGCAAACAGTCCCCATTTAAGTTAAAGGCACATTCAGTGCAGCTGTGTGGCCCAAACTCTGCTTAAAAAAAAATGGCTCCCCAGTTCACTGTAAGTTTAGAAATCCCCCAAATACAAGTAAAAAAAAAAAGGCTGTCATATATTTTAACAACAGAGTTGACTCCATCCCAGAATTGGCCCATTACAAGACCCTGCGCACTTCTTGTCTTGGCTTTAGTACGGGTATGACCACTCCCTGGGACGTTCATTGCATAAACCTCATTATGATTACTTACTGAGCATTGCTGTTTAAATTGCACATCCAGCAGAAAGGCCATTGTTACTGTTTAAAAATGCATGTGGAGAAATTTCACTGATGCAATCCTGTAAAGGGCTGGTTTGTTGCACACAGCAGCGTTTTGCGAGACTGGATAAGGTTTCTGTCGAGCTGTGATACAGCGAAAATCCCCTCTGAGCCATATAAATTACTGGAACTGTAACTTTTACTTTTCTGAAAAAAAAAAATATCACAGTGTTAGAGAAAGTTGAAGGCAAACGACAGGGTAGGAATATGACTAAAGGATACGAGCTTTAGCTTCAGCTGGTGGTGACTGACACTTCCATTGATTGTTAGTGATTTCAGATCGCTCTCAGTGAGTTCACTTCCTCTGATGCAAAAAGACATGCCTCCTGGCAGAGAGGAGGGCAAGGAAAAGCAACACAGAACAGATCGCACCACCATGAAACCAGAGAAGAAGGAATATATATATATATATATATATATATATATATAAATATATATGCACATATATTTATCTACATCTATATCTAGTTTTCATGTCAGACAACTACTGAGAAGATCTAATGCTAATGGCTCTGTGCAAAGGGATCGATATCACTGCATTAAGTAAGTAAACTTTATTAACATAAAGTATGATATAATGCAATAACAAATTCTGACATTGACCATATTGCCACATTTATTCACTTTCCACTGCCCTCAGCTCCAGGTGAGCTGTGGCCACCGGTTTGCCAATCGAGAATTTGTTTTCCAGTGAGGTGACTTTCAAAATGACTAATTAATTATGGCAAACAAACTTGAGGCACTGAGAAGAAAATGAAATAGCTGAACTGAGCAGCTCCTTCGAGTGCTGAAGTTTTAGAGCTGTGTCAGCAGCACTGAGGAAGTTGAAATTTAAAGAAGTATTCAGTGACAGAAAAGGTACCCACGATACGTTTACTCTTTAATGAGTCGGCATCTCTCCTTGATGAATGCCACGGTGGGACAGGATATGAAGAAAATAAGAAAAGAAAAAGAAAAAAAAAAAAAGATTTTAGACCTAGTTAAAACATTATGAATGATTTGCTGTGATTTAGTGCCCCCAAGTTTCAAAGTAAAATATTGCTGTTGTAAATGTGGATTGCTGTACACTTGTATTTGTTCAAATTGTATGACTTATGATCAAAAACTAGCAAGTCAACAACTTTGCTAACATCAAGCAAGCAGAACAACACACAGACATAGCAGCCAGCTAATATTACTTACTAGTCCAACAGCAAGAAGCCCTGCTCAGTTTCTGTCTTTCAGCCTAAAGTCTAAAAGTCAGTCAAGCTTCTTGTTCAGTCCCTCTCTCCTTAGGTTCCTGAGCATGGTTATGTTGCACGCTTGCCTACCTCTGGTTCTGGTGTCCACTCCAGCGTAGCTCTCCGTCTGTAATCCCCCTCGATATGGATTTTCCACTGATCCGAGGCTCCTGTCTTAGTGGTGTAAACAGAAACACTCCCACAGCGCTTTGAGCTCACAGTCCGAGCAGCATGGCTAACAAACTGAGCTAACAGTAGCTACATTTAGCAGCAGTTTACTTTGCTCAGTTGATGCGGAGCAGCCAAAAGACATCAGAGGGAAAACCAGAAAACATTTTCTATGATAAAATATCAACCAGTTTCACCAAAAATCAGTGAAATAGTTGGTGGAAACAGACTAGGAATGGCAGAGGCACCGTTCACTCAGTTACAAGTAGGCCTATGTGTAGCATCAACATGGTAGTAAACCTGTTGTTTTAGGGTAGAAAAAAGTCACATAATGTCGCAAAGTTTGTGAAAATGTTGCAGAAAATGTCTTAAACTATTGAGTTAAGTGATAAAAAAATATTATTACGCGGTCAGTCCTGTGTGAATAATAAAATGTGGTTAATCCTCTGACAAGGCTTCAGAGTCACGGATTCACGGATCATGCAAACCACTCGCTCTCCTTGCATTGATTTCAACACAGTTACTACAACTGCCGCTGTTCATGCAGCATTTCATGAGCCTCACCTCCACCCAGCATGCATCCGCAGGCCGTGAGTGTCGTGACTCTCTCCCCATTCTCCACTGTGCTGAGCTTGGTGTATTCTCGTGAGAGATTGACACGTTTAAAGCCTTCACACCAGCTATCAGTTCTGTACGACTCTTCAGAAAATAATCACAGGTTGGCTCACTGAAGTCATTTTTATAGATGCAGGAGTCTTTTATCGCGGGTCTCAGTTCCTCCTTTATTTATAAAAATAATCTGTTTTGAATCGTGAAATATATGGAGCAAGGAATATGAGGTAATGATTTCATTCCAAATGGAAATATGGATTTACTTTTGGAATAAACAACCTCTTTGGCAAATAATACTGAACAGTAAAACAAGGCCCCACAGGAGAAGTTTAGTCAATTTCCACATAACATTCGCATCTGATTATGATAATCACCTCCTCTTCAGCCTCGCTCTGTGGTCTGGCAACAGTTGATCCTTTCAATATAGCAATGAGGCGTTGAGAAGAAAATGAGGCAAGTGTGGCCTTTTTGATGAATTAAGGTCCATTGTTTTATCACAACAATCCTTGAACTGCTTATGCCTGATGACTAGATTTGTGAAAGAAGATAATAAAGATGCACTTTTGGGTCAGTGGCTTCAGAGTTTCACTGTGATATATAATTTCTTTCTTCCTATTCACCTAAAGTTGAAGAATCAGACCTGGATGGGGAAGAAAGAGTAAACAACAGAGAGTGCAATTTAATTCTACTTCGAGTTTGAAATAAATAGCCATATTTTTTCATGATGACATCTGTGACATGATCCATATTCAACTAAGGTTGCCATCACTTGGACCGGCTCTAAAAGCCAGTCGCCGGGCCAGTCTGGCCCCGTAATTGGCTGTTTTCATACACAGAGTGAAGCAGGCTGGGAACGAACCAGACAGTCTCTGGCTGAGAGAGACAGGTTGGGGATTTTTCTGCCTTAGGTGTGAATCACACAGGAACACAATAAAAAAACAACTGCATTCATTATGTATCACTATATGGGGATGACGTACAGAGAGATACCTGGGAGGACACACAGACAGATGGAAGAACTGAAGCTGACAGACTGATGAATGATGGACAAACAAGTAAGATTTGAAACCTCCTCCCTTCAAAGCTCACGCAAACAGAGGCTGTTCTGTCATCCGTACAGACAGACATGGATTTACACAAAGACAGAAAAAGCAGACAGATTGATTCAAACGTTTCTCAAAGGTAGAAATGATCTAATTGGATGAATTAAATATCAAAATAGGCTAAAAAAGACCCAGGGGTCAGAGAGAAAACTAGCTGTTAACCTGATATTGATGGATACATGGAGAAGGCTGATAGAAATAGAGGAGGAAGCTGTGTAACTGTGTTATAACTTCAACGTGCTGCTATCGATCACTTCTGTAAAAGAGACTTCTGGCTCAGAGTCTGAAAAAAATAATAATTTTGAGAAAACTACCTTTAAAGATGTGTGTTGTAAGCTTGGCATAAAACAACGATTTCATCCAACAAAAAATAATGAGTACCATAATAAAAGGGCTTTGTATAAGTGAACTGAACTTTTTTGTTGTTGTCTACAACCACACACCTCTAAATTAATGTTAATTTTCACCTGTATTGAATAATCAAAATCATTAGGATTCATCCTGTGGGGACCATGAACGTTCTTGGCAACACTTATAAACCATAGATCTCTAAATCAGTGGAAAGTCCTCTCAATCCTTCAAATTATCCAAATATTAATAAATGCAAGCAACCCCCCAGCAAACCTCTAAGCTAACTTGCTGATTTTCCTGAATAATACTTCAAAGTGTATTGAATTAACACGAGAAGCACCAAGGGGTAACTTTTACCACCCTGCCGTTTTCAAACACACGCAACTCTGTTAACACAAAACTACATCTCTCAGTTCATGAAATGGACTTATGGATCATGTAGTAAAGTATGGGGATTGTGAGATACTTAGAACCACTGAGCAGTCATTTTTTTTAAATAGAAAATGGATCATGTTGCGCTCAACAGTCGCACTATACCTGGTTGCCTATAGCAACAGCATATTTTAGATGTTTTTTTGATAAACGGACTAGAATTAAAAACATCGACCGAAGCAGAAAAGGAATGAAAAACAACTTTGTTATGCAAAATTCATTTTTAATTTAATGCAATTCTCCAACAATAATCACATTTTTGAACGTGTTAATCATTTTGTTATTTGTTTGTAGCCTACAATTTATCACGATGAATTTTAAAATGTGTTTGACCTTTTCGATCCGTGATGAAATAATGCAACTGTAAAATTAATTAACCCCATGAACTGAATTTTAATTTGATTAATGTGATTTTTATTTTTATAGTTATATTTATTTATTTATTTTCCAGTTGTATTTTGATTACTGATGCTGTTGCAGCAGGGGGTAAAAATAACTCCCTCTGCAGTTCTAGTGTTAAGACATTAGATAAAGAGTTAGATTAGATTTGAAGTTCTCAAACCTCCCTGCCGAAACTGCAAATATGAGCCAGAAAAAGAGAATTTCCTTTCTCCAGTCACTATTTCCATCAGTTTACTGTGAATAAGATAACACCAATGCACAATGTGTAAAAAAAAATAAGTGGTCCCAAGTAGTGCTTCTTTCCCTGTGGATCCATATTTGAATTGGTGATGTGTTTACAAAATGTTCTGCTCAATAACCTCAGTGTTGAACAGTCCATCTTTTTTAAAAAAAAAAAAAAAAAGAGAGAGAGAGATGGATTCAGTGTGTTGCACATGTTTTGGTTTTTTGTTGTTGGCTTAACATGACAGCCTGGTCAGCCGTCATTTGAGTTTTAAAATCATTTTATTTTCAAAGTTTCAAAGATCCACAGTCATTTTCCTCCACATCAGCTCTGCTTAGCCGCTGTGTGTAACTCCATCTTTCCACTATCTCCTCCACCTCCTTTTAAACTTAAATCTGTGTGTGTGTGTGTGTGTGTGTGTGTATGAGATCATCTGCTTCGCCTCCCCTGTGTATTATGCCTACACTGCGTCTTCATTATGAGACGGAGCTTCGCTGTCTTCCTCCTCGCTTTACCAGAAGCCTATTAGGGTCTTCCTCTTTTATCTACTGATTAATACATCATCAAGTGAAGCTCTAGCCGCAGCCAAGGGAACAACAGCAAGGTTCCCCTGGTGTCTGCAGCCTTCGTCCTGGCTGTCCACTTAAGATTCAGGACTCGCCTCGCCTGTTAGACAATGATTGCTATTATTCTTTTTTTTTTTCTTTGCTGCTAGTGAGAGAGTGGTTGTGTTTTTTTTATTGTGGCTTATGTGGGTGATAAAGGGAAAAAACAAAAAAATCTGAATTATTGAAATTACCAGGCTTAAAAAAAATAAAAAATGTCATGGGCACACAATTCGCGGACACAGTTGCAGCTTAACCCCCTTTTATTATCAGTATATAAAATGATTTTTAACCTCTTTTAATAATAAAGCACCTTGCTTTTTTTTTTCTTATCAAAGGTGCGACGCTGTGAAACTGCTGGATGTAACATCAAAGCATGAAGTATTTCCCCCTAACCTACAAAATCAGTCTCACCACAAACAAGCGGGCAGAGAGAATGGGATCAGCGTGGCTGTGAAGGAGAGGGAGGAAGAGAGGAGAGAGGAGAGAAAAGAAAGTGGAGCTTTGTAGGAGAAGCTTTGTGAGGCGCTTTTTTTTCTCTCTCTCTCTCTCTCTCTCTCTTTTCCTCCCTCGCTGGCAGGACACAGAACGTTAAAAGAATTTGCATTCTGTAAATCACAGACACACATCTGCTCCAGCACAGTTCGATTCACCCAAAGTTTTACTGCTGTATCAAAAACATGCTGCGAGAATAAACAGAGTGACAGCAAAAAGTACACGAATAAATCAGCGAGCATTCATGTTTTTAATGACTCAATTAGAAATGTCAGCAGAACGGCAACAGAGCAACAGTTCAGCTTTCCCTTTGCTGTGTTTTTACCGACCTTTCGCTTGTAAACCTGTAACATTTACTCATCAAAGCACTGACATGTTTGAGACTTTACATATTTGAGACTTAAATATCAAACTTTGCACGGCTGTAAACACTGCTTGACCCTGTTATCGTTGTGCTTGACAGCTTTAGTAACTTAAATAGCGATACGGGGCGCTGAATTTAATGAAAGTACTGTTTAAAGACCACAAATGAGACGAGAATTTGGTTAGAAAATTGAGTTCTATGTGCCGAAACACACAGAAGTCCAGTAACAAGTCTTGCTGTAAGACTCTGTGTAGTGTATTGTGCTTCATATAATACACACATGAGTGAAAGTAATTCAAACGTGCCTTCATACAGTATAGTTGCTCATAAAAAAAATGGAGGGGCAGGGCTCACAGAGCTGGAAAAGAAGGGTTGGTCATGACAACACAATACTCTCAGGCAAAGCCCCGCCTCTTTAAACTTCAAACCAGAAGCCCACATGTGTCTCTGGTTCTAAATCTGGCAGGGAGGCAGGCCTGCAACTCAGAGAGACAGAGGAGAAACAAGACTCTCCACAGCAGAAGAGGAGGGAAAAAAAAAAAGAAAAAGAAAGAGGGAGACAGCCGGGTCACGGGAGTCCAACAAGCGTCCAGGAAACAGCTAACTGCTCAGGGACTTGGCCAAAAGAGGTGGGGAGCAGTTTGTTATTGGAAAAGCTGACAAGAGAGCAAGGCAGCGGGGAGGAGAGAGAAAGAAAGAGGTGGCTGCAGGACTTTGACTTAGTCAGTGAAGGCCTCATGCAGCTTCTTACCAGCAACTCAATTCCAGTTTTATCTGCCTGACACCCCTGGACTTTGAGCAAAACTCACCGAGAACCCAGAACAGAGGGGGAAAAAAAGGGAGGTCAAGAGAGGGATAAAGAGGAAACAGGAAGGAAAAGGGAGAAACCATGGTAAGTTTGGATTCGCTGCCTTGTTTGGACTGCTCATTAAGTGTGGTGCGTCTGTGTGTCTGTGGGGGGGGCGGGTAGGTGGGCAGAGCTTTGAGTGCTGATACTGTATTCCTTCAAAACATGGTCCAGATTCAAGCTGCTGTTCTTCCTTGTTAGTAGAAATGTTTTTTTTTTGTTTGTTTGTTTGTTTGTTTGTTTTTTTATTATTTCTCCAGTTTGTCCTCACCAGCCCCGGAAGAAGAAAAAAAAAAAAAAAAGTAACAACTTTACGAATGCACAGCCCCCCCGAGACCGAAGCAGTTAAATTAATTTATTTGTTGTGAAGCGAGAAGTTGGGGAGAAATGAAGCACGGGAACATTCTTTTCTTTTTCTTTCGGAGATGAAATTGGAAGAAAAGTGATTTCCAAGGCTGTTTGCTCCAAATCTCAACCCCTTTCTACAATCTTTGTGTATATAGAGAGAGGAAGAAGAAGAGTGGGTGGGTGGGCTGACCGCCCTACTTCCCCATATCAGTCCCAGCAACACATTTGGTTTCAATTACTTTGTCCCTCTGGGGAACAAGCTGCTATAAATAAGTAACAAGAAGCTGTGTGTGGACAGACTGCAGCCTACTGTCGGGGTTCGCCCGTAGAGGAGGAGGAGGAGGCGGAGGCGCATGCCTCAACACTGACTCTGGTTCTGGTTTTGGGTAGGGGCTGGATCAGTTGTGGTGAAGGGGGGGGTGTGTTTGTTGGAAATAAGAGGTCTTGTTTAGCTTGTGTAGCTCAGTGAGTAAAAGTCATTTCTGTTTGGAAGTCCTTTCAGGTCAGAGGCCAAATCATTAACTGTGCGGCTATGTAACGCCTGCCTGCCTGTTGCCGTCTTATTCATGTGTTACTCTTCTGGGATTTATTCAGGCCAAAAAAAAAGAAAAAAAAAGACTTTTTCTCATTAGCTTATATTGTGAAAGTTTAGAAGAGCAGCATGATTAAATCAGAGCCCTGAACTGCTCGCTCCATTGGCCAAGTCCAAGTACATACTGAAGATATGGGTAATTTTGTTGACACAGTTCAAACCTTTTTGGTTTTGTCTGCCACTGACGAGCTTCCATAAGAGGAATGAAACCTTTTCAAACTTAAAATTGCTGCCTCAGGTTTGGAAAAGCTCTCGTTATCCCTTTTTTTTTTAAATTAATTAATTTTTTTTGATACTTTTTTTTTTTCAGACCTCTGTGAGCGTGCTGAGACAGAAGTCTGGCTCTGATTGAATCTTATTGAGACGCAACAGATTTGCCCTTTTTTCTTTTTTTGCTGAGGACGGTCACGAACATGAAAGTTACAAATGAGAATTTCATACCAGCAGGGATTAAGCACCCCACTCAAACCGAGCTGAGCGTTCCTGGCATCCTTTGGGTGAAACACAGAACTATTGGTAAACATTCTGTGGACCGTGTGAAGGTTGCTCATTTACGTGGTCCACAGGATTTCTGGTAAATGAAGTCTGGTCGTAAAGAAGTTAGTTCTCCATTTGGAAACCAAATAAAAGCAAAGCCATTCACTGTCGCATTATAACATTACCTTGCCCTGCAGCATTAGTTCGGGGAGGAGATGTTTTGTTGATGTTGAGGAGCCAGTTTTGTGACAAAGTAGTACAAATAGTCACAAGTATGCCCATCTTGGAAGTATTGCTAGCTATTATCTAGCACCGTTTCAGATCTTCCGGTGTAGGTAGTGGATAACCTGGAAATGAATGTCCAGGCCAAGACTTCTGACTCTGTGTCGTGATTTATTATAGTTGAGTTATAATATTATGAGTTATAATACTGTAATGTGAGGGTTCAATGTGTGGTGGTTGGATCACTCTTGTTAGGAAGAAACAGCAGGATGGAGACTGATAACTTTCTCAAGCAGCACTTTACTCAGTTCCACACTTCATACCATCTTCACTTCCTTGTTCGTGCTTCTCACGTGACTGAATGAACCAATCAGAAGCTAGGACTTAACATAAGGTAAACGTGAGGGGATCAGAAAGACAGATTCAACAGAATATATGACCTGTCTTAAAGACGCAGTTGTAAATATGTAAACATGCAAATAATAAATGTGTAACATAAATATGCAAATAGTTAACTGATGTAAATTATAACAGTGTAAATACATTTTTAGTAAATTAACTCAACATAAATTATATTAAGCCTTACAGCTTTCAAATATGAATTAACTTCACTTCTTACCCTTACAATACTTTAACAATATCCCTGAAAGCAAAGTCCACACACGGATCAGACAAGTTCCCTTTTGGCTTCTCTTTAATTAGTAACAAACAACAAAGGAAGGGGGAGAAAAAAGGAAATTAGCAGCAACCACTGTGTCCTCTCGACAGCCAGCAGCCGTTTTGAGTCTCTACACTTGTTTATACATTGATTACATTTGTCTGAAGTAGCCTGTGTCACCGGGAAACTCCTGAGTCCATTCTCTCCCACTGTGACTCTGACATGTAACACAGCCCACCTGCTTCAGATCACACAGCAGCTGTTGCTCCACACACAGTTATATTAGGAACATAGTCAGAGCTCCAAATATACCCCCCCGCCCCACCGACCTTCCAGCCCCACAACCCCCGACACTCTGTCTCTTCATGGGCTTTTTTACTGTCTGTCTGCACGGCGCTTCCAACTGTCTCCTGTTACCTCATGCCAAAGACAGACAGTCAAACTTGCACTCACACAGATACAGTGTCAACACATTTACAAGCAGTGTTTTTGGCAACTGTATTGAGAAATGAACTCTGTAGGACTGGAATAGTGAGTCACATTCAGTGTGAACAGTGTGAAGTCTTATTTTGTTCATGTTTTTAAACTGAGCAGATTATTTCATTTTGGTCATTTTTCTGCTGCAGGGATGATTTCTGCTAACTTTTGTGATCCCTTGACTTCTGTAGTGCCATTATGAGGTTGACACTTTTGTTTTTTTTTCAGTGAAACATTTCAGCAACTATTATGTGGACTGCCATACAGATAATCATGTTTCCCTTCAGGACGAATTCTTAAAAAAAAAAAATTTTCCTGATGGTGCATGGACCAGCACAAGTAACGCTCCGAGCATTTGGTATTTTCCTCAGTTTGAAATTTGCTTTACCGTCTCTGTGCTGCTCTGGTTGGTGAGAGGTACAGACAGGTGGGTGACTCACTCGGGTGAGGCATAACCAAAGCAAGTTCGTTTGTATTTTGGTGGAGAACATGTCTTGCTCTATGCTCTGAGAATAGGCATTTCAGAAGCACGTCTGTTTCTGCTGCGATGTTTATCTGCTGCCAACTAGATGATTTTATTATCAGCAAACAAAACACTTGGAGGAAATGACTCTGGGTTTTGTTGTTTGCGATGCCGACGCGCGTTTTCATCATGCTGATCAGCAACGTCGAGATAAAACTATGAAGCATCTTTTTTTATTGAGCCATTGTCGTCATGAGGTCACCGGTGGTGTGACTACTTGTCTGATCTGCAGTATATCCACCTTCATCCGGCCCTCTGTACTGCTGCACATACATGGACCAAAATAGCTGTGCATGGAGACACCCACACACAGTCTGTACCCTCCTAAGACCTACAAACCTATGAAGCACTTAAATACTTAAAACAGGGCCCTTAGATGGATTTAGTATTTATTATATTATTTTATATATTAAAAAATAAGCACATCATTAAGCCTTGATTTTACAAAGATATTTTTAACTTTTTAACTTAACTTTAAATGTGTTCAGTTCATGTCTGAACGTTGTCTCTGACTCTGTAACCCTGGCTGGGTTCCCACCCACTGAGCTACATTCCGGCACAAGTGCTACAAAAGTCAACAGTCTCTCGCAGCCACCGCTGAGAGGAGTCTGCTGTTCGCTTCAGAGGAGCGTCTGGAGGTTTTATCCTTTCTCACAGATCTTTGCGGCAGCAGTTTGACACATTAGAGCTGTACGCTCCAAAAGATCAGCCTCTTTCTCATCTGATCAACATTTAGCGTCTAACCAGCACCTTTTCGCAATGAAGTTTTCTCCGCTCCGCTGAACAGGAGAGAGGCAAAAATCAGCATGGCTATTATGGTTATTAGAGTTCCTAAAAAAAAAATGTTTGCAAAATCATTATCGCTCTGGGGAAACCGCTTGCTATTGCAACTTGTTAAGTGCAACGGAAAAACAAAAAAATACCTGAAAGAGACTGTGAAGAAGTGTGAAGAAGTTACCAAGAATGATAGAAAAAAGTTAAAGAGGGACAAAGGAAGGCAGCAAAAGACAACAACACTTGATGAATTAGTGAATTGATGTTTGCTTTTGGACAACGCGACCAAAGCAACATGTTGCCTACAACGAGAGCTCCATGGAAGACACAGAAGCGCTGTGTCAAAGTGTTGATGGGACCACAGAGAGTGCCGCACAGCTGAAGCGTGAATGTGGCGGTCCTTTGAACAAATGTGATCAAATTGCTGCTTTTCTCAAAGATAATAGGCGACAGTTGATGCGTCTTTGACGCAAGTCTTGCGTCGGTTTGCTCAGAGATCGCTGCATGACGCAAGTGTTTGCTGCTAGCTTTTCATCCCTCACAGTCACACAGTAAACAGCGCAGGCCACATGTAGCTGACAGTAACCCATCATTTATTTTCACCACAAAGTCCACGTCCACGTGTGCCAACAAATTCTTTCCACTGAAGAACATTGCTTGCAGTTCTCATACATATGCACACTCGATTTCTAGTGTAGTGCAGGTAATACGGAATATACCTACTATACTTACTTTTTTTCAATCCAAACTGGGTACACCACCTTCTAAATCTCCTCTGATGTGCATCATTCAGTCATGTTCTGAATACTTTATCCAAGGATAGCAAAAGGCATGGAATATCATTTTCATGAGTGGATGGAGGCAGGAATGTGGAATACTGCACTCCAAATACTCAAAATTCTAACAATTATGTCGTTGTCACACCCATCAAAACATCTGTGGCTCATTTCATAATGATCCTGACTCCCTAAGGACAAGCAGTAGTCTTACATTTCACAGTTTATACACAGTATTGCTACGTTCTAATGAATGTATGTACACATGTGGCGATTGTAAATGTCAGGCGAAAGAGGCTCAAACATCAAGTCAAAAAATGCTGTCTGAGGTATACTGTTTGGTTGCATTAGTCAGAAACACTCAATAAAAGCGTAGACTTTTAATTATCTGTCCATGAATGGTCTGGTGATCTGCTGGTAGAGCATACTGGATTCTTTTTTAACCCAGTGCCTCACTGCACAGCTAACTTAGTATAGGCGATCCTACACATTAATTGTAACCACACGCTCCGAGTCAATTAGGATGAGGGTAAGTCAGGTTTGTTAAGTGCTCAGCTTCAGTTTCTCATTTGCTCCGACTTTGAGTTTTGTTGGAGTGGATTAGAAATGACACTAACTTTGTTTCAACAAAGCCAAGCAGCGGTACATCCGAGTATGAAACGCACCCCATCAAGGGCACCTTTCAGCTTTTAAGCAATATGTCTGCCCGTACACAGCACTATATTTAACAGCTGGCGGCGTGCCTCGTGGACGGCACTCATACTTGAGCTTTCTGCGACCATAAAACCAACCTGGAAAATGTGAAGAGTGACTCATCAGACCTTTTCATTTTGATGCTACTCAGGACTGCACTGGAACACTGAGTGAAACATCTTTGCTTGTTGACATGCATGGGACAAATACAGCTTCTGGATGGAAGTGTGAAACTTTCCTGAGATGCCGTACTTATACTAACAAGTAGCAAGGTGTGTAAGCCTTAAAGACATCCTGTAGATTTGATTGTCAGATCAATCTTTTATAATACCAGTAGACTGAATATAATGTAATTGTTACTTGTGGTGTCAGAGCTTTTTAGCCTCATTGTTTAGGTTTAACATCACATTTACTGAATGGTTCAGTGTGAGCGTTCAACCCTGTTTCAAGCAGCAGCTTTTTTTCTCAACTCTGAAAAGCCAACTGTTCACTACCTGCCCAACACTAGACAGCACACAGATATAGTCTGAGACTAGCTGGTTAAAACAATGTGTAAGCAGCTAAAATAGACAGATTTTTTCATCAGAAGTTGGTAGAGACCAAAATAGAGCTAAAAGGTGAGTGGATATTGTAATTGATGGATATGTAACTGTGCAATTGTTTTTTTCTACAAACTGAGTTCTAAAACACTTGGGACACAAGATCCATGATTTCCAAAAAGAGTTTCAATTGTTGACTTGATGAGGTCCAGAGAAATCAGCAGAGTTTCTGCATGGTTGATATCTGGCTTCCTCTTTGCATGGTAGAGCCTTAATTTGCAGTTGTAGATGCAGTGACAAACTATGTTTACCGGCAACAGTTTTCTGACTTCCTGAGCCCATGTAGTAATATCCTGTATACAATCATGTCAGTTTTTATTGCAGTGCTGCCTGAGGGGTCAAAGATCAGTGTTGATTTGGAATCTTTTAATGATATTATGGATTGTAGGCAGTGAAATCCATAAATGAACAAACTTTTGCACTATTTGCAGTTTTTCAATGGCGAACCTCACCGCACCCTTGCTTGTGAGCGTCTGAGATTTTCAAGGATGCCCCTTTCATACCCAATCATGATACAACTCAGATCTTACTTAGATAAGTCTGAGAAAAGGAGGTGAAAAAATGGAGAAGAGTGAGGCAGGGGACGAGAGAGGGGGGGATTTGCTGAGTGAGTGATAATTTGAGGATTAGACTTTGGAGCAGGAATTGAGCTGTGCTGAGCCAACCTCTTCCCACATCTTGGCGTGGTGCTGCAAAGTCATTTCAATGGAAATTATGACCCCAACCCCCCGTTGTTTGTGGCTGCAGGGTAAATAGCGCTTAAACCCCTTGAAAGCAAACATATACACAGAGATGCTGAAATTATATCTGTGATATATCTGTGTTCGCAAAAATTCACTCGACTTCTTTACTCATCGTTTAATGAGCGACGTCTGTAAAAGCCACCAGACACCACAAGAGGGAAGGGGGTCCATCCATTACAATCTTCTTAGTATTTGTTGTCTTTTCATGAGTGATCCAACCATCAAGCAGGTCAATTAAGAGGGAGAGCCTGCTGTCTTTTCACATCATTACAGCTTCCTCAGACCTGCAGCGGTCAATCAGCATTTCTGGTTACAGCATGCCTCAAATACCAAAAAAAAGGAACAGGAATGGGTTGACACTGAAAGTTTTTGGCACTTTTCCTTGCAGTTCAAACTTAAAAAAAAAAGACCTTCAGGTGTTGAGGGTGTTTCATGATTCATCCTGCGTGAGGCTGTGTAATAGCTTTTTTTATTACCTTGCTGATTGTGCACAGTGTGAGCTCTGTGATTGCAGCCACGGATTTGAAACATTAAAATTGCATATTTAACCAGACAAAATACCCGTAAAGTCTCTTGAGGTCTCGTAATTGAGGGCTACAGTGTAAACTGCAGAGATTTACTGTAATGTTCACTTTTTTTCACTCTCCCAACCAAAACATTTATTAATCAGTCGGTTTTGTTCAGAATTCAACAAGTGGGAATTTTGCTATATTTGGATGTTGATGGAGGAAGTTAAGAAGGAAAAGAAGGAAAAAAAAGACAAGAGTAAATCTGGCACTGACTTTTAGAGCCTTATGAAATAAAAGGCTGAAAGACAGATGCCGAGCTGGGCTTCTTGCTATTGGACTGCGCTGTCTTGTGTTGTAGCACTTGTCTGATGTGTTGCTGTTGTCGTTTCGCTAGTTTACACATGTACAACCATGTCCATATATTTACAACAGTGGTATAGCACTCTGAAACTGGGGGTGCTAAATCGCATCTTTGATTTGTCCAATACCAAAAGACCTGCAGGATTGTTGTTGACGGTCCCATCATCCTCAGCTGTAGTTCATGTGCGGAGCTAATGAACAAATCTTAGCATGCAACAGAAACATCCTAAGTTAACATTTAACTCAAAGCAGCCTTGTACAATCTGTGCTGTTTCTATTTGTAAACTTTAATTACAGTACCAGTAAAAAGTTTGGACACACCTTCCTGGTAAATGTATTTTTCTTTGTTTTTATTATTTTCTACTTTGGAGTAGACACTACTGAAGACATCAAAGCTATGAAATAACACGTGGAATTGTTTGGTAAACAAAAGCCACCTTTTGCTTTGATGGCAGCTTTGTACGCCATCTCAATCTGACTGGTACTTGTAAGGAATGATGTAAACCTTATTAGACATTTAAAAACAACAGCTTGTACAAAGCGGACTATTTCTTGTTTCTTTGTACTCCTTGACGTTTCTAATCAAACAGCTTAAAACGCATGCAATCCAAATAGGATTTAACTTCCAAGGTGTTTAGGGACACATTTTAGCCTAGATAGAGGAATCTGTAAACACTTTAAAAGCAGCTGAAATGTAAATGCTTCATATTTCTGTGTTGATTGTGTTGTTTGTGAGGGATAACATGGTGTTGTGTTAATACATCATCCTGCACGACAAAGTCTGATAAGAAAAAAAAAAAAGTTTTTGTGCCCTCAAACTTTAGCAGGGAACATTTGAAAGTAACAAGTTGTCATCCGTTGTTCCTGGCTGTTTAGAAATCATTAACTGGAGTTGCAGTTGTTTTGACTTTAATTTGCTGCTTACGTGACTTTGAGGCTGATCGCAGCCACAGTTTAGCATGAAGAGGGATTTCTAGTGTTGGGTTAATTGGCAAGATGTTTGTCATATTTTAGTACCAATTAGGAGCACATGAGTGAGTGTTGTTTGAGGGGAAGGTTGTCCTGTCAAACAGGTGGCATGAGGTAGAATCTCATTTACAGTTGAAGTCACATCATTGTACTGTAGATGGACTTGTGGTTATGATGGTGATATTGCCTTTGAAATCTGGACTATAATTGCATCTCTATTTATGATGATAGATACTAGAAATAGGAAATAGAAATACTTTAGCTTCTTACCTGTATGCATATAGTCTTTGTGGTTGAGGAACTATTCGTGATTAATTCTGGGCATTCTTGTTTTTGGTGTATTGTCCTGAGGACAGGGTGCCGGCTTTACGGTTTAATGGACAGGGTGACCGTGGAATGTTTGAAGCTGTAGTGTCTGCTTAGAGGAAGCCTGTACCATCTGCCTGAAGGGAGGAGCTGATACTCAGGGTGGAAAACATGAGTCGGATCTGAGATGATTTTTCTGGGCCTATATAATTATGGTTTGTTGAAAAATAGCCTAAGGACCGGGATTTTGATGGGCTCCCATGATTTTTGTGGCTGACTGTACTGTCAGGTTACCAAACCATGCAGACACACTATAGCGCAAAAGGCACTCCGCTATTGCATGATAGAATATAGGCTGCACTTCCTTGTTCACACGCCTTCTCAGGAAGTCCAGCCTTGGCTGCACCACTGAACACATATCTTCCACATGGATGTACATATACACATACACATACAAAAATATCTTTTGGTCCAGTGGCCTTGATGACAGTGAAAACATACAATAAGTCATTTAAAAGTGACCTCATCAGTGGAACTGTTTTCAAAGCACTGCTACATTTACCTAAAAACCTTTTATGAAACCTATTCAGTTTGTTCGCTGTGGATAGTTCATCCAAAACATGTCAAGGTTTTCTAAGTGGATTTCACCTTATGTCACCTTATGATGTCACCTTTTTTGGTAATGTAAGGTTTGCTTTTTGCGAACATCTTTGTGTTCTTGTTTTGAGATCATCATCATCAAAAGCACTTTTAAATCAATGCTATTGCCTATCTGTAGATTGATTGTGGGGATCAAATGGACACATTTCATTAACACATGGTGTCACATTTATGTATTTATGTATCAAGTGAATATTTGAGCTGCGATGGCCAATATTAGCAGATATATCTGTATCTGCAGGAGCACCTCTCGTGTATACTGCTTTTATCATTCCATGAGTAGTACTCTGACAGATGGCACGGCACAAGGTTTGTGCAGGATCACGCTGCATGAAATGAGTCCGATAACACGCAATGTCTCATTCCTCTTTTTCGTCCATGCCCTTATTAATGCACATCATACATAAAACATCCTGATCATACAACAGACAGATCCTGAAGCAGACAAACGATCACACGAGCACCAAAACATAGCGTCTCACCACTGTCCATGGAGCAGTGCCTGCTGCTCTCTGTCCACCAGAGGTTAGGAAAATCTCAACAATATGAGGGTTTCATGTAATAAGGATATTAATTGCACGACTGTGTCAAGACCTGAACACAAGTTGCCTGCATGAAAGTCAGTCGAGCTACACACCCACCCACTCATCACCCCGACCTTTTCCACCTCCTGGCATACAGAGGGGGAAATCATTCATGCAGAATTACCCAACCTGGCTGTAATTCCTAGGGCTGTTTTTTGTGACAAATACCAGCTCAGAAGTCAAAGAAAGTTGGTTGGGGTTCATGGTGGATGTACAAAGTGCTTTGATGCCTACTGACTTGTCCTGCGTGTGGTTAGGTTTATGCAACAAATTCTGGTTTTGGGTGGATTAACACACCATGTTTGTGTTTGAAGTTCTCATTTTCAGAATTTAGCCAAGACTACGTTCTTTAGCAAAGCTTAACCAAGAGCTTTAGGTTGCCTAAACATAGATCTAAACATAAAATCTGTACTCATGCTTTAGATGTCACTGTAGTGGTTACTGTATAAAAAGAACTTGTCAAGGTTTTGCAGTCAGGTTCTTTAAAGGACTAGTGTATAGGATATAGTGTCATCTAGCGGCAAGGGCTAACCCCACAGTCATCCATGCAATGTTTACAGAGACAGGTGAAAACCAGCTTCATGATGCTGTTATTATCCAGGATCACCAGGATGTTTTAGTGTTTTAGGTTTAGGTTAGGACCAACAGAGACATCAGGACAACATCTGGTGATATGGAGGTTAGTTGCTAGACAACTTCTACAAACACATATTAACACGTGTGCATGGAGTATCTTCTTCTGTTGTTTATTCCGTGGTATGACACATCCTTTAGTACAATGAATGCTGCCTCCACCTGATTGAGTTTAATCAAATGAACTTGAACTATCTTGAACAAGTTATTATTTTTCCCTGTGGCAATTACGTGCATTTCTAGCAGTGTAGTTGCAGACTGCAGCCCTCTCGTTTCACCCTGTCCAACTCAGTGTGAAGGGAAAACTTCAGTAGCTATGAAACGTGAGTTAAAGACCCTCTTCCTCTTTCCACCTCTTTCTCTCCTCCACCTTTATTTCTGTGTCTTGCTCTTTGTTTCTTTCATTTTGTCCATTGGTTTCTTTTCCTGTGCTCACTCACTCTCTCCTCTCCCCTCCATCCCTTTTGTTGATTTTTTTTTTCATCCTGTAAGTTCTTGCGAGGTATTTCAGCCCCTCTCTCTGTCTCTGTCTCTTCCACTTTTATCTCTCCCTCTCTCTCTCTCTCTCTGTATACTTATCTGCCGTTTCCATTTTTAAACTCCATCACGTCCCAGAGAGAGTACAGCATGACCGATTGGCACTTACCATAAAAATTGTTGTTCTAAATAGTCTCAGACTCCCAAACAACGCAGTGCTGTGCATACCAATGAATGTTGAGCGTGCATCAGAGAAGATGGACAACTGCAGCCAAGCACCTATAATGATGATGCTGTGGATGAGCGCAGTGTGCAGTAAATACCACAGATGTTTACCGGAAACGTTGAATGTTTTGAAGTGCAGAGAAGTCAAAATCGCCATCAGTCAGCTTGGCGGCCAAGGAAATTAATGCAAAGAGGTTTAGTCCAAAATGAAATTACACGTTGGATGAAAGATCCTGATACTCTGACAAGGAGAATGAGACGTTATGAATGTTGACCTATTTTGAGCTCCGAATAAACATCTAGTTACAAAGTCCTGCATCCACGTACCTATACAAACAGCATCAACATATGAAGGAGTACTTCATCCTTCAATTAATAACAAACACTTGAAAAAAAAATGTATGTAGGGAAGTAGAAAGTAAAATAAATTGGAACAACTCAGGTACCTCGGATTGAACTCATGTAAGTGCTGTGCTTGAGTAAATGCATTTAGTTACATTCCAATACTGGTGTCTAATCATAGAGTTTTGTTTTATGAACCCATTTTTGTTGTTGTTGGGTTTTTTTTTGTTTGTTTTGTTTTGTTTTGTTGTGGTTAGGTTACATCCGAAAATGACTTCCTGACTTGTTTCATGAAAAGTCACAGTTTTCCTTAAAATGACTTCATTATGTTTAGAGGAGGTTCGTTTGGTCTGTAGAATGGGAGTAATCATCGTGAGGGTTATAAGAAAACAATTTTGGATGTCAGTAGAAAACAGGCTGCAAACAGGTCGACATTTTGTTGCTATGACAACATCACGATACTTCTACTTTTGCACTGATGCGCAAGAGATCCTTTAAGTTATTTTATTTTAAGTTACATAACTTACATAACATTTAACTTGGGTGAAATATTTACATTTAAAGTAAACTGCACAAAAATGATCTACTTTTGACGAGCAAAGGGCTCAAACTGTGCTAATTCAGATTATTTTGGAACTTGTGTCACGTTACCTTACATTCTCTAAGTGTTTCAAAGCTGTTTATGGGGGGAAAGTCTTGACCACAGTGTGTCATGTAACCTGCAAAGTTATAATGTGGTTACCACGCTGAAAGAGCCACACAGCCCAGCTCTGTTTGTCAGTGTTTGGCTTATGCAGACCAATTTCCTGGTTCGACCTCGACCTAGAGTTCATGCACTGGGCTCACACAGATTTTCTGTGTGATTTTCTGCGTAATGCTTATTTATAACCAACACTTTGGGTGCTACACTCACTTTCCATTTCACCTCCACATCAGTGGTGTAGTTAATCTGGCTGAAATGGTATTTGTTTACAACCTCTGTGATGTTCTGACTGCTATTCCCAACATTACATGACTGCATTTAAGTTACACAAAGTGTCTTAATTCATGAGCATGTTAAAAATACATTTAGAATTGCGCTTTTTTTAGGACAGCTACCTCATTAAATGTCGCAGAAAGAAATGGGAGAATTGAACGCCTCCCATTCCCTGTGTGTGAGATAACAGGATAGGAAACAGAGCAGGTAGCACGTTTCTGTCTCGGGGTGTTGAGACAGTTTGAATCCTCTTCCACTCAACCTGTGAGGATTTTCTAAAGCTTTTTTTTTTTTTTTCCACTCCAGAGCTTCAAAGTAAGCAGAGAAATCCTCACACTTAAAAATCAAATGTCAAAAGTGTTGTAACCTTCGACCTGGTTTCAACTAACAGCTAAAAATAAGCTGAAACTTCAGACGACAGTCACCCAGGGAGGTAACATCTCCAGATAGCAACAACTCCAGTATCTTACCATCATCTCAAGATATGAGCTGAGGCACCCTCCACTCTTTCTTTGAGGTTCAAACAGTCTGTGTGCTTCTTTTATGCTTGGTTATAATTACCCTTTTAGTACCAAACCTATTTTTTTTATTATTATTTGATTTCATACTTGAGCATTCTTTTATTTTGCCGCATTACTCTGTGCAGCACTTCAGGATCAGCAGGTTCTTTATTTGTGCTCACTTGTGCTAAAGACAAAAGGACTCATGTCACTCAGAAGCACTTTGGATGAAAGTGCTCTTCAAAAATATCATTATTGAAAAATAAATGAAGTGTGCTTTCATCGCAGTGTGTGTTGATATTGCTGCTGAGGCCGGTTACCTTGTCCACTCACCCAGCTCCAAAATCAGTGAAATAATTGGTGGTGTGCGACTTAGCGCTGTAAAGTGTTGCATACTTCTCACATGGGATGCCATTCACCTGTTTCTAGGCAGAAGCAAAATAAAACTCATCAAAAACCATCTGAGTTTGTCGTCCGCTGTTGCAACAATCACCGAACCTCTTGTTTGAATCCTTAATTCACAGAATTGAAACTAAGCCAATTGACATGCACTAAACATGGCGCTTTTGTTCCCCTTGGTGGTCTGGCCTCCGGGGCAGTTGCCCACTTTACACAGTCAATAGTGAGTCATAATTGGACAGAGATTGTTATATCTTTAATGGGTGCAGTCTGCATGTTTTTTTTTTTCAGTAATGACTGCTGGAATTGGATGGACAAAACGCCCCATAAAGAAAGTTCCATGCTGTGTTCACATTTCTGTCATAAAAACACTTCTTACATTAATGATAGAATAGCCCCATTTACAAATGTTCTTCACTGAGGGATTATGGTTATCCAGAACCCTGAGTTTAAAGCCAGAGCGATTGCTTTTGGTTGGTAGAGACCCCTGCTGAGCTCAAAAGAATTGTAGATGCCCACAGCAACCACCACACACACACACACACACACTTCCAAGGATCTGTCTCCAGGAAGCTGCTTTTGGCTGTGAGATTAATATTTATTTACTGTGGTTTTGGAAAGAGAAGTTTGTGTGCCATCTGGTTGAGCCACCGAAAATCCACAAGCTTCCTCTGTAAAATCCCCCACAGACTTGTCCAATAGGCAGAGAGATCCTGCTAACGGACAGGCAGCTGAGCCAGTAGAAGGTGTCTGATATGTTCTGGATCACCGACAATCCCTGTGTAATGCCGAGGAAACTCTGAGAAATGACTGAGACAAGAGGCACTGAACCAGCCACTTCTCAACTGGAGAGGATTCTTCTTCTTTGTGCCAACAGTGCTTTAATCTAACAGCACAGAGCAGAAGTTTCCCTTGCCCTGAATCTACATCAGGACGGAGCTCGAGTCGCGTTGCAGTAGCACAGCAGAGCTTCTTCTAAACCACTCAAACGAATGTGAAAAATGGGTAACCCTAACCCTCAGCGTAATAAAATAACTCTCCAGTGTTCTACAAAACACTTACAAACAGCCTGTATATACAGTACAAAGTCACTGAATCTTTGTCTGTTAGAACTAGACCCAAAATGTAACCTCCCTCTAAAGGATTCTACTCGTAAAACATACATTTCAACATTAAGTGATAGTTCAAGTTGTTTGGAGATGCAGACCAGCGTGAAGCTCACAGCAATGTACTGCTGTGTGCTGAAGTGGGGCAGCAACATAACATATTTTAGCCATCTCAAAAAAATCAATATCAGTCTCAATGTGCGCTGCATTTAGAATATTTGCATTGCCTTCAGACATTACTTTCCAACACTTTTATATCGATCCACGCTCTCTTTAAACTCACCAGACTTCATTGACAAACAAATAGAATTTTACCATGCAGAACACGCGGTTTGCTGATTCAGCAGTCTCTGTGGCTGCTGAATCAAAAAGTGAACAGATGTGATGTGCTTTAACTTAAAATGGGATGAGTCTGAGTGGTCTTTGTTCCCCAACCTAGGTCTAAAACTTGAACCTGCATAGCAGAAAAGGACTCTACAGCAGTAGAGTCAATCTTGAGCGCTGGGTTGTTGGACT
The DNA here is from genome assembly GCA_028641955.1 of Protonibea diacanthus. Classification (NCBI taxonomy): domain Eukaryota; kingdom Metazoa; phylum Chordata; class Actinopteri; family Sciaenidae; genus Protonibea; species Protonibea diacanthus. The sequence continues at coordinate 11,916,508 of CM053990.1, forward strand.
GTTGCATCTTTTTAAGACAAATTCCTTGTATGTGAAAACCTACTTGGCATTAAACTTGTTTCTCATTTCTGATAATAATCTCCACAGACGGGATCGTGAATGAAGCTACTTTAGGTTATGGCTCTTTTTATGGGGATGGATTATAAGTGCAGCATTAGTTCAGCAGGCACGTCTTGGACTCTGTCTGTCCACTGTCTCGCTCTCTGTCTGACTCATGCCTTTTTTCTTGTCCTGAGATCTTCTGAAGTAACTGTAATGAGCTACATCACTGACATAGTTCAGACACTAATTGTCTGAGTTACCGGAACCAGCCCTAAATCTTGAAGTATCATTTAAACCTTCAGTTTTTTTTTTTCCCCAGTAGACCTCCAGTTGTGAGCAGCGCTCATGTTCGCCTATGTGACATTTAAACCAGCACTCGCATTATGTGAGACTAAAACTAAGACACAGACTCTTTAAGGTGATGTTTACCCACGTTTGATTTCAAGAAATTCTCTAAAATTGTTCAAAATTCTGCACAAAATGTGAAGAATCTGTCTAAATGTAGTGTGTTTTTTTCTTCTTCTTCTTATTGCATTTGAAATACCATCTCCTCGCTCTACATTGTATGTAAACAGAAAGAAGCTGTGAAAAGTTCTTAGAGAAGTGCTCTGCAAATAAGGTTATTGTTATTATTCAGCACCATTACTTCCCCCGAGGCTGCCTCCACAGCCAAGCGTATGAGTGTTTATGGCTCATGACACAATTATGATTAAGATGTTAGCCTCTCACGGAGAGGGGGAGAGGGTGGAAGAGAGAGAGAGAGAGAGAGAGACTGAGAGATAGGCAATTTAGCACCAGTGTCTCTCTCGTGGGATAAAGGCGAGGAGCACAGTGCTGACCTGTCACTGTGTTGGGTCTGATCGAAGGCGACTCTTTACATCTCTCTCACACAAACCCAAACATTAGATTTTGTTTTTTGGTTTTTTTTCTTAAAGACTTCATCCCTTCCCTACAATCAATATTCCCAAGAAACTGTGAAGTAGAACTAGAACAGGGAAGTTTACTATTATGTAATATTTATTGTCAGTGTAATTGTCATTTGGGATCGTTTTCGTGATTTATTGAATCATGACAAACAGTTTATTGAACAACAACACAAAGCAGTTCACTGCAGGCAGCTTTAACACAAAGGCTTCAGAGTGCTGGACTGATTTCTATCTAGAAGATCTCCAAAATACTATTTATACAGCAGAAATGTTTTTTTTTTTTTTTCTATTAATACTGCGAAAAAAATAAACCTCCCAATTAAAAAGCCAACTTAACTCATTACCAGTGTTGAAGAAGCTTTGCAAGCTACCGATGACTTTGAAGAAGTTGAACTACAGCAAGGCTTCCCTCGGGAGAAAGAGTTCAAACCACTTTGTAATAAAACAAAGATCAAGAATAGACACAAAAAAAGTCCAGCAAAAAAACTGAGTTTATTGCGAGCTTTGACAGGTCGAAGTGTTGTTTGTTCTACACATTCCTTTATACTACTAGTTTAGTTCACTCCTCCTCAACATTGCATATTACCTTATGATGGTTCACCCGTGTGGAACGTCGTCTTTGACAGCACCGCTGCAGCCTTAAACAGATATTAGAAATACAGCTGGCAGGTCCATGATATGCCTTTACTTATCTGAATGGATTTAATGGATATATCTGACAGGCAGCTGACTCAGGGCGGCATTTCTGAGTGGCCACTATACTGTACCAAGCCTCGTAGTGCTTTGATTCATAAACCAAAGATATTCTCTCTGCATTCTTTCATTCAGTTTGTTTTATAGTGATGATGGGAAAGTTTGTCTTGTCGAACAACTTACCAGGAAAAGACAACAACAACATTCCATTCAACGCAGTACTTTTGGAGGAAGGTCAAATATTGCTGTTAGTGTGATATTAATATATTAATAAATATAATTGAATCTTTAAAAAATGATAAAAACACAAAATGTAAAAAGCCATGTCATAGTCATCATAAAGATTTATTTTATTCAAAATAAACTATGTAAACTATGTTTTTTTTTTTTAATTATTTAAAAAGCTTATCCAGTTTAATTTGAAAGAAAACAAGGGAAGTAATAGGAATTTCCTCGATGATGAATTAAGATGTTTCTCCTTCCTTTCCTCTCCTTTCTCCTTCCATGTAGAAGTTCTCCATCTCCGCTCTGCCAACAGAGACTTGGACATCCAGGTCAAATTTTGTGATTTTAGGTCCTTCTTTTATTTTTCAAAATATAAGTGAGCCTGTTCTAGGTGGTGAAAGCCAGATATGTCTATCCGAGGAACCTCTTTTAGCTTCAAAGAGGAAATGCTTCCCCATCTTAACCTCCCAGATTACTGCATCTGTGTTGAAATCCTGCCATCGTTTGAACACTTACTGTTTCTTCCCCTCGTCTCTCACCTCCCTCACTTACCTTCCATCTCCATAAATTCTTTTTCCTATCTCTGTCTGTCTGAGGAGGCAATGGAAGGTTTTCTGCTCTGGTTCAAGTCCAACACATCACTGTGGGGGGTTGATCCAGACTCTGAACTTGGCAGTCGCACTCCCGTGTGTCTGAGACTTCCTCTGCTGATGCTTCTCTCTCTGTATCTCCTGTTGAAAGTGATCAGGTTTCTTTTTTTTTTTTTCTACTTTGCTGTGATGATGTCCTCTCCAGTTCTGAATCTGGTCTACGATTAAACCTTTTAGTAGATAATACAACTGTGCTAATGGGGAGCTTGTTAGCTTTGGTGACATTAAAGATTAGAAGTTAATTATACCTGTGAAGTATTGCCTCAGGGTTAACATATTTAACAGCAAAAAAAAAAAAAGTAGATCTGTTCTGTGCAGCTGAAATGAAACACATCCAGTCAGCAGATACAGTTAAGTGTCACTTTCAAGAATGAAATCCCTGAAACACTCTGAAAGGGACGTGGACAACAGGGTTTATGTGTTCCTGTAGATGCTACACTTGCATGTCTGCATACATTTCAAACATGTACAGACAGTTTATGTGGTCAACACTTTGTGGCAGTCTGGGGCGGCGTTTAGCTCAGTTGGTAGAGCAGCCACCCCATGTACGAAGGCTCAGTCCTTGCTGCAGAAGCCCAGGGTTCCCAAAACAACTTTGTGGCAGTCTGTACAGGGGACTGTATGGCCAGCATATGTAAAATTTATGTTACTGGGCAGCCTATTATCGCTCCCAAGTTGTCAAAAATGGCATTTTTTCAGTGTCAGTCGAAGTAGGAATCTATAGGTTCCCCTCTAGCATCATTTATGGATGCACCCATTTGGCATGTTTTGATGTGTCACTGAAGTCAGATGACATAGTATAAAAAGTGAAAAAGTCTGTGGAGGAAGTTTGGGTTGTGTCCTTTGTGGAACCTAGTCTTGAAAAGGTGACCTATTTTTTAACTTGCATTACATAAGTTACCATACTTCTCTCTATTAGGTACTTATTTTAACCCACCCTTTCTTAAAAAAAAACATAAACATAGGCTCATTGACCAAGCTGGTATATTTGATAAGTTGGGAGAGAGAACGTGTTGCCAGTATTGTAGTCAAGAGAGCAAATCATGATCATGATCAGAGTGTATTGAGACCAAGACCAAGGCAGAGAGAGAGACAAAACTAGATAAGAGATAGCTAATATGTAGTAAATATCCATCTAATCATTTTGGATGAGGCTGTCTCAATAGGTTAATTTGACACTTAGGGTCCCTGTCAGTTTAGTCCTTTAGCAGCATAACTAAGGGATGATCTGAGCCAGCCTTTACAGCCCTTTGAGCCTGTCTATCAAAAAGGAAAGTCTTAAGTCTACTCTTGAAGGTGTTGACTGTGTCTGCCTCCTGAACCCAAAAATGTTAGTTTGTTCCACAGAAAAGGAGCTTGATAGCTGAAAGCTCTGGCTCCCAATCTACTTTTGGAAACTACAGGAACCACAAGGAACCCAGCAATCTGAGAGCGCAGTGTTCTAGACGGGTAGTAAGGTACTATGAGCTCTTTTAGATATGATGGTGCCTGACCATGAGGAGCTTTGTATGTAAGGAGAAGAATTTAAAATTCTATTCTAGATTTAACAAATCCTGGTGGTGAAGAGTCCTTCACCACAATACAATGGAGAACATTTATTTAATGGTAGCAGCTTTGACAAACAAGAGACAAATTGTCTTCAGTTGCTTGGGATAATCCATAGATCTCACTGTGAAGAATATTATGTATCTTTTGCTTTTGGTAGCCAACGAGAACTGTTAAGGATAACCGGAACGCTGTTTTGAGGAAAACAAATTGTGTTTTACAGGCATCATTATTCAGTGCTGTAAGCACAGGGAACGAAAATCCATTCACCTGTGTGCGAAGGGAAAAAGTTTGAAAGGACTTTTTCTCCTTCTTTTTTTCTCTAAACTACATTTTGATCATTTCGCTGTGTCGTCAAATGACTTTGCTTAGGGACATTATGTGAAACAAAGTCAATTCAGATAAATCAGAAATGCATTTTTGTTCTGTTTTATTTTCTGTCAGCATCCAGTAACTACACTATGAGACATTTCAATCCCTAGTTTTAGTCCATTTTACAAAAGAAAGGCATATTCTCTTCTGTTGTACCCCCTGAGATGGAACTTAAATGTCCCCCAGACAGAGAAATTGTACATGTAATGGTGTATTGAGAAACTAAAACCATCAGCTTCTGGTGGAAGCAAAAGAATGAAAGTTTTTTCCCTTCCAACACTGGAGGACACTCCAACACTCCAACCTGGAGGTGAATCAGCGGTTAAGGAAGGATGTTGTACTTGTGTCTTTGAAAATTAAATAATTCTTAATAAAATACCAAGAGGGACTGTCAAGTAAGTGTAGGTCAAACCTGCTCATGTTCCAGGTTACAGTGAGTTAGATGTGTTTAAAGTCCCTCTAAACTGTCATGGGGGCTAAACATCAGAGCATTAGTTTTCTTTTTATACTGAATTCAAGCATCATTGTGATGAATCCGGTCCACAGACTGCACTGTAAACAAATGTACCAATTCTTAGAGTTCAAGATGTGTTCGCACTTCGGTTCCTGTATTATTGAAACTGACTGAGGCGGTTGTTTGGCTCCCAATATGGGAAACCTTGAGAGCTAGCTGTAGCAAAACTGAATGGAATATCTGAAATTCGAGAAAACCATTTTTCCAGTCTGATGTCCAGAGATGGTAAAAACAGCACTGAAGCTAGGCAATGCACTGCTGTGGACGGGGGGAAGCAACAAAATGCAATATCAGTCTAAGTGGACGCTATAATTAGAACATTTTTTCATCAGTCAGCCCTTTCCGGAGGGAAACTGAAGACTTTATATTAATTTGTGCTCTCTTCAGTCACCAGGCTTCATGGACAAAAAAGCACAAATGTTGAGCCAAAAGTTAAAAAAAATACCTACATTTTAGATGTTGAGAGAGCACATTAAAAAACGTGAATTTACTGTAACAGCACATATTGTAAGAGATGTGCTTTTCTCTACTCCTTGCAGATCTGAGGTTCAGATCACATCCGTCACAAAGGGCTTACAAGCACAGACTTTGCCAAATTATCTTAATAATGTGCTCAACAGTGCTGTTGACAAGCACGCTAAAACCACTTACAAAACAGAGAGGAACAGAAAAAATGGTTTCTACATTTGTGCCCGAATAAAAATAAAAAGAACCCAAAGTTACTTGGCCGTTTAAGTATTCATTATTCCCTCCAGTCAAGCTTGGCCCTGAGGCCTGGCTTCACGCCTGTAAGGCGGAATTAACCAGCAAAATTGGTTGTTTTCTTATTCTTGTCTCTTTTTTGTTTAATCACAGAAAAAAAGAGGCTTTGTCAGATACTGAGCAGGTTGGACCTCTCGTTAAATTGTTTACTGTTATTCTTGTGACCTTTTCAGTATCTGTAAGTATTAACCGCGCTTGTCTCATCTGTAATGGGCCAGTAAGTGGCTGCAGCGCACGACAATGAAGCGCTGAGCTGAGAATGTGGCCTCGGTGTTAATGAGGGGTAACAAAGTGGGACAAAAGGCAGAGCTGCTGGTGCACTCGGAGGGGTCAAAAAACCCTTTATTTACCAAGCAGAATGAATACACAAGCATTTATCTTGTGGGACGAATACAGTTTAATAAATCGTGAGTCTTATTGTTGTATTTGTGCCCATTCTTCTTCTAATTGTTAAGATGAGAACAAGCCAACATGGCTACAATGACGTCAGATGACAGCACTTTACCCAGATTACCCTCATTTAGAGATAAAACCTGAAATGCTGATCATGATCCACCAGTGCACAGTAAAGACAAGTTCACGCGACTACAGGATGTACAGATGTTCAGACTGACACCCAGTCTGACTTCTTTTGAGTGAAGTTATTGTAGCAGCGATAACCAAACCTTCCATCCATCCATCCATCAATTAGATGGAGTGGAGGTTGGTAGTGGAGTTGATCCTTGCTGACATTGGCAGGGTACACCCTGAACAGGTCACCAGTAGATCACGAGCCCGACAGGCGACCATTAACACTCACAATCACGCCTACAGGCCATTTAGTTGCCAATTTAACGAACCTGAATGTTGTTGGACTGCAGGAGGAAACCAGAGATCACCAGAAAACCCATGACTTCATTGGATTATTCCTTTTAGATCAAACACGCTTCTTCCAGCTCTCACCGACCTCCAAATCCGTAAACCTCTGTCTCAAACAGGGTTGGTAGTGGGTCAGCAAGCAGAGCAGGTTGGAAACTAATGACAGGGTTTGTGGTTAGACCTGCTGCTCCTTTTGCGCACATGGAAATGTGTCCTTGAGCAATACACTTAATTGCTACCTATGGCTAGTACCTTGCACGGTAGCTCGCTGTCATTTGCGCCAACCACAGGAAACTTTGTAAAAGATAACACGTTTGCATTTGATACAACGTGATTATTACAAAAACAGACACTACTTGTTCTTTTCGTTTCTGACAGACACAACCACGAAAGGTTTCTCGTCAAAAACGTATGCGTCGTTATACGCAATTGAACAAGTGAACAATGTTGCCGTGGTTCTCATGAGTCAGACACTCTCTTCTAAAGTGTATATTTAATAAAAGTTTAGTATCATTTAGAAGTGCTTTTACATACATACTGTACCTATTTTATGAGAAATGTGATCTGTTCTTCTTCTCAACGGGTCGATCTTTGGATAAACAACATGTAGTTTTGTTTTGTGAGGAGGCTGTTTTCATCAGGTTTCATCAGATGCCTTTACTGCACTGCACTGCTCCACTGCTACTCTCTGTTGTTGTTGAGGGTTATAAAAGGGAAAAAAAATAAAACTTGTACCGAGGTTCTGGCACTTCAACCATACCATAAAAAAAGAATTGCTCTTGGGGCTTTCTAGACGAAGGAACAGGACAGTTAATGGCAATGGGGGAGTGGTGGGGAGCAATTCAGGACAATCTCTTCAGTCCTGTTTAATGGCCAAGACGGGTGTACAATTCATTACAGGAAACCGACACATGTAACAACAATAAACAGTAGAAACTTTCCAACAAACACACTTGGTGAACAGAGGCACAAACAGTTGTGTATGGAGGAAACAAACATGGCTCTTAGCGCAGTACATCCAAATAAACCCACAAGCTAGTCCAAGAATGGCTTATTATCACTTTATTAATGGTTAGCTTGTAGCGACTTCTGCTTTTGTCTTTAGCCACTGGAGGTTATGTTCAATCACTCTGAACCAACAGTCAGTGAAATGTTCAGTAACTTCTCCCTCATCCAGTCACATTTCTCCACTTGCCCTCTTTACCCACACATTGCAATGACCAATAAACTGCCTCTGGCTGTCGGCCATTTTGTATATTCATACATTTTGGAGGCGTGTGAGCCCCAGTAATGGCATATCCATTGGCAGCAGCCGTCTGGTCCTGGTACCGATCCACATGTTGTCTATATAAGTCCTAATGGGGAGCTGCCTGGCTATTTGGCACAGGGAATAACCAATAACATTTTGTAAAACCTCATTTCTCTCTCTAATCAGAGACAGACTTTGTTTTTGGACCATTGGGTTTTCTTCGGGCTCTCTGAATGAATAGTTGGCTGAACGAGAGGCACCGTTGGACAGCAGCAGTGGAGGGAAAAAGACTCAAAGGCCGATGATTTGATTTGCCTCCAATTTGCCACTTATTTTCTTCCTCCCTGCCTCTTCAACTCTGCTTTCTTAACACACACACCTCCACTCGTATGAGAGTGGCCATTATTTAGCTTGTAACCAAGCACCATTTTCTTTTCTCAGTCAGCCGGTAGCCTAAGAGCTTATTGGAAAGCTATCAGTACTCTTTGTGCATGGAGAGTGCGTAGAAAGCACAGAGGAGAGAGGAGTTATATTTCATTACTGCGGTATATTTATTTAATTTATGATAGTCACTTTGTATGGGAAGTAGATCCACAATGTAACACAGTGTGTGTGTTTCGAAACCAATCAAGCAATAAGAAAACTTTAGAAACTATTTTTGACTTCTTATTGTGTTTAGTCTGTTTGTTGCGCTACTATAGAAGAGCCACTCTCATATAATTTTTATTAAATATAATGCAATAGAAACATGATTACTTTCCACTTCAAAAAAAAAAAAAAAAGGTGGAGAGCCTTATCTGTATATACAATAGCATGTAAACAGGTTCCATATTATTGACATAGACCAAGGGTAGATACTATACAACCAAACAATGAAACATTTCCTACTGTAGACCTAAATATACACTTTACTGATTATATTAGCAAACAAAAACACAGCTGCCATGAGCACTTTTCACTAACTAATTAATGAAACCAGTGAAGAATAAAATTATATCACCTTGGTTTCAGGCAAATCTGCAAACCAACAATAACTCTCATAGACATAAATTTAGACCAATTAATAACCAAAGAAACAATAGTCTCTCCGCAACTTAGCATCTTATAACAAGATTGCCCACTAAATGGATCTTTGTAGGTTTTCTATTATTGATAATTGGCCCAAACTAAGTCCTGCTTCTTTTCGCTCTGTGCTCCAATCACATTTAAACAAGCCTTGGTCAGAACCACCGCTAACCGCTGTTGTTCATTGTGTTCATTTAGCTAGCTAATGCTGGCAATGCTAGTTCTGTAAAATGTATATAAGCAGTACTTGCTAACATTAGTGTGTAACTAGCTAGCTAATGAATGGTTATTATTGTTAGCTAGCTAACAATAAATTTGGACTAGCTAACTAGTTTTTTCTTAACTTAAGATGTCACATGTGTATGTCACTTTTATCTTTAACCAGCTTCAAAAAATGGTTGTATTTTAGCACGTAGAATGTCAGAAAGGAAAAAAAGTTATCTGAGGCTCTGAACAAAGCTTACAAGTTTTAGTACAAAGCAATACCAGCAAAATAATTGCTGCCGTTTGCGTCCTGTTTCTTACCGACAGTCAAAATTGGTTTCTTTTTACCCATGGCCATGTTTGTTCTCTTTCTCTAACCAAGTTGTTTTTGTGCCTAAACCTGAACAAACTTCAACCACAGATCTGTCATGGCAGAGGCATCATCATGAATTGGTTTTTCATTAAAACATCCACCATTGTTGTTGTGGTTGTTCAGTGTCTGCTGCTAATGTAACCCATGTCCATATGGATTTAACATAGTGATGTATGGTGTTTCGAGTGCATGTCAACACTTAGGCCAGTGGTTCAAATCGTTATACTTTGCACTTACAGTATTCCCAAACAGTACATCGTGTGTAGATCTTGTTAAAGGCTCACGTTAAAATGACATGTTTGCGCTTGAATGTGTGAGCACACACACATGCTTCTCCATCATACCTGTGAGCAGGTGACACTGTGAGTGTTGCTTTCATGCCAAAAAGCTGTTCATGCTGTCATCTCCACAACACCTGGAGACGCTTGGCAGCTTCTGCAGTGTTCTGTTGTTTATTTTGATTTTTTTTTTTTTTTCTGACTTTGTTCTTTGTTCTTGTCCTCAATGACATTCATTTTTTTCCATTCACTTCATTTAATTTTTGGAATTAAATTTTTTTGAGAGCTACACAAAAGCACTTGATATGATATATTTTTTTTATTATGCAGTTGCTTTACTGATTGCAGTTCAATTTACAGGCATACTGACTTCTGTTTGTAAAATGTGCAACTAAATGTGTGACGTGAATTAAGCCTTGATAGTAAACGGACAAAAAACAGTCGAAAATGAGGCTTGATTATTCAGCTTCTCTATACCTTTCTAAGTATAGTGTCAGTATTTTGAAAAAAAATTGAATAAAAAATAGAATATGACTCCCAGTCTCAATGTATTGACCTGGGGATTTGACAGGGAATTACCTCCCTTTTCTTTTCACATTTTAGGGATTTGCTGTTCTCCAAAACTCTGTGTCAGAACATTAATGTTGCGTGACTTTTTCTGTTTTCTCGCTGCCTCCGGCTTACCAAATTTTACTGACATGATCTGTTTCATTTTGAGGTTTTAGTGTCGTATCAGTTTCAGTGTTTCAGTTATCTGAGTCCGTCACAGCTCGCAATGAAAAAAAAAGAAAAAAAAGAATAACAGATCTAGAGAGAGGAAATGGAAAGGCTGTCCATCTGCCTCTGTGTAGTGTGTGTGGTTTTTCCATAATCAAACTTCTTGGTGTAAACAAAATGTCAGAATAGCCCCCGTCAGCTGAACTGAATCCTGTTCAAACAGGTGATTGGACAGGACAGCGGTTTGTTCCAGGGCGAGCGCAGTCTGCCATGACTCACAGCCACATTTGGAAGGTCCGTGCTGTGGCAGGTGCTTGTAGAAAAGAGAGCATGATCCAGGAGCAGACGCGTTATTAATCTACACTCACAGGCTGCAGCTTTTTTCTGAGGACTTTGCCAAAGCACTGATCAAACAGGCTGGGTTACTTTTGGCTCATACAGCTGTTTGTCATTGTATTCATGTTTGTATTGGAAAAAGTCTGAAATAAACACAAAGCTGGAGCAATTCAGAGCTGCTGTTGAACTGTTAGATCAAGCCCCGGTACTTCTAGGGGTGGAGTGATTATCAAATGACTTGAGAATGTATTTAACATGGAAGATGTTTGCTCCTTACTTGGATCTAGTTTGTGATGAACTCCAACTATTGCCATGAAACTGAGTGAAGATATTCATGGACCACAGAGGGTAATTCACCATGAATTCAGCAACTCCCAGCCTTTCCTCTTGCAACAGCATCATGTTAACTCTTAGCATGATTAAGAACCTTTGTAGACTGATATCAACAATAAAAGTGTACACGAATATGAACAAGACAGACAAATCTAACTCTATTATCCATTCTACTGTAGCCTTCAACGCAGTCTGACAGTCCGGCAATGCAATAAACCCTTGATGTTGAAATTGTGGACCCCCAAAAGTATGGTTGATGTTCAAGGATTACATTCTCACCTTGACAATCCCTGATGAGGCCTCACAGAAATAAATGACTGGATTTTGATAACATTTTCTGTCAAGATTCAGAGTCCCCAGAATCAAGATCCTGTGTCGCATTTAACCCCTGACATTTCAACACATTTTCACTCGTCAAATATGGCAGCTTGGTCAGCGGTCCTCTACGTTTCAAGCTAGGAGGCTGTCGGTATCCCTCTAGCATCACATTTAGAGTGTGTAAGACTATGCAGTCAAGTTAGCAATGATTAATATGCAATGAATGTTACATAACATACATAAACGTAACTAGCAAATTGTTACATACGTAATGTAAGTTACAAAGCAACAACACTGACTTGGTTTGAGACACAGAGCAGTCCTCGTGGTTAAGGTCCTGTATTTGTTTGACTATCCACGCCAATGTCCCTAAAACATGAACTTCTCCCTTATAGCACATCAAAACAGTACTTCATATGAGCATGTCATAGTTCGATGTGTTGGCCACTGACCAAGCTGCCATGTTTGATGAGTTTGGAGGGAGAACAGGGTGAGGTTTTTCCTCTAACACCACCAGACATTGTCAAGATTTTCACTGAGCATACTGTCGCCACTGTTTGCTTTTCCTCCTTGTCTTTAACTCTTATACATAATAATGGCTGCTTCCCTGAAAAAAAAAAAAATCAGAGCTTTGAAGGCGAGATTATAAAAGAAAGCCTTGTCAGAGCCAGAAAAATAGAAACTGAAGAAATGCCACAAAAGCTTCACATATTTAGCACTAAAACTGATAAGGCTCTGGCAAAGTTACTGTTGGCTCAAGGCTTGCGTACTGCACGACGTAATTAAAACTGCAGCTGGGGTAGAGCCTTTCTGTGTGGAGTTTGCATGTTCTCCCTGTAAGGTTCTCTGTTAGGTTAATTCTCCTGTCAGTGACCTTGACCAGGGCACTAGTTTAGAGCTGGAGTTGGTCCCCGGGCACCGCACAGTGGCTGCCGACTGCTTGGATTGGAAATGCAGAGAGCAAATGTTCTTTCTGGGGTCAGAAAAGGATAACTCTGCAGCCTCTAAGGGGCTCTAATGAGCTCTAGGTGATTTTTTTTCAACCGCTATGGTTGAAGTCGACGAGAACAGTCTCGATTTGGATGACAGTTCTGTGCCTTTCTTTAGCTTTGTTTACTATCAAAGCAATCTTTTTGATCAGCCTAGACATCACAAAGAGACACCTATTCATATCTCTCCACATCTCCCATCAAACAAAAATGAAAATCCGACCGTACACAATGAGATTTCCCTGTTTTTGCTGACTGGTGCTTTGGAGTTTCCTCTGTGGCTTTCAGCTCTTTCTCACCAGGGCCCTGTCTTGTGCCATTTGTTTCAGTTAGCAGGAAATGTGTGTGGTTGTCAAAAACGATTGGCTTTGGTGGTCTGAGACACGCACTCAAAAGCACGGCGGACAGTAAATTGTATTTTTCCACAGAGTTATTAGGCCATTATTATGGCGCTTGAAGTGAACAATGCCTCCTCGTCTTCACTGGCAGACAATTAGAATCATCATTAATCGGTACTATCGGCACATCAATGGGGCAGAGGGGGTATAATGGAGTTATAGACCATTTATCGGGCAATCAATCAATACAATTGCTAACGAAACCATCTTTCATTGCGCACGACCTGAGTGGCTAGTCAGTATTCGAGTGGAGTATGTGAAAGGAATGTTTATGGCATGTTATTTGTACTAATGTTCAGTGTGCCCCATTTCTTATCTTAAGGTCAGTCTCTGCAGAGTCTCTGCAGCTGCATCACAAATCTCCAAGCAATCATAGAAGGCTCCAGCATGGAGACCCAATAATGGCTGAATACATAACAGCCAGACAAGAAAAAGAGGGTGTAAATTGTTGCTGTTAATGCGCCTCACAAGAAGCCCAGCACCAAACAGATAAAGCTTGCAACTAGCTGGTGAACATAGTGGAACATTTAACAGCTAAAGAGCCAAATATATATATATATAATTATATATATAATTATATATATATATAGACTTTGATTTACCCTTATTTTAAAGAATGGTATGTTGCTCTGTGTCTGCTGGATGTGTACATAGGCAACTCTGCTAACTGTAGCGTCAGCAATAACTATAGCTTGTCTGTACCTGGCATATCTACCTAAACAGCTATCTACCTAAACAGCTAACTTAAGCATTGGCTTTAACAAGCTAAGTTCCTAAACTATGTGCCTATTCACAAAGCTGGTAGTCGCCCCATCTGACTGCTGACATTTGGTCATGAATTACTTTTCCTGTTGAGATCGTGAGTTTGGGGAAGACTTCTCTTCCTTCCCTCTCTGTTCTCTGCCTCCCCTGCTTGAATGCATTGTTGCTATGCTACGTCACATACAGCTCTTGCACGCTGAAAGGTCAGCATAGCCCAAGGTCAAAGTTGAAATAATTTCAATTCCGGTGGCAATTTTGGAGAGATGCACATAGCCGAGATGTTTCCCTAAAGCATAACCTTCCTAACTTCCCTTTTCTCTTCCTGTCTCCTCACAGATGACCCAAGAACAGTGCACTCATAGGAACAATGTCCAGAGTTCAGAGAAACCACAAGTGTACAAAGTGGGAATATACGGCTGGAGGAAACGCTGCCTTTACTTCTTTGTCCTGCTGCTGATGATCCTGATCCTGATCAACTTGGCACTAACTATCTGGATCCTCAAGGTCATGAACTTCACCATAGTAAGTCACCTTTTTCTTTTTTTAATTGGCACTGATGATGATCATCATTTCTGAAACTATGTCATCCTCTGAATATTCATAAGAAACTGTTTTGTAATCACTGTGAATGGAAACAAGTCTTCTTGGGCCCAAGTATACGATGTGACCTGGATGGATTTCAGGGTTTCATATCAACATTGACACACACGGCAGAGACATGTGGACCTCAATGCAGTACAGTAAAGTAGGAAGGAACTGGCTTCATACTCACCTTATCACTTTATTGAACAATGTTTAATTCATACAACGGTCATTGCTTCCAGTCCTTCTTCTTTTGGTCCTTCTGTACCATTCATCTATGTCTTGTAAATAAACACCTTTGTTCTCCCCTTCTGGGGGTGCATTTAGTCTAAGTGAAGCAGAACGGAAAAGGACTGAACTGTGACTCTGAAGTTTGAAAGTTTTTGTTGCTGGCACTCTTTTTCTTTGCCTGACCAACTCTTCCTGCAGTTTTTATCCCAAAATACTGAAATATAAGTATAAAGAACTTTCTTAAATACGCTAAAGACAAACTGACACCAGGGTCAAGTTCAAGGTTTGCCCAATTTGTGCAGTTTGTTTTAAACATGCATCTCTCTGAATTCATTCAGGAAGATGTATGATTACACATTTGTCATCAGTAAAAAAAAGGTAATCAATGATGTAATTTATACCATTTCATACCGGAACAAACTACAAAGTGCTTCATTATAAAGAACAAAAAAAAACAAAACATTAAAATGGATGTAAAAAAAATAATTAAGTAAATGCATCTTTGATAGTCACTTGTGCAAATTGCATCATACACAATGAGCGACACTAGCTAAAAACAATCCCAGCTAAAAAAAAAAAAAAAAATCACATCCTAGGTTGGAAACGACCTAACTGTGTTTGTTTTTTCTTCATCTTTTATCCAACTGGCCTCGGGCGTTGGAGGTATGAATTGGTGGTACATTCAGTTTAATCATTCTATTATTTATGAGCAATTAAAAAGCAAAGTGAGCATTTACATTTATAAAAGCAACCTGGGTAATTAGTTTAAAGTATGTGAACATGAATACAGATGCATTTATGATTATGATTCCAGTGAGATGAGCTCTGACTGATTCTGACTGTCTAGCTTTCTTTTTTTCTCTCTGCCAAGTTTCACTTTTACTATTTCTTACTATCCCCGTCTGTCTTAACCTGTATGCTCAACACTCGGCCTGCTTAGTAATGCCTGTGATGTGTCAGATACAGATGCATGCGCATTTTTGAAGCACATACATACACACAAACACACACACACACACACACAAACACACACACACAACTGTTGCTGTGAATAATACATGAGGTCTGCTTCACAGCAGGACTTTGATATGAGATCTACATAAATTCAGAGAGCATGCTGAGGGTGCGGAGCTGTATGTTCTGACAGAACACTTCGCTCGGAGGGTTCTAATGTTTTTAAAGTTCCCATGAAACAGAAGACAGAGTGCTGTTTGCTTCCTCATATTTTAATGAGGGTATTGATATTGATTGGCGTTTACAGCCAATAGCTCTGTGTGGGTGAATCCAGAAACCGGCCCACTGAGACAACAATATTAACAAATCCATGATATCCCTGTACTCAAATTAACTTAACTGAAGGAGGTCGACCAAGCAGCATTTGGAGAAAGACGATTAGAGGTGAGGGGAGGCATGAAGAGATGAAATATTTACACCGATTGCAATTACAGAGACAAGTGTGAATAATGAATATGGACAAGCAATGGACATTAGGGAGAGTGGTATTTGTGTGTGTGGAAGGAAATGAAGATATCCCATGAAATCTTACAGCAATCACAGCATGTTTGAAGTGTACAAATCTGCAGAATGTCTGCATCTGATGGGATTTTCAAATATTAATGCGATCGTCATGTCTTTCAACAACAATAAATCCCTCTGACCTCTGCAGCCAAACAGAGAGAGGCTTTTTTGAGGCGTACAATATCACCGCCATGTTTTTATCTCTTTGTTTCTTTTTAAAGATGGCCCTCAATTGTTTTTTTTATCACCTCTCATTCAGGCTTCAGTCTCTGTCTGTGCCTAAAAAATTTTGCAGTTTGGTTTTAGGGCAGCCATCTTAAAACATTTAGCTGCCTGTTGATCTGCGAGTCAAGGCTAAGGAAGCGTAACGTTCCAGGGTGTTTCTGCAGCAGGAATTTGGATTTTTTTTCCTCTCCTCGTGGCTGTAACTTCACTTCCTGCTTTTGTGTATTTTCCCACCAGTTTTAATTGTCTGACTGCCCTGATTAGTTCCACCTTTTTCTCATTGACTTTTTTACCTGCACCTCATTATCCTGCCTTCACTCATGTATACAACTGTGTGACGTCATCTCAGTATCAGTTTGTCTTGTTCAACCATATTTCATCTATTCCTTGTGCTTTTCTCTCCTGTTTGTTTATTTGCCACGTTTCTCTGTACTTTGCCTGCCTTATGGACTTTTGATGTCTTGCTTCCTCCTCAGTGTTACTTTCATTGACCGAAAGTAACGGGTTGAGGAAACAAAGTCACACGGTTAGGTGTAGGAAAATATCATGTTACATGCATTACTCAAGTTAAATATATTATGTAAGTTATGCATGTAACTTAAAATAAGTAAAACGATTTTTGGTTTGGACATGACGTGGTGAAATTTCTGTATTTGACCTTACATTCATCCACTGAACCTCTGTGATAACACAAAATCACATTGGTGTTTTATTCTTGCACTATTTAGTGGTACCAGGCTACCTCTGAAGGGTTCCAACTTGATTCTAATGAGCACAAACATCCTTTCTAAAAAAAAAAAAAAATGTGAGCAGCAGTGTGTCAAATCTCTTCATGCAGCTGCAGGTTTTTAGACCAGAACAGACGCGCTCACACACTTAAATGCATGGCATGTTCTCCTTTCAGAGGCCGTGCTCTTCACTTTATTTTGAGCTATTATGAAAATATGTGTCAAAAGCTAAGTTAGCAAGGGTCAACATCTCATCAGCTGATGTAAAGTGTGTGACTCACTGTGAGCACAGCACACGCACACAAGCACACAAACAAGCACCTGTACAAATACACTAACACGACCAGGCAAACCCGATTAAATTACGCCTGCATAGACACATTCACTGTAAGGAAGACACGTGTACAAATGCACTTGTGTACATGTGAACTTTTGGATAAAGTGTGATCAGTGATGTGAGACACAAATGCACACACACACACGTGCACCTGACTCGTACCTTTCCCTCAAACACACATACGTACTTGTATTTGCATGTGGCTCTTGGTAAAAGAGTTCTCTCACTTAACTCTCTCTTAACTTCACTCTCTTATGAACGCTTCTAATTCTCACTTTTACTGTCTTGAGTATGAACTGAGAGCTTGATAATCTGTTCAATGACACCTGGAAGTGAGGGTCATCCTCCTTACAGTATACTGTACTTTCAAAATAAGAGCTGAGACAGTGGCATATTATAGCTGAATGGACGCAAACATCAGTATGGTCTTGGTTTTTATTTAGGTTAAGTTTTATTTTAGTTGCTGCGGCCTTGTGGATTATATGTACATCATACATACAGTGTGTGTGTTTTTCAAATGCTGTTTGATTAATGCTTTTCATTATGACTGTCAGTCCAATGGCGATGACACGGGTTAAGTCCTTACTTTGAAATGTCTTTGCTTTATTGAAAACACTGTCACTTCTGTGAAATCATTAATTACTTTTGCTGACACTAGTAGCCCGCATAGAGCAGCTCCAACATACGGCAGACTGCAGAGTGCAATGCTAAACATTTAAACATTTATGAACATTTATACTGGCGCGCTACTCGAGCATCGTGTCTTAGATGCATTTTAACCTGGTATTTTTGCAGTGTGCAGCTCAACAAGTGTCCTCCACCTGTCCATTTTTATATCAATATTTCATTAAAACAATACTTCACAGTTTACTTCACAGCAAAATCACAGTTAGTTTAAGGACACTTGATTCAGCATTAAAAAAAAAAAAGGGTGTAAACGTGCCTTAAGCAGTAGCAGTAAGAAGGGCAGTTTGGCGAACTCAGGGCAGAGAAGTCATTCAGAGTTAATAGAATTCCCGTTAATTTAAAATCAAGGGGTTAAAATGCTCCCAATTAGGAGCAGACAGCCTGTTCTAGTTTTTTTATTAAGCTGTCAAACACACAATGTCAATACAGCTGGCGTACCCTGTGAGCCGCTGGTTCTTTCCAGAGTGATCCAAATCACTTTTGTTTTCAGGTAGAAAATACAGCCGTATAAATACAAGAAATGGTCCTCTGAAAGGTCTGCAGAAGGTTTCCAAAAGAAGTGTCTGATAAAATGAAATATGTTTTGTCGTGCAGGTGTGTATGAACGTGTATTCAGTTCTTGGGTGTGTGTGGGTATGTGTGTGTTCTGTCTCCAGAGATCTACAGCTCATCGAATTGCTTTTCCAGCTTCCCATCATGTTAAATAGGCTCGTTGTGGCAGCAGAGACAGCCGAGGGCTCTCCGATTGAGACAGATTAAACTGGCTGCACCTTATGTACATGGCGGTCTACAGTCTGTGTAGTAATGAGCAAAAAGAAGGGGGGTGGGGGGGGACCTGCACTGAACCTGGTCTGTTCACTCCAGCGGCCTGGAGTGAGGCAGGAGCTCATGTAGTGGTGAGACCTCAGCATCAGCTTTGTACAGTAGCTGACTAGCTGAACTTATCTGCCCTGAAATGTTTTGTTTAAATGAGCCGTCATCTAATTGAAATGTTGTTTGCATACATTTCCATTGTTGCATTTTGTTGACATAGAGTCAAAAGTTTTTATCTAGGAAATCTCTTTTTAATCACTCATAAATTATTAAAAAAAAATGTTTTTACCATGTTTTTATGAATAAATTGTTGTATAAATCAGGCACTGAATAACATATGAACAGACCTCTCTGTAAAAACATTTAAAATACAGACAGGACATCAAACTGGAAGGCTCGGTGTATATAAGTGCTACTGAAGTGAAAAAAAAAAAATCATTTTCAAGATACGTATTGTAAAATTCAGACATCTTGAGATATCACAGGTGAATAGTGTCAAAAGTTTTCTGAAATGTTACATTTAAATTTAGCTAATGCTAACTTTATTGTAGTAAAACAAACACCTAAGGTTGTTTTCTCTCCAGGGTTCTGAAAAAAGACATTAATAAAGTGTCTCACCTTACCAAGAGTTCGGTAAGATTCAATCACTTCTCTTAGCATGACAAATATGTGAGAAAACACACAAATAATAAGGAGTACACAACTTTGGCAGTGTCATAATCTGAAAAAAATGTGTATGGCTTGTTATTTTTGTAGGATATTTATATAAAAAGAACAAAAAATTATTAAAATCAGAGAATTGCCCAAAGCATGAAAACTTTTGTGTGGAACTTCAGCCCAATCAGCAGAACTTTAAGGAGCGGTAGCACCACTTGCTGCATTTAATGAGAAACAATATGTTCTCCGACCTGCACTCGTTATGAAGAGCAACAAAACATTTCAATATATGGGAGCTGAAATTAAAGGTGTTGAAACTGACAGAGTCAGACTTATTTTTTTATTATTTTTTTAAAGCCTTATTTCCGATACAGACAGCTAAAGGGTGACAGGAATGCAGGAAGAGAGAGATGGGGAATGACATGCAGGAAAGAGCCACAGGTCAGATTTGAACCATGGGCTTCCGCAGCAAGGACTGAGCCTTCACACATGGGGCGGCTGCTCTACCAACTGAGCTAAACACCACCTGACGGAGTCAGACTTTTTATTGATGAACAAATAAAGTGACAAACTAAATGAGACATACAAGACATTGTCTGTATGTTCAAAGTCGCTTCAAATGCTAGCTTCATATGGGATTTTTTAAAACATCAAGATGAACCAAACAATCAGCCACTGCTGCTGAGATCACGGGAACTTTTTTGAAAAGCACTGCATAAATATTCAGATGTTTTCAGTCATGTCTGTCAATGTTTCAAACTTTGACTCAACACATTTTCAAATATTGACCTACCAGAGGGCAGCAAGAGAAAACCAATATAATTCAGAGACTTTTCGACTACTTTCAGACGTCCATCATACTGCATAAACAGTACACGTTCAATGCTCTTTATAGCAGTTAGCTGACTTATAAAACAGCATCGACGTCACAGAGTTAACTTTGTGACTTCAGAGCACTTTAACAGGACAAACAACTGGGGATGGTTCTCGGCCAGGGAGAGATTAATAAAGGGGAGAAGGGGGATAAAAAACACATTCCATCTTCTGTACCAGGTATCCCCACTGGAGCCTGTACTTAAAGCAAAGTGAGGTGAACTGTTGTGACTGCGTGATATGGCTCACTGCTCCTGGGAGACAGAGCTGAAGCCCGCAGGAGGTTTTCCAGCAGCTCCAGATCAGGTTGTTGAACCAAGAGCCGCTATCCCACCCCCTGAGAGTCCCACAGGGGGCCAAAGCGGGGCCAACAGCTCTGCCTCTCTCTGGCCCCAGCGGGGGAGCCTGACCTTCCCATCTGCAGCCAAACTATCAGTTTTCACCAACTCCCTGAAAGCTCACTGTCAGGATGTTGTTTATTCATGTTTGCCGGTTTACTGAATACAGATTTCAGCAGGAAATTTGGCAAGGTCATAGTGTGAAGTGTGTGAAGTGGGAGCTCCTGTCATTTTTTTTAGACTCAATGAGGAAAAATTGAATATTTGAGGTTGTATTTTTGTCCTGAGAATTCTCAATATGCTTGGTATTCAAGTGGTTCAAGGGTCAGCTCATCCAAAACAAAATACTTTTTTTTTTCTCTTACTTCTGTTGCATGCAGATAGTTTTATTGTTTTGTTCGGGTTTTGATCTGGCTTTGAGATTTCAACCTTCAGCCAAATGGAGAGAATCTGGATCTATGATGTACCTTATCTGACAAACTGGAGACAGGCAAACGTTCAAACACATTCTGAGAGCAACACTGAAGAAGGAATAAAAGGTGAGCCGCTTGGTTGCGCACTGAAATGAGGCCCTGATGAAGAATTCATATTTTAACCATCTCTGACTTGATAATAAGCCAAGGGATACCATCCTACACGTTCTCACTCCCATCTCGTCAAATACTGCCGCTTGATCAGTGCCCGGCGCCTCAAAATGCTGTAGGTACCCCTCTAGCATAATTTCTGGACATACACAGCTCCACAGTCAAGAATAAATATGCAATGTCCAAAATAAATCTGCATGGTTAATGTTGGGAAATGGTTGCAATAACTAAATATACTTTTTTAGTTAGGTTTAGGAAAATATTCTTGTTTCTTATCACTTACTTGGCATAATGTTCTTCTCAGTTGTTCAAGCCATCTTTCTTTGAGGAGAGTTAAATCCAGGCCAACTGGAACTTGTAGGTCTGTGAAGATGTTTCACCTTGTATCCATCTTCATGTAAGTCGAGTTGCCCAAGGTTTAACTCTTAAAGTAACCAAAGGAGTCAACTTTACTTTTGTTTTCACATAAAATGAACAGTAGTCACCTGCAGTCCTTTGGTTGTTTGACCCATCCATGTACCCCAACAACCTCCATATGCAGACTTTATTGTTCTTTATACTTCAGCCCTTTGACTTTGACGGAATGTGACAGCAAACCATTACGCTACATGGGCGTTCCCAAACATGACAATTTGACTGTTGTGAAAATAGTGTGTTATATCCTGCTGATATCCAAATAATCACTTCAAGTCTTTAGTCGGCAGCAGTGAACCCAATGGCAACAGCTCTTGGAGGGCAAAGCCTCCATAAACAGGGCTTGAACCATTACATCTCCTTGATGTGATGACCCACACTCTGATATGAAAGTAGAGGCTTTGAAATGGTTCGTAATATAAGCAGTCAGGACAGGAGATGACCTCAGAGCTGCTGAGATGTTTACCTCCTCCTGTAATCTGAGAGAGGCGTGCCACCTATATTTATGGTTCAGAGACAAACACACACACACACAAGACTGTCAGTCTGTGTTTCTGTCATAGGCCAACCCCCACACACACAGAGCTGAGGTGCGTGTTGTGCTGGTTTATTGCACTGAGTGATTCGGGCCGGTACATTTGCAGGTGGAGAGGCTTCAGTCAGCCTTAAAATGGTGTCATTTTCTCTTAACCTCTAAATCGTTATTCAAGTAAATTACTGGGATTGTTTGTTTCTTTGCTCACCCTGTAGTTGTATCTAAAATTTTCCCTTATTATTATTCAAATATTCACCAGCATTCTCTACCAAGTCAGTGCTTAGTAGTTTACTCCATAGTGAGCTCAGGAATCATCATTTTGAGTCATCATTAGCTGAACAATCACATCAGATCGTTTTTATTTTAAACACTGTTCTTATCTAAACATTTGTAGAGAGCCACACAAAGACTGTAGAGAAAGGCTTTCCAAGTTCCAAGTCTCATTACAAATGTCTAGCCGTGTTTCCATTCAAGTGTGTCGCCAAAGAAAACGAATGCTTGTTTCTGACCGCTACTGCTATGCGAATACTAGGAGTTGATCCACGAGATGAGCAGGAGGTTGCGCCAATTCTTGAGTCAGAAAACCAGAAGGAGAAAGCGCACCAACATGACGTAAAAAGCAATGTAGAAAACGGGATGTAAATATCACATTTATGTTTGTTTCGTGTATTAATGAGTGGAAGGTCTGTGTAGAGCGATCACGGATGTGTTGTAGAGCCTTGGAAGCCACGAGGAAACTGTTGGAGCGGAAATGCCTGGGCGAACTGAATGAAAAACAAACTGTAATGTGATTTTGTGGGAAGTCAGGTCATTAGGAAATATCTCTGGACAGACATTGACCAAGTTTTTCACATTTTCCATGTACTTCGACACCTACACCAGTGAAAAAATGAAATATCTACGGACATTTTTTTATAGATTATGATCACGATTAGGGTTTTTGTTTGAAAGTCTTGAGTGTTTTCTTGTTTATTTAGCAGTCCACTTACATGACAGACATGAATTCCCTCACCCTTAAACACAACCACTTGTGTTTGTCAGCACTCATAAGGAAGTAAGGATATAAGATATTCAAAAATGCCTATGGACATCTGTAACACCAGTGATGACTATGACAAAGAAATTCATTAATTTGTTTGATTATTGCAGCTTCCCAGAGGAGGCTCGATAGTCCTGTTCACATAAAGACCCAGAAACTGATTTTAAATCATAAAACAAGCTCAATAAGATGTCTGTTGTTCGAAATAACAGAGGTTACAATCCAAAATGAGATATCTGTCATGAAACTACTACCATCTGAAGTCATTTATGAAGATAAGAGTATTTTTTCAAGTATCGACTGATGACTTACACGAGGCTGCATTTCTCCAAAATATGGGGCTCTGAATTTTTCAGTCCAATCCCCCTTTCTCATGAAAATCTACACAATTATTTCTATTTTGTGTGGGTGCGAGGGGAAAAAAAAGGACAAGCTACAATACAAGACCATTTTCCCTTTGAAGATAGCGGCTCAGTCAGAATGCATTTGAAGACGCTTGGTAGATAAACATCCCTGCCTCTTCTGTGGATTGTTGGCGATAGTGACAAGAGAAAAAGCAGTAATTTTCCCTCTGATTGCAGCCTGCCTTCCTCCGAGCAACACTGATAAGTTTTCGCACAGTTTCACTCATGGAGAAAGGGGTGGGTAAAGAGAAGTCAAACAAAGAGAGGATGAAGAAGTGGGAGGAGGAGCAGAGGCGGTTGATGATGATGATGATGATGGTGGTGATGATGATGATGATGATGATGATGATGATCACTGCTTTTGTGCAAAGAAGGGACTTCATCTTCATTTTAGCATATCTTTACTGGTTGCCAGGCTATGATATTGCTATATTATTAATGTGA
The DNA here is from genome assembly GCA_028641955.1 of Protonibea diacanthus. Lineage (NCBI taxonomy): Eukaryota > Metazoa > Chordata > Actinopteri > Sciaenidae > Protonibea > Protonibea diacanthus. Next base: position 11,940,526 of record CM053990.1, read on the forward strand.
TATTTATGAAACTGTGGTGTTTATTGGCTTCAAAGGGCCCAGTTATCTGTGTTTTCCTCAGACGTGAACCTTCTGACTGATCCTGAATCTGGGTTAAAGAAGAAATATGACTATCATCTGTTAAATCATTTCTTTAACCTTATTCTGATCAATTAATGAATACATTATCTCTTATGCCACGATGGTGTTGGTGACAATTATGCCCAAAACAACCGCATTAAACACCCCAGTGGTAGAAAAGTGGAACTTTGGATGTGAGAACTAATCTAACTGAACTAAATTTTTTAAAAAATAGACTGCCAGCCAGGGTCAAGCCTCCAACAGTTTTCCTAATTCAGGTCTAGCTTCTTTCCCCAATGAATTAGTTCCAAGTTGCATCCAAAGAGCCCATTCTTGCCACTAGCCGACAGAATGCAGAATTGGCTGCGAGTGGTATTAAATCTCACGCTGTTGATGAGATCGGTGTTACTGGCTCTCATTGGGGACAATTAAACCTCAGTAACTCCAGCAGCCTTTACTGAAAGGTCAACAGAGAGAGAGAGAGAGAGAGAGAGAGAGAGAGAGAGAGAGATGGAAGAAAGAGCCGTGAGACAGACGGAGAAAGAGAAAGTCAACCCAAGACCATTGTCAGGCTGCTCACAGTTCACAGGCAATTCATTTTAGCAAAATGAAAGCAATACTGCGTGCGGGACAATAGGCATGCAGCGCGTTTTGGAAGTGTGAAATAGAGTTAACGTCAGAAACACTAATTACATTTGAGTCTGCTAACTTCATGAATTCAGTGCTCAGGGGATGACTAATAAAGCTCAACTTTAAGATTTTATAGTCCCTAATAGGAAAATTAGCTTGCTGCAAGGCACCCAACAAAATGCATAATTACAAAACATGAAGAGATTAAAACCCAGAAACATACGGAAGTGACAATGAATGGTCTGGTAACTTGCTGGCACAAAGATATTTAAATGTTACTGTGAAAATATTTAATTTCGATCCTGCTGTTTAATGCCCAAGAACGAACAATCAAGGGGGTTTTAATGAAAGACAGATTGAGATTAAGTGAATGAAGATTTGTACTTTTTCTACTGTTCTGTATTAGGGCAGTTAAGCTGGTAGATGACCGTACTCTGCCTGCAAAAGAAGTTTAAGTTAAAGATAACTTGTTTCCAAAATGGAGTTGCAGCAAGACATAATTTCCAAAATATAATCACAGTAATCAAGTCATAATACAGACCCCCTACATTACACATTAGAACAGAGAGAATATAGAAGCAAGCTGGGGTGCACTATTATTACAAGAATTAAATAGTTACTGGCATATTCACTTGAAAATATATAGCAAATCAATTCCAAAGATTTGTCTTATGGCAGGACATTAAATGCATTCCATTCCCATTGACTGTGAAATATGTTGAAACCAGAAGAAAAATCTGACTGAAAGAAGTACTTGGCTGGATGGTATGGATCATGTACGTCAATATTTGTACTTGAGATGATGGAAATTCTTTTTTGGGATGCCTACCACCCAAGTCGTGTTGATATATTCATCACATTTATTTATTTAAGTTTATGGAAAAAAATCGTCCTATAATAGTCATCTTACTCTTGTGATCTCTCATGTCAGCGTCCGGTTCAAGCATCGCCCGTTCCTAGTAGAGGTATGGATACTTTTGTTGGTTGAACAGATAGAGACAATGGTGTACATGCTCATCCCTTGAAAGAAACTTTATTCAGACAAATTAAATTGTTCTTCTTTATACGCATTGCAGTCAAAAAACAGTTAATTCTCACTTATTTGTTTCTAAATTCCACATGTATGATCTATGTGTGCTGTGCCAAGGCAACAAATCGTCCTGGACATAGGGTGATTGTTTTCAGATCTCAATACAACATCAGTGTAGCCTCAGTGACATCTAAAATAAAACTCTGAAAGACTTAAGTTGTTCAAACAGCTTTTTCTAGTCATGGTAAAGTATCCTTCCACAGTTTTATTTCATCATTGCAGCTCATCAAAACATTCTTTGTATCCAACTCCTACTGTTGGGTCGTTGATTTCATCAATCTGGTCTTGTGTCCTGAGAAGATGACCTGTACAGACAATCATGCGCAATTGCTGGATTTCACTCCAACAAATGACTCATCACTGATTAGACCACCTTCAAACAGACTGGAGGAACTCGTCAGTGAAATCACCCCGCTGATATGATTGGATGGAGTGAAAACCTGCAGACAGTTTGCCCTCTGGCACATGCTAACTCATGCCTGCCCAAAACAGAGCATATAAAGATTAAAAAGGACAATGAGAGGAATAAAGCCCTCTGGCACACTGCCTATAAATAATACACAGTCTTTCCTGGAATTGTAATCACCTCGGCCACCATAAAACATATGCCTAGTCCTGAACCTGAACTCACTGGGGAGCGAGTTAGGGAGGCTCAAACTGTCATCTAGTCTGTTACACAACAGCATGTCCAAATCAGCAGTGTGCTGAAAGTTTCCATGAAATGGAAAGCACAGGGCTATTTGCTTCCTTATATTTACGCGTTTCCTCTAAAAACTGGCAGATACGGAGGGATATCATGGATATTGACAAGCATTTACAGTAGCCAATACTGTAGAGCATGCCCCACAACTCTGCATTGCAGGTAGCGCAACGATAAGAATGAGCGTCAACATCTAAATTCCAGTGAACACAGCCGGACCTGAGACTGAACACAACTTCTGAAACCAGGAGTTCGTAGGGAATATAGTAGCCTACTGAGGTGGTTTTCTTCTTCACTTTTGTTTTGTAATGTTATTACTTCTACTGGTCACAGAGGCTATGCTGGAAAACCTGGTCCAGTACAGCTGCTGAGCCCATTTCTGTTGCCTGCAACAGCATCAGCAACAACAGCAGTTACAAAATCACCAACTTTTAACCAGGTTTTATCAGGAAATGACAAACTTTAAAATACTATTAAGAATACCAAAAAATACCTAAGAAATGATTGTCCAAAGATAGTGACCAGATAGTGATGTATAGATGACATATAGCACTAGATATATGTGATACAAACACTTAAATATCAATTTTGACTTGAGCTGATAATGAGCTGCGTTGATTTTAATTGAAGCTCTGGATTAATTAGCCCAAAATGGCAGGATTGTGTGGGGAACATGCCAGTGCTAGTACTGGCCAAGCACTTCCAATTATAATAAGTAATTTATCAAAGTAAAGTAAAAATATCAAACATATAAAGGTACTAGCTTTTCCTATATATTTTTTCTCATATCATTAGGAATTGGATCCTTTGGATGGGCATTTTAAAATGGAAAATGTCAAACAGTTAGTCCATAAATTGAACACTCATTGTTGGATAGAAATAATTATCAGTTGCAGTAAGAACTGCTGTGGTCAGGTCTAGCAGAACCTGGCCAACAAGTGTACTGGATTCAGTATTGATTCTGAGGTCACCGGCAACTGTAACACCTGCCATCCCATCCTGATGCTGCTCAAAATTTCAATTACTTTCCAAAAGTTTGTTCACTTGAACGCAGCAGCCTTCTCTTTCTCACTTTCCACTTTTCTTGTTTTCCAAAAGTGTGCCAAACCTGGGCTGTCATTGCTTATGACAGATTGTTTGAGTTTTATCTAAGAGGGTTTGGTCGGAGTCAAGTGGCTGACTGCAGACATTTTTAAAACAAAGTTGTAATGGGTTCAAGATGAGTTCAAGATTCAAGAAGGCACCGAACTTTGTGGAGCATTTTCAACTAGACTACAGTAATGATCCATCCATCACCCCGTGTTGCTGTGGTCTGAACAATATCAATATACAGAGTCTGATATCGACAGAGCTGTGATGAAAGAAGCAAACTTGTAGTAAGTGCTGCTCCACTGTTTAACAGCCAGATGTTCTCACTGTACTTATGAGGTGATGTTGGTGCTTGATGACTCACAAAACACACACATACAAACACACATGCTCTGCTAACGAGGCATCAGGTGTCTAATGTTGAAATAGATTAAATGAAACACCGGCATTCCCTATCCATAATGACTACAGCTGGCATAACCTTGAGCAAGGTCCTTCATACCCGCTTGTGACATAATGACCTGTGACCAAATATGCAAACACATATGAAGTCACTTCCTGCTCAGTTAACCTAATCAGATGTACACGACAGTGCATGCAATTATTATTATTATTATTTATTTATTTATTTTTGTGGCATTTTGCAGACAGCGAAATGAAATAGATTATGTTAACCCCACCCTGCTATAGGGTTTTAAGGGCAATTTGTTAATATTAGTAATACAGAACAGCACAAAACTCACATTTGATTAACTTGGAGGACGGAAAACAGCGTCATCACCGAGCCATACCCGGTAGAATTTAAGGGTTACACAGTCACTTTTGTCAGCCACAAAGTCACAGAACTGACAGAATAAAGAAAAGCAACTTAACATCACTGGTATTCATTTAGCTAAAACTCAGAGAGTGCACAAGTTTACCTCACAAGTCACTCTCATGATGTGTTTCTTCATTTTCATCACCATAATTTCTGCTTCCTCTCATTGAACTTGTCAAAGTTCACGCCCTTGTAAAATATGTGTGATTTTACGCATCCTGAACATTGAGCATATGACGCAGCAATGCATGATGACAGAAGAGTGTAAGCCTGGACTGCCGCCACCCATTTTAGAAAGCGGTCAGAGCTGTTTGGGTTTTGCAAATTGAATCATATGTTGCTTGTTGCTGATCCTAAAAAAAAAAAAAGAACACCTACAGCTACACCAAGTGGAAAAGCATCTTTTTTTTTTTTAAGCTCATCAAAATCACCGATCCAAACTCCAGAGATGAGACTCCTCTGACTGTCTCCTCTCCAGCATTACACTTCAAAAGGTGTCTCCGTCTCACGGGGTTACACTCTTCCTGTTTGGTGTTATGCTTCCCAGGTAACGGTCTGGGTTACATCACCCTTCCCTTTTTGAAGGCTGTTTTTCAAGAAATGAGCTTTACACAGCACTTTTTTTTTGTTTTGTTTTCACGAGGGAAGTCTTAAAAGTCTTACTCGACAGCACTTCAAGAGGATTTGATGATACGTGACCCTTGAGCCTCCTTGTTACATGACAACCATCCCGAAACTCTCTGTCTGACTTGACGATCTTGCTGGACAAAAGAATCGGGTTGATTAACGTCTTGTTTTCTTGCCACACAGAAGACGAAAGATGAAAGCACAGGAGATGGAAAGAGGGTCATTTTGAGGTTGAGAGGAAAGAGGCCGAAGGGAAATGACAAAGAGCAAAGGGCAGAGAGCTTAAAAAGCAGAATGAGAAACAAAGAGGGCAGGATATTAAGGAAGAGATGCGTCTAAAGATACTTTAACAGGTATAAAAAAAAACAGCAGAAGACGAGCAGAGGAAGAGGTCAGGGTTTCTCCCGGAGGATTACGAAGCTTTGTAGTGTTAGTCTTAATGGGAGGATTGCTCCACCACTTTCATTTAATTTAGTTAAAGTTTTTTTTTTTTTACAACATCTGAAAAATGTGCAAGGAATTTAAGATTAACAAGAATCAAACAAAGCAAAACTGTCGTCTATCTTTGAAAGCAGAGAACCAGAGAAAACAGTTATTGACAAACTAACAATTTACAACCAAACTACAATTCTCAGTGTCGGTATATTCAGGCATTCTGTCAAATCTACTGCCTGTGTTGACAGTGCTGAAGCCGCACTGATCGATACTTCCTTAAATTGAATCCAAAATCTCTGCAGTGTGAAGGGCGTTTTTGCAACTACGATCCCTTCTGACTCTTCTTAGAAAAAAAATACATATAGAAAGATACACAATTGCCCATAGTCATAAAGATTTTAATCTAGAACATGTTTAATATACATTTTTGTATAGATTTGCATTGATTTTTCTCAACAGCAACACAAGGTCGTAAAGCTGCAGGGGTTGTGTTATTGTTTAAATTACATATATGCTAATATTGCACATGTATGGCAGCTGGCAAGGTCCACTATTTTAGCTTTTTTTCTCTTCTAGCATCTAATTCTCTTATATTTTATTTTATTGCAGTCACATACAACTGCATAAAATCCAGAGCCTTTTAGCCTCTTTTAGCTCACAGTTTTGGAGCAGCAGGCAGCTCCTTTCAGCAAACAAACTCTAAATGAGGTGGGAAAAAAGGTTGAAACTTATTTGCTTTGCAGCCTTTGGTGGTATAAGTCAAGGAGCTGTTCTGTTGTCCATTTGGCAGAGGAAGTCTTGAAAGAGGAATCTTCTCTCTCTGCCTGTTTGATGCGCTCCTGTCAGTGTTGCGATCTTGCTCCATGCAGATAAACACTGTCTGTCTTTTGACCTGCTGTGAAGATCAATATGAGCATCGACTGATCGAGCTGCTATTATGTCCAGCCTGGCAGGGAGGACTGCACTGTTTTTGTGCTTCACACACTGGGTGGTCCCGTCAGAAAGAACTCAAGTCTCTGAGTCAATGACAAAATATCCAAGTGCTCAAGTTGAGGCAAATATGTATTTTAGATGAAAGCAGGTCCATCCATTACTGCCTCTGCAGAAACTGCCCTCCATGCTGTGAAACTGTCTGAGTCTCTTTATGCCCTCTGTGGTTCGTCTTTCCTGTATCCTTTTATTTAACGTGCGGTTATCAATGAGAGACAAAATGTTTGACAGAGAGACATGGAGCTGTCTGGAGCATCTGACACTTTCTTTCACTTCCAGTCTCTCTGTTGCCACCCTTAAATGATACAAGCTCCCTCCCAGGCGTTATCATTGATCCCACAACAGAATCCACACACAATAAACTCATCTCATCTCAGACATCTCTAACCTTAACATAACCCAGTGTTGCTCAAACTGTGGGGCAAAAAGTCATTGCAGGTAGGCTGGAGTTAAAGAGAATAGTGACAGTTTAAGAAGCCAAAGTCCACGTATGCAGGTGGTTGTGTTTGGATGGATGGGTCAAACAAATGCAGGACTATCACCCAGGAGAACGCTGTTCATGAATCTTATCATTACCATGGCAATGTCCGCCATGTTAAACCAACATGTTTCTACAGTAACCCAGCTTTTGATAGGGCTTGTTGCGTTATTTTGTGCCCACTGTAGTTTTTCCATCAGGCTATGAAAGAGATGGTGAGACGAGGGGGCTGCAATCAGCAACTACACTGCTAGATGCCACTAAATCCTACACACTGGTCCTTAAAAGCGGCATGACTGTGATGACATCCTAAGATGGCCACATTTACTGTAAACCGAAGCAATAAATGTCTCTTGCAGCAGGAAATAAGACTGGGCCGACAGTGACATAGTCTGACAGAATGTGAATCAATTTTTCCAAGTTTCAATAGCCAACTGCTCACCGGTGTGATTTATCAAGAAAAAAATGCCAAACATTCTCTGTTTGCCGCTTCATTGCAGTGAGATTTGCTGTTTTTCTCTGCTTTTTGTAATTGTAAATTAAAAAGCTTTGGAGGAATTGTGATGGTTTTGTGGTGTGGAGTTTTAAAGCTTGAACAATAATAAAAGTAATCAACAGTTGCAGCCCAAAATGGCAGAACCCAGAATGTCAAAATGCATCATTCCTCCAGAATCATCACTCCATCAAAATTAGAATAATGTTGACATTTTAAATAAAAGAACACATTGTCAAACCTTCAAATGCCATCAAAATCTGATCAATAGGGTTTAAAATAGAATTTACAAGAAAGTAGGTCCTCCTTCTCACTGTTTTTTTTTCTTTCTTTTCTTGATTTTTTTTGCTTGAAAATTTGCACAAAAAAAAAAAAACCCAAAAAGTCACTTGTGCTGCCATTTCATACAACATCAAGACTAAACCTTTGCTTTTGCTCTGCTCACATTTATGACTTTCCTGTCTGGATTTATGTGTGAGGGCATCTTTCTGTGTCTGCTGTGTTTATGCATGACTTCCCTCTATTCAGTAAAGTCCCAATACGGTAGAGATCAAAAAGCAGGGGTGGCAGATAAAGCTGACAACTTCCAGCAATACTTGCCTGACTCTTTTTTTTTTTTTTTTTTATAGATGATGGGATTGGGGGAGATAACATTGAGTGAACATACAATTCACCGCAGACACAACTGAGAGGAAAGTAGCTGCCAAGAAAATTTCTCATGCATAGCGTACACATTCCAGACGTGTGTATATATATATATATATATATATATATATATTCTTATATATATATATATATAAAGACAAAAAAATATTAATAAAGGACTTATCTCTTTGGCACTTTGCCCATGTGTATATTTCCCATTTGGAAATAAATTCATTACCGCCACATGGCAATGCAATCCATACAGACAACAGATATAAATATATGAATACTTAAACAGGTGGACAGATTGAGAATTGCTCTATTTTCTTCTCTGCTGGCTTCCTCAGATGTGAATAATAGCTAAAGAAAGCCTCTTTCTCCAAATCCCCGCAGGAGGCTGAATGAAGACGATGACAGGCCCGGATAAAGCATCACCAAATCTCTCTTATCCACTTCTTCTTTTTCCTATTAACCCGTTTTCATCCAGAGAGACTTTAACTAGCGAGCTCCAAGCCGCCTGACCGCATCCAGCACTGTGGGCGCTGAGCTTTTTGTGTTTCTTTAAGTACCTTGTGGAATTTAAAGTGAACAACAAGGATATGAACTTCTCCTTTTCAACTCTTCACATAGACAAACATATTCACAGTGGAAGGCTGCACCAATCTCATTTTTTCTTAACCAAGACCAGTCTTAGTAGAGATTTTGAAAGGACACACCAGTTTATTCAGAGGGAAACAGATAATGCGCTGCATTGTCATGATATACTTGTTTGATTAGTTGTTTGACCTTTTAAAGGCATGGAATAACACTATATAGTAAAATATTCCAGACTTTCCAGGGTTATTTATGACTTCAAGGTCACGTTTGTAATTAGATATTATTCCAGGCATTGCAGGCCGATGCTGGACTCTGGATTTATGCCAGGCTTTTCAAGATTGTTCTGGACTTGACAGTGACCCCTGGAAACTGAAAATGGAAGTTGTCAGTTATGGCAGCTTGGTCAGTGGCCCTACACTTCAAACTATGACATTACTGCCGTAATGTGCTGATGTCCCGTTTAAGATAGGTGTATGTAGTGTTAAAGAGCAAGAACAAAACACAGGACTTTCACCTCGGGGACTGCTGTACCTGCCCCGTGTGAAACCAAAAGTAAATGTTGAATTATTTTTAACTTTCTCTCTTATTTTAACCCAAACCAAGTTGTTTCTGTTCCTAAGATAACAAAATCGTGATGAACCATTGAACATCCCACTTGGTAGCATCGCAAGAAAAAAGATGATTATGACTTTGAAGTCACCTTATTCTGCCACATCTATGATACTAATGTTTATTAATTTCATCCGCTAAATATTATTAATGGCCTGGTCTGTCATTTGTCAAAAGCCAGTACCTCTGCTATAAGTCTTATAATTACCAAAGAGACAACATGCTTCTGTTCAGTGGAAACTGTGCAGCTCTTTAAGTTAGCAAGTGAGACTTTTTTGCCCCAATAAAACTTCAAGTAAAAACTAAAATGTCAGCAGCACCTCCTGTCTCTGTCTTTCTCTTTCTGTCTCTGTTCCGTCCCACCATCTATCTGACGAAGACCTTCCAGGCGTCCGTGCCCCTTTGATGGGGCGCGTGCCTTGAAGACAAGGCCATTCAATCTAAGCAACCCTGAGATTCAATGAAAGTTTGTGCGTCGTAAATTTCTACATGGTGCAGTGGAGGGCAGGATTTTTATTGGAGACCTCTTCGATGGTGTCTGGAGCTCCGGGCGGAGCACAAAGACCTCATTTAAACTGTCTCTTCCAAAGAAGTAGAAGGGGAAAGGAATGGGGAAGAGACGTAGATCAAAGGGAGAGCTGCGTTTCCTCGGCAGTGGCAGTTTGTACTTCAGATGAGGGGACTTCCAGGGAGGGTTAGAGTTTGTGTTGCTGTGATTAACAGATTCATCCAAAGTGGATACCTGCAGACTTTTGTGAAAGTGAGAGTTTCAGGTCGCTACTATGAATACTATTAAAACAATTTGTGTGCTTGTTTTGACGATGTTGACCTGAAATCCAGGAAAACGTATCTGCAGTAAGAACTTTGTCTCTAAAAGATGATATGCTCAGTATGCATTCTTTCTTAAAAGTCACATTTTCTTGACTTGTAGAGCATTGAACTGAAAACTCCACTTTCCGGTTTCAGCCGTACAGTCTGTGAAGACATTTTACATTAACTGTACCTCTAAACATCCCTTTGAATCTCACCAGCTAAATGGTTAAATCAATTAAAACCCATTAGGACTTTTATTTTGCATGCTGTAGTTATCGAGCCTCTCCACTTTGTGTATTGAACATGCACACATGAAAAAAAAAAAACAAACACGTTGTTATACATGCACGCCTACAGACTCCCTGTGCATTAATACTGAATGTTTTGTGCTAAACCCAGCAAATTAACTCAAATTCGATATCTTTTTGGCTGCTTAGCTTCTTGTTTCTTTCGCAGTGTGCAGTATTTATGTTAGACAATTTTACTTCCCTTTATTTTCAAGGAAATAATTAATGGTTAAAATATGGTTCTTGCTAGAGTTCTGGAGAGGAGCATGAGAGACAAGATGTTTCCTTCTTAAGGACATATAAGGAAAAAACCTTTTCAAGAAAAGGATTTGAATCCTTTTCACAGCTGACCAACAGCTTCTCTTGCAGTGGTACTGCAGCAGCAAATGACTTCATTAAACTGAATGCCGCCGTGGACGGACGTGGCTGTGACAGTGACCGAACCTCATTTCTGTCTGTGATGAAACTTCATCACAAAGCTGCTCCAAGAACCATAAAAACAATAACTGCTTTCAATTAGCCTACAGTAATTACTTAATAATCAGGAGATAATTGCACCACTTTGACTACTGTCACACATTTATTCATAACAGTGTGTGTGTGTGTGTGTGTGTGTGTGTGTGTGTGTGCACTGGATACTGTACATCTCATTATATGGGGACTAAATGTCCCCACAATGTTTGAAGGTGAAAAGTGTGAAAAGACACTTAATTATTGAGCCTCAAATCACGCCAACACGTCTGTGCAGATGCATCGGTTTAATGTTTCCAATAGAAATCAGTCTGTTTCAAGCATTTTTGTCCTTTTAAAATAAGTCGGAATGAGGCAGACTGCTGCACAAGAATCGAGAGCAAGCTCGATTTATTGCAGAAATTCTTAAAACAAGGTGGTGCGTGCTGAAAACAGGTTGAATTCACTCGAGAGGTTTGCAGATTTTTTTTTTTTTTTTTTTTGCGAATGCAATGCACAAACCACACAGCTTGTCGGTTCACCTGCAGAATGCCTCCTCTCGCATCTCTTTCCAAACCACCAGCATTTAAAAAAAAAAAAAACAGCGCAGCCAACCTCAGGTGTCGATGTGTTTGTGAGGGTTTGTGGGCGTTAGTGGCGCCTCGTGTACAATCCACCCTCCTCGCTGTGTCTCTCATGCGGCGCTCTGAGCCTGCAGGCTTGTGTATTCACACGTCAATCACTGCCGGTGTGAAGACCTTGATGCTGCGCCGCCATCGGCCTCCGAAGGCCACGGCGTCCGTCCCAGATGAAGACAAAGTTAATAGGAAATCTATTGGCCTGTGACACTGACATGTGGCAGCCGCAGGCACAGAGAGCAGAGACGGAGTCTCTGGAAGGACTCGCAGCACTGTAACCTTCTCCTGTTATTGTTCTCAATCATTTAATGAAACAGGGGCGGACATTTCCAGTCACAGTTTCTATACTTTCTTGCTATATGTTCCAGGCTTTGGCATTCAGTCTTTATTACCTTCCAGCTCATCACAATTACGGTTTGATCACACCTCCTTCATTAGGAGAGGCCGCCTCTGGGTGGTTCATTCACGGATGGTTTCTATCAGGCAATTATATTCTGTTTGCTGATTTATGTTTGAGCCTCGCTTGTTTATAAATGGCAGTTTCTGCTGGTTTAATTACGTTGATGATGGTTTGTAACTGACTGACATTTGTTTTGTGACCATTATAAACAGGAAGCTATTTATCCGTGAGTGCCGGACAGACATCGATGCTTATATTCACACAAAAAAAACACCACCACCACCACCACCACCACCACAGTGTCTACTGTAGAGTTATATGTAGTATCCTAGCAACCACAACATGTCTTTCTTCATTAGTCTGACAATAAACGTCAAATGTGAAAAACGAAGCGTACAGCCCTGCTAGAGACTCTGTGATGCTGCACAGCGTTACTTTACAACGTTGCATGCCATGTTTGCATTTAGTTAGCACAAAATATGTTCAGTTATGGATCAAACTATTGTTCTGATGATGGCACAAGAAGAAAGGAGATCAACTCCCCCTCCCCGGCACTGTGTTATCAGTTTGGGCCAATGTGGTGGGCCAACTGATCCACATTGCATGTGCATTCGAGAGCGATGCTGCTAGCATGGCTAAAAATGAAACTGAATTTCATGTATAATAAGTTCATTTCTAAACTAAAGTGCTTCCAACCATATCAGCAGACAAGTACGTTGATACTGGACGATTCTCCGAAACCTTGGACTGGCTTGCTTCTTTGTCAGAGTTACTAAAACTTACAGCTCTGTAGCTCTGTGCCCAAATGCAAATTTGAATTAAGAAAGCTACATGCAGCTGTTCATACTGCTGCTGAACAAAAGCACTTGGTCTGAGTTTGCCAAAGTTATGTAGACAAGATTTTTTTTTCCATCCACAGCGCAAAGCAAAGCCAGCTTGTTTGAAGAGTTTCTTACAAACCGTCGAGATTTTGAGAGCGGTGGCCTAAAGTGGATGTAAAAACATAAACAGAGAGAACAAGATGACTTCAAATTCTTTCACATTAGTGCGGACATGAGCTCTCTCTCTCTCTCTCACTACTCGTCCCCTCTTTCTTTCTCAGCCTCTCATCCCCTCCCACCCTCTAATGTTTCATCTCCCCCTCTCCTCACTCTATACTCGCAGTCCTCATCTTTCGCCTCATTTACACTCCAACACATCGTCGGTCTCATTTTCTCTTTACCCTTATCTTGCTCTCTGTGTGTTTATCTATCTCTTTTACCCCGCCTTATCTCTCCCTGACTTTATCAATACCCTCGTTCTGCTCTCCTTTCTTTCATCTTTCATTCTCAGGTTCTCCAAACCTCCCTCCCTCTCCTCCAACCCATCTGCATTCCCATCCCATTGATGGATGATGTGGTGTTGTGTCGAGGGCCTCAATCAGAGGAGCGCGGGGGGGGGGGGGGTCAGTGTGGAAAGCAATCTCAAAGCCAATTCCGCTGATAGCCATCGCAGGGTGTTGCAGCAACATGACGTTGCAGCGGTATCACCTGTGGAAACAGAGAAAGACAGCAGAGTTTGCCGCTCCAGGTGCTGCTCTTCTCAGACTGCGGGGAAACTTTTTTTTTTTTTTTCCTGTTCTCTTTTCTGTTATCAAACAGATCAATTGAAAAATGTATTAGTTTGGAGTTCGGCCATGTTGGCGCCTGGCAGCCACACAGGGACGACGCAGGCTGATTGAAAGAGCACTCAGTGTTACAGGATTGGAGAGGGAATGGATCGCGGGAGATGCATTGTTGCCGCTCGATGGTGCTTCATTTTACCCTCCAAGTGTTTTTTGGCAAAGGGCTCGCAGGTGGCCGGAGCGCCCTTTTCATGTGTTCATTTGCATCTGAAGCACTAACGCAGGTTTGCCCGGTAAATGAGAAAATAAATGAGAACAAGAGCTTCTCCCCTCGGTTGCCGTGTGTTTGCCACAGGTAAACGGTTTTCCCCCCTGAGCCTCTCGTCATTATTTGCTGACGTGCAGGAGAAGGAGTGTTTAAGCTGCCTGGAGGGTGAGATTTACACAGGCTGTAATTTAAATCTGGTAATCCACATTGCTATATTGTTTACAATTCCTATTTTACGATTTTAATGTTGTCATGGTATCTGACTGCCTGCTATGGATGTGCAAATTGAATCCTCGCAAAGGGAGAGGCCTGTGAAGGCCAGCCTTGGCATATTAATGTCCTCAGCAACCTATAGTTGATTTTTGGAGAATTTTTACTATTTTTACCCTGAGTGGAACAAATTCATTCTTGTCCTTTCTGTTGCTGTGTCCCAGTTCAGGACGTTGGATTGTCTGAAGTTGCGTTTCAAAGGCTTCTTCGGATGCAGCCAAGAAATACAGCAAATCCGGCAAAATTAACTTTGGGTCAAACAATTCGTTGAAGGCACTGTGTGTAGAAATGTATGTGAATGTGGCATCTTATATTTTATAGAATAATGAGATAACCCTGGTTGAGAATTGCTGCAGATTAGAACCATTATTCGACTATTAAACCAATGTATATATTTTTTTTTATTAGGGACTATAGAGACTTAACTAGCACGAAACTGACAGAGAGACAAGTAGGGTTTTTACAGTAAGAGTTTTACAGAGTAGTAGTTGGTGGTGCTGAGTCATGCCATGAACAGTCATAAACCATAGTTGAGCCACAACAATTCGTCAATTGATCAGTTAGTGGTCAACTTTTAAATTAATCATCTTCTTTTTGTTAATTGATTCATCATTTTTTAATGATGAATTAATTATTTTCCTTTATTTTCTTTTTTTTTTAAAGAAAATAATGTCTAATATCTCTAATTTCAGCCTTCCAAATGTGAATATTTTTCTGGTTTCTTTAGTCCTCTGTAACGGTAAACTGAATATGTTTGGGTTGTGGACAAACAAGACATTTGAGGACGTCAACATTTTGTTAGCGATTTCTGCCAGTTCATGGACCAAACAACTAATCACTAAATCAAGAAAATGATTCTCTGATTAATCAATAATGAAAATTTCGACGAGAGTATGGTAAAGTTCCTCAAACCCTAAGTATGAATATCTCTTAAGCTAACACCTGAACAAAACCACATATTCCATGTATAAAAGTAGTAGTAGTGTACGAAAATGTCTCCCAGTATTGTACTTTTACTCGTGTTTGTTCATGAGAGCTTTCCACCAGCTATAAGAGAGGATATATCTGTCAGAATATATCCTCCCACTTTAACAGTGCTGACACAGCCTTCGGCAGCACACCAGACATCGTGGGCACTTTGCGTTACTTTTCTTGTTCAAACACCTAAAACTTGATCCCAGAAAAAAAAACTTGCACCGTGTAGGAGTAACCTTTAAGCATGCACAAGTGTGATTAGGTGTGCGCTAATGCAAGAAGACTGAGTAATATTTCTCTTAGCGCTCGAGACGTCTATATTCGCTCTGGCCTCTGGTGGTGGTGGTTTGATGCCTATCGACTCAGACGCTCAATAACAGGCCGCGAGCTCCGCGTTATTGACAGCGGCGACTCTCCCAGCGGCTCTCTGAGGGCTTCAGAAAAGGAGATGATGGAGGGAGAAGACAGGCAGAGAGAGAGAGAGAGAGGGCAGAGGTGATATGGATAAAGAAGCAGGGATGGATACAGATAAAGGACAGATATGAGCAAAGATGTTACATCAGTCCTTCTGTTTGCTGCTGCTGCTCCTGTTCCTCTCCTTCCTCGCTGCAGACCCCCCTCCGCCATTGCTGTAGCTCCGCACAGCTGGGCCAAATAAATCCGGGGAATAACAGAGGGAACTGAAGGCACAAATGTTATTTACAAGACAGACGTTTTCTCCCGCACTCATATACACCCACAAACAGCAGGTGAACACACACATAAGGCCGCGCGCACATTCACGGAGAAGCGCGCAAACTCGCACAAACACAATAAATTATCAATAACTATCAAGCTAACAGAGTGGTGACAGTGGAGGCAATTCTGGTTTGAGTGTAGATCAATTTGGACCTTGTTGCGGCAAAGGCTGTGGAGAGAGCGAGAGGCTGAGAGAGGAAGAAAGGGATTAAGGAGAGAGAGAGGGGCCGGGGGGTGAGGAGGAGGAACTCTGGTATATGTGCGATGAATTATGTCCAAATCTCTCACAGCTTCAGACGAGCAAAGGAAGAAAAGGACTGAAAGAGTCGGGCGCTGCTCGGCTGCAGCGGCTGACGACGCAGAGAACACATGAAATGCCTACGCTACACTGAAGAGAGCGCATGGGGTTATAATTACATCATAAAGACACATTTCAAGTGGTTAATGATGACTTTTTTTTTTTTTTTTTTTTTGCTAGACATGTTAATTCAAGTAGAATAATGTAGAATAATGACACGTTTAGATTGGCTCCCTATAGGCCATCTGCTGTCAGATATTTTCCAGGAAACAAACCTATGTATAGACTTAAAGTCTCCTCATGTTTGCCGTTAACGTTACTCCGCGCTCTCCCTGCTGTACTTATTCACGCGTGTGAAGCAATAACATTACTCAAACTGTTAAAATAGCTTTCGCCTAGTTCCCAAATTCGATATAAAATTGGGACAATTTCGACGTACCTCTGCAGCAAATATGCTCCTTTCTTCTCTCGTATTTCTAAAGTGGTGTTGATCATTTCTTCATGGAGCTCCGTGGCTCTGAGGGAAACCAGGGAGCGATTCGCATCTTTGTGACAGCGGCAAACAGTAACACCACTCGGAAACGCTAAGATGAAACGTTGTCTGTTCACAAGGAAAACTTTGTTGCTCCTGTTTCAAAAATGGTCAGAGATTTGAGAACCATGACGATGAAAGTAACTGCAAAAATCAAAAGTTTTTGTGTGTGGACGCCTTTGGAGCATGAAATTGTTACACCAAGCAAAAACTAAACCTTTCCAATACAACAGTCCTGCAATAATTCATGAAGGGACGTGGGGACGTGGTGCACTACATTGACAAATGTTTCCATTATTATGGCAGAAACACGTCAATGCATTACGATTCCACAGCACCAAAATAATTCTATTGAATCATCAACTTCATTAAATACATTTAGGAATGGAGGATTTATTGCAGATTGTTGTATTGGGCCTCATTAAGTTAAGTTTTTTAGGCTTACATCTCAGCTTTTCATCCACTTATGTAAAGAAATCTAAATGAAACTGTTATTTTTAAAGTTTAGATGATTATTTTAGAAAAAAAAAAAAAGAGGCAGCGTGTAGGATTTAGTGGCATCTAGCGGTGGAGTTGCTGATTGCACCCCTCTCGCCTCACCCTAATGTGACAGAGAAACCACAAAATGGTAACAAAAGGTAACAAAAATATAATAGTTCTTATTTTCAGGTGATTATACTCTAATGGAAACATAGTTGTCCACTTTATATTCCATTTCTGCCATGTTCTGTAAATAAACAGAGCTCATAGAACAATGAGAAGAAAACAGTGAATCTAATCAAAAGAAGACAATTAAGTATGTATGATTGTCAAACATTAAAAAAATACAGACAGAACTAATAAAGATATCAGGAAAACTCATCTGTATTATATTATATATTATATTTTATTATATTCACAGGAAATAATCAGTTCAAAAATCCATCCAATCCATCCATCCATCAATCCAAATCACTCATTTGACACAAACTTCCTGCAGTTATTGCGTTGACTGTTTGGGTGAATTATTCAGTTTATCAGTTGTTCTGTTCAGTTATTGTTATGAATTGAATATAATATGAAATATGCATAAAATATGTTTACTCGGTGATAGAAAAGGTCCCGTTTTCTGGAGGGCAAAATTTTGTTCAGACTGGGGAAAGATTTTGCAGAGATGTTACCACTGAGCATCACTGGATTCTTCCAGCTGTGGGTAAAAATATGGTGCTTATCTTCATCCCTCAGTACTATTATTAAGTAGATCATTCAAGTGATCATTGTCACAGTGATGACTTCCATCTGAACCACAACACAGTCTGTTTGTTTTGAGTTATTCAGAATTTTATTCCGGCTGAACCGAAACACCTTCCAGCTCGACCGAACCGATGATGAAAAGGGTGAAAGGAGGTGAAGAGAAAGACTGAAAGCAAAATCAGGTGGCAAGAGAGAGGGAAGAAGTGGAAGGAGGGGAAAATGAGACAAGACAAGCCATAGATTGGCGGGGGGGGGCGAGATGGGGCGAGAGGAAGTGCCAAACGGGATGATCAGCGAGTTGACCGACCAAGGTTGAGGATTTTAAGAAGATGAAAGGAAGGGAAAAGGAGGTAGAGGACAGGAGAGGGTAGGAGAAGGAGGCAACACCTGAGTGTTCAGAGGCCTCTGTCCTGGTAAGAGCAGTCCTGAATTATTCATGGCCGCCTAGACTCGCCTCGCCTCACCTCGCTGTGCCGCTCACTGCAGAGAATAAGAAGACAGAAAAAGCATTTTGACTAGAAAAGAAAAAAAAAAAAATGTGCAAAACAGTGCAGCTGTGCTCGGTGCTTTGAGTCTCATCTAATTGCAGTTTTTCAGCAAGACGCATATTCGTGATTTGACTGATGGATGCAGCTGAATTCGGATGAGCAAAATGAATAGCGCTCTCGCATCCACACTGCTATTATCTTACATACTTTAGCTGCGCTCCGTGGCCTACTTTTGCTGCGCGCCGGTTTCCTCTTTAGCTTTCATCACGCTGAAAAGAATCCTGAAAAAAACAGGAAGACACGTGACGTCAAACGGGCAACAAGTCTTTTTTGCCTCACTGTCACTATTCCTTGTCATTCTCGCACGTGGCGGTTTGCGGGATGACTGAGACGCTGTCTCATCAGAACTCAGTTTGTCATGCATTCATTAGACACTCAAGAGTTTACTCTGTCGTAGGTGGTCGAGACCTGTGACGATCTCAATCCCTCAGCTGTGTCCTCAAGTGTGGAGACCATAGAGAGAAAAACGTATCTATCTGTTTGGAGCTCAGTTTCAGCTCAGCTGGGATGCTTTTATTGTGCAGAAGTTACAGGACATGCAGTGTGTTTGTCACCAAGTTAGCAGCGTTTCATCAGGTCTTCTGTGCTTTTTGGTCAGAGGATCGGTTTTAAATATCACGGAGAGGAATAAGAAAGGGTTTACTGTGGTTTAGGGCTTCAACTAATTATTCCATCAATCACTTTCTTGATAAAGTGAGTAGCTGTTTGGTTCAGAAAATGTCAGAAAATTGTGTAAAATGGTTTGTGGCTGTTCATGGCAGGACTTCTTCAATGGAAAAACCCCGTTTGTCTGTCTGTACATGCGTCTCTCTCCATGGTGCTGAAACAGGCCAAGTCTCTTCAAGGCCTTAAAACTAATTCTGTTTGAAGAATCACTCCACTATTCGCTGATTTACATGTCCCTGTTTCAACAAGACTCAGTAGTTGGACTCTAAAGTGAGCATTAAACTGACATTTTGGCCACTTCTGAATCCTTTTGCTTCATCGCTGACAGGCGTAGTGTGTGCCCTTTTAAAACAAACCTCAGATAGTTGAAACCCAACTGGCCGCTGCGGGAGGTCATTGTTTGCATAATCCTTTGTTTAAATTGATTTAAAATAAAAAAAAAACCCATGGCCGCCAGAGCGTTTATTCTTATTGCTTCTTTTCTGCACAAAACATGGTGAAATGGCACCAGAGGAGCAGAGAAGCCAGTTGGATGGTTCTTGTCAAAGAGAGAGAGAGAGACTATGTACCGTTTTAGCTCAGGTTGGTACAGATTTTTAGGGACATGAAACTCCCTCAAAGAAAGATACTCAAAGACATCTCATCACATTGTCCATTACCAATGTAATGGTAAACAGGACTCTAATACTACCATACTATTTAATATGATATCATAGAATGCAATCGAATGGACACTGCCAAAAATACTGGGATGTTTTACCACATCCGATGACATTTTGCAGTATTCAAGTCTGCATGCTTATCTGGCTGTAATTTACTCACAATCCTTTGCGCACTGAAAGATGACAAGGACATAACTATGAGAAAATAAATAAATAAATAACAGACAAAAGAATGGTGAACAGCTGTATTGTTGTGTCTCCAAGGGAATGCGAAGTAATGCAGCACCCGTTTAAAATTGCACAAACTGTGAGAGAAGGTTGAGGAAGAGGGTCAAAATTCAAGGCGTGGTGCCTGGATGAAGCAGTATGTTCAAACTGTACGAATGCTGAAAGTAAAAAAAGAAGCGCGCCTCTCCACGATGCCAAAACGTTCAAACTGTCTCGTAGCCATCTTCCCATCAAATGCTGCATTTCTGCACTCCTCACCTGAGTGTCTCTCGCTAATGCCCTTTATAGCTACTAGTACCGTAATATTGCCTCTAAAATCAACTTTGTGTCAGCATCTATGCGGTTACCGAATACGAGTGCGTTTCAGTAATGGGGATAGATGCAGCTGAGTGTGTGGAAACAGTACCTTCATTTCACAGACATTTATTAAACTTTTTTATGAGCACTTTTACCCTGAATGGGTTTTCATTTCTGTCCCCGACACACTTCTCCTCCTCATCCTATTGTGTATTTGCAGTTCTCTACATGACCTGTAAGAAGATTGTTCTTAAAAGTGAAAAGAAAAACACCTAAATGTCTCCCTTAATAAAGTTTTTTTTTTTTCCTTTTTGCTGTCAGTTATATCTCTCAGAAAAAGAACCAATTTAGGAGAGTATTTGGAGTGTCCACATTCTTTGTAACTAAGTGTTGCGACTTTATCTCGACAGAGAAAAGAGCGTGCGAAATGGAGAGGCAGAGATACAGAGCAGAGCACGGCGTTACTTCTCAGCTATTATGCATCCTCTGCAATTATCCAGACTAAGATAGGAACTAGCCAGCGGGAGAGACCACGTGACTCTCTGACAGAGCTCAATATATCTATGAGCACCTGTATTTAAGAATATTCTGTCGAGGACCTCTCAGCTACGAGAAAATATATGTCTCCTTTCTTACAGGTGATTTTCGTCATCAAAGTGTCAGGAATTGAGTTTAAATAACGTCTGCCGGGCCTCCCCCGACAGGCCTGCTGATTTCCACCTGGGGATAATTCACAATCGCAACACGTCCAGGACTCATCCACCCCCCCGCCACTCACCCCCCGCCGCTGCCACAACAGTGCCAGAATTTTAATGTTTTACACAAAAGGAGGGGGTGGCTGGGGCGCGAGGATTACATGGAGGAGGCTTGAAAACAGTCCTCAGTTGCTTTGAGATTTCAAGGGGTCTTGATCTCCATTTGCTCATCAGAACCCGAGGGATCAAAAGATGGTGGGAAAACAAAAAAAAAAAAGAGAGAAAATTCTTTGCAGTAGACGATCACATGGGCTGATAAAGTGGCTTTCTTCTATCACACGTGACGTCTGTTATATTTCCAGTGGGTGATTTCTTCTAAAATATATAATGACTGGATGGAAAGAGAAGGGTCAGACTTGCTGCTCTTGTCTGAATCAAAGCAGCGCCTGAGCCGGTCTCCTCTCGCCAAATCTCCTCTTATCATCACCGGTTAATATCCTTTTGTCTGTTGCTGTTTGGGTGCACAGACTGAGACAATGAAGCATCTGCAACACTGCTGCAATACCTTTGACTGAATGACAAGTTGCTCCCTTGGTTTTATAAGATTTTGGGAGAAAGGTGCGGCAAAAAAAAATGATGTACATAGAAGGCGAAGGCTTCATTTTAGATACCCTGACTGTATTTGATGCACTAAATGTGAATTTCGTTCAGTGACCAACTTGACACAAACGCATTTTTCTAGCCTCGGGGTTGCTGCTACGCTCATTTATATACTCAGTTTTATGAATAAATATTCTATGCCTGCTGCCACCTTAAAATACTTCACTTAATTTACCAAATGCAGCATGCGTAAGCGTTTGGTGTTTTGCTGTGTTTAAATTAGGTTGGCTTCCAGAGAGAGAGAGAGAGAAACTAAATGTATCCTTTGGGTCTTTGTTTGAAAAAGTAAACAAGACTATGAACAAAATACAAAAGTTCATTTTAAATTAGTTAAGGACGTAATTTGAACTCAGTCTTATCATATTTCTTGTTGAAGTTATAATTATGTTGCTAAAGTGACCCGACAGGAATAAAATCTGGCCTGGTGCTGAAAGAGACCTTCGTTGTGGCAACAGTTGCCCGCAGGAATTACTTTGTCTTAAAAATAAAATGCAAATAACAGCAATGTTTTTTTTTTTTGTTTTTTTTTTCCAAGCTGAATCAGAGGTTTTATTCTGAAAAGTTCAAACCAAACTTTAGAAGATTCTGTTGGTTGATTGACTGACTGCTAAAATGTGCAGCCGTGGTTATTCGTGCTTCTTTTTTAGTCTGCTGGTTTGTTCACGTTATCGCAGCTCCTTCTCCTCATTCACTTCCAAACTCACCGACTCTTTGAGCCTAGATCATTGTTAAATCATTGCCTTTACATCCTTATATACTTTTGCATTTTACATCAGCTTAGAAAAACAATTTATTAACATTATTTTGTTTCAGTTAAACTAGACACAATATTGCACATAATTCACATAATCCTATATAATAACATATGCTGGCATGATTATCTGAATACTGCATACGGCACATTGTTCAATCTATAATAATAAGTATGAGACTGGGTTTGTTTAATATACATGACACATCCATCATGTTCGCCAATAGATCTGTTTGTAATCTTAATGCTGAAGTCAAGTTTGAACCACCACCAATGCATTAAAAAAGATTAAACGAGATTAGAGCTGCTGGTAAACCACAGAGACAGTTTAATGAGTCTAATATGGTCCGTGTACAGAGTTTGCATCGTAGCTGGTGATCAGAGAGTGTGTCACAAAATAACATCTTTCCTCACGGCATCAGGCGTGTGTGATATTGAGTTTAATTTTTCCCCGTGCAGCTGTCTTGACACACAGGTAAATAACAGGTGTTTGTGATCAAACTGCAGGTGTCAGAAAATAAAATGGCAGGTGTTGAATGCGGCCAGAGATTTGTGTTCATGGCTCTGCACCATATTGGCAGGAAATACATGACATGTTGATGTTGATGATGGCGGCAAGAATAAAAATAAATAAATAATGGATAAAAAAACATAAAACTTGTTTAATGCCTGCTTAATGGCGTTGGAAACACACGCAGAGTTCACTTTTTACCTTTTTTCAGTAATCACTTTGACCAAGTAAACTTTGGTCACGTGACAACAGGTCGCATGTCATCAAGGCCATAAGAAGTCATTGAAGACCACCTGGTCTCACATGACCAAAGTTTCCATACTAAGACAGTGTGCAAACTATGCCATGGATTTCAGGAAAGGTTCTTTTATAGCTTCTTTTACCTTCTTCTGTCACCTTGTTGTGCTGTCAGAAAGCCCAATGAAGACAGTGAGTTGTTGTTTTAGAGGCTGAATCAGAAACATGACAGAAACTTTCTGTTTATTGGAATATGGCTGACCTGTCTGAGGAGTCTGGGGCAGCAAACTGTCTCATCTTTTCAATCACTTTTTCTTTGAGAAATTGCATTTCATTTATGTTTGATGATATGTGTGAAGTGCATGAGCAGTTGATATTTTACTTGCTCTAAAAACACCAGGAAGGAACATGAACTAATTGTGACTATGTCTTTGTTCTTGACAGGACGGCATGGGCAACCTCAGAATAACAGAGAAGGGCCTGAAACTGGAAGGGGACTCCGAGTTCCTGCAACCCCTCTATGCCAAAGAAATCCAGTCCAAACCAGTAAGTTGCTCACAGAAAGTCATTAATGTGGTGTGTAATGATTGTTGGGGCTCCAATGAACTTCGAGTTTGGTGTCTGTGTGCAAAGTCTACGCCATGCTTGTGCTGCTAAGCTGTAAGGACAGCCATATGTGAGTTGTACAGGGACATGACACCTGCACAAAACTGCATCGGTCGTGGAATAATGGGCATCAGCAATCATTACATTAGCAGTGTTTTAGTGTCTCAAATGAATGCTTCCTGTGTTACCTCAATTTAAGTGCAAATTACTTTCAAAAGTAGTTAAACTGTGTATGAATGGCAACACTCAATATGAGGTGAGAAGGTGTAATGGTGTGAAGTGTCTAATGACTATGAGTGTGACTGTGTAAATTTGGTTAGGCTACTTTTTTCCTCACAGTGGAAAACGCTTGTGCGACAATCTTTTTGGGAAGTATCGCACTACAAGTTATTCCACTCCACCTGCCTTCACTATGCGTATTGATTTCATTACGTGTCTAAATGTTGCTCTAACAAAGCTTAAGTCCTGTTTGCCGAGGCTTTCCAAAACCAACCTAATATGGATTTTGTGGCTGGAAAGACACAACGCATTCTCACGAGGTTAGCTGAAAAACTATCCATCCATTTCCTGCTACACATTTTGTTCAGGTTGTGGTGCCAGCAGAGAAAGCGGAGTAGCCCATGTACCACTCTCCACCCACCACTCCTGGGGGATCCCTGAGTGTTCCCATGTCAGTTAGGATATGTAGTCTGTCCAATCCAGTGTGCTGTAGGTCATTGTGTCTCCTCTCAGAAAACCTCCATGGGGAGGCGATTCTTTCAAGCTGAAGGAGCAGTTGTTGTACTCCAAACTTGTCCTTGTGGCGGAGCGACAGAGATATCCAGCCAATAAAAGTCCCTTTAGCCATTTGTGCCTGTTCTTATGGTCATTTCAAGATTGTGACCATAAGATTTAAATATACAGTAACCTGTAAATCAGGAGCTGTTATATATATCTTTTACGTGAAAACTAGCTGGAATTATTCTGGTATTAATTTAGGTTTTGTGAAGAAGCAGTTTAGCAAGGATTCAAGCTATCCAGTCACATTTAACGACCATGCCATGTCAGATCACATACCATGTCCAAGCAGCAACCTCCGTGGCTGGGAAATGAAGCCAATGTGGAAGTGCTAAAATCTGTATTTTCTCTATAAAAAATACAATGTCATGGTGTGTCATATCATGAAACATATAGATTCAACTCATGCCATACCATCCAAACTAATATATGTCTATATCATTACATATGTTATCATTCACATCAGGATAAGTAAAGAAAAACTGTGAAAGATGCACCTGTTGTGACAAGATAAGAGATGATTCAAGTCATGTCATGTATGTGTTGTATCACAAGATGTGTTGTGTCATTTCACTCCGTAACAACAGAAGCAGTGTTATCTAATTTCATTTCTTGTCATGTCGAGACAGGATGATAAGACATCATGACAATCACCAGATGGTGAAATCAGTACACCTCTTTAACAGCAGGTGGTCTTTGTGGGGAAGCAAAGGTATGCAACAATCCTGTCAGTGTTAGCAACATGCTTTCTCCAGTGTTCTGCACCGAGTCGCAACTCCAGCATCGGTTTCCTTTCAGGAAATCTTTGACATTTACTGATTCAAATGCAAATCCTGTCTGAGATCCCCTGGTATGCTCTGTTTACAAAATTAGCATTCTGATGTGCTTCCTGCTGCCCTCATAACAACTACAGGAGGAGTATCCAAGCCTAGAGATATCAGAGAAACGGAGAGATGGGCGTGATAAAGTGATAGGCACTCTCTCCTTCTGTCTCTTGTACTCTGGCTGTAATAACAGCTGTGTGCAGTTAGTGGACGGATGGCTTGATAATGCTAGAGAGCAGCACGCTTTATCTCTGCTGTCTAGGACCTTACACGAGCTGAGAGGGAGCGATGGGGATGGAGATGAGAGAGCAGAGAGGAGCAAATGAGAGTGAAGTAGCAGAAGAAAGCAGAACAAGGATGGAGATGGAGATGAGGAATGAGAGAGAAGAAGTAGTAATAGAGACAGGAACGGGGAGACAGATGGAGGAGGACTGAATTAGAACGAGAGAAATGGGAAAGCCGGCGAGCATGATTTGACAGGCGGCTATGCGCAGGAGGCGGCCAAGTTCAACACAGACTCAAACAAGCACAACATGTTTGCAGTATGATGTTAAGACACGGTAAAATATTAATGTAAGAATGAAGTCCTGATTTCAGCAAGCGGCACCAGAAGCATGTATGAATGACAGATGCGGCTATCTAGTGAATTCATTTAACTGATTTTGATGGCGCAAGCTAACATCTATCACAAACATTTAAAAAGATATATACAGACTGATATAGCCAGGAGATTTAACACATTGAAGAAACACAGAGTTGGTGCCAGACCAGTATTGAAAGAACAGAAGATTTATATATATATATATATATATATATATATTATAAAATCCAGAAAATATTGGAAGAATGGGGCGTACAGTTGGTAAAATGTAGAATGGAGATGAATATGAAAGTCAGAAGAGAAAAAGGAAAGGGCGAATAGGAAGTAAGAGTTGAGACAACTTAGAAAACATCAGAGGAGAAGGATAAATAAATAGAAAAGAGGAAGAGATGGCTGGTAGCTTTAGCAGAAGTGAGAGGTGAGAGGAATAGTAATACCAAAGCAAAGGTATTGGGAAAAGACCATTGGTCGGTCCAGGAGAGGATAGATAGACAGATGAAATAAAAATGTGTTGCGGTTATTCCTCTGTTAATATTATTGCAGTCTGCTCTCTATGTATTGCTCAATATTTCCTCCACTGATCGAGTCTTCTCCCCATGTCTCCTTTTGTCTTTTGTCTTTTTAGGCCTCGACCTTTCTCTGAGTTCAGCTTCATTTCCAGTGAATTGAGACATTGTTACTTGAATGTGACAGAAAACCACTTCCTAACAGGATTCAGACCAGATCCAGGAATTAACCATGACGATCAAGTGTCATAAATTAGCTTATATAGCACAGAATGATACAGGTCACATCATTTAAGGTTGCTCAATATTTGTATATGAACAAAGTTACAGACTAGCTACTGAACATAGTGAAGCATTTAGCTGCAAAGGAGACAGATACAGTATTTCCCCTTTGAGTTAATGAAGACCAAAACAATGCTAAAAGGCAATAGAATACTGGACTTTATCAAGTTGAAAGTTAATATTTTATATCTGCTTGATGTGTAGATCATAAGATCATAAATACTTTGTCAGTGTTGCCCCTAAGTTGCCTAAAAATGCAGATTTTGAAAATTGCTCTTTGCATTATTATGATATAGCTTAGCCTTTTGCTTCCCTCACTCATGGTTATTATACAAACTAAGTATTTTCAGGTAACAACCTCAAACAGATGTTAAACAAAAGGGAATGTTTGGAATACAACGGATACATTTAATCATTGTAATGTGGTAATTACACATTTTTGAAGGTAGTGCACTGAGTAGTCTATAATGTTGTGAAAATGTGAACTTATATTAACTCATTTCATGTTATTTTATATAATAATCTCTTACCTGTTTTAACTAATTAACTATTACCCCTTAATAACAATGTTATAACCAAGCTGTAATGTAAAGTGCTACCAGATACCTGAATCCCTTAACTTTGACATTTAGCTTGCATTAGCTAGCTTAATGATAGCACATATATTCCTGAACTTACAAGTATCATTATGGATGATGTGTCTGACATGCTGCCAAAAACCCAATTTTCTGTGACAATAAATCCTCACGTATGAGGATCCGGTAGCAGCAAATATTCAGTTTTTTACTTAAATAAATGAGTTTACATTTTAAATAAGTGAGCAGTCATTCCATTGATTAATCAACTAACCATCCGCCATGACTCACAACCTGCTCCAATACCTATGTGCTAAGGCTGGGCACTAAACTGGAGATCTATGTCCGAGGTTAAATTCAGCCAGTGAGCTGTTTCTTTGTAGTCTTGGAAGCAGCTCTGTATTTCTATAACCAACTCCAATGCACATTTCTTTCCCGTCGTCTTTCGCCTAACCCCTCTGTTTTCCTCTCTGCTCATTTCTCTCCATGTGAGAGGCGTCCTGCTGGGAGTAATATGGTCTGTTGCATTAGTAACGAAGAGGAGAGGGAGACGGAGTGGATCAGAGGCACCGCACAACAACAAACTAAACACATGTACTGTACACGAACAGCCCCAACGGACTCCTGCAGTACCGTCTCTCAGGCATTTCGAGAGACTGTAGCAGGGGGAAAAAATTGTGCAGGGAGATGGAACGATAAGCTGGCTGCTATGAAACATAGCGGACTGTGGGTGTGGTTTTGAAGCTAAAGCCTGGTCCTGTGAAGAAAAACAACATTTTATACATTGTCTGTGCTTACTCGCTGAACATGGACTGCCCCATTTTCCTGACTAATGGATAAAAGGACCTGACAGAGGTTGGAGCGAGATAAATAAGGCCCCAGGACTCTAATATGGATATCCACGATTTGCAGAAGTTATGGGAAGTAGTTTCAGTTAAATGTTGAAAAAAGTCTCTCGCTTCAGTTGAATTTGGTGATTACTAATTCGAAACACTGTTTTGCAGATACATTTTGTATTTTGCATCTTGGCAGAAACATTAATAATGAAGAAAAGTGTAATCCAGAGGGCATTAAAAAGATAGTTTGGGTTATTCATAGTGTGGTTGTGTTTGGTACTGATTCATAGTCGTAAAAGTGCATATTACCTACGTTAGATAGCGGTCAGCATACAGCCAGTTTGAAAAAGCAGACAGGAGGACCAGCATGTATTTCTGTGGACCAAGGTAGCAACAAAATGTATTTTATCCACCCAAACATAACCATAAACAAACCTGTACATACCTAACAAAAACAGTATCAGTCAGTATGCTATATTTATTTTCATTGCTTTACCTTGCAGTCTAACAACCATCTGCAACAGGAAAATTAAGTGTTATTATCAGTGCTCTTTCCAAAGCCACCAGATTTCATTGACAAATATAGTCATTTTACCTTGGAAAACACAGGAGTTGTTGATCCACTGCTAACTCAATCAGCTAAGTTTTGTGTGTGTGTGTGTGTGTGTGTTACTGTGTGACTTTGGAGTTTTAGCACTAGTTGCTGCAGATGGAGCCAGGCACAATTGCTGGTGGCTTTGAAAAGAACGATATAAGTGCTTCACTTTCCCATTGAAAAGGACCGTCTAACAGGTAAAGTGGTGAAAATATTCTAAATATAGTGTACACTTAGGCTGATATTTATTTATTTTTTTTAGGTGGCTGAATAGATTTTGTTGCTGACCCTTTTATAGCAGTACTTTGCTTAGCATCATGCCGGTGCTTCTGTCTGCTTCTCCAAACTGGCAAACTTGTGCCGCCCGCCTTCCACTGTAGGTACTGTAACGTTGCTTACAAAGCGGTATATAAAAGTAATTTCAAGTTTTGCAGCTCACCGTCATATGAATGAAGAGAGGGAGGTCAGAGTAGAACCGCTAATTGGCGCTGAAAGGAGCCAGTTGAGGTGGACAAATGATTGAACGGACTGACTGATATTGGTTATTGTGAAGCAGCCCGTGTCTACTCCCTGTGTACTGCACTGTTGACAGATTAGTCATGTTTTTCATGTTCTCCATCTTTTGTGTGTTATTGATTTCACCACAGCTGCAGGTCATGAGAGCTAATGAGTTAGCGGTGACTCCTCCTCAGCACACTGAGGCACAACTGCATTCAACTTAAAGCCTCTATACACTGTTTGATTTTTGACCATTGCTGGCAAAGGTTGACAATTCCAAGAGAAATGGATTGAAGTCTTTTCTTGGGTCAAAAAAGGTGGTTTGAGATCACACTTCACACAAATTCATTGGCCAGAGTATAGAAGTAGACACCACTTTGGGTGTATAAATCCATTGTAAACATCACACAAGTGCAACAAAGCAGCCAGCTAATGTTACTTACAGTACTAGTCCAACAGCAAGAAGCTCAACTCGGAATCTGTCTTTCAACCTTTTATTTCACGAAGCTCTCACCAGCAACAAGGTCAATCCGGGATTTACTCTAGTGGCCTCTTGTTCAGTTATTATCCTTTTCTCTTCTTAGCTTCCTCCGTCAACATCCTCTTTGGTCTCTTCACCAGTAACTATGTCCATAAAAGCTGCTGTGTCTGGATAAATTGGCTGCTGTCCCAGCTCCGGGTCTGGCATGACACCAGCTCTGCTGACCTTCTGCATTCCCCCTGTGCTCAGGGCCGGAAAACATTTTCTTCATAAAATATGATGCAGTTCCACCAAAATCAGTGCAAGCGTTGCATACCTTTTTTGAGCTATCATACCTGGAGTACAATGTTACACAGTACAAGGACAGACGTACGAACAACAGAGACACCGTTGGCCCAATTACAAGTCAGTGTAGCACCAAAATATTTAAAATCTGTTTACTGTAGAAATGTTTCACTTTTGTTTCAAGACAAGTAAAAAAAACAGTCAATTGTTCTGTTTTGTTTTTTGTCTTGTGTTGTGTGTACAGGCAGCTTTTCAGTCCCTGTACAGCTGCACTCCCTTTTTTTGATTTCTGGCCCTGAAGTACAGTTTGTCAGAAAGCTGTTTTAAGGAAGTTTTAGTTGGATCCCAATTGGTGGCTTTTAGCAACTCCGTTACTCAAGAGCACTTTCATAAACTGTGCACTGGTAGTGACAGAGTGTGCTTGAAATAAATGTGGTTAAAACCGAAAAGCTTCTCTTATCGAGCAACAAGGTTTGACTTGGACAACTGTGATGATGAGAGCCACGTTGACCTGACACAACAGATTAAATTCCACGCAGGGATCATTTTGACAATGGTGTTCGGACACGCTGGTTTAATTTCTTTAATATTCAAAAATTACAAATTGTTGCCGCAGCGCTTAACATTAACAGGCATTAACAGAATTTTACAGTCACACTAGTTTTAGTCACACACACACACACCTAAACTGGAGTTACTTGAAAGACGGAGTGAACTTGTCGAACTTGACGTGCTCAAATTAATATGAGCTAATGAGTTAATGCAATTATCAACACAGTAGCGCCGTCTACTTCTTAACTATTTCAAACTTTGATTTTAGTTTAACATTCAGTTCCCATCGCATTGTTATTGTAATAACTTCCATATCATACATTTTGGTGTATTTACTGTGAGAACTTCAATAAGTTTGGCAAGAGCCATAATGTTATCAGTAATATACACACAAGGCATATCCCCTCCGTGGCTGCGAGCACAGCACAATGGTCAGGCCGTTATCTCTAATTAAGAAGTTGACTGAGGCATGAAGATTACTCGGGCACAGAAAGAGCAGAGTGTCCGACGTGATCAGCATTACAGAGGTGCAGGGCACTCTGGGAAATAAAAGTTATCAAACAGAGCAGGAGGCTGAAGTCTACGCGCTCGGACAGTTCTGGTTTGTGTGTGTTTGAGAGTGAAGTTAGACATTTGTATGCATGTTTCTGCGCGTGGTTGTGCTTTTGTACCTTATTTTATCCCCCCCAGTATTACAGCTGGCTCAGCTTATAAAAGGCCAGCCCACACGTCTGCACAGGTGCGTGCCAGTCAGGTGATCCGTCTCAAGTTGCTGACAGGAAACACAGTTAGAACCATAAAAGACAACCAAGATTAAAGGTCTTGCAGCTCTGTGAGGCGGTTAGCACAGTAGCTCTGTGAGCAAAATAAGATAAGACCTTTCAAGGAAATTTGTTGCCCCTGTCTGTACATAGCCTATGCATTATACACCACAACATAACCAAAAGAAAGAAATCGGACACTGGATTACACGTACACCCGACAGTTACTAAGCTATTTTGTTGATTGATGCTATGGATGAGGGGACAAAACTTGCACAATAGCGTGCCCGTTTCCAGGCCAGCGATCTCTATTTACGACTGGATGGGTGCACTATGAGGAATGGGTTGAAGGTTGGCTGGGGTCATGTGCTACACTGTGTGCTCTGCGTGTAATGGCTTTGCTGTTGAGTTTGTGCCTATTGGACGCAGTTACCATGTTGAAAAAACACAGGGAATAATAGAGGAGACTGGGTCGGATTATACTTTCATAGAGATGCAACAGAGAACGCTTTGAGGTTGCGGATGGTAGAGAGTCTTTGTTAGCAGCGTTTGTGGAGGTCAGTGGTCTGAGATATTTGAAGTACTGCATCACACAAACAGTTTCATAATGATGCATGTGGGGTTGTGGATGAAGTGAAGTTCTTTAGTGTTAGCTGTTAGGATCTAACTTCAGCATGTAACTTCAGCATGCTGAAGATAATGGTTTAAACAAGTCCACCTCATGTGACTTCAGGTTTATTTTTTCTTCCATGCTACTAAGACAGTGTCTTGGCAAATTCACCACCTTTAATATACTTCCATATTACCCCCATTAAGGGCAAAAAACACGTAAAATCATGGTTTTATACCTCTTTGTGAAGACACCTTGAAAGTGAGGACATTCTTGAGCCGAAGGGCATTTGATACCGCTCCCTCCTAAAAACCACAGCATTAGTCATTTGTCAGAAAAACCTTTTAACTGTTTAACAAACAACCCTTTTCCGGTCTTTACGGTCATGAATTTAATCTGTAAGTAGCAAAGTCAGAGCGAGTGTCTCAAAATGCCTGAGAGAGGAGTCGGGTCAGACGGTGGGCAAACCTGCATTTCAGTCTCATCTGACAACATTAGGTGTTTTTTGACCTTGATGGTCGAAAAGACAAATAATTTCCCAACAGTAACCATGACCATGATTTTTCTAGAGCCATAACTTTGTCATTTTGTCATTTTTGCCTAACCTAATAAGTGCACCACTAGCTGGACTAGCTTGAAAGTCAGCATACAGGTTTTTGTACCATATACAGTACTTGTGATAGTGTATTCAGGGGTTTGTAAGCGTATTATGTGAATGATGGTCTTCACAAGTATAGTTCAAACCAAAGTACCGATTTAGTCAGTTGTGTCCCACGAGAGTCCATATCTGTTGTTTCTTTTTTCAACCAGTGATTTGTTTTGCCCTACTTTTTGTCACTACTCCTCTTTAAAAAAAAGTGTATTTATAGTGGAATACCAATTTATAGATGCTGCTAATAACTTCATAACTTAATCCAGTGACTTTTAGAATTTCCGTTTCTTTACGATCTACCTTTGTGGTTCCCACTCTGTGTCACTGTTTATTTTATACACTTTGTTTTTCTCTCTCTACCTTTCTACACTCAGATCTTGAGTGTATTTCATTTGCCAAAAAGAAATGAAACACAGTAAAAGTAAAAATGACTTTAATTTATACTGTTACTTTTGTTTTTGCCAAATTTTCTATAAATATTGTGACAATATTGTTTTCGTGAATTATTTCAGCCTGGAAAATCATTTAGTGAAAATCTCAGCCATATGACGGGCGCACTACAAACAAAACAAATAACCTTGTCCGTTTCTTCGCAGGGCCGCCCGCTGTTCCTGCAGTCGTCCAGAAACGTGTCGGTCAATATCGTCAACAGCAACAACCAGTTGCTCACGCAACTTGTAACAGGTAAGATTCAGTTGGAGCAGCTTTCATGTAGTTCCTTGATGTTTTCTTTTGATATGATGCGTGTTCTCATTTTTCAAAAAACATCGAACCTGACATCACTGACGACATCAGCCGCAATAGATGCACGACTTGTAACATTTTTAGATGTCCCCTAGTCAGTGAAGAGCGTTTTTTTTTTTCCTTTTATGTCCTCCTTGGGTAAATGTCACATTTTATATGGATTTTTTTAGATGCTTTATTGCCATTCAGAACATATGTATGTTTTAAGTATGAGATTGAGGCTTTGTAGGGTTATTACATTCATTGTTTATGATTGTCCCTTTACAGATTATTTCATTTGAGGCCATTTCACAATTTTACATGTGTTTTGGGATGCTTTGGGGGGGGGGGTCAGTCTCCCAGGTTAGTTACCACAGTTCAAACTGTCAGGAGTCATTGCTTTATTTCCAAAATTAAACATTAACACATCATGAATTCTTCTTCTCCTTCTCCCGTTAATGGCACCAGCAGAGGCCTCAGTCGCTCCACAACAACTCTGTGATCTCACCTTCTTCTTTACATTCAACCATTCTCCGCCTGTCACACTCTAATAGAGTTGGCAGTCTTCTGTGAATGGAAATCACTTTGTGTAAACATGCACAGGAAGTGTCTCTCACATTAGAAAGTGTGCTGACATTTGCCTTCTGGGTCTGAGGAGGAGTAAGACGAAGTCTGCTCCGATATTTCTCTTGGATGACTAAGCGACGTTCGTGTACTGGGAGGAACTTCACATCCCAGATGGAGAGTGACAGAATCAATTGCGCGCGTGTCAATCAGGCACCAACCCCCACACCACCACCCCCACCCCCACCCCAGACGCCGTGTGTTTTCTGCCGCTGCATGAGACAAAGCAATTTGAGTTAGAGGGAGTTGTCTACGTTTTCTATTTATTGTTTGTCATGACACCAGTCATACTTTTGGCAGTTTCACACTATTTTCTCAAGTTTCCTGCTGACTTTCAGTAAGATGGGGTTTTCACACTTGTGTCCTGGTGGAAACCTTTCACCAACAGGTCACATCTGGAGAAAATTGTCTCCAAACATTTCATCATGGACCATTCAAGTATTTATTTTTTTTTATATTATTTATTATGAATGTAATTGGCAGTATTTGTATGATCAAGTAACTGTTATTTCCCCCCAAAATATGTGAAAGTTATGAAATGCACAGCATCTTCTTGTTGCTAGAGGAACAAGACCCACAAACTCTACAAGCAACTAACAGAAGCTATTTATTTAGCCATATTTTGGCAAAAAAAGTATCTGTTAATATTAGTGGTCCCGTACTGTAGGGGCCGACATCTGTCAGTATTTCTATTTTAACAATAGGTCAAATGTTTATGTGTGAAATGTTAAAGGGGTCACTCGTAGTGATAAACCCATAGAGAATTATCACTCTCCTCCACCTCTTTAGCGTCTTTCAGCTCACTGTTTTGGCTTTTGGCCCCCGATTTCACTGTTTTGTTTGTTACCGTTGTTTCCAACTGTTTTTAGTGAAGAAGCTTTAAAAAATTTACTGGCTTGTAGCTAAAAGGAGAGTAAATATTGGACTAGCATTTGTCAGGCAGTCAGAAATACGACTCCAAATGGTGATCAAATGTTGTTCTGTGTCTGTTGAGTGTGTAAATAGTCTACTGTTTGCTAACAAGTTGGTGGCAAAATGAAAAACACCATAGAAGAAGTATAGAATTTGTTGGTTTTCTGACCAAATATCGATGTCATTCTGTACTACGGCACAATACAGATCACACCTGTCAGATCAATGTCATGTGACTTTGTCTAAATATCCTTCAAATTTTCCTTCACAGTTTATTCATCTTTGGCTTCAATGGCACTTAAACCACAACATGTGGTTGTTTAATATTAAGCGGTGTAATGAATTAAAACCAAATTTGCAAACAGTATGATGGTGTTTGGTTCTAATGTAAAGATGGAGTAATAATTCTTTTGTTTACATCAGAAAGGCCTGCAGGACAGTAAGTACTCAGCTCCGGTCGCTCCTCTTTGATGTCTCCTCTCTTTGTTTGTGTGTGTGTGTGTGTGCACGTGTGTGTGTTCGGTTTTAGGATCCAATGGATTTAAAGCACGAGGCAAGATGTTTGAAGTCAAATCCACCTCTGGGAAGCTCCTCTTCTCCGCCGATGAGCAGGAGGTGGTGGTGGGCGCTGAGAGGCTCCGAGTAATGGGTGAGTGACCAGCTGACGTGCACAGAAACTGGCTGGCTGTCGGGATTCAAAGTGTGTAATCAAAAGCGGTAACCAACTGCTGATGTTGGTTATGTGATGCATATTTGTATTTGTATTTTGCATTTATTGTATTTATTTGTATTGTCTGAGCTCACAGTATATAGTTGGTGCATAGAAATAAGAAAAACTTGTTGTGTAACTCAGTGCCTGTGAAGTGCAAGAACAGATGTATGAATGACAGTGACGCCATTCACTTGATTACAAGTCCGTGTAGCATCAACATGATTTCAAATCTTCTTTTTAATGGGAGAATATTTAACTTTCAACCACCTGGAAATTGTCATTTCACCTACAATATCCCTTCTGGAAAGGTATATAAATATAAACACACACATTTCCCTTCTGTAATAGAGCTACAATGAATGCAAAGTACAATAATGTAATGCCTATATTAGCATCATAAGCAGTTAGTAATAACTGGAGCAGGGCTCAGATCTGTGCTGGTAGTACTCATGTATGAGAGGAGCTAACAAGAGAGGATGAGGAAGATTTTAAGGCTTTTTTTTATTGTTGTTGATATTAAAAGCTTGGTGACGTGACTGATGCTGGAGAACTCATATTTGCCAAAAGGGCTCGGGGGGAGTGTGGAGGTGTCATGTTGTCCGTACACAAATGAGTTTTGTGCTCATGACAGGAGATAAGAAGTGACAGAGCTGTTCTGACTGCGGCGGCCAGTCAGCCTCTCATCGGCGCCACTGCGACAGATGATTTCCTGTGAGAGCAGAGGAGCGTATAGCCGAGGATAGGCGAGGGCAAAATTAGTTCGCAAAAAAACATGAATACAAGAGTAAACAAAAGCATGTGCATACGCTGAAAGTTGCCACACAGATCATCCTGTAGATTGACAGATTTAAGCTTGATGTTGACCTCCTTCAACTTTAGTCCACTTCTAAAGTAAGACTGCTTCGTGAACTTCAGATGTGAAGCTCATTTTTAGGTTACGTTTTTGGACCTGACTACCAAACATACTTGGCATTCAAGCGGTTTACATCGTGACAATGCTGTTGCTAGGTGATAGCAACAGCTTGGTTCCCTTTTTGAAGGAATTGTGGGTAATTTGGTGCTTCCTGCGTCAATACATGAGCAGACATCACATCTGGAGTTGTAAATACAGCATCAGCGGGTTGCTCACGTACAAAGTATCTATACAAAGCGATGTTTGTAAAAGACAGAAAAGACGCAGATAAAAAAAATAAACTTTTAAACACAATGAACATGAGTTGACAACAGCTGCTGTTTGGATAATTGAGTATCTTATTTTAATCTTTTTAATTTCAAGATCAGAGTGACAAATTAGTGCTACTTGAATTCATTTGCGTGTCTCGGTTTCTGCCTCTTAAAGGAAGTCTTTCCTGTTGCCAAGTGCTTGCTCATGGTGTGAATTGTTGAGTCTCTGTAAATAATGTTATAGAGAGCACAGTCTAGATGTATATGGAAAGTGTCATGAGATGGCTTCTGTTATGATTTGATGCTATATAAACTGATCTTTATTGATCCCACACCAGGGAAATTCACTTACAGCAGCTCACAATGCACAAGCTGGATAAGAAAAGTAAAAAAAAAAAAAGAAAAATTGAAGATATACTAGGAATAGAAATATTAAAATGAAACAGAAGAGTTATACATTATATACACCTTTCACCAAGTACACGAATAAGCATGATGAATTTCACAGAATGTGTGTTTTTATTAACACACACTGTGTAGCATTATAATGAGATGTCTATATATGAAAAGGATAATATTATTATCTTTTTTATATTCTGTATTAATGCGCTCCAGCTCTTCATTGATATTTTTATATTATATAAATAACATTCAAAATACTTTATCAAATATAAATATTCTAGATGTTCTGTGCAGCGTGACTTTGTCATAACTGACCCACCAGCACGTTACGAGGTTTAAGAAGTAACACTAAGCTTTGGAATTTTGAACTAATAAATATCAAATTTTCATTACATGATAGTAACATTAATAATATTATTATAATGCTATAAATGTCTTTGATTAATATCTGTAACTTTTATTAAGTGTTTTGTCTCTTTTCTTACAAATACACTCAAAACTCTGTGGGCGTAGCGAGGCGGAGAGAGAGTAAACACAAATGTACAAAAGACAATACAGCACTGAGTGTGAACCGGCATTGTGAAACATACAAATTATTTCAGAAGTGATGGATTTTTTTTTTTTTTTTTACACAATATTATCATATTTGCATTATGAACATGATCTCACTCCTTCTCTTTTGAACTCGTACAAAAGTAAGTTGTGATTTGTGATTGCGTTGTGATTTCAGATATGAGAGCAGCCCGCAATGACAAGATGCCCCTTAAACAACATTTTACTTTATCTGCATTGAGTTATCATTCAAATATTTGCTGGAATTCAGCCAGTAGAATAACTATGAATATATATGTATATGTATATGTATATGTATATGTATATATGTGTGTGAGTATACTGTATATGGAAGTATGGCTGCGATAAGAGACCTTAACCACTGTCAGAAAGTTAAACTGAAAAGTATGATACCGTGGGAAATATGAACATGGAATATATTTTTCTTCTTCTCCACTTGATCCAGAGAGCATTGTTTCCAAACATGAGAAATATGATAAAATACTTGTTTAAACTGCATTAATTAGGTTTAAATAAATCAGCTGCCCACACTGCACAAGGACAGATTACAGATTTAATCACTCATTTCTTATATTTTATACAATGACTCACAGAGCAGGATAATTAGGAAGGAACTAAAATAACTTAACAGTGAGGCTAATTAAGATATCAGAAATTACAGAATGTTAAACATCAGCAGGCTAACACAATTTGCAATGTTAGATTCACAGTTAATCTCCTTCTCGGTTTATTTTCTTACTTATTTATTTCATTCCTTCACCACTTCTCAAGTTCTTCCTTCCGTCGACTCAAAAGCATCTTTTCTTTCTCTTCTTCCTGCTTCCTCTCTAACGTCAGTCACCATCATATTTCCATCTGCCATCATTCACCCTCACCCATCCATCCATCCACCCACCCGCTCAATCAATCCATCCATTCAGTCTCATTAATAGATAAACAGATATTTGAGGTTCCTCCCTCTTGACTGGGCTGCACGTTGCTCCCATGGGTGTGTTATCGCCCTCTTTCTCACTTTGTGACGCGCACCTTTCAGAGCCCTCTGTGTGAGCAATTACTCTTCGTCCTCATCTACAATCATTTACATCCTTTCCAGCCTCACTGAGTCAGAGTTCATTAATGTCACCCACCTCAGCGAAGTGCTCCTCTCGACAGAGGGAGACACAGATGGAGGGCGGAGAGGGAGGGGCGAGTAAGGACAGGTAGTGTTGTGAGTTGTTTAATAGAAGGGAGTTGTTTTCTGACACTGATTTCAAAGCAAACGATGTACTAATTAATTAACTCATTTATTCATTATTATAATTTACTATTATTTCAAAAGCTAAAGTCAAACCTACCTGACTTTCTGCCGCTGCCTATTTAAACTCAGCCTTGAACTTCCACAAATCCTGGCATCAGTAAACACAACAAGCTTATGTTTAATGAACCCACTGCTGTGATCACTGCTGCGTGACACATTGCACTGTGGGTTGTCTTTGATTTCCAAAAAAGTGTTTGAGAAGATGTCTTGGAAGTCTGAGCGGACAAAAAAATAGCAGATGCCAAATTTGGATGAAACTAACAGGAATAAACAAGAGGGTTTTTTTGTTGTTGTTTTTTTTACAGTAGACAGTAGTTATATATTTTAATTAATTGTTATAACTAACTAAACTAATTAGATTAGAGTGGAGCTACAGGGAATAGGGTCTTGACATGTAAATTATATTATTCACATAGCAGTCATTTTCTACTGACGTCACACTTGAGTGGAAGCTCGAATGTCATATCGTGTCATGTCGTGTTACAGGTTTCAAGTCATATAAACACAGGGTACTTGAATCTTTCGTTATCATTTCACAGTGTAACATACCTACAGTGTCATATTTTGTAATGGAGAGGAACTGGCCAAGTTAGTACTAAATACTGTCCGTATTTGACGAGTTAGGAGTGAGAATTGGAAACATGTTTGTCTGTTCCAACTCTTCTTGTAACTAATGCAATCCCAGAGCTAATCATACGAATCATGCGCACAGGTTGTGCTCTCTGGAGACAGTCAGTATTGAATTCAGTCTTTCACAGCACTTCAGTCTGTTGTGGTGACAACACTAAAAAGCCATTGGGAGCAGGTGTAGGAAGAGAGCCGGAGCAGAGACACAGAGAGAGAGAGCGCCAATGATTCGCCAATTACTCCATTTATCTCCGCAGCCATTTGATAAGGCTGCTCAGGGCTGCAAGGCTAATCAAACACCTTGGCAACCATTGCCTCAGCAGAGAGAGGCAGTCCCCTTGAGTTCCCAAAAGGCTTCTTCTGTTGTGCTCAAAGTTTCTATGCATGGCACAGGAGTGTGTATTCATGTCTCTGGTTGTTTTATTACAATGTTTCTGCATGTATCTTTGAACCTCCATGTATTTTGGCATCTCTGAATAGCTGCTGCATGTCTTCAGTTGAAAATAGTAATGTGAATATAGACCCACAAAGGAGAGAACAAGTAGTGGACACCCATTAATTCAAATGTATTGGACATTTGAAATGTACACTATAGTGTAGATTATAACCTATCGCAATCCTGACCATTGTGAACAACACTGGACATTTCTGTGTGAATGTGAATGTGCAGTTTAATGCTGTCTGCGCTGCATTTTCCAGACAAGCGATCCCTCGTGGCTGTGTGAATAATGACTGTTGTCTCTCAGAGGGAATGGTGAAAATAGCACATTGTTGCAGCACCACCAAACCACTTAGGGAGGAGGTTCGGGAAGGTGTTTTTGACATTGGAGGTGACGCTTTGCATCACGTCTCCTCCCAACGGCCAAAGATGTCTTTTAATCAGGACAGCCATCTTTCTCACACGGACAATGACAAGCAACTTAGATTGTTATGTATTTGTGTAATTCTCTTACAGTAACATAAGAAATTTTACTCTAAGTGCCAAAGATTTTGTATATGTTCCCAGTACAAGTGTAAACCCACCATGATGTCGTCCATTGGTTTTGTAGATAATTGTTCTGAAGCCCACGTTTGCAGCAACTACTAAGACAGTGCAGAGACAGGAGTTTCGCGATGAGACAGATATTTTTATTTGCTGTGTAAACCTATTGTTTGAAGACCATGGCCATCGCCATCTTGGTTATCTGAAGACAGAAGTGACGTGCTTGGACAACATCGTTGAGCTGACATACTGCTAGTTGCGCTATGCTTGGTTTTGACATTGACGTTTTCATACAAGAATTCTTATATTACAGCTAAATGCTAACATGATGTTCCTGAAAACTTCTGAGAGAAATCAGTGACCAAATATTAATTCATATTTGATCAGTACTGCCTAGTTTGACAGTTTCATCTGAGTTTCATGAGCTTGATGTGTTGAGCTGGACAGACTCACTGAGAGTAACCACAAGGTAGCGATGAACATTAAAACATACCTTTATCGTCTATTTTACTCTAAATGTGACCATAACTTACAAAATGATGATCTTTCTGTATGGAAGAAGACTTGAAAATTAAGACCATTAAGACCAACTCCTCAATTTGTTGACAATAAAGGAAACTGTTCACTGAGATAATAAGAGTCATTTCCCCATGAGACTCAATACTATCTGACCTGTTTGTTGCAGCCAATAGTGGTGGCCCCTGCTGGCCAGTAGAAATAATGCAAGTTTAGGACATTTCCGCATTGGCATCACTTCTTAAACGCTGAAGCTCTGTCCACATATAAATGGCCAAAAG
This sequence comes from Protonibea diacanthus, assembly GCA_028641955.1. Classification (NCBI taxonomy): domain Eukaryota; kingdom Metazoa; phylum Chordata; class Actinopteri; family Sciaenidae; genus Protonibea; species Protonibea diacanthus. The sequence continues at coordinate 11,981,800 of CM053990.1, forward strand.
AGTGCTGTAACGCGTTGAATTGCACATGTGCTATGTGTATGTATATATGCTATGTGTATGCATTTACAGGCGAGGTAACAACAGTTGTCAAAGTGCCAATCCGACCTGGAGAAGAGCTGCTGTCTGTTCTCTCATCCCTTTGACGTATGACAGGACTATAGAGGCTTATAAAGCTGCCACATGTCATTACCAAGCCCATCCTTCCTTCCCTACCAATAAAATACTTAATTATACCCTGCATATAACTTTAATTGGCCCAACTGAGGTCATTGGAAATCCATGATACTGCTATCATTTGCTTCATTACAGCTATTTACAGTCAAGTCAGACACACTGACTGGCTCCCAGCAGACAGACCGTAAATGAGAACACAAACATGGGGAATATGATGATAGGCTGGGTCAAATTATAGTTAAAATACTTTTTTTTTTTTTTATGGTTTGTTTCAGCCCACTTTGGCTGCAGATAAGTTTGTTACATGGGAGAATGTGTAAAGAGCTTTAACGCACAGATAATCACAGAACTGCCACATTCAATTTGGTCTCATTTTTAATGGGTTGCTCAGAGGCATATGTTAAAAAAAAAAAAAGTCATTCTTAAAGACTCGAAGGCATCATCTCCTCCTTGTTTTTCAGAAATAGTGCGACTGATTGATGTTTCAGTGACATATCAGTCCACATGAGTTAAACAGGGCCACGGGCAGGATTTTAGACATACTGAGGACATAAAGCCGATTTATCTTCCTTTTTTTTTTTGACTAGCCTCCAGCAAAACAACATAGAATTTCCAGGTTATTACAAACCATAGAAATGGTGATAGCGATGTGATATTTTATTCATGATTTTAACTGTTCAGTCACATTTTCTGCACAGGATAGCTGAATGTAGACCACACACCATTTCCATTTGTAAATTCCGATTACATATTAAACTGAATATGTTTGTTCTGGACAAAACAAGACATATGAGGACTCCATCATGGGCTTACATTTTTAACCATTTCCTGACATTTTATGGACCAAACAAGTAATCGAGTAATTGAGCCTTTCGGAGTTTGTATGTTTTCCCTGTGTCTGTATCTCTCTGGATACTCCGGCTTCCTCCCACAGTCCAAAGACATGCACTTAATAGGTTATTGATGACTCTAAATTGCCCGTAGGTGTAAATGGTTGTTTCTCTATGTGCCCTATAATGAACTGCCAACTTGCCCAGGGTGTACCCTACCTCTTGCCCTTAGTCAGCTGGGCTCCAGCCCCACTGCCACCTTGATGAGAATAAGTAGTTACAGATAATGGATGGATGAAACTGTAATCACAGCTAGTCAACCAAAACTTTGGCAGCATATAGATCATGGATGGATGAAAGATACTCTCAAGTTTGAAAACAAATAGAAACCAAATAAATGCAAGTAAATACTTTTTAGAGCCGTCTCTCTAAAATCCTGAGGTGATTTTATTAAAAACATGAAATCTTTTATGAGTAATAGGATCCAAACACTCATTATTTTATACCTCTGTCAAGTCCCATCGCTGTGAAGTGAAATGAAAAGCTGAAAGGCAGCAGCCTACTACTGTAGCTGAGGTTTGTAAGTCACTGGGTCAGCTGATATTCCCTCAACATATTTTCCTGGGAGCTGCAGCCGTTCAGACCAGCCTCGAAATCAAACTCCAGTTCCAAAATAAGCACTGCTCACTCATGCGAGTGTGTTCATGCTGTTTTTCTCCCTCGGAGCCCAGGAGGAAACTGCAGCGCAGCCAACTGTACTGATAAATACAGTATAAAGCTTATAGCAAAGAGTGGACAAGGCCAGATGTATTTAAACTTTAACAGGCAGAGAGTCCAGAGGGAGAAACACAGGAGTCACCTTAGTGCTCAGGATCAGAGTCATGTTAACATCTCTGCTTTGGAGAGCAGGTGGTGACTTATACAACAAGGACTGTTTTTTTTTAAATGAACATAAAGTGGACTGATGTGGATACTCATTCAGCTGTGTGAGAATACATCTGAGAGTCGAAGCTTTTCTTCTCTGTTTTGGCCATCCATCACATTTTACTCTTTTTTTTTCTATCATCCAGAAATGTTTTTCATACATGGAAAAAGAAAAATGAAAAATCTCTCACTGTAGTGCGAATGAGGGACGCTTTTACAAAATGACACATGTCTGCTCAGACAAAGTTGGGTGCAGTGTAGCAGAAATATTAAACCTCTGACAGCTCATTTTGAATGTTTTAACATGTTAATAACCAATCACACAGTCCTATTGTTACCGCTGTTGCTGCTAATGTGCAGTTCTGTTTCTGCTGTCGGATAACCGTTTATCAAATAATTACAGTGATCATTCAGTTAGTTGTTTGTCTTGGTAGCATTTACCAGCAGGTAATAAAGTCCATATTGGACAATTCTGTGCAACGCAAGAATACATCAGAGACGTTTCTCAAGTGTTTGTTACACTACAGTATCTGTGCATGGCAATGGGAAAAACATAGCCTGAAAGCCGAGCTCATGAGAGACGAATTATGAACTAGTTTGACAATGCCAGGCTAGAAAATCATAGTTAAGACATATAAACCATCTTGAGTCATGGTTAGGTTTAGGCAACTAAAACACTAATGTTAATAGCTGGTCTATACCTGGTTTCAAACCCTGGTCTCCTACACAAAAGTCATATGAAAGTATCCTACTGAAAGTACACTGGATGGCACTGGATGTTAATTATGAGGAGTGGAATTGTCCAATAAGTTCATCATTTCCAGGGATGCTGATTCTTTATTAACTACAGACATCAGAAACAGAAAAAATAATGCAGAAACAATGCAGACTCAAAGTCAAAGACTTCTACATCATCGACTTTGACAAACATAAAAAAATAATGCTGAAGTTTCTCAAGGGTATATCGTGTCCGGTCACAGAGATGGCCAATCTTTCCATAACCTTAACCAAGAACAGAACCAACATAAATGCTGATCATTCTTTAATTGCCAGATGTGCATATGCAAATGTTACAGAAATGTTTAATATGAACAGTATGTTTCTTCCAAAGCCTATTAACCAGTGCACGGGTTGCAGATGAATGTAATTCAAAGACACGGTTGACTCACTCCAGGTGGGATTTCTCCAGCCCGATGCCTTCTGACGGGCTGAAATGGTGAGTGTGATTACAAACCTTTAGGTAAGAAACTAATTGGGCCGAGTTTGGAAAAGTCGAAGGTAAACGCATTCACGAATCAAAAACAGACTGAGACGCTTTTGTGAGTGTGAACTCATGTAATCAGAAAAACATATCACTTTCCTCTATTTTTCTTTATTTTACCAGCACAACACCCTGCATTGTCTTCATCTTAACTATAAATGATCCAATTTCAGAGGTCCCCACAAAATAATGACATTACCTGCTGATGTTTTATTCCATTCTCTTTTTTGTTGTTGTAATTACAATTAAACTCCTTTCATTACCCTCAATTACAACCCATTGACTCTCTGAAGTCCAGGATCATTCCAAATTAATTCAGCCGCTGATGATGGTGCAGAACAGACTGTAGGGGGAAGAAGTGAGCAGATGAGATGATGAGGGGGAAAAAGAAAGGTGAGAAGAGAAGGAAAGATAATTGGAGGAGAGTGTTCACCCCCTCCTTCCTCCGTAGGAGAAGTGTTATCAGCAGCCGGTCTGCTTTGATGCACTCACTAAGTAATTACCACTCCACATTATGGTACTCGGCTTCTTTCACATTCTGCAGAGGCAAATCAAGGATGGCTGAATGATTACAGGAGCGCATTGTGAGAGGAAAAAGAAAAAAGATCTTCCCTTTCTTGTCTGTAATTTCAAATACGTAGCCTCTTTAATGCAGCGGCTTCATCATCTCTGGTAGATCAGAGTCAAGCAGCTCTTGATGCGAAACATGATCAATGAGAAATTCATGTTCAGATTTAGCAACATTTAAAATATCACAACATTTTTAGCGACAGGATGTTACGCATCAAGAGATCAGAATGATTCCAGGGAAACTAATTTAGAGAAAATATCAAAGCTCTGCGCTTTACCGAAGGCGCGATTTCAGATGTTTTGTCGAGTTTAAAGGAGAGTCTTTCCTTCTGAAGCTCTCGTTGTCCATCAGTTGTCAAGAGATGAGCATCAGTGAGCAATTCTGTTATTTTGTACTTTGGATTTATTTCATCTCGCTAGTCTGGACATGTAATCAGGACATGCAGCCATTTAAAGCACAATTTATGATTTATCATGAGACCATAAACTCATGAGTCAAGACTCAGGACTCTGAAAACAGTTGTATTGTGTCTTCTGTGCCTCTGAAGGAGCTTTGTTAAGTCTGAGAAATGAACCCATATGGTGTCTATACTGCCAAGTTGCATTATCGGAACAATAGGATTCAGCTTTTTTTGCAGGATTGAACATCTGGGTATCTAGGCGTCTGCTACTGATTTTGACCACTACTTTAGCTTTTTTCATGAAAGTATACATATATAATATAGGGGCACAACCAAATCAATATTTAAGCTTGTTTACATAGACGGGAACATAATTCATTCAAATCCTTTCCTTCTGAAGTCCAGGACATTCTGCCAAATCACAGCAGTAGTTCAGCTAACATGCATTGAAATGTGGGACTGATGCAACATCTGCATCTCCCTCTCCGGTCCTTCAGAGACCAGTCTGAGGATGATCTGCTGAAAGTGTGATCAGAGTCAGCGTTTCGGATAGCAGATGGACGAGGCCATGCCAAAACTCGTAACTCTTTAACACCCTCTTTTGTATAATGTAACACTCCAAACTGAAAAAGAGAATAAAAACATTAAATATTCACTCGAGGACTCCGGAGAAAATTAACAGGAGAACTGTGTGCTATACTAAAAGGGTAAAAATACATTTTTAAGTGGTGAGATTTGTTTTCAAAGTGAGGAGAACCCTTGGTTGAACTCTGGATTGAACTGATAGCAAAGCCTCTCTGCGCCTACAGAGGATGTACAGCATGTTTGTGTGGGTGACTTCATTAGTGCTGCAGAAGACGTGAAGCTGTGAACTCAACATAAGATTACAGGGACAGATTAAGTTCTTACTCTGTAGCTTCCTTGAAGGATAGTGCAGTGTATTTACAAACTCTCTCTTAGCTGTGACTCACTGATTATTATGTGGACGGAAAATACTTATAGTGTTAATATTCGGCTCTGACCTTGTTATGGCCCACAAGAATGTATCCACCCAGCTCTGGACCTGAGATGATGTGTTTCGGAGACAAATCATGTCAAACTATTTAACCATTTTAAAACAATTTATATGTCATACGTCCTTATTACTTTTAATTAATTAAAGTTTCAAATTTGAGTCTTTCGTCTTGATGCCACCTGGATGCCTGCAGCTTACTAATGTTTCTGACCAGTTTAAGACTGGTCAGAAACATTAGTAAGCTCTGGGGTCACATTTCTGGACTGTGAAGGAAATCAGCTCACCTTATTGATGTGTAGGGTTACCTGCTCTGAGCAGTAGTGATGGAGTCAAGAATCTAAACTTTTGTGATGATTGAGGTTAAACACAGAATAAAAAAAAAGGAGACTGACAGGAAACCTTTAGGAAATTAACTGGAAACTTTCACACTTCTACCAACACTCTCACTCTGTTTCTCTACAGTTGGGATTATTTTAACTTCACCTTTGGCCTCAGCTTTCTTTCTGTCACGCTCTAATTTATACCCTGCTATTACCAAAACAGTTCCGACTTTCAGTGGAATAAAACTCTTCCACAGCCTTCACTGAACAGACTCTTGATCACAAGGTTATGGCTCTGAGATCAGCTGCCCTCTGCACGCTTGCTCCTGGAGGTCTGACCTGCTCTTCCTCGGCTGTATTGTAATGAGGGAAGTCTGTTTCTGTGTTTTGATGTTTCCTTTGCAGCTGCTCACAGGGAGCTGGTATTATTCTAAGCCTATCTTTGCCTTGTGGACCCTCAGTAGCCTGAAGCTAACCTTGCATCAGCCTTTTGGCTCCAGGGTCACCTTGGATGTTATGAAGCCTCTGTTGAAATATTTGCCCTTGGGAGAGTGTCTTTTCTCAGAGCTACCTATGAGGACTTTTAATGCATTTTGGGGTTTTTTGTGTGTGGTGGACCATTTTTCAGTGAAGGCAAGGAGAAAAGATGTGACAAAAACATGGAGAGATGACATGCTGCAAAGATCGCAGGGCGATTTTGAACACAGGACATTAAAAGCCCACTGAGAGAAGTGCCCATTTTTTCCCAGAATTGAGCCTCCCGGGCTATGCCCAGCTTCAAACTTGGGTTTGGTCATGTTATTTTTTAGTAGAGCCAGTATGCTAGCTGAGTTACCGATACCAAAATTACAAAAGTAAGTTTAGTTTTTTCCATCAAAATACTTGTAAGGAACTTGGAACTTTTGGAAGGAAGACAAACTTCTCAAATGTTGGCCAAATAATAATATCCCCTGTGTGAAACATTTGAAACATTTAAATCTGTAACTTTCCCATCCCCTCATTTTCCTTTGTACCAAAAAAGTATTCAGTTTTAGACAACCAGCCCTCCTCCTAACAAGCTCTGACATGCTGTGGATTACTGATGGCTCAGGTCAGGGTCATGGCCACAGTTTAGATTAGAACCTGACAGTCTTACAAAGGTTTTGCTGGCAGCCTGAGAGCAAAGTCTACCTAGGAGTCTCAGCTCAGGGTATTATACTGAGATATACGGGGTCTTTATTCAGTTGTTAGAAATGTCACCTGCTCAGGTGAATTTCCAAAATTTTAATTACCCATTGGTGTGAATAGGGATCGGTACAGAGGCCTACCGAAACAACTTGTTTATTTATGTGTGCATCAGTGCATGTGTGTGGTACCGTAGTTAGAGTGTGAGACAGCAAAATGCAATCAGTGCACACGGCCAGAAAATAATGGTACTTAATAGTTCTTCCAAATGCTCTCTGGTTCTACAAGGAGCTATCACCAACTGAAGTTCTACAAGGAGCTATCACCAATTGAAGAACATCTTTATTTCAGAGAAGCTTCTGGTGATGACGGGCTGGATTAACAGGTCCTTGCAGTTTTAATCATAATGTTACAGAATCAACTGGGATGTCAAACTAATTTGAGAAGAAGCATAAAATGTACATCATGAATTTGGCTTTTGTCATGATTGAAATAATACGACAAAAACTGGAAACTGATCAGCAGAACTGGAATTACTGTAGAACTAATCGATGAAGTCATGGCAGCCCTGGGAGGGTGATTGCCTTATCAACCAGTGCATACTCCAAAAGGTTTTAGTCTGCTATGAACATAAAAATGGTCTGAGGAAAATGAATTATTTGCTGTTTTATTTAACTTCTCACACTTCTCTAGGGTCCTTTGAATAAAACAGAAACCCAACTCAATACAATACAATAACTATTATTATAAAATTAACTTGGGATAGCTTGTGATTTGCAGACTTTGAGCGATTAAAAAAAAGCCCCATAACACATCTTTCTAATATTTGATTTTGGGAGCTAAGAAAGGTTTCTTATGTCTTTGGGATCCATAACAAGTTGTGGCAACTCAGAGGCTCCAAATTTCAGCTTCAGTCACTGCAGGGACATCGATTTATAACTTTATGCAATAAAAAACTTCTTCTATATCCAGATCTTTTTTTTTTTTATGATTTTCCATTGCAAATCCTATTTTTAGCCCTACTAACTGGCATTACCAGTGATGCCAGCATCATTTGGTGTCTATGGTAACATTGCATTATCAGGTTCATTTCACAGAAGGACTGTTTGGAAGCCTGTCCGAGTTTTAGTGCAGCACAAAATCATATTGATCCGTGTTAAACCTCAACTAACAGTTGAGAAAATATCTTCACATGAAACTACCTGTGTGATCTTCATCTTTATGTTCCGTCAAACCTCCTGCACGCTCGGTCATATATCCATCCTGACAGCTTCAGTCTCAGACTTTTATTTCCAGCTCTCCTTCGCTCAGAGTGGACACCGTTAAGCCGTAATAAGACCATAAAAGACACTTTGGAGTTACTGCGTAGGGAGACGTTACAGCAGAGAATTTATTCATGGCGAGAGAGAGAGAGGAAGCTTACATTTCATGGTTTTATCTGGAGTGAATGGGAGATGTGTTGGTGTGCAAGCGGCCATTGGATTCCTGTCAGCTGACCACGTTAAGGGGATGATGAAGAATCCATTAAACCCCAGTGACTGCCACTACTACTGACCTGTGTGTGTGTGTGTGTTTGTGTGTATAATACAACTCATCTCATTGGGTTTCAAGTGGTCCAATAAAATGAGTGGCAAACTGAGGGGACACTTGTAAAATGCAGTCATAATGTGAGTTTTGGAGATGTATGTTGATGAGTGTTTACTTTACAGCAGTTTCTAAAGATATTAGCTATAAGGACCTTTAGTGTGTCGAATGCAAATGGTCTGATTACTTATGATTTGCTATGACTGCATCATTAGCTGTGTATCCATGAACTGATTTTGATGCATTTGAGGTATCATATTAGAAAGGTATGAGGAAAATAGAAAAATTAGATGATTTTTGTAACACCTTTTTAATTAGTTCTGACTTAGCAAACACTGAAGTCACATGACTGATCAGCTGTTTCCACATGGCTCCAAAGGATCTATAATACATTGGTGGTCGATCAATCACCGATGTATTATAGATCCATTAGTACAAAAGCTAAAGGAAAGAGAGTTAACTGTGACTTCTGACTCAAATTCTGTTTTATGCACTGCTAACAGTGAGCTGAAGCTAAAGATTACTATGCAGGGTTTTGCTTTGCATTGTAACAACAAAGCATTCTCAAGTTGTTCCAGCTCTGATTCCCACTTCTGATCAACTTCTTATTCACAGCGACAATGGATAAGGAACATGGCCATCCACCATACCAAACCACCAATGAAAATATAATTTATCAGGCACAAAGGCAAAATACACCCATCAAAGATATCATTAAAAGAAAGTATGTAAATTAATGTGGGGGGGCACATTCCAAACCTAGGGCTCGGCTCACTTAATTGCTTAATCTATTGAAAGATTTTTTTTATAGTTTTGGAGTAGAGGTCCAAAGTGTTGGACCTGACCCAAAACGGTCATGTGGACAACCTGCCAAAACATGGCGTGCATAATTATTCCCAAGGAGACCCCAGCGCAGCCAGATCCAGCCTTAATAGATCCCAAGATAATTAGATAATTAGACCCTAATACAAAACGAACAGGGACACTGGGAGCACCACCTTTTTTTTCAGTGAACTACCTAAGAAACTAAGACGCTAAGAAACTTAGAAAGAAAAATCACCCTTTCGTTTATGTTTAATCGCAGGTTTTGTATGTGTGAGGTTGCATCCCTCACACCTGGCTGGCTTCAGGGTTCGAGGACATCTCCCAAAGCCTTGTTTCATGCCTGACATAAATCCAGGCACCAGCGGTCAAGCAACCAGATTAGATTGCAAGCGTGGCGGAGGGGAAGGTAGCTCTCTCCTCCCCTCTGCTCCAGGCGTCTGCAGCTGGCACCATCCTCGACAAACAAGGCCCATTCGAGAGCCCTGGCAAAGCTGTTTGCAAAGATCACGGCTGTCATTGTTTGTTTTCCAAAGGCAGTTATATGTCAGTGACAGGCAGTCTGCATCCTATAGGCAGTAGAGGAGTGTAATGTGCTTTCTGTCTTTATACCCCCAACACATAATGGGCCATCTGTGTGTGAGAGAGAAGGCGATTGCAGTTAGTGCTAATGTAGTCATAACATCTAGCATGGAAGCATAACTGACAAGCATGATGCCATTCTTTCATCACTGATGGCTGAATATACTCTAAGGTGACTTTCACAGTCATCTAAGATCTGTTCATGTGGTAAAGAGGCGGAAGGAGCCAGAAAATAACTGGAAAAAACAATGCAGTTTCATTTCATACAGTCAGTGCAAAGACACAAGTGGATGCACTTGATGCACAATTAAAACGAAGATGCACCCCCTGTAAGTTATGTGTAGTTGTGGGGTTATGAGGTCTTTTGGTTTGGAAGTAAATAACAGAACTAGAGATCAATCAGACTTGGAGCTATCACAGGGGCCCTCCTGGATGTGCGCATTGCTACTGAGCTACAGCTAATACCTGTAGCGTCGGTACAGCGTGGTGAATGAATAGTCCAGGGATCAAATTTACACAAATGAAGTGAATGCAGTCATCTTCAAAAAACAGTACAGGGCTGTGAGGCTGGCGTAGTGGCCCAAAAAACTGACTCTTTGTAGAGTTTTCTGCATTGGGAAAATACAATGTAGAAAGTCAAGAAAAGGCAAAACATTGAATCATGTTATGCCATTCATGTGAGAGGAGACCTGACAGGATGTCAGCCAAATTGGCCTGAGGATGTCATGAATGCGTACTGGACCTGGCTTGTCCATAGAAGAACTCAAATGCACATTTATTACGGGCCCCAAACCATAGGAAGCCATGGAGGTCCACAAAGACTTTTGGCCTATGCGCTGAGTGAGCAGCTTTCATGGGAATAAATTGGGTCGCCTCTTTGAGTTCCACAGACTTGAGCAATGTACAGTATGTCAAAGAGCACCGAAGCTTATGCGTATATAATTTTTTCATGAATACAAATCAAACAACCATATTCTCCTACTCACGGTATATTGTACAGTACAGAACAGCATCACTGCCAGGGGACTTCGAAACCTAAAGTAAAACATAGTCATGTTACTTTTGCAAAATGATTTCAGCCAGATACAATGGGAATCAGTGCGTGTTTGCATGAATTATCTTCATGTCAATACAGTCAAGAATAGGTGACAACATAATTAATGGGGCATTAATATTATTTTACTTATTATTTGACTAATATGGAAACAGATTAGATGAGAAGATGATGTTTGTCATTTTCTAGTCTTTAAACTCCTATCCTATCAATCATGTTGGGTCCCAGGCCCTGAGGTTGAGAATCATTTCTTTCACTCACTTTGACTTGAAGCTGCAGAGATGCTGATTAATGCACACGCAGGAAAGCAAACACGAACACGACAAACATGAGTCGCCCCACCTTCACATCCCGTTCTAATTGTCAGGATGGATCTTTTTTTTGTTGTTGTTGTTTTTGTTGTTGTCATGTAAATACTCTGCTGCTTGTCATTTGCCCGAGCGTTGCCCTCATTTGTGTTTGTGTCTGCCATATGGCTCCCTCATTATCGTTATAACAGGCACTGATTGAGTGGGATGGATACGCAGGGAGAATTGTACCATAAGTAAATGAAGGAAAATTCAGTTTTCAAAGACACGCTAGATTTTGTTGATCTGCTTGTGTAGTTTCGGTTTGTCTCATTTATTTATCTCATTGCCATGAAAAGGGAAAATGAACACCTGAAGTAAAGTAAAACCATGACTTTGATGGAGGAAGACATTGCGTTGAGTGCATTGTATCTTGGATTCACACCCTGTGTGCAGAGATTTGAGGCTGGAACCAAATCTCAGAGGAACAACACTGCAAAAATGTGCTCACACACGTTAATTTGAGCATCACAAACACCCTATCATGACTCTTTGTGTTATCAGACTTTGAGTTATTAAAAAAAAAAAAAAAAATACAATAGAAAACTCAGCAATGATGGCAGCGTCACATAAAACATGCTCCTGATGGACAGAGGAATGAATGCCCCAAAAGAGTCAAAGACACAGGGATTTATTAGTGTACATTAAGAAACCTTTAATATCATGGCTACATTATTAAAAACAAGACCAGGGTCAAACAATTACACACAGAGACAAGTTAATTAAGCACAAGTTCACACGCATGAGAATTTGCACTGCCACATCGGGCTCCTTCATTACAGCTGTACTGCATACCCAATGAATGTCACAATGATGGTAATGGAAACATATAGGTCTATCTTAACAGCCACAAAAAAAGACACAAAAGAATGAAAAATAAAAATGGGAAGACAAGAGCATAGTCCGTATGTACTAGCAACTGCAGCAATTGTAATAATCGATTAAATGTTTAAACAATCAACCTATTGATAGAGAAAATTATGAGCAGATTAATCTGCAATAGATGGTCTGGTAGCTGAGAATAATGTTTCCTCACCCTCCCGGCTTCTCGTCTCCGTCTCTTTGTTTAACCCTTTTCCCAGCAGGTACAGCTAATGAAATGGAATCAATGGAACAAACAATGCGCTGATTATGTGATGTGATTTTTATAGGTGACATATCTCATCTCATCATTAAACTTGGCATGACGATCTAACCAGTATATTTTTGATAATGTGTCTTGGATCATTACATTGAGTAAAGCAACAATGAATGTGTCCAACAAACAAATATTGACATAATTCCTCTGTGCCAATTGACTGTCTAGAAAGATGGATGATGGGCTTCCACTTCCTCCCACTGCGCAAAAATGAAACCAAAATATCTCAAATATGGGTGAGCCTGTGCAGTCATGACCGTGGCTGGAGCTGAGACATCGAGGTCCTGCCCTTTTTATAGCATCAAATAAATAATTAAAACTAAACTGAACACACCAGTGTAAATTATGTGTGAATGATAATAACAGAAACCATCTTTGTAAAATAAATTATTTGATGTGTACTTGATGTGGATTTTTTTTAGCTTGACCCATGTCCCATCTGCTGAACATGGAGGGGGTGGAGTTTATGACCTATACTGCAGCCAACCACCAGGGGGTGATCGAGATGTTTTGGTTAGCTAAATTTTTACTGATAAAGAGCATCCAATGTGTATTAATCCACTGGTGAAAATAGTCCCCAAAATAAACTAGTTTCTGCTGTGGACGTCAGTAGAACTAGAAAGAGTCATCATCCAGGCTAATATTAGTTTATTGCAGATATGTTGTTATTTGTGTATGTGTTTGCCAATACGTATCAAGAAATTGCAGCACAGAAATGCGAAACTATGTTTGACCTGACTGAAGGAGTGTCTCCATTTTGTCCACTGAAGTATAAAGTTTATTAATGTATTAATCAAGTTTATTTGGGGGCAAAATTCTTTTAAGAAATCTGCTCATATTTCTTTATCAAATCTTTTTAACTCCCAAATATCAATATCAATATCAGTATGAGTTCAGAATGTAACTTGAAAATATAATTGTTCAAAGTGCATCTCACCTTTTCAGAGTCCTCATTTAGAAATAAAGCATTTTTGACTAAAGTCCTCGTTTGTGAAAGAAGGATTTTAATTGTCCGCTAGCCCTGCAGGCGCCTCGTCCCCTCCTCTTGTTAAATGTGTCTAGCGGTTCGTTTTGGTCTGTCCTGCCCAGATACTCCTCCAGCTCTCTTTGACCTGCTGTAATGAGATGGAGGAGCTAGATATATTTCATGATAATGTGCAATATCACTGCCCTGTTGTGAGCCCCTCCCCCCCAGGCAGCCCCTGACCCTCATCAGCTGTACATCAAATCGAACATGCACCTTCCTCCTCCTCCTCCTCCTCCTCCTCTCCCCTAGGTTTAATCACCACAGTTGTTAAGGAGAAATTACTACAAAGACAAAAAGAAAAGAAGGAGGCAAAGTGAGAAAGAAAGACTGAAATCTGATGATTGTGAGGGCCTGAAAAAGAGAAAGTAAAGAGTGGAAAGATGAATTTGACATTCAAGAGATGGAAGGCGACGAGGAGGATGGAAAGGAGAAGATAATAATGGTGATATGAGGAAAGAAGAAAAAGATGGAGGATGAAGTGGCAGACAAAAGAGTAGAAAGTGGAGGGACTGAAGTGACTGTAGAACTGCTGGATAAGTGAAAGATAAAAAAAAACAGGACCTGAAGCTACTTACTTTCAGTGGCTCTTGTGGCTTCCTCCGATACAAATTTATGTAATTTTGTTGCTGGCCGCCACAGCCAGACAAATGGCACCAATTTCCCCGCATTGAATCACCTGGAGCATTTTCAGCGGCGACTCGCAGAAGGTTCGTTATTTTAGAGGAAGTGGTGACATTTTGCTATTGAATCTGGTTTTCGGCTAATAGCAGTCATTGGATTTAATGAAGGGCAACAAACAAACAATAAGGGGGGGAAAAAGTGTTTCACATGTAGCTAAATTGCTACGATTGCTCTTACTCTATCACTGTGTCGCAAAGGGTGTATTGAGAAGAACATGTCATTAGTAGAACAAAAAATAGGTATTGGCTGTGACAAAAAGGCTCAAATGCATTGAGTATTATGAGAAAATTATCCTAATTCTCACTTGATTTATTACCTCTGTAGGCAGTTTCCTCGTGGGTTTATGTTCTCAATCTCTAGTTTCAAGTCTTTGTAGATTATGGTCAGTGCTTATCAAATATAATTCATGATCCTGTTACTGCATTGGCTATTTCTCTATTTAGCTAAAACTAAAAATCCACATGGATACCAAATTTTTGTTCAAATATTCTCCATGAGAACACGCTGTGATGCGGCGCCGCTCTCTGTTGCAGCCACAGTTTGTGGTTTATTGGTGAACATATCTATTATTGCCTTACACATTTGCTCAACATAATCCACCATTTAGCCGACATTCCTGTTAATCACAGACAAGCATGCATCCTGACATTTGCAGTGCGCTTGCCGTCTTTCATCTTGTTAGACAGTTAACTTTGGATGGCGTCTGAATTGCTCTGACATATTGTAAATGTTCAGACACAGTCTTAATCTAAATGGCGTGTTTTATTCTTTGAAGAGAGAAAACCAGTTTTCGAGAAAAGCGATGCATAGCACGTCTCCATAAATCACGCAACTAAAAAAAAAAAAACAGCATCAGTAACTCATTTGTATTTAAGACACCGCGTCAGCTGAATGCTTCAGTAGCATTTAACAGTAAGGGACATCCAATTCAGGCGTCCAAAGAGTTTGTAGAGCAAAGTTTGCCTTTGGGCAGAGGTACTGTATGTGTGTATATACTGTTCATGTGTGTGTGTGTTGGAAAGCAGGGCTGACAGCTCCTGTGAAGAAGCTTTTAAGGTGGCAGGTAGTTGTGGTCTTAATGGCCCGGTATCGTCTCCCAGAGGAAAGTTTTTGGAACAGATGGTTGGTTGGGTTATAGACCTAATACATCAGAGGCTCCACAGTGGTTTAAACTGCTGCCATCACCTTCTCCAGCAGCTCGGCAACCACATCATCTGACTGACAGTCTGGAGAGAAACTCCAATTCCCTGCACAGAAACGACCTTAAAACAGCAGTCCACTACAATACAACTATATAGCATGAATATATAAATTATAAATTACTGTGTTAGTATACAGATTAACCAATTTATAATATATAACCTCTTCATGATAACATATATGTAAACTTACATAAACAAATTCTTAATTCACCACGTTAAATGTGAAAATATTCGCTGCATTGGTGGCAACATAACTAATCCTTAGGGTCAGATGTACCCATCAAAGTTTATCCACAAAAAATACTGTTTTACTCTGGCAAGATTATGAACAGCTACACTCACCACAACCATCTTGTTAGTCTTTCTGCTGTTACAACAATCACCAGCTCTGGTTTGGTTGAAATAGGCCCTTCATTCACCGAGTTAGTAGATGTGAAAGATTTTGCGATCGTGGTGGCAATGTAGTTAATCCTTGGAGAGTCTTCAAAGTGGACAGAAACTAAATCAAATTCAGCAAAACCTCCTTTGTTAGTTTTCCACCGCCTTTCATCATCAATGCATACCAAAGTTAGAATGGACGTAGGAAAAAAACAACATTTCCAGGCTGCAATGGTGGCAATATAGCTAATTCTAACTCATCATCGTTCATCCACTAAAAGTACTTGCTTTTGTCTGGCAGCATCATGGAAAGGCTGTCCGCGGAGAGAGACTTTTTATTTAACCATTAAAAAAAGTTATGTTGCCGTTGCTTACCACCGGACTCCATTGACAAAATGGTAATTTTACCTCACAGATCATCGTAACATCATTATTTCATTCAGGATGGACAAAAACAAAATAAAAAACTTTTTACCCATTCGTCCAGATCAGTTTAAAACGATATTTTATAGTAACTGCAAACTTATATTAGTGGTAATATATTCTGCTGACACAGCACCTATGGTTGGCATAGTATTTATATATTATATTGTGTTGTGCCAAGATTTTTCTCTGCTTCAGGCTGCATGCTCGGTTGTTCTCTGATCAAATGCCACTCCGGTTTTCCACTTTTCAGTCCCGTTTTTTCTCAGACGCCCACGATTTACCTACGGTGGCCTACGGGGGACAGTGGTTACATCAATCAACGCAGAATCTAAAACCTGGTGATCGGCAAACATTATCCTCGCTCAGCACTCTTCCCTTCCTTCATTTCAAATTTTACAGGCATTTTATGAACTTCCACAGCCACGTATGCCCCAAGACCTTGTATGCAATAAATTACTGGATCTAATAGGAGCACACTGCAGTATTTCTCTCCCTGTTGCAGTACATCACTGTGGTATTTCACCTTGGCAGTAGCTTACATGAGTGTACAATAACAACTGAGGAAGGTTAAACTTGTGTTTAAGCTCGGTAGCACTGTGGGTTTCCCCCCTCCGGCTCTGTAATATCTCTGCAAGGCTTTATAATACCCTATTTCCTCTATAATACCCATAATTCCCTGCCATCAATGGCTCTGGTCTGGATAAACAAAATAACTTCTCAGTGGCAGATGGCCTTAAATTCGAGCATGAATTCTATCTTATGGGGTTTATAAAGACTGTTAATCTTTCTTCTCCAATTTTACTTTGTTTTATTTACTCTCCTCACTCGGGGCATTTTTTCTTTATTCACCACATTTCTCTCTCCACCCCCGTTTTCCTCTCTTCCTCTTCCTCTTCCTCCTCCTCCTCCTCGTCCTCGCACCAGTTTTTTCTCTCACTCTCCGATGCCGCTGTTCCTTATCAGTACCACTCGCCCGCCGACATGAAATACCATTAAGTGAATCTTCACGAGGCTCGCAAACACCGCTGATTTATCCTGCTGCATGCTTCATGAGTTCCTGATTGATCTCAGGCGCGGATGACAATAAAAGAAAAAATCTGGGGGAGGGACGAGAGAACACGAGAGAGGGAAGAAAAATGAGAAGGAAACATGAACCAGTGGAAAGGGAAAAGAGACAGGGAGGAAAGGAAGATTCAAGGAGAGATGAGCAGAAGAAGAAAGGAGACATGGATGGCATGGAGGAAAACGTATCCTTTTCCTCCATACCATCCATGTCCCTCCGAGGGAGGGAAGAAAAGTAAGAAAATAAGAAAAAGTGAAGGATTGAGGGAAAACAACGAAGGCAAAGGAAACAAGAGAAAAAGAATGAATGAGGGGGAGATTAAAACTTGAGAGCTGAGGGGTGAGGAAAATGAAAAAAGGAAGGGATGAAAGAAATGCTGGGACAGAAGAAGAGAATAAACGCATGATGGGAGAGTGAGAGAAGCAGTGAAGGAATCGTGAAAGAAAGAAAAGGAAGGAAGAAAATAGTGTAGGGTGAAATAAATGAAGGGAGTGAGAGAATAATTGTGGGAATAAAGCCAATGACGGAAAGGTGAGGTAAGGAGAAAAGAAGGAAAGGAAATGAAGGAAAGAGGGGAAAATTGGATAAGAGGGTAGGTAGGAGAAAGGATGGAGGGGAATGAAAAGGATGAGATGAGGCAGAAAACGATAGAGGGAAGGAACAAACGGGGGAGTGAAGACCGCATCGAAGGCAAGGAACAGAGGGGGGCGATGGAAGAAATAAGGGAAGGGATGAAAGAATGGATGGGAGGAGGGAGAGACATGAAGTGAGGAAAAGGAGCCAGAAGGGAAAAATGAATGGAGGGAGGCAGCAAATGAGGGAAAGATTTGTGGAGGAGGTGAAGCAGAGGGAGGCAAAGAGAGAAGGATGCAAGTTAAGGAGTGAAGCGCAGTGAAGAGTCAGGGTGAGGAAAGATGGAGTTGTGTGTGATAACAAAGGAAGGATGGATTGAAAGGAGTGAGGGGAAGAAGGAGGGAAAGGAAGAAAGCAACATTTAAAAAAAAAAAAAAAAAAACCTACAGATGAAATAATTTCAAAGGAGGAGGCGTAATATTTTGGCTGGAGGAAGTCAAAATAAAACTCCGGGATGGGTTTTATCGATCCCTCGTGAAGTCTGTTTGCACATGTTTACGAGGCAAATAGAGAGAGAGAGAGATAGAGAGAGAGGGAGGAGGGAAGCTGATGAGAGGTAGGATGGAGAACGGAGTGAACAGAGTGGTAAAAGAGTGAGCAAGGAGGCGGCCAGCGGTGTGTAAATGTAGGTGGGCTGCATCGATCCAAGTCTGCAGGCTCCTCATCGACTGAGCAGCAGATGAGGACTGATTACACTGCAGTTAAGAAGCACATGAAAGGAAACGGTAGTAACGGTCAGACAGGTTCCCTCCTCCCCCCGCTGTGACCATTAATGGCTTTGAAAATAACTTTGTGAATACAGTCACCTGCCTGATATATGACCTCCGATACACGTCCAGTCAAAATGTGTGCGTCTTTATGAGCCCGATAAGAATTCCTTCCACACTTGAGTCCACAGGGTGCTGCGGTGAACCTCTTGCTGGATCTAACAACCCCCTTTTCTGTTGGTGGAACTGAAGCACTCTTCTTTTTTTGTTGTTTTCCAAAACAGGCAATCTGACAATGACACCCATTTCATGGCCAGGTGTAAGGAGGTGTGAAAGCAGGGAGGATTCTCTGCAGCTATAAACAGATTCAGAAATCAGAAATTGTGCCTTTAGCCTTGGTACAAACAGGTTCCTTTGAAGCTGAGACCTTAAAGCTGTTAAAAGTCCCCATGAAGTCAAAATTGATGGGGTTTTCCACATACGTCTGCACTATATGTCTGGCCCAAAGTCATTTTTGATGTATTTTCAAGTATTCTTCATCATATTTTAGAGTTTAGTTACTGATAAACATGAAAAAGTTGTTGATGATTGGTGATTCTGAGGGTGATTCTGCTACATGCATCTATGGCTGGACCTCACTGATTATTGTACAAAAGTGGTGACCTCTGAGACCAGACCAGTAACGTTACAATAAACAAGGTGATTTACGGACTTTCCTGATAGAAAGATAGCTATGTAGTGAACCACTAATTGTTGTTAGCTTGGTTGGGTGAGTAGCTAACTGAACTGACTCAGCCTGGGGATGCCAGGAGACCCGGTAAGTAAACCCAGTTGGTGGAGTGCTGTATTCCCTGTCAAACTGGCCACTGATGATTTTGGAGGTTGTGTTCACTGGAAGGTAGACATCAACAAGAGATCGTAGAGCTTTCTATTGGCTACTTTAAACTGTAAGACACATAAAAGGGTTGAGTGTAAATGACACCTAGGACTCCATATCAATCAGAACTAAAGAAGCCGTTCAGACAAAATCCTCAAGAATCAGCATCCAGGTGATGTTTCTATATCTAGTGCCGAGAATCTTCAGACAGCTTCTAGCTTTTACTTCTTGATGTCAAACATAAAATGAAAATACAAAAATAAAGATGACTAAATGTTCACTGTGGATGGTTTAATTATTCAAATCTCAGATATGATTTTCATACTGTAATGAAATTGAATAAAACCAGCGGCTGCCTAGAAGGTAGGAAATCAATCTAAAGTTCGGTTTGCTCTGGAAAGTGGTTGGCAGTGATGTAAAGTATATACCAGTCGTAGTTAATGGGCTATAACATTACAGCATAATACTTCGTTATAACATGAGGTGGAAACTGTTCCTCGGAGATCTGCACACACCTTGCAGTATTTCAATGTGAAACTACTGCCTGCCTTCCTTCCTTCCTCTCTTGTGCATGCAGGAGAGGTTTTCTAAGATGGTACAGCAACTTTATGCAATTTGATGAAATCATTGGCAACAACAATTTAAAAGTTAAACTCTGCAAACATATGCCTACGCAGTCTTGTTACAGCATGTGAATGTTGGTGCTCGGGTCTATTTTTGAAATCTTGATCATCAGTCTGCTTGTTTGACCATGCATGAGCCTAAAGTCCACATTCAACCTTAAAATATATATTGACGCACGCTGCTGTTTAACTCAGTTTGGCCATCGGAGCCTCATGGTAACATTCCTGTGTTGTCTTGGTTTAATGTACGCAGATCACTCTGTATTTTTACATAGAGACATTGTTTACTACTGTGAGCCATAATTAATATTTGACTGATGATATGAATGATTCATGCACATGATCGCGTCTTATTTCCACAATTCTGTGTGATGTATGTGCAAATTACAGTCGAGAAATCTTGATATCTCTGGACTAACTTTTGTTGTTTCACTGGATACACGACCTGATCCCCAGAAGGGTAAAAGGGAACACATACCTGGCGGTGCAAGAGCAACACTGACGATCTTGAGGACTATGTTGCTTCTTTTTCAGAATCAGAATCAGTCTCAGTTTACATCTTTTTCCTGTGTTCATAAACATGAATATATTCTTACATCACACGGCACTGTCGTCCTTGTTGTTGGCTTTCATTACCTGGCATTACTATCTAGTACAAACTGTGTACCCAGATAAATAGAACTGGCTTCGCTATGTTTCTTTTCACCAAGCAACACTAACTAGCAGAGGACTTTGGCTTGGTGATAAATCAAGGGGCATTAATCTGCACCTATAACCACTTCCACTCATCTGGTTTCAGGCTTTCCACCAGATTTCTGAACCTGGCTACGAGCTCCCATTCAGTCACTTCAACTTTAGTGAAGACTGATGTTGGTGATAAAGGTTTGGCTTAAAGTTGGTGCTGTAGTTCATCCCTAAGGAGTTGGACAGGGCTGAGGTCAAGGCTCTGTGCAGACCAGTCCAGTTGTTTCATGCCAAACAAAATAAAACACTGACTAACAAAGAACACAGATTTAGAATAGTTTATTGCATGTAATGGAGGAGGAGAACCAAGATGATGCAGGGGGGATGGTTAAGGGTCCAGAAGAAGGAATGAGGATTGTAGGTAAAGGATGTGTTGATGAAGGTTGAGGGATGAGCGGAGAAATCCTGGACAATTGTATGGAGCGGACACCGGAGGTTAGCGAAACTCAATGGTTCTTGTAGTTTTCTTTTGGGAAGGGAAATCAAAAAGGAGTTGGGGGAGTTGAAGTAGAAGTGAGGCATTTCCTGGCCTTGTTGAAATAGGTTGAAAGCACACTATTGTCTAAAATGTCTTTGGAGCTAATAGGCCATGAAACACAGCCTCAGAACAAAAGTGAAAGAGGCGTCCACATACTGTACACTGTTCAGAAGAAATGATACTCTTCATTCATTCAGTTAATCTGTTAAAGCATGCCACGATTCCAATTCTGTAAAGTGCCAATCGGAGTAAAGCAGGACAGATGAAAACAGACATGTAGCTGCATTCGTTCTGTATGAAGCAGACTGATAAACTGTGTTTGCTGTGAGCATTCAGAAACTATTTCTTGTATATATTATTTCCAATATGCACAAAATGCAAATGAATGTACTAAAATGAGCTTAAAACACGGACACAAACACACACACACACACACACACACACACACACAGCCTGCCATCCTAATCAGCTTGGCCCAACACTCTTCAAGTCGACGTCCCCGGCAGGCCTATTTGCAGAGGAATATCAAACGTCCTGCTCACTATCATTCTTTCCAATTAGAGGCTCAGGACTTCATTACTGCTGCCCCGCCGGCTGCACTCTTCAAACACTTACAGACAGACAGATAGACAGACAGACAGACAGAGAAGGTTCAGGCGCTCAACTTATCTTCTTACAATCTTTGTTGAAGATTGAAGGACATTAGCCACTGTGTGCTCAGCAACGTCCATCTGTCTGTCTGCCTGCCTGACTCACTTTAGCTATTGCTGCTGTACCTACCTGCATGCTGCCATGTGACTTTCTAAATAGCTGCACATCAGTTTGTCTTTTTGTTTATTTGCCTGTGAGAGTATGGATGATTTTTTTATGACTTTGTCTGCAATATCATTGACATTTACTGCCACTGAGACTGGAGAGTGACAGTAAAACGACACATGCAGAGGAACTCTGAAAAGACATTGGTCCATTTTTACACTGCAGCGATTTTAGGAGGATAATAATGCTAAAGTTCAAGGTTTTGTTTATATGTGCATTTTAAAACATCAAATATTTATAGGATATGTAGGGTTTTTTTAAATTAGTAAATCATTTATACATAAAAATGTGATGTCCTCGTGCATATACAAAACTTTTCTGCTCTGAGATGATATTTTACAGTAAATAGTGTCTTCTTGTTGCGAGGACAGCTCAGAATACATTTCCAGTGATAAAAGGTAAAGAGAAAAAAAGAAGTAATACGCAAATGAGCTGCTGATAATTCACCACAGCCACATCAGCACCTCTGTGACAGTCTGCATAAGCACAAAGGAGCTTTGAACTAGATGCTAATATCATCAGCTAACAATATTAACATGCTGTTTTTTCCATCTTTGTGTTTATGGAGGACCAGAATGGCCAAAATTAAAAGATAAATGACTAAATAAATGAATGAATAATAAATGATAAATGAATAAATATAGAAAAATTCCATTAAACGCACTAGAAACAATAGTAAAAATAAATGTAGACATTAATTAATTTGCTGTATCCGACATCAGAGTGCATAGATGGACATTATTATTGTAGATTTATATTGGAGCATACAGATACAAGTCGAATGCAGGTTGGCCTCAGTGTCAGACAGCCATATACTTGAAATGAAAGATTCAATTTTTCCATCTTGATTTGAAGCTAATTTGAAAAGGCGTTGACAGAATATCTAAATCAGGACACATTTCTCTGCATATGGAGTCTGTACGTTCCTCATTCCTTTCATTCACGATGATGGTGGGGTGACGCTGTGGAGGTATGGAGGTGTTGATGACGATCAGATGCTCTCTTCATGCAACCGCTTTAATCATCTTTGTCCCTGGGTGCTGACTGATTACCACTGCTCCACTCACATTTCTCACTCACATCAATAATAGCAGCATTCTCTCTAGATGGTCCACCTCCAAGGCTCTGTGCCTGGTTGCATAAACTTGACAAAGTTTGTCCCTTATGTAAAATATTTCCATAAGCAGAGGGGTTCATTTTAGAGTACTGCACAAAGCCTCTTAGGTTGCCTCCTGTTTAGACTAAGGCTTTCACGGTAGTTACTGTCAGCTTTCTTTAATGTTACTTGGCAGCATTATTGTCAGTGTTAGCTAGCTTCTCCAAAATGGACAACAAAGAGAATACAAAAAGAAAGCCAAACTGGACATGAGATGAGAACATTCTGTCCACGAGAACATGGATAGCACAAGCACACAATCCAAAGTAAATTTAACCCAGGCACAACAAATATGCACCAGCAGAAGATATGATGATGCTATATAAAGAATATTTTCACGGCTTTATCTTGCTGTCAGACAGCCTTTTTCTTGGCACCAGCTCTAGAATCTTCAACTGCGCCATGCATTACATCGCAGTGCCAGAGAAAAACGCTGTCTGATGGTGATGTGAAGTGGTGAAAATTCTCTTAATATAGCATACACTTAAACACTTAAGTGGTTTTATGCAATATGGTACTGGTACTGTACTGTACATGCTGGCTCACTGGCAGATCTAAATGGCACAGAACTATTATTTATGATTTGACCCCTGTGTTATTGCTGGTGGTGTTAGTTAAACCTGTAACATTACTTTAATGGTAGAATACTTCATGTTTCAGTGCATGACAGGAAAGCAAGCTTAATATCGAGAATTTTCCGATTTGTCACGATGTTTAAATAGTTGGCAGTTTATACTCAAATGGCACGATGGGTATAGAAGTTTAGTCCTCTTCTTTTTCACAGTGAGAAATGTCCACCCATCCATCCATCCATCCATCCATGTATCCATTAGCTGTGCTCGTTTAGAGGGTCACACTGAGCTGGAGCAGCTCTCACCTTACATTTGGCAGGAAGTGTGAAAAATAATGTGTGTAAACCATCCTCTTTAAGTTGTCAGCCATGCAGACAGTGAATAAAATTCCCAATTTAGACAGAACGTTGATGCATGTCTACGTAAGTTGACCACAAATCCCTAAAAGAGCAGAGTGATAAGACAGTTGGATGCAGTAGAGCCAATTTGTAGAATATCTGCAAGGCAGAAGAAATAGTCGGAGGCACAGTCAAAAAAGAGAGACTTAATGTGTGGCACTGAGAGCAGGGAGTTGTGCGCAGATCTCGGATCAGGCTGATGACCTGAAGTCGAATAATTTGGCCTTTTAGCACTGTGTCACCTGCCAGCCTGTGGCGAACACGGCTAATGACGACCAGACGAGCCTGCATTCCACTGCAAGCTGCCTCACATCTCAACCTCTCTAACAAGCCTTGACAAATCTACAATTTTAACCTGTTAATCCAAATCAAAAACTGCTCTTTCAAACTAGTAGCAGTACCTCCAAAAATGCACATACATTGTTGTTTTTGTCTTATTCTACCTTGGATGACAGCTCATCACTGGGTGCAGGCTGGGATGGATGTTGCAGCTGTCATTGCGGATGGGTGCTGTGTATCTGCTGTCGCCGACGCCACACCGGCATTGTTGAAATGTCTCTCGCTTTCTCGCCGATCACTGTCGGGCTCTACTGTCAGTCCAACGCTAGTGTCTCTCTGCTCTGTCAGCATATTTAGGCAGAGAGAAAAAAGGGAAAAGCAGAAGTTGGGGAGTGATATGACCCAGGGTGAATGATTTATATTCACCTGCAGTGTGGGTGAAATTGACGGTGGCTTGTTACATCTTTCCTAGTGGGCTGTAATCCGGCGGCTGTATACTGTATGTGAAGAGTCGAGCTT
The DNA here is from genome assembly GCA_028641955.1 of Protonibea diacanthus. Classification (NCBI taxonomy): domain Eukaryota; kingdom Metazoa; phylum Chordata; class Actinopteri; family Sciaenidae; genus Protonibea; species Protonibea diacanthus. The sequence continues at coordinate 12,006,565 of CM053990.1, forward strand.
CAGTTAAGCAAGAAAGATCTGTCTGTCACCAAGCTGACATAGTTAGCTTCTCTTTTGCCTGTTTCTTTTTTTCCTGGCCTGCTCTCTCACATTTTTTTCACTGTCTCCTTCTCAGTTTTGCTCCCTGTTTCTTCTTTATTCACTTCTTACTTTGATCTCTATTCTCTCTCTCTGTATTTTCTCTAATCCACGGGCTGCATACACTATTTGACAGCCTAAACTTACTGTTGAGGTGGAGAATTGCCCCCCTTAATAAAAGCTCCTGATTTCCTTATACGATTCAGAGGAGAAAGGGCAAAGCTTCTCAGCAGGGAGTGCTGGCTATTTATTAGAAAGGGCTGCTGGCTACACCTCCAGTCTGACTGAAATACTAAAAGGGAAGAATATTATATACACTGCAGCAGAGAAAATGAGAGCAAGCAAATGATGGAATGAGAGAGAAAGATAATAGAGGGCATAGAGAGAAAAAAATATTAAATGGGTGAATATTAAACTTCCTGGTCCTGCACGGTTCTGGGAGACAGGTCTCTCTATCTTCAGGATATTATAGACTTACATCCAGTTTTGTTGTGATGACTATGATCATAAATGCAGTTTGGCTGTCTCTGTGTTGAAAAAAAAAAAAAAACAGTTCATGCTAGAGAACTCTATGTTCCATTTTTCAAACCATGTTGAGGTTGATTTTAGCCTCGCTAGTGGCTCATGGGACAGTAATGTCAGTTTGTCAACCTTTTGGTCTATAAGTCTGTCTAACACTTGTCTGATGTCTAGACTGAAATATCTCAAAAACTATTTGATAGATTGCCATGAAAGTTTGTCTAGACATTTTATGGGTCAGGGTTAGAGATGAGTTCTAGTGACTTTTATGATCCCCTGATATTTCATTTAGTCCAGCTAACAGGTGAAAACTTGCATTGAAAATGGAAAATATAACTGTATTGCTTGAGTGAAAATGAAAAATTCTGTCTAGCCTTAATATTAATGGAAGTCCATGGTGATGGAGGCAGTCTCAGAGGCTCTCTGATTGATACAAAAATCCTTTATTCAATAATCCAACGTGTTTTGACACAGAGTACAGGGGGACAGGTGTTTAATATATAAATTAACAAGTAGCCATGTGACTAGGTCTCATGGCATTTGAGCATTTATACTGGAAGGAATCTGTTACCAAAGATGTACCAACCATTATAATAATATGTTATATTGATAACCAGGCACAATAAATCTACCTCTGTTCTTTCATTTCTTAGAGGTCTCAGAGTAATTCTGGGAAATGTACTAAATCACCAGTTGCAGTAGAGGTGGTCGAGGCTGATTGAGGGAAAGTGGATACATCATGATTACAACACTTCACACATCACAAAATCCCACCGAACATCACAAATCTGTTTTATCCAACAGCTGCAGAGTGCGATTTTCTCTGACAGGATGAGAGAAGGTTTCATGTACTTAGACGCCTAGTCAGTGGTCATAATTTAATGGTTAGACATCCAAAGAGCATCACAGATGCGTGAAGCTTCTAGCCTGTAGTATTTTTACCCAGTGGTCCACTTTGACCGAAGTGTTACAGGTCCCGTGTGGCTGTGATCATCCTGAACAGTCATCATTTTGGATTAAATTGGTTTAAATGTAGAGATGCACATGTCACTGGTGGTTAATTTCATCCAGCAGGGCTTTGTCTATTAGTGCCTGCTGTTTTTATCAAATCCATGCATTCATGCATTATACATACAGTAAGTTAGTTAGTGGGTTACAGTGAGCTGTGTGACTGCACATGCTAATCCAACTCATGTGTCAAGAAAGAATATGACATTAAATATTCAGGTATGATCTATCCATAATATGTGTCTATGTGTGTTTAAATGCAGCGTAACTCTGTATAGTTCAATATAATGGTGCATTAGCATAACGTCAAGGCAGACTTTCATTTCCTACTTCTATATTCATCAGCTATATATTTTTACTATACATAGAAGAAGCTTCATTCCAAAGGGATCATGGACAGAATTCCAAAGAATACTTTGAATTTCTTTGCAGTCGATGGTTACTGTATTTAAGTGTAACTAGAAGGTCGTGCAGGTCCACTGCAGTGATAAAAAAGTGCTCATACTCGATTTATGTGTAAATTATTGTTCAGTCATGTCAAAGAAATGACCATTTATAGCAAAATTAATTGGATTTGCCTGAAAAGGCTCTGCTATTTGATGGAGATCTCAAAAGCTCTGAATGGGGAACTAATCCCCCTTCACACATGCATACATGCATAGTTAAATCAACAATATTAAACCTTCAAGTGTCAGGTTATAATGACAGTGAGTTTATAGAAGGATATTCATGCTATTTTGGATGTATTCGTCAGCTGATAGTCCAGGAAGCTGTAATAGTGAAACATGAAAGAAGCTGCCGACACCCAAACTCACTACAGCTCTCAGCTTTTAATTGCTGCAGGATACATTAAAATAATAATAATAAATTACATTTGCTATGATCTGTCTCACTCTCTGATGTCTACTAGCCACACTTCCATTGTAGACAGAAAAGGTGTGGCGTCTGGAAGCTTGTATAAATGCTCCAAAGGTAATTTCAGAAATATTTGGGATATTTATTATTCTTATTTTGTACTATTATTGATTTCAGTAACTTCAGTAACACGCAATGAGGTTCACACTATCCCCTCATATTCCCGATTTCAATCAATAATGCAGTGTAATATAGTAACAAGGATGTGATCCCCCACTGGCTTCCCACCAGCGAAACTGCATTAACATTTATTCATTACTTTGTGGTCTTGTGATGTGTTCAAACTAAACTATATCCAGGACCTTTCAGTATGTAATATAATGAACCAAAGTGGATATAGACACTTTTTTTTGCTTTATCATTGAGGCCATAATGCCAAACTCAAGGCTTCATCATGGTTGTCCATAAACCAATGGGTGACATGATATTTGGTTTACACTTGATTGGTTCTGTCTGTGAGCAGGCATAATATTTCCCAGGAATGAAGGCTTCATTTTACAATACAAAACAGACTTGTGCTTTATCCCCTAATGTTTTCTTCAAACGTTAACACTGGCTCTCCCCCACCCCGACTCCTACTACTCTGTTTGTGTGAAGCAATATCACTCAAACTGTTATTACTATGCAATGCACATCAGTACAATAGCTTTTGCCTGCCCAAATATACAATATAAAAATGTGACAATTTCAATTTACCTCTTCAGTGAACATGCTTCTTTCTTCTTTCTTATTTCCAAAGAGGTGTTGATCATTTCTTCACAGTGTTAGGGTCTGAGGAAAATGGAAATCTGGTCTTTGCAACAGCGGCTCAAACTTGGATATTCTAGGAGTGGTGGGGAGTTAAAAGTAAAAATCATCTGTTTCTGCTTTAATTTACATTAAAAGAGACACGGAAACATTAAAAATGACAGTAAAATGATGGATAGTTATGCACTGAAATGCATCAAGATAAATGCAGGATTTTTGGTTTTCAGTTATTGCTACTCATGTATACTCCACAACCATCACCAATCATTGAAATTATTCCTGGAGGGAGTTTCTTCTGTGCCTTATGTGCCTCTGTATTTCATCACCTCTGAGATACTTCAGGCCACAACTGATGATATCTGCCTCTGGTCTGACTACTACCTCAAACACAAACACACACATACACGTACACACATGGACACACAGCTGCTCACACAGACACATTAATCTTTAATGGCATCATTTATTTCTTCACCCAAACCCCCCCAAACCCCCATTGGTCCATGAACATGTCAGTGCTGTGACATATTTCTGCTGTCTGCTCAGCATTCATGTGGAGCCTGTAATCAGAAAATCGGATAGATCAAGTTTATTATTCACAGAAGTGCACATGAATGGAGTCATCACACTCTGCAGAGTACAAATAAAGACAGCAGGGCAAAAATATAAACATCTGCAGTGTCGCAATGTCAATAATCTGTGACATTTAAAGGGAGTAAATGTTTTGTCATCAAACTTTTCATCAATGTCTGATGCACAACTAGAGCCTCTGCCATACAGAATTTGTTTGGCCAGTACTGTAGCCCTACACACCACAATCTGCATCCAGTCTTTACCACAAAAGAATCCACTAAACAAAAGAAAATAATGTGCTCCACATGTTCAAATCATGGATGTATAAAGAGAACGGGATCCAGCATGGGAGGCGGGGCGCATCAATCCCAAAAAAGTTAAAATTGCCCAAATCTTTTGCACATATTTCTGCATTGTGTGGCCCATAGAGCAAGGACACTTGAGACTTCCACCTGCTAAACCACTAACTTTAAGTTTAGCCCCTCGTGAACGTGAATTGGTAATGATTTTATCGTGCAACTGGTTTTTAGCTAAACCATAAATTGTCTTAACCCTGATGCATTGTTTCTTTTTGGGCCAAATCAACTGGTAGATTGGAAAAATTTTAAATCGGGTCAAACATCGCTTGTAGACTAAGATTCACTGTATCTATAGTTTACAGAAATGTTACAATGCTAACGTTTCATTATGGTGATTGAGTTGATTAGTAATATCAATCATGATCAGGCTAACGTTAGCTAGCTAAGGAGTTGTGAGAGATCTGGCTAACATTAGGTAACCTAGATAATTTGATCCATAGACCAACCAAGACATGTTTCAAGTAGCTTGACTGAGTAGGGTCGTCATCCAATCATGACAGAAAGCTGAATCATTCATCACTGATGGCCCTAAAATAAACTTTTGTAATTCAAAGTCATCCAGGAGACTTCTGTGTTGAGAAATATTCTTTAAACATCAACTTTCTAAAAAAGTTTCAAACACAAATAAAATAAGTACAAACTCTAAAAACCATCTGCCCGTTACATTTAAAATTAAACAGCTATAAAAGACTAGAAATCCTCACTACTGACTGTGACGAGTACATCTCTGTGTTTGAACTTTCTATATGGGTGATAAAAACGGTAGTATGAATGAAATAAAATGACGCTGGTTTTATCCTCTAAACTAGCGAACTAAGACAGAGTGACAGCCGGAAGCGAAGTAAAGAGCTTTTTGTTCTTTTTATTCCGACTGAGAGCTGGGATTTCTAATGTGAGGCTTCTGTTTTATCTTCACTCACTTTACTGCAGGAAAAGAGGCAGTGACATGCACCGAGGCTTCCACTTCACTTTACATCCTCCTCTCTGTACTCTGGCTCTAACTGACTGAACAGTAGGTATTTAAATGTCACCGGAGCTTTCATGAGCTATTGGAAACAGAGATTTCTTTCCTTTTGTATGCAGGGAAATGGAGAAATTACTCTTTAAAATTCATATTCAGAAAAAATACAGCACTTAATTCCTAACAGCAACCATTGATTGCAATGCTTAAAACACAAGACTGGTGAAAGCTTGTTTTACACATATTTTACACGGTTTAATGCTTATGTCGAGTACAAAGTATGAAGCGAAATTTCAACAAAAGTTGAACGAGTTGTATCCCGTGGGTAAAAAAAAAAAAAAAAAAAAAAACGTGAACAGAAGTGGCTCCACCTGTAGCGGTCATTAAGATGAGAGTTATCTATCCCACATGGGTGAGCCCAAGCTCCACTTTGCATAAAGATATTTTATTTCCCTGTGACTTCTCGACAGGTTGAGCTGTGTTACAAAGAGCTCCCTAGGGGAATGAGTGTTGTAAATATCTCCAGACATCACGGAAGCTCAACCATTAAACGCCTGTTTAGCTGAAAAATACTCAAACTTGTCAAACTTGTCCCACCACAACTAAATCTGACCAGGTGGCTAAAAGTTCCTAAGTTTCCTCTTAATAGGTTCTCACAAAGCTGCTGAGAGACATCGCTGAGCTACGAGAAGGGGATGGGTGACTGGTCTCACTAAGACTAGTGAAAAGAAATATAAGCTAATACACTGGAATGAGTGGCTAAATTAGATAGAAGATGGATGGACGGATGGATGGATGGATGGATGGATGGATGGATGGACGGATGTGTCAAACACAGGACTTTCAGGATCACTGTTCATGTCTTGTGTGGAACAGAAACTCAACCCTGACTTATATTTAATATGGATGTGCAAAACTCACAGTTGAGGGCCACCTGCAGCTGCTGAATAAGCTGCTGTTTTTGATGACTTGGGAGTGAGAACATGTTGGTATGGCCTCAATCATATCCACTGAAATTTTTATGGCATTTTTTTGTTGACGGTGCCACCAGCAAACCTCTGATTTGTTGGCTTGATTTGTTTACGTATAAGCAATGAGAACAACAGAAGAGTCCATCAGAAATAATTGGAGATGTGGGCAGAGGACTTTTTGATGTCATTATATGAGTCTATCGCCATGTTTTGGTCTGATGTAGTATGTAGTAAAAGTCAAATTTGTATAATGTGACAGCCCCGCAACAGAGATGTCAAAGGTTTGACTTAGGATTGGGTATAAATGCCAGTTGGGTCCGACAAGATTGAAAGTATTCTTTGTTTCTTTTTGTTCTCCGTGTGTGTCACTGAGTGAGAGAGGTATTTGGATTTCCAGCAGTGCCTCAAAACGCTTTGAAACACATTTAGTCATGGCCATTGATCCGTACCTGATGCTTCGTTGATTTGATGTACCTGAATGCTTTGGGTTACTCGAGCTGAGCTGCTGTATTGGCAATACAGTCACTCAGAGCCTAAATATCTATAGCCACTGATGGCCCTGCATTGCTTGTTACACCAGGAAATAAAATTGTTTGGAGGGCTTCTGTTATGCTTGACAAATCTGCTATCCCACGCTATTTACCACTCCTGGGCAAAACATTGACACGTTCATGTATTGAGACTAATTTCTTTCCGCAATTTGAAGACATGTCATCAGGCAGCACTCATTAAAGCTGATCTGCATTAGACTCAATTGTGTTCAAATTAGCATCCGAACATGTTAATGCGCTAATGCTAATGCATGGCCAAAACAAGCTGATGATTAGCATCTAACATTTAGTATATCAGACTATAGTAGGGCTGCAACAACAATTACTTTTATTCTCGATCAATCTGTGATTTTTTTTTTTCTTGGTTCATCGATTTGATGTTTGGTTCATAAAATGTTAGAAAATTGCAAAACAATAAAAAATAAATAAAATAAAATAATAATAAAAATAATAAAATTAGTATTACCCAAAGCTCAAGGTGATGTCCTTGTAATGGAGAATTATAGATGTGTGCTAGTAGAAATCTATTTCTGTTATTTCTCCTTGGAACAGGGTGTCCTTGCACTATGATAATGTCCAAACCAATGCGTCTCCTGGGCAGTGATGCCACCCGTCATAGTTTCCGATAAACACTCTGCTCATGTGTAACCTTTTTTCTTTTCACTCTATAGACTGCTATGCATTCGGTATGACTGCTGACGTTCTTTGCAAAGAATAATACTATTCAAAGACAGCACACCAGTTAAAAAGAACGTTGGCCTCCTCAAAGCTCTTTTTTTGTCCACAACCAATGGCCAGACACTACCTGATGATTCAAATATGTATAGATGTCCTGTTGAGAAGTATCTATAGCCACGTAATTCTGGGTCATATCAATAAACTTGACATTTCAGTTTAGCTCGTTGGCTAGCATTAGCATTCTCCTGAAAAAAATGACCCCATTGTTATATATCAAACTCTTGTTCAGACAGATGGTTGCTTGTAATGCTAACAATGCTAAAAAAAATTGCACTGGACCAAATGTTATTTGAAAAATACTGCATCCTCTCACAGAACATTGTCCTGTTGCTTCGTATTGTGAAGCCTTACTGAGAGCCACCTCACTGCCTGCAGGAAGTCATGAATAAAAATGCAAAATTGAAATCCAAACAGCAAAAGACCAGCTTGCACAGTAAACACAGCATGTTTTGGACTGCTCTGAGCTGCTGTGGCAGAAGTTTTAAATGCATTCTTATTCCCCTTCATGTTGAAATAACATTCTTAGTTTTAAAAAAAATACCTTCATGATGCTTCACCAGAGTATTTTGCCTCCACGAATGTGTGTGTATATTTTATCAGTGAGGTGAGGCGAGCTGAGGGCCGCTGTGTGCGCAAACTGGAGCCGTATAGATCGGTGGAGTCTTGGAGATTATGTCCATTGATCGGACAGGAGGGGGTTGTGGTTTCGGTTGACGGCGGCCTCCCGTCTCATGTTGTGTTCTGTGATTTCAGGGGCCGAGGGAGCCGTGTTCAGCAAATCAGTGGAGACGCCGCATGTTAGGGCCGAGCCATTCAAAGAGTTAAGGTGAGTCTGTTTTTAATCATAGCACACAACACACGTGCTGTAAATGAATGCCTGTGGGAGAGCACAGATAAACAGAGGAACACGGCTTAAATACTGCAGCAGGTTTCAATGCATTATGTGCAGATTTATGTGTGAATGAATCATATAATATATAAAAGTTTAAAACCAAACACAAGGAGGAAGAGAGAAAATGAATTCTACAATTTATAAAATGGCATAAATAACTGCTTCAGATAGCTGCTGAACAAATATTTGTTGAACTGTCTGAAAAGTCTGATATTTAAATGTAATGTTCCATATTTTGGGGGCATTGTGGCTAAAAGCAACCATTGCCAAAGGCTTTTCTGGTGACCTTGAGAACAGTTAAAGCAGCCGTGGAAGATATTAGGGTTCATGAAGGCTCATAAAATGAGTCGATGATATAAAGGAGACGAGGATATTATTGCTTTTAAAACTACGAGAAAGGTTTTAAAGTCATTTCTTAAAGAAGTGGTAACAGGAGTTATATGATTTTGCAATGGCTGCTTTACGGGCCAGTAAAGAGCGTGTTACAGTTCTCAGGTCTTACCTTATATACTGAGCAGATGATAGGGGAGACTTTTAGTCAACTAATTAAAATTGGCTGCACATTTGAGGTCAGAATCTAAAATGACATCGAGGCTTCTTACTCTTGGTCGTGTCTGAGAGGCCAGATGTCCCAGTTCAGCAAGAACAGGATCCCCAGCAAGCTAACAAACATGTTTAAGGAGGACCGCACGAGGTTTGACGCTGGTAAATGGAAGAAAAGAAACACAACAATATTGTGTGTTTGGGCTCAATGGAAGAGAGAATGTAAATGCAGGTGTAAAAATCCAACGATGAGTTCAGACGATGGAAACAGTTTATTGACGGCAATAAAAATTATTGTAAAAATTGAAAGATCCATTAAAAATCAGTGACTTCCTTCCTCAGCGTGGTTGTCCCGTCTAATGTGATAATGATTCAAGCAGTTTCAGTTTGCCTGTTCTTTATCGGTTCACAGCAATAATCACCAAATGCTCCACAGTCTAATATTCCAGTATCACGTACCAAAAAAGTTCTAAAAGTATCAAAACAACTCCAAATCAAGATTTTTCTGCCAATTTATTATTTTGAATTTATGATACACAGCTTATTGATTAATTGTTGTTGCTTTATTAATGGCTTTCCAACCCAGTTTGATTCATCATATGCATTGAATATTGGCCCCCTTTCCTTAATTTATTCTTAATTTTATTTTGCCCAAAGAAAAGTCAACGCTGTGTCAAAGATTATTACGTTAAAGGATAAAGGATCTACGTTCTACATGTGGTCGTTTCAGCATTGACTTTTTATGCATTTTCTTTGCAAGACATTTTCAAGAAGGAAAAGGGTGCAAAACATTTACAGAGGCAGGATTTGAATGAAGAGGGGGGAAAGAGTACTTTTATGTGGGCATTAGTGTTCCTGTCCAGGAATGTCTGTCTGTTCGAGCCTGAATCAGTGCTGTGTTAACTAATCTTAGACACCACTGGGTTCGTATTTGGCAACGGATGCTTCATGCCTCCCAATTTAACTTATCGGTCCCTCTCCATTTCCAAATCAACATTCAGATGTTCACGTAAATCAACATCAGACCAGCGTCTTCGGTCTCAGGGGAAAAATGAATGCGAGAGGAATAAGACGAGAGAGAGGCTAAAAGCAGATCGATATGCAGAGATATTTTCAGACAGACACTAGAAGAAGATGGCAAAACATGATGTTAGGAAGAGGTGTAAAGGAGGCCTGTTTAATCAGCCATGTTTTGTTAAAACGATGCTCACTTGGAACAAACTGATTGTACATACAGTCTAGACGGCAGAGATGTCAATTAATTTTCTGTTTTCTCCTGCTGTGAAAACAAATCCTCCGAACTAAAATACAAAATATGTCACTTGTCATTTCCCTTCACAATACATGAGCATTTTATGATCTGATTTTTTGATTGACCAATTTTGCAAAGACAAAAATGAATGATTAATGAGTTAACGATGGTTCATTTTTGGCTTAAATTTGAGGGAAAAAAAGCACATCAGGTGGGTGAGATGCTGGACTATCAACCTAAATGAAGAAAAGCATCAGCTCACTAAAATCTGTGGCAAAAAACTTTTTTGGATCCCCCCAAACAACTTGGTTAGGCTTTGGGAAAGACAACCATTTACCTTTAAGATTAAAATAATACTTACTTGGTTGACTTTGATACTGTTTTGTTGAGTCATCCATCCACCCTGACCTCCTCCCTTCATAGCTCTATAACATAGAGCTTTCTCGGGCATATTATTAGTGTAAATGTAAATGTTGTAATTGTTCTTCTGACCTTTGAGCTGTAAGTTTGAGCTGTACAAAGAATGTCACCTAACTTTCACCGGAGCTTTACCAATTAAACACAAACAATATGTTTCAATTTGACATTTGCTGGAACAGCTGACGTCATTTTGGAGAGGCCAATTTATTTTCAGTTTACTAAGGTATAGTCTTTAGATCTATTCTTAGCAATTACAGATCTCCCTCCTGTGGACCCTCATGATGGATGAATCCAATGAGGATTATCACCTTCTTGGTACCTTTAGAGTTTTTTAGCCTTCTGTAGTTCATTGTTTTGTTTTGTTTTTTACAGTGAATGTACTGCATGATTAACTCTTAAATGTGTTTCCAGCTGCTGCAGGCACCTGTTTTCAGAAGTTACTGACTAAAGTGGAAATTATAGCAGCTAAACAGATCAGGTCAACATATAAGATGACAAGAAAAAAAGGGCTATGGATCTGTTAGCTAACTGCTCAGTTCTTCTGAGTCTAAGTGGCCGAAAACAAAAATCCACAGTCTCAATTTGCCACCTTTCACGCCCGAGAGTTTGATCATCACAAGAGTGGCCGATCACTTTAAGGCGGACAGGTGTCACAAGTTATCAGCTCCCTGACAGGAATCAGTCAAATTCAACTATGACTGATCGACCGTGTGTGGCTGTATCCTCCCTCGTTCTCCTGTGTGGACACTCAAAGATGTCTGCCTTGGTGTAAACGTCTTGTTTATCATCCTTCTCCCGCCCTTGCTGTCAGATGCGATGACAGTCAATCAGGGCAGAGGGAGACAGAAAGAGTGACCAGTTGTGACAGAGAGCGAGGAGGGGAGAGGGTTAGGACAGGACAGAAGAAGAAACAGGCAGAAAGAAGACAAGCAGAAACATTTAATTCGTATTTCTCAGCATAATTATTATGATATAAAAGTAGTAGCTCAGTATTGACTGTGCACACACTTATTTCAGTCCTTCCCAGGGCTGAGTGGGCATGTATAGACTGTGCTTGGTTGACATCTCCATCACCCTGCCGCACCTGTTAAGTTTGGTAACATCATGTAATTGGCAGCGCAGATCCGCCCACCTTCAACCTTCAGCCTGGCAGAAGTCAAATCAACCAGAATAACCGGAAACACCTGTGAGGGCATACAAGACCTTTAATGCCTGAAAGGAACAGCAGGTGACTCACAGACTTTTTGTTCTGTGAGTCATTATAAATATTCCTAAAGACTAAAGCTGGATTCAGACAGGAATTCATTTCAGTTCATTTATTCATTCATTAATATTATTGCTGTATACATCATTTATTTAATCTCACTGAGATCCAAATCTCTTTTACAAGAGAGCAAGAAGAGATGAAGCTAAAAATGGAAGCTAAATAATATAAATTTGGTACCACAAACACATATTTGTGTTTGGGCCCTGCATAATTTGAACACCATGGGAACGACCAAGTCACACGCTATCTACCTAACCAAAAACTCACAAACACCATCCATCATGAAGCTGTCTTAAAAACAGTGAAACCCTGTCTGAAACCCACTCCAGACAAATTTCAAGCAGAAACCAGACCCAAATGTTCTTTAGAAAATTGTCCATTTTGCAACTGGCGTTTCTATCTGCATAGCACACTGACATCCTTTGATCTGAACTGAAAGAGAAGCAGAGGGGGGAAAAGCGGTAGAAAGACTATGAAGTGAAAATAAGAAAATCTAGAAAGGGAAGATGAGAAAAGTGCAAAAGTATGAAGATTAAAGAACAAGAGAGAGAAAGAAAACAAAGACGTGAGCGAGAATGAAAGAGCTTGAAAGGACAGAACATAGGAGGCAGGAAACACAGAACAGAAGACAAAGATGGAAGAAGATGTGCGAAAACAGAAGAAAACGGGGAAGAGAGATAAAACAAAGAAAGAATGTCTTCATGTGACAGAGGAGAAATTCTGCAGAGACGAGTGGGATGGGAATTAGAGGTCGCATAGAGAAAGACTTTGATGACAAATATCTAATAACAGCATTTCAGCGGTGTGTGCACACCGAGATGAACTGTGATTCATCCATCACTGCCGCTTTCCTTTTGAAATCACCATTTCAAATAATAAAAAAAAAAGTGAAAGAAAAAAGAAAAAGGTCCCGTCAGTGGCGCACAGATCATTTTGGAGCGATGCTCCAGAGCCCCTCATATCATGTGATCGTCCATATAATTTGACAGTCAGAGTCTACAGCGATGGGCTTTTTTTTTCTCTCTCTCTCTCTCCTCCTCCTCCCCCAGTTTTCTGCATCTTTTGGTGACAACCAGCCAATTCAGAGTGAAATATGGCACAAACTATCCAATTATGTCAGAAAAGGGGAGCGAGCTCGCTGGAGCATGGCTAAAATCTAATCTTACTCTAATCTCTCCCAACCCCTTGGCAGGTAGCAATCGAGGATTCAAATCCTATTTTCGGGATATCACATTAACCCCCCCCAACACACACGCATCCCACCCAGAGCTTATCGAAAAACTGCAACCATCATATCCATCCGCGCGGTAATGTCTTGTCAACAGGATGTGCCCTTGCATCAGACGAACGCCTTTGTGAAAGTAAAAATGGCAGCGTGGGTGAATTTGATAGGGCACCTTGATTTATGTCCTGACCAATTCAGAGCACAGATAACAAGAATAAATATGAAGCAATAAGAAGGGAAGTGGATGTGCCATGGAAACCGCACAGAGAAGAATTGTAAGAGGAGCTTTCTTTTTTTTTTTTCTTTTTTTTCTTTGAGGTGAAATAAAATCTGAAGTGGCTCACTTTCATGCAATAGCTGAAAGTTTTCACATCATGGAAACTTTGATCGACTCACGTTAGACTCGCAGAAAGTCAATCTGGTGAAGTTTGTCCCACAACTCTTCCCCCGTGTGGACAGTTTTAGTGCTCTGCAATCTTCACTCTGCATGAGAACATTACACTCCCGAGATTGAAACTTCGGTGACGGACGGAAACATACAGCAGGAGGCTAAATTCAATATCATCCGGCACAAGTGGAAAATGTTCAACCCAATATGTTTTTACAGTTCAGAATATAATCAGACTGAGGCCGCTATGAAAGCTATTTTGATCTTGTAGTTCTTGCGAGACTCCTTAGGCGAAAACGAGCTTTTTTTTAAAAACTGGTTTGAGATTTTGGTGCATTTTTCTTCCATGACATGAAAAGAAAATGCCCAAATGTTTATTTTACTTCACTTTGTCTATCTGCATCTGTAGATTTCACCAAAAGTTAGCATTAGATAATGCTTCATGCTTAAGACAACATTTCAGAAAACAAATCGTTTTAATGTAAGTAATCAACTGGGGAAATTTAATGGTGGACAGACAATGTTGCAGAAAAGACTTTAAATCTTTAGAGAAGAAGCTGTGACACTGCAAACCAACCTGGCCACTGTTGTCTGCGCAGAGATCAGAGATTCAGCCATCGTTGCCTTAAGCTCTGTCTTCTCTTCATCCTTTTCTCTGCCCTTCTCCTTGTCTTCCCCTCCGCTCTCTCATCCCATCCAACCTCTTCTTCTTCTTCTCACTTAACTACCTCCTTTGTTCCTGTCCCTACTTCACCCCTCCTGTCCTTCTCTTCCATTTTTTCGGGTGTCCCCCTTCTTGATTTTGAAAAGAAGAAAGGCAGATATAGGTAGCGAATGAAGATATCATATCCATGCCCCTTTTTTCATCCTCTTATTCCCCCCGTTGCCTTTCATTCCCCTTTAATGTCACAGCTACTCCTTTCGTTTTTTTTTCTCCTTTCCACCCTTGTCGTCATCCACGCCTTCAGCTTACACTGATCTCAGTAATTGAAAGAATGGCCTGTTCCCCAGCAGAGTGTTTGGGTCGTTCGCTTGGCTGTTCACAAAGCCCTGCAAAGCAATCAGCCTCACTCGTATTGGCCAAGATTGCCATTTAACCTATGATTTGCTGCGTGGCACGACTGCAGTCCATTTCAACTCGCCGTAGCTTATATATTTATAACGCCAAACTGTTCTGACCGCTGTGTTCGCACCCCACGAGAAACACCAAGGACAAAGGAGAGCAAAAGGAGAGGACCAAAGCTACCCACCTGGTTCCAGACTGAGCTAGTTAACATCTTCTGTCATGTCAAACCTCCAGTCATTTCCGTCGCTATCGTATGCTGGCTGATGTGAGGAGGAAACGTGAAAAGTTATTAACCTTTGATCCAAGGTGCAGATATGAAATGCTGCCAAGAAAAGAGAGGGAGAAGGGATAAGTGGCTGTACAAAACTTGAATAGAAAACAAGAAGGAGAACAAGATGAAACTATATTGATTGCTGTGGGGAAATGAGGTTGTAGCAGCCATAAAAGTAACAACAGGGAAATAAAGATAAGAATAGAAAGCAAAGACGAAAATAGAAAGGAGATAAAATATGTATACAAGAGAGTCAGAGAGTGGAAGTACATAAATATAAGATATCAGCTTGTCAGTAATGGCTAAGATTACTTCATCATATCTATTTTTGACTTTAAAATTTGTTTTGCACATATATACCTTTGAATTACCTGAAATATAAGAAGCTGGTTATATCATGAAGAGACAGAAACAAGTGTGAAGGAAAAATAACAGTGAAGAAGAAATTAATAAGAACATAGCTTGGGGAGAGAAATATTTCAGTGCCCAACTCCCTGAGGAGCAACCTGGGAAACAGAGGCCTATGGGAGGAGGGAGTAATGGAGGACTTCCCGTCCACAGACAATGAATATCTGTCTTCTTGCTCATCTAGTATTTCAATGTAGAAGTGAAGACAGATAAACCTCGACAAAGAGCAAACATAAGTACGGCCAGATTTTATGATTCCTAAACTAGCTAAAATCTGATTATATATGTTAGTTTGATTTGACCCGCCATTTTTCCCCACAATCCTTAAATTTAGGAACACCACATTTAATCCCATGGTATAACACTTTTGCGTAGGTTCCATGACGTCACCCACAGGTTTTTGAAAAGCCATTGTAAAATTAAGAGCGGTGGTTCTGCCCATCGCCATCTTGGAAGTCCTACATAGAGCTAGTTGCTCGAATAAGAGTGAAAATAGCTAATAAGCTACGATAGCCTCCGCCGTTGTGTTCTGTCCGGCGCTTCATTCCCTGTTTCAGCGAGACAACTTTTCTATTGATCCCAAGTGAAAGTTGGTCAAAGTTGAATCTGACACAAAAAATGAATGCAGATATATTTCACCCCTGCGACAGACTCCACTAATCACACATATTCCATTGACATGAATTGATTTTTCCACAAAATGTCATCATTTTGAAGCCATAAAACATTCTTGGCCTTCACATTCATGGATCACTCCTTCTGAAGTATATCCAAAGATGACCTGTGAGGATTTCATAGCCACGGACTGTCTCCAAAGTTGATGAGGAGGTATTTGAGGTCAGGGCTGTGTCCAAAAATTGGCTTCTTGGATGTTTGAATAGCCATTCAGAGCCAGAATGTGAGAGATTTCCATCCCTCAGATTCAGAGCTTTTCTAAGGTCTGAAGCCTGTAAGTATTCCCACCACAACCTCCATGGGATCAATTTTTACTCTTGTTTAGCAAAGCATAAGATTAAAGTCTCGTCCTCGTGGTTCACTTAATGTCCAGATACAAGTTTTAAATTGTGTTGGCTCTAATCTGTTTTTATTTTCCCTCTGGTGGCATTGGTTAGTGAGAATACTAATGGATTGTGGCACTGTTGATGCAGGCAAAAACAAACAGAAAGAGGCTGATAGAATGAATGACTGCTCTGATACGTTTGGAGTGGAGAAGATGCTTGAAAAACTGATTGTCGCAAATTAATCCAGTTTAATTGAGCGCTTGTTTTAAATTGTTTTCTAAAAACTGAACACAAAGCCAAACAAGTGCAATGATGATGCATTAGATGATTTGTATTTAATTAATCTCCATATTACACACACTGTAGTTAATGTGTGTTAACCCTGTGTGGGCAGAGAGCAAGGGGTAATGCAAAGAAGATTAAAATTTTAATTTGGAAACTTGTTCACAGTGAACTCTAATCAGTGGATGTTCCTTTTATCTTTGGGGCGTTCATCAGCTTCCTTTCCATCCCGTATACCACTCAAGCAGCACATTTATAAGTATAACCCACAAATGGTAGAACTGAATATTACCTCAATAAACTCAACTTAGGTTTCAAAACTTATCTCATTCCAACTCTCAGGGGGCCCTTTGAAAGGAAAGCTGTGGTGAGCCACCGGAAATCAGCCAGACCATCCCCATTATAGTTATTAAGTATTGCATTGAATCTGCAGTTCTATGCTCTGATACATTTTTTACTCTAAAGTTCCCATGAAACGAAGGCATTGCAGGTAGCTCTATGATCTGCAGTCCATATCTACCTTCCAATGACCACGTCTGGACCTGGGACTGAGCTCAACCTCCAAAACCAGTGGTGGCCATTCTGACAGGGAGTACAGTAGCCTACCAAGGTTGTTTTCTTGCTAGTTCTGGCTCCTGGCATCCCAGGGCCGAGTCCTGCCTGTGCTAACAACAGTAAGCGGTTAACAGTATTCCCTTTTGGTTGCAGCGGCTGTGCTTGAATCCAGTCCAGCTGCTGGGCCCAGTTCTGTTGCCTGCTAAATGTAAATTCTGTTACAGTTTGCTACTTTAGTAAAGCTAGGGTCAGGGGAAATTCTACAAATATATTCTGTAGAGAATATAATCCTGTTTCACAAAATTTACTGAATAAAGTTATAAAGTTGAGCTTTTGTACAGTAATCAGTGAGGACTGGCCATAGCCCTCAGAATCACTCATACAAACAGAATCACTCAGCTCTGGCAGGGTCATAAGCTAATAAAAAACTAAATCATTACCAGAGGTTAGCCAAAGGGTTCTGAGATTAGATCGTTTCACCTCATGTGCTCTCCACCTTTACTCTTTACCTGCAACCAAAGCCTTCTCAAAAGACAGCAGACAGAAAAAGACAGTAAGGACTTGATAATTGTAAGATACATAGATCCCTGATAGAGTTCAGTTTCCCAACATATCAAATAGCCCAACAGGCAGGCAGAAAGTACAGGGCTTGATGTACCAGTGCAGTCTGTTCAGTTCCAGTGTGCATAGAGCATCCAGGTCAATATATGAGATCTTATGGCAAGTGGGTGCTAAGTGTTCTGAGTGCTGTAGTAAAGAAACTGTGAGGAAATTGCCTGAAGGAGGTTGTCTGGAAATTTTTGCCATTTTTTTTCCCTCTCATTTTATCCCTTACCATGTGCCACTTGTCGGTGCTGTCATCCAAATAGCTTCATGGCATGAAAAATGTTCATCCTCCATCCTGGCATTTTTCCTACCAGATAACCTGAGTTTGAACTCACACACAGAGGATCCTGACAAATAATGTTATTTTAGTTATTTTTTCTCTCTCTCTCTCTCTCTCTCTTCTTCTTTCCAAATCTTATTAGTTTAACATGAACCCAGCACCACTGTAGCCTCAGCTCCTCTCACCTCTCTTCATCTTCTGGAGAATTCAGGTCACCAGCTGGTGACTTTGTTCATTAAACCTGCCAGGAGCAAATTTAGAGAACGACACCAGCCAACTGCAGGGGATTACATTCACGATAAGACAGTCGGTTCCCTCTCCTGTTCTTCAACTTCCTGCTCATATATATATATACTTTTTTATTCTTTGTCTGATGCAACTTTTAAAACATTACTTATTTTACTCGCCTATGGTTGGACAAAGGGCCCTGGGCACAGACATGTAAAAGGTCCCCTATAATACAAGTGATCCTCACTGCCAAATGGTGGCCAATGACAAAATGCACAAAAGCATTCAACAAAAAAACTGTCTGTCAACAACTGATATTTGGAGAAAATATAAATATGGATGAGCAGATAGCATTTACTTAATTGTGAACTGCAGCTGGTAGTGGGCAACGGAACCAGGCTCAGAGGATTTACCAAGTTTACCTGCTGAATGTTGTGGCTGAGTCAGCCAGCTGCATAGCTAACTGAGCTAATTAGCCAAAACAGTTAGCAGCAGTTAGTTAACTACATTAGTAGTAAAACTATATGTAAGCATCGATGAGCATAACTATGTTATTGTTACATTTTATGGGAGACTCTTGTGTTTCAAAGTTGACGAATTTTGATTATTTCGTCAAAAGTAAAGTTTGAAATCAAAATGAACATATGTCTTCTATCCATGCTGATCTCACTTCTGCAAATCCATCTGAAAGAAAAAGTGAACTTGACATCAGTTGTGTCATACAGAGGCTCAAACATGGGGCATTCATTAACCATTAGGCCTGTTTGGTTATCCATCCGGGGCAACAGTGAAGTAACACAAAAATGTGTCATGGATCAATTTAACTGAGAATCTCTGCTGCGATAAATAAACCAAACCAAAATCCATAGAATCACTTAGATCCAGAACCCTAAAGCTGATGATGGACATCGTGTATTGTATGTGTGCATATAAACCGAACCTTTGATAGCTGCTCCTCACTCAGAACAAAAAGCCCACAATCCTCCAGCTGAATACAGTGTGTGATATCAATGAAAACCATCTCTGTGGGGGAAAGTATCACGTATTTCATCCACAACCACCATGGTGACAGGAAGACAGGAAGTCTACAGAGACCTCCTCTGCAGGTTTGAATCTACTGAAGCGTTTTGACACCTTTGCTGCTTCCTGTAAGGATCAGCTTGTGGCTCTGAGTGGTTTTGTCAAGATGTGAAGAGGAGTGGGCTGATTTTTAATCCTCACACAGAAATTTGTAAGCAGCCATAGCGTGCATAGGTGGGCTGTAGTGTTCAAGTGTCAGATTCACTCAATTTACACTCCCTTCACGGTGGTCCTAGAAGTATTTGTGTGTTCTTGTATGTCTGTCTTTGTGAGGACCAATTTGAGCTTTAGACTTTTAGACTAGGGCTATTTTCGGATGTTACGCCCCCGTCTACGGTTGTAAACACATAAAAAGTTAAAAGGTCGCTCCCTCCCCAGCCCTGAAAGCACAGTCTGAATACAGAATTGCAATTAAAGTTAAATAATTTATTACTGCAAAAGGTGAAATTGTAATAAACTGAAGTAATATAATTCAGGCTGAACTGAGGCCAAAAACAAGAAACAAAAGAATCTCTCTTCTCAACCTCAAGGGCTGATGCGAGCAAAAATAAATTTAATAAATGTCATCAACACCCATAGTCTATCTTCTGATGACAATTTAGCCTCTGGGGCTAACAGATATCCATGCTAAGACCTCCCCTACAGTCCACTTAGCAATATGATATTCGAGAATGATGAGAAATCATCTAATCAAATCTCTATTCAAATATTAGAGATGTTTGGCTCCGGGTTAGGGTTGGGGTCAAGGGAATGAGTTATGTCTTATTGGTCATGTATTGACTCTGAACACTGCTGTGATCAATGGCTACATTTATTTGATGGCTTATGTCCAAAGAGGGCCGAAGACTAAAAGTGCCTAAAGGTGACACTACATCAGCATCATTGCGTTATATTCTTAGATATATTAAAAATTATATTTTTATATGTACATCATGAACTGTTCCATTTCAAAGAATTAGAACTTCAACCTTCTTTCCCCAAGCCCATCCTCTGTATCTGCACATAAATCTGTTGTCTAAGCACAACAAGTCACAAAATATTCCGATATAACATCACACCAATCCTTGCTGCTCTTCACTGCTTACCTGTGGGTTTCAGAGCTAGCTTTAAGATTGTTTTTAAAACTTGAATGGTCTGGCTCCTGCCTTTATCTGTGATGGGTTAACTCCCAATGTGCCTGATTAGTGCCTGAGATCCTCCACCAGGGCAACACTAATGGTTCCAAAATCTCAACTTATCCACTAAAGGTGACGGGCCGTTTTGCTGTCCAGGTCCCTCAGCTGTGGAAGTCCCTGTCTGGGAATCTCAGGCAGGTGAACTCAGTGTTCTCTTCACTGAGAGTATTTTACTGTATCTGATGATTAGTTTTTACTGAAAAGCAGAGTTTTCTTATTCATAGCAAGTTATGGTTGCGTCAATCCCATCCACTTCCTGTTTGTACCCATTTTTATGCCCGTTTTTGTGGATGTGGCTCAAAGCAATGGTGGCACTGACAGAACCAGGCTATTGCAGCTCTCAGTCTCCCACATTTCACCCATTGTATATTGCTTCAATCATCATTTACGCATAGAATTGGAAATTATATTTATCAGATATTTCTTTATAGATGTATATACTAGAACCTAACCTGACCATAACTATGTATCCTGAAACTTTATATAACTCTTAAAATAACTGAGTTTGCTTCCCTTCTCATGCTCAAGATGAAGTCAAAACACTGATCACTTCCTGTTCTGTTCTGACTTTGTTCCAGGCTGGAGTCTCCCACTCGCTCCCTACTGATGGAGGCTCCTAAAGGCATCCAGATCCTGGCTGAAGCGGGTGACATCCAGGCCATCTGCAGGAACGAGCTGCGATTGGAGTCCAAAGATGGAGAGGTGTGTCAAACTAAATAGCTAATGAACAAAGAGTGCACCAAATCAAGAAAATACAGGCGAATTTCTCATTTATCACAACTTAAGTCAAAAATAGTCAGCTCCTGCCATGGTGGTGAGCCAGAGTGCCAGTACTGAGGCCCCGCCCATACACCCAGCTGACTCAATCATGAGTAGGACTCAGCTGTCAATCATGGCGTAAAAATCCCTTTTTATAGCATCAAATAACTCATTCAAGAGACTTGAACCAACATCAGTGTGATAAGAACTGCAGAAACCATTGTAACGTGTACTTTTAGTACACTGCTCACATCACTATACAGCCAGCCACCAAGAGGTGTTCAAGATGTTTTGGCTTCACATTAGGGGAGCTGTCATGTCATTCAGTTTTATATACAGTCAGTGTCTGTGCCATACAGCTCAATTTTTTTGGTTGAAAAAGATCAATGTGTATTAATCCACGGCTGAATGATAGTCCCCAACAAAAGTACTACTTTCTGCTGTTTGAGTAAATGTATCCATCTTTAGATCCAGTCAGTGGTTGGACCTTGTTATTATCATAACTGGGTAGAAAATAACCAATCCAATGCTGTGAAAATAGCAGTCAAGTTTTAACAAACTGGGATTAGTTTTATCATTTACTTCTAACCATCTTATCAGTCATTATGTCATAATAGATGCGTGATGTATGTGACATCACTAATGGGCTTTTTTTTAACCCGGGGCCTACATTTTGACATGTCAGTGCAGTAAAAGCACAAGTGTAAAACGATAAAATTAATGATGGCTGAATTCCATTTCAGCTTCACTGTCCTGGTATTGTACGTGCTGTCACACTGTCGGGACTTTTGAAGAGAACAGAGCCGCCGTTAACGTTCTAATTAACTCCTGTGCTTTAACCAGGCGTAATGCCTGCTGTGAAAAAGGTCGGTCTCACATTTATTTTTATTCCAAAGGATGTAATCATACTTTTTAAATACCGGTTAATTAACACCATTGGTTTTAGAATTGAAATCCAGCCTACGCTGTTTTTGAAACAAACCCCTCATTAGGTTTTTTTATCTCACGGTGAGCTGAAACACCTTGATTTATCCCAAAAAAATGCTAATCATCTTTGTTAAAAGCAACCCTGTAACTTCAAACCTCCCACTCTGTGCACTGGCAAGTTGAGAAATTAACTTTTCTTGTCCTCCGGCCATCCTGGCTGATGGGGGCTCTATCTCTGTTCAATATTTCTCCCATCCAAACTTATTTTTAGCAAACAATCCAAACAATAGTGAGCTCCCTCCGCCAACATGGACCAGCGTTTAGCTTATTGGCTGTTGGCAATTGCCCACATACTGGCCACCCACCAGAGTGCTTTGCAGAAAAGCAGGAAAATAGAGGACAGAAGTTTACTTTTTTTTTCTTTCCCCCCCATCCTTCCTTCAGTCATTACTGCAGTTCTCTTTGATTCTTCAATAACTTTATTTTTCATCCATCTTTTCCTGTTTCCCAGTTTCCCTCCTTCCTATGTCCTCTTTCTGTCTTTCATTTTTTTGCTCACGTTGCTTCATTCCATCTTTCATCCTTTCCCTCCCTGCTCCTAATTTCCCCCAACCATCCCCTGATTTCGTTACACACATCAGTCCTCACATTCATCACGGTCAGCTTCGCTGATAAAAGGATTTCCCACCTTAGTTTTGCGGCAGTTGTGTCATGTCAGATCTGTTGAAATCAGCGGATGAGGATTAGGGAGAAGAAAGAGTTTAAAAGTTTCCCACTAAAACAGTTTCATACATTAAGACAGGCGCCTGATATGAGACGGGCCAGGAGGGAGAGAAGAGACGGTTTTAGGAAGGTGCCCTTGGATTCAGTTCGGTCCAATTAAAAGTCGCCACAGTGGAAGTCTGAAGCCACACCCACACCACATCGTCTCGCAGTTGTCATGGATGTGTGCTCCAAAATGAGGCCACTGAACTCATGATGGTTGATTCATATAATTGGAAACACATTCTCACACTCCATTAGTCTTGCTAATGTCCATTTGTCAAACCTTTGTCTTACACACTCTCTCCTCAGGACCTCTTTGGCACCACCGGAGCAATTACAGAGAGGTTTTGGTCATTAGACATCCACA
Organism: Protonibea diacanthus; assembly: GCA_028641955.1. Lineage (NCBI taxonomy): Eukaryota > Metazoa > Chordata > Actinopteri > Sciaenidae > Protonibea > Protonibea diacanthus. Next base: position 12,029,742 of record CM053990.1, read on the forward strand.
AACCACACAGACAGATCCAGAAATAGACTCACACACACATGTTCTCTTAAAGAGCAGAATCGCTCAGTCTTATAATCTGGCTTGCGCTGCCAACTAGTGGTGACAACAATCTTTTTCTACACCGTGTGCACTAAAGAACTGTGCTACATCACAGCTGTACAACAGATAACACCTAACCAAGCCCAGCTGTGGCTGGTAGGATCTGAGCTTTGCCAGGATACAGCTGACCAACATTCAGACATTGTGCAGACATCACGTTAGTGTTACAGAGACATTGCGGCAAGAGCACGACGTGGAGGCAATGTCATAGCCAACTGGTTCCGAACCTTTTTCCTTAACAGAACCCTTTTCAATCATTAGATAACTGACTAAAGTCACATAACACCAGGTAGAAGAGCCGTGGGAAATCTGTAAGGTGGAACAATGAGCCTTGCAAAGACCGTTTGTGTCTATTTCTGTTCAACGCTGGCAATTATCTCCCTTTGGAAAATAAAAAACACAAAATAAGAGTCATTTTGGAGGTGTAAAAAGTGAATTTCATCACAGGACGCCTCGAGGTTACAACATGGACAGTTGGCATCTCATTGGTTGTGCATTGAAAGGTCACGAACAAACAAGTTACAAGAACTGAGCCTCAAGACATAAAATCTAATCAGCAGCAACAACAGTGCCAAGATTCAGTCTTTATACTGTCTTTCTCTAAAAATGGCTCACACCACTCAGGGTTCCCTACTTTCAATATATATATATATAAGAATAACAATATGTTAGTATGTTAGTTTAAACCATCAAATACATTTTTGTGGGCAACAGCAGCGACTAAAGCAATTTCAGAACATTTGGGGACTTAATATAATATATAAATAAATAAATAAAACAAAATGTGTGAAAATCAAACGTCAGGTCCAACTATTAGGGCATTGTCTGTGAAAATGTGTAAAGGTTATAAACCGTATGTCTTACCTTTACTTGCTTAGTGTGTATTTTTTTGTCCTTCACTTACACACACTTACACTCTCACACACAGACTTACACACTTACACACAGGTTCTCAGGGCTTCACACTGTCCGCCCCTCGTGGTGAAAGATTTGTTCAACAGCAGCTGTCTGAGGAAGTCAGCTGAGACTCTGCTTTAAAAGTGTTCCAGGTCATTTGATTGCGATGCCTCCCCGAGGCGCCTGATAATGGCTCCTTTACCTTTTTATGGCTGGAGAGCTCCTCCTTTCCTCGGCCAGTGAAACATCAGCTCCATAGGAGCCCCAAGAGGGCGGGCGAGAGGGAGGAGAGGGCTGGGAGATGGGATTCGTGCAGCACTGGGCCGTGTCTGTGCAGAGGGGAGAAAGACAGTTTGGTCCAATCAATGTGGTGTTGAAGGGAGTGAAATGACTGGATGAGTGGCTGTGTGTGTTTTGTGGTGGGGTGGCAGGAGGAATTTTCTGGAGTTTTGTTCTCTTTTCATTCCTCAGGAGGTGAGAGGAATGATCTGGGAACCAGCAGAGAGGAAAGTCTTTGTGCTTTTTTACTACGATTCATTTTTTTTTTAGCTGGGTAGTGTTTTTAGATACTGTCAATTTGTCAGCAAAATATTTCAAAAACTCATGAATATATTTCTGTGAACCTTTGGATAAATCATGGTCCTGTGTCAATAAATGTCCTGACCTTTAGATGCGTGACAGATAAACGGGTTAACAAAGAGGGAAATCTTTGGCCTTATCTGGTGACAGATTTTCACCATGACATCATCAAACATGTGAAGGAGCTGCAGAGGTCATCTCAATAACTTCATACAGTTATATACAGGCCCAAATGCTCAACAGCCATGTCAATTTTATGTCACTTCAATGAGAGTTTGAGTGGAAATCACGCCACAGCGGAACTGTGAATATAAGAGAGAGAGAGCAGCGGCATCTCCTTCACCGTTTGTTCCGTAAAAGTCGTCTGAAGATAGGGAATGTCGAGTTACAACGGGAATTCGTTGAGATAAGTGTTGCTTGAAGTAGGCTGAACAGTAGATGACTGACAACAGACATCAGCATGAACCCTTCTCAGACCTGATTAGACGTCTGTTGTATGTAGATGGCGGTTTGCACGCATCCAGTTTCAGTTTCCTGTTGGAAAGAGCTTCATAATGGAGAAGTATAGCAGTGAAATTATTCTAAATATAGCATACACTTAGACTATTATTGATTTTTGTAGGTCTGCCTTTTTGATATTTTGTTGCTGTCTCCATATGTTGCAGTTTCCATGCTGTCTGCTTCTCGAAATCTATTTGGAAAAATGAGTTTTTGCGCAATATATTCTGGCTTTGAGAGATTTACTTTTACCTTCCTCCTGCTTCAGGGTCTGATGATTTGCATTTTTTTCAAGATGCATTGTGGGTGACTTTTTACCATGGATATCAATCCGCCGTGCATTATTGTTCACACCGTGAGCTTCAAAAACCGACACACGACCTCCATCATTTACTCCACTCGCACATCTACACCCACGTTGTGCATTGAATATCATATACAGCTGAAACATCTCTTAATACAGAAGATCTGACATCAGAGAAACAGGACAGATGTCACTGTCGAATGTGACTTTCAGTTGCGAGACCACTTAACATTCTTTGCAACTGACGGCGTGGAGCGCTAAGGTGTTGAGAGCCATGGACGCTATTTGTCCAAGTCCAATCCTGTGAGGTTGAAATCCTAGAAAGCAAAATAAAGGCTAAGCTAAAGACAGCAGGTGAAGAGATTAGCTTTGAGAGCAATTAGAGTGAAGAGATGAGAAGGTGGTGGTTCAGAGGGGGTTAGCTGAGGTAAAGATGAAAGGGGGAAAGATGAGTTTTTTTAGCCTATAAAGAAAGAAAACAAGGATCATGACTGTGAGGTCAAACATACTGTTTAGTTTTTGTGGGTTGTAAACAGTCAGAGGCAGGACAAGCAGATGCAAACGTTTATTGGGGAGTGATTTTGGGGAGACTGAAGATGAGTTAAGCTGTAGCTGGTTTTCTGCCAGACGTTACACATCCTGACCATCGACCAGAGGAAGTCCTGTCCAGCTGGAATCGGCCCAAACATGCTTATTCACAATCAGCAAACAAGAAACTCCACTTAGCTTAGACTTGTCATTTAAACAGCAAGTGTGCAACGTGTCCAAAGCTTCAATAATTCAACTAGAAATACAGACTTTCTAAAGAGTAAAACTTTCTGAAGCCATTACCATGATGTGTTACTGTGTCACTGGAGAAAACAAAAGGAAAAGAATTAAAAATAACCCTTTCCGGTAACATGAAGTTAAATGGGTGTCACTATGTTTGACATTGAAATAGATGAGCTGATTGCATTTAATCTAAAAACATTTGATGAAGAGATCCAGGCTGTGTTTAGCCTAACTTAGGGGTAAAGCTGAAAACGGATGAAGAAAATCACAGGTCATTTTTTCAAGTTCTGTATTTTTAGCTAACGTGCTAGTCACCAATAGCAAAAGCCTTCTTCAGTTTTAGGTTAATATGCAACAAACGTGATGAGAATGAGAACAGAGCTCGAGATGCAGCTCGCTGTAAATGTGGCCAGTATTTCTTGTTTTTGTTGCAATTTCAGAGCTAATTGCTCATTAGGTAAGACAAGTTAGATGTATAGCATCCCATTTACTTTGTAGGCCTCTAAAATCTGCTTTGCATTCAGTACACCTAGCGAACAAGCTATCCATCCCGTTTTTTCTGCTTACCCGGGGTCGGGTCGTGATGGCAGAAGGTTAAGCAGGGTACTCTAGACAACACTCTCCCCAGGGTCTCCTAGCTGCTCCTGGGGGATCCTGAAGCGTTCAGCCAGATATCCCATCTGTAATTCTAAGTGTGCCCTGGGGTCTCTTCCCAGAAAACCTCCAAAGGAAGGAACCCAGGAAGCATCTTAATCAGATATCCAATCCACTTAGATTGACTCCTTTCAGTGCAACTACTCAGAGCTCCTTCTGGTTGCCCAAGCTCCTCACACTATCTATAAGGGTCGATCAAATTCTTTGGGTCACTACCCAAACGCTCATGACCACAGGTGAGGGTTGAAACATAGACTCAAAAGTGTTGCTGTTCAGCTCAGCTCCTTCTTCCATATTACTGATGCCATAACAATTCACCTGGTCAAGATATTTAAAGACCTCTTCTTGGGGAAGCAACTCTAGCAATCTAGCATTTCCCAGCGGAGAACCATGGCCTAGGACTTGGAGGTGCTGATTCTCGTCACACTCAGCTGCAAACCACCCCGGTCATCAGAGCTACGCAAAAAAGCAGAAATCCTGAGGTTCTTGAACCAGGCACTCTTCTCACCTTAGCTGCACCTCTAGATCGAAATGAGCACTTTGGAGCTCCATGTGTTCTTCGCTGTGTATTTCTCCCTTCTTTTTTTGTTTGTCCAAGCTGAGCTGTAGTCATTCCATATCCCAGTTTTCTTCCCAGTCTCACCCATTTTCTCTCCCTCTTCCCCAGATCTCTCTGGATGCCCGGAGGATTCGCCTGATGCGGCTGCCTGAGGGGAAGGCCTCCACCAGCTCCTCGTCCTCTGGGACCAGGCAGACTGTCTACGAGGTTTGCGTTTGCCCCAACGGGAGGCTTTTTCTGTCCCAGGCCGGCACCGGATCCACCTGCCAGATCAGCAACAATGTCTGCCTCTAGGACTGATACATGCAAATATAAATAAAATACACAGATATCCTGAAAGAAAGACTGGCAAAAACAGACAGATGTACACATATCGCCTGCCTCTAGGACTGATTCACAGCAAACACTACATACAAAGACTGCCAGAGCTGATGGAAATATAAACAATCATAGATACTGTACTTATACAGACACACTGATGTATACACTTTACAACCACAAACATTCAGACTGATATTTAGGCTCAACCGATATGTTTTAACAGGCCAATACCGAACAATTTTGGATTGAAGCTCCTGACAGCTGATATTTTTGCCAATATTTAAATGCTAAAAAGTATTTTCTCCCTTAATTTTATATGTTTCAGAGTGTAAAAGCCTTTGAAATCAGCATCTAGAGCATCATGGGATACTAAAACTCTCCACTGAGTGTCATTCACATCTCTCTAGGCTCTTTATACATGCAGTACGGCTTTTAAACAGAATTATACGGATAAAGGAAGAAATAAAAATGTGTTGCATTGCAGGTTTTAACGACTTTTTAATACAACTGAGTTCAGAAAGGAACCTTCATCACCATCATATTGGGAATATTCGACTGCTGGCTGATATACTAATTAAAGTATTGGTAATATATCGGTCTGACCCTAACAGTCATACATGCACACTAGCTTACAGACATGCATTCAAACATGAACATGGTGTAGAGAGACACACACACACTCGCTCTTTGCTCATAGGAGCCTCCTGGTAGAACCTGACAGGAAACATCTCCAGAGATTTACTAGAAGAGACACTGATCTGTTCTCCCTCAAGAGCATTTCAGTACCAGAATCACTAGGGTGATCACCCATCGCAACAAGCCCCACCCACTGCCCCCTTCCTTTTCCTCATCTTCTATTTTTCCTTCTGCGATTGTAACCACAGCTGAGATGATCAAAGGGTTTATACTGGTTCTTTTAAAGCCCCATGGGCATGCTATAAGCACTCCGTTACAGCTATTCCTAACATGAATTGTGTCAGGATATAAGATGGTTTAATAAACATGAAGACTTGCCCTGGATGTATTATCAGAGCTGGATACTAGACTCCAAAATGGCACCTGTTTACCCGGATGAGTGAAAAAAGCCAGCACACCGGCCCAAAACAAATGTTCAAGATCTGTTTTAATAACAGTTCACTTTCATATGTGGTCCTAAATCAGACTCAAGTGTGACATGTTACAATGAGACCAAGTTTTAGCTCACCGAGACGTCACCCATTGGCGTCTGGAAAACTGTTTTGAAATTTGGTACTATGGACGTCGTCATCTTGTTTGTTTTCAGAGCCAGGAAGTGTCCATATTTGGACGAGAGCGTGAAGATTGTTGGGAGTTCATTTGTGCTTGGTTTTGACTCTTTGTCTCCTCATCCTCTCACGAAGTCGTGCTATGTGACATCAGTCGTTTGACATGATTAGCCATATTTGAAAAAGTACAGCGAGTGGCCACTGGGCTAACTGCGCCAAATCCATCTCTTTTGATACATCCATGGGACTTGGGACAGTTTCTGAGGTGGATCCAGATATATATGTTCTATATACTGTAGTATGCATTAAGTGCTGTTAGTGTGCCTATGCAGCAGTGCGTCAACAATAGTCTGATTTTGTGGAAAAGAGTTGTTGCTCGAGAGCAACAGTACTAAAACTTTTTTTTTTTTTTTAACTAATTAGGCCATTTGTAGTTCAAAAGGCAGACAGACAGAAAGTCGTTCACTGTTGAGGCTCTAAATCGACATTGCAGTGAAGCTGTGTATCAGTAAATTATCCCACAAAATATTCAGCCCATTGCATTATGATAAACAATGACTCACCACGGCATGTTCACGTCCTATCACAGTCACCCAAATGGGGAAAAAAAAACATTCAAATTAGCTCCCCGGTTCTAGCAGCTAGCAGTGCTGTATTTGATTTATTTCCATATTTAAACAGAAAGATGTTGCGCAGGTCTTAACACTTCCTGTGATATGATGTGAACGTGGCACAAGTGCCGCAACACAGACCTCAGCCTCTCAACTACTGGTCTAAAGGTGATGATGGTTTTTCTTTGTTTGATGAGATTTTTTTGTTTTGTTCGATGTAATCTTTTGATTTTATGGAAAGCTGTTTTTAACTTTGCATAAAGAGTGTCAGTGTTATGTTCCGCCTGCATAAATCCCGTCCATGTGTCTTCCTGCCAAAACAGCATCACCCGCCTATGAACCTGACAATGAAGAAGATCATGAAAAGAAAAAAAAAAAAAGAAAAAAAACTTGACATCCTGTTATAAACCCTCAGCAGAACATAAATGTCCAATGTAAGCTGCGCGAACCTTGGTGGTGGTCACCCTACTTGTTTCTTGCACTGGGACATTTTTTTTTTAAAAAAAAAAGGACAAAAAAACAAAACAAAACAAAACAAAACAAACTAATGCGAGCCACTCTGTTGAAAGAGGGGAACTGTGCCTGTGCCTTATGTCGATGCACTTGTGGCAAGAAGAAGCACATCACACAGACTTTCTTTGGCATCAATGTGTAACATGATCTCTGATTTCGGTTTCATCCCATCCACAAATCTCTTTCCCTCTGTGTGAATGCAAAGACCTTCAGCCGCATCTGTCTCAAGCGCCCCCTGCTGTCAACACCTGACTCTGCTCAAGGATGTGGCATTTTTTTTTTTTCTTTTTACTTTACCACTTTATTTAACTTCCCCAGTTTTGGACGTCCCTCTTGTTGTTGCTTTGCTTCTCATGATCCAATGTGTGAAAACATATAAGTGTGTTTGTGTTTTTTTGTTTAAAGCGATGAACATGTGATCCTGTGGAGTTTAACTGATAGAGTACGCCACTGATGGGTCTGATTTCCACTGCATATCGCAAGGCACAAAAGAGACACTGTTGGACTCCAAATAAATCACTTAATTCTCTTTTCAAGGCAAGATGTTTTGTTCTAAAAGGCCCAAAGCATCGCCTTGAAAGAGAATTAAAGTATTTATCTGGAGCCTAACAGTGTGCAGCCCTTTGTCTTTTGTGCCTTGCAGTGATACTTTTTTGTCTTGCACCTGAATATTTATGCCTGGGTGTGCGCACTCTGCTTATCGCAAACCATCTGACCAATAAGCATCTAGTTTCTACAGCATGTTACCACACAAGATCGTCATGTCTTTACACAATTGTTTATTTCGTCTCTCAGCTCAACAGGATAACTAAGGAACTTAAGTTGTAACATAAGGAACAACATAATGGTTCGATTAAGGGTACATTCAGACAGAATCATTGTGCTGTGGGGTGTCTGTTTGTGCTGAACGTAACCGCTGTGAAACAATCAGGAAACTCCCACACCGGCGCTCCCACACTCTGATTCACTGTCTGTTTCTCTCAACCAGTGTTCACTGTCTCTGTTTCTCTTTGTCTGTGTCTTTCTCTCTCAAACCATTGGACGTAAACCAACGAAGGAAACTTCTTAGTGTGGCTATTTTGCAATGCGAGCCAGAAACAGATTTAGAAGCTTGGTACGTGAAATAAACAAAGCCAGAACACAACAAGTAGAGTATCTTGTGTTAGTAAAGATCTTGTGTTATAACACCCACAAGCAACTAGACCTTTTGGCCAGGTAGCTTGTGATAAGTCCTGAGTGCATAGAAGCGCACAGCATTTTTTTTTTCTTTACGTTGTTTAAAAAAGTGTCACAACCTTTTCAAGAGTCAGGTGTATCAATCTTCTCGCTGTCTCTGAGCTTCTCTGTCGCTGTATATTAAAGGACTTTCAGAAATATTTCACATCAAAATTGATCCTATCTGATGTATTTGATTTTTTTTGTTTGTTTGGTTTTTTTTTTGAATATGTGTACACAAGAGAAATACACATTTTTGTACGGTTGTATGTGTAAATAATGTATACATAACCGCGTCGGTGAGCACCAGACGAAGCCGGTGGAAGAGAAACACTGCTCTTTTGCAAAAGGGAAGACCTTTTTATAATGTACATCAGTATGTGTTTTTATACTAAATGACAAAAAAGAAAAATAATGCTAAAGGATATTCATTGAGTTAGCATGTACAGAAATGTATACAATGTTCGCCTGTGGAGAACAAGCAGGTTTTGTTTTTATTCCTTCTGCTTCCTGTACTTGTCTCTCCCGCCAAGCTCAGATGTTTCGCGCACAAACACAAACCTCCTTACTTTTCTGTTTTGGCTGTTGGTGTTCAGTCGGGCCCGAGGTCTTTGCATTCTCACCAAGTGTGCTGTGTGTAAATTTGTGCTACTATATGAGTGAGCTTTTGTTTTTGTTCATCTGCTCCACGGAACGTCTTGAATGATTCTCAGAGACACAAACACAGAAACCAAAAGTAAAAAGTGGGAAAAAAACAAACAAACAAAAAGCAGAGAAGGAAATGATACGCAGCGTTACAAAGGAGTTGCAATGATTGAATCAGTACAGAAGCATGCAACAGAAATCCACTCACTGAAAAAGCAAAATTATAAACCACACTAAAACATTCTGAGAAAGTAAATGATTCCATTGGCACTGGAATAAAGAACTCTGGAGGTGATTCGGTGATGATGGATGACGTTGCTGATTGAATGATAATATCGAGCAGATCGCGTTCTGTAATGCAGCCCTGTGTTCACGCTGAGTGCTTCCTTTTCTTTCCTACACACTGGGATTAACATCCATCCTGAATATTTACATTTTTTCTTCATTCTTCAGTCTGAAACTGCCGTTCATGGAGTAGTTTTCAAAGATGCCAAAATAAAAGGCGTTTGCTCAAATTGATTGCAGTAGTCATTGGATCCTCCCCGGCCAGATAAAAAAAACAGAATCTGTTGAGCTTCTTTCAATAGAGACATGAAGTCCTGGCCTCTCTTCTAGTTAGCCTTTGTTTCAACTATACATAAATCAGTGTCTCTTAAACGTTTTACGCCTCCACAGGAAATATTTGGCTTTTCAAGTACCACCATTATGACAGGTGTTAAAATACAGCAGCAGGCAACCGTGCTCAGCTACGGACAGTTTACGCAGCAGGTTTATCCTTTAAAAGATTATTATAAATCCTGAGCAGAACCAGAGCTAATCTAGGCATAGTCCTGATCCACGGTTCTCTTTCAAATATTTTAAGTTTAGTAGGCAGGTTTCCATACAAATTCAGTGCAAATTTTAATTGATTTTTCATCAAATCTGAAGGAGAAAATACAAATTCATTCAGGTTTCCATCCATTATTGTTACCGAACAATCAGAGTTGGTTCATCGAGACAGGCGGGAAGATGCTTTTACTGATGCACTCACAGAAAAACTGTGGGTGTTTTTTTTTTTTTTTTTTTTGGCTGAGCATAGTTGAAATTTAAGCTCCTCTGGAATATCTGAGATTTTTAGAAATAATGATGAAAAAACCTCCAAGAAAAAAAAAACACAATGAGCTGCAGAGGCCAGCAAGGAGACAGAGCGCAGACTTCAGCTCTCTATAAAAGTCAGAAGAGTTAATGATGTGTGGGACAAGCTGGTGGTTCAACAGGCTGATGGTCATGCTTATTAGATTTCCCTTCTCTTTTTTTTTACCTGTTGTGCTGAAATCCCATATGCAATTATATAAGTATAAGTCTAATAAAGTCACAGTGGGTTTTCAAAAGTTCAGAAGTTGGTTTCAGGAGAAAAATGTGACTTTAATCAGATTTTGACAGCGTCTGATTCACAGAAAAAAAAGAAAAAAAAAGACTTCCTAAAAGAAACAGGAAGTCATCTTTTCCCTCAGGCCGACCATCACTGGACTAATTTCCTTTTCATCTGCGGAGCAAACATTTCTGCTGTAAGTTAACGGCACGCTGGGGTGAGCAGAGGACAGAGGAGACTGCACAGAATTATAACGAAATTGATTTTCAACATAACTGTGTCTAGTTTGTATTTCTCGTCCAAATACAACACAAGGCCATACCTGCAGTACATTAATAAGATTAAGGTATTAATTTCATTCAGTATTCATTTCTGTTTGTTTGCAGGGTTTAGTATTATATTTTAATATTAAAAAAAAGAAAACATGTGATGCACATTTCACAGGCTGATTCTGGTATTTCACTTGGATCCCATCAGGCACGTCTCTGTTTGGGCTCATTCTCCATGTGAGGGTTTTGTTAACTTGCTCAGGTTTGGTCATTTTTTCTTTTACGCCCTGGTAAGTTTGGTTGTTTTTTTATTATCAGTTCGTAAGTGCAACAGTTTTCATGTTTCATTTTATGGTAGACGACACTAGAGGAAAAATTATGTATTCTGTATGTTCTATGGCACTTCTCAACATATCATGACGTCACCTGATCATATCACAGATACAGAAACTGGAACTGAAGAGAGATACTGGATTTAATCTACTCAAAATCGTTGACGTCCTTGTCATCTTCATGGTGGCAGTTCGTCGCTCAGATGGCACACGAGTAATCATCTGTGTGAAATTGGTTTCCATAGAGTTTCGATGCCTTTCTTTGTCTCTGAGCGCAGAAGCGGCTGACATGCAAATAAAAACCACTGAAGGAGGAGAGACACGCCCTGGAGCTTTTTGTCAGGCATTAATGAAGCTTTTTATTCCACAGGAAACTGTCTAATTGACAGTTATTTAAGTCCTTTTTGCCTTCCCTCTTGTGTCAAAGACAAAGCCACTATCATCACCAAGATGCCAAGAGCAGCTGTACCACAAACTGTCCTGTTACTAAAAGTCAAACATTTAACTCTGTTTAAAGCTCCACCGGCCACATTCGCTCAGCATACACTTAAATTTCCTTCAGCGTATTTTAATTTGATGGTTTTCACCCGACCCCCGCGCCGAGCCCTGCAAGAGTTCAGTCTGGGTCATGCCTCTTCTCTTGTTTGCTGCGTTATCAGACGAGTGAACCGTTGCCACCCCAGATTACGCCACGCTGCTCGCTTTCTTATGATGGTGAGGCCAGGCTGCAGAGAGGGAGTGAGAGAGAGAGAGTGAGAGAGTGTTTGATCTGTGTTCCTGAGCTGCTGGAGGCCTCGAAAACAGGCTTCGACTGCACTGCTCATTAGCCAATCTTCACTGAGCACTGACTAACCTCGAGCTACAGATGAACTGCAAAAAAAATATTCATCTTAGTGAGTCATTTAAGCTTTTGTCCTGGGTCAGATTTAAGATGTTTCAAAGCATCTCCTGTCTGCATCAGAGTGGCAACAAACAAGTCAAATTGAATAAACCTTTCCCTAACGTTATAATAACAATACGAAGAATGAAAGTTGGCAGGATTAGGAGCTTCCCCATCAATCACACACCCGTTATGCCGAATTAACCCTCGGTTATCAGGGTTTTGTCCAGTTTTTCTCACACAACAGCTCCGTCTTTTAATTTCACCAACGCTGATGACTAAATGAGGACCTTTCAAGGTCGAGTGTCTTTCTCACAGAAAGTCGGACTAAGATTTCATGCGACTTTGTGCCATTTCACTTGGCAGCTAGTCTTTAAAGAAAAGACCTTCTGCTGCTGCTGCTGCTTCATACAAAGAGCCACTCTTAGAATTTTCTCTTGGATTATTGGAACAAGAAGCCCATAAAGAGAGTGAGCTATTGACTGGTCTCCTCGCCTCAGTTAAAAGGCATTTAAGAAAAATCCTTTTTTTTTTTTTTTTTTTTTTTAAGAAGTTGGAGTCTGTGTAACACAAAAAAGCTTTACTTGGAATTATGAATGTGGAAGATGTTAAGACACACTTTTATAGGTCTGTGGCTTTTTGTTGGATCACTGAGGCTGGTTTAGTATTAATATCACCAGTGTTGTAATACTGGTACCAATACCAGTACCCGATGTGATACAGACACCAAAAAAATACTTAATTTGGCAACTGGTGTCAGAGAAACCATTGGTTTTGTGAAGGTGGTGCGGCTGTCCAACAGTTTTTTTTCTGTGAAATAACCCTTGCACGGGTGTGTAGTGTTGCCACACTCAGATGGGACCGAAACTATCTCAATGTATTTTCAAATTTTAAATGGGTGAAGAAGTATGGCTCACTGGCTTGGAGCTGGGTGTGGATTGCAATCCGTTAGCCCCTTTTGGTAAACAGATTTGGGGCCCAACTTCCTCACCGAAGGCAGTATGCAGCTGTTAGCTACAGCTGTGGTAATGGGCCAATCACACGCTGCATTAAATTGAATAAAACTCAAGATTTTTGGCTGTGAAAAAACTATACATATACTCATTTTTGGATGGATACAACAGGGATCAGGCTAAAGTACCATTTGACTGGAGAAGTTTCTATATTACTTGATACTGGGCTATTTTAGTTGATACCTTAAAGATATCAAAGACCGACATCGATGTTGAAGCTGTTGGCCTTGCGAACACGGTGCTGCTGTCAACCTAGAAGTTTTCTCCATGCTTGATGAGGTGCTACTTGTATTCCCAGTTGTATTCCCTGAAATAACCCTTCCACAGGCGTGTAGTGTCGCTGTACTTTCAAACATGTTGGTATCTCAGCACGCTGTACTGCCAACTCCGTCAAATACACCATGTCTGACCCTACCATAGACTGTATATAGCTGCTAGCTGTAGCTGCCATAGTGGGTCAATCACACGTCGCATTTAATGGTAGACTTTAGGTGATTGGCTGGAAGTGTACAAGGATCAGATGCAAGTATAGTTTGAATAAGAAGTTTTGATACTACTTGGTACTGGGTTATTTCAGTTTTTTAGAAGGATTTCAGAACCCAGAAGTTTTCTCCATGCTTGATGAGGTCCTGTATCATGTTACTCACATAAAACTGGGAATGTAGTGCCGCCATAGTTTTGAATGTTTTGGTTGTACCTCGGCATGCTGAAGTGTATTTGATGAAATTGGCAGATTTCCCACCCTAGATTGATATCATTGACTTTGTCTGCTTGGTACTGGCTTTTTTTGGTTGATACTTTAACGGTATCATGGTCTGATACTGAGCCTTACTATTGTTGTTTGAAGCTGGTTTAAATATATCACTCATCACTGACAGTCATCTGTTTCTTGGCGGTGATTCTGCCTGAATCTACTGTTGCACGTTTTCTTTATGCCGAACAGGAACAAGCTTTCTACAGTGTTCTGCTTTTACAGCATATGATCAACAGTACATGTATTACAGAACTGCTTTTTTTGCAGGAATCAGCAGCTGTACTGGAGAGAGCTTTACTCTCTCTCTTAAAAGTCTAATTTGGCCGGTAAATGAATGCAAGTGATTTCAGCTTTTTGTCTACTCGCTATTTAGCAGTTTGATTTGCCTTTACCTGTGCTGATTACTGAGATACTGAGTGTCATGGATTTTTATTTATGCTTCATCTGCAGAGCATAAAACCTCTCAAGAAATATATTTTGTGTTTGAGCTTTTGTGTGGGTGTGTTTTTGCTCATATTTGCTTACTGAGTACTGGCTCAATAGTATTTATAGAAACTTCTGAATGTGTTTTTACTTGCCAGGTGCATCAGGTGAGTGGGCTTTACCTATGCATGCTGAGCTGTAAAGATTTTTGGGGGTTCAAAAAAAACCTTAAGGAATATATTTGCAGGGTTGTTTGATCCAGGTGTGGAAACCTTTCCTTTGTTTGGCTTCATAGAAATGTGTTTAGAAAATGGACGATGTCATTTCAGCACAAACTCTAAAACAATCTGTCACTTCCAATGTCATTCTGTCATATTTCAACATCGACCAAGTGTAAGTATGAGCTGTTTCATAGGAGGAGATGTTTTTGCACGCTGTCGCTTAATAAACATACAGTAGGGGTCCCAGTTGTGGATCTGTCAGTGGTTACAGATTTTAAAAGTGCGGAAAATCTCAGTGTTTTGAAAGTTTGTGGGATTGAGAATTTTATTTGTCAGACGTACAGGATGTTAGGTTTTGTTCTGTTTGTACCGTGATGTACGCAAATGAGATCCTCGCACTTTCTATGCAAACAAATGGACATAGAACACATTGTAATGATGCAATGTATTATGTCAGTAACCTCTCTTGAATTTATTTTACTTTCTGTGTACAGTTTGTATTTATGAACTGAGTTTCAATCTAAACGGTATCAATAAACTTATTAAAAAAAAAAAAAAAAAAAAAAAAGATTACTTCTAGCTGATGCAAAGTGTTTTGCATTTTATAGTTCTTCCTGTCAGTGAAACTTACGTTTACTGGGTCCAGAGAACAAATGTAACTACACATATTCACAGGTGACAGCTTGCTGGTACTGTAAGCCAGTAATTTCAAATATATTGGAACCATTTCAGTTCTGAAAACCAGAGATCTCAGTACACACACTCAAAAAAATATTTAGGCCACATATCCATTTCAATTGCATAGAAAATTTCCATCCATTTGAATGGTATATTTTGTAATATAAATTAACTACCAAACTTGAAGCAGGTAATGAGATTTGTGTATGTGTTGGCTTTGGGCAAACAAATTGGCTTTATTAATATTAAATGCATAAACCTAGCGACTGTGTAGCGGAAGCACATTGAGTATATTAGTACTATTATATAAATCATATTACTTGCTTCACATTAAGTTTATTAGTTAATTTATATTAAAACTAAACTAAAACTGAGTGCAGATAAGCAGTTACTGAGTGACCGGTCTGTAGAGCCAGGTGATTTTTAGACTTCACCATGAAAATAAAGTCATGGAAAAAGGTGTTAGTTGTCTTCAAATCAGCTTCTACAAAGCTCCAGCCACAGACATTTTCTTCCAGTCCTGTTGCATTTTCTAGTTTGAAACTAACCTTGCTGCCAATTTGTCTCAATTTAACAGAGAACCCCAAACTGAAACTCAACCATGAAACTAAACCACAACTGTCACTTTGACAGTCCACTACGATAAGGTGTTTCAATTCCCCAAATCAGAATTTGGTTCATTTTATTGTTCCCACACACATTCCAGCTGATTTTCGCCAAAAAACACATCTGGTCTTTATACACAACCAACCCAACCATCTGAGATAAAGCCATTAGCCCTGAACTGATAGAGACAAGTAAACAAAGGGCATGTTATCAACAAGTGTAGACCAGAATGCCTCTGGATGCAATTAGATAGACCGACAACCAATCGGATTAATGAAATGTGTGATGTAGTTATGTTACACACTTGATTTACAATGGTCTTATTATTTCAGCCCAAACCACAATCTTTTCCTCAACCTAACCAAGTATTTTGGGTGCCTAAAACTAACCAGACTGTGACCATTTCACAACATTAATCACATGCTAACAGGCTTTCTGACATAAAGACATTGTGACAGCCTAGTGCCTCTTATAAAGAAACCAAAGGGTGCATCTGTATGAGATGATGAGTGTGACAAAGCATCAGTGTTTGATGACCTGGAACCCCAGCAGGTTGGGCAAACACTAGATTCTTATCAACAAAAAACTTTCAGTGCATTTTTTTTTGTTCTTGTTGTAGAGAAAATACAGAGTCAAGTTCATTTAATATAGACACAACAGCAGATAAATAATAAAAAATTGCATTTATATGGCGCCTTTTAAGGTACCCAAGTATGCTTCACATGTAAGAGCCAAACAAAAACCACATGAACAGAAAATAATACTGGTCATGTAAACCAACATGATATTATTAACACAGAACACAGGCCTTGTTGAATAGGTTGTGAGGTGTTTCATGGATGTGGCGTTGTGGATCTCTGTCAGGAGGATCTTCCAGAGGGTAGAGGCTCTGCAGCACTGAAAGCTTGTGCGCTGGATGATAGGCAGACCCATGTCCAAGGACTGCAGATTCCACAGCAGGGTATAGGGGTGAAGGAGGTTGGTAGGTCATGTACAGATAGCGGTAGCAAGTGCATGAAGAGATTTGTAGGATTTAACCAGGAGGTAGTGGAGGTGGATGAGGGTGGCCATCCATCTTTGCTGTCTACGAAAATGCCTCAAAGTCCATTAAGGTTGCACTGCTCTGTACAGCCATTGCATAAAATCTGCCCTACATTAGGTAAATGGTTGTGATCAACCTAACCAGATCCAGGACAGGTGGGAATAAAACATGAGCTTGCATATTCGTCTGATTCCCAGATTAATACTAATATTAACATGGATTCTTAAGTGGAGCTAAAAGTCTGTCAACACTTCAGCAGCCCTTTCGATTCTGGAGCACTCATTACACACCAGAAATCAAACTTTTACTGTGAGAATCTGCTGCAGGGATGTGATGATAGAGAGGCAGACAGAGCAAAAAGGTCAACATACTAATACATGATAGCACAACGGATTTCATCCTTGATATTCCACTGCAGTCTGTCCATTGGTTTTTAGAATAATGACTGTGAGCTTGTGAACGGGCTGCACCTAAGAGATGGGAGGGCTGTGGTTATAAAAGTTTATCTTTATCACGTGTGATTTCGCTGTCTTTGAGTTTGACAAAACCTGTTTTTTTCTGTCTTTAAAGTATTACTTTCTCCTCCAACAATAAAATAGTTTTTTTGATGACATACTAAATGATTTATGAGGCACATGGGCTAAAAACTCTACACACCAGGGGTGATTTCACTTATTTTGGCTGAGTAGACCTCTTCTCAGGGTTATATGGCCTCTCTGTGTTTCTACCCAGGTGGTGTGGTTAGATCAGATTTAAGTAAGACAGATAATAGTGAGGTGGCATGGTTAGCAGGCTAACCTGTGACCACAGGCCACTAGCTAGTGATGTCAAAAGCTGTAAATTCAGTACTTCAGACTTTTTATGGTCATTGTTGCTCTCAGAAGCAGCATTCCTCTATTATTTCACCATACAGTTACATAAACAAGGACATAGACAATTACTTTGAGAGAAAACTACACATCTCGCACTCCTTCCCTGATGAAACTGGCAACACGCCTTTTTTTTTGTTGTTTAAACCATTGTGGTCAGTCAATTTTAGTTTGTGCTGACACCGCTTTGTGTAATGTCGGTATTTTCCCCCTCTACAGGCTCTGAGGTGCCAACATTTTCTTTCTTCTCCTTCAGGCTGTTTTTCGCTGGTTCTTCAAAAACTTTTTTTTTTCCCTAATCCGTGAATAACCTACAGTGGTAACACAGTAGAGGTATTCTCACAAGCGAACAATAGTCACATTCATGCATGAATAAATAACAACTAAACTATGTGACGCAAGTGAATGTCTATTAAAAGGACCATTGTTGCAAACTAATGTTTCATTCAGTCACTTTATGAACTGTAAAGGACATCTTTGTCCTGAATCTCTGTGAATTTCTGATTATATAGTGCTTGCATTCTTCCAGAAAGGTCAACGTCTACTGATCCCGGAGCAGTTTGTTCTGAGGAAACAACAGTCTTAAACTCTTTGTTGTTGGATTGCTTAGAATCAACTCTACAGCGATTGTTTGTCTCTTTCAGCTCTTAGTTGTGGATGTATTGGACATGTACACTATTTTGACACCTGTATCAAATCAAACTGTTAATTTTGTTAACCTTACATGTTTTTTTAATTGGAGGCATTACCCGAGCAGGCCCTTTTTAAACTTTGTTTGTTGACATGATGAAGAGCCTTTAATGAAAAGAGGCTGTAAACGGCAGGAGGTGTGCAGTTCAAGCTGTGGACTAATTAGCTGCTCAGTGATTGAAAGCCGGTGTGCAGGACTCAGTCTTCCTATGAAAATGTACAAGCCTCCACCTCTGTTACAAGAACCAAAGCAGCGCCTCAGTTGCTGGCAGCAAAATAGTGGATCAGTACGGTGGCTGAGAGGGCTCAATGCGCTGCAGCTTAAGAAAGTGTCTTCAATTTGACAACACATGCACAACGTTTAGAAAACACACTGCAAATACAACCAGTGTTGTAGTCATGACTAAGACCAGAGTGTGTCGAGAACAAGACAAGACTTTAAGGGATGGAGGCCAAGTCAGTACCATAGACAGAATAAAACATGTACGCAGTATCCGTGATGTCACCCACAGTCATGGTGAAGCTCTGTATGGTGGCTCTGGGCGCCGCCATTTTGGCAGTACTGCCTCTGCAGTCTACCGGCTAATGTAAAAATGAGCAAAGGCAAGAATCATTGGCGGCCCTGAGGCAGGCTGAATGAAGCCTGGTTGCTCAAACGAGCTACTTGTAACCCAGCACCCACCAAAGTCAAAGTGACACACTGTTAATTCTGCATAATTTAAAGCCTTGATGTAATATGAACGTGTGAGTCAAGTACAAATTCAGACGGTGTTGGGGTTCAGACTCTCTGCAGTTGTTGTGAACGGGAAAATTGGCTATATAAGCCAAAAGTGTTTTCTGTTCTTTGCTACCACCCGTGTTGACAGACAGCCTGGGCGATCACAGACAGAAGGCCAACCATTGTAAGCGTGAGGAGAACCTCAGCTTCAATGTTTGATGAAGTTCTGGGGTTTTGGTGGTGATGCAACCCTAACCCTCTTTGAAAACTAGAAATGTGAAGTTGATTTCAGTGCTTTTACACAATGTTCTGACCCAAACAGCTGTTACAGAAGTTTTACAGCTAGTGCCAAAGAAAAGGCTTTCTGATGGTGAGGTAAGGCTGTGAAAATATTCTTAATATAGAAGATGTTGAAACAGAAGAAGTAGTGTATTTATTAGGTACTATTTTCAGTGGTGGATTAATCCACTTTTGGTGCTCTGGGGAGCAGGAGGACAGTGTATGTGGGATTAAGTGAAAATAAACTAGTGTGTGTTCATAGTAATGAAGAACATTTCACCCAGTGCAGTGTGGCTCAACACTGAAGGCATATCAGGCTTTGATAGGCCAATAATACTTGTTATATGATACATTCTTTCTTGTTTTTGGTATTTTTTGGATTTATTGACGAAGAAAAATAGAGAAGAAAAGAAGAAGAAGAAAATTATTTAACATCCTTTTCCTTTTAATACCTCTAATTCTGAAATCAAACTATTTGTTGTTGTTTGTTTGTTGTTGTTAGCAACCTGTTGTTATTAGCAACCTGTTGTTGTTAGCAACCTGTTGTTGTTAGCAACCTGTTGTTGTTAGTCTGTTTTCTCTTTTCCTTTAACATTATTGAGCATTGTAGGGCCTGTATATAATGCCAAGTGTGCAAACATAAATACAACGCAACACAAAAAAAAAAAAAAATAAACAAATATTTATGTCCCCATAAACCAAATGATCCTTTTGAAATTTAAGCATGACCGCTCTTCAGAGGGAAGAATCCAGACCGAATGTGGACTGTAAACTTTTTAATTATAGGCTGATATTCAGGAAGCTTTGCTGCTCTGTTGGGCTGTAAAGAAGAAGGGGGGGAAAAAAAGATATAAAGGGAGAGAAAGTGAGTGGGTGAGGGTGAAAATGTGAGACCGCTGGGAGCTGTGAGACTGATTATATCCACCGAGGCTTCCTGCCTTGTTTGGATGTAAACAGACAGAAGAAGGAGCCGTTTAATATCAACTGACATTAACATACGTCTCATATCAACACCATGTACAGATATGATTTAGAGGGCAAACATTTATGTCATGGCATTAAAATATGTCCCTAGGAAACAAAATAAAGTCAGATTTTTCATGCTGTCAAAGATGCAGCTTTAACACATTTATTATCCTGTTTGAATCAACTTTATTCATGGTTCTGGGTGGTTATACAGTATGTGCTATCTCTCAGTACAATGCATGCTAACAACTAACAGTGGAATAAATTATCTGGCCAGGTCAGATGATGGAAATATTTGCTTTCTATCTCTTAGATGAGAGGCCACTGTCTGTACTAGAGGCAGCAGCTGGTTAACGTAGCTTAAATTGGCATAAAGACTGGACACGGGGAAGCAGTGTTAGTTTTGGCTGTTATTTTACATTTAGTCTCACTCATTAGATGAAAATATTTATTAGTTTTAGTCATTTTTATCCTTCATAGTTTCAGTCTTGTTTAGTCCACTACGAAAAACAAGTTTTTGTGAAAAAACTTGTTTGCTGCTATTCAACAATAAAGAACACATTTGGAACCATTTTTCTGTTAATTTCCAAGATCTTCCCGCTCCTGTAGTCTTGTGGGCAATGGAGGAAAGAAAAGAGGCTCTGAGCAGCTTCTAGTTGCTCCGAGCAGCAAGATCAGCCCCTTGGAGAGCTCTGCGCTGCCCAATCCTGACAATTGTGCTGCTATAATGTGTAAAGTTTGCGCTCTGGGTCATTGATTAACCAAAATGTTTGCAGTTTAGTCAGTGCGGATAGACTCTCAAAATGGCTTGGGTCAATGCAGATCTTAAAAATCCCGGACCCCTGGTGGCGTGTGCACTCCATTTACAGAAGGCTGGCTGCAGCAACCTGGTTTCAACACCAGACGGTGTCTTTGGTGTGTTTTGTGTCTGTGCCTGTCTGTTTTTGGCTTTGCATTCATATAAGGCAAAAAAAGGACCAACAGATCACTAGATCTCAATTTTCTCTGATATTTTAGTCCAGTTTTGTCAATGAAATCAGCTTTTTTTAATTATCAATGATTAGCTTTAGCTTGTCATTGTCTTGCTTTGGTTGGTGATGCATATTTTTCATCATACTGAACCCCAAATAGTTCCTGAAGGCTATGCCATCGGTGTGTGAATGCTCCTAAAACTGTTGAGCAGTTGGCATCTTTCCTGGCAGCCAATGGCATCATTGTATGAATGTGTGTGAATAAGTAAATGAGATAAGTAGTGTAAAAGCGCTTTGAGTTGGCAGAACTAGAAAGGCGCTATATAAGTATACGAACCCATATGGACCATTATGTATAGTTTGTTTTTGTCAGTCTTGTTTATAATGTGTTATATCAAGTTTCCCACCAGGACTGGTAGTGTAGTACGAGTGCCCCAGACTGTTACCAGGCTGCTACAGTATATTTTTAACTCCAGGTAGGCTCATCTGTAATAAGCTTGTTCAAAGTTAGCAGTTGGTAAAGATGTATTATGTTTGCTGAAGAGTGTCTCCAGTCACAACTGCAAAGGAGCTGTGAATGATTTGTCGTCAAGTAATTTGTTGTACTGAATTGTTTTCATGACTGACGCAGCTTCAGAAGAAATCTTTGTTGTGTCGCTTGCCACCAGCAGCTAAATTATCTTCTTTAACTCTTTTACTGGAGCTTGTTGCAACTTAAGCTGACTGTGGGGGACCTCATTTTATTCTGTTGATACCAGAATAAACTGCTGGCTGGGGCCAGTTTATGCCTCATTTACCACATAGAGTGTACACAACTGTAACTTCCACTGTTACTGGACTTTTAAAAACACTAAGAAAGCCATGCTACTCCCTGCTTTGCTTCAGTTTCATTTTAGTGCAGGAATATAAATTGTTTCAGATCAATGATGAACCAATCAACAGTGTCGGACAAAGAATTTAGATCACATTCATCGCCAGTGTGTTTAAGCTTTGTCAGCAAGAGCTGCATCGGTCCTGAGAGTTGTGGGAGGAACATGAAATGTGCTTTTAAAAACCTTTTATTCACTGCACTATTAGACTGTCAACCAATAAAGCACCAGGAAGGCAAAGCATCATCGGAGGTCGAAACTAAGCTTTCAAACTATCTGAACGCTCAGCAACAATATACTTCACTCAATGCAGAGTTCATTATGCTGCCAGCTCGGCTTCAAGCAAATATTTCGAAAGACACATTGTGTTTCTGCTCTGTGATTCTCTGTATTATATATTGATATTGAAATGTTATTTGTTGTCACGCTAAAAAGTCCTTAAAGATCTGAAAATGATTGATAACATAAAAAAACAAGAGTACAAGAGTACCCATGATCACCCAATTCCTTCAAAATGAGGTAAAGGTATTTAAGTCACACAGTACAGAAACACTGCTAATGGAGCACAGAGCAGGAGACAGGAGGCCAGTTTAATGGAGCAATTTTTATTGAAAAGATTTCTCTGTCCTGTTGTTAGACATCATTGACAAGAATATGTTTACTCGGTTCTTTTCTTTATTTGCAGAAGAGACAACAGAGGTATCGGTGAGACGTCTTCTTTTTCATCTTGGATTATTAATATGAAATGTACTTTAATTGTGGTTCAAATTTTCAGTATATATATACAATATTCAGTGCAGAGGATCTTTACAGATGTTTGTTCTTCTCGTTAAAGCTTTTATCACACTGCAGAAGAAAAGTCATCTTATTCACTTTTATTTATTCAGTTGACTTCTGCTTTACTTCAATCAGTCAATAATAGCAATAACAATGACAAAAATAGCAATAAGAGATAACTAGTCATAGGCAGTGTCCACATTTAGGATCCTAGTGGTGTGAGTCTCAGTGCTGGTCTGATATCTGGAACCTTCTGGAGAAAAGGTCATAGGTGTTTTGGATTTTCTCTTTAGATGGGAAACAGCAAACAAGCAGCCATCATTTACAAAAGAATGTATGTGTATATTGTATTCTTCATATATTTTTATGTGTTTCCTTGCACTATGGTCCATTTGCAATGCTTTTATTAGTCAAGCAAACCCTCCGAAGGGTAAA
Organism: Protonibea diacanthus; assembly: GCA_028641955.1. NCBI lineage: Eukaryota > Metazoa > Chordata > Actinopteri > Sciaenidae > Protonibea > Protonibea diacanthus. The sequence continues at coordinate 12,052,795 of CM053990.1, forward strand.
GTACGTGAGCACAAAAGCCTCAGTCGTTCACAAGCAAGGATCGGGCAGGGTTCACCACTTTGTGCGGTAATGGGCAAAGGCAAGAACCAACCTTAAACATCAAGCCCTCAAACAGCACTGCATTAAAAGCCTGATTGTATGAAGGACCGTTGTCAGTAACACAGTTCATCGCTACATTCTAAAAATGCAAGTTTAAGACTCTACCACACAAAGACAAAGAACATCCAGAAACGCCACCAACTTCTCTGGACATGAGCTCATGAGAAGGGACCGATGCAAAGTGGAAAAAAGTGTGCAGAGTTCACCCTTCAAACTGCGTTTCAAAGTAAGAAAAGGAGGCGACAGGATGTGCAGCATTATTCATTTACTTTAATTTCCCATTTCAGTTGTAAGTAAATGGACTGTTTTTGCTTTTCACACCTTGAAAAGTCGTGAAGCTTAAGCTGTCCCTGACAGTGTGAACACGTGAGTGAAGATTCATATCTTCCCTGTCTGCGTATGTGTGCGCATCAACGTGTATCAGAAAAGTGTGTTTGTGTGCAAGTGTGTTGTCAGCGCCTCAAACTGACAGCTGAACTATCCACCCAGCATTAATTGAGTTCACACACACATCAGGGCGCTCTGGGGGAGGAAAAAAGAAAAACATAATAGAAAAAGAAAGAAAACACCCTTCACACCATAATTTGTTTCCCTGTGTCGCCTCCTGACACTCTGAAGATTGAAGCAGAATATTAGCGAGAGATTACGTCGAATTTAGAAAAGTTGTTTTGCCGATGTTGAGCGCTCGGACTGACAGACGAGGACGAGCTGTTTGAGTGTTTATCAGCTGATGTCGAGACGCTCCGGAGGCGATCTGATACAGACAAATCCTCTGGACCAGAGCAGACAGATGAATGAATGAATGAATGAATGAATGAATGAATGAATGATGGACCACAGAGGAGCAGGGACAACAACAATCAGTGAGTGAGACACCACAATGTGATGAGGGGAGAAGAAGGAATGAGTGAGTGAGTGATGAGGGAGAAAGGGTGGAGGAGTGGGGGATTGAATTAGTGTTTGAGTGAGGCAGGGAGGGTCGTGTGAACTACTGAGTGAGAGAATCAGGGGTGAGAGATGCTTGAGCAAAGGGAGGAATGGAGAATAGCGGATGAGTGAGACAGTGATTAAAGGAGGGACGGGAGACAGAGATGGAGGAAGGAAGGAAGGGATAGAATATGTATGAAGGAGTGATGGAATGAAGGAGGGAGGAAGTGAATGAGTGAGGGAGGGAATGGGTGAATATGGGTGAAGTATGAAACAAGTGAGTGAGTGTGGGGGGTGGGAGTGATGGTTAACAGTGACAGGAAGAGAGTGAGGGATGGAAAGTGAGTGAAAGAGCAAGTAAGGTAGGGAGTGAGTCAGTGGGAGGATGAAGGTGGAAGAGCAGTGACTGAAGAAGGCAACACAACCTATTTAAAGTCAGTGTAAAGGCAACTCTGAGATTTCTTTCAAAATACATTAAATATGTTGGAAGATTGTTGCTGAAAACATGTGAAAAGACTTTGAACAATATATTACTGAAATGTGGAGCTAGAGGTTAAAACAGTTTTTCACCAGTTTTCAGTCCAAGATTTTGTGGGCGGTCCTTAAAGGGTGGCTCGATGACACGCTGAGGCCACCCTGAGCATACACCTGCACCTGCAGCAGACAGATAAATATTAATTCATCCCGTTTAGAGTGTTTCAAAGTTAGTCTGAACTCATCTGACACGTTTGAGTCACTTTAAAATGGCTGCTTGACTGCTCACGTGAGTGGGCGTGGCTTCAGCACATTCAACAGACACGCCCCCACAGTTCTGGAGCTGAGCTGCTCATTTTTACCTGATTTTGACGCCTAATTTAATAAACCTGTAGATATTTTTAATCATTCAGATTTGACTGGGTGGTTAATAACACTTTCATCTTTGGTCTGACAAACTCAGAACACATATTTATTCTTACTTTACGTGGACTTTAAGCGTTGTATGGACTATTTTCGTAGTGTAGTGAGTTTCCACTTGTGACCTCTGGAAAAGTGTTGTTCTTCATGTTTTTGTTGTTTCCTCTGCAGAAATATTCTCTTAAATTCTAATGTTGTTCCCTCTCAACCCTCATACAGAAAACAGGATCACAGTGGATTCACATCTGATCTTCTATCTTGGGGGGGCATTGTTTGTCTGCCTGCAGTGAAGGAAAATTCACAATTACACTGTCAGTTTCATGCTGACTTTAGTGTTTTCCTTTAGAGTTTGTTTGTTTTAAAAATCACACAGATACAACCAAATAATTTTATTCCATCTCTCAGGGTGATCCCCCTCCAGCCTCTATAGACTTTCTATTCCTGTCCTTCCCTGCTGTTCACAATAATTACAAATGGGCACATAACAACATTTTCTCCCAGCAGCCAATGCTCCTTACAGCAGAAGATTAAATTACAAAGCAGGACACATAAGTGCTTATAGTATTATTCTTTTTTCTAATTTAATATTTGCATTTCGTTCTGGTCTTTGCCTGCAAACACAATACACGCAGCAGCTTTTTTATCATCTATATTTGGTCAGCAGAAAGTGAATGTGTCTTTCACTTTTCTGTCTGTTATTGTATAATAGCTAACATTTTAAGCGTTTTTCCTGCCGGCACATTGACTATTCTGCATTGTTTTGTTCTTTTATTTCATCTAGGCAGACACCCAAAGGGGAGACAAGGGCATTGAAACCCCAAATATCTGTAGTGCAGATGTTGTTTTTCAGCACAGTGAAAGTGAATTTATGGATTCCAACATCTACAATCCACAAAGATTCAGAGAATACAGAGAAATCTCTGCACGTAAGGAGCAAGGCCCAAATCCAGTATTGATAGGCTGTGACCTTCGACCCCTCAAGCAGCTCTACCATAAAAACTGACATGACTGCATAAAGGATATACAGCAGTCAGGAACGCTTCAGAGTAGTGCCAGTCTATTTGGTTTTGTTTAGAATGGATATTGCAGTAGGAATAAAATAGTTTTTGTAAGTTCTCTTTTGGAAAAAAGTGCTGCTCTGAAGCAGCTGCCTGATGGGAGTACCTGAAAGGAGGTGAAAATTCTTAATAATAGAGTCCGCCTTTCCTTTTTACTGAGTGACTGTAAAGGTCTGACAGTTTAGTCTGTGTGCTGCCGGTGATTTTAGATGCATGCTTTTCTTTGTGAGGAAGTTGTACCTGAATACAATGCTAATGTGAGGACTGGCATTAAACCCTTTCAGCCTCCTCAGTAGAAATCTTGTTTCACCACCTGTCTCTCCAGCCTCAGCTGTCCAGAGAGACTATGTGGAGCCCCATGGTGTCCACATACTGTCTGCAAATAGACAAAGAGTCTGTCAGGCAAGCCACCAAGGCCATCAGCATACAGGTTGTTGCTATTATAGGTGATTTCATTTATCGAGAAGAGGATTACTTTGGATAACTTAGTTCCCTTATATGAAAACTTGCCTTGCCATAAAACAATGATTTGACAATGTTCTTGACTAAATATCAGTCAGTCTTCCTGACCAATGCCACAGATTGGCCAGCTGTACATGGAGGAATATTTTGCTAGTCTATGTTAAGTTTTTGCTAGCATTGTGATTTGCTTAAATGGACAGTTTGATTATGACAACAAGATCCATGCAGTGAAAACTCTAAAACCACAAACCTCATCTCACATTTGTAGGACTAAAACCACAGGAGTTTATTTTGTTTGTTGGACTTGTGAGATTAAAATGGAGCCACTTTTATGGCGGCTCGAACAATGTCTGGTCAGCAAATTACGATAAACGCTGCTCTGGTACGAAATCGCTCCTGCTACAAAATCTTGGGCTTCATGTTGGACTTGGCAGTGTAGTGGGTGTCGTTTGACATTAGCAGACTCAATTGAGCTAATGTTAGTTACTGTTGCACAGTGTTGAGAAGAAGACTGACAAGGCTCTTGTCCTGAAACCTTTAAATAGAAGTTCAGTTCACCGGCTGTGATAGGCAACCAAGAAAGTTCTCACCTCAAAATCTCACAGAGGTCAAAGGTCAAGTGTTAGCTGCACAATAAAGCACTGTGGAGCAGGTAGAGACTCATGGCTAACACTGTCAAGAATAAAACTGGTAAATAACATAGCAAAACTTGTTCTGGTCACACTGGTGCAGCCTGAACAAAATCAGCATCACCTGAGCCTCGAAAAACTGCGTGAGAGCTGCTGCAGCCGACAGCAGAGCTGCCCAGAGAGCAGTTAGAAGATGTGTAATCAAGACAGAGGTTGGCTTAACAGCTCAATTAGCAGGCTTAATTAAAACACTTGCTCAAAGACAGATAGCATGGATCTCTGTCTTTCTCTCTCTCGCACATGCACACTAAGAAAAATTAAACCGTTGCACACAGGGGCTCATACAGAACAGTAATGTAATGTACAGACATTATTTCTGCACACACACTGAGAAAATGAAGCTGTTCCACATATCCAGTAATGACAGTAACCAGGGAAAAGCTACTCATGCATGTAATTATTAATCAGCACCACCAACAAACCTCACTACATGAGCTTATGTACTGCTGCTATCATGAGAACATTTCATGTATTCAGTGGTGCTTTATGAGGGAAGAGGGGCTAACAGGGTAACTTCTTTTTTCTTTTCTGGTTTTTGGCTAAAAGTAAACACCCAGAGAGCCTCTGTATGGCCCAATCTCCCCTCTATTTACATGAAAAATGGTTCTGCCCTGTCCCCAAATCACCAAACAGCACTTGATAGCAGTGAATTGCAAGTCCCAGTGGGACATCATGTTTCAAACACAAAAAGAAACAGAGAAAATATGGCACCCAATTCTTCACAAAGAAAACTAGATGTAGCTCTTGATGGAAATGAACCTGTTCGCTTAGTCCTTAGTGACTTCAAGATACTTAATATCTTCACAAATGTTCACATTCATTCATTCATACTAAATCAGTTGCCCCTGCCTGGTGCCACGCCCAACAAATGCAACTTCAGGCTTGGTATCCCTGTATCCCCATCGCATTCCCATCCCTTATCTGGAGATTGTTATATATTTTTGAGTGAACGTGAATGGTGTCTGTTATTCCTGCTTTGCACCCTGTACATCTCTTGTTCTTGAACTCTGTAACTTTGTGCTCCCGCTACAATCACCTGTGTGAAGTAGTTAGTGCTTTACAGCAAAAAAAAAAAAAAACACACACCACCACTGTGTTACTGTTTGTACCACTGGCTTTTTGGACCACAGGGAAGAGGTTCAAAAAGGGCAAAGGTGATGCTGAGAAAGAAAGCTAAAAAAAGGAGAGAGCAATCAAGAAAGAGACAATATGGGACTGACGTAGTATTGGATTACAAGAGAGTTGCAAGGGATGGTGATTTTGCATGACCTTTAGTGATGGGACCCAATATGATACCTTTTCATGGGGCCCAGAAATCCCTGGTGCCACCCCCTCAGCCTGAACCATATGTTTTATATCAGTGTGAAGGAGAAGGAAGGAGTGAGTCAGGTTAGTAAAGTGAACCTTGAGCTTATTTCTGTGATAGGAGCGGTGTGTTCAAGTCCTGCTGTGAAGCTCCTAAAACTCGAAGTGTCGGTTCAAATCAATAATAAAAAGAAACAAAAAAACAACATACATCAATCAATCAATAAAATAATACCATCTTCCTTATGAACACTTGTCAGGGAGACAACTTTAAAACTGTTTTTGTCCAGTGAATTTTTGAGATTACCGAGTCTGGAAAAGACAAGTTTGTCCTCCTGCTGTCTAGAGCCGTGAGGTTTGGGTGTTGCATCAGTAAAATATATCAACTCCAGTTTTTGAGTGTTATGCGGTGTGTACAGAGCTGAGGATGTAATTTATGCTTCATTATCCTTACAAAATATTAAGATGTAGGCAGAAGAGTTCATATGCAAAAACAGATATCTCTGTTTTAATTTATTTTCCTTAACTGTGGTTTTATGTTGTGCACTCAGTAATACTATTTGTATTTTGATAAGATATCACATAGTTTTATATTTTCATACTTTACCTACTGTGATAATTGAGTTAATTCTACATGTGTATGCATGAGCTAAGCTCTGGAGTCTCCACCCGCTGCTGGAGTTGAATTGTCTTTTTCTACGCCAGGCGAAGTAACTACTGACGCTGCGATCCTAGCGAGCCTGTCTTTGGTGCAAGTCAACTAACTTAATCTTTAATTTGTCTCCTCACTTAACACTTAATAATATTTAAAGATTTGCTGTTTCCACGGTTACCCCTAAAGTCCATAACAGCTCTGTTATGTAGCGGCCGCCACCCTGCTTTGGTCTGTTGCTCCTTCATATCTCACCAGGAAAGTGAAGGTGAGTTTGCAAGATGCCTTTAAATCCCCACACACTGGACCTTTTATATACTGCAGGACTAAAAGGGGGGATGAGAAACAGGTGAGAAGGTAGGCTGGGGATGATCAGGTGACTGGGTCTGCAGTCAAATAGTCCAAAATATTACATCCTTTTCCTGAATACTTTTCCTTGACCTCAACAGAAAACGTAGTGAAAGATGTGACGGAGAATTCATCCACATGGAAAAGGAGATAAGAAAGGAAGCATTGAAGCTCCTTTCCTTAGCATTTAGAGAATTTAACCGGCTCTTATCGTGGCAGCCACTTTAGATACTTCTGGATCATTCCACTCAGTTAGAACCTTCCTAAGGAGGAAAGACAATTTGTCTGCAGCCTCAGGGACTGGAGGGAAAGAGGTTATTGCAGGACAGGAGGAAATGGCTGGATGTGGGGCTGAAATGACTGGGACAAGAGAAGAAGCCAGAGGGCATCTGGTGGACAGGAAGAGAATGACAAAGAATGTGGACAGAGGGGAAGAATGTGACGGCTTACTTACTCAGTCTTATGCAGATGTGTTGTACTTACAGACAGCTCAGAGGAAATGGATGGATGAAAATGAAGGGGCAGAGTGTGATTGGAAAAGGGTTGGTTCATAATTTTGTAGCACCCTCATCATTTAATTTCAGGTCCCCTATTAAGTATTTATAAGCTACTATAACTCCTCATGTCGGCACTCATAAGGAGCCTGATGTATAAACCATAGACTAGTGATACTCAACTTAAGGCCTTTGGGCAGTGCTTCTTGGCAACTGATGAAAAATTGACGATTTTGCCTTTTATTGTGATAGCTTATACCAATCCTAAACCACTGTGTTTAATGTGTTATTTTCTGTATGCAAGGCTGCTAATATCAGGTGGCATCACAAGGCACAATGTGCTAGCTTTAGTGCAGCGTTCCCAACCTGGTAGCACCACAGAGAACAGTCCACAATTTTGAAGTCATCTTATTGTCATCAACATGACCTGTCCCAATTGTTAGGAATTTTATCTGATAAATATTAATACCTGTTTATTAACTGGCCCCAGGCTACCCTGTCATTTTGTAAAAGTGGGCCCCAGGCAAAGTAAGATGAGTATCCACGCAATAGACTGTATAAAACATGGAAGTAGTCTTTGTGATGCCATCCACAGGTTTCTAGACACAGCTAAGTGTGGTGGCTCTGGCTTCCACATCCTAATCCAAAAAATGACAAAGATGTGGAGCATGGATGGAGTTGAGACGGGCTGAATGAAGCTTTGGTACTTCCAGTGACCTGCAGTTGCCTGTTGGTATAAACCTAAAATGAACAACCATATGGTAAAGCAGTGTTGTAGTAATGTCTTTAAAGGAGTACAGTAGTTCTAACTTTTTTTTATCATTAAACAGATTTTAATGTCCTTTATATCTGCTTACAGCTACATTATGAATGCTTGCAGACTGCCTAAGTGTTATCATCTTCCTCCGTTTTGTTTTTAGTGTTCTTCAGGAACATCCTGTATTCAAGAGAAGATGAAATTGCCTTTTGTGGTTACTGTGTCCACTCTGAGGCTTCTAGATTAAAAAACGCGAGTGTGATCACTCACCTGAAAGTGACCCTGCAACTTTTGTGTATGTGTGTGTACGAGACTGTCTGTGTTAGATATTGTGATTAATGATATTATTACAGTACATAAGCACTACAAAGATTCACACCTTAAATATTCTACTTTCAGTTTTGGCTCTAGGGTCAAAGATCTACTTAAAGGACTACACCTGCAACGTTCACATAAATTTTGAGCATTCAAATGGGAATTTGCCGTCGCCATTTTGGAGTTTAAGTTTCTCCTCACTTAACAAATAAATTCCACCGGGCATGCATGCGACTGCTTCTGTGTGCATCGCAGGCACCGAAGTTAATCACAGTTGTTCTAGTAGATGTTTCAAGCCCCAGCAGTCCCACTGCAGTCTGTTTCAGAAGCATCCCGGAAGCGGCTCTCACCGCAAGCAGCCCCACCAAATCTGTACAGAGCAGCTCGTGGTGGCATCAAGAATCTGGTCGATTTTCAAATTAAAATACCCCGGAAACAAATGAGCTACGTAGCATACAGTATCTACATATTTAGAAGCGCATTAACTGCCAAATGCTGCTTCTTATCTTGGCAGGTTAGAGAGTGGAAACACAGTCACCAAAATGGAAGTCAGTGTTTTTTAGTGTTCTTCCAGGAGTCAAATGAGTAGGCAGTCCTTCAGTTTTACCCAGGATGCTTTAGCGTTTACACTACAGATGTGTAGTGTAAACAGACAAAGATATGTGGTCAAAGACGTCTCAGACCACCTCGGTAAGTATTTGAATGATGCTGTCACAAGGCGTCCTGTTAATCGGATCACCCAAGATGCATGTTAACACCGCCTGTAAACAGGCTAAAGGTTTCTGCTGTGCGGTTGCACGTACTTTTTTTTAATTCCTTTATTTCTGAAGCAGAACCATAAATAACAAAGCATTTAGCTAGCATATTTTGCCTTGGACTCCTTGGATCCTACTCTGTGAACCTCTGTGGTTTCCTTCAGTCAGAGGTGGGTGGATTAGTCACCAGAACCTGCGATGTGATTTCATTACAGCGTAATAATCCCTCACAGCTTGTCCTGTCCCACACTGCTATCATCGGCTTGTAACAACAATAAATCTAATCGAGAGTGTTCAGCGCTGAGGGAGAACTAGCACAAAAAAACATTTTTATTTCTCTTGTCATTTTTTACTGTATCTTCTCGTTGCTTTATGCCTTTCCACGTCATATTTATGTTCTGTTGTCCAAATCAGTGGAGTTTTTATCATCTTGATTTGTTGTTCTTGCTGCTTGTGGTGTGTTTTGTTGTTGTTTGTGAAGCAACATTGCGAAACTTTTCTACTATAAAATAACATTGACTTTTAATCAGGTGAATGGCGTTTCCATCATTCATTGGCACTATGTAACGTAGTGCCATAAAGCATTAAGTACTTCTCGCAGGTGACCGTATCCAGGGCACAAAATCACAAACCACCAAGTATTTCTGAAACTGAATCACATTTTATGGAGAACGTGTTTTCCTCTCGTGTTCTGGTTGCTGCGTGGCAGTAAAGTAAACTGCCACATGTGTACTTTTTCCAAATGTAATTTGGGGCGGTGGCGGCTATGGCTCAAAGGTAGAGCGGGTTGTATGCTAATAACATGATTGGCAGTTCGATCCCAGTTGGTACCTTGCATGGCAGCATCAGTGTGTGTGTGAATGAGATGTGTAGTGTGATTGCTTTGAGTGTGTATCCTCTATAAAAATCCTTTTCTACAGTTGCCATTTTTCTACAGAAGCTTAGAACAGACAAACATTCGATTATCTGCCCACAGACATTCAGCTTACTTTCGTTTGCCAAGATATTTTCTTGTGATGTTTACTCATGCAGTAGTTTTTACAGCATAAAAGCAAATAAAATCTGTTGTCAGGGAATGTTTTGCAAAAACGCTCGGCATCAACAATTTGTGACTTGCAAAATATAAACTCTAAAAGGTGAAAGTAACTGAAATTAAGTTTAAGCCCTGCATTTACAGTAAATAGGCTCACTTGCGGTGCAGATATATGCTTTGAGTCATAGAAAGTGGAGAAATCTGGGGAGAAAATGCAAATCTTCAGTGCAAACTGAGTTTAAATAATACCTCTTTCATCCAAACTTTTCCTCGCAGCTTTGTTTCACATCTGATTCTGACATTTTTAAGTATTCGTATGAAAAAGCCTACCTGATGAATTCCATTTTAAATAACAAAAGCTAAAATAATGAGCTTTCAGTTTGACATAAATGAGCTTGAGGGGATGAACATCCTGAGCCGAGTGAAATCTCAGTACCGAGTGCCACTTTGAGAAAAAGCAGAGCCATAAATCAAGTGAGTTCAGGATATCGGAGAAGCTGACAGTCGCTCATGTAACGGAGAGGAAGTCGGTCCTGCAGGCAGCTCTGCAGACAGGGGAGTGGGGTGGCGGCGGCTCAGAGGAGGGTGGTATTAACATGGTTCCCACTAATTGGCAGTTTAAGACGTGTTAACAAATTACAGCGAGGCCTATCACATTAGCAGTGTGACTGTGTGGATGACACAAGTCAATCAGCATGATGAGCTCTAAATAGGTATCAATACTCAGCTGGAACTACTGCACTGTGATTCCATTCATGTGCATTTCACTAATGAAAGTCTGGGAGTGGTTCTCCTCACCTCAAACTGAAAGTCCGACTGAAGTGTGCTTGAGCAGGAAGCTCCACTTGACCATGCTGACCTCTCTGTAAAGGGCTGTTTTGTTAAACCTTGCGGATTTGGATCAAGTCCCTCTGACACATCTCAGCCTTATCTAAAGTCCTTGTTGTTAAAATGTCAAATTTCATTTTTAATCAAAAGGATTATTCACAGAAGGGTGTCACAGGGAGCAAAGGCCAGGATCTTGCTGAGTCTTCAGCCAAAGCAAACAATTTGGTCTCGGTTTTGCTTAGAACCTGCAACCTAGCTCGTTAGCATGCAAGCTAATATTGATTAGAGGGGCATCTTGTCCATGCCCCACATGGCTTCATACCCCACCAGGAGATTTTCAGACTTTAACTTCAACTCAAATTTGGCTACATAGTTAAACTGTTTTTATGATGGGGAGTCATAGGAAGCACAGTGTGTTTGTTTCATTGTTATTGTTCTATTTTGAAAATTGATTGGATTCTCTGTGCCGTTTATGTGTCTGACTTCCAGCAGGATCAATCTGCTCTGAGCTACTTGACGCAGCATCTGTCAAAAATAGACTGGCTGCGTATTCTCCACTAAGTAGAGTGGATCTCTTATCGTGCCTTCACATGATATGAGATTTGCTCACCACTGGCTAAGTTCGGAAACTCTGTGCCCATTTATGAAGCTGGTAGTTGCCCCATCTGACTGCTGATGTTTTGCCATGGATTACTTTTCCTGGTGAGATCATAGTTTGTTTTTTAATATTGTATTATAACATTAAGTTTATTATGTATTATGACATTGCATGTGTCATTGCTACACTGTAAAAAAAATACCGTATAAACAGACCAGTAGACAAAAGAAATTACACCACACCATCAAAAAGCTGTCCAGGTTCAGTCCTGTAACATATTGTACAGTTTAGTAACTACAAAGGCATGACAATTACCTATACAGGATGGAGGCATCTGGGGAAACTATTTTAATGACCTCTACAAAAGCATCCCACCTCAAGACCTGAACGTAAATCAAACTTAAGCGGTCTCTCATACTTGCTTTCTTTGGCTGGCTGTCACAATTCTCCTGAGATGATCACTGAGTTATTCACATCACAAATTCTAAAAGGCCTTATCATCTAGTCATGTCGGGTCGTGCAGACAATTTTGATTTTAATTACCAGTGGTTGGAGAAATCAGAGCATGGGGAAAGAGGAGTGGACAGGATTAACAAACAAGAGCGTTGGAAAGATAAGGTAGAGGGTGGATGGGAGGAAGAAACAGAGTAGAGGTGGCGCGAGAGGCGAGAAGTGGTGAAACGTGTTCTAATAAGCTGACTCACATCAGGCTGCCGGATTAATAATCAGCTCTGGAGGGCCTAATTGAGAAATCTCATTGCCTTAAATAAGCGAGGAACAGCCAGCGGCCAAGGACACGAGAAGAAAAACAATTTCCTATTTCCTGCCGCAGTGTTTTTCATCCGTTATTAAGCCGCATTGATCTTTTCCTTCAGTGTACTGTATGGAAACATTGCTAATAAAGTGTGAGGAGGCAGCGGTTTGAAGCTCAGAGCAGTGGCTGGTGGTTCTGTTCCATAGGCTTGTTCATACACTTAACTCACTAACTGTAGACGTTATGTCCTGACATTTACAGCAGCCACAATTTGGCCTGATTAGAAGAAATGTTTCAGTGAACTAAAATATCAATATCTGACCAAGTATTTGACAAGTTGAGGCACCCTGCAGTAATATGTGAGAACACGTTGGTAGAGTTGGTGCAGAAACATGCATAAGTCAATGATGAGCTTACAGTTAAATACAAATGTGATCACAGTTTATTTAATTCAGCCTGAAGTGAAATGGAAAAGTTTACTTTTGCAGGATCTTGGCCTGGTTTAGACTCACCCAGAGCACCAGGGCATGTAAACAAAACTTAATTCACAAGCAGTTGAATGTTGTTTATTGCCCTTTTAAGAAACCTGATCTTTAATGGGTTTGTCTCTCCTTTCCAAGTGCGGGTGATCAGGCGTAAACATCCATCTTATTATACCCGTGAACTCTTTGAGTGTTTTGTGTTTATTTCCTGTTGTTGTTTGTGAAAAAAAAAAAACGAGCTCTGCATTTCATTTGGAGGAGGATTGACACCCAAATCTTTCAGAGCCTCTGTGATTTTTCTGAGCCAGCTGAGCTGGAACAACATGGTGCCCACTTTCCACAACAAACTCAAGTAGTAAACACTCAAGAACTTGAATACACTCCAAACATGTGAATACACTCTCAGATAAACACTCCTGGTCTGTGTAGGATGCTATGAATCTTTTTTTTTTTTTTTTTTTGTTTAAGCAAAATGTAGAGTCCTTCCGTTAGTAACCAGACCTTTTCTTACCACTATGCCCATTTACAATATTCTAGTAAGAAAACATGTCAGTTTTCTGATCTGCTCCTGTTTGCTGCTCTTCAAACTAAACTCTCTCCTCTATTCTACTGTAAAAAAAAAAAAAAAAAAGATGATTTTTATTGTGAAAAATCTGCAGAAAGGTGTTGATTCCATCTCAGCTGCTTAACACGAAAGTACAGTGATGTAATGACTCAGTGAGTATTGATTTTGTGATTTGTGGGCCTAAATATGTCTAGAAATCGAGGCTATCTGTCAGGCTGTGCTCTGACTGACATCAACAATTCCTAGACACGCAGCCTACTCGTTCATTTCAATGAGACCAATTAGTCCACTGTGTTGGCACAGCAGGGATCTTGATACTGACTGAAAACACAGGATCATCTAGCGAAGTTTGACCTGGTTTAACTTTTTGTCCAAAGCAAAAGAATACAGTAAGTTCAAGTGCACATTACTGGAAGATTATTTGAACAGGATAATGTGAACAGCATGATTGTAAATCATGGTGCTGGTCTGACCATCAGGAGCAATTTGGGAGTCAATGCCTTGCCCAATGACACTTGTGCATGTGGACAGAGGGAGCTGGGGATTGAACCGCCAACCCTGTCTACTTAAGAGTCACAGAGATCAGCCTGGTATCACCAAATGGTGTATGTCTGACAACGTTTTGGTCTCTGGGGGTTTCTGGTGTAGCAAGCAGATATCAAAAAAACATCCAAGACTTTGTCTTGCATTTGATTAACACAAGGTGCACAAGAATGACAAGGCACATTTCAACTAATCTCTAGACATAAATGTGAATACGAATGCAGATGACTGAAAAAATAAAAATCCTGTCTTGTACCTGTCTGTAAGGATAAGGCATGTCTGGATCGTATTTCTTTGTCTAACCTTCATATGAAGCAAGATGTCCCCTCCAGTGATCTAGCTACTAGACATCACCAAAAGGTTACTTTGTTTGACCAAAATGTGTTTGATCTGCAGGTCTCCAAATTAATGCTTGATGAGATCAAATTAAATCAAATTTTAGAGCCAAGCCTCCCTGTTTTCTGATAATCCCTGTTTCATATCAACATATACTACCCTATGGCGATTGTTCTTTCTCGACTTGGACAACAAGGCGAACAACAAAAAGAAAACTCACCGAGATAAGCAACACAAAAAGTGAGCTTTATGTTGTAATGTGTTTTCTAACATCATGTTTCGGTTTAACAGGCTTCGAGTGCCTGGACAAACTGGTTGCACACGCCATGTTCATTTTCTGTTCCGTTCTGCCTTTTGTTATTACTGCTGAAAACCAAATGCTTCCTTCAGCTGTTTTACTTTGAAAGAGTTTTATTGTAAAACCTCTTCAGGGCCTGTTGAATTCCATCAAAAACACATGAAGTTATGATCGGAATTCATCAGTTCTTCAATTAATAGCTCAAGATTGTTGTAGCACTGATGGAACTAATGTTGTTTTGTTGTATTTATTTCTTCCTTTTTGCATACCAGGTTTTATTTAAGGCTTTATGGTAGTTCAGTGGACAGAAGAGCTATCCAGCACTGGGACTCAGTACTCTCCAGGTCTGGTTATGGTTTTATAGTGTCACTTGTGTGTTTCACACTAATCTCAAATGATCTGACTGGAGGGACTCAAACGTTCAAAGGTTCAAATTCAGCAGCTATTTATTCAACCTAAAAAACGTTTAAACTGGAGCCTTCAGGGCACACGGCGTCTAGTTTTAGTTATTATTCATCGATTCAGTTTTGCTCTAGTAATGGTGTGTATGTGCTCCATCCATCACCGCTGTTCAGGATACACCGTCCTCGACCACCCACCATTTGTTACGAGCTGCTGATGAAATATGCGCCTCTCCGTAGACTGTTTGAAGTTTTTGTGCGTGTCTGTCTGTGGTTTGTTTTTTGTATTTGTCAGGTTGCAATTAGCGCGCACTGTTTGTCAAACAAGCAACCGTCAGCGCAGCGGGTGTCTGAGGAGAATGCTAAACAAAGCATGTCAGCCATAAAATGGCTCATATTGCGCCCATATGCAAAAACCTTACAAACAAACCCTGTCATTAATGACTCACCCCGTATCACGCCAATTTACATAAACATGCACGTAAACACACTGCGCCACACACATCATGCAACATAGGCCAAAAAACATGACTGTAATTATTATTAATTAAGAAAAGGGCTGTGTAAATACAAAGTGCTTTACTGTAAAAACAAGTAGACAGTGTAGAAATGTAAAATTAACAATGCAAGTGATAAAGTAAGCTAAATAAATCATTACTCAAAGTCTGAGGCCATGGTACTCTGGAAAGTAAGCTGGAAAATGGTGGATTTCTCCCTCCAGGTTTGGAAGAGTTGCTGCCCCAAGCAAACTAGTTTAAATATTTTGGACTGGTTGCGGTCACCAGTATTATGGGAATTGTACTGGACTGTTGTGGTGAAGAAGCTGAGCCAGAAGTCAAAGGACAACCAGAGGGAGCTCAGAGTAGAGCCACTGCTTCTTTACATCAAAGGGAGCCAGCTGAGGTGGTTTAGACATCTAATTAGGACGCCTCCTGGGCGCCTTCCTTTGGAAGTTTTCCGGGCATGTCCAACTGGCAGGAGACCCCGGGGCAGAACCAGAACTTGCTGGAGGGATTACATATCCCATCTGGCCTTGAAATGCCTCTGGGTTTGATACATTTCTGTACATTTCAGTCATTTACTTTGGCCTTTTTAGTAAAATCACCAAATACTTAAGGCGACAGTCACTTCACTTCATGCCAGACACAGATGTGGTCTGAGATTCTCAGCACAAAATCAACAAAAAATTCCAGCAAAATAGAAAATTTGCACTTTCCCTCCTCTCGTCAATGTAGGCATTACCAGGCACTCAGTACCTACTAGTGTAGAGCTGTCACATAATTGTAGCCCTTAATTAGTATCATTGTTAACACCCCTGTTTACTGCGCTATTTCAGGTCAAAATGGCTGCCGTGAAAAAGGTCAATGTCGGCTACATCTTGTAGCTGCTTGTGGAAAAAGTTCCCACACTCCCTTAATATTTAATGAGCTATTAGCAGAAACAAAAAACAAAAACCATCAATTGCATACATTCTTAGGTAGCTGGACTTTCTTGTCAATTCAGCAAATGTTATACAAACATCCATTTGTCCAAAGGTGTTGGGTACTACTGTTGAGCCGCCAGTTAAAAACAACACAGCATTTGGTTTATGCAAGCTGAAATGAGAAGGGAGGTGAGAGCCTATCAAGAGTGATCACCCGAGACGCACGTGGAGATGCAATTCTAATGCAGCTGTAAACTGACATACGTAAGAGCTGTCCACTGTGATCAGGTCGGCCAATACACATGTTAATATTGGGTATAAACAGGCTCGATGTTTGCATTTAGTGTGTCAACTGTATTTATCCCTGTAAGGGAAATTGTTGCATTCTCGGGCCACATTATCAATCACCACCACGTTCAAACTCAGAAACATGAGTAATTGGAGTTTAGGTTAAGTAACCTTAAATATGTCACAAGTGTAAACATGCTTCATAAACAAAACATGGTTAGAATTAGTACCTACAGCAGAACACAACCGGGCCACAGCTCTGGAGTTTCCCTCCAGATTGCCAGAAAGCTGCTGCATGTATGGTTGTGACATTTCCTCCCAAATTTCCAGAGGACGACGTCATTTTCACAGAGCCTGTTTATGATAAACATGCAACACAAAACCCTCACAACAACCACCAGAACCACCACCATCCCTGGTGAAACCCATAGAGAAAAGGAGTGATTCAGAGAGTTTCATGTAGTTTTCAATTTCAAGGTCATTAATTTCTGCTGAGAAATTGTTTCATTTGTTTTTTGGCCACTTGGGGGCACTCAACATAACTCGACAAAAAGCAGACAGACACACATTACTGCCTAGAAAAAAAAAAGTTAGCTACAGTTGTGCTCAACTCTGCTTCACTGTTAGCACAGTTATTGATTATTGTAGCTTTTATTTACTTTGGACACTCTGGGCTCCGATATAATCTTGACTTTTCCTCCATGGAAATTTCCAAAACCTGTCGATGATCATTTTGAAGATTTATTTTGCTGTAAATTATGTAAATAGATGCAACCGACCACATGCTAGGCCACTGAAATGTATCATGCAGTGATTTCATTATCCCTGTATAGAATCATGTTTGTTTGTTTTTTAACTGAACCTACTGAAAGTCAATACTTTCAAAGACTTTTAAAAGGCTGAAAGACAGAGGCAAAGCTGAGCTTCTTGCTGTTGAACTAGTGAGTGATATTAGCTGGTTTCTGTGTCTTGTTGCACTTGTTTCATGTTTTGTTTTTTTCTAAGTTATTGACTAGTTTTTGTCATCAACCGTTTGCGTAGAATTGCAATAATTGGCTAGTTACAAGATAAGATAGACTTTATTGATCTAACAGCGGGGAAATTCACTTATCATACTCAAAATAAGAAATAAATATATATATATATATTAAAAATCTAAGATATACTCAAAATAGAAGTCATAAATTAAAATAGTTTTCATAATTCTGTTAAGT
Source organism: Protonibea diacanthus (assembly GCA_028641955.1). Lineage (NCBI taxonomy): Eukaryota > Metazoa > Chordata > Actinopteri > Sciaenidae > Protonibea > Protonibea diacanthus. The sequence goes on from CM053990.1 coordinate 12,070,313, forward strand.
GGCCTGTGCAGCAGCAGCAGAGCAAGAGCATCTAAAAAAGATTTAACACCACCGGGCTGCCCTACTTTTTGAGTTGAAAATAAGCAAAATCTCCTGGTTGCTCTTCTTGAAAGTGAGCATATACTGTAGGCCTGACATTAAGCGATCTCTCACAGTGAGATTCAATAAAATAAAAACACTAACACATCTTTTTGTGCTTGCTTGACTGTGCTTCTTGTCATATTCACTGGACTGCAAGTGGATTTCTCTTGGTGCCTGTACCAGAGAAGTGTTGACATTATGCTCCAGTATCTCTCTTCAGTTTTATGCCTAAAACAATTTGTGTGTCCTAAGTGATCAGTTTTCAGATGATGAAAGTTTCCTGGCATATCTGAGAGTCACTGAACGAGAAAGCGGAGTGTTCTTTGCTTCCTCGTTTTTACATTTTTCCTGTAAAAACAGGCAGTTGGAGAGGGATATCAATGGGGGATATATTGATTGGCATTAATAGTAGCCAATAGTATTAAGTGTGTGTACACCCCCATCACCATGCATTGCAGGTAGCACTATAAACTAGTGCCAACGTCTACCTTTCAGTGAACACAGCTGGACCAAGGACCGAACACAACCTCCGAAACTAACGTTGGCCAGATTTTGCTGGGAACACAGTAGCCTACTGAGGTTTTCTTTCTTCACCTCTGTAGTGACACCTCTGTAGACAACTTCTCAAAGTTGGATTGAAGAGTGTGAACACGTGGGCCATATGCTGTTGTTGACGAGCATATGAATAGGGTCACATTGAGATTGTCTCGCCGCGTGTGCTCAGCAAACGGCGCTTATCTCTTTAATGTATGTATATCACAGCCATGTTGTAATGTGGGAATAACAGAAGGCAGCAGTGGATGTCAAACACAGGAAGGCCTATTAAACATGCATTAAAACTGCTGATGGCCTGTGTGTACCAATACAATTCATTTCTGCAAGACAGAATAATATCTGTTCCAGGACAGACTGAGAAGGTCATCAGCAAACAGAGCAACAACAACAATGCTCATTACTATTCATTGAAACTGGCATGTAAATAGAAAAAAAGTGGTGTATGTGAGGCTTAGACTGCCACACCACTGCCAAGAGCTAATGAAGAACCTGCAAGCGGAGGTGCTGAGAAAACAGACAATGTTGGAGCGATGTTTATTAGTCGCTGTGTTCCTACTTCGCTGCAGGTACTGACATTAACCTCTGGCATCAATCTGTTTCCATCAAATGTCCTGGTGAAGTTGGGTGTGTGTAGCATGAAGGGCAACAATTACACCTCTACGCTCTGCTGCCGTGCTCAAATAGAGTTACAGAGTTTTGCATGACATTGTTTCAGAGGACATTTTTCTCGCTCTGTAGCTTTGCAGCCACAGCTATGTGGCACTGTTCAGACTTTTGTGATGCACTTGAGACTTGTGAACAAACTCACAAAGCCCTCCACAACCAGCCCCCCTGCTACCTCAGTGACTTGCTCCACCACAAACCACACCACAAAGCTTGGTCACTCTCCTCTTTTCTCTTCCAAGCTTCCTCTGTCAGAGTCCTCTTCTGTCTCTTCTCCTCTTTCATTATGTCCACAGAAGCTGCTGAGCACAGTTAAACTGCCTCCTTCCCAAGCTCCGGTTCTGGCATGACACCAGCTCCACTCCCCGTTTGCATTGCCCCACAGCCTGAACTTCCTCATCCCTGTGGCCCAAAACCCTTGGTGTATAAACACTAACACTGCCCCGGTACTATAAGTTCACAGTCTGGGCAGCCCGGCTAACAAACTGAGCTAGCATTAGCTAACAGCAGCTACAGTGCACAGCAGTTTTGCAACTGTCCATCAGGAAACTCTGTAAATCACAGAGAGTTGATGCCCAGCAGCCAGAGGATCAGAGGGAAAAGCAGAAAACATTTTCAATATGATCCAGTTTCACCAAAACAAGTAAAAATAGTTAGCGGTGACCCATACCCAGAGCACAATAGTGCAGAAATAGGCAGACAGGGTGGAGAGTGGGAATGACAGAGGTACCACTCACATGATTATAAATCAATGCAGCACCAAAATGATTTAAAATCTGTTATTTTATGGTTGAAAAGTTACACAATGTTGTTTTAAAGCTCCCAAAGCAAATCGTTCCCGACAACAAGCAGCACCAGGCTTATTCTTGAATCTTTTCTAAATCATGCAGCAGTATTATTAATTTGCGGAGACAACCAGCAGAGCCTCTGCATTGTGATGCACATAACAATGTACGCAGAAAAACTTGAGTGAAATCGAGGCTCAGTGAACTGCTCATAATGATGAATGTTTGTATAAGCAGCAGAGCGTCCTGCCAGATCTAGTTCATCATTCAGGGACTGACCCAGAATGTTATTCTTTATTCTAGAAAAAAACCCGCTGAAACAGCATTTATAGCATCGAGGGACACTGAGTTTATTTCAGGCTCTTTTAGGCCCAACCGTAACCAGGTCCTTGACAGCAGAGGAGATACTGTAATGCAGACCTCTAAAACAGCATGACAGCACAACATTATTTTCTTCTGCACAGAAATTAAACAGGCACTCAACCCTCTATAAATGTGGCCACAGATACACATCATATTCAGATGTCTCCATCTAATTTTATTTTGGGATATTTTTTCTGATATCAGATTGTATCTAAATTTTAAATGTGAAACTTTTCCTCAGTTAGATTTGATGCTAAACCCAGTCAAATCCTGACGGCTAGACCATCATACACCGCTTGTAGAAAAACCCCTGCCTGTGTGTCTGGAGGCGTTTTTATTTGTGTTGTGCGTCTTCTCACAGAGGACCAGTGTTGCTCTCTCTCTACAGGAAACCTGAATGGTCAGAATGTGAAGAGGTTTGCGTCGGTGTACCCAGGGGAGTCCACTGACAGAGAAGCCTTCTCTTTTTACACTTTGAAAAGTTACCAGGTCTGGGTTTTGTCTACTGTTGAATAATTTAAGACTCTCTCATCCCTGTTGTGTGTGTGTGTGTGTGTGTGTGTGTGTGTGTGTGTAAGCTGTCTTAACGCTGCCACTGTCTGTCTGACCTTGTGGCTCAGAAAACAGTCAGATACTCAGCATGCCTTAAGGCAACAGAAGCACAAGCGCACACGGAAATGACAAACGCTCTGAAAATAGCGCTGTGAACTTGTTTTCGATTTTGTTTGGTTTGGTGGTTTATATCTAAACCGTTATTATCATCCAGGGTGTCTCATTAGCAGCAATTTCTCACTTTGATTTCAATGGTTTTAATCATTTTTGTGCGCTGTCCCCAAGTTGCTTTGGTTTGGTTAGGTTCAGGCACAAAAACTACTCTGTTAGATAAAGTTATATTCCTTGTGCATCTTAGCTGAAGTGGTTTCATGCGGGACAAAAACTGTACTCTGAAAATCCTGTTTTGTATATGACCCATCCATCTACCCACTGAAACTCTTTATACTACATCACCTTACAGAAGTTAATGGGAAGGGTTTTCATTTCATCTGCACATAAAATTAGACTTTAGCATAAGCAGTGCACGCCTTTTGGAAAGTCTAAGGTTTTGTTATTCATACACCATTTGGTGAAGCTAGCCCGTGCTGACTATAGCTGCTGTAGCTAATTGTTATGTGTACTCAGGGGTGCATCAATCAGTAGAAATCATACGAGATACGAACAAATCCCGATCAAAAAATCATTCAGCTACAATAGGTCAAACACTTTAGTGTCAAAATTAAAATTTAAAATCATAATTAATTTGTAACTTAACCACTTTAGCAAATAAAAACAAAACCTGGCCAACTAGCTAGTTAGCCCTTTGCATACCACAACATAAGGACACTTAAGTTACTCTGCCATCTTGGTTGTTGTTGTTGTTGTTGTTGTTGTTGTTCAAACCTTTCAATCAGATTCCCTCCCACAAAGCTAAGATTATATATTTCGTCTTTAAATAATTGCTTTATCCCTGTGTGATATATATCAACGGATCATTATCAAGTCAAGTCAAGTCAGCTACAAACTCTTAAAAGTCTGCACCAGGTGACTTTAAGATACTGAAAAGAGGTTTTTGGTGTATCACCTCAAGTTTCTTATTTTCCGTCTACCCTGGCCTTCTCATTGTTTTTCACTCTTTCTCCTCTCCAGATTCATTCTCTCTTCCAGGCCCCTCTATGTGTAATGGCTTCCATACCGAGGAGCTTTTTTTTTTTTTTTACGAGCAAAGCGTGGGATTAATGTCTGCCAGCGGAGGCAAATGGCTGTCCAGGGAGTTACCTGTCAGGACCCTGCAGTGCACCGGCCTCTCCACGGGGCGATGGATGTTACACAACAGCGAGAGACGTCACCTCAGAGAAATGTGGAAAATGAGACAGGGGGGTGGATCAGAAGATGGAGGGAGGTGAGAGGCTGGAGCGCAGTGCTTCAGTGACTGTTGTTGGTACCCAGACGTGAGTCACAGATGGATAAAATGGGTCAGTGGATACCAACTTGAAAAAATCATGCTGTGGTTACACAATGTGCGCTGAAGTATGCAGACTTGAAACTGTGAGTTTGCTATACAGTTTAGTTGTGTCTAAGATACCTTATATAAGGCTTCGTTCAACACAAAACAAGATTATGGGTTCATTGTGACAAGAAAATGGTGACAGACGTAGTTAACATTGATGCAGCTGTACAGATTGTTTTATGTTGACTCACGTTTGAAATACCATGGGGAAACACCTACTGCGACTTCTGTGTAAACTCACAATGACAAATACGTATTGGTAGGGACAAAACCAAAACTACATTATGAGTAATTTGGCAAAAGGAAATGGGAATGGATGCTTGTCTCCGTCTACTACCGTTACGTGAATATCAGGAGTTGGTTCAGGAGATAGAGCAGTAGGTGGCACCAATTCTCTAGTCAGAAAACCAGAAGAAGAGGGTGATACAAGATGATGATGATGATGATGTACTTAAAATGGCGTGAGAGGAAAAACATTTATGCAAAATTTAAAGAAATACGGCTAATGTCGGGTTGAAAGAATCCAAGATGGTGATTCAATCAATCAAATATCAATAAATTTGCATGAAGAGAACTTTGCTTCAGGCTAAGAACAGACACAGAGTTTCATGATTATTTAAAGTGGTGTCTAATGCAAAAATGGCTTAGAGCAGAGTGGAGTGGAGTTGTGGAGTTGATTGACAATATAGTTTGAACATGACAACTGATCAGCTGACCAAGTTGGACAAGGTGTGTTCCAGTCAGTTGTTGACTGACGATATATATAATGTGTGATATTTAAAGATTAACGGCAGTTTCAGGCACAATACATTTTGCGGTGTGGCGCACTTTGCTCAGTGCACGACAAGAAAAACAATTGAAAATTATGTGATTCCCAGTGCAGTACTGCCGTGCTGTGGGCCATAAGTCTTCAGATCCAGCCAGTGCCTGTTGTTCTCATAAATACATTTGGTATTTACTATCGTGTCCAGTGAATTTACTTGAGACATCCGGGTAAATGAACAGCTTTACCTGAAGTTACCTCCATTGTAAAGTGTTTACTCATCTCCCTCTGTGGGCTACAGTCCCAGACCTCTCACCCAAACTCTGCGCCTCTTTATTTTTTTTGGCCTTCTCATCAGAAATTGTACTACATATAAAAAGAGCAAGCTGTTGGTAGATGCCCTGCAAATCCTGCAAGAAACCTTACTGTCGCAAACAACATCAAAATTCAAGTTGTTTCCGACTAGCGGCTCAATCACAGTGTTAACGCTCCTTCCTGGTTGTCAGAGACTAAAAATCTGGATGCACAGATGGAAACAATCTTTATGTGTGGTTTGTCCAGTCTTTGTAGGTTTCAGCTGGTCTTTAGGTTTTTGTTGGTGGAGTTTTAACTCAGGTCATTAGTTCATTTCAGCCCCAATTTGTGGTTTTAATTCGCCAAAATGGCTGACATTTTTAACTGGAACGACCGACATCAGATCCCCATAGAATCACAAACCTGCTGTGAATGTGTTAGTCAAATATACTGCACTGCTGACATGCCTTATAGCGCGACAAGTCACCATACTTCTGACCAATGTGTCTTTTGATTAAGAGTTGACATTTACTTACAGAAATGACAAAGCTAGCTAGCAGAGTTTGACTGTTTTAGAGAGTTTTGTGTTGCTGAAGCGTCTGTTTTGTTCAGCTGTCCTTGAACAAAACAAAACTCACCAGTACTGAGGACAATCATTCTTTCTTTCACTCTTGATTTTAGCAGATGAAATAATAGAGAAAATTAAACCACCCCACCATTAGCTAAGCACCTGTGGAAAGCCCTTACGGACCCCCAGACGTCCCTGAACTCCTTTTTGTGAGCTCGTAATTAGCTCCTGAAACTTTTGCATTTGGAATCCAGTCTCACAGGACAGGGATTTTCAGCCCATGGTGGGTCCCTGGGATCGGAGCTCATTACAAAAACTACTTTGTTTTAAGAAGACCCATCGGTGTCCGTCCTGAGAGCCATTCTGGGTCCTGACCCCTCGGCTGAAGAATCACTGCAGCAGACTCTGAGGTTGAAGTCAGTCTCTGGCTCCCCTCACGCTAATGCACTCACTCTGTCTCCTGTCCTGAGGTCATCCTGCAAACACCGAAATGATGCTGTAAGTAGATAATAAGAACCTGGACTCTCTAAACAAGAAGTTTCTTTGTCAGTTTGAGACATTAACTCCAACCTACACTGGCATGGTTATGGGAGCAGTGGGAGTACCCAGAGGTGGGATGTAATTTGCTTTTGAATTTTTGTGTGTGTAGCTTTTCAACCATGAAATATGAAATCATTTTAATGCCACACTGACTGATGACCAGGTGAATACATCTGTTCTTGCACTATCTAACTTTGTGCTCCAGGTACAATCCCGTGCGAGAAGTATGAAATGCTTTAAGTCACACACCACCAAATATTTCACTGAATTTGGTGAAACCGGATCATATTTTAGTGAGAAAATATTTTCTTCTGTACATCTTGCTGTTGGACTAGTAAGTAATAATAGCTGGCTGCTATATATTGTGTTGTTGCTCACTGTTTGGCTTTTAGCAAAGTTGTCGTAGCTAGCAATATAACAAATACACTTGGTCTTACACTCTGAAACTGGGGGATGCTAAATTGCAAAAATACTGATTTCTATGTAATGTTGCCTTCAACAAACTAATGAGAGCAGATTCTTTGCTGCTGTCTACCTTGAAATTTTTATTCTGATATTCGTTCTGTATTTTCTGCTATTTTTTAATCACTCTGTCAAGCAGTTTCTTTTACATTTCACTGAAAAGGCATTCAGGCCTGACCATGATGTAGCTCTCAAGCCTCAATCCACATATAATAGCCTTTTCAAAGGTATTGTGGTTTTAAGTAATTCTAAAGGTTAACCAACACATACGCAAAAAAAAAAAAAGAGCTCCTTTATTAAAGCTGTTTTCAAACAAGCTACTAATTATCAGCCTTCTAGTTAGCAAAAGTGCTGCCATAACAGCTAGTGAGGTTGTCATTGTGGAATGAACAAGTGTTGTACCTGTCGTGCTTAGAAGAAAACAGGAGCCATCAAGGTTCGTATTAAAACAGGATGTCATTTGGTGTTTGTTTGATTGTGGTTTTTTTTGGGGGTTTTTTTTACGGTTAAATTTACTGATTTTACTGACGAGGTGACGTCATGTCAGCACTGCGCTGAAGAGGCGGTGATGAAGAGAGCTGACGTGGTTTCATAATGTAAGACAGAGAGTGAGACACCAGCAAAGCAAGCGTGACACTGTTTAGCATGCAGTGTTCAGTATTAACATGGTTACAGTGTCGAAAGTGATGTTTTCTCTCTGCACAGTCAAGTTTGGCGGACTGTCTTAGCCCTTGTACTTCCTGTGACATAATATGTGAGCCAAACTGTCAGAAGCAGAGCAGGAACTTTATGTGTAAAATGTTCATGAATACAATAAAACTGAGGCTTAAATTCTGTTTCTATTATAGAAACAAGATGTTTTTCTTTTAATGCAAAAAAGAGACTCGTTGCTGCCATATGTTTACAGATATTGGATTATGTGTATCTTTTATACATGTGTGTCGCTGCTCAGGCATTACATATCTTCAACACAGCTTTGACTGACTGAGCTTTGCGTTCAGGTACGATGGCTTTGCTTAGCAACTCTCAGGCACGCACACACTGGTATATTTTCATATACAAGGCAATTCGTTTTGTGTTTTCTATGCCAAATGTTTGTGCAGAAATCGAGAAAAGGCTGTTTGGATACTTTCCAGAGTGGAGGTTGAATCAAAGTTGATTGATTCATATAGCACCTTTCATGCAAACATACAGCAGAAAGTGTTTCACAAGGCAAAAAGCACAAAGTGGACTATACAACAATGAAATCTACAAAACTAAATAAAGAAGTAGATTCACTTTGGCCAGAAAGAGAAGATGGATGATGCTTAAAACCTCAGCAATAAATGATGAGGCGCTTTATATCATTTTTAAATCAAATTATTTTCAATTACAGACACCATTAGCAAAGCCTGTGGATCTGCAACATGGATGCTAAAGTGGTAAAAGTGTCTGCTAGGCTTGTTTCTTGATAATGGTTCCGTATAGTTGATGTCCACATTTGTTTACACATGTATGTACATTATGTTCCAGACCAAGGTGTTTAAATTAGTCAGAACTTTCAAACCATATTTACTCGTGTCTGTTGTCTCATTTTGTGTAAAACCGTCACTGCAGAAATTTCCCCCGATGTGTCTTCAGCTGCGTATCATCACTGTCATGTAACTGTAATCAAGAACCGCACCGTGTAATATGTTGTGTGTTTTGACAAAGGTTCTTCATCAAGAAGCGACATGCAGGAAAAAAAATTAACATTTTCAAAGCAGCAATGTGATTACCAACAAAATCCGTCGCTGCTACAATTTCCATTTTTGATTGTCGCTGTGTTGTGCTTCATGGAAATCATCAGCGCAGTTGGAAAGCTCCTCCATCGAGCTGAAGTAACATCAACATCAAAGCTGCACCCAGTGACACACAGCTTGTCAGCCTAATCTACAAACAAGGGCTCCAGAAAAAATCTCAGAAAGACTGAGACAGTAAACTTAGTCGACCGCATCTCTCAGAATTGATGGATTGAAAGTGGAACTTCTTCTTCTTCAGATGATAAACCATTAGAGCTTCTTTCCTCTCTCATTTTTTTGGTTTCTTTGACCATTTTCTGGTTGGTAAAGATCAATGAACTGTGCGCAAATTCACTGATGTGACCAAGAAGATTCCCATTAAAATTCAAACACTTACCTCTGACTATATTCAGACATACATTCACACAAAAATCACGCCATTCAGCACCTCCTGCTGTGTGCTTAGCGACGTACATCTGAGCTGATGTAACAACAAAACCTTCAGACCCAGCAGAGCGGCAGCCTGCTGATGCTCCACAGGGAACTGGAAAGTGTCTGCAAAGTGGTTTTAGCCCAAACACGTGGCCGTGAACAACCTCCTCGTGTAAGAAATCACTCCTGGATTCTTCTCGCCAGGTCAGTAGAAGTGGTTGAATGGTTTTAAGAAGAGACGCAAACATGTATTCATCCCTGAAGGAGAAATGGCAAGCAGGGAAAACAAAACAAGTCCTGTGGGGCGAAGCTCGTTCAGTCATTTGCATTAAAAGGGCACCAAGGGGTGTTTAAAGAGGGAGAAATCCTGAAACAACCTTCATGGAAAAAGTAGTTTGTAAATGTACAGACTGATTTCACCAGATCCCTCATCATGTATTGGTTGCGTCAATTCAAACGTCCCTGATAATCCTGTTATTTCAGTTATTTATCCTCTTTTTTAGCTGAGAGCTGATTAGCCTCTTTAAAGACGCTTAATGTTACTAGTAAAGGGGTTAAAGTATGATGTGGTAAACTGGTAAGAGTCAGTTAATCCCAGAAAACTCAGCTGTAACACACATTTAGACACAATTTGTTAATAATAGCCATAATGATAAACGCAGAATACAAAGGGCTTTCCGAAAGAAACAAAATAAAATTCAGTGATGTAAAATCGTTATTCTTTTTTGTTGCTCCTTTTCGTCTTGGTGAGAACTTACGGGGTAAAAAAGAAGAAGAGGAAAAGAGGAGTTGCTTCTTGTCTCACATGATTTCGTCCCTGAACATTGCGTACATGATCTCCGAGCACACGTCTGCAGGCTGTGATCAATCCATCCTGATCCCATCCTGGATCACAAAGCTGCTCGGCTCAGCTTTTCCTGAACTGGAGAAAGAGGTGGATGTGTGTGTTTTTATATGTGTGTGTGTGTGTGTGTTGAGTTGAAGTATTGGAACATGCCCTCCTGCCCCCCCTCCGTTGTCAGACATAATCTCAGCAGTTACAGGGATGAGATGGAGGGCTTATTTGCGTTTAAGTCTGTCTGACGGAGATCCCAGCTTTCACCGGTATTAAGGTAGACGTGACGACATCATTCCCGGACCAAAGCACCAGCCTACACAACTTTCAACTCACAATATCCATCTCCATGCTGAGCCCACAGGAAGAGACATGATGGATTTCAAAGTAAAGTTGTGTTGAGTGTCCTGATAGAACGCCGTAAGTGCAAACACGTCTATCTGTAGATTGTCCTTGAAAAGTACTTGGGGGGATCCGGAGAGAGTATCAAAGACATAATCAAGCAACCGGGGTCGAACACGAGGAACAACAAAATGGATTGAAAGGTGTGATTTTGTTCTAAACAAATGAAATTGACTTCATTTCTTTGGACATACCTGAAAAACATTACAGTGTGTACCCTTAAAGGCTCTCAGCAGGTTGGCTGCGTCATCACCGTTCATATTTACAACCAGTGTGTTTATGATTAAACTGTTTACAAGAACACAACGTTCTTCATAGATTACTTTTGCTCTCAAAATGCTCCAGATTGATGCTTTAAAATATCAAAACTTATTCAGGATCATCACACTCAACACACACAAAATCCTGTGAGCCAAAGCAAAAGTGTTGAGTCTTTTAAGTGTAATGCGACCATTGATACTATTGGTTTTATTATTTGGGTTGTGGTGGAGGGTAAACTTAATCTAGGAGGTTATGTGATATAAAAGTGCCAAACCAAGGACTTTTCCTTGTGTATCTTCAGTCAGTCATTTAAACAAGTCACTTAACATAAAATATGATAAAGTTAAATGAAATTATTATAAGAAATTGTCAGTCAATGAATGGATCTAGAGAAGGTAGTAAGTATTAGCAAATGTAAATAAAGTAAAAGTGAAATAAATATTTTCTGTTGTTTCTGTATTTTCTTTTGTTTAAACTGAAATGAATGACAATTGATGAGCATGAAGAGTGCTGCAGCCAATGTGATGGTGATGGACTATAAAGCTTGATGTATTTTTTATTTATATGTATATATATTATTATTATTTTTTTTTTTTTTTTAAAGCACTAATTCAGCATCTGGTCTTCTCTGACAGCAATGTTCCTGAGAGCTCATATCATCTATTCGGCCTAATAGAGTCCAATCCTGGACTGAAAACTGGTGAAAACCCGTTTCACATCCACATTCAACTCCACATTTTAGTAATATTCAAAGTCTCAAAGTCAAGTCTCAAGTCTCAAATTCAAAGTCTTTTCACATGTTTTCAGCAACTGTGGGAATTCTCTGCAGATTTATATATATGGGTCACATTCTTTCCCACTGGACAGCTGCATACCATATGCTTGCTAATATTACTAGTTAATGCCACCGTCTGTTAATTCTGAACTCATTTGGGAAACATGTTTCACTAAGCAGCCCAATGGATTGTACGAGCTAAGTTCAATAATGTCATCACCTTACAATTTACAGTGCATGCATGAGTAAACACAATGTAATCACAGTGCCATACACATACACAGATATACTTACATTTCCAGGCAAAACGCCCCCATTCATTTGTCTGCATCAGCTGGTTAATGGCCTTGGATGATAGCTGGCTGTAGATTTTGTGGTTTGGCTGTGGCTGGCTATTATCAGTGGTCGTCTGGCTGATTCAGCTTGTTAAATTGGTGGTGGAAGCACTAGATGACTGGCCATTCAGCTTAATGGATTTCACTAATTTACTGCATTTTCTCTTTGTTTGTTCTGTATTTCTCTGTGTAATTTTTCTTAATCTTTGTTTTTTCTTCTTTTCTTCACAAGGAAAAGTCCACAGGCTGACTGCATCCAGTAGTCGTAGAGATAATTTAATCAGTGGACCAAGCAGCCAATATTGCCATCCTGTTCCTCATATGCCGCTGATTGGTTTGAACCACTGTGTTTGGATAGAAACTCGTAGCTCAAAGCACGGTGAGGTGATCCTTGAGTGAATTTGTTGTCTCAATCCAGCTGCCTCGCAAGGCTACGTGATGCTAGTGTGGCTAAAAATGATCACTGATCATCACAATCATACATTTGCTGTAAAGTTCAGGGTGTGATTCTTCTGGATAATTCCGGAAATCCGGATTTTCCGACCTGAAAATGAAGGTCACATAAATCATGCAAATCCACTTTTTTTTTTCTTTTTTTTTTTTTTTTGCGGAGGGGGGTTACGGGTGACCAGTGTGATGACTGCTGTCACCGCTCACCGCTATCAACGATGGAACTTCACTGGATTGGATGGAATTCACCATTGTCTGGTCAAAATTCAATTTGTCCAATACTTTGGCTTATGACCAAACGCCAGTGAAGCTAATACACCAAGCAGGTGTGTGCTTATGTTGGTTCAGCACTTGTCAGCAATGTCCAGGCTATGAGATTGATTGCACTGCAGCTAGGTGTTGGTAATAGAGGGGTGGACACTTTCTACAAAGACCACATTCATAGTGCATTCTGGGGGCATTCGTAGTGAATTATAATGCTTTATGACTTCAAAAACACACAAATAGATAGATAGATATATTATTTTATATATATATATATATATATATTATGACATTACCAACACAAAACAGACGCACACGATATAAACAAAAAGCATGAGGTAGATACAATGATTTCTGATGCACTATATCAGCACTCATAAAACATAACAGATGTGACCTATAACTTCTTGTTTAAGCTTCACCCATTGCGTACACACGCAGATAACGGTACATCCGCTCATCCCTGATTTTGACATCCTTTCCAGTGTGAAAACTTCTTGACGTATAAGTAAATGACGTGTTTGACACGCTGGATTTTGGTATCTAAAAAAGCATTATCACATATTTGAAAGGAGCATTTTTTTAATCTTTATTCCATCTATTCCATTCCTGAAAGTGTCACTGCGTGAACGTATACTAATCCCACGAAACATAATTGTTGTGACAGCAGCAGAAAATCCCGATCAGATCGATAAGATCTGCAGGCTTTGATCACAGCCAGGCCTTCCCATCTGATAGTGTTGTGTATTTTTCACGTTGAAAAGCGCGTGAATCATTCTGTAGAGCAGCACACACCAAGACGTCTGTGCGTCTTTGATCACCAGAGACTGTTTGAGGTTGTCTAGTCGACATTTTTCCACATTTAAGCGCATATGAAGGGTTCTGCAGGTAGTCAAAAGCTTGCATTCAGATATCTGATCAACAGAGGTGATGATTGGTTGTTACACTCAGCTGCAGGTACCTTTTGATCCTGGCAGAGCTCTGCCCCAACATGAAGCTCTTTCATCACATGACCTCAAAGCCACAGATCAAACGCTGAGCCGATCCGAGTCGAGGTACTGCCTCCCATGAGTCATCTTTATCTCCAGCCAATGTGTTAAGGGCCAGTGGGCTCAATTTACCGATGCTCCAGGTGTTCCCCTTCAGACATTTTTTTTTTTCTTTACAAGATGGCATGGCTCATAAAATGACAGTCACCATTTGTATCCTCCCAAAGGAGCCGCTGGTCACGGTTTGAGATGATACGTTGTGATCTCTGTTGATCGTCATGCTATGACAACGTTTAACAGCCAGCAACACATTTCAGCATCAACAGGAGATAAAGTTTGATATCAAAAGAAAACTGTTGGATTCACAGGTGAAAAGTAATTTCATTAAACCTCAAGTTGAGGGGATGCAATGGAAAACTTCAAACCACACAGGGAACAGAGTGCTGCAGGAATGACTCCTGAAACCAGAGGTATCATTTTTTACACTTCTGGTTCCTGCATCTCGAAGTCAGTGTTTTTTTTTGGTGGGTGTGTTTCCTGAAATAAGGTCTTGGGTGTTGTTTGGGCCTATCCCTACCTTTTTTTTCTACTAACTACTACTAATAATTGTTTTTTTCTCCAACTAAACAAACTAACTACGGTTAGGGTTAGGCTCAGGGTTTGGCACTACAAGCAACGTCTTCTAAGAACATCATTTAATCTGTTCATTTAGATTATCATTTGTTAATTAGGCAGATTTTCTTACAGATTTTGTTGTCATTTCACGTGTAGTTCTGGTCGTTTAGTCAACGAAAGTAAACTAAAAACTAAACTGAACTAAAATAAAAAAGTGTACCGGAAATGTGTCTAGTTTTTGTCTTTTGTCAAATGTATTGACACAACCATGACACAAATACCCCCCTTATTAATACAACAAGCTAAAACAGAACAAATAAAAACTGAACTAAAACTAAACTTTTTGAAATAATAAAACTCAAACTTCCTGAACGATGAGTCTGTCTGGCTGTCAGACAATCAGTCTGGCACGTCATGAATATTGGTCAGCTGTCTGCGTTTCGAGCACTTTCACTGTCTAATTTCCCCACATGGCTGCTGTCAAGAGGTCAGTACTGCAGTGCAGTGAGCTTGTTTTAATATGATGTCATTTTTTGTTTTTTTTACGTTTGACTAAAACTTTTGTTTTGAAAGTTTTGAGACAGACCGTACTGTGTCTACATCTTCCCTTTTTCTTGCTTTCCATTTGCAATTACACTGAGCTGCATAGAGAATATCAGTCTTTTCAACAGAAGTCGCTGTCGCTGTCACAATGTATAACACACAATATCTGCCAAGCTTCAGAAAAGTAACTTAAACCCCTGGTTCTCAACCTGGAGGTCCCGACCCCCGTTAGGGGTCATAAATGCTTCACTGGTGGTCGTTAGAAATGTGAGAAAAATCTAAATTATTAATAAAATGATCTTAAAAATATCAGGAAAACTCACCTCTGATGAAATAGTCACAGCTCAAATTGCTATGCACTAAATATAATATGAAATACCCATAAGTTTTGTCACTTAGTTTCCTCAACTAAAGAAAAAGGTTGAGAACCTTCACATTTCAACCAAAGTCAGTTGTAAACTAGTTGTCTGGACATCTCTTTACATGTAAATGGTCAAACATGCAAACTGGTGTTCATATGGCGAACACCAGTTTGCATTTTGGGCGCGATGATCAGTTTCTGTTAAAATGTGCAGTGGAAGGAGCGTTTATGTGAATGACGATGTCTGTTCTATTTCTACCAAAAACTTTTAGCCAAAACAAGTAAAACACGATTGTATGTGGACGACAGTTTTTCTCCGTAAATTGGCCACATTCACAAACCAATGCTGAGCAAAGACGAAGTCCAATAATAAAACAAACCGGAGGCCATTGGAACACAAAGCTCATTACGATCAGGTGCAGAAGCTCTCTACACGCCTCCTCCTCCTCGCTGTTTTATGACACCAACAAGCAAATAAACTGTCCCTTTGTCATTGAGTGGCTTCCAATCTGCTTCATTATTGGACTTGATGAGCCTGCTCAGTAGCTCTGTTTCCTTCTGCATGCTAACAAACAAGCTGACATTATCTAAATATAAAAGCAGTCCAATTTCGTAACTCATCAGTCCCCAAAACAAAAATTCACAGCACAAAAGCACTCAGCAAACTCCAGACCTCCACAAAAAGCCAGCACATCATCCCAGTTTGACTTCGCTTTTCCTGCAGAATTCATGACAAAACAGTTTGTAAAAGCAGGTCAGAGTTTAAAGTCCCCGTGAAGTCAAATTTAGTTTTGCTGTTAAATTGTTGTTTCAGGTATTTTTTATGGTACTAAACAATAAAAAGTTGTGGATGACTCATCCTGCACTCTGGGGTGTATACTAATTTTGCATCCCATTAAACGTTTTCTCGCTCATAATGCTGCAGTCATGACTGATTCCTGTTTTATACAGTGTATGAGTGATTCTGAAGGCTGCTACATGCATCGATGGCCGGGCCTCACTGATTACTGTATAAAAGTACAGCTTTATAACTTTATTCACTGATTTTAGTGAAATATTTGAAAAGAATATATTTGCTGTGTTCCCTTCTGATGTCCAGCTCTTCAGCTTCAACTCTTACTTACGGTATCTGCTGTTAGCAGGCAACAGAACCGGGTTCAGTAGCCGGAACAGACCAGGTCCGAGCACAGCTTCAGAGACAAACAGAGAATATGCATATCTGTATCATCTGATAAATTACTGACATTAAGCCAAGATATTTAATCTCATTACTCACATTAAGAGCAATATCAGGTAAGATTCTTTGCATTATATTTCATATGAAATCAATACCATGATGAATGTGAATGGTTTCTTTTCTTTGAATAAACAAAGGTGTGCTCGCACCATAATCCCCTTCCCACCAACCATCTATATCCTGCAAATGTAGATGTAGTAATATATACATAGCTTCTGTCTATTCTTCATGAACAACACATTGATGTGCGTACCAATGAAAACTTCAGTGTAAAGTTGTACAAGTTTCATCATGTACAAGAGGACCATTGTACTGTAGTAACACCACAACCTGCAGATGCTTAGAACAGATGAGTTCACAGCTCAATCATTCCCCTTGAGTCAGTGATCAAAGAGAGATTGGAGGTGTTAAATAAATAAATCCTTCTAATGTGATCCAGACAGCTGAGGATTCAGGTCCTGTTCTGCAGGGCCAAACTAGGCCAAACCAGGAAGGAAAACAAAAAAAGATTCTCCTCATGACTGGGCCTCTCACACAACACCTCTGCTGCCATAAACACTCAGCGCTCGACTGTTTATTCTCAGCTGCAGCCACACTTAATCAGTCCAGCATTTAAGTAGCCTCTAAAGTAAGCGTGGAGCTCGCAGAGCATCCACAGAGGAATGAAGAGATAGAGATGAAGCTGATCAGGCAGGAGAGACTTGAAGGACAGATGATAGGCAGAGTGAATGGCTTGTATAGTCCCCTTAATCCAGTGACTAAGTGACAGTGAGTCTTTACTGCAGCGACCGAGAGTGGATTCCAACCTGCAGTCCTTTGCTGCACGTCTCCCTCTTTTCTCTCCACAGTTTCCCGTTTATCTCTGTACAAATAAAGTCTTATAAACGCCCCAAAGGATCATTAAAAATATTTATTAATTTACATATTTTTACAAAAGGCTTTATAGTGAAATGAATACTTGAATGTTTAAATCTAAAATAGTCATTCTCATCTAACAAATCTATAGTTCACACCTGTCGAGCATTTGGTGATATGTCAAAGTTTGCAGCTTCTTCTGCTGCCTCGAAGCAGAACAAAAAAAACACCAATGAGAAGTGCTGTAGGTTTAACAAAAAGCTTCACAAACAGGGAAAATTATAAAATGGACGTTTTATGGTTTTATTTTTGTTCATTAAATGATTTTTAAAACATTTGTTTAAACTTGCAGAGTGGGCTACATTTTTTAGCTCCTTACTGCAACGTTTTCATTTATCTTGAGAATTAACTGGGCGACTTTTGGATATTTCTTAGTTTATTTTATTATTTCAAGTTGTTTTGGATTTATCATCCAGTGAACAGAAGAGAAAGTCACAGGAAATGAGGACAACAAAGATTAATGGACAGCATCTTCAGAGGACACCCATCACATCTTTTTCTCACCAGCTTTTTCAAAGTCATAGTTGAAGTTCTTGTGAAACCGTCATGCGTCTCCTGGTTGACAGGGGGCAGCACTGAGCTGGATTCTACTTATCAAGATGGGGTCACAGGTCAACAATGGCAGACAGCACAAAGAGAAGAATAAAACAAAACAGCAAAGCTAAACATGTAACTGACAAGAAAAGTTCAAAAGCTGGCTGAAGATCTGTGCTGAAGAATTTTGCTCACTTCTCCAGCGCCTGAGGAGAGTTTACTGATGCTGTTTGCTTGCAGCCAGAGGCCTGAAAAGCTGCTGTAAAGGTAGACAGCTCATCAAGATGAGTGACAAAGCTTCTGGGCAGGAACAACAGCAGCAGAGGAGGAGAAGAGGACCAGACTAACAATAGAGTTTGTGCCCGGAGGCGAAACCTGGAGGAGAGGTGAGTGGAGGAGACGTGTTAAAGAAAGCTTTTAGTCCTCTTGACAATCAAAGATATTGTGGGCTGTGAGCGGTGGGGAGGTTCTCAACAGGCGAGGGGGAGTTCATGATATTTTGGACACTTGAGTGTGTATTTCTGGCAGTGTTTTGCCTCTTTTGTACAGTTGAGGGTGGTTTGATATAGTGAAGCCATGAATTCTGAACAGTCTTTTAAAGACCTTTTGTGTAACTTTTCTACCATAAAATATCATTTTTTAAATCATTTTGATGCCCCACGTTCTTGGTCTCACATTATGTAACTTTGTGCTCGGGGGACGATCACCTGCAAGAAGTACGTACCGCTTTACAGCACTAAGTCACACACCAGTAACTATTTTACTGATTTTGGTGAAACTGGATCATATTTTATGGAGAAAACGTGGCCTGATTTTCCTTCTGATGTCCTCTGGCTGCTACACGTCAACTCTTATTTACAGTATAGAGTTTCCTAATGGACTGTAAAGTAAGTAGGTGATTTTAGTTCAGTTTGTTAGCCGGGTTGCCCATACTGTGAGCTCAGAGCACCAAGGAAGTGTTAGTGTTTGTATTACAGGTGTTTTGGGCCATCAGGAAGAGGTTTTTATGCACAGGCATGGAGGAATGGTGACAAGGAGCAGAGCCAGTGTCGTGCCAGAACCAGAGCTGGGGGGAGAATGCAACACCATTTTTATGTTAAATACTTTTAATTTGACATTTAATTTTCAGGAAAGAATACAGAATAAATAATACAGACTGCCGTGAGACAGTTTTCATTCATTGCCTTTTTTTGCCCTCAGAGAGCCACTGACTGACTCACTGAGTGCGTCCATTAGAAAAAAATGTGACACTTCACATGTCCCGTGTTCACGTGTCCCGTGTATTTTCTCAGTTAAATTCACCGTACATTGCCAGAACAGGTTGCAATAGTGAAAGGGGAAAAAAAATGTGTAAAAAAATGTGTCAGGAATCAGGAGAATTGTGACCTTGGGAGGATACCAGGAGAGTTCGATGAAAAACAGGAGCCTCTTGGAAAAATCACGAGGGTTGGCACATTCAAGGTATACTGCAGGAAGCCACTCAACTGTGCGTCTCACAGATCTTTTTGGATTTTGTAGTGGTGATCAGTGTTGCAGGGAGCCATTTTCTGGTTTGCGAGGATGTAACGTGAGCGGTATCTTCCTCCAGGAAAGTGGTTGGTAGAAGTGTTAGACTCGCCATGGCCTTTGCTGTGTGACAGTCTCGACTCTTTTCCTCTGGATATTGATATTACATTTCATAGATCTGCAGTTGGTTCTTGTGATCTTAGCAGAGGTGATCAACACAACATTTAAGACATAACCGAGGGAAAACTGAAACTAAACTTGAAACAAATTGAATTAGTAGTCAGCGTAAAGAAAGGACAAATCTCCAAACACCTCATACTTGCGTCTTTCACGTCACCTTTATTGTGTCACTTTGGTTTGACAGACAATCTTGCTGTTGAATCCTGCCACTACCATCCCATCAACGTGTCACAGAGCGCAGAGCTGAACTCCCACCTGCTTCCTCGGAGTGGTGAGTCACCCTGGATGTGTGCATTAGTCAGACGCATGCAAATGCAAAGGGATGTGCTCTGTCACAAGTAAGACTGTGCCTCTTTTTGTTGGCTGCTTGGCATTTCCCTCCGATCCACAGTGAAGGGAGTTCAGATCGTAGTGGCACAGCATGCAGCTGAGTGCTATTTAATTACCTGCTTTTGGAAAACCACTGGGAATGCAACTAATTTAGGTCTTGTTTGAAGGGTAAACAAATGTGCCAGAAGATGTCTCCCATCACCCTCCCAGCAGAGGAAGAGGAGGGGGTGGGAGAGAGGCAGAAGCTGCTTCCTATCACAAATATTATAATAGCCTTCTCAGAAGCTCTTGGAGGGGATTGAAGGCACGCAGTAATAGTGACACTGAAAGGTTTTAACTTTGCATAACACCTCAGTGAATTGATCGAGCTTTGGGCTGTTCTGATATTCAAATAGCGAGCTTTGTTCTGAAACACTTGAGTATAAAAGCTTTGGAAACAAAAGCAGGAGGATAAAACGAGAAAAAAAACTTTGATACTCGAGCGCAGTGTTTCAAACCTGCAGGTGTAGCAGCAAGATGAAATGTTGACTTAAACACTGGGAGATATGCAGAGTAAGTTTAAGACTTTAGTTGGTGGATGTCTAATTTTGGAGCTTGGGGAAGTCCTTGTTGTTGAAAAGTTCTCTACAAACTTTGTTGTGGGTAGATAAGATGGCAAAAAAAAGGTTTTTATTATTGTTATTCATATTGTAAAGTTTAAGCCAAGTTCAGCGTTTCAAAGCTGCACAAACTTGATGACAAATGTGTTCTCTGTACCATCATTGTGACATTTATTTCAGTTAGTGGTGTATGAAACGTGATTCATCTGGATCATTCACCCAGATCTTCTTACTTAAATCTTCTTACATTAACCCAGATCCTTAGCGTCCTAAACCTGTCTTGCACTGGCCATACAAGCAAATTAAAATGATAAATTGTGCCATTCACTGGAAATACAGCTTAGCAGAGTCTTCTCAGACTGGAATCTTCCAGTGAACCCAGTAAATTACTTCACTGACCACATATATATATACGGCTAGATTTTCTTTAAGTCGATAACATAAATGCCCATAATGGTGGTGGCAGTAAACAGGAAGTTAGTAGATGAAAACGAAATTAGCCAAAATTAGCTCTCAGGTGACCAAATTGCTGTTCCATCATCATTAAACTGAGTAAAGCAGCAAAGTTAAATGACGCGGAGAGGCCAAAGGGGGGTGGGGGTGGTGGTGGTGGTGTTGGAGCAGGGCACTAAAGCAGGGTGGTGTTTTGTGGTGAATATTTGCACGTTCAATCTCCTATACAGCAAAAAAAAATCTCAAATGGTGGGAGAGGAATCCAAAGGATGTAATAAGAATAAGACGATTATATCTCAAGAGTTTCCTTGATATAGTTTACCAGTTAGCTAAACAAAAAGTCACCAGACACTTTTCATATTGCTGCCAAACATCTTTATTCCCAACCAAGAATTCTTAAACTAGATTAAACTTTAATTCAATCAAAGTGAAATGTTTTGATGCTATTGATTTATATCTTTTTATACAAATCATTACCATCAAAACATTTCAGTTTGTGTTGATTTCTGCTGTCGGTTTTGACTTGTGCGTGCGTGTGTGTGTGTGTGTGTGTGTGTGTGTGTGTGTGTGTGTGTGTGTAGACAGAGCATTGCGGTGTGTTTTAATATTTTTAATCCCACTGACTGCTGAGTTTGTCATTACAAACATTTTGCATGGCGAGTGTTGCGTAAACCATCGTGACAGTGAATGGGATCATTTTGGCAACGTTTCCTCCTCAACCTGCACAAAGTAGAGCTGTTATTTGGCTGTTTAGTTCTTCAGTGTTTTCATTTTCTTGGATGGACACGGTCAAGTCCAGTCAAGTCAGAGCATGTTATTTATTTATTTATATACAGTATTTACTACTCATATAAGTGTCAGTGTTAAGCCCGAGTCTCCGTTTTGATGCCAAACCAGCACATTGTCAGATACTTTAGTTTGAAGAGCATACTTGAACATTTCACTTGTACTGTGAGAGTACTTGATCCAGAGGGACTGAGCTACTACAACAATATCCTTTCTTTCCCTCTTCACTCCCATTCATCAGTTTATAGCCTTCCTCCTTCCCACCAGTCTGACCTGTACTGTTTATTTATTCTCTTTCCCAAGAGAGGAAGTATGTTTAAACAGATTTTAGCTTGGACGACGACAATGATGATGATGCATGCATGTGTGTGTGTTGATGCCTGGGTGGTTCGTTATAGCTAACTCATTCGTCCGGGCTTTGATATGTAAAGTCTGGAGTTGTTGGAGATGGGTCTAAGTCAAGTTTTGAGTCATTCACAAGTCTGACTCAGGTCTGAAGAACTTATGGCATGCTGTGATGGACTTCATTTGGAAGTCAGGCATATGGTACTCAAGAGTAATTCAAGTTCAGTCTCAATCTATTTAAAACCAGTCCAAGTCAAGTTTGAAACTACTCTAGACCAGCACAACTTCAGTCTCAAGTCAAATGGGTCTAAGCTGAGTCTTAAGCTATTTAGTCCAGTCAGTTCTCAAGTCAGATATGAATTCATTCAAGACAAGTCTCAAGTCATGAGTGACGAGGCTGACTCAAGTATTCAGACAAACGTATGGCATGCTGTCACAGATGTAAGTTTGTGACAAGTTCAAGTCAAATCTCAGGTCATTCAAAACAATACTAAGTTGAGTGTCAAATCATTGCAAGTCCAAGTCAGATCTCAAGTTACTCTAGACCAGTCCATGAACAGTATCGAGTCATTTGAGACAAATAAAAGCTGAGTTAAAGTGCATGTCTGTCCACAGAAGTCTCTCTCAGAAGTCATCGGGACCAGCCCAAGCAAAGTATGGAGTTGTTTGAGATGGGTCTAAGTCCAAGCCCAAATTACTCAAGACCAGTCCAAGTCTGGTCTCAGTCACAAGACAAGTTCAAGTCATTCAAGACATTCATAGAAGTCACAAGTGCTCACAGGGATGTCCAAGTCAAGATGGCTGTCAAGTCTCTGAATAATGCCCATTGAAATTACACAACTTGTTGCTTTCTCCTTCTGCTCTGCATGGATTCAGTCTGCCTCAGCGAGTCTTAAGTCTTAAGTCAACAGCTGCGTGTGTGAAAGTGTGTTTGTGTGTAAAGGAGAAAAAAATTTAAGCTTGCGCTCATAATGCGAGCGTGTCTGTGTTTCTGTGTGTGTGTGTGTGTGTGTGTGTGTGTGTGTGTGCTGATGTCTTTAACCCAGGTTAAGATGTCATTTCCTCTCTTCAGACGGGCCAAATCCTTTAACTTCCCACACAAGCACACAAATGAAAATCACTTCTCACATTCACCTTCTTGAAAACGCACAGACACGCACACACTACTGTGTTCATCCACATGCAATAACAATTCTTCACACATATTTTCTTCACTCACATGCACACACAACTTTCTGAGGAGGGAGGTGTAGGGAGGGAGAGGACAGGGGTGTTACACAAATTACATGCAGACTTTTTGCATCAAGTGTCAGCCCCCCCTGCCTACTCTTCTTCCTCCTCCTCCTCCTCCTCCTCCTCCTCTCCTCCTCTCCTCCTCCTTTCTCACTTTGCTGAACTCTTAAGTCAAACACACCCTCTGCATGAGCCATGACGGAGCAAACGCTGCCCACATGGACTAGGAACTCTCCAGAAATGCAGGCTTCTTTTTTTTTTTTTAGCGGGAATATGTAACTGTTGAATGCATTGGAATATGGCTCAGACCCCGGCAGTAAAGACTCGACTTCGCAGATCCTTCAGCGAGCATGTGAAAGATTCCACCAACAAGGCTTGGGATGTCTTCTGGAGGGGCGTGAGGGAGAGGCGGCTGTGGGGTGAGTTGGGATATGATGTGAATGTAGATTATTCAGCTGGTTGGCAGCTTGGAAGGGAGCTTACACGAGCTGCAGCAGCATCTTTGTAGCAGCAAAGGCTCATTTTCTGCAACTCAGCATGATTCAAGAAATGGATATTAGGGATGTGAGATGAGGTTAAAACCTTGGTATAATGCGATATGAGTACATATATATGGTTGATAAGCTGTTTGAATGATGGGGACGTCAGTCTTTGGCTGCTCAAGTGAAGTAAATACAAAGTCTGAAGTTTCACTTGCTGCCTCTGAGGTTATGCTAGTGTCTGTGAAAGCTGAGATGTAGTCAGGAGTCATACAGCTTCATCAGCATGCATCAGTTAAATCAGGTCCTGAAAGGTACAAAAATGTTCAAAAACATTAGTTTTAATCCGTTATCTGAAAACTCTCTGGCATTCCTCTACAAGCTACAAGCAAAAACATTTTAATGTGCTGGTCAGTTTTGAGATTTTGGGCTATTTAGCTTCTATGAAGTCAAAATATTCGAACATAAACTCCCAAAATGCACGTTTAGGTGTTTTTATTTCACTTTTTGTGTCTGTAAATTTCACTCAAAGTTAGCATTAGATAATACCTAATTTGCATATTCAAACATGACATTTTAGAAAACATCTAATACAAAAAAATAAATGTTTTAATGTAAGTAATCATCTAGGAAAGTTTCACAGTGAATGTCACATATTCACATATTCACCTTCAGTGTCCCCCCTTCGTTTTTTCATCACTGGTTGAGAGCTGGTTGGAGTCGAGATGTTGGAGCTGAATGAAGACTCGCTTCATTTGTAGTCCAGCTGATCCTGAACAGTACAGCTGCACTGGTGACGGACGCACTGTGCTGCACTTCACGTGTGCCTTGGGGAAACATTTTTAAAAGTTCACATCTCTCACGCAGCTAAAGTTCATTCATTATTGCAGAACTGAAATCTTTGGAGGCTTTTGGTGGATGTGCGAAAGGTCAAGACTATTTTCAAACGCTTTGAACTGCTGTCAGAGATTAAAAGTTGGGAGTTCATTCAGCCTTGTTGGTTGCAATGAAGGAATATGTTGCCAGTCGTAATAGTATGTTAGTAGTAAGTCCACATGGAACAAGCACTATTTGTTTCCTCATTTAGGATAGGGACAGACTTGTGGCAGATATTGAGTGTTTACGGGAGCCAGTAGCGAGTGTGCATTAGCTAGTTTTCTTGCCAGGTTTGGCTCCTGGCATCCCAGGTCAGAGTCAGTTCAGTTCGCAAATAGCAATCTTTCCATCACGAAAATCTGTAAGTCACCTTGATGGTGTAACATTATTCCCTGTTGGTCTCAGAGGCTGTCTTTGAACCTGGTCCCTACCGGCTACTGAGCCCGGTTCTGTTTCCTGCTGACAGTAGATTCACTTAGTAACAGTTAATTAGCAGTTAGCTACTTTAGCAAGTCTTTAGGCTAAAGCTATCTGTCCATCAGGAAATTGTAAATCGCAGAGTTGAAGCTGAGCAGCCAGAGGACATCAGAGGGAAAACCAGCAAATATATTCTGTATAAAATATGATCCAGTTTCACCAAAATGACTTTGCTTTGTGAGAAAGTGTTTAATTGGATATAAAATTAGTACACGCCTCCGAGTGCAGGATGAGTCATCAACAACTTTTTAGTGTTTATCAGGAAATGACAAACTTTAAAATACTTTTGTGTCATTGTTGGACCAGATTCTGGAGTATTGGTGACATTCAGCACTGACATGTATGATAAAAGACTTTTAAGAATTTGTTTCTAAGTAACAAACAAAAGTAACAATAAGATAAATTAACTCCCGCCTTATCCATCAGTATCTCTCAAACCACTTCCAAAAACTCGTCATTGCATCTTGGTCACCTCCTGCTGTTTTCTGTCTATTGTATATTTGTAAGGCAGCTCCACAAAACCACCATGTAAGCTGTAGTGGTGACTGATTGCGGTTTCACGTCTCATTGAAGCAGTGAGTGTTTTCCAGGGTTTGTTGCACACCATGAGGGTAACTCACGTGTTGATACTCGTGGTGCTAAACGGAGTCCTCTGCTCCAAACTTCCAGGAATCTCAGCATGGAGCTCTATTAAGTCTCTCTCTCTGTCTGACAGATCCTGAGAGGTCAGATGGTCTTCCTGACGCTGAAGCTCCTCGGCAGGCATCTGGCAGTGTTTCATCACTGTTAACACAAAGCAGGTTATAGTAGATCAGTGAGCCTGTGGTGTGTGTGGTTAAACGGAGGATTCAGAGAATGCTTTTGTTTGAATTTCCTCGAGGGAGGTTTGTTGTGTGTGTGTGTCTGTGTGTGTCTGTGTGTGGTCTTGTTAGTTGAACTTGTGACTGGAAAGTTAATTCATTCAACCGGCTGAGAAAATGTGAAAGGTGACCTTGAGGGCGACACTTCCTCCACCTGCTGCAGTTTAGGAAGTCTTGGGTGTAAACATGAAGGACTGTATGAATATAAACCAGGCAGCTGTGAACTATGCCACTGAAAAAGCTCTGTGTTGCAAAATTATTTGAATCATTAGAATCATAACTTGATTTAATCCACTGAGTTTTTGTCTTAAATTCAGCTTTGACCTGAAACTGTTTTAAAGGTGCAGGGTGGCAGATTTATGAGGCTGTATTTACAGAATATAATGTTAATAACTATGTTTACATTTGTGTATAATCAAATAAAATGAAAATAGGTTTTTGTTACGTTAGAATGAGCCTTTTATTTCTACAGCCTCTCCGCCATTTTGAGCTGCCATGTTCCTACTGTAGCTCAAATTGGACAAACTAAATACTGACTCTTGAAAGGGACTTCCTGCTTTTTTCATGTCCATCCTAACCAATGGAGGGAATGGCTACTGGTCAGCCAGAGGTACTCGGTTGTGAATGTTAAACTGACACTTTTGGAGAGTTATTTAAATGATTAGATATGGCCCAGGCCCCTAATCCAATGCAAGAGCAGAAGGTTTGTGACTGTGAAGTGAAGCCAAAAAACTGCAGTTCCTCAAATGTCCACTTGAAGCTGGCTCCAGAAGTGAGTCAGTCTCCATAAGCCCCCATGTTAAAATGTCCAACTTCACAGCAGAAATAAACATGTTTACAACCTGGTATAAAAAACTGTTTTGGTCTCTATAGGTAATTTCCTTGTTCATAACAACTGTACCAAGGCCGAATTGCTGCATAACCACCCATTCAAATTATATTAAGACCTGAAG
Source organism: Protonibea diacanthus (assembly GCA_028641955.1). Taxonomy (NCBI): domain Eukaryota; kingdom Metazoa; phylum Chordata; class Actinopteri; family Sciaenidae; genus Protonibea; species Protonibea diacanthus. The sequence continues at coordinate 12,097,216 of CM053990.1, forward strand.
TTATGCATAATTAACAGTGTGGCCACTTTGATTGACAGGTAGGTGTCATTACAGGTGGCTTGTTTGTGCACAGCTCCGTTAACAGCTTGCCTTTGGCCATTTTTGGATTAGTTGGGTGCCGGCAAAGGCAGGACTGCCAAGATGGTGACAGCCAGAGCTGCCACAGTCTGAGTTTCACGGCAGCTCTGCAACCTGTGGATGACATAACGAAGATTTTACCTTCCATGTGTCCTTTTGCGCTTTAATCAAACTTGTGTTATAATATGCAACTAGCCTTTTCTAGAAGAGAATACCGTCCATTGTGTTTTGATTCTTGTAGCTGAACTCTGATGACCCTGATGATGTGAAGTCATGTTTGTGACTGCAAAAATCAAACTTTCCTACACAGACAGTAAAATATGTTTCTGATCAGCAGGCTGCAGGACCGGAGAGCCAGGTTTATAAGCTAGAGAAGCTTTTAGTCACAAAATTCAAAGCAGCTTCCTTCAGGGGTTTAAATGAACTTCTGTCACAGTTCAGAGTTGAATAATCCGTCTGCTGTACGTTAAAGTCCAGATTCTCACTGAGTACTTCTTAAACCTCACTGAACACCTCTGATTCACCGACTAACTGTGTGTATTGGTGTGTGTGTAAGTTTGTGAGTGTATGAATGAGTGTTTATGTGTGGGAACAGTCTCTTTTTTTTCCTTGTGTGTTTAATTCAGACAGCTGGTTCTGCTTTTTCTGGGAGAGCTGATACCAGCTGTGTGTACGCTTACATCTGTGTGTGTGTGTGTGTGTGTGTGTGTGTGTGTGTGTGTGTGTGTGTGTGTTTGGATTACATCAACATGTGACGTTAAGAGCAGCCATGCTCTCTGATTGGCTGAGATAGATTATGTAATCTTCATAATCCTGTAACACACACATACACACACACACACATTCAAACAGAGAGAAGACTCAGTAATGGTTTTGAATTAAACTGTGTGTACTTCACATACATTTATAGAACTTTAAATACGTTTAAAACAAGTGACTAGTTTCCTGTAATTTCCATATGAAAAACAACGTTTTAAGAATCTAAACATGCATAAAGAGATCTGACCTTCTTCTTCTTTTCCGATCCCAGATCAGAAGTGAGTAATCGTGTGAACGTAACAAAAAACTTAATGCAACAGTTACAATAGATTTTACGTCATGTAAGCTTCAATATCTTAGTACCAAGTCACATTAAAGGTACTGCTGTATACTCTGGTGCTACGGGGTCTCTTTCATCAGAACAATAACAAAATACTAGTTTGATGACGTCATGAAGTAGCATGGTATCATGGGAGTCATCATTGTTACACAACCACAGCTGCAGATGAAAATTGATCTGATGTGACTCAGTAATTGTTCACAGATGAGGTACAGTATTAAAGTGCTTATGCACTTTACATTTAGTCAGGTCTGCCAACTTCCTTCCTTCCTTCCTTCCTTCCTTCCTCTGATGTATGGTGTGTTTACCAAGAAGTTTTAGCAATCCGAGGCAAAAAAAGAAACTTACCACTACCTGAATAAAATTATGAATTTTGGAGGATTGTTGGAAACATTTGGAGTAATTTTAGTACACAATTCAACACAGTATCACACAGATCTCGTGTTTGTATACATTTTCTGGGAAAGAAACAATATTTAGTCGCCGCAGCATCTTAAATTTGTTTCTCACAACTTTTCAGGAGCACTCTTGAAAGATTTGTTCAAAAAAATCATATTAGTTTTGAATAAAGTACTTTGGTCACCAATATACTGTGCCATCATATATCACGGATGTGTGAGTGTGTAATTTAACTACATCTCTTTCTGAGGGGAAAAAAAAGAGAGTAATCAACCTAGTTTGACTTTTGTTGAAGCTGTTACTCTCTGGTGGTTATTTTCTTCTTCTCATGACCGAGCGGTGAACTGAACCGGATTTGCATCTCTCCTGAGGAGTGATGACCGCGTCGAACACGACCCGTGAGAATCACTGTTCTAATCCTCATTTCAGCCTCTCACTATCCTCCGCTTTTCTTTCCTCCCTCACCACCATCTTTGAGTCTCTCCTCCACAGGAGCATCTCCCGTCCGTTCTCCTTCATCGGCCCGTCCTAATATTTACTCCTCGGCTAAAAAGTTGTCATAACTCACGGCCCAAATATGGTGTTCCATTCAAACCTCGAAGGCGATGTTCTTCCAAACACAGTCGATGCCAGAAGCGCTCTTGTAAACTTTGTCGTAACTTTTTCCTCATGCCTGGATGGACTCATCACCAGTGTGACAGGAACGTCACCGCCTGATGCGAACTGGAATTTCATTCGAAAACATCTGGACTGTGTAAAAATCCACAGAGAACTTAATGAAATATAATGGTAAGAAGTTTGAATAAGCTGAAACAGTCGTGTCCTGTATTTATGTTGAGTGGGAGATGATGTCTCGGGACTTAAAAAGGTCATTTTGATTAAATCCAGATTCATAGGAGGTTTATAGACTGACAGGGATGTTTCTGAAGTCATCATGTTTCTGCTCTACAGCAGGAAAAAGACTTCTCCAGATTCTTTAATGTGACAGTCAGGTTTTATAAGGCCATGCAGTGTGTAAGCTTGTTTGATTCCTGCAGAATTTCTAATAAAATCTGTAAAGAAATGCAATTAACCTTTGCACTTAAGCCATACTCACATTACAGGAGTTTTCTGCAAATGTACTTCAGATGTCCTGATAATCAGAGGAGAAATCTGGTCTGGGACCTTGGTTGGTGCCAATGTATGACCCAGTTTATCTAATCTAACAGTCCCCATGAAGTCGAAATGGATCATATTTTACACAGAGTATATTTGCTGTTTTTCCGGTGTTTCCTGATGGACTGATAGCGTCAACCTGACTGCTTGCTAATGCTAACTGTTTGTGATGCTAGCAAGCAACAGAACCTGGCTCAACATTCTAGCCATTGAGGCTAACGTTAGCTGTCATAACACAGATATTGCGTATATTAAAACTGACAGTTAAAAGCTCATCTCCAGTATAGACAACCTATGTCGACTGCATCTACCCAAACAATTTCTCATCCACACTCCTTTAGCCTTCTGCTTAGTCATTTTGTTCAGTCCGTTAGGATTTTCAAACTCCCCCGTCATGGCAAATGTGATCTGAAGTTCAGCTGTGATGAATTTCCCTGGTGATCAAGATTAATGTTCACGTTTACTGTAGCATCATAAAGGTTGTGTCAACTTTCACTTGGATGGATTAGCAAAATGAATTTTTGCTATTTAGTTTTTATGTTCGTCGGCTTTTTAATTTGTAAACACATGTTTGAGTGCATTTACCACCTCTGAATTTGTGATACTGGAGGACAAAATCTGCCGAAAGCTGACAGAGGGGAACAGAATATTCAAGCTAAAAACATAAGACACATAATTTCCTGTCAGAGCATATATTTTTTTTTCGGCAGGAAACCCAGAAGCCACCTCTGTTTATTTACATAAACAGCCAACTAATTATACAATAATTTTACACTTTAACAGCCTTACATAATGAAGAGGTTCTCGAGGATAAAGACGATTAAAACTGAAAACGAGAGAGCAGAGATACATCGAGGCTCTGAGCCAAATATGATAGAAGGAATTGATGTGAAAGCTTGTGTTTACTATGATCTGAGACAGCCAAACTAAACAGCCAAGTGGGGAAACTGGGGTGGGAACCTGGGAAACACACACACAACACACAAAACTCTTCCTCATGTCTCAGCAGCTTTGACAGAAAGACAAGAACACACACTCAGACATAGACTCTTTATCATCGGCTGTCAAACAAACAGAGTTTTTTTTGTGTGTTTGGACTTGCAACTTGTGTGGTAAATTATTCTGTTTTGGGACAGAAAGAGCAAAATGAATGGAGAGGAGGAAGTGTGTGTGTGTGTGTGTGTGTGTGTGTGTGTGTGTGTGTGTGTGTGTGTGTGTGTGTGTGTGCGCGTTATCTTCTGTCCGAGCTGCAGAAGGACATGAGGAAGAGTGAGTTTAACCACTGGCAGCAACAAAAGACAATAAACTTTTTGGTGTATTCTCTTGCTAAGTAACTCCACAATGACCTTTTCAAGTTTTTAGGTTTTCCTTGGAAACAAATAACTTTATTTTACTAAATCTATCTTGTCTTGTGTCGCTTCCCTGACCCTGAAAAGCTAGGTCATAACATGAAGTTTTAACCATTGTACAGTTTTCAAACAACTGCCACAGTGAGTCTCCCCAAACTGCAGGTAGCAAGAGAGGTATCCACAGGCTATCCAACAAGCAGCTAGTGTACTGCCTGTACTCACTGATGCAGGAATAAGTCTGGCCAACATTATATTCAGTATGCTGCAGCCTACAGGGAAGAGTTGGGTCTGTGGAGGAAGTTTCAAGGGCAACAAGTATGTACAGGAGCTCGTATTGCCAATAGCCAAGTCAAGATGAGCAACAGGGTTTGTGGTACAGGAAGCCCTGAGAGGAAAACATGTCAGCCAGCCATCACCCACGCTGCTTTAAGTAAGCGAAACCTTGTCACAGGACTGAGTGATTTCATAACAATGTTTAATGCCTCTGTGTCAATTGCTGGCAGTTAGCTTGGGAACAGCAGGGATGGAGAGAGACAGGAGAAGGTGAGTGCCGTGTGTCCTGGAAGCAGCATATATCTGTGATGAACCAGTATGTACTGAACAGAAAAATGACCTTTGTCAGCACCAGTGGCGGAGAGGAAAAAATATAAAAGGCACCAGCCGCATACAATGAGGAACCAGGAAGCCAGTGCATTTAAGGTGAACCTGTTCACTTTGTCTTGTACACCTGCATATAGTGCAGCCTACAGTAGCCTACAGTAAAAGGGCACCCTAGGGGGCACTTCATCATATCTTCTCCACTGGGAGGGCATCCTAGAGGGCACTTTGCCATATTTGCTCCACTGCAATTGCCCTATAAAGCCCCCTCCATCATGTTTTCACCACTAGAAGGATGCCCTGGAGGCCCTGTGTCATGTTTTCTCCACTGGAATGGTCCTCTAGGAGCCTTGCACCATGTTTTTTCAACTGTAAAAGCACCCTGGAGGCCTCATTTTCTCCACTAAAAGGACAACTTCCATTATATTTTCCCCACTGAATTGTCCTCTAGAGGAGCTGCATTATGTTTTCTCCACTAGAAGGGCATCCTAGAGGCACTGCATCATCATTTTTTTTCCACTGGAATGGTCCTTTAGATGTCCTGTATCATGTTTTTTTAACTGCAAAGCCACCCTGGAGAAGGTCATGAGGACCTGCATGACATATTCTCCACTGGGACGGGCACTCTAGTCTACCGCTGTGTAGCGTTCACAGCAGCAGCAGCTCAAGTCATTTAAGTTCATCTAAGTTTCTTCTGAGTCTTGTGTTTTAGTTTTTTTTTTTTTTTCTTTTAGTCTGTTCTTTTCAGTCAGGACAGTCTCTGAGCTGTTGGGTTTAGGTACGTTTTCAGCCAGAAACTTGAAAAATGAATACTGGCATTCACCTGGTTCACCTGGTGTGCATGTAAGAAATACAGGTATGTGGTTTGCATCATTTTAGATGCTTGCACTCATGAATTTGACTATTACCTTGCTGTTTTCTGCCTCTTGCTTCTTTTTTCCTTCCCCTTTTCCCTCTGCCTCTCGTTCCCTCTCTTCGTATACACACCATGTCTCTCGTCATAGGTGCCTGGATTTCATCAGTAGTATTACCTCATCCTGAGCACCCGGATCACATGTCTTTCTTCCTTCCCTCTCTTCCTTTTACACACCCTTGCCTCCTTTTTTCTCCACTCTTCTTTGCTCTTTCTCTCTCTGTTCTCCTCCTTTATCCTCCTCTTCTTGCCTGTGTTTGCTGTCTCTCTTGACTGTATTCATATGACGGGCTCAGGGGAGTGCTGAGACTGTGTGCGGGCATTTTTACTATTCTGATCGTGGCTATGTTACAGTTGGAAAAAAATAAAAACCTTTCCAGATGGGAAGCAAAAACAATCCCCGGCTGAAGAAAAGAAAAAAAAATCCAGCTGGAAAAAAAGGATTTAGATTTCAGGTTTTCTCAACTCCAAGAAAAGAATATTTGAAGATTGTCCTTTTTACTAAAAGGTTCCTCCTCTGAATGTATTCTTTCAGAATTCATGAATATTTTACCGTATGGAGCCCTCCAAATTGTTTTTATCAAATATTGTTTGATTTCTGAAGATGCAATCTGTGAGGTGGAGAAGATGAGAATAAGAAGGACGCAGCTCTTCCTGTCCAGAATGAGAATGACTGACTGACTGACTGACTTCCTGCGTGGAGCTGAAAAGAAAATGTGTCTCTCACGCTGCAGCAGGTCAGTTAGAAAGTGGCTCGCTTTGCTGTGCTTTCAAGAGCCTGTTAACAACAACCGGCATCGACCACATCTTCCACTGTGAGTGAGTGTAACAGTTTCGGGGCAAGTCGCAGAAAGCTTTTGTGGTTTTTCAACCTTCGCGTACATCCAGAGAACATCTGATGAGCAGGCTAAGGCAAGTCAACAAGCAGATTCCTTTTGATTACTGATCCACAACAAAAAGAGCAAAGTCATTCTACTGTCCATTTACCCATCCATTTTCCACCACTTATCCAACTGTCTACATCACGGTAGATGCAGGCTGAGCAAGAAAGCCCATACAACCTTGTCCTGGGCAACAACCCCCAAACTTAGGGCTACAACTAATCATTTTCTTGGGTCATCAATTAGTTGTTTGGTCCATAAACATGTCAAAAAAAGGTGAATATTTATGTCCTTAAATGTTAGAACTTTGTCGCCAATCTAAAGATATGCAGTTTAATGTCATTAATGGCTAATGAAACCAGAAAATTCTCAAATTTGAGAAGCTGAAATGAGAATTTGAACATTTCTTCTCCAAAAAATGACTCAAATGATGAATCAATGATCAAAATAGTTCTATTAAACAGGTGACAGTTAATCGACTAATCATCGCAACTCTAAGGTAATTTTTCCCATATCAACAAGACAGAAAGAATTAACTTTATCACACACGCTAACTGGATTGGCCATAAAATTGACGAAAATTAGATTAAGGAAGAAAACACTGTTATTTAAACATAAAACCATGATGCCCTTCAGTTTGAGGCGACAAAGCTTCAGGTAAAAGAGTTGATCATGTCCAGGTTGTCATACGTTTGGCGTCACTCTCACTCAACTCTTCAAGGTCACATTCACTCACATCCTGATGATCCTCATGCAGATCATGTGACCCCTGGACGGGACCATAGCTGTTAAACTCAGCGAGCCCAGCGTTCGGTTTAATGGTTCGGTGGTTGACTGCCTTCATCGAAACACAGCATTGACCTCCGGACTCATAATGGACTAGTCTGGGTGTAAATCCCATGGCCTAATGAGCTGTTTGCTCTGTTTACAACTCTGTGCCATGAACAGAGTACAGTGTTGAAGAAAAAGATTTATAGACTCTGCTTGACTGAGAGAACGAAACAGCGAGGCAGTTGCAATGACGAGCCAAAACATTTTTTATATCGGGCTAAGCTTAGATTGCTTTCTTTTACTCCCGTCTTTCTCCAGCTGCCAACATATTTGAAGGTTGAACCTGTGCGGTTTTGTAAAGTGGCTCCAATATTCAGGCTGCCAGTGTAAATAATATTGTGACCACTCTCCTGCCAAAACTAGTGACAGTGTTAGAATTGAAGATGGAACTGAGTGTTCTGCTCCAACTGCACTCAACCTTTAAGTGTTTTGTTGGCATTTTCTGTCTCTTAACGAATAACAAATCAGCCCAAGGCTCCATTCACAATAACACAGTACTTCTCAGTAGTGGAAGTCTGGCTTAAGACCCAGGCCATCTTTTGTTACATACATAAGACGCAAAATCATGTGATATAAAAAATGTAAATATATTATTCCTGTTCTATACAGTCTATGAATGATTCTGAAGGCTGCTACATGAATCTATGGCCGGCCCTCGCTGAATACCATACAAAAGCACAACTTTATAACTTAATTCACTGATTGTGGTGAAACTGGATCAGATTTTATACAGAATATATTTGCTAGTTTCCCCTCAGAGGTTGTCTGGCTTCTGATCGATAGATGGCTTTAGCCTTAGACTTGCTAAAGTAGCTAACCAATAATTAACTGCTGCTAACTGAATCTGCAGCAGAACCGGGTTCAGTAGCCGTACTGGACTGGATTTGAGCACAGCTTCGTAGTCTAACAGGGAATGACGTTAGATTATCGAGGTGATTTACAGACTTTCCCGATGGGAGGGATGCTAAGTAGTGAACCGCTAACCATCGTTAGCTTGGTCAGCCATGCAGCTAACTGAATTGACTGAGCCCTGACATGCCAGTGGCCAAATCTGGCAAGAAGACCTCCTCTGTAGGCTACTGTATTTCCTGCAACTGGCCACAGCTAGATTCGGAGTTTAGTCCGAGATCCAGCTGTGCAGACGCTGACACTAGATCGTAGAGGTGGGGTTGTAACGCACACTCACTAAAAGCTACTGTAAATGTCAGTCAATATCCACTACATGCTTCTGCATCATTTTATCCACATTTTCCCCAAAGTCAGCCAATATATTTGGTATCTTGGCATCTAGAATTTAATATAAAGTTTTGAACGTCCGAGTAAAGTTTGTCCACACAGCACTGATTTGTAAGAACTGACCCGCCGTCAGGTCAGGGGGGTTGAAGACGTTGAAGAAACAGCTGCTTGTGTCTCCACAATGAAGTACAATGAAAAGCACCTGCTGTATTAAAGCAGAGCAGAGGGACGGGGCTTTGAAAAGTAAGCAGAGTGAAAAGAGGCAAAATATGCTGTCGGCAGAAGCCAGAGTCCCATATTCCACGGTATCTATTGTGCTGGTTTTATTATCTTGGAGGAAATGTGCTTTAGCAGCTTCCAAAGAGAGCAGAGATGGGAGGAGGAGGAGGAGGAGGAGGAGGAGGCCACCTGAGAGCCACAGAAAGACCCAAAAAGGCTGCTTTTCTCATCGCCTCACTGTAGGTTTTCAGAAAGGGAAAGGTGTGGCCGTAAACCAGGGTACAGCAGAGGAAAAGCGCTTATCTGAAATGATTCTCCTCTCTGGGAGCAGCAGGTTGTCCTATGGCTTAGAGACTCTGTTTATTAAAGGTACAGCTTTTCATGCTGGGGCAGATACAGTTTTGCCAGTTTCAGTGTATTTTAACACCATTTGTAGAAGCGTCCTCAATCTCATTCTACGTTCTCCAAGTTTATTTTTGTCTTGCTTTTTCTCAATTAAAAAAAAAGAACAACTGACCATAGCTAAAGATGTGTGAAAGATCTTCGGTCAAGAGTAGTTACAGTAGTAACAGAAGTAACAGAAGTAGTTTTGTAAAGAATGAAAAAAATAAATACCCTGCAAACTCAACTTCAACTCTTCAACCACTGTGTGAGGTGGCTGTGCTTAGTGAATCATCTCGATTTCAGAGAGGTATAAAAAAAAATGTCAAAACCGTGTGGGGAGAGGACATTTCAGATGTTATTTCTACCCATCCGGCAAACACTTTGTTTGAAGCATACTGACCCCTTAAAGGCTCATTTCTACCTGATCCAAATGGCCACGCATGAAGGGCGAGATGGGATGATTCATCTAAGTGGAGTTAACAGCAGTCACTTTCGGGCAGTCTCTTTTTGAAGGCATTCATGTTGCCGCACGTGGTTGTAATCACAAAGAAAAAGCTTGAGAGAGAAGTTCAAACTCTACCAGCTTTCACACGCGGTCAGTCATCCTGTGAGGTGGTTGTGCCTTTCGGATTGTCTGTTTCGGAAAGGCATAGAAACACTGTTAGAACAGTGTTCGGAGGTGACCTTTCAGATGTTATTTCTACCCACATGGCAAGCACTTTGAAGCATACTGAAAAGGGAGTTTGAGAGACATTTTTTTAGGCTTTATACTTAAACTTTTATACTATGTCAATCACTGTGTGAGGTGGTTGTGCCCATTGGATCGTCTGTTTCAGAAAGGTATAAAAATTGTCAGAATGGTGTGGGGAGAGGACCTTTCAGACATGGTTTCAACCCATCTGGCAAACACTCCACTGCAGTTTTTCATTTGTTTCTCTAACCTCAGAGCCTTTGTGATGTGAGACCGAGACAGTACCAGCTCGGTTCTCTCACAATGATATTCGATCGAGATGCTGTTCAACTTGTGTCTGTTTCAGCCACTGGGAAATGAACTTTTTAGTTTTTACCCATCAAACCAAATCATCCTGTGCCTTTTGGTGCTCATAAGCTGATTAGCTCGTCTTGTTGTTTTAATTAATCCCTCATGCACCTCCTGTGTCATTGTTCTACTTCCTGCTGCAGGCCCAGTTTGAGCTAAAGCCCCATGCATGATTGTATTGTTGTTTACATGTGCACAGAATGTTTCAGCAGAGAGCTTTTGTTCATATTTGATGTAAAAGAGACAAATACTGAAACCAGACTATGTACCTCCCTCTTTAAATGCGGTGTTTGATTGCCGCTGTTGTTTCACAATGAGAACTTCCTCCAGCATGTGTGCTGACCTGCTTGGAGGTTATGTTCATTTTCATATCTATGAAAACTCTCTGGATTCTGTTATTATTTATGTATCTGTGGCTGAATAACTTTCCATACTGTTACCCAAGGGAAAAAAAAGAAATGGCTGTTTATTTCTTTCCTGCTACTGCTTCCAATCTTGTAGGAGGACACGCGATAATGTTGCAGACGACAAATTGGTTGGGACAATGCAGGACAGTAGCATTGTGTTGGTGAGGCGCACTATTTTGCCCCCAAACAGACCTCATTTTCCTTTCTGTTCAAGTTAGCATGTACACACATTATGCTGCTGTGCGAGGAGCTTCCTTTTCTTAATAAATAGCTTTTTCACATTAGTAGGTAAAGATGTTTGGATGGATTAGCTAATTTCCCCATTCTACATACTGTAGCCAAAACAGTGAAGCTATTATTAGAATATGGTTTTAATTGGAAGTTTTATTACAGTTGACTTAAATGATTTCTTCAAAACCTTTTAAAATACTTAGTCTTAGTCATAGTCTTGTTTCAAGTATTGTATCAATCATGTCGATACAAACAAATGGATCCATCACATATTAGATCACATCCTGGGAACATGAACGGTACATTAGGTACTTTTAACAATACATTGGTGCTGATATTTGTGATGCTGGTCCTGGTTATAGTTGGCATTGAATCAAAACCAAATGTTGTGGTATCTCAGGGACCAAGTTACAAAAAAAACCTTTCAGAAACTGTGTTATATAAATAAACTCAATGGTTTGCTCACGTGTCTCTTGAGGAAAAACCGAATCAGAAAAAGTGAAAAGTTCTGTGTGTGATTTTTGTCTTCTTCGTGTCTTTTTATCATTCGAACCAAAATCTCATCAACTTCTTCACAGTGCAGATACTCGCACACTTCTTATCCGAGTGCAGAGCGCACCAACACATCACATACCAACAGTCAACACGAAATATGTCAGTTTCAACAGGCTATCTGCTCAGATTTTAATGAAACAGGCTGGTTTTAAAAAAAAGTTTCACCAGGTAGTCAAGAAGTTGAGCAGCTCATAGAGAAGCACTTAAACTTTGCATATTTACACATCCACAAGGCACAAAGCAACTTTAGCAACAAGATTCTAAGTATGTTTGCTAAATATGTTTTTCTGCCATTTGGCATTGGCAGATATTGTACCGTGAGATTACAAAACTTGCTGCTGCCACTAGAAATGAGGTTTATGAGTGGTGATCGCGCTCCATGCAATGTGTTCTCTGGAGTTGCAACCTGTAAGGTGCACACACTGGTATATGTTCATATAGAAGGCAGTTCTTACTCTGTAACTTTGATGGCGTTGTCTAAGTTCTGTATCCAGTCTTACAGTACACATTCTTCATGTCAGCTTTTGGACTGACTGATGCTTTGATTGGTTGGTTCACAAATGAAAACATCTCATTACAGACTGAGCCTCAATATGCTAAAAACAAACATAAATTATGGGTGTTATGGGGGTTGATGGTTCACCAGCCCAACACTAATGTATTTCAGGGCTGCTTCTAACCTCATTTTGATGCTAGATTTTCCTAAGTGTGTCTGAATAAAAGCACGATCATCATACCTAAAACATAAAAATGTAAATGTTGGTTTTCTCACTACGCTTCTGTTCAGGCTTAAATGGGTTCCGGTCGTTGTGGGATCGCTCCTGATCATTATGTGCATCATGAAATCACTCTGTCAGTCATTTCAAACATCCTCTTGTCTATTCTTTAAATGATTGAGTATGCATCGGGAGGACTGCGGTTCATACATGTATTCATGTGTTGTAAAAGTGTACTGAAGTGAGAGTGTTTAACTCTGTTGGTGTTCTTGCCCAGTGATGCACATCTCTCTGCCACTGCAGGATTTACATGTTTGCGCTGTGCGAGTCTGACACGATGCTTCTCAAACACAGCTATGCTATTGTTTAATCAGACTTTTACTCACACATGCACGTAGACACAGTCAGAGCAACAAAAATGTCACAATGATGAACATCAGTAATGAAGAATATTCATTGGAATGAAGCCGGTTAACAAGTCAGGCTGTTTGTTCGTAACATTACAACTTGCACTGCGGTTATTAATTGGACTGCTTGACCATTCAAACATGTTGATTTTAATGAGAGCTGCCATGTCATGCTGCTCATATTCACAGCATCTATAAGATATCATCAAACTCTGAACTCAGTTTGTGGTTTCTTATTATTATATTTCCCAGAATACGTTGTGATTTATGTAACCATTGTTGCCAATCAAACATGAGTATTGGGTCATGCTAACGGCTCTCTCTTTAAAGTTTACACAGTCGCCTTTTTAACATTTAAAAACCATGTTTAAAAGCCTAATTAAAAACAGTACTGTACAGTTGAGAGTGATGGAAAGGTCATTAGTTTTCCAGGTATTTCGTCACAAACCACCATTGGGCAAATAAAAAAAAAAAAAGATGAGTTATGACAATTTCCCTTAGACAGTATAAAAAATGGACATCATATCCGTAAAGAGCCGTTTTGAAGCTCATAGCGTGGTGGCTCTGGCTGTCACCATCTTGGCAGTCCTGCCTCGCAGCTAATCTAAAAACATGGTGGACATGAGCTCAAACAAGCCATCTGTAATGGCATAACTTTAAGCCTTAATATAATTTTAACAGTAAGCTATACAAAAATTCAGACTCAGTACAGTTGTCATGAACATTTGCTATAGAGACCAAAACTGGTACCAGGCTGGAGTGTAGTGTTTTAGTATGTAACATTACATTTATGTATATGGAAGGTGTGGAAACAGATCCTGAAGCACCCGGATGCCAAAGTTGAAAAGAAATTTGCTTAAAATTTCATCATGTACAGTGAGTAATTATATAAATGTCATCTGAATGGCCAAGGAACACGTTCCAAATATAATTATGATTCCCATTAGGCTTTGCTGTTGTAAAAGCAATGCTTTTGGTAACCAGGGCTCTAGTCAATAATCCTCACTACTCATTTGTGCACAGTGTTATTAAAGCTGCCGTCCCCTTGAGGAAGACTTTTTTGGTTGATGGGTGCTTTGGAAGCTTTGTGTCTTCTACCTGTCTCTGTCACTGTCACTCACATTATCACAGGAGAGAATACTTTCTCTGTTTTTATGGCTTCATCCTGAAACTGAAGAGCAGATGCTAAATGGTTCTCAGAAGCAGTAAGTGAGCGTCTATATTCACCCTGCATCTGAGTTTGTGTGTGTGTGTGTGTGTGTGTGTGTGTGTGTGTGTGTGTGTTTGAATGACTGCGACAGGATTGGCTGTCTGACAAGCAGCTCTGTTGTTAAGGAACCTGTGCTGTCGGGTGCAGACACCCACGTCAAAGAGGCAGAAGCCTTATGGCCCTAAAAGGAGTCGGCCTGTCGGGTGAAGATGAACGTTTGTGGTCAGGTTTGTGTCTGGACGAAAGTTCCTCCTGAACCTGGCATCTTCAAAACAAAAGCTTTATCCACCATCATTTCTCAGCCAGGGTGCGACTGTCTCTGTATGTGATCGTTTTTCAGATGTGCCTGATGTGTCTGGCATTACTGTACCTGTTGCTCCAGCGATCATTTGAAATTAGTCGTATATAATAAGAGCTCATAAAAACAGAGCACTATTGACGTTTAACAGAAAATTCTGTTGAAAATCTGCCAACCTGACATTTGTGGTCAGGGTGTTTTTACAGGAATTAGCTCCAATAATTTCATCTGGTCACTATACAGGAGGAAAATGGCGCATGGGACTATTTTCAGTGGCGGATTAATCCACATTTGGTGCTTTATTGTATTTATGGCAGGAGGAACGTGCTTAGTTAAAATAAATGTGTGTTTATGGAGCTCTACAGCACAAAAGAAGATATATTAGGCTTTGATTAATACTCAATGCGTGTTAGTAGATGCTCTCATTGATAGTTTTGGTCTTTTATGGGATTGGCTGAGAAAAAGGCCAGAGTTATCCTTTCATCGCTTGGAGTAGCTGCTACTCTAGCTTCTGTGTTGACTGAAAATGACACCGTCATTGTCAGTGTCAGGGTCAGGCTCAAAGTAAACAAAGCAAACCCCGTCACCTCTCCCAAACAAAAATCATCTTGAAAACCACCTTGAAAATGGAGTCAATGGAGCGGGAATCTCCGTGGCTGTGAAGTGAAGCCAGCTACAAGTGCCAAAAACTGCAGTTTGTTGAATGGCCACTTGAGGCTGGCTCCAGAACAACCACACTCTTGAGCTTCGCAACAGCTCTTTAGAAACTATGACTATGTCAATGTTTCATACAGTTTATGGGCCAAAACCACAGTTCAGGAACAACCAATTGAGAGTATCACAACCAGGTTTTCAGCTATTTTTTTTTGACTCTAAATAATGAAAATGAGGAGCTACCGGAAAGGTAGGAAATCCATCGAGAAAGAGGCCTTAAAATGGTCTGCAATTATGTAAAGTATGAAGTTTGTTTGCTAAAATATGCAATAGCCGCTGCATTTTAAAAAAAAGCTATATTCAGATTTAATTCTAAATCTTACTAACAGCTCTGTAGTTGTCCCACGGTGTCCTGATTAGACTTTGTTTCACTGCACATGTTCAGGAAGATGTTAAAGAAGACAGATGATCATTTCCCCCATTACATTACATTACGTTTTTAATCCCTAAACCTGCTGTTTTAAAACTCTGGGTCGGCCAAACTCATCAGTCTTCAATAATGAGTTTGTTTTGATGCCGACAGTCGATTTGTCAGAGTTGCTGCGTCGAGGTTAGAAGGTCCTCGTTTACCTGGAGGATACTGTCTAAGTGTCTGAGCCCAGCTGTGCCAGACGGATTCCTCGAGATGGCGAACAACAGCTCACAGTTTTTCAGGTAAAGACCTCGGCTGTGGCCCTGATCATTTTGCATAAAGCGACGCAGTAATTCAGCTGTGTAAGATCACATTGTTACTCATTCAGAGGAAAAAAAATAAAAAAATACCGTCTACAGAAGCTTTTCTGTACACTGGGAACAATTTCATGACTCCCTCTTCACGCTCTAATGCTTCATCTATCATGCATTATTCTCTAGCAAACAATCCTTCTCTGATTGTTGTGTTAAATCACTGCAATTCGGAGCTGCGTTGTCTCTCACACAAGCAGCTACCAGATCATTTCTTGTAAGTTCTGACAAATGAAAAGAAAGCAAGGTGTCGTATTTGTCTCGTCTCTCTTGAGAACGGGACAGGATTACAGCAGTCACACAGAAAGCAGCCCAAAAAAAAAAAAAAAAAAAAGAGAGAGAGAGTGTTAATTTCTTTTATTATCTGTAAACTGGACAGGATGGCTCCCACATTAATCCCTATCCAGTTGCTCCCTTTTTGGAGTCCTGTGGTACTAGAGGCTGAGGATTACTCGTCTCCTGCTGCGTGGTTGGCTCCTGTCGCTCGTCATGGTGGCTGTTAAACACCGCCGCCGCCCCCGCCCCTCTCCGCCGATTCATCTTCATGCGGCGTGAATGTGGTCGCTGCTGATAAAGTGGAGATGCAGCGCCGGCGTTGTTCCCCTCGGCGGGAGGACAGAAAGAGGTTCAGGCAAGCAAGGAGAGGGGAGGGGTGAGTCGGATCGAGGTCCAGTGATGCTGCTGCTGAGTCCCCGGTGCCATCTCGCTTTCATTACCCACCTCGGTTTTGTCACCCGCTCGTGTCTCATTCCTCTCTTCTTTTTTTTCTGTCGATTGTCTGTCTTCTACTGCTTCTCCAGTAACTCTTCTCTCATCTGCTGCTCCACCTGTTTGGCCTCTTTCCACTCTGTCATCTTCTCTTCATCATTCATATCGCCTTCCTTTCCTTTTCCTCAGCTACTCTTTCCCCTGTAGCTAATTGAGGACAAACAGGTTATTCATCCTCAGAACACATGTTCACACTTGGAGTGGCTACAACATCTTTGTTGCTTTGCTGTCTGTCCCCTTATTTATTGTGTTTCTGCAGTGCACTGTCAAATTCTGTTAACGTATATACAAGACATATATAGTTACATCTCCCCATCACAAAGTTATTCAAGATATTCAAGTTACAAGCAGCAGATCTTTTAAGAAGCTGTAAACAGAGAATGTTTACTGTTTTCCTTGATTAATAATTCAAATCAAACACACATTTTCTGTCACTGATTTGTTTCTTCTCTAAACCCAGGGGGAGGTTGCTTCTACCTCCATGTTGCATAAGTGACAGGAACACCGTCCTCCGTCACTAACTGTACGCTACAGACTGTACACAAGTCTTTTAGTTTCCCATAGATGTCGAGATTAACTTTGCAGACCAAGCATACTCTTTAGTCACATGATGGACTGCTACGATCTACACGTGAGCTAATACCGTTAACAAGCTAACGCTTATTTACTGTTTACCTTCTTGCGCAAGTTAGCAAGTCTCTGGAATTTATCCTCAGTAGGTCACATGACCTCAGTGGCTGAGTGAAGCCAATGCGGTGCCAAAAACTGCAGTTCCTTGAAGGGAATACTTGAGGTTGGCTCCAGAAGTGAGTCAATGTCCATAAGTCCCCATGTTAAAATGTCCAATTTCACAGCAGAAATAAACATGTTTACAGTTGGTTTCTATAGCTAATTTCCCCATCTAATGCTGTGTTTGCTAAATGTGCCTTCTGCTGCGTTCATGACAGAAGGTCTCTCCATCACTTCTAACCACAAGCAGAGACGCTATTAGCCAGAATACAGTACTTTTTTTGTCTTTTTAAGGTTAGTGATTCTAAATCCGTTGCTGGATCGTTGTTTTTGTTTGTTTACTTCAGAGGACAGGAAGATGTCCTCTGTCAATAGAACAATCTCCCAGTTTATATCCGTGTTTTGTCTTTTCAAGGCTTGAAACACAGGAGGTGCAGCACAGGATAAGCTGCTGATTCCACCCTCCTTAAACGAGTGGACACCCTTGGGGGGCCCCTTGAGGACCAATGGGGGTCTCTTAATTTGCTACCTCCTCTCAGTCTTCCAGCGGTGGAGTGTGAGCTAACTTCGTGACAGCTTTATTAAAACAAAACAAGATGTTCAGCTGAGAGACGTGTGTGCGTGTGTTTCAATGTGTGTGTGTGTGTGTGTGTGTGTTTGTGATTTTGTTTTCGGTAATGATCTGATATTGTTTTATGGGTTTGTTTTGCTGTGTGTATGTGTGTGTATGTGGTTGTGGTTAGTAACAACAGGCCTGCAGGGATTGAGATGTGGGGAGAGAAAACTCAGCCAAGAGGCTCCATGTCTGCCAGGCGACGGATGGAAACACAAAACACACAGCAGCCAAACAAACACACACACACACACTCAGTGTTGCAGTGCTTTGTTGTAGACTCACCTCTGTTGAACCTTCTGAGCCGTTAGAAGAATCAGAATCTGTGACTTTCGTCTTATTGAAAATCTGAAGGACACACGCACACTTCCCCTTATGAAGATTATCCTCAAATCGCAAACTCTCAAAAAAACAAAAAAAAAAAACAAAGATGCTGCCCCAGCAACTTCTTGTTTGGAGGAAGTCAACCTGCTACTCTTACCGTCTCTCACACCAGACCCCTCTGTTAGGCGACATTCAATTTGCAGTTAGCCCGTTTTCCATTTGCAGTTAACTGGCTAAATGTGTGACTCTGGGGATCTGAGGAGCAGACTGAAGTTGAGCTATTGTTGTGGCGCTTCATTACTTTACTTTTCCCCTCGTCGAGCCAAATTCTCTGTAGTTTGGCGAGTTGAGGAATTTGCCGTTGAATGTTTCGTGAAATCATTTCTCGGCAGGAGGTTCGAAGTGTTATTACCTCGACTGTCACATATAACCAGTGAGGGAGTCTCTCATTTGTCATCAGTAAACCAGTAAGGAGAATATGTCTTCACATTAAAGCCGCAACAAGCAGCTTTGTCTCTTCTGAAGTGATTGTGACTGATGTCATAATTTATCTGAAATGCTGTGGACGTTTGTGTAATGTTGGAAAAACGTCAAATTTAATAAGGCCTCGATTAATGGATCCTTGTATTTTTGTATTCATTCATTTTACAAGTAGACCCAACAATGCAGTCTGATTGGTCAAATATAAAAAAAAAAGTGAGAATGTGCTCAAATCATCATGACATCACAACTCTTCATCACTAATAGTATTACTCTGCCATTTCCATGGTAACTACCAGAGCTGGTGCAAAATCCATACATTGACAATAAACTAATAAATCAGATTTATTTTGTTGTTGTTGTTGTTTTTTGTACTGCGTTTCAAGGTGAAATTAGGATGTTATGATATTTTGTAAACCAGCAAATTATCCAAAGTACAATAATATATATTGTTATACACAGATTACAGGTGGTGTTTTTGAAAAGTTTTTATTCATAAAAATAATTCAGGACCCACAGTAAGGCTATGTAGATGATGACATACATTACATTAAAAAGTCCATTAGTCACATGTCTCAACGGGCATCGAAGAAGCGCAAACACACTGCTAATCTCAAATGTTTCAGATTTAAAAAAAAAAACAAAACTGGGATTTTGGGAAATATTAATAAAATCAACTTGACTTTCTGTGATAGCTCTTGAAAGGACAAATCTCACCAGATAGTCTGAAGTAAAACTGATGCTGAAGTTTACAGACAGATCTGGAAATCAACAGCACAAACTTCAGTTCTTTTGCAATGCTAAGGACTTTGACACAAGTGAGACGCTGCTGCCTTTTAATGAACAAGCTCACTTGCAGCTAATGATGCTGTTAGAGCTGCTGAACACAGTTAAAAGGTCCATCCAACAAATCCATCGTGTCATTACCGCATTAATTTTCAGTTAGTAATATAATTACCATGAAGGCAATAATCAGCCTGGTGACTCATGCAGGACTGTGTGTGTTATTTCACTTTACAAGAAATTAAAAAAAAATCTTCAGTCTTAGTATTTGTTGAGGTACTAGTTTTAATGTTTTTCATAGAAATTAGTATTTCTGTGATTTAATATTACTATTATCTGTCTTTCAGCCTTTTTTCGTAAAGCTCTTGTCGGGATCTTCTTGCTCCTCGACTCGCTACTCTTCTCTTCTTAGCTTCTCCCATCAACCATCAGCCGACTTCCCCACCTGACCTCTGACCTCCTCTTCCGAAACACTCACACTCCCCTGGTGCTCTGAGCTTACAGTCCGGGTAGCCCAGCTAACAGCAGCTATAGTTCGCAGCATTTCATTTCCATCAGGAAACTGTACATCAAAGATAGTTGATGCAGAGCAGCCAGAGGACATCAGAGGGAAAACCAGAAAACATTTTCTCCATAAAATATGATCCAGTTTGACCATCCATCCATTATCTGTAGCTGTTTATCCTCATCAGGGTCACGGTGGGGCTGGAACCTATCCCTGACTTTGGGCGAGAGGGGGGGTACACACTGGACAAGTCGCTAACTTATCGCAGGGCCCACTTCCACCAAAATCAATGAAATAGTTGGTGGTGTGTGACTTAAACTGTCATGTACTTCTTGTGGGTGATCATACCCGGACCACAAAGCTACGTAGCGTGAGAACATACGTACGAATGACAGACGCATCATTCACCTGATTACAAGTCAGTGTAACATCAAATTGATTCAAAATCTGTTATTTTACAATCGAAAAGTTACACCATGGGATTTTAAACATGTAGTAAGGAGTAAAATAAAAAAACATAAGGCCTCAAGAAAACATGTGGTGTTTTGTTAAAACTTCAGTTCTCACATTCTGGCTGCCTGTTTTTATTGTTGGCTGGTGTTCTCCGCCTCTGATTCGTACCTGGCAGCCTTTGAAAGAGTAGCACAAACTCCACCCAGCTGCTCCATCACCACCTGGCTGGGATCCCTCCGAGAAGCGCTCCCACGCACGTGTGTTTTTTCTGCATCTGTCAAACAGTCATTCTTGTGTGTCTATGTCATGTTAAAACTTGTTACAGCGTCTCATTATTTGTAATTACAAATAATTTTGTTCCCTCATTTGAGGTCACAGCTAAAAGCTCATCATGGAACAATGACTTTATAATTTCATTCCAAGTGAAATGTCCGTAAATGTAAAAATGTGACAGCTCTTTTTGACAAATTGATTGCTGGCATGAAAACCAACTCTTAAAAGCTTTAGACATTTGTGTTAATATGCGCGTTGCTTTTCAAAGGATGTCACGATTTTCATAATCGCCATCATAATCATCAGTATCAACATCGCCATCATTGTCTCGAACGTGTGCAGCTTCTCCTGTAATGGATGGATAAATTCAATGAAATATTACCTCCAACGCAGCCCACCATCTGTTACAGCCAAATTCTGATTGTCATCATCATCTTCAGTGAATAATGGAAAACTACCAAACAGAGTTGGCCGCTGCCTAACGGTAGTTAGATTTTTTTAAGTTTTCATGCTTTTACTCTGCATCCAGCTGAAGAACATGAACATAACTTGGATCAAAAGAAAGAACTAAAACCAGAAAATCCCAAAGAAGTTTTGTTGGGGATGAAAAATCGAATACGAAAGCAGAGCACCAGTAGAGATATTGTAGATTACCATCACCCCCCTTTATGTTTAAACACAGAGGTACAAAAGTACATTTTCAAAGTTCAAAGACTGTGAAAATGTACAAATAATGGACCCAGATGAATAACCTTTGATCTAACACAAAGCGCTGACTATTTTCTATCCATGAGGAACACATTTGTACCAAGTCAGTCTGAACTAAAGGTTCAATAAAGCTCATAGAGCAGCATACCAGTGTCATTACTGGCACAAACAATATTTTCTACATAAGCCAACAGTATCAGCTTGTGAGGAGAAACCACCGCCCTCCGCCACAGTGCTGACACCTGTTCACACACTGAAAAAAAAAGCAGCAATTTAATCATAGTGCGCGTGATAAAGGTGTCACCTGATGTGCGGTAACAATGTCATCCAGTTTAATGGAAATGATGGAGCACTGTTGGCATCCATCATCTGGAAAACCTGGCTGGTTTGTATAGATTTACTCTTGTCTATTGGCACACCTCCTAATTCATTTTCAATGAGAGGCAAGGAGACAGGTAGGTTCACATGGACAATCTGACAAGCAGGTCAGGAGTATCCACCCGCTGCCAGAGTCGAATTGTCTTTTTATAATGGTCTTTTTTTCTACACAAGACGCAGGAGACACTGTCGGGCACTGACCGCCATTAATGAGAGACAAACTGTTGTTTAAACAGGAGGAGACTGACTGCTAATTTAACAACAATAACAATCTCACAGAACGCTCATCTGTTGCTCTATTTTGTGTGTATTAATGCTTAAGAATGGTAATGCTGAGAAGCCAGTTGGGGATTATGGTCATGTAACTAGACTTTTAAAGTGTTTCAGACAAAAGCCAGAAAAAAAATAGATCTGGTGCATTCAAATTAAATGGAAAGACTCAAATTAGGGAAAGATAATGGGAAAGATATGGCCACATGAATTTCAATCACTACAACTGAATAAATAAAAAAAATAATAATGTTTTAAATCATGTGAGGCAGTTGGACTTGTGAGATCACACAAGAATCCATCTTGCGAGGCTTCAAGCTATTTGATTGTGTCAAAACCACAGTGGTCCAGACCGCATCAGCATTAGCATCAGCTATGACATTAGCTAGGCGTAGTTCAAGTGACTAGTTAGTGTAGATGCTGCTAGCACCACTTGTATTGAAAGAATCATTGGAAGATGAGCAAAGAACAGCTTTTTTCTCTTCTTCTTACTGGCTTCATTAACAGTTTGATTATGTTATCTGGTTTGTTGATCTGATTGGTTACCTGTGAGTTCATCCGTGACAGACAGTAACAGCCAGGTGGTTCATCCAATTGCCAACCTTTTCCCCAAACAGTTTCCCTGCAAAGGCTTCCCAGATCTGGTGACGTTGGGTTACTCATCACAGGGTTTTCCAGCAAAAAAGCCGAGACTGGATCCGATTTCCATTCAGCAACACACTGTGTTGGCCAATCAAAGAGGTGCAAGCACTCATTCCTTGTAGATTACCTTGCAATTCTGTAGTTTACCTTGAGACTATCCTTTATCCTTTAACCATGAGACAACATGGATAAAGGATAAAATGGCTTCTGGTGTAAAATTATGTTTCATGGTTATATGAACTGCTGTGCAGTGTATTTTCTAGATGCTGTGCTGGATTGAATTCCATTTTCACAAATACAGCTGTAGCAACACCCACACCGTCTTATCTTGTGTGTTTTTTGATACAGGACTGCTTTGGCTCTAAAGGCGAACTTTACTGATGACGAAGCTGCTTGTATTATAGTCTATTAATAATTTTAAGGTGCAGTTTTTGTAATTAACCAGTCAATGTGCATAACTTGATCATCAGCATCTTGTATTATTTGTTCCATTTAGCTGATGTTTTTTCTGTGAATATGGCCAACAATGAGTAGTAAAACCCTCTATTGACACATTGTTTGTACACCGAACATATGGCATTATGGGTAGTGTGTTTGTTATTTTTTTAAAGCAGAACAACAGCCCGTGGGGTAGAGTGAGTGAGGGGAAAAAAGCCTCTCCAGAGCCCATTTGGGATAAAATGTTGTGTTTTTTTTCTCTTTAGCTCGTATTTGTTCAGTTAGTCTTTTCCTCTCTCCCACTGCAGTCTATTTCTGTCACTATTTTTCCTCATCTACCACATGTTCTGGTCATTAAGTATCTATTTTTCGTCGGTTCTTTGTCCTCCTTCTGTAGCAACCATTCAAGTGAGTTTTTTTAGCATATGTTCAGGACTTAAGGTAATTTAAGGTAATAAAGTTTTTATCCCTGTTGGCCTTCAATTTTGTTCAAAACCACGGGATGAAACTTCCTTCTGCATCTCCAGCCAGTCCAAACACTGCAACAAAAAAAAAAAAAATCACCCAAAACAATACATTGATTGTCCATTAAGATGCCTCTTTCCTCGCCGTCATTGATTAGTAGAAAGAGATGTTCCTGATTGAAGCAGCAGCGCTGTTCTTGCCACTTGTGTTTTGCTTTGGAAAGCTCTCTCGGGCTGTCGGGGCTCCAGTCAATGACTCTGCCAGCCGACACCAGTGCCTTCTCCACCGCCAATGCCAGACATATTGCTGGAAAACTTGACTGTGTAAATGATTTGGTCTGGTTTGGTCTGCTTCAGTTCAGTCGTTTGGCCCTGATGAATAGTTTTAGGCTGTTCAATGAGTCTCAATGAAACAGCAGAAGCACTTTCTCATTACTGAACGCGACTCACACTGCTGTGTGTTTTTAATATTATTCTGAAGGGTTGTGATTTTGCATGTTTTAAGAAAAATATATCACCTACTTTACATTCCTGATACATATTTTATATATATTTGAAGACTTGTAGCTTTTAAGAAAACAATGATTTGCATTCATTTTATTCATCTTGGTAATCAATTACTTGTAAGCAGTTGCTTTTATTTTATTTATTCATTTATTTAACAAGTAGCCCTGGATCAGTTAGTTAGTTAGAGTTCGGTACCTTACTCAAGTGAACCACGGCAGTGTCATGGAGGTGAACTGGCATCTCTCCAGCTAGCGCACTCCATATTGCGGTCTGTGCTGGATTTGAACCTGCCACCCTCCGGTTCCCAAGCCAAGTCCCTACGGACTGAATTACTGCCGCCCCATTTATGTTTGCTTTGCTTAATGGTGGGGCATGGAAAATCAGCAATGCGTTGGCACAGTTTTAACCACCCTCTGCAGTGCTCAGTCCATGATAGAGCTGTTGCCATGTACCATACTGAGATGAAGTTGGTATGAATGCCCCTGATGGTGCAACGGTATTTCCATGGCAGGCAGGAAAGTTCATGGCCGATCTTTCAAACTCCGGACAGAAACTTTATGAGACACTACCCTCTGACAGGTTGTCAAAGTGAATTTGGCTGTTGCATTTGAAAAAACTCCAAAAACTAAACAATCTGACTGTTGGCTGCTGAAGATTTTACATCAAGTTCTTTGATAAAACAAACTTGTCCCTTCCCTGTTTTAATGTGATGCAAATAAGGTCCATGAAGAGTTGGTTTCCCCAGTTGGGTGCAGAAGAACTTCAACCCTCAACCCCCATCCATTCCCTTTGTGATGAGATGAAACGCCGCCTGTGAGCCAGATCTTATGGCCAACCCTAAAGGTGTCTGTGACTGTGTGATAACAACAATCTTTCAAGTATGTTGGGGTCATGGCTGCTGTGACTTTATAGTTTGGTCCTAAAAGAATTAATGCTGGCACAGCCTTTGGTTGGTCCACACTGGCCTTCGGTTAAGCAAATTGAGACTGCTGTTTCAGCTTAAGTTGTTTCTGTTTAAGATGATTATTTCACCACCTCTCTGCCACTGTTGTCAAAAAGGTAAAGCGTTTAGCAAGATGACATTTGAAGGGATAAAGCTGCTCCTGAGCCTGGTGATCTTGGAACAGAGAGTCTTGTAGCGCCTCTCAGAGGGGAGGAGGGCAAGCTCTGTGACCGGGTTGAGAGGTGGCCCTCTGCAGACACCACTTTTACACATTTGGGACAGACTTAATGGTGGGGCGTGGAGAACCGGTGATGCGTTGGGCAGTTTTCACCAGCCTCTGCAGTTGGTAAGAGTGCTCTTGATGATGCAGCGGTATTTCCACGACCCTGAGGCAGGCAGGAAAGTTTATGTCTGACCCCTCACACTCCAGAAAGAAACTTTGTGAGACACTCCCCTCCGGCAGGAGGCTGCAGCCCATCAAGACCGAAACCTCCCGCCATAAGTATAGTTTTTTCCCGGCTGCAGATAGCCTCATCATCTCACTATTTAACTTGATGTGGAACACTAATGCAAATCTTTACAGATATGCTTTGTACATTTTGTCTGAACACTCCATCCTCTTCATTCAGTTCAGTTGTAATTATTGTGACCAATTCTATGTGAAAACCCTCTCGGCAATAGCTTTGACTTGTTGTCCACATACTTTTCAATCTGTAGCACAGCCGGCTGTGGTGTAAATACACAGAAAATAACACTTTGTGAGAGTAAATGCCACTCTGCTTCACATTCTGGCTCTTTGTCATCGCCTTGTCATATATTTTTGTACATTGGGACCCCTGCCTGTGTTTTTTATCTCTTATATAACAGCCATTGTTATGGAGGACAAACAATTCTGTCCTCCATTATTTATTCTTCTGGTGTTGGTAGCGGGCCTCAGGTGATACTGACTGCAGCAGTGGCACTGACTCAGGCGGGGTCAGCTCAAACTAAATGTACTCACGGTACCGAAAACAGTGCTTTAAAGTCATTCGGCAAATGGCTCATCACACCGTGCTAAAAGCACCTCCTCTGTCGCTACTTAAAAATTCAGCTCTGTGAAAGTTGCTTTCAGATGGTTTTATAACCTGCACGGCTTTGAATGCCAATGCAATACGTGCTGTCTGCCTCCATGATGTGACTTTTATCCCGAGGTCTCTAGTGTCTGGCCCGGAGAGAAGACTGACTCGACTCCAGTGGACCCGATAAACAACATACATGAATTCTTAAATTGAGTGGTGTTTTCCTTTAAGTGAAGCAGATGGGTATCACCGAGGTGAGTGCAGGTTCATGGAAGCCATCCTGGTTCTCATTACATTGTGATGCGGCCCCTTAAAACCTCATTCGTCGCTGCAGGGATGGACAAGATGAGCGGGGTACAGCCGAGACGAGGCAGGAGGCTGAAAAACAATCTGTTTGTGTCTGAGTTGCTGCTCGGAGGGAGATCACTGTCTGTAGATCAGATTTAGAGTCATGCTGGTTTGTAAAGAAAAACATATGTATGAGGATTTGAAACTTGTTAGAAACTGGCACATATTTTTCTAACTTTGACCCAGGAAAAATTAGAAATCTGTTGAGAAACCCAATGTAAATCCACACCTACTGTGTATTGGAACTTCCCAATGCAACTCTTACAACCAGTAGTACCACTCCACTGAACCCCCACTGCAACCTATACGGTACTACAGGAGAGCAGAAATATAACATGCCGCCTTTTATCGGAACCTTTTTTTTTCTAGGAGAGCAGATGATATTTGTCTTTCAGGCATGATACACATCAACGTATGGTATATAGCAACTATGCATATAACCCTTGAAGTTATCATTTTGTGTTATTTTAGATTGAGAGACTACAGCCACTGAATGCAGAGCAAAAAAAAATCTACAGAGGAAGTTTCATGGCCTATTCACCTGTCGTGTCTCAAAATGTCAGAGTTCCACAATACATATCTTTAAAAGCCATTTTCTCAAAATATGTTTTTTCTCAGACTCTAAGTCACAAATCTCCACTTCAAGCGCATATACATGCACCAAACCTTCCATTTTGATTCCTATCTATATTCTGATGGTTTGTACAGAGGGGTTTGTTCATATATCATTCATAGCCTGATCTATACAACATTTTATTCATAAAAACATTGATTTTTTTTTTTTTTATGGCTGTTGACAGTGTTTTCTGATGAAAAGAGATATCCAAAGTTCCCCCTTTGACTCCAATATAATATGTCAACAAAATGAAAGAACCTGTCTTTATTCAGTGTTCACATTTCTGGAAATGTGTGAAAATTAGAACACTTTTAGTGAGAAAATGCCTCATTTGCATATTTAAGCAGAACATTTCTATATGTAAGTAATTAACTGGTGAAGTTTCATGGTGCTATTTATTAATTTAAACTTTTTATGATATTAACTAGTCGTGGCTTAATGTTTTAACTGTTTGTTGTAACTGTTCTGACTGTT
Organism: Protonibea diacanthus; assembly: GCA_028641955.1. Classification (NCBI taxonomy): domain Eukaryota; kingdom Metazoa; phylum Chordata; class Actinopteri; family Sciaenidae; genus Protonibea; species Protonibea diacanthus. The sequence continues at coordinate 12,124,431 of CM053990.1, forward strand.
CTTCTCTGTGTGGTACTAATAGACAGCATAAAGAATGGACGTAGAGACATCACCCATATTATCAGTATGGTGGCTCTGGCAGTCCAGTCTCTGCCATCTCTTGGCTAATCTAAAAATGATGTGGATTGTCAGTGGACCTGAGGCAGGCTGAATGATGCAAGAAATGTGTATGAACGGGGAAATTAGTTATGGAAACTAAAACCGTTTTTTGTACCAGTCTGTAAACATGTTTATTTCTGCTGTGAAGTTAGACATTTTTACATGGGGGCTTATGGAGACTGACTCGTTTTGGAGCTAACCTCAAGTGGCCATTCGAGGAACTGCAGTTTTTGGAACTTCCTTATTGGATTCACAGCCATGAAGGTTGCCGCTTGGTTGTACTTTGGAGAAAATGTTTGACACCCATCATAACTTCTAATACGTGATAACACAAATCATATTAGAAGCTCGAAAGTATCTTCAAAGCTTCATGAAGATTGGAAATCTGCAGAAATGGAAGCAGCACAAAATTGAGCTATTCTTCTTTTGAATGGGTGACCTTTCTTGTATTTTCACATGCTATTAGACTCAAGCACAGGTGTCATAAAAAGTAAAACGATGAGCTAAAAGGGGCTAAAAAGCTCTGTAGCTCAAGAAACAAGAAACCCGTTACATTACACACACACACACATTTGATTTATTGTTAATATGAAAGTTTTTGATGAATGGTGCTATAAAATGTAACTGATCTAACTCTCTGTGAAAAAGTTGCATTGAATAAATCACATGCATGAAGAAAGTTATGACTGTTAGATCGACTGTTGTTGTAGCAGCTGGTGTGGCTCATTCAGGAAACCCAGAGGGTGAAAGTTAAAATATGCTTTAATTCCATTTAGTCCTGCAGTAACACAACAACTCTCACATGTCTGGTGGCCCCTGCCTGATTTGATGGGTCTGGCTTCCAGGATAAGCCGATCATTTTCTTATTTTTCTGGGGGTCCAAAGCCGAAAATCTTGAGTCGCCCCAGGAGTTCATGTGTCAGTTAGACAAAATTAAGAGCTCTGCAGATCCGACAGCACATGGCCCCCAGCCTTGAATGAATCAGTTGTTTTTTTTCAGAAGAGGGTGTGCTGTTCTGCCGTCTCTATGAACTAAAAAAAACTCAACATGGAGATTTATGATAAAGGTCTGAGAAAACGACTCCTATCTTGAGTTATTGCTAAAATAACAGCATTTAAAAACAAGAGCTGATACCCAAAAAACACAGACGCACAACTCTAGAAAGATTAATGATTTATACAAATGAGCTGTGACATTTCTAGATAGTCAAAAACTCAAGTTTTGGTCAGAACTACAACTATTGCTCTCTGTGTGGTATACTGATACACAATATAAAGAAAGGACGTAGATTTTGTCCCAAAGGTTTCAGCACCTTGGCAGTCCTGTCACTTGGGCTGTAGCAGCAAAACGGCAGTGTATTTAGTTGAGTTATTGTGAATTATTATAAACTCATCTTTTCATTTGTGTGAGATAAAATGTGTTATGTTTCAAAAGTTACGTTAGCTGTGTTTCCATCCAAAGGCGTCACAAACTTGGACCAAATTTGGACTAATTCCCCAAAAGAGAATGTGTTGTTAAATATTAGGAGTTGGTTCACGAGCAGTAGGTGGCGCCAATTCTCCAGTTAGAAAGCTAAAAGAAAGAGGGCGCAACAAATTGATGTTTCCATTAAACCTTTCCAATGTGATACTTCAAAATGCATCAAAATACCTTGTAGCTTTTAGTAGAATAAACTGCCAGGCCTGGATAGTATAAAATGATAATGCAGTGTGTATTTCCGGCTTTAAAATTTTCCAAAATGACAGATTAAAGGTACCCCTGTGGAGATTCCGACCATGATACATGTTCCTGTGTCTGGTGAGACATGCAGTGAATGTGACAAAAAGCACAAGCCAAGGTTACCACTGTTTGCAATGTGGACAAAGAGGGCTGAAGTCACTCATTATTTTGATGTTCAGGTACAAGGACTAAGATAAACCCTTAAATTAACCTTGCTTCTCTATTAGTTTCTGCTTTTTCTTTCTAAATGATTCATGTGTGATGTAATTCTGGAGTCTTAATTGATTTACACAAAGAGTAAAAATGTTTCTTAGACTTTCGGTTTATTGGTTAATTCTGCTGCCAGACTGAAGGTTGTTCTAGGAGATGAATCATTTGTTCTCTCTGTCCTAATAAATTCAAGAGTCTTAGAAGAGTATGCCACCTGTGCAGCATCAGTGGTTTTTGGCAGCTGTTCAATGCGTCTGGAATTCTTAAAAAAAAAAAAAAAAAACACACCACCTAACAGCAAAACGCATTACTTCAGATGTGAGCGGACACTTCACTGCCTGCAGTTGTTTTTGTCTGTGTGGTGATTGTGATGAAAACCGAAACAGAGAGCAGAAAAGACAAAGCAGAGGAGAGGAGGTATCAGTGGATGGATTCTGTGATCCACAGCCAACAAAGCGTTGTGTGTGGGGGGGCAGAGAGTCTCCAATACAATGCCAAAACAAATATATTCGCAGGGTGAGGCTTAAGCGTCAGGCATTTAGGTGACACTCTCTTAGAGACACCACCGTTGTTATTTTGATTAATTTTTAAAATGTATCCGGGTTTGTCTTGAATACGAAAAAAGGTGAAAATAGAATAAAACCTGTTAACAACATGAGAAATCAGAGGAGATCTGATGAGGCCCATATGTTTCTTTTTGTTCTGCAATTTCTGTTACCAAAAGTTTACACCGATCGGCCATAACTTTATGAACACCTGCCTAATTTTGTGTAGGGCCCCGTATGGACTCCACTGGACCTCTGAAGGTGTGATGTGGAATCTGGCACCAACACATTAGCAGCACATCCTTTAAGTCCTGTAAGCTGTGAGGTGGATCCTCCATGGAACGGACTTGTTTGCACATCCCACAGATGCTCGATTGGATTCAGCACCATGAACCAGTTGTTGTGTTCCTCAAACAATTCCTGAACCTTTTCTGTTTTGTGGTACATACTGCTGGAAGAGCCCGCTGCCGTCAGGGAATGCAGTTTCCATGAAAGGAGCCCCACAGACTGCAATGCATTGTTTGTTCCGACACCTTTTTATCAAAACCAGCAACCTCTTTCAACCTCTTGTTAACTGCTCCCCATCATTCCCCGTGTGCATCAGTGGGCCTTGACCACACATAACCCTGTTGCCAGTTTGCTGCTTTTTCCTTTGGACCACTTTTGATATGACTGACCTCTGTAGACTGGGAACACCCCAGTTTTGGAGATGCTCTGACCCAGTTGTCATCACAATTTGGCCCCTGTCAAAGTCACTCAAATCCTTACGCCTTGCCCATTTTTCTTGTTTCTAACACATAAAGTTTGGGGACAAAATGTTCACTTGCTCTCATCAAACCCCAACCACTGACAGGTGATAAAGGTGATAACGAGATAATCTGTGTTATTCACTTCACCTCTAATGTAATATTACCGGCGTGCTGATCTGTCTATAAATCTGTTGAAATGGATCTATAAAGTTTAATTTAACATAAAACATCAGTAAAAACACAATATCCTCTAAGTACCGTAAGGAGTGACTAAGCTAAAAGTTTGCTGTTTATCGGAGGTCACCTTATCGAGGACGTACTGTTTATCATCACAAACTGCCTGTTTGGTTGACGCTGTAACAGTAATGGATTTTCAAGGCTGATCCAAGTCAGACAGGTGTGGGGGCAGGAGTCAGTTTCCAAAGCTGTCCAAATATCTAACAAGCACTTCTAAAAAGTATACAGGAGCCTCAAAAGACCTCAGACGTATCTTCGACATTTCTTGTTATTTACTGGCTGACATGCTGATACCCACATATCTGCAATAATCAAATATAAAATGACATGTCAGCCAATTTAACCGTCTAGCTCTAGCTAACTGAAACTGAAACTCAAACTTTACTCAAAAATGTACTCTTTCCATGGAAGCAGTTTCTCCACTGTCCACCCATGAATACTAAAAATGGTATGAAATGCATAATCATCTAGGGGAGTACTCGATTTGAGCTTCTGTTGGGTATCTGTTCAACGTAGAGGGTTACTCCAAAAAGGACAGATCTGTGCAGCTGTGGATATCGTGATATGTGGAAGTATTTTAACAAAATAAATGCGTAACATGACTTCAGTTGTCAACCTATACAGTCCACTTTTTTCATCACTAAATTGCCAACATAATATTGACATAAATAATTTTATTAAAAAAAAAACTAAACTTATTCTACCGGCCTCGTGTGGCAGTGAATTTGCGATGAGCCTGTAAATAATCTGCCCACTGAAGTGAAGCTCTTTCCTCTCTAACCTCTAATTTCTTGCGTCCTCTGTGTCCCTCCTGTAGTTCACCTGACATTTTATTGATTTCATGCAACTCTCCACGCTCCCTAACCCTACTGTAAACCTGTAAGCCAGTCTGTTGCTCTTTATGGATCCGATTCTTTCTCCTTCACAAGTATGTGCAGTGAAACTCTGCGAGGTGCCAACCTCCCTGCACCAGTGCCTCTGAGGCATATTCCTGCACATTTATCATACTTGTCGGATAAAGTGACTCTGATTTAGATCTCCCCCTACTTTCTTCTTTCTTCCTCAGAGCTTTTCACATGGAAATGGCTTATTCTGCTCCACCCCACCCCTCTCCTTTGTAAAAAAAAGAGATGCATTTATCTCTGGGTGGCCAATCTTTTGCTCCTCTTATTGCTTCTTGTCAGCTGTTTTCTCTGCGTACACGCCAACTCCGTCTGACCTGCTTATCCAGCAATATCCAGAGCCTGCTGTAGCCTGGGAGCAAACTGTTCCTGGCCCAACTGAAATCCATCATGCCACCTGGGTTCCTTATCACGTGGAGAGGAGAGTAGAAAAGAAATACGGGGTGGTCCAAACACAGCGACGGCGGGGGTAAAGATGAAGAGAGAAGCAGAAGGTAGAGAGGGAGAAATAAGAGGAAAACTGGGTGGAAAGACGGGAGAGGAGATATGAAATATACAAACAGTAAGAAGTAGGGAAGGGTTTAGGGGAGATGGAGAGGGAGTCGGAGAGATGGAGTCTGTAGCAGCTTAGGAGCTGTGACGGGTCGGATAAGGCAGAGATGCGACAGTCTAAGAAGATGTGGTGCAGATAAGATGGATGATATGCTACAAGCTGCACAGGATGAATAAAGAGCAGCAGAATTTATCTCGGTTATGGCAAAAATGAGAAAGATAAAGGGACGATGACGTCCAGTAAACCTTTAACACTGCCCCAATTAGCAGGAAGGAGGGAGGGATGTTTTGTTATGTTGGTCCATAGATCAGAATAACTCTGTGCTGAACTTTTTCTACCAACTTTACGGTTCTATCCCCCTGAGACTTTGAGGTATCATAATTGAAAAGTTTAAGGGAAACAGCAAACTTTAAAAAAAAAAAAAAAAAAACTTTTATCAAAAAGTGCTTGCGCTCACATCTAAAAACACCACTGGTACTGGGTAAAGTAAACCCAGTATAGTATCAGTGCTATATTGACCAGAAACAAACTTGCTTGCCTGTCTTGAAATCCGATGTTTTGTTAACCCGTCCATCCACGCCGACCTCCTCCCAAGCAGCTTTGTTGCTCTTTAATAACGTAGCCAGACTTCCTCCTTTGCTCCTGTCATAATTACAGCAACCACTATGAGGACCTTTTACTTGGTAATAAACATTGTCATTTTTTGGCACTGTTCCTTGGAGGACAGTCGCAACACGACATCTATCCCCCTTCTTGTGATGTGTCCAGACAGGACTCGTGATATGTTTTAGCAACCGAGGCACCTTTCTCTAATTTGATCTAATAGCTTTTAAGTGCTTAGAGCACTTTACCTCACCAGTAAGAAAATGAGATCTTGTTGCTGCAAATGTAAAGTCATCTTACATGAGCCAAGTCCGGCATATCGAGGGGAGCTGGGAGTTTTGGAAATTTATTTATTCTCTTCTATTCTTAGTAGAATCAGATCATCAGAGTCCCACTTTCTAGAAACAATGATCCGCTTCGAAGGTTCCACGATAACTTATATTTAAACTAAGTCTCAAGTTTTTGTGAGTCAAGTCTGAACTGGAGAACTATATTATGACTGATAAGCGCTAGCATGCCCTAGCTGCTGGCTAGCATGTTAGCTGTTAGCCAACTGCACCAACTGCAGTAGCTCAGCAACCAAGTTTAAGTTGAATCGAATAGATGTTGGTGTTTAAACTTCCACACCTTGACTTTTTCTTTGTCGTGTGTGTCTAAAATGTCCACCTGAGAGTTCCATTGTTTGTATACACGAGGACAGAAGAAGAGTGGAGAGGCCACAGGTGGAGAAACTAAATGAGCTTCTGCCCTCCACACCTGCTCTCTTTCCTGTCAGGCACCTCGTTAGTGCTGAGACTTCACTGCAACTACAGGCCACAGTGACAACACACACACACACACACACACACACACACACTGTAAGTGTGTGAACACACTGTCAATATAAAAAATGTGTATATGGTTATTATCTGCACTGTAAACACACAGACACACACTTTATGTTCTTTCTTTAATGTAAACACAGTTACTGTCACATTGTCTCAAACACACATACTATATTATTGAAATAATAAAGGTGTGTGTGTGAGTGTGTGTGGGCAGGATTCTGTGGTGTTCATCTCTTTGCAGGGCTTGTCTCATAAAACAGATCCAACACAACATGAGATTTTGGCCTCTACACACACTTCTCCTTGTGACTCATTGACATAATTCATTACCTAACCTTAAATCAACATTGTGTAGGAATTGGTATTCAGTCTAATATCACCTCTGTGAATATGGACAGCTGTACAGCAGCTTCTTGCTTGGTCACTCTCTATTTTCCTCTTCTAAGCTTCTTCTGTCAACATCCTCTTCAGTCTCTTCTCCTCTGTCATTATGTCCATAGAGGCTACTGAGCCCGGTTACATTGCCCACTTGCCCAGCTCCAGTTCTGGCACGACACTGGCTCTACTGCCCATGAGCCTTCCCCTGCACCCTGGGCATGAAAACCCGGTAGTCCAAATGTGTGTGGTAGAAACTCTGCCGATGCTCTGAGCTCACAATTCGGGTAGCCCGGCTAACAAACTAAGCTAACATTAGCCAACAGCAGCAATAGTTTACAGGTGTTTACTTTACTCAAATTTCCATCAAAATACCAACAACTCACTTTGTGCTGCCTCAAACAGGCAAGCAGCCTATTTTGAGGTCTGGAAAAGATCAACTTCTCGGAGCTCTGCTTGTTGGAGCGCCATAAAACATCAAACATCCACTCAGAATCAGAATCACGTTTATTGGCCAGGTATTTGTACACATACATGGATGAACATACAGTCTTGTACACACAACGAGAAATATACTTACGCTTGACTGCACCCCTTTCTGTCCTTCTGTCTACCTTGTTTTTCTGATGCGCACACACACACTTTAATTCACACACACACACACACACACACACACACACAGATTCCTGCTTCTCTTCTCTCACAGTCATTTAAGGTCCCAGCAGCCCTGATCAGATTTCAGAGTCAGCCGAGTGTGATGATACAGACGAGCTGCAGCACAGCAAAACACTGAGCTCACACTGCTTTCTGCCCGAGTGTGTGTGTGTGTGTGTGTGTAGTTCAGAAAGAAGTGTTTTCCACCCGGGATGTGAAGCATTAGCTGTTTAACAGAGCATCAGGGTCAAAGCTCCGTGCTGCTCTCGGACTCGCACCAACTGCTCAGTTTGAGTCCAAGATTTTTTTTTTTTTTAAAGAAACAATGTCACATGAGAAAATAACTGACAGCAGAAGATGTGAGAACATTTCCACAATGTCACAACAAAAAATGTTCTGGATATGTCATATCATGAGTTATTGTTTTCTCATATCTTTAAAATTGTTTTTTCAAGTTTCTATAATCTTACTGAAGTTTGATCTTAAGTGTGTATAAACAGACAATACGCGTGAGTGCAAGTGCAACAGTAAAACTATAGCTGCTGTTAGTTACTGTTTGCTAATGTTGTCTCAGCTTGTTAGCCAGGTTGCCCAGACTGAGCTCAGAGTGTTAGCATTTGTACCACATGTATTTTGGAGCACCAGGTAGAGAAGGTTTTCAGGCCCAGGGTGTGGGGGGATGTTGATGGGGAGTGGAGCCAGTGTTGTGCCAGAACCGGAGCTGGGCAAGCAGACAATGTAACTAGGATCAGCAGCCTCTATGTACATAATAACAGAAGGATGTTGACGAAAGAAGCTAAGAGAGAAAATGAGAAAGTGATGTAGCAAGAAGCCAATGGACAAAAGTAAGTCTGACTATGGCTATGTCTTGTTGTTGTTGCACTCACTTGATATTTGGCTGTTAGCAGAAGACTAGCGAAACTGCGAAAGTAGAAGTTGAAGTAATACAACAATTCTTAATGACATATCTACTCATATTTACTAAAGAGCTGATCTGAGGTCATGACTGTGTGCATATCTCAGTGCTTGTGTTGTATGAAATTTAATGGATCTGTTCCAGACTGTCTGCTGCTCTCAGTGTTCTAAACTGGCCCTCTCTCAGGTCAAGAAAAGCACTTTACAAATAAAATGTATTATTATTAAGTTTGTCTCTTAGCTCTGATTTTGAGCACGATGTTGATCATATTGTATCTTTCATTAGTGTTTTCCGCCCATTTCAGCATGAAATATAAGCAATATTGTTGCCTGGCTTCAGTATTCACAACACTTGTAGTAGTACTTGTAGTACTTTGGTTTTGAGAAGGCATATTTGTTTGTGAAAAGTGTTGCTCAGCACTGAGAAAAATCAAAACAAACAACCAGATTTAGAATTAGCGCCTGTCACTATCTTTGTCCTTTCCATTAAAGCTAGAAATTTCTAATCTATGGCCCGTTTCATAATAGCTACTGTTATGATCACAGCATCATGTTTCACAAAATTGCAGATAAATATGCACAATCCTGTCTCCTATTATGAAACTGTTTTGATAATTACCTTGCAGTGACAAACATAATCGCTGCCTGGATGATGTTCACAGACTGAAACACTACATTTATTTGACGACTCACAAGGTGGCGGTTGGTGTGGATGACAGGCGTACAAAGTGCAGGTCTATAACACTACAGTCCTGAGGTTGTGTCCAGACTTTGGAGTCTTATATCTTTATATATGTATATACTAATATATATATTTCTATATAATAATATGACAACATAATCTGATCTGAATTATTAAAAAGAATAATTTTCTTGAAAGCTCCATTCAAACCCAAGTTAATATTGGTTCATTTACAGAATTACTGGAAGCTTTATTCTCTAATTACGTATTTTCAACATTTAATTATTTTGTTCTTTTCAGGGAACATTCCACAGAAATTATGATGGACTGAAATAAAGCATGAGTAATTAATTCAATACAAATTTCTTGCTTGAATAGACGTCTTAAATTAACATCTGAATACTCTGACAGACACTCATCGTCTGCCTTATTTTGATTCACTTTGATTTTCTGTCATTTTGTCACCCCGCATCACAGTCGACCTCTTCCGTCCATCACAGAGCTCTTTTACAGAGAGAACAGGACACCTGTCAATCATCTTGTCGTTCTAGACTTTTAGATGAAAATGCCTAGCGGTCATTTCAGAGTGTGAGCACTTTTTTGGGGGGGGGGGGACTATCTGTTGTCATATGTCACCGTTATTCTCCTGAGGCGTTCAACTTGAGTTGACCTATTTGATGCGAATGGGTGCTCATCGGGAGCACCGGAGACACAATTGAAGGTCTCTGGGACGAAACAAACGGCTGAATCGTCGGTGAAACCAGCGTTCCGGCTCAAAGTTTTCAGCTGAATTGACAGATGACTTCATTTACTTTCACTCTCTCCTCGAAGAACATATTGATTCAGCTGAGCTGTTCGTCTGAGCGGACGCTCTAAAATGTAGGCAAATTAAACATCTTAGAAAATAAATGAAAGTTGCAGTTGCAGCCTGCAGTGATTTTACAGTTAGGTGATGATGAAGACAAGCCACAACACCCTGTCCACTGTTTGTTTGTGTTACAGTAATTAAATACTATGCTTATTGAAGTGTAACTAACTACTTTTTCAGATTAAAACAAATATATACAAGTAGATAGTAGTGTTGTTAATCAATTGGTCCAAATCTTGACAATTATATGAATTGAACAAGTGGAGCTGTGAAGCTAGCATGGCTAACCCACCTTTCCAGGCCTTTCAACAAGAATTGTGGTAAATTGTTTCCTGTATGATTAGGAATGTTTCTTTCTTTTCTTTTCTTACAGTTGCATTGCATTCTGGTCTATTGAGTTTCTTCTGGGTGCATAAATTGTTCTCTGAGAGTTTCTATGCTGGATTACTTTTCATGTGATTGTTGAAAACTGCTTTGTGCCCCAGAAAGAATCCTCCTAGACTGATACAAGACCTAACACTTCTGTAAATTTTGTAATTATTTAGTTTGTTGAAACTTTTCTTTCTGCAGGAAATATGATATGAAGCTTTACATTTATCCAGGAGGTAACTATCACCGCCCCTGCAAAGAGGGCGCATTCTTTCACTCTCAGCATAAAGGCGAGACTCGTTAATTTCAGTTTTCTGATTTTCACAGATTAATCTTTTAAGAAGAAGAAGAAGAAATTTGAGTTTTATGTCCCAAAAGTTTCTGGCAGAAAGAACAAGAAAATCACTATACTTTGTTTCTCTTGCAACAAACACATTTGTCCGAGATATGACAAAAAACAACAACATAAAATGCATAATGTTATGTAAAAACCTTTTATACTTTCAAACTATGATTTACGAGAGTGTCCACCTCTCTCTGCTCTCTCTGCACAGGCTGGTATAAACTACCAACATCAGACTAATAGATACGATCTCAGAGGTCAGCTCCCACCAGAAACCGACTATCCACTGAAGCCATTAGTGCAGAATGCACACACATGAATACGTAACACACACTCAAACCCCCGTACTCAGAATCAATGTCATGTTGTAGTGGCGGTGTCCTGCCACCAGGTGTCGTTTTAGAGTCAATCAGAGTGGAAGAAAAAGAAACAGATGAGCACACTAACACACATGCAGTGTGTGTTTTACATGTAAGGCAGTAATCATGCAGCTCATTAATCTGGAATAATTGATTAAATCTACACAAAGCATCGATCTGGTCTATATGTGGTAATCTGACTTGTTCTGCATATGTAAAGGAAGATGAACAATTTACCTTCGGGGAGAGACTGAAAATTCTGTCAGTGTCAGAAAAATATGGAAAATGATTTGATTCTAAAAAAAAAGTCTGAAAAGAATGCTGCGATTTGCAAATCCTTCCTGACCTACATTCAATTGAATACAGTACAAAGATAAGGCAATATGCACTAATTTCAACATGTTCCAATAGGAGCCAGAAAAGACTGGGAAAGTTGCGTCATGCTCAGCAATGCACCTGTTTGGATCATCCCACGGGTAAACAGGTTCATTAGTAACAGGTGATAGCATTATGATTGGGTATGAGAGGGGCATTCTCGAGTTGGATGTTCACAAGTAAGGACGGCGCGAGAACAATGTTACTCCTTATTACAGATTTACTTTTAGTCAATTAGGGCCAGCAGGAACAATTTGTTAACATATACACATCCCTTTTTAAGCCGATGAGGTGAACTTCACATCCAGCAGTTACAGAGCAACACGATAATTCATTTTTGAGTCATATTTGTGTCACCTGATGAATCTCAGTTCAATAATTCACACTCTTTTAGCTCTGTTTTTGGTCTCCCCCACCTCCTAAGAGAAATATCTGGCTTTTCAGCTGCTAAATGCACCACTATGTTTAGCAGCTAGTCTCCAGCTGTGTTTGTCTGCTATTACAGTGAGGTTTCTTGCAGCATTTTTCATAAAAAAAGACTATAAGAACGCTGGAGAATGAACCAAAACAGTCAGTTGTGGCAAACAGCTAAACAATGAGCTGAAACTCACTAACAAAGCAATGCAAAGTCGATTAGAGCTGCAGATTCATCACCAGGCGCAGCACCTTTCATGTTGTCATTTGATATACTATTTAAAAATATAGATTGATCTCACTCAGCTGCAGTTTGATGCTTTTCAGGTGTAGTTTTGATGAATGATGAAATGCTCTTAACCGATATGATTACTTCCACCACAGCAGCAGCTTTGACAAAAGAGGAAGGTAGTGTTTCCCCCTCCCCTCCGCCTCTCCATCATACAGTTGGGTTTTGTTTTTCACAATATTGATTCTTTAATGTTTAGCTGATGGAGTGCTTTGTGTTGGTCAGCATTTTCACCAACTGCTGACGGTGTGCTGCCAGTTATTTCCACCTGCTTCAGGCTGCACACTTGGGTGTTTATTGTAACGTTTCTCTCTGCACAGACTGCCCAAAAATCAGAACGTCCAACAAATCGCTTACAGGAGCCGGAGGGGGACAGTAGCTTCATTCACACATGAAATGTTGACAATGGATAAGATGTGAAGGGTGAAATGGGTTTTTTGCATGCTTGCCTGAAATGTCACAGACAATAACTTCATCAGGGAGAAATTCATTATTTTCTTGTCCTTTTCTTGTCCATTTCCATCACTGCCTAACCCAACTCTGCATTTAAAAAAGCAAAGCACTTTTTGCTGTGAAAGCTGACAGACTGAAAACTATCCACAGACCTTGTCTTGTTTGTCTTACACAAAATGATCAAAAGAATATACATCTGTGTTTGCAAAATGTGTGAAATGTCACCACACAAGATCTGAAACAGTGATATGTAGCAGTAATTGTTAACTGTAGTTAGGTCCAGAAATGTTTACAGTAATTATACAGCACTGTTGTCCTATATTCTTCCAGAAAGCGCAATTAACTGCTACTGACACATTTGTGCAATCATCAAAACACTGCCTGCAAAAGGATTTCACAGAATAGACAAGAGAATTTTTATCAGAGCGGGTTGTGTATACATATGTACAGCAGCTGCGTTATTGTTTTCACCACCATTTCATAATGGTGAAAATACAATATTTGCAAATTAGTAAATTAAAATGTAGATGAAGCTATCTCATTCATACATGGCAAAGCTAAAGGGTTCTATACACACATTTTACAGAATAATTCAATGAACCAGCATGTATGTGTTATATGTTTGTAGCTGTAGGCGCTGAACTGCTTCTGAAAGTACATTAAAGGGTCAATCAACAAAGGGTTGGACATTATCTTGGATAGATGTTGGTTTCGGTTAGCTTTATTGGACTTTATTTGATGAATATAATGCAAGAGAAGACAATAAAAGAGAAGAAAAACAAATATATTAATACCTTATGACCTGACTTTATTTGCTCCAATGCCTCTGGGGGTACATTGCACCAAGACAGCAAGTGTATAAAAAAAAATTCTACCAGACTCAACGCAAGCTGGAACACAATGCTAATAATGGTATGTGGAAATTGCTGGAAGAGAACTATTTAACATTAACAAAGTGATAAAATACATAGTTTATCTATGTCCTCTATAATGCTCCTATTTCTAGACATTTATCAATATATAACTTGTTGGTTCCGAAATTAATAAAAAACACTGTTGAAAAATAAGTCAGTTTTATTATCTGGCTGATGGTTATGGCTTGATTTAGCCCAAAAAAATTGTTAAAAATAAAATTATAAAATTGTTAGACTTCTTAGTCACTTGAATTGAAAACTGATTTTTTGGTATTTGGTATTTATTGAAACAAAATGTCATGATAACTTCCATGAGGAGTCTTTTGGCATGTAAAAGCTTTGAAACTCTGACTCAGCCTGGACTTACTAGATCATGTTTCAGTCACAAAGCCTCTTGGGGAGGTAGTGGTGGACTGATGCGTCAACACAGCATATTACTCAAGCGGTAGACTTCAGTTCGGTTCCCCTTCCCCCTACAGTCAACAGTTGTGTCTTTATGTAAAAAGGCTTCGTTGCACCAGAAAGTGGCCTACAAAATGAATCTGCCCGTCTGTTGAGCTAGCCCGCCAACTTTCTGGAATGGAATCATGCTAATGCTAATGAGTCACAAATGCTCCCCAAATGTCTCTTTCTTTTCTTTGTAGCTTACTGTTTTTTACCCATCATTTCACTCCGTTCAGAGGTTTTCTTATGCGAGGGAAACAAAGTTCTCAGAGTTAACGAGTAGCTAATAAGATACGGTTGCTTGCTCAATTTTTGACTCTTCGGCTCTCTGTACCCTCAAAGATGAAGGTTTTTACAAAACTTTTGAACAGACAGCATATGGTTTTCATTTAACACCAAGAAAACAAAATAATTCATAAAGGAAGCCGAAATGTGTTTTTACCCATCAAATAGTTGGAACAAGATCTGTTAAGCTGCCTCTCGTTAGCGACATATAATCAAATGTAATCATCTGCAGAGAGATTTTCTGCAAACCTATTTGAACTGTTTTGCGTTTTACCATAGAAAAAAATAAGCTACGACATGATATTCAGTGACCCATTTCCACCTTTTCTGTGAAAAAATAATCAGTTTCTGGATATATTTCTTTTATTCCGTGTGGATATCCATAGGACCATATATACAACACCGACACACTACACACACAAATCTAGATCTAAGCCTTTATCTGGTTTGTGCTGAAAGCAACCCACTTTTATACACACGCACGCACGCACGCACACACACACACACACTGTAAAGAAGTATGGCTTCTTCACTCTGTGCTCTGCAGGGTTTGTCTGCTGCTCTAATCATTTGGTTCCACTGAGTCTCTGTTAGCACAGCGTTAGCCTACATACAGTATGTCTAATTCTTAAGCCGTTAGCACATTGGCCTAATTTTACTGTGTGTGTTGACAATTGATTTTATGGCAAAATGTTGCTCAATAGTTTGTGTTTAGCTGTTTTTCAACACATGAAGTAGGACAGTAAACACTGCAGTAAAACAGATGTTGTTACAAAACTAAAGGAAAAGTCAACCCCCCCCCCCCCCCCCCAAAAAAAACGGTGCTGTTCCACTCTGTGTTTTTTTACTAAACCGTGTACTGCATCAACTTCACTGGGCGGTAACTGTGAACATTTTTGTGTCTATCTGTGACAGCTACAGTATATATCTGCTCTTAATCACTTTTCCTTGGGTTCTCCTTGAATTAAAAAAAAGTAGACATTTGTCTCTGCTTTAATTTGTCAAACCATTAAAAGTCATAAAAATTCATTGCTGATATTGATACTAGAGCACCAGGAACTCAAAACAAATCCATTGGGGGCCATGGCCCACCAGACTCCTCCAAAGTCTTTCTTCAGCCATTCCAGCAACCACCAATGCTGGTTTTGTCCAAATAAACCCTCAATTCACCAATATGAGTATATATAATGTTATGCGTGAAAATACTTGTGAAACAAGGTTTTTGCCACTGATGGGTTCAATTTGTTATTCTACGTTGCCAGCCTCCATAGACTAAAAACGGTTGAACAAGCCACCAAACAAACATTCAAGTGCACTGCTGGCATCAGTTTTCAGGCTACATAGCTAAACAGCATGTCCACAAACAGTCCGCAAATGTCGCTGTGGTCCGGTAAGATGATGGTGTGGTTCTTACTCCGATGCACGTCCACACTACAGCATAGGTTTGCGTGCTTTGTCTCTTGTCTCTATGGAAGCCGAGAACAACCATGCTTGCAAATGTTAATGGGATAATCAACCCGTTATCACAAGTAAACAAAAGGTCTTTGCCATATATGTTTATCAGACATGCCATGCAAAGCATCTTGACAACTGTAGCAACTGATTGAAGCTGAAAATGTCAGCTTATTATTGATCAGTCCTTCAGTCGAGGTGTGCTACATGCAGAAACTGTACTGTGTCTTTCTGTTAGAGATAACATTCAGATCAGTCCCCGTCATTTAAGGGCAAGAGTGCAATCTAGACCTGCTCTATATATAAAAAGCGTCATGAGATAACTTCTGTCATGATTTCACGCTAATTGAATTGACTCGAATAGCCCTGTGTGTGCACTTCAAATGTGATCGTCCCTTTGTTATGTAGTGTGGCACCAATTGGACAAGCTACACATGTATTAGTAACGACCTCAAAAGGATCTGTATTATTTTATTTGAGTCATTTGTACTCATACTTACTTACTTTTGCTAATAAAGAGGAATAAAGCCTTTTGAACGCAGGACTTTTACCTGTAGTTGAGTATTTTTGCATTGTTTTTACGTGAGTAAAAGATCTGAATGCTTCTTCCGACTGTACTATGCTCTCTGTTCTTAATGTCATCCACCAGCCCTTCTCGTTTTCGTTGTCCTCTTTTATCCTCTGGTATTCTCTCACTCTCTTGTTTCCTCTATTCCCATCCTTCCATCCTTGCCACCACCGCCTCATCTGTTCTTCCTCGCTGCTGCTCTCTTATGGCCTCTCTGCTCATACCTTTAATGTCATGATCTTTAGCAGCCAGTGATTTTCAATAGCGAAAGGTGGCCTGACCTTTTCGTCAAAACCTTCTTTCCGAACCCTCCTAATATAAGGCGGCAGGTTGTTGTTGTGAGAATCAGTCTCCTGGCTTTGGTCTCTAGTGATGGTAGGATGTGAACTGTATACAAAATGTTTGGGGAAATGACTCACATTATGAAGTACTTTGTGAAGGGAAAAAGCCAGGTGAAAGTACAGACCCCTCATTGATTTTTAAACCTGCGGGTCCGCATCAGTTGGAAGGTGAACTTGAAATTTCTCAATGGCCACCGTTTTTTAGCACCAGCAGGAAGCAGTTTTCAGATAAAATGGCTGTTTGGCACCAAATGGCAGACAAATGGCCTAACAAAGTTAGAGAATAGCTGGTAAAGAAAGTGGTGAATATTGGACTGGAATTAGATACAGCAGGTGGACACAAACAAAATGTTCCTTTGTGTTTGCTAGATGGATAAATAGACGACTTTTGCTAACATGTCAGCTGTAACAACCTTAAAGGAGGTTCGTGTTTTCCAGCTTGTTCTACAGTTTTTCTGCCACCCCAGTTATTTAAAAAATAAACTAAGACATCTCTAAGACTAGTGTCAGCACAGAATGGTCCCAAACAACAACCTCTTGTTGGTAGGTGCATAACGGAGAGAATGGAAACTGGCTGGTATCTGGAGTAAAGGCTTTAATTATTAATTTACACTGAATTAATACTTTAAAATGAATAATTGGCGTATTGGCCTGAATATAAGATCACCCTGATTATGAGATTACACACTTTTCCAACCTTTTTGAAGCTATGAAACACTTCCTGTTGGGAAAGATCCCCTGAGATACTATCAGTCCAAAGAAAACGTCAGTCTAGTTGTCATCCTTCTCTCTCATAAAAGCGGAACATGAAATACTGGAACACAAATCCTACATTCGTGTTATTTGTGCATGTGTCACCCTGTCAAGCTCTTGAAAGGATGGCAATTAGCAATGTCCATAATTCTGACAGATGTTTTGTTCCGCATTGTGTTTCTAACCAGAGACATCAGAAACTTTTGTATTTTACACGTACAAACTACACGTTTATTGCTAAATTCTTATGGGTATGGCTCTGTGATGTTGCAGCTGCAATGTTGTTTTGGTCCACTTGATTCATATCCCACAATGACAAAGTTGGTTATTGCCTTGATTTATGTACTTCTACCATGGCTAAGTAAGTTATGTAGTTGAATTGTTTCCATTTTGTCTGTTTTTTACAATTGGGACTCTGCACAGGATGTTTTATTTTGAAAATTGACTGGATTCTCTATTCCACTTCTGTGTTTGACTTCCAGCCAACTCAATCTGCTCTGTGCAGCTTGACATGGCTGCTCAGAGCATCCATCTAAAATAGACCAGCCGCATATTCCCTGCAGAACAGTGTGAAGAGATGCTCCTGGGACATTTCTGAAACTTGCTGTAGTGGAATGGGCATGATCAGTTCTGGCTGCCTGGTGAAATTTAGGAGTTTGGCCCAAGTACTTATAACAGACAAAGTTGATGAAGGCTATTAAAAATTCACCAGAAACCATAATGCAACACTCTCTGTAGGAGCTGGCATAAGCAAAAGCGGACTGCAACATGCAGCAGTCATGCATGGTCAAAATACATCCAAGTGCTTGTTTTTGTCACTTTTTAATAGGCTCAGATTGTTACTGTGCTGTTAAAAGTGCCTGACAACATGATGGAAATGGACAGAAATAGACCTTTAAAAAAAAAAAAGAGTAAGATCTGTTTTGTGTAACCAGGAAACAGCAGTTGCATCACTGTGCTGAAATACACCTGACTCCATTGACTTCAGTTTGCTGCTGTTATAACTCAACATTTTACCTTTTACAATTTGAAACTATAATTCAGCAATTTAAGGGCATTAATTATTAAATGCAGGTGATGAATAACTAATATGTGCAGACTAATTATTAGATCACTTTACCCTTGATACCTGCTGGGCTCTGTATGATTATGATATATTTAAATATTGTTTCTGACCTCCATAGTAGCAGTGGATTATAATTAATTATAGGACAAATTAGGACTCAAGTGCAGTTTGCGTGCTGTGTCATAGACAGAAAGGAGAAATAGAACAGAGAGAAACAGAAAGAAGTCAAAAAGAGTCTACTGATCACTCATGTCTGCTGTATTGTGTCTGAACTGGATACCACTCATGTCAGCTTACTGCAGATTTGCTGTAGTACAGTGTCAGAGTTGGCACTATCTGTATTCATACGGAACATGAACAAAGTCTTGTGTTTGTTTGACTATCCATCCAACCTAAACTGTCCGTCGGAAAACAGCCTCCATCTGAGAGCTGGTTAAGACTCGCTGTTTATCTACAGTGATTATGTGATGAAATTTCGAGCAACCCACATTGGTAAATCAAACAACATTAATGTGGTAGAAGGCGGTGTCTTTGGCAACTTTAAGAAAAGATCTTGGAATTCATGTCGTAAAGTCAGTGCGGCCTGTTCAGTCCTCTCTGCTGACTCTATGGCAAACTATCCCTGAGAAAACAGCCTCCATCTCCAACAGTGAGAGCCGACTAAGTCTTGCTTTTTTCTGATGGTGATTATGTGATGTGACGTGAGCGCTTGAACTCACATTATCTTCGCCGTTTTCCTCTATGCATGGTGGGTCTGGATCTCCCTCAAAACACAATGATGTCTTGGGTACAGTACGCTTTGCTGGCAGAATTATTTTTAGACTTACACTTGAAATGTATGTCAATGTAATGGTGTATATTACTGGTTCTGGTCATTGATGACTACAGTACAAAGGTCACAACTTTATTTTCTGTATTTTGATACACTGGGAATCATTCTAAAGTGATGGCCGCTCCTGGGCGCTATAGTGAATGTAGCATAGGCGGTCTGGGGCGCTATGGGGTCTACAGGAAAAGAAAAGGAAAAGGCTTTTCCAGACAAACAACATATTTCTTGACACTAAATGCCTATGGCTTTGTGGTATATCAAAGCCAAATTACACAATAGTGGCAACAGTTAAAAGCAAGAAATATTACCCATGTCCTTCAAAAATCACTGCTGCTGCTGCTGCAGATGTCAACAAGGTCGTTCTGTCAATCTGCAGTGAATAAACCCTGCCGAGTTCTTGTCAATGTGCTTATGAGCATGTCTCCATATTGTGTTATGCCAGCACACACACACAATTACAAGGATGACGTGGTACATATTTCTGCTGAGTGCAGTAAAAGCTAACAATGCGGCATTAAAGGTGCATAGTGGTGCAGTACAAATATAAAAAGACAGCAATGAGCTGATGAAAAATGCAGCTTTCAGAATGTTTGCAAGTCTTACAGATGCACAGATGTACGAACAGATTTGTTCTGAAGTGGCACATGCATGCGATCTAAGAGAGTTTGTGGCATTCATTGGCATTCATTTTCTTCTACTTTCTTCTAGTATATAAGTAGCAACAGCTAATCGTCTTTATTTCAGTCTCAGAACAGCTTTGCTCTGATGACACATCATTGGCAGCTGTAGAAAATAATCTAAATGGCTAAGTGGTCCTCTGATATGCCTTTTTTGTTTGTTCGTTTATTTATTTGTTTGGTTGTTTTGTTGGGGGGAGTTTTGCACCCTGTGTGCCCAAAACCTGCAGGGATAGGCATTGTGGTCAGGTGCTTGGGTGAGAGGCAAAGGCAGGGACCTAGACAGGCTGTTTCCTGGCATTGTGGACTGGTCAGATGGAAGTGGATTGTCACCTCACTGGAGGTAAAGGAACCGGATGCGACTGTGAATCGCTTCAGGGATGGCCCTGACTGGTGTGTGTTTAACAGTCTTTATGCACTAAACAGCAGTTCAGAGTATCTTGCCTTCTTGAAGTCTATAGGTGTGGTCCTGACTGGTGACTCTAAAGTTCTACTGGGAGGCTTCAACACTCATGTGGGTGACGATGGAGAAACCTGGAACGGGTTGATCGGGAGGAAGATGACTGGCATCTTCGGTTGGCCTCAAGGAAGTTCTGGCAAACTGTTCAACAAGTCTGAAAGTGGAAGCAGGGCTTGGCTCTGGCTTTGTTCAGGGAGAGAACTGTTGACCTGGCTCCTCCAGTCTGCATGTCGAAGTGTCCTTGGGCAAGATACTGAACCCCAAATTAGTCCCGATGGTTTTGCCATCTGTGTGTGAATGCGTATGAGTGGTTAGCTCCTAAAAACTGATGAGCAGTTGGCACCTTGCATGGCAGCTAATGCCATCAGTGTATGAATGTGTGTGAATGGGTGAATGAGATATGTAGTGTAAAAGCGCTTTAAGTGGTCAGAGGACTAGAAAGGCACTACATAAGTGCAGCCCATTTACCATGATGAAGGCTTTGAATATTGTTGGGCTGCCTTGGCTGACACACCTTTTCAGTGTTGTGTGGAAGAAGGGAACAATACCTGTGGAATGGCAGACCAGGTTGTTGATTCCCATTTTCAGAAAGGCTAACCCTTAATCACAGTGTTTTTGTTGCCTAAACCTAACAAGGCCAGAGTCTGGACAGGAACCTGGGACTCTGCACTGTCCACTCCAACAACCGTCTGCAGTGCATTACATGAATATAGTGTTTAATTCACTCAAGAAATGCTATCGCTGAATATCAACCAGGTTTCTCACAATAACATAATTATGGAAACAATTTAAAAAAAAAATAAAATAAAAGATAGTAAAATAGGGACAGAATGTGTTGTTATATGTAAAGGTAAATGGGACTGTAGATCAAACAATATTCCACCATTTTTTCCGATATTACCAAATCACTTCAAGTGTTTTGAACTTTTAAAAAGTCTGATATTTGCAAACTGTATTGATCCATTAGCAGTGCGGGGGGTCCATATTATTAAGTCTGGCATTAAAGGCAAACATCAGAGGGATTACAGCCCCAAAGCTCAGGTACTGACTTACCATGGCAATTAAGATAAAAATGAATGCATTTTTTACTGTTCCTCCGAGCTGGTGTCCAGTTTGCTTGGTCTCAGTCTCCCTGCGCCTCATTATATTCACTGTGATTCACAGAGATCGACTACAGCACAAAAAGACGCTTCACGGTACACTTTGTAGTGTGTTTAAACTTGGATTATACAAGCATTGCATGTCATATAGTCCCCAGAACAATGTAAAAAACAGACTGAACTTGGTGTTAAAGGAATACTCCACCAAAAACTTTTAGTATCACTGCTGTTAAAGTTTGAAAGGTGATTTTGAAAAGTTTGGGGCCACAGAGAGAACAGCAGCATGCTTTCTCAGCAGAACCAGTGACACAGTAACCCAGTTTTATCACAAAAGTTATCAAAAAGCCTCTTCAAACCACTCCTGCAGCTTCTCCACTGTACATTTTGCTCAGAGTGGATCATTGAAATGCTACTTTTGAATATATTTTTAATTAACATGTTAAATAAGAAGATCAATACCAAGATTAATACCTGTCCAAGGTAATCTGTTTACCAACACCTCAAATTCACAGATTAATGCTATAAAACCCAAAGCCTGAAAAGAAAAATTCTCTGTTTTACAGACCGGTTATGTACTGAACTGTTACTTGGCTGAGACACATTTCCAAGAGGTTACTGGTACTGACCAAGCCTATTTACCAAAATGTCTTGTTTTTTCTTCGAACACAGCGCAGTAGAATGATCGCACATAAGCAAAGGCACATGGTACAATAACCGTCAATGTCCACCATCAATGAAAGGTATACCGTGACACTGTGCAACCCAACTACAGTGAATAAACGATGTCTACAGCTGCAGGCCCCCACAAAGAAGGACACAGTGGAGTGGCGGAGTAGTCCTTTAACAGTCCAGTGAACAACAGAAAGGGTGAAGGACATGAGAAGAGAGATGCACAGAGAGAAAGTGGAAAAGAAAGAGAGACAGCCCAATCAGACACAGACAGATAGTGATCCTGAGTAAAGGAGAAAGATTGATAAACAGAAAAATAAAACCCAAGGAGAGACTAACGGAGAGAGATGAAACGAGAGATCAAGAGTGAAAGAGTTATCCACAAGCTGTATATCCAGGTCACTTCAAAGTGCAAAGAAAACTCAAAAGCAAAGTCTTGTCCTGGGCAGGCAGCCAAGTCTGACCTGCCCCTCCACTCCTTCCATTAACACCCCTCCCCAAACCTAAAAAACTGCGGGAGATTTAGTGCAACTGCAGAAAGCGTATATTAAACATTGGCAGCTTAAATATGGCTCCCCATTAACACCTCAGAAGTGGATTATGAATCACCAATAATGAAGCGGCCTAATTTTTCCTTGTTCCTGAGTTATCAGTCATTGTTCCCATCAAAGGTTTATAGTCCCCAGGAGGGGACGGCACCGGAGAAGTCAGCCCCACCAGAGTAATTGGAAGTTGGGAGTTGAATGTGAAGTGGAATTAAGTTTTAGAAACAGAGATACTGAGAGGAAAGAAAGAAAACAACAAAGGAAGGAGGCACCGTTCCAGAAATACTCGTCTTTGACTCAACTTTTATGTCGCCATTTCAATCACAAGAGCAGGCAGACATCCTGTTGCTACAAGTTGGAAATTTCCACCTTTAATTTGTTCAATCATCTGTGTATAATTGTATCTTTTTATTAAATATTTTACAATCATAATCATTTCTGCTTGAAAGACCTGTAGGAGCAAAAGAATCTTAACTCTGGTATATTTTAATTACTGTATATGGATGTTTAAATAAAAATCCTTCATTTCCTATTTCAGTCTACAAATTTTCTCTTTTACAGTAGCTTCCTGTTTTCTTCTCTGTAAATCCGATAACATGACCCATCATTCTGAAGCCCTGATAGTCCAAAAAATTTCCCATTGGACCAAAAGTCCATTTGTCCAACAGCCCGTTATCCTGAAAACAAACTCCCATTGCAAAACTGTGACTGCTGGTCTTGTTCATCGCAATGAAGACTTTCTTCCCTTTTCTTCCCTTCCCTTAAATTTTGACCAAAATGTTTGCTGTAAGCTTTATTTGGAAAATCTTTGAATGATTGCTAAATTGTCTGCACTAAAGGATACCATGTCAGTCTCACGTTAGGTATGAAAAGTACATGGTGGAACAGCATTTGCATCACACACATTGGCGTGATGGTGTTTTCCGAACAATGGACATTTGTTTTGGGGATTATGAGCTTCGGGCAAATGGGCTTTCAGTCCAATGGGACATATTTAGGACTATTGGGCTTTTCAGAAAATGGGCCATTGGAACAATGAGTAGTCCCCATACCTGACCATAACCCTCGTCCATTTTTTAATTTTTAAAACAAAACTATCTCAAGATTTAAAATGCTCCATTAAGACTTCATTTGAAACATACTGAAGCTTCCAGTGGCCCAGTGCATCCACACCAACACCCTACCAATATTCAGATTGGTTGACCTGTGACAACTTTCCAAAGTTGAAATATTTAACAATTATACCCTCATGACACAGCAGCTGGTCAGGTGTGCGGAGGTATGAAAGCAGGCATTGTTTGACCTTTTTTCATTCTTGGCACAACTACTTCTGTTACTTTTTGTGTGAACTTCATGAAACACCATGAATGTCTTTGACGAAATACAGACATAGGAAACTTTTGAGGGCAACACAAACAAGCAAAAGACAATTTTTATCACATTTTGGTCCCTGGACCAGCACATCTCCGCTTTTATACCTTGGCTACTACTTCTGTCTATGGGAGTGCATTCACTCAGTTATCCTGGTTATGATGACCTGTTTGGAATATCTCAGTTATGTGTATGTTGTGTATGGTTATTCTCTGCCATGTTTGTAGGTGTATTATCAACCTCATAGTAACTGGTGATCAGATGAAAAAGCTAAATCAAGCACAGTGTTCGGTTCAGATGGCCAGAAACCAAACTGTGTTTATCCTTAACTGCGTAGGAAACTTAGTCAGCAGAGAAATGAACGGCTGAGGCAGAGCTGTATTCGAAATGTTTATTTTATTTGCTCAGTGAATTGTTCAATTAAATCTATTTAAGTAAAATTTAAATCCCAACATGACGATCTAAATTCATTTCAAAACCTTCCCCACGTTTGCCTAAAAGTAGTCAATTATTACACGTAAACAGGAAAAACTACCAGGAAAACAGTTCTGTTTACTCCTTCCACTGAAGACTTCTTGGCCCCCAGTCCACTGGCTTTTCTGAAGTTAAAGAGGTATTAAGTAATTTAGTGTCTAGACAGGGAGTGTATCCTCTGACACAGAGTGAGTTTTTGCAGCCAGAAATCTCAGCAGTTGAAGAAGCAGTTATTTAGTCACCGGTATTGATCTGCAAACCCTATCAACCCTCTGCAGATCCGGACTCCGTGCTGCAGGGCAGTAAAAATAAAAAATAAAGCACTTATTGCTCCTTTAAAGCATAGCAGAATGAGCTTAAATTAATAAAGTAAAAAGGAAGGAAGCCAGGCAGACAGGTAATCAGATGTATAGTATGGTTCGAACAGCCGAGCAGACAGTTGCATTGCTGCAGAGACAAACAGTCAGACAATGTAATCGGCAGACAGACAGGCAATCACGCAACCATTCAGGAAGGGTCAGTTAATCACGGAGGGATTTCCTGAGCAGGCGAACAGGACGGAGTGGTCAGAACGCCGTGTCTCTAAAAGGCTGTCGTCTTGTGGACTGCAGCACGCAGGGCGGAGACTTCCTGCAGTCGCGCTACGATGACAAAGAGGTGTGGATTGTCGCGTTGTCACAGGAGGGCTTCAAGAATGTAGAGAAGAAACACACAGTGACAGTTTTTTATTTATTTTTTTTAAGTCCACCCTTTAACACAAAGGTTAACACAGCACCTTCCGTAGCCAGGTTTCTTTTTTTAGTCACGCAAACATTATTTTTAGTACAGATCTGATGCACGTGGTTTAAGTATTCAAATGAAAAAGGAGGAGGGCAACAATAAAAAATCAAATTCAATACACCTTTTCAGTGTCAAAGAGATGTTTAAAAACATAGCAAAGCAAATACAGGACTTGAATGCACACAAACTTATTACTGATTTAGCCACTTTTAGCTCATTGTTTTGGTTTTAAGAAACATTTACTGCTGAGTTCACTCTTTAACCAACCCCATTTTATGTTTATTGCCAAATGGCAGACCAGCAAAGTTAGCGACTAACTGGTGAGCAACGTTTACCACCTTACTATTTCCACAAAAGTCACCTGACATGAAGATATTCATGATGTCAGTTACGTTACATACGTCTTTCAGCTGTCAGACAAATGGGCTTTCAGTCCAATAGGATGTTTTCAGACCCTTCCTTTAGATTCTCTAGAGTTTGTTCTAGAGTCTTTTTCTTTACAGACTTGCTAGAGCACGTTAGTCATATAAGTTAGTTGTTATAATTGATGATGATAATTGATTAACTGATTGACAGCAGTATCTCATATTGTTAGCATTTCATATTGCACTTCCATAAAGTTGGGGGACTTGGAAGATACTGATTTTATATGGTATGGTCAAAATTAATGCAGCACAGGTCAAGATATATAGTCCCTAGTATGAGTCAAAGTCCAAAAATGATTTTATAGCATCACATCCAGCTACCATAAATGGAAATGAGACTTCCAGACAGGCTATTATTCTCAATTTGCTGGTAATTTACTTTGGTGGTTGACAGAGGAGTGCCGTTATGACACACACTCACAAGCACAAAGACGCAACACAGGATCATACCCACACAGTCATACACATGCAAAGGTTAAGTACACATCATTACACCCACACTGTATCAGACGGACCATGGGTATCCCAGAGGACAGCCATCTTGGCACTGCTCAAGTAATGTCGGCAGAGTTTTCCATTCTGTGGATTAATAGCTAGATTAACAAGCTAAATTCCAGTAAGGGTTGGCGTATTGTTGATACACACAATATTGTTTAAAGGTTTGGAATCACCTCCCAGAAAGCTTGATTGCACAAGAGAGGAAAAACATGAATATTACCAGGGGATTTCAAACTTTTTAACTGAGGTGTCCAACGTATTTTACGTTAATTATTCCTATTTAAACAACAAATCAATGTGATCAAATGTTTACACTTGTACTACAGCTGAGAACTTGTGATTGGATCACCAAAGACACCTTTAATAGTGGGCACATTTTTACCCTGTATCCCTGAAATATTTACAGCTTATGATCATGACCTTCCTCACTGTTCAAGGAACAGTTCAACAGTTTACGAAATATGCTCAATGCATTTCGTTTTTACATTTCTGTTGGTGCTTTAGCAGTCGTGGTAGGTGTTCACAGTTTTGGTCAACAACTGATGAATTCCTTCTGACTTCTGTGATCCTCCTATAGCACAACCATGTGGTTGACAACTTTATTTTTTAATGAAATATGTCAAATTATGAATTGTAGTAATAACATGCATGAGCTCCTCGAGATAATCCTTTAACTTTTCCTGTAGCCGTATTTAAAGTTCATACTTTGGTGACATTACTGTCAGCATTTAGCACAAATCTAGCACTGTTAGAATGATTCTTAGACTTCTTGATCTTTCAAGAGAGCCTGACTGTTTTTACCTGCTTCCAGTCTTTATGCTGATCACATCAACACAACAGTCTGGTATTACCAGATGGCATATGAATAACAATTTTTTTTTGCTTTCCGTGTGTCATTTCTTGTGTCTACTGAAATATAATAGCAGGACAGCAAGTCATTTTACGCATGGCGACCACTGTTTGTATCCCGTGTGATACCAGAAGTCAAACATTAAAGTTCACATATTTAAGTAACATACATAACATGTAACTTGCGTAACGAATGTGATGTTTTCCAACAGCTAACCAAGTAGTTTTGATGCCTAAACCAAACTTCAAAACATTAGCCACATTACCACAATGCTCCACAATTGCCTTTCTCTGCATCAATAAAGGTTAAATATATAATGAATAATCCTTATCGCTCAGCAACACCTCCTCTGTCTGCCATGACCGTTTGATCACAAGGCAGCACAAAATGTTCTCAACCAGAGAGGACTGCGGACAGGTGAAGCCTTATTAAGAAGGCAATGATGGTTGAGAGAAAGGAATTCACACACACACACACACACAGACTCACACACACATAGACTGAATGTTACCACCTTGTGTGTTTCTCTTAGGATAAACTCACTGTCAGTAGTATGTATGATTGTGTGTTTTTGAGTGTGACTTTAAAAGTTCGGATTCAGCAAATTAACGCTTAGTTTGAGAGTAGTTTTAAACATCCCGCACTACTTCTCCCCTGCTGGAGGATGATGGCGGGTACTCAGAAGAAAATGATGAAGGCAATGTTTTCTCTATTTTGCCAGTTCACTGTCTTTCCCTCAACTGTTGAATTTTTCATACAGTAGCTCTGTTTTGTTGTTTGTTTGTTTTTTATTGACAAAGCTGTTTATGTGAGTATGTTTATCCCCTGAAAACCAGCTCTGTTTAGGTGCATCCTGGAGGCTTATTGGCATTAACTGCACTTCTGTCATTTGAATGTGGCCGTGAGCTTCACCAAGTCGCCGTCTTACTGTCACACACAATGTCTTGGTTAAAATATGTCATGAATCCCTTAAGATGGGTGCCATACCTAAAGATGGCCAGCAAATTAACTCCCCAGACTAGAACAGGGGGTGACACCAGATCAGGGGGTTTTTTATCAGTGGTCAAAGCCTGTATGTGGTTTTAAACTCACAGTTTAAAAATACACCATGCCGTTGGTAAATGTTTTTTAGCTGTACATGTGCACCTGTTTTGAAATTTAAGTGTCAGGATGTCTGGGGCTATCCTATTGAGATATAGCTGTGATGGTATCAAAAACAGTATGACACTAAACAAGCAATACAGTAGAGGTGTAGCTACAGCACTTTAGATGACGTTAGAATCTTGTATTTCAAAGGTGTCCGTGGTGTGAAACATGTTGGATGACCATGTCATGCCGTGGCACTGCCAGTTCCAGTTAAAGGTGGTGATGGATCCCGAGCAGTGGAGGTGGTGAAGCTGGTGTAAGAGTAGGATTTCCTGTGGGGAACACTCAGTCCTCTGACAGTAACCTAGTGTAACCTGCAAGACATCGGACACGAGTTTCCATTCCCGACTCTGAACTGAACAACAAAATACAGTTGATTTATAGAGCAGCAACACACTCAAAACTTAACAGAGTCTAACTTGTTTCCAAAAAGTTTCTGTGTAAAAGAGAAATTTTGAGGACACAAATGTGGACTTGCATTTGTAGATGCAAGCAATGAACTGTTTACAGACAACAGTTTTCTAAAGTGTGTTCTGAGCCCAGGTGGTAATTTCCTTTGTACAATCATGTCTGTTTTAATGCAAGGCTGCCTGAGGGGTC
Source organism: Protonibea diacanthus (assembly GCA_028641955.1). Taxonomy (NCBI): domain Eukaryota; kingdom Metazoa; phylum Chordata; class Actinopteri; family Sciaenidae; genus Protonibea; species Protonibea diacanthus. The sequence goes on from CM053990.1 coordinate 12,153,219, forward strand.
AAAGGTCATCGCCGTTCAATGCTGGTTTTGGGCCTTGCCCCTTACATGCAGAGATTTCTCTGGATTCTATGAATCCTTTAATGATATTACGGATTGTAGATGGTGACATCCATAAATTCCCTCCTTTATAATTGTGCATTAAGAAATGTCCCTGCTTACACATTCAACAGTTTTGGAAGTTGTCAGCTGTCTCCTTTCCTGTGCCACCTTGTCTCAACATAGACGGAAAGGAAAACAAATTGTGAGGAAGATTGTTAAGCAGAATCTTAGCTAACTAGCTACAATCAAGGGGTGTGTCGCTGCACCTGTGACACTTGAGATGAGAAGGAAGCAAGATGGCTCATGCGTTAGCGCTGACTAACTTAAATCTGGATAAAATATTCTTCAACTTCTTGTGCCCTTGGAGTGTCTCCATAGTTCGTTTCCGTCCAACACTTGGACTTTTGTCAGAGGAGGATGTCAAACTTTGCACTAATACAGACCAACTGTCACACTGTGTGTTTAGAGGAATTTTGGAACAATAACCACACTGAAAGCCTGGTAATAACATCTCTGAACATGGTGCCAGTGGCTCTGCTGACCCTTGGCAATTTCCCCGGGTTTCCATCTACTGCCCAGAACAAAACAACAGAGAGCACTTTATTTATAGTGTGTGTCAACCAGTACAGTTGGAGGGGTCAGCTGTGGGCCGTCCCAGTGACTCAGCGGGATAAGGCGCCTGCCGCAGGGCTGTGTATAAATCTTTTATTTGCTTGTATGTTATCTGCCTATTGAGTTTCCATTTCCATTTTTTGTATTCACGTCACAGGAGTATTTATTCAGTTCTAGTTATTCCAGTATTTGTTTATGCCGCATTGCCCTAACTTCCCAAATAAATGAATGAATGAATGATGTGAAAAAATAGTTAAATAATCTAAAATTTTAACATGGACACCAGAATGTTACACCCATATGTGAGCTCTCAAGCTAAAAGCAGCATAGCAAATGTTAATTTTCACTTCAATACATTGAGATTTTTGTTTGCCTTTTCCTTTTATTCTCTTTTTCATCTTACGTTAGTAGAAACTTTCCTGAGCATGCACTGAGCTTTCAGTCCCAGTTTCACAAAACAGGTGCAGACATGCACATCTGCCCAGTCCAAATACGCTCCTCTACAACTGGCTATTCATCAAAAAGAAAAACATGGCTGACAGTATGGTAATGTTTGGGTTTTAGCATGGAAATAAGGATGAACTCTGGAAGAAGATAACAAGATGGCAAGAAGAAAGCAATCCATCAAGTAAATCCCCAAACAGCCATTTCTGCTTGTTATATTAACAGCATTGGAGCTGAATGGGCATTTTGTAACAAACAGCTCTCATATATCAGTAAAGTGAACCAGTTGATGCTTCAAACTTTATTTTTTCTGTCTTTTGGGGATTTTTTTACCTTTTTTCTCCTGATTTAGAAAGCCTAATTTGCTGTGTACTGCAGTAATTGTCTTTGTTAACTCTGCTCTTAGCCTGAAATTTGTTGCAGATAGACAAAGATCTCCGTGACGCAGTATGAGGCTTCAACATGATATCACTGGATTTTGTGTGTCAGTTAAAGTGTTACGCATGTGCTGGAATGGTCATCATAGTAACAATAATAAACATGGTTAAAGCAACATGACAGCAGCAACAGCTTCACTGTTTTTTTTTTTCTTTTTTTAAGCTACATTGTAGTAGGATAACTGGTTGATGTTTAGACTAGTACTTGTAGCACAGGAACTGGACCACCCGGAGGAGGAAGTTTTCAGGTCTGGGATGGGTAACATAATTGGGATTAGCTAATGACAGTGGCTAAGAGACCTGATTGCTGGATTCCACCAGGCACAGCTGCAACATGTCCTGGGTGTGCTGCCGCCGCCGGAGCTAGTTGTGGCTATGCTAGGCAATGATTGTGATTCCACTAGAAGCACTGCAGTGCGTTTCAGAAGTGCCCTAGAGGTGACTCTTCACCGCGACCAGCCGTGTCAAGAAGCACGGAGCAGATCGAGGTGAAAGTCAACCACAGGAACTGCGTAGAGGATTGTATGTACGCTGTATGTATGTATGTATGCTGTATGTATGTATGTATGTATGCTGATATTGAACAATAATGTCTTTAAGAACAAAGTAGGCGGTTTGTCAGCGGGTTTGGGATGTTGATTTAGCTTGCCATCATCTGGTTTTCGTCATGGGAAAAAAAAATGGATTGTTGACTGTTGTTGATTGTTGATTTTTCAGCATAGTTTTTGTGCTTATGTTTTTTAGTGTTTATGAACACAGGTGTGGTAGAAGTTCATGGATGTAGCCAGGCAGCTAGTTAGCGATGTAGTCCTGCCTACAAACGTGATTGACAACACCAGATTTATTTGGATTAGCGAATAAATCCAAAATGTGAACAGCAAAGTAGAAGCAAAGCACAGAGGCCATCCCTCATCCTCTTGTGGAATCAAAGTCCAGTATATCCTGGTGTTTGACACCTGGGTATTACCCACCTACCCCAGAGGAAAACAGCAGTCTCCCTTTACTAGACTTTGTTCAGTAGGTTTCTTTGAAATTTGGATGAAAGCTGCACAGAGCTCCACACTACAGCTCAGCAGACAACCTTTTTATCAAAACAGGGAGTCATTTGATTAAAGTACATATCAAAAGCATCACTCAGTGGTGCTTTTAGATGTCCATCACAGGTCTTTCTAAAAATGTTTTCTGTTTACAAGAAGTAACCAAAACAAAAAAAAAAAAAAAAAAAGATGAAATGATGTCGGAGGTGTTTTGGTGAAAGTGGCACCTTTGCTCACAGGTGTTATCAAGGAACAAAAAGACGTGAAGCTGAAAAAGCTCACTCTGGACTGACAGCTACAGATCAGCTGACTGAGAGGAGTACACAACCTCCATTAAATATTTCTGAAGTAGTCTGTATCTTCATCCTTGAGTCCATTACAATGGGCGTGGGCCTTGAGGTCCTTGGCAGTATTAATTGTTTGGCTTTGTCTGGGAACAGTAGGTGCCCGTCTATCACAACACTGTGGTGGCCAGGGTTGAAAAGACCTATTGCTGCCTTCCTAGACATAATAGATGGCTTGGCATTGACGTTCCAATCTGCGTACACAGACAACAGTGTCTTCAGACTAGAATATGCTGACAATAACACCTACATGAGTTAAAACATTCTCTAATTCTGGGCGTATTCAAGGATTTGTGGTGTTATCTTGGGGTTTAAAGTCTATCCACCAGCATGAGTTGGGCAGAATGTGAGACCGACTCGGGCACTTCTGATGTACTTTGAGAGTGTCTCTAATTCTCCTTGGCCAAGCGTCAATAAATAATACAGCATAAGACATCCGAGGCTCCTGAACACTTTCTTCCCTCCTGACCTCACCATTGACCTTTGACTTAAACAATTTCTCCACAACAAACCCCAGGCCTCTTTGCTATTTTGTTTTATAGCTGTAGTGTGATGAAGACAGTTTATACTTCACCCTTTTGGGCAATTGTGAATTTAAATAAACATCATGTTGGGTTTTCGTAGCACAGGAAGACATGCCACTGTTTTGTAATTCTCAAAGATCATTTAAAGATATGAGAAAACCATTTTCCTGCAGTGACAAAAGCAAACTGGAGGGACAAAAAATGAGACATGAATCATATTCCCCAAAATCCACAGACTCCTTTGAATCCAGATAATGATCATTTCATATATAAAAAAAAAAAAAAACAGCAAATTTGTATATAACAGAACCGTACTGGCAAGGTAATGAGCCCAAACAGTCTGCCGTGTTAGCTGCCAGAGTATCCAACTATTGGTTTTAGGAAGTATACTCCTCATAAAGACACTTTCCAAATGAACTGTGTGTGGACGGACCATTACTTCACACTCTGAGATCATTCCTAAGTGCTAATAAAGAGCAGCTCTAATCAGATCCCCAATTAATTGATTGTGGCCTTGGGAGTCTGCTTTAATCTGGATCCGTCTCTGCGAAGCCAAACAGTAGTAACGGTGAATGTTTATGTCCACAAAGAAGGAACCAACATTTAAGCATTTAATCAATGCGTTCATTCCTGTGAGAAAGCTATAGAATGACGGGTATAAATAAAGTTATGTATGCTTGTTTGTGTAAAGAAAATACCATTATTCTGATTCAAAGCTGGAGAGCAGATGTGTCAGACTGGCAGCCACAGAATTCATGACTCAGTGAGCGGAGGTTTCATATATTTACCCTGCTGCCCTGCATGAGCCAGCTCAAGAAATAAAACCACTTAGTGCTATTTTCACCACCTTGTTTTAAAGAAATAGGGCGCTGACTCTTATTATAATGTAGACTTAGGTGGGATTGTTTAAAACACCCACTGTGTGCCAGTTCCTTATATCCTCAGTGACGTATGGCATTGATTATTGTAACTTTCTTCTGATCTGCCATGCTATTGTAAAGGTTTGGTTAGGTTTAAGCAACAAATACTACTTGTTTAATTACTACTTGACTGGGATGCTAACTTGACTTTGCAAGGCAACTGGACAATCACGCACACATCCATCCTTGCAGGTTTCATGCTATGCACTTGTGTCCAAAGACAGTAGTCTGGACCGATCACCATCTTATGAGGTACTGTGTGTAGTGTGTAGGTTCATACTAGGTGTGTGTCACATGTGTGAGAGGTGACTGTTTGCTCAAAAACAACAATGGCGGCTGCGTAACTCAACCAGTCGTGGCAGATGTCCGTCAACCACTCTATAAACAATATTATACACAGTGCAATGTAGACCTACTCTATAATGATAATATGTAATATAATAATATCAGAATTGGAGAGTATTTCTTCATTGAAAAGATCATCACTGAGTAGAGCCGAACTCCTAAATCAGGCTTGCAGAAACATATGTAATAATGTTAAAAATCTAAATATATATTAAGAAATCTTGCCTTTTTTCCCGAGGCTTTTGTAACATTGGTAGACTTAAACACATCCTAATGAAACACTCCTTCCAGTTTTTGCTCATCCAGACAACAGAATATATCTCAGGTTTTATTGAGCCATTTCATGGAACGTTAGCTCTCTTAAATGATCATAATTTGTATGGTACAAAAGAAAATAATGGCTTCGTGAGAGTGAGAGCTACAATACTACTTTGTATGTTCTAAACTTAACAGTGAATTTACTGCTTACTGGCATGATATTCCCTCACAACTTATACTGACGAATTTTGATGGAGGACAGCCACTAATGATCATTTTCCGCGTCATTTAACTCATCATTGGTTGTATTTTTAATTAATCAGTTCATTATTTGGTATAAACAGTTAGAGCCCACGGTGATGCCTTTGAGTTGTTTTCTTTTGTCTAACGAACCATCCAAATGCCAAAAAATGTTTAATTTCTAATGATATAAAACAGAGAAATGCAGCAAATCTTCACATTCGTGAAGCTGGAACCAATCTGGAACTTACACACCTAGTTATCAAAATGGTCATGTTATATTGGCTGAACTGTATGTACAGTATACACACAGACAGGCGTGTTCAACCTGCCTCTGGTCTTATAGTGTGTGTGCTGCAGTGTTCAGAGGGAGGGACACAATTCAGGCCACTTCCTGTCCTGCTGCATCGGAAATACCAGCCCCGAAGCCTCCGAGGCTGGATTCAGATTAGACTACAAACACACACACACACACACACACAAAGCACGCAAAGTAAACCTAAACACACCCCAGAGAGCACACACGCAAGCAGCAGTGAATATGCAGCGTAGCTATGATTGTGAGAGTAAACACGGCACATTTCATCCTCATGCACTGAAGCTCAAACACCAAAACACACACATATGCAAACCGCGCACACACAGAAACTCCCATCCGCTGGGAGTATTGTTGGATTCTTCCTCCTCTGACGCCCGTGAGGCTCTTGCTTGGGAAGAGGAAGCTCAGTCTTGTGTAACCTTTATACACATCAGAGAGGGAGAGAGAGAGAGACCCGCACATACAGTGAGAAAGAAAGAGAGAGAGAGAGTCTCTTTGTTAACAGAGCCAGAGGTCAGGCCCTGAGCTCTGCTTTAATCCTGATTCCACCAGTCAACATCTTGTCAGCTCCAGAGACTGGAGGCCTCACCGCTTTGTTACTTAGCAAATGAATAAACACATGAATAAATACAAGTGTAAGAAAATAAGCTAGAAATGTCATTGGTGGTTAAAAGTTCTTTCGAAAAACTTTTAGAATGTCTTTTACTTCTCATTAAAAAAAAAAAGAGCTCTACAAACCTATTTGTAGCATCTTTTGAAGACATTAACTGTAAATGAAATTCCAAAAACATAGCCTTCTTTCAGCCCTGAGTAGTGTCTGCAGGCGGTAGTGGCTCCACCAGCTGTGGTAGGAGCTCACAGTAGGTCATGATGATGACCATTTATGGTGAAACAGTACCAAACGCTGGTTAAAATGGTTTTACCTCATGACTCAGACTTAGTATGACTGCAGCACCCCAGTAATAAAACCACACAGGAAACTATCAACTATTTAACCATTTAAAGGCACATAGAGGCCGACAAGGTTTGTAGAGCTGTCTATACGGCACGGCATCACAACGTACAGCAGTTCACAACACGGGGACGCCAAATGGCGAACACCAACCTGATTATTCCGACTGACTTTAAAAGGTTGAGAATCACTAGGGAGTATTAATCATATTTGTTTCGTGATGTCCAAAGAAAATATTTCAGTCTCCATTATGTTTCTCTAAAGTTGTATTATGCTGTTGCAAATCTGTTGCATGTAAAAGTCATTTCTAGAAGAAAGGGCTGCAGAAGTAGGCAGCCCACAGCAGATAATCCCCATAAAATGGCGAGCTGACAAAAATATACCATACTAATGAGTGGGCTTTGGAGACAGTGGTAGCTAAGCTAGCTGTTTCCCGCCATTTCCAGTATTTGTGCTAAGCTAAGCTAACCACCGTAGAAGGGGCTACTGTAGAAACACAGTGGTTCATTCCTAGGTAACAAAAACATCATAATTCTTCTTTTCAGTTGACTATACACTTATGAAAACTGTTATGTTTGTTATGTTCAATTTCTGAAAATAACTAATGTCTCTCAGAGGTCTGGAGTTTCTCCGTTTTGGAGTCAAAGTACTCCTACGTATTCCTCTGCAAGTCTAATCTGCTGGGGAGGTCTGCATCCCAAATGTCCCAAACGTTTCTATAAATCACAGATGCTGTGAAATAAATATAAAGCAGGCGATAGAACTGATTGAGGGGGAACCTGCTGCTCGGTCTGTTCACAGCAGCTGCCACAGCTGTTGGGATGAAGTTAAGCTGTTCACCCAGATTTATCAGTTTGAATTAGAGCATCCTGATTGGTGACCCTGATCAAAATGCCGAATGGGTTTCTTGACTCGATTTTTCTTGTTTTCTGGGTTTTCAAAGCTTCAAAGCAAGGTTTTTTTTTAACCCCTGAAATCTTCACAGAAATGTTGCCAAAGAGAAGAAAACAAGTTTCGACCTCTTTTCGCTCTCTTTCTGTTCTTGCTCTGTTACTCTCGACAGACTGTGAAAAAGTCCATTAGTTGTTTACATGCTCCCACTTTCTCCTCCTCCACTTGTGAATTAATGCAGTGAATCACGCCAACCGCTCTCCTTTCCTCTGAGGGAGTTATTCACATTTAAAATCCCATAATCAAACACCTACGCATTAAATGGAGGGCCATTAACACTAATGGTATACCTTGGACTGAGCCAAGATGAAACCTTGAAGAACTACAGACTATTAGGGCACGGCAAGGACTTCATCCTCCTCATGTTAAGTGATTTGCTCAGTCGGATGTCCGTCTTTCATTTCATGTGAAGTGGCGAAAAAGGAGGAGACGTTCATTTCCTCGCTCTATCTCGCGATGCAAGCAGCGGAGAATATTGATCATGAGTTTCACTGCTCAGCTGAGGCAAAGTGGAACTTGGGGATCTCCTGAATGACCTGTTTTTAAATGATAGTATTTTAAAAGGAAAACATGTGCCAGCCTCAGAGCTCACTCCTGCCATGAAATCTGTGGTCACCACATGGACTGCCAGCTCACTCTAGGATCCATCATTTCCTTTCAGGGAGAGCCAACAACATTCAACTTTTGCAGATTTTATCTCCCAAATTTAACTTGGCCTGTCCATGACTCCTTCCACATCTCATCCAGTCGCAGAGATTCAAAGTAATTTCAGTCTCCTCAGGCTGGGGCAGTCTGAAGTGTTTTCCCTTGGGTTATTTTTAGGATGCACCACCCCCCTCCTCTGCCTCCCTCCTGGTGTTTCAGATGGTCCAGTCCGGGCAAGAGGAAGGGGAGTGGTAGGGGAAAGGGGAAATCTTCAACAATGACTTCATTAACATGATGCCCAACATGACCAGTGCAACTAGACTTTACTGCTCCACTTTACCACTGGATATATGACTTTTTCCCTTTTTGGATTTAATTCTTTAAATACCTGTTTCTGATTCCTCATCAATCCTCATCGGTTTAAACATGGAAGTTTGCTAGTTTTCTCCATCCAAGACTTCAGACCTCAGAAGCATGTTGATCACAAGTGAGTATGTGTTCAGTTACAGCTCATATGTTTTGTTATATAACAGATGGGGAGATAATGAGAATCCTAGCCTCTCTGTTCTGTCTGTTTTCTTTGTGATGACAATTGACAATTGGTGCTTGATGACATTCATTAAGGAGATGATTGGTCAATTAGCTTAACAAGAACATGATTGAGCCTAGATTAGACAAAATATGGCTCCTGGGCTACTTAGAAAAGTCTCCTCAGGTCACCTAAATAGCTAAAGAAAGACTTCACAGTATAAGGTCCATTAGATGCCGGAATGATGCTTTAGCAAGTATGTATACAATGTTTTAATGTGTGTTTAATGTTAACGTGTAACGTATCTAATGGTGTTGTTCTTGATTCATGAGGCAGAAAAGGAATTTGAAGCGCTCCAGTATCGACTGAGAGTTCATTGTCATTTGAAGGCCGTGGGCTTGAAAACATCACGAGTGCAGTTTTGAACTCTGGTGGAATAAAAGCTTTTTCTTTGGCAGGAAGAGCGTAGGAATCACTCTGAATGTGTGTGGGTTACTTTTAAAATGTGATCTGCTGGAGAGAACCGATCACCTGCTAAAGAAAACTGCAAATATTCAAATTTTGCAATATGAATATGGGTCTAAAAACTTTTAAATATGTACCTGTCTGAGCAGTAATGGGCTCGTGCATGAAAGGGATTTGTAAATTATTCAAAAATCGTTGCCTTTATTCTGAAATCTGTGACCTGATATATATGGTTTCAGTTTAATTTTAGTCTTTTGGACCACACATTTGCATTCCTGTTGCATAGCACAGATACAGAAATAATTTGTAACTTCCTCACATTGTTGTCTTGCTTGTTGGTGAATGTGCGAAGAAGGTTAATGACAAAGAAAGTTGCAATCATGTTTTAATTGCACTACAAATATGAATGTCATGGCTTCAATTTTCAGATTTATTAGCAACTAACAAAAGAGCTACCCTCTTTTGTTAGTTGCTAATAAATCTGAGTTAATTGAACTGCAAATTTCAACCAACCAGTGATTATGTATTCTGTTTTAGCGATTAGGATTTAAGGGATAGATGCTGCCCAAATTACATTTCCTTCAATATATCAAAATGTTTCACTTATGAATAATAAGCGATCTTAGCAGATGAAATACTTGAGTTGAGCTGGCAATCTGTATCTTTGAGTTTTGGACTGTTTGGTCTGTCAATACAAGTTATTCGAAGAAATCCCATTGGTCTTAAGAAACAACTGGACTTTCAAACCAACTGGCATGTTTTCACTCTTTTTTGATATTTTATAGATGAATAGCCATCCAGTAAATTATAGATATTATTGAGAATGAAAAGGAACTGCTGCCTCAATTACATAGTAGGACATGACAGTTGTGATTAAAATATCATTCTGTATACAATTTGATTGTTTCAATGGTTCATTATTCCGAAACCCCAAAAGTCCAAAAAATACTATTGATCTGCAAGCCCATTTGTTCAACAGCCCATTATTCCAAAAACGAATGGTGCCAAAGGCCTGATGTTCCAAAAATGCATACAATGGTATCACCATCTTACGTACATAACTAAGCTACTAATTTTAACCCATGATTTTTCCAAGTAGTTTTGCTAAGCCTAAGCCTGACCAAACTGTGACCGTTACACAATGTTAACTATGTGTTTATTATTGTTACCATGACAAAAAAAGTCACCTGATTATGATGACCAAGGTCAGCAGACATTGTCCTTTCCTTAATGTCCAAATACACTACATATTAAGCAAAAAACAAACAGGCTTTCAGTCCAGCGGGACATTTTTTGGATCTATGTGCAGCCCCCTGCTTCCACATTTATCTTTCACTTCATTACTGTATGAATCAAACTGCTTTTTACACTGACACAGAGCTTTGTCATTAAACATGATGAATATTTAAAGGTTAGCTCAAATAAACACCCCAGTTTATACCGCTCATGTATTTACTAGTGAGTCACAGAGGCAAGCAGCTGTTTCTTTGAGATGTCTGGAAAAACCCAGACAGTAATTTAACAACACCTACCACCATTATGAAGATACTTCCAAAATCCTCAAAGACTTTTCAACAAAAACATATTCCATCTGCTGAACAGTGAAAAGGCCTGGTTAAGTTCCCTTATGATAACGTGTTATAGTTCACACTTTTGTGTACAGTTACCTCCAACCTACCTTCTGTACTTTTACTTTAGTTAGTGATTTCCTACACTTTCTAGAATGCCTTTATAATTTCCTCTACAAAGTTTGCACTTTACTTTGTTGCAATGCTTGAAGAAAAAGAAACGAAAAAAGTTTTCCCTATAAAGATAAAGATTTTCAATACTTTCTTGACTGGAGTAAATTCTGGTCCAATTCCTGTTGTGGATTTCTTTGGTGAACATAACTGTACAGTCATATAAACCTTTGCACCAAAACCTGATGCTCACTGTGATGCCTAGAAAATGTTTAAGGTATTACATTCTAGGTGTTAAACAATATCTCCTCACTTGTACTGTAGATATTTGTAGAAACAAACTGGCCCAGGTTTATGATATTAATAAATAATAGTATATCAGTGGACCTTTTTTCTTACTTTAATCTTTTTTAAAGGTACGTTTCAAAAGTATACTGTCAAACTGCAGATTCATCGAGGGACATGCAGGTGTTTGTTTCACACTAAAGTTAATGAGCTTGAGTTGTTGTTGTACAGTTGTAATACCCAAGTGGCTCATTAAACATCAAACACCCACAGGACAGACTAAAGTTTAGATTCATTATAGAGGTGAGAAATGTTGCAATCTGCAGTTGTTTCTTTACTGAATGATAAACACTTGATTAATAACATCTCTGTGGAATTAAGTCTTTCTCATTTATTTTCATTATGGTTACTAAGAGAGCTGTTCGGAAAAGCACCTAGTCACAGTCGCATGAGAAAAATTTCATAAAATACCAAAAATACAAAGATTCTTCTGAGTCAGCATGAATCAGTTTATGTGCTTACACTGGGGAATCTCAACTCCCCTCCCATTCATGTAACAGCAGGTTTAGGTTTAAACATCTGGTTCCAACATGCTAAAATATCCAGATTCATTAGAGTCTAGCAAATTTTTGTATCTCAATATTATATCTGTCTCTTTCAGCAAACTGACTCTTTCAGGCTTTTTGTATGTAACTAATGAGGCTAATATCAGATAATGTAACTAGTTCCATGAGGCCAAAAGAAAATAAAACTATTTCCCATTCCTCATGCTGTCCAATGTCTTTAATTAGTAAGGATAATTAGTAGGTAATCCTAGCTGATGTAACTTTAGTTTCATGAAGTCAGTAAAAGGAAAATAAACTCTTGGTTAAATGTACTCTGATATCTGTAATTAGTCAAGGGAAATGTGCATAACATTCAGGGTGCAGACTTCTTGTTTTTAGCTAATATAGCTAATGTTAGCTAACGTAACTTTAGTTCTGTAAGGCCAAAGGTTAACATGCTGTCAGCAATCAGCCAAGAGAAATGTGAAAATCATTCCACTGGTATACTTCTTATGTTTAGCTAACGTAACATATGTTAGCTAACGTAAGTTAGTTTGCTATCACATGCATCTTTAGCTTCACACTCGCATAAAATCCAGTCAGCTCATTATACAACTGAACAACCTCATGAATAATAGAGGTGTTCAATACGTATGAATGTTCATAGTGAACTGATTATAAAACTTGACCAAATCTGTAGTTTTTCAAAGTAGAGCACCAGTGTCAGTTTAGCCATGATACACGGTATGTTTTGTCCGGAGTAAAAGCACACCAAAAGACTGCACAAAGCACAGAAACAGTCACAATGTAATAATACTGACAGGAACAGTTGGCTGCTGAGCTATAAACCTTATGAACTGCTTATATTTGTATTTAACTGATGTAATGAGCTTGATGCTTGAGCCAAGGAACAAACATCAGTGTGAGCAGTGATTGAGCTACAGAGTAAGTGATCACAAATCTTTGGACTGATAGGAATGAAACAATTTGTACCAACTCCTTCTAGAAGTAAGTGTAATTTAATGAAAAGCCAAGCTTGATTCTGCAAGTTCATGCCCTCTTTTATGCCTCAGATTAATTCAGGAGTTCATTTAGTTGGGTAATCTAGAGAAAATTTGACTTTTGACATTTGATCTGAAATTTTCTCAGATCACAGCAATTATAAAACTTGTCACTCTGTCAGTAACAAGATGGTAAAAAGGCTAGGCCAAATGCCTGCAGAGCAATTATGGCCATTTCCTTCTGACAACGCCTAAATTCAAGCAAATGACTCACTGGGTCAGTGACCAAAGTCAGAATTTATGTACTCCCTCTGTTCCCCGATGAATACAAATATTTCTCTCCTTTAAGACAAGTCATTTCACAAACTTGTAGGTGGCCTGACTGATTCAGCGCGCAAAGCAGAACTGATACAGGGAAGTGAAGTACATATCATCTAATATGACAAGAACTTTTTGGCAGGTTAAATTCTTAGTAGCTATTGGCAGGTAAACTGAACATTTAAATCTGGATGGAGAACACAACAGGTGAAGTGCTCTGAGATGAAAGCAAATAAAGATGTGAAAGAAAAAAAAAAACCCTCCATGTGGTTTAGTTTGGCTTGGTGACAGCTGGTTCTCTGCCCGGCGGCAGGCTGCTGCGCTGTGCTGTCATATCTGCTTCTACGAAATACCCCTGTAGTTCCTCCAATTTGCCTCACGGTAACATGAGAGTGTTTATCCGAACTTAGTAAAGCCATCTTTCCACTGGCTCGAATGCTCAGCACAGACAGTGTTGTTAGCAACGGAGGGCAACACCATGCAGGAATGATTATACTGTACCTACGTATGAGCTAATGCAACCATACCTGCCAGATGAGGCTGGGCCAAGTCATACTCAGTGTGTGTGTGTTTGTGTGTCTGTGCAGCCTGGTCTCATGAAATGTCATGAAAAGACTGAAATCATATTACAGTATATTAGACTACCCATAACAAAATAATACTGAAAAGATGCCACCGCTCAAGGGGTTTCATTTAAAAGAGAGGACCAAACTAGAACACGAATAAAGACAAAAACATTTAATAACCACAAAAACCAAAAACCAGCCTTTGTGCTTTTCGAATGGGGAAAAAAAGATTCATATTTAGCTAAATAAATTCTGTCTTATTTAATAGGTCAAAATTGCCCAGGATTTTATAAAGCAAAGATTATCCACATAAGCTGGCATGTGCCTTGGGCTCTCGAGTCAAAGGAAGAGTTTTTAAGAAGAGCAGAAATGTGTAAAAGAAGACCAGACTTCAATAGTTTGTAAAATAGAAATGCAATATTAATTATATGCATGTATGGGTGTTTTTCACATTAATAATTGCTAATATCAGGTATCAACTGATTCAATGAGGAAGCAAACTCACCTTGCCGGTTGACAAAGAGTAAATTTAAACATTTCGTTTAGACTCACCAGCTCAAATCTGTTTTGTTTTTGTTTTTTGCATATCTGGAAACTTTTGCAAACATATTAAATGTTTTTTTTTTTTTTTTTTTTTTGCTAAGTTACATTTGAAGTTGGTTTGAAGTGCGATTCTAATTGGATTTCTGCAGATGCATCTCAGTCCAGATGGTCTGGACACTCAAATGGGATTTCTAAGTATCTTTTAAGCCGCAACACACATTGACGATGTCAAATCCAGACCGATGGAAGTGCATCAGAGCAACTGAACAGAATCATGCTGCCACCAGCAGAGTTAGTCTATGGACAGACACTCAAACAAATTGTCTGTTGGCACTCTGGGGGAAGGCTTCTGTACAGACAAAGCTGCTTCCATGTTAGAAAACTGGCATGTACGTTGCTACCACAGCAACTCGTGCGGATAGGCTGGTGATGTGTGAACATGCAAATGTGATCTGATCACTTGCAAATAACAGTCTGTCCTAAAGATCTGATTAGAGAAACAAATCTAGCTATAGCACATGGACTAAATTTACTATATAAATTAAATTGACTTTCCTTGCTAGAGATGCAAGCTAGACACTAAGTCAGGCTGTTGTAAATAAACATCCAAAATAAACCCCTCTGAATGGGATGATTTTATGATACCTGCCTCCATTAGAGCAACTAAAATCATGTATATTAAACCTCTTGCTTTCTGTCAGCATCTGTGACAGAGAACATTACTTTTCTCAAATGTTAACTTATGGATACTGAATATGAACTTAATACTTGAAATAAATGTATAACCCCTCTTCACTGGAGGCCTAGAGAAGCCTGCAGTCTAGTGAGGTGGATCCCAAACCAATGTGGCTTGTGAATGTTCAACTATCAGTGTCCTTTTCACTGATTGTATGTGTAGAGGTAAAATTATTTGGTAATTTGCGAGAAAATAAACAGTCATTTCTGCTTTCCCACCACGCAACCCCTTAGTTTTGACCTGCATGATCATAGCCTTTGGCTAACTTCTCTGCATGATTTAAAAAAAAAGGGGGAAAGTGGTGCTTCCAGTCCATGCTGTAATCAGCCGGACGCTGACGTTTCACAACAGCTGAAGCTCTTTGACATCATCTCCTGTGTTAAGTGAATTATCTTTTTCCCCTTTACCTTCACAGTGACAATAGACAGGCGTCAGGATCGCCGTCACAGTGGAATTTCTCTCTGAATGACTTTCGGGCTTTGGCTCCTGGTTTATCCAGGTCATCTGCTGTTTTGCAGAAGCACCGCCTACATTTTCACCTTTTCAGTCTAATTTGTTTGATGTGATTTTCAGACGTCAGTGTTGCAAGACTGCTTGTGGGCCCGAAATCAAATTGTAAAGTGCTTTGCTTGTTGTTGGATTAGTTGAATTTTTGTTTGCATTGCTTTTCCCCCAGTTGAGTGCAAGCTTTAAGAATGTCTGGCCACTTCTGTGTTTGTCTTTAAAGATGAAATGGGATTTTATTATTTAGAGAGAGAACTTGCACTCTCAATGGGCTTCAGAGCTTAAGAAAACACTTCTAGGTTTAAAATGTGCCACTGAAAAGGTCTTAACCCCAACCGGGTATAAGTCAAAGTACAGATGCATGTTCAGTCATCTGGCTAGTTTTAAGGAAAAAGCAGTGAAAACTGTGCAAAGTTTGAACTTTTAAAATGGTCCCCATTGGTTAGAGCTGAAGTGCTTTATTATTTGAACAAGAATAAAGTAAGAAGTGGCTTTTTCCTGAGATTTATTCCTCTAAATGGGTATGAATCATCTGAATCAATCAATCTGTGGGAGTAAATTGTCTCTAACGGCGCAATAATTGCCAATCAACATCAAGGACTTCTTCAACCCCATAGACCGTCTGGTCCATCATCACAAATGTGTATTGTTAACAAGTGTCAAATCCGCAATCTGCTTTATTATTCCTTCTATTATAGTTCAAGTGCTTACAAGAAATATTAATTGATTATCTACTAAGTACAACTGAAGAGCAGTTCAAGCCTTTAAGAAGAACTTATGGCGTCAAAGGGTCTAAGCTTTATTTCTCCTGCTTTAATTGCTTGTCTAAAAAGTTTTCCTTCACACATTTAATCCTAACGTGCCGCCTGCTGTAATCTCTACAGGTTGCTGTGGATAGGAGGGTCAGCTAAATGCTTGAAATTAATGCAACCTATTATAATAATTGAGAGACATGCAGCCAGGAGGTTAATAGGTTTTTGTCCCCTTTTGACAAGTGTGAGATTTTCTTTGCTGCTTTACACTTGAAATTCATAATGTGATTACTTTTTCCTCTTGGATAATTAATAAGGGGTTGTGGTCCTCTATGTGCATGCTAAGTTCAATCATAGGTCACATCTGGATGTGCCCGAAAAATTCTCCTGGGTTGTCCGGTATCCAGTTCTCATAATACATTCAGGTCTCGGAAGTATTACAAGAACTAGACTCCAAGGTCATGCACAATGAAAGTTTTACAAATGATATATTCTTTAGAAATTAATAATACGAACTGTAATAAATGACCTTGTTTGCCGTTGGAGCTGGCCTATCAGCGGTTTTACAGACTTTTACATTGTCTGCTTGCGGAAAAATGATCTATTATACTAAACACTTGCATTGCTACCTTTAGACTGACAAGTCTTTCTCAGTGAGTCCGTCCAGCTCAACAAACTGGGCTCAAGAAAATCAGATCAAACTGTCACACTAGGCAGTGTTGATCAAATGTGAATCAAGATTATGTTATTGCAATGACGATTTCTCTGCTCAAATGTTTTCACAAACCTATTTTAGTTACTGTTGGAATACAGGAATGTTTGTGACCAAGCTGGGCAACGTTTTTCCTGCTTGAAAATAAAGTTAAAATCAAGCCCACCAGCTCAAAAACATAAATATTAAAGTTTGTTTGAGGTCTGTGATTCATCAACATATTGATGTATTGCACACACATACACACACGCACAGACTGACAGTGAGTCACAGAATGGAGTTTTAGTATTCGTCCCTCTGGCCCTTCGTGACCGCAGACATCTTCAACTTACCCTCTCTGAGCTGACTGGACTGACAGGGGAATACCATCAGAGAAACAGCAAATAGAAAGAGAGAAACGCTGTTCGCCATTTCGACAGCTGACACACTTGTGATCTTCAAGCACACTTCTCATGTCCCATGAGACGATCTCCGGCATCTCCCCGACACTGCAAGCAGAGCAGTGGCTGTACTTTATCCTCCATGAGCTACACAGGTGTTTAGTGAGGCGTAAAAGTGATGTGGAAGCCTTAAACTATCTGCTAAATATCAGACTTTGAAGGAAAGGGCTTGCTTAGAAATATTTGTCCATTAAACGAGAGGAGAAAGCTGATTTTGTTTGGCTTTGGTCTTTTGCAGATTTGATTTGTTATAGATTCTTTTTTCACTTCCACTTGAAGCAGTAGTTTGACATTTCGGGCACATACTGTACACTTATTTTCTTTCCTACTGTGGGTTAGATAAGAATACAGGATAGTACTCTCATGTCTGTATGATAAATATGAAGCTTTAGCCAGAAGCCAGCCAGCTTTGTAACAATCTAAGGTAAGAGGCTCCTGGCTTCAGCCTGATATTTGCTGTACAGAGATGAGAGTGGTATTAATCTTTTCGTCATAATTCTCTGGACACAACAGCATGTCGAACTGTTAGAAGGCAGAAAGAGGTTCACACATACATGGCCATGTGTTTTTAAATGAGTCAGATTCCGAGTCGCTAACAGTTGATAATGAATCAGACCTCTTAAGGATTATGATGGAAATCAGACGTCGTATTCCACAGCTCGAGGGGACAGAATATGTCCAAACAGGACAAATCCATGTTAACTGATTTGCGTTTCACACGTTTTTTTTTATCATTTGCACTGATTACAAACAGATCAACTTTAAACCTCCCCAGCAAGCAGTAACTCCAGGTCAAAGATTTGGTGTCCGGACGAGCATAAACACCCAAACACAAACGGTCCACCGAGCACGTAACCCCACCGTCCACAGTTCCTCCCAGCATCCAGACACACACTGTCCAGCTTCCTGGCGCTAGCAGGGTGGAGTCGCGCTAATCACACATCCAAATCTCTTATCAAAGTCCAGAGGGGCCAAAAAACAACTTCCTCAGAGGCAGAATCATTTGGAAAGGGAAGAGGCCATTGCCTGCTGCGGTCACACTGCATCCAGTTGATACAATCACTTACGTAAACGAGAAGAGAGAGGCCCCTTGAATGTGGCAGTCAGAGGCGGTGACCATACATTCAGTATAAAGTTTATTGTTATTTCTGACAGGTCTGAAGTGTTTTGTTCCTCGTTGGGCTAATAGTTAATGTGGTTATTAGGTCAGTCATGGATTTGGGTCCATTCATAAACCTGTGACTGACTTACTTTCTTCTCAATACCTTCTTGTTTCTTTGAACCATTGTTGGTCCACGACCAACCCCTCACTTCAATGACTTATTGTCATCAGAGACCATAGCTCCATATTCAGACTGTGTTTACGTGTTTTTGTGTTGTTTGGGGCTTGATTGTAGCGACCTATCTGGCCGCTCTGATGTCATTCATTGATGATTTTGAGGCTGCGTGAGCCAGCTCATAAACTGAGCAAAAATTACTCAGAGTACCAGTATCAGTCTGTCGACTAATGCTAAGTATCGTGCAGTACGGTAAATCCTGATTGCAGGAGCCCACTGTTCTCCTCTATCAAGACAACAAGGGCATTATCACTGGTAAAGCAAGTTTAATTAACCAACGAAACAAAGGGGATGCTGTGTTTAATTAACTGAAGACAAATAATCCAGGAAACCATTAAGACTTGACCTACTGTTTGTTATCCCTTTAGCAGACACAGGCTAATTAGGCAAGGTGGCTAATGTTTGCAAGATATTTAATTTACTATTATTCATGTTAGGATGCTCTGTCTCTGTGAACTTTTTGGTTTGTTGTTTTCTTTCAGTGTTTTTGACACTGTGTGGAAAAGGGTTGGGAGAAGAGCAGGTTTTTACTGTCGCTACAACATTAGCTAACATCGCTATCTAGCAAATGTTGTATTCATGACATGCTGCTTTTTGCATGATTCAGACCATTTTTAAAAAATGAAACTACATATTTGTGACATTTGTTGCAAGCAAATATAAATGGGATCCACAGACAAGGTCATAAATTAAGGTGAATTAAAGTTTAAGTCTAAAATCCAAGCTGCCCCAAAATAAGCTAACACTCCATAGAGAAAACACAGTTGGATCTTTTTCCTCTCTTCTCACCTGTTTGGTATAAAAGCTGATCTTTGGGAGATTACAGGCAGAATTGGGTAGTAAACAAACTTTGTGCAGCTTGACTCTCTGCTTCCAAGACTTCTACTTTTTCATGTTGAAACTTTAATTTGTCTTGCTGCCTTTTGAAGCCTCCAAGTTGCAAAGATGCCAAGTGGAGCTTTAGCATCCAAAGACCTTGTAGCATGTGGGGAATCAAAGAAATCAAACTTGTTTGTCTGGGCTTCTTATCCACACGACTGGCTCGTCTTTGACTTCACATTCATATTTCAGTCCTATCAACAATGCAATTCCAAGTCATTTCTATTCACAACTACCCAACAGCGATTTGGGTTTGAATGCTTTAGTCAAGGACTCAGAGATAATACTAATAATAATAATAATCATCATTCACTTTTCACATTAAGATTTTCCCTGCAGGCTGAAGGACTTTAACCTCAGATATTTTCAACAGAAGCTCCTTGACTAAGCTCTGCCTTAGACCTGTTTAAAGTGGAAAACTGGTTTAAATGACTTTTAACGTGTGACCCTCTGGGTTGCTGTATTTGTGTAGTGTTAGTAATGGATCTGGACGGTGCTTGGAGTGGTGTGGGTGCCTGACAAGTTCAGGGCTCTAACTCTGGTAAATCCACATATCCCCCGTGGATTTACAGATCTTCTTGTGGACATGTGAGACCACCACTTGACAAGCACGCTTGATCCCTTTTCTGTCTCAAATGTCACATCTCTATCATGACACCGGAATCGACTCTGCACTCACATTTGCAACCAGCAAGACATTTAAAAGGTCAGGATAAACATACTCATGCTATTTCATCTGTATTTTACTGTTCAAGCTTTCATTTCTTTGCCCGTGCCTTACTTTAAGTCACTTGTCATTTTGATGATTGTCATATCCGCTGAATTTCCCACCAGTGTTTGCAATCTGAGCCATCTGCTTTGTGTCGCGCTGTTCTCCTGACCCCCGTGGCGTCTGGGGAAAACATTGAGACCACATCATAAGCCAAGTTTCCATCCTGCTGTCAAGTGAATTTTTGGCAAACTTTTGAAAAGTCACAAAAAATAAGACATGAATGAGGTGCCTTTCGTTCGTCTCGGCGTGGAGTGAATAAGCAGGCAGTTAAAAAAAAAAAAAACACAACCGCCAGACAAGAAGTGTTTGAAGAACCGATCAGTCATGGGCAAACTGCTGTTGTTGTTCTTTAGTGGAGACAAATGTCGGCCATATTTCATGCTGTCTGAATATGAAAACAAGAAATGCCCTTGGCAGTATTCTAACCGCGACAGGCCTCTTCTGCATGGAGAGAGAGCAGGTTTAACATTTCAGGGAGGGCTGTGGTGGACAAATATTTTGAGATCTCTCAGAAAAGCCAAAGCCTCTTTTGAGCTGTGCAGCCAGACTGAGAAAATTATTTCTGTGGATCTTCATTGTAAACATCCCAGTTCAAGAAAACATTACTTACATTACAAAAACGTATTTCTTTTCCATTCGGCCTTTCCTAATACTTTGAGTCAAAATGACTTGACTGCGGTGGAGGTTTATGTGTATGTTCATATCTGTAATAACATTTTAAAACGGGGAAGTGTTGATTAAGGAATGTATTCCTGTGTGCCTGTTTTTATGCTGTGTACGCTGGAGCATTATTATGCCACCTATTGTGTGTGTTCCTTTTAATGGCTTTGATAAAAATGGCTGCCACAGTTTCGGAGTGTAATATCGCTGTGCATTTGTTATGATTATATTACTTATGATGAAAAACGAGTCGACAACTCTGCTAAGAGCCAAACATCAAGCAAGCACAACAACACAACGACATAGCAGCCAGTTAATATTACTTACTAGTCCAACAGCAAGAAGCCCAGCTCATCGTCTGTCTTTCAGCCTTCATTTCTCGAAGCTCTTGCCAACGACTAATGATAAACATATAGACTAAATATAAACAGTGTCTGATCGTCAGGTTTACTGTTTTAAGGAAAATATATATTTCAGTTTCCTGTGGAAATTGTGGGATATTAAAAAATGGTGGAAGAGAGAAATAAGAAATACTTACACTGACTATTGTTTTCACATTGTCAGTTGGAAATAGATTTAAAAAAAAAAAAAAACCTAAAGAACACAAATAAATAAAACTTCTAAATCTCATTTTTGTTTTTTACAATTTTGGGCAAATAAGTCAGAACAAACACAGAGTATATACACTGATTTCTTATTGAAAAAAATAAAAAATAAAATATAATCTAAGAAAGTTTGTCTTTCTTTCTCTTTGATTAAATGTTTGTTTGTTCTTTCTTTTCGTGCCGATGGAGGTGAATCTTTAAAATATCAAAGTCAAAGCGAGAAAAAGGCACAAATTTGGTGTGACTGTGGCCACGTGGTGGTAAATCTCTTCTTCGACTTGCGTTTAGGTTTCTTACATGATGATGAAAACTCAAGAAAAAAAGAGTGGGAGTGCAGAACAAAAAGAAAACTTGAGTTAGTTAAAATAAATATCTGTTTTTGCAAATAAAGCCTTCATTTCTGTCCATGAAAAATTTGGAAGCCAACCAACCAACAATCAATCCTTTTTCATGGGTATCACCAGTAAATGAGGAGCATGTGAGAATAACAGCCTCAGAGGGTGAAGCAAGGCAGATGGATAGAAGATGAAGGGGAGGGAAACGTGGAAAAAAAATGTCTTTTCCTTCTCTCTCAGAAGCTCCTATCCTCACACTCAGCCAATTAGCGGTAATTAAAATGGCCTCTTCCCAGAGTCACAGATAATTAATAGCCTGTATGTGCAGTTTTTCTCCTTCAGTGTTTTTTTTCCCCCACCCAAATGCAAATGTAATTAAACTTCATAAACAGACGACTGATTAAGTGCAAATATTTGCCCTCTTAAAGCGGGCGGAGCATGAAATGATTATAATTGAATCAAACGCTGTTTTCCTTCTCCTTGTTTGCAGAGATTGAAGCCAAGGAGGCCTGTGATTGGCTGCGAGCAGCCGGCTTCCCTCAGTATGTGCAATTATTCAAAGGTAAATATGAGGCTGTCAGTGTAATCTTGCACCACACAATCCACAGAGTCAACTCCAACATGATACAAACAATGTCTCGGGCAGCGTCTTATTGTTTCATTTGTCTTGTTTGTCTCAGACTGCAGGTTCCCCATCGACATCGAGTGGGCGAAGTGTGATCACCACTTCCTGGATAAAGATGCCCTCGATTCACTCTGCAGGTAACTGCATGTACAGGTGCACTTCTGTTTCCAAATGTGATACAGGTGGTGTGGAGACAGCGTCTTTAAATAAATACTCCATCCTGTCTTTGTCTTTGTCACTCTGACCACTTCTACTCCCCACACACTTTATGTATATCACATTTACAAAATACCGTGAAATTTCAAGAGCCTGCAAGTTAGACAATATATTTGAGAGATATTGAAGATCAGTGTGTGAACCAACAGTATAACTACTGTCATCACTGTAGATGAAACTGTAATTGAGTTTGACACCGTCTAACTTAGCCCCTACAGCAAAACATGCTTGCATCCATGTAAGAAACTCTTGGCAAAGCAGAATACACTGCATTATGATCATAAATGATTAAAGTATAATGAACAGAATGGCAGTATATGTGTGTGAAGATGATTATGATATAACACTTCCAGTCCTCTCTTCTTCTCTCACAGGAGATTAAGCACTTTAAACAAATGCGTGGAAATGAGGCTGGAGCCGCGGAGATCAAAACGCAGGGTGAGTGTTGAGAGCCAAAACGCCAAAAACTCAAACACAGCAGGGTGGAAGCAGCTGCTGCTGTGGGGTGTGTCCACTCCATGAAATCTCCACATTAAAGACCGCTTAAGAAATAGTTTCTCCTCCTCCTCCTCCTCCTCCTCCTCCTCCTCCTCCTCCTCCTCCTCTTCAACTGCTTCTCCTTCTAGGAGAACATGAAGTGAGGTGTTCAGACAGGAAAAGAGGAGGAAACAGAGCTGAAGTTCTAAAGAATTAATGCTATGTTTTGTTTTTGACATCTGGATCTTCAATACTTTGATCACCTAGGCTGCATGTTATTGTCTGAAATATGAAGGTGGTTGTGCCTTACAAACAAATTCCCAGCTAACACAAGTAAAACATTCAGTAATTATTTGTGTTTTTTGTAAATGCTAACAGAAATACAATGATCACTGGTTAGATTTCTTAAAACTATGATGCGAATACAGCACATTTTTTTGACCTGAAATGGAGTTAGC
The DNA here is from genome assembly GCA_028641955.1 of Protonibea diacanthus. NCBI lineage: Eukaryota > Metazoa > Chordata > Actinopteri > Sciaenidae > Protonibea > Protonibea diacanthus. The sequence continues at coordinate 12,176,725 of CM053990.1, forward strand.
TACATAACCTGTACTGATGATAACCTTATTATTTATTCAAAATTAAATATTGATACCATGATATAATAATATTAATAATACACATATGATGATATGTAAATAATCCAGCACCTCTGGAATCATTTCCATTTGTTTCTGATCTAGGTTTGTGGTTTTCTATAGCTAGCGATAGTAAGTATTTTGACAACGATAAACGTTGTAAATCGTGAAAATCTGTTATTGTGCTAGCCCAAATGTTGAACAAAGCCGAATCAAAACAAATATAAAATTCAATCAAAAAAAAAATCAAGAATAAAAGAGCCAAAAATCTTAGACTTACAACTCAAAATCAACTTATTTAGAACGTCCTGGTTAACACATTTATAGTCATACTGTTTTGCTCAAACCACAATAAATAATAATTGTTTTACAACCAAAACTACATTTTAAATTCTAAATATGGAGTCACCCCTCATATTGTAGATGCTGAGTATAGTTTCCGCAGTGTGTGATGTTTGTGTGATTTTGTTTGTATGAATATATAATGATGTTCATTCTTGGATAAATTATTGAAAGCATCTTTGTGTCTGTGTTTGTCAGCGAGTGTCTGAGTGCATGTTCTGTTTGCAGATTGTTCTTCATGCCTACATGTTTCTCTCCTCTGCATACATTTGTGTCAGTGTGTATTATGTTTGAATATTTGTCCCATATTCAGATTTCTGTGAGCTCTTGCGTTGTGTGTCTCAACCCTTCATCTTCTTCCAGGGAGACGACTGTGATGAAGAAGACTTCTGTGCCATCAGCACCAACTGGACTTACGACAGGCGGATGCGACGATGGCGACGCCTCAACTCCGCAGCGGACATCCTTCGCCTGTCCGACAGTCCCACCGGACCCCAAGATGTGTCTCTGTGTGATGTCAGTGACCAGCATGATGTCTGCTCCATCCATAGCTCCAGCAGTACCGAGAGCGAAGGACACAGAGACGCTGCTGCCAGCGCCACCGCCTCCGCAACTGCTACTGCCAGCACCACAGACGACCACGAGACCAGCAGGAGCTCCTCCCGCTGCTCCTCCACAAACAAGACACCGTCCCTTGACACCTCCTTCAGTGGACCCCCTTCCCCTGGTGGAAGTGGTGGAGGATCATCCACCATGATTCTGGAGGCTGAAGGCTGCTTCCCAGACAAACCACCCAGGAAGAAGGGCACCAGTCTGCTGAGAAAGATGGAGAAACTGAGGCTGAGGGGGACGACAGGCCTCTTTCCTTCTATTCACAGTGGAGGCGGTAACAGTGGGAGCCTGCCCCGGCATGCTACCAGTGGACCGGTTCTGGTCCAAGAGGAGGAGAGAATGGAGAGGCTGCACTGCCCGTCAAGGTGAGGATTGTGGGCCGAAATCGTTCAGAAACCCAAGAGGTCATTTAAAAACATTCTCAACTGTTAGAGCTGTTATATGTTCTGTGCTGAAACACAAATTGCCTCTCGGAGGACATTAAAGTTTTCTAAGTCTAAGTACGAGCTATTTCCAGACTGATCAAAGACTCTCCTGTCCGCCTAAATCATAAAGCATGCTCTCAGCTGCACCGTGAACTACACTTTTAACAACTTCCCAAAGTTGCAAATGAATCCACAAAGAGAATGATGGTTAATATCAAAAATACAAATGAATAAATGAATCCATTATTATCATAATAACAAACTTTGCACAACAAAGTTGAACATATTCAAAATACTCAAAAGTTACCTAGTGTTTCTGTAGTTATGACAAAGCATAAAAAGCATCTTAGCAATGTGAAAGAAACTAAAGCTCCCGGTGCTGAAAATATTAACTGAAATATGAAGTATACCCAGTTTCCTGCTTCCTGTTTGGTGCTGAAGAGAGTGAACCTACCCCGTGATAATAAAAAACATGTTTGATTTCATCAGAACGTCAAGACGAGAAAAAGACAAGATATTTCCACCAAAACAGCTGTCAACAGACTCTTATTTCACTAAAGCATGATACGAAGCAGCTGGCCTGTGGTAACTTGTAGTTGCAAACCAGTTCCAAATGTGTCTTGGCAGAGCCAGATAAATGATTAACTGTAATAATCAGTTGTCACTTATTACTGTTAACTGTTGCTTGTAGGACAATATCACACTCCAGGTCATGCTGTTACACTGAATATTAGCCAACTCATGCTGATATTCAGCCAAACAGCAGAGCCTCAAGTGTGATATTACTTTATTTCCTTAACATGGATGGGATACGTTTTGCTCCAGGATTTTAATCCTTCCTGAATGTCTCCAGTCTGCAGGTTCGACCCAGCAGCCGTGCATCTTCCTCGCCCTCGTCCCCTCACACCATCAGCAGCAGCAGCAGTAACAGTCACTCAGAGAGCAGCAGCACTGTCAGTACGCCCAGCCCAGTCACACGGGTCAGGAGTAACTGCAAACGCTCCAATAGCGGGGTCGGTGGTGGAGCGACCCGGAACAACCAGAACCACACGGAAACAGAGGTCAGTCAAAGAGGCAGGAGGAGAAAAAAAAAGGAGTTCATCAGTGTGATTCATGATTTGATCGTTTTGTGTATGCCTTTATTTTGGTCACAAAGTTAAAATAGATAATAGTAAAAAGACTTCTGACACTCTCAAAGTATTTGAGAAGAACTTTGATGACACTAAATGAAAAGTAGGAATGTCTAAACCAGTCTTCATGACAATCCAAAGAATAGTCATCCATGTGGTAGCACTAGAGGAAAGTTCAGTATGAGTTCAGTATATGTAGTTTTGTACAACATTTCTACCGGCAATAGTGGGACTAGTGAAAAGAAAATGCCAAAAATCCACATTTACAGGTAGATGTTTATTTTCAGCAGCACGTATATACACCAAACCTTCCAGTTTTATTCCTATCTATATTCTGAAGGTTTTTACAGAGGGAGCTGTTCATATATCATCCAGAGCCTGATTTATACAACATATTCATAAAAACATAGAGAAAATAGATTTTCTTTATTGCTGTTGACAGCATTTTCAGTCAACTGTCACATCACTAAAAAGAAATATGATAAACCAAACCTCAGGATAGACAAACTTCAGTCGATTGCTTCATTCTGTGCTTACTTTTCCCCCATCCTTTCCTTTAAACCTTCACTCATTCATCTATTTACCCTCTCAGGACTACAGGAACCAGATCAACAACAACAACAACAGCATCCACGAGAGTCTGGTCTTCCAGGTCCCCCACGGACACAAACCGGGGACCTTCCCCACCTTCCTCACACACAAACACACCATCCTATCACCCATCATCGACAACACCTCCGTCAACTGGAGGACCGGGAGCTTCCACGGTTACCGGGGTCGACACAGTTGTCGCCGTGGCACGTCATCCTTGGCCACTGGTGACCGGGACATCTCGTCGTCTTCTTCCTGTGATGTCCCCAGCCCACTTGCTGTGCTGGATCATCGGTTGAGTGTCTATGACAACGTGCCTGATGACCAGCAGCTGTCTGGAAGTGAAGGCGGCAGTGGTGGAAGTGTCAGTGATGCCGATCGGATTGGTGAGGAGTCAGAGGTAAGGTTATTCCACTGGTATTTATACTTAATTTTGTGCTTATATGTTTCTAACCATACCTCAAGGCCTTCAAACACAGTGTTTGTCAGATCATCTAACCTCGTTTACGATGGCTGTCCCCATGATTTTTCAACTCACCAAAACAGTGCAGGTGTAAACTTCTCTCTCGAGCTCTCCTTTATTCTTCACACTATAGTTCTAGCTATTTCTCATGCAGACAATGCAGCATCTTAAATGTCTTCAAGGAGAGACTTTACAAAAGCAAAGCAACCAGAAATGATAATGCTAATAAATACAGTGCAACATTAAAGTCTTGTAGTAAATAATATTAGTAAAGTATGGCTAATTAATCAAATAAGAGGTGTTATGCCACAGTCCTAAACAGTGTTTATACTATAAATCAGTACAAAGCTTTTTAGAAATAGCAAAAGAAAATTATTGTGAATGTGTTTCCTTCGCTGATAATTTTCACCATAGTTTTCATTAACTAGAAAACTGCTTGTGATTCCACACATTTACTTGCAGTTCCATCCTCCAAGTTGTGAGGCAGAAATATCAATATAGAAAAGGGCAATGAACAGCATTGTCCCAGGCAACTGTCAGCTACAAGGTCCCAGATATACAGTAGTTATATGTTTTGTTTCACCTGGCTGTGACTAAATGACTTTGTGGATGGAAAGATTTGTTTAAAACTGGCATCTCCTGCCTCTCTGCTAAAAAAAAAAAAAAAAAAAGATAAAATCCCCTGAAAAAAATGTAGGTCTATAGAAACAGGTAATTCAATCTAGGATATTGATTTTCATATTTTCATAAGCTATGGTCCATATGGAGTTTCCCCATAAAACTGAAAATCACTTTGTGAGTGCTCATATCAAATTCATTTTAGACTGAAACTATAGAAAAATCTCTACTGCTTATATTAATCATCCTGTTTCTGTTTCTTTCTAAAGTCGAAGAACAGCCATTTGGAATAAAGTTGGACCGCTCTTTGACAAAAAAATGGCAGCCATGGAAGTAAAAGTTGACATAAAATATTAAAGAAGTCATTAAGTAATTGCTTTCAAGGAACCCTTAAAAGCCTTCTGATCCCCTGTAAAATTGAAAAACACCTCCTAATTGCATAATCCCCTAAAACTGATGTATTGCAATGAAATCCTTCATTTGCAAAGTCCTAAAACTGGCAACTGAAGAGAAAGTTAAAAGTTAAAATGCCAACAGTACTGTAAAAATAATCTTTCTATACTCTCTCAAACGTGGGCATCTCTGGCTTGGCTCTTTCCTGGCTTGACTCCTACATCACTGGGCGGTCTTCAGCGTGTCCTAGCTTGGACAGGACTCGCTGCTGTGGCCCCTTCTCTTTGCTATTTATACCACTTCTCTGGGTCAGATTGTATGCTTACACGGCATCTCATATCACTGCTATGCAGATGACACACCACTCTATCTGTGGCCCCTCGGTTTCTGCACTGATCTCTGAATGCCTCTCAGACATATCTTGATGGAAAAAGGCACACCACCTTCAGCTGAACCTCTCAAAAACTGAATTGTTGGTCCTCCCAGCTAAACCCACTACAAACCATGAATCAGCATCAAAGTTGACTCCCTATCTCTTGCCCCTTCCAGGGTAGCAAGAGATAGTGTCATGATCGGTGACCAACTAACTTTCTCTGATCATGTTGCCTTGGTTGCATGTTCAGGCCTTACTTGACTCAACATGCAACTTGACTCCTGATACAGGTTGTGGTCATCTTATAACTCGATTACTGTAGCGCCCTCCTAACGGGCCTCCCAGCCTGAACAGTGAAACTCTTTCAGATGATCCAGAACACAGCAGCACGCCTGGTCATCAGTCACATTACCCTACTGTTCATCGTAGCCGCCCACATTAAATTTGAATCAGTAATGCTTGCCTACAAAGCAGTCTACTGTTTTGCACCCACCTAATTGAATGGTCTTATACAGGGATATGTTACCTCCCAACTGTTGTGCATTTTTAGTCCTTCTTCATTTCAGGGAAGTTCCTCATTTTCACTGGTAGCTGGAGTATGTCATGTAAGCCTCCACACTGGTTAAGTCTCTACTCTGGTATTAAAAGTCTCTTATTCCTCTTTTAGGTGAGTCGGCTGTTAGCAGGTGAAGACGTTTTCTCAGCTCTGGACAGCGTTTTGGAGAGGATCAGCGACCTCCAACAACTGGTCTCCACCTGGTCCGAAAACCTATCCGAGGATGACTGTCAAAGAGGTTCCTCCACTTCCTCTGCTTCCTCTTCCTCCTCATCTTCCACGTCTTCCTCCCAGGACTCACCTGCCCACGACTCCTCAGCTGCCTCCCCCTGTCCCTCCTCCCCCAACCACATCCATCTGGAAGTGCAGCATCCGGAGGAGGAGGAGGAGGAGGGGGAGGAAACAGAGATCCGTGAGAAGGTGCCGGCGGATGGAGAGGAGTCCAAGATGAGATCGCCGCAACCCAGGAGCAGGTGAGGAAGCTTGAGAAGTGAAATGCAAGAAATCGACACTGCAATTAAAAGTTTTATTTATAGTGCATATCATATTTCACAATCAATATAACTTAAAGTGTTTTATGAGTGTTGGTAAAAAACAGATAAGGCTCATTAAAAAGACAACACAAAGAACTTAGGGCACTGACATTTAACTTCCTCAATTAAAAGCTCTTTCTTTTGGCAAATATGAATTGCCATCAAAATTTAGGAAGTGCCAACTAATTCTTGGGCACTTTTAGTTGCTCTGCAAATGTAAATGTGAGCCTTTGTGTCCAGCGGAGCTCTAATAATGACAGTTATGGGGATTTATTCCCTCAGGCATCAACCAAAGTAAAAGTGTGTGGCACTTTAGATAAAAGCAGTAACCTCATGGTGAATAGTTTTGATCGCCTCTTTATAGTGCTGCTTTTATATCTCTTAGTTGTTGCATTTGTTCTCAGATATAGAGCAGTAAAGAGTTATGAAGCCTCTCCTGTAATGTAAAGTCAGCCACATCATCACTGTACGCTGATGGACGCTCTCATTTCTATTCTTATCTCTGAACCGGCTTTTTAACATCACACACAATTATAAAGTACTCTATAATTGGAGAACTTACAAATAATTAATGAATCACCTAGTTTATTGTGTGACGTTTTATACTAAATTTAACTGTGCTTGGAGCTGAATACTAACATTACCATGCTTTTATGCTAATGTAAATTTAATGCTAATTTTAATACAGCTGAGTCTGACAAAGTCCATCTTGCACTGATAAAATGTGAGCCAAGTCCCATTTTATGCACATTTATCTGTTTTATTAGGGTATTTAAATAGCTGATAACATAGTTACCTATTTATTTTCTGTCAGAACTGATGACACAACAATCATTTTAATTTAATAACTTCCCACTTATAAGATTTAAGTAAAAACACTTGCACTTATATAGACAATTGTGTATGTCAGCTCTAGGATATAATATATAAAATGTCATTTCTCTTGTAAAACGTGTTTTGTGTCTATGTGGGTCCAACAGAGTGAGCCAGCAGCTGCACTGGTCCAGTGAGCAGAGCCTACCTTCCCTTCCCACTAGTCCAGGAGTGGAGAACCAGTCCATCTCCCAGTTTCTCCTGCTGCAGAAACTCTCCCTGCTCAAACTCACCGCTCTCATGGACAAATATTCCCCATCCAGCAAGCAGGGCTGGAACTGGTAAGGAGTGTGAAAGGACTGAGGTTCAAGATTCTGGGTGATTTCATGGTTAAAAATAAATGTGAGGGATCAGCAGAGGTTGCGGGTAGTGTTAGCTGAGGTGTTGGAAGGTGAGAAGTAACACTGTGTAAAAACGACAGTATTCCTCGATTCTTTGCTCCTGCACAGCTGCATGGAGAAACTTCTTCAAGAAAACGACTGTGGAAAGGAGGGCAGGTGGGCGGGCGGAGGGTAAATATTTCAGGCAGCCTATTTAGAAAATTCATTCATTATTCATGGCTCAGGTGCAACCTTGCCTCGGCTAAATAAAAAAACAACAACACCATGCTTCAAGAAGAATAAACTCCTTTCCCACAAAACCCCAGGAAGGACTGCGGGTGTCTTACCTTGGGTCTGTATCAGAGCTAAGTTCTTTTCTGCTCGCTGGTTAACCATTGAGGCATTGTGGGTTATTTTGGACTATTTTCTTCCGTCACAAATCTCCATATCTCTGTAATCTCTGTAAATGAGCAAGATCACGGCCACTACCTTGTTGGCAGTCCTGGCTTATCTAAATATTGGCAAATACACAGATCATCGGTAGACCTGCTGCAAACAAGCCATCTATAACGGCACCTACCTCTTAATCAAAGCGGCCATGCTGTTAATTATGCACAACTTTAAGCCTTAATATAATTTGCAGGATTGAAAAAAATAAATCCGAGTACAGTTGTCATGAACACAGAAATTAGCTATAGAGACCAAAACTGTTTTTGTATCAGGCTGCAAACATGTTTTTTTTCTGCTGTGAAGTTGGACATTTTAACATGGGGACTTATGGACACTGACTCTTTGTGTAACCAGCCTCAAGTGGCCGTTCAAGGATCTGCAGTTTTTGGCAGCCATGGAGGTTGCCGCATGACTGGAAACAGTTTTGTTATGTTATTTTATTTTGTTAAAATATTCCTTACAGTGGCTTAACATACAGGTGGTGAGAGTATGGCAAGCCCTAAGGGACAGTAATAACAGTAAGACAGGAGGGAACAACAAAACAACAAGACAAATTGTGTCTTTAAATAAAGAGTTTGCAGATTGTTAAGATCAAACCATAGCTTGTGACATACATGGATTTAATGAGAACCGTGGTTTGCCTCCTACACTGTTTCTGAGTCAGTCTTCATGCAAAATTGAGACAAATTTATTTTAAAGAATAATAAAACATCCAGATGTTCTGCTTGTTCACTCTGCTTAACTTTTGTGTTTTCCAATGAGTAAACACATGACCTGTTTGTTTTTATGATTTGGTAGAAAAGCAATTAGATTTTTGCCGAGCTTGTTATGCTCAGTGAGATAAGGCTGAACGTGGAAACTAAGCACTGAACAGAAAGCCCTCCTGAAATTACTCATAGATATTCGTCTTTAATTTTCAGGATCAAACACGTGTTCGGGGATAAGATTCAGGAAAAACAGCTGCTCTGTGGCAGCATCAGCGAGGCTTCCTGTAGTCCAGGTGTGCTATGTTTTAGCATTTCAAACCGCTCAATTTTACAGTTTAAACTTCAGTAAATGACATGAAAATGAGGGAAAATGAACAGTAATCCCGTCAGACCTGACCTCCGAGGGAAAAAATAAGAAAACAGCTGTTGAACAAAGCAAGAGATTTAAATGAGCATAAACTCTGAAGTGCAAATTAGTTGTTCTTGCAGAAAATATGTAAACATAATGTTCCTTCACCTCAAACTGGATTATGTGACAATTATACAACTTAGACATATTGCCATCTTTTATTTGTCGCACAAAATATAAGTTCAGTCAAGTCACATAATTTTAAAATATAGTTATGGTAGTCATAACTAATATGCTAATATAACTAATAAGCACTTGATACACTGAAACGTTGAAACAGCAAAAGTTGTATTTAAAAAAACTTGGATAGCACATAAGGCTACAACTAGCTTAGAACAAAGACTTAAAACAATGGGAAACAGCTCCTACTAGCATCCCTAAAAATCACTAATTCACACGTTATATCTCAGTGGTTTAATACGCACAGATGCTGAAGTGTAGGCATAACATAACATAACATAACATAATAACAATACTCTATTGATCCCACATGGTGGGCATGGTTTGTACCGTTTTTCCAGCTCCCGGTGCTTAGATCCAGCTCTGCATCCCTTTCGTCTTCTCCTCATTTCAGCATGGATCTGTTTTATATCCACAGACAATATGTAGCTGTTCTCGAGTGCAAACAAGCAGGCCATGGCTTTTTTTGAATGGGTCACCCAATGTATCATGAAGCCGTCCAAAGTTCTCTCCAGTTAGTGTGTGCGACTTAGTGCCGTAAAATGTTACATACTTCTCCCAACTCAGTGACCAAAGTTGCATAGTGTGAGGACGGACATATGAATGGCAGAGGCACCATTCACCTAAAAACTGCATGATCTAGCACTACAGCACCGTTGTGCCGACTGCTCCAGCGAAGAAAAAAAAAAACGAAATCTCTTCAGGCTTCAACAATTAGCTCAAGTCTTGTCATTTAAATGATTTAATCACTGATGCCAAAACGAGTGCTGGATGATTAAAAATACAGCAATTAACTGCTGATTGGGCTGGCTGATACTGAGCCACTTTCCTCAAAACAGCCAGTTTCTTTCAGAGAGCCGCTGATATGGAAGGAAAAATAAATTGAAAGCGAGCTGAAAAGCATTTAGAGTGCATGTGTGATACCATTTGGTCTTTGTGGCTGTGCACTTGGGTTAAAACTGCAGGGCTGACGTGTTTTTAGGACTTTTAGGGGAGAAGGGGTTTCTTTACTGATTGTTGTTGGAGTACTTTGGATCTGTCTTTTTTAAACTTGACTAAAGACTGCAGAGTGCACTCTGTGTAGTACCCTATAGTTTTCAGGGGTAAAAGCTAAAAAGTATTGCAGCTCCCATCATTTGTTCACAAGGGATAGGAGTGAGTGGTCCCGATGGTCATGAGCTTTGGGTAGTGACCGAAAGAATGAGATCGCGGATACAAGTGCTGAAATGAATTTCCTATGTCGAGTGGCTGGGTTTAGCTTTAGAGACAGGGTTAGGAGCTCGAACATCTGGAAGGAGCCAGCTTAAGTGGTTGGGGGATGTGATTAGAATACCCCCTGGGTGCCCTCCTTTGGTGTTCTGGGCAGGTCCACCTGAGAAGAAACCCCGGGGCAGACCGAGAACCACCTGGAGGGACTATATAGATCATCATCTAGCCTGGAAACGCATAAGTGGGGGAAAAAATGGATGCATAGAAGCATTGCAGCTTTCGCTGTTGGTTTTTACAAAGTTTTTGGGGCCACTGTTGGACCAACACAAGTGTCCAACAGAAAAGGAAAGAAGCAAATCAGTCGCTGGCATTAATGGTTAAAAGGTCTCTGATATCAGCTCCGAAACATGAGCAAACTTCAACACTTCCAAAAGAACAATCTCTTTGATCAACATCCATGCATGTTTTTTTCTGCAGAGCTGATTTGAATGGCACACACATTTTAGCGATCACCAGGGACTTATGTAATCAAAAAATGTTTATTTGGCTCTTCCTTCAAAAGGAAACGGATCCAACAGCAGCCAAGTCGAGCTTTCTTTTTTTAAAACACTGGTTGAGATTACAAATTCCCACAACAGTTTTTGAGCATACAGAACTTTTCTCTCAAACATTATTCTGTGCTGTTTGGTTACTTCCTAAGACTTGGTGGACTGCAGAATCTAATGGACATCTCTGTCATCATGTAGGACCGTTCCTAAACCACTGAGGAAGACCAAGGTGATGGAGTTGAAAGGCCGGCGGGTCTTTGGGGTTCCTCTGCTCCTCAGTGTCCAGCAGACAGGAGAGCCACTTCCTCCCAGCATCCTCAGAGCCCTAATCTACCTGAAGACTGAGTGTTTGGACCAGGTAATGGAGTAAAAGAGGCTTTTCTTTAAAATACTTGAAGAACAGTGTTTTTGCAACCAAAACGTACAGAGAGAAATAAGAGGAAAATAACTGAAAATATAATTTTAAATTCATTTGTATGGTGCTCCCTATCAGGTTGGTCTTTTCCGGAAGTCGGGGGTGAAATCTCGTATCCAGTACCTTCGCGAGCTGGTGGAGTCCGACCCAGAGGGTATTTCATACGAAAGTCAGTCAGCTTTTGATGTTGCCGACATGGTGAAGCAGTACTTCAGAGATCTGCCTGAGCCCATCTTCACCAGCAAACTCTGCGAGTCCTTCCTCCACATTTACCAATGTGAGCAACTGTTATGTGACTCGCAAGATAACATTAACTACTTTTAAAATAATTACTCAAATTTTAAAAGATAGAAGATCAAAAGATAAAAAAGGATGTAGAAGTACAGTGAACTGTTCCAAATGTAGCTATTACCTGTTAGCAGGTTTCTAATTATTACTGTATGCTGATAAAGCTAACATATTAGCAAGGAACTAACATAATAAACTTTTCTTTACATGTTTAATATTAGCGTATTAATATTTATCCAGGATGAATTTGAGCCAAATAATCCCTATTTGATTCTTTACAATGTCTTGGAGTTCAAAACTACATATGCGTTAGCTGTAACCTTAGCTAACTAGCAATGTACACCAACCACAAAAGTTTCTTTGGCCACTCTTATTCTCTTGTTTCACATGTAATGAACTGAAGTCATAATACTTAAGAATTAAAATATTAACTTGTTTTCTTTCTGCCTACAGATTTTCCCAAGGATCAGCAGCTGGTTGCGGCTCAGGCGGCCATCTTGCTGCTTCCTGACGAGAACAGGGAGGCGTTGCGAACGCTGCTGTTCTTCCTGCAAGACGTGGTGGCCGCTGTGGATGAGAACCAAATGACTCCAACCAACATTGCCGTTTGTTTGGCACCATCACTCTTCCACCTCAACACCCTGAAGAGAGACACTAATGCACCCAGGTGAGCCAAAGCCCAGTGCACCATCCCAGTAAAAGATGGACATGGTGGAGTCTGACCCACATTGTCACAGTTACATAAGTTTTAAGGGTGGTTACATAAGAACTGTTAGGTGCGGAAACCACTTTGTGTGTCTTGCTTTAATTTGATTTTGGTTTTCTTGGCCTCATATAAAAGAACATGGAGATCATAACAATTCAAATATGTCTCTGAGCTCATTAACTGCAAATTGTTTCTATGATATCTCATCTGGAGTTTATTTTCCAACATCGGAGCTCATCAGTGCTGTGCCTTTCATCAGTTCTTGGATGTTGGAGTGTCCTTGAACACATCACTAAGGGCGGTTTGGAGAATTGTCCCAACAAATAAAACGGTCCCAGTGCTTACTGTTTCAGATTAATGACGGTAAGCATACCTCAGCTCTGGAGTTCTGAAATGGATTCAAACCAAAAGCTGCCTGGAAGGTGGAAAACAGATTTATGAAATGGTCGTATAATGTTAACATTACAGACTTTGTCTCTCAAACTTTCACTCGTATGATCCTGAGAAGAAAAATCAAGTTTGTAGTTTTTTGTAGTTTTGTATTTAATTACCAAGACAACCAACAAGGCAGGAAAACAGTTCGCACAGCATGTGAATTATGTGCAAAAGAAAGCAGAAATAACTTTAAACTACTAAACTCTGTTTTATTTTCTTACAACAGTCAACCACAGACAGAATCAGGTGCTAGGGGTGTCTTTTTGTGCTGAACGTAACCGCTGTTAAACAACCAGGACATACTTATTTTTCACTCGCTTTTAACTGGCTTTCTCGATGCCAGTGCTCCCTCACCTTCATTCACTGTCTCTGAACCACCGCTCTGTCAAACATCAACATCAACTGTTTTGCACCGCAAATTGCGAGCCAGATACAGATTTAGAAGCACAAATTTAAAAGCTACATAACAGGTAGATTATCAGAGTTTAGTCCATCGACCCACCTGGATAGTCTCAGTTTCAAAGACATTTCAGGCTGCCTGTGGAGGAGGAGCGTCTGAGCATCTGCCAACCGCAGCATAACGTCAGGCTACGTTTTTTTCCAGAAGTTGCATCCAGCTCAACCTCAACCTCGCCGCGTTTTTCGCCAGACGCCCCTGCAGCCCTCTCACCGCCGCAGCTAAAACGCACTACCCCCACTCAAATGAATGGAAAAACCTGTGTTTTCGGCCTGAATGTGCCCTTACTGTCGTCTATGACTTCAGCTTTGGTTATTGTGCGCACATGTGTCTGAATGCGTGTGTGTGCATTAGCTGTCAGGCTGACATGTCGATGCCATAGAAACATGTTTTTCTTCCTTCTTTTGTTTTGCTTTATTACATGTCATGTTTCCAAACTTCTCAGTTCTCACACATGACATCACCTCTGGATCCAATCCAGCTTTTACAGACACACACACACACTCACACACACATACACACATTCTCTGTGTAATAAAGAGCTGTCAGCACAGTTTACACAGAGAACACATTACATAACCTCCACCAATTTCCATCTGGCCTCAACTTCACCGCCTGATATGAGAGATATTTTGTATCTCAGCTTGTGCTGCTGAGTGTAATCACTGCATTTATGCATGAATGAAAGTGAACATGATAACATGTCTGTGAGTGTGTACTAGAAAAATGAAAACAGAATCCAACAAAACGGCAATCGAACAACCTGGTCGAGTGTACCCTCCATGTATCAAGGCTAAAGTTCTTACTGAAGCGACCCTGATTCGATTCCAACCTCGGTCCTCATCCTCTCGCTCTCACTCCCTTGAATTTCTCACAAATGTCTTATCTTTAAAAAGTTTTACTAGTTTCCTAAAACAGCTACAAGCCGTCGTTTAGTGTAGTCTGTTTTTGGACTCTTTGCACATCGACTCCTTGCTTTTGCATGTTCCTCCCCTGAAATCTCCTCTTTGTTTTCTCTTTCTTAGAATCCTTTTCTCGTCTTGTCTTTCCTTCAGTACTTTCCTGCTTCCTTTTCATCTCCACCTCTTCCCATTTTTCCCCACTTTTGCTCTTTTTTCTTCCTTCAGGGCTGACGGGGCAGTAGATGTAAGTGACGCAACGACACAATCAGCACTTTGTGCCTCCCTTGTTCTTGGAAGCCAAAGTCCCGGCCTGTCAGAAATCATGTCACACTTTGTGTTAGGAACAATAACTGCCGCTCGCAGCTGTTCTCCCACAGATCTCAAAAATCGCATCTCGGCCTTGTGTTTCTGCTCTGACAGAACTCACCATCTCATCAATATATTTACTTTTTTATGGTCTAACCACCCGGACGCCCGGCTCGGCTTGTTTTAAGTGCTGGCATCTGATTTCGCAGTTTTGAGGCATCAAAAAGGAGTTTGCTCTGTTTGGTTTGACAAAACGCTCATCCTTCCAACTTTTTCCACAACAACTTAACGATAAAACTTCATATCAAATAATTAAGTAAAACAACTTCCTGTGAGTCTGCCGGTTTCCAGTAAACCTCAGCGATGCAACATGAAAGCTTTACAAACTAACCTGAATCTGTCAGTTGCAGTAATTGTTTCTAAAAACAGCCTCAGCTGATACAAACACTTGCCTACACCGTGAAGCTGCTATAAGCTGCAAAGAAGAGGTATCACGTCTCTCTCTCTACAGTACCTGTAAAAAAACATATCTGAAATAAAAGTAATCGTCCTCATGTCTGATGTTCTGTTCCATCGGTAGGTGGTTCTTTTCTTTGTGCCGTAGATAACTGGTCATGTTTGTTGTGTCCAAAACAAAGAACATGTCAAAGTATCCTTGAGCAAGACACTGAGCCCCAAATAGCTCCCCATGTACGGTATAAACACTCAAGTACTGGATTGTCTTGAGTCTTTTTATGCGACTTTGTACTTCACTACATCTCAGGGTGAAATATTATATGTTTTACTCCATTTTTACTACGTTTGACCATTTCAGCTTCTTTTAGATTCAAATTCAAACAAAGAAGTTTGAGAAGTTTAGAAATTATGCTGCATGTTGGTCAAACCTTTTGCTCCACAGTCAAAAAACTTCATTTGCCCGCTCTAATATGTATTTTTACTACATGGCAATACTCCACTTGAGTAGGATTTAAATGCAGGACTCATAATGGAGTACTTATTTGACCTCAGCTTGTTTTCTGCCTTTAAAAGTTTCTGTGTTTTTATGGCTGCAGGTCGAGTCACAGGAAGTACAGCCTGGGCCGCCCAGACCAGCGGGACCTGAGTGAGAACCTGGCTGCCACCCAGGGCCTGGCCAACATGATCACTGAGGCGCAGAGACTCTTCCAGGTACAAAAACCTGAAACTGTCCAGGATCGGCCTGAAGAGACAAAACAAACAAAATAACTTTAACAAATAAAAATCTTCCTGTAGATTCCAGAGTTTTGGCCCGGTCGGTGTTTAAGTGCTGCAGGCTCCCCTGAGGACACCCTCTGTGAGGAGGGAGGAGGCCCAGTGTCCCCCGGTCAGAGTGGAGGTGAGGAGGAGCAGGAGGAGAGAAGGAGCAAGCTCCAGCTGAGCACACAGCACCTCCTGAAGGAGGCCAGAGAGAAGAGTCGTGGCTGGGAGAACCACCCAGCACCAGAGCACGTGGAGCTGGCCTTCAAGAAGGTAAATGGAGTAAAAACTTTTTTATTTTTTTATATGCAAATTAAAATCTAATTATCTGCTGTTAATGTTCAATATTGTGTTGTAATGCACAAAGGAGATGGAAGACAAACAATACTTAATAATGAGCTAATATGAAGCTTCAGCAGTCTGAGAAGTATTTTCACCGTGGTGGTTGCAGGTTATTCAGTGTTTGGTCCAAAAAACAAACCTTCATGCAGCTACCTGCTCGTATCCCTCCACCACAGCTCAGTAACAACAAAAACAAAAGCTGCCTCACATTACTTTTAGATGGTTTGGTGCTGGATCTATTCAGGAAGGTTCACTATAACATCCCGGTTTACTGAGAGGGCAACAGGGCATGAGAAGGGTCAGCCAGACTGATGGCTCCATTGAGTTATAATTCTCCACCCGTCTGCAGATGGACGACGGTTTCCCGCTGTGGATGTGGCGTGGCTCCGTGGAGGTGGAAGCCCCCCAGAAGGAGCTCCTCCACCGGCTGCTGAGGGAACAGGAGCTGTGGGAAGGAAGCCTGCGCCACGCCGCCGTCATCCAAACTTTGTCCAAGGACACCGAAGTCTATCGCTACTTCCTCCAGGGCCAAGGCCACGGCCTGGGCTCCCGGCCCCCACAGGAGCATCTGCTGCTCAGGTAATGAGGCAAGGCGAGCCCCAGGCTTCACGGGCCTGTGGGTCTTAACCTGCTGAGCTCCACAGAGTGGGGAGGACGGACGAGTCACAGCCAAAAATACTCTGAAAGCAGCAGTTTGATTTAAAGTCGGAGATAGCAGTGTGTTTTGTGTGTGTGCGCTTTGAATGGGGTTGATGAAATTTTAATCCAACCCTGAAGTCAGATGTGGGATGACAGTATCTGTGTTTGCAGCTGGATCACATCACACTGTGTGACGGTGTGCACGAACTTTGAGTTACCCCTGAATACGACCTTAAGATCAAAACTGGAGCAGAAATGTTTTATTGTCATCGAACTGCAGCAAAAAGACCCAAAACAACGGCGTGTTAGCTCCTCTCGTAATACTTTCAGACTGCGGCTCTCAGCTCAAAGCTCACTGGTTCCTCCTGAAGCCGTAAATCTTTAAAAACACCTCACACAAGTTCAGTTTCATTTGTTCAGTTCATTTATTGGGGACTATTTTAAGCCGTGAATTAACATTTGGTGCTCTGGTGCATATTTGGGGCAGCAGGATGGCGTATGTGGGATTGATGTTTGATGTGTTTTTAATAGTTTTCAGAGCGCGTTGGTGCAGAGGAATCAGGCTTTGATACAGAAACAATATTTTGATCTTTTCATGGTATCTGTAGAAAATCGCCTCATCCCTTTAAAACAGCTACGGAGGCATCCTCGTGGTCAATGTTGTGTTTTATTTACCCGCGATGTCTCACATTCAATTCATCTCAGGTATCTTTGTGTCATTTCGTTCTCTTTGCTTTTCCTGTGGTGGGAGATCAAACAAAGGCTAAAAAGTGGTTTGAACTGGTATCAGTGGGAAACTGATGTGTGTTTTCGGCAGGTAGCAGTCTTCACTCATGTTTCCATCCGTGTGTGCGGATGCATTTTGAAGCAGAAAAGTTTGACGGAAACGCTCGGAAAAGTTCAAAAAAACGAACAAAGTTTTTAAGTCTTTTGTCTTTTTGGGCATTGCGTGTGTTGCCATTTTCATTTAACCCAACAGGGTTATCATTTATACAGCTAAAATACAGTTTCTGTCACATTTTGACTCTCCTTCCTGCTAATCTCTTCCCAGGACCTGGCAGTCAGACCCATCCGCCGGCCCTCTGTATCTGTCCTCTGTATCCACAGAGCACCCCGAGGTGCTCTTGGAGGGGGTTAGGGCCAACGTCCACTCCTGCCTCTACCTGCTGGAGCCCACCGGAGCCAGGAAGACCCGGCTGACCCACCTTTGTCGTACAGATGCAAGGTAAGGCTGGACGCTGGGGAAGAAAAACGTTGAAGGAAGAGTGAAGTTTGGTCTCATTTTACAAAATTAGTGTGAGACTGAGGTGGCTAAAGGTGAGTTAGTGAGGGAGGGGAGAGAAGGTAGAAGGCACTCATATTGCATAGCTGCCAGGGATGCAGAGAAAACAGAGCTATTTAATTATCAGGGAGGGAAGGGGAGGAGGCTGCAGCAGACGTTGCAGATGAATAACTGCAGAATGGATATTTTTATACTGTTTTTGCTTTGACAATAAAGACTGACATGAAATATCAGAAAAATGTATTTTCCCTCACCCTCTCTGGTGTCAGACCATGTAAATAGTTTCATTAGTCGATGTTCTGAGGTGTCTGAAAGTCCTCTGCTGCCACCCCAGTAAAGTGGAGGTGAACAGAATCTTGTCAGAGCTCCTAAAAGTGTCGAAAAATTCAATTTGAGACATTTAATAGTTGTTCAGCTGCCTCAGGATGTTTATGCTGTTTTTCGAGGGAGGGTGCGTCCTCGCTTACGACACCTGATGAGTAACATCATCCGTTCCCTCTCTGTAACGGCCGACCTCCGTCCTGAATCACTTTACTTTAAAAACTTCATGTGAAACCATTTTATCTTCACATTCTGAAACACATTGTAATGTTATGTTTTTTGTCTTGAAGTTATTCTTTTTACTCTTATATGCCATTTTTGGGTGCATGCAACACAAACAGAGCGGAACAGGTACTGAACATAGACCGTATACACAATGGACGTCGTATCCGTGACACCACCCACAGGTTTCTGAAGAGCCATTGTGAAGCTCAGACATCTTTAACAGTCTTTTCTCTGCCACCTCCCAGCTAATCTGAATTAATTAGCTATAAAACGTTTTTTTGTACCAGGCTACAGACATGTTTATTTCTGCCGTGAAGTTGGACATTTTAAAATGGAGGCTTATGGAGACCGATTTATTCTGTAGTTTTAAATTTTTGCTAGCTTGTGGGCTTAATTTATGGGGAAACGTATCACCTGACTGGTTGGGGACCGCTGTATTAAAGGGTCGTCACCGCTGAGAGCTGCTTCTTGCCTCTCGCAATGATAAGCAATGGTTCAGTCAGTTTAAGCTTGTAGACCGGCAAAATCGGAAACAAACCCAATCCTACTTGCGATCTTGTTGCATGCCGATTGATCGCCTCCGTTAGACTGCCACCTGGTGGAGATCCCAGTACGCTACAAAGCAGTCAATAATTTAACAGGCACAATCTGCTGTAGCAAAATAAAATTCACGGTATACACCTGAATTAAAAGATTAATCAATAAATATGGCATCAGTCCTGTGTTGATCATTTTACATGAAAATGGCAGAATGGTCCTTTACGGAGACAGAAGTAAAACCAAGGGCAAAGTGAGCTGCAGCAGCTGAAGAGAGGCTGAGAGGAAGAGGATTTAAGGCCGTGAGAAGCCTATTAAAAGAAATATCTGGAGAGAGCTCTTAGTCCGTCTCATCCGTCTTAATTGCACTCGTTCTGTGTTTTTGACCTCTGCCAGCATCTATCTGCAGTACAATCACAACCTCCCTGTAGGTGAGCACATGAGCGAGAGGAAGTCGAGGAGGAGGAACAGCCCTCCTTCTCATGATTCATGCCCTTTGAAACTAAGTTGCTGCAGATTTTCTGCCGCTTACATGATCAATTTGACTCTCAGCGGAGCCCTGCAGCTCCATTTGTCTCAGTTGATTAAATGAAATGAACCTCGGTGCGACAGAAAACAGGTGGCGGCAGCTCTCTCACAGAGGGCCGGGCTTATAGCATCTCTGTCATTTAACTGCACTGTAGTTTGTTTTGGGATTTTTTTTTCCCCCCTCAGAAGCTCAGGGTGCAGGAGAAAGTAACTGCAGATTTTGGTCAATTCAGTTCTGAGCACGCACAGTTTCCTCTGAACAGATTCGATATAAAGGAGAGCACAGAGAGGCAGGAGGGTGGAAGAAGAGATGAAAGGCTGTTAACAGACAACTGTGGAGGCTCATACCTGCCCAAAAAATAACTGCTTAACTTAACTTTGCTGAAGCTAAACACTAGTTGTGGTCCTAACACACCCATGTTATGGGGACATTTTGTGATATACAGTGTTTCACAAAGTTTCTCCAAACTCAACAACTGGAAGAAATTGGAAGATTTTTGGAAGAAGTCTGAGGGCTTTATTCACATTGACAAAGATGTAGCCTATATTGCAAAATTTAGAAAGTTTACCATCAACAAAATGTTGTCTTCTTTCATGAATTTAGTGCAAAAAAAAAGTGTTCTAACAGCTAGCTGCTAAATGTTGGGAGGTTCGATGCACAACAAACAACTCAATATGCTGCATTTAATGTCGAATTTACAAGCAGACATGAAGCAGACTCACTAACGTTTACAGTATAAAAGAGATTAGGTCAAATATTTCCCAGACCACCACAGCGAGTGGTTTGAGTGATCTGATCACAACGTGACTTGGTGGCAGTTTACACTTCATATCACATCGCTATCAGGTGTAAACAGACTTCGAGATACTCGGTAACAAGATCAACAGTCATGCTAACAACTCTACGAGACTATACTTATACGCACAGGGGTGCTTTGAGCTAAATGCTAACGTCATCATACTAACATTCTCACAATGACAAAGCTAACATGCCTGTTTAGCAGGTGTAATGTTTACTATGTTCTCTATCGTAATTTAGTGTGTTAACTTTGCTAATTAGCACAAAACATTAAGTAGAGTGTGACAGAAATTCTTACTTTCTACCTCAGATTTCAAACTTTTGCCGTACTGTCCCATAATTCAGACCCGGACACTCAAAACTTTCATCAACTCGTAATTTTAAATCAGTATCTCATAATTTCGTCCAAAATCGCGGTCATCCTTTAAGCTTAGGGATCGTAAATCTTGAAGGTCAGTCATAAACTTGATTTACTAACTTTTTTGCGAACAGTTTTTATTTCCGTGAAACGAGCTTCAATGAGAAACAGACTGAACTGGAAGTGAAATCGGCGACTCGTGACATTAAAAAGAGGAAAGACGAAGACAGATTTGATCTATGACCGTGTGATTATCTCAGCGGGCTCTTAGTCAGCCCATTACAACTGAACTGAAAGGATCCCGTCAGCACACATTCACAGCCTTGTGTCTCTTTCTAATTTTCTGTGTGCGGAGTGATAGGGAACAGCCAAGAGCTTAAATGCTACTGTTATCAAGTCTACACACATTCACATTTTAGGCTTTTAGCTGAAACTGTTATCCAGAGTGGCGAAGAGCCTGTGCAGTAGTGAAATAAGCTTCATTTCCAAGATCATTTACAAGCAACCAGCAGGCGTCTGAGCCACATCGGCCTGCCAATGCTCCTGTTATGCAAGAGTGATCATGTAAGAAAGAAGTGAAAACACCCAGAGGGATCTTTTTCTTTTGTCTGTCACTTCCTCTCGCCTTTAATTTCCTCTCATGACAGAGCTCAAGCTAAACACCAGGCTGTCTTGGACTTATTTACTATGGCATTCATTTTAAGTGCTTGTTAGCTTTCAAGGCAAAACAACAAGATCCACTGCATCAAGGTCAACAGGGCTTTTTACAGTACAGGCCTGTGAAACAGATCCTATCGCCTCCAGAGGAAATTAAATACGTTATGGCCTCAGTAAGTGAGAAACATCAAGGATGTTTTGTTTGGACTGGAGTCCGCCTGGAACTGAGACACATAAAAGATGCAAACAAATCGAACTTATTAGTGATTTATCTGAGAGAATTTATGGCTATTAGCAGGAAATACTGTGATGTGTTACCTAAAATCTGGAAGTGGGACAGAAAGTAAAGCAGCTGTGTAGCCAGCCGGTGTAGATACCAGTATCTGCTCGGGGTCCTGCATTTACAGATGGTGTAACACACACTGCTTCTCAAACTATAGTAGGTGGAAGTATCGCTGGAATGTAATTTAAAAATGTTTCCTGTAATATTCTGTAATATTTTTTCCGCCCAATAAGTAACACACATGTAGGGTTCATCACACATACATTCATGATTATTTACCAAACGGTAAGTTCTGTGGCTGTGAAGTGAAGCCATGCGGAAGTGCCAAAAAATGCAGTTCCTCAACCGGCCACTTGAGGGTGGCTACAAAATAAGTCAGTCTCCATAGGTCCCCACGTTAAAATGTCCAACTTTTCTCCCGATTTTAACAGCATTGACTCCTGAAAAGATGGAGGAGAATATTCTTCTCGACTAATTCATAGCAGTCAAACCTACAGCTGAAAGTTTGCTTCTGTTCAACCTTCTCTGACATGATCTTGTTGGTTTTGTCTTTCAGGGGCCGGTCGCAGGAGTGGCACAGCAAAGTGAGCGGACCTCTTCTGGCCTCTGGTCTCCTTGCGATCCGTGACTCCTTCAGAGCCGACCACAAAGAGACCAAGATATGAGTAACTGCAGAGGATGTTGCACTAATCCAGAGTATTCACCCCCGAACGTCTAAACTGCAGAATGCTGGACAAATAAAAGGACACTGCAACAATCATGTTCAGGACTTCCTCAAAGTTTTAAAAGTGAAACTCGTGGCCCCAGAGCGAGCAGAGAAGGTGACCCATGAGGATTTCCCTGAATCATTTGTGTCGCTTTGTCTTTGACTCTCTTTCAACGTTTTCACTTTTTCTGTCAGTGACCTTGTAGATCGCCAGCAGCACCTCTGCACTCCCTGCTGCGTCTGTTACACTTCACACTCAAGTTCACAAAAATGAAAAAAATGCAAACCATGGCGAGCTTTGACAAAGGGCATTTTGATGGGAGGATGAAAAGCTAAGGCCTGATTCGACTCCTAACTGTGATAAAAAAGCAAGGATGGAACAGGTGACAGTGGAGTGACATCTTTAATCAGGAACTGACTGCTTTGCGTCAAGACAACGAGATCCACAAATTGTGGCTGTTCTCAGTCGAGAGAAGGAGGCAGGGAGGGAAACACACGGCAGTTTCCTGGACGAACACAGGAAATAAGGACAGGAAACAGACTTTTCACCATCAGACATTTGGCTCCAGTGGAAAATAAAGAAGGGAAAAGGAGGAAGTGGATGGACCAAACCTACGAACGTCACTGCCCTGAAATCCAACTTCATGTCGGGGTGTAGTTTTGAGTCTGGCGCCACAAATTTAGAAACAAAAAACGCATTCGTAACAGAGAAAGCTGCCTCACCTGGAACTGTTCAAAGCAGAAAGAGACACTTTGTTTTTGATTTTTTTGGGGTTTGTTCTGAGGCAGTTATCCACGTACCGAAGCCAGATGAAGTGACCCGAGAAGCAGAGCAGCTGGATCCAGCTGTGATGAGGAATTAGCACGACGCTGCAGAGTGTCGCTGCCGTCGGAACGTCTCTTTGAGTGACTGTCCCCGCTTTTTAATTCGTCCCTGTGACTTTGACCCGTCTTCTGACGGGACGCACGACGTGCGGAACAGTTTCAAAGACGAGCGATATCTACCTCTCCACAGGACGACACCTGTTTGAAGCGCGACAAAAGTTGTGAATCGACGGAGGCCTCGCCGCGAGCCTTTTGCGTGCTACCCGGCAACCAGACATCTTCCTGACGTTTTGTAACATTTGTATTTATTCTGTGTGATGTACAGTCTTATTTCACTTTGGAGTCGTTGCAGGTGTGTGCATGTAAAAGTCCATTTTATTCAAACGCCATATTTCAGATTATTTAACTTAATGTACATCTAAATACAAATCTCTTATATCTGAATACTTATTTAATTTCAGAAAACGTTAGCTTGTTTGTGTGCGTGTGAAACCTAAATTTATCAGTGCCAAACACCTAATTAAAATGTTTATTTCTCTCTGAATCTGTTTCCTGTTGTTTCTTCCTCTCTCTCCTCTGTGACTCGTCTAAGTTCCAAACAGATTACTGACTGTAATTTCAGAGGAAGGTGGTGGAAACAGCAGGACATGTGAAGATGAGGTACCACACTGCGCCACTGAAGCGCAAGAGATTAATAAGCCTGGCAGTGTGATCGCTCTGCAGACTTCCCCCCCCAAAAAAAAAAACCCTCCAGACTCTCACCTCTTTCTCCCGCTCACAAACACCCACGTGTGTCTAATTTGAATAAAGCTTATTTACATATCTTATTGATGCATCTCGGAGATCAGATAGTCGGATCGCTGATAAACACTCAGAGCGAGAGACAGATGCCGAGCAACAAAATGATGTGAAAATACTTCTTGTGGCGAGGACATCATGCCTCGGTTTAAACAGGATTTTAAGGAAGAGGAGTAATTTATGCAAATTACAAATAACAGAAGTGCCTGCAGGCGCCTTTAATTTCTGTGCGAGTCTGTTCCTTCCATATGGTGCTGAAGTACTGTGAAGTGAACTCGGGGTGAACTTGAGGTCAAAGGTTAAAATGCTGGTTCCTTTACGGGACCTTTCAGTGACATATTTTATGAACATTTCATATAATATTCAATTCAGAACAATAACATAATACAACAACTGATAAGATGATGATAAGATGATAAACAGACAGTGAAATAATAATTGCAGGACGTTTGTATCAAACGAGTGATTTGGATTCATTCTGAGCAGATTATTTCCTGTGAACTTTTCTGATGTTTTTAGGAGCCTTTTATACAATTGTCTGTCTGTATGATGTATTTTTAACATTTTGAACAATCATACATATTCAATCATGTCTTAATCTCTTTCTGTTCTTTGAGCTCTTCGGATGTTTTAACTGTGTTTTCTAATGCAGGATGAGTGAAGCTCTGTAAACATAGTTTGCGTTCAGGTCATCATTGTGTTATGCACATGAGGTAGGTGGATACATTTACATCTTAAATAATCAAATAAACTTTAAAAAGAACTACTTTATTTAGTTTTCTTAACACAAATAAAGAGATATAGACTGATCAGGGTTAAGGATGCCCAGGATGGTAACTACATGTCAGACTGACTACTGCCCTTCTAGTCATCTGACTCACTCTTCTTACTCAAGGCACTTTTATACTGCATAATTCTTTCACCCATTCACACACAGATGGAGCAGCCTTCGAGAGTAATTTGGTATTCAGTATCTTGCCTAAGGACACTTCAACGTGCAGACTGGAGGAGCCGGCGATCGAAGCACACATTCAGTGTATTTTTGTGATGTTGACCTGAAATCAAATGTGACTCTAATGTGAAAGGAGCTGAAATAACAGAATCATCAGCAACTCTGGAGCTCCACTGTTCAGAGGTGAACAGAGTGAAGCATTTTAACACGAGTCAAAGGGACAGATGTTTTTCTCAGGAGGTGGTGGAGACCAAAAACAGAGCTAAAAAGAAGAGAAAATATTTGAGACACATTCATCAGATGATACACGACTCAGATGGGATGATCATTTTACTCTCTTGAATGTGGACCTAGGTACATGTTTGTTAAAACATTCAGTCGGTCTGCTGCCTCCTAGTGGATAAAAGTCAATGAATACAATTTGAATAAAAGTGACAAATAGAAAATGTAGCACCTTTTTTTCTGAAGCTATGCTGTGATGTTAAAATGTATCTGAAACATTTGGTCAATTTTGAAGATTTCACTGGTTTCATGTCAGTTGAAAATTAAGAACAAAAGTAACGGTAAAGGGAAGATAGAAAATACTACAGAAGAACAGGAGGATGAACAGGCAAAAGATGATGTGTCAAGGAAGTAAAAACAGATGGAAGCAAATTAGATTTACATGTTAAATTAAAAAATGGAATGTTCAAAGTACAGATATCATGAGGGGCTTTAACACAGAAAATCTCAGAAAATGGGGAAAAACTGTAACTTTTCTTTAAAGATGAATTCGGCAGCCACTAGAGATTAGAAAAACATCAAAACAAGCTGACAGATACCCGGGATGGGACAGAGTTAGCACTCTCTCCAGCTGCCTCACTGACATCAAATCCTGGATGGATACCAACTTCCTCAAACTAAACTGTGACAACGCAGACGTGATAATCATCCAAACCCAAACTCACAGTTTCTGCCTCTCAACTCCACCCGGCCTCCCCACACAGTAAAGTATCTCAGAGTACTCAGAAAAGTGTTCTTAAATTAAATGTATGATTATTATTATTATCAGGGCATGAATTTGGATTCACATTTGTCCGATGTTTACTGTCTGTTAGCTCCGTTTTTGGTCTCCACCAACTCTTGCTGATAAAAATATCACCAAGTCGCAAACTTTGTCATCTGTGCAGTGCTAAACAGGAAGTGTTCAGTGAGTTTTTCACTGAAGACAGATACCTGCTGTGTGAATGTGTGAATGTGCCAGTAAACCAAAACTGAGCTGAAAGAGGCTAAAACAGGGAGAGCTGAATGACAGCTCTCAGTGAGTTCATTCATGATTATTGCAGCTTTAAGCAACACAAAATAAAGATCATACAGTGGACTTACATCCATATTTACCTCCCATCAGTGCCACCAGGACACCCCAAAACTTCTTCTAAAAGTTGATTTAGAGACATCTTCATCAGCGGGGAGGACGCTGCTCCTTCACTCTGTGCCAGCAGCTTCTCCAAACCACCAATCACCATCCCGCCTCCCTAATCCACCCCGAGGTACGAGAGAAAGAGAGGGGGAATAAATATCAGCTGAGGCCACCGGGTGATGAGATCCGTCTATCCCATTGAGGTGGGAAACGTTATTGCTTCTGCAGGTGTTATTGAAGCGGCGTAGCAGGCTTTTTCCTCCTGGAGCGACTGTCAAAACACCTTTAACACTGTCCTTCAAACAGCAACTCCCCACAAAAAAAGGCACAGACTCTGTGAAAGCTTAATGAATCTTTCATGAAGAGGCTGTGGGAATTATTGCCCGAGAAGGTGCTGAGATGAGCCAGAAAGTCCTGGGACGTACAGGATGATGAGAGACTACTAGAAAGGAGGGGAGTGCAGATATTTTATGAGTTTCAAAGACAGGTCACAGGCGTACATCTTCTCCTTAAGAACTCTTCTAACAACTATTGTACAGCTCTGAGATTCCCGTAATCGTTCAACTTTTAAATCAAAGTGCACGACTGTTCGATGGGGAAAGGCAGACTTCACAATTACAGGCTTCCAGGTTGCCTCTAAGTGTGCACGATGTATAATTAACTTCATCAAGTGAGTTTGTTTGCTTTGCACTTTGAATCTCTGCAAACAAAGCACACCGACTCAGGCACCATGGAGGGAAAAGAGTTATGTAAAAAGCAGCTCAAGTCAAATGCAATCTTCTATATGTCAAAGAGGGGAAGGGCGAACAATGCGAAAAGCATCTTACAAACTTATTGTGATGGCTCAAGTTGTTGTTTTCAATCATTCATCCTCAGGCCGTATCCAGACAAACATTAATGCTGCGTCAAGAACAAAAACAACATGCAGCTTCCTCCTTCCTGTCAATAAAATCAATGGGTTGGCACAGCGAGGTCCGGACGCGGAAGAAAAGAAACACAGGAGAGGTTTTGGACCACATTTGGAATGGATCCATAGAAACCAGGATCCAACATGCATAAATGAATGTTCAACAAAGAGTTGCCATTTTCACAAAGAATTCAAAGACTTGAAGTATGCTACACAGCCAAAAGTCAGTAGGCATCTCTGAAATGAGTGTTTCAGTCACACCAATCGCTTACACATGCATAAAATCCAGCACACAGCCTTGAAATCTCCATGGACAAACATTTAGAATCGGCTGCAAAGAGTTCAGGGACTTCAAAAGTTTGCCACAAGTCAGGACATGAACTTTCTGCCCCATTAAACATGCCACTGAACTGCTTCATGACATGGATTTCCACGGCTGAGCAGTTGCACGGACATTACCACATGAAATGCCAACATCATCTGGAGTGGTGTTCAGAGTGTCCTCAACTAGACCCTGAAATGGTGGAAACTACTTGAGTTCATAGTGTCTACTCTAAAGTTTGGTTGACGAGGGTTGATGGACTGGGCCTGTTTTTCTACGTTTGGACGAGATCCCTTAACTTCCAGTGAAGGTTGTTCGTTAGGCGCTTCCAACTTTGTGGCAACAATTTGGGGAAGACCCCCGTGTATAAAGCAAGGCCCCATAACGACAGTTGGATGAGTTTGGTGAGCTGGAACTCGATTGACCCCTGCAGAGCTTGGACTTCAACCCCACTGATCACCTTGGGGAGGAATTAGTACGTCAGTTGTGAGCCAGATTTTCTTGTCCAACTACAGGGCCTCACAAATAACTATTTTGGCTCAAATTCTGACAGACAATCCAAACTTGTGTAAAAACCCTTCCCAGAGGAGTGGTGGTTTTTATAGCTGCAAAGGGGGCTCCTGCTCCACATTAATGCCCATGGTTTGAAAATTGTATGTCCAATAAGCTCTTATTGGTGTCTTTTATGTTTTATATACTGCAGCTTCTTATTGGTCAAGTTGGGACCAATCTTAGAACCCATCAGCTATCGTCTGATGACAGTTTAGGAAAGTGGATTAGTGACGTCATATGCGAGTATGACGAAAGAAGCTAAATAGACGTCCAGTGATATCCGATGGGTTCTTATGTTACATTTGGGCCAATGTGTTTTACATCTTTTGCTCTCCACACAGACTGCTGCAAAGAAAGCCTGTTCAAACCTGACCGTTTAATACTACTTGGACTACAAATGGAAACCAGAAGATTCTGCATTCATATGCAGATACCTGTTTGTAGAGATTAAGTTGGGACAAATGCCTAAAAATACGAAGCATGTCAGTCCAAAGAGTCAATAAGTGTTAAAGCAGCAGAAGTTTTAAAAAAAACCCAACATGAATAAACTTTTAAAAGCATATTTCGATGGTGAGGGAGATAAACAAATCCAAAACTTATTGTAAGGATTGTGTCACAAAGAGCTCTTTGACAACAAGTCTGGTCTGAAACCATTATGTATGACAGACAATAGCCTCAGAGCTGCTGTTTAAACATATTTCTTCTAGAGTTAGAGCTATGGAAATCATCATGTTTGAGTCGGGTCGTCCTTTTTCTCATCTTTTCCAGTGTCAGAACAGTTTTACAGCATCTGCAAGGTGAAAATGACAGCAGACGTGATGTTTTGGTTTGGTAAAGGTTCTTTAATAAAAAAGAAACTTGACATGAGATGTTAAGTAATACACTTCTTCCTCCCATGGTTGATATAATATCTGTGAAAATGATTTCTTAGAGTCCAGAGAGTTTTGGCTTAAGGAAAGACACTCTTGTCACTTCTCCTCGTCGTGGTCTTGGTTCTGGATTCTGGTGAACTTCGGCCTCCGGCAAAGGCTGGAGACAGGGTGGATCACTATGACTAACTAACTATCACATCCTGTCGACGGGGTTGATTCCCAGGATGTCAAACCCTTTGGCCATGATGGCTGCTGTAGCATCACAGAGCAGCATCCTCCACATGTTCACCTTCACCACCTCACCTGGAGACAGACAAAGATTTACAGTTTTAGATTCAGTCCAAGTCTCACAAAGCTCTGGCAAGATGAATCCCCGATGTTTTTATTTCTCCTTTTTGTTGCGAGTGAAAAAGCAAAGTATAAAACATACAGTGTTGGCAAAACTCGCAGGTAAATATTGTAGTTTCTAACTCTACATTTACCTGAAAGATCTTGTCAAAATGACGTATAATTTACAAAGAAATAATCACATTCTTCTTTCCTTCTCGAGTGAAGATTGAGCCCTTTATACAATCAAAAAATGACAAGTATAACTGGGCCACTTGTGAGATTGTAGATGTTCTGGAAAGGAAAATACAAGAAGTAACAGACAAGAAGGGGAAAAAAAGCAGAGATGAGGTGAAGAAGGTGAAGTCGTGCAGATTGAAGGGATGTGAAACAGTCAGAGGTGAAGCACAGAACGACGCAAACAGAAAACAAAAAGGTCAGAGGGCAGACTTAATGATGCTACCATCACACAGCGACGGCCCGACCGCCACGGCATCAAATGAAAATCAATGACCTGGACTTCTGCATCCACACGCCACATCCAAATTGCTACGCGGAGCAGAAATCCAATAAAAATTAAGTCTGTAAAGAGCAGCAGAGGCCGCATTAAACAGACAGCTCGTTAAAGGGGCGTGAACGCCGATGGTCATCGACAGACAGCAAAATGAGTTTGTAATTTTCACAAACAGGCCAACGCATCCAAGAACACAGGACGACGATGGAGGGAGGCTGACGAGAAGGAAGGTTTACGAAGGAAGAAGAAGGAAAGGAAGTTCGTAAGTGAACAGGTACAGATAGAGTTACTTTTAAAGTAAGCTAAACAATAATTTACAGATTCCAGGATGCCCCAAAAGATCATATGTTTTTTTTCTTGTGTAGAAAAGTTAACAAAAAGTAGATCCAACAAATTATTTACTGGATCCAGTTCAGGTACGGATAATACAGCAGGATCCACATCAAGGCTTCAGTGCTGCTGAACTGAGCAGTGTTTTGGCCGTAAAGTTGTAAATGTACCTCATGAAGCATGTTAGAGGTTTATTTTGACATGCTGACCCCCTACCTATGTTTTATTAAAATACACTCTTTGAAATACATGTACAGTTTGTCAAAATGAAAAAAGATCTTAAGTCTCCTTTCTCAGTCAACAAACCAAAATCACAAAGTACTAACCTCCAGCTGGAGTTACCGCCACAGCCCTAACTGAGAATTAGCATAATTAAATAGCTCTAAGCCTGAAGTGCTAGCTCTTCAGCGTACTGTGGGGATTAAATGCTAACATGAACAAGTGCAGGGTCAAGAGGGTTACATCTCAGAGTGTAACCTCCTGTTTTTTACTCCAAATGAGACCAGAACACTCGTGAATTTCTACTTCCAGATCTGTGGATGATTTTATAGAACCACGTCACCAACGGCTAGCTTATCTACTTGTAGGCATCTAGGAGCTCTGTGTGCAGCGTACCTGTCTGTCTGTCCTTCTCCACGCAGTAGCAGCTGTCGTAGAACTCGGTGAAGGTGGTGGCGAGCTCGTACAGGTAGTCGCAGAGCGTGTGGAGCAGCAGATCATCCAGGATCTTCTGCAGGATCTCTGGGAAACGGAGGATGCACTTCCCCAGCTTCCACTCCTTCTCGTGGTCCAGGAGGACCTCCGAGGTCTCTGCCGCTTTCCTCAGAGTGGCCTCGTCGATGTTAGCCAGCCGAGCTATGGACCTACAGGAAGTCAGCAGGAAGTCAGTAACGCTGTTAAATAACAAGGTCACAATAACATCTTATAACCAACAACAACAACAACAACAACAACAACAAGTGGTCCCACAGATATTTATTTTTAATCAACCAGGGAAGCCTCACTGTATCTTGGCCGAGATAGTCAGCAACAACAAATCAATCGCCTCCATAGTTCAATTCATAGAGAATTCACACAATAAACATTTTTTTTTTACCATTAAAGCAGTGGTTGTCAAACTTTAAATCAGCTCAGAGAGCGGCAGACAGTAAATGCCTCAAGTCCAGTTGATTTAAGTGACGAACCATCTCTTCTCAAATACAACAATTTGCTGCTTTTCTCTGTCTCATATCGCTGTAAATGAAATATCTGTTGGTCGAACAAAACAAGATATCCGTAGATGTCACATCAAGCCTCTGGGAAACTTAAATCAAGCTCAACAAACACTGGACATCTGAGGCTTATACCAACATCTTTTAACACGAGCAAACAAGGGAAACAAACTTTTAGATGAATTAGAATTATTCCTGTTATTTTTTTTTAAAGATGTGGACTGAGAAGGACACTTGCTGTGATACTGACACTGACGTTCCTCCTAAATGATTTCTGTTTCTTTCTGTTCTAGCTTTGTGGTTCCCACTGAGTCACTGTTGTGGTTACAGACTCTCTCCATCTCTCACTCATATTTTGAATTTGAGACAGGTCTCAAGACCAAGACCTATCTCAAGTACTTACAACACTGGTACTGGTGTTCAACTGGTACACTTCAGATTTCATTAATTTTAATGAACTGCACAGCGAGTCTTTAAAAATCAGTGCACAGCATGTAAATCTGCAATTTGTCTGACTGATGTTACGATTCACCTTGGATGAAATAAGTTTCCAAAGAATGAAGGATTAATAAATACGTAAATAACACAACAAGCTAAACTCAACTAACTTTTAGGACATTTTCTTTAAAATAAGCGACGGCATTTCCCAACCATTTAATTGGGAAAACAATAATCTGAGTATGGAAATGATGACTTGCAGCCTCTCATCTGAGGCTGCCGTCCTGTTCTATTAGGATGCTCAAAGTGTCTTTTCTTTGTCTTCTCTGACACTTGAACACCCACAATGTGTGTTGCAGGGTGGGGGTGGGTGGGGGGGAGCAGTGAGTGCTCTATTGACTGAATGCAGGGACATCGAATCCACTCAGACGAGACAGCTCAAGCCCCCCTGCTGGAAAAAAAAAAAAAAAGATCAATCTTTGCCGGGCACTCTGCCACCCTGAGTCTAACACCTCCGGGGAAACTGGAGAGGAAGGAGATCAACGCAGCACTCTGCAGCCAGGAGACGGTCACTCGATACGGGGGATAAGGG
Source organism: Protonibea diacanthus (assembly GCA_028641955.1). Taxonomy (NCBI): domain Eukaryota; kingdom Metazoa; phylum Chordata; class Actinopteri; family Sciaenidae; genus Protonibea; species Protonibea diacanthus. The sequence goes on from CM053990.1 coordinate 12,208,936, forward strand.
GTGAGAAGAAATTGGGTCTCGCTGACTGGAAATACCCCGAAGACTAATCCTTTGCCACAAGCTCCCGCAAGGGCCAGCGAGGCTGATCTGATATGGGTAATGAAAGTATGCTGGTTCTGATGAGAGGATCTCTAACAGGACAGAGCGACGAAGAGGGAGAAATGTGTCTGAGGAACTCAATTTAACTTTCGAGATACTTTCGGCGTCCCGAAGAGACGGCTGGAGTTTGAAACTGAACGAGTGATTCATGTTACTATTCAGTGTCTTATGTTCCTTGATTAATAGATTTACTGGATGGCTGAATGGCTTCATTTCTCTTTTGCACAGCCATCTCTTACACCTGATTTCAGCCGCCACCTTAGTGAGGACCAACACGTGTGTATGATCAAGTCCAACTCATCCTGAAGGTGTTGGGGTTGTTGAGGTCAAGTTCTTCCGTGCCAGTCTGAGAAACCATTTCTTTACGGCGCTGACTTTGTGCAGAGAGGGCACCGACATGTTGAGCTCAATGTTCAACACATCACAACTTACTCCGAAAAAGTATTTCCATCGACTATTAGAAGTTTTAGAGCATCAATCTTGAAGTACAGGGAAGAAAAAAAGGTTTATTTATTGTACTGACAGACTTAGCTGAAATCAATTATCAAGCAATATTCAACAGCTTTGTCCGGTCTTTTGTGAAATACTCCAAAAAAACTCCACTTTTGATTCCATTTCAGTTGAAGGACGGATGTTTTTCTGTAGTTTTCAAGGTAAACTCACAACTGAACCTCGGTAGACAAAGAATATTTGGTGGAAACAAAGCTGAATGTTTCATTACTTTAGCACTGAACGGTATTTTAGCAGCCAAGAAACAAAACATTCAGTTATACTGTGAGCATTGCAGTGAGCCCTCACCTGATGCGGGTGAAGGCATAGAGGAGGTACGCCGCTGTGTTGCCCCGGTCATCCAACATCTTGTCAAACGAGAAGACGTAGTCGTTGATGCGGTTGTGGGAGAGGTCAGCGTATTTGATGCAGCCAAAAGCGACCGACCTCTGAGCTTTGGATAGTTCCTCCGGGGTCAGGACCTGCAGAAAGACCATTTCAGTTTCATTTCTTAGAGCGGATAGATTAAGGACAAGTATGGAGTCGACTATCTTTACAATCGCCGCTTTCCTCTCAACACTCTTTAAAAGGCTTTAAATATTCTGATAACGCTGGAGCTTTTATCAGCTTGTAATTACTGCAGGCAGTTCTTCACCTTACGCTGCTCAGAGTAAAACCAGTGAGATGAATTTAATCCAAATAATGAATCTAATTCTTGAACCTCAGGCGAAGATTAAATTGACTTATTAAGTCATAGCCTTCCCTTGAATCTGAGTCATGACGTGTTTGATACCAGAGGGAGTGAACAGAGTGATGAGGAACGTTTGTGATATCATTCTACTGGAAAACAAACATCTCCCGTGAAGCGGAGCACAACAGACCAAGGAAATGATTTGACAGTGAATGACAAGACAAAGAATGACAGAACAGCTCCCAACGTGACAGGAACAGAACAGAAATAGACAAAATAGTTGAGGACGGAACATCAATAGGACATTGTTAATCGATAAGTTGACCAATTTACTGTTTTCCTCAGTTTGATGTCGTCATAAATGAACATTTTGTGTTCTGGACTGTTGGTTGGACAAACGAGCTTTAGAAAATTGTGACTTTGGGGGCCATTTTTCACTGTTTACTCACATTTTAGAGATGAGTCATGGAAAAACAATCTACAGACTAATCCGGCGGTTTCCAGTGGGAGTGTATAAACACTTCTCGGGAAGTGAAGTGCACACATGACTAGAGGAAGTGTGGAGCAGAAAAGTTTAAATCATTTGGAAACAAACAAGTCTGCGCCAACGCCAGCAGAGCAATCAAGACTCAAATTTTTTTGACAGGGAAGAAAATAAAAACTGGTGATGCTCATCGATCACATCAGTCAAGTCTAAAATATGAAGAAATCCGTCCTGCTCTTCAGTTTGCTGTCAATACGGCAGGAGAGTCTTCAAAACAGAAAGTAATGAGAAGCATAACACATAAACAAACGTGTTCATGTTCACTGAGCTTCTTTTGTTACCACTTTCCACAGAACTGTTCACAGCTGCTAAAAATTCAATCAATTTATTATGGAAGCAGATTTCTGCCAAGGTGAACAAGTCATTATTTTCAGGTAAGTCCAAGTTACCAACCACCAAGTTATCATGTTGTGGTCCTATGTGAGACACCAAGTTATTATATTGAGATACTAAGAGTGCATACAAACAGGATCCGGCCCTGTGCCAAAAAGGGAAGGTTTCTCCATTCATTTGAGTGGGGACAGTGTGTCTGCAGGGGTGTCCGGTAAAAAAAAAAAAAAATGCAGCCAAACTCAGCTGCTGCTGCTGTTACAACACAAGTTTTTCACCACTGGTTCTGTTACCGTTTCTAGACCTTATTAAAAGTAGTGTATTTTGGTTGTTTAGCAGTGTGAAGTGTTATTTTTCACCTCTACAGATTAAACCCAGAAAACATCTGAGCTGAGCCAGATCAAACTTCTGGGGAAGTTATTTCCTGAGTCTTCACAGCGGTTACGTTCAGCACAAATAAACACACCTGCTTGATCCTGTAAGTAATCACTTTGACGTAGCGCGTCATTATTTTAAGAGCGTTTCTTATTATAAGGACTTGCAGATTTGTTTATCATTTTGACAGAAATGGGCTTCCATAATTTCTTCAAATTTTGAAGTTTGGGAAGCACTCAGCATTAAATCAAGACTGAGAATAACGGTTATTTAAAGCTAATGATTATTCAAATATTTTTTCTTGATTCATTGTTTTTTCTGTCGACTAAAACAGTGCAAATATTGCAAAAAGTGGATTGCAAGCTCCCAGAGACCAAAGTGAGGCCTTCAAATCACCTGTTCAGTCTCCCCAACAGCCCAAAACTACTAATATTAAATTTAGTATCAGATATAAAGCAGCAAATTCTGACATATGAGAAGCTTCAACCAGAGAATGTGTGTCAATTTAACTTGCTAAATAATTTAACAGAATAACAAAATCTGCTCCCGTTTTAATAATAGATTAATAATTTGACAGTCGACAAATTGCTGCAGCTCGAGATAAAACCCCAGTGACGAGCCATAGCGGGACAGGTCAGATCATTAACAGCTATAAGGACAGGACTTAAGAGGTCAGAGTACAGTGTGACACAACAGGACAGGGAATAACAGGACAAGACAGGAAAGAGACAGAACATAACAGGATACAAAAGACAAAACAAAAAATAGAACAGTAGTAAATAATAGAAGACAGAAGAACAGAACAGAGTACAATAATACGACACAACTGGGAAACAAAAAAAAAAAAAAAAAAAAAAAGAAAGAAATCTTCAGCGGTGCAGACGAAGGTTCGTGGAGGCCAGGGTTGGGGTTTGTTTTAATGAGGCAGGGTTAGCAGATGGTAGACACGGGCACCGACCCAGACTGAGAGCACAGAGCCAGGCCAGAAGGGCCTGCAGGGAAACTGTGTTGGCTCCGATTTCCCACAACCTTCTCAGCATTAAAATCATTGCAGTTCAACTGGAAGTCACTGACTGTTTACACTGCACCAAGTGCTCCAGATAATACTTAACCAGGTCAGGTTTTCTTTTTCCCCCCGCTCGTTTTTTCACCCCCTTGCAACTTTAATTTCAGATACAAATCCCTGAACATCAGGAGTTGCAAACATGTCCACTCGAATTAACAGAAAAGTCTGGATTTGCTGTGTGAAGTAAAGGCAAAACAGCAGCTAACTGTAGCCTAGGGATGAAGGAAAATGCTCGTCAGCAGATGTTTTCTGGGTTTAATCTGTAGAGGTGAAAAATAACACTTCACATTCCTCAACAACCAAAATACACTTCTCTTAATAAGGTCTAGTAACAGTAACAGAAGTACTGGTGAAGAACTTGTGTTGTAGCAGCAGCTGAGTTTGGGTAATTTGTGCGAGCAGGTCGGGGAGCTGCTGAGAACACACACTCATCAAGCCTTCCCTGGATGAAGAAAGGCTACAGAGGAAGTGATTAAGGTGCAATCTCACACTATCAAGATGGATTATTTCATAAACTGAATGTCGGGGAAAACAAACATCAGGCTCAAAGGAGTTTCAACCGAAACGCCTCGGCAACAAAATGTTCAATTCTAGTAAGTAAAAAATGTGATTCTACGGAACGATCAAAACATTTTCAGAGCACCAAGAGTTCTTTTGATTAACGTGAATGAAGTGGACTATTTTTTTGCCACAGTAGCAGTGAGGCCTCTTGGTTTGGCAATGTTTCATCATGCTGTGCTTTGGATGGATTGCTATAAAATGTGGCACCACCATCAACACCATCGCCAAAACAACACATTATTACAGAATCCACCTTTTGCTTTGATGACAGCTCTTGGCATCTTCTCACTCGACTTCATGAGACGGTCACCTGGAATGGTTTTCCTCGACAGTCTTGAATTCAAATCTATGCCGAGCACTTGTGTTGGCTGCTTTGCCTTCGCTCTGCGCTCCAACTCATCCCAACCTATCGCAGTTGGGCTCAGGTCGAGCCAGGTCATCTGACACAGCTCCTCAATGCTTCACGGTGGGAACCACACATGCAGATACTATCCATTCACCTTCTCTGCATCTCAAGACACGTTGGAACCAAAAAACTCAGATTTGACTGATCAGACCAAAGTTGAGGTTTTCACTGATCTACTGTTCATTCATTGCGTTAATGGTCCGAGCAGTTCTCTTCTTCTTTTTGGTCCCACTCAGTGTTTTCTTTGCAGCATTTCGACCTGATTCACGCAGTCTCTCCTCTGAACAGTTGATGCTGAGATGTGTCTGCTACTTGAACTCAGCATTCATGTGGGCTCTAATCTGAGGTGCTGTCAATTGGCATTTTCTGAGTCTTCTAACTAATGAACTCTTGGTCTTTCTTTCCTGGGGTGGTCCTCATTAGAGCCAGTTTCATCATTGCGTTTGATGGTTTTTGAGACTGCACTTTAAGACACATTCAAAAGGTCCTGACATTTTCCGGATTGACTGACCTTCATATCTTAAAGTAAAGATGGACTGTGGTTTCTCTTGACTTAGCTGGGCGGATCACTACTGTTGCTGAATAGAGCTACTCTATGGCACCTCTACCTCTGAACACAACGGATGTCTCACACTCATTGAGAAGGCCAGAAATTCCTCTAATTAACTTCTGACAAGGGACACCTGTTAATTAAAATCATTCCAAGTGACTACCCCATGAAGCTGATTGAGAGAATGCCAAGAGTGTGCAAAGCTGCCATCAAGGCAAAAGGGGTCTACTTTACCACATTTTACCACATCATTCCATGTGTGTCGTTTCATAGTTTAGGTGCCTAAAGTTACTACAATGTATAAAGTAATCAAAACAAAAGGAAAACCATTTAATGTGAAGGTGTCTCCAAACTTTTGAATGGTACTACATGTTACAATTCTCTGATATTGGTTGATCAAGTGATGGTCACTTACAGTTCAGTGTGTTTTCATTCTCTCTTGACGCTGGCTCGTTTTCAGCAATCAGAGGCAAAAATAGTCAGAAAAATCTTTGCTGTGGCTGCAGGAGGTTGACACTCAGGAAGCAAAGAGGGACATGATGAAAAGATGGAGGGGAGGAAGAAAAGAATCAGAGCGAGTTTGTGTTCAAGAGAGACCACACGCAGTCTGGCTGTCCCCAGAGCTCACGAGAAGAAAGATTCCCGGCGACGTCGTTTCATATTTTAGCCGTGGTCGTCTCTGGAGGCGTTCAGAAGGATCCGGGGTTTGGCTTGTGCCAGAAGAATTAATGGCTACTGTAGAGCGAGACAGTCATTACTGTAAAATAAGGCTCGTCATTCAGGGTGAATCGAAAGCCGGGCGCAAAGAGGAAATAATGAGCTGTTCACTGGACCGTCTCCCTCTTGCTAAATGGCTGCTTATCAAAGATTCAACATTTGAGACGAATATTGATACAATGATTTTAATACAAGCTCTGATGTTCTGCCAAAAATGATTAAATTTCATTCTGTGTTAAAAGTTTGACCAATTATTCAGAGGAGAAATCATAGAAAGAAAGCCGACTTCCTACGGATGATTAAATATGAAGAGCTTTCAAGAGGATTCAGAATTAAATATTCACCACAGATGTGCAAAAACATTAAAAACAACACGACTCCTGAGGTGCTGCGGTCGTGTTTATTCATTTTTACCCAATTTAAATCTTTATCTTTTAATCCAACTTTTTTTTCCTTTTTTGTTCTCTTGTTCATCCCAGAAAGTCAGAGGATCACCAAAGTCAGCAGGACTCATCCTGCGAATCATGATCATCCATCATGATTCGTCCATATTTTTGGATATTTTACCCAAGACCAAAGTGGACTTTTGATTTCGCCTTTTTGTGGAAGTGTACAGACGAGACGAGGGAAGGGACATGTCAAAATAAAGGTGGATTGTAAGTGCACTGTTTTTTTGTTTGTTTATGCATTTCCACCTTAAGGCTACAGCTCCTACAACTTAGGACCACATGTAATGTATTTTCAGCGCAAGACTGACTGGAAATTGGAGGTACAAGTCCGGCACAATATGAAAAAGCCTTTTGACCATAGAGGCCAGAGGCGCCACACTAATACCCTACCAACCACACCCTAACCTGTGGGCTCTTCATAAACCTGTGAGTGACATCACCGATACTACATCCATAGTTTATACAGTCTATGGTTTGAAGGTTGAAGTTATTCCGGTAGTAAGTGAACCTTGAGTACAGATTCATGGCCGTTATAAACACTCCAGTTACTCTGGATAGGGACCATTTGTTCATTAGACGTATTCACAAGTGCTGTCACTTCTCAGGAAGAAGGTTCTAGAGTTGCATGATTTCACTCCAGGTACTCCAATTTCTTCCCACAGTTCAAAGACATGCAAGTTCATATGTCAGTTAACTCAGCCCTAATGTAGGTGCGTCAGCCCTGTGATGAACTAGCAATTTTTCCAGGGTGTATTCTGCCTCTTGCCCAATGTCAGCCAGGATCGGCCCATGACCCTGATAAGGATACATGGTCATGGAAAATGGATGGGTGGATGTTTTATCCACAGTAACAGGAACACACACAGCCTCTCACCTTGTCTCTCTCCTTCTCCTTCAGTTTGTCCATGGACCTTTTCAGTCCTTCCTCCAGCAGGTCCATCAGCCTCACCGTGTCTCCAGACCGGGTCTTAAACTTCTTCCTGAGCACGAAACAAGAGAAGCAAAAGTTCACTGAGAGGAGGAACTCGAATCAGACGTCTCAACATCCCCAAACAGGTACTGAAGTTGGACTTTCTGTCCAAAATAATTGTCATGACAACAAACTATTAGATTACTTCCGCCTCGGGGCGATTCATTTTGTACAATCAAGCAAATCAGATGAGCATTACAAGCCGAACATGAGCCAAAAATTTAATAACCCTCCCCCTCCTTCTTTTTCTCTGTTTACTTGCAGCTATAACAGCTCCCCCCGTGGCTGAATTAAGCCCTTATTGTCTGGATGAGCGATTATGAAAACAGCATGATAAATTTCTAATGGAGTTTGGAGTAGCGCAGACATTGTGGGGCCAATTTACGCCCCCTCAGGTTACCGTGGGGCGTTTAGCAGCACTTCGTTATGGCCTCTGCGAAGCGTAACGTCAACCTCCTGCCTGAGCGCGACTCTTCTTCTCTGGACGATTGATTAGGACAAAACAACAGCTGACAGATCGGGTTGAATTATAGAGCCTGCTCACCTCTCAGCCGCACTGTAATCACTGCTTACTATTAAAGGAAATAAATAATACACACACACACACACACACACACACACACACAGAGTACAACTAAATGAAGCAGAGCGACAAAAAACTGTGAAGTGGAGGAGGAGAAAAAATCAGAAGGAAGAAGAAGACAAAAGGAGGAGATTAGGAAGACGGAGGAAGAAGGAAGGAGGATGGAGGAGGACGAAGCCAGAAGAAGGAAGAAGATAGCAAGGAAAGGAGGTGAAGAAGAAGAAGGTAGAGGAAGAAGAAGAGATTGAGAAAAAGTTGAAGACAAGGAAAGGAGGAGAAGGTGAAGATGAAGAAGAAAGGAAGAGGAGAAGAAGAAAAGAGCAGAAGGATGAGGAGGAGAAGAAAAACAAGGAGAAACAAAAAGAACAGAAGGAGAAAGAGGAGATGAACGAGAGCAGAAGGAGGAGGAGGAAAAGGAAGAAGAGGAAAGGAGGAGGAGAAGCAGCAGCATTCAAACACAGCAAAACTTTTAAATAAATCTATTTTTGAAAAATGTCAAAACTTTCTGATTTCAGCTTCTGAATATTTTATGCTTTCTTTCGTCCTCTGTGACAGCAAACTGAAAATCTCCGGACATCAGACAACAAAACTGATCAACGCTTTATAGAGCAAACAACCAATTGATTAATCGTTAGCTCTATTCTAGACAAACGGGACAGACTGTTTGTCTGCGTCGAAGCGTCTCTGAGGCTTTTAATTACCGTTGTCCTCCTGCAGAACGTCCTGCTCCTCACACGCTGAGTAATAACAGCTTAGGAGCTGAACTTCAAACAGTCGCTGTGACGTTTACGGAGCAGCAGCTGTACATTCTCCTTTTTTATTTGTCAACGCTGTCGTGTAGTAAAGCTTCGTTTTTATGCCCGATAATAAATGTGATAAAAACACGAAGCAGTGAAGATACAGTGAAGGACATCCAGATGATTACAGAGTAGCGGCGGTGGAACTGCTCGTCTTTGTTGCCTCTGATGACAGCGATTTGGGTTCGTGTTAAAGTGTTATTAGTGTTTACGCAGATGCAACGCTCTGCATCGACACTGCCGCAGAACCTCCATATTTAACCCTTTAACATCCACCAGTCTCGTTCACACACACATGTGAAATCATGTGTGTTATGGCCTTTACAAGTCTCCCTTTCTGCCTGTTTTTACAGGAGACAAGTGAATATGAAGTAAGAAGGTAGGCGACAATTAGCTTAGCTTAGCACAAAGACTGGCAGCAGGGGGAAACAGCTAGCCTGGCTCTGTCCAAAGTTTCCATGAAGTAGTCCCAGTGTGTTAACTCCTTGGTTTTACAACCGGACCATCAAATGTGATGTAATATCATCTAAACTCACTTGTCTTCACCCAGCACCACTCCGAAGCCTGCATGCTCCACGCGGGTCACCTGAGGGTTGTACCAGCCAATCATCTGGGCTGCAGCAAACACCACCTGGAAGTGTGTGGCCTGAACGAGAAAAAAAAGAAACACAAAGTCTTTTTATCATTTTTATTTTCCTTTGTTTGAGGCAGCAGCTCTCTCCCAGTATTTTCCATTTGTGTTTCTTAAGTACGGCTGAGGCTGATGAAATGTCATCAGTTTTGCAGATAATTGGTCATTAGGCTCTGGACGGATTAAAACTTTGATCTGATGATGAAAAGTCAGAGGATCACTGGAGTCAAGAGGATTCATCCTTCATCAATGCTTGTACAAAATGATGTGCAAATCCATTGGTTAGATTTCTATTTCTTAAGATAAGTCAAAACTTGGACGTCATTCAACCTTTTCTGCGACACTTGATGATGCTGTCACCTTGGTAACGTTTCCCCACAGGTTGCCTTGTATTTACTGCTCTGGTCAATTCAGTTTCCTCAGCTTTAGTTTCAGTCAGACACTCTGCCTGTGCCTCTCTTCACTCTGTGGATGATGTCTGTCTTCATAAGCAATGTTTTAAATTTTCAGCCTCCAACATGTGTAGGAAGCACAAAATCATGATTTTCAGAGATTAGTCTATATGTCAGAAATATCAACTAAGGATAGGTTTGTGTCTGCAGACAACGCCGTCCCTCTGTTTAACAACGTTGTCCAGCTCCTCCTGGGGGATCCAGAGGTGTTCCCAGTCCAAACGGACTGTGTAGTCTATCCAAGAAGTTCTGGGTCTGCCTCCGGGTCTCCTGCTAGTTGGACGTGCCTGGAACACCTCCAAATGAAGAAACCCTGGAGGATCCTAATCAGATACCCGAACCACCTCAGCTGGCTCCTTTCAACATGAAGGAGCAGCGGCTCTACTGTGATCTCCCTACAAACATCTGAGTTCCTCACTCTGTCTGTCTTTAGTGCTGAGCCCAGACACCCTATGGAGGAAACTCTATTCGGCTGCTTGTGTCAACATTTCATTGTTACGATCACTACCTAAACATCATGACCACAGGTGAGGGTCGCAACGTAGCTTTTATGCATCTCATGCTCTGTTTTCTAATCACTTGTGAGCAAGATCCTGTTACTTGAACTCCTTCGCTTGGGGCAGCAAGTCACTCCAAAACCAAGGAGAGCAATCCACCATTTTCTGGCAGAGATCCATGTACTTAGACTTGAAGGTGCTGACGTCTCATCACGGTCTGATAAAGCCAACAGGACCACGTCGACTGCACAAAGCAGCACATTATTCTGAGGTTACCAAACTGGACAGTCTTTTTACCGTGGCTGCACCTTGAAAGCCCGTCCATGAACATCACAGAAAGGATCAGAGACAATGGGGAAACCATGGTGGAGTCCAACACCCACCAAAAACATGCTTATCTTTATGCGTGGACACGTGGACACAGTTCTCACTTTGTTTCTACAAGGCCTTGACTTGAGGCCAGAAGGAGCTGGCACCCTGTGGTCCCACCACCTGCAGGGATAGGCAGTGTGCTTGGGTACAGGCGGCATGCAATGATGGAGGTTTAGGAATGCTGACTCCTGCTGTTGCAGACTAGTCCAAAGGAGACGAACTAGTCCTAGAAGATCAAAGGTAATGTAATGCACCCCCGGTGAAAAACAAGATTCTGTTTCTTGAAGTACTGCTCAACTGTAAAAAGATATTTTAAAATTAAAAAGTTTTTTTTTTTTACTTTTCATTTTTTTTGTCCGTCTCCTACATTTGTACCCTCGGTTATCCTTGTTTGCCTTTCTTCTCCTCTTCTCTCCACCTACCTGCCCGCTGTCTGTGACGTAGATGATGATGTCGGCTTTCTCTTCAAAGAGTCGCTGACGCAGGGCCGCGAGGTCCGACGTGTCGTAAGTGTAGCCGCCGTCAGACTTGACGATGGTGAGGGGGATGGACTGCCCCGGGACGAAGACAATTTTACGACCCTCATCCAGCTGTGCAAAGCCTGAGGAGAGAGACAGAGACACAGAGGGAGGGCGGGGAAATGAGAGACAATGATGAAAAATTATGGTTTTAAGAGAAAGAAATAACATAGGAATGGTAGGAGGAGAAAAAAGAGAAAGAGGGGATAATGAGTCAAATAAAGAAAGTGCAGGAAAAGAAGAGGAAATTGAGGATAAAAAAAGGAGGATATCTATGAGACAATACTGCCCCCTGGTGGTCAGACCATATGAAGGCACAACCAGAACATTGTAAAGAAAGCTCAAGCTGAGACCCACAAAACACATTAAAGTGGATTAAAATGTTACAAAATGAACGTCCACACCAACCTGCCTTCTCAAACTCCTTCACCACGTCCGTCATCATGTCCTGGTAGTACGACTCTCCTCTCTCGATGATGGTGACGTCCAGGCAGTCGTAAACCCTCTGAAACTCTGAAACACACATCAAAGCGCTCGTTTAAAAAAAAATTAATAAAAGTAAGAAAACAAAAGCTAGAACAACTGAACGTTTATTCAGGAAGTTGTTATGACACTATTCTACCTTGTTGTTGTAGTTATTACATGTCGACATGGACTACATTACCCAGGATTACTCCTTTAATATTAAAGCCGCACAAACAGATAAACATCTACCTTTCCTGGAGACGTCACAGATGAGGTGCCAGCCTTTAATAATGTCGGGCTCTTTGCTCTGCAGTCTGACGACGCACTGGTACGCGCGCTTCTTAAAGTCCTCCTCCTCGTCAAAGCGCTTCTTCGACTCCTGGTTGAGCGAAGTGGACGAGGTGAGGAGGGGGGAGGGGGAGAAACGACACAGAGGAAAACAAGAAATGAGAGAACGGAGGACACAAAAAGAGTCGATGCAAGAAGTAAATGAGGCGTGGAAGGCGACAGCAGAGAGAACGGATAATGTTCTGCTTATATACATCTACAGTACTGCAGACACGATGCCACACTGAATATTTTTACAACGTCTGAGTGGCGCAACCATAGGATGTTTACAGACAGTGACACCAGGTGAGTTCGACCACGTTTAGAAATCTTTTCAGAACATCTCCTCCGTCTGATGCTTCAACTATTCACACAGTTGAAACTCTCACAGATGTTTTCTCCTCCGTGGATGTAGGTTCGATTTTTTTTTTTTTTTTTTTGACAGCTAATGCTTAAACAGCTTTCACAAACACTGCAGTAACGACAGTTAAATATGTGGGTGTATGAGTGACATATGTTTAAGTCAGAAAGACAGAAATGAGATGGAGTTCTAACTGACTTTGTAGAAGGCCTGCAGGTCACTGATGGGAGGGGAGATGGTCAGGTAATCTGGGAACTGATCCTGCAGGTGGGCAATCAGCATCCCAAACTGGGTGCCCCAGTCTCCAACATGGTTCAACCTGAGAATATAAACAAAGTCAAGAACTGACAAAAGATTGTTCAGTCAGTCAGTAACTCTGATTTCTTACTGAGGACAAAAATTTGTTAGATATTTTCCACCCTCACGTCTTCACCTCCAGCGTGTTGACTCGAGAGAGAAAAAAAACTTCACCGCGCTCAGCGGCGTTTGATCATCTATCAGGTGCAGCAGTTTTGTTTTTTTTATGAACTGACCTCAGAACGTCGTAGCCCAGAAACTCAAACAGTCGACACATGCTCTCCCCGATGATGGTGGAGCGCAGGTGACCCACGTGCATCTCTTTGGCGATGTTGGGGGAGGAGAAGTCCACCACCACCTGAGCGACACACAAACAGACAGCGCCAGACATGAGATGACATGTGAAACCCAAAACATCAGCAGAGGAGTTCAGTTAGAAGAATAAAAGGTTTTCATTCAAGGTAAACTCCTTCAGATTTTACTCCAGGAACACTGGGAAATCTCATATTGCAATATTTTCTAATGCAAAGCTGTTAAATATATCTGCATCCAGCTACATGCTACATGTAGGAGTGTGACGAACCTTCTTCTTGGTGATCAGTGGGGGTGGCTGCACTCCGTTGACCAGCAGGTTGCTCAACAGTTTGGACACGAACGGCCTCTTCAGGTGAATGTTGATGAACCCTGAAGAGAGGAGAGGACGGATCAAGTTTTGAGTCTCCTGATGACGAAAACTGTCTGACATCAACACATCTGCTTCGATTAACTTTCTCAAAGCTGGCTCCACCTTAAATCTTGCCTAGGGCGCCAAATTGGTTAGTGCCGGGACTGATGTTCACATTAAGAAAAAATACTCTAAAGTGCAGTAAGCAGCGAGGAAATCGCTCTCTGACAGTTTGATACCTGGTCCTGCGATTTCAGTTTTCTCGATGAGTTCGTTGTCTGGAAGGTTCTGGATGATCTTCTCCGCAATTTCCCTCGGGTTGATTTTCACTCCCTTTGCCTTCAGCATCTGCAGAAGCACCAAATCAGAGAGTTTTTTAAATTTCAACACTTTTCATCAAGAAACTTTTTCTGCACTGTCAGACAGCTAACAGCAGCACATCCCTAAAGATCTCTAAACAGCTAAACACACTGTGTGTGTAGCAACTTTTTTTTGACAAGTTTCATTTAAAAATTGACACATTGGATTTTTACAGATGATGAAATGATCAAATGGTTGTGCTGGTTCAGCAGTTCAACAGAACAATAAAAGGCTGCGATGTTTCAATGAAAAGCTTCTAAATACACTCGGGTCAATAGACGAGTTGTTAAAAATGGGATATCAAACTGACAGTTGGGGTTATTTGAGGTGGAATCAGTCGGTGCAGACAGCAATCAGCACGCCCACAGTTTGGAGAAGCAGACAGGAGGATCAGCATGAAGCAAAGTAATGTACTATTTTATACGCATTAAAAAAATGTACACTGTACACTGTATATTTACAATATCTTCACTGTTTCACCTCACCGTCAGGCAGTTTTTGACAGGAAACTGAAGCCACATAGATCTTTCTCCAAAGTCACCAGACTCCATTTACGAAAACACAAATTTTACCTCCCGGCACACGGGAGTTGCTGGTATACCGCTGCCTCGATCAGTTAGTTACAACAGGCACACCAGCAAGTCTGCCAGCTTAAATTGGTGTTTTTGTGAATGGAGTCTGGTGGCTTTGGAGAGAGCATCGGTCGATATAAACACCAGTTGGAAAGGGCTTAAAATATTCTAAATATTGAACATAAATACACAAATATAACCTGAACTATCCCTTGAAGTTCAGGTTCTTCCTGAGGACAGGTTTGTTTATGACTGAAAATAAAATAACGTTTTAAAACCTTGACTTTCATTATTAAAAAGGCATTCAAGGAAAATCAAGGCTTGAGATGTAACTAAAATCAAGACATTTAAATAATTTCAAGCTCTGTGGACTCACTGACACGCTCATTAAGCCCCAGTTAAAGAGTCATTTTCTAGGATCCACACAGACAGACTTGGCGGTCTCACCTGGGCCATGGCCATGGCACTGTTGCACTGATAGTCTCCAAACTTGGCCTGCTGGTTAGGCGCGACGGCCAGCGGAGGGTTGTCCAGCTCAGGGCAGGCAGCCCGGATGGCCTCGCCGAAAACCTCCTGGAGGCGCTGGTTGATGTTCACCATGGTCTTCTCCTCCTGCAGTCCCTGAAAACAGACGTCAAAAACATCATGGAGACAGACGAGGAGGGAGAAAAGGGACATACGGGGACGCTTCGTTGAAGTGCAGCAGCCATATTTTGGCAAAAACGGCTGCAGAAAAGTGAATCTGTGTTGCTGTGTCCTCACCCTCTTTAGAATGTTGAGACGGTACTTCAGCCGGGCGTTTTCCTCCCGCAGCTCCTCCAGACGTGCAGATGCGTTCAGGTTCTGTGGGTTTTTTAGACTCTCTATCTCTGCAGAGAGACTCTGGATCTCCCACTCCTGAAAAAAAAAGAAAAAACAACAAAGTTTTAATAATAAAACAGACGTTCTTTATAATGTAGAACTTCCGTATCAAAGTGATCCACTGATAGTTTTAAATAAACAATACTGCACAATGTTTCTCTATAAAGTACTCCATAAAGTAAAGCATCACTTTTAAAGTGACAGTAACTGAATCAAACACACACAAAAAATGGAATATTGAAATCATGTTCATAATTCACAAATGAAAATACTGTGTTAACAATCCAGCACCTCTAAAATCATTGAGCTTTCTTTCTGATCTAGGTGTGTGGTTCCCAACCAGTGTAATCACTCTTTTCATACTGTTTTGTACATTAATGGTTACAGACTCTCTCCATGTTGCTACACTCATACTTTCAGGCTAATTTATTGACCAAAAGAAAAAAGAGACAAATGACAATAAAAGTTACAATAGATTTGACATAACATTATTTTTGTTCAGATTTTTTTCGATAGATATCGCAATATCAGTATCATGAAATCGTTTAGCCACTATGTAATGAAAATGTATCAGGCTGTAAACACAATAAAAAACACAATGCATCGCTCTGAACAATCATGAATCATGTTTCCCAAAATTAAACAAAATTAGACTATGACAATACAGAGCTTATCAATGTTTCACGCATTCACTGACTCATTTTGAACAGACGCTAAAACAAAAATACATTTTTAGTTGTTTTTTTTTTTATTTCTTCTGTTTGAATACTTTTATTGTCATGTGACTATTATATATCTGAATATACTTCTGCCTCTGCTTTTGAACAGTGAACTGAATCGTAAACATTTAGCCTATGACGCTGCGTGACCTATTTCAATGTATTAAATCCTGAGAATAAATTAGGCAAGAAAGGAGTTTTATTGCACAAGTTCAGAAAGTCAGGTTGAAACCAAAAGGCCGCCTCACTCCCTGCACATGATGCAACAAACATCCGAATAACTTAAATCATGTGAACACTCATATTAATTCAAGACTATGTTAGAGCGTGTTGGTTGAAGTGTTCTTGGTTCCAGCCGCAGAAATATAATCAGTAATATTTTTTGGATTCAGTTCAATTTCTGAGGAAAAACGCCCAGAAATGTAGAAATCATGGAAAGAAAATGCTGACTGCTTTAGTACCAAAATATCAACTGACATTTGTGGTACACTGCTGACAAGAAATAATAAAAAAGTAATCAGAATGAAACCAAAAGTTCACTCCTTCACATGATGCAACAAATATCTTACAACCCGACCAAGAGACTCACATAAACTCTCATAATAAACCAACTATGTTAGACTGTGCTGACTGAAATTATTTTAAATATATTAGATCAACTTATTTATTTTGTATATGACAGAAAATAAACAGAACAGGATCCACTAGAGGTCCCCAAACTTAACATCAGGTAAGCACTCATTTAAATACCTGCCCCATTTAATATTTAATATTTAATATTTTGGTGATTGTCAACAAATCTATAAGATCATCTGGTAAATTAAAAAAAATGAGACATTAAGTAATTACCAAAGCTTTGTATCAATAAATATATATAAGAAAAATACTATTGACAGCTACTAGGAATGACAGCAACACCAACATTTCACTGAAATAAGTGAGGTTTGGTGTCAGGTTTGTTAGCCGAATTTAAGAGTAGAGCTTACTTATTCGACTTTTATTAATTATCTTGATGGGCCCTGTGGTTATTTATACTATCAGGGACAAACACACTGAATTGGCAGTTTCTTGCGTGAGGTTTGGCTCCGTGCCTCCTCCTGTAAACCGGCATGCAGCGAGCCTGACAGTGACACGTTTAGCTCGCTAACCAGCGTTAGCTTCACCCACAAACAGGCCGCTTACCTGCTGTTGCAGCCGGGCTGTGTACTCGGTTACAGGGTCTCCCATCTTTCTGAAACACCGGAGAGAAACTCTGCTGTCGGGCTGGATGTGGAAACTCGTGGCTGATGAAACAAACTGCGAGAGAGGAGGAGGAAGAAGTCCACAACTTTCTGTTACACATCCGGTACTGGCGGCCACGTCTTCTTCTCGGCTGGTCACTAACCGACGTCAAAGCTGCGTGCTGCCACCTTGTGTTACATTTACTCCACTACTGAACTGAGCAGAAGCTGTTCTCTCCAAAATAAAATATTCATATAGTCTCTATAATAACACACTCCACCAGAAATCTTGACTGCAAGTATTCATTCATCAGTATTATTCATCATTTATATTTATTTATATTCAATGTCAGAACGTTTTTCTTATAAATTTAATCAAAAATTATTTAATAAATTTAATTAAAAATAAACACAAAATGTCTAAAAAGGTTGAAAAAAACAAAAATCAAGTCATCACTGTGTTTGTCTAAAGCACCTCGAGTTCATGAAGTCAGAATGAAACCAAAAGCTGCTTCACTCTCTGCATGATGCAACACACGTCCAAATTACAAACTTAAAGAGTCTCTGAAAAATTCATTTAAACAATCATTAAATTAAGACTATGGATTAATTAGTTTATAAATTATAGATTTATAAACAGAACACAGATGTATTGTATCACTTGTTCTGAATTAGAGCTGAAACAATTCATTAAATTGCCGCTCAACAACTATTTTGACAATCGATCAATTGTTTCAGTCATTTTCAAGTTTTATGGATGAGTCCCGGCCAACCTGAATCGTAAACATATGTAAGAACAAAATCAAACTCTATACCAAGAAAGAAGAAAAACTAAATGGGAGCAGGGAGATATTTTACTTTCATTTTACTTTCAACTTACTGGTTTGTTTTTTAGAGTTTTCATATTCATTTATATTTTTTTGAGCACTAATACCAGAAGTTTTACTTTATTCTCGATATTTTAACTTTATTCTCAACATTGTGTGTTTAGAAAAGCCTGTCCCTGAAAATAAAAGTTCTGTATTTCTCAACATTTCAAAAATATATTCTTAAAATGCAAAATAATAAACAGAAAATCTTGATCCTCTTGAGGCCTTCATAACCTTCCGTAGGTCAGACCTGAAATGTACGTCGCATCATAAAAGTACAAAATACAACTTCTGAAATAGACACAAAACACGTGAAAATAGAAGAGAAGAACTTTTTTATTTGTTGTGAAACTACAAAACATATTGTTTGTTTGTTTGGTTTTCTTTTTTTTGTGCTGGTGAAATATTTACAACTCTGGTCGACAGTACAGTGTCTGAGAATAAAATTCACAGCTTTTTCGGGACTCTCGCGATAAAAAGAAAAACAGGAAAAGCACACCCAAATCACAAAGTGCAATAAATACATGCTGTATGTTTCTCATAGCCGCCTCCATACACATTACCAGGTTCATCACCAGTCGTAATACAAACAGATTCATTAGAAAAAAAAAAAAACAATAATCAAATGAGGAGAAAAATGCACTTGAACTTCAGAAAACAAACAAGAATTATATCACAACCTACATGATGAAAAAAAAAAATTATTACTTGTGACTAACAGCATTTATTTTTTTCTCTGAATGATCGTTGTGATTTCTCGTAGCAAAAAACCTACATTCCTTCATCCAGGTGTAATAAATGACTTTTTCTGATTTGGAGGTTAAACAACATTCGTTCAATCAAAAGACGAAAAAGTTCAGTGGACTTTAACACAGATGGCGCTCTACAGTGGAAACGGCTCACATTAGGAAAATCAATGCAAACGTCTCTCTACATTTACAGCTGTTCTCAGATCAGACGATGGAGGCCAGGTTTGGGACATTTAAGACGACGAAAAGAAAGTAAAAAATAATAGTTGCTCTCCAAAGGCACACTCTCTCACATAACTCCAAAGGCTTTCATTAATTTCACAGTGTTCCTGCTACAGTAAAACCCTCAGCCCTGTCAAGAGTACACAGCTACATTCACACTGCGGGAAACCACATCAGTCTTTTTTCTTTTTTTTTCAACATTTTCTGTTGCATCCTTCCTGTGTGATACGAATCTTATTTATGGCAGCCTGACCTCAGTCTGAACTGTCTTTTATTGCTCGGGATTTGCAGGATCGTAGTGTCGAGAAAGTGAAGTGTTAAATTTATTGTGGACAAGACGTGTTTGTGCAAAAATATGTGCTTATCCCGACGCATTGTGACTTAAAAAAAAAAGCATAAAATACATAAAAGTTTCTTGTGAGTTCTGGGATCAGTCATGAGTCAGGGCTGTTCAGAATGCTAAATTTAGCATTCTCAACAGCTAGAAAGTCATTTCACATTACATTTCATCGCACCTTCGGGATGCATAATTATCTAAAATGTTGCTAGAAAGGAAGAACCTGACTTCAAACTGACCACCTTTATTTTAATCTATCAGACAATTCTCATTCATAAAGTAGAAAAAAAAAATAAACAAACAGGATATGAGCAAGAGTTAGCCTAAAAGATTTCATCTTCAGTGCATCCGCACAATCTACTTCAATTCAATATGATAGCTTGGCCATGAATTCCTTTATTAAGTTCATGATGTTTAGTTTTTGTTGACATTGTCAGAAATCTAGTTATTATAGAGATCATAATAAAGGTAGTATTGTACAGTATCGGACTATATTTTATTGTAGTTTTTCTAATTGTTTGTTGACTAGCTATGACCTCAATGCTAAAAAAGAGTTAAGGACTTTATGGCATAAGATTGTATAGGACTGCGATTGAGTTCCATGGATAGGTCAAGTGTTATTCAGACCGCCGGGCCATGTTTGTGTACTTCAGGTGTTGAATCTTTGGCATTGATTGTTCGAGTATTAAAGTGTGACTGTTCAGACCAGAGTCCAGAATCAAACACTTGGTTCCCGCAGTGTGAACGCAGCCTCAGTGTGAACGTCCTCGCAGCATTTCAACTCAGTTCCCATCACATTTCACCTCCTTCTTGTTTTCTAGACAAAAGGATGAAGAGTTGTTTGATTATTACATATCTGTGCAAAAAATTATTCCTACTTCTACCTGAATGTGTAGTGACTATGTTATTTTGTGCAGATTTCAAACATTTATAGTATTTAATTATCAGAAAACAAGGCTGATTTTAGTTTTGGGGACTTTCTGAAGAGGATTTGAGGATGTGGAGAAGAAAAGGAACAGGAAGTGGAGACATCTAAAAAGGAAAATAAGGAAAAAAAAAACAACTTCCTCTGTTGGTCTTAAAACATACAAACACCAAAGACAACATGAACTAAAAAAAAAAAAAAAAAAGTTGTAGGTCGACTCTTCACTGGATCTGATCTACAGTTCAAGCATATTATGAGCTGCTGTTTATCTACGAGCAGAAACATATGGAATGACAGCAGCAGTTAGGTTTGTGTCAGCGACATTCTTGTTTACACCGGGAGCGGGATTATATGAATTTTTTTTTTTTTCATCCCAAGCACCCAAAATTCACATTCAGCATGGTGACCCAGCAAGAAGTGAACCACTAACAGTGACCTTTCAAAGACAAAACAGCCAAAGAGCAGAAATATCTCGACTCAACTGGTTCACGTTTTTCTGAATTTTGTCAATACCACAGGACAGGAATTGTTGGGGAACCTTAGATTTTGGAATTTTTATAGAAGTACAACTTCATGATTTGTTCCTCTTCTTGTTTTGATTGTCTTATTTTTCCACTCTGTTTTCCTCGTTAAACTTCAGCCTGTTGACTTGTTCAAAAATATTTCATTATTTTGTGTCCTATAGATTTAATTTAAGTCCATTTCTCTCAACTTGTCTGCTTCAGTTCATCAGTTACATTTCCCAGAATAACCTTTAACAACTTGTAGCAGTAAACTGAAATTTCAGTAGCTAAGTTTTCTTCATATTCCTCTTTTGTTTAGCTGTATTTATTCATTCATTCATTCATTCTTTTTTTTTTTTTTTTTTGATAATGTTAATTTCAGCCAGGTCTTTGTGAAAAGTAACTTGCTGCTCATTATTACTGATTATTATTATTAGGTGGTTATTTATTAAATTTGTTGGTGATTTGTTTGTTTTTCTGAACTTTTTTGTGACAAAGGATTTACAAAAGAAATATCACAACTAACAAAAAAATGAGGTAGTAGGAAAAGTAATGAGAAAGATTTACCAGCTCCTATTGAAAACTAAACTAAACCTCTTTGCTGTCACTTTGACTTCCTTCAGCTCAATCACAATAACGGCCAAAAGTCCAGACAGACCAGTTGTCAGTGCACCTTCAGTCTGTTGTAACAAGGACCAGGTCTGAAACTTTGGGGTTGTCATAGATTCTGACCTCAGATTTGAAGCACACATTAGAAATGTTACGAAAATGTCTTAAACACAAGCTACGGTCAGAACATTCCTCTGGAAAAATTTAGCTTTTGACACCAAAACCTTAAATCTGCTTAAAATGTCAGCTTTGAGGTCTACATGAGTCCAGTTATCAACAGGATCGTTTACATGTCTACAAGCATGAGGACTATCACTGAACAGTGAAGAGTTTCAGGGAGACGTCTTGCTTTAACGCAAGTGAAATGTTGAAGAAAAAACACCAAGGACGACTTCTCCAACAGCTCCTCAACATCCAGGTACAAACACAAAGAGTCTGTAAACAAGAGATGTGCCAGAGTCAAGGTCTGCTGCTGATTTTTAAGTCCGGTTGCCTTGGAAACAACATCAGACGTCAGTAAGTCTTCAATGAGCTGAATATAAATCCCACCACAGGTGTACAAACATTTAACTGACTTCACTCTACACTGACTGTCTCTGTTTGCTGCCCTGCAATAAAAAGACAAAAACACACTTTCTCCCTTTGATTTAAGTTGATCAATAAATATCTTCAATTATCTGAAGACTTTTATTAACTTAAGTGTTTGACTCTACAAGTATTTATTAATTCATGTTGCTTGAGGTTCCTGAACAGCCTCCTAACAAATTATTTAATTTCTCTTCACATTGATTTTTTTTTAAATCTCTAAACCATTTTGTACCGACAGGACACCGGCACTATGCAGAACTTTCAAGGACTGTGAATGTTATGAGAAGTTACATGAACTCAAATCTGCTTCTGGTCTGCAGTTGAAGAAACCTTTAAAAACTTTACATCTAAATTCATTTTAAACGTCTAAACCTGGTATTAATTGTGGCCTGGAAGAAACAGTAAGCATTCAAACCTACAGTACTTGATGTTGTTAATACAACACTGACATATTATCACTTTATGGGGAACTTGTTACCAAAGAGTTGCCATATATGTGTCACCTGCTAAATCAGAAGTCCAATATTCACTCTATTTTAGCTCTGTTTTGGTCTCCACCAACTCCTGATGGAAATATCAGGCTTATTACTTACTAAATTCTCACCTTTCGCCATCAGCTGGTCATTTTATAGCTTTTCTGCTGTCTGTACTGACCTAAAACGAAGCTACGAGTTGTATAAAACCAAAACAATAAGCTGAAAGACGCTAAAAGCTTTGAGGAGTCCTTTCACGTTAAGATAAAATCAAGACAAAAGTATTGATTAGCGCAGTTTTAAGGACTCTATGAGAAGAAACAAAGACGATGTGTTCAGTTTTGCTGGGGCACCATGCTAATATCCAGTTCAAAGAGACATGAGAGCGACTCAGATATGTATCCAAAATATCCAGTTACAGAATGGAAAACAGAGGGAAGTATGAAGGCGTGTTCGTAGCACGTCAGAAAGATAAAAAACAAATGAGTATGACGTTATAAGATGAAAATGTGGGTTATAACAAGATGCTTTCACGTCATAACAAGATATTTTAAAGTCATTACGACATAAAACGAGGTTCACGTTCACATTATAACAATGTAAGTTGTAGTTTGTATGTTGTAATAAAGTGAACATATCTTGTTATAAGATGTTTTATCTTTTCATGTTATAATGTGACACTGATCTATTTTCTTTGTCTGATGTGACGCAAAACACAGCCGAAGGTTTAAAAATGAAAACTGTAAAAACTGACCAAACATAGTGCAGATGTTCAGATGTCATTTGGGTAGGAGATATTTTAACCAAGCAATCAGAGTGAAGAACAGGAGCCTCGAGAAGTAAAGTCGGACTGCTGTCTTCCTATAAGCTGGTAAGCTGCTGGTCAGTTTTCCTCATCAGTGGTAGATGTGTGGGGGGGTTAGTCACTTCCTTTTAGTCATACAATCAGTAAGAAGTTCACAGTCATCAAAAATACATTTGATTTTCACTTCCTGTGTGTGTGTTTCGACAATCTTTGTGTGCCTCAACAATCATTCCAGCACGAGGAAAAAGTTTTTGGGTTTTATCTTTTTTTTTTTTTTTGCCTTCCAAAAACTCACATCAAGTTTTTTTTTTTTCTTCTTCTTTTTTAAACTTTTACCTCAAGTTTTCTTAAAGTGCAGACTATCCGATCAACTACCTGAGTGTTAGTGAGAGACAAGTGCTGTTTCTACACTTTGATGAGTGTGTGCGACTGGTGAGAGATGATCAGGGTGACTCGTTTCACTTCAGACTCTCACCTCCGACTCGCTGATTAAAAACCGATCCAGTTCATTTAGTAACGTTTGTAAAGCTCCAGTTTTTCCTCTCGTGTTCTTGTATCGTGTTGTGAAAGACGCCAGAGCAGAAGCCATGCTGATGATTCTTATGTACAACTATCTGTGCTATCAATATTGTACACGGCAGACGAGCGTCAGGTGTGCTTATGTTTGTCTGCGTATAAAGTTTTCAAAATGCTCTTAAAAAACACTTGAAGATCGATTAAATATCTTTTGAGTGTAGATATTTATTTTTTCTTTCACTTTAGTACCTTTTCTTCTTCTGTAGTGTTGTGCTTTCAATATACATATATATTTTGTCCAAATATGTCAGTATTTAGTACAAAACTCTTTGTATGCACACGTGCAGCTGTGTGACTTTGTGCTGGAATGATTTTAAAACACCTAAAAGCCTATAAACAGCCTGTTAGTAACAGAAACACAACGCCATAAAGTTGAAGAGAGAGTGAAATAATAATAATTAATAATAATAAAAAAAAAGCTCTAGCAGTGCTATTTCTAATTTACAAACAAAGACTATCCACATTAGAAATGCTGAGCTCTTTAAAAATGTGTTTCTTCACGTGTTCGAGTGATTTTTTTTTCTTTTCTACTAACATCATTATTATTTAAAATTCTTCATAACACCGCCAAACGTTTGCTTCATTTGTGTTGGGAACAGCAGGTTAAGACTCAAGAAGGGGAAATACTTTGAAATGCTTCTTCTCTACACGTCGTCAGCCGGCAGGTCGGGTATGCTGGTCTTTGCTCGTGTGAAGAAGGCCATCTTCTCTCTGAAATCACACAGGAAACAGACAGAGCCGTGAGCTGGAGACGTCTTTAACGTAAAGAGAAAGGCCAAAACCAACTTGTGAATTTTAGTTTCAAACTGTTTCTTGATGTCAAACTTCTTCATGGTCAAACTATTGTAATTATGTTATTTCTGTCGTGGCAGGATTACATACAAAGTCAACACAATAGTGCGAATAGACACAAATGACGTACAAATATTCAACCTCTGGAGCTCCTGGAGGAATAAACACCCAGATTCACAAGGAATTCTGTTCTGACCTTAAGTTGTTTACCAGCAGGAGGAGAGCTCAGAGTTTATTTTTTAAACTTTTGGGATGAATTATTAAGTATTTATCTTCACTCTGGCTTCTCTTGACCTGCACTTGTAGCTGTGTGTGGGCACCCACAGCTCCATGATACAACTTGTGTCTGTTACTTGATTCCAGCTTTACTTTACTCTGAACTAAGTAGTGCTGATCCAAACTCCTTTCAGAAAAGTAAGCACATTAAAAGTTGTTTACTTGTTGTCTTGCAGACAGACCTGACAATCTATGAACTCATACTTCAACTCACTGTGAGGATGTAGTTATTTCAGAATCATTTTAATAGTCTAATGCAATCGAATCACAGCAAAAATTGTTTATCTGCAGCTCCTACCGCTCTAGTAAGTCAGATTATGGCTGAATATTTACTGAAAGTAAATACAAAGATCCTGGGAATAAACTGGAGCGGGTAAAACCGATATGTCCTTCACATCCTGAGCTCCAAAGAGATTTATGGTTTCTATGACAATAAGTAATATATAATAAACAAATGAATAAAAAGGAGTGGAATCCAGTTCTGTATTTGTGAGATTCAGAATTACACTATCAAGATAGTCCCACCTTAAACATGATGATCTACATCTTCTGGACTAAAAACTGTTTTTTCGCAACATGAACTCATGAGCTGCCTGAAAAACTGTCAAACTGCCAACGACATCTGGTGTCGTGTTTCTCCCACCTGAACGTCTGGACCTCTGGGACTTCCTTGCGGCTCTGACCCCTGATCTTGTGGACGTCCTTGGCTGCTGCCCTCATCATCTTCTCCACCCGCTTCTCCTGCAGCTGCTCTTCACAGGTCTGAATGGGACAGAGAGGCGAGAGTCAAGAAAAGTGCCCTTGAGCTTGTGATGAGAACCACCCGATTGCTTGGCGAACAGTCCTGAACACCTCGGCATCACTCACCTGTTTCTCAGCCTGTTTGAGGAGGAGCCGGAAGCGTTCGTCTTCTTGGACCCAGGCCGGCAGCTCCCTCTGGCCCTGCTGCCTCGCCTTCTCCAGCTGCGTCTTCAGCTCCCGCAGCACCCGCAGCTCCTGAGCCAGCCGGGCCTGCCGCGTCCGAGACACCTGCAGGTCCAACTCCAGGTCCAGGGACGTCCGGAGGAGACCGTCCAAACCTTTGACCTGCACGGGGGGCTGAAGGGACAACAGGGATGGACATAGTTAGTTGCTGTGCACACATAGGTCTATGAAGTAAGGGTAGCACATCAAGAGGAGGCATGTTGGCTCTCTGGATGATGATGACCCATCCTTTGAGCTGCCCTCTCCTGACATACAATGTCTCCACCTAGTGGTTGCTGTAGGAGGTCAGAGCAGCACACATTTGTTAAGCTTTTTAATTTTAGGCTGTTAATAATACCGTAATGCTAATATCTGTTGGTGCGTTACTGGCAATTCCCATTATGTAATGCTAGCATCGAGCTTACACACTAAGTGCTAGTTGCTGCAGCTGCAAAATAACTATAATCCTCCATGATGTGAGAGAACAACAAACTTCCCCCATGTCATTACTTTACTTTTCAACTCACGGCAGCGACACGTGATAAATATCTTGTGAGAGCCTCAAGGCTGTTACTTTAACAAACACACAAAGCCAGCAACATGCTTCAGATGAGCAAAGGGCCTAAAAGTCAACCGAATGTACAGTGACACCGAAAAGAGGAGAGGGACCACGAGGAGAGATTTCACTGCCTGTCTCTAAATTAATGGAAGCTGGCAAATGTCAGCGCTGCATTAAACATTCAGGCGGTTATTAAATATTAAGAGTCACTTCACTGAGAGCGGTTCAACAGCTTTAAGACTCAAAAATGCTAATAGGCTCTCAGTCTCTCTCGCTGGGGAGCAGAGACGACGGTTAATGCGGTCGGTAAGTGCAGCGGATAGAAACACACACTGAGATGAAGATGTAGTGTCAGGAGTCCTCTTCATCTTTTAACAGTAGGGGCGGGAATGGATACAACTTTATTGATACCAGTGCTATTATCCATTATTAAAGCTTTAACTCTTGTTTAAATCAACACTGTGCATATATGTCACGTCTATTTACACAGTGACACTTCAATACCTGTATATATGTATTTGAACACTTACATATATTTTTCACATTCTATTTTAGTATATTTTGTATTTCTATATTGTTCTTTTTGTGTGTAGAAACAGGAGATAAAAAGGGCTGATGGGCGAATGAAGTTGGCTTGCAGTCTGAGAGCTAAAATGGATGAAATAAGAGAATATTTGTACAGTATTTGTTTTCTGCCTGCAAGTCTGCCTGTGTGGCGCTGATAAATCTTTAACCTCGGATACTGACGTTGAAACAAAGCCACATTTTCTTCCTCATAGATGCATGATTGATGTCACCGATGGGCTGAATGTATTCTGATGAATCAGACAGTCTGTATGCTGTTCTCAACTAGAACCGGCTCTTGAGTCCCATCACTATTAAAGAGCTACACGTGTTTGGGTGCATTGAAAACATAAAAATTAAGAAATACACACCAATACATTGTTTAAACTTGACTGTATTTTTTTTTTTTTTATAGATTCCTTCATTTACTAATAAATGTATGAACTGTATCCTTCCCCACTAGGGGTCACCAAAGCTTCACAGGGGTCATGAGGTCTTCTTGATTCTAAGCAGTGTAAGAAAGACAACTTAACTTGACTTTAGAAAAGACCAAAATATGATGTAGTCAGGAGACAGGATGAAGTATCTACCTTCTTCATGCGCATGCTGCGTCTCTCAGAGGCGTTTCGGACAAATGGAGACTTCTTGGAGAGGGTGGAGCTGTCGCTGTCACTGCGGTTTATCTGAAAAAAGACAAATTCAGAACAGAGTGAAACTTATTTGTCTGATGTGCTGATCAGTGCTCATTTTGACTGACGAAAAATGTTCATGAACGTCCTTTTTTCTATGATGAAGACAAAGGAGAAGATGAGATAATAAAATATTTGATGCAAAAATTATGACGTGTATTGTTTACATTGACGAGACAGGTCTAAACTGTTGGTGGTGAGCTATAGACATTAAAAAATGCTTCACATTTATCCCCGATAAGTAAGAGAAAACAGAGGTATAGTAATGTGTTGGTCTGGATTCTTGAAGACCTGCACCCAACTGACCCACTATGAGTGCCAAATGATACCACCCGACCTGCAAAAACTAATCTGTCAATCAACTAGACCCACAAACCGCCAACTTTTTGCATTACAGGAGCTGATCCTGAACTCGAACCCCTAACCCTTCCATCTGTCTAAACATAATAAACATTTTCGTCTAAAGACTAAAACAAAATCATAATTAGCTGCCGAAACTAAAGCTGATGTTTCATTGTACTGTACTGTCATCTAGTCATCTGCCATGTTTAACGCTAGTATTCAAGGTCTATCTCAAGACCACTTTTTGAAAGTCTCATCTTTGAATCAACCACAGTTTTATTCAGTCTTGTCTCAATTTCATGCAAAGAGGACTCAAGATATTATTCAAGACCGGTCAAAATCAACTGTAGGGATATCACTGAACTGTCTGTTCATTGTCTGAGTTATCTGTTTCCATCATTACTTCAAATGGAACCAAAAACTAATTTCTAATTTGAAATTTACGTTACTCTTAACAGCCTCCACCTGACTCAGTCTCCCCTTCACATGCACTTGAAGAAAGTGAATCTTGAGAGGAAAAGCTGTGGCTGACAGGGAGGAGACATCAACCAAACCACAAAGAGTTAATCTACAAACAGTGTTCAGAAGACAACATGCGGCTGGGTCTCAATCCCTCAAAGTCTTGGTCTTGTCTCGGTCTTGATACACACTAGTCCATGGTTTGATCTCACTGGGTTTAGTTACCCTGCAGATGTACTGGCTCTGAGGTCCGGGGGAGAAAGTCTTGGAGCGGATGATGGTGTTCCCCCTCATGAAAGGGTTCTGCTGGTGGACGTCTGGGCGACGCTCCTTGGGTCGAACGACCGAGTGGTGGTGGGACGGCAACGAGCTGTCCATGCTCGTCTCCTTGTTGACCTGAACAAAGAAAACAAAGCCAATGAGAAGACAGGACAGAACATCAAAAACCAACTGCGATTTTCAGATTTAAAACTACATTTAGACAAAAAATGTTTTCTTTAAATCAATCAAAGATGATTTAATGCCTCAATTTCAGTGACAAAGAAAGAAGAAATGACTACGATGGCAACAGAAAGAACTCCATTATAGTCCATTTCCTGCTCCAGTGGGTGTTTAAATTTATCTCTGTGCCTCTTTTGTGATGGATTCTTCTCTGTATGACAATAAACGTTGATGGAAAATGTCTTTTTGATTCTATAGGACTGACAACCAAACGTGAAACCGCTCATTTTTTATACAAATCTACACAATCCAACACAAATACATCACAAACCTTTCCTCTGTCCCTTCAGACATCAACAACAAACAGTAAAAAAAAAGAAAAAATCATAAAAGTTACCTTTTCTGCGATGACAGCTGGTGCTGCCGCTGCTGGAGGAGGCGGTGGTGGCGGCGGTTTAGTCACCTCCTCCTCTGCTTCCCATTGGCTGCTTTCAGGATAAAACTCATCCTCTTCCTCTGGAGGCTCCACCCCCTCCACGCCATTTCCTTCTTCATCATCAAACATGTCTGCCTCCAGAGGGTCGCCATGCCTGACAATCAACAAGAGAGACGCAGTTAGAAAATACAAACACTCATGTCGACTACTTTCATACTTTTTCAGTATTTACTCATTCTTCCATCAGATGGTGTCTGATTTAAATTATGATTTTTGCATTTATTACTGGTTTTGTTTGCTAAAAACCAAACGTGTAAGAGCCAAATGTCGAACAGGATGTAAAGAATTATGCAAATTATAAATCATTTAAATGAACAAATATGCAAGCTTTGTTTCAGTAAACCTGAATGAACAAAACTTGAATAAATATTTCAGTGAGAGAGAACGACTGAAGAACGACTGAAAAGAAATACAGCTGGTCTGATCTAATTCTGCCTTTCCTGTGAAAGACGACAGGTGTTCTCCACTCTGTGTGTGTGTGTGCATGTCTGTCTGTGTGTGTGTGTGTGCACGTCTGTATGTGTGTGTGTGTGTGTGTGTGTGTGTGTTAAGGGCACCATAACCTCAGGACACCTGGTGATTGAGGGAGGAGGAAAGGTGGAGGTGTCATTCATAGAGGAGGAGGGGGGAGGAGGTGTCGGTGAAATTTAATCAGCTTTATTTACAGCGTGAACCTGCCAGGTGACATTCTGTGTGTGTGTGTGTGTGCGTGTGTGTGTGTGTGTGTGTGTGTGTGTGTGTCCTCACTAACAGGAAGTGACTGCTTCAGTACAGTTCAGTGTGAAAATATATTCAAATATATTCTTCAAACATATTTATATTCTGTATGGTGACAAATTTTGATGGATACGCTAGTAAAAATACTCCATTACAAGTAACAGTCCAGAGTTTAAAATCTTAATGAAGTACACAAGTATTATCAGCATGATAATCAGTATTATATATGGCATTAGATAGTTAATACTGAGTGTCTAGCAGCATTATACTGTGCAGAGCTGGAGGTATGTGTGAGTATTTTATTGGTTCTCAGCCTCGGGTTCAGGCCCCTCTAAAAGGTTACCAGATAAATCTGAGGGATTTATGACACAACTTGTTAATTCTTCTTCTTTGAACTTTTTATGAAATATTGACTGATTAGACTTTTTTTTTAAATTTCAATAAAATGTCACCTAAATTATGTCGGTATTGTGCTAGAGTACATGTGATCTTAGTTACTTCTTAACACTGAGAATATGTGTGTGTGTGTGTGTGTGTGTGTGTGTGTGTGTGTGTGTGTGTGTGTATAGATAATTAACATCATTGCTGTTTATTTATTTCTATTTTAACATTTTACTGTTTTACTAAAATCAATAGATTTTGTGTAATATTTCATAACTTATTGTTATTTTTATTGAATATACCTTTCATCATTGTAACTACCCATCTTTTACTGTTTTATTCTGTTAATTTTTGAGTGAGTGTGAGTGAGCGTTACTTTCTTTTTAACATCTGATGTTTTGTTGTTTATAAAGGATTTGAATTGTATCTGATTTGAAAAGCATGAATAAAGTTTGATTGATTGAAAGTATCGTACAAAATGAAGACAGTGAGAGAAGCATGGCCGATCATGCTGATCGATCAGGAACAAAACGGCATCAAAGAAAAAAACTGAAATGATTATCGATGATGAATGATGAAAATAAATGGTTAAAAAAAATGGAGAAATGTTGATGGAGTGGTAGAGAAGTAAAAAAGAAATAAATGGATGACAAAAAATTATTAAAAACACAATAAACAAAGAAACTCACCACTCATCGTCCTCAGGAGGTCCGACTCTAGAAACACTGGAAATCACTGGAGTCTGAAACACAGAAAACATACACACACACGTCAGGACCAAACAAACTCATATCTGTGTTTAAATGTGATCTTATCTGACTGCAATTTAACCTGTTAACATGTTTACTATTGGTCACATGACTGACTAGTTTCTATAAGTGCCTGAAAATTATTAACTTACTATTTTCTGCTAAAAGACCTGCAAGATTAAAAACGTGTATTATCCTGTTAACTGTTAACAGTATAACTGTTGATCTGTTTATACTGGTCATTCAGGACATGTGACTGTATTATTAATAAACCATTACAACAGGTATAAATGTTCACGTTCACACAGAGGGAAAAGCTTTCATTAATTGAGAATTAGAAATCTCATTTTTAAATGTTACTCTGGTTTATTAGATTGAGGGAAATGGCTGCAGCAGCAGAAAAAAAATGTTTTATAGTCAGAAAAGTTTCTGAGCTGCAAACGTCTGCTTCTGGGTGTCACTCTGTGTCTGTACCCTGTCTGAGCCGCCGGCTGCTCTGCTCTCTTTGTCCTTGTTGTTGATCTCGGGCATGTAGGCGCGACTCAGCAGGTTGTACCACTTGGTGCATCTGTCCTCCGAACAGCTGACGTCAGCCAGGCTGATCTGTGCTCCTGCCTGGAGGAGGAGAGGAAAGGGAGAGAGGTAAGATGGAGGGATGTTAAAAGGACAACACTGCAGAGCAAAGTGTCTGTTTAGAAATCATTCTGCAATTCAGTGTTAGAGACATTTTTAATTAATAGTTTCATGCAAAAAGCTCTTTGGTAAAGGGAAACTTTGGTATTTTTCTAATCTATATTCCGATGTTTGACATCAAACTAATGTCCCATGGGGATTTTTGGCGAGGATGCTGCAGCTAGGAGACAGGCAAATCCTTTGGGGGTAATTGTACACTGTTGATTTACGTACTTCCACTAAAAGTTCTTCTTTTTGACAGACTCAAATAGTTATTGTGTCTGACAACATTAGAAAAGGATTTCTACAGGCTCAGGATTCTTTTTGTTTAACCAGAAAGAGCCATTCTGTTCAAAGCCACCAGACTACTTTGACAAAAACAGTAATTTTAACTTTCAGGAGACAGACAGAGAAGTTTTTGGTCTACCGCTGCCTCGATTGATTAGTTTGTTTAGGCTATTTTGGACTTTAAATGGTTAAAAATGATATAATGGGGTCCAGGTTGAAAAATATCAAAGTTACCTTTGAGCTAAATTTAATCTGAATTGTGTCAGGATAAAAAAAAAACATTAAAATTGTCCCCATGTGTTCCCTTCACCCTGCACGTAAAAGCAGGAAGGAGACTAACCAGACACTCTTCATGACCCGACTTGCTGGTGTTGCAGACGTCGACCCTCAGCGTCTTCTGCCGCAATGCACTGTGGGATATCTGCATGCTGAACACCTCGTTGACCTCCATGACGTCCTGAGGCAGAGAGCCGCGTGTTCGGAAGAGGCAGCGGGTAGTCTCCACGCAGGGCAACACTGCTGAACGCACATACCTGGAGAACACAGGTGGGTGAGGTTGTTTGGTCACATGACATCCATGAAAAATGTTTGTTTGTGCCACCGACGGGCTTGTTTGCTACCAGAATTTTACACAACGTTACTCTACTGTGTTGTGTGCTGGTTGTAATGTCATTGTTTATTATTTGCATCCACTAATTCGTCATTAGCAGCACGTCTCCAAATGTAAACATAAGGAAAGGCAGATAAAACTGCCGTAAGACCTTCTGTACGTGTGAGCACAGCGTCTGCAGACATTAAACACACAAAGCTGCAAACAAGACAAATAAGACAAGCCTGAGGGAAAAGTAAATTCTGTGAACTCTTCACCGTCTGAATATTTAATTTAAACAGTGAAAATATAAACTGCTTTCTGGTTCTTCTTCTAAACTGCAGTTTCTCATGAAAAATAAGACATCACCTCTGGAAAACAATGATCAACACGCGTCACCATTTTCTGGCATTTTATGGCCCAAACAACTAATTGATTCATTGCTAATGAAAATAATCGTTACTTGTCTAACAACAAGAAGTAAAAGGACGTACACTTTCTGGTCAGGAGGCAGGCAGAGGGCGCTGCAGTTTGACAGCTGCATGACGTAGATGGTGAAGCGTTGGTCTCTGGACTCGTAGCGGAAGCCGAGCTGCACCTGAGAGCAGCCCGGTGCCAAGCGCTCCTCGTAGGAGCCCAGGAGGAGCTCAGCGGGGAGGCCCGGCCTGAAAGCAACACAAATACCCGGATACACTTAAGCTCTGAGAAAAATATCATGGAAAGTGAGACTGTTCAACTAGATAAAAGTTTTCTACTTGTAAATAATGTTCAACATCTACAGATATCTACAAAT
The DNA here is from genome assembly GCA_028641955.1 of Protonibea diacanthus. Classification (NCBI taxonomy): domain Eukaryota; kingdom Metazoa; phylum Chordata; class Actinopteri; family Sciaenidae; genus Protonibea; species Protonibea diacanthus. The sequence goes on from CM053990.1 coordinate 12,242,305, forward strand.
TTTGTCGTGCTGAAAAGAAGAAAAAGTTTAAATCGAAAATCAAGTTGTGGATTTGAAGAATAGTGAAGATCCGTAGGATAATAATAATAATTATTATTATATAATAAATATATGGAACTGCAAATGTTTAGATAGCAGAAAGGTCGCACAGAGAGTTCACCAGATAAAAATGTATCGTACCTGCGCTCCGAAGGCTCGTACACGCCGCTATCACCGGCCACCGACTCATCCGACACAGCGGAGGTCACGCCCATTTTCTTTGGCCCCGCCCCCGTCCCTCGTAGCTGAGGAGCTGAGTCTGAAGAGGAAGAACACAAGGTGGAGATACAACTTCATTTACAAAGGATTGCAATGGTGATAATATTGTTTGTTTGACTAAAAACTATAGTGAGCAGCTGTTTTGTGAACTGTCTGTGGTGTTAATATCTTCAGTGGGAACCCAGGGAAAGTCAGAAAGCATCAAGAGACAGACATTTTTGCAGCATCAGACAGTAACAGAAATACAGAATACAAAACAACATAACATGAATATGTATACTCTGACACTGATGTAAAAACGTGTTGGCAAATCACAAAAAATGAGATGAGAGAATTAGACATCAGATGATATAAAAGAAAATAAGCTGAATAAGATAAGCACTTGTGTAAGTAGTATATGTAGAATACATACATTGTTTGAGTGTGTGGCTTTGAACAGGGGAATGACCAGTTTCACATATCAGCTCAGGAAACCTTCTTCAGGAAGGGTTAAATCTTGGGCAACTGGACTAGCTTGCCCCAGATTTAACCCTTCTTAAAGAAAGATGACCTGGATGACTGAGAACGTTCACAGACTTCCTGAGGAAGCCTTGAGTTGGAGAAAAGAAAAAATGTCCTCCAGACAGAGCAAGCAGAGAAGTTTGAATAAAAACCTTTTTAACAGCTGTGTACTACCAACCTTGTATGATCACTATTATTGTTGTATGGTCTGGCTCACGTTGATACATACAGAGAACGAACATCATTGAGCTTTCTATCTAATTTGACAGTCCACACACATCCTCACCCTGTTTGCCTTGTACTCATTGGGTTTAGGCATGAGGAGTGAGATTTGTCAGGGTAAGAAAACTGGGGTTAGACGATCACAGTCAGAGCAAGGTTAGAGGGTTAAAGGTTTAGGTTAGGAGTCCCGTTTCAGGGCTAATAGATGACGTGATCGGATCGGAGCATAGACACAGCACAGATACCCGAACAGAGCAAGCCTCTGTACTTCAGTACTTGTTGAATCACTGATAATGATCAAACCCTCAGTCAACACTTCACAGATATGTTTGTTTTGTGCTATGAAATCTGATTAAGTTATCATGGCTTTGTTGAAGTCTACAGTGTAAATAAGACACCTGCAGCGGAGGCCGACTGCGGTGAAGAATACCCCACTGAAAACCTTTGAAGACACAGTTAACACTCTTTAGCTCTCACTCTGTGAAGTTGTCGCAGCACCATCTCACGCCCTTGTAGAGGCGAGCAGCCAAACAATGCTAAATTGTGCACGGTCAGTGTTAATGCTGATCTGACTGTCTGTACAGAGCCAGAGTCTGGTAACAGGTTCAGCCCTGGCAGCGGGGATGATGGAGAGTGAACAGGAAACCGGACACCACGTCCACCTTTCATCTGCGGCTGCAACACGAACCTGAGTCACGTTCAGCTGCAATAGGCCTCGTTCAAACTTCAACTGAGCGTTACTACAACTCAGCTTTAATTCATTTTGGGGCCGCACTTTTTTTTTGTCACTGCAACTGCACGAAATGGCAAACAGAGTGTCTGGAGGTGTCATGACAAAACAACGCATCACGTGGACAGTTAATATGGAGGCTGGTCAAGCATCACCCATACTTCTTTGATGTTTCCACCTCCTTTGATCACAACTGATATCAACGAGGGAAATTCAATGAATGCCGGAGTGTTTTGTTGTTTTGATAATCGACACACAAGATGGCAGACGATCAAAGCAGCGAGTTTGTGTATCGTTAGCAATTTGCTTGCAAACAAACGACTACCTGCCTCTGAGCTTTCAAACAACTCTTTATTGACAAACGTCAATAGCCAGAAGGGCCATTTTTACTTTTGAATTTACACGTACAGTGTGCACGCTCATTTAGTGAGCTGACGATCACACAATAACAACAACAATCAATGATCAACAACTCACTCTTACAGTTCTAACAGTTCTAAAAAGTCACCACTGGAATCTAATTCTACAAAAAGTACAACGCTAACAACATTTAGGAAGCCTAATCTTTATCTTCAACTGTGCAGAGATATGAAGTTGAATGAATAGAGTGAATAGATAAGCAAAACATGCTTTGAACCCGATGAGTCACACCGCTTATGTCTGCAATTTAGGTAATTATAGCGACTTAACTTCTTCTCTGAGTCATAACTCAAATGTGAACACACAGACACGATACACATCGTTTCTAAATTCTGTGCTACATAAAACTGAGGATATCATTTCTCACAACATCTCAGAAGCTTAACGCAAACAAAAGATTAGCCTTATAACTGCAGAACAAGAAGAGCATCGTGATGACGAGTTTTGTTCAGTATCAGCTGCTCATCGAGCTCCACCATAGCTACCTGTAGGCGTTCGCTTTACATTCAAATCTCCAATGCTAATGCCTACAATGTCGTCTCCAGCTGTGCACCCACCTACTTGAATGCCCTCATACAGTCACCTCACATCGGATCTCACATTTTGTCTGATTAATCGCTTGAATGATGATTGTCAAACCTCCGGCTGTAATTCTTTCCCAACCATCTTTTCGTGGCGATATTTCATGTAATGCATGCACATCTTAGTGTAATGCTACACACCATTTGTGTAGAGATCCATCATCATCATCGTATCCCCCAGAGTTCAAACAGCGCACACACACACACACACGCAGGTGACCCAGCGGCGGTAATCCGACACCTCCCTAACCTTCACCTCCTCTCTCCTCACTGCTCCCACCAGCAGTCAGGTTTCACAAACGGTATTAAGTTTCTCATCACACACACAGCGGGGAGGAGGAGGATTCCTAGTATCCCGCTTTCCAATAAAGTTGGAGTGTTTTCTTTGACGTCGAGTGTAACAGAGATAAAGGTGTTACATCACCGGCGTTTCATCTCTTATTGCTGCTCTGCAGATAATCAATCATGATTGTCCTATTATTAACTGGAACCATCCTCATTATCCTGCAGCCCACCTGAGTTATTAAAACAGTTTTACCGTCGTTGAGATTCAATGTGATTGTTTTGGGACTCACAGATTTAATGATGTGTCAGATTATGTTATGAACATCGTGAATCTTTAGACTGGGACTAAAAAGATGCGAGATCAAGTGGCCACCTCCATGGCTGTGAAGTGAAGCAAACATAAAGTACCAAACACCGCAGTTCCTCAATTGGCCACTTGAGGCTGGCTACAGAACGAGTCAATCTCCATAAGCTCCCATATTGTACTGCCAAACTTCATAGCAGAAATAAACATGTTTACAGCCTGGTACAAAAACCGTTCTTTTGCTTCCAACTTTGTGTCAACAGTTTGTGTTTGTCTCTTCCCTGCTTCAGCATGACAATGCTCCCTGTGCAGAATGCCAGCTCCATTAAAGCAACAGACTTGTAATCTTGTTGTTAATGTTTATACCGTTAACAAAGGAGCTTTGAACCATTGTGAGGACAAGCTTTTCAGGCACGAGGTGAGGGAGGGCTAATGGTAAATGTTAAGGGGAAGCAGAGCCAGTGTTGTGCCAGAACCGGAGCTGGGCGAGTGGGCAATGTAACCAAACTCAGGAGCCTCTGTGGACATAATGGCACAAGGAAGATGGTGGGAGCTAAGAGGAAAAAAGAGTAAGACTGATGAACAAGAGTAAATCTAGGACTGACTTTAAGTCTTCTGGGCTTCTTGCTGTTAGGCTACTAAGTAATTTAAGCTCAAATCAACTCAATGAACTGGTATTTCTACTGTGAAGATTATGAGTTTGAACATTTTGGTTTACCTTTGACCTCCTCGCCCAGCGTGTTGTTGTGGTTCTGCTTCTCTTCCATCCCCCTGGGACCGCTGTGCTCCTCCTGCAGCTGCTCTTGAGAGTCCAGGCTGAGCTCCAGTTCTGCCAGCCTGCTGTGGAGCTCCAGGTCCAGGCTCAACCCGCCAGGCCCCGTCTGACCTGCGAATGTCTCTCCAGAGAGAAAACTAGTGTCTGTAACCAGCGGCGAGCACGGCGGGGACAATGAGGAAAGAGATGACCTTGGAGATAAAGAGCTCATGGAGCGAGGGGTTTCTGACAGTCTCAGAGCCTGGATCCTTGATGACCCCGACTCCACTGCGCCTCCTCCTGCAGTAGAACACCCCATGTCTCCTCCCACCACAACTGCTTTGCCCTCAGGCCTCCCAGCATCCCTCCCTCCACAGCCCGTCACTACTTCGTGTTCATGTATGGTCGTGATGGAGCTGGAGGGACGGTAGCCTCCCTGGCCGCCCTCCTGCAGGAGGCAGTCCAGCTTGTTCTGGAAGTCCGGGTCAGCCAGCTCGGGCTGCTCCAAGTAGAGGTCTGTGAAGCTGAGGGAGGAGGTGGAGCCCAGGCTAGAGGTGGTGGCCAGCGAGCCGCGACTGGACGTTAGAGAACCTCGACTGCTACCGGACGAACAGGACAGAGTGCTCGCAGAGAGGCTGGAGGAGAGAGGGAGACAAAAACAGAAGTTATGATCCAAGACGACACATTTATACACAGTTATATAACGAATGCAATTTAATACCGTTTGGACCTCCTCACTCCTGTAGCTGCAGTATTTTAAAAATTTCAAACTAAATGGAGAATCTAAAATACACATTAAATTTTGTGCCTCTGGGACTTTTTTTCAGGAGGAAAGTAGAGTCATTTTCTTCCTCCCCTCTGTCTGTCCTCTACTGCCCTCCTGTAGTTACCTCCTCACACACCGCTGATTATTAGCAGCTGTCTAATTAAAGCAGGAGGGCTCGTTAGTGCAGACAGAGAGGAGTCCCAGTCCGCCGGGGACACTTCTGATGTCCATCAGACCAGGAGCAGAGACAGGATGACCAAGCAGTGAGGCGAGAAACAGAAACGAAAGAGAAACTTGTATGACTTTCAGATTATATCCCTGTTTTACTTAGAAACCAGGACTGTTGTAACGATTCTCAAACACGTACAGCTCTTACAGCCGCCTTGCGTCATCTCTAAAGATGTACTTCCTGAGAACATTCTGGGTTGGGCTGAAAAATGTAATCGTGAGTGAAATAAAAAAGATGAAGAGGCTCAAAATGATTTGTTCTGTTGAATTAATTAATTAATTAAATGCACAGTAAACATTATTAAACATTTAACATGATGTCACCGGCATTCCCAGACCACATTGGTGTGTTCTTCTGCACATTGTAAAACAATGACATCAAACTCTGGAGACAAGGAGGAGTAATGGCAGAGAAGAAGGAACAGTCCAAAGATGACAACAGAGCTGATGAAATTGAACTCCCTACCACACAAAGATTATGAAGAAAATTAGTTCTGACTCTTTCCTCCCAACGTTTTCATCTTGCTTTTAGTCGCTGACGAAAACATCAACAGATTGCATCATGGTTTTTGTCTTAAGAGGTCAAAACTCCAACACGTCTTGGCTGGGATCAACCAGGGATGATAATGATGAACCAAAACACACTGGTGTAACAATAAAGTTGTTCTAGATAAGACAAGTGCTGGGGGAGTTTTGACCTCCTCAGACATTTTTCCTTCTCCTTGGAAGTAGTTTAAGTTTCCGCAGAAAGCTCTTCTCCATGTCAGTTTTTATCATCATAAATCAGTTTTTATGTAGTTAAGGTCTAGATTTTGTCAGTGGAAAAAAAGAAGAACATTGGTGACAAAATCATCGTTTGTATCACGAATATCAGGGAATGAGATGAACAAACCTCTTGAGTTGAGTATGTAGTGAAGTGGCCAGTCGAACCATCTCCTCCAACTCTCTGACCAGCTTGTTTCTCTTGCAGTGAAGTCGCAGCCTGAAATGATGGAAAAAAAAAAACTTTATTTGGTAAACTAATAAACAAAAGTTAAATACTTCAGTCAGCTACAGACCTGCGGGTGTAAAGTCTTGATGTACTAAATTAAATCTGTTTCCAGGCCGAGCGTGAGTCATCCAGAAAATAAAACACTGAACATAATCCTCCATCTCTGCCGATGCTGGAGGTGTTGGCACTTAAAAGTTAACAAATATGACATGACGGCGGCGACGTGTTGAGGTATTGTGAGCAGCCACTTTGTGTTCAGGTGACAGCGGTGTCATTTGTTTGTATGAGCTTTGTTTGGAGGAAACCAGTCCATTAACAGCTGTTACTGTGATCCATCGTTTGAATGGAAACAGGCCAAAGTGAGGAAGCCTTTGATCAGGTTACAGACAGCTGCTGGGGCCGGTGTGTGCTCATGTTAACTCGACTTTGTGACTGTTTTTTATTTCTTCTGCTTCTGTACATATGTCTGTCTGTGAGAGAGGAAGGTGTGTGTGCTGTGTGTTAGTAACTAGTGTGTGATTTTTGGTCTGTAGCACCAAGTAAAAGTGTCAAAAGTGGCATCAAATGTCTGTTCCTGATCCCACTGTATTTTATTTGATTTTATGAAGTCCTTTTCACTAACTTTTGTCTTCTACAAAAGTTTTGAAGACATATTTGTATTTATATAAGCCTGAAATCAAGAAAAAAATGTGGTACATATCAAAACATGTTTTTAAATGATTCCCAGCGCTAGTGGAAGTCTTTCCAGGTCCACTGTGTTCCTTGTAACTGAGAACTGACCCACGACCTGAGTTGGGCCAGGTCCAAAATTATATTCAGTCTAATTGGGTCGGGTACCATTGTATTGCCGCAGGTTCCAGGTCTGATTAAAATACTGTAAAAGTATCCACCAAGGCTGCTTGTAACTCAGCTTCATGGTGCTGGTCTCTCTGTTTGGGTCTCTTCTGGTCTGGTCCCATCTACCGTTGTTTGGATTGGGTCTAATTATCCTCTGGTCCATATAGACCAGCATCTCTGTCAGGTTCAGGTGAAGGTTTTGGTGAAGATATCACCAAAGTTCATCCTGACTGAAGGAATAATTGGCCAGAATACCTGATTAATACCTGCATGAGTTTCTGGAGCCTCTAAAACTGATTCTGATTCAGAGAATTTAACAATCTTCACAACACGACCGCATAGTTCTTGTGTCAGTTTGTGTGTGTGTGTGTGTGTGTGTGTGTGTGTTGACAACTTTGTGTTATTTGTGAAATGTGTGTGTGTGTACGGGTGCGTAGGCGGACTACAAGAAGTTCCTTTTGTGACCAGACTCTGCAGCCTCTCGGGTTTCAGGAACAGGAGACGAGACACAAAGAGAGACTGAGCTCAGGTAGAGTCTGACCTGAACACCGAACAACAAGACTCCTGTTAGAGGGTGAGAGAGGGGAGAGAGGAGAGGACAGGATCTTCGTGGTTCTGGTTTGCTGCCTGGTGCTATTTAAGAAAAGAGAAAGTGGTACGAGAGAAAAGAGAGGAGAGGAGAGGAGAGGAGAGGAGAGGAGAGGAGNAGCACACACAAGGGCTGGCGGGCTAATCTCAGCCAGGCACCCCCTCATGCTATTCAATAGAGAGTGCTTGGATTAAAGGCAACAAAAGGCCGGGCCAAACCACAGGGAGAGGAGAGGAGAGGAGAGGAGAGGAGAGGAGAGGAGGACAGTCGTCTCTGTCATGTTCATCTCTAACTCTTAATAATCATCAGGGAGGTTTGACGTCTCAAAAGGCCTGAAGGCTGACACAAGCAGAAGGTCAGTGGTTTCATCAGCAGATGAGACAATAACGACCACAGTTACTCTCATCAGTCCGCTGTCATCGCCTGTTCTGACCTGTTCCATGACGACGCTCACCTTCAGATGAGGACTAAAAATTTGAGCAACAGACTTTACTGCTCCAACTGCTGCCGCTTTTACTATCATAGAATGTCAAAAATGACAGAATCACGTTTCTTCTGCCATTATGATGTAATACTACTACTAACTCTACTACTACTACTACTACTACTGGCAGACGCAGAGTGTAGGGTCTATTTGAGAGAGTCAATGGACAATGGGCACAACAGGTGATTGTTGTGCATCATCTTTGATGACACGAAACGCTGCATCTAGGTCACCTCACAATGTCATGACAAATTTACGAGCACGTTATAATTTTGTTTCTTTTCTGTTATGTCAGTCGGTCACAAGAAGTGATGACTTATACATCACTGAATAGATGATCTGTCTGCAGTAATGTGACACTGAAGAGCAGAAATTGAATAGAGATGACATATTTGATCTGACATTCAAAGCACTGTTGCGTGAAAGCTAGAAACATTGTCCAGGTGCACTACGAGTGATATTACAGCAACGAACCTTTAATCAGTCTTGTTTCTATGCTGCAATCATGTTTTCACTTTCTAAAGTCCTGAAGGCAAACATCTGCCATGAGCTGGCTCGTCTCACAGACCTATCTCTGAAGTTTCAGACGTGAGTCATTATGCGCTTTGCTCTGAGGTTGAAATAAATCTTGTAAACTTGCATTCCCACCTCTCAGTCAGAGCCTTGCTCTGGTTGTCCCTGGCGGCCTGCAGGTCTCTCTCCAGGCGTTTTTTCTCGGACTCCAGCTTCTCAGCGTCGTTGGGCTCCAGGCGTTGGCGAGGGCTGATGTACTGCAGCTCCTTCAGCAGCTCCTCCTTCTCGTTGATGAGGATGAGACGGTCTCGCTCGGGGTCTAAGAGTCCCGGCCACGCCTCGCTGTCCAGTTTTGCGATCTGTACCTCGATGGTTGCGATCCTGAGGGATGAAAAGAAGAGGAGGAGGACAGAAATTACTTTCGTGAACATGCCTGTGACAATGACTTTGAAACTTCCCACAATCAAACAACCCTGAGGAGCATGACAGAACTGTGGGTAATGTGTAAAGCTGATTGAAGTCATGTGTACCTTCTCTTGGCCTCTTCATACTTCAGACTCAGACGAACCTTCTCTGCCAGTTTGTTGGTGCTGGTCATGAACTGAATACAAACAGAACATTAATAAGTAGTACCCCTCCAGAGGTATGATACCCAGCCAGGTTTTAAAGGGATGACTGGGTGTCCATGTTTGTCAGCTTTCAGGAAAAACTCTCCCAAGATCAGAGCCAACATGTGACAGAAATCTACTGTCTGTGTGGCCTTTACTAAGTGAAACTGAGATGCTGCCCTGGACTTACCTCAGCGGGGATGTCTGTCTGGGATCCGGCGTCGGAGTAGAGCCGAGGGATGGACAACTCCGAGTTGGCGAGCGAAGGGCTGCTGCCCCACAGCTCCTGCTGGGAGCCCGAGTCCAGCTGGAACCCGTCTTTCAACACGGCCAGTTTCTGCATGAACAGAAGAGACAAATGGGGCTGCTGGAGATTATACGAATCAAAACAAGATCCGCAGGGAGAAAACTGGGACACTGCAGCAGGAAACTACACTGAGAATAAAAAGAGGATGTGATTAAGGACAAAGGAAAAGTTATTTGATTAAGCAACAGTGAAATACTGTATGAACGGGACAGTTCATGTTTTTTGAAGTTTATAAAGTACTTATCCATAGTAATTCCTACTTGGGTTAGTTGTCGTGTATTGAGGCAACTCTCACATTCTGCAAGGTAAAATGAATGAATGAATGTTTTCGACAGTCTGGCGGCTTTGAAGAGAGCGACTGCTTCAATATCCCATCAGAGCAAACACTTAGACTGATATCCCTTTTTTTTGGTTCAGCTTTATTTCAGGTGGCTAAAATCTGTTTTATTGCTGCCCCCGTCCACAGCAGTACATTGCTTAGCTTCATGCTGGTCCTGTCTGCTTCTCCAAACTGAGGGAGTGCCAGCCACCGTCTACTGCAGGTAACACACTGATTGTGGAGCAGTACGTCATACTGTACAACCACACTTCAAATAACCCAAGCTATCCCTTTAAGTGAGTGAAATTAAGACGCAATATTTAATAAGAATGAGATTGAATCAAACTTTTATTAATAGTATCTGAAATCGCTTCTAGAAAAGAAGAAACATTTTGTCCATTTCATCATCTGGAGACTGAACTTTGTTTGACTCGCTGTACAGAGTCATCAAAGAGCATCCGTGAAGAGACAAAACTGTGAAATGTAAAGACGGTTACAGTTACAGCGATGGATCCTTTCATCTTTACGGTGGTGATGAATATCTTATATGACTCTGCGGTTCATTTTAAAAGCCTGCTGTGGAATGCACCTTATCTTTGCTTTACAGAAAAGTAACATACCACCTCGAAAGATAACGCTGTTGTTTATCTGTTTTGAAGAAGTAGCGTTTAAACAGACTTGTAGTTTCAGACTCTCTTCCAAAACTTTGATTGGTTAACGTTTCAGCATACACAGGTCCACTTGGCAGACGGAGATAAGTGTTTGAATTTATATTTGCAAAATATTTCATTACCTAAAAAAAAAAAAAAAGAAAATCTGTGTGCTCATCATATTCCTCAGATCGGCACAGCAGGTTCAGATGATGCAGTTTTCTCATAATGGAGCAGCTGGTAAACGACTGAAGAGCTAGTTTTTGCACTTCACACTCGATTCATCACTTCAGGAGCTGATAAGAAGATTCCCAGCAGTCAGCACACTTTTTTATTTAATCTGAGCAAACAGAGTGAATCCATGCGAGATGGTGGTTTAAGGTATGGTCCTTGTTCGCTGCAGCATGTCATAACATAACACACTTTAGTGTTACAAGTTCTGTAAATCTGTGCAGTAAATTTGAGATCATGGGTTTGACTACAGCTCAGGACCTGTTGTACTACCCCGTGAATCTTTCCTGTGTCCCTGTGTTTATCTTTGCATCACTTTCTTAAATGGTAAGAAAGTGACAATTATTTATTTTAGAGCTGTGTATCTTTCTAATACTTCCAATGATTCCCTTCTCATTATTGATTAATCTGTCAATCATTTTGTTGATTCATTGATTAATTTATTCAGTTTACTGTTGTTGAATCAATTAATATCAATTCAACATATATAAATAATACATTAAGGAATAATGAATTCATTTGAGTTGCTGGGTTCATATTTTTGCATGCCCAGCTGACCTGCTGTGCACTCACTCTTAAAGTCAGCTTAAAGTCAGTGATGATTGCTTTAATTTTCTTTTTTTTTAAAGATTATTTTTTTGGCCTTTTGCAAGCTTTATTGACAGAGACAGCTGAAGAGCGACAGGAAACGAGGGGAGAGAGATGGGGAGTGACACGCGGCAAATGAGACCACAGGTCGGGACTCGAACCCGGGCCGGCCGCAGCGAGCCTTCGCACATGGGGCGGCCACTCTACCGACTGAGCTAAACGCCGCCCCATGATTGCGTTAATTTTTAATCAGCTTTTTTTTTTTTTTTTTTTTTAAATCAAGAGATTCACTGTTCACTTAACAGAATTTAATGATCACAACTTCTCAGCGTCCATCTTGACAAGAATTACACATGACAGAAAAAGTGAGAAGGCAGATGTCGGGAATGTTTGGTATTTTTGCTTGAGATCGACTTTTAATCAAATTAACTGATTAATTAACTGACGAGATGTTTCAGCTATGAACTGTAGCCGTCCATATGAACACACTGCACCTGTCTTTACTCCAGTCGTCCATCTCTGACTTTATCGACCATGAATAAGTGCAAATTACTCGTTAACATGCAGCAACATTAACACACGGAACAGCCTTATAAGCATACATAAACACAGAGCATACACACACACACACACACACACACACGAACAGACTGAGCTGTCAGATGCAGATGGTAAGGGGGAGGAGGGGGGAGAGAGGGAGCAGAGAGGAGACCACAGAGTAGATGATGTATTATTGAACACACTCTCCTCCCTCCACCTCCAAACCGATCTGCAGCCAGACTCTGATATTTTAAATCTATATGTGAGCATGTTGGAGTATTGTCAACACGGAGGCAGTTTCTTATTTAAAACTGGAGTCTAAAAATGATCAAAACCCTTTTTAGACACGAGTCGTTCGACATTTTCCACTGTTTAATATTCTGTGGAGACCTGCTCAAGCATCAAAGAACATCTACACTGTTACGAAACTCTTTCTAACATTGAGCACGGAGGAATCCTCGTGGTGATTTATGGTCTGTCAGCAAACTAGAAAACATAAATTATTGTTTTGCCAGTTGTTGCATCAGAGCCAGAAACCGTAAATCAAATCAAACAGACTTCATGTTTGTCTCCACTCCCTTTATCCCTTTATCTCTGCAGACTCGCATACCATACACCTGCAGCCTCTGAACTTCAAGTCCCATCATGCAACTTTAATACGCACTGCATCCATGGTGGACATATGGATGGGTTAACACTGTGATGCTGTCACACACAATAAAAGGATGATGGGGAAGCAGAGGAGTGCCGGGAGACAAAAGACAAGAACCTGTAGTCGCCAAACATCCCTTAATCAAATGTAATCAATCGTTAAGGTGCCTACAGCAGGTCCTATTCAAACACTGAGTGATCATATGAAGAGAGACTGATCTGAAGGAGTTACAGACTTCAGTGTTCATTTCTTAAAACTTTGACGAAAAATGACAAAGATGAGATAAAAATAGATCTTTCATAACTATGACAAAATGCATGTTTTGTTTTTGTTGACAGGACAAGACTGAAATATTACGCGTGGGTTTGAAGATTCAGACGTATTTTACTGGAGGACATCACCTCCATCACTTGTGACTGCACTGAAGGAGTTCCTCAACCTTTTTTCTATGCCATAGACAAGACGATGACGAGCTAAAAATCCTTAATCATGTCTTGATGAGACAAGACAGGACATTCAAAAATTGATGAGATTTTCCCACAATAAGTCAGAGTAAACAGAGGAATAGTAATGTGGGTGTCAGGACTGTTTAAGACCTGCACCCAATTAACCCATCAGAGCCAATCCACACCGACCGCCGTGCAGAATTATCAGTTCAATCAACAACCCAAACCCAACCGTACCCACAAACTGCCAACGTTACTGCTTGATACCACTGGGCACAGCTGCAATGAGAAATTACCCGTGCAATGCCCGTGCTGATCACAGCCATTCGAGACAATGTTTGTGACTCCAGAATATGTGTAAAGCAGGTCAAGCTAGCTGGAAGTCAGACACAGACATCAATTTTCAAAATAAAACGCCTTAACTACACAGTCTACTTACCCATCAATCAACAAAAAATGACCAAGCAATGACGAGCAATCCCACAAAATCTGTCTGGCTAAACGCTCGTGGTGGGGCATGAAGCCAGATAGAGAATGGGCTACAACATCAGAAAGCTGTGCTCGGTGGACATTATATAGGTTGATAATGCTGCTGGGAAGAGCTACAGTCTGTCTAGAGCCTACAGTGCTACAGTAGTGCGAGATCTCACAGATAAATTGTTCCAAATGCCAAGACAGAGTCCAGATCTTAACTGAGCTGAGAATAAGTGATTTCACTCATGATCCTCATCAAACCTGAGCTTCACTGCATCACTGGAAATTGACCATCTTTGGATTTTGGACTGGTGGTCAGAAAAAGCAAGACAGATAGAAATAAAGACTGACAGAAGACCAACAGATGCTTCAAATTCACCCACTCAGAGCTACGTAGGAAATAAAACCCCCACAGTAGAAAAAATGTTGCTGCCATCAGCAAAATCGTTTCCACTTTCCCGGAAACTCAAAGTGATCTTCACAAACACAGCCCTCATCTTCTCCCGACTGAGCTCGACACTAAAACACCACCTGCCTCTCCGCAGCTTCAGCTCCTCGCAGATACTAAATCTCTTTTAGTGCGCCGGGCCTCGTTCTCACGGCCGTATAACGTAAAGTGTTTTAACACGCGTACGGACTCTCCTGAGAGTCATCTGATGCCCTTGTCTCCTCCGCTAACTCTTTCCCTGTGATTCATTTCCACGTTTATACGCCTGCTTCATCTCCTTGTGTTCTTACTGTTCTTTCTCTTCATCACAAATCATTTCCTGTCACAGTCCATCTTGGAGCAAATAAGCCAGAGCTGTTTAATGCTGGTTCTTGGCACATTTTAATCTGTTTAGGGAAAATCTTTCACCATGATATCACCATGAAGCATCCTTAGTTGAGACATTAAATGTGGATTTTGGTTATTTTCTTTCCACTAGTCTAAAAGCAGGCCTTACATCAGGTTTACAACAAGAACACAATAAACCTTTTTTCCACTGTGATGTGTGGACCTTCTATGTCAACCCCCGACAACCCAGGAGGATATCTCAGAACAGAGAAGCAGAGATCTGATAGCAAAGAGGAAGTTGTTTGCAAACATTTGCCCCACTAAAGTGCTCCTGAACAAACCGACTACATCTTGTCCTTTGATTAGGAAATCAGACATGTCACTACAGATTCACTTCAAATTGTCCCTGCTACAGCAAGATTCCGTCCTTTTCTCAGTGTGGAAAGATGCACATATAATGAAGTGGCTTTGCTGTGATTTCTGACATGATCCACGTGGCTCTCTGTATCAGATGTCAGTATTTGGATTATCTGTCTCATCTTTCCTTCTTCTTTTGTTCGTCGAAGAGTTGATACTGGAGCTGATCGAGTCAACATCCTGCCTTCAGCAGCCTTTAAACTTTTACATGCATATCAGATTTGTACTTAACTTTACTCCTCTTGTGTTTTTTTTTATTTTTTATTTTAGTATAAGATAAGTAAGATGAGCTGACACATTGTTTAAGCTTAATTAAAGTACTGTAGATTTTCAAAATAAAACCCCCCGTGCAAACTTCCAATCATAAAAAACAGCCAAAAGGGAAAATGTAACTACGTAGTATATTTATACATTCATAGGCATCTTTGGAAACACATAGGACGAAAAATTACTAAATCTGAGCAAGTTAACAAAGTCTGGGAAAATGCTTCTAAAACACTCCTGCTGGGTTTGAAGTCAGAACAGACAAAAACAGCACGGAAAAGCGCGAGACGTGCCCGGTGCATTTTCGTAACTCACTTTTGATCAGCTAAATGACTAAATGTATGCATGTAAGTGTATGAACAGTTATCTGCAAAGTGGATTAAACCAAAAAATCAACTCAACCTGAACTTAAACATACTTCAAGCTGAAAAAGGTTGGAATGAAGTGTATTTTTAAAAAGTAAAGCTTAAATAAAAAGTACATAATAACTCCTGTAATTATATTTAAGTGCATCTTTATTATATCTCAGAAAGGTACAGTCAAGTACACTTAACTGTATCTCAGTATATTTTAAGTAGCACTAATGATATATCATTAGTACACACAGTGTATTGTTTGTGAACAAAAATAGCTCATTTTAAGCACATTAATCACATTCATATGGAAGTATACTATAATTAAGTGTACTTAAGTAACTGTACTTTATTGTTTGTGTCAGGTTTGTTCCCTCCATTACTGATGTCCCTCTTACCTGCATGAGCTCCTGTTTCTCCTTCTCCCCGGAGCTGATGGCATCTCGGATGGAGCGGACCTCGCTGAGGATGGCCTGCGCCTCCTGCAGTTTGTAGCCATACGGGCTGTTGGACACCTTCTGGTCGATCCTGGAGGTCGGTGGAGTAGGGAGGGAGAAAGAGACGGGAGAGATGGAGGTCAGTCTGGATGACAACTTAGAAAAATGTAAGCAGCAGGAGGGTTTCAGCTACAGTCAGTCATCCTGTCAAAATGTCCCCACATCACCTCTTTCACTGTCAGCTGCTCTACACAGACCTGGAATCAGTTTCAAAGATTTATTGACTTTCAAATAGCTGCTTTTTAATGTTGAAAAAGGGAACTGGATGAGCTGAGAGTAACTAAATTACATTATCATTATAGATTATTTGCATAGAGCTGTACTACATGAAGTGGAGCCACAGACTTTAACCAGCAGTCACTCAGCAGGCTTCACTGGAGTCAGACAGCAGATGGTGGAGCAGCATTACTCATTCACTTTCCTCACACATATTAACTGTCACAGTGTTGAAACTCAACCAAGGACTACCAAAAGTCTGCACTCCTTAGATTATTTGTTTTTACTTCATGTTTTAAGAAATACCATTTGGTTTATCTCAGTTATGCTTCGTTAATGTCGTTAAATATGATGCAAATCCAACAATGTAGCCAAGAATTACTTATCATTATTATAAAATTATTTTCCCGTGTTTTTGTGTTCAAGAGACGAATGGGGACAACAAGTTTTGAATTTTGGTCCAGTATTGTGTGAGATTGTATCCTGTAACATGACCTTGATAAGCGACACAACAAATAGATGACTGGATTAAGCTATTTAAAATGATCAATTTATTTGAAGAGTACGATTTAGTTGCATCTAGTGGTGTAGTAGCTGACTGCAACCCTCTTGCCTCATTCACTCCTTCCAAGCGGGATGCAAAAACACATAGAAGTCCCCGTCTAGATCAGTGTTTGGTGTTTAGTTTGTCCGTATTGGGCAACTGTAAAAACATGATGTGTCGGCGTCTGTAGATTTAAAAGGCTCATTTTAAAGAAACGAAAACATAAAGGTTCATATTTTGTGGTGATTATATGCTGATGAAAATATAGTTATGTATATTATATTACACTTCTTTTATTTTTTTTTTTACCTTCAAGTTCCTAAATTACTCAAATCTAAAATCACCACTTACTGATCATGAATAGGTATGCCACAATAATTACACCATCGATCTATCATACAACACAATATTGTCCAACAAACGCAGTTAACGCGACAGGCTTAATTATGACGCGGTGAGCTTCCTAATTTTTAATACCTTCTTTAGAAGAAGCTAAATTTGGTGCTTTTTGGGATTCACAAGTAACTTCGCAAAACTGTGACTGTAGTAGCATCTCAGTGGCAGGAATAATTGTTCAACAGGTAGAAAAAGACAATAAAAGGCGTCTGATAAAAGAAAACCTAATAAAAGCAACTAAATGGAGAATTCTGCTGTATTAAAACACTACAGGTGCTCATATAAGTATATATATGTGACCATCTGTCCACACCAGATAAGTATTTTGTGTCATGAATAAGAAGAACAAGCTGAAAAATGCCGAGCGAACCTTGATCGTTTCAGGTAAAACACGTTTTCACACAAAGCCGGCTTGCTGTGGAAGTGATCGGTTTGATCACGAGATCAAATGTTTGTTCAGCTTCTAACTTCCAGGTAACACACATGAGATCCAGTTTTCAGCTGTGGGCAGACCGGACCCTGCTGCAAGGAGACGCTAAGGGAAAACAGCCGTCGGAGGCAGCAGCAGCTATGTAAACTCTGTCATCAGCAAGTCATGCATGCATCTGAATAACAGGTCCTTCCACATTCTTCAGAGAGGGAAGAGGGGGAGGGCAGTTCAGACAGAAAGAGAGGGAGAAAACAAGGTGCAGAGAGAATGAGGAAGTGAAGCACTTGTCTGTAAAAGGCAGAGAGAAAAAGTAATCCTCACTAAGTCCTTCTCAAACATGGAATTATGCTGAGGGAAAACAGTGTTATGAATCTTTTTACAATTAAAATCACAACGACCGCTTTACGATAACACTGAGAGAAAGAGAGACATTTAACAGATGCTCGCTAAGCCCAAACATTTAAGTTTCCACAATAACCAGGTACAGTCATGGTCTTGTGGTCAGGCGACATCATGACATGACATCATCAGGTTTATTTTCTTAAACTTTCCTAAACCACATTATTAAATATTTTACAGACCAAGTCATACTACTCGCACTGGTTTTCAAGGTACATTTTGTTTGATTTCCATGTTAATTCAATCATTTACTTGCATGCAAGTCATCCTAATGTTACATGCTGCATTTATAATGGACAGGACCTCCATATGTGTACAACTAACGTTAGTAAGTTAGCCAAACTGTGAGCTGTTAGCTAACATTATTATCTTCTGATGATCAAGTTTGTTTTGTTTTTCTAAAAAGGTTTCTGATTGTATATTTTATATATTTATTTAATGTTGCTAATTTTAAGACTAAGGGATCAACGGAGAACTTATCTAGCTATGAATGATGAGTGAGACGGGGGACAGCAAATAAATATGATGACTGGATCATTTCATTTTAAAAATTCAAATATTTTTGTCGAAACAGCTGATTATGTTAAAAATCAAGAGTATAAAATCTAATAATAATTCTAACCTTGAAAAAAAATACCAGTTCAAATGAATTCCAAACTTTGTACTCTTGTACTCTGTACTTGGACTTTGTACAAACCCTGAGTGAATGTCTACCAGTTGAGTCCAGTCCGATCAAAAAACTGCTGTTTCCCCTTTGGCCCTGAGGATGTAAAATTATCCAGTAAACCACGAACAAAAGGCAAAGACTAGACAGAAATCTGAAAAAATGAGCATGACAGGGTGTTTTTCTGCCTTCCTATACTGTTAATCATCTTGTGACCCTACAGGTTGGAGACCACTGGTCCAAATTATTACATAGCATTAATAGATCCCTTCATGGGAACTATCAGATATAGCCCAAACCAAGTAAAACTTAAGTATATGAATAAGTATAGGTTGTCCACATACTTTTGGCCATCCAGTATTATATTGTCATGTTTACTGTCAGAAAAACAACACTAAAAACTCTCCCAGTATGCACCAGTATTTTGTGAAATCTTATCAGGAGCTGAGTGTTCGGCTGCATTCCAGTCTTAAGCCTATTCGTATTTCTGCAAACAGTGATTGGTTGTTGAATGCCGTCTGATGACTGTAACAGGAGAGGAAAGTCACGGAGGAATGCCGTCCAACCACTCTGCCTCAGCTACTCTTTAATCCTCCTGACACTCTCACTGTGCTGCGTGAGGCAAGACAAACAAACCGGACATTCCTGTTCAATTCGGCCGACAGTGGATCGGCATGTCAGCTTTCTGATGTGGTGAAAACCAGAAGAAAAATAAAGAAATCACAGACGGCCACAGTCTCAGAGATAAAGAACAAAATGGAAGAATTGACCTCTTTTCAAAATCAACATTCCTGACAGATGGCCTCCACCGGTACACCTTGCACTTTCTCTAAAAGGCTTCATATTCTGAGGTGTAGAAGTAGGTCACTTAGAAGGGGTGTTTCCTTTCAAATCCACATTCTTCAGCTGTTGTTCCACTGCCTCGTTTATAGAGGTGTTGGTGTTTAATGATCGGATGGAATGTGTGATAATGCCGAGGCAATAACCGAGGCGATAAGCAAGTCCACTGTACTGTAGTTTCTAACTCACTGACATATTCACATTTACTGTTTAACAGGGCAAATTCCAAAAAGCGCAGCATTATAAGAGAGCTCCAGCGCCTTCATCTTTACTGGACGACAATATTCCTGTGATTCCTGAGCGATCGTGTCGGAGATAAGGATAAGACAAATGAAAGATAAGAGCTAGAAGAAAAAGGTACATTGGAGTGAGTAGAGTTCACACTGTGCCGGATAATTCTGTAAGATGCTGTGAATCTTTAAGATTACAGGAACATGCATACATTTCTTTGCCTCTGTACCGTTGGCAAACAAACAGCTGCCCATGTGGAATCTGCCCCCGCAAAATTCAGACGACACCTCTGTAGTTTTTCCACATATGTTACATTAATAGAGATGATGCTTGAAAAACTCTGAATGTTAACAAATCTTCCCCCGACTTGTGCATGTGTATGACAGCCGTGTGCCGTGTGGAAATTAATAGTCAATGGTTTTCGTAAATTAACACATTTTTGCTCTATCTGTTACAAATGGAGTCTTGCATTTTAGTGACACTGAGTCCGAAATTTTATGCTGTCTGACATTTCAAACAAATATTTCCATTTTATTTTGAAAAGTTGGTGACAGAATAAAATCTCAAAATCAAAAAGGTTATAAAAAAAAAAAAAATCAAAAATGTTTAAATGTGTCGTGAGATGAGCAGATTAGAATCTTGTTTATTTAGGAGTGAATATTTAGTGTCATAGAGAAACAGCTTTCTCTGTTTCATATCATTGTAAACCAAATATTTTTGGGTTTTGGCCTGTTGGTTGGACAGACATTTGAAAATGTCACTTTGGGCTTTCTGGGAAGTTCTGATGGGAACATTTTCCATGAACAATTGAAATAATAATTACTTGCAGTCCTAGTTGTGACTTTCTGAGCCAAAGTTTTTACCCAGACCTTTAAAAAGCTAATTTCTAATCAGGAAATATAAAATGATAGTCCATTAACCTTTATGAGATGGATGTAGGTTGCATAAGAACTCTTTCCACCCAACAATCCACAGAGTTTCAGCAGTAAGCGTGGGTCGTTTTGCAGGCAGAAAGTGAAACTGTCAAGACTGAGGGAAGGTCATACGTGCACTTGCTATTCAAGTCATATTCTGACTGCCTTGCTTTGCTCGTCAAATTAAATTAGGAGGGCTGGTGGTAGCATAACGCATGAGGATCCAATCTCAGAATCGACTGTCAACAAATATACCTGTCAATGTGCCCTTCGGCAAGGATTCAAGGTGGACGAGGAAAGGCTGGAAAGCTTCCAGAAGTGAATACAAGAAGTTCATATGAACCACAACTAGTCCCCGGACAAGCAAAGGTA
This sequence comes from Protonibea diacanthus, assembly GCA_028641955.1. Taxonomy (NCBI): domain Eukaryota; kingdom Metazoa; phylum Chordata; class Actinopteri; family Sciaenidae; genus Protonibea; species Protonibea diacanthus. The sequence continues at coordinate 12,262,895 of CM053990.1, forward strand.
AAAAGTGCGTCAGTTTGAGGACATCGGGAGGTAACACTTACTCTTTGAGGGTCTCAAAGCCTTGTTCTTTGTACTGCAGCTCCTGCTTCATACAGGCCAGGTCTCGCTTCAGCTTGTTCACCTGAGACACGGAGAGGAGAAAAACTCTTAGTGTTTGAAACATTTTAATGAACATGTTTGTTTCATATTTGCTGTTGGTCCGTCTCTCAGCACTCAGTAGTAGTAACCCTAGAGTTATGAAAACTCGTTTTTGAATTTTTCGATGAATCCACATTTTGTACTCTATTGAGTATTTGTGGCAGCAGGTCAGGGTTTGTGGGATTATGTCAAAATAAACCACAGTGTGTGTTCATGGTTACAGTGTGGCTCATTGGTGTGATTTTACATTGAGGAAGAAGATCAAGCTCTGACACGTACATAATAATTGTTAGTGTTGGTTTTGGTCTTTTCACAATAAGATTAATACACAATACCACCAGACTGATCCTATACTAAATACTAAACTGAAACAGCAGCCAACATGGAACTCATACACGTAATATGTTACGAGAATGAGTGTTGGATTTCGACCAATAAAACAGGTGAACTTGGGGGTGTGACCAGTGTTGGGTGCAGGTGACTCCACTACATATTTGATCCACAGCCAGGAGGAGTGAACGTATGAGGCGGTATCCTGTTGGTTCACTTAGAGGAGAATCACATTTTCGTCAGTCCTGTATCGTCCTGGTGAACACTGATACAATTTAAAAATGTGGGGTTTTTTTCAGAATGTCAATATAATATGTCAAAAAGATAAGAAGAAGAAGAAGAAGACTTGGATGTCTGTTTTTGTCCAAACAACATGAAGATGTGAACACAAGCCAAAGAGATTTTCACGTACTACAACATGAAATACATCAAGACATACCCTACCTTTTATGTGTCTTTACATGTCTATAGCTATCATGACTTTTGGTTTGTCACAGTGCTTATTTTCTCAAATAATCCTAAATCCAGTGTAAAAATCCCACCAGCGTTTTATCGAGGGAACCAGAGCGATGCTAATTTCCAGGTTGGCCAACAAAAATGTGTCATCCATGGAGCATGACAACGTTTTTAAATAAAAGCGCTTAAATAATCAGCAACAGTGTTAAGAATTTGATTTATCTGATTGTCATTTATTTATCATTGTCTCCGTTTTATACAGTTGATTACACACATAAAAAACTATTTGAAGTGATGCGATCTTTATCTTTTCTCACATTTTATAGACTCAACAATTAACCTAATGACAGACAGATCACTTACAGATCAATCAGTGATGAAAATAATATTTAATTGTAGCACTAATAAGAAATGTTCAGTCCGTTAGGTACCAGGCAGACATAAGCAATCCAAGCATGTCAACGCCTCATGAGATCGAAAAAGAGAAAAAGAGGATCTTACCCGACTTTTGGCTGTGGCTATTTCTGCTTTTAGGATGTCTGGGTCGTACTTGCTGGACGAGGACGATCTGGAATTCACTGCAGGAAAGGTCAGATATGAAGAGAAAAGAGAGGCGTCAAAGAACAGCCTTTATATCCGCTGGGAGACCTGACAGAAGAGACCTCCAAGAGAGACAGAACCACCAACTAAAGTCGCTGTGGGGAAATGTTTGTACGTATTAAAGTGAAGAGAAATGTCAACTTGTTTTTTTCCTGTCAAGACTTAGAAGAAAAAGTACAACATCACAAATAAACCATCCTGTTTCATGTCAGGGATGTTTTTACTGTCCTTTCACACTGTCATGGCACTTTCCACTCAGAAAACGGCACGAAATTGCACAGATTTACTTACTTGAGTGAATCCACTGACACAGACATAACACTGTGTTATGTACCAATAATCTTGCCCTAATGCTTTCTTGTCCTCATGATGACCTGCAGTATAATAAACACCTGTTCTGTTACCAGCAGTGAGCCTAAAAAAAAATCAGGCGTTTGTCTATTGAGGCTTTGGACGTCTGTTGCTTTCATAAGGATTGTTGTTGAGTCTGTTGGTGCTTATTGAGTCCCACGGTCCGGAAAAGAGGGACTGGATTAGTGTGACCACATTATACCAAGATTTTGACCTACAATCTACTTTTCAGGTAAATCATAGAGGTTTCATTTAATGCCCACTTATTTGTGTTTCCAAATTATTTATATATAATTATCAATATATAAAATTATTTAGTTTTAATTTTGCTACTGTTTTATTTTATTTTTTCATCAAATCTAATTTTTACCAGTGTGTATCAATGTTTTGTTATTATCTTTGACATTGTGTTCATTCAGGTGTGACTTCAGGTGTAATGATGGAGCTGAATGAAGCTTGTGTTTTTATCATTAACCTCTCTGTCTGTGGTTGTTTGACTCAGAGGTGAACCAGAGTACAGTCGACACTCGTTGTCGTGACGATAATTAAGACTTTCAAACAAAGTCGTAAGCCTTGATTTTTTTAGGGTTTTTTTTTGAGAGGACATTTGTTCAGCATCAGCAGCACCTGCTTTGTGTTGCTGTCAGGTATAAGTAGCACTTCGTGCCTGCGTCGCCCTCCCTCGCTTCTAAAAGAATCCCCCGAATGTAAAAATAAAATGGAGCTGCATCACGTCTGTACTCACAGCTGGTCTGTGACGTCGACTTGTCCCTCCACGCGTCATTGAGCTGCCGGTACTCCTGCTGCGCCAGGCGGAGCCTCTGCTCCTTCACCTGGTAGATCTCCTTCTGGGCGCTGAGCGCGTCGCTGGCCACGGCCAGGTAGTCCCGCAGCATGGACTCCTGCTCCCGCTGCCACTGGGCCCGCGGGTCCTCCAGCTGGGTGCTCTCTGGAGGAAAAGAAGGCCAAGGAGATGAAAATGAGTGGAGGAGGAAGATTTAAACAACATCCAATCAGATAAGACTTAGAACAACACTTTGATTTATTCTGGTCATTTACCAGGTAATTCATTTAAATTAAAATACAGGCAGGAATAGACGGCTATGCTGACTGGACTTGACATAGCTCCTTCACCAGCAATGTCAACAGTCTAATTGAGTTGTCAGCACCGCTGTAACATTGCTGTGCTGCTCAGAGACAGTTGGACAGAGAGATGAGAGAGACAGCAAACTCACTTGTGTTGTGGTCGACATAGTACGCTCCGACGACGGGGTCGTAAGCCTCCTCCCAACCGACCGGCAGCTCATCCCCGATGCAGTCAGCAAACGTCAGAGGCTTCGTCTGCCTGGAAGAAAACAGGATCACAGAATAGAGTCAGAAACAGAATCGTCTCCGCCATGAACAGCAAATGTCAAAGAAATATCATCTCAGTAATTATCACAATATATATCTGCATATATATTATTAAGTATTATGTATGTAAGTATGAAAAGTATCAAAACAATCAAGGTTTCAGCTTCTCAAATCTGTGAAATTATTTTACAGATTAAACAGAACTCTCTCAGCTGTGTGAGGGTGCATCACTATTATAGCATTATTATAGTATTATATTCACACATTTTACTGAACATTCGCGGAAAAATGACTGAGACACTGACCATCTTTGACTCCAGCTCCGAGCGATTCTTTACAAAATCGCTGCAAAACCACAGACTTATGATAATGAGTCAACACGCTCACGCTGCACGGTGTATGGCTGCGTGCTGAGCAGCACAGCACAGCACAGCAACAAAAAAAGAGTTATTAATGCAGCATTTTGGGCTGACACCCTCCCACCGCCTCAGTGTGCAGAAATATACCAAACCAAGTACAAACCTGAACGACTTTAAGTTCATTAAAACGGATTAATGGAGTGTTTAGATTGAGATTATAAATGATGAAGCGCCTGAGATTGTTCTTGAGCTGAAACAATTAGTTCACTAATCGATTATTCAATCAAGCAGAAAATTACAGATTCCACGTCCAAGATTCAAAAGATTTTCGAGATTTTATTCATCTGTATATCTTTAATATGTCTGCTTGCGCTTTAGGGAATTGTTATGACTTTTTTTTTTTATTACATAATATATTCTGGAGAAAACCTGCAGTAAAAGCTATGATTAGCCTTCCCTAACAAAGCCCGATAGTGTCAGAAGTCTGAATAATGACCAAACTACAACATGGATTTATCCCAGCTCGCTGTGTTTGTCTGAAAGCTGTTTCAGGACGAGAAGGAGGTGGTGGCGGTGCTAGGGTGAGTGTGAGTGGAGGGGGGTGGGTAGTCTGGTGTTTCACTGAATCCTCTATTCACCTCTGATGGGAGGGTGGGGGGGAAGAGAAAGGAGGGCTGGGGTGGGGGGGGGGGGAGTCCTTCTAGCCGGCCACAAAAGGAGGAAACCGGCCCGTGGCATTCCACAAGCAGTGCTGATGCATCGCCTGGAGGTTTCTGGGGCAACCCTCGGCCTTACAGCGACTTCACTGCAGCCACGATGGTGCATTTGACCACTTTTACATTTTGTTTTGACATAACCGAGAGCTTCAATCAGACAAAAAAAAATGTTAATCCGACCTGTTAATTATGTTGTTGTTTAAGTTTCTCCTACAGCGGCAGTAGAAATAACCACGTAATAAATGTGTGATACAACCTGTGTGCCGTGCTCTACCAGTGAAATATGACTTACATACAAACTCTGTTGAAAGGCCTAAAGTCATGTTTTTACATCTACGGGTGTTAAATATTCACAAGCGCTGCTTTGTTCCTCCTGCCCCACGTTAAGATTAACCTTCAGAACACATTATAAGCCCTATTTATATTGTGCTGCTTAGCTGTGGCTTTTATTTACACTTTTCAAAAGGAAAAATCAAATATAGATGGGGCCATTAGGACTTTTTACAAGGCTACTGCGCAATCCAAGGGATGAAGATAAACAATACTGTGAGAACTGTTTGATGTCCAAAACAATATTAAAATGATGTGATGATTAAATATTTGTCAGTGGCTTAGTCTGGTGAAATGGAGAAAACTACTTTCTTAACAGTCGTAATTTTGATTTAAGATCATTACATTCAAATGTAGAATTATTTAGTCCAGTTGCAACGGCATTTCTAAAATGCAGTCTTGAAATCTACTGCATTAGTGTGATTTGAAAAAGTATATATATATTTTTTAAAGATTTTTTTGAACTTTATTGTGCAGAGACAGCTGAAGAGTGACAGGAAATGTGGAGAGAGAGAGAGATGAGGAATGACATGCGGGAAAGAGCCACAGGTTGGATTTGAATCCTGGGCTGCCACGGCAAAGGCTGAGCCTTCGTATATGGGATGGATGCTCTACCGACTGAGCTAAACACCACCCCAAAAATAAAATATTTAAGTCTGCTGTGTTACTGTTATGAAAAATGTAAGCAAACGTGATAACTTAATAGACTGATAGGACAAGCAGCTAGTCACACTATCACTGGCTGAACGTACAGACACTGGTTTCTATGTTGACAGGGTGACTGTCAAGATTTTATTTTGTAGTTTTACGAGGTGTAGAGTTTTACAATACAAAAATGAGATGTCTGCTAAAGGCATTGATTTTACAGAGAGCAGTTGGGTACATGGAGGTTGTAGTCAGGTCATGTTTGATGTTTTAAGAGAGGCAACGGCTCTGGCACCTTTTGCTGATTTGACCATGAGAGTAGGGTTGCAATAGTATGAGATTTTAACAGTACAACAAGAGTCTCTAAGATCGCCGCTTCATTTTACAACATTTTTACACAATTAGCATCATCATATACAATCAGCCTTAAAGGATCATGAGGAAGGATTCAGTGAAATCTAGCAGTGCCTCTTCACTAGGTATACATATGATATTCCATTTCTGTAATTATTACAACCCTGGACCTTTAAGGTTTGCATTGATTTGACCACGTATGCTTGAAACGGTATGAGATTTTCACAGTCAGTAAGCATCTCAGAAAATAGTTTTACGGTATTACACAAAAATATTATCATTCGTTACGGTGACCCTTAAAGGAATGCAGAGAGAACAGCTTTGGGTTGAATAAATGCTTCGTTATAATTTCACAGCATATGGGAGCCTATATTTTTTTTCCCGTGACACTAACACAGTAGAGTTGAATTATCAATCCAGTACACAGTCTGTGTGTACCACTCTAACCCTACGAGACTCAGGACTCAAGGCTTTTCTCATCTGCTGCCTCTTGCGTTTCGTGACTGCAGACAAACAAACACAGAGAAGTGGCTCGCTGCTGAAGAGAGAAACTGAACTGGGTCCTTTTTCAGCTGATAAATAATGAAAGGGGCCCGGAGAAGACCCCCTCAGCTCCGCTCCGCTCTATATTTAGCTCAGGAAGACAGGGAGGCTTCTGCCAACCGCTGATCCCAGAAAAAGCAGACCGGTTGGCTGGCTGGGTATCCACATCCCATTATTTGATTCCTCTCTCCTCACACCCACTAAATCCTATCCTCTAATCGCCGGGCCGAGGGGAGTCGCTGACCTAAACTCGTTGCTCACCGTCACAGTTTCCCCTCGGAGCGAAGGACCAGCTGGCAGCGGCGGCCCAGCCTCCATTTCACTGTCAGTCATTCAATAGCCACTTGTAGTGCTTCTCACATGCTTCACTGCTCTAGCTCTCAAAGCGCCTGCAACGGTAAATGTCGTAATACGGACAAAAAACACCATTATGGGAATAATTAACAAATACTTCCATGATACCACAACAATAAGCCTGAAATACTGTTTGTTCTCGCACTTCTTCACGCTTTAATCTTGTATAAAACTGGAGGAAAAAATGTCAAATCTTGCTTGTTTTGTTCACCCAACAGTCCAAAACACAAAGCTGAGTGTATAGCTGAATAACTTGTGGTGGTGTGTGCAACTTGCAGAGCACAAAAACACAAACACTTCACAAGCATTTCTTCCTTCATTTACATCCAATAAAAGGCGACTTTACACTGTGTTACAGTTAATTCAGACAAACAGATCAGACAATCTACAACAGGATCTGACATTAGATATACAAAGTACCACCACCACCACTACTACAATACAACAGAGTGTGAATTTGTAGTTCTGTCTTGAGATTTTTTCAGTTGGTTCCTAACAATTATTCACCAAGAAATGTTTGATTTTCTTTATTATCCTGGGGCTGTGAATAGTTACAACCATAACTGCTGTAGATTACATCTTCATACTGGCACATACTGGACAATCTGTGACAGGCGATATATCAGAATACAAAATGAGTTGGAAAATATCCCAAAAATCCAATATTGTGCATCCCAATTGCAGTGTCATCATTTCCTAAACTGTATCACACACTACAGGATGTCCTTTGAGGACAATATGTGGTTTTTCTTTAAATAAATCCACTAGACATTTTGTTTATGCCCCTGGTGTTTCAGACAAACGTAACAGAGACATCAGCAACAGACATCAACAGTCTAAAACTTTAAAACATCACAGAACAGCCTAAACTCCAACAAAATATCCGGCACGTGCTCGTTTGTTAAGCTGCTTCCATAAGAGACTCATTTGAAGTCAGTATCTTTGACAGCAGATTGCCGTCAGATTGCTCAGATTAGACACCTTCTTGTCACATAGATCAGTTTCGCCAGTCATCCATGTGGACTGACAGCATGCTGCCTGTCGGATCTGGCTGATGTCCGCGATCCATGCACAGAAACTGGGGCGCGCTCGACTGCAGTCAGGCTACATAAAACATAAAGCTTTATTTTCTACAGCCACATTTATGAGGCAACTGCTGATTTCAAACAGACGTAACACCGATCTTTATCCTCCCACATATGTCCAGACTCCTGCACTTATATAACAGCTAACCCCACCAATTAATAAGTATGGGTTTCAGCAGAGAGCGTCACATGACGGTCTGCATGTTTTTAAGAAGCTTATCTTAAACTCCTGGGGGGGAAAAAAAAAAACACTGAATTCTTGTGACTTTTTTTTTTGGCATCAAAGTGCTCAAAAATGAATTTGCAGGATATCAATGCTGCTTCTGTATCTGTCTTTCAAACTAAATATCACACACACACACAAACACGTACCCCCCGCCCCTCAAGGTTTCACATACCAAGGTAAACAGCCAGGCCGGGCCTCGGTGCTCTAATGCAAACTGACAAAGCGTGCGGCAGAGTGCAAACACACAGGGAGGCGGGCTGCATATCTGAACAGTGAGTCAGAGAAATGTTCATTCAAAGCAGCGTATAAATTCCTCAAGTCGAGTTATGAGGCTTCCAACTACACTTCATAGCTGCTCAAGGTCCCATAGTAAAACAATCACACACACACACACTGTAGAGTTCATTATGGTTAACTGACAAAGCAAGCAAATAAAGCGATGTTTTATTATGATAAATAAAAATCGATCTTAAAAACGTCAGCAGAGATCTGCCTCGGCCTCGCTGCACATTACCCTTCTCGTAACAGTGACGGCGTGTTATCTGGCAGATAACATTCCTTTAACCTGACGACATGCATTCAATGCGTCACCGCAAAGGGTGGATAAATGATATTGCACTTTATAAAAAGGGCTGCATAAGCAGCTTGGCTCATTTTATTTTCCTTCGATTGTTCCCCTTTTTGTTTGGTCGTCCTCTTAAAAAGGACTGCAGAAACATTAGCGTGCCGAGTGTGTTGCACGACTCACAAACAGATCATTAATAAGACTTTTTCTTGTCTGTAAGAGACAATGTCACATAAAATCAACACCACAATCTGGATGTCCCGTAGGGCTGCAAGTACATTAAGAGATATTCAAATAAAGAACATCAGATATCGGTGGCTCTTCCTCATAGAGCCGTAGGCAGGACGACATAAAAACAAACAAAAATGCTGTCGGTGTCAGAATAAGGATTGCCGTCTTTCTTCATTCCTAAACTATAATGGAAAGATTTTCACATGACTGCGGCAGCATATTCGAAGGCGACTTGTCGTCGGCTTCTCTTTCCTTCTCTCCGTCTGTGGGCAATAGCTTTATGTATACCAAAAATATAAATGTTCTGAGGCTGAGTAGGCACAAAAGGTTTTGCTGACATTGTAATCCAAAGCAAACAGCACACGTCAATACTCATCAATCACCTCAAACACCAGCAGTGCTGTAATACAGGAGTGAAAGAGAAAACAGCAAAGGCAAAAACAATTTTAGAGGAAAAATACGCTGAAAAACATTTCAAGTAGAGGTGACGTCCTTACATATCTGGCCTATTTTGTTCTTTGTTGTGTATTGTTTTTATTGCCACGCACAATAACTCGTCAAACGTGTCATCAGAAGTTCAATGGCGGGAAACGTTTCAGGAATTTTAACTATTTTTGGTTCCTCTTCTTCACAGAAGAGAACAGAATTGTTTGTGATGGGTAAGGATGGAAAAGATGTATTGCACTGAATATCTTTGGGTTGTGGACAAAACAAGACATTTGTGGGTGGCTTTGGGAAGTCAAGTCAGTAATCAAGAAAAATATTGTCAGATTAATCAATGAAAATAATCCCTAATCTCAGTGCCAGTGTGGTCTAAGACGTTAGTAAGCAGGGACTTATGTGAGCTCAAGAGCACCCAGTTTCATCCTCCAGTTGCTTAACTTGTCTGAACAGTTTATAATAATGATAAATGAGACACAAATCCTCACAACGGAGACGCTGGAATCATCAAATATTTAGCATTTTTATTTTGTCCTTTTTGCCAATTGAATTCTTGACTTCTCTGTACTGTACTAATTGGAAATAAGTCTAAGAGTGGCGTATTTTGTAGGACTGATTATTTTTATCAATTCAATTTTGTTTATATAGTACCAAATCATAGGAAAAGACACTTTCCATACAGAGCAGGTCTAGACTGCACTCTTCAGTGTGGTAATTTTTTACGGTTGATTTTGAGTTTATACAAAACATTTCAAAGCCAACCCAAAATGTTCTGAGCTGCACATGTAGCACAGAGTGAAGCTTAGAGACAAGACTCTTAGATGTCTGCGTTGACAGCAATGTTGTTGTTTTTTTGTAGTAGATTAGCGCAGCTAATGTGTCAAAAAAACAAAACAAGATTAGAAAAGATATAGTGTGAGGTGTACGTTTAAACTGATGCAAAAAAGATCAAATCTGATCTAGTTTTGAGCTAATCAAATTTATTGACTTTGAAATGTATTGACTATTCTGACTACTATTCAGACAGATAAATAAATCAAAGAATAGACTTTTTATTTTTGTAAACAAGAATAAAAACGGTAAAATGTGCTGTTGTTGTGGCGACATCTGTGTCAGTTTGTGAAACCGCTTTTAGGTCTGTATTAATGCCGGTGTTATGAGCTGCCACACATAAATAACTTATAACATGGTTGGTTATGTATTAAAAAAAAAAAAACTACACTGCAGTGGTGTGCGAGCAGGCCTCTGTTCAGATGCTGGTTAACAGTTTGCGGGGCCTCACGCTGCACTTTGACCCCGTGCACCTTGGCAAGTAGTGAAAGGGATTTCAGATGAATCAGGCCTTTGGATGGCGAGTCTGCGCGCTGCTCGGTCCTTCACGTCGTGTGTTTCAGGAATGTGTGTGTGTTTTTTAAGGACTTTGTTTGGGGAGGTTTCTCTTCTTTCTCGCTGCCTCAGAGTGTCTGGATGTAAAACAGCCAGAAGAGTTCACTAAAAAGGAGAAAGTCTTTATTCCTCCTGCCACCCTCAAGACTGCAACGACAGTGACGACTGTCTATTTCATTAATTTAGCTTTGTTCGCTTGTTGTTGTCTTGTTGCTTGTTAGCTGCCATCCAAAACACAATGACCTGAAGTGGATGTCCCATTGATAGATAGCACAGGTGGGAGACATCTGTACATTATATCAATAACTGGATTGAAGGATAACACCAAGCAGCACTGGATCAATATAATCGAGGGTATAACATCAGACTGGACCCAATATGCAGACAATGACTGAGCGATATGGAGCGTGACACAGCAAATGTTTTGGATATTCAATGGAGAAAAGGTGATAGATGAAATTACCAATAAAATAAATACCTGACCAATCAAATCAAATATTGCCATAAAGCTGAATTACCCATTATTTAGTTACTCATAGTTAATCAGATAACTCTTTAAAGGGTCGGTTCACATTGTTCTCCAGGTGTCCTGTCTGAATACTGAAACAGGTTGCCAAAGGTTTGCTACTTGATCTGATTAATCAGAAGAGGATAACAGATTAATCGATAAGCTACTGTGTCACAGTCTACACTGGAACTGTAACAGTTAGCTGATTAGTCGGTTAGTTAAAACTAACTAAATCCATGTGGTAGCAAAACTACAAATTCATAGTGAAGTCAGTGAAGAATATTGCAGATCATCATTTACTTGAGTCATTCTTGTCACACAGAATGAGATAAATGAAGACTTTACGTAAAAATTCAACCAAGGTCAACAGCTGTGACGTTTCCCATCTTTTGGCTGTTTGCTTGTAGTGTTGATGTACAGCTGATTCATTGCTGTCGCAAACAGCGTCAACCACATACATTAAAAAAAAAAAAAACTATTTGTGGTTTCTTACATGAAACGGACACACAGAAAAGAAAAAAAACAACCTTTAAGTCTCCAGAATTCCAGACATAAGCCATTAAAGAGATTTGGTGTCAAAGTCCAAGGGGTCTTAAGTAACTGGTAAAGATGAAAAACGAGTCCCCGTGAAAGTCTGCCCATACCCCCCCACCTCTACCTCCACACTGTGTTTTTGTACAAGCAGGACTGTGTCGTGTAGCGCTGTATGCTTGGCACTCTAAGCCTATTACACTGATGGATTTCTATAAGAGAGAGGAGAAAGAAAAGGTAACTCACACCTCCAGACCTGATTTCTAATTACAGGAATGTAAATGAGCAGGATGTACCCTGGAAGGAACACAGCGAAGAAGAAAATAACTCTGGTATTCAGGAATTTTTCTCTGGTTTTGGGATAGACACAATTATGTTTAACAAACTAAATTAAGTATTCTGTATTTTAAAATATTCTGAATATTTTAGAGAAATCTTTACCTAAATCTGTCATGTTATTTAGTACTACTAGTACTGTTATGCTGAATGAAAAAACTATGATTACCAATATCTTCTTATGAACTGATATACTTTCTTTAGCAAACAATGCAGTGTCCAACCAATAATCACAGGACATTTTGTATTAAAAGGAAGACAGAGATTTTGCCAGCCTAAGCTCCTCAAGCAGGTTGTTTTTAAGCTGCAAGGGGCAGAAAATTCAAAAATGTCCATAAAAAGTCTTTACAGTGAAAATCATATGATATGAGCGAAAGCCCCAGAAAAGCAACTAAATGGACCATTTTCTGAAAGCACAGCGAAAGGATGAAAAATGTAGAAAACTGAGTTTTCCAGGCAGCCGTTGGCTCCGATCCATTTCACTAGTGTATGACATCCTAAGCAGAAAGTGTCTTTCTTTAATTATACTATGGTGTTTGACTTCCAAATAGCCACTGACAACTATTTCAGAAAAGGTTCAACCTTCTGAGCAATCACGGGCATCCATCCATTTCACTATGGTGTCCAACCTTCATTGGCTTCGATTGCTTTCACTAGGGTGTTTGACCTTCCTGGCAACCATTGGCTTTGTTTCATTTCACTACGGTGTTCAGCACAGCCATTGCCTTCCTTTCATTTCACTATTGAGTTGTAATGTGGTCTTCCTTTCATTTTATATAAGGTTAGGTCTGCTGGACAACTATTGGCTTCAATTCCACTATGGTGTTCGATCTACCTGGCAACCACTGGCTTCTATAGCTGTTGGAAGGCAGGGAACTGGTGCTATGCTACGGTGATGTAAAACATGATTAATAGTTCATTAATAGGGTTATTGGCATGGCATTTATCTCTCTATTAAATAGGTCTGAAAACAAATACAGGACTTGCATAAATCAAGGTAAAATTCAAACCATGCAAAATATGAAACACTGGAAATAACTCCATTTCCATTTTTTATATGTAAGCACATTATCTGGGATATTTCTTCAGGGTACTGACTCCTGAGAGTTGTTCCTGTGAATTCAAATGTCTTCTTTCTCTAATGGTTTGAACAGGAGGGAGGAAGTCATGCCCTCTGTTTATTCCCTGTCTCCCCTTACAGAGCTAATGAGACATTACTTATGAACAGAGCACACTGTGAGGAGGAACACCTTGTTTATCATCATCCCCAAGATCTACTTGATGCATTCACTTAACACTAAAGGGATGCCGAGAAGTACTCCAAGGTCGAATTTCTAAATCAAATAAGAAGAGACTGTGGATCTGACAACAGACAACACTTCTGCAGGCGAGTTAATTTCTCATTAAGATTTCCTCTAATCGCCATTCTGCTCTTCATCCCTCTCACATTCATATAGCTAAAAATAACACAATATCTTGGGCAAATCTGTGTCTTGTATTGAAAATGGCTGCAGGTAGGCTCAGCAGAGGGTAGAGTTAGAATGATTAATCAGTCAAGCAACTATTTTATTCATCTAAATGTCTAGACAAATGCCAAACATTTGCTGTTCCCAGCTTCTCAAATATGAGGATTTCCATGAGAGTAAACTGAATATTTCTGAATTTTTGACAGTTAGTTGAGTAAAACATGACACTTGAAGATGTCAACCTGAGCTGTGACAAATTCATTCATCAACATTTTCTGCTGCTTTCTGACATTTTATAGGCCAAACAAAAATAATCTGCAGATTAATCGCTAATGGAAATCGTTAGTTGTAGCCCTATTTTTTTTTTCTACGGAAACGACCCACCTCGAAAATAGAGACGATCCAGTCTCTAAGTTTTGATTTGACCAATTAAAATTTGACCAATTCGATTAAAACATCCTACAACTACTTCCTAGAGTCCAACATGACATCTTTAGATGTCTTGTTTTGTCCGAAGAACAGTTAAAAACCCAACGATAGCTAATTTAATGCAAAATTAGGCAGCAAATCTCACATTTGAGAAGCTTTAACCAGCAGATATTTGGCTTTTCTCTTAAAAATTCACTTAAACGACGAATTGTTTATTTAAAAATAAAAATTTTCTACTGAAGAACTAATAGTGCTTCTTGTTTCACACACGTCTGAATACAGATACTGATGTACAAATATTTTTGTGACATGTTTACATCTTGTTGTCAATGACACAGGTCATCGGGTTTAGTGACAGTCATTCTGGTTTCAGTGTTGGGATAAACGAGCTGAACGTGGGTCTGCGGTGTAAAACAGGTATGATTCAACATCGTCATCACTGGTGTGTCACTCGGTGTTTGGGGTTTTTCCATATCTGAACCAGTGGTTAGATGATGGAGGATGTTTCATGTTATTCGTTCCAGGCAAACTCTCACTGGTTCCAGCTGCTTAAATGTGAGGGTTTTGCTGCCAATCGTTGTGATCAATAAGTTAACTGAGTATTTTAGGGTTGAGGCAAACTGTGAGTGCAGTTGAAGTCTGTTTTCTAACGTTGTAATTTGAAAAAATTACACTGGGTGGGAACCACACATCTAGATCAAAAAGAAACTAAGTACTATATTACTAACACAATATAAACATAAAATCAATACTTCTGCGTTAATGCCACTATATCGTAACACCCCTTTTGATTTTGATTTTTTTTTTGTATATTACATGACACAACTGCACACATAAAGTACTCTGTTGAGGTTTAAAAAACAAGTGATAAAGTGTTATGACGATGAACTGGGACTAATCTGACATGAATATTCTCTGTATCTGCAGCAGCAACATGCATAGTTACTGTCCTTTTTAATGACATGTCCATTACTTTAACAGTGCGAGTCTTATGATGATCTACAGGAGATCAAAGGTCATCCATCTTCATCACACACATGCACTCCCCTTACCTGTCTCTGGGGTCGATCCAGCTGGTGCACTGGTTAATGTGGTCAATGTAATAGACTTTGCCATCAAAGTCTCTGGCTTCCTCCCAACCCTCAGGTAGTGGCAACTCCTTCCTTGGCATGTCAGGCGAGTCTCCATGTAATTAACTCCTCTCTACTCAAAATCATAACGAAGGGAAACCATCGCTTTTCTCTGTCATCATCATCACCATCATCATCTTTTGTGGCAGCAGTTATTCCCAAAATTCCCGGTCTGGTGTGGTTTGGATTAGGCCATAATAATAATCCATAATAATCCACAGATTAACAATGGATCAAACCTTACAGAAAAGTTAGAAGAAGGACGAACTTAGTGGATCAAATTGTTCCAGTTAGCTGCACTTGTGCACCAATTCATCTCCAATGTGAGGTGTCATACAAACACAAAGGTTATAAAATAAAAACCCGTGTCGCTATTTGACATGTGAGCGCATGTTTTACAACTTTTTTTTTCCCCGACCAGGGTGGAAAAACTTAGAGGCGACAACTTTTGAAGTAAACTACAATTATCCACGGTCCACAGGACACGGACGGTGCTGCTGCTGGTGCTGGTGCTCCTTCAACGTAAACAGCCTCACGTCGAAGTCCACAAACCGCCAAATAAAGCTGAAAATAAGGGCTGTAATGTGCCCACAGCAGCGGTGTCTCACTGGAAGAACCGCCCGAGTAGCTTTAAGAATAAAAATCCTCTGAAATCCCTCAAATTGGGGTCGTCTCTTCTTCTTGCCTACAGGCCACCATGTTTAGCAGCAGTAACCGATGCTAGCCGCCAGCCGCGGGGGTAACGAATAGCCTGAACAACCGCTGAGAGAAGAAGAGAAGTAACGGCTGAATCCACGGCCGTTAAAACCCGGTAAATCCTCGAGAAACTTGCGTTGTTATTTTTGTTGAATTATCCTTGTTACAAAAATAAAACGGGGACGGGAGAGAAGCGGCGGCAGCGGCGGTAAAGTCTTTCCTTCAGTCCCGATGACTTCGGCCGGTCGACCGCTGTCAAGTGTCGGTACGTACACAGCGACTTCCGGCTGCCATTTCAAAATAAAAGTTTTGTTGACAAATCCAGCCAGACGATTTCCGGTCAAAGTTTTACAAATTGAGAATATCATCATGTTTTAAACACCTTTTGTTTGATGTTAATAAAATAAACCTAAGCGAGTCTTATGTTGATAATACACAGTGCCAGGAACACCTTTTGTGCAATAACCTGTAAATTATATAAATTATGTATTCTCACTGTTTACACTTTTTTGATTTTTAAACATGTAGATGCACATGCAGTACATACTGTATATACTAGCTCAAGTACATATAAAAACCTGCTGTATAAACCATATTTATTTCAGCATCCATTGCACTACTATATATGTCCAGGTGCTTGTTTTTCATAGCTGTATATATGTTTATCATATCTGTATATACATTGAGAGCAACGTGTAACTGGGATCAAATTCCCTGTGTGTGTACATATACCTCATTCTGATATATTTTTAATACACATTTTCACTGTTTCACTGTTATAATTTCACTTCCATACATGCATACCCTGACTTAAATCTCACTAAAATTACACTACACTGTGCATTCACTTTTTCCTGTGCTAATTATATTTTATATGCTGTGCAATTATTCTTTCAGTCACAACTATACTGTACAATCATAATTAGTTGTATTCTGTAAAATCTCTACCATCTTCCTGTTATATGTGGATATAAATGTGCATCTTAAAATAGAACAATAAAATTAAAAAAAAATAAATAAAGTTAAAATTTTCAACAAACTTCTCATTGATAACAATCTGCGAGAGGTCAAAGGTCATCCATCTTCATTCTCCTTATATTATAGTCTGTGCAGTGACTTATATGAGCTTATCACAGTTTCTTATTGTTTTACTGATTATTCTGTTTATTTAGTTGCATTGCTGTGGTTGTTTAGTATATTTCTACTCTTAAATTATTTCAGTTTTATTCACCGTTTTCTATATATTTTGTCAAATATAGTCAACAGTTCACTTTTCTTCACGTTCCTGTATTGACAAACTTTCTAAGCCCATAGCGCCCTCTAGAGGTGAACACAGACAAATGCTACCTGCTGGGAGATGAAGACTGACTTCAGACCAGTTTTATAAGCTGCATCTCATGTACATGTGGTCTGACTTTGATAAAACTTGGAAGGATGACTCCAGCAAACCCTGTGTTCTGACGCTTCATAAAAACCACATACCACATAAAAATCACACAGTTTGTTTTGAAGGTGAAAGTAATTTGAGGGCTTTCAGCAATTCAAAAACACGCTGATCACATAAATGCTAACATTAAAGACAGAAAAGAAATGATGTGCTGTAAATATGGCTACACACAGACTGTAGTTTTGGGATAAATTATGGACTTGAAGGGCGCTGAAAGAAAAGATTTGAATGCGGAACTCAAAGTCATTTACAGAGACTATCATTCTGATTTGGAGTACTTTAATCCTCCACTAAACGGCTGCTGATTAAACTTTTGGATGTTACTGATTGCCGTTTGAGTCTGGTTGTTATCGGATATGTAACCACACTTTGCATGATTAGAACAGCAGTGTTCGTTCATGTAATTTGCCTGTGAGTTAATAACCATAATCTCCTATTTTCATTTGATGGTGTCTGTCTGTCTGTGGGAGAGTCTGCTCCCTGTCAGCATTCAGAGATCATTTATGCTGAAACTTGATGAGTTAATTAGTTGAGGACAGACAAGCTACATGTGGCTTTTATTAGAGGTGTGAGTGTAGATTTAATTTGGTAACTTTTAATGTATTTACTGTTACTCTGTATGTCTTGTTGTTTTCATGTAGGTTCAAGTTCAAACATCAAATGTAACAAGAGTGCCCACTTGGATTCCCATATGGTTGATAGAATATGATAAAGTTCCCTCCTTGGTGCTCTTCCAGTGGAGAAAACATGATAAACACTACATTTGTGTCATGCAATTATTTAGATATTACAATTTTAAAGATTTCATCATAAAATATGGTGCACTGTTATTTAAATGAAACAGTTTACTATAGTGTTTTTACACTACAGGTGTTGCTGCTTCCATTTAATTTCTCTGTTTATTTCATTTTCTTTCCATCTGTATGAAATCTGAATATTAGTCTGAATAAAAAAATAAAAAAAAAAAGTTTTGTTTTTTAATGAGAAAATATCCCACAGATCAGCTAATTAAGAGTTTGGCCTTTTCAGAAAGTTTTCTCTTTTTTGTGGAGTTTTAATGATCTGAGCCAGAAGGCACACACAATATTTGAAGAGCCAATTAAACAAGAATAACATAAATAAATACAGAAGACTGAGAGCAGACTGTAGATGGAGCACTTCACCTCAGTCCGCTCTTTGTGTTGATGATATTCATCATCATCATCATCATCATCATCATCATCATCATCATCATCGGATCTGACAGCTCAACACGCTTCAACACAAGCAGATTCTTATTTTATCTGACAGACAAACAGCTCATGTGTTTCACAGATAAATATTCACACAGCACCCACAAGCTGACTGCTGCTGATGCCTTCAAGTGCTGTTGGAAATGTAAGAATTTGGTCCCACAGTGCCTACAAAGTTCAACAACACAAAAATATATCAGATTCACCATGTTTAGATGTACAGTTTAGAGTACTATCAGATGTTTTTATGTTACTGAATTAGTAGCCTTATTCCCGTATTTATAATCAACAGCATACTTATAATATTTCCATAATAACCATCATTATGTCCTATTTACCCTACAGACATGCCAATATGTGAGACTTTGGTTGTTTCAGTTGTTAATGTGAATAAATTGTGTCAAGCTCAAATTAAAATGTCCTCTGTCCATGTGAAAAATGGAACTAACCTGGATATAAAAAATCTTTCAAACATGTCTTTAAGACATAAACTCTTTATATCATACATCAGTATTATTTTGGTTCATTCCAAAAGTTCAACCTGCTGGACACAAGATGTCGCCTTCTTCACTGAAAAGTGTACAATCAGTGTTTTTGACCTGGAGGTTTGCAAACAGGAACATTATTGGCTGAAATTAGTTGTGATGTCAAAAATCCTGCAGGTACTTCAAAGTGTATTTCAAAACTATCCTGTTGGATTAGCTGGAAAAGTCATTGTCACAAAACAGGCTGAATTTCTGACTTTACGTCATTAAAATGAGCTCAACCTGAAACCTCTACAGCAGGGAAATGCAACATATACATTAATGCAGCAGGACAGCTTAATGCCATCACACCAGAAACACGTTGTGTTCATGTTTTTACAGTATAGACACATCAAACAAAATGTGATGATAGGCAAAAGATTGAAACTCCATATTTAGTAATATAGTAAAATAGCACAAAGATGACTGATCCAATGTTAAAAATGTTAAACTTGTTTTTCTAAAATTAGATCAGCATATTTAATTTGATGCCAGCAATATGGTTCCAAAAAAGTGGCAACAAAAGACCGTAAAAGTTGTGAAATGTTAAAAGAAAACTCTCACAATAAATAAGATTAACTGGCAACAGGTTAGTAACATGATTGGGTGTAAAGAGTGCATCCCAGAGGGGTGAAAGAGTGCATCTACATTTGATAAGTTGTCTTTGTACTATTTCCAGTTAAATATGAGGTTTCCATACACCGCGTGCCAACATTTGATGGAAACAGGCTTGTATTTTTAAGTGAGATTTTGAATGGCCTTACTTGTAGTTGAGTATTTTCACAGTGTGGTATTTGTACTTGAGTAAAAAGTCTCAACGCCCCTCATACGTCTGTTTGCTCTGAGCGCAAGTGAGTGCCCTAAAAGCCGCATTTCTATAGGAGCGGCAGACTTTACGAGCAGCACGTGAACGCAGCATTTTTTTTTCTTCCTTCATGCGCGTCTCGAAACAAAAACAAGCGGAGACAGCTCGGTCACATGTAGCAGACAGCTGAAGAAGAAGGAAACGGCAGTCAGTCTCAACACTGTCGGCGGCCAGGAAGCAGTGACCGCCCCCCTCCTCTTCCTCCTCCTCCTCCTCCTCCTCCTCCTGTCCCTTCTTTTCTTCTTCCTCCTCCCGCCAGGCTCTCCGGGTCCAGTCGCCGATCCGTGCGCTCCACATATGGTTCTCCTCCGGCACATCTCCATCGCCCTGACCGCCGCCGTGGCTGCCCTGGGCTCCGCTCTCTTCATCGCCTTGAACTTCTTCTACAAGAGGCGGATATGGTCACCACAGGCGGAATACTGCACGATCAAAGAGGTGAAGCTTCATCAGGCTTTAATATTAATTAATATGATTTAATTTAATGCATTTAATTATTGTTTAACTTGGACGGAAGAGGCTGTATTATACATATATTATTAAGTATATCATTACATGTGACTGACTGACTGACTGCAGGATTCTGATGAATACAACTGAGATGATGATGATGATGAATAATGTTGGTTAATGGATGTGAATGGAGGTGATGAAGGTGTGAGATGTGAATGGTGAGGAGGATGATGATGAAGAGGAGGCTACTGCTTCATGAATCACGTGTGAAAGGTGGTGAGGAAGATGAAACAGATGTAAATAGTGAGAATGATGATGAAGACGGCTTCATCAGGGTGATGAAGATTTTGACGGCGTTAACCATTAAAAGCAGTGAGATGTGAGTGATGATGATGAGGAGGAGGAGGGTGCTGCTTGATGAATAACTAATGTGTTAATGGAACACATCAAACAGATGTAAACAGTGAGAGTAATGATGAAGATAGATGAGGGTGATGAATGAGTGAGTGACTGTAGTTGTGTTGATGAAGGTGGTTTTGATGTCAGTGGTGAAGATGATGAAGATCACAGTTAGAACCTCAGTGATGATGAAGATCAGTGAACATGATGATGATGATGGCAACTCTGATCAAACAGATATAAATAGTGAAAATAATGATGAAGATGATAATGAATTATTAGAGTTGTGGCGATGAAGATGGCTTTGACGTCAGTCATGAAGATGAAGATGATGGTGAAGGCGATAGCTGATCTAAAAGAAGAAGAGGTGACGATGATGCTGCTTGATGAATAACTGGTGTGTTGATGATGATGATGGTGAAGATGATGGAGATGAGGGCGATGAAGCAAAATGTAACGAGCAGGCTGATGGTGTTGTAGGAGAACATGAGGACGATGAAGATGAGAAAAAACAATGTGAGGATGGTACTGATGATGAAGATGAAGATGGTGTTGTGATGAAGAAGAAAATGATGACAAACATAGCAGTGGACCTAAAGATCGTGTTATCACTGATGATGATGACGGTGAAGATGTGAGCAGGTTGATGATGTTGGAGAAAAACAATATGAGGACGATGAACCACAGCGTGGTGGTGGTGATGATGGTGTGGCAGCTCCTTGATGGTGAGGATGAAGATGTGAGCATAATAACGAGGGTGAAGATGAAGATGAAGCAAAACAAAGCAAAACGAGGTGGCAATGAAGACGATGATGAGAAAAATGTTAGTGGTGAAGATGACGATGGAAAGGGCGACGATACAGAGGATGATGAAGATGATGATTTGGGTGAAGATGAGGGCGATGAAACAAAGTAAAACAACGTGGTGATGAAGATGATGATGATACAGATGTTATAGTTACAGCAGCTTTAATGACGATGATAACGAGGGTGAAGGTGTGAGCATGCTGATGATGATGGCCCAGAGGGTGATGAAGACGAAGATGTTTGTTTCCCACAGTCAGACTTAATGAGCGACTCTTCATCAGCAGCCCGAATCTCTTAATGAAATCAATTTAATCCTCTGTCTGTCTGCACCAAGCACTGATTTCTGTGGCTTAGAAATTAAGCCAAAAACTGCAGTTTCTCAAATGTCCACTTGAGGCAGAACAAGTCAATCTCCATAAGCCCCCTTAATAAATCAACATGTTTACAGCCTGGTACAAGTACAGTTTTGGTCTCTATAGCTAATTTCAACTTTCATGGTAAATCTTCTGAGTCTAATTTTTTACAGAACTCACTCATTCAAATTATATTAAGACTTAAAGTTATGAAAAATGAACAGTGTAGCTGGGATGGAAATGTTTTCATTTTAGGGGAGCCAAAGTCTAACAAACAACAGCAACAGTTAACAACCGTTAACTAACAGCTTGTTTTTGACCTTGTGGGGCGGGTCCCACATGATGGTTTACACGGCGACAAACAAACACTGAAACACAAGACGAAGATCCGGCAGCTGGATACGATTAGCCTCAGGCCAAACTGTCAGTGTACCTTCAGTGTCGATGATCATTTTGTTATTCCTGCAGGTACAGGTGTCACTTTTATTGGCCGGGTATGTGAACACACACAATGGATTTGACTAAAAACATCCATCCATCCATCCATCCATCCATCCATTCATTTTAGAACTGTGTCAGCACTGGAGAAAAAAAGACCTTTCAGGTTTTTGCAGTTCAGAGTGCTCACAAACAACTGACAAGATGATAATAAGACATATAGACATAAGTGTGGACTGTTGATGAAATAAATTAAAAAGACAAGAAAGAAAAAAAAACAAATAAAATCTGTATAATATATAAATAATACTAATAAAATAAAACACCCTTGCTGCCTGTAAACGCCCATGTCTTTTAAACTTTACACTCGAGTCCAAGATAACAAGAATCACTATGACATCGCCAGGGTTAGTTTCTTGGACTTTCTTAGAAAGCCACCTACCACCAAATACACCTACCAGCACTATAAAGCTAACTATAAGTTATCCATCGTCTTATCTTATCACCCTCTGTGAATGGAAAAAAAGCATATTTCCTGATTTTATAGCTGTTGCTTAAAAACATCATGGTTAATATAACAAGTTCAAGCAGGTTATCTAGATGTGGTTGAAAGGCATTCATGGCACTGTAGTAATTCATTAACTGAAGTAGGAACTCACAACAACTCCTGGACTAATGATATGTGATCAGAGGATCATAGTTTCCATCTCCTCTTCGTAAATTACACCTCCAACGTTTGTATTCAGTGCTGCAGGCGAGCTGGCTCTGGCACTACCTCATTAGAAAGCCAATGTGTCGCCAACCATCTGCTCTGCTTGAGTGTCCTTGAGCAAGAAGTTAAATCCCTGTCAGATCCAGCAGATCTACAGTTTTTTTTGGGTTTTTTTGTCCTCCCCGTGGAGCTGAAACAGAACAGAACAGAAATCAATACAGTGCCACTGCCTTTTTTATGATAAATGTCCAAACAGGCGGTTTAAAATCTAAAAGAAAAGGTATGTGAAGTGACAAAAGAAGCGGGAGATAAAAGGCCAGAGCGTTGGCTTGATTTGAGAAATGTCAAATCCATTTATTAAAGAATGAAAGGTCAGAGATTTATAGAAAAATCAAGTGGAATGTTTAGACAAATGTCTCTTGGAGATCCAATCCCATGACTGCAACGACAGAGAGCCAGGTATGCAAGAACTGATCAGTTTGCACAAAGTCCGTGCTGATAATGCGGCAGAAAGAGGAGAAGCGGTACAAGCTCTGCAGCCTCAGCAGCTCCGGAGCTGCCCGACGCTGTCAGGGTTTGAGGTTTGTTTCCCAGCGGGCTGCATAAGCTGGAATTACAAGAGGCGCGCTGCAGATCTTTCAAAGGAACCATGTTTATCTGATGCTACATTTATCCAGCATTACCAGTAGGTCGTCAAAATATGTTGAATTCTTCATCTGGCATCATTCTGGCACAGTTATAAAGGTAGTTGTGGTGCTGTTTTATGAGTCAGAATCAAATTAGAGTCCGTTCTGAGGCGTTTGACAAAGAGCATCCATCAACGAAATCATATTAAGTGAGATATTTTTAATAAGGAAGCTAAAATTGATGCATCTCAGCTCTAAAAGGGCTGATATGAATTGCTAATTAACCTCCACAGAACGGCAGCCGCACATCAGCACACGGCATGAATAAAAACTAACCTTGTGTGACTTTTAAAAGGAGATGACTGACGTGTGCAGGATCTCAGAGGGATTCTGGTGTCTCAGGTGCAAAGAGAGCGTGGAGGTTTGAATCCGGGCTGGCAACCTTTACCGAAACTCTCTGCATGCTCTCTGTATGCTTTCTCAAATCTGACCTAAATATGTCCTAATAAAGAGCTGCTCCATATTTTATTAAAGTATAATATCATGAGATTTACCTCAAGAGGTTTCCAGAAGCAGATTCATTTTCCTGAACATTACGGGCCAAAGTCTCAACTGTCCACAGAACTCCAACATGATCCAGTCATGAAGCCGATGGATAACTGGTGCTTGCTAATCTGTGAAGTACGAGCATTTGGTTTTATAAAATCAAGGCTGCAAAGTAGAAAATAATGGAGCTTACACATCACCAGATGCCAGATAGCAGATGGTTATCTTCTCAAAATGTCTTTCTTTTTGTCTGACCAACAGTCAAAAATACTCAGACATATTCAATTTGCAACGATATAACACAGAGAAAAGCAGTATATGCTCACATTTGGGAAGGTGAAACCATTTTTGCTCTTAAAAAAATAATCAAAATGGACCGTTTCAATGACTTTTACTATGCCCCAAATTAGAATGGCAGCCCTGAAACATGTGGTTATACATTAACAATTGTGCATAACCTTTATTTATATGAAAACATAAACATATCATCTGCGTAAATCTAAATGAAAGGCAGGAAAAATTACAAATTGGCATCATGATGTACTTTTGTCATCCTTTTGATCCATTAATTGTAATCAAATCAAAGTAAGATCTGTTTATTTTGAGCTTTTACTGCTGTAGAAAACCCGATTAAGTGTAAATATGAACATGAACATGCAGGTAAACTCGAGCATGAGGCAAGTTTTCGCTTAGTAGAGCTCCTCTATCTGGGAACAGTGATGCTTCGAGCTAACATTTTCACAGTGACAAGGCTATGCTATGGTATGTTCATAATGTTTACCATGTTAGTTATGTGTGTTAGCATGGTAATTGTTAATTAGCTGATTTTCTATGCTTTTGGGTCTGAAAATGAGTTGTGTTGCAGATGCCGATTGTTTTAGGTCATTTCACTTATACTGGAGGACCTTAAGAGCCTCCTAATGGGGGCCAAAGGGTGTTGTTACATGTAGCGTGTTCAGATTCAGCTATGGTTTGATTTGCATAATGTGAGTCAAAACATTTACACTGTTAATCATATTGGTAAACCTAAGGCATTCTTCCAGACCCTCACTTAAAACTCAGCAAATAAACCCATTCACTGTTTTTTTAGTTTTTGCCTTGTGTCTATGTTTTCTAAATGTTTCTGGACTGCGGTTGTCTTTGTTCTATGCCTGCAGGAGGAAGAAGAGCGTGGGAAGCGCCAGGTCCTCGTCCTCGGTCTGGACGGGGCTGGGAAGAGCAGCATGTTGCAGGGATTGACCCCCGGGGAGTCAACGGCTAAGAGAGGCCGCTGCCTGCCCACCCGCGGCTTCAACTTCATGAGCCTCAACGCCCCCGCCTGTCAGCTCGACTTCCTGGAGAGTAAGACTTCTTTTATTCCTTGAAGTCAAACAAAGCAGGCTCTGTGAGGAGTCTGGAGCACATTTATGCTTTATCGGATAGCATGAAGTATCCTTCTGTTCAGTACAGTTTGCCATTTGTTTCATTAAACTTGCATTGCAGTAAACAACTCCACAGAGGTGCCTGAAAAAGTTCTGTTTGAAGACTGAAAGTTTGACGTGCAGGCTGTGGGGCATCAGCAGTATTGACCAGTCATGTCTGAGTGGGCATTGGTTGCAACAATCCATGTGGAAAGCCAAAGTGGCAGACCTCATTAGCCGAAATACATTCTTTGATCCAATGGGCTACTTTCTGACAATGATTTAGCTATTTATTTTTAAGCTGTCTGCATTCATATACAGATATCTGTTCTTAGAGATAAGTAGTTATGTGTCTTTTTCCTCATTCTAAAATATAAAGTTGCTAATTGGACCATAGAGGAAGTCTTTGCCCGGATATCATTTCCTGTTGCTCCCAGAGGTTACAACCTCGTCGGACGATAGCCGATGGGTTCTGAGATTGGTTAAGGTAACAGTCTGAGGAGCAACTATTATGAAACTGTTGTTGTGGCCTTATATTGACCAGATAGGGGTGTTCTGATGGTTGTTGCTCTTCAGCCACTATTTTTTATTTGACAGGTATTGATTTGTTTGGCCACAGTGGGAACAAATTGTGAAAAGACCATTAACATATCACCTTTAAAGTGCAAACAGTTAAGTTTACACATCTGTTCATTTGATGAATCTAAGTCCAGTATTGACTCTCTTTTAGCTCTATTTTTGGTCTGCACCACCTGCTCCACTACGTTCACCAGCTAGTACAGTGACTTTTTTTTTTTTACAGCTTTTAATTTTTCTGACGCTATGAGAGCACTGAGAGTGAACCTGTGTCCGGACAGTCAATGAGCTGTGTAAAGCTGAGAGAGCTGCAGATTCAGCTTTTCTGGAGGTTTAATACAAACGGAGACACCTTTCACAGTAGACGTGTTTCCATAAACTTATTATGATATATTGTAAGTATTGCATCAGAAAGCTTGATGGATACGGCAAAAAAATAATAATAATAATAATAAAAAGTGTAAGTATGTGAACATTTTTAGAACGTTTTAACTGGCGCCACCCACTGCTTATTTAATGAACTCCAATTCTTCACATGATGGTAGTTGATGGAAACAAGCATTCAGTTAGCATTGTCTTCTGCTGAATTACTTGAAATTTGGTTACGATTTTCATACATACATTTTGATGTCTTTTGTCATTGTTATTAACAAAATATTGAATATGGCTGCTTTAAGTGTTGGTGCATAACTTGTAGGTTTTCATTTGGGCCTGGCTGTTCAGAACTTGATCCAGACTGTTTGCCTCCAATTTCCTCCCTGAAAGCTGACTGCATCCATCACTGCCAACACAGAGGCAGTCTCTGGCATCTGCTATATTGTCCTCATTTGTTCAGTGAGAAACTTCCTGCAGTTTCTTTTCTCAGTTTGAAGGTATCATGGTGGTCCACGGTCTTATAGAAAACCATAAAAACTGACATTTCATTCAATGCAACGCTGTGGAGATCAAATCACGCAGATCCAAAAAGAAGAGGCAGATGGTTCCAGTTAGATTGTGTTTACAGACAAATAAATAAATCTACTGCTAATCAGCATTCCACTGAAAGCCACTGCACCGTGCTAAAAATAACCAAAAATGACTTCGCTCTTCATTCAGACCAGTCTGTGCGAGATGCTCAGCTGCAGTCGGCCTCGGGATGAGTTTCTGTGGATGTATTCCGAGGAATGTGTCACTGCTCAGAGGCTGATTTATTCATGATCTGAACACAGAGATCGGTGGGTGCCCTCGAATCCTTTTCTCATCTCTGAAAGTAAGAAGAACACATGTCACCGCCCACTCAATCAGAATACTTCAATGGTCCGGTGCAGTAAATGTTGGAGTCTTTGTCTGGGTGACATTGATGCAGAGGCATGTTGACAGCTTAGTGCACACTTAACGCACATCAGGAGCAGTACAGTGCACGGGGACTGACAAGTCCTCTTTATGAAATCCACGGGGGAAATCAAGCTAAAAGCCTTTAAACTTGAAACGATGCAGATCAGATCAGTCAGGGAAGTTGTTTTAAGGATTTCAGCAGCTAAGGTTTGGGTTTGTGTTAAAGGGAAGTGAAAAACAACAATGTGACCTGTATTCTTAAGTGTTAGTACATTATGTACTAGTTTGCTTTCATCTTAATATGAGGAACTTCCTCAATCTGGCATGGACGCTATTGAATCAGACATGTGTGATCCTATTCCACAATACAGTAACTATACAAAATGTTCGGGGTTTACGTTTTTTGTTTTTTTTTGAGTTTATCAGTCTCAGTTTAAAAGGTGTCAGCTTCTCTTGAATGCTCCATCTGCACACAATCTGTAAAAACACTAGATTTAAACACTGCTTTTCTCCCAGGCGCATACTTAACACCTGTCAGATCACAAAAACACCTGTGAAGATGAAAATATGACAGAAAAATATAGCTAAAGGAAACAGACTTGAATGGGGGACAGACTTTGTCACAACACCAGAGTGCCATCGGATGAATGCAAAGTCCAAGCAACAGCCAAACATCAAGTAAGGTTCAAATTTGACAAGACATAGCAGCCAGCTAATATTAATTACTAGTCCAACAGCAAGAGGCCCAGCTAGGCATTTGTCTTTCAGCATCTTATTTCACCAAGGTCTCGCCAACGACTAAAAGTCAGTCTGAGATTTACTCCCATCTGGCAGCTTCTTGCTCTGTCAGTTTCTCCTCTAGTCTTTTTGGCTTCCTTTGTCAATGCCCTCTTCAGGCTCCTTGTCTCTGCTGAGCCAAGTTACATTGCCCGTTGCCAACTTCATTTCTGGTGCCCATTCCAGTGTCACTCCCCATCTGCATTCCCCGTGACCAAGGCCCGAAAGACCTCCTCTAATACTCACATACTCACATTTCTGGCAGCCTGGCTAGCAAACTGAGTTAGCTAACATTAGCTAACAGCAGCTACAGTTTGCAGCAGTTTACTTTACTGTCCATCAGGAAACTCTGTAAATGGAGAGACCTGCTGGTCCAAAACACCTGCAGTATAAATACTAACATTCATTCCCCAGGTGCTCTGAGCTCACAGTCTGAGTAGCCAGGCTGACAAACTGAGCAGCTACAGTTCACAGCAGTATCGGGAAAGTCTGTAAATCACAGAGAGTTGATACAGAGCAGCCGGTGGACATCAGAGGGAAAACCAGAAAACATTTTCTCCATAAAATATGTGCCGTAAAGCGTTACAAACTTTTAGATGTACGAATGAGAGACGCCATTCACCTGATTACAAGTCAGCGGAGCATCGTAATGATTTAATATCTGTTATTTCATGGTAGAAAAGTTACTTTAATGTTGCTTTAAATTTATTTGGCTGCAAAACGTAATCCAGTGTCGTACTATAGCTCGTGTCGCTGTTCATGGAGTCCAGCCACGCTTTCCATTGCAAATATTGCTCAGATAGTTTTGCCCTCAGGAATGAAACTAAGTTCAATGCACACACACACACACACACACACCCACGTTGTTCACACCCATATGACTCAGCTGTTCGTGTGTGGATGTGTATCTAATAAAGTGGCTTGCAGAGCAGCAGGACAAGCGTCCCACTGAGCTCCCTCTGACTATAAAACACAGGCTGCCCACAGCGGCGAACGTCAGGTCCGCCGCCTGTATCACATCAGGTAAACAGGTATTTATTGCTGCCACATCACATCAGCTAAAGGTACATCACGGCTCTGTTTCCTAGCAACATTCTCCATTAAGTCCAGCACTAATGAATTCTTGCTGTGCTGTGCTGAATTCAGAGGCGGCGGTGACGACCTGAAGTCATACCCACCAGTGTGTGAGCAGTGATTTGTTTGGTCACCGAGCGCTGTTGGTCATTATAGCCGCAGGTCATTTTCCTGCACAGCAGGATTGTGGGATGTTAAAGCCTTCAGTTTGTATGAAACTTTCCTCACCAGTGGAGCTAGGAACAAATGTGTCCTAGGACCGTGTGTGTGGCACAAACCGTGTTGGTACTGACAATCTTTTTTCGACCTTATGATGCCATTTTCTCACATAACAATGTAATCAGTCAGTCAAGTGACTCATTCGACCGTGAGTCCACAGAGCAGGAGAGATAATAATCTGAGTAAACAACCTACAAGTCCTCCAACACCTTCCAGCCCTCGGATCTGACTCCCTCCATGTTTAAAACATCATGACAGAGACGCTGCACAAAGGCTAAAAAGAGATATGTTCGGAGGTGCATTC
The DNA here is from genome assembly GCA_028641955.1 of Protonibea diacanthus. Taxonomy (NCBI): domain Eukaryota; kingdom Metazoa; phylum Chordata; class Actinopteri; family Sciaenidae; genus Protonibea; species Protonibea diacanthus. Next base: position 12,292,517 of record CM053990.1, read on the forward strand.
AACACACTTTGAATACTAAAACAATTCCTGCAAAAAAATAAAAAATAAAAAAATAAGAACAATTCCTCTGAGTGCAAGAGAAGAACAAACAGAGAACAAACAGACAGAAGAACTCTTAAAAAAGAAAAAAAAAAAAACATTTTGCTCAGAGCTTCGCTGACTGGAGGCAATAAGATGGAAAAATGAATGAGACCAAATTTCCCCAGCGTGGATATAAATAATTGTTAAGTGCCGTCTTGGCCGATTTCATCCCTCAGTGAAAACTAGATTTCATTCAGTCTGGTGCACATCTGAAATTAATATCAGACCAAATTTGTTTAAGCCAACAGTTTATCTAATTCCACCAACCGATCTGTCCATTTATTTATTTAACCATCAAATTTATTAGAAAGGCTCCTTCTTCCACGGATATTGATCAGAAACAGCCCTCGAGTAAAGCAACATCGACACCAAGCTACAGATCAATAAAAGAATAATACTCACATCCTGTTTATCTCTGAATACTCTGGTGTTTCTGCTAGTTCACACTGATGTAATATTTTGGGTAATTATTAAGCTCTTGTTTCACTTGCACTGAAAGCTGCTGTGCCGCAGTTTAGACTCTGTTTCAATACAAAGACTTCTTATACGATGATTCATACGGTGTTGGACCATGTAGAGGAACAGCTGTAGCAGCAGGATTGCAATCCTCTCACCTCACTCTAGTATTCCAAGAGAAATTACGGTGGCCATGAAACACTCAAAAAATGCAAACATCCCTATCTGGAGCCAGTGTTTAGTTTGTCTATTCTAGGCTACTGTAGAAACATTTGTGTACATCCAACCTCCGACCCGTGGCGTCTGCAGATATAAAAGGTTCATTCTAAGGTTTCAAGTATATGTATATAGCTCTTTTAAAAGCAAACAGGGTTTTGCACCATAGGGCTTCACCAAGAGACAGAAAAAAATATATGAAATAAATAACACAGTTCAAAACCAGAGAATAAAAGTGGGTCTTAAGGTGCGCCTTAAAAGCATCAACAGACTATCTAATGGAGCTGCTACCAAAAAAAGCCTGGTCTCCGGCCTTTTTTTCTTCAAATGGGGCACAGCCAACATGGCAATTAGAAGAAAGAAGTGAACAGGAAGCCAGGTAGGGGGTGGGGGCTTGTTAGTAACTGGGCTGAAGTATTTTAAATCTGAACAGGAAATGGTACCCTGAGAGATGCTTAGGTAGAGTGACTCTTTCTAGATCAGCAGGTGATAGGAAGTGCCTGGCGGCTCATAAAATTTTCTCCAGCACCTGAATGCGTCATCCTTTTGAGAGACATTTCAAAGACTCCAAACTAAAACGGAACATTTCACGTCAAGTGATTCATTCGACAATTCGTAACTAAAGCTTTCATTCGTTTGCACGTTTCAGATGTACGAGCATTTTTAATGGACTCGCTCCACATTGGAAACATACAACGTGGGATGGGACGTGGGGATTCTTGGAGCCTTAAAGTCTGAATATTTGTGTTTTCTCTGCTGCAGTCGGTGGAGGTGAAGACCTGCGGCGTTACTGGTTGGACTACCTTCGAAAGACTCACGTTCTGGTGTACGTGGTGGACTCCTCCGACCGGAACCGCTTGCCATTGGCTAAGGCTGAACTGCATCGCCTGCTGAGTGTGGACCGCCAACTGCCCGTGGTCGTCCTGGGAAACAAACAGGTAAACCAGATGTTCAAGCTCTTCTTAAATGATCATACATGTGTTTTTAGCAACCCAAAATGCAGCCCATAATTAACAATTGTGTAATTTTCCTCACATTACTACGTGAAACAAACACAAATGTCGTATTTACATCCTGTTTTCTGGATTGTTTTTCACCGGTTGAGTTTCCATTGCTGCTCTTTTCATGACGTCATCTTGTTGCTTCCTCTTCTTCTGGTTTTCTGACTGGCATACTGGCGCCACGTACTATTTGCATAACAGTAGTGGATGGAAAGAAGCATTAATTTGCATGTGGTGAAAATTTGCAACACATTTGGATGGAAAGGCGGTTAATGTTATTGACTTGATGTTCACAGTGAGGGATTCGATAACAGCGGTGAAAACGCAGGTTTTTCCTTGTGAGTGAACTTTCACTGTGGTGAACTTTTTAAGAAACGCAACCAGACGTCACTCTGCAGTCGCCAGTCAGATGCTCATATTGGTCAAACCCTCCACAGTCAGCCTGAAATGTCTCTGAAACTAAGACTATCCAGGTGGATTCACGGACTAAACTTTGATAATCTACCTGTTGTGTTCTGGCTTTGTTTATTTCGTGTACCCAGCGTCTAAATTTGTGCCTGGCTCGCAGTTTACGCTGCGAAATAGCGACACAAAGAAGATTCATTTGGTTTGTCTGTCTTATTTCCTCATTGTTTTACAGCAGTTATATTCAACACAAAGAAAAGCCCCCATACACTGCGGCACAACCCTGCAGAGATTCGCCGCAGTGCCTGAACTCTTGTCTGAATGTACTCTCTGGAAACCAATGGCTGCCTAAAACAGTAAAAATATATATCCAAAGACCGAAAACCTAGCATGTATTTAAAAAATACAACATAAGAGTGTAGCATAGACTCTTTTGGTAAATATGGTAAAGATGTGAAACTGACATGGGATGGTCCATTAAGACCTTCCTGTGATTATTGAAGCTAAATAATAAACCTCATTACTCACTTCTCTGTTACATCTAGTGGGTGAAGGCCATCACCTGGTGTGGACTGGTGTTCTGGTAAAAACTCTCCAGTCCAAATTATAGTTTAGTAAAAGTTCACAAAAAAGAGCTGATGTACAGGTACGCTTGGTTCCCTCTTAATTTATCCAGCGGCAACGATCCATCAGACTCCTGAAATAAACATTTTTACATTTCCTCCTCGGCTCATATTTCTTCGCCCTGCGCGGCACTTGTGGAATTATACATGACCCTTAGAGGGAAGTAAGAATATTTGTCACATCTACTGTCGGAGCGCTGCAGCTTTCATCCTCTCAGCGCTCCTCGCAATATTAGAAAGAGAGAAATCTGAGATACTCACTGTTAAGTCATTTCAGTTACGCCAAAAGCATAACCGGTCTGTGTGTGTAGTCTAGTGAGTTTATGCAGTATTTTTATGTTTTATTTTTCAGAACAGGAGGCATTTTACGCTCCCTTTCCCCCTACTTTCATCTTCAAAATGAATATCTTCTAACATCAAACAGAATACCTGAAAGAGAAATCAAACAGAGACTTGGGTCTTTTTAAAACTACTGACTATTGATGTGACAGTGGCTATAGAAACCCAGACTCTCATTCAGGTTACACAGGTAAGCTTTGATGTTATACATCAAAATGTTCGACGTGAATGTAATATTTCCCGGTAAGCTTTTTTGGGGATTTTTCAGGTCGAAAGACATGTAGGCATATAAAAAGTAAAAGTGGGTTAAATTGGGTTGAATAACACATATAACGCTGTTTATATGTAAACAACTAAATGATGCTGAAAAAAACCTTTGGTGAAATGTCGAAAAACACACATGAAACCAGACACTTCTTAACCAAATTTGTGTTTTGACATGCAAATGATATTAACAGTATGCAGAACATGATGTTCTTTTTGTAAATTATGATCCCATCTAGAGAGAAATATATACGATAGATGAGAGAGGTATTACAGTGTGAGCTTGAAGATCCAATCAGGATAGAAGCATAATAATGTCCAATATATGGTCATTTCTGGCTCCAAAAAACGCTTCAGAACAATAAATAAAGTTACAAAGGTGGGGTTAGTCAAACTGGAGTGAGATATTTGATCGTTAAGTCATCAAATACCGACGTAAATGGCAAACAAAGTGGCTCGGAGCGAGCCACCCAACACAACAGGTGGCATTCATGCTCTGAGGTCATCGCACTGCTTCGGGTTGGAGGCTCAAAGATAGTTGATGGTTGAATGACTCACCCCGAGCTACTTTGTTTGTTTCCCATTTACATCCGTATTTGCCGGCCTCGAAAGTCATTGATCATACAACTGGAAGGCCACCACTACAAGTACCTAATAATAAACCACTGCACTCAAGTCTGTTAAATCATAAGGACAGCTCTCGATTCGGGCATCGGGCTTGAAATATCTGTCCATGAATAAATCATTTAATTGGAGTGCTGTCCTTGTCACCCCCCACCACAACCACTCGAATGCACTACTAGTTTTCAATCCCTGCTGCCATACTGTACAACGACAGACTAACTGTTGGTTTCAGTTCTCTTGATTTGTTTCTACACTGAAATGAATGGAAGTTAATGGTAAAAAAATGAAATCTATTGTCTCAAAGTGCCTCCAAACTTCCAATCCTTTCCCAAGAATACAGCTTGGCTGCGCACATGACGCAGGTGAATTTAAAAGAAATAAAGTCTTCAGTAGGAGGAACTCTTTTTGACAGCGATACCGGCTCTCACCCACCATTGCTTTGTTCTCTGCCTCGGCACTCGCTCTGTTTAAACAGTACAAAGGATGTTTCCAGCAGAACCTGCGTGTTGGAAAGGATGTGGTGGTGCAAAGGAACGAGGCGGACATCTACATACTCCAGCCTGCGTTGAATAGTTTGTGTAGGAGGGCAGTGTTACATTCACTGTCTTCATCTGCACAAGTTGTGATCAAAACGGAGCCAACTAACATTTAGAAGTGCGACATGTGGTTATTTAATAAAGTATTATGTTAATGCTGATTTTATTCTTTCTTGGGAAGTCAAGTCAGCTTGTTGGGGTGGAGTACATTTGGTGATTTGTTATATTTTTCTTTGTAATAAAATGAAAAGTAATACTCACCGATTGTAGGCTCTCGTTGTAGCTTTCCTCTGCGTGGAGGACTGGTGTCAGCTTGAATTCACAGTTGCATCTGATTCCAGTGTTTCCAGTTTGTGTATTCACTATGTTCTTAACACCTATATTTTATTAGAATATTGCTATATGTACATTTTTGTGGAGTGGGGAAGTGTAGGTTTTAATAGATGGTACACATATTTACAAAAGAAAACAGAACTGAGGTCAATGCTGGCACACTTTATCTTTTTGTCTTGGTTATTGTCCTTAAACAAAAAGACAGTCATTGTCAAACTGAGTTGAACTGGTTCTCCTCTCCTCACAGGATAAGCCAAACGCTGTGAGCGTGTCGGAGCTGTATGAAGCTTTGTCTCTGGGCTCCGTGACTGACGACAGGAAGCTGTTCCTCTTGGCTGCCCAGCTAGGCTCTGATGGAGCCCTGAGGAACTCCTGCCGGGGTCTGGACACCTTCCAGGACCTCCTGCTCCAGCTCATCTGATCTCACCTACCCCCCCGCAGAGTAGGCGATGGAGGGAGGACAACAAAGGGTTGGTTTAGGGCAATCTTCCTCCTCCTCTTCCTCCTCCTTGTTTAAGCTCTGTCTTATCTGAGGCAGAGGAGGAGGAGATGACGAAGACTGCAGGAACTGAGGCAGAGAAATTACTGAATCAGTAGAGACGATGTGGTGCAAAGCCTCGTGGTACCTCCTCATCTTCCTCTTCAGCCTTTACAAACCGCGTCAGTTCAGCGTTCATCTAATGTTACACTCTTCACATCTTACTCATCGGAGAAGAGGAGGTGCAGAGTGAGGAGGATGAGGACAGAAGGTGGGACAGAAGGATGAAGGTTTGTTCATGGAGTCTGTGACTCAGAACAACAGTGTTCACCTCCTGTCAATGATTCAGACTTTGGACCAAGCTTAATGTCAACCTGTGACAGGTTAATTTAAGCATATAGATTACACTGTATAAATGTCATGTTTGTAGATGCATATACAGATTTCGTCTGGTTTGCTGGTCTTGTGATCTTGTGCTTGATCAGAGAAATCAGCAGAGCAGAACAGGCAGTAGTCGAGGTAGCCAGGTTGGAGCCCCCCGAGGATTAAAGCTGCACCGGCTCTGTGAATTCATTGACTGGGTGTTTGAAGGATACCCGCTGACTCGTACTCTGAGGCTTTTCTGAGATCCCGGGGAATTTTGTGAGGGAATTTAAAGGGAACTCCTGACAGTTTGAAAAGCAGCGTGTTAGTTTTCTTGTCACGAATCAAGTGTTGAGAGAAAGCTTTCCACGTTTTGATGACTATCAAAAGCTTCTTCATTTAGAACTAATACAACTAATCTTGATTGTGTCCTGACAACACTACAGTCGACCACCACATTTAATTAAATATTTGCCAGTATCCCAGTTCCCCAAATATAGTATGCTAAACCTCAAATTTCAGATGACACCACTTGTGCATCCTCTTCTTCTGGTTTTCTGACTGGGGAATAGGTGCTACCTACTGCTTATCTCGTGAACTAACTCATAATATTTGCACAACAATAGTGAATGGAGACAAGCATTCATTCCCATTCCCTTTTGCTGAACTACTCGAAATTCGGAAACTCAGCGACTGACACTTTAGGACTACAGTATGTACAGACACAGTTGGCAACTGCCCATTGTTCTGATGGTGCATTATTCCGAAAACCCTGTAGTCTTATACCCAATTGTCCTATAACTTATTATCCCAAAAACAAAAGCCCACTGCTCCGAAGATTTTTCCGAAAACTCTCCCTTGAGTTTTGAACATGCAGAAAAGGACAGTCAGGTGACGGTATGGTGACATTTGTCATCATGGTAACAGTACTAAACTCGTGGTTGGCTTTAAGTTACGAACATAAGTTTGTCGTACCAGAGTGTGCATTTTCGAGCAATGGTCGTTTGTTTTCAGAATAATGGGTTGTTGCAACAATACAACATAAAATAAAGATATTAAGTATTGGGGGTTTCGGAATAACGGACTGTTGGAACAATGACATGGCACCGCAGCCATACAAGGTCAGAATGAACATAAACGAGAAACCTTCCCTCTGGGAACGCAAGAAGAGCATTTTGTGAAGATCTCATTTCAGTTGTACTCACCAGTTTCTGTTCATTTAAGGATTTGAGCTCAATTCTTCAAGTCTTTTAAGCCCATAACATCCCAATCATGTTTGCTCCAGTTAGATCACTGTTTAGAAAATGTTTAGACGAGGACTAGTGTCCAGTTAAACACATCGTTGAATGTATAAATGTGAAGTATTTGATCCTACTTGCAGAGACAAACTGGAATTAGCTCGATTCTGATTTTTAATGCTGTCCGTGTGCAGCGATGTTTGCTCATGATGCACAATTTTTTAATGAATGTGAAGTTTTATTCCTTTTGATGTACAGTAATCCTGCTGAAGAGTTTAGTGGATGTTTTTATAACCAATGACTGCTTATCATTCTTGTCTTTGTGTTATGTGAGTGGAACTGTTAGATATGAATCCATGCATGTCTTTGTGTTTTATTTTCCTCTTTAAGGATGACATTAGCATGTCAGCCGTAGTGTCCATTTAGGTAGGTTTAGGTTTTTTAGTCCTATGGTTAGGTTGTTTAGATTTTACACATCAAAGTCTGTTGCTGCATACCTGTATGAAGTCTCATAAATATTCTCAAGTGATTGATTCAGCATCAATTACAGCTAAAGACAATGAAATAAATCTATTGGTATGGAAGCCTCTCTGCTTGAGGCTAGCTCGAGGCTACATTAGCCGCTACTACAAGTACAGTAGTATAACGCACACTGAAGTCTGCATTCTGGGTAATGTAGGCCCCAGATTTTGACAACGAAGAAGAATGCATGGAATAAAAATGATGTCTCTGGATCTGCTGCATTGATTTTAATGTTTCTTTTTTACAGTCCACAATGTTACACTAGTGAAATGCTCTATCAGTGGATACTCTTTAAATGTGTTTCTTTTAAAACAATGTAAAATTATCTGTACCTGACTCGAGATAAGCTCTCTTATTTCTTTTTTAATTTCACAGAAGAATTATTGTACTGACTGTACTGTAGGTGACCTTCACCATGATGACAACAATAAACAAAGAGAAAAAGATTTAAGGGGCTAAATTTACAGAATATAATATTCATAACTCTTGTTTTCATTAGACTTTTATATCTACACATGCTGTGGGTTTGCCATGCTTCTACAGTAACCCAGAATGGACAAGTTAAACACTACAACTAGTAAACTAGAGGCCTTTTTTTATTTCTCGTGTTTCATTTCATGTGTTTAAAACTGCCGTAGTTTGGTTTGGTTTAGGCAGCAAAACTACTTTATGTTTAGGAGAAGATCACAGTTTGGGTAAAATTAAATATACTAGTTACGTCCGACAAGTTACATACATAAGCTGGTGACACCAAAGTGACTATTTTCAGAACAATAGGCCTTTGGAGAATCAGCTGTTTGTTTTGTTTAAATAACAGGCTGTTGTATGGCCTTTTGGGACATTTTTCGGATTATGGAATAATGATACAGTAATTTCATTGGGATTAAGATCTTTTTTGCTTGGGGATATCATGTAAATATAACTGGAAGCATGCCAATGTAGTAACATAGTCTCCCGATGGATCAACAGTACCCTGGACGACTGTCCACAAACAAAAATAATGTTAACAAGCACTGCAGACTTGGACGTTTAAAGTCTTTCCCTCTGTCTCTGATGACTGAGCATGTCGATGCAAATGCAAACACAGATAATCTATAGGTCTCTATAGTTGGCTGGCTTTGTTTTTTCGGGCAAAGTTCCACAACTGGTCGAACAGGAAGCTATTTTCGCTGAGACGTCACTCTGGCACAGAGTTGCAGTGTTTCGGTTCAGCAGGTCACTATGACCGTGAGGCAGCATGGCTCAGTCTGCATGAAGACTCACAGCTTGTGGATGAAAGCTTGTCATCTTGTAAAGCTGTGGGACATCAAATCAATTCATCATACAAATGAAATAAGTTATTCATAATGTGAAGTACATGATGTTTAATGAAACCTATTAAATGTGAGTTTGTTTGTATGTTTTAACTGTCGACATTTAAAGGGGTACATGTTAATATCACTCACCAGACCTGAGTTTATTTGGGAGAAATTAGATCTTCATGCCACAATAAAAAAATATCTTAATCTTACATTGTAATGGTTTAAGGGTCATACATGACATTTTGCTGTTCTTAGATCATAAGCACCAGTAAGTTACAGTTTAGTTTGTCCTGGCACCAGAGGACAGAACGAAGCTATGGTGGACATTTCACGTCATTTTAAATTCAGGTTGGCAGGCTCAGTTCTGCACTGTCAGACTTTGGTCAACTTTCAACACAAGGTGGACTCTATGGACATTTACTGGATGAGACTGAGAGGTTAGTAGCCTATGTTTAAAACGTAACATTAACATGCTAACGTTAACGATAGCATGACTGTTGTACTTAAGTTGTACTTGATGCATTATGCTTAAATAGCATTTTATCTTTGTAGCTGCTCCAAAAAGTAAGTAAAAAGTACAATCATGTCTTTTGAAATGTAGTTAAGTAGTAGAATATGGAAAAAAAATCAAGTACAAGTACCTCAAATTTGTACTTACTTAAGTAATATAAGAATATAATTAGTTATCCTCCACATCATTATGTAGCTTGTAAATCTTAGGATGTCATCATTTAGTTGGTCAGCAAGTGTACAGTTTGCATGTTAATATGCTAACATGTATTATGATGCTTTATTATGAAGTATTAACCACAGGTACAGGTGAGGCTGACAGGTGTGTGGTCATTAGTTTTAGTCTTCAACACAGTCTTCCGGAAAACAACCAGCTGCTGGCATACAACACTGAGCATTCATACCTAACCTATACTATAACCTCTAGTCTGCTGCTGCAATGAATTACGTGTCCTCCCCCCCCGAAGGTGCCGAGGATGTTTTTACTCGATTGTCAAACACATGACTCTGCAAGAACCTGCAGTTACTCAGTGGAACGAGGCAGTAAATGATCGACGAGGATAACAAAGGTCAGTGGTAGATGTAGGTCAAACTATTGTTTCGCTGTTAACTTGTGCAACAGATAAATCTGAAACAACAAAAGATAATAAAGATAATGTGCCCCAGGTCCACATGACTCAAGCAGGGAGGGAAAATGATTTTACAATGTAACTTGTAGGTTTATCTACTGTTTACCAGCTGATTTCTTGAATGGCATGTAAACCAGAAACCTGGTCTCTGTAATCGGGCGGAGATGAGAGAAACATGATTTCCAGGTGGATTGAAAGTTTCTCTGATCTGTCTATGGGTAACTTGGTTCCTATCAGCTTTTTACGCAACAGCATGGCTGTTGGCTGAAAGAAAATGCCTTCTTTGAGATGAAATAACTCAGACTGAAACAGACTCCAACTCAAAATAGCCTCAGCTAGTTTAAATAAGTAGTTGCTGGACATTTGTTACATTCAGACAGTTTGCCTTCAGTCTTTAAACTGCCCATTGTTCCAACGGCCCATTATTCCGAAACCCCAATAGTCCGAAAAATGTCCCATTGGACTGAAAGCCCATTTATCCGACAGTCCAGTATTCCAGAAAAACAAAAGCCCACGGCTCCAAAGGCCAGTTGTTTTCTGAAAATACACTCCTTTTTTTCCCTTGGTATCTTTGTGGATTTGGATGTGCAGGAAAGGACGAAGTGAGGTGACCTTCATCTTACATGGTAACAATAGTCAGGTGAACTTTGTTGTTATGAATGGTTTGAAACGATTGTAGTTTGGTTAGGTTTCAGAAAAGACTGTGGTTTGGGTTGAAATAAGTACGATGGTTAAGTCACTTATGTTTCTACATAAGTTGGCGATACCATATTGTGTATTTTTGGAAGAATGGGACTTTTGGTCCAATGGGACATTTTCTAGACTATTGGGGTTTTAGAATCATGGAATGACACAGTCAGTCTGCCGTGACACACAAAAGTCAGATAGTTGTGTTTTCTACCACAAATAAGCAATCAAAGGATCAAAAATAAGGGCATGGGTAGGGCAAAATCACCACTGGAGGATTGGTGCAGCTTCTGCAGTATTGTAAATGTTATACCAAACTGTTACGGGGAAGAGGGGGGGGGGGGGGGGTTTCCAGACCATCTATGTTCCAGCACTGACCTATGGTCAAGTTCCGGCTACATCGAACTGGTAGGAGATCCCGGGGCAGATCCAGAACCTGCTGGAAGAACTATATAACCCATCTGGCCTGTGAACACCTCGGGATCCCCCAGGAAGAGCTGGAACACTCTCCTAAACCTGCTGCCACTGCGACCCGACCCGGATAACTGGAAGGAAGTGGATGGATAGAAAGCAGTCAAAGTAAGGTGTCAGTTCTTGTGCCTGGCCGTTATGAATTGCAGTGTTTTGGTCCCAGTTGTCCTTCTACGTTTCGTGCAATGTCATTCGATCCTTTAACAGAAATAAATGTTTGGTCCTTCAGAGTTAAACACTCTGGAAGAAAATATGTAGCTCTGACTGTGTTAGGATGCTTTTCATCTTAGAGGTTGCTGCAGGTGCTGCAGGAACACAGAGGAACCATTTAGAAAAGTTTGAAGGTTTTGGGCAATAAAAGGTTAGACAAGCTACATCTCCCAATATCCACTTTGGTTTTCTGAAGCCATGAACAAACTCAGCAGGGTACTAAGGTACAGTTTACATGAGTCACAGTCATGTGGATGTGATGTGACTCATAAGTCATACATGTTCTATAGGCGACCGCATTGGGCGTATTTATAGACAAACTGTGCAGCATAATAATAGACACTGAGAAACTTTATGCAGTGCCTTTTTTTTCTCTTGAAGCTGCTTCCACCAGCTTTATTGCTCACATTTAAATTGGATGCTTCCCTCAGCGTGATGTAGGTTTCTATCTACCTGCCAAACTCGCCTCTGTTGTTTACTTCACACTGTTTTATCCCCCGGAGCCATCAATGCAACCACAGCTTTTCAGATGATGGTGCGTTTGTGTTGCTGCAAATTCACACCAAGGCTTTGCTGAATTAACTCTTCTGCTCCACCCCTGATTACCATAGACCACCATGTCTTTTTTCCAATCAGACCTAATTTATGCCATTACAACACTGTTGTCAAGGTCAAGAGACCACTTTGAAAATGACAACGCCAGGTTTTTCCAAATGTAGCATTATCTTAGTCCCCTTATTGAGAAGCTTGATTGGTACCAATGGATGCCGTAGATCTTTTGGTTTTCTTTGCTACATCTTCTCATAAGTGATGAAAGTACTAATATTGGCTGATGTCACTGGTGTTCTACCGGAGTTTGAGAGGTTAATAGGTCAATCCAGCTATACCTTTTATGAAATTAAAACTTATTTTTCAAGTCAGCCCTCATGAATCTTTGACTGTGCATCATTGCCTGGATCGTGGGATATTGTAGTATTTTTGGGGGGTGATTTCCTGCTATGTAGAGGCCAGATAAAACTGATGCTTCCAACAAGTGGCAGGTTCAACTGTGTCAGAGAGTTATTTTAACAAAAGCAGTTAATGTGAAGCACTTTGCATACACTACAGAGCGAATAGTGAGATGTCCCCACAGCAACAGTTGCTTGCTGACAGGGTTAAATGAGCCAATGCACTTTTAAAAAACACTTTATAACTCAAGCAGGTTTCTTTAGATTTGATGTTGAGCACTTCTTCAGCAATACGAGTTTTACAGTATGTGTCTATCCAAGCCTGGTAGATTTTATTCCTCTGTGCCTCCAACGTTAGCCAGAAAACAGTAAAAACACATCAATGAGCAATGAGTAGGGATTGTAAAATAAATCTTGAGGGGCTGAAAGAGCTTTTGGAAGATTTAGCTTTCATACTTTCCTCTAATCTTTGCCTTTCCTCTTGAGGATTACTCAATGATTTTACCTCTTCAGGCTGCTTACAACAACTAACAAAACAAATATCACTCATTTGTTGAACTCTGCTGAGGGGGCACAAAATAGTCCTTGCTTTCTTTTCATGACTCACAAGCCAAAAAGGTTCGAAACAACTGAATGAATGCTGAAAACGGTCCACGACAACTGGACTATTTCCTCCAGTTAGAGCAATGTTTGATTAAATCTACAGCAAGCAGCCATTTAAAGAAATAACTAAACTTTTTAAAGAATTAAACTACATACTTGTGAATGTTTTAAGATTTCAACTTAGAGTTGAGAATCACATTCATGAAGTCAGAAAGTATTCAGACACACGTTAACACAGTGTTGGTTAATGTTCTTTTCATGGGATTTATGAAAAATATTTTTAAAAAACACCAGACTGATCCTGTTAAACCTTCATTTCCTTTCCCTGAAGGCCGACTCTCACAGAGAATCCTCTTCCAACATTTCTTGCGAATGTCAGAAAATATTGAGGTGGTAATTTATTTTCTAAAGCACTCAACTGTCGATTCAAAGCTTTCGTTTGTGTTTGTCACGACATGTTCAGGGTCATCGTCCTGTTCATCTTCACTTGTGTTAAGTGTGACCTAAACTTCTTATTCTAACCCGACTGTTTTCATCAGCACAAACTGGGTCAATTGGTTAACAACTGTGTTGTGTGAAAATTGTGTGAACATTTTCCACGCAGTTTTAAAATAGCTGGAAACTCGAAACTGCACAAATCTCCAGTCTGGTTGAAAACATGATGCTACGGTCAGATTCCTCCCCAAACATGAACATCTTCATCAACATTTGATGGTTTAACTGAAGATTTAACACGTCAGTTCAGCGTGACTATATCATGGTGAGGAAATGTAAGGATGCTTTTCATCCTGGAGGAAGAAAAACACATCTGCTAAATGAGCTTCAGGGTGTTTATATCATACATATTTAAAAATACATCTCAGTTAACTATGTTTGACGTTCAGAACATACAGTTGAGATCAAGAAGTAAAAGTAAAAACAGGAAGTCTTGACAGAGAGGATCATAACAGGAGAAATGTCCAAAAACATCTGTAAGGTCCTCAACGAGAAACAGAAGTTGGTGCTTGTCCTCCAGTTCTCCTGGATCATCTTATTCTGATCCTGGGTCTGCCAATGTCTCGCTTCTGTCACAGTCTGACCTGTGAATGAGGTCCATCTCATTAAGTCCAGAACAGGGTTTGCCAATCTACTGGGCCATGGGCTGTGGAACATCTAACGAGCTGATGAAGGCATTATAGTGGTCCGGGTGGCAGCGCTTGTACTCGTTGATTTTCCTCTTGATCTGTTTGGGTGTGTCCTGGTAGTAGTTCTTCTCATCCCTGGCCATCGCCTGCAGGGACAATAAAGAACAGGACAGTTAAAGTTTGGTGTAAAACTAGAGTAATAGTGCTCTGTTTTGGACCGCAAACTAAGACAAACAGAACAGTTAAAAGTTATTTTAATAAATTTAATCACAACTTTAGGTCCCCATGAAGCGGAATGCATGTTATTTGCTTATTTCCGCTAAAAACAGTCCCCTGCCCCTCACAGCTTAACTGGGACTGAGCACAGCATCCAAAGCCAACAGCGGGCCATTTCATGAGAGGAAATACAGTACTGAGGTGGTTTTCTTGCCAAGTTTGGCTACTGGCAGTCTGTTAGCGTTAGCTGCAAGGCTAATCTAATAGCAGAGCTCTACTCTGGCCAGTAGTTTTAGGGGTATTCTGGGCTAGATGTGAAGTCATCTTCTTTAAATCATCTGGGTCTGAGGGTCAAGAGGACCAGCTCTGTCCTGGACTGCCCCCTAGACTCCATAGACGAAGAGGGAGAGAGGAGGATGTTCAAGCTAATCCGATTGGGGACACTTGGCGATACCCTCCACTATACTCATCATGTCATGTCAACATGGAGGAGCCGACACTACTTTGGGAACTTATCTTCAATATATGAGACATTTCACTCTGAATCAGAGTCCAGAGAGTCTAGACCACCTGACACCTCTGCGCTACTGTTAGTGTTGTGGCTAAAAAGACAATTTATACATTTGAAGTCGTCTTACTGGCAGCACAGGTCCATTTTAAGTTCTGAACTACAGTAAAAACCATAAATCTATCCAATTTTAGAACATGGAGGGTTCGTGCACGTCGTTTCCACTTTGAGTGTGATGATGTGTCGATCAAGAAACCCATAAAAATACATTTTCGGGCGGTATAATTAATTGCTGCAGTCACATGCAGGTGACTGACTCAGCTTGTCAGGGATGGAATATTTTCAGGGATGTTTTATTGCAGAAAACTCACACAACATCCTCTGTTATTGACTGGTTCTGACTTGGCAGTGCTCCCAGTGATGATTCAGTTCCATTTAAAGCAACCATTTGAATGAGGAACTTTACGGATAAAAGCTCAAGTAATTTCAACTTCTGCCACTCGCCGCTTTGAGCAATAAAAACTATAAACTCACACTAAGTGCTCAGCTCGGCCTGTGATGTGCCCCTTCGATCTAAAGTCATGAGAAAAACCGACGCTGAGGAAAAGAAAATCACGGAAGCAGAGTCTGTCCTTCAGCTGTGCAGCTTCGCTCAAAGTTTTTCTAAAACCAAAACAGAGGAAGGACGCCGTTATCATCGGCTGCGCGGAAGATAAAAATATTCATCTGACAAATTAAGTTTCCTCCGCAGCGACTGAGCACGTCCAGGGTGGTACAAAGAAAACGTCTCAGACCTTGGCAGACAGCCCTCATATCTCAGACGTCAGAGCGTCCTTGAATGCACCACCGGGGGAAACTTTGCCGAACGGTTTCCAAACATACAGATGAAGTCCAGCCAGTGAATATCAAACCTGGGCTCACAATCAGCTGTTATTCCACATACATGATTGTTTCTGAGGTTTGATCAATCCCTCGTCTGCTGAGCTGAGTTTTAAAGGAATAGTTCAACATTTGGGGAAATGCTGATTCCCTTTGATTGCAGGGAGTTGGATGAAAAGATCAATGCCGCTCTCATGCCTATACAATAAGCATGAAGTTACTATGAGGTAAGCATTTAAACACTGGACCTTGAACAAGAACTGGGAACTGCCAAGCATCATCTGAATTTATGAAATTCAAATTCAGAAAGGTCGTGTCTCAATGGTGAACCCACATCTGGAACTCTTACACTTGATTCAGCACAGTAGCGCTTAACCCCCAAATGCTAATAGACCTGATCACTCTTGTTGTAGACTATGATTGTGATTCGAACATTATATATTTTTTCGACCTGGTATATTTTTGACTGGATGCTACATCAACCAGCACAGAACAGATCAAGCTGGCCGAATGTCAGAAACAGTGTAGGAATCCAGTCGGTTTTCAAAATAAAACTCCTCCTGATAAGACTCCTGAAAAACCACTCTCAATTTAACTACGTAGCCTACCTAATCAAAGAAGAAGCACATAAGCGAAGGGAAAATGACCATATCTGAGCAAATTAACATCTGGCGGCAAAACTTCACTTCCGGTGACGGCTGGGAGTCACAGGACCGCGCCTGGTGGAATTTACGTCAGATCTACTGCGAGCTGGTTCAAAATATCCTCGTCTCACAGAGTTTAAGCACGTTAGCAGTTACACAAAGAGGAAAAACAAGAAATCTGTTGTTTGAAAGAGTGACAGATTTATTGGAGTGAAAGTTTGAGAAAGCCTTTAGAAAGTCGGGTAATGTGGTTTTAAGTGCGACAAGGGAGAAATCTGTGGTGGATAAATGTCAGGCTCAGTATATGTCTTGGTCATGGGGTAGATTATGTCAGAAATCGTAGTGAAATCAGTAGAACTCAGTGGATGCATGGAAGGTAAAAGTAACTCTTTAAAATTTACTAAACATAAAAACATTTAACCTCCCTGTCTCTCTTATTGTGGCAACAGGCTTCGATTCTTGCTCTCACCTTGTAGTTGTCGTTGTGTTCTCGGATCATGTACTGAGCGTACTCGATCAGGTCGGACGATAACGTCTTGGAGTCTTTCTCTGGGCGGCTGGCCTCGTCCTCCAGCTCTGTTTGAATCCACACAAACACAAATTCAGGATGTAAAACACATCGTGACAATACAAGGGCATCAAAATAAAGGGAAGGACTGAAAAAAATACATGCAAATCTCAGACAGAACTACCAGTGTTCAGAGGCATTCAGCGCTGAAGCTTCTAGTGAAGAACGTAAAAGTGAAGCTCTACTTTGGTTTAGAAACTGGTGCTGTTGGTTATTTAATTTTTTCTTTGGTTTAAAACATACACTTAGAGGTCAATGGCGAAAATATTCATGAAACGGGCTAATCGTTATAGCTAATCGCTGGGAACAGATGTGCCAGTCAATGTACGTCCACTAAAAGTTATTGGTTTTGTCACTAACAGGCTCAGACTGTTATTCTAAGCATCTGAAAACATTAGTGAAAGGACCGGACAGAGAAAGAACCAGCTATCGCTTGCCCTCAGTCCATACTTTACCTCACTTCAAGTGAGCAACAAACTAAAACTCACCAAAACGGTCTTTGTCAGTCTACTGTCTCTGGCTTGGTCAAAAATAATTCCTTAATTCAACAAATAGTTGTTTGCTGCTATATTAATGTTCTAAACATCACATATAAATAAACTTTAACCTGTGAAGTACAGGCTAACTCTGCTTTTACTACAACAAAAGTCAACCTCATCCACAAGCAGCACTGCATTTACCACTTAAACCGTGAACATCTTCTCCTTTATAACATAAATGGGGCAAATTCTACCTTATTGTGGCAGAAGATAAGAGGATTGTTGTGGAGTTATCCTTACAAATAGGATTTAAACCTGCTGTGTTTTGGAGTCTGCTAAGATCACCTGAAGCAGCAATAAGTTTGACGCCGGGTTGTTTTCCATCTGTGTTAAGTTCTCGCTTGATTAAAGTGCTTGTACCGTCTTTTGTCAGACCTCCGGTGCAAAACAAATTAAGAAGAGCTGGAGAACGAAAGAAGTGAAGACTTAACATGATGAGGTTTTCATAAGAAATGACTTACGGTTGAGAACGTAGGGCTTGGTCACGATGCAGACGGGCGCTTTCGTCTGTCTCTCTCTGCCGAGGAGCTACAAGTGTGGACAAAAACACATTATGAAGAACAATGGAGGTCATGAGACGGCGTGTTTGGATTCTGCGTTAATCGATCGGGACGGAGGAGCATAAACATGTTTCTTCTCCGCAGATCATCCATCTTCTTCTCTAATGTGACACGACAGGTACGAAATGTGGGGCTTTCCACGAGTGAGGCGATTTCAAGATAACACCGGAGTTGAAGTGTGCGTGCCGCCGCAGCCCAGAGGAGGCAAGGAAAATTCATCATTTATGAGTCGTTCGCTGTCATATTAACAAAATTAAACCGTGTCTCAGGCTGAAAACAAGCTGCTGCCCAGAGGACTCAGGAGGTTAATTAACCTGAGAATGAGTCAGTGAAGGCAACACGGAAATATCATGAAGCATCAAATGATATATTCATGCACACACATATAACAAACACATCTTTAACTAAAGTTTGTTTTAAGGTGTTTTGTTCTCGTGTGTTTAATCATCATAATCACATCTCTGTCACCCCCTTCTGACTCAAACAAAAACTACAGGACGTGAGCATGTTTTATTAACTCTAAAATGTAAATCCATCAGCTGAAGAGACACACACTAATTCAGCTACTGACTTCCCGTATCACCATGCATCCCCTGACTATCTTACAGACCTCCTTCAGACGTACACCTTACATAGGAGGACATAAATATCAAACATCAGTTACTACATGACAACCTCCAATAAGGCCGCATTCAGACAGAATCAGGCGCTAAGGTGAATCGCTGTAGGGTTGTTGTGTGGCGTTGTGTGGTGTTAACCGCTTTGAAACAATCAGGAAAAAACTTTATGTCTCTCAACCAGTGCTCACTGTCTCTCTCAAACCGTCGGACATAAACCAAACGAACCTCCTGAGTGTCGCCGTTTCGCAGCATGAATTGTGAGCAAGACTCCGATTTAGAAGCTGGGTACTTGAAATAAACACACAGGTGGATTATCAGAGTTTAGTCCACCATGAATCCACCTGGACAGTCTCTGCCTCAGAGACATTTCAGGCCGACTGTGGAGGTTTGACTGATCTGAGCGTCTGATTGGCTGCCGTAGCGTGACGTTAAGCTGTGTTTTTCCGGTTCAACTTCTCCGCCACAGGTTGCTGCGGCCGAAACGCATAACCCCAACTCAAATGAATGGAAAAGCCTAACCCGTCCACGGAGGCCAAAAAGTTAAACCGTGTTTTGCACCCATTAGTATTTTATATTTGCACCAACTGCTGCACATCAACTTCCCCATGCATAAATAATCTTACATTAGCCAGCGTTTCTAATATATATATCATTTATTCAGCAGCTGAACGTGATAAAAATGTAAAAATTTTATCAGTTTCAGAGTCAGATTAAAACGATCTGCTGCTCCTGAACTGGTTCATTGATGTGCAGTCACAGTACAAAAAAAAAAAAGACTTCCCTATAAAGAGTTTCATTTATGAAAGTGTAGTTGAACTTCAGATTTTAGAGAATCATGGCAGGAAAAAATGGACTAAAAGGTGCGACGGCACAGAGTTAATATCAGACGTGTTCAGAGCACGGCTGAGCAATTCATCCAAAATGTACCGAAACCACCTTTATGACTCTTTAATGAATCTAATTTCAGCCACGTTAATGTGTTTGATAAATGAATTCCTTCATACTGACTGCCTACTGAGAAAATGAGGTCAACATGGCTCCAGAAAAGCTTTGAGGGATGTAATTAACCCTGCCGACGAAGAAGAGAAGACGACACCGTGCTGGTCGTGTATTCACAGCTGGATGTAGATGAGTCTTCTTTGTGATTTGTTTCACACACACACACACACACACACACACACACAAAAGTATTGTCAATTTATTCACTAAATCATCCCCGAAATAAGAAATAGATAACAGAAGCTTTGAAAGTGTTATTTAAATCTGAACATAGCTTGAATATTTTTAGTTTTTCTTACCCACTAAACATGTTAAATTAATAATGCTCATTAATTATGATTTTCTGCTCATTATTCAGAGTGAATAATTCAGAAAAGTGCACGTGTATTTAATAAAGTATTGTTTCATTACGTGTTACTGAGGTAAATGTGACAATTAACGGTGATTTCAGGTGATATATACAAATTGTGAAACATGGTGTGTGCTCAGAAAATCTCCTCAGGTTTTCTAAACTAGAGGAAACTTCGGCGGTCACTTACACTTGGTTTCTTTATTGGCAGAGATCGGTTCGGATCGAAAGCCAGACCCATCTCCTGCAGATTACGGGCTGAGGACTTCTTGTTGTCCCACGCATTTCTAATCTGTGAACTGAGAAAAAGGACCGGTTGTAAATACAAAGATAGATATCGGCAAACATCAAGGAATTTCACAACAGAACAGAAAAGCAACAGAATTTTATATATATATATATATATATATATATAGCATATGTTGATATGCTGATAGGACATGATGTAAATACTGCAGTACTAATCTACACAGATGTATATCAGTGTATTCCTTAGTGGTCAGAGCTGTAATTAACAATTATTTTTTCATCATCAATGCATCATCAATTAATCTGTCAATCACTTTCTCAATTCATTGATTAGTAGTTGTGTGAAAATGTTTTTCCACAACCTAAACACATTAAGTTTACTGTCACAGAGGACCGTGGTGATGTGGGCAGCAATTAACAATTGTCTATATTATCCGTCAATCATTTTCTCGATAAGTAACATTTAGAATGAGGACTCTGACTTGTATGGAGTATTTTTAGCCTGTGGTACTTCAGTAAAGTATCCGAGTATCCGCTGTATTAAAGCCTTCTCACGTGGAGTCAACATGCCCACAGTTAGCTGACAGGAGCTAACATGCTAACGTACTTCTCTATCCTCGGGTTGCACTTCTTGATGAACTTCTTCTTCAGCTTCTTCCGGTCCTTGTTGTAGTCAAACTTCTTTCTCCTCGCAGACTGCTTGGCTTTCGGCATGTTTGTGTTTTTTTATCTGTCTTTACAGCTCAGCTGAGGCTTGTCGGTGGATCACTGAGGAAAACACACGACAACGTGCAGGCAGCAACAGGAAGTACGCGTTTGTTTTGTTCCGGTCATGTGACTGCAGTTTTTTTTCCCCCATTAATTTTAATTTTCAATTTTTATGATATTTTATTTGATTACAGCTCATAAGCTGGTAGCTTTCAATGTGTAACCATAAAACAATATTATTTCTAAATTAATATTAAGTATGTAATTAGATAGATAGACCTTATTGATCCCAGAAGGGAAATTCAGGTGTTACAGTCACAGTTACATGTAATACAACACAAAACAGGCATACAGTATGTACAAGGCATGCGGTAGATAAGTATTAACGTGACTACAGTAGAATTAAAGTCTAAGAGAAGGAAGAACGTGTTGTTTTATCCATGTAAAATAAATACAAAAGAAAAATATACATAAACTCTGTACAGTAATTGTGTGCAAAGAATGTGCATTGTGCAATCGGAGCCAGAGAATGACTCAGTGCAAGTTGTGTATCAACTTTAAGTGTCAAAGAATGAGTCTCCTCTCTCTGCACAGAGGGGAGTCATTATAAAGTGTCATATCAGTGGGCAGGAATGTCCTCCTGTAGTGTTTTTTTTTTCAGTCTCTGACTGGATCTGCTCTATTGTTGTCCAAGTCCAAGTTTATGGAGCATCCTTCTCTCTGCAACCATCTCCAGGGGCTCCAGAGCAGATGGCTGCAAAGAAGATTGCACTTGCAACCAGTTGGTAGAGTATCATTCCTGCACAGGCACAACTGTACATTTAAACAACTATTGTACAAACTGTCTTTATATTGTCTCTATAATATTTTTCCATATCCATATATTCCATATTGTTTTATATTTTATGCTTCTTGGCTTGCAGTGCTTTCTTTAATCTTTCTTTTTTTTCTGGTATTACAATTATATATATTATTATTTAAACCAAACTGCCAAAGCAAACCTACCAAATTGACAAATATGCAAAAAGTCAATATGGAAATAAAAAAGACAAAACACATTTTAAACTATTACACTACATATTTTCTACTACACATGAAATGTTAAGAGACAAACATAAGGCAGATGTAGAAAATGTATGTAAATCAAATATATAATTAATAAAACTAAATAATAGTAATGTAGCAGCTGTATTTCTCTAAAGTTTACTGTTTTGAGTCCAAATGGAGAATTGTGCTGAACTGTGAATGCATGATGAATTAATAATAAGCTCTTATAGAAGTAATAAAAAAAGATCATTATCATCAATGATTCATCATGTGTGTCCAAATAACTTCCAGCAACAGAGAACTACATTTGTTTAAATTATAGATAACATGATAAATGCTCGAGCTGAACTAATGAAAAACAAAAATTATTTATTTCTACGTCGAGTCTCGATGAGATGACTCATGAGTCAAAGGATGGAAACATCTGCAGCAGCTGAGTTTCTCCTCTAGATGTCAGTCTGGATCAAAATATCTCTCACAAAGCCTCATGTGTGTCACCTCACTTTAGATTTTATTCAGACTGGCAGCATCAAATGAACACCACAGCACATGAAATGCTAAAAGTAGACTCAAGTGAAAGATAAACACATAGAGCCTTCACTTTTACTCATCTCAAATTTCTTTTGACTTAAAATGCCTTTAATTTGAAAAGGTCACATGCTTCATTAGTGTTAATTAGTCTGCAAAATTAATACATGAATTGTCTCCATTGTCTACTCTTGTGGTCCTTATTTTACTTATTATGTTTTCTCTGTTGGACCTCATCTACCAGCAGCAAATTTCTTTTGTTTTCATTTCAACAAATTTCAACAGATATATTTAACTATCGTTCATTTCATGTTCAATTAATGTTAATTACTGCTGAATAAGACTCAACACAAATAAACTGTACTTTTGTGTTTTCATGAATAAAATTTCATAAAACATGTTTAAAAAGTGTTTAAACGTTAGATGCTATGGTCCCTGGATGAATAAGATCTTTTACCTCTGTTACTGTTACTCTGTGTTATTATGGAAACCTGCAATCTTTGCAGCATCTTTGCAAAGCTTTGCAGCTTTGCTAACATCCGCCTCTCCTCTACTTCCTCCTCTCTTGAAATCTAGTGGACAGTCCAGGACAGAGCCGGTCCTCTCGACCTGTTTGTCGAGTCCTGCACATTCAGATGGACCTCAGCCTCCTCAGTAAGTGGAGACGACTTTGACCTTTTTGTACAGGACATCCGTGTCATCCGACCAGTCCAGTATATTGTTGAGGTTGACTGTACACTCCCACCATCATCATATCCAATCCCTGGATGTTCACCGGTGTGGTCTGAGGTGTTTTCCTCCAGAATACAGTGACCGTCTTCTTTGTCTTGCTGGTGTTGATGTGAAGGTGTTTTTTTTTATGTTCTTGCGAGGCATTTTTAATGGCTAGAGTATGATTTATGATCTATACATATCATACTTTTTAAAATGCATTGATGCATTTAAACCAGTCAGTAAGTAAGT
Source organism: Protonibea diacanthus (assembly GCA_028641955.1). Taxonomy (NCBI): domain Eukaryota; kingdom Metazoa; phylum Chordata; class Actinopteri; family Sciaenidae; genus Protonibea; species Protonibea diacanthus. The sequence continues at coordinate 12,315,855 of CM053990.1, forward strand.
TTAAGTTTAGTAAGTTTAATAGTATTTTTTAAACATATAATTCAATGTTACACAACCCATTTCCAAGGCTGTTCACGTCTCAAAGTACCCAATGGTTGGGTACTCAACCTATTCACTTGTTTGTTTCCTGCTCTGGATAAGAGGCCTTTTACAGCTCTGAACAGTTCAGGTCACGCTGTCCTCCTGCTCATCAATGATCAGACACTGAGAGGATGTGGATTGTCTCCAAGTGGAAGTTCGGTCCAGAGAGTGAGTTTCCAGGAGAAGCAATCGTGCTGATCAATAACTCTATCAGCCCCTCTCTGCCTGATATGAGCTGCTGTCGTCATCCAGCGCAGCAGAACAGTAAACGTCTTTCTTAATGCACCTTTAATGCACCGTGGTGCTTTCATTGATCTGTGCAGGGGAATCCATTTTCTGCAGAATGAGAGATGAGCCACAAAGAGCAGCAGCTCTGGAGTCAGTAATGTATCGATTTCTGGATTTGTAACAGTGTATCAGTTCTGAATGATACATCCAGGGACATCAAAACATTTTGGCCTATAAGAGGAATTGGATTTCATTCATATTGTAATGATTCAAATATTGTGACCTATGTCGATGTAAAACACAAATGAAGTGGTTCTGAAAATTTGTATTGGCGAGATAATTAGCACTTGATCAATCAGATATAGAGGAGTAGTAAATCGAACAAACATGGAAGTCAGAGTACATTGATTGCACCCTGATATACACATACTGCCAACCTCATATGGATCACACCCACAACAGCAATCACAACGCAAACAAATTTTCAGTTAAATTCTTGGCCGGGACGATTCTTTTTAACTCAAAGCTCAGCTTTCAACCACATTTCATGATTAAAAATTTCAGTTATTTTAGGTTAAAATCTCCAGAAAAAGCAAGAATGTGGACTTTATTGAGTTAGGATCATTTCATTAAACAATATTTCCGTGGTCAAGAAATAACAATAAACAATACTGGAGGTTAGGAGGTTGTTTGTATGTTATATGGTGATCATCTTAAGTGTACTGCACCGACTTTGAGAAACATTCAGCAGCTACAGATGCCATAGCTTCCCTTTTGTCATGGTTTATAAATGCTAAAATATGAATTACTTCCTATTATGATAGTGCTCATGTTTCTATGTTGGGACTGTTTTTGTCTTTAAATGTCAGAAATATGATACTATGATTGTGTTCATGTTCCTATGATGTTTAGGAATAAGCTATGTCTTTAAATGTTTATATTATATTTCACAGATTTCTTTTTGGCCTTTTTAAAGCTTTTTATTTGACAGAGACAGCTGAAGAAGTGACAGGTTTGTGGGGAGAGAGGTGGGGAATGACACAAAGCAAAGGCCCGCAGGTCGAATTCAAACCCTGGGCTTCTGCAGCAAGGACTGAGCCTTCGTACATGGGCCGATGCTCTATGAACTGAACTAACCAACACCCATATTTTACACATAAGGCTAAATCCAGCAATTCCACTTTTAGTAATTGAAATAGAGTCTGAGACATCCTAAAATATAGTCTAAAAAGTCTAAATTATGAGACAGTCACATGCTCATTTTGCTCTTGAACCTTGAATTTGACTTCAGGTACAATAAGTAGAGGATATTGAATGGAGAAAGCCTTTTTTTTCCAAAATGCTAACATTCATTTAATTTCAAAATATTAAATTGAAAATTAGGCTGCTGTATCCTATAAAAACTGATTTAATACGTCTGAGCTTCTCTATGAAAATTCTGTTTTAGCTTGTTAGCCAAATGCACTGTGGAGTGAGCAGAGTGAGAGGTCTGTCGGTGATGTTTGTATCATATTTTACTCATTTTTATTATTATTATTATTATTATTATTATTATTATTATTATTATTCTAAAGATTTTAAAGCAGAGTGAGAAGCCTGTGTTGGTCCCTCCTCTCTGACAGGAGCTTCAGGGCGGAGACGGTGTGAGGAGGAGGAGGAGGAGGAGAAAGAGGAGGGGAAAGAGAAGAGGAGGGGGTGCCGACTGTTACAGGACGGGACTGTGCCGCTGAAAGCAGTTGATTTTTTTTTCCTCCTCGGCAGGGCGGTGGGTGGAGGTAGTGAACGGTGTTTAGAGGGAGGATAAACTGAGATTGAAGCCGCCCGGTGGGGGTGGGTGGGGGGGGACCAGGACCTCCGTCTGCTGCTGCTGCTGCTGCTGCTGCTGCTACCCCACACAGCATCAACATGGAGCTGGAGAACATCGTAGCCAACACGGTGCTGTTGAAAGCACGGGAAGGTAAGGGATGGAGATGGAGATGGCGGTTTGACAGCTCCTCTCTCAGCCGGCACACAGCAGCGGTTTAACGGCTGGAGCTCTACCCCTCAGACGTTGGTGATATGAACCGGTTACTGCACTTCCTCTTGGCCGGTGAACAAATCATTTGATGCCGCAGGATATCACCTAAATATACGTGCTTGTTCTCTGGTGCCTGTGTTGAACTCCATTTTGACTTTACCTATTTAAAGTTTTCCGGCTTTATTTGTCACCGCACATGCGCGTTTTGACGCGTCCGTTGACGGTTGCTAACTCTGTATGAAACGGCGTCCAATTCGGCTCGGAAATTGTTGAGATGTATCCATTTATTTCGATTAAATGTGTATCTTCCGCGTTGAGGGTGCTCGCCAAAACTGTCAGTCAAACACTGTTGTGACACGCTAACCGCCTCCACGGTGAGGTTTGGTGAAATAAGCCAGCGGGGGGATGCCGAGCAGCGTTTATCACTGCAAGCCGAATTAAAGAGTGTTCCCCAAACGTTTAGAAAACGTTGTCAGCGTCGTTGTTTACTGTTGTGTAAGCAAGCGGAGAGTTGTAATAATAAAAAAGGGCGCGTAAAATAGGTAGTTTCATAACATAAGTTTGGCTTGGCTCATGTACATGGAAGTGTGAGAGGTCCGGAAGGGGTTTGCAAACTGTGAAATGAGACTGCAGCGACACATCGGGCTTCCCTTGCTGATGTTGCAGCATCGTCCTGACGTTTGCGAAACAGGATGTTGAAGCACAGCAGCTGTGCCGTGCAGGAGGTATGTACTTTTCTGCCTAGACTTGCAATTTAAGATTTTATTGCTCTCATTCAGACATATTTAAAAAAACAACAACAAACACACACACACACACACACACACACACACTGGCACAGCCCTCCCTGTGCATGAGTAGAAATTGTAAACAGACATCTCACTGTGAACAATGGAAACATCATGAGAGCCCTGGCTGTTATTGTTATTCTAAACAGGAGACAAAGGTTGTGGTGACTGTTGCCAACATAATCCTAATGCCATCTGCGGAGGGACACGAGAAGATGAGTGTCATGATCCCTCACTGCCAGCTTATCTGCTCGATTCAGAGCTTCATCTGTTGTTCTCGCAGAGGACTCAGGGCAACATATCTCCCAGCACCGGGCAAGACCTTGACCTCTGACCTCTCTTGGAGACTAGAGACAGTGTTAGTGTTACTTTACAACCTTTTGGACAGCCCGACTAAACCTCGTTTGACTCTTTTTAAAAACACACATTTGCCAATATGCAAAAAAAGTTGGAAGAAAATGAATGCAAAGAGATCAGAACGATGACGCCATCAGCACGTGGCAAACCAGCAGAGGTCCTCAGGCGATGAGGAGATTGCGTTGAATTTAAAGGACTGTAATTTAAATTCTTGTACGTTTTATGCTGCATTCACATGGATTGACACAGACGGACAGCATCTTCTGGACGAAACTTGCCTGGTGATGTGTCGCTAAAATTAAAATTACGTGTCTATTTTAGGTAATTAATGAATTTGTTGTCCAGATCTCTCATGTTTTCTTACTGTGTTACAGAGCTACGTAATCTACATTAGGTTGTCACGGAGGACTCCAAAAAGTTAAAATATGTCAACTGTTACCGTTGACGGTACTCTCTTGTTGGTCTCATCTAATTTTACAGTCCTGGTTTTCATCTGTTAAAATGATATTTGGTTTGCTGTTTACCGTCTTGCCTGAATCTGTGCGAATACAGCAAAGACTATGAAAGTGGCACCAATTTCACAACTTTGCAAAGTCTGAGAAAAATTTGCAAATTGCAAAAGTGAAAGTGCAATGCTAAATTTATTTCAGTGTGGAAATGTAATTACAGAGGGCCGTGAGAAGATGAGTGTTACTGTACGTTCTCACAGTATTATTCATCACACGTATCTATTCTTGCACTAGAGCTAACCATACTTCATCTCAAAAGAAAAAATCCATCAGAGAAGTGACTTGCGATAAAGTATTGGTGCAACTTTGTTTTTAAAAAGACGGTCCTTGCTTGACATTTACCTTGCACAGCTTAGTTACTCATGGAAGGAAAAAACAAGACCCGCATAAGGAAAAATGAGCCGTGATTTGAAACAAAGGCCTTTTAGATGGCGTTTTCCTTTACAGTAGGCAACTTCCCAAGCTGATGGCTGCAAATGGCAGGGAGAGAGGAAACAGTTTGTGCTTCAGAAAATCATGTAGTGTGACACCGGTATTGCATGCTAATGCGAAAGGAAACAGGTGTCATTTTTCTCTGGAGAGTTTAATTAATAGAATTAAAGTGAAACTATAAAAGTGGTTTCACTATTGATTTCTTCATTCAAACTCTTAAAACAGTGTCCAGTGAGAAAATAGGAACTGATCAACATGTAGTTCGCTTTTAATTATTACCACAGCTCACAGCGATTAAGCTGAACAAGCAGGAACTCATGAATTACGTGTCCGAAATGACATAACGATGTGCTATTTAGATGGCTAAGGCAGTATGTGAGATTTCTGAAACCAATAGTACGTAAAGTGCGTACTATTTCTGGGGATATATTACAATATGCAAGCACTGGACATAAATAAATATCCCATAATGCAATGCAGTTGTGATTTAAAAAAGCTTAACAATGGTGGACAGCAACCAAGCAGCTCTGGCCTAACGTCAATGATGCTTCGATAAATGTAAGTATGCTTAACTAAAATAATGAATACTACTGTGTATTTACACAGAAGTATGTTCAACCATAGTACAAATATTGGGAATGTAATAGAGGTCGATAGTTGATATTCAAACTAACAAATCTAGGTGGGAGCAATTTGAACTTTTTTAAGTCTCTTGAAGACAAATATTTTAGTTATCAGTCAACCCTACACCCATGTCTGTCAGACACATGGTCCCTTAACAATCACTAACAAACAGTGATTTCCAAATGGCACCAGGAGACGACAAGAAGCACAAAACACACAAGAATTATTTAGAAAGAAGTCCACCACAGTGTGTTGTACAATCAGTGCTGTACACAAAACCTTTCAACTAACAAAGAAGGAACAATGAAAACAAACCCAGTTAGTTTGGAGTTTTATGGTCTTTTCAGGTGAGGAACGATTGATATGAGATATGAGAGGCGGGCAGGCAGAAAGGGATGCGTGGGTGGACGTGATCCCGTGATATTGTCGCGGTTGTGCTCATTTCATGCACACGAATTGAATTGTCTTGAACTTTTTTCTACACGAGGGTTTGTGAGTTTGACGACAAACAGGAGAGCGATAACATGACAGAGCATTACTATGATAATTCAGCTAACTTTAGTTATCGACAATAACTGTCCGTTGTTGACATCAAAGCCAGAATCACCAATATGTGTTAACAAATTGACCTATGATCACCACAGTCAACTAACTTAATGTTATTTAATCTAATTCTCCTCGATTAACACAAGCTACGCAATGCTTATATCTGTGCCACTGGTGATGGTGACCATACGTAGAGCTCCCCGTCTCAAAAAGACCTTTACCTCCCGTAGTCCAGCCAGTATGCCGCCATCAGCCTGGAGGCCCGGCGGCTTGATGGTGGGTCCATTAAGTTTGAGGTTGGAGTTGAAGACCAATTCCAATCTGTAGATCAGTAGAACTGTGAATTAGGAAAATCTCCATGTGACATGCTGCACAGCCATTGGTCACTATCGAAGCTATTTCCTCCGATAATGATATGTCCTATTGTGCTACTGATGAATCAGTTGACCTCTAGTATGCAATGCATAGTATGTAATTTTGGACACAACTGAGGGCTGAAAAACACAGTCACTCTGAACATTTTTAGGTAAAAAACCCCCAAAAGATTAATCTATAGTTTTATTTACAGTCAATATTTTCCAATGAAGATGCTCACAGTACATAGACATATTTCTTTGAGCGGCAAATATTATTTGATATCTAGACACGTATCTATTAAAGGAGGTGTGACAGCAGTTATTTTTAATAGCGTTCAACAGCTACAGCTCACAAGAGGCGTATTACTGTTCATCTGTTTTTTAAATTACAAAGTTTGAATCACTGAATAATATGGCCAAACAAAAATTGATGTCTCACGTCTGTCTCAATCTTAATCTCCCAACTTGTCAGATACTGCAGTTTGGCCAATGGCCCTATGTTTCAAAATATGTTGTAGGTACCCCTCTAGTGTCCTTTCTGTATGCACAAGGCTCCACGGTCACGTTATATTGAATATGTTTCAGTGTTTGAAACATATACGTTGTGAAACTTTGATCAGGTTTAGGCACAAAAAGGAACAACTTTAAGTCACGTTAAGTTATGTACCGGACATGACTTAAATATATTCCATAAGTGTACTCCATAGTCACATTAGCAACATTAAATATGTCTTGAAACATGTACGTTGTGAAACTTTGATTAGGTTTAGGCACAAAAACGATATAGGTTAAGGTTCAGGAAAATATTACATGAATTATAGTATAACCTTAATTCACATAAAGTTTAAATATGTTCCGTAAGTTAACTTACAAGTTAAAATGGGCTCTGTAACTTCATTTTTGATGTCACACGTGACATGAATAATGATGAACTGAACTCATGTGTTTGTTTGACACATCCATCTACCTCCATTTGCAGACTTTATACTATGTCACCTGACTTCGATGGCACACTGACCAAGCTGCTGTATTTGATGAATTGGTTGGGATAAATGGTTGTATATTGTCGACGCACGGTATTTTTAACCCTCACACGACCAGCTGTACAGTCATCTGATGATGTGAACGCTCCCTTTGATCTCACGTGACAGTGTATTACACAACATGATAATCATCGTTTTATCTTGTTTAAAATGACTGGATGTTTGAAATTCACCACAAGGTTTTATCACATGGTTTGTGGCTACTTTATCCTGCAGCTGCAGGACATGTGGAGTTTCTCAGATTCGTCTGAAGCACTTCTACTTTTTAAACTTCTTTAAACTTTTAGGAGGGCAGGTCGTTTTTGATTTATGCCACTGGGGGATTATGCTGCAGGTGAGAGTTAAATCTGACAGGTAAAGAGATTGATGCTCTGAAGTCTTTAATAGACATCAGGACCAGGTGCTCGAAACAAAAAGGGGGTAGTGCAGCTCAGGGCTGTGGGGAGGCATTTAGACTCTCTGTCAAGAGACTTGTTCATGTTACAGAGGTTGTGTTTGACTGTCACTTGATGTTTTCACTCCATGTTCATGTTGCCTGAGCTTGTGGACAAGCACCTGAATGCAGTCTGACAAATAAGCCGATTGATCGATCATTCGATCTCTCTCTGCTGCATGCTCTAAGTTCAGATTTCACATAAATTCTGAGCAAATTTGTTAATAGAAGTGTGGTGCTGAAGCTATTTTGACATGAATTGATTAGTTAATGAAGAAAAAAAATGTAATTATAAATGATGCAGTAGTTTACATTATTCAGTTCAGACTTCTAAAACACGAGGATGAGTCGCCCTTGTCTTTTTCATAACATAAACAGAACAGTTCCTTTTTAAACTTTAACTTTTTGTCACCTTGGGCTGTGGAAGCATACGAGTTAACAATTTAACATCAATAATCACTATGCTTCAGTTTCTGACACTTAAAAATCAGCTGAGGTGTTTTATTATTGTCTTATGGAAAGAGAAATACTATTCATAGAGATGGAGAGATGTAAAGCCCACTGGAAATGTTTAATTATGTTTTAGTCACAGGTGTTTCACTTTAATTTTGATTTAACAGGAAAAACACCTCAAAAACAGTATGTATGATAATATGTATCAGCAACATCGATACATATTCTGAACTTTGACAATATAGATGAGAAAAGAAATACGATGTTGCCTTTTCATGGTCCAGTACTGACATTGTGCAGCTTTTTATAATGTATTCTTATGGGATGAAACCCCATGTGTGTAACAGCTAAATAGAGTATGACAGTTGGCTGTATCTTGAAGATTGTAAAGGAGTTATATCAAATGTTTGGCAGTATTTAATTTAAAACAACTTCAATATTAAATAATCTGCGCTCGATCTAGTGCAAATCTGATATTGTGAAGACTGTGTAGCCATTTGTCTTGACACTTTGTTTTCCCACCTTTTTAACATGAAAAAATCTGCAGTGGGCTTTTCTTTAACATTCTAAATATAGTCGTTTGTGGAGACAGACTGTATTCTCATGCTCTTTGTCTTGATTTACATGTCCTCGCATGCACAGGACGACATCAGGCATCTTACTTTCTCTGTTATCAATCAGGTTATTGCTAATTCTGTCGCTGATATTATCATCCCTTTCCCGGACACAAACAAAACATCTTGTTTGCATTGTATCTGTGACTAATTCATCTCTACTTGTATGTCTGAGTAGCAGCTGCCTTGCAGTATTTGAATAGCAAATCCTGACGCGTGGTATTGACTTTCTCCTCGTCAGATGACACAGTGAGTCTGCTGCTGTATTCACAACAACGCTGTGTTATCACTAAATACATCTACAGCTCCTCCTACACGCTGTTTGATCCTGGAGTATAACTAAGGGCAATCAGTTCTATGAATTTCATAGCACCACCATGTTTAATCTGCCAGAGCTCTATTTTCTCTGGATGAGATCTGAAGGGACACTCAGAAATTTCCATTGGGATTGTTCTCTGTATGTTTTTCAGGTTAAAGAAAACTTATTTAAGTTTTATTGTTTGACGTCTACTTAATTCAAAGGAAATTATTAGCTGTTCAGCCAGCAACAAACTGATTAATCTTCACTTATGAAGCAAAAACATTTGTTGGCCTCAGCCTGCATATTTAGAGGATTTGCTGCTTTTCTCAGTTTTATATGATTATGAACCGAATATCTTTAAGTTTTGTACTGTTAGCCAGACAAAAGAGGATATTTAAAGATGTCACGTTTGACTGTGGGATAGTGTGATTAACAATAATAAACGATTAATTGATAAGATTTGTGGTGTCAGTAAACATATATGTTTCTAATTGGTGAGAATTTATTTTAAAAACTGTTAATTCAAATTTCATTTTAACTTTATAGTGCCCCCGTCTCCCCTACATCTGTAACCAAACTATACACCCTTCACAGGTAGTCCAGGGTGTATTGACCCTTGAGTCAGTCAATTATTTTTGATTAATAGATCTATCGTATTGTTTATGAAATGTCAGACAAACAGTCCAAACCCCAATAGTTTTTGCATTTTTGCTTCATAAAATGAGGTAAGCAATTCCTGATTTATGAAAACTGTCCCTGTGTTCAGACACCTAATGATCTCTTTAGAAAATCAACTTGTAGGGACTTGAAACTTGCATGAGAGAAACTCTTAATGTACTACAGTGAGCATTGTGTTGCAGTGTGGTTAATGAAACTGCATCGCTGGGGAGTGTATCACCGGCTGTACGAGCTTTTGAAAGCTAAACTAATGCAGAGAGGACAGGAACTTCCTCTGGTTTCTCTTTGTGCTTTGTTCTGATTGCTCGAGTGACATTTGCTCTTTGTATTCACTTAGTTTCTCAAGAGTGTATGGCTGCACACAAAAACATGTTCTACTATACTCGTGAGGACATTTTGTTGATTCCTTGGAGGCATCCAAAATAGTCTAACAGACGGTTTGCATTTTCATAATTCAAATAACTTTATTTGAATAAAAACTACCGACTTTTCAGTCCACAACTTTTCCTAAATATGCGTTTTTGATGTTTTCTAAAGCTAAGAAGGTAATCCACGCACATAGTGGAGCACAGTGTAACTATGCAGCAGAGAGAATGAAGAGACTTGATTATATCTTTTACTGGAGTCAAGAACTGTAATTGCTGTATTAACTACACATATTAGTTATGTAAAACCGGGAGGCTTTGTTGTTTTGTTAGGTGACTAAATGACAATCGTGTCTACTCATCTAACCAGCCAGGTGTGTCAGTCTGGCGGTGTTGGGTGGGTGGAAGCTGTGGTTTTATAACAATTTTGAAGTTTGCACCTGTTTTTCTTGGGCAATAACCTACCTAGTCTGTCTGCCTTTCAGACCTGAACATACTCTGAACTGGATCTGTACATGTACAGCTAAAGAAACTATGGATATGTAGTTGTTATGTTCATAGTACTTCCTTGAGTCTGGTTCTCTTTCTCAACTCTCGCTGATTTACCGAGTTTACTGATGGACATTACTCGTTGCTAAAGCAGCCAACCACTAACTACTGCTAACTGCTAATGGATGATGGGCTTGGCACTCCAAAGCTCCTGTAGTAGAAGTTTACACCAATACTTCCCCGATGCTAATGTCAGTTAATAGGATGGCTAGCAGCACAGCTAACTAGCTAACAGCAGCTACAGAACACTTAGCGGCTGAACTGAGAACAACAGTTAAAGCTATTAGTCCATCAAGAAACTCTATAAATCACTAAAAGTTTGAGCAGACATCTGCCAGAAGACCAGAAAATATTTACTCACAATCCACAATACAGTCCAGTCTCACCAAAACCAGTGAATGAAGTTATAAAAGTTGTGTTTTTGTACAATAATCAGTGAAACAGAAACAATCCAGAAGAAACCAGAAACCTCTCTGGCAGCGTCAGTTGTTTCTTAAAGTTAATTCTTGTCTCATTTGCGGTCTAATTAACAGTAAATCAAATTCACAAATTCAGTGCCCTGTGTTAATCAAAGCTATGTTAAGCACACTGACAAGAGGATAATGTGGTGCTCACGAGCACTCGGTGCTGCCGCTTGGATTTTAGGTTGGGGGTCCTTGAAAAGATAGGAGCTAAAACTGCTTGTTTCAGACAGAGGATGGAGGATGAGCGGCTGCATAAAGAGCCAGTATAAGATAAATAAAGGTCTCTCAGGTATACTTTTGTATTGCATAGTTACAGTTCAAACCATCAGACCCCTGTTCTATGTCCACATCTTTTTTGGTAACCAAAGCAAACATCCTTCTTGGACTTGAGTTTTAAACCCAAACTGTTTGTTTTACAGGCGGCGGCGGGAACAGAAAAGGAAAAAGCAAGAAATGGAAGCAGCTGCTGCAGTTTCCTCATGTAAGTTTGTGTGAGGAGCTGCGACAAACCACAGGTAAGATAACGGTGTCTGTGTGGTCTTTAATGTGTTGAGTGAGACTGAGGCTTTTGAAACAGATTCAAACCTGTTGGCAAATCCGTTGTTGCTCTGCCTAAACATCCCCTCAGCTTAACAAATCTTGTGTAACCATCACCAGACCTCCATATTGTCAAGATCTTCACTTGAAAGCATAGAACAATAAAACAAAAGCAACAACAAAACATAAAAAAATTGACAGTGGGCGAGAGAAAGGCGAGTTTGAATAAATGGGCCCTGAGCTACTTTTTAAAGGTTTCAACAGGAGACCAGAATGTAAGTCTACAGGAAGAGTGATCCATAGCGTCAGAGCCACCACTTCAAAACTTTCACCTTTTTGTTTTTTAGTCAAGCATGAGGGACAACAAGTGAACTGCTGGTCAGTAGACCTAAATGACCTACTTGTGATGTAAGGATGGGGCAGATCAGAGATGTAAGCTGGTGCGTGACCCTGTAGGGCTCTATATGTGAAAATCCTTGTACTCGATGGAAAGCCAGTGTAAAGCAGATGAGATTGGTGTGATGTGTGTTGTTCTTCTGGACCAGAAGCAACTTGCTGAGGTGAAAGGGGAATTACAAACCGGGATGATATAACAGCGTGAACGATCATCTGTACTTCAGTTTGTGATAAAATAGCTCTTAGTTTGGCGATCTTTCTTTATGTGGAGCATGAACTGATCAAATATAACACCAGGATTTCTAAGACTAGCTAAGACTTGATGTTACAGCTGAGGAAAGGGACCCAATGCATAAGGATCTGTTCTTTTTGATTTATGATCTATGATTTTGGAAATGCACCTATGGAAATGGCATGTTTTGGCCTGTTTTGTAGTTGGTATAGAAAAGTTCCTCCACAGCTTTACTGGCTCCTTAAGCTGGAAATCAGACCATTGTAATGGTAAAATATGGTCTCATCAACACTTTAAGATGCCCTTTTTCTTGTTAAAACTGCATAATAAACTCATAATCCCCTTTCACGGGACAGTGTGCAGTGCAACGCATTCATACTCAAAATATATCTTGATGAATGTAATGAACCTTGTGAAACATACTTTGGTTAGCGTTAGCCACAAAAAACTGCTTGTTTAGCTTCAGGAAAATATTTTATCGTGAAAGGAGTCGATGCTAACTTTTGGTTTCACACGGGACATGAAAATAAAGTCATGATCAATTTGATCTGCAGTCATGCTAGCTGCTCTGTGAGACACAGCTGTGCTGTGAGCTAAATGCTAACATCAGCATGCTAACAACTCACAGTGACAGTCCATCACAGTTTGCACTTTAGCACAAACATTTGCTAATTAGCGATAAGAAGGACGTAAAGTTTTCAGGGTGCTTAGTCTTTGAATCCTGAATCAATAGCAAACATTCACTTGCGCACGTGTTCACCCACGTTCTCCTCACGATGCGTGCTGAAGAGATTTATCACCGCTGATCAAGTAGAGGAGATTATTTTCTTTATTTTGTCCGTGAATGTGCACATCATAATTACAGTGTTGTCCCTACTTATAGAGAGATCTGTCTTAAATTCAGGATTAAAATCCAAGCTGTACAAATTCAAGGAAATAACATTCAACAATTATATTTTAAGGTGGATTTTCCCTTAAAGTGGCAGCAGCTGACTCTCCTTCACTGTAAAGGGAAAGTCCCAACAGCCACACTAAGATATTTATGTATTTACTAGAGAGGACAGCTCTATGTATAGCTCTTATTTAATGAGCGAATCAGTAGTAAATGTCATGATTTGAGTTGTGTGGATGCTGCTATGGTAGGCCCCGAGGTTCAAAACACTTCAGAAGTACACACCAACACTACATAAATGCACTTGGGTCAGATTAGCTGGCTATTTTTGGATATACAGATACACTGAAACATGATCTAATCATAATGTAATATTATAGTATTCATTGATCTGTTACATTTCACTGTGATATGTGATCAATCTGGATTTTTCATTTCCTCTGAGTAGCACTGTTGACTTAATATACTGTACAAAAATAGATATCCATTCATCCTTATGCGACATATCCATGTGCTCAGCAGCAGACTGAAGTTTCAATAGGAGAAAATGGAGGTGACACTCTTGATAAGAATAACAAGAATGACTTTATTAGTGCCTGTACAGACCAACATGTAACCTGTGCTTACTGAATCTTAGTTTATGCATGCAGCATCCAAGTACTTGGATGAAATGTTGTTTGTAAGTACAAATTGCGTTTTTTACGTTTCTGTTTGTATACATATTAAATAATCAAGATATTTGTTTGTTTGCTTCTAGATTTAATGCTAATTCTAGCTAACTGGCTGCTAGCTCCAGCTTTAAAGACAGATAGACAAGATAGATACATTTGAATTTAAAAAACTATATAAACTATAAACTATATAAAAAGATATACCATTAAATTAGACTGTAGAAAATGAATAGTCACAGAAAGGGGGATTGCAAGAAAGCAAATGACTGCTTCTACTTTTCCTACTACTTTTCTGATGTTCGTTCCACGACATGGTCGTCCACAAGGCAAACTTCACGAGTCACTGGACAAGGGTTGAGTAATGTATTGAAGTGTCTACATGTTGAAGAGGGAGTTATCACAACGTTCACCAAAGCTTACCTTGAGTTGAAGTAGATGATAGGTGGCTACATTAGCTGTCCATGACAGTCATGTAAACTGTGGCATGAATTATTCACTCCCACTTAAGTTTACGGGACTGGATTTACGGCTCATCTGACAGAACACTCCGCACGCTGATCAGAGCAGTTTGTATTTATTATGATATAGTTGACTGTGCAGATTCTGCTTTGTTCAGTTAACCCCTACCTGCAGAGTAACTGATGCTAGTGGAAAATATGTAAAACAGTTATATTGAGGTCTTAATTTTTGTCATCATGAAGTATTTTTCAGCTTAACTCTCCTTTATTTAAATAGTATCTTTCCTACAAACATGCTTTTGTCATCAACTGATTGAGCAGGATAAATGTCTTTTGTAATCGTGAGGCTTGCACTGCTTCCTGTCCAACACGTGGGCTTGACTCGACTTCTGTTTTTCTGCTATACTTTAAATCTCCAAAGATATTCTCTGTATCCTAAGATGTGTACAGAGTCTGTCGATCAGCTAAAATTCAGTGTTATCTTTAAAAGCAATCAGCTAAAATCTGACGTGACTGAACTGGATGAATGATCTGCTTGGTGTGAACGTGTACGGTAACTCTGAATGTGAATGCATGGAGGCTGGAGAAAAAAGAAAACTTGCTCAAGTGGTAGCACAGAGGAAACTGTGGCCAGTGCAGAAAGAGGAAGCAGACTAGTGTTTTTGATGTTTCAACAGGCAGTATGATAAGTTTCATTTTAAACAGATAGCTCAGAGTTTAAGATACTAAAACAGATAGAAGAATTAAAAGGGGAGGATGGGAGTGAAAGTGCAGGGACAAGATGAAGGAAAAAGTTTACTGGAGCTGGTGAAGAAATCTCAGCTGATCTCTCATCAAGAAGAAATCATTTAAACTTTTATTTTTTTACTCTGTAAAATGAAGGAAGCACTGTCACACATTTGGTGTGAACAGACCAACCGGATAGCTGACGTGTGCTGAAGGTTTAAGAATTTGCCCAAACCAAAATTCAAGACCGAGACCAAATTTGCAATATAAAACATCCACGGTCTCATCTCACGACTCCGTCTTCTTGTTGGGGCACTGTCAATTAATTACAATTAAGTTAATGTCCGACAGTGTGCTGACATTGTTCAACTGAAATTTGGCAGGTTATAAGTCCTTCTCCCCACATTGTTCAGGCAGCTCCTCACAGCAGATATAGGTGTTTATGTCCGTGGATGTGTCTTGAGAACACAAGATTATATGGTCAGAAGTTCTTGAGCTCTTTTACAATGTGCCTTCACATGTACATGTTAGTCAGCCTATTGTAAATCTCTGTAACTTATAAACAGGAAGAAGTTGTTCAGAAATTAACAGGTCAGAGTCTTTATGATGGAGCATAACTCTTTATTTGTGTTATTTATTATTGACAGTATGACAGTATAGCCGTGCCGTGCGGGTGAGTCACCATCAGTAATTAAATTAGCTATAGAAACCAGAACAGTTTTTTGTACCAGGCTGCAAACATGTTTATTTCTGCTGTGAAGTTGGACATTTTAACATGGGGCCTTATGGAGATTGACTTACTTCTGGAGCCAGCCTCAAGTGGACGTGTTAGGAGCTGCAGTTTTTGGCACTGGGTTCACTTCACAGCCATGGAGATGTCGCTTGGTTGTTATAAGTCATCATCATCACTTTTATTCTATGAATCTGTTGAGATACTTCTGCTGTCTTGAAGGTCTTATGTGTTGATATTGAAACTGGCTGTGATCTTTAACCCTGTTCCGTTGTGTTTCAGCAGCAGCAGTATTGGACTTTACAAGACATGCCTGTGATGCAGAGTAAAATCTAGAGCACCGAATAGGTTGTTAGCACAACCTTTGAATCTTACCACAGCCAGGAAGTGAATAAGGCGCTGCAGTGTAAACGAGAAAGCATGAGAAAGTGTTGTTGGGGGATCATGTTCAGTGACTTTACTCTGATGGCTGGGTGGTGGGTGATCCCCCAACAGGTCACAACGTCTGCTGGTCAGTTTGGGATTTTCCTAGAGCCACATTAAACCTGGGTCTAAGAGATGCACAGCATTTACAGCAATGTAAGTGAGTGTCAGGACATCCCTGGAGGGGGCATGGATGTATATTTTAAGAGATAAATCAAGTATGTCTTGTTTTTTCCTATTGCCAAGAACTGTAGCCAGTGCTTGGTAATTGATCTTATCAAAGTTTTGGGACAAAGAGATTATTCTGTTTGTTCTGCTGAAGGCGTTCCACTTTCTATTTTCACTGCGATTCACACTTATCCCAAATCTCCCTTATCTCGCCCCGAGTGCCAAGAACAGCTCTGGTGACGACTGTGTGAACTACACACAACAACTCTTTTGTTGCTCGTTGTTGGTTATTGTCAGATGCTTCTCTTCTACTGGATGTGTCAACCTTGGTTAGTGTGTGTTTGTTAGTTCATCTCTCAATACTTTCTGACTTCCGACCATGTTTGTAGCGCTCAGCTCTTGTGGTAGCTAAGGCTTTGTAGTGGTATAACCGACCAATTGCGTCAGACTTTCTCATTGTCTGTCGTTTTGACAGGCAGCGTTGCAAAATTCGTCTTAACCGATTGTAACCGGTCATTTTAATGTACATTTTTTTAATAATAAGGAGACATATCGCTTATTTAATAGCAATTAATTAACAACTTATTCAGAGTAACATACTTAACGTACTAGGCTATTAGGCTTTCTGAAGATATAACTGGGATGCTAAAGACAGCTAGACAACGAGGTCATGGAATCAAAGACACGCCGATCAGACAAACTTGCCACTAACCGGACAGAGGGGGTTACTACAGGTGATCAAAATGACAGACGGCCTTCAGGCATTTCCGTTATTCTATAAATTCAGTCAATGATGGAAAATATTTCGTGAGCATGACCCCTGCTCCTGTGTGTGTGAATGTGTGTGTTCCTGTTCTGTTGTAAACCGGTCGAGTGGTTTAACCTCTCTTAAGGTTAACTGTAGCTGCATGTGATGTCAGTGTGATGTGAAATATTACCGCTATCATGTTGTCTACATCAGTGTTCCCATCCTTTGGAGGTCTGTTTGTGTATGGAGGCACTGTCACTGCACACAGCCTCTCGGAGGTATACGTCCATACATGGCACCGGACCGTGTAGAGTAAACACACAGGCCACATTGTTAGGAAGACATCCATTAAAGACGAAGCATTGAGGCCCAGCTGATGACGCCTTATGATAAAACTTATCCTGCCTTGAGGTGCAGTGTGGCGACAGACAGGCTGGTGAGGATCAAAACCAGGACGACGATTTGAGCCACAAGGATGACTTTGTATACAGTATGTGTTTGTTGGATCTTTCACACCAATTCGTTGCAGGAAATACTTTAGGAAGCCCTTTTACACTGCAGGAACTTATCTGGGAACAAAACAACCTTTTCAGAAAAAATATATACATTTTATTCAAGTACTGTAGTTTCTTAGGATTTAGAGCCAGTCACATGGAGTAATTGTACCTCTAGTCAACTAGATTAACAATTGATATTGTTGGTTGGTCCACATCTTTGGTTCAGAAATATCTAAATAAGCATTGGATGGTTTACAATTAAACCAAATATCAGATGGTAAATACAGAATTTCAATCACCAATGCTGGTTTGGTCGCAATAAACCCCACTTCACAGATTTAGGTTAACATATTTGTGAAATGGGCTGCATTGGCGGAAACGTTGAGGACAAATGTGCCCGTCAATGTGCGTCAACTAAAACTGCCTGTTTTTACAAACATCAATGTGTTGAATTTCATTTTCAATTCATTTTAACCTTTAAGGCTACTACCAATACCAATAACGTAAAAGTGAGCTGGCGCAACGTGAAATTTTGCAGCCTTGCTAGAAAATGAAATTGTTTCTCTAAATTGAGGGAAAATATAAACAAGGAAAAAGTTCTGAACATTTGGTTGGCCTTACGAAGTTCTCTCTGTATCTGGACCCTGAACCCGGGTCGCCTGGGCTAAAGTCTACTGTCCTCCGACTTTTCCAAAACAAGATTCCAAACTGTTGCCACATGTGTGCAGCGTCATGCAGACTGTAAGCAAGCACTGTTTGTCACTGGAAACATTGATGAGGATCAATAGATAAACGAATGAGGAGGAACTTCATGTAACCTTGTTAGCATTTAAACAAAGTTATGTATGAATCAAATGAGGACAAGAGCAACTTAATTTGCTAAAATTGTTTAAATGCGATTATGTACTTAAGCAAACACTCAATAGATACTTCTATTGATGTTGCTAAGGCGCAGCGTGGGTGGCAGTTACAGTAGCTCTGAACATTTCTCTGTGTTTTTAGAGTTTTTAGTACTTTATTTTTTGCGTTTTCTACACCAATCTTGTGTGCAAACATGGATTTGGAACTATGGAGATTAGTGATTTGCCTTTCTTCTGTTATACGGACTACATCATGATACATTGAGTGACTCAAAAAAAGTCATGGCACTCAAGACCGGTGACCCACACCAAAATGAGGAGACAGGAACGCAGAGCTGCATCTAAGCGCCAGGATCCAGGCTATCGGAGAGTGTAGCGTCACAGATACATGGCTGAATTAACTCACCTCGCACTCACTGGTAACTCTGGACGGCTTTCAACTTGTGAGAGGGGACAGTTGAGTCGCTGCAGGAAGGACTCGTCCTTTCATACGTGGGGAGTCCACTCTACCAGCCGAGCCACCAGGGCGCCCCTACTTACAGTATTTTTCTTATCCACCTCGTATATTGTGAGCCGCTGTAACAAGTGAATTTCCTCAGTGTGGGATCAATAAAGTCTATCTTATCTTACTTTGCAGACAGGTGTGTTGTAGTTTTCATTCTCCTTCTCCACTCTGCACGTCTCATGCTTTTTAGATATGGTAAAAATGCAAATAAGAATGTGGAAACTTGATTCACTTCCCCTTATTTCACTCCTGGGATTTTTTTTTTTTTACCAAAACAGTTAACAGTAATAACAGTTCCTGCTCATGCTAAAATATTCTGTTTGTTAAAAGAAATTTGGTTGAAGCGTTGCTGCCTTCTCACTTCACAACAGAGCTGCGTCTTTCCTGCATGGTTCAATGCAAATAAGCTTTGATTTGGATATGTTCAGTTACACATGCTACCTCAGAGGCAGGAAACTCAACACGAAGCACAAAAAACGCACGTTTATGTTTAAGTAGATGTACTGATAGAGGTGAGGAAAAGGAAAGTAAAACATGTGGATTGGAAAGTGGGAGAGTGACAAATAGAAATAAGTGTTACAATAAAAAGAGAAGTCATGATTCAGCTGTGAAAGTCTTGGTGAACTTGACTGTTGACAGTTTTTATGAAACCAGAAGAAAGACGTGAGTGGGAGGGAGTCTTGAGAAAGACATTCAGGAAACAGTCGACTTCCTCGTTTGTCAGAAACAGGTTGTTCTCTTCCATTCTTTTCTTGCTCTACTCTCTCCTTATATTTACATTGCATGTCATCACATACCATGAAGGCCATATGCAGCATTTCTATCTTGCACAACGGTTTTTCCTCTTTTGTTCACATGCATTTCTACATGCAATGAAGCAATGATCAAAACATTCTTCACGTTACTTTGGATGGTTTCACTTCTCTTTCTTCTCACTTCACAAGAACATAGAAAACATCGTTTGCAAACACTGATTTCCTGGTGAGCCATCCCGCCCACAATATTCTCAATATTGTTTCCCAATAAAGAAAAATCTGCTTCTGTCGTGCAGAGGTAGAACAAATAAGTATTGAAGTCGCATGAAAAGAGATGCAGCAGATCAGTCAGCTGGTGGAAAAACAAGTAGGAAAGGCAGATGTGAAGGCAGATGTGATGGAGGGTGGGGTGTCTTTCAAAAGGCCATCCAGCAGTTCTTTTGCACAATGAAGTGTGACGTATTTATATTTTACAAGCTGCACGTCTGTTTACTTCCTGTCTCCTTAGAGGGTTTGATCATCCTGAACTCATCGTTACTTCACTTTTTACTTTTAGCTTTGTATTAATCTTCATGAACAGATATTTGTAGGCAAGATTCTGGCATCAGAAGTCCCGTTCTGGTTTCTGTTTATAGTCCGAGTAGCAACAGTCCGTGTGGATAGCAAAAGAGGCAGAACACATCAGCTAAATGCAGTTTTGGTTAGCAGTTTTTGTTGTTATTCTTGTGGTTGCTAATCAGCCTGCAGTGTGCTTGGAAGAGCTGCCAAAAACAAAACTGATTGATGTACACTGACTTGTGAAAGTGAGTAATAAAGTTCATAAAAAAAAAAAAGTTGTACTTGTCCGGAACTTAGCCGATGAAGAACAAAGAGGGACTGAGCAAAACCCTGTGAAGCCGATCGTCCTCCTCATGAACTTGCTTTTCTCCATTTTTAGTAGCCAGCTAGGCTAGCTAACTGGCTAACATAGCTGTTTAAAGACACTGAAGTGATTGTCAAAATGATTAAAAGTGCTATAAACATAACATAACATTTAACATAAAGCTGATTGTGAAAAGCGGAGTGAAGTTAAAGATGAAATAGCACTATGAGACGATGATGAAGTTTAGAGGTGAAGTATAACTTTATTGTAGAGCTGACAGGAAGTAAATGTACATGCAGTTAAATTAAACGAACATAAATCACACTAGGTTGTGCAAGATCATGCACAGATCATAACTGACTTCCTCAGTGAAAGTTTGATGACAGTACTGCAGCGATGTGACGTATGTTCAGGAAGAATATTACTGCAGGTGCAATGTGGTCTGATGTAAATGATAAGACAGATATGTTGAAGTAAACAGAGCACCTCTAATATTTTGTTACAGTCAGTTACAGTTACCAGCACTTTATGATTTGAGCTATGAACTTTTCCTTTTTGGTGTTTCTGTTGTGCGTTCTCTTTCTCCCCTCGTGGTTTGCTGCTGTTGTCTTCGTTCTGACAGAAGTGTTCTCTCCACAAATGGCAAATGAAAGCATCTTGAGTCTTGATAGACGCTCTCCTCCTCCTATTCTGAGACAAGGCCATTAAAGAAACTTGATCTTACAGTAAACTGGGTCCTCGCTGGCTTTTAAAGTTCAGCTGCTGTGGCTGCACAAATCTTTTCTGTCAGCAGATCTTCATGTGAATGCTGACACGTAATTCCATAGTTATGTTTCAGCATTCAGCAGCAACCTATAAACCTACTAACTAATCTGGTCTGTGTTGTGAAGAGTCAAACTGACCCTAAAACACGTTTGTCAGCAATAATTCCACAGGTTTCTTGATCCTCAAAGACGTGGATCAGACTCTATTGTCAAGAACAAAATTAGCTGTTTAGTGAAAATTAGCTATAGAGACCAAAACTGTTTTTTGTACCTGGCTGTAAACATGTTTATTTCTGCTGTGAAGTTGGACATTTTAACATTGGGGCTTATGGAGATTCACCTCTGTAGCCAGCCTCAAGTGGCCGTTTGAGGAACTGCAGTTTTTTGGCACTACAGAGGCTTCATTTTTCAGCCCCGGGGGATGTCTCTTGTTGTAAACATAGGCAGAGATTTAATAACCAATGTTAGATACTAGTCAGACTTTTACAGAAAAATCAGAAACTTTAGTTTGCATCCACGAAACTTCAACAATTATTTGGTTGACAGAAAATGAGCAACAGTAAATTTCAAGTTTTTAGTGCCATGAAATGATGTAATAATGCCAACAAAGAGTTACTGGTTGCAGCTTCTCAATGTAAATATTTGGTGGTTGAATTCTTTAGTAATTGAATATCTTTTGAGGTTTAGACTGTTAGTTGTTATATCATGTTTTAATGCATCCGCAGTCTACTTTTAAGGCGAATCGTGGAGAGAGATTCCAAACATCACAAAACCCCACGGACTAGCGGATTTGTGCTATGAGGACAATCTATGTTCTCAATAGCCATCTAGTTGATGCTGTCAACTAGATGGCTATGGTGATTGGACGAATTACCTGCCGTAGCTCTTCCTTGTTGGGTGATGTAAACAACTCAGTCGTTTAAGATTACTTGAAAAGTTTTATTCTTTGATTGTGGCTTCTGTTTGTGAAGTTTGTGAATGTTTTCAAACCCGTGTCTTCAATGCAACATTATGTTTTTCTCCAAAGTCAGTAGGATTCATCATAGTTTCGTGAATGCGTGAACAAAATTTCATGGTAATCCATCCAGTGGCTGCTGAGATATTTCAGTCTGGTCCAATTTGGTGGACAGAGCGGCGGCCTACATTACAGTAGCATCCCTGCAGGCTCGCTGCTAGCATGGCTAAAACAAAGACAACCTTTAAACAAACTAGTGTTAACTACACACAGAGCTATATTTGTTTACTTCCCCTGATTATTCTATAAAGAGATAGACAGAGCCAGGAGTGCAGAAGCCTTGATCCGGTTTCAAACCCGTGGCATAATTATTTTACTGTAGGGACCCTGAGGCCTGCGGAGCCAGCAGGAGGCCAGACAGAGGCTTCTTTGTGTAAATTCTCTGTGTGATGATGTACAGCATGTTCTGTACACTTCTGGAGCTCCTTTCATGTACATCACACCTCCGATGATGTATTGAGAAAGTCCACTGATCCACGACCACTTAATGAAAAGTTCCCAGAACTGGGGGTTGTTATATTTTACGCATGAGGAGCCAGTGTGGGATCGGCCATGTAGCATCATGAACTGTAATGAAGCTAATTTTTCATGTTTTTTAGAGGAGGATAATGGGTTTGCGTTCGATGTAAACAGGCCTTATAGCCTGTCAATTAGCAATGTTAATTATAGTCACACCTGATGAGTTTCTTGTTGCTGCCCGTCGGATATCCAACTCCGCTCGGCTTCTTTTCCCTCCATAGTTTTCATGACTTCTCTTTGCCCTTTTCTGTTTACTTTGCAGCAGGATGTAGAAAGTACATGTGGAGAGAACGTAAGAGTTGAACACAGGAGAACAAGTAGGCCGTAGCAGAGAGACAAGTAGAGCAGAAAAAAGACAGAGGAGAACCTGACAGAACGAGGCATCACTTAATATCAGCCTCTGTGCCATCGATAGGAAATGACTCAGCAAAGTGAAACAATTATAAACTGCTGCTCCACCCGAGTCGTGCTCAATTACTGCACCAGACAGGGAGGGTCTCACGATAAGATGCTATTGGTTAAATTTTTGAGAGTTGGACCCAGATGAGGGACTAAAATCCAGAACATCTCCACCTCTCTTCCTCCTCCATTTTCTAAAATCTTTCCCTTTCGCAGTTATTTGATAAAAGGTAAAATGTGTCCAGCAACAGTCATACTTTCAACTCCTCCAAACTTTTCAACTATTCCCAAACTGAAGCTTCATGCAAGTACAGTTTAATAACCTTTAACTTAGTCTGGTCCACCATGGAAGGTGTTCCCTGATTGTCCGAAGAGGACTCTAAATTTGTCACTTTTTAGAAACAAAGGTGCTAAGAGGATCTAAAAGTGGCTATATCCAGCAACTTGGCTCACTTCATGACTTCATGCCAGTGCCACCTGAGAATTTGAATGTCATCATTGTATTTGTAATGATACATTTCTCTGCTGGTCCAACTTTGTGCCAAACTCGGTATCTTTGTGTCCCAAATGATATTAAAAATCTTGTTCCCCAGATGTAGGAAACAAAAGTTTGTTTGGTTCAGACACCAAGAAATGTCACATCATCATGATTTTGTTTTTAGATTTTTTTTTTTTCCTTTTCACGCTTTATTGTATAGATACAGCTGATGAGTGACAGGAAGATAGAGATGGGAGATGAGATGAAAACATTTGCTGGTTGAAGCTTGAGAACTTCATAAGTCAAATAAACAGCAAAATACTCAAAACGTCACATCATTAATGCAAATGTGCTTGTTGCGAATGTTTGCTGAGGAATTAAACAAACGTTAGTTAGGCCTACAGAGGAGATGCAGTGTGCTTTGGTGTGAAACTGACTTTGACTTGTGTGAAGTTTGTTTTGAAATTAACAGATTAGCCTCACTGCACACACCAAACCAACAGTCTTTCTTTTCATTACTTCCCAGCAACACACCGATTTGATATTTTATAATCCCGTTGTTGCGGCTTGTCTTTTTCTTTCGAGTTTGGACTTGAATTGCTACCTGTAAATCTCGCAGGGATTCTGTGGGTGAACCAGAACTGTTTGCCTCGACTCATGAGTCAGTTTGGTCTGATTGGATGGTATTGCAGATCACTTTGTTCTTTTCTTCTTCTCTGCTCCACCCTGAATCACATTTGTTTGTGCGTAAAGCTTCCTGAGTCGCTTTGCATCTACACGAGTCATAGATTCAAATCAGCATTTCCTTGGTGCATTTATGTTTCTTTAGTCCTGAAGCAAAGCTGAACACAAACCAGTCAACAGCAGATTTTCTATATATTATATTATACGTGGTTTGTCAAGGCTACGAATAACCAGTGATTCAACAGCATTGAAACAATATTCCATCATTTGTTAAAGACCTGAAATGTAGTTCAATTGATTTCTTTTTTATGGTGTGTCTCCACATGTACTTTAACTTCTATCCACCCATTATTTTTTCAATTAACTAACTGTCCACAAAATATCAGCAAACATTGAAAAATGGCAATTACAAGTCCAAGGTGGCGTCTTTTAATGTGAATGAGGGACAGAACTCCATGTGCATGCAAATATTATCATAAAGCAGCCGTTGATAACAGCAGCTGTGTGTGCCGATATTTGAATATTAAATTTGTTTCCTGTCACACAGTCATATTTCTGTTATTATTGATGACTCGATGGATTATCGACTCAACAGAGAAAACAAAATCTCCCCCCTGACCTTTTGGAGGATGATTAAAAGGTTAAAAACACATACATGGAAGACAGTGATTCATGTCTGATGACGCATATCTAGGATGGGAACTTTGTTAAACTACAAAACATGCAGTGCATTATCAAAAGTTCTGCTTTTATTTGCCCCAAATATCAGGAGGTTGTTCTGAGTCCAGGTATTTTTTTTTTTTAGATATTGCTCTTGATCTTGAACGGTTGTCACAGCATAACCAGGAAGCTACAAGAAACAGAAAAATAAAGCAATGTTTTACCACCCACTCTACGATAACTAAATCTTTGTGGGAAACTTGTGGGGGGAAAAAAGTTCAGAGGGAGCTGATATCAGCTAGAAGAAACAAGGACGCCAAAGTGCTTTGCAGAATAAGGAAGGAAAATATGACATTTTGTATTCAAAATAATGAATCGATTACTCAAGAAAACAATGGGCAGGTTCAGTTCTCAGTTACATTGAACTCTTGAGAAGAGGAAGGAACAAAAGAAAGGAAAGAAACAATAAAAACTAAAACAAAGAGTGAGAACTGACTCCCAGACTAGGATCACACATACTGTAGCACGTGGTCTCAGACTAATGCATGAACAACATACAAGGACTTGGAGCCAAAGTAAGTGTGTTATATAAGAGCCAAAACAAATTTTAATCAAACTAATCAGCTGCTGTTCCCATGTACCGAACACAATATTTATTATAAAAACAAAATTGCTACAGATTAGGCTAAAAAAAACATTAAACATTTTAAAAATGGCAAAACGATAAGATCAGATTGACCTTTTGACACAAACTTTTGCCCAACAGACTAATGCAGAATGTAAGTGAGTAAACAATTTTAAACCGCATTCATTTAAATGTACGCACTTGTACAAACAATGACAGTTCAGATAGCACTAAACAAGTGAGTTATATAAAATTCAGACTCCGTACAGTTGTCACAAACATGGAAATTAGCTATAAAGGCCAAAACCGTTATTTGTACCAGGCTCTAAGCATGTTTATTTCTGCTGTGAAGATGCTTATGGAGACCGACTTGCTTTTGTAGCCAGTGTTAAGTGGCCGTTTGAGGAACTGCAGTTTTTGGTACTTGTGCATAGGCTTCATTTCACAGTAGGTTGCCGCTCAATCGTACTGGAACAAGATCTTCCTTCAGGATACTATTAACAATACTATTGAATCCTGTTTGTTGGTATACCTTGTATGTGTGTGTCGTGTTTATTCTTGTACTTGTACTAATATTGTAGTACTGTTAGCTGTGTAGCTATCGGTATTTTCAGTTAAGCTAATACGCAGAGAAAGACCAAGATCAGGTAAAGCTGTTTATTGAGACTAGTGGGGATGGTTTCTCCTAAAAGTGGATATGACAGGATGACTGCTGAGGTGAGAGTGATCCAGAATGGTTCAGGGCTGGTGGTTGCTGGACTCATGAGGCACAGGGTGTGACGGTCCCCTGTCTGTTTACCTTTTGTGTTGTGTCTTTAGTGCGACAGGTGCCCAAGGGGCGGCACCATCACCTTAGTTGGAAGTAGCTGTGCTCGGTGATTTCCCGCTATATCGACCATGCCTTCCTGGCCTTGACGCTCTCTCTCTTCTCTGTCTGTCTAATCAGGGTTAGACAGACAGACAACACAGGTTTCCAGTGAATCATTAGTGTGAACATTGTTATTACAAAGGAGGTAAAGTCTGTGACGTTGAACCGGTCTTCTATCCTGTGCAGGTTGATTGAATGATGGGAAACAGGTGGTGGGGTAATTTGGCAGCACCTGAGGCCACACCCGGCAGCACACAGAAACAGGGGAGGAGAAACAACGGGAAACTCTGGGAAACACTGGGAAAGGAGGAGGCAAAAGCCTCTTTTAGAATAATAATTGATTGCCAAGACTAAATAAATAGGAGTGAAGGAGTGAAATACATGTTTTAATTTGTTTGGTTAAGCTTCTTTTTACTTTTATTTTTGTTCCTGGGTTCCATCTTTAAAAGACTTTGTCTGACCAACAGTCTAAAACCTGAAAACATGAATTTTAAGATGATATCAAATAGATTAAAGTGGGAAATCCTTGAACTTTAACCCCTACGTGTTCAAATAAAGATAAGATAGACTTTATTGATCTCACAACGGGAAGATTCACTTATTACAGCACCTCAAATTATACAAAGTTGATAGTAACAATACTAATAAATGATTAAATAGGGGCACCCTGGTGAGTCACCTGGTACGAAAGGTACACAAGCTGAAAGTCGTCCAGAGTTACCAGCGAGCCCGAAGCGAGGTCTTTTTTTTGAATGGGTCACCCATTGTATCATAAAATAGTCTGTGTAACAGAAAAAAGGCAAATCTAAAAAGACTAAAACTATATAATCACCTCACTTATTAAATGCATGGTCTTTTACTGCTCATTTTCCTGAAAGGTCAGTAAGTCAATAAAATAATATAATTCATCATCACAGTTCCTCCTGAGATAAAGAGGTGGCCGCCTCCACGATAACACACTGCAGAAAAATCTGGTAATTGATGTTTTATTTTGGATTGAAAGCTAACATCAGCGTCTCTCCGTGTGTCCATAGAGAAGGACTACAGCAGCCTCTGTGAGCGGCAGCCCATCGGACGGTTACTGTTCAGACAGTTCTGTGACACTCGACCTGAGCTCAGACGTTGCGTCAAGTTCCTGGATGCTGTGGTAAGAAGAGTGTGTGTAGGTGTGTGGATGTTTGTCTTGTTCTTGGAAGTGTGTGTTTGGGTTGGAGAGTTTGTGAGTTTTCCATGATTACAAGTGCAGAAAGACAAAAGGAATGAAGAGTGTGTGTGTGTGTGCGTGTGTGAATGAGGTGAATGACGCGGGGGTCTCAAGGACTTCTCTGTTCCCTGAAATTCTGCTCGGTTCCTGTTATATAAGGGAGGCATGTGTGTGTTTTCTTGTTTTCTTCACACCTCAAGATCATTGTCGGTTTTGCACTGTGGTGAGAAGGTGTCAGGTAAAAAATAAAGGCAAGGATGAAGATAACAACACAAACACAAAAAACATCAACACAAAACAACTTGTCTGACAAATAAAAAATAAAGTTATATCATGTAAGAGAATTAAAACAATTAGATCACTTCAGGATGGAAAACATTAAATATGCAGATATCTTTACTTTTTTATTTTTTTGGGCCAAGATTAGGTATTTGTGTACCTGTTCTTACAATACTGTACGTTGTGTGGAGGTCCTGCATCGCCTTGTCTGGGTGTCTCACTTATTTCTAAATTATTTTATTGCTTCCACTGTGATCCTCCAGAGTTTATGATCAGAACTGCATCCATAGCATAGACTGTGTGAAACATGGACGTAGTCCCCCTTAGAGTGTGGTGGCCCTGGTTGTCGCCATCTCGGCAGTCCTGCTTCTGCCCTCTCCTGTTTAATGTAAAAATCAGCAAAGACGTGGATCTTTGATGGACCTGAGGCGGGCTGAATGACACATGGTTGCTCAAACAAACTATTTGTAATGGCACCCACCTGTCAATCAAAGCAGTATAACTTTAAGCCTAAATATAATTTGAACGACTGAGTTATATAAAAATTAATCCTCAGTACAGTTGTCAGCTATAGTGACCAAAACTGTTTTTGTACCAGGATGTTAACATGTTTATTTCTGCTGTGAATTTGGACATTTTAACATGGGAACTTATGGAGACTGACTCACTTCTGGAGCCAGCCTCAAGTGGATTGCAGTTTTTGACTTTTGACAGGCTCTACACTTAACTACACATCACTTCTTCTCACTTCCCTTACCTTTAACCTGTTTACATTTTGGACTTTTGGACGGAAACTTATTGATATTTTTTCGTGTTATACCGTTTTTTCTGAGCCAGATGAGATGTCTGTCTTTACACCTAAATAACAAAATAGTTCCATGACCCATATACGAGTAAAAGGTGACTCATTTGAGAGTTTTCTGATCTGACATCTCAATGGTCACGGTCTGCTGAAGTAGGCCAATGGCAGCCCTCCATGCCTCTCTGCAGATGAGGCATCCCCCTCTCTATAAACAGCCCAAAGACAAATGGCTTTCAGTCTCTTTTCAATTCTTTTGCTCAGCTGAAGTTCAGCCATCTCAGACTGTGTTGAGGTGCTCAGAGGAATTCTGCTCTGGGGGGCTATTTTATATTCATTGAGCAGAAATCCAGATTTCTGAATAACTGTGCAAATAAAGAAAAACTAGAGCTAATTGGGAGAAGATGAATTTTTTATGATTTGGGTGAAGTGATCCTTTAAAGTACTGTGTTTTTTAAAGTTGTTTTACAGGCAGCTGGAGGAAGTAAATTGTTGAGCTTGTTCTCATGTTGGGTCTTTGATGCAGGAAGTTTTAATTATCCTCAAATGCCTCCAACACTTGAAGTTTGTAGTGAGGAGGAGGAGGAGGAGGAGGAGGAGGAGGAGGAAGTGGAGTTTAATATCTGTTTAATGAAATACAGGAACTGTTGACTTCTGGGAGCAAAGGAGAAAGAAGTGCGTCAGTGCGTCGCCTTTTTCTACCTCCCATGTTGTATCCATGACACACACACACACACACGCACATACACACTTTCTGTTGACCTCATCTGTCACAGTGAACGGCTCACTGCTCGCTTTGCTCGCTTGAGGAATGTTTCAGTCGCACTCTTGTTTTATTCACATTGGTGTGTGTGCTTGTGTGTGTGTGTGTGTTTTTTTTGGTTTCCTCCTTCACTCTCATGGACACACAAACACTCAGACAGAAATAACAAAGAAGTGAAGTGTTGCTTTGAAGACTCTGCCTTATTTTCGTCACATTACTACAAATGAACTCACACACACAGCAGACAGATGTGTGTGACTCATCACTCCTTTGCTTCCTCTCTCTTGCCGATTTAACAAAGGTGCAAACTTTGCAGTGCCGCATCAAAAGATGACGAGATCAGCATGAGATACTGCAGGCCATCATCACGACAGTGGCACCAGTGATTCTTGGCTGCTTGATGGAATTCTATATTTCTTCTCTGAAGATGTTGATATTTTTTCCTCATCGGGAAAGAAGAGACAGACTAGATTTCTTTAAAGCCTTTAAGGCTTCTACTAAATGTCACACGATAGCACTAGCATCTCATACCAAAACAACTGGGCACTATGGCC
Source organism: Protonibea diacanthus (assembly GCA_028641955.1). Lineage (NCBI taxonomy): Eukaryota > Metazoa > Chordata > Actinopteri > Sciaenidae > Protonibea > Protonibea diacanthus. Next base: position 12,345,764 of record CM053990.1, read on the forward strand.
CACCAGACGCCATTGACAAAACTAATAACTCACACAGAAACATAATTAAACAACCCAAAACCATCATTGTCCAAGCTCTAATTTGGTTGAAATAAACCCTCAATCCATAAAGTTTGATGTGAAAATATTCAGTACTCGAGCTCCAATGGTGGTAATGTAGCTAATTATTGGGGGACAAATGCGCCTGTCAAAGTATGTCCGCTAAAGGTACTTTGGGTGACAACATTATGGAAAGGATTTTTACAATTATACCTTTTGTTTAACCAGAAACACACCGGACAACAGGTTTCTATCGCCAGCGCATACCACCAAGCAGTCGCCAGCGCATCCCATCATCCCATTCAGAAATAATCTGCTATTATCGCATGAACGCGTGCTCTATTTGCCTCCCTGTCTCTGATGTGTGAAGTTACATCACGTTTGTTCACCAGTCAATCAATCAGTATGTGTTTGCTGTCAGGTGTGATGAGCGGAGAGGTTGATGAAGACCTCCATCTGTCTTTATGAAGGCAGCGAGGCTCCAGTCTGACCGACCAGCTGACCAAACTGCTTTACAGCTTTCAGTCGTCCAGCGGATACGACTCACATATAGAGCAATTATGTCGTCTCCCCCCTCCCCACAACCGCTTCCCGTCTTCTCTGAGAACTCTACGAGAGGACGAGCTGGAGAAGGAAAATGAGATTTGAACCGTCTCCGCTGTCACTTAGCATTAGTTTACAGGCTCTCGCTGTGAGAGGGTAGAGGAAGCACTTTGGAGTTTTCCAGTCAGGCTCAGTTTACTGTAAGTCATTCAGAGGGATGGCTTGATGTGAGGAGGAGTAGATACAATCAGTTCATGTACTGCAGGGTGTGGAACAGGCCTCCCCAAATTCGTCAATTAAATCTTAAATTGGGTTTTCTGAAGTCGCGGCCTTGAGAGGTTTCAGTGGACACACAGAGCGCTGGTGGTGCAGATGAGCAGTCATTGAATATTATTATTTACTGACCAGTAGCGCAGTCATTATATCATCATGATGATATGATCAGATTGTGTCACTGATGTACAAAATGTCAAATAGTCCAAATGAATGATTACAGGCTAATTAAAAACCAAAAAAAGCAAGTCGTAGAGGTTTCTGTTTACTGATTTCATGCACAACCTGTTATGAACATTGTTTCTTCCACAATTTTCCATAAATAAAGATGTATATGAAGGGCAATCCCATGATCTATTATGTCTCATAAGTTGTTACACAGATATGGTGTAAAATAACCATTTTGAACACTTAAATGGATAAAAGTTGTCAAAAATCCCCTAAAATGCTGATTAAGACACCAAGACCTTGAGGAACAACACAGAAAAATCATTTCTGTGATTTTGTCAAATTTTTTTATCAAAATCTTTTGACATTTGGAGATGTAGTTTGACATTTTGGAGTAAGAATGTCATAGTTTGGCATCTAGATGGCAAGCACTTCTCTTGTATAAACTGCTCAGAAACTTCCTAATCGTAAACATCTCTAGGAAAGCCATCCATCCTTCTGAACGCCCTCGGCCTTTTGTCTGTGGTTGTACAGTTTCATGAGGCTGTGATTATCCTCAAGGTCACAATAGGTCGTTTTATTCAGTGAGCTCAATGAAATGGCTCCTATGGGGACGAACATCAGCACACATACCAGTACTGCCAGCACAAACGGAACAATTTGTGTCAGCCAGCGAGCTAGATTCACTGCGTATGCCAACGGAGGGGAAGCTCACCCAGGAGGCGGTGCTGTTCACGTCAGCTCCCCATTGACCAGACAAATTTGATTGGCTTGTTGAAGCACATACTTCCTGATACATGGAACAAAAATAAAAAAGGGGAGGAGATGGTCTTTTCTCATGTATTTGTTGGTTTTTAAAAGGTTACAAACATGACCTTTAAATAAATCTGTCTACTTCCCTGATGGTTAATCACCATTGTTGTGAAAATGCTACCACTGCACAAGCAACAGGTTCAGATTAGGTTTAACCTGTAATCTGCTTTACATTTCTGTTCAGTCTTGATCAGTTGGTTTAACTTAACTTCAACTATATCTGTGTCACACATTGTCGTGATTTACCATATCAAGACCCAAAGTGTTCAGCATTAGGTAAATAAAGAATAAATCAAAATGTACAACATGAAGTCATGAAATTTTCATGAAATATCATTGAATCCTGCTTCTCATTTATTCTTGTTTATTTCAGCTTGTTTCATTTGTTCATTTGTTGGACCCACAGTGAACATCCTTCAGAGGTGATTCTGAAACCAGGATATGGGCCAAAGTTAATGGTCACCTCTGGTTAATGTAGTCTTGATGTGTTTCTCTGCAGGCGGAGTATGAAGTGACTCCAGATGAGAAGAGGAAGGAGTGCGGTCAGGAACTCGTTGAAAAATACTTCAACCCAAAGGTAGCTGCTGCTTTCACAGGCTTCTATGTTTCTCTGCAGGAAAAAAAGCTATTAATAAAAGTCTTAATTTCAAGGACATTATAGATTTTGGCATTAGCTGTCAGTTTTTAAAGGTTACACTGACGGCTTTGCTGTTTAAGCCATTTACTACCAACTGGCACAAGAGCATCTCAGATCAAAATAAATAAGGTTCTGCAGGCAACCAGACTCCATTGACAAAACATAATAATAATAATTTTACCTTGCAGATCTTAAAACAGAACTGTCTGACACCACACAGGGCCAATGTCTGTCATAATGGTGGTTCTTGGAGAGACAAATATTTTCTGAGGTTGTATGTGGTGTAAAAAGTTTGAGAAGCCCAGGAATAAACAATGTATAGAAGTACAACACAATTAAGTGTTGCATTCACATACATAAAGTATTCTTTATCCCGACAATGACAAAAGTAATCATGTCATACCGGATCCAAAATCCAGAGTGGAATAGCTCAGTTTAATTTTTAACAACAAAGCTTACTTTATACTTTACAGAGTGTTCATGAATGCACCACGTGAATGTGGTTTATTATGACCTGGCAGGAATCTCTGAAGTTAGAAATCTAATCTAAACCACTGGAATCGTCCTTTTGAAGATTAACGTTTTGCAGTGATACTGCACAGTACATTATTAATAAAAAAAAAAATCAGCCTTTATATCTGCAGTCATGAGCAGGCTGAAGTTTCTTCCTGTTCTTCCTGATAACTCGTCCTCTGTGTGCTTCAATCTCACCTCTCCTGTCTGTATCTGAAACAAGTCTGAACATGCCGGAGTGCTGAGAACAATCATCTTCCTGGGCTGTTTTAAACCCAGTTCATCTGGCTTTCCTCTCTGAGTTTACTGTCAGAGTTGAGTCACTGTGTTTACCTGGATTTCTTCTTCTTCTTCTTCTTTTTTTTCTTTTTTTTTTGCGGTGCAGTCGGAGGACCACGTGCCTGAGGTGGAGGAGGCCATGATGGCTCCGTGCGCTGAGAGGTTACAGCAGGAGGCCTGCAAAGAGCTCTTCAAGGACTGTACCAAGTAAGATCACAGGGGTCCCATCTGTGCTTGTTTATTTTGGTCCATTATTATGTTATTTTTTCAGACAAGGAATGGGACACATTGCTTGGTCAAAGCCTTCATTGTTCTGAAGTCATTTAGACTTTGGAGAAGAAGACCAGACTACATAGACAAAAATACTAATTTTACCTTTTAGATCATCTTAATATCATATCTTCAATCGAAGTGGGCAGAAATGAAATAAACTTAGTCTTTCCTCTAACCCAATAATCAGAGGCTGTAGATGAGAAAATACACTGTTTCGGTCACTCTCTCTGGTTACATACGGAGAGGACTCGCATGCTCACGGCCAGCCCAGCTTTGTAAACACTAAGATAACAACACAGGCAGAGGCAGTGTGACGTCAATCTCTGCTCAGGATGCCATGACTCTGCTATATCTGTACATAGCAAAGATAAAGTTTGACAAAGAAAATTTAGAGTCACCAATTAACCTGCCAACTCTCAGAAAAGTTAGCTGAGGTTCAAACCATGAACCGTCTTGCTGTGAGGCGACAGTGCTGATCTCATATATATAACCTTTAAGTATCCTGGTTAATTCTGCGTCCAGATTTAAAGTTTCCCTTCGAGGGTCCATGTACAGTAGGGCTGATGATGCAGTTTGACATCACCAAAACCGTCCAATGAATAAGTTTCAACACAACTTGGTTTATGTGTAATAAATCAGTGTCAATAAAAGTGTTCATAACAGCTCAAAAGTGTCTAATAAGCCAACTGTAACAGAACCCTCCTGTCAATCAAAGCAGCTGCGCTTTTAGTTATGCATAACTTTAAGTTTTACTATAATTTGAACAGGCTGTAAACATGTTTATTTCTGTGAAGTTGAACATTTTAACATGGGGACTTATGGAGACGGAGTCACTTCTGCAGCCTGTCTCAAGCGGCCGTTCGAGGAATTACATTTTTGTAGAACCTCCGTATTGGCTTCATTTCCCAGCCACAGAGGTTGCCACTTGAGATTACCATGATAATACAGTGGTATGTTTGGGAAATTACATATGAGATGTGGGCAAACCAAAGCAAGTGCTACTGAATTTAACTTTAACTGATTGAATTGTGGCAACAAACCAGATCTGATCCATTTGCCATGAAACACAAAGGATAACACTGATCAATGTTAGCTCTTTTCACAGAATATCTAAACCCGTATCTCTGTGTCTGTGTCTGTGAGCTTTCTGTCCTTTGCATACTTAAAAAGAAATCCTGTGGTGATCGTACAATCAGGCATTGAAAAAAAAAAATCTAAACCCTGCAGAAGACTTTATGTAAGGAACGCTGACCTGAATGTCGGCTCTGTCTCTGCTTCGGGTTCTTGGCAGAATCTCAAGTCTTTCAAGTCACAGGGCCGAAGTCCAAGTGAAGTCACGTGTCGTTGTGACTTCATTTGATGAGTTGTTGTTGTTAAAGTCAACCAAGTTGCACTTTTTTATTGATTGTTGGCGAGTCTGAAGCCCAGGGCAACATAAAGGGTAAGTTTAGGTTGTCTGATGTGGGGTTCTACATAGTCAGTAAAAAGTGGCCACGGGCAAAAACATTTCACTGATTGTACCTCTATGATTACATATGACATACAATACAATACATTGAATTGAATTAAAAGCAACTAACAGGCAGCAGTGTACCAGGAAATCCTGTGTACTGCGAAGTTAATGTACCATTTTTTTTCTTAATAAATTCTTTCTTTCTTTCTTTCTTTCCTGTCTGACAGCTAGTTAATGTCATTTTTAGGTGTCTAAAATATGCTTTGTTGCTGCCCCCGTCCACAGCAGTACGTCATCTGCTAGCTGAACTAACCCTTTAACACGTCAGACTTCTCTTGAGTTCTTGTCTGTACTCGTGTTCTCGTTGACTGACAGTCATCAGTCACACTCTTCAAAGTCCGTCTCAAATGGGGAATGCTTTCAAAGCTGACTTGTGTGGACTAGACAAGTATCCCAGCATGCATTCTTTTCCCATCAACTAGAGGCACTCAAACTTTTCAAAATCCTGTTTATTTCCTATGTTTCAGATATCGCAATGAAGTTCACGACACAGCAGGGCAGCTTTTGTAACACTGGATTTGTTCTCCAGCATTTCTCAAATGAGGAAATCCATTGTATAGTGGTTGAGAGCCCTAACCATGTCAATTCTTATCTGTGATGCAGAACAACGTCCACTTTACATGAAGAAGAAATTTAAATGACAGTCAGAAATAAGGATAAAGAGAGAAATACACAAAAGATGGAAAGAAAAATACTCAGTTTCACGTTGTTTGTGACGAGGTGATGAGGAAGACTTCATTGCTCATTCCATAATCAACACTCACACATTGAGTAACATCCTCTAACGGCTGTGTTCATGCTTGTTGCGTAGGTGTGAGGCAGCGCAGAGGCCACTGTGTTTTTCAAGCCACATCAAGTAGAAGACATGACTAATTTACTACAGTGCTGTACACCATATTAACACTACAAACTCTGCTGCTTTGTTCATCTTCATGTGTTTTATAAGAAGGTTGGTTAGGGTTGTTCCCATTGCTCCTGTCAGTAACATATTTCTAACAACAGCAACTATCTGAATTATTTTATTTTTTATAGATTACATATTACTTCTAGCTGCTTTATTTGTCAGTGTTTCAGTCAAACAGTGACCTTGATCGAGACTGTTGACTAAAAACAAGAGTAAATCCTTCCTGAATCAGCGCCACGCGGCAGCATATTGACAGAGTTAAGCTCCTTTTTCAGTGAGATGATTAAATATGAAATTCAGCCAACTGCTTGCTTTTATTTCAAATTATGATAGTTTGATTTTTTTTTTTTTTTAACTGAACAATGTTTATAACGTAGAATCCAAATTATTATGCAAGAAATGATTGATTGAAGTGAAGCCAAACAGGACTTAAACAGGACCCATTCAGACAGGATCCAACACTACGGCAAAAACACCGATTTTTTTTCCATTCATTTCAATGGGGGTGATGAGTTTTGGCTGCAGCGGTCCGCAAAAAACTGCAGAAACCCAAGGCGGAGAAGTTGAGCCTGAATCTGTGTCTGACTCGCAATTTATGCTAGTGACCAAATAAAGTTTCCTTTGGTTTGTGCCTGATGGTTTGAGACAGAGAAAGCATTGATCAAGTGACATAGACAGTGATTGAGGGTGCTGGACAACCATGCAGTGATATAACTTAAAAAAATGAAATAACACGTTAACCTTCTTTCAAATCATTGATTCATTGATTCAGTACTTTCACCACAAACACGGTCTTACTTGGTCTGTTACGACCAGCAAACTTCAAAAATCACATATATGACTAATCATTTTTATTACTGACTAATTTAAGTTAAAGTTAAGTTGACCCGAACATCACTATACCTCCATTTTCTCTCACTAAATGGTGGAAAATATCATGTAGCGTTATTTGGATGTCCAAAAACTCACCATTAACATTTTAGTCCCATCTCGTCAGTGCAGATAATTCACTGGATAAAAAAAGTAACTAGGGGTGCAACTAACACTTATTTTCATTATTGATTAATCTCTTGTTTACTTCTTTAATGAGTACATTTATTGTTTAGACTATGAAGATACACCGTAGATAAACTGTTTCCCCATTTTTGCTTGATAGATACCTTTTGAATTAAATCAGTCATCAAAATGGTTGTTAATCTTCTGTGAAGCGCCTTATTAATTAATGACACATCTAAAAGCAGCTAACTGTTTGTTTCCAGATTGATCCACGACTACCTGAGTGTGGCGCCCTTCGCAGACTACCTCGACAGCATGTACTACAACAGGTTCCTCCAGTGGAAGTGGTTGGAGAGGTAAAGTTTCACCTGAGTGTGTCTTTGTTCGCTGCCATTTCTCTCTTTTATGTGCATCAGCATAACGTCTTTACACACACGCCACTTAAAAGCTCACTCAGGCTCATGTAGAGGCTACGTTAGACTTAAACTCCACCACCGCAGTACCAGTAACAACATGCTCAGAGAGTTGTCTCATTCCTTCCTCTCTCCAGTGTCCTCATCTCCTCCGGGTTACGGGGGTGAGAACAACGCAATCCATGAACTTCGCAGTGATATCACCGTTACATGTTTCAAGAGAGAAGCTTGAAGTTGCACAACTGTGAAGTTTCACAGTTGAATTTCAAGCAGCGAGGTGACTTTCAGGACAGGCTGTTGTTGTAGTCGTGTTTGACATATGTGAGTTTAGTGTGTTGCAGATGAAACCTGAGACAATGAGTAGAGTGATTCAGGAGGTCAAATCAGGGAAATAAATAGAATTAAAAGCTCTTTGTCAAAGGTTTCTGCAGCAGTGATTGAAAGTCACACAGCTATTTTAAATATTTCCAGTCCTAGGAAACAGCAGCTCATATAAAAGCTCTTTTACCTGGTTCAGTGCAGACTACTAACCTAACTTTCAACGGGCTCCCGGGAACAAAGAGTGATGCTGTTTACGCATTTTTATTTTTAATATATTTACATAGATACAGCAGTCGTAACATAAATGACATCAAGAAGAGACACTCAGTCTGTTGATTAGAGATAATTTATATAGATTATCTCCCATGCAAACCTTCTTGACGCAGCCACCACTGCTCTTCATGAATGAATGAACTCAAACACTACGATCAGGCTCTCAAAAGTACATCGGAAACAATGGGCCTCATGAGAAGTCAACTCCAGATGTACAAAACGGTCTTATCCAATCCAATCCGTCAGTCTTCCATAGCCAATCCCATCTGACATTCGGCGAGAGGGCTGAGACAAACAATCATTTACACTCACATTCACACCTATGGGCCAATTAACCCATTAGTCTTCAGACTCTGGGAGGAAGCCGGAATACCCAGATAAAACCATGGCAGAACATAGAACATCTGGCATAAAAAGCCTATATCAAATCAAATATGTGGGTTGTCAGATCTCAAGTAGACACTGTGACGCCACCTATGGGGAACGGCCTGAAAGAAGAGGAAAAGATCAAAGTAAGCAGTGTACAGTTTATCGTCACACAGTTGGAGCCAGTTTGATGTGAGAATCAAATGGATTATTGAAGTCTGTCCAGGTTTATTTCTAGCAAACAGACACACAAATGCAAAAAAATAAGTTAAAAAAATCCTGATTTTCCTGGGAAAAAGGGAGCAGATTCTGGATAAATTTCAGGAAAAAACGCGATCCCAGCTCTTGCCGCAGTCATAAAAGTGTTCATTTGTTGGTGGAGAAATAAATCCGTCATGAGAATAATGGTTGTTGTGAGTTTGATCACTTTTGTTTACAGACAAATTAAGTTTATCTGGGTCTGCGTCCCATCAGGGACCTCTGATGGTTCCCATACTCTGCTTTGAAAAACCTCTGTGATGCTGTAAACATGCGGTATATCCCGCAGTGGATCACAGTGTTTAGGTTTGATGGTTACATCAGCTGAAACAACCAACATGAAATGCTAATCCATCCATCTCCCAGGGATCCTCTTTTCGTGACGTAGATCCGAAAGATCAGGCCTGAATCCAAGACGGAGTGACGGAAGAAGAGAGGAAGAAAATGAAAGCAACGAAACAAAAAGGACCAGAGAAGGTGGAGACAGATGGTGCATCTGTGCGCCCACCGGGAACCTTTTACAGTGTTGGCTTCTTTCTTCGTTATTTACAGCAGAATGAGGCCCGTTTCCCGCAGGCCCACAAGCTGCTCAACGGATAAAAACCCCGTATGTCAGCTTTCCAGGAACTGTGCAAGGTTGATGACCTTGAATTTTTCAGCTCATCCAGTGGGCTTGGGAGAAGTTTTCACAAACCACAGGGTCGCTGAATTCCCTCCACGGAGGAGAATTTCTAATCTTTCAACTGCAGTAAAAACATAGAGAGCACAAAGAGAGAGGAAAAAAAACAAACAGAAATGTTAACTTCATTGAAGTTTGGGAATGTTTGGGAAAAATGTTTATTTGCTTCGAATGTTACCACGTCCTATATTCTTTGTTAGATATTAGATTTGTTTTTTGGTGCATTATATGTCAGAAAAAAGGTGTTTTAATCGACTAATAGTACTCTAAAGTGAACTAAATATCATATCATATTTGTTTAATCCATATGGAAACTGAAATCTAAAAAGCCAAGAAGTCATTTACTTTTGTGAAGCTCACATACTGTAGCTTATGAGGACAATAAAACTTAGGTGTCACTCGTAATAAATATGATTCATTCATGAGTTTATTAATAACTTTGAATTTAATTGTTGTATATAACTAGGGGTATGGTTTCAAAAGTTTCTTCCTCTGGTGTTTTTGGCAGTTACCAAACAGCTTCAGGTACATTACCAGAACCCTCTGAACCAGGGCTGAACCTGATTTACACATAGCCGGGAAACCTGAGACACACTGCAATCAGGTTTGTAGTTTAACCAACAGAGATAATATACGTGACTCTGGATTTTAACTGGATACAAGATGCTGGAAGTGACAACACCTAAAAGAAGATCTCTGTCCTGTCCTGCCCCTGGTCTCAGGCCAACTGAGTGGTTTACAGAGAAGCAGTAGATTCTAGTTAATGGGTGTGTGTGTGCGCATTTTCACACACCACACCTGCAAATTGCTCATGACAAACACCTGTATTTTCCGAAATACCAGGTCATTATTTTGAATACAGCTAGTGCGTAAAGCGTAGCTGCATTTTGGGTTATTAGAGATTGTAAAGTAGAAAAGACTGAGGAGACAAAACAAAGATTTCACAGTTAAACTTCATGTTCTTGCATATGAAAACATAAATAAAGGCTTTATCTGGGTTTCAAGAGCAGAGAATGAAGACCCATGTGCAACAAATGCCCACGACAAACACTTGAGGACTTACTGAAAGCTTCTCGCAGACAGCAAAAACACTCAACTGGAGTTGAGCCAAAGCACAAATACTGGAAAGCTCGGTAGCTCTACACCAGAGCATCGACTGACCAACTGAATGGACTTTTAAACCCACAGACTAATGGGATGATTGAACTGGGCTGGGTAATGGCTGATGAAAGGCTGGCAGGAGTATAGCCAAAGTCAGGGGACCTCTGGAGGCCAGAACAGAGCAACACACCAAAAGACAACAGCAATACTAGAAAAGAAGAAGTGGGACTTCTTTGACTTTTCACTCTGTTAACATCCTGTCCAACTTCATTGTTTTGCTGATTTCATCTCAGTCGGTTTCACCGAGTGAACGGGAAAAAAACGAGGCTCTGTTATGTGATCTCAGTCATTTAAAGTCAGCTTTGTTATCCTAAATAAAGTTTCAGACTAGTAGCTATGTGCTCTGTCATACCATCAGCGTTGTGAAGATAAAATCTAATCTGACTCTGTAGAAAAATACCAGTACACATAGCAGAGGCAGCTGTGGCTCAGGAGGGAGAGCGTGTCGTCCACTAATCAGATGATCGGTGGTTCGATCTGCATGTTGAAGTGTCCTCGGGCAAGTTACTGAACCCCAGATTACTCATGCACCATTGGTGTGTGAAGGTGTATGAATGGTTAGCTCCCAAAAACTGATGAGCAGTTGGCACGTTGATGACATTGGCATTGGCTCCCATGCAGTGTATGAACGTGTGTGAAAGGGTGAGTGAGATATTTAGTGTAAAAACCATAGTGCCTTGAGTGGTCCAAAAGGGGGAATATAAGTACAGTTAATTTACCAACTAAACAGATGGTTGAACCTTAGTACTTTTGTGTTACTGACCAAGTCTCCATGGGACCAACTATTAGTTAACAAGTTAATTAGTTAACTCAAGTCAAGTCAACTACTGACAATTTGGATTGATTGGTTGATTGATTGATTAGATATTACTTAAATCAGATGTTTACTGATTTAGATCATATTTCTCCCCACTTTAAACTCTTTAACTTCTCAAAAGGTTCCTCTTCAGTCTTTTGAGTTTTGTAAAAAACCATGTTTATACTGTTGCTATTGTTACCAAAATGTAAACCGGTTCACCAACAGTAACTTAAATGAAGCAAAAACTTAAATAAAGCATGCAGGGTTGCAGGGAGGATGTTGTTGTCACTAATAGCCTATCTAGAGTGCAAGTAATTCCTGTACATACTTGACCTTAAAGATAAGAAAGTATTAAATCTTTGACAAAGATAATAGTCAGTCGAGAAAGTCAGCAGGTCAATATGAGGATAAACACAAGATTACACAAACCAATTCCAATTATGGAAAAACAATGTTAAAAACAAGCACCACAGGGCTTATTAAGCAGTAAATGACTCATCCTGTTTTAATGAGTCCATGCCCCAGGGTCCATTTAATTTACCTGCTTGAATGACCAAACTGTCCAAAGGGACATGTGATGGGAGTGTTGGTACCAGGAGGGACCGGGTCATAGGTGCTGGTGTTTGTTACCAGCTTTATTTGTGGTCCTCATAAACCCGTCAACTGCTGACTGACTGTGGATACACAAACTGTTTTCATGGCAGCAGTCATATAAAGTTGTTGGTGTTTCCTTTTGGTGGCCATGGTTGTCTGTTCGTGTCCGTCTGTTCGTTATGCCGAAACATCCCTGTTGACTTCAGTCACACGCAATGGCTGACCTGATTATCCAGGTTTTTAAAGTTTACACAGTTCAATACTTTACATTCAACATTTGTAACCCCATCAGTCAACTTTTCCATTCCAAGTATCTTTTCCACCATAGATTCACATAAAACCAAGTAATTATGATCCAAGAAGCCAACGTTTAGAAGTAATCACACTTCTACCTGACAAACTTCATCTTAATTATACCATAGATGTCCTGTCCTTTTAAACTATCCTGCATATAAATACCCAGGGTGGTAAGATGGGACTGAATTAACCTCTTCAACTCCTCTTCAATGTCCTTAGTACTACTATCTTTCAGAGGAAGATACTTTTTGAAGTGGTCCCTTGAAGAAAATAGATTCTCCCCTTTGCAGATAGGCCCACTTTGTGCTAATCCTGTGCAGTTTTGGGCAAAAGTCATGCAGTATAAATGGGTTATTTTCTAAGAATGGTGTATTTAAAGTTGTCTGCATGCTGGGTTCAATGGCATAAATTCATTCTGACTAGAAAGCCAAGACTCTTGTGGATTCATTGAGCCCAGTTTTGTCATGTGTGATGATGTAGTCCCCATAGGAGCCATTTCATTGAGCTCACTGTATAATACGACCACTTGTGACCTCGAGGAAAATCACAGCCTCATGTAACTGTACAACCACAAACTAGAGATGGAGGGCGTTCAGAGGACGAATGGCTTTCCTATGGATATTCACAAAAAGGAGATTTCTGAGCAATTTACACAAGAAAAGTGCTCGGCGTCCAATTGCCAAAAAATTGTCATTCTTACATTCTTACAGAAATCTCCAAATGTCACACAGCATGAATCTTTCTAAGGTGTTCCTCAAGATCTTGATGTCTTAATGATGATAAACTTGATGTGGTTTTAAACTGACCTACTGTCTGAGGAGGTGCAGTAGAAGGGGGTTAAAAACTTGTATTTAAATGGACTTTTTTATTGATTTGTTTCTTTTTGTGTCCATCAGGCAACCAGTGACGAAAAGCACATTTCGACAGTACAGAGTTTTAGGGAAAGGAGGCTTTGGAGAGGTGAGTACATTTAGTAGTTAGTCAGATTTTTTTGTAATATCCAAACTGTAGTTATTGAGAGTTGTTGAGTATTTATTGTATAACTTTATAAATATTTTATATAATCCATTTTTTATACAGTTTCTCTAGTTCAGATGGGGTTTTGCTGCCACTCTTGTGTTTCTTAAGTTATGAAAGTCCTGAGAAGGCAAATTCAATTCTTTAGAAAGCTGTTCAAACGATAGTAGTAGTGTAATAGCGGAACAACTAAATGTTTCATCCTCAGTTAATGATCCAGGCTCCTGTCGGATCAGTCGGTAACCAGTCGCATCATCATACAGATTTGTCCAAATTAGACTCATTATGACTTTTTAAAGAGCTGACCTTTCAGTATGGGGACAGTGTGTGTAGTTTATAGCTGAGTTTATAGCACCACACACTGGACAGAGAAATAAGAGACAGACAGAACAGATAGAGAGAAGTTTTTAGTTTTTATTGATAAAAATCTGTACTGTCTCCACCAAAAAAAATCTCTCTCTTCCTTCTACATTTTTGATAATCAATGAATGCTTGATGTTTTAAACAAGTAGCTTGGTTGTAAGCATGGACATTTTCCAGTCAGTTAAAGTCTTTCCAACAAAAACATCCCATTTCCAGTAATAGCGGTGGTGTATCTCTGCGTTACCTAAAACCAGATTTTTTACAATCACCGTCTTGTTTGGGGTCCTGTTGCTCTCACAGATGTGAAGTCACAAGATTTAAATATGAAGATTTGAACAACGATATGAATAGTGTTATTAAGAGAGTGTATTGTGTCTTTTATTGGTAAACTCTTTCCTGGTATTTATTTTCACACACACTGAACTGTCTTTGCCTCCTCTTCCTCTCCCCTGTAGGTCTGTGCGTGTCAGGTACGAGCCACAGGGAAAATGTACGCTTGTAAGAAACTAGAGAAGAAGAGGATAAAGAAGAGGAAAGGGGAGTCCATGGCACTCAATGAGAAACAGATCCTGGAGAAAGTCAACAGCAGATTTGTAGTAAGCATCTCATCCCCTGTTTGTCTCCTGTTCTCCATTTATTTGTTTTTATGCAGATTTTGGATTTGCATATTGAAAAACCTGCTGCTGAGTCAGTGTTACAAGTAACTATTAAAGCACCTGATCTGGTAGGACTGGTAGGAGGTTACAAATGCCTTTATAAGGCCGTTTAGTCAAGTGGGTGCAGAACCATAGACTACTTTGTAGGCCAGGGGTGTCAAACTGTTCCACAAAAGGGCCGGTGTGGCTGCAGGTTTTTGTTCCAACCAACCAAGAGCACACAGTTTGACCAATCAACTCTCTGAAGACTGAGATCAGTTGATTAAATGAGTCAAGTCTGGTGTGCTGCTGCTTGGTTGGAAAGAAAACCTGCAGCCACACCAGCCCTTTTGTGGAACAGTTTGACACCCCTGTTGTAGGCAAACATTAGCAATTTGAATTTAATGCGGGCGCCTACAGGTACTGTAGCCAGTGGAGCTTGATGAGCAGCAGAGTAACATGTCCTTTTGGGTTGATCGAAGACCAGGTGTGCCACGTTCTACATCATAGGAAAGAGTTTCACAAGAGGGCGACCACAACCTGTATAAGAAGTTGGGTATAATGTTGAGTCAGATAAGATCTGATCTTTGTAAAGTGCAAAGTGGCACGATTAAGCAACCTGAATATATCTATCTATATTTGTCTCACTTTGTAGAACTTCTGTTAAAAGGCAAAAGCCAGCAAAGTTCCCCTGAAGACTTAACGACTTCCTGTCTGCAGCTCTCTGCTCCAAGCCCATTGGATTAGCCCATTAGTGTATTTGTTGGAGACTATTTGCTGCAGCGGATTTATCCACATTTGGTGCTCTTGTGTGGTGGCCATGTTTTTCTTATATAGACGAACATGGAGTGAAACGCTTCACATATTTCCCCCCTAGTTTGCTCTCTGTGTGCGTCAGTCGGATGTGATATCTGCAACATTAACAACCGCACTAATTAAAAGACAACATGGAGGTTTGTTCTGTCTCTGGCTTAGTTTAATTGTCTGCCAGATGACCTTCACTGAGCTTATTTGATTTGGACTTCAGTCTCGTCCGGGCTCCCAGGACTGAGGATTCCCTCAGGGTTCAACATGACTCTAGTGTCAGACAACTTTATTTAACAGAAATTAATTTTATTTGGAAATATTGTCAATATGTTGTGGTTTTAGTTGTGGGGACGTGCAGGCCGTCATCAGCTCCCTGAACATCTCACGATAAAAGGAAAAATTCATCCTAAAATACTTGTTTAACCCTTTCTACCTTAGTTATACAATGTTCAAATCAATATTTTATAATTGGCAATGTATCAATAAGCCATTCAAATGTGAAAACGCTTGAAGGGTGTTGCTCAAGCTACAGCCTACCACTTACTGAGAATTATCCAATTTCTGCTCATCTCTACAGAGTTTTAGCCTCTTTTAGCTCACTGTTTGGGTTTTCTGGCCAGAAAAGTTGTTTATTTTTAGAAAACATGCTGTAAAAACCCACTGAACACAACCTACAGACACCGTTAGCAACGAGCTGGTGAATATAGTGGAGCATTCAGACAGATATTTCCCTCAGGGGGTGGAGGAGACCAAATATAGAGCTAAAAGAGACGGTATATTGTACTTAATCAGGTGACACAAACACTGCCGGATGTGAAAATAAACTGTTTGTTTTTCAGCTAAACATATCAACTTCATAAGGTCATAATATATATATGTTGTGTTTACAGATTTTTCAACTTTGTTCTTTGTTCATTGGCTCTGACAACAATTTAGCCTCTAGAGGAAACAGACAATGTGTCTGCACTGTAGCCAGCTGATATCTAGAAAACTGATAACGGATGTTTGGGGTCAAAGCTTCCTCTGCAGTCTGATTAGCTGCTTGATATGAATAAATGAATAAGATGACTTAGAGAAATTGTCATCAGATGAGAGGCTCCGGGTTCTCAGATTATATTTTGGCCTCTTTCGCTCCACACAGACTGTTTGCCCGCTCAAACATGATTCATCAAGACTACAAACAGAAACCGGAACACTTCTGATGCCAAATTCTTGGTTCCTCGTTTGCAGATATCTATTTATACAGATAACGATTTCCCAGAACCCAGTGCAACGTCTTCAGGTGCCTCATTTTGTCCGACCAACAGTCCAAATCTCAAATATATTCAGTTTACGATGACGCTGAACTACAAAAAAAAACTACCGGTCATTTCAGCTCTACCGATAGGTGCAGATGTTGATTTAAGCTCTTTAATTGTGATGCACCACTGTATTTTCAGCAGCTGATAGGAAGCAGTTACACCTGCTCGACCCCGAAGCCTTCCTCATTAACACGTCACATGACACTGTCTGTCTCCAGGTGAGTTTAGCGTATGCCTATGAGACGAAGGACGCTCTGTGCCTTGTGTTGACCCTCATGAACGGAGGAGACTTGAAGTTTCACATTTATCACATGGGCGAGGCGGGTTTTGACGAGAAGAGGGCCATCTTCTACTCTGCAGAGATCTGCTGTGGGCTGGAGGACCTACACCGAGAACGCATCGTCTACAGGTCAGCATTGTCTAACTTCGTAGACATTTGTCCCATTGTCCTTTCCTCTTGTCTCATTGGCTTTCCCCTTTTCTTCATGTCCAACAGGGACCTAAAACCAGAGAACATCCTCCTGGATGACCACGGTGAGTCGCAGCGTTAAAGAAAAATCACCTAATCTGATCACCATTAAATCCATTGAAAACGTTAAATGTTTCTCTGAATACATGAAATCAGAGGTCGATAAACAGGTCCCAAACGAATAAGAAGGTAGTTATTGTTCTTTGGCTGCCTAATAACACGGTCAGTAGTTGCAGCAGAGGCTGTGGCACGGCTCACAGAGGTAATTATGGTACTTTGAAAACCCTTAGTGCCACAATTTGCGTCAAATCGCCCTTCCTGGAGTCATAACTCAGCCAAATCTAAACACACACGATACACATTTTTTTAGATTCACTTTAACTTACACTTAATGACATTTGAAGAATGTCATTATATCTGATGTCCATGGTGTACAAACTAACATAAATCCGATGCATGGTATAGCTGCAGAACTTGCTTGAGAAGCGTCACGTTTTAAGTTTTAAGTATCAAAGTAATCCAGTCATAGTTGTTTCTACAGCCATCCTGCAAACAGGAAGTGCTAGTTGCAAATTCGGCTAACTTTGAATGCTGCAATTTATATATTTTTATACAGAATTTGTTATATAATTATGTGAAAAGCATTGTGGTCTGAGGGTAAATGTTCTATACATCTTATTGTTCTTAATGAAAAACTATCATCGCTCCTGTAAAGCTGTTTTAATGTGTTTAATACAGAGTTATGAGATTCTTCTGCAGTTTGTCACCAGAGGGCGCTCCGACTGCAGCAGAACAAAACCAAAAAGCTTTCAGAGAAAAGAGTGAGTCTCTGCTGAGGAGTTTAACAAACAAAAAAAAACGATTAAAATGCCAGACTGATGCAAGGGTGACTCTATTTTGAAACGTCCAGAGACAGAAATCTATCCTGAAAACCAGCTCATCAAGCCAAAAATATCCAGTTTTTAAGTCTGTACTTGAGTTTTGTTGGTGGGAGATAACAGAGAAGCAGAATAAAGATGACTTCAAGGCTTTAAATAACAGAACTGTGGTAAATAGATTCAACATTCATGAGGTCGAGACAAACTACTGCGACCAGCAAGCAGACAGATAATGTGGCTTATCTTGAAAAGCGTGTCCGCTCTTCGCTCGATCATTAAGCATCAAAGGAAACAAACATAAAGCTCACTGTCATTTAGAACATCATGTGTTGCTCACAGCCATCAGACTTTTTTTTTTTTTTTAAATAAATCACAAGATAAAAACATAAATTTTCTGCAGCTGCAAAAAAAAAGATCTGTAGCTTTTCCTTGGTCCAGTATCAACATTGTGCAGACCTATAAGACATTTTATAATGTATTCCTGTACGATGAAACGAGTGATCCCATGTGAGGGAGGTATATCAAATGTCTGGTACCACTGGATTCAAAAGAACTTCAGTTTAGAACTACAGTATAACGATAAATGTGTCACGGTTTAGTTCAGGAAATGCACCCAGATTCAAACAGGTGGGTAAACAAAAGGTCACTTAATATAAACACTTAAGGTCACGTAAACTATAAGCACAACGAACTAAAGAGACATAAAATATCTTCTCATTTAAAACACTTATGGTTGTGACTGATACTGAAACAAACATGGAATACTCATTTTCTTCCATCTTACAGATGTTTGCATGTGTTTGTGTGTTTCCTTAGGCCACATCAGGATATCAGACCTGGGTTTAGCAGTTCATGTACCAGAGGGACAGACCATCAAGGGACGGGTGGGCACCGTAGGATACATGGGTAAGTAACCCCTGACCTTTATTGACAGAGTAAACCACATATTTAATGTAAATCAGTGGGAGAAAAGTCTCACTTTAGCATTGTGTTTTTTTTAATTATGTGTCAATGAATCACCTTCGGCTCACTCTCCCTCCTCCCTTCTCTCCTCCAGCTCCGGAGGTGGTGAAAAACGAGCGCTACACTTTCAGCCCGGACTGGTGGGCACTGGGCTGCCTGTTGTACGAGATGATTGAGGGCCAGTCTCCCTTCCAGCAGAGGAAGAAGAAGATCAAGAGGGAGGAAGTGGAGCGGCTGGTGAGGGAGGTGGAGGAGGAATATTCCAGCAAGTTCTCAGAGGACGCCAAGTCCCTCTGCAAAATGGTGGGTGGATATTCGAGCGGCCAAATTCGCTTGTTTTTCATTTGCTCTGGTCTACAGCGGCCCATCTGCTCCATATTTTACCATATTCTAAAAAGATACACCTCAGTGTTTAAAAAGACCTCCCGACACATTTTTCTGTCTGTGCTTGGCTTCATCGCTTCTAATACAACTGACTAAATTAAAGCGCTCTGCTCACGTTTAACTTTAAATTTTGACCAAAAGCGAAATCTGACTCCTGAGGGCACGGTCACACTCAATTCAAGAGAAAAAGCCCAGTGTTGGTTGGTCTGTGGTCTAAAATGTTTTTAATTGTATTTTACTTCTAGTTGGAATACTCTCACTTGCACGTCAGCTTCTGCGAAAAAACACAGGATTGGCCAGGAAAAGTTGGTCAACTTTTTTCGCAATTAGTCGTTGTTATGTAATGTCAACAGATTATTTCTACTGTTTACTTGTTAAAACACAGATACCTGTGTGAAATCATTACAATGATCAGCTGAGAGTTGATAAAAAGAAATGATATCAGCAGCTGATTTAAAAAAAAAAAGAGCTAATTTTGTAGATTATCTTGAACTGAAAGAAAAAAAAGACTTCTAACTTGATCAAACCTCAAATTTATCATCATCAAATTTAAGGAAATTTAGGGACATCCAGGATTTAATATCAGAGAGGAAATTTGTGAGATTAGCCAACACCTGCTCCTTCATCCTCTTCCTTCTCTGGAGTTCACACATTTCTTTTGGTCCTCCAGCTTCTGGCCAAAGATTCTACAGAGAGGCTGGGCTGTCAGGGTGGTGGAGCCTCTGAGGTCAAAGCCCACCCCATCTTCCGCTCCATCAATTTCAAACGCCTTGAGGCCGGCATGCTGCAGGCACCCTTCATTCCTGATGTAAGTCTCAGACATCAGTTTCACAGAACTTCAGGAAGGTTTGTGCTACAGAAACTGGAATCTTTAAGAAAGTTGGTTCCTAAATTTAAAGAATGTAGTAACAGGAAAAAAATACACTGAAACCATTTTTGTGACAAATAACATTAACCATAGCACAGAGGTAACAAATAATTAATAGCACAATTGTAAGAAATAACTTTGACATTGACAGATATCATCAGTTGTAACACGGGTATAACAAATGACATCAACAACAATGACAATTGACAATCCTAGCAGGCCATAAATAATATATTATAAAAATGAAGCTTCGGGCCACATGAAATCTGACTGCGGGCCGTGATTGGCCCCCCGGGCCATACTTTGGACATCCCTGATCTAAATCTTCTCATTTAACTTCAGTTCTAAAGCAAACAAGCATTTTTCATATTTCCTAAAATAGGAAGCTGGAAATGCAATCTTCTCTTCAGCACAGGAAGTTAAGTTAATTAATGTGATTAATATGAATGCCACCAAGGCTCATTATACAGAGCATGCTTAATTAATGTGCACAGTCTCTGTGTTAACGGGAAGGATTCTCTATCTAAACACAGAGATCTTAGTTGGTTTGAGGGTACTCGCAGTCATGGTCAGACCAAACTCATCACCTCCTCAGTTGTGCTTTCTTGTTCAGTCTCTGTTCCGGTTGAGTCTCAGCAGTGGCGGTAGTGGTTTTTGTGTTTGTGGGTTGCAGCCACAGGCCATCTACTGTAAAGACGTGCTGGACATCGAGCAGTTCTCCACAGTGAAAGGAGTGGAGCTGGAGCCCAAAGACGAGTCTTTCTACAGCAAAGTGTCCACAGGCAGCGTCTCTATTCCCTGGCAGAACGAGGTGAGTCGCGTACACGGAAACACACAAACACACGACTCTCTGTGCATGTAATACAAGAGTGAAGTTTGGTCTTTTTGTTCTGCAGATGATCGAGACGGAGTGTTTCGCTGAGCTCAATGTTTTCCATCTGGACGGGACGGTTCCTCCTGACCTGGACTGGAGAGGACAACCGTCCCCTCCACCCAAACAGGGACTCCTGCAGCGGCTGTTTGGCCGACAGGTCAGTGAACACCTCACAAACACCATTGTCTTACAATATTAGCAGAAAAATGGATTTCCCAGATACAAGCACCGCTATCTTGCACTGATTTCACAACATTTGGAGCCAGAGTCTGCACAGTAGTGATCACAGTTGGTAAGCTGCCATTGGAAACAGTGAAACGTTTGTTTGAAATATAAGAATGGGACCAGTCAAGGGCGGACACGGAGATGGCAATCGCAAATCGTGTTATCGACAGTGTCAAATACTACACTGAGGTCTAGAGCAATTAAGCCTACCTGTCAATCAGAGCTGCCACACTGTCAGTTAAGCATCAATATAATTTGAATGAGTAAGTTATATAAAAATTCAGACTCAGTACAGTTGTCATGAGTGTTGAAATTAGCTATAGAGACCAAAACTGTTTTTTGTACCAGGCTGTAAACATGTTTATTTCTGCTGTGAAGTTGGACATTTTAACATAGAGACTTATGGAGATTGACTCACTTATGGAACCAGCATCAAGTGGCCATTTGAGGACCTGCAGTTTTTGGCATTACACTTCACTTCAAAGCCATGGAGGTTGCGCTTGACCCAGACTAGATATTGTTTCAAAACAGGTCTTTTCAACCTGCTTTTTGAACTCAAAAGTAGCATCCAAAACAAAAAAAAAAAACATTTAACCTCATCTACATTATTTTATTTTTTTAACTTTTCACCTAAATATCACAGATAATCTGAAGAATCATCTCTTTTTAAGCGACTCTGTACTCTCTGCTTCCCTCTGCAGGACTGCTGTGGTAACTGCAGCGACAGTGACGAAGAGCCCACCAGGCTGTGACACACACACACACACACACACAATCACAATCTCATTTGTTTACAATTTTTGCACATTTGTATTTTTAAGATAGTACTATCTCTAAATGTCAGAATGTATATTTTCAGCATAGCCATAATGTTTAATGTTATTTAAAACGTGTGAAATATCGGCTGTTGACATTTTCTGAACGAGATGAACGGATGTTCTTTTTTCGCTTTTGTTTGTTTGTCGTTTATTTTTTTGTCCAGGGAAGGCTTTGCTTTCACATTCATCCACTCACAGACACACACACACACACACACACACACGTCCCTGTTACTGATCTGGAACAATCGCCTGCTGTAAAAGTGCCTTGCTGGAGGGCACTGTGGCAGTGGTTACTAAAGGGAGGACTGAGCATTCCTCCAGTTCTTTGTCTCCCCTCCACTTTGTCCAGGGAATCAAACTGGTGACTTTCAGCTCATGAACTGTGACCACTTTTCTTCTTCCGCCCTCCATCCTGCGTGACCAACCTCACGCAAAAGCTCTATTTTTCATTGAATTCCTTCAAAAGTCTGATTTTTATTTTTGCTTGGATATTATAGTTTTGACCTGGCGACGCAAGCGTCATGAAGTTGTCTACATTTGCAGATATTTTTATATCAAGTATTATCATTTTTTTTAAATCGACAAGACAATCGACTCGTCTTGTGTCAGTGAGGCTTCAGTTACTCTTGTCAGATCAGTGCCAGTTTTCTGTGAAGGTTCTCAGTCGTCCAGGTCACCGGGGCAACTAGACTTGGTTGTAGATCCAAAGAGGGATGAGGCTGGGAAGGGCTGACAGGACAGCATTGTACGCGGAGGTTAAGTGGTGTTTGAGCCCTCCTCCTAGATTGAGGGATGGTTTCTCTACTTTTACATAAATAGCCTCCTTCACTCCTCTTTCAAACCATCCGTCTTCCCTGTCCAGAGTGTGAACATCACTGTCATTAAGAGTGTCCCGTGTCCCTAAGGTGCAAGAAAACATGTAGAGTCTAGTCTTGAAGAATTGGCCTGTCTAGGTTGAGCCATGCATTTGTTGAGTGGCTGTTCCCAGGAGACTGAACAGCAATTCACTCCTGGTCGTTGGAGTCCCATGAGGCAATCATCCACACCAGAGCACAGGTGACCTGAACAACTTTCTTGGACG
Source organism: Protonibea diacanthus (assembly GCA_028641955.1). Lineage (NCBI taxonomy): Eukaryota > Metazoa > Chordata > Actinopteri > Sciaenidae > Protonibea > Protonibea diacanthus. Next base: position 12,368,562 of record CM053990.1, read on the forward strand.
ACGGTCAACACTGACCACGAACAAACCAAGTGGAATTGACGGTCCGGTCAGCGATTCCAATGATTAAATACTCCCCAGATGTAGGTCACAACTGAAGAAACCTCTTGGATGAAAAGCAAAGTGTCTTCAAGGATTGAAAGCTAAGTCCAGTTGACCCAGACTGAACCCTTCTTGAAGAAAATAGTGCGATCATCTTGGTTTAAACGGTCAAATTTAACAGAAACACTGAGAGTTAAGTTTTAAACTTTAATGCTCTGATTACACAAGTTGCTTTTACCAACATGATTGTGCCTTTTCATTGGGCTTTTATTTTGTTCGTCGTGGTGAAATCACACACATTCGGCAGGAATTACGGCACCATGTTTATCTTACAGATTTCTTAGGAAATTTTAAGACAGTTTGAGGTTTGTTAGTTAAATTGAATTACACCGGTGTCCGAAACATAACCAGTATCAAGTATCCCAGATTTAAACAAGTTTAAACATCGGATCAGAAAATAAGTGAAAGAAAAGTATCTGAATATTGTTACATCAACCCAGTTTGATAAGTGAATCACATAGGTTTATTTTCCTCTTATCTCTCAGGGTTTCTGGAGAGTATGCTTCCTCTTCTATCTTTTCACTTTGCTCGTGAGCAGATTGTGTTGGATGATTTCCAGCCTGTGCAGGTTTACGTTTGCCTTGCCAGTAGACCACATCGTGTGTGTGCGGTAGCAACAAAGGCGGAAAACATCCAAATCTGTCGCAGGCTGCCTCCTGATCAGATGGTTAAAAGTCACATTGAGGGACGACGACAAGAGTAACTGAAGCTTTTGGGTCAAATCCTTTCGTCAAGGCAAAGACTGAAGCTGGTCTGTTCATCACTGTAGTTAAATGCCTCAGCTGGTACTGTTGCAGTCAATTGCGTCCTCAAAGAATATGGCCTCTGATTTTAAGCTATTAAAATGAAATACCTCTGAATGTGTAAAAGGCTTTCATGTTGTTTCTGTAGACTGATAGCTGAGAAGACAGAAACCAGACACCAGACTCCTGCTGTTATGTATGATACTGAAGCACGCCTGATCTTTGATATAACAGCCATGATTGAGTGGAATTCACCGTTAACTGTCTCACAGTTTTCAAATGTCGACAACGTCAGTTACTTTTATCAAAGCTCAGTCAGTGAGGTTGTGTTACGTGCCGTTTAAAAAAAATGTCAGTTCACCTTCTTTACTAAACATATTTTTTTATTTGCCTTTCGTGGTGTCTAGCCCTAATCACAGTTGAGCAAACCTCGATTAGAACCTCAGTCAACTTCCACCTTTCCTGTACTTGCATATGCTACGTGCTAGCTCATGGATGTTTAAAATACAACCACGTTTTGAAGATGGCAAAGAGATAAGTTAAGATAAGATAAGATAAGTTAGCAGATGTTAGAAAATGCCAACTTACAATCTAAATATGTTGCTTTAACCATCTTCAAAATGTGGTTCTCGTTTCAACATGGACGAGCTAGCAGGTCGATGTGTCCGGGGTTTGCTGTAACTGTTACTTTGGTTGATTAAAAACAAACCAAAGAAAAAACAATGCATGCTGGGATACTTGTTTACCCCTCTTACCAAAATCTGTCTGCATGGCTCGATGCCTCTAGAGGCAGGTAAGAAGAGTATGTTTTAGTGTAGTTTGAGTGAACTTACCCTTTAATACAGACTAGGGCTGCAACTAACAATGTTTTTTTTTTTTTTTTCGATTAATCTGCTGATTATTTCTCAGTTGTTTTGTCTATAAAATGTCCTTAAATGTCTTGTTAAATCAAATCAACGGTCTAAACCCCCCCCCCCTCCCCAAAATGTTTGTTTACCGCCAAGTATGACATAAAAAATCGAATTCTTATATAAGGATGGAAGAGTTAAAGCGATTAATCAGCTATCAACATGGTATGGCAGTCTGTTTTCAAAAGAACTGGTTTGTTTGTAAAGATGTCTGGTTTTTAATGAACTCTGGTAACTAAAGGACCTTTTGATGAGCACAGATGGATTCATTGTTCAGGTGTCTTTGTGTAAATCAGTGAAAGTCAATGTCTAAGTTTGCCTCCTCCTGTAAGCTTCTTGTCTGTTGAAGCACTTAATCAATTAAACCAAACCAGTTATCCACGGAAGATCAAAGATGACAAAGTCCTTCTCATCCGAGGTGCCTTTTGGTGTTTGAAGGTACTCCTCCAGCCTGTAGTCGCCTCTTGTTACACATGCCTGCCGTCTGTGTCTGTACATGTGCTCATGCAAAGCCTGCTGCTGCGTCAGCTTCAGCTCCCTTCCTGTCTGTGGTACCCTGTGTGTTTTTTCGCCGTCAAAACCGTCCCTCTGGACGTGGAGTCTCTTTGTGAAAATGAGGACGATGAGACTGAAAGAACCCCTGCACTTAAAAAGACTGCTGTGGACTCCCCCCATCCACGTCCCCCGGCCTCTGAACTCTGGAGTCTCTGCAGTGATTTTATAAAGACTGAGAGGTCGAAGCGGAGTTCGGGGAGTCAGAAGAGCTTGCTGTCATTCTCTGTGGACGTTTAAATCAGGACTCAACCGGTGTGTTGTCTCTCTCTGTGGCAGAACGTCCTTTATTACAACTTAACGTCTCATTTTCGTAGTTTGGTTCATTGTTCTTACCAGTAATAGTAACATTGTGTTCACCGTCACTTAAGTCAGATGGGTCAAGAAACCCAACCTGTCGGACTACGTTACATTTTCTGATCGATTTTGATTATTTCATGTGATATTTGTTTTTTTTTTTGTGCTGGAAAAAGCCAAAATATGGTATTTTTAAATACCAGACAATGGACACAGTCAAATCAGATAAAAAAAGACCACATAGTCCCGATGAAGAAGAATCTTTGATGATTAAAAAGGTATCCTGTGGATGTTTAAACCATTATTAGCTCTATGAAGCGTTGTGTTTTATGGGGAAGGACTTTGTTCTGTATTGAACTGTGTTTTGACAAGAGAATCGTCCGCCTGCTTGTTTCTTTTATTAACGTCACCGTGTTCTCAGATCACAGCTATTAATTTGGTGAATATAACGTTATTATCACTGCTAAAACTTAAAAGAATATCAGAATTATCCTTAAAAGGAGAATTAGAATAGAAACAAATGTACTAAAATCTTGATTTACGTGTCAAAATTTAAGCAATTTTTTTTTCCAAAATGATCTTGAATCCCTGTAACCGACATTTTGTTTCTTTTGGTGAGAAAAGATCCAAACCGATTCGTCCAGCTCTGCTTCAGTGTCACCTGATAACTTGAATATCAGTGAAACCAAGAGAAAAAGTTGTGTTGGTGTAGCTTCAGTGTGTTTTTTGGTTACTTTCCTTTATGATGTTAACAAATGTTTTATTTAATTGTTTTTTTTTTTTTTTAGTTTAGCAATAATGTTTTATAGATTTCAAATTAATTTCAACTGCTGAAAGCTTGAGTGAGTGTGTGTGTGTGTGTGTGTGTGTGTGTGCTAGCAGCATCATGTTTGTCTGAGCCCCGCCTTGTAAACGCTGTGAGAACAGAGGGAAAGCTTCTGTTTTGTACCATAAACCGACTTCTTAACTCTCTGTGGTTTTGTACTTCGATCTTTGTGAGGACGGCTACGTTCTTAATCCTGCCTACAAAAGCTCTGATTGGCTGTTTGCCACCAACAGACATCAATGGGCACAACAGCAGACCAATATGAAATCACGTCGGAGTGCCTCCATTGTGGAGATTTGGGAAACAACGTTGATCACGGAAAGGAGCGCGAGCCTCCAGCAGCATCACAAAAAAACTTAAAACTTATCAAATACTTCTTTTAGTCTGACCAAAAGTAATCAGTGGTTTAGACAATATTGCACTCGAGGGTGTGCTTTACTGTCATTATTGGTACAACAGTGATGCGGACCGTAAGCGTCAATATAGTGCCAATAATGACGGTAAAGCACACCCTCGAGTGCAATATTTAGATTATAAAACAATTAACTTAAATAAAAAAATAATCAAAATGTAACCATAATTTGGGTTTGATCTGTTTCCATGGAGCCTTAGAAACAACCTGCAGAGATGATGATAGTACCAGACAATTAAAATCAAAAGTTTTCTAGACATCATGGAGTTTACCCGAACTGAATAAATCTGCGCATAAACACTAAACTGACTCTAGTTCAGTCTAAGCTATCTGCTGAAAAAGATCTCTTTTTTCCATAGACAGATTTACTTACTAAGTCTGAGAACGTCACATTTATTTTTAAGCTAGTAGTGTTGTATTTGACTCACCGGCACAGCTGATGGAGGATATGATCAAACATTTCCAAGAACTCCAGTGTTCAAAACACCAATGGTCAAAATGTGTTGAAAAAAGATCAATGTAATCATTTTCAAAGTTCACAACATGTTTTTATCTAATGAAATATTCCGCTTCAGTCCATATTAGTCGACCTTTAGTCTTCAAAAACAGCATTTTCACATTGTGGTCACTAAACTGTTTGATCTCTGACATGTTGCACACAAACGAGGTACACACCTGTATTAATGAGGCAGTCTAACAGCACCATAAAAAAACAGAATATTCATTAAAGAAAGTTGAAATTCAGATATATTTGTAGTGTTGAGTCAGGCAAGCTTAAAAAACATAAAAGCCAAAAAGGAAATAATTTAACTACGTAGCATAATTACTCATGGTAGATGCACATAAAGGGAAGATAACCAAATCTGACCAAGTTAACAAGGTCCAGAGGGCAAAATGCATCAATACAGCAACACAACAAAGCCATGTCAGTGTGGTCTAGATGGGATACAGGCTAAACTAGCTTAAGGATGACTGTAGGGCTTGATTACAAACTTAAAGGACTCGATGAGGAGATTTTCACATGGAACCATTGCATCATTTAAAAAGATGTTTTGTATGAAAAATATCTTGTGATAGTTCCCTCAGAAAAAAAAAAAAAAAAACGAGCATAAATGCAGCTGATAAATCAACCTTCGACATAGAAGTACAGCTAGTATGCTACTGATTTGCTCCAACAGAACAGGAAGGGGATTATTGTACTTCCTGTTTACTTTCAGTCAGACTCAAAGAGAAGTGTTTGAGTTTGAGCGAATCTGTTTTTTGGAAAGCTCCACTGTACTGTACTGTTCACGTAAGACATTCCTATATCACCCTATATCTGTGTATGAACACAAAGTGAAATATCACCTTAAACTTCATCGGTAAAAACTGTCTTTGACCAATCTAGTGGTGTCACGATATCAAACTTACACAACCAGACTATCGTGGCGAAAAGAATTAATGTAAGAAGAGAGAAAAAATATATTGGAGGATCTATCAATAAGTTTGTCCTCATTAGTCTACAAACAAGATAATGTTTACCCTTAGTGTTGTGGCATTGTTATCTGACCGTAGAGGTTTCTGCGTTTGTACCTATCCGTTGTGTCGAGGGAGGCAGCCCTATCCTCTGACCTCAGTTAGCATAATAATGATCAGACTTTTGCCTGCTTTCCTAAACACAAACATACAGCTGCTCTTTATCTCGTGGAGATGAAGTCAGTGTCTCCATATTAACATAAGAATTAACACTAACCCTACAGTGATCTCAAGACGTATGCTTGGCCCTGTGTAAACCCCATATGTGGGTTTAGGGAGGTAACCATCTGTAATCATGAGTATACAAAAAAACAATTACAGAGTGAGAACCACAAAGAAAGAACGGAAAGAAAATAATTGAAAGAAATAATGGAGATTTATTTTTAAAACAATACCGGCATATGACAGCCCGACACTGACATAAACAAACTCAACATTTGAAATATTCCTAAAACACAAAAACAAAATGGAGTCTGTTGATTGTGGTACATCCAGCACTGACAAGCAGAATCACTCTCAATTAAAAGGGTTTAAATGATTCACATGAATGGATGAGAATACTGTGTAATATTGTGTTGACCTTGTGTCAAATGTTTTTTCTTGTATGTGTTCATAATGTGGTTCAAGGATTCGGGTAGTTCAACAACTGAGTGTGTCCAGCTTTGTTTAACTCTGTTTTTACTCTTGTTAATAGACCATTTATTAAACCCAAGAGCCTTACACCGAGGTAACAGCCGCTGTTAATAAAATGGACTGCTTTCATTCATTCATTTTTAGACCACTTAATTCAAAGTGTGATTTGTTTTTTTCCGCTTAAATGACATTCAGATTTTTTTTTTCCAGATTGGTTATGAAAGCTGTTTTCACAGCCTGATATCACCAAATGTCGTATGAATGACACGTCAATGTATTAAGTCATTTCATGCTGAACCTCACTTTTTCCTCTCCTGTGTCTACTCCGTTATACTGACGAGATGGTGAGGCATTTTACGCACAAATGTCGTGATGTAATGTAACGAGCGTCAAAGTCCGTATTGGGATGAGGTTGCATGGATGGATGGGTCAAACAAAAACATGATTTTCACCCACAACACTGTTGTTCCGTGTCCGGTAAGAAACCAAAAACCTACGGTTAACTAAACAGGATCATGTAGCTTTGTTTTCTAAGCCTAACCATTCTGCAAATGCACCATTCATGGTGTCTCGTGTGAAACCAAAAATTGATTGACTTCTTTTGAGTTACGTATGTAACTTAACATCTTAACATGTTTTTCTAAACCTAATCAAGTAGTTTTGTAGCTGAACCCTAACCAAACTGCGGATGCAGTTTTGTGTGAAATGCTAATGACGGAAAGTTAACACTCTCACAATGGCAACTTACCGAGGTATAATATTTACCATATTCACCCATTTTTGTTTACTTTGTTAGCATGCTAACATCTTCTAATTAGCACCAAACAAGGTACAACTGAGGACGATGAGTATGTCATTAGTTTGGCAGCTATGTGGTCATAAAACAAAGTATTGGACAAATTAAAGTTGACCTGATAGTGGTGCTAGATAAAATGTTAGGGGTTCACTTATTACGATTCACCCCGAGGGGAGAGAGAACCTACTGTTTACCTACTGTTATTAGTCTTTAAAGTATATATTTACACATCCAGACACAGAGCAACACTAGCGTTCAGCTGGAGTCATGTTAGTCGCCACCCGACAAGTCAGTCCAATATTTACTATGTTATGTTTAGCAGATATTGGACCCTGAAGCAAACACAGGAGCGTGGAGTAATAAGGGTTTTTTTTATTGAGAAGGGAAGCAGGGAAATGGAGATGGAGTGAGCTGAGATGTTGCTGGGGAATACAGAGGATGGAGAGCAGTGGCTGAGGGTGACTGAAGCTGGCTCGATGAATGAGTGAATGCGATGTGGCTTCATGTAGCTGGCTGAGAGCAAACGGGCAGGACTTGGTCCTGGAGAACAGGGCTAGGCAGATCCATGGGGACGCAAAGAAGTACAGACTGCTAAATAGTAATGCAGCCTGAGAACAAACCTGAATAATCTGTGAGTGGGTGAATAACTGGATATATTGATATACTGCAGCATGATGATGTTGATGAGGATCAGGTGTGCTTGATGAGCAGACCGGGAGCCCGCAGGGGGGAAAGTGAAGATGAAAGACAAAACACGCAAGGGAAGCAGAGGAAAAAGACTGCAGTCATTACCATGACAGTTGGCTCATCAACTTTCTTTTATGGCTGCTTTCTGGTGGTGAGGAGAGCTATGACAGTATATAATGAGGGCACAGAGCTTTCAAGTCTGGAAAGTGAAGCTAATGCTAAAGCTGCACTATTTCTAATGGCCAACAGGTGGCAGCTCCACTGATTGGCTTCACCTGTGACCGACCACAATGCCAGACTCAAGGCTTTAAAATAGTTATCCACAAACCAATGAGTGACAACACGGTGGGTTTGAAGCCACAGTGAAGTCGTAAACCAAACCAAAACAATGAGCTAAAAGATGCTAAAAAAAAGAAAAAAGTCTGAATCTGCAGTCAGAAAATACTGTGAGACGCCACAATGAGCATCACTTGAACAACTGAGAGGATAAAAATATAATATATAAGTGCAGCGATAACTATGTATTTAGCATTAGTACTGACTATGTATGCAGGAACAAGTGCAAATTCACAACCGCAATGACCACATGTGTGCATGCATCCACGCCTTCATGTATTCTGTCTCCTAGGGTAAGAACTGTGACCTCCAGAAGGTGGGGAAATGTTTGTGGATCAGCCGACTAACCAACAGATCAAGCCTGCGAGCTGCTGGTTGCATCTGTGTGTCCAGGATGTTCACCCTGTGCAGATCGCTGTGCTCGAAGCACAAATTGAAGGAAAATGCCACTTTAATGCTACTTGAACAGGCAGCTGAGACAGCCTGAAATGTTTGTGTGTGTGTGTGTGTGTGTGTGTGTGTGTGTGTGTGTGTGTGTGTGTGTGTGTGTGTGTGTGTGGCTACATCCTGTGTCCTCTTACTGTTGGATACTTTCAGGTAGCCTTCAATTTTAGTTGTCAGTGGTACAAACACATTCACACTGTGAAGACACTTTAAAAAAAAAAAAAAAAAAATAGGGCCTTGAAATCTGTTCCTTTCAAATATATCTTGTTCATTTTGCAAGTTGAATATGCTGTTGGCTGCTTCGGAAATTCACATTTTCTTAAACAGTATTGTCACTATTCTCTAATGTTTGGTTATTTTATATAACCTCCATGCTATGGCATCACTTCTTATTGAAATGGGAGGGTCTGCTGGTTCCAGTTTCTTTATATCCTTAATGTTTCGTTGGCATGATCATTTTCTTTTGGTAATATCACCCGAAGTACATTGTAGATTATAGCTATAATATAACCGTAAGTAAGTCAGTTTTACAGGTTGTAATGGCATTGAACACGGACATTTGGCCTTGGGGATTGGGCCTTTTGGGGATATGCTGGACCATCAGCCGTTATGCAATCAAACAGAAGTGCCAAAAAGTGGTGGTGGGAAAATTATTGAATCTGCACATGAGCTGAGGTCCCTTCAAAAGAGATAAAATGTTTTATTGTCAAAACTGACTATGACAAACCCAAACAAAACATCTGACTTTAACATGCTGTTCAGTTCCCATTCTCGAAACCATGAACGTCTGTAACCAGGTTGTTTTTCTTCCGTAACCATAGTGTGTCAGATTCGTCTTGAGTTGAAGGACAAGGACAAAAATTCCTGTTGTCCTCCCATCATTGTATTTTGTCATTTAACTTTGAAGACTTGTTGTGTTAGGAAACTTGGGGCTCTACTAAATATTAAGAGACAGGCTCATTTCCCAAATTAAGAAATTACTTTAGACCAAAACTACATCACTGGTTAGCACTGATTTCCTACTCTAAGTCTCAGAGCCAGGTGTCAGAAATCAATAAGGAAAGGCATCATCAATCAGCAGCCACCTAACCTCATGATTCATACATGTGATTTAGCTTCTGTTACGTCTGTACTGCAGTCTCTGCCAAACAGCACAACTGGTTCGAATATGAACATCTTGTCCTGGAAATAATGACTGTTGATCATTTTAGAGCAGCAGTTGGATTTCCAGTTGGAACAAGAAGTCCTGCTGGGCTTTATTTCACCTCCTGATCAGGGACAGTCTCACAGCAGGTGAATGAAATTAACTGTAATTAGCTGATGGGATAGAGAACTAGCAAGACTGCGAGTCGCTCTGCACTGAATGTGAGTCACGACAAAGTGTGAATTAAAGTTTTGAAAGAAGGAGGAATGGTGTCTTTTTTTTCAGTGTGGTTTCAGACTGAAGTGAAGTTCATGCTTTCATAGACGAGATTTTCTTGTATTTAATCCCTTTCTTTGTTCTGCTCCCTGATCTGTTATCAATCTGTTTTCTATTTTCTTGACCTCCTGTAGACTCTTCTTGATCCACCCATCAAACAGTCTGTTGTTTTCTCTCTGAACTACTCATTTTCCTTCTTCACACCTTTTTATATTTTCTAAACAACAAAAATTCCTCGGTTAACACGCCAACACTGAAAAGCTGTGTAAATGCAGAGCCAAAAATTATTAAATGGCCTTTAACACGACAACAGTACAGCCATAATTTTGTGATTTTAGTTCAAGACATCCATTTCTTTTTGCTTATAACTCATATTGCTTGTATCCAATCTTGTCCTTTTGGTCACTACCCAAAGCAAATGACCAAATGTGAGAGTTGGAACATAGACCAAGTGGAAAATGGAGAGCTTTGCTTTCCGGCTCAGCCCACCTTCCCCACAACAGCGTGGTACAACGTCCACATTACTGCACCAATCCACCATTTTCCGCCAGAGAACCATGGCCTCATCCTGACTGCTTCACACTCGGCTGCAAACTGCTCTAGTGTGAGCCGAAGGTCAGTCTTCACCCCGACTGTGCCTTGAGATCCCGTCCACGAAAATAACAGAATCGGAAACAAGGGGAGTCCAGCAACCATTAAGAACATGTAGTTCAAAACAATCCATATTCAATTGTAAACTCAACATTTAAACTATAATACTGTCACATTTACTGCTTTTCAAATTTATAAAATTACTTTTATACCCCTGTTTGTTACCGTTAGCAAGATTGGGATTCTCGCACAGTACATGAGTAGATTACAATGGTGACTGGCAGATTATCAGTAATATTGTAACAATGAGTCCTTCATTTCAGCTAATTAATTAACTGAAACAAAAGTATGTTTGTTTCCAAAGAGTTTGACAACATTGTCTTTTTTTTGTAGACCATTTTCTGCACTAGTTTAGCCACTGTGTCTACATTTGGGGTCCCTCTTGAACCATGACGATAGTTGGTTATATGGTTCACTGATCTGATTGAAGTTTGCTCATCGAGATCGACTGTGATAGAAAGATATCCAATCACCTGCCTGGCCCTTTTCCAAACAGTTTCCAGTGACAACTTCCTAGATGGTTCTGTGTAACAAACCGCCGGGTGCAGGTTAGCTAACGTTAGCCAAAACTCTGACATTGTAGCATGCAGGATTAGCTACACAGTGAATATTGTAGTCCTAAATATGGCTTATAATGCTACAAAAAAACGTGGTTAGCAAACAATTACAAAGGCGGGAAAATACCACAAAGGGAGGAAGTCAGGGTCTGAAACGAGAGGGAAAAGATGACTACAAAATAAAACAGGAAGTGCTAGAAACATAAAACACTGAACATGAACATGACTAAAACATACTTGATGAGACACAACAATCACTCTTATTAGAGCTGGGTTACGGAGGCTAAACTATGAGTGGATAATTGTTTAACAAACGGTCAATGCTAATATTCACAATTTAAGAGAGGAGCAACACATCATCTGTCTTGTGGCTTCAGCGGGTGAAAATAATTTTGATTCCACAGAGATTAGGATCAGACAAAAGACATTAAGGATGGATAAAACTGAATTAAAAGAAGTTTCATTAGTGCAGAAAACAAGTGTCATGTGTTAATCATCTGCCCATCCGTCCTCCTTCTTCCCCTGCGTTACCACGGCAACTCAAAGTGAAGAAGAAGATTTAAATGAAATTAATATACTGCATGTAGACACACGCCCACACACAAACACTCTCACCCACACATACACAACGGTACATATCCAGAGCTCGTGTTCAGTGCTTTTCATGTGCCTTTATTTTGTGATGAACGCCCGCCGTGCTGTTGTGTTCAGAGGACAAATCATCAGAGGGAACAGGTGAGGTTGAAGGTGATTGCTGGCTGATTTCATGATTGCATCCACTTCATTTATGAAGTACAGTACAAATGAAGAGGAGAGAGACGGGCTGAGGAGGCTTCAGCAATTGGGACAAGAGCTGCGCAAAGTGTCCTGAAACACATTTAACATTATAACTCAACAGTCATGACATTAAAATATACTGAAATTTCATTATTATTAGCCAAAGATAAGTATATGTGTTGTAACATTAACACAGCAGTGTGAAGAATATGACATCTACTCAGGTACTGTATTTTGAGGTAGCCTGCTAAAGCCCCTACCTAGAACCAGTGTTTAGCTTGTCTGTTTGTCTGCATAAGGATGTAGAAGGCTCATTCTAATGTAACAAAAACATGCTGATTGTAATTTTCAGGTGATTATACACTAATAAAAACATAGTTGTGAATACTATATATATATTTCTGCCATATTCTGTAACTGGACCCCCCCTTTAAATCTGACACATTGGGCCTTTACAAAGTCAGAATTGACGTTCAAGTGTTTCTATCATGCCGACTGCGATATCAGTCAGTCAGACTTTAGTTATCATGTTTCATACAAACAGATTAGACATTAACAAAAAACAAAGAGCTTCACACAATAAAACAACCCCCACACCACCTTTAAGCACAAAAACACAGACTGCAGTGAGAAGATAACAGAGGCAGGTTACATAAAATAAATAAAATAGACAAATAGACAAAAATAAAGTAAAAACTGATGATGTGTCACCTGTACATCAGTGTCTGGCCCAACAGCAACAATTTTTTAAAAAGTATTTACAGGCATCCTTCATGGTATTTTAGAGTTCGTCATTTCCTGAAAAACAGTAGTTGCTGATGATTCATCCTGCAATCGAAGACATTTACTAATTTTACATCCATTGAAACACTTTCTCATTTATGACTTATGGGAGACTAGGGTTTGTGTCCCGGTGAAACCATAGGTCAACATTTACTTAAGTTTTAAGGTACGTAATGTTACATATGTAATGATTCCCAAACCTAACCACAAACTACAACTATTTCACAACATTAACCAACCTATTTATGCTAAAGGTCAACCTACTGACCTACTAAATTACAGCCATAAGTCACCTGTCTCTGACACAAAATTATTTGACTTATTGCTTACTACAGTATCTGTTATTGTGAATGAATCTCTTTGTCTGATTTTCTGAATTATTACAGAAATATTGTAAAACGTGTACAATCTGCTTTTGCAGTGAATAAAGCTCATTTGAATACGAGGGGGAAAAACGAAAGTTGCAGGGTATTTTGAGTGGACGTCTGAACACAAAGCCCTCCATTGTCTGTATGTGTACAGTATGTGTGTGTGTGTACAGTGTGTGTTGTGCTGTGTCACTACAGATCAGACGTCACGCAGTCACCCACACTCACACATTTGTCACAGTAGTAAAAACGCACACACACATTGACAGACGCTGATTTGGACTTCTGACGTCCCTCTGAACCCCCTCAGAACGCCGATGTTCTCTCTTTTCATTTCATTGTCTTCTTCCTCTCTCTGTTGGGTCGAATCCCATACTCAGCTCCAGATTTGGCTCATTGCTGTTGTTGTATTGTTAATTTATTTTATCCATGTTTCTCTGAGTCACTCACATCTGACTGGATGACTCGACCTGCTCAGATCATCATCATCATTATAAGGACAGTTTCAGCTTTGTATGATTTCTTCCCTTTTTTATTAGCAAGACTCTAAATTGATGTGTTGGTCAGTGAAATTTTGTACCAACATTCATGGTCCCCATATGATGTATTCTCTGACGAATCACATGACTTTTCCTCTAGCACCAACAGCAGATCAAGATTTGCTTGAGAGATATCCTGATGACTTTGATACGCCTTTCAGTTTTTACTCAGTTTTTATGAAGTTGGCGTTTGTGGTTTTCAGTGAACAATGAATGATCTAACTTTTAACTTTACCACCATCTTTAGGCCAACAATTTTGTTTGTTCAACACTATGGTTTACCAAATATCGTAGTTTTTTTAAAACATGTACGTAGTATCCGCAAAGTCACCCACAGGTTTCCGAAGAACCGTTGTGGAGGCCACCTTGGCCGTCCTGCCTCTCCCGCCTCCATGCTAATCTGAAAATAAGATGTCGATCGTGGGTTGAGACTGTTGTGGCGAAAATTGGGAGCCGAGATACGATCTGGAGAGAGGGCAGCCAAGCTAGATCGTTTATTCTTGTAGAACAATACATCAAGAAGACCAAGAAAAAGATTGCAGATATGCGGAAACACAATTACATTTCTAATCAACAGAAAACCGCGATAGGCAACTTCCACCAATCAGATGAACGCCAACGAGGCACACAAGTTACGTCAGCTCTCATGGATAGTTAACCACTCTTTGGCTTGGCTTCACAATGCCGGACTCGCTTTCAGCATCGCTTTGCCTTCTTTGAGGAATACCAAGACCTGGAGTTGGTCACTTTGAGCTGCCATTGCTACTTTGTCCTGACTTTTTGAGAAGGTTTTCCATAGAGGCCATGACAACCTGAATAGTTAATAGGAAATGTTGTTGTACTATGTTTTATTATAATAACCAGATGCTGAATGATGCCTGGTTGCTCAATCAAGCCACCTGCAAGGACAGCCACCTGTCATATCATACCACTTTACCTCAAGTACTTGTTTTTGCACATGTTGTTTGCCAGATGTCTGTTTGTTTTTGTTTATTGTGTAGGTTATAAGATACTTCTGTCTGTTCGTGGTGTTGTTGCCATTTTTTTCTACTTCTACTACTACTCTAATTTATGTAGTGTGTGCTACACTTTTCTTTTTGCTGCTGTGATAAGTAAATTTCCCCGCTGTGGGATGAATAAAGTATAATCTAATCTAATCTAAGTATAGACAATCTGGCAAAGAATGAATGGAAATGGGCTGGTATTTATAGTGCAGGACTGATGGTGACGGCTCTATTGCTGTTCACACAGACTGTCTGGCCCAGTGCAACCAAAGCCTGATTAAATGTGATTAGTCATTACTACAAACGGAAACCAGAAGACTTCTAATGACAGGGTCTTGGTCACTTGCCTGCAGATTCTGCATGGCTGTTTATAGAGACTATCACATAAGAGACTTGGGATCAGTAAGAACACAAAAATGTGGTGCTGGAAGAAAAGTCAGGGGATGACCAAAATAAGTAGGATTCATCCTCTGGAGATCATGAATGTGGAAAACGTTTGAGATATTTCAGTCTGGATCTGACTGACTGACTGACTGAGTAACAAGCTAATCATAATAAAAAACTATTTTCTGCTCTCAGAAAGACGTGAATCTCCTCTGATCATGATTGGAGTGAGTCAAGCAGTTTGTAATTTGATTCCCGCAATCTCATCTCGACATATAAAACACTACTCACGCTCTCTCGTGCACACACATTCATACTCAGCGTGGGCAGATTCCAACAGTGGAAACCACGTCAGCTGTAAACCACTTTAGAGGACTTTCCGCCATCTCTCCACATGCTGGGAACCACAAGCAGCTTGATAATGACTCCATTTTTAGATCCTCCATCGGTCTAAAAATGAACTGTTACTACATCGTTTCTCATCTCAGTTGGAGGGGAAACAAGCGTTCTGTGTTTGTTGGGGGGATTGAAGTTGAGAGCCCAAACACTTGTGTTGTTTGGTTGCCAAAACTCTGACTCTGGCAATAATAATCATCAACAAATTACAGGAGTGATTGTAAAACACAATCATGACATGAAATACAGCATGTTGATGTTAGCATTTAAATCAGAGCACCACTCCCACCGCCGCTAGCATGGCTCTGGAGTCTGAGTCATTAGGTTGTTAGACAGGTCAGAAATATCGGAGGTGAGGAAGGTGGGTTCTCAATGTGGGAGATCCATCTGTCATGAATCTATTTCAAGCCCTGGATGGTAGCTGAAGAATGGAGAGATGTTAGAGGAGGTGTCTTCAAGGTCCTTTTAATTGTATTTTATAGGATAGCAGACTGTTTCACTGTAAAACCAGGATGACACTGTGAATGTTGTTCAGCTCAAGAAAGTGCTTCACAAACAACTTCTTCATCAGTTTCTGACTGAATGCATTGCACTAAAGGTGTCTGCTGTCCTGTACAAGAAGGGAGGAGGCAAAATACATACAATATTTAAATGAAGTATTACTTAAAAGTTACCTAGTGTTTCTGTTGTGTTGATGTTAAAAAAGAAACATAAATATTACACCAAACTTCTTTAAGAAATATGACATTTTGTACGATTTATTACGTGTCCGTAAAACACGTAACTCTACAAACACTAGATAAAGGACGTCGTGTCGACAATCATCATGTCAATTTGGCATTAAGATAATCCACAAAGATAAACTGTGTTTCTGTACAAACTTTACATTTTGGATTTTGTCGCCTCAACAACTCAAGAACTCGCTACCAGCCTCTGTATACTCTGTATAAATACCAGGTTTCCTCCTCCCTGTTTGATGCTGAAGGGAGTGTACCTACCTTCATGTTTGATATCATCAGAAGGTCAAGACGATAAAAAATAGATATTTTAGATATTTTAACCATAGTGCAGGACTGATGCACTCTGTCATGTTGAAGAATAATCTCTATGTTTCACTTCAAACTGAAAACAACACACCCTTCTTAACATTTCAGTAAAATTCTCAGGACCAACCAAAGGGTTTTTGAAAGCTTTGATATGCCCACTTATCCTTTAACCAAAAGCTGTGACCGTGGAGAAGAATCAAGTTTTTGTTTGAGAGCTGAACTTGAAAGAGACTCGTGACCCCGAATTGCTTCTTTTTCCCTGGCGTTACCGCATGCGAGGCACTTAATGCCTCAATACCGAGCAGTCAGGTTTCCCCGCTGAGGGCAGGAAACTGGAAAAAAAAAAAAAAACAAGCAATCAGCACTTTGGCATCTCATCAGCATGCCAATGAGCAAGTCTGTCAACTTTCAAGAAACAGGAATAAGTCGGAAAACGAGGGGACTTCATGAAAATCCACCCTAAAAATCTAGAGACCTTTTAGTGTATTTAAGGCCATTTTCACTGCTGTCGCTACATCAGCAGTGTAGAAAAGGTGTCGTTGTGCCTCATTTTCCATCACTCCAGCAACAGAGAACTTTGTCTCCAGTGTTGGATTGGTTTGCGTTGGTTTCTTTTGGATTGGATGTGGCCACATGACACACACGCATATTGTAAGTTAATAACTCTGAACAAAGTCTTTTTAATTTGCCAGTATTAAGTTCACGGCTGTCTTTATGTAATAGCTTTTGTTAGTGCCTCGCTTCCCACAGAGAGCCGTTGTCATAGCAATCGTCTCCGGCTCATCGCTGTGTTGTTTTCTTGCACGAGGATGCCGGTTAGACCCGCTCGGCGTCTCATCCTCATCAAACTTCCCGAGCTCCCACCAAGGAGCGCTGAGCTGGAGACAAAACAAAAACACACCGAAACATCTCTGCCAAATCTCCATACACACTCACAATAAAACACTCGACTGGTTCTAGAACACGAACCTGTACTCACAAGTTTGCAGCCAAATCATGGATGATTCTCTCCCCTCGCATTAAGCAGGTCAGAGGATGGCTATGTCGTCATTTCAAAGACCCTCAAATATGTCTCTGCATCTGACTGCACCCACGTCTGACGGTGAGGGAGGGGGTTGATTTTAAATGCACAGCAAAACAAAATTTGTTATTCTAATAGCGCGTTAGTGCGCCCTCCGTGGCTCACAGGAATTACAATTAAAATCATTTGTCAGCCTTGCTTCACACTGTGAATCTTCAGACGGTTGCTGCTCCAGTGTTTAATTGCACACTGCTAGATTCTGTGGAGTTTGATATGAAACGCTTTGTTTGTTACAGTTTAAAAAAAAACCTTTGTCCTTGTGCTTTCTTTCCTGCCACTCTGAGCATAGAAAGGAACGTCTGCACATATCCAGATTAACATATTCAAATAAAAAGTTGTAAAACGTGAACAGATTACAATGATTCACAAATCATGCTCAACCCATAAAAACAGGACAAAGACAAGATACTCATTTGTTTCTCAACCCAATGTTTGAATGAATTTACGGATTTCACCATCTACAATACATAATACTATTCAAAGAATCAAAGAATCCAGAAAAATCTCTGCATGTAAGGAGCAGGGCCCCAAAACAACATTGTATACCCGTAACCTTCGACTCTTCAGGCAGCACTCTATTAAAAACCAACATGATTGTATGAAGGATATTGCTACATGGACTTGGGAACACTTCAGAAAACTTTCTTTGCACTTCAGTGCGCTAGTTGCCTGGCAACCATACTTTGGGAAATCACTGCGCAGAGCTTTTCTGTCCCCTGGTTTCTTTATGCTAAGCTAAGTTAATTGTCTCCTGGCTCTAGCATATACATGGACAGACATAAGTGTAGCTGTAGTGTCTCTAGGCAACTTAAGAGTTTTGAAGGTACTTTAAATTACTTTACATACTGCTGGGTAGATTAATCTATATCATAATTTACTTGTTTAATATTTCATCAATAACAAAAATAACAAAAAAAATCCTGCTGTACTTAGTAGAGGACTTTCAAATTTCAGGAATCCCCCAGGCCTGGAAAAGTTTCATGAAAGCCTCGAGTTCCTCTACAACCAGTCAGCTGTGTGACACCAAAGGACCAAACTGACGGCTTCTAAGGAGGCAATAATGGGGCAAAATGCCGAGATGTTTTGTGCATGTGAGTGTGATGAACAGACTGATCTTTATGACGAAGGAACCGATGAAGACAACGGCCTCAGTGTTCATCTCAACAGTCTGCGAAAACGACCGCCCTCCGGACAGTCATTGATCAAAAGCTGTATGTGTGAACTGGCAGCAGTGTGAACTTAAAGTGAACCTACCCACAGACTTTCAGTCACAAGACGCTTTATCATCATCACCATCACTTCAAATTTCATCACACTCCTTCTTCAATTGGAGGAGTGACGTCAGTGCTGATTGGCTGATACTATACTTTCCTCCTGTTTGGAGGAAAGTATAGTATCAGCCAATCAGGACCAAATTATGACTCATTGTCTCACGGGGAACATTAATCAGCTTCTCTTGTTTTGTGCTCTACTTTCATATGAAGAAGAGAACAAGCGTTTGATATAAAAAACTAAACCAGGTTACATTTATCGTAATGCAACAGGCTTGAATTGCGTTTTAAATGAATAATTGATAATGAATGTTTACATCATGGCTCTCTGCTTATACTGTATCATGATTCTTTGGAGTTCATTGGTCGTCTCCTCATAAATATATGCCACACATTTATGTCTGAGATGTGCAAATTCATGTGTTTTCAAGGTAAGATATTACTAATGCTCACACCATCAACATCAGGTGTATCACAAAAGTAGAAATGTGTTACGTATTTATCTTTTAAAAAACATTTAAATATTAAGTATATTCCAATCTGACTGCCTGTCTGTCTATCTGGGTCAAACAAACAGGACTTTCTTACTTTACGTACTTGGTATTTGTGCTGTGTTTATACTGTATCATGTCTGTGTACTTCACTGGACACACAGCTGGTGTTGTTCAGACGTTTACTCTGTTACCAGACGCCGGCTGCTCACAGCGATTTGACTTCAGTATGTTTGACAGTCAAATCAGCTGCAGGTCCTGAACACTGACGCCTGTTGAGGAAACCAACATCTCTCTCATGACTGATGAGTCACGATCGCTTTTTATCACAACTGGAACATTTTCTTCTCAAACCCACGATGATTATCTGGATTATAACCCGCTGATCTGTGTGACTCTTCATCTCTGGACACCTGCCTCACATGTATGTAAAGTTTAAGATATCAACCTTTATTTACAGAGGCAGTCTTCACCTCTCAAAGGTGTGTGGGTACCTGCTATCGTTGCTGTAACGAGTTTATGAATATTTAATTTGCATGAGGTGCAGGTGTTGTAAACTGACAGTCATCTGATATCAACTCACCTGTTCGTAACTTGATGTCATTTGATTAAAAGCTGCATCTGCTCTTTACTGTTGACAGAGATAAGAACTGACTTTTAATTATTCACTACTGTGATTATGTTGATCTATTTACAGTAGTATTACACTTCAGTAAGGTTGGGTGACTCACAAGAGATTAAAATATCCAGACTTTTAGTCACTACTATGAGTGTAAACTGAACCTCCCTGCCTGGTAAATGTTCACAGTTTGTAAAACAGACTTTGTATTAGACATTTGTAGACTCTAATCTCATCAGATAACCTCACTGACATCACCATGACGTCCTGCAGCACCACAAAAGACTTTGTACTTATTCCAAACTCATCTGAGATTGAGATAATTCTCAGCATCCCAAAAATTCATTCATTCATATAGGAATACTCCTGTTGCACTTCCTGTTGTGGAAATAGTGTGAAGAGAGGAAGTAACCATTCAGTTTTGTGTCTTACAGACCAACAATTAAAACTCTTCAAACATTGCGTGTCATATTGTCGCCGAAAAGTTGGATTTCTGTCTTGTCTTACCATGTTCTACTATTAACAGTAGCTGACGTTAGCTCAGTTTGTTAGCCGGGAAGCCCGAACTGTGAGCTCAAAGCACTTTGGGAGTATTTGTGTTTGTATCACAGGAGTTTTGGTCCACCGGGAAGAGTGGACGAGTGGAAGTGGAAGAGGAAGGGAATGCTAACGGTTAGCAGAGCCAGTGTCATGCCAGAACCGGAGCAGGACAGGCAGACAATGTAACCGGGATCAGCAGCCTTTATATATGGACATAATGAGGCAAAGAGACCAAAGAGGATGTTGATGGAGGAAGACAGATGCTAGGTGATTGAGCTTGTGTTGTTGACCTTGTTTGACTCGCTAGTTTTTCATCAGAGGTACTTTAATCACAGCAAATACAGGTGTCCATATTTTTCACAGTGATATTACACTCTGAAAGCAGTAAGATAAGCCCATCATTGGGTTTTTCCAACAAACCCTAATAAACAATGGCTAAATAAATATTCTGGAGGCAAAGGAGATAACATAACAATAAACTACTGTAAATATCCCCCCAGTATTTCCTTACGACCTCCATAGAGTCTGTCTCCGTTTCCAAAGTCGTGCGTCCTCGGAAAACCCCCGCTGGCAGGTTGATTTGTATTCTCATCATCCAGACAGACAGACGGACAGACGGGTTGAGTGTCACGAAACGCTCCTTGAGCTGTTCCAGTGATGAGAGAGGAAGCGAGGGACTGAATGAAGGAAGGAGAGAGAGACAGAGAGAGAGAGACAGAGAGAGGGAGGGAGGGAGGAGCCAGGCTGTCAAGGTGAACCGATAAACCTCCTTTTTATCACCGCTGACGTCCGGAACACGACGCGCAGCTCAAGGCAGCACCGCGCAGGGAGGAGCGGAGGAGCTCACATCCTTTAACCGGTGGACAGTACACACTCACGGGGAGAGGAAAGTGTTGTTGTTTTTTTTTACCCTCTTTGTTTTTTTGTTATATTTTCATAAAACTTAAATGGCACGGAGCGAGCTGAGTGCGTCATCTCATCGGAGGCGCCAGAAGAATTAAAGGTGAGTTTTTTTGTTCCCACCAAAAAAAAAAAAAACAGCGACCTGTAGTGTTTAAATGAGCTGTGAGTTTATTGTTGTTTGAGGTTTTTTTTTTTTATCACCTTGTCTTATGATCTCCGTGTCATTCATTTATTGGTTTATTGTGGCTGTTTTTTTTCCTGTGTCAGGATGAAAAAACCCTCCTGCTGTTCCTCTCAGAGGAGATGAAGAAAGGACATTTAAAAACAAACAAAAAAAACAAAAAAAAACAGCAGTGCGTCTGAGAGGTTGCGTAATGTGGGAATCGATCAGTATGTGTTGGATGATTTCACTCAGACATCATACAGTTTAATCCAACGACACTGAGCTGCTGAAATATCAAATATTTTTGTTTTGTTGGCAGATGTGAACAGTTTAATTCATCCACAGATACAGAGAACAGGGCCAACACCAATAACTTATAGCTATATGAATTTTGACATACTTGTATGGACCTTTATACTCAGTAGAATATAAAAAAAGAATTGGCTCCATGTTGAGGAACTACATTATTAAAATGTACTGATTAGCGATAAAAACAGAATAATACGACATTCTGTGTACTTGTGGTACTTAAAGTACATTTTGCTGATGATACTTTTACGTAAGTAACTTAAGTAAGTTTTGAATTGGACTTTTTTGCCACGTTTTATGGATAGGCTGTATAAACATGGACGTAGTATGCGTGACATCACCCACAGGTTTCTAAAAAGCTGTTTTGAAGCTCAGAGCATGGTGGCTCTGGCTGTCGCCATCTTGGCATTCCTGCCTCGGACACCTGATCTAAAAATGGGCAAATACGTGGATGATCGGTGGACCTGAGGCGAGCTGAATGACGCCTGGGTGCAGCCGCCTGTAATGGCACCCACCTGTTAATTAAAGCAACCACACTGTTAATTCTGCATAGCTTTAAGCCTAGTATAATTTAACCAGGTGAGTTATATAAAAGTTCACCCTCAGTGCAGTTGTCGTGAACAGGAAATTAGCTATAGAGAGCAAAACTGTCTGGCTGTGAACATGTTTATTTCTGCTGTGAACTTGGACATTTTAATATGGGGGCTTATAGAGTTTGACTCACTGTTGGAGCCAGCCTCAAGTGGACGTTTGAGGAACTGCAGTTTTTTTGGGACTTCTACATTGGTTTTACTTCACAGTCACGGAGGTCGTGGATGTCTAATCAGTGCTAAATTGAAGCCAACAGTTTTATTTTATTTTAGCCAACAATAGATGATTTAATGGTGCAAAGTAAAAGTGTAACTAATGATTGCTTTCTACAAGCTAAGAGTGATTCAAGGCAGAGACCAACTAGCTAACTGTAACCAAAGCCAAGCACTCTGTAGCTTGGCTGTGCAGCATGGGTCTGAAGTTGGTTGGTAGTGTTGGCTAATGGGATAATTTGCAAACAGCAAGCTAGTTAGCATCATGTAGCTAAATATACAAAATACAATATTGGAACATTACAGATAACACATTATTCTAAATGTGATTATACTTTAGTTTACAGCATTCAGACAAGTGTATGTGACTTTTGGCTGACTGTGACTGTGTGAACTCTCAACAGGTGACAGACTGTAGGACTCTCTATTAAAGTTGTCTATAAATCTGTTTTTAATCTGTTTGTACATGGTTGAGCCAAGATCAGATTAAAGTAGTACATTAATTCCCAACAATTGTACAAAATGAAAACTATAATAATAAAACAGATAAGAAATGTAGGAAATAAAACAATGTGCTAACATTAATAGAAAGCTTTTTTAGGGATCAAGATCAAAGGTCACGTCTTAAAAAACTTGAACTTGAACTTCACTGTCTCAGTTCTTCTATATGTGTGAAAGCTCAGTGATCTTTAAGAAACAAGTGAGTTGTAGAGTTTCAAATAATTCAAGGACACCAGTAGGAAAAAGCCAAGAGCTCATTTCCTGAAAAAGAAGTTTGTGATCTGAAGATTTTAATCTGACACCGATCTCACATGGGTCCAGTGATCATGTGTTTTTGCTCTGAGTGAAATGCGATGACAGACATGCTGCTTTTTGAAACCTCAGAGGAGGTGAAGTGGCCCGCTGTGGCCTGGAGAGTGTCCTTGAAGCAAAACACTGAATCCTCACATGATCACCGGCTGGATAAAGAGATCAGAAACTGGATAGTTACAGGCGACTCAGCCAAAAATGTAAAAAAGTATTGCAAAATCGTTATTACACTTGGCTGAGGTGGAAAAGTTGGTTTATTTATAAAAGCAGAATGACTCAAGGTGCAAACAGAAACAGACTTAGTGAAGGAATGACGACATCTGTAAATCATGTGACTTGAACGTCACCATCAGAGCTGAAAACATCAGATCTGTGCGGAGCGACTCTCACATTAACACATGAATCTAACAAAAATGTCTGATTTCCATCATGTTTTACATCATTTGAACTTTGACTGGAGTTCTTTTAGTGGCCTTGTTGTGTCTTATTCTTCTTGTGCAGCAGTTTAGCTCCACTTGCTGTTTCTGAACGAATGAACTTCTAATGTTCACAAAACAGTAGTGGATGAAAATGCACGCTAATTTTTTCAAACTTGCAGGAAGCCGAGATGCTGGTGGGTGAAGTTTGGTTAGTGTTAAGCCGGCAGGTCTTCACAGAATATGGAGGGGAAAAAATAATGCTGGTGGGAACAAGCCCCAAGGAAGTGTGCCGAGCTTTGAAGCAAATTCAACATAGTGGTCGAACCATGTAATGACAGCAATCGCGTATCACGTGACGCACACTGGCCCCAAAAAGACTTAATCCTATAAGCTTACAACGTGAAAGAATCAGCAGTAAAAAGCATCCCAACCCAAACGAAATTAGTTATTTTGCTGTCAGAATTTGATCCATTTGGTCCTACAGTATTAGGTTGAGAAGAGCCTGGGTTGGATATCTCGAGTGCACTTGTATGGACCCCACAACGTGGAAGCATATGTGGAAGATTAAAGTAAATTTTATGCCCAGAAATCGATGGCAGCGCTCTGATTTGCCTTGAGATTGTTCTGTACAAATAAAACTGACTTGTTTGCAGCAGTCGTCTCTATGAATAAAAAGCGCCAAGTGTTTTATAACATCCGTTATGTTTAACCTTTAAACATCGTTTAACATCCTCCATTATTATGTAGAGAGTAACAATGGAGTGTTCAAGGGAGTTCGGTCCTTTAAATTGTAAAGAGATTCAGTTTTATCTCCACAAGAGAAAAGGACAAAGGAGGTATATAAATAGTGCGAGTGCGTACTGTACATGTTGCTGTACGTGTGTGGGTGTGGAGGTTGAGGCCTGAGTATTGCTGCTTTGTGATGACTCGATTGGACAGGAAATGTGGTGAGTAAACAGAGACTCTGTTCCATATCAGTGCTCGTAGATTGGGGCGCTGCGACCTCATGAAAGCCCTTCGCTGATGAATCACCTCTGCTGAACAAATTCAAATTACAGTAGACGCTGAGGTGTGATTCCCAAAAGGTGACGATGCAAAAACAAGAGGCTATAAATGTAATAACCGTGAAAAGTTAGTTTGTTTCGATTCTAAGACAAAGTAGTAGTAGGTTCGTTCAGATGTCTTATTTCCAAATTGGCTACGCAACGACTCAAGGCAGGTGCGGCCGGGAGTCCAGCACATCACCCGGAGGTGAGGCGGTTGGTGACGCTTCGCTGGCAGAGGAACTTAGTCACTTCTTTGCCCTGTTTTGAGGAAACTACATCCTGTCTACCAGCCCTCAGCAGCCACACCCTCACTGTGGAGGAGTACGAGGT
Organism: Protonibea diacanthus; assembly: GCA_028641955.1. NCBI lineage: Eukaryota > Metazoa > Chordata > Actinopteri > Sciaenidae > Protonibea > Protonibea diacanthus. Next base: position 12,393,520 of record CM053990.1, read on the forward strand.
GAGGCGGCCAACCCAAGGAAGGACTGTGCTGAGCAGCTGGCTGGGGTCTTCACCAGGATCTTCAACCAGTCACTATCACAGTCCACCATCCCACCCTGCCTGAAGTCATCAATAATAGTCCCACTTCCCAAAAAGAGCAACATCAGCAGCTTAAATGACTACCATCCAGTGGCACTCACCCCCTTTGTGAAGTGTTTTGAGAAACTGGTCAGGAAGCACATCACCACTCACCTCCCGCCCACCTTTGATGTACATCAGTTTGCGTATAGGGCAGACAGGTCTACAAAGGATGTGAACAGCCACAATTCTCCACGTTGCCCTGACTCACCTTGAGCAGAGGTGGAGCTACACCAGGCTGCTGTCTGTGGACTTCAGCTCTGCGTTCAATACCTTTCTACCACGCAGACTGGTGACCAAACTGGAGGACTTGGGCCTACCTCACTCACTCTGCCTGTGGATAGAGGGCTTCCTATCTGATAGGCCCCAGAGAGTGAGAGTAGGGACCCACACCTCATCAACCCTCCGCCTCAGCACTGGCTCCCCACAGGCCTGCACTACACTCTTTATACACATGACTGTCACACCAGCAATAGCAATTTGCAGATCGGGGCAAGGAGCTCGGCCACATCTTATTTGAACAGTTGCCCGGTAGGCAGGCGATACAGGACATTAAAAACCCACACAAACAGACTGAAAAACAGCTTTTATGCTAAGGCCATAACTGCCCCAAATGACCACATGAAATAACTCATGGACTGGTGCTCTGTGTATACTATATGTATATGGATGCATGCGCTTTTTTCCATGTTTTCATCCCTTTTATCTGTTTTTTCTGTTCTAGGTGTTATACTTGTACTTCCTGTACTGAAGATGGTACTGTAATGCCGTTATGCATTGCATAATGACAATAAAGATATTCTATTCTAAATGTCATGTTTTCAGTTGTGTCTGACAGCATGAGATATCGTAGCCGACGGGATGAGTCACGACAGTTGAGCGTATTTCAAAGTGACGGTGATTCCCTCAGGAGCTGTTCAGACAGGAAAGGAAGAAATATTACATTCACAACCTCCTCAGCATTTTCCAAAAAAAATGTCTAATTTTGGCGTCGCTGACGACTGGAAGAACGGTGACAAAAATCTGACGGTGGTTCCCAAAGGTGATGAGCGGACGATCTTTAGACTGTAAAATTAGCAGACACTCATAGCGAAGACAAATCTGTCCCACAAGAGCATCTGGAGGGTCGTTGGCTGGTGACTCACCTCCAAACGCAGACGATTAACAAGAGTAACGGCCTGCTTGAACTTGTGCAGGTGCGTCGGTGGTGTGTTGGTGTGCTGAGAGAAAAACGCTGTGGTGCCGTGCAAGCCGTCGGAAATGATGGGCTTCAGAGGGCAGTGCTGCTATTGTCGCATCGTGTTTTAAAGGTCCAGTCCAGTTTTCACTAATCCAGTGATGTCAGCTTAGATTAATTACTGTGAAGAATCCCACTGATGAGCTAAGGCAGGCCGAATGATGCCTGGTTGCTCAAACAAGCTACCTTTAACGGCACCTACCTGTCCGTCAAAGCGTCCACAATGATAATTATTATAACTTTAAGGCTAACACTCAAAGAACACACTCAAAGAAATAATAATAACTGCTTTATCGTGAAGTTTACTCCCTTAAAGGTTGTAAACAACTCTTCACTGAGACTCTTTATGGTTAAGCTCTCCACCACCAGTTGATGAAAGTTAATAAAATTATCTGTCAGCAGAAATCTTCACACAAGAGCGCCAGATGGAGGTTTGCAGTCTAATTAAAGCCCATCTGTTTGAGGTCAGTGACATGAAGACCTGCAGCACCTTCTCTTCTCCACTACTGGCTCCAGTCTCATTTAACTGGAACGAAAACATCTCAGTGTCCGGAAGAAAAACATATTTATTTGGTCTTGTCACCGCAGTGAAGCCTACAGACGCCATCGATTTACAAACTCAGTTGTGGCAACCAGCTTAAATTTTTGCAGGCATCAGCTGCTGATCAAGATGTAGAAATCCTAAGCACACAGATTGAAGCAAATTAAGAGAAAAGCTGTTTGTGTGTGATTATTCTGCTGCAGTTTTAATACAACATCATTCATGTATTCTGTTTCTCACCATTTAGAGGCCACAGACTGTTTCCCCTGCAGCATGTTAATGCTTTCTTAGAAAAACACAGAAGCAATTGAAGGAAATAGTCTGAAATTATCAAACTTATAACAGGAGCAAAACATGGAGTGATGGAAGAAGTACCTACATCATATACTGAAGTAAAAGTACTACTAGTAGGGCTTGCTTAAAGGTCTAGTTTGTTGGATCTAGGAGGCTCAATTTACAGAATATAATATTCAGAATGGACAAACTAAACACTCTATAAAGAGTTCTCCATTACACTAGGAAAGAGAGGGTGAGGTGAGGTCTTGTCGATAGAGGTGCAAGAAAGCTATGTTTTGAAGCCAGTCTGACACAGAGGCCAAACCATGCAGCGTGGAAGGAATAACTGAAGTAATTCATTCGTTTAAAGAACAATAAGGAACAATGTGTCCTGTTTTCTAGGTTTCAGTCACATTTTTGGTCTTTCACTACATCACAGTGAATATTTTCTCTGCGAGCAGCTCTCTGAAGTGTGAAACTGATACTCACCCCCTGAGGTCAGCGTCATAATCCTGCCTGAACCGCTGAGATTCATAAGCACGCGGCCTCTGCGCTGTTCTTACTGCTCCGAGATCTCACTGTGTTGAAAATATTGTCTGAATTTGTCCTCTGATAATCAGTGATGATGGTCCCTTTGTGTCTTTGTAGAGTGGTGTGGTCGAGGAGTCCAGCTGGGATCTGAGAGGGAAGAATTCGGCATCCCGGCGGTGCAGGCGAACCCCCGACTCCGGTCCCCCGCAGCCCTGAAGGGACCAGCTTGACTTCACATGGATGAACCCGCCCGATGGGGATTCACATATCACCTCTGGGGTTTTTGGCGCTTCTGATTGGACGCCGACTCAGTTTGTTTGACCCACTGTTTTTCTTTCCCCTCTTTTCCCTCTTGGACTGGAGGCCTCAAGAATCAGGTCATGATTTCAACGTTACTTTCCATTTTCCAAAAAAACACTTAGTTAGCAGTAGCCTTTGAAGACGACTGAGAGGGTGGATTATTGAGAGGAGTCTGGTGGAGCCTTTTGGAGAATTTAAATCGATGTTTCCTGCTGCTGAAACACCTGCGAAGGTGATGCAGAGTTCATCTGTAGTCTTGTGGAACAACTGCGTCTGTCTGTGTGTGAATCCTGAGATTTATTTCCATGTACATGTGCTGCAGAGGAGCTGAAAACATCTGGATGGATACGGAAGATTTGCAAAGAAATATTAGATTTTTTTTACGTTTTTTTGATCCAGTTGCCAGTTTTATGACCATTCTGTAAGTTTAAATGTGTACAGACTGATTTTTTAATTGAAATATTCCAGAAAAGCTTAAGATTTTCACACAAACCAAGACTGCAGCTGCAGAATATCGAATGTTATGATCCATAAGAGCTGGATTTCCTCAACGACATCGACATGGACAGTTTTCTAATTTAAATTATCATAATTTTATCTTGTTCAGGCTATTTTAAGGATCTTGGATACCATTCTATTTCAGTTTCAAGGCCCAGTTCTTATTTTCAGGATATTTTGAATCAGTTTTTTGTGTTGATTTTGACGTATGTTTTAACTTTAACGGACTTAAACTTATCAGTGTTCAAGTCAAGTGGCTGAACTGTCACTTTTTATCACCTTGGATTACAGACCAGCAGGACAGCAGTGTCAGCTTTTTAATATTTTTAGCGCCGAATGTGATAAACGTGCCAGAATTTGGCTCATTGACCAAGTTTCCCGCTCGTTTGAAATCACTTCTTCCTGCCTCGGGAGGGGAACTCTCAGCCCGTCCTGTCACCGCCATGGTGATGTCACAGGGCACCTACACCTTCCTGGCCTGTTTCGCCGGCTTCTGGTTGGTCTGGGCCATCATTGTCATGCTCTGCTGCTTCTGCAGCTTCCTGCAGCGACGGCTGAAGCGCCGCCACGAGGAGAGGCTGAGGGAGCAATGTCTGCGAACTGTAGAGATGGAGCCGCTCAGCTGTCAGCCCGCAGGACATCCGACTCTTCCTCCTCCTCCACCTCCTCCAACATCACAACCTCCACAGCTGCCCAGGGAGCCACCGCAGTTCGGCCCTCCTCAGACCCTGTCGCCGCCTGTTCCTCTGCAGGTCCCTCATCCAATGCCGCAAGCGACCTGGATCAGCATGCCAGGTAATGTGAACAAACTGCTGTTGTTGGTTAATTTGTTTTCTTACTCTTTTCCTACAATAGTGCTGTCACAAACAGATTTGTTGTGTGAGGTTAGATGTTCAAGAGTGGATTCCAGAGCAGACAGTAACCTAATTTAACTTGTGAACTAGGACAAAAGGAATGAGGGCTCATAAAATGGGGGGTCAAAGCGAGGATGACAAGATTTAACCGACTAGTCCACTGGCTCTCAAACTATGGTACCTGTGGTTCTTGAAGGAGTCTCTTAAGTCATTTATTAACGTATTATGCTATAAAAAAAAAACCCATTTTGATAAGTTTTGCATTTACTTTAATATTTGTTACCCTATCAGTCTCCTGCGGAGTCACATTCATGCATGTAGCCAGCATATACACGTTGCTGTAATAAGTTAAAATATGATGACAAAGACTGACAGCAGAGGTAAAATTACTGATTCAATAATGCTGCAATCGCGGCACGAACAGGAAATATTAGAGGAAGAGAAATGTGGATCAGGATAAAAACGATAAATAATCTTGTTATTAGGCATAAATCTGCCTCCTGTGTGAACTGTCTGTAGCTGAACAGGGGCGGCCTACGCTGCTGTATTTTAACATCTGTCATAATGGGGGTATTTGGAGAGCATTCCCCAGAGAGGAGGAGGATGTTAAAGGTGACACATTGCGCCTCGAAGATCTAATGTTATTGTCGTCTGATTCAATATTGTATCAGACCTCTATATAGAGTTTTTTTTCCAGGGGGGTTTCAGGTATCTGGCACCTTTCAGATCACAAGAGCAAACAGCTGCTACCAGGAAGCATGCATGTTGAGCAGAAGTGATTTATGCATCATTATTCTTCCAAAAAAACGATGATTCACCTTCACCGTTCTACAAAAACGACGTGTATGTATGTGGTGTGCTATGAAAAGTCTGCACTGCAGCAGTGAGCCTCTCTGCACGCTGTAGGATTAGTATCTACGGGCTAACAAGCACTGAGTGTACTGTCTGACTCGCACATAAACAAATCTGTCGAGCTCTGAATTCCCAGTCAGTCTCTTCGGTAGTCTTCGGCATGCCAGCTGCAGTTTGGCAGGAGGGGAGTCGAGGGTGGGTGGGGGTGGGTGGCGGTGGGGGGCGGGCAGCGAGTTTGTACGAGAAGTATGTCCATTTCGATAACATAAAAAAGAGCCGAGTAGGCGGGAGAAGGCGAGAAGTTTTGTTAGTGTTGGACTCGAGAGTGGGAGGCTGTGGCTATTTCCTGGAAGCAGTGGCGACTCGGTACGTAACGGATTCAGAAAAAGTCTGGGAAGGAAAGATTTGTGTTTGACACGGGACCTAATCAGAAGCTAATAAAATAGATGATGTGCTGATTTAAACAACGTTAAGTTAAGTGTGTCATCTCACCCTTTAATGGACGCAGCAGTTGACTTTTAAAGTTGAGTCTCAACACCAAACTGTTCATTCAAAGCAAACCGTTAATCATTTTTCCGCTGCTGAGTGGAAAATGACACATAGCAAACCTATCACGTCTTATATGCTCTTTATTCACAGGCCAAATGCATATTGTATTCATAAGACTCATAATTTAAAGTGTTATATGAACTAAACCAAAGGTAAAATATGTGAAATTCATGATATGAGCGAATCCGATGCAGACAGGAAAGCAGAGGACAGGAGGAGGATTACATTATACACTGTGTCAGATTTTTTTTAGACTCTTCGGTTCCCAGCTTCCACCTCCCCGCCTGCCGGGCAGCGTTCCCCCGCGGGGCGTCATGGTGACAGCTGCCGCTGAGGCGTGGGTGGTGACTGTGGAGGCCGAGCAGTGACGGAGTGAGCAACAACACGGCCGCGGCTAAACTAAAAAAGAAACAGAAAGGCAAGAATAAAGAGGCGATCAGAGGGAGAGCGTAGAGTCAACAGACGCACAACTGTACGAGGGAGGGAGAGTTTTTTTTTTTCTCTCATGTCTCTGTTTTAGAATATATTTAGGTTTTTCACATATGTGCGTATGAGTTATTGATCACTGTAATCATTCCTCTGTGAATCATTCCTTTCTTAATTACCTTGTGGACAAAAATTGAGTCCTTGTTTCAGCCAATGCTAATAGGCTTCACTACGCACATCACTGAAAGGCTTTTACTTTTTTTTTGTTTTGTTTTAGATATTTTTTTTCAAGCTTTATTGTACAGAGACAGCTTGAAGAGTGACAGGAATGTGGGGAGAGAGATGGGGAATGACGTGCAGGAAAGAGCCACAGGTCGGATTCGAACCCTGGGCCACTGCGGTAAAGTCTGAGCCTTTGTACATGGAGTGGATGCTCTACCAACTCAGCTAAACGACACCCGCTTTCACGTTTTTCACGTAACATTTAACTCCATTTTGGAAACAAAAGATGATGTCATTCTGTCGTCATGATAATAATATTAATGAAGTAATAATAAAGTTACTAGATCATCATGGTTATAAAAATAAACATGGTTAAAAATGTAAAATGTTTGCAGTTTGATTTAGGCAATAAAACTAGTTGGGTTAGGTTTAGGAAAATGAACGTTATGTATGTATGTAACTTAAAATCGTCACCGTTAACTGTTGGTTTCACACGGGACACAAACAGCAACAGCAAAGAAGACACCAAAACTCACCCAAAGTTATGTTTAAACTTATTTTTACTAACAAATAGGCCTCTAAAAATGACACAAGGGCACATTCCTAACGTGAACGTTACATACATCGAAGACTGGTGGAGATATTTTGACATTACGGTAAACAAAAATAAAAAACCTGAATGATTCATCCTGTCTTGATAAATGTCTGTTCAAACTTTCATGGCAAACAAATATTATAATGATCTATTTTTTTTTCGTTGCACAGAGATATTTTATATTCAGTTTATTGCAGCTTCTGTAGTAGATCTGGCTTTGGCATATATAGATGAAATCCCACATGCGCTTACACACATGCTAGTAATTGGCTCAGTTATTGATCCATCTGTTGAAACAGACATTTCCCAGATCAAAACAACAACTCTGAATCCTTCAACAACATTTGAGTGATGATTCAGACATCTGGAAACAGATTCAGTGGGTTTATATAAACCTTTTCAAATGAACACTATGCCTCACTGAGCGGCTTCACAGGTGCAGCTGGCAGTTAAGTGCCTTCTCCTGTCCAACATTACACTGCTTTGCGGTGCTGAGCTTTCCTTTTTTCCCCCCCTTACCCAAAACTTGCCAATCATCCCTTTACCCAATGTCTGTGTGTACAACAATTTTTATGGAAATTCATTTATGAGTTTTGGGCACATTCAGCTTCGCCCTCCTGGCAGAAGTAAACACGAGGCAACTTTTTCCCTTTTCAGGAATTCAAGCTTCGACCTAGAAAGCTAGAAAAGCGCTTTCATAAGCCACTCCAAATCTAAAGGCGCCTGAGATGAAATAAAATTGCAACCGCAATGAAAATTATTGTCAGCGGCGAGCAGCATTTGCGTTAAGTAGAAGCACATGGATCCGAGTGAAAATCCTCCAAACTCTGAGTGACATTAGAGCATGAAAGTGTAGAGCAGATTTGCTGAAATGCTAAAACGTATTACTGGTTATGCTGCTGTATCTAACATAGAAAAAGTGGTTCCAAGAGGAAAAACAATAAATTAAAAAGCAACTGCGAGAGGAATTTGAGGGCAATGATGGAGGAGACGGATGAGGGGAAACGGGAATTTTTCGGAGAGTAAACGGAAAAGCTAGTGTGAGTAAAAGAGCATCAGCTGCTGTCAAAGATGGTTAATGAGCGCAGACAGACAGTAAAGGATAAAACAAAAGGTTGCTGGAGTCTTGGTCACAAAGCAGACTGATGAAGAGGTTTAGTATCCAGGCAGCAACAGAGCTAAAAGAGAAGCAGGTGCCGACCAGCTGAGCACAGCAGAGGACGGAGAGAGACGCCAGGAGCTGTTTCAGTCCAGAGGGGAGAGAGAGAAAGAGACGTGGAGGAGATGTTGACTGTCTTGATTCATACTCCATTTTCCCAAAAAATACCAGTAAAGTTCACTGATTAACAAGCTGTATCTTGTTCTCTTAACTCCCGTACATAGACTTTCCTGCATATCTCGTGTGAAACCAACTGTTAATAATGGTAATTTATTTTAAGTTACATAACTTAAAATAAATCTACCTAACAGGAGCTTTCCCTAAACCTAACCAAGTAGTTCTGTTGCCTAAAACTGCGTCCAAGTCAAAAACTGCTGTTTCTCAAGTGGCCACTTGAGGCTGGCTGCAAAAATGAGTCAGTCTCCATAAGGCTCCATATTAAAATGCCACAGCAGAAAAACATGTTATATATGTCTACAGCCTGGTACAAAAAACAGTTTTAGTCTCTATAGCCAATAGGTGGTGGAAGCTGGACTGCCAAGGCGACAGCCGTAGCCACCGCGCCCTAACCTGTGGGTGACATCATGGAGTCTACCAAGCTGAACTGTAGAAACAAGAACTTTTTAGCCTCATGGCACATTTACTGTATGGTTCAGTCTTCATGCATTCATCAACCAAGCTGCAGGCAGGGGTTGATGGAGACAAAACAGCCGTGAACAGGAGACTGAATATTGGACATAATGTGGATTGTTTGGCTTAGAAACAAGCCAAAGATTGAAGCGTTGCTGCAGACACCACATATCTGCTGATGGTTGTTGGTTTGAGACTTTTGAGACCCACTACCAGCCATACCTCATGTATCTGGGGGTGTAAACTGAAGTTGCTCTTTTAACAGCTTCAAATGAAATCTGAAAAACCACTTCAACCTCAATGTCATTGCATTTGTTGTTTTTATACACAAATACCTGGCAGCTCCCGGGGATGAGATTACAAATTACAGCAAATAAATTATGCTTTAAAGCATCAGAGTGTGACAGAAAACATTAAAAACAACATACGAGTTTGGCTCCAGAAACACAGATTTCATGCATCACTCAGCTGTCATCCCACACAGCCAGCATGTCTCGCTCCGACAGGCTTTTATACCAAAGTCCTGACCCACACACGCACTGGGAGCAGCGCTGATAAGTCGCTCAGTTCATAGCAGTGGTGGGTGATAATCTCTCCTCTTCAGCCGCCTGCAGTCACAGAGTTTTGAACCAGTAAATCACGTTTGTTTCTGCTCTCAGTTTTGTCTTTGATAACATTAAATCGTTGCGTGGAGTCGTCATAGTGAAGAGTCGTTAATAGAGAAGTGGGATGAGATGAGGATATTTTAGAGGAGATGCAAGATGACATGAGTCAGTCCCAGGTCGGTCACTCTCTCCTTTTCTCGTCTAAGCTTCCTCCATCAACGTCACCTTCAGTCTTTTCACCTCTGTCATTATGTCCACAGAGGCTGCTGAGCCTGCTTACATTGCCCATTTGCCCAACTCCCCTCTGGGAGAACACCAACAATAACAATAGTTACATTTTCAGGCCCGCCCTTGACCTGAAATCCTGCTCTTCCTGCTGGTATAAAACACCTGTTGTACAAACTCTAACACTCCCTGAGTGCTTAGGGGTGGCAGAGCCAGACATTGTTCACTGGAGGAGGTAACACATGCCTGTATAAGGACATTCGAGTAGGTGGGTGCAAAACCAGAGACTACCTTGTAGTCAGCATTAGCAATTTGTATTTAATGCAGGCTGCTACAGTACAGGTAGGCAGCGGAGCTCGATGAGCAGCGGGGTAATATGTGACCTTTTGGGTGCTGCTGTGGTGCATGCTGGTTCACTGGAAAGTCGGGTTTACGTACTGCTTCATGTCAGAATGGCTGCTCTTGTCAAATTCACTCAGATCCTCACATTCGTCCATTTTTCCTGCTTCTAGCATCGACTTTGAGGACAAAATGTTCACTTCCTGCCTGATATATCCCACCCACTGACAGGTGATGGATAACAAGATAATCGGTGTTATTCACTTCACCTGCCAGTGGTCATAATGTTACAGCTGATTGGTGTGTACTGTACTGTGCCTGATTCAACCACACACGGCATTTGCCTTTAACTGTTTCTGTGCAACCCTGTAACTCAGCGTGACTAATATGATCGCTCCGTTTCATACGCAAGCTGTCAGATTACAGTTAGCATGTGCTGAAATCACTGTGTCACATAGACGTTATCCTCAGAGAAGTGGCCGCTGCTTGAAATGAAACCCCCTCTGATCCCCCGGGTGGAAACATCAGTCCCGTGTATTTGTGCTGACATTGTTTCGGTGTGGCTGATGTTTATTTAAAGCCGTCCTGGCAGCTGGTAGGATTGTTTACAGCAGAGAGATAGACGGGGGAGTTAAGACAGAGCTGTGAAACAATGAGAGTCTGATCCTGTAGTGAGGCATGTTGGAGGAGGGATGGCCAGGTACACACATGCACACACACATACGTACACACACACACATGTATCTTTGCATCTATAAATACATACAGCTCCATGGCAACGGTTCAAACAAACACTTGTTGATTTACACAACAGATTCAGGCTGAGGAATGAGATGTATGTTGTAAGTGTAATTGTCAGAGACGCTAGAAAGCTTGACCACCAACATATGTACGTTAATAATAGATAACAGCCACGCTTTTAATTATGCAACTTGAAGCGCTTTGATATCATTTTAATGGATCAGTTATGTAGAAAATTCAGCCTCATTACAGTTGAACAGGGAAATTAGCTTAGTGGTTAGGTTGCCGCCTTACATCAGTGTAGCCACAGTCAAGAAAACTACAAAAAGATCAAGTCATGACCACCATCATACCATTGTATGTATAATAACTTCATTTATATAGCATCTTTAAAGCAACATTGTGTAACTTTTCTACCATACCCAACAGGAAGTCCTCCATTTTGAATTTAGTGGTCATTATTTTTATGAACTCCTACACAATCAATCAGATCAACTTCAAATTGGGTCAGTCCAATCTAAAGACCTTTACAATTAAATTTGAAGGTTGTTAGTTTGGAGCCGCTGCTCCTTTGCATCGAAAGTCTCTAAGGCTGAGCCCAGCCAGAGGAAACTCATTCGGACACTTGTATCCGCAATCTCATTCTTTTGGTCACTACCCAAAGCTCATGACTATAGATGAGGGTTGGAACATACATGGACTGGAAAAATCGAGGGCTTTGCCTTCTGGCATAAATAAAAAAAAGTTGCATTCGAGGCTGCAAACTTTTTCCCCCCATCCAAAACAGCCGGTGCAAGATGGGATGTTAATATTTCAGGTACAGTGAAGAAAGCAGCAGGAGGGTTTGTACAGAGTTTCGACAGATATTGATCGGAATCTGGGCAGATTCATCAACCTGAAAATAGAAACTGTCTAAAGTTGTTCCGAAAACAAAAAATGCTTTAAGAGGAATGTTTGTGGCCCAAGGCTGTTTTTTTTCTTTCCTTTATACTGTCAATGCATTGAAATATAGACTTCCGCGTTACGTTATGCCCACAGACTCTGTCAGGTCAGAGGCAGTTTAGAAAATGATACAGGAGTGAACTTTTGCAAGTTAGATGCTTAATTTTGTGCTTTGTTTCTCTACAATAAAACCTTTTTTTTTTTTTTTTTTTTTTAACTTTAACGTCATCCATTAGATAAAGTCAAACTAATTTCAGACAGATGTGTTGTTTACACCTTTGCTTTTACTTTTCTGGAACTTATACAGGTGTTTGTGCTGAATATGCTGTTCACTGTTGAGTTTGTTAATTGTTTGCAAATATAAACTGAATTTAATTTTGCTGGCCAGTTCTTAAGCTTAATTAGATACAGGTGTGAATGCTCCAATTAGTGGAGAACAAGCAAAAAAAAAAAAAAAAAATCCGTAACTGCAGAAAAATCTCTCGTCAAGACTTTCGTTTGACTTGCAAAGTGCAGATATCAGCGGACAGATAAATCTTCATTAGTGTCAAGTCGTCAGCAGATTTCTGGAATGAACAGAATGAATAATAATAAAGAAGAATAATAAAACTAATTAGCACTTCACACCTCAAACTTGTTGCGCGAGCCATCAAACAAACATTTGCAGAGTGCACTCAAAGTCAGTTTGGAGGCTACACAGCCAATTAGCTGCGCAGCTGTGGCACATTAAACAGCACGTTAACGAACCCGCTAACGTCACTGCGGTTCTTACTCTTCGACGCCATCGACAACGCAACGTCTGCTCGTGACCTGTAGCGATAGGTTTGTTTACTAGTTCTCTACGGTGAACCACCAACAGCTGCTGTCAATCAAAACACACTCACCTGAACGGAGAAGACCCAGAAAGACTTGTTTTTGGGGTTTATAAGAACACATTCAGAAAAGAGCCGTCCGGGACTCTACACTGTACCTTGTCTGTCCTGTCAAGTTGGTGTCCCTTTACAATTAATTTCTTTAGTTGCAGTGCTGTGTGTTTAAGTGATTAATCCCAGTCTCTCTTTTTGTTGCAGACACAGATATATTTGGGAAGCCGCCTTGCTACGAGGAGGCAGTTCTGATGGAGGATCCTCCTCCGCCCTACAGCGAGGTCTTGGCCGACCCACGGGGCGGCACCTACCTGAAGCCTGCCCCGCTCCGAGCTGCCCCGCCACCCCAGCTTCCCCGACCAAGGGAATATCAGGATCCTGCTCCGGTATTCACATCTGAGACCAGTAAGCCTCCTGTGACGGCTGTATTCCCTGAGAGAGGTTACTCCTCCCTCATACGCCTGCCTTCATCCCAGCGCTGGGACTCCCTGGGTCACCTCCTGTCAAACATGGACCTGAACCACAACAACCTCACTCCACCAGGGGCCCGCTCCGTCCAGGCAGCCGCTGCGATGGCTACCATGCCCCGCCGGGAACAAAGGACTCACCATGATGGACTTGGGCTCCGGGGTGGAATACAAGGACTCCAAGGAAGCATACATGGACTCCAAGGAAGCATACAAGGACTTCGAGGAGGGATACAAGGGTTCCAAGGAGGGTTTCAGGGGGTCCATGGACTGAGGGGACTGGAGCCCAGCTGTGGCTTGCCTACAGCCTTCCCCCTGCTGGGTCGGAGCACCGCTGTCTAGACCTGGACGCTTACTGGGGGAGTCTAATCAACCAATTGTTGGTCCATCTCTGAAGAGCCTTCAAGCAGGAGATCTGTAAATACAGACTTCCTGTCTGTATGCCTCCTTTGCTGCTCAGTGTTTACAGTCCTAGAAGTACACCACTAGAAGTAGAGATTTAATTCCCTAAAGAGCTGAAAGAGGGTTAAAGTGCCGCAGAGGTTTGAGAAGTTCAATTCCCACATGCAGCTCTGTGGGCGAAGGGTGCCACTTACTCTGCTGGGATCGTGGCTTTCAGCTCTGCGTGTGGATAAAGGAGGAAATTACACACCGTTTCACACCAGTGTTGTTGAGTCACAGAGGTATCCTGGTGTCATATTGAGGCTAATTGAGTCACGGTTCTTTTGAACGGCTGAGGATGAGCGAAAAGAGCCAGTAACGAGGTAAAAGACGAGCAACAAGCACAGCTGTTTCTCCACCTTTTCATCCCGTCTGCCTTTATTTTCATCTCTACCCCCCCCTTTTTCCCTGTGTTGCCCTCTCATTCTGTTCATCCCTCCTCTCCTCTCTCTCTCTCTCTCTCTCTGTGACCGAGCAACCTATTGTACCAGTGTGCCGTTGCCATGGCTCCCGGGAACTGTCTGTTGCCCACGACGACCTCTCCTCTTTTATCTGCTCTGATTTTTTCGAAGACTGTGTTCACAGCTTGTCTCCTCTCGAGGACTGCGAGTATTAACTCTTACAAAGGAGCACGTGGTGACCTTCGTTGTCAGCGTGTTTGTGACAGTTTCTCCCAGTGAAAACCAGAACAAAGGTAGAGTACAACAAGCCAACCAGAGAACCAAGGGTACCTGGATCACATTTTGTAACATGCTGCTTTGTTGTTTTCATCGTCATCTTTACTACAAACTGTTGTTAGGTCGGCTGGGTCATTTATTAGAAAACACTTTTTTTTTTCGTGTACAGATTCATCATTTCTTTTAAGCTTTGTGACAAATGCCTTTTTTTTCTTGTGAAATAAAAACATCTTCACCTGCTGGGTGTCTCCCAATAATTTATGGAGTTAAAAAAGTGTTTTTATATGCACTGCAGTAAGTTAATATATAACATATATTATATATTAATATTATCCATCCTTTTTCTGTAACCGCCTATCCACATTGCAGGGGGCTGGAGCCTATCCCAGCTGACTTGGAGTGAGAGGCAGGGTACACACTGGACAAGTCGCCAGCTCATCACAGGACATTATTCATTTTGTACCTTTCAATTGGTGATTGTAAAGTGCCCATATGTGTGAATGTGAGCTTGAATGCTTGTTTGTGTCAGCCCTGTGATGAACTGGAACTGGACTACCCTGGCTCTTTATTAACGCCAGCTGGGGTTGGTTTCAGCCCCCAGTGACCCTAATATGGATAAGTGGTTATGGAAAATGGATGGATGGATTTTGTAACTCATTTGTTCTTGTATATTTACAAAACACAACATTCATACAAAACTGGGAACAGAGGGAGGAACAGAGGTGAGCTTCAGACGCATGACACATAATGAACAAAGATAACAAAGGAAACACAGGAACCTACAGTAATAACCAGGCAGGACAACAGGCGAAACTAAGCAGAACAGACTCAAAAATTGGCAGGATAACAAAGGCAGGAAGTAGAAATACAAGACACAGAGAATTACAAAATAAAACAGGAAACACAAAACAAACTGAAAACTGTCACAGAAACACATAACCCTGCTATGTCAAGTCAAAATGGCTGCTGTATGGCTCGTTTCAATTTCAATTTTCAATTAAGTTTTATACTTAGGCTGAAGTGCATCACTACCCCGTGTTTTAAACGTGATCGAAACACATTCTTGTTTTCTTCCAGGTCAGTCAGTCACTCAAAACCCGAGGAACATATAGCAAGTTATGTCACGTCTTTCTTTTGGCTAGAAGTGAATTTTAATTGCTGCTAAAACTAGAAAAATGATACAGAAGGATACAGACCGGAAGAACCGAAGATTGAACCACTGATCACTGCTTCTTTTATAATCGTGACAAAAAAGATGTCCAGCCTTCTTTCCCTGTTGTTTTCTGACCTCTGGAGTTTTCACATGAATTGTTCATCAGTTTGTTTTTCTCTGCTTCTCGCAGTAAACTGATTCTGAACATCTGCAAATCAGGAAAACCTTGAATGTAAAACAAGGATTTCAGGTTTCTCTCAGTTAGCCCGTGAGTTATTCTTACCCTGCTCTCCTCCTCCTTTTGTTTCCCCCTCCCTTGATTGCATCCACACTTTCTTTATGACTGCACTTCTTTTTTTTGTCTCTTTGTCTTTGTGTACAAGCTGTTACTCTAACGCTGCTGAGACGATGAAGAAATGGAATTGGCCACTTTGGCAAAACTGCCACTCCGCTGTCATCGTCACTGGCAAACCGTTCGTGTTATCAAATAGTTTTCTCTGCCTCAAAACGAGTCACTTATTTCCCTTCATCTCGGCGTAGCAGAGGAGACAGGCTTCCCAGACACACTCGAGGTGACAGACGTGAAGAGGAAATCAACGCAGATATTTTAAGCCCTCGTATTCTGCAAGTATTATTTGTCTGTGCCTCTGGTGAGCATGAACGTTAGTATTAGGGAACAAAACCAACAATGGCTTAACAAAGAAAGAAAAGTATTCTTTGTGAGTTGTTATTTCTTTCTAGTATATGAATAAATTTAATTAAAGTGATTCATGATGGGGGATTTTTGCAGCAGTGCCTTAACAAAAGGTACCATGCAGTCAATGTTTAATGAAAAATGAAATGCTTCACTTAAAGGCTTGACGTGTCCTGCTGTTTGTAGTGCTACTGGTAATTTCACTTTAGCAGAGTTGGCTTAAAATAGAGTGTGAAATGAAAGCACGTGCAACAAGGAAAATTACACATTGTCATTCAATTGTCAGATGATGGACTCATTTGTCTAGTTCCTGTTTGACGCTGCAGACTTCTCTCTCTCTTTGACTGGTGTTGTGTAGTTGTGGATTTCTACATCCTATGTCCTTTTCTAAACACTTTCTAAACAAACGTCAACCTGAGGCAGGCTGAATGATGCCCGGGTGCTCAAACAAGTCATCTGTAATGGCACCCACCTGTCAACCAAAGCAGCCACAAAGATAATTATGCATAACTTTAAGCCTTAATATAATGTGAATAGGTGAGTTATATAAAAATTCAGACTTGCACCAAATGTTCAAGATGATAGGAGCGTGCCACAACTCCAACAAACCTAAAACTTGGTTAAAATATATATATAGCTTTCATACCAAAATTGGAAATTTGTCTGCAGCAGTTAAAATTGTTGCAAAAGTCTTTTGGTGTAAAGCCTGCCTGAGGAAAAGACACATACGGTGCTAAGTGAATCCCACTATACTTACACTAGGCTATGTAATTATGAATGAAGATGCTACTGCCGTGGGAACTGTGATACAGCGTTATCTTCTTTCAGTGTTTGAACCTCCAGATAGGCGAATCAGTGTTGACTCACTCTTTGAAACAGAACTGCAATCATCAAATTTGAAACGACAAAGTCATGTTTGACTTCACCGCCTCAGCCAGAGAGAGAGAAAACTGCACCAATTTGTTTAAATGTCACATCCTCTCAGCCATTCTCATTCCCCGCTGACACAAAATTATGGTAATAACGTTTTTTCAAATTATTGTAATAGTTTCCAGCTCCGGCTTTCATCAGGGTGGAGAGTGTCAATAATAATGCTGCAGTCAATTATTACCATCAAAAGGGGAAAGGGCCGGGATAGGCAGTTGGTTAAAAGCATAATCTACTGTTGATCAAAGAACAGTTTTTCTCAAGCTTTTGTTGTTTTTTTTTTTTCCCAAATGGATCTTCTGTTCGGTGTAGCGCTCAGTAGCGTGATGATATCAGACTAAATGTCGACCTTTTTAAACTGTGAATTCATTTTCAAAGATGATGCCCATAGCGGATATTCAAAAACTCTCAGAGGAAGTCTCTCAGTGAGAAAGAGGACTTGGTGGTGCTGCAGCTTCATTTGATGGTGATGTCCGGTTCAATCACCAGAGCGTGGAGCTAAAACGCATTCCTGTACTTGAAGTTGACACATGACAAAGGCCCCACATATATAATGTGTTTTAAAAAGAAAGTTTAAAAGGGCACTGGTACTGAATGTAACCTTTTTGTTCAAGAGAAAGATCCTTTTTGTTAAACGGGAAATAGCAGTTATACCGCACGACCAGATTCCATTGACAAAAGCAGTCATTTTATCTCTGGCACTGCTTCAATTGGTTAGTTTGACTTGTGTGTGATCCAGCAGCGGTTTCTGGTTAAACCAAAAAGATCTTACTCTATAACAAAAATTTGCAGCCTGTTTTGCTGTGGCCAGCTGAGTAAATGCATCAATGGACCAATTCTAAAACCTTTTGTAGGCCACGGTTTAAAAAATGCTGTAAAAATTCACCACGTTAGAGCAGTTTCTGCAAACACAAACAAAAACAACCTCCAACCTTTTCTCTGTCGCCAGACAAGAACACTGATGCATCGAATTCGTTCCAGGTCACAACTTTTTAAAGGTCTGTGCTTTCTAAAGGTATGTATGGCAACTAAGGTGAATAAAACCATGAATGCTGCATGTCTGTGATGATGACGCAACCTCCCAAAACACTTTCACACCGGCTTTGCTGCAAAAGACGCACACTACTTCTCCCACTGGCCCTGACTTGGTCTAAATCATCAAGCACAGAGTCCAGTATGAACAGAAATCCTATGGATATGGGCTGAAATCTTATCAAGATAGCTTCTTCTGAGCCGCAGTACCTTATGGTGGAGGAACAGATGTCCTAATATCTATAAAATGCATAACAGACGCTGCAGGAAGCTGTCAGTCATGTTAATTATTGTCTTATTTTGTATATGGTGATTATACCAGTGGTTGATGAGTCACTGACGATCAAACATGACACCTTCAGAGAAATATTTCTTGGTCTTGTGAAACCTGAGACACAGATTGTGCAACTGAAAATGAGCATCACAGTTTCGAGACGTGCATTTCAGCACAGAGACAAACACCTTGATGATGATTCAGCCTGCAAGGTTATATAAAGAGGCGAGGGGGGAGCGTTCAATACTGTTTCCACAAATGTGCTGCGGAGGAATAAAAGATCTGAACAGAGAGAAAGAAAGAGACAGATTCCTCTCAGTAACCGCTAAGACTACGTCCTGTGTTTTCATTGTTCATTTCGAGATAATTCATCATGATTCCTTCATTACTTCATTACTTCACCTTTGAAGTTGAAAAGAGCTTCACAGAACAAATCTAACTTTTAACAATGTCTCTAAGTGTTTCTAACATTGATAGACATTCAATTCAATTTAAATAATGATGAAATATTTGAAGGCTGTGAACTTTATAAGACTATAAGATATCAGCGGTACACACACAGCCACAAAGTCCGCATGAGGATGTTGGAATGGATGGATCATACTGATCCTGCATGGATCGCCGTACAGCAGAGAAGAGAAAGCAAGAAGACAGCCAGAGACAAGTCAGAGAGGTGTGGTCTGATAGTTGAACTCACCAGGCCCAGGTGTTTCCAACTGTAACAATCAGGTACCTGCTGCACTGAAACATAACGCAGAAGTGAATAAACCAGGTGACCATCACACACCCCTCCAGAAGAACGGGGCCTTGTCACATCATATCTCATTATCACGCGTTTGCATACAAGTAAGGTTTTCATAGAGGTCGTTCATCTGTCTACATGACCACCTGGAGCCAAACTGGTTCACAGTCGAGTGAAAAATGCACACTACACATTTTACTTTAAAATCAAGGTTGTGCTGACAGCAGTAGGAGTGAACTGAAACCTGCTTTGAAGCAAATAGAATATTTACCATCTCTGCTGAGCAACAAGCTCAGAGCGTATACGTGACATGAATAGACTTAAATTTATGCAGTGTTTTGCCTTTTCTTTTTTTTTCCTGGGAGTAAAAATACTGAGGTGTGAAGTGTTGTAGCTGACAAGGGGCATTTATTTTTTCAAAAAGGTCAGGACATTGATGACAAAATTATGAAGTTTCCTTGGCAACAGTCCGATAGTTTGACACAGAGCATTACTCCTTTCTGCTGGCACTCGATGACATTTCTCCACCCAAACACCGAACACTATAAAAAAAAACAACCCATACACTCCTGAGATTTTTACCATTATCAAACCTGACTCAAGCCTTTAATATCCAGCCCGGGATGGCATCAGTGAGAGTATGTGTTGCCTGGCAACCTACTCAGCCGTGTTTACATGTAGTAAAAAGAGGACATCAGCCCACCGCCTCCAATGCTCTGTCATTGCCAAGGCAACGGCATAGTATTGGCTGAGCATTGGCTCCGTTGCCCCCTGCTGCTGTCCTCTGATTCGACTGCCCACTGGCAACCGCGTCATCCCGCCGACCCCACCCACTGTTACATCACAGCGTCACAGCTGGAGGTGAGCTGTCAGCCAGGGTCTTCACGTCACGACTGCTGCCAACATGCACGTCCGTGGGATGTCAGATAAACATGAGTCTGAATCAAGTTTCTTTTACAAACAATAGTTACGTATAGTTATGTAAGTTATGTTCAGTAGTTAAACAATGTTTTTTTTCTTTTTATCACGGAGAGTCAAAAGTGTCACTTTTTCTAAAAGTTTTGTCTTAACTTTTAGTAAAAGATGTGAATATTTCTTTCTCACTGCAGTTTTGCTGTAAAAAAAAACAACATTTTTGTTAATCTCAGTCTTTCATTCAACAT
The DNA here is from genome assembly GCA_028641955.1 of Protonibea diacanthus. Taxonomy (NCBI): domain Eukaryota; kingdom Metazoa; phylum Chordata; class Actinopteri; family Sciaenidae; genus Protonibea; species Protonibea diacanthus. Next base: position 12,413,595 of record CM053990.1, read on the forward strand.
CAGAGAAACACACCTGTGAAGGTTCAGTCTCTTCGACAGTGAATTTTGGAGACCAGCCTCCATCAAATTCCTTCAGTGCTGCAGATGTTCTGACATTTTTCCGCTTTTCTCTCTCTGTTTATTTATTCCCGGAGACATTGTTTTTTTTCAGTCTTATCTGCAAAAATAATAATAATAATAATAATAATTTTCATTTCTGTGTAATTTAGTCATGCCATTTATCAGTGTTCTTAAATTGTCAGTGTGTTTTCAAAGCAATTCAGTGTGGGCAGCGAGAAGGAAACATGTTTCTGTTCATTTTCTTGCTTCAGTTTCATTTAAATGATAATCCCTGTAAAAAATATTCAGCTGTTAGTTTTATAAAAATCCTCACTACAACCAAACAAACACGTGACACCTAAAAGCAATTCTTTATCTGAGAAGCTGATTAATTGAAAGTCTTTGGTCCCCTGAAAATATTCTCAATTTAAAGTTTTGTAATGCTACGAAGCCCCTAAAGGGACATGAAGATGAAAATGAATGCTTTTGTGTTCAAGTAAAGGTCTTAGACAAAAATACCAGAGCAGTACTTCAGCATGTCATGAAAGAGGCAAGTGGTGGAGGCAAATTTGCTCTTGTTTTAGGGAGTGATGGGTGGAAAGTTTGTTATCATTTTGGGCGTGACAGGGACAGAAGTTGGTCTTTTTTAGGGAGTGATGGTGGAGAAATTGCCTTTGTTTTAGGGGTTGGTGGGAGTAAAGTTCATCATTTAGTAGGTGGTAGGGGTAACGTTTCCTCTTGTTTCCTCTCCTCTTTCCTCCTCCACTTTACATAGCAAATAGTTGCTTGCTGCTATATTAATGTTTTAAGTCTCATATCCTTTATTGTGAAACAAATGCAGTCCCATCAGAAATCACAGAAATGGTGTTTTTCTACAGTCGCGTCTGTCCTGTCAGACCTCACAGCAGCTCGCTTCTCTGAAGATGCTCTGAGGGAAACGAGGTGGGAGAAAACCTGCAGCATCTCACGCCTGGATTCAGAGTCACCGTCACAAAGTTTAATCAGAGCTTTCCACTGATTAATCAGTGATTAGAGGAGGGTGCTCACCAAATGGCCGAACCAATTGATTGGACAACCTTTGGAGTATTCCCATCTGTCAGCCTAATTACAGCTAACCCACCCGTCTTCCTTCTCAAACACCACATCCCTTTTCCTTTCAAAAATCAGTTTACATGCATTATTAAAGGCTCAAAAAACTGAAGACAAAAAAATCAATAAATCTGAACGACGTGCTCACGCCTGAAATCTTTAAGGTCCTTTTTTTTTCTAGAAATTCAAATTCTTGCACTATGTAACTTCATTCAGTTGAAGAAACTTTGACCACAAAATGTAAAACAAAATGTAAAACAAGGAACATTTATAGTTTAAAAACCGAAAAGTATGTGACCTTAAAGACAGCTTAAAGAGCTGCAGCTCTGAATCCGGCGGCTCCTGAACCTATCAATCATGTAACGATGAATGACAAATTAAAAATGATCACATTTAATTGACTTCAAGGTTGTTGCCATAACAACCTTCATGAAAAAACAGATGAGTTAAACTCCGGTCTGAAAATAGCTTTTTAAAGACTGGGAGATGAGCTACATGAAAATCCATCCATCCATTTTCCGTAACCACTTATCCTCGTCGGGGGGGGGGGGGGGGGGGATGATCCCAGCTGACATTGAGCAAATGGCAGGGTACATCCTGGACAAGTTGCCAGCTCATCACAGGGCACGTAGAGACAAACAACCATTCACACTCACATTCACACCTATGGGCAATTTAGAGTCACCAATTAACCTGTATGTCTTTGGACTGTCGGGGGAAGCTGGAGTACCCGAAGAGAACCCACAATGACACAGGGAGGACATGCAAAGGTCTGCCATCTGGGGGTTTGAACCAGGAACCTCCTTGCTGTGAGGTGACAGTACTAACCACTGCTTATCTGCTTACATAGTTTCCCCATTGTCTGATTGGATTCCTTGTCAGGTAGACAGAAAAAGACAGTCTGAAGTCACATTTGTGACACCAAAAGAAACCGTCAGCATAAGACGGAACACAGATATATGACATATACTGTCAACTCTTTACTAAGACCAGAGTGAAACATAAAAAAAAATCCTCTCAGACAGAGACAGTTCAGGTAGTCCAGCAGTGAAAAGAAAATACTGTGAGGCCACCTAGTGGTAGAGGAGTGAACTACAAAATCAAGTCAAATTTGACAAGTGCTGCCGAGAGGTCACTGGTTCGATTTATACCTCTGACCATGTCGGATTGATCGCTATGTTTCCATACTATGTGTGTTAACTAGAAGAAAACTTGTTTTATCTTAGTGATGAACTGTGAAAAGTTGTGATGTTGTGAGCTCAGATCATCCAACAAGTCATTCAAATGAGATAAAATGCTTCGTTCCTAACTTCCATTGAGAATCAAGTGTTTCTTTGATCAACATCTCGACCGTTACACAGCTGCAAAATGAATAATCTTCTGATCTCACACTACTGTTGTTAAAGTTTGGTTCGGTTTAGACACAGAAACAGCACGGTGGCAAACATTGTGTCTTGGATTAAAGGTTTTCCCTCAATAATCAGTTAATGGACAGCATGTTGCATGTCGTGGTTCCAGGGATTGTCTTTCCTGTTGTGGTTCATAGATATATGTTTGTCCCTTTTCAAGCTTTATTATATGGAGACGGCTGAAGAGTGACAGTAATGTGAGAGAGATGAGGAATGACATGCAGCAAAGGGCCGCAGGTCAGTCAGTCAATAAGAACTGTACTGAGTCTGAATTTTTATATCACTCACCGGTTCAGATTATATTAAGGCTTAAAATTCTGCGTCACAGCTTGGCCGCTTTGATTGACAGGTGGGTGACATTACCGATGGCTTGTTTGAGCAACCAGGCATCATTCAGCCTGTGATCCACGTCTTTGCCCTTTTTTAGATTAGCCGGGAGGCAGCAGAGGCAGGACAGTTCAGAGTGTGGCCGCCACAACACTTTGAGCTTCACACCGGATCTTCAGAAACCTGGAGGTGACATCATGGAGGCTGTGTCTATGTTAACACATATTTTTGACTCAAGAAAAAATAATACTCTCCACTCATATCTAAGATAAGTTATGATGAAGTCTTCGGGTAGAAGTATCCAAGAGCAGCAGAGTATTCTGTTCCTAGAGCTCAAGTTCAGTGGACAAGCTGTAAAAGTCACGCGAGGACGTAATTTAGGACAGGTTGCTTTGATGCATTTTGAAAGAGAAAAGTCCAGAGAAGCTCCAACACTCGATGGACAGCGTTCAATGAGTTCTGGACAGACTTTCATGTTTATGAGACTGAGCCCTGCTGTGCTGTAGTCCAGATACAGACTTTGAAATCAACTGGAAGAAACTTCTACAGTGTGATGAGACAAAAAATTTTGTTTTTTGCCCCTCAGACTACACACAATTATTGACATGGAGTTTTCCTGATATTTTTGGGAACTTTTTATACAATTCTCTGTATGTAATATGTGTTTTTTCATACATACTTCTTTTTTTGACAGATTCAGTGTTTCGTTCTCATCGTTTTTTGAGCTCTTTGGTTGTTTTAACTGCATACCTTTGTAATGCAGGGCGAGGCTGTTAGCGGAGACTGAAACTCTGTGAATGTGGTGTTCTGATCTTCACCGTGCCCTTATCCTGTTACATTTATTTAACTTTTTACATTTAAAATCATTGTTTATCATCAATAAACTTGAAAATGTTAAGGCCAAAATTAGGCAAAATAAAAGGAAGAGTTTCATATTTATTCACTAATTGAATTTAAATTTTAAATTAAATATAATTTAATGAATTTTCTGACGTGAGCGCGTCCTCTCCGTGTCCCCGGATCATTCAGGATTCAGAGGTATAAAACGGGATTAGCTGGTACGTGAACGAGTGAAACCAAATAAAGCTGAACACACACACACACACATACACAGTATCCAGGTGCGTCACACACACTCACACACACACAGAGGTGTTATTATTGCCTAGGAGTTTTTATTTTCTACAGGAATTTACAGCAAAAAAAGACTAACACTGTTGTTGCTAATATTCAAAAAGGTCCTGAAAATCCATTCTAGCACACTTTTTGACAGGTATTAAAAACACACACACCTCCTGTCTCAGCCCGCCCCACCTCTTACTCCAGTTTCCAGGGCAACTAAATATCACATCAATAAAAAAAAATGTTTTAAAAAATACGTAAGGTGTTTTTTTTTTGTTTTGTTTTTTGCATTGGCACAGAACAAAAGCAGTCGGGCAGCAGACATGGTCACTGTTTGTTGTGAACTGCGTGGAGAACCAGGAAGGTTTTTATATATTTACCCACAAATGCTGAAAATGTTCATTTGTCTTTACAGGGGTACTCAACTACTTAGACTTCAGTTTAGTCATCAGCTCAGTGTCCTCTGGGTCTCTTCATTTCTCATTAATAAACCAAATAAAAACTAGACAATAGCTCAAACTGATTCATGATGACAAAAACTCGTCAAGGTTTTCAGTGCGTAAGAAGGAAAAATGTCTGACAAGTTCAAAACTCGAGCAACACTTGTAGTATGTAGAACAACTTTATTATTAGACCAACACGTTTTGGTTTGTATCCTTCGGGGTCATTCAAGGTGTTTTCATCATATTTTGGTCATCTGAATTGTTTTAGCTTCAGTCAATTGAATCTACAGTAAACTTAGTTGACTAAAATTGGTTTAAGGGTTTAGTTTAAGTGTAACTCTTTACTTAAATGTTTCTCTCAAAAAGTCATTTTATACTCCTGGAGGAAACGTCTGTTATGATCAATAAGCCTAGTTTGTGATCCTGCCAATCTGAAATGCGTTGTTCTAACTCTAAAGTTGTACTATAGACTGTGTTGCTGGAGTTTTTCATCGGCGACTTAAAACAAGATGCAAATGTTAGGGAGGGACGACTTGGGAATCTCTTTGAGTGGTTGTAAGTTCTCTAAACTTGAAATACAAAACAAGCTAAACTTTTTCAATAGAAAAAATCTGCATCAATCTGCACAGAGCAGATCGATCTGAAACGGCATACAGAATCCGGTCGATTTTCAAAATAAAACACACTGCGCAAACCTTCGATCATAAAAACAGACTTAACTATTTAACTAGCTAGTCTACTTACTCATGGTAGAACAGCATAAACAAGGCAAAAATGTCCAAATCTGAACAAGTTAACAAAGTCTGGTGGACAAAACGCTCCGCATCTGAAACACTCTTGGTGGAGTTTGATGCCTCATAGAAAACTAACCAAAACACCGCCATGCCCGGTGGGATCAAGGGGTTAGATTGCAAACTTGTCTTATAAATAGCAACAGATGTTACCTCGAGTTTGATATAATGAGTTTGGAAGAATGAGTTCTAGAGAAACGTTTAACACTTTAACTAAACTCATTACAGTTTATTCGACTACAACTGGACTAAATCTAAAACAATTCAGTTGACTAAAGTGTGATTCAGTGAAAACTTGCTTTCAAAATGAACACTGCAGAATTTACAAATGCTTCAAGAGTTTAGTTTCACTGCTGCTTAGATTAGTTATCAGTTTTCTGACTTAATGTTGTACAGACTGTGTGAAGCTCAGGATCTATAATTAAAACTGACCATCATATCAGCACTGATGTGATAAATCATGAACATCTGGTTCTCCATGCAGATCATAACACAGACATAAAAATAAGATTCGCAAGCATCGTGTGGCCAAAGTTTTTATCCCAACTTCCCTCTGTCATCCAGGATCTAATTGCCAGAAATAAACATTAAAATCATTTTCATTGTTTGAAAACCTCTGCGGCTCTGAAGAGGACCTGTGCCGACTGCTGTCCAAAAAAAACTGTGGGAAATTTCCGTAGAATAAGAATCATACAAAGGATGCATTGTTGTTTTTTTCTACTGTGCACAAGCTGAAGGAGGCTTCATGTTCATTACCACAAAGCCAAACTCTCCTAAAAAACTGTTAACACTTGGAAAAATATCTACAGTATATTCATCTAGATTCGATGCAAAGAAATACTTTAGTTTTTTTTTGCTTGTGTAAATATATAAGTCAGGGTAAAAAAAACGAAAAAAAAAAAAAAACAATGAGGGGAGGGCTGATTGAGAAGATGCAGTTCATCCACAAGGAGGCAGAATAAATAATAAAAGTGCACTGAAAAAAGGAACCAGATTTACAAGCCATTTAATCTTGAATTCAGTCTTTAAATCATACAAAAGGAGTGAAAAAGGAGCCACAATTTGAGTTATTTCATCTCGAGAGATTCCTTACTGAGGGTTGGACAAGTGAGGGCTAAATACAAGATTAACTGACTTGCAGAGGTGAATATTTCAGGAGGAAGGCAGAAGGAAGGAGGTGAAAAAGAGGTAAGAAAAGAAACAGAGAGCAAAGATATACATGGCAGCTGTAATGATCCACTGTATTAGTTTTATAGGGTGTTATTAAAGCACTACAGACGATGTGTGTCGGCTGCCTGCCTCACACGGGCGGGGGGGGGCTTCATCGTCTCTAAAATGCAGCAGTGCGCTACGTTAATGTGTAATAAATGATTTACACAAACAAAGTCACCCGCTCCCAGCTAATACATCTGCATAGCAAAACAAAAGAAAAAAAAGAAAAGAAATGAAAAAACAAATAAATAAAAATAACGAACACACAGAAAAAAAGTGAGCCTTCAAACCATCTTTAACGAGAACTCAAACCCTTTTTTCAGTGGCTACTGTTTTCTTTTCCTCTAAAAGATAATACAGAAGTAGTTTTGATGCAAGATTTGTTATTATTATCACTTTTTTTTGTTTGTTTGTTTGTGATTCGTTTTTTTAGAAAAAAGATCTGTTTCTTCATGAAGCGCACTTCCTACTTCCTCTTGGTCCGGGGGAGGAGGATGGGGGGTGGGAGGGGCGTCTGCCGGTTAGTCGTCTTCGTCGTCGACCACGGGATCCGTGTCCCAGCACGTGATGTCAATCTCTGAACACACAAACATGTTTACTGAGTTATTTTATTCAATACAGATGTATCGGTTATTTTGTCTACCCTCTTTGATATGAATGGGGTGGACAAAATAATGGAAACGCCCTCCAATACGGCCACCAAATGGTGACATGTAGCAGTGGTAGCAGTGTTATAGCAGTGGTTTTCACCTTTTTCTATCATTGAGTAAACTATGTAGTCTTACTGTTGTAGTACGTTGCAACCAGTGTGGAACCCTAGTGGTGGTCTGAATGCCCAGGCTGGGAACAAGTGCCTTATAATGTAACATCTGTGAACTTCTAAGTTTGAACATCCTACTTGGATTTGCTGAGTCACACGGCATCAACTATTTCACTGATTTTGGTGAAATTGGATCATATTTTATGGAGAAAATGTTTACTGGTTTCCTCTTTGATGTCCCCCAGTTGCTTGGCCTCAACTCTCTGTGATTTACAGCGTTTCCTGGACAGTAAACTGCTGTGAACTATAGCTGCTGTTAGCTGATGTTAGCTCAGTTTGTTAGCCAGGCTTCCCTGACTTTGAGCTCAGAGCATTGGGGGAGTGTTAGTGTTTGTACCACAGTGTTTTGGACCACTGGGAAAAAGGAGGTTATTAGGCCTGGGGTACTGTCCATTTTTACAGCAATGGTATTACACTCTGAAACTGGGGAAACAGGGTAAATAATGAAAAATATGTTCTAAATGAAAAAGCTTGTTTAGGAACTGACTAATTAAATTGACTAATTTTCTTCTCACCTGGTGGCTTGTTGTAAAACACCGGTGTAGGTTTGGCTGAGGACTCCTCTGATTGGCCAAATTCTTCCTCCTGTGACTGGCTGAAGTAGCCCTCGCTCGCCTGAAAGAACAAAAATAACTATTATTCACCAAACAGACAGAAAACCTCATTTTGTGTCCACAGCAGTGACATTAACCCGTCTGACCTGAGTCCCTTCTTTCAGCAGCGTCTCCCCATTGGTCATCAGTAGCTGTCCATCATCCAGCTCCTGCCTTTCCCCGGATGCATGCTGCAGTGCATGCTGGTAGCTGAGGGTCATCTGGTCAGAGGCCGTCACGTCCACCAGACTGGAGGGGTCGTCTTCGGCGCCGGTGCCCGAGCAGAAGGTCCCGTCCATCATCTCATCGAAGCTGAGGAGAGGCTGCGGCTTGCTGCTGGCGGCGGCGGTGCTGGGTGGGAGGTTATCATCAAGGACATCACCCATCAGGTCCACCAGATTGGAGGACTGGGAGGTCTGGGAAGAGTTTGGCGGAGGGCCGGAGCTGCTATCCCACAAGTTGACCAGGCTGTCTGTCCCAGACTCCCACACAGAGAAGTTGGAGGAGTCGCGGGCCTGCGGGGCGACACTCTGCACGGGTTTGGTGGGTGTTGACTCCTGGACTGGCGGTTTTTGCTCCTCTTTTGGCACCGAATCTGAGAAAACAAGCAAAACACCAATTTAAGAATAAAAAAACAAATCATTTGTTTTAATTCACCAGATAATTTGCTGATTATTCAGCTGAAATGATATGTCAACATCTACACTAACTGTGCTAAATTTGGTTGAAGGTGACATCTATCCATTTGATATTACTTTCACCCTTACCCCACTCGTCTCTGCAGTCCTCCTCATCCTTGCTGAAGTCCTCTTTGATGGGTGTGGTGACTATTTTAGGAATGGGTGACACGGCGGCCATGTTGCGCTCTGTTCTCCCTTCGTCGTCATTGTCATCTACAGGGAAACAACGGGCCAACATCATTGCAAAGGTACAGAGTAAAAGTCTTCACCAAAATCCCCCTAGAACATAAAATTTACACTCATAAACTAGATGTGTTGAGTTAACACAGAAAGTTGTTGCTTGAATGTAATGTCACAACTATAATAATGAACGTAAATCTGCTTTTACGACTCAAGTGAAGTGGTTTTCTGATTTTCTAACCTCCACAGTCACATCCTGTGTTACTTCAACACACAAAATCACGGCAATCACATCACTTTTCCTCTCAGAGGACCAGCAAACAGACAGATACAGTCAACGAGTCTTTTTTCGGACTGCTGTACTTCCACATCTCAAATACTGTTGAGCAATTCAAAAGGTCCTGTGGATGGGACTAAAGTTGGAAAGTGAAGGGGTAGGGGTAAAGCAGTGTCAGACAGACAGACTCCTTAATCACATTAAAAGTTTCATTTTGATGGACATTTAATCTGTGGTAGATGAAAAATTGTAGAGCAAAGTGGACATAGGTCATCTATTTAAACTTTAAGCCTTATTTTTAGCCATGGAAGCAGCTTGGCTTCGGTCCAGGCTGAAATAGATCAACAACCACCAGATGGATTAGGGTAGGATGCATACTAACAATGTTGATAACCCCATAACTTTCCATCCAGTGCCACCAGCAGGTATGTTTTTTTATGTATCCAGTTAAATATTTAATGTACTGCAAGATGCGTTGGCACAAATGTTGGTTCAGACATTCCTGGTTCCCAGAAGAGGTATCCTTGTTACTTTGGTGATCCTCTGACATTTCTTGTAGCGCCACCATGAGGTTCACACTTAGGGTCTTAAGTAAAATGTCTCAGCAACTATTGAACAAATTGCCATGACCTTTTCATCAAGTCAACGCTCTCCTTTGTGGTTTATGACCAAATATCTGCTAAACTAATGATATTTCCACCAATCTCAGCTTTACTTTATGTTTATGGCTAATTTGCAAGTTTAAACATGCTGACATGTTAGCATTTAGTACAAAGTACTACCTCACAGAGCCACTAACATGGATGTCTTATCGGGTTTGACTGGAATTTGTTTGAATATCATGAGACAGTGCCTGTCTCATGCTAAACATATGAGACTTGGCAACCCAGTCTCTGAATTGTTAGATTTTGTATTGAACATTGGACATGGATATCAATTCTGGTCAATAGGAGAGTAACAATGATCCGAGGCAATTTGTCGCCAAAACCAAAAAGACACAATCGCTAAAATCCAGCAAGTCATCAGATATCCTCTGAACATTCATTAATATGCCATCAATGTATACGCACACACTGTGGGTGAGTCAGAGTCACAACACCAACACGACATCCAGGATTACAACTCATTATGACAAATATCAACATAGTCAAGAGAATCACTTGCACAATGATTTATCTCAGATGTTGGATGATTTCATGCTCATTGAAGACGTCAGATGTCCTGTTCAGAGACCAGAACAAGATTTCCCAGAGGGCACAAACATAATAAACCACAGATGAAGAACAACAGAGTCACTTTGACAGGAAATAAATGGCAGACTGAGACGTGTGACCCTGTTAAAATGACAAATCACATCCAGCTCTGCGGGGTCTTGCATGGGTGGGTTCTCCAATTCATCTGGTGGTCAAAATCCTCTGATAATGGAAACCAGTTTAGGAGATTGTCATCGCCATTTTCACATTAAAATAACATTTGAATTTGTTGCTTGTTGTCAGGGGTGAACTGGTTCTTTGCCCACCCATTACTGCACCAGACACTCACTGCAGATCATAAAGGTGGTTTGCATGATTTTGCCCAAGAACTAGATTATTGCTGACCATTCTCCAAAGCATTTCATGACTTTAAAGATTCACACAAAAACAGTAATTGTCTATCTTTAGTGCTATCTAGCCAGCCAGATAGTTTGGCTGTTGTTTTATTCAGGTTTTGAGATATCTTGAGATTCCTGCCCCCATCCCAGCTTTATGGCTTCAGAGTCCTACAGAGTCTCAGATTCTGAACTCTGGACAGTTGGATCAAGAAAAGGTTTGTGTCATCCGGTGGACCTTTCCTGGAAAATTAGCACCGAGCTCTGGGCGCAGGTGACATGAATATGGACATCAGGTAGCAGGCGTCTCTCTGCCCAGCAACACATTCCAGCTCCTCCTGGGGGATCCCAAGAGGTTTCTAGGCTAGATAGGCTATATAGTCCCTCCAGCATGGTCTGGGTCTGCCCTGGGGTTTCCTCCCAGTTGATCATGCCCAGAACATTGCAAAGGGAGGCCCAGTGAAACACGAGAGCAGCAGCTCTACTCCAAGCTCCTAATACTAAGTCTAAGGTTGAGCCCAGCCACTCAGCAGAGGGAGCTCATTTCGGCTGCTTTCATCCACAATCTAACCAAAGCTCATGACTGTAGGTGAGGGTTGGAACGTAGTGGATGGGCTGGAAAATCGAGAGCATGGAGGAAACTTTAGGGTAGCTCAGCACAGCTGCACTGTGTTCGCAAGACCAATGGTGTCTTTGATGCAAGGTATCGATTTAAGTACTCCATTGGTATCCGTATCACTTTAAGGGTACTGGTATATATATTTTTTTATAAATTCCCTGAGATACAGATATCTCAAAGCCTGGACAAATAGCACCTAAACTATCTACATGGATAAATACCACAAATATCAGCAAGAACATCTAATGTTTTGTGATCTGACCCTTCAAAATAACAAACAAATAGTTCACCTGATGTTTTATCAAAGTTCATATTTTTGTTGATTCAGGGCGACAAACATTTACAACTTCCTCCAAGACAGCAAGTCTTGGGTGTCTGAGTTTTCTTAAAGAAGGTGAATCTTCAATAACAAGGTATGCTCTGGATGTTGGTGGGCAGTAATGTCAGATGTTTGTTTTGGTCTTTAAACAGAACTAGATCAACTCCACAGCGGTCGAAGGGCAAATGTCCATGTTCAGTCAAAGGCCAACATACAGCAGTGGCGACTGACGGACGGTTCGACGACGTCACATACACACACACTCATAAAAAAACACTCACAGGTTGGTCAGTCGGTCAGGATTAAAAGCAGCAGGAGGAGTGTGTTTGAGTGTTTGTGTGCAGGGAGGTGATTCAGTCCAGGATCAGAGGCAAGAGGTTGAGGATCAGAAGAGGAGGGAGGTGAGAGAAAACCAGTGAGATTCTGGAGTTAAAGTTAACAGTCCGTTTAATCCCTGAGAGAAGTAAAGTTGCTGCTAATTCAAACCATAAAACATCAGCAAAAACAAACATTTACAAAAATAACTGAACATTAGCAGCTGACTGGACGACATCTAAAGGATGAAGACTGAGGGCACGACAGACATCACACAAACCGACAAACAGCTTTATGGTTTACAGCCATAAAGGACATTTTATCATCTAGCAGTTAGTAAAATGCGAGTGCGTGCGTTAGCCTGTTAGCTTTAGACTAAAAAGGACGGTGAGCTATGAAACAGGTTTGATCATAACTAATGTATTTCTTTTTAATGTTTTATAGGGAGAACACAGCAGCATCCGTGCTAACGTAAATGTATTAAAAACATAAAGGCCAGACTGAATTGCCTTTTCTGACTTGATATTTAAGTGCTGTTGCTCTTTGTATTGTTGAGTATGAGTATAAGTTGAAAGCAACTGATAAATGCTATGTATGTTTTACACATTGAATTTATTGTCAAATGTTTGCTGACAACAAGAAAAACAAGATTTTTAGGATTTTAAATATGAGATACTTTAAATAATAACGTAAAGAAGACTGGGGGATTGTAAAAGTTGTCAAGGACGGAGGGGGTAGGGTTGTGGGGTAGGTTCAGCAGGAGGTGGTGAGGTGATTTTGAGTGGATTTGGTGCGCAGATGTGCGGTTTGTGAAAGTGCGTATTTGCTAAGTGGATTATGAGAATGAAGATGAATGAAAATGCATGTGGACTCATCTAATCACTGCCGTCTTTTCATCAGTTCGCACTGTCAAAACACTGTTAACTGTGTTAAACATCAAATCCTGCTTTCTTGGCCCTCATGTTCGACCATAACATATTCTTACCCTAAATCTGTTTTTTTCGGAGAGGTTTCCTTGTACAAGTGTCAAGTCATTTTTTTGTGCTTGTACACAAGTAGAATAGCAACTACCTATTACAGTACAAGATTACTTGTATTTCATGTCCTGAACATGATTATAACCAGAATAAGACCCCAAACTGGGATATCAGTATGCACACCCACATTTTGAATTCACATGCAGTTTCATCCTCTTTCATCTTTGTTATTTCAGCCTCCATATTTGTGGAGAAGTTTTGTGTCTGGGTGAGAGATGTTCGACCAAGCTGCTGGTGTCCACTGGTCTTCTTCTTCTGCTGTTTATTGGTTATGTGCTGTACCTACCGGCTGCAGCGGCGGGCTGCGTCCGTGCGTGTGGTGGGGTGCGGAGGGGCGACGCGCCCCGAGGTGGGGGAGTCGGACTGGGGCTGCTGGGACTGTGCTGCTGCCTCAAGAACGGGCTGTCCAAACGGCCTGGCAGTCGGGGGGACGACAAACAGCCACACGCAGCCGAAACACGAAGATTCAAACCCACAAAAAACATACAACAAAAAAACACGAAGCGACGCACCAGGACAGAGAGATGTGGGAAAGATGGTCGAGACAGAAAGACAAGACAAAAAGCAAGAGAGTAGAAGGAAGACAGTAGAGGTCAGAGTCAAGATACAAGAAGTTCAGTCCCAGAGGGAAAGGATTGTGGAAACCCATGAAGAAGAAAGAGACACGTGGAGTAGGAAAAGAAAAGAAGTTGTTCCCACAAAATGGAGGACAAAGAGCAGAGGAGTGGGTGTGAAGAAATAAATGAAGAGGAAAAAAAGGAATTGAGGATGACAAACACAAATCAAATTAGTGCAGAGGTGTCAGAAGACACCCCGCAATGAAGAAATAAGTAAAGAAAGAGAAAGAGAGAGAAAGAAAGAAAAGTGGTTAGTGTGGTTTTAAACACACTGACTGACAGCATGCAGTAAGGCTGAAATGAAATGCTAACAGAGCTTTTTAAATCTTCACTTCATATTTCTGTTCCTTTGAGCAAATGAATTCCAGAAAAGGAAAACATTTTCTGAAAATTAAATTTTAGGGTTCAGGCGACACGAATCTCTTGTTTTTTTGCTTGTTAAAAGTATTTATGTAATATGTATTACTCTTTAATGACTATTTGTGGACCGGTTGTAATGCAACTTAAAAATGTATGTCTGTCGACTGATTTTTATGTAAAGGCTTCAGGATGAGTTTTATTTGAAAATCCAAAGGCTGCGACGTTTATGTTCAAGTGCCTTCTCTCTCTGTTTTCCTACAGTTTGCTTCACTAGCTAACGTTAACCTTAGAAATGGAGTCTAACATCAAGAAACGACTGCCGCCTTCACAAGCTATTGTTAGCTTAGCAATGGAGTCTTCTCTAATGACAATTGTGGACAGGTTAACCTAAAAAATGTGTGTTTGTGGACTGATTTTTACGTGAAAGCTTCATGACAGATTTTCCGTGAAAATCCAAGGATGTGACGTTTATGTCTCCGAGTGCCTTCTCTCTCTGCTTACCTGTAATGTCAACGGTGTGCTACAATAGCTTAGAAATGGAGTCCGCTAACGTCAAGAAATGACTGGCACCCACTACAACGCAGAGCCCATATTGTGATATTGTGATATTGTGATATTGTGATATTGTAATATTGTAGTTTTAGCTGCTAATGTTAGCTTACTTGTTAATGTGGACGAATTGCGGACCACCAGGGCTGAGCTCACTGGTAAACGGGCTAGATGTTACTACTACGTTCATGTATCAGCTAGCAAGGCAGTCGGATATGTGCAGCTTCACTAGCTCACTTGCTTGCTGTTGTGTTAGGTTTCAGCTTAGTTTCGGGCCAACTAGCCAAAGGATGTCTGGAAAGACGACTGAAGGATTTTAGTGAGAAAATTATCATGAAACTGTAAAAAGTAAAAGTGGAGCGGCAAATATATGAGTTGGGGTCATGGTCCACCTGTCCCCAGTGAGATTAGGAGTCAAACAAATACTAAACACTGCAGAGGAACAATGTGCAACAATGAAATACACAAATTAAAATGAAAACCACATAAAAAAAAGCAAGGCTCAACAGCAGATCCAACAGTAATAGAGGAACATTTACAGCAAGGACTTGGTGATTAATTCTCTGTCAAGCACCTGATAAATTTTTAAAAATTAAACATTTAAGTTCTGGTTCTTCTCGTAATGTTTCAGAAGTTGTGAAGCCTCACATCCACTCAAAGCCTTCTCCAGCCTCATCCTCCACTCCTGGAGACTCCTTCAGGTGCTTCATCTTTCCATCACACCAAACCAGGACAGGAAACTGAACCTCTCTGCACATTAACTCAGGTACTGTATGTAAGTACAGTTAAGTACAGAAACTTGTACTTCAACTGATTATTTCTATCTTCATATTTACACTCAACAAAAATCTAGACATTTTGTCACTGTTAATTTTTCATGAAAAATCAAAGATATAAGAAAGTTTTGCCACACAAAATGTTAATTTCTCAGTAAAAACCCATGTATTGAGCACTTCTTTGCCAGATAATCCATCCACTTGACAGCAATCGGGTTATCACTTTGCCCTCCTGGGAAAAGCACTATGAAATATCCATCGTTCAGTGCCTTTTAAGATTTAACTGCACATTTTACACTATGGATGGAAAAACGGACACAAAGTTCCTACTTAGAAGCTGTTCATTGTTTTATATGTACATGTACTGTGTATATGCACGGTATATATTTCCAGTTCTACATGAGAATAAAGTGTCAGGTGAGTTTTAAAGTGTTTACCGGTCCTGTGGACAGAGACAGGCGAGGTGTCGACGCTGATGGTCATGGCTCTCTCCTTCTGCTTGAAAAACTCTCGCGGGTTTCCTGACCGCTGAGCAATGATGGCTTTCGCCTCCTGGAAACAGACAAACATTAATGCAGGACAGTTCAGTATTTTCATTCAAAATAGATTCTTTTTTATCCTTTACAAGGACTGCCAGAAGTTTGGTATGAGGAAATAGTACTTGGAGCAACTTTACTCTTTTATGTGTTTCATATATATTCTTCAGCTGTCCAGACAAAGTCATCATTCATCTGCTCTGTTTGATTAGTCTCAGTCCTTTGTTTTTGTAATGATCAGATTTATCTAATACAACAGATTTTGCCTCAAAGGAATGTGGTTTTGGATGACTAATACAAGATTCTAGGTAAGAAGCCATTCTCATATTTATTTGCTTTTACTTCTCCTTGATGAAGCAGATTTTTCATTTTCTTTCCATCTCGTTTGAGGTTGCTTTTATTGCCTGTCAAACTCACCTCCACCTCAGACTCTTTCTTGTCCAGGTTGAGGTCCTCGATGCTCGCCTCTGTAGTCTGCAGAGAAGAAGAATAAGAAATAATAATGAAAATATCATTTGGATGCTTTAAAACAAATCACATGGATTTTACAGGAATGTTTTCAAAGTCCAGACTCTCTGAGGGGAATTATTACATGAAGCTACCAGCGAGGGGCGACAGAGACTGAGGTTGTTTTAATCTCCAGACATCATATACAGGAGCAAAGGTCAACACCACAGAAGAACTAAAGTGTTGACTGACCACACAAAGCGGTACAATAATATAAAAGTATAAAAATGAGTATCATTGTTGTATACAGGTGTATAAAAATGTACACAATAGATGAAAAAATGTATAAAAGGTCTATAATGGGTGTATAATGACATAATAGGTGAATAAAGGTATATAATAGCCCAATAAGGTATATAAAGGTCTAGAATGGATGTATAAAGGTGTATAATACATGTATTGTTCACATATAAATGTGTATAATAGGCATATAAAAACATACAGTATAGCATAAAATATCTATAATAGGTGTATAAAGGTCTATAATAGATGTTTAAATGTCTATAATGGATGTATAAATATGTATAATACGTGTATAATATGATTTAGACACTTTGCTCTCATGCTGAAGTTCCTCTTGAAAGGATTATAGTTGCTCTGGGTATTATTCGGAGAAGCAGTTATTGACAAGCCACTGCTTTCTTCTTCACTTTCTTCAGTAACAAACGGTGCCTGAAGAGCCTCGAGCAACACAATATGAGTGCTGTGTATGAACTCACCGTGAGGACAGAGTTTAAGAGGTTCACAAGATTAGCTGAAACATCATAGCTGTGTTACGATGCAGCAGGCAGCTGATTGCAAGATGTTCTAATAGTTTTATTTCGGCTTGATAAAATAAGACACACACACACACGGACACACGGATGGACTGAATAAACTGTCCCTGCCCGACATTACATTTTTGTAAAGTACACACAGTGTATGATCACTCCCTTCAAAAACAAACCCTGCTGGCACAAAAATTGATTTAAATTTTGTGTCACACTGAGACCTCGGCACAATAAGTAAAAAAATATTTATAAGAACACACACCTGAACGACACTTCTAATACAGAGAACTATAAAGAGAAATAAAGAGTGTTTCACTTCACTTGCGTGCTGGTGAACACTCATGTCGCAATTGCACCTAAATTGTTTTGGATACTGCAATGAATAATTAATGAGCATAATTATATTATTATACTGTATTTATACCTCTTACTGTTTATTTTATTTATTACCACTTTAATGCACATTACTCTTCATTTTACTGCTCTTTGGACAGCTGGTTAGATACTAAACTGCATTTCTATTATTAATAAAACAGAACACAGAGACTTACGATGGTGGTCTGGTTCTGCAACCTTTCTCTGGCCTCTTCCTCCTCCTGCAGCTTCTTCCTGTTTTCACACACATTAGATGACATTTTAGACCCCTGAAACCTGGAAAATACCTGAGATTTTCCACATCGTAAGTGTATAGAGGATAAAAAATAAGTCATTCATCAGAAAATGAAATGGTTGTGAATCATGGTCCCATTTTAAGCTGTCTATGGTTCTTCAATGTTACCTGATAATATGTGCGTGTTTGATCACAGTGCACTGATATTTGTTACAAACTGTAAACATGATTTTACAATTTACACCAGGGCTGGGTCGCCATCTCTGACCTTTTGCAGGCTCAGTCATTGGTTCTTGTTCATTTAAACCATTCATTTGCATTTTTATTTGGAGTTTTGTTTTATTGTTAAACTGATTAAACTTAAAATTAAAAAACGTGACTGTAAGTTTCATGAATATGCTGCTCGTTTATTGTAAATTGTAATTAGACCCATGTGCCAAACAGCACGCTCACCGTCAATAGAGAGAAAAGACATGATACAGACAGTATACTATCAGGAAAATGACAATTCAGAGGACTAGATAACATTGTCACTCAGAAAATGAACAAAAACAATAAAAACATCAATAAAACATGTAGTTTTTGGTTCCTCCGGCAGGTTCTGGAGCTTCTTAAGAAGCTCTCAGTCTCCTATGAGTTGGTAAGTCTTCAGTCACGATGCTTTAGTTTAAGAAGGTTCATAAGATGGACTTTTCATCACATTGTCTTAAAATGGTTTTGAGGAACATAGTTCATGTTAGTAACATGAGAACATTTATTCTTTCAAAACAAACCTGCTGATTGTGCAAGAGCATACAGACAAGTGCGGGGCTCACAAATGTAAATGTAAATTTGTGTGTTAGCAATTCTTGAAAAGTACTTCTGTGAAATGTGCCCCACTTTTCTGGAGGAATCCTCTGCAGGTGTACATTTCTTTAAAATTCATCAGTATAATGTTTGCTGTTCCTCACCTGTGCTCCTCAATCTGCCTCTCCCTCTCGCGGTACCTCTTCTCTCGGTTCTCCTGCTCTTTCCTCTCCAGCTCCATTCGCTCCTCCTCGTAGCGCTGTCGCTCCTCCGCCGCCTTCTTCTTTTCCTCCTCCTTCCTGATCTCCTCCTCACGCTGGAGGAAAAAAACACAGAAAAACAAGTCAGCTGAAATGTCACCCAATGATATCCACTGATATAAAATATAAAGAATGATAGTTTTAAGAATGAATCAAAAGTATTGGCAATTATCTGTCTGGCAACTAATCGATTGATCCCGTGTTGATGCTGAATCTTGCTGTTCACTTCAGTTTCAGAGCCTCTGAAGCTGTGAAGGGCAGATCCAGTGAACACCCTGCAGCTCCACAAAGCACGCTGTCATTTTGCATTTTGTTTGAAAGAGCTGAAAGCAACAAAGCTGGAGGACGTAGATGTTTGACTTTGTTCTTCACTTTGAATCGAGTCCAAACACAACTGGGATTCACATCAACTGTACACTAATAAAGTTTTAGATGAAAGGTTATTTGTGTTCTGCTGGACAGATAACAAGATAGTAAGAAGACAACACTCTCATGTCTATACGTTACATATGAAACTACAGCCAGAAGCCGGTTAGCTTAGTTTAGCTTAGCATAAAGATGGTAAAGAGCTAGCCTGGCTCTGTCTGAAGGTAGCAAAATCCAGAAAACAAAAAAGGAACTAGTAACGACTTGTTGCTTTGTTACAGGAAGTATATTACTATTTCTCAGCCAGGTAACTAACTTCCTTTAGTCTCCACCGGTTGCCTGGCAACACAGGAAGTGTTAACCACATAATACTGCAACGTTTTGTTTTTATGCTTTTTGGTATAGATTATATGAAGATATAGTTTGTGAGCTTTAGAAGGACTGGTACTGCAGTTGCTGGTTTGTTATCTTTAGATGGAGCCAGGCTAGCTGTTTACCTGTTTTCAGTCTTTGTGCTAAGCTAGGCTAATCGGCGTCTGTCTGATTAATGAACAGAGATGAGAGCGGTGTCAATCTTCTCATCTCTCTCTTAGGAAAAAATGGATGAGAATATTACTTCAGAACATAAATGATGAACCTCAATGGGCAATTCTACTTTATTACAACCTGAGGCTAATTTTTGTACATTTGATTGTCCTTTATATATCGGTAAAACAAAAAATAAATGGCTTAGACGTAGCAACACAAAGACGTACTGAAAAGAAGCATGTAGGGTCATGAAACACGAAACCTTCTTCATTTAAGTCAGACAAACCTGGAGGTTCGTTGAAAATTAAGGTGAACTAAGAAAATATTACCCAAATTGTCTGTTGTAAACATCCATTAGAGTTTATAGACTTTGACTGGGTATATAACTAACATTCAGCCTCACATACAGATTGACCTCCAAATAAAATGATAGTGAGTACAACGTCATCATACGACCCAAGCTGTAATGAATGTGAACTAACTTGCAGGATTAAACTGTTTCTTTCATTCCCTTCATCCATCTTAATTCTCCTCCACTCCCTCCCTTCCTCCCTCCTTCTTTCCTGCTCCACACCCACCTTGGCCTGCTCCCAAAACTCCTCTCTATTGATTTTCTTCATCTCCACCTCTGCATTGGTCTTCTCGTACACTGTGCCCTGCATCAGGAGAGGGAGAGGAGAGAAAAACAATCTCTGTTAATGACAACCTGTCCCATTTCTGTCTTAATGTGTATAGATCACCTTTATTTTCTCTGTCTTATAAACTCACTGCAGCAGCCAGTACAGATGCCTTGTGTATTGTGAACACACAATTATAGTAATAGTTTCACAGATGCCTATTATAGCTTCATTTTACATTCTAGCCAAGTATCGAGGGATACTAAACATGTCAGGTTTAATTTTGGTAAAACGTATATGTGCTAGATATTTCCATTTGATTTAATGATGCAGCCATGAAAACATAATATGGAGTCTTTGGTTTCAAAAAGCTGGAGCAAACTGATGTTGGATGTGATACTGCAGTAGTGGATTTTACTTAGCACTAGAGCTGTTTTTTCTTACCAATATCACAAAGGTCAATCAGTCAAGTGTTTGTTGAATCATCTAATTTCCCAAATCCCAATAATTGTGATGTGGTTGATAAACAATGAGAAATTAATAATTATTTTCTCTCTGTTCGTACCACGTCTCCATGTTCTTCGTCTCGGGTTCTCAGGCGGCTCAGGACAGGACTTGCTACCACTGCTGTCCCGTTGGTCAGCCGCTGACCAATGGCTGATGGGTCAATGTCGTCCAGACTGCTGGCGTTCACGATGACCTCTACCCCCTGGAGAGACAGAGAGAGACAGCTGCGCTTGTATAAACTGCTGGATCATTTGATTTCAAATGAAACATCAGATTCAAAACTCGTCTTGTGTTTTCTGTGTAAGAACTTTCATTTGTAATTAAACTAAAGCTGTGAAAAATTGTAAATATTGTACAATTCACTTCACTACATTTATCTGAGATGTCGTGAAGTAGAAGTACTTTAAATTTGCCATTAAATACAGTGTGAATGTACTTAGTTACTTCCCACCACTGGTCTTGCTAAAAACAGGTTAAATCTGTTGTTGCTGTTATTGTTATATAATTAATTGTCTTGTTGTCTTGCAGTATTTAATATTTGTTAATCATTAATCATATTACAAATTATTTATGTCAATTATAAGTATAGTATGTCTGTGTGTAGGCGCCTCTGTGTCCTGTCCAAAAAAGGTAACTGAAAGCACCGTCAGTGTGATGAAGTCGAGGATGTGTGAGAACCGCCACTTACAATAATGGCACTTCAACACACACATAAACACACAAACACACAAACACACACTAGAATTCAAGTATTTCAGCATCTTGGTAAGTGCTTCAACACTTTTGATTTGTAACCCAAGTCATCACAAATGTCCTCATAAACATGCTGTGTCCTCACAGGTCAGTGGGTCTTTCATAAAATGTCCTCATATACAGGTGAAACCAACACACACACACACACACACACACACACACACACACTTTGGCTGTTATAAACACACACACACACACACACACTAGAATTCATATATGAATTATCAGACATACGGACAAAAGGTGGGAGGGACTCATTTGTATCCTGATAAGTGCTTCTACACTGACTTGTGAGGACACATCACAAATCTCCCCATAAATACGTCCTCACAAGTCTGTAGGTATTCTGGTGAAAGGTCCTCATAAACAGGCAAAACCAACGCACACTTTGACTGTCATGAACACACATACTGTATATATAAATAAATAAAATGTCACCTCTGCTTTATTCTTGATCTCTATATCTACTCTACCAAAAATACACACTCAGGTGTACAGGTATGAATACACTGCACAGCAGTCACACGCACTGGGTGGGTGAGAGGGCTGTCATTCAGCTCAGAGAGATTACTTTAAAAAGAGATGGTATTAGTCATGCACTGTAACACACACACACACACACACACACACACACACACACTCTCTCTCTCTCTCTCTCTCTCTCTCTCTCTTGATCCTCCTACAGGTTTAATTTGCTCTTCTTGCTCCACAAAGAGTCAGGTGGAAATATTCATTGTGCATGTGGCACAAAAACGAACCCAGATTATAAAACACTTCTGGAGTCAAACCTATAATTACACGAGTCTGATACTTATCATAGTGTCGCCTTCGTAATACGACACAAGACTGAACTTTACGTTAACAAAATGATTTGTAGACATCATATAAACCTTAGATATATGACATCTAGCGGTGATTTATACATGCGCTTCAGTCACTTTCTACTTCTACTTCAGTACATTTATCTGACAGCTTTACTTACTTTACAAATGAAGACTTCTTTAATGAAGTTTTATAATTAGGAACAAGGGCCACACCTTGAACCCATTTTCACATCTTAAATACTTAAGTACACTTTATCTTCTCTCTTTCATTCAAACACAGGAACTATTGGGACTGTCATACATAGAAAGATGATGAGATGGTTTCCCCATCCCCATCTGATTTCACCAGTCATCCCTTACCCCTCCCTCTACCTACGCTTCATCACACTATCCCTTGACCTTCTTCCCTTTATCCCTCAGCCCTCCTATAGCACCTCATCCCAATACACCATTATCCACAATATGCAATAAACCTGTCTTAATTTAAATCCATATACTGTAGGTGTCTTGTGTTCAGGGTAAAAAAAAAAATGGAAACAAAGTGAAATCTTTCATATTTTAGATCCTTCAAGGCAGCCTTCTTTTGCTTTGATGACAACTTTGCACATTCTTGGCAAACTCTCAGTCAGTTTCATGAGGTAGTCACTTGGAAAGGTTTTAACAGGTGAGCCTTGCCAAAAGTTAATTAGAGGAATTCCTTGCATCAATTGTGTTGTTCACAGGGAGAACGGCTCAACTCGGTGAAGAGAAGTGACCGTTTATTTCGTTTACCACATAATTCCAACAAACATAGTTTAGCTGTGATGTCTTCTTTTGATCAACAATGTAGAAGAAATAAAAAATAAAGAAAAAACACTGAATTAGGAGTGTCCAACTTTTGACTGGCACTGTTCATATATTCATTTCATTTCTAGAACCAGAAGCTACAGCATAAGCTAACAGGAAATCAAACAATAACATAAAAAGATCGTTTGCATCCTTGTTTTTGGAGTATTTATTTAGAAATTTGTAGAAGTACCATCGTGGGTCTGACCTGGAAGAAGTCAGCGATGGTGGCGACGTGGCTGGCACAGGCACACTTCCTGGCATCCGGCACGTCTTCTCCGACCTGAGAGAGACAGAAAGTGGGGGGAAGGGAAAGAAAAAGAAAAAGACAAAATAAGTTCAGCAGCAGCAGTTTTCTGCTTAATTATAATCAAATTTCTTCTTATTTATTTTCCATTCAATTCGCAAGGGCGGTTTTCCCCCCGTTCTGGTCTCATCTCATCTTTCGTTCAGCTGTGGTCATGTTCAATTATTGAGACGGTCGTATCATGTGATTCAGTAATCACGGCTCATTCAAACCAACACAATGCAGACGCAGTAAGCAGCAATTACACAGAGAAAGGGAAAGACATTTCATCTGAATTCATGACAATTTATCTCTCAGTAACAAAATGTGACCATGCTATCTGAAAGAAACAGTATATCTAAGAGTTTATGGTACATATTGGTACATTTAGATTCATTCTTGGGGAATTTCTGTTCATTCTTAATACATTTCTCCACACGCCATTTTTGGCCCATTTCTGGCACAGATTGACCTGGTTTGGCCCAGTTTTCTTACGGTCTGGTGCTCTTTTGGCTGCTGGTGTTGCTGTGTTACATTATGATGGACTCCTCTGGCGCTGCTCCCAGTCTCATTTAAACACCAAATGTCTCATTCTTTCTCTCTCTCAGTCACCATTCACTGCACTTCCCGGATCTTTCTTTCATTTTCTGTCCTCCCTCCCCCCTTCAAGTCTGTCTCTAGAAATTCAGTTTACATAAAACTAATCTGCAACAGCAAACACGTCTTTTCTTAATGAATGTACCTGCAGTATGTTTACTGACATATTTCATTACTTTTCTCTGCTACATCTGTTGTTGCTGCAGTAAATATCTACACAGAGCGACTGAAGCGTGACAGTTTTTAGTTTTTCTGCACTTTAGTTAGAGTCGGTTGAGACACTACAGGCAATAACATGTCTTCTTTCAGACTAGTGGAAAGAAAATATCCCAAATCCACATTTAGGTGTTTATTTGACTTCATCTAGTCTATTTGTGTCACATTCAAACATGTAACTTCAGAAAACTTGTAACACAAATAATTTTCTTAATCTGAGTAATTAACCGGGGTAATTAATGGTGATGTCTGTTCAAATTTTGACTGCATTCACCATGTCTCAAAAGTATGAATTTTACAATACATATCTTTCTCAGAGTCTGAGCCAGAAATCTCCACTTCAGCAGCACATACATACACCAAACCTTCCAGTTTGATTCCCTTCTATATTCTATATTCACGGTTTGTACAGAGAGGTTTGTTCGTATATTTTCCCTCTGCAGTTCAACATGTGAACGAAATAGAAAACAAGAATTGTGAACCTGTCTTTTAATTATTTTCTTTCTCTTGTCACTTGTCTCTTGTGACAAAATGAACTCCATCACTCCCAAATTCTTCCTCTCTTCATGTTAAATCTCCTTTTCATTGTCAGTTAGCTGGTGTACAAATGTCGCTGGCTTTCTTATAAGTCTGGTGACTTGACTCCACTTTATCTCTGACTCATCTGAGAGTTTGTTTTTCATCCATTAGATGCAAGTAACATGACTTAAGAAATGGCAAAGTATGGATAAAAAGTTTAGTTTTAACCTAATTTGTTGTTGTTAAATGTTCACAAATCATTTTGTTATAGACATTTGTTATATTATGTTCTTCTTACAGGTGAGTCTGTTATGAATTTTTGAGGGCATTAAAATATTTATTACACTTGTCTTACTGTAAAGAATCTTGAATAGTGTCCTCGCATTGAGGGTTTAAAGAGGTACAATGGAGAGAAAACAGGGAAGAGCAACAGAGGAGGGATTCTTTTTCCAGGATGAACAGACAGACAGTTGATGTTGTATAATTTAAAACCTGAAAATCACAAAGACGGCTTCTAGAAAAGCCTCATTACCTGCAGGTGGTATATCTGCAGCTCTGAATTGCTGCTGCAGTTTCTTGCTGAGGCTGCAGCTCTGTGATTGGATGGTGTAGACTGAACCTGGTTTCAGGTTCTGGACGTCACTGACACGATGTGTCCTTGTTTAACAAACTGCTTCATTAAATATGTGCTATGACCCTTAATGACTCTGATATTCTAGTTTAATACCTTCGAGGACATTTCAGTGTGTGTGTGTGTGATTTCAGCGTGTGCGTGCGTGCTGCCCAGAGTGTTTGGCATTGCGTCACGTACTGCCCCCTCCCCCCCCGATCTCCCCCAATGACCCGCCGACTCACCCAGTTGATGAGGATGTATCGTGGCAGAGCGGAGGTGGGCTCCTTCAGGCTGCAGAAGCCATACATCACCCTGCCACTGTCAAAGGTCAGTGTGATCTCTGCCAGACCGCCTTCTGCACCACAGAAGAAGAAGAGACTTGAGTACAGCACAGTCATGTCTGGTTTGAATGTTTCTATCATGGACAATCTGTGAGCCAGAACACACAAACTGGTAAAAGATTAAAAAATTAATCAACTCGTGAAAGATACTACAAAGCAATCAGAGGTCATGTAATGTAACTCCAGACAATCCTCTAAATGTGTTATTTTAATAACAGAAAATGTTTTGAGCTTTCAATCTGCACCTGGATCTGCACAAAACAATCATTAAAATATCCAAATCCTGTCTGGGAACATTGAGGCTTTGTACAAGGGTGACTCAGAGATATCATGTTCCTGTAACACCACGTTTTTTATACTTTCTCCTTATAAATAAGAATATAAATAATTGTTTTCTGGATTATTCAATGCACAAGAAAATTAAATTCAGGGTAAAAAAAAAAAAGATTTAACCTGAAGTTGGCATGATGGTGATGATAGTTGGTGTTGGACAGCAAGATGCAGCAACACTTAATTTATTTGTTGAGTTTTATTTAAGTGTTTTTGCCTCCAACACACTCAAACTGAAGACTGAGAGTTTTAGTTGGTTTCCGTTACAAAGTTACAGGTGAAATTACAGTTTAAACACTGATATAATCCACAACAATATAACTCTGTTGGGGGCCATACTTTTGCTTTTGTTTAATAGAATTCAGTAAATTTTGAATGCAGGACTTTGACATTTAATGGAGCGTTTCGACATCGTTATATCGCTATCTGAATAATTCTTCCACCAAAGTCTACAGTTTTTGTTTGGGCAGATCATCAGCGTCATCTTCCAGGCTGCTGGTTTTTAATGCCTTTAGATTACGATCTTGTTCTCCGTATCTCAGCTGTCAAGATGTGTCCACACACACACATGTACAAACACACAAACATGACTGTGGTTTCAGATCTGAAGAGGCAAATAAATTCCTCTGAGGTTTACGGCGCAGATGGACAAACTGTGTTTCCTCTCCGTCGCTGCTGAAATATTCACGTCTCTCTAAGGAAAAGTTGACGACATGAAGGAAACTAAGATCGTTGCTGGCAGAAGTGGCTCTTCATCATGCATCTTTCCACCATTTGTGCTGCAGATACTTCAGCTGTAGTAGGTCCAGTTTATTCCTCTCATGCAATCAGCGTTTTTAATATTCAGGACTTCTGCGTCGATGATTACATTAGACTCACAGAATAAGCCGTGGTTCTCATCACAAGCAAATCAACGAAAAAAACATGAGACGTGTCCAGCTATAACTAAACCCATTATGTTTAAGTCTTGTGACTAGTCTTAAAGGAAACTTATTTTTCAACCTGGCCCCTATTTTCTTTGGGGCAACTGTGCACCATCAATGTGCGTCCATTAAAAATACTTGTTTTCCCCACTGACGGGCTCAGATTGTTATTATAAGTGTCCGATAACATTATGGAAATGATCAAAGAGTAAGATACTGGAGCAGTGGAAAGACAAACCGAGGTCTTGTGAGTTTTATTTTGTACCTGTTTGAATTAAGCATTAAGGTAAAATTACAGTTTCTGTTAACAGATGGAAGAAAATTGCTAAAACTGCAAGAAACAGCAATTATATAACTGCATTCAAAGCCAGACTCTATTGACAAAAATGGTCATTTTACCATGTAATGTTGTAACATCGAAATGAACCCAACCAAACTAGAGTTGGAGATTGTTGGAGCAGTGGAAAGATTAATCATCGTCTTGGTGAGTTTCATTTTATGGTTTGAATTGAGTGTTACAATGTTTTGGGTAAAATTACTGTTTTTGCTAATCTGGTATAATAAGTCTGGTGGCTTTGAACACAGTGATAGGAAAACAGCCCATTTATAGTCTATCAGTGGAAAAAAAACAAGCACTTTTAGTGGACGTACTTTGAGGATGGGCAGTTGCCTTGAAGGATTTCACTGCAGCCAGTTTTGAAGTTGCTGGCTGCAGCAAGAATCCTCGATCCTGGACCAATTTCAAAGTACAATTTTGAGGTACTTTAAATAATTTCAGAACACTGTAATAAAACAATTTAATCAGTGATTTTGCTTGTGTTATTGTGTGACATTTTGAGTCACATTTTGAGTGTGTGACAGTCTGAGTTCACCAGGATCTCACTAAACACCATATTCAGGTGATATTCCGACTTTTTAAAAATATGGTATGCTTCTTTAAAGGTAGGTTTCTCAGTTTTTGATCATGCATAAATTAAAAATGACGGATGGAAACATAATCATTTGGCACTACAGCTCGGATGAACAGATTCTTTGATAAAAACAAACAAACAAACATTAAAAGCCTCTGAACATAAACAACTGAAGGACTACAACTCCCAAGGTGCATTTCAATCAGAAACGTCCAACCATACAGCAGAGCTTCAGACTCTGTTATAAGTCTGTTGAGATTAAAAACCTGATAAAACATTCAACAAAAAAAAAAAAACTTCACTCAGAAAGTTCACTTTCAGATTCTGGGTCAGTTTTGTTACCATGGCGACATGTATTGTTTTTAGCTGCAACAACTCAGTTTGTGCCTCTAGTTGGCTTCTTCTCCATAGCAACAGGACAATGTGTGTTGTAGTATTTAGAGCCATTTTCCATATCAAAACTGACTGAAGACATAAAAAATGATTTCTTAGAAGCAAAGCTGCAATAATTCAAAACTATGGCTGGTAACATAAACCTATAACACTGTTCAGTTATGCAGCAGATTGATTTTTGTGCTGAGGAACATTAAAGAGATCACTAAAATGAAATCCTGACAGGAATTTATAGTGAGTAAAAAAAAATACTCCTCTCACTTCACAACTCTATTACAATGAATTGTGTTTTTGTTCTAATTTAAGCACATTGTATATAAATAAAATGCTGTTTATGAGCTATTAAGTTACAGCTTGTGCATAAATAATTGCTTCTATGGTGAAAATATTTACATTTTTACACTCCAAGAGCTCATTTCTTTCCCTTCCACTCTGTGTGTGTGTTCCCACTCAGATTCAAGCCATTCATGTCATGAATTATGTGTGATAAACAAGATAAATCTGGTCTCTAATAGGTGTGATTCCTTCTGGTGTATAAAGGTTATGTCCATATGCACATTTGCTAATTTATGTGTAGTTATTTACACGACGATGCGGTGATATGATTACAGTCACAGAGGACAGTCATATGAAATGGTGGAGTCTCATTAAGTTGTAATGATCATGCGGCGCGTCATTAACCGCAGTAATGATGAATTCAGCTCTCTGATGGCTCAGTAACAAATCAGGAGACAAAGAAGATGATCGTTTTCACCCCAAAGCAACAGAAGAACCTGCAGGGCTCATCAGAGTTACAACTGGAGGTCTGTAGCGGGAAATGATGACTCCACATGTGACACTCAGATATTAACAGAGAGCCGTGTTCATTAACATCTGTAACATCTAGGGGAAATTAAAATTCTTGGACTTACCTCCTGATGATGCCAGTGTCAGATCATTGCTGTCATCTTCATATGTGTACAAGGCCCTGTAAGAAAGACAGAAAAAACAAGTTTTCACCTTTATGAAAGCATGTTAGCATGTTTTAACCTTATACAACCATGCTTGAAAGTACTATCCTCTGTATCTGCTAAACATCAGCATGTTAGCATACTAATATTAGCTCAAAGCACCCAATTATAGCCTCAATGAGATGCTAGCGAGTGTGGACCACTGGGCACTTCTCGCCTTCAATGGTCGCTATTTTGGCTACGTAGCAGAAGAGAAGGGGCTACCAGCACTTTAAAAATGGCGGTCGAGGAAGCTGCTGGAGCTGAAGCAATGGTGGTAAATACAGCAATACGTACAGGTTTGTGCACATCGGTTTTACATCTATATTTTGGCAGCCAAGTGTTGTGCTAATCCTTGACACAGCTGCAATTTGGCGGTAGAAGTTTTCCAACAGCAGTACTCGAACAAAAGAGACAACCTACTCAAACGTGAGACGACACTACTAGAAGTGTACTGACAGAAATATCCAAGACACAGGACTATGTTTTCACAATACAGAACATATATTTAGCAGATAGCTACAGAACAACATCTTAGACGTGTGATCTTAGTCCTGTGTATGGTGCGCCCACAAAACACAACCGTGCTGCTTTAAACTATGCCACAAACACATATTAATTGATTAACCTCAGATAACAAATCAGCAGCTTCCTGACGACAACAGCTGAGAAAAATAAGAGTTGTCAGTGTTACAAGTGTTACAAACCTCTTTATGACCGATAGAGCTGCTTAAGTGTGTGTGTCTGTAAAGCAGATTACTTAGTTTCAGTAATGACTGTGGGAACTCTGGATTTCAGAAGCAGAACGTTCATTGAGATAGTCGTCCTCTTTGCCTAAAACTAATTCTAACACTATAACCACGTCTAAACCCTCAAACAGTTCCTTGAACAAGTGACAACCAGACTAAATGTCTTCAGTTCTGGTCTAAAACGTTGATCTTTCACACCCTAACAACTGTGCTCTCTCAGTTTGACCTCTGTTGCCCTCTCCATCATCGTCTTTGTCCAGCAGACGCAATTACATTCACACCCACAGTACATCCAGCCACATACAGTATAGACTCACTCTCTCACATGCATCTGTATGTATTGACACACACATTAACCTCTGACCTCTCTGGGTCAGGTCAAATGAAGGTGACAGATTACAGTTTGGTTGACATCGCTAGATTAAAACTCTTCAACCCTGCTGTAAAATCTATTAACCCGTAGGCCAAAATGAACCGACTGTAACAAAACAACACTGTGTAGCCACGTTATAACTCTATGGATTATTGAAGGTCACATATTTTATCCTTTTCCAGTGTTTTATGTGATGTTTTGCATTTATGTTGTATTATTGACGAACACTATGTTAGCATGTACTGGTCGAGATAACGCTATTTGCAACTGCTTCATGTTCTCTTGGGTGGTGGAAATCTCTATGAACATATATCTGCGTACAAATCTGTCATAGCACGACCAAGATTTTGGCACTGGAAGTGTTCTGGTTTCGTTTGTAGTCTGAGTACCATTGATCAATCACCTTTGAGTGGGCTTTGGTTGCTTTGTTTGTAGAAACTGGCAGCTAAAGCTGTTAAATAGAGTGGAGTCAAATGTAGTGCCACATCAATAAAGGTAGCATAAAATAAAAATACTTGAGGAAAGTACAAGTACCTCAAATTGTATCTAAGTGCAGAAGTTGTAGTAGGTATATAGGTACTTTTCTCCACTGTTTGCATCTTTAAATACATTGCTGTGGGTTTGATTCAACCATTTGACGGCAGCATGTGTTTAAACCATCTGGTGGGTCAGGTGGAGTTAAAGAGGATTTCAACATGTGCTTCCAGCCATTAAATATGATTTCTGTTCTTCCAAAGTTGACATGACGTCGGAGCAGGACCCCATGTGAATGAGAAGCATGAAACTCTTCAAAAATAAATCGCCCATCAAATCAGGAGAAGCTGTAGAAACTGAAACAGGAGTAGACGGTGATCAAAATGATTTTTTTTTTTTCGTATTAAAATGCATGCTGGGATTGAGGTTAGAGAAATTACCCTTTAATCTATCTGGGTTTAAACAGGAGATTATAAATAGGAGAGCAAAGCACTGTAGATTATTGAAGATTATTATTACTAAAAAAAAAAAAAACTCTTCACCAAACTGTCAATCAGTACAAAAGCTCCAAACTGTTGCCAATGACTGATGCATGTATTGATGTCTGTACGTGTGTCATTTGAGCACATTAAGAGCACATCGTCATCAGATAAACTCAAAAATAAATGGATAATGACTACCTTGTATTTACCCCATTCAGAGAGAAATAACTACAGGAACTGTCCAAACTTTAATGTACAGATGAATACTGACATTGGACCTTCTAGCATGCAGTTGTTTGTTCACCCTATAATACTAAAGTTTTATTCGAATAAAGTTGAGGGCAACAGTTGGCTGACTGGACGTACAAACTTGCCTCCATCCACACTCAAAGGTACATAGAGGTGCCAGAGATAAGCTTGAAGGGAAAATCAGGCTAATTGTCCATAAATGTGGTCACTGTGACTTAACTGCCGTTAGCCATGATGGTCAACCCACAGGAGGCAACTTTTCTGTGTTTACTTTCATTTGCGAGCGTTTAAAGTGATTCATGTTTATTTGGAAAGCTGCGGGAGGCTCGCGCAGCTTGATGTGATAGATGTTGTTTTGCACGGGTTCTTGTTTCCTTTGAATTTCTGGAGTTAGCATGACACATAGAGCCACAATGGCTGCTTTATGGGAATCATGCCAAGTTGAAAAATACTGGAAATTCCCTTTAATATAACAACAAAATATCTCGACAGGCCGCAAAGGACTGTAGGTCACTGCCGGAATGACTTAGCCTTTTGAATATGGGACACATACTCTACCAGTTGAGCCACCCAACACCACCATTTACTTTAAATATGACAGGTTGGTGCATGTAGTGCAAATTCAGTTCATTTTGCCATAGTAAATAATACATTTGGTTGATGTATTCACAACTCCTTCTCTAGGATAGACTGCTACAACTCCTGGGCATGAGGATCTTACACCTCACCCCAAGGCTTGACCATTTTCTTTCTCTCTGTGGTTGATCTACCGCTACGTCTTTTACTGTCCATTGTGCTCTTTAGGGAACTAAAGAAAATCATAAACTGTGGTGCCACAAAGCAGTTTTATTTCACCCACCAGGACGTGTGGTTGTTCTTAAGACAGGAGAGTTACGTACGCTTGCTCTCATGAATGCTACACCCAAAGTTTCATGAAATAATGAGCTAACAGGCAAACAAACGTCACCGAAAACTGAGCCTCCTTAGTGGAGGTAATAAAATGTTTCCTGTTCGTGATGTTGGTCTTTTCTGCAATGTAACATTTGTCTCCTTACTCTAAATGTTACTGAGAGTCTTTCTGCTTGTTAAAGAAGTGATCTATTTGTGGAGAAGACAGCTACATATCCTGTGGTTGGCGTCCATGTGTCTCAACATGGCGTTAATGTGTTATATGGCGTGTATTACGAGCCGGGCTCAGTCCAGATGACCTCACGTCGTTTCTGCCTGAAGCTTTTGTCTGGCCTCCGTCTGACTTTCTGCTGACCTCACCTCCCTTCCCTCCCTCTATCCTGTCGGTTTCTGCCGAGTCATTCTCTGCTTCCAAAACCTTTTTATTCCCCCCTCTCCTCCCTCTCTCTCTCTCTCTCTCTCTCTCTCTCTCTCTCTCTCTCTCTCTTCATGCCAGACTACTGATTTCTCAGCTCTTACATCACCAAAAATCTCTACTCCATCATCTCTGTTTATCCATCCTCCTTTTATCAGTCAGTCTAGCTTTCCATCAAAGAAACAGACCCTAGACCTCGATCTAAAGTTTGACAATCACACTGCAATAAAATCAGTCAAAAGAAAGAAACCTACAGATCTGTATAAAAACAGAAACTCACCTTGAAAGCTGCTCTAATTTATATTTTTAGACTCACATTGGGTCAAATGACTACATGTTATGATAAAAAACATGGGTATTATCTATCGGTTCATATCAACTCTGCAGAGCGTTTCAGCTTCTTGCAGCTCAAGCTATTTCAACACTAGATGCCACCAAATCAGACACACTGGTACATTAAGATAAGGGTCCACACCATAAGCTAGCAGTTTATGAAGTGATTAAAATCATCTCCACTTTTACCAGCTGCAAGATTTCAAGTCAAAATTGATGTTTGCCAGTTTATAATTCTGCACTATATATGTCACCCTCACACCAGTATCTAACCCAACAATGACAAGAAGTAATTTCAGGTATTTTCGGGTATTATTCTTGATATGTTAGAGTTTGTCATTTCCTGGTAAACAATAAGAAACCACCTCAGTAGGCTACTGCTGGTTTTGGAGGTCGTGCTTGGTCACAGGTCCGGCCGTGTTCACAGGAAGTTTGCCAGACGCTAGATCATAGCACTACCTGTGATGCATAGCGTGGTGGGGGTGCTACTGGCTACTGGAAACACCAATTAATACCCATGACAAGTTGCTCCCCATCTATCTATCTTTTTGCAGTAAACATGTAAAAATGAGGAAGCAAACAGCTCCCTGCTTTCTGTTTCATGGGAATTCCTGGTGGTAGAAAAATGAGGATAAGGCGGGCTTATAGAAAAAAAAACAAAGAGAGCAAAATCAGGGATTAAAAAGATGACAGATAATAAAGACAACAGTGTTTGAAAAGGATGAAGACAAAGGAGAAAAGAGGAAGTCTTTAAGAGTGATAGAGAGAGCATGAGTGGGTCTCATTTGCTTACGCAAAGCTCTATAAATAATTCTCTTTAAAGCAGACAGCTGTTTATTATTCATATAAAGTCCTCATGACCTAGAAACTGCTGTGTGTGTGTGTGTGTGTGTGTGTGTGTGTGTGTGTGTGTGTGTGTGTGTGTGTGTGTGTTGTTGTGTGTGCGAGCACAACTGGGCAAGTGTGGAAGATGAGAAAAGACAGGAAGAAAGAGAAGAATAAAAGGGACAAAATAGATAAAGAGGACATTTACTCTTAATTTTGAGGAGCTTGTACTTTACTTGAGTATTATCATATTATGCAACATATCAGAGGGTTGTATCAGATATCAGATTGTCCTTTTTAATGCATTACATTTATTAAAATACATTGCAGACATACACATTTAACAAATAATTCATAATGTATTATTATAGATAAAGACAAAAAAATTATCCCTTGATTTGTAATAATTAAAATATTGACCAGTTTGCAACATTAATGCATCAATTATAACACTAATTTAATAAAATTATTCTGAAATGGGTGACATCTGTGCGTATTGGTGCGGGAAAGAGTCCATCCATGTTCCAACCCTCACCTATGGTCATGCACTTTGGAAATGAGCTTCCTCCACAGAGTAGCTGGGCTCATCCTTCGAGACAGGGTAAGGAGGGCTCCTGAGGGAGCTTAGTTCAGACATCTGATTAGGATGCACCCTGGGCACCATCCTTTGGAGGTGTTCTGGGCATGTTTAACTGCTAGGAAACCCTGGGGAATACCCACTATGTAGTCTATCTACTGAGGGAACACTTCGGAATACCCCAGGAGGAGCTATAATACAGGGAACACTTTGCTAAACCTGATCCCGGATAAGAAAATGGATAGATGAAATGGACCTTGATGCATAATAAAAGTACCTTTTGTACTGTTAGTATATTTTGATAGTAATGCTTTTAAACTTTTACAAGTAGGATTTGAATGACTTTTATTTGTAATTTAATGTTTTCACGTTGTTGTTGTTTACCTAAAGATCTGAGTACATGAATAAGTGCGAAGAAAAGAAGAAAAAAGAGGAGTTGAAAGAGGAGTAGGAGGAATAGGAGGGAGAACAAACCACCAGCAGCAGGAAAAGAGATTAGAGGAATAATGAGGGATTGAAGAGGACTCAATTAATCAGCTAATCACAAGTGTGGAGGTCATAGTCAACGAGGTCTCGCTCGATCACCACGACCTTTGTTTTCATCTTTTCATTTGTTCGTATTCATACGTCCTTTCATATTTCAGAGAATTTGCAAGTAAGTAATTCATTCTTCATCATCAATTTTGAGCAAATTTGAATCAACCAGTAACCAGTTCATTGGACAGTGCAACAGTCGGGAGGTAATATGCCTCTAAATACATAATATAAGGCCCTTCAAGTAGGTGGGTGTAAAACCGGAGACTACTTTGTACTAGTGGAGCAGGATCCCAAAACACAGTTCAAACAGTCAAACTAGGCAGTGCTGATCAAACATGAATTAATATTCTGACTATTTCTCTCCTCAAATGTTTTCTCAAACTTATTTTAGTTACTGTTTATTTAGAATACGAGAATTTTTGTGAACGGGCAGACGACATTTTGATGAGTCAAAACTCGCCGTGCGTCACCCACAGGCTCATCGCTCTCGTCCAAATCGCTTCTGGCTCCAACACAACCAAGATGGCGACGTCCATAATGCCAAACTACTTGATGTACCGTAGGTCACAAGGGCTCAGTAAGAGGTTCAGTGAAAATGGAAATGATCTGATTCATGAGCTACAGTTTAGCGTTCACAGTCACAATCACATCTCGACCCAATTCACCGATGGGAAATGTACTATATATAGACCGCAGTCGTGTGTGTGTGTGTGTGTGTGTGTGTGTGTGTGCCCACGCTTCCTTTGATGTGCACAAGAATCACTGCACGGTTTTCAACTGGAGGCGGCACAACAGCTTTCCTCTTTAATCTGTCTTTACTGTAGGAGGCTTTGTGACTTTCATATAACTGATCATTTTATTATGTTTGTCCACGTTTCTGTATAGCTGTGTCATCTTTTAGTGCTGTTAGCACGATTATTTTTCACCGATTGCAGTTAGTTATAAGCCATCACCTACATATGTAGTCCTGTTTCTATCCAAATGTGTTGCAAATTTCAACAGTATTTCGAATAAGTCCTCAAAAGACTATGTGAATTAACACTTGTTCCCATCCACTGCTGTTACGTGAATATTAGGAGTTGGCTCACGAGATGAGGTGGCGCCAATTCTCCACTCAAAAAACCAGAAGAAGAGGGCGCGAAAAGATGATGACATTAAAAGAGCCCAACCCGAAAGAAACTGCAGTTTCTCAAACGTCCACTTGAGGCTGGCTACAGAAGTGAGTCACTTTCCATAAGCCCCCATGTTAAAATGTCCAACTTCACAGCAGAAATAAACATGTTAAACATGTCGCTTTGATTGATGGGTGGGTGCCATTAGAGGTGGCTTGTTTGAGCACCCAGGCGTCATTCAACCTGCCTCAGCTCCACGTCTTTGCCCATTTTTGAATTAGCACGGAGGTAGCAGAGGCAGGACGACCAACATGGCGGTGGCCAGATGCATCAAAATGTTTATAGAAACACAGTGAGTGAAGACTCAACTCATCTCAGCTAAAATTACTCAATTAAACAATCAAACCAGATAATCCCCTTCCCCTCAAATGGGCATTAACAGTTTCCGCCCCTTCGTCCTCTCATTTCCTTTCCTCGGTGTTTCTCACTGGTCTATCAGACACACACACAATATAAAACATATCTAATACACACATGAAGCAGAGTCTTTTCATCCCTCCCAGCCTACTAAAACAACAGGATCTCAACAGGAAGAAGTCACAGAGGCAGAGAGAGAGAGTTATTTTAGGCTGAAAGCTCTTTCGCACTTGTCAGACTCCAAATCACAGATTCTCAGGATCAAGAGGCAACTAACAAGCCGATTTTTGAAAAATACAGAAGATTAACAAACAGAATCAGGGAGGAGGAACAGAGGAGGATGTTCAATCTCACTTACAGGAACAGGACGTCCCAGGACTGAATAAACACCTCTGCGAGACAATCTCAACAAACACAGGACAATGTAAACTTCTGTTTTTTTTTTATAGCAGAACTTCCCTCCAGAAGTGTCTTGTTTAAGAGGCAATAAGAAGGCTAGAAGCCTTGAACAGAAAGAAGAAAAGTAGAACAGATTGATGAGATTAATCTGAATAGGTAATACCTCAAACATCGCGAACATGCCTGACAAGAAAGAAAAAAGAATGAAAGATCCTAAAATCTTCAGATTCATCTCATTTCTGCTGTTTCCGTTATTTTGTCCACCCCCTGTATGTGTGATCAGCAGTGCATTGACATTGGATATGTTACAAAAAAGAGGTTGCCAAGATAAACCACCTCTCTCTCTCTCTCTCTCTCTCACACACACACACACACACAAATACACCCCATGGGGAGTGTCACCATGGCAACCGGGCAGCATCCCCCATCGTTATCTCGGCAACAGCAGTTTGTGACCCGAGGGGAGCAACGATGTAAAGATAGGGAAGGCGGGAAGGAAGAGGAGGGTGTAGGAGAGCTGAAGGGCAAAACACACACACACACACACAGCATGTAGAGCGTGTGTGTAGTGTTTGCGTACGTGTGTGTGTGTGTGTGTGTGTGTGTGTGTGTGTGTGTGTTGAGATCCAGCTGGACTCACTTCACAACTTCAAAAGGAGTCTGCAGACCTGATGTCTGACTCTCCTTCACACAGTGAACAGTAGGAGTGTAAAGATACACCGTGGTGTCATATTTCACGATACAAAAACACAAAATACACAACGCCGTGGTGAAAAAGTAACGTCAGTATCAACGTAATCTTATCGAACAGGGTATATGTCTGGTACGGGGTCGTAAAATCTGAGATCATTTCAAAATTCAGGTCAAGAATTGGACTAAAAAACGACAGGATGCACCTTCACCTTTTGTGTCGACCGGGGTGCTGATAGACAGACTGCAGGCGGCACTGCTGATGTTGGCTGCTCCAGGGCTTCGGATGCAGTCAGACAGGTTGTGCCCACCACTGACTGCATAAAGGGTGAACGCCGTATCCATGTCCATTTATAAAGTTATTGTTCTGATATGTCAAAGTTCTGAATGTCCATAAAGTAGGTCAACATGTCACAGTGACATTTTCTGCCGTTGCGGTTGAATTTACCATTTCATAAGCAACAGGGGAAGGACGACAGGTCCAGAACTTTAAGGCCACGAAATACACCGAGAAATGATGCATCATCCTGTGAAGTGAACTGTTAGGAGGTCCAGCTTTGAAAGCAGAGTGAGTGCTGGAGAACACATCAGTGACTTGACCATTTTAATGACATTAAATCAATATAAGAGACTCAGTTTGTGTGCTTATTAAATCAGTTTTACATCCGAAAGCCTCAAGCGTCTAAGAATTGCACCAGTTGCCATGACAACCCGATGAAAATTGTCCTAATTTGCCCAATTAGTGGAGGTTATAGAGAAGTATTTAAAGTACCACAGTTTAAGTACAAGAACGAGGCAACAAAGCCGCTGGAGTTTAAGGTTCAAATCCTCTCATAGCTCCGGCATGGCGGTGAAAAATGACATCTGTACTACTGTTCTAGTTTCAGGCCTCTTTTCAGAGCAGAAAGACATTTTTTTTTACTGCTGCGAGCCGCTCTGTCAGCCTTCATACTGACTCCATGAAGGCAAAACACAAGAGAGAAGGCGACTCGAGGCTCATTTACACACAAAACAGCAGATAAACTCATGTATTATAAGGTTTTGTAATGTTTCCATGTCAAAAGACATCAACTATCATGCGAGTAAATTATAACGGATGCAGTAAAAAGAGATTTTATGCATGGAAATGTGTGATAAAACCAAACCCACTATGGTAAACTGCATCTAGTAGCATATAATTAGTGAGGGCAATGTGTGAAAAAGTAGCGTGCAGCGTTTCTTTCACTTATCTGTCCAAATTTCTGTAGCGAAGCACGCTTTGTTCCCTAACAAAACTCCAATATTTATCCTCGGGTTTGAGAGTTATGGATTCCTCCTGGGTTTTTAACGGCCGGAGGGAAAAAGAAAAATATGTGCGGTTAGAGAGACGCTCAGAACAGAGACTGTAGATACAGACAAAGAGCTGCGAGGACAGAGGCAGGCAGACAGGGTGCATTGTGGGATGGGACACAGAAAGAGAAAGAGAACTATGGGGGAATGATTAAGCATTCTGGAAGCGACTGTTATTCCTGTGGTCGGATAACATAGTGTGATTTATTGAGCAAGAAACTTACATGGTGACTTAATGCGAAAGAAATGAGGCAGACGGACATGAGGACAGAGAATTATGGGTAATGTTTCAGAGGGAGTGAAGCATTAGGGAACAGCTGTGACTCCTGTTCCTGTCGGTCTGGGAATGTAGAAATTTGCACGCCGATCCCATGAGTAAGACACGAGAGTGCGAGTGGCGTGATGGGAAAACAAGACGAGTGATGTGGAGCCAAGCTAGCGCCACCACGAGGCTGAAATGCTCGCTACAGAGCAGAGAAGACTGGCACAGAGGAGACGTTGAGGCCATTTTAGGGCATCTCAGACTCAGCTGATCCGTCGGTATGATGGTAGCTGTGAAGTTTTGCCAGTTCATGAGTGAACCAGCATATTCTAAACGCAGCACAGAAACAGACGCTTCCTCATCATTTGCAATGAATCTCCAATGTCAGGAGGTTGCGTAAGTAGCCACACAGTGCTGTCTGACAAAGCTTTGTCAAGTCGCAACGCTGTTTTGGTCCGTCCTCCACACGACTTCAACCCCGCTGGGAGCTTTTCAGAAACCTCTTGTCCGCCAGACTTTGTTAACTGGCTCAGATTTAATCATTTTTTCCCTTTTTTATGTGCTTAGAAATATGTAAATATGCTGCATAGTTAAAGTGTTTACAGTACAGCCTGACGACTTTTGTAACATTTTAAAGGAAATACATTTTATAGTGAAAACGAGTCAAAAATCTGACGGCTTTACTTCAGAACCAGACTGCAGAGTGAATCATCTGTCAAGTTTCCAAGAATTATTGGTGTCACAGGTCATGAGGACCTGAAAAAAACCTGTTTAAAAAATGCTAATTAGTTAATTGGCTGCATTTTTATAGGCCTTTTTGGCCTTAACGTCAAAGTATTTCACAGAACAACTGCAGCGGAGCAGCCACGTAAAGTGCTGGCCTGCCCGTTGGGAACAACTTGAGGTTCAGTGTCTTGCTTGAGGACACTTTGATGGGAGGAGTCGGGGATTGAATCTGCGATGAATAGCTGACCTGCTCTGCCTGTAAAAGTCTGATATTGTAGTTAGACAGTTAGAATATTAGCGTAATAATGTTTGCGTCATAACAAGCTAATGTTGTTTTAGTTTTTTGCAACGATTTAACAGTTAAGTTAGTTGACTACATGATGTAAATTTGTCGAGCACAAGCGGAAATTTTGACCGGCATGTGGCACTAGAGGAAAGTCATTATGATTAATCTGCATCCGTCCAATAGAAGTCTGCGCTGACAGACTGACGATACCTTGTTAAAAATGACCCTAAACAGTCGTAATCAGAGAGAATATGAGCTAACATTACGACACAAACAGTGAAACCAATTCCCAAAATAACAAAGAAAGGAGTGTTTCTCTTCAGCAAGTCAAGAAGAAGCACAAAATTATGGCTTGAACATGAGTCTGCATGTGTCTGGGCTTGCATTAAATTATAATGAGGGGAGGAAGAAGTCTCCAGTAATGGCTTCCCTGGAGTATATCATCATTGCACTGGAGTGTGGTGCAGACACAGAGAGAGAGAGAGGTGGAAGGGAGGGTGAAAATGAATGTTATTTACAGTCTGAGCTAAGAAAGAGGAATATGTCTTTTTCTATCCAAAAAAGCAATCATTCTTTATAAAAAATATTATCCAAATCACCTCCAGCTAAGATAACATCAAATACCACAGAAGATGGAGCAGGTCATTGTAATATTTTTTGGAGATTTAAAAAGACATTTTAGTCACATTCTTGTTCGCGGCTCATATTCTGCATTCTTTGGATAATCTAGAACTTTATCATCACTGAAGTCTGATCCATAAAATATTTAAATATTTCATTAGATGTGTTTCAGGTAAGGCTGAGTGTTCCCAACTATATCTATTTTAAGAAACTACACATCTGGTTACTACTGTAGGTTCTTAATTTTCATTTCATTTTGTACGTATTGTTAATAGTATTTAGAGTTTTTGGCAGTGTAGCACCAACGTTAGCCTGATTTTTATAGCTGCTTTTTTGTTTTACACTTGACGCTTGGAAGAGCTGCCTAAAAATTAAAGTGACTGACTGACTGTCACGAATGTCATGTGAAAGGGAGCAGTAAAGCTTCAACTTCATTGCTGGAAAAGAGTTTAAATTGTACTACAATACTCTACCTGTTGCGTCCTGGCTTTGTTCATTTCATGTATCTAGCTTATAAATTTGTGTTTGGCTCGCAATTTATGCTGCAAAACAGAGACACAAAGACATTTTATTTGGTTTGTGAGAGAAATAACGAGCATTGGTCAAGGGACATAGACAGTGAATGAGAGTGAGTGAGCGCTGGCATCAATAAAGCTAGTTAATCAGCAAAAAATGTTTCACGGTTACGTTGCAATGATTCAGCACAGCACCTGATTTGGTCTGAACGTGGCCTTAATGTGATCCCCAGACAATGCTGCTAATGCTACATGTGCGACAGACAGAGCTCAGTTTGAACAAAATTAGGCCGGATCAATCCGACCCTACTATAAACACAACCTATCTACCAACCTGTAGAGTCTAACTGCTGGATCCCAGTGGGCAGTGGCTGTGACATGCTGATCGGAGCCGCTCCAGACAATATTTACGACCCCAGCGCGGCTCTCCGCTCTGCTCCGCCAAGAATACGCCACTATTCTAATTTTGACGGACGCCGCAACCAGCCATGTCAATCTGCACAGAGCAACTTCAGCTGACCGGAAGTTAGGTATAGAGAATGCAGTTGATTTTCAAAATAAGACAACCTGTCCAAACTTCCGATTGTTAAAACAGGCCAAACTGCAACGATTTAACTATGTAGCCTACTTACCCATGGTAGATGCACATAAACCAGGAAAAATGACCAAATATGAGCAAGTTAAGTCTGGCTGATCTGATATAATAGCTTATTATACTCGATAAAACAGACACATTTCTGCATGTACCAGTAAAGAATCCAAGTTCTATATCCACCCCTAATTTCAGGTTGTTTTTCTAGAATATATTTCAGAGGCATAAATACTGGAAATCTGGTCATATACACTGCAGACAAATATTCCTTTCCATTCATATTTTTCCCAAATAAGCACAGAAATACAGAGAGAGAGAGAGACAGACAGATCACTCTTGCTCTCAGAGAGGTTAGCCAGCGGTCACACCTCAAACAGAATCAATGCTAGGAGCTTGACACACACTTTTTTAACAGAGAGAAACAGAGAGACAAATCGACATCTGAAAACAGATGTGGCCTTAATGCTGAAACAAGCTTCCAGAATGAATCTACTCTCTATTATCCAAAGGTTTTATCATCTGCAGAAGTAGCTATTGTTCTTGTGTGTGTTACAATATGCTGGAAACAATATGAATATATATTTATACTCCAAAACAGAACTCCAGTGTCTTGATGTCAAGAAAAATGGGACAAAACAGGATTTTTCCAAGTCCCTCAGTGTGGGAATATGAGCACGACTGGAGTTCATGTCCTTTATATCCAGAGTTTACTCACTCTGATGTCTCTCATTGCACTTCCCTGCCATCACGCTCATGGCTAATAATGGATTCACCAGATGGAAAGTGAAGTTATTTTGCCAAACCAGTAGCTGCTGAGGCAGCAAACTTGAAACTGAGGGAACATTTTCCATCAATACTCAAGAATCTGGTAAGCAAACCAGCAGTCTTACTGTCTGTTTCCATGTTTGGCAGTGGGTTCTTTGCAGTGTTGAGAACGGGGGAAAAGCTGACTTGCAATTGATTTTTAAAAGGAATACTGCTGTGATCAGCAGTTGTTTTATGTTGTTTAAAAGAGCCGAGAGATTTTTAAACAATAGCGAGGCTCTCAAGGCGTTAGAGACGGCACATAAATCGAGAAAGAGTTGTGATTTTTGATCAGAACCTAACATTTCCAACTGGCAACAGTGATGAAACCACAAAGAATAAAAAAAATAAAACAAAATAAACATGTTATGAACTCAGAGGTCTGGATAAATAAAACAAAAAAGGAAGTTGAAACTGGCAAGAAACAGTGTTGCAGAGGGATACTTCTCATGACAACCTTCAGTGAGAATGTTTATACGTGATTCACATGATTACACGCCTCACAGTCTGGACTGAAATGAAACTAGCACAAAAAGAAGAAGTTGGAAGTTTTACAAATAAAGTAAAAGAGGGAATTAGCTTTGGTCCCTAAACAATAGGTTTCATTTCTCTTTTAGGCCTCAGGCTAAAAAACATTTCAGGGATCCTTGATATGATCTTGCTTTAAGTATAAGTAGAGAAACAAGATAACTTCAGAGAACTGCGTCAGAAAAGAGGTAAAACCACAGTCTATGATCCTTAGACCTGCCAGGTCAATCCTGGAAATATACAACAAAGACTTCATCTGCCGAGTGTAAAAACTGCCATGTGCTGCTGTAGACCATAGGAAAACAATGGCTTTGTGGTGTTCCTAGCTTCTTGATGTGGTGGCCTGCAAAGACAATCAATTACAATATAACAGACAACAGATCAACGTTGATTTGTTGCCCGCTGTTGATCTACCAGAGATGTCTAAAAGGTCATCTACCATAGTGTTCTAGACAGTTAATCGAAAAAGGTCTAGAATATTAAGCATTTAGGATGTCTGTTGAAGACTTTAACATCGTTTGTAGGCCAAGATGTCCGTCGACCAGAGCAGGAGAACGTTTGAGAGAAAACATCTATACATTGCTATACATTTACCAGAGATGTCTGTGATATTTCCCAGAGGTTCAGAATGTTTGGAAGATAAACATTCAATACCTTTCTGGTAGATAACCATTGCAGAAATTCCTGCCTGACAAACAGGTCCAGAATATTTATGTGCCAAACACATCTAAAATGTCTATTTACCAGAAAGGCCTTGAATATTTACCAGAAGTCAACAATCTCCTCAAAGAGGTCTACAATAAAAGGTTTCTTTGCCGGTCCAGACAGAAGCACGTTTTGTTTGTCCTAGAAGTCATCAAACGCTGCCTTTGTGGAGAAGGACAGGACAGTCAAAACAGCCTCAGCTGTGGCTCAAAGTCTGTCACAGTGACTTA
The DNA here is from genome assembly GCA_028641955.1 of Protonibea diacanthus. Taxonomy (NCBI): domain Eukaryota; kingdom Metazoa; phylum Chordata; class Actinopteri; family Sciaenidae; genus Protonibea; species Protonibea diacanthus. The sequence goes on from CM053990.1 coordinate 12,457,903, forward strand.
GTCAGCAGAATACCTTTTTTTTTTCTTGTCCTAGGCCCTTAGGACACATCGCACACACACATATCACCATCCCATCCCGGGTCCTTGCACACTCATCCTAATCAGCCCTCTTGGGACGAAAATGAGGGTTTAAGGTTGTGTGAGAGTCCCGGGACTTGGAGGTGTGGTTGAATACTGACTCAGCAAGAGAGACAGCAGTGACAGACTTATACAGCTACACAAAATACACAAAACTTGCTGTTTCTCCATGTGACAGAAGCATTGCATTGTTTTCAGGGTTTCATTGAGTATTCATCCTTCCTCGGTCTAACTCATTCTCTTCTCCACACTGAACAATGCAAAAGCGCCTTGGGGAGAAGTGAGGATACTGGTCGATTATTCCAGAAATAGTCAAAAAATCCTGACAGACGAGCTCAAATTCTCTGCTTAAGATTCGACTCAAAGTCTACAATGCAGAAGGTAATTCGATATGTGCAATTGGTGCAGCAGTTTGGATGCAGGTATAGCAGAGCTGGAAAGATGCTTGAGGCAAAGTTGAGGCTGTTGATGCTGCAGAAGAACTAATGAAAAACAAGGAAAAATTTATACTGTGGTGGGAACATACATGCCGCGGTTCCACTAACAAAGGTTTGCATTGTGAAGACACAAAGTCTTAAACTAAAGATATAGATTTTGCATTAGCATTGCATTGTGTGTAGAAAACAACAATCATCATTATGGATTATCGTAACCTAACGTAATTTACAAATGTTACGTAACTCACTCGCACAAAGAGAAAACATGAGCAATCTGGACAACTACAAGCTAATAATGACATAAAACAATGTTGGCTGTTTTCCGATCCTGGAAGAACACACCGTTTGGTGTGCAACCATCAAGAATCAGTGATGAAGTGTTATACTGAAAATGAAACCACGGCATTTTAAAAGGACTAAATGTACTTTTGAAAAGTATGTTCAGAATCAGATTTTCACACAGTTACATGGCACCAGCAGGTCATTTCTGCCTGCACTCTCCATAGAGGCCACAGCAGCTTCCACAGCCGTGCTTTGTGTGCTGGACGGGTTACAATGGACTTCCTGTGGCTGTGGAGCCGCCGTCTCCTCTGCCCCAATCAGAGCTCAGCACTGACCAACACAGCGTCCAGCACAATATTGGGCCGTTGCCATGTGAGCGGCGGACGAGTGTAAACAGACGGGAGAACAGAGAATGTTTGGATGGGCGAGGGGACGTTTGACTGGGACCTGATGGTCTGCAGAGATAGTCCAGGACTCTGAAAACAAACCTACAAGCTGATTCCATTCAACGACATTTTCTCTGAACTGATAAACGAGTTGTTTGGCCTTCTTCTTCCTGTCCTGACTCCTGCCATTGTGTCATTTATTTGTGGTAAACATGATAAACATTTACTTTACACTTATTCACTCATACTGAAAAGGCTACATGTAGCTTGCAAGAGGTGATAACACCTCGCCTCTGGCTGTCATGTCTTCAACAAGGTGTCAAACCACTCAGGACCAATCGCCTCTTCTCCAAACACCTTGTGTTGCCTGCCTTCACCTCTAATATTGAAATCCCAGATTAAAACAACAGTGACTCTGGATCCCTGCGGTGTTAAAGAAGGAGGCTGACTGCTTGTGACCCACAGTGCAGCAACGAAATGTCAAATATTATTCCTGACGTTCCTCCTGAGTTTTCCTGGGTTTCAATGTAGCCAACAGATATCCTGAAAAATAGATAAAGGATATTTGGGCCAAGACTCAACAAGCAATAATGATGAAAGACACACATTTCTGCTAATCTCTACAAACAGATAACTGCATAATACATTTTTAGAACAACTCGACTCCACATGGACTACTGCAACCAAAGTTCACTTAAGCGTGACTGTGATCGTCAATACTTCTCAGACTACAAATGAAAACTAATACTACTCTGCATTCATATGCAGATATCTGTGTGTTTGTACTCCATGGACCATGGAACAATGGTCTTAGATCATTCAATAAATCTCAGTCTGAGAATGTTTCTTCTTCTGTGTTTTCTGCTGAGCTTCTTCTTCTTGTGACCTAACCTCACTTCCAGGAGAGGAGGAAAGATGCCAGTGTAGAAGGTCGAGATGATTGTGGTTCAAGCCTTCAAGTACCCCGCTGGACTAATTAAGAAACATATGATTATTCTCATGACTATAATTAATTGTACTGTTTGTTCCTACTTATTGTTCTCATAAGTATTATTGTGAGAAACCCCGCTAATTCCCCCTCAAATGAGTCATCACTATTGTCTGGGTGGCTTTCTTTCAATGATGAAGTTCTTCACGCTTCCCTTATCCCTTCATTCTTTGCGAATGGGTGATGTTGCATGTCCTTGCTCTTTCTGATTTACTCATTACTCTTTCATATTTGCTCATATTCTCAACTTTTAAACGATAAAGCTAGTTAGTATCAGCAAGGTTTCAGTTCCAAGCCCATTGTTTCCTATTGAAGATCCTTCAGACTCAGTACAGTTGTACGAAAGAGTAAATTAGCTACAGAGACCAAAACTGTTTTGAGAGACTGCAGTTTTTGGCTTCATGTCACAGCCATGGAGGTTACTGCTTGGACATACCTAATTCTGTGTCTTCCAGTTGTCTTGTTGTAAGATTATAAGAAAAGTGGATGAATTTGCTGTAACAAAAATAGTTTTTCTGTTTATCATCTTGCGACCCCCACAACCAGCGTTCTAGGGGGTATTTCTGGCAGCAGGATGGTGTATGTGGGATTGAGTCCAAATAAACTACAATGTGTGTGTTCATGGTAATGAAGAAACGTGTCTGTGAGTGCAACAGTGGGGCCCATTGATGCATTTCTGCACAACAATGGAGCTCTATGGCACAGAGGAAGAATATATATCAGGCTGATGATACACACAATATTTGTTAGTAGATATAGTCAGTGTTGAGTTTGGACTTTTTCACTTTAATCTTTATAACCGTGTCTCTGTTCATTCAGATGCTGCGGGCTCATCTGGTTGTGTAGTAGCCTCAAACAGAGACGTTTGTGTAGTACAGACTGGTCTACACACAGACCCCTTGTGATTGAACAGTCTCTGGTGGTTGGTCATTGTGGGCTGTCGGCCAATGAAGCCTTTCATCCTGCCTCCCTCTCTCTCCTCTCTCTAATTGCTACCCTATGTCTCTCTGCCTCCTTTTCATTCTCTCTCTCCCTTTATTTAAAACACACACACACACACACTCCATTTTCCTGCCTCGCTACATCTCCATCTCCTGCTCGCTCCGCCTCCCCCTCCCTCGTCCTCCCCTCTTTTCTCCCTTCATCTAATTTCCGGTGTGAATGCGAGGATGGGCGGCGACGTGCCAAAGTGACCCACACATCACATCATACGCACAGACACACATAAATAACCACGGACACACACACACACACACACACATAGAGCACACACTCATGGTGAATTTGAAGTAGGTCAGATGACATGTGGTTGGACACATTCACACACTGCAGAGGAAAGAGCAATTAAAATACATTTGAATAAACATATTTAACATACTGTAGATGTTACGCATATTTAACTGGAGCCGTGACATACAGGACATTTGATTCCCCCAGAGTTTCTCCACAATAAATGGTTTTCTTGGTCAAATGGATAAACTGCTGAAAAACATGATTATGTTATGTGACGCAAGAGCTCTACTGAGGACAATGTTATATATAGAAAAGCAGAACCAGAGCACATTTGCACTTGAAAGGTTGCTTTTTCTTATGTTGTCTTTGTTCATTTTTATATGGCATGGATCCAGCTATGTCGGTCTGTTGGTGTAATCAGGGGAATGGTGTGCTTCAGGTACAATCACCCGCGAGAAGTACGTAACACTTTACGTCACATATCACCATCTATTTCACTGATTATAGTGAGCCTTTATAGAGAAAATGTTTTCTGGTTTTCTGGTGCTCTGTGATTTACATGGTTTCCTGATGGACAGCAGTGTTGTAGTACTCAAGATTGTTCTTGGTTTTGAGACCGGGCTCAAGACCACTCTCTCCATTGTCCAGACAAAGTCTTAGACAAAGAGGCCTCTCGAATTTAGTTCCAGACTGGTCAAGACCAAATCGTCGGGTATGTCAGTTGATTGCCTGTGCATTGTCTGATTTATTTGTTAACTGTCTGGTAGGAGACATGAGCCAAATCTTCTGGAATAAAATTTGTTTTTTTTTCTAAACTGCAAAACAGCATCCAAAAGAACACACAGCAGTTTGTAAATGCTGCTAGGCATTGCTTAATGAGGCAATCACGCTTCACCACAAAAGTTTACATGAATATTAGCTACCCAAGTGGGCTATATACTGTCTGGTCTTGGTCTTGACTCAGTCTAGCTATACCTTGATCTTGGTCATGACTGGGTGTCAACCTCCTCAAAGTCTTAGTTGGTTTAGTTGGTCTTGACTACAACACTGATGGACAGTAAAGTAAACTTCTGTAAACTGTAGCTGCTGTTAGGTGATATTAGCTCAGTTTGTTAGCCGTGCAGCCTGGACTACTGGGGAGCATTAATATTTGTAATACTTGAGGTTTTCAGGCCCAGGGCATGGGCAAATGTTCAGGTGTATCAAAGCTGATACTGTGCTAGAACTGGAGCTGGGCAAGCGAACAAAGTAACCGGGCTCAGAAGCCTCTATGGACATCATGGCAGAGGAGATGTGTTGAAATACTGACCATGACGCCACTTCAGTTTGGAAACAAATCTGATTCCTTTGATTGAAAATGTTACTGTACGAACCTACAGACACAAAATTATATATTAAGTTGAATCAGGTCTGTGTTTTCTGTCCTCTGTTTTATTTATCAACAGATCTCCATCAGTTCATCATTAAGTATTCAGCTGTGGCTGACATGATCTTTCTACATTAAAGATGTCTCCACCCTCCTTCTGTAAAACCACCCAGTGAAATGATGTCATGCTCCTGGGAGCAACTGGAGCCCCCCCCCCCACACACACACACACATATATATATATATATATATATAAAATGGGAATTTTGCGCACACTCACATTATCACCATGAACTGTAGGGCTGACCTCAACCCCAAGCACAAAAGATATGACATCTACCAAAGGTCCACCTTCTAAAGATGAATTTTATTCACTGGATCAGATAGAAGGGACATTTTCTCTAAAAGTTAATCCTTTAGATTGCTTGAGAAGTGCTGAAAAGATAGTACTATCATAAGGCCTTATACACTAAAGTCAGAATCATATTTGTGAACAGTATTATTTTGATGAAATTGGATGTGAGAGACTGAGCATGGTTTTCCAGTAATCACAAACTCCCCTCATTTCCCACAAGTCAAGTCAAGTCCCTGATGACAGACCAGTCGGCCGACTGACTCAGAGTTGGTGGTCTAACATGTTATTGATATGAAGAGCTGCAGATGAATCAGTGTTTTAGCAGCTGGACAATAATAAAACAGTGTTGTTCTCGTTTAAGTGGCTCTGAGATGAGTAGCAGCATCTGTCCAAAATGAACCTACACATGTGTCTGGAGGATGAATACAGCTGCTCTGCATGAGCGCATGGATGATGAATGTGTGTTTGTGTGCGAGAGAGTGTATGAATGTGGGGGAGGTAGCTACATATGGAAAAAGAAGAGGTGGGATGAATAATGGAGGGATTTTTTTTACATGCTTGACATTCTCTGTTGTGTCGTAACACCTTTTTCTTTTCTTTCTTCGTGCTCTCATTCTGTCTTTGTGGACATGTATGTGAGCTTTTCAATACGAACATAATCATTATTATCAACGATTATCAACAGATGTAAAGATTTGGATCCATCTGAACTAATGTGTTGGTGTCAGTTTGGCGATTTAATAGTAAAGTTCTTTATATTTTGTCTTCAAATATTTCCTCTCCAACAATACTTTGTTACAGAGTCCTCTTAATCCCTAAATGTCTTTGCAGTTCACTGTTTTGAAACTCGACACAGTTCCCAGTTGAGTGAAGCTGGGGCACTATTAGGTAAGCCAAATAAACCATGGAAATGGTTCAGGAGTACCCTGAAACAGATGGGTTTTTATCAAACGTTACTCAAAAACATTAATGTTAACATGCAGCTGTAGCTACTTGTCGTGCTAAGGGTTGTTCCAGTCTACTCTTGTATAGCTGTGGGCAACATTTTAGCATTGTGGCAGCACTGGAGAAATGTCTGGTTGTACCCATTATCATATTGGCTTTTGGTTTGAATTTCTTTAACCTGATCACAATCGTCTGGCTTAGGCCGCGCTAAGCCCGGCAAGCAGTGAAGGTGCCCCTGCAAAATATTGCAGGGAAACTTGTTTGGGTGGAACATTTGTGAGCCATGGAGCTCAGCAGAGTGATTTAACCAACAAACAGTTAACTGTCGTTAGCTAGATCAACAGTGGAGCTAACGAAAGTGCGTCAGCCTCAGGATGCCAGGAGTCAATGCCAGTAGTATTCCCTAACCAGGTCAGACTGGCCATCTCTGGTTTCGGAGGTTGTATTTGGTCCCAGGTCCAGTTGTTTTCACTGGAAGGTAGATGCTGTCACTACATAACAGCGCTACCTGCAATAGATAGCAGACATTTGCTACTGGCTACTGTAAATGCCAGTCAATACCTGTGACAGGTCCTTCTCCATCTGCTTGAACTGTTTTTCGTACAGTAGCTGACAAAATGGATGAACCCAAATCCTAGCGTCAAAACATTTTTAGCCTACTATTCTGGGCACACAAATGTTAGCAAGTCTGCACAGCCCTCATGTGAGATTACAACAAGACAGTGATGGCCATCAAAAAAAGAAATCCAATCTCGTTCTCCACCTCAGACAGCAGGAAGACACGGGGCGAGCTGTGGTCGCCCGTCATCTCGCTGGGTTGTTGTCCCGAAGTGACGCAGACGGTGAAGAGCTGTAATTAACGGCCAGAGAACAGAGGCACTCTGACATGCTGCCCACCGAAGAGGCTGTCTCACACACGAACTCACACACACACAAACACACACTGTCAAAGAAAACGGGCAGCGCCACCTGCTTCACCCACTCTCCAATTACTGAACTCGGTTGGGGGTTCAGCCTCTCTGCCTTGAGGTGTGAGTCTGTATTTGTCTAATGTTTTACATTGTTGTACATTTTGTATTTAAGGTCACTAACAGTTTATATTGGAGATATTTTAGATTTACAAAGCTCATGTAGAATAACAAATGCCTTGAAAGCGCCAGATCTAGTGACTGGCCCTAGTTGGTATTTTTGCCAGTGCTGTGTCTCTCCCAGAGGAACCATCTGTGGTTCGCTGATTTAAACTGGTCTCCTGGAAATTTGAATCATGACCAACGCTGTGAATGACCCACCTTCTAGTGTTAAATAGCTACAGGAGGATTAATCATATGCTCATCAAACTGTGGCTTCAGCAGACGACTCAGCAGTGAACCATAAATGGTGCCAGTGGTGTCACTGTTGAGTTGTTCCAATTATTTGTGGTACAACTTTAGAGGTACATCTTGCTCAATACTCAATAGTTAATATTTCTGCAGAAATCAGCAACAGGATGAATTTCAATGTAATTTAATTTTAGCTAGAGAGGTCTGGAGCCAGTCAGGATAGGGATCAGGGCTGATTCATCCTATTTTGATGGACTGTGTCGATCTTTTGAGGCCAAATCCATCTAATTCTGTAAATATGTAATTAACTGAATTTTGAACGTTTTGTTTTTTTGTTTTCTCAAACACACTTTATCTTATGATCGATTATTATTATGCATATGCCTATATGATCTGTTATAAGCTCAGCTGAACGCTACTTTTACTTCAAAACTACATTTTTGTTTCACTATATGTTTCCTTTTGGAGATAAACAGAGGCTGTTCCTCACATATTAATCAAACACTAAAAAAAAGAATATCAAAGAAAATGCATACAGTAATCAGTAATATTTGTTTTGTAGAAATGTGAAAGATACCAGGATCTCTATGGGGGGATTACTGTAGCATGTAACTGCAAACATAAATGATATTAATGATATAAGTGTGAAACACAATGCTGCCGAAAACAGCCAAAATATATTTGCATTATATATTCGCTTCTAAAAACAACAACAACAAAAAAAAAAAACAGATGTCTGAGCAGCGTCATCCTCGTTCAGGATGATCCGTGCTTGAAATAGATGCATCATTCTGCTGCTGACACTGGCTGCTGGCAGCCTGATGATGATGGAGGGGGATGGTGGAGAGAGCCTGTTTGAATATTCAGCCTGACATGAAAGTCATCGCTCACGAGAGAGCGAAGAAGAAGGAATAAGGCGAATGGAGTCAGCAGGAGCTAAAAATGGTGTTTCTCAAAAGACTTTCTGTATGTTATGTAATCATGGGAATAATTCATTGAAGGTTTCCCGCAGCATCGTATTCCTCTGACAGATACAGAAAGCCACAGCTTCACATATGGCTGATAGTAAACATGAGCAATGAGACAGAGGAAGGAAGTGAAACCCTTCAGCGGGTTTACAGGCAGATATTCGACCACCTGCTGTTTTTTTGTAAAACATGGCGGATTCGGCATGAATATTTAGTGGAACAACTTGCTGACACACATTTGCTTCCCTCTCCAGCTCGTTTATTTTTCCTCTCGGAGTGGATTTACTCGATTTGAAAGTCCTTTGATGTATATTGTCATTCAAATGGGTTCACAACAGGGTTTTAAACACCATTTATTCTCATTAGGTAATTTAGCATTTAAGCTATTGTGCAGTATCCCGCCTACACGTGTCCCAGAGGGCAAAATTCAAGAGTATCTGATTATTTCTGCAGAACAGAAAACAGAGAGGGCATGACACAGTAATTATAAAATCACTACTTTATGAAGATACTAAAAAACAAAAATATCTTGATTAGATATAATTAACTTGAAATCCAGCAGGTCAGCATTAGCATTTTCAAACTCTTCACTTCATGACTGAAATGTGTCATGGCATGAGTCTGCTCCAAAATGGGCATATCATTGTACAAAAACAAACAAATTTCTCAGTTTTCAATATTTGATTATTTGATTGATTTGATTGTAAATTATGAGGCAACTTAATCGCTACCCGCCTGAAAACACCACAGGAACGAGAACGTTATGTCAGGGCCTGAAAAAGAGGCAACAAAACTGTTACAAAGTGTAGGAGCCACTTGTGTGTCTCTAGGAAGAGTTTTGTTCTTTCTGTTTACTAATTACACAAGGTGTTTTAAGGAAATCATGCAAGGTTAGTCTAAGTTCGCAGGTAATGGGAATATACAACCAGACAAAACAAGACAAGAAATGTAAGTAAAAGTATCGATTTAACTTCAATAAATGGGAACCTCGCCCAAAAGAAAACCATCTGAAAGTGCGCTACTTGTTTTGATGGAATACGCATCAGGGATGCCGCATCACCTACAAAGTGAGTATGGACAGTTGCTACGCCAAACATATATGAGTTGGACGCAGTTGTGAACATTGTTGCAAAGTCAACTTTGCAAAAACTCTGAAATCAACATATTTCTACAACCAATGTGAAAAAAATGAATCCACCGATCGCTGTCAAGTGGACTCAGGTCATTCCTGATCAGTTAGAACAGAATAAAGCCTCTACCAAACAGTAATCAGCAAACACAAATCAACACAAATATGTAAAAAATAAGAAGGAAGGGACAACACATGGAAGACTTTCCGTCTTAATCCAGTACTTGACTTTCCTGATGACTAGTTAACCAACAGAGGTGTAAAAAACATTCAGTCTGAACTTTGTGGCTCCATGTGAACCTTTTCTCTCTCTTTCAGACTCAGCTGCAGTCCAGTTTCTATGACGCAGGCTGAGGGATGAATGAAAAGAGGCTTTTTTTTTTTTTTTCACAGTGATGTTGGCTGAAACCCGCTGCTGGTGTTGGAGTCCATTTCCTCTGTTCAGCAGCACAGAGCACAGGACCAGACGCCGAAGCAGGCAAGGCCCCCAGCTGGAGTTAAAAGCTTTTGTACAGGTGGAGAGCTTTCATGTCCACATGCTGCACTCTTTCTTTTTCTTCCTCCATCACTCCTCTTTTCCCCTTTCATCACTGCACCTCCTTTTCACAAACTCTTCTTAGCCCTTTTTTCATTTTCTAGAACACATACCACGACTTCTTTCTGTCTAATCCCAACCACTAGTCTCACGTGATTTCACTTCAAACATATGATTGAAAATACACCATAAATGGCCACACAAATTTCCTGTGAACCTATTTACGACGTCTATACCGACTGATCGAGGCTCCCAGTTTCACAAAGGGTACTTTAGTGGGTTGGTTGTCCATCTCTTAATACTTTCTCTCAGCTCCAAGTCCATTAGTTCCAACCAATGACAGTATAAAGAATGGACATGTGAAGCTCTGGCTGTCGCCATCTTGGTAGTCCTGCCTCTTCTGCCTCTCAGTTAATCTAAAGACGCCTGGGTGCTCAAATAAGCCATCTGTAACAGCACCCATCTGTCAATCAAAGCAGCCACACTCTTAATTATGCATAACTTTAAGCATAAATATAATTTGAACCGATGAGTTCTATAAAAATTCACCCTCAGTACAGTTGTCATGAACGGGGAAATTAGCTATAGAGACCAAAAATGTTTTTTGTACCAGGCTGTAAACATGTTTATTTCTGCTGTGAAGTTAGAAATTTTAACATGGAGGCTTATGGAGATTTGGTGTTTTGTAGCCAGCCTCAAGTGGACGTTTGAGGTACTGCAGTTTTTGACACTTCCACACTGGTTTCATTTCACAGGTTACTGTTTGGTAAATCTAGAAAAATTTTTTTACAAAAGGTTCATTCATTTCCTAAAACAGTAGTTTTTATCAAACGTCACTCAGAGGAGGAAATCTGCATTTTGGGGACTAGCAGGGACTCAGCAGTGTATTAATCAATATTTGATACTCAGGTCGGTTTGTATACAATGACCATGGACACACACAAAATACTTAAAAATGAAGGTTATATTCAGGCTTTCAATGTATCTCTGACTTTATGTTCAAGATGTTTTTGTTGATTCTTAAGAGACAGACTTCTGCTTCTTCTTCTTTAAACAGCTGAAATATGCACATATTACCAAGAGCAATGACATTTCTCTCCCTGCCTCCACGGCTGAGTGCAGATTATTGATCGACTCTGTCAATACAGGCCTGCCTTTTAACTGAGTTAACTTTGTTTATGGCTCGACTTAAACGCCTGGTGCTGCTGCTGCTGCCCGGAGGAGAAAAACAACAGAGGACATCCGTGTCTCCTCCTTTCTATGAATTGGAAGCCGTCATTTGATTAAAAAGCCTGCTGGATGAATGCTGTGAGCTGTGAAATACATTTAAATTCTATCAGGAGATATACAACATTTGGAAAAATGCTGACAGGCTGATGACAAGTTAATAGTTTTACTCATATAAAGAATATCAAGAGGAAAACATCAATCTTTTATGATCTTTTCTCCTTTGCCTCCTTTTGCGGTTTTGTCCATTAAACTTTTTTTCACCCATTGTATTCATCACAATTTATGTGACTTTGTGTTCAATATCTTCTGTCTTTTTATGTCTTATGTAAATTTTTGAATTGGCTTTTTGTTGACAGAATGAATTATTATTTAAATGTAAAATCTGATGTGCATTTGTCTGCAAAGTTTCTCTGGTGTATACCTCAAACAGCGATTTGTCGAGCCTGCTGCTGTCGACTGACGAGTGACGTCCACTACAAATACTATTTTTAGTATTATTACAACACATTTTCTTTTAGAATTATAGTTATCATTATTATTATTGCTGCTGTACAACTTAATCTGCCTCTCTTTAACTCATCTGGTTGTAGCGGATGGATAGCGAATGGGCTCAGTTCCGCTCGAGGTTTCTGCATGTTAAAAGGAAGTTTTCCGTCGCTGTCATCGATGGCTGATGAGATGATAGATGGTTTTCCTACGGATATTCACAATAAGGAGATTTCTGAGCCATTTACACAAGAGAAGCGCACACCATCCAATCAGCAATCTGTGTAACCCAAAGGTTTGGGTTTGGTTGCCTCCTTTTGTTGGGTTTGTTCATCTCAAATGCATCTGGCTGTACTTTGCTACGACATTCAGCCTCTCGTTGTCTCCATCCATTTCATTAAATGTGTCTCCCAGTGTTCCCAACAGGGTCGCGGACTGGACCTGTAAGTACTGGCTCCTCGCAGAGTTAATAGACACTCCTGCTGCTTCTAAAGCCACAGAATCAGAGAGCGGCTGGAGGTGTTGTCTCCTGGTCGATACTGGTGAACAGAGCTGAGGTTTAATAACCGGCCCTGCGGGAGAGTTGGACCCTTAAAAACGCTGCAGGACGGACACAAGCTGCAAACACATAAATATCACGGAGCAGAACGCAGCAGGAGATTTCTAGAACTTCTGCAGCCTCCACGGTGAGTTGAAGTCCAGGCGTGAAAGAAACGGGCTGACGGGAGACGGAGGAAAGGTCAAAGGCTGAACCATCGCCAAACAACCTCATCGATCGTGCAGCCAGAACATGTTAAGTTGCAAAATATTTTCTTCAGTGTTCACCAATGTGTTTAGAGACGAGCTGATCTCATTTGTTTTGGGCAAATTTCTAATTATGTAACCAGGACAGTCGGCAACACTTGACATGTGACATGTAATCACGCTTTAATTACACACTCAGTTAACAGTTGATTAGGTACACCTCTCTTTAGGAACATTTTATACAATTTGCTATCTGATATATGTATATTTTAAATTTTGAACAATCATAAATACTTCATTGTCTTCTTTTTTTGACAGATTTAATGTTTTCTTCTCATTGTTCATTCATTGTTTTCTAGGAGAGTGAAGGCTCTGTGAATATAAGCTGTGTTCAAATCTTCACTGTGCTCTTACCCTGTCACATTGATTTCACTTTACATTTCAACATTTTTAAGCAACAAAGGTTGTAAATAACTTGAGATGTGTGTCAGATGTGTGCCTTTGCTTCAAAATACTTCAGTTACATAACATTTATCCATCACACGGCAGAAGCACGAGTGAAACCTGATTAAGACCTCCTGAAATCATCCACCCGAACATTTCCAAATAACCCCACACCCTCAGCTTTCACTGGAATTCAGCGCACTTCAAAGACCTTCAGATGTAATCTTCAGCTGGGAGAGCGATAAGGTTCAACTTAGCTCCACCCAAAAAACATACAGCCTCTCACATCTTCACCAACTGTGTGACGTTTCTGTGTGTTTTTCTACAAATGAATACAGTTTCTTACCTGATAGGATCAAACAGCATCAGCACAGGAAGAGGTTCAAACATGGAAAAGAAAAGAGAGAAGGGAAGATAAGTCAATTTAAAGAAACCAAAACAAGGCAGAGCATTATGAGTATTTATTTATGACACAGCTGACTTTCAGTAAGCAAGTACTTCACTTATACATTTATTTAAACTGATTCAAGGAGTTTCACTTTCAGACAATGAGGCAACAGTGAACATGAACTTCCCCAGTAGTCTGTTCAGAGCTTTAAAACATGGCGCAGTAGACACCATCCAAGTGTCATTTCTAGTGTTTTGATGTGCTCTAGAAACTTATTAGGCTACGTATGGAACATATTTAAGTTAAGTGTAACGTTAACAACGTAAGCTTCATTTTAAAAAGTCTAAAGGCTAAAGTCCATGAGGAACAGATGTCACGTGTTCCATGTGTGCTGCCAAACAGCCGAAAGGGAAACAATTTACCTACATAGCATATTTGCATATTGAGAAACACATAAACCAATAAAAAACTACCAAATCTGAGTTGGGTGGGTAAAATGCTCCACTTCTAAAATGCTCCTGGTGGGCTCGTGTGTCTTCTGTGGAAATAATTGAATCTTTAATATAATTGTGACTTAATTATTGTTACATTCGACACATCCTATCTGCAGTTTCTAGGTGAAGGAGCTGTTGTGTTTGTGCTCAGGAGGTCGATCAGATGATCGGTGGTTCGACTCCTGGCTGCACCAGTCTGCATGTCGAAGTGTTGATAAGATATTGACTTGCTCGTGATGGTGGCACCATCGGTGTGTGAATGACCTCCCAAACTGATGAACGGTTGGCGCCTTGCATGGCAGCCAATGCCGGCAGTGTATGAATGTGTCAATGAAATATGTAATGTAAAAGTGGCTTGAGTGGGCAGAAGACTAGAAAGTCGGTATATAAGTACAGTCCATTTAACATTTGTGTGAATAATGTTATGGTTGTCAATCTTTGTGGCAGTCCGGCTGGTTAAAAAGGGACACAGAGTTTTAGCTTAAGATGAGGTGTTGTTATGTGTCATAAATAACATCAGAATATCCTAATTTAGAGTTTTCTCCTAGTAACAAGATAAGCTAAGTTAACTACTACTAATTACAAGAAATCATTAATCCTGCCATGAAAGCAGTGTGCTTCCATTTGGCCAAATTCCAGCAAATGATACAGAATTTAATTAATTAAAATTCGAATGGACGGAAATCCCCCAACCGAACCACCAGGATAATTAAAGTCCATGACAGAGACTTTGTAATTCTACTCATCAAGTAAAATGAAGTGTGTCATGAAGCAGCGATCGTCGGCTCTTCATCTCATTAACAGCAAACAATTGTTCTCGAATAGAGACTCAATATGACGGAGTCAGCGTTAAATGTGTGTTCAGTCCAGCTGGCATCTTTTACAGAGAAGCAGCAGTTTTTTAAAACTCTTATTAATTCATCCAGAGAGCCTGCAGCCTGCAGACCTGACAGATGCTGCAGTCTTTTCTTTTTTTTTTTAAGCCATCACTGATCATTTAGAGATCTCAAACAAACTGACCAATCACATTACAGGAGGCGCCGTTTGAAAGGTGGTTGACGAATGAGAAATGTTGCATTACATATTGGCTTATGAATGGTTTATGTGATTGCATGACGCTCCACTGGCCAGCTAATGTTAGCATATGTAACACAGCTAACACTCCCTGGTCCATCATACAACATGTTATATTAGTCCTCCTGTGTCCAAAAACTACATTTATATACTAGTAATTTAATAAAATATAAACAGGAAATACATTCTGACTAAAGCTAAACAAGTAGTTTTAATAGCTAAAGATAACCCAGTTGTCTTTGTGGCTATATGTTTACCATCATCAGTTTTCTATCAATATATTGAAGAAACAATTGAATTAAATGTACCTGATTGTAGCCTCAAAACTGATGACTCACTGTCAACATACTGTATTTTCACATGGCAACTACGGCATGTTGTTGTAGTTTGTATGGTTCTATTCAGATGCTAAAAGCACTTGGTGAAAGTCATTTGTGGTCTCTTGAAGCATAAGTGCTAATGTGTTTTAATCTAGTAGTAGTAAGTAGGTAGTAAACTGAAGTAGCACTAAACATGAGAGAGCTACTTTTCCTCTAAACTAAATACTGTATGGCAAAATCATTAAGTAGCACAGTTCTGATGGCAATCACAGGGTACCCAAGAAGAAAAGTCTTCACCACTACATATTTAACAAGTTGTACTGACTTGAATTTAAAACCATCCTCTCATGCTGAACATGCAGGCACGCTGGAAACTGAACTGCGAAGCATCAAGCAAACAGCTTTATAAAAAGCCAGATAATGTGTAAAAAAACTGACGCTGTCCTAATTAAACTGCAGCTCCATAAAGGAGAGGAGATGACTCCGCTATGCCGAGAAGAACACAGTCATCACAGTGACTCTGATTTCATTCTGACTTTCCTTTGTCGAGCTGCCAAGAAGTGTTATTGTGCACTTCAGAAATAAGAGCAACAGCACTGGCACAGTCCGAAAGGAAATCTGGAAATTAGCTGCACCGAATCCAAGAGTAAAAGTGGGTGGATCGTTTAGCAAGCGAGTGGCTCGCTGAGTGGGAGGAACCCGCTCAAAAGATTACAATATTGGTCTTAAATCAGCCTTTGTTCTGCTTATTCATCCACAGTGAGAGACTTAACTGGAAGTCCACATTAGCCTGTTTCATCTTCAAATATTAACTTAATACTTTGTGGAGACATAAAAGATTCAAAACCACATTTATAATGTTTCTTTTATGGAGTTAAGTGAAGTGAAACCACAGAAATGTGTCTCATAAACAAGAGTTAAAGGAATAGTTCGGGTCATTTGAAGTGTACTGAGAAGCAGACAGGAGGACCAAGATGAAGCGAAGCAACAATAAACTGAATATTTTAGCCACATAACAAAAGGCAAACCTAAAAAATTAAATATCAATCTAAGTGTATGCAAAAACAGTATTTTCACCATTTCACCTTGACGTTAGGTGGCTCTTTCCAACAGGAAACTGAAGCAGTCGCATTGATCTGTGCTCTCTTCAAAGCCACCAGACTCCATTGACAAAAAACATAACTTTACTTTACTAGGAGCTGCTGGTCTGGTTTGTATTGTATGCTGTTGTGTTGTATGACTGCAGTGTTTGAACCCGCTACTCTGCATCCGGTGCAGATCGATGCAAAAGGTAAATCATCAACTCCTGTGTTGTATGAGGTAAAAATTCTGTTTTTGTCAATGAAGTCTGGTGGCTCTGGAGAGTGATCTAACAGCTTCAGTTTTCTGTTGGAAAGAGCTGTCTGATGGCAAGACTGATGTTGATTTTTTAGGTGACTAAGCAGTACATTATTTAGCTTCTGTGCTGGGAACCAAAAAAATTGACCTGAGGCTGGTGCTAGATTTAAAATCTTGGGATCATCAATTCGCCAGAAGAACGTGAAAGTCTGAACCAAATTTCATGACAATCCATCCAATAAAATCAAAAAGCAGCACCATCATATGGCCACTAGCTGCTAACGTGGCTAAAAATGTGAAATGTTTTTTTGTTCCAGCTTCTTAAATGTGAATGTTTCTCTATTTTATGTCAGTGTACATTGAATTTCTTTGGGTTTTGTATGGTTGGTCGAACAAAACAAGCAATAAAAGCAAGTCAGTGTCTCAGATGTACTAGCAATAAATGGCATTTCTTACTGGTACAGCATATAACATGCTGTAACCTGTGGCTATGAGTCCTCCACTTTGTTTTTAACCTTGTCTCATCCAGGACTATCAACACGCTCGATTTCATCAACACGCTGTTCCACATTCACACATCTGAGCTGCCATATGTAGGCCGAATGAGCCAACATGGACAGACTTCAGGGCCAGCTGCCTTCATACAACCAGTCAGATCATTGTTAGAGAGATATTTCACTGCATCATCTCAATTCCTTTTTTTAAAAAAATCCACTACGAAGACAGAAAACCATTCAACTCCCACTTAATAACAGATCAAATCAACCGTTAGTGTCTTTGACAAGGAGTCTGCTTTTAGCTTCAGTTATGCTGTTACCAGAAGAAATTATTCATCCCTGCTGAGGGAAAGAAAAACCCTGGTTATTCCCACAGCAGGGCAGAGTACAGTAGATTAGAGCAAAGAGAGTCGGTGACCAGAAAAGGAGAAAGTGTGTCGAGATGTTTTTAGCTGGAGCACAAAGACTGAGTCAGACAAACCTTGGCCTGCTGGGATATCGCGTCTGCAGACACAGATACAAGTACAGAGGGATGGGAGGCGGGGTTGGAGGCGGGATGGTTTCATCTTTTACTGGTTAGAGGGTTTGCATGAGCTCTTGGGGGTTGGATTTAAGTGTTTCCCCTCACTGTCAACCTCAACAAAACCAATTAAACTCTTTCATTCCAGCCCCACGGCGTCACCATCTAATGGAAAAATAAGTATTTTTGCCTTATTGTGGATTAGAGGCTGTCATCAGACAGTGCTCGATGCCAGAATGCCACATGGGGTCCCAACATGCTGTTTTCCCTGCAGACAGATGGCCACTCTCTGTTCCTTATAGAGGACAGAGGGACGAGCTCCTGTTTGTTTTCCTTTCTTTAAGTCTGTAATTGTCGACAGTGAAGAAGAGGAAGACCAGCCTCTGGCCAGAGTCCAACATGACGGGATTCTGCATCATCCGCTTCAGCGCACTAATGCACTAAGATCAGGACTCGCCGCTGTGCCAGAGCATCAACATGTTCACATCTCTTCTTCTGACAGTTTCAAGTCTTTACAAGCTGTCATTAGCACATTACAGTCATAAAGTCAATTATTTGACTGTTGACCTGCAACATTTTTCCTTTCAAAGCCGAATTTTCTCACAACTGAGATCAGCTGTCAGTGCAGAAGCATAATAATTAAATATTCAAGCTGTGTGGCTCTACAGAGCCTGCCTGTCGCTATCTTATTAATTTTTTATTGTAGCAGGTCAACACTGCAGTGTTTCTGCCTTTAAAGAGTAAGTACATGCTCCAATTCTGCTACTGTAGGAGCATATTTTATGAACGCAATAAAAGCACAGTGTAGCTACTGATGGGCTAAAAGGCAATGAGGCCAATGTAGCTACGCTTTGGCTCCATCAACACGTTGTTTCAGTGGTTAAAGGTTATGTTATGGTTAATGTTACTGTTCGGTAGTGCTAGATGTCCAGCGTGTGACGTTCAGGATGTATCAGTAAGCGGTGGGTGTGTTGTGTTTGCTGAAATAAATAAAACTCTTGTTCATGTAGGACATCGTCAAAGCTTAATGTTTGGTGCATTGTTATGAACCAGACTAAAACAGCTCAGAACCAGAGAAACCCAGCTGCAGTTCAGAGCCACAGGTCTGGAAAGATAATGCAAAATTGATGACTAACAAATGGGAAACATTTATTATGAAAGTGTAACGCGCATCGAACTGCTATTCAAACTACATTTTTACCTTTCAGACAGGAAACTGTAGCATTTATATCAAGCTATAATCTCTGCCTTGTTCGGTTAGTTTGTGTGGTTTATTGAGTGGCTTCTGTGTTTTAACATATTAGTATGGATCCAAACTAACAAGCAGCTGTGAATTAAGGAAGTGGTATACAACTCCTGTTGTTGTGGGAGGTACATAAGTACATGTAGTTACTCCTTATAAATAGCAACAAGCACCATTATGTGCCATAACATCTTATACCCAGTGTTTGGTGTCTAATAATCCATCAAATCCATGGATCTGTTACTTAAACTGGCCTTTCTGGATCACCTCACCTGTACCTGAAGCAACTTGCCCCCATCAATTCAAACTCTTTGGGTTTTTAGGTTTATTTTTGCTGTTTGCAGTCTCAACAAGGAACTCCAGCCTCAGTTTCAACTTCAACTCACCTCCAAGCTTCAACTCTGGCAACAGCAGCAGCAGAGATACTAGTACTGTAGTGACAGCAAGAGTGGTACCAGCAGTAGAGGCATAGTAGTATAATTAGCAGCTGTTGTAGTGTAATTAGTGTGGATTTAGTTGTATTGTAGTACTAGAAGGAAGTTTAAGAGGCAGGTGGAGTAATGTCAAAGTAAAAGTAGCCGTAGTGGCAGCATCAGCGGTAGTGTTGCAGTAGAATAAAGGGTTAAGTGCGTCACCAAGGCGTGATCAAATCTGTCTGAATATTTTGGTCAACTTTTTGCATGTGACTGATCACTTTCTGCAGTCACCATAGTTTAATAATGAGAAACTTTCCATCAACTCTAATGTCATTTAATGTGAGACAATTTATCTTAAACTATTAAAAAAAACGAGTGGAAAACCACTCCGACTGTAATCATCGAGTCACATTTACGACACATAAAAGCATCGTTTAAAGAGATAAAGTGCATCTACAGCTGCGGTGTTTAAAAGTATTATGCCGAGGTCATACAGTGTGAGGGACATTTAAAATAATGTCTGGCTTAAGTGAACAAGTAATAACATCAAGTCTGCAAGTCCAGAACAACACGTCTATAAAACAAGCTCCTGAAGCTACACAAACCCGAGAATACAAGATCTCGTGTCCTCCAAAGGGGATTAAGCAACCTTTCCAACCACATTATACTTACAGCTGTTTTCTATTAATTCACACACACTGTCTGATGTAACTGTGCAGAAACAATGACAAGACAATGTGTGCATGTAACAGTTTACAATACAGTTGTTACTTGGGTTTAACCAGGGAGGGGGACTGATGATTTGTCAGAGGAAAAGACTCGAATCAGAAACAGATGTTGAGATATGAGCTGATTTAGTATGCAGAGCTGCTCTTCATGTTTTCTTGTTATATCCTGTATACTGACAGTTTCAAATGAATTAATCTGGTCTGCTATATATTAATAACAAACAGCAGGACATTCATTTGGGCATATATGTTAACAGGAATTTAATTTTAAAACAAGCTTTAAAGGGTCCAATGTATCAAATTTACCTATTTAATATAACAATTACAAAGTTTTTAGTAGTGTATAATCACCTGAAAAAGGAATCGTTATGTTTTTGTTCTCTTAGAATGAGCTTTTTATATCTACAAACACTATGGGTCCTCTTCCATGGAGTCCATCATGTATCTACAGTAGCTCAGAACAGACAAACTAAACACTCCAGCTAGATCAGGACTTCTTTTACATTTCGCAGCCACTGCAGTTTCTCCGTCATGCTAGGAAGGTCAAGGTGAAAAGAGGTTGTTACAATCAGAAACTACATCACTAGATATATCTGACCTACTTGACCTTTATATTGACTAAAAGAGGTCTAGAGTCAAAACCAGACTGTAACCAGGAGAAGGCCTGGTTTGTAGTGAGGGCATTGGCATATAAGATGGTATCGTCAGCATAAAAATGGACATTGATGGACATCTACTATTAGATTGTAAAATAATTATTATAGTACTGTATCTACCTTTATCCAAGTCCCCACTAAAATGAAAAAGTACAAAAAATTTACACAATAACAAGTAAAACAATTACTTGGTGGTTTTAGGGTTGAGCTTTCCTTTAAATCTTAGCCCATCCTGTTGTTAGCTGACTTATAGTACTATTAATAACTGTCTGTGAACATAGCTCAGACTTTAACTCAAGTGATTTGCAGTGCAATTTTTAAAAACTGCATATTTCTTGTGTTTGTGTCTGGAGGCTGAAAATAGGATTGAATTTCCCAGATGTGTTTCCAGCTGTATAGATATGATTTCACTGACCTGGTATGTCACTGTGAGACTGATAAATATGATCTTTCCCAACAGTAAGTAGTAGTATCTAGTAAGTATTTTTGATATTTACTCACTGATGGATTTATTGAACAGTATGATGTAATGTGGGATAGTTCACAGATCTTACTGTATATTCATATTCAGCTGATTCCTTCTACACAACTTTTGCAGACTGATAGTACAATGAAAAGTAACAAATTAAAATCAGGAAGTATATCAGTTTAAACACATTTTAAAAGTTGTGTTTTTAGCTGGAGTTATAGAAAAGAAAAATAATGAAGTAATGATACAGACTGAACTGTAGTTTACTACACAGTTTAGGTGCCATTAATTAACAGTTTTCTGTCGACCTCAGTGTACGTCCTCGTACATATCGGCTAAGTAGGTCAGACATTTACCTTAGAGTCATGTTGCAGCTCCATTTTGAAACAATTAAATCTGATTTGAGCGCTGAATATAGAGACGATAATGAAGACAACGGATGATGTAAAGTCATGAATTTGTTTCTTAAAAACAACACTAATTCAGCAAAAGTACATACTTCTGTTGGATTGAAGCCAACATTTACATTTACGAGTTATTATCGTTGATTCATCAGCATAAAAATTGTAAAATGGTTGTGATCAGCACGTCATGCATGAAAGGCTCCTTGATTGAGTCGGTGCGACACATTTATGAATAAAAGGCTGGAAGTCGGAGTGACTGAGTTGAACGGGAAAAGAAAAATCCATCGATCCGTCTCCTCCTCCCTTTGCTGGGAGACAAACCTATTAAAGCGTCAACTCCAATTCAAGATATCATCACGTTTTCTACAAAACAAAACAGTCACATAGATGAGCAGGCCAGCAGAAGCAGACAGTGGAGAGGAAAACAACAAAATAAAATCAAAAACATCCCAAACCAAACTCTCTGACTGAGCGTGACGACCCCGAGCTCTCCTGCCGCCTTATCGCTCTGCTCCAGACCTCCGAGATCTCCCAGCATCTTTGGTGCTGCGTAAACGCCAACATGTGCTCGTCATCATCTGGAGCGAGGGTCAGAGAAGTAGGCCAGGGGAAACCCTGCAGCTGGAGAGCAAGAGAGTTTCTACTTTCTACTGCTTTATAGAGACCATTCCTACTGCTGAGTTACAAAGACTTTACACTTTATGGATCCTTCATAAATCACTTTCACCAAACAGATTATGCTAATCTGAGAGATTTGTTTCTAAATCTGGCAGCATTTGTAGAGGAAGTCTTTTGATATCCAGTATTTTTCTTCTTCTTTTGAAAGTGGAAAAGTGTGCTATAGTCTGACGAGTCCACATTTCAGTTTGTTTTTGGACAATCATGTTGGTCAGTAGAGTACAGCAGTACAGCAGTTTGATACAGCCGAGTCCACCATGTTCACTGCTGCTGACTCCTCTGGTAGGATCATAACAGGGTGTGTTACATCAACAAAAAAGCTTCTATTTGAGGGTAAAGTAAACACTTAACTCTCTTTGTCCTCCTCTCTCTACCTCCAGTCCTCTCAGAGTCAATCGATACCTTCCTCTGAATAGTTTGAACGTTATTAATCCCCGAGGGGAAAATGGAGCCATTACAGAGTCAAATAAAAGGTTGGAGATAAAACTACATTACAGCAGGGTGACGCAGTGTTTGTCCTTGAAACAGAATCGACTGAAGTGTCGCTGAGCAAGGCAGTGCTACGCTATCTGCTGACGTTATCTCACTTATAAAACACGAGGCTTACTTTTTGCTGACTGGAAGCAAAATGTCAATTTATAAAAAATAATGAGCCGCCAGACGAGTGAGATTAACAGACATCTTCAAAATCAGCTGCTTTAGCAGAAAGCCGCTGTCTGCTAATCCCTCCAATCTGTGATTCCACTCTGATAATTAGATTAATGGAGCCTTCAGGCTGCTCGCAACAAAACCACTAAGACGAGACTCAAACACAACCACAGGCTGATTTACACTGGAGGATGTCCCGTTACTGAAGTACTGTTATTGAGACACTTTAAAGGTCCAGATTGAGGGGGCCGAACACAACTTCCAAAACCAGCGGTGTCCAGTCTGGCAGGGAATACAGTAGCCTATTAAGGTGGTTTTATTGCCGGATTTGGCTTCTGGCATCCCGGGGCTGAGTCAGTTCAGTAAGCTGCACAGGTGACCAAGCTAACAACAGCTAGTTGTTTGCAATTTAGCAATCCTTCCATCAGGAAAGTGTGTAAATCACCTGGATAATGTAACGTTATTGACTGTTCAGTCTCAGAGGATGTATTCAATCCCGGTTCAGCTGCCGGCTGTCCGCTAACATTAGATTCAGTTAGCAGCAGCTAATTAGCAGTTAGCTACTTTGGCAAGTAAATCAAAATCACTCAATAAAGTTATGAAGTTAAGCTTTTGTAGAGGCCCGGCCATAGATGCATGCAGCAGCCCTCAGTCATCACTCATAGACTGTATAAAACAGGAATCATTCAGCTCTGGTGGCGTTATAAGTGAGAAGGCATTTCATTTGATGTAAAATTAGTACAGGATGAGTCATCAACAGCTTTTAATCATTTAAGAAGAAATGTCAAACTCTAAAATACCATGAAAAATACCTCAAAATACCTAGAAATTACTTTTTTGTCATCACTGGATCAGACACTAGTGCATAGGTGGAGTGTATAGGATCAATTTAGACTTCATGGGGACTTTAAATAAAATATCCCAAGACTTTATTTCACCATCTCCTCCATCTAAACATGATATAACTCAGTGTATGTACAGCAGAAGGTCTCAAGGATGGGTAGTTCATTGCCTTGTGGCAACTTTTAACACAATCTTATGTCATCTAGCAATGCGCTACATTGGCTAGTCGATTACATCTAACTGCACTGCAGCAACAAACCTGCCAACAAATCCTCATGGTTATAACATGGCACTAAAACGGCAAAGAATCTTTCTTTCTTCT
This sequence comes from Protonibea diacanthus, assembly GCA_028641955.1. NCBI lineage: Eukaryota > Metazoa > Chordata > Actinopteri > Sciaenidae > Protonibea > Protonibea diacanthus. The sequence continues at coordinate 12,481,866 of CM053990.1, forward strand.
TCGTCTTCAGCTTTGGATGTCACACAAACTACCATCTTTTATCTTTTCTTTTAACATTTAACGTATTATCTATGTTATATTTGACAAAAATTATATTTCAGTTCCTATAGAACTTATACTTCCTTTCTCCCTGTTTCTCTCTCACTCTCACAGACTCACATGGCAGACCTGTGGCTCTCAGTGGGAGACTGACAGAAATAGAGTCAAGTGTGACAGCCTGATTCTCTGTTTACCTGCCTGTCTGACTCTGTCTGTCACATCGGACCTGTTTGGGTGGATTTCTCTGAGCTCTGCAATGTTTACTGCCTGGGTTGGCTTCATATGTCCAGGTGAGAACGACGCCAATCCAACTCGTACGTCACCAAATCAAGACGCTGCGCTGCAGGTTCAGTAGGAGTGAAAATATACTGTAACTGCAGGAAATGACTTTCCAACTAGAGGGTTTATTTATAGAGACTGATGTTGACATTTGATAAGCAGCAGTTCAGTTCTTCATTCTTGGACAGACTGGACTGAGTCTTAGTCAGCTTTGGAGATAATGTCTGTTGAGTTCTGGGAAAAAGTTGTCAATATAGTGAACATGCTTCCATAAATACCCTCCTTAGATCTTAAAATAAATCTTAGACTTCCAAAACTTCCAAAGCACAAACCACTTATCAGATGAATACACTTCTCAGATCATTTTTTTCCGACAGAAACTAGTGGCCCTTCCCCAAGTCTACAGAGTTACAATGTGACTAAGAAGGTTGTTTTCAGGTTAATAACTTATTAATATCATTTTAGTGAAACAATCATTTTGAAAATCAGCTTCAAGATGAGCACTAGAGGAAGTCAATTCAATATTTTTGATTTAGATTCTTCTAGAGAGAAGTTGGAGATTTTCCAAATCACTTCAATGCAGTCTGATTTTCATGGAGTCTCCAACTAGAACCTGTTAGAGGAGCTGCATCTTGACGCTCCACCTTAGGGATGTGCAGATTGATCGAATGTCAGATAAAATATGCAATCAGGAAATCAGGATCAATGCTTTTGAGTCGCAGATAGCAGAAACTGAACAATGCAGCTTTTCTGTTCGTTACTAGTGGATCTGGACCTCTCCAATATTGTAAATGCGAAGATATAAAGCAGGCAACATGGCAACGAAGCTAACAAAAACCTGATTTATTAATCTTATGTGGTGTCTATCTCTAGTGGATCAGAACATACTGGGTATTAAATTAAACTGCAGATGCTCCGGTTCAAGTTGAGACCAAATGTTTCTATAGATGTCACGACAAAGACAGGAGGTGTCCTACAACAGACCAGGTAAGGCTTGTTTTTGGTCTAGCAGTTGGTCTAGCAGCAATCAAAAGCCAATCAACATAAAGATCAATTTCCAGTCATGATGGATTAAATTTACACCTCCCTGGCATGTTCAGTTTTCAGTAATGAGCTTATCAAAACGAGGAAGCTGAGGGAGAGACAGGGAGAGAGAGAGACAAGTCTGAATTTAAAAAATATAATGACTTGAGGAAGAAAGATTATATGCTTCATCTGAATTTCAAGGACTTTCAAGCAAAATAGATCTTTTTTTTTTGTTTAAAAAAAAGGAGCTATTTTCAAGGTATTCCAGGACTTGAGTTTTTATTATTGCTGCACGAGCTGCTACAACAAAACAAAACAAAAAACAACTGGTATCAGCCTCATATAATCAGATAATCAGGTATAAGTATCTTTGGTATAGAAATTAAGGGCATCCCGATTCCACCGTTGTATGAACAAAGATTCAGATCACAGAAAATGATGTAAGATCACATCCTGCCTTTGTCCATGTGTCCGACCATTTCTCTGCCTTTCTCTATAACCGTCTCCTTGTCTTTATTTGTCCCTCTGGACCTCTGATAGGAGGTGAAACTGAAACAGGAAAAGACACGCTCACAAAAAGAATCCGTTCTGTTCCACCACATCCATTTTCAATTACAGGTACCATCCTGCAGTGTTATTTTTAGCCCACATTGGATATCTATAGCCTCCATCTTGACGCATCTGTCACGGACGCTCCTGCTTATCCTTCCCCTTTTCTATTATTTACATCCACATTTAAATTTGAGGCTCTCATCCAGAATATTTTACCTTTAGCAAAAGTAAAATAAGCCTCCATTTTTTTTTTTTTTGTAGATGGAAAGCAACAATTCAAATGGTTTAAACAGGGGCAGAGCTGCAGTAAAACGCCTCTATTCCCATGATATCTGAGTGGTTATGTGGGAGTGAAGAGGTGTTGTGGCAGAAATAAGAGAAATTAGAGCTCAGGCAGAAGGTTTTTAACTTCAGCGGGAGGTTATTATTACAGCAGGTAAATCGGAGAGATGTAGCAGGAAGGATTCAGAGGGGAAAGGGTGACAGGATTTGTAAAAGTGAGAAGACCGTTTTGGAAAAATACTAATCTGGATGATTTCCTCCAAATAGCTTTCTGCACTAAAGAGCTAAACGCATCACCAGTGTTGGGACGACTCTAATGTTCTTGTGGCTGAATTGGATCAACCAAGATCCAAAATTTGGTGGAAAGCTGGATAAATCTAAAGACAGATGCAACAGAAAACATTTCAGTCAGGCAAACCATAAAATGGCTGATATTTTTGCAAAAATCCTCCCAATGATATCAGAATCGAGTGCCAAGATTTGAGAGCACATGAGGGCAGATTTATGAGAACAAAACAAGTTTTCTAGAGCCAGAACTGTTCTACTTGAGCACTTGAAGCACATGAGAGGAGCTGCTGCTTCTAAAAGTACTTCTCTCGTTGTACATTTGCATTTGGGGTTGACTTTTAACCAGAAACATCAGTGTTTCACCACAGACACTTCAACATTATGTGATTGTTCAACACAGGCTTTAAGCTGCTGCTATCTCTCTCTCTCGGTCATCTTGTTTCAGGCAGATTTTCCTGTTCCAGTTCATCCCAAAGGTGTTGGATGGGGTTGAGGTCAGGCTAGTCAAGGTCTCTGGGAATTACTTCATAGAACTGGCTTTGTGTAAAAAGGCACCGACGTGTTGAAACAACCACAAAGCTGCAACGACCAATACACAAAGTACGTGGTAAGGTGAGGACAATACCCATGAGCTTTAAGAGCCAGAAGACAATCATTGTATCATGGTCAGAAAGCTAAATAAACAAATCCCCACAGCTGGATCTAATACTGATCAAAACAGTTTGACTTCTAACTTCCCTCCACCATGAGCTGCCCAGTAATCTCTATCAACATATAAATCTGCATATAATGGCAAAATCTGTGGATAGAAGCACTCTGGTTAACGTCTGTAGTCCGAGTAGTATTGACCAATTGTGTTTGAACAGGCTTTGGTTGCAACAATCTGTATGGAGAGCAATAGAGGTGGAAGGCATTGGCTGAAATGCAATGTTGGAGCCCATTAAGTAATGTCTGATGTAAATTCAGCTTTTTGTTAGCTGAATTGCGTCTTTGTCGTCATTCTCGCATATCAAGTTGCTACAGACTGCAGAGGAAGTCTTGGCCAAGATATCCATTTTACAGATGTCCACTAGCTACAGCAGAAGGCCCAAAACATCAGTTTTTGCCTCCAAAAGGCTAAATTATTCTTCAGATCACTGATATCCGATGGATACCAAGCCGCAACCTCCGTAGCTGTGAAGTAAAGCCAATGTGGAACTGCAGTTCCTCAAACGTCCACTTGAGGCTGGCTCCAGAAGTGAAGCTCCATAAGCCTTCATGATAAAACGTGCAACTCAACAGCAGAAATAAACATGTTTACAGCCTGGTACAAAAAACAGTTTTGGTCTCTATAGCTAATTTCCCTGTTCTTGACTGTACTGAGGGTGAATTTTTATAGAACTCACCTGTTCAAAATATATCAAGGCTTAAAGTTATGTATAATTGACAGGTGGGAGCCATTACAGATGGCTTGTTTGAGCAACCAGGCATCATTCAGCTCACGTCATTTTTAGATTAGCCGGGATGTGGCAGGACTGCCAACACGGTGGCAGCCCGAGCCACAGATTTTAAGCTTCAAAGTGGCTTTTCAAAAACTGACTTCACGCTTACACCCATTCTTTATACTATCAATGATGGATACTGGCTGCATGCAACAAAGTCTGAAGCTCTTTGATGTTGATGATGATGTTTTTTTAGAGTAATGTCCTGCAGAAACAAACATTAGAAAATGTTATGGACAAAATCTTCTACACACTGTTTCTTGTACAGTTTCTACTGCATTTTTACATTGTTTCATTAAAGGGATCTCTCATCTGTTTATTAAAGGCTGAAATAAGTCTCTTTCACTCTGCTCAGCAGGTCTTGGTATCAGATTTTAGAGTCAATACTTGCAGCCTATTTTAGTCTCCTCTCTGCCTGATATCCAACACCAGAATTTTCAACTGTCCCTTCCAAAAATCCATCAAAGATGTCCTTGTTTTGCAATGATTTGGCAGCTCACTCTTCTTTGAGTTTGCGTATGAAAAAGTTAAAGTATTTGTATTGATGAAGTCTTAACTTCTTAAACCTCACGACATGATGATGTTTGTGTCTGAAAGGTAATGGGGTCATGGATCTATCAGATGGCAGACTCGCTCCTGCGTAGATGTACAAAATGTTTGAAATGACCTTTAAAATGCTGCAGATCTGTTCAAACAGTGTGTGTGTGTGTGTGTGTGTGTGTGTGTGTGTGTAAATCCAGCACAAACTGTACCAGAGTGCAGACTAAGCTTCACATTTTACATAATAGCATTTTCCCTGTGTTACGCTCCAGCTCCATGCTTGGCCAAAAAAAACATAATCCCCTCTGTGGAGTGGGAGTTTGTGTACCAACAAGCCGAGCAGATGAAACCACCTTAAATGACATCAAGGGAGAGATGCAAAAAAAAAAATGGAATTAAAAACTATTAAAACATTAACATAGAAAAGTCTCCTGATGGTTTTGAAACTGAAGCATCTTTTATTTATGACCTCACCTCCAATATATTTTCTTGATTCAGCATTTATGAAGCTGCAGGAAAAGTTTTCAGGCCTCAGAGTCACACATTTTTAATGTTTCTTGTATTTTTAATTATTAAAGACTTGTATTACTCTGCTGGATGTTAATATTGACTGTAAATGATGGTACAGGTACAGGAATCTGAACCTGAGTCTGACTACAGTTTTTTCTGGTTCTTTGTGTGGAGAGATTTTATTAATAAATAATCACTAATTGATGGTAATTAAAATTCACCCAAACGTGTTGCCTTTCTCCTGACTCTGTCCAGACAAGTCTGAAAATCTCTTTTTTATCCAGTTTAACTAATAAGCTTAGCAGAAATATGCTAATAGGATAAGGTAGTCAGCATTCTGACTTATGTCAACACTAAATTAATTAACAAATTAATTAGAGCCAGTGCATTTTTTGACATTACAGTAAAATAAAGCAGGTTGACTCTTATTTTTAGTGAAGACCACCACCAAAATGACGGACCCAATTTGCACAAAATATTTCTGTGTAAGATTCAGTAAGTGTTTTGTTTAGAAGCGGCAGATGAAGGCAGTGAAGGGTTAAATCATGCAGGAGCATTCAGACTGATTGATAGTTGTGAGGTCTCAAAATGTCACTACAGTAGTCCTCTATCTCTCTGCCAACACTGACGTTATCCCTCTCTGGTCTGTCCTTGTTTGGATCTTGTTGGCTCAGTTGGGTCCCGTTCAGTCCAGGGAAACACTCAAACAGTAAAGTACAACAACGTCTGATCGTTTCTGATAAAGGTCCATAAATGTGATTTGAGTTCTGATCTGAGGAGGAGAGACGAGACGTTGAAGGTCACTGTCATTGATTTCGTTTTTTTGGCCTCAGCTCCTCAAATCCACTAAAAGGCGTCTTTGTGGACGGACAGCGCGGTGAAAAGTCCTGGAAACAGGATGAAAGACAGATTCGAAAGCTCCTGAGTCAGAGCACTCGCAGTCCCAGTCACACATCCGTCTGTTTTAAAGCCATGAAGCCGAGACCTGTTGGACATTTGGTGCTCGTCATCGCTGCTGCAGTGGAGGAAGTGACACGCCGACAGCCAAGCGGTCCGCTGACCAGAGACGAGATTCTGAGCAGCGACTTTTCGTTCGCTCTGAATACAGGAAGAGGACTGCGGAGTGAGAGTTCACAACTGTGGTGTGAAGATTCGGTTCATATTTTAATTGCCGTTTAAATGTCATAACAGTGCAACTTGTATTTCTCAGGAAAGTCTTGATTTATGTGAACTGACTTCCTCGCCTCTAAATGATGTTGATAAAATAGATGTAGGAAGCAGAGAAGACTGTGATTGACTTAGAGAGACATACATGTAACTACAAAAACAACTTGTTAGACATACTGGAGGTAAACCAATATTGAGTTTGCTTTGCAAGAAGATTCACAGTATTCTTTTCACATTTTTGTCTTAGCTTAGCTAAGCAAGGTTAGCTTATACCTTTGTATGCTGCATAGACTGTAGAGATTTGCTGTAATGGTAGCTAGTACTCCAGCTTGAAACCCACCATCATTCCCCTCAAGTTCATGAGCACTTCCTTCAGCCGCTTCCCCAAAAAACACAAATCATAATCCAGACAGTAATTAAATTTCACTCAAAACATAGTCCACAAAACAACGATTGATACCTATTTCAGTCTGGACCAAAGTGGTGTACCAGCTGACCAGCCTATATGGCATAAAGTCATAGTAGCACAGGCTGCAGGATATTCTGACTTTAAGCCTCAAGAGACACTAGATCCTACACTTCCCATAATGCAACTGTATAACGTCTTTTGTTGCAATATACAATGTGCATTTTCGCCACAGTATCTGAGCTCCGGTAGGATTCGATTAAAAACCACACAGCTGTCTTGTGGCAGTTAGCTTAGCTTAAATCCTTTGAGCTTCCATATAGCATTTGTTCCTGAGGTTATCATACAGCAAAGTGTTTTGTAGCTGTGTAATGTTGTCAGGCATAAGGACGGAGAGGCAGCAGGGTTAGCTGTACCCTGCCAGCACCCAGATGGTCTGAGAAGGATGTGTGAAGCGTGAAAGGAGGATGAAAGAAATACAGAGAGAGAATATTATCCGCCTCTCTCCTTGCTTTCCTTTAAAGTGCTGGTTCTGAATACATCAAAGAGAGCGTGAACGCCCCACAAATAATACGAAACTGTCACTTTGCTCACAAAACACAACTTAATTAACCAGAACTCAAATAAAGGATTAACGTTAACTAAAATATTAAACGCGGGAGCACACAAGAGAAGGGAGCTGTAGATCTTTCTCCTCTGACTTGGACTTTAACCAAGCTATGTACATTGGGTTGCTATCATGTTCAAATAGCTGTGAGGCATCGGGCGTCAGGGGCTGATTTATTGGAAGCAAACAGCGGGAGCGAAGCAGACTGCCGACTGTAAGGAGCTGCAGGCAGAAGATAACTTCCTCTGTGCAGGAAGAAGAAACATGAGCTGAGTTTCCACCCAGCTGTTTTCGTATTTCTTGTTGTTGAATTGTGCAATGCACATTAATTGGACTGCTGTAGCAGAAACACTGAATAGTAACAGTGTTAGGGTTAGGATGCATTTTTAAATCATGACACGTTGGCTTCTCTACCAGTGGAAACTGTCTCTAGATTAGGGGTGATGTGCAGCTTCGTTTGGGTGCATAAACGTCTGTCTTTTTTAAAAAATAAAAACTGACATGTGTTCTCATAGCCGTCACATTATCAGTTACAGCTGCATTACATCAGCCATCATTAGTCCTCCACGCTGCCGGTATCTCTGCAGGATTTAGCTAAAGTGCGTCTTCTATGGGCTGGACTGAAAAACGTAAACCAACCAGCAGACAGTTAACTGGATTTACAAACTATGGTAACAGCATTGGCACAGCTGTCATATACTGTTTTTAGAGTCTGTTAGTTTGTCTGTGTTAGTTTGACGTGTGATTTATACATCCAAACCAGCAACCTCTGTGTTCTGAGAAGAAAAACTGCTGTTTTTGTCAATGGACTGTGGTGGGTTTGAACCATTGACAGTATAGCGGACAGAGCCTCCTGGTCTTTGAGGTGTCGTAAACCTGCATTCATGCAGCTCTGCTGGCTATAAAAATAAGGTCTGATTGTATTGAGCGAATTTATTGAGTGTTAGCCTGTTTCTTTCCTCAGTAAACAGTTTCTTCATGAAGTTATGGTCTCAATCTCTAGATTCAAGTCATGTTGTTCATTGTGTAAATCATGGTCCCATTCAGAGTAAGATAGATGATAAACTAGGGTACGCTCTAGGAAATAGTTACGTTGTGATTGACAAGTCATTCTCAAGTGTCTGTTGAGTTCAACACACTGACTTCACAAAACTTTAATCAAATGGTCAAACTAAACATTTCTAGGCATTTCTTTCTTCAAATGTTTTCCCAAACATATTTTAGTTACTCAAGATTTAGTTACCATGATGGCGACTTCCATAAGCCAAACTCAAGGCTTCAAAATGGTTGTCGACCAACCAAACGTTGGCATCCCGGTGGGTTTACGCATGCAAACGCAAATTTACCCGAAGGATTTCATGGCTGCTGGCTGTAGCATTCTTACTCAATACGGGACCATTTCCAAGAATTATTGTGGCCATTAGTCACTTAGAGACAATAACATGAGAAAATAAGGTCCAGATTGTAAAATTTAAATCTTAAAGTTTACATTTAAGTCCAATACATGCACTGTTTCTTGTGAATCCATTATGCGTTGGTCTGCGAATCTGTTAAGTGACAAATAGTCGACACCAGTAAATACAAAGACAACCATATGAAATGTAAATATTAATGCTTAGAAATGCCCACATAGCATCAAAAATTGGGAATGGCATGAAGAAAATGTCAAGATTTATAACTTCAAGAAGCACCACAGTCTTTAAAAGGAAGGTGATGAAATGTGATGAGTATGAACTACATTTTCTCGTCTCTTGATTGGTTGTACTGCTGCACCTACCACTAATAAACAATCTTATCTGGTTGTAGTTTTCAAATGAAACCATCAAACACAGCCCGACAACGTGGTGGACACTTACAGCTCGATAAACTCGATTTGCACAGCTGGACGTAAAGATACAGAAGGAGGAGAAGAAATTAGAGGGTGAGACTTGAAGGAGAGGAGTGCTGCACTGCTTGTATCCAGGCAAACCTGCAAGGGAACTACCCACAATGCCTCTGTGGACTCCTGAGCATCAGCTGCCACCCTCCATTTCGCTAAAACACACACACTAACGCACACACTCCAATAAGGCAGAGTGCTTAACTCAGCAAACTGCAGGCCAAGCTGCTATCACTCATGTTTGTCTCTTGGCTCACCCTGTTTTTCAGCATTTTGTGTCTCTATTTTGTGCTTTTCTCCCTGTTAATTTCATAATATAATAATAATAATAATATAACTTCATAATTTAATTTATCATAAATATTATGAGCATCACGTATCTAATACCATTATATTAATCAAAATATTTGTATGTCAATGAAGGGCCTTCAGGCCTTTGGGAAATGCAGTAAAACCCTCTCATAGATTGTTTAAATATGCAAATGAGGCATTATCTAATGTTGACATTTGGTGAAATCTACAGACGTAAACAGATAAAGTGAAGTCAAATAAACATGTAATGTGGATTTTGGACATTTTCTTCTCACTTGTTATGGAATGTTATGGAAGCTAAAAAGCCAAAAAATCTCAAAATTGACCAGTGCATGAAGAAGCAATGCGTTGGCATGTAGTTTGGATTATCAGAACTTGGACATGGTTTGCAGCTGGACTTGTCCATGGTGTACCTCACCTCTCACCCAATGCCAGCTGGGATAGGCTCCAGCTCCCACGACCCTGATGAGGATTTGCAACTTGAAATTTGCTGACTCATACACAGAGAAATGTTGGTTTTGGTGGCATAGCATTGACTTCAATGACGCTAGATTAATGTCTTAAACATGACTTAAGGAACTCATCAACTCTGCAATGGCCTTGGTTACTTGAACTTTGGTGACGCCAACATGACTTTAATTTACCTTACCATTAGATTAGTGTCTTGAACATGACTTTAGGAACTCGTCCATGACTTTGGTGACATTGTAATGGTCTTGTTGACCTGGACTTTGGTGACTCAGACATGACTTAAATGACCCAAACATTAGATCAGTGACTTGTACATGACAGGCATTGCATGGCAGGATTGGATGTTTTTTTTGGATTGATTGGGGACTTGAGACTGGACTCCGATTCAACAGTCTGAACCACAAAACCAACACGCCATTTATTTACGTAATCTACACGTATGACCAATGCAGTGCACCGAACCCTCAAAGTAGCAGCTAATGCCTAACACCTGTTGTGGTTGCGTTGTTTTCCTGGCAGAACTTTCTGTTTCTTCCAGAATCATTTGTTGGTTGGATCCCTGTGGTATCCTGTCGGCTGGTATTGGCTCTGAAATCAAAAGTTTTGGTCTGGCAGTAGCATTACCGCTAGGAGCAGCAGAGGAAAGATTTACCCTTGCTATCAGATCAGATAGACAAACTGTTCTGTGCTCCGCTCGACTGAAAACCACACAAACAAAACTGGGCCACTGGGAGCAAACAAGCTCACAGAATAAAGAAGAGTATGGACAGGAAGACAGATCAAGGATGAAGATGGAGGGGTACAGTACAAACTGTGAGGGGATGTCTGAATGTGCTGCTCAGTAACACTGAGATAAACACCAGACAGCAAGAGGTGGTTCGGTTATACTGCAGGTCATTTTCACAATGTCAGTGCTGAACGAAAAACACCAAAACTGCAGCATATTTCTATTTCTCATTTGAACTGAAGCGAAAGTCATAAACCTCAGGCTAGTAAAGAAAACAACAACAACAAAAAAAAAACTTTGCAGGTGTAAGGTCCAGTTCTGACTGCAGGGAAACACAACTTGTGTAGCAATGCCAATTCCTGAGTTGCATAATCACCTACTTTTACTGCCTGACTAAATACCCAACAAATGTTGTCCATCTTTGTTCAGTTCAGGCACCTCTCCATCTACCAGTTTACGTTCCATCCTGTGGATCATGGACTTGAATCGCCACTCTCTGGTTCCCATGATGATGATAATGACACAGTGGAGTCAAGAGAAGATTAGGACTTGAAGGAAATGTTTGATGATTGATACTTCTGCCAATCAATCCAAGGTAAGTGCCACTTTCCTGTCCAACCTCTGCTCCACCTACACACATATACCCAAATTTGGACTGTATGGTTTTAGTAAAGACACAGATGTTTAAAACATCTCAAAAACTTTTCTTTTTTTACCCATTTTAACCTGAGTATATTTTTTCATTCCATCTCTGACAATAACCAGGAAGATAATGTCTTCTTCTACAATTCTTTTTATATTCTTGCTGTCTTGTCAGCTATGAGGACTGTCAGGAAATTGTCGTCTGTTAAATAAAGTTCCTCTCTTGTCCTCCGGGGCTCAGAGCTGAAGGTTTCACCCCTGCTGAGGGCCGGGCATGTACAGCCAAATCTTACGCTGCAGACACACTCCTGCCTTCCAAATCCCTGTTTAATACCAGGACATGACAGACTAATGGAGAAGGGGGTGAGGGGGAGAGGCAAAAAGAGGCAGATCCCCTCCCCAACACACTGAGCCTTTGGCAGGACACCTGAGCAATCCCCTTAACATCAAACGGTTCGGCAGAGAAAGCTACGACTGCATCCCATCATCTCTCTGAGGACACTGCGAGGAAAGACCTTATTATCATATTGTTATGACAGTACATCTTACATTTTATTACACTTTTTGTGACATATGGAAGGTTGGTTATACCTTCTTTTTTTTTAGTTATCCCTCTCCTGTGAGATCTTACACTCCAAAATGTGAATACTTTGTCTTTTTTATTAAGAAAAGTCACATTTCATCTGTTTTGGAGTGTTGGTCGAGCTATTTAAAAGCCAGTAACTTGAATGCCAGAAACATGTCCTCCGGATTGTCCAATATTTTCTGGCATTTTGAAGACTTCATTTTTAGAAGTATGTCTGTTCCCCCGCCTCCTTCTCAGTGTCAGCTGGGATCGGCTCCAGACCCCTTCCCTGACCCTCTAATGCAGGAATATTCAACAAAATTCAAATCACAGGAAGCCAGGTGTTAGTTAACAAACAGATATTAATAACATTCATCAGATGAAATGAATAAACATTAGTTAGATGTGGCAGAACAAGATGACTTCAAAGTTGTAACTGTCTCTTTTCTATCAGTGAAAAACAGTTAAATATAAAACCTGCATGAGGGTATGCGGGTGAGTTTAGATCTGTTTATGAGGGGTTTGTAGTGGCAGCTGTGGCTCAGGCAGCAGAGCGGGTCATCCACCAATCAGATGATTGGCGGTGCAATTCCCGGCTCCTGCAGTCTGCATGTCCACATGTCTGCATTTCTGAAGTGTCCTTGGGCAAGATACTGAACCGCAAATTGCCTAACCTAGGCAGCCTTTATGGACATAATGACAGCAACTACAAGACAGAACGTTGGGACGTTGACAGAGGAAGCTAAGAAGGGAAAAGGACCAAGAAGCTGCCGTTCAAGAGTAAATCTGGGAATGACTTTTAGTTGTTGGCGAGAGCTTTTTGAAACAAAAAGCTGAAAAACAGACGCCGAGCTGGACGTCTTGCTGTTGGACTAATAAATAATATTAGCTGCTGCTATGTTTTGTGTTGTTCTGATTGCTTGATGTTTGGATGTTGCAAAGTTGTTGACTTGCTCGTTTTTGATCAGAAGTAATATAATCATAAAAATACACTGTCCATATTTACCACTGTGGTATTAAACTCTGAAACTGGTATGCAGGGTTGCATTAATACATTTCCCAGTATGGGAATCACATCATTCAAATGGATTTTGTGAGGCTCTTATGATCTTCTGCATTTGCATTAAGAAAAAGCTTTAAAATACATCATAGTTTTTCTACTGAAAACTACAAATGTGCTGGTCTAATGACTGACCAGCAGCTGAATCCACTGGGAAAGAGAGGGAGAGAGAGAGGGTTCAAAGGCTCAAAACAATCGAATCGACCATCAAACACCATCACAGCACACACGCAAGCATCCAGGTGCATTTGAACTTGTGCATGAGTGTGTACGTGAGTGTTCGCACACATGCACACAAAAGCTCAAACGCTATTTCATCCATCCTCCTGTGTGCGTCTGGCTCGTCCACCTGAGGCACCAGGAAAACACTGAACAGTGATTCCCTGTTTCTCTGCAGGCTTTAGTCTACGGGGAGAGAAAATGATCACCCCGCAGGCACAAAATAAACAAGATTTCTCTCTTGTATGCAGGCTTTGTTTCATGGTCTGTAAAATGCGTTCAGCATGAAATCAAACATCAACAAATAAGGAAGCATTTGAACCTTTTAAAATGAAAAATTTCCTCTCGGTCACAATCGATTGAGAGAATCTGATTCTACACTGATTTCAATCAGCTCATCTTTATTTCACAGCACAGACAGACAGACATGAGGACAGGCAGACATGCAGAGGATCAGCTGTCTGGATTCACAAAGAGGCAAAAAAACAAATCAGAGCCATGTTTCCTCTCCAACAGACAGCATAAGCTAAATCATGCAGATTCAGTCTTGTCAACACACTGCAGGGCAAACTGGCGCTTATGTGCCCCACATAGCAAACTCAACAACCTCCTGTCTCCTAGAAATTACACGTGTATCCTACTCATTTATTTTGCTATATATTTATTGTGGAAAACATAATTAGTGCCTGGATTGGCGACTTCTTTTTTCTTTTTGCAGAATGATGGAGGTGCTTCGTTTGTCCACAGCAACCTTTTTTCGTCATGGAATAAACACACTATGACATATTTTATGGATATTTCATTCAAATTTCATATTATATTCAATAACAGAACAGAACAGATCAAGTCTGAGCAGATTTATAATCAATGAAATGCTGAAAGAAAGCCTTGCAACCCCTTGTAAAGCTTTGGCAACCTCCTTGAAGGGTTGGGAAACTCCAGTCGTCCTAACTAGCACAGAGGAGGTTGTGGCAGGTGGTGTGTAGGACTTTAACACCAGACATCCGGGTTGACATCGAACACGTAGCACATTGGTTTAGGAAAAATTGATGGTTTTTGCGAAGTTCATGAAGATCTCTAGTGCTGTTGTTAACCTTAAGTTAAGGTCAACAGTGAGCGCTGTGCGTGCATACTTGCGGCGATCCATAAAAGTTTCAATGAACAGATATTTAAAGAGCAATAGGCAGTCAAGGGTTTGCATATTCAGTAAGAACTTTTTGTAAGTCAGCAGATTAATTAATTCAACTATTTTTTCCTTTTTTTCCCTTTTTCCTGCTACACTCTTTAACCACTCGGCCATCCTGCTGTAATGTTTCCAACTGGATAAGGCCATTTCTGGGTGTACTTTGATGGACTTGTCTGTTCCTGTATTCTCCACCTCGGGTTCAACTGAGTCAAAATTACAGAAATGTGAAAAAGCATTTGGCCACAGTGGTGTGTTCTGACACTGCCAAAATCCATGGATTCAATAAACACAGATGCTAACGAGGCTATTTTATCTCTCCTCTGTCTTAAGAGAAACATTCAGATAGACGTCTCTCCTTCAAAGCTTAAAATGAATAAAAAAAAAAAAAACAGGCTAAACTTTAACTTGGCTTGAGAAGAGTTAAATTTGGATGGAGATAAGAGGTCAACGTCGTCATGGATCTACAACACAGCACAGTTGCACCAGGCTGAACCCTTCTCAATAAAAATGACCTGGACGACTGAGAGCTATCACAGACTTCTTAACTCCGTCGTGCAAATACTAACTTATTATTTCAAAGAGACAAGGTTGCACTTGAAACAGGATATTTTTGAATTTGGTAAATTAAATAATAAAACTCATTTGTTTTTCGACTCTCAGAGTATCAGGGGATGCAGTGGAGCCTCGGCAGGGTTTTTCCTGTATGAAAACGAGGCGGATCGTCTGCTCACAATCATGTCGTGTATTGATTCAGTGGAGTCAGACTGAACGTCAGTGCACTCGCTGGACTGCAGCTGTTAAACAAAGGAGTGCTGACTCTTTATGGACAGCACTCCAACTTTGATAAGTCAAGCTGCGCTCAGCTGCATGCGTGCCAGGACGCCTGCCGAGGCTTATAGGATTGGATGGACAGAGTCAGACAGACAAAAAGAGAGAGAGTTTATGACACTGACATTTACATCGACAGTAAACGTACTCTAAAAGCTGCCAGCTGCTTCACTCGGTGTAATCAGATTACAGGAACTAGGGCCTCAAAAGCAGCTCAAGTTGCTCTGTAAATAATTACCTGTCATGTGGCATATGTGATGAAAAACCATGTCAAACACACTTCTATCTGAAATAACACTAATAATTCCTGTTCTCATTTTAACAGAGTGAGATGGGGAGGTCAACATCACCCCAACGTCTTTGTTTATTTTATGTTTGGAGCTGGAGTCCGGAGGTGATTAGCCTAGCTTAGAATAAACAGATGGAAACGGGTGGAAACAGCTAGCCTGGCTCTGTCCAGAGTTCAAAAGTACACCTACCAACACACCTGAAGCTCCTTTAAAGGCAATACAGTATCTCATGTCTTTATTTGTTGAGTTTTTCCCAAAATATTGAACTTTTCACTTGGATCAGTGTTAACGTGTTAACGCTGCCAGTGGTGGCAGAGGCATTCATAGTCTAAAGGATCAGTGTGCAGGATTTAGTAGCAACCAGCAGTGAGGCTGCAACCAACTGAATACCCAGTGCCTCACCATATCTTTCCAAGAGTGTAGGAGAAACTCACAAAAAAGACAAAAGGCCCCAATGTTTGGTTTGTCTGTTGTGGGCCACTGTAGCAACATGGCAGACTCTGTCTCATGAAAACATTATTATGAATATTACGTTACATTTCTTTCAATAGATCCTCCCAGATTTTACACGGTGGATCTTTAAGTAACAATACTACAGTGTCAAAATACTTTTTCACAGGTCCTGCATTCAAAATCAGTAAAAGTAGAGTATGTAATTATATCTACTGATGGCACTTTAAGACCTATTTTAGCAGCCTTTTAATGTTACAGCTTATCAGAGTGGAGCTAACCTGAACTACTTCAGTTCTGGTAACTTTGGTAACTATATCTTGGAAAGCATCCACCAAACCACCGCCTCTTGGGGCAACGGCCAATGTTTCCGGAAAACAGATAATGGATATCCGGGCCTAGACTTCTTCTGCAATTAGCAACTTGATACACGAGAATTACGAGAAAGACACATTTCTGCTCATCTCTATGAACAGACATCTACATATGAATGTAGACAATATACAATAATAATAAACACAAGGAGCCCCCATGATGTGGGGAGATAAATCTGAGGGGGTTACCAGATAATTAAAGAAAAACATTTTGCTTTTTTCTTGTGAAATACTGGATACTTTCCCCTCTTCAGGTGAAAAAGTGCTCATGTTTGGAGGCTGTAACCAGGTTCACAAGCAGCTATACTTTAAGGGGACCAAAAGCATAGTTAACCACTGACATGCACTATACTGGATGCTAGTACTAGTTAGTAAAATAATTATTATAAACAGCTGCATTCATGAGTGAGAAAAACTCCTCAAAATACTTGCTCTTTTATTTTAAACAGCGCGTTAAAACTGTCACAGCTCGGCTCAGTCTCCTTCTCCTGATTAAGGCTGGAGGAATTAATCGTTGACAGACATTTTAATAGTATTACCACATGTGTAGAAAGCGGGAGAGGGATGAATATGCATGAGCCGAATGAGAAAGAGAAACATTTGAGGCACAAAGAGAGCACCGGTGGAACTAAATGACTGCACACTTTCAAATCGCTGCCTCCGTCTTCTCGCTGTAACCCACATAACTGAGCGAACCTCTGGGCCTCAGCCCCCGCACACCAACCAAACCACCAGTGTATGATAGAAGAAGAACTGGCAGCTTCTACAGAAGAAGAAAAAAAAAAAATCATAATTCACTGCCTTATTTAGAAGAGGAGATAGAACATGCTGTTTGTTTTGGTTTATTTCTGTCCGCACGTTCATCATCACTGTGTTCATCATTTCATAACTGGGGATGAATCATCCTGGTACTACTGCTGTTAGCAAAATGCCAAAGATGCTCTACTGTCACCTGACAAAATCCACGAGTCCTGGCTACCGGAAGTATGAGGTTGAAGCCTAATACAAGTTTCTGTTGTCCAGTACAAGAAGCACATATTTATCAGGAAAACCAATATAAAATGGCATGTGTTGAATACATCCGTAATGTTTCTAGAGCTGACAGCATCTCGCTTGCATGGCATGGCAAAGAGTCTTTGATTTGATAACTACTAATAAAGAAAATAATTTGCATTGGGGCAAGTCAGAGTCAGAGTTTCTGATCAGGCAGGTGGGTCAGAAACATTAACCTTGAACACAGTTGTTGTATTGTTCATTTGACGTCTTGCTGAAAGTCAGTAGCGGCTTCTTTTTCTGTCTTTAACCTTTAACAACTGTTTTTTTTTTTTTGCCTAAATTGAACCAAATCTTAACCACAGCAGCTGCAGATCAGAAAACAATCATATCTTTGTTTTTGTATCTGTCATCTGTCAATGATTCTGAAAGCCACTAACAAATGATGCCATCTATAAAATACTCATTTTTCCATGAGAAAAAAATGACTTTTGTTTTGCATATGGATTGGTTTAACATTCAGCACCGAGATGAGCTCATACATGGTTTCCCTTCAGGGCTCTCACTCACCAGACTCATATCCTGATAGCTGAGTGTGTCAGACGGTACATTGGACTGAATCATGCTTTGGAAGAACAACCTACTGTCTCTCATCAGCTGCAGCGCTGCCTCTTCACCACAACTAACCCCAAAAAAGGGAATTTAAAAACTGAACTCTTCTTCACTGAAATCTTCTCAACAATCAATTACACAACAACATTATAACTGCCAGAGTTATTGAGCCAGTTGGCAACAATAAACACATAAATCTGAGAAATAAAAGATGTTTCTGTTCATTCCTTTATTTCAAAGGTAGAATTAGGATCTTGATCTTGTAAACCATCAAATTATCCAACAAATGCTTTTAATATAATTAAATATGGATTGTTATAGCCCATACAGTCTCATGGACTATATAGATTATGACCTCCTGTTATGATATTTAAATCAACTTTCTTTAATGAACACTCTGTATTTTATGGAGCTGTTATGAAGACTTACTCATTAGCTGAGTTTGTGTTAAGCACGGTGGAGATCAAACAGCTCAGTGATTGCAGATACAATGTTGTTTTTGAAAGACTAAAGGTCGACTAATATAGACTGAAGCAGAATATTTCATTAGATAAAAACATACTGAATTTTGAATGAATTTTGGAAATCATTACATCAATCTGTTTTCATCACATTCTGACTTCCTTCCATCCTTTGTCAGCTGTGACGATGAGGCACTGCCATGTGACGTTCATGGACTTAGCAGCTAAATCTGTCCATGGAAAACTATTTATTCAGCAGATATCTTAGTCACTACAAGACTGAACTAGCAAGGCGGTTTAGTGTTCATATATGTATTATTTATCCTGTTTGGGAAACTCTATATCTAGAAAGCTTTAGTGTTAGGTGGCTCTTAAGGCTCAGACTACTTGCTGGAGTAGTAAACTGGGTTCCATTACAAAGAAGAGTCTATAGACATGACGATTAGTCAGACTCTGTGTATCTTTGTGGAAGCAAAATATATTTGTTTTGAGAGCCCGAAAATATGAAAACATTATGATTATATGTTTTATTTTGTTAGTAACTGTTGTATAATCACAATATTGCACTCGAGAGTGACTTCAGTGACGTTTACTGCATCACTGTCGTGCCAATAATGACGATAAAGCACACCCTTGAGTGTAATATCGCTCAATTCAACACTTACAGTCTGTCCTCCTACAAACTTGGCCCCTGCTTTCATTCAAATTCTTCACAATAATTGCCCGTTACACTCATGGAAAGGAAAGACTATACGTGAAACATCCTACACCTCTGCGGATCCTATAAACCGCGCTACGTTCCACAAATCACTTCCATAAATCCCTAAGCCTCAGCCGTCATCCAGCTAACATATGATGTGAGGAGACAGAGAGAGGCCTCAGCAGGAGTGAACATCTCAAGTGGGGGGATGGCAGCATGAATACCGGTTTATTTCAGTGGATTATAGCACATTTTTCCACCTGGAGTTCATTTATAGACACGTCAAGTGGAGGGAGGCTTCCTCTGCTAAAACATGACATTTCTGGGAGGGAGAAGAGAGAGACGGAAATGGAGCAAAGTGAATTTAATTACGGTAGAAATTAAGCCAAGTGAGAGGAAGACGAGGAGGAAAAAACAGATGGGTAATGATAGGAGATGAAAACGAGGAGGGAGTGAAATAGATGGAAATAAAGAGAGAAGGTCTGCAGGGTCCATAAACCTCCGCAGAGCCTCCACTAAATCACATGGAGCCTGATCCCCATCAGATAGACCTGGAAGGGGGGGTCTGAGATGGATGGAGGGGAGAGAGGGATGAGAGGGCGGACGACGGGGGCGAGGACGATAGGTCTGCGTGGAAACACTTCATCTGTCACTGTTTGGTTTGACACCAGCACCTGTAACCGGCGCCAGGCTTTGTTTTTCATTATCACCTTTATTTCTGTAGGTGTTATGCTCGTATTCACAGCTGCAGAGAGCCAATAAAACCAGCGTTAATGTCTGAGTCATGAGGTAATGATCTGCCGTGACCTCCTTCACTTCCATATTTCGTGACGCCCTATGAGTGGGCACTTTACGAGCAAGGGGGCAGAAATAATATAAAATATGGAACGCACTCATCTGCAGTTTCTACAAATACTATGAACTCTGTACATTACGTTCACCTATACCAACAAATGTCAGCAGGGAAAAGATTGCAACAGTTGAAATAATCAGGCAAGTGAGTCAGAAATCCACTTGCCCAGCGTATAGCCGTTTCTATTGCAAAGTAATTGTTTTATTTATTATCTGTTATGAAATAAGTATGGAGACTTTTAGCTGACATGCAAATTGATTGATTTACTAGCCCGATGTGGCATTTTACTTTTACTTTCAAATTGGGCAACCGTTTCAACTGCACTTTTCTAAAGAGTTATTATGGTTTAAAATAAAGAGTCCTTCTGAAGAAAACAAAAAGTTTGCTGCGACCCAACTTTTGGTTGTCTTAGATCCATAAAAGGTTCAGTTGGTCACAAGTGAGGAGGTTCACAACTTTGTGAAAAATTGTAAATAGTCCAACCGTTGAAGAACAACATTTGTCAACACATAGTTTGAATGAATTTATGGATTTCACCATCTACAATCTATAATATCATTAAAAGATTCAAAGAATCCAGAGAAATCTTTGCACCATTGGACCAAAATGTTCCACCAACAGTGGTTCCACTCCCGCGTACAATATCAATACAGTATGAAGACTGTCACATTATACAGAAGGGATAAGATGAACTTAAACAATGAGTACATGGATAGACGTGAGGAGTATTTTTAGATTCTGCTGAAGAAAACTCACCGAGTTCAGTGCCGTGTCAAAACGTCAACTTTCTAAATAAAACACCAGCCTGCTTTCATGCTCTGCTGTTGAGTCAGACAGCAATCACACCCACAGCGCTGGAGTTTCAGGTGTTTCAGTCAACCTGGAAACTCAGCAACACATCACCAGGAGTGTTAACACAGACTGTAACAGTGTTTGAAATAGTTTGAAATAAATTTGTTATTGCACAGAACTGGCATTTCAGTGGAATTAATTCATATTTAGCAGGCTACATTTATTTCCATTAGGGGGAGCAGTCTGTTTTTGATAGTTTTACACCTGCACCACCTACAGGAAATAAAAGTGACATATACATAGTCAACCATGGCTGTGAAATGAAGCCAAAAACTTTAGTTCCTCAAATGACCAGGCTGGATCCAGAAATAAGTCAATCTCCATAAGTCCCTATGTTAAAATGTCTAACTTCACAGCAGAAATAAACATGTTCACAGCCTGGTACAAAAAACAGTTTTGGTCTCTATAGCTAATTTCCCCGTTCATGACAACGGTTTTCGTAACTCACCTGTTCAAATTATATAAAGTTATGCATAATTAACAGCATGGCCGCTTTGATTGAGCACCCGGGCTCCACCTCTTTGCCCATTTGTAGATTAGCTGTGAGCCAGCGGAGTTAGAAGTGTCAGGATGGCAGTCACACTGAGCTTCACAGCGGCTCTTCTGCCTGTGGTTGATGCCATGAATAGGAAACCCGTGTTTTATACAGTCTATGTTTTCTTCAGAGCAAAACAGTAGCTGTGTAGTTAGCTAATCTACATGAATGATTATCTAGTTACATTTGACATCTATAATGTTAGCAAAATGCTACCAAACTATCCAGCTAATTTACACTCAATTGTTAGTTAGCTAGTGTTAAGCTAACTTAAGATGTGGCTACATATGTTGCTTTTATCTTTCAACCATCTTCAACACTTGTCTTTTGAACACGGACGCTTGTCTAAGTACAGGAAAGTTTTGCTCAACTGTGATTGGAGCACAGAGCGAGAAGGGGCAGGACTTGAGGAAGGGTCAATTAATGGTAAATGCAGTCTTTCAGTTTTTTATAGCTGATGTTTGTGAGTTCATATTGGAGTTTTTATACTTTTTTATTTTAAATGTGTGTTTTGAAGCACATTTCTGCTGAATTTCTTTCCTGCATTCAACACCATCAGCATGTTCACTTCAAGTCTTCAGGCCTTAAAGTTTAACATCCTCAGCAAGGGTCTTAAAACTTCTTTTGAACAGTGAAATTTACTGGCTGTAACTATTCCTCCTGAATATGTGCTTCCAGCGGAAGTGATGAGTCCTCATTTTGTGCAAGTCTGAGTTGAAGAGAAGTGGATATCTTCCAAAGTTTGAGCTGCGTACAAAATGTCCTCTTCGTGTTACCAACTATCCACTGCATTTAAGCACAGTTTAGGGGAACAAAACCAACCATATGACTGTTACACAGAACGACTTCCACAATGAAAATGGATTAAATAATAAACACCACATATCTTCCACTTGCTCTCAGGCTACAAAAAAAAACTGAGCCAGAGTCTGACCTAAAGACCAAGACCGAGCGGCAGCCGTCCACCTCTCAGAGAAGAGTGTCACGATGAATTATTCCCACTGGTGTCTGAAGTGACAGTGTGATGTGGACGGATCCTCTCCGTTTTTAGGTGGTTCAACAAACACCTGCAGCCAGGTGAGTCTCTAGGCCAGTCATGATATGTTATAATTGCTATCATTACTGTTGGCGTCACTTTTTTCCTTATTTACTCACTTTGATAATGAGTATTTATTATATTTTCTGCCTTATTATCAATTTATTTTTAATTGAACTGTAGGAGCTCACAGAAAAAAAACACTTTCACTATGTAGTACTTGTATACAGACATTGTGTAATGTCATTTCTTCACATGACTTCAGACTGTGTGGCTACTTCACTGAAAACTGATTAAATCTTCATTTGTAAAGTCACTAAAGCTGTCAGATACATGTAGTGACGTAAAAAGTACAATATTTTGGTCTGAGATGTAGTGGAGTAGAAGTAACTCCAATTTATACAGTATAGTATTTTATAGTGTAGTATTACATTTTCATTTCATTTCACTACATTTACATTTACATCATTCTCAGTTCATCCTGATGAATCATAATGAAGCTACAGGGAAAAGGACGACAATGAAAACAAGAAGCGGTCACAATAAACACGACCGCCTCGTCTGTCGTTATCACTGCAGCTAAAGAGGATCAGATGGAGGCGGTTTGGGGAACGGCTCTGTAGTAATTGCTAACACAGGGGGACAGGCAGCCGGCCCATCAGTCAGCAGGCTGCAGCCACTCTGCTGATCCAGAAAGCCGACGATCACACCGTGATAGAGGAGGTGGACAGAGTGAGTGACCTCTCCAATCAAAAGCCAGGCCATTTCTTCTTCTTCCTCTCTGATTAAGCAAACAGCAGCAATGTGTGGACAAAGCACTGACGGCGTGAGCACGACGTCACATGAAGGTTCCTGAAGAACCGTTTTAAAAGGTCAAAATATGCAGCCCTGGCTGCCGCCATGTTTGTAGTCCTGCCTCTTCCGCCTCTTGGCTCAATCAGCAAAGACGTGGATAAGAGGCAAGCTGGATGACACCTGGGTGCTCAAGTAAGCCACCTGTAATGGCACCTACAGCATTTTAATGTAGCGCTAAATGATGCATGAAGACTAGCGCAAGTTTAAGATTCAATGTATCTGTCACGTTGCAATGCCAATGTTTTATCCTGGTCCAAGTTGATCATCCAAACAGTGACTTGAGTCAACTCAAGTCATCATCTCTGGTTCCAGGCTGTTAAAATACTTGAATACATTAAGCATGCTGTGAAATATTTTGTCTTCTTTCCTATTCCCACATCTGAAAACCATATCCCAGCTTCTCTTTGAGAGTGACACATGCAGACAATCACTGAAACGTCAGTAATATCAACGGATGAGCTGACAGACGATGGGTTTGGACGAACTCCATCGTCTACACCAGCGACGTAAACATACAAGGGGCTCATTTCAGCTGTCGACCGTCTCCCTCGCGCAGTGTCTGTGGTTTTTCATTCAGGTCCTCACAGGATGATAAAAAACGTTTGTCATCGGGAGATGGACACATGTGGAAGGAATAAAAGCTGCAGGCTGAAACAGGGCGAGGCTCGACAGCTGGGACTGCTCCTCCACTTCCACAAACTGATTTACAAGTTTCAACAATTTGCTGAGGCCACTTAGCAGCCAGCAGCTGGGATGGATCCACACTGAAGGTCAGGGCAGGTCGGACATCAACACACACACACAGTTACCACAGCTGTGCAAACTAACGTCTGAGATATAACACTGAATCTATCAAAAATGGAAATACTAAAGGAGTGTAAATTCAAGGAAAGTGCAAAGTGAAACAACAAATATACGGTTACCTTTACTGTAACAAATGATGAAGACTTTATGAAGATAAGAGAAGGCAGAAATAACTTCAGTAACAGACTTTAAAGCGTCACATATGAGCCAAAAAATTAGGAAATTATAATAAAGCAATATCACACTCGAATGACTGAATATCAGGGCAGTGATTTAGTCATAGGAAGATGATCAGCCATGCTGTTACACTGAATTAGTAAATGTTATCTTTATTGGCCTCATCCTGTGTTATACTGAATAACAGCACAGCTGAGATTCAGTCCTAGGAAGATAATCACAGCCGTGAGTGTGAGCTTGCTTTTATACAACAGTAATAAGGGATTTTTCTGTTTTTTTTTTTTTATGTATTATATACATCCATGATATATGTCAGTCAGTGATAGGAAAAGTCCATGAAGGAAAAAGGTTGGGAACTAGTGATTAGACTTGTCTCTCTTCAAGGCCAGAACCAAACTTGTAAAACTTGAAACCACAAAAAATGGTGAATTTTTGAAACCAAAGTCAAGGGTCCAGTGGTCCCCCAGAAAAATGTGAGTTTCACAGATGATATTTCCTGCATTCTTGTGACTTTTAGAGAATGAAAATAACCAGAAACAGCCAGAAAAAAAGTCATAAATCAGGAGAATTGTGACCTTGAGACAGTCATGAAAAACGGGAGTCTTACAGAAAAATCTGGATTGGTTGTTGACCCTGGCGAGGATAGAAATTAAAGAAAGCGTGATCTCCTCTGACATGATCATTTTGAAATGGAGTCATACGAGAAGAAGAAGAAGAAGCAGAGGCTGCAGGTTGAATAAAGTCAGACAGTTAATATTACAGCAGGACTTTACTGTAAAGCCTCAGACTTGACTGTGAACCCCCGGTGGAGGTAATGCAGTTCAAATTACTCTAAACTGGTCCAGATCCATGTGGCTGGACTGGGAGAGAGACACACAGTTAATATGTCTCATTTACACAGAAGAAACTGTTCTTCAGCTTCTGGCTGCAGACTGATCGGTTTTGTTTTCCAGTCAAAGGAGTCTCGTGGGACACAAAACTGAACATCACCAGGATACAGTCCTTGGGACCAGAAAATCCCAGTCTAATCTTCACAGCCAGGGGTGGAAGGTTTTAGAAGATTTCCAGTATGAGCCTGTCAGACACATTTGGCCGTTAAACCCTCCAAACCAAATCCACCGGTCCATGAATTCCTCACCAAAGACTTGTGGGTTGGTAGGCTTTCAGTTCATGTTTTGTGGGCGTTTTTAAAAGGGCAATGAGAAAGACATGAAGTATACTCGAACTGTCAAAAGATCCTAAAATACTGCACGCGAATGTGCTCTGGGACAAACATTAAAAGCTTCGCTCTGAAGCAAAAAACAGGTTTTTATTACTCAGATTTTTAGTTGTGACGATGTAAAATTATGAGTTGTGTTATTCAAATTGTGTTTAACGTTTCCTTGAAATGTTTTGTTTTCTTAACTTTTATTTTTTACAGTGAAATTCTCCCAACATGTTGATGATTGTTTGACTTCTTTAACGCTCAAAAGGATAAAAGTGTGTCTGTAGATAAACTCCCACGATGCTCCATGAAAACACCCGTTCTGACGTTGCTATCTCATGAACATACTGAGTCTAGAAATGTTTTTTAACACACATAAGCCCTATTTGGCCTCTTGTCAGCAGTATTTACACCCCCCTTCATTGACCTCTTTAGCTCATAGTTTCAGTTTCTATCCGTTCCCAAATCCTCATCAGCTCCCTGTAAACCTCCCCTCCCCCATCACTGCCAACGTCTGCTTCTGTCTGCAACTTTTATTTCTTAATAATATATTAAATCATTTCTCCACAGGAGGAAACACTGGTTAACCTGGAGTATTTGAGCTAGGAGAAGCTTCATAAATTGCGTGAAACGCTGTGTACAACAAATTCTTAATTATTTGGGCCTTCTTCTGCAAATCTGGGCAAATGTTATACTGTATATGAAGTTATTTATTTCTTTACATGGTGTCTCTTTGTCCGCTGTCAGCTACTACTGTTGAGCCAGCAGTTAAAAACAGCAAACTGACGGTGAACATGTACACACACTCACTACACGATGATATTACTGCCATTGTGGCTGCTCACAAGCTCTCAAACACACAAAAAAACAATCAAACAATGATGTTTCCCCTCTCACTCGCTCTCTCTTCTAGTCTCTTTCTATGCCTCTCTCCCTCTCTCAGTCCGAGGCAGTGTTGTGGTGACTCAGAGGTCCACAGAGGACAATCACTGGCCTGCGTCCCTCCATGCTTTGTTTACACAGAGACACTTTGAAAGCAACAGAGGAACACGATGTGAGTCTCTTTTTTTTGTTGTTGACAGAGATACAGAGAGAGGGAGTGACAAGAAAAAGTTTCCAAAAATATAGATTAATCTTTCAGCCAGAAAGAAAAGGAGGGTGTGGACAAAATGTACTTCTTAAGAGTCGAAGGAGGATTTGAAAAGAAAAATCTGAGGTGCAGGAGGTGACAGATGATACCAGGAGACAGCGGAGGAAGAGAGGAGGGCAGGAAATGGGGGATGATGAAGAGGAGGTGGAAGAAAAAGCTCCTACCTCAAATAAAAGCTGCTTTTTTGAGATTAGACTCTCAAAAACTAAAGTTAACAAACTTTATGTGGTGCAGGTCAGCTGATCAGTCATAAGTCGACCTTTGCCAGCAGGTGACCTCGTCAGAGAGCAAAGATCCCAAAATACAGTCACTCTGTACAAAGGTTAACTGTTAAAAACAGTCCAGAGGCCAATGAACTACATTGACTTCCAATCTGAATCCAGTCGGAGGTCAGACTGGCAGCAGCGTCTTCGGGTCTGATGGCTCTTTGTTCAATAACACAACAGACAAAGTGGTTTTAAGTCCCTGGGAGTCCAAAACTGCCACCTGTGTTTAAGAATAGCACAAGGTTCACTTCTTTCCAAACATAAACTGTATATAAAGATGAACAACGCGTCTTCATCCCCTTTTTATAGCATGAAGTAACTAACTGTAACCAAATCTGCCAGAAAAATGAACACTTGAACAACTTTTGGCCCATGTCCCATCTGCTAAAATGAAGGGGCGAGGGTTTATCACCAGTACTGCAGCCAACCACCAGGGCGTAATCAAAGTCTCTGGTTAAATATCTGTTGATGTTAGTTAAGAGATCAGCTTACAAACGTTAGTCTGCCAGCTCTGTCTGCTAATCGGATACCACTCTAACTAATGCGTGTTTGGGAAGTAGTCCTCCATAGATCTGCTTGACTGGATCCATTATTTGTCGATGACTTCCTGCATTATCACAAACTGATTTTATTTTGCATGTTCGTGATGGTTGTTTTTTTGTGGGTGCATCAGCTAGCAGTCTGAATCGCGGACATATCCAGTCATGTACTGCATCACTGGACATTGCTTATAGCATTTCGGGACCCACAATGCAAAAATGTCTCTACAAATGCCAAACCGCTAGCTGTTGCTAGTTTGACCAGCTAACCAATTTGACATAACAGGAGCCAAACCCGGCAAGTAAACCAACTCTGTAGGCCACTGTATTCCCTGTCAAACTGGCCACTGGTGGTTTGAGAGGCTATGTTCAGACTCAGGTCTGGCTAGCTTTAAGGTAGATGATGACATTAGCTCATAGCTTCTTGCAGTGCATACCAGTAGGGGTGTAATGCACAGTAACTACTGACTAATCAATATCCATCCCTCCCTATCTGGCCAGTAGGGAGGAAACACGTAAAAATGAGGAAGCAAACAGCACTCTGCGTTCTGATGCTAAGATGATGTCTGATCCTTTCAGTCTAAATATGAAGATAATAAAACCAAATGGATTAAAATGTCATTTCTTACTGTGATTATGTTCCCGTAAGCTTGTTATGTGTTTTTTATGGGCTCTGTCTTACTCCCATTACCGCCTTGATCCCATTAAGACTGCATTACTGGTGTGTATTTGAACGTATAGTAGCCACAGTCGGGCACAGCAGCCCACGTGTGGCAGTAAAAACATTTTTGTCGAATAAAACTGAAAAAGATCAACAGCCTAGAAGTCAAGCACACACGCAAGCATGCCTTAGTCTTTTCCTGCCTGTTTCATCCCATTCAGGGGCAGCCTTGAGCAAGGCTTGTATTACTGTGACTCTTACAATACTCACACGCACATTCAAAGAGTGTCACTCTTCAAAATCATTTAAACTCCCTTAAAAAAGAAACACTTGTAATCACAGCTTTCCTTCACCTCGCCAAGTCATCCCTCAATTTTCTCTTCTCTCACTGTGGACTGTCTGTCAAGGCCGCCGATGAATCAGACACATCTCATAATTTCATCAAGGCTGTACAATGCGTGATTGACAAGCGGCCTCTGCTTCTGATTTTCAGACTGGAAAAATAAGAACAAAATCAGCTCCTGAGCAGAGTGGAGGAGTGAGAATCACACCTGACGGCATTACCTATAACGCCTCTTTTCAATGAATGCTGATGTGGTTCAGAGGTTAGTTCATGCAAGTCCCTCCATGTGCAACTGAGCACAGTGACTCAAACCAGAGTTTGTGATTGTTGCTTTTAAAAGACAAACAAAGGTGGTTTCAGTGAGTTTTACTTTGTGATCTATGAGGTAAGAATTACCATTTGTATGAAACCAATTGTTAACATTGCGTTGCGTTTCGTTATATTATAGATATTATGTTGTATATGTGATCTCTGTATAAATGATCATTTTTGTCTTTGGAGATTGGTGGGACTTTTTTTACAGGCACATTTGTACCCAAGGATTAGCTATGTTTCTGCCATTTCAGCCTATTTTACAGATATTTTCACATCTAACTCAGTTAATTAAGGGGTAATGTTGTCAGATAATTAACGGTTTATTCCAGACAAACAATCATTGGTGATTGTTGTTGCAGTTGAAAGACAGATAAAAAATAGTTAGTTTCTGTCTACTTTGATTTAATTTCCATTTCTCCATTTGTCTATGGGGTGTAGTGGGCTGTATTGATCACTTGTTTTGGTCGAAGATGTGCTCTAGTGGAACATCGCGTAGCAGTTTCATACAAATAACGTTTAAATCTCGCAGCTTGAACTGAGACATTTAATTCAGCTGTAAAAGCATGATTTTTTTTTTTCCGTCTAACTAGCACAATATTTGCCTACAGTCTGTAGTGTGTACTCTATGTGCTGAGTGTGTGTGTCATGTGTGTACTACATTTGGCAGATGTCTTGATGAACAGCCTGTTCATCTAAATCTGACTCGAGCTGTGATTTATTTTTTTAACCAAATGCTCCAAACCAAAGAAAAGTTGCACTTCCAGCTCAGATCTGACTGCAGCAAACACGATTAGTACAACAAATACACGTGCACATGCAAGTACATGTACTCAAGAGCTGTATTTAAGTACATTTTGAGGTACCTTAACTGAGTAAATCCATTTAATTGTTATCTCCACTACATATAAGAGGAAGACATTCTTCTTTTTACTGTATTTATTATATCTTTAGTTACTAGTTAGGCTACTGCAACATTAAAGTAATTTACACATTTGACCTATTAATACACATTTCTTAAATAAAATGCATTTCTACACTATAGTATTGTATCTGTCTGTGTCTATCTGTGGCATTGTTACTTTAAGATATGCGTACTTCTACCAGCACTAAACTGCTCACTTCTGGTATTTCATGGTCATGAAGTTCTGTTTTTGAGCGAAAGTTGAAGCTACAAATTTAACAGAGAAACTTCAGTGTTGATGTCTGGTACAGTACATATAAAGAAATAAAGGTATACTGATTGAAAGTCCAATTTCCATACTTCCATATATAGCTCATTAGAATCCTCTGACTTACTGCTGACAAGAATGACATGAAAACTTTTTTACTTTTAATTTAATTGGGGCTCATACTGAGACAAAGACTCATGTCAGAGTTCCTGTGACACTCACAAAAGTTTATTCATAATTTTACTGCCGAACTTGAACCTTCCATTTTATTACATTAAGTGAAAGTACAGAGGAAACAGTCCTTAGGAAGCAGAAACCACAGCTATGTTTACAGTTATGGTAGTCTTTAGTATTACAATGATACTGATGTAAGAGGTCTATTTATGACTTACACTTCAAAATATGATTCTCTATGATGTCCTGACAAAGTCAGGTGAGGTGACATAAAAAGCAAGAAGGCCACATATGGAGGAGATTAAGGTGGATGGATCAAACCAACACGGACTTTCACCCAGGGGACGACTGTTCATGTCCTGGGTGGAACCAAAGGTCAGTGCTGGCTTCTTTTTGACTTGCCAGATTTTAGTTACTTTACATGATGTTACTTTACATGGCATTACATTATGTGATGCTTCATTGGGTGATATTAAGTGACAGTATGTTACATTACATTATGTGACGCTTCATTACTTGATGCTACTTTATGTAAAGTTACATTACGTGTTTACAGTCATAAAATATCTGCCTATCTGGACTTTGCATGTCTATCTACAAAACGTGCAAAGCTGACACTGGAAGGGTGCTTTGTTGGGAGCTGGGAGTGAGAAGGTGTTGGTCTTTGTACATAGTTAGTTACATTAGTTTGAGGCTTCATTTTGTTCTGGAATAGCTAATCTGTCTTCAGTACTGTGAATTTTTTGACCCCCCCATTACTGCTGATATGGAAGTCTAAATTTGGTTTAAATAACAGATTTTAGGTGAAACATAAAAGCTGTTCCCACACTATTTCCATGACCTTTAGACATATATTGAAATCTTATTTGAAACTGTAATCTGAATGCGACATGAGACCTAGATTAGATACCGGCTGTATGTTCAAATCAACATTTCTCCGCAGAATGAAACAGAATCACGTTCACATGATGTCTGACTGCTTTCCCACTGCAAACAAAGATGAGTTCTGTAACTCCGGTTGTAATTTAAATGTGTTCAATGTGTGAAAGCGGAGCTAAAAATAAAAGCTGACTGACTTCTCTCTTCTGGCCAATTTGGTCTCCCTCTTCTTCTTCTTTTCTCCCTCCTGCTATGAAACT
Organism: Protonibea diacanthus; assembly: GCA_028641955.1. Taxonomy (NCBI): domain Eukaryota; kingdom Metazoa; phylum Chordata; class Actinopteri; family Sciaenidae; genus Protonibea; species Protonibea diacanthus. The sequence continues at coordinate 12,512,884 of CM053990.1, forward strand.
GTGAGGGCAGAGTGCAAATGATTCACAGAGGGAAAAAAAGGAAAAAATCAGAAAAGCTTTGAGGTTACAAACTGCAGGCTCCCTCTTGTACCACAGCGCTCCCTCGCTGAACTCCGAACCTCTGACAGCAGCAGCGAAATGACAGCCTAACACTCCTGGCTGAGTTTTATTTCACTTCACTGACTCGAAGTGGACTGTTCATTTAACAAAATGGTGGATTTTGACCCAGCGAGTTATTTCAGATTCTTCTGGTTGAGGGAAAAATCAACTGCTGTGTTGAAATATGAATATTACTCTGTTTGCTTTGTGCCACTCAGATCCAGAGTGTGTGATGTCTTCCTCTTCTTGAAGGTTTTTAAAATCACAATAACCATGAAGTGATCAATGATCATTGGAGGATTTGCTCATTTTTCTTTGTGTTTTGTGTTGTTGGTCTGTCTAATCGAAGCCAACAGGAAGTCTTTGAAGCCAATTTGTCGTGGAAACCAAACCGTGTAATGACAGCAATGGCTGTTGCAGCAATGATGCACACTGGCCCAAAAAGACGGCTGTAAAACAGTGGATGGCATCACAACCCCCACAAAATGATCAGAATTTGATCCAGTAACATTTTTTTGGCCTCATGCGCCACTGAGAAGCTTTCATAAGATTCCAACACATCCATTTGTCTTTATACGTCCTCCAAACAAACTATTTCAGACATCAAAGCTATACGGAGTGAATATCAGCCAGCTAGTGGCAGAAATATCGCAACGAATGAGGGGTGGAAGTAACAAATTAGAACTACTCACGTTATTGTAATTACATTCTTTGTTTTTTGTTTCTTGTTTCTGTCATACTACTTCCCTAAAATTATGATTTGTAAATTGCTGCTTATTGCATATTTACTTACTGCATATTTGTAGCCAGCAGCAGCGGAAACGCCGCAAAGTGTCACTGTAGTCACTTCTAGCTGAGTAATCGTTCAGTTAAGCAATGAGCCAGCAAAAATAAATAAGAAGATAACTTTTAGCAAGCACAGACATAAAAACAATACAGTAAAATGATCTTCTGTTCCTAACACACCCATTTATGTCCTGCAAGATGAAATGTGTTAATCATTCATGGTTCGTTCTGATCCAACAACATGTTTTTGATGGCAAAACCTTTTTTGCGATTTATGCGATTGTTCTGTGGTAGGGTGGGTAGACAACATACTATGCTAACATGCTGATGTTTAGCAGGTTTAATCTTCACCATCTTAAGCATGCACTGAACACAATGTACAATCGAAGGCTGATGATTTATAAATTGTATTGGACAAGCTGAAACGTTTAGGGATCAGCAAAGTTATTAAAATTCATTCTGAGGGGAACACGAACATCTGGACAAAGGTTCGTTGCAAACAATACAATATTTGTTGAGACATTTCAGGAATGTGACCCTCGCTATATTCCCTACAAGATGTGGTTGAATGGTGAACAGAAGGTGTAAGCGTAACAAGAAAACCTAAATGTCAGCGGTCCAACGAGAACGGAGGAAAATTCACAAATATCAAAAGAGTGTTTGCAGTCAGTGAGCAGAGCGGACCAGCGAGGAGGTACCAGGGGAAGAGAAACACTGATGCTGACCTTGAGTTCAACCAGCACGAAGCACAAGTCAATAAATCTTATCTTTATCTCCTCGGACGAACAGCCCTTTGAAAACATCCAAACACATTCTCCACTGACATCATTCATTCAATTTATTCGGAGGTGGACACCCTCCCTGGTTACTTCCAGATGTCAACCCAATATGTGAAACTCTCAAAATAGTTTCAAAAATGAGAAATGAACAAGCTCTGAATTACTTCTCCATCCACTCTGCTGCAGCTGCCTCATCTGTACCGTGCTCTATACTGTACTGAACCTGCAGGTCCAAGATGAAACTGAATACTTAAACCAGTTTGTGCTGCCAGAATTGACCACAGGCCTGTTTGTTTGGAGTATCTGAGTGGTAGGAACATATGTCATGAATCAATAGTCATCTTTAACATTTTAACAAAACCTTGTCTTAAAATACTGACATTAGTGGTGAAATGATTTGCAGATTGGAAACAGATAAAAAAAAATCATTATTATTGAGCCTCATTTTCAAAATGAGATTCAATAAAAGACAAAATCATATCGTAATATTTGACAAAGTACAGAGCCCTATAATAAAACCTGTTTAACCTTGGAAACAGTTATTGTACCCACAAAAATCTTAGCTGAAGATGCACTTGCTAATCAAAGCTTTCAGATGCTCGCAGCTCATGGTCTTCAGTCAAATGTTGAGATGACGTTGAAAGCTTCAGGAAAAGCTAGGACTGTAAGTGGACATTGAGCTAAGATTTATTTTTTTGCCCAAGATCAACACTAGTTACCTCACATACACATTTAGTTTAGCCCTCAAACTTGTCCCCCACCTCATCTCCCTTGGTATGTCATGCAGATACTTTTGGTCTTACAGATTTTGAGATATACAGTTTGATCGAGATGAAAGGAGCTTGTGGTCCTCAAAGCTTTGACTGTGTCTCTGTCCAGAAACAACATTTCACTTCTCATTGGAAGCCATGAAATCGTAATTCTTCGGTGTCAGTCCTGAAGTTTTCCTTCCACCTGACTAGTGGAAAATGTCAGAAGTCGTCTTTCTAAGTGTCCCTGTGAGACTTGAAGCGTGTCTGCTGTTGATTTGTTAGTTTCATCGCGTGGGCCGCAGCCTCACGTCACCCTCCTCATTCCTCATCATGACGCTGACCTCGGCCTGACTCGTCCGACCCGCAATCTCACGTTTCTCCGAGACATTTGCTGAAGGTTACAACCCCATTATGGTGCTGTGCAAGCCGCCGCAGGAAGGGAGGAGGTGAAGAGTTTTCAATCTTTCCAAAGATAAACAAACAAAACTGGCCCTAAGCCAGCAATTTCCTCATTTAATGCGGAGTGAAGAAAATATAAATGTGTGATAAATGAAGGAGATTAATGGCCCGTTGAGATGATGATTCACAAAGCAGACAACGATGAAACTGAAATCCTGTTTTGCATGTTGTACTACTGACCCTGTTCTATATTAATCTGAGAGAGAGCAGGTGGTACAGAGAGAGAAACACAACTACACTTTGTATTGATTTAAAGTGGAATACCTGCAGTGGAAATAGAGCAAAAAGAGGAGCGGAGTGATGGGTCGACCTCAACCGGGAGACAAGAGGTCAGAGGTCAAACCTGGACACGTCTGATCGGCCTGAACAGACTTCCTGTTTGCTTCCTGACCTGCTGAGTGCAGTGACACACTGATGGAGAGGATCTGTCATTAGAAATATGAAGCTGACTGGAAAATATCCTCCTCTGTGTGATACGTTAATATTATGGTTTATCTCTCATGGTTGGCACAGACAAAACCATCAGTGGTGGAGGTTTCACTGTTGATTTTACTACATTAACACACTGTGAGGTAGTGCTCAAAGATGATTTTATCATGTCAAAGGTTGTTAAATGTATTTACTGATTTATGAATAAATTACACTAATTAAAAACATCGTCTTGGGATCTTTTCACTATTTTTATTTATCGATGATGACAATAATCAAAAGTGCCCTGTAAAAGCAGCCATCAGCAGACTAAACTGCCTAATATTCGTGGGTCTTCAGAACATGGTAGAAACGAAGACAACAACTGGCTGAAAAAAACTTTAAGTTCCTTGAAAGGTTGTTCCAGGTCTACAGTCACGCTAGCATCTCTGTGAGGCTGGCAGGCCACCTTTATTCAGCATGTTAGCATGATAACATCTGCTAGCTAGCAATAAACACAAGGTACAGCTGAGACTGATGGGAACGATGCAGAATCTGCTGGTGAGGGACCAAGATTTAGACCCCAGAAGCTTTCTGGTTTCCGTTTATAGTCCAAGTAGTAATGGCCAACTATGTTTTAGTGGGCTTTGGGTGTAACAGTCCCCGAAACATTAGCCGCTGTTCCCAAAGGCATCTAATTGTCATTAGATGATAGCTAATTGGTTCTCCAACTGTTTGGTTATAAACCAAAGTATTGGACAAACTGACCCAAGGTTGATGTTTTCCATCATAGAAATGTTTTCAGCCATCAAACCTCGCTGTTGCTGCTCAGCATAGATCTGAATGTGACTGTATGTTTGGTCAGTTAAACAGACGGATGACAAATTACAGCTTCCTTGTCTCTTCTGGTGTTTGTTTACAGTGCAGACTTAAAATCATCTCCCCAAACTCTCCTACAGATTTTCAGTTGAAGTCTGACTGTGAAGCTTATTATTCACACAGTTCAATCCGGTGAACATTTCTCTACTTTATCATCTGTCTAGCCATGGCGACGAGGCCTGAATTCCCGAGTACATGACCAGCGGCTGTTTTCTTCAGCAGTGTTTTGTTTTGCCTTTGACCTCGACCAGTTATTCAGTACTACATTGTGTGACCGACCTTCAGTGTAAATGGAAAGTGTTCCCGAGAGGTAAATAAAGACATTACGTTAAAAAATGAGCAGCTAGGTAGAAAAATCTGAGCGAGGACGAGCAGAAGCAGTTCATCAAGCAAATGCATGAGACGTGAAGCTTCTTTGTCTGATGGCTTCAATTAATGAAACATGACTCATCCACCCTCCTGCTCAGCTCCTCTTACCATCGGCTTCTTCTTTTGTCAGGCTGGCAGAGGTGACTCGTCAGGTAATGGCTTTCTTCAACAGCTGGAGGGGGTCAAAGGGTCATGTGACAGCAGCCTCGGGCCAATGGGCAGCCATGGAGTGCTCAGCATTCCTTAACGTCTGTGGATTGTTTGATATTGGATAACCCTGATTCGCCCACTGCCCTTTTCACAACGCTCACCTTCACTACAGTCTGACATTTGTGGTTCGGGAGCCGACATTCTTTCCTTCTTCCTTCAGGCGCTGGATGAAATAATGATAACAGGCGGTAAAGTCAGTCCCATCTTATTTCATCTCTTGCATCTGCAGATAACTTTTTGAACCTGAATGCAACAGCACAGATGTAAATGTATAAAAAACAGACATCTGGAGGAGTCTGTAATTGTTTTGAAGGTGGTTATAGTCAGTCATAGTTTATCAGTACAAAATCTATCCACCAGCATCTCAAAGGGGTAGTACGGGTTTCTTGATGTGGGGTTGTATGAGGAACATATCTAGTCAAAATCAATCTATGTGTAAGCTACATTTAGAAGATTTCACCACTTTACCTTGCTGTCAGAAGTTTACATCGATCTATGCTCTCTCCAAACCTACCAGACTCCGGTGACGAATATTTCACCCAGCAGAACACAATGTGGGTTGTTGGTTAACAACTCCCTCACTCAGATAGTCTGTTTGCGTTTTTCCGTGACTTTGGCGTTTGATCATGTTAGGTTGGATTTAAACTAACATGTCAACGTGAAGCACCTGTATTCTGCAAGGTATAATTCCTATTTGTGTGAACAAGCGATATAAACGCTCCAGTTTCCCGTCAGAAATATATTGTACACTGAAACTTCCATTGATTTTTTTGAGGTTTGTCTTTCATTACAAAGTTTTTCCATTATTAGAAAGTGAAGAGAAAAAAGGGATGAAAATACAAATGAGCTCAGTAATTAATACAAGACGAAGAGTCCACAGCCTTGCTAGCAGTTCTGTGAGGACGATGGGAAAGTCATTCAGTTTCATTCATTCATTCAGTTTTGATGATCTCATAAGAAGAAAAGATGAGGTATCAACAAAGTTGCTACAATTCATCTTGCAGCAAACATGAACGCCTGAACAAAAATGCATGACCATTCAAACAATAGTTATTAAAATGTTTCCCTTATAACCAAAAAGATGATGGCAAAGTGAAGACCACACAACAATGGTGTTCATTTTAAGGTGCAGAAGTTGATCATAGAACTTTCCTTATCACCATTTTTGTAGCCTTTGAACCGACACTACTCTGCATGAATGTAGCTAGATTATTCTTAATATTGCATGCTGCATGCAAAGCTGTGACAGGTTGATCTGATTGGTGACCCCGACTGGAGGGAAAAAAAGCTTTATGTATGACCCACTGATCCAGAGATCTGAAACCAGACTCCCACTGCACTTATTTAGGTTGTAAAATCTAGCACAACCTCAAGACTGTCTGTCTATGAACCATTTTCCACAGATAGATAGATAGATAGATAGATAGATAGATAGATAGATAGATAGATAGATAGATAGATAGATGAGTGTGTTATTAGGACACAGGGGGGTGTTTGAGGGGGTGTCCCGTGTTGTTTGGCGTCAGCAGTGTTTGGAAATCTCTGCTTTTGTTCAAATCTCATCAAGTGTGAAAATCGGGGGCAGGCCCGAGGCCCTCTGTATCATCATCATCATCATCTACACTGTTGTGTCTCTGCATCACCAGATCATCCAAACAAGAACAAGCAAATCCGTGAAGTAAACATTAACCTTTAGGGTTTAATTCTGGTTGGGATACAAATGGGGTTGTAATTCACACTTTCACAGGTTGGAGAGGCCCAGCGAGACTTGTGGGTGGAAAAAAGAATCATTTCCTGCCCAGATCAACAACTTAACAAGCAGTTAACAGTGACGTTTTTCATCCCTGGAGAGCTCAGTGTCAGACTGTTGTGACACAAACAGAGTGATTAGAGAGTTTATATTACTTTATATATATCTCATGAACGTCTGACGTGTTTGTTTGCTATAAATGTATCTGACGTCTTTAGAAGTGAGCTACTGAGTATTCAACCACAATATTTTTTGAGTACTGACAAAAATGTGTCTGTAGCATCAAGTACAGAGTGTTTTTGTATCATAACCAACGCTACATTGTATACTGACGGTAGTATCTAAACTTTCTGGCATACAACAAGCCTCCAACCGTGTCTTTATTTGACATAGTGCCCACTAAACATGGCACAACAGCACTCAAATAGTTGTCATTTCACTTCCAATCTGAGAATTCAAATGTGTATACACCAACAAAAAAAGCTCAGATTTGGGGAATTGTGGGGGTGCTATTGGTAAGTGTAACAAAATCATAGACTGAAAACCTCCACTGGAGATCAAAATGTGGAACCAAAACCACAAAAGCTACAAACCGAAAGCAGAACTGGTGCATTCACAAGGCAATCTGACCTCATTTAGACTAATGACCGGCAACAGATGGCACAGGTTCACATTTCCTAGTTAAAATGGTGACTAGAGAGTGTTTGGATCCGTAATCTGAGCCACAAACAATGAACGACCTCCAGTGATTTTAAAATTAGAGGTCACTCATCAATCAGTCGTTGTGTGCAGATTGTAAATGTAACAACACCACTTAAAACAATCACACCCATGTCTTTTGAATAAATGGCGATGGGATATTTATAGTCAGTTTCAGCTCATTGTTTATCTGTCTGGACACGAGTTTACTGTTTTCAATAGAAAAAGCTGAAATATGCCACTATACATTAACTACAGACACTAGCTGTTGAACATGTTGGAACATTTAGCAGCAAGAGATAGATGTTTTCCTCAGGAGGTGGTGGAGACCAAAAACAGAGCTAAAAGAGAGTCAATGTGGACTTGAAAAGATTATCAACTTAAAAGGCCCCCACGTGGCCATAAAAGTCTGCATTCTAGGTTTAAGGTCTTACTGAATGTGTTTACACGGCTACAGTAGTGACTGCTGGCTTATCATGATCAAGGACAACAGGTTACAGTTTAACTTTAAACCTGCAGTCCTGCTCAAAGTCAAATATTATGTCTTCTAATGACATTTACTCGGTTCATTGACTCCTAAAAAATGCAGCAGCTTCATTACTTCCTGATGCTCACAAACAGCAAAGACGGAGTCAGGACACAAAAACCAAACCCAGTTAACAGTCTTATAAAACTCCTACTCTTAGTGGTACTCTCTTTATTTCATTTGGCATCACTTTAATTAACATTCTTGTTCTGGATTCACATGCTGGTGGGAACAACCAGCACTCCCTGGTTTTCTGATGCTACAGTGCTACATTTGTTATATTTATTTAAAGGTTTTATACTTATTTAAAGTTTTTTTTAAGTTTTATTTGAAGTTCTTTATCAACCTTAATATAGCTACTTCACTTTCAGAAGTTAGAATATTATTATAGTTAAAACTATAGTTAATAATAATACTTACTGTTTGTTTACAGTGTTTTTGATCATTTTGATAATCACGTTAGTGTGTATGATGACTCACAACAGTTAGCAATGTTAACTAGTTACTAACGTTAACCTGATTTTCATAGCTTAGCTAACGTTAAGTCACTACAGCATATTTTTACACTCTACTTTTATGAGCTGTAGGATAATTTATGTGTGTAGCTATTAAGATTAAGATTAACTTTTAAACTAGCCCTACTAACTAACACTGACTGCTTATTAACTCCTAATCATAACAGAATATGGTAACTCTCAGCACTGCTCATTTTAGAAAGGTCACCCCCTTGTTTAGATTATAGATGTTTTATTTAATTTCCTCAGGATTGTACGGGAATTTATAAGCAAACAGCGGGCTAACCAGCTAGGCTAGTTGACTAGATAACGTAGCTATTTAAAAACGCAAACAAGAGTAAGGTAAGTCTATTAAAATATACAAAGCTAACTGTGAAAAGTGAAGTAACCATGAAAAACTAAGGCAATCACTGAGGTTGGAGGCTAAGTTAACGTAACAATGCTACATCGCGTTACCAGCTAACATTGCTAACGGTAAGACTGTGAGGTGATTATCAAAATAATATACTATACTATAATATATACTATAAATGAAAAGCAAATACTAATAAAAAAAATATACAAAGCTAACTGTGAAAAGTGAAGTAACCATGAAAAACTAAGGCAATCACTGAGGTTGGAGGCTAAGTTTAACGTAACAGTGCTACATTGCGTTACCAGCTAACATTCCTAACGGTAAGACTGTGAGGTGATTATCAAAATAATATACTATACTATAATATATACTAGAAATGAAAAGCAAATACTAATAAAACGTCACGCTACCAAACTAATATGTTTGTTGTGCAAGTAAAGAACTGTAGACAGATTATAAACATGTTAGTCCAGATTTTATTTATATATTTAAATATTAGCTACTATAGACTCAAAACCAAAGTGCAATTCAGTCTTCATGAGCAACATTTATTAATAAAAATATATGGATTTTCATATTAGACTTCTCTTGATAACTTTATTATCCAAAACTTAAATACATATATGACACTTTTATATTAATTCCCAGCACTACTTCCACGTGAGGACAAGGCCACAAAGGGTGATGATGATGCCCACCCTCCCCTCTTCAGCCCTCCTCCCATCCACCACCACCACCCCTCCCGGCCTCGCCCCTCTCTCCTCCCCGCCCTCGTTTGGGGATGCAGGGGCTCATCAGTATCTCTGGACCAGGCCCCGTATAGCTCAAACACACACACACACACACACACACACTCTCGCACAAACACACCGCTGCATCGCGTTACATAAAAGCCTGAAATTGCTTCCAGCTGTCTGCGAGTAAAAACCTGGTCCGGGCTGATCCCGGAGAGGACAAACTGAGAGGAAACAAAGCGCTCTGCTTGCACAGTTATTTGTCCAGTGCGCACAGTGTTGCACAGTGTTGCACGGCAGCGCACATTGGACCCTGCAGTCCGGCTGTGACTCTTCAAAACCTGCTGCTCGTCAACTACACTCTCACTTTTACGCAGCTCCGTAATGCGCTTAATTAGGCAAAGACTGAAGATGAACTCCGTCCTGGCGGAGCTCCTGTGGATGTGCTGACACTTTAAAAGCCGGCCTTGTATGTGTGGACTTTCGTACTCCCTCAAAACCGGGTATGGTGATGAGGAGGATGCTGCACGGTGCGCCCCTGTGCCGCCCTGCGCATCCTCAGCGTGCACCAAGCCGGACAACAAAACCCCGAGGGGGGACGGCGAGAGAGGAGCAGCGAGACAAGCGGGGAGGTGAGGATGGAGAGGGGGGATTGGGGGGGGGGAGTGCACGGCCGGTAGAAGGACTCACCAGTCGGTGTCCGAGGTCTCGTCAATGACGTCCTGATAGGCGGTCAGCAGGGCCAGTCTGTTCTTGCCGAGATTCACAGCCATGTTTCTGTCCCTGCAAGCATCCAGACCGCTGCTGATGGAGAGAGACACGGAATGAGACTACAGAGAGGACGGAGAGGAGCAGCAGCAGCAGGAGGAGGAGGAGGAGGAGGAGGAGGCGCTGACTGGTGGAGACAAAGAGACCAATACTGTCCGAGAGGTCCTAGCGCCGGAATATTACAGCCTGAATAGTCTGATGGGTCCTAGTGCCGAGGTGTCAACTTCTCCTCTAAGTGAGCAAAACCTCAGCTGATTAATCAGTAACTCATGTATTGAGATACTTTTCAAACTTGAGTATTTATACTTCTAATTAACAGCAATAGTACTTAAGAGTAGAACAAACACTAAACAGAAATATAAAGGTAAAAACTACTTTAGGTATAGAGTCAAAGGTATAGGAGCTAATCCCAGCTAACATCTCCAACGTGAGTCAGTCTCCATAAGTCCCCATGTTAAAATGTCCAGCTTCACAGCAGAAATAAACATGTTTACAGCCTGGTACAAAATACTGTTTTGGTATCTATGGCTGATTTCCCTGCTCATAATAACTGTACCGAGGAGAGCAATGAGGCTTCATTCAGCCCACCTCTGAGGTGATTAGCTGGGAAGTCGAAGAGGCAGGACTACCAAGATGCCGGCGATCAGAGTCACCACAGATGGGTGCACAGTCATCGATGTAGTCCTGCTCTATATGGAAAGTGCCATGGGATAACTGCAGCTTTAGATTTAGTGCTATATATTCAAATACAATTGAATTTAATCTATGTTAAAGTAGTACTCACTGTGATTCAGGCAGGAAATATCAGTGTGGTTTTTATGTTAAAACCAGATCTCACACACACACACACACACACACACGATTCCTGAATTGATTAAGTCAACGAGATGCATCTGGTGCAATGAACAACAAACAACGAACAGGATGTCTACACTCAAAAACTCAAAGTCACTCGAGATGATCGCAGCTTTGGTGTCTTTGAAAACCAGCTGTTGGTCTATGAGCAGTGTCTCTTCATTGTATCATTGTATCAAGTATCACTGTCTTGATTTTCCAAACACAAATCATGACTCGTGCATTTTGTTACAGACATGAGTCAGCACTGTGTATTTTAGTGAGAGCTCTCATTAATATTCGTGTTAATTGCCTCCAGATGTTAAATCCCTCTGCTGCATCCTGTTTCATATAAAAGAACATCAGACAAAGAAAGCCAGGACTTTGTTACGAATCTTGTTTGAGGGTATGTCAACAATCTGCACCAGTCTGGACGTCCAGCACTCACACTCTGGACATTTTGGATGTGAACGTGTCCTGAAGCCAGACTGCACTCTCTGGGCTGCCACTCTGTCTCGCTCCCCGAGTGGGCACATTTTCTTTTGTGAGTAATACTCAGCAGGACCTCGTCCAGACCGCCCATCCCTCACTAAGACTGTCTGAGTGTCTGATGGTGATGTGCAGCTGCTGAGAGATTTGTGCCTGGAGGTCTGTCTTTAGTTATCAGGGGGTGTTAAGTCGCTCTTTAAAGGGTCAGTTCACCCAAAATACAGGCATTGTCACTCACTCCTCATAGAGTTTAGCCACGAAGAGAGTTTCGCCTGTGTGCTAAAGTTTTCACACATCCACCAACGGTTGTCATGGGGACTATTTCTTTAGATTATGCACAGACCTCAGAGTCAGACTCATTATTTTTTTACTGGATTTATTTATGTAATTCATTAAAAAAAAAAAAAAAAAAAACAATCCCGCCACCATGTGAATCAGGCCTCTTTTTATCTAATGTGCAAAGGACCATATATCCTTAAATGTGTAAATAACATAAAGTTAAATAAAATTAAGTTATGTTAGGTTATATTTAGTCATTTTAACTTTATCTTAAGATGTCAGCCATCTCATCTGTCGGTTACCTTAACAACAAAGACTTCATGTGCACAACTACGTCCAACTTTTACCAGCACTTAGAGAGGAAGCATAAAGAAAAGTAAGGTAAGTAACACTAGCTAGCTCCAAGAGATTTACTGAATACAGGCTAAACACATTTGCACTCTCTAAAGCAATGTTTTTTTCTGGGTCAGGGTGTGGACCAAAAAATATCTGAGGTTAGAGGTCAGTGATCAGTTCCAGCTGATCCCAGTACAGTCACGCTCATACTGTAAGTGCAGTACTTGATTAAATCTACGTCGTGAGCTTCTTTGTCCCACACAGTGAATGTCCCCGGCTGCCTCATAACCAGAACTGTGTCAGTGTGTCTCGTCTCCCTGCAGCCTCTCAGGAGGCGGGGGTTGTTCTTGGAGAGGAGGTTTCTGGCTGCAGCTTGTTGTTCCTGCAGGACGGACAGGTGGATAATTAGGATGTAGGTCCTGGAGCAGCTACAGGCGGACTCTGCTGCTCTGGAATCGGATCATCGTGATGTCCACAGATGGTTCGGCGCAGGAGGCTCAACATCAGCACTAATGAGCACAAAGATTCACAGACATGAGAATTAAAAGTCTGAAGTCATCTTTATTTCTCATCACACCGCCAATCTTTGGGAAAGAGAGAAGTCGAAGGGTTTATCCTCAGTATGGTGGCCATTTTGGAACATTTCAGATTCAGATTTCTCAGTTGAAAATTAGACAGCCGGCTCCTATTTTTTATTTGGGGGGGCTTTATTTGAAAGAGACAGCTTGAAGAGTGACAGGAATGTGGGGAGAGAGAGATGGGGAATGACATTCAGGGAAAAGCCACAGGTCGGATTCAAACCCTGGGCCACCGCGGCAAGACTGAGCCTTTGTACATGGGGTGGCTGCTCTACCAACTGAACTAAACGACGCCCCTTGTACTTGTTATTTTGATGCCAATAAGAAGAAACATTTTGAATGCAGGACTTTTACTTTTACACTGCGCTAATAGTACTTATTGTATACTCATCCTTTAATTTAAAACTTCAATTTCTGATTCAAAGGTCTATAAAAATAAACAGATATCATGATTTTCTTTGAACATTTAAAACATTTCAGTGACCTAATGGTCGAAGAATTCCTCTTCATGGGGGTTTGAAAAGGGTTTTTAAAAAGACCCCTCGTGAACGATGGACTGAAAATGAGCTTCTTTTCTTCGTGTTTCCTGGAAAAGTTGACATTTAGAGGAGGTTTTCCCCCGTCTGGCGGTGGTTCGTTGCCGTGGTAACCCGGCAGCCTCGCTGTTGTTGTTTTTTTTTTTTTTTTTTTTTCTCCCAGGCTCCCTCGGCTGGCATGGAGCCCACATACCTTCCCCTCTGCTCTCGGAGCTCGATGCCGAGGCCGGAGGATAATAGAAGAGGGGCACTTTAATTGGCACAAACAGTGATGTTGTACAAGGTGAACCTGCTGAAAACTTGTTTCAGTTTGCATAATTTAGCTTCAGTGTCGCCACCACAAGTTCCATGTGAAGTCGCTCATACCTTTTTTAATTTTACAAAATAACATCCTTTGAATTGAAGTTTTTCCTGGTAAATAAACCAGGCTTCACACATGTGACTCATTCTTAAATGAATGAATAAATTAATCGTTCACACCAACAGTGAACTTTGTATGTTTTCTGTTGCATCATGAGATTATAAATAACTGACTAAAACTGTGTATTTTAATCATTTTGGTCGAATAAATAAGTTCCTTAGCAGCAAAACTCGTAATATATAATTCAGTATTAATCAAATAATACCTGAGAGTTTGTCCAAATCCAGTCAGTGGCATCCGCTGCCCTTAAACACAAATTCATGGGACTCAAATGTAATTCTCTGGGACTCAGTAGTTCAACAAGGAGCACTAACGAACCAAGCGGAAACAAAAGCCTGGTTAACGGTACCATTATGGCCATGTATACGTTGGTTTTCCAACCAGTCAATCAGAAATGAAGAAGCCTCTTGGACGAGACGCCTTCACGGATCTACAAAAAAAGAAAAGTCCAGTTGCCAATGGTTTTCCATTCAATTGAGCGGAGGTACCTGCAGCACAGAAGTTGAGGCAGAACTTTTTTTATTGGTTCATTTCATGTACCAGCCTCTGTGTCTGTGTCTGGCTCACAATTTATGCTGCAAAATAGTGACACAAAGACATTTCCTTTGGTTTGTGTCTGACTGAAGTGACATAGACAGTGAATGGAAGTTAGAAAGCGCCTGCTCCTCGAGGCTCTCAGCTCAGCGTCTCTTTCAGACTTTTATTTCACAATTTTATTTCGCAAGACAAATCTCTTGCCAGCGACTAAAAGTGAGTGCAGGGTTTACTGTTGTGTGGTGGCTTTTTGCTAAGTCACTCTCTTTTTGTCAGCTTCCTCCGTCAACGTTGGATTTTTCGCCTCCATAGTGTCCATAGTGGCTGCTCAGCCTGGTTACACCGCCTGCTTGTCAGCTCCGGTTCAGCGTCACCGTTAGTGTTTGTACCACAATGACTTTTTCAGTCGTTATGGATCAACTTTGGTGAAACCAAACCAGACCTGCTGCTAGTCTTCTAAAGGGGGGCAGCAGAGATTGAACCCACATGACATAGATACAGGACAACACCCTCCCTCCCTCATGCTGTCTGCTCCATGCTGTCTTAACCCATGACTCACTAACACCCCTCAACACTCACCCTGCCCCTGCCCCTGCCCCCTCCTCTTAAGTGGGTTGTTTGTTCATGTATACAGTATGCTAATGGGTATATGTGGGCGTACGGTGGCCTGCAGGTCCCATAAATGTTTTCTCATACTGATTATTCTTGACTATCAGGGTGTCAGATGTCAGTGGAGACTTGATTATTCCTGTGAAGAATAAATAAAGCAGCTGTACTTGATGAGAGCGACTCTCAAAAAAAAAAAAAAAAAAAAAAAGAATGTAAAATCTTCTCTTTGAAAGGAGATTCAGGTCAGCAGAGTGAGCTGACACTAAACTGCCTTCTCTTAATGGAGCCTCTGACTGGGCAAATTGGCCTGTCAGAGGCTGAACGCTGGAGATTACAACCAGCTCTGCATCCAACTTCAGGAAGGAATAAATAACGCTTAGAAAATCAGTAAGTTTTAATCCATCAAATGGCCACAAAGAGCAGCTTTAAGTCGCTCGGAACTGGGTCAGAAACTCCAAAAAGGAAGAGGAGAGTTCTGCTGAGGTGTGTAAAAAAGGAAGTTTGGTTTATTCAGCTTAAATTTATTTCATCTCAACAAACTTGTAAAAAAAAAAAAAAAAATTTCTGTCGTATCAGTTTCATTTAATGAAATAAGTATGGTGGCCTAGTAAATACACACTCATTCATGATTTGATGCATTCAGTTTTTATTTACATTTTATACAATGTCCCAAATTATTTGGAACTGTGGCCGTAAAAGAGAACAAATGAAATGTTTTTGTCATTTAATTTGAAATATTTGTTTTTATTTGTGGAAAGAAAAGCTAAAGGCTTTAACCTGCTGTTAGTTTCACCGCCTGTTACTTCTCCTTCTGCTCCTCTGTGAGGAGCTCAGGGGTTATTGATTGATTTTATTGATCAGCTTCTATACTGGGAAGTCTCTGAAGGAGGAGGCAGACAGGTGGACAGATGGGAAACAAACAAAAGGGGAAAAAAAGAGACAAGGACCATTTCCCATCTGTAGTCTTTGAGTAACAATGAAGACAATGAAGTTTCTTTATATTAAGTCTCTCTTTTAGTTTCACCTCTGGATGATCCACAGCGATAAATCAACATTTGAGCTCCAAAAAAAAAAAAAAAGCTCCAAACATTTAAATTCTCTCTCTAAGCTCACGTCCTTTAGAGATGGAGTTAAGCCTGGTTTAACACTTTAATTCCTCTTCTTTTTTTCCAGCTCTCATCTGTCTGAGTATAGATAAAGCGAAAGAAAACTGCACAGATAACAGCACAGATATTTAGTCAACCATAAAGTCAAAATATGAAGATTTGATGGTGGAGAACAGAGGTTTACAGAGACACATAAAAACTCTGTGGGGGTGAAAAACTGAGGATTAAAACTGAGAAATTTACAGCTCAACATCCGCAGAGACTTCACTGAATCATGTAACCAATCGGATCTGGTTTTGGTCTCTGAAGACCCCCGTGGTCTCTAAACCTGCAGCGCCGCTGGATGGAAACCAGAGGCAGCTTTTATATCCTCAATAATCCCCAAACCAACAATCAGAAAAATGAAAAACATTAAAGATCTCCTTTAGGGTCATGACATAGAATTATGCACAATCAAGGTTATTTATATCAGTGAAATAAAAAATCTTCTTCTCATTCCCTTGATACAAATCAAGTAACAATAAACATTTTGAATAAACTCAAACTCTTCAAGTTTTAAGTCTTTTAGACACTATGACTCTGACATAATCGACATAAAGCCAGTAAAGAAACAGAAGTTGGTGGTACGTGGCAAATATCATACAATAAAAGAGAAGGATTATTATTCCAAGCATATTTTTATAACTCATCAAATGTGTCATTTTCTTCGAGTTCACCACTTTATCTTGACATCGCACAGTCCTTTCCAACAGAAAAGTGAAGGGTTTCTAACTATGATCTCTTCAAAGCCACCAGACTCTAATTTTACTTTGTAAAACACACAAGTATTGTTGTGGGACTTTGGTGTTTAAACACATGAGTTCAGATCCAAACTAACATTAGTTGCTGTGGATCGAGCCAGTGGCGGATCAGTAACTCTCATATTCTGCAGGGAAACATTAAATCTTTTGTCAAAGGAGTCTGATGGCTTTGGATGATATAAACATCAAGAGGGCTGTCTAATCAAGGTAAATTGGTGAAGACATTAGAGTACACTTAGACTGATATGACTGTTTTGTTGCTTCTCCTGTCCACAGCAGTATTGCTTCACTTCATGCTGGTCCTCCTGTCTGGTTCTCCAAACTGGCAGCGTGCCGATTTTTCATATTCCACTCTGACCCTCAGTGATTATGTTTATAGACATAATTACACGTTAAAAACAAAAGAAATAGAAAAAGACAATAAAAATGACTTTAAAAATAAAATAAAGAAAACAAATCAGAATGTAACTTTTCAAATGAATAAAACACTGGATTTTAACCACGGTTTATTTCGTTGTTTATTTCGTTGTTACCTTTAATGCTTAAAATAAGTACTAGTGGATTAAGAAGTCCCCTTTGTGCCTAAGATTACCAAATCTTAAAACAGTTTATCAACAGTGATTTGAATGTTGTCCTGCTGCATCAGATGAGAAAATGTTTGATTTATAGAGTTTTCAGTTGATTTATATATATATGGATTTTTTTTACAGTCTGAGCTGGTCAAACCAAAGACAAAGACTTCAAAAGAAAATATTTATGAGTCCCAACGGGTTAAAAGTCTGTTGGGCTGTGCAGGAAAAATACAACTCACATACCAAACCAGTGAGACGGAGCCCTGTGGTGAGTTCTGTAATCCACAAAACAGAACCGGACCAGAGACGCACAGAGAGACTGAATGACATGAAATCCTGATAAAATAAACTAGATTAAACATCTGTAGATGTGTCAGCATCTCAGTGAAGCTTATATGTTTTTAGACAATTAGCATGAGGCAGTAAAAAATCTAAACTGTGTCCTGAGATAACAGGTAAACATATTTGTGTTTGTATTTAACATCATTAATGTATATATTTTTAATTCATCAGTTGTAGGACTAGATGATCATCCACGTGTCATCTGATGAATGTAAGTTTGGTATTCACTTTTTAGCTCCATTTTTGGTCTCCACCACCTCCTGAAGGAAATATCTGTCTCTTTAGCTACTAAATGCTCCACTATGTTCACAAGATAGTCTCCAGCTGTGTCTGTAGATAGTGTACAGTGACTTTTTGACAGCACAAGATGCAGAGTTTCATCAAGAACGTCTCTTATCTGAACTTACTTCTATATTCAGTTTCATTTTGTTTTACTCCTATCTATGTGTCATTTTATGTTGGCTTGTTTTATTTTAGATCTTTTCTTAATGCCTGTGTGTTTAAAAGTGCTGTACTAATAAGCTGACCTTATTGCTTCACACACACACACACACACACGCCCAGTTTAGGTAACATTGTTCCTGCAGCAGACTGAGGAATGTGTTCATTTCCTCTTCGGTGTGAATGTTTACACTCTGGAAGTTTCTGAAACTGAGAATAAAAATCCTGGAGGGAAGGAATGTAGAATATGTGTGTGTGTGTGTGTGTGCGGAGAGGTATTACTCATGTTGTGTTTTCACAGTCACTTTGTGGGGACAAAATGTCACGTCCCCATAAAGATCAAACATTATATTTAAGGGTTTAAATGAATTTGAGTCAATGTAATGTCCTCTTAAGTGATGTAAACATGACTGTGTGTGTGAAGTGTACAAAGTGTGTGTGAGTGGACAGGTATTACTCATGTTGTGGGAACATAGATCTGAGTAAACAGTCACGTTGTTGGGACCCTTTCCTTCTGGAGACAAAACATCACGTCCCCATAATGTCAAAGCATTAAATTTTAGTATGAAGACTTTGATGTTCCCTGAAGTGATGGAAACAATGCTGTGTTTGTTATACTTAACTAAAGCTAAAACCAATATTTTGGTTTTTCATTGGAATTTAAAGCTGTCAGATGTAAGAAAACAGATGTAGTGAAGTAAAAAATACAGTATAATTACCTCAAAATTACACTTCCACAACTTAATACTTTTTTTTTCAGAGCTCTGTCTCCATCTAGTGTTCAGAGTGCACACTCACACTTTGTGTTTTTTTTAAATGGTATTTTGTCTTTCATTTATGTACAAAAATGTCATTTAATCAGCTATCAGTCCAAAGTAACACCTCGAATCACAGTTTTCTTCTCGATTGGTGTGACTTTTCACAAAATTACATTACATTTATCTTCTTTATTCTTAATATTTATAAAGCAATTACAATTTTAATCTCATGAATTCTGAATTCTTATGGACATGACAATAGTGTAGGGAGAACCTACTGAAAGCCCTATTACGACTTTTCTCATGGGATCATTTGGATATTTTGACTGTATGCTCATATAACAAGTTATTTAAAAATGATTTTATTCTCTTAATATTACAATTTTTGTTTTAAAATCTTTTAAAAGTTGAGTTGGACTTTAAACTTATTTTCACTAAAACATGACTTTTTCTTGACTTTTTTTCATACAATTAAAAAAATATATATATCTACAATATACATTTCCTCACTTTCAAGTGGCCCTACAACTAATACTCATGAGTACACAAAAGGGGAAATTATGTTTTATCCATTACGTAAAAGATATAGTCAGAAACAGGACACTCGGGTTTTATTAACAGATTACTTTTATTATAAATATACAGTGTTAAAATGGAATGGTACCTGACACTGCCAGCTTTTTACCGCTTATAGAAACGAAACAAAAAAATGGAACTGGAGTTTGTGCTGCATATCTGCAATCATCAAAAATTACACATATGCAACACGAAAAAAAAAAACAAAAAAACAAAAAAACAAAACAAAAATCCCATTAAAGTCAAACTCCTCAGCGTCCATTTGAGGTGCACATGGGTAGCTTGACTGATTATACCGGGAAGTGTCCGTTCTCTTCAAAGGTTCAGCACAGTTTGTAAAGAAAAGAACACGTCAGCTTTAAAGTTGATCTCTGGGGTTTCATTTAAAGGAAAAAAAAAACAAAAAAAAACAAAAACATGAGTAAATGGTGTCAAGTGATAAAAATGAGATCACAGTAAGATGTGACTGAGACATTCATTGGTACTTAACATCCAACAGTTTATAAAAAGGTGCCACATGCAGCATTTTTAACATCAACTGTCACAGGATGGAAATGTCTGGTCGTCTTTCTCACAGCACTTTTACTGCTGGTGTTTCTACAAATTCAGACTACATTTCCGATAAAGCTTGTACTTCCCAGAAAAGGATTAATGGTATTTTTCTATAATAAATTTAAACATTTACAACCAGAAACTCCAGATGTTAAACTGGACTGGTAGAGAGAACAACTTCCATTTATTCTCTATGGTTTTTCATATAAAAATGTCAAAAAAATTCACTCATTCCAGCTTCTTTGCAGGTTTGAAGATGTCAACTTTTCACCATTTTATAGACTAAACAATAGAGAATTGTTTGATGGTCGATCAAGAAGAACACCAGAAACGTTCTACACATTGATCGAGCTGAGTCAAGTTAATCTTTAATCTGTAAATTACGTTGTCTTGATTACAAAAATTAATAATTTCATCTATACAATGTCAAAAAATAGTGAAGACTATCCAATTGATAATGAAAATAACCGTTTATCATAGCTCTAGATGTTTCACAGTTCAGTTTTATGATGAAGCAGTAGAGGAATAGTGCCCTCTTCCTGTTTTGTGCAATAAACCGATCCAAATCCAGGCTCACAATTTTAAATCCAGAGAAGACGCTGCGCTTTAGCAGTGTTTCCTTTCATGTTAAAATGTCACATGCAGCACCTTTTAATTTGATCATTTCATCTTCATGAATGTTGCATCACTGTGCGCTCTGATGGCCACTAGGTGTCCCTGTTGTCGAGTCCTGTAGGTCCAGTTTGCTCCGACAGACGTTTGCGTAGCATCCTGCTGTCGTTTTAACGAGATACTCCGTGTAATCAAACAGCCACGGCAGAGGCTTTAAACACAAGAAAACATCATGTGACAACAGGAGCCATTGTTCAAGTCAATGTCATGAAGGCTGATGAGCAAATTTAACTTTCATTTGCTTACAAATATCAACTCCAATTTTCTCTTTTTAAGTATCAGGCACTTAATTTTAAGTACTTTACATTAATGAGCAGTGCCGTTCAAGACCGATGCTGAAGTAGTGTGCAAAACACTGGATATAACAAATCTGTTTGAACATGCATAACAAAATGTAAACATTTAAATTTTAACTTTATCAAAGGAAAAGAAATGAAATTATACCTAAAGAAACCTTTACAGACTAAAGCTTAAATAACCAAAGAAGAAGAACAAAAAACAAAAAAAAGCCTATTCGACTCTCATACTGGTTTAACATGCTGCTCATCTCTAAACTAGAAGACGCCCCCTCCCCTTTGAATGACACAGCAGGCGTTCAAGCCCTCAGTGGCATGTTGTCATTAACATAAAAATTAACATGCAGGAAAATAATAAAATAAAAAATAAGGCAAAATGTTCAGGAGAGTCAGACTGAGATAAAACTGGTCCAGTGGAGCTGTGGTTTGACTGGTGAGTGTCGGTATGCTTGAAACGAACCAGTTTGTACGAAGAGTCGTCTGAAGGCAGAAGTGTTTATGTAGAAGGCCGAAAAAACCCTGCCGTCATTCATGGTGTTGCATTTTGTTAGAAAGAGCTTAAAAAAGATAAAACCACGGCTACTTTCACATCGGTTTCGGAAAGCTGTCAGAGGAAGCTCCGTGGATCTATTACGAGAGCTGCACACTGCAGACCACCATCCGAGGTACTGCAATTAAACAATTCTTCTGCGCCCCAAAAGCATCGTCTCCAATAAAAGAGACGTCTGATGACAAGACACCCACAACCTGCAAACAAGTTGTTTTAATCCATGAAGACCACACAGTTGTAAAAAAATTCTCAGAGGCCAGAAAATTACTGAGTTACTGGGCGCCATTTTCAAGTTCTTACAATTCATCTGTGGGTATTTACAGTATAATTTTTTGCAATATTTTAAGGTTTTCTTATGCATGATTTGAAAATGTGCGTATAAACAGGTAGATGGAAACAGAATGTTTTGTAAACAAGTGCTGCATGGGAACTGAAGCCTTGACGGGCATAGTAACAGTGATTTAGGGTATTGGTGAACAGTCGATTCTGAGGCGATTCAGTTGAAGCGTACTGTATTCTGACAGCCCAGCTGTAGAGGGAGTCGTGTCCCTGACATTTAATCCAACTTTCAGAAAGTGACAATCCAACACCCAAGTCCAGCTTCAGCTATGTTATTATCTGATGATTTACACCCTCGAGACAGTGATCAATGATTCAGGGCTTCTAGTGTTCATTGAAAGACATTTTGGCTGATCTCTATAAACATTTATCTGTGTTATGAATACAGACGTTTCTTTAAAAAAAAGCTAAATCGTTGTCAGATGACAGAAGATGGGTTCAGAGGTTTTATTTTGGCAAATGCGTTTTGCCTCTTTTGCTCTCAGTGACTGTTTAACTTCAAGCAAACCAAAGCCCGCTCATTTATCAACAGTACTCAGACTACAAACAGAAACCAGAACGCTTCAGGTACCAAAATCTTCGTAGAGAAGTAGCTTTCTTTTTCCAATTCTGTCAATTTTCTAATGTCCAACCGTGTACAACACCATGAATATCTTCAGAAGTGTGCGGCGTCATCCCCTTTCAAACGACTGTAACGTCAAGACAAGACACGCATAACATACAGTTTGTGGAGGTGTTGTCATGTAAAAGGAAACAAACACGCTGTCATTGTTCTTTGCTGGAGGATGTTGGGCTGCCGTCACTTAGAAAAACCCTCACAGCTTTTCTCCGTTCTGAACAGCTTCTATCACTTTTGTCTTCAGTCGTACAAACTCTTTCACCTGAAGCATACTGAGGCTGCTAAAGTGTGACACTGTACAACAGACTGAGCACGCTCAGAAATACCTCACCTTAATAAATAAAGGTTTACGGACATGATAAAGCAGAGTGAGACACTAAATATACATTTGTAAGATTTTCCGACCTGGTGTGAGACATAAAAAAATCTTACTGCATTAATGAAAATATGACTTTGTCAAGAAATAATCACAAAAAGGAAGAAGGAGTTTCATCATCTTCTCCTTGTTCCTGCTCATTTCCCCCCTCGAGCGAAGGAGAACAATAACTCTGACTTCAACATGATGATAAATGTTACAGAAAGGTTATAGAGGTCTGGTGAGTTCTGGTGGATTAACATGTGCTTTGGTGCATCTGCCCAGCTATGATCTACTGAGTATACATATCTCTAGCTCATGCTTTCGTTCACAAACAATTCATATCTGTCTCACATGAGGCCAACAGTCAAATAAATCTGAGAAAAACTGCAAATATTTTCATAACAAGTCATAGCATCTTTTAATTTAGTTCTTTAAAAAATTTCCTTAAAACTCTGAACAAATAAATCTGCTGTGAGGGATTTTCCACTAAGCTGTTTGAGACTGAAGTCAAGATTTAATGACTTGCTGAGATGAAAAGAATTTGGAGCTTTATCAATTAGAAAAAAAAACCAAAAAAAAACAAAACAAACAACAACAACAATATGGCGATAGCTACATAACTAACATAAGAATAAACAGCACCAGTTAATTTCGGTGTCGTAGTTTGATTCCACTACTGTAAAATAAGAAAAAAAAGTTGGCAAATATAAATATGAAAAAAAAAACAAACAAAAAAAAAAACAAATGAAGCAAATGGGTACAGTAGGTGTGCAAATCTGAACCAACGTCCGTGGCAGAAAAACAAACAGAGTCGAAGGAAAAAGGCTGTGGTTAAAGGGATACCTTGACGTTTGAATATATATATATATATATATATATATTTAGCTACAAGGTTTTTTTTGTCACAATATGAAGTCGGTGTTTTCGCGTTGGCACTTAAGATGAGAAGGTTTACGTGGAAAACGCCAACAGGTCGAGTGAATTTCACTCGCCGTCGAGATACGATCTGTATCTAGAGGTCTTTTCTGGATCGTGTGAATGCAGCAGAACATATAACAGTCAGAATATGATCGGATCTCAGCCAGGTGTTAAAACATCTGTACAGAGAGGATCAATACCACGCACATGTCTGAATATGAAGCTCTACAGGTGTCGGTTTTCACCTTTGGAAACTAGCTTGCATCTGTCCAATCTTTATGCTAAGCTAACTGGCTACTGGCTTCATCAGTTGTGTTTCCAAAAGAAAATATGAATCAGCGCTTGTTTCCATCCACAACTGTTACGTAAATATTACTAGTTGGTTCGATGGTTCGAGTGTAAAATCTTTTGCACAATTTAGATTTCTTTGAATATTGTCGTTTCCAAACTTTTCTAACACAATACTTCAAAACGCAGTCAATTTATTTACTGCACAGACAGGAGTGGTGTCGATCATCTCACTTCACTTTGTATTTGCCAAAAAATCAAACTATAACCGTAAGAAAAACAAGTCACCTTTTCCCGTTGTACTTCCAACAGCTACAGATGAACCCTTCTTCTGCGAAGGAAAAATAATATATTACACCATTAACTTCCTTTCACCTGAGACAAGTCCGCCATCTGCCTTCCTAATCTGAGATCCGATCACAATGAGGTCTGAATGGAGATATTGAGAGCGCTTATTAATACGAGGAGTAAGTGCAAAGGAGACGTATCCAGATACAAACTGAGGGTTAAAGAATAACTCTGGTTTTATTCTTAGAAAACCAGACTTATCCTTGAATACAAAGTGGAAATGAAGTGTGTATTTATGGACCAGCATTCAACCCTGCCGTCTACCCAAAAAGCATGCTAGGATAGGCTCCACCCCTCTGAAACCAATAAAGCATGGTGGAAATAATAAAAAGAAAAACCTGAGGTAGTCTGAATGTTTGGGCTACATGTTCACGCGTGATCTTTACACACAATTCTTCCTCCTGGAGGCGCTGATGTGACTTCTTTACTGGCTGGAACCTGAACAGCGGTGGTGATGAAGGCGAGTCGACACGAGTGCCATCGTGTGGCCACAGTGGTCTTTATAATAAAGCAAACAGCAGGACTGGGTATCACCGAGAGTTTATCGGAGATTTAAACCGATGAGTTTTTTAGCTGCTTTTCAAGACTGAAAACTTTGGCTTCTTTTGTTTTGTACACGTTTATATTTCTTAACAAGAAACGCAGGACTCCGGTATCCGCACCTTCAGGTCCAACATCAAGGTATCTCTTTAACTGAATGTGTTTGAAGCCCAGCGATGAAACAGATCGCAGGCCATTTAAGGCACGTATGTGTAAGAAAGGTTTATATAATTTGAGCTAACGAGCAGGACTATAGAAACGCTTCACTTGACAAGCTATATTGTGAAGACCGAGGAGCTCCAGATAACATCTAGACACTTTATCAGAAAATAACTATCTCTCTACAGAAGTAGAGTACAATTTTAAAATGAAACTACTAACTACAGTACACTCTAGATGCTAATTTATGACGTCTTGATGCATAGCATCACCCATAGATGTAATATTGATTTTAATCTTAAGTAATATGGATCTTATTCAATATTTTACCGTAACATTGAATAGTGGAGTTAATAGTGTTATGAAGGGTTATGGCAGTGTTTGTTAGAGTCACAGTCTCACTCCTCTGTTTCTTTTTACCTTTAAAGAGACAGAAATCAACAGAAAGAAGGAAGAGAAACTGATTTGTGATTGTCATGAGTCTCGCTGTCGTCATTCCTCTGCAAAGTTCAATCAACGACGTGATCGAAAACCAGAAGAAAAACAAAACAGGAAGTAACAACAGGAGACAAAAAAAAGAAGAGAGTAACAAAGAGAAGCTCTCAAAGATGAAGAAAAGAAACGATCCCTGCTCCGCGTGTTCAGGTTGTAACCTGAGCTGAATCTACCTACTGAAGCATCCAGCGTCCAAAACCAACACCAAGACACCCACGGTGGTATCCAGATTCTAAATCCCCGACTTATCTGACAGTTTTCTGATCACAGAATGCTCAAATGAACAGAGGGAATGAGGCTAAAAACAGTGTGTGTCAGTGTTTGAGGGTCCGGCTCGTTTCAGCTCTGCCGGACCCGGACCAGAGAGGAGGCTGGGATCTTTCTCCTCCTGCTCAGACTTTTCAGTTTCACATCGCTCTATTTCAACCACCTCCTCCTCCTTCTTTACTTCTTTCTTAACTGCTACTCCTCCTTCTCCTCTCTCTGTCTCGGTCCTCTGGGGTTCAGCTTTAGATCCTGGAGGAAGAAATTTCCCAAATCTTGTCCCGTTCAGATCCTCCTCGAATTTCACCTGGAAGGGTGGCAGCCCGAGCAGGAAGGCCCTGATCCTGCTCGGGGAGCTCAGGTCTGCGGGTTCCTCCTGGTTCTTCATCTCCACGTCTTGCTCTCCTCCTCCACCACCTCCTCCGCTTCCTCCAGAGCTGGACCGGTCGCCCGGGCTGAAGTCCTCTGCCTGCTCCGAGCAGCCAGTTCTGGGTCTCTTGGATAGCAGTTGATCTGAGTTTCCGTTGATCAACGCCGGACTCTGCTCTGGTCCCTCTGTGCTGGCTCTCTTGGCCGTGAAGCGTTTGCTGAGGTTGAGAGGCAGTGCCTGCTCAGGGGGAGGAGTGATGGGAGAGCAGGGGGGCTTGGTGCTCAGGTCCTGGGACAGCGCCTCAGACAGTCGGCGGGTGAAGGTCTGGAACTGAGACGAGCCCAGACGAGTCCTCATGAGTTGGCACACCTGAACACTGCAGTCGAGGTTCAGAGGCAGGACCCGGAGAGGGGGCAAAAGAGGCCGGGTCCTGGCGTCCCGACTGCCTCCTCTCTGGGCTCCCTCGTCCACGTTGCAGCCCGAGCAGCGGGTGTGTTGCTGGTGAAGCTGGTGGGGCTGAGGCTGAAGCTGGTCCCCGCTGGGATGAGGTGTATCCGGGCTTCCACTCTTGGGCTGCAGGGTGTAGATGGTTGGATGATGCTGGCTTGGGTCTTGAGGCGTCAGGGCCGGGCTCTCCGGGCCTCTCTGGAGGCTGATGCGGTTCCTGAAGACATCCAGAGGACACACGCCTTTGATGGGGCTGAAGCCACCCAGAGATCCTCCAACAAAGTGGCGAGGCAGAGGGGAGATGAGCACACCTGAAGCCGGTGTCGTCGACTCCCCTCGCTCTGGCTTCACCTCCTTTGCTTTGGACTGGAAGGGGAGGAAGGGGGCGGACATGGGGGAAAGGTCCGGGGTAAGAGGCATGTTGACAGGGAGGATAGCAGGCTGGACGGGCTCCTGGGAGGGAGGAGAGAAGAAAAAGGAGGTCACACAAGTAAAGATCCGCTCCATCACAGACCCTGAGCTTACATTATATAGATTAGGATACAGCGGAGTCTTAGGCATTACCCTGTGAGTGCTGCTGGCCGTCGGTCCACCTACACCTCTGGCTGGACCCAAAGGACTCTGCTGGTTAGACTCGGTTGACGCTGCTTTGGCTTTAGCCTGCTGCTGAGCCAGCAGCTTCGCCTGGGCAATCAGCGTGGCCTTGTTCCGGGTGCCCGGTGGTCGGCCTCGTCCCCTCTTCACCACCATGGAGCTGTTTGGGTTCCCGATCTGCTCAGAGGGAAGACGACTGGAGGTGATTTCAACCGTCTTTAGGAGGATTTTTAACTCTAAACTTAGGACTGACTTTATCTGGAGCAATTTCTAAAAGTAGTTTTTTAGGACATATGATCATCAAATTGTTTGTTTCAAGACACTTACAGTCCGAGAAGGAGGAGCAGGAGCAGGAGCAGGAGCAGGAGCAGGAGCAGGAGCAGGAGTAGGAGCAGGAGCAGGAGTAGGAGCAGGAGTAGGAGTAGGAGCAGGAGCAGGAGCAGGAGCAGGAGCAGGAGCAGTTGTGATCTTCTTCTCCTTGGGTTTGGGTCCTGGTTTTCTGCCTCTTGGAAGTGGTTTCCTTCCTCTTATCCCTCTGGGTTTTGGAGGCACGGGTGATTCTGGGATTTTGAATTCAGCTCCTCCTGCTCTGAGATGCTCTTCATAAGGAAGCATCAGCCTGAGACACAAACAAACGCACAGATAGTTACAGGATGGCTGATTCATTTATGTAAACATTTTTAGGATGTTCATTTGGGTGGAGGTGTTTCTGTCTGACCTCTCGTAGTGTCTCCTGGTGCAGGTAGCAGCGCTGGTGCTGCCCGGACATCCTCCCAGCTCGTTATAAACTACTTTCCAGAGACGGTCCACTGTCACCTATGACACACAAATGTGGAAGTGTCTTACATCGAAAGTCTTTCTAATGTCCAGCAGGGGGCAGCTCCACTGGCTGCAACACTGAGGTCTGATTATAATGAGTGTTAGATCAAATCAACTGAGGGGAAGCTCAATTTGACATCAGGTATCAGTTACTCATGACTTGATGGTCTTAATCTGTGGTTTCAAGTCTTCTTTCAGGCAGCATGATCTTAATTTTGTAAATTATGGTCCCCTTTAGAGTAAAACAGATGATAAAGCAGGGTATGCTTTAGGGTGTGGCTATTTTGTGATTGACTCTCAGTAAGTTTGTTCAGCTCAACACACCGGGCTCATGAAACTCAAATAAAACTCAACAGTGCTGATCAAATATGAATCCATATGGGGCTACTGCGCTGACCATTTTTCTCCTCAAATGTTTTCACAAACATATTTTAGTTACTGTTTATTTGTAACATTTGTGAGCTCCACGCTCTCCAAATATGAGCACTTATGAATCCAAAAAACAAAATGGCGTTGGCCATAATGGCAAACATAAAGCTTCAAAATGATCGTTATACTACTTACTATCTAAAAAAATGAAATACTCCAATGTGTAATAAAGTAACTGCAAATATTCTGTACTCTCTTCTGTATGCTGTACTTTGAGTGTCTGGTGTTTGCAGTGAGGAAAACAAATATAACTTTTGAAGAAGTTCACTGCTGCAGTCTTAAGTTGTCTTTTCTCCAATCAGATATTTTCTGTCATCGCCCTTTAATAACGTCTTTACACTCACTGCTCTGCTGCACAGACTTTTAGGGGCGTAACACTATGTTGAATAATATGGTATTGTTCAGCACAAAGCTCAGTACAGTACAGTGACTGAAATGAACGGCTGAACAGGCCTTTTGTTGTGAACAGTGTAGCACTGAGCTGAAACTGAACCGCCTGTTTCCTTCTGTCAGTTTTCATTTATTGTGAAGCTGCTTTGTTTTGTTTATTTACTGTAAACTGACGAGAAATGACTGATTGTTTCAGGGCAAAGTCCACAGATTCATTCTGACAAATATGAGTTTGATTGTTATTTAATTTTAAAGAAATCTCAGCATCAGGTGCTCCTGCAGTCAGGAATTTTAAAGAATCATCATTAATTGTACCTCTTTTATTCATCCTGCGACTCCTTCAGATAAATCTGCAGTGCAGCCACTTTTTGCTGATAACTACGTTCATTCATACGGACAGTCTGTAGCTGGCAGGGAATTAGCTTAGCTTAGCATTAAGACTGCAAACAGGTGGAAACGTTGGCTCTCTCCAAAATGCAACTTTCAGCGACTCTAAAGATCTGTGCAAAAACTGAAATGCAATCAGCCAAAATGCTCTTTTACAAAGGCGAGCTAGCAGTTTCCAGTCTTAATGCTAAGCTAACCAGCTGTCTGTGGTATCTTAAGGCCACAGAAACACTCTCTGGGGGAGCCTCTTGCACATGCTCGTACAGAGATCCTCCAATATCTCTTGGAGGTTTGTGTGTTTGATCAGAGTCAAAGGAATGTCTGACCTGCAGGCAAGCAGCAGGGCATATTTACACATTCATAGATCTATATGTACTGAATAAAGGCAAAGGTATTGAGTTACAGCAAAGCCACTTTAAAGGGATTATGGGAGTTTTTCATGGAAGAAACTTTAAATCTGATAAACATAGATGACAAATACGAATCAAATATCAAACTATTCCTTTAAATAAGTTAACTAATGAAGTAACTCACCTTTTTGTAGCCGCCGAGTCGTTTTACCACAGAATACATGAGAAAGAGGTCAACTGAGGATGAAGAAGATGAAACATGTTTAAACCAGCGGCCAACATAGCATGACAAGTGGAAGCATGCAAATGTGAAAGACGTAGCTGATAAAAGTGCAAATCAGGCTGTAACTCTCCAATAAAACGCTCAGTTCTGATAAAAACAATCTACAACCAACTCTATTAAATGTGCATGATAGTTTATCAGTCCAGCTACCAGCTGCTGGAACAACATATGGCTCATAGACGATCTGCAATTAGTAGTACAAAAAAATAAAAAATGTGATTAAACAGCCAAAAAATGAGAGAATTCACTTATTGAATTAAAATATTCAGGTCACCATATTAATTTAAAACAGATGATATGTCAGTGTTGTGCTTCAGCTGCCTCCAAGTGGGTTAAAAAAAAAAAATAAAAAAACAGTTCTTGCTGTTTTAAATTCATTTTATGGTTACTGTTTAAGTTGTGAAACAGCGTTTGACAGCAGAGATACAAATGTAACACAAGTGTGGTCATGAAACCAGTCGAACAGGAGTTCAGAGCTGCACCCGTCTGTATGCTGATAGAGAGCTGCTTTAAAAAGCTGTTTGTAGTATTTGATCTCTAATTTGTCACCATTTTATTAATATTGTCATATATATTTAGCGTTGTCGTCTGTAACTGTTGCTGCCTCTTGAAAAACATTTTTTAATCTGGTTCAATAAAGGTAAAATGTCTTCTGAGGACAGTTTAAATCAGTTATAGCCAGGAGCATCAAACCTGTGACGTTCTTTCAATTCTCAAATGTCAAGAGAACAAGGAAGGAAAGAGAGAAACTCACTCTTTTTGAAGCCGAGGTTGGGGACTTTGTGGATGGGTGAGCCCTGACGCTCCATGAAAGCGAAGAGCTGATCCAGGAACAGCTGCTCTTCAGGGTGAGGGAGCCAGCTGCCCTCACAGCCGACCTCCACGCTGCCCATTACGTTTTCCTAAAGGGGGAGGACACACAGAGAGGAAGAGACCCAGGTGGTCTGACATGAAACTTACGTGTAATGAGACTGCTCTGCAGACAAACAATAAATCAGATGAGGCTCATAATGTTTGTGTTTGCTGTGTTGTTGTCTGAAATGTGTCCATGTCTGTTTAATACATCAAATCTAAATAAATAAGACTAACAGCCTACAGCAACCTCTGTGGCTGTGAAATGAAGCCAAAAACTGCAGTTCCTCAAACAGCCACTTGAGGCTGTCTCAATATTCCATGTGTTATTTTGCTGTCCAGAATCAATATGAATACAATCTGGATCCGCCAAAAACAACAACAACAACAACAACAACAACAAACTACTGGACTGAACAAGGTCAAAGATATTTAATTATTTAATAGTTTTAGGGCTGTTTGGCCCTCAGCAAACATCTGCTGCATCCATTTAAAAAAAACAACTTGTCAGTCTGCTCTTGAACCAGCACAGCGTGGAGGTCAAACTGGTCCTCGACTGATCAGATCCAGCCTGGTGTTCAAGGTTACAGAGGAACAAACCCTGACGGACCTCCAGGAAGAGATTCTAACCTTCACTTTCAACAGAAGACCTCACAGACGTGAACATTATATGTGAACAACAAACCTTCATCCTCTCAATCCAGGACTCTGATTGGCTTGAGGTTGGGGAGTCTTTGCCGTCTCTGCCTCTCCTCTTGCGAGGTCGCCCTCGAAGACTGAGAGACGGACATCCTAGAGGACAAAACAAAGAATTGCTTTATGACTAAAGCTTCACGTTCAAACGTCTATGATGTGAATCTGTCTTTCGGAGAAATAGTCATTACTCACTCGTACAATGAAAACATGATTAATTCAGCATAAATACAATCAAATGTTGACATCAAACACATCTGTCCACATTATTACAATTACATGTTAGAAATAAAATGAGATCTAAATCTTTGTGAGGTTTTTTTGTTTATTTTCACCAGTAAAGTATGAAGCTGATGCCAGGACACTTAACCATGTTCTTCAAATCTTCCTGCCCTGATTTTTTCTGTCTCGAATCATTGTATTTAATATATAGACTATCTTTCAGTAACTAAACAATGAAATATAATTAATTTCAAGTAATACAGAAGTCTGAAACTTTTATCCCACTTTGAACTTTGAAGGAAATTACAAATTATTGATTGTGTTTCCTTTAAATTATTTCTTAATGAAGTTGTCTTACCACAAACTAATTGATACACAGAAAACATGGGAACGTGGAGTTACTCCAGTATTTAGAGTACTGGACAAACAGTTTGAAGTTCATCAAGTATCTGCCTCAGTAACCCAGTACGCATCATGATCTGTTATTTGTGGCATCAGTGGACTGGTTTCACTCACTAAACTGCCAGGAGAAGCCGGTGCTGTTCTCCAGCGTCGGGTGGTTGAAGGTGTCCCTGCAGTACATCAGCCGAGTGGTGGGCAGCGCCTTGACGCCACCCAGAGCCAGCAGGTGAGGGTCCTGCAGCCCCGGCCCCCTCGCTTGGTCCTGGATGCGTCTCTGCAGGGAGCGATAGCGGCAGTACTGTGGGTAGCTGAGCACTTTGATGCCCTGACGCCCGACCAGTTCATCTGAGAGGAAAAGACGTGACAGTGGTCCATAAATCATTGTGCAGTTGGTCTAAAAGCCAATTTATAAAACAGATCTTTAAAACAAACATGTTTTTTTTAATAATATAGTTTCAAGCTGATGTTTCTGACTGAACTTCACAGAGACATCTGATGTATTACAACGAATCTCGCGTGGAAAAGGTTCAGATGTTTATGTGTAATATGACCGTTCACTGTGACTATGAACTACAATACAACCAGCTGATCCCAGAGCTGATCGAATTATCTTTGCCACTTTATAAAACTGATCTGATATTTGATGCATATCAAAACACTTCCCACTTCCTGTGTAAAAAAAAAAAACAAATATCCCGGTGGACCATGTTGAAAAATGTCTCTGGTGCTCTGAAAAACAAAATATTTTCTTACATTTGATGTCTTATTTTAAATATTTTAAAAACCCTCACACTACTTAAAACACTTCTCAAATAGTGACAGTGGCAGAAGGTGAGTCGATAGAAGACGTTAAACAGATAAAGCACTGTGAAAACATTTTTAGACAAAACATCACAATATGAAACAGTATTTACAGCAACAAAGATCTATGTGCTGTGCTCCAAAGAAGAAAAAGTGAAAGTTTTAGCGTGTTTTGTGACTTGTTACTATGAGGTGACCAAGCATATACTGGAGATATTGAGTATTAAGTGGAGATATGGAGGGGTTTTAAGTAAGAGTAAAAAGTGAGGAGAGTTGAATGGGTCACTGGTGACGAAGCAAAAGGGCAGTTTGGACGTCCAGTTTACTGAGAAGATTTTTGTAGATAAACTTGTAGATTAAGTCACAATAATCTTATTTACTGCCACTGCAGAGAACCAGGCTTTTACTTTTGCAGCATTTCGGCCATGTTTGCCTGTTTTGCCTCTGCTGCTCACGACGACTTAAATTTAATGGCGTTAAAGGCATCACTGATGGCAGCCTAACACTGAACTGATTATTGGGAAAAGTGTGTGTGAGTCTTTCTTACTCTCAGTTTTGTCTTTGAGCGGCTCGCTGCTCTTGTTGCTGCCGTTACTGTCGCTGCTCTGCAGAGGTTTGTGGAGGCCGTTGGTCCCGCAGGGTGCCGGCTTCAGGCTGCTCCAACCTGCCGGCTGCGCACATGACCATTGCACCAGGTCCTCCACCCGCACCACCATCTTCCTGGACACCGCCAGAACCTCATCCTGAAACACATAAAGATGGTCACCCCGCAATTTATTTATTCATCCAAAAACCAGCATGTGAAACTCTGTATGGAGTGATTCACTGGAGGAGAAATGAATATTTATACTGGATTATGTTTGAAATATTCATTAAAAAGATGTTAAACATGTTGAGTAGATCCAGTGTCAAGGCATAAATGTGACCAACTAAATTAATAAATTCATTAATAATTCATATATATAACAACAGAAGCAGTCCGCCTCAGCTGAACAGTACAGTACAGGAATGAATGTGTAAAACAACAATGACTCTGCTGTACATATCAACTTAGTTTAGCCTAAACAATGACCTGTGCACAATATGAAGCATTATTGCAACAGAAGCCAAAATATTCCGTTTTCTGCATCATGCTGAAGCTGCTGTTTATACAAACACAACACTTCCTGCATGTTTTTAGTGATAAATGTGTTTTTAATGTGAAGTCAGAGGTCTGAGAGGCTTTTAACAACTACAGGTCAATTTTATTAGAAAAAGAGAAGAGAAAAGTTTGGATTGCCCTGAGCGTACGGGTGGCAGAACTGGCGTCATTCACTGGAGGTGGTAACATATTTCTGACAGTCAAGTAGGTATTTTTCTCTATAATCAGGATGAGACACTGAAATTATCTCTAGAAAATATCTTCAATCATAATGATAATAAATAACCTTTCCACTTCTTCGAACTTTGCACATTCTGTCTTATTATTGTATTTATATTTTTCATGTTGTGTATTTTGTCTTTATGATTCTTGACTTGCAGTACTTTTTTTTCCCATTGTTTATATTTTTCTTACTGTCATGCATCAAGTGTTCTTCTCATAATCAGTAAAATCAGGCTGATATGTGAAAGTACAAACAGGAACAGAAAGAGTGAAACTAAACTCTGAACTACAGAGCTTGAAATAGTGCAGACTACTTTAGAAAACATTCTCCAGCACAGAGCCAATCAGACCGTCACGTTTATCTTAACAAATATTTGAATATTTATCAGCTGACAGACGAAGCATGAGGAAGGAGAA
Source organism: Protonibea diacanthus (assembly GCA_028641955.1). NCBI lineage: Eukaryota > Metazoa > Chordata > Actinopteri > Sciaenidae > Protonibea > Protonibea diacanthus. The sequence goes on from CM053990.1 coordinate 12,547,400, forward strand.
CGAGCCAGAAAACAGCGAGGAGGAGTCGAGTTAAGTTGAGGCTTGTAAACAAAGACGTTTAAGTGTAATGTAGTTTTTGTTTTTTTAAAATCAGATCTTCATGCTGTATTCTTTACGACTTCTGTCACTGTACTGCACGTCTTTGCTCCTCCCACGCTACACCTGTTCAACTACCATCTGTTGATTTATATTCAAGAACACACCTGCGCATTTGACACACAAGTCTTGACAATTTCCATGACATAACACAAAGACAGCCTGCAGAATGTGACAGATAAGACTGAAGCTGCTCAAATAAAGTTTTATTCGACAAAATTAACAGCTTCTGTCGGTTATCCATGTGGCTGAAATAAAACCTGACGAGTCATTCTTTAAAACTGTTCATGTTCAGATTTCATTCACTTTTTTTTATTTTGGCGTTTCAAATAATGATTCTGTCGTTGGTGGGGTTTCTAGATGTTGTTGATGTCTGTCTCTCTCTTTGTGTGGTAGAGTTTGTTTGTATGGTAATGTTTTTCTTTATCTTCTATACAGTTATGTTGTTGTTGCAGTGCTGCCTGAGAGGTCACAGGTATTCAATGAAGAGATGTTTTCCTGCTGCAGCACTCCCACTGTCTGTTATTTGGATGCATTTCCGACAACATAAGACATGTTTAATTTAACTTATTTACTCCTGAGTGATTTCCCCTCGTGTTTTCAGTCAGACGATTAGCAAAGCGGCCAGAAAGCATTTTGATATTAACGTGTCTCCTGTGGACCAAACAGACCGACTGGTTTCACTTTGTATGACTACTGTGCTACTGGCCAGTAATCTGGTGCCCCCTGCTATAAGCCTCCTGCCCCCATTTAACTTTTAATACTTTAAGTACATTTTGTTGCTAATACTTGTATATTTAAGTACTGACACTTCTAGTATACTGTTTTTGGTCTTACATCATCACATGTGGTGCAACATTTAAACACAAATGAGGAAGTTCATGACAAATACCCTAAAGAGAAAACAACTTTGGAGGGAACCTTTTTTTCCTGTACAGGACAGTTAATCAGCTCGAGTTTAAACCAAAATAGGATTATTTATCATTAAAAAAAAAAAAAAAAGGATTTAAGCTTTGTCTATCAGAGCTAAAATGTTAAACTGAAGTACCAATGTACCATCAAAGCACATGAAAAGTGGCTTAAATATTTGTTCTGATGTAATGTTAAATTTTTAATAAAAGACTGGTAATAGCTGCCGTGAAGTGGCCAATTAAAAACTAATTAGTCTTGTTATGTCATTGTATCTGTATAAGATTTAATCTCTGGTTGTTGGGCTGACAATGTTCATATATTTAACTATTATTTCCTCTCTTGGGCGAACTTTGAGTTTTTAAATGTCTTCAGTTAATTAATATTTAACGTTCAGCAGCAGAAAACATTTTATTTTGCTTTCTAGACGTGTGCAACACGTCAACACATCTCTGCATCGCATTTTATTTATACGAACCAGACGACCTACAGAGCGAGTGAGTAATTTGCACCAGACTTAGTAAATACAACCCAGCGACGTGTTTGTCCTTTAAATTCCCCTGAATACAAACAGTTAACACATGTGAAAAACTCAGTCACCCAGTTTAGAGCCTCCTCCTATTCCAGTTTGTCAGCTGTGATCCGGCTCAGTCCTCAGGGCAGACGACAACGGCCCAACCCCCCACCCGAAAAACCTCTTCCACCACCACCTCCTCCTCCTCACATTCCTGCTCCTCCGGCAGCCAGGTGTGAGCTCATTAACACGGCAAAGAGTTTTGACAGAAAGTGGCTCTGCAGGAGTCACGAATAAACATTTTCAAGTCTTTTTATTTTGCTAAAAGTCACTTTTTGAAGTATGTTTTTATTGATATTAAAAAGGTCCTTGTTACGTAAATGTAGGGACCTGATCACTTTTAGATAAAAGTCACAGTGGAAATCTAATTAAAGTCAGTTTACAGTTTACAGACATTAAATGTGTAACATATTCATTCGGCTTCATATTTCTGTTAAAATGACGGAATTTACGCAATATTTGGCATCCAGTTGCATGAAAGGAAATTAGAAAGGAGTGTCCTCAGTTGTGTCTCAGGCTGCGTTAGTAATTGACTTTAAAATGTATTTATTCATTTAATCTATGTCCATCAAACTCATTTTAATTGATTTGATTTATTAAGAGATAAGTGCTGCAGTCAGGACTTGAAACTGTACGGAAACTTCTCAGTGTCTTGCAACCATCCTGAATTCTACTTTTAACTATCCCAAACTTAAACCCATTGTTCCAAATCACTTTTTAAAATTTCATTCTACACAATAAATATAATTTTAATAAATTGCTTCACTTCATTGATTCACTCTGGTTTTGACATGGGCGCTCTGTTCATTGTTCCCTGAAATTAAAATACCACTCAAATGTTTTGGGGTGTTTATTTTGCTTTTTTCTGTCAACAACATCTAATTTTATCTATAAAATAAAACCAGAATAATAATTCGGACAGAAAGTTAAAACCTAAATAAAAATTAAATGATTAAAACTTTCACTTAGTCGATGTCCCCACATTGTTGCTTAACAGAGGAAAATACTGTTGGAACCATTTCCCCCCCAAATACCTTCAATTTTGAATTTATTTTCCAGTCCGGAAAAGCAAAAATGATCCAAAATCATGACTGATGCACAGCCATGCCTCGGCAGTCACTCAGCGTTTAGACTGGACTTAAGACTTATCTTTTTAACTTGGCTTTTACTTAAACGATCAAGCATGCAGCCTTTGTCCTTCATGCAAACATCACATCTATCTGTAAGGAGGTCTTTCTACAACCTAAAAGCTTGAATGACTTTTCAGAAATATAGAGTAGTCCTCTCAGGGCTTGAAAATAACGTTTTTCCTCAGTGTCCTGCAAATGTCCTGAATCCTACTTTCTAATGCTATTTTTATTGTCCCTGGGACGTCTTTAATTTCGAACACTGAGTCCTCTCAGACATCTGATGGTACAGCATCGAGCTCATGTGGCAGGTGATCCCAAAACTTTTGAACAGTTGCATTTATCTGAATGAAATCATCTAATCATCATTTAATCATTCTTTTAGTCATTACTTACCGTTTCTTGTTTATTTCTATCCGCCTGATGAATAAATGTATTGTATTGTATATTTGAAGTAAAAATAAAAATTACATGGGAGGAGGAGGAGGAAGAGGAGGATGATCCAACACACTACTTAAATATTTACAACCCCATTTTATCATCTACAGTTCATAATATCATCAAAAGATTCAGAGAATCAGAAGAACTCTCTGTACGCAAGGGACAAGGCCAAAAACTAATACCGGATGGTCGTGACCTTCAATATGTCATCGGACACGATTCTGTCGTAGATGTCAATGCATGGGCTCAACAAACCATCGTCTGTGAACACAGTTCATTGCTGCATCCACAATGACATCTGAAACTTTACCATGCAAAGAGGACACTGTCTAAAACCAGATCCAGAAATGCAGCCGCCTTCTGTGGGCCCGAGCTCATTTAAGATGGACTGAGGCGAAGTGGAAAACTGTCCTGTGGTCTGACTAGTTAAAATTGTGTAGGAATCTAGTGAATAATTTTATTTGTAATAATAAGTTTCCCTCCTGTCCCAGATACCGTATTATTGTATCCTAGATGCTATTTTTATTGTGCCAGGACATCTTTAATATTGAGTGCTTGAGAAGAAATCTGACAGTACCAAAAGTTTTGAATGGTTGTGCCAATCTGAATAAAACATTTAAATCAGTTTATGGCCACAATCAGTTTTTATAATTCTTCTGTTTTCCAAATGTACACATAAACATAAAATTATATACAGTTCATTTCATTAAGAATAAACCTGACCTGAGACTGATATGATGAAAGAATAGTTTATTTTATTTTCAGTTTTAAAAAAAAAAAAAAAAATCAGGAGTAAGACGAGAAGACTGTTGTCTCTCTGGTATCTGTTCATAAATATGAAGCTACAGTCAGCAGCTGCTTAGCTTAGCATAAAGACTGGCAACAGGGAGAAACACCTAGCCTGGCTCTGTGCAACCATAACAGCATCAACGTACCACCTCTTAAACTTATCATTCACACATATCTGGTTTGTCAGACAGACCACAGGTTTTGACTGTTGATGAATGTGTGTTACATGTTAAAACTTAGATATTTGAAAGAGAAAAGGACGACTTTCAGACAGCACCTGAAACTCTTTATATATAAAAAGAAGATTCCTGAACAAAAATAACGTTCAGAAGACTCATTTTTCCAGCAGGAAAATTTAAACCTCTATATAAAAGACTGCAACGGTGGAATATCAAAGTTCAAAATGTGGAAAATTTGGTTTCAGACAAGTCATAGGATTTACATTTGGGTAACACATTAGCCTCATTCCCCAAAGGGGTTTTTCATGTGAAGGCTGAACTGCAGCCTGCATGTGAACTGTGTTAATCAAAAACACTCGCAGCCACATCTGATTCTTCTTTTCTAGTTCTATTCATGTGAATCATCCTCCTTTTTTCTCTCGCATTCAAAGTGCTTTAATTCTTTTAATTAAAAGCAGATCGTTAAATAATACTAGTAGTTCTTGAGAGCCCATTTCTGAGATGTTTTTGACATTGAAGGTAACATATTTGGATAAAAAAACAAAACAAAACAAAAACATATCACAGAGACGTTCACTCCCATAACGAGTCGTCAGGAGTTAAAGAGGACACTAAATATTGTTTTTGAGGTTTTATCTGTAATATTCATCTATACTTAGTGGGAATGCACTAAATTACTAATTTTATGCTATTTTATACTTACTTGACTACATTTCAGAGGCAAATATTGTATTTTTTACTCCACTACATATATTTCACATAACTTTAGATTCGGATTATTAATAGAAAATATAACCAACAAATAAATGATTTCATTATTACTGATTAAAGGAATAGTTCAGGTTATTTAAAGTCACTACTCTGGACAGGCAGCAACAAAACATAAATTACTACCTTAAACTACCTAAACTACTACCTTACTACCTAAAAAAAGACAAATAATAATTTGTCCGTGTACGCTTAATTTAGGATATTTTCACCGCTGTACCTCACTTGACGGCGAGACTGAACCATCACTGTCATCAAAGCCAGATTTTGAGAGTGCTGTCACAAAATCAATAATTTTACCTTGCACAGCCTCATGAATTGCTGGTCATGAGTAGTTTTGATCTGGATTAACACCAAAAGTCACGCAGTAACATAAACAGACTCATCAATCAAGGCAGCAGTGGACCAACAACTCCCATGCTGTACAAGCTAAAATTATGTTTTTTGTGAAGTCTGGTAGCTTTGAAGAGGATATAAACATTTCAGTTTCCTGTTGGAAAGGGTGAGGTAAAGCAGTAAATAAATATTCTAAATATAGCATTTTTTTAGGTTTACAGCTAAAATACAATGTGCTGCCCCACTCCATAGCTTCTACTCATACGCTGACTACGGAAAAGTACTTCCACTTCAAACAACCCAAACTATCTCCTTCAGATGAGATAAGACTTTGACCCCCCTCAGGCGGAAATTCACAAGCTAAACAAGAGGCGTCGTTGTTATTTAACCTGCCCTTATTGTTATAAACACACTAAACAAAAACAATAAAAAACAAACTACAGACTCTAAAATTACACAGCTGAATCGACACAAACTGAACATTGTGTCCTTCATGAAGGATTATTTACAGGAGAGGTTTAGGACCGCATAATTATCAGTTGAATTACTATGACTGTAACTTTAATTTGTCATATCCTGTGGAGGAGGCCTTATATAGAAGTTTTTGTGTGTTTGTTGGAAAATACTAACAGATGGCTATTTTTATTTGTGTGTGTGTATATATATATATATATATATATATATATATATATATATATATATATATATATATATATATATATATATATAAAATAAACAGCGTGCTACAGACATATTTATACAAATTAATGAAGAATAAACAAACAACATATATATCCTCAGCATAGAGATGAACAACTCCTCAGGAAGAAGAGCCAATCACTCCCGTGACCTTTGACCCACCTCTTCCTGGTCCGGCCTGGCGCCACTCAGGCAGGAAGTAGAGTCTGGTGCTGGCCAGCCCAGGTGGCGTCGGGTCTGAATCACTCCCATAGTAACGTCACCTGCACATGAAGAAGAAGAGACAGAGAAGTTTCAGTTAAGTTCCTCATTTTCAATCATTATTTTTATTTGTCATGGGCAATATTTGGGAGTAATAAACATCTAAAAACATCTGCACCAATGTCTCATCATCTTGATGATAATGTTTGGATCTTTTAAGAATTAATTAATTAATCAGTTTCCCTCTTTTAAGGGTTGGGAAAGAACTTTTATGTTTTCTATTCTCATCATTATCCTTTTGCACTATTTTTAATTGAACAAATTGGAGAAGCCCATGGAAATACATCTCACTGTGACTGAAACCATATATATGTTATATAAACAATATTTGAAGTATATGTTAAATCAGTTAAGTGATTACCACTAAACAGTCTGATTTTACATATGAATCACCAGTCAAACTACATTGTTATTTTGTGTTTTTTTTGTGATTATATCACTTATTAAAATATCTTTTTATGTTATCCTGTCATTTAATCTCTGATACTAGTTAATTAAAATAAGCAATTGTAAGCATCAATCAAGTAATAATTGTTTATCACTTAAGTATTTACTACTATAAACTAATGTTTAATTACTTTTGAGTGCGTTTTCTCAGAACTGGACAGCCTGCTCAAGCACAACGAAAGATGACAAACATTGGGTGGGTGTAGTTAAACATCAGAAACCATGAACAAATAAACTAATAGCTAATAAATCAGCAGTTAGTGCAGTTGTGTTGTGGACCTGAATCACTGTAGTGAGACATTTCCAACATTACTGTAAGCCCTTTAATTTTTGTTAGGTTTATTTTTTCACACTGAGAGGAGTCTGACTGAGTACACAGAAGCGACCTGCCACCACTCACCTAGTCGGTTCAGCCTGACAGTCGGTAAACCAGATCCTGCTGAAGGTCTACTGTGTTTTTACAATCTGATAAATGTGTGAAGATTCAAATAGAGCCATCCTTTGAAGTTGAAGAACTGACAACTAACCTTGCTTTTGAAAAAATAAACTTTAAATGTTAAATATTCAAGGTTAAAAGACATATGTTTTGAATATTATAGATTTAGTCATGTTGTTATGGTCCTGTTCTGATGCTCACATGCCAATTGATTGGCGGTTCAGAGGTCAACATCAGCACGAGCCAGTCCTGCATCTCTATACATTGACTGCGTGCACTGTTCTCTGACACCTTTCAGCAGAATCAGCATGCTTTTGCGTGTCTGTTTTTGTATTTTTTTTGATCACTGCAGACGCGGAACACCTCAAGAATTTTGTGCCGTCTCACCATCACGTTTGCCCATTTTTACTGTTTCTAACACGTAAACTATGAGGACTGACAGGAGCCATGATAAAGAGATAGTCAGTGTTTTTCACTCCTGTCAGTGATCATGTTGTAGCGCTGGTCGGTGTATATCATACCTTTAAAACCATAGTTTACAAAACAGGATGTACTGAGGTTAATCAAAGCGGCGGAGAGAAAAAATGACAAAAAACAAGATCAAACAACATAAATAAACAGCGATGATACTAGTTCCTTGTTTATTAAAGTGATTTTGATAGATCGAAGAAGATAATTGAGAGCATGTTGGTGATCTTGAAGGCACGCCGCCTCTCTGTGTTTTACTTGGTGCTGCTGTGCGTCAGTTTTATGAAAGTGATCCAGGATGTTCATTCTGTCAGATTAAGCACAAAAAAGTACATTGTTGTTGTGTGTCTGTTAATTTATACTGATTTAATTTAATGCGTGTGTGTGATCAGTTCAGTTTTCCATCACCTCACGTTTATCCTTTGTACAAATACATTAACCCAAAACCATTACTTCATGCTTAGCTCAACCGATGTATCAACCTAAATACAATTCAGACTCATTCGCGCTTTTTCAGCTGTGAGCTAAATTGACTAAATATAGCCTAGCAGTGGGATGTAGACTCAATAAAACATACTATTAGTCTTCTATAGGTCATGCGAACCCACTTAGCGTAAACAGTTATTGTTCGACGTGGTTTAGTTGTGGATTTGATTGGGTTAGTCATAGCCCACAGTTAAAAGAACAAAACAAGATCAGCTGACTTCGCCATGGGTATTATACATATGGTATTTATTTTATGATATATTTAACATTTATTAGGTATACTATATTTTAAACTCTATACTATATTTTTTATTTTGGCTATATTTTTTTTAACCTTTTGCGGTATACCAGTATTCATAGTTGTTAGAATGTGTTCTGTTTGTTGATGTACATGACTGTTTCTCAGTACCATGTGACCTATGACCTAGGAGATATGGTTAGGAGCCTCCGTAATAAGAACAGTGCATAGATAGAAGACAACATGTTGACATGTATTGATGAAGGATGGTGGAGCCCCTAACGGTGCTTCATCTGATACAGCATAAAACTTCTATAAGTCATAAAGACTTAGTCTTTGTTCATTCTGCAGCACGTGGAATGACAAGCCTGTATTAAAGCACACTTGAACTTCAGATTCTGGCCTCATCTCTTCATTGAATTTCATCTCTTTAAATCTGTGTCTTTCCAGCTGCTAAACCTCCATCTTTCACCACCTTGTATCTGACTGTGTCCGTCTCTGCGGTGTAATGGGTTTAGAACTTTTTGATGATAGCTTTCATGGCCAGCTTTCTGTGAAACTAAATCAATAGCCAACACCTTTCAGACTACAGAAAAACAGATTAAACTGATCAGAAAGTATCTCACCTCTCGATACACAGGATCCTACGGTCCACATGGGATGATAAAACTCCCCAAGCTTCCACACCTGGGGCGGGCCATCGGGTTGAGCTCTGCTGCTCACCGACTTATAGAAGGCATAGCTGCCTGCGCTGGCAGGAGGAGCACCCAACCACTGAGGAAAAAACAAAAGAAAGGTGGACAGAGTTAGAGTTTGGCATGTAGCGTCTTTTGGAGACAAAAATGGTTCCGTTAAATCTCAAAGAGACAAGAGCTTCTTGATACAATGACATCAGACTGAAGGCCAGTGAAAAAAGAATACAAGTTGAGAAGTTCACATTGTTTAAATCTGCAGTTGTTAAAGAAAAATCAGTCAAAGTTAAAGCGGTTGTGTTATTTGTAGTTCTAAACTCAAGTTTCATCAAAACTTCACAGATGTCACTGATTATTCCTGTTACTGTTTGAATCTCACAACTTCACACCTTTTGCTCTAAACGATCCTGAATTTTACATGTTTATATGAAAATCCACAGACTGCAATGTCTTAATCTGCATTCCTTCTACAATGGCCAACAGGTTTGACTCTCTGGCTCCAAAATAGGAAACCCCGTTTGAATGTAGCTTATGAAAGTGAGATTCTTCTCAGTTGGTTATGATCTCATTAAAGAGTTTCCTCATGAGTTTATGGTCTCAATCACCAGTTTCAGGTCTTCTTCCATGCAGCGTGTTGTTCATTTAGTAATTTTGGTTTTTAAGTAAAAATAGATGATAAAGCAGGGTGCTTTGGAACTGAAGGCTGCTGCAACTGACAGTCATGAAACTCAGATTAAACTGTCAAACTAGAAAAAAAAAAACCAGCAAATGCAACCCACCAGCCACTATCATCTAAACCATGGTCATATCGAGCACCTAAAAACAAAATGGCAATCAGCACAATGCCAAACTTGAGGCTTCAAAGTTTTTGTCTACAAATAATGATGTCGCTGTGGCTAACTTGGTATGTAGCATTTCATGGTATGCAATGTTGTAGTTGCAGATTTGTGTCTTAGCTTTGAAAAAATTCTATTCTGTGAACAGACCTCCCTAAATCTGACACAGGGACCTTTAAAGTACCAAGAAAAAGAAGTTTCTAGAGGCGTGTTTCTTATAAATTAAGAACAATCTCGTTCTGGCATCAAAATCTCAGACAATAAAGTTGCACCATCTTGCAGCGAGGCAGCATTCATACATGTATAGACAGCACTGGGAGCAGGATGTTGTAATACATTAAACAACTTGAAGGAAATGTAAAATTAACTTCTCAGACTGTTTAGCATGGCAGAAGCATATCTGCTGCAGCCCCTGATAGGGACTCAAAATACAAATTCAGATATCACTCAGCCTGTGCTCTACAAATGTCTGACAACCTGAAAATGAGCGTGTATAAACCTGTGGGGGCCTCAATCATCACAGTGTCATTGTTCTTCTTTTTTTTTGTATTATGAACATGAAAATGAAATAGACTTTACAAAGCAGCAGCAAGTTTCCTGTTAACATTATTAGGCTACAACACATTTGGTCACACTTCACAAGTAAATGCCTGTGCCATTTTTTCTTTTTAAATGCTGCCATAACTTTCTGGACATGTTCATCCTGTATGTGTATAAAAGCATTAATATTTATCTTATTTTACATAATTTACAGAAATAGTGTTTATTAGTAAACTATTAGCAACATTGTGACTTTGTTTCATTTATTCTATAAAGGTATTTATAATATATTGTATTAATAAAGTGTTAGTATAAACAATAGTTGTGCAGTATGTTGGTGGTAGCTGATTTGCACCCAAACTTCCTGCTTCAAAGTAAAAGCCATTACCCTGCTCTATTTTGTGGAATGCTTTTACTTTGAAACAACAGGAAAGCTTGAGTTTGTCAACATTTGTTATTAACAATTAACAATTGTTTTACTGCTACCAGGAAGTGTTAAGCTTCAGCTTATCATTTAGTCTTTTAGAAAATTTGTCCAGTGTGTTTAGATTTCCTATCTGTCGGTCAAAACTCAAAGATATTCTATTTATAATCAATGAAAAGCGAGAAAAACAACAAAAGTCATGTTTAGGGTTTACTGACCAGAGAAGTTTGACATTTTGAATTTAATTACACAACCAACTAGCTAATTTACATGATGACAGATTCATTTTTGGTTAAGTGACTAACTGATTAATTGTTTCAGCAACATCTCCCTTCCAATCTAATCACTCAGCACTGGGCTCAACATTAAATTAATCAGCATTAAAGTTTATTTTTATGCTAAAATCACATGTGAGAGAAGATCAAATGAGGTGATATTTTCTTCTCCTCATATGAAATCATTTTACTGCTCCAGTTTCTTTAAACTTCTGAAGCATTATTAAACAACATTTGGACATTCATTATGACAATAGCTCATGTTCAGCTGTTCTGATCCTCATTTTCATTTTCAGTTTACCTCATGTGAAGTCAGAGACATTTATGTTTTGACAGCGTGTCGCCAGTAAATTAAAGCAGTTCTTAATCTTCTCCTGATCAGATGTCAGTAATGACAAAAAGATGTCAGCAATGACATCTGATCACTGACTCAGTAAACATTATTTTATCACAGTTTTCCCTGAGTCAGAAGATTTTAATTAAGCACAAACAAAATGAAATTGTTTTCACAAAAGCGGTTCTTCTTTTTCTGGAGCTTTCAAATGCTTTGAATAGACATTTTCATTTATTTGTTGATCAAATTATCATTTTCCAAAGTGAGGAATGAGCTCTCGTATAAAGATTCAAATGATTAAGATAAATAAAATATTTTTATATTTTAACATTCATTTTCTATTTTTTTCTGTCTTATTTAAAATATGTTGCATATCTTCTTTTATTATTTTTTTTTGTTTGTTTCTGTTTCATTCTGGTTTGATCCTCCTCTATTGTCTTGTTTTGTGTCTTCACATTGGCCTTATTGCACTAAAAATGAATTTCAAAACAAACAAGTAATCAATATCAGTCAACTGCGTGTTTCAGATCAAAAGTTCAAAAACACCAAGTTGGTTTCAACTTCTTTTTCTCCATTTGAAATCATCAAATAACTGAATTTCTTTGACAGACATAAAGCTATTTAAAAGCGACATTGTGGATTCGGGACATTTGCTTAATATTTTCTCTATATCTTTTTAGTTGATAGACTTCTTGATAATGAAACTTGCTGAAGCACATTATAGCGATTCAACAAAAATGAATTAAATCTGCAACATTAAGTCAGTTATCAACTAGTCAGAAACTTTTTTTGAGACAATTTAAGTCCTTTGGGAACAATGGGAACATTTAGTCATTTTTTCTTTGTCTTCTTTGTATTTAAACTGTTGGAGGAACCAAACAAGCGACCCTGGCGTCACCGACTTTAACTATTGACACACAGTCATACATTGGTCGCCACAGGTCTTACTGGTCTCAGAGATGCACTGAAAAGCCTGTTTAAAGTTCATACACTTACGATGCACATAGATAAAAAGGAAATACATGCTAATATTATAAGAGCATTAGACATAGTTCAAGCAACTATAAATAACCTGACCAAACAGTTTTCTTTAATTGCTCAGTGTGTATTAATAAAACTTTTTCCAGCAGCTAATTCATCCCACGTGGCTTGAGTCGTTTCCCCTTTGTCACCAAAATGGTGGGTGCCATTTAACAGCAATGACTCTCATGTTGAGTTTTGTCTTTATTTAATCTATAGCTCACAGAACTTCATGTGTGTTTACACTGTGGACAAGATGAAAGAGCACTTGATGCGCCTTACCTCTGGCGACTAATGCTCACTTGTTTGTCGATGTTTATGCAGCTCGAACAATAAGTCAAGCAGGTTCTGCATGTGAAATGAAAGCAATACTGCCTCTGTTGCTGCTGCTTGGTAGATAAACCTGCAGCTTTGATTTCCACTGTTTTATAAGAGGAAGTGCAAAGGAGCCCAGACCTGCGACACCTGAAGTGAAGTTTTGACAGTGTAGGAAACAAAACTAAGTAAAAAAAAAAAATCAACAAAGAGCAAGAGGCAGTTTGTCTTAAATTTTAAAGGAATGTTTTCAGGCTATAATGGATCATTTCAAATCCTTACAATTAAATTCAAACAGAACATACATCCTGTTTACTGTAATCTTTAAGTATCTGACCCAATTTATAATCTCTGTATCTGTCAAGAAGATTGCTTGAGCAGCATTTTGGATCCTGAGTCACAGCTTCAGTAAGCAGGGCTGTGGCGTTAATGTGCTCTGCTACAAACATTACTCTAGATAACCACAAGCGGTGACTCCAGGATAGTCTGCTCCTGAAAATGGACATGTATATTAAAAAAAAAATTTCAATTGCTTATTCTTTTTGTTAAATTAAGTTTAACAGAAGAAAAGACAAAAAGGGAAATAATCAGGACTAGTTTTGCTTCTGTTTGCAGCATATTGTGTTTGATTTAAAAGCTCTTTACTCTCCAAAACTCACCAAGTTTCACTCTGGTTTATTGTGCTGTAAATTCCAAGTTACTTTGGTTAATGTTAGAACTTGGCTTTTGTTTAAGTAATTACAGGCACAAATAAGTACATATTAATCCATGATTACTTTCTGTGTTAATCAAGTAATCATTTCTGTGAGATGACATCTTTAAATGTCTTCTTTTGTCGAGAAAGACACAAGAGTTAACCACAGAAGCATTTCCTTCAGATCGGAGCATTACAACATGCAAGGATCGCGACTGACTGGAAGCTGCGTGATGAGGTCAATGTTATGGAGATACTCTATATTTTTCTCATCTTCAACCAAATCAACAAAAAGACCTGAAGCGACAGTTTGTCTGTTTGACTTAAATTTTTAAAATGACTCAATCAAATAATCTTAAAAGCAACTTCATGACATTTTAAATCAAAAAGAAAACTGGAGGAAAAGTGATATCATTCTTGGGGACTATTTCAACAGTGGATTAAAACCTCGATACGTATTTTCTCTTGACTGATTTTTGAAAACTAAATCATATTGTATGGAGAAAATGTTTCTGGTTTTCCCTCTGACGTCCCCCCGGCGGCTCTGCCTCAACTCTGTGATTTATAGAGTTTCCTGATGGACCGTAAAGTAAGCTGCTGCCAACTGCCTTTGCTGTTCAGCTCATGGTAGCTAGCTTAATTGCCTGACCTCTGATTAGAGAAGTTTTTGGTATAAGACCCGGAGAAGGGCGTTGACAGAAAGGCGCGAGAAGAGAAAAGGAGAGAGCAACCAAGCAAGAAACTACCATACAAGAGTAAATCTAGGACTGATGAAAGACAGGGCTGGGCTTCTTGCTGTTGGACTAGTAAGTAATATTAGCTGGCGCTGCTATATCCTTGTTGATGGCTGTTACTTAAAGGTTTTTTGCTAGTTTTTGGAATAGAAATGTAATCGTAAAAATACCGCATAGTCCATATTTTCGTGCAGTCTGGAACAAGAACTGAAGTTGCTTTGCCACATTTGGTGAGTATTTGCGGCATACAGCGGTAAAATAAACTACAGTGTGTGTTCATGATGAAGAAACAGTGTATGTGCAACAGTGTTTTTGATGACTCTATGGAAACAGAGGAAGAAGACACCTCAGGCTAACAATGCTTGTTAGCATACACATCCACTGTTATTTCTGTTTGCATCACCTTCGCTTTCTGTAGTAAAACATTAAATTTAAGCGATAAAATCAAGAGAAAACATGGCAGGCGTGTGGCTCCAGTTTTTAGAGCCTAAAAAGAAAGTACTACTTCTGACATTGAATCCATCACACTGCCTCTGCTCCTCTGTAATCCTCTGTTTTGGGTTGGCGAGAAAGGACAGATACAACTTTACATGAAAAGGCATAATATACGCCTCACAGCTGCAACATACAGGCTTTACAAATGATGACCTGAAATAGAACAAATATTTCTCCTGACACGCGGCCTGAAACAAACCAATTTATCTTGAAACATTTCTCTAAGCTGCAACCAACATCTACTTTCACTATCAGGCAATTAGCCAATTTATTGTTTTGACTATAAAATGCATTGAAAAAACACAAAAATGTTCAGTTTAGAGGCTGCAACTGTTTTGAATAATCAATTTATTTTGATATTTTGTCAAATATTCTCCAGTTTGGTGAATGTCTTTGAGTTTTAGACTGTTAAATTGGACAAAATAAGATATTTAATGATATTTTTGACCATTTGAGTCAAAAAACAGACTCTTGGCTAACTGTGGTGCAATTTTAGTAATGTGCACTTAATGAAATAAATAAACAATAATAAATAAAAAGTAATTTTTACTATTTTCTGACATTTAGATGTATTTTTCTGACTTATCAAAAGAAATAAAAAATAATAACTGGCCTGACAATTGTTTTTATTACAATTTAATTTACAACTAAAGTTTCATTTGAGAAAACAGGAGCGGACACTGCTTGACATTAATGTTTGAAAACAACCAATCAGCTATCAAAACACTTGCGAACTACTTTCTTAAACTTCTTTAACATTGTAATTGATGTTTAAATGAAGCATGTGAGGGATTTTTTTATATTAAGTGAATTTAAAAATCAAACCGAGCAGACGTCGATATAGCTTATTATTCACATGAAATAAGGCCTAGTGTATCAGCCGTGGGTGCGGCTGGCCCTTTGCTGCTATCCATTTACTCATGATAGATGAACATGAAGATTCACCAAAATAAAGCGTATCTGTATTTATTTCCTCCCGTTCTGATCCAGAAATAGTCTTTCTGAACCAGAGCTCCTCTTGAAGCCGTCTGAACACAGCAGCAGCTCTCATGCCTAAATGCTGTACTTCTCAAATTCTCACTCCTGTGTTGATCATCCACAACCCCACCTCCCACCTCCCCTCCCCTTTTTCCTCCCCACCAAGTACCACCAACCCACCACAGGGAGGGCCTCCCCGCAGCTCTCCCCCAAATCCACCCCACCCACCCACCGCTGTAGCTCTGCGGACCAGCTGCAGCAAAGCCCAGGATCAATTTTTAGAAATATACTGAATAAATGTCACAGCAGCAAAAATACAAACGGCAGCTAAAAGAAGCTGCAACATAAAACAATGAGGTTTAATGTGGACTATCAAACACACACACGCACTTTAACCAGAAAGCACTCAACATGACCGTGAGCATGATATTTGTGTTGGAGGAATATCACGGAGAAGACAAAATAGCACTAAAACAAAAGACAAGGTCACTGCTGAATGTCACAAACACTCTATACTCTGCTGCAGGAGCAGAAATTATCGAAGCACAGCAGATTAAATAAAACACTCCAGTCCCCGTGGAAACATTACACAAGTGTTATGAAGACACACCGAGAATAAAAGTGATTGAACGTCACGACAGAGCAGATAAAATGAAGCCATTAAACATACCGAATGTCCCTATAGGAGCGTTAAATAATCGTTAAATATTCACTGTAAACTACACGAGTCCACATTACAGATAGATTTTAGTGACGAATGAGTGATTAAGTTAAATAAAATATGTTATAACTATCTGAAAATGTATTAATGAATAGCTGATATTTACATGTATGATATTATACTCACTAGAGTGAAAAACTGACAATCTTAAAGTCAATATTAGCTGCTATATGAACATTTAGGGAATATTATAAGAACATATTATGATAAAGAAAATGTTTTTTGAGCCCACTGAGGAATATCATACATGATTTTAAGGATTATTAGTACAAATATGATACAGGAAAGTATGAATGACTGTGTACAGAGCAAGTATCAACTCCTAAGGGAGTATTATTGGAATATTATACATATAAATAAGAAGCTTGACCCAGAATGGTTGCCACTGGCAACTGTGATAAGAAATTTATAACCAATTTTTGGCCTTTAAAATAAAAAATACAGGCAGCAAATGGCAAAATATCCACCCCAAAAATCAATAAATGTTTAATATCTGTTATGTTAGTGATGTTGTTAGAACCAGAACAAGTTAGTGTAATCATATCTTATCAGACTACTCCCTCACAAACTATGAGTCCCACAGGAATATTATAAGTTTATACTTGATTCAATACAAGTAAGAGCGTATTTAAGTGAATATGAAACACTGGAGTTTTATAGACAGTGTTAACCTCTAGAAGTGTATTATAGGTGTATCATACACGGCAGACAGGAAGATTTAATCAAATAAAGTTAGACTATTTCTTATTTTGTCTAAAAGAATATTTAGTTCACTGTCAGAGGACTAAAGAAATCAAATATATTCACATTTGAGGCCATTTTATTTGACGAACAGCTGAAAATACAAAAATATTCAATTGATCGTGATAGCAGACTGTGATAACAGCCAATATTCACAAAATTTCACAATTTTTAAAAAGACTTTCTGGTTTATTTTCAATCCATTAACTGATCAATACATAGTCTGAGCTATTAACTCATATTTGACAAGCTAGAACCAAAGAAGCAGTCAGTAGCATGCAGTTTACACTGCGTTCCAAACCAAACTATATTAGGCTCCCCAAGTATGACCATTATGACTGACGTAGTCCGATACAGTTCAGCTTCAAACTGTTTACGCCGAATTCCAAACTTCCTAATATTTCCTGCTTCTCGCCATGACCGCAATGAATCATTCATTTTAACTCTGCTTACTGTTTGTCATCACTTCTGAACTTATAATGCAAAGAATGAACGCATGCTAACCGCCACGCACATTAACGTGTCTACGCATACGCAACAAAATATTTAAAAAAAACTTATTTAAGGTAACATTCCAGCGATGCCATAGGTTCTTGGTATTATTTCCTTTGTTTAAAAGATATTCCTCCACATACCACTAGAGGGAGTTAGTACAGATTACCCGTAAACTGAATATAAAACTGCGATCATGAAAAACACACATGGGGATTTAAAAAAAAAAGCTACAAAGTCATAATATTATTTCACATCTATCACTTTATATAATTAAATAATTACTAGCTTCTCGTTGTCCAGATTACCCGTGTTTTGTGCAAGGGATCTACGAAACATGCTGGAAGACGGCAAAAAGTTTAAATATTACAATTTAATTAAAATCTTATTAACCAACATGATATCGAGTTTGCTGTATTCCTCTTTTAGTATGTTTATTTTATGTAATTAATTAATTATTAGCTTCTTGGTGTGCAGATAACCCATGTGCAAGGGAGCTACACAACATCTGGTTGTAAACTGCATCACGGAGGACGTCAAAAAGTTACAATATTTTAATTTAATTTCAATTTTATCTTATCCACTAACATGATATCAAGTTTGCCGTGTCCAGATGCACCTCTTAATATGTTTATTTTATATCATTGAATAATTATTAGCTTCTTGTTGTGCAGATCGCCCATGTGCGAGGGAGCTTGTCCAAATCATGATCACAAAGAACACCAAAAAAGTTAAAATATTTTAATTTTATCTCATCCCCAAACATGATATGCAGTTTCTTGTGTTCCTGGATGGATCCTAACTCCATTTATTTATATTTTCAACTATAATAGGCAGAAAAAACAAATGAAATCCAACACAACAAAAGTGACTTAAACTCACTAGTTACCTTTATACGCACAGTTTTAGGCCTAGAATGAATATTACACGTATATTTAAGTTAATTACAGTGCACCCCATATGATAAGTACTACCATCAAGGGAGTATAGTGTATCATAAACATACTATTATGTACTATAGAAGTGTTATATGAACATCACAGAGCTACTGCTGCTGCTGTTGTTGGTGGTGGTGGTGGTGGTGGTGCTGGGGGAGGGCCAGCTGAAGCATTGCTCCAGCCTAGTGGTGGAAACGAGGCAGGAAAATAGAAGCCACATAATATAATCTGAGTACAGAGACACACACACACACACACACACACACACACACACACACACACAGAAGAATTTAAGATGGAAACCCTTAATCTGCACCCTGCCTACGTCAGTCAGTTCTCGTGATATTTCTGGGAATAATGCAGTGAGATTTTTTTTTTTTTTTTAAGTAGAGGGGGAAGGAAGAGAGGAACAAAAACCTCCTCCACCACAAATATTAATAATGAGACAATAAATAAATAAATAAAATCCAAACACAAGCTACATTTGTGTTGACCTTGGCTATATCCTGTTATTGTCACAAGTTGTATAGAGGAAGAAAGCTGCACTAAATTAATATTTAAAAAGACAGATACTATAAAAAAAATATACAACCAGTTGGATATTTAAAAAAAAGGCACACATGATGAGCCCCTTTCAAAATAAATGACTTTTAATGTCGACTGCATGAGCCATTGTGTGTCCTCTGCATGTTTCCTGTGTTTTTTTTAAGCAGCTTAATCCTCGTTATTTTCAAGTACAAACTCAGACACACACACACACACACACACACACACACACACAATATTAACATTCCTCCTTAAACTGTAGCAATTACGCCGGAGACAAAATGTCGGGGGGGATTTGATAATAATATCAATATGCTTCCTATTATAACCAACACTACTGCTGCTCCTGCTCCACCTAGTCCGTGTCGTACAAATATTTCAAGCTATAATATCACGAAGGTTGTTTTAAAATTTGATTTGAGGTCCAATATATATATATATAAAACAAAATGTCGGTGCGAACCGTTGGAGCTAGGCTAGCCTAGTTTTTGTTGAAAAGGGCTGAAAGAGTGGCGTTAAAAGTTTCCTCCTGGGCCAGAAAAATTAAATTTTATTTAGCTAATGTTGTGCTTAAAAAAAAAAGGTGGAGTGGTGGGGGTTGGTAAAAAAAAAAAAAAGAGAGAGAGAGAGAGAGAGAGAGAGGGAGGAAAGCAGAGACTGTCGACACGACACTCACACACACAAAGAAATTAATCATTAACACGGCGAGAATATCAGAAATATTAAACCCGAATTTAACGGCTGAGTGTCGGATACCAAACGCGACAACAGCTCGGTGTCACAGCCGTTGGTTTCCACCGTGAAAATAACAAAATATCAACCACAAAATCTATGGTGGAAAAAAAAAAAAAGTTGAGCCCCCCCTCCGGTTGAATAAAGTTGTAATTGCAGTCAGAGCAACTCTCGGTTGGTTTGGGTTGATATGAGAAAACAATCAATACCGACATGAGCTCAACTGAAAAAATGAAATAAAACGACCGTTTTTAAGGCTTCAATTCACGGCGACACACGGTTAAAATATTCACACATCAACAGGTTTGAAGACCCAGCGTGTCCGAGTGATATAAATCGACATTAATGTGTGGAAATTATATCGGCTTTACCTGTATTGCATTGTGCTCCATTGCAGTCCTGCATTCCCTCTCTGAGGCCCCTCTCCGGTTACACCGCCGGGACTCGCCGACACACAAACAAACGCACCAGAAAAAAAAAAAAAAAAAAAAAAAAAAGAGAGAGAGGGAGAGAGAGAGAGAGAGAGAGAGAGAGAGAGAGAGAGAGAGAGAGAGTTTTTTTTGTGGAAATGGGACAGGATCTAGGTGTGGCCAAAGTTTGCCACAGAGTACAACTTAATGTTAAAGTCACAGTGAAACGGTTGAAGCATCTTTAGCTTCACGCACACAGCTGACGTACTTCCGTACTGACACGGAATAGGTGGGGCGGGGTTTAGCTACGAGAGACGAGAGTTTTCAATCAAATCCTCCCCAAAAACATATCAAGAAAATCACTGTAGTTTAGTGGGTGTAGCTGTGGAGGAGGCATATGGGCCTTTTTATTATGTTTGCTATTTAGTGAGATCACGTTTTGTATTTTTATTATGAACAGCTTCAGTGATAAACTGTTGAAAACTTAATGTTAGAATCACTTTTATTGGCCAGGTATGTGTAAACATGCGAGGAATCTGACTTCAGCTTCACTAAGCGCTCAATGAATAAACACATATGTAGACATTACTGCTAAAAACACGGAGCACATGTATAATCATAAATATATGAATAAATAAATAAAAACAACATTTGTAGTCTTAACAAATGTCTTATTTGATCCTTATTCTGTCTACAAACACACAGAGAGACTGCCTAAAGATCTGACTATAGTGCAAGGGTGCATAAATATATAGATATAGATATATAACATTTGATCAGCAATGGTGCAGAGTGCAACTTCATAAATTGATGATTGATTGACACTGATTGACCAGAATTACTTTTGGCCAGGTTTGTGAATACATACGAGGAATTTGACGTGATTAGTTTCACGTTGCTCTCATTGCAAGTACACAGATAGACATAAATACAGTAAAAAACAAGGAGGAGCCTTCTTCTTTCAAGTTTTTTGTCTCCTTGTCCCTTTTCTTGAATGTCTTGTGGTCATTTAACAAGTATAAGTCCCAAACATCTCCTGGTTCCAGTTCTGCAAAAAATCTGATTATATATCGCCGAAATAAATATCAATGATTTGCATCCTTTAAATTTGGTTCTTAAAGAATAATTACTGACATTTTACAGTTGCAGCATAAACTTGTCGAAAACTATGTAATGCAGACAAGGCACGTACAGATCTGACTTTTTCTCTCCCAAAGAACATTTGGATTCAGATTCAGAGGTGGTCTGGGGCAGCATGTGGCCACATTCTTATAGCAGTGTGAACGTTAATGTGTCCTGGACCACACTGTAGGACCGCCTACTCAACTAACGTCCTGTAAGAACACAATACAAGCAGTCTGATTTCCATTTGGTTCAATGTGATGTAAATTATGTTTGGACTCTCTTACCTGCCAAGTTAAGCTAAACTTAAACAAATACACAAAGTGGTTGACTTTGTGCCTTCTTGTAAACTTGACTTCAAATGAACATTTAATCTTTTCTTTCCTTGTAAAACAAACATCAAGTTTGTCACAGCAAAGTCCCCAGACTCCATTTAAAAATCTTTGTGAGTTGTTGAGTTTGAAGTAACTTCAGGAACTTGAAACACTGTCTACGACAAATTCTTAATTATTTTTTGTCTTCTTGTAAATTTGACGAATATCTTTCATTAAATTATTTCTTTCTTTGTGTTAGAAACATTGTGCCTGTTTGTCCCAGTGTGTTACTCCTACTGTCTACTACCTTTGAGCCGCCTATGGTGTACCTGTTTATTTGCATATAAAGCAAGAAGTAAGATCACATTCAATGGAATGTGGAAATGCATGTGAGGACGCATGTTAATATCAGGTGTGAACAGAGCCAGAGGTGTGAATCAGCCCAGAACAAATTCAAAATGTTTCATTGTTGTACTTAAACCAAAGTTGACCCCCAAATTAAAAGTGAACTGATTTAAGCTGCAGACCTTAAAATCATTTTTCTTAGTTTTAGCCCACCGTCAGCAGTGCACGTGAGAATTTTAAGCTCTATGGCTGAAAGTGTCATATTTTCACGTTTTTATTATTATTGTTATGATTTGAGCTTCGACTGGAGCTCTTTTAATGACACATCCTCTTCCTCTGTTGTTGTTTTTTTTGTTGTTGGCATAGACTGGGGGTTTGGCACCATCTACTATCCATTATCTCACTGCACTGACTCCTAATAATCACATTACAGTAAGTTCTTCTGCAGATCTTTTCAGATTTCAGTCAAGTGGAGTTACATTTAGATGGAAACTATATTTTCTGTGGGAAGATAAACCAGTGGTTCCTGAAATATATTTTTGCTCAGAATATTTGCCTTTTTGCAGAGAGAATTATACTTGTTTCCTTTAAGTCACTAAAAGGGAAGGAGCAGACAGAGAGAGAGCAGAAGGTGGGACTGTTCACCTCCAACGAAACATCCCTCATCCATGTTATTAGATCAAGAGGAAATAGATAAGTGTAAATTAATAAATTAAACCTCAACCACATTGCATAGAAATTAACAAAATGCATTCTTTTATATCATTACTACTATCTGAATGTTAAGGAACAGCCTTGTGCCTCCAGTGGGAGCACATTTAGCTTGCACAGCGTGGGTCAAAAATACACATCCTCCTGTAGCGACTGCA
The DNA here is from genome assembly GCA_028641955.1 of Protonibea diacanthus. Taxonomy (NCBI): domain Eukaryota; kingdom Metazoa; phylum Chordata; class Actinopteri; family Sciaenidae; genus Protonibea; species Protonibea diacanthus. The sequence continues at coordinate 12,570,221 of CM053990.1, forward strand.
TCCAAACAGTCTAAATATATATATATATGCAGTCTTTTTTTAGCTGCCATATTCATATACAGTAATCAAATACTAAATATGCATGTATCTCCATATATAGCCCTGAAATTAAGCTTTATATCCAAACAGGAGAAGTCCCTGTGGGAATATAAAGCTTGAATATTCATTGACATAAATAATCAGACTGATAGATCACAATCAAATGCTTTAATAAGCATTAATAAGTACAGTGACTGAAGTGCTCAGTTCCTTTTTTCTTGAAGTAAAAGTACCAATAAAGCACAGCATATAAAAATACGCTGTCGGGAAGCCTGACCAGAGTGGCTTAAGAGGGAGGCAGATTCAAGACAGTTCATTCAAAAATCACTGCAAGGTGTTTATTTACAAAAAAAAAAGTACAAAAAATGTACAAAAATAGAATAACTTGAACAGTTAACTCAGTTGAACTCAACTTATAGCAGCGGAAATTACAACTAATTTCATGTGTACATCACCACACCTGATTGGCATACATACAGTACACGTTCTTCTTGTTCTCTCTGTTCTCCTCGATAGAGGACAAGCAACTCCTTAAATAGTCTGTTCACCTGGCATTACCTCTCTGGCTGTACCATTCCTAATTTTACAAGAAGTTTACAGAGTTATAATCACATAGTTTACAATAAAAACACTCTTATCTGTTTTACTAAATATGGTATTGATACATGGGACAAATGGTCTCAGCCACTAGTATGTTTCAGTGTATATTATATAAAATATAGTGAATCAATGCAAGATTAGCATTTCAGATTGTAAAGCCCTCAGAGGCAAAATGTGCTTTGTGAATTTGGGCTATAGAAAATAAAATTTGATTTGATTTGAATTTCACAGTATATACTGTAGTTAGTTTAGTCCAGTGGTTCCACCAGGGGTCAACCAGATTAATCTGAGGACTGATTAATGAGAGAGGAAAGAGGAAAAAACAAAGTTTTTTTTTGTTCTTGCAATGTTTTTCATTTGACCTCTTACAGTTACTGAAATGAAACCATGTGATGTGAAATGTCACTTTGGTGGAACTGAAAACAACGCAGACAGAGACGGTCTGAAACAGACAAACACACCAAAGTTCTGATGTAAGATTTGTATTTTTTAAAGATAAAATCTATTTGAAAAGTAACTATTTGTTAGATAAATGGAGTAAAAACTACCATATTTCCCCCCATATTGCAGCTAAGTAGCTGAAAGCATAAAAACTCAATGAAAGTACAAGTACCTCAAAATTTCCTCAAAGCACAGAACTTGAGTAAATGTACTTAGTTACTTTCCACCACTAAACATGTAAAAAACACTTTTGTGTTGCAGCTACAAGAGGTGGCGCTACATTAAATGTGTAGATCATATTTACATATATAATCTTAATCTAATCCGCAAAGTTACTACAGCTGTTAGTAAAAAGTGTAATATTTAACTGTGAGATGTCAGGGCATAAAATGGAAATGCGTGTAAAGTAGTTCCTCAAAAAGCCCCTCATGTATGTAAATACTTACATATTACCACTGGTGACAAAGCAGCAGGAATATTTCTCAAAATTTTCTTTGATTTGTTCTCAGTTTGTCCTCTGGAAGTTTAGTTTTATATCATGTAATAAATATATAAAATAATGATTTTTTTAGGGTACCTTTCAGAGATTATTATGTGTGTCAAATTATTACTGATGTTTTAATATACATATAACTGTATCTACTTTACGTCCCGTTGGATAAGTTATAACATATTATTATATTTTATTTTGTTTGCAAAATGAAACTCCAGTTGCTTACTTTCCACCACCCATTTCCTGTCTGCCTGCATGTGCTTCCTTCTTGGAGTCTGTCTTGTTTTGAGATTTTAAGGGTTACATTTTCAGGATTCTGCTGCATATACCGCAAGGGAAACATCAAAATAAATATTCATGGTCAGCGTACACACAAAGCCTCTCAACCTCATTGGCTGTGATTGTACAGAAACGTGACACACACACAGGACTGTGGCATCCTGGTGGGGAACACACAGGCTGCTGTTACCAGTTATCTCCAATAGGGGGAGGAAGCACGTGTCTGTTTAAACCTCCACAAAGCTAAAGTGAACACCCCCCTCCTCGCCCATGAGGCTCAGCGTGACTCTCATGTAGAGGCAGGCCTCAACTCCAAACACTCAAATCAGCCTTTGTGCCAATGCATCTGAGTTATTATTCAGGAAATGAACACTGTGCTTTGTGTTAAAGATCAAATATGGGAGTGAAAATCAAGCAAAAAGATGGCTGTTATTAAAGTTGGTGTAAAGTATATTTACTGTAGTACTGGTGTAAATACAACTTTATACTACATTTGTTTTTGTTTTTTTCAGATTACAATTTCACACTACTGTTGCAGTCATATTAAAATGTTTAGATGTTTTAAGTTTAATAATTGTATTTTAATTAATGAAAGAAAGAAATTATTCCACCAAACAGCAATGAGTCAATCTCCATAAGGCTCCATATTAAATTGTCCAACTTCACAGCAGGCTACAGGCAACAGCATGTATGGACATGGTCAAATATGTTCAGCTGAATTTTAAAACTTCATTAACTCCAGCAGAACATGATGAATAAGACGATGAATAAGGATTTTTTTTCTTAACCAATATTGGTGAATTACACTGGGAGGCAATGATAAGAAACGCAGATATATGTTTGGATGTAGTTCAAAACCATGACAAACTCAACATTTAACCCCCAGCAGTTAAATGGATTCTCTACCTGTACACCAAAGTTGGTGATTAGAGTATTGTGATTTCATTAAAGTGCATAAAACTAAGTGGAGAGGCAATATCTATATAAGATACAGGTTAAAAGCAAGCAGCAACCTCTGTGGCTGTGAAGTGAAACCAGTGCAGAAGTGCCAAAAACTGCAGTTCCTCATGCCAATCTCCGTAAGACCCCATGTTAAAATGTCCAGCAGAAATAAACATGTTTACAGCCTGGTACAAAAACTGTTACCTAATATCTAATTTTGACATTTATGAAATGTACTGAGGGTGAATTGTGTAATTACTATTATAAAAATGTGTCAGTAACTCCTCAACTAACCTCAGCAGGTTAAAGGAACAATGTTAAACGAGGCCACTTCCTGTGTCTCCAACTGTGGCGATGTTCAGTTTCTGGGAGCACTGAACTTCATGATATCAGTGCTGTGGCATTGGGCGCAGGGACACTTCTACTACAGTTAAATAATCCGAGAAAAAAAAACACATCCTGTCCTTTCCTAAACACTTTTCCTTGACCTTGATGTAAAACATTAAGTCAAGGAAAGATGTGACAGAATCTATAAAGACAAAAAACATTCACTGCAAAGAGGTTGCACAATTTCATAAAATGTTGAATTGACTTATTTTCTTTAATTTTTCTGTTTTAAGTCTTTTTGAGATGAAGTCATTGATTCAGCGTTTGATTATTATTTTTTTTCTACATTGTAATTAAATGTTGCATGCCATGTTGTGTCGTAACACTTTATGTACACTAAAACTGGAATATGAACAAAACATGTTGATTCTACCTTGTCTGGATTATAATCTCAATGGATCAGTATGACTACAGACAAATAAACCCATACCACATTAAGTTAAAATGCCCTTTTATTTTTATTTATGATTTCAACACAACTACTACAAATTCTTATAATAACAGAAACAGCTGAAGCTTGTAGAAACAAGCAACAAACCGTATGCAGCATTGCATCAACACTGCATGCGGACCAACTTTCTGAAAGCGAAGGAGACAAGCAGTGATGGGAAGTAACAAGGCAAAAAAGGAAGGAAGAAAAAAAAAAGGCTTGTTTTGTTGATTACTCAACAGAAAACAAAAAGTGAATGAAAACATAATTACACTATTTCTCAAACCTTTACCACTAAGAGAGCTGAAAACTTTAAACTTTGTCCTGAGGTCGGCGCTAGAGAGAAAACAAAAGTGTTTATTCTCTGTATGGTAGCCATTTTAGGCAACATGACATCATGGGATGGTGTATAAATAGTATATAAATATAAAAAGTCACTTGTGTAAAATGTGTATATCTACACATTTTCAACTTTTCACATGTCATTTAACACCATTACAGATGATGCAAGTTACAAGTTTTGGACATGCAGGAAAGGATGAAGTCAGGTAACCTTCGGTGTCATTGTAACATCAGGTGATAATATAAAATGGTTGGTTAGTTTTAAGAAAACATCGCGATTCGTCATTGACATTGCTTAAGCTACGTGACTTGCGTATGTCACGTAACATTGTGCGAGTTATGTAGCTTACTCACATCGCTTAAGTTGCATTATGTCCGTCATGTAAGTTAAATACATTACAAAACATATAGCACAAAACATTTAAAATTCGTCATTGTTGACTTTTGCTCGGGACATGAACAGCTTAATCCTGGATCAAAGCGCTGTGTGGTTGGCTTAATAAACAGTGAACACTGCGAAAGAGCAAATTTTAAGGCACCTTGGAGATCAATTTTCGGTCTATAAAAAGTATTTTCCTCCCACAGTCCAACTGACTGAAGCATAAGCTAAAAAACCCTCTTACAATCTCTCTGTATATTTTCCAGTGTTTATTCCTACCAACTGCAGGATGAATTAATACAATTCCAGAAAACATTTTATGTTTTTATGTATGGCATGTGACCAGCTTAAAATCCTGATGTGCTGTCATGTCTGAATGAAGGAACATGAATTGATTAAACTGATTAAAAGTGCATTTTTAAAAATTGAATTGAAGGGTAATTGAAGCACTAAATTTGTCACATAAACAACAAAACACTGGATGTTGTTCACCCTCACTGATAAATGATATAGACGTGATCATGAAAGACAGCAAGATATATATTTTTTAAAACTATTTGACCATTTCTCTTCAAGAAAATGGATCCTTTCTATTTTCATTTAAAAACAGAAAAACGATTTCAGACTCGATTCTGTATCATCTGCATTCCCTGTGCTCTTATTAATCCTCCTCTTCCTCCTCCACTTCCTGCTCCTCTTCATCTTCGCCCTCACCATCGCTGTCTAACAGTCGGGACTGGAGAGCCAGCCGCTGCGCCACGGCCGTTACCATGGCAGCGCCCCTCCCACTGCCATCCTCCGAGACGAGGAAGGTTATGTCACACTTGGGGGCAAGGAGTCGCACCGTCGCCTGGAGCTCCTCGCTGAAACTACAAGAAAAGAGGGAGGAAGGAGAGAGAATAGACTTTTAGATTGAATTTAACTTTATCGACAAGAGATGACAAAATGTATATATGTGACATATATTAAATGCAATATGTATATCTGAGATGTAAAGAGTATAATTTGAATGCATCTGCTGCAGAAATGTGTTGTCACACACATAAGAGGAAATAATACTGCAGGAAAGAGAAGGGGCGGGACTTTTTCAACACTGCGCTGGTTTGATTGGTGGTATTTTCTCAACATGCTGTTCTTCACACAAAGGCAGGAAGTTTGTCGATGTGTCAACAACCAGCTCAACCTCCTGCCAGTTCACACCCACAGATAGATGTGATTTCACATCTCTTCAAAACTAAAAAAAAAAAGAACTTCCTGGTTCATATTGTATGGCAGCTGTTTCCCGTCAGTCGTCATTTGACAGAATTATACAGAATTTGTTTTAACATTCACTGGTGTGTGAACATGAATATTCCTGCTTTACTGACCCCCAGGTTTTAGTCATGAGAGTTTTGACAAGGAGCAAAAACAATTGTGTTAAAAAAAATGTTGGTGTTATCAGGCAGCTGTCTTTCATAAGCTGGATGGTCCTTGAACGCGGCAACAAGGATTCAAAACTGTATCACTGAAACAATAGAAAAACTAACAAAAGACATTTTGGTGAATTTTATTTGTTTATTTTTTGCAATGCTTCAGTCATTTCTGAGGTAAAATTACCATTTTGGTGAGCAAGAAATCAGTGGCAAAAAAAAACAGCAATGGTGAATGTTGGAACAATGAAAAGACTAAAAAAAGACTCAATTTTTTAAATGTTGTTGTTGTTCCAGTTTGAAGTGTGTTTGGTTTGCTTAATGGGGTCTGGTGTGGTTTTGGTCTGAGATGCTGGTGCTCTACTGTGACATCTAGTGGCAAGTGAATTTTGTGTGTGTGTGTATATATATATATATATATGTATATATATATATATATATATATATATATATATTTGTGTTTGTACATCCGATTATAAGCCCACAAAGATGCCAAGTCCAAAAAGATGCTCTTAATAGGTCAATTGTAGGCCCAAGTCAGCTGGGATAGGCTCCAGTTACACATAATGTATGTATATATCTGATTATAAGTAAATTTGAAACTGTTGTAAACAATCACTTAAAAGTGTATATACTTAAAGTGAGGTTAAAGGGGTTAAAGTGTTCTCTCATGTTCTCTCTTACTTGGGGTGTTTTCTGTAGACTGTCCCATCCACCCCCACAGTGGTCTTCAGATGGCTTAACCCACGGTTGACACGGATACGGTTGGCAAGGGTTGCCAGGGCAGCGGCGCAGAGACGGGCAGAGCGTGAGGAGACGGTGTCGCAAACAAGACGCACCACGCGGGAGTCGACCAAATCCGTCCCCAAACCCAACTTTTCCAGAATCTTCTGAGTGTTTTCCAGACCCTTGTCCTGCCTGAACCAGAGACACAGACAGGAAATAAAGACAACATGGAGGATCAAAGAGGATGTATGAATGAAGAAACAGTAATTTAGTCAAGATTGAGTTTGTGTTCCTACAACAACCTGATATTGTAACAGAAGTTGTCTGCGTGGACGCCTTAATATGACATGGAGTGCGTAGTAACATTATTGTTCACTCAAACAGTGTGAATTTCCACTGTTTGGTAAAAATATCGCCCAAACTTTTTTACACTTGAGAGAAAAGTTGATTTATCGATAAAAAGAAATTGTGAAAAGGTCAATGGAAAAAGATTCAGTTAATAAATAACGACATCCGTGGAATGTGGCTTAAACATCCACTGTAGAAATGAAAAAGAATCAGGTCTGTGTTAAGTCAGTCATTTTAGGATACGTTTGGGTTATGAACAACCCTTTCTGATGGGAAACTAAGGCAGCTTTATCAAATTGAAGAAATACTGATTTGGATTGAATGGTTTTCAGCTCAGACAATTCCAAACCACATATAAACCAGTGTCAATGCCTCCTGACTAAATGTGGATAATTGATTTAATGAGACACTCACTCCTCGATCTCAGAGATGAACCTTGTCTCAAATTCTCCTTGCTTCAGCAGCGCCTTTGAGGCCTGTCCGTTAAACAGTAGATTGGCCTTTGTCAGCTTCACCAGCACCAGCCGAACGATTTCTCCCAAATACATGCCGCTGATCATCTTCTCAAAGCTATAGGAGATGAGCAGAAGAGTAAAAAGACCAGAAACAGGCCATCAAACACAAGTTGGAAGTTAAAAATAGCACAAACAATTTATTCTTTCTCTTCATTTTGGAAGATTTTTCTGAGCTGTTCTTGTCACAAGAGAATCCTGATTAAAGACTGAAACATGTTGATCTGTTGAATGGATTATCATACAGATAGTCATGATCCTCAGAGGATCCTAACAACTTTGGGGATCCCCTTCATTTCTCTCTAGTGCCACCAACAGGTTAAAGTTTTCACTGTGAAATATCTTAACACCTACTTGAAGGATCAAATTTGATTCAGACATTCATGGATCTGACCTTCAAGGTTGATGAACTATTGGACAAATTGCCATGTAATTAGGTTCTGACATTTCTAATCGTCATACGTACATGTGGACACCAGGGTTGATGGACTTCTCGTTCACCTCCTTGTCAAACTCCGTCAGGAACTCATCCAGAGAGCCGTCGTCTCCAAAGCCGCCCCACTCTGTGTTGATGCACATCCGGCCATCCTCGCCCTCAATGCGCTTCACGTTCTTCATTTCTTCCATGTAGCAGGCATTGGTTCCTGTACCTACAGAGGAAGAGAAGTGAGATGGAAGAGCAAGCAGATTAAATCAGACCATGAAGGCTCAGGGACTGCCTATTGTTCTGCCTTTGGACTGAAAGCCTATTTGTTCAACAGCCTGTCATCCTGAAAACAAAAGCCCACTGCTCTGAAGGCCTGTTTTTCTTAAAATACATGCTCTCCCTTGAGTTTTTTTTTTTTTTTGCCTTAAATATCCTGTATTATAGTGTATTTGGAAATACAAGAAAGGACAAAGTCAGACGACCTTTGTCAGTTGACCTTTATTTTAATTGTAACCATAATAAACATTGTGAACATAAAATAGTCGCAGTTTATTTAGTTTTACGCATTAAAACTACTTGAATAGGTTTAGGAAAAGATCATGGTTTCGGTTAAAATAATCCAAAAGTGAATGCAATGTGAAGTTCATGTGAACAGAGATCAGATGTGTTAAAAAGCTGCAGTTTTCATCGCTGGGGGTAACTGGACTTGGTTGTGGATCTACAACCGAGTCCAGTTACCCCACCCTTAACACTTCCCAAAGAAAGAAGATCTGGACGACTGAGAACCTTTACAGAGTTAGATACGTCAGTTAAGTTGCATATGTAAGTTGTTGATATCTGTGAGTATTCTCAGATCACCAAGTGTTCAGACTTTTGATCCAATGGGACATTTCATGGGCCATCAAAACAATGGCATGGCATCAAGGGCTCAGTTGCCATCTACCATCATGATTTTCAATTTTAACGTAAAAAACGAAATCTAACACTTAGTTTGATCCAAAAATCTGCATAACAGCTGTAAGGAAATTAAGACTCATTGACCAGCTATATACCATGTTTGGATTCAATCTAAAACATCATCAGTAAGCTGCACTTTTTTCATAGTGTGGGCATAAAGGCATGTTGTTATGACAACAGAGAACAGGGACATGGTTGCTGCTCATACTTTAATACACAACAATCAAACCTTCCTCGCGCACACATTGACGAGCAGCATAATCATCTCCAGAGGGAGAGCGTTTGATTCATATTTCTCTGCTACAGCACAACCCTCATTATATCTAATGTGATCATGGCTGTCGAGGAGCCTCTTCTGTTCACTAGCTACACCACATTATGTTTGTTAGGTGAGACTTAATATGTTCTGTGAGGCTCCGTAACACCTGAGAGGAGATGTTTTCCTTGATTAGCTGTCAGACTCCTGGGTAATGTAAAATTTCCAACAATACAGATCACTGTATGTGCAAGGCTGGAGTAAATACTGTGAAGAAATATGTATCTACTGTATATTCAAGTTATCTTTTGATCAAACACGAAACCCTTCACAGAGAACAGTAGTCGGCTTTTTATTTTTCATGGTGAGAATACAGAAACTTCTCGCCTTCTTACAGTTTAATCAGTTCATCGATGATCAATATAAGTATAGAAAGTCCTGACATAACTTCCTGCCCGTTTCAACTGTTCAACCGTCAATTTCACACTCAGTTTCACTATTTTCTGCACATTTTGCACCACAAGTCATGATTCAATTTGTACTACCTCTGTACAATGCTGTGACTTTCATTCATTTTCTACAGTCTAATTCAATTGTATATAGTTTTTTTAAATCTCTATTTCTAGTTCTATTACTTATTTCTATAAAAATCTTTATTTGTATTTTTACATAGTTTTGTATTTGTATCTTTGCACTGGTTTAATTTAAATTAAAAAAAAATTAAATTCAAATGTATCTTTCTATCTATGTTGTAATCAATAAAGTCTCCATGACAGCGCTTAAAGCATGTGTGCTAAGGAGATAAAGGGGGCGGTCGAATAGCCAGTTTTGCTTAGGAAGTGAACTGTGTGAAATGACGTGATATAAAAATTTTGATCATGAAAGCTGTTCTGTGTTGTTGACTGTGGAGCTGCGGTCACACAGAGTAAAAAGTGTTTCTAGGACTTAGGAGCTAATTCTTCTGACTATTCAACCGTACTCATAATGTTTACCATGATCACCATCTCAGTTTAGCCTGTTAGCATGCTAACATGTGCTCGTTACCAAGAAAGTACAACTGAGGTTTATAAACCAAAGCATTAGATAAAGAACGAAAGCCAACGTGAAAAGTCAATCTAAGCCCTTCAGGAAATATGATTGGGGAAAGTGTTGTACTCAAGATTGGTTGTTGTCTTGGGACCACTTTTTGAAGATCTCGGCCTCGTCTCGGAAGCGGGAGTAAGAGAAAATGGAAGTATAGTGATGTGCAGGTCAGGATTTTTAAAAACCACAACAACCCAATCCATTATGAGAGCCAAACCCCATCACCCAACCTGCATAAATATCTGCTGATTAACCAACCTAACCTGCAAATACTAATACTTTTACCTGAGTAAGACATTGAATGCAAGACTTTTACTTCTAACAAAGTATTTTTATACCATTGTAATTACTTCAGTATGAAACCCAGAGATAGAGAGAGATTCATGTTTATCTGAAGACATCCTGAAGTTGTTTATTTATTAAAATAGACAAGGTTACCGATAATCATGCCGATCTCACAGTCCTGGTCCAAGTAGCCACAGCTCATCATCGTGCCCACCGTGTCGTTCACCATGGCAACTGAACCTATATTATAGTCCTGCAGAGAGACACAGCGATAGACAGGAATGCATCTTATTTATAATCTGTATACCAAATAACCTGCCTACACACAGACACTGTGATACAAGAGAGAGTCACATTGCTTTTAATGAGAGTCTGAGCTGCATAGAAACAAGAGCAACATAAAACATAAAATCAACTTCATGAACATTCAAGAAGAAGTACTGATCCTGTCAAACCCATATTCATGTATTATTGGATTATTATCACTTAATTAATTAGATTAATTGCACATTTGTTTGGCAATATGTGACACTTATATACAGTTTTGAACTAAAAACAGAAGTTCAAGTTTCTCATATTTTATTACCTAATCTTGAGGTCCTTTGTTAAAATCTAGTTTTCAGAACTGGAATATTTCAGAATATCAGTTCAGAACAAGAGGCGACATTTTGAGTAAACTCATGACTTGTATCAGTATCAGTCTCTGTACCTGAAGACATGTGACGTACATGCTTCACTGTGGATCTTTGCCGCACAGATCGATCGTTTCTTTGCTTTGTTTTGAGTCAGTGAACTAACATTATCAGTGGTGCTACATTTGAAACTATGATGCTGTACATGTACCTGTAGTGTCATTTCTGGATGCATCTGTCTGATGAAATGTTTTGATGTGCCATTGAAGTCAGGTGGAAGGAGCAAGAAATATAGAGGAGGTTGGGTGGATGAATTGGTCAAAACAGAGGACTTTCACCCAGGAGACCAAAATTATTTTGAACTTACTTTAAACTAAGTTATGAGACTTTACTATTACTTTACTACAAGTTATGGCCTTGTTACTGTTATTTTAAGTTGTTCTATGTTAAGTTGTGTTAAATTACGCTGTGTTGCGTTAAGTTACGGTACGGTACGTGGCGCTGTGTTACGTTACATTACGTTGTGGTACATTGCGTTATGTTACGTTGCGTTGTGTTATGTTGCGTTGTGTTGCATTACACTGGGTTGACTTTACTTCACACACGTTTGACCAAGGGACAAGATATTCAATTGACGTATCACAGCAGCTCTCATCTTGTGCTCATCATATTATAACGAGTACGGTCTAGACCTGCCCTGTATAAAAAGTGTCATGAGATAACTTTTGTTATGATATGGCGCCATATAAATTAAACTGAATTGAACTGAATATTGTTCAACATCATATTATAAAATATTACAATATTTTTGACTGACCCTTCTCCTGTCAATGGCGTCTTTCAGTAACTGCACCACATCTTTTCCCTCCACTCCGGAGCATTTGAAGCCTTTGGTCCAGCGGATCAGGATGCTCTGTGTCGAGAGAAATTCAATGCAAAAGACAAAAATGTTTTTAAACAAGAAGTTAATTTCCTTCAATTAAAAACTTTGGCCCAGTGAGAGTCTCATGCAATAACATTTCCATATTGATGTCCTAAATTGGACTTTCTGTGAGATTTGCTTGGACAGTGTTTAAAGCTAAACTCTGCAAGATTAACTGCTAACACTACCTTTAATGAGATTTCATCATTAGCATAATTAAAGACCCTAAACTTGTCAAATAAGGCTGCTTTTTCTGCTGTTTGTGGGAAAGTTTCATTAGTTTATGTGTATGTATGTATGTGTGTGAGAGACCTTGCCGATTTCTTTCTGTTCGCAGGGGAACGAGAAGGTGAAGCCTAGAGGAAGAGTTTGCCCCTTCAGATTGTTAGCGACGAGGAAATCATAGAGACATGCCGCGATGTGGTCGAACAGCTGGACAGAGAGACAGACAGACAGATGTGACATCTTGAACAAAGAAATAAACAGATGACATGATGATTTAAATGACTTCAAGTAATAAAGAGATTATTTGCAAATAAAGAGGAAGGAAATGACTTGACATGTTTGTTTGAGCTCAACTTTTAAAGTAACAGACTGTAAACGTGAGGACAAAACTCATATAATAAAACTGTGCTGCCGGGAACGGCAAAAGATGTTTTCTCTTTCTATTTCAAAATAATAGACATTGCCTTTTGTTTAGCTTTCTTGGCTTCTGTATGTTTTCTGTTTTCCTAAATATTTTTTTGTGTCACCTTTTCTCCCTTCCCTTGCATGATTTCCTCGGGGATGGCGCAGATCTGACTACCTATTATTGGCATTTTCTGCTCCTTTGGCACTACACGGACATGAAGAACCCGGAAGTTTGTTCCACCAAGATCCAATGCCAGGAAGTCGCCTTCCTCTGCCAGGAGGAAGTTGTGTTTTTTAGTTATAAAGTGAAAATAAAAACTAGAAACTTAAGTTGACTTGAAATGAACAAAACTTAATGATGAAAGTTGAATGTGGGCCTCGGTTGCCCCTCTAACATTTCAAGATCCTTACCCGTCCCATCTGGTGTGGACCTGACAAAGGTGGGCAGCATCTTGACGGGCGCGTTCTTATGAGAGTGTCTCCCCAAACCTTTGACCAGATCCTTCTTGAGCAGAGAAGAAACCTCCCGTAGCCTCTGCAGGGACAGACAGAAAGGCTCCAGGTAGCCCTGAACCTGCAGAGAGATACACAAGAAATATATATACAATGACATGAATGTATTTGTACAGACTGGGTGAAAACGTCTCAAAGGTCTCAAGGCACTCTGTAGGGTTTGTGCAACAATAAAATGGCTTAAATGTACATGGCAGCATGTATTTCAAAGGTATTATTAATATTGTTTTGTTGCAGATTGTTCACACGAAGCAGACATGACCCACAAGAGAAAACACTGAATAATAATTGTAATACATGTTAAACTTATAATAATAATGGAACAATAATCACATGACTCAACCAGGATTAAAACATTTCAGGACATTTTGAGGCAACAACACAACACAAAGATAAAGTGTGTGTAAGACAGACACATCTTTTAGCCACAAGATGGCAGCGATTCCTCGACACACGCAGCATCAGAGAGCTGACCACTGATCGTCCACTGCTGGAGTCTGGTGCTGTTTAAGTGGTTCATGGGAAATACGAATCAACCAGGGGAACCAGTTGAACAGTTCAAGAGGTTAAACTATTATCATTCTCGCACATTTGAATTATCTCACACAGGAGGTTGTTCTTCCAGTTCTGATGGACCTCGTGGTATTCAAGGAATCTGTTACGTCAGGATGTGACTCACCAACAATATCTTCTAAGACAAACGTTGACTAACAAACTCCAGACAGAAATCCTGAGCTCATCGAGCAGTGAGTAAATGTAGCTGAGTACATTTGGAGTTAAAATAACCGGAGGCGTGGCAGAGTGACTGCAGAGACAGTGTTGTGATTCAATATGACCTCGGTTCACTTTTTCTTTTCTGGACTGGAAAACAAATTTTAAAAAATGAAAATCGAAAGATATTTGATGGAAAAATGGTTCCATCAGTATTTCCCCTGTCATACTTCACTGAAGACGTCAACTAAACAGAAGTTTTAATCATTTAATTTTTCTTCTTTGGGCCCAAAAATTTGAGGTAAATGATACATTTGATGTCTGAATTATTCTGTTTTTTATCTCTGTTAAAACAGATGATATTGAAGGAAAGATGAAAAACAAATTGGTGACCCCAACTTTTTGTGTATATAAATACATAAATATTAATATTATTTTTTAAAGACACAAATTAACATATCCACCACCCATCACGGAGCCTGTTCCACCCTGGAAGTAGCCTGGGGTCATTTGGGTTCACTCTGCTCAAATAAGTTTTTTTTAAAATTTTGGTTTATTTTCATGTAAAACTTTTAAATAAAGGATTTTTTTACTTGGAACAAGTAAATGTGTAGATCTGCAGTGTGGTATCACTACTTTTATTTAAGTAAAAGATCTGAGTATTTCTTCCACAACTGGTTACAATTCTTAAAAGGAGTGTCAGAATCAATGTCCGTATCACGATGGTTTTGCTTTAAAGAAAAACAAATCCTCATACTGCATGTTAGAAGTCATTCGACCACTCAACACTAAACAGACATTGTGTGTTTGACTTTATATCAGTCCAGAAATATCAACAGATATTCATTTGACCTGCAGCAAACAAGAAGAGATGCTCCTCCTGTGTTTCTGTTAAATGAAATGTTTCAGACTCATTTTGCAGGAAGAGGCCTGGCTGGTACGCCATGTAATGATCCTCTGGAGATGGCAGCAACAATTCACGTTTCTCTTCCTGTTTTCCGCTTCCTTCAGAGCTGGAAAAACCCTCCCACAGCCTTTAAAAACCAAACTGCATCTTGAGTTCTACTTTAACAGTTTTCTACAGAGTGACGTAGAAGCGTGATCACACCTACACAGCATTTTGGTGCCAAACTGCAGTGCAAAAGTTTTCTTTTTGGATTTTCGTGCAAGTTAAATTGCATGCCGACTGGTTAGAAGTAAAACTGAGGTTCAGAGCGAGTTTTAAGTTTTGCTGTGACTGTTTTGTTCAGAAAGATCTGTGTCAAGGATCCTCTTAACATAATATAATGAGGAAAATGAGCAGTCCTAAGACTTGGTCTTTGGTTGGTCTTTGGTCTCTAACATTTGCACATGTATGGGAGGGGGGAAATATCGGACGGCTCACCTTGAAATGATCAGCAGCTTCCTGTTCTGTTTCTATGGACTGCCTTTGTTGTATTGTCTGTATTGACACTCCTGACAACGTGGACTTCCTTTTTGGATCATAAAGTCAAACTCAGACAAGCTGGATTATTGAACAAAAATTTTGGAGAGTAATGTTTCAGCAAAGATCCATCTTTGTGTACAGGAAATTTGGGTAAAAACGGAGGTGTTTATTCTTAATAAAATAAAATACATTTGGAACAATTGGTCTGTTAATTTAGCCGAGCTCTTCCCACTCTTGTAGTCCAGTGCAGGTGCAGCTTCTAGATGCCTCTTGCAGAGTACCACAGTGCCACTAAAATAATGCATAAAGTTTTGGTGATACGTCTTGTCGTAGTTTTTATGATCAAAGATCTATGTTTAGCTTGTCATGGTTGTGTCTTTGTCATGGGAAAAAAAAAGGCTGTTGATTAACATTTTTCATCATAGTCTTAAGTGACGAAACGAAGCACATCATGCAACGCTGTTGTTTGCTCAACAGAACTACAATAACAACACAAACAAAGACACATTTTTATTGGTATTTGTTGTTCACCATAGTTTTCTGTGTCATCATCAAGCCCAATGAACCAAACCTAAGCCATCCTAAATGCAATATAAGCTGTTCGATTAAAACACAACTTTACAGCCATGTGGGTAAATTTGTGGAATGTGTCCGGGCAGGACGGGTTTGTGTCTGTTAAGTGATGGGGGTGTGCACTGACACGAGTGTTGCTGTACATCCAGATTTCAACATTGTGACTGCAGATTGTATCAAAAACAGAATCAGTTTCACCACGTCTGTGGTGTGATGGTAATTATTTACTTTGGCGGGCTGGCACACGTGTTCTTTAAGCCTATAAAATACCTCAGACAAGTTTTAACACAATGTGCATGCATCTCTGAATTCCCATGGATGTGAGCAAACATCCACAGCCGATGATTTAATTGAAACAATAACTATTGCTAAGTGTATTTTCAAACCTCTTCCAGGACCCTGAAGTGTACCGAACATCTATGCACACACAGTGTTATCATGAGGATAGGGGACAATTATTTAAGCACTTAGCACACTTAACAAGTATGGTACACTTGGTGCCAATGCCATAAACACAGCAGTTTTGCTGCTAGGTGCTTTACAAAGGAGTAAAGCCTCTTGGAGACTGACTTCGCCTTAACATCTCTGATAGCATCCAGGACTGGCTGTTGATGTGTCAGTCCTGAAGAGGGACTTTTCGAACATAACTTCTAACCCAACAAATTAATGAAGTGAATTTCGATGTGTTCTTCAGTCTTGGCTTTAACACTAAATTACTGTTGCAGCTGATAAGCTAGTTAGATGCAAATGCTAACATTTGTAGCTTACGTACAGTTAAATCCATTCACATTTTTGCTCTTTTATATATCTTTATATTATGTTATCTCCGTCTCTCTTCTCTTCAGCTTCATGTACACCACTTCAACATGAACACAATTTCTGTTCGGAGGAAGAGTTTAGAGAATGGTGAATTCTTTTATCTGATCCCATCCCATTTCCCATCCGTCTTTGAGTTCATCCTGGTTTTAGCACGAGGATGTGAATGAGGTCTGGAGGCTGTTACCACAGATACAAACACCCCTGTCCCCCTGTCCATCTCTTCTTCTCTCACGAGTTGCAGTAACTTTCCATAGGCGTGTTCATTCAGACCTCGCCTCACTCTTTCTCTCTCTAGTGTTTCTTCACCTCCTCCTTTGATAGCCTCGTATGATTTGTCTCTACATGCTCCGACCTGCTTTTACTTAACTTCATTCTTCCATCATGACTCTGACAGTTTGGACTATTATAATGCTTTCTATTGACTTGATCCAGCCTGCAGTATACAGTAAATCACTCTGCCAATACACGTAGTGCTAGAAGTAGCTATATCATGTTACGTCAAGAATTTAGGATTTTAAGTAAAAGTACAAAAGTATTAGTATCAAGGCCACTAATTTAACTATTATGTTTACTACTGGGGTTGTAATTTGCAGTAGTGTTTAACAGGACTGCTTTATATGGAGAGGTGTTTCTAATATTTTGGCCAATCCATTTACATGCATGACAGGGCCATAATTAGACCACACCTTTCAATACAATGCACTCCTGTACAACAACAGTGGCCATGAAGACCTCAGTAAAAACATAAAGTAGTCATGCCTCTCTGACAGTGTCAACAAAAACTGAAACATTATGTGCTTCACAAAAGTATAATTTATGGCAAAGCTGTTTTATTGGATCACAGTGGATTATACAAGTGTACCAAATGATGTGGTTGCTGTATATTACTTTATACACTTCTGGGTAGGTTGTAAATTTCCCAGGGTGTTTTTTTTTTTTTTTTTAATATATATAAAATAATATCATTGTATAAGTGTTTCTTATATTTTATTTTATGTGAATCTAGAAAATTAAAGGCAGAATATAATATTCATAACTATATTTTCATTAGTGTATAATCAGCTGAAAATAAGAATAATTGTGTTTCTGTTACCTTACAATGAAACTTTTATATCTAGAGACGCCGGTGGTCCTCTTACATGGAGTCAGCCATGTTTCTACGGTAGCCCAGAAAGGACAAACTAAACACTGGATCCAGATTTTGGCATGTTTCACAGCCACCATACTTTCTGCTTCACTCTTGGGTTGCAATCAGAAACTACTCCCCTAGATGCCACTAATCCTTTAAAATATGAAATAAATGTTGCAGAGTAAAAAGTACAGTATTTGCCTGTGAAATTGAGCGAAATAAAGCAGTACGAGTAGTAGTAAGTACTGATAACATTCTTGTGCTTCAGTAGGTTTTAAAATGCAGTATACTGGTATCTCGGTATACCTTTCTCCCAAACAATTACAGGCACCGATGGCGTCTGTCATCACAACATAATTATAAAAACAATTTAGTCCACTGGTTTTCAAACTATGGTACGTGTACTACTTGTTGTACGCCACATGCATACATCCATGATTGTGACAATGAACAGTCACTGTTAGTGGTCACTCAATGGTCATTTGGAAAATGGAAATACTACAAAGTAAAGT
This sequence comes from Protonibea diacanthus, assembly GCA_028641955.1. Lineage (NCBI taxonomy): Eukaryota > Metazoa > Chordata > Actinopteri > Sciaenidae > Protonibea > Protonibea diacanthus. The sequence goes on from CM053990.1 coordinate 12,588,423, forward strand.
GTGGCACAGGAAACTCTGGTTCTTGGGCTGATTCTGTTCAGGATCTAACAGAAGTCAACAATGAATAATCTTATTATTAGGAATAAAACCTCCTATGAAAACTGTCAGGAGCTTTCTGAGTTGGTCCGTGATACATTGATTTAGTCATATATAATAAGTCATATATAAATGTGACCTCAGATTGAACCTGGTGAAGTGCTGGAAGTCATTAAGTCATGTTCCACATAATTCCCGTTCATCTGTCATTGAGTGGTCCTGTGACTGAATAAAAATAATCTGATTTTGTAATCTGACAATCCTCCCATAGTGAGTAACAACTTACTAATTTAAAGGTTTTACCCAATCGCTTTGGTTTCCGACACTGGGATAAAAAGTTTCCAGAAGTTGCCAAATATCAAAGTTGAAGTACTCATTGTGGACAACAACTTCTTTCTTCACACTTCACACAACATAAAGATAAAACTGGAAATAACAATAAAACCAGTAAAACCTACACAGCAACCAATAATAATACATGAAAAAAACATGATCATCAAAGTAACTAAAGATTTCAGATCAATGTGGTAGATACAATACAATATTTTTGTATGTAACGAACATATCCTCCTCAGACACGTACCTGACTGAGCGTGTCTGCTGGTATGCCGTCTCCGTTCATTTTGGCCTTCTTGGAAATCTTTGTGTCGTTGTTGCTGTTTGCTGCTGCACTGCTTATCTGGACAGGAGAGATAAAACGGTCAGTTCACCAAATTTACAAGAAATACTGTGTGTTCCAGAGTCATGAAGTGACTCGTGCCACCAACACTGAAGGTGAAATAACCTTGTGATTACAGCCATGAAGCTGTGCTAATGACCTAAATGCAAACATACTCACTACGGCAATGCTAACATGCTGATGTTTAGCAGGTACATTGCAGCCGCAGTATACCTGGAATGTGTTGCATCTATGCTGGGGGGAATTTAGCCGTAACAGGACAGGAGAGCTACAATTTGCTAACATTAAGCTAAATGTAATTTATTTATGGCTGCTGAAAAACACAAAATATCATACTTAATACAAAACAACAGTATTAATCTACAGACTCCAGGTTTGGAACCCCAAAAGACTTCTTGGTTAAGAAGGTTCCCAAGTTTTTGTTGCACCTGCAGCAAACTGGAGCTCCTAAGGTCTTGGAAGGTTTTATTTTCCCCATCTTACAGGAACTAGATTAAAAAAAATTGCATCTTCTGGAACATTGTGGAACACATATATAAGACGTAGAATCCACAAATAATGGATGGACAACTTTTCCTGTTAAGAAAGCTAACATCCGTGTTTGATTCTTATGACTTCCCTCCTTCTGACAATCCATCACACACACAAGCAGTTATAATAAACCCATAAAACTGTACAATGACTTGACATTCGGGGTGACAAGGAGGTCAGGTTTCTGAGGAAGTGGTCTGATGTGTCTGTGTGTAGATTCTTTCACTTGTGGTTGAAAATGACTATCAAATATTTGTTTCCCACGAGATCTCCAGCTGGACTTACCTTTAATCAATATTGATTTTGGAGCCTGAAGCCAATTTGTCTTTTTTTTTTTTTTTTTTCCAGGTGTTGAAATTATGTCTGAACCTGCAGGTCTGGACTTCTTTCTATTCTTCTTCATTGTCCTTGAACAAGCTTTACATCATCTGTATTTATATTAGCAGCTAGCAATGTCAGTCAGTTTACCAACTTTGGTCCAGACTGAAATATCTCAAGAGGTATCTGATAGATTGTCATGAAATCACCCAGCAAACAAATCACCAAGAATCCTTTTAGTCCAACATTGTGCTGCTCTTGAGTTCATGTTACAAGTCAAGTGACATCTAAAAGTGGAACAAGTGCTTGTTTCACTTCTATCTACTACCTTTATTTAATTGGCCCGATGACAACTTCTATCTTGGGAACTGCTCTGTCAGAGGATCTTGATCTCAGGAAAAGTCCCTTAATGCTGAGGTCAGGAGTCAGGACACACATGATTACTGATGACACCTATTTCCATCTACAGTCTCTCTAACTACACTTCTAACTACATTAAAGAACCACCTAATACATCAATGATAATCCAAAAAATGAAACATTTACAGGCATAATGAGTACTTTCATTTGATGCTGATGCTTAGATAATGAGTTTCAGTTTATGGCATGGAGCTGTAAAGGTGTCTGAGCTTTTCATGAAGAATGAAGCAGGACAAGTTTGTTCCTCATTTTTGTAACATAAACAGCAGATATGTATACTGGACCGTGTACAAAAGTATAGTTACTGCTCGTCACGCTCAGCCTGAGCTGCCTGTCTTGTGACAGATGAACAAGAGACTCAAACCTGAGGACGCATAGTTGAGCCGTGAACTAATCATTTCTGTTTCCTGTCCTCACCGATGCAGCTGCCATGTAGCAAGGGAACGTACTGCCTGAAAATGAACGAATCACTCACTGAGACGACTCCCGAGTCATATAAAAGATTAGTTCAAATGGAACGATACGTTCACAACCGACACACTGCTAAGACTCCCAGTGTCTGTCTGTCTGATGATAAAGTTGGTGTAGCCATTTAACACCCCCAGTACCTCTCCATAATGTCCCATAACTCTGTCCATGGGGATTATCAAACGGCAAAACAAGCACTTAACTACTAACTACTAAGCAATAGTCATAGTAACCTATTCCAAAATAATTCAGATGTAATATATGAGATTTTACACATTTTACGTGGAAGGAATCACACAATTAACTTATTGCATCACTGTGAACATGAAGTGTACATCTACCGGCAAATACTGTAACTATTCCCTCCAACTGCTGAATAAATGTTGTTATATGAACTTAAATCATTGCATGCAAACCAGTCAGTCATTAAGAAACTCCCTACAGTATGGATGAGACAAAACAAACAACTGAAATGTTACAAATACTTTATAAATGATCTGAATAAAGTTTCACTGATTAATCTACCGAACAGTGTACAAATATTGTATAAAATGGAATTAGTTTAACTGCCAACTACATAAAAAAAAATAACAATCCAGGAATTTAAACACTGACAGGCATCTTTCTGCAAGATGAATACTTTTAGTTGCTAATACTTTTACTTTAATAGACTTTCACGTGTATTGGAGTACTTTTACGCTGTCTACAGTGTCGTGTTTCTACTTTTAGTTCATTAAGACACTTTGCAACACAAAGGTTGTGACATCTGTAACCACATCGCGACAACACTACACCAGGTTCAGTTTTTTATAGATATTTTGGGTGGAATTACTCTATAAAGATCACATTACAGCACCCGCAGCCTTTTTACTCCACCCATTCCAACCAATAAGATGATTTCTGACTGCTCCCTTCACTCTCAGGTGTCTGTCATTGACAGGGACTGTCACCGTTTTCATGTTTGCATGAATGAAACCTGAAATACGGACTCTTCTTCAGGCTGGATGAGGATGTATTTGTTGCACGGCTCAGCTCGTTTTAGCTGCTGTAGAGATTTCAACTATGAATCTAATCCATATAAGAGTATTTCAGGTCCCCGAAGGCAACAGAAAACAAACCAGACCATCCAGATCTTGAGATGAGCAAACATTACTCCTTTAGTCACAAGCATAAAGGTGGAAACACAGCTAAAGGTTTCAAATCTGAGGTTCAGGGACCTCTTTGGGGTCATTTAAAAAGGAAGCAGGGATTGGAACCCTTGAAAAAAAGTTTTCTTTAAAAACTAAATCTTTCCAAACAGGACAGAAAATAATCAATCAGCTGATTCAAGGAACTTTAGCTCCTTTTTCATGGATCCAGATGTGGAAACAGAAGAGGAGTCACTCACCTTCACCACCGCGCGCTCTCTGACAGGAGTCAACTTCCTTAATGAAAACTAAACAGAGTGTGAAGACTCAGTCAGTCCTCCGTGAGATTTATATCGCAACATGAGGCTGCGTGTTTCTGCGTCGACAAGACACGGAGGATGTCAGGAGCGGTCGTCAAGTTTACCCGCGTCGGCACGTAGCCAAACAGCTGGTTTCACTGAACAAACCGACACTAAGAAGCACAACCGAGCCGACCCGAGCCGAGCCAAGAATGCGAAACACCGTGTTCTGCTCTTGACTGAGTCCACAGGAGGGCGGAGGTCGTGGAGATTGCAGTCCGCAGGTGTATATCTGCGCGTAAAGGCGCACGAAAAGCGCAGCAATGCCTCTGTTCTGTCAGTCCAACTCAAAATAAATAAAACTAGAGTGTGATAGTGATGAAATACATTTACATTTAATTATATTATATATAATATTATATCATATTTAAGTACTGTACTTAAATACATTTTTTTCAGCTTTAGCGACATTACAAATTAAGACTTTAACATAAAAACACATGAAGAGTGGAGGGAGAGGGTGACACTACAACCCAAAAATTGAGAAGAGTTTAACAAATGTGCTGTCAAAACACACGTGATATTTCATGGCAGAACCTTTATATATACGCTGTTTTAAGGGCATTTATACAGAATCAATTTAGAGACTGTTAATTGTACAGTAAAACACTGAAATATTTCATGGTGAAACTTTCATTTTGAACGACATCGATGTGATATTTTCGTGTCAGTTACACAGAAAAACAGAGTTTCTTTTGATGAAATGAAAACGTCATAGCAGAAAAAGTTTATTACAGTAAAAATTAAGGTAAAATTTTTTACCGTAAAAACAAGTTGTTGTTTTTGGTTTCTTTCTTTCTTTTTTTTTTTTTTTTTACACTTTACACTTTACAGGTTGGCAGAGCCATGAAAGTGTGGAGGTAGTTGTCTGGAGTGTGAGCATTTATCTGTGTTGGACAGACACATTTCATGCAGTTTTTTTTACTGGGTTAGTTGTAGATAACTTGCACCACGGGGGTCGCCTGGTTTGGACCTCAGCTGGGGCCTTTTCTGTGTGGAGGTTAAATGGTGCCTGTAGTGTTTGAATGCCCTGTGATGAGCTGGCGACTTGTCCAGGGTGTACCCCGCCTCTCGCCTCATGTCTGAGCTGAGATCCTGATGGATGCTGATTAGAGAGTTCTTTGTCATAAGCAGTGAACGATCAACTCTTTTGATGACGGTTGAAGTTACTTTTCATGCCCTGTTTCCAGGCTTGCTGCTTTCCCTTTGAAGGATTTGAATGTATTTGTTGTAATGTCGAGGTCTGGGCTGTCGGAAACAGTGTCAAGGTGTCACGTTGGGCTTCAATCGATTCATGAAAACAAATAATCACAGTCGCACTCTGATACAAAATAGTTCAAAATGAGCTCGACCTCAACACACTACAACAGTAAAATCATGCTTTCACATCAGCCACAGGAGACATTTTATATTAGAAATTTTTACTCGTAACAGTATTTTTACAGTGTGGTATAAGTATTTTAAAGTAAAGTATGCACCTCTGTCTGTTTGATCACTTTTGTCCATGTACAAAGACAGTTTTTATTCCTTCCACGACGTTCCTCATTCCTTCTAACTCGATTTGTAACAGTCTTACCTGCTAACTGTTGCAGCTGAACGTTGTGACATACTCTTACAAAACAACAGTGAGCTCGCTGCGTTGCTTTATACAGGAAACACAAAGTTCAGGCTAGGAGATTAAAAAGTAAAACATAACAATACACAAACAAAGTATCACCTTCATCTCTTCCATGAATGAAACAACACGTCTGCAGTGTGTAACAGTGACTTTACTTTTGTTTTGTGACATCAGTTCACCTCTAAAGTGCTGATACAGCATTCAAGTCCGATACTCTGAGCATACAGTCGAAGAAAAAGTTTCCACGTCGACTTGACAGGAAATATTTCAGTGGTAAAGATGGTCCACAGTGAGGAGGATCAAAACAACAGGACAGTTACTTTTTTTTTTAATGTACTTAAGTGCAAATTTAGCTGACACAGAAGCAGAAACTTTGTGTCATAATGCTGCTGTGACAGAGCCTCGACAGGCAGTTTATGATCTTTAATGTTCAGGCTATACATGCATCAACGTTCAAACTTAAATGATCGAGCTGCAGTGAGAAAAGGCGATAAGGATGACTGAGGGATGTGTAAGGAGATTGTTTCGATTCCTATTTTTTATGAGAACGTCGGCTGCACGTGTTCAAGGCTGAAAACAGACAAATCAAACTAGATGAGCAGTTTAATTTTTTGTTTTAGCTCCTCTCTCAAACCTTTTGTGTTTTAATAACATTTCTAAGACGCTCATCCGAGACCACAAACTAAACAAACTGTTGGACAGACAGAAAGTGGAGAAATAACAAAGTTGTCCTGGGAAAAGAAACCGCTGTAACCTGAATCAGTACGGTGGACATTTCAGGACATTTTAGACTTTCACTTGTGCCACCGCCTGTGTTCAGAGCTGAATGCTAAGGCTAACATGTTAGCATGCTAATATGGCTAACATGTTAAATTGTGTTAATACCTGACATTTAATGTTACCATCTGAGATTCTGTATATTTAGCTGGCATGATGATGTCATTAAGGATTTGCTTCTGTACACTGACTTCCATCAGTACATCTCATCCACGTCTCGCTCAAAAGAAACATGCAACACTGTCTGATGTTCCTGATACTCAAATGTGAGAATTTCCTGCGGTCAATTTCTGTTTGTTTAACAGTTTACATGTGTCACATGTTAACAATTTAGTACAGGCTAACGTTAGCATGTTAGCATCTACACATGCTAACATTAGCATGCCTTCAGTTAGCGTGGTAAAATGTTTAGCATCTAAAATTAGCATATGAAGAATTTACTACAGTATTTAATATGATTAGCAAACATCATGTTAGCAAGACAGCATGTTGTGTTAGCATTAATCTCAAAATACAGATGAGGTGGCTCCTGTCAAAGTATCTTGACCTCATGGTGGCGCTGGAGGAAAAGTCAGAGGATGACCAAAGTCAGTAGGGTTCATCGTGTGGATAACATGAACGCCTGTATAAGATTTCAGGGCAAACCATTCGATAGTTGTTGAGCTATTTCAGACCAAAGTGGTGGTCTCACAGTTAGCAACAGTAACTTGTCATATTTCGAGCTAAAGGCAAAAAGACGTGATGGACACTCAACAAATGTTCTGTTAGATGTTAAACAAAGCTACAGTAACAAAAAGGAAATGTTTCAACGTGTAGAGGTAGTCTGAAACACCTTTAACATAAACAAATGTCATTTAGTGGCACAAAAAGAGTCAGTCAGGTTCTTCTGAACATTCAAGTGCTCGCTGTATTTGTTTACCTGCATAAATATAAAAACTCTGACATCAGGAAGTCTTTTCTCATCGTAAAGTCCAACCTGATGACTGTTTGTCTTTGTTAAGGCTCTGCGCGGTTTCCAGTCCTCATCTCCGTCTTTGTCTTGGCTTCTTGGGTTGCTGCTGTTTCTTGAAGTCGATAAGGCAGTCGGTGGCCTCTGAGATCGGCGTGAAGGACCTGATGGGAGAGTTACTGATCCTGATCGCTGAAACGCCGCCTTCCTCCTCTTCGTCATCATCGTCATCCAGCAGATCAATGACATCTCTGAATACATGAAACATAAATACATGATTGTTAAAACAAAACACATCCGTCCACACTGGAATGAGATGTTGGTGTTTATTTGCACTGAACGTAGCAGCTGTGAAACAATCAGAAAGGAACGTTTTATTTCTCTGATGGCCGTCCATCCGTCCGTCCGTCGAGGAGGAGGACTGCTTTTATAGCCTTTCTGACCTGATTCGGTCAAGGCAGCCTTAGTACAAGAGAGCATTCAAACTGTCACCGGCTTATCACGTCCACACAGATAAACAACTGTCATTGTCGTAATGTCAGAGTGTTTCTAAGACGTCTCACCCTGGATGCAGTCTGGATCCAGACGGCCCGGCCTCTGTGAACACAGATCAACAACAACATGAGAGCTCTGATCTTATTAGAGGCTCACAGAGCGGCTGTCTTTGACTCGTTTAAAGACTCACCTGAATCTCTGCTCTCTGTTTTCTCCAGAGCTGACAGCAGATTTCTCTTCTGGAAGGGCAGAAATCCGAAAAAAGAAGTTATTATTTATCCTCAACACAACAGATCATTGCTGTTACCAACGTGACATTCCCAAACATCTAAACTGCAACTGAACAGTGCTTAAAACTGAATCTCAAGTCTAACACGTCACCAATAAACCAATCAATATTCCTGTTGTCACACGAAGGCTGGATTTAACCTTTAAGAAATGAGTTTGCATCCCAGACGAGCCCGTGTATCACAAACGCGGGAGATTTACTTAGGTAATTTATTAACACAAATCATAAAACAATCCAAAGACATGGATGCAGGGTGGATGATGTGTGACAAGGCTTACCCCTGCAGTCTTCGCCGACTGCTGTTGGATGCAGAGCTCAGTGTGTCTGCTGTAATCGCTAAGAGGAACTTCCTTCTGACAGATGAAACATTTCTCCTGGTTACTGTAAAAAAAAACAAACAAACAACAATAACACTGAATTATAAAACAAAACTAAAACACCGAGCTAATAGCTACAACCCGAGGTCACACACACACTTACTTGGTAGTGTTTGAGGGTTTGTTTGTCTCCTCAGCAGCTGCCGCTGTCCTCCTTGTTCTCTTCCTGTGTGGCTTCAACGACACTATAAAGATGGAGGAAGGTTTTAAAGCATCAACACAACAAACATCATTTAAACTGATGATATGTCTTTGCCATGTGTACGTCTGTTCTCACACTGTTGAACTACAATCACCCCCGATTAGTACGTAACGCTTTATGGCACAACGCAGCACCAACTGTTTCACTGATTCTGGTGAAACTGGATCATGTTTTATGGAGAACATGTTTTCTGGTTTTCCCTCTGATGTCCTCCGGCAGCTCCACATCAACTCTGTGATTTACAGAGTTTCTTGATAGACAGTAAAGTAAACTGCTGCCAACTGTAGCTGCTGTTAGCTAATGCTAGCTCAGTTTGTTGGGTAAATCTGGGACTGACTTTTAGTCGTTGTCGAGAGCTTTGTGAAATCAAAGGCTGAAAGACAGACGCCGATCTGGGTTTCTTGCTGTTGGACTAGTAAGTAATGTTAGCTGAGACGTGGCTGAACTTTTGTCTTACTTCTGAAGCTGTCAGGCCGCCGCTCGTCCACGACGGTCACCTCTCCATTGCAGTATGCAGCATGCATCTCGATCTCTGTCACAGGGAAGGATCCCTGACAGATGGGACAGTCCATGCTGGGTTCAGGGCTCTGAGGGACGACGGCTGGTTCCAGTTCAGGAGAATTCGACCTTTGAAGCCCTCGATCTTTTATCTCCTCCACATCCGGATCATCCCTGTCCTCCTCTACCTCCTCTTCTCTCGCACTTTGTCGTTCGAAATCACTGCTGCCAATGGGGATGTTAGCCTTCGTCTTTCTCTCCACTGGAGCTGAAAAAAGTCACAGAAACTTAGGATTGTTTCCCAGTGAATAAGAGGTGAAACGTTTGAAGATATCAGGCTCTAATGACTTCATATTATGTCTTATGAAACTGATTATTTTTGCATCAAACACCACCAGCACTGAACCTACATAACACTTAGAAAAAAGCAGATCCTGACTCTGCCTTTGGACAACAAAGAAGCTGCCGTATTTAAACATTTCAACGTGTTTCCTCAGTTTTCTACTTTTAAAGAACATCTACTTCATTATTTATAAAGTTTGTTTAGACTCCATAATTTATAAAAAGTAGTATAAGTAAAGTAGTTTAACTGCACAAAGTCATGTGAATTCATGTGGTCAAATGTTGAGCTGGTAGTTAACTACTGCTAAGCTAGTTTGGTTTGGTTATTATCCTTCACCATCATGAGAATTCGGCAACTGCCTCATCTAATAACTCAACTACAAAGACGCTATGTTTAGTTTTAGCATTAGCAAAAGCTAAATTTAACATGCCATTTTCAAAGACATTAAACATTATCATTATCTGACACAAAATTTTTAACATTTTTTTAGTATTATTAAAAAAAAAAAAACAGATGAGAAAAAGTCAGATTACAATCTTAACTCAATTCAGCCTAAATATGTAGCTCCTGTTCAGGTTTGTAGAAGAAACTTTAAATAATTTTAAATAAATCTATTTTCGGTATAACTACAAATACTGTTTTATGTTCAATTTGTTAAGCATGCAGCCTTACTGTCCACTTCCACTTCCACCTCCTCCTCCTCCTCCTCTTCCCTATCTGGGAGAATAACCTCGACCTCAGGCAGCTCCGGGCTTTTAGGTTGAAGCTGTGGAAAAATCCAGGCAGAGTGAGGAAACAAAATCCAAACTGGAGAAAACATCGTCAGAATAAAAGAGGAGGAAGTGATATAAAAGAGGACTGTGATATTTATTGTAAGATTATTTTTGCTTTGAACTCATGTTGCTGTCATGGATGTTCACCTGGCAGGTAAACGCTGGTGTGTCATCAGGATGAAACAAGAAAAACAAGTTACGAGTGTTGATCTATCTATCTGATCAAAAGGTACACACTATTGACATTATAAAGCACAGTGAGTACAGACACTACAGAGGCACACACTAGGTATGATGAGCTGTTTTACTCCTCAGATACTGATCTGATGAGTTTCTTTAGGTTTAAATGACACAGCTGTCATGTTATTTTAGTAAATCTCTAAATCCTTCATCAGTATTTATTATTATCTAACTTTCACCCAGCTGTAACTTAGTAATGATCTACTGGAGCTCTGACTGCACTCCTGAACTCACCTGAGCTTCAGCGTCAGTGTTGTCCACCGTGAGATCTTGCGTCCTGACGCTGTCGTTGTCACTCAGTTGTGTTTCTGTTGTTAGAGACACACTGACTGTCAGCGCTTTGTATCATGTCTAAATGTTTTTTTTAATAAAAAAAGGCCTAATGTGCGGGACAAAGTGAGCAGAGAAGAAGCCAGTTCAAAGAAGAGGTGGAGCTTCAGCACCTGGACAAACTTCACAGTCATCAGTGTCCACCTGTCCTTCGTCTTGGTCTCCCTCGTTCTTCGTCTCTTCTTCTTTGCTCCTTCGCTCCTCCTCGCCCTTGTTGTCTTCTTCCTCCTCTGTGTCAACTGGAGGAGAATCAGCTGAGTCACACAGTTTTTTACCTCTCAGTCTGATGCCGCGCCTGAAAGTGTGTAAAAATAAACATTCTGCATAATGCCAGACTATGCCAGATATTTTAAATAAACTTAAAGAATGACATAGAGTTCTCTTCTATACACGGATACATGTACCTAGACCACAAAAACTTTGTTTAATATTCACTTAAAGCAGAGAAGGCTTTTTTTTAAATCATGAATAATTATTTGTCAAATCTAACCAATAACTCAAAAGCCAAATGTGTGCTTCAGCCCCATTCACTGATTTTATAATCAAATTAACTACTGACATCTAGTGGCAAAAAGACACGACATGCTGCTGCTGTTTCATAGTCTTATTTATCTGCACCCAGAATGCAACACTCAGCAGAAATACATGAGCTGCTCATAGCAGCACGCTAAAACTCTGACGACAGCTGACGAGACGAAAACTTTCATTCAACTGTCAGATCTTTTATTTATTTAAATATGAAGCCAAGCCCTTCTTATTTTTAATGTCCTATATTCTTCTTCTTGTTTGTGTCGTTTTCATTTTGGTGTCATCCATCATCACAGACCGTGCTTCAGTTTCTGTTTCCACAAAGTGCATTCATTTCTTTTGCACCAGCTGCCAAAACAGTGCATCAGTGCATATTGTACATATATTTTAAGCATTGGTTCAGTTGTTTTCTAGTAAATATAACATGTTTGTCATCAGGATTATCTGAGAATTTCAACAGATGTTTTAGATAAAGTCTTATGTTGTGTACTTCCAATTGTAAGTACAAGCTTTTATGATCAGCTTTAACTAGTCCACGCCTCGTCTTTGTCAGGGTTGTTGAGGGACGTTTTTTCGTCTTTGTTCATGAAAGAGTTTCACTGCAGATTTTTTAGATTTGCTTTATTCTTTGAGCCTGAAGAGCCACGTCAATGCCCCACTTTGTTTCTGTCTTACGGCTAACGGGATGCTAACAACAAATGTGTGCGTAGAAGAAGAGCTGGTGACGTTTGTGCAGGTTTTACCTTCGAACTAAAATCTCCTGAGGTGATTCAGCAGGTGACTCAGGTGACGGGGACTTCTGGAGAACAAACAGATAATGCTTGTTGAACAGCGACAGGTAGTTACACCACCATACAAAGATAAATACTCTTCCTGTAGAAGAGTCATTGAACTATTTAAAAGCATAAGAGCTCAGCAGCCTTTGAAATGTCAGATCTATGTTTGGAATACTGCGTCATTCTTTTGAATCAAGACTCAGCATCCATGTTAAAATCATCGTCATCATACCTCCAGCTGTGGCAGGATGGCCTCCCCCCACTCGGCCTTCCTCAGCAGACACCTCTGAGCCTGCTTCAGACTCTTCTCGTACACCTCCATCTGAGCCAGGATCACCTGAGAGCAAAGAGATGAAAAAGTGAGAAATCTTCTGGTATTTTGATTTTTGTATTATCGTTCATTAATGTGTGTAATGATGGAGGAGTGATACGGTGGGATTACATCCAAATGTTAACGAAAATATGCACAGTAAAATGCTGGTCTTTGTGAGTGACCAAATGTTCATTATTTATTATTTGTTAAGTAGAAACAAATGTTCACCTGTGTGTATTTGTCTGGGTCCAGGCCTCGTGGACAGAAGGGAACCCCCCAGTAGTAGTGCACCGTCTGCCTGCCTGTAAGCTCCCCAGGCGGGGCAGACACCCTGCTGTCTGCTCCCTGACTGCTAACTGGCCGTGGTTCTTGCTCTGCAGTGGGAAGCTGCTGTTGGCTGGTGGATGTGGAAGAGGAGGAAGGTCTGAGTGAGGTGAAACATTCAGAGAGAGTTTAAGTCTTTCAGCTGGAAGGAAACTCTTTGAACAACATGGCCAATGTAAGTCAAATAATCAAACTGGTCATCTGTCCTCTGGTAATATGTATTACATCAGAAACACACTTCACAGTGTGTAATGCAGGTTCAGTTTAGAGCTTCAGTTATCTGTGTGACCAATCAAAAAGAGTTTAAACCTTGATGCCGATCAGCGTCATCAGAAACTCTGATCCTCTGATGTTGTTGGTGTTTTCTGTACCTGCAGTCCAGCCCGGTCGTCCCTGGAGAAGGCTCAGTCATGTGGTTCAGGGTGGCAGCTCGGCTATCTGCCTGGTGAACAGGTCTCTCCTCTGGGAAGACTGGACTGGGTGAGCCCACCGGCTGCAACAGACGGAGGAAGGAACAACACTTTTACCAAACTTCTCTTTCAAATATAGTGAATCAACTACATACATAACAGACGACAATAAAATAAGAAGCACAACGGCCGCTGAATTAATTTGAAATAAAAATAAACATCTTCAACAGTTTGGACTGTAAATAAAATGAGAACTATGGCTGGATTGATGAAAAAAAGAAAACCCTTTGACATTTAGAGATTTCGATTGGATGTTGGGCGCTTCTCGTGTAAATTGCTCAGAAACCTCCTTATTGTGAATATCCGTAGAAAAGCCATCCATCCTCTGAACGCCCTCCATTTCTAGTTTGTGTATGTACAGTTTCATTTAGTCTAACTTGAGGGCGTTATTTATTCTTCTAGTCTCAGTTATCTCTATGTTTACTCTAGTATTCGTTACACTCTAAATACAGGACTAAAATTCTTGTGTTGAACTTTTTCCAGCCTTCCAGCAGCCTCTGTACCGTGACGTCGTCGTCCTCGTCAGACCACAGTAGCTTCATATCGCTGGTCAGCTCCATCTCAGCTGAGTCGCGGTCTTTGGATATTTCCATCGGCTCCTCCTCTGCATCATCTTAAACCAGAAAACACCCAGAGACTCACTGACCAACCGGCTCAGATCACAGTGACTTCAGTAATGCAGATATTGATGTCTCACTGTACCTGGCAGAGATGACTCGTTAAGCCTGACATTTTGATTGTGATCAGTCTCGCTGTCCTGTATTCAGAAACGGGAAGAAAATTAGAAATCTGGATGTTACGACTGAAATGCTGCATCTGCACTGCTTCATTCAGTTTGACGGTTTAGAAAGTTTTGCAGCTAAACTCTGCGATCACTTGTTGGTGGAACAAGAAGAATATGACTGCTGCAAATTGTAGCTGCTGTTAGCTCAGTTTCTTAGCTGGGCTGTGAGCACAGAGCACTGGGGGAGTGTCACTGTTTACACTGCTAACACAGGAGCTTTGGACTACAGGGATGAAGAAGTTTTTAGACCAAGGACGGGAGGGGAACGATGGTGGACAGTGAGCGGGAATTGTAACCGGGCTCAGCAGCTTCATGGTAGAGGCTAAAAGACTGAAGAGGACGCTGACGGAGGAAGCTACAATGAGAAAATCAGAGAAAGACAGAGCAGAAGCTGCCAGACAAGACTAAGCCTGGGCTAAAAGCCTGAAAGACAGACGCCAAGCTGGGCTTCTTGCTGTTGGACTAGTAAGTGATATTAGCGGGTTGCTATGTCTTGTGCTGTTGTATAACAAATAAGTATGTACAGCTGTTATGATGCATATTATGATAGCGGACTCGTCAGATGATACTCAATGATCCAACAAGTGTACAGACACCTGAACACCTGAACTCACCTCCCTTGGTCTCTTAAAAGAACCCCTGGTCTCGGTTGAACTCTCTTCACTGGCTGAACCTCTGAACTCTGCAGCTGAAGGACTCTCAGAGTCATTAAGGTGAATCTTTTGTCGTCTTCCAGTCCTGTTGAACACTGGACTTGTACAGCGTCCATCACTCTGCTCAGTCTGTCCTTGTTCAGTATCTGAGAATACAGGACTCTTGCTGGTTGCTGATCTTTCTGAGGGAGGGAGGTTCTTGGGAAAGTCTGTATTTCCTGGGAATACTGGGCTCTTAGGCCGGCAGGACGCGGACCTCACAGAGGAGGTTAAACTCTCCTGAGAGGAGAGCGTGAACCCTGAGTTACAGACAGAGACGTGGGGGTTGCAGGAACTTGGAGGCTTCTCATGCTGAGTATTCCTGCCAAATACTGGACTTTTAAAATACTCAGGACTCAGCTGTGTCTCTTCATTATCGCCCTGATCAGTCTCTGAAAAGACAGAACTTTTAGGAAATATGTTGGATGAAGTGAGGTGACTGGGGCATTTGGGAAACGTTGGACTCCTGGGTTGAGAGAGCGAAGGCTTAAGAGGCGAGGCCCCGCTGTCCTGAGAGCACAACACAAACCCTGAGGTTCTGCAGGTTTGCAGCAGGTCCTGGCTCAGCCGGGGGACGTGAACCTCGGCTCTGCGGCCAGTTGAAGGGAAGACGGGGGATTTACGGAGCTGACAGTCGTCGATCTGGGTCGAGTCAGAGCTCTGATTTATTGTTGAGAGAAAACAAATAAATACATGATCATTCATTTGGAGTTTGTGTAACCTCTCTTTTAGCTTTGTTTTTGGTCTCCACCACCTCCTGAGGGAAGTATCTGCCTCTTTAGCTGCTAAATGCTCCACTATGTTCAACTGGTAGTCTCTATGTGCATCTGAAGGTGGTGTGCAGTGGCTTTTTACTGCTTTTTAATCTAAAAAAGTCACTTTGTTATTATGAAAATATTGATTAAAACTTTCATCATAAAAGGAAACTAAATAAGATCTTTAGGGCGAACCTGCGGTGAGTCTAGGACGAGGTCCACCGTCTCTGATCCGCAGGGTGAAGCCTGAGAATAGATTTTCTGACTCTGGGACAAGTCTGGCATCTCCATCAGAGGACTTCCTTCTTTCCTTTTCCGCTTTTTATTCCAGTTATTACTTTCATCTGCACTTCTTTGTGCTCCTGGAAGAACAATACCGCATGGATTCAGATTCATATGAGCTGTCAGATTATAGATATATGTCTCCTTTCCTGCTGTGATACTTCAGCGGTCCTCAGTGACTCACCTCGGTTCAGGTCTGTCTCTGTTGTATCCTCTGATGCTCTCTGATCGACAGTAGACGTCGGATTCCCGTTTGAGTACGAGAGTTTCCGTCGGGGGCAGATCCTGAGCGATGCTTCAGCACCAGACAGTAGGCTCTGACTTTGGGAGGACGGACATGGTTGCGTCTGGCTGACCATCTACAAGAGAAAAACCACAGGGGACCACACAGAGATTTACCACTGATGTCCTCCAACTGCTCCTCCTCAACTCTTTCTGTGAGTTTTCTGATGGACAGAAGGGAGTGTTTTCATTTACACTGCTAGGAAAGGAGCTTTGAACCGCTGAGAGGAGAAGGTTTTCAGTGCACCTTACCATGGCTCCATCCGGCTACAGAGGTGGCTGCATAACATCTTAGATGCAACATTAATAAAATAGCAATAACACATTAAGAGCAACTTAAATCCAGAGTCAAACTCTTCATCTTTGCTCATATACATGTGTATATATAATCATAGTGGACCAATAAAGTGGATTCTGTACTCACACTGTCTTGGATAGCCTTCATCATGGCCTCCTCCTCTTTCTGCAGCCTGAGCGCAGTGATACTGGCTTCCTGTTCACTCAGACGCAAGGCCAAGTCCATCATCTCCTCCTCTGTCATCTCTGAAAGAACAACACAGACACTTTTACATTTATTCTCAAAAGGCGCTCACTAGCAAAATTAGTACATGATGATGCAACCATTCCAACAAAACATCCTACATACAGTATATGTGTAGTGATGGTGTGGCTTTGACATTAGTGTGGTGTGGTGTGGCTGATATTAGTGTGTTAAACAGTGTTTATCCTGTATAACTTAAAACAAAAAAAAAACAAGTTATGTTAATATTTTGATACTCTGCATGTTATGTCATGTACCTTTGGGTTTGGATTTGTTTTCCCTGTCTCTCTTGCGTTTTTCTCTCAATAATGAAGGTGACAGAATTGATGATGAGAGCTCGTCCTGGAAAAACAAGCAAACAGTTTTTAGGTTTTGGGGCTGTCATTTCCCAGAGTTCATAGCGGCCTTGTGTTTCACAGATCTGGAGTGACCTTTCATTCTTTTTTAGCTGAAGAATACAACAAACTACAACCCTAACTCCAAGTTTAGACTCAGTGTTAAAACTGATCGTAACAATGTTCAAATACTTTTTGGCTTTTAGTCAATTACAATACAACGACAATACAAGGACAACTTGTTTTTTACATTGTCACCGAGAGCTTCGTCCTCCTGTGAATTTTCATTAGTCTGTCGGCTTCCGGAGGGGACGTCACTGCCATCCTTCATTACTTGATTCCTCAGAGCCATCCTGCTCTGCTCCTGGGAAACTTTGAACAACAGAGACAAAAAACATTCAAATGTTAAATTCCTGGATTTCTTTCTTCATCATCAATCATGTAGCTCACCTGCAAATGCCAAATTATGTGTATTGTGGAAAATGTATCCATTACACTGTTAACCTTTATGTGTCTTGTATTTGGTATTGTCTGTGATTTTTTTAGGAATGTGACAACAGTTTGTAACTTTTCTATCTTGTAGCTGTGACTTGCTGCAAGTTGTGTAGCAAACTATGTATGAGGAGTTCTTGTGATAACCTTCAAGGATACAGATAAAGTTTATGGGAAGATTCAGAGAAACAACTGAACTAATCCCATCAGATACAATCTGTAACATCATTAAAAGATTCATACAAATATCTGTACATAAGGGGCAAGGACAGAAACCAACATTGAAAGGCTGTGACCTTTGACCCTTCAGGCAGCACAGTCGGTTAAAAACCGAAAAGCTGACCACAGCCTGTATCAGGAGTTGGGTAGCATGTTGAGTCAGGTAAGGCCTGATTTTGTGTTGTAAACTAAAATAAAGAACATACTGTTCAGTCTGATTGCGGGTATTTATCATCCAGAGCACAGAGCTCTGTTTGTGTCCAGTTGTGATGTGGTATCTTGCCTCTGGCGGTGAAAACTGGACGCTCCCACTCGAGTCCAGAGGAGGATAGAAAGCATGTCCTGTATGATCTGAGAGAAGTTAAAAATGAAATGCACTTTTTGTTCTGTTGTCCAGTGTACAACAACATTAGATCTAGAGTTTTTCATGAGATGACAGCAGAAGCTCCTGATTTGTTTTCTATGTCGGGCAAACGCAGACTAAAGACGAAGTGTTTCCTTTGCTCAGTTTGTGTTAAATACCAGCCAACAATGTAAAAAAGTGCTTTATGTTTGATGTTTTTAAAGAACAATCTGAATCTCATTTGTTTGTTCAGTCATGCCTTGTGCCTGTAATGTCTAAAGAGCATGCTCTTGCATCACGTATAGTTGTTTAAAATCTTTGTTTGTTATATGTGTGCAGTGTCTTGTAAGACCATGTTGGAAATGGACTTACTTACTACATAACAACTGTCAAAACACAGTTACAAAGTGCTTCATAATAAAGCAGAACACAATAAAACAAAGCACAATAACAGTTAGGTAAAAATTTTAGATCTGCAAAGAAACTGGAATAAAATGTGACATAAAGGCCCTTTTAAAAGTGATTTAAATGTTGAGTTTGCAGCCCTGATCTCCTCAGGCGGGTCATTTTGTAGTCTTAGAGTCCTGACTGTAAAGCCTTTGTCACCTTGATGTAAATATCTGGGCCGAGGAACAACCAGGAGCTATGCTTCTTTTCTTCTTTGTTATTATTTTTACCCTGTTGAATAAATCAAAGTAACGCCACAACACACACCTTTAAATGTGCGTTAAACCAGATGTGTAGCGTTACATTACAGGTGCGTTAAGACTGATCCAAAGCTCAGTATTAAACCCAGCTTAAATAACACAAATTATACAGATTAATCTTATTGTGAGGCAGAGCTAATGACAGACTACCAATCTCAGGTGAAGTTACCTGATGGTGAACAGTGTCTTCGTCGTCCTCTCATCTGTCCGGTGGGTCGATGTGACGGGATGACACGAACGTGGAGCCCAGATTACCTAACCCTCTGTGTACAAAAAACAAACAAACAAAACACAAAACCAGCTGAGTGATGAGATTAAAACGATTTAAAGCAGATTAATTCAGACTGTGGTGGGTCCAGCTCAGATTTAAAGAGTCGCTCAGAGCAGATATCTGCTGTCAGTTAGCTTAACTGACACGGCGCGAGGACAACGGTTGGTTTGGAAACAAACTGACCGCACGAGAAACAAAAAAACTGCAAATAAAGTTCGTATTTTTGATTTTAGATTTAATTAACAGCGCGGTCGAACAGTGCGTTATGTGTTCGTGTGGTTTTATGTCCAACAGCTGCACAAAACAGCGACAAAAGAAAACAATATTGATTTTAGAAACACTCACAACAGAGTTTTCCTGACTTTCGCGGCGCCATGTTTGTTTCTGCTTACGTAGTGACGTGCGTCGACGTAAGGCGCGTCCTTTTTGCTGCCTTCAGGGACTGTCGGTTATTATGTCGACAGATAGATAGATAGATAGATAGATAGATAGATAGATAGATAGATAGATAGATAGATAGATAGATAGATCTAGAACTACTCAGAGACTTAATCTTTTACTTATCTTCTACTTGTTTTTAGTCCTTCTTGTTTTGATTATATTCTTCTTATATTCTTCTTCAATATTCTTGTTGTTTGATTATGTTTCCACAAAATTAAGTTAATTTTTCATCATTTTCATCATGAACAGTAGGTCAAATAAGACAAATACTTTTTTGTTCATACAACAGAATATCAGCCTTAATTCAAAATTATTTTTGCAGTGTAATAATACATGTTCCTCTTATTTGATATATTATAGTACTTCATACTAAAATGGTGTAGATTTTAACCTGTCTTACATATGACATTTTAAACTAATGGTGCAGCAGTTCAATACCCAGTGAAAACAAAATTCAGTACCAAGGACAGCAGGCAAGAAAATGCTGCACTCTGATTGGCTGTCAGTGCAATACAGGTATACACGGCTGCCTCCGGTTTGTTAGGCGAACGTGATAACTACTGCACTACGATGACGTATCATCAACATACACGTATTCAAATAGGTACACACAGGATGGAATAGTACACTTCTTTATCGTTGGTCAGGAACAGGAGTGTCTGCACCGTTAAGGTATTTGTCTCCACCTAGTGGCGAACTCAGATTTACCAAAAAACACCATGTAAGCAATCGCTCAGTCTTAATTGCTGGTTTTGACGCTGGTGCTGGTAAACCAGAGCACCATACATACAGCAACATACAAGTGAACACACAACAAGGTGAAGACTGGACTCAAATCCTGCAGAGCTGCAGTAACATCAACTTTCCAAAAACAAACGCAACATGCTGAAACTTTGGAGTAGCGTGGATTTTTGTTCACCATTTCTTACAGTGGGCTTGCTTACTGTAAAAATACCTAACTGAGTACATATGGGCGGTGAATTAAACATGTCCTTTAAGGACACTTCTTTGGAGACAATCAGGTGCTATTTTAAGGCCTGGACAACAGCTTTGTGGAAAGCTGGATCGATCTCCAGATAATGAAGCCAGTGTGCGTGTAGGCTCTGCAGGACAAAGCAGGGAAGCTGCTGCGTCTCCAAATCCAAAGTGGACAGATTTTTGGCCAGTCAAGTCTTCAAGTTTTTTCCTATCTGTCTCATCACAACTCTGTCTCTCCTCTGGAACTTTCTATACTTTCTCTGCAGAACCAGCAGACAGAGATGTGCCTGGTTGCAACACAGCTCCCTCTGAAAGTTCACTGCTAAATTTGCAACTGGATACAAGTCACTATATTCATAAAGTGTTCATATATGTCATTTGCGACCTTCTGAGCAGAACTCTGCATCTCTTCAGGATTTTTTTTGGTTTGCTGTCGGACGATGCAGCATCAGCACACGGGGAGGAGCTGGATTGCTGTACAGCAGCCTCCAAAAGTGCAACACCAGCTCTGCTGCTAGGAGCCAAGCCAAGAGACACAGCACTTTGACTGATCTTTCATCCAGCTGTGCCTTGTGCTCTATGCTGACTCTTCGGGCTGAAGCATGTACTGCAGCAATCTGGTGACATGAGTCACCATGCCATCAAGAACTGTGCCCACAGCTATAAAGAGCTTTCTCCCTTGCCTCTTTTCCAAACAACTTAATAAGTTCTATCGCCTCAGTCAAACTTCTTGCTTAGATCAGATTAGATTATACTTTATTTATCCCACAATGGGGAAATGTTCTCGTTACAGCAGCAAAGTGTGATATACACTACAGAAGTAAAGTAGAAAGGACAAAAACAACAAAAACAGACAGAAGTATCTTATAATCTACACAATATAAACAAAAAGCAAACAAGCAACAGACAACGTGCAAAAAGTACTGAAGGTAAAAGTGGCATGTTATAAAAAACAATATTGTAATGTAAAGTGACCATTGATATAAATAATATTGCAGTTAAATTTGCTGTCCAGACTGCCATCATAGGCCCAAAAGCCTCCATAGTAACTAGTTACTAATTAAAAATACCCAGGCAAGACAGTCCAGAGTGATAGGTAAACCATGTCGGCTGCCACCATCGGCTTCTGCTCTGCAGTGAACCTTTTCAGATATGATTCCCTTTACTATTTTTTTATAATTGTGTTGTGTATTTTTGTTATTGCCGTTGTTGTTGATGTGTCAAAATAAAAATGTCATTGCTGCATAAACCATGTTTCTATGAATCTTGTAGTAAGAAATACTACCATTGATGCTGTCTCCATATGTCACTTGTTTTTCACTTTCACTGTATATCACGGGATGTTTATGATAAATGCATGCATGCATAAAGTTAAACCTCATCATTTAGTTTATTAATAAGAAGAAAGTTAATGTGTCACACCAACATGAAAAATAATGATGCTGATTTTTTCTGCTTTGATTGTTTTGATGGTTAAAGAAGAGAGACTGTGTGTGTGTGTGTGTGTGTGTGTGTGTGTGTGTGTGTGTCTGTGTGTGTGTGTGCGTGTGCACCTTTACATCTTTCTGTTTTTGAATGTGACCCCTGTTACAGCTCAGATTACTGGTAACATGAGGTAAGAGCCCAGTGCATACACAGAGAAGACACAACTGGTGCAGTCAAAGGTAAGTCCAAATGCAGACATGGCAAACATGTATACAAGTGCACAACATGCGGGTCTACTACAAAAATGATCAGACAGTGATGTAGTTAAACCTGCGCGACAAAATTAGACTAGCCCGCTCAAAGATCGCTTGTGCTGGTACAAACACGCGGAGAGTGAGACCTCTTTAATGCCTCTGTCTGCCTGTCAGTTGCGCATGCGTATTAGAGCGCCGCTGGCTGTATTAGAAATCATGGCCGTTGCGATGCAGACGGAGGATTTTCCGTACTTACCTTCGGGGCCGGCGGAGGGTATGACCTGTTTCTTTACTAACTTCACGTTTATTTTAACAGACCAACCCGCCGGTGCACTCGGACGTGGCTAATTAGGCTTAAAACGTGACTGTTGCCGCGAAAGCTAACGTTAGCCGGCGTTGCGGAGTGAGCGGAGCGGGTTTGCTAAACTATGCTAAGCTACGCTAGCTGTAGCCGCTTGGGCTCCAAGGTCGATGAGAGCATGTCTGCATCCGATGCTGCTGCTCAATGATTGCGGACCGACTCCTCTGCCTGTGGACAAGTGGGGACTGAAGGGAGGCATCTTTAGGTTTGCTTCAGCAGACATGCACGTTTTTAGGCCAGATGCTGTGCTGCGTTAAGCCCGGTCCTGCTCGTGTAAGGCTTCATGCAACGACACATGCTACTTTTGAACTTTTGAAGTGGGCAGCACTGTGGCTAAAGTTTGCATGAATGTCATCTTATGAAACAGATCTGTTTCATATTAATGCAGTCTGTCATCAGTGCTGTCAGCCCTGTCTGAGTGGAGCAGCGCTGCTGTTTGTTTGCATACTTCAGTCCCATCTACGAAGCTCCCATCCCGCATCAGTGAAGTGAAGCTGACAGAAATATGTCAGGATGTCTGGATCATCGTGATATTTTGCTTTACCTGCTCTGCAGACTACATCACAGCTAGTTTATGACCCTGCTGCTAGGTAGATAAGAGGGAAGGATAGTGGATGTTACACATGGGTTGCCTATGAGTGATATGAAAGAGTCATCCCCAAATGGTTGATGTAAAATGTAAACAGTTTCTTCTACAGAGGTGTTTATTGTGTGGAAAGGTGTCCATTATGTCCAGATGTGATGTGTTTGTCATTTGTATTTGTCTGATGTTATGAAACGCAGCTCCGAGCACATTTTAAAAACAGCAGATGTGCTTCACAGAGAAACTTCAACTGCAAAAAAACAAAAAAAACAAAACAAGATGAGCTGTGTCGCGAACCTACTGACTCAGAAGTGCATTGTTGACGCAGATGGTGTGAGATCAGAGAATACTTTTTCTTGAAATCATAACCTTTTTAACAACCACACACACACACACACACACACACACCAGGTGCTAAATATAACGCTCTGCCTGTAAGGTGCTGTCATGTCTGATCATTTATGTAACAGACACCTGTGTCTGAATGACAAAAAGCCCTGAAACGTGATGCTACACAGTCCAGGGCTAAAAGTGGTAAATTAAATAACGCTCGTCCAGACCGAACGCTGTAAAACACATTGTGACATGTCGTGTTATTACACTGTCAGATCTGATCAAATTTAATCCCCTGTCTTCATGCTTACGTTTGCTTTTAGGCGTTTTTCCAAAGTGACTTACAAAAAAAGGGGGAAAAAAATCAAAGTACAAAACTGTGTTAATACTTGGTTTAATCATATCTGTGTAATATATCAGCAGTTATTTTTGTCGCGTGTCTTTGAGTTGACGCATTGAGGTGAATTCCTTTTCCAGATTGTTTGAGCCAAGAAAAATGACTCAAACTCAGAGTTGGGCCTAAAATACACTTCTGTCTCTGAGTATGGCGCGCACGGATTTCTGCATAGCTGCTTCCGAACATGTCAACAAGGTTGAAGGTCTCTTATATCTTCCAGGCAGGAGTTATTCACAACGAGAAAGAAAGCAATTTAAACGGGGCCTGTTTTCAAAAACTCTGTGAAATCAGTTTAATACAGCCGGACACTGCTGAGCTGTCTAAATGTAAAGTATCTTGATTGTATTATTGTTTGAACTTTTGCCACAGATATTTTACGTCGTGTTATAATTACATTTTCCCAGAAGATGTAACCTGATTTTAAAATCTCCTGTTTCTCTCTCTCTCTCTCTCTCTCTCTCTCTTCCCTGCAGTAAACAAGATGATAAAGGAGCACGGCGACCTGTTTTCTGACTCCCAGTGTAAAGTCTGCAGTGCTGTCCTAATTTCTGAGTCTCAGAAGTTGACTCATTATCAGGTCAGTGAGTCTGCCGCCGCTGTTTCAGTGTCAGGGGACTTATTTTTGACGGTGCTACTATACTCAGTGATATAGAGGGAAGCTGCGCGTTTATTACCTAGAGGGCATGATTATTTAATGTGCTCTACATTACATTAATGGTTTTGTTATTACTATAAGGGCACATCCACTTTAAGCTGTCAAGGTAGGTAGTATTTATGAGTTATAATCAAAGGGATTCTTTATTCTCAAGTTGCCTGACGACAAAAACAAAGCAGAGAGAGAGAGAGAGAGAGAGCACAAGGGGACAGAAACAGAGTTTTAAGCAGCGGAGACTCAGCAGACTTTTGGCCTCACTGCTGATCACAGTTTGGCTGTGAAGTACATTTTTGTTTTTAGCTGACTGTTTTCCTATTGATCAGGCGTTTCAGTGTGGACGGAGGCCTTTGTAAACCAGACCTGGAAACGATAGCATAGACGAAATATATTTTACATGTAAACAGCTTTTTAAAAATTGGCTGATTTTATATTTATTAGTGCTGATATGATACCTGAGTGTTGATGCTGGCACCAAGAGATATTTAGTGTGAAATGTTAAAATGTTTAGTGTGAAATGTAAAAAAAACATAAAATTCCCATCACAAGTTAGAAGAATGTGATGCCTTTAAAATCTATTTTGATATGTAATGTAATATGTATTTGATTTGTAACAGTATATTTGACATTTATCCTAGATGTAGTATTAATAACTAGTACCTAGATGACATAAACTATTAATATATTACAGAAATAATCAGATCACATATATCTGAGACTCAAACGCAACTAACAAAGGATTTTTATTTGATTCAGGGTAAACAAAAGCCTGAGGTGGTTTGCAAAGAAGGTTCACTGCCAAGCATTATATTATTTATAACCTACGTCACAAGTGGAGGTTCACCCATTCTGCAGTGGCTGTTGGGCATACATCACTTGCACCTCTCACTTGGTCACCCAAAATGATTTGTTCTGTCTTAATAAGGGACATCTCTGGAGACTGTTATGCCACCACAGACAAACGTTAATTTCATGACATCATTCAACATCAATAGAAGATATAATGTTATTCTTGTATACATAACCATAGAGAAGTCTAGCAGCTTTCCACCACAGCTGCTTTACGCAGAAGGGATTATACGTGAATACATGTTCAGCCATAATGAAGGTGTGTTTTCTTACCAATACCAAATTTATTGTCCTCGAGCCAAAGTCGTTCAAAAGCAACAGAGCAGCCACCAGAATGCAGAAGCGGCTTCTTCTTATGTCTAACCAGTCATCACACAAATAAACTTTTCTTCTGTACTTGTGAAAATAAGTTCACCGCAGTGGATCTGGGGTGTTGTGTGTATATACTTGTGATAAACACTTGTGCTTATCTTTGCAGAGCAAGAAACATGCCAACAAAGTGCGTCGTTATCTTTCCATCCAAAGCGAGAAGGAGCCAGCGCTCAAAAAGTTAAAGTCGTCGCCATCTGTGAGTAAAAAGTTCTCAGTTCTTACAGTTAATGTCAGCCGAGCCCAGACAGCTCACTTACAAGCCACTCACTCAAACCAACATTTGGTTTTTGTTATCACCAACTGAAAACGACAGCGCTTAAAAAAAACATTTTTGACCTCGGGCACGCTGAGCAGTTGCATCTCCCAGTATGCTCCTACTGCTTTTTGCACCACATTCGCCTTCACCCACGGGATCTCCTGCCATAACTGCTCGCTCCCGCGCTCAGTTTATACCAATCCCACTCACCAGGCCGCAGCGGACCGCCAGTGATGGTTTTTTTTTTTTTTAAATCAAGAAGTTTAAACTAACTGTAACAAACTGTAATTAATGCAAACTCAACCCACATAGCCTCATATCTGAAGTACCCTGTAGCTGTGGTCACAGCTGATTCCACCACCCATTCATTTCCATGAGGAACGGGACGAGTCAGATCAAGTAAGATCGAACTCTGGCATGTGAAATCGCTCATTATATAAGCAGCGGAGAAGGAGCGATGGTGCTCCAGTGTGTGTGCAAAGACAGTAACTGAGGTGATAAAACAATGTATACATTTACTTAAATGAACTTAATCTCAGAGCCAGAGTCTATTTGTTTTGCATCCAAATTGTCTGAAAGTTCATGCTTTTATTAGGCAGTGTAACTGCACAGTAGTCCTGCCCCTTCAGCATCGTGTGTGTCTGTACAGAACTTGATTAAAAAAACAAATAGATCACAGTTGAGGTGACTTTAAGCTCAGCAAGAAAAGCTGCTATCTCCAATGCAAATCGAGCATTCTGCATTTCGCTCTCCGGAGCTTTGATTCCAGACTTAAACTCCCAAGAGCACAGTCTGTATTGAGAGAAGCCAGCTGTTTCAGCAAACAGGGGAATGCTCTGCTCATCTGTAATAATGTCAGAGAAAAGCCAGCTTTAGGCTTTTAATTTGAGGAATTTAGAAACACAGAGAAACAGTGATACAGTGTACAGTGATGACGTACAGTTCATCCTTTTTTAATGAGACAAATGACGCCCCTTGTCACCGTAAATGATTGATGTCGCTGTGTGTCTTTTGTTAGCAGGACTGTAACAATGGAGACACTGACCGGTCGAAGGTGTGTCATGTATGTAACATGACCTTCTCCTCTGCTGTGGTGGCTGAGTCTCACTATCAGGGCAAAGTTCATGCCAAGAACCTGAGGCTGAAAACCGTCGGTCCTCAGACCCCAGGTATGAATGTTTTTTACCTTTTTAATGACTTTACTTTCTTTTTCTTTTCTGTTGTTGTTGCGTATTGCTCATATCTTATGTGAATGCATTATTTAGATGCTTTTGTTGGTATGTTTTTTTTCATAACTGGTTCTTAACATTTCTATAATTGCTGTTATCGTGTCTCCCCTTCAGCAGTAGCCTCCCAAACACCACCACCAGCTCAGCCGAAGAAGAAAGCTGTAGACGATTCGAGCGGCGCGCCAGCAGCGGGCGGCGGCAACAACAACAACAACAACCCGGACCGATTCTGTTCAATCTGCCAGGCCTCCTTCAACAACCCGCTCATGGCCCAGCAGCACTACGTGGGCAAAAAGCATAGAAAACAGATGACCAAGCTGAAACTGATGGAGACATACGGCCCCTCCACAGCACCAGGTCAGAACACACAACCAGGCAGTCACATAGCCGTGTTCACCCTACTCAAAGACGTCACTCCTGAAGATAAAAAAAAACAAAACAACTATTCTCTTCTATGTGTCTACAGCTTCCACACTAAAGGGCTACCCATGCACCATCTGCAACATTGAACTAAACTCTGTGGAGCAGTACCAGTCGCATATTAGTGGTGCCAAACATAAGAACCAGTAAGTACATGCATGTCATAGGCTGTGTTCAGGCACTGTGGTGAAAACACAGGTTTTAACAGTTACTTGAGCGAGGTTTGGTGCGTATTAGCTGCAGCAGTGTGGGCGGCCACTGGCCTGACGTCACACTGCATCACAAGATCAGACCAGTCACACCTTCACAGTCGGTCTGAAAGTCACTGAAACTGAGGCTATCCATGTGGAGTTTAAGGACTAAACTATGATACTCTGTCTGTTGTGTTCTGACTTGGTTTACTTCATGTACCAGCTTCTGAATCTATGTCTGACACAAAATAGAGACACAAAGAGGTTTTTTTGGTTTGTGTCCAATGGTTTGAGAGGGAGAGAGAGAGCAACATAGACAGTGAATGAGAGTGAGGGAGCTCCGGTTCGAGAGAGTCATTAAATCAGGGAAATAAATAAATAAAGTTATTTTCTGATTCGTGTCAGTAGTGTGGAAAAATGATTGGTCATTTTTCCACACTACTGACTACCAATCATTTCTGCAGAAAAACAGAAAAGTCACAAAATGATCTTAAAATGTTTTTTTTTTTTTTTTTCTTTTTCTTTTTTCAATTAAAATTTTCTAGAGTGAAGAAATCCGGCTTGAACACTACAGAGAACCAAGAAGCAGCAGAACAATCGTACGGTGGCGACAACCAGCACACTGCCCCGGACAACCAGTACGCCCCCGTGGACGAGCAGTACGCTCCCGTGGATGACCAGTTTGGCACCGCAGAAGACCAGTACACAGCTGGTGATAACCAGTACGCTCCCGAGGACACAGAGTACTCAGAGGAGTACCACTTTACTTGAGGTCGGGCTGGGACAGACTGCAGAGGATTCAGTCAGGACACACAACAACCAGCCCCCCCTTTAACACATTAACATCAACCTCCATGGACCTCCAGCTCCTGCCGGAGTCTCTTCTCAGTAGCTTTGCCCCTGGAACAGTCCTCTAAATCACAGGTTTGGACCCTGGAATATCCCAACATGTCGTTTTATCATTTTGGATTCCTGACTGAAAAGGTTAAAGGACGTGTGTTTGTTTTGTTTCTCCTCTAAAGAAAGAAGCTTCAGCTGTCACTTGCACCCACAATCATGATAAATGATAAAGAATGTCTTCGAGGGTTCAGCTGGTTTCTACTTTACAAATGTGTACTGACTAAAACCATTCTCTGTATCAGTGTATATTAGGGCTGGGTCTCATGTTAAGTTTGTCAGTACTGGTGCTGATATGATCAGTACTTTACTTTAGGAACATAAAACTTTTGTTGAAGCTAAAGCTAAAATATTAAATGTCTGTACAAAAGGAGCGATTCAGGTAAATGCTAAATGTAGGAAAATGTAAAATTAAACGGATCAGACTAGTCGTATGCCAGCTTTCAGTACTTGCGCTACCAAAACAGTATCAAAATCGAAACCCAGCCTTAGTGTGCATACTAGGAATGTCTGATACACTACTTATGTTTACTTTATGTGTTTGACATGTTGAAATAACAGCTGCTGCTAATTTGACACTTCTTATTTGTCAAGAGGTACATCATCCAAATATTGACGGCCCCAGCTCAAACCTGTTTTATTTAGAAACTTAAATCATTGCTATAATTTGAATGAAACTTTAACTGGAGGACGAGACACCAGGAAGTGATGAGAGTTGATTAAAGAGAAGACGTTATCGCCCGCTCTACTCGTGGTCGCGCAGTGGCTGTTCTCTGCTTACGAATGAGATCATACACCAGCTGCCGGAGAGCACTTCAACCAGACAACAGATAGGTTTAATTCTGGCCCTGTTATCAAGTTACTCATATATTTTAATGTTAATTAGTGACAGCTGATACGATGTTTGTGAAGCGGTGGAAGTGACAGATGAAAACGAGACGCTGCTACTGGAATGTTTTGGACAAGGAGAAAAGGAGGGCATATTACGGATTTGTTGGCGTCAGCGTAGCAAATCATTTTTATTAACCTCAGAGTCTACCAGTCGGGTCCAGTGGGGTATTTTAATTGTCAAGCCACTAACATCTAATTAATACTAACATCTTGTATCAGAGCCACATATAGCCAATGAAAAGCAATGCTGCTTTCCAGTCTGTTTTAGTCCTTTGGTTGAATATAATTGGTTTGAGTCTACAGTGAATGTATTTATTGAAACATGTCCTCAGATTTTTTTTTTTTTTTTTTTTTTTTTTGCTCTGCTTTCAGCAAGTTTTCTTTTTCAAATTGTTTCTAAACCCGGTGTATGAAGATGCAGACATCGGAAAAAAGAAATGAAATCAAGCTTTTGCACAGCCAGTCACTGTATCCAGATGAGATAACTGTCCAGACAGATGGAAGTAAAACTGAGGCTTTCTGTCTTGATGCTAGTTTGTTTAAAAAAAAATATATATACATATACATACATATATATATATATATATATATATATATATATATATAATATATATATATATATATATATATATATATATATATATATATATATATATATATATATATATATTAGAAGAATTTTATGAGAACTTGGTTTACAGTTTTACTTGTCTTTCTTTTATCCGATTTTGAATCGATGCCAAAATATCTCCACAAAGTTTTTTTTTGTTGTTGTTGTTGTTTTTCACTGAAACGTTGCTTCTGTGTATGTCATACAGTACCAGATGATGAATTCACTAGATTTTGTAGCTGATATTTATGTTCATATGGCCCCGAATTCGTCTCAGCTACAGTTTTTACTATAAAAAAAAAAGGTGATAGCGGTTTATTCCTGTTTACTGTAAGACTATAGGTTGCATTTCAAAGGAGTACATTGTTTTTCTACAGGACGCTATGATACTATTTTGTCATTAGGAATGTGTACAGGAGGCTCATCATTTGATTGATGAAAACTGCAGATGATGGAGGTTATTGTGATTTCAGAGAGCCTAAATTAGACCCTCTACTACTTCAGAAAACACCAGAATCTGTCAACGACAAGCATTTTGTAGAAGTTGATGTCATTTTTATAAACATATGTTACTTTTCAGTTTTCAGGAGTCTGGACAGTGAGATAAAAGGGATCATGATTTAAAAACTCCAAATAATATCCTCATTTCAAATGCAGTGGATGTACTACAGCTGTGAGTTCATGAAAGTATAAGCTTTTTTTGTACTGTTGAGTTTTATGCTTGGTTTATTGAAGGGTGAAAGATTTTTAAATACTTTCCCTCCGAGTTGTTCAAAATGGGGCTTTATAAACTCTAGAAGAGACTTATGGATGCTCTGTAATTACTGTTCATAGCAGAGATTACAATATTTACCGCAGAGATTTTCAAGAGTGATGTCAAATTAGAAAGTGATGTCAATATTAGAATAATAACACTTTTTTTTAGTCCATTTGTCCTCAAGAGGATTGGTTGAATATTTTAGTACTGAATGTCTTCAACCTTCTGGCTAAAGAGAAGATTTTTTTTTTTGTTTTGTGTTTTGGGATGTAATTTATACAAAGAGGGCTCATACATGTTGTATAGTACATTGTGTATAAAAAACAAATGGCCTTTTTGTTCTCACCCTCATCGTTTGCGTGCTAGATGTTTTGTGATTAAGAGTTACTTTCAATATAAGTTGTGTATAACTGAGGGGAAAATGCCGCAAAGGTGTGCATTAAGTAAAGAAATGTTTTAAGAGAGTTGGTTTCTTTGTTTTTCCTTCAGCACAACACTTTTGGTGGACCATGACTAGCATTCAAATCAGTGACTTGATTTGAATGCTATCAGTGTTTGAGGTAGTTTAGAAACATTGATGCTTTTTAAATTTACAGTTTGTCCACCTGACAGCACTGATTATTGCTCAGCTGTAAAATGTTGAACTCTGCAGAACTCTAAATCGCCTCAAGTAGCCAAGCCGCCACTGTTCGTGATGATCTGGGTTTTCAAGTCTAAAATCGCCATGCTTAATCACAGATATCTTCTGGAGAGAATCTGGAACAGTGGACATTCAGAGACATTCAGATCCTTGACACTCAACTCTTTTAAAGCTTTAATTTAGTCTTTGTTCACATTTAAACATTTACATGATTCAATCTTAAGTATCTGCAACAAAGTGCCAATACGCCAATCTTTAAATTTAAGTCCATGGAGAAACTATTTACCTACTTTGGTGTGGAAGAACTTTACTGGCCTGCACAAAGCCCTGACCTCAAGTCATCAATCAGCCACCAATGGGATGAACACCCACTGTGAACCTGGTGCTATCGCCCATCGTCAGTGGTCTTCCAGGCCTTAGCAGGAAGGACTGTGGAGTGAGCAGACGAATGATCATGAATCACTCACTGAAAAGACAAAACAGTCAAACAAAGCCTTGATCTCTGAAGAGAAAACTGACTGAGCCTCAGACATCTTTGTGAGCTGATATCACTCAGACCACATGGTGGTGCCCTTACTCTTCGCTAGTGCTAGACTTCAACAGGACTTTCTGGTCCCAGCACATTAAGAAGGACTTCAGGGTTCAGGCTCAAGTGAACTTTCTTCATATGAGCCAACAATGAGCTCAGCAGACAGACATTTTTCTTTTTTGTTCCATTCATTTGTATCCTGAAGATACCTGTGGGATCAAAGACCCTGTGAAGGTCCGGTATATTGAGGTACATTTGAGGTCAGGTTTGCTTTGATTGACAGATCAACTTATCCAATTTGGGCACAGTAGTTGCTGCTTGCTCACATAACTTTAGCTCCACCCTTGGGGTCAGATCTTTGAGTTTCTAGCTGTATTCCAAGTCAACATCGCACACTGATTTCCTCTTCAATGCAACATGCATACTAAATACACTTGATTCTTGAGGGTGCTGATGATGGGAACTCAAGAAAATAGAGGAACTTCTCACAATTTGGGGAAAAAAATGTAGACAAAGACAGTTCCAGAAAAATCTTGGAGTATTAATCTTGAAGAGAAAACATGTAGCTTTCCCTTAATGAAGTGTTTTTGGCAGTGTTTTTCCCAAGTCACGTTGGAGGACATATTGCATAATTTCCTGTCAATACAAAAGTTAAGCAAACTCATTTTGAAGTATGTCATGCAACATATATTATTTGTATAGTTTGACAAAACACCAGCAAACCTCACAAGTAAACAAACCCAAGCTTAACTGTCCCTCCAGAAACCTGCAGATGATGTCTCAAAGTCGACTGATATGACGGTTGACGATGACGGCTCATATAGCAACACAACATGAAAACAAAGTGACAGTGTAAAAAAAGGTCACATTTTAGTGATGAACCTTCAGATAATTGTCACCTGAACATGCAATCGACCTTACGTTTCTTTATATTGAGTTCCAGCTCAGTGTCTTAGTTCACTCTTACAGCTCTCATAGCATCGTTTTCGCTCCAGCAGGGAGCTGTTTTCATTTTAAAAAATCAATAAAAACTCATTGTACACTACCTGCTCAGCACAAAACTGCAGACAAAAGAAGTTAGCATCTGGCCAGAACACAGTAGAGCATTTAGCAGAAATACATGGCATCACCCTTTTTCAATGGTGGATAGAAAACTCATATGAAACAACAACTACATATGAAATAACAATTAACAGGAGACTTTGTGTTCACGTAAGACTGTGCTGCTCTGTAAGTATCCAGGGGCTTTAAAGCCTCAGTATGTGGACGTCAGACGTTAGACGACTGGACAAACACTTCGTCTGAAACACACAAAGTGTAAACAGTGTTCAGTCATTTTCCTGGAGTCTATAGTTGTCTGTGAGTGTTTATCCACAGCTAATACAAAGATGAATGCATAAAAAACACACAGAGACTGTTCTAAACTTGACACAGTGTCGAGTCAGTCACTGTGAGTTTCCTGGCTGAGATTTCACTGAACCCCTAGTCAGCCTTAAATCTTTCAGGTTATCCCCCCAGAACTGATGCTGTGGGGTGCATTTTAAACACACACTTCGATGCACAATGAATATATTATTTTGTGCGTCTGACATGTAAGAAAGTAATTTTTCATGCACAAAGAGCGCCTGTTCCTATGTTATCTTTTCCTGCCCCTGCCGAGGACGCAGTGGTGCTCAGTTTGACATAAATAAAAGTGAGAGCGCTGACATGTATATACATTTTTAAACAATTCTGGAAACTGGAAAGTTATAAAATAAATCCCTCATTTCAGGAGTAATAAGTTAAAGAAACAGGAATAATAAAATGAGCACTAGGAATACAACCAATGTAAAGTAAAGACTTGTAAAGTGTCTGGAAAAGCAATTCCTTTTGTAACTGTATTACTTTTATTAGCACCAACATTAATGAAGTTTAGCAGTGTAGATGTGTATGCGTGTCTAGTACTGTACAGTATCTGGAGCAAACTGGGTGACATCAGGATAGTCTGTAAGAGCAGCCAGACAAGACAATTTGTCTTGGTCTGCTACAGGCTGAATGGACTTCACGGTTAATTTAATTCAATTAAAACAGGCATGTCAGTATTAAAATGCACTTAATGTGGTTTTCGTGCAGAAACTGTATCAGGATCCACTAATGGATGAGCCAGAATAAATTGTCTTTTATAGTCAGTTAAATTTGCCTCCTTCCCTTGAAAAATGCTTTGGTTGCCAGAGTGTGTTTGTGAGACACTTTAACTGTTGTGTGTATCTCTAAATTCTTCATTGTCTGCATGTAAACCTAATGCTGATTTGTAATGATATGCATTATAAATGCAGATGATGTTGCATCCAGATGTTCTTTTCTGCTTCTTTTCGTCATGGTTAGAGGAAAAAGGACGCATTGAATCAACGGTTTAGCCAGTAAATGCGTCAGTGTCCCCTTTTTGGTAATGAGACAGGGCATAAAAGAAGTTGCCAGGATGTAGCCCGATATGCAATGACTGATGACTGAGTAGAGTAAAATTGAACAGATTGTCTGTGTAAAGAAATATAATGATATACTGCTCCGGATATTTTCAAATGAAAATCTTTTGGAATATTTAGAGAGACAGCCTCTAAAATTTAGACCTCTGGAGATGCTCTAAGCTCATCTTTAAAAAGTTGGTTAGTAGTGATTTAAACCTGCAATAGTTTTTGGTCACTTGATGAATTGATATAGTGAACTTGGTGTTTTCGGTCACCTGCTGAATGTACTATAGGTCCAATGTTCTTTTTTTTTTTTCAGCTCTGTTTTTGGTTCCCACCAACTCCCAAGGGAAGCATATGGCCTTTTAGCTGCTAACAGCTCATCTGTGTTCACAGGGCAGTGCAAGTGACTGCAGTCAATGATTCAGAAAGTGTAAGCTGCGCTAACTAACTAGGCTAACTAGCTTCCACTTGGAAAATGGAGGCTAGCTAGCCTAGCTTGTTCATGCTATTGCAACTCCTGTAGTGTCATGAACACCTCCACATTCTGTGTTGTGTTTGTCTAGTAAGTGTTAAGCATCTCTTTCAAAAATTGAGCGAAGCTACGGGCGAGAACGGGCAGCGGAAATACAACACAGCAGGGTTGTGCGGGATCAAAATGCAGGCTAGCCTAGCTATTAAACAAAATTATATTTTAATGCATGTTGTGTTGTCATGTTCTCATTAAAATGATAGTTTAGCAGGTCATTCAAGCAGCCCTGTTGCTAGCTTTAACTACATTGGAGAAGAATAGAATAGAATAGAATAGAATAGAATAGAATAGAATAGAATAGAATATAAAGCTGTCGCGGGCAGGAGTGGACACACACATTGCTGGATTGGGCGGACACATTGTGCACACGTTGCGGGGGTGGGCGGTAATGGTCAGAAATTCAGTGGGAGCGGGCAGGAGCGGGATGAGAAAACCAGTCCCGCACAGTTCTCTACCCAGAGGCTAAAATGTTGCGTGATAGCCGATGAGTTCTGAGATTGCTCATGATCAGTGATGTAGACTTGCTATAAATCTTGTAGTTTAAAACACTGCTGAATACTTTCCAAAGCAAACTATGCGTTTTAACTGTTCAAATGGCAGCACTGTAAAGAGCGAGTTGGCGACCCACAGTGTCAACTAGTTGTTACTTCAACCAGAAATGGTTTTAGCTTTCAGTGGCACAGTACAATGATGTTTCGTGGCTCTATGTGGTCACGAGGATGAAATGCATGGCTTTGTTTTACTTTGGTGTCTTGTTCCATTTCCTGTACTATGTAGTCCATGTGTTCAAAGGATCAAAAGAAAATCCAATCTCATGAAGTTGCTGACGGTTTTATGGCGTCTGATCTTTGCTTCATCTGTCTGCAGGAAAGGGTTTCTGATTCACATCTCAGATCTAAAAGAAAACATCACAGTGTCTGACTCTGCCTTATTTAATCACACAGAACAAAACACTCAGGAAGGAAGGTATGTCTGATGTAACTGAAGATATTTCAAACAGGTCTTTTTTTTTTATTTTACAAAAACACCAGGGAACTACTCTGTATGTTCAACATCGCTGTTTAAATGTTTTAGAGAGTCAGTACTGACCTCAGTTTGGCTCCTCACATAGAGAGCATTTGTTTCAATTTAATTCATCTAATTTCCCCAGCAAGATAATTAAACTTTCATTTAATTACCCAGTTTTAGCTTTGTATATCCCATTACATCAAAACATTACTTAATTTGTTGTGCCCGTGCTAAATGTTTTTATTTTTCACTGCATCACGCTTGTCTCTCCATGACTGAACCATCAGCTGATGTTTGTATGATGCGGTGAGGCATCATGTTGCATATTTTGCATGTTCTCTGTTGTTTGCATACTGAGAAGTGAGGGCAGAGGCGCACAGGTGTCCAGTAGACTCGTGTGTTGTTCTAATCTGCAGGACTTTTTGAATTAAAATTAAAATTATAAAATGTCTTTTGGTTTGATATAATTAGCTCCTGGTCAGTATTTCTTCTTCAGACAGGGGGAGAAAGCCACTGAGAATGAAAAGAAAGAGACAGAGAGTGGACATGGAGAGACAGAAAGGGAGAGTGTGGTGTTTTATAGAGGCCTTCAGTCTGTGACAGCTTTCGGGGAGAGATCATTGTCTTGAAATGGAGACATCCGGAGGCCAAGGCATCACTGTGTTTGACCAGGGAACAAAACAGCCTCCCCCGCCCTCCTCCACCTCCTCCTCCTCCATCTCCCCCAGCCACCATCCAGACCTCTCCTCCCCTCTTTACATGGAGGCACAGGTGGCTGAGCTGTACACTGCAAAAAATAATGATCTTTCCCAAACATTAACCGAGCACATTCAGGCTCCCTTGGCGATGAATTCTTAAGAGTGTGTGTATGAATTTTCTAATAATATGAATGTTACATGATAAGACTTTAGACTTTTATTTTTGTTATTTGTTCAGTTCCTCTCATTTTGAGTAAATGACCTAACTCTTTATATTCTTGTGAGACAAAATTGCACTAATAAATCTTTTTTTTTGTGCCAATGTACAACCTGAAAGGTGTCACTTATAGTGATAGTAATTCCTCTCAGATATGGAGTCTTTCTTTACCCTTTACCCAAAATAAAACGTATGCCTCCTACCCAGCAACAAACAGCGACTAAAGAACTAAAGATATTTCCATCAGGAGTTGGTGAGGAGACCAAAACACAGCTAAAAAAGTTGATTATTGGATGCACATGCACCTCATGGACAGAAAAAACAGGACTCCAAATGAATGATAATGTTACCTCAGTGTCACCCTTTCACCCAATAAACTTAATAAGGAAATAATAAGTCAGTGTTGTGCTCATAAATCACCGAAAGTCTCCTCACACTCCTTTAATCTCACAGCAGTAATGTTCCTCTTCGTCTTGATGTTGTTGAGTCATTTAACATCTGTGTTTTCCTTTCTTTCTATTGCTGTTCTGCAGGGAAGAAATAGCCAGTCAAAGCAGGTGGGCAGATCAGCCTGTCATCGGCTCATTCCCCAGCATGCAGCGGGCCCATTTCCCATCAGCCATCAGTCTGCAAGCCACTTTGTTACTGACAGGTGGCCAGGTAGGAAACACCAACATCTGCCTCCTGTGCTACCTGATGGCTGTGGGTGTATGTTAGGTGACGAACACTGGGTTAGAGTGTGTGTAGTTTTGTGTGTTCATTGATCCTTTCATCATTTTGTCTCATCAATCATGTCTCTAGGTGTGCATTTTTCTGTGTGTGTTGATGTTTTGACTCTGTCTATGTCTTGTGAGTGAGTAAAAGGTGTGAAGGTGTATTTGTTTGTAATCTTAAACCTGTCATTATCCCAGTGTGGTTCTGATATGTAAACTGTTATTATTTGACTTAAATAATGTTGTTCGCTTTGAGGTGACTACAAAGTAAAACTAACCAATAATAGTGTCGATTTTCACGACCTCCATGATGTGTAAAGGTGATCTAACAGAAGGAACCAGAGGCAGGTGTAGGAATGTCAACAACTAAACTAAACTAAGCTAAACTAAGCTAAACTAAACTAAACTAAACTAAACTAAACTAAACTAACCTTAACTAAAGCTTCCAAAGAGTCAAAAGGACAAAATAATTTTAGTCTTTCTGTTTTCTGTCTTCCTGTGATGATGTAGTAGTAGTTCTTTAAATAAAATATTTTTTGTATGGATGCAGGTACAGTAACTGTGTCTGTTTTCAGGATCAGGCTGATATTATGGGGCTAATAATAACCACAGCAGTGCAGCTGTAGAGAACTCATATTTAGACCACATTTTTCCTAAATGAGCCCAGAGCAGAAGGAAGTGTTTTGGCAACTGAAGAAAAAGTAGTCACATTTGTTCTTTTATTACTAGTTCATAATTCAGATTAAACACACAATGGTACGTGTGTGTTCCTGCTGGAGCTGTTATTCCTGTTTCCATGGCTCATTTGCATGCAAAAAAAATATATGAATATTACTGGGTTTCTCTTTCCACAGCAACCAGGCTACTCCATTTGACTAAACTGATTTCTTTGAGATTTGAGCATCCTCGTTGACGGAGGACCTTGACTGATTTGCAGGACGTGGGAGCGAAGACATGAGGAGGCATAATTAACTAATTAACTCGTGCTTTAACAATAACCCACAAATCAACCTGTCTTTTCCCATGAGGTGTTTACATTATTTTGTCTATCTCCTGTACATTCTGTACATTGCTTTAGCAGACGTATCAGTAACATAAAGAGAGAGAGAGAAGGAGGGAGAGAGAAAGAGAGAGAGAGTCCTCCTCTTCTCTGGGTTTCTCAGCCGTCTGCTGCAGGTGGCCGAGTGGTCGGGTTACAACACGTGAAAGTACACACACACACACACACACACACACAGGCACATACATACACACACACCTCTTCCATGACATCTGAAAATTCCTATGGATTACTTCTAATTCTTGTGACAGATGGACAAATGGTGGTGGTGGTGGTGGTGGTGGTGTGTGTGTGTGTGTGTGTGTGTGTGTGTGTGTGTGTGTGTGTGTGCATGACTGAGCAGCTGGGAGCACGAGGTAAAACCTGTAGCAGACCAACCAACAGGCTGCTGGGACAAGTCAGACACCTGTTTGAACCCCCCTCTTCTCCTCCTCCGCCTCTACTTCTACTCCGGACACTTGATATGTGAGAGAGTGGGAGAGTGAGAAAGAGAGAGGGAGAGAGAGGGGGTGAGGTGGAGAGGGTGGTGGTGGTGAGACAGAAAC
The DNA here is from genome assembly GCA_028641955.1 of Protonibea diacanthus. Lineage (NCBI taxonomy): Eukaryota > Metazoa > Chordata > Actinopteri > Sciaenidae > Protonibea > Protonibea diacanthus. The sequence continues at coordinate 12,627,648 of CM053990.1, forward strand.
AGATAGAGGAGGAAGGGGAGAATGGGAGAAAACAGCTGGATCAACTGAATGTTTCCGTTTTCTGTTTCCTGTCTCAGATTTGTCAAGACTGTTTCCAGCAGAGACCCAAGAGTCTTAAAGGGGCAATCAGTAACATTTTAAATTCTGTCCAACACCAAATTGTTGATGATTAACACTGACACACTGAGACTGATTTATTTTACCAGATGCTGAAGCTTTGAATTTTCACTTAGACCCCTTTACACTCCACTGAATATGTTATATATTATAGGTTTAGATTCTCAAATGGAAAGCAAACTTGAAAAGGAAAAGACCTTACACCCATTTTTGGAAGAAAAGTCCCCATCATGCTGTCTTGCCCCAGTGCCCCATCGATTCATATCATCATATGCAAAAATAAATTTCAGATCAGCAAACCGCATAAACTAATTTAGACTTACAACAATTAATTGGAAATGAATTAGAAACTATTTTGATGATTGATTAATGGTTCAAATATGATCTATATTGTGCCAAGAAACACAAGGAATGAACATTAGACCAGTCGTAATCTGTACTTCGGTCCAAATTTGAGACATCCGCCCACCAAGTCTTTGTGACACACAGAAAAGGTGAACAGATAGTATCTGCATGTGTGGTTCCCAGGAAGCATGGAGGAGGAGGCTGTATTTAATTTTTTTCTAGTGATAATTTATATATGAATTATTTTATTTCATTTAGTACACAAAATCTCAATAAATAATATAAAATGCCCATTACCGTGTCCGTAAGCCCAAGGTGACAACTTTAAATGGCTTGTTTTATCCCACCAGCAGTCCAACATCGAAAAGTTTTACATATTCAAGATGATGGTGATACGCGCTTGAAACTGAAATTGAAGTTAAAAACATTATTAAAGTAGATTCATTTCCAGTTGAATGACCAATCAATTAATCAACTAATGTTATCTGATCAGTATCAATATTAGCCTAAAACAGTACTTGTCAGGCTCTGGTCAGTATTCTTTGACACATAGATCTGATTATTTTGATCTAAATAATATTCATCTCTCATTTTTCGTTTTAGTTCTTGAAATAAATACAATTTTACTGTTTTGTGAGGCTGTGGATGTGAAAACATAGTTTGGATATTTTTTAACAGTCCATGTTGTGTACAATCTGCTAAACAACAATCTTCCTAAACGTGAAACAGTAATGAAAATTTTTATTGACAACCCTCCAGATAATCGTTTGAAACAAACATCTGGCTTAATTTGTTTGCTGCCTGTGCACGTTAACAAGACGGCTGAATGAATTTCTCTCACAGCGACTTTGCTCCAGTTACTCTCCTCAGGTGTTTGGTGTCGGTGTGAGCTGTCTCCCTGATTTATTCTGTGTCACAATATTTGCTGGGAAACACTGGACGGACAGAGTTAAGAGGAAGCTGTGTCGGCGTCCTGACCGCAGAGAAACAGTGCCAAAGCCACAGTCAGACAACAGGTGAGCGGTTACGCTCTCAGGCACGTCTCATTGATATTCTAACCTATTGCACTTTCCCAGGGAGAGGACTCCCCTGTGGAAACACATTACTGCCTTACAGCTCCCCCCCCTCCAGGCTTTGATCCTCTCAATGTGAAGCAGATCGTAGCTGAGGATGAACAACGGTTAATATGACCAGTGTGGCTCAGAGGAGACAGCAGGAGAGTGGGAGTGTATGTGAAAATATCTGTGGATGTCTACAAGTGAGTTTATGGAGGGTGGACCAGAGGCGCTAACTTAATCAACGTGTGCTTTTTTAAAGTTATTAGTTCACCCAAAACACAAACAAAACTCCTTTCTTTACTATTGGAATGTAGCCACTTTCGTTGGTGCATTCAATAGAAAATAAAATAGTTAAATAAAAATAGTTTAGAGCAATGGTGGGAAACAATTACTCTGGTACAGTTCTGAGCTACTTGATGCTATTTTATACATCTACTCCACTTTTAGTAGTGTAATTTTTACTTCACCATATCTAGTTACTGTGCAGATAAAAACACATGATCATCTTATAAAATATACATTGTTTTAGCATAATTTACTTTCTAAGTAACATATAAATAATAATAATGTAATTATTACATATAATAATCATTCTGCATGATGAGAACTTCATATTTTTATGATAATGTATCAAATGAAAATGATGTGACCGATGTCCTACAGCTCATCTCAGCTCTGCTAAGCTTTTCAGTGAGTTTCGGATCATTATTTAGCTGTTTGTCCTCAACTTTACTGTTTTGATACACTCTCATAGTTCTTCTACAGCGTCATTTTCAGACACAGCAGAAGGGACGTTGGAGCTGTTTTCTCTGAGGGGGTACCGTAAATATTGGGGCATGGACAGGGTTGGATGGGGAACAAAGTCTAACCCTAAACCCCACACCTCTGCTTCCAATCCAGCAAGTGTTTTCAAAGAAAAAGCTCTAAAAAACCTTCTGTACACTACCTGCTCAGCACCGAGCAGCAGACAGCATTGAGCAGCTAAAGAGCCAAATATTTTCATCAGGAATTAGAGACCAAAAACTCAGAATGATGATTGGACTTAACATATATAAGGTAGCATCAGCACAACAAATGAATGTTAATGTTTCTCTATGTTGATGTGTAAATTAAGAACTCTCAAATTAAAAGGTGATGATATGAAAAAAAATGAGTTATTGCAGGTTTAAGTACATTTTGCTGTTAATATCTCTGTATGATTTTACTGCTACAAAAAAATATTATTTGCGGCACACTGTTTGTTTAATCTGCAGTATAATCGGCAGCTTTTTCTTCAAGACAATTAGCCTTGAATGAAAGTGAAAACAGCGAGACAGAGAGGGAGGGAGGTTTCCAGAGTCGTACAGTACAATGACTTTCTTTCAGGAGGCTGCAGGTCAGAGCTCAGTGAAGCTCTGAACACACTGTGGTAAAATGAAGCCCTGTCTGAATCCAACGCCTCTGTTTTGGCTGACCTCTGGCCGTTTAAGGAGGCATGGGTCACTGCCCTCCCCCCTCGCGGGATGATGGTCTGCGGATGTCCGCTCGCTGTGCTCGGCATCTCTCCCTCACCTGGGGGTGGAGGATACGAGGTTGCCGGAAGCAGGATTACACAGTTTGCCAAATACCTGGAGATTCACAACCTGGGTCATTTACAGACAATGAATAAAACATTAAAACAAACAAGATAAGTAAGATGATAAAATGAAAACTACATTTAATCTACTTTTCTTCCCATATTCCTTCATGGACTGAGACTAGTAGGGTAATAAAACCACTCAAAAACCATTTTATAATTACAATAATTTCAAAACACATGCAGAGTCAGTGAAGTCAAAGGATGTTTCCTGGTTCCTTTTAAAGAGATGCATTGATTTAACCATCTCATTACCTAAACCAAACCTTGTGTTTTGTTGTATTTTATGAAGCTGGATGCTTTGGGTTTAGACTATTATAAAGGTGCTGTTTGGTAAGTGAAGTAAGTGGTTGTGGACTAATAGAAGAAGTGTTGCTGATATTCCGATTGATCTTGTTTCACATTTGTATGAACATGAGATGCTTAAACACTGTCAATGAATCCAGGACACTGCAGAGATCAGGCTCGTGTCTGTTTCCATCTCAAACAGTGCTCTTTCACATTGTGTTTTATGTACTGCTGTTGGAGTTCGGTTATGATTAAAAGTCCCATGTATCTCTTGGAGGTTATGGTATGGTTAGATGGTTTAAACTAAAACAGACTAAAAGACACCCACTCGGTATACTCTTGCTGTGGGAACATTCTCATGTAATTCAGTGGATGAATCAAAAACATGTCTTCACGCTCTGCACTTTGCTTTTCACTTCTTTCAATTTCTGGACTTGTTGACGTGTCGTTCTGACGTGCTGCCATATCCCGGGTTATCAACTCATCCTGTATTCTTGCTTAACCTTGAAACTAAATTTTTCCTCATGACTTAAAACGTAGAAACAAATAAAGTTTCTACTTTAGCAGTCGAGCTCTTAAAATGTTCTTTCACAACGTATTCCTTCAGAGTCATGCTCATGAAGAGCTTTTGTGTTTCAAATCAGGAGGGATAAAAGAGCATGTTAGGCTTCAGAGTGCTTGCTCGGGGGTTTTCAGAATGAGGAGATCTTTTGCCTTTGGTGCCGATAATCGGTAGCTTCTCTTGTTTCCCTTTAGCACAAAAACCTCCTCTGTCTGCCTTCGTTACTCCCTAAGGGAGCTTTCACCTCCCCAGGACAAGACTGAGCCACCTGTAAGGCCAGATTTATACTCTAAGAAGAGGACACTGCTCTTTCTTTTCAGTTGTACCTTGCGAACACTGACAGATGGTTGGTTGTCATGTGTTTTTTAGTAGTTTGGAGTTCCTTTCGATATGATCTGAGAAGAAATGTGAAAAGGGGACAACTAAACATACTTTTAAGGGATCGTCTTGTTTTCAAATAATATCTGTCAAGTCCAGATTTTGTCATTTACACACACGTCATATCCAAATTCATCCTGTTCAGCCAAAAAGCAACTCTTTCCTACCAGTGATAGCCTTCAAAGCCATATGTGTGAAAGGAATACATTTTAAACAGTTCGTGAGCACTCAGCCTCCCTGAAGCCTGTCGATAAGAGGCTTATGTCCCCCTGCAAAGAGGAGGAGGAAGTAAAGGAGGATGGGACGGAGAGGAGGAAGGGAGGGCAGGAAGGATGAGGGAATCCCTGATGCTCCGCTCCTCAGGAGATCACAGGGCACGGAGCGGGTTTACAGGAGATCAAAGGTGAGAGGAACAGTGAGAATCACTTGAGGGAGGGAGTTTTTATATGTCACAGTTAAATGAATAATGTCTGAGTCATGCTGATTGAGCAGCACTCACAAATATGTTATGATCCATGCTAGCAGCGCTGCTCCATGGACGGCAGTGTTGGCCTGTCCTTTGAATGGATTGCCATGAAATCTAGTACAGATATTCATGGTGCCCAGAGCTTGAACCCCACCGACTCTGGTGACTGACTCTAGGCCCGCCAGTAGTTTAATATTTGTGGTTTCAGTGATGATCACTTGTATGTTTGCTAATTAGCAATCACAGTTGTGATACATGACTATTCATGTATAAGGTGGATAATGAAATCCACTTTTTTAGCTGTAGTCCCGGTGCTGCATGTCTGATCAACCTGGATTTCAAACTGATATATTGATACTCTGATAAGGAATCTGCACGGAGCAACTTTAACCGTGTCATGGTCTGGTGTCCCCCTCTTTTCCCGTCTCTCTAATCCTTTACATTTTTCCTCAGGGACTCAATCTCAAGGACAAGTTGTGTGTTGAGGAGCAGAAAAACAGAAAGCCGGCGACAAACAGTCAGACAGAGGGGTTGAGATGTCAGACAGAAAGCTGCACAGACCAGCCGACCGTCAGACAGCCGGGCGGTCAGACAGTTGGGACGGCAGACAGGCTGGCGGTGGGCGTCTCTCCGTTAATGAGGTCTGACAGCTTCCATGCAGGCTCATGCGACGGTGAAAGGGAGGATCGGGTCAGATTCAGACTGTTTGATGTCGGGGTGGCGTTCGCTTTTGAAGTCACCGCTCATTTCGCCTCTGTTTGCTTTTTTAAACTCTGTTGTGTCAGACTGCCTGAGCTGCCCGGCACTGGGGCAGTTGGAGCCTTCCAGTAACTCACAATTACAGTCAAAAACAAACCACCTGATATCTGCCCGCCAACTGCCCATTACAACCGGCAAACTGATACTAACACCACTTGTCTGGATTGTGAGATTACTCAACATGCTCTTTTTTTTCTGGTACATACAAGAGTTTCATTCTTAATTGTGCAGCCGGAAGGCTCTGACAATTTTCTCTCTCTTTTTTTTTTTTTTTGTGGTGTAAGCCAGGAAATCCTGGGTTGGCGTGCCGGCCTGGACGCCGTGTTCATTGTCTGGCTGCTCACTCACTGCTCCCATTGATGCTCTTCATCCAGCTGTAAAATCTGGTGTAGTGCTGAAATGTGTGTGCATGTGGGTGGAGGTGGTGTAAGGGGTTGTGGGGGCGGATGCAATCCATTCTGAAAACAAGATGTCACCCCCCTCAGACGGGTCAGAGTGGGGTAAGAGTGTAGCAGCGTTGGCATTGGAGGGATAAAAAACATGCCGTGTTTGCTTCCTGTGTGCTTCCTCTGCACTGTGTCCTCCCGCTCCCTCACCTCTCTCTCTGCTGGCCGGAGCTATAGGTTTTCATGGCGCATTTCCCCCTCTTCCACCGCGGACGTTCTTCACTGTTTAACAAGGGGGGCAGATTAGCATAACAGCCTCCGCAGGAACGCTGTCAGCATTAAAAACACACTTCCTCTGGAAGTGGTTTTCTGCATAATCTGTTCCTCCCACCAACACCACCCCCCAACCTCAGTGCAGAAACCAGTAACACCACTCCCACTTTAGCCCTCTGTTTCCATCTCTCCCTCTTTATCTGTCTGTCCCTCTTTGTCTCTCTGTCTTGAGGCCCTACAACCTCTGATTCTTGATTGAGCACATCACTAGAGACTCCTCAAGACTCATCATATTGCACATCTTTCTTACACGTTGAAAAAGTTGAATAATTTCATCCACTTTATACCCAGATTATACCATACAATTAGATAAATGTAGCTCAGTTCCCTTACAGATATAATAAATATATTCAAACTACTGTAGAAAGCTCCACATTTAAAACAATGCACAACTGTCTGCCAGTGTTCGTGTTTTGGGCTGTTAAAAGACTGAATGAGGCGACTTACAGTGAAATTTGTTACTGTTAGATTAACATTTAGTGGAGCAACAGTAGAAGAAGGAGGGTTGTTTATGTAATTACGTTTGTGTGCCCACCAAGCACGAAAGCCCAAAACCACACACGACAGCAAAACACAAGAAAACAAAGCCAACAAAAATGCAAGAACATCCTTTGTTTCAGGATATTCCAAGCACAGAATTTCAGCTCTGCCACATTCCACCGCAAAACCCATCCGGCGGATAATAAGGCTGACTCTTCCGATTAAAAAAAAAAGGAAAATTGTTTTCCTTGCGGAGTCATCCATATTCTCACGTTCCCACATCCGGATCAGGAAGCAGCTCTGAGCATAAGGAACAGGTGGATCCACAGCACAGTCAGCTGGAGACTGATACAGTCTAAAGATACACTGATAGACCAGAATCAAATAGAGCAGAGTAGAGAAAGTCTACTTAAATTTTACTCTGGTAATTTCTTCTCAACTGATATACTCAATTACTCTGCACTGTTCTACTGCACTGAAATAAGCTTCTATCAGCATCTATCCTCAGCTGTCTGAAAACAAATTTAGATTTTGTAGACTCTTCTGCTTTCTTGATACCGGCGCTCCCTCACTCTCATTCACTGTCTATGTCGCTCAACCAATGCCTGCTCTCTCTGTCACAAACCAAAGGAAACTTCTTCGTGTCACTATTTTGACGTACAAGCTGGATACATGAAATAAACAAAGCCAGGACACAACAGGTAGGTTGTCATAGGCAGTCATAGTTTATCATCACGCTTAGTTTCAGCGACATTTCAGGCCAACTGTGGAGGTTTGACCGGTCTGATCGTCTGATTAGTTGCCGCAGTGAGACGCCAGGTTGTGTTTCTCCAAAAGTTCAATTTGGCTCAACTTCTCTGCTGCAGGTCGCTTTTGCGTTTATTCGGGCACCCTTTGCAGCCCATACTGCCGCAGCCAAAACACATTCCCCCGACTCAAATTAACGGAAAAACCTATGTTTCCGCCGCAGCACCAAAGATGGTCTGAATCAGGCCTTAGGACTTGTTTCTCTACGTTCCTCCACTAACCTCCTAGAATAAAGTAGAATAAGTGCACGAACCCGTAATATCACAACAGCAGACACACACATACACATGTACAGCATGCGGTTTTTCTCTCTTGCACGCATACACACACACATACTTGGGGTGGACAGATAGTGCAGCGTGCCAGGACTTGAGAGGAAACAGATTGGAGAAACGGTCCAAGTGCATATTTTGGATTTCAGATCAGGTTTCAGCCTCTCGGCCCTGCAGCACCGGATAGATTTGATTACGGCAACAACCACAGGCCAAATCTAATTAGCACATTATTCACAGCAGGATGTCAGCCTAGTGTTTCAGCATGAGCCACAACGTCTATACAGTTTCACGGTCATCAAGAGAAAGTTGATGGCCTCTTTGCATTACGTCTCAGTGTGTGTACTGATTGATAAAAGTGAAAATATAGAATATACAGAGAAAACCAGAAAAGCTAAGAGAAGACAAGCTAAATGATACACAGGCAATATTGGTTTACACTCATCGTTGAAGAAATAACTTCTTGATGACATGAGGCTTTTCACCATGTTTTTATTCATAAATCATAATTTGCCAATACCACTGTGTGAGGCTCAGTTTCCAGACAATAAAATCCAAAATGAAAGGTGACACCATACAAAAAAGGAGAGTGCTGTTTGATTCGCTACTTCACTTTTATAAAAAAGAAAAAAGAAAAATTCTCACTTTAAAGCTAGTTTCAAAAAACAACTTCATGTGTATCTTGTGAAAGTGTTATCTGAATAGTTTTTAATATTTAATATTGTAATATAAATTTGTAAATTGTATTTTGACCTATTTGGCCTTTCAGTTACTTGTCAATGCTGCAGATGACTGAAATATGTATAAAATAATAGATTTCCAATGCGTAGCACAGCTCAACTCGACTCGACTTGCTTTTGGTACCCGTAAATTGTTGTCAGTACTGGTAGGTGGAGCTGATTGTCAGAGCAGGATACTGTACAACGAAAAGGAGGTTTGGTCTTGAGAAGCTGCAGCCTTTATTAACTCACAAACTGTAACCTACACAGGACATTTACTGCAAGACAGACAAATTCACTGCTGTCCTTTTCCTCTGCACTGCTTGCGTTCACGCTCTCTTCTGCTCATCCACACATGCACACAAGAAGGAGCTGCTCCTCTTATAGTTGACCACAGTGTGATTTTGTGGACTGTCATTTTTGAGGGAATAAAAAAAAAAGTGCTTGCTATTGATAGTAGTTTGGCTATTTAAAAAATGTGAGGTTTGTGCAGGATATCCTGTGTTGCGTGACCAATCAGTGGTCTGCATTGTTTTGTCACGCCACTTTTTAGTATCAACTCAGCTTGCTTGGAACACGCGACCAAGGTGATGCCAAAAAAGTCGAGTCAAATCTTAAACATAAACATATTAGCATCTTTTGAGGCTGTACTTCAGTGTCAGCATAAGATCAGCGTACTAATACGGTAGGCTTACAATCACCATGCTAACATTCTGATGAGATGCTGATGAAGTAGATGGATTTCAACTCACAGTAAGGTGAACGTCTCTGCATCGAATGTAATGCAGATGATCCAGCTGAGATGCCCTTTTCAGCTTCACTGGAAATGCCTCCGCTTGTCAAATCATCTGCAGTGGACCTGTTATTCAGAGGAATGAGAAAAAATCACAAACTACCAAGTGCTGTTACTCTGGAGAGATCAAAGTAGGTGGACAGCAGCAGCATGTAGAGTATGGTATACGTTAGTATTAAGGCTGTAAGAAGTATGAAGCCAGGGTTTTGCCAGAGTTTTGAACAGCTGCCTGCCATTTAAAACAGAAGACTGATGTTGGGCATTAGACACAGGAATGACCACTCACTGTCTAAAAGTACCCTAACTGTCATCACACAGATGCAAAGACAGAGGAAGTTTCTATCACGGAACTGTGAAAATCTCACATTTGTGACTATAGGCTGAGAGTTTCTCAATGGGGTTTAGTCTTAACTCGCTGGGCACAGTGGTGTGGTTTTGCTGCTTGACTTGGCCATATCCTGACTGAAAGGCTAGTAGGAAAGGAAAGTTGCATCACAGAATTGAAACATTATGAGGATCTGTGAGGGATTTGGTTTTGTTCATTGTTCACTTAGAGCCCCGTGGCTTGACTTAACTGCTTGAGTTGGACTTAGTTGGTCACTTCCTACCAGTGATTTCTGGACCACCCAGACATTAGATTTGTTAGGTTGCATGGACTTGTGTGTTACACCATTTCTGCTCCAAGTAAGAAAACTCCACAGTTTATGAGCATGTGAGAAAGTTAACATGAGCGTCCCGTTAAGCAAGGCACTAAAATCTCATGCCATAAATTTGGTTAGGGTTTGGCTACTAAAACTATGTGGTTTGGGTAGGATTGGTTATTTATAGAAAACAGTGCTGACTATTGGAGACGGGATGTGAACTTTACACATTATGGCTGCCTTTGCTACGTAGAGAAGACACCAACTGGGAGACTTTGCTGTCTGTTACGAAATGACAAACACTTTCATTCTTTTGGTGGTGACAACTCTGGCTGTTGGTGCAATAGTTCATCAAGCAATTAAGCTTTAATCATTAAGTATTAGTATACAGGATGTGTCAATTAAATAACTACAAGCAAGCTAAGTGGAAACCCTTCTACTATCCATTTACAAGTTAATTTTATAGGCGATCATAATATCATAATATCTTTAGGACAGACCATAGCTTATAAGGGCATGTGACTTCTGTCTACGATTGGGGTTAGAGGTCGTGGTTTAGCTTCCTTTGCCCAACTGACAGAAATGACCTTACCATCCATGCAGCTCAGACTAATCTACACAGTCACATTAGGACTGATGAGGTTCACCAGAGGTAGGAAGGCAAAAGATTCAAGTGCAACACATTCATCAAAATGTATTTTGATGAAACAATAATATTGGTTACTAAAGTTTTCATCGTCTAAAGTTAAAACCCTTCCTCTGTACAGTTTCAACACTGCTTTTGTATCAGGTAACTCTGTAAATCATTGAGACGTGAGGTGGAGCAGCTGAAGGACGTCAGAGAGAAACCAGAAAACATTTTCTCCATAAAATATGGATCAGATTTTAAGCTCTTATTTTAAGGTACAAAAGCTGCTTAATGTTGCTAAAACAGATGCATGAAGAGGCAGCTCTTGGGGTTTGAGCTTTTATCTGAACTGTATGTTAATGTATGCTAAAATGTTCATGCCAGTGCAGTCTAAAAACTCTCTGCAAACTCAGATTCGAGCATTATGAATCTAAGGTCAAACGAGCGGTTTTCTTCCCTGTGGAGAGGCAGACTGTCTGTGCAAGACTTGGACGACAGGTCAGAACCGAGTTTGTACTTCTAACTTTAGAACAAATCTCTTTTACAAGTGGTTTGTTACATGAGTTCTATTGTTTGTCTGTTTGCAAAATTGTTTGCTTTTCCAACAGTCAGACAATTATATGGTTGCCCATTTCATGTTTCAGACAATGCATGATGCAACAGTGTATGTTCACATACAGCAGAGGAAAAATGAGGGGAAAAGTTAGGCTTCGTAGCCAGACTAAATACGTCTGCAAATAAATACGTCTGCAACTAAATATGACCACTTGGCTGAACGTATTTAGCAAAACTCGATCATGACTCAGGGTCCTTCGCTTGCACTGTTCAGTTCAGGGCCTCTGGGGACGTGACCTCTTTGTATGTCAAAGGTCAAACTCACCAAACTCACCTTTCTCTGCTCAACAGGGAGAAAGGCTTTCACAACAAGAAAAGGAGACACGACAGTGTCAGAAGAGAGATTCATAATCAAGCTCATGTAATATGATCGAAAGATCCAGAACACTAGGTGTAACATGAGACCAACAGCTCTCTCAAAAACAGAAAGAAACTGACAATCACAAGTTGATTTCATTTAAAAAAAAAACAAAAAAAAACTCAACTTCCAAACCAAGTTTGTCTCAACACTTATATGTGTAAAAGTCATTGTGACCCAGTCAGTTCTCCTTGACAACTCCTCACACTGTCCCCTGAAAAACCACCTCCATCTGAGAGCTGGTGAAATTTCAAGCAACAGTAATGTAGTAGTAGGTAGTGTCTTTGACAACATGTATAAGAAAAGGTTTCAAATTTATGTGGAACTGTCAGAGTGAGCCTCTCAGTCCTCCCTGTCGACTCTATGATGGACTACCTGTTTACTGATGGTGATCACGTGAGCAAAACACTTTAAATGTCTTTGTATATACGTATATACATTTCTATATTTTTGAATGACCGTCACATTTTCTGTTCTTTGTTTTGCTGTCTTCTAACCTGTGATATGTTTGCAACTGACATGTTGATCGGCTGGGTCCTTCAGTTTACCACCGTCATCCTCTCTGATCTCTCTCTCTGTAAACTGGGAGTTTCTTATTGTTTGATGCGCAAAATGCAATACAGAAACTTTGGTGGTGGCATGGAGCCACTGGGCATTTCTGCAGTGGTTGGTTCAACCCCGAAGGGAGTGTGGTCATCCTCAAGACAGGAACGTGGCGTATGCCTGCTCTCATGAATAGATGCAGTCAGATGAGTCTGACTTGGTCAGCCACGTAAATATTTGCAGATATTAACGGTCAGTCACACAAATCTCCTTTTTCTGATGATGTATTGTTCAGTTTTATCCACTAAGTGATGTTTTTTTAATCTCCATTGCAATGACGTAAAAGAGCCGACGTCTCGTTAGGAGATCTCTGTGAAGAAGAAGAAAGTGTAGAGTGGAGGGTCGATGGGTGGGAATGTTGGGATCGCGTCAAACAGAAATGCTGTCTGTTAAGAGAGAACACATCAGTGCGCTGTTCAGATTTAGACCTCCGAGGAACACTTTTGTAACATTTCTGTGCTCTCACTGTCATTTGCGATGAAGACCTCCCGGCTGCCCTGTGTAGTTTTGGGCCTCAAAAATGGCTTCCAGGGACATGTGACCTCCTTGGTTCAGAGGTCAACATTCAGACAGCCCAGACTCACCTTCCCCTCCCTGATATGGAGGACAAAGCTCACATTGAGTCAAGGCCCTGGAAGCTGTGGGGCTCTGAAAGTGTCTCTCCAAGATTTAGTGATATTCTGTTAGGGCAGCTCCCATCAGCTTAAGAAAACAACTGTATGTTTTCTTCCTGGACAGAGAGCTCCTGTTCATGCTAGTTTTGACTTACCAGTCCTACGCTTATAATACCAGCTCTATATGTCCTTCCCGCCACAGTGATGTCTCAAAATGGATGATGGAACGCCACCTTCAGCTCAGTTGCTCTAAAAGCTCCTTTCCACTGTGTGATTTTGAGCTGTCTGAGACGTCAGTTGAGAGTCATGAGAGAAATGTGGTAAAATCTTTGGTTGTTAATCCAGAACAGCGGTTCTGATCATACTGTTAGATCCATGGCCGATTTGGAGTTCAGGAGACCGCTAAATTCAGGCAGACAAAATTTAGGATCAAATGCTGACGTTGTGACATTTATGTGACATTTTTGAATAAAGTTTAGGACTAGACTAAAAGAAATGAAAAAGATGTTTGAGTGACTTTGGCAAAGAACAAACCTTTGGCAGCAAAAGCTCTTTTAGTATGATGTCTTGTCCCTGACAGGACAAAAAAAAAAGTTACAGCTTGGAAAGACTTCAAGTGGCAGAAAAATCTAAATGATAAACCAAAATGTGGTTTCTCTAATCCAGACTAACATGTATTTATATCAGGATACAATCATCCTGTTTATTTTACTCTGTCTAATTTGATTCTTTGATTACAGTAATAGACAATGTGTTTTACATTGTTCTCCACATTGTTTCCATTACTGTTATACAAGGAGCTGTTCTGGGCGAATACACTTCCAACATTAGAGTTAGTGCATGATTGGTGAATTTCTAGAGTTATAGTGAACGTACACCAATTTTAACCCAGTTATATAGTACACAAACATATAGTGGTACATATATAGTGACAAATTCCTATCATAATTATCTTGTTAAATGTTCATTGTTAAATGTCATGACACTTTTTGTATTTATGTCTTTTTGCTCACAACCCAACAAACAAACCAAGGTGTATTTATTTTATTTTGTTGCGGACAACATGTATACAGTAAGTATTTCATTATTTATTTACTTTCTTTTTATCACACCTGTAAGAAAGGGAGTGATTTGTATCTGAAAGTGAGTTCAGGGGTCAATCTTTTTTTTTTTTTTTAAAGATATTTTTTTGGCCTTTTCAAGCTTTAGACAGCTGAAGAGTGACGGGAATGTGGGGAGAGAGAAATGGGGAATGACGTGCAGCAAACTGCCACAGGTCAGATTCAAACTTTTGCAGGTTTGGACCTCACCACTTTTGTACATGTTGAGCTGGTCTTGAAGAGGATCATGTCAGACACGCTCACCCACACATGAAGCACAGTGATGTGCTTCATCTGTGATTTAGTGATGCTTTTCAGAGTGGCGGGTTTTCCTACAAACGGCTGAATTTCAAAATCCTCCTGAACCAAAGCCGACCAGCTGTGTTGCGTTTCTCTAAAATTCTTCCCTCAAAACTTGGAAAATCCATGCAAGGAGAATTACTGAACTTAAAATTCAATATTAATTTACAAAAGTTACTGGATCAACTCAAGTTTCAAATGAATAAAAAAAAGAAAAGAAGAAATCAAATATCTTTCTTTTTTTGTTTTCGAGTCCTCCTCGTCTCTCTTTACAGTGCACCAAACGCTATTATAAAAATAATCAATGCATAATAATAAACACAAGTTCCTCATGCACTTTCTCCCTTCACAATGGCTGCATTTATCCAGGCTGAAGGCTGTTAGAGGTCCTGCCCAGGTCTTGACCTGCAGACCTTCCACTAACAACCTCCAAAACAACAGCTGGCAGTGGTGGGAGATAAGGGAGGGCAAGATGAGAGGAGAGGAAGGGAGGCTGAAGAATGAAGGATGGAAGCTGATAGGAGACGAGGAGTAGTGGAGAGAGGAGATGTGAAAAACTGGATGAAGGATGGTTGGGTTTCAAGACATATCAAAATACTCTGAATAATAAATATCCTGATGAGGGTTTCCTACCAACAATGTTTATTTGAAGAAATTAATTGCTGGTGTCCTGCGTCACTGAAGGGTGTATTCTCACAGGAGACGATTGGCTTTCAAACTGGTTGTGATGCCACAAAAAACAAAACTAAACAAAAATAAAACACAAAGAATGAACAGAGAAACTTTCCCCCTTTAGCAGATGTACATGAAAACATACTTCAAAGGTCAAACTGTGCACATACATCATTCTGTAAGGTGACACTCAAACATCCAAGTGAAATAACTATGAATAAATCACTTTTTTACTGAGAAGGAATGCAAATCAGAGAGAGCTCAACATGAGAGCGATAATTCTTTATTTTAAGCTTATCAAAGTTGAACTCCACACAAAAGCATTGTGCAGTTTTCTTCACCTTCTTCCCAGATACTTCCCAGAAGATGGACCCTCTTTGGAATTTTCCTCAAGGTTTACCATCGGGATAAAATGTCAGCTGTTGAGACGTTTTCTGAGCATGTTCTTGCTCCCAGGAAGATGAACCATTTCACTTTAATGACCTTGCTGTCTTTCACCACCCTCAGGACATTTACTACTCGTTTTAAAATTAATTTAAGGATTCAAAGGGGCAAAATAAATAGATTAAATTATATTATAAGAGATTTGAATGTTAATAAAAATGCACCACCAGTAAAAGTTCTGGATTCTCCCTGGTCTAACCACACACACACACACACACACACACACAAACCAAACTCTGAGCCAGCCCAGCTCAGCTTAAAGATGTTTTCAGCTGTTGCTGCTCGTTGTATAAGTGACTCTTTGTTCCCTAAGAGCTTTGGGCTCCCCCCCTCTCTTCCCCTTTTTCCTCCCCTATTACCTCCCCTCTACCACCTCTCTATCTCGCTTTTTAGCCCCCCCACCCCTCCTCTACATCCTCTCTACCTCCACCCTAACCTTCAATCTACCTCTCCCCTCCCCTTCTTTCTAACCACTCCTCCTTCTCGAGCTGCCCCTCTGTCAAAATAAAATGTCTTTACTAAGTGATCGTTAGCTTTCCCTGCAGGTCTTGGCGTCACTGGTCCTCCATCTGGGTTGTGTTTTATGGAACTTTTGAGTACCCTTTACAAATTAAAAAGTGACGCAACAGGAAAGAATTTTGACCTTTTTTGACCTGTAATAACTTGGCAATATCCGAATAATTCTGAAAATGTTTCAGGTTCTTCATTCCTCAAGATCTCATCAGCAGCTTAAATCAATGCGTATTACATTTAATAAAGAAATTAATAAATCAGTCTCAGAGTCAACTGAAATTTCCTCATAGAGCACAAACACCCAGTGAAATTCTTGAATCAGCATCAATTCAATTTCTCCTGTTTTCTCCTGAATGTATTAGGCTGGGGATGTCACCAATGTGTTAGTCCATCTCTTAAAACTTTTGGACTTCTGTCTGTGAGCTAAATCTTGAAAAACAGCTGGACAAACGCCATTTTTTAAAATAAAAATGTTCTCAAACAGCAATTGTTGACAGACTGACTAGACTTGACTATTT
The DNA here is from genome assembly GCA_028641955.1 of Protonibea diacanthus. Taxonomy (NCBI): domain Eukaryota; kingdom Metazoa; phylum Chordata; class Actinopteri; family Sciaenidae; genus Protonibea; species Protonibea diacanthus. The sequence goes on from CM053990.1 coordinate 12,644,032, forward strand.
TTAGAGGTGGATTATTACACTTTTCGGTGAACTCAAAGTGAACAGTCACTGGTTCACTTCATGAAACAGAAATTGACATGTCACCCAATGAAACAATGTGGTTCACTGGTGTGTTTTTGACTGTCCACATCAAAGCTGGTCAGACTTGAAAAGATATCTCTTTCATCCCTCTGTCCCTGTTAAGCTGCCGTTCCTTACCACCGAACAACAGGGCAGCTTTTTTCAAAAATGGTCTCCAGAGTGGATAAATCTTAAAACGCAGACTTCGTGGTTCAGTGTGTTTGGGTTCGCTTTCTGCAAAAAACAATGATGGAAGTCAGCTCAGTGAGGCTTTACGGCAGTAAAGTTTCTGTTGTCTCTATCCGTCGCAGGATTACTAGTTTTAAACGTCAATATAACCAAATATAGATGATGTCACAATCAGAAAATAATGATTTTATTAGAATAGCAACAGTCTATGACTGTTTGGTTAACAGGCAGTATCTATGAAAACAGAACAGGATTATTGATTGAGAATGATGGAGGCTATATCGTGATTTCTGCTTCATTAAACAACGTAAGGATTATCAGGATCTTTTATTAAAAACATGGATGCAGCATTTAAATGGAATTAAAAAATATAGACCAACTAGGTTTAATCTTTAAATTATTATATTATAATTAATGTGTGAGTTTAAGAATGAACTGTAAATCATTTCAGAAGTATTACTTTCATGCTGGCGCAAGTCCAACCTCTCTGAATCCGTGTCTATCCGTCCCTTCTATGACTTCTAATTTGGAAGTAAATCAAAACCACTCGTCCTCATAAAAGTGAAAATACTCTCACTGAGGTGGCATTCCAGCAGGCATATTTAAAGAAACCTCAGGCGCACTTGCACACTGGCAAAACTCCAAACTCTTTGTATGACCGTCCATCTTTCCCTCCAAACGCCCATTGTAGTCTGAGCCAAGTAGGGGGCTTGAGGCTGTGCAATCAGATCCTTGGATCCCTCCTGGCGTTTGTTCCCCCGGCTTGTTTTCACTGTCAACACACCACTTGAGAGAATTAAGGGGAGCCAAGTACCTGGAGCTCAGGAGGTAATAAAGCAGTCAAAGCACAATTAAACCTTCAGAAACAAGTTGAGTCAAGCTTATTTCATTCCAATTCGCAACACAGAGATTCAGTTATAAAGGATGCATGTGTGCAAGCACTGCGATGGAGAAAAAAAATACTGCATTTTTTAAAGCTTTTTTTAGACGCCTCATCAACACAGAGAGAGCAGTTGATTCAACAGCAAGTGACACACACACACACACACACACACACCATGCATATCAAATTTATCGTTTAGTCTTAAAAATGTCAAATAATAAGTTACAGGAGGTCAAACTGATGTGTTAAAATTGGTAGAATAGCATCAAATTCTTACATCTGAGGAGCAAATGTTTGGTATTTTTTCACCAAAACACGCACACCCACACCCGCATATTAGTACAATTGTACACATTGTGTGTTTCAGGGCTCATTTAATTCTTTCCCCCCTGAGTAATCTTCCTCATCCGATGTTAAACCTCACACAGCGACTTTCACACTCCTGTCAGATTCCTTCTGCGTGGCTGAAAGGCTGACTGTATCTGGGTGGGAATCAGTTTACACCACTGGATGATCCATGAAAGATGGTTCTGTGTGCGCGACTGTGTGCGCGGGGGTGTGTGTATTTGTGTGTTTGTCCAGAGAGAACTGAAGAAAACACGTGAAGCATGTGAGAAAGATTTGATATAAATGCATTTACTAAAATGCAAACGCTCTATGTGTGTGTGTGTGTGAATTCACTTTCACTTTATTTAAAGCACTCTTTCGACATACACATGGCCCATGGATATCAATTAATATTAATTATTTAGTGGCATTGAGTAACCGCAAAACTTCTAAAAATGCCAAAGGCGTAGAATCAGTGCTGGCACAGGGCCAACGGTGATTATAAAAAGCATCTGTTGGGAATATTCCACAGGTAAACAGGTTCATTTATAACAGGTGAGCATATCAGGATTGGTTATGAAAGGCTCAGTTGTTCACCAGACTGTAAAAAATTGCAAGTGGGCAAATAGTCCAGCAGTTAGAGGACAATGTTTCTCAATACACAGTTGCAAGAAATTTGCCGATTTCACCACCTACAATCGTTAATATCCTTAAAAGAGAGAGAATCTGAAGAACTCTTTGCATGTAAAAGGTGAGACTCAAAACCAACAGCACGGCAATGAAAAACAATAATGTATAAAGGATATTACTACATGGCTCAGGAACACTTTGGAAAATTGTTGTGAGTAGACACAATTTGTCACTGCATGTGCAAGACTACAATTGCAAAGTGAAAGCCAGACATCGACAACATCCAGAAACATCATCAACTTCTCTGGACCCAACAGAGGTGTGCTGCAGTCTGATGAGTCCACATCATGGAAATCATGGAGATTGTGTCCTGAAGAGGAAAAGGACCATCCAGGTATTTACCAGCGCAAAGCTCAGACCATCATATGGTGATATCTTGAGGTAACTTGTCCATCGGTGAAGGCATCATTAACGCTACATAGGTTTTGGAGCGACATATGCTGCCGTCCAGATGACATCTTTTTCAGGGATGTTGCTACTTATTTCAGCAAGACAATGCCAAACCATGTTCTGTACACGTTACAACAGTGTGGCTTTGTAGTAAAAGAGTGCAGGTGATAAACTGGCCTGACTGCAGTCGAGACCTGTCTCCCATTCAAGCAGCAACCTCTGGGGCTGGAAAATGAAGACGATGCGGAAGTGCTAAAAACTGTTATTCCTCGGGAGGCCGCTCGAGACAGGCTGCAGAAGTGAGTCAGTCTCCAAGAGCGGCCGTATTAAAATGTCTAACTTCCTGGTACAGAAAACGGTTTTGGTTTCTATAGCTAACTCCATGTTCATGACAACTGTACTGAGGATGAATTTTTATAAAACCTGATGATGAAATGATATTAAGGCTTAAAGTTACACATATTTAACAGCATCGCCACCTGTTTGACAGGTAAGTGCTGTTACAGATGGCTTATTCAAGCACCCGGGTGTTATTCAGCCCGCCTTAGGTCCACCAATGATTCACACCTTTGCCAATATTTAGATTGGCCGGGAGGTGGAAGAAGCAGTACATCCAACATGGAGCCGGACCCTGCTGCATATTTTTAGCCTGTGCCGTCACTCAAGCACTCTCCATTCTTTATACTGTCATTGCTCCCACTGAAAATGTGTGGCACATTATGAAGCCCAAAATGCAACAACAGACCCCTGGACTGCTGATCATCCACAGTCGTATATCAAGTCACTTTAAAAACTTAAAGTATTAGTTCTGTAACATTGCATTGAAAGACTAATTAATAATCTGTATAGTCTTAATTGTAATTGTTGATTTTTAAAGTGTTTGAATGTTATTGTAGAGGAAGTCACATTAAACAACTTGACTAATCAAGTATTTTCCTGGAAGAAAAACACCATCAGGAAATGTAAGTGTGCAAAATTAAATGCAAACTGCTGCAGACTCTGGCCGCTCTCCAGCTCCAGCTCCACATCTGTCCATCTCACTCTGTCAGTTCATTCATCTGCATTATTCCTTTCTCTCTCATTTTCTCTCTCTCTCTCTTATTATTGCTGCTTGTGTTGATTGCGGTTGCGGTGCGGCATGAAAACATCCACACGCAAACACACACACACGCATTGCATACATTCCACATTTAGCCTTAACGAGGCAAATTAAATCGTGTTTTTGATTCCGCAGGAAATGAGCAACGAGTGTTGTGTTGTTGGGGAGTAAATGAGATTGTAAGAGACGAAGCCAAGAAAGTCTGGATTCGTAACCCTCAGGGACACGAAGAGACGGAGAAAGGGGGATAGAGAGAGTTTAAGACTGTCAAGATTTTTTTGTTACTCTTTACAGTTTCATAACTCATCATTAGCAGTTTGTCCTCATCAGGGAGATGAGGAGATGATAGTTTATAGTGTTTGGCAACTTTGCATATGATAATGACCATACCAAGACAAGGTCCATGTACAGTCACGCAAAGTCTTGACTCTTGATTAAAAAAAAAAGGTTATGTATCCAAATCTTTTACGAGGCATTTTAGTGCTGTGATATTGTGGTTTGATGCAAATAAGGGTAACATGCCAACACTTATAAAATGCGGAATAAAAACCACTGATGTTAACACAAAGTATGATGGAAAAACTTAACAAAATAAATTTAACTATTTTATGAAGTCATGAAATAAATAAATTTGCTGCTCAGATGCCCGTGGGAAGAAATGGGAATTAAAAGATAGAAAAGTAAGTAACAACAGTTTGGTGCTATTAAGAGGCCTGCAGAGGCTCCTTAAACGGACAAGAAAATAGTATGCTCTAACCTTTTGGCTGATTGTTTTTTATGCATTAGCAAACATTAAATACATTTTAGTATTTTTACTTGAAATGAACCGTACACTGAAAAGAACTGCCACGTACCTACAAGTCATACTGATAAAAACCTCCCAGTCTTTCTCCAAGTAACCAGTTAATCTAAATGTTTCATGTGTGAGTAACTCAATTTTTGTGCACTGGCCATATTTACAAAAAAATTCACATTTAATGCAGCTTCAACTTTTTCTGTTGAGATGTTTTAATTTATCTGAAACAAGATAACGAAATCCTAAACAATCCTGTGTTGTAATGACAATCATGATATTGTTCCACCCCCCTTGTAAGTCACCTTATTTTGGCTTGTTAATATAACTCACCCCTGTTGAATTGTGTCACTTCCTTAGGTTTTTAAAATCGTACGCAGTGACGAAGCAGCAAACAAACTAACTAAATATCTGAAACATTTTCGCAGCAAAGTGATATTTCCAAACCTAAATGAGACGGCGAGTCAGAGAGTGAGTCAGATCCGCGGGATGCTGGGTAAACCATAAGTGCTGACAAACACAAACTCTTTGAGAGTAAATGTCAGAGGCGAGAAAGTTTATTCATTACAGAAATATCTGAGAGATGGGAGGGGAGGGGGAGATCTGACCACGGAGAACATTCGGTGGTTACACAGAGACACTGGATGTTTGTCCTGATGAGAGAGCAGCAGTGAAGCATGACGCTGGTTTCTCCAGAGTGAAGAGTGTGTAAATTCTCTATCATCAGCTGAGATAAAAGGCTGAAAAATACAGACCTCTGACTAAGATTCTGGAGAACCACAAATGAAGACTTTGCATAACTCACATTTTACGCGTCAACATTCAGTGATGATCATAAAGTTTGATACGACAAGATTCATTCACTTCAAGAGGCGCTGTGGGAAAAACCAAACCACTGCATGAACATCACATTCAGATTCACAGATGTCACAGAACAAGATTTAAAGTATCTGCCATCTGTGAGGTTTGTAAAGTGTTTGAGATTTAAAAAACAATTAAAGACAGTCCGGGATTTGGGGCACAGATCACGGGCTCCCTGCAGCTTTCCAAAAAAAAAAAAAAAAAAAGGATGTCAGGGCTCAAGAAGTGGAAAGAAACTGAGCTGAAAACAGGCCAGGAGGAGCAGGCATGTCTCAATGAGAAGAATAATGTCAGAAGATTTTAATGTTAACACTACATAATTATAACCAAAATGATACTCAATAATATATATTCATATATATATACATATTCAATATTATCATCTCTTTTCTAGCAAATGAATTATACTCAACTGTAACCCTGGTGACCAGTGTTAAGGTGCATTGCCGCCATGTGGAACTATGCTGGAGCGTGAATCACAAAACATGGACGAAGAAACAGGAATTATGTAAGAGACTTATTTACACAATATCATCATAAGTGGATAATGCAATATCAATATTTCATGTTTATCGTCAGTATAGTGACACCCCCTCCCCTCCTCTATCTGTGTATTATGTTTCCACTAAACAAACAAAAATGAGGTACATAGGTGGCCTCGAGGTACGGTTGGGAACTCCTCATCTCTCCTCTCGGCTCATATCAACTTTAAGCTGTCAAACATCCGATAAAGGAATAAAAATCCCCCCAAAATCAAAATTAATTTACAATACAACTATTCATTGACTCACGCTATCAATAGTCCAACTCTCAACCAGCAGTGAGTCTCTCTGAGCAAAGTCCTGAGACAGTTTGTAGGGCTGAACGGCTTCAGCAGCGAGTTCATAGAGCTCCAGTGAGACCGAAAGGGGAAAACGTGTCCGTCAGTCACCGCCTGCGGTGTTTAAAGTAAGCTAAACCTTGTACTGTTTGAAGTACTTGTACTGCTTAAATACTGTTTAAAGTTGCAATGTCCTCATTTCAATCACCGGCAGTTAGTTTGGTGAGTTGGCTGGACAAAGCAGGTGAAAGTGCACGGCTGTGGCTTATTTCCTAGAAGCAGGTATCAGTGCAGACCGGCAAAAGGTAGAAAAGATTTGTTTGTGAAGTAAACACAAAGTGTCGTCTGGTTCATCGTGCAGGTTCATCGTGGCACAAACTTTATTTTTCGCTGAATGTATTGATCTGTCAACACTGACTAATATCTGTAACTTCCTGCTGATTGTTTTTTTTTTTTTTTTTTCCTGTACTCTGCAGTCTGTGTAAAGAAATGGCACAGAAACCACCTGCACTGGGATGAGGTCATGCGAATTTCTTATTAGCTGCCCATGGATGTGGTGGTTGTAGCTTTGAATGGTATCCCTGGCAACAGGCGTCACGGGGGCCCCCCAGCAAAGTAGGTGGCTGTGAACGTGGAAGTGGGGCCCTTGTGACCTATTTAAACTATTATTTATCAATGTGGAGCTGTAAAATAAAACTGAACGCAGAAATAAACAAATGTATGAAACTATGTTCTTATGTCGTATGAGTACAGTTTAGAGTTTAGAAAAACCTAAAATAATATAAAAAAAAACTGTAGCACGAAACAAACGATACAAAGAAAATAAAAAAACACCAAAAGAGCTTTCACTGTGCTGAATGTGAATGTAAATGAAGTACAGTATATAGTGTGCATGGTTGTATTGTGTGAGTAGATCCCATCACCTCACCCCTCTGCCCTCAGTAATGTCTTTTGACGCGCAGTTTTTCTATAATTTGCCGATTAATGCGAGGCAGATGCACGTAATGCTTCTGTGTGTGGAGCTGGCCGGCCTCAGAGGCAGCGGGAGTGCTCAGGCTATGAGATAATGCCAGAGAGAGGCCAGCCTGGGACTAACACTGCTGCCACTGCTGCTGCTGCTGCTGTGTGTGTGTGTGTGTGTGTGTACACAGTCACACTAAACCCCACCAGCGGATGTTTTACATCCCCTTTCCGCTCAATTACCGCCTCTCAAGGTCACAGATATCTGTCCAAGATAACTTTGCGTGTTTCTCGACCAACTACAGCCACAATTTTTTTTTCTTCTTTTTAACACGTTGTTTTGCATCTTTGCATTTCAACAAAAATGCGAGTCACAGGAGACTATTTGTTTCCTCCCATAAAAGGCTATAATGAGCACTTCTTCCTCATAATGACTGGGTCTGAACCCTAATGCAGGTCGTAAACGTTACTGTGGCGTTCTTGGCTGCAGTCTGAGGCCCTTATTGTTTGTTGGCTCTCTCCTCGTCGTCCTCGCCCCGTGACTTTTTTTTTTTTTTTTTATTAGATCCACGATAGGATGAGTTTTCCCAGAGCTCTTTGTGGCTATTTGTTTGCTCATGATCACTTAATGGATTTAATGGGTGTGTGTGTGTGCATGTGTGTGTGTGAGAGAGATTCAGAGAAAGTGTAGATTGTGTAGTCAGTGACTCAAAACTTTCTCTCTCTCTCTCTCTCTCTCTCTCTCTGTGTGTGTGTGTGTGTGCATTCCACCCGGCGACTTGTCCGGCCTCTCCGGATCTCAGCGCAGCGCGTCACTCTAATCCTGCCTTCCTGTTTTCCTGCAGGAGAGATGAGGTGGAGAGGAAGAACAGATCTGATAATTAGCCTGATAACAGTCACACTGAGTTTACCTGGAAGACAGAGAGGAGGAAGTAAAGGACAGAGTTCGAGTCACGCCAGCCAACAATTTCATTTTTTATCAGTCCTTTTTCACTTTCTGAATAGACACTATTAGGTGACTGGAGGTTGGAACACATCCCTGGGAATTACTTCCACGGTGGGTGATTTACAGTGCGTCCAGTACACGATGGGTGCCGCTGTGGGAAGTAGTGTGCCCTTGAAGCAAACCAGACTTCTCGTCCTGTCACAGATCCACACCACAGACCTGGTGTTTTTATCGACTGTAACCACAACCCTCTACTAAACTTCTCTAACCTTAACTATATCGTGATATCCATGCATAGAATTTTACAATGGATGAAAACATCCATACGTCAGTGCCGCTGTGGGAAGAAGTGTGAGAGACTAGAAATAAGGCTTAAACTGACTGTGATACATTTCAGGCCAGGTGATCGGATGAACCACCTATCTATCGTTATTTATGATGGGCAAACTTCAACCGACAGATCAACTCTCGAACTCTCGTGGATCTCTCATCCAAGAAATACTCTCTAGTTCTAGATGTAACTGAGGCTAGCAGGATCTACACTAACCAGCCACCAGTGTTGTTTTTGAGCAAACTGTCCACACATACATCATCATACAATACTAGTGTTAAACATGCCTACAGCTCACACTGTTGATGCTGATAGTTGCGTATTGGACGCCGAATGGTCTGTCACCTCCTAGAAACAGTTTCCGCTGCCTGTGCTTGTAGCGTGTTTGTTTTTGTTTTCTTCAAAATGTAATGTCAACTTGGTGAAGATGTCATTCTTATTGTTGTTAATTTGCTTGTGTTCTGCCTGTTTGCACGTTTTTTTTTTTTAATTTGCAGTGCGTTGATTTTGGAAGTCAAAGCCTGTATACATGAAACTGGAAGGAGAGACCTCAACTGAGTCCAAACATCTGAACACTACATTTAAAAATCTGTTTTTAGTTACCCAGCAAAACAAAAATTAAGTATCCAAGTCCAGGAGATTGTTAAGGCACACTGAAGATATAATTAAAAGAAAACTTTTATGTGAGCAAATGAGGCAAAGGTTATAAACACAGAGTCTGCAGAAAAGTAAGCTAAGAGCACTGTCCAATTTTTAGACTGAAAGCCATTTATTTTTTTTAGAATTCTGCTCTATTTCCTGCCATGAAGTCCAGCAAATATTTTGGCATGTTACAGCCGTAGCTCCAAATGTTGTTGATTGAATTATCATCTATTGAGTTAAAAGGTGAAAGGAAATACCAGAAAATCAATATTCAGTTTCTTTAATACCTACAAAATGCTTGCAAGGGATGGAAATATGTATTAAATAGTTACAGAAACATATTTATTGAATAAATGACTTTGACCTTGTGTGATCCGACTGACAAGTGATTCAGTTTAATCACAAAACAACCCTGCAGTGGTTTTGGATTTCCTGAAAGCTGAAATATCTGTCCACCACAACCTCCTCACCCGCTGTGCTTTCCATGTAGATGGAGCCTTATGCGGTTGTGTGACTATTAGTCGATGCATTAAAATACTGGCGAGTTCATTTCTTTATTTTCACTTTTGGCTGAATGTATGAAATATGGTCAGCACCAGCGGACACTGAAAAACAGTAACAACTGGATCAGAAATGAAAGAAAGGTCACAAACGGTTACATTCTTGGACTCTTTTCTTAACAGATGAAAGGTTGGATGTAGATATAAAGGACTAAATGAAACGTTACACCTCGACTCCTCTACATTTCAGAGAAGAGTGTTTTCTTCCCTTTCTTACACACAAAACATGAAGAGTTTATAAAATATGTTTTGTTGTATCCTATCCAACAGTATATACAGGTACAGCTCAAGAAATTTGTCAGTTAATCATTAGTTGATTGAAAGAAAATTAACTGGCAACTAATAAACAAGTTCTCAGATGTGAAGATTTGCAGCTTTTCCTTTTTAAATTTATTTTTTTGATCATTTTGAGGTTTGCTAATAAAACAAGCATTGTGAAGTGTGTTTTCTGAACACCAAACAGTCAGTCAATTAATGGAGAAACTAATCAGGAAATGAATCTATGATTTAAATAATCATAACTTGCAGTCTCATGCAAAAAACAATAGTTCACAATGAGCTTCAGCAGTAAAATCCTGTTTTTGCACGAATGATAATCATAAAAATGTAATGATAATATTATAATAGTAATAAATAGTAATTGAGTAAATTTACTTCTGATACTTTAAGTACATTGTTCTGCGTACACTTACATACTATTACTTAAGCAACAATTAACAGAGTACTTTAACAGTATGATAGAAGTGTTTTTATTTAAGTAAAGGACACGAGTACTTCAGCACTTACACAACACAAATAAAAACAAATTAGGCACAACCAACATCTTGGCGTATGTTCATGAATGTTCACATATACTCTACGCATAATCTGTTAAACATCTGCAGACAAAGTGAAACAGTCGAAATGTTGCACATACTCGCACATAAATTATCTGTCGACTGACTATCCAAATAAAGTATTGGATAAAGAAAATGTCCTCCATCTCTACATAAAGATGATCCCTTCCCTGGTCCTTCCTTTCATTTTGTAGGCCAAAACAGACCAGCAGAGTGGACAGATGTGCGGGCAAAGTGAGTGAAAAAGAATGAAGAGATTACAATAACATGACTCCCGCTGATTCTGCAGTGAATGTTACATACGTCCTGTGATCATGTTCACATGGACTGTGTTCACACAGGCTCTGCCTTGTTCCTGGTGATGTCCTCAGGAACATTACAATCACTTTTTAAACGTCCACTTCTGAGAGGGAGAGAGAGGAGGGTAAAAGGCGAGTGCTGGATGGTTTGTTTCTGCTGCTTTGACAGTAATGAAGTGTCTAATGGGGAACTGTCAGCAGCTTAGAGAGAGCAGAGACCTCGAGACACCGTGGAGACACAGTACACACACACACACACACACACACACACACACGTAGACACACATCCTATATACATACAAACACACCCGCTCGGTGACGCCTTGGCAATTACCACCCACCACCAATTACTGCAGCTCACACATGGTCATGGCTCTGAAACCTCTCTGCCATGTGTGGATGGAGCTGTGATGTGGTCGCTGAAGCACTAACAGACATGAAACAGAGTTCCTAAAAACCGCTGAGCGAGGGCGTCACGATGGTGCAGAGCCATGTGCAAATCAACCTGAAGCTGCACTCTTCTGTAATGTACAATGTATCACTATTTGCATTTGTGTAAATTTATACCATGAATACTATATATAATTATACCATGTTTCAGAGTAAGATTAAGGTGGAATGGATGCAAAAGTTACTGAAAAATGAATGTTGCTTATACTATACTGTTTGATTAATGACTGCGGGTTTTAATATATGCACTTAAGGTTCATTTAAGTGCCTGTCTGTCACCACTTTATCACCAACCGTTTGAAAGAAGAATTTAATGTCAAGTTTTATCTCTCTGATGACAAAATCCTAAAAACCTGTCTCTGCCAGCCACAAAGTGCTGCTGCTGTCTGCAACTTTGAGTTCACAATGAAAAAATATCTTTCCTCATATGTTTATATTGTCTTTATATACCAGTAATAATAAACATGGTTTTGTTATGTATTTATATCATCCCCCTAGTCTTTTTTTCCTCCGGAAAAACTGTATATTGGTATAAAGAATAACTGATCAGTGATATTAACACAGATTCATTTTGTTTGCCTCTCCCGTGTTCCTTTTATTTTTATCATTGGCCACTTTTCAACAAGCTGTTTCATTATGACTTAAATGTAAGTGAAGCAGGCAGGCGAGAATGAAGCCACCTGTTTTTTTTTTTTTACACTTCTCCACAGTTTTGTACCAAATCCTAATCAGAACCATTAAAAACCTGCTAAAACCTGACAGACATACATATTAATTAAAAATATCAACAAGCATCTTGGCTGGAAATAAACCAAGGACGTTATAGTACAGCATGTGGTATATGAACCTTAACGACGTGGCACCCAACGCTGCATCAGTTAAAAAGTCTAAAAGAGCAGAAATGTATTTTTAATGTTTATGATATACAATGTGGTGTGTTAGAGTGCTGACATACACAGAGCTGTGACCTGTCACAACACAACAGGACCCTACCCGACCAAATTACACTAAATATAATAAATAAATAAACTCTAGGTTGAGTCTTGGTTACTGGGGACCATGAACGCCTCTTGTTTTTGGGACTCTTTGGTCAAAATGAATTTAAAAAAACAAAACTCATCAAAAATCATCAGCCTCTGCAGCTCTGTCACATGAGCGCGTCCTCCATGTTAACCTAAATGTTAGCAGGCCCAGTTAGCATGAGAAAAGAGAGTCAGACAGACACAGTGAGAGGTAATAAGTCATCTGAATGGGGAGGGATGAGACAGACCCCCTGCCCGGATGACATCTGCTGTCTGTTTTTCTTTCACACCTTCTCTATCTTCTCTATCTCTGCCACCACATAATACATGGCTGTTAGCTGAAAAACCTCTTGAACATTATGTCAGTTTATCCCGTTCTGAAAAGGTTTCTTAAGCCAAAGAGGAGGTGGAAGCTTCTCAAACCACAGAAGATGATCTGATCATGGAATTTATGTTGGCGCAAAGCACTGACCAAATCTGGGGTTACAGGGTTTTCACATAGCAATAAATGACATGATAATTTATTTATATTGTTAAAATGTTTGCCTTTATTTGATAGTGGCTGTAAAGACACAGACAGGAAATGAAAGGAGAGAAAGAGAGAGACCGGAGTGACATGCAACAAAGATGCCTGGCAGGAATTCAACAGCGGACGTTGCGATTATGCGGTATGCATCTCGACCACTCAGCAACCAGACATCCTGATTCATTCATTCGTTGAACCTTTATTTAAATCTCAAGGAATCGTTGAGTTCATGCCCTCACTTGCAATGATATCGAGCGCGCAAATAAAATAATCGATAAAATACAAACACACAAAATATATTGATTATTAAATTAGGAAAACAGACACAGCCCAACACAGTTAAAACAGAGCAAAGTAGTTTGTAATTATGATTTTAAATGGACAGTTGTGTTTTTTTGTTTTAATGTCTTTAAGTGTGTACGGCACAAAAACTGAGCAATTTTCCCAAAACTGGTAGGACTTGAATGAGTCAAATAATGGCTATAAAGCCAGTTTAATAAGTAAGACGTGTATGGCACGTTTATGGGCTTTATTAATAAATAGAAACGACTGCCTGCCACGTCTTTCTCTCTCACCAACCTTCTCATAAAAGGTGCAATGACAAATAGAATAACTCACTGGTAATAACTCTTACAGTAAATAATAAAGCTGGGTGTAAAGTAATTATTCTGGGTGTGTGAGAGGCACAGGGCGCTAAACACTTAGCCGGCATTAAAGGCTGAGGCAAGCTTGACACAAACTAGTTTGTATGAAGTGTCGTACACCACATCTAACGTCAGAAGTGTTAATAGCTGTTCTAAACGGTCACACAAGTGAAGAGCAAGATGCAATCATTGTTGAAATCGTGGTTATGGGAAAACAGTGTGAATAATAAACAAAATGAGATGACAACCACATGAAATGGATGCAAAAGTTGGACTGTTAGTTTCAGGAGGTTAGAGAAATTGTCGGAAGCAAGGAGTCAGGGGTTTTAGATGCTGTTCAATGACCTGACAAGCACACTAGAAAAAAAAGTACAATTTTGAACGATGTATTGTCCAATCACAGGTGATATATTATCTTGTGTATCATATGTGGATAACAGCTCACATTTTCAGACAACTCCGCGTAGTGTTGCGCTGGGTTGTTCACATGAAAAACTGACAGAAATACTTGTGTAAAGAAAGAAAAAAAGAGAGCTTAAGACAAAAGTTCAAACCCTGGCACAGAACAGCTGGCTAAACATGGCATGAACGTCGGGTCATCTGTTTCAGAAAGTTACAGAAATGATTGGACACAGCGTCCCGCCTCAATCTGATGTTGGGGGGAAGCGGTTCCTGAAGCTAGTCGACCATGCGAGCAGTAGTTCTGATGGAGTATACTGGACTATACTGTGCATTGTTGTGCAATCTGATCAACGCAGTTGGCTGTGTTAATGTGTGGGAAGCTGGTGAGGGATCATGTCCTTGTTGGTTTAAATTCCATTTTTTAAAAAAAATCACACTGTGTAATTTCCCATGAAAAGGTGAAATCTTGATAGCAACAGAGCGCCTGAAAGGCTCCATAGTCTTCATAGTCCATAGAGCATTCATTCACAAAATACCCTACTTTGCAGAGTGGTTCTCACTTGTGTTATTAAATCCTTTATTTTTCCACTTAAAGAGACATTGGCTTCACTGCTGGAGAAGTCTAGCCAGCACTAGCATGTCTGGGTTCAGATCCAGAAATCCTTCCCCCATTAAAAAAAAGTCAGCCGTTAAGTTTTGGGTCGGATTGGATTATTCACACATATTTCTGCCTTCTTCAGACTCAGAGACACGACCTTTTTTTCTCTCTCCCCCCCCCCCGATTATAAATGGATCTCTCAGGCACATTTTCTTGCTCTCTCATGCAGCCTCACTGTCTCCCTCGCTTTCTCTTCATGCATGTCGTCCCTGCATCTGTAACACGACACACGCAGCAGATGCTGAGACTCTGAGACAATTTTACAAATGTTTGCGTGACCTCTCCGCTGACACCTGACAACGTAGCATCAGCAACTGCTCTCATTAGGAAATATATCAAGACTCCTGGGAGACATTAAGCTTAGAAGCTTCACCTTTTTTTTCATCAAATCCAAGTTAAGCTCTGCAACAGCTCAAAGGTAAACAATTTCACTCCGGCAGCAGATGGCTGCCTTGATTTGTTACGCAAAACTCAGGCTAAAAAAACTGCACATTTAAAAAAAAAAAAAAAGTCTCGGTTTTGGTCTCTGTAGCTAATTTTCCCATTCATGACAATTGTAGCGTGAATATTTATATAAGTCACCTGTTCATATATGAAGCCTTAAAGTTATGCATAATAAAAAGCTGGTTTTGAACCCTGGGCCGCTGTGGCAAGGACTGAGCCTTCATACATGGGGCGGATGCTCTACCAAATGAGCTAATCAACACCCTAAACCCATTTAGATTGACAGGTGGATGCAGTTACAAGTGGCCTGTCTGAGCTCAAAGGCTTTGTCCAGCCGGCCTCAGCACCACCCACCATCCACATCTTTGCCCATGTTTTGGAGCTGGGAGCTGGTGGAGTCAGGGCCTGTCGCCTGAGTGACATCCCAGATACAACGTCCATGTTTTATACTGTCTATTGCTCGAACCAGTCCAACTCTGAATCACTGTCTGAACCATCAGTGTAGGCGGAGACTGAATTCACTGTAATTTCTTCAGGTCGTGCAAGATGCAACCAGCCGATATACACGGTGAACTACAGCTCAGTGAACGCTGGATGACCAACTGACGTCATATTTAGTGATTAAAGTGGCTAAAGTTAAGACTGAAGTGAACGCAGTGCAGATCCAGTCAATATCAACATGTCCCTTTTGTCTTGATGAAAACAAGATCAGTGACATTTTGTCCCCTACAAGGTGTATTTGCCAATGTGAGCTCGTTGAATGTAATTGTAATACAGTCAGAGACACTAATTGAGCAGAAAATTGACCATTTATGCGATTACCCAGTCAGATTTACTGGAAACAAGTTCTGGCATTGACATTAAATGAATCTAAGCACCAAAAGGATTTTGCAGAGAGAACTAATCGCTCTTTATACACACATCAACATTAAATCTTGGCTATATGAGCAATATCAAATAGCACACAAGGAGGAGGTCAGTGTGCTGGAAGGAGTTTGTATCTGCTCCAGTCCTGTTCCACCTGCTGTCCATCGACTGTCTTAAATGAGGCCTGAGGGAGCAATTTAGTCTTTGGGGTGTGACAGTCTCCCCTGAAAGCCTTCTGCTGACAGACCAGCTGGACAGGAGTTCATTGATGCTTTTTACATTGAGCAGGCTGATCTCAGCCAGCTACTGACCTTCACTAAGTGTTGTCTGGGGGATAATTTAATTGAACCCTCATTTTCTGACCTGAAACCACTTAGCATGGAGCTATAAATTGTAGAAATCTAATGCTGACCAAAAGCCACAGCTAAAATGCTGCTTAGTTTGGCTTAAAGCACCATACATGGATCTTTGCATGCTTTGCTCCATTTACTGCTAATTACATATACTTAATGTTTCATTTGCATTCCTGCTGACCATTTTCAAAAACAAACTGTAGTGCTTTTGGGTTGTTTTCAGTGTGTTTTGCTACAATACACATAGCTGGTGTTTTCATTCCATGATAAAAATCAATTTTCTGAATGTTTCAGGTAATCTTACCAGGTTACAGAGCAGATTTTAAAGCATAATTACACTTTATTACAACTGGGGTTTTGTTTTCATACACTTTTGAATCAGAAACAGAAGAACAGAGAAAAAATAACTTATACTGAAGGGATCCTTCAGTGGTTTTCAAGATCTGATTAACTGCAAGTTACGGTATGTTTACGTGGATTTGGTCTTATTTTGGAGGGGAGTTGGCTTCACATCACATTCACATCGTCTTCACATTTTTCCCGCTTTGCTCAGTAGAGATTCATTAAACGTGTGATGAATCTCTGCACTGACTACTTCTTCTGCAGTCCAGCACACCAGCTAGAAAATGCTAATAATCAGCCTATTGACACTTTCAGCTGTCTGCCTTTGACCAATCCTGTGCAGCTCATAGCAGCCTGTCTTTACTGACCTCAGGCTTTTTTTATATGAAAGTTGCCAATTGAGTATCACCCAGCCTATTATTACCTGTAGTAAATAGATGGTAAAGAATGGTGTTACCTACTTACTACTGGCAGAAAATTAACCCAGATATAACCTGTTATAGCAATATAACCATAGAATACCAATAACCAGCATTGATACCTGTAATGATTCTTAAACCATTAACCTTAAGCTGTTATGAATGTCTTTTTGTTGCTGGAACATTTTAGAGCTTGTTACTTACACACGTTCTCATTTAAAAGATTATTCTATATTTGCATAGAAAGAAGGATTTTGCTTGCTCATGGAGTAAATATGTGACACATCACATATGTTCGCCCACACTCTCAGAACGCACGCGCACACACACACACACACACACACACACACACACACACACACACACACACACACACTGTCTCTTGAACATACTCATCTTCTCTTCCTCAACTTTGTTCTCCCATATTCATCTTTCTACCTCTGAGACACACACTTCTTTTTATCCCTTCCTCTCATTTACACACACACACACACACACACACACACACACACACAAACACACACACCTACACACACACACACACACACACACTTTCCTCCCTCTTAACCTCTTGGTTGCCTGACTTCCTGCCTCCTTGCAGCCTGAAAGCCGAGCCAAATCAATTAGTCTGCAGAAATTACAGAGCAATAAATAACGAGGGCCAGTCGGCAGCAGCGGAGACGGGTGGAGGGGAAACCAGAGTTATGGGGCCCCTCTTGTCTGCATGTGCAGCTCAGGATGCCGGGGCCTCTAACAATATCACAATATGAGCTTTTAATGTGCTTCACTGTTTGATATTTACAGAATGACTAAATCTGTTTGAAGTATTTGGCCTAAGTAGAGAAACAAGAGGGACTAATATAACCTGAACCTTTCCTCTGCTGGCGCATTTTATTTTAGATGTCATCTTGTGCACTGCATGCTGGGAGAAATGACATGTAAAACTTTACTTCGTGTCAGTCAAATGTGTTCAAAAAAGAATTATTCTGTGTTTCATTTGCAGAAACAGATTTGTTAACTATATTCTTTAATAGATATTACCATAAGCTCCATCTGTCTCTGTTCTGACCCTGTGGGGTAACAGCAGACGCCAGGCGGGGGGTGTCTACAGTTTTAGGGGTGCTGCTTTCTCCATGACTTTGGGCTGTCCTCTTATGTTACCCGATCCGGTCTGTTGCAGATTGTCCCAGCCAAAGCATCTCTCTGTCTCTGACATACATGCACGTATAGGCACACACACAGACACACGTTCAAGCTTTCAAATTATAATGTCTTCAAACAGAGCTGGCAAAATCCAGAATTTCTCCAGTAATATGAGCGGTATTAACCTTACATAATACTGTTGCATTTTAAAGCTGTAAAAAACCCCTAAATTGTCCTTTCGCCTGACTTTTAAGACTGGAAAAGCACCACATGACATATTTCCAAATTTTTCCAAAACTGCTGCACATTTCTTGTATGCACACACAAACGCGTCTACACGTTCTACATGTTCCTGATCATCAGAGGGAGTCAAATCAAGTTGGAGGGGGGGGGGATCATGAAGCGGTGAAACTGTGCATTGGCATGCGTGTATGTCTTATTTGTAACAAGGCTTTAACCCTGACAATGATGTCTGGATGTCCTCACTGTCTCACTGGATGTCCTTGTTGCAGCTTTTTGGTCAGAAATGGTTGGCAAGCAACATCTATTCAATTTGTCTCAGAAGTGCTCAGAAGTTGCAAAAAAAAAAAACAGCAACAGCTGGATAAAAGTGAAGATGAAATTAGCTGCACATGTTTGGGATCTAAACACTCAAATCTGATTCTGCTCTTACAAATGTGCAGCCAGCTTTCAAATGTCGACTTGCAGACTTTGAGTAGGGCTCAGAATTTGTTTTGTGTTCACTCAAATCAAACTGCCTGTGTCTCAATCGAGTCAATCGGCAGTCCCACGACAATACACAAATCTCCATATTGTTAAGTAATATAATAGTAAATAGTATGCAAGGGTTACACTTAGTCAAAACAGACATTTTTGTCAGCAGAAGTGATGGAAATATAATGACAGCCTTGTGAAATAACTGTTCTGATCAAACTCATTGCGCAACAGTAGAAACTGCTGCACTTCTTGACCCTCTGAAATGTTGAATATACACCAAGACCTCCCAGAGATGTCACATCCTCTCTCTTTTCCATGTACTTACAAGGCTCCACTGTGGGTACTGGGCTTAAGTGGTGCATATTTCAAGCATTTTGCATTTCATCAAACTACCACAAACCAGCCAATTAAAAACAGCTCCAGTGTCTGCTTCATGCGAGCAGCCGCCTGGTCAGTAATTCAGAGTTTTCAGTCCTGTTATGCACAGTGCAATCTATCTATCTATCTATCTATCTATCTATCTATCTATCTATCTATCTATGCAGAGTAACTGGTGCAGTAACTGGTTTCCTCTCTGGGGCAGGCTGTGTCAGCAGACACCAGTATGTATCCACTTGTGTTATGGCTGCTTCTCTGTGTGATAAGCTGCTCTCATGTTGTCCCAGTGTTAACTCAACATCCTGTGTCCACACTCTCTTCCTGGCCTTATCACTCACTGTGTGTGTGTGTAGACAGAATCACAAATACTTCCGGAGGTCAATAGATAAAGTAGAGCAACAAACATTGCACTGGACCCTACACACACACACACACACACACACACACACAGTACAGGACTGCAATTGTAAAGTGTGTGTGTGTTCCTATGGTCCAGGGTTCAATGTGCTGTAAAGGGGTTAAACTTTAAACAGCGATAAACAGAGGAGTTGCTCCATGTTTCTAGTCCATCTCCCACCTCTGTCAATGGCTGATTGGATTTTTAAATGGCAAAAAGTCCAATGAAGCAGTCCAAGTTTTGTCCCACATAATGTCTCTACCTACACAAAGCTACTACAAGAGAACACAGAGTATAAACTACTGGGAACTGCAACAACAAAACACAAAATATTAACATGCACATTCAATCTTTTATGAACCTCTGGCAAGAGCACCAGGGTGTTTGGAGCACACTGTCAAATTCATAGTCATTTTTGAAACAATGGCTCCTTGATTTTACACAAAAGCCTTTCAGTCTAGGCTTCTGATTTCAAGCCAACATCCACTGATTTTGCTGTTTGCTAGCAGATTGCATTAGCTAGGGCTAATGCTAACTTGAAAAGGTGGTCGGCTTTTGTATGTTTCTGATCGCTTTAAAGTGAGAACGTCAATATGTACGTTCATATTTTAACAGTATGTTTCACTTGAACTGCAGATGAATATTTGGGAGGATGAGAATGAGGACTAACCAAGTGGCAAACACAGTCAGGTAATGACTTTCCAAAACTGGACCAGAACAGTAGCTAATGGTAGAGCATTTATCTACCATAACCTCTCACCACATATGATATACTGTAGCTATATGATGTCCTTCATCTATCGAAATACCTTACAACTGTAAGTAGTAGTAGTAGTATGTTTGCAGCATTATTTTGTGCTGTAATGTAAAAAATAAAGACTTGTCAAGCGTTAAAGGCGTGTTGCTGACTTTTCAGCTCACCTACATTAATCAGGCATGATCTGTGAGGGCCATTTTGTTGTTTTCTCATTTCTTTCTGTCTCTCAAGAGACTAATGATGCTTTTCCTCCATTCTTTCTCTCTCCTTCTTTTTTTTTCGACCTCTCAAACTCTTTATCCCACTGTAAGTTTACAACTCCTAGGTAATCAGAGACTTTGAGAAGCAGGAGGCTGTTTGGGGTTGGTATGATACCATTTTTGGCACAGCAAACCTTAAATATTTAGGCTGATACAGATGAGAGTCTATTGCTGTTGGAATTTTTATGATGTTATAAGGATGACGAGAAGAGAAAGACGAGACAGATATTGTCAGCAGTACAGTTTATTTTACCTCTGACTCTGACATTTTCCTTTCCTTTTTAAGGATCAAAGCGTCTAGTCTCTGCGCCTTCATAACAAATATGATCCTTTGATTATTGAAATTCACCAAGTGATGATAACTATTGTTGATTCAACAAATACAGACCGGAATTTACTGAAAATGTATCTGGATTATGTCTCACTCTCTTTCAAAGCTGACAGTAACAGTTTCATGGGTGGCTGAGGATGTGGGTTTAAACCCTCAAACCGTCTGCTCACAATTACCATGACCTGCAGTTCATTCAGACTCCGGACTTTTCCTTCCTTGTTTGGTGTATTTTTGCAGTTGAAGACAACTTCGTGTGAACTCACACCGCGCTGACTAACCAAGATGCCTCAATCTGAAGATCTCTGATGGTCCAAGAAAACTGTGGTTGGTGAAGGGTGTGAGCGTAAACACACACACAGAGAAACTGGAGAGAGCAACTAAAAATACACGAAAACAAAAGAAAGTTCAGCTGTCCAATAAACAGTCTGCTGGTAAATTGAATGCAATCAACTCATGTTTTGTCATTAATGTTTTGTTCCCTTCAAGTCAGATTTAAGGTTGGAGTTTCTATTTTGAAATTTGGACTCACACAAAAAAAGAGACTTCCCAGCATGCTTTGTTTGAAAGCTTAGAAGAAGTCATGATGGAAACTTGCTGTGCGTCTTTACATGGTAAGATAAGTCAAGTTTGTTTCTTTACCTAATCATGACACCACTGTGAAAGTTACTGTTGAATTCTGTCCCTACCCATTTACAGTTGTGCTTTCTTAAGGTTACTAGAAGCAGATTTGTCCAACTTGTAAAACAACTTAATACCAGTTATTCAACAAAGTTCAGCTAAGTTTCACATGACATTTATATTTGTCCTGCCATGCACAACAGAAATTAGAGCTCCACCATTTTAAAAAAGCATGCATTATGGGGGTTTGGAGTGGATGGAGGGCCAAAACACAGACTTACTCCACACTGGATTTACTCTATATTATTTTACAGAGTAGGTGGTGTTGTGGTCGCTACTGTCATTAAGCTTACTCAGCAGCACCCAGAAACATGACGAAAGTCAGTAAAACTGGAGTCTGAGGGGTTTCTAGCAGCAGCAATAGCTCATTTGACTGAATGGGAGCTGGATTAGTCGTCAAATAGAGTCCCACAATACAGACTGGACCCTCGCTGACTAATCAGACGAGTTGAGGAGGAAACAAGTCAGCAGATATATTGGCTGCTGAGTCTAACACTGCACTCATATACAGTACACACCCAGCAAACACACACACAAACACACACACACACACACACACACACACACACACACACAAAACCAAGCCCTGAGCAGAATATTGATAGGAATGAACTGCAACAAATTCAGGTGTTGGTCCAGTGGTCAGTTTAGCTATATCTACAATCACAGGAAAGAGCATATCATCAACTTTATAAACAGGTCTGTACAGCTGGAAAAATAATGATTTAAGGTTACACCACTCTCATATCTGTCAATTTTAAAAAGTATACAAGACATTTGAGCCAGATTGGCGACTTCCTGCAGTTTCTGCTGGTTGCCTGGCAAATGTGACCTAAATGTAGCTTATTTTTCTGGCCTTAAAATGATGGACTAATATTAAATGACCTCAATTATTTCCTTTTCCGATACTAGGTCAGTAGAGGTACAGCTGAGAAACACACACACACACACACACACACACATACACATTCTTCCTATCTAGAGTTAAGCAATCACAGCAGACTGAACACACTGTAGCGTGGAGATAAGAGGGCTCTGTGTGTATACATTACACATGTAGATGTTTGAGTCTCTCTATGTGTGTGTGTACACCACATAGAGCTTTACTGTCATCCTAAATATGGTTCAGTTTAAAACATTGATGTAATAAAATAACACATGGTACCGACTACATTCCTTAACACCTGTATCCTAAACCTAAACTACATCCTGATCCGAACCTTAAAGGTGCCCTGTGGAGTTTTCTTGTAAACAAACAAAAGTTATGTTTACATTCAGTGTTGCTCACCATTGTGTGTGTCCTTAAGGTCTAACAAACTTGTTGAATGTGTTTCCTTCCTCGTAAAACATTTACAAAGCCAATTCTTTTAAGTATTTAATATCCAGCATTGTTTACTCTCTTTCAGTCTCCTTCTTCCCTGTCTTACCTGGCACATTGTAACGTACCTTGGCTTGTTTCCTCCGCGGTGCTAGAGGTCTAAAACTCCACAGGGAGCCTAAACCTCAAACTCAACTTCAGGACGTAAAAAGCGATTAAAATGAACTCACTCTCCAGAAACATCACGAAGCCAGAAAACATCCTCTGTGACTCAGTTCATTCTGTCAGAGGTTGCCCAAAGAAATTTGCAAAAAAAAAAAAAAATTGCAAACAAACCACTGAATCTGATTAAACGGTCTAATTAATTAGCAGTTTTCCCCTTTCGTTATCTTAGCTTCCTGCTATGCACTGTGGTGCCGCCAGCCTGTCATCTGCTGACTGCATAAGAAGTGGTAGAGGAAAAAATGGGGAGAAACTGGACTAATGGTCTGGTTGCACAGCAGACATTTTGAATTAGGGCTTACTAAAAGTAATGATGAGTAGGTTACCATGAGTGAGTGTCCCAGTAACAGTGAACCAACACACATAATGAGGACCAAGTGAAATCATTGATACACCTGATATGATGTCTCATAATGTCCACAACTCCACAAGTTCATACATTTATTTTAATCAGGTGTTGCACAGTCTGAATGTATTACTGCAGATCTCAAGTCTGTGGGGTGGGTTGCCCATTATCTGCAGTCAGTAAACCTGTCTGCTATCAAGCAATCGTCCTCGCATATAAGTAAGAGCTCTGGACAAACTTCCTGTCCTTGCTGCATCATAGGCCTGCTCACAGTTTTGTGCTGTGTGTCCCCCTTAGGACCTAGTTTATTTTGTGCCCGTCTATAGTCAGTTTATTAGTTTGCTTGCCAGTCTGTGAGACTTACACCTATGTCACAGAATTATCTGTCAGTAGTTGGTTCAGGATCAGGTCTGATTGTCCCCGGCACCCTCCGTGACTCTAACAGTCAGTCAGAAAGCTCTCTGAACCCATGAAGACCCACTGAAAGTGAGCAAATTGCACGATATTACCTCTGCCACCTCTTACTAATCGCTGCAAGCAGAAAATAGTGACTATTTCGCTCTTAAGCAAACATGTGTAGACAAGGAACCTACAACGTTCTCCAGTAATTAACATGACTTTGTGCCAAGCAGAACATGCCTCAACCTCGTCATGGATATGTCAACCAATTAGAGTTTTATTTTCTGCATTTTAAAACGGCATTACGCAAATAATGCCGGTAGTTATAATTCATGATACGCACGCACACACACACACCTCGAGACACAAATCCCAGACTGAGACTTTTATCTGTTCAAGCAGGAGGGGTGCTCAGAGAGAGACAGAGAGAGAGAGAGACTCTCTGGGTGATCAAGATTTATTGTACATGGGAGATAAGACACACACACACATACATGACAGACCACACACCATGTACACAGGAGATAACACACACACACACACACTGACACGTAATCATGTACACATACACAGTGAAGTACCAAACACACACACACACACACACACACACATACTTCAAAAGGCTTGGGCTGACCGGGATCACTGCTGCCCTCTCCTCCCTCCTCTTGACCTTTAACCTCCATCTCTTCATTTTTCCGTCTCGCCGTCTCTCTCTCCCTCTCTGTGTCCGTCTCTGTCTTTAATCTTTCTCGCATTTGTTTCTCTCCCCTTCTGCTTAATCTTTCCGTTTATCGCTTTAGTCTCTATCCTTTCCAACCCAATGTTTTCTCTTTGAAACTCCAGAAATGAAAACAATGTACACGTTTTTATTAACAAAAGTAGAAGCAATATATATATATTTTTTCTTTTTTCTTTCCGGAGCAGCACAAAGAATTCAAGTTGCACAAATTCAGACTTTGTGGAAAATTCCTGTTTCATAATTTTTGTCATAATTTTGGTAATATTTAACTCACTTAAACTCACAAGTCACTCACGAGTTAATTGCTAAGCTCTGGGAACTGAAGACAGGTCAAAAAACATGAGGAGTCAGGTGATCAGACAAGCCATCAGATTAGCAAAACGTGGAAGAGCAAGACAGTAAATTTATTACCTCAGAATTAAGGTGTTTAGATAGTCTGGATAAGCACAGTCTAGATGTTCACAGATCTCTCAGCAGTTAATTTATTGAGTACAGTGTTTTTCTCACTGAAACTAGAAACTAGAAAAATAAGTTGAAAGTTGAAAATAACCTGCGCTTGTCCTTTTAAAGTGGCAGTGGGCACAAACTGGCTCAAGGAATTGACCTTTTACACATATTAGCTGAGGATTAGCTGAGGCAGAAATGCTCCCTAGACATTGTTTCCACTCACCTTCTCCACCTCATTCATAAAAACAACAAACTGATTGAGCTACTACAACAATGAGATGTGGCTACCAATATCTGGTATGTGAGCACAAAATGAGTTTGCAACAGGAACCGTTACCGTGTTGCTGTGGCAGCAAGCTCAGGAAGGTCAGCCAGACTTCCAAACTCCCCAGCAACGTTTCCGAGCCTCTTGCTGGTGCTGGGTATTCTGAGGTGTTCCAAAGATAGATGAGTAATATAATCTTGCAAACATATTTGGGGTCTACTCCGGGGTCTCCTTCGAATTGAACATCTAAGGGAAACCTCAGATGGTAGAGGGAAGCACATGGGTCAGCTTTAAGCCAGGGAGCCCAGGTGAACTAGATAACTGGTTACCCCCTCTGCTTATGCAAAATGGGGGGAGGCCAATATTAACTGAGGGGAATGATAACAACCTGTCAAGAATCAGGATATGGCATAAATGTTTTATGCAAAGACAGAGACAAGGACGCGGCTGCTTTATTTTAAATTATACTTTATTTCATATAAAAACAAAACAATAAACAAATAAATTAGATATTTCTAAAATAATTCTCTTGAGGAAATGTTTAATAACGCTGTGATTGTTTACAGTTTGTATCTGGGAGAAGAGCAGATAACTGGAATGTATAGATGCAAATTTATCTGGACACTTTGTGGATATAAATGGGAGAGCTTCATTCCAAAATGAGTCGTCGACAGCTTCAAATGCAAACGCACGGGGAGAAAAGATACACGTTTCCTTCATTGACAAAATGGTTGATTGGTTTTACAGAGGGAGATGATGCATTTAGATCATTTTGGAACGAAACTCCCCATTTTCCTTTAAACTTTAGAACACTTGAAAGAAAAAAAGGACCAAAAAAAAAAAAACAATGCTGCAATACAAACTGGTAATGCAAAATGAAAGGCAGAGAGTACGGTATGTGTGCCAGTAGCAAACTGTCGTGACTGGGCTGACCTTTGAGGGATCAGAGATCTGCAGAAAGGCATCATATTTGCTGATACATTTTGTAGAAAGCTATTTCCACACAACTGTCAGTGATTATTTTGTTTGTGTCTCAATTGTTTTGCCTGTGGTCAGATTCAGGAGGTGCACTGAGACTCAGTTGGAAATGATTTTAACCCCACGGGGGAATTTTCTGCAGCTGGTCCTGGTGGCAGTGGCGGAGTGGTGAATCTGAATTAAGATTTGTAATTTAAAAGATGGTAGCTATAGGGATAAAGATATGGGCGTTTGGAAGAGAAGAGGAGACATTTACATAATAAGAGCCTCTTCATTTGCACACAAGCCCAAGCTATCCTCACACCACTACCCCCAAAAACTCCCTCTGGTCCATAGTCACACCCATTAAGCCTGCAAAGCCTTCATTGTCCAGCCAGGCTGTGGACCTGAGGACCCCTCGCCAACAGATTGGGCTGGGTGAAGGGTTACAGCCAGACAAAGGAGGGTCCCTCCCCCTTCTCCTCTATTTGAAATCAATCACACAGGCTTTCAAATTCAGTACCCCCACCTCCCTGCCCTCCTCTCCTTGTCAGCAGTGACAGTGGGCTTGGGCCAGCTCCCCAACAGAGTCCCCATGCTGAATCGTCAGTCCTCCTTTCAGGACGAGTCCCACCCTGGACACACTGTCTCTCTCTGACAAAGTGGTCATGTAGGCAAAGACTGAAAGAGTAAAGCTGTTGTGAGAGGAAGATCACGTAATGTGTCTCAAAGCTTATGTGCTTGTTTATACATGTAAATGAGTCCAACTCATGACCTTTGGGTCTTAACATAAGAAATGTATTACAGCTCGTCAGATCTGGTGGTCTTCGTCCAACAACAGCAACAAGAACTGGGCTCCTTCTGGTATTTAACCACAAATTGTTCAGTTGGACTCGGAGGTCGAAGCAGTTTACTACAAATGGAGGGTTTCGTTCCAAAATTTCCCAAAGTTAAGCCATCTTTAAAGGCTCAATCCATAATTTTTTGACCACATGGATTTGAGGTTTGAGCTGTCGAAGGGAAATGAGGATTTTGTGTCTCAGTTGGTCATAAATCAAATTACGGGCTGATTTTTGCCCCCCGAAATGTTTACTAAAGTTATTAATTTGAACTGATTTCTGAGTGGATGCAATGTTTTAATTTACACTTGGGAGATCATCGGAGATGAATATGGTGGAATTTTGGAATGAAACCTGAACATGAAGACAGTGTGACAGGTTTGGCACGTGAAACACTCGATTAAATTCCTCTCTCTCCTTTCGCCTCCAATAACCTTCATTTTTGTGTCATTCAGAATAATTTATAAAAGGCAATCGTCTTTCTGTGGCTGATATGTACATACAATATTTTAATATTCTAATATATTCACAGGAAATCATAAATTCAGGCATTTTGCTGCAGCTACAGCAACTTCTTAGCACAAGAGATCCTGAGATTTAAGACCGTTTTCTTTTTAAATAAGCAACACAAAAGTAAAATAATCTTATATAAAGAGATTTATATTTAACAATCAGTTTCTTCTTTTTTTTATCATAGCAAAATAAATCTTTTTTTTTTTTTTTTTGTTTTGTTTTGTTAAAATGTCTTTATCACCGAGGTTTCAGGCCCTGGTTTTGAGTTGAGTTTGTGTGATGAGATCATTGTCCGTCACCTCTCCCTCAAAGAGAGTTGATCAAGGAGGTGTTTTTGAGTACCAGGGTCTCTTTTGTTGTTTTTAGTGCCACAGTTTTCCATCATTACAGCTGTTCTTGGGCACAGTGCCAGAGCTGATAGTCCAAAGTTTTGTTTGTCCTCTTTTCTTCCGTTCGTTCTTCAGCCCACAATGAAATGTTTTTTTCTTCAAACCTTCACAACGTAATGAAGCCCACAGGCCTCAGTGCTCCGCGTGCATACATGTGTGTCTGTGTATGTATTTTAATGTGCGTGTATAAATGCCCACCTATATCTAAGAGATTTTTTTTTCTGGTGCTAATAATGGAGGTCCAATGGAAAACTTAATGAGAATAAAAACTTTAACTTAACTTTAGAAATGCAGCTGTGGACCTCCAAATTAGCTGCCAGTGGATGTGTTATATTACTTGAAAACATCAAGTAGTGATCCCCCGCTTGTAATGTTGTGTTCATGTCTGTATATGTGTAGGTGCCTTTAGTTGTGTCTCTATCGGAGCGCCGTCTTCATGTCTATCCGGGAGCGCACGTCCTGGTAGCCCAGGAGACAGGGGTCGGTGGACAAGGCATCGTGGGTAAAAACAGAGTCGTTGTCGGAAGAGCAGGAGCTGGACGTGTCCTCGCATGACGGGGAGTACTGCTCGAAGGGTGTCGACAAGTCCAAGTACTGAGGGTAGAGAGGAAGTTTAGAAATTAGATAAATATTGGCGTCTCTGTGGAAACAGAAAAATAAACCAATCCGCAGATAAATGTTTGTTAAATTGGCAGTAAACAGCAGTGGAAACTGAATTTGGTGTGCTCTCAGAGGCTGTCAGATTGCTGTTGAGCATGCCGTTCATTTAATGGTGTCCACTGCAAAATAGATGCAGATGGAGAGAATTGCAGCCATCGCAGTTTGAGACCACCGCGTCAGTTCTGAATCGGTTTGATTTGAAAATTTTTGTTTACCAACAAATCCGTCACAAGAACTGTGAATCAGGCGATATGTATGTTGGTATTCTGCGAAAGAAATACTCTGAAATTTAAGCAATTTGCACACTGCAGACAAACACAGTGTGATTTTGTTTTTGTTTGCACGAGTTTATAAATCCTGCATTCTCTCTGCGCCGAAGACATCTGGACAACAGATTGTGAGAGAGAAGAAGAAAACGTGTGTGTGTGTGTACATCTTGAGTCAAGAGCACATACGTTGGCCTGTGTGCGTTTTCATAGGAGGGAGTCAACGCGTGAACATGTCTGTGTGTGTGTTTGAAACCCACCTCGTCGGAGATGGACAGCAGCACCCTGTCCAGTTCCTCCACCAGCTGTTTGAAGGTCGGTCTCTGGGTGGGAACAGCATGCCAGCACTCACGCATCATCATGTAGCTACAGAGAGAGAGAGAGAAAAAAAAAAACAACACGCACAAAAATGATTTCTACAACCCAGACTTCAATGAAACAAACATTTGACATTTTCAGCTTTGCAACAGATGTGGCTTTTCAAAGATACAATTAAGTTTACTGCTACTGTAAGCCAAAACTATCCTAAAAAAGAATCTGGCTGTAGTATAGACGGACATGGTTGCTGACTGTGGAAAATTAAAGAGACTTAAAGAAGAGGACTTCCTGCTTACAGTTCATGTGTGCAATTGGAGGGTTTGTCCATGCGGTGTCCTTCCTTCAGCAGCTTAAAGAGCTCCTCAACGGGGATACCAGGGTACGGTGAGCCACCTAGCGTGAAGATCTCCCACATAAGTACCCCAAATGACCACCTGAGCGCAGATGAAAGGAGAGGAAAGATGATATTTATGATCAGGACACATGTTCAATCAAAGGTGTTTGAATTTTGGGCTGTCTTTTACTCGTTACATCAATTCTGTATGAAAAGTTGGACTTACACGTCGCTCTGGTGTGTGTAGACTCTGTCAAACAAGGCCTCTGGTGCCATCCACTTCACTGGCAACCGTCCCTGTAGAGCAGACATGAACACATTAGAGCTCCACCTTCATGTACCACAGCAACACATTTTTCATCTGAACACATTTTCCTGTGTCTGTGTTTTCCTACCAAATTCTAGCTCTCTGTGCTTGCTTATTCCTCCCTCACAATCCTCCCCCTCCTCTCTCCTTGTCTCCCCTCTTTTCTAATTAAGTCCAATTAAGCCTGCTGCCAATCAGAGGAAAACATCAGACATCTGTCTTGAGGAGTATTAAAGCCATGAAAGGAGCCAGGCAGGAGGAACCTGGCTGAGGAGTAGACATGTTTACAGGCAGGACTGACGAGGCCGTTTTTACTGGCGAGGTAGGTTTTGCTAGAAAACTGTCACTCACGTTGGTGGTTTTCTTGTAGTAGTCGATCTGGTGGACTCCTCTGGCCAGGCCAAAGTCAGCGATCTTCATCACGTTGTCCTCTGTCACCAGAACGTTTCTGGCTGCCAAATCTCTGTGGATGCACTGCAGAGAGGGAAGAAAGAGAATTAAAGACTGACACAAAACCCTAAAGTGAGCTTAAGGCCAACTGCTGTGTCTCCAGATTAGAAGATTAGCATAAAGTTTAAATGGTCCTGGTTAACAGGCTCAAAGATTTAATGCGTAATTTGAAAAATGGGCCGAATGCATCATTTCTTTTAACACCGCTTTACTTTTAGTATAAATTTACAGTCTTGGCCAAACATGACATTTGAAGTAAACTTCATTATTGAATGCTCTTTTGAATTTAGAGTTGTGACATGACACGTCCTTGTCTGTTCCAAGCCGTGGTTTGGAGCGATCATGTAAAAGCACGGAGGTAGGGGAGGTAAAAATGATTCACTGCAGATTTTCTCCAAAAATGAAAAGACGCAGGAGTCTAAAGTCAACACACAGTGCCTCATTTTAGTGAACGCAACAAAATTAAAATGTCTTTATATAGAAACCCGGGAGTTTGAATTAAAAACAACCCTTTGGGAGGAAAAAAGAAAGGCACTGTTTGCCCACATTGAATGGATGTCATTAAGTTTATTTTGGTTTTCATTCGAAATAGACGTGGGATTTGTGGGGACGTGCGAAATGAACCAGTCTTGGTTTGTGGGTCTCCCTATAATGGAGGGTTAGTTTCAGGCTCCTGCATTCTTAGGAGGCCATAGAGCCAGAAACCTGATGCCTACACCCAGACGAAGGCTCTGCTGCCTGTTTGCTAACAGATTTATGGCAGCACTAAAAAGGACAAAGCCCTGCGACGGAGGGACAGACAGATGGATGGAGAAGAGTAAACAGGACTGAAGCTGCAACCGCTTTCTGCTCAGGAATGCCCGTCTGAGACACCGGCTGGCAGACAAAGAGAAGTGTTGATAAGAAGCACACATGCATGCTGGGTAAATGAAAGGAATAGAAACATGGGGGGTGGGGGTGGGAAGAAAAGAAAGAAAGGGACGGACAGAAGCACAGTGGATGGCAAGAAAGATGGGGGATCGGAAAGAGAAAGAGGAGAGGGGGAAGGCTGGTGCTGCCAGACCCGTCTGGACCACACTCATCCATCTGAAGGCGCCCAAATCCAAAAACACTGAATTACACAAGAACTTAATCATGATCAGAATTCTCTTTAAGTCGACACCAAAGAGCTGATACTGCAGCTGCTTTAGCACTTATACAGTGCATGAAGTCTCCGGCTTAGTATCCGGCTTTCATTTCGTGGCTGTATTTCTTGCCCGTGACCATGGACATTTTACTGTAATGAGGCCTGAAGAGCTTCATGGGGCTGAAGCATGCAATGCAAAAGTTCACTCCAAGAGCTTCCTGACAAACTTCCTTTTGCCACCTCTTGCACCCATTAAAATGTTTGCAGAAAAGATTTACAGCCACCAGAGATTCAGTTGGCTTCTCAGAAACTTCAACTACAAATTATTTTCTCTCTTAAAAGTGAACGTACCCTTTTAGAGGCGAGGTACTCCATCCCTCTGGCAACCTGGTAGGCGCAGGACAGCAGATCTTTGAAGGTGAGCTGCTCTTCAGGCACCTTGGTCACATCAAAG
Source organism: Protonibea diacanthus (assembly GCA_028641955.1). Lineage (NCBI taxonomy): Eukaryota > Metazoa > Chordata > Actinopteri > Sciaenidae > Protonibea > Protonibea diacanthus. The sequence goes on from CM053990.1 coordinate 12,675,855, forward strand.
GTGTAGTCCATGCCTGGGGGTCGCCGGGCCCGCAGGTACTCCCTCAGACTGCCTTTTGAGGCGTACTCCACCAGCACATACAGAGGGCCTGGGGGGGAACACAAACGAGATGAAGGACTGGGATGTTTCTATTGTTGTTTTAGCCTGAAGACTTAGGACCACCATGGTTCAAACACTTACTAAATTAGGCAGGGAAGTAAAAGAAAGGCATTGTTTTCTCTCCAATACAAGGGTGTGTGTATCATAATTAGTGTTAACAAGAAGGAATCTGTCCTTTAATGATTGCTGTAGTCATCAGAGCCAAGAAGGCCACGAGTTAGACTTTACTAACTTGTCCATGAGCTGACAGGCAGAGAAGATCCAACCTAGTTACCTAAATCTTCAGTTGAAGCAGGGTATGCTGGACATAGAAATGGATCAGAAACTCACCATCCTGTGTGCAGACTCCGAGCAGGTTGATGATGTTCTTGTGTTTGTCCATCACCTTCATCAGCTCCATCTCCGAGATGAGGTCTGCCAGATCTTTGTCCGTGGCATCATCTGAGAAAAAATAGATCTTATTTAGAAATGCCCTCTCCACAAAAAGCAGACCTTAGCTAATCTCTACTTTTGTGTCTGTGTCTCGTTTCTTTCCTACCTTTGAGCATTTTAACCGCCACAGTGGTGGCCTGATCTGGACAGTCCTTGTTGATGCCGTAGGCCTCAGCTCTGACCACCTGACCGAAGCAGCCTTCTCCAAGAGGCTTGCCCAACGTTAAACTAGACAGAGAGAAAGAGTGAAAGTTAGTAAAAATAAGAATGTCCAAATGAAAACTGTACAAATCCATAATTTGGGGCTCTGGTTTCCTAAAACATAGGTTGGGCAGAGCCAAAAATGGGTTGTGGGCCTGTTTCTTTTTAGGTCCTGAGATGACGCGAGAGCTACAATGTTAAAATGAATCTGAATCCTAGAAGCCAAACTAAACTTAGTGAAGAAATACTTCCTTTCTACTTTCTTCCTTCCTACTGAAACCCAACATTTCAACACACATCTCTTTCATAATCATTTAAAATGTAAGTGTAGGTGTAATTTATTTCCAAAATATCATCTACGTCTTTGAAAATTATGACAGAGGTGATTTTAAATTGCAGATAACTTACTTTTCCCTGGGAAACTCCCAGTCTGGGTCGTAGGGCAATTCAAACTCCATAACACCAGCTAGCATGGGGGAGCAGCTGGATGAAAGGCGAGCCACCCTCATCAGAGACGCACTGGACTTCCCTGACGAGTTGGACTCCACCGAATACTGAAAGAAAAGATACAGAAAAGGAGGATTTAGTTATCAGCCTTCAGGAACATGCAGAAAGGTTTCAAATGCACTTTTGTTTCGGACAAAACTTTGTAGTCATAGTCGACTACAAGCTAAAGCAGCTAATAGATGACATTTAATGTCATGTACCTGTCGGCGTAGAGGAAACTTGGAGAGCTTCTGGACAGGAAGGGCATCAAATGGCTCCCTTCTTGGGTGGACCTGCATTCGACACAACACCACGATGACGATGGCCATGATCAGAGCCAGGAAACCACAGGCATAGATGATGATGTCGGTGTACTTGGTCTCCATAGTGTCCATTGCGTCTGCTGCTTCCTCTTCTATAGAAAGAGAAGGAACGTTTTTATAAAAAACTCTAAATTAGTCAGTAGCAAGGTGAGTGCAGTATTTGGCACCAACATTGGAAGCATTTTTGAAGAATTAAATTAAAATTATTCAAACAATTTAGTAAATTCTTCTCAGCATGAATCATGTAGCCTTCTGTTAATTTTTTACCTGAGATGACGGTGAGCCAGGCGGACTGGTGGGCAAATCCAATTGAATTTCCAGCCAGACAGGTGTACTCTCCTGCATCCTCCATGGTAACTTTGGACAGGTAGAGCACCTCCACCTCTGACATATTCAGACTACCGGTCTGCAAAAGTAACATAGTTAGAACAGTTAGTACATAACAATCACCATGACTGTCTACAGCTTCTTTTAAAAGTTCCACTAGTTGTACACAGCTACACTACTGCTTCAAAAAACAGCAGCTGTGTTTGTCACCAACCTTGAGGATCTGAACGTAGGGTGTCCCGTCAGAACCGTAGCGGCTGCCGTTCCTTTCTATGTGTTTGAGCCACTGAATGTGAGGCTGGGCGTCGCTGTAGACCTTACAGTGGAACTGGACATCGCTGCCCACCACTGCTGTGGTGTTGGCTGGTAGACCGGCCTGCAGGATGGGCCTATGTGGGGATCGTTCTGTATTGGGAAGAAATCAAAAGAGAGATGAGCCAAATGGGCAGTCGTGAAAGATTAAACTCAATCAAGCATTAAACTTCAGATAAACCAGTCAGAGCTTAAAGGATTTTCTTCTTCCTGGGGCAACAGTTAAAAGGTGATTTGGGGACATGGAGACGGAGAACATCCAGATATTTGGCTGGTTAACACCTGGCAAACATGACTGCTTTGTAAACAGACGTCCAAAAAATGCCCAGCAGTTATTCCTGTCACCTATAATGTGTTTGTATGCTGGCAAAAGTGCAGAAAATGTCATTTTGAGATGAAAATCGGTGCCATTAGCATGGCTCTTTGTCAGCTGGTTGCCGGGCTCTCTTTGATCTGTGGTTACTCTCGCTCTCTGATCTCGTTAGTTGTCTCGTTAGTCTTTTTCCCCCGTCGATGGGGACGGAAACTGACCCCGTGGCGGAGGGACAGCGAACAAATGAACAAACAAATGTGCAGCCCCCCTCGATCTCCTGTCACAGGTCAGGTAGAAAACTTGTGTGGACGACTGAACGTCCCCATCCTGCCCACGACTGATGCCAGGCACCCCTGTCACCTTCTGCTCAACCTCTTGGTTATCCACTACCTCATACTGGAGGCTTTTGATTTGAAGGCATGATACTTTGCCCACAAGTGCTGAATAATAATTGTTGCTGCCAAGAATATTGTCACATCGCAAAGTGTTCACGAAAAAATAATGTCTTACTTCTGTTTCCAATTCTATAATTCATACATTTGACAGTTTTTAATTGGCTTTAGAAAACACAACAAAATGTTAAGTCCAGAGACAAAAATATATGTCTTACCCAGGACATCAAGGACGTAACTGTGAGCGATGGACCCATATTTGTTCTCCACCACACAGGTGTAGTTTCCTCTGTCAGAAGGAACGACGCTCTCCATCACCAGGCTCCAGTGTTGGTGTCTCAGCTAGCCAAAGAAGCACAAAATATCATCAGCATGGCTAGACACTCACTCAGAATAACAAGAAGAGGCATAACCAATGAGGGAGCAAAGAAGATCACAAATCCTCACCTTGATGCCCCCGATACGGTGCTCTCCTCTAAATTCACGTCCATTTTTGAGCCAGCGGATGCTTGGCATGGGGCTGCCCATGGCTGGACAACGAAACTTCACTGTGTTCCCAGCAGGAACAGCATAAAGCTTCTTCTCCATACGCTGGGTGTGGGTCCAATAGGGACCTGTATAAACAAAGACCGACTATTAGTCTGGATGTTCTGCTGAAGCGTAGAGGTTCATTTGTACTAATTCATCAGTGATTGCAGATACTAAGCAAACAACAACACACCTCTGGAGAAGTAAACCTGGTCATTTTCGATCTCAGCTGATGAGTCCTCCAAGCCGTTATCCTCATCGTCGTCCCCTGACCCCACTGAGTCTGGAGACATGACAGATAGAAGCAATATGAAGAGAGATCTAGAAAATGTTGGCAACCACACATTATTTTCAAGAATGTTGTGAACAGTCTTTACCTGCCACAGTGATGGTGAAGTTCCTCACAGGCTCTTTGGTTCCCCGGAGAACACAAACATAAACACCTGAGTCCTCGTATGTTACATCCGTGATCTCCATGACAGCACCACGGATCTGGATGCGGGGCGTGGGCAGAACCCGGCCTCCCTCCTTGTACCAGTTTACCGCCATGCCAGGCTGAGTGCTCATGTCGCAGCGCAGTTTGAGGACATTGCCCGGCTCTAACAGAAGATGTTCTGTCGTGTCTTCACTCAGGTCCTCAAGAACATCTGTTAAAACATGAGGACACAAGCGTGAGCATGCACGATGTCTTTGATTTTGTTTCTTTCAACTTTTTCTCTCTTTCTTTCTTTCTTGCCTCCATTTTCTATCCCCACAAATGCCAGTCAGCAGATTATTTCTTCATCTCCCCTCTAAAGCAAGTAGCCATCCCCTCAACTATGACCTTCAGCTCTTCAGCCCCATTATCTCCTATAACCCCACCAACACACAATGAAATTACCATGGAGACCGTGAGGCCAAACCGACCCAACCCTCCTCCACACACCCAGACCCTGTCCCTTTCTCCCCCTCCTCCTCTTAACACTGCAAACTCCCCCCACTTTCGTGCTCACTCCCCCCCAAAAAAGAAGAAAAGAAACGTGGAGGAAGAGAGACTAAAGCTAATGAACATGTTGCAGCGTGACAGTGGACGGAGAGTAAATCTGAGGGGCGGTGAAGGTTCACTGGAGATCTAAGTGAGCGAAGGGAGGAGAGAAGTTCATTCCAGCCTGGGGAGGAGGACGCGTTTGAGCCCACACAGATGGCTGCCATACCATCTTCAACAGTCTGTACTATCATGTCTGCTTACAGCAAGTACACACTTAAACCCTGGACTGTCAGCATTTCGAGCAATCTTCAGATCGTTTTGGTTTCAACAAGCATGATAATGAAGTTACTGTACCAGCGGGGATTTCAGCAGCAGTCAGGTCAACAGTTCGGGAAATGATGGTACCTGTGGAGGGGACAAGTTGAGGTTATAAAATAGTATGTTACTATCTTGTAAATTAAAGGTCACATGATCCAATCGAGGTAATAGTAGTGGGCTAAAAGTCACACACTTTGAATGAAGCTGAAAAATTACATCTGAATGGTACAAAAACTATGTTGGAAAATGTCTCACCAGGCAGGACCTCTAGCCATGCTGACTGCATGGCCTGTACTGTCTGTCCCGCGTGGGTGCTCTCAGCCATACAGATGTACTCCCCTGCATCCTCCAGGGTGATGTTGGACAGATGAAGTGTGTTCACCTTGGACATGTTGCTCTGCAGGGCCTACGTGGAGGGGAGATCAGTTTATTTTAAAATGATATTAATATGATGAGGCCAGAATCAAAACACTGCCTGAGTAGAACAATCAGATCAGTTTTTTATCTGTTTTTTGTCCTCACCGTCAGAGGCCTGAGGCGAGGTGAGCCTCCCTGGCTCTGTCCCGGTGCGCTGACCTCCGTCTTCAGCCACTGCACCTTGGTGGATGCCGGCCGGTGGACTTTACACATCAGTTTCGCCTGACCGCCCACCACACCCGTCGTGTTTTCTGGGTAACCTGGCACGATCAGAGGCCTGGAGACTCGAAGATCTGGGTGGAGATAGAAGCGAGAAAATAGAAAATTAGTCCTAATTATAGACACTGTGGTCAGATTCATTTTCATGGTTGACTTTGAGAGCACGAGGAACTGCCTGTTAACTGACACCACACTTGAAACTATTTTAGGACATTCTTCTCTGAAAGAAAATTTTATTTACTCCTAAAATGAAAACAAGAACCAGATTCTATAGTCTAGAGTGAAACTGCTATAAACCTCCTCGGTCTAAGCACGACCCAAGTGAACAAGACAAAAATTGTCAAAACACACCCCGGTGGTTTCAGTTTACCTCTGAAAGGTCTAGCAGCAGAAGTACACCATGTTCCTAAACAACCACTGTCATTTAATGCTACCAGGAACTGGCGATAGAGTGCCCTGATAACCCGGCAACTATCGTGTCACCATCAGCCACAGTGCCCTCCATTCAGTGGGTCACTCGCCCATTTATGTGCTCGCCCACTCACTTTTCGGAGCATATGTGCGCCCTGGCCGGGGACCTCGCTTACTGCTCAGTCACTCAGAACGAGCAATTTTCCAGTGCAATTTTCTGTCTGATTGCTTCCTGCAAGCGCTTAGTGAAAAGGCAATCTGTTCCCTTGTCGGAGTGAAGTGCTGGCCTTTTTTCTAATCCAGAGCCCAGAGTACATGTAGAGGTAACGCTTTCAGAAACAAATACACGGTTACATCGTTATAAGTGGAAAATCAGGTACGGTGATTGGTCAAAGCAGCCAAAAGGAAAACAAATGAAAAGATATCTTTTCAAGAGTCTTTACAGCTGGTCTTAATGTGAACACACTCATCACTTAAGTATGTTACAATTGCGAAACCGCGATTTCAAAATATTACGAACCCCATTAAGAACCCAACAAGCCACACATTTTGATTTAATGGGGCAAATTTGAACACAATAAAACAGTCAGCTGTAAATCACAGAGATGGACACACATACTTAGAGCCCTGCTAATGAACTTGCAGAGACAGGGACGATGCCCTGGAGTTGAACTCACGGCAGAGTGTGAATTGTCACCCAGAGGCGAGGGGGCAAACAAAACACAACACAACACAAACAAACCGCTCGGCTGGTGTGAGCCAGCCTGAGCTGGCAGCAAAAAGCCTCTGTGGAAACCAGTTGGGACAATGAAGAGTTTCATGCCCTGAACTGGGAACAGAGCAGCAGAGCACTCCAATACACCCGGTCAGTTTTATTAGCAGGACTATGCTGGGGAATCAATGAAATTTCATCCTTTCAGGATCTGGTCTGAATGTTCTGCCTGACCAGCAGATGCACTCCTAAAAAATGTCAACCCACTTATTCTGGGGCAGAGATCAAAGCAAAAGATGGCATTCTTTGGCACGCTCTCTTCTCCTTAATACTGCAAATTGCTTACTGTCAGTGTGAAATCAAACAATGAATGGCATTTATTTCGTTTTGTGATTCTATTAAAGATACTGCACATGCATTTTAGTCGGCATTCAAAGGATTTGAGTTGCAAATTTCCTGCGTTAATGTTTGCCCCGTTGGGATGAAGAGCAGATGAAAGCACAGCAGGAGACAAAAACTGTGTTCAGACTTTTATATAATCTGCAACGATGTGGCAAAAAAACAGGACTTAAAATACATTTTTTTCTGAAGGAAGAGGGAAAAAAACCATCGGACAAGTCCGATCCCTGCATTTAGCAGCATGTGGTTAGTAACATTAGATGTATAATTATATTTGGAGAGCGTTGTGATTTATTTTCTCTTAGAGCCGTTCAAATTAGCGACATGACAGAAAACGGCCAGAGACCGAGAATAATTTAAACAGATTCATGAACACTTTGTCGATATGAAATACTCTCCTTTAAAATGAGAAAACAATCTAAAACAATCTTTTTTTCATCCTAAATAAATCCTAAACTCTTCACGGCCCCCCAGAGAGAAGACTGAGTGACATCTTCTCTGTCAGGAGTCTGAGCAGTGCATTGTGGGTCCCTCTGACCCTCATCACCTCTCCTCTGTTGGACTCATCTTTAGGGAGGTGGGAATCTCTTTTCACTCTTTTAGCTAACATCAAGGGGCAGTTAATCTTTCTCTTAGTTGTTGAGGATTATGACGCCCAGGATCTTTATTTCTGTGTTTATTTTGGCTCATACTGACTGAAGAATACTCCAAACCAGGGAACTATGAGGAAAGTTTGATTGTGGAGATTAAGGCTATATTATTTGACTGGTTGATAAAACTGGTTTTCAATTCAATTCTTCCAGCTTGAAGCTCATTCTTGCGATCACAGATTTGTGGAGACGTTCTTTGAAACTCCAAAGCGCCAAGATAAAAGTTGCGACGCTGCCTCCACAGCTGCAACCTGCATGTTTTATGAGCTCAAGATATTTCAATTATCAATCTCCATTTGACTCTTTGCTTGTTTGTCTCTGTAAATAAACCTAAAAGGTGTTTCTGGGCCCCCTCCTGCACATTGTCGTCTGAACAGCAAGCCCTGGCTGGCCTCGCTTGGCCCTCCAGTACAGAGTGATGCCACAGAGACGGAAAAGAAACAGCTTCTGTCCTCGATGCCTCCAGGGCAACAATCCACTTTGTCTTTCATCAGTCTGCACACATCCTTAAAGAAATGTCACCCTGAATCCTTTAATTTGGAAAAAACTGATTTACAGCAAAGGAGAGATGAGTAAGATTCATTTTCAAAGATGCTGATTGTATTGAACAATTTGACTGATTACATCTTAACATTTTAATAGAACTTAAAACAAGACAATGGTTGGCTTATTGCAGGGGCTTCTGTTTGGAAAAGCATGAATGAAAAAGCCCCTGTAGCCCCCCTCTTCATCCTCTACAGCTGGCACACAGCCAGGCAGATTTACACTTCCGAGCCTCAGGGCCTCGGACGGATCAGGTAGCACAGTTTACGGCAGCAAAAACACTGAGAGCTTTCCCCCCCCCTTCCTCACTCCATACAACACTTCACTACAGACTCTCTGTCATTTTCCTGTCACCTTGACTTCCTCTGTGGCCGTGGCTGCCAAGAAACTGACACTTTTCCAGGAAGGGAAAGTGTAGTGATCGAAACCTTTACAGATGCATTCAATCAGTTACGTTCAGACACTGAAACTAAACAGTTTGCTCGAGAGCAAATGTTAACAGAAGAGGGAGTGATCCACTCTGAATTCCACAAAATGGATTCAAACCAGCAACCGTACAGCCACACACACGCTTATCCAACCTTTACACAACACTAACAACCAAACGTATGAAAGGAACCCGTTTGTTTCAGGTCTGACCCTCATGCTCTGCAGAAAGAAACAACTGAGGTCTTACCTTTGGTTCTTCCTTCATCAATGGCCCTGGCCAAGACTATTTCCATCAAACAGAACAGGAGAACGCAGAACGTGCAGACCCTTGCCATCTTCTTGACGTGTCGCGTGTGTCTTGTGGTTAAAAGGCAGAAATATACGTCTGAAGCCTGGAATTGGCCTCACACTCCGGTCCCTGGCATTGGAAACGTCAGAAACCCACAATGTCTCTAAATCTGGATCCTGTAGAGGCAAATGAAAGACACACACACAGACACACACACAGGAGACGGTTATCTGTTGAGCAGAAACTTGATTCTTTAAGGGGATCTGGCTGGAGATCAGCTAAAGACACAAACTTTTCTGTTCACTTTTAAACCAGGTGGCAAAAAAAACACAAACAATTGTGCAGACAAATAGTTAAAGAGTCTGTTTGGACTATGAGCAGCTGTATTCTTAACCAGATGTCCTGCTAACTGTCCCGCTCGTCTGCCTTACATTGTCCAGGCTCTCCTGCGTCATGAATAAGGAGCAGGGCTGTTACCGCCTGTTGTTTGTCAATGGATGGCGCTCGGTCTGCCCCAGGATAATGGGCCCTTGCTAGAAAAACACTTGAAACTTGCCAGGAAGCTACAGAATCTGAAGGAGCAGCAAAGAGATTCGACTGGCAGCTGATGAGACTTCAGGTTCAAGTCGACGTACACAACAAGAAGCAAAACCGTTGTTACTGGAGTATCATGTACTCAAAGTGCCTGGATCTATATTTGTCATTTCTACCTAAAAAAAAAAAATGACTCTGATTCTGTCAATCAACTATTGATTGGCTCCAAAGTTTCAGCTCAGACATAAACATGTTTAACCTTTTTAAACTTAAGAAATGTACTGATGTTATCTAATATTTCACTCTAATAAAGTTACCTGACTTAAATAAGAAACAAAGTCCAATTTCCTCAAATGTGCATCTCTGTACGAGTTAGATATCCTCACACAAATACCTGAGTATCACCTGAAGTCCATGCGTAAATATCATTCTACTTTTATTGTTATTTAAAAAAAAAAAATGTCACCATGAACTCATTCTGCAGACAAAGAATAAAAGTTGGTCAGCCTACAGGAACACTAAACGAATACTACTGTGATTTTTCTGCTCTGAGTCGGGCCAACTGCGCACAGGCGCCAGACCCTGGTGCGTGCGCTCCACGCATGCAGACCGCGCCCACACACACACACACACACACACACACACACACACACACACACACACCGTTTTAAGAACCAGCTTGCTGAATGAAACGTATTCTTTCTTAATTAAGGGCTGAAAAAAAAACTGCTGCTGCTAATTCCGCTGGCACGCTGCCTTGCTGCTGTGTTCAGCTGGAGCCGAAATACTTCTACTGTATTCTACTTTTCGGTCAAGTTCGTAACCGTGGACGCTTTTGTTTCTAATGCACTGCATATTTCTGACACATAAATCACACTTCATAAACCAGTCATATGCACTATTTGTCTCAAACTGCCCCTGTAGGTTAGAATCAACCTAAACGCTGCCAAAGACAAGTTGGACATGTAACTATTTAAGTGTTATACTGACTTATAGGGTCACAGTGTTTGCACGTGTGTGCTGCCGTCAGTCAATCAATACGATCGATTCAGCAGAGCGTCTGACACATCCTGTGATCAATAAAACAACCGATAAATCAAAGTTGAGGGACTTTTTAATTTTTTTTTTTTTCTGCGAGTGCCCCTCTCACAATTTTCTTGCATAAGTGTCTGATCGGGGCTGTCATCGCGCACAGAGTCAATTTAATAACTTCATGAGTGAAAAAATAGCCATGAAATTCCTCATGTTTAAGAACTGAATGTGGAGATTGATATAATTTGTGGTCCCACGGAGTTCAAACTCCGCTCTGAGCTACTCAAACAGTCTCTTTTTCTCCAGACAAATAGTCCATGTGGAAGGTTCAATGTCTAATAAGTGACTTGTTTGGCTGTGTGTGTTGCAAAACACAACAAGTTAAACGATGCCTGACATGAGTGCAGCAGCTTCTGTCCTGCATTCCCTGTTTAAAATTACAAAACGTGCATTAATTCACTGGTTTACAATGCAAATGAGGACTCCTGGCTGGTGGAGAAATAGCCTTATTTCAATAATCTGCTTTGTTTTCTAGAACATCGCCGAAAACAAATGAAAATGTAGAAAAGCCTCTCATTAATGGCAAGGCGTGAGGCTTTAAGTTACTGAATATAAGGCTTATTTAAGTAGTTTTTAGTCGTAATGTAACCCACACTCCGCAACGCCCGCTGAAAATGAATGAAACAACAACTCTCCAAGAATCTCCAGCTGTCTCCGTCTGTATTCACCCACCTTTCCTCCCGGTCTGTCCACGCAGTGATGACTGGCACCAGGGGAGAGATCACTCCTTGTCCCGGTCGATACGAGTGAATATTGAAATCCTCATTTGGAGTTCTTGTCTTTCCGAAGTATCCTTTTCCAAAGCAGTCTATGAGCGGCTGTTATGTATCCGACTGAAAACGAAGTCGAGTTTATAAATCCATCAAAAACAGCCCCATGGAACATGAACGACAGCTGCCGGGCTCTCCTGGTGACCGGAGGAAGGAGCCGTGATCCCCTGGGCAAAGTCCACTGCAGCCGACTGCTCAGAGCGCTAAATCCATGAAGAGAAAGAAAACCAAACCCGGGGGGAGAAAGTGGATTTTTTTTTCCTTTCTCGATCTGAAAATGTTTTTAAAAAGATCCGACGAGGCGAGACTATGAAAGACAGAGACTGATAAAAACGTGCCCCGTAGCTCAGAGTCCCTTCTTGGTGGATAACTCTTAACGTGCGTCTTTACGCAGCGCTACTGCAACTTCTCTCCTCGGTGAATTTATCCCGGTGAGATCTGAGCCCTGCCGCTGAAATGTGGAGCTCAGTCTCTTCAGTCCGCTTCCCTTGTACAGCACAGAGAGAGAGAGAGAGAGAGAGAGAGAGAGTGAGTGAGGGAGAGGGAGAGAGAGAGAACGAGAGAGAGAGAGACTGCGTCCTCAACACACCGACTCTCCTACAGCACTCCGCTGCTCTCCGGACGGCAGTCACAACAACAATGGTCTGAGAGCGGCCAGGGGGAGCAGGAGGAGGAGGAGGAGAAGGAGGGAGGAGGGGAGAGAGAGGGGAGGGGGGAGCGCTTCTGTTACCCCCCTGCATCTCCCCCCCAGACACACACAACCCCCCCCATCCTATTACAGAGCTGGCAAATAAAACCCAAGACCCCTCTGCCTCTCCCACCTCTCCACAGCTCTCTAAAGTTGTCCCTGGAACCAGAAATGACTAAACATTTATGCATTTCTGAGCAAAGTACACTTATAAAATAATTTGAAGGGCACCTGTCAATCAGCCACATAAATCACGTTATTAAAACAACTTCTTTTTATGACGCCTCATAATTTATTGCGGGTTAATTGTCCTTTATGCAAACAGAGCATTAGGGCCTCTTTAGGAGAGGCATTCAATTAAGTTGCTGTAGTGGGTGAATGCTGTGAATTGCCTCCACGTTTTAATTGCATCAGTAAAAGAACAAGACCCTGTAATCCCATTAGCTGCAGCAGAGAATCAAGCTCAGCCCTGTTTTTTTTGTTTTTTTTATCAGCTTAACACTCCAATCCTTAATGTGTCCCTGTAAGATCTTTGAGTTAATTTCACGAGGATGTTACAGATCAACAAGAAATGTGGATTTTTGATCAACAACAACAACAACAACAACAAAAAAGAAAAGTCGGTGAATGAGAGTGAGACGTTTCAGTTCTTCAACAGCCAAATCCATTTGAGATCAGCACACAGAGGAGATAAAGACGACACCCGATAATGACAATAAAGTGATAAAAATGTAAACATGAGATCACATGAATGCACTCACATGAAAAATCATTAACTTTTCCTTTTCTTCAGCGCTTCCGTTTAGTTTGCGTACAGATGTGTCACTGTCACACCAGCCTCTGCTGGGATTTTATCAAAAAAGTTGAGAACAATGGACTATACATCTCTGTCTGTGCCTAACCTTCATAATAAAAGCGTAATCCCTCCGAAAAGATTGAACAAATAAAGAAGAAACAATTCCCTTTTTCTGTCTTCCAGACCTTGAGAGTTTCGCTTTAACTCTTCCTGTACTCTCAGGCATTATTAGTGGCTTTTGGCAGATTTGACGTGTGCATTTTTCATCATTACCTCAATAGTAATCTCTGTGTATCCGCATTACATGGCCCTATAGATACCTTTTGTTCCAGAGAAGGGAAATCATAATGCTGCAGCACACAATTATCTTATAGACCATATAGTATTTGAAGGATTTTTTGACAAGCTCCATTAAGAAATGGTTTCCACAGTTTGGTGCAGAAGAACCTGACTTGACTTCGTCCTTACCTCAACCCCATCCTTCATCTTTGGGATGAACTGGGACCCCGGCTCTGTGCCAGACATTCACGCCTTGAATGGAAACAACTAATCCCTGCAGGCCGGTTCCAAAATCAGGTGGAGAGCCTTTCAGGAGAGCGGAGGCTGTTAAAGAAGCAGATTAATGCTCATCGCTTTGAAATCACATGTTCACTTAGCACATAGGGAGGGATGTTCACATATTTCTGGCCCTATAACATATAAAAAATTACAGATAAGGGATTTTCAATAAGTAGACATAGCTTTGGATTCATTGGATTCACTGATCTTCCTAAATACTAAAAAAAAGTGTTGGTTCCAAGTCACTCAAGTTTGTCAGTTAGCTAACCCATATCACTATAAATGCACACAGCAGTTAAACTTCACCGGTAGATTTATTTCAGCCTCTGAGGAATCCTTAAGTATTATTGTTTTGTCACTGCAGGACAGTTTTTATTGTGAAGAGAGACAGGAAGTGCCGGGGAGAGAGAGGGTAATCACAAGCTACAAAGGTCCTGGCCCGGATTCAAACATGGTTATGTGATACCTGCTTTAGCCAAGTGATCCAGGAGAGCCAGTGAGAGGACACTCAAAGAAATGTTTAACTAGCGCTCTGTCTGCTGAAAAGCTCTGCCAACGTTAAAATAACACAGTTCCAAATAAATCACAAAAAGAGTCGAAGAAACTGCACAGTCCGTTGACTTTTATCTGCAGGTCAAACTCCTAAAGTGGCCACAGTATGAGTGAGTTTAGCTGAAATTTATGTGTTGAAATAAATTCCAGATTTGACCTTTGACACTGCACAGTGGTACGTCAGGTCAGACGGAGCTTTACAGCGAAAGTCAAAGTACACGAATAAAACACTGAAGAGTGGAAGTCATAAAGCAGATAAGAGCTGTGCTAATGCCAGCCGGCGCTACGTGCTCAACTTCTGGGCGATGTGTTTGTGTCATACCTGAGCATGCATGAGTGTGTGTGTGTGTGTAGTGCATTACTCATTATGGGGACATAAATATGTGCACACACTCACACTGTGGGAACTTAGCGGCCTTTTGGGGTCAAAATGCAAGTTGATAATTTGTTTCATTTTAAAGGGTAAATCTCCAGGAAATTAATTTAAGTAAGTTTAAGTAGTTTAATATAATGTCATCTGAAGTGATGGAACCTGTGTGTGTGTGTGTGTGTGTGTGTGTTAAGGCAGATAGATTATTAGATACCTGTGTTTTGGGAGGGGACAGCAGTGTTAATGTTATTGCACCGTGTTGTTGTGCTAATGAGACACAGGTGGGATTGCAGGCACCTCTATTGCTTCGCACACACACACACACACACACACACACACACACACACACACACACACACACACAAATAAAGCCCACTGACACACCCATAAATTAAGCATTTAAAGTAAATACAGTGTGTTTTGGGGAGCTAATTTTATCTATTTACCATCAACTTATGTGCCAAATTAGATAGAGATAGAGATAGATAGATAACTTGGCTTGGTCATCTCACATCACACACATACAGTATAAAGTAATGTCAAATGATACATAAGCAAGACTGTCAATAGAGATCAGAATGCATTACAGACACAATTTTAAGGGGGAGATACTGTTGAAAAGACCAAACTTATGACTGCTGTGGTTATAGGAGATGAATCACTTTTAAGGCTGAAATCAAAATGATCCTCACAGGCAAAAATCATCAGTTTACAACTAAATAAGAGACACCACTTGTTGCTTTGATCCTAGTCTTATGGGCCTCTTCCACTATGAGAACTTAACAATCCACAACTTGAACTTTAGTATTTATTATCCTGAAACATGCTTCAGGTTTAGGCACAATGCTGTCCATGTCCATGTTTTATATTGGATTGAATTAGCATGCTTTGGTTTGTTTGTTTTCTTGGTAAATATGTGGAAGAGTGTGTAACGTGAAAGGACAGATGTTGTTAGTTGTATGCTCTGTTTTGTGGTCAAGAGCAGTTGTGGGAAAGAAGATTCTCCTGTACCTAAAGAAAAGCCAGTTTGCGCTCAGAATGGTGGCATTTACAGTACTGCAGGGACTTGGAAACAAGAAATCACTGTTGCCATTTTCTGAGAGAACTAGATTATCTGTTCCCCCCCAGCTTCCAGCCTTTACACAAAGTTAAGCTAATCACCTAGTCTCTAGCTTCTAGCTATGTGCTAGCGTCTAGCTTCAGACGTATTATATTTTTAAAACAATGTCACCTCTTCCCCCTGCAGCTATAAACACTTTTGATTTCCAAAGTGGTCTGCCACACATTGTTTGAACCACTTTTTTTCTAGTATAACCAAGTCCTCTCTGCAAGAAAACAAATAAGTTGTTAAGTTGTACTATTCCTTTGACATTTGTGCTCTGGGATCAGAAATCACTGAATAACTGCAGCATCACTGATATATAATATCGAATTTTGCCACCCTGTATCCAAATCCTAAACACACAGAGTAATAGAATTAAAAACCTCAATCTGAGCTCCCTCCCCTAGACCAGCACCAGACCCTCCGTCCCACCTCTTTATCTGATGACATCAGAGATACGGGGGATTTCTCCTGACCCTCCCGGTGCCCCCAGGTCCAGATAGCACTGATAGCCTCCTGCATACTGATGTTAATGGTAATGGAGAATACCAGGGCTGGTTGGTGCCTGACAGCAGATAACAGATTGGGGAGCAGGAGGGGTGATGTTGGGGTAAATGATAATCATCGGGGTGAGGTAAGGTTAGGAGTGTGTTTGTGTGTGGAGGGAAAGTGAGGTGGAATAAAGGTCAGGAGGAATGTGTGAGGTGTGGCTGGTCGCTCATTAGTCTACTTCACAGCAGGGACACATTATGGAAACCTCAGGTCCCATTTGCATTTAAATTTCTGACTGTTTAGTGAATGCTCCTCTGAAAAATGACCACGTAAACAATAGTGAATCTTAATTTAAAAGAATATCTTTTTCTTCTCTTGATCCTGCAGCCACACTAAAGGCAAAAAAACTTTCTCAGAAGAAAACTGATTGAAACTGGTTATGTGCTGGACTGTTTCCTGGCTGGTGAGCTTTAGACATGCTGGTTGGCAGATTATGTTACCTTAGTTGTTTCCATTCTTCATGCTAAGCTAATCTAACCAGATGCTGGCTCCGGCTACATATTTACCCAACAAACATGAGATCTCATCTAATTCTTAGAAACAAAGTGAACAAGCGTATTTCCCAAAATGTCAAACGGTTATGCTGTGATTCACAGAGCCTATATTTATTTTTATTTATAGCAGTGTGTAAAATTAAATTTCCAAATGCAGTTGCAAAGATAAGAAAAAGCAAAAACACTGTAATGCTTTAACTTTTTCACTGTCTAGATAATTTAAAAATGAATGTAACCTGTTGATGCTGTGACCTATTGACCCTCTAGACTGCAGCGAGGAGCAAGTACCACGCAACTAATTCTGCATATTCACAAAAATGTTGCACAAAGGTACATCTGACTAGTACAGTTCAGGACTGATCATTGACAGTGGTCGCAGTAGTAGCTTTGCAAATTCAGGCAAATCGTGCCAAACATCATGGAGATTTTCACAGATTTCAGTAAGTTAGTAACCAAAAGTCTCCTCCACAAAAATGCATTGAAACACATGCAACTGAACAACACAAGACCTTCAACTAAAAAGCTAAAGCCACAGAGTATTCATGGCATCTTGTGGCTTCTAAGTGCTGGTCAGTGACACTGTCTGCTAGTCCCGACCTCAAGACTATCAGCTCCCACGCTGGATGGGTCCTGAAGCTCCCATTGTTGTGTGTTTGTGTTAATCATTACCTGCGATGTTCGCAACACAATGGGACAAGCTGAGAGTACGGGCTTTGTGATGCAGGGGAGCGCTGCTGCCAAAACACAGAGCTGAAAGAGAGACAGAGCCAGAGACTGAGAGGGGGAGGGAGGGTTAGAGAAAGGAACACAGAGGACAGGGAGGAGGGTCCCACAGCAAGAGACCTGCTATTAAAACATGTCATCTGACGTTCTGGTGGTCCTGTCAGTACAAATGCATGTAGCCAAATTTGGTTCAAACCCACAAACGTTTGATTTTGAACCAAAGAGGAGATCTTAAAGTTTCTCAAGATACCAAATGTGTCAGGTTGAAATTTAGGAAAATGTGTTGTCTTCAGTAGCTACAGAACTGAAACAAGCTGATATTTCTGTCAGGCAGTGTGAAACAAGATGATTTGAGCCACTTTAAAGCTACTGCAAGGGAAACAAGGGGGGGTTTCAGCAAGTCCTTCAGATTTCCATGCACATGCTTCGTTATTTAGAATCGAGTTTTAAATAAATAATTTGACTTCTTATCTGTTTGTGGACAAACAACAAACTAACAAATAAAAATCAGATAAGAAAGTAACACCGTTTTCTAACAGCACCGTCATTCTAAGATCAGATAAGATAAAACCACGAGAAACGGGCCAGAGACAAACAAGATAAATAAAAAAATTATATGGAGATAAATCAATCAAAGTTAGACAAATTTAAGTAGTTCTGCAAGTAATTCTGCAAATTGTGTTCAGTGTTTTTTGTATCTGCATGTAACTACTGTATAGTTAAGGTTAGGGAAAGATCAATTTAGTATTTATTGTTGTGCACTATTTGCATTTGTTTACAATTTACAGAAACACTTGACTTGTATGTAGAGACTGTAGGTTGTTGTTCAATGTTGCTCACACATCTACTTTTGTGTACCTGTGTGTACACACACACATGGAAATGTGTTGAAGAGATACTTGTCTAGAGCCGATAGCTGCTTTTACACACCGACTGTTGAAGGCAGGAATGGTGCACTGTTAACTCCGGCTTGTGGTTCTGTATAAACCGCACACACGTGGAATGGAGGTCATTGTTGTTCCACATTTGAGCCAAAAGTGGAGGGAGAAACAGACCTGTATCAGTTTCTATGTAAAAAGAGTTTGCTTTATTTAGCCTCAAATACCGCCTGTTAATGTCTGCTGCTTATTTTTTAGATTTTTAGATTTTGTGTTTGATTTGTTTCTGGTGAAACTGACTAATTTAAAAAAAATGCAGTACAGTTCATTCTAACCGGTTTTAAAACTATTTGTGTCACTGCTCTTCCCTTTGTTTAGCTTGTTGTGCTGCTACACATTGACCCCCTAACTCTTATTGGAAGCTCAGTAGGACGTGCGCTAACTTGAGTTTCTCCTCTTGCCTCTCAGCAACACACACACCTACACACAGCCAGCTGTTTACATGAAGATGGATATCAATGACTGCCACTGTTTTCCTTCGCCTCTTCTCCCTTTCTTCTTTTGGTTGCCTAATCGCATCCAGCAGGGGAGTCCTGTTCCCCCCTCACACACACAGAAGGCTGAACCCTGCCTGAACCCTGCTGCTTTAATTAATCTCACTGACTTTGTTAATTATTTGTTTGGCTGGCTGACTGCCTCTGTGTGTGTGCGTGAACACGTCCCTCTTTGAAGTATTTGGGACGTATGCCACGGCTGAAACAACCCCAGCTCTGATAACCTCGAGAGGAGAGGAGGATTCCCTCTTTTACTCTTCTCTGTGATGTCACTTTTTCTCCGATTTTTCTGTGGCGATGATGTTAGGATGCTTCTTGGATCAAGTGCAGTGATCGAGAGCATGTATATGAATGAACTGGACCTACTTTACATATCTCTTTTCATGTTGTATGGAAATGTTGTATAAATAAAAAAAAATAGTCTGCAGGTGTTATACTTTTGAGGACTCCAGGTATGGACTATATGGCTATCAAGAGCTGTTCTAATGTTTTGCTGTCTTAAACATAACATATTCCCTCACCTCCATTGGTTTATAGAAAAATGTTACAACAATTAATGGATGGATTACCATGGACTTTGGTGTAATCATTCATATTCAACCTTCCCTTGGGTCTTCATGACCAAACAGCTGCACAACTGATCACATCCCCATCAGCCTAAGTTGTAGTAATGTCAGAATGCCAACACACTAAGATTGAGTGGGCACAACGAAGCCTGGTTGTCACCTGGGACAAAACTCACCTGTCAATCACAGCGGTCAAGCTATTAATTATGCATAACTTTAAGCCTTTATGTAAGTTGAACAGGTGAGTTAAAAAGCAACGAACAGCACTGAAGGCTTTCGACTGACATCAGTAAGAGTTTGACTATATTATATGGTCCACTGATCTGATTGGTTGAAGTTCGTCCATAATAGATGGTGATACGCAGATGGTTCGTCCAATTACCTGGCCTGTATTTTTTGAAAGCACGTGTCCTTTTCCAAACACTTTCCAATGACAACTCCCCAGATGGTTCTGAATAACAAATCACCCAGCCCAGAAAGATATCACAAACTCTAAAACATAATTGTGAACGTTAAAGTGTAACTAAACCCTCAACACTTTTTTTCAGATGAAGGCCAATATACATGAGTAGTTACCAATTCAGGTCCAAATCTTGACATTTTAGTATAAAGTATTTAAATTTAAATGGCAACCACAGAAGCCCACCAATTATAGAATTATACCCTTTCCCAGCAGTGAACAAATATATTAATTGAGAGAAATGGCTTGAGCTTCCACAGTCTGATTATCCAGGCTGGACAATAAACAGTCCTTATGATATTGCTGCATTAATCATGTCATATTTATGACCATTTCCTCCATTGAAGCGACAATCTGCTCTGTTTAGCAACATGATGAGATTAAACTAGCTGGACATCAGCAGGCTGTGGTGTGTGGTACAGGCTGTTAATGCGATCAGAGTTACTCAAGAGGCATCGCCACGGAAGAAAACGTAACACTTTATTCAGTGTCCAACACTTTCATGTAATATACCTTCTTGAGCAGTAAAAACGTTGAACGTAACTAACAATGTAACATAACTAACTTGTTTTTATCTTATGTTACTATCGTTGGGTATTTTATTTTTGTATCGTTTTTAATACAATTAATTTATTTGTCTCGTCGTAGCCTTGAAATGTTTGAATCCAGCTTCACCCATGTATAGCACTTTATCCACAATGTATGAGGAAAAATTGGTTCCATCCACATATAATATATCCACGTTTATTTGAAATATAAATGCTATTACAGAAAATTTGCTTGTACTAATACATAATATATACAAAACTCTCACTGGTTCACTTGCTGTAAAGTGTCAGTGAAGCATGTGCCCATGTTTATAAAGGCACATGTGTATGTAGTTTACTGACATGTGTGTTGTTAGAGATAGTTGGCTGGCAACAGGGGGATTGCTATCGTCCAAACACACTGTGTGATATACCCAGGATGTACATGTAGACACATGTTTGGTTAACCTCAACACTGAGGCTTGAGCAAATGCAGACTCCCGGCTGCAGTATTGTGGAGGAAATCCGGTAACGTGTTACATATGGAGGGTATTATTCATGATTACAGTTCAATAAACAGAAAGAGAGGATGGAAACGGATCTGCGGTCTGACTCTTCCTCCTGACCTCCTCTGCTTTCTCTCGTCTTCTCCACATCTTTCCTGTCGTTTCTTTCTCCTCTCATCTCATCCCCTTTTATTTCTTCTTCTTTGTCTCAGGATAGTTTCCAAAGCTGTGACATAGTAAAATGTTATTTTTGTGCTTGTTTTGCTTCTCTGCGATTCCCACCTTTACGAAACTGCCAGAAAACTTTAGTTATGAATTACAGTTCTTTTCCTCTAATTTGCTTCATTGATTTATACTGTAATAACTTACATGATCTTTATTTTATCTTATTTTATTTTATTTATATTTGTTTTATTTCATGATCTTTATTTTCTAGGATGGTGGCCCTTTTCCTTCCACTTTGTTCTCCAATCTTCAGCCTCGTAGAAGAATTATTTTCCTCATGCACGTGGAAAGTTTATGAGCGCCAGCTACATGATGTCTGAATATATCTGTAGAAGATTTCCAGGGATGGATCAGGCTTTAAAGAGATTATTTCCCAGGTGATGAGGTTTGATGCAGATGAGAACTTGTGGTGAACTGCAGAAGACAGAGTTAATGTGAAGGTTATAGTTTTGCATGGCTTAAAGTCTACGTATCTGCACTAGTCTTAAATGTTTTTCAAAAACAACAAGTCAACGTCATTAAACATAAAACAAGCATTTTTATTGTAATTTTGGTAAAGTTGACATTCTGACAATATATTGTTCTTCTCATTTTCATCAGACATCACTGTGAATGGATGGAGACCCCATCTGGACACACCAGGTCTCCTCTTTGAAAGCCCTCAGGTCTTCGCTCCTCCGCCCCTGTAGCCTGCTGCTGTGAAGACATCAAAGGTCCTGAGCGCCTGGTGTCACAGTAGCTTTTGCTAATGGATCCGCCCTCTCCATTGGGGCAGGAAGCAAGGCAACCCCTCCTTCACATTAAGAGCCATGTACTCTAGATCTCCAATGAATGACCCTCACACACCATGTAGTCTCTTGTTGGAAACTAACACCTGCAACTCACAATATTCAGTTTAATACCCAGAATGTATTGTTAACGTTTGTCTGCTGTCTGAGGCCAAAGAGATCTCTCTTTTTTCTCTTTGGGGGGATAACGTATGCATCAGTTAAGTTTTCAAGTCTGTTTCAGAGGCATTGTGACTTACAGCAGTTCAGTCTAATTATAGATGTGCTTTGGATTTGTGTGATGGTTTTGTTTTTACATTTAATGTCATATGCTGTTTTATGAGAAAAGGGGGGCTGGTAGAACGGGGGATGGTGGTAATGGACAGAGGAGAAGGGGCCTCGGGGTGATGTTTGGGTTAAAAGGTGGGTAAGCAGGGGATGAAGGGAGGGTTTGGATGGAGAAGCTGAATGCTGGAGGTCTCTTTAGAAAGAGAACGGGGTGGGGTCTCTGTAACTGTTACTGCTCCCCCTCTTTATCCACTGCAATATCAACCACCATCCACTAGCTCCTTTTAAACCTCTTACTCAGTCATAACATACTTCAGTTTGCACTTAAACTCAGTCAAATCAAAACACACTGACACACACATAGACGCCCTCATTACAATCAGCAGAATTCACTGTTTCAGGTCAGATGTCCATGAATCCATTTATAGCTCATATAAAAAGATATCATCAGATCTTGTCTCATAATCATCAGCATTATACTATCTGAGTGATTGTTGCCTGCACAGTGTGAAGAGAAACTGCTAGAGCAGCAATGGGCCAGCTGTGGCTCAGGAAGAGCAGGTTGTCCACTAATCAGATTCGATCCCCGGCATGTTCTTGATCAAGACAGTCCATTTAGCAGCCCACACCTTTATACTCCATCACTTATTCCTTCTATACCATTCCTTATACTCCATCACTTATTCCTTCCATCCCAATGTACCTATCCTTTTCCATCTACCCAGTGAGGAGGCCCCCTCTCCAGGGTAGATCTCTTCCAGTAATCCCCTGGATCAGGCCACCCCCCCCCCCATCCCGGCTCTCCTCTGCTTATTAGATCAGGCCCTCTGTCAAAAAGCAGGGATCTGGGGTCTCATTGTTTGGCCGCTGATTAAGAGCTTCTCACATTGGAGGATCAGCCGAGTGAAGGAGAGGGCGCTGGGAGTAAAAGGGGGGGCGGGGGGGTCTTTCTTTTTGTCTGGGGGGGTCTTATGGGCCACATTGTTGCAGGGCTCAGAGAAGGCTTCTTTTAAAGGTAGGTTGGATTTGGGTGACAATGGGATGTTAGACGATGAGGGATTTAAACCTTAAGCTCATACTTTTAGGGCCTGTGGCTGTCCATTTGTCCTCAACTTGGTGACGTCCCAGTCCATGAAGTGGCATTGAAGGCAACATCTCAATATGAGTGATTAATCACATCAAAACATCTCAA
This sequence comes from Protonibea diacanthus, assembly GCA_028641955.1. Classification (NCBI taxonomy): domain Eukaryota; kingdom Metazoa; phylum Chordata; class Actinopteri; family Sciaenidae; genus Protonibea; species Protonibea diacanthus. The sequence goes on from CM053990.1 coordinate 12,698,816, forward strand.
TATAAACTGATTGATTGCATTAAATCCCTGGCGGGAATGTCGTCACTCACAAATAACTAAGTGGAAGATGGACGATTAAGACGTGCTTGTGTTTTACTCATCACGTGATTCTTACCTCTCTTTGTGTTAATCAGGCCCGAATTCAAAGAAAATTTAAACTGCTTTGATTCTGCTAAATATGGAGTGCCACAAGGTTTTGTTGTGGGCCCTGAACTTTTCATTTTAGATAGTGAAACATTTTGCAAATATATATATATTGCATCTGTTTTGATTGCAGACCATTTAAATTAAATGGTTAGACTTCAGAAACCAAATTTATGAATTTGATAGATAAAATAATTATGCACTGGAATTAAAATAGTCTTTCTTAAAAACCTTATTTTGTTGAAAGCATGTCCATGTAACTTGTTTGTTTCATTGATTGATTTTCTTTTCATGCTGGCAAAACAATAACATCATAAATAATACAACTGTTGGAGCAACAGCTTCATCAAGATGCTTTAAGATACTACTGATTTATAACAGCAAATTGCTATTAAACCATAGTTTTTATTCTAGTGTTGGGCTCAAACATCACTATCACGTTCACAATGCGCAATTTAGAGTCTTCACTTAATAATCACGTTTTTTGGGAGAAACATGGAAACTACACACTGAAAAGTTTCAACAGATTCAAACCCAGGAACAAACTGAGCTTACTTCTAAAGGACAGATGGAAACCTAAAGGGCTTTTACATAATTAATGATTTTTAATGACTCATGAATCAGCAACAGCATATTTGCAACAACTATCCTCCAGGGAGTTTAGACAGTAAAGTGGAAGTTTAAAACAAACAGAAGAGTTAATTGCTGGTACACAAGACATAGCAGCCAGCTAATATTATTTAGTAGTCCAGCAGCACGAAGCCCAGCTCGGCCTCTGTCTTTCAGCCTTTAGTTTTACAAAGCTCTTGCCAATAACTAAAAGTCCATGATTTATTCTTGTCTGACAGCCTTTTGCTCAGTCAGTCTCCCCTTTTCTCTCTCAGCTTTTTTCATCAACATTCCCTTCAGTCTTTTCACCTCTGACATTATGTCCAAAGAGGCAGCTGAGCTTGGTTACATTGCCTGCTTGCCCAGCCGGCCAAAAACCTCCCCTTGTCACGGGTCAAAACACCTGTAGCACAAACACTAAACTGTGCTCTGAGCTCACAAATCAGGCTTACAAACTGAGCTAACATTAACTAACAGCAGCTATGGTTTGTAGCGGTTTACTTTACTGTCCACCAGGAAACTCAAAGAAATGAAGGACATCAGAGGGAGAACCAGAAAACATTTTCTCCATAAGAGAATGTCCCAGTTTCATCAAAATGAGTGAAAGATTTGGTGCTGAGTGTCATAAAGTGTTTCATATGTCTCACGTAGTGCGAGAACAGGTGCATAGGGCACAGAGTGGGAATGGCAGAGGCACTATTTACCTGATTACAAGTCAAGGTAACATCAAAATAATTTAAAATCTGTTAGATTAGATCGGTAGAAAAGTTACACAGTGTTGCTTTATTATGATCATTTTGTGTTAATGCACAAGACTTTTACTTATCAAGAACACTCTCTTTTCACATGGAGAAAGAAGCAAACCCATGACCCTATTCAGGTCTAAACTCATATTCTAATTAGCTGTAGTTGTAAAGAAAGACGTTAGTTTGAAGGGACAGTGATGCAGCATTCCAGAGGGATTGAGAAGCCATGTGGGAAAAGCAAACCGAGGTGTTAATCTCAACAGAGTGACTCCCCTCCCTTCATGTCCCATCATCCTCCAGGGGGATATTCTTAATCCCACAGTCTCTCTGGCATCAGCTCATTCATTCCCTGACATGGACCAGGCTCTCTTCACCGTCACCGGACACACAAAGGGTTAATTAAAGCTGGTCAAGCTGGAATGCAAGTGGACGCTTTGTGTTTATCGGAGAGGTTGACTGGCTTGGCATCGAGGAATATGTGTAGGAATGTGAAAGGAATCGCTGAAATTTACAGAGAATTTGCTGCAGAGGTGGAAAGCACATTTACTCAAGTGCTACATAAAGTACACATTTATGTTTCATAGAGTTTTATACTTTGCTTACTCAATTTTGACGAATGATCGCCGTCAGTGTCACCACCGTGACAAATACACTGTGTGTTCAAGATTATTGATTTACTACATTGTCCTAAAATGGGGCCAATTCAGCACTAACTAAAATAAAAATGACAACATGGGATCAAATTGGGTTACATTTTGATGAAAATCTAAAAACTCTTCTCATCCTTCTTCAGTGGTACTTATGTCTACACTATTCTATATTTCTTGTGTGTGGATGTGTGTTTTCTTCAGTTTGTGTTGTGTTGCTGCTGTCAGCAGGTGTGTCTTGGCAGTGGGCACGGATCAGAGACGCTAAATCGTCGCTAAATCTTTTATAAAAGCACAAAAAGCCTGCAGACATACAACAGCCTGTGTGTGTGTGTGTGTGTGTGTGTGTGTGTGTGTGTCCATACCTCACTATCACTACCGTGTAATTCTTTAAAGACACGCATACAGAGGTAAACCTCCAGAGGAAACACGCCTTTCTCTGAGAGTGTGAATGAAGAAGATAAACAGCAGTGGTGATAAACCTGGAGCTGAGGTTTTCTTTGGGACACCTGTGTGAAGAAACACCTGGGAGAGTATCAGGGCCTCCATCAGGTCACCTGGAATGATGCTCACATTTGCCTCTTTCTTTGGTGATTGCATGACTTTTCTTCTATCCCCACCACGAGGTTGACGTTTGTGTTTTCGAGAGAAACGCCTCGATAAATATTTGGTACATTACCGCAAGATTTGACTTTTTGTTTTTTTTTTTGACAATTTATGAATTAAGTACTTGCTGTGAACTACTTGCTAAAACTAATCCATTATCCACAGCTGCGCTTTGTGCTTATAACCCTAAATTGCAAATGTCAACATGCTAACATGCTCCTCACAGAGCTGTTAGTGTGTCTGTAGACTCTTGGTCAGGTTTGAAGGATTGTGGTCAGTTTAACTCATGGTTAGGTTTCCAGGTTAGCTAATACTGTAGCAGAAAGAAGAAGTAGTGTTACTGTGCTTACTTGTAGGTTTGAATACACTGATTTAAAATATTCGGGTTAATTCGGGATCAGCACTCCTATCATAGCCACGATGAAATGAAGCTCCACTTGAGCGGTGCAAAGTAAAATGCCTTGCTCATCTTCACTAAGGAAGGGAGAGCAGGCAAGTCTTTCACTCACACTGTCAAGACTCTTGGCTTGCCAGGGGATCGGGATTTTAACAAACCATCATCGTTTTCCCATCCCTGACAGAAGAAAGTTGTCTCTTCCCTCCACACCACCATCATAAATATCTCAGTTCAGAGGTTGACAGCTCAAGCTTGATTCGTTTTCACGCATGTACATATTTGGATTGGATCCCTGTCAAAAACAATTATAATGGTCCCCACAGGATTTCAACCCCCCCTTCCCTCCTGAGAGGCGTCTGCTGTCAAGACTGCTTGGATGATTTTCTGGAGTCGGGGTGTCCACATCTGTGCCTGATTAGCACAACAATAAAGCCCAGCACCACCGAATTAATGAGAAGGCATCTTCAGCCCGGACTCGAGGACCCCACTGACAAAGACGCTATACAACCACTACACAAGTGTTTTCCTCCAGATCCATTAGGCAGAAACCTGCCACCGCTGCAAAACAGACTTGATCATAAAAAATAAAAAAAAAAACCTAAATGTATTAGGCAAGTCGGGATTTTCATATTCAGAAAATGGTCCTTTGTGCTCCAACCCGGACAAGAATGTAAACTGGAAAATAAAATGAGGCTAGAAATAGAACCCAAAGAAAATGAAAACATTCACCCACCGCCAAAATTAGAGGGGAAACCTGGCTCTACAATGCGTTACCATCGATCTTTTCAATTAAACAGCAGCTTGTGATTCACTGTTTTTCTAAAGTCAAATTACCAAAAAACTTTCCCATCTGTGCAACCTGTTGTTAAGGTCACCTCCCCGAGGGTCTCAGAAGCCTTTTTGTATAAATGCAAAATAAAATTACACAGGAGATGCTCTCTCAAATATACAAACACATACTGTATGTTTAAATTTACTGACGCTGTCGGCTTACTGAGTGGTAGACACAGACAACAATGGCTCTGTCATTATACAATGGCCTGTGTGTGTGTGTGTGTGTGTGTGTGTGTGTACATCTCTCTTTGTGGGGACCAATTTGAGTTTTATACCTTGGGAATGTGGAGATTTTTTGCAAAATGGGGACTCAGTTTGAGCTAAACCTTCAAAAGACGTCAGTGTGGTTGAGGTAAGTTGGATTGAGTTTAGGTTAAAGGTTCGGGTTAGGTACTGAGTTGTGATGGTTAAGGTGGCAGTATACTCCATCACAACTGCTTGACAGGCTTTCAAATAGCTTTGGAAACCTCCCTCTGACGTCCAATGTGTCTGACCACTTCTGCAACTTTCCTGAACTGACAAGCCAACTTTTACACCCACTTCACATCTTCAGTACCCAGCATGCGGAGAGGAGAAAGTGACTTTGAGCTTCTTTCTCATGTTCTCTTTTATTTCTTACACATTTATTTCTATTAATTAATGTGACCAATCATGTATGACACCATGAATATGTCTTCCATGAGACAAAAATGTGGGAAAGTGTGTGGCCTTATCCCCATATTCAGACAACATCGCCTACTCCACCTGGTGATGATGACTTTTCATCTCACCTTCAAGTCAGTCTATTGGAAGAACCATTAACACTTTCGACTTCTGGCGTGGTTGGACGACACATCGTACAAACTAATCCTCAAGATCAGGGTTAGGGGCTAGTATGGGAATATAATGTCACTGTTTCAAGTTTAGTCAAGGTTTATTTGCCATATGTAAGTATAAATATATGTATGTGTGTGTGAATTATTGAGAAATGTCTTCATGTGATCCCTAAAAGAATTGTTTTTATTTATACACTTGATCAAATGTCTTAAAAGCAATATTTAGAAACTGAAGACAGTGTTTTCTTCTTCTTTTATATCTTCAACAATCTACCAACATCCACACACTTGGCAGACTTTGTAACTTTCCATAGTGAGTGCCTTAAAAGCTGTTCCATCTGTCTCCATCTAGTTAACATTGTGTCTTTTCATTTTGTAGCACATGCTCTTTGTGTGCACGTTTTCAAAGCACACAACACAAACTTCACATGTAGCTCCAAATCAACTCATCCCAGCAAAACGAAGATGCCCTAAATGAAAAGACAGACAGGTTTGTACAGTGGCATAAAGTTTAGGTTATGATGGAGCATCTGTTTCTGACCTGCATCGAGTCGCGTCCAGAATAACATGTATGTTATTCTGGAGGCAAACAGCAGCTCAGCTGATTCAGTAAGCAGAGTTTACTCAGTCTGACTCCTCCCCTAGCTGTAAATGGTCAATTAATCTAAATCTCTTAGTGTTTATTAGTCTGCGTTAGCTAAATGAGTGTAGACTTCTCCTCCCTCTTTGGGCTGTAAAATGAAAAAATGGTGTAAGAAAAAGAGACTTGCTGATTGGCATTGCCGCCCTGTGTGGCCTTGGAGGAGTGGAGGGAGGTGGGGGGTGGGTTTCTCTGTCAGAGGGAAGTTTTATGAGGCCCTGTAATCACCAGGTGTTAAACTCAACAATTAGGAGCTGCTATTTTGTCGCCGGTTTATGGCAAGAGGCTAGCTAGCTGCTCAGTCGGGGAGGCAGAGGGAGGATGGTCTGAGCTGGAGTGTGAGGTTTGGAGGAGACACAGTGGATCTCAGGCTTTGGTTTAATAAACACTGAATATACAATATTTCAGCTTATTTACATATTGTTTAAGGTCAAACAGGTAGGCATGTTTTCAATGAGAATTCCCTCATCAGTAAAATTCATAAATATCAGTATCATCTGTATTATAGCTTTTATGTAAGCGTGACCTGCAGATATTGTTATGGGCAGTTGGGTGCCTGAGCGGTTGGAAAAAAGATGTGAAAATTAGACGAATCAGAGACTGTAAAGGTTCCAAATGCTTTCAAATATACTGACTCAGAATAACAGTGTTCTTCATGGTGTTTGATTAATAAAGACTCAGATTTAGTTAAAGAGGTACACCAATCTACATCTTGCTATGCATGATGGGTCAAGTCACTCGATTAAAGGGGTCACTGGTAATGATGGACATGAAATATTACCCAGTTCCCGCCAGCTCTACAGAGTGCTTTAGCGTCTTTCCAGCTCATTGTTTTCTGGCACATAACCCTACTCTTTGTTTTTGTCTTACTCTTCAGCACTGGTTTAAAACTCCAATGAATCCACTGTACTTGTTCTCATCATCAAACGACAGAGACAAAGTTGTCAACTAGCCGAAGAACATATTGGAGCATTTAGAAGATAAAGAGCCGTATATTTCCCTCAAGAGTTAACAGAGATTAACAAGAGCTAAAAGGAGTGAAATCAAATAATGTTGCTGTAATGTTGTAACACATTTGTCATAATATGTCAGTATTTTACAGTTTTTTCCACTGTCTCTAGGTGGCCAAATGTATTATTCAACCTATTTTTTTCTTTCCTGTGCCTAATTAAACAGACTGCACTCTCTGGGTTGTCCTTGGTATTACTTTCAAATTTGAGTTTCTTAAAGTTGCTCGTTGAGTGAGATTCAACTTTTTGCCAGAGTCACGTGCTTTGGGATCCCTGCTGTTCAAATGCACATTATCTCACTGAAATGAACGGGGAAGCTGTGTTCTTTGAGGCTGTGCTGATCTCGGCCTGAACATGAACTCTTCACACGTGGTGTCAATGAAGGGAATGGTCCCCACCCAACATTTAAATTACAGGTGTACTTTGCCGAGTCCACTTAGGCCTGGGAGGCGGGAATGTTGTGTAATTGGGCCGGGAGAAGATTACACACTCAGTTACTTCAACCCTACACAGCCTTCCTCTCTTCTCACCTGACTTCACTTTCTCTTGTGTAAGTTCAAATAAGAATAAGAAAAGCGTTAAATATTTCTCTTCTGGTGAAAAGATCAGGAGTCAAATCTTCAGGATTAAATGTGTGCCCCTTTTTAATCCACTTACCAGACATCAATTATTTTGATGCTGATGGTGAGTATATTAAAGAAAACTGACTAGAAAGGTTGTAAGATGAGCTCTGTAGGCAAAATAACTAGAAGATGTTTTGTGATTCAATTTTATAGCGGAGGATCGCTGCACTCCACGTCTTTAGCTTCCAAGTATATCAACTATTTTAACAACATTTTGATCATGCAAAGACTTCACCTTCATCCTTGTTGAACCAACATTTTACACCAATATTAGTTTTATTTTTCCTCAAATTAATCTATTGGTTCTTTAGTCTGTAAAATGTCAGAAAACTAAAGATAACGTCAGATAAAGGAAAATGACGTATGATACAAATACAATACAAATCTTCACTCATTAGTTACGACAAAGCTGCAGTTTATAGCTACCAAAGATCGGTTCAATCTCCAATAGGTTGTGTAAGCAGACTAGATTCAGACTATGAGTTAGCTACGCTTCGCAATCATTCCTAGAAACTTTTTTTTTCTTTGGGTATGTTGAAAATGCAGATCCAGAGCAAAGGTTCCCCGCCCCGACCTCTGCTTATCTAACCTTACCTCACCCTGCCTGACCTACCTGAACCTTCCTCACCTGATCTGCCTCCCTAAGGTGACACTGCTCACACACCTGTCAACCAAGGGTGTTTTTAACTCTGAGCATCTGAGTTAAAAACACCTGAGAGCAAATAGATCCTTCTCTCTGATCTGGTCTTTTAGAGTTCACTCACATCAATGTTGAAGCCTGACAGGCCGCTAGCTCTAAGATAAATGAATGTAATCGTAACATCAAAGATTAATGTTACATGTGAAAAATTAACATAGCTAGCTAGTTAAATAGCTATAAGAGAAGAGTCGAGAAGAGTCCTCAAGAAGGACGGGACATAAAACTGGACACCTATTTGAAAATGAAGCTAAAACAGAACCAGTTCAGTGCTGCACTCCTGAAACACTGTTGGAAGGAAGAATCAAAATCAGTGCAACAAAACCAGAAGTGTCTTTGGTTTTATTCTAAAACCTGACATCTACATTACCTGTAACTCTACCACAGCTAGCAGCAAATGTAGCCTTGAGCTCCTAGCCTTGAGCAGGGATGAGGAGTGGACTGCAGAGGTCTGGTTCACTTCTTTGTAACTCCAATCAATGGATTTTTTTGTTTTAAGTTCTGATTTAAAAGCACCCAACAACACCCAGATTAGATAAATAAGTCATTAATAGCACCTTAAAGTCTGGAGTAATGTGGATAAGGAGGCCGTCAACTGGCATCAGTCAGCACAAGGGCATCGCTAGACAAACTGGGAGTTTTATACTAGATTTCTTTTCAACTAGTACTGGGGCTGCTCACACTTTCGTGTGAATGTGTGTGTTTTGAATGTAGTCGAGAGGCCAGTAACAAGGGGCAGGTGGTCATGGCTGTCCAGCTGAGCTCTCCTGGGAAGAGATCCCAGGTCACCTAGGTCAGAGGTCAGTGTCCATGTGTTTGCACATGTGCACGTCCACATATTCCAGCATATTGTAGTCTGTAGGTAGGTGTGTGTGTGTCAACTGACATGCTGTCATCAGTGTGTACAGACCCACAGCTGCATGGCGGCTGATTGGTCTTTTGGGAGATCAACAGAGGAACCTTTTGTCCCATTAAAACAGAGCACACAGCTCTTGTCTTTTGACAAAAAAACTAACACTGCAGAGTTGGAAGATAAGTAGCATCCTTTTAGGAAGTGGAAGCATCAGGATTTATGGGAATTGTGGTCTTGTCTTGGAAACATTAAACTGTCAGCCAAGAAACTATTTTTGTCCTTTGCAATGGAAAATGATGCCATGTAATACTGTGGGTATTTCTTTATTTGGCTAGGGTGCAAAAGCCTAACTTGCTATTATTATGCTCAGTTGTAGGTGATACTTAGATATTATTATTTTTTAAAGAAATTAGTATATCCACCTCATTCCTAATCCCATGATAATTCAGATTATTCCTTTCACTGAACTGGTGTATGACAGGATTAGCAGTATGCTCGAGGATTTTGGGATTTGACACAGCTCAACGGAAATGTTTGTAATTTTGGGATAGAGCGCTTGTTCTTGCAGAGTTAGACAATACCACACTCACATGTTCATGCTCAATATGAAACCACCGCCAGCAGCCTGCTAACTTGACTGAAAAAAGGCGGGAAACAGGTAGCCTGACTCCTGTCAACTGCCTACCAGCACCTCTACAGATCATACATTTACACCTGGTATCTTGTTTAATCCATTACTTGCTGATTCTTTTTTGTTTTGTACATATTGAACAAATGGGATATAACAGATAGCGGTAAGTTGTCTTAGCATTAGCTAAGTGATGTGGCAATGTGGGACTTTGCTCTATGCCTGCTTTAAAACATACATGATACTGTTTCACCTCCTTTAAAACAACGTGCCCGACTTTATTGCTATGCAAGTACTGATAAGTTTCCATTGATAGCAAAGTAATCCATATTTAAGTTGCTGCTAACTTTCGCAGAGGCTGCTTCAAAGAAAGGAAGTCATGCTTGTAATTCAGGGTATCATGGGGTGAGAAATAAGATGGATAAAATGCTGGAAAATGACAACAAACATCTTTAGTTGTCGAAGCTCAAACCACCTCTTCGAACAACCTAAAGTGAAGAACGTGAAAGAAACAACCACTGAAAACTGTGGTGCGAGAAGGAGAAGGTTTGAACAAAGCGATAAAACTGTGGCACTGACGCTAAAAACTACCTTGCACTGCACACTGTGTGTGAAACACAGGTAACTCAGAACCACAAGCAACGTTATCAGACGTGTAAAAGACACACCGAGCGGTGCAGAGTTGCAGAGCTCAGTATGGAAGCACTTTGAGCTCTTGGCCTGAGTGGTGAACCGTGTAGTTTCGTGGTGCCACACGTCTTTCCTGTGTTGGTTTATGGATGTGTGGCGACATAAGTGATTCCAGGCGTGTGTGGTAGCGCCGTGACGCAGATCCAGCCAAAGAAAACTCTTCAGACAGACGCATGTGCGTGTGTTTGCGTGTGTTCTCGAACCTATATCAGTAGTTGGTGTTTTTAGATTGTGAAAGGGAGGAGATTTTGCTTGTGTACTGGTGTTTAAGTTGGGACAGGTTGTGAGCACACAAAGGTCAAAATATTTGCTCTTATGTGTTTTCTTAATTTCATCATATTTTGAGAGCTGTAAACGCTGCAGATTTACTGAGTGATGTAGAAGAGGAATAATACAAAACATATCCTGGCCTTTTCCTGCTTAATTGCCTTTGTGTGTGGATCACTATGTTCGTGCATTTATAAGCGCAACCCACACTCTCCCTTTTTTCCCTTGAATTGCAGTCATTATGTCCATTAATTACCTGTGAAATGGCTCTCAGGCAGAGGCAGGCTTGCTGCATTCAGGCTGCCAGCAGACGATTTGGGTTGGCAGGGAGCCACCAGGCCAAATATCCAGGGCAACACACGCATACATGTTTAGATTTTATATTTCAGCCCATTAGCGCAGAACCCACAATGATTTATTGTGACAACAAGAGGGGATAAAGCCCTCTTTTGACCAGGACAACTCAGAGAAGATGCGTCATGCAATAGAAAACTGGGAAACAATCAAGGTACAGTGTGACCAGGACATATTAGAGCAGCAATAAGTACTGTGACAGTTCTAGAGGGGTGTAGATCATCATCTCCAGTTGTTTGTAGTGCTAGGAGAGGAGGTCCTTTCTGAACAGCTGGGTCTTCAGGAGTTTTTTGAAGGTAGAGAGCGATGCCCCTGGTCTGGTAGAAACTGGTAGGCGGTTCTACCTGACAAGAAAAGTTTGGATTACCTTGAGCAAACGTGTGGCAGAGCAAGGTGTCATTCATTGGAGGCACATAACGCGTGTGAGGTAACATATGCCTGTATGAGGGCATTCAAGTTTGACACTTCTGCACTGACTTCACAGCCACAGAGGTTGCTGCTTGGTTTCAGACTACTCTGAATGCAACATGTCATAAAAAAAAAAAAGAAATGAATATAAACTAGTTCAGATTTGGGATTGTGAACCGTGCGACCTGTGGCTGATACAGCTGCCAACGATCAGTAATCGGCCCCAAAAATTCTGTTCGAGCACCGTTAATATTAACCATCAAGTGCTCAGCGAATACATGCTATTATGCATTTGAAAATGTATGCAAGGAAATCTGTGGGACTTACTGAGAAGGCTGGGAGGTGTGGCACTCAGCCAAAGAGATTTGGCAAATATTAGCTACATGTTAGCTAAGCTACATAAGTTGACTATAGACTGGTCTTGGCCTTGACTTGGTCTCAGTTTAGCTGGTCTAGACTACAACCCTGATATAGGGGCTTTAACTGAATGGGTAACATAGATTTGTAGTTGTTGAATATGTTGTACGGCCCAGTATAACACACATGAGAACTTGTATCACAAACAGAGGCACATGTGTAATTTAACTCCATGGTTTGGTTGAAACCACTTTAATTGACTCAGTCATGAACAAACAAACAGACGCACACAACACACACTTGAAGATGCCCGCAAGCGTTTACTCATTTATACACAGTAGCCAACAGCAAATATGCCTGTGATACTCTGACCACACATGGAGAAACACTGCGGCTGGAGCTACTTGTGTTTGAAGTATCTCACACACACGCAAACAAAGTCTCTCTCTCTCACATACACACACACAGAAGAGTTTCATAAATCAATCAATAAATTGAATCATTCAGGGGGGAAAAAAATCACTGCATTTTCTTGATTTTCAGTAAAAATAGATCTTCACTTTTTCTCATGGCTAGACAGATTTATGAATGAAATCTGCTCCAAAAACAAACAAACAGCTTTAAATGTTAAATAAGTCTGTTCCAGTCAACTAAACGAGCTTCGCTGCAGCAGGAGACACCAGGAGGTGTAATCTCGCCACAGAGTTAGCTACTCCACAAGTTTACAAGCTCGTGCACAAGCACAAGCTCCACATTTTTAACCTTAATTTGTTTACATTTTTGGCAAATGTGAGGCCTGCGGCTAACTCACAAGGCCTTTCTCAGTCAACATTCTTGTCTCTACTTGTGTTCTTAGTAGTCAGGTTTGTGCATTTCCATGCACCGATGATATGCAAACATTGGTCCTTTAAAATAAACAGTAGGTGGCACTAATTCTATTAAATCAATGTAGAAGAGGCGGCCACAGCGAGATGTAACTGAAGGTTTTTGTTTTTTTTTGATCCACCAACTTTTCCACTTGAGCCAAGCATAAAAAAGTTTTTGTGATATTTTGTGTGTGATATATTTTATTATTATTATTCTTAAAAGTGCTAATTTAGCTAAGCTAAGTCCAAATGACCAGAAGTATTTGAGCAGTTGTTCGCATTGAGAGCTGACTGGAGTATGAACTTTAGCATCTTAAAGAGGCATAGGTGGAGGACGTAACCCAGACTCATTTAGTTAAATTGGATTTTTGAGAAATTAAACAGTTCAGTTTTTTAACATGTAGTCATTTATTACCAAACCAAGCATGAACCCCCGGTCATCCTGGCCTGTCAACGTCCATGGTCATCCCAGGGAGAACAATTTTATCACTACAAGCTCTTTAATAGTAGTTCTGAGTAATTTACTGACATCAATGGCGTCTCTGTAGCCTAAGCTACATAGCTGCTATTCATAAAAACATATCAGGCATGAACAGACATGGCAAATGATTGTAGAGTATTAAGAGTGAATGTTTTCACCACTGAAATTAACAATATGCAGCATACAGGCATGTACTGACTGTAAATAAAGCAGAGACAGTCTGTAGTACAGTTAAAATGAGGGTAAATTAACTTGATATGATTCACTTTCCTGCATTTACATTACAATACAGGAGTGTACTTTTGTCTCAGCGCCTGTCTTTAGAGTGGACGGTCCGTTCCCAGCATGCAGTGCAATGAGGCCCCCAGCAGCATGCATCCCCTCATTGAAAGAGCAGCCAGGTGGAGAGGCCCATTCACTGCAAACTGACCTTGACAGAGTTTGATTGAATCTCGCTTCCTCCCGCTGCATCCCTCCCTGCAGCCCAGGCGGCAAAAGTTTCTCCCCCCCTCTTTCCCTCCAACTCCTCCATCTTTCATTCACCTCCTCTGACTGACACGTCCAATCAATGTGCTTTTTGTTCCCGGCTTGAGAAGTTTCTGTGACTCTGTTTCACTCGTTCCTCTGTCCATCTTGTTTATCTCCTCTCTCAGCCTTTCTCTCCCTCTCACTGCTTTCTCTCCCACAACAGGATGAAGATATTTGTCACGCTCCGCCGATTCCCGTCTGCGTCCTCTTTCTGTCTCTCCATGTACCCCTCTGTTTCCTGTCTGTCTCTCTGTCTTTCCCTCCCTCCACCGAAGGATGAAGACGTCTGTCTCACACGGCTGCTTCCTCTCTCACTTTTCAGTCTTTACTCTGACATCACATGTACTGTTTTATGTTCAAACAAAAGCAAAGTTCTTAATAATGACTTTAACAAAACAGATTATTTTTTTCTCAATTCTGTTTTTCCTGTTAACATATAATCATTTATTACTAAAGGTTTCCACAATTATAATTTAAACTTTAAAGAATGGGACAAGTTTAGGGATTATTTGACTACTGGTCAACATTCATTAAAATTTAATTTGTTTTTTGCATTTCATGTGGCTGTCTTACGATGGAAATGAGAATAAGAGTATCAGTAACTGATCGAGAACAAAGGACTACAGCCATGTGGGAGGCCCTGTGAGGCTCTCAAGGCTGAGTTGTCCTTGAAACAAAGTAGTTTTGTACGATGTGTTCTTTATCCACATTTAATGGCAAATGATTTTGTGTCTGTTCTGAATGGCTGCACTCGAAGGCAGGGTGAAAACACTCCCATCTCAGAGAGGGCTAGAATAAAAGGATGGGTGCATGTAGGTACAAATTTAACAAATTGTAAAAGAAAGAAAATTATCGTTGGTGAAGTCAATGTACTGTGTACAATGTTCTGAACATCAACCTGGTCAGACGGGTTTGTGGACAGATTTTGTGGATATCACCACATTTCATGGAAATATACCCAGTTGATTTTATTTGAACCAAAGACGTCACCCTGCTTCCAGCTCATGAAAAAACTCAGAAGATTGGTGAAACATTGTGAAACATTGTCTGGGAACCATGAATATCTCATTTCAAATCCGAGGGATATAAACTACAATTTAACATACTGAATTTATTGGCAATCCCTCCACTAGTTGTTAAGATATTTCAGTCAAAATCAAAAATATCAACCTACTGGTGGTGTGCAAGGAAAAAGCCAAGGGATTCACAAAGTGTTTAAGATTCATCTTCTGGGGACTATGAAAACTTTGTGCCAATCCATCTATTAGATGTTATGATATATCAGGCCAAACTTATTAAAAACTTTGTAGGTTTTTAATAAAACCTGTTGGAGGCACGATGTATGATTATATTTGACAATTAAACTAAACTAAAACTAGATTAAATAAAGGGCATCTTCAACCTCAGGGGACCACGAGCGTCTTTGCAGTATTTCATGGAAACCCATTGTCAATTTGTTGAGGTATTTCAGTCTCGACCAAAGTTGTGAATCAATGGATATTTCCATACACACAGCATCATAGAGTTAAAGCATCAAAAAGAAAATTGGAAAATTCGAATTCATTGGAAAATTCCATCCCATGTTCATTTGGAAGTGGTTTGTCTTGTCATACATTTGGGTTCAGATGGGTCATTTTTGTACCAATCACATGATCAACCAGGGACAAGTGGATGATGTTGGTGTTTGTGTCCTCGTGATTTAATGAGTAGCTGACCAAGAGGTCAATCTCCCAACAACAAGTTGTATTTCTGACGGACAGTGGGAAAGTTTGGGTTCTTTATGTCTCCCTGCAGGCTGCGCGGTTGGCTCCGCTTTATCGTTCCGAAGGATGCCTGAAGGGAGCCTGAACGTCGGACTCTCATTACGTTTATCTGTGTTTCTCAGCCTCTGCAGTCCTGAAATAGAGAACGATAAACAGCACTGATGAACAACACTGTACCTCACAGTGGTTACAGGTGATGTCATTACTCAGCTCCTCTGCCAAAGTAAATCTGCTACGTAATGAACAGACAGTGTGGATGGATGGCACTTTCAGCGTTTCAGAACAAACTTTTGTAGATGAATTTCCAAAACAAACATTGATTTTCTTGTTGAGTTCATGTTGAGTACATGTCAGCGTCATGGACTGATTTCATGATTCCTCCAGCTCCTTGTAGATGTGAAGATGACAACTCTTGATGTCTAAATGTGCGCATCACAGTGACAAGAGAAGAAGCAGGGACACAGCATCTTCACTCGGATGTTATTCCAAATTTATATATTTTTTTCTTTTTCTTTCTTGTTTATTTGATACAGATGGTGGCAATGCCTGAGGTTTGGAGGTAAAAAAAAAAAACATTTTGAGAAAGAAGCTCTTTCACTTTATTTCATAGCGTTAGAGGAGAAACTTGACGTTCTCTCATGACATGATTAATATGAAGCTAGCACCAGAAAAAGGCTAACTTAGCATCTCATTTGATTAATGTGTTTGAAAAAAATATAAAAACAACAATTCACTGTTTTTACAGGGTATTATGTGGTGGACGATTTCTTGGTTACAAGCTGACAGTGAGTCAGAGACTGCAGAAAGTTAATGGTCCCAGAAAATATTGCACTTAACTATTTGAAAAAAACATAATTATTTCCTATTTTGGCATTCAATCCATACAAAGATGAAAACTTTGCTTCTGCAAAACTCTTCCAAACTTGGTCAACCTAAAAAAAGAGAAACATTTGATACTTTAATGACAGTGTTATAGGCCTTGGCGTGGACATGGCCAAAGAAAAAGGGGGGAGGTTAGAGGGTGAAATGACAGCACAGTGAAAGTGTGAGAGGGGTAAACGTCCTGAACCCTGATGACAGATGTCTGTCGTGTGGTGCTCGTGAAACAGAGGACAGAAACCGGAGCAGATAGTGAGGAGAGAGAGAGAGTTAAAAAGACAGACAGCAAAGTAAGAGGGGTGGGCTGGCGGCTGTGTTTAAATGCAGGAAATTACTTTCAACACTAAAACACTTAGAAACATTTATCTTTCACTGCAGCGTGACCAAATTCATTTTTCAATTTGAAAACTATTTTTATTTTTAAATGTATTTTTGCTGACAAGATGGTGCAGATGGATGGAAATTGGATTGGACAATTTAATTATGCTGGTGTTCTGTGTGCTACTCTGTTCATTGTTAAAAGGGAACATTGACACATTATGAAAATCTAATCGGAAGTCTGAAATCACACAGACCTGGATCAGACACGCCGTACACTTTTCTGTTTCTGTGTGAGACATGAAACATGCTGCTCGATAATGGCAGCTTCTGTTTTGTATATCCATCCTATGTGATCACGAAAGCCGCATGGCGATGTTACAGCTCGGTAAAGGCTTCTGGTTCAATTTAGGGAAGAGTATTCAATGCATTTAATTTAGTGTATACTGTTCCACATGTTCCACATATGTGTTGATGTACCCTAGAGAGACTTCCAGACCTGACTTACACTAGTTGCTACAGTGTGTGTAACATTTTTCCGTTTTCAAGAGAGATTTTAAAAATTCTTTTAGATCTCTACTCCTGTAAGTTCTACAAGATTTTCATTATTTCCAACACCATTTCTGATGTTTATAATCTACTGTTGGTGGCCAAAGTGGTTAGATTCAAACAGCTTTCATATACACAAGGTATTTATTCACTGTGAACAATCTTATCTAGAGTCACTGTTGTAATTTTTTTTCATTGATATTATTATCTTTTGGCTAAAGGCACGAGGCCGGCGGACACTCACAATCTTTTGTAAACTTAAAGCTCACATGCTCTCAGCCTGTCTTCCCTGACCTCTCTCTCGTCTCTCTATGTGTCACCGTCTCTCTTTCTCTCTCTTTTCACTCAGAGCTAACAGAGCATGAAGCCTCGCAGGTGTACACGAGCTCCAACAGCCTGGAACTGGGTTTACACTCTGTCAGCAAATCAGTGAACTGCACAGTAAAATAAATAATCCACTTTAAGAATAAGTCTGGTGATATATTTTTATTGTAGTTCCTAACAAGTGCACCATTTAAAAGGTGAATTTGGATTTATTGCAGTGAGGTTCAAAGAGGAGCTTATCCATAGTTAGTGAATTACCTGCAGTGCCTGGCATGGCCCCAGTTTGGAGAGGCAGACGGGGGTACAGAAGCTAAACAATGCCCACATTAAAAAAAACAATGTTAGTTTACCTGAATGCTATATTTAGAATATTTTCACAGCTTTATCTCGCTGTCAGTCAGTCCTTTTCACCAAAAAACAAAGTGTATGAATGCTCTCCTCACAGTCACCAGACTTCATTAACAAAAAATAGTTTTACCTCACAGAACACAGTTGATGGTCCCCCGCTGCCTCTAGTTTTTTTGTGTGTTATTGTGTGACTTCTGGTGTTTTAACACATTAGTTCAGATCTAAACTAATGTAAGTTGCTGCAGATCAAGGCAGCGGTAGACTCCCATGTTCTGCAAGGTAAAAATATTGTTTTTGTGAAGGATGTCTGGCAGCATTAGAGACAGGTGCTCATGTTCACAGCAGTATGTTGCTTAGCTTCCGTGCTGGTCCTCCTGCCTACTTCTCCAAACTCTGGGCTAACTATCTACTGTAGGTAATACAAGGACTATAAACCTCACACAACCTCACTTCAAGTTTAAAAAGTTTAAAGCTTTAAGCTATTGATGATTTTGCTAGCAATGAGGTCCTTATCCTTTTATAGATATTATCCTTTGTCCCCCTATCCAGAGTCTGCCAATCAGAGCCTGAGGTGGTGTAAATATTTTCCACTGGAGCATACTCACATAATTTCAGATTTTAAATTTATTTTACTGAAAGAAATTATCCATCTCTCCTTCTTTTACGACATTAGTGATGTGTGTTGTTGACACGTCTGAGTGTGTTTGTGTTCGGGGTGCTCTCTGCCTCCTCTGTCAGTCCTTTAAGACTGTAGTTTGTTTCCCAGCAGCGGGCTGCTATCAACCGAGCCTGCGGTCAGTGATCATCTGCAGCTGCTGGAACAGGCCCACTTATCAAAAAGAGCACGTGTTCCTGTGATGTGGCCCTTCAGGCCGCTATCAGGGGAGCAGAGTCGGCCCACAGTCACCAGCCAGGACGCCCTTTAGGTAGGCGGCCTTATCAGGAGTGTGGAGGCGTGGATGGAGGGGAGGGGAAGAGGATCAGATATAGATTTTAGGCTACTAAAATGTGTTTCACACAAAGGGTAGAGGAGAATCCAGACGTGCAGACACATTGGAGACTTTTTTTACACTCACATTTGACAGTTTTTCACGTTTGTAGTTAGAACGAGAGAGAAAAAATAAGAATCTTAACAAACATAACAATTTTTATTTTATTAAGCCTTATTCAGAAAAAAGAGCCCATTAAATCTGACACAATGGAGCCGTTATATTGTGAGACCTTCCAACCCAAACAGTGATTATTTCTCTCAACTCCTTTGCACACTGATGGTCGATAAGAAGTTTGTTTGAAAAAACAGAGAGAACATCGGATGTAGAAGTGCTGGAGAGTGCAGCTTTCTCAAAGCAAAGAGAGGCGTAACTTCATCATAACTTTCCGGGTGTAGATATCAACGCTTTTTCTCTCAGTACGACTGATGGCACCAAAAGCTTTACTTCACCACTGATGTTTTAATCTTTTAAACTTTTGTTTGCTCTTGAATTCTGCTGGAGATGTCGGAAATATGAAACTACTACAGGCCAGTTATCCAGAGGAATAAAAAAAAATATTATCAGTGATTTAGAACCTTCTCGGCTCCAGAGGTTTAAACTCTGTTTGTTTAGATGAGTTTTGTTTCAGTCTTGCTTCCTTTTTTGATAAATCTTTGCCAGCGGTGTGAGAGATAAACCAGGAGGAGGTCTGCTATTCACAGAGATAAGCTGTGGTATGTCCAGCACACACACACTCTCTCTCTCTCTCACACACACACACACACACACACACACAGCTCCCAGCACTGATAACACTTCGCTCTTTGATGTGACTCCTGGAGGCAAGTAAGACTGATTGAGGTGGAAAAGAGAAAAGAGTGATTGAGAGGGAGGGAAATTGAAAGAGATTACAGGAATAGCTGCAGGGATGTTGTTTTGTGCCGTGTTACAGACCCCTCAGCCTCTCTCTCTCTCACACACACACACACACGTTACAATTTAGTCCTTATCAGTCCACCTTCATCTTTCCTTTCAGGTGGAGATAGTGTCTGCACAAGCAGCTGCTTCAAACAAATTTTAATATTGATGACGTTTTGTAGCCACAGGCCGGAAAGGAGTCCTGTGTCAAGAAAGACAAATAAACTATAAATAAATAATGTATACATTTGAATTATAGATTGTATTATATGTGCTTATTATTATTACATACATGATTACACAATTATATTACAAATTTCAAGTAAGTTTTATTCATTAAAAGATGAAAAATGGTGCAACTCCACCTCATCAAAAGTAGGTAAGCAAACATGACAATGTCATGTGCAATTTGAATGTTTCCGTCAGTTCAGCTGACCCATTTCCCCTCTCAAATACACCTGAATTTTTTACATATTTCTCAGGTTCATGCTGTCATGTTTCCATAGCAACACTTCACATACACGGCCCAGGGTTCAGGGTCACCGGGTCAAATATAAAACCAGCACCAGATCACTTTAGCTAAAGTTCATTTTCTAGTTTTAGTGCTGAGAAGGTGACGCACAGGTTAGCATGTGACGAAGGCTTTCAGTAATCTGCCACTGCTGCAGCAACTTCGTTATATCTTAGCGGCAAAGAGAAACTTGTCAAGCATCATCTAATTAAACATCAAATACATATCCTGTCACACCCTGAGTATTCTTTCATGTGGCCTACTGTCAGCCACTTGCAACAATACATTGTAACTAAATAAAGGAAGTGTGAGTGACCAGCAGTGTGCAGGACGTCCTGTGCACCATGCTAAACTCCTTTATTAGCTTGAGTCACGTGTTGTATCTGCACTGTCAGCAGCCCTGCAGGGGAGATGTTCTGTAGTGGCTGTCTGATTTTATAACCAGATGTACCATGGGGATGTTGTGGTTACTAGTTCCACGGTAAAATCAGTTCAAAGTGACAGAAACATTCAGTGACCCAAATAGAAATCAGCCGTTACTTTAAAAATGCTGAGATACTTCATTCCCATAAATTTTTATAATCCAGCAGATGAACGAGTAACTCCTCAACACACACCCACACACACACCCACACACACACACACACACACCCATACTCCTTCCTGCAGGATGTTATGCTGTGAAATTTGAGTATGATATGAGAAAGCAGAGGAGGAAGAAAGGAGTAGAAGTGTGTGTGTGTGTGTGTGTGTGCGTGTGTGTGTGTGTGTGGGTGTGGGTGTGTGAGGGTGTTTGCTTCCTGTAGGATGTTATGCTGTGACCTCTGAGGATGAACCTGGGGTGAGCATGGAGGCTTTTCAGTGCATCTTGACGCTAATAAGATGCCTCCATCTCGTGTGTGCGTGGCTGACAAAACCCTGATAAGGTTGATTATGTATCTGTGTGTGTGTGTGTGTGTGTGTGGAGTGTGTGTCTGACTCCCTATCTGCCTGGACGAGCGGCTCTTCGTGCTCGTGGAAGGAAGTACTTCAGCAGGCTGATAGCATGACTGTGTGTGTGTGTAGAAGACACTATACTGGTTAAAAGGAATCAAAAAGCCTCGATATGCTAAGTATTATTACAGGAATAGTGAGCACGAAACACCAGATACACGTCTGACACGCTGGTTTGTGCTTTTGCTGTTCCAGAAATTTTCTGGAAACAATATAATTTAGAGAAAGTGACGAAAAGGACATCAAACAAGGGTGAATGAACATGTTGCCTGGACGTCATTTGCTTGACTCTCTTCCTTCTGCCCCTCCATTCATCCCTCCGTCTTCTCCTCCCATTCTGTCAGCGTCTACCCTGGCAGGAAAAATAAACTTGACCCCTGCATCCTGGCGAGAGGTGACCTCCCCACCTCCGCAGCACCTAAACACCTAAACACACACGTCTCATTGCTTCCAGCCTCCTTCCTCCTCCCCTTGAATTTTTCGCCTGCTTCATCTGTCGTTTCTTCGCCCTCACTGTCTTTTCCTCATACTGAGAAACATCAAAATCTACTGAGTGTACTGAAATTGGAAGCATTTGTAGTAATTAACATCCTAAACTAAGAAGGCAAACAAACATGGAAAACATTATCCCTATTAAACATCTGCATGTTAGCATTGCCGTCATGAGCATTTTAGCATGCTGGCGCTGGCAATTAGGCTCAAAGCACCACTGTGCAGAAGAACAGCCTCACAGAGCTGATAGCATTTATGCAGACTCTTGAAGTGACTGTAGTGTTGTTACTCATTAAGATGAAATTCATCAGTATGCAGTACAAAGCCATGTCTGAACTCTCCTTCCCCTGCAAGAGAAATTTTGGCACTAACCAAACAGACAATGCAACAGTCACCCGCACTCAACCCATCGACCGGTCGAGTGTTTGGAGGTGGTCAAAGTAGGCAGGATTCAAAAACAACACCATACATGCCTTTAAGGAAACATTGTCTGATTGGCTCAGTGGTAAAAGAAGTTCTCATATCTTTTACTTCAGTGAACATAGCCGTAACATTCTGTAAACATAGTTTGCTACAAGGAAAGTCTTACAATCAAATCTTAAACTTAAAGGTCCAGTGTGTAAGATTTAGGGGGCTCTATTTGTAGAAAGAACGGAAATACAAAAATTCCTGCTTGGAACAGGAGGTGAGGTGAGGCGACTATGGCCATTCAGAATGTGTAGAAACATTTTTTTTGCCTTAAGAAATGGTCAGCTTGTACCAACTAGTGTTTCCTAAGGCCTCGAAGAGTCACGTAGGAGGAGGGAGAAAGACGAAAAAGGAAGTAGAGCCAGCCCTACTATAGAGAGAGGAAGAGGAGGGGAAAGGAGAGGTTGGGAGGTGAGGTTGAGAAACTTGCTTTTGGCCAATTGACGGGGATGGAGGAGAGGGAGTGGACGAGAAGGAGGAGGAGGAGGAGTGCAGCAGCAACACATGGTCCCAATTTCACGGTTGTGGATGGAGGAGTGCCGGCGGATGCGGGGGCAGGAACAGGCCTGCAATCTGGAGACATTAATACCTCAGTAATAGTCACATTCACTTCCACAACCAGGAAACTACTGCTCTGGACCTGCTATGTACGTATGTGCATGTATGTCTGTGTGTGCATGTGTGTGTGTGTGTGTGTGTGTGTTTGTGTGTGTGTTCAGAGTATAGCACTCTACTACACAAATTACTCAGTCTCTCACTCTTTCTTCCTAGCACATAGGCACAGGCACAGGCACAGGCACACACACACACACACACACATGCTGAGACAGAGCAGACCATAACAGAGTAGTAAAAGGCAGCAGGGCAGAGCAGGACACCGAGTGCCTCACTTCCTGTGCCTCCTGTTCTTCCTGAGCTCTTAATGAGACCTGTTACAGTAAACCACCACCTCCTCTTTCAGTCCATCTCTCCTTCATCCTTCATCCTCCTCTCCCTCTTCAACTCTCTTACTTTCATACTTCCAGTACATTTTCATGCGTACAGTTGGCCAGTGGAGGAATGTGACAAAAGCACAAAGTACGTTTACTGTACTGAAGTAAAAATTCATTAATGGTCCTTGCAGCTCTATACCTCCTATCCACTTTAATGCTCTATTACTGTGAATTCCCATATTAAGGTAATGTACTAAATTAGCCATAATCAATATATTTATATTAACAATGGTTCAAATGACTACATGTATGTTCAGAGAGTCACTCAAAATAACAAACACATTTCACGTTTACATAACATTATGTAATTTTATTTGGACTTCATTCCTGAGTCTATACACTGTTTAAATCCCTTTTCTGTGTAAACTTTCTGTGCCCAAAATAACCCAACATGCACTCTGGAATGGGACGCAAAAATAACTCCATATTATTTCAGCTCATTTTGGTTTTCACAACCCATAACCTTTCTGTTCTGGTTCAGTCTCACTGCTTTCATCAGTGTTCTTTTCAACAAAAGCAGGCAGCTGGTTTCAACGAAAGAGCTTTAAAAACGGACTGTACGCTACCTGCTCAGTGCCAAACAGCCAGCATAGTTAGTGACTAGCTGGTGAATGTAGTGGAGCATTTAGCAGCAAAAGAGCATTGAAAATAGCACTTAGGATTCAGACTTATTTCTTCTCAAGAGTGAGATGAGACAAATCTGTCTCAGCGTCTGAGCTTTGAATGCAAAGTTGGAGTTAAGATATGGAATAAAGAAGTACTACAACATGACAACATGAAAGTGAACTTGTTTTTTACTCAAACAAAAGTGTAGAAATGACAAGTTGTAGTTTAAGAAGAAGTTATGTGCTGGAACTATTTCTTGGCAACATGACAGAGTCTTGAGGTTTGCCAGGTTTGGTTGAGATCAGAGGCCATGTCGATATTAGTTGGTTTTCCTTTGCCTAAATTGACAAATAATATGCTTCCTCCTCTGGATTTTATGTTTTTCACTTCTGTATTTCAAAAAAGCATCTACTGCTTCTGCTTCAACAAGAAAATGTCACAGACTCTTTCTTTAGGTGTATTTTGCCTATTTTGCTTTTCCCAAATATCAGACCAGTTGTCTGACATACATTATGTACAAAATATCAAGCTGTATTGGGCAACCACAGGGAAACAGGTTTTCTCCAAACATTTGTGGAGATTCAAAGTGTCAGACATCAAATGGGCTTCTGTTCGTTGCTTGACTTTTAGAAAACTACTTGCACATAAACACAGAGACACACACACATAGACTCATGGTCTCAGTCAACACTCTCACCACTGTGTGTTTAACTGCAGCCCCTGGACTCTACCGGAGGTGTTTCATCACTGTCAGGACTGGTTTGAAAACGTCCTCTGTCAGGCCACACTGGCTGGAGACGCAGGCTGCTTAAAAAGAGCCACAGACCTGAAGACGTGCTGAAAGAAGCCCTTGGTGCGTCAATGGACCGCTCACTGTGAGAGGAAAGATGGAGGGAAGTTGCACACTGTACATAAACGGAGGGAGAAGTCAGTAAATCACTTTGATAACATCTTTCAGGCTGAATCGGAAAAAATGCAACACTTTTCTACTAAATGAACACGTTTTGGTCTGTGATATCTTTTTCTAAAGATTGCTGTACTTGATTAAGCCTCTCGGTTGAAGTATATCAGACCCAAAACAATCTCCAGGGGACACTGTAGATTTCCAAACCAGACCTGTTCAGGTAATAGTTTCTCTTGGCGTTTGGCTTGTTTATGCTGAATTTTTAAACCATATTTAGTGGTTTCATTTCAGAGGACTGATTGAACAGAGTGATGTAAATGTACACCCTAAAACAATCTGATAACTTTGATATATATTTCTTAAAAATATGTTGTAATGTCCATTAAAGGTAGTAAAACCGGATACAAAGTTTTCTAGTCATAAACTGTTGCCAAAAATGGTGAGTGTTATTAGTGGTATTCATGATGGCTTTGACGGTATGTTTAAATTATATTCTCCTGGATACGCACAGTTCATTAAAATTTTCCTCTCAATGTTTTTTTCTTCCATGTCAAAGAGATTTCAACCCCCCACTGCTGTATGTGATACTGGTGTGCCACAAGGCAGTATACTGGGTCATTTCCTATTTTCTCTGTAGCTTTTAGAAAAATGGTTTAAAAATTATAGGATCATTTAAATTTCCTCTTATTCACTGCAAAAACATTTTCATGCTAAACCTATACCAATATTTCAGTATGTACAACAATTACTGATGCCAACTGAAGTTAACAATTCTATATTATCTTCTGATAACTTGAATGATACATTTTGCTGTTCGCCATAGCTTGAGCTGCTTGAACATGATTGTAGATTGTAAATGTAACTTCTCAATATAGGAACAAATAAAGAAATTAATTCCTAAACTATTTCTACTTTATTAATACACTAGTTAGGCCATTATTATCCCGTGTCCCATAACCCAAAGCTAGCAATCATATAGCTCTGACGTCCATCCTGGACTGTTTTAGATGGTCCTCTTAGAAAGAATGTTGTAAATACTCGCTCGAGGGAAGGAAATCTGTGAAGCTACTTATAACAATAAAAAAAAAAATCCATGTCAGGGGGGTGTAATAAAACAAAAAGTGTATTTTGATTCTCTATAATGTCAATAATAATCATGTCGATCATTGAAGACATTTAAAATAAGGACATTTTTGCAAAGCTAGTACTTATTTCTTCAAGCTGACAGTTAGGGTAAGAATTAGGATTATGGTTAGTTTATATTTTATATCAAGATGTTTTAATGTTCTCCACCCGCCCCTTGTCCATCCCACAACTTCTCCCCCATCCCTCTACCGCACATGCTTAGATCTCTGCGTGGTGCCGCTGCGTCAACCCAAGCCTGTATGGCGTCCTGCATACCGTTGGTTCAGACCACAAAACACACACTCTTCAATGGCTGCCCTTTAATCGGAGGACCAACACACACCCACAGTGCTCTGGGCTTAGGCCTTTAATGATCAAAATAGCTTCTGAACACTGAAGAGAAGGGACTGGTGGTGGAAGAGGAGCTCTGAAGTTATGTTTTCACTGTCCTCTTTGGTCAAGCAGTCTAACCAAGAAAAATATTTGTCTTTCTTTATTTTTATGGGTTTGATTTAACCAATCAGCCACCTGTAGATGTCACAGATGTTTGGTAATATTGAACCCTAAAGGTTGTCTTCAGACAGTTCATTTTAAGATTGCTTCAAAACGTTTCAACTTGTTATAGTTAGAAACATGAGACCCTTAAAACAAACTGATTTGTGCTTTTCGACTACTGAGCGCTATGGAACAGAGTTTTTACTCATGGCTGATGCAATACACATTTTTGCTCACAGTTTTATACTATTCAACTTATCTACAGATGAAGAGAATCAAGGTTCACCATCAAACATGGCGAGGAAGAGAATGTAGGTTTTAAAGGTTTTAGAAAAAATGAGTCTTCGAATGTTTCATAAGAAAGAAAAAGAACATTCAGTGTGTTTGTTGGGCCTCAAAGATACACACAAGTTTGGTCATTTACAAAGAATGTAAATAGAAACTTTGTTTACAAGAAAAAGGTCTCAACTACTCAATAAACAAAAAACTTAATCATTTTGTTTTCTTCAGTCAGAATTGTTGAAATGATTCCTGGGTCTTTAAAACATAGAAAGAGAAGAACAAAACTGTAATTTAACAAATATTAAGGTTGTTTAATTGGTTAAATGTTGCTGTTGTTATTGAGTAATGCAATTTATAGAAACAGAAGTGATGCAAAGTACATGGAGAGCAGCACGTGACTGTCTTAACTATGAATAAATAAATATTATTTGAAATAAATGAACACATAATTGTAAAGATCACATTTAAGATCACATCCAGGACAGATGTTGCTCACACAGCATCTTTCCCTCCCTCTTTCCTTCTGTATTTACTGACCGTCCCTCTTTCCTCTAAAGGTGTCAGGGGTTGTTCAGGACATGCTGGAGTATACAGTTAAATCTCTGTGGCGCTGACACATCCACAAACATTAGAGGAAGATTTGTGGGTCAAACGTGAAAGCCTCGCTGTCTGTGTGGCTTCCACGGTGGCGTAGCTATTCGTTTTTCAAACTGTCGCAGTTGGATGATATCCAGCTATCTAGGAGATCTATCGAGGAGAGGGACGTGGTAAAAAGGAGTGATTGAAATAATGGGGGTGTATTGGAGGGAGCAATGACTGGAAAGACGTCTGGGTCTAATTTATGGTCCTAATAAATCCCCACTCTTTACCCTCTAACCCCTGAACCAGCCAGGCAGCTCCCTAAAATCTTAATCACTCCCCTGCCGGCCCCCTCTTATATCCTCATGGGGCGAGAGAGAAAGGAAAGAGGGCGAACAGTGGCCAAATTATTCTGCTGTAAAACCCAATGGCGTCCTTGTAATCACCTCACTGCCCCATCAGCCAGACAGCAGCTAAAGGAGTCAGCCAATGAGACAGTTAGTTATTCAGTGAGTTGTATGGCTGACAGCCTGGCTGGATGACTTACTTACAGAGGCCCTTCTAGCTTCAGCACACACACACACACACACACACACACACATAGGTCTATTCCTGCTTATCCTTATGGGGCAACTCTGAAAATGCTTTTTTTTTTTGTCTTCCTTGTGGTATTCTATCCACATTTTCGCCACCAAGACTTTTATTGTGGATAAATAAAAAATAAAAAATCTATTGTAACGTGTGTGGAAAAAGAAAAGAGTCACATTTGCTCTGTAATTCACAGACACTGTTGCCAGATCTTGTGGTTTTCTGCCCAATTGGGCAACTTTTTATTCGATTTGGGTGGTTTTCCCCAACAAAGAGCTATAAAAAGCCACATTCCAGTTGATCAGCCCCTCGTCTTCTCCACTTATAGACCTTCCTTTGAAACTTTTGATATTATTGTTTTCAGCTCTGTGTAGATATCTTACATCTGATCATATAAGTAAATATTTAATATGTTTAATGTAACATTATCCAGAAGACTTGGTGGAGATTGTCATATTTTTCATTTGCCTAATTGTACTAATAAGACATAATATACATACACATAATTATATGTATATTTACCTTTTTGTATGTGCATAGTTTTTATGTTTATGTCTACGTTTACCTGTCAAATTCTCTGTTTTTGTTTTTTTTTCTGTACTTATGTCTGTATCTGCATGTACCACGAGAGCAAAGTGTAAGTTTGTTTTCAGACACATTCCTCTTTATCAGGTTAATTGTGGTTTTATTTTCACTGTGATATGTTTGGAAGAGATTGATCAATAACATTTTGAGAGGATACACTTTATCTGCCAAGAATAAATCACATTGTCACAATCATTTCATGAGAAGAGGTATAAATATTTTATTCCAACTTCATGGATGGGAAAGGAAAAGTTTTCTAGGAGACAATGAATGAGTTAAAGAGGCTCCAGAAAAGCGTTAAATGTGTTAAAGGGTTAAATTAGGAGATCCAGTTTAAACAACAAACAGCAATGCAGCAGCATCCAGAAATCCACTAAGTACTTTGCAGCATTTCAGTATGATTCATTCATACACACTAATATGTTGCTTACACCTTACCAGCATCAAGATGGAAAAGTTTTTTTGTTAGATCTGCTTCAGTACAATGGAATAATTGAAGATGTGGTTCAAAGTGTCCCCACAAAGAAGTTTTCAGTCATTCCCTGCCTTTATCCATAGTTGTAGTAGAGCTTGAAACATGTTCTCACTTATGTGTGTTAATGATAATTAGAATAAAATCAACCATTTTATCAGGAGGGATTACAGGATTTCCTGAGGAAACAATTTGCATGACGAGGACATAAATCTCTGTCTGTCACTAGACTAGCTGCGATCTACAGTGTAACAATGTTGCCACATTAAAGCATGCCTTGTGTTTTTTGAGCTACCCTGCTCTATTGTGTTGAAAACAGTGTAACAACCCGACTCTGACTTACTGACTGACTTACTGACTGGTTAACATCACTCCCCTATAAACACTCTTGCTGACATTTTATCTGACTGACTGCAGCACTAACTGACCAGCCGGCGTCCTGGATCCTGCTCGTCTGGCTGCCGAGCTGGCCAACCTGTCTGGTTTGCTGTCAGCTTGGCCGAGTAACTGGACTCGCTGACTGACTGACTTGTTTCCTGGCTGACAGAGTGGTTGTGTCAGAGTAGATTTATGTTGCCTAGCCCTGGTGATAACTCATGTCAGACACACTGAGCTCCCCACGGGGGAGCAATAAAACCGCTCACTGTGTTAACCTGTTTTCCCCTGAATCCAGTGAAAACGCTCAGTCGACTGCACAGGGTTTGTTGATGTTTACATGTTCATTTCTGGTCCCTGCATGAGCTTTTATCCACAGTGGCTGAACCCAACGATGCAACGAAGCTTCAGATTTCTAATTTCTGGCATTGCAGCAGTCAGAATTAAACTAGCCATACAACAACAATACAACAAAGTTTAAGTGTTTCCAATGCTGTTTTCAAGTAATGGCAAATGGTGGGCATACAAAGTATTATTTTCATTATTGATCAGGCGATTCATAATTTCTATTTAACATTTAGCCCATGAAGCATCAAAAACTCGAGAACCCATCACAGTTTCTAAGGTAATGTCTTCAAATGTTTGCCTCATTCTAAAGATACTCGGTTTAAAATTATATAAACCAAAGAAGGCAGTCAATCCTCACAGTGGATAAGTGAGAACCACAGAATGAACCATTTTAATTTGTTGTAAATGACATGAAATCAACCAATTTAAGTACAGGGTCTGGTTTAGGTAACAGTATCTCTTTGGCTGACTTGTTGGTTAAGAGCGTTGTGAGTGTCTGAACAAAACCACAAAAACTTGATGCTTTGGTTGCTACAAACAGATCATCTAGAAAATAAAACAAATGTGTTTTAAATTAATGGTCAGAATCAGCATTTTGTGACTTGGCAGATGTTATTTAATATGTCAATTTTCACATTATGCAGATTTCTAAAAGAAAATGTCTGGGATTATATTTACTACACTATTTACTAAAACATCCAACAGTAAAAAATAATAGTAATAAAAAATGCTCTAACTTCTGTGATCTGTGATACTTTTGCATGGCAATAAAATTTTTAAATTAACTTTTAATTTATTTTAACACTTTTAATTTATTAAGATAAACTAACGTGTTTGATAACCTCTTTTCTCCAGACAAAACTGGTGGCTTATGGCAATTGAAATATTATTAAACCAACACTTTTCGTAACTTTTCATAACTTTTCTTCCTTAAAATTACAACTTCAAAAATATTTTGATACAAAACTGACCAATAGGAAGAGCAGTGCCTCCACACTGTGTCCTGTATATCTGTTCTTGCACTATGTACCTTGGTTGATGATCTCCTGAAAAACACTTTACAAGCAGTAAGTCACACTCTAAATTTGGTGAAAATGTTTTCTGGTTTTAACTCTGATGTCCGCCTTCTCCGTGATTTACAGTGTTTCTTTAAGGACCACAAAGTAACTGCTGCTAACTGATGTTAGCTACTTAGCTCCTCTCTCGGTTGACAGTACTGCTTAGGACTTGATGGAGTGCTGATGTTCACATCTTTGCGCCAAAAAATAGTTTGAGTCGCTTCACATGAAGTATAGTTGCAGTATAAGAAGCGGCAGGTCGTATGGAGTGTCCAGCATCCCAGTTACTTTGTCCTGGGTTTGGCAGGTTCAAGTCCTTGACATTCAAGGACAAATATACAAAGGGCGCATTTTAAGAGTGTGGTGTCTGAGAGACACTTAGTCGTGAGGAAACTGCAGCTGTAAAGACAAAAGAGGAACCCAGAGGTCTCATAAATCACCTTTTAAGAATCTAACACTCACACCCACTTTCAACAACAATGACAACCACTTCCTTTAAGGCAACCACATGCTCCAAATAACAAGCTAGAAGGAGGATTCTTTAAAAAAAAAAAAAAAGGATCGGATGTTTGTCTCATCTGCCAGATTCTGTGCAGAGGGTAGACCAAGCCACCAACGCATGCAGGGTTAGAGGTTTGATACCTCCAAGTGTCAAAGGGCATAAATTATTTAAAAGCATTCATTTACTATATTGGGACCAGACAGTGTTTTGAGATGTTTTCATTGTGAGAGTCATTTTGCATGGACATTTAACTTGCTTGACAAACTACAAAAGAATCATGTTTCCTTATTTATCTATTTATTATATTATGTACCGTCAAGCTACAAGGACACTGCAAGCGTTGTGTATGAATCCTAAATGATGATATGAAATGTATTAACTCTTTTAATGCAGTTTTTATAGTCGTACATTTTGAGTAAGCATGCGTGGTGAGTCTTCTGTATGGCTACTGTGCATCCTGAGTGTGTGTGCTACACATTGGAACTATAAAAACATGCAGAAGGAATGTTACTGTGAATGGTACTTTCACAAACAGGCAAGTGAATCCAGACTATGAATGATTTGCTGCTCTGCAATGGAGAGCAGCACAGGTAGCAGCTAGATGCTAATGCAAGTGCTAGGTGAGCAGGAACTATGGCGAGCGTGCGGCTCTGTTCGAACAGTAGAGTTTGTCTTGACAGCTGGATATATTGAGATTCAGTCTGTTGTGTTTGTGCAGCGTGGACTGTGTGTGTGAACCATTACAGTCTGGGATGAGCTGGTAAACAGTGTTTTTTCTATAATAACAACACCTGTAACCATCCATCCATTTTCTGTAGCCACTTATCCTTATCAGGGTCACGGGGGGCTGGAGCCAGCCGACTTTTGGTGAAAGGCGGGGTACACCCTGGACAAGTCGCCAGCTCATCACAGGACACATAGAGCCAAACAACCATTCACACTCACACTACACCTACAATCAATTTAGAGTTACCAATTAACTTATTAAGTGCATGTCTTTGGACTGTGGGAGGAAACCGGAGTACCCGGGGAGAACCTATGCAGCATGTCTGGGAGAAGAAAGAAAGGCCCCAGGGTTCAAACCAGGAACCTTCTTGCTGTGAAGTGACATACCATGCTACCATACCTGTACCCCGTCTCTCGCCCAAAGTCAGGTGGGATAGGCTCTAGCCCTACCGTGACCCTGAAGAGGATGCGCAGTTACAGAAATGGTTGGTTATGGATGGACAATGTTTTTGTTTTCATAATTTAATTGAGTGGTCTCTTGCTCACAGAAACTGACTCTCAATTAAAAAAAGTAAAAATAAAGTAGTAAACTACTTAGTAAAAAACTAGTAAAAAACTTTAAAATCAGCTACTTCCTTTAATAACATACAAAAAGTGTCAGTTGAAAACAACAGGTTGTCTGGGCTTTTAAAAAGTCATTACTCAGCTGATGTGAACAATTACCGTCCACTGTAGCCAAGCAGGCCTGTAATTGTTCGTGCATGGAGCCCCGAGGATGTGACTGATTGGATGTCATTAAGTTGTATGTGCGTCAACAGACATGAAGCGAGCTTATTACAGTCAAACCTCGTTCCCTCTCAACCCTACACTTTCTCCTCAGAGGGCAGCTAATAACCCAGAAGGTCCAGGTGGCAATTTAGGCCTCTGAAGTTTTAAATGCTTCCTACTGTAAGACACAAGTACACCCACACACGTAATACTGGCTTTATTCTCACACAACATAAATGATAATTGGACCAAAATGTATATTTTCTCTTTACCCATAAACCTTTGTGGTTTTGGGGATACTTCCTGAAGTTGGCTGGGAGGTTACTTGTCCAGGGTGTGCCCTGCCTCTCGCCCTAAGTCAGCTAGGATAGGCTCAAGCCCCACCGTGACCCCGAAGAGGGTAAGCGATCACAGATAACGGATGTAGTTGTTTTAAAGGTCCCGTGTGACTGCAACAACTCCAAGGAACTGCGACTGTAGATATAAAAGTCTCATTCTAAGGTAACCAAAACACAACAATTCTTATTTTCAAGAGATTATACTCTGATACATGTATTATATATATATATATATATATATATATATATATATGTATCATATTTTGCCATATTCTGTAAATAGAGCCCTTCAGTCTTATACACTGGACCTTTAAGAGGACAGACACTCATACTGTTCCCATTGTATGGGTTCCACGTGAAGTCAGATGGCATCATTCAAATGAAGTCTGACAAACAATCTGAATAACCCCTCCACAGTTTAAGATAGCGGTGAGAAGAATTTAAAAAATCTGGAATGTGATAAACCACATGGCGGTCTCTGAACAATGAGCTCCATTCTTATCCTAAACATCTCACATTTGTTCCAAGTCAGATTCACCAAACTTGGGACTTGGGAAACTTGACATGAATTGCCCATTTTAGCCTGATGTTCATAAACAGATCCATCCAGATTTTTTGGCAATTTTATATCTGAACAGAGGGTCTAAGAACAGAGGGTATATACTCACATGAAGGCATATTATAATGACAGGTCAAATTGCTGTTTTCCTGCTGTGTCCATAAGACTGATCACTCATTTTTAGCTCATACCGACTATAAGAAAAATTGATAAATGCCTCAAATTCTCTTAAAAGACACTTGGGAACAAATGTGTTAGAGTTAGTTCTTCAGCGATCTAGAGAAGTATGAGAACGAATGATCAATGTTAAGACTTAACGCTGACTGCACATAAATTAGGTCCAGTTCATTAAGAAAATGACTCTACTTTTCAACAAGTTGGAAACATAAAATTAGTCTGTCTTGATAACTGGTGGATATTATACTGTAATTTTCTTTAATAACCCACACTCAGCTGGCTCCAAGTGCCTCAGGGTGTTCAACATTAATGTCAGATAATATCCCAGTGCAGCCATTCAACTCAGTGACTATCGGATACTTACATGATCTTTGGGCAGATTGTGGCAGCAGTTTTTCTTGTGGTGCTGCGTTCAGGCGCTGTGGTGCGTGAAGCGTTCTCACAGTCTAACCTAAAAGGGTTCACTCCCAGCACCGTGACCTGTAGACCATAAAACCGACTGCGAGGCACCAAACGCAGATGATCCAGATAACTTTGTTTCACACAAATGAAATAATCAAACACAGAAATGTTGTGGTCAGATTAATTTAACTCACAAATAACATTTGCATTTCTGTTTTGGCAAATAAACTCTTCAAGAGGTCAGAGCATCTTCCAGTCCTCGCATGTGGAAATATTGTTTAGTGAAAGCAACTCCAGCCGCGAGGTGCTGATCTGTCTGTGGAAACTCATGTGATCGTTTGAAAGAGGGAATTAAAAACATGTTCAAAGACAAATGACTTCTGCAGGATTTTATAACACTGTGATTTCACGAGACTGTTTTATAGGTGAACTTTACAGCACGAACAGAACACAACAAAGAGCAGAGGGAGTTTCTGTATATGTACCGACAATATACAACCAAATCCTTTGTGTCTGTAAGTTGTAGCACTGTCTGCTGTCCATCGGGATTAGTCAGCATTTTAAATTTGCAGATTTAAAGAGCAGCTGGTGCTGTGTGAGTCTGTACTTAAACACAGCATTGCTTTGACCATATTGTGACCATATTTTCACCCTTAAAGGGATAGTTTGGGCATTTTGAAGTGGGGTCATATGAGGTAGAAGAAGCCGAGCTATGCCCCACTTTTTTAAAGTGCAGGAGAAAATAATTTAGCCACATAAAAAAGTCCACCTCACAAAAAAACAATATCAGTTTAGGTGTGAAAACAACTGTAACCTGACTGTGGCAAATAAAAACAAACTGGCTAAGATTGTTAGAGCAGCAGTACCAACAAAAATCGTCGCACATCTGTATGCGACTGCTGTATACAGGAACGCTTTGTCTATTGTTGTTGACACTGAATACTTTCTGCTCTCTGGATGTGAGTTAATACCCTCTGAGGGATATTTAATGGATCATTTGTGCCCTGTGCAATCAATATAATAAACCAAAAGCACTAAAATAAACCCATGCCAGGAATGTATCACTGTACCGATGACAAATTGTGTTTATTATTTTCATTGTGTAATATGAACTCTTTTTATTTGGTGACCCCAAGACCAATTTTCTGCGCTGAGGAGGGACAATTAAGCTGCATTTTTATTTTACTGTATTCTATTGATTCTCATGAATACAATGCTTCTAGTTTTTGTTTTAAAAATCTCAGAGGTTAGAGCGTCCCTGAATGCATCAGCATGGGACTTTAAAACGGTCTCTGCTGAAAACAGCTGTGCCAAACACGACAGCAGAACTTTGACAGGAGCATAAAGCTGTCTGAGCTGTCTGAAATCAAGCTAAAGGCTTTGAGAAACAGCAGTAACGATCACGTGATTTGTGGTTAATGGGCAAAGCCATGGGAACCATCAGGACTTCAAATTCTTTAAATTCAGGAAAAACACAAAGTATGAATGAGTCCCACTCTCCTGTAAAGACTTCAGTGTCATTATTATACATTGTTACATATTTTATTTATTGGTGATGATAATTCTGTTAATAATTCCTATTCTAGGTGTAGACAATTGACACATATTAAGTTAGAAAGTGACTGAAGTGGTTTGACTGGAGTAAAAGTAGATTAAAGTTACTTTAAGTAAAGGTGTATAGTAGCACTTCATCACTTTATGTCTGTTATTTAATGGTGCTGATGCTGACCAAGCAGCAGCCTCCATGGATGGAAAAATAACTAATTTCCACATTCATGACAACTGTCAACCCTCGACCAGGGATTGGATTTTCCCCTATTTAATCATACTAAGGCTTAAAGGTATGTGTAACTAAGAGCATGGCCGTCACAGCCGGCTGGTGTTAGTAACCAGGCTTCATTCTGCCTGCCTCGGCTCCACCCACGCTCCACGTTTTTGCCCATTTCTGGATTAGCTGGGCGCTAGTGAAGGTGGGACTACCAAAGTGATGACAGCCAGAGCCACCACACTCTGAGCTTCACAAACATGTGGGTGACATCATGGAGATTACATCCATCTTACATCTTACAGTCTATGGATAAGATGAAAATTCACAGGTGGGTTCATGTTCTGTAATGAGGTATTATATTTTACACCTTTAACTGTAATACACTGTGGTCAGTGTCTGATGTTTAATGTTGTCTTGTTCTTGTCTGTGCTCCAACAGCTTCAAAACACATATGTAATTCAGACATCATGTGAGTAGTTTAGTAAGGTGCACAAAATATAGTGCCTTTATTCTCAAATTAAACAATTCTTGAAAAAAATGACAAGTTTACTCGGAAAATATTACTTTATTCTCAAATATTTCAGACTTAAATCTCCATTCTTCTTGTCGGTGTGTTTATATATTTATGTTTGGTGCTAAATTTTTGATTTAACTAAATCTGAGTTTAATTAAAAAATATCAACAATACTGTCCTTAAAACATCACTACTTTCAAAGAAGTTGACATGATTTGCAGCTATGAATTACATTTTGCAAAATGCGGCTGCAACATTCTTCCTCTTCAAATGGAAAATATGTAATTATGAGCTGAGACTTTTCATGTAGACTTGAATATAGTAAATATCTTAAGTGTGAAAATACAGTATGAGATTATAGTTTCTAGTAATTAAACACCAAGTACAGACAAGAGTGCTTATTAAGACAGGAAGTCAAACCAAAGCAAAACAATCAAGTGTCTAATTAACTGAAGACTGCAGCAAATGTTTTTAAAAGCTGGGACAGTTATTAAAGTTATGAGTGGGAGTCATGAGTGAAATGCCCCTTTAAGCCCCTGAGAGTCTCTGTGGGCATGTGAAGCACATGGAGAAAAATAAGGAAGAATGTAAAGAAAAAACAAAGAAGAAGAATAAGGCTGTCATCACCCGCTATTCATCTTCATCAGTGAAATATGTAATTATCAGTCCGGAAGAGCAGCCCGCCTCCTCCTGTTTATATTCTCCTCTTTCCTCTGTGAATGTGTGTTTGTTTGTTTTCTCAGCCGCCTTCAAATCTTGCTCTCTCTTTCACACTCACACACACACAGCTCATAAACAGATACCTCTAATCCTTTGTTTGGCAACAGTGGCATCAGGAAATTTCACAACCGTCTGTTGTATTTATGGATAGACACTAGGTGAGATTTTTAAGATCAGAAAATGTAGAAGACATCACATCTAACTTTAGCCATGTTAGCAACCGTGTTAGCACAGCTCTAGGGATGCTAATGTCTGCTGGTCGAACACTTTCATCCACACTGAAATATCTCGACAACAATTGAATGGATTGCATCAACTGTAATAACTTTGGTGGCCCCATCCATCCATCCATTTTCTTCTGCTTATCCAGGGTCGGGTCAGAGTAGCAGCAGGTTTAGCAGGGCATTCCAGACATCCCTCTCCCAAACATAGCATTCCAGCTCTTCATGGGGGATCCCGAGGCATTCCCAAGATAGATGGGTTATATAGTCTGGATCTGTCCCAGGGTGGACACCTCCAAAGAAAGGTGCCCAAGGGGCATCCTAATCAGATGCCTCAACCACCTCTTCCAGCTCTTCTCTGAACTCCCTCCGGGTGTTTCAAAGGCTAGAGTCCAGCCACCCAGCGAGGGAAGCTCATTTTGGTCGCTTGTCAGCTCATGACCATAGGAGAGGAACGTAGATGGACTGGAAAATCGAGAGCTTTGGCTTCCAATTCAGCTCCCTCTTTCCCATAACAGTCCGGTACAACATTCTCAGTGCTGTAGACGCCGCAAAGCCCCGGACCATGTCACACTCCATTTTCCCATCGCTCGGGAACAACACCCAGAGATATTTGAACTCACTTCACTTAGGGAGGGAGCATTCCACCGTTTTCCAGCAGGGAACCTTGGCCTCAGACTTGGAGGTGCTGATTCTGGTCAGGGGTCCTTTCATTTTTAATCTAGCACCACCATTTTAATTTGTTCAGTATTTTGGTTGATGAGCATACCCTGAAAAGTAATAATATCCCTGTCAGTCTCAGCTGTACTGTGTTTATTTTTAATTGATAATCGCGCAGAGGATAAATCCGACTGACTTCAGCTATCCCTTTTCTGCAGCATCATCAGCTATCGTGGAACACACAGCTATCGTTTAATGGTGATTTGGCCTCTGAGAGCAAGAGCCAGTGATGATCACAGGCCATTCTGTAGTGTAAATGTGGTCCCAAGCTTCAGCAAACTTCAAGGAAACTTAACTTAACTTAAATAATTTCCTTTAACAGGTAGATGTAGCCAGCATTGCTAAACATTCAATGTCTGAGAACTTGCAAACAAGATATCAGCTGATCCAGATCAATCACTCTGATGGGAAACTCTTTGGAAACTTCTTTGGCAAACAAACCAGTTAACAGTTACCACTGTTGAATGTAAAGACTTCAAACACTTCAACATTTTGTTTACATGCCCTCAGTAAGTCAAACATGTTGTAGGAGAGTCAGTTACCATTGTTGAATGTAAAGACTTCAAATCAACATTTTGTTTACATGCCCTCGGTAAGTCAAACATGATGTAGGAGAGTCACATGTGTCCAGAATCCAGGAGGTAAGGATTTCCCCGGGAGTCTCATCTCATGCCGAGAACCAACATCACATCAAGAGACTTACCGTGACTGATCCACGAAGAACATTTGCCTTTTATTTTGTTTTTTTGTTTTGTTTTTGTTCCGCTGGAGGAAACACTGACATATCAAATATATGCTTGAACATGTGATTCAGTGTCTGGAGCGCTGCGGTTCATGTATGTCTGTGTTTAATAGGGCACAAGTACAGAGCGCTGGTTCCCTTTTGAAATAGAGAGGCGAGATCCAGACTGGGGGTGTCCCCACCCCCCCTCCAACCAGGCAGAAGGGGCAGCAGCAGCTTCTACGTTCGAGACCAGAGAGGATCCCAGTAGGAGGTTAATTAAAACAAACTGGCAGCGCTGTCGTACACGCAGATGTAGGTGAAACAACTGGAGCCTCAAAGTCTCTGGAAGAAAAGCAACTGCTGCCTCTAATAAGAGCATGTCTAGAGTCATGTGAATACATCTGAAGTGAGTGTTTATGTGGCTCATGTTAATTAAAGGAATAGTTTGACATTTCGGTCGTCTATGTTTATTTGTTTTCTTACTTAGAAGCTCACAAATATGCCGACAAAGCTCACTGATTAACATGTATCTAGTTTTTTATTTGTGGATGTGTTATACGCTGGAATTCTGTCTGCACAAACAGAAATGTTTGTGAATTTGATACAATTATTAATTCAATGATAATTAGTGAACATAGAGGTGCTGATAGGCACATTTTGTGCACACACACAGATACATATAGGATGTCAGTATTTCCCAAAATGCATTACTGTTTCTTTAAAATGCATATATAATGCATGTAATTGCAGTATTGTGTGATAATTCACTGTGGGTTCATCAGCATGAGCTACTGATCCATTGTTAATGTAAGACTATTGATTATAGCAGCTTAAAGTCTTCATCCACACTAATGTCTTACATATTTTTCTAATATAATAATATAATATATATATATATATATATATATATATATCAATATGCCAAAAAGCTGTCATTAATTTCAGCCTGGAACACCACTACATGTGTATTCATTTGCAACGATATACCTGACATACCACGTGCTCTGTATACACAGCTCTGCGTTCACCTTTTTACACCGGCATTTTCAAACAGATCTACTTTGTCAGAGAGAGACAAAAGAACACAGCTTTAAATGAATCAATATCGTGTAGAAATCTTGATAACATCAGACAGATGTTTGTGACTCTAATCTTTTTGGTATGTCTGTGATTGCTGTGTTTGTACCAGTGATGACAGTTTCCTTCTGTTTGTTTGGCTTTGTTTGGCTTTCAACAACAAACCTCCAAGACAAGAGGAGGACCAGCTGCTCTGATCAGTGGAGCAGAAGGAGGAGGAGGAGGAGGAGGAGGAGGACGGCAGGGAAAGTGACCCTCGCTGTCACCTGGAGGTCAGCCATGAGGCTAGGTTTGTTCCGACGTAATCGCAAGTTTAAGCTGTAAGACAAATTGTACATTTGTAAATTCAGATATAATTTCACTAAAATTGAAGCTCAGAAACAAGATGCTGTTTGTTCAGAGGAACTTTTATTTGACCAGCCAGAGGGCCACTTGCTTTATAGGATAAGTGACATATTGTCTGCAACAAAGTAATCAACAGGAAAAAGTAGCAACAGCAAAACACAAGTGAATCTTTTTTAGAATAAGTTCTAGTGAACATTTAGCCCACACGACTGAGCTATTTCCGCTCTTCTAATGATGTCGTCTTGAGGCGCCATCTTCCTCTTGTTTTTCTGGTGGATGGAAACAAGCATACATTCACATTTTCTTCTGACGAATTGCTCAAAATGAAGTCAAAAATTATAATATATTTGGATGAAAACATGGCTTGTGACTGACAAAAGGCAGTTTTCAGCATTGGCATTGATGAACTTGAAAAATCTTTGCAATCTCTAATTATTCATGATACTAGAAATGCTTATTAGTTTATTACCTATACATTAAATAATTAACAACTGAAATCTGTCCATTGTTAATCAATAAGTGGAGATAAAACATGACATCTATAGCAACAAGGTCTCTCCTTTCCTCGGTAAAAGTTGAAGCAGCTCAGCAGCTTTGAAAAGGTCTTACGAGGGGAAGTCTTGTGAGTCATTCTAGTAAATTTACTGAGAACTTCTCAAGGTGAGATAATATGCTTTGTGAATTAAGACATCATTTCTAGCCAGAGACCCAAAACTACAAAAGCTTTTCCTGAGGAAAGAGGGGAAACAACTTCAACAACCTGAAGCAGATCTAATCCTCTTTGACTTAATCCTTT
Organism: Protonibea diacanthus; assembly: GCA_028641955.1. NCBI lineage: Eukaryota > Metazoa > Chordata > Actinopteri > Sciaenidae > Protonibea > Protonibea diacanthus. The sequence goes on from CM053990.1 coordinate 12,739,316, forward strand.
TAGATATAATTTAACCTGGATGACCGAGAATTTTGACAGACAAAAATGTGCCGCAGTACCAATGATATTCAATAAATAGCTGAATAACTGAACACATATTTGTCACAAGTATCAACAGGCTGTGAATGTGATCAACGTTCAATCGTGTATTTTGGCTCATTTTTCTGAGGCAAGCTTTGAGCTGCAGGCACCTGTCTGTCTCGAGAGCCGTGGGGGCGAGACAGTCTGGCAAGAGCCCCGGTGACCGGGAGGCTCAAACTGTCACCAACGTCTGACCACACAGCTACGGGTCAGTCTACACGGAGACAGACAGGGAGACGACGACCGACCGGGGTCTCCTCCAGAAGACGTTAATGATCCGGAGACAAAGAAACAGAGCAGAGATAAACACAGAGAAACATGTAGTAGCTGCCGTTAGAGGCACCAGTGTTATCCATCTGACTGGCGATTCCCACTGAAGTACATGAGCGGTATTGATAAACAAAATTATGAGATAATGTGACGTCTGCACGCTTCACAGTCAGCAATCAGAGAGAAACAACAGCTTGAAAAATGTTTTAAACTGAATCCAGATTTCGAAGAACGCGCAGCTGCTAGCTTTCTGCTGTTCTTCTGCACTGAATCAGTTTTATCAGATTATTCCTCTACGAGCAAAATCAATACCATATTTGAAGTCAACATGTCCTGGTTTAAATTGGTCTAGGATTGAGACTGCTGGTTTTGAAATTTCATAAATACCTTTGTACCCTGCTCCTCTTCTGCGCTTGAGGGCTGCCTTCCCTGTCTTATTTCTGTCCTGAAATGAAGCCCTTTGATACATTTCTTTCAGAATAAGTCAGGTTTTAGGTGTAAACAAGATTCTGATTAAATAAAAGGTTCCATAAATGTAAATGTAGCTAGCGAAAAATCAGTCTGTAGGGAACCAGAGGGTGTTCGCCACCTGAGCAAGGTACCGAACCGCTAACTGCTCGCAGGTCGCAGCTACGTGGCTGCCCGTGACTCCAACATCTCTCCGCGTTTGCATACCAGCCCTTTGTGTTTGTGGTTGGATTTCAGGCCTATATGTGTAAAACATGAGTGAAAATAATCTTCTTCTTAACTCTCTTGGTATCATCTCAACTAATCTGCATCCTGAGTGACATACTTTAAGATGCTAGCACTTGAATCAGCCGTTAAAACTCAAATTTCTGGACTCGTATTGTCTTAAATCTGCACACTGTTGTGCACTGACTGTATTAGAAATGTATAGCAGACAATGACGATAAATAAAGGAGCCATGACTGGATAATGTAAAGCATATAGCGTTTGTCAGATTCTGACTGCTAAAGGTGAATTTACAAGCCGACAGAGGAAAGTCCCAGCGAAATAAGAAATTCCAGAAAATAGTGCGAAATGTTTTTTTTTTTTGTTTTTTCTTCACACTGTCTACTTCATTGCATTCTGTAGCTAAAATTAGACATTTTTGGCCGGTGCAGACGTTTATGAACTCATAACTCACAATAGACATGAACAGAACAGGTAAGTTCCTTCTCGCTCTTGCTCAGCATGGAAACTGAAGCAGACAGAGGCTTTTTTGTCTGAGCTGTAAGGGAGGGAGCACAGGCGTCGCACAGCGCCGAGACGTCCTGACAGGCCGCCGGCTGCTCTGACCAATTAAAAGGTGAGAGGAGAGGAAGAGCAGGAAGTCAGGAGCCAAGCAGAGAGCTGCCTAGACTCCCCCGAAATACTGGGCTCTCTGTGAAACTCACTGTTTCACTGGTACTTGGTTCTAGCTTATTATGAACTTCAAGTTAGAGGAACATGTAGCTGACTGTTTTATTTAGTCTTTCCACGTTTTTCTGCATGTCTTTGAGTTTAGGTCACTCCAATCCAGAACACACAGTCACAGTTGCAGTTGCAGTAAAATGGCTGAAGACGAAGCGTCAAAGTATTCTAAAATATCTGTGACGCATCCCGTGTAGTCGATTTGTAAAGATCTACAACCATGCGAGCAGCTCTGTCAGGCTGTTCTAACATGTTCACAGTGACAATGCTAAGATGCTGTTAAGCAGTTGTCATGGTTACCATCCTAATTTAGCATTAGCAGCAACAATTGACCACACAAATAAAAATATAAAACATATGTACAACGTACATTTGCATATCACGGTATTCACCGCAATGACTTCAACTCCAGCAGCTTCTTCGGCAGTCAATCCATGTTCCAAACTCAACCCTTTGACTGTCCACAATAAGTACTCACAGTACAACTTGCACATTGTGAATACACTTACGTACTATGTAGTGTAAGTGTAAGTGTAGTATGAGAACTGAGACACAGTGAAGTACAGCTAAGGCTGATAGGAGTGTCCCTATTGCAGGTAGGGCATTGAATAAATACATTTTTTTACCTGATGATGGTGAGAGGACATGTCAGAGAATCACAAAAGTTACTATAATTTATCCTCTGGGGACCATGAATTTGTACTTTGTACTGCTACTTCCATCAAGACCAAAGTGGGAAATCAACACTGAGGATAATGTGGCTAACCAGTGGCAGTCAAAGTATTTTAAAAAAAACTGTTATGTTATTTTAAGACCAGCTCAAGAGGAAGAAGAGAAGCAGAAAAGATGAATGAATAGAAAATGAATAAACTCATCAATCATCATCTTCATCAAACAATGGTGGCTTCCAGGCAAACTATCCACATCCGAGGCGTGTTTGTGAAGCGTCAAACCCACTTCCAGTGTTTTAAATATCTTAAAAGAAAAGATGACGAAACATGTTTTGCTCTGGTGTTTTCTCGGTGAATTCTCTCTGTTTGTCCGGAGCTTTTACAGCAGCTTATTCTAAACTCACAGGCTGTGAGCATTCTGATTTCTTTTGTAGTTTTTGTTATTCTTAATGTTCCTAATCTAATTATACTCATCATCCTTGCCGAGGTCATCTGGAAGAACTAGTTGTTGTTTGAGGGTCAAAGGGAGTTGCTGCTCAGATGGTGGCCTGGTTGGCCTCAAACCGGGCAGGAATGCAGGGGCATTTCAGCAGATGAATATCGAACATTTGGGTTAGGGTGACAGTAGTTTGACAGGCAGGTATAAGTAATGAAGTCAGATGTTTGCTCCAGGACTGACAGCTGTCAGCAGGTTCAAGCAGAGAGATTTGAGCAGAGCTGCTCTGGTTTTTGTATCTCTTTCTGTGACATTGTACAGGTCAAACACACCTCTAAACCGCTGCTCTTAGTTGAAAACTTTAGTATTTAGTTAATGCTGAGGATGAAGGAAGTGTGTCTAAATCCTGTCCAGACCTTCCTGCTACGACAGATCCACACTGACTTTATAAAATATTAGAAGAAACCATCTGTGAGGCAGTTTGTTTCCAGCTGTCAAACATATCTTTAGTGCTATACTAATTTTAATGCAGGTCCATTTCATTGTAAGTTGTATTATGTAAAATTCAAATGTGCTCAGGACGTCCAGACGTGAACGTCAGTTAGTGAATATACTTGTACAAAAAAAAGAAAGACAGAGATTGTCTGGGATGAATGGGACGATCAGGAACCTGGATAATGTTAGAAATCTTCCAGGGATATGAATAAACCAGGTCTGTTATATATCCAGGATAAGACAGATAGTGTGCATATGAAGGTATAACTGACAAACTACGTGGATATTCGTGACGCAAACCAGAGGTTGATTGAAGATGGATTAAGTAGAAAAACAATAGGTCAATCATTTGAATTTGGATCCTGACTGAATCTCCTTTCTTTGTCCAGTAACTGTGGCAGTAAGAGTATTTTAAACAGCACGCTGCTGTGAGGTCTCGCAGGTCGAGCAGTAATTTCAGTGTTGATGGTTTTGGTTTTTTAGAGAGAGGAGACAGCAGAGAGGCTCACGGTCGTCTTTTGATGAGGCCAGATGAGACCTTCAGCCACATTCCTGGTCAGTCTCCTGGGCTGCAGCTCGCCACATTACTGCCTGCTGTCCAAACAAACAAGGCCAGTCCCAGAGGGCCTACTGATCCCCGAGACGTGCCAAGCCAAGCCGGGACAAACCGGCCACCTCTGACGGCCGTAAAATATAGACTCTCAATTTTTAACTCCAGGAACAAGAAACTTTTTCAGTTAGTCACAAACAAAGTCGTTCCACATGTTGTGGTACAAACTGTTGTTGTCACTGTTACTGATGTCCACACGTCACCAACCCATCACTGGAATCTGTTTGTCCCTGAAAGCCATGCATTTTTCTGTCACCACTCTGTTTTGGAGGTGTATATGTTTTTTGTTGTTGTAGAGGAGTAAACTAACCTCCCACAAACACCCGTTGTCCAGTCATAGCTTCGCAACTGTTACTAGTGGGCGGGCGTGTCGAGTTTTCCACAGACTGAATCAGTGGAAGCTGTAGTAAGAGCAACTGACATTGTGCAAGCTACATTTCTTGGCATGTCTGGCTAACTTGCTTACTGCTTCCTTCCAAGGCCAAAGCGGACGTCATTAGCTGGCTATTTTAATTTACAGGGTTGCAGGTTTTGCTTTTAAAAGTTTATTAGCACATCAACGGTGTCATATTTTCCCAGCGTGCCAACCTTGGATGCTGTGAGAGTTTAGGCTAACGTTAGCATCCATGTCCAAGGAAGTTTACACTCCAGCCAAACCCATTACACAACACCAAAATCACCAGACACATCAGTTAGTCCTCTTGTAACTTTAATATGAAAAGCATGTGAGCTAAAAATGGTTATGTTAGAATGAAATAACAGTCTAATCTTTTTAACTTTTTCTACAGCTTTACACTGCAATACAAGAACAATGGACGTTAATGTGTTTTCTACGGTTGTCATTGTCTGCAAGTATTTCCAGTATCTCCCACTGTTATCATTGTAAACTGCATGTGTGGCATGAGAATGGACAGTTTGATAGGCAGCAGTAACTTGTCCAGGCTTGGGGAGTAATGGATTACATGTGAAAAATGGGGATTACTTTGCAGGATTATAATTTAAGAATACATTTAAGAAAATAGATTAAAGAGCATACACATGCATAACGGAATCAAGTTATGTTTCTTTAATATTGTGATACCTGGAAGAATATTCACAAGTTACACACCTTCAAATGATACTATAAAGTTGCCATGAAATAGCATTTTTACAGGTGTCCTGCTGAGTGTGCTTAGCTACAAAAGTAGCTACCTGCATCGCAGAGCAGCACGATGTTCTAGTGTGGCATCTGCATCTACCACAACCTGTGAAACTAGGGGTGGCCAGGCCGGCAGGGAACGTCTACAGAGGTGGTTTTCTTGTCAGGTCCTCAGAATCACTCATAGACTATATCAAGCAGGAAACACTTCACTCCAGCAGCATCACAAGTAAGTCTCATTGGATGTAAGTATACGTATACACTCCCAAGTGCAGGATGAGTCATCAACAACTTTTTATCATTTAACATTTATGAGAAAGACTTTTTTGTCTTTGTTGGGTCAGATACTGGAGTATAGGTAACATATAGCACTAGACATACGTGATAAATTTTGACAATAAATGATCAATTTTGACTTCATGTGGAGTTTAATACTTCATTGTTCTCTATTGATTAGTCATGACGAAATAAAAGCTTTTTATTTATTCAAACAGTTTTGACATAATTCCACATCTATAGCCTATTTTTCACTGTTTGTCACAGCTGGATAAAAATAACTTGTTTTTGCGTGCAGATCTGTGTGTGTGGGCCTTTACTGTAAGTGTGTGTGAGGATGAGAGAGGGATGTGTGTGACACAGTGGTCTACTGCTCGTAAAAAAACGCATGCCACAAGGTTTTTGATTCACCATAAAAACTTTAAGAGACCATTTTTATTCAGCAAGTATTCCTGAAATGTCCTCCCACAGCTTGATTGAGCCAAGACTGAAGAATAGTCACGTCTCTTTGAATTCACAAGAAGGAAGAGCTTATTTAAAAAAAATTAAAATAAAAACAAGTGGAACAAGTGGGTTGTAAAAATTACAGGGTGATATGCATCAGGAATGGATCATTAACTTCATAAATATGATTCAGTCTGCCACACAAGGACACGCTCGGAGGTAGGCCATTAATCACGATTAAATAAACACAAATGTTCTGATTAAACATGCCAGATGAGCTCCTTCAAATTTAAAGTTTTTATAGTAGACTGTTTATCAAATATACATGTCGTTGCCTAGTTAATGTACATAATGTTAGGATGTCAACATTGAAAACACCTCAGGACAGAAAACAAAAACAAGGTGCTGAAAGATGCTTGTGATGAAGGCAGAGTCGGGTGATAATTCTTTGCGGGTTCGTCCCTACAAGTCATCCCTTATGAAAAGATGATTACAGCGTCTTCAACCACCTGTTTTTGTTGCCAAGCTCTAACCATGCCATAGTCATAGTTCATTTGCTGTAATCTTAAGCTTCATATTGCTGCTGCCACATGAATTTAAGGACAGGTTCACCCAAATCACCAAGAAGGTTGACTGTAGACACTGAAAACTGTCACTGAAAATCATCGGTTTGTTTCTGTACAGCACAAACTACCCTGCCCTATGCAAATCCGTCATCCGTCTGTTTCTCCTTTAAGCAGCTCTCCTCAACTTTGAATCTCAAATGTAAAGACAGAATTTTACATTTTAAACAAATTATAGCATTTACATGAAACCAGACACAAGCAAACACCAGACAGACGGTTCAGGAACATACAGAAGATTTATGTCCATGTAAAACAGGAACAAAATGGGCATAGTCTTGTTTGTTATAAAAATACCATATCTATCTATATATATCTAAGATTATTGTGCATTTGAAGCACTTTAGAAATCTTGCAGCTCACCCACGTGGTCCGTTTCTATCAGCCATCGTCTCCATCCAACAGTTTAACAAGTCGAGGAGAAAATGCAATAAAAGGGGCTCTAATTTTTGGTTTTTCGAAAGGAAGCCTCTTTTGTGGCTGACTGAAGTTCTTTGTAATATAATTGTTAAAGCTTCCATCCAGACATGTTTAAAGACATATGAAAATACTCTCTGAATAATAATTCTAATAGTCTTGTGTGTTTTTTTTTACAAAAAAATTTCAATTTAATACTCTAAAAAACAAATTTATTATGTCTGTGTGCAAAGCCATGCTCCTGTCTTCAACTCAGAGACTTCTGGTGTCAAACTCTATGCATCATGAAACCTAAACACTCAAGTAACAATAAGCAAAATATAGATTTTTTAATGTAAGCAGGACATCCAACTCCCTTCATAGACTTCCACCAGGCTGTCCTGGGAAGCTATAAAAACTTCTCTTTAGACCTGTCAGTCTTTTCCTTGACTAAGAAGTCACCAAAAAGACAGCCTATGTACATTACGCTGGGGACTTCACTTCACTATGATCGTGTCTAATGTGGCTAATATTTCACGGATGTTTCATAGAGATGGAAGATCATCCTAAAAGTCAATATTGTCGATGCATTTATTAATGTAAGTGAGAACAACGATCATCTGATTTACTTTGTTCATTGAATCTTTTGTTTAAATATTGTTAAACTAAATCTAAAAACCCAACAACCCATCAACTTTTTTCCTTGCCACCATCGCCAAGATGGTGATGCCGATTCACAACATTCATCTGGCGTTGAATTGAGTGGGGTGTGAAGCTAAAAGTCTTTATCATGGTTGTCAAATCAGATTGACATGTAACCTTTCAAAGCAAATCTGTCAGGATGCCAGACTGTGACTGGGGTGTGTTGGTATGTGTGTGCGTGTCTTTGTGTCTGCATCTCGGTGACAGACGTCAAGTCATCAAAGAGGACAATGTGTCTGGTCCAGAGCTGAACTCTGGGAGACGGAGACAGACAAAGAGATGGTGTGATAGGTGGAAGGAGGTGACAGAGTACTAAAGGCCAGTGGGTGAAGCTGTTTCTGTCGCCACCTGCCCCCTCGCTGTCTGAAAAACCGCAAATTAGGCAAATGAAGCTGCAAACAAAATATTTTCTGAAGATGCAATCGGCTAATTTTCTTTCTCGAAACATTAACTTTGCAGCCTTTCGTATTTCGTTTGTTTATGTTCGCACTGCACTGTTGATTTTGTTTGTGACTTTCATTGACAAACTCAGAGGAGTGGAGGTTTGGTGAACTCTGCCTTTTTGCTGATGATGCAGCTCTTTTTGCTTCATTGGACCGTTACCTTCAGTGCACACTGTGGTGGCTTGCTCGCAGCTGAGTGTGAAAAAGTCTGGGGCCACAGTACTTTAGCTTCCTGTCTAGTCATGTTTTATGTGTATGATTTTATGTCTGCAACTGATCTTTGATAATCTTGGTTTTATTCTGTCCTTTGAATGAAAATAGAACAGAACAAAAGACAAAGAAAACACTGAATCCAATTAAATAATACAAAGTTGAGATTGCATGTAAAACAAATAATTAAGCTTCATAAATCTGAGGCATGAGGCATCTCCATTACAGACGCGAGCAAAAATTATCACATATTCCCGTTGACATGTTCATTTTTCTGTCTTTGACTAAATGATTTGGCCTCTTTGAAGCTCTGTCAAACTCAACGGGCCTCTTGTGTACAGACAAATGATATTAGCTGAAAATCTTAACACCAGTATGATTGATACTTCACAAGGGCCTCTTCCATGAGATGTTGATATTCATTGAGTGTCTCCCAGTGTTTGGTTTTCCCCACTGACCAGTGAGCCCATGTCCAGAATCCTGATTGGTCCGTCCCGTCTGCTGCCACGGCGCCACGGGGGGTCGCATTGTGGGCCAGTGGGGGTGTCACTCAAACCCCTCAGAGGAGAAAAGGGAGGGAGGTGATTTAGCATTAGGTCATCCCCACCCCTCCAGGTCTCTGTGGCTCTCTGACAGGTCTCATCATACAGGGGACCTGCCGGGCGGATTGACATCTCAATGAATCGACCAGCGCCGAGCTTTTATAAGCACCATTTCACGGCTTCACTCTTTGTATGACAGCAACCCAATATCCCCCCTCCTCACTACACCCCTCAAACTTTCTCTCCCCTTCCCTCCTTTCTTTCTTTCCACAATCCATTCCTGTCTTAGCACTGTCCTGGTTTGAGATGGGATGTACAGTTCCTGTTATTATGAGTGAAACAGCCACTAATAGGAACTCAAAATCTATTAGAGCTTCAAGAAAGTAGATTTACATCCATGCCAGAAAAGTTTTTTTATCTCTGATATACTCAATGGGATGTTTGAACAAAAATCTTCCTCCTCTTGGGTATATTGTACGATTAATTTAATTTCTTTTGCAGGTTTTCTAGAAACTAAAAGTTGCTTTCTACAATGTCCGTATGTGGCCACTATGGTAGGATAATGGTTCAGGTAAGGTGAACATGGTTAAGAACTGTGACGGGACACAAACTTCTATTTCCTACATGAACAATCCAAACTGTCCCACCTTTATCATCCAATGTTAATATAATTCTTGGGGATACTGGGCTAAAATGAAAGGAGAGGCAGAAGGACGGAGGGAAACGTGGATGCAGGGAGAGAGGGATGGTGGAGGAGAATGAAGGAAGGAAGCAAGGAGGGGAGGGATAAGTGCAAGGCATGGGAGGGGATACCGTCACGCTTTGGTGCCTCTCAATTGAAGTCTGAACACCGGCCACAAAACCCGGCTCACTCCATATACCTCATCTTTGCATGTGAAAAGACGGCTGCATTGTCCGGGCCTAACTGCACATTTAACCTGTCTGGAATGAAAGAAAGGGGAAATTTCTCTCCCTGTCTCTCCCCTCACACCCTCTCTTATCTTAACAAACTAATTAGCTGGACATTTCTCCTGCAAAGACGACTTCTTTACACTTGTGCTAAATAGTGAAAAAGCAGCTCTCGGATGTTTAATTTTTAGCCGGAGGGAGAAAGCAGTACTTCTCCAGCTTTTTTCCTCTTGTTTGTTCTGGATTTGGTCCTCGAGGATCTCCAAGTGGTGTGTTCAGAAAGATTTAAAGCCTGTATTTGATGGTCACTGTGTCCACAGAGCAGAAATAAAACCTGGTGGTTGATGTTCAGCTTCACATGCGGACATCAAGGGTTTGACAGTGATGCACAAGTTTTAATGAGACCAAATTCTTGTCACACTGCGCAGGTTTTTCGTATTTTTAGTCTTTTAAACCTGTTATTTTTTATGGCTGTATTATTAGTTTTTATCATGTTTTTACTCAATAAAAAAGGGAAAATATAAACACTGCTGTTAGAAACACATTTTATAATTCTGTTCCTAAGTGAAACTACATTTTCTAAAACATAAAAAGCTTGTAGTTTAATCCAAACAGTGTTCAGATGAAAGTGATGTGCAGCCACTTCTGTACTTAATAGTTAAGTGAAAGCCTGGTTTTCTTTCACCAGAATAGATGCATAATGATCCCAAGCTTTTCTGCGGCCGTGTCCACAGAGAGCCTGCTGCTCATGCTGAGAGCCCGACTGGAGATCATTTCTTTCTGCCAAAGCCTCCGGCTGTGCTTTGGGTTTAAAAAGGAGGGTTGTTTGGCTCTAAAGTGGCACTGACCAGCACAGTCCAGCTGAAGGTGTGTTTGTTTCAAGGACATTAAGCTACTTTAATACTTATTAAAGTGTTTATGATATACTATTAAGCATTAAAAATCATCTATTAATGTTCAAATCAGTCAGGGAGACGTTTCTTTAGGTTGTCAGGTTGTGAAAAATCTACTTGGATGGTGTATATTCTTCTCCGACATTCTCCTCTTTGCCTTTTTATAGGAACAGTGGACAGTTTGACTGAACCGGAGAACCAAAATTTGACCAAAAGTAATCAGACTATCACAGAAACTGTTTTCACACAACGATGCACAAGTCCAGTGGGTCAAAATTGAGCCAAGAAGTTGGTCTGGAAACTGAGATCAATGCTTGAAATGAACAGCTTGGTTAACAACTTTACAGTCTGACTTGCCTGATTGTCTGACTGCTCAGGCATCAGACACCTTTTCCGTGACGTCTCCATAAGAGACGGTGTACTGGTACTGGTTTGTGGAAAGTCTTGGTTGTCAGAGTTAACCAGACAGACAGGGAGTCTGGTGGAGCTTTGACGGTCACGAGAACATTCATGCCCCTCTGAAAGAGTTACTGTGGCACCACATAATCTCAGCCCTGCTGTTCAGAGTGGTTAACGTCAATGTTACTGTTCGTCTGCCCTCAATAAGCTCTGAATATAGCACAGTTATCAAAGTTTCCATGCTTTGAATTTACCGACTCAGAAGAGAAACAAACCACCTCTTCTTCAGGTCTTCATGGCATCTATGAAAACTACGTGACCTAACCAGGCAAATGATTGTATTCCAAAACATGTTTTTAGGTGCAGTTACTCTTAGATAGATACCCAAAACTAATAAAAACAGATGGTGACGCGTTCTTCTGAGCTGTACCACCCTGATGCTCTGTCATGAATACTGGCTTCCTGAGGAGTTGAGTCCTGGAGAGAGGACGCCGTCTCTCTACCTGTGAAGCCGTCAAACATCCAACTGGGGTTTGTTTGTGTCGGCAGTCGAGTTGATCCTCAGCAAGAGTTCTCTCAACACAATGTCCGACGCCCCGGCCATCTAGCTCTGAAGCTCAGCCGAGGGGCCAACTGTAAGAGTGTCTCAGCCAGGGGCCAGAGCAGGTCCAAAGGCCTGGTGCTGGGAGGCTCTGACAGGGGCAGCTGAATCCCAGCAGCCCCTCAATGCCTCGCTCATTCTTATAATTAGACACTTGGAGAATTAACTCCCGCAAGGGTAAGATCTGGCTCCTATCCCCTACAGCCAGAGGAGAGTGGACTGAAAACAAAGTGTACACTTGATCATTTTTAAATCGTAAATTTCAGTGATCTAAAGATTTGTCAGTGTGGTGTAGAGATTTACTGCCTCTGGCCTGTTTTCCAAAAGCATCCATCATTTTTTTCTTTAAAGCAAATTCTGATTTAATTTGTCTGTTTTTTAACAACCGACATCCAGGATACCTCAGGACATCCCAACAGAAAGATGTGTCAGAATTTGTGCTGAGAGGTGAAAGTTTTTCTACCTTTTGAGGCCTCTCCGAAACACAAGACAGCCAGAATCAAACACACTGCTATCTATGATGCCGGTCATGAATAACGGCATGCTTGGTCGGGAATCAGCATGTAGTTTGTTATGTCTCTCAGTCAAATCATGCCAATAGTCGCTTAATCTGACACAATGATCATCTTGACAGACAAATATATTGCATTGCCTGAAGGTAATGGCATGACATGGCTGTCTGAGCATCTCCATGTTTGTCAGGTTGAGGGGGATCCCACTGCTCATCATCTTCACTTTTTTGTTGACTTTTTTATGTTTAAATTACATTACATAAAGTTGCATCAGGAGTTTTACAGTTATGATTTGAGTTTAGTGAATATCTAGAACTATTTGTAAGATGGTAACTTACTTAACTTTCATTAAGATTCTTGATTTAATTATGAACAGTGAATTCTCTGCCTCAGCAGCACAGCACGTTGATTGACGATGACGTCTGCTTCAAGCCAGAATTACGACAAGACCGTGATCTAACGTCGTTGGGTCTCGTTTTGTGTCTGCTTTATTTGATGATGCTGCAGCACACTATTTAGACTGGGTGTGTAGTATGTTTTTCTTTTTAACCATGACCACAGTGTTTTTCTAACCTTCACCGTACTGTAACTGCTAGGCTGGTAAGAATTGAAAAAACATCTCCATCGAGCACAATCTGAGGTTGCTCAGATGGTAATAAAGTTAAATTTTCCTATCCTTTCTGTTGTTCTTAAAATGTGTCATGCACGTTGTCTGCTTCTATATTTTGATTTTGTATCTTTCCTTTTCTTTTCTTAGTCACGTGATAAGCACATTTCTTGAAAAATTGATAATTCTATGTCGTTTACATGTTACGTTTATTTTCTCCGGAGTGTTGGCTCATGCCTTGTGTGTTTTCCTCTGTACTTCCTGTGCTGGAACATTTTCTCGCTGATGTTTCCGCCTGACATTCATCGATGTGAATATACAGCATCTTAATTAGTGGGGATGGGACGCTCCTCCCTGCTGAAGCCCCCCACTTTGTGTGGGCAGGTGCAGCTTTAAATGACTTGACATTTTTTGCAGTGTGCAGAAGGTGGCAGGTTGTGATCCTGCAACCCACATCTCATATACATAATCCAGCAGGCAGGCGGGCCCCTGCTCTGGTTGAATGGGGGGGGGGGCTCTCCCTTCCTCTGGGGACATTTCAGGGCTGAAAGAGAACCCTCACCACCCCGCTACCGGGGGCCTGTGGGCACAGTGAGAAAATGAAGACCTCTGCGCCCCTCTAAATCCCCAGGAATTTCTCATTAAGCAAGGGTCCCGGGCTGCCGAGGGCCCTCTGGGCCCTCACCCACCCCCCGTGAGGGGTCTCCCTCTCTGGCAGGGAGAATGGAGCTCTCCACTCCACTTTGTGCTGGTGGACCCGCTACCAAGGCCTGTTATTCACCTTCTCCTTTCTCACCAGCACAAGAGCTCACTCCCAATCATGCTTTTAAAGCCCTCAGGACTTCCTCTTCCTTTCATTCTTTTTACATAAGTGTGTGTGGGTGTATGTGGGTGTGAGTGTATGTGTGTGTGTGTATGTGTGTGTGTGTGTGTGATGTCTAATAAGACCAAAAGAGAGAAAGGCATAATTGAATTTGACATTTTTTAATGGTATCCTGAGATATTTTTGTCTGGAGGCGCCAAAGCTGGATTGAAGCGGGCTCTCATTTCAAAGAGTGTTTTTTTCTTCCTCTTTTTTTCACACGTTGTTCGTGAGTACAAGTAGGATTAATGAGGATTATGTATATGAGGAGAGGTAATGAGTTTTGATGAGAGTAGGGAGGATATTTAGCGTAAGATTTCAAAACATCTCGGCGAGTCAGCTGCTCCCGACTTCTCCTGAAGTCACTTTATCTTCATCTGTTTTTCTGCGAACATATAAACATGACACCAAAAAAAAAAAAAGACAAAACGCATGACAGAGATTTTATGTTTTAGGCTGAAAAATATAAATAAGAAGAAGAGACAATCCCCGTTTGCGTGTTTGGTTTCTTCCTTAAAGAGAAGCTGTTACCTCCCCTGTGTGGAGAAGAGCTGCTGCTACAACAAGACTTCATCCCACAACGTTCAGTGTGCAGGCATTCAGAAAAATGACTTAATCTGCTTACTACCTGTTCAGAAAGGTTCATTTGTCTAACGGTCTTTAAAGTCTGTAACTGAAATAATATTTTAATAAAGATTCAAATGTTTTTTTATACATAAAGTCATTTGAAGTCAAAATGTAGTTACTAATATTGCATTTCAATTAATTTAAACCATAATAACACACTGACATCACACAGTATGTTAGACTGACATATTTTCTGATGTGGTGACAACTTATAGTGGTGGAAAGTAACTAAGTACATTTTCTCAGTACTGTACTCGAGTGCAAGCTTGAGACAATTTGAAAATAAACTTGTTAGTTTAGTATTTTCATTAATTCTGCTACAGTAGCTGACATTTCAGAGGTAAACAGACTTTTCACTGGATTCATTTGATAACTTTAGCTACATTTTACTTTGATTCATGTTATAATCCACAATATAATTAACAAATAAATTGTAGGGGTTTAGATATAATGAGACTTTTGTATCAACTATGAATAATATGATAATCAATAATATGATGTAATGATTCTGAAATTGGAGATTCTACATAATGAGTTTAAGTATATTTTGATGCCTATATCTTTGTACTCTTACTCTACCACAATTTCAACGCACATCTTTTACTTATAAGACTACACCGGTACTTTCACGTAAGTAGTTGATCTGAATACTCTGCCATAGCCTACAGTTTATTTTGTGTACGTCATTATGCTTTTAATGTAACAATTAAGGATACATAACCTTATGTTTACCTTTGTTTCTCATCAGATGTAGATCTTTGCACTGTCTCTCATTATCGAGCGACATTTTTCATGTATTTTGGTTTATTTTTCATCATTTATTTGTATTTATTTTTTTACTCTTGGTCCTTGTTGAGAGAAAACAAATGACTCTGTTACGTTGGTGAATCTCAGGTGAACAACAGTGTGTGAGAAAGTCAACAGGTTCAACTGTCCTCAGCCGAACGTGGTGCTTAGTTCTGGTCAGAAAAACATAATTTTTGCTATCGGATTATGCGTCCACATTACTGCCCGGATGTGTTCTGCCGGACAGCAGAGAGCAGCTCCTCTGGTCGCTGCAGTTTGAGCCTCAAAGGGCTGATATCTGTCTCCATAGCGATAAGATGATTCATCATGTGGGGTTGTTGGTCAGCAGTGACTCAACTCCAGGTGCTGAGTTTTTTGGCTGCTTGTAACCCCTAAAAATGTGTTTCCTCTGGTGGCGTGTCCTCGTTTGTCCTTATGCTGTTTTGGTTCTGCACACGGAAATGAACATATGTGTAGAATAACGACAGGCAGGATGACTCGTATATGGTAGCAGCTTTGTGGTAGAATCATTGATTTGTTGATTTTGGCTGGTGAAATGTTGGTTTACAAGTTTCTTTTGGTACCTAAATACAGCGGAAGAATACAAGACTGTGATTAACAATTAGGCAATTTAATGTGACCTGTGCAAAAGTCCCACTGTCTAATCAGTGCCTTGACTGGGATTCAGTGGCCTTAGACTTGTGAGTTGTGTTTATGCTGTGAGAGTCTAGTGCTCACCTCTTCAAAGTGTGTGAGTTAAGACTCTGTGTTCATCTATTTACCAAAGAACTGTAAGGAAGTGGTTTCACTGGGGATTGAACCCAGGACCTTCTGCGTGTAAAGCAGACGTGATAACCACTACACTATGAAACCACAGGGATGGAGCTCAGACTTAAATAAAAAAAAAAAATCTGATCTCATTGGTGAAGTCATTTCCAGAGTGTTGTTTTTCTCTGGGTTGTTTGTGTTTGTGTGTGTGTCAGCCCTGTGATGAACAGGGTGTACCCTGCCTCTCGCCCAAAGTCAGCTGGGATCAGCTCCAGAATGGATGGATGTTTTTCCCTGTTAAAAGGGTTTTCTGGGGGAATTTTTCCTCACCCAAATCAAGGGTCTAACAACAAAGGGTGTTGCATGCTCATAAAGCCTCCCGAGGGGAATTTTGATTTGTAATTTTGGGCAAAATAAATAAAATCTGACTTGACGTCTCTCATCTGGATTATGGCGGTTGTGCAGTTCTCCAAATATAATATATATTTTTGTGAGATGTTGGGTAACTTTACCTTTTTGACCTCAAACAGTCGTTGAAAGACATCTGAAACATAATAAAGGACCCCAACCAGACACTGCTTTCTATACAGTAGAAAGCATTCGCTAACAGTGTGTTGCATTTTATAATCTCATCATGTGTCTTTAATGCAAAACTGCAAATAATTCATTAATCTCCGAAGTAATAACTTGAGTAAATGTACTTAAATACTTTTCACCACAGCCTGAAGTAATAAAAGTGCTCCTAACAACAGAAATATCTGCAGTGTAACAGAAGTGGAGCAGAGAAGGGGAACGAAACTGAGACGAAAAGAAAAAAAAAAGTTGAATTAGAGAGAGAGAGTTGTCCCACACAGGCCATGACAGCTGACAGCTGGGTTCAGCGGGGGTCAGAGGTCATGGATTGGCAGCAGTGGGGGAGTGAAGAGGAATCTAAAACAACAGGAAGACACACACACACACACACACACACACACACACACACACACACACACAAACTCACACTAACACACATATTTCCGGGAGAGGAGAGGAGCGCGGGCCTCCGGGACTTTCTCTCTCTCGTGTGACAGACAGTTGACTAAGACTTCATCAGTGTGTGATGTGAACGCTTCCTCCAGCATATCTAATCCAGGAGCTTTCACTCTGTGTGTGTGTGTGTGTGTGTGCACTCTTACATGCTACCAGAGTGGCAAACCAGGCATATAGGTTTATCATGTGCTGCTGTCATATCTGCTCTTTCTTACATTAAATAACTTACGTTAACCTTTATATACTTTATTGTCATCCTCTCTACTTGTCCCTGTAGTCATGACCCCCTCATGTCTAATTTCAGGCTCATCATCTGTTTCAGCGGGGGGACTGGCTCATCTGCTGCTCAGAGGCTACAAAAAAAATCATTTTACTGCACAGCCTTCACAGATCAAACTTGAGTTTTGTTATCAATATTTGCAAAGTCTATGAATCGCTATATATCAGGTGATACAAAAGGCCAATATTTTAATTCATTTGATATTTTGCTTGCGAATAGGTTGACAACACTACAACGGCCAATATCCAATATTAGCCCAATTAAGTTGGGCTAATATAATAATTACGTTGCCACTAGTGTCTGTCCTCTTGGCACATTTGGCCCAATTCTCCTCATTACCCACCCCAGCCCTGCATGCTACTCTCTTTTTAGGACCAGTTAGAAATGAGTTTTAGACATTGGCAGTGACTATTTTGGAGAAGTAAGGATGTCTTTCCCCCATAAGGCAGACTGTTAGTTCAAAGAGGTTATGACTCATTTCATATATCCGCAACATTCTCAATTTGTTTCAGGTGGGGGGCGTTTGTTTTATGCCATCCCTCATTCTTCTTATGATTCCTGTCTGTATCTACACTGTCAAACTGTCCAGACTAAGGTGTCTGATGGTCAAATGGCTTCAGAAATCCCTTCCTCCAACACCTCTCCGACGCCGCTGTGTCCCACTATTTCTGAATGTTGGATTGACCCGGCATGCAAAGGCGAGAAACAAGCCAGATTTTCTCTGTAGCTCTCTTTTTTCACTCTTTATACAAGCATTTCCTTCATTTTTCACCTGTATACCCAAGTGCAACACTATGAATGTCTTCCAGGAAAGACTGTCTGAAAATATGTACGGCGCCATAACCCTTCCCTGTGACAGCTGGCTTTTTACTCCACTCCAAAGTGTTGTGCAACTTTTCAGATCATCAGCTTTGGAAAGTTACAGAGATGGTCGGACACCACCAACCCCCCCACCACCAATTTGACATCAGAAGGTTTGCTTTGAAGAGGTTTCCAAACTTACTGGACCATCCGACAAGCAAGCATGGCCGTGGCCAGTATACTCAGGCTGTACCCAATTTCACAGCAATTCCTCCAGCAGTTGTTGGGATATTTCAGCAAAAGACAAAAACATATGGTGGCACTAGAGGAAAAGTGTGAGGATCTGACATAACAGTAGACTACACCAAACACATACACCAAAGGTCTGTCCTACGGTATTTAAGAATCATGTCTGATTCTGATTAAAAGTTTCTGAATCTGTGAAAGTGAGGAAGACAGGAAATTTCTCTTACACCACTCTTTGAACTTCTCTTGAACCAAATCACACAATTTTAGGCTATCATACGAGCTTGATGATAATGTAATGTCATATTTTTTAACCTCCATTTACTGAGGACGAGGATCACCAAAGTCTTTAGGATTCATGCTCTTGAGAACATGAATGACTTTGTGTCACAGAGTTTTTCTGAGCTCATGAAAAGAACAAGAAAAATAATTAATTCATGAATTCCCTTGGGGGGAAACATATTTTTTCACAACAGTAATATTACACATACAGACACAAGATCATGCAATTGTTGGGAAGAATGACATTGTTAGCCAGTTAGGAGTTCAGCCCAGTCATCCACAGTCAGTGCTGACATGCTGGACTTAAACCAGGAAACCTCTGGTTCTCAAGCCAAGTGCTCATGGACTGAGTTTTTTTTTCCTCACCTCTTCAAAGTGTGACAGTTAAGCTAACTTATTTAATGAATAACTATAAACCAATGGTTTCACTGGGGATTGAACCCAGGACCTTCTGCGTGTAAAGCAGACGTGATAACCACTACACTATGAAACCACATGACGAAGAAGAAAAAAAGATTGAATGAAAGATTGATGAAAGATTATAAATGAATAAAAATGTGATTCATATTACTTTATTTTGAAGGTAAAAGTGTAGAACAATTCACACCATGGGTGATGTCAGCCCCACAGACTTAATATTTTTGTCACTTCAATCTACATTCATGCATTTATATATAAAAAAGACATGGTCCCAAATAAATATTGTGTGTATTTAAGTGTGCCAGAAGAAGACGTCCCAGCTCACACCAACAGTCAGATGTTTGCTTTTAGTCGTGTTGTCGGAGCATTGTTACACACTAACACAACCTGTGCTGTGCTGCCCTCTAGTGGACATGACAAGTCTTTACAAGGGAAACTACAGAAGTACAGAAGCATCATCACCATATTATTATATAACACATTATTGTATTGTTAATACTCACAGATCAATGTGTAAATAACATTTTACTGTTGTAGTTGAGGTGGGGCTGTTTACACTATATACAGTTCTTTAGTTTAGCCCATCGGTTCCCGACCTCTGACGGGCCCCCTGCAAAGACCCACAAGATAAATCAGATAAGTAATAGGAGAAATCTGTATTTATTGTTTGGACTGCTCAGTAATGTTTTCCCTTTTTGTGCAATATTGGATGATTTTACTTCATCTGAAACATGACCAAACAGTGCATTGTCCTCTGTAAGCTAACATATGTGTCAGATAAATGTAATGAAGTAATGAAGTAAAAACACATCAGAAAAAGTTTGACATTTCGGTAAATATGGTTATTCGTTTTCTTGCAGGAGAAGATCAGCATCACTCTCATGTCTCTACACTTAGTATGAAGCAGTCTGCTAACTTAGCTTAGCATAAAGACTGTAAGGCTGTGTGTGTTTTATATGGTTTAAAGTACAGAGATATAACTTGCGAATTAGTGAACTTTAGAGGTACTTGCAGGGGTATATTGTTACCTTTGTCACCCCTTGTTTCCAGTCTTTATGCTAAGCTAAGTTAGCCACCTGCAGGTGATGGCTTCATTGAGAGTGGTAAGAATTTAGTAAAAGGTCCAATGTGTCAGATTTAGGGGGCTCTATTTACAAAATAAGACTGTTGAAATGTTTGATCAACCATTGAAGGATGCAAAGGACAACTCAGTTCTTCTTATTCTTCCATTTTTATTTTCTTAACGATGGGTTTAGGTTTGATGATTTCAGTAGACATGAATAAATGATGGAATTGAATAGAATAGGTTGATAACCTTCAAGAAACAGAAAAGACATTCATTAGTCTCAAATAAATAAATAACAGGAAATATTTTCCCTCAAAGTTATCCTAGTTTCTTGATTCAAGAAAGTAATTCAAGTTAACTTTTCTCAAAACAGTTACGTAAAGCATCATCATACTTAATTAAATTCACCTAAATCATTAATAATTATTAGCATACCAAAGTTATTCAACTTAAACTGTAATTTACTTGATAATAATTAACCCCAGTCGTGGAGAAGCATGACCTCATTACACCATCCACATCAAAGTTGTTCCTTTCCTACTGGCTGCGTCTTTCAGACTGATTAGGAATTGTGGTCCTTCCTTACCTCCAGGAGCAAGTGAAAAGACTAACTGCATCCAAACCACCAAATCCATTTAGTGCCATGCATTCCCAGTGGGTGCGCAGGCAAATATGGTCCCTCTAAGAGTTTCTGTTAAGAGCACCAACATCTCTTGTGTGTGTGGTCGCCCCCTGCAGGTTTGGAGTGCAGATTCAACGGTAAATGCTCTTGAAAATGAAATGAGATCTGACCTAACAGAAGCCCAGGGCCTGTTATGTTTCTCCTCTACTGTAACATCTCTGTCACGGTAGAAAGGAGAAGGTGAAGCCATGGACTGCATTTCAGCAACTACATTAGTAGATGTCACTGAATCCTACACGCTGGACCTACATTGGTCCAACATTGGTCATGGCTGGTCCTGATACGTGGATTGTGCCACCATTGTTATGAAGAGGCTGACTGCCTTCCCATTGTTTTCCCTTCCCTTGTGTTTCTCGCCTTTCTTTTGTGTTTCACTGGGCGTGGCCTCGGGTTTCCTCACTCACCTTCCAGATCAGCTCACCACCTGTTCCTCATCAACCATTCAATCCCTGCAGTATTTAAGACTGGCTCAACCTCTCAGATTCTGCCAGATAGTTCAGTCTGCTTTTGTGGAACAGCTCCCTGCCACCTTGCAGCCAAGTCTAGTTCTGTTTTTGAGTTTTCACCTGTACTAAGTGTTACTAAATTTACCAACTAGAGTGTTCTTCTGCATGTATATTTTAAATAAATAACTAAAAATATACAGAAACCAATTTTGTTTACTACATATGTGTTATTTCAAAGTAATACCTTCAAGCTACAATGTAGAAAACACTAGAAATAGAGAAAAAAAAAAAACATTGAATAAGAAAGTGTGTCCGCATGTTTTATCAGTACTGTGTGTCATAAATATATTTTTTTATTCAATCAAGGAACAAAAAAGTGCAGGATTTTATAGGAATCTATGTGAAGATTTTTTTACAACCTGTAAATCCTCAAACTTCCTAAAAAGCTATAAGAGAAGAGGAGAGCCTCCATATGTGAGCCAATGAGCTGTCAGCCTCATGAGTAATGTCCGAGGGGGGAGGAGGGAGGCTGCATCCGCCTGGAACAGCCTGTTTTCTACCATCCCTCCCTCCCTCCATTCTCCATCCCTCTCCTCTCTGTTCCTCTCCAGCCTTCACAGGAAGAATGAAGCCTTGTGCTCGACCTTGCCTGAGAGAAGAAACGAAGGAGGGCGTCTTCGTTTTGTATCCGTACACGAACACAGCATGTCGACAAGCTGCACACTGGGACATCATGAGCCATCTTCTCCTGAAACTCTGACTGAAGGTCACGGTTAAGTGCCGAAAACTTGACAGCTGACAAACACAGGCACATCTTTTTCTAATGACTAATTTTTTTTCTTTCTTTTCTCTGAATGGATGGCGTGACTGATTCCTTCAAGTTTAAAGGAATAGCTGACAGTTTGAGAAATACTCCTATTCCTTTCCTAGATGAGAACACAAGTATGAAACTATAGCCAGCAGCCAGTTATCTTAGCATAAAGCTAAGGAATCAGGGAGAAACAGCTAGTTTAGTTAAACAAAGACTACCAGCACCTCTTAGGCTTACTAATTGACCTGTTGTATCTATGGGGTCAGATCTGTACACATCAAAATCTGTTTTCAGATTCATGAGTGTATTGAGATTTGTAATGTGCACCTGTAAGAGGTGCTTGTCTGTGTACAGATAATCCTGGATGAAAACTCTAAGAATCTTGCTGGAAGTACAGACAAGTCATCAAATTTGTCTTTGTGCCTCATGCCTCAGTAAACACACACCCACTTTATATGATGATAGCCTAAATGGTATACGACAGTTAAAGTAGCTTGCAAAATACCGATATGGGCACTGAATTTGATGAATTTACTGTTTATAAGGCCTCAAATGAGGCAAGAATTAAGTTGGAAAATCGATAGACACTCCTATATTTTCAACTCAAAGCAAAATGTTCTTGGACTTTTCAGTGGTTAATATCTGTACGCACTTACAGACTTGTCTACACATTTACAAATTTCAATACTTTTTACATATTTGCAAATTCCTGTACACGCTGACAAATCTCAGTACACATTTAGATTTCTTTTATATACTTTTTCAAGTTTATGTACAAGGTTTATGTTCTAGGACTAGTAGTAGTAGCAGTAGTGACTTGCAGGAGAACTTCTTGCTGGAGTACAGATGAAACAAATAAGATGTAACATGTTGATTAGTGAGCTTTAGAAGTGAAGTGCAAACCCTTTCATGTTTGGACTGCGACAAGCTAGTTGTTTCCAGCCTTTATGCTACACTAAGCTGACTGTCTAGTGGGTAGTGGTATTGTCTTCTCACCCAAGTCCAAGCAAAAAAGTGAAAACAGATATTTCCAAAATGATTTATTACTTACGTTTTTAAGGTGAGATTAAGTTGTTACACATACCTACATTCCTACATTAGATTCTTCCAGCAGTGCTTCTGGAATATCCCTCATATTTTCCAGCCCTGAAGCCATAAAATATCCTACTTGTATATTTATATTACACAGGTTCAAAGTCTGTTCTTTGAGTTATAGTTTTCTAGGTCTAACGTAGGTCTAATAACCACCTAATGATAAGGTCATTCCTGAGCTGGGAGGTGCCTTGCCCACCCGTTGGCCACCCTCTGATACACCCCTGACAGGTGGAGAATAATCTTGTAATATAATATATTCCATGTGTATGCTAACACTTCTAGCAAGTTTTATTCTCAGTTATAATTAATTAAGCTATAATTATAATCTAATTACTTTTTGACACTCAAAGTTATTAATTACTTTTCAAAAGAAGATTGTACAATGTAATACTTTTCTGTTAAACTACCCAATAATCACAATATTAAGTAATAATGTTCAATAATGCAATATATTTTTAATAGTACATCATTTGGAAAGGAACATTTCTGCATACTGATACCTTTATTTTGCTGAAAAAACTTTTGATTGTAATGTTTTTAGACTATGGCGTTTCTACTTTTACTTAAATAAATCATCTAAATATTTCTTTCACCACTTACTTTACACTAGGTTGTAATGTTTACTTTTTATTTCAACTGTTTCAGGGAGGTTTTGGTTTAATTTAGGGTAATTTTAGAGGCTGTAGTTTCCACTGCACTTGAGCTGCATTACGTTACACCGATATTTATTTAGAAGCAAAACCTCTCATTAAAGGTTTTGGTTTAAGTTTAAATAAACTGAACAACCTATAACCTTCATGGAGGGAGGATTCATTGCAGGACTGCTGAATTAGACTGCATGTTTTAGCTTGTTGTACCTAATAAACTGGCTAATGAGTGTATTCCTTGTGGTTTAAAGTGTATCTAGTCAAACTAGTTCACACAGACAGTATAAATACAGGCTGCCGACATGCTGACGCGGATCATCGCGGGCCAAATGACGCCTCTGTGCTCATGCAAATCACCTGTAACATGCACATGTCACTCAAAGCGGCTAAGCTCTTTGATTATGCATAATCTTAATATAATTTGAACGGGTGAGTTCTATATAAATTCACCTTCGGTACAGTTGTCATGAATGGGGAAATTAGCTCTAAAGACCAAAACTGTTTTTTGTACCAGGCTGTAAACATGTTTATTTCTGCTGTGAAGTTGGACATTTTAACATGGAGGCTTATGGAGATGGAGCGGCAGTAGCTCAGTCCATAGACACTTGGCTTGGGAACCACAGGGTGGCAGGCTCAAGTCCAGCATGGACCAAAATATGGAAGGTGGACTGGTAGCTGGAGAGGTGCCAGTTCACCTCCAAGACACTGCCAAGGTACCCTTGAGCAAGGCACCAAATTCCCCCAACTGTCCATCACTCCACCATCTCTCTCCACATTTGCATGTCTATGAGTGTTTGTACTGTATGTGTGTTCGGGTTAAAATGCGTGTAAATAAAAAACTGAGTGAAAAAAAGAATTTCATTGAGGGATTAATAAAGTATCGCTTTAGCCAGCCTCAAGTGGTCGTTTGAGGAACTGCAATTTTGCAAGACACAGGTTGCTGCTTGGTCATTACCTTTACTTTTAGTTAACTATATCAACAGTCTATCCATCAGTTTTAAGATCAACTATTTCAAATGTTTAGCCATTTTTTCTGTTAGCCAACTAATGTTCATCCTTTACTACTAGTGAACTATTTCAAACATTCATTCATTACTTTAAGCTGTTTCAACTTCTCTGCTCATTTGCTAATTTCTTCATCAAATTACGACACAATCTTTACACATTTGCCACTTGTGTTCCACATTTGGGAGCGATATTAGAAAAGAAGATATAGGCTAAGGAACTATGAATAATATGAACAAACACTTGATTTTTTTTTTTTTCTTTTTTTTTTTTTTTTTTAGAAAGGATGATGTTTATTGTATTCTACTCTATTTACTGAAGGTGTTTTGGCTTGGCGTCACCTGTAGGGCTCACAAACTGAAGTATTCCCTGAAACGAGGGGGACTTCCCGATGTATAACAGGTTTTATTTCTGAGGGTCTCATAAAGCAACTCCAGAGCTTTGTCAAACCAAACCCTGGTTTGATTCAGCAGTGCAAAATGGGTGGAGTGGAAACTTGCTCTGACTAATCGGCTCACAGCTCCTCTAAATGAGAGTGAAACCGCCGGTGCGCGGCGCTGTTCTGCGCGGCACAAGGACCGCAGCAGGCCCCGTCCTGTCTGCCTGTCTCTCGCTCGCTCTCTCTTCTCCTTCCCCTCTCCTGCCTGTGTCTATAAGTGTCTCTCTGTATTTATCACCAAACGCCTTCAGTCAGGATCGAGCCTGAAATGTAAAACGCACCCCAAATCGTCCGTGTTTCCGTCTCAACCGAGAGAGAGAGAGAAAAAAACAAAAAGGAAACACCGGTGAAAGTGGGGAGCTGATTCACCGAGAATGGTTGCAGAAAACGTGAAACATTCACATTAACACTCCTGCAGAGACTCGTGTTTTCTTTTTTTCTCTCCTGTGAGCTCAACACTGACCCAATCGAGCTTTGAGCTGCTTTCATATCACTTCGTCATTAAATCCCTCCAATATTTCCCAGAGGAGAGGAGGGCTGTGTGGCGGCCGTGTCGATCATGAACGCCGTTTCCCATATCGCCTCTCGGTGACAAGAGTGCAGCATGTGTGTGAGAGGGGAAGGGGGGTATTTTTTTACACCTGAAACAGCCCCTATACCCGCCCTGCTTGTCCTCACTGACACATCGTCCCCTTATCTCCAAATGTGCACGTTTCCTCGCCCTCAGTATCAAACCCACCAAAGCTGAAATCTCGCATGTCTCTCAGCTGAGCTCCGGCCGAGAGCTGCAGTTGTTTTTTTCAGCTCTCACCCTCCTCGTTTCTGAAAAAATGAACGTCTTTCCTTCACATGCATCAGAAAAAAACTAACCAAACAAGCACAGCCGACGCTTAAAGTGCCATTAAATGTTGTGGGGCTTTTTTTTTTTTTGCTGTCAGACGTGCGTTTGGCACTGGCACACACACACACACACACACACCAGAGGATAACTGTGCCTCAGTCCCCCCTGTCGTGGCAGAAAACGCTCACAAGACAGTGACTTTGGGAGGCATAGCATGTAAAGAAAAATGTTCCTGTCGTGGCATGGGTGATTCAAGACTCAAAACAGCCTCCAGAAAACACCTCCAGAGCACGGCAGAGGTGCGCTTTGAGCCTCAGTTTCTCCGTGGCTGGGTGAACTTTATATCGAGCATGTATTAACACTTTGTGGCCTGTTTTTTTTTTTTTTTTTTTTTTCTTTCCTCCTCTAAAGGCTGGAGGACTCCATTTTGAAGGGACCGGGTGTACAAGCCAGAGAGAGAGAGACTACACACAGCAACTCGTCTCAGGAAAGGAAACCCATCTGTGTTTTCCGGGTAGCCCTGCTGCACCATTGCTTCTCATTGCTGGTGTTGGGTGGACATCTTTGAATTACTTCATCTCATTTGATTTCTACCGTCTCATCTTCAGGCGCATGTGTGCTTGCCCCCAAAGTGCGTGTCGGGGTGTTTGGTGAAGAAGATGCCAGTTTGTTTGGCACAACTTTGGCATGTGACATGTCATTAGTGATGCCAGCCTGGTTTGAGGTTAATAATTGATGCTTTTAATTAAGGAGAGGGGCGGGGCGATTTTTTTTTTTTTTTTTTGGAGGTGTCGTGTGGATGTCCTTTCTTTCTTTTTTTTTTTTTGATGGCTGTCAGCTCAGATTTTTTTTTTCTTTTTTTTTTTTCTTGAGGGGAGATTTACGGCCCCTTCTGTGCTCCATGCTGTGGACCGGCTGGGGAGGGAGGCAGTGGTGACGACTGGCAGTGCGCACAGCAGTCAGTGAGAGAGAGAGAGACAGAGAGAGAGAGAGAAGACTGACTTTCAAAGGGGACAGGCAGGAGTCTGCAGGCAGAAAACAAGACAATAAATCCAAAAAAAAAAAAAGACGGCGAATTAGAAAGTTATCACAAAGCAAAAAAAAAGGGGAGGGGGGGGAGTGTCGCTGGAGGAGTACAACACGCCTGAATTTCTATTTCAGGGGCCGCTGGACCAGGCTTTAGCGCATGTAGAGAGGTGGAGGGAGGGAGGGAGGAGGAGGGAGGTGAGGTGAGGTGGGGGGGGAGTGAGTGAGTGAGTACATTTCACAGGCCTAGTAGTATTGCCGCTGGGTCTCTCCTCATCCGCTTTCAAAAAATTGGAAATTGGCACATTTAAACGCCAAAATGAACGGGGCGAGGGTCATGTTTGCGGTGGCCGACACCGGAATGGTAAGATTCTCGCGACAGATCCCGTGTCATGTGGCGTTTTGTCCGTGATTTTGCTGTTTGATGCACACATAGCCTGCATCTGTCGGAGGGGAAGCCTGTGGAAGTGTGTGTGTCTCTCTGTGTGTCTGTGTGTGTGTGTGTGTGTCACTGTGTGTAGGTGAACTTGTTTTTTATGCCGTCGTCTCGTGTTATGTAGCGTTTGTGTTTCTATCTCGTGCAGTCATGGTGCCACTGCAAACCACAACGACACACACACACACACATGCAGTTGCACACACCAATACACACAGACACACACACACATGCACACGCGCGTTGCATACACGCGCACGCACCAACGGGTCCATTTTAATTCGTGTTTACGGCGCCGGTGTTGATTTTTTCCTCTTTTTTTTCCAACATGACGCGCTATGATAATCTCATTGGCTTTATTGTGTGTGCGCGCCGCATGCATGTGTGTGAGTTTACAGGCTGCTGACCTTATCGTACTTGATGTCATTTTCATCATATCGCGATAATTTCTCCTAAAAGGCTCTTAGAGAGCTCGGGGTTGCGGTGTTTGCGCAGGATCTCTGCCAGAGATGTCACATTAGGTCGATCCGCTCGTCATCAGTGAGTCTGTTTATGTATTATTTTTGACATCATATGAAGGCGGACCTTTTTTTTTTTAATGGATTTGATGTCCGAGCTTTGCTTTTTCCTCTCGACACTTTTAAAAATATCTCATTACCAGCTGCTCGAGATAACTTTAGATGAGCTGCAGCGAATGGAAGAGCGATTGGAGGGACATGCCATGCAAAGCAACACAGTCTGTTATAGGAATAGATTGCAGGATTATAGAAAATATGACATAAAATAGGTGGCAGCCCTGCATGCATACCACAATGAGCTCTGATGTGAGGGAAAATCTGCAGTCTTATGTTTCAAAGTCATCCAAACTTTAATGTTTATGATTTTGTCTGTGATTATTTTACTGTTTTGTGTTTCAGGGAGGAACCATGCCAGCATGAGTGGGCCTTACACAGGCCCTGGCAGGGAGACTCATCAGTCCAGCTGCCCTTTGACCCCCGGCCGTGACCTCTCCACCCACTCCTGCTCCTCCAGACACCATGACCACACCAGGATCGGACTAACCATGTCTGCTGCCACCTCCTCCCTCAAGCATGCATCTGTCTATGCGTTCACACAAAGAGGGCATTCCTCCTCCTCATCCTCATCCTCCTCATCCTCGTCGTCCTCCTCTTCTTCCTCCTCCTACAGTCCTCTAAGGAGGCTGCAGCATCTCACCTCCATGGTGAGCCAGCCT
This sequence comes from Protonibea diacanthus, assembly GCA_028641955.1. NCBI lineage: Eukaryota > Metazoa > Chordata > Actinopteri > Sciaenidae > Protonibea > Protonibea diacanthus. Next base: position 12,767,816 of record CM053990.1, read on the forward strand.
GACCTGGTCCTGCCGATTAGGGAGCCAGGAGAGAGGAGCTGGGAGTGGGGGATGAATAGGAAGGAGAGGGGGAAGGACTCCTGGGTGGATTGTACTAGCAGTGGTTATTGTGGTACCCAGAATACAAGCAGGGAGGAGAGCTTTGGTAAATCTTCTGCTGGACAAAAACAACCTGTGGTTCAGACTAGAAGTAGAGACGCACCGGCAGCCAATCGGAGCGATCCAGCAGTCTCTGAGAAAAAGACCGAAGGTTGTTTCTCAGGCCCACCCAGCCCGGCCTTCTCTCTCGACAGCAACAGCCCCTTCGCTAACGGCTTCCTCCACTTTGAATCCTCTTTGTTTGAGGATGATGACAATGATGAAGAGCGGGAGACCGTGTCACCTGTGGAAGAAGGCTTGCAGGACAAACCTGAGAGGACGGGGGATGTTCCTCAGTCCACTCCTGGAGACTTAAATTCAGACCCTAAGGATGCTATCCTGTCGTCAGCCAAAGTCGTCACTCGGTCCCAGTCCTCGGGTCAGCGCAGGAGGTACTGGGACGGCTCGGATGACGAGTGGGAGAGCGACACTGAGCTGTTCCTGCTTGAAGACAGCCCTTTAAGGCATTCAGTGGTAAGTTTGACCCTTATCACCATGAGCAAACATGTCACAAACATAGAAACAGGTGAGGACTGACATTCACCTGACTATAAAATAGTTGTTATAGTGCTGCGCTACTTAACTTCTTCCTGTGCATGACCTGGAAAGCTGAATGGCTCACTGCTTTTCACCTGTCATAACAGTGTAGTAGTCTTTGTAAATAGCGGGTGTGCACAGGTAAGACACAGCGCCACAACTTTAGCTATGCCACTGATAAACATGGTTACAAAGAACTAAAGGAAAACTTCAGGTTTAAACAGGGTGCTACGAACTGTGAACATAGAAGTTATTTACTTTGAATGGGGCATCAGTTAAGGTAGGTTAGGTTAAAAACCCTCAAAGGAAAAATCACACACCTTCTGAAATTCAGTCAAATCTGAACATGCAGACATGATATAGTGTGAAATGTACTTTGTAAGGTTATTGTAATAACAAAGATGTCCTTAAAACTGCTTAGAAATGAAAGAAGAATGTCCTTAATACTCCAGAACGTGCCTGAGAATCATCACATTTTTAAGTTTTCTTCAGCGTCAAAGTGAGAGTATTCTGTACATCCACAGGTACATTACGAGCAGAGACTGCTAACAGGCAATTTAGCATACCTTTATTGCCAAAATCTAAGCACATAAATAGGCTAAAGTAAAGGTGCTCGAGTTGTAGTCCACCGCTCCATGGCAACATAATGTTTCCTGTTTACATTCCCCAAAAATTCATGGGAACTGTAGTTCCTAAAACTTAGATGCATGATTGTCCCCCAAATAGACAAAATCCATGAACATTTACTTTGTTTTGCGTTGCACTATGAATATTGTTTGTTTGTCAAAAACCTCTGGACATACATAGAAACATCAAATTAATCAGTCAGGTTAATACAGTCAGTTTTGTCCACAGTGGCAGACTTTGAAAACCCCAGAACTGACTCGTAAGTAAACATCAAATAGGTCTTTCCCACTGCAGGAGCGCCTGTAACTTAATGTGTTTGTCACAAGTTCTGCTTTTGTTTCCACCGTGTCCTGCTCAATTTGGGGACACAATCCTCAAACTACATTTTGGCACTGCTCAGGAGGTGACACTCAATCCGAAGAAAGAGCAGCACACCAATAACTCCGATGCAGTCGTTTTAGTTTTACTCTCTCCAGGACAGCAGCCATCTGACTGACAGAATAGACTAATGACGTGTGATCAAACCATTGAGCCCACGGGACCGTCATTGTGAACATAGTAAAGACCGCAGACATACTGACATAGCGGGAAAAGCACAGGTGTTGCTTAATGACATTAACAGTGGCTTCTTTCTACTCCAGTGTCCCAGTAAGCTGTGACAGTGAGCCAGCACGCACGATACAAGGAGACTGAAAATGGAGCAGCTAAACTGAATTCAGCCGTGATTCACTTTGTGGTTTACACCTGAGCTTTTCCACATGTCATTGTGTCTGAAGAAAGTCCATAGGACTATTAGGCAGGTCAACTAGGGCAAACAAAAGCTTCCATGTGGCTCTCTACAAGTGTTTATCAGATTTTGCTGACCTTTATCTGTGTTGATGCCAAGGTCACAAGAACACCTGTTAGTTACAAAGTCACAATTTTTATGACAAAAGCAAACACCAGAGGGAAAACTGTGTTGAAGGTTAATCATTTTCTCATGATTATATCACTTAGGATCAGAAATTAGCAAGTCGACAACATCAAGCAAGTGCAGCAACACAAGACATAGCAGCAAGATAATTACATACTAGTCGAACTGCAAGAAGCCCAGCTCAGCGGCTGTCTTTCAGACTTTTATTTCACCAAGCTCTTGCCAAACAACTAAAACTCAGTATCAGATTTACTCTAGTCTGGCAGCTTCTTGTTCCGTCACTTTCTCTTTTCCTCTTCTTCACTTCCCCCCTGTCAACGTTGCCATCGGTCTACAAGCCTCTGTCAGCTCTGATGTCACACTCCGGGCCTGGCTAACAAACTGAGCTAACATTAGCTAAGAGCAGCTATAGTTCACAGCGGTCTACTGTCTGTCAGGAAACTGTAACTCACAGAAAGTTAAGGAGGACGTCAGGGGGAAAGCAGAAAATGTTTTCTCCTAAAAATATGATCCGGTTTCACTAAAATCAGCAAAATAGTTGGTGGTGTGTGACTTAGCGCCATGAAGCGTTACACAAAGTTACACAGTGAAACAACAGAACAGACACGATTTATTTGATGAAGTCAGTGTAGCAACAAAATTATTATTTATGTTATTTCATGGTAGGAAAGTTACATAATGTTGCTTTAACTTGCCATTTTTTATGTGGATGATCCAACTGGTGTTGATGATAAATGTATTCAATTGAAGTAATTAATTCCTCAAAGCGGGAAAGTTCTTCAGCTCGCAGAGCCATGCTGTCAGTATCTACATGTACCAGCATGCATTGCACTTGAGTTTCTGATGCCGACATCCACTGAGCAAGCTAAGTTGGCTGCTGGGTGCTAATTAAAGTTACACAACTTTGACAAACAAATGAATTCCTGCAGGTTGACTAATCACCAAGCTGAAAAAGTCATAAGAGTATACGTCAAATGACAGCGCTGATTCTGGTCTTTCTCGGTCAATATAGCATGCACTGAGGGATTTATTGCTTCAATTGACTGTATTTACCATCAACACTGATCTCTCTGGTTGAACACAACATGCTAGGAAGTCACTATTCCTGTCTAAGAAATAGTTACAGCACGTCACATTCGGAAAAAATCACAACTTGTTTTTTCATATGTTTTTGTAACAATTAAACAATCAAGCTATGACATGTTAATTAGAAAACTTTAGAAGTGCTGCTAGTCTGAGGTGTACTTGATGATTTTAATTATGTCGTTCAGTTCAAAGACTGTTAGTCACTGACTGTGTAGTCCGTTAACTTTTTTTTAGTAGTACGTTCAGTTTGTTGCTATTCAAGTTCAAGCTGTGATGTTCAGCTCACTATGAAACAAGGCCTATACAAGCACCGTTTGAGGTTAATGTATCTGCAGCCTGCTATTCACGTCATCATGATTGTGTCTGTGGCTCTGGTGTGTCATGAATGGGCTTCACTGGGCTGTGAAGGGTGTTGCATTGCTAACAGCAGCCAATTTAGTCAGTGACATTGGTGATTCAGTAATGTGAGTTCAGTTTGACACATTTACAAGCTAGCTGCTTAACTGTTTTAATACTAAGATGAGCTAATCATCTCCTAGCCGTAGCTTCATAAACTGACATATGGTATGACAGTGGTACTGACTTTCTCACCTAACTCTCAGAATAAATCATATAAATGTATTTCGCACAGTGTTGAGCTATCCCAGCTATGGCTACATCGTAGCAGCAGCCGGTATCAGCTCTCTGCCCAGTCCTGCTACATGCCAGTCATAACTCAGGCCTGCTCATGTACCCCACCACTCCACTCATCGTGCTGCTGTGAGCAGTTCCCATTGACACAAAGGATATACTGTAGAAGCCGATAGCGCTACCAGGTTGGGATATGTTTCTTGCTGCGGTTTGCGTTGTGGTTTGAAAACTGTTGTGGAACAAGAGAAGACAAGCTAAAATTAGAGCATGTGGTGAAGATTGTTGGTCACAAACTCAAAGCTTTGACCCGTTCTCTTTTTTTCTTGTAGTTTGGTGTTAATGTTGTATGTGTGGAAGACACACAAATGTGATAAAACATTAGATTTGGGACTACACACATTTGATGATTTTAAGTAAACAAGAATTGACATTCTGCTTTTGCCTCTCTTTCATCTTCTACCTCTACAGTATGTTTTTTTTTATATTGTTCAATTAAGTGGAAGTTATTGATGAGAAACAAGCCCATGTTGGAGCATGAATGTTCAGTTTTGACCTTTGGAAACAGTATATGGTGAAAAGAATCTAAACACAAAGCTTAAAAGTAAATAGTTTTCACTGCATGTCGCAGCCGTCATTCAGCACTGAATGCGGAAAGGTATCAAGTGGATCTTTGTCCTCACTGAATAAGTCAGTATTGCTACCTCCAACACCTTTGATGTTTTCAGATATACACCTCACAGTTGGCTCACATTTCCACGCTGTTGTAGCAGTTCAGGAAAAGACACTGGTCAGATGAGGTCAAAGAATCCGCCTAAAATACAAAATCTGTCCCATTTTCGTTCGTCTCATTGCATTTTTCTTTCTCTATTGTTATGTTGCCGACAGCAAAACAGCGTCAAGAAAAAGTCTTTGCCGCCTGTGAAGTTTTTAGAGGGTGAAGTTATTTGGGCAAAGTTCAACCGAAGACCATGGTGGCCCTGTGAGGTGATCGTTGACCCCGTACAGGGAATCTATCACAGAGTGAAAGGTGGGCCTAAAACATCATTGACATTATGATTACCAAAATGAATTCATTGTATTTTGGTTGCTTTAAATTGTGTGATTTGTGCTATGGATTATTTCGGTCAGCAATTAATTGACACCCCCGGCTGATAGCAGAGCTGTCTTCTGTCATAATTTTTGAATTAACAATATATACAAAAAGTTAAAAATATTCACTCTCAGAAATGTAGGTTTTCCTGTGAACTTTTTCTTTTTTGTGCTACTCCTACTTCTAATAAATCATGCATATATTTTAGAACAAATGCACACTACAGCCATCTTATCAGCTGATGATTCATATTTTGGTCATGTAATATGTCATTCTCGTAATTATGACATGAGTATGTACATTTGATCGTAGTCATACAGTCAGAAGGATCATGCTCTTCTGTTTTAAAGCTCCCTTTTCTTAGTTCATGCACTCTTGTACTTCCTGTGCAACACACTGTAGTTTTAAATTGCGTCTGAGAGTGAGGCTGATGTTTTTTGTTGTTGTCTTAGAGCCTAGTGACCGGCCCTGTCGGCTCTACCATGTCAGGACCTTTGGGGAACCTGCAGAGCTAACGTGGGTGGAGGAAAAATCAACTCACACTTTCCATGGAGGCTTTGAATTTGAACAGCTCCCCCTACTGCGCAGGAGGGGGAAGCAAAGGGAGCAGAACTACAAATACACTGTAATTACTATTATATGAATGATGAGTACTTGCATGTCCTCAGACTTTCAAATATAACTTCAGTTACTATGATCATGAATTATAAACAAATTCTTCTGTAAACTAGTATGTGTTCAAAGACTGAGCTGTGTCTTTATCTTTCTGCAGATTGCAAAGCGTTTTCAAAACTCTTGGAAATCCAGTGTGGCAGAAGCCGAATCTGTTCTTCCAGATAGACCCAAAATGACTTCCTCTATCTCTTCGTCCATAAATGATGCCTTGCATGACAGTTCGACAGCAGAGAGAGTGAACAAGGCCCATCCAACCTTTCCCCCGTCTACTTCACCCACCCTTCCTGAGACATCGCACTTGACCAATGGATCCATTTTATCCCCAGTAACATCATCCCCAATACCAACTCCAGCAAAGCCAAGCACTTTAAAGAAATCTTCTGGCAAGAATAAACCAAGTAAATCATCGAGGGATATGAATAGTAAACACTCTAAAAAGATGTTACGTAATAGCCCTGACCAATCGAATAGAGACAATGGAGAGTGCCCATATTCTGATCTTGACTCAGTCCCCAAGATTTTGTGTCCTAAAGCACTTGAACGTCAGCCTAAGCTAGTTCCAACTAAGCCATCTGTTACAGTTGTCAAAGAGGCGAAGAAGCAGCCAGAGATCCAGAGTGGTCTTTGGTTCAGTAAATCAGGCAAAGACAGACGACCTAAAACAACCAGTCCGATGCCAGACCGAACTCTCTTTGGTAAGGTGCCCTGTAAGAAAAAGACAGCATCCGTTGTAAGTAAAAAGACACTGGTTCCTGGTGCCTCCTCCTCCAGTGGTGGGCCCAGTGACCTGTCAGGATTGTCAGACAAGCATAAGACTCTGCTACCTGCTGAGGCAACCCTGTCACCTGAACAGACAGGACATTTGAAGTGTAAAAACACCCTGGTTGCTAATAGGCATTTTAGTTCATCTGGCAGTCCCCCTGACCAGTCAGGACTGTCAGACAAGCAGAAATCAATGGTCTCTGTTGAGACTGGTGTGGCCTCTGACAAGTGTGGGTACTCAAAGGGTAGACAGACAGTCAGTAATACAACTGACAATGTGACTGGCATAGTGTGTGACCAATTAGGTAGTTCAGATGTCAAAAAGGCCTTAGAGTCCAGCATTACACTCAAGTTCAGTGACCAATCCAGGTTTTCAGAGAGTGTAATGAATCGAACTGAACATCCTGACATGACGGCTAATAAAAAGGTCTATGTGATTGACAGGATTTCTGACCAAGCAGAAGAAAAAGAAAGTCACGAGACTCTAGCATCCACTTTAAATGTTGACACTACTGACCCATTAGTAAGACTAGAGAAGCAAACGAGTCTGGTCTCTAAATGTAGGCTGCCCTTTGTTAAATTAATACGTAAGGACATAAAGGGTAGGAAGTTCCTAAACTCCAGTGTAACCATTAGTCCCAGTGACAAACCTGAACGTACAAAGAAGGAAAAAACACCAGAGACTAATATGACTAAAATGTCTGCTAAACAATCAGATTGCATGGACAGAAAGACAAGTGTCTTAATAGATAAGATAGTCAGTTCAGAATCCATGAAGGTGTCAGTTAAGAAGTTAAAAGCAAGTGGTGGGACTGGTATTCTCCGTCTCTCTTCAGAATCATCACAAAGTAAAACTATTGTTGACGCCAATGTGGCAAAAGTGTCTGATGAGTTAGGTAGCCCAGAAGCAGAAAGGATACAAGTAAATGCAAGCAATGTGACTTCTTCATCCTCTAACCAATCAGACCAATCAGAAGGTAAGAAGACGTCTGCCTCCAATGTAACAAGCATGTCTTCTGACCAGTTAGGTAGCTCTGAGCAAAAAGCTACACCTGAAGAGAGGACAGTTTTTAATACAACAACTCCGCCTTCTCCCCAGCATGGGAGTTTAGCACGTAAGAATGCTCATGTGCCTGAAAGCCCGTCTTCTGATAAATCCAAGAAGGTTGTCCACAAAACAAAGCAGGTTCTAGATAAAGTGGATAAAGTCGTACTACAAGAGCAACCTGCCCACCTCCCAGCCAGCAATCGGCTGATGACCAGAGCCCTGGAGGCTATGCAGGAGGTGGAAAAGAAGAAACGCGAAAAAGCCAGAAACAAGGCTGAGCAGAAAGATCACTTAAAATCGTACAGAAAGTCTGAGGACCGTGTGTGCCACTCTGCACGTAACTCCACTTGGAATCCTGAGTCCAAACGGGACCATTGCACTAAAACAAAATCTCTTGAATCTCATTGTAAGGACAATGGTGAGTATGATCGGGACACTGTTTCTAGCTGTAGCACACCCCCGTTTTCTGAGTCAGTTGACTTTGAAGCTGATGTCAAGAGCGAAGATGAAGACCTCTCAATATCCTCAACCCCACCAATGGACTTCATACCTCTTACTTCTAAGGTAAAAGCAAAGAAGGAAGATCATTCCTCTGACAGGTCATCTGACAGGTCATCACCTTCCTCACCATTTTCCTTCATGAATGCCTTTAAAAACGTGCAGGAGGTATCCTTCCAGTCCCTGACCAATGAGGGTGATGGTAAACCCATCTCTTTCAAAGCAGACACAAACTACAAGTTCAGCACTTTTCTCATGATGCTGAAAGACTTGCATGACACTAGAGAACGGGAGGGGACCCCATTAGAACTGGAAATTGGGCCACCAAGTGCACACGTTAAGGCAGAGCCCTTAGTGATGCCTGGGGAGGCTACGCCTGCAGGCCAAGATCAACAACTTGATCATATTAATAAAAATTCAAGTCCAGACAAAATCAAAATTGCACGCAATGAAGACAGCACAAGTCAGCCATCCAAGAGGCCCTACAACAGAAGGGGCAGCTCCACTGGGGTGAAAAAGAAAACCAGCCGCAAAGTGCCTTGTCGTCCTGCTAGGTCTGGACCTGGTTTCCCAGGACTGGAGTCGTTCCCATCAATGGACTCCTCATCACGAGTGGAGTCCAGAGTACAGTCCATGTTGGGCTTACAGACCAGCAGCTGGGAGAGGCAGGCAGGAAGTGGTGACGGAGTGATTGGAGAGGAAGAAGAGGAGAGGTGGAGCAGAGTGAATGAGAATCTACAGAACATGGTGCCTTTGGATCAGAGGCGGCGCAACACTACGCTGTGTTTGGAACAGCAGAATGGCCTTGTTGGAGACAGCACTGAGAATAATGCAAGTTTGATGCGAAACGCTGGAGAAGGCGACAATGCTCCAACAGGTGAGGACATTGTAGTTAAGAAACATAGTCTGACCCATATCCCCCACAGTACTGCACAAACATCCACAGAAATAATATGAATGAGGGAGGTCAGAGGGGCACACAGGGAGAGACGCGAGTTACTTTCATTGAGATGAATGGAGCAGATGCATGCTGGTGGTCTAAACACAACTCAAAGTTAGCTATTGTAGTTTAGCCTACAGTTTGCATCAAGAAAAGGCACACTTACTGAATCAAGTATAAACACACAGACATGATACATATATTATTAGATTCAGTGTGACTAACACTTTCTTAGGATATTAACTTACATATCCAGACATAGACAATAAGAGAAAATGTGGATCTCCAGAACTTGCCAAAGTTCTGCAACTTGCAGAAGTTTTTTTCAATAACAGAGTAATTTGGTATTAGTTGTGTATATATCCATCGGTACATTGTTGCTAATAGCTAACTCGACAACTGTTAATTAATTAATAATTAAATATAGAATATTTATAGGGTAAAGAAAATTGGTCTCCAGTTGTAGCCCACAGTTAATTCATGGCAACATTATATTTCCTGCTTAAAAGGAAGGTGGTGGTGGCAGTCTTGATTTTTATCTGAGGGGATTTCACAGTCTCAGATTTTGAAAACCACTGCTGGAAGTCGTGTATGGTATCACGTTGACAAAATATAGCCATATTTTGACTGGAAAGAGGAGAGTGTATTGTTCTGCTGGAGTACTTAGACACCGTTGAACACTTAAAATCACACCAACCCCACAGTGCAAATAACCACACTGAAAGCACCCTTTTGCTCTTTTTAGTAATGAGTTTTGTACGTGATACACAAATGGTAAACATTTTTGCTAAGCCTTTTACTGTTTAAATGTGATTTCCTGTGATTTCTACACAATACCCCATTCTTAATAGATTGAATGTTAAGCACATTTCACCTTACTAGACTCTTAGCTTACGGGGATAAACAAAGACCAAGTTTCCTCAGAGTATTTTCTCCAGTGTATTTAGCACAGAGGAATCACTGATAAAAGCTAATGACAGACAACAACCCCTCATAGTACTATGGTTCTATATACAGTAACCTGTCAAGCTGGAATACCTAGTAGAAGAAAATTAAGTCAAGTTAATACTAAAAATGTTGGTAATGAACACAAACAGTAGTTGAATCATTTGAAATACTTTTACTAATCTACTGTATGTACCATGGCCGTAGAAAGTATGTGTTGACATGGCAGAGTCTATTAAACCGCAGGGATCTATAGCATCAGTTCTTTTTATGGTCATTACTGCTAGCAGTTGAGCTAACTCTCACTGATGAAACTAATGAGGAAATAAACAGATTACAAATGGCTTAAACGACAGCTTGAACACTACTCTTTTTGCCCGTGGTAAGAAGCCTTGGTATAAATGCACTAATAGACTTAAAAGATACATTTCAGTCAATTGACAAAGGGCTGTGTAGTTCAGATTAGAACCCTGTGGTGAAAAACTGGAATATTTCGGTTTCTATCGCTCGATGTATCACACTATAAGCAACAGGAATTTTAAAAAGCTAGTTTCTTTTCTTATATATCTTTTGTAGCGCATAAACGAATACGAAAACCAAGCAAGAGGCTGATTGAATGGACTGAAGAGTATGATCAGATTTTCTCCACGAGGAAGAAAACCAAAAAGCCTCTCCAGTTGATTGGAAAGGTAAAAATCATACAAAGTAAGATCTGTTGTAACTTTTTAACTATATGTTGTTAAATATGCATAAGACTATGGTTTTAAGCGTTCAGTATCACTTCTTGCAGCTACACATGAAACTTGTGTCAGCAGTTGACAATGAAATCATTTGTTTTCTCAGGCCACTCAGCCCATTACCCCCGTGTCCGAACCCCGGGGATCGGACAAGGACACACATGACCACCCATCCTTGAACTTACTTCCTGAAATACAGACACCACCTCCTGAGGAAATTGCTGCAACCACACCCACTGAATTACAAATTCCCAGCACTGAAAATTCATCTCCCCAAGATGCACCTGTGCTTTCCATCGACACGCTAACCCCTCCCCCTGAAGCTGATCCTTCGCTGTCAGACGGCCTCGTCAAAGATACCGGTAAGGCATTGTTTGTGATGGTGGATCTTTTTTTTCACCTTAACTGCCTTCAAACTGTGTGGGCCTTCTTGATAAGCGTCAATACACTACATTGCCTAAAATAATGTGGACACCTGAACAAAGTGTGTACATCCATATGTGAATATAACAGCCTGTACCCTCCTCGGAGGGTGGCAGGACTTTGCTCTCATTCAGTCACTTCACCATGAATGAGTTTGGCTGCTGATGTTGAGCAATGAAGCCTGACTTTTAGTCAGCATTCCAGTTCATCCCAAAGTGTTGGATGCAGTCAAGGCTATGTGCAGATCAGTCGACATCTTTCATACCAAAGTGAGAAAATTGCTTGTTATGGACCTGACTTTCTGCACAGGGGAATTATCATGTTGAAACAAGAATAGACCTTCCATGAAAGGTTGCCACAAAGTTGGAAGTACACAGCTGTTAAAAATATTGTATGATGGAACATTAAGTTTTCCTGTTATTGAAAGTAAAGGGCGCCATAAAAAACAACCCCAGACTAAATAGTGTTGGATATCCAGATACAGAAGCTAAAGTTTGCCTTGACTGATCACGCCATATGGGGACAAGTCACTAGAGAATACTAGAGCCATCTAGGGATAACATCTCAAAATATTCAACTGGATACAGTCTTCTCTGGTTTATCTGGCACATTTTCTATAAAACTTTCTGTCTCTTAAGCCAACTCAAGACAACCAAAACAAATCAGGGCTCATCAACTGAAGTCTCTGTAGATGGGGCAATGGATCGTAAAATTTAATTCTTCTCAACCAATATCACACAAAACACATAAACGCTCCTCATTAACTTTGAATTTGACTAGCTTAATTGCAAGTGAAAGGGGAATTATTCCTGAAAATGAAATGTAAATCAGAAAGAGATGGTTTCCTGCCCAAGGATAAATGAGCACTCTGTCCCACTTTGAGATCCTATTGGTTAACCTTTCCTCAGGCAACTGAACAACCAAACTATTTCACATCTCTGCTTTAAAAGACACGACTCTGTCCATTTCTTTCCTTTTTTATGTGAGTATGTGTTTTATATTGTATAAGAGGTCACAGCTGAGCTAACTAAAGAAAGCTTCAATCCTGTGAGAATACTCGCCTGGGGGAAACTCCAGAAACATTTTCTAGCTTCCGGGCTTACTTCCTGGTTATGCTGAATATGCACAGTTGTTTGTTGTATGTTTCTCTACCCTGCCCTAACAAATGAACCCCCTTCCAGCAAGTGTTGTTTCCAGTCAAAGATGACCTTTCATGCTCATCTTTCCCAGATGATTTTGCTTGATATGTTCTGCAGTTATTTTGTTTGGAGGGAGTCCCGCCATCCCGTCTGTGCTAGCTCTCCTTTATGTTGACATCAAACTTTTACGTACCAGTTTGATAACATGAATGAGTCTTTTTATATGACATTCAATTATAGGAAATGCTCCTGTGCTGGGGAGGAAGCGCAAGAGGAAACCCACTCAGAAGATCCTGGAGTACTGTCTGGAGGCAGAGGCCTCAACAGTCCCCAAGAAGAAGGTACAACATGAACATGTTCTGTTGTGTGCACATTTATTTATCTGCATTGTATCTTTGTTGAGCTCACTATACAAATGATTTATACTTTGAAATGTTTGGTATGAACATGACTTAAATGAAAGTTAAAAGAAATTATTGACAAAATATAGTTGGTGTAGCTGGAGCTTCTTAAAAAGCTCTTGATCTTAAGAAGGTTCGTAAGATTGATTTTATGATCATTTTAGCCTAAACATGCTTTTGGGAACTGCGGTTTTCAGGTCTGTATGGATTTACATAAAACAGATTCATGCCAGCAGCAACTTGCACACAATATGGGAGCTGCTATGAGTCAGAGAATAGCTTGTTGAGGAGACGTAAGAGGTCAACCAAAGCTTGGCCTACAGAGACCCTCACTGAAGAGGAGGTAATGTTGAGGAACGATACTGTTCAGGATCAAGAAGAAAATCTTTCAGGGTTTGTTTATCACAATATCATGTTCGAGGAGGATTTTTTCATGTTGTCAGTTTGACAGGAACAGTTCTGCTAATGTTTCTCTTGTCACAGGTCAAAACACTGAAGAACAATTCAAATCCTGCTTCTCAATCAGGTCAGTGAATCATCTTCAATGATCAGTTTTATTTGTGGGGGAAGAGCAAACTGGAGTGATGTGTCCCAGTGTGCAGTTTTCAGACTTAACTTCCTGTGGTAACTGGTCCCATCACGTCTTTCTTTCACCCAGATTCTGCGCCACCATCTTTAAAGTCAAGGAATAAGCATCTCGCAGTATCCAGCTCGACACCAACAAACACAGAGATTTCCACCCGTACACCGCCGCCCCCCATTCAGACAGATCCCCCTCCGAGCTCCCCTGCGTCCCCAACTCCTGCGCCGGCCCCACCTGAACCTGCCCAGGTGGAGACAGCGTCAGCAGATGCTGAAGACAGTAAAACTCAAGAGGTCAAAAAGGACAGAGCAGAGTCAGAGGTCAGCAGTCCTGTTTATTCTGTCTCAAGTATGCAGTTATGCATGATGGATCATTTGTGTCATGCAGCTGTGAGTGTCGTTAAACAGCGACGCCACACTCCCTCTGAGGAGTAATCCTTCTCCTTGCTAAGAGTGTAGGCTTCATAAATAACTCTCTGCCCTACTCTGGGAAGGAAGGAGTGTTTCAGGTTACACTGGGGATGATTGATAAATACAGGTCTTGATTTATTGCTTTTTTTTCCCCTTTGTCTCTTAAGGGTGACCCGTCCAGCCTGGATCACAGCTTCTCCTCCATGAAGGACGACTTATCGCTGTGTGACGACCCACTTGTACCATCGAGGAAGATCATAGGGGACCGAGGAGGCCCTGCCTCCATGAAGGAGAACATATGTCAGGTGAGCTTCCCCCCCGAGGGTCCAATTTGCTGATGGAGAAAAGTCTTTAGAGCTGCGTCCTCTTTACTCTCAGAAGCTTCCTGAGAAAAGCTCACATTCCTGTTGAAGATTTATTTTCGAAATGAAGGAATTTATTTTTAGCAGGCTGAACCGCTGGTGACACTGTGGGTTTGTTAATTAATTCAAAAACAGCCTAACCCTGTATGATGTTTGTTTATACAGCTACAGCCTGCAGACTGTCTCTTGTGTTTAGCGCTGAGTATGTAATTATGACATAGTCGGTTATTATCAGTTATTCTGATGCTGTTGTGTATTGGATGTCTGCGGAAAGAGTGTGCTGCCACTACATCACTACAGAGCTGTGCGGTCAAGTAACAAGAGACCCCCAGAATATTTCTCCAGTCTCGTTATAATGAAGATATTTTTCACACTGTAATGTTCTCATTGTTACCACACACCAAATGAATTTCCCGTGATTACACAAACTTGACGTATCATATTACAAAAATGGTTTCCCATACAGCGTGTTGATATGTTGCCTAAAGAGAGATCGTCTCCCAGAGCAATCATAATGATTGATGTCGACATATGGCAGGATGTTTTCATAGATTATATCAGGACTAAATATCGCTAATTATTGTGTGTGTGAATTTGGTGTCAGATTAGATCCGTTATCGGACATCTTTATCCACCAGTTGCCCCTCCTTCTTCGCCCAGACACTGCCTTGATTGTTCCATTTCCCACAAGTCTAGTTTTACATGGTCCAAGTCAAACATGTCTCGACTTTCCCTCGTGGACCCTCTTTCCATCTCTGTTGTTGGTGTCTCCTCGTGTAGCAGGTTTCCATTTAAAATGACATCCTGCTGCTTATGCTTTATATATTGTAGCTGCGTATCTGAACGTACCATACTGCCTTCTGCGGAGTGTTGTGGTCTGCTGTGTTGTGGTTTAAACTGCATAAGGAATACAGTGTACATGTCACACTTTCACTAAACACACAAGAATATATCCTGTCCATCTGAACATCCAAACAATACTAGTTATTTAATTGTCTCTTTTTTCAGTATGATGTGATAATTGTAAATCAAAGCGTGTTCCCACTTTTAAGGTTTCTAGCAAAGAGATTAAAGATGGAAGATTCAGAAAATTCTGCAGTTTTGTGTCCTTGTGGAGAACTGCTTTATCGTGGAAAACACGTTTCAACACTCAGCAGTCATTTGGTGGTAACCTAAGTATATATTGTATTAGTCTGTGGATGGCCAGTGAAAATCCAGCTAACATCTCACTTTCCCCGTCAGACCACACAGGAAATGGAAACCCAACACACTCGGAGCTCCTTCGAGTTACTTCTATTATATTATGTCTTTTTAAATAGGCTGTTTTTTTTGTTTTGTTCCAGGTATGTGAGAAGACGGGTGAGCTGCTCCTCTGTGAGGGTCAGTGCTGTGGAGCTTTCCATCTGCCCTGCATCTCACTGGCTGAGGCCCCGAAAGGGAAGTTTGTCTGTCCTGAATGCAAATCAGGTACGTCTGTGTCTAAATATGCAGTGTCAGAGTATTCCCACTGGATTACAGAGTAAAGTAAATAAATCTGGTATGATTTAAAAAACTTCTGCTAGTCAGGATCAGGATAGTGTCTCTGGGGAAATGGAAAGGACTGACAATGTCCTCACTGCTGTATGTACAAGTCTTCTTCTCTCCTGCCTTTGCCAGGGCATTGCTGTATTTCTTGGCACATTACTGCCACCTGTTGATAAGTGGATTAATGTAAAACCATTGGCAGGAATGTGTATCTTATCCGAGACTAACAAAACCAGGAACCCAGTACATGGAAAAAATATTTCCATAGTGCTGGATCAGTTTTACAGATCAGTCTAAAACATCTCTGGGAAGCAGATCCCTGTTCTTGAAAACATAGAGTCCATTCACCAGATACCATTTTTAATGCATTTATTTATGTTTGTTTGCAATTTTAGCTTTATTATTATTTTTATTTTATTTATGGTGATATAAGTATTGTAAGGTCAAATTGGGGATAATTTGTGTTAAATGTTGTATTTCTAATGGATCTCTTGATATAAATGTCAATATATATTTTTATTTTCAGGCATCCACACCTGTTTTGTATGTAAAAAACGCAGTGAGGATGTGCGACGCTGTATGATTCCCGTGTGTGGGAAATTTTACCACGGGGAGTGTATCGCCAACTTCGCCCCGACAGCACCTGTGAACCGAGGCTTCCGCTGCTCGATCCACGTCTGTCTCACCTGCTTCATCGCCAATCCCAACAGCTCGTCCATCTCTAAAGGTGAACCATGAGACCCTCGGATCATTTACTGTATTTACTTGTGTTGGTTTGTGCACCTTCCATGCTAAGACTGTTCTCGTGTTTGTCTGCAGGTCGTTTGGTACGGTGTGTGCGCTGCCCGGTCGCCTATCATGCTACAGACCTCTGCATGGCAGCAGGCTGCGTTGTCCTCTCCAACAACAGCATCATCTGTCCCAACCACTTCACTCCACGCCGAGGTGTCAAGAACCACGAACACGTCAACGTCAGCTGGTGCTTTGTCTGCACTGAAGGTACGGCTTTAGGAACATGTGGAGTAACTTCAGCCCAACCTGGCTTTATTCTTTGAAGCCCCCAAGACCGAGTCGAGTCCAACTGAACAGCAAACTTTTAGCTTGAATCTGATTTATCTTTTAAAAACCAAAACACAGATCCTACAGAACAGTGGTAACCTTAACGTAGCTCCTAGCAAACATCGGCAAGCTAACCTTTACATGCACGCACTAGCAGCAGTCAAAAACACCTCTGTCCTCCACCTGTCCTCCAGGGGGCAGTCTGCTGTGCTGTGAGTCCTGTCCGGCTGCGTTTCACCGGGAGTGTCTGAACATGGAAATGCCCAAAGGCAGCTGGTACTGCAACGACTGCAAAGCTGGGAAGAAACCTCGCTACAAGGACATCCTCTGGGTGAAGGTTGGGCGGTACAGGTCAGTGGCGAGACTGCAGACTGTGTTCATGGTGCAAATACGCTACAGATGGATAATGTTGGTGATAATTACATCGGTTAAACAGATGTTTCACTTCAAAACACTGTCAAACCTTTCCACACCTCCAACACAGATCTGAATCTGAGTCAAATGCATTCTTTTTAAATCATTATCTTCCCAATGTTGTACAATTCCTTAGTGTTTTTTCCTCTCCAATCTGAAAAGGTGGTGGCCAGCCGAGGTCAGTCATCCCAAAACGATCCCAGAGAACATCCAACGGATGAGGCACGATGTTGGGGAGTTTCCTGTTCACTTCTTTGGCTCCAATGACTACCTGTGGACCTACCAGGCTAGGGTCTTCCCTTATATGGATGTGGACGCCAACAGCAAAGAAAAGATGGGGAAAGGTGTTGATGCCACCTACAAGAAAGGTATCCAATGGGCTCAGCAAAATGTCTTCTTCTTCCTTTGGTTGACTTTTTATAACTGTTGATTTACCTCCTCAGCTTTGGAGGAGGCGGCTGTGCGATTTCGTGAACTACAGGCGGAGAAGGAGCTCCGTCAGCTTCAAGAGGATAGAAAGAACGATAGGAAGCCCCCTCCATACAAACATATAAAGGTCAGGAAGAAGATTTGTCATCTTCGTTTAGTCTAAAATGCTTCATTCTCTACTTTTCTTCAAATATGAAGCCTTGAAGTCTTTAATTATAGGGTCTCATATATCACTAGCAGGAAACATAGCTGGGTTTTAACTACCATGTAAAACTGGTAATCCTTCACGGTCACTGCAAGTGGTGACTAACACGCATATTATATTAAACGTTCCAAGACAACCGGTAACCATGGGGGAAGTTTTGATTTTGCATCAAGTGGACAACTTAGGAATAAAGGCCCATCTCTTATATAAGCCCATAAGAGTGTATATGTCACATCATTGGATTCACTCTTTAACAATCCTCACACGTGATTAGGAATACAAACAATTGTACAGAGGAGAGTTCACGTTTCCTTTCTGACTCATTCAGGTGAATCGACCAATAGGAAAGGTCCAGATCTTTACGGCCGACCTATCAGAGATCCCGCGCTGTAACTGTAAGGCGACAGACGAGAGCCCGTGTGGTATGGACTCCGAGTGCATCAACCGCATGCTGCTGTATGAATGTCACCCACAGGTACAGGAATCTCTCTACCACGAAATGTTTTAAAGATGTATAGATGTATAGATTTATAGATGTATCATTACACACCCTATCATTCCCTTATCTACCCCTACCAAACCTTCAGTGGCTTCTTTAGCTCTTGTAATAAAGGGAGCACAGTATGTTGTGATATAGCTGAATATAAAGTATCTACACTCGGCTACACTGTTAAATTTTACCCTCTGAACATACAGGTTTGTCCGGCGGGTGAGCGGTGTCTCAACCAGGCGTTCACCAAGCGTCAGTACAGCCAGGTGGAGATCTTCCGGACGCTGTCTCGAGGCTGGGGGCTCCGCTGTGTCCACGACATCAAGAAGGTGACTACACTGCTGTCATTAGTACTATTGTACTACCGGTTGCTGTTCAGTGAGAGTGGATTGGTCTAAATAATGAATGTTGTTCACTCAGGGTCAGTTTGTGAGCGAGTACGTCGGGGAGGTGATTGACGAGGAGGAGTGCCGGTCCAGGATCAGACATGCCCAGGAGAATGACATCTGTAACTTCTACATGCTGACTCTGGACAAGGTACAGCTCAGAGCCAGAGTGCAACTGTGTCCCAGGTCCATACTGCAGTATGTACTAAAAATAAATGTGTACTTTTATAACATGACTTAAGGAGCACCTTGCTCAACAGAGTGTGAGAGACTCCCAAGAAGGCACCAAGAAGTTGAGGCTTTGTTTCAGAACTGTCTGTTAGGATTACTTATTTGAGCGTGCGTGTGTGTTTGTTAGGATCGAATCATCGATGCTGGGCCAAAGGGGAACGAAGCTCGCTTCATGAACCACTGCTGTCAGCCAAACTGCGAGACACAGAAGTGGACAGTGAGCGGCGATACCCGGGTGGGACTCTTTGCTCTCGTCGACGTCCCTGCCGGTACGCTGCTTCATTTAGAGCTGAAATTTAAGCAGATTTTTCAGCAGTGATCAAACATCCTGTGCAGGCAGCTGACAGCTTGTTTGTGTGTGTATGTGTTCAGGAACGGAGCTTACTTTCAACTACAACCTGGAGTGTTTGGGGAACGGGAAGACGGTCTGTAAATGTGGGGCATCAAACTGCAGCGGCTTCCTGGGCGTCAGACCAAAGGTGACAGGAGTGACATAAATGAAATACTATTACTAATACTACTGCGTATTGTTAAACACTCGAGGTTATTTCAAGTGTTAATTTCTTTGGCTGGTGGTTGAAGGAAGAGATTGTTATGTAATAAAAGCACCAGTAAAACCTCTCTCTTCTCCAAATCAGAACAACCCTCCATCTGACGACAAAGGACGCAAGCTGAAGAGGAGGGGACACGGCAAGAGGAAGAACAAGGTGGTGGTGACCAAAGAACGAGAGGATGAGTGTTTCAGCTGTGGAGATGGAGGACAGATGGTGTCCTGTAAGAGACCTGGCTGTCCCAAAGTTTACCATGCTGACTGCCTCAACCTCACCAAGAGGCCTGCAGGTTGGTGGCTCTGCATGAACGCAGTAACTGACTATTTCTTTTGGTACAATCTGTAAAAGACAAAACAGCTTATTAGCAATGTCGGTAGTCAAATTGCAAACTTGAAAAGTCAAATCTTTAGTCACGGTTGCCTTTGTATTTTTCTTGACTTTCATGCATGTGTATTCATCGTAGGTCGCTGGGAATGCCCGTGGCACCAGTGCGATATATGCGGTAAGGACGCTGCGTCCTTCTGCGAGATGTGCCCCAGTTCCTACTGCAGCCAGCACCGAGAAGGCCTGCTCTTCATTTCCAAGCTGGACGGCAAACTGTGCTGCAGTGAACACGACCCCTGTGGGCCTGAACCGCTGGAACCAGGGGAGATCCGGGAGTACACGCCTGAACCCAGAGCTCTGACCTCGGGTCTGGGCATGGCCGTCATCCCCTCCGCTGCTTCTAACACTACCACCAGTGTGAATCCGACCACCAGGAGGGTCCAGGAGGTCAGCGCCGGCGCTGGCATGTGTGCTTCCGAGTCCCTCCCTGCTTTTTCCATCCCGGTACCCATCACTATACCTGTCGCCGCGCCTCCCACCTCACCTCCCCCCAGCAGCACCGACACTCCCAGCAGCCCGCACGTGTTTGACGTCCCGCACTACTCGCCCATCTCCTCGTACGAGGAGGAGAGGGACGAAGAGGAGGAGATGCTGGAGGAAGTGGAGGACGAGTCGGCGGAAGAGGGTGAGGTGGGGAGGCAGAAATCAGATGCTCACGAGGAGGATGGAGAGGCCGTGATGGAGGAGATGGGGGTGGAATATCTGGACGAGGAGGATGAAGATGACGAGGAGGAAGATGAGGAAGAAGACGAGGAAGAAGAAGAGGAGGAGGAAGAGGAAGAGGAGTGACACACGGTGGATTATTATTTACAGTGACACAGGACCCGGAGGCTGAACAACAAGCCCTCACAGTCACTACACAAAGAAGATTAACCAATCACATTACCCCAGTAGCCCAGTCTGTCGCTGTTTGTGTCCGATGAGCAGTCAGATGTATGGAGGACTTTTTTGGACAAAACTAAATCAACATATAAATAAATTGTTTAGTTCACCAGTGAATAAATAAGCAGCATAAATACTGTATAAAATCATGTATACATAGATATTATTTATTTAGTTTTGTCCTAATAACCGCACCACTTTCCCGGACCTCCGTACCCAATCGCTGTAGAAAACGGTTCATGACACAGTGACTTTGCACACACTGGTGCTGACTTCACCTCGATATGAGGTATCTAGACAAAGAAAATCAAAGAACTGCTACACAGAACTTGGGGATTTGTAAACATATTTCACTCCGATGTACTTGTTTTCTCACATTTTGACCAATTTCACCTACTGGTTTGTTTTGGTATTCCTTCAGTAGTGTTTAAGGTGTCATAAATGTCAGTAGTTGGAGACAGTTATTGTATCTGCGGTAACACAGAGCCGGTGTGTAGATGTTTGATGAAGACTACGCTGTCGCTTGCTTGTCGAGGTAGAGTGAACGCTTCAGTCTTCAGCCTAAATGACTTTGATTTGGTCACACTTGAATCAAATGGTGGCCAAAAACATAAATATATTGGTTCTCTGTCCCCTCTAGTGATCGCACTCTGATATTTGTCCTTTCCGTCAGTGGACACGGAGGTGGTCGCTTCCATTCACGCCCTCCGGTTCTGCTCGACGCCTCAGATCATTTGATGGTGCTTCGATAGCTGAGTGCTTCAAAATGGGATCAACTCTGAAAATATGATTGGCTGCCTGGTGTAGCCTAACCTTGAGTGGAGAAAACTGTGTGGTCGCTAATCACAACTGTTGAAATATCATGCAGTCTAATGAAGTTACATTTTAACGTAGATACTGAGAGTTTCAGCTGCCAGTATCAGGAAGAAACTTTCTATAAATTTGATCATGTCATGCCAAAAAAAAAAGGATCTCAAACTGACAAGGATTCAGTGTTGGACTAAGAATAGTTTTCATGTCAGGGCAAGAAAGCCACTGAAAAAGTGTTTGTACCATCGTGGGACACTAAAGCTGTCTTGTAGGTTATTTGGCAGCTTCATATGGAGACTGGTTGGACCACAGGTTTCACAGACTGACACTCCTAAAGCTCATATCCACCATCATCTAACACTGGGCAACAAAAAGCTAGTCTTGCCCTCTTGATCGCTGGTGGTTTGAATGCAGAGATAGCACTAAGTTTGCTCCAGTGTGTATACTGTGCTCTGTAGTGATTATTTATATACTTTTTCTGTGACGCACAAACGATGACGAGGGAGAGTCTGGGCCTTCGCTCCTTGTTCCCTCCTCATCTCGACTCTCCGTCGAGGGGAAACAAAAGTCTTCGATCGGATGCGAGACACTTGAAACGACGGACTCCTGCCATGATGCTTGCACTTGCAGTATGTGTTCTTGCCACGTGTTTTCGCTCTGTCTTCAAGCTTAATATTGTCCGTGTGTTATCTGCCAATGCCTTAGAATGTATTTCTTTGGAGATATTTTTAAGGAATGGTTTGGCATCTGTGAGAGCCAAGTGTCCCTACTAATGCCTTTTTACAGTTGCCCAACAAGCAATGTTTCATTCCAGTGTAATTATGACCTGTTAGATCTCCACCATTGACCTGTTAAAACAACTGCTACATAAATATATAAGAAAAAGAAGTTATGAAATAAGTTTTGTGCTGGCCTTGTTCTTTTTTCAGATGTTGGTCTAACTCTATAGTGGAATCTTTTTGTGATAATAGCATCTTTAAATTATTTTTTAAATGCTCATACGTGGCTGTTAATTCATTTAATTAAATAAAATCCCGTAATTCAGAATTCTAGAAATATCTAGTGAACACAAATGCAATCATTTATTCACCCAAGTGCTTTAAAATGGTTTAAAGTCATTCACCTTTCCTCTTTTTCAGTGATGTAAAACAGACGTTCTAGTTGGGCTCCATTTTGGTGACTTTGTTAGAAATAGTCTTTCTCTGCACACCAGAGAAATCTTCTTCCACATAGTCCTCTATGTTGAACCGCCATTTTTCTACAGTAGCCCAGAACAAACGAAACCCCGATCTCGATATGGCCTCCTGCCTTTTATGTACATTTTGCAGCCAGAGTTTTTCCCTGCACGCTAAGAAGAAGAGGGTGAGGCATCAGTAGTGTTGAATTTGCAGCTTCACTGCTAGTTGTCACTAAATCCTACACACTGGACCTTAATGGTCTTGGCTCTGTCAAAATCTTTAACCTACAAAGTAACTAATAATAAAATAACAATAATCCACAATACCTTAAGCAACAAATACTTTTTACCACAAACTATTTCTTGTGTTCTGAACTTCACAGTGTGTAAGTTTATCTAAGGGATCAAAACTCAGCCTGGAGAACAGTTCATCTCTATGTTGTTGACTTTGCCAATAACAACAACTGGAACATGTTGGGAAAATGTCCAAACAGAGAAATCTGATGCAATAATCAAACAGTAACAGGAAGTGAAGCTGCTGTGGTAAACTTTATTTTTAACCTTTCACAGCTGTGTCGTCAGAGATGGGAGTACAAAGCCTTTTGGATGCAGCCATGAGAAAGAAAAAGAAGGCGTAGTGAGTTGAGCGGCTCTGAAATGTGCCATCAGACTAACAGGAGAGTGATGAAGATATGAGTGAAGCACAGTCCAGAGAGGTCTAATCAGCTAAAATAAGTAAAAACACCTCAGGCTCAGAGACTTTCCACTAAGATTTCAATGTCACCGTATATAAAGATTAAAAGTAAGCTAATAAACAGGCCGAGAATAGTTCAACTCAAGTACAAAATAAACTCACATGCCAGACTGTCAAAATGAGTGTAAACATAAAGCAATACAGAGAAAGACTGTTCTACACTACTGTCTTGTAGTGATCCGTTCACGGTTCTTCACTTTTCATGTTTCCACTACTTTAAACATAATGATTTCATCAAGATTAGTTTAAGTTTTTGCTAAATTTGACCTAAAGTTGTCCGTTATGAGACTGTAGCTAGCAGTAGTGATAATGTTTGATACAAGTGTGACGATGAGACTGAAGAAAGATCAAAAACAGCCTCCTTTTGTTACAAAATTCACCACTGCATCTCTCCATGCAACACAGACAGCTGTGAAAACGCTCACGACCTCGAGGGAAATACAGGTGTTGTTTCTAATATAAGCACACCGGTGACCGGCTAAACCACAGCGCTGAGGATTGAACTGTGAAAACGCACACGCTCCTTTCCAGTGACAGTTTCTGGTGGTTTCAAAGTGATTTTATTTGGCTTATGGTGAAGTCCCTTCTTGAGCTACAAGCTTTTAGTGAAATAAGAAAAATAACACCAAACTGAATGCAAAAAGGGGTTGTCAGTATGCCACAAATTCATTTCTGAAGATGCAATAATGCAAAGATTTGATTATTTACATTACATTTTTATGTATATTGCCATTATATTGACAGTTTTTTCACTCCAATGCATAAAAAGCTGAGATATTATACACAAGGGCAAAAAAATGCACTATAAAATGTAAGGTCTGTCAGAGCTTTGAAACAATCTTTTAACAAGCTTTTAATTTTACAGAACATATTTGCACTTTACACTGGTCTGTCAACAGTCCTCAATAAAAATATTTTGCATTGAAATATCAACACATGGAACGGCAACACTTCACAGCAACAACATGGAGAGAACTGATGAGCGTGTCCATTTTATTTCCCCGCGTCCATAACTTAAAAAGGCAATAAATTAGTGACTTGAGCCTTGACGTTAAATACAGATGCAAATATTGTTCACTGAGATGACAGTTCCATATTACAACATTCATGTTTGTTTGTTTTTTTTTTCCTGTGTGGGTGAAATCTGCAGTTTCTCAACACACTGAAGGGGAACTTGGCTCTACGACCAGAGCTCGTCTTTGCAGGAACTCCTGCACTGAAGACTAAAAGAAAATTTGACAGTCACGTTTCCAGAAGTGTTCTTTACATTTTAAATAACAAAATAGAAAATTTAGAGTTCAAACGTAGAAACGTGAGTCGTTAAATTTTCCTTCAGTCAGCTGATAGAGGCATCTGAGTAACCGCCACCTCAAACCCAGCTTATTTTATTTTCCTTGTGACAGAATAATAGCTTATGCAGCAAAAGATAACATTTCAGATACACGTTGAATATCCTGTCACTGTGGATGTATTATAAGAACTGGATATTGAACTCCAAGATAGCCTCCATTTATTTACCCAGCTTCCACTTGTACTTCTACACTGTGCGGCCCACTGGACATTAGTGTTTCTCCTGCTGGCCCCATAAACTTCACATTAGGATGACATCATGGAAATAAAAATATCGTTTCTGGGCTCTGGGAGCAATGGCACCATATCCAGCTCTGTGAATACATCCACGACTGTCAAAGCAGAAGTTGTGGTTATGTCATGGTAAACACTCAAGAGCCGCAGCTCTGGAAAGTTGATTTTGGACACACACACAAACACACACCCACACACACACAGTCCTGCCAT
Organism: Protonibea diacanthus; assembly: GCA_028641955.1. NCBI lineage: Eukaryota > Metazoa > Chordata > Actinopteri > Sciaenidae > Protonibea > Protonibea diacanthus. The sequence goes on from CM053990.1 coordinate 12,792,853, forward strand.
TTCTACTGTGGGCATAAGGCCTTTATAGGATGAAGATCATTGGTATCATCTCATTCATGTCTTATACCAGATTTGTGAAGGTATAAGAAGAATTAATTTCAATTATGTGTTACTGGGAACATAGGAGTGTTTTGTTTGACAGATTACATCCTAGTTAGCTTCACTCCATTCATTGATATTCGTGGAAGATGTGCAGGAACGGGTTTCCACAACAAGGTTAAATAGAGTTGGAGGTAAACAAAAAATGCTGTAAACAAACCATTCACCCTCCTGAAGCACTGCAGTTCCTACAACAATAAACAGCCTCAATCAAGTTTTCTCTGCCGGTCCGTGTTTTTAAAGTCCTCACAACTTCCGATTGTTGAACACTGCTGCAGCTTTGGGAATACGTTCACTCCCATGGTCCAGCTCAGAGGAAGCGACAGAGGAAAAGAGACCAGCTGATGAGGATAAAACACGGGACATAAACTGGGTGAAAATTGTGAACGTCGGATTTTAAATCCCTCTCCACCCAGTATGAGCAGAAGTAGATCCTCTTCTGTAAAGTCTTGCAGCCTCCAGTTCTTTATGGCACAAAAGAAAAACATAACTAACAAGGTATAAACATTCCTGCTTCATTTCTTTTTCTTGGATCCCAGTTCCACAGCACCCATCCAGCATATCCAGGTTTTACTCCAGCCCGAGGAAAAGTGACCATTTCTGTTCCCTTCCTGTTGCTTGGCATCAGTTGTTATGGCAACAGGAGTAGAAACATGAGTCTTTCTTCTGGCCCAAGTCGACACCCGTTTCCTCTGCTGGAACAGAGGAAGAGCCTTCATGTTCAAAATATTGTATTTGCTTGGGATCAGTTCAGGACAACTTCTACAAAGATGAAGAAAACCTAACCCCTGACATACTCTATTTCATTAACATATTACTTTACGTTAACTTTGATTTTTGTATGTGTTAAACAAACCAAATATAGCGTGTTAGTTAGTGACCTTTAGAAGTGCCGGTAGGTGGACATAGTTACCTATGAGCAGAGCCAGATTAGCTGTTTCCCACTGTTTCTGGTCTTTATACTAAGCTAAGCTACCCAGCTGCTGGCTGTAGCTTCATAGTTAGCTCAAATATTAAACCAGCATCTGTGTTCTCATCTAAATATACTTGGAAGGGTCTTCTTCCACGTGCGCTTCACTTGTGGTGTCCCACAAGGATCAAGTCTAGGACCACTGCTGGGCCACATCTCTCTATACCAGAACATTAACTTCCACTGCTGTGCCAGTGATACACTGCTCCAAGCCCCCCCCCCCACAACAAAATGTTCTGTGACAATGACAGTTGGAGTATGACTTAAATTGAAATTTGAACAAATTTTGTGGCAAAAACAAGTTTGCACCAATCTTATTTATATTATGGTATATATATTATATAACTTGCATCAGAAAAAGCACTCACCTGTCATATACTGGAAGGCTGTGCTGTTGTAATCCTCAGCAACTTTTTGGAACAGCTCGTCTGTCAAGCAGAAGAACACAGAGGCCCGTCATTCTCTGTCACTTCATTCACACATCATGGCCTGACAAAAACAGACCTATCTGACCTATCAAACAGATAGCATTATGTTTCAGAGAGGCTCCTAAGGGCATGTCCACTATTAAATACTTTATGCCAGAATAAATGCAACACTAAAGGCAACAAATGAACCACTGCAGTAGAAAATGACTTAATTTAAGTTATGACAGGAACGTAATACGACTGCACATAACACTACTGCTAATACGAAAATATTGGTTATTAGAGACATAATCACAAGAGGATGCTCTCTAAAGTTAATTGAAATGAGTGACGGACTGTCTGGATAAACATACACACTGGTCACCTCTGTGCAAAGCCTGAATATCTATGACAATGTTTTAACCATGATTACAAGGTCCTGCTGAGGGTCAAATTCTGATGACTTGAGTCCACGCTGCCGGATATTTCTGTGCTTATAACAGCACTTTATTCACTTTGTTAAAATTGTCTCCACGTACCAATTAGAATACATTGTGTGCTTTGAGATGAGGCAGACTCTTCTGCAATCACGCCATCACATCTTGCTTCTACTTCCTGTTTATTTGAATGCCAGTGTCTCCAACGTCTCCAACTTGACTCGTCTTAGGGTTCGTACCAAAGAGCAACTGCTTCAGAAGACCTCCTTAATATTGTTGAAGAGTTAGTTGAATAGTTTTTCAACAAAAGACTATTTTCTTACAGTGGTGAAACAATCTCTCTCTCTCTGTCTCTTGCTCATCACATTTATGTAACTGCCTGAGTAACTGAGTTCAAATGAGGTAAACCTGAGTAACCGAAACTTTTCAGTTCAATTCAGATCCATTAATGACTTTTCTTGTTTGGCTTTCCTGAAGAACTAACTGTGTCTGCTACACTAAGTGCCTGAGCTCTACTGCAACATATTTTTATTTTACTATATTAAAGTACGATTGTGTGATTTAATGGATTTTTCTTCCAATAGCAGAGTTCTTGCTGAATCACACTTCCTCAGATCACAGACCATGAATAAATACAGCTGTGCCACCCGGGTTAAATGTGTTCTGCAGATGACTGAAGGGTTGACTCACCCACATTATTTCCTGTTTTACTGGAGGTCTCAAAATGCTGCGCACCAATCTCTGTGAAAGCAAACCAAAACAGGTTAAAGGTCAGTCGGGTCGCGGCAAAGAAACAAGACATGAGGTCTGTCCATGCCTATAAATCACAAGATCACAGACGCTGGTAGAGGTCAACGACTTCTTAAAATCATTTAACCATGTTCAGGACATTTACAAGCACGTTAGTAATGTCATTATTAGGGTTGCATGATAATTATCGGGCCGATAACAGGAAATTATTACGTCATTCCGATAAGTCCGATATCACCCACTATCGAGACCTGAATGGCCTGCAGTGAATGCTGCGTTCAAGTGACATAGTCATAATCAGAAAAACTCTGTCTGACTGGGAAAATTCAAGAATACCCCCCTCATGTCGGAAAAGAACTCGTTAACTCGGTCATAATTTTAGTAGTTGCTGACTTGAACTGATATCCACGGTATTTTTCCACACGTTACACATAAACAATAGAAACATGAACTCAAAAAGGCCGTAAGAACGACTAGCAAACGTGGGAAGGGGGAAATTCTGTCACACCGTGAATGCAGCACGGCGTGCTCACGTTTGAAAACAGACAACATGGCGTCGATTGTGCAGGACTCCACTTTTTACGTCCGTAGTTCCCGAGAGGAGGCCTTGTGGGCGGCTCTGCGGTACCACACACAGAGGGAGCAGAGCAGACAAGCGGAGCAGCGCTGCCCACAGCGGAAGTGCAGCTTCACAGATGAACTGCAAACAAAAAAAAATGACCACGTACCGTCCCGGTCGGGGACAAGTGGGGGGCTGAGTGCACCGTGTGCAAAGCTGGCACATTTGTTTCAGTGTCTAACCCTCTGAGGACGGATTGTGCGGATCCGGAGCCCAAAAAGTCTACATTTTTACATATCTGTGAATATCTCCGAAACGGTTTATGACAGAGAGATGTGGTTTTTGCACTGTTTTCCACTGATTCCATTGAAGACGGAGATGTGCGGGTTCAAGGGGCCTTTATTTATTTATTTATTTATTTATTTGTTTAGTTATCGTGCATCCCTAGTCATTATTCCCCAATCTGGGTAGTAACACACTTAGAAATGTCCATGTGAATCCTTGAATGAATAAAAATAACCTGTTTTCAGGTTAACACAGCTAGATTTTTGAAAGACCTGAATACACCTCATTACTGGGCCAATGTAAAGCTTTGAACCGGCTTCTTAAACAAGATTTCATGGTTCATCAAGTTCAATTTAAGATCTTTTTAATATCTCATAAGCAATTTTTGTTTCACAGTCACACCAGCCGAAGTGTGAAAGCATAATACACAATATATAATCAAATACAATTATCTATACCGGTACAATTCCAGGGTGTATAGACTATATATAGTGTGTTTTTTTCAGTAGTTCCCAGCTATATGAAACAACTATTCCTAATAATATAATCAATGATATTAAAGTATCCTGGACGGATGCACGAATTAACCAATAAAAATGACATCTATATTTGTCCATTATGTGTCATTGAGCTTCAGAGCTACTGTAGCTACGAGTAGTGACAGTGTTTGCCATCTGTCTGATTGCTCTGACTGAAACTCGGACAGAACAGACTCCTGCACCTCAATCCACAGTCACACCAGTCTCACTCTCAGTTTACAGTTTAAAAAACTACAGCAACAATATCTTCAAACATTAAGATATTAAGACATTCAGCTTTGTTATCAGCTGTTTTTCTATCACCTTTTGTCAGACACACTCACAGCTGATGCCGTAAAGTGCTGTCAGCCAGTGAGCCGACTGTCTCACACCAAAAGACAACAGTGGCAGTGTAGCTGACCTCAAAAAAAGTTTCAAAGTCAGCGTAACATCATTAAACTGATTTCTTAGATCGTTAGATACTGTAGAAACAAATGAGTGCGCACATTTAAATATGATACCAACATGGATCTGTTGGAACATCGGCAGCCTTCTGCTGGTCAAAGATTCATGTGATAATGCAGGCATCTTAATGAAGGCTGCATGACAGTAATGTACTGTATCAATTACACACACACAAGTAACAACTGACTTCTACATTAAGGCAGCCTCTGCAGCCGGCTGCCACGTCAACATATTACAAGGGAGTGTTTATATTTACACACATACCGGTATAATGAGCAGTAACAGAGGCAGATTTATTTACAACAGTTAGTCTGTATTTACCCTCAGCGAAGTCCTGAGCATCGTGGTAATCGATTTGGCGCAAGCTCCGATCTCCTTCGACCAGGTCATTCTTAGTGGCACACAGGTAGATCTTACAGTGCTGGAGTACGCGACAAAGACACAAACAGCAATGTTACTGAGAGACACGCACAGAAGTTCAACATAAAACTTTGAATTTTATCATGCCAACCAGCTGAGCTATTATCTAAATACAGCAGAACTTGGTACAGACAGAAATGTGTTCGCTGATCAGATTCATAATCGTTTCCTTATTCTTTGGTCAGATATTGATCAGACAGTCGCTGCACAATCACCACAGTGACTACGTATTCATACAGAGAAACACAACCATAGTTTCATGAACTGCTAACAAGCTATACAATGATGCTCTAAGCTGGCCTTCAAATGTTCATGACAAAGCTCCATTACATTTCACTTCACATCAGAACAAGTCTCTTACTTCCTCGCAGTTCTGCAGCTCCTTCACCCAGAACCGAGCTCGCTGGAAGCTGCTGCTGTCAGTCAGATCTGAAAATGACAAAACACAACCACGTTTAGACTTTTAGCATTCCACAGACGTTTCCATAATTTCCTTCAGATACGAGTATAAACACAACCCTGCATACAATGCACAGTGAGAGTTGCAATGAGCTCTCACTGTTTCAGTGATTTTTCACAAATATTTGTGCAGTTAAGGTTTAACAGTAAAACAAAAGAAGATGGAAGGGAAAGAAGCCGCCGGCCATCAGACTTGTCAAAAGATGATGAATAAAACATGACAGCAGTGTGAGTAACATAGTGGGAAATGCCATCAGCTCTTTCCTAAGAGATAAAGTTCCTCTCTATGTGGAACAAAGAAACAGAAACCATTCAGAAAAAACACTACATGTAGCAACCCTTAACCTGTTTGACGATCGGTTTTAAGATCTGTTAACTGATCTGAAGCTGTTGTAAATGGTAATGACAGCATCAAAAACATTACATGACTTTTTCTGGCCCCAGGAAATGTTATGTGACTGAAAAGGGGCAGAAGCTGGATGTTACGACCATTTCTCAGTTAGTTTTAGGAAAGCAAATCCTGTGTAGTCAGCCTTTCTTCGCTGGCAGGTTATCAAGCATTGTGACAACAAATTTACTTCAGCGTGACGCCTATTTGTAATCCTATCTATGTGTTTTTCTCCTGAACACAAACACTTTTTCCATTTTTTTCCCCCATCTTTTTTTCTGCGTCATGCATGAGCAAGTGGTCATGATCACGCTTTTATTTTATTCCCCACAGTTACTGCGCTTGCATCCATTTGTGGCAGAGAGTGTTGATGGGACGGTTCACCTTGTTGTGTTTACATTCTTTGATCAAATGTGATAGCGGCTAGCGAGAGGTTCGCAGTGGAGATGGTTACACTAGATGAACAGATAGGCTTCGATTTCTACCAGCATCACTTGAAGGTGAAAACACAAGCAACTCGAGCTGAACAGTTTGTGTGGTCTGTGTGTGTCTGCGTGGTATATCCACGGCCGCTGTTATCCTGAAGAGAAGTTGATGTTTTTAAGTGGTGCATGAGGGAGCAGAGTAGAGATTTAACCCGCTGAGACTGATGCACAGAAAAGAAAACAGAAGCTTAACCTTTAACTAAGTCCAATCTAGCATCTGCTGACAGATTGACATCATGTATTCATCTGATATAAGGATCAGTTACACGATGTTCAGTTCCTCATTTAAAACAGCACGTTATGTGACCCTGTACGTTCAGTTCTCTATGCCGTGATCTTAATTTTGCATGTCACAGTCGCAGCACACCAACGTGTCACACGGTATAAAGAATAGAGCACACACACAAGTGTCAGACAAGACAAGTATTAACATAAAGATAAAACGTATGCTCTTTTAAGCATGTGCACCAGTGGTTGAGTTACGACACCTGAAAGCTGTCTGTAATAATTATTATGAACAATGTCGATTTACCATAGCAGACTATGGCTGCCCGGGCTCCTCTGTAGTAGATTCGGCTCATAGCTTCATAGCGCTCTGAGCCAGCTGTATCCTGAGTGAGACCGAGAAGAGAAGAGTGAGGCAGAAGAAACCGAGAACCACCAAAAAGTAGACAGGGTGAAATGACAAAGGGAGAGAAGACACCACGATGCTAACTGCTTCCTGTTGAACCCTACGTTAAATGCTTCTGGCCTTGAGAATATAGTTGCACATTGTCGACATTCCTACAACCCCCATACAGGCTTTAAAAGCTCTGTAATCCCCAAGTGAAGAGTTCTGAGGCTCCAAGCTAATTTCCCCTCACTGCTATACAGATGTCAGTTTATATGTCTCTTGTTAGAATAAACGAATAAGTTAATTAGTTCTTTTCCCACAGAAAAAAAACATCCTGCATTCTGCTGTGGGCTCATTCAACTGCTTACTGTTTTTTTTAAAAAGACGACAATGATGAGGATGAAAGGAGGTGATGCGTGCAAATCTGGCACTCACGCAGTACATAGAATGAAATCAAATTCATATCAGGCCTAACTCACCCATATTCCCAGGGTAATCACTTTCTCTCCCACCTGGATTGGTTTGGCAACAAAAGCAGCACCGATAGTCTGTCGGGAAGAGGAAACAAGCGCAGTGAAGCATCAGACACTCACAGATGGAAATGTTCCTGTGGACCCTGAGGCTACTCTGAATACTGAGTTTGTTCCTTTATTTAAGTCGGCTCACCACGTTGTCCTACACCAACATAGAGCTTCTGCTCTACAACTTCATATTACTGAAGTTATGAACATATCATAGTGTATCACTCTTAAACAGAACATAAGAGAGGCATGTCTGACAAGCTTAATCATTGATATGTAAGATTCCTACAAAAATGCTTGTCTAATACCAAATCATGACTGCATCCCGGGTTTCTATCATGCTTTTACGCTTTAAGATGATCACAGACTTCAGCACGACTTCCCCAGAGCTAAATATAAACATAATGCCTTTCATCCAGGCAGGCTGCTACAGAAATTGAAACGGGAGCAGCTGACACTCACGTTCTGGTACGGGCCGACCAAGAAGCGATGATGAACGTATCTCTCCACCAGACTGGTCTTCCCCACGCTCTCCTTTCCCAGCATCACCACTTTGGCATCCACGCGCATTGCACTCATAGTAAATGGGTTTGGAAACGTCCAGGATGAGACCGCAGCAGAGCAAACGGGAGTGGAGGTGGCGGGGCGTGGGAGAGGTTTAGTTTACAGGGCTGTGGCGAGAAGACAGGATACACAAGAAATGAGCGGCAGCGCTAAAGAAGTCATAAATAATATTCACCATGGGAGAGACTAAAAAATCATATTTATCACACTGAAAACAATGACAAATGTATGGCCCCATAACTACTGGGAATTACCAAGTTTTTATGGGATAATTTACAAATCTCTTTACTTCCTCTTTTCATCTGTTGTGTCTGCATTTATTGTTATGCATTTTATGGAGTTAACTCAGTCACCGTCATAAAGAATATCTGCATACTTTCAACATGAAGTGAAACCAAAACTGTAAATGCCAAATTGTGAATGAAGACTGCTGCTAAAGAATATGTCAAAAACAATATATTAGGAGTTAGCTGTCTTTAATAAACAGTTTCTGACAAACATATGAAACAAGAGCAGTAAAATAAGCTGTGTACTTACGTAAGACTGTCTGTAGCTGTTTGTACTTAACAAATACTAATACTTTTAACATTACTGTAACAAACCTGAATTTAGATGCAAAAATAAAACAAACATGTCAGATTTTTTATTCCCGTTTGTCTGGACTTTGACTTTTACTAGACGTGCCGTTAACTACACGTAGGTGCCCCTTTAAATACTTAAACTTTATGTGAAAACGACAACAGGAGAGACAGTTTTAATAAGTGTGGCTCAGTTATGACAAACAGCAGCCTGACGTGAACTGTGGCTGCTCCTCCTAATCAGGCTTTGAGATCTCAGCTAACGGCTAGCTCACTTCAGCACAAAACATTTAACACTCACCTGGACGCGAGCTGGATTCAGCAAATCTCTCACAACATCTGATTTTATCCGAGCAAAGGGCCAGTCGGAGCTGTCATCCGTGCCTACCAAACCTGTTTTGAAGTGAACACGGGAACAGCCAAATCGCTTGTCATCTCTGCCCTGCCTCGCTGCTGCTGCTGCTAGCTAGAAGAGCGTTACTACCACAGTTGCGCAACGACTGGAATGAGCGTTACACACTGTACAGTTGGGTAACGTTACAGGGAGAAACGGTAACCGGATGGCATTGTTTGTAGTTAACGGGGGCTCGGTTTTCTGAAAACTAGTCCAGATAACTGCAGACAGTCCGCTGGCTGGGGACAGAGCTGCTATTCTGACGAGGGGGACTCTCCATCTGAGCTTTGTTTGTTTGGGTAGGAACCATTGACACGTCAGGGATGGTTTCCAAGACAAGGAAATGACTAAATTCCATGAGACAATCACCGGAACCCGGTGTTATTATTTATTTACTTTTATTTATTTATCCAGTCTGTAGTTTAATTACAACACTTTATTCAGTCTGTAGTTCAATTACAACACTTTATTCAGTCTGTAGTTTAATTACAACACTTTATTTATTTATTCAGTCTGTAATTTAATTACAACACATTATTTATTTATTCAGTCTGTAGTTTAATTACAACACTTTATTATTATTCGTTCAACACAATATATGTGAAAAAGGTTTGTTATATCTGACGAACACTATAAAAAGAGGTGCTCTGCTGACACGATCACAAATCTTTTCTGTTCATCTTCATGACCTTTTGTCTGCAGGATTTCTCAACAGTCTCCCCGAGATAAATAACACACAGAGCTTTAATCACTCACTCAATCAAATCAGAAAATCAATAACACTGTAAGCAAGCGCACCCTTTGCCCGGCTAGCTCAGTCAAACTCTGAGTAGTACCTCAAGCCTGGGAAATGATTTTTTGATTTTTGTGTTTACAGAAAAACAGATTGGTGTTAAAGGAATTATTTGACTCATGACTCATATACCAATCAGAAAGGATGACACTCAGAATAACAAACTTAGCAGACTGTGCTTCGGGCCCCTGATCCAGCAGAGCTTAAATAAAAGAAGTGGAAGACAACTCTTCCTTTAATGTCCTTCCTCAAAACAAAGAACACGACAAGTTTAATTACAACACTTTATTCAGTTTATATCACTGTAAATGTATTACATCTGTGTTTAAGTTATGTATTAGAAAAAAGGGACATTTAGTTTGATAATTAGTGTTTCTATTCCACTTCTGAATTTAAAATGCAATTTTTCAACATTTGTTTACATTTACATACATATTTTGTCATGGAAGACTGAGAAGAGTCTCAAAAATATTAAATATTTACTTTTGAGATTTTAATTTTAACATTTAATCTTTAAAAGTCCGGTGTGTAACATTTAAGGGGATCTGTTGGCCAAAATGGAATATAATTTTCATAACTATGTTTTTTATTAGAATATAATCACTTGAAAATAATAATGGTAATATTTATGTTACCTTAGAACTGTAGAGGGAGCAGGTCCTCTTCAACAGAGTCTGCCACATTGACCCACTATGTTTCTACAGAAGTCCAGAGGGGACAAACAAATACTGGCTGCACATAGGACATTTAGCCTATGTAATACAAAGTTACATGGCCACTTCATGCTTGAAATGAGAGGATGAAGTGAGGGGTATTCAGTCAGTTGCAATCTGCAACTTCACTACTAGATGCCACTAAATTCTACACAATGGAGATGTTTGTTGTTTTCATATCATATAGAAGCAGTATATTGCTATGAATAAATAAACAACATTCTCATAATCAATTAATTTATTTAAAGCTGTGTCATTCATTCATATTTTCGTATTTTTGCTGGGAGATAATCAAACAACCATAAAAATAATGAACACATGATTACACAATGAAAACTAGCTCCAACAGCAAGAAGAAGCTGATTGGACAAACAGTTAATGATGCCGCTTAGGCTCTGGTTTGTGATTGGTTCAGAGTTCATGAGGACCCACCCAACAACCATGCACAGTTACTGCACACACACACACACACACACACACACTCAGAGGGACAGAGAGAACCCAACATGGCTGAAGCTGAGGGAAGCGAGATAACTTCTGGTGGGATTTTTCAGGAGATCTTCACCTCCCCGCTCAATCTGACCCTCCTCAGCCTGTGTTTGTTCCTCCTGTACAAAATCTTCCGCGGAGACAAACAGCCAGAGCTCGGCGAGGTGGAGAAACCTCTGCCTAAACTGAAGAAGAGAGATTTTACTCTCGCAGATTTGAAGCCGTACGATGGACTCGAGAACCCGAGGATCCTCATGGCTGTCAACGGGAAAGTGTTCGACGTGACCCGGGGGAAGAAGTTCTACGGGCCAGGTAACGTTACCCCGAGCCGTTACGACTAACGTAACGTCACCAACGGCAGCTAGCACAAAACGGCCGCTGCTTTGCAGTGAAACGTTGTTGAGTGATGGCTGGTCACAGACGTTAATATCAAATATAAGTCGTTTTTTTTGGGCATAAAGTTGTTTTGTGCGTGAAAGTTAACGCCACACCCCCCTTTAGTTTGCTAGCTGAGGTCCCGTTTCACAACACGGCGCTGCGTTAGCCTTGAAGCCACAGATCGTCTATGAGACAAGTGGAGCCACTCTGTAGCTCAAGAGAAGTTAGCCGCCGCCATGTTTTCAAAAGTGACTCCGACTTTTTTAATTTAAATTTTAATATATCACTTTCAATAATAATGACTTTGATAGCACTTGAAACAGAGGGATAATGTTTTTATCACTGTCGTTACATTGTATTACATTATGGACTCATAGAGGAGATGCCAACCAAAAGTTTTAATATCAGAGCTGTGAGGACAAATAATTTGCATTTCATACACAAAAGCTGTCTGCACGTCAAACGGTTATCTTATAGATTAATTTCCTGGTTTGTATAAATTATCAGAAAACTCGTTTAAAAAACAGCAATAATAAAATGTCCATCACAATCAAACAATCACATATGTTGACGTGTCCTACAAACAGTCCTGAACCTAATAGATAGTTTAATATATACAATATTTAGTATTGTGTTAAAGAGTCTGGGTAGGATTTCGTAGCATCTGGCAGTGCGGTTAGAGATTTCAGCCCTTTCATTTCATCATTTCCTTCTCTAGCGTAAACCAGTAACTATGTCGGCTACGCCAAAAACAAACATGAGGGCTACTGTAGAAACATGAGGACCCACTGTGTCTGTAGATATATAACAATAACATTATGATTCTCATTATGAGCTGATTACACACTAATGAAAACATAGTCATGAATATTATATTCAATTTCTGCCATATTCTCTATAAGTCTTACACACTGGACCTTTAAGGCAAGAAAAGCCAACATAGAGTTACAGCAACTAAGTTGAATTCATCCGTCAACTCTTACACCTTTGTCCCAACTTTCCCATCATAGAAAGCAGAATCTGCTCTGTCATACTTCGTATGTGACATTTCTGTTACCTGGAAACAGACCAGAGTCAGACCTCTCAGTTTTTGTCTCATCTCAGATTGTAACCTCTGTTGCGTGTAACCTCTGGCCAGCATGATAGCGCACTGTCATGCAAACTTTCAGCATACAGCCCTAAAGCCAACAGGCCTCAGGGTTAGGTTAGGTTTATCAGCTATTATTGTTGTTGACTTAATTAAGCTAATTTAAATAAAACTGTTTGCAGCCAGGGGGGGAAACAAATATATTCAGTCCGCTGCAAGATACAAAGTATCAGTTATCTACATTTATTATATGATGCCATTTTAAAATCCAAAATGAAGCAGCTATATTTTTTTCTTTCTGGACTGGAAACTGAGTTGCAACTTTGGAAATGGTTAAAAGTTGCTAGTGTTCGTCTTTCCTTTAAAAAAAAAAGTATAATTTCCCGAGGCTTATTCTTTTTTTTTTTTAAAGGCAAGGCACAAACAAACAAAGGCACAAGCAAATGATCAGTTCTTGTTAGTTTTTTTGGCGTTGTTACGGCTGCCGCTGTTTTGCCTCCACCTCACCGTGTGCTCTGTGCGTCATTGCTGTGTTGCAGAGGGGCCGTACGGAGTGTTTGCAGGCAGAGATGCTTCCAGAGGTCTGGCCACGTTCTGCCTGGAGAAGGAAGCCCTGAAAGAAGAACACGACGACCTGTCGGACCTGAACGCCATGCAGCAGGAGAGCCTCTCTGAGTGGGAGGCTCAGTTCACATGTGAGTAGTGGCCATGATTTAACTCATTGTAGCCGAAATACAATTGATTGAATTGATATAACTGAATTGATACCAGTGCTCTTATCGACTCTGTTTATTGGTCAGATCCATCTAAAATGATGATAATGACTTGACAACATATTAGTCAAAGAAACAATGTGCTGAGCCTTCCTGTGTGTCATTATAACACAGGATATTTACCCTTGGAAATGCACGTGCTACATTCCACCCTAACAATAGCATAATAGTCATCATTCATCATCATCATCACTCCTGTGGTACTCTTTCTGTCCTAAATGTCCAGCAGCATCGATGCATGAGTTTGCCGTAATTGTTTTGCAACGCACAACGGCCAGGAGAAACATGCTGGCATCGCTAAAAGGAACTGATAGGCTGGGAGGCATACGATACCGATGGATCGGTCAATTTGAAACCGGTTCTTGATTCTCAGCCCTAAATATATCACACTTTTCTGAAATACGATCAGAGCTGAAATGAAATTTATCGAACCTATGAGGCAGAAGAATTAATATAGACGTACAAACAGGCCGGTTGTAAAACGTTTAGGACAATTTGTGTCTCATGTTGTAGACTAAACAATTAATCACAAATAATAATGGATTAATCAGTAATAATAAGCAGCTATTCATCTTTTTAAAAAATTGGTTTCATGGAGGTTGTGGAGCTACAAAACCTCAAAGACTGATTCCAGCTTTGTCCTTGAATTTCTGTCATTGAGATTGTAAATACTTTCCTTAACGTCTTTATATTCCTCACATTCCAGTTAAGTATGACTACGTCGGCAAGCTCCTGAAGCCGGGAGAGGAGCCCACAGAGTACACGGACGACGAGGAAGGAAAAGACGGAAAGGAAGGAAAAGACAAAAAGGAGGACTAGGAAGTGAAAAGTGACCAAGAGGGGGAAAATGATGGATGCCTTAATGTTTGTTTGTATTTTTGATGCCTCATACCTGTTAAGGCCGTTCTTCCATCATCTGTATGCATTCTAGTATTTTTGGACCATCACAAACTCTGGATTTTAAACACAGACTGAATTCCATTTATCTCTGTTAATCTTATTTAAAAGTCGGACGGCATTAACAGTTCAATATATATTGCGTTCTGATGTAGACTTTAGTTACTGTAAACCTAAAAATGGATTGGACCAATTCCAACATGTGATGAAGCTGCTGACGGCTGTACGTACGTAGGTGGGTTGAGACTAGTCTGAAGGAGGAGCTCAGCTAACCTCACTAACGTCACATCAGTTTGGCTGCAAGTTCGTTCACAGCTCTGTTCTGTACTTTGTTAATGTTGCTGTTGATGCGTCGCACGTTGTACACATTCCTTTCATCCGAGGTTCAGCTCAGCTCACGTTAAAGAAATTATCTCAGGAAGTAGTTTCAATAAAAATCAAGAAAAATATATTGTCTTTGACACCAGAGGGCTGATTTATAGTCAAATTACAGTGTGTTTTTTAAACTGGGTCTTGTTCTTATGATTGCGTCTGCTAACTTTGCACTCGCCACCTCCATGATAGAGATTCAGGATGCACTCTAAGCTTTCCAAATGACCTACAACAAACTGTAAACAGTTTAACAGTCATGTCAAACGTTTGTCTTTCACTCAAAAACTAGTTTGGTTTTCTGGTACGTTTCCCTGAAAATGTGCAGTTAGCTTCAATAGCTAACCCAGTGGACTCGACGAGCCTTTAAATGATCCACCTAAAATAAAAGTTTATTTGAAAAGCTTTGGTAGTCTCTCATTAACTTGCCCAAATCTTTACAACGGAGGCGATGAGCACGAAGTTAGCAAGGCCCAAAGTCAGCACTGACAGTATGAAGAATGGACAACGTGTGCGTGACATCACCCATAGGTTTCTGAAGAGCCGCTTTGAAGCAGAATATGCGGCTCTAGCCGTCGCCATGTTGGTATTTCTGCCTCTCCCACCTCATGGTTAATCTAAAAGTTGACAAAGACATTAATATAATTTGAACAGTTGAGTTTAAAAAATAATTCTGCCTCAGCACAGTCATGAAATTGTCTATCGGGACTAGAGGCTTATAAACAAGTTTATTTCTGCTGTGAAGATGGACCTTTTAACGTGGGCACTCATGGAAGACTTGTACTGTTCGCACTTCTGCATCAGCTTCGCTTCACAGCCACAGAGGACACAGTTCTAACAATAAGACCCAGGCTATAGAAAAACTTTCCTTTGCAATGCAGCTAGCTGAACTGAACGCTGATGAGATTTTTATACATTAAAGATGTCACAGAAACACAGACGCAAATGAGATTTAAGCACTTTCTCTTGATAAACTGTACGATCTGTATATCTAGCAGGTATATGCTGCTTGCTTAAAGCCTTTATTTACCATTATGTAAAGTGTGAAATGGTCCAAACTCTCTTCTTCAAACTGTAAGAACACAATGTTTGTTTAAACGTTCCAGCCCAACAAGTGTATATGCTGATCTGAGCTGTCTTGTCCACTGATATATTTGTGAGATTTTCAGTGTTGGATATCTATGGAGAGCCATTACTTCTTAACTAATCCTGAGATTTTTGCTGCCATTCTCAGATTTTCTACTATTTTAACAGATGTTTTAAAGCTCCCAGTGACAATCCAGGTTGTTGCATCCGGCAGTGTGTTTGTGGTGCTGCTGCAGAGGCCGTCTCGATCTACAGTGCAGTGATGTCAATAAAAACATTTGATATACACAAATTTTTAAAATCGATTATCATTTAAGTCATTTATCGAGCAAAGATATATATACACACCATTCCTCCTCATGCCTCTCAAATATAAAGATTTCGTGCTTTTCTTTGCTATATACGATGATAATTTGAATTCTTTTAGATTGTGGGCTTTAGTAACAAGTAATGTGCAATCATTTAAAAAAAACAACTAAAATATAAAACCCTTATTCACATGCAGTGGTGTGTTAGTTTTCAGTCTCTCTTTACTTGGTGCAGGTCTGAAAGTTTTTTTCAAACATTTGAAAGTCCAAGCTGCTGTCAGTTAGCGCTGTTTTGAACTTTAAACGTGATTCAGCTAATGGTTTGTTTACATTATTTTTGACACTACATTGATGATAAAAAAAAAAGAACCCAACATTTATTTTAGGAAATATTGTTCATTTTTAAATACTGTAGTGGCAGGACTTCATGTTTCTCTGACTGATCTGTTAACTCATTTTTTTTCTCCGCTGTCGTCGTCCCGGAAAACTCTGGAGAGATTGGCCACTTTCCATAAAAACAGATTCAATGAGGGAACCTTTTCAGTATGCATGCACATACATAAACTGAATGTCATAATACTGTTATAATCCTGAAAATGATATTTTGATTTAATAAAGAAAATTCCGAAAGTTAAGATTTGTTGGTTCGTGAATTTAAATACCTTTTGTATGATTTTTATTGAATATCATAAAATTACAAGACCTGTTGATGCAAATAAAGATTTATTGAATTAAAGTACAATGAACTATGTGAACTATATTAAACTGAATTAGCCTCTTCAATGTCTTAGTTATTTAGTATTTGGATGACTACAGATTACTACATTTTGTGTCGTACTTGCATTTAATCGTGAAAGCAAAAGATGTGTCAGAAGTGGGATTCGAACCCACGCCTCCATTCGGAGACCAGAAGTCCCGTCTCTACGGAAGGAGCTTATCCTTGAGTCTGGCGCCTTAGACCACTCGGCCATCCTGACACGGTGCTTATAACGGATCTCTGTTAGACTATTATCCATGACATCTTACTTATAAACTCACTTACTGATGATGGTGGTCATTGTATTTACAAATTATATAACTAGTTGTTGATTTGTGTTTGTTTAATATACCATAGTCTTAAATGTTTTTATCTGACGACCGTTTTAACGCTTTCAACGTATAGTGGGTCTGCGCATGCTCATGTTCTGGCAATCGTAACATCCGCCGTGTGTACGTGCAGAGGCAGCCATATTAAACTTCCGTTCTTCAAGGGTATCTGAAGGCACCAGGCGAGACAATATGTACCGGTTCGCTAAAGCTGCAGTCAATATCACCGGTAAGGGCGACTCACACATAAATTTATGTTCTCTGTATGTATTCAGATCAGACTAATGCCAGTGGACTTCAAGTTTAACCAGCCTGCCGGTGGTCTGTGACCGCGGTCAGCGTGCTAACGTCAACAGCTCAGTGCTAGCCCGCTAACATTAGCGAATCCCGCTAGAGTCACGATAAGTCTGCAGATATTATGAATTAAGTTCGATAACTTAAATTAGTTTGGGTTTTTTGCGCTCTGAATTAAAGCGCTACTCGAAGTAGCCTTTTAACATGCTTGGTTTTAAAGATGCGTAGTTGAGGTGTCCTTGTCCGACATACAGACATGTATAATAACGATTATCGAGCTAACCCATTGTAATGTCCATTTCCTATGCTCGAAGTTATGCCAACATGCATGAATGATTGAATATTATATGCTACGCTGGATTGTTCAGGTGATGACCCTGAAATTTGACACCGATAAGGAAAGGGCAAATGAGGACGGTCTTTTCAGCCCTAGACAACATGTTGAAAGGAAGCTGTTATTTCCTTGTAGTGTAGTATAATCATTCACAATTGCAAGAAATTGCCAATTATGAACAATAACAAATGCACGACATGTCACTGTTCTTAATTGTGTTACCTTTTTGGTGAAAATCTTTGCAATGACTTGCACGGATCTACATATTACTTTTGGCACTTGTTCAAATCAAACCATAACTTGACTTTTAGTCCACACCTAACGACGTATTTGTTGCTTTAACAGCAGGTGACTCAGTATAAAACACTTCATACGAGGCCACCCTGTGTCCACATTATGAATTACCAGGACCGAGGCACTTAAAGCCAATTTTGATCAGAATATTCAGCTTTATGACTTTTGCACCCTGATTGTGTCTTTATAGCGAACTGCAAAATGTTTTAACCATGAAAACTGTTATGTTGTTGTCCAGGTCAGGCAGCGAGACAGGTGAGGCATGGATCCTCCGCCCAACCGGACTTCCACACCAAGCACGGCAACACTGTGCTGATCAGCGGAACTGTCTTCTGTGTTGCCGTGTGGTCATACGTAAGTCTTTAGCCTTTTGCTTACCTTGGTGTGACATTGGGTTTTGAATTCTTGGCAATAACTAGGTCTTCTATTATGTGATGAAGTGTTGTTACACAACAAGCACAAAAATATGTGGCACTACTCTTGGATAAACGATTTTTCTGTCTTTTTGCAGGTGCTGACTCAGACCGGCCTCACCTGGAATATGTCACCTGTTGGGAGGATGATGCCTAAAGAGTGGAGAGAGAAAGACGAGGAGTAAAGAGCCTCCATTACAGACCTGCATCCCACCTAATAATAAACCTTCTGGTTGTACAGATGAATAATGTGTTCATGCAGTGAATGCCTTTGTTTATTCCAACATGTTACTTTGTCCAAATAAATTAACTGTGATTCTACTGATCACTGTTTCTCCCTTTTAAGTTGTGCCACTATTTATCTACCACAGCTGTTGATAGGCTTCTGACTCCTGAAGGTGATGTGTTATTGTTCAGTCATGGTAGAATTTACGTCTGAATACTCGTATTCACCAATATATACCTGTTTGTAAGTGTACACTGCTAGCACAACATCTAGTATTTTTTATGCTTTATATATATCCCTTGCTTGGGTAAAAGCACTTGCAAAAACACTGCAAAAATCGTTGTAGCATTCTATGGTAACTAGTAGAGGTGGAGCAAGTTTTAATTAGTTTTGAGGTTTAGCGTTCAGATGCACAAATTTGTATATACATTTGGGACTTTTGTTAAATAATTGGTAGTTTCACCATCTGAGAAATTTTAAGGCTGCTCATTGGAATCTGCAAGATGACCAGGGACCCTAGTTGGACCTTGCCATTTGTAAGAGGGTCTTTATTTAATATATTTTGTTCACTGATTATTAACATCTTACTGAAAAGTAACCAGTACCTCTAGGTGCAAATGTAGTGGAGTAAAAAATGACATCCCTTGCTTTTACAATTATGTTTTATATACTTAATATTTTGATAATAGTACTTTTGTACTGTTAAAATTACTTTTACTATCGCTGAGTACTACTGAGTAGTCAAGGTACAAGTATTCTCAGATTTTACTTCAGTAAAGTAGCAAAACTACTGTGTAGAATTCTTATACAACATCAACATAAACTTACCAAGTACTAAATACTTGAGTAACAAACGAAAGTTAAATATTCATTTAGCAGAAAAACGTCATAATGGATTATGATTGTTGATATGTAAATGTGAACATCATACGAGCTACTTTTAATTACTTAATATACATTTTTTTATTGCTTAATATACTTCTAGGCAGCTTGTGATTAATAATATAATCTGTTTATTGATTATATTTTGTATGTCTCTGGAAAGTGAAAAGTAATATTGCCTCTGAAGTGTAGTGGAGTACAAGAAAAAAGTAGCAGGAAGTAGAAATACTCAAGTGAAGTACTTCAAAATAGTACTTAAATGTAATACTTCTGTAAATGTACTTCTATTTCCATATCAATGAAGTTAAATGAGTCGTCAGGATAGTGAGATCTTTACGTCACGCTACAGACAGCAACCGGATCCAATCAAATGCAACGCTCTCCTCCCGCTGTAGCCAATCAGCTGCAGGGGGTGTGCTCCGTCCCGCCCCGCCGCTCTCCCTCCGCGCTGCGCTAAGGTCACCGCTGTCATTCGGTAGCTAACCAGCCGAAGGAAGCGGAGGAGACCCGGCAAGGAAGGTGCAGCAAAGACTCAGCAAAGCAACCAACATGTCTCTGTCTAACAAACTCACCCTGGACAAGGTGGACGTCAAGGGGAAGCGGGTCATCATGAGGTGAGCGTTTGTTGCCTAGCTGACGCAGTTAATCTGAAATGGGATTATTTGACGTTAGCTCGCTAAGTGACATTTTGGGCACGATTTAGTCCCCATAACCTGTCCTTCACGTGGGGACAAACTGTCTGGCACTCCTATAATGTTAACATGAAGGCTGTAAAGTGATGTTTAACGGTGTGTGTGAGTCAGACAGACCATTGGGCATGAGGCAGGAAGTGAACTTGGTTGGCTGTCACGTTTTCCATCCATGTTACGTGCCCGTGAGGAGATGCTGCATGGATGGACCCGACCTCATCCGAGCTGTAGTCCGAGCCAGACCTTCAAATTAAAGCTGCAAACCTTCAAATTAAAGTACACTAATGTCCAACCTTTCATAGGATTATAGATATCAAAACATTTGCGACATGCGTCTTTTGAATAAGGAAGTTCAGACATTTTATATCAGACAGTGTGACTGTAATATCTTCAAATTAAACCTTAAAACCTTCAAATTAAAGCACATGAACATCACTGCAATAATCCAAGGTTTCATGGGGTTATACATTTCAATAAATGCGGGTCACACATCTTCAAATAAGGAAGCTCAGGCATTGCATTTTGATTATTTTGACTGTAAAACCTTCAAATCAAACGTGAATACTGATGTCATGATGAATGTTCTAAACATGATAAGTTGGCAGCGTTTGGCAGATAATAATTTGTTGTTTAATTGATTTGATTTAGTGTTAATCAACTAGTAGACTTGAGGCAATAAGCTGTGCCCTGCAGTGTAGTTCACATTGGTTTTAGTCATTTCCTGTCTAGTTTGAAGCACATTCTCGTTAGCTGGGGGGATGCCCTGCTGCCTGCCTGAACAAAACCTGAAGTATTTTTTTAATAAGAAGAATTCATTTGAAATGCAGCACTGTTATTTTACTATAAATGTACTTGTTGGATGTTTCTACACACTGTGATGGCCATTAACGATGGATGTGCACTTGAAACACTTGACACCCTCAGTGGAAATGTCAAAGAGCCATTTTGGTTTGCTCAGCTCGGTGATGCAATGACAGGCAGCATAGGACAAGGTTCACCGGCAGCAGAAGCCCCCATCACACACCACTCAGTGTTAAAAGGTCAAGTTCACCCGTCGTTGTTGAGTTTTAGTCTCTCTGTAGAGACTAACAATTAGACAATAAGTTACCTCTTATCACACCTGGGGCCTGTCATAGTTTGCTGCTTGTGTGTTTTATGAACTTCCAGCTTGAGACAGAGCATTGTGTGAGCTGCTGGACATGAATGAGAAACGAAGGAAGGCAGGACGTTGCTGTAGAGACCCAGTGGTGCCCGACAAAAACTCTGTTCAGCAGGCAAATCCAGCAGAGGCTGTAGAGACGTGTGGTTTCTTCAGCACGTCAAAGTCACAGTTATACAAACATCTTTTTAATCTCAATAAACGGAGCCAAAGAGAATTTTCCTGAATGAAGCCCCGACAAATATCAAGAGAAGAAGAAGATGTTGTTTTAAGTCCACACTGCTATAAATGTAATAAAATTGTGGTATTTTTTATGTTATTTTTGGACTTTATGAGTCCTCACTAGCTCTTATACACCCAGTGGCTGTCCAGGTGAGAACTATATACCTGTGCTGCAGCTGTAGATCTTCACCCATCAGGGTTTAATTCATCCACTGATCTTATTTCTTGTTGCTGTTTTGTTATTTGATCCTGTCGTGACTTAGTCTCAGTCTAAATTCTAGTCTCTATGATTTACTGGTTAAATAAAGGTTATATATAATTCCCCAATCAGAGCAGCTCTGTCTCTGACAAATATCTCCCCTGCGTTGCTCCATTTGTTGAAACGATGGAACAAAGCCTTCATCACTGTGCAGATCCACACTCAAAAGCAACAGATGGAATGACATAAGAGCGGAAAACTACTGCAGTTGTTCGATGATTCTCTCTATACAAGAGCTTTTGATCCTCTCAATTGCTGACTGTCGAGTTTCTTCCTAAGACAATGGGTTGCTGTTTTATAGCTGTGTTTGTGTGTGTGTACAGTGTGTATGTGTGCAGGCTGATCATGTGTCTCAGTGCATGAGGTCCTCAAACAGAGTGGGGAGAGGTGGTTATGTAACTGCCTGGAGTACGAGGGATGCAGCATGTTCTCTCTCACAAGCTCACATCGCTGCATGGCTGCATATGCAGCCAGCTCGGTGGGAGTGGCAACACGGAGGCACTAACGATGCCAGTGAAAAGACATTTTGGATTAAATCCCACAGCTCATGGAAGTGTCTGAACATGTCTGTGTTGGCTGTCTTTTGCACTGGTGCTTAATAATTACACAGGTACCATGATGCAATGCAGCAGCCGATTGTTTATCATGTAAGAGATTGAAGGGGTGGATGTTGCAAAATTAGATCGGACAGTGGATGTTGTTGCTCAAAATTAATGAGAAACTCAGGTTAAAATGCCCTTGAAACTTGAAACCTGAGAAGTTACTGAACCACTGTAATGCCTTGAACATCTCATTAGTCTCTCTGGTAATTAAATTTATTTTTCTTTCAGGGTTGACTTCAACGTCCCAATGAAGGACAAGCAGATCACAAACAACCAGAGGTAAAGTTAATCTAACCATTAAGTACAGTTGTGTTTTATCCTTTTACAGACACTAAAATCAACATTTATATAAACACAGTGTAATCAATCAGATAAAGAGTATGAATGGATTTGTTGATCTTCAGGGTCAAGGCGGCTGTTCCCAGCATCCAACACTGTCTGGACAACGGGGCCAAATCCGTCGTGCTGATGAGCCATCTGGGACGTCCTGATGGAAACTTCATGCCTGAGAAATACTCTCTGGAGGCTGTCGCTGCTGAGCTCAAGAGCCTGCTGGGAAGGTTAGTTAATAGACTGAATAACTGGCTTCCCTTTGTTTAACACATTCAGGTCATCACTAACTTACCTCAACCGCAGCCGAATCTCATTCTTACACAAAGACAGAGCTTACACTGTCAACATGTTAAAATATTATCGTATTGATCCACCAATTGTCTTGTGCACACACATCCTCACTGGTCCTCTGTGACTCTGCAGGGACGTCACCTTCCTGAAGGACTGTGTGGGTGCGGAGGTGGAAGCAGCCTGTGCTAACCCCGCCACCGGATCCGTCATCCTGCTGGAGAACCTCCGCTTCCACGTCGCCGAGGAGGGAAAAGGCAAGGATGCCGCCGGAAACAAGGTGGGTGTCATAGCTGTCTGTCTGCTATAACTTAAGAAGAAGAGACTGCGACATGCAATGGCAGACAACATTATACCTTTGTGATGAAAACCTTGTTTCCATCTTTTCATTCACAATGACGCACCACTGAGGTTTGGGATGCCCAAACTTGTCGACCTAAAACCAACAACTCTAAGAGTTGAAGAATAAAGACCGGAAAAGCATCTGCGAATCTCTGTCCAGCAGACTTTTCTGGGTCACCTGGAGGAAAATGCACAGTCACTCCAGCTGCAGTGTCCCTCAGAAATAGCTGAGTCACCCTCTGATGACATCATAGTCAGGAGTGCTGCAGAGACTCGGGGATGTGTCTGCAATCTTCTCCCAGTTGCGGCCTACTGTAGTGCACTAATGTTAGCCTAACATTATTTGATTTGATAAACATTGTGCTCTTAGATGGAAAAAAATATTGTGTCAGTACCACGTACACTTCTTGCTATTTCCTCAAAGCAAGTCTCCCATTAATAGACACGTAATTTAATATTTTTTTAATTTAATTTTGTCAGTGATGGTGACTCATAAGAGTCTGCTCACTGTAGAAGCATGCTAGTGTTTATTATTATTAAACAGGAAATGGTAAATGAGAGCGTGACGACAGACACAGCATTTGACCTTAATTATCCTGGCCTATCAAATGAAGTTGTGTAGTAAAATATAATGTATTATTATGTATTTTTCCCTTCTATATAATTCTGCTGCATTGTCACATAAATATTGTTTCAAGACATTAAAAACAAAACATTTCTGTTATTAATATTATCTCCTCTGAACATTTAATTTGTCCGCTAGTATTCAGCTGACTTCAGACTGTGTTGAGCCTGTTCACAGCTCTGTGTATTTCAGTTCTCTTCCTTTTTTTCAATGAAACCAGTTAAAGGTGCAGAATTATTGTTCTGGGATGTTCACCGTTCAAAAAATATTAACAGACGTTATCAGCAGAACGTGAAGAGGTAACAGACATTATGTTAAAGATCCACCAGTCCAACATGAGGATGAGGAATCTGGTGCCGCGGAAGAGCAAAGCAGCTGCTAGCCAACAGACAGATGCTGAAGCCGTTTACAGGCAAGAGTAGAGCTTCATTTTTTTAAACTTGTGAGATTAAAAAGTGGATTTATCTTCACTCTCTTCCACCATAATGAGTCCTTCTCATTTGTTCTGCTGGGATGCAGATATAACCACAGAACCAGGCTCAGGACTGTCGTCAGACACTGTAAGTGCTGGTCAGTTGATCAGCAGCGTTGACCTGCTGACATTTATCCTGAAGGTCAGCAAGTTGTCTCGACCGGGACGTGTTGCTTTTCTTATCCTGAGGGCCTGGTTGGTATGCGGCGTGTGTGTGTGGGTTGGTTTCTACTGTACAGCTGTACTATATCAGACAGGAATCTCTATTTTTAGTTCATTATACAAACATTTCTCCGATACAGAGCTGAAATAATCAGACTGATGGAGTCAAACAGTGTGTGAGTGGAGCAGAAGTTTGCACAAACTCTCCATGTGACAGCATTATAAAGTATGAAAGAGACACTAATGCAGTAGATGTCCAACAAATCCAAGAACAGTATCCAGTCTAACACAGCAGTCACTACTTTGTGGACTGAAATGTAGGAACCGTTAGAAGCATGTCTGACATTTGAATGACACTGAAGAGCTCTCTTGACCTTTTTCTGCCCTCCGGTCACACAGTCACGACCTTTGCCGGTTAAAGTGCAGCAGGAACCTGATCCACAATGACCGACTGATTGGACACACATAGATGCACACATTAATCTTGTGACCAGTGTAATTACAGGATAACTGCTTAAACTCATTAGAAATGATTTGATTGTGCTGCCTCTGCTACAGAAATGTGTCCACGTACTTCTTACTTCATTCTTTAGTATTTATTTTATTCTTTCCTGTCTTTTCCGTCCCTCAGACCAAGGCCTCCCAGGAGCAGATCGACTCCTTCAGGGCGTCTCTGTCCAAGCTGGGAGATGTTTACGTTAACGATGCCTTCGGCACAGCTCACAGGGCCCACAGGTGAGCAGGTTAGGCCGGGATACAGTGGTGATATGACAGCGATATCTGAACAATTTCATAAACGTCTGCTGTGTTTTCCTGTGTCATCCTCTCTCTCAGCTCCATGGTGGGAGTGAATCTTCCTCAGAAGGCGGCTGGTTTCCTGATGAAGAAGGAGCTCGACTACTTCGCCATGGCTCTGGAGAAACCTCAGAGGCCCTTCCTGGCTATCCTCGGCGGGTGAGAACTGTTCAACAATTCATCAAGTTTGAGTTTAGACTGTATACACACCGGCATCAAAACAATACAAGGAACTGTGTCGGTCAGGATTTGTAGCTTCAGGCACCACAATACAGCCCAGGAAGTCACACTTTGACAGGAACTCTGGGAAGTTCTCACAACAGCAACGTGTCTGATGATCATGAGGTAAACGGTAGAAAGACACCTTTTGCATTACAAAGTCATCTATCAGGATGTATTTGAGCGACCACCGAATGTCAAGAGTCAAATTCAATGGTGTCAAAGTATAAAAACACATAGGAAGGTCATGACAAATATCTCTACACACACACACGCTCTCACACAAAATCTTAAGGTGCCATGTTGTTGCATTAGAGCAAAAGCTGAACCAGGTTCAACTTCAGTCTGAACTCTGGAATGATTGAACCCCAGTACACCATTAATGTTTAACCTCCTACGCTGTGCTTTACATTGGGCAGTACCTCCAGACCGAACCAGGCTGAAACGCTAAAACAACCATCTGATTTGAACATTGTCAGGTGTCATCACACAGCAGCTTCTCTTTAAAATACCCAGATGGACATCCAGGAATAGAGACTATAAGCTCATTATGTAATCCGTGGTGTCACAGTACACTGCTTTCTTCAAGGCCCTATCACTGCACAGCTCTTGGTGTGCAGATAACGAGCAGGCAGAGATGAGAGGTCACACACACACACGCTGTTAAAATGTTGGATACACTTCTGTTTGTCTGTTTGGCTCTCTGCTATTTCAGGAATATTGCACTTAAGTCATTCTCAATAGTAACAAAACTTTTCAGACATTTTTTGCGTGTCAGTGCATTAGTACTTTGTTTAGTGGGCAGTAAAGGTCATTTTTGTTTCATCTAAAAACACAAAGATCATTTTTACAGACATAAAACTACTGCCAATGTTTGTCATCAATCAGGACTGCAGTGATCACACAGCCTAAAGGGATTTAGCTAACAGAATCCTGTTTATCAGACTTATTATTTATTACACATGTTCAGTGATAGAAACTACAAAATGTTAGAATTCCCAATCATTAATATGCGTGTAATTTAAAAATGAGTCCGACAGTGATGAAATGAGTTGGCAGTGGCCTGCTTCCTGTGATTTTGTGTGTGTGTGGAGCTGCAGGTTGTTTTATATTTGGTTGGTTCGTCTTTTCTTGTGTTGGTCCAAGCTGGGTGAACACACAGGAAACACTGGCTGAAGCTGGGGCACAGGCGGGATTTGGCCTCGTGTCAGAGTCCATTTTAGCCAGAGCGTGTTGTGCAACTGTCACTTCTGCTCAGCGTCCAGCAGCCAATCACCTTCCTCAACTACACAAACAAAGGACAGCAGCCATTAGTGTGTAATGATCAGCGCTGAGTTGGTTGTCAGACAGTCCAACAGATAAAGATGTGTTTGAAGTCTGTGAGAGACTTTGATCAATGAGTTGTTGAGTAACAGCTAAATGTTTAATATTTAATAACACCAAAAATTGTTAATAATGACAACCTGTGGGAGTTAATATGGAAGGGGCTGAGTTAGTGGAGGTGTGTTGCTTCAAGAACCAGTAAGAAATCGCTACGATACAATCCAGGAAGTTCAGTTTGAGTAACAGATTATTGCATTTGACAACTTGTCAGGAGCCA
Source organism: Protonibea diacanthus (assembly GCA_028641955.1). NCBI lineage: Eukaryota > Metazoa > Chordata > Actinopteri > Sciaenidae > Protonibea > Protonibea diacanthus. Next base: position 12,819,954 of record CM053990.1, read on the forward strand.
ATACTCTGCTCACGCAACAGTTTATTATGCTTACAACTACAACTACTTTATCTTTAGTGTTGCCAAACTGCAAAGTTAATAGTAGAGAGCTTTGCCAATTAATCAGTTATTCAGTAAATGAACGAGAAGCAGAATTTTTATGTTATTGTTGCATATTCAGTTTTATTTCTGAATTATTTTAATTGTTTTCTAAAATCATTCCTGATTCTTGTTAAATCATGCAAAGCACTTAGACTCTGTTCGGTGTTTAAATAAAATGTATCAGTATTGGAACTGACAGACAATTAGATGATCTCTTTTGTCTTATATCATAATACATTTAAAAATCTTTGGGTTAATCTGGCCATTGGAAACTGATGGGTATTTTTTTACTGTTTATTGGCATTCAATATACAGTTTTATTACATTTCATAAACCAAATGATTGATTCAGTAGTACAGTACAGATCAGACCTTTTTTTTTTTTGGTTCTTAAGTCTTCTCTCTCCATGTGTGCTTGTTTCTTATCTATACTGATGTTTTCCACCTCTGTCTGTGTTTCAGAGCGAAGGTGAAAGATAAGATCCAGCTGATCAACAACATGCTGGATAAAGTCGATGAGATGATCATCGGCGGCGGCATGGCCTTCACCTTCCTCAAAGTCCTCAACAACATGGAGGTGAGGAACGTTTACAGAACATTAACAGAACATTAACAGAACATTTCAATCACTCAGTATCTCTAAAATACACACACAATCCATACTTTTAAAGTAACGAAACTTGTCTTTATCACACACTGTACAACTGCTCAGGGCCAAACAGACAGTTAGTAACTAGCTGGTGAACATTTAGCAGCTAAAGAACCTGAAACTTCCCTCTAGGGTTGGTGGAGACCAAACACAGAGCTAAAAGGCACTGAATATTGGACTGTGTTCATCAGCTAAAAAACTGGCTCAGCCTTTAGCCAGTATAAAATACAAAACAGGTGATATTTCTCGCTGTGACCGTGTGAAAAAGTAGAATGAACCCTGCATGACTAAAAAAACTTCAGTATTTAATTTCATGTGTTTCGCAAGGTCAGTGTCTTCATCACGATTACAAGAGGCGATGTGCTCTCGTAACCAAGCTGCCGGACTCGCTGTTGAACTTCAGTGGTGTTCAAACAGACTTGTGCAACTTCTTTGTTCTGTTTCACAGCTCAGACTGAGCTGAGATTTGAACAGATAAGCTTTTATTTAAAGGGTCAGTTCATTCAGACCAAGGCAAAGGCAGAAATCTGAGAATCGTGGTCAAATAAAGCTATCTGCACGGCTCGATACAGCTACAGAGTGGAAATATTGTCTTTTGTGAATTTAGGTTTGAACGTGATTCTCTGTTGTGAAACGAACAAAGCAAAGAGGTTTCACAAGTTAGTTTGAACAAAACCAACATTCAATACCTCAGATTTCCAAACGTCTTTTGTTGAACCTTTTATTTCTCCCAGAGACAAATAACTTTTATTCTGTCAGTAAAATAAGTTTTCTCTTAGAGTCTAAATGTGACAAAAAATCTGTCAAAAAACAGAGACAAATCTAGTCCACGAGGAATCAAAAGTAAATACTAACTATGGTTTGCAAATTTAAACACATCAAAATGAAATAACCTTTCAAATCTTTGATCATCTGAACACCAGAATGTTTCACTCAACAATTAGCTCTCTAAAATCCTCATAACTTCAATACAAAAGAAAATGGGACTCTTTCCACTTCATCCAAAGCTCACATCTTGAATATTTTTTAATGTACCAAACACATAAACTAGTTGCTAGCTTCTGTGTGTTAATCTGTCCTTTCCCTCTCTCCCCGGTCAGATTGGTACGTCCCTGTTCGACGAGGAAGGGGCCGGCATCGTCAAGGACCTGATGGCCAAAGCAGAGAAGAATGGCGTCAAGATCACGCTGCCCGTCGACTTCGTCACTGCTGACAAGTTTGATGAGAACGCAACCACCGGCACTGCAACTGTCGCTGCTGGCATCCCCGCCGGCTGGATGGTGAGAAGATTCATCTTAAACTGATTCATCCAGACGGTACAAATTCAAGTTAGACTCAAACGGTGTGAATTTCTATAATACTAATAATTTCCTGTGCAGGGTTTGGACTGTGGACCAGAGAGCTCTAAGGCCTACGCAGCGGCGGTTGGCAGGGCCAAGCAGATCGTGTGGAACGGCCCAGTCGGTGTGTTTGAGTGGGATAACTTTGCCAAAGGGACAAAGAACCTGATGGACAAAGTGGTCGAGGTGACCAAATCAGGGTGCATCACAATTATCGGTAAGAAAGACGACAGGGGAGCTTTTGTGTGTCTTTTTTTGTTTTGTTCGTTCAGTTTAAAATGATACATAATCGGCCACTGGAGGGCAGCACTACTCTGTCACGCTTCACTGATTTACAGAGTGGCCTGTCTGGAAAAGCAAAACAAGACTCAGTTTTCTTTTGGGAAAACAACTGTTTCATTTGATGTATTTTATTTTTATATTTTTTTATTTGTGTATATTATTTGCGCCTGAAGTGATGATCTGAACGTTTTTCCATCCTCATGCTCCTGATGAAGCACTGAGTGAAACCTGGTGTCTTAATCCTATTTTGTGTCTCGACAACAAACTCGACAACCAGTTTTACCTTTTTGGATTTGAAGTTCAAAACACTGCAGCACTACATGAACTAAAACCTGGGTACTTTTTCAGTCTTGTTAATGCAGGGATGATGCTGTCTGCTGTCTCACAAAGGCCTTTTTTAAAATCCTGTATGAATGTTCGTGTCTGTGTCCAGGTGGGGGCGACACGGCCACCTGCTGCGCCAAGTGGAACACAGAAGATAAGGTCAGCCACGTGAGCACAGGAGGCGGCGCCAGCCTGGAGCTGCTGGAGGGTGAGTGACGACGATGACCAAGACCTAAAAACACCTCAGACGACCTTAAAATGTTGTTGTTTGGTGCTGAAGCTGTGTCTCTCTTGTGTCCTCAGGTAAAGTCCTGCCTGGTGTGGATGCACTGAGCAGCGTCTAAACTTCCCATCAGCCCACTGATGTGTGTGTGTGTGTGTGTGTGTGTGTGTGTGTGTGTGTGTGTGTGTGCTTGGAAGTGTGTGTGTGTGCGTGAGAGAGAGAGACGTGTCGCTATTCAAGCAAGATTCCTGTTTACTCCTGAAACCTCCTCAGCGTGCAAAAGAACGAACCCGACGCCTGCTTTTCAGCCATTTCATCTTGTGTTCGGTTGTTTAAGTTGTGATTTACGCGAGAATCGTTTTCTTTGGCTCAGATGTGTCGACGCCGTCTGTAACAGGTCGAGCCTTCCGCCTTACTTAAACATGCTGATGAAACTCGTCGAGCTGCAGGAAATATGAGTCACACTGATGCTTGAAACCTTTTAAGACATACAAAGATCAAATGGCTTGTTGAGGTGGAAGTTGTTTTTTTGCTGAAACACAGCACGATGTCACTGGATTCATCTCAGACATGTCAGGATTTCTGCTGTGTTTCTCTATAAAAAAGGAAGAGGAGTCAGCCGTTCACCCACGAGATACTTAAACACTGGTTTGTATGTGTGAATGTGTGTATTACTGCTCCACTTTTGCGTAGCCACCCTGGGAAACTGCACCACCCTCAGTGTGAATACATACAGTATATATATATCTATATATATAGAGAGAGAGAGAGGGAGAGAGAAACGGTTAATGTGATTTGTCGTGTGTATCCAAACGTTCTGTTCATGTTAACGTCAGCTCTGGTCGTCCGTCTTCTCTTGTTGTTGGTTTCTGAGCGGCTTCAGACTGAGTCGTGGTGTCTCACATCTCAGCTGAGCTGTTGAGGATAATAAAACCACCTCTGTGTTTAAAAAAAAAAAAAAAAAAAAACTTTTCTCTGACCGTTTCCTCTTTCTTGAGCTGTGAACCAGAATTAACTCACAATAACAGAGCAGAGAACCGTCGTCTAATGACAGGCTTTTTAACCCTTAAATGTGACAACTGATTCTTTCTGTTTGGGACTGTTTGGACCTCTGCAGCAATGTAATCTTTCCCGTTTTAGGTCTAGAAAAAGTCTAAAATTTCCATATCTTGAAACCCCAGTAACAAAAAGATGCTGCATTCAAGAGCAGGCTACAGCATTATAGTACCACCACAGCTGCTAAACAGGAACGAACCAGCCTACAGACTGAACAACAGACTGTTACGCCTGTTAGGCCGATATAAGTGACATTTGACATTTTTCATACAAAACATTTTATCATCTTTATAAAATATGAAGCACTGTTAGTTCAAACTAGCTCAACCTGTTTTACCACTTAAAGGTTAATTAATGCATCTATAAGAAAATGAAGAACAGTCTGAGAGGGATCATCACCATCATGAATACATCTGATAAAATAAACTTTCCTGAGAATATTTATATAGTTTAACCTGCAATAACTGATTATTTTGTCTCTTCTGAAACCATTTTTGTGAACACACCAAGCAGTTAAAGAGCAACTTTCTCTATTTGGACTTGTGTTTGTGTCCATGTTTTTTTGGCCTCTAACAATTCCTGAGAGAAATGTGTGTCTCTTTACTGACTCCATGTTCTCTAGATAGTTGTGCTGTGGCGCTGAGCAGGTAGAGTTCATTGGCTTTTAGAACTTTTTTTTTTTTTTTTTTTGGTGCAAGCCAGAATTAATGCTATGTGAGGGACGTGTTAACCAAAACCATAACAAACAGCAATAGCTGTGGTAAAGGCGAGGGACGCTGCAGACTCAGTTGATAATTCATCACTTTTCACTTTGCCTTCACAATACATAACTATAAAAATATTGATAGCCACTTTAAGTAGCATTTTGTGGAGGCTCATATGATCGTATTCCTCCTTCATACTTAAAGCTCGCGCCAGATTCTTCAATATTTGCTTTGAGGTATTGAAATGATCACAGTCAAGGTCCACGAGCATTTTATTCACACGGTTGCACATCACACATACATAAACAACAAACAAACAAGACAAAAGACAACCTTTACTGTTAGCTTCACACAACACAAACTTCAGGCTGTGCGGGCTGATGTTCTGCAGTGCTTTCAGTCGTGTCCCCATCAGGAGCCCTCACCATTTTCATTCACATAATCTGGCTCGTCTGTTACAGAAGAAGGTGGATGAACTGTTAATATTTGAGCCTTGAGAGACAGAACATGTTTAAATATTCATGCGATAGCTTCTACCTGAACAGAACGTCTGCTGTTTAATAATAAAAAAACAAGTGTGTGTTCTGCCTGATGGCTGCAGATCTCGGTCCCTGAAGTTAATTTAAAAAACGTGTTCTGAGCTAAATTCTTCATCACATCCTGTTTGCAACACTGGTAAAAACTGAAGTTATTATTTTGCCATGTAGAGATCTTTAAAAGCGACAAAAAGCAGCGGAGCATTTAATTTACTAAGAGGAAAAACACCATTAAATATCTTTACCTTGCCTGTCGTAGACAGTAATACTATTAAATGTTTTCATGTTTCAGAAAATACTGAAAAATGTTTCCCAGAGCCCAATTCAACATGCAGTCCAACTCTTCAAAATAAATAACAATCCAAAAATATTCAGTTTCAAGTTATATAAAACAGAAAATCATTATTATATATATTGGACTTCCTGTGTGAGCTGCAGCAACATTGCAGCAAACTGTTTATATCAAGGACGTTATACATGATACATATGTGTCAGAAAATACAAATTCTTTCAAATAAATGTTAATTCAATGTGTTAATTGTGTATTATATATGCAAACTTACCATCTTCGATATTTTGATAGTCATCGTCTGTAATACAAGGTGATAAACTTAAACCTCTCGTGATTCATTCATCAGTTTACTTCAGATTTATGTCAAATTTTAACCTCAATTCTTTGCTTCAAAACTGAAACTCTCCAAGAAACATGATGAGCTTACCTGGTGAAAAGGACTCAGGAACTTCACTGAAAGACAAATCGACAGATGACAGACGTGCAAAATTGCAAAAAACAAAATTAGATTAGCTGATGCGTGTCATATCATACATACACTGTGGTTGAAGGTATCTGATTGGTCCTGGTGACTGAAAAATAAAACAAAAACAAAAAAATGTTAATTAAACATGCTAATTAGTGAGTTACTAATTATCCGGAGCTGTGGTGAGTAACATCTCTGGTTCAATGCCCAATTCAACATGCAGTCCAACTCTTCAAAATAAATAACAATCCAAAAATATTCAGTTCCAAATTATATAAAACAGTGAAAATCTCAGATTTGAGAGGCTGTTTTTTAATCACTAATCAGAGTAATTGCTGATTCATTTCCTGTCCTGATTATTAGACTAAAAGTTGCACCTTTGCTCAGGTTAATTCAGTCTGCAGCTTCACTTCTGCTCAGGAAGGCTCCAAAAATTCAGAGCTCCGGGCCTTCCTTGAATAAACTCAACAAATAAATGCTGTTTCTGACACTCACTGTCTTCTTCGCCCATAACTTGGTTCAGGAATTGAGTGTTCTCGTAGTCGTCATCGTCTGTTTGGTAAAACAGCAGTGTGAGTCAGCGTATATATTATCTTTCACATTCTCACACCTTAACATATACGACCCGTTAATGCTGTGGTCTATCACCTATAATCATACGATGATTGAACATACCATTTATGTTTGCATAGACGCCCAGAGTCTGATCATCCTCTGAAAAACATAATGACAGCACGAAAGACTCTTAATTTATTTTATATTTTTATGCTTCTCATTGTATATAAGTACAGAGGAAACTGTGCTCACCAGTTATCCTTTTGTTAGTCTGTTCATTTTCATACAGTGACATCGCGAGTGGAGCTCTATGAAACAACACACAAGCATGATATTTTTTAAACCTTTTGTTCAATGTTTAAATAGATAAATACATTCATGGACACATCCAGAACATCCCAGCTCCGCATAGTTACTCAGATTCATCATGAACAATTTGAATTAATTTATGTAATTTATATAAAAGAGTAACTTAACACTTCTTTACATTAGTAAATCTACAATCATTTTATCACGCTAAGGATTCTGGCCTTTCCAAGAATACAGTTATTCTGTCCAGAAACGTAGACCAAAGAGAAAGAAAGTTTTCAAGTACTCTGTGTTTTTTTCTGAGAAAAAGTCTCTTCCAGTTTATTTATCACTGTTATTAATATTTTATAGTGAATCAGTGCTGTTATTTAGTCTTAGAAACAACGGTAAGTGTGCAGCTCTTGTACTTTTTCTTGCTCATAAAAGCAGCAATACCACAGCACACAAACAGTCCAAGTAAAAGTCTTTCAAATCCTAAAAGCACAAAAGTACACAACTACAATAAGCATAATGATAGAATAACTAGTATAATACTAATAGTGTATACTTAAAGAACAAGAAGTAAATGTACTAATTATGCAACAGATTTCAAAATCAGATTCTAGTTAATGATGCATACACGTGTGAGCATTGATGTTGAAGCTACATAGCTGCTGAGTAAAAAATACTAAACTGACTTTCAAAATGATGAATAAATAATAATAAATAAGACGAATAAAGTATTAGAATTAAACAGAATTAAACATTTGCATAGAAAGAATGACCTGGTGCTGCTTTTCTATATACTTTTTAACTGAGGTGATAAAATGTACGAAAAGAGAAGAAATACTTACACATATATACGTTTTGGACTTCCTGTGTGAGCTGCAGCAACATTATATGAAAATGTTTATATCAAGGACATTATACAATGATACATATGTGTCAGAAAATACAAATTCTTTCAAATAAATGTTAATTCACTGTGTTAATTGTGTATCATATATCCAAACTTACCATCTTCGATATTTTGGTAGTCATCGTCTGTAATATAAGGTGATTAAACTTAAACCTCTCGTGATTCATTCATCAGTTTACTTCAGATTTATGTCAAATTTTAACCTCAATACTTTGCTTCAAAACTGAAACTCTCCAAGAAACATGATGAGCTTACCTGGTGAAAAGGACTCAGGAACTTCACTGAAAGACAAATCGACAGATGACAGACGTGCAATAGACTGATAGATAGTTGTATGGGCCGACCAACAAAATCACATAATATACAAACATGACAACATTTCTGCTACATTATAAAATACTTATATCGTGTCTTCTCATGTCACCCTCAGAAAGTCAGTTAGAAGAAAGTGTATTTTGCGTAGACTCGAGTTGATTCAGCCCAACTTATTCTGCCAAATTTGAGACCAAGAGATGAAAAAAAAGAAGATATATTTGGGCTTTATTCCATCCATTACTGACAGTTATCTCACCACCGGACTGGTGCAGTCAGAGAGAGATGGAAAGTTTGAAAAAAAAAAAAAAAAAACTGACACAATAACACAAGTGGGTGGACTTGTTGTGTGCGTTAATCAGTGTCATTGTGACAAAATTAGATTAGCTGATGCGTGTCTTATCATACATACACTGTGGTTGAAGGTATCTGATTGGTCCTGGTGACTGAAAAATAAAACAACAGAAAGGTATCAAAGTTAATTAAACACGCTAATTAGTGAATTACTAATTATCCGGAGCTGTGGTGAGTAACATCTCCTGTTCATTTACCTCTTTTTGATTGGGTCACAGCAAACACACTTCCCCCACGTTGGCTGTCAAGATAACATTTTAATTACTAATGATGAAGTGATCGAAATATCTTCTCCTGTTAAATATGTATTTCACCAGAATGTAATTTTCTGTCATTGTCATTTTATTTATTGACAGTGATAGTTGAGACAGACAGGAAAGGTTAACAAGGTCAACGTTAACAATGTGGAGCAAATAGTAGAAACACTCACAATGTCTGTGGGTTGTATATTTGATGCTCCTCGTGAATGATCACTGGAAGAAATACAAAACAGTAAAATGGTTACATGTGATCTTTTTTTTTAACCCGCAGTCATGGTCAGCATGATCACCTTCAAATAGGCCCAAAGATTCTGAAAGATTCCACCACAGGTGTGTGTGCAGTTACCATTCTTGTACGTGCCATTTATATTTATAAATTAAAAGAGCTTAAAAATAAACTGAAAACTAATCGTGGCTGCCCGATGTATGACTGATCACTCGGTATGCTTTTAACGGTGTGTGTGCTGATCAGCTGTATTTGTGTTTGTTTCCAGCCACCTGTTTCTGTGTGCATGTGTGGGAGACTAAAACATCAGATCTGTGTAAAGCAAAGACTCAAAAGAAAAAGAAACTGCATATTTCCACCGTGCTTGCTACATCAGAGATTTGACTGGTGCTCTTTTTATAACTTAATCTCTTCTACTGTCACATTCTGCAATAGTAACTCAATGAACCAACACCTTATAGTGGATGGAAACATGTTCATTTGCATTTTCTTGAGCAGATTTTCTAGAAATTCGGTTAAAATCTGCTGCTGAATATCGACGAAAAGCTGATGATAGGGCTATGTTTTTTTTTTTTTTTTGCTGTGGATGTGTGGAGGTGTGAAAGTGCGCGGGACTCCATCCATCACTCTTCGTGTGCACAGCAACGTGCAACACAATGAATGTCTCGCTTTAAACTTATTTTAGTTTATGGGTCACATATGGCCCAATTTAATCTAAAGTGGACCAAGTCTAGTATTATACTTTACTTTATGATACAAACAACGTGTTGGGATCTGGAACTTATTTTCTTTTCTATAGATATAAATAGATAAATGTTTCTATCGCTGCTTATTATCGAAAAATTTTATCTCAAAGGTAAATTATGCAATTTTCACACTTTCAAAATCATCCGGTCGGACAGATCTGACCTTTTGGCAGGCCGTATGTTTAACAGGCTAGACTGTCTGAGAAGTGCGTCCCGTTATCACCAGTTCACCGGCCTTGTCTATTCTCTCTATGACCACCTTTATCAACTTTATCACCACAGTGCCACGCAAATCACTCACTGCTAACATTTCTCAATTATTTTCTTACAATGCTCGATCATAGAAATTAGAGCATAATTAATGCGTTGTTCACGGTTCAGTGTTCGCAGGTCAGTTAATCAGGTTTCAGTGCCGTTTTCCCGCCTTTAACCTGAAGGCGCATATACATACAGTAAGGCCGGAGTGCCCCAGATAAGACCACGCTGTGGCTCTTTTGATGCTTTAGATTTTGTTTTGAAGTACACTTCACAATCGTTTGCTTCTCACGCTACTGATAGAGGGACATACAGCATAATTCTGCCATCTTTAATGTACACTGTTGCCCGTAAAGTTGGAATAAAGTTCTTGTACCTCTTCTCATGAAATGACAATGTGATTTATTCTTCATAGATAAAGTGTAACTTCTCAAAAACTGATCAATCTCTTCCAAACATTAAACCGCAATTAACCTGATGTGTAGACGCAGGGATAAAAGGAGGAAGGTGTCTGAAAACAAAATGATTCCAACTTTATGGGCAACGGCATATTATTTAACAGCGTACCAGGACAGTACATAGTGACACACGTAAGATACAAGATGTGAAGTTGAGCCATGGAGCTGTTGGTGAGGACACTATAGAGATGTTTTGTGTAGATATTGTTTGTGCCTTTCGCATCAGAGCTGCCCAGATGCAAGTTTGAACTATTTGAAGTTAGTTAACCTTCAGATAAGACGCGCTGAGCCATAAGGCGGCCAGTTTTTCAACATACCCTTGTACCTTTGTGTATGTCGCGCTGTACTGTACGGGTACAGTACAGAGGCGCGGCCAGTAATGTAAAAGTTTAGACTGAAGGTTTATTGTATATATAAAGTGGTAAGAGCCCAAACCTACATTTGCATGCATAGATCACAGCCTGTGTCTGAAACAAAAAGCACTTACTTGATTTCTTTTTGCAGCGCAGACAGAGCACAGACAGCAGACTCAATGACAGCACTGACACAACAGTCAGTACTGTAGCCAGCAGACTGGAGTCACCTGTCATACCTAAAAAAAACAAAAAACACAAAATAAGACAGAAATAACTCAACTATTAGAATTAACTATGATTAATTATTATTAACCATGACCTTGAAGTACCTCTCACTGTGGATTGATACAGTCGTTACCACTGTAACCAACAAAAAGGTATTTTTATTAATTAAGAAAGATTGTAAGATTATGTTACCGCAGGCATTACTGGTCAACAATCAACAATCTCACTCCTTGTCACGGTAGAAGTAGCTGCCGTTTTCCTGTTAACAAGGCAGAGTGAACCACAGGATGTGGTTGGCTAAAACAAAACTGTGACATAGTTTTCGTTTGAACCTGGGGCATACACTTACATACGCTGACATTTAAGACGCATCACACACCCTGAAGCAAGTCCAAATGATCATAGGCAATGAGCTCGGTAATTTACTTTCATTTACAAATGCAGCTGTAACTTTAGTACAGTCTCATTTATCTATGTCCATGTCTGCCAGGGCTGCTTTCACAAAGGTATGCTGGGCTCTCAGGTCTGTTATAGAGGACAGATGACAGAGTCAAAGTTAAATAACTCCACACTTTCTTTAATAGCTATGTTTCCTAAGTGATACCATTGTTGACCCGCTTCCTTACTCACCACTTTTCATTGTTTTCATTTGATTAGCACGTTTTTGAACAGGCTTAATTTACCCAGAATAAGTCTGATAGTCAAGATGAGAGTAAATCAGAGTAAAAACTGCTCCACATCAGAGCGATGATTTTCAGAAAGTTATGAGACAAGAGTCAATTATAAACGTACAAAAATTTGTCAATGTGTCAACTTATCATCCCATCAGCGGCCAAGCTTGCTAACCATCTTTTTTATTATGTCCAGTCCAATGACATGCCACACCCAGTGTAAAGAGAACAGAGAGCAGTTTCCATCCACTTGTTCTCATGTCCCTTTTTATTTGTGCACAATGCAACAACTTGACTGTAAGGAGTGCAATGGAAACACACGTATAGTGTCTGACTGCTGTGGGTGGGGTAGAGAGTTAACCAATTAACCTAAACAGCAACACTTGTTTCTGTGAAATGAAGCCAACGTGAAGTGCCAGGTCCATGATCGGCCACTTGAAGCTGGTTACAGAATGGGTCGATCTTCAAGTCATCAAAGTTACACATAAACAGCATGTCTGATATGACTGCTAGGCGGGTGTCTGTTCCACCTACACTCGATGTCTTTTTTGGATTAGCAGAGGAGCCGCGCCTGTTAAGATGATGATAAAACGTGTGCACAAATCACTAATTTTGAGTGCTCTTGAATTAATATGTACGCCTGAATCAATCGTTTGTGTGCACAACACAGAATGTAGAAATAAATCTTGTTGTTGACATTTTAACGTGTATGTGACAGCTGTGGGCAAAATGGGCAAAAGCACTGTACTGTAATGCAATCTAAACAAGCCACTTAGATTTTATGCAGGTGATTTTGGACAAAGGGACACGTAACCGGTTCAACCCGTCGTCTCGGATACCCTTAAATTCTGGTTCTGATTGAGGTCTGAACTCTTGATGGCAAGATGAGAACATGTACATGGTTGTTTTGAAGCTCTGTGTGGTTTTAGTTTTATGTCTTGGGTGGGAGTTGTACTGGAAAGTAAATCTTTCCACAGTGGTCTGTCAATACATCACATTTTCCTTTGTGTGTCTTCTCTGTAGCTGTTACATTAATGTTACTCTCTGCCTGCATAAGGCTGCAGAGAAACAATATCAATACCTATTGTGTATCGATATTGAGACACGTCAGTACAAGGTAGAGGAGACAAGAGGTTAGAGAATTAGGTTAGAGAAAGGAAAGTTTGAGAGACTTGAATTACACTGCATTTTACAGTTTAACACGTTTTTTAAATTACAGATTACTGATTTAGTCATCGCAGTGTGTTGAAATATTGCTACGTGACTGACTAAATATTACAAATACCTCTTAATCCATGTGCCACGCGTTCAGCTACATTCTTCGAAATGACCGTGAAGTTGAATTAATGCCTCTTTAAAATGGTTTCCACAAGACCTGAACACTAAACTTTCACGAAAGTAGGATTTGTGGCTGTGACTGTTGTATTAGACCACATTCATTTAAGTTAGGTGGATCTAATAAACTGACTGCATGTATAACACAAACTACATTTTCATGAACTGAAAATCGCTCATTCGTTTAGAGTATGTATCCCATGTTGCTGCATCTATTGAATGAGTTATTTTATATATTATAATTAAGAAATTAATAAAACTACTCCATACATTTCTCCTGTCCGGTCATCTCCTGTCGGTACACTGCAATTATTTCATATGTAGTGGGTAAAGTACTTACAGTGTAATTTCACTGTCATGTTCACTGCAGTTCCCTCCTAAATTTGTCACCCCTTTATTCCCTCTGCTTCTTTATCCTCCAGTAGGTACCCACACACAAAATACTTCATCAATGCACTGTACAGTACTGTATGTACAAAACATTCATACTGTGGTTGTTTTTTATTATCAACACACACAGACATTTAGCATTGAATTCAATATGTTTACATTCCTTAAATCATTTGACTTTTTAGATGCTATTGGTTTTTTCTGTATTTTCAGCAGTGGTGGCAGCAATACCACACCCATTGTACTCCATTACAAGTAAAAGCTCTGATTTTAGTTCATGATTTTACCTTTTAGTACAACAATACATGAGTAATATCACCAAAATGTACTGGAAGCATCACAAGTATATATCATAGCGTTTTATCTTGGGTTATCAGTACTACTGCATTCATTGATGTATATGTATCTGATATTTCAGCTAGTTAAGGTGAAAAAATATAACTGCTGCTTAGTTAGCACCAACAATGGTCATAACTACTGCTACTAACATAAGTAACTAACAAGCTACAACTATCACATCTCTGTTTCTGTCTCTGTAAGACAGTCAAGTACAAATACCCCAAAATTGTTCTTAAGTTGAGCACATTACATATTTTGGGGGTACTGTTATGGTACATTGGCTGAGATAAAAATCTTTCTGTCAGTGGACACAGTACAGAAGTGCTAATAAAACATTTTTCTTTAGCAATCAGATTTTTCTTCATCACTGTGTCGTTTTAAATGTCACTCTGGTCACATTTCTGTTTATCTACGAACATAGACATTTTGTATATGCATAAAGCAGATATAAAGCTGCTGCTTTTACCTTCAGTGGTGCCGCTGTCTTCATTCTTCTCAAGTTTAAGACGGTAGCAGCATTACAAGCTGTGCTTCCTCTTTCAACACCTCGCCACATCCGTCACACTCAAGTAGGCTCACATCTACAGCCTGTGTGTGGTTTGAAGTGGACACAAAAACGTCGCTCTGATCCACTGCTTGTGCCATTTTGATCATGTGATGAAAGACAAAAGCTGCTTAATGATGGTTTTAAAGCGAACAACATTCTAGCTGTATATACACATTATGTCCTCATGGCACCTCACATGAGAGTCACATCTCAACATTAACTTCATGGTCGACCCCACTACTGAGGGAGGCCAACAAGAGAACGTGAATTGTAAACTGGTTGGCCATGAAACTGGTGAAAAACACACAAGGCCCTGCATAGAGGCAGTGTTTGGTTTGTGATCCTAAATGTTACACACTGGACCTTTAAAGCAACATTATGTTAGTCTTTCTGCACAATGTAACTTTGTACTTCAGGTACAATCACCCACAAGAATGCTTTCTAAGTCTACACATACCACCAAATATTTCACTGGAGAAAATATTTTCTGGGTTTTTCTGATGTCATCCCACTTCTCCATCCCAGCTCTCTGCGGTTTATAGAGTTTCCTGATTGACAGTGAAGTAAACTGCTGTGAAACAGTTTTGACATTGGTCCAAGGAGTATTGAGCAACAGTGCTACAGCTGCAATACCCGTTGCAACATAATATTTAGAACAACTATGACTTTCCCAGAGTTTAGCTCTACAGGAGACAGACCAGCTAACTTAACTAACTCATTTCAGGTACCAACTGTAGGAGCTACATCAGTTTAGTCACTTTTTCTTGTTTCATGGAGCTGTCTTGAGTTTATTATATTGCATTTATTAGACAGTGGCTCCAGCTTAAATTATATCTGAGGGGGAAGTAACTAACTCAATAAAAGTTAACTTGCCTAGCCTAGCAAAATAGCTATTGGGGTTAATTCAATGATTTCACCTTTAAATCACATAGTTTAATGTATTTAATCAATGATTGATTTACTGAACAAGCCTGCATGTCCAGAACATGACATGAACACTAAATTTGATGCACAAAGCTCAAAAGATCAGTCTGTAGGATTTAGCTGCAGCGGTGTAGTTGCTGATTGCAACCTCCTTGCTTCAACCTCCTTCCTAGCATGAAGGTTGACATACAGTGGTGCCATGAAGAGCTTCTTGAGCATAATGCATGAGGAAAACAAACTGCCAGTGGAGTAGGGATATCTAAACCTTCCTTCATATCAAAATGATTGCAACATGCCTCATTCCTTCTTGTTTCAAGATACAGACACTCAACAGGCTAATCAATCTCGTTATGACAGAGCACTACAGTGCAAACATTTCACTGCATGTGAGAGTGAAAATTACAGTAGAGTGTTTGAATGTGTAAAATAATTTGATGATTGTGCCAGCCACGGCTGTTATTTAATGTGTGTGACACATTAAGACTCTCTATCGAGAGATACCAACCATTGAAGGACTCATGCAGGAGTAATGAACACAGGAAACCTTTATTGTTACAACTGTGGGTGAAACAAGGCTAACTGGTTGACTGGTGATTTCAGGGTTGTTAGTGACTGTTTCACTCCGGCTCCTTTTCCTCTCCATGGGTAATAATGTAACACAGGTTCTTGTAGTCCAGGTTTCCAGCAACATCCAGGGGAAAGTTTGTGAACATCTGGTTAACCTAAAGTGTAGGGAAGATTGATGAAAGTAAAAACTCAAATTTAGAGTCAATAGATCAATAGAATTTAGCCGTACATGTTTGAAATGTTAAGATATAATCTATGGAAGCACACTGAGTTGTCTGAATCTGATAATCAGCATGCAAAGTCAACTATCTCATATACTGTATATATATTTTATAGTATATAATACATACTTCTGCTTCTCAACCTGCGTTTATTGATTTTACCAGAATACATGTGTGTATTAAGGTCAAAGTTTAAACTCTTTCTGTTTCTTTTTTATCTATAAATATATATTAACAGTAAATTAGAACTTAGTTCAGTTCCCAGTGTAAAACCCCAACATGGTCATAGAAGCAGAAGTAAGGTCATAGAAACAGTTAGCCTGGTACTGGTATGGGGGAAAAAAAAAACTATAACATGTTTAACATGATTAACAAACTTTTGCAGTTTTGGATATTTGAAATGAGCTGCTTTAGAATTAAGTAAATTGATTGAATTAGTGTTAATTGTGGATTTATTTAGATGTAAAGTAAGCAATGTTTTGTAGTGGGAGATATTGTTGCTGTCCAACTTGGAATGATAATACAGAGGCTTTTTTTTTTTTACCCAGATGCATGTAATCTCGGTCTACAAAATACAGTGTGAACGCAGCATCAGTGCACGTGTCAGAAAGCCCCTCTGTGTTCACCTCCCAGTGCTCCTGTAGCGTATAACCGAATTTCTGTGGTTTGTATTCAGTCCTACATTTCTGTTCACAGTTTCATGTATCACTTTCAGCTTTATCAAATGCGTTAATGCTTCACATTTAACGGTTTCCATCTTTGATGATCTGTGAGGGTTACCATAACACAGCATGCGGCTGTGCAGGTTTTGGTTGTGTCTTACAATCTTAATTATCTGCAACACATCAGGCAAGACTTCTCAGTGTGAAGGTACTGCGATATCTATTGTTGATCCGTAACTCTTTCATCATGGTAGGCATTATGGAATTTTCAATCCTCAGGTTACACGGGGTCACGTGTGGGCCTTGAGGTCCTCGGCAGTATTAATTGTTTGGCTTTGTTTGAGGACAGCAGGTGCCAGCCTATCTCAACACTGTGGTGGCCAAGGTCGAAGAGACCTAATGTTGTCTTCCTAGACATAATAGACAGCTTGCCGTTGATGTTTCTTTAACATAAACAGACAACAGTGTCTCCAGAATGCTGACACTAACACTAACATGGGTAAAAAAATTCTCTGTGTATAGTATTTGTGGTGTTCTGTGTAGTTGTTCTGTGTCCTTTTAAATGTCACTGACCACCTGCATGATGATGTTTAGCAGAATGTGAGACTGACTCAGGCACTTCTGATGTACTTCAAGACTGTCTCTATTTCTCCTTGGCCAAGCTTCAATAAATACTACAGCATAAGACATCAGAGGCGCCTGAACACTTTCTTCCCTCCTGACCTCACCATTGACCTTTCACTTCAGGAATTTTTCCACAACAGTAGCATTTTTCTGTAAGAGATGATAGATGTGCATTACCTCGTCCTCTGTGAACTTGTCAGCCTGAGACATGAGGTGGTATTTGATCCTGTGGAAGGAAAATGTTATTTTTATCTTTAATCTTGACAAATCAACTATTTCATGAACTGCCTGCATCATGGTGCCCAGAGGATGAATCTCAAAGACTGTGATGACTCCCTGCCTTTTCTCTAGTGTCACCGTCAGGTCCAATACTTTGATCTATGACCAAACACTCTCAGAATGAATTCCATGGTCATCAAATCCAGCTGTACTAAGCTAAGATGGTGACCATGGAAAACATTATACCTGCTAAACATCAACAAGTTAGCATTAACATTGTTGTTACCATGTTGACGTTAGCATTAGCTCATCATGGCTATACTGTAAATACATACTCATCTCCTTTTAGGATTCCTTTTCCTTCAGGGTCAAAGATCTTGAATGCGTTGAGAATGGTTTCTTCTGGGTCCGTTCCTAAAAGATGGAACGTGTTTTACAAATCCAGCTTTGACAACAAGACAGTAAAGTTCTGTACCGGCAAATAAAAATAACGGTCCTTCTGTTATTGAGCTTCATAAAAGAAGCAACAAAACTATAAATAAAGCATCTTCACTGATTAATGCCCTTTTAGATTAACTCTGCCCATGCCCTGCTATCATTAGCCAGATGAAGCAGCCAAATGAAGATGAAACAGGTCACATGGTTTGTTATGTTCATCATGCAGCTGTAGTTCACATATGTCCTTACTAACCTTTGAGCTTCTCACCAAACATAGCTAGGAAGATGGTGAAGTTTATGGGGCCGGGAGCCTCCTTCATCATCTCATCCAGCTCATCGTTGCCAACGTTGAGACGACCTGCACAAGAGCAGACAGACAGTTAGGCCTTGGTGATATGTGGCTGGAGCCTTATGCAGAACCAACAAGGGTTTCAGTTCCTTTAAAGAACAATAAATAAAGACATTCTTGTGCTCTCTAAATAGCAGAACTAAAAGGAAGCAGTGACCTGTCCTCATTGTGAGGTTTCCAGGCAACGAGCAGAGACTCCATGAGTCATGAAATAGTTCCCCACATAACCCTGTAAAACCTACAAATGTGTTGTGTTTTTTTTTTTTTTTTTTTGTACAAACTAGATAAATTATAGTGACCTGTACAGGTGCTGCTTGGAAGATTTTGTTCCTTGTTTAGTCTCTATGCTGAGTTAAACTAACCAGCTGCTTGCTGCAGCATCATATATCACTGCGTATACGTATGACAGCAGTATCAATCTTCTAATCCCCTAAATGTGAAACTATTACTTTATTAATATAACTTTGTTTTGAGTTATGCTTGAACCGAACTTGTTTATATGATGTGTTGAAGATATGTTCAGACTCCGTCATTCAACAGGGACTTAGGTTGAAGCCGCTACTGACATTGTCGGTCAAAACCAAAAATTCAAGCCCCCTGATGAACACTTGATATATTACAGATTTCTTAGTAAAACTGAGTATTCATTTCAGTTTGATTTGGATCCCTAAAGGTCCTTAAAACCTGTCTGCGATAAGAGGCAGCTCACCCAGAGCAGCATATGTGTCTCTCAGGTCCCCTTTGTCAATGAAACCATCTCTGTTCTGGTCCATGATGGTGAAGGCCTGCAGTGAAAGACACACAACATGTGTTATCATTTCTCACATATTACAGCAATAAGGCATCTTCACTTTAGTGTGCATGTTTTCACTCAAAGCAAACACTACCTTTTTGACAGATTAATAGACTTTTGTTCAGCCTATAAGAACCACCTAATTTTCAACACTGTTGGCCAGTATTCAGGAAATAAATTGGAATCTCAAACTAATTGTAATGGTGGAAGACTTTAGTTACCTGAAAATAAGGTTAAGTCAATTAAAAGCAGACAAGTAAAAGGCATTACTTTCAAAATCTGAACATTATTGCTCATAACTTACATTATAACTTAGCATAAAGACTGGAAGCGGGCGCAAATGTTGTGTAACTGAACTTTTATGTACGTTACCTTAACTGCACGTATGCCACATAATAAAGATATCTATTCTATCACAGCTGCCATACATCGTCTCACCTCCTTGAACTCCTGGATCTGTGACTGCTCAAACATGCTGAACACATTGGAGCCTGCCTCGGTCGTCTTCTTCTTTGCCTTCTTTGGTGCCTGATGGCAGAATTGCAGGAAGATTGCTTGTATATAAAGGCTCACTTTTTGTCATTAATGTCTGAGTATTTATTTGTGAATTTAACTATTTCACATCCCTTTATTTTGACACCAGCAGTTGGTTTTAGGTCATCAAATTAGGTCATCAACATATTTATTTTTCTACCCAAATGCCCTTTTTGGTGCATAATGTTTCAGTACAGCTGTGATTTGTGATGTAGTTTTTCTATGATTACCTTACTGCTAATCCCTTTAATACCTGGTGATCTTCCTTTTCTTTTATGAATCTACTTTCATTGTTACTGCACTATTTTTTTTTTTTTTTTACAAAAGTTTTGGTCTAATGCTTGATTGTGGTATTGTTTTGTTGTTGTTTTTTTTATATGTAGTCACAATCATTGAATTTGTTGTTCAAATCCAATCAGTCCAATCTTTACCCTTCAGCCTTCAATCAGAGTGTCTTTACCTCAGTGCATAGCTATGCAGAGTCATAAGACAATGCTCCAACATGGGCATTTAGCTTCATCTATTTATGTATTTGGCTTAATTTCAATGACACCGAAATGTAAGAGTCACATGAGGTGTGCAACACCCACAGTTGTTGGATCCCTAGGAAGAACACATGAAAAGAAAGAAGAAAACATGTGAAAAATAGCCCAATCATGAGCAGGTTTTCCCTCCACTTACATTATTTGACAGATATTTTTATGTCACGCCTTTTACCAAAAGGTTTGGATACATAACCTTAACCATACTTTAATTGTTATGTGAGGGTTTTCCATTTTCTGTAACTGTTTATCCTCATCAAGGTCACGGGCAGGGGGGGGGCTGGAGCCTATCCCAGCTGATTTAGGCTAAGAGGCAGCGTGCACTCTTGACGCCAACTCATCACAGGTCACATAGAGACAAACAGCCATTCAGGATTTTAAATAAATATAACATAAAAAGTTAGTTATTCATATGTTTGAAATAATCTTTCTCCAACATTCAATAACTTTGCACCTTCATCCTTGTGTACGGACTATAAAGTATCAGACATAAACTGGATATTCTTTCAGAGTCCCGGGATGACCAACCCAGGAGAAGAGATCTGAACAAACGAGGCGAGGAGAGCAAACACATTAAGGAGGATTTGAAGGAGAAGGAGGGCAGTCTTACCATGGTGAGAAGTTTCCCCACACGCTCTGAACTTCCTGAGAGATAACGTCCAAGTCCCAGTCTGCAGTTATATAGACCTGACCACATCAGCCACCTGGGCTAAGTTTAGACAATTGGGGGTGGATCAATATTCCAGGTATTCCTGCCTTATAGAGAGCGAGCACTTCACACCTACCTTCATCATCCATAAAACTTCTATTGTTATCCATTGTATTGAGAGGAGAAGCTGTCACCAGAGGACGAGTATGGGCCATGGACAAATGCTCATACCTGAAGCTTCATCCAGGCTAATCATAGCTCACAGTAGTGCCCACATTAGCTCTATAATAAAATAATACCCCTGAGGGTTAAAAGGGGCTTTAAACATTAGAGTGTCCTTTGTAGGCAAATAAACAGTTTGATTTTATGTTGCATGTTTTTTTGTTTACATTTCAGTTTCTCTCAAATTGAGTGTGAAGTTAGAGCGGATTAATTTAATTACTTTACAGCATGAAAATGACTTTATGTGTAAAGAAGCATTTGCTGAACCTTGAGTTATTAAAAAAAGAGCGCCATGATGAATCTTTTGTGATTCTGTCGCACGGCTGCATCGCCAACTGGTGACCAAACAGCCATGAAACTTTGGAGAGACACATATTTTGGATGACTGATATGTTATCTTTAAGCAGGTGTACATTTATGTATCCATTTATAGTGCGTGGTTTGTATGTTGTATGTGCCTACGCGCATGTGTGCACACAGTAGTGCATTGATTAAATGGGACTTGGACAGTCTGTTAACAACACACTTATGGAAGAATTGTGCTATCTTTATTCAAGAGCGTAGGTTTTCAGTTTAAGAGCATGATTTCTCCTTTTCGTGCTCAGATTTGTTCTCCTCCACATTTTGTGCTCGCACTCAGATTTCTGCTGCTTTCTTTTAAAATGTCTGCTTGGACTCAAAACATCACATGCTTGTGCTCACATTTCTTCTTCTTGGACACAAACATTTCACTCGCACTCAAATATGTCCTGTGTGTTCTCAATCTTGGGTGTGTTCCTTTGTGCTTTTTGAGCGCTCCGTAGGGGCGGGTATATGATCTGTTTGTAAAACTGCTTCTCTCTTAAAACACACCAATTTACCATATTAGCCAGCTATTTGAATCGTCACCTATGAGCACATTAGATCTGAGCGCGTAGACTTTAGATCTGAGAGCGCTCAGGACATATTTGAGTGCCAAGCCTTAAACATAGCAGGAGTGTGTTTTTTTCCTTACAGCCACATACTAATGTTAACTTCAAATTACACTAAAATCAACTATTTTGTATCCACTTAACTTGCAAGTTAACGTCACATGCCACTTACTAACATTCATCTTCAAATTAAACGAAAAGATTATACAAAGTTATGAAAACTAGCGTCCCAGCAGGCTGATGCCGTCTAATTTCTGGCAGTCCTGTTGGCTGGCATAACACGGAAAAACCACATACAACATTATGAAAACTGAAAAGACAGTAATATCTAATCTAACCAGCTACTTGGCAAACTTTATTCTTACATTAAAGTTCAGTCGACTCAACGGTAAACTCAGACTCAAATGTGGCACTGTGCTGTTTTCACGCAGGAGGTACCCACAATGCAGGTGTCAGTTGGCGGGAACAACGTCAATGAAAGAAATGTATTGTTTGTTGAGTGTTTGTACTTGAGAAGATGACTGGGATAATTAAATGTTTGTAAATGAAAAAACACACAATATATTGTGTTTTGAATTTCAAACGATACATTTTCATGTAAAGATACAAACTGAGATTTTTATTGTTCATTTCACAGATTTCATTTATGTTATATTTACAAACGCTCACAATCACTTTTTTTCAGTGTATCCTGCACTGTTGGTTTCATATAATTTCATTTCATTTCATTTTTATGGTTTGGATCGATGCTACTCTTAAAATCACACATGACATGCAGCTCGGCACGGCCTTGTACTTCACTCTCTTACTTCACTTGGGGGCAGTGGAAACAACCGGACACACAACACTGATACATAGTGCATTTACAGAGCAACATTAGCGTCAATGTCAATAAATGATGATGATGTTATAATGTGATCATTTACGGTCAGATCTACTTTTAGTTTACACTCCAAAATATGAATATAATAATAATAATAATAATAATATAATGGGTGCAGTGACAAACAAACGGACTGATGTTATAGTGTTCATATCTTTCACTAAAAGCACAAGTCCAATCAAAACCATTTCTATTTGGACTGAAACGACTAAAACCCGCACGGTTCCGGGTCACGTGACACTTACCTGTGGGCTCGAACCCGTTGGTTCGGTTCGGACTCGAGAACAGAAGTCAGAGTGGCGCTCGTTCCAAACGGAGGGTATATAAGTGACAAACACACAGTGAGAGCTTCAGAGAATGGACAGGACTCACCTTGTGATACAAGAGATAGATAGAGAGAAAAATATTTCTGACTGACTTCAAACCGCAAAGAACCAACGCTAACGTCGCGACCATGTCTGCGTAAGTCTCAAGTTTCTCCTGTCTGATCACTGTCTGTTTGTTCACACGTTTACTAGTATGGATACTTTATGATGGGACTCATGTACTCAGATTTCTCAGCAGGATGGGAGCTTAAGTCACCTTATATTTACACTTTTTTCCTTCCTACCAAGGTGTCTTCATGTGGCTGTGTGTGTATATATGTCTTCATGACAAATTCACTAACATGCAAGTGTCCTTTTTTTATCAGTCCAATTAAGAGCCAAGCTCCATCGGGCCCAGCACCCCGCAAACAGTATGGGGTGACTGACTGCATCAGCCTCGACATGCCAGGAATCCGTGACATGATCCTTTCCAGTGAGCTGTGGAAGTGTCTGATAGTAAATGGAGCGTTTGAGACCAACTCTGAACTGCTTCACAGGTATGATACATGAGTTTTTAGTGTTTCTGTGATTGTGTGACTTGGATGTTATGCCTACTATTGAGTTGGTTAGTCAGTTAAACAACAGCACCTTCACTGAGTGAAGCCAAAAATCATAGGCCACACATGGATGGAACCACAGTATGCTTTGCTTCAGTGAAATGATGATTTTTGAAAATGCTCTTTGTTTCATTCGCAGAGAGAACGTTGTCAAAAACGTGGAGTCACTCTACAAGGAGTGGCTCACAGAAATGTGCGAAGCAATGGTAAGACACCTTTTTCATCTGTGCTGTTGTTTCAAACGTAATTCTAAATATGACCCTGAACTCATGTCGCTGTGTGACTTCCTTTGATTTTAGAACGTACCTGAAATTGTGACGGCCAAAGTTGGTGGAAAGATCTTCCCCTTTGGCTCATATCATCTGGGAGTCCACTCAAAAGGTACATTTTTCTTTCTTCAGCTGTGATGGTGGACAGAGTGCTTCAGAGCGTAGCGTAACTTTGCTCTCATATGAATCTGTGCTGTTCTGACAGGTGCTGATATTGATGCCCTTTGTGTCGGCCCCGGATTTATTCAGCGCGACGACTTCTTTACCTCCTTCTTCGAGAAACTGAAATCTCAGAAGGAGGTCAAAGATATACACGTAAGCCATATAAGTGGTTCAGTATATATCATACTGCCCTCATCATGCAAGTCAAAGGACATTTTTCTCTCTAATGCAAGTGACTGACCATGTTTTTGTCTTTAGGCAATTAAAGACGCGTTTGTCCCGGTCATCAAAATGACCTTTGATGGGATTGAGGTAATTTGGCTTGAGATTAAGTAACAACTCTACTGTCTGCAGTGTGCCTCCATCAAAGCTTTGTTTGCACATGTCTTAATCTCGTTTTTTTTTTTGGTCCTGTTATTTTCTAGATGGACTTAGTGTTTGCCCAGGTGCAACGTCGGAGCATCACTGATCACCTGAACCTGCTGGATGACAGCTGGTTTAACGGCATTGACAAGCACTGTGCCAGAAGTCTAAATGGTAAGCATGGAATGTTTTTGTCGTGTGTGACATTGACCCTTTTTAATGTGACTTTCTCCGTTAATCTGATTCTGTCTTTTTGTAGGCTACAGAGTTACAGAGGAGATCCTCCGTCAAGTTCCCGACGTCGAGAACTTTCAGATGGTTTTGAGAGCCATCAAGCTGTGGGCCAAAAGTGAGTGAAACACACACACAACTAGTTAAGCTTGTTAGTCACTCAAGAGACTGTGAACAGGTGCATGATTGATTTGAATGTTTGTATTAATCTTGACGTAAAATAAGCAATATTGTACTTATATTTCAGAGACATGATATTTAATTGGGCTAAATCAATATAGGCTAGGCTGTTGTTTACATTAATGTCATGAACTGGAGATCTTAACTGTTTCTCTCATTCTCTTATTTCCCTTCAGGACGTAAAATATATTCAAACTCTCTGGGGTTCTTGGGTGGTGTATCATGGGCCATAATGGTGGCCAGGATCTGCCAGCTGTACCCAAATGCTGCACCGTCCACCCTGGTGCAGAAGTTCTTCTATGTCTACGCCAGATGGTGAGTTGTCCCATTTCTGCAGTAAAAAAAAAAACAAAAAAAAAAAACACTAAGTTGATTTAAAAGTCACTAGACACTGAAATCCACTGCAGTCAGAGTCACCTTACTTCATCATGAGTGGGTCTAGTTAACAGTATGCACTTGCATGTAATGTACATTTATATCAGTTGTGAAAATGTAGCTGCATGTGAATGCTTTGTAAAAATTGCAAACGAGAATGAGTTGATCTAAAAATCTCGTGTTTTGTGTCAGGGAGTGGCCAGTCCCCATTCTTCTGAAGAAAGTTCAGGACTGCTGCTATAAACTTCCGTTTTGGGATCCCGTGGCAAGACCTCTGCAGGATTTGGATTAGGATTTTAGGCCACACATAGAGAATTTTATCAGTCAATTCATTATCAAATTTGCATAAAAGCACAAGCAAACTGAACATGCTGTGTTCTTCTGCATCTCCAGGTCAACCGAAGTGATCGATCGGACTTGATGCCCATCATCACCCCTGTTTACCCCCAGCAAAACACCAGCTTCAACGTGTGTCCCTCCACGTTAGCTATCATGAAGGAGGAGATTGTACGCAGTATGTAGTCACTCAGCTGATTTCCACCGGATGTTCACGGTGCTAAATGCATCGTGGGCCAGTTAACTTCAACGTAACAAAGTTGATGTAATCTCACAACTTTCATGTTTGCTCTGATGCAAAATCAGTCTGTCAGAAACAGGCAGTGCAGCTTCAGAGACTGTGCTGCTGCCAGGTTTTATTCAAACCATGTTAAACTCATAACTTCAAGAATACTACAAAGATTTTATGATCCTTGATCTGATTTACTCAGACTTCAACAAGCTTTCCCTCCATCCTTCACAGGCCTCAGTATCACTGAAGACATTCACAATAAGAAAGCCCCCTGGTCCAAACTCTTTGAACCAGTGGACTTTGCTGGGAAGTACAAGTATGTATTCAGCTGCTCAAAGATGAAAATATGGACTGTCATATATACAACATACTCACATGTTTATTATTTTTCTGTTTTATACATATACCTCTGTTTTCCTGATAAAACTTTCATCCTCTACCTTCATGCTTTAAGCCTTTTCAAATGATTTAATGACGACTCCAAAGAAGGCACAGCTTTATATTTCATGTTTGATTTTCTTAATGAAGATTTAAATGTACCTGGTTGCAAAAAGTAAACCCTGTGAAAATGTTGATCAAAAACAAATGATTTAGTTTGTTAGTTCACATTTTATCCTATTAATGTTCTGTATTGTATACTCTGAATTATGTAGACTTCACCTGTTTTTACACATTGTGCTTTATAATACATGAATGAATATACTTCAGACTCTTTGTACATTGCATAATGTAACTGAAATGGTTTTGTTGTGTACATTTACCGTGTTTTGTACCAACATGAATGTTGGGTACAAGTTCATTCAATGAACTTGAATGTTATTTTTCAATAATTTTGAAAAATAACATATATTTTTTAGATATATTACTCATTATTTGTTTGACTGACTACAGTTTGTACTTGAGTATAATTGTTGAATGCTGTTTTTTAATGATGGTGCAGGGTCTTGTTACTTATAATTAAGTGAAAGTGTAAACAGAAGTTTGTAATTTAAGAAGTGGATCGTCGATCGTCATGGATTTATTGATTCTTTTTGTTTCATCTTTAAACCCTCAACAAGCAGCACTGAACTTAAATGTGGGTCTAAATGTAATAGTTGCATGCTGATTGTTTTATAGATGTGCAGACCAGATTTTGATGTTTGTTGTTATTGATTCATAATATGGTTCAAAGCTTGTTCAAGTGATTTCAGAAGTTAAAAGTTGGAGATGTGAATCAGTTTTTAAGCTCTTCATGTATGCTGTTTGACTTCCGTTTGTTGTTCCTGGATCAATCTGGAGTTTCTGTTATTTCTATTGCATTTATTAGTTTGTCCTGTTTGAATAAATCTACCATGAGTTCTGATATCTTTTTTTATTTTGCCTAATTAAAACAGAACTTTTGATGTTGGATTACACAATTATTTATCAGTTAGTAAGGTCAGAACAGAAAGCATCCTTGATGATGTAGTTATCAGTTTTAAGAAGTGCTGGAGATAGTTAGAAGTTGTGTACTGCTTCTGATTGTATTGTTGGGCCATTAAATCCACAAACACACATTTACTACAGCAGCTCCTTACATTTTAAAACTGTCAACATCTTTTTAGATGGTTATATTGGTCATTCATATTTAAAGTTTATAATGATTTCATGAAGACTAGTATCCATCTTTGTTCAGTGATGTGACTCTTGGTGTTGATTAGAAATATCTAACATAAAATCTAAATATAAAACATGAAATATGATCAATGTGGTAAGACTCCAGCCTGTATTCAAAGGCACAATGCTGTGACATTGTTCTCCCTCTTCTGTGTCAAGGCATTTCATTCTGCTGCAGGCTTCTTCAGCTACAGAGAAGCAGCATCTTGAATGGTGAGTGCACAAAGAAAAAGAGAAGCTGAGTTTAAGTACAAGTACTCAGCTTCTTAAACTCAGCTGAGCTTAAGAAGCTGAGTTTAAGTAAGTTTAAGTACGGAAAATATATCTTATATAACATATAGCAGGTTATACATTGAACAACTTCTTTTTTTACCCCTCATTTCCCCTTTCCCCTTAAGATATCTATATACATATATGCCTATGCATACACATACAGACACCTATACATACATGTACATATACACACATATACATTAAAAAATCTATACTTAGATACTCATTAAAGTACAGCAAGACCCTGTGGTTGTCTTTGACGGACAGGTTTAACAGTTTTAATATTTGATTTGCACCTACTGTAGTGCTTTCTTCTTCTTTCTGAAAACTGTGTTTTGTTCACTTCATCAGGGCTGGCCTGGTGGAGTCCAAACTACGACACCTGGTGGGGACGCTCGAGAAGAACGTCACAATTTCCCTGGCCCACGTGAACTCACAGTCCACCACAAAGGGAAACAACAAGTAAGGACACTTAGCCCTTAAATTAATATTATTTATATCTAATTACCATAACTCTTTTCTATCAGGTAATTGATGCTTTACATTTACTTTCAGTTTACAGTCAAAAGTATGATAAACTGGCTTGTTAATTTGGTGGTTAGATGTCTTTTACTTTGTCATCTCATTGCTCTGTATTTCCGTCTGTTACAGAGGACTGAGCACCATGTGGCAGATTGGCATCCTCATCAACAAGGAAATGTCTAAAAACGGCATAGACCTGACCCATGACCTCCTGTCCTTTAGTGAAATGAGTATGTTTTTTCTTTTTTAAATTCAGTAGAAATTGAGCAGTGTTTTGTGACCTTATGGATGATATTTTTATTTTGTGCTGCTGCAGTATACAGCCTGGCAGAGCGTGCTCATATCTATGAGGAGGGGATGACTTTATCTGCCTCGTATCAAAAGAGGGACATTAGGACTGCAGACAAGGAAAAGGCTGCACCTACACCAAAGCCGACAGTGAGCAATCCCAATGTTCTGCAGGCTCAAAGACCACCAGTCAGCACAGGTCAACCAGTCAAGAGGAAAGCCTGGTTTGACTCTGACATGGCACCTAAAAAGTGCAGAGCTGACAAGGTATGCTAACCCCTTCCATGCATCGTTGATGAGAAAATACATTAGTTTCATTTGATTCTGATGTGAGGCTTCGGCTTATTTAAGATTGAAAGAGTAAATATCAAGCTACAGCCAGCAGTCAGTTAGCTATTTATATGTTTGTTCCTCTTCCTTTAACATGTTTAGTACTTGTGGCAAATGAAAACTGAATCCACCAAGCAAACTCTTACTAAATTGGTTACTATACATTTTTTTTTTTGTTCTGTTCTGTGTTGTTTTGTACAGGAACCGATGGCTGTGACAAACAAATTGCCTGCCGTCTCCGCAGTCACCACAACTCAGGAGAGTAAAAACTCCTGCTCCAAGTCCAACTTTAAGAGTCCACTTCCTGTGAACTCACAGAGCACCAAGAGAGCTGGAGACAATGAGCTCAAATCATCGGGCAAAAGATTCAAACCTGACGTGGTATGTTAAACATCTTCAAAGGCGTTCTACTAAGTTGCCATACACCATTAAAGTTGAACTGATCTAAAGATGTTCCTGTTGTGTGACTAACCTCACTGTCTGTTCCTTCCCTCCCAGAATCCGCCCACTGTGGAGCTTTTTGAGGTGCCTCCCAACCCCACCAGGCCTGTCACAGTGAAGAAACAGGCCATCAAGTTCCAGCTCCTCGGGTACAGCACAGGGTTAAGATAGAAACTTCCTTATAGCTGCACACAAATCTTCTCTTATCTACTACCATGTGCCACATATGACAGACATCCTCACATACAGTATTCATGTTGAGATTCATTGAAGGCTTGTTGTAAGGTAGACTGATAGAGCTGGATGAATGTCACACTTTTCATCACAAGAGGGCAATGAAGCCTTTCTGCTGGCCTCCTCCTCACCTGCATAAACATACTGTTCAAAGTGGAATATAAGTCTGACTGCCACAGTGTATTCCTTCAGTACTCCTTTATACTGTATAGCCAGTGTGGTAGCTGGTCACTCTCTTCATAGCGTCTTTATGGCACCCATGGGTGACCTTTTGTGGGAAGGGGTGTTTCATGCTACTCCAGGAACTTGTAAGTCTTACAACTCTGCTCCTTCTTGTATCTCCTACAACAGACGGAACTGATGAAGGCACGGAGTGGTCGGCGAGCTTCACCATCACATCATTGCGCTCAAGAGAAGAAACTCCAGCCGGCCATTCAGCCTCCCCCTCTCTTCCCTACCCTTCCCTCACCCCGTTTGAGAGGCGAAATGTCCTCACAGATCTAAAACAGGGGTTGTTTGATACTGTGTTCTTTATGATTACAATAAATGTGGTGTTTTTGTGATTACAATAAAGGTTTTTTATTGAATTTAATAACGTCTGATGTCCCCTGGGGTCAAAATGACCCTGCAGCACAGTCCTGCAGTGGGACATATTGTCACACCATACTGTAAATTAATATTGACATGTTTTATATGTCAGGTAATGAGTTGGAATAAAGTCAACTAATAATATGTAACACAGAATTGATAATTGAGAATTGATAATTTATACTTTATGCTATAAATAACAGTCAAACCGGGACAGGGAGGACGAAACGTAAAAAGTTGTGAAATTTTGTACATTGATTAAGGACAGTTGCATCTTTAATTTCACTGAGTTATATGTTGGCAGTAAACATGGTCTAGCACCAACAACAGGTCAAAGTTTAGGTACATTTGTGCATGTAACTTTTGAGCCCGATTTTCAAAAAACAAGGTATCATTGGATTCCTTGGATCATACCGAGTTCAACGTGCCCTATGATGTGAAAATGCGCCGTGATAGATTTTCCGCGATCTTGTATTTTGTTGAAAGTGAAACAAAATTTTCAGCTGTCACAAATTTTGACCGCTTCTCACGAAAATTGGCACAGGCTATCTTCAGACCAATCCGCACAAAACTTAGGAGATGCATTTTTCAATTTTGACTTTGTTTGCCCGCTACAGCCAATTGAAATCAGCAGCGAAGGCACCGATTTCCAATGTGAGCTTTTGTCTCAGGAATGCTTTGGCAAAACAAAGCCAAATTTGATGGCATGCTTCAAGGCTCTGTCCCTAGTTCAGAAAATAAATCTGGTGTCATTTGGTATCTAGGGGGCGCTGTAATTAGAAAAACATTGTTTTTGCTTTACACATAAGCCAATCGCCATTGGGAAGTTTGCCCATATCTCGGCGACACTTTAACTTCCAAAGACCAAATCTGGTCACATGCATTGAGACTCCCTCCAAAGTGTGCAAAAAAACGTTTGTGTCATTTGTCCACTAGGGGCGCTGTAATTAACAAAATTGCATTTTTGCTTTTTTGTCTTGAAGTGTTTGGATTTGACACTACATTTTTATGTCTGCTGATACTGTGGAAGGTCTCAGTTCAGGTCCTTTCAAAATTTTTCACGTCAGCATAAGATTGCGGATGCCATATTGGATTTTGGTGAAAGTGAATCTAAAGTTTCAGCTGTTTCAAAATTTGGCCAATTCTCACAAAAATTGCCAGATACGATCTTCAGACCAAGCCGCAAAAAAGTTCTTAGTCCTCAGTTTTGTTTATTGCATTTTTGCCTGGACCTCCATGAAAACACAAGTTATTGAAAACATACTAATGAACATCGTTCTCCATTCCAAAGAAATACTCCTAAATCTTTGCACACTGGACCTTTAAGGGAACAACCTCTTAAATATTTCGGAAGCAGGTTATTAAGAATTATAAACTTCTTTCAAATGTTAAATATGTTATTATATATTGTTATTCATTTTGCTTTGTGTGTCTCTTGAAGTCACGAACAGCTATAATTTTTCCATAAATCTCCTCCTCTTATAACGGATTTTATTCCCTCGCGGCCAGGAGCACTCCTTGACGTGATGACGGTGTACACTCGTGTCACGTCACAGCACGTATGACCGAAGACAGCACGGGCCCAGTCCAAACTGCTAACGTAACACTTTGGATTAAACATTCAGCATACCTGTGGTTACTAAGTGTTTTATCATTTTAAAGGGAGCATTACTCCACTTCCGCTTTCGCTTTGAAAGCGAGGTGTGTCCCCTGTAAGCCGCTCGCGCCACACCCCTCGTGCGTTGTTGTTGTTTTCATTAACCGTCGCGCGCTGGTGGCTGTGGTGGCTCGTGCTACAGAACCGTCCCCTGGTTTGTACAGAGAGTTGGCTCGCCGCGCGCATGCAGCAGAATGGCTCGAGCGGTTCTAACGGTTCCGACGGCTGCAGCAGGGATCGTCAGTCTCTGTCCTTCAGCCCGCTGCCCGCCGCTACTACACGGGTAAGGAGGTTCATTCAGGAGAGACGGACGCTGCCTCTACCCAGAGTGATGGTGGTATTCTCGGCCGCAGGTGACACCGAGAAACCGGGCGATGCCATGTCCAGCTCGGACTCTGCGGAGGACGAGTTCCGAAAGCCGGCCTCCCCAGCACCGAACTTCACCCTGAGCAAGCCGCTCCGCTCCGCGCTGAGCACACAGGAGCAGGAGGTAGGCCGCTTCACCCGGTTAACAAACCACAATCATATGTCAAGTTTGAAACATTAAAGTACTTCATTATGAGTTATGACACGTATTACTTTAATAATAATACACAAGTACACAAGTATTCACTGTGTTTAACATTCACTATAATCATAATAAGTATGCTCATAGTGGCAAATACTTAATTTTATTACCAAATTATCATATGGTTTGCAGTGCATGGCTATTTACAGGTGTCAGTGTTGGCTTAGGCCAGCTGGGCCCTGTCATGATTGGCTGTCACATGACTTAAAGAGCGACCACGTGACATGTCCAGCCTGCTGAATAATCCTCTTATATCTGTGGTGTGACAGTGAGGTCTTGGCTCCTCCTCTTTGAGTAATCCAAAGATAAATTAGCTGATGCACCATTTGTTGACATATATATAATAGCACTGTAATAATACACAGTGTGGTTGAATTAAATATTAACGACCGAAACATTTCAGCTGTTCATCTGCTATTATCTATAAGGAAGTCAAAGGATCATGCACACCCAGTTTCAGTCCTCCTCAAATTAGTACATACAAACATCACCGGTAATATGTATGAATATATAAATATAGCCCGTGTTAAAGCCACCAGTCAGAGGAGGCCGGCATCCATTCAAATTAAAGTCAATTAGGTCTTCCGATTGTAAACAAACAAGGTTAAAAGATAAACTGCTGTACTGTAGGTGGGCACATACCATCTAACAGAACAAGGAGGAACCAGATCACTACATATCATTCAACATAACATTTGACGAATGAATTAATCAGATATCAGTCTAAGAGCAATAAGTTAAACACATCTTTTTCCATACATCTACACTGAACATTTACTTTCATGGAACAACAGGAAATGCAACCGACAGTGAACAGACAGTAAATCTTTCAGTCAGTTGGTATAGTGGTGCTTCAGGAGGATGTTTAATTGTGGTGTGGTTGTATAGCTACTTGGACTGAAGGCTGGATGGTATTACATGGGAACTGTCACCTTTACCCTGCTGGCAATTAAAAGATTTTAAAAACCAAAAAAAGGCCAAAAGCTTCTCCAAGATTCACCATCCTCACCACAAGCATAAAAGTGCAAAATTAAAGTAAAATCAGAGCAAACTATTCAAATATTTCCAGGTGTCAATGTGAGTGTGAATGTCTCTATGTGCCCTGCGATGAACTGGCGATTTGTCCAGGGTGTACCCCGCCTCTCGCCCAATGTCAGCTGTGACCCTAGTGAGTGAGGATAAGCGGTTACAGATAATGTATGTATATTTGACTTTTCCCCAATGATCTGAATAAGTCACAAAATTTGTCACCAGTCTGCTTGGAGAGTGTTAAAAGTCACTAAACCTAGCAATAAAGTCACCAAGTGGCCAACGCTGGTCGATTTTGTGTGTGTGTGAGAGAAGTATAGTGTGGAGCTTGTGCTTTACATTATTTGTATTCCAACAACTAACAATTAAAGTGATATTGGCTTATATGTCATGATGCATAAATGTAATAGTTTCATTTGTAATTTCTCTGCTGTCTTAGAAATGCCCCAGTTGCTATTTTTATTGTCCCTGGGAGAACTGGACATCCCAAATTTCAAGCACTGGTTTGGTAAATGTTCAATGAAATACCCGGCTATTGATGGTGTTTTGTGCCATCCACACTTTTATGATGTGTAACAATTATTAGAGTCTCGCAGGGCTCCTAGCACAGTTTCCAGACTTGTTATTTACCAGTTTTACTTCCATTCGCATGTTGAAGTTTCCAGAGG
The DNA here is from genome assembly GCA_028641955.1 of Protonibea diacanthus. NCBI lineage: Eukaryota > Metazoa > Chordata > Actinopteri > Sciaenidae > Protonibea > Protonibea diacanthus. The sequence continues at coordinate 12,853,983 of CM053990.1, forward strand.
TCATCTCTCTGAATGTTGGGGGCACGTACTTCACCACACGGCTGTCCACGCTGCGACGATTCGAGGACACCATGTTGGCCGCCATGTTCAGCGGGCGTCATTACATCCCTCGTGACGCTGAGGGACGCTACTTCATCGATCGGGATGGGGCATATTTTGGGTGAGCAGCCGCCGTGCGACCTGTACCCTGGCTTTGAAATATCAACAATTGATCTGCTGTTGATTCATTAGACAGAAAAGAAGACAACATCATTATTATCACAGTGATTTAATGTGGCTGTTTGTCCGCAGTCTGGTTGAAGCAATATGTTCTGCTGAGTACGAGAGAGGAGAGGAGGGCTGGAAGTGTGTAGATGGCAACTGAGAGAGAGAGATAGCGGAGGACAAACATTTAGTTCCTAAAAAAGCTCACACTGCAGTCTGAAAGTGGTTTTAAATCTGCTGATAACAACTCATATTCTGACATACACTGAGATATCCATGAGTCGGGTATTCTTTGAAACAAATTGGTCTCTGCCTCCTGCCAGAGCTGTAAACTCATTTGCATATCCACAGTATTTCTGTGCTGCCTTTCCCATTTGCTGACATATTTGCCCGTATGATATGTTTACGTGTCAATCACACAATGCCCATTAGTTGCACGTCAGTGTCTTTCTGCGCTGTGGAGGAGTAGAAAGGGCGAGTGGAAAGTTTCAGGCAAAGTCAGTGGAGCTAATTAGGTAATTACAAATAATGAGTTGCGTGGGATGTCCCTGTATCACTGACCTCATCAGAGTTGAAAAGACTTAACTTCACTGAGATCTGCAAAATGTTTGTTCACCGCTGAGCTCCATCAGACAAAACAAATCAGAGGATCGTTTATTAAATTAACATCACAGAAGCAATTACAGTGAACATAAAGTGGAGCGATAAACATGCATTGATGTGTAATATTCCATGTAGTTGCGAATTAACTGCCCAAACACATAAAATAACCAGACTAAAGAGTGAGCAGCCATGCTCGCAGTACTCAGGCACAGTGGTGCTTTAAGCTAACTGTTTATTTTAAGTTATTTAAGTATTTAAGTCTGGACCAAAGTGGTGCACCGACCAACAGACCGATATTGCCGAGTGGTTAAAAAGCAAATGCACATTGCTTTAAATATGAATGTGACGACAAGCAGAGCGGAGATGTACGACTTATGTAAGAAGCGGCTCGGGGTAAGGTCAGTTCTGTATGAATGCTCCTGTGTGAGGTGCATATTAAAGATTTAAAAAGAGAGAAGTGGCAGAATGAGAGATGGAAGATATGTATGTCATTAAATAAGAAGAACTGACCCGCTGCAGGTGTACTCAGCCGCTCAGAGGGAGCCTTTTCATATGGCACATTAATACTGGTTGGCTAGGCTTTTAGCTATTGTCTTTGTGGAAAATAAATCTTCTTCCAAGTTGCTGTTGTGTTGTTCACTGCAGCAGCTTTGTCCTCCAGGAGTTCTTTGTATTTTTTCTGCATTCATTTCACCCACATTCATCCCTCTTCACGAGCCTTCCAGGTTCTGCTGCAGGGGGCAGAATTAAAACTGTACTGGCAAAGTCTGTTGATACATTCAAGGATGAGTTCAGCTGTCAGTATTTCTCAGTATACTGAGAGGACAAACGAAGGTAGAAGCCTTTTAATGAGGTGATTCAGTCACATCGGGTCAAAAATGTGTGAAGAAGATTGAAGTTTTTTTGTTGGTGGTGATCTTATCTGTCACTCTCATGGTTATTCAGCGCCAAAAACCTCCACAGAAGCATCCTCACACCTTGGCTACCGGGTTCATTCAAAAGCCGCTCCGCCACCGGCCAGCCAAAAAAGAAAGAAGACGTGACGACTAAAGAGCGTACTGCTCTACCTAACAATCAGCTCGACGTCAGCCAAATTACCTTTCAGTTTCATGATATTAGTTTAAGCTGTTGTCATCCACCTCTAGTGTATGGTAGTGCAAAAAACATGAGTCATGGGTTATGTAGGTAAAATCCTCTGTCTCCATATTTAATTTTGGATCACAATGTCTTGAAGACAGCTCAGAAATGTTGTGAATCTTTGTTCGGGGCTAAAATAGGCCATAACAATATCTTAAATATTTGACAAATCAAGAGTGAGTTAACAACAACGATGCAAAAATCATGAAAACCTTTAATGCAGCGTGGCGATCTTGTCTGTCGAGTGATTTATGCACAGTGAAAGAAGTGCAATGTCATCTTGAACCCTGAGAAATTGCAATGGGAGTCATTTTTATGTTTTATACATCAATTAATATAATCTGTAATAAAAAATAAGAATTATTTGCAGCCCTAAAGACAAAGCAGCTCAGTCAGGCACAGTTATCTGTGTATGGTGAAGTTCAATTTTTACTCTTTGACTTACAGGACTTGTTTTCTATTGATCCCCATTATTATTCCGCATTTGAAAACAATTCGAGCACATTTACCGTTTAAATTCTATATTCTATATATCTTATTTATTTATTTGATTTGATTTATATCAAAGCCGAGTTTATCAGGTTGTAATAAGGTTATGTGTGGATTTGTCTCCATCGACAGGGACATCTTAAACTTCCTCCGTGAAGGCGAGCTTCCTCACAGGGACCGAGTGCGAGCGGTGCACAGAGAGGCTCAGTATTACTCCATCGGCCCGCTGCTGGACAGCCTGGAGGACACTCAGCCGCTCACAGGGGAGAAAGTTCGACAAGCTTTCCTCGATCTGCTGCCCTACTACAAAGGTAAGTAAAGGCTGTCTCTGATTTAAAACACAAAACAAAATTGACGTACATTTGTTGGCACCTTTAAATCCATGCCGAATTAGCTGTTAAGAGTTCCTGTTTGCAATGCACAGACTTGCTGGATTACTCTGATTCTGAAGAAGATTTTAAAATATTATGATTCAAGGGAAGGTTCTGGAGTTGTAATTAGATCATCACATAGTTGATGGATGTTTGTTTTAGATAATGACATCCTCAGAAGTTTCATAGTGCTCTCTATTAGAGGTGTAACAGTACATGTAATTGACACGATGTGTTTGCTGCACGACATGCATCTGACCTAATTGAAGTTTTATCAGTCTGAGATAGTCCAATTATAGTCTACATCTCCACATGTGGGAAACATGAGATCAGTAAAGACAGTTTTGGCTGAAAGGATTTGGCAAATATTAACAAAACCGTGCTTTTCAAGTCAGCCAGCATCATTTGTATGACCAAAGAAAATACACACAGCTGGATCCTGGAGGATTTGATATCCTGAGGAGTTTCATGGAAGTTCACAAATTACAAAGATTCATGAGTCCACCTCTGTGTTGTTTCACTGAATCTGAATCAGCTTCTGGCGTTTGTATCCGAAGGTAAAATTAGCTCGAACTCAAAGATTAAATTCTTTTTTTTTTTTTTTTTGCTCTGAAGGCAGCAACAACAGCATTGAGTGGCAGGTTAATTAATGTTCACAGCCTGTTTAGTCTCACACGGACGTGATGTGAATAGGAGAGCTACATGCAGAAAGGCTGAGTGTGGGTAGGTCGTCACTACAGTACATGGTGCACACAGACGTTTAGAAGTTGTTTTACATATTTGTGCAAATTCATTTCAGGTCAGAAGAAGTACATGACTGAAAACATGTATAAGCCTATCTAATATTTAAAATGGTATTAATAATAAATCCTGCTTTTATTTCAGAGAATCTGGAGCGTATTGTGGAGATTGCCAAACTGAGGGCCATGCAGAAAAAAGCACGTTTTGCCAAGTTGAAGATCTGTGTCTACAAGGAGGAGATGCCCATCACTCCGTACGAGCGTCCTCTCTTTAACTCTCTGCGTTTTGAGCGTTCGGACAGTGAGGCCAAGCTCTTTGAGCATCATTGCGAGGTAGACGTTTCTTTCGGACCTTGGGAGGCGGTGGCAGACGTTTACGACTTGCTGCACTGCATCGTCAGTGACCTGGCCGAGCGCGGCATCACCGCCGAGCAGCAGTGCATTGGCGTCTGTGACAAGCACCTTATCAACCATTACTATTGCAAGAGGCCCATCTATGAGTTTAAGATCACATGGTGGTGAAAAGCTGAAGGGAGACTAGTCATGGCTGAGTGGACCAAAAAGCAAAAAGGATGGATGTTCCATTTTTACTACAACTTGGCCGATATTGGTTTTTGTACTGAAGTTGCCAATATTTTGTGCTGATGTCTTAAAACGCGACCCTTTAAATCATACTCATGTTTTCCCAACACGTTTTTCTTTCCTTTCATGTCAAAATGAAAAAAAATACTCTCACACACGCAAGCAAACAAATTAAATACAGACACGCTGCAGACAAATCCAGGCTAATGAAAAACACTACAATTACTTTAAAGAGTAATGAAACACTCCTGGAAAATCCTGACTTTGCTGACCTCCAGTGGTTTCACTTCTCATCTTGATGCAGTGCTGGTGGGTGTGGTTACAGGTGCAGCAAAAGACACATGTGACCACACCCATTAGTTATGAAGAAGAGGTGAAACAGGCCTAAATGTTTCAGCACCTGAGTTACTGTTTGAAAGTTTATCAAAGGTCTACTTTCAAATGATGGCCCATTTCAGCGATGTCTTTCACTTCACCGGTGTCTTCACTTGATGTGTTAAAGGCTAAGTACTGTTTGTGTGAGATGTGAGATGTCAGAGCCCAGTATACAGTCACTGTAGTCCAAGTTGAAGAAAAAACAAAGACCACAAAAAGAAAATGGTTGCAGCTGTGAGTACAAAACAATTTGAACTAATACAGACATCCACACAGCACACTTGAAGTGAGATTATGTAACTTTTGTCAAACAGCAGCCACTGTAGCCATAAATAACAAAAAACAGATAATGGCAAATACTTAAATATAGTATAACAATAGCACAAATAGAGAAGAGTCGTTTGTGAATTGGCTAAGTAGTAATGTCTCTAAGTAGTATGTAGATAATGTTAGCTAACATTAGCCAGCTTAAGCTACTTGTCAAACCAGACCAAGTATGTCTGTAGCTGCCAAACTCCTGGGTATACTGAATTAAACTATCATGTAAATCAGCTTTTAATTTGTAATAGGATGTGGCATTTCCTGTTTCTAGAGTTACATTGACCGTGTCTCCATTAATGTATTTTGAGGTATCACATCAGAAAAGGTTGATGGAAATGGCAGAATTTGAAAAAAAAAACTACCTCAGTTTAAAAGAAAAAAAAAAAAAAGAGCTTGTTTGATGTGTTTTCTGCCTTTTTGAAGGCTCTTAATGGCTTCTGACGTCGTGAGCATTTAACTCCACACAGATGTGATCTAACCTTCATCACGTTAATAGATTAAACAAGCAGAAATGTCATATTTACATCCCGCTTTCTGTGTTTTTCACCAGTTGAGGTTCGACTGGCACTCTTTTAATTATGGCACCATGTTGCGCCCTCCTCTTCTGGTTTGGTACCACCTACTGCATAACTCTTAATATTCAAAATACGGTTAAAATTTTCACTACATTTGGATGGAAACGGCTATAGTCGTGCTTTAAGGCAAATAACCTCAACACAAAGTGTCTTCAGGCCTCAAATCTGTTCTCTTCCAACTTGAATGTGAAACTACAGTGACTGAAAGCAAAAAAAAAAACAAAAACAAAGTGTGTGATGATGTGTGTTAGAAGTGGGTGACATTACCGTATTTATCATTTAAAAGCTAAGTCTGTCATTGTTTTGTTATATCTTAAATGTATGATGTATTATTTATTTTATTATTTACTACATTGACTGATTTATCAGTGCAACTGTAGCTTTTCCCTAATCTGGATTGATATGTGACATCACATTTCCAGAATTAACATTCAAAGAAATGATCTTGTAGTAAATATTGAATATTGTAAGTAAGCAAGCTAAAGTCATATCTGTATTTTTTAGGACTAAGTTTTGTTTCAGGATGTAGAATAACTGTGTGCCTGTTCCTTTTGGATAACAGAGTATATTTTAATTATGCAACCTCCTGAGGAGTGTGTTTTTAAAGATTTGAAAGAGTTTGGGTGGTATTCATTTAGTCGGTTTTCACATTTTACTCGGTTACTTTATATCAGGAGATCACTCAGTTGTAGGTCACTGAAAGTAGCCAAATTTGTTGCACACTAATGCAAACTTGCAGACTTGACAGAGGGAATCTTCTATTGAATCAAACAACTTCAATAAATATTCTATTTAACTTCCATTCAACATCATGAAATTCACTTAAGCTTCAATATAGAAAGTCAGAGCTAAGCTACATGTTAACTCCTACTGTACTTGATAAAGTTTGAGCACCTTGTGATTGTAACCAATATATTTTTTTTTTTACCTCAAGTGAACGTATGTGATGCGTAAGTCCATATTTATAAAGGATAGAAAGCAGCAGCGCCGACATCAGCTCATTTATCTCCACTAAGAGAGACGACATGCTTATTTTGTTGTTGTACTTTTGACAGATAAGGCAGGAGAGAGGCTACGTTCTTCCTTCGGAGCATTGATTTTCTTGATTTACACTGTTACGTTTGCAATGTTTTGAATGTTTTTATATCGTTATCTATTTCTGTTAGCTTCTAGGAAGCTCTAGTTCTATATTTGGGTTTGTTTGTAGTGAAAAAGAGACGTGTCATTTGTATTATTTATGGTAAAATTAAAAACAACTGTTAAATGCTTTCACAATGTTTCTCTCCTTTATTTATAGTAACAGCGTTGATTTAAAAAAAAAAAGAATACTGTACTGTATTTTCACAGAGGAATTCATTCTCATACTTACATACTTACATACTGCTTATGTGAAAAGTTGTATAAAGCCACCAGAGGGAGCTGTGAGAAGCCTCAGATGATGTCACGTGAGTCAGCGTCAGTTGCATCTGAAGATTAAAAATGAAAAGAATCTATGCTAATATGAAAGGAGTGAGCTTAACGGACCTCTGGAGCCCGCTCCTCATCTCTGCTCAAAGCTAGAAGCTCAAGGCTACATTATTAGCCATTAGCTACCAGCATAGCACACCTGAAACCTGAACTGATGAAGGTTGAGTTGAATTGTGGGTAATGCACTGAGACTAAAAAAAGATAATATCTCTGGTTGAATTGATTGATTGGATCCTTTTTTACTTTGAACTTAGACGATATCACAAAGATTTCACCTCTCTTGGTCACCAGATGTTCCCTGGATGAGTAGACCTACCTCAGCTCTACAGCTGCAATCCAGACCATGGTTTCATTTTTACCTCACATTGTGTTACCTGTGATGATTCATGCAGCCATATTGTGTAACCCTTTTTGTCTCATTGACAGCTTCCTGGCAGTAAACACCATGATAAAAGACCTAGCGAAGCTCAGCAGAGAAGGCTTGAAAAGAGTCACACAAAGCTAAGAGCACAGAGAAGTGAGATTAAATGAACTCATCTGAACCTTGCTGTTTGTTCTGGAACAAACTGGGCAGTCTGATCAGATGAGGCCATCTTACACTGAAGGAAACAAGAGTCTACAGCCATGCTAGCAGAACTCTGAAGCTATACTTAACGCTAACATCAGTAGGCTAACATGCTCACAGTGACAATATTAATATTCTGATGTTAGCAGGTATAATATTTACCATATTTCCCATCTTAGTTTAGCGTGTTAGCATGATAACATTTGTTAATTTCCGTGAAACACATTAGTTTAATTTCTCTGAGAGTCTACTTATTGATGTTTTTAGACACACTAGAGCCATGGCTCTAAGGAGGACAGTGTTGTTCTTATGGGCCTTTACGCGGATTGACTCGTTCTGGAGCCAGCCTCAAGTGGGCGTTCAAGGAACTGCAGTTTTTTGGCCCTTTCACATTTTCTTCACTTCACAACCCTGGAGGTTGCCGCTTGGGTAAACATGATACCTGCTTAACATCAGCATTGTGTGATCATGTGTGATCACTGCTTTGCCTGACTGTCTTATCGTATGTTATATACAGTATGCCTGTATGTGTTGTTAGATCAAAAAGACATTTTGATCCCAATGAGACGTCTTAAATAAGTCTTAAGTAGCAGATGAGGTCAATGATTTCACATGATAGGTTATTGGCTGGAACTTCCCACCGGTGTGGACAGTCGATCAGCACCATGGAGAGCTCCGAGGAACACAGTCCTGACAAATGATGGTTTGTCTGGTGATAAATTGGGGAAATCCCAAATTTAATCAAAGCCCTGATTAGTCATGTCTATGGTGCTGCATTTTTTATAAACATGGGCTTTACTTTCCCAAACAAACTGCAGTGGGGTCCCACAGACCCAAATGTAAAAATGAAAATAACAATGACTGCAAAATTAACCATTTTTAGCATATTTCATACTGTTTTTTATTTTCTTCTGACCTTCTGTATGAGCAATATGTATAAAAGCATTGGTAACCCTTTGCTTTGCCACAGAATATGTAGATGAAGACCAAAAAGTCTCTCACAGGTGAAGAAATGTGAATGAAAAGTGGAAAAATATTATATCCACGAACTGGTTCGGAGCTAGCAGAAAGAAAGAGGTTGTAATTACAGCGTACATGATGACATGAGTGCTATTGATGAGTTAGAAATGGTGGCCATGACAAATCTGACATGTATAGATGCAGCTGTGCTAAAAATAGATATATGAACATGAAAACAGATTTTGTTTGCCGTTCATACAGGCCCATAAAAGATCCATTTCTAACTTATAAAATAATAATATAAAAACATATTTATATACAGTATATACTGTACATTTGGCTGAAGTGCACTATGGGGTGTCTTTCCACTGGAGAAAATGCAATAAAGTACTCTCTGGTGTGCCATACATGCTGGAAAATGATTTGACAGTTTCATGCATCATGACTTTCTGCACACTGGTACCCCAACACATGCAGCTTTTTATATTTCTCTGCCCCTCGGACAGCCTGGATGAGCCCTGGTGTTCTGTTTTCATCCAAATAATAATTAAAGATATTTTGAATATTTAATGTGATAAAGAATTAAGGAGCTTGAACACAAAAGACAGCGACTAGTAAAATAGCCCATTATCTTCAACATGCAGCAGTGTGTAAGTATACGTTGTATCCACTCTTATCACTACTCATTTCTCCGCCTCTCTGTCTCCCTCCTCCTCCTTCCTCTCTCTCTCTCTCTCTCTCTCTCTCTCTCTCTCTCTCTCTCTCTCTCTCTCTCTCTCTCTCAGCGTTCACCTATGTCTCTCTCCCAGCTGAGGGGTGGAGGCTTGACGGCCGATGCCTTTTTCAGTGGAGAGGGATGGAGGAAAGAGGGAATTAGTGGCTATCCTTCAGTCGGTTTTCGCAGACAGCGACTTGATAATCACAACCTCCAGCCTCCTGAGCGGAGCTTCTTCATTTCATGGGAACAAAACGGCTTAAAATGACCCGGGGAGTGATCGTTGATCTGCTGCACAAGGTATGCACCTTTTCCCCTCCGCCTGTTCCTGGTATAGCGATCCTCATCATTGCTTGTTAAATGTAATCATCTGTTATATAGGGGGGTGGTGGTGGTGGTGGTGGTGGGGGCGATAGTTACATAACAGTGCAAGGCGAATCAGAGATTAATTAAGAGGATAATCAGCATGCAAGAAACACACACGCATTTAGATATGAATATGACTGTAGAGCATCCGGATGGCTGATTTCATCTCCCACCCCCCTCTGCTCCTGTGACATGATGAAGGAGCCTGTTTGATGGAAGAAGCTGGAAGGTGTTGAAGAAAATGTTCCAGGCTGTATGAGCCTGCAGGCCCGCGGCCTCACCATCACCACCACCACCATCACCACCACCACACAGGTCCAACATCAACGTGGCTAATAAACGAGTCACACTGGTGCATGTAAAGAGAGAGAGAGAGAAAAAGAACTATAAGAGTACGAGGCTATTATTATGATCTGGAGCAACCTCCATCTCCATGGCAACGGGAAATCTCCAGCCTGTTAGTTTGCTCTCCTCTTCCTGCGGATGCACCTGATCCCAGCAACCAAAAGAAAAAAATCATTTAGCCTAGCATGCTCTGTAATAAAATGCTGATTTTTCTGGAAATCCTCAAACACAGTCACAAAGTGATCTCCAGTAACCGGCTACAAGCTAATAAAGCTGCTCACAGTGGGGATAGTTATCTTCTAACAAGCTGATTCAGGTCTATTCTCTAAAAAAAAAAAAAAAAAAGTTATTTTATTATAATTTAAAGACAACAGCTGTAATTATTGTGTTCAACCTCTAAGAGCGAAATCATTATTTTTGTGTCTCTGGTCATAATTAAAAGCTATTTTACAGCAATCTTTACTGGAAATACAGCTTATCATACCCAAACGACTACTATGTTGAGACATGAACGGGTTTCATTCATTAATTAAACTTTAGAGTAGATTAGATGAGATCCAGATCCCTAAAAACAACTGCTGCACCAAAACAACAATAAACCATAACATAACGTTTCACGTTTGACAAAGAATTAATTAAAACAACTACAAGAGTCATAAAAAAAAAAAACATCAGATAATGAAGCTTAAAATCGCCACAAGGGTTAGAAAAATCTATCTTGAGAGCAGTTTGCTATTCATATCTTCTGAATTGTACCTGAAACCAGCCCTGCCAAGGTCAGTGCGTGCATACAGTATATCTAAGGACAAGTATGTGTCATGTATTGCAGTAACAAAACTTGAATAAGAGAAGAGATGTCAGGTGGATTGGCAGATAAATATCTTATATTGGCATCAGAAAGTATGTCATATGAAATGCTTACTCATTGATACAAAAGTGACAGCTAGTGTTCCCTTTAGTATAGCAGATTGATCACTAATAAAATCATAGAATCTCAAATTAATCCAGTTGATCTGTTGTTAATCTTTGATGAAACCAGCAATTCGAATAAAATCAATAAATCTCAAACGTCTTTTAATAAATGCCATTTTTCTCTTGTTGCAGTTTAATAAAAGCTTACGGGTTGTTTCCCCACTACAATCGTTTCATCTTTAATAAAACATAATTCCTACTGAAGCCTCCTCCAAACAAACCAGGGCTGTTTTTAGATTGCGGTGTTTTCCACTTATAAGTCTGCAACCTGCTTTGTAGCCACAGCAGAGCAGAAAGCTGTACTTCATGACAGGCATTGTAGTGAACTGGATCGTGGTAGTAACACAGGATCTGGTTACACAATGATTCAGAACCCGTGTCATTTAAAAGTTTGACCGAGCGCAGCGTAGAAAAATGCAGCCTGAAGGTCGTACGGGTGTCATTTTCATTAGGATGGAGATTACTTTTCAAAATCTTATTTTCATCCGTCCTTACTTCACCTCACAGTTTCTTACCAACGTCTCTCTGAACGTGGTTCTCTTACTGTCCAGCTACTGAGAAAAGATCTGAGTTGACAAAACAATGAACTCACAGCTCACAGCAACTCTGAGTTTCACCTCTCAGGCGACATACTGGCTGCCCTATAGTACCTTGTTGGTGAAGGTTGTTGGAGCTGTATGCAGCCTGAAAGGAATACAGATACTATTCATGGCTGGAGGCACATACTGCCAACTTTATTTTTCAGTTAATTACATAAATAAATCACTGTGACCTTTACTAATGACTTTCTAGCAAATGTTACTCTAGACTTGGTGACTTAATTCACAGTCATAAACCGTCTATGACTAACTTCATTTAAATTTGCAGACATGATGGTTTATTATAAAGTGATAAACGTGACTTGTTTGTGAATACTACATATTGTGGTAAAATTAAAAGCCTCCATGAAAGGATGTCATTTCCATAAACATCAATGGCTAATTTGCTGTATATTTGAGAATCAGATGTTTGATGAGGCTAGTTTTAATCCACTTAACACCATTCTTAGTTGAGATATCAGACAGAGAAATACTATGGTAAGATTTGAAAATAATTTGTTTGTAACATGCCTGTGCTCAGCTGTTTGTGTATCCAAAAATAGCATCTGTCCCCATGCGGCCTCAGCTCAATTTTGGCCACATCTGGATCTAGCTACTTGATTAAGAATCTCCCACACACAGTGGAGATAATTTAAAAGAGAACTAGAAATAAATCATGAATAAAATGAGTGCCAATGTGTCCATATGTCTCCATACTTTCTTTTGAATAAAACTGACACAATACTACTTCCTGCTGCAGGCCTAGCACAGTTTTCAGCATAGGCGTACTTCAAACCATCTTGTATCCGGTAACCTGTAGTGATTCAATTTACTTCCATTAGTAATTTCATGAGGGGTCTCTGGTTACATATTACCTCTGCTTTAACAATCCGATTAACTGTTTGCTAGACCCCGCCCCCTATTAGAGATCATCCAGTCACTGCTTAGAAAACAAAACTGTGTAACTGGACGCGGTAATTTTGCCCAAAATTCCACTGCAGCCCAAAACATTGCGACTATTTTTTCCATAGACTACAATTATGAAACAGATGTCTGTAAAAACGACAGAACTGCAAACAGTGACAATTATGGCTCTTTCTATTATGACATTTTGATCCTCCCTTCCTCATTAGCAAGCAAGTAAGCAAGGTTTCACCTTGCTTGTATCCCTTTTTTGTAAGTCGCGTTGGATAAAAGCATCAGCTAAATGACTGTAGATGTAAATGTAAATGGAGGTTAACCCACCAGCTACAACCCAGAGATTTGGCATTTATCCAACCGCTTTGTCACGCCAGCCAACAAAGTAACCTGTAAGCCAGCTAATTTATCAACTAGACCCCCACCAGAAGTCTGGATCTGTATAAAACATGGATATAGCATCTGAGATGTCATCCATAGGTTTCTGAAGAGCTGTTGGGAAGTTCAAAGTGTGTGGCTCAAGAAACTGCATTTATTTATTTATTTTTTTGCACTTTGTTCCTGTTAAGCAAGCTAACCTTAACCAGCAAAAACTACAACATCAGAATATATTTCACAGAATATGCAGTAACGTTGACTTTGACTTCGTGTTGGACTCTTTGTTGTAGTGGGTTCTAAGCTAACATTAGCTAATATTTCACACTGTTGACACTGTTGACAGGGAAACAGAAAGAGAAGGCGTATGAATACCACATCCTCCATTTTCCCATGAAATTCGACCCGAGTCCTTTACATATAAATAAGTCCACATGCTGTTCTACACAACCGGTTATTTTTTAAGTTATTGGCAACCTGTTCAACCAATAGACATAAGAAGTGATTAAACATTAATACGTAAAATACATTAGAAGTTAAACTGGCATTAGCAGATTTTTTTAGCTACTTACAACACGCGCAACACTGACATGGTATATCAAGACATACATTTACTGATGCAGCAGATACAGAGGCATATTAACATTCATTTCACTCTGCTTTTAGTTCTGTTTTGGTCTCCACTATGAGGGAAATGTGTCTCTTTAGCTGCTAAATTTGCCAAAGTTTTCAACAGCTAGTAGCTAACTTTGTCCATCTGCCTTTCCATGCAGGTTGAAAGTATTTTAAGAGCTTTTTCTTTGAAAAACTGCCTGCTTCAGTTGAAAACAATGCAATAAGAGTGGCAAAACCAAAACAATAAGTTGAAAGACACTAAAATGCTTAACAGAGATTTGGATGATAATTGATCCACTGTTGATATAAAGACATCAACCGTGGCGAATTTAATAAAATTCTTCCCTTCATCCTGTGAGGGTCAACTACAAAATTACTAACAATTAAAATTATTATTGATTTACAGACTTTTATTGCTTTTTACTGTCAGTTCTGTCATATCAAAAGTGCTTTAAAAACCCTGTATATTCATGTTTCTATTCAGATATTCATGTATTAGAGCAACAAAACGAAACAAAAACAAACTACCAGCTGTTACATGAATGACACCTTTATGCACAAAGCAGATACATTCAGCACATTGTTCTTTCTCAGGCCCTCTGAAACAAGATGAAACAGACAAATGTTCTCCAATGGCGTGTGTGGCCTCATCCAGTACATTCCTGCTATATTGTGAGCACTTGGTAGACTGAGCTGTGCGTTGCCATGGAAACCAGCGCTGCTCAAGCTCATAATATTCCCCCGTGAATGGAGAGCAGAACGGCTTCAGCACAGCCATTTGTTCCAGTGGTAAAAACACTGATGGTAGCTTAGGCAATGTGCATAGTAAAGGAAATCTGTCCACAGCATGGCACAAAGAAACTCTGTATGTGACAGCCACATCAGAGGGATCAGGTAACAGTTCGACTGTATTTTATTTATTTTCCCTTTAACGGAGGTCAGCTCATCTCCTGGAGGAAGCACCCATGAAATAAAATATCCATACAGTGTTTTAACTCAACACATCGTGACTGCACCATAAATTTCATCACTCCGTATGTTATGTTTAATTTTGTCACACACAGTTGCCCATGCAAACCTTATGGGAAGACTCTAAATGCTATTTTTGTTCCTGTCTGTTATCAAGCCGCTGATTTATGGAAGATTTAAAATGTCAAAGTTAAAACAATTCAAACAAGGACATACAACAGATTTGTGCCCTAATTAATTGAATGTTAAATTTAGAGTTTGTTTTTTTAAATAACTGAGTTGTTTTTTATCGTGACATGAATTTTCCATGGCACATTAAAATCACAACATGGAAATTGTCTGTCACCTGCACAGGTAGAGGTGAGCAGTGGCGGCCCTGGATGTTTTGTTGCACTCTATCTTGTACTATATTTGTGAGACAAAGCTATGTCAGACTGCTACAGATCAGTTTGGCCAAAGGAACTCACAGTTCGTCTTCTTTAACGCTGTTTCCAAACCGTCATGTATCTTCATTGGATAATAGTCTTATTTTTCAGATGTGGTCACCTCACACTATCATTTCCCTGTGGGTGCTGAGGAGCCTCCAAAACACCTACGAAGTATTACAACCTTAATTCATTGATACACACTCCCTCTACACTGCATTAGATACTGTGACAAAGTGTAGCTCGCTTTTGGCAGATGTGGGTGGTGACACGTTTTCCCTCGGCCTTACCATCGCTGCGTAGTTTCATGCTGAGACTATTTAGTATTACTGGTGAATCTCAATTCAACTCATGTGGTGGTACTGGAAACAATGGCCGAGTAGGAGTTCTATTGTTTATGATATTATCTTCATGCATGCCTTGTGTAGCTGCCACTCAAACTGAAAGTGCATCCATATTAATTTGGTTACATTTGTAAATGCTTCTTTTTTCTCTAGTTCAGCCCTCTGTCGTATTCAGAATTTTAAAATCTTCTTTAAATCTTCTCTATCTTAAATTACCTCAAATTGCATTTGTGTCACCACTGAAAGTCTCCGTCATCCACACTTGCTTTGAATCAACAACAGGGTTCCTGCACTTGTGTATCCTTGCGTATTTCTACTAATTACCACCATGTTTCTTCTCTTTCAGTAGGCTTGAATCCACCTAGAAACCCCATGGAGCAGGATGTGGAGAGCCCGGCCATCATCAGACAGCCCAAGTTGCCAAAGCAGGCCCGTGAGGACCTGCCCAAAACGCTGGCAGAAATGGACAGAACAAAGAAGATCCAGCGGTACGTCCAGAAAGACGGCAAGTGCAACGTCCATCACGGGAATGTTCGGGAGACGTACCGCTATCTGACGGACATTTTCACCACGCTGGTAGATCTCAAATGGAGGTTCAACCTCTTCATCTTCGTGTTGGTGTACACAGTGACATGGCTCTTCTTTGGCTTCATGTGGTGGCTTATTGCGTACCTCCGGGGTGATCTGGACCATATAGCAGACAATCAGTGGACTCCATGTGTCAATAACCTCAATGGGTTTGTATCAGCTTTTCTGTTCTCCATTGAGACAGAGACCACCATTGGTTATGGATACAGAGTCATCACGGACAAATGCCCCGAGGGGATACTTCTGCTTTTAATTCAGTCGGTGCTGGGATCTATCGTGAATGCCTTCATGGTAGGTTGCATGTTTGTTAAGATCTCACAGCCCAAGAAGCGAGCTGAGACACTAGTGTTTTCCACCAATGCGGTCATCTCAATGAGAGATGGACGGCTGTGCCTGATGTTCAGAGTTGGTGACCTCCGAAACTCGCACATTGTGGAGGCTTCAATCAGGGCCAAGCTTATCAAGTCTAAGCAGACCAAGGAAGGGGAGTTCATCCCTTTGAACCAGACAGACATAAATGTGGGTTACAACACAGGAGACGACAGGCTCTTCCTAGTGTCGCCGCTCATCATCTGCCATGAGATAAATCAGACCAGCCCCTTCTGGGAGATCTCACAAGCCCACCTGGCCAAGGAAGAGTTGGAGATTGTCGTGATCCTTGAGGGGATGGTGGAGGCCACAGGTGAGTCCTCAGACATTTTTTGGACACAGCTAGACATTGATAGATATAGTTTACAATAATGTTTACAGTTATTGTTATTCATTAACAATGTTGCACAGCACCTTTCACCCTACAAGAACTCTTTTACAAATAGGACATTTTAAAAAAATTACCTTTGATTTACTGGAGATGCCTAATTTTCAGTCAGCACAGTCCTGTTTCGTTGTTACATTGCATGTTAGACTGCCTCATTGATTTCATTTTATTTAACAAACAATACGATGACGTGGAAATATTTTTAGCCGTGCCAGCAGTAGGTTGACACTTGTTCACACTTGGTGGTTTCGCAAGAACTGTCTCAACAGTGAGACATATTGGCACAAAATTTGGTACACACATTTGTGTCTCCCTGTAAACACTTTGGTGATACATGCAACCTTTCCTCTGACACCATCATCAAAAAATCAAGTATCAAGTACTTTGGTCTATGACTGAACACTGGAAAAATGAATTATGCCTTTTAAACATTGCTAACACAAAATGCGTCATCAGCAGCATAAAACAATACCTAGCCCCCTCTCTGTCCACACGTAATAAATTACTTTTGGAACAAAACAGTCAATAACAATAGCACTCAGTAAAAACACAAACTAACATCCTTTGCACCTATAGTTCTTATCACAGAACTTTAAATCCTCATTTTAACAGTATATGTGATTTTCTCTGAGGCACAGTTCAAAGAGTTCATCCCACCATTGTTGATGTGTGGGCGGGAAGACAGACTTCCTTAGCAAGTAAGACCATTATACAGATCTAAACCACCGTGCGACAATACATCTCTATCCATAGCGAGGTCAGTAGATATCGGATCTCTCCCAACTCCATAGCATTGGAAACAGATCTGTGCCCTACAGATGCTGTGGGGATTGTCCTCGGTCACCTTTGCAACTAAGTCAATTCAAAGACAGATGAAAAGGCTGAGTGTTGCATAGATGTGTTGAGAAAATGTCCCGAGCTGAGAGGATCTGCAGGGCACAGCTGCACAGCCAGGTAGCAGGATGACCAAAACATCTGGAGTGGCAGTGATTGCAGCAGGAGACATGTAGGGGAAAGACTTTTATAATACCCAATCATACAATTTTGACCAAAAAAATATATTAATAAGTCGAAATGGTGTTCAGATGTATTAAATCCATTAGAAAGTGGCATAATTTTTCTGACTAACAACCATAATAAAATGAACCAGTTGCATAATGCCTGAGTGCAGCTGTTGGAGTCTCACAGAGGACTTTCCTGCAGACAGCTGAGCCAAAGTAGATGCTGATGAATATCAAAAATAAGTAAATGGTGTCTGAAAGCCACTGTGCCCTGTGAGACACAGACATGGAGTTGGAGGCTGATGGGAAGGAAAGTGGAAAATATGTTTTTTTGTCATTTGGATTTGATTCAAGCTAGACCATTCTCAAATGTTGCATTGTGTCTCCAGGCATGACGTGCCAGGCGAGGAGTTCATACGTCAGCAGCGAGATCAAGTGGGGTTACCGCTTCACACCAGTCCTGACACTGGAGGACGGCTTCTATGAGGTGGACTACAACAGCTTCCACAACATCTACGAAACTAACACCCCTCCCTGCAGTGCCAAAGAGCTCGCTGACATGGCCAACCGCGCCCGCTTGCCCCTAACCTGGTCAATGGCCAGTAAGCTGAGCCAGCAGGGACTGCCAGAGTCTGAACAGGAGGGTCAGGAGACCAAGACCAGCCTGGACAACCAGGGGAAGAGCCAGCAGACTGAGAGAAACGGGGACATTGCCAACATAGAGAGTGAGTCCAAAGTGTGAAATGGCAAGTCCATCTGAGATTACTGTGTACTGTACATCTCACCACACGAGCTTGCGGAGAAGAGGTGAGAATTTGAGGTACTAAACGAGGACCAATGAGCACAGTAGACCAAGTAACCCTGCACCAAGAACCGCTTTTTCTCAGTGATTCACAGTTACCCCAAAAACAACAAACATCTAGACATGTGGCCCACCGCTGAACTGAAAACCCTCTGCGGCAAGTGCATGTTTAAAATATAATGTGATGTCCTCCTGATGAGATTCCTATTATTTTTTCTATTAAGATATTCCTAGGGGCATTTACATAAGTATTTTTGTATATACTACAAAATGTTTTGAACTCTTCTGTTTTGTTGCAGTGTGAATATTTGACAGATGTTTGATACTAATACCTTTAGGTTAGTTCTGTATATATTCTCTGCCTTACTGTATGTATAAAGCTTTCATTATTTGTTTTTCAGAAATATATTAGCATGTATAAACATTATCTGCAGTTAATTTATCTTGTATTGTGTATATACTGTATGATGATAATGTTATAAGAAACACATACATCTCAATGGATGCAAACTAGTCTAAACCAATGACAATGATACTTCCCCGAATGATAAGTGTTTGTTTAAGGTAGTATTACACGTCTACAATACAATTCCTCGAGAAGCCATGACTTGCTGTTTGCAGCTGAGTGACTTCAGACAATGGCCCTTTAAAACTGCATTTCTTCACTTTTGCACATTGGAGGCCTCTGGTGGAGAAGGTTAATTACTATTTCAGCC
The DNA here is from genome assembly GCA_028641955.1 of Protonibea diacanthus. Lineage (NCBI taxonomy): Eukaryota > Metazoa > Chordata > Actinopteri > Sciaenidae > Protonibea > Protonibea diacanthus. The sequence continues at coordinate 12,872,858 of CM053990.1, forward strand.
TCCAGAAATGCTTCACATGTCACCTAACAGTATCAAAAATAATAAACAGTAAATTGCATATTATGTATCTGATTATTTTTTTCTTTTTACATGCGATTATGTGAAATTATTCTGATGGCGTTCGTCTTTTAGAAGTCAAGGTCAAAATCCTAATAATTAAAAATCTAGAAGTATTTTCAAAAAACTTACCTACAGTAAAATATCCGTTGTAATTAGTTGTAGTTGTTATATTACATAATTAGATTGTTAAAAATTAATGCAAATTTTAATTAATAAAGGTGTAAGCAGCATTATACCATTGTACAGTAGCTGGTCAGGGTGGAGCTAATCTTAATTATTTTATCCAAAGCTTCAAATCTGAGAGGTCACAGGATGATTAAAGGGGCAGCTGGACTCACTAAATCACATGACCACCATTTCAAGCTATGCATTTGTGTCTGAGCACAGTGGTTATGGACCAGTCAGTGTCCTGTGAGGAACTACACTGGCAGCTAGACGTGGTCTAAGGCTAGTTGTGTGTGACGACCCAGCGGCAACCTCTGTTGCCCGTCAAATGAAGCCAATGTGTGCCAAAAACTGCAGTTCCTCCAACCACCACTTGAGGCTGGCTACAAAACGAGTCAATGTGGGCGGCGCCTGGGATCCTGTGTTCATATTTTATACTGTCTATGGCGACGGCATCTATGAGAAGTGACATCAGTTATAACGAGCGAATATTTCTCCATTCTGTTACACAAATATGTGTTTACTTTTCTATTATCTTTGCTTTTTGCTGAAATATTGATCATTTTAACTTGTTATGAGTTATAAATCTCTCTTTGGTGGAACTGGAATCAACTCACAGACATCTGAAACATGACAAGGAGCCACTGCTTTTTTTGTTACGCGGTAAAAGCCAAAAATGTTGGGGGCAACTGGTTTAACCTCAAACAATGTGTTGTATTTATAAGCGTATCATATGTGGACATAGTGAAGTAGACAGAATAAAATGAAAATACTCAAGTTAAGTACATCAGAATTGTACTTGAGTATAGTACTAGTTTAGTTACTAAAGTTTTTGTTGTCCTTTGTTGTCTGTCATTCTCAATTTTGACAACCAGATAGTACTAAAGTAAGTTGTTTCCACATCTTAAACATGGTGGGTTGAATTAGCGTTTAATGAAAACACTGATGATGACATACTGTGCATAGACCAACTATAAGACAACTGGCACCGAGGGATATAAATAAATGCAAATTTGGTTTACAGATATGAAAAGCATCTGAATTTTTTGCATTAATATTTATTCCAAAATGTAACCAAATAGACTGGAGGCCAAAAACAGGAACAGGTAGAGAGTTTTAACTTCACTATTCAGATATTCAGTAAGGTTCATCTTCAATAATGACTGACGTTGCAGGTGTTATTTGAGAAGAAGCTGACAAGCTGAAGTCATGCAGTCTCAACTAGCCAAGAAAACTTTTCTAATACAGCAAACTTTTCTCAAACAGGCCTTTGCATAATAAACCGTAGAGTGTGCGTTCATGGAAATGAAGAAAAGTGTCAGTCAGTGCTCAGTGGCTCACTGTGTTTTAATAGTTTAATAGTTTTTGAACAATGGAGCTCTCCGGGACAGAGGAATATTATATATCAGGCTTTGGATTCATGGACAACACTTGTTAGTAGATCAATTCATTGTTGGTTTTGTTGACAGTAATATAAATACAGAATATTACCAGACTCATCTTTTAAGATGGTTACTCAACTTTCATTTAACTACTCCACAACTGCAGTAGTGAAGTCCTCTATGAGTCCGATCATATGGTCAATACACAGCCAATACTATGAGATGAGATCATGGGTCTGTCTGATAACATCATCTTAAATTGAAAAATAAATAAATCCAACAACTGATGTTAAAGAAGTTAGTTAAAACCACACATGTCAAACAGGGCACTGGTTCTTTCTGCAGTTGAGTCAATATGGTAATTTACAGGAAGAAACATTTTACGCTTGCACGTTTTCGGCTTGCACGTGAATTTAATTCAGTGCTAATTATTGAATTAAAAGTGATGTTATTCTAGTTGGTAATATAAATCAGTAGTGCGGCAGCAGTGTTTAAATCAGACAGCAGACTGTTTTTACACCCAGTATTTTACAGTACATCACAAAATGACAAAATAAATCAATAATCAATCAATCAATCAAGTATTTTGTCCTAAAACATGTGTTTTATACTTTGATTCATTACAGAGGTGAACATGCAGAAAACCTGCCGATGTTAAAACATTGTGTGTTTATCGAAAAAAAACAAAAAAAAACTCAAGTGCCTCTTCAAGTTAATTTGATGCTTGACAATAACGGAAATGTGCAGTTCTGAAGCAGGGTTTCACTTCACCAGCAAACATATTAACAGCTCCGCACCAAATACTAAAAACAGCAAGAAATAAGATTATTATTAATATAGAACCAAACGGGCCTCAAACAGGAATCCAAACACATCACTACTATACAGAAGTTAATGTTGTAAATCCTGTTTTATTTTTTTGTCTGTCTGCATGGTACCTGCTTCAGTCAAATCAAGTGTTAGCAGCTGTGATGAAAGAGCAACAGTGGCAGCTGAGGGCTTTACAGGGGGTTTCATAACCATAAAGGCCCGCTCACACCAGAGGCTTGTGACTCCATTTTGCACAGTTTGAGCCGATAACAGTACTGCGACACACGTGTAAAAATAAGTGAAATAAAAAAGAAAAAAAGAAGGCCACACAAAGAATCAAATGTATGAAGTTTCCTTAAGTTTCTTTTTTTTGCTTGTATCTAATATTTGCATTTTTGTTTTTATCCTGAGTTAAAAAAAATACTTAAAAATAAGTTAATGTCTATATTTTATCTATAGCTATGTTTTGAAGACAGTATGATCAAACTAAATACATAAGAGAGGTTTGTGTTTTGAGTTTGGTTTTATAGGGCTAGCATAAATTAGCTAAATGTTAACGCCTAAAATTTATGACTAGCAGGCTGTGTTTATTTCACACCAGAAACACTACAGGAAATAATATTTAGCTAGTTTTTTTTTACCTGGCAAAAATATAGTTAGTCCCTTTCTCTTTTCTCCGTATTGTGCTGTTTATTTCATCCCAGTATTGTAGGCCTACATCATTTCATTTTCTTCACAAGAGTTACTAAAGAGGAGAAATAAGCTCAGCACATCAGCAAGCTTGTTAGCTTGGGTCGCTAATGTGACAATAAGTTCCCACAGTTTGTTCAAGTAACATTTTGGTACCATCGACTGCTGTCATGACTGTCTAAAAACCTTTTGTGCTAAACTCAGTCAAAGAAAGCTGAATAAAAGTGGATGTTGCAACACAAAGCTAGCTATTAGCTTCGTCCATTTCGAACTCTCTGGCTCTTGGTTCCCTTTAAGGTTAGCACCATCCAGACAACTCGGTTAATGCCGTGAATTTGCATGTCAAAGTTCACTAAAGCAGAAACTGACATGACAACTTCCACTGAAATGACCTGATTTCAGTCTGTTATAACTACTGGTGTGATCGGGTATTTAAGGTGCAGAAGAAGCTCAGCAAGATGAGGCTCCAAACTTTTTAGGACATTAGTGCATGTGCGGATGTGAAGTCAAACTCCAAACACAGGCAATGAGCTGACTTTTGAAAAGCAGGAGTACCCATACATTATGTGTGTGAAATGTTTTTATTCTGCTACCCAGCGAACACCTGTGGTGTTAGGGGTGGTGGCAGGTTGTCATTGTCCACGTTGTTGGCATCAATTGCAGAAACTGTACGAGGCAGAATCTCTAGCGGGTATTTCTTTAGGATGTCGTTCACCTCCTGCTGTACGCCCTCAGGCCAGGAGAGGAGGTCGGCCTGCAAACTCTGAGCAGCCTCCATCAGCGTCTCCTGACGGCTGCTGAGGCCTGACAAAAGCTCCAGATTGTGATTGAGCTGAGCCAGGACGGGGTTGGTAGCAGTCACGCCAAGTGCCGGCCCAGTCTGGGGCCAGTCAGCCTCTGAGCTGTTGAGTCGTGGTGAGGCTTGGCCTGACATGTAGCGCTCAAATTCCTCTGGGGAAAGGTTGAGAGACTGAGCATCCAACTTCTCGATAAAGGCCGCTGCACAGCACTAAAAAACAGAACACAGGAGATGAAGCAGCTGAAAATGACAGCCAAGACTTTGACGGCAACTTCAACATCAGCCTGAGTTATACAGAGCCAGACGGCATCCCTATTAAAGGAAAATTGTTTGACATTTTGGGAAATATGTGAGGATATCATATCTGTTTGTTGAAATAAGGCCTAAGCCAGCAGCCAGTTTGCTTAGCTTAGCATATAGACTGGAAACAGGGGGAAGCAGCTAGCCTGGCTCTGACTGAAGGTAACAAATTCTGCCTACCAGCACCTCTAAAGCTCACTAATGAACACATTCAATCTTGTTTATGTAATATTCATACAAAATGATAGTGTTAAAAACAACAATTTGCCGTTTCTGGCTCAGAGCACTAACTTTCTGGAGTTACCTGGCAGCTAAAAGACACATATTTGTATTTTAAAACCCCTGAAAACTTTGAAAGCTTTGTGTCTTCAGTATTTGTCTATGACATAAAATAGTCATGACTAAATAAGCAACAATCAAAGATGAAAAAAAAACATCTTCGGATATTCTTTAACACTAAAAAACATTGCAGAAGTATGTGAGAGTGGCATACACAATTCTCTTATACCTTACCTGAGGCGCTGTTTAAACTTTGTCGGTGAGCTTATTTAGGATCACATTACTCATCTTAAGATAGCTAAGAAAATACTTTCAGGCCTTTATGCTGATGGAGTGAGAGTTCATCCTCAGATCTCCGTCAGGACTGCTAAGTAAGTGTTGATAAAGTTAAACTACTGCCGGAAAACCCACACAAGTTCAACCTCTTCAGTCTCTCTAGCCACCAGCTTTGCACATACGATACGACTCTGAGGCCTACAGCTCAAACTGGCTCTGACGAGGATAAGAGAAGAAGAAGATAAAAAAAAAAAACAAACAGACCAGGTTCGTGAAGTAGTATCCATCCTCTCCGGTCATCAGCCTGCTGGGGTTACAGAAGCGAGTGATGTACTGGATGTTGGACTGAAGTCGCGGAGGGTTCGCCTTGAGCACGATGTAAATGAGCGCTGGGAGGAAGTCGTCAGCTGACGCCGGCTCGTTCTTGGTGATCCTGATGGCACTGAAGATGTGTTTGCTGCAGCGTGTGATGCATCCAAGTTTGTCCCGAGGAACTCTCTTCGAGTCCATCTCAATGACATCTGGAACAGACAAAGATTCAAGAAAAATGTTGATTTATGTATTTGTTGACTGACAGAAAACTAATCGACAACTGTATAAAATTTCCAGCTGCTTATCTTAATAATAATGTATTATAAATGTATGATGTATAATAGATATTTCTTATTAGTTTAGGTCTTATCTTGTTTATATTTCTGCAGGCATGGTGTGAGGGGTGAATCCGAGTACAGCGCTTTGTTTTACTCTAAAGTCGTAAAACTATAAAAGTAAATGGCCCATTTTCCATTCACACAATTCAAATTGCCTGGCACTGAAAGGACAATTTATATTAAACAGCATAAAGTTCGTTAGTGAAGTTAAAGGTGCTACCTGCATCACCTGGAAGCCATAAACTGTAGCCAATTTAGAGCAAGCTAATTTTATTTTTTCTATTCAGTGTTAATAGTTTTTATTATTAAAAAGTGAAATATCAGAAATGCTCCTTTTTGTCTCAGCTGACCAGAGGAGGCGTGTCTGTGTTTGATTGACAGCAGCTGGCTGGAGCTCCAGTGTTTCATAGTAGGGGAGACAAACAAAGGTGCTGTAGCGTACATATCATGGACAGACAGTGTGTTGTTGGTGTTGTTACAGAATAAGAACCACAACAGCATCTGCAGGTACGTGTTAAACATGATGTTTAATGCGATACAGCTCGTTAGCTATCTAGACTGTTTGGATTGTTCAGCAGGTTAAAGTGCAGGACAAAACATGTGTGCAAGTTAGATAAGAAGGAGACTTTAGCAGGGAAGCTAATGTGTTTAACAGACCGCTGCCTGAATACTGAAGGAGTATAATTTGATTGGATGTTCTCACTCTCTGTAGACGGATAATTAACAGCTGTCTTGTGAATGCAAAGCTAAAAATATAAAATATAAATGTATTGGTTTAAATTTCTCAAAGGAGAAAACAGGACATGTGATTTGCATGTTTAATATAATTCAGTTGGAGGTATTAAATCTCACTGGAGGTTCAGGCGCACACTCTGACCTGTTATTGCTTTGACCACATTCTCAGAGACTTCAGGGATTTCTTCATCCATGGATACACACAGCATCTGGATGGTCACCCAGTGCAAGGCCCTGCAACACAGAGAATCAACAGAGTAAGACCAAAGCTTGTTTTTCATATGATGTAACCGTACACATTTGTTACAGTGCAACTTAAGCCAGCTGCGACTGTGTGATCAACTATGCCGACAGTCTCAGACAGAAGCTTTCACAGACTGCTGAAGAGTAAAGGCAAGCACTGTGCAGTGAGACTGTATAACTTATATATAAACACATATAAACACATAGTTTCTATTGGAGATGATGATATGTGAGGCAGCTAAGAGTTTTTGTTGTGATTTGATAACGGCTAATAAATAAAACAATTTGTATCGGGGCAAGTAAAAATTCAATTCAGGCAAGTAGATTTGTAACTTTAAAACCTGCAGACACACCTTGAAACAAAACGTAATGGTACACAACCTGGATATGCGTGTACTGTTCCATTTGTAGTAGTTACTCCCAATATATACGTAAGATATTATCATTAAATATAGAGCCCACCTTATCCTCGTCTGTGTGGCCAAGTCCTTCTTCTCGTCATCAGTGGTTTCTGGACAGAACACACTCTTGTACAGACGAGTCATTATGTACTTCTCCACTTGGTCCATCACCTGCTCCACAGAGTCCGAAGAGCCTGGTGGACAAAGATTTATCACACCACATTACAACAATTACCAACTTAAATAAAATACATTATCAAAAGATTTGGAGTTTTGCTTCTGAATCAACCTTTAAAGTGACTCAACAAACGATCCGCCATGTTCTGGTAGAAATCCTGAACACACTCGGACAGCTCGTCAGCACTCAGGTCCTGTCAGGACAAGAAGTTAGATGGTCATATGGTCACTGATGATCACTGTAATATCACAATTATTATGACATCAGAAGTTAAATCAGACCTTCTTGCTCGACATCGTCACAATGAAGGCTCTACACTGCTTATGGATCTCCCGGCCGGGCTTTTGGAGGTTTTTCAAGAAGTCCACAAAGTCCTTGGACACTTGGTCCGTGTCGAAGCTGGCATGGCGGCTAATGGACGGACTGGGGGTCTTGCCTTCTTGGGTTTCTGATGAGGAAGATTATGTTATTATTCCTCCTTCACGTGGAGCCAATCATGCAGACGAGACATAACATGTTAATTAATGATCTTTAAGAGGGGCTGTTGGTTGTCAGTCAGGATAAAAGATGAGATATTTAATCCAACGCTTCCAAGAAGGAGCAGATAGTCAGGTAACTCAGGTAAACACACACAGGTCAATGTCACACCTTTCTTGGGAGCAGTGCGTGATGAAGGGCTGAAGAACTTCTTAACCGTGGTCACTTTCCGTGTCTTCTCATTGGTCTTCTTCTCCTCAAACTTGGAGAAGGGTCCCAGAGAAGCATGGCCTGGGTGTGATTGTGGTGCTGTGGACTGGGAATGAGACTGTGTCTGTGCTCCATGACTGCTGGCATATGCTGCCTCCTCCTCTCGCTGCAGCCTAGCGCCAAGGACATTTGACAGAACAAACAACAGTAATTTGTGGGAAATTTGGGGCAATAACGATCAAGAATAACACAACAAGCTTCGCTTATTTTACAGAATTATGCATCATTGCATCTTGTCCAAATAATATGCTGTACTGCAATACATTTCAAGGACAACCCAGGACACGAAGGTGTGATGCAGCAGATGGTCTTACTTTTCTGCCAAGGCCCAGTCGTCCTGGATCTGTTTCTGTCGTACCCGCTGATACTCCTCCCTCCAGCATTTGGAGCAGAGCCCCTGCCATGCAGCGTTGCCATAGTAACCGCATCCCTTTTTACACAGCAGGTCAGACTGGTCTACATGTATACCCCGTCGCTCCGTCCGCTGACTCATGATGCTGAACAACCTGGAGTGAAAAATTCATCATCTGATTGATTTGTGTGTTTGTATGCGCTGCTGTACTCGTCTCCACACCACTGTCCGCACAGCGTGTTCATGATTTATATATTTATTCCTGATTATCATAGTTTTTAACACATTACATCTAATGCATTAATCACTTTTAACAAAAACAGCCTTTCTGTATCATGTCGATCAGACACTAGGCACACAACCCCAACTGGAGGTGAGTTAGTCATAGCAACGTTATACACTGGTAGTTAAAGGGGAAGTCCATAAAAGTTTGCAGACTTGAAAGAACCAGTTTCCGTCTGCTTTACGTAGTTTCAGTTCATGAACTACTGTAAACCACCAACTCAACACCAAACAGCTGACAGCTGACGTTAGTGAGTAGCTGGAGAACACAGCGGAGTATTTAGCAGCTAAAGAGGCAGATATTTCCCTCAGGACCTGGTGGAGACCAAAATACTACTTAAAGCAAGTAAATATTGAACTGTCATTGGCCAGATAGACAGAAAACACAACTACAAATAAACAGCTGGATGTGCAAATACACAGCTATGCTCTAACAAGTTCACCACATCAACTTAAAAGGTGATGATGTGTCCACTGCCTTAAGTGGCCAAAAATAAAATGTTATTTAAAGGGATGATTTGCATTTTGTGGGGTTGTATAGTCAGTGTGTACAGTGGACACGTGGCCATTTTGGAGAAGCAGACGGAAGCAGAGCAAAGTCCTGCTGTGGCAGCAGAAAAACGTGCTTTAGTCACAGATAAAATATATCTGTACACTAAAGTGAGCATATTGTATAGGGAAATGTAAGGTCTACAGTTGCGACACCGTAGCTCCAAGGCAAGATGAGAATATGTTTTTTAAATGTACACTTAAACAGACATTGTTTCTTTTATGTGGCTAAAATATGCTGGGACTTCTTTTATTTCATATTTCATTTCTTTACTTTACTTTACTCATTTTTTACTCATTTATATTTTTTCAAGAGAGCAGCACAAACTAAAAACAAGATACAACATAAAACAAAACAGACAACTTTTGTGCGCTTCTCCAAACTGTCTACAGTAGATTCAACTCAAACAATCCATTTAAGGTAGTAAAACTACATTCTGACACATCGCCTCTCTATGAGGCAGTTCTTTAATTGTTACCAGTCATGATCAAACAAATGTGCAAATAATAAAATGACCACAAAGTAATTAGCTAGTAATAAAAGCATGCAACCTGGGAATGACTTCAAGGCACCCTGATTATACAGTTTACAGAGTGAGGTGTTTTTCCACCTCCCTGAAGGGATGAACACTGTTTTTTATCAAAGATAATCCCTCATTTAGTGTCTTGATGATGGTGATGAAGAGCATTAACATCTCCCACGTGTGCTCAGTTTGGTACAGAGGTGACTGTGAAGGCCTCAGCGCATCATTCACATCATTGTAATACTCACTGAACCAGTCAGTGAGCACCTCCTGCATCACTCGTTGTGTGTCTCCGCCGCTGACAGTGTGACACTCGTTTATTCACACGTCTGTAGGTCATTTAGCGACGATTGCTGTACTATCCGGCTCAGCTATTCAAATGCAGTAAGTCAGGACAGTAACGCACACAGCGCTATCACTAACACTTCAACATACCGTGCGGGCTGGGGGCTGCGTGCTGCGCTGCTTTGCTCCTCACCTGTTATGTTTTCTCCGATCACAGGCAGGAACAGACCTCCTCTTCGCCTCTGTTATGCGAGCTGACCCAGCCTACAGGGTCAGGACAGTGACGTCTCCATGACGACAGCACGGAAGTCCGGCGACGACACGCCTGCGCTGAGATGAGAGATATTTATTTAATTTATTCATCTCAGAGTGGCGCCATAATTGTTGTTTAGACAAACTCTTTCAAGCTTTCGGAGTTATTATAGATAATAACGCCAGTTCAAGTCAGTAGTCAAGTCTATTTACTTCCGTATCAAGGACTAATATTGTAGGATTGGTCCGTGTCGTCACCGAGAACCGGATATGAGCGATTGTCACATGACCCGGTGGGTGCGCGTGGTAAACAGGCCCAAACTATCAACACCATTTTAATGATTACAGCTTCATCAAATCATGATATATCACAGCTGTATAATGTTTATTATATATGTTTACTAATTCTGTATTAACCTTACATGATATTGTATTGTTAGGTACATTGGTTACCTTGTAAATTAACCTTAATTTGTAATTAAACTGTTAGAAATTAGTCATAAATAGTTACATTTTGTTGTTGTTATTACTGCATTTTTATTATTTTACAATCATTTACAGCATTTTAACTAACCAATATTATTATTTATGTGTAACATTCTTATTCGTGTCCTATGTGTAATTGCTTTACAGGCAGTGGTCATAAGTAAGTATGTACATTTATTCAAGTACTGTACTTAAAGGTCCAGTTTGTCAGATTTAAGGGGCTCTATTTGCAGAATATAGCAGAAATTAAATGTAACATTCATAACTTTTCATTAGTTTTCATTTTATATCCACTGAGCCGCGTTGAACCGTCACGTTTCTACAGCGGACAATCTAAACACTGGCTCTAGGTGGGGCTGTTCAAGGTGTTTATACATTTCTCGACTACTGTTTCTCCTTGATGCTAGGAAGGCGATGATGCGGTGGTTGAGTTGCAGTCAGCAACTATACCATATGGTGCCACTAAGTCCTACACACTGGTCCTTTAAGTAGGCAACATTGTCCTTTTACTAGTGCTAGCAGTGACTAGCACCTCTAAAGCTTAGTAATTAACATGCTCATCGTCACAATTTTAACAGCTACAGTCGGTCTATAGACAGCATCACTGAACAAGATCAATTTCTTTTTGACTCTTACTCTAGCTGAAGTCACACTTAGCTGACTGCTCCCTTATTGACATTAAGGTTAATGTTCAGCAGTATGGACTAAATGCCAATCTGATTACAAACAGTGCTGTGATTTCAGTTTTATTTATCAGCTACAATGAATCTGACACAGAAAGTTACAGCAAACCTCCTTTGGCAATGATAATTTCTTACAAGAATGCTGTCACACCTATTTTTCATGAGACAGTGTTTACGGCTACTGAGCTCAAATTAATCCTGCACTTTCATCCTTTGGCAGGAGAGAATAGAAAATTTGAGTGAGAATTACAAAGAAAACATACAGGCAGGCAGATGATGATTAGATCTTTAGATTTGGGCAAGAAATCAATCACTTAATCTAAAACTTGACAGCACACCAAGACATCATTGTATATTCCAGAAAAGGACAGACACACACTTTTCTTTATACTAAATTGGCCGTCTAGATAATCAGGCATGTCCATATGTCCATACATACAGTCATAATATGTTTGCAAAGTCTACACAGACACTCAGAAATGATCAGATTAAGAAATTTAAGTAGAAATGTAACTTTAGGTGCGGTTACAGGTGCAAGAACAAAGTGACACTTTTAATAGGAGAGGGAAGTGAAAAACTCATTTTTAGCCTTTTTAGCCTGTTCCTCTTTTAAAACAGCTGTGCCACTCTTTCCATGTTGGCACACTTCTAGATAGGAAACTACCAAAAAAGAAAATAAGGGTGATAAGGGTGTGTGTTTATAACTTGTTCCATGTTCATGAATGCATTGGTGGACTGGTCCTGCTGATAACATCGTTCTGACTGGGGCAAATAAACACACAGAGGGTCAGCAACAGATAACAAGCAGACCTATTGCACACATACCAACACACACTGGCTAGACAGACAGATAAAGCCATGATCCTGACAGGTCGCAGTTTGTGTCTTCCTTCTCCAGTCATCGTCCAAGAGTTGTTCTTTGTGGCCCGAGATGCCAGCATCATCCCAGATATCTCCATGGACCCTGTCCTCACCACCTTCCTCTCGCTGGACTCCTCAGCAGCCCTGCAGCATCAATATTCCTTCTTACAGCGGAGCATGAGCAGGGAGCAGCAGTCTGCATTCAGGCTCAGCTTGACTGGAGAGCTGGGAGGGAGCAAAAGGGTCACCTATGGAGGAGTAGGGGTTGTTGCTCTGGCTCTGTCCATGCTTTTTGACCAGGTTGCCCAACAAGTGGGTATAAATTTTTGGTTTCATGTTTGTATGGCATTATTAAATGCTGTCCTCTGCAGAGTTCAAAAAGGTGGGCACAGGGTGAAATTTTGAAGTCGATTCTCCTCTAATGCCAACGTGAGAATGACATTTGTTTTTTAGTGAAATACAGTTTTTTGGATGAATTGTCATTAAGTTTAATGCAGACATTCATTCCTTGTGAACTATGATTATCCCCTGATTTTAGTAACTTATCAGGTAGCGCCATCAGCAGGTCAAAATGTTAAATTGTCCAAAAAATTGTCCAATACTTGACACCTGCATTGATTGATTGATTGATATTGATTTTCAGCCACTGTACTTTGTGTTTGCAAACCTTAGTGTACTAATGCACTAAACTGAGATAGTAAACATTACTCCTGCTAAACATCAACATATTAGCATTGTCACTGTGAGCATGTTAGCATCCTGATGGTAGCATTCAGCTCAGAGATCAGCTAGCATTAGTTTGGAGCATGTTATTTTATTCATAATGGATCATTTCTACAATTTCAGTTTCATTGCCAACCTACATTCATCATACTCGTACAGTTTGTTGATGCTGCTCTTAAAATCATGTACCGATTTCTTTTCACCGGCTTGCATCTCTAGCCATTGTGTTTTTATATTCTACCACAAAGCTAAAACAGAACTGATATTCAAAATTTAATGTCATCCCACCAGGTCCGAGCAGAAGGGGCAACAGAGGGGGGCAACTCAACACAGAGATACCAGGTGAAGAGAATTTTTGGTATCAGCAGTTCTTCAAGAATTGGCTGGATTATCCACAGCTACCTCCGCCTGATCCCAGGCATTGCCAACAACCAGGAGAAGATGGCTGAGACAACAGAGCTCTATGACAACTGGCTGAAACTTGAGCTGATTGACCATTACGAGAGGATGACCACCAAGAAGAGAATGAGTTCAGTGTCCATGCAGCAGTGGTTGGCAGGAGCTGCAGTTCATCTACACATGAGAATTCACCAGGTCAGCACAATCGAAAACTTTCCTCAGCAAAAATCAGTTGCCAAAAGAGAACAAGCTACAGGCAGGATCATAACAGGATAGTTAATCAAAATCAATGCAGCAGAACCAGAGATATCCTCCTTTTTATTCCATATATGCTGCCTACGTGACCCACAATGCAACACAGCCACCAGCAGTTCAGTCAAGTTGTAAGTAGCATTCACATGACAATCCAAGTCGTGATTATAATTTTTATTCTGTGGTGATCAGAACTAATTGCAGGCCTGAGACGGGAACAAACTTTGGTGTCCTGCAACAAAATCAGACATGCTAGTACACATTGATCCACCACCGCTGACTACCACACCTATTTTCCGCATTGTTGGCAGTGAACATTGCTGAAAGCTCTTTTATTCTTGTTCCGACAGGTTCGTCTGAAGTCTGTGCCATTTGGATCAGCTGAATCACTGCGCTGGTCTTATAAGTCAGGGTTAGGTGGTCTGGTTCAGCACTACACAACCTATCTACGCAGAAACATTCAGGAGACTCCAGCACCAGGCCGCCGAAGACCCCGAACCAGGACAGCCAGTGCATTAAGACAAACTAACACATTTAGCATAACCAACATTACCTGCTCAGGTAATTGCAGTTTTAATGGTAGCCAGGTTGGTCCAAGTATCCCAGTCGACAGATTTAATGAGACTTCCACACCCAGACCAACTTCTGATATTAGCAGAAGTTTAAAAACAGATAGATCCAGTGAAGACTCTCGAATTAATGTGCCAAAAAGAAGCAATGAAACCACTGCAGGCAATGAAAACAGAAAGACGTTCAACAATTCTATTGGATATAACAGGGATGAGGAAGCCAGCCTTCTGGGTCTGTTAGTTATTGAGCCATTGAGGAATGTGAGTCACAATGTGCGACATCACCCCTGTCAGTCTCCGGCCATACAACAAGCTTTGGTGCCTCGTATTATTAATGCTCAGGACCTGGACCGGAACAGAAACTTTTTCCAGTTCGCTGAAGGAGTTTTCCACAGCCTTGTTAGGCAGAGGGATGACTTTGAGCTCAAGACAAATTAAACAGACATGAATGATGCATGATTAAATAGTTCACTGATTGTGTACAGTCCCACAAATTAACCTAAGATTGTGTTGTTCTTCTTAGGAAACTATCATCTCATCAGTCTCTTTGATCATCTTTTCTTATTGTCTGTCAGTCTACGTGAAAGTGGGTGTCATTCCCCTTTAACTGAACATATAAGGTTTTGATAATCAACATCCAATGATACTTTTCACAATGCATTTAAAGGAATAATTTAACATTTTAAGAAGCACGCTTATTCTCTTTCTTGCACAGAGTTTGGTGAGAAGATAGATACCAGTCTCACTCTGGACACTAACCAGCACCCGGTTAGCTTAGCTTAGCATTAAGACCAGGAAGCAGCTAGAAAACTTAATCAGTACAAATATCAGAGTGTAAAGATATTATATATTTCTGTTTCAGAAGGGATACTATGCCGAACTATTTTGTGGTCAGGAACTGTGCCGTTCAGACATCTCCACTAAAGGCAGATTTTGTCAAGCTAGCTGTTTCCCCTATGCTAAGCTAAGCTAATTATCTCCGGGCTCCAGCTTCACATTTAGCCTACAATCATGAAAGTGGTATTGATCTCAAGAAATCAAATAACCATATTTATATATCATTCTTTTAATTCTGATTAAAATTCTTTTTTCTGCTACAGAACACCACAGATTGTCTGTTTGTGAAGACAGAGATATGATTTGCATATGGCCAGTCCAATTATTTCTTTTAAATGATATTTGCATATATCTCAGTGAGACACCGAGTAACAACAAGACGGCATACAGAGACAGATTTTGCTCACAGTAGCAGATAAATCACCAAATACCTTATTTTCCCTCATGTAATAATACAAATTACACACACACACACACTGAAGGGATCTTTGACTGTGATTCCAGCATGATTAGCTGCATTTATCAATGTATCACAATTATATTTCTTATTTTACAAAAGACGTGCTGTTCTCGTCACTGCTGCCTGCTACTTACTTACCATGCTTTAATCCACTGTATATGTGTTTAATACACTATTCTATCTTAAACACATTTATGCTGTCCTGATGAGAGTTGACTGAACTGGTACTCTTGTAATGTAAAACTCATTTAACTTAATTTAAACCAATAATAAATGTGAAACATTCAATTATTCATTTTGTTCATTTGTACTTACTTTAATGGGAACATTGTTTGTAGCTTTAGGTGAGAGAAATAATGTAATGTTTGAGTAAATCTCCCTTGACCCTGGTACTAGTGGTATAGTATACAGCCTCAGTGGCAAAACATTACCATCTAGTGGTGTATAAATGCCATACAGAGTGGAAGAACAGTACAAGTACCTCAAATGTTTTACACACATTTTGTGTATACATTTAGTTGTTTTCTGCCACTGAAGAAAATGAAAATATTAGAGTAAAAAAAAAAAAAAAAAAACACTTAAAAACTAATACCATGACATATATGTGATGCAGTCTCTCTGCAAGTACATGGGGTGCTGACTAGGATACACAATTAATAATTTACAGAACAATGATAAGATCAAGATTAGACTGGATGTAAAGTTTAGATGTAGTGCCAGAACAGGTACTGAGAACATGTTTTCTGGCCCTCAGTGTACTACCTTAGTTCAAGGTTTACAAGGTTTACATGTAGAAATGGGAAAAACTCCACTTGGAGTTTGACGATCAAAACTGCCAATGCGGTAAATAAGTAAACCAACAGCATACCAAAGAGAGGACCCAGTAAAGTTAGTTCTGAAAAATGCATGGGAATGGAGCAGAGTGTTTTGCAGTGTCAGGCTGCCTCCTGGAAATAGGCATAATCACTTAATCAGTTACATTTATTTATCTTTCACTTTTTTAAAACTAAGATTTACTGTATTTGTGTTGTTCACAAGTATGTGTGGTAGAGGGTTAATTATTTCTATTTATTGTTTATCAATAACATGTCTATTATACTACACACTTGAGCATATTCATGTGTTTTTTCAGGGAATTTAGAGTGTCCCATTGAATCCAAGTGACCAAAGACGTCGGGGCACATGATCAGACAGACCCAGACAGTTCAACTCAGCCAGCTACAGCTAGTTTACATAAGGTAACTGCAATTACTGTCATCTGCAGTTACACATACAGGGCAATAGCACAACAGGATTGATTTGACTCTAGTGATTATAGTTTGCTCTAACATTTTGAGGTTTAAAAGTACTGTACTTTCCCGGCCTTGATTAACCATTTACCACAGTTACTCTGTTAACAGTAAACAGTGACAGATGATTAAATGAGCTTTCTGTCTGTGTGTTGTGTTGGCTGTCTGCTTGTGAAACACTTTAAAATTGTTATATGCATAATATATATAAAAGCTATGATTGCTGTACAGCATTTTGTGTGACATCCTCAGACTGAGTCTCTCTCAGCACCCGAAGTTCTGAGAGTTGGAAGACTGACTGACTTCCAACGTCCCTGCCCTTTCCAGAAATATGCTTAAAAGAACAGGAAATCCAGTAGGATTTAGTGGCGTCTAGCAGTGTGATTGTGGCTTGCAAACCCCCTTGCCTCACCTGCTCCTTCCCAGGAGAAACTACAGTGGCTGTGAAAAATGCAAATAAAACCAAAAGGCCCTCATAAGAGATGTTGAAATTCACACTTCTTGTTTGTTTTTCTTTATACAAAAAGGTGCAACAGAGCACACAGTGTGTCTTTTCACTGAGATGTTATTCAGGTTGATCAAGTGTTAATTACATTAAGTTGAGAAGCCCCTTACAGTTTAATTGCATTACACTAATGAATGTTAGAGCATTTTGGTTGTCCAGTGCAGTATTTAAGTAATTTTATGATGTCTTTCATGTTGGGTTGCTGCTGCAACCTGGCTTTGTTCGAGACTAAAATAAATAATAACTTTGCAATAATTGCGTGTACCGTTAAGCAAAACATTTGAATTGATATTCAAGAATTTGAAAGAATGGAGAAAAAGAAGTTCAAATTGAGGGCTAAAGATTTTCCTTTCAATAATACGGCTGTCATGAAGTACAGTACATACAATCATTTAGAGCGTAGTGGCCTGCACGATTATGATTTTATAGTTCTCATTAAAGGTCCAGTGTGTAAGATCGGGGGCCTGTTTTTAAAATAAGGCAGACATGGAAAATAATATTGATTACTATGATTACATGCATGTATAATCACCTGAAAATGAGAATCTTTTTGTTATTGTTACTTAAAAATTTGCCTTTTATATCTACAGTGGGAGCGGGTCCTCTTCCATGGTGGCTGCCATGTTGAAACATTGTGTTTTAATCAACGACAGTATAAAGAATGGACAGCCATCTGTAACAACATTTACCTATTAATCGAGCGGCCATACTGTTAATTATGGGTAACTTTAAGCCTTAATATCATGTGAAAAAAAAAATCACCTCTCTGACTGTTGTCAGGGAAAACCGTTTTTTGAACCGGGCTGTAATCATGTTTATTTCTGCTGTGAAGTTGGGCATTTTAACACAGCTGCTTATGGAGGCTGACTCACTCCTGCAGCCTGACTCAAGCAGCTGCTTGAGGAATTACAGGGAGTTTTTTCAGCACTTCAACAGGCTTCATTTCCCAGCACTGGAGGTTGCCGCGTGATTGTAATGCAGCCAAACTGTGACTGGCTTTTCCACATAATGTAATTCACACTTAACCAACCTGAACGACATCTCAGTGAAAAGACACACTGTGTGCTCTATGGTGCCTTTTTGTATAAAGAAAAAAAAACTTCCCTCTTATGAGGGCCTTTTTTTTCACAACCACTTTCTCCTGGGAAGGAGAGGGTGAGGCAAGGGGGTCTGCAGTCCACAATCACGCTGCTAGATGCCACTAAATCCTACAAACTGGTCCTTTGAGTATATTTCTGGAAAGGGCAGGGACGTTGGAAGTCAGTGAGTTAGAACTGGGGGGTGCTAAGAGAGACTTTGGCTGTGCAGCAGAAGAAGTGTGAATTTCAGCATCTCTGAAATCTTATCTTGTGTGATAATAAGTGTGAAAATAGGAGCTTTTGGGGCTCCGTACAATATAATCCCGGCCTCTGCGGGGCAGCAAAGCATCCAGTCCGCCGGGAAAACCCCGAAGAAGTCTCCTTGTTTGTTTTCCAGCCTGCAGCCTGCCGTAGCTCGAGCCGTAGAAGAAGAGCTGGAGTCACTCGCCCCCTCCCTCCCTTCACGCGCGTTGTTGACACGCGGCGCTGCGTGATCTCGTCTCAGTTTGACTTCCGGACACTAATATGAACAAGACGAGCTACAGCTAAACGTTCACGCAAGAGTTATCACAAGGTAAGACTTAATTTATCCCGTTAACACTGCGTATGTTTAGCTCGTTAGTTAAACTGTAGTCTGGCTTTGGTTATGGTTGGCTGCGTCGCGCCGAAACAAAGTAACGAGGGTAAAAAAGTGTCGTAGCTGCAATTAAAGCCAACAAACCACCTCGTATTATGATTAAATAAAGATGATGAAACTGCTGAATTCATTACAAAACGTGTTAGTGCAGTGTGGAAACTGTTGCAGGGTTGTAAACTGTACTACGCAGGTTAGCCAGCAAGCTAAAGATGCTAAAAATGAACAATCAAAGGAGGGGCGGAAGCTAAACTACCTCATTTTGTTACGCCAAACTACTTCAAACACACAATTTCAAGCACTTCGTAGCGTCACTGGGCTAAATAATAACAACAGCCACTTAATATGTGCACTGTTTACACTGTCCAACACGACATTAGCTGTGCGAAAACATGCACAGTAACTCTCAGGTAGGTAGGAAACCTCCCACTGCTCCTTTTTCCAGCACAGTAAGGATGAGTAATGACTCCGTAATGAAGTCAAACTAGTGCCGTAGGTTTCACTTTAACCACACCCATATGTTAACTGTCTGCTGGCTGTAGTTACAGTCTTATCACGCACATAGCTCGATGTGCTCCGTGGGATTTGTTTTGTAGTCAAACCAATTTATTTCCAGTGCGTGAGTTTCTTTGTAAGTTTGTAGCAGGCGGAACTGAAGCTGAAGGGCGTGTTTGGTGCTCAGTCCTGCCAGAAAAGGAGGAGCACAAGGTGGGACTTGTGCAAACAAAACACTGCTGTTTAAAAAGTGACTAAATCCCTAAGTGAGTTTAATGTCAGTGCCTATATTGTTTTTCTCCCCCTCCGCACTCAAGACCTGTTTCTTCTCTTCTTGTTTGCTTTTTGGCACAAAAAGTTCATGCATGTCTAATGGCTTTCGCTTGTAATCATTAAGTGCATCACTTTCTGCTTGGGAAAAAAAAAAAGATTAGGACTGAAGAGTGTGGACATGCAAACTCAGACTGATGCACATCAATGTCCAGCGTCACCTGGTCCAAGGAGATGTGGACGAGACCAGAAGGTTTATTGGCTTTACCCTAGTTTTTAAAGTTTTTCTCAAACGCTCATGTATCTGTCAGGATTTGAAAATAGAATAACATCATCTGTCTACTGCACGATAAAGCAGATTTGAATTTCCCTTGGGATCTTTCTATCTATTTGCAACCTCTTTCCCAACAGTTGCAACTGTTTTGTAATCCAAACAAAGATGGCCAGATGTGATTTATTGTACTGGTGTTTTATTTTGAAATGTATTGCTATTGAAATATTTCTGTTTCGTACAAAACAAGCTAATGTAATATCCATGGGTATATAAACTGTTGTGACTCATGAGCAGTGGTTTTGCATCCCAGTCATTGTTGTCAGACTTCAAAAAAGCTTTTAGTATTTGTGGCCTAGCTTTGTTGAATATGCATTTTATCGTCTTTTATTTCTGTATAGCAGACTGTCACTATGAATAACAGGCTTTGGACGCAGTGCATTGTGTTTTTTTTAATCAAAAAAGTTCCTAAAATCTAAAATGCTTTCTGCTTTCAAAACACAAGGTGTGGTTTTTATGTCTCACTGCTGATCGTTGCCTCCCTCTGCCACGTCTCCCAACATATAACAGTCACGTTAGCAGAACGTTAGCCTCACGGGGAGGGTGATATTGCATCAAAAGTGATGCAAGTTGACACAACTTTATTATCGAGCAGAGGCCAGAAAATCAATGGTCAACGAGTCAGCAATAGTTTTTTATCAATCGAGAAATTTCCACACCTCCAGTAATAAACGGGATCATCTACAGCAAGACATCATTGTTGTGACACAGAGTTATTGTGCTTCATAGAATTACAAACCGTGTTGCCATTTTGATGTCGCGGATAGGTTGAGCTGCAACTTGCAATTATTTTCTTCATCACTTGATCGATACTTGATTACTGACCGCTATCTGATGCTGATTAAAGTATGATTCATTTCTGAATTTATTGCCACTCCTTTCATTTCATTTCCAGTTTCAAAGTCAAGTTAGAGATATCTGAAACCTGCTTGTTAGGTAATCTGGTAAAACAGCTTCATTGCCATTGTAAACTTGACAACAGTAAAGACGACATGATGTCTGCTGAAATCAAACAAGCCTTCAACTTCCTGTTGCTTTTCATACAGTCAAGTGAATTCAAATCAGCAGCCTGCAGCTTTCAAATCGGATTCAGTATGTCATGTGGTGCATTTGAGTGATTTCTCCAAATGTTCTTACAGAATTGGACAAAATGTCGGATTCAGACTCTGACTCTGACTATGGCGCTGACTGGGAAGCGGTCAGAGATAAGATGACTGCAGTAAGTTACTAACCAACAATCAAAATAATAATATTTAGCCAACTTATTGTTTTTGTTTTGTATTTTACTGATGAACTGTTTCTTCCTTCAGAAACTCATGGCAGTTACGACAAATGATACAATTATCGCCCTCCGTCCATCAGGTAAGGGACCTTTAAGTCTGAACACACAGTTCATTTTGATATTCAGGGCTACAGTGCTGTATCTCTGTCAAAAGCAAGGTGAGCAGGTTAGAGTAGTTTGTGAGTAAACGCCAAAATAAGGTGGAGAATTGAAACGTGACATTAGAAGTAACCTACTATGAATAAAATGTAATACACCATCATTGTTTTTGTCTTTTTGAAACTATTTATACCCTTTTTAATGAAAGTATTGTATGGAACTTTAAAGTTTTGACATTGTGACAGTCTTATATGAGAGTACCTTTACAGTTTACTTTACAGTCGTATTCAGAAATTGTGCTGAAACAAGACACAACAGTACAGCAGTGTTTAACAAAGAGGAAGTTTGCCAGAGTTGGCAGAAGATTCCAACGAAACAGGAAGCATGAGTTTGTTTTGGGGTTCTGATAGACCTGGCAAAGGGACAACAGTTGAATGTTTTGGTTAGCACTGGCACATCTACAGTGACGCTGATCAGTGTGTGTTGGCTGAGGAAGAGAGTGAGAAAGCAGGAAGTGAGTAGGAGACAAAACAAATATTCATGTACTGGAAATGTGAACGATCACATTACACCTTAGGGCTTCACTTCTGTAGTTGCTTAACAAAAGAAGCCGGAAAACAGAACTGGAGGTGAAAAATCCAAAACATGAGTTGTTTGACCGACTGCTGTCGAATTATTAGTCAACAGACCCGGAGAGAGAGACACGAAGGGGCGGGGCGGGGCGGGGCAGGGCAGGGCAGGGCAAACAATTGTGTGCAGAGAGGGTGTCGGTTTGTGGATGGGGCAAAAGAGTGAGCAGATTAAAGTAGCTTGTGAGTAAACATATGAACTCTGAACTGGAGTGCTGATCAAATATTCAAATGTGATGGTCACTGAAGTGTTTTGTTATTCTTTTTGGAGGTTATTCTTTCAAACTTTAGCTTTAATTTTGTAAAATATCGTGGGATTTAATCATGAGGATGCAGTGATGCAATGTGTTTTGTTGTTTTTCTGTTTTCAAATATAAATAAATCATTTTTTGGTGAAATTCAATAATCTTTGACTTTTTTTTTTTAAATGTAAAAAAGTTTATCGTGGCATACTTTTCTATTTTAGAGGAGGTTTTTGAACGATGGAGTCGTATCGCTATCGAAACCAGAAATGAGGCTGCACAGCGGATGAAGCTTTGTGCCTTCTGGCTTCCCATCCTGCTGCAGCGTGAAGAATGCACGACTACAGCTTGGGCTTTACAAATAGGTCTAATTGACTTAAAGTGAGTATAATGTAATATGTAGTATATGTAGATATATGATTGGTATGTCACTTTTATTCTTCACTTTTAAAGAGTCTGTAACTGTCTCCTTTTACTTACAGTGACGATCTAAGTCTTAAGCACCTTCACAAGATAGAAATATTGGAAGCAATCTTCAGAGCGCTGGAGAAAGGAACTGTAAGTTGATTATGTGACCAAATGAAAAGTTCCTGAAACTATGTAACCGAAGACACTAAGAGCATTCTAGTTTGCATTTGGCAACAAAAGACTGAAAAGTTGTGAAATAAAAGAAGATCTCACAGTGGATTAGGTTAACTGACAACAGGTTTGTAACATGATATAAAAAGGGCCTCACAGAGAGGTTGACTCTTTGAAGTAAAGATGGGAGGGGTTCACCACTCTGTGAAAGACTGCGCCAACAGACCTGTTGACGGCATCAATACAAAATGTGAATAGAAGTTATGTTTGTGCTATTTTGAATTAAATATGGGGTATGTCATGTTTTTGTAGTTAAAGCAATGTGCAGCATTATCACTCGTCTCATACGTATGTTTTATTTGGGAGCTCAGTTATAATAATTCAGGAAAAACACGCAAGTTCTCACATTCTCTTTAGCACTTTGCTTTCCTTCTACTTATAATCTGTTGAATCTCTTTTCCAGTTGAAAAAGGACCAAACAAAACATGTTATCTGGATAAGCAACATGTTTAACTTGGTAAGTCTGAGAAAAGTGTGTCAGTATCAGTCAGTAAAGGCACTTCAAATAATGTCAGAGCATGGCTCTGCACACATACCGTTATTTTTTTGTCATTATAAAAAGTTACATTCATGCAGTCATGGGGGCCAATCTATATAATGATACTCAAAAATGATACTCATGAATGCCGTGGTGGGGAAAATGAGCCACTGGTATCAGATTGGTTTTCAATAGCTGCAGTATTTTGAGATATTGGGGAAAGAAAACATGATTAATCCCTTAACTTGTACAACCTGGAGCATCGAAAACATGCAGTTCATAGCGTGACTTTGTACCATCAGCGTTCCCCAGAGGTTTTGGAGGACGCCTTACACTGGTTGGAGCGAACAGGAGAACCTTCTATTCGCCATCACATCATGGATCTTGGCCATCCAACCACCTGCTTCAAAGCCCTGCACCTTATCTTCACAGAGTGTAAGAGTACAGTTACATTAACCGATCACACAGACGGCTCTGCTTCAAACCCATTCAATAATGCATCACTGACATTTACAAGAATTACAAAACATTTCTAGTAATTCATCTAATCCACTAACTGCCCAAAATAGTTTGGGCAGTTATTTCAAAGTCTCTCTGACTAACTCCTTATTTATTTCTGTCAACTTTTTTTATCAATCAGTTGCTAAGTATATTCAGAATATGGGTAACAACTTGGAGAAGACCATGAAGGCACTGATGGCTCAACCATCTGACTATCATAAAGAGGTAAGACACAACACAATCTACAGGCTGTCTCTGTGATATAAATAGACGTTAGATTTAATTAACAGTGACCTGCGTGTATTATCTGTAACATGTACTTATATTTGAGCACAGATGCTACTCAGTGTTTACTGAGAAATCATAAGTAATTATAGTATTTATGTGGTGTGTTATTCACTGTACTTCCGAAAGGACTGGTTACACAGCAGACATTTTGATGGAAAAACACAGGTGGACTCACAGTACTGATGCGGAATGCAGCAAGTATGAGAGTTACCTGCTTACGTGTAAAAAATGTCTGCTGTGCAATCAGTCCGTCAGCTATTGTTACAGCACAGCTACTCGTCCTTAAACTGCTTGACAGTGACGCTGCAGTTAGAACGTCGCTAGCTTCAATCAAATGAAATGTATCCAAGTGAATTTCAATAAAATCCTTCAGATTTGTTCGGACTGCTCAAAGGTGTGTGCGTGTGCAATATGGAGTTGTAGTGAGCTATAAAGGACAGTTGATCTTTGCTCACTCTGCCCTCACATCCATCTTTAGAGGAAAGTTGAATTCAACTGTAACCTCATTTCTTTGCCAACAAAAACAGTTTTTGAAACAAGGTCAGGATGAGTCATGAAAAATATTTTTACATTTCACAGTAAGGGGAAGTAAAAACAAAAGTTATTTTAGACACATCAAGAGAGAACTGAACAGCTAACAAAGATGCACAGGATTCAGTTCACTGTGATGTTGATGATGCTAACAACAAATTGTTGACACAAGAAACATACAGGCAGATTTCAAAGATTACCCAGTTCCACGAAAAGGAAGCTCCTCATAGAGTCATGTCGGTGGTTTAAAAGCAGCCGCACCTTTATTTAAATTTTTCCACCCGTGGTGTCAAATTCAAAATGTGGTGTCATGATTATCTGTTAAAAATGGCTCGCCAGCCTCCATTTTCTCTGTTTTTCATATAACAACAACAGAGCCTGCGGTAAATGGATGACGCTGCATTTTAACAAGTTTGAGCTGAAGTGCAAGTCATGGCTTGTGGCACTCACACGCTGCTGACAGATCATTGCATACTGAGCGTCTTATTTTATCCTGTCATCCAATGATGGTTCAGATATCAAGTAAAAAGTGTCAGACATAACCACGTTTCTCCTCTAGAAAAGTGAAGAAATGAAGAAGAAAGGAAATGAGAACTTCAGTAAAAATCAGTATGAAGATGCTGTGAAGTTTTATTCCAAAGCCATCAAATTTTAGTAAGTGGTAATTTAATATTATCTAAAAATGCCTTCTGACATGAATATAAAAAATGTAATATGATGGGCCTGCAACCAATCCCTATCTTTGTGAATACATGAAGGGGCAGGACATTAGAAACACCTCAAACATAGACCTGATTTGATTGAACACAAGTTTATATTTTGGTTAATCAGTGTACTTTTGTAACTCAAATTTGTTTCTGCTCTATCCAGCCCTGATAATCACATAATTTATGGGAACAGAGCCCTAACCTATCTCCGATGTCATAAATATCTGTAAGTATCACTTATTCTAGAGCATGTTTTATTTGTAAATAAACGAAGCACCTAATCAGATCAGGATTTAATTTGGCAGTAGTGAATAACTGAGATCATTTTAAAAGGCGTCACTACAGAAACTCATAAAAGAGAGAGACCCCACTTTGTTTCCATGAATCCTTTTTAAAGTAGCCTTTCATTTATCAATTATTATCAAGTGTCCCAGAGTAAATCATTCCTAACTGGCCAAACATTGTCAGTGATGCAGTTTTTGTTCCACTTTTAACTCAGGAGATTTATCCCATCTCCGCTACTATAAGGAGACCTCCAAAGTCCAAACCAATTGTCAGGAGTTTGGTTTCTGTCTATGGGGAAGAAGTTTTGTGTGATATATTCTGAGATGCTTGATAAATATGGATGTGAATGCTGTGAGTCAATGTGAGTCTTGATTTGAATGCTGGTGCTCATATTTTTATGCCCGTGTTTTAACCCAAACATGAATTTTTGTTTTTACAGAAAAGCGGTTGGTGATGGGAAACGTGCTATTTTGATAAAACCACTCTGGGCAAAGGTACTTTTGCCTTTTATGATTTGGTCACAGTAATGATGCATGGACATACAATAGAGGAAACAATCCAATATTTAGTACAAAGATTAAGTCCTGAGCCAATCAAAACACTCAGCTAAGATTTCTTACAATTTTATTACATTAGAAAACATTCAAATTGCAAACAGCATCTTGGCAAAACAAAAGATGAATTGCATTGTGTCGGTATCCTGTACACCAGATTCTTCTTCTAAAATAAATGTGAGCAATGAGTCACAAATGAATCAATTATTAATATTCAACTATTATTATTCAACTTGTTTTTCAGTGAGGCTTGCATCAGTGCACTATTGTTAGGATTCATTTGACAAATTTAATGTCCTGTGTAGAAGGTTGTTTGTACTCATTTATCAGTTTGTCAGCCACGCATCTGGTAGAAATCTTGGCCCCGGATAGATGTTGTTGATGTGCAACAGATCATATTATCTTCCAAGAGGAGAACCCCCTCTGAGAAGATTAGATATGCCATGGAGGAGGTCCAGAGGAGTGTAAATGGTTTTCCGGATGCGTTGTTTGCCAAATGTAGATTAAGGCTGTTGACTGAGATTAACTTTGACTCCTCACTGCCGATAATATACAGTCAGTTGCAGGTCATTGTGTTGTCTGTTGTGTAACTGTAAATACCAGAGGAGGCTCTACATTAGCAGATACTCAACATAAAGGTACATGAATTGGACGTCACTAACCAAAACTTTATCTTTCATGTAGCTAATTCATATCGAGCAGTATCTCTTGAAGTCACATTATGAGAACATTATGAGTACTGTCTGTTACTGCCACAAACAAATGTTAAGAGATAGAAGTTAAAGTTTGGTTTGTTTGCAGGGTCACTACCGCTACTGTGAGGCTTTGTTCTCCTTGGGGGAGGTCCAAAGAGCTATCGAAGCCAACAAGTTAGCTCAGACTTTGTGTAAGGGCGACCGAGAAGGAGTGAAAGATCTGGAACAACAACTGCAGAAATTCATCGGTGAACAGGCAGTCATTCAGTCAGATGGAAAGCTCACAGGTATTTTCACTGCGCTCAAGTCATGTTCGCGTGTGCATCTTTTAATATTTAATTTGGACCTGATTATTTCTTGTCGTGGAGGAAGAAATGTCTAGTTAATCACTGGGTGAACTGCTGTCCTTTTTAACTGTTTGTGTGTTTTTGTTTTCAGTTATAGATTCTTCGCGAATTCGCACTACAAGGTACACATTGTTACCTTTTTATATAGCTTGATCAGACATGGTTATTATATTAGTACTTCTAAATTATGGATGATTCATTCTATTTTTGTGTTTCTCTACCCGACAGCACTCACACAGTAGTTGATCTGTCCGGTTTGAATACAGGATCGTCTCTAAGGATCGGTCTAGTAAAAAACGCCCCTCCACAGACGAAGTCCGTAAGTAGTATAAACACACATCGTTTCCGCAGTTTTTCAAATAAAAATGTAAGTAAAAAGTAAGAAAGTAAAAAATAAAGGGCAAAATAGGAAATTAAAGCTGTACACAGTTTAAAAAAAGCCAGCAGGCAAAAAATTCATTCATTTTGTGAAGCTCTCGAAAACGACTGAAAGTCGGTCCCAGATTTAGCTGATTATCCAGAGTACTAAAAATAAAACAGTATTTAATTTGCATCATTTTTCATCCCATTTGCTTTGAATTGCTTTTAATTGATCCAATTAAAAGAGATAATTATCTGCAGGTTATCCAATGAATGAAAATAATCATGTTTTGTGCCCATAATTATGTCAGTGTGAGCAGCCAGCTTTTAAATACATCGCACAGGAAAACGGCAGCTGGCGTGTGTGTTTGTACACTGTGTTTGTGCGGATATAGTCTTAGCTGAAGTTTGATGTTAATAATTAACTTGTGTGTTGACAGGTCCTACAGGGTAAAGGAGAGAAGAAAGCAGGTGAGTTTCTTTCAACCTACTGACACCTAACACCTTTTTCTTTCACCTGGGTTCAGATCCTGTATCTCTCCCTCTTTGTTGTCATACTGATTGATTTTAGAGTTTTCTCACATGTTGAATGGATTTCCTTCCTGATGAAACACAGAAAGCCGATTCAAGTTTGAAATCTTGTTTTCCTCTTTGCTTTTGTTGGTGCTTTGCTGCCACCTGTAGATCAGTGAAATAGTGTGAAACCAGGAATGTGTTACTTCACATCGTACTTTTTAAATTGACATGCTGAACCGACATCTTGTATTTGTCACCATAAATGCTCAGTTTTGTCCTGTAGTTAATCATCAGGCATTTCTAGAATAAACTTGCTCAACATAACTCACGGATGAAAAGCCACAGAGATTTTACACTTTGAGTCACAGATCTTTGAAATGGTGAATTAATATTTTATTTTAACGTCACTTGTAAGCTAAGTTATAATAATGTTGGACTTCTTGTGTCATCGCAGCCTAATTTTTTCTAGTACGGCGGCACAGTGGACGCTTGAAGTGAAGTGGGACTACATTAAAATGAGTGAAGCAGTTTAGATAGTTGACAGCTGAATGCTGCTTCACAGCTTTTCTTCACAGCTTTCATTTAATTGCAGAGTTAAACAATTAAGCGAGTTTCTACTCTTCTCTGTTCTCTGATTATTTTTGTTTCTCTGTGTGGACACTTGGTCTTTTTCTATTGTCTAGAGCAGACAATTAATCCACCAATCAACAACAAACAAACTCACTTATGTTCGTCGTCAACATCCCTTTTCAAAAATTCACAGTTGGTTCTTCTCTCTCTAGTGAAAAATGAAAAGCCTACACTCGTAATGCAGAGCAGTCCTAAAGTCTCTAAACCATTAAAAAGGTGAGTGGAAGTACTGTTACCTATATCAATGCTTATATAAATGATGTCATATCCACAGGTTTGTTGTCACTGTTGTTTTTAAAAATGTAGTCAGACATGAAAAGTGCACAAATGTCGAGGAGAGGAAAGCTGGAGCTGTTTACGATCACATGCTTGGTGAATATTTCTGCTCTACTGAGGGATAAATCCATGTGAGAACAGTAATTTCCGTAAGATTATTAAAAATAGGGAGGTGTAATCACTGCAACATCTGTCTCTTTAGTTAGCTCTTTTAGTACGTACACCAAGGGTACATTTAGACATGATGCAGCGGTGTGGGCCACAGGACGTCCACCAAAAAATGCAGCAACCGGTCTTGGAAAAATTGAGCCAGGCTGCAGCCCGACGTTACGTGTGGAAGCCAGTCAGACCCTCCACAGTCCACCTGAACTGTCTCAGAAACTGAGACTGTCCAGGTGGATTCATGGACTCAACTCTGATATTCTTGTGTTGTGTTCTGGCTCTGTTTAATTTATGCTGCAAAACAGTGACACGGAGAAGTAAAATTTCATTTGTGTCCGATAGTTTGAGAGAGAGCGAGTGGAGAAAACCACAAAAAGTTTTTTCCTGATTATTTCACACTGGCTACATTCAGCACAAATAGTCACACCACTAATGTACCCTAATAACAGCCTGACAACTTCAGTTCAGAACTGTTAAAGTGATACAGTCATACAGGAAAGACTTCTGTGTGTATTTATAAACTCATAAATAATGTTTTAAACTCTAAAGCCTGTATGATTTGACTGTGCATCTCGCCCTAGCAGTAGATGCACAAAGTCCTGTTTGAAGATGAACAAACTGTCAACAGAGATATCTTTTATTGAGACAAAAAAAACAACAGAAGGTAGCAAGCCACCTGGTGCAACCAATTGTAAGTGAGAATGACAAGGGGCGTGCTCTCAATGCTGGAGCATGGGAAAGCTGTATACGGTGATATGGTGCTTTGGAAACCAACCCGAACTTTTCTTGTTTTAGTAAAAGTCTTTTTTACTCTGATGAATTTGTCTCCGAGCATTTCATCCCAGCAACAGCTGCGGTACCGCGTGCTAACAAATATGATGATGGCCATATTATGGACCGTGTACCTGACTGGAAATTCTGTGTTTTCCAGTGAGGTGTCTTCAAAGAATGACAAGAAAGTTCCAGCGACAAAAGAGTCCAGCATCACTGCAAAGAAGAAATCAAAGAACAAAAAAAGATTTGAAGACGAGGTAAGGATGTTCTTACGCGTTTTCTATCGTATGTGGGAGCTCTGCTTCTGTTATTTGACTAACATGTTGCTTTAGTCACGAGTGGAGTGGCAAGTCTAACTACACATGCTCACAGAGCGCTGTAACTTTTTAGCATGGCAAATCTGACCTGCTGTGATGTTTTGTTTTGTTTGGAACCAGAAGGTGGACGAAGGTAAACCAGGTGTGTGCAAACAGTTCAGAACTATGGTGCAGGATGGCTATACCGCTCTGGCCGACCACCGTAGCCGCAATGCAGAGCAGGCCTTCAGGCAGGCACTGGAGTTTCTGGAAAACAGCAAGGTAATCGTTAGACTCATTCAGTCCTCGTGAGTTTTTATCTGTTTAACTGGTTGATTGATCTGTTTTTCAAAGAATGTTGTGCCCATGTCCCGGCAGTACTTTTTAATTTGTATACAATCGAAGTTGTGCTCTAAGAGCAACATTAATCTACCTCTGGCTACAGATTTGTGGTGTTGTATTCACACCCGTCACTCTGCACCACCCAGACAACATTATTACTTTATACTGGATGACTCATTTCCTTTTGCTTTTTCAGGAACTTGGACTTTCACCACTGGATGTTCTGTTGCTACATTTTGGACGTGTCTCAGCCCTGACAGATATCGGCCAGCCTGAGGTAACTCATAGATAGCCTTGTTTGCAGCCCATTGAGTTAACATAAGCCTTTTACTGACTTCACTACTACTTGATGCCGTAAAATGTGCGCCCAACTCACTGTCAAATTAATAATTCATGTTGAGTGATTAGGCTGTTTGTCTTTACTTTCATCACGATGTGCAACATGCTGTTTTGATTAATTACTGTGAGGTAAATTTGATCAGGAATCAGAAATATCCAGACACATCTTATTGCTTCAAGTCAGGGTGTGTTTTTATGGATAGGATCATTAAAGTTATATAAAATACAGAAAATTGAAAATGGATTCCCTGTTGCACTCATTACATGTCCGGTTGTTTTGTTTAACACAGGAACTTGGACAAGCACACAGACTTCTGGAGAAGATGAAATCATATGAGCAGAGGATGTTTCAGTGTCTTGTTTTCTACGCCATCGGGAGGGTGTATGCCAGAGAGAACAGGTACAGTAGCTTCTGGTCTGAGCAGTTTTCCTTTTGCTGCGTCAGACTGTACAACATGTGCGTCTCTTCTTCGGACAGGTTTGCTGTGGCTCTGGAGCAGTTTTCAGATTCCCTGCAGATGGTCAAGAATCAAATAACGCCGGGTAAACTCACCTGGCCTTTAACAAAAGAGACTGTCAAAGAAACACAGCCAGACTATTTCAAGGTAAGTTATTATTATCTAAAACAAGTCTGAACATAGGAGCACATGCAGTGCCTTTTTTTTTAAATCCTTTGTCTACAGATTGAGCTAATTTGCTACATATGGCAAGATATTATTCACCCCCATTAACATTCAAGGTTCAGCTTTGTCTCAAATATTTAAACAAACAGTATAAAAACAATAAAATAGTCAATGAAATATGTTTAAATTAAATAATACAAAAGGAGTTTAAATGAAACATGTTAAATTATTCTGAAATCATCACAGATTAAGCTAGTCTGCATCAGACTACCCTCATTCTGATCACATGTGGCTTATCTTTCTTGTATTTTCTCTTTTTAGAAAATTCTGGAGGACGCTATAGAGTTGTGCAGATTCCCTCCTATGCCTGATGCCATTTGTCGACACGAGAAATGTCACTGCCATTTGAAAGCTGAAATCTACTTCACAGACCCAGATTTTAAGGTAAATGACACCTGTGAAACACAACCAGGTTGATTTTCTTTAAATTCAAATATTAAAAGCACTGATGAATTATACATATGATAATATATGCCTCTTCCTGTAGGGCTTCATTCAAATTTGCTGCTGTCAGAGCTGCATCATCGAGTACCACATGACGTGTTGGAAGACACTGAAGTCGACAATGGTCTTTGAAAAGAGTGAAAAGGTTCATTTAAATTTCACAGCAGCATTTCCTGAATGCGAGACTGGCTGTTTCCTCCTGCTTCCAGTCTAAATCAGTTCTTTTATTTTTCTGCTGCAGGATTTCCTGCAAGATTCCTGTTTGACTCCGGACTGTGTCGGAAAAATCTGTAGTATCAAAATCTTTGGGCCAACAGGCCTGATGAAGTGTAAGGTAAGATGGCTCTCTTCAGGTGAAATCGGCCGTGCTTGTGAATCACAGGATTATTTTTTTCTGACCCTCTTCTTCTTCTCAGTTTGAAGCTACCATCACTAAACCACAGACTCCAAAGAAGCCAAAAGTCAATCAGAAATGTACAAGGTGAGGCCGCAGCTTTGCAAAACACACTTTAAAGGGTCACATATTGATTGATAAGTACTCGGTTTCTTAATAACTTTTTAAAAATGTTTTAGTCTGAAGAAGTTAAAATCAAAGGAAGAGCGCAGACTCAAGAGGAAGCAGCATAAGCAGTCATTCCAAGAAAAGCCTGTTATCAAAGACGAGATTCTGCAGGAGAAAGAAGACCCAACAACCCAGATTCAACAGAAAGGTACCGCTTCCCACACTGTCACACATTTGCCGCACATTAGCAATATTTCTGACTTCACTCGTTGACTTTTTTCTAACTAAACAAATCTGTAATTTCTCATCTGTTAATTCGATTTAGCATATTTTTGTATTCATGATAAATGGTGATGATATCATACATACATTTAGTGCCTATCCAGGTCCCCCCTTTATCTAAACTCAGGTTATTGGAAAAACTTTGGAAGATTTTGTAAAACCTGATCAACATAACTTAACTCAACATCATTTATTAATTTTATTTATTTTGTTCTTTTGTAGCATCATAACTTCCTCTAGCTTGTGTATTTCTTCACCAAACTGTCAGGCCACACTAGCTTCATCAAAACCTTTGAGACCTAACTTTGTTTTAGCCAAACAAGTGTTGAGTTACTTTTTGTCGGTCCTCCATCATGCCTACAGCCTGGCTGCTGTACAGGGATCGAGTTCTTCTGCAGATCGGCCAGAACATGGAGCTTCTGAGAGAGGAGAAGGGCCTCCAGGTGTCGACCCTGACCAGCAGTCTGAAGCCCTGGCTTGAACTGGACTTGTCAAGGGGGAACCAGATAGCTGGGAGGATACTGAACTGGCAGGAAGAGCAGCTGGAGAGTCTAGGCCAGGTCATTGAGCTGCTACTAGAGAGGCGGAACCGGGTTTGGGCTCGTGTCCTTATCCAGCTGCTCAGTAGCTGTCTGGATATAAATCCTAAACTCAACAACTGGGCATGCCAGCTCAACAATTCAGGTCAGCATTTTATTGTTAATCCTCAGTTCAAGTGATTATTAAATCGTGGACCGGCATCATGTTATGAAGGCTTACCAAACCTTTGCTGCTTTCTTTAGGCCTGGATGCTGCCAGATCCTTCATTGACCTAAACGCGGGACACTTGGAGCAGCTTGACTTGGCTTTTTTGCTCAACTTTGGTCCCCTCCAGGAAGTGGTTATAGAAAAGCTCGGTACTAGGCCGGAGCTTTTTTCAAGCATTGGCTTGACTGTGACTGAATACTTAAAACAGGCCCCGCCACATGACATGAGGCTGTTTATCTGGACTCTGGAGGAGCATAGAGATGAATATGTCTCTTGCCACAATATACTGGATGAATATTTTGATATGATGGGTACGTAGATTAAACTTCAGCTAACATTTGATTTAAAGCTGCATTTTTTTTGTTTTTACATCACAGTTTGATTTTTAATTGTTTGATTTTCAGATGGACATTGTTCAGTCTTAAAAAAGTCTGATGAAACTCAAAATGTAAGTCGAAACCTAACATTGGCTTGTTTTCTTTGGTTTATAATTCATTGGATTCAAGTTGGTTGCCTCATAAACTAAATTTAAAGGAATATGTTTGTTTGCTTTTGTGCAGAGAGATAGATGAGAATATCAAAACTAGTGTCACGTCTATACAGAAAATAAAAGGATTCTGCCAGTAGCTTAGCATAAAGACTGGAAACAAACAGAAATAGCTAGCACAGAGTGTCTGAAAACATCTTATAGTCTTAAAGTATTGGATTCAGCTCCCTGAAAAGACACAGTAGCTAGGACGCTCATCGTCTCATAATGGGCAAGTGTCAGTTTTAGCAATAACTTGAATTAACTTCATTATTTTTCAATCATTTTTCTGGGTCCAGGTCACGTTTTAATTAGAAATTATTGTGGATCTGTCTGATCTGTCTCATTAAACTTCAATTTGCTCTCATTTCAGAATTCTCCTATGAAGAGTCGGGGCCGGAAAAAGAAACAGAAAGAGCCAAAGGTCAGGCGTTCGATTTGATATTTGTTGCTTGTGAAGATAAAATGTCCGTGTAGCATCACTGAAGTTCTTCCTCTTGTCTTCCTCTCAGGGTGTTATTGTTTTGTCTGGGATGAGAGGTGTAACTCAAAGAGATGAATGGGACCAAGAAATATTTGAAGATGACTCTTTGTAAGTTGGATCATCCAAATGATCATGCAGTGTTCTATTGTAACTGTAAGACTGTTTATAATGTTGCATTTTTATGTCAACAGATCATTCCTTCACCCTGGTGATCCGTTCAGTGTACCGAGTCATCTTCGAGACCAAGTGGCTGATTTTGAAGATCAGTACAACAACACCAGACACAGAAGTCACTATAAAAAGATTTTAGACAACAACCCTGACCCGACAAAAGAGAGTTTGTATGAGTAAGTGAAAACTACAGTTCAGTGTATGCAGTATATATTATTCTTTATGCATATTTTCCTTCTGATTTGAATATCTGGATGTCTCTCGACTCCTCCAGCTACTTTGATCAGATCCTGGAGGAGCACGGTCCCCTCGTAGCTGAGGATCCTCTGCTAGTGGGAGAACTAGTTAATTTCCCTCCCGTGGCTCAGCAGAAGATCCAGGAAGCGGGCGGCTTCGAGTCCTTCCTCTTGGAGTCCCTTCGCTTCATCAAGATTGGGAGGTCTATCGGCCTGGCTAAGCATGCCGTCTCACTGCAGCAGGCTGGGAATGGGGCCAGCCTGGACGACCTGGACGACCTGGATGAGATAGGAGATCCGGACACAAACTCTAAATCATCTGATTTGCATGCTAGCCATGAGTCAGCTTTCTTAAGCTATCTGGACCGTTATTCATCTGCTCAGCCTGAAGTCTATCCAATCCTCCCAAATCCCTATACATATGGAGGCCTCCATCTTCCAGTCAGCCAGTCAGCTAGTGGAGTTCCTCTGACAGGTTATGATCCCTTTTCCCATTTGACTAATGGTGACGCTCAACAGCAAGTGCCTTTCTATTTACCTAATGACTATGTGGACCTGGATCTCTATACCAGTGAGATGGTCAAAGAAGTCTGGGACGATCCTATCATCTTTCCAACTGATGCCTCTTCAGACGGAGTCGCTTCAGTGATAACTGATGAAAGCTTTTCAAAGAAACATGCGGCAGCACAGGTTCATACCAACATTTCACTGAACAAACAGATAGATGGAACATGTAAATGGATGAATGCATGTTGAATTGAGTGCAAGCTTTAAATGTTCTTTTTATTTTGGCTTCTTAGACGTGTCAGGAGACCATGAGGAGCGTAGCAGTGAATACTGAACCTCATGAGCGTTTTGAGAGCTGCCCGGTGAGTTCATGCTTTATCTCTAACTGAGAGAGAGAGAGTTTTGAGACCGAGTGAGATCCAGGCGGAGGTCATGGAAATGATGTAAAATATTTAGACGAAGATGTTTCCTTTGGTTTGTGTCTGATAGTCTGACAGAGGGTGAACACTGGTTGAGCAACTTAGACAGTAAATGAGAGGGAGGGAGGGCCGACATATAGACAAATAGACTGACTTTGACTGGTTTTCTCTTTAGTTACTACATTTGGAGATCGTTTATGGGCACATAGTTCTCATAGATTTGTGTTATTTAGGTATAAACAACCAAAGTAAAGCCACAAAAATAAGGAAATAGTTACTGTAACAGTTAATAGTTATTGATATTAGAGTACACTATAAGAAATAAAAAATAAGGATGTAACTAAATAAAATTAATCAAATTATCAGTTAAGCTCAGTTAAGTAAGTTAATTACTAAGTTGTTGTCTTTTGCTGA
This sequence comes from Protonibea diacanthus, assembly GCA_028641955.1. Lineage (NCBI taxonomy): Eukaryota > Metazoa > Chordata > Actinopteri > Sciaenidae > Protonibea > Protonibea diacanthus. Next base: position 12,909,077 of record CM053990.1, read on the forward strand.
CTTTTGTTGTTGACCTTCTTGTCCCTGTTTTATTCTTCCAGGGTGACATTAACAAAAAGCAAAAGAACAACAAGACGCTGCAGGAGGAGATCAAGAAAATATCTACTGGCCATGACACCGTCTCCCTCAGGCACAAAAAAGAACTCGCTTCCCTCGAGGAAGAAGTGCAGAAGATCAACGCCAACATACAAGTAGGTCCATAACTGGTTAGAATTAGAGTGGTTTATAACTTATGAGCTGAATTTCAATCACTAATGACTTTTTGGTTGTTTTCTGTTGTCAAGGTGACCAATAAAGAGCTGGCACTGTTCCAGCACAAGCTGGAGGAGGAGGTGAGGAAGGATCAAAAGGAGAAGAAAGCCAACCAGGAGGTACTGAGGTCTCTCAAGGTGGAGATGGAACAATTGTTGGAAGAACAGGAGAGGTAAGGCCGAGCCTGATCATCTGAAATATTATATCTGTGTCCTGCATTCATTTATTTATCTTATTATTTTTCTGTATTTGTGTTGTCGTTTTTCCGCGCGCAGTCTCGCCAGAAAAATCCGAGAGAAGAAATCCAAGTATGACACAAAGTTCAGTGATTTCCTGGAGCTGAGGTGAGCACCAGGCGACGGTGAAGCTTAAACTGAAGAATCCTTCTGGACGGTTTTGTTCACTTCTTTCTTCTTGTTCCTTCAGCAATCAGTCAGCCGCTGAGAAGATGAGTCTGGAGGATGAGATCAAGCGCTGTAAGGTCTCAGTTAACTCTGCTGCCAGGAGGTCTCTCACAGCTCAGGTAGGTCCTAATTTTTAAAGGGGCAAGGGTCCCAAAATAATTCACCTGGAATTAAAATACAGGCAGGCACGAGTGTCACTGACATCCATTCCTTGTTTTGCTCCTCCAGTTGTCAGTAGTGGAGAGCAGTAAGGATCAGGCTTTATACGGCCTCTACAGAGAGCTGGCCAACGCCAAGGCTTTTCAGAACAAACTGGATGAAGCCGTACACATGTAAGTAAGAGTGATATAACGGCTTTAACCTGTCCTGCTATCAGACAGACCAGTTGATTTATGTCCTTTGTCTTTTCCAGATTCCCAAACAAGGACCTGGAACTGGCCAGAAGCAACTGCAGAGCCAACGTCCAAGAAATCGAAAAGAAAATCTCTGTTTTGGAGGTAGATGCTGAAATATTGACAGCAGCAACAAGATCATAAATAAATCACCCCACACGTAGCAGATTTCAAAGAATATCAACACAGACTTTTTTTTATCTTCTAATCAACTTCAAATGCAGCCCCCAAAGTCCTGAAAGATTTGTTTAATTTTATTCTAAATCATGTTCACATGCCTCGATGTTGTGATGTGTGTGTTAAAGCAGATGTTTAGTAACTTGTATCTCTCTATGTTCCACAGGCACATTACAAGGAGCAGATAGATCAGGTGAAGAAGGGCAGGAGAGTCAGCGAGTTGATTGGAGTCAGCATGAACCAGCTTGAACTCTCGACTGCACCAGTAAGTCAAAGTCAGTCAGTCAAAGGACTGGCGAATCATTGCATCCTGTTTTTATTTAAGTTTCCTTTCTGGAATCAGGGTCAGAGAATATCAGAAATTAAACACAGTAAAAAAGAAAATATTTCTCATTTATTTTATCATTACTAGTAATGACTGTTTAAATGTAGAAAGATACACATGTAAACTTTCTCCTGTCCACTTTTAATGTTTCAGTTGTCTGTGACAACCAAAGAGATTGTCCGGCCGCCTTCAGCCTCCAACGTCTCCCCACCGCTCATCAAACCGCCTGGAGCCAACACCCCGGCCGGTCCAACTCTGATGCAGCACAAACCTCCGACCAGGACCCAGGACCCTCCACACAGCACCGTGTTTGAAAAAGCAATCGAGCGCCTGGCCACTATGTTCCCTGACTATACAAGGTAACACCAGACCACTGATGCTGAGTACTGATTACATTTTACCTTATTTGTTCACGTTTTATCATTAAGTTAAAAAATTCAGCAATGTAACATGTTTTTGTGTTTAAGGCCCGACTTGATGAGGTTCATTCAGGAGTTGCGTTTATCCAGCGGTGGAAGCCTGAACAACATGGAGTTGCAAGATATGGTTGGCGGAGTGACCCAGCTGATCCTGGACCATCAGGTAGGTTGTTGGATTTGAATATAGACCCCCTACAACACAACCAGACCAGATCATGTAATGCAAGTCAACCCATTTCTAACAGCTGCTTCAGGGACCTGTGAAGCTCTAAGTGTTCAGTCATTTCTCATCTAAAAGACACATTGCGTTGTTTTTTCTTCTCAGGAGAAGCTTAATGCTGGTGCCAAATCAAACGTCACAGGACGAGGGAGTCCAGCTCAGTATGGGACCTCCTCATACGCAGTCCCAGTCTGGCAGACACTCGGACCCCAGAGAGTCACACACTCAAACGCAGTAAGTCAGCCATGAGTATGAGCCGCATTGACATTAGTCCAAGAGTCTGATTGTGAAGAAACTAAAATTTTCATTCTAGGATGAAAATAGATTTAGGATTACGACTGTAACTGTTTTCTCTCTTGCCGATCAGCTGAATGTCGAGGATCCTTGTATCATCTGTCACGAGGACATGAGTCCAGACACCATCTGCGTGCTGGAGTGCAGACACAGCTTCCACAAGGAGGTGAGTGAAGATACTCTTCTGATGTTTGTTATGAATAACAGAGACGTCAGAGCATGGATGCCCCAAAACCAGGCGGCACAGTCAACATTTCTGTACCTTAAGACTGCCTGCATAAAGTGCTACACTTTAAAATGTGTTTTATAAGTTAGAACAGCAAAATCTCACCTACATGGAGGCTAGTTGGGAGTTCAGATGATTCTTAAGATGGTTTTAAGTGCACATTACTGCCAACAACTGTCAGTCAGTGGAAGTTTTTTTTTTAACCCATTATTCTCACTTTCTGCTGCCGCGTTTAACGTCGAGCCTTTGTTCTGTTTGTGTTCAGTGTATAAAGTCGTGGCTGAAGGAGCAGAGCACCTGTCCCACATGCAGAGATCACGCATTGCTGCCTGAAGATTTCCCCATGCTGCCCGGAAGGAGGCGCCAAGCTCTGTGATTTCTTAGACGTGCTCTCGTCTATACTTGATTGTGTACATCTGATTTTATCTTTTATTTTACCAGTTATTTCATTATAATCTAAAAAATCGTTTTTGTATGCTTTAAATGTTCTAACATGCATGGAGAAACCAATTTATATTTCAAATAAACAAAATGTCTTTGTTGTGTTTGAAAGCGTCTCTGGTGGATGTTCTTCTGTCATAAACCCTCCAGTAAAACCACAACATGTTCCTGCACAGATATACAGTAATGTGCTACTTAGTGAGTTTCAAGGAGCTGACACAGACTCGCTGTTTCCCCCTGCTTCCACCTTTTGTGCTAAGCTAACTGGCTGCTGGCTGTAACTTTATATTTAACGTACAAACATGATAATAATGTCAATCTTCTCCATCTAACTATCAGCAGGACTGATGGCAAATAAACGTTTCCATAATCGTAACACAAACGCTTAAAACATTTCTAAAGATTTTATCACTCCCCCTTTGACTCATTCAGATGAAGACTTTTACATTTATAAAAATGTAGCACATTGTGTTACAGGATTGTTAAAAGTGGAGCGCATGCCACGTGCACTGCTTTGTTTAATCTTGTAGCCTTCAATTTATAATGCATATTTACAAATTTAGACACTAAATATAGAACATTATTTAGTAAACAGGCTGTGACAGTACCATCAGATGTTAGTTTGATATGTAGACTTAAAAAAAAAAAACAGCCTGAAAACTCTTGAGTGAAATGTCTTAAATGACAATAACTTCACTGATCATCACGGTCTGTAAAAATTAAAAGTTCACTTTGAAAAAATGTGACATTTATTAAACTCAAATATATATTTTAAATCACAAAGGAATGATCTCTGTTGAAACATGTTTCAGGAACTGTTACATGATGTAAAAAAACAAAAAAAAAAAAAACAGATCTCCACATGGGAACACTACACACTGACACTCGGTCCTGTGTGTTGTAGCCAGCAGGTCTGCAGTAAACTTATCGCAGTGCTGATGTGATTCCAGCTTCAGACTCTACACAGCTTCAGCGGGAAGTTCTCTGTGATCAGATGATCGTCGTGAAGCACGATGACAACATTGACTTCAAACTCTACAAGGACAGAAACAACATGTCGTCACATTGTGAGAACTTACTGGGGATAAATATCTGAAATATCAGTGAAAATAGACACTTTATACAACATAACATACAGCTTCATGTTAAATGATTAATCTATTCCCCAAAATGTCGAAAATACTTATTCCACTCGTATGATAATGGAAGTATTAAAGAAGTTATCCTTAAGTTAGGTTGTCATTATTTCATTTTCCTTCTATCAAACCAAACAATGGTTATAAAACACTGTATGATAGTTTGATGTTACGTTCATTGTCAAAGTTTCAGTTGTTTTGACTTATTATTCATTTAATTTAGTAATTTACAGAGTCTGACAAATGTGTGAGGAATTTGAGAAACAGTTGAAAAATAGATTTGTCTGTGCTTTCTGTGGGACCTCAAGCACATCATCATGTTATTGAAGGGAGAAGTCTGGTGATACGTAGCTTTGATACACAGTTTTTATGTATTTAAGGTCCAACATACACCAAAATCAATATGTGTGATAGGACTGGAAGGTTTTACTGACCGACTTTGAAGTTGGTGGTCTCCAGTGTGGGGCAGGTGAACAGCCTGGGGAACACCATGTAGATGGGAATAGCGAGGCTGTGGCAAACATCACCTTCGGCTATCTGGATGTTCTGGATCTCTGTGGCATCTCTGGCGTAACCTTCAGCACAACCTGAACACAGCGGGCGTTTAGAAGACAGGAAACTCAGAACTCGTCCAATCATCTCACAGCGTGAACTTACCACAGGTCTCTACTCGCACAAGCTGCAGTTCAATACTCTTGATGGGAACGTCAGAGTTCTCCACCACCACCTCTCCCGTCAGCGGCTGGCTGATGACACAGTTTGTGGCGTCTAAATGGCCTCTGATTAGAAACTTTGGCAGTGCGGACCTCTGAAGACAGAAAGCAACTTCCTCGAGTCAGTACAGCTTTAAGGAAAACAAAAAGAAGCAGTAACCTTTGTTGAAGTGTTTCTCACCTCGCGGATGTTCTGCAGGGTGTCTGGTGTGATGGTGAAGTTGACTGGAGTGGGGACAACTTTAGCTTTCTGCGGCTGAAAATCAAACAGAGCAACAGATTCAACACATTTATGAAATTTATAAAGAGATCTGATGATGGTTTATGCATCATGCACCTCTGGAAAATGCAGACATAAAGCCAAGTGCAGACTAGAAGACTTAAAATCTTGCTACGAGTCACAGAGACATTTTTGTTCCAGACTGTCGTCATGTTGACGTGAGTTCACACAAGCTACATAACTCATCTCAGATGAGATTTATGGTTACAAGATTATTCCAAGACGGCATCAAATGTTTTTGATATTCAACAAAAATCATGTCAGACATCACCACAGATTCTTTTTTAATCTATCACAAACACACATTGTGTTCTTAGAACATAACAATAATGATAAATGTCTTGACTTCACTACATTAAAAGCCCTGTGACAGTGTGGTCACAGTGGTATAGTCTTATTATCACAGTAGTTTATGTAAATAATATAATGTTTCTCTCACCTGACAGTGCACAATGAACTCACAGTTCCTGCTCAAGTCTTTGGCCAGCAGGGAGCGCTTCATGTCACAGCGGAGGGTGTACTGAAGAGGAGACAAACAAGATGGGGATTCTTTTGTATGTTGCAGCACGGATTAATGTTCTACAGTTTGATCAAACTCGATTCATTTTACATTTTTCATTCTTTTTCCAAAACCACTTATCCTTTTCAAAAAAACGAGAGGGGAGACGAGGGGAGCCATGAAACCATAGCGACCACACGGTGACCACCTCATGTACAAAAAGTCTTTTTTTGTCCATCGCTCACCTGAATGTTGACAAAGACACCGTGGTATGTCTCATACAGTACTTTGTTGCCTTTTGTGTTCAGAGGGAACTCAAAGGGGATCTCAGTCTTGCCAGCTGGAACTTTTCCTGCCTTGGCCACCTCGATGTTACTGCTGATCAGCTGGATGGGCTGCAACATGAAGCAGGGAGGTCAGATATTAATATCAGCAACAGTTTATACTATGTGGAATATCAGTGTCATGTTGTCAGGCTGAGCAGCTTTTGACTATTTAACCTGAAAAAGATGAATGTTCTCACTGATGACCAGATAAAACTGAACAATGAAATGTGACACGTTTGTAACACATGCATGTCATTTCTATTGAGTGCGTCCATTAGAACTAAAACAATTAGTTTGATCATTTATGTCATTTATCAAACAAAAAACACTCCGGGTTCCTTTAGTTTATTAAAATCTGGTGCAGTGAATTTAGTGCACAGTCCATGAAAACCAGCTCTGAACCCAGAAATATGTCAACAGCCACTGAACATGACCTCGATCCAAATTAGGGGCTTCCATTCCCAGAAAAAATTGGACTCTCACATCCCTGCATCCAACCTCTGCTCCCAAAGTACTCCATCCCGAGTGGGATTGGAGTGGTTTATTCATTAATCGCCTGTTCCCAGAGGCCAAGGTGATGTTTTAAAATGTCTTTGTCCAACTAAAAATCATCACATTTAACAGGAAATGGTCACATTTGAGAAGCTGAAACCAAAGAATTGTTGCACCTTCAGATTATTTAAAATGTTTCATCTCCACGTGGCTCATAGTTCACCTTGACAGAGTTGTAGAAAGCCTCAAAGACACCGACGCTCTTGGAGCTCAGTTGCAGGTTCACCAGCCCCTCCATGCTCAGAGTGATGCCATGATGCTGCAGCGCCTCCCTGCACACCAACAGGATGACACCAGCCACCGTTTCCTGCACACAAAACAACAACGCTGTTAAATTACTGACTGATGTCTCCACCATAATATTTGCAGTCAAATCGTATCACACAATATTTCATACTGGTATTGCTGATGTAATCCGTACAAGTAGCAGTAGTAGTCAGGGCAGTATCATTGTAACAGAAGTAGTACTGATAGTAGTAGCAGTAGTATCATTGGTAACACCTGTGTTTACCTACCATTTCATGTCAAATGGCTGCTGTGAAAAAGGCATTACAGATATAGTAATAATAGCAGCAGAAGCAGTTTTAGTAACAGTAACAGACTTACTATACTTATTACATAGCAGTAGTAGCTGTTTACGGATAGTAGCTGGAGTACTAAAGTAGTAGTAGTATTAGTATTAGCTATGGTAGTTGTTATTGAAACAGTATCATATTAAGGAGCACATAATCTGACAGGGTGGCAGATTTTGTCGTAACACCGCTGGTCAATCAGCTGCTGGTCATGTGCCGAAAGAACAACGCCTCCAAGCCAAGCAGCTAGCTGGACTAGTGTTTTCATAAAAATACAGCGTTTTACTGACAGTTATAATAAAGTTAAACACCGGGACAGAAAGGTTGTCGTTTGGTAAACAAACCACAGAAGCAGCTTGTCAGCTGACTGAGGTTAACGTACTCACCCCTTCATGGTAAACTTTGTTTGCTCTTTTCAGTCTTATATCCAAAGTGACGCTCATCTCTGACCAACACTCATCAGACAGACGTTAAAGAAATGTTTACAGCCTCTTTGTTGTTAAAATAATAAACACATATAGTGTTTTTTTCGTCTACATCCACTCTCTCGGTTTGTGTTCCGCTCAGAGGCGACAACAATACGACTTCCGGTTCAAATACTTCAGAATAAAAGCGGCAACCTGGCCTGTGTGCCTCGAAAAAAAGGCTTCCGGTTTGAATCCTTCAAAGTAAAAGCGGAACTCACAATCACAAATTAACAAAAAAAAAAAAAAAAAAAAGCTTTGTTGCAAATAGTTTTGTAGTTTTGTTTTGTGAGTCCACTGTCCTTGAGATTTCTGTATCCACCTCAATCCAATGGGGTTTGATAGAGTTTTATTTTCAGTGCTCAACACATTAAAATAAAATAATAATATAACAGTAAAATATTCAACTGCTCTGCAGAGAGTATTTACTCAGAATAATCCACAGACCTTGTTGTAAATATTTTTTAACTACTTTCTACTGAAAAACTAGTTCCAATTAAAGCTTTACTGATGTAATTTGGGTAGAAGTAAAAATGTGAAATGAAAATGTATGTTTTTGTTTGTTTGTAAACCAACCCTAAAATTTAATCTACTAAAATAATGTATCAAAATACCCCTGCTGGTCTTTGCTGTATGCTCACACTGTAACAAGCTGCAGAGTTACGAAAGTCAGCTATGAACTGTACAATGGGTGACAATTTGAGATTAAAGTGTCACTACTGTACATCCTTGAGGCTTCATATAGTTAACATTACCATGAATCACTGGTGGTATTTTCTATTTATTCATAAGATGCTCAGACAGGACTACACCCTTTAGAAATGAGATAACCTTTCTTTGGACAACCTTTAGTATTTTCTAGCTAGAGTAGTTTTTGATAGCTCCTGTTGTGCTTTGGATTGAAAGATTGTTTTGACCAACAGCTTGAGCTGCTGGCTATTCTTCGGTGTTGCCACAACAAAAGACAACTGAGACGCTAGAGCCGGTGGCTGAACCTGTTTTGTCCTTCAGGCGGCTTCATTCATTCAACTTTCCATCCATTTTCTACTTTACACAGGCTCATTGTGTAGCTATAAACATGCTCTAGGACATGACAGTTAATTTAAATCTTTACTTAATAAATGAAGCTTTATTTAGAAACAAAACAAATTATTTTATTTGACTTTATAGATCATATATCATCCTATACTTAGTGTATGATTATACCAACATAATCTATTTGTCTAAAAAAGAGAACAAACAATGCAAGAATAATGTCAAGTACACTCTGATTTATTTTAATAAAACATGTGGCGTAAAAACTCAGTAACAGAAGCATCAACACTTGTAGATGTGTACTAATTCATACAAACCTAGATTCACATAGAAAAAGTGATCCTCTTATTAAACTAACCAAAATTATTCAACCTACTTTCAGCACTGTGCATTTGCACAAGATGCTGAAACTGATGGTTTTGGACTGAAGCTGCTACAGATGTATATATAGTTCATCAGTATCTTTGGAGGAACTGTCTGATATTTGGGGGAAATGTCTCCCACATGTTCCAGCCTCAGTGCAAGAAAGCACATCAGTCAAATCAGTGTATTTCCCTAAATGAAATGCTACTTTTAATGCTGGACTAACAATTTGTTGAACTGAGGGATCTAAATATATATACATAATTCCAAAAAGGCCTTAAAAAGCATTTACCACTACCCAGATAGTTGTCAACCCTGGTGATCCAAACAATAAAGAGAAAAAATGATGGTGATGATTAAATGAATAAGCAAAATATGCAGAGAAAATGTAATTTGATGTCAGGTTTTTCAGTCTGGTGGCAAATTTGAGACTTACAGTATTGTTAGGACCAAATATTTTTTTCTTTTATACAATATTAGGTAAAAATGTGTTTGAATTAGGAGTAATGGCCATAGCAATATACAAAATGTCAGCATAACACACTGGTCCAGACCTCACTAACATCTCACAGTTACATTAAACAGTACAAATGACATGTACTGTTATGACTTCATTCTTCTTTGTTCTTATAGTCCTCCTCCAGTTTGAGCTTCTCTGTGTTGTTACTGAGGAAAGTTGCATCACTGCTCACTTGCACCTTGTCAAAAAAGTTGAAATCTGCCACATATCGGCCACCTGTGGTGCTGAACAGCACCGGCTTGAACTCGTAACCCCAAAGGATCTCCTGAGGAATGTAGGAGGTTCGACTCTGGCACGTGGCTGCCGTCGACTCCATGGTGGCATTGAGGGTGACCAGCAGCTCAAAGTCACGAGTGCGTAAGTTTTCCGCGGTCAGCCCTGCCAGCGGGCTGTGCTCGTCCAGAACATGGTAGAAGGTGAGCGGGAGGATGAGGAATGGGCACTCGCTACTGGAGTCCATGTAGAAATCCACAGAGCTCTGGTGAATTTGTGTCTTCTCACCTTCCTCTGTCACATTGGAGTGGAGGAGCTTTCCTGTCAGCTGGCACTGAATCAAAAGGCTCTTCCTCATGTTGGCCACTCTCACCATCAGACACAGCTTGCCTTGGCGCCTGCAGATCACCGCCGACTTGCTGAACTTGATCGTCTCCGCTCGCTTTTTGGGTCGAGCCAGTTTGGCTAGAAAGGCACCGGTGACAAAGATCTCGGCCAGGCCGGTGATGACAAGCTGAGCCACCAGAGTGAAGATAGCCAGAGGACATTCCTCTGAGATATACCGGAAACCATAACCAATGGTGGTCTGTGATTCCAGAGAGAAGAGGAAGGCTCCAGTGAGGGTCTCCACGTTCATCACACATGGTGTGTGGTTTGAACTTAAACCAGACTCAAAGTCTCCGTTGCCCATGCCAATGAAATAAAAGATGACCCCAAAGATGAACCAAGTCATGACAAAGGTGGAGGCAAACAGAGTAAGCTTGTAGCGCCATTTCATGTCCACCACAGTGGTCCAGATGTCATGCAGGTACAGCTTGACCATGCCCTCAACGTTGTCAATCCGCACATTGTTGTGGCCGTCCTTGGACACAATCCTTCGCTGGACATCTGCCATGTTGTTCTGAGTCAGTTAAAACTGTTAGCAACTTCTGAGGTGTCAATATGGCACTGCCAATGGAAAGACTGACAAAAAAAAAACAAAGTAGATATGGTTAATGTCTCACCTGAAGCTATATCCATTTCACAAAAAATACTGAACTATTCCTTCATCATTATTAGCAATTTTCCAAAAGATTCTGCAGAGTTTGTTTGTTTGAGTTTTATCTGCCTCCTGGGCAGCTACTGCTAACTTTAGATTCAATTCACTGGAAAGAAAAATAACTTTCAAAGACTACACCTGCTTGAGATGCATAATTCAACACAGTGAACTTCTGTCCTGGTATTAAAAACATTTTTAAAAAACATTTTTTGTAGTGCAGAGCTGAAGTTTAAGCACAATTTGTTAAGAAAGATCTGTGCAACATTACCACACAGAAAAAAAAAAACACAGGCAGGAAGTTGCAGAGAGACACAGATTGCAAAACAGGAACAAAATGTTAAAAAAACAAAAACAAAAAAAAACAAGATGTTTCCTTTAATAGATCACCAATGGCTGCTTGGACACTAAATACTTGTCAGATAAAGTACTCAAATTACAAATGCTGCATTGCCACAATTTAAAGTGGTGGAAGTTTTACGTACCCAAATCCACGATTACTGTAACATATAACATGTACATGCAAGATTTTCGTGCTTTTATTACTTTTAATACTTATTGATGTGAAAAATACAAGTTTTTGGACACCATGTCACGTCAGATAAAAAAGAATAATAACTTAGGTACAGTGCTGTATATGTTATTATGTGGATAAAACATGCCACTTTGGTGTGTTCTCATAAAGTTAAGAGAGTGAGTAACACAATAAATGAAAGATTTGATGAATGAGGTATTTCACAAAAATGAAATGTACTACAAAACACAGTGTCTACATAACATACTTCAGATGAGTTACTTCTCATGGTTTAAACAGTGACAAAGTTGAAAGTTAACCTTGTGGTGAACCATTGCAGGAGCCAGAGAACGCTCACTAACTTTAAATAATTATTAATTCCTTAATAAATCTGACAATGTCTACTATATACTCACTTCTCGCTGTGCTGCCTTGTTGAATAGTCTCAGGTGTTTGTCTCAGGGTCACACACAAATCTGTAAGATGAAGCTGGGAGAGAACATCTAGTTCAGTGTCTTCTTTCTCCTATTGTCCCGGGTTGTGAGGATTGAACTTTGGCACAGTCATATTCAGGGTAGAACAGAAATGAGAGACAAAGCAGAGCTGTAAACGCTGATCTGCATGTGGGTTGGCTTTTATCCGTCCGCCTCTTGTACCTGTCCACAGGTGAGGACAGCAGCAATGAACACTTGAAGTTTGTTTTGCTCCTTTTATGGTTGTTGTTGCTTTACACACACACCCAGATTTACTGCTTCCAGCAGCTGATAGTTCTCTGAAGGGCATTATGACTTCTTGGTGTCAGTACAAATAAAGGTGGTCTGACTCAGTACTGGTCCAACACTGTAAATTAAAACGAATATACAACTGCACTCAGAGCTTAAATTAGTTGGAATAATAGTAATAGGTGAAACTGAAGCGAAGGACTGAAAGTAATTCATGTGGTAGTAAAAGTAGAGACACTTTTTATTAGTATTTTTCAAGTCTAAGTGCCGAATGATATATAGTTTAAATAAGTAAGAGTTATTAGAGAGTGGTGAGGATGTGAAGTGTAAGCAACGAGGGAAAAGGAGCCAGATGTGCCACTTGAAGTAAATCCATCACTTTGTTTCACTTTACATCATATGTAAAATACAAATAAAAACACACACAAAGTCAAGAAGATAAAACTATTCGTGAGCTAAGTCGTGAGTACAAATAAGAAATCTTAAGACGTGTAATCACTGAAAGGAGTTGAAGTGTGATTTCTGAAATCACTTAAAGTGTCATTTGAAGTGTAAGCATTTAAAGGAGTTGGAGTGTTGGAGGTGGAAGTACTGCAGACGAAAGGTACGAGCAGTTCAGTATAAAAAGGAAATGAACATGTGCTAGGTTCAAGCACTGAATGAAGCTGAAGTGTCACTTCAAACAAAAAGCTTCTGACTTTTACAGTGTATGCTGAATGTTTCTTTAAATCTCGACCAGTGGTTGTTCAATTTTATGACCTAGAATAACTCCTTAGCTTTGTTATTAACCGCGTTATTACTCACATTCCTGAAGGTTGTGTGCGTGAGATCACTAATTGATTTCCTTGTTCTTCAGAGACAGAAATGATAATGCACACTTTACACACTGATCACGAGCGGTAAAGCTATCTATGCATGTTGAAATGGAGCTACAGAAGCAACATGGGAAGCAGAGTTTTAACAACCTGAATGCAACATTTACACCTGCGCTTCAGACTGCATTCCCACTTTCAGCTGTTATTACCTGCTCTATGTTTGTTTACCCTCTTTTAAAGAAGCCCTCTCTCTGTTTTAAGTCATTTTAGACCCGTCTTCAAGCTGCCATTTTTTATCCAAGAGTTTAGAAAAAAATGACTCCACTCAGCTGATTTCTTTTATGAATAACAGACATCTTTAAAGATTTTCATTCTGGTTTCTGCTCCCTACACAGCACTGAAACTCCTCTCATCAAGGTCACCAGTGTCCTGCTGCTAGCAGCCAACTCTGGCCTTACTCCATTTTACTTCTCTTTGACCTCAACTCAACATTTGGTACAGTGGACTGTAACATTTTTACCCTCCATCTGAAAAACTGTATGTCAAATATCAGTAATGGTGTGGATAGGTGTGTGTGATAAACCTTATACATGGAGAAATCAGGCATACAAACTTCTCTTTTGGATCTCTTCTATCTATCTTATGGCTTTTTCTTAAAGGACTGTATTTGTAGTTAGATTATTTAAATGAATTTGTCTTGTTAGATCTCAAGGTCTAAATTTATTTTCTTTTTTTTTTTATTACAGAGATTTAAGGCACAGCAAAATACCCGCAGAGAACAACAGACTATATTAAAATCGATGAAGGCATCAGTACTTTTGCTTTCATCTGGAAGATGAAAGTGAGTTACAGTATCAAAGATATTGATTAATGCAGCCTGGACTTGTTATTTTCCCTCTTTGTATCTTGTAGTTACTCCTATAGAAATATCGATCGCCTGGATGGAGTGTACCACCCTCTAGTGGACAAACAGTATGAGGCATATTGCCCAACCTGAAGGTTTTTCTCTTTTGCTTAATGAGAAATGAACGCTCCTCACAGATTTTTAAACACTGTTTGGGAGCGTTTACCGCTACATCACCCATAGATAAATATCACTCATAACATTTTAACTAATAACATCTGACAAAGAATGAAAGTTTTTTTTATTTATTTACACAAAAACATGTACACGTTCCTCCCCAGTACCCAGTGTGTGTCTGTAAGAAGTAACCAGTGTTGCAGTTGTATATATGGGCTGGAATACCGTACTACACATGAAGCAGAACAGAGAAAACACATTTTAAGCAGCATACAGACATTTAATAAAAAGTTTTTTAACACTATAGATAAAAGATTATAATATATCTTATAGATATTATAGATATAAGACTATAAATATAAGATTATTTTTAAGCTTTTTAATGTTCAGTATTTGGCTTTAACTTCTCTTGTGAAGACATATTTTTATTTCATCTGTGTTCTTTATACTGTATCATCATTCATTATCTGTTTATACACAGATGACCCATGGTCAACCCTTTTCATTCTTTTGAGCAAGCCTTGGTCAAGTTTATCCTTTCCTCTACTATTATCTATCTATCATTTTTACCTTTTAACCGTGTTCAAATTTAAGTTGGACTAGCGAGCACATAGAATTTCGAAGTACAGGAAGAACAAACTTGCCCGCAGGAGAAGTCTTAGTTGGCTAATACTTAAACAGACGCTTTTATTTGCTACATTATAGTGTGTTTTAGACCATTTATTAAATATTTATATACTGCTCAAAGTTAAGTGATGCTGAATACACATCAGTTCAGTCTAATTATTATTATCAGGACACATTTTCAGACTGTTCCCTGGAAGTCGTCCATAGTGTTGTAGTGTTTTTTTGGGGGGTTTTTTTTCACATGAAAAGTGGCACAAATAGTTGTATCGAGAGTGGAAGAGAGAAGTTCACATCCTGCTTGTTTTCTCGCCTCCGCACAGCTGGCCAATTGTGGCGTGAAGTGGGTGTGAATGTCGGTTTGGGAAAATTACATAAATTGTCAGACACAGCACTCATCCCTAATCCGACGTCGGAAAGAAACAGGGGTTTTCCTGAAGGCGTTTGACCATCTGACGAACACTTATGAAGGAGCACACTGACAGATTAAAGCCCTGCTAATGGCTGCTAGAGGCTACATTGTCCGTGTCACCTCACAAAGTGTTAGGAAACATGTATTACTGATGATTTGGCTATTGTCAACATTTGGACGGCACTACAAAATGAGCTCTTCCTCTGGGGAGCGTGAAAGTGTTCAGTAACTTTGTTTGAATTAAGCTCTAAACCCAAAAATCAAAATGTTCTCAACCTTGGAGGGGGGAGGTGTAAATAAATAAGACCAAGTCCAGGAAGGTGAAGTCCTTCATACTTTACTGTACTTGTTCACTGTGGTGGAGGGTTAGCAGTGGTGGCCTTCAAGATGCCGCGCAGCACCTTGTAGTTGTTGAGTGGTTGGTTCTCTTTGGGCGGGTAACACGGGCCGCGATCTGTTGAGTAGGAATACGGGAAACGAAGCACCCAAAGACTGTCAGGCGGCAACACTAAATCGGTCTGCTCCGGATGGAAAACTGGGCAGGGAGGAGGACCAGGCTGTACCTGAAAACACATCAGAAAAAAAAACAGAATTTTAAGCATTTTTATGGTATTTTCAGGAAAAATACATTCTTTTATACATCCTTATTAAAAGTAAGAAAGACACTAAATCGAGACAATTACACCTCAACGCAGCATGTATGCTGCTGCCATAGAGTCCCGATTAATACTGAAGAAAACTTAAAATTCTCAAGTGGGAGCGTCTTTTTTTTCTATGACTTGTAAGCAGACCTCAAACTTCAGGATTACATAACAGTAATTTCTTGGACAGCCTGTGTTGTAGCTTATTTAAATAAATATGATACGCAGCACGAGCTTGTATGAGGAGACAAGTTCACCAACAGAGCTAAAGTCTGTCTCATAACCGTAGAAACACATCGCTGTCACCAACGGCATCCAAAATGAACATTAACTGCTGTGAAGCCGTCACCGTGTCATCCTGGGTTAGTTAAGATGTGTACGGACAGTAAAGCAGAAGATGAATTTGTTAGATGAATGATGAACCTCGCTGCTTTAACACCTAAATCTCAAATGTGCCACTTGGTGACGGTAAACAACCGAGCTTCCAGAAAATGTGATGCTTTGTTAGAAAGAAACTGGCCCACAGCATCACTGCCTCTGACTAACAAGTGTGTTTAAATTCCCAGACACTGAGCTGGAGGAGTGTTTATAAAAAGACGACTGAAGTGTAGTGGAGTCATGTTCAGTTTACCTGTGGGTTGAGGGTAACCTCCAGCGGGGCGTCAGGCACCACAACATAAAGGCGAGCCAGCTGGGCGAAATGAGGCTTCAGGCCGCGGCCCTGCGAAGGGGAAGGGATGTAAAGCGGCATGTCTGTGTTTAGCACCCTGGTGGCGGGATCTTTGGCACCTCCTGGCCCCAGAACCTTCACTATTTTATCAGGCCCGCAGCTAATGAAGCGTCTTCCCCTGCTGTCTTCATACTCGAACCCCACAAAGACCCGAGCCATGTCGTCCCTCCTGCGACTCCTGCCGAGCCCTCCGGTGCTCCCTCGCTTTCCCACGAGGGTCTTGTTGGGGGCTGGCCACGAGGAGGTGCCTCCATCCAAAGGCTCTGTCAGTCCTGCGTCCTCCTCCGACCGAGACCGAATCACCAAGTCCCACGGCAAGAGGAAGGAAGAGCCGGGTAGGAAGCCTGGCTGTTCCAGACCAGTGTGACAGTTGTATGATTTGGCTGGACCCAGTTTGACCAGCGACCAGCTGGAAAACTTAGGCAGCAGGCCCTTGGGGCAGCCAGAGTGCATCATGCCCGGGAGGTACTCCACAGTGGAGGGCTGGCGGTCAACAAGGCTTGGCCTCTTTTGCTGAACTTGAGTATCGGTTCCTTCTCCGTCCCCGTAGGGCCCCAGGCTGTCCGTGGACTGGCCTAGACTGAGAGCCAGGCTGAGGCTGGTGTCTCCAGGTGTGTGGCTCTGGGCTGTGCTCGGTTCTTTCAGCCTCTCTGCATCACCAGACCCTGTGACCTCACATGGGAGTCTCTGAGCTTGGTCGGAGGCTGGAGCTGGGTCAGGAGTGCTGGGCTGGAACACTGGAAACTCGATCCTCTCCAGCTTCCCGCAGCATTTCTCCTCCAGCATCTATTCAGGAAGGAGGACCGTTATAGAACACACGCAGCAAAAATGAAGAAAGTCGTCACAGTGACGACGTCAGGAAAAAGAGAGAAAACTGCCATCACTGGACTAAAGTTTAAATGAATGTACGAATGAGACCATGAAATGATTTTTCTATTCTGTTTATAATGTTGTGGATGTGCTTTTAATTTCTCTGGAAGTAAAGCTCCGCCTCCGTAAACACCTTCATTAAAAACAAACACAGTTATGGACCCTTTGATTGACAGCTGATCGCTTGCAGTAGCACCAGAGATGACTACAGACTGGGTATGGTGTGTCAGGTTAGCACTATCAGAGCTGTGAAGGAGTGTAGTGGTGTGAATCCTGACCTGGTAGAAGTCATAATTTGCAGCTTGGATGTCAAACGGATCCTCACGAGGAGCCTGTTTCCTGCCACAGTTACAGGAGCTGGTGGAGCGCCCCCTGCTGTTGTGGTTCAAGATGGGTGGGTTGCGATCCATGTCTGGCTTCTCTCCTACAGGAATGAGTGAGATTTATTGATTTTATCCAGACTCTTTTTGAGTAGAACTAAATATGTATCCATGCATGTACACAACGCTCTTTCCTCAGTAGCTGTTAATACATACATTTATTGTATTACACACTCTGCACCTTACATTCTACAGGTTTCTGTCCTCATTAGCTCTGATGCAGCACAGCAGAGGGAAAAATAGGAGCGTGTGTTCACCTGGCTGAGGCAGCAGATGGAACTTGTGCACGCAGTGTTGGTCAGTCAGGCTTCGCTCCTCGCACAGCTGGTGGCCGTTGCTCCAGAACTTGTAGCAGTCCTCATGAAGCTGCAGAGCGTAGCGCTGGAAAGCCACGCCTCGGGCATGCTGGCTGTACACCCGCAGGGCCTGCGCCAGCTGGTTTTTGTGCACGGTAGTGGTGTAGTTATGAGGAAGGTTGGACTGGTACGCGCTGTGAGCCAGCGGCAGAGCCTTCTGGCACCTGTTCTCAGAGAACTTTGTGTCAGCATCGAGAAAACCCTCCAACACCTTCAGCTGGCCTTGCACTTTTGTGACTAACTCAGCTATTTCTTCTTCCGTGTTGCTAATTAGGACTTGGTGGAGTCTGGAGGCAACCTGGACCCACTTGGAGTAGGTCGGCAGCTCGAAGTGGGAAGGCTGCGGGTTGCGTCCGACGCTGTCATCAAAGCCTTTCTTGGTCAGCACCAGCTCGACGTGCTGCCATAAGAACTCCTTCAAGCTGCAGTCCACCAGCTGGCCGCCCATCGACATACTACCTGGGTCTCCGAAGCCGGACTGCCGAGCCGAACGCCTCATCTGCTGGTAACGTCTCGGCCCTGACACCGATGTGGTGGTGTCTTGTTCACTCAAGATGCAGTTGGACCGCAGCTGACCAAGCAAGGCACCCACAGGGTCCTCTTCTACTGTTGGTATGACGTAAACAAATGCCTGGTTGGCGGGAACAGTGAACAAGCAGTTGCTGCTTTGGTTGGTCAAGACTCTGCTTTTACGGAAGATGCGGTAAATCTGGTCCTCCAGGGCGTGTTGCAGCCGCCTTCTGGGAGAGTGCTTTTTGGGTTTGTCGGGATTTCCTCCAGATTCTGAACCATTTCCAGAAACCTAAGTAACAAAAGAGATGTCAGTTAAAATCGCATGAAGCTCTTGATTATTGTGTGAAGCATGTTTTTATTATGATCGATTCTTCTCCATAATTAGATAATCAGCTTTCTCCAGCTGTAGCTAGCTGAAGCGACACTGATTCATACAGATCTGATGGTGCCGACTGGAGCTACACAAAAAAAAAAAAGGATGAAACAGCCTCCTGCACAACGATCGCACGTTTCATTTAAAGTTAAGAATTTGTGTGCAACGTCTCCCAATAGCCTGCAATCTGATGCAAAAACACTTTATGACCATTAGTGCCTATGACAGGCAAGAGAAAATACTTTTATTAGATTTTAATTAATTAAATTTCACTTTATACCTTTTTCAAGAAGCTGAATTCAATGTCTTTAAAGACACAGTTTCCCAGAGCTGAAGCTGACATATTTAACACCTAGACATTCAGTTAACCACAGACGGTAAAGAAAAACAATGAATTAAATGATTAATCAATTACAAAAATGATTGACAATTAATTTTCAGTGATTACATGATGAACAATTGTATTTAAGACTATGTGCTGTGCATGTATAAACAAATAAATAAATAACCTAAACAGGACAGGGCTTTAAAATGAGGTAATAATAATAATTTGACTTGGTCCAGTGTGTCAGATTTAGGAGTATCTATTGGCAGGAATTTGATATATTATTAATTAGTATGCTTTAATTAAGAGCGGGTCCTCTTCCACAAAGTCCGCCATGTAGAACTACAGTAGCCCTGACTAGACAAACCAAACACTGATCTCGATATATATAAGTTTGCAGCCAGAGTTTTTCCTAAATGCTTGGAAGGAGAGGGTGAGAGTATTCATTTGTTGGAAACTTCACTGCTGGGTGCCACGAAATCCTACACACTGGACCTTTAAGTAAGTTTAATGTAGGGGGTTAGGGGCCACTGAGTGTCCCCAGGGGCTGCTTGACCACAGACCTTGAGTGATCCGTTCATCTGGAAGACGAAGAGCAGCCGGGGAGGGCAGGGCCGACAGTTCACCTTCCACTCTTTGGACACCGGGCAGTCTTTGATGACAGCTCGGATCAGAGGCAGGACCTTCTGCCGGAGCGCATCCAGGGCTCTGAAGAGCCGGTCGTAGGACACATCGAAGGTCTGGTTTGGGTGGACGAGCAGCAGGACGTGGCACACGGAGAACATGTAGAGCAGGTGGAGGCAGTGCTGTCTCTCCAGGCCTTTCCAGAAGTCGTGGGCGTCGGAGTGGCCGGTACCGGCGCTCAGAGACTGGCAGGCCCGCAGCAGCTGCCGGCTGTCGCACACCGAGGAGAGCAGCAGGTACAGCACCCGGCTCTCCTGGTTGTAGAAAGCCTGGATGTGGCTGTCCGCGGTGCCGTCCTCCGGTCCGCCGAACAGCGTGAAGATGTGTTTGTCC
Source organism: Protonibea diacanthus (assembly GCA_028641955.1). Classification (NCBI taxonomy): domain Eukaryota; kingdom Metazoa; phylum Chordata; class Actinopteri; family Sciaenidae; genus Protonibea; species Protonibea diacanthus. The sequence continues at coordinate 12,929,249 of CM053990.1, forward strand.
GCCAGGGTGTTGATGATGGACTCTTTGGGCGGTCCGGACTGCATGTTACTCTTACCGAAAATACCGACGACACACAGGCCGTCGTCCCGGTGAGCAGCGTCCTCCTGGAGGTCCGCCTGCAGCAGATCCCCCACACTCACAAGAGGAGACATGTTTGTTTCCTTCATGCTCAGATCTCAGGTACAACAACAACGTCGCACTCATATCCGGGTTCGTAAACTAAAATGTCCGAGTAGGTACAACATTTGCGCTACAGTTCCACTCATGGCTAAATGTGTTCTTATATTTAATCCACCGGAGAAAGAAGTGTATTTACTTTAGTAAAATATATCAATTACACACTGTAAAATACTCCATTGCGACGTGAAGAAAAGTGGGTTGAGTAAAGTAAGTATTATTAGCAAAATATGAGTAAAACTACTCAATACAGAATCATCATCAATCATTTATTTCATTCTTATCATAATGTTGTTGTTATTGTGATGCACTCATGTGTAATATCATTTTCACTGTTTACTGTTGGTCTAAGTGAAAAAAATATATAAAAAATATATCAATTATACTGTTGTTGTAAATAAGTTGTTGTATTGTAGTTGTTGTAAGATGTGTTTGTTTCATGTTTAATGTCATTATATAATCAAGGTCGCTGGTTTGTGTCCCAGCAGTGGTGGAGAACATTTCCTGAAATATATAATACCCAAGTAAAATTCTGATGTACCAGTAGGCTTCTGTTGCATGTAGGTCATTGCTAGCCACTTCAGAAGATCTGAGATATACATGTCTCTCAAAGGGACATCAATGACCCCAAATCTATCATAACAAATAGATATAAAAGTTTAAAAACACACAACATATGCAGTGCGGAGCCTTCAAGGCCATCTACTGCATTACTAAACAATGAAATGACATTATAATAATTAAAGCAAACATGATGTTTAGACAAATTTATCATCATTTACTTGTCCTTTTAAAGACAATTTTTGTCTGTATATTTCTTTGTGTGATTTATTTATAATTTATAGTATAGATTAATATTTATGTTTGATTTTGAATAATTTGGGTCTCCATACCTGGCAGCCTCCTCATACAAAGAATAAAACATACAGTCCTTTAAAGTATTACAGAGTTTAGTTTCTGCCTGCAGAAAACAAAAACGAGGTTAAACAAAAACAACTGAAGTAATCAGGACAGCGTCACCTCCAAAAGTTCCATGTTCATCTTGAAGAAAGTACACACACATTATATAGTAACAGGATCTGTTCTGGGCTCCTGACAGACTGTTATTAAGATCCCTTCTAGATATATTTTATGACTTATAACAATTCCCTGCAATAAATATTGTAATACTTAATCATTTGTGTCTGATATGCTTTTTTATACACAAATATAATCTTAAAATGACATCCACTTCTCACCCAATAAAACAAAACAGCAATAAAAAACTAGATATAAGAATACTGCTGGACACAGAATGTCTTCAATTTCAGCTTATATGCACTGCAGGTTTCATATTTTCATATCACACTTGTGGAAGTTGCATAATAGACCGTGATTGGCCCCCAAACTAGAACACAAATACTGTTCATATGTGTTGTGGAGGATTTTATTCTTCTGTAGTCAGTTCAGGCAGTGGAGAAAACGTGTGCAGGAGTCAAAGATGTCTTATACCGAAAGGTCTTTTGAAACTTGGCCGAGGAGAATCGAGGATTTATTAATACTGTTGTCATGACATGATGCAGCCTCGTTTCTGAAGAAGCTGTCCTCTCTTGTCTCGTCTGTATGCCCTCAGGACAGTGCCACAACTACTCATGTCACGAAATGGTCAATAGTCTACCAACAAGGAAATATGTTTACCCTTCATGTTCAGACTGGGTGTTATCTGACTCTGTAGAGGCTTCCATGTTATGTACCTACCTTTTATGTCCAGGGAGTGAGACAGCTCTATCCTCTGACCTCGGTTACCATGGTAACACTGATTTAGATTTAACACTATCCCTACAGTAACCTCAGGACATATGCTTGACCCCATGTAACCCCCATGTGGCATGCTAGGATAGAAAATTGCCTCACAATATGCACACGTCCTAAATTCAGATTGAAAGTGGGCGTTCAGTTCTGCACATCAGGGCTGCAGCTAATGATCATTTACATCAATGCATCAATGCACAATCAATGCATTGATTGTGTTAGAATTTGTACAACCAACAGGCTCAAAGATATTATATAACCTACAGCAGCACGTCATGGTCTTTAAGATTATGATATGTTTGTAGCATGACTGTCATGTGAGGACCGTGTATTTCTAACAATTCATCTCATCATGAACTCAGAAAAACAGCCTGTTTTCAGGCGTTTAACAGCTAATCCAAGACGGTTTTTAAATTGTTTATTTATATTAAAAAGAAGGAGTTTGTTTGAATAAAGAAAGACTTCATCCCTCGGTTTATTAAAACAAGTTCCAAATAACCAAATTACTGTATTTCTCTGGACAATGCAAATATGCATATATATATATGAAAATGTAATCTAGTAACTGACAAATGTAGTTTAGTAAAAAGTATAATATTTGCCTCTGAGATGTGGTGGACCAGAAGTATATAGTTGCATAAAACGGAAATACTAAAGTGAAGTACCTCTAGTTCAGTACATAGTCACATCCCACCGCTGTTTGTATGCACTGTTTCATTTAAATAAAGTTTTTCTATGTCATAAAATGTAATACTGTGAATGTGCCGTGTCACCAAGACGATGTAAAAACTATTTTAATACCATCTTATTCTTATTCTGAGCCGCACACATCATAAAACAGGCCACCTTCACCGCGTCTCCAAAAAAGCTCTCAGACGTCAGCGCGGCGTGCGCGTTCACGACCTATATGCAAACCCGTTGCGTGCTCTCTGACGTCACCGCCCTCAGATCATCCGAAATCCCCGATAACGCGACGCGCGTTCCCGCTCGGCTCTGAATGGGGGCTCAGTCCAGCGTCTTGACAGCGAGTCCAGTAGTATAATTGTAGACGGCCACGGTCCCACTCGTCCAGTCCGGTCCGCTGTTTTCACACACACCGGTAGTCAACGGCTCTGCTCCCTCCGGTACTCCACATTCATTCAGGTAGTCTGGTAGCGCACTGACAGTCCAACTAAGAAAACTGACTCTTCTCTTCTTAGCCCGGCAAGTTAGTGTTCTGACGGGCGGAGCTGTCTCTGTCTGTCCAGGAATGAGAAATGATGGCCGGCTCTGCAGCAGAGGAGAAAACCTTCCGACGGTTCCTGGAGCTCTTTCTTCGGGAGATGAGAATGCCTCTGCAGGAGAGCGACCCGGTGCCGATGCGCCCCTTGTCGGACCTGGTGACTGAGGACGAGGTGGAAGGGGAATGCCTCGACCTGTGTCTCCAACACCTCTACAAATAGTTAAGTGTGCACTTTCATGTCATGGCATGCTTGTTTATTTCTGTGTGTTTAACGCCAGTGTGTGTGTGTGTGTGTGTGTGTGAAATAAACTCCACCGTAGCAGCTTAACGTGGAGGTGAGCTGGGCTGCGAACCCTGCCTGGGTCCACACATACACACACACACACACACACGCACACACGCACACATACACTCACACATCAGATAAAGCCGGGATCCCTCGCAGGATGCCCGCTACCTGCTTCATGCCAGGCTGGGTGTGTCCAACATCAAGTTTATACAAGTGTCTTTAATGAAACGTTATGAGCTCTTGAAGCAGAAGCAGAAGTTCAAAGCTGGCACTGCCTCCGAGAGTGGGATGTCTCGTGTTATATTTTTTAATATATATATCCGAGTTTGCTTCTTTATTTCACGCACAGAAATGTGTGCGACGGTGCTGCTGGAGGTCCACAAAAGGTGAACCCCTGGATTTGCGTAACAGCACGACGTCATCATGGTGTAGGAGGGGGAGGAAGCCATCGCCATCACTGCTGAGCGCATCTTCGTGCCGGCTAAAAATAGCCTCACCGGTTACGTTATTAGCCTCAAACGTTAGACTGGTTGTTGCACTTTAAAATAAAACCTCAGACACTGACGCAAATGCGAAATAATTCCAGTTCGTGGAAACAAACCTGCGCTATGATATGAAGCGCATCAAGTGCTGTTTTTTTTTTCTCCCCCCTCTCTCTAATCTCAGGGTATTCCCGAGGAAACATGTCCAGATGAGAGGATGCAGCATGCTTTTTAGTTTGACAGGCACTGAAAGAATCAAGTGTTTTTTTGTGGACAAACTTGATGGTGAAAAACGAGCATGGGCTGAGAGAGCTCTGCCCTGAGCTCCGCTTGCCTGGCCTGGTTTTGAATCCAAAATAGGTGCAGAAACTGTGCTGGGAAGAACAGGGTTGGAAGGACTCATCTAGGGCACTGAGTGGCAAGGGGACTGCTGCTTGCATGTATGTATGTCGCAAATAAATGACTCTCACCGGCCAGACCCTGCAGGCACATTATGTGCATCTCAGATGGAAGGTGAGGATGCACTCCAGCAGCGATGGAGAGCATATGTTGGTGGCAGGATGGATCACATGGAGCCAGTAGTGCTGTCAGGTGTTTTCACTGGAGAGCAATTCGCACACACACACACACACACACACATACACACACACACACACACACACATTCGGACCTGTTGGAGAAGATCTACACATTCATATTGTCTTTGTCACAATGTCCACGCTTGATTCAACGCTCAACATATTGCACAGCTTACTCTCCCCTCCCCCTCCAAGTCTATGCTGACAGCACGCACGCACACACGTCTGTTTACTGTTGGATGGATGGATGAATAGAGATAGATTTGGTACATTCATTGATTCATTGTAAATGTATGTCTTTGTTTAAATATATATTTTTTTAGCATCTGACAACTCCCGTGACTTTCAAATAGCACACCTGAGTCTAAGACTCCTGGGAGCTGTAGTTGTTGCATATTAAATGAGGAGGTGCTCACATTTTATCTGTGTCATGGATGTATTATAGAACAGGACAGCAGACCTGAAGATCCAGTGCTTACCTATAGTTTGCACCAGCATTTACTTCCTGGGTTTACTTCCTGGCTGAATATGCGCAGTCGTGCTGACGCCATATTGTGATGATGTCACCGATTTTGAAATTGCTTTTATTGGCTCGAGGAAAGTTTTAGAAATATAAAACATCCGTAAATTCATGTTAGACTAAGTCATAGTTTGCACTTGGAGGTGTCCTGTCAACAGTTTTACGGATGTGTTTTTCGTAATGGTGCTCTGTGGATAAAATTCTTTTTGGGTCAAAGGGGAATTTTTTGCTGCAATAAAGCAAGCAAGGACTGGGCAAAATTGGAAAGTAGGCTGAGTGGCGATGCCATATCTAGGTCTTATTATACAGCCATGTACAACCAAACCCTTGGGAAGACCGCTGGGCTTTGAATTTTGACCATACAACATAGCGGCCAAACAAAGAGAGCAATTGATTTTGTCACGTGATGCACAGGTGCTTACGTTGTGAATGAAGGGACTTTTTAAGCATCAAAACCTCCACGAAATGACTCGTTTCACTCTCAGAAGTTGATCCATTGATCCAATAACATTTGGGGAGTCTAGAAGAGATGTACGATTAAATTGCTTTAACCCAATGAATCCCCATTCAGATGAGTGGAGAGCAAAACCAGAAGCTAGGCCGTGTCGTTTAGCTCACTTGGTAGAGCAGCTGCCCCACGCACAAAGGCTCAGTCCTCACCGTGCCGGCCCAGGATTCGAATCCAACCTGTGGCTCTTTCCCACATGTCATTCCCCATCTCTCTCTCCCCACATTTCCTCTTCAAGCTGTCTCTGCCAAATAAAGCTCAAAAAGACCCAAAATATCTTTAAATGCCTATCTTTCAGCCTGGAAATCAAATTTTTTGGCTTCATGCTCCACTGAGGAGCTTCCATAAGATTAAGCCGCCTCCAACGCTGTATCCGGTTGTCTTTACACAGCCGTGCGCACAACCGACACCCATTTAGCTTAAAGGAGTAGTTCACTATTTTGGAAAATACACTACTTATTGGCTTCCTTTCAAAGTGTGTGGTGAGAAGATCAATATCAATGAAGAATGTTTGTGCCAGGATGTGGTTAGCTTCTCTTAGTATAAAGACAGGGGGAAAACCGCTAGTCTGGCTCATCTACCAGACATTATATGTTGTTTATTTAATTAGTACACAAAGAGAAATATAAAAGAGTTGCTACTGCTGCTAGTATTTCTTGACAAACACTTGAGAATGAATCAGTTCAACACCTCTGTGCATAGTCTCCGTAGTGACTATAGTGACCTATAGTGCAGGTTGCCAGTTACAGTGAGATATGTCTCTACCAAACCTGGCAACCTCACCCTAAAGACTGGGGGCTAACCCACGCCCAATCACGACCTGACTTCTTGAAGCACAGATTGAATTCAGTCATCCTTCAGTCTCATCATGACTTCACTCTGAGTTAGAAATGTGTTTAAGCTGTCAGCTCGGTTGGGTCTAAGTGTCCCCCCTCATCACCTGCTGTCTCGTTATATGGAGCAGTCCAGGAAAGCAGAAAGTTGAGCCCCCCTGTCCAGGAGTTTGAATCTGGAGCCTTCACAATACAGCAATATGATGATATGTACCATGAGATGACATAGATGTTATATTTTCTACCATATTGGACAGTTCTGTCAGGTATTTTAATCACGGCAAAGATCAACATTCCCCAGTCATTATTTTACCTATAACCTGTTTCTCCGTATTCACTAAATGCTCCTGTGATAAATACTCACCATGACAGAAGATTTCAACCATTTTGCCTCGCTGCACTGTGCACATAAATTATAGAGCTGAACAATATGATCTTAGCGAAATTACCAGTGGTGGAATGTAAGTACTCAGTCATCGTACACCTCATACTTTGAAGTACCTGTTTTTCACTTTTCAATATCTGCTACTGTATATGTAGATCACAATGATTTTACACACAAAACAAATGATCAATTTATAAAATATGTTAAAGATTAAGTACATAAAGCTGTTAAAATGAGTTCACTTCAACCAGCTACTATGATTGAAGGTTGCGAACATGTCAACGCATCAACAATAATGAGGCTACACTAATATAATATAGATCATGTAACATCACAAAAGAGGAAATCTAGCAGAGTAAATACTTTCTATGCAGGACTTTAACTTGTAATGGGGTATATCTTAGATGGTGGCTTTAATGCTTAATTAAAGGATCTGAAAACAACTCTCTGGGCTCCATGACAACTACAAGACTTTTGATGTTGAACAAAGCTGAAAGAAGGCAAAAACGTGATTACATGATGACTGGGCATTGTAATTTTTCAGTGGATCGCTCTCCAAAGAACAAGAGTTAGATCGGTGTGTGATTCCTAGTGTCAGTTTTTGGCTGAAAGCCGGAGTTTGAAATGGAGTCCATCCAATCTGGCTTTGTGAAACGGTTATTAGCCAAAATAACTTCAGCTCATCGCCTAACTTGCTTTGTAAAATATCCCTCTGTTTCTGTGTTCTGGCCAAAGTAGAATCTTATACAGTATATTTGGCTTGCTGGAGTCTATGAATCACACTCCGGCCCCTTTCCATCAAGCAGTTTATCTTAAGAGACTCTACCAGGAGCTAGTTTTTCCAGCTGCTCACAAGGTCAAGAGGGGCACTCATTTCTGGCTGTTTTCTGCACACAGCTGATAGAGTTGTTGTGCTGGGTAATTGTAATATGATGCTACAGGATGGACCAGAGTTTCACCAAAATCACAAGGAATCATCTTCTGAGGAACATGAATATCTCACACTGTCCCAGAAACCCAGATAAAGTCATCAGTCATTTCAGCAAATGGCCAAAAAGGACACAGTCGTATTAATTATGACTCTTGTCCGTTGGGAGCAAAAGAGGAAGTAGTGGGACATTATTACAGAGCCTGCAGAGGGTTAGATGATGTGTGGAGAGGTCAGGGTGAATAGGTGGGTCAAAACACAGAAGTCAGCGTCTCCAGCCAGCAATCAAAGTTGGTTTCTTTTAAGAATGGCTGCGATTGTTACTGAACCAAGCTGTTATTATTGTAAGCATGACGACAAAGCTCCAGAAACCTTAACAAAGTAGTTATTTAACCCAATCTACAATGTTTCATTACCCCTAAAGCAGCTCTAATCAATATGTATTAAATAACAATGTATAAAATAGGGAATTAGCACCCTAATCTGCTGCTCCGCTCAGTTTTACAGAACTTTGTAGTGACTTTCAGCTCATTGTGTAGCTGTCCAGCCCACAACTTTACTATTTTAGTCCACTGCTCTCATAGCATCGTTGTCAACAACAGCGGACAGCTATTTTCAGGGAGAAAGCTCTAAAAACCCGATGTACGCTACCTGCTCAGCACCAAACAGCAGACAGACACAGTTAGTGACTAGCCAGCGAACATAATGGAGCATTTAGCTGCTGAAGAGCCAGATACTTCCCTCTGGAGTTGGTATAGATCAGAGCCAAAAGAGAGGAAATCTGGGACGTTGGATTCACCAGGTGGACACGCATTAGAGTCCAAGTGAATGATAATGTTGCACCGAAACTGCTGGATCTGTAAATAAGCAACTTTTTGCCACGCCAACTTAAAGGCAATCATACGCCAATGTGTTCACGACCCACTTATGATAGAATAATCATTACCACAGGTTTAACAAAGTAGATATTTTACTTCAAACCATGATGTTCAAGTAAATTCACTTGTGGCTAATCCAACTATAGCAGAGTGAGATCAGAAAACTATTTTATTTTTTAAATAGTCATGTCATCCTGTTGATAGTGGTGTCAGATATAAAACATGTATTTGTGGTTCATGGACCAATGAGTTATTTTCTCATTTAATTTGGAGGACATGTAATATTCACAGCTCATTTCAGCTCAGTCTGGCCAGTTGGTGGAGATGTCTTACACTGGATCTGTATATTGAACGGACCAACACACTGACTCCACAGTTGATATGGAAGAACCTACTTTAGCAGCTGATCTCACGGATTTCATTGCTGACTGGTTCAAAGTGTTTTAGTAAAATGAGCTGCTGTGGTGTTTGTTGGTTGGAGTCCTGCAGACTCACTTTCCTGATACAAGAGTTACAGGAACACAGATCATGTATCAACTCTCATTCAGACCTGATACTCGATCTAATGTATCACTTATGCTCCCATTATCATTGCCCGCTGCCAGCTAAAGCTTTGTGCACTTGGGCTCACAGTCTCCAGTGAGAGTGAACATGCGACAACGTCTGATCTGACATTTCTTTGCATCATATACATCAGTTGTCATAGTAACGACAGCCCGGGCGTCCTTGCACAGAGTAATAATGGTGTTTTGTAGTCAGTGTGAATACAGAAGGCAGCAGGCTAGCCATGTTTCAGTCAGACTGGCAGTTTGATAACAGTGCTTTAGACAACACCAGAGCCAATGCTTTGGATTTTCTGTGTTATTTTGCTGCGTACTTCCGCTCAGTAGAGTTGGGACACATGGTAATAGGCTACTGCGAGATGATTTAAAGAGATACTGTCAAACTGTTTATATTGTTGTAACTATCCCTTTAATGTCTGTCTGTCTTATTAAGTTTGGGCAGTGTTGCAAATCAGTGAGAAGGACAGTCAATCAAAGTTGTTCTAACAAAGTAGGTAGCTAGGTATCATTAGAAATGTTAGATACCCAAGATTCAGTATGGATACTCCTTTAAATATTTCTTTCTTTCTATATTTTATTGCTTTTTATTAGGGAGATATGATGGGAAATGACAAGTTGTAAACCCCAGACCACTGAGGCACTCCTAGATCTAAAATGTTAAAAGATGTCGTCTAAATAGGGCAGAATTTGACTCAGTGCTATTAGATATTTTGGCTGCTTTGGAGCAAGCAGAAAAAGCCAATAACAACACCAGTAATATATTGATAAACAGCAGAGTGTGTCCACCTGATGAGGTGCAGTATTCACTTCCCTTTTACCTCTGATTTGGTCACTACCATCTCTGGCATTTAGCTGCTAAACGCTCCATTATGCTCTGTAGCTAGTCACTTATTGTGTCTGTCTGCAGTTTGTTCAGTGGATTTTAATTCTTAGAGCTTTTTCAGTGAAAACAGCTGCCTGCTGAGGCTGGAAGCTACTTCACTCCAAATACCAACAAAGACAACCTATGAAATACAAATACTCTTCTCAAATGTAAAGTGTTTGTACTTCACTGCACAAAGCTCACACGGATCATTTTTACATAAGGTAACATGAGGAAAGGTATTACCGTAAAAACGGATTCAGAAGCTTGCTGTGACAGAAATGGATATAAGTGAAAGCAGAAACGCAGATTTTATAATAACATAAACAAACCATCTGTATTACGTATGGGACGGAGCCCTTTGGCCGATACCTGATCCACCAAACAAGGTGAGTGTCGGATAGATGCATCCCTGCTGGAAATGTTGACGATGAGTACAGCAAGACAGACGCAAAAACAGTGGAGTAAGTAAGACCACAACAATGAGCTGAAAGATCCGAGCCGAGTGGAGCTGCGGAGCCTCTTACATGTTAAAATAAAAACCACAGGTTGGAACCAAAAAACTACTCAATACTCAGTCCCAAAAAAGAAACATGGCAGCGATGTTGGTAGTAGAAGGTAATATAAATAAAACGATGCGTCCGGCACATCAGATAAAGGAGTGTTAGTTGAATCAGTGTTGGAATGAAAACCTGCAGACACGTGGGCCTCAGAGGTTCATGGATGAGAACTTTCGCTGCACTTCTTGAAGCAGACTGAAGGTATGAGTGAGAGTGTGTGTGTGCGTGTGTGTGTGTGTGTGTATTTGTGTGGTGGCCAGCATCCTACATGGCTGTCTACTGTAGCTTTGCCTTGAGTGTAATGATAGTTGGAGGCAGCAGCTCTGGTGATTCATCCCAACGTGTCATTAGTTTGTCTCTGGGTTGAACAGCTAATAATAGACTTCTGCAAGAAGAGAGATCCCCTCTGTGTGAGAGTGTGTGTTAATAGGGGGTGGGTGAAGCACTTCGTGTGCTAGAACGAGTTTGGGGATGTGGAGCTTATATGTGTGTGAGCGTGTATGTGTGTGTGTATGTGTGTGTGAAAATGACGCCAGTTAGGTTTTAATCCGTTTTCCTTCAGGCAGCTGGGAGTCACATCTGAAAAGAAGAGGATGCAGTCTACTCCCCCTGAACACTGTGGTTTGGTGTGTGTGTGTGTGTGTGTGTGTGTGTGTAGGGGTTATGTCTAAGTATGACTTAAATCATTCTGCTGTGCGAGTAAAACAAGTATAGACATATAGATGAATCTAAAGTATGCAGGAGCAGACAGGCCGTCATTACTGCAGTGGTACCTCATTTGAAAGAAATCCAGCGGATCAACGTCAAATTCCATTTAAATAAATGTTCTATACAAAATCTACAAAGCTTAAACTTACAATTATATTTAGTCCAATTTTAACCACAGACAGTATAAAGAATGGACATTGTATCTGTGACGTCGCCCTCTGGCATCTTTCCCGGCTAATCTAAAAATCGGCAAAGACGTGGACCATTGGTGGACCTGAGGCGGGCTAAATGAAGCCTCAAACAAGTCACATGTAAGGGCACCCTTGAGACGGACTCACTTCAAAGATTCTCTTTGACTAGCTTGAAACTGAAACTGGCTTCGCTTTCAAGTCATTTCATATTTCTTAACACCTCTAAAAGGCCCAGAGGACAATTAGAAGTAATTGGCCTTTTTTAGCTGGCAAAGATAAAAATGGGTTTTTATTGTTTAAGACTGAATTTCTTTAGACTTTCTTTAGAAATAATAAATTACCACAACAATGGTTTAGATTCTGTTGGATGTTACTAAGGACTTTAAAGAACTTTGGTTACTTTTTAATGGATACTTCACATCATTTTGTTTTTTTCAACAATACACCTTACCTTCAGTTACATATATTATCCATGCCCTCTGTCCAGTACATGAAACATCCTGTTGTCCTTTTCCTTCATTTTATTTTTTGAGGCAAAACACCTCCTGTGTTGTTCTCTGCATAATGATGCAGTGACAAAAGCGTAAAATCATTTACATTATGCAAAACCTGAATTTCTCACGGAAGATATCGCGGCCTGGGGTGATTCATTCTGCAGGCAGTAGTGGGCACTTAGGGCTTGCAACCAAACCCAAACCCTGTGATAGCATCTAGGCTAACAATGAGCTGTGCAGCTTTTCATACACTTTTGTACTTGCACAGCCAATAGAGCACAGAAGAACTCTTGTGTTACTATTATAAGACCAGATCGACTGCTGTGACTGCGACCTTGACTCCTGTTAGGTAGTTTTCAGGTGAGTTAAAGGTACCTTAAGGTGGATTTTTGACTGCTGGAGCAGCAATCTGTCATTGGACAGTTGGTGCCGCTAACAAATGTAGCAATTAGCCAACAAACGCAGTGAAAAAGAGGACTGTTAGCAACAAACATGTACGTGAACAACGCGTGCTTTAAACTTTTGTTTGTTTATTACTCCACAGGGCTCCTTAAAGTTCATTTAGCAGCAGGTGGCCCAGTGGTGTAGAGCTTTAAGCCGCCTGGTTTGAGTCCAACTGGGGATCATTGCCAAGAAACCAATTGGCTTTTGGTGAGCCATTAAGTTACATTACATTAGTAATCAGTATCATCCCTTAAAAGACTGATAACATCATGGTGTTGTTTAGCTCAGTTGGTAGAGCAGCTGCCTCATGTATGAAGGCTCAGTCCTTGCTGCGGCAGCCCAGGGTTCAAATCTGACCTGTGGCTATTTTCTGTCATTCCCAATCTCTCTCTCTCCACACATTCCTGTCACTCTTCAGCTGTCTCTATCCAAATAAAGCTTGAAAAGGCCAAAAAAAACCCCTTTAAAATAAAGACTGATAACATCATTATTTATTCCATTAAGCTGAAATAAAAACACATACAATAAATCTGAGGCACGATTTTGTTCATCCCGAAATAAAGAAAATTCACAGTAGCCTGACACCACAGACTGTTTGTACTGACTGCTGATGAATAGATGATGACTTGAAGAAGACTAAGAGGGGGAGTTAAATGACCCTTGACACACACAGATACACACACACACACACACAAACACTGAGCGCTGATAGATAGTAATTGAAGGGAGAGCCTTTCTAGACCTCATTAAACAGAAATGTCTCCCGCAGCTGTAAAGAACTAGGGGGTAGATCCGGCTTCCTTCAGCACACATGACACATTCAAGTATGTACACACACACACACACTCGCACAGACACAATTAGACGAGTAGGTGGTGTGAGAGGAGCTGCTGGTGACGGATTTATTAAAGGATAAACGACAGGCTGTAAAATTGCGACATCACCAGTGACCATGTTGTTGTACTGATGGAGCTGAGGTAGACGTGTAGAGTGCTGCATGTACACCATGACAAATCCCATCTCGGCAGAAAATCACCTGTCACAGGTAGATTTGTTCTTGTACCCCACGTTTTCTCCTCCTAGACAAAAAGTGATTTTGTTGATAACAGTAATAATAAAATGACGATGAGTACTGATGATTTTTCCAATTGAAACACACATTCAGCCTGCTGATTTGACACTGTAGCATCAAACCTGCAAGCTCTGATTTTTAGTGATTCTGTTTTACATTCTTATATACAATAGTAATCTGAATATCTTTAGGTGTTGGACTATAGGTTGGACAAAACAAGAAATTGCCTACCTTTATTTATTTTTTCACAATTCAGACGTTTTATAGACAAAACAAGACAAGAGAAGGAAATAATGGCTAGAAGACTTAGAGTGTCATTTCTGTTGTGGTAGCCAAATGTTATGATGTATGTGTTTGTGTGACTTTACCGCATCCATTAAGGCCAGCATATCCACTAAACCTAAAACATTTATTGATTTTTGTGGGAAAGTTTGGTGCTGCCTAATTAATGGATCCATGTGGATCTTTTCCACCATTTGAAACAGCTGGTACTCATTCTTCTGTCACCGTGTTGCCCAGGTGTCAAGGTGTTAGCAGCACTTTGAAACAGATGTTTGACCACAAAAAAAGAGCTGATTTTTGTGAGTCTTGATCGGACGTCAAGTCTGGCCAGTATAGCCGTGTATCTCCCGCACAACCCGCCACACGGTATTTTACGAAGGTGATCAACCGTGTCAACGTTCAGTGACTGCTGAAACAGTATTACACCTGTCCTTTAATTCAAGGTCGAACTTGATTTGTTTGGAACAAGCAAACCCCTCAAGGGCTTAACTAATGAGGACTTCCCTCAGGCCATCCAGCAGAAGTAGGATGCTGCACAGGAGAGAGGAAATACTGCCAATACAGGAGCGTGTAGCAGCGTTAAGGTCCGCCTGCCCACACACTCTTATCACTCCTACACTCCAGGGGCTGTATTCACACGTAGCTGGTGCATTTTCAAATCGAGTGACCATTTCATTTGTAGTATCACAGAGCAATCTGTGCAGAATAAGGACAGTTTAATTAGTTAATGAGCGATTAATACATTTGGAGCACTTAGACAGCATTAGATCTGGTGACAAACGGAAACACTCTGATTAATGATGAAATACATAATAATGGATGGAAATTAAATAAAGGAGGGATATGTGATTTATGTCTCTGTGGGAGATATGGTGCTTTATGAATTGCGTGTGTTCTATAGTGATTTTAATCCTCCCCTTGTCCTTCTGCCCCATAATCACAGCTCAAAATACCTACTGTTTTTTTTTTTTTTTTTAGCACACTTGTTGTAGTTGTTGATTTTGTTGTGCTATAATTAAGGTTATGTATAGCTGGCAGCTCGTGTAGTCCTACGTTTTTGGTTTTATGAGGAGCAGTCTGGGGACTGTGTTGTCTCTTATGAAGCATTTCTTGTAATTTGGAGCCGGCTAACATGCCTTAGTTACAGAGGAAAATCACTCACATCCCCATGGAATATTAATCTTGCCCCACTTGTGGACTACTTCGTCATTATTTATGTTTCTGTTGTGACCACAAATGATCCTGTGTGGGAGAACAAATTAGTGAAATTATTCACAAATCATCTTGTCCCTCAGGAGCAGTTGTTGTGTGAAGACTGCTCAAGGTGCAAGGAGGGTGACTTTTAGAAAGTTTTGTAAGGAGGAGAAAATGTCTGCGATGGAGAATCCTGTATAAAGCTCAAATTATACGTTCTGCATTCATAGCTGCAAGGGCACACTAATACTAATTTTGTCCGTGGAAGCCCTACTTGAACCCCAAGTGCATTAATATATTTTTAAGAAAGAAAAGACGTGAGCTGAATAGACCCGCCGATCCAAATGGTCGACCTGAGCTAACGCTATTAAAGAGAGAAGGCTAAAAAAAAATCTGCCTTCAATGAAAAAGGAGCCACTGTATAATTATAATGTACCAAGAACAAACGTAAGGTCATAGAAACTAATCCGAAAACTAATTTGTTCATACGCTGAACTTAATGACTGTACTCAGAGCTTAACACGGTATTTAGGGTTGACGAAATGTAATGTTAGCCTAATACTCCTCCACAAATACACACCGGTGAACCTCTTGTTAAGAGACCAGCTCAGCTACGACACAGGTACACACTGACTCCTTCAAATGGCCGTAAACGTGCCTGTAGTTACCCCGTGAAAAGCTCCAGCAGACTCTCTGTCTGTCCAGCGGAGGATCAGAGAGTCTGGCAGTAGCTTCTCGTGGCTGATTACCGGCTTGACGTCGCCCCACGCCTCAAACTCTGCCTCCAGGCCTCCGGGCAGAGTCTGAGGATGTAATTACCCTCCATAAGTTAGAAAAGTGCCACAGATTAGATTGTGCGTGAATGCTGGCCGTGATGGATTTCGTTGAGCTTTATATAACAGTTCTTGCTCAAATGGAAATTGTCAACAATTGGCAATATTTGCAGGTTGGAAGCAGTGAGGGTTTTCATCGTTTTCGGCTGCGCTGAGAGGGGGATGGTGTGAAAGTTAAAGTATTAAAGGTGTTAAAGTATTTTTTGGGGGACATTTGTGCCTTTACTAGAGAGTCCACGGTAGAAACATGACAGGAAATTAGGGGAATGACGGGCAACAAAGGTTTCCAACATTGTGGGTTAATAGTAGGGCACCCTAAGCTTTTCATTTATTGAATAAGGTCCATTAACCTTCAACCTGCAGGAAAGAAGCTGTATTAATGGAGCCGGCTCTTGAGTTCCCCCTTTTTGCTTTAATTAGAACATCAAAGGTCACGGCTAGACTACACACCGCAGATGCTTCAATGGCAAGGTATTGTAATGCCATGGAGGAATGTGCTGGTGTGCATGAATCACAGCAGTCATCCCGAATAAAGCTGCAGCACAGACCTCGAAATGGATTTTATCTGCAGTGAGCAAACGTTAGACGGTTTTTGTCACTTTACAGCAGACAAATCAGACCATCCGCTGAAGTCCCACATGTACTGTCTCAGAATGAAGTGACCTCCTTTTTGAGCTGAACTAGTTTCAAAGACAATGGATACGGCTCTCATCACATTCGGTGCGATGTAAAACAACATCAGACACATCCGTCGCTCGTGTGATAACCACTTCTCCTTATGAAAAAGCATTGCCGTGAGCAGAGGCCAAGCTTTAAATGAAAGCTGACACACGCTCCAGCACAGGAAGTGCGTTTGCATGGAAAGTCCTAGTTTTTCACGCAACCATCTGTCTGTCTACTGGCTTTTCACTGTTTAATCAGAGCAATATGAAGCCAGGAGATCTGGTTCCCCCCAGAGATATACATCCTCCGAGGCTTCTGGGAAGTAACTGAATGGCTTTCTAGAGCACCTCTGAAAATTGAAGCTGTTTGAAGATGTGTCAGCCTTCCCTTTTCTTTAAAGGGTTTTTCTGTGACTTTGAGGCATCTTGTCTTAGAAAAACACAGGCCTGGTAGTGCAATTGTGAGACTGACCAGTCATTATCTTCAACATGTTTTTGGTACTTCATCCATCTGATCCTTCATATTTTGGCAGCTTTTTCTCAGTCCAGTCATCTATACGACTTCCTCTCCTCTTTTGTCTCTGAGCTCTAGTCTGGGCTATCCCAGCTTTTGAAATTAGTTGCAGCAGTAATCCCTTAATCAGAGTGTCTCGCTGGGATTACCACAGACGGCAGCCTCAGTTACTACCCCTCCACCACCACTGGCAATTGTTGAGCCTGCAGTATTGGATTTACATGCCATCCTCCAACTTGTACAACTACGAAACAATAATGGTATGAACTGATGTGACCTTGCCCACTGCAATGAACTTTGTTTTCTGCCATGAAGCCATCAGAATAAAACTAGTTTCCCCTAAATATTAGAAGATTGTCTTACTTTTATTTGGGTTATAATATAATGTTAAATAATAGTATATTATCTGTAAGGAAGTACATTGAATGTAATCATCTCAACTGTGCCAAATATTAGCTTTCACATCAGTTTACCATGGCTAAAAAGTATTAATCAGTTACTGACGTAGCTAACATATCCTCCTCTGCTCCTTCATCAAGTGATTTCATTTCTCCAGTTGGTGTTGGTTGGGTTTGAAGACTACAAGTTTGGAAATAAAACTCTGGAGGTGGGGAGTTAGAAAGAAGTGAGCTAACCAGACCTCTGTAGCCCACTCCTTATCTCTGCACAGCAGCTCCAGGCTACATTAGCTGCTATTAGCATAACCCACCCAAATCTGACTCAACCTGTTGGCAGTCTAGTTGTGGGTAATTTGGCACCAGTTTTTGACAAGAAATAAGTATGTATTGATTATGATTATGATTATGATTATGCTACTTTCATGGTCAAAAGAGATGATAATTTCCATATCTATATCTATATCTGACTTCTGCCTCGATGTGTTCAGAGTTAGGGTTATCCACAGTCGTGTGACTCTGACGATGACAATCTGAGTTTCACTTCAGGCTGGATGCATTTCTGTGAATTTTATACAAACATTCATGTTCCCAGAGGATGAATCCTATTGATTTTGGTTATTTAGTGCCACCATGAAGGTTGGCTAGGTTTTTCTTTTGTGATATGTTTTGACAACCGGATGGATTGTTGTGAACTCTGGTGCAGACCTTGAATTGTAGTAACTTTGTTGTTTAGGACCAAATATCTGCACAACTAATGCCATTCCCATTAGCCTCAGTTGTACTTTGGGTTTAGCGTTAGTTAGAAAAAGCACTGCTGTGCCTAAGTACAGCGTCACAGAGCAGGCAGCATAGCTGTAGACTCTTATCAGATTATTTAATACAATAATATAATAGTAAATATGATAATAAACCTTCCTGGGCTGTCAGAGTGCTAACATCAGTTATACTGCTCATTCGGCTCTGAAAGAATTTAATGGAGTCGTGCTGTACAGATGTACACTAAGGTGTTCAATCATTTCAGCCTCCTATAACGGGAGTGTTAATGCTGTCCGGGCATGCACTTCAGAGAGTGCAGAAAACACTCTGGATAGTCCATCACAGGGTTGAGCTGTACTCAGTCATGAAGGTTTTAGAGTCTCACAGCTCACCACAGCTGTGGGAGGAAGGCAGAATACCCAGAAGCAAACCATGCAAATATATAAGAGAACATGCAAACTCCACACAGACAGGACCAGGACTTACAGCCAGAGTCCTCTAGTCATATGCTACCAGTCATTATCCAGCTTCAGCAAGGCACACACACATTTTATGTAACCAATATTACTGCTTCAATGGATTTTACATCATGTTCTGCCTGTGAAAACATTTGTTTAATGTGTTCTGTGGCTCTGGATAAGCTTTGTCAAGTCTGAGAAAATAAACGTTATCAGGATTTGCTTAGATTTGGCTGAAAATTTGTGTCTGTTTTGGAGTAGAGAGCGCTGAGGTAGCCACTGTTCTGCTAGCTTCTGTAACTCAATCTCTCATTCAGCATTTCTTTCATCTCTTTCTGAAAAAATGAAGCGCGTTCCCGGCCGGGGTTTACTTTCTCTCTAGTTTACAGCGTGGCAGTCCGTCGGTACATGATTTGTAGCCTAACTGTCACACTGGACTGTAAAGAATCGAGAATCGCCAGTCTTTCCAGCAGCGGCTCACACTGATGTCTCTAAAACAGGCGCCTTAATTAATGTCAGCTCTGGAGAGGCCCCATTTTTGGAAGTGCAATGACCTTCAAAAGTGTGCAGTGTCCTCCTTTCCCTCCTACAGCATTTCACATAGACACTTTTGCAGAAGCTTTTCCGGCCTGCTGCTGCTCCAAAGTGTCAGGCTTCGTTGTTCACACAAGGTGCCCATAATTCAAATGATGAGTCATATGTTTGTGGCAGATGAACTGAATGCAAAGCAGTTCAGCTCACGATATAGTCCACAATGCCACACTACCTGTCTGACCTTGAAAAATGGATTTGAGAGCTGATTTATATTACAGGGGAGAGAGAGGGGCAAGTGTGTGCCTGTGTGTGTCACCATGAGGCAGCCATACAGAGAATTATTAAGTTATCTCGGTCTTAATGAGCACTTGGAGAAAAGGATAACGCACCAAGGTCAAAAAGATCGATTAAACTGTGGGATCATGATTATGATTTTCTAGCTGGAATTAAATATATTTTCGCCTTTATTGTATATTAATATAAAGGTGTATAAGGGACAATAATGAGGTCATTAATGATGGTGAACCTAAATGCTGTGAGTCATCATATTGGCCCAACATTTGAGCAAAATGATGGCTATGTAGTTAAATGTGCTGCTGTCTCCTGGGATGAATTGTGCAAATATCAGCCCTTTATTTTTTCCTTTAAAAGCAATTTAGTTGACAAGTATGACAACATACTACAACTTCATTAAGTCTACGCTGTGTGTGGTCCTAGAGGAAAACCATGGGGTCATTATTAAATAGGATGTGCTTTACTATTTTAAGTGTTGTCTGTCGAAAATGTTTTTGATTTATCTTTTCTCAAAGTTTATTGAGCCAGAAATGCTCAGTCCAAAACCAAAATATGTTTGACAATTATATAAAACAAAAAATGCAAATATTCACATAAAGAAGAGGAATTATTAAAAAAAATAGCTGTCATTTGTATTCTGGAGATGGTTCAGTGCTGTGAAAGCCAGACTGAGACATGTCTGCAATGCTTCTCTCAAATACTGAACAGATTACACAAGAAGTGAGCTGCTTAAATTATTTTCTGATTGTAATTACAACGTAAGGATTTTAAACTTAATTCAAGTTTGTTAAGTATTATGGGGTCGAGGTTGCATCTATTTAGGAGAGGTTTTAACAACAGCTGTTCTCTGAGCCACGGGTGTCACGGCAGTGTGCAGGGAGGGGTTCACAATCGCCACCATTTCATCCTCTAAGCAATTTAATACTCTCTTAAAACAGATGGTGAGGATGGGATCAAGTCAGCATGCTGAGGCTTGAAGTGACATTTCTTTTTTGCAATAAACATTTCCCTTTTGACAGCCTTGAAGGAAATGGTGTGTGTTAGGTGATGTCATTGACATCAAGGTACGATAAATGATAAATGACTCAATTACAGAGAACATGTTGTCATCTTGGCTGTTTTTCCCAACATGGCTGCAGCAGGGAGGATGAACAGACCGAGGGCAGGGCGAAATCGTCTTAAAGGACAAGGATGGCAATATTTTATTTTTTATTATTCTTACGAAATCCCAAGAAAATATTAAAACCAGCAGTGAATTCATCCTACAAACACTTATTTCCTGTGATGAACATGGTTTTTGTTCTTGGACGTAGTAACTCAAGGACTCACACAAGAGCAGACTATGATATACAGCTTCAATCTCCTTAGTTTTAGATGTTTTACATGTGTTTTAGGTGTCGTGTTCTGCACAGCACCTGCGAAATGTTCTGAATTTGCTTTTTATTTGCACCTTTGATTGGGTTCTTCTCCATGGCTCATGGGTATTGTAGTACTTAACAGCAGAGCCGTCCAACATGTCAAACTAACAGACAAAACATAATTTCTAAGAAAACGATTCAAACTGTTGTCCGTAATGTTAACCGAAAGAGTCCATGTTTCTATGTTAAATAACAGTTATTAAGATATATTATTTTGATTTTACAGCCCACAACTTAACTGATTGGTTCACTTCCATCCATTTTCAGCTGCATTGAGCCACAAAAAAACTCTCTTCTAAAATCCATCATACAAGACCTGCTCAAGACCAAACAGCACACAAGTTATTAACTTGCTATGCTAGGTATTTTGTGGGCTTTAGAGGGGTTGGCGAACACCAAAATGTTTGTTTTTTAGAGTTGAGCATTCCTGTTGTCTGACAATATTTTGATGGGAGTCAATAGTGCAGTGTTAGTAAATCAGTTCTGACACTTAAACTGGTCAAGACACTGTTGTTTACGTGAAACTGACTCATTTAAAGTAGGTTCCAGAGATAGTTCAGGTCAGGACATGATGTGGCTCCCCTATAGGCTCTCAGCAATCCACCAATGATCCAGCTGGTGGATTACATAATACTGCCTTAAGGCTTTGTGCAGAGCAACACTGGGCCTGCTCAAAAACCTCAGAGGGAATTACATGTAAGTTCCTCAGTCTATCTGTGGAGGCTGAGCTGAGGCTGGAGGCTTATCTGGGAACTGACTACACTTAGATACAACGGATACACAACTGTTTCAAATACAAAGCTGTACGCCTCATCTCCTTTGCTCTGTCACCTTGTCCAGTTACAGTCATGTCTTGTTGAAGTAGTAGAGCCACTGCCTACACAACAGTCCCAGATGTACTGGAGGTTGTTACAGGAGTTCCGTGGCAATAGAGGTTTTTCTATTTCATGACACATTAGACACGCCTCTCTGCAGCCAACATTGTGCACTTCATCGTAAGTGGAACGTGGCATTGCAAATGCATACAGCAGCACTCTGTGACGTCAACGGTAACAGTTGCTCCATCACTTCCACGGTGTTTGAAGTGTTACATCAGCAGAGCTCCGAAAACATCCAGAGGTGTACTTAGGTCATGAGGTGGAAGTGCTGAGAGGGCAAAACAACCACACACTTTTGCGTTGACATCTGCTGTTGTCTTCAGCTTTCGGCTCACTACACTGCGCACTGTGATCTTACTGTTTACTGTAGATGGGCTCATCTTGCAATATGGTCAGTGAGACGACACGTCTGTGCAGAACCGCTTCATTCCACAGTCATGGCTTGTTTCATGCTCAAGTTAACACTGTTGTTGTGTTTATATAAAAACATTTCATTTTCCTAGCATCAACAGCCACAGCTCCACAGCCACAGAGTCTACAGTGGATCCTCTATGAAAACGTTCTTGTTATTAAAGTGTAACCAAACCACCAAATTCTGCTAGCTCCCTCTCTGCTAGCAAGTTTAAAAACTGCAATAGGACAATGACTGTAGGGGGTGTGGCCTTGGTTGGTGATGAAAGCTGCCACCATACATCACCTGCCTCCAAAATCAGCCAATAACGAGATTCAAATACAATAACCGAGTTTCCGCCAGTAGATGGAGGTAGCTTTGCATTTTTGTCAAGATTTGGACCTGAACTGATCAAGAACAATACTAAATACTGATATATACTGCTTCATATCTTTAAAATAGTGTTTTAAAGGGGTAAGTTAGTCTTGGGATATTTTGTATTCTTCTTATTGTTGACAAATCTAATGGAAAGAACAAAACCAACAATGAACTGATCTTGCTAACAAGCGCCGTCTGTCTCTGTCTGTGAGCCTGATTCCTCTGTGCCACAGAGCTCCATTGTTCATCAGTGAGCCACAATGTTGCACTGGGTGACATGTTTCTTCATTACCATGAACACACACGTCGAGTTTATTCTCAGTCGAGCCCACATACACCGTCCTGCTGCTGCCGGATGAATAAAACCCTGTGAGCGCACAATGGGAGAAATATGCGCAGGCATTCTCTGTCTAAAGATGCCCATGCACATGGGTCAGTTTCATAAATTTCCACTCCCACAGTTAGCCACACACCCTTAATCTATACCATATCAATACCTCAGTCATAGTACAGACTGTATAAATGAAAATGGACATAGTTTCTATGACGCCAACCATAGTTTTCCTTTAATGCAGTTGTCATTAACGGGGAAATTAGCTATAGAGACCAAAACTGTTTTTTGTACCAGACTGTAAATATGTTTATATCTGCTGTGAAGTTGGACATTTTAACATGGGGGCTTATGGAGGCTGACTCGTTCTGTAGCCAGCCTCAAGTGGCCGTTTGAGGAACTGCAGTTTTCAGCGCTTTACAGCCACGGAGGTTGCCACTTGGTGCCTGGACAAAGCCAGCTATAGGTTGGAATAATTATGACTTTGGTACATCGGCAGCAAAGCAGGAAGTCATGTGATGTCGCTATGACAACGATCATTCCTTGGATGTTTACTTTTGTAACCATGTTGACAAATGTCCCTTAATCCCCTAACAAAGTAGATATTTCAGTTCAAATCGTGATATTTTCCCTAACTCGAACCAAACCACTCCGTGACCTTTACTAAACCCTCGTATTAAATGAATCAGCCACAATATAAATATAGTGTATGTCTCAGCCGTATTCAATTGTATATCTCCATTAGGCCTTTTAGTATTGAATGCCTCAGTCTAACTCTCCATTAGACCTTTTTAGTATTGAACATCAGCTCACTCTATAGGAACAGGAACAGATTTTAATGTACCTCTCTTATGGAATATGTGGCACTGGTTCATTCTGCCCCCCACGAATGAGTCAATCTCCAAATACAATAAGATTAGCACCCTTTTCTAGCAGGTTTTATTTACTTTTTAATAACTCATTTTCAGTAAGGTTGATTTTTAAATGAAAAATGACTCATGCCAGTCCCCTGGTGAGTCTTTTTATCTAACCCAACTTAGCTAGAGTGCTGTCACATCCTGAACCTGATTTATCTTCGATGAAATCACACCGCCCTCAGATCGTTTTAGAAAAACATGTGTATACTTGTCTGAAGTATGTGTCAGGTACACACAGTCTCACAGCACATTTTGTTTTTTATAAATAAGCAGTATATGTGTGGGACATGATGTATGCATCGCTAACAGATCCTGCCTCTGCTGTGCAGCTGTAAATACTCATACTAGAACACGCAGCTCCCCCAACAAATGCGTTATTTACTATTTCAGGAAATTAAACACTAAAAGTATTAAGAAATTAACCAATCCAGTGATGTTTTGGACTTTTCATGGATGCATGAATGGAAAGGAGCAAACATAAGGTTTCTACCGTAAAGACGAAACAAAGACTAATTTTTCTGTTTCCAGCAGTTCAGATGCAGCATCAGTGGTTTCCTGCCACTCAACATTAGATGCCAGAAAGCCGAGCAACAGACTAAAGCGCCACATGGTGTGTGTGGACTGAGGAGACAAATTAATTCATCAAAGTCACTTGAAAGCCATCTTAACGGAGAAGCGGCAGTAAAATTTCAGAGGTTACTGCTGCTCTATGTGTTACATAATCCCGCTATGCCCTCTTGGGAGTACTGTGTTCACATAACAGTAGTTGCTAGAAACACACTAAATTCATGTTTTCTTTTGACCACATATTGGAAGACTGGATAAAAAAGAAAATGTGAGGCTGGAAATAGCCAGAGGATTTTCTCTCTGCTCCTAAGTAAAGGCTCTTCTGTTTTCCTGGTTTAATATGAGGATTGCCTGGAAGAAGGGACCGCTGCCCGAAGCTGAACATATCAATAGAGCCATGTGAGTTCCAGTGGATCTACACTCTCACCTCCACTTGGCGTAGAAAAGGTTCAATATTTAGAATAATGAAGTGGGAGCTCGTTCTGCAGGTTTGGCAGCAGGACGACTGACACCATTGACTGTCAGTCACTCGCTTCTGTGTTGCTATGGAAACAACCTTGTTGCTCCACTCTGGGGCTAAATCTGTAGAAAAGAAAGAGCTTGTAGAAAGCAATGGTAAAAACACACACACACACGCACACACACACACACACGCTCACACAAAGCCATGGCTGCATGCATGAGTCATCTGCTAACACATACACTCAGAGCTCTCCAATTTTCACTGCGAGCAGCCTGTCAGAGCTCCCTACACGATTGTAGCTAAACACAGCCGCAGCAAAGACCACACGAGAGAACAAAAGCAACAACAGACTGTGGTGAAGACCATGGGAGAGGAGACTGTAATCACCTCTGACTCAAGCATGCCGCTATATTCAGCTACAGATATTATAGACAGGCAGGGAAAATTTGAAACTCTGCAGGCGTGGGGATTATGTTATAAATATTACAAGTAGTCAATTAATGGAGGGAATTAAGTTTTTTAAGATTTAGTTGCTTTGTTTGATTAGTTGGGAGTACCTACCATTCCACTGTCACTAAACAGTGACAGTGGAACAGGAAATCCAGTGACTAGTTCAAATGTTGATTTTGTTTGGCCTCGTTTTATTTCTTATTTTCTTGCTTTGGCCAAATCAAAACTGGTTCACTTCTCCAAGGTGACCTGGAGGACAGAGGACCCTCCGAGCGGTGTGAACTCTGTACTATTTTGAGTATTCAGCAAAAAAGAAAAAAAAAAAAAAAATGCTCCAGTTAAGGAAACTTTGACATTTTGCAAGTATTGAACACGCACACATGACCTACAGCTATAAACTTAAAACAGTCTCTTTAGCTTCTTAATTCATTTTCATAAATAAATACAGCATATGAACCTGTTTGTCCTTTACTGTGTGTTGAGGTCATGTGCAGCATCCTGGGGATGAACACCAATCTAATCCAATGCGTTGTTGTGACAGAGAGGAGCTGATTCTCTTGTTGTGGTTTTGTTGTATTGGGTTATTTTAGCTCTGTATGTGGATGTGCATTTGTCTCCAACATATATGTTATTTTTAAACATATACACTGAAACGCGCCTCTTATTTGATGAAAATTACAAGACAGACAGAAGAAAAGCGTCAGAACACATTGCTATGAATTCATGATTTTGCTGACCAGTTGAACCAGTGCTGGTCTTTCATCCATTCAGTCGTGTTGTTGCAGTGTGATGGTGTGAACTGAGATTAAGCTCCCGTTTAATCCACCTCCACTCCACATGACCTCACCGTGATGCACAAGCCATAGGGAACTGTCATTGGTGCGCTGTGTGTTCTCCAGTGTGACTTGCAGCCAATCAGAGCTCCTCAGCTCAGCATCCACCCCCACAGGGCAGCCAGTGGTAAAAGGAGTGAAGAGAGAGAGGGAGAGAGGAGAATGTTTCTATGAATGGAAACATGGAGGAGAGGACACTTGTGATGAACAAACCCAAATACTGACAGATAGACCCTCCCTGCCGCTCATCTCCTGATTTCTATGTTCTTTTCTCTCTGTCTTATGTAACAAACATCATTCCTTCACTTCAGTCTGGTGCTACCAGCAGCTCAAAAAACTCAAATCTGAGCGAAAGAGATGGAATCAACATCAGTCAATGCAGTCATCTGTATTCATATTGATATTAGCCACAACCCAGTAACCACACATTGAAAACCACTCAAGAAAAGGGGCTGATTGTCATTCACGCATCATCTCGTACAACTACAAACACATTTGTGATGGTTGAAGGTCAAACTCAAGCTTGTTGTGTCTAAAATGGATAAAAATAACCATGTTTAGTGTTTTACCTCACACTTTCTGGGTAACGTTAACCCATTATCGTGCTATATTGATCCAAACTGGGCAGACCCAGACTTTACTGAACTGCTTGTAGCATCAGACTGAAGTAAAGGAATCTGATGTGTTACATAATTTGTCCCGACAGAGTTGCGCGACTGTGTGATCCACCTTTTCAAGAAGGAGCACGACATATTTCACCAATACGGCAGCTACATTTTCAAGGAGAGGTTTACCCAGGAGGTTACTATGGTTACTGCTTTATGGGGTCATGCTTTAACTACTCTGTTCCTGATGTTTCTAGCCCTTGACCCAGTTTGAGAACAAAATCAAGGACCTGATGAAAAAAAAAAGTTTCTAAGGGAGGAGAGAGGAATTACAGGACTGGATACACATATCTCTGAGATAACCTTGTTTCTAATGCCAGCAGTGGGTGTACTTAAAAAAAAAAAAAAGAGGAGACACCAAGCATGAATAACCCCATTATATTGCTACAAGCAATTTAGACCATCCCTCTTGTTCTAATTAGAGATGTTCAACGTTTAAAGTCACTGAACAGACGTGCAGCAAACTACATCACACAGCACAGAATGAGTCAGAACAAAATAAGCAGCTCTGCCACCTGTGGACCAGAACTGAACATCAGACAGGAAAGCGTCTGTGCTGAACCCACTCAACCATCTTTCTATGTGTATATGCCTTTTCATAAGACTTTATTAATACACCTGATGAAGGCCACCTGCACCTGCAGTAAGGTTTATCTCTACCTCACCATGGCTAGGATTTTGAAGCTTTCAGTAGTACCACACATCTCTTTAACCTCCTGCTCACACATGCTACAGGCTACAACTGTGACGGGATCCCAGTTATTGTGAATTGAACCGGCCCGCAGGTGCTGCCAACCAAGACCGCGCCCCGTCTTTCAGTTGACTGTCACCTTGCACGTCATAGTGGCCCATCTGGAGTTTTCCTGCGTCACTAACCTTCACTTTCGATGTCCCAATGACAGATCTGCATGTCTGAGATCCAATTATAATATAGGCAAAATAAAGACGACAAGAATGCTACTTAAAGCTCCAGTGTGTAAAATTTGCGGCCTCTATTTTCAGAATAAGACAGACATGGAATATAATATTCATAACCATGTTTTCATGCATGTATAATCATATCATATCATATCATATCATATCATATCTTTATATCTACAGTGGGAACAGGTCCTCTTCCGTGGAGGCCGCCATGTTGAAACTCCATGTTTCTACAGTAGCCCAGAACAGACAAACTAAACACTGACTCAAGACAAGGCCTTTCAAGTTCGGTTTCCCCCTTTACACTAGGTAGGCGAGGGTGATGTGAGGAGATTGCAATGCAGCGATTACACCACTAAATGCAACTAAATCCTACACACTGGACCTTTAACACCAGCTGTAACTAAATGCCATCATAGATCAACCACATCGTCAGAATCGCCACCGTATGCAGCAACAACTCGAGTTCAACCCCAGAAGTGTCCCTCGTCATGTGATTATTGCGTATTATGGTTTGGAGCAGCAGTGGAAGGTATTTTCCCGCATGATACGTCTTCATCCTTTAGATCAAAGTCTCTTTTGCAAACTGTGAGCACAGACCGCTTTTCTGTCAATACTTTGAAGTTCAGTGTTGATACAAACCCCCTTTGAGAGGAGAGAGTTTCACCCAGTCCATGAAATTCTCACATAGAAAATACGTCACAGATTGTCTGGATATATTTGGATGCGTCAGGATGAACATGAGTAATTGCCTTTTTAATACATTTAACTATTTCTGTAACACGATCATCAGTGAGGTTATTTGTAGTTTCTGTGGGTTGCCATGGAGAGAGGAATATTCCCTGTTGTGTCTCAACTTTTCTGTTTAACTTTTTCCCATCACTACACCGTATAGAGAGAGCAGAGGCAAATCATAACTACAGATATGAAAAGTCAACTATAACATCAAATGCAAAGCAAGACTATTTATATAGTGAGTTTCATTCCCAGGAAAATACACTGTGCTTTATAGAGAAACAAAGATAATCAAATGAATGTTTTAAAAATCTAAATATGTGGATCAGGGAAGTAAATATGTTTCCGTGTAGACCTTTCTGTTTTAACAGTGATTGTTTTGTTTTACAAACCCTGTATTGTTTTAGTTCCTCTTTTTATTCTGGATTTTTCTCTGGGAAAGCACAGAGAGCATTTAAGCAGGAAGGACTATAAATGCTTTGTTCCTCTACCCACTACACCAACTTTTCATGTTTAAGCCTCGGAGCAGATGACAGGTCTGACAGGTCTGACAGGCACATAATATGAACAAAGCACAAAAGTTTCTCATCAAATTCTAAAATTAACCAGACGCCAATGCAGAGATCCGCTGTGATGTGAACACATTTTTTTGCTAAAATACAAGTACAAAGTCATCTCCTCTCTTTTTTGTGGAAAGCCTACATGTCTGTCCTGGATTCATTAAAGATGCTGAAGCTGTCTAGTGTTGGCTCGGGGTTTTATTGATTAAATCCATGCCATTTCTCATAACAGCCACACGGGCCCGTTCAAACTTAATTTACAGTATTTAATTGAAGAATATGTCCCTGTGTTGTGCTTAGCCAACCACAGTTAATTTACTTGAAACACAGTGCAGCTTCATTCAGCTAC
Organism: Protonibea diacanthus; assembly: GCA_028641955.1. Taxonomy (NCBI): domain Eukaryota; kingdom Metazoa; phylum Chordata; class Actinopteri; family Sciaenidae; genus Protonibea; species Protonibea diacanthus. The sequence goes on from CM053990.1 coordinate 12,958,515, forward strand.
TGCTACATTCAGTAGTATTAATTAATAATGTTTATTTATATGAAGCAGTAAAAGATAGTGTTGTGTTCAAATGTACTGCATGTTTTTGGTCATTTTAGTGTCATAGTTTTATGGATGGCAATGCCGTCAGTCAGTCAGTCATTGTACTACTTTGGTTTGATGGATTGCCATGAAATATTGTACTGACATTCCTGAAGATGAATCCCAATGACTTTAGTGATCCTCTGACTTCTAGCGCCACCATGAGGTTGTGTCTATAATTAGGTAGTACATTAGCATGCTGACACAGTAAGATAAGATGAACAGGGTAAACATTATACCAAACATTAGCATGTTAGCATTTTATTAGCATGCTGACATTTGGCCTTATAGATGGCTTCACAAACCAGCTAGCATGGCTGTGTGTGTTGACTTTGAGTTTGTGACTTTTGGGAAGTACTTTCTTAATGTCACTCATTACCTCCCACCTGTTGTCTTAATTAACGAATCAAGACAAGCTTGCAAATTAATAACGTGTAAAAAGGTCAGACGCAGGTTTGATGAACGAGCCGTGTGTTCAAAGGCATTTAATCAACACTTCACATTAATCCTGCCTGACATGTTGTACGTGTATCAAGAATAAAAGTTTTGAGGTTGACTGGCTACAGATTATTAAATCAAATTATCATAAGGGTCCAGCACAGACATGAATAAATAAAATTTAATTTCACTTTTTTGCGGCACTGAAGCCAGCTTTGACCGTCACTCTTTAATTAAGCAGCGGACATCAGATCAGCTCAGGTTTATTTTCAACTTAATTTGCGAGGAAGAGCATCAAGAACTTGGGTTACCATGGTTACCTGCATCTGGAGGTGACCCAGTTATCTTGGTGACTCATGTTCAGCAATCCTTCAGCCCTTTAAACGACCCCCTCTTCTTCCTCCCACTCCCCCACCTGCTCCTCCTTTTCCTACCCAACTCTTGTTAACCTTAAGAAGGGAAACACCTCCTCCTCCTCCTCCTCCTCCTCCTCCTGCTCCTCCTCCTCCTGCTCCTCCTCCTCTGCTCCTCCTCCTCCAGCACACACAGCTCTGGCCAGATGTAGTGGTGTACCACTGCACTCAGACAGAGCTGTTGTGTCATTTTAATATTCTTCAAGACAAATTACTGGTACTGGCTGGCTCCAGCGGACAGGATATCTGTGTGTCCTCAAGAAGTCCTAAACTAATGCAGTTAAAACAATGAAAATGTGGTATTCAGTGATTAGAGGACTTGTTCCATCATTCAATGAAAATGGGGGGCATATTTTATGAATCTTGAATTCTGCTTGTATTTAAATGGAAACTTTTCATGCCTGTTTTCAGCTGACAGTTACGTTTTCATAAAGTCTAAAGGTGTTGTTGCCCTGAGGTCTTTCTTATGCTTTAGATATCTTATAATGTGTCTGCTGATTTTCATTTTAAGGATGGCCATTGTTCCGTAGCCACCACTTTGCTCCAGACGTAAATGAATCTGATTGCTGTGAAATTTGGTCCAAATATTCATGAGCCACAGAAGATAAAACCTACTGTATGTATGTAATGGTGTTTGTGAATGACCTCAATTGTATGTATCTGTGCTGCAATTTCTTGTTACTTATCAGCAGACGTGCTGCTACCAATATCTGTGATCAGCTAGGATCAGCTGTCATATCTGTCATGTCATGGCTGTTCTATATTGGAAAGGAAAAACTACATCTGTTAAGGCTCCAAGAATAGCAAGACCATCGGTATGCAGTTTGCTCCATCCAACATGTTGATATTGTGACTTGCTGTTTATCTACACATACAGATATTGGCTATTAAACATATATTTTACATCCAAATGAACAGGGCTAAATGAAGGGAGACATTGTCGATCTCCACAGAGGATTAGTGTGATGTGATTTTCTATTCCCTGACCCATTCATAACTGTGATGTCTCTCTTCACCACAGTAACTGCCCGTGCTCCCTGGCTGCCGCCTTGGCCAGAGCCACAGCAGACAGCCTCCTGCAGACTGACCTCTCCATCCACCACCTCAATAAGACTGTAGAAGATGGAGCTGACCCATTACCACGTGAGTCCTTGGAGAGCCCACGAGACTGCTCTCTCTCTCTCGCACACATACTCACAGACAAATTAGGTCTCTCTCTCACTTCATCCCACACACATACACAGGCATGTAACCACCAGGGCTTTGTCCCAGTTCTCCCCCGCAAAGCTGCATTAAGTGGTATTTGACCACTAGAGGGCAGAAAGTAGGCTCCAAAACATACAGCTAGGAGCCAACCATATACTACGTCCAACATGGGCCAAAAGATTTTCATTAAAATTACTTGGATAATGTTGCATTTGTAGGTTTTAGTTTAGAAATACCAACAAGAACAGCAAATGTGTATTCATCAACTTCTGCAAATAGTCCCAAAAAAATGGCTCCTGATTGAGTAACGCTTGTTAAAAACTACAGTTGCCAGCTGTTTTTGGAGAGTACTGTGCTTATTTTACAAATCAAGCTATGTATTTATGTTTTGTTTTTAAAGATTAACATCTTCAGTAGGAACTGATTTGAACACATTGTTCATTTTGGTCTTTTCACAAGGTTTGTTTACAATAACAAAGATATAGAATATTGCCTATCTTTTCTTTTAAGATAGGTCAAATGCAGGTGATAAATCATGTTGCACAAGTGTACTTCTGTACTTTAATCTTGCCTTAATCAGGCAGGTGGTAGCCAAAAAAAAACATGATGAATAAAGCTCAAACTGTTCTGCACCTCGCTGCGTGTACTTCCTCAAAGTCTTTTCTTCTTGTGTTGCATAACAGCCAATCACATCCTGTTTGATGTTGCTTCGTTGCACTCCACTGTTCATTCTTTTTCGAACATCGAACATCTTCATTTGGAGCAAGAGTGGGCAGACAGTCGGCTCACAAAGTCTTTCACATGCATGTACTTGGAGAAGGTGGAGGGGTGAGGGTGAAGGGAGGAAATGGGACACAGTGTAAGCCCGTCTGTCTCTTTCTTACTCTCTGTGTCTGTCTCACAATAATATATTTAGGAGAGCACAGCGAGAGAGAGAGAGAGAGAGGACGATGGCAAAGACAGGATAGACTTCTATACCTGCAGACAACATTAGTAGGTCGAGCCCATGCACACACACAAAGGCTGAAGTCATGATGCCACTTCTGGGCTAGCCTCTGTTCCACTAATGTCTGTAACTTTATGAAAAATTACAACAGATCCCTGTGGGGCCTCATTTTCTCTGGGGATGGGGACTTCTCCAAATTAATTTTTTGACACAGCAGAAGACTTTTAGCTTAATTTACACCCTAAAATCCAGATGAGAGATGATCAGAAAATGATGTCATGTATCTAAGTTGCGGTGACTATATTTGCCTCTCAGGCACTCTGCCTTAACATACTGGTGGATGTATCACTTAACTTTGGTGGATGTTGTTTTGACTGAGGGGAAGATCTGCTGGCACCACTCAGAAAGCTGAAAAAGTGCTCTCCCAGCATGTTTCGCTGGAGTGAGCATCAATCAAAGATGAAGCAGGATAGTGTTCTTTATACATTAAATTATAAATGCCACATTCATCATAAAGCAGCAGGTTTTTCAAGGAAACTAAACATTAAGCATAATTGATGTAGCAGTTAACATAGCGGCTCTAATCACTTTTATATTACCATAACTATAGAATGCACAATGGCCAATTTTATCATAATTTGGTGATTTCTAGAATGAAAAAATGAAAACAAATGCTTTAATTGTGTCCCCAGTATAGCGACTTCTGGAGAAAAATCACAAAGTGTCACTTAGTTTGATGACTTCTGTGTGCCAGATAATTAATCATGATTATTAATGAAGGAACGTCTGCTGATAAACTACAGAAAATATCTTTGACGTCATTCATTCGTTTCCGGATGTTTGAAACTTTTTTCCGGCCAGGTAAGAGCCCAAAAAGCCAAATTCATTTTTGTGACATATTCAAAGGGGAAGAAGGAAGTGGCACTACCAAAGAAATAAACACCAAAGTGTATTTCATTACACATCTTGAGAAATGAGACCTCTTGAGAAAGGCAATGATCAAATTTGTTTTTGAAAACTAAATTAAACACACTAGACATCAAATTAAAAAATTCTGCTGCAATGATTAGTTGATTAAATAGCTGGCAGAATGTTTGATAATCACTTCATTGTTTCAGTCATTTATTTAGCATGTTTTCTGGTGTGAACTAAACATCTTTGGGTTTATTGCATTTTATAAATATTGGATTAATATAGAGCATGAACATGTGGAGAACAGGACTGCACTACAAGAGTGGTCGAGGAAATTTCCATGGAAGTTATCCGCATGACTGGATTTTAATGTACTGTAACCGACGTGACTCCGAACAGGCTGGCCACAGCTGCAAACTGCTATAACTTAATAACCTTTGAAGCTCTTGATTGACTATGTTTGCGTGTGTTTGTTTGTCTGTTAGAGATGGAGTCTGTGAAGCTAGCCCGGCTGGTGTTTAATAGACTGTTCGAGATGTGCTGCCTCTGGCTGAAAGAGCTGCCCTTTCGCCGCCGCCCACAGCCGTACTACGAAACATCCATCCACGCCATCAAGAACATGAGGCGCAAGATGGAGGACAAGCACGTCATCATCCCTGACTTCAACACACTCTTCAATATTCAGGTAGATACAATCTGGCCAGGTGGTGTAAATGCCTTTTATAATTTAAGACTTCATGGAGGTGATACTTTGAATCTGTCTTCAAGATTTGGTAGCTGGATTTCTTATAGTTTTATTGGATTCATAATATATAGGATTAAAGTCACTGTTGTACAATCAACAACTATTATTCTAGTTTCAATACAAGGAATGGACATATTTGTTATTTATTGCACTCTGGGGGGAAGGAAATTGTCATATTTACTCCCTTCAGACAGAGTATTAATGTTATATGACTGTGTCTCTCAGGACCAGGAAGAACAGGCTTACTTCGCTGTGTTTGACGGTCACGGCGGCGTGGATGCTGCCATTTATGCTGCCAACCACCTCCACGTCAACTTAGTTCACCAGGAATCCTTCAGCCAGGACCCCAGCGAGGCCCTCTGCAGAGCCTTCAAAGTCACCGATGAACGCTTTGTGAAGAAGGCATCACGAGAGGTAAACACACATCTGCAAAGAACTGAAACACAAAAAAATGATTTACACCGGATAATACTGAGGAGTGTAAACCTGTGGAGTATATAAAGTAAATATCTTTTAAGTCAAATCTCTTATGGAGCTGAATACTGTAACAACGCGTCTGTGTCTTGCAGCACCTGCGTTGCGGCACGACAGGCGTGGTGACGTTCCTGCGGGGTCGGACGTTGTACGTGGCCTGGCTGGGAGACTCCCAGGTCATACTGGTCAGGAGAGGACAGGTTGTGGAGCTGATGAAACCACACAAACCGGACAGAGAGGTAAAAACACAGTGACGCATGCACGCACATGAATTTGTAGTTTGAGTTTGTATCGCACTTTAACTTACAGGTTGCCCACAGTAGAATCACATTCAGTCAGATGAGTAACCGCATTGATAAAGACATTACATTAGTGATATAGAGATATTTTTTCTTGGTTTTCCTTCTTGCTTTTCTTTCTTTGCTTGCTTAATCTTTGGTTGTTTGGTTACTGTATGTGCCAGACTATTTCTTGGCTCTGAGCAGTTGGCAGGCAAGCACTGCCATCAAGAAATAGTCATTCGTACACATTTTTGTGTTGCTATAACTGGTAATTAGTGATCTTTACAGATGCTTGTAGGCAAATTCTGTTACCCAGGCTAGCTATGTCCTCTGGTTTCCGGTCTTTATGAGGAGCTAAGCTAACCTGTTGGCTGTTGCCTTACATTTAACAGATAGATGTGAGGAGAGAGATCTTCTCTTCTTAGTCTAAAAAAGCAAATTAGCATATTTTCCCAAATGTTGGATTAGACCTTTAAAGTGTACAGATATTGTCCATAGAAGAAACACTCATTCGCCAATCGTTCGCAGGATGAGATTGCTATGTCGTCACCGTTTTGACCAGCTCTAAAGCCAGCTGTGATTCATGTGTGTGTCTGCAGGATGAGAAGCAGAGGATCGAGGCTCTGGGAGGATGTGTGATCTGGTTTGGCACATGGAGGGTTAACGGCAGTCTGTCTGTATCCAGAGCAATAGGTAACTAGTAGTTCAGTCAGTATACCACATATGTAAAAGACATAAGACAAAATCCCTGCTGAAACTGCAGGAAACTTTGCTGGTGTGAGCAGCCCTAACAGAATAACCTGTGTTACCTTGACAGGCGACTCGGAGCACAAGCCCTACATCTGTGGTGATGCAGACCATGGCATCTTCCCATTGGACGGTTCAGAAGACTACCTGATTCTGGCCTGCGATGGCTTCTGGGATACAGTGAGTCCAGATGAGGCGGTGCGCGTGGTCAGTGACCACCTCCAGGAGAATTCTGGAGACACCACCATGGTAGCCCACAAGCTGGTGGCCTCAGCCCGTGATGCGGGCTCTAGCGATAATATCACCGTCATAGTGGTCTTCTTGCGGGACCCCCGCTCCCCACCACCCACCAGCACAGAGGACGAGGAGGAAGGTGTGGTGGAGGGAGAAGTTGAGGAGGAGGAGGTCGCGGAGGTAGAAGAGGAGGAACAGGAAGAGGAGGAGGAGGAAGACGAGGCAGTCAGGGTAGAGCGAGATGGCGGAGAGGGAGGCAGCACTGCAGACATTGGGGGGAAGGGTCGCGGAGGCTGGCCCCTGCAGCAGTGCTCGGCCCCCGCTGACCTCGGCTATGAAGACCGAACGGACTCGTTCACGGACAGAACAAGCCTCAGCCTGTTGGGGCCTTCGCTGGAGGGCCGCATATCCCTGACCGAGGGCTCAAGTCAGCCCTGCTCCAACTTTAGCCTCGACCTCTTCACAACCTCCCCCATCTATCGAGAAGAACGCCCACAGAGGCGCAGGTCCTGTATCCCTTTTCAGGAGCCCAGCATGTCTAGCTTCACGGACCCACTGTGGCCCCAGACAGCCATGCTGTTAGGCCAGGCAGTGAGGCGAAGCCGCAGGCTCACTTATGGTAGTCGCCGGTTGGGTCAGAGGTGGCCAGGCAGATCCAAGGAGCTGCTAGGCTTGTTGCCATCTAGCCACTTGCTGCCGCACAATGAGCGCTACTCCAACAGGAGGCCCGGAGTGGCAGTGCCTCATCTGCCCCATGACAACACCATCTGAAGAGGTGACCCAAACCAAACCATCTCCTTCATTTATTCAGTCCTACTCCCCGCCCCTCTGCCCATCCTCCCACCTACCCACCTCTGCCTTCAACAACACATCTTTCTTTGATAGTAGGTAGTTGTGGCTCCTGCAGTTCTTACGTGATTATTCAATCTCTGTCGGAGGAGTGGTGCTCTCTGTCCTAAGCCGAAATGTTTCCAAATGTAAAGCTGGCCCACTAAACACAAGCCCTGCTCTTTAATGCTGTAGGTAAAGCTCAAAAGCATATCCCCTCCATCGATCAGTCAGCATGAAGCCAGAGCTGGAAATGCAGGTTAATAAGATGCGTTCAGACTGAATGCGAAATCAATCTGAGAGCCTGTGTGACTCTGCTTCATGCACGAGGATAAACAGAGAGGCTTTCAGGAGTTCCAGGTACATTTTAAAATCAATCTCGTGTACTTTACGATGTGTACTGTTAGCTTAGAGCTTAAGTCTGCATTGGACTACAAAAGCTGCTCAGTGCAAAGGGGGGCAAAAGTCCACCTGCATTCAGTCTGAACACAAGTTTAATTTAAATGCTCGGTCGCTCCACACTCTCGGCAGCATCTTTCAGCAGAAATTATGTATTATGGACACATTTGTTGCTCTCAGGTACACGCAGAAAGAATACATCGCACTGCTTAGCCATAACTATGTGGACAGTATAAATGGGCTGCAGGGTTTTGCTCCCTTCCTGCCACAACAGCATTAGTGAGGTTGGAAATAAAGTAATTTCTTGTTACGGATGATATTAAACCACTACTCAGATGTTCATTAAGCTAATATTAGCCGGAAATATTGGCCATGCCGATCAGGTCAGGTCATGCTCTAGTTGAAGAAGCCTTCCTGAAACTGTTCCCACAAATTCAAAGGACACTTGTCATTGTTGCAGTACAGTGGCATTAAGATAAAGAGACCAAAGCTACAAAATACTTTGTGTGTCATCACTTCCGCGTATATGTTTTCCTGTGCATTCAAGAGAAAAGACATACCACGTACCAGCAATGTGACTGTGATTGCTTCATCATTTCTCTTTCCTTCTATTAAATGTTGCCCAGGTGCAAACGCAGGGTGACGTGACACGTATCTTTTGTCTCGCTGCTGAGAAACTCGGAACGACTGAGCATTACATTAAGCTCTGATGGCCTAGCTTTCCTCTGTGTCCCCTTCAGCCATCTTTTGGTGGCAGATGAATAAAAAGTTCATACTGGAGAGAAGGCTGGAACAATTGTCGCTCCTGGCTTCTGGGACTGAAAGCACATGCTGTTCTTCCCCCTCCCATACAGTCAATGACCCAGCCATTATCCAGCCACAATTTGTCTTCAGATAAAAGCACTTAACACCGGATTATAAAAGATTAGCAGTCACTTACCTGAATAAATGCTTCATGTAGTCCAGTATTCCAGATGGGGATATAGTCCTGGAATAATGTTTTTTTTTGTTTGTTTGTTTTTTTGAGGGGGTTGGGGTATTTAAAAATATATTTTTGTTATAGTTGTCGTTGGGCCACATAGCTATTGCAAGTATTCGAAGTGTATTTTCTTTATTTTACACAAAACCAACTGAACAGAAGTATTTTCCAGCAGGCTTGATAAGTGCAAACCATTTAACGTTGGGCCAGGATAGTTGAAAGCTGCAGAACACGTGCCTTCCATATGTGTTACTAAAGCCTACGTCCTTTACACACATATCCACTAATAACTATTCATGTGTTGATATCATCATTAAGGTCAAGTCTGGCTTGTGCTTTCAGACGGGTCATATTATTATTATGACTATGTGCCACTTTAAAGGAATAATTTGACATTTTGGGAAGTACGTTTATTTGCTTTCTCGCCAAGAGATAAGAAGATTGATACCACTCTAGGAGCTAAATATAAAGCTACATCCACTAGCCGTTTAGCTTAGCGTAGCACAAAGGCTGGAACAGGGGGAAAAGCTATTTAGCTTAAAACGGTTTAGCCCTGTCTTTTGATGTTTGAGGCGTTTAAGTGCAAATTTAGGAGCTTTAAAAGGTTCAAAATGAGACTTACGGCAGGGGAAACTCCTAGCTTAGCTCTGCCCAAATGCAAAAAGAAAATCAGCAACCAGTTTGTGGTTATTACATCTCTGTTTGTGTATTCATTGAATCAACGACACTGTGTTCATTAGTGGGCTTTACGGGTGCTGTTACAACAACCTTTGGACAGAGCTCCTTTGAGAGTTTTATGCTAAGCTAAGCTAACAGGCTGCTGGCTGTACAGCAGTTTCAAAATTTAGCGTGCGGACATGAGAGTGGTAGTGAAAGTGAATAAGCATGTTCCCCAAACTGTCCATTAAGATTCAAAAACATGAAGAGAATCTGCACATTTGTGTGCCTCAGTAGCTTGAGGTTATAGAAAAAAAAAGTTTTCTATCTTTAAATAAAGTTGTGGTGTTAACAGCCACAACAACACAATACTACACAGCAAACATCCCAGTCATCACCATCTGCTATATAGCTCCTGCTACCAGTGTAATCCACTGAGACTGACTCCGCTGAGGCCCCAGAGCGCCTTTATAATTGGATCTTTCTCCGATCTGATCTAGATTCTTCAATGGAGTACCCCCGCTCTGCTGTCTAACACTGACAGTGCAGAACTTAAGTTAATGTTAGCAGCCCTCTTTCAGAGACTGAACTTGTTCATAACACCTGGCTAAGAAATAAAAGCCAGCTTTCTATCTGTATTCATTGGTTTCATGTAACACCAAATATGATAGGTAGTCCATTCTATAGAGTTCCTATTTAACGCAAATTCATAACCATAATCAACAAACAACTATGTACTCATCAAATTATAATCCTCCCGCTGATGAATATGATAAAGTATAATAGTACCCAATACCCAGTTAACTTGGTGAGACTGATCTGTGGAAACACTGCTTTAAATGTGTAACTATCTTTGGAATACGCACAATAACATTACTGTATCTAAGCATACTTGATGACTGTAAACTAACTATACCACACAGATGCTATGAAACTATGAAATCATACATAAGCCCTTTCAAAGTACTAAAATTACCCCTGTTTCTTTTAACATGCTTGAACTCCTTTGGTTGCCTCTTAAAATGACTGTTCTCTAAGCCCGGCCCGTCTTAGTTACTGATGGCTATCAAGCTTTTGATTCTCGCATGTTACGCATACGAAAACAGTAACGGTGGCTGATTCACATATCAAAAGCTTTTGAAACAATGGGTCCTCTATTTTAAACAGACGTTACACAAAAGCAGCCTCACATTTGAACTTCCTATTTTGGCTGAAATGACAACAGCCCCATGTACACCGTTTTGACATGCAGCGAAATGAAAAGTTTGACAGACCTGCCGTGCTGAGTTACAGTTTCTAAGCTACGATTGGACGATTGCATTTCGGGGGAATGGGCTTACCGATCAGTCATATGGACACATTAATTCCCTCACATTCCCAAACATTCATTCCACATTGTTTGGTTAATGCAGTAAATGTCAGGATGTTTGTAATGACCAGGTTCTGTAAATCGTGCCTCCACTTTCCTGGCTCAGTCACTGGCTGATGAAACACCCACAAGGGATGTGATATCAAAAACAGGTGATTCATTAGACAACAGGTACTCTTTTTTTTTTTTTTTTTATCCTTGACATAGAAGGCAATCACCTCCCCTTTTGGTCTTGCTGGTAGACGGGGACTCGCCTTTACTTGAGCGCTCCATTGTTTCATTTCACTCTCCTGTCACCATCCCATGGACTGACTAGTGAAGAGCATCAGACTGTCAGTGGAGCAGAATGTACCTCATGTCCCAGAACATCCTCAAAGACTCTGCAAAGTGGGTCGACATGAGGTGATGTTTCTTTGGGAGATTCTTCTTCTTTCCGGGGGCCGTCTGTCTATGAGGAATGTACTGTCGAAACACTCAACAAACTGAAGCCACTGGATCCCTTTGTGGGAGTGTCACTACAGTCTCCAGAAGCGTTGGTTGATAGCCGAAGAAGATGGGTGAAGTATCTGAAAACAATGGAAATCACAGTCATTTCAAATATTCACTTAGGCACGGATGCGTATGTATATTATGAGTACTAATATTGAGTTGAGCAAATGCTGGAGGAGTGTACATATAATAATTGTCTTGTAAATCAGTGATTTTAATCCATGCTTCAGGAGGCCCGACTGTTGGGTCACATGTTGGACTGTCACAAATCTCCCACCACCAGACTGAGGTGGATGTGAGAATGATGTTATTGAACCGCTTGAGAGGCATCAGTCTACAAACCCTGCCTCTGCCTTCACGAGCTGCTAAAGCATAAAAAAGGTGTTGAACCGGTCTGGCTTTCGTTGGAGAGTTGTAGTGTCCCATCGTGGCCTAGCTGCTGTTTCACCCCGCTTTCCTGCCCTGACATGAATACAGATCTGGGGAAAACATCCATAAAGATGTTAATTACCAACTTAAAATACTTATCCCCAATCTGCAGCTTCGACTAAAAATGTTGTATCAGTACCAGCCTTAAAAAAAAAAAAAACATCTTGCCAATCAGATTATATCAGTAGTTTGTAGGTTTTCATTTCAAATCTGAAGGTGTTAGATGATTAGCATGGTGTTGATTAGAGATGAGGAACACAGTAAAATGGAGTTTGAGCCTAACTTAGAGTCACGGTGTTGTCTTTTAGATAACCGATGAGATCTTTTAACCGATCACACAGGGCAGTAGAGAAGTGGGATAAAGGGTTTTTCTCAGGATCTTGTTATAATGACAATGATTTCTTTAGCCATACTTATACTCAAGGAGAACGATGATTCCTCGAATTGATGAGAATAAGAGCTTGATCAGAATTGAACATGTTAAGCAGACATAATGCTTTCCATGGTCATCATCTTAGTTTAGTGTGTTCGGATTTGGTAAAAAGCAAGTATAGTGGACCATTTTGAGATTAAATAGTAGGGTGTGTGCTGAGCAGAAACCTTGGCATCACCAAGGGGAACGTGAATTTCTGTACCAAATGTCAAGGCAGTCCATCCAATAGTTGTTAAGATATCTCACTGTGGACCAATCATCATGGGACTAACCCGTCTCCAGAGCCAGACTGGCTCTGGTTCTTCTTACAATGAGACGCTACGTCATTATAACAAGATCTTTCTTTGCGTTTCTTGTAAATGGTAGCAGATCTGCGCTGCCGTGGGAAACTGCTGTGTGTACAGACTGAAGCATGTTGTATTTGTGGCCACACCTCAGAACAGCTGTGCAGTGAAGCTGTAGTTTTCTGTCCCCTGTGATTCACGGTTGATTTTTTTCAAATCACTGATGTCGTTTCACGGCAGGTCATTTGCACTGCACTCTGGAGGGAGCGACGTAACACAACAGTGACAAGGATCCATGGGTTGCTTTCACCAAAAAAAAAAAAAAACTTGTGAATTAGTTATAAAAAGTGTTAATCATCATATCAAAGTTGTCACTGTATGAGCAATAAAAATGTTTACCATCATTCCTTGTGGTAAATCCTCTACCTAAGCTCAAGAAACGCACACGTCCTCCCTCCCTCATGCTCTGCTTGCACTAAAGGTTCCTCTGAGTCGGATGTTTCCCTCCCCTGATGATGAAAGTAAGCAGACGTTCAGCTCTGCTCTCCCATAATCACTGTCTAACTATAGGGCCCTCCATGAATCTGCACTGTGTGTCTATGTACACAAAAAAGCTTTTTCTTTTTCTCTGTAAGCAATAATGACGTTGCATTAAAAGGCTCTCTGAGGGTTTGTCTTCTGCTGAAGGATGCAACAAAATTGTAGTTCTGTCAGCCATACTTGAAAGGTCACAGAGCATAAATGCTGAGTTCCTGAAGTCAATTTCCTATTCATTTTTCCCGTAGAGATTCAGATTAGAGGGATAATCTGCTGCCCCGTGGTAAAGTTTATTTACCACACCCCTACACCTCCTGTAAGAAGTCTGCGACCAGCTCGAGTTTGAATGTTAAAAGTTAAACGAGCTGCACGTCCATGGAAAAATGAATGTGAAGCTTTCTTCTTGCTGTGATGAAAGGAGGCAGGACATTTGGGTTGTTTCGGCATTCCTCAGCAGTTTGTGTACATTTGAAAAGATTGCCTGGTGTTTGGACCTCCTGGACCCGTGCACTCTGTTCAAATGTAGGCCAGTGGCTTTATGTGGATGAGAGGGGGCGAGGGGCTAAGCTCACCAAAGGCTGTGATAGGTCCACACCTACAGCCCTGTCCTTCTTGTCCTTCATGCTTGAAGACAAACCCCACGATTGGCTCTTCTTCAACATGCAGGTTAGGTTTAAAAAAAGAAAGAAAAAAAAAAACAGTAAAACACATGTTGAGTACCTGTATTATCTGTGTTCCTGTAGTATATAAATATGTGTATTGTAACTGGTGACTAATTATCATGTATATAAAGATTAGACCAAGGTGATGGCTGGTGGCTTTTCTTTCTTGGAGAGTTTTGATCTTTGTCAGTTTGGTTTCTCCCCTCAGGTGCTTCTTTTGTCTACTCCTGATGTTACAACACTTAATTAGCCACGATGCTTTCTCTGTGCAATTTCAACGTGGCACTGGATACATCTCAGATACTTTTATGCACCAGCTTCAGTTACCAGTTCATTTTAAATGTTGTTAGATAACTTTAAATTAAATTAAATTAACAAAATGTTCTAAAATGAAAAGAGCTGAAGGGTGAGGCGGGGACTATTCAGTTGGTTGCAATCTGAAACTTCACCACTAGATGCCATAAAATCCTACACACTGGGCCTTTAAGATTAAACATGTAATAAGTCTGTATAAATACAAAAAAGCAGCATCTACTTGGGGCTTCTTCTCAGGTTTCATCTGAGTTGTTTCTTGTTCCACTGAATGAATTTTCTAAACCTCGCGGATAGTTTCATTTATATAACTGCTGAAGAAAGAAGAAAGAAAAAAGCCCAAAGAAGTTTTGAAATTTTCCAATATTTCACAAAAGACAAACATTAGAGAGAATATAACATTCAAAGCATCCCTTCAGACAGCTGTAAACAACCTCACAGATGCTCCATCTTTGCATTTCTTACAGTATAAAAAAAAGAGCCATCTGTGTGAAACATATGAAATATAAATCAAAGATTAGTTTGCTAACACATTAATGCTCCAGAGTTATGAAAAAACACATAATTAGGGTCAACAGGTAGTAATTCTTTGTGCAGTGAATAATAGGAAACCTGAACAAATGGTTTTCATGTAGCAGAGTGAAATATCAGAAGCCGCACAGTGTGAGGAGCGATGTGATGCTGTAACAGGGCTTTCATGTGGAACAGTGCTGTCTGCGATTACATAAACGGCTTTACAAAAGTGAGCAGTCCTCCACATTCTTTCTATAAAAAGACTCATCGGTTCACCCCACTCATAATCTGGCTTTATTCTTTCCATTCCAGCAGTTTGGTGCTTTGAGGGGAAACAGGCTGATGAAATCCAGATAGAAGGAAAGGACATGAGGGCTCTTCCACAAATAATTCATCAGATTTATTAACAGTCTGATCGCTGATGCCACTGGGCATGTATGAGAAGTGGAGACTGACCGATGACCTGCTTCTTCCTGACTAGTGACTGTTTGGTGACATCCAGTCTCCAGACACTCACGGGCTGCGTTTGGTCCTTCATTAGCACAGCTGCCACTCTGACCGAAGGCAAAGGTACAGTCTTGGTGTGCTGATCCCTGACTGCAAAAACTAGTCCAAGTAACAGAGCATCAGACATCCAGAGGGAACATGGACCAACCTCCTTGGGACACCTTTTCAGGGTATGTCAACTTGGGAGGAGACCCTAGGTTAGACCCAGAACATGCTGAAGGGATTACATATCCGAGGGAACATCCTCCCATCTATCCTCAAGAGGAGCTGAAGGACGAGGCTAGGGAAAGTGACGTCTGGGCTACTTTGGTAAGCCTGTTGCCACAGTGGACTGGCCATCTTGGATTTTGTGGTTGCAAATGGTCAGAAGTTGGAAATCTTCAGAAACTTCAGAGAGCGCTCCGATTGAAATTTCAAACGGAACGTACCCTAAAAGCATAGGCGAAAAGTCAGGATATCCCAGATTCTTTAAAAAGTCTGACTTTTGTGAGTCTCCTAACTTTCAAGAGCAAACCAAGTCACTGGAATACTGATGCATGCATAACATCTATATGGTTATAATATTTAGGGCAGCTGGTCAACAAATTGTACATTAGCTGTTGTATTAGCATAACACGCCTGATTCTCAGATGGAAAAGTCGGTGGTCAAGTTACATTAGAAGAAAATGTGTCAACATTTGATTTTGATCTTTTCAAAACAGTCCATATAAAATCATTAACATTACTCTTTTTAGGGAATTGTGATCTCTACTGCCAACTAAATTATGAAGATCAGCAGTCATCATAGAGAGCGCCTGCCTGCTTAGATAGTTGTATTGAGAAAAACATCAAAGATTAATACTTAAAACTGAAATAAGCGGTTTCTTAAACACTTGTTCTGGCTTAACATACAGTTAATAATAATAAAAAAAGCCATGTTTATTACAATTTATTATTGCTTTTATAGTTCTTTCTGTAAGAATAACTTTGTACTCGCCACTTCGCTGGGATCTGGGAATTCAGCAACATTGCTAAAAATAAATGTAATGGGGCAGGAAACAAGAGCAGGTTGGAAACAATTCTCCAGGTTGTAAGACATAGGCTAACAGATGCATTAATAACTGGTCGCTGTAAAAATCAATCACTGTCAGTTGTCAAATGGTTTCCTTCAACTAGGTCATTATGAGATGTTATTCTAAATATGAGAAAAAGAAACTGTTTAATTTTAAGCTACAAAAATCTGACTGTTCTCACCTCGCTGTGACCCGAATGCAAACTACTGGAAGGCAGAAGACACGAGAATGTACTCATTTCCAGGATCTTAAAACATTTTATTTATTCCATAATAAGGAAATGTACACATCAAATAATTCATAGTGCATTCTGGGAACATTCAAAATAAAAGCAGCTTTTGACACAACAAGCACAAATAAGAAAAACTGTTAATAAACGGTGGGAGGCCGGCTGCTGTTTCCAGCGCCTCAACCATGAACATGTAAAGCAGCAGTAACAGAGGAAAAGTCAAAAACCACATGATCAAGTGGTCTGAAATTGTATGGGAAATATTAACATTTCAAAAATCTTCATTCTCGTGTAGGAACTGAGTTGGATTTGACATGGTCTTGGTGCAAACAAGACATCCTTCCTCCTTCATTTCAGCCAATAAAAGCCATGCACTTTCAGGCACATGTACAGAAAGCTCCACAACTGTATATACACCAAGATATTTACAATGTAAACTAACGACTGCAGAAGTGTACAATAATGTTGCTTCTTCCATCCAATCATAAGTGGCCTTCAAAATAAGAGCGGCTCAATGCTAAGTCTGTTAAACTGCTCAATTTCCAAACATGTTTTCAATCTCACCAGCGTTTAGAAATCATGTCAGTGTGACATTTTTTCATCATGCTGCAGCACAAGTTTGCTATGTCGGTTGCGAGTACTGAGGCGAAGAGTAATATATCCTTGAAGAAAATCCAGTGAAGCAGCGAGCAAACAGTGCAGCACAAAACATGTTACATAATTACATCGATTTTTAGACCTTTGTGGTCAAGTTATATCAAAATTAAAAAAAACCTTTAATAAATCACAGTTTCTACCCACACTGCAAAAACATTCTCTCTCCTACGTCTAGTGATATATTACTCTGCAGACAGTCGTTTTATTTGTCCAGGTTTGGAGAAACGTCTGCCTTCTCACCAAGCCAATTAAAGCTAAATGTAACTTCATTTGTGGAGCTCACGGCATGAAAAAAAAAAAGTTTTTAAATGAAAACACTTTCTACTGAAGAGTAAGAACAAATAACAAGTAACAAATATTCGCTCAGCAAAAAATTAACCTGCATGTGTTAGGTATTTTGTTTTTGACGGCTACTGTGATGTCACTAACCCCCCCCCCAATGATCTCATCTGAAACTGAATGTTTGAGGAGTGAATTCAGTGTTTCTAGCACCATCGCAGGGTCATGGGTGAGGAAAGTGGATTTAGTGTTGAAATTAAAGCCCAGATGAGCTGAATTAAACATCAACAGCAAGAGGCCAGAGGTGCAACTCGTGTCACTTTACACCCTTACAAAGCCATACTGTTTGATTCAGTGTTGATTTATAGTCTGAATGAGAGAATCTACCTGCATCGCATCACAATGGGACTGATTAACTTTGCTAGCAGTTTCCAGTCTTTATGCTAAGCTAAGTTACCACCTGTAGTTTGGCCTTCTCATCCAACTCTCTGCCTGAGTGTCGAACTACTCTTTTTAAATGAATAATAATGGCTGAATTTTTAGTTGTGTAGTGAATAAATTGTAGTGAGGTAGCTCTCTGGGAATGAAAGAACAAAGACTTGTAGCTCCAGTCAGTGACGTTGAAGCAAAAACGTCCGCTTTTGGACATTTGACACATGCTGCAGATTTTGTTCTGTAACAAAGTTTCATCCCTCAAACATCAGTACAGGAGCAGTTTTATAATCCATGTGATTCAGTGATCATTTAGCCTTTTCAAATGTCACATAAAGACAGACACTGCGTTCACTGCTGCTGCGCTTATTAAGAGAGAAGACATTTACATAAGTTTCCAGGAAAGTTAATTGAGCGTCTCGTCACCTCAGGAAAAGAAAAACACTCATTTTATGCAACAAGCTGCAGTGTCACTAAAAGTGAGTGTTTGAGGAGTGAATTCAGTGTTTCTAGCACCAACGCTGGTAAGTGCAGGGTCATGGGTGAAGAAAGTAGAGTTAGTGTGGAAATTAAAGCCCAGACGGGCTGAATTAAACACCAACAGCAAGCTGTTATAAAACACTAAGCTCTTATTTACAGACTACAGATTATGTACAGTTTTATCCTCTGACTCTTGCAAATATGTTGTAGACTTATCAGACTTACAAAAGCGTTAATACACCGAGAAGGTAACGGGTTTGTGCTAAACGTTAATTAAAGTGGCTAAATGCCCTGCAGTGCAGTCCGAGTAAATTGAAATGGTTGAGGTTTGTTAAACAAAATAAGATACACCAATAGTTTATGTGACCTAAAGATTTTTAGAAATTCAGTCATTGCACAAACGGCTGTAACGGCTGTCATGTTTTTCTTGGATGGATTTACTGAACTGACCATGAAAGAACTGGAAGTATGTAAATCTCCGTATAACGATGGCCAAGAAATGCAACAGGGTAAAAACAGTGTCGTAGAAAACGACGGCTGAGGTCACTGTTGAATTATCGAATCACTGAGAAATCTTTTTTAAAAAAGAGGTGAAAAGGGGCAGTTTCAGCGGTCATCTGAACTAATAATATTTCCCTTAACACCACCACAAGTACCTGAATAACTGGCCGTCATTAGCATTATTTCTGAAAATGTTCTGGATAAGCAGGTGAGCTGTTGTACTGTCGTCATTTTGACTTCATGCATAACAAGCAGTTTCTACTCTACAGGTCTGTGTAGCTAGCGTGTGTTGTCTCCGGCCGTTATTGCATCGTCGTGTGGCCACCGAGGATAAAGCAGTTGGTTTCCTGGTCTGACAGGCTCAGAGGGAATCACCTGTCAGCAGGCAGGCTCATGTCGTCAGACAGAAGCTGCTCCCCTGGAAGAAGGAAGAGGACAAATAACTCATCTGAGTCGTGTTCCTTTCATTACTTACGTTCAGTCTGAGCTGGAAACAAAAGCATGAACGGGACACGTAAATACATGCAAGCTCCCAAATGTCGGTAAAATGAAATCATTTCACCTCTAGACGAAACCCCCAAACATAATTCTTCAGTTGCCAAACAGATCGATGTGACTGTATTTTCAGTTAAAGTGGCCACAATCAATATTTCCAATCTCATGAAAACGGCATGAAAGGGGCACTTAGAGCAATCTGCAGTTCCTCTCAGCTCTGTTGGGCGATGGCGTAAAAATGTTTTTATGCTTGCCTGAGGTGGAAAAGTTGATGTATCAATAAAAACAAAATGCAAAACTTGCAATGGAAACAGACTTGGTGAATTAATCATGAAATAGACTAGAGAGAATAGAGCGTCCACTGGAGCTTCTGCTCCACTTGAGACAAAAAAAAAAAAAAAATGGTGGCAGATGAAAACAGATGTATGTGGAGGGATGAAAAAAAGTGCAACATTACTCATATTAATACATGAAAAAAAATCTCAATGAACCAACTCTAATAGTTGCATAACAGTTTCACTGATTTTCTGGAAACTCTGTTAAAACTTAAATTTAACCAATGTGTTTGATATTCCAGTCCGCAGGTTTACTGTTTTGGTTCATGCTCATTGCTCCCACTTTTGGCTGCAGCAAGTTGACAGCTGTTTTCAGCAGAAAACAGCTTCAAGAAAAGCCACTGTCCAGCTGGTGAACATAATGGTGCTAAAGAGTCAGAAATTTCCCTCAAGAGTTGGAGACCAAAGCAGTAAAAAGTAAGAAATTGTGTGTTCTCCCTCATCATTTAACCATAACATGTCAAGTGCCTTGACTCGACACAATCCCATCTGAAATACTCTTTTTGTCACATAAACATGGCTCCCGCATGTCACACTGTGTGGCATGCATCTAACGACGTCTAAAAATAGATTGTAGCGATACATAAATAAACAGAACAAATAAATTGTCTGAACAGCTCAAAAGACATAAAGGCCTTTGACATCAGACTGTCTAATCACACATATTAGAAGACCTTGGCATGTCTTGAGATAGATGCAAACAGAAATGTAATCAACTGTCCTTATCTATCTGCGATGCTGTCATGTTTTGGAAAAGTAGCAAAGTAGCAAAACCCTGAATGAGCTCTGGTCATATCCCTGGCACATCAAATAACCTCAAAAAGATTTTGGTCCTCCGTCACATATTTTAAAAGGTTTGATCTCAGCTGTATGTGTGTGTGTTATCATGGATATTGTGTGTGTCGGCTACCTGTACAAGGAGGAGTCTGGTTGTCGTAGCGAGAGTTGTTGCTCTGCAGGGCTTCGTCCTCAGTGTCGCTGTCACTGCTTGTTGCTGCCACCAGGACAGATGGAGACTGATCTGCAAGACAAGACCAGACAAGACAAGACAAGACTGGATGAGATCTTCATTTCAAAAATAGACAAAATCAAATCAAAATAACTCATTAACTCAGTAACACAAAAAAAGTCATCAACTGGTTGTTTTTCTGTGTTTGAAAAAAAAAAAAAGATCCTGTTTCAACATTTAGAAATCTACTGCATTCAAAATCTATCAAATATATATTTTGTCTGATGAAATAAATCTAAATGAAGCAGGAGGAGCAGACCAAGCGGTCAGGGGGGCCCTGAGCTGAAGTGCAGTTTGAAGTTTAAAGTGACTGTTATTAACATTTGTCATTGAAAGCTCCGGTCAGATCAAAGTAGTTTTCAAGGACAGAGTTAGATGAGAAGATCAATACCGCGCTAATGTCCGTCCATTACGACCATCAGCTGATTTGCTGAGCTTAGCATGACTGAAAACAATGACAAAGAGCTGCCTGGCACTGTCCAAGGGAAACAATATCCACCTCCCTGCACCTCTAAAGCTTACTAACACGTGAGGGAAAAACATGGTTGGATGGTTATGCGCTGGACTATATCTTGGCTCCAAGAGAGCAGCGGACTCTCCAAGAAGTTACTGTTCTCTGCCAAGAAACAGTCCACTACTGAACTCCCTATAAAGCAGTAAATTAACATTTTTACACTAAACAAACAAGATATAACATGCTAACTGTAGAGCTTCAGAGGTGCCGGTACATTGATTTGTTTCCGTTGGACAGAACCTAAACAGAACATGACAGACATTGACTCCCGAGGGTGAAAGTTAGAGGGTGAACTAACCTTCATTTGACTGTGGCTGTGCAGAGGGTCCCTCCAGCAAGGACTGATGGGAGTTTCCCGAGCTCTCAGATTCACAGTCCAACATGGCTGCCCTGCGGTAGGAAGAATCAGACGAGTCTTTGTGAGAGTCAGGGCAGAAAGACAGAGACAAGAAGCTATCACGCCGCAATCTGCTGTAGCTAAAGGGCTACACGATGAGATGGGAGACGCACCCTAGGGTCCTGCTGCCACAGTTCTTGCTGGCAGTCAGGTAGCTCGGTCCTCCCAAGGAGAAGATGTCGTCCCTGGACCCTGAGGCCCCGTACAGCTGCTGCTCCATTGAGTACTGCTGCTTGGAGGTGGAGGCCTGCTCTGAGGAGGAGCCGCTGAGAGACACAAGGGGGCCCTGGGTGCCGTCTGTCTTCAGCACTCCTGAGCAGAGAGAGGAGCAATTGGTGAAACTATGAAATATAATTTGTCAAGGCCAGTTGGAGTAATAGTGTAGCTCCATGAGTCTGGAGGGTTTTCAGACTCATGGGGGTGTCAAGAGGAGGGAATGTGTTCATCAGTACACTACGTCTATTTTAGATCCTGTGTGAAAAATTATAGAGTTTAACCTGAGGACAAGAGCACATACTCCTCTGGAGATTATGAATGTAGTCTATTAATGTCATGGCAACCTGTCAGATTTCAACAGGCAATGTTTAACTGATCATTTTGTCCAAATGGACATCATCTGAGGACCATGAATATCCACACAAATATCTATCTAATATTCAGACAGAATAACCAACTGATGAAGACATCTTTAAGCCTAGGAAATAGTATTCGATAGTAGTAGAGTATTGGTGCCTTCGTGAGGCATTTAAGGATCAGATTCAACATTCAGGTGTTTGATCGCTGGGACAGTCAGTGTCTGAACTTGGTTGTAAACAGTGTTTGAAATATTGACCCAATTTTTAGTGAGGAGGAGTGTGTAGTGTTAAAACAACCTACAGTTTATCGTAGACCAGTCACAAGAGCTTCAGGAACTATTTTAAGAACAGTAAAATAGAGAGAGCTCGGAGTGTTTGGAACCAGATATTTTCAAAGCCACCACAGAGATACTTCAAGTAGATATCAGAGTTACTCTAAGTACACTTTTGTTACAGTGTTACACAACACCCCAAAGCCCACAAGCGCCACCACAAGTATTGTTGATGTTTTAGAACTTAGTCTAACCGTTTGTTAAAGCTGTTCTACCATTACTCACTTAAAAATGTGTTGTTTGTAGTGATGAATTCACAGATAATTATCACCTAACTCACTTAGTGTCTATGATGAACAGTGGAGCTTTTAGCAGCTAAAGAGCCAGATGTTTCCCTCAGGAGTCTATCGGAGAAACATGAATAAAACTCTCCAAATAAATTTCTAAGTTGACATTATGTCTATGTTGTATTTACAACTGGTTACCATCCTCGCAGAATGATGCAGGTTAAAAATCTACTGACCCTCTGCACCTCCCAGCGCCTCTTTAAGGTGCAAGCTGAGCTCGGTGGCCACGTCTGCTCCTCTCAGGTCCTTCTCCATCTCCTCTGGACTCCTCCTCTTCATAACCAGAGAGCCACCGCTGTCCAGGACCGGGGAGAGAGATTTCCTGGCTGCAAAAAAAAGAAACACCAAGACAAATATGTAATTATCTCAGATCTATGGAGCCAATAACTGTAGAATCATATTACACTAACTGATGTGAGAAAAAAAAAGAAAAA
Organism: Protonibea diacanthus; assembly: GCA_028641955.1. Taxonomy (NCBI): domain Eukaryota; kingdom Metazoa; phylum Chordata; class Actinopteri; family Sciaenidae; genus Protonibea; species Protonibea diacanthus. Next base: position 12,981,398 of record CM053990.1, read on the forward strand.
GAAATTGACTCTGCCGGTCTAAATTCAGTCACTGGGGTTTCTGCCTCAGTATTTCAAGCTCATTGAGATAAATCTGTATCATTTTAAACACAGAATAGATGAAGTGCTCTAAACCAGCCTCCAAAGTCAGACTTTTTCCACCAGCACATACTGCAGTGAAACTAGAAGCACCATTGTTTTGTAAGCTGGTGATGTTCTGGGCTTTTTTTTTTTTAAAACTTAAAACAAGTACTCATTCAATTATCTACTTAGCTGTACGGTCCTTACCAGGGCGGCAAGGCCTGGATCGACCTGCAGCTGCTCTCCCAAGCAGGTCCAGCTCACCGGGCTTACGACAAGCCGACAGCTCTGAATCAGCGTGGTGAGAGGGTACCTCCTCTGCACCGAAGCCCCCTGATGGGCCAGGCCTGGGCTCTCCAGACCCCCGGGCCTCCAGCACTTGACTCTTCACATCTGACATCTTGCTGCGGACCTCAGCCATCTGAGCCTTGAGGCGTATCAGGACCCCTGAGTCCGGAGCTGAGCGTCGCACCACCTGAGGCCGCCGCTCCCGCTCTTTCCTGGAGTGAGGATGAGCTGGAGAGAGAGAGAGAGAGAGACGAGAAACAGGAGCAAGAAATGGAGGAGTGAAATTGAAAAATATAATTACTTCTGAGAAACTGCTGACTCTCCTCAATTTACTTCTCAGTTATGAAGTTAAATTTAGCTCAAAGTACATCAAATCACTGGTCACCAGTCACTGGAGAGAAATGAAATGAAAAATATATTAGTTTTCTGTCAAAATGTAAGTCATACAGTAAAATAAAAGTAATACCAACGTGTCCCTTTAAAAGATAAACCCCTGTCTTCTACAGCTGCTGTAGCAGTTATTTCTGGAGCGACCCTGAGTGCGAGTTTGAGTACTGACTCAATGATTTGTTGTCAGTGGGCTGAGTGTGTTTACAGACCTTGGCTGTGCAGGAGAGATACAGGAGGCCGAGGCTGAAGACCCCACAGAGACTCCACGCTGTTGCGCTCCTTTAAATCCAGCAGCTGGATCAGGATGACCGGATCAATCTCCAGGAGGCTGTTGTTGCCTGGACCAACAGCACCACCAGCAGCAGCTCCGCTACCACTGACACTGCGACCAGCAGCAGCAGCAGCGGCGCTGCGATGTAAGGAACGCACACTGGAGCTGGATCCACCTGCAAGAAGTACAGCCAGGGTCATGGCTTTCTAATGTTCTCCTTTGTTTTTCTAATTACAATTTAGATAACTGACACAGTGCAGATGTTGAACTTTGGTGTCATTGAGTTTCTGTTGAATAATATTTGATTTTTCACCACAACCTTTCATTGCGACTTGTATAAACCCTGTCCTAACTCTGGTGCCTCTGCTGAAGTGTAAAGCATACAAACCTGCCTAACATTAATTGTGTGACTTGAGCTGAATACATAACGTCCTGTTTACACTTCTGCCACTCTTATTTGAGCACACATCCTGTGGCCTTTTAATGATATGAACAGATACGGTGCAGAGACAAACAGTCAGACATACTGTAAGGGATTTAAAGTGATGAATTATAATACTGATAACATTTAAGATTGGTTTTATTGTTGTATAATTTGTTTCTTTAAACAGATCAGTTCATAATTCTCTGTCATGTTTCAGCCTTAAAATTAGAGAACTTCAAGTTAAAGAGAAGCCGCTGGGATCATTTCATTCTCAGTAAAAGTTTTGCATTAAAGATTATGAACAAAAACCTGAGTTAGAAAACCTAGTCTGGCTTTACAAGACTAAATTGTATCGTTTCTATAGCATCAAAACAAAACTGAAATATCTTAAAAAAAAACAAAAAAAAAAACAATCCTGTCGGACATAAAGAATGTGCTGACATCTCACAGTGTGAACACACACACACACACAGACACAAAGTGTTTCTATATCAGCACGCTGCGAGGAGTACAGCGCACCAACAATGACTCATCCTCTTCAGGCCTTTCAAACACCAACACAGTTAAACACACTGAAGGAGCCGCTTTGAGGCCAACCGTTGTATCACTAGGTTCTGCAAGTGCAGTAGTCAAACAGCACAAGCACATTTGGTACTGTAACTTCTCAAATATTGGCTGTGGCTTTTATTTGCCTCGGCTGAAGGAAGAGTGAGGCCGTTATTTGAGGCAAGACGTTAAATATTTGGAAGTTATTGCTTCACAAATGTTAGGATTGGGGGGGTCTTTATTTGTCCAGATATCTTTGAAAGAGGTCACACTGGAGCACGGGGACATTGTGATGGACATGTTAAAGACCAACATTATCTTTAATTATAACCATTATACTGTTCACTGTTAATAAGAACTCAACTTAAAACACTTCTTGTAGTTCATGAGGACGATCCCTTCAACCGGAAAGACTTTATTTTAAATAACCGTTAATTAAACATTACTTTTCTCCACACAGAAAAAGAAACGGCTGTATTCACATGAGAGTTCTCATCCTTACTACTGTGACTCATGCTGGATGGTTTGAGGGTGTGGAATGAAGGGGATTTAACACCCTCCCAGTGAAGCTCATCGCTGGCAGATGAAAAAGTGTCATGGAGGTAGCATATGTTTGTCTACACCCTCCCTAGTCCAACAGCAGTAGTGACGAGGACTGCAGTATGACGGGAATCGATCATTCGTCAGTAGAAAACGGTGTAAAATCACAAATATGCTCCTAACGCAAAAACGCAAAAAATGGCTGGGGGGGGTTTGTAAGTACTGAAAAATTAAAAAAAAAAAAAAAAAAAAAGGCTAAAATGGAAGTTGATGAAAATGATGATTTTAAAAAAAGCACATCCTGTCTTTGTCTTCATGCAACATTTCAAGATTTATAAGCAAAAACGTAGAGGTCTTTTAATAAATGGCCAGATGTTGGTGTCAAAAAAAAGTGATCGATATCACCTGAAGGACAAGCAAAACAAGGACAAGAACAAGAACAAGAACAAGAACAGTGAGAGCTCTGTTTATGCTCCACTGAGCATCTCCATAGGCAACGTCTTTGCACATGTGTCGTCATAAATCTTTAAAAAGGTTCAGACATTCAAAAGTTACGTCACGCAGGACCTTGAGGTTATCCAGATGTGGAAAGTAGAATTTAGGCTTTACTCTGTTCAGTTTTTATGACACAGACTCTGCCAACAAACAGAAAGACAGATGTCTTCTGCAGTGGTAAATATCAAAACCTGCTCTTACACAACAGGGATTGGGATTTACATAATGTTTCTAATGAATTATGAAAATGACCTTATATTGTGTATGCATTATGTATGAATTATACCTGTGGCTCCAGCCAAGTCATCAGGAAGCTCTCCTTCTTCTGTCTCCAGGTTCCCAATAAAGTCTACATCATTCTCTCCTGACCTGTGTAAATATACACAAACAATGTGACACTCTAGTCAGTGATATAAATACATTTTTGAGAGAGTCACGGTGCATAAATGTTTTCAGTTTCTGGAATGATAAATTAGGAGAACGTGAGAAACTCAACTCACATGGTCTCTTCATCTATGTCGTTCTCCTCTGTGTTGCTGGTGGCCGTGGAGCTCCCTGAAGTGCTGCTGCCATCCAGCGGGTTCACCTCCTCCTCTGTCAGACAGTCTACCTCCAAGTCACCGTCTGACAGCTCCTGAACAACACAGTGACACCACGATCACACAAAGCTCTCAACTGTGTGACAGAGATATCTCCATTTCTTTAAGAGTAACTTTGCCCAGTTTAATTATCTGGTTTTCCTGCCAACAAGTCGAGTCAGTACAAATCGAGTATGGATTTTAAGAGGACGAAAACTTAAATCTTCCAAAAATGAACATGCACAGAGTGCAGTATTGGACTTGACATCACTAAACTTTGATAAATCAACAATATTTTCTGTGAAACCACTTCAGCAGAAGCAAAACACTGCTACCCCAGTCTGTTTCAGAATATTCCATCCTTACATTGGAGTCATCGTGCTGGGTCCTCTCTCCTTCTTCTTCTCCTTTTTTAGTGTTGCTCAATGTGGTCTGGATGTCGTCGTCGCTCTTCACAGAGCGAGGGTCTCTTTCAGAGGCTGTGGTGCCTGGAGCGAGCCGCAGGTCAGGGGGCGAGGAGCTGCGTGAGGTCTGACGGCGAAACAGCTCAATGGCCAACCTCTAAAAACACACATAATTATGATGTTTCATTAATGTTTTATTAATGTTTGGTCGCACAACACAAGTTTGTAATGAGGGTGAGATTTAAGAAGGTTAAGATGTAATGAACAACCCAGATGCATTCACTTTGAAGGTGATACACAAACAGGCAGTACCTCTTTGAGGTTGTTGATCTGCTGGATGTACCCACTCTGGGCGGACTCCAGCTGGCTGATGTACCAGTACTGATCTCTGCACTTCTGGAAGAATGTGGGCGAGCGAACCTGGTAGCTGTCCAGCAAACACATAAAAACCAATCACACCAAGTGAAATCAGAACTACTTTGCTGCTTGATAAATAAAATCAAAGTGGTGGTGTGTTTATATGTGTGTGTGTGTGTGTGTGTGTGTGTGTGTGCCCACCGGAGGACCAATGTGTCGGTCTGCATGTTCAGGTAGCCCTCGCTGGCCAGAAGATCCAGTCTGAAGAAGCGGTTGTAGCCCCAGCATTCACCAACCTCAAAGTCAGAGGCAAACTCACGAATGATGTTCTTGGTTGGGTCACTGGAGGCCTGATGGACCATCTCCACACGGTACTCATACCTACACAGAACCAGGGCAGCATTACTACACAAGGAAATGCACAGCAAACTGTTGTAAACAGTAATGTAAATAGCAGTTTAATATTGTAGTTTCTAAGAAAATGCAACTCATTTGTTGGAGACTAATTTCAGACATGAATTAATAGACCTTTAGTGTTCAAGGGAGTATTTCCTGCAGCAGGACTGTATGAGTGGGACTGACATAAACTACAGTATGTGTGTTCATGGCAATAATGGAACAAGTGCTTGTAATAGTTTTCTACGGTACAGAGAAAAATATATCAGATACACAGACAATAGTAGGATCAATTTGTCATTTGTTAAATGTCGTTCTGTGGAATTTGTTCACAGTAATTCAAATACTATTATACTGTATATTATGTTGGGAAAAGCTACAACTGCAAAAGTTTTGAATTATTCTTACTTTGATGTTTCAGGGAGTCCAGCAGACAGTTCCAAGAAGACGGACAGGTAGTTTCCACGGACCACACCATTTCCATCCTAAGGAAACATCAACCAGATTCTTTTACTGTATTATGGATTTTACTGGATGGTCATTTAGCTCACAGAATGAGACATGTTTCCACTTCCTCCACGTTTACCTATTGACATATTGCCCACAAATTCACTCAGTACAACAAAAATCATGTTTTACTCAACAGTTTGTTGCTCTAAGTTTCTCATATTTTAAAAGAGAAACCCTGGATGCGTACATTGAGACTGACAATGTGTTTTCATATTCAAGTATCGCCGTAACTTCTTCATCTGACACATTAAACTCACCTTATTGAGATTATCGTAACTGGACTGCAGAAATGAAATGTTACCAAAAGATCAAAGTAAAGCACCCTAATGTGGATGATTCATGAACAGTGTAAACAAGCTTTAATGGAAAACATCAGTAGAGCGGAAACTCACTGGGTAGACTTTGAGTCTCCAGCAGAGCCCAGATATCTGTAGAGGAGGGCTGTAAACAGGGTCGGCCCGCTGCCTCAGGGTGCTACAAACACACAAGAACACACTCACGTCAAACTTTGGGGACACAACTGTAGTACATTAGGCTGCAGTGCAGGGGAATTCCTATTTGAAGAAACGAAGTGAGAGCAGCAGCTCTGTACAGCCTATAAACGCCACTCTTTGCTCCGTTGATGCATTATCTTTTGGGGCCCTGCAGGTTTAAGTTGACTTTCAAGTGGAAAACGCTCTTGAAATACATTCAGCAGCAGGTGGAAGTGCTTCAAAAACACTCCTCATCCTTTTCGGCCACATCCACCGAACCCCACTGACTTTCCTTTCTCTTAATGACACAACTTTAAATGAGGTCCGAAAAAACAGTAAATACAGCTGCTGCTGGCTACTCTATGTGGCAAACTAATTTTCTTGTCACGATGACAGTAACAGGAAAGAGCAGTCAGTTTTAACTAAATTCAACCAAGGAGGATTTACCTGAAGTTCACCAGAACAAAAGTGCTCGAGTCGTAGGCAGGAACCAGCTCACTGAAATCACACAGAGGAAGACTGATTACACACACACACTGAATAAAGCTGTAGTTACTGACATGGCCAGGCTGCTCTCTTCTGTATCATCAGCCATCCACAGACATACAGTCTCAAACAAATATAGCATAACTGTGTAAACTGTGTAGGTGTGAAACTTATGTTCCAGTTATATTTATTCACTTCAAAAATGTGACACAGATTCATCAGAGACCATTGGTCTAACAATGAACTGACTGATCAATTTGTTATTATATAACTTATCACACAAAAATGCCAAATATTTTTCTTTTCAAATGTAAACCGTTGCTGCAGGCCTTCCTATGTTTCAATAAATATGAGCTTGGGACAAAATAAGCATTTCACTGACATTTTATAGCCTAAATTATTCATAAAAAGAATAAATTAAAATCAAAATGATTAATGTATAATGCTAATATCTGTTCAATTCAGCAATAACTATATATTGACATCTTGTTTCTCGCTTAAGTTTCCTCCAGCCGAGCAGATTACCTGGTGAAGTCTGGAGGGACCGGCGTAGTGACGAAAGACTGCATGGGTTTCCGATGGACCTGCTGGAACATGAGCAAGATCTCTGGACTCTTGGAGATCAGTTCACTCTTACTACAGGAGTGGAGCTGTTCAACACACACAAACAAAAAACAAAACATCAGGTCGTGGCAGCAAAAAGAACAAAAAGAAAGAAGTTTTTTTGAGGCTGGAGGAAAGAAACTTAGTTTAAATCAATGCTATGCTATTTTTTGCAACCGTTTACTTATTTAGAATTTCAGCTGTCTGGAGGAAAACATTCAAATCAACTCCTATCACTGATTGCTATCAAAGTGATATTCTGTCAATAATCCATCTCTAATTTAGGATATGCAGGTTAACACCGCAAACATTTAATGTGCATGTGCAACAGTAGCATCTAATAATTTGTGCAGATAACTTCAGCTCCATTAGTCGTCACAACACATGACATGATAGGTCTGCTGGACCCATTTTGTATGAAATACAGCTCCAAATATGCAAAATGCTTACAGTGAAGAACCCACATAGGACTCTGCAGCAAACACAACTCTCTCATTGTTTTGATTTCACAGCTTGCAACTTTACGGTATGGTTCGCTGCTCTTATCAGTCTCGCTTCCAGCAAAAGCAGCAGGCGGCAGCTGTCAGCAAACAAACTGCACACTACCAGCTCTGCAGCAACCAGGAAACATGAATGCTGGACTTACAGGAACCAGACGGACGCAAACATGAGCTTAAATAAATGGTAATCCATATCTTTCAATGTATTGCAATCAAACACTGCAAACACAGCAAACTACAGTTTTACACCATTAACAAATCAACGATATGCAGTGCAGCTAAATGGATGCAGGCTTTGAGCTGCTGTAGACGACCAACCTGATGCTCCACTTCCTGCAGGAGAGACTCCAGCAGCTCCGTCTCCTGGGTCAAGGACGTCTTCTGGCCTGGTGGGGAAGAACGCATTTCTATTTTCAGTGTACTTGTGCTGAATGTCAGCCTTGATGGAGGCTGGCAAGAGTGAGTGGTTTGGCGGGCAGGTTGTGTATGTGGGCGCCGAGTGCATCCATCCACTCAGTCCAGATAAATATTTCATATGTTTATTACCCATAGCTATAAAAAGGTGCCTTTTTCAGCAGGGAGTCTGCATATTCTGTTAGGTTAAGGTCTCAACCTTTAGACACATTTTAGTGCCAGTTAAGGTGCATGAGGAAGAGCGCTTTTCAGACAAGGAACATGTAACACTGTTGGCTTCATAAAGCAGTTGCTTTTAAGTTAATGGTCCTTTTGGCTTGATACATGACAGGACATTTACAAAACGTCATGTGCTCACGCAGTATTTGGCACCTGTGATAAATCTTACAGTGTATTTTGAAGTTAAAGCCTGAATTAATGATCATTTTATTATTTACTGAGTGAAGAAATCTACTTTATAATGCCCGTCAGAGCACAGGTATCGAGTGACGAGATGTTAAAGGACCAGTGTGTTTGTTTTGTTTGTTCATGGCGGACTCAATGTAAGAGGAAAACATGATGGTTCTTATCGTACATAGAAGGATTTTCTTGATGAAAATGATGTTTTGGCTCTGATTGGTTCGTCTGTGATACACAGATGGTTCATCCAAGTGGCTGCCCTTTTCCCAACGGGACCTTCACAGATGCTTCTGTGCAACAAACCGCCTGGCGCAGTCAGGTTACTTTTTCCCCTACACCATGATAACAAAATGGCTCCTTCATACGGTTTCTTTGTCTCTTAATAAACTAATTTGGTTTTGTTTGAGCATGAGAGATGATACCACAAGTGAGAAATGTGTGAAAACAGTGATCTTCATCTCTACAGTCACTGCTTACTGTGGTAAAGAAAAAAAACATGACATAAAACCATCAATGCACTTTTCAGTTTTTGGGAATGTCCTTTGAACCCAAACGTAACACTGTCTGCTGCACTGTGACAGTGATGTGATGTGATGTGTTCAGGGGTCTTACCCATGAGGGTGATGAGTTTGTTCTTCAGCTGATTGTCCAGACGGGCGATCATCATTTCCACAGCGTTTCGGATCTCTCTGACCCTCTCGTCCTTCGCTCCCCTGACAGCCTCCACGTTCCTCTCCTGACCCAGGACATAACACACGTGCACACACAATATAAAACACACACACACACACACAGACACATATAAGCTGACCGTCAACACACGAGTTTCTTCGAACAGACATCAGTTCTCAACTGAAATCAACATGTGCCATCTAGTGGATGCCAGCAATACTCTATAACCAAAGTGTCTAAACTTTTAAACTTTTATGTACAATATTTTTATATTATTAATATTTTTATGCTCAAATAAGTCAAGTGGTGGTTGGACTACTTAATAATGACTATCATGCATTGACTGCATGTCGGTATTTTTCTTCATCACTGAGATTTCTCAGGGCTTTCCTTTTCTTTCCTCAGACTATTGAACACTACCACGACATAATGTAGTACTGTTTCCTTCTTATTTCACTTTATACATACTCTTTTCTTTACATCTTACTTAAATTATACAACACTGTGCAATTCCTTTTTCCTGTGTTAATTATATTTACCTCACTGTTATATTTATTTATTCAGACTGTACAATTATAATAAGCTCTATCCTAGAATAATCTCTACCATCGTTTCACACTTCCTGTTATACATAGATATAAACGTGCATCTTAGTACAATACTACACACTGTGTGTGTATACAGCACAATTATTTCTGTAAAGTCATCCAACATGCCTATCAATATACTTGAAAGGTTTATATAGTGTATACAACTTTATTTTATTTTTCTATTTCTATTATATCTTAGATTTTTAGATTAAAATTTCCAAAATGTTTCATTTATTACATTCCGTCAGAACAAGAAACACATGGATCATGCCTCCACATTTAACCTAATGCTGCTGATGCCTCTGTCTTACTGTGTCTGCTTTCGTTTCAGCTCGCTGATCCAGTAAAGTCTGCCTTACAGAACACAGTACTGTTTTAAAATCAGTAAAAAAGGTGGGTGGGTTAGGGTGTGAACCTCTGGGCTCCATGATGGGGACCCGTGTTGAGTGTGGGCTGAAGGATGTACAGATATAGGCGCTGAATCAGACTTGGAGCTCTCACACAAACAAATTCCACAGGAAAAAAAAAAAAAAGTTGTAGGATAAAAACAGAAAAATGTTGCTGTATATTTCTTGTACAAAAACAACAAGCTGCCCTCACCACTTCTTGCACCAAACTGATGAGCTCCATGAGGCGTCGGCGGAGCTTGGCAACCTCCTCCTTCACTTTGGTCACATGCTGCTCGTAGATCTCCACCAGAGGCTTGAAGGTGTGGCCACCGTGCTGGATACGACAAAAACACATCAACGTTTTCCTCTGTTTTATATCACTCTAAATTCATTCATTTTGGACTGTTGCTAAGACAAAGCAAACTAAGCAAAGACATCACCTTGAGCATTAGGAAGTTATGATAGCTTTTTTTTATTTATCTTTTACTACTTTTACCCCCCCAAAAAAAGATAAATTGCAAAGAATTATTGCAGCTTGTAACTTTACATCAATCTGTGATTTCAAAATACAACATGTGAAACGTTACCATGCCTCCCCACAGAGCACACTGGTGACAGATGCATTTCTTACAGGTCCAACAAAAAACACTCAGCTTCTCGTGGTGGTTCTCACATCTGCAAAGGAATAATCAATGACGGGACACAAACAGGTCACACAGACACAGAAAAAAAAATACTTTTTTTAAACTTATCACTAAAATATGTTGGCCTGTTTTACTTCAGTGTTTCTACAAAGTTTATGGAAACTCACAAAGTTTATAAACGCAGGAAACAAAGGATGACAGTAATTAATATGGTGAAAGAGATGCAGGGCAAAAAGAAGAATACCAGGAATTGGGATTCTGGTATTTCCGGCAAATCTTTGTCAAACTTTGCTCCCTTTCCTTTCGAAAATAACCTGCAGGAACCTTTTTTCTGTATGTGTGTTAATGTACTAAAATAAAGATACCTTCTCCAAGCCTAGTAACTGCCATAGATATTCAGACAAATTAGGTTATTATGGTATCTTTTCAGCTGCAGGATTCAGTGTGCAGCGTACAGACCAGCTGTGTGTTTTCCGGGTTTGCCAACAAACAAATCTCATGACAAATAAGTGTAAGAAACAAAGCCACTCCTTGATGAAAAGCTAAATAGGTTATGTAGACTTCCTCCACACACAGGACATGTGATGGTCAGACTTATGTCTGTATTTTATCATTTCTTCTTCAGAGTTTTGTCTCTTTCAAATCTAATGCAGAATTGTTGATTTATATCCAACCTTTAATGACTAAGGAAGAGATTTAAATCTAGTTTAAAAATCAGATTTCTTTTATGGCAAGTAGTCTCAGTAAGACTGTGTTAAAGTGCTGGAAAGTAATCATTTTAAAACCATGGGAAACCCTTCAATCCTAATGAACACACATGGAGAACATGACAGAGAGTAGCAGGAGGCACTCACTTGTCCTTGTCGTTGTCCTCATGCTTGGTGAGGCTGCAGAGCTGCAGGGTGTCCAGCTGCTGGGTGACCTCCTCTGCCCAGCGACAGTTGACCAGCTCCCTAAGTTGGAGTGGAGCCCTGTGTGTTGACGTACATACACACAGCCATTTTAATAGCCGTTTGCCACACAACTTATGTGGTGTCAGACGCAGCTGAATGCAGTGTGTCACTGACAGACAGTGTGGAGGGTTGCAGATGTGTGTTAGCAGGCGCTTACCGGCAGTGTGGACACTGGGCTCGCTGCTCTGTCAACCATCGCTGTCAAACAAGAGATTCCAGTTCAATATTAATTGCATCTAAATACAAGCAGTGCAAACATGCGGCCATTGTCAAAATACACGACTCTACGCAGCTGGCACCACTCCTATTACTATTAAACCACGCCAGTGAGTTACACTGGATGGCATATGGGTAACATGGGTATGGTAGATTACTTCTGAATCACACTTATGTTGTCCTGCTGCCACGAATACACACAGGAGCATAACATTTTAAGCATCGGGTAAGCATCTCTGCTTACCCTGTTCGAGTCACTTATAAAAGCTGTGCACACTGCTGCTGTGAATTGTGGGAAAAGTAGGATACAGTGTTGTTTGGAGCTTGCCTCACACAGCAGACAAAAAGAGTATGCATTTTGTCCAGTCTTGTTTTTTCGTCTCTTGTTAGTCCCCCAGTTTCACGGAAGTGAAATTCTATATCACAGACATGCAAATTTTATGCTGTGCCTGAACGCTTTCAGGTTCAGGTATCAAAGGCATCAAAGTGTACATACACCTTTCCTCAACCTAATCTGTCCTGTTCTTCCAGAACTGATTCTAAAAAATGCAGGCTGTACAAACGTATGTATAATTCAACAGTTTTAGCAGAATACAGAGTGGTGCAGTGAGGAGAATATCTTCCGGTCCCTGCCTGGTGGAAACAAACTCACTCGTATGCAGCTAAAGCAGCAGAGTTTGGAGCAGTGTGGGCAGAGGCGAGCATCCCTCAGCTTCTCCATACAAATGAAGCAGCGAAACACCTCGGCGATGCTCTGCACAGGGACAGGAGAGATGAGTTGAACCAGCATCACTCAGACCACAAAAAACAGACAGACATGATACTTTTTATGTAAGGTTATGGTTAGATTATATTTATGAGTGTAAGCAGAATGTCTCATCCCACCTTAAAACAACTTGTTGCAGCTTATTACTGTGACAGATAATTATCACACTCATCACAATATGAAAACGTAGGCTGCTCATCACTGGCAACAAGAAAACAACCTCATCTCTTCTCAGACTTAAAGCTGCTGTTTATCATGAGCACACCCCATGACTAAATACTGAACTTGGGAGGACCAGGACTTCCAGCTACTTTGCACCTTATAAATAAGATGTTAATTATCTTAGCAAAGACTTACAGACCACAACACGAGTCTGTAAATCACTGTAAGGACTCAAAATGCCTTTCTACTAAAACCTGGTAGATGAATCTAAAGGGTGATATTTAACATGATCTATCTCAATATGATGGTGATTCATTATATAGATTATTCTATAGTTCTTCTCAGAAACACTCATTTTCCCTTTGTCTTCGGTCATTTGCTACAGCTACAAAAAGGTCACAGCAGATTGGGTTACAGGTTCAACAAATTTGAACTCACTACACAGATCAGCACAGGACTGTTGCGTAGCGTTGTGCAGACAAAAGTTGTACGTGATAATGTGAATGCAGCTATAGACGAGGTTACAGAGATCTGATGTTCTCTGTCTCTCGCTTAACTGTACAATCCGGTTACGGACAGTGTTAGACCTCTCTGAATCAGGCTGCATCAGCCAGCTGTTGGCCAGACACACTGTCGAGTCACAAGACAAGCTGCTGGCTGAGCGTTTCATTACACATTTTGGGAGGCGAATGATGAAGCATCTCTGGCTGCATGATTGGGAGTGTGTGTGTGTGTGTGTGTGTGTGTGTTACATACCTCAACACTCTGTTCATCCATTTCAGCCAGTTTGAGTCCTTGATGTCAGCAACAAATCAAAGAAGTCGTAGCCAGCTGTCTAAAGAAAGAAGAGCAATAGGGCTGACATTTTAAATCAATCGTCACAACCTTCAATTCAGATGCTTTTTTTTTGCAATTATCACTTTAAAAACCAGCAAGATATGATGGACAATACACTGTGGGAAACTAGAAAGGTCAAGTTTAAAGTCTACAAGTTCATATCATATAAAAATGAGGGCATGTGTTCATTTTATTTACTGTTTAATATGTTGTTACACTGTTGAGAAAAGTGCTGCACAAATACATTATCATTCCTAATATTGCCTGCATAGGGAAACATGGTTGTTATTCATGGGAAGTATGCAAAGGCTTGTCATCAACGATAGCCTGTAGTCAGTGTAGTCGAGGCCCAGCATCAGCAACCAACACACTGACAGCTAACCTGTCCTGTCATGACACGACATATCTTTGCTGGCGTGCTGAGACTTTACCTGTCAACATGAACTCACGGGGGGAGAAAACAAAAACAACATTTAAAACTGGGTAACTGTGAGGCCAGCTAGCCTGCTGGCATTAGCACGGTGGCTCACCTACCTCCGTCTGTCACACCTGATAAACAAACGACCGGACCGACGATAAACTACATTATATGTTGGAGCACACGGCAGGCGTTTACTCCGCTGGTTTGTCTACCGTCAAAGACTAAAAACACGTCCAGCTGTGTCACTGCAGAGGTTAAGCCCGAGCTCCACAAAGCGATGAAAGCGGCAGTTTTCTGCCCCAAATTGAAGATGATGTAGCGGCTGCGCTTGCTCTGAAGCTGTCTGTCCCCTAGCAATAACCAATCAGAGGCCGCCTTTTCTTCTTCGCTTGAATTTATTGTTTGGCGTTTGTCACGCAGCTTAAAGGTCGTTACCGCCCCCCGCTGGGCTGGTTGTAGAACTACAGGGGTAGATACTGAAGCTGATCAAAGCTGCTGATGACAGTCACATTGGGGACATTTAACAATGGAGTAAAAGTAAATGTTGTCAGTGGATGAATATTGATTATTGTACTTGGCGGGCGGCAGTAGCTCAGTCCATAGGGACTTGGCTTGGGAACCGGAGGGTGGCCGGTTCAAGTGCAAAGTATGGACCAAACTATGGACGGGTATCTGGAGGGGTGCCAGTTCACCTCCTGGGCACTGCTGAGGTGCCCTTCAAGGCATTGAACCCCCCGCCCTCTGGGCACCGCTCTGGGTGGCTGCCCATCACTCCACCGTCTCTCTCCACATTTGCATGCCTATGATCCCATTGTGTGTGTGTGTGTGTGTGTGTGTGTGTGTGTGTGTGTGTGTGTGTGTGTTGTTGTATTTCGGGGGTTAAAATGAATGTGAAAAGAAAAAGAATTTCCCCTCGAGGTATTAATAAAAGTCTCTCTTCTTCTTTTTTGACACATTTAACACAAGCACATGCATCAAAATACATCATTTAATGCCTTTAATATCTGTACCAGGTTAGTTTAAAGCCGATTATTATCAGTGCTGTCAGTACTGTTGAATGTCAAATGTCCGTTAAGCCTGAAATAGCAGATTACTTTATCAGATAACAGTCAGGTAATTAATCATTTTTCAAGCAAACCATCTCTATGTCCAGCCTCTCTAATGTGAGGATTAGTTCTTTTCTCTGTTTTATACCTGTCTATGAGCGCTGAAACACCATTTGTTGCTATGGCTATTTAGTTATGTTGTTATGTGGCTCCCTAAGACACCAAGAAAGCACCGTGAAGCAACACACCCCCATCAGGATTTGAAAGAGGTACATCCACTAACAGATTACTGTTACCAGTATGCCCCAAAGGAGTTCAGTGATAGATTAGCCATGCCTCTGATCAACAGCCTCACTGCTCCACAGGACCTGTACAGGGACAGTAAAGTCCTGGTCCGCAAGCTTTAACTGCTCCATCAACTGCCACTCATGATCCAAGATAAACACCCTCGCACGAATGCAACAGCTAATTATTAGTAGTATTTTTAATCCTTAATCAAGAAGTTCTATTAATATTTAGATCTCTTCTTTTGAGGGAGACCTAAGAACAAGAAACTTAAAAAACACACACAGTTCACAGACAGAAACAACACAATAATAAGGATTTCCGGAATTGATTAACATAATTAAAAGCATCAGATAATTAAACTTTAAAATCTCATGTCAAGAGCATGTCATCTGTAGAACAAAGACATAGTTATTTTTTCCTGGACACTCACAGGGGGCATGTTTCTACTTTTGAAGTATTTCTCATTAGCTGATAATACTTTGAGTAGTTTTTGAATGCAGGATTTTGAGTTGTAATGGAGCGTCTTTTCATTACAAGTAAGGGATCTGAACACTGGTAAAACTCTGCGTATCAAAGAAGCAAAGTCACTTAAATTCTTTGTTTAGTCCAACAACTCTTTAGTTAAGATCCCCAAGGCCAAGTTGCAAATGTTTTATTTGTTGTTATCCACAAGCATTACTGACGCAATGAATATAAAATATCATAAAAAAATGAAGACTAGATAACACTCCCCAGTATCACTGGTGTCATTGTTTAAAAATGGGAATCACTATTCAGGTCACAGTTATTGGACAGTCATGACCCAAGAGAGATAATGTAGCCACCTTTTTTACATTTTGGACTGAAAATAAACGTTTCCGTACATGCTATGATAACACAGTAAAGACATTTGACAAAAACAACTGTTAAATCTGATTAATGAGATTTTCTTACGTACCTCTAATACTACTAGTACTTTTTATACTTTATGCACATTCAGTTTAGGTAACACTTTATTTGGATAGTCCGCCTACAGATGGAGTCACAAAATGAAAATACTTCCAGTGAAGTAACTCAAAACTGAAATGTACTAAAGTGAATGTACTTAATTATGTTGTCTAAAACAAGATTTGGGAACAAGAGAAACATGTGCATGTGCATGTGTATTTTTTTTTCACCATTTCTAGTAAAGACTATTATTACTCGTCAGCACCTTCAAAGCATTTATGGACATGCATCACAAGTACAATTCCTCTACTCTACTGTTTATACTTTTATTTTTAAAAGAGCACTCCAACATTTAAGAAACATATTTGTTTATTTCTTAGCTGTATTATAAGTGAACCCAAGTGGACACAAGACTTTTGAGGTGCTTTATGGAAGCCTATTCATGTCGAGAAAATAAAAAAAAAACTTTAAACTTTAAAAAAAACTTTAAAAAATTAAATGCTTATGTAAAGTCAAAATTGTGAGATAGTTGGTCCAAATTCTGAGAGAAAAAGTCAAAATGTTGACTTTTTAAGAGAGATTCAGGACATAAGATGTCCTGCTCCCCCGTCACTAACACACACTGAGTTATCTCAGGTGACGGGAATAATACATCATCTTGTTATCCAAAGTACTCTGAGGATGACTCCTTTCAGCCTTTTTGTATGAACACACACACACACACACACACGCTGTAATTTGCAGTAACTCCATTGTTGTTTTATGCAAACAGTCTGAAGCTGGATAGGACGCACTGAGGCATATGCAAATCAGCCTATCAGGCAGTGCAGGGTATACTGCAGAGGTGAACGTTTCTCCACTTAGGAAAATGCTGATGAGCAGCCGTGGATTTCCAAAACTTTTTATCCCAATACAGGGTGCATTTCAAATAATCAAGGAGACAGACAGCAGCCGGAGCAGCACAAACTATTTCTCTGTCTGAGGTGAGTGACTCTTACACTGGCTAATCAATGACTTTTTAATATCTGCATTTTTTTCATGCCACACACATGAGTTTTAATAAGATTTTACATGATGTGTGGTTACTCCACATAGAGGGGATGAGGAATGGGTATGATGAGCTTTGCTTTGCCTTGCTTATGAATATTACAACTAGGGATCACACCGGAGAGTGTACAGTTTGTGTGGTGGGGTAGAGGGAGGGCACATTAGAATAAACTCAAGATCATTTTCCTGGGTGGCCTGAGTGCTTCATTGTGCAGGTTAAAGTTACAATCCTGTAGGAAAATCAGCCATATTTATCATTACAGATATTAAGATGAGCGCAGACACAGTGGAGCAGTCGGAGGCTCAAGCTGAACAGGCAGGTAAGGATATTTCACCTTCCTCATGGCGCGCGTAAACACCGCTGAATCATCAGACAGGTTCAACAAAAAAGTGGCTCAGGAAAGTGTTGTCACTCCGCTCTGTTTATTCTGACACTGCTGGACTTCCACAGAAAGACTTTATTGTTTTTACATGTGGAAAAGTTGATGAGTGAATTCTTTTATTTGATTTGTTCCCCAGAGAGTCAGAATTTTTCTTCTTTTTGAATTAAGTAGAAGTGAAAAAGAAGCTTACTTTTGTTTTAATGTGAAAAAGATATCAGGAAAGTTCATAAAATAAGACCCTAACCCTAACCCTAACCCTAACCCTACTGCCTGGATTATTGTAAAATGTTATATTATTTTAAGACATACTAATGTCTGGATTATCTTGAAAGGGTTTTTGTTTGTGTCCAGTTTGTCAGTATCTTAATAACCTGCATTTTATGATCTTAATTTTGGCATTCACTGACTTTTTGGTGGCAGCTTTTATCACTGCTAAATGATCTTTGGCGCTTGTGTTTACATCTGGCTTTTAGAAACTTTGGCTACTTTAAGTAATTGAAGTATAAAACTTTTCATAACAGCAGCTTCAGACAACTTCAGAACATTTTAAACAACACATTGCACCACATACTGGCTCGTGTTGTGCCTGATGGTGGCACAAATAAAAGCTAAACAAGAGCATTTTGGCCCATTTCTGTTTGATAGGGAGCCATGTGTGCGTGTGTGTGTGTGTGTGTGTGTGTGTATTATGGCAGTTGGTTGCTATACCAGGATGCACCTGAGGCTATTTGCTGAGAAATGCTGACTGCCCGGGGGCTTAGAGTGCCAACCACCCGCAAAACAAAACCAGGAACCAGCAACAGAAAAAGTGGAACTTTTCTTTAGACAATGGCTGCGTGAGAGAAGTGAACGGCTTTGTTTCACAGAAGTGCTAAAACTCTTTTTTTTTTTTTTTTTTTTGGTCGGTATGTGATTAGATGTAACAGGTGCCACCGCTTCAAACTTTCATTTGAAGAAGGTTGCATCACTAGTCACATCAAGAGGCCTGTGTCTATCAAAATATTATATATTTCCTCACTTATGTGTTGTATCATCGCTCCATAAAGATTGTTTTGGTTGTATTTGTACAGATTTTGAGATATCTGTCTCTGAGATTTATGCATCCTCTCCAGTATAATGGAGGTGAATGTAATATAGTCTGTAGTGCACCCAACATTGAATAATGCACAGGAATGTGTCTTTCCAATAAAGTGTCCAGGTTACTCTGGATAGTCTACAGACTACACTTCACTTTGATTCAATTAAAACATACAATTAATTTTGCTGTTGAATTTTTTAAATGCCATTTGAGCACCACAAGCTAAACTCCATTCACCTCCATTGACTGGTGAGAAGGCAGAAATCTCAGAGACTAAAATCTAAACAAATAGAACCAAAATGATCTGCATGCAGAGAACTATTTCTTATCAGTTATTTATTTCTGACTTGGGTGGACTAATCCTTTAAATCTTCAAACCCTTCATGTGTTTGGATATCAAGTAGAAAATAGTAGAGGAGAAGATGTTTATATCTGTGCTCCAGAGTGATCTGAGCCCGTAACATTTTTTTTAAGTGCACCACACATAAGTCATGTGGACGTACAGAACGCAGCATTGTATCCAGACTCCCCTGTTAGTAGTGAATGTTGCAGATGAAACACACTTACAAACACAACACAACATTTCAGGGAACATTTTTTTTAAATAGATACATCTGTGTTTGACACAGATTTACATTGTTGATAAAAACAAAAGGCATGATTCAGATGACCTCTTGCAGATTAGTTGTATTTAAATCCCTGAAAAAAAAAAACATTCATGTGTTGCTCCATTTCTTTTGTAAAGGAAAACTGTCACTGTATTCACATTTTTGTGTAGCCTTCTGCTCTGCTCTTGTAGCTTCTGTTAGCTTGAGATTAAACTAGTTTGCTGATAGGAAAACAGGGCACGAATGATAAAAAAGTGTCTCTCCAGCTCTAAAATGACAAAATGATGTATAACCAAAGTAGTCAATCTTCTAGATTTTTGAGCTTGCTGTTATTGTATAATAACTACAACGCAACGCACAAAGGAAATGTAGGAGCCGCTCACATGTGTAACAGTTCATTGAGAGAGTCAACTCGAGGAACAAGAAAGAAAGATTTGCAGTCTTGCGTGTTTCTTAGATTTAACAGTCTGGTGATATTGTATTTTAAAAACTGATGAAAAGACCAAAACCAACAACAAATCTGACTAACAGGTGTTGTCCGTGCATCCAAAGTCTGATGTATTTTATTCCTGTGTGGCATAGAGGTCGATTGTTGTCTGCAAACTATTAAAAACACCATCAATGAGCCACATTGTTGCACTGGGTGTTTGTGCCTTGTAATGAACACGCACACTGTACACACCGACCTGCTGTGGTAAATACTCACCAGGGCACAAATGCGCATTAATCCTGCATTGAAGCTAGTCCCCAACAAATGCATTACGCCTGTTTTAGGAAATTACTCTACCGTTCTTTAGAAAATAAACTGTATATTTGTGTGATGCTTTTAAAGATTTATCAGTGGGGACCAGTTGAAATGGACAGCCACAGACAGGAAAGTTGGATTTACAAGAAATCACTATACATAATATTAGGATGTAGGGATCTAGCTTTTGTAACTAACTTTATACTACAGTAATATTACATTCAGCCCTGAAGACTAACCGCAGTCAAACAGATTAATGTGCCAGGGGGGTGAGATGAATCGTCCTCAGTGCAGTTCATAAGAATTTACTGTTTACTGAACAAACTTGAGTTTGGTCACTTTTTCAAATACAATTTATGACTAGCAGATGAAACAAATGGCTTACATGTAGAATCATTTTTGACTTTCGTATGTAACCATCGTTTCTAATGCGTGCGTGTGTGTGTGTGAGTGTGTGTGTGTGAGTGCATACTGAGTTCTAACACTGGCTTCCTGCGCTAAGAGCTGATTTGCATGTCTTGGTCATTTCCATACTGGAAGTTTGGCCGTGAAGCTAGTTGTGCTGGGGGCAGCGACATAGTGAGGTGGTTGAGAGGTAAAGAGGTGGGGGAGGGGTTTGAGGAGTGTGTGTGTGTGTGTGTCTGTGTGTGTGTGTGTGTGTGTGTGGAGGGGGTTTATAGGTATATTTGCATCATGTGTCTCCAGCAGCTCACTGCCTCTCTCTCTCTCACACACACAGTCCCTAAAGCCCCATTTGACATTCAAATGATGGGAGCTTATCCAGCACACCTTTGAACCCTCCTCCTCTATCAGCCCTCGCCCTGTCCTCTCCGCATACACTCACCACTGAATGATGTACACTTCAGGAGGAAAACTTCTTCTTGAAAAGTTGTGTGTGAACAGTCAGCAGCCATTGCAGTAAATATACGACAAACGGGCACATAGATTTATATTTCTTTTTTACAACCTTGACATAACTCTGGACATACATACTCCATCAGTGTATAGTTATTCCCAAACTCATCTATACAGTTCAAATTAAGCACCTTGCAATATCAATACATGACAATACACAACAATACCTCTTATGTACTGTGGTATATATATCTTTATATTATGGTATGGTTTCATTAATAGCTTTTATTGATATCTCTGTGTGTTTCTTTATGCCTAATAATATAAAACTGAAAAATATAAGAAGGACTTTCAGAGATTATTTATGGAGGTCACAGGTAATTCATTTGAAATGTGCCACTAATCTGTTTTATTGCTCATGTTTTGTATCTGTGTTTTAACATTTTAACTTAGAAACAAGTGTTCTTGCTGTAATATGTTATTTTCCTTGGAACGCTGTATTTCATTGTTCTATAAATCAAATTAGATTAAAATCAAACTGTTCAGCAAACTGCTGCCAAAAGCTAAAAAAGTCGGCTTTATTTTTCTGCAATGGGTTTCGTTCAGTTTGATTTCTGAAATGATGTCATTGTAGCAGTAAAAGGAGAAATATTTAGTTGTGAAATAATAGTATAAACACAACAGTGCAACACCGATATCATGTCTCACATGTTTCACATGTAGCATCAAACGCTAGCTAGCTTTATATAGTCTTTATATGATTTGATTTGTCACTATATCCAGAAGCTGAATGTCATCAGGTGCCACAAAGCAACATTTTAAATAAATCTGAATTTCTTTCTCTCATCTGACATTTAGAGCAAAACGGGATCAACTTCAATCGACAAGTGAGTATCAGATCTTTTCATCTTACACCGTTTCCTGTGTTCAAATTCCTCCCTGTCGTCAGCAGGATTTGGATTATTTTCTTTAACATTAATATTTTCCTGTGACACAGCACGTTTGTATCCGGCACAGTGGGTGACATTGTTGACTTGTGCACACTTTCATGATGTCATTTAAGGGGAAACGTGATTCAAATTCCTCTTAATCATCAACAAAACCACCAAGTAACCTATACCCATGTTGATACAACATCCCTCCTGATCAGCTATGTGTGGCTCTATTTAAACAAATTGCCAGTAAATGTTGACTGCGAGAGACAAAAATGAACCACCGGGATCCTGCTGTTACAACAGAGGTCTCACTGCTTGAATGTTAAAGAATAAATCAATATTAAATGTTATGTTAATTTTCAGTATTTTTTTTATTATTGTCATCAATTCTCATGAAAAGACAACAAACAACAACAATGTTTTAGCTTGTCGATCAAAACGTTCTTTTTTATCTGTGGCACTAAAGCCACTGATTCCAAATAAAGACAAATGTATATTTTATTTTCAAAAAGACTTTTAAAAAATATTTAAAAGTTTTAATTACAGCTGGTCACTGTCTTATAAAGGAAGAAATTGAGCACTTGTCAAGGACTATTTTCAGCTGACTATGACTATTTTCACTTTTTCTCAGAATTATTCATTTGAACCGTTTTTTCAGTTACCTGAAGAGGCAAAACGGTCCAACCAAGATGTAGTGTCATTTTTAAAAAGGCCCAGTAATTCCCTAAAACAGCTGAGCACTGTAGTTTCTATCCAGATGTGCTCAAACGGGATTAAATTGCGCATTTTCAGCTGCATATTTTATTTACAGTTTCAGGACAGCGTGTGTTGAATTGACTGAAAACAATTTAGGAACATATCAGTGCACCAGCATGGCTCATTAATATGATCTGGACAACAATGCAGCTCTGTAGTGAGGAAGAATAAGATATATCAGGCTTTAGATACCTGATGCTTTAGACTAGTTTTAGTCTTTTCATGGGATTTGATGAGAATAAAAGAAAATGCAGATTATCACAAGACTTGTTGTATCTTTTGACAGACTTAATAACGGAGCTCAGTTGGAATATAAATATCCTAGAGCCACATGACTGGTACTGAACCTCCTTCCCAGGACACAAGGTTCAACTGACTTTTAGATGGCTAACATCCTCAGGATAAACTACCCGCTCTCCCCACAGATGTCAACAAAGACTGCCACCTCTCTCGAAACTCTTCAAATAGTTTGCAGCTATTTGGATACTTCTCCAAACATTCTTTTTGGCAGTGGGAGGATATTTCTTTTAGAGCTCGTGTTTTCAGGAAGTGACATGGCTTTCAGGGGTTAGGGGATGGTGTGTGAGGGGGAGGGATATTTGCATACTGGCTTGCCCAAGGGGAGGGAGAGAGTCTATCACTCTTTGTATCATGTTTAGTGACCAAACTGGTCCTGGAGCAAGTGTACAGGAGTCTGTGTGTGTGTGTGTGTGTGTGCGTGCGTGCGCGTGCGCGCACTGTCCTTACATGCACACATAGTCATACACATGTAAACATGCACCCATTTGCCCCCGAGATTATCCACAGACAATGTTTCGTCAGCTCTATAAAACTGATCCTTACAATTATTTATCTTCAGTTAATACAGTTTGGTTTTGCTTCCTTAGATAAAGACAGAGGATCTGCACGACTCTTCCCACTCAGGCTCCACCCTGAAGACATGTCACCTGACACAAAGCTCTCCGATGCCTGGAGGTCAGCTGTCTGGGGTAAGGCACTCTGACTGGGTTACATAGAGTGGCAGTGATGGAGGAAATATTCAGGTTTGTTGAAATAAAAGTAGAAATACGACAATGCAGACGTGCAGTTTCCAGAACTACATGCTCCACTGTGTTCACCGCCAGTGAAAACAGATGTTTAACAACCAGATTTGAGAAAATAACTCTGCTCGTCACAGATCTGCAACTATGACAAAAGCTGGGTGTGGAGACTACAGAAAACCTGAGCTAGAGACTGGAGGTGTGGAAATTGATATTTGACAACGACAAAGACATTCAACAGGCAGGGAGGGTCTAACAAAATACATTATTGAGTTGCATTGTGGGAAATGTAGGATCCAGCAGCTTGGGAATTTTTCTGGGAGGCTTTATTTGCAGAATAAGGCAGCAATGGAATACAATATTTCAGCACACTGTTTCTACTCTCTACACACATCAGTAAGATTTTGCGATATTGAAATTGTTACTTTACTAAAGTATAGACATATGTGTGCTATCAGCATGTCCCATGTAGAATGGGACCTCTCAGATTGTTGTATTGTCATATACATGTATATTATATTATTGAAATATTATTGCAGATGAATTACTGAGTAAACAACATTGCAATCAGTGGTGGGAAGAAGCTGAGCAAATGTATTCAAGTGCTGTACTTTTTTCTTCTCTTTTCGCTTTATTCTCACTTTATACTTCTACTCCTCTACAGCTCAGAGGGAAATGTTGTACTTGTTACTGAACAACATCACAGTTCCGCTTTACTTAGCAGCACTTTACATATTTTACACACGTAACATATGATGAGCTTCTGAAATATGACGCACTGTTAAAACTATCCAACGGTACAAAACATTTAAATTAGCTGCACCTTGATCGACTACAACCATAAAATGCTCCTAACACATTAATTAACCAATAACAGTCACTAGGACCATTTTTTTTAACTATTCAGGACATTTGCTTATTATTAGTTTTACGTACATATTTAAATGTTTCCACACACTTAAGTAAAGCATCTCAGTATTTGCTCCTACACTGATTGTAATGTTGTGACTGAACGAAAACATGTATATGCTGTTGTCAATACTACGTGAAGTACCTTAAATCTGTAAATAACGACATTACATGAATACATGTACTTTGCACAACTGAGAAACAAAATGCACTCACTGTGAACTGAATATGTCAGTTTTTGTTCACCTTTTTTTAAACGATAAAAATATGATGCTGATAACTTTAGCATCTTTGTATAGCTTTGTGATGTTTAATCTATAGCAAATAATCATATTTTATATGCTGATCACGTGTTTTGTCTGAAAAACAAAAGCAACTAGTAACTATAGCTGTAAAAGTAACAGAATAAAAAGTACCTCTGAAGGTGGACTAGAATATGAAATAGCACAAAAACAAAATATTCATGTAAGGACAAGTACCTCGGAATTAGTGCTAAGCAAATTATGTAAATTTCCACGAGTGCAGTGTGCGCAGATACAGTACATTCACTTCAAACAGAAGCCTGGAGTTTCCATTAGTCTTCATTTACATGTGGGTCAAGACTTATTGTGTTGTTGTGCTTCTTGTTTTCGCTCCAGGAGCTCACCTCTCTCCACCCCATGCAGCAGTTGGTTCTGATGCCACCATCTCACCTGTCATCTCCCTCCTCCTTCCTGCTCTCCCAGAGCCCGACCAGCCACCAAGGTCTAAAAAAAAACTTCACTTACACTGACGCACTAAATCAACACAGCCTGGTACAAGGCCTGTCTTGAATAGTTAGGGAGGGAGAAGTGACTTTTAGTCAGTAACAAAGCAGAAATGTATTTATTGGCATAGATGCGTTAATAGTCCGACATCTTGAAGCTGCATGCTTATTTTCTTTCTTTGCAAGATTTTGAAGGAAACTGATCTGACATGTCTGACGGCATCAAGTCTGAAAGCAAAATGGCTAAAGCTATGCCTTTGAGCAAATTAAGTGTAAAGTAAGGTGTTTAATCCTAAAACCAACCAGGAAGGTTAAAAACAAGGATTTGTGGTTTTTAGGAAGAGTTACTTACTAAATCTATTGACAATGAACATTTATTCCTGCTACAGCTCACTAACGGACACATTATTGTTTAATATGTACATCGACCAAAATGTAAAATACAAAGTTTGTGCTTTTTGGGACGGGTGCATGGTAGCTCTATTTTTTGAAAAATAACAGCAGCAGTCTCAAACAAAATATCATTTTCTCCTGCAGCTCTTCTGCAGCAGAACCTGCTGTCTCTTCCTGGCCAGAGTCAAGCTAGTCTCCTTCAGCATCAGCCTGGACTGGCTCTGACTCCACAGGTAACACTACAGACCACTTCCTGTCTATATACACATAATAACAACATGGATGTCACACTGCTGAATCAATATCAGTAATATTATATAACAAATGAAACTGAATGAATGAATATATGAAGAATGAATCACATAGCTACTTGCATAGTGAATAGTTAAACTGATTGCAGTTCTCCTGGGAGCTTTATAGCCTCTTTAACTCATTGTTTTGGTTATGTTTTAATTCATCAACTTTGTTGTACTTGCTCAACACAAAACAGAAGACAGATAAAGTCAGTGAGTAGCTGGTGAAAACAGGAACATTTAGCAGTTAATATTCCAATATTTCAGTAATATTTCCCTCAGGAATTGGTGGAGACCAAAAACAGAGCTAAAAAAAAAGAGACAAATATTTGACTTCATGTGGCCACAGACGCGACTCCAAATGAATGATAACGTTGCTCCATCACTGCTTATATCAACTTAAAATATTGATAATATGTCAGTGCTGTATTTACAACTTGTTTTATTTAGGTTTACAGGTACAGTAAAGATAACAGACTCGTATACTGCAGTACAAGAGTGCAATTCTACTTCTGAGTGAGTGCAGCTAGCTTGATGAAGGCTACATTATCAGACAGCAGCACAGGCTGTGATGATTAAGACTGAGCTGCAGTGCAACAACCAGACTATCAGGCAACATAAAGACGAATGAGTCAACAAGCCAAACACTTCATTTGCATTTTTGAGTTCAGTTTTGTCAGTAAAGACCAAAAACTCTGAAAACCAACCAAAATCTGGATGTCAGGTCAGGTAAATGCTTAGTCGTGCTAAATGGACAGTAAAAATCTTCCTGGAAACTGAAGGGTTTTTTTTCTGATTCAGGCTATGAGTCGCTCTGGTCTGGCAGGACCGTCTATGGAGAACCACATGGACATGTCCCACCTGCAGATGCCCAAACACATGTCAGTACCACCACAAGAAGAACCCAGTGATCTGGAAGAACTGGAGCAGTTTGCCAAAGCGTTCAAACAAAGACGCATCAAACTGGGCTTCACACAGGTAATTAAGAGCATGAGCCCCTCTATGTTTCCCTTCAAGGGCCTGAAAACTTATTTTCTCATTCAGATTCCTACTATAAGTAATGCATCTCATTTCGCTTGACATGTTTCTGTATCTGTATTTATGCACTTCTTATGAACTGGGATAATTTGGCTTTCATCCACACTTTGACTTCTGCATGAAAGCATGATATAGTTCATGTGTTTGTGTGTGTTCTATCACAGGGAGACGTGGGCCTCGCGATGGGAAAACTGTACGGGAATGATTTCAGCCAGACTACAATCTCTCGCTTTGAGGCTCTCAACCTCAGCTTCAAAAACATGTGCAAGCTCAAACCTCTGCTGGAGAAATGGCTGAGTGACGCAGGTACAACACGATGACCACCATTTTTTGTTTTTATTGGAGTAGCGCTGGTTATGCTGCACAAATATTAATTCTAAATGTTTTTGAATGTGTTATGTCAAGACAAGATGTAGCTAAAACCGCTTTGTTAAAGCAACAGTTTGACACTTTACTCTTTTGCCAAGAGTTATATGAGAAGATCAATACCACTTTCATGTCTGTATGCTATATGTTAAGCAACAAGAAGCAAGAGACTAGCTTACAGTAGCTTAGCACAAAGACTGGAAACGAGAGAAACAGCTAATCTGGCTCTTTGCTAAAGTAGAAACTTGCCTGCTAGCACCTCTAAAATAATTAAAGTTTATTACAATTATTTTTATGGTCTCTGTCATTGTATCACCAGTAATAATATCGCCCACTAATAGACCTTCTTCACAGCAGGTATTTTAACAAAAAGCACATGTGTAATTAATATGATTAACGATCGGTCTGGATCTAGCGCTCCCAACTGGAATGCAATTGTTATTGATGCTAGCAGTTACATTTCCTGATATAAGATGTCAAAATGGCCGCTATGAAAAAGAAAACAAAATGTTTTTAAATTCTGCAGCGCAAGATATGCTCTAGTTTTGCAACTGGGACTTGATTTTACTGCCGTTCATAAGTGATGATGAATGTCCATGTTTTATTTCGTTTTACATTAGAGAACTCACCTTCTGACTCAATGAGCAACCCTACCTCTCTGCCACCCCTGATTGAGGGCTACGGACGCAAACGGAAAAAGAGGACAAGCATTGAAACGAACATCAAGCTGACTCTGGAGAAACGTTTCCTTGATGTGAGTTCAACAACAATATATAGAGAGCCTGTTCTGCTTTTTAGGTAATATAGATTTACTGTGTGTAAATTTAATAATAATTCTATAAGTAAATAATAAAGTAATTAATGAATAGAGCATTTAATTGAGCTTGTGTCTGTCACCAATGTTGCTAATACTCTAATGCCCTACTACTAATGCTAAAACTCCCGTACAAACAAATTATTTCATTTTAATAAGAATAAAATAAATAATAATTAAAGCCACTATATATACAATTTTAATGTGATTTTAGCATTTTTTAAATTCTAAAGTTAGCAAGGAAATAATAAAATACTATACACACTCCCCACAACCTCAGTTGTACTTTGCGTTTAGTGCTAATTAGCAAATGTTTGCGCGCTGAGATGACGACTATGGTAAACATTACCTGCTAGACACAAACAGCATCATGGTAACATTATAATAACATTATAATAATGAGCACGTTAGCATAATAGTTAGTTAGGATTTACCTCAGAGTACCTCTGTACCAAAGTACAGCCTTGCAGCGCTGCTAGCAACACAGCTCTAGACTCATGAGTCTTGTTTACAGACATCCCTGCCCTCCTTAGGGCAAATTGTAATAGCTTTGTTTATTCCTTCACTTTTCCTCTAGCCTCTAAACTTGAAACTGTACATCATATGTATATCTATAGATATATACACTATTAAATGCAATTTAGTATCACAACAAAATCAGATATGTCTTTGGGTCGTATTTAACTTTGTTTCAAGCCACTGAGTATTTTTGAATGGATTATAACTTCCTTCAGGTACTTTCACCCATTTGTTAAAACTATTTATTGTATAAAGTTCAGATTTTTCATTCAATATGAACTTCGGGCTATGGGATAGCCAGATCAATGGCTGACTGAAAGTGGCATAAATACGAGACCCTGATGATAGATGAATATTACGGATACCGTCAGTTGTTACCAGGCAGTTGTCAACCTTAAAAACATGTCACGACTGAACTATGAACTAACGAACTTTTTTGGTTTTCAGAACCCCAAGCCCAACTCTGAGGAGATAACCATGATCTCAGAGCAGCTGTCCATGGAGAAGGAGGTCGTTCGAGTCTGGTTCTGTAATCGGCGTCAGAAGGAGAAGAGGATCTACTGCCCGGTGGCTAGTTTATCGGTCAAATCACACAGCTACAACTCCAGAATGGTTAGCTTTCTAAAATATTGAACTCACGTAGGATACTCGATGAAGTGTGGCGGCTTTATGAGATTTATATCACTCTCATGCCTGTGTGTTATGTGCGAAGGATGGAGGTTGTTGTTAACCTAGCTTAGCATAAAGACTGGAAGCTAGTCAGGCTCTGTCCAAAGTTTAAAACACGTCTTCCAGCACCTCTAAATATCACTAAATAACAATATATCTCGTTTGTGTAACTAGTACACAAACTAAAACAAAAAAAAACTGTGTGCCCATCCATCCAGGATGTAGTTATGTGCACATACCAAACCTGGCAAGATTATATAAGAGAGATAAAATATATTAATTAGTGAACTTTAGAGGTGTTGGTAGGTGCATCTTTGAACTTTTGCCAGTGCCAGAAAGGTTTTTTTTTCCCCTTTGCCTCCAGCCTTTATGATAAGATAGGAAAGGCTAACCACAACTCTGGGAACTAGCGGTGTGTGTAGTTGCACTACTAGTCAAACTGCATTTCCCAGTTGTGCTTGATTAGCTTAGCTATGTTCAAAATATTTCTTTCTTGTTCGTCCTTCAGTGTGCAAGAGCTTTTACTGCTGCTTTCCTCTGCTGTTCCGGTGTGTGCTGTGATATATTAATATACTGTTGAATAAATTGTTGGTCATAAAGCAGATACCAGCATATTTTGTGGCCCTACTTGGACGGCTTTATCTAATCAATTTTTTCAAACTGTTTCAGGCCTCAGCATCCAGATCTTACAGCCCTCTGGCTTCAGGCGGAGGCGAGTACTCTTTGCTACATTCAGCTATCAATAAAGAGCTGCTCTATTGTGACTGCTAGTGGTTATTAATGCATATAATGATAAATACATGTTCTCCTCAATTAGTTATTCTTCTTGCTGTTATCTTACTATCCAGAGCTAATTTGCACATTAATCGAAAGCATATGATGATGTATGTGCCTGTATGTGGGGTTGTGCATGTGTGTGCATATTCAGTAATGTTTTGACTTTTTCCTTCCAGTTTCATCAAATTCCTCTCCAAACAGTGTAAGCCGTGAAGCTTCTCCCAACAGTCTGTCCACTGTCTCCGCCTCCTTAACGTCTCAGGTCAACCCAGCTTCTTACAGCACACCGGGGTAAGAAACGTACCCTTGCAGATTGTTTTTTTTTACACTTTAAAAATACCACAATGTGCTGTGAAAAGCCTGAAACATGTCAACTTATTATTAAAGTAATCGTATAAAATTCTTTCTTACTTCTTTCTGGAAGTGTAACAACATGTTGGAATAACCTGTGATCCTCTCTTTGGCCTTTCAGGTCCTGGTACCGTTGGAATCCTACTGCATATCATCATTGAAGAACATGAACTGTATCATATGAAGTTTTTGAAGATTGTTTTGTTTGAGAAGAATGTACACTGAAGATAACACAAGACCCCTGTGGTGAACAGGGTTACAGCTACAGGCTAAACCTTAGATGGACGCCTTGGACAAAAAC
The DNA here is from genome assembly GCA_028641955.1 of Protonibea diacanthus. Taxonomy (NCBI): domain Eukaryota; kingdom Metazoa; phylum Chordata; class Actinopteri; family Sciaenidae; genus Protonibea; species Protonibea diacanthus. Next base: position 13,012,065 of record CM053990.1, read on the forward strand.
TGCAGCACAAACAGAGGACTGCAACACACCACAATGCTGTCAACACTCCAGCTCACAGCCTCGAGCTGTTTGATCTGTGTCCATGTGACTCTTTACTCTGCATAACCGAAAAAACACGCTCACGACAAATATCAAAAACGCTGGTGGAGATGTTCAAGCCTGTATGCTTATGGCTTGTCAAGATTCAGACAACTTATTTGAATGTTGAAGGTCCAGATTTAATAAGCCAAGCTGTTCATGCTCATATTTTTATTTAGTGTTGTGTTTGTTAATTCGATGCAATCCTACATTGCATACTGCTAGCCTGTCTAAATATGCAATCCAAACAAAAGGAACCTTATATTATTGAACGGACAGGCAGACCTTTGATTTGTTCATTTTAGTTCTTTAAATGGTAGATCTGTTTTACAATTTGGGTCTTATTATTGCAGTTTTTTTCAGATTATTAAAATCACTTTTTTTGGTGGTAAAACCAAAAAGTCACCTTAAGAAGAAGAAGAAGAATTTATCGTGGGTGTAGCAGACCAAAGAGTTTGTTTACAGTCTGCTCCTCTGCTCATGTCTGTTGACCTGTTGGACTTTATATCAAGGTTGTTATCACAGATAGAAATAAAAGATGATGGATGAACCTACAAAAACAAAACCCAATATGTAATACACTGTAATCATAACATACTTTAGAGGCCCCGAACACACCGTGTTCTGACAAAGTACACCTGTTTTGTTTTTTTCACGAGATATTTCGTTTTTTTCCCCCCTCACCTGGTTTGAAGTGGGTGGAGCTCAACTGGAAAAAAGGTGACATCACAGATTTCAGAGCGCCAATCAGAGCTTAGCAATATTTAAACAGCTGTGAGGTTGTTGGCTGTCATTCAAATCTTATCACATCCACAGTCCTGATGAAGCAGATTAGCTTTTGTTTTTTGTTTTTTTTTACTGTTGAATTGTTACTAAATAAGAATATGTCTTTTTGAACTTCAACTTTGATTGTTGTTGATTTAGTCGTTAATTTGTAGAACTACTTTGAACTTTGAGTGAACCCCGGCCTCAGTTTATGTGTGAAAGTATCACAACACTTCCAACAAACTAGTTTGCATGATTTGCCGTGAGTCCAAACTGTTTATAGACGTTCTCAATGGTCACACTCAAAGGCTGCATGCCACTGCCTTTCAACTCTGTATCATCTGACTCTATAGTTTTGCTGTAATGAACAGTAGGTGCACACTTTGGGACAGTCTCTCCCAGAAGGTCACAGTACTGCACTCATTTGTTTACGGAGTTTGAAGTCCTCATGCTGACACAACCAATCGAACTTGTATTGATGACCTCGAGAAATGGAAGCTGTTTTTTTATTTTTATTCCAACGATGTAAAAGCACTTAAAACAAATGGGGGGAAAGGCCAATCAACAGCTTCCCAAGCCAGTCATGATATAACTTTGACAAGCTACCGTGACTCAAATAAGAAAAATGAAATGCAACAAAATATAACACTTCACCATGTGCCAGCATAGTGGCGTTTTAACGGTGAACACACACACAAGCTTCATTCTCAAGAGAGGCAAGCCTGCTACTTTGTGTCTGTATGTGTGAACAGTGCTAAGTTTAAACCTGGCCTGCTTTTACACCTTTCACACACCTGGCCAGTCGCTGCATCCATCACAGTTATAAAAAAAACTGTTGTGTTCAGAGGTTTCAGACTCATTTGAAACATACTGAGGCCTTTAGTCAAGGAGTGCTGTAAAATATCTCCTGGCTTGGTTAGATTCTGGTTCAGCTTTGTTATAAACTGTAAGATAAATGTTATGTGGCAGTTGTAGTTGACCTGCTGGGATGTGTTTTCGTTGATGTCACGCTGTGACAGTGTGATTCTGCATCTCAGCTTAGAGAGTCATTCCTGTCAGCGACCATCTGGCAACATTGTCCTAAACCAGCCAGGTGCTGTACTCTTCAGCAAACTCAGAGAGTTTGGAGAATTTGTTGTTGATATATTTCCAGCTGCGTATTAATACACACTCTGTGCTGTAGTGAGTATTAAAAGCAGCAGAACGATGTGACTGTGGGATCAGCTCTAAATAAACTAAGGTCAGGTTCATGATAATGACTAATATGTCAGCTTTATGGCACATGAGTATAAGGTACATAATGCCGATGTGGGAGGATGTTGACCTCTGTTCACTTTGTCTTTTGTTTCCTGCTGTAGGTTTTTGCTCTGTAAAAATACCTTTCAGACTTCAAGTCAAGGTCCGACTACTCGTTTGTTTGGTTGTTGTTTTTAAATTAATTTCTGTTTTTGAGTGTCTAATGTATATTTTATTATATTTTGTTTTATTTTATTTTAGAGAAATGTTTTGCAGTGGTACAACACTCTGAGCTACGTAACTCATCCATGAAATAATTATGTTATATGATATTAGAGTAGTAACTTTTTAAAATAAATAGGAAGTCAAAACAGTGCCATGTGAATTTCTCAGAGAATCTTTTGTCTTAATCACTTTACCTCCAGGGACCCTTATCAACTTTTATTTACAGTCATTAAACAGAGCATTGTCATGTGTGTCACTGATTTTGGCCTTCTGATGCAATGATGCAAAGAGTAAATTCCAGTGCTGATGGCTCCACATTGGCAAGTTTCCTCCAGCACAAATGTCTCACATACGACAACAGGAAAAGAAAAAGTATGCTCCTTGCTTTATACATGATTCAACTAGTTGACTCTATTGATGTTCCTTTGCACCTACAGAGCCTCCAGCCCTGTTCACTTCTGGAGCACCTCCTAAAGATCTGTGTATTCAGAGGTCAAAGTTCAGTGAACTGAATGTAAAACCTGGCAGACAATCTAAAGTTATTTTCAGACAGTGAATACTTTACATTGCTGGCTCTATCTGTTAAGCTGATGGGGTGTTTTGTAACTCAGGCACTGGTGTCAGTCACGTAAATGTTCCTTCAGACTTTAGTCAGACGTGATGGGACTGAACTAAAAGAGGCACAATGCCCACTTGAAAGGGAGCAGTGTATTAAGATGTAATAGATTATTTAATAAGAATAAATATAATGTGGTTGTAAATACAGAATTTTGTTATTGAGATCTTATATTATTGCCACCATGTTTCACCTGATCATACACCAGCCTTTACATAGTAACACATTTTAGTGTGATAAAACCCAAAGTTTATATACTTCTTATCAATGCTAAACATGGGCAAGAGTTTAAGTGTTGTCTTTTGGGGTTAAAGAGGGAGGCTCTCCTCACAGTGACTCCACAAATACATCATTTATCAGAGTTTTTTGCTGCCTGTTTTATGCCTCTCATTCACAGACCAATGGTAACGAACCAGCAAGCGAGGCACCACGCAAGGTGAAATTTGGGGTTCAGTGTCTTACCCGAGGGCGCTTCAACACGTGGAGCTGGGAATCAAACTGCCAACCATGTGATTGGTAAACAACCCGCTATACCTCTTGAGCCACAACTGCCACAATTTATGTACAGCGTTTTGCTGGATATTTATCCATCGATCTATTCTATTCATCGAGCTCAGATTTTTTAATGTCTTTTAAACCAGCATGAGAAGAATCTCCTCAACAGTTTAAAATGGGGAATGAAAATGTTGGACTGTACAATCGTAGATCAACACTCTTTATATCATAAAAAATATATCAAATCTGGCAACCGCAGACTAGACTACAAGTATTACCAAAATGTCCTATGACATATCACTGATCAGAAGGATGCAGTAACTGAGGAAACATTAGACAAAATTAAGAAAAGGCACAGTATATACACTTTAATGATAAAAGAATATTAAAACAAACAATTTGGAATAAGAAGATTAGTTAAAAAAAAAAAAAAAGCTTTGCCTCTATAAAGGCATATGTCTGTTTTACAATAAGAAGGCCGCTTCAATCGTCAGTTTAGTGCCTTGTATCTTCCATCGATGACTTGGTCTCCATTTGGCCTAAATGAAAAGTGGTGGTCCGCTGTATGGTGAGGTCACTTTCAGAACTTCTTCCCTCTTTTGTGTGTTTGGTTCCCAGTTTGTTACCGTGTGATTCAGATTTCTTTAAACCTGGAATAAAATGTTGAATCAAATAAAAAGGTAGTTAGTTTGAAAATAACTGTTAGTATGTATAATACATGTATACATGTATAATGCAATCATGTTAACTTTATGTTAAGATTTAACATCCTTATAGTGGTCCTTGTTTAAAGGAATTATTAGGAAATACCCTTGTTGCCTAGCTGACGCAATGAGAAGATTGTTAGCTTAGCTTGGCACACTCCAAAGGTGACTGGTGAATACTCACCCTCTGACTCGGGGGGTACGTCCACACCAACCTTGAGCCTCCTTGTACACAAGTCTGGACAAAAACTGAAGACAAACAAACAATGTGTCAGTCAAAGAACATCATCTTCAGTTAAGACAATTAAAATAATTCAAAACGTGACTGAAATAAACTGTAATGACAAAAAGCCTTGCTGTGTTGTACTGTAAGAGATTACAGAGTGGTGTCAGTGAATATATAAAGTCGTGTTTCTGACCAGGCAGGCCAAGACATCTGCAGAGATGAGCATGTAGAAGACGTTGTTCCAGCCAGTGGGAGAGATCAAACCAGCTAACAGAGGGCCTAATGCAGCTCCTACAGAGAAGACACCAACATCAGATCACACAAAACTGTCTGCTAATTCTTTGAGCATCTTTAGCATATGTAGCATCCAAAATTTTCAACCTTTTAGACTTTTAAACGCTTTTTACGACAACATAAAGTGCCGACACTTCTAGAACATTTAACACTGAAAAGCCAAATATAAAAAGGAGAGAGGAAATAGAGAACAAATATCCTCCATAGGCCTGAACAGGTCTCAAGTACTGGTTGCTCTGAATGCAGTCAGAATTTCTCTTGGCAGTGCTGTATGTTATTGCCATCCAAAGGTAAATGATAGTTGTAAAAGTTCATTCCATAACTTTGCATTTATTAAGGACAAACCACTTGATGCTAATGCTGCATTCATTCATTGTTTTCTGAACTAAAAAAAACAACAATGAGCTTAAAGACATAGAGCTGGATGGAACTACAAAGTTGGCGATAATATTAATTTGATCCTTTGTTCATATAAGAAATAATGATTAGATACACATACACATAGACACACATAGATGTACATACCTATTGAACCGGTCCCATCAATAATTGCTGTCACTGTTGACAATGCTCTGGAGTTTCCTCTCAGACTCTCATGTGTTCCCTGTCACAACGAAACCATCATGTAAGTTGAGAGAATGTAGTTTTCTTTTTTTAGTCAACTCCATATTAATACAATTATAGAAACTGTGTGTTTAACAGAGGGCAGAGAAATAAAACTGTGGTGTTCCCATGATGCTTCTTACCAAGTCAGCAGATACAGCTGTAGTGATGAGGGCGTAGGGTCCGTTCACTAGACCTCCACACAACAAGAGCATACCTACATGTGGCAAAAAATGTTAGCAAAGACTTCTTTTTCATAAAAATAAATGTTTTTTCATACACTGCCATAATCATTCATTTCTGATGACTCATGTTTAGACTAAACTGGACCACTCTGCTATCACTTCTAATTGGGTTCAAGTCAAATGGAGAAGCGCTGATACACACAACAAGATATAGGATAAAACAGCAGTTCCCACACTGGGAGGGGAGTGGAGTTACATCAGAGGGGTGTGGTGGCTGAATAAATAAGAAGTTTAAGTAGAGGGACAGCCAAGTCTTCAGTTTTCCTTTTTTCTATAATGAGCCAAAGAAAAAACAAGAAAAACATTAAAGAAGTCTTACCGATCGTAGTACCAAGGTTCGTTTGTCCAATATAATTATAGAGGAATAGCTGGAAAGTAAATAAAAGAATCAATCAGCAAACATTGCAACTAATTAGAGAAATCTATGCTATGTTGACAATTATATCACCCTGCTGCCATATACAGTATGGTTGCTTCAGTTTTAATGTACAGGTTATTTTTAAAGAGCCAGATACCAAAAAGCTAAAAGAGAGACTGTTTCTACTGCCCCCAAGTGGCGTCCTTCCTTCCTTTAGAAGATCTTTGGAAGCCACTGAATCACTGATTAAAAGAGTAATGTTTCTAATGTGCTGACCTCATTCTATCATTAAATCATTTTATTGGATGACACTCACCATTGGGGCAGCAACAAGCAGCATGACGCAGCAAGTTGTTGCTCTCCCACCGGTGTAGTCAGACACGAGGCCGGCCATGATGCCTCCTGTAGACACAAAACAACACAACACATTCAGTCAGATTTAAAACACTATATTCAAATTGCTCAAACTGTCAGATGGATAAGTATATTGGTAAAATTTAATGTAATTTAATTCTTAGATGAGCCATCAAGCCTGGATGGAATCAGGAATCTGGAAACCCAACACCTTTCAAATATCTATTTCACTTTTTGACACTGCAAAACCTGAAATTGAATTCCACTGAAATGTAGTAACGTACATGTAGTAAATTCAAATTTGTGGTTTTTAAAATGAAATTTTAGATCAAGTGATATAACAGATCAGTCAAGGCTCACAGCTTACCCACGATTCCTCCTACATCAAATAATGTCGACATGTCTCCTGCCTCTTTTGCGTCAAAATGTGCTGCAAATGACAATGAGAACAGATATTAACTTCTGAAAATTACATGAAGTAATGTGGATAAATACATCTTTATTACATGTATGGTACTCTCTCTGAATGTGTGACAATACTGACCAACATTTGAGATGTAGAGAGGAAGCCAGTACAGGAAAGTGTAGCTGACCAGTTTGGCGAAAAGCAAGCAGAGAGAGAACTCCACCACTCCCTGTGTGAGAAACAAAACACCATGAAAACCGCTGGAGGAATCTTTCATCAATGCAAAAATGTTTTCAAGTATAATTCACATGTGACTGACACACAGCGGTCTACAAACAAGGAAAAATGTTTATGTGTAGTGGTCCAACATTGTTGTCTGACTCTGAAGAGGCTTCTACATTATGCATGTATGTACCTACAGTATCTGTTGTGACTAGGGAGTGAGCTAACCTTGGTCTGTGAGAACAGAAGAAGGATTTAAAGAACTTGGATTTGGTAAATCTTTTTTTACTAGTTACTATGTGTGTATTTTTATGTGACTATAGCATCTTTCAGATAGTTTTGATGCATAATGTTCTGTTCGCAGCCAAATGTCATTCCTGGTATCACCACCAGAGGGTGCCAAAGTAAGATATTTTTAAATTCTAGACTGTGTGGCTCTTTATCTTTCAAACGGTACAAATTTATTCAATTTATAATTTACACAACTTTATAATATTAAATACTGCACCAATAATTTTGAATGACCCGTTTCAAACTGAGCACCTTTAAACCAAATCAAACTCACGGGTATACTGAGAGCTCCACAGAAGCTGATGGCCTCGGTGTGCTCCTCAATAGCCTCCACAGACTCAGTGGTTATGGCAGCACCGTTCACATTTCTGTCAGCATTGGATGAGTTCTGCAAGAGAGGCTCCGTCTCAGTGCTCTCCTGATCACTCTATGAGACAAACACACATGTATGACTTCAAGTACCGTAGTCTTGCTATGGATAAATTAGGACAATGACCGTTTCTGTTTGAACTCACGTGGTGCTGAGGGGGAGTGCAGTTTACATCTTCGGGTTCTGAATAGGACAAATGGGACTTGAGTAATATTCTGAGAACTTTAAAGCAACAGTAATGTAATGTAATCTTAAAAACAACAAGACACATGCATGCAAATGTGACTCATTTTCTAGCTTCCAGCGTTTGTGCTAAGCTAAAGTAAACATATCTCACACCCAGCCCTGACTGAGAGATGAAATCCATGTTTTTATCTGAGTCTGGGTAAGACAGAACATTTCTGAGACTCAGTCTTTTGTTTCTAGTTTCTCCTATGTGAAGATTTGCTAACTGTTCCCTGTTTTGTATAATTGTTATAAAATATAAGATACCTGGAGACCGTGAAGTCAGAGTTAGTAGGCAGGGAGCAGCTACTTGGATGTGTTGTATCACAAAGTTAACAGAAAAAGTGTGTTTGTTTTGAGTGGTATCATGCACTGTCTGCTCTACCACCTTTAGATTTAGATTTAGCATCTCAATTAAAATTAATAAAGGCAGACGTCACCGCACAACTTCACAACTCAGCAGTGGTGTTATCTCAGGTTGCTAGGTTGTGTGATTTGCACATGATGTGACAAATTTCAGCTATGTTATACTCTAAATGATGTAATCCAAAAGCTGTCCAAGATTAAACTGTCAATAATGGCAATAATGGTTTCTCTAATAAGCAGAAACTGACTTTCAACTAGGAAGAAGAAGCACAGGACTCCAGTGGATGCGATGATGAGTCCGGGGACGATGAAGGACATTCCCCACGCGGTGGAGACGAAGGCCCCTGCAATGAGGGAGCCCAAGATGTTTCCAACTGAGGTGTGGGAGTTCCACACACCCATGATGAACCCACGCCTGATGATCAAAACACAAGAGACAAGTTAATGTAGTAGTTCAGCATTTTGGGAAATAGTGAGATCAATCTTTCGTCAATGTGTTACACTAGAGTTCAGAGGAACAGCTGGCTCTGTCCAAAGTTCAACACCAAAGCTCATTAATGAACACGACGTACCTCTTTTGTTTAATTTGTACACAAACTGAACTGTTAAAACTGTAACAAAATAACTTCCAGTTGGGGAAGGTGCATTGTGTGCATCCAGTATTTCTGTGCAGCAGTAGTATATATCTTCATACAGGTACAGTGGTACCAAACCTGCTACCTGCACTGTGAATATAAGAGGCTGTGTTGCTGCACATGGGCACTGCACCTGGCTGTTAATCATTAACAAATAGTTCCAGCACATAACTCCTAATTAAACCACATTTCTGTTTGTGTATGGATTAAACAAACAAAATAAAGCTTTAGTGGTGTTGGTAGATGTATTTGTCAACTTTGGACAGAGCCAGGCTAGCTGTTACCCACCGCTCTCAGCTTTTATGTTAGGCTTAGCTAACCAAGTCCTGACTCCACCTCTTAACAAACAGACATAGATTGAAAATGACTTTTAGGTAACTTTCCAATGAACCTCAGAACACAGAATTTGGACCTTTATACTGACTAACTGACCAATAAAGTAATCAGGTTATTACAGTTATTTTATCACCTGTTTTCTATAAGCAGCCTGGTTTCATTTGTACATGTCCATAGCTGTGTCCATAGCTGTCCTTTCCAGTGTAGGCAGTGATCGAACCAATTCAGAAGGGTATGTGACTATTTTGTAGAAAATCAAGCCCTAACTTCTCAATATGATGTTTGTCTGAATGATGTGCTTGTGGTTTGTAGTGTACTTTTCACGCTTCCACACATATTTAAGAAGCAGCTTAGATTTATTATGCAGACTTGATGCTAGTAGTCTGAGATGAATCAAAGCCTGTTCTCACTGTGCTGCTAAAACATGACAAATGTGAAGTCAGCCAACCACAAAGAGAGGAACCGCACAGTCAGCAGGACCACGGTGCACATTGTGCAGTACTCACTTCCCCTTCCCAAACCAGTTGCCGACACAAGCCACCACTGCTGGCCAGCCGGTGGTCTGCATCAGCCCGTTCATGACCTGCAGAATGAGGCACACAGAGGGAGAAACTGTGTTAAGTGTGTTAACTTTGGTGTTAACTGTGTTCACACCAAAGCCTCTTAACACTGATACAGCCCTACAAACATCTGCCTGTAAAAAGGAGACTGAGAGGAGACCAGTGAGCAGTGATTCCTAACATTCCCACATCAAACCTGTATAAGCCCAGACACACTCCTGCAGTCATATGATGCAGCTGTGAGTCATGTGATGTGTGTGAGTAAAGCCTGACTAAGCCACCATGAGATCTCTACATTTTTGAACGGGTGAGATGATAAATAAGGCACAAACTGACCCGTAGAGCTCACTGCGATCACACACCTGTAACGGGGTAACAGGGTTGTTAATTAATACCATAAATCTGAGATTTCTTGATAGCTACTGTAACATGTCGGTGCTTCAGTCTTTAAATACTCTTTTTCGGGCTTCAGATATTACATTTTGTCACTTTAGATTTAGATTTTAGATTTAATGAGTTTAATTTTGACTCATTATTGAGTATCACATGAGTAATATTTCTAATAATAGTTTCCTTGAGGTTGTGAATTTGACTACAGGGAGGGTCATGTGATGGGGTGTAGCTCATCTGACACAACAACAGTGCTTTCATGTGGGAACAACGTTTTTTCCAACCATCTATCCAACCGCACACTTAGTGCAGACTTCAGCACTTTCAAATTTAAGAAAGGGAAAAATAGAAAAAGAAAAAAAAGCGAAAGCACTCATAGCCAGATGAATTCTATTTAACATAAACACTGTAGTGCTCAAGCATTTTATTTCAGTTAAGTTTCAATTCATTTTCAGTTTTATCAGATCAGTCAACACAGAAAAAACGGTCGGCTCAGCAATAGACATAAAAAATAAAATACGAAAAGAAATAAAGTTAAATAAAAATTGAAAATGAGAATAAGTGATAAGTGACAGAGAGACAGAGAATAAGGTTTGTATAAATGTGCTAAATAAATATATATAAATCTCCTGTACACTATATAGATATATAAGTGAGGACTGTATGTAAAAGAGTAAAAGTAAAGATGATTTAATAATAAGTTGATGGACAGAAAATTAATTGTCAACAACTTTGATAATCAATTAATCCTTTCAGTCACTTATCAAGAAATATTCTGATACCGGCTTCTCAGATATGATGAGTTTGAAATTATGATGGGCATCTTTCTCACAGGAGGTTGTTACCTGCAGCCTTAATACGGGGGGAAAGGAATCTAGCATGTGTTTAAAAAATCTGATTGTGCAGGGGTGTGGTTATATTACTGATTCAAATGGACTTTTAAAGAAAAACTGAAGTGAAACAAAACTCTTTTCATTCTCAATTCTTTCATTTTCACTGACGTACTGAGTGTGCATCCTCACTGAGAGGAACATTCATTTCCTTTCAAGTCGGGCGACCAAGGAAAACTGGCTAGTGCATGTTGGCTTGGTGAGTCAGCGTTAAACGGCTCATCTAATTTGTGCTTCTCCCTTTCGGTGTGATTTTCTTGTATGCAGTAGTTTTGTGCCAAAATGGACGAGAGCTTCTTTAAAAAGATTTACAGGTGCAAAACACTGTCTGAAGTGTAAACAAGTGAGTCATAACAGAAAGTCAAAATACAGGATGTAAATCCTCTGTCACTTCCAATTGCACACACAATTACAAAAAAAGGGAACGGGAGACATCAATCTCTGTTTACATAGTTAAAGGAACTGTTTAATGTTCTATTCTAATATTTGCTTTCTTTCAGAGAGCGAGATCCACGCAGCACTTCTGTGCAGTGTCTCTGGCTACAGTGGGTTGCCAGATAAGTCTGTGAGCACATCTGTTGGCATTTTATAAGAGGCATGATAGTACCAAGACTGGCAATCAGGAATAAATACTCAGTTACTGTGCACAGCTGTTGTTTGTCAAGAAATTGTTCCACAAAGTGTTGTTGTTGCTGATGGTGTGAAAAGAAAACAACTTGGTGTAAATGCACTTTAGTTGTCTTTAGTTTTTTCTGATACTTAATATTGCTTAAACCAAATCTGCAGAGAAACGTGACTATACAATAATAAATGTGAATCCGCTCTTGCAAGCTAATTCTACTAAAGTCTCTAAATGATTTGTCTATTCAACAAGATAAAGGGTGCAGCCCAAATAGCTGGTACATCATTTATTACACCCCACTCATTATTTAACGTAGTGACAAGTCCCTACAAGTAGTACAAAGTGGAAAAATCACTGAGTCACCAAATTTAAAAGGGCAGCATGAATATGTTTGGCAATTTTCACAGCCATGTGATGTTTAGATTTGGTGATTTGTCGTGTGCATGTGGAAATTCTGACCTGATCAACAAAACCATTAAGAATCATCCTCTGGGGACAATGCATATCCATATTAATTTTTTAGGGTGATATGGCCAGTTGTTGATATGTCTCGTCATTTTGCTCACAACCACAACACATCAGGACAACCCATCAACAAGTTACCTCCTGTGTTTACAACCAAGCAAGTGCATCACTTCATGGCGTTGTGTCTTTACCTGGATGAAGGCGTAGTACCCTAATGAGTGGATGTTCCAGTAGAAGCCAAGGCCAAACAGACATGTGAACAATCCACTCAACAGCATCCCAACACTCAGGTAGTACCTCAGAGGCAGGCGCTCTCCAAATATCCCACTGAGGACACAACACACGATTGTGACTCATTACAGCACAAACACACTCAGATAAAAAAATAACAAGGTCTTCCAGCGACAGCAAATACAAACCTGATAAACATGCCGATGGCATAGGCAACCAGGAAGGAGTTATCCAAGACCCCAAACAGTGTCTGATAGTTGTCCTGGTCTAAAGAGATGACAGAGATGAAACTATTAGTTTTCTCCACATCATTACTTCATATTTCTGGATGTATTTCTGCTTAACAACTAGTCAGAGTTGTGATGAGAGCCCTCAGTGGCTTTCCATCCAACACATGGCCAGTTGTGTTTGACAGCTGAGCTGGGAATCATACAGGGGACTGAACCCAGGATCCAGGATAGAAAAGTGCTGTGTACAGACACAGATTGCTTACAGTACTTCAACTTTATCCATGTGTCTGCTACATTTAGGTGTGTCTGTGTGTGGTTTAAAGAAAGGAGAGTTATCCTCGTAGCATATCCAATAAACCAGAAATACAAGCCCAACAGTAACAATGAGCTAAAAAGGTTTAGATTGTTTCATACTTTCATTGAGAAGCTGCTTAGTGTGTAGTCAGGATTTGGGACATGTAGAACAGAGGATCACCAGGGCTTTCTTCTGCACTACATATTATTATGTAAAAGCCATGTATCATCATGCTTCTGGGTTTATACAAACTTCTGATGACCCATTCACTATCAGTCATCATCTACTCATCAGTAGAATGTTAAAATCGACTCTAGGCAACAAGTAAAGGACTTACCAAAAGGCACCCAGTCACACCAAGTAGCATTATTGGTTATGTTGAGGTCTGCTGGGTGAATGACTGTGGAACAGTTCCTGTGCAGCTGACTCTGAATATCAGAGAGAAAAACACAGAAGATGTGACGAGACGGCACAGTTAAAACTCTCATAATAAAAAACTCTCAATACAGATCTAGTTAGTGCTAAATTCAGTTTTAATAAAGTTATTGATCAAAGAAGCTATAAATTATTAATATAAATTTGGGTGTTATTATACAGGAGTTGCAGGAACTTGTGAGTGCAGACATCTGTGTCGCTTTTCAAAGTACAAATTGTACGCTTGATTGTCTTTTATGATCTTTACTGAGGTCAGGGAAGAGGACTGCATAAGTTCGGGTCTATTAAAGCTAAATGCAACTCTGAGGCCCGGATTCTTTAAAATCCTTTATTTGAGTTAGTAACTCTCCTGCTTGTTATATCTATATGTGCCTCAGTTGTACTTGGCTGAAACAAAAGAAGAGCAACAAATCAAAATAGATTTTTGTCTTTTTCATCATTTCTCCTATGAAGGAGCTCCAGACAGCATTTTACAGGCAACCTTTGACCTCTGACCCACAGTTGGCAAGTGGCCTGCCAAAACCCTGTGAATGCTGTAGATAAAATGGAAATGCATCGTCCCAGTCACCTTAACAATGCTGATAGGTTTCCTTGACAGATGGTAGGCCGTGTAAAAGAGGAAGGTGAGAAAAAGAATGAAACTGCGGTACCTGCAAAAGAGATCAAAATAAAGACGTGGTGTCAAACAGAAGAAGAAACAAGATCGTCAAGGACAAACATGGAGATCAATTTTACTTGTTCTTCTACTTGTTAATCTAAAAAACAACATGAACTCCTGCTGCCATAAAAGAGTCATTCAATCATACACCTGTGATCTGCAGCACAACATGGCATCTTCCTCTTTCCTACCCCATTCATCATCTCATGACCCCTCACATTTATCTTGTGACCCGTTGTAAGGTGCCCGACCTTTAGGTTATGTTAATAATGTCATATCTCATAATTTATTAGCCACAGGAACCATTTTCCAAAGACCAGTGACAGTTAAGTACACATGAAGTATTATTACATTGTTGACAGAGAAAAGGCTTTTGCAGGGTTGTCATTTGCATGAGATTGTACAGGTGTACTTTACAGCCAGGTATATCTGGTTTTCATGGCTTATCTGAAGTGTAGTGACTCTTTAGCTCTTCATTATGTTTTTTTTTTTTTTATCACATAGACTACAAACATTGCATGGCACTGTGAGGAGGGCTTTCAATTAACACGAACCATGCATTACTCTGAAGTATGTTGTAACAGACGGATCACTGGAAACCGCCGAATGTGTGTGAGCATGTAAGAGCACAGGTACATTTAAATGGGGTGTTTATAACAAAGCATGAAAAATAATACTTATTTAATACATTAAATTACTCGTGTTAACTATAACAATCAATCGATTGGAGGACCAAGAGAACATGACTTTTATTTGACAGACAGACAGACAGACAGATAGATAGATAGATAGATAGATAGATAGATAGATAGATAGATAGATAGATAGATAGATAGATAGATAGATAGATAGATAGATAGATAGTTGTGTTGCAGCAGCAGTTATGCTGAGCTTTTTTGTCACTGTTTTCTGATATTTTGGATAAAACAACTGATTCATCATTAAATTGAGGAAGTGATAGCAGATTACTTGGAAATGAAAATAACAATTTGTCGCAGCTAAACTCCTCTAAAGGTTTCCTCTAAAGTGATGATTCTGTCTTATTATTCAGATTTAGGGAGTCATACAACTGTAGTTACAAGACATAAAGTAATATTTGTATTCTTATAAATAATCATTATTTTATTTTAATTTCTCTCTGATGGGAATGGACTTTCCCACCAAACAGCTGGCTTGCAGAGAGTGGTGACATATTATTAAAATAAAGTGCCCCTTGTCTTGGCAAATTCCTTAGTAGTCGACGACCGTATCGACTCGATAAAGGTCGATACTGTGTCGATAATACAGGAAGCTATGAAGTGCGGGTTTTTGTGGTGTGGCTCTTGATAGTTACCGCAGATATCCCAACCAAACCAAAACAAGCAGTAATAACCAGATTGTAACATGAAGTAGGAGTTTAATATACATTGAAGCCACTGTGTTTACAAGACCCAATACATTATTTCAAAGAATATGTGTTAATCGACGTGGTGAGGTCAATGATTCACAGCAGGCTGATAAGTTAACACACATATAGACCAGCTGCTCTCAGCGGCTGTAATGAGGCTGCTAAACTGGCTGTTTGGGAGTGTGGAGAACAATAGGAGTGGACGATAATGGAAACTTACCAACTATCTCGAGAAAAGGACGTGATAAGTCGTATGCCGGGAGCCAGGGACGACTTCATTTTCGATGAAAATGTTGTAAAGACTTCAACACAGAAACACTCAGAGCTTGGTCCCAGACATGTCCTTGTAGTACCAAAGAGTTAATGTGCTGCCGGGCTGTTTGCAGCTGACTTACTTCAGTTGAGTAACAGCTAACCGGCGGCGGTTTGTTATTACTGTTATTATTATTAACGAGTTGTAACGTTAGTTGGCTAACCTGAGACTGAAACGTACGCTTACTTGCTCCGTAGTACCTAATAAAATCGGACCCTTATGCTTGTTGTTAAAAAAAAAAAACAGTTTAAAAGCGGAGGCTAGCTGCTAAAAGAGTAAAGTAGCGACCATGCAGCCTCCTGGTGGGAGATACAGTCCGTAAACACCCGACAGTTCTCCATAATGTGCGGCTCAGTTTATATGGACCGACCCCGGGAGAGCCAGCCTACCTCCGTGCAGCCGTAATAGGTTCAAAAGAAAAAAAAAACCTTCGTTATGAATTCAAACACGTATATTATTAATAGCTTCAATGTGTTATTCCACAAGATTTTCCAGACGGAGCCTCCAGGAGGTCACGTGACCGTCCCCGTGTGACGTCACGGCGCACAGGAAAGAGCTGAGGTTCAGGAACAGCTGATCCCACAAAAAAAAAAAAAAAAAGTTGGTTTGGTTCCCAAAATGAGGGTCGGGACCCCTCCTACTTAACTGTGTGGGGTCACAAGATGATTAACCTCATGTGAAATAAGCAAGACCACAACTTCTATGTTGAAAAGTGCCATTGTTCTGTGGTTTATCTCTAGAATACCACTTTTGTACACAAGTACAATGTATTATCAGTATATAGCTACAAAATGAGTTAATCTCTGTAAACGGCCCCCCACCCCATGTTAAAATTCCCAACTTCACAGCAAAAATAAACATGTTTACAACCTGGGGTGTGGCTAATTTCCCTGTACATGACAATTGTACTGAGGGTGAACTTCCATATGGATAAATAGATAGATAGACTTTATTGATCCCTGAAGGGAAATTCATGAAATTCTTCAGTATCAAGTAAGACTTCCTGTAGTGGTCTTTGGAGCTGCAAGACTGAATCTGCTCTGTTGTCTGACCAGGAGGTCACGAAGTGGACGTGAGTCATTGTCCGTAATGTTGAGCAGTTTGTGGAGCATCCTTTTTTTCAACAACCTGCTACACCGGCTCCAGAGCGGCCCCCAGCATAGAGCCAACCTTCTTAATCAGTTTATTCATACGACATGAACACCGCACCAGGTTTCAAAGAAATTCAACTAACTGTGAGTTGCAAGTAGACATGGCTTGGGTCCACTTTACAATACTCCCAAAACCTCCACCCTAAATGTGTTTATGATTTTGTGTTGTTTTTATGTTCCAAGTCGGAAAATTTGTAGTCATTGTAAATGACATTACTACACTATTACTACAGAGTAAATGAAATTGGCTGTTTTAACTTTAAACCTGTAAAAAGAGCAATGTTTCTGGTTTTGGTCTTTTGAAAAATTAGATTTCTACATGTTGCCGTCTACAAAAATCACTACACGACTATGTAATCACTGTGTATAATTTGTCATGGGAGAGAGCATTTAAATAAGACAAATTTAAAAGTCTCCAATAATTTAGAAAACCAAATGTACATATCTCTACAGTGAGTAGTAGTGAGCAGGAACATATCATTATAAGACAAACAATTCTCGATAATAAAACATTTGGATTCCAGCAGGTGTTAATAGGATCCTATACTTTTTCCAATAAAGGAATAAAACAGTTCATTAAAAAAGATTTTAATTAAATACTCTCCAGCCAGTAGATGCGCTCAAATTGGCATCGAAACTACTGTTTAATGTGGTGAAAGCAGGCAAGCCTGTCTGCATTTATCTATAAATTAATGGATGATTCTTAAAGTGACTGTTGATTTATGCCCCATGAAAACCTTCTCCTTCAGTCCATTAAATCCTCGCAGCTGAAGGCAGCAGGACAGACACGTTGATAAATCTGCAGCGGCACACCAGAGAGCAGTGCCATTATGCACAGCCGCCTTTCATTAAATCACATGCAAACAACATCGGAAATCAGATGGATTGGCTATGACTCGGCGTTCTGCTGTTTATGCGGGAGATATCAGATTACCAGAGTTCATAAATCCTGTGCATCACAGTGTTCTTTCCTAATCAGCGCTTTCATGTTTCATTCTTAGAATGCATTAGGAAGCAAATGCAGCTGGATCACATTTTAAAGCTTGATCTAACTATTTACAACATAAAGTACAGAAGAAGAAGAATTATGACTGAAATGGCACTGGATTAATGAATTCAAAAACTGCTTCACCAAGCCATCTTTTTTATTATTTATGTGGTCATTAGGATACATTCATTTATAAACCATCAACATCTGTATAAAATGTTGCACCGTGGCTGATACCAATTTGACATTTTTGTATTTTAAAAAGAAGTTCATAACATATTTTTTGCACACGAGTGTTAGAAAGGCTAAGATGTATAAAAGTAAGTATAATATTTCATAGATCTGATCTAACCAAAACTAATTGACATCTCTGTTGTTAAGAAAAACAAACAAAAAAAGTTCAGACTCTTCAAATGTTTATTTTTTCATATGTAGTTATTAGTATATTAAAACAATTCAAAAACATACTTTCTGACTTTCATAAAATATAAAGCCTATAAAATGTTTTACATACAAATTCAAAATAAATTATTATTATTAGCATTTCCTTATCAGATTAATACATAACAATATGAATTGCCCATTACTGAATGCTAATTTATCAACCCTGCTATTTATTATGTATCCCTGGATATTTCACAGCATAAGTGAAAACTTCTGCTAGTAGCGCTATAGGAAAAAGTCACCAAAGTCATTTGAATTCATCTTGTGGAAAATATGAACGTCTGTAGAAAATGTCACAGCAATCCATCTAATATTTGTTGACATATTTCAGTCTGAAGGCAAACATGACCTACTGAAAACTGATATCAAGCTTCTCGTCGGACTTGCACTGCGTTTCTCAAAATGTTGGTCCGGTCCTTCAAACAGGCTGTTTCTACCTGAGTGTTCACTGCAGTCCATCTTCCAGCTTCCTTTACTGTAAATCCAGACTCAACATTGTTGAATGCAACGCCTTGGCATACGCTGTGGAAGAGACAAATACTACTGTCAGCGTTTTTAATGTTTTGTCCCACTTAAGCTCGGTCGTGGAGTGTGTAGTTAGTGAGGCAGGTGGCAGTGTGTGCAAGGGAGTACCTTTGGGATTGTTGTGGAAGACACAGTTGTTAGCGCAGGTGTCGGGGTGGGAGTCCCAGAAAGACGAAGCACAGCAGCAGAGAGGAGGGAGATCCAGCTTCTCCTGAGACAGCCTCTCCTTCATCTGAGCTCTCAGAG
Source organism: Protonibea diacanthus (assembly GCA_028641955.1). Classification (NCBI taxonomy): domain Eukaryota; kingdom Metazoa; phylum Chordata; class Actinopteri; family Sciaenidae; genus Protonibea; species Protonibea diacanthus. The sequence continues at coordinate 13,030,945 of CM053990.1, forward strand.
CGTCGATGAACCTGTCGAGTTAGAATCGGCCTGTTAATCACGGCAGCTTCAGCACCGCAAAGCGACCTTTTTCAGTTCATTCAACCATGATTCAACCCAAAAGTTGGGAAGCGTTCTAAAACGTAAATTTAGGAACGCACTCAAACAAAATAAATGTCATAAATAAATGTTATACGTTGCTTATACAGATGGCTCTGGTAGTTTAGCTTTTGAATTAATGCTAACATCGCATGTGTTTTCACACAGTTCAGTGGTATATGTTTTAATTTCATGCCAGCTCAAACAAACCAAACCAAACAAGTTCAGCATGAAAGCACCAAGTGCTGTAAAGGGCTTTATATTGGCACCTCAAGTGTTATTACAAGCTAAATTTATTAATATTAGTGGGAGTAACTTATTACTTAAAGTGACATCACAAGTGAGGCAGTTTATCACACTTGGCCCAGCCTCCTCTGGAGCAACTTTTTACATACACAGTAGTACACCCTGTGAACAGACTTTAATTTGTGTGCAGTTTAGTTTTGAAATTTGGCAAATGAACCTCCATTAATTACCTTCCAGATACCTTCTCCTTCTCATGCTTTTTCCTCCTCTGCAGCTCTGCAGCTCTCTCGTCCTCCTCAAGCTTCAGTCGCTCCAGAATCAGCAGCTCTCTCTCCTCCAGCTTCTGTCTGGCCTCCGCGAGCTGCCGAGCTCTCTCCAACCTTCTCTCTTCCTCTAGACGAATCTGTTCTTTCTCTGCTTTGATTCTTCAGGGAAGACAGGGACGTTTGAGAGGAGGTTTTCACTGAGACCAAAGAAGCACTTGTATTTTTTTGTATTTATATGCCATTATTTCAGTTAATCTGTAAGCTAGAGAAGTACTGAGACACATTGTAATGATAGAAATGAAATCTACTGATGTTTTAATTTTTTTTTTCTGCTGTGAATAAACATCCTAAATGACTTAACTTTAGACATCCATCTTTGAAAGCTACAGAGGTTTCATACTCTAAAGTCAGTGGTTAAAATCATACACCAACAAGAGGAAGTGATGCCAGAGAAAATATTGTGGCCACCTTGCTGTCCTCTTCAGATGTTTCCTGTGCTGTTTGTTCTCCTTCACTTGCTCTCTCTCAATGTTCATGTACAGACGCCGCTGCATCAGGAACTGAGACTGACGCTGCAGAGAGACACGTGTTGTCTGTAACATCTGGTCTGACAGGTTTTGAACAAGTGAAGACAAAGGTTTGTACACACGTCTGATCTCTACCTGTCTTTTCAGCACTTCTGGGTCAGTCGGGGGCCACAGGACTCGTGCGGCTGCTAGGTTGGACTGGAAACCAGGATCAGGCTGTGATTCGTCAGAATTCTCCAACACAGGTCCACTTAGCTGAAACATATACACAGGCAGAGTTGGATTACGGCCATGATTGGGGTTCAGAGCTGACAATGCTTACAAAATAGGCAGAATCGATAGCTGTTGGAGCTGCAGCAGCTGCTAACTGGTCAGAAATGACATAAAACACAATACAATCGACCGTAAATGAATTTATCCCCTTTCATAGGACAAATCTAAATCATGCACACTGGTGCAGCCAACTTCACCACAAATCATCCTCAAAGTTATCGTGTTAATAAATGAAGCCAGACATAAACTGCAGCTTATTCTTGTTGTTACAAGCCTGGACGTGTAGTGAATCACACAGCATTAGAGGGAAATGGAAATTATGAGTACATTGTAAGCTTCCATGATGTCATCAGACATGTGGTAAAGTGAAACACAACACATACTGTAAATGCTGGTATATTTGAACCAGTTTCATCTATGTAATTATATTCCATCAGCTGATTAAGGGAACATCATGGTAATAAAGTTCAGTTTATGAGTCACCTTCAGGACACATTTAGGTTTTGTGATCTTTTGGAAGATTCTGCCCCTGAACTATGATACAATCACTCTTAATAAGTCATATGACAGCTGGTGTATCTGGGCTATTATGGTCTAATGTGACCATAATAAATACTTTGTTTGGTGTAAACAAGGACCCAACAACTAGAAACACAGCATCACCATCATAGAGATTTTAGTTTTATAGATGTTCCCCAGCTCTTAGCCTGTCGCATTTCCCATCTACCATCACGCTGCAAAAGATATTTAAAGCAACAACTCATGAATTAAAATCAAATTAAAACATCAGTCAAGAGAAAGTCTGAATCTGATTTGAAGTTGAAATTTGAAGTTAGAATGAGTATTTTGTCTGTGCTGCCGTCTGAATGTTCCAATTCAGCTGAATTATGAGAAGACGTAGTGTGGGTTCGAAGATAATTGTGTCGGGTGGCAGCTCAGACAAAAAAAATGCAAATTGCTGTACAATGTGAACGTCGCTTGCATCTGTTCAGACCATATTTTCTGTTTGTACCAAAATAATTTGTTATTTATAACATCTCCGCTTAACAGACAGAGCAACTGCAATGAAATGTAAATGAAATCTAACTGGACTTGGCTGTGCTGGCACTGAAATAATTGTTGACCGTGAAAAAGCCGCATCGTGGGTATTCATTAACCTTATGCTGAACCAGGGGACACGCATGCTGACTGGTGAAGAGATGACCTCTGTCTCTGATGTCTCCCTCTTCCTCAACATCCTCCTCTTCTTCCTCTTCCTCTCCTTCAACATCCTCCTCTTCCACTTCCTGTTCTGCTCGCAGCACACGAGATCCAGCTTTCTGCTGGATGCAGAGGAAAATGTGTTTTTTTTTTTTAATACACCCTGGATGTGCAAGAACACAGAATATTATAGGAACTATTCATTTATAAAAGAGGAACAAGTGTGAGACACGGAGCACTCACATGTCTGTTTGAAGAAACGTTCCATACACCCCCAGGAAGATCTGACATCATTTCCCCATGCGGGATCATCCGACAGGCAGCCAGTCTGAGTCTGACCTGCCGCATGCCTTCACTAGACTGGAAAACAATGAAAATAAATAATTCTCCAGATTAATCACTGTCACATAATTTTATCACTCACTCAAGGAAACAATGCAGACACACCGCAGACTACACACTGAAGAAAAGAGGAACACAAAGGGCGAACAACTGTACATCACAAAGGAATGATAGGAGACGAGAGACGGTCTGGGTCCCTGGACAGATGCTGAAAAATACCAATACTTTCAATATCAATACTAATATTGATACCTTCAATATTGAATCCACTGTTATCCATTTTAACATGTCCACACAAAACAATGACTTTTTTCATTGTTTATTGGCCAAACATTCAGCCAAATATCATGGCTTAGCGTGGGCAGTAATGCACTGCTATCTTCTGGTTTTGGTCTATTCACAATATATTTCAACGTCCTATTCAGATATATGAACAACAATGAGGCCAGTGAGTGATGTTGCCTGATGAGGGCCTGATTCACGGTCATGCCAAAGGTGTTTGATGGTAAAGGTGTCACAGTTCTCCAAATCCACGATTCAATGTCGTGCATGCATCAAAGACGTTAAAGAAAAACATCAAATGTTTAACAGGCTTCTTCTGTTTCCATTGTTTTGCTATTCTTCAGTCCATGTTGTGGAAGGCGGCCTTGTGTTTAACCTGAATTCAAGCATGTAATGTAGTGGTTGTGGGAAGTGAGCAGCAGCACATCGCTACAGTCACTGAAAAGTGCTGGAAGGATGTAGTTGAGTTTGGTCAGCCATAACATGGCTGGATAAGAATAATGTTGTGTTGTGTTCTCTGTCCTTCAGTTCACAAAAGGTACAGTAAATGTTCACATACTTTTGGTAATCGAGTGCTTTTTAACTACAATGTGAAAATGTGGGGAACACCAACTAGTTACAATTACAATGAGAAAAAGAAAGAAAAGTATCAACCTGATAAAACCAAGAATCTGTTGAGTACAGTTTTCTGAAATTTGAACACATCAAACAAGTTAAAACAAAACAACAACAACAACAGAGAATACTCTGCTAAAACTTGAAATATTTTAATTAACGAGATAATCCCCTCTCACCTCCTGAGGGCTCCTGTCCATCAACTTTTGTTGTGCAGCACCTCCTGCAGACCTCAGCTTCTCACCAGAAGACACATGCTGCGTCCACACCTGATACTGCTGGTGTGGGGTCCTCCTGTCAGGGTTCACCTGAAAATAAAGCATAGTGTTTATCCACAATAATTCAGTGAATTTGGTGATTTAAATGGAATATCTTTGTTTATTTAAAGACATCTGAACAGCTGTCCCAAGTCAGCCCTCTGTCATGAATACCTTGCTGTCAAAGTAACGTCATCCTTACCACTGGCTGATCTCTCCTCCTGCTGGCTTGAGCTTGCTGTGCCACACGATGGCGTACTTCATCTTGAAATCGTCGAAGGCTCTCTTCGTTCGCCCTCCTCTTTTCTGCCTGGATCTCCTCAGTTAGCAAAGCCAGAGCCTAAACAAAGACGAGGGAAGATTGTTTAGACTACTTTAGGAAAAATCAAGACTTTAAATTTATGTGACTTTGCAGCATAACTCTGTATTCTTTCACAGTTACTTCCATATTGCCCATACACTGACCGGCCACTTCATTAAGTATTAATATGTTTACTATTGTGGTTGTAGTTTGCAGTAGAGTTAAACCAGACTGCATTATATTGAAGTGCTTCTAATATAATGGCCCTCTCATGTATGTAAATGGGGTGGCCAAAATATTAGAAACACCTCTGAGTATCACAGTGGATTGTAGAGGTGTAACTAATGAAGCAGCTGGTCAGTGTATATGTTGGACTGCATGTGTCAGAAATGTGCTGTGCATTTATAAAGTGTCACCATTATGTGATCTGTCCACCTGCACTGACTCCAGTTTACTCTTATCAAAATGCTTCCCTTAATGCGTATTTCTTAAAAAAGAACATCAACTATTTAATATTCTGGTTATTTATGTTAGGTGTTTATTTCAAGAAAAACCACCAGACAATGTATTATCACCAGATTTATCAAATTTCTTTAACTGTGAATGACTTTTGGGCAAAAATAGTAATATATATTTGTTCAATCAACCCAGACAACATCAACATTTCCTTATTTAGGGTATTAATAATGTTTTATTAGCTTTACCACTGTTTATCTCCAAGATGAGGGTTACAACTTTAATACTACATTTGGTTTATATTATGTACTTCAAGAAGAAAAACGGTGCTGATTCTTCCCACACACAGCACCGGGGTGTGTACAAGCCTGCAGGCTGCCTGCTCATCACCATGACCGCTCTCTCTTGACAACAGACAAAGCTAGCGTTAAATGCCAAACTCACGGACGGGTGCTCCAGGCAGTCCTGTCCGCTCTCCACCCAGGCTCCCACCGCCACAACCGCCTGGTTCCTCTCGGCCAGCACCTTGTTGGCTCTGGTCGCCGGGTGCTCCTTGTTCCTGCTGACTGAAGCTTTACACCTGCTGTGCCTCGAAGTTATAAGCCGGTTAGCACTCATTGGGAATATTAGCATCAGCTAACTCACGGATTATAGCATATCTTCTCGGTGTCCAGTTGGCGAGGTTATACATTGATGTACATTATGGTGGGCTTGTCCACTGTATTGTGCACCGAAACACGATTTTTTAAAAATTAAAAAAATAAAAAGGAAGTCAAAGAAAAATCTCGGTAATGTTCATCTACGAGCAGTAAACACCAACAGGTCTGTTTGAGTTTCGCTCACTTCGTCTTCTTTAAGTTTCCTGCGTTTGCCAAACAGCCGAGTGGCGCATTACTGCGACCTACTGGACAGGAGGAGACACCGCGCAGATTCATTTCGTCAAAATAAAACAAAATAAAATCCTATTTGTGATAATTAATATTATATTATATATTATTTATTATATTATATTGCTCACAACAGTTCAATGATCCCAGACACACCAGCTCCTCTCATAAGACACAGGCACACTCCAGAGTTCAGACTTTATCTTCCTGTTTTTTCTATTTTGGGTGATTTTTTATTAGGTTTGAGTTTGTTTGCACTGGACTTTTGATATGTGAACACTTCTGCACGGATCAAGGATTTCTTTATTACACCCCCTCACCCCAAAGGCAATTTGTTGTACAGCCCGCAGTAACTACACAACCGCACAGCCATCATAAAGCAATGAACAAACAGTAAACAATAAATACAACTTGAAAAAGCATTCGGTTATTTACAAAGTCAGTGGCAGCAGGAACACACGAGTTTTTAAGTCGATTGCTCCGGCATCTTGGCGTTATATATCTGCAGCCTGACAGGAAAAAAAACTTCAGCGGGAGGTGGCCTTGTTCAAAGACTTCATTTTGTAGAAGTGTGGAAGGTCATTTAAGGCTATGCCTGAAATTTTAAAGCACATTTTAATGATACCCTATAATCTGTTCCTGTTCCCGTGAGTAACCTTGTGAGGACTGATTCAATCAAACAGGAATGAAAGATTATACATGGAGGTATTATAAACATTAAAACTTCCAAACTTTCCGTAAAAACACATGCGCTAATGAGCTGCTGTGCACAGCATCACCGTGAAGCTCAAAGGTCAGCTTGTCATCAATTACAGTGCCAACATATTTGTACTGCTGCACAAACTCAACAGCCTGATTCATTTATCATCACAGCAGTTACATGTCGACTTTGGCACACGCTGGCATGTAACATTAGCGTTTAAAACAAATAAAAGAGGAGAGAGGACGCACCCCTGGGGATACCCAGTGGAGGATAAAAGAACAATTCATTGACCTTCACACTATCTTTTTGTGAGCCCGAGTTGTTGGGTCAACTTTAGCAATGCAAATCTTCAATGACTACAAGCGAAGACTGAAAAGATGTCTAAACCCCCCAGAGTCAGCTGAACGGGGTAAGACAAATTGTTTTATTCTCTCAGGCTCTGACCCGTTTCTGCAGACTCTTCAAAGTCACATTGCATTGTTTCAGCTTTACTGTCCTACTCTGGATTCGTTGTCACCACAATGCCACCACTGCGTGCACTGTGGGAGCACGAACATGAAAAAATAAAATATAATGTTTGTGTACCGATAAAATGCTTTCTATTTTTATGCTGCCCAGAGGCAGGATTTTCTGAATGTGGGTCACTCTAAAAAGCTTAATGTGACAGGAGACTAAGAGCCTGGGAATGTCACTCGTTTTGTTGGTATTTGGTCACAAAACAAAGTTTAAAAAATTGACCTGCTGTTTGTGCGACATGAAAAGGATGTTAAAAACATGACGCAATATGCAAGTCATTGCAAAATCTGTAGCTTTATTTTTTGGTCTTCTTGAATCCTTTTAAAATCTCCATCTCCTTGTTTATTAACTCAAATAAAAACTCGCTAAGCTGTGATTTTAATGGGAAACATCTACGTAATGATATGATTGATGATAAGATTTACAGTGGTATCATACTATATGTGAATTATCATTCTGCTCTCTCTGGAAACCAATGGGTCTATTGATGGTAATATAATATATAAGTAAATCATTACATGACAAAAACAAATGCTTTATTTTCATAATTGTTTTATTAAAAAATGACTGTTTTTTAAGGACAGGAAAATATAATTAAATTTGCACTGCTTAGTGTGCAACGTGGCTATTTTTAGATATAAAGATTACTCTGAATGTTGGTGGTTCTGACAAACTTGCGGAGGACATCTGTGCTCGGGGATGGGTCCAACTGAAGAGAGGGAGAGAAAAAGCAGACGATTAAAGTGTTAAAAAAATGAGGAGAACAGGCAAACATTTTAGCAGAGGTTTAACAAGCCTTCGTTTAATTCCCTGTCTCATTGCTGACTGACGTTCAAAAAAACCCAGCATATACTGTGTGGCTGACAAGCAATTCTTTATTTTACACTGAGTTTTTGTGCTTTTAACCCTTTTAACTTTGTTCAGAAAAGTGCAACAGAAATTTATTTTTGACCATATTAAAGATCATTGGAATCATCAGGGAGAAAGGCTGCTTCACAATTCATCACCCAATAAGATTTTTGGATGCCGCTACATAATCAATTGTAGAGGTGCCTCCAAATAGTCTCTTCTCCTCTGCAACGGTGGCTAAGGCTCAAAAACAAAATTTCGATAATTAAAACCAGTCATCATATCTTGAACCTACATGATCTTCACATTATCCTGAAACCGGAGAACAGAACGGGGAAAAAAACGCTCGTCCAGCTTTGCAGCTCCGTAACCTTCAACTGACAAGAGCCTGCAGTTACATCGTCGAATGGGGTGCAGCTAAAGAAAAGCAACTCACCTGTATGGACTTGCCAAGCTTGGTAAGTGCAGGTTTGTAGGTCTCCATGGTGACAGAATCAAGACCAATGACATCACTGTAACACTGGTAAACAACAGTGGCGATGCGGTGGACCTCGCAGTGGTTCAGTACTGATGAAACAGTAAAAAAAACAGTATGGTAGGTCACACAATGAATCAATCAGATGGAGACATTTTGACTTGAAAGTGCTACAGGCTTAACTTCTTTATTGTTTGTTTGTTTGGACTTTCAGTGTCTTTAAGTGCACTGGCACCAGAACGACCAAATCAGAATGCAAGACTATGTGTGCGCAGTGAATGGAGAGGAGCCTAATGGCACTACATTTCATTTAGCTGGCAGACACACTTGTACAAAGCGACTTACAGTTTTTCCTCACATACACACATCAAGAACAATTTGTGGCTCGGTGTCCCGCTCAAGGACAAAACAGGAAAAGTGGAGAATCAAAGTGAAGCCGAAACTGGATTTATAGTCGATGAGATCACACTGAATCATGCTTTAGTGTGTACGCTCTTTCATTTACATCCATGTAACAGTACTGTGTTGTTTTGTTGCCGCACAACTGTAGCGTTGTGGTTCATTAATCCATAGACGGGAACGATCAGTCTGAAGATCTGAGAAGATCTGCAGTGTAATGTCTCTGCTAGATGTGCTGGATGTTTGTCTTCATTCAACTATCGTCACTACCAACACCTCAGCCCCCCCCCATGGTAACTGTCACTTTTGCTGGTAAAGCAGCTGAGAAATGTGACGATGACGCACAGGATTATTTTTGTGCATCATAATATCATATTACGCTGATCTTAAAAGGCTCTGAATTGTTGACATCCAGACCTCAGAGCTGTGAAGTGCTCCCGTCTGCATCAGGCTAGCCACAGGGCAGAGCTGTCAGTCTGTTATCAAACACTGTCAGAGACGACTTACCAGATGTGTGTCACTGACTCAATTTTAACATCATTTAGAAATGATGTAGGCAATAATGTAACATCGGATTAAATGTGAGCTAAGTTGTTGATATGTTGACTCAGAAGTCGACTTTTCCCTTCATGAACTTAAAAGAAAGGTCGACATGGAGCACAGAGAGTTGGCTAAATGTGAATGCTTCCTGTCTCATCTTCAAAATGAAGGCTGCCCTTCTCCAAAATCTCAAGAGGCATTACTTAACATGCAGAGCAGTCTCACAGACAAGGGAGAGGCGGTGTTAAGCCAGTGCGAGTGTGTTTGCAAATGTCAAAGAGGACAAAAGAAAAACCTGACCAATGATAAAGTGCATTTTTGACACCTGAGTTAGAGAGACTCTTAAGCATGCGATAGCAGTACCTGCAGCTGAAAGTCCTGTGACTATGTTGGGTTGCTCCAGTGACTGGCAGACGGGCTGACCAGTGAAAGCACTGCTGTGAAGAGAGCGCAGGAAGGGGGCGGAGCTGCTGCTCAGATAGTCTGCTGTCTTGTACTCTGCCACAGTGCTATCTGACAGCACAGTCACATTCAGCTCTCTGTGCTGCAGGCAGTCGAAAACCTACAAGAGACAGAGGAACGCACAGTCAAGCTCAGGCACAACATCACCTTTACATTATGATCACTGTGAAAAATAACTTTAACCATTGCAGTCCAACTATGTGATGAACAATGCTTGGAGTGGGCCAGTAGATAAATAACTACTGTAAATATAATGACAAAGAAGAATGAGGTTGTGGACACTAACAACTATGTAGAAGACAATAATGCTATGTGTTCCGATCAAATGTGCCTTCTTTGAGTTTTAGCTTAGATATTTCAATAAACCTCCCGGTGCTACACTGTTGTGCTTCATGAAAAAAATAAACCTGTGCATGGTTGTAAATCTGCGATCTGTTTGCAGGGTGAAGAGGGTCGTAAAGCTGCTGTAAATTTCTCTGCATAACACCATCATTTAATCACGGCGTCATTCCGCTGATTTTGTAGTATAAACATACCTTTTCTGCCCACTGGAAAAGCTGGTCTTCTGCAACGTAGCAAGTCACTTGGCATATCAAGACCTTCGGGGAAAAATGCCAGAAGGATACTTAGAAAAACATGCTCTCCATCCTATAAATGCATTTAAATCAGCAATAAAAGTTAAAGCTGCGATAGGAATCAGTTGATTCAGTAGATCAGTGACGTATAAATTAATGGCTGATACGGTGTCGTCCACAGCTGCTTTACAATGTATGAAAATGTCCTCCCTTCGGTTCATTAAATCCCTGCAGCTTGAAAGCAGCAGGACAGAAATGGGTGATAAATCTCAAACCATCACACCCAGCCATTCACTATGTTTATCTTGATTAAATCACATGTAAACGACAGCAGGCTGACAGAAAATAACCACTTGCACCTCTGCACAAATCAGACCGGTCTGTTATTGCTCTGTTCTGACAGTTTATGCAAGAGGAGGCGGATTACCGGGGCTCTTTAATCCTTCGTTTTAGAAAGTTTGAGGTTTTATAGCTGCAGCGGGGTTTCGTGTTTTGTTTTTGAAATGCATTATGGTACAAATGCTGCGGTTTCATATCAATTACAATATGATGTGAGCATTTACAACGTGAGATACAGGAGAACTGATGCAGCCTTATAAATGACTTCAACAAGCTATTATTACTTCCCTGATTAATTCCTATTGTCAGTGAAAGCATCTGCCTTCCTTATATTTCTCTAATTTATTCGAGTTTTTCCTTTAATTCTTTTCAGCTGTAGGTTGACAATGAACCAGCCATTATAATCTGCTCTTAATATACACTCATTAAACTGAATGTTTATTGAACTTACGACACTCAAGTGCTTCCTGTGGCATTAATCAAATGGCGCGCACACACGCGTTATTTTGCTCAGGGTGTCACTCACTGATGGGTTGTCCTTCTGTCTGTAGAAAACACACTCCTCGCTGGTTTGCCCGGTTGCAGTCTGGCTCCTCTCGTTCCACAGTGATGCATGACCCACCGCGTCCCAGTTTGCAGAGGCGAGAACGTACACCGACAGAAACCCTGTGAAGGCAGACGCACTCAGCATTCAACAACACCTCATGTGACAACAGCTGCTTATTATTTTCACTTATTTGCCACTGTGACATTATTAGGTGTATATAATTATAGTGGACACTGGGACTGGTGTAACTACTATCATTTAGAGCTCAAAGAACTAATGAATACTAGATCGGCTTTTCTTTGCCGTATCTGATGGCAAACTGACCATGTTTAGACTGTTAGTCGATTCATTGGGAAAATATTCAGCACAATAAGCTCAAATGAAAATAATCAGTAGTTGTCTCCCTGCTGCCATTAACTGCTGGCTGCAATACATTCAGTGTAGGTGTTGCAGCTGCACATGATGCTGGTTTATTGACAAAGTGCATGGAGTGGAGCCATCCTCAGTATTAATAATCACTACTGTGAGAAAGGTCTGTAATTACTGTACATCAACAAACCTGAACACAAACACCAGCAGTGCAGCTCATCACAAAAGAAAAACTGTAAGTGTCATAATTCATAATAAACTGTTTCACACAAGACAGATAAATACACTGCAGCACAGGTAATAGTTTAACAGCTTTTAGGTGTAATCCAACATTTTGGCAAATATCAGTGAGTCTCATGTCAGGGTGTTAAGTACGAAGCTTGGTGGACAAGAGAGAAGAGAGAAACTGTAATGTAGTGTAAGGTCTGTGCCTCTCATCAATCTAAAGATTATTTTACATTTTCCTCTTCAATGAAAAAAAAGTTGTAGTTCTTTAAAAGCTGAGTTAATGAAGAGCAGATGTTACTGGACTACTTTGTCTTCAGATTTCCTCACGGGGATCATTTAAGTTTCATTTGGTCTGTCATAACATTGGGGATGCTGTAAGTAGGACTTATCAAAGGTTTAGCACACGGGAGAGGAAGCTGCTGGCAGCTACTTACTGGCAGCGTTGTGTCCCACAGCGAGGATGAAGTCTGAACACTGCAACTTGCTTCCAGACTTCAGCGACTCCGAGACTTCAGGACTCCAGTGCAGATGAACCTCCCTGATGAAGAGTGATGGTTAGAGAAGGAGAAGCACTAAACATTTGAAGCTTTTTATTAAACGCCATCTGGGATACACGTTCCAACAGGAAGGACAGAAAAGCTTGAGAGCTTATTTTTCAAGATGTCCTCTTACTTTATTTCACTCTATTATTAACACAATTTTTAATCATCTCCGGCCCATATGGCCACAATAACCAGACGAATCTCCCCTGTCATCAACAAGTGGAGTACTTTTGCTGAAGTACTTAGGAACATTTTTAGTTGAGTCTCTTCATTTCATGCTGCTTTGTACTTCTATTCCACTATATTCAGATGGAAATATACTTTTTACACTATACTATATATTACCGACAGCTGAAGTCAAGGCTGGAGGTGCCCACTAATCTCTCAGGTGTGTATCATTGTGTTAACTCATTTGTAACACTGTTTGGAAATATGCACCACCGATGATGGTGATGGTCTCAAGGTGAAACTGAAACTCGTGTTGCTGTTGTACTGTGTTGCATGAGGTGTTTCTCTCATTTAGCCTACCCCTATTGATATAAGCGGACAAAATAAAAGAAAGACCTGTCAGTCAACAGCAGACTCCAAACTGATCATACAACTGAATCAGCACCAGCACAAGTGTACTATAATGCATTAGTTTTAGCTAAGTACATCTTTATAGCAGACATTGTTGACAGATATGCTGTAGATGCAGACATAAATATAATATTCATAACTATGTATTCATGCATGTATAATCACCTGAAAATAAAGAATACTTTTGTGTTTGTTACTTAAAAATTTCCCTTTTACATGTAAAGTGGGAACAGGTCATCTTCACACACACACACACACACACACACACACACACACACACACACACACACACACACACACACACACACACACACGACACTAGCCACGTTGCACTAATACTGGAAACTTTATTTATATTTCTCTATTTCATTCTATATTTTTTTCTATTTTCTATATTTTACATTTATACTGTTATTTACCTTGTCTTCTGTTTTTATGCTGAGCACATGTACACTGTGAATGTACAGCTGAATGACAAAGTCTGTCTATGTCAGACACGTCCAAACTACAGCCCGGGGGCCAATCATGGCCTGCTAGGATTGTCAGATACTGTATGCCTGGACGATTTGGCTTTTGGCTGGTGTTATTTATCTGTAGATGTGACACAAATGATTACTTTCTCAATGATCTTGTTAAACAGCAAGAGTGATATGTTTTAAATATAAATGTTAAGAGACTTTGCCTTACCCTAATAAGTTATGTTTAAAATGAGCATGTGGTTAAGATTTGTATCATTCATAAGTTTCCCTTTACTCTAGGAAGGTGAGAGTGATGTGAGGAGATTGTAATCTGCGATCACATGATGCAAGCCAAATTATACACACAGGACCTTTAAGAGTTCAGAAAAATCATTCATTCAGTTACTTGCAAGTACATTATAAAGTGTTATACAAGCTAGGAAACACAGTTTTGTTATAGTGTGTCATTAACTGTCTATGGTGATTATAAACGCTGAATAGGGAGGGAATGGGTGTTGCAAAGATTACATGTGTCATGTTAGCTGGCCTAGAGCAGATGTCAAGTTGGCATGCGGTACAAAACACAAACAAACCGGAGGACCACATTACTATTTTACGTCTAAAATCTAATTTCACCAGTTCACATCACTGGATGTATTTAAGTGGATGTGATTAGCAATCTAACGTGCCCATGCTTTCTGCTATCACTTCCTGTCTCTGTGCTAGCCGGCTAACGTCATTACCTCTTTTCCTCAGCTCTCTTCGGATTTACGTTCGTCTTCTTCGTTTTCTTCCAGGTCCTCGTCGTCTTCCTCCACGGCCGGAACACCGACAAACCTCACCGAAAACGTCGCCATGAGCACAAGGTTTGAAAAATAAAACAGAAAGTTTAGCAGCTATATAGAGATTCAGCAACCTGCAACCATGACACGCCCCGTCACTTCCAGCAGACACCGCTTTCAAAATAAAGAACCCAAAACCTGAATCCTTCAGAATACAATTTCTCTCTCTCTCTCTCTCTCTCTCTCTCTCTCTCTCTCTCTCTCTCTATCTATCCTCTATATCTATCTATCTATCTATCTATCATATCTATATATATATATATATATATATATATATATGATGTATTTTATTTCTTTATTTAACCAGGAAGGTCCCAACAAGAAAGACAGCAGCACTAACTAAGAACATGTCAAATTAAAACAGACACAGATAATATACAACATAGCAATCTAGAAAAAATAATAAAAGTACAATACAACCCATGATTTCAACAACATCAGTTAAAACGATGACGCCCCAGTGATTCAGTCTTCAGATTTAAAAGCATTCAAAGAAATCATATATTTAAGTTTTAAAACAGTCAGTAAAACATTTCAGCCTGAGGGTGCAATATCTAAACGCCCTCTTCCCAAGTTCAGCACGAGCATGAGCACAAGTATATATAAGAAGAAATCTTCATAAAATGTGAACATATCCTGTAAGCATCCCTTTCCCTCAGCTAAAAATGGCAACAAACAAGATCTGACTACATATTTGAAATGCACAGAAACACCTTCAGTTGAAACACACAGAGAAGTGCAACACCAGTCGCTCCCCACAATCCCTGTGGGAAGCTCAAAGCTCCGGGCTGAATGCATGAGTACTGCCTGTCCGACGTACTTCTGCCTGAGCTGCTGCTCACTTAAATCAATGAATGATTTAAGACTCTCCAGTGGATTGTGTGGTTAAGCAATGCATGGGTCCTTGAATATGACAAACAATTAGCGTAGGATTGCTTGATGTGCTATTTTTGGCCCTTGTGCCAATCAAGGGTATGCTTGACATACCACATGACTCCAGCAGCGTCTTAGTGGTAATACATAATTAACATGAGTGGAAGAAAGCAGGAAAACACAATTGTTAAAGGATACTGGCAAGTCATCTCCAGTTGTATAGCTAGCAAGAAACATCAGCCAAGTCATGTCGGGGCAAATTGGCCTCAAGTTGGCTGCAGAAAATCCATCCTGTCCATTGTGTTGTATAATTCATTTTCCTGTAAGCTGTGCCCCGGGAGATGAGGGACAAACAGAAATGTGATGACATCAGCACGGCCATAAAAATACTTCATTGTCACCAGAAAATGTCTAGTGTTGGAAAGACAAATTGGATAGCAGGGCAAAGCCTGGAGTAGAATAGAGAGTAAGGTCTATTACCAGTGCAGTGCAATAATGTACTAGGAGGCCATAAAGTAACAGCAGAAAGGTTTCCTGTCACAAAATGGAGCAACATGCTAGGAGGACGCTTCAGGCTGCTGTTAATATAATTGATAGTGGAGAGAGGGGAAGAGGAAGGGATGCTCTGCAGCTTAACAAACACTAAAGCCTCCCAGGCTCGAGGCAACAAGAAAGGAATGTCAACAACAGGAGAAACAGGGAATGTCACCTCGTCATTGACCATTTAAAGGGGGAACAAGACGGAATAGTCAGCGAACATCCAGAATGAGCCGTTCTGGCTTTAACCTTGTCCCAAGAGCAGCTCCCTCCATCTGTCAGTCTGTCTGTCCTACACTTGGGTCAAAAGCACCAGATTCCTCCTATTGGCCAGACTGTCATGCCGGTTGGCAGGCACATGCTCAGACATTTTAATAGGCAGTGGTTCAATTACAAAAATGAGAGCATGAATAATTCATCTGTGAGCACAAATTTGTTTCTTCTCCATGACACCCGCCATTCTCCGCAGGACAAATAAGTAAATAGTAAATAGATCCGTCTTTGATGTATCGACACATACTGACACAGTGCAGAACACAAAGAACATTTTTATTGTTTATAATTTGTGTCTTTAACCTTCACAGTTTACCAGGCCTTTATAATGTAATGAAATCGGAAACACAACAAAGAGGTACATAAAAATCCCAGTAGTTACTGAGCAAGTCGGAAACAGTCAGATAACTGATTAACTGCTGAGTATTTCCTGAATATGTATTATAATGTATTATATTATGGATCATAAACCAAGATCCCATTACAATAAAATAAATGACACCTCATTACTGAATTGATTGTTCTACACCACAGTACACAATATGTTACAGAAATGAATCAGAAATACTATAATATCATGCTTCAATAAACTTATTATTATTATTGTATTCATACAGATACATGTAGTACATGTAGCTACAGAGATATATATATATCTTCTACATTTAGCCGCCAGGTCCTTATGTCCTATGTATTTCCTCACTTGGCACAAGTCTTATAGATGTCATCCAGGAATGAAATGAGGCTTTCAGTGTTGTTTTTAGATGTAGATGTAGGATATAGAGCAAGTCGTGGCATAAGTTGCTTCTGATGAGCAGTGCCAGCGCCTTGCATGACAGCTCTGCCACCGTTGGTGTGTGAATGGATGAATGGAAGCAAACTTGTAAAGCTCTTTGTCCAATAAGGTATTAAAGTGCTATATAAATGCAGTTCATTTAGCATTTGAAAAACTGAATTCAAACAACTGTTAAAAAAAAAAAGTGCCGCTCAGTTGCAGTAAAATATCTGTTTATATCTGTTTTCAGTGACTTATTAGAGTTATCACCTACTATTTAATTTATCAGTAGTAGTAGTTCCTGATTCCTCACGTGTGCATTGATAACTACTAGGATTCTTTTGTACCCTTGGTCTTACCATGAAGCAAAGTCAGTATGTACGGTACAGCACTGTGGACTGAAAATGAAAACTTGAATTACAGAATCAGGAATCACAGCAGTGAAAATTACATTACAAGGGATTAAGGCTAAGAGGTTACAGCACACTGACTTCATAACTGAACACAAACAGCATATAAGCTTAGTTTCAGGCAAACACACAAACTGCCGAAGGTTTAGAGGAAGAAAAAACTCTCCTCAACTGAGTTATTGGGAGAAACAAACATCACTCCTCATGATCCAATGAAGATTTGCACGGACAAGTCTGAGACAAGACAAAAGAAGCAGAAGATCAACTGCAATAATACCAGTGACATAATGATGGGGGTCGTCAGCCGAAGAGTGCAAAGCGGCACGTCCCTGAAATGTTCCAGAGAGGATGATTCCTAATTATACTGGTGACCCTGACCTTTCCACCAGTGCTACCATTTGCTCAAATATCAATCAAAGAAATATCAATATATAACTGTCAGATTATGATGGAATTTACTGAGCAAAGGCCTGCTCCCTAAGGGATTAATCATTTCAATTTTGAGCTAGTTCTGCTGTGCCATACAGAGGAAAACCTCGTATTTGCATACGAAGGTATTTTTTGTGGATTGTAATGAACTACTACAGCCTCTCCTTTTTTTGGAGAGTTGGAAAAACTCTTTCCCTCTGATAAACAGATGCATGGAAACTGGAGAGGTAATTATAAAATGCGACAGGAGACCTTTGAGTGTAGATCACTTCACCCTTTATTTCCATATTTACAGCGGCCACAGAGGGACTGAGCATCTCACATACACACCCGTTCTAAGGCACCCATTCCATCAGACCACCTACTCGTACTCGTAGGGGTAATTTTAAATGTTCACTCCATCTGAGCTGCATGTCTGTGGATTGTGGGAGGAAAGTGAAGCGCCTGAAGGAATCCCACGCAGACACACAGAGAACATGCAAACCCCACACAGAGAACTGAGAGGATCAGTTGCTTAGGAACAGAATTGTTCATCAACTGGGGGTGTGATCACTTCTGAGCATGGTGTGGGATTAATCATGTGAACTTGTGTGTAAATGCTAGCAGGGTTCTGATAATAGTCATTGTGCCTGGAGGTGGGTGGAAAAGGTGAAGCGCTGATGACGGACCATCCACCAGATGAAGAAAAGATCGATACGGCGACGTCAGTGAGCAAACTGCGAAAGAAGAAGATGTTTATAGAAATGTGAGGTTTTATCAAATATATATATATATACATAAGAAGAACTCAGTGTTTTAGAAACAATTTGGACATTTAGAGGTGTCTCATGAAATTTGTTTTAATCAGCTCAACCTGATTGAGCCATCTCCAGCATGCTGTTGATGTATGTTAGGCCAAAAAAAGATTCCCAGGGTACACTTTGGTTTTGAGAATCAAATATATTCAGGTGGCCTCCTTCCAGAAAGTTAGCAGGTAGATCAGTAAATCAGTCTGGGCATCTTTTCTCTGCTAATTATATCATTTATTACTCCTTTTTTGTTTTTGTTTTTTTTAGTGAACAGAATGGTGTCAATGAACAGCCAGAAAGTGAATTAAGGATAAAAGGAATATGTTAAAGCTGTAAAAACTAACAAACTATAGTAAACTTCAACTTTTGGGGGTTATTTTCATTGAATTAAAACACAGTAATGGCTGTGCACAGTATATAGGACATATTTATAGGAAAACAAGTCAAGCAGTGGTTTGTAGAAAACCATAAAAAGTGGATCCATATAAGAAACTGTTGTTCTGGTGGTGTACCACACAGATAAGCAAGTCTGACCTAGTTTCACAAAGACTGTGCATCAGATTATATTCAAAAAAAGAGATGTGCAAAAAATATAGTTTATTTTACAGCAATGGCCAAACACAAAGATTTTTGTTTTTAGGACCCAAAAGAACAAAGACATAAAAAAATAAAGTTCCATACTTCTTTATGGGTGGTAAATTTTACAACACTGAACAAAGCAGCCTAAGAAGCTGTAAGAAATGCGTTTTGCTTGCCCTGCTTCATTTTTGGATTTGTTCGCCTTTGGTGACCTGTTGCTAAAGTTCTCTTTGTTCTAGGAAAAGCCTTAACTTACCTGCCCTGTTGCTGCACCTTGCTTCTGCATCCTCAAAACAAGCACCAGATTTGTCACGGATTGCTGGATGCCTCTACAGAGGATTGTCAGGGATGGTGTTTTGCAAGGGAGGACTGAGCGGGTGATGTAGACAAGAACTTGTGGCAGAATTCAGAAGACAGGGCTGAAGAACACTGTGGTATATCTACTGTGTTTCTATAGCTGCATAGGTTTTTAGCTCCTATATGCATATATAGAGTATATGTATACATTTCATTGGTATTACATTACATTACATCATTTCTAAACATATTTAATAGCTTGCTGAAGCACAATCATTCCTGTAAGATAAACTTCACAGATGTTCACCAAACATCTTTGGAACATATCTTTGGAAAGCAGCATCCAATCAAAAAAGACACATGAAATCGTGATTGTTTGTTTCCTTTCTTTCTTCCTTTGGCTCTATATGGCACATTTGAATATAAGGATGCACATCATACTTGTAGCCTTCCAAATGTGTCTATATGTATATATGTATGGATCTATGGGGATTCACATTTTTCCAAGTCTATTTTACAACACTTCTCAGATTCCCATATGTATGTTGAAAGCATTATAAGTGGCTATAATCATTGTGAAGAGGAGAGGAGCTACCATCTTAGAGTGACTCCACTGTAAGTGATGGGGGAATTGTAGCTTTTCTTAGCTAAGCATGATTCCAGTACACCTAAAATATGTATATATTCAATCTCCATAGGCAGGGTTCCTGATTGCTTAGTGACAAATGCAACATCCATGGTTCAGTTCAAGCTTGGGACCTTTCTTGCACGTCATAACCCTTATTCCCTTCCCATGTTTCTCATGCCTCTACTGCCACTATCCAGTATAGACGTTTACAAGAGAAACAACCCAAGTAGCTTGCATGTTTTCATTTAGAATGCAAAAATGAAAAATCCTCATATAATAAACGCACACACTTTGTCACACACACTAGAGCTTGGTGACAAGGTCATCATTACGAGAGAAGAAAAATCAATTTGTGGAAGACATTTCCTCTCGGTGTCCACGAGAGCCTCATTCATTTTTTCCCCTAATGCCATTTCTGCTGTGTACAAAAGGAAAGTACTGTCTGTGTCTATTTGTATGTGTTTATGTGTGTACATGTGTGTACATGTGTGTGCATGTGTGTGTGTGTGTGTGTGTGTGTGTGTGTGTGTGCATGCATGAGTGCATGCATGGTAAACCAGCTTTTGTGCAATTCATTAGAAATTCTGCTGACAGAGACTTGCAGTGAAAGCAGTGGTGTGTGCGTGGAGGGAATATCAAGAGGATTGCTCCAGCCTGGAGATGGCCTGCAGCTTTAAAGATATCAGCTCCTTCATATGAAGAAGCATAATATCACGCACACACACACACACACATGCACACACACACACACACTGAGTGGACAACAGTGTGTACAGCGTGTGCATCAATATGTGTTTAGCATTCAGGCTTATAAATCTTTCTCATTAGAGCTAATAATCCAGTCAGGGCATCCTGACACTGGAGAAGAATAGTGCGGCTCAATAACAGACAGACACATAGTGTACAGTCTTTGAGACAGATAATGTAGTTTCAGTCATAGTTTATAATGAAACTGACTGTGGACAGAAAATTTTTACTCAGTTTTGAGAAATTTTAGTCTAATTCAGAGAGAAATATTTGAGTTTTTACGCCACTGCATTTATTTGATAACACAAAATATAATCAACAAATAAAGTATGATGTATTATTATAGGGTAATGTAAGCTATGTCTTGATGTATCCCTGGGAGGAAATACAGAAGCTACACAGCAGTACATAATGTAATTAAAATGACCCCCACCTTTACCAGCTACAACATTAAAGCTATTTACACAAGACTGCATCATTAATTATAATATCATAATATAATATGAATACACAGACTATTGAATGCAGGACTACTTATTGTTTTTAGATCGTGACCTTGCTACTTTTACTTAAGTAAAAGATGTCAGTATTTCTGGAAACGGATCGCCTAGACTAGAGGAATTCTGAACTTTGGTTCTTCATGAAATGTAGACATCCACAAAAACATTAAAATCTGCTATAATATACATTTCTATATTAACAATCAGTCAGATGGCTATGTGTAATGTTGCTCATAGTGATAAATTCAGACGATTTTACATTAGATTCTGCAGATCCACCGAGCTCAGCAGAGTATTTCAGCATCTTTCGGCTCATAGTTTTGTTCACATCAACCCTGTTTTCAGCCTCAGCAGGCAGTAAAAGCACTGATAAACCAGCTGCTGTTTAGTGCTGGGCAGGTAGCATACAGTGTGCAGAGGGGTGAAATTGGACAGGGTTTAAACTTCTCTCCTTCAACGTTTTTTTTTTTTATTCTTCACAGAACTAATCACCATGAAAGCCTTTCAAGGAGAGACTGTCTGAATGTGTGCACTGCTATTTCCATTTGTATGATTCATCACATTGAGACTGCAATGATACACACAAGACACTCAGTTGCTGGGGGGAGAGATCGGGGAGGCAGTGAGATGCAAGTTTATTGTCCCACCTCCAAATGAGCAGGTATGCTTATGCCATCAGACGTGGGAGGACGACAGTTTGTGAGACAGGTTATTTCTACACATCTACTCCACGGTTCTCTGGCACAGCTGCGAAGCAAACTGCAGCTGCTTGTTTTCTGTAGCCTGTTTCTTAAATAACTTTTTGAGCTTATACCAACCTCCAGGGCCCCAGCGGCTCCTCTATGGAGCCTGGTCGATCTAATGTGGGCCAGTTTGACCCAGGCAGCTGAGGAAACCAGTGGTATGAATATTAAAATAAGTGCTATAATCACTCTCCATTTAACATCCCTCAAACATATGCCATGCTTTAAACTGTGCATGAATAGTTGTATAAATCTTTCAGTATGCACTCATCTACAGCCAGTTCATCATCCAGGGACCCGCGCTCCCTCCAAGGCCATTCATTTTTCATGGAGCCCCGCTGGTGATGGAGCATGTCCACAAGTAGGACTGGGAAATTACTGTGAGGATCTTATAGACGCTTTGTGGTTCAAATACCAAAAAGCACAGAGGCCTTTATCTGATTACATTTTCCGCTTTGTTTTTATTACTACACACTGCCATAAATTAATAAATCTAGCATGATGTACACACCACTCTGCATTAGAATTTCACTATGCTGCAAAATCTTTTAGATTTCGGGATTGCAAAAACTGTTGTTTTGAGTCATAGTTCTATTATTTATGCATACATATTTAGGCAACAATAATTGCCAATATGGACATTCATGGTCCCCAGATGAAGATTGCTAATCTAACTGTAACCTTAATCTTGGGCATATCTGTCTTCTGCTGCTGCTAAACTCTTCAGTTAATTTTCATTCTAATTTATTTATATAACATCAAATCATAACAGAAGGCGTCTTCAGTACATTTTTATATATAGCAGGTATAGGCCATACTTTTTATAAAGTTATTTACAGAGACCCGACAGTTCCCATCATGAGCAAGCACTTAGCAACAGTAGCAAGGCCTTGACTACAACTTGACTTAACAGAAAATGACTGAGACTCCGCTTGGACTTGGAAGTTAGACTTGTGATTTGATTTGACTTGAGACATGATGTTTCAAATGAGTTTAAATATTAAATATTAGAAATGTTCAACATTGTCAGTGTCAGCTGCTGTTTTATGTGTGGTACACATTGGGCCCAGGTGTGTCCCATGCTGCTGTTTAAGCTCCTAATTTGGTCTGCAGCCCTGGAGATAATCAAGGAAAGGAGCAGCACAGTGAGCAAATAGAGGAGCTGTCACAGTAACATTATCCCGTATGTGAGCACATTGTCATGACTGGATAACTACCCTGTCATTCAAGATCCTTGCGATGCTCCCTAATGATCAGATCGGATCATCATCATCATGCCTTTGCCACGAGTTATTCATTTTGGATTCAAGAGTGTCACATGTGAAGGAAAAAGGCAAACTGCTGAAAGCAAGGCTTGCTCATCAAAGAAGACAGCCAGACTACAACATCAAATTCTGTTCTTAACTCAGACGGATTGGTACGTGTTTGTAAGGGCTGATGTTACCTGATGCTACAATTGTTAAGAAAAGTGACTTGGCTTGGGATTTCACTTGCCTTAACTAAGGATTCAATTTGGGACTTGCTTGAGACTTGGACCAAATGAGTTGAGTCAAATGTCTGCTGTAAAGCGATTATGACATACATTCCCACAACTCTATGCCAGTGACCACTCAGGAGGATGCAGATTCATAGTAATCCAGATTAAGTTCAAATCTTCTTATTGTTCTTTGATGGCCCCTCTCCACATTCTCTGACATTTCGCCTCAACTCATACTCCTCAGTGGTGTTTGGGGTTCAGATTCAGACCCTTCCCATCTTTCTCCTGGGGGTCAGGACTGACCTTCCTTTTAGTTCTTCTAGCCTGGTCATTCTGGAATAAATGGATACACTGTTACAACATCACATTTTTATGACACGTTTATTGTGGCCCAAAAAAATGACAACTATATTATAATGATATGCATAGAAAATTTGAAAAAACAAAACAAAAACCCAAACCCAATGGCAACCAGCGTTAAGGTTTTTGTCTGCACCTTCTCTGTTACCTAGCTAACTTCCTATTAAAATGCCCTCAGATTGTTGTAATAAACTGCTCATATCAGTATCTCAATACCTCAGCAAACTATTAAACTGGTGGCCATGAAATCTTAAACAGACATTCATGGTCCCCAGACGATGAATCTTACTGGTGTTGTGATCCCCTGAACTTTTTTTCTCCACCAGCAGATTTTGGCCTTTAGGGAAGCCACTGCAACACTTATGCAAATAATTGCTGTGGCAATGCAATGGCAATACTGTACATATTGTTCACGCTGTCTTTGCTCCTATGTTCAAACTAGCTGGATCAGCACATCCAAACAGGATGAGGCATTATCATCCAATACTGTTGTGTTTTGCACTTCAGGGCCACCATACTGATACATTCATATTGTGGGGTGATTAACACTGATGCTTCTCAAGTGTTGTGTTTTGTTCTGTTTATGAGCACCTTGGCTGACGAAATTGTTTTCAATTTAGTAATTAAGTAATTTTGCATGGGTTCTGTTGCTTAGCAACTCAGTGTTTTCCCTCAGTTGGTGATGATAGAGGGCCTTAAGGTTACAATTACATTACCATGCAAATTACATGTTCAGGTCTTGATATTAACTTTTTGGGGCACTGCTTCAGTTCTTTACATGAGTGAATTGATCTTTTTTTCATTTGGTTTGTGATTGCAGAATTAAGATGAACAGTTGAAACCATCCACAGAGTCTCCATATGAATTATTATATTTAGGAATTTTATTAAAGTGGCTATATGGAACATTTCTATCTCAACAAATCATTTTCATATTTTAGACTGTATATCACAATGGACAACGCAGAGTGATGGCAATGAATATTCTGATAAACTCCTAGGTGACCTGCTTTTATTTTTTACTCTATTTTTCTCATAATAGACAGGTATTCAAAATCTTCTCTTCATTGAAACCATCTCCATCTTCCTCTCTCTGGCTTTCTCCCATCTTTTACCTGACTCTGCAGCTCCCATCAGCTATATGAAGCAACTAGATAATGATAATAGTGGAGCATTTGTCACCTAAAGATACTGATATTTTCCTCAAGAGTTGCACATTGGAGTGCATATAGGACACCAGGTGTCCAGAAACTCAACTCCAAATGAATGATAACTCTGTATTTGCTGGATGAGTAAATAGGCAACTATGTTTCTAACTAGTTCACCATATCAATTCAGAAGGTGATGATATGTCAGAACTTGTTTCCACTGCCCCCGAAAGTGTAGTTCCCAGAGTCCAGTAGTAAACTAGAGTAGTTTACAAAGTTTTCCTATTCTAACCAGGCTGTAGTTGTTGTGCAGGTAAGTGAGAACTTTAAAAAAAACACTGATACTGAATAAAAATATTGGTATCAAACATAAACCAGGGTTTTGCAGTATCAACATTCTAGTCTTACGACAGAGGTGGTCATTGGGTGGTGTTCAGTGTCCTGCGTTGTGATGTGCTGTGGCAGCAGACTGTGAGCAGCTGACACCAACAGAATCAAGAATCTTCAACATTAGGAAGGCAGACTCTGTCCTGGAGTGGGAGGTGCAGTTTGATACTCTGGTGGAGGCGTCAAAGAAGAGAACGTCACTCAAGCTACACTCACATGATTGATTGACTGATTGATTGTCATGAAATTTCATACAGATATGAATGAATCATGCTGATTATCCTCTTAGTGGGTGTTCAAACTGAAAACAGCGGTCATTGCTTGAATCAACCGGGCACCTTAAGAAAGCGTCCCAGAAAAGCGCGTCCAATTTTTGATGGTAGCTACGACCAGCCATGTCATATGGCACAGAGCAGATCGAGCTGTCAAGAAGTCAAAAATAATCAACCAGGAATGTGTGATCGCAAAAGTTAAGCCAGGTTCAACTTTTACAACATACTCTTTGTTGGAACCTCCAACCTCTGTAAGACAACAAAGAGGTCCCATTTGGAAGAATCCAAGAGAGGAGGCTGTGTCTTTTCAAAGATGTCGATCCGAACGCAATCTTAGACAGGATGCACGATTTTTTCATTTACTTAGTAGTTAGTATAAATTTGGGCGCACGCTTTAGGATACAGATTATCTACTGTATGACACCAAGAAACTTTGGTTGTTATTTTTATTGTATGGGAAAGTGGCACCAGTGACATTCAGTATGTCTTCATAATGCTTTAAAGCCTTTGTAGGTCAAGGTGTGGCCTCATTGTAGAAATGTCTCCTTACTGCATTCTCCTTCACCCACACTTCTATATTTGGAGTACATGTCATACAGCCTGCAGTAATCTTCCAGTCAGGGAGGAGCTGTGGGCTTCATTTGGTGGTGGTCTAAATTGTTTTCGTACTTCTGTCGAGTTACTTTTTTTTTTGTGCAAAAGATGTAATCTCGTCGCCTAAAGTAAAAGTGGGGGTGTAATATATTATTCCAGAGTGGTTTAAATGTGAAAACAAGTGCTTAACAGGATTGCCCACGCTCATATTAAGCCTCTTATTTAGAACATTTCCTTAATTCCATGCCGAATTTATGACTATATTAAAACTATGAAGATTATCTAACAGGACAGGGTATCTGGCGGGGCAAAGTCAATTGTCAGTGTAGCTGATTTGGATTTATTGCTCATCACCATCACTGAGCCAGAAAATCAAACTTTGGTTTGGCAGGAAAGTCTGGGTGGAGATGAGGAAGAGTCAAACGCAGATGACTTTGTTTTTGAGAAACTGGCACTT
The DNA here is from genome assembly GCA_028641955.1 of Protonibea diacanthus. Lineage (NCBI taxonomy): Eukaryota > Metazoa > Chordata > Actinopteri > Sciaenidae > Protonibea > Protonibea diacanthus. The sequence continues at coordinate 13,057,371 of CM053990.1, forward strand.
TTTGAATGGAGTTCAGTCGAGGCTGCGATTTGCTAATAGCATACATCATATCAAACTGATGTAGATTACTTTGACAGGTGGGTCCCTAGGACCCACTTTAACCTCAGGTCCCCTGGCAGATACAGCTCTCAATGATGATGCTAAATAACATAAGGACAGCATTTACAGCTTTAATTAAAAGTTAAAGGCAATTTCCAGCTGTGTATTCGCCTCTGAAAGTACACGTCTCCACAGAGCAGAGGTGTGGGTGTGATGTCTAAAAATATACACTCTGTACCAACTTTTCTTGTTAACATTCTGAGCAAAGGATAATAATTAACACATACCTCCTACGCTACATTTACTCCTCTCATAATGAGGCTTCAACGCTTCAAATCGTGTAGGTTTGCAGCATTTGACTGACCACACCCTCACAAACACCAGTGGTTACCGATCAGGGTCTAATATAAAAACTCATTTCCCTCTGTGTTTATTCATGATTTGATTCAGGCATGACCTAACAATCAAATATTGATACAGCGATGAGAGGGAGACCTAATCACTCTGGTGTTGGTGATAAATAGACTACATTTGAAGGAGAGAAAGAAAGAAAAAAAAAAAAACAGACAGCCCTGCCAGCTGACTGGTATACGGGACCTTTAATGCAGCTGCAGCTCTTCTCATTCAGATGCTGAGTGGAGCAGCGGATGACCGGAGGAGGGACGCTTTTCTAGGAAAAACCAGACCACGTCTCTATTTCTAATCGCATTTTTTTTTTAAACGCCACTTTGAAGCGTATTGAGGGATTTTCCTGTTATGTATAGTATTTAGCTGGGAAAGTGCTACCCTGGATGCAGACTGAGAGGATTGCGGCATTCAAAGCGTCCTGAGTGATCGGAGCTCAGCAGCAGCAGCAGCATCACATTGTATGAAATGCGTCACCGTGATCCAGTTTTCCCATTTACAAATATCGGCTCTCCACTCACGGACTGTTCCCCGCACTGACTGTTTCATCAGGTAAGGATTCCCTTTATTTAAGTAGCTATAGGGGCTCGAGATTTCAACAAATGCAGAATTTATCCTCTGACTAAAACGCTGCTGCGTGGAGTGCGGGAAAGGATGGCTTGTGTTTGGCTAAATCTTGGAGGCCTTCACATTACAATAGATGATGTATTGTCCCGACTTCTACCCCATCTTACATTCATAGCAATGACCGTTTTTTTCTCTCTCTCTCACACGGATCAACAGTGTCTGTGGATGTTGGGCAGGTCTGATCTAACGCTGTGATTTGGTGTCAGATTGGTGCACACTTCCCATGATAATTGTTTTAGATTGATCTTAATAATGCAGCCTGGTCCTGGTTAATGAGTGGTGGTGGGCGGGTTCCTGATTCTACTGATAGGCAGTGTCCTCTGGAGCTGGATGAGCTGGTCTCATGTGTCTTCTTTTCGGTGCAGGTAACCACATGCGCGGGCCGGTGTCACCGCGCTGAGCCCGGAGAGCACGAAGGGTACTGGGGTCAGAGAGACAAGAGTGGCCGGGAAAGGTGGACCCAATGACAGCCAGAACCTCTGAGGCCTCGGGGCTGTCGGTGCCGCTGCACCGCTGTCACGGGGTTCTCCAGGCCAATAACGGCACCTGCGCGGAGCAGCTCAGCATCTTTCCGCCGTTCTCCTCCACCCTCGCGCTCCTCGTTCTGGTGGCCGTGCTCGTGGGGATCATCCTCGTTTCCCTGGCAACGTTCCACTTCCACAAGAGGAAGCTCCGGAATAGGAAGATCCAGCGCGCGCAGGAGGAATACGAGCGCGACAGTCGCAGCCCGGCGCGCGCCGGCGGTGCGAGCGGGGAGCCCGCGAGGCCGTGCGTCATCGTCCGACCGGTGAAGTGCGAGGAGAAGCTCTCGTGCCAGAGCGGAGCAGAGAGCGGGGACGTCAACGAGGCGGCGGCGGCGGCGGCGGCGGAGGAGGACAACCAGGCGCGGCACGAGACAGTTCCTCTTGACTGTTAACTTAGTGCAACTTCAGGGAATGAGACTGTGGAATAAACAGGAAAAGCAATAAGGCACAAAGAACTCCCATACCCATCTCTGCTGCTTGTAGATGACTTAGAAACAGTAGGGGAAAAAAATGCAGAATACTGAGCAGAATAGTAGGCCTAGAGGTATCACTAGTACTACAGTGGCTCATAGGGTAGCTATGTGGTCACGCTCCTTCCTAATACACTAGTATTTAGCCAACTGGTAATTCCTTATGGGACTGTATAAAGTATTTGCCTGCTTTGACTTTTGGATCTCTTCCTCTTCCCCAGCCTAAAAACGTTGTTTAAACCCCAAAGATGTTTAAACTTTAAATCCTTCCTGGGATGTGTCACACGGTTGTGTTCAATTATTAAGAGTTGGTGACACAACACAGATCATAAATGGCTCGCTGATCTTCCTTGGCATGTCCTCTGACACACTACCAGTATGTAGTTAGACTATAATGGATGTTGTGGTGCTGTTAGGCAGTGCAAAGCTGCATTTAGGCTGTAGAAATGGCTTATTTGTATGCGTAGTATTTTTTCCTTGAATTAAGTGACTTAATATTTGCATAAAGTACTGTCCTCCAATGTCTGTTAGACATCTGTAGGTAGCTCTAGTTAGCCTGACAGGATGCAAGACTTTTTTGCTGTAGTTATGCACATAAGATTTTTCTTTTCTTTACTGTGTCAGATAGTAAGTTTTAGCGCTAATACAGTATTTTTGTTTTTGAGTATTTATAATGTATTCTCTGACATGTAATAAATTGAGAATCCTTCCAACAAGAGGGTTTCAGTTCAAGTCAGTCTTTTTTCTTTTCTCTCCCTTGATCCTTCATATTGTATCATAGTGGGCCTAATAGAAATTATGTGTCATTTATGATATGAAATCACTGTAAATGTATGCCATTATGAGAGCTGGAATGTTTTACAGTAACATCATCTTTCTGGAGTTCATATAATCTGCCTTATCAAAGGAAAATATGTAATATTCAAAGTTTATAAATAAATACTTTATGTTAATCCTTTGAATGTGTCAGTAACTTAAACCTTTATCCAACAACCCTGAACCCTACCACTCAAGGAAATGTGCACAGTAATATTGAACAGACTGGTAAAAAAAAAAAAAAATCCCAAATGTTTCAGTGGATTTTCATTACATCACCCATTCCACTCGGAAATACAAATGACCTTCCTAGAGAGATCCATATAATTTGCACATTGTCTCCTGCACCTTTTATAGCCACCAAATAACCATGTCAGTCACTGCTTACCCAATTTATAAGCTATATAGGACCATGTGAACTACATATAGTGTAGAAAACATGCCTGTTGAATATAGAATTAGATCTATTGCATATAAAACAAAGTCTACTGTTCAGACTTCATCAATCTTTCAGTGTGATTTATTGACATGAAGGTTATCCATAGAAGTACTATTCCTAATCTCAACATCTCCCTGTAATGGCGCCACAGCCTGTCTTATTGGAGGTCAGTGGAAGTGAATCAGCATCAGTCAGTGTGTTGGCCAGGTACCAGGACACCATGTTCCTAATTGTCCCCAGGAAGAAAGGCCTGGGAATATGAAGCAGTCTTTGGCAAGGCTCCCGCCCTGGAAGATGCACTGACAGACTGCCCGTCTATCTTATCTCATTGGCATAAGTGCAACAGAATGAAGCCATTTATCTTTGCAGGGGAATTGGAAGTAAGCCAATGAAAGATGACTAATGCTTTCTACATTAAAACATATGTTTCCTCCTTTATATGTTAGCATCCAGAACATCATACATGTTTTCAGCATATAAATATGAATGGAGCGGTTTAATGGAACAGCACTATGTAATAAAAGTTGAGTTGATGAGTTTCTTGCAAATAATGTAATTCCAAGAAAGTGAGACCAGGGATGGAGTCATAACCATACAGACATAATTACATTTCTTCTGCCTTCCAGTCATCCTGTAGAGGTCAGTGCCTAGAAATCAATGGTCAGTGCCTATGAATTTATGGAGATTGGTGGATAGGAATGGATGAAGGTCAGTGCCTAACGGATGGAGGTCAGTTGCTACGAATCAGTGGTAAGTGCCTCGGAATGGATGGAGGTCAGTTGCTACGAATCAATTGTAAAGAATGGATGAAGCACAGTGCCTAGAAATGGATGGAGGTCAGCGCCTAGGAATGAACAAAGGTCAGTGCCTAGGAAAGGATGGAGGTCAGTGGTCAGAGCCTAGGAATGAACAAAGGTCAGTGCCTAGGAAAGGATGGAGATCAGTGGTCAGAGCCTAGGAATGAACAAAGGTCAGTGCCTAGGAAAGGATGGAGGTCAGTGGTCAGAGCCTAAGAATGTATAGAGGTCAGTGCCTAGGTATGAACAAAAGTCAGTGCCTAAGAATGGATGGAGGTCAGGGGTCAGTGGTTGGGGATAGATAAAGATCAGATGTTAGGAATGACGGACTGCCGTTATTTATTGTCACACATATGGCATCAGAGAAAAAGGGAGAAACAAAGGGAGATACTGTGTGATTTAAGTTTGCTCTGGGAATAGCCTAGTTATTGTGTATAGCCTAATTTAGAATTAATGAGGCCATTTTTTAGGGTTTTATTGTCCCGCGGGGTCTGCTCCTCGGTGCTGCAGTTAGACTTTGTAGCGACGTTGGTTGGCGAGCGGATTAGATCCTCTGAGGCTGTTTATTATAGCATTATTATGATTGTGTGTAATGTGTATGTCACCTCAGGCAACTGCTCTATGGTTTGTAGGACTTATAAACATTTAAGTACGACCACATAATATATAAAAAAATCTAGTTTTGAAAACTTTAAAACTAGATTTTTGTACTTTTACTTTTCTTTTATTCATTGACCATTCTGGCCTCTTTGCTTGTGCCACACCAAGGAAGAAGTTTACATTTTTAGCCCCACTACTGATACTGAAAGGATCAAATTAGTACAGCCATTAACCGTTTGAATATCTTTAAGACTTATACTATGTTTTATTTAAACCTGTATGAAGACCAGCTTACAGACACTTGAAACTTTGCTTGAGTTGGATTTCCTAGGCATGGTTCATCTCTCACTTACAGACTTGCTCTTTTTGCTTTCTTGGAAATAGTCAGCATTATTATGAACTATACAGTATAAACTTTCCAGACAGCAAAAAGAAGTGAAGGGGTCTTTTAAATGATTGCCGGAGGGACAGGAAGATTTCCGGACAGCAGGTGTTTAACAGGAGAAGCAGACTGAGTGAGGTTCACAGATTTGGGCCTCATCCAAGAGAGTGAGTGTGGTAGAACTCAACTTAGGTTGTTCCTACAAGGCCTGGCAAGTAAACTACTCAGTGCACTAATTAGTGGGTTTCCAGTTGCACTCAATATAAAATTAACACCCTGCCTGTAGCCTGCCAACCTGCCTGCTGTGCAGCATCAGACTCCAAAGGGCCAAATGTTAACAAAAGCAACATGGGTGAAGACCAAAAAACTAGGATGGTAAACACTTCACAAAATTCAGTCCACATTGCACAGCATGAATCCGTGGGAATTAAAAATATTTCCTAAGGTGAAGAGATGAATCAGCTCTGCATTTAGTCACATCTTTTTCATATTGATGAGACCTTGCCCTCGACTTCACAGCTCACTCTTATTATTCCACGGAGCTGCATTAGCAGATTAGTTCTGCGCTCTATATCTCAACTCAGAGTGATGACAAGTGACAGTTCACTGTCACGAAGAGAGGACACCACTGCTCCTATTCTCACCCCCGCTGTCAGGGTTCGAGGTGGATGATTTGTCACCACCAGTGTCTGTTTATAGGCTCCATTACTGCAGGTTCAAGCTGTGCCTGCAAGGATACAGTACCAGCATCTCAGACAAGTACCTCCTCTGCTCTGTAGGCAAAAGAAGACACAACAGATCAGCCTTCTTTATAGCTTGAATTATTTTTCATTGATGAAATCTTTACTTTCTTTCGCGAAACTGAACATGAGCCTTAATTCTGCCTTCAAGCTCCCGTTGTATTTACCTGTATATTCAGCCAGTGTGGCTCTAGGGATGGCAATGTCAGTCGGCATGTCAGCTAGTCCACCACCATCGCTTTGATCCAGACTGAAATATGAAACTACTGGATGGATTAAGATGAAATGTTGCACAGGCATGTGTGTCTGTGCCCAGAGGATGAATCCTGAGGACTTTGGTGTCAGATGTAGATGACTTCCCTTGATCTTTCTTGCACAAAGTTGAGATTTGGCTTCATGGTGGAAAGAAATTTTACTGGTTTACCAACAACTCTGTCCTTTTTTTTTTTTTTTTTTTTTAACTAGAAGAATCTTAAATCTATTGGTGGTAGCAGAGGGAATGTCACTGAAGTCATTTAATATAATCCTTTTGGGTCTGTGACAGAAAATTTAATAGCAATCTGATCGAAGAAGACCTAAATATTAATTTAAACCAATTCTACTTTGCATAAACTGATTTTCTGGCTACCTGGGGACAGTGGAAACAAGCCGAAAACATAACTGATCACCTTAAAAAGTTGCCACAGTTAGCTCGTTGCCAAACTGTCACTTATTCACACATCCAGCAGATCTATAGAAGCATTATCATTTAGTTGGGTTTTTTTTTTGTTTCCAGCCACCTCTGGATCTCCAATATTCCCTTTCCTCTTAGCTGTATTTTTGGTGACATATCTTTTGAAGCTTTGTAGCTGTTTAATGCTTCACTGAGTTCACCAGCTGTCTGTTTGCTATTTGGTGCTGGGCACATTGTGTACAGCTTAAAACATCTGCCTGCTGCTGCTGAAAATGAGACAGTGTACAGCAGTGACAATCAGTAAACTCGTGGGCCATAAAACAAAACAAAGAGCTGAAAGAAGCGAAGGGAAACTGCAGAGCTGGATGATAGCACATTTTACATTTCTTTTTATATACAAGTAATCACATGATCCATTATTAACATATAATTTTGGGAAATGTAATTAAAAGATTGTTTACGTCTTCTTTAAAAGTAAAATTGTGTTTAGTGGTTCAAGTCTCGTCTCCTGGCTTCCTTTCGCTCATTTGTCCTGATTTAACAATGTGTTTTTATATTAATAACACTCTTTTGAAAACTTGTCCAGGGTGTACCTTGCTTCTTGCCCAATGTCAGCTGGCATCGGCTCCAGGACCCCGCAACCCTGATCAGCTAAGCGGTTATAGAAGATGAATACATGAACTTTTTTGAGTCAATGGATACCCAAACAATACAGCATTGTGCTCGGAGCACAAGGCCAAAAAACACGTCATGTTTGCTGGATAGAAGATTGCTTCTGTTGATTCCCACCCCTGAATGTTGTTGAAGTGGAGAGGGGCTTTAAGATGAGATAACTGATGGATGGGGCTGCAGCCTGCCTGGCACTCCTCAAGATTTATGACTGCATAGCTTCTTGTCCTGTATAGTAATCCATTTGTGGGACACTACATCATTTTTCTGACAGCTGAATTAAGGTTCTGTGTGATTGCTCACCTAAGTTTATAGCACAAAGGCTTGCAACATCAAATCCTGTGCAAAAGGACATCTTTCCTAATAACAATGTTACGTGATGGGTCCTGCATCCATACATGTGACCTAGAAAGGTGAATTCTGACGCAGGTGCTCCCGAATTTTGTTTCTCTCTCCCACGGACTTCCATTGTCGTCCGAAAACAATTAAAAACTCATCAATGAGTCACACCGTTGTTCCCTCAATACCATGAATGTAGTTTGAGTCAATCCCACGTACACCACCCTGCTGCTGAATAATACTTAATGTGTATTAATTAAACCAGCAAAACGTAGTCCCCAATGCACCATTAACTCCAGTTTCCTAAAACTGCAGTTACCAGCTGTTTCAGGAAGTTATTGAGCCTTTTTAAAAAATGAACCTGTTTATTGGTGACCTGTGTTTAAACATCTAAATCATAGATTGACTACTATTTTCATTTTTTTTACATTTCACAAATGCTTCTTATTAATGTTGAATAACAAAGCTGATAGAAGTACAGTTGTGATCGATTTCCAGGAAGAGAAATGAATTTATTGTTTTAGACTTTTTTTTTCTCTAATTAGTCACACATTAGAAAAATAATCCATGTAAATTCACTTCTAAGTACGTATAATAATATCTCATACTGAAACATAAACATTGTCCGAATTAAACTGCATGGACAGTAGAAAAGTTACGGACGAACACACAGCTTCTTTAAAAGGAAATTAACATTTAAACAGCAGTGTCCATTTTACATTTTCCCTCCTACTTCTGCTTGGGTTTCTTCTTCTTCTTCTTCTTGGCCGCCTTGTTCTCAGTCTGTGTCTTGCTCTTCTTGGCTGGGTTGGGCTGAGAAGCAGTGGCGCCATCGGCCGGTCTCTTCTGTTTCGCTTTCTTGTCATGTTTCTTTTTGGCTTGTCCTTTGTCTGCTCCTGGTTTGCCCGTGGAGGTCGGGTTTTCTCCTGCTGGCTCTAAAACAGGCTTCGTGCGCTTTTTGCGTTTCTTCGTTTCGGGTAGGAAACCTTTCTTCTTCTTGGAAACTTGGCCTTGCTCTGCGTCCTTGTCGGGTTTTTGTTTTTCAACTTTGGGTTTCCTGTGAAATGAAAAACAAACAAGGTCAAGACAATGGCATTGAAAAAGAAAACACCTTGCCGTACATGAGACCTGTGGTAAAGTAATACTGTGAAGCTCATGTTTGTAAGAAAACACTGCATGAGAATCAAAACTGCAGCTCTTAAGTCTGACGTGGACACCACAAGAACTCACATGACTCCAAAGTGTTTCATCACAGCCCAGTAGGTGTCCTCAAGCTTGCCAGTCTTATTGAAAGTGATGACGCTGGGCAGCGCCTGCAGGACCTTCTGAAGTGGCTCCAGATCTACAGAAAGTTTCTACACAGTGAAGGAAGTGAAAGCAAAGGCATGAGTCTGGACTGAAACCACCAACCACCAACCGTTGACTCTTATGATTTCCTCTTCATGCTCTCACAGTCCACCTACCTGTTGGTGAACCTGCTTGACCAGGAACTGACAGAGCTCCAGGATTTTCACCACCTTCTCCTTCACCACCTTGCTCTCAGTTGGACCGACCTGCTGAAGACTCTGAGAGAAGAAGACAAGACACGGGTTAGACCACTGTCCATGTTGGCCTTATCATGGCTGATTCAGGCATTGACTGGTAATGCCTTTCCTGCAGAAGTGATACTACTGTACTGGATGTCAGCATTGTAAGCCAAGTTTAGACCAAAGATTCACGACAAGATGAACTGAAACTTGCTGCCAGTTTACATCAATGTGACGAGATGAAAAAGCTTTTTTTTTTGTAGTGCTCCGAAGCCAGCCAAGGGGCGACAACTTCAGCTGGTTTAAGTCAAGCTGAGATGGATCATTTCACACTGCTGCAATCGAAAAGGGTTTTGTCTCATCATGAATCTTTGGTCTGAACTGGCCTTTAGACCCCTTGGCCACCAGGATGCCCTGCAATAAAAAGCAATTTAACCTGGAGGCAGTAGTTGGCGCTTACTGTAAAAAAAAAGACATTTTCTGTAGCTGGTAACACTTTACTTTAAATTCCTTGTTTAGCTTTTATAAACAGTTTTAGCACATTATAATGCAGTTGCAAGGAGCCAAAAGGACATTTTGAATGTGCAGCATTTGTAAATAAAAACTTTGATAACACTTTGAATGTATATGTTTAACAGATTCATGAAAATTCTGTAACCAAGATGATTTTGTGCCGAAACGTAATATCTGCTTTATATGCTGTGCTATAAACCATTTATTCTATGTTTATGTACTAGTATAGTCTCCATTATTAACAGACATAAATATATCACATGCTGCACTGAGCCAGTTTACTAATCCCAGTTTAGTTATACCTGAGCTGCCATGAGAACAAGGTCATAATAAAGAGGCATCTATATCAGGTCTTCTTCGCAACACAAATCCAGTCAAAACCAGTTTCAACCGATATTATATCTCAAGAAATTGAGACACCCCCAAGGTCTTTACAATCTTTATGACTGGACAGTCTGCACCTTCTCTCTCAAAGGCTGCAATTTGGCAGATGATTTAACAGTGATTCTGCAATTTGACATAAATATGAAGTCGTTTTCTAACACAGAAGTCATTCTGAAGCATCACCTGGACCAAACGGTTTCACCAGAGCGCGATTCAAGGAGAGCAACTCGGAAAGCGTTACATCTTATTAGAGACAATATTTTTGGCGACTGCAGTTAAGAAAAAAAAAAAAGTCTGACAGAGTTATGTTGTTTGGCAGCTCTGTTTTCGTCTAGGAGGAAAAAGAAGGGGCAGTACAGAAGTGAAGTGGTTTGATGAAGGATTGCAGACACATGTAATTACTGGTATTGCATGTCTTCACCCTCGGCTGTCCTGAAGACACATAGAGGACAGCGAGCACAGCATCGGCTCTAATCATCGTTTATCACAGCGTGATGCAATTTCACAAACCTACTAGAATGATATAATTAAAATCTGCACACGCCTAAAGGGTGTTGGTGTATGAATTACTTACACGGTGAAGAATTGATGTGTAGTTATGGCCCTGTGCTATCTTACACATAGTACAGACTTATAATCAGTTCTGCGCAGACAAGTTATAATGAAAAAAGAGGAAGCACTGGTGTTGAATCAGTACTTAGTGTCAGCAGATGAGTTCAGGCATCGCAAATTGGTCCACACGTACACTATATAGCCAAAAGAACCTGAACAAAATATTAGATGTTTGGGTTTGTACCAGCTGTTCATATGAACTTTGATTGTTGGATAATGTTTTGATGATGATTATTCAATACTTAATTCTTTTCCAGACCGAGGGATTGACAGAGGACTTATCTAGTTACGAACGGTGAGTGAGAAAACAAACCAATCATGTACAACAATGTGAATTTAAAATATTTAAATATTTTTGATTTACATGATACATGTTTAAAAATCAAGTATTTTCCAAAGAGTATAGTCGAATTCAAGCATATTCCTAACCTTGAAAACATTTAACACTTCATGTTAACCCTGTGATGTGACTGTAATGTAGAGCTGTCTTGACCTACCACTGCCAGCTGAGCCGCAACTTTCCCACAGAGCTCTGTCCACGGAGCGCCGCTCAGCAGCTGCCGAACCTCCTTGCACTGCATCGCCCGCAACATCAGCACAGATGCTTGGCCCTAAAAACGCACACAAAACAACGTCTCTAAACAGGAAGTCTAACATACACATGAACAAAACAGCAGAAAGAGTCGGTAATAAATAGTTATCTAGCAGCTAACATGGAGGGAGGATGTTCTCCCCTGTGTTTGTCAGAGCTATTTAAACATTGATGTGAAATGACTCAGCGCTGTGTTCAATTTGGGTAGAGGGTTAGAAATTTACTGAGATTTGATGTGTTGGAATGTGTTTGGAGATCAGATAGAGTTTTCAATATATAATGAGATACTCTCACATCGATCCTCACAGTATTGTCTGTGAGGCCTAAGCCTGATTGGCTTTTTAGCTTTTTCTTTAGTGCCACACAGGTCCAAAAAGATTTTAAAAAATCAGCTTTGTTTCCTTTAACTGTTCCTGCAGAAGAAAAGGTTGAAGAGTCTTTACCTGCTGGTGCACTCTGACCCCAGACGTGATGTGCTGCATTGTTGCATCCAACAGGTTCACACACAAAATCTGGAAAAGAGCAAACAAATACACACACACACCGCTTTAGTCACTGCCAGTGGATACCTAGCTTCTGTCTCCACTGTTGGGAATTTCCAAATGGCTAAAAGGGCAGGAGGAGAGTGGAAAGAGGGCTTGAAGAAGGGAGGAAGAGAGAGAACAACAGGCGACCTGGGGTTTTGTTGACCAGGTCAGGGGGTCGTGTTACTGTAACAGGAAATGACCTGTGACCTATCGTATTTCACAATAAAATGTCCATTCCATTCACGCAATGACCGAAATTCATATGTGGAGTCCCCCGTGGTCCCAACACCACGGTGACCTGAACTAAGTTTTGTACTTCTGATGTGCAGCTGTACTCACTGGGAATCTGTTGAACAGGTCTGTGAACATCTGAGCAGTCAGTGGGCTCTTTCTCCTGCCCATGAAGGAGCTCAGAGCCTCTCTGAAGATGGAGGAGACCCGATCCACATCCATGCTGCCGACGTACTTCAACTGCACACATGATTAAAGATCAAACAACACAATGTCAGAGATAACATCATTTGGTTAATAAATACGAAAGAAAATGTCCATCACAGTAACTCCGAGATGACGTCTTCAAATGTCGTCCAACGGTCCAAAACCTCAAGATTTTCTTCAGTTTTTCACATTTAAGAAGTCAGAGCCACAAATGTTTTTTTGCTCAGAGAATTGCTTAAATGAAATGCCAATTATCAAAAATAAAACAATACCTATATGAGAAAGACACTTTGGCTAAAAAGGGGGCCAAGTTATCCAGGACTGACCCATTTCCTGACCCAGTAAAATACAGGAACAGACCTGGACAGATCTGGTGCAGAGCTGGACATAATATGAGATGAAAAAGTAACCGTAACAATTGCACGACCAACCTCGTGACATGTGAGAAAGAGGAAACTTTTGCCTGACCTGCGTGTCATTTCTTTTTGGGGCAAGTTGTGGAAATGCTTGTTGAATGTAGTTTATACAAGAAGGAGCTCCAACCAAGCAATCTGAAGATCAACTTGAGTTTTAGGACATGTTCAAATCAGCATGACAACACACCTTCTCATTACTAAAAATATTACTCCAGTATTTCCATGGTAACATTAAAACTCCCAGAGCTACTGGAAAAAGCAGTCGACTACACTAAAAGTAAAAAAAAAAAAAAAAAAAAAAAGGTGTCCAACAAATGTTCATTGAATGTAATAATATATATTGTTATAGCCTGCACAGACTGTGGTGTGTTTTTATTTCTGAAAAAAATTTACCTATATAAACTATGACCTCCTGCCAACTAAATCAACTTTATAGACTGCCAGGTTAATGCAGGTGCACGCCTCCCTTGTGTGCAGTAAGTTCGAGTTAAAACAGGCAGAGAAAATCTTGTTTTTGAATAATAATAATAATAATAATAATACAGACTGAAGCAGAAGATTTCATTAGAAACATCAATCTTTTTTTTTTTGACTAATGACTTTACAATCCTGCAAGCTTTCATGCTGGGCTGTCACTGGAAATTGTTTCTGTTGCCAGGTCGTTACTAAAGTTACGACTACTGGCTGGAGTAGTAAACAGACTCTTAGTAGACTATAATATATAGGAGTCTACTGCTGTAGCTGATTTTCCCGTGTATCTCCATTGAAATGGGGATAACATGAAATGTTGGCTGGCTGGCACTTCAGCAGTCAGGACCGAGGCGCTGATCGCATCACTGTTGTACCAACACTGACAGTAAAGCACATATTGCTTAATATAACCATAGCAACTGTCTGCGGCAGCGACACCTCACACCATCACACCCTGCACATATTAGCTTGCTAACAGAGTGATTTCACATCTGAATGTTGTCCAGGGATCTCAGAAAGGTGTCAAATGAATCAGTACGCGTAAACATACGTCATTTGCTGCAGCTTTGTCGCCCGTCTGCCCATCTTTGGCCTCGGCGGGTGGAGCTCCTCGCAGCACTTTCACCACGTACAGAGACGCACTGCAAGGACAAGAAGTTCAACATCAGCACAGCACAAAACACCCGACCTTGGAAATAAACCTTTGTAGATCAGAGACATGGAGCGTTTTAACACCTACAGACAAATAAGCAAACTTAATCTGCTAATGAGGACTGAGGGGTCTTGAGTTGAGACTGTTTTATCAAGGGTGTTTAATACATGTTGACCCAAATATGACACGAAAGAACGGCTTTAAAAACACTTTCAGAATCATGTTTCATATATTTCATTCTTCTTATTCCCATGTTAGTTCTGTAACCTCCATTTCCAGTCTTTTCTCCACATGGCGTCAAATTAGCTTCATTAAGTCTTCTTTAGTCATACACTCAGAATTATTGTGTCGTGTGTGTGTGTAAGAGAAATTAGCATAATTTTTCAGTCCTTCAACAGCAAATTGTACCTGAAGTAGTAGAGGCAGACTGAGGAGTCAGACAGTTTCTGGGTTTTAGTCATCAGCTTGTCCAGCAGATCATGGAGCTCCCCCTGTCTGTCACCAACAGTCCTGCAGTAAACCTTGGACCTACACAGCTGGTTCCTGAAAAAAAAAAATCACACCAACAGGCAACATAAGCCTTCACTTAAAGTAAGAATCAGCATATGCCCACATCATCAAAGCACCAGATGATCCCGCAGGAATATTTGTGTCAGGTTTGGCCTCATTTCTCGTAAAGACATCAAGCTTGAGCTGAATGTGTTTTAAACCTAAAATTTTAGGACATAAAATGTCAAAAAATAGTCCAAGGTGATGTCTTTAAATGCCTCATTTAGTCCGACTAAAACTCAACAATATTCAATTTATTGACATAAAACAGAGAAAGCAGAAAACAACCATATTTGGAGACTGAAAACAGAATTTTCTTTTGTTCATCGTTGCCACTGAGAGTTTGGAGAGGTGTTATTGTTAAAAGATAGATAACACATTTTCAGACAGTCTCTCCTGGAAGTCTTCGTAGTGTTGCGCTCGGTCGTTCACATTAATAGGTGTGTCAGGAATGGAAAAAAGAGCAAGCCCAGCTTCTTTTCTCACCTCCGCACAGCTGGCCAATCAAAGTGTGAAACAGGTGTGAATGTCACATCATTACAGAAATGGTGGGACACAGACGCTTGTGCCTCCAGTCCTCTTTCACTATATATGAAAATGTATACTGCCACATTGAAATTGAAATGAAGTCATGTAGTAAAGTTTATGGAAAAGCAACAATGTGATCAAAATATAATAATTTTATGAAAAAAAAAACAATGTCCGTTTTTGTCTAATTCAGCACATTCAATACATGTACAATAAGACATTGTACAAACATTGACTCGATGACACACACACACACATGTGCTGCGAACCGCCTCAGCCCACAGATAAAACTTTACCTGAAGATATCTGCAGCTCGGCGGAGGAAGTCCTGCTCCTGCTGGTCGGTGTCGGAGCTCATTCCTCTGTCAATGAGGGTGAGCAGAGGCTCCACCAAGCCCAGCACAAGAGGACTGCCGGCCTGCCGGGCCACGAACACCTCAACCAGGTCCAACACCTACAACGTAAAGAAAACACAGCTATGATGGAGCTAAGCTAGCAGTTCTCCCCTGCTTCTAGTCTTTGTGCTAAGCTAGTTGCACACAGAAACTGATATTCTTCTTCTCTGACTCTGTTTGAAAAGTTCTTTACCCGACAACAGGCTGAGGATAAGGTACCTTGATCTTAAAGTCTCGGACCAGTGCCTTCTCTTTTTGTATTTTTGTCTTTTCATCCTTCTTGGCCTGGTTCTTTTTCTTCTGCTCGGAGAACAGCGCAGCCAGGCCTTTATCCAGCTCCATCATGGCATCATCATCCAGATCTTCATCACTGCTGCCATCCTCCTCTGTGGCCTGAACAGAGTACAGCACGAAAGAGCATTTTGCACAATGTGACACTGCTTTTTTGCTCTAGAGTGAAAATACATTACATATAGGCTATGTGCCAGACACACAGCTACAAAAAATGTTTACCACATTACCACGCCTGACAACCCACCAGAGCATTCTGCTGCTGCAGGACCTTCATCAGCTCCAAACGGAAATTTTGGTCCACATCTCCCTCTTCCACTTCCTCCTCTTCCATTGCTTCATCCTCATCAGAGTCATCTTCATCCTCATCAGAGTCATCTTCGTCCTCATCAGCGTCATCACCTGATCCGTCAGACTCGTCATCCTGACAGAGACGTAACCACGTGTAAACACATTTATTAGGTGGACTTGTTGAATAAAAGGTAAATGATGGGGGTGGGGTAGAATATGATACTAAATATGAAGATTATTATAAAATTACAAAATACGTAAGAGAGGGACTGACCTCCATCTCCTCGTCATCTTCCTCATCATCTTCCTCATCTGGGTTCTTCTGGGTTTTGTTGTCATCAGTGACGACCACAGCACTGTCCTCGTCGTCCTTCTCTGGATCCAGGACCTCCACAGAGCCCCCCAAAACACCGTCATTACAATCGCTTACAATGCTACCAGTGAAACATGCATGACCTGAGTGACTCTGACTGAATACAATTTAGAAATCACTTCTTTATTAAAGCTGGCAGTGCACAATCTGAGCAGATAGCAAACAAGAAATTTGTCCATCTGTTCTATTGCTAATGATGATCTGGTCCAAGAGGGACTGGCAGGAGAATAACACCATGTAGGGTAGAAATGGGACCTTATCATTGGGCAAACTGCTTACTAAAATGTTCATATAAAATTCGATGACTCGAAACTGACTTTGCTACTTTAATGAACGACCTTGTTTGTGTTACTTACATCTAAGATGGCGGTGAGGGCTGCTGCGGTGACATGAGGGCAGATAGAGGTGAAGACCGTCTTGCAGACCTGTCTGATATGTCGGCTCGGCTGAGACAGCAGCGACAACAAGATGTCCACCATCACCTCCACCCACTCGGGCTCCTCTTCCTGCTCTGTGGCTGCACCGTGGAAAAGACACAAACATTCATACACTTTAGTATTCGTTGATTATTTTTTTTGACACTTTGGGGCAGCGTAACAAGCTGTAAACATAACATCTGGCATTTTATCACCCTATAAACTATTGAAGGAGCAGAGCGTATGATTTAGTGGCATCTTGTGGTTGTTTATTGCAGCCCGATCGCCTGACCCTCTCCTTCATAGCATGAAGGAGAAAGTGTGGTGGCCACAAAATGTGCGAAAAATGGCAAAGTTCCTATCATAAAGTAACAAAATTGTAATGATTTTCAGGTAATTATACACTAATGAAAACATATCCATGCATATTATATTATATTTCTGCCATATTCTGGAAATAAAGCCCCCTATACTACTCTTAGGTTTCTCACTTGCAGAGGTAATTTTTCTATCAAATTTAAGGGTACCAAATTATGAAATAGCTTTTCCAACATGGCAAAAACTATAAAATGTTACAAAAGATGTTTAAATTCTGACACATACACATACATATCATGCTCATATTTTTGCTTTTATATTGATGTTATTGTCATATTATGTGTTGTTGATGTTATATATACACGTGTTTTTTCCATCACTAGTTTGTCATTACTTTATGAAGTTATATTATTCTCTGTATGTTAATTTTGTATTCTTTATAACAGATTTTTTTATTTTAGGTGGAGGCTTTAAATAAGCCCATTCTGGGTTTTCTGCCTCTCCCTGCACTTCGCATTTGTTATCTTTCTAAGTATATCATTTCTATGTCATTTTAACTGTGCAGAATGAATCAAAACTAAAACTATATGGTACACACTGAATCTTTGAGTCTGATATTCACTCTCCTTTTAACTCTTTAGTTTGTTGCAAAATCAAAACAATGAGCTGAAAGATGCTAAAATGCTCCGTAGACCTGAGGAAAACTGCAGTTGGGTGGGTCTATTAATACAAGCGACCCCTGTCACTTATACATATTATATTTTATTGACTGTTAATCTAAATGTATTGGTTACTCTAACTTTAACTATTTCCTTTTGGAATATTCTATTCAAAAATGTGAACAGCTTAAGAAATTACTAAATTTGAGCTTGAAAGTTTTATTTTCTAACCTTATACAGCTTTCAGCCACATCTCATGAGCTTCACTATCAAAAAAAAAAAGTCTCGTTTGTCTTCTTCTCAACGGTGGTGGGATGTGTTCAAAAGTTTTTACGTCACCTGACAGAATTATTCAATACTATACTGTCTATACAAAATCATTATCAAGCAATATTAAGATGTGGAAGGACAACACTGTGAATGAAGCCTCACCTTGTTTCTTCTTTTTCTTCTTGGCCTTCTTCTCCTGAGCTTTGTCCACACAGCTCTGCAGGTCCTTCATGATGCCCAGCAGCTCTTCAGGGGCCTTCAGGAGAAATACATTCATGACAATGTTCAGAGTCAGTTATTCAGCTCATTCCCACACCAGTATTTTGCTTTTCAGCAGATGTTGTTTTTGTGAATGTAGATTAATCCACTTCTTCTAGTGTATATTATGGCTCTGGTAGTATACCGTACCTTGAAGAGGTGCGTGCCGACCAACAGGAAGAGCTGCTGGAATGCAGTGTTCTCTGCAGTTGGGCCTTTCTTAGATTTCTTCTTCAGGTTTGCCACCGACTCAATCATGCTAGAAGGACACACGTGTAGAGCGTGGGCTATAAAAAACCTCATTTAGCAGTACTCATAAAACAGACACACATCTAAGCTGCTTTATTCACATGATGCATCATATTTGTTAAACATCTTTGGTGAGAAATAATCGACAAAACTACAAAAATAAGATCCAAGTCGTCCTTTAAATCTGTCATCCATAGGAGTGGCTGTATTATTCAGACTCCATTAGAATAAACACATTAAGCTGTTGTCTTGATCCTGCTCTTGGATCATATGGGAAATGCTTCTGTTGCCCTACCTGTCCCAGGCCTCTCTCTGCTCAGGGCTGAAGGGCTGGCTGCTCTGGACGTGTTTTGGCTGGTTAAGTAGGACATTGGCGTACTGGACCAGGTGGTAGATCCACATGGTGCCATCTGATGTTACACCCAGTACCCGCTTTCGGTTGTCAGCTGCACCCGCGGCCGAGTCCTCGGGCTGATGCAGGTGGTGCATGGACAGGAGGAGTCTGGAGGGAGGACAGACGATCAGTGATGCAGCGACAGACCTGGATCTTTGGACAAAACAGGACTCTGCTCTGGCTGTGATGTTACATTTTTCTGACACGAGGGAAGCTCCACGTCTGATGTCAGATTTGTGTTCTGTTTGTTTGCTCGTGCTGTTTTCATGAAGATGTGAACAGTCCTGTTTCAAGACTTAAATCTGGGGCACACCTTTGTTGTGTGTTGGACCGACAACGCTTAGAGATGAGGCTCTCTGTGTGGTTCATTTCTGTTGTTAATGCAGTTTCAGTGGCTGATTTTCAGGAGACAGCTGTCTAAGAACAAAGAAGATTTCATCTCTCACCCAAAGAATGAATTGACGAGCACTCCTCTGGTTCGATCATCCAGTGGGACAGAAAGCTTCGCCCCCGTCTCTGGGATGTCGGCCGAGGCCTTCTTGGCACTGAAGAAAGCGTGGAAAAAGACAAACCTGGAACAGAAACAACACCAGCTGAAGGACTTCTCCTCATCTAACACTGAGACCTTGACAATGCTCAGCTACAGGCAGGTCTCACCTGGCCACATCCATGATGAGATCCTCCTGCCTCTTCACTTGGTAGTTATCAATGATTGAGGATAGCCGAGAAACAATCCACTTCCGCAGGCGAAATATGGAGTTCTCCTTCCTGATAAAAGACAATCAACAGTTTACATTCAAGAAGTTTTCTGTTCAGGATCAGCAGACCAGACACATGCATATACACTCACTGTTCCTGTCCTTCCTGGTTGTCCTTCTGTTTGCGAGTCCTAAAGTCCAGCAGCTTGTCAAGCTCAGGTTGCAGGAACATCTTTTTCAGCCACTCCACGTACTGCTGCAGAGCTGCAGGCTGAAGGTGCTGCACCACCCTCCACACGGATGGCACCACAGGGTAGCCCTGGTTGGTCAGTGAGGAGAAGGCAACCATCACTGCCAGCTGTTTGTCCGCGTCCTGGCAGCCTTCCAAGAAGTTTGACACGTAGGTGTCCATCTCTGGGGCCAGCTTGAAGCGGTCAGGTTTCTGGGACAGACAAAATAACGGATGAGATTTCATATTCAAAAATAATACTAACTGTTCAGCACCTGTTCGATCGACCTTGTTGAAGAGCATAATCTCTCCCACTGACCTGAGCAGACACCACGTGTTCCCCGTAGTGCATCATCACCTCTCCAGACAACACCTCCTTCAGCTGGGCTATAGACAGGTGAGGCAGGGCACTGCCCAGCAGACGGAAGCTCAGGTAACTGGACAGAAACGAGACAACACCCAGGGGGACATGAGCAGAACGTAGCAAACATACAACAGGCACAAAATATGGAAGACTAATATCTCTGCTCTGGATGTTACGGTCAATGTTTTGAGGACTCACTGCGTTGGCCCCGGTGGCTCCTTAAACATGCCGTTGATGATGGCGTTATTCCAGAAGAGCTGGAAGCTGTCTTCCTTCAGAGAGAGCTTCAGGAGGTCCAGGACCACCGCTGGGAGGACACACTCCTTCTTCACCGAGCGGGCCGCCATCTTCATCACCTCTGTCAACCTGCCAGACGTCATACGTCACACATTGTTTAGAGTTTCCACACAGCAGCTGTTAATTAGCGGAGGTAGCGAGGGAAACCGTGGATGTTATGTAGACGAACGGCAGCTAATAAGAGCTGATCAGCACAACGTGGTTAAAAGACAGCGACAGAGAGCTACTGTGTGTGTGTGACAGAGGGAGGAAGGACAAAAAAAAAAACAATCGATCACAGCGTTCTTACTTTGGGATGTTTTCAGCGTTTATGATGGTCGAGGAGCCCAGCAGCTTCTTGAGTTTCTTGGGTTTGAGGGTTTGTGGGAAGCGCTGCAGTGCTACTAGCAGCAGCTGCAGCTGCTCTGGAGTACTGAAGGCTGATGCCAGATCAGTTTGCAGGGCACTAAGTAGGACCTCCTCAAACACCTCCTCTGGGATCTGACAGACAGGACACGCACATTCGTTTTTAGAAAAGATGGATGTTTTTTATGCATTATATGTATTATGGTTATAGATGGTTAAGGCCCCTGTATGTATTATTAAAGGTGTAACTCAGTTGTCACCTCATTGAGGATGTCCATCATGGTCTTGTTGGGCAGGTCCTTCAGGTGTTGTCTGTGCTGGGTGAGGCTCTGGAGGAGTTGCACACATCCCAAAACCACCTGTGGCTCCTGCAGAAACATGATAGAGATAGAGCTCAGGGACCACAACACCACTGAAGGCCACACAACACCACCAACAACAACATCCTTCACGAGCATTAGCATGCAGCTGTGGTTTCATCCACACCATAAACCACACAAAACCTGCTGGGAGGGCCCAGAGGCAGAAATGAGTTACCAGGCAGCTGTTAGACTCTAAATCATGGGGTTTATTTTGAATAAATAAGTCAGGTCCACGGGATAAACAGCTTATATATGTATAGGAATAACCTATGGCATAATGTTCAGAAAACTGGAAGTGATATTTTATCAAAGTTTGAAGAAAAAAGGTACGCAAATGTGGTCCTGAATCATCTGCATCCAGATAATAAGCTGACATGAGGCCTCAGTAGTCTTAGTTAGACAAACTAAATCTGGGTATGTTCCAAACTTTTTCTTTATCCCTCTTCCTCTCATTTCCCTGGACAGTGTTTCCAGTCCTGGTAGCTGTGTGTAAGATTTGTTGCCAGGGCAAAACACCAGAAATTAACCTACACGCGACTGCCAAGATTTGTCTCAGTGGGAGTCCACAAGAAAAACAAAACATAAGCGCTACTGAAGCATCCATCTGTTCAGCAGACACCGACCGCAACCTCAGAAGCACAGCGTCTTCCATATTCACTGGACAAAAATAATCTTAAAGAAAAAGATCTTCCAGATTTACAGGAAGCAAACATTATTGTCTTTATTTGCTGATATTAAATATGTAACCGTGTAACTACAAAGCTTACTGTACTGTGCTGAAACTAGGGTCTGATCCATGATTATAGAAATTGTTATTATGTTTATAACATAACCATAGCAAACCGGGAGCCTACATTACCCACAATGCAGCTTGACTTTATCCTGTAAGGACAATGAATTGTGATGAGACTACCTACTTTGGAGAGGCGGCTGGACTGATGAAGGGCGAGGACGCCAAACAAGTTTCCAAACAAAGCATTTCTGACCAGTTTCTGAAAAAAATGAAGACAGAAGGCGTTGACATTCACAGATTTTGTTCATGAAGCTTGTTGGAGCAAACAGAAAAAAATATATAAAAACGCTCACCTTCTTCACTGCCTGCAAATTGTGTTTTTCTTTGATTCTGTTGAGTATACTCTGCAAGGAAACGTCTTCAAACATATTTAAGACCTGAAAAACAAAACATGTCATGCTGAAGTGAACACACTCTACTCAGAATTCAAAATTAATCTTAGAGATGTGTCATAAGTCACATGACATTATCAGAACATCTGTCATGTAGTAAAAGGTGTTCAGATTTGTAGCTGTATTTTGTCACACATACAGTTCAGATATCTACAAATACAGCTTGAATGATAAATATGGCTCACCTGTCCCAGAGCCAGGCTGAATCCAGGTCTTGCAGCCTCTCGTGTGTGAGCCAGTCCATCCACCAGCCTTTTAAAGGTGTACTCCAACTCATCTGCCTGCAGTACACACAGAGAGCCACGACATGATGTACAGATACAGTACAGTAAACACTCTTTTCCTTTGGTTACACTAACACATTATTTCTATAGTATATAAGACACGGTTTACAGTTCTGATAGTTTACAAAATAATTTTTACAGTATGTCATCAACCAACATGTTGTAGTACTCAAATCTGAGGTACTTGTACTTGTTTCAGTGGGAAATGTAGTCTTTTTGTCTGACATCTGTAGTTAATAGTTTTCTGTTTATGATTCTTAGTAATGAGTACTTTTACTTTAGTTACTTTAAGTGCCATAATCTCTGTTTGACTTTTACTTAATTTTTTAAAGCCAGACATTTACATGAAGCTTTTATTTTGTATTTTCTACTGAACTAAATGATCGAGTACTGTTACTGTCCTGACTACACATGATAGCCATGCTGGGTTTGCACACAACCTCTCAGTGACAGTGCTCTGCCTCACCTTGTTGTTGCTTTTCAGGTACTGGATCAGGTCTTCTATCGCCTTCAGTCGGACCTCCTGATCCGGTTTGGCCAAGTCCCAGAAGAAGTCGAGAAAGACGCGGTTCTGTTGGAGGATCCCGGCCGGCCGGACCGGCTCCGCTGCTTTTACCGAGAGCTCCACCATCTCTACATCCATCACCACGCACAACTGCTGCAGCTGTCCATGCTGCTGCTACAGGAGGAAAACGTGCCTCAGTGCGCAGCTACTGCTTCCGGGTCAACACGCCGCTTTTTTTTCACTCAGCCAAAACTTTATTGAACAAATTAAAACACACAAACAGAGACTAAAACTGGGATTGTTTAATTGAAAAGGGGTTATAATAATAATAATAATAATAATAATAATAAAATTTATGCAGGCTGCCATTTATTACATGAAGTCCTATGTCAGGAAATCTTGTAAAATGATTAAAATGGTTAAATAAAAAGTTGGACCCTTGAGACCTTGAACCTTACAGAGATTGTTAAAGGATGCATACAGATGATTAACATCAATCTGCAGCTGTTTGCAGTTTTTTTATTCATTTATATTTGAAGTTTTATACACTCAACAGCAACTCTGTAGTGACTGTGAGCAGATAAACAAATCCATGTATTCTCAGAAAAATGGATTTTATGAAAGCAGGTTAAGAAAAAGTAATGTCTTACACCCTACACCTTTTCTTTTTTTCCTACCAACAGCAGATTTTTAAAGACAATCGTGTTGATCACTTCATATGCTTTTTTATGCTACTTTAACCATGCAACAGACTTCAAATGGCTCACTGACAGTTTTATATGTTATGCACATATACACAGAAGCATATTAATTTTAAGTTTGTTAACCTGCTGTCATTATATATTTCAAACATCTGTGACTGAATAAAAATGAGTGAAAAGTAGCTGCAGGAACCTTCTTCAGGTTCACCATTATGATTGTCTGAGATCATGCATAGTTAACACATAAACAACGCGTTAACAGCCCCTATCTGCCCCTATCCACAGGAAAGGGCAGAGCTGTCTGTACTTCCTGAGAAGACTGGGGTTCTTCAGTTTTACCAGTCTGTGGTGGCCAGTGACCTCTGCTGCCAGGAAGCAGCAAGAAGAGGGACACAGCACAACTGGACACCGTTTCATCTTCTGTAAAAATGCAAGAATCTAGAAATATGCTAATATTTTTTGTTACAAAAGTTTAACTAGTGGTAACATGTACATTATCAGTTATCATTATCAATGTGTGCACACACAGAATGATCCAAGTTTCCACATCACACTTTGTGTGTGCTTTGTAAGAACCCACGATTTACTTCAAAACCAGTTGTGACATCACAAATCATGTCCAAATTTTACACAGAGACACTTTCCCCCTTCAGCAGATAAATGTGAAAAAAGACTCTGTACATAAATCATTCAAAGTCAAACTCAATCATCCAAATTACAGTAAGGAAAATACATCTGTGAATGGAGGGGGACATTAAATTAATTGGAAATCAGACATTACTAGACCCGAAGGAAGGGAAGGAAAGAAAACATCTGAACTGAAACCATTTTATCTTTGCATAAAAAGATTCTTTATTAAAACTGCATGCAAATTCCATTATTCCCTGACCAGATTTATGGGCAGAGGGAGAGTTGAGGTTGGAAAAAAAAAAAAAAGAGTAGCAGCCAGAGTCAGACATCACAATCAGAGAGTAGTTTCTTGGGGCTCTTTTAGTCGACAGGACCAGCAAGCACAGTGTCCAGAGCGCTCTGAGCATCTTTGATCTGCTGCTGCAGTCTTTGCTTCATGGCCTCGTTCTGAGCCTTCTTCAGCATGTCCTGCATGTCTCTGATGGACGCCCGGTAGCCCGGGGCGTTGTGAAACACTCGGATGGCCTTGTCGCCGCTGCACACCAGGAAGCGTCCGTTAATGTCAAATCTAAGGTCGGTGATCTCCCCGCTGTGGACGCCGTGCAGCTCCTCCTCCAGCTCGCCACTGGCAGCGTTGTACATAGCTATGTTAGATCCGTCGCTGATGGCCACCACCCGGCCGTCTGGAGACAAGGCCACCAAGCTACCTTCGGATGATGCACAGGGGACCGTCTTCAGGAGGTAGGGATCCTGCTGCTTTTTGTACTCCACATCTGTATTCCACAACTTCCATGTACCGTCTTTGGAGACAGTCACCATTCTGATGAACAAAAAGAAAGAAAGTCAGAACATTTTGATTTATTTGTAATCAGCCAACCATAAAAACTACAATTTGTAGTTTTACAGCAAGTTATGTGCTGGACTATTTCGCGTTCATCTTCTTATAACTTTCTTGTTATCGCTGTGAGGTTACCAGGCAACAAGTGGAGACTGCACAGCCCCTGGTAAAACCAAAACATATTTTCTTTACATTCCAGTGTTATGATGTGTTCGTCATGAGGTCTACTGGTGCTGCTAGATGTATTTTTGAATGCCGTTTCCTCCCGTTTTCCCACCTTCATGCTAAGCTAAGCTAATCCACTGCAGGATCTGGCGACACATTTATCATACAGGCATGAGTGGTATCGATCTTTGTGACTAACTCTTGGCAAAAAAAAAAGTATATACAGTCAGAACAGTGTGAGCCGCTTGGTTGGCTTGGCATTGCAATCAGAAAGCCTTCATTACCTGTGAGAGTTATTAGAAAAGGCGAAGGCGTGAACTCCTGCAGAGTGGCCCTTCAGGTCAAAAGCTCTCGCCACCTCTTTGAACTCTCCTCCCTTCCCGAAGCAAACCTCCCACACCTTCACGTCAGGAGTGAAGCCACATGAGGCTACAAACCTGAGCACAGAGAGGAAATGCACACACAATTACATCTTCACCAACATCACATTTCATTGCTACAGATAGTGCAGAAGTGACCTGCATTGTTACTCATCTCTTGACTTTAATATTAAAGTTTAATAATACTTAAAAGGAAGTCAGTAAATTTGTTTTTATGCCACTTAATGTCTGAAAATCAGTGTTTCTCTGTTCTTTCTGATTAAAAGTTGACCAAAATCACTGAATTCAAACATGAATATATGTCCACTTTTATTATCTTTTTCTATGGTGTCAAAAAATCAACTTTAATTCAATATCCTAAGACAATAAAACACACTTACAAGGAGAGTGAATATGTATTCTAGGCACCATAAATCCAGAAAAAAAGACAAAAAGATCCTTATTTGACATTGTAAGTGGAATGTTTGCAGTGATAGAGGTGTGGGACTGACCTGCCACATGGAGAGATGGCAGCATAAGAATTGGTTATCTGGTTAGTGTTGATAGAGGCCAGTACCTCTCCTTTCAGGTCCCAGATGTGGATGCTGGTGTCAGTGGAGGCGCTCATGATGAACTTGCCTGCAGAGTGAAAAAACAGAAAATAAAATAAAATAAAATAAGCACTAAAATAAGTGTTGAATACATTTTAGGCATGTGTGAAATGTAATTCAGTGCTTTGTGTTTACCTGCTGCTGCTAAAATACCAATACAAACAAAAACTACAATTTCATATGTGACGTGTGTTGGGTTCTGTACCTGTCTCTGCAATGCCGATGTTGAGGATGGTGGCCTTGTGTTTCTGTGGAAAGTCCTCAGGGGCAGCTTTGAAACTTAAAGTGCCGTCCTCCTTTTTCACCATTTTGAAGATTCGAATGGTATCTCCATTAGCCAACCATGTGATAAATGCCCTGCAGTGAACAGGCGAGAGTCAGTGAAGAGGGTAGGGGGATTATGGCCTCATTGCTCTAATCTGATGATTAGGAATATAAGGCTTTATGTCAGAAGAAGGATCAGAATCAAAAAAGGTTTGTTGCCAAGCTCTAAAAATATAAAAAAGATAGATGACATTGACTGTCAATGACAGTCTGCACTAATATAGTAAGAGAGGAGGGGAGACCTGGAGTCCGGACTGAAGCGGACTAGTGTGGCATGATCGAGCTCCACATTGGCCCTCAGACACTTGTGTTCCCGCTCCAGGAAGTCTTTGGTGCTCCAGATTCGGACGGTGCGGTCGTCCGCGCATGACGCCAGGTACTTCCCGTTACTGCTGAAATCAAGGCACGTCACATTTCCACTGTGGCTCTGAAAAGTATGTGCAAACAAATACACACATGCTCAAAGGATGTCTTTGGAGAAGGAGCCTGGAGTGTGAAATGATTTGTTCCTATTGAACATGTAAATATTTTAAAATGGATCACAGAATCCACAAACAATACCATTTAGTTTTAGAGAGGTGTTCAATTTAATGGAGGCTGCAGTTGTTGTGTATTTGACTTAAGCACCTGAGAGATGTTTCTAGTATTTTAAAATAGAAGCAGGACCCTTTGGGACCTCTGAGGCGTTTATAACTTCAGACGTGTCCCTGAACAACAGTCCTCATTGTACTCTCTTGCGATACGCGTGCTATTCAGTGTCAGTGTGCGTGCCAGTTTACCTTCAGCGAGGCTGCCAACAGCGCATGGCTGAAAGTGTGCTGTGCAGCTTTATCCTTGCGGCTGCGCTGCTTGTCCTGCTTCTGCTTCTTGGACGCGGGGCCTTTCGCAACACTGCCTTCAGCTGGGAGACACAACACACAAGTTATGGCACTGTGGCACAGGCGTCACATGACCAAAACGAACAGAAGTCTCAAGGATTCTGCATTGTCACTGTGGACGGACAGGACAACACAGCAGCTTGTAGCATCTGATAACGGACACAAAACACAAGCTATGAAGTAGTCCAACGATAGATAGATCGATAGATAGATAGATAGATAGATAGATAGATAGATAGATAGATTCTTTATTGATGCCGAGGGAAATTCAAGCATTGAGTAGCAGTGCGAAATACAGTAAATATACATTAAAATTAAAAACTGTGCAAAGAAATTAAACATTTGCAACAAAATTAAACATTTGCAGAGAAACTGAACCTGTCCCAAGATCTCTGCAAATAGAAAACTATATAAAAATGATTTTTAAAAAAAATAGGTTTTAACTACGGCAGAGGAATAACTATATTTACAGTCATCCATAGGCAGTGCACGTGCAGAGAGCAGCCATCTCATTGGTCCGTCAATTTAACATTTGCCAATTGGCCAGTGACACATGACAGTCACTCAAAGTTGCTCTACTAGCTTCTTAAGTCCACGTGTTTATGTGAATGAGCAGCAGTATACCTGTCTCTCACACACACTGCTCTCCTGTGCACGCTCGTTATGAATGAACACGGTGGGGACGAACACCGGAGAGAGACAGAGACAGAGTCGGTGACTCACCGCCTTCCCTTCGGCTAAAGTTACATTAGCTAGTGTGGCTCTTACCGGCAAACTCCGCCGCCTGCTCTATCTCCTCTCTTATTTCTTCTTTCCGTCTGCCCACCGCCACTGCGACCAGAACAACCAGTGCACCCAGTAACAAAGTCAAGGCGACCAGTGCGGCTAACTCCATATCGAAAGCTTTGTGCCACGTACTTTGCACGGCTAACGTCCACTTGGCTACAACTCACTACTGGGGCACTGCGCATGCGTCTAATTGTGTCATAGCAAACCGTGATGACCGTCATTACCGCCACCTAATGGACTGGAGGTCGGTGCTGTTGCGTTTATATTGAAATGTACTATTTTACTGTTGCAGATGGCCAAATTAGGTCATTTAAAGATACCTTCCCAATATAATAAAACCTCATTATTACACTTTAATACGTGTGTAAGTTGTCAAATCACATGCTGTCTGAAAAGCTGCCTGATAAAAAAACTATTATTTTTATCATGACTTAATCTACTTTTCAACTGTGTTGTTGAGATTGGAAATATATACTAACCTGATTTTCATGTGTTGATTAACACTGCTGCCTTAACAAGATTAGAAAGCTTTTTATAACAGTGTACTGTCAATACATATCATGCTATATACTGTATACACTTAGTATGAAGTATGGAGTTGGGAGAAAAATAGAAACCTTGAAGGGTTGAATGTGTTTCTTGTTGGAACATCCACGTCCAAAATTCAGTTTTTATTAATTCAAAATTATCCATCAAAAACTGCATCAGATACTCGCTCACTTTTCACAAGAAATGGTAATTATTACTGAAAACAGAAATCATTCTGAACAACTGAATAACTTTGACTGCCGACATCAATGGATTTTTACTGCACTGTATGTTTGCTTGACAAAGAGTCCTCAACTCATGCTGCAAGTAAGAGACATCAGAGACTCCAGATATCCCTGCATCATGTGAGAATTCCCATAATTAATAACAAGCAGATAAGGGTTTCCAATTGACAGACTGTATATTTAGTAAATGTGATGTTACATTAATGTGGTGTAATCTACTGTAACAGTGATACTTCGGAAGTGGGTATAATGTGTTGCTGTGCAGATGTTTAAAAACTATTTATTAAGGTACATCTGTATTAACAGTAGATGAAGATAAAATCAAATCGATCTTTTCCAGTGAATGAACACGGATTCAGTGCCTGGAGTAAAGAGAGGTAGTCTGGCACACACAAACACGTCTCAGGATTGAAAGATGAAATGAACATCACAGATTCTTTTCACAGGCATGACGTTGAAGAATTGGCTTTGGTTTGTCGGCACAAGTCAGGAGTTGCCATCCTAACCATGGACTGACATGCTAATTACATCAGTGTTGGCAATCACTATCAAAGAAGAAGAAGAAAAAAAAAGGCCATCCACAGGAGGACTCTGGGAATGCTTGCAATGACAAAGAGTATGAAACAAGAACACAAGGGTCTGCACTACCTACATTAAGACATTTACTAAGTTGCCCTTTAAGTGCAGAAACACATCATTCATTTACAGGGTCAGAAAGCCAATTAAAAAAATAATTTAAAATGCGTCTCATAACTTTACATTTACACTGCAGTGTTGTGTACCTCATCTGAACCAAACTGTGCATTCCACTCATTCAGATAATGTACTCAAATATTCGGTAACATACAAACCAGTGAGCTTCACGTAAAAAAATAAATGTTTGAGCCAAGGCCCCACGTCTTTGCTTGACTCAACTTTCTCCTTAAGACAAACCAATGGGAGTGTCCACATACTGTAAAGGAAAGAGAACTTTGGATATGCTTTGACTCAGAATCACACTATTCAAACAGTCTTTCCAACATCTTCAAGTATAGTACATTGTTATGGATTCTGTCTCCTCACTGCTACATTCCCTCACTGGGTCATGTAGTCATCCAGGCAGCATGAACCCAGCAAGCTGGTGTGCTCTTTCTAACTCCTCTGCATTACACAATGTTTCGGGCCAGCACAACCCACTGGAGGAGGGGAAGGAAGCAGAGGGCATGGTGGCATGATGGCAGCCATGGTTGGGGGATGTTGGGCTTAGAACAGAGCAGGGTTAGCCAGATTAGCCATAGCAGCAACAGCCGAAGTCCTCTGAAAAAGCGGTGCTGGACACGTGTAGCAGGCTACTTCTTCCTGTTGTGCTGCCTCCGTGCCTGCAGCCTCTGTCTTGCTCCAGATGGTTTTGATCCAGCTCCGATGGAGAAGGAAGGAGTCGCTGGAGACCCTGATTAAAAAAAACAGAACACACAGGATGTGTCATTTCTATGGGGCGACATTAGGTGGTAGGTGAACACAGGATGAGCAGTCTTGGCTGTTTTGGGAGTGCTTTTGCCAACCTCTCTAGTGTAAATAGGGGTGCAAACTGGAGTGAAGAAACAGAGAGAGCATCTACTCTGCGCTTCCTTTCAGCGCAGTAAGGTCATTCAGGTTAAGGTTCGTGTGTAAGAGTTTGTTTGCTTTGCTGTGTTTCTTGGAGTACCCAAATGATACAAAAATCACAGTGCTTTTCCTAAACACCAGGTTCAAATTGTAAATGTCAGCTTCCTCGACAAATAAGTATAATCATTGTCATTTAGGGATTTAAGGAACAAGCATGAGGGGGGGCATAAGGATGATAACAGCCTTGAAAATTGTACTATTCTTTCCACAAGGCTGGTTTATCCCACTGGTATTGCTGACCACTGCTTTATCTTACATACAAACACAGTTGTGGCTGTGCTGGTGAACAGAAAGAACGCTCCGTCTTAAAAAAGTTGGTTTTGTTTTGTTTTTGGAGTTTAGTTTCTCTACATTCCTGTTTGATATCAGCCGTGTTTTACCGTTTATGGATTGTTTTTTTAGTTCCAAGGTTACTGTTACTGATGCTGCAACTCTTCCAGCTGCTGCAGCTTCATATTTTCACCCACTAACTAGGAGGACTTTTTTTTTTTTTAATTTGGCCAACTTAGATAAGATATATTCTGAGCCATTTGTTCCAGGGATCAGTTTTAAATATTGTAGGAAGAAATAGCACAAGCAGAGAAAACCCTAGTGAGTTCTTGGGAGTCTGCAGCCGTTTATATAACTGCTACTACTACTTATGAAACGCAGTTTAGCGTTTTGTGCGATGCTGTGGAAAACCCACTCACAGCATGGCCTAAATAGGAAAAAAGAAAACCAAGCATTAATGCCCTACCAAAAGGAACAGCGTTGAAGCCTTGGACTGGAGTTCCAGGACTTCCAAAGGGAATTGGACCTACAGCAGCACTCTGGCCGAAGGATGGGGTAGACGTCCCTGCAGAAAAAGCAGCAAACAACGTGATTAAACCAAACAAACAATCAGAGATAAAACACTGAATTCTACAGGGAAATAAACAAATGTGGACC
Organism: Protonibea diacanthus; assembly: GCA_028641955.1. Taxonomy (NCBI): domain Eukaryota; kingdom Metazoa; phylum Chordata; class Actinopteri; family Sciaenidae; genus Protonibea; species Protonibea diacanthus. Next base: position 13,088,921 of record CM053990.1, read on the forward strand.
AGTTCTAGATGACGGCAATCCAAGCTGCCAAAACTGAAACATGACTATACTATTGCTGTGTGGATAACAACAGCTTTTTGTGTCGATGTCAGCATGCAAATGTCAAAAGCCACCAAGTTTGAAAGCCAAAATTATGTACGTGACTCACTATAGAACCTAGCTGGTCTTAAACTATAAACAAACAAACAAAACAGTCATCATTCTTTCTTACCAAAAGCTGGTTTGTCAGTAGCAGCAGCCCCAAAATTGAAGCTTCCCATCTGCGGTGCAGGATTATTGGAGACTGGTGTTCCAAACTGCGGGCATGGCATACCAGCCCCAAAGTTAAATCCACTGGGAGCAGGCTGAGCAGGACCGGCGGGAGCCTGCTGAGGAGCGGCGCTCCCAAATGTGAAGGTGCCTGTGGAGGAGCTCTGAGTCTGCGTTGATGCACCAAAGCTCGGTGCAGCTGAGGGTGCAGCTGACGGGGCGGTGGTGGCACCGAAAGCAAAACCAGAGGAGCTGGCTCCAAACGCTGGTTTACCTGGGGTCCCGAAGCTGGTTGCTGTGGAGACAGCAGCTGACCCAAATGGGAAAGGGGGTGGGGGGGTGTTAGACGCAGGTGTGGACGACGCTGCGCTGCCTCCAAAAGTGAATGGTTTTGGTGGTGCTGCTGTCGCTGCCGTTGTTGCTGAGGATCCGAAGGTTGACTGAGCCGTTGGCGCTTGAAACGATGACTTTCCAAAGGTGAACGTGGACTGGGTGGTGGCGGCAGCAGTGGTGGAGGCTGTGCTGGCCATGGCAAAGCCTCCAAATGAAGGAGTGGTTGTGTTCTGACTGGGTGCTGTTTGGCCAAAGGCGAATACCTTCGTGTTGGCACCTTGAGGGTCTGGCTGTGTAGCGCCAAATGTAAAGGCGCTGTTGCTGGAGGTTGTGGTAGCAGCGGCAGGGGCAGGGGCAGGGGCAGGGGCAGCTGCTGTAGTGGTGGTAGCAGTTCCAAACTGAAATGTGCTCCCTGTATTAGGGGCCTGCGCTGAAGCTGCGGTGGTACTTCCAAAGAGGGATTTCACAACTGGCTGGGCTGCAGGCTGTGTGGTGGTGATGGAGCCAGTGGAGGCTGTGCCAGCGGGGGCGTTGGTCATGCTGGGAAAAATGGATGGGGCAACTGTGGTGCTGCTTGTTGATCCAAACAGTGAGGGTGTACTACTCAAAGAAGCTGTGGAGGCTGGGTTGGTGGTGGTAAGGGGTGAAGGCTGTCCAAAGCCAGACCCTGCAGTGGTGGCTCCAAAGATGGGCTTGAAATTTTGGACAGACGGTTTGCTCTCTGGGGTTGATGCAGCTGAGGAGGTGGTAGTGACAGCAAAGATGGGCTTGAACCCTGAAGCCAGCAGAGGGTTGGTGTTACTTACTGACCCTGAGCTGCTAGCTGGGGCAGTAGCAGTGACCAGGTTAGAGGCTGAAGAAGCAGTAGGAGTACTGATTTGGCTCGCCAGTCCAAACAGGCTTGCTCCTGCTACAGGTGGAGTGCCACTGGAAGCCTTGGTGACCTGACCCAGCACCTGAGTAAAGGCAGAGGGCTGCTCCCCACCAGCAGAGGAGGACTGAGACTGGGAGGCAGGTGGGAGCTGTGGGGCCACTGTAGTCGAAGCCTTCAGGTTTAAACCGCTGGGTTGTACTGGTGTGGTTGCAGACACTGCAGTCAATTATGAAGGGACAAACATGTCAGCATAAAATGACATAATAATCAATACATGTTATGAGATATATGTTCTTGATGCAAGTTACATAAAATTTAACTCTCAGAGAAACCTTCAGTTTAGTGGTCGTACCTGTAGTCGTGTTTGCAACAGATGTGGAGCTCGCAGGAATGCTGCTCTTCATTTTCAGTGCCTCCAGCAGTGGGTTGGAGGCTGCAGGTGCTGTGCTGACACTGCTGCTGGGGCTGGGATCCAGGTTGATGACTGGGATGGCGGAGCTGGAGGCTGTGGGCAGAGGAGCTGCCAGGAGGCTGCTCAGGGTGGTGGTGCTAGTAGAGCTGATAGTGGAGGGAAGCTGGGTGGAAGTGGTAGCTGGGGGAGAGACAGATTTCTCTGGCTCTGGAGCTAAAAAAGGAAAATGAACAGGAAAGTCAGAAGTCAGGGGTGGGGGCATTATGGTTTTAAATGCAACTCAGATTGGACAGTTATTTTCGGATCTTGCCACTATTCTGCCCAGCAACCATGTACTTAATGTCCGGAGTGATGCGTTTCCATGTCCCAGTATTGTATTACGCTTTTAACAGAGCAGAGAATTGGAGATCAGAATACATTTACAGAAAGCTGAACCTTTCTCAAGTTGACTTTTGAGACTTGAATTGTGGTGGGTGGCCGCAAGATATTATTTCAAAGTTCAATAAACTGTAAATGGCAGTTCTAAAATGTGTGTCTGTATATGTGAAGTATGTGTGAATGCAGGGTAACTGTGCATCATCCATCAAACAAAAAAAAAGTTAAATTGTTTATTCCCCTGGCTGCTTCTACTCACCAGGTGTCTCCAGGACCTTCTGAATCTTGCTTATGGCAGCCTTTTTCTCTTCATCTAGGTCCTTCACAGTGATGGCGTAGCCCAGCTCTGGGGGCGGAGGCTGCAAATCAACAAGCACAGAGAGTAAAACTGAGCAATCTAGGTCACTGTGACACAAGAAATATAAACAAGGGCTTCTACGAGCATGAAGTCAAAACATGGCGGCTCCTTACCAGAGAGATGTGATCGTCTCTGTGGCTGGAAACCAGCTGAATCTTCCGTTTTCTCTTCCCACCACTACCAGTAGAGTCCGCTGAGGTAGTGACTGGGACCTTGGGGACTGGAGTCAATTTGGCTGCAACATCATCATAAAAGCATAAATATAATAAAAAACTAAATTAAACTAAAACACAAAATACAAAACACAAAAAGTGTATTTTCTTAAGCCCTGCGTTTAATGAAACAGAAGTGTTGAGCAGTCATGCTGATGTTGTAGAGCTGCTGAGATATAATATGCTGGACCAGCATCAGACCCAATCCTGACCATCTGAAGTGGATAAAGTATTGGCAGAAAAGTAGTTTCTTTGTGACTTTTATAAAAGTCAGTTATTCTGCTGCCAGCTACATCAGTTTTAGTGCCACAATCAGATCCCTGTCCCCATGTTATCCATCGGAAAAATAAATCCATCCTGGTGCTCTAGAGGTTAACCAGAGCATGGAAACTTGGGCATGAAAACTGAAAAAGACATTGGTGTGACAGCAAAATGAACTGTACTTTACAATACTGTGGTTAATATTATATAAAGTCTTGTATAATCGGCTGCACACAGCTGCACTTCTAAGCCTAAACAAGTTCTTTGTTTACTAAATAAGACTGCCACTGGAGATAAATGAGACTTACAAGTAACAGGTGCCTTTTCTGAAGCTGCTTGGTTTGACCTCACAGAGGATGCTGAGCTGGGAGACTGCCCGTCGTCCTCTCTGGTAATGAAACCACAAGTTTATTGACCGTGATATCACATTAAATATGGAGGACTAGCAGGAAACCAGCGCAGACATACCTCTGTCTTTTGGAGGCTCCATCTGGAGTCTGAGAACGAGATGATCCGGGGCTGGACAGGGGGGAGCTGGGCGCTGACCGTTTCTTCCACTGTAAAGGTAAAGATAAAGGTCAACAACTCCAACTTCATCTCTGCAGGGACATGTGCACTGTACTGTAGTGGGTAAGCGTTACCTGGCTGAGGCCTAGTGTAGAGCTGTAGGAGCTGTGGATGGGGTTTCTCCTGGTGCCTGGAGTTCCTCTCGGGGCATGGGCACCGCTGCCAGAGCTGATGGAGGATGTGCGAGACCTCTTCATGATGGACTCCTCCATCAGTGAGGTCATCCCTCTTTTCAGGCTTCCTGGCCTGGACGAAGGAATAAGGAAAAAGCATTTTCACCTACGTTTAGACAGCCACCCTACACCACACTATCAAAGTGCAGTCAGCAGAAAAGATGAGACTTGATAATAGAATGTCACTTCAGAAAAGTTCAACTCACTTAGGGACCAGCTGTGATGGTGTTCCATTGGGTAAAATGGGCCCAAAAGCAGAGTGTGCACTCCCACCGCTGTCGTTACGCCTTGGAAAATGACAAACATGACATAACACTTGAACTGACTGAAGCATGAACCAGGTCCTGAGTAGCACATACACAAACAACAGGAAAGCTGAAACTAATATCTAAATGTCTTTTCAGACACGTTATAATGATGACTGATCAGTAGGCTACTTTTCGATATCCTCACTATCATTACTTATAATGTAATAAAGTAAGCGCCAATGGAGAAGCTTGTCCTTTTATCCTGGTACCTTCTTTTGCTTCTCTGCTCAGTTGTGAAGTTTAAGTCCTCATCCTCCACTTCTCTCTTGCGGCTTTCTTTCAACACCTTGAGGACACTTTCTCTGGAGCAAGGGTCTGCAGGGGCCCTGGGGAGGCTTGCACAACTCAGATGGTCGAAACTAAAAATGAAAAAAGGTGACAATATAACACTGGTCAGAAGACTGGACACAGCAGAGCACAAACCAAAGATCAAGGTTTTTTACTAAGCACTGGGCTTGACCCATCAATATAATGTAGTGCAATTAAACACGAATCAGAGAGTTTTGCTGAAAAAGGGGCCAACAAATACAGGATGTATTAGGATATACAAGGACTGCTGCATGAAGGATACAATACTGTGGGAAGATAAGAATATTTCCCTTTTTGGTCTGGACATTTAGACCAAAAAGGGAAATATTATGCAAAGTTCTCTTTCTCATCTTATGATCGCCCAGATAAACTCTGCTTACAGGTACTATTCAGTGATAACATAGGTAGAGGATCATATCAGCCTTTCATCTGGTCAAAGTCATGTTACTATTGAGGGAAGTTAAAAATAGCCCTGACAATATCACAAATCCCATAAGCCAAATTGATGTTCAGACAATCTAAAGATATAAAACAGAGTAAGGCACCAAATCATCACATTTGTGATGCTGGAACAAACACATGGTACTTTTCTCCTGTAATAAATGCCCTAAAAGATTAAATAACTCAAAAATATTGCTGATGACATTTTCTGTCATTGAATGATTTACCTGACTCATTGTTTCAGCTCTAGTTGCATCATTAAAAATAGCCAAATGTGTAGGTTAAGTTTGAAAAGTCTCCACTGAATTACTTCACAACTACAGGTCCAAATGCGAAAAATTCAAAGATACATGGTGACTACACCAAGATGGATTATCTGACTCAACCTCATACAGGTTGATCTTCACGCCATAACATATAATCTAATGTACAATGTATGTGGTTTATTTATAAGTCGTGGACATGTTATGATGGCAGGCTAACTCTCTGTGTGAGTGAGTATACAGACCTGGGGCTGCTGTGGTGGTCAGGCCTTGCGATCTTCACAGTGACCGGGCTGAGGGCAGCCGGGGAGTTGCGGGGGCTGAGGATGTTTTTCTTCCGGAAGCCATCCCACTTGACAGGAGGTAGGACTCCCACTGATGACACACCTGGCTGCTGCAGGGGGTAGTGACGCTGGGGGGTGATGGTGAACCTGCCCACTGTGCCCAGTGGCTCCCTGAGAGGAAAAAAAAAAAAAAAAACACAATGCAAGGGTAAGATACACGTTAACTCCATACAGCCAAGAAGGATTTTTGACATTAATCTCTTTGGACATGTCATAAATTCCTTTGCAGCTGCTGCTGGATAACAGGTAGGACGTATAGATTTAGATTTCCCCTCAGAATTTTGAGTAGGCAAGACAAAATCATAACAATGAGCCTGTGTGTGATGCAGAATATGACCACATGATATCTGACCACACATTATATGGTGAAATTATCAGTTGTGTATGTTTGTATGACTCTATAGAGTAAATTCAATTCACCATAATACCATGTAACCACAGGACTTGAGTAAAGGCCACAGCCCATGCTTTCCATGGCCAAATGGAAACTTTTGATTCAAGAAAACAAGTTCAAGGACTTAGAAATTAAATCACCAAACCAAAGTTAGTGATATATACTACTTATGTTCTACTTTGTCACCTGGTCTGCTTTCTGAAAAAGTATTATTTGTTCATTCGTGTGATTCCTAGATCATTTCTTCTAATATTTCTTATGTTATTCTTTGAATTCCTGTCTCAGTCTCAACCAAGGTTGGGACTATGTGAACACCAGGGACAGCGGTGGAAATAAGCCCATGACTTTAAAATCACATCCCTGAAAAGGCTCTTGTGTTGCAGTTTAAAGACATATCACAATGTAATAATACTGCTATTTTAATAAATATCTTTGTCTATGAAATACAGTTAGTCTTGTATGGATGTGATACAGTTGATTACTTGAAATGTGTATGTAAATTATCATGCTATAACGTTAATTAGTGGTATATTCTTTGAGCATATATTGAATATTCACCTAGAAGCATCGCTTAAAGCTTTTGTTGTTTATCTGAGTGCCTTGATAAAGATCCTCCCAAAGTTAATAATTAAAACCCGCCAAGAAATTGAACCTTTATTACCTTCGCCACCGTCTCTGCCGCCTCCTAACGTGCTGAGGTTACGTTAGTAGCGCTGTAAGGTTAGCGTGATTTGATTGTGTACGTACCCAGCGAATGACAGCCTCCTGTTCGGGGTATAGACAGCATGGTTGGGTCTGGACAGTTTTTCCCGCAGTTGTTCTCGGGGATTTCTCCCTATTCTCGGCCTCCCGGAGTCAGCGGTTGGACTTTCGGGTTTCCCGATGTAACTCCCCATGAGGAAATCCCGGGGGCTGAAAAGAAATGAGTCACTTTCCAAGCTCTCCCTCCTATAAATCCCAGTTTCAGCGAACCTCTTTCTGAAGTGTCCCTCTGGTTCCCGGTGCTCGGTTTTGTTACTGCTAGTGTTCGTTCTCCCCCGCGCGGGCACCGACACGCCGGTTACCCCCAAGCCCCACAACCAGCGCCGGAGCACGGCCGGCACGTTAGGCCCAGCCCGCGGATTCAAACCTAACCTGGCGGGAAGCGGTTCTCCGCTGTGATAGTAACACACAATACAACAAACGGCAAGAATTAAAGTCGCGTAAAGAAAAGAAGGGATATAATAAAGAGCAAAACTAAGTACGCCTAAAGCAGAGAGAATCGCTAAATGTTTCTCTCTAGGTGACATGGCGGCAGCGCGCCACCGGAGGACTCTCATATCCCATCATGCCGCTGGTCTAACACTGCTTCTTCTTCTAGTCATTTTAAGGTGGTCGGCATTCTAGTGCGTCATCGCCACCTACCGGGATGGAGTCTGTGGCACAAGCGCCAGCTTCACCAATACCTTAATTCACGGGTGTCCAAACTTATATCAATACTAATATTTAAAAGAGAGAGAGAGTGTGTGTGTGTGTGTGTGTGTGTGTGTGTGTGTGTGTGTGTCTGTGTGTGTGTGTGTGTGTGTGTGTGTGTGTGTGTGTGTGTGTGTGTGAGAGAGAGAGAGAGAGAGAGAGAGAGAGAGAGAGAACAATAAAAATTACATAGTATGTACTGCTCTGTAATAATTTTATTACTCCTGTTGTTATGGTCCTTTAATATATCTTTTCCCCATTATCCACAGAGATACCTCCTGTGTCTGAATTGGTAATCTTTTGGCATTCACATTTTTCAGCATGACTTCTTGACTCTTTTTTTAACGTATTTCCTATTTCTAAGTAATTTCTTATCCACCTTGTGTTTACAAGCTGCAGAAACAAGTGATTTATGGTGTGGAATCATTAAAGTTGAAGTTAAATCTTTCAATATCAATCATTCAATAAATACTTATGTAACAAAATACTGACAAAACCAGTAACTAAGTAACATAACTGAGTCACTGTGGAGTTGAACCTTGAAGGTGAAAGGTCAGAAAAAGAAAATGGATGTTTGAGTTCAGATTATTTTGCTACACTACTAGAAATTAGCACAGACATTTAGGTTCAGCAGGGTGCTTCAGGGTTTTTATTTCTGAAATATTATTTAAGCACAACATAAAACATTTCATAATGTCACATGGCATATTATAATAAAACACAGAGCAAACTGTATTACATATACAACAAAATAACAGCTTCCCTGAGGTTAATATTCACAAAGTATGATATAGTTTAACAGGAAATATCTCTATCACTTTAAGTCGCTTGATGTTACATGATGATGGTGGTGATACAGAAACAAGAACTGTTTGTTTTGCCATTTTCTGAAACACAACTTATTGTTCCTCTGCTGTGCTCCTGTCTTTTGCGCTGAGTTGGGACATTTGGACTTCAAAGATTTTGTCAAATGCACTGTAGTCCACACGAAATGCCCCTTTCTCCAAGGAAATGCACGATTCAAAACGGTGGCCCCAGAGGACCTCGTTCTGCGTGTAGGATGTCCTCGCCTGGCAAGTCATACCTGCAACACAACAAAGTGTCACAGGGTCATGTTAATTTGTCACTTTATTGGAAAAAGACAAATTCAACAGCATTTGTGTCAGGATGTTTTGTTTATGATATAAATACAAACCAGATGCTTCCACAATGCCCTCCAGGATGACGATGATCTCAAAGGTCTCCCTCTTCAAGCGCTCGGACCCCACCTCCCAGAAGGGGCTGTTTTCATTGATGACGTGGGTAATGGTTTGGGGTTCTACCAGGAGCAGCCTGTCTCCCCCAGTGTCGTAACCCAGATTGATTTCTGACTGCTCCAGTGGGATGAACTCGCCCTCTTTGGTCTGCCTGGACTTGATCAACTTGGCCCGGATCTTGGCATCCACCATGTGGCTCGCTCTCAGATCACCAATGCGGAAGAGCATGCATAGTTTCTCGTCACGTTCACATATGACACAGTGTTTGCTGAAGATCAGTGTCTGGGCTCTTTGCTGTGGCCGGGAGATTTTAACAAACATACAGCCTACCATCAGAGCATCAATAATGGAGCCAAGGATGGATTGGACCATCAGGATGATCGCACCCTCAGGGCAGTTAGCTGTCACCATCCTGGAGCCGTACCCAATAGTCCTCTGGCTCTCTAATGACAGCAGCAGGGCTGAGAGGAAACTGTCTACATTTTCGTAGCATGCCTTCCACAATGGGTCATGAACATGTGAAATGTCGTCACGCAGCCAGGCACCAAAGAAGTAGATTCCACCAAAGGCCACCCATGTGAGAATGTAGCACATAGTGAAGACAAGAAGGAACCAGCGACACTTGAGGTCCACTAATGTGGTGAAAATATCTGAGATGAAACGACTCTTGTCCGCAATAGGTCCAAGATTGACCCTGCACTTGCCATCCTTGGTGACATAGCGCTGATTGCTGGCAGTGACATGCAATGAATTCTCATCTCCAAGCAGCTTACAGCGCTTCTTGTGACTCTTTGCAACCTGAAGCTTCTCTATTGCAGAGACAGGAATGTTGCTGCTGCCAATGGAGCCTCTCGATTGCCACTTGGTACTGAAACGCTTGAGGTGTCTGCTGCGGTGCAAACGCCGAGGTTTGGGGGTCTCTTCTGGTGGTTCAAGAGGAGCTACTTGGATAGTGTGCTGTTGGAGGGGCTCTTGCTGAACCAAAGCTAAAGCCTGAGAGGACTGGCTGGGACTGCTGGGACTGCAGGGACTGCGGGTCTGGGAGGGAGAGGCCTCCTGGGATGGTGGAAGTGATGCATTGTTCAAGTTATGGATGAGAGAGGATCTTTCTGTGGTCATCACGGAGGCAAAAGCGGATTTAGGTTTAACCTGAATGGAAGGAATGAAGGAAAACAATGCAAAACATTCACAAAACGAACACTGAGTAGATTCATAAGCTAAGCTTAAAAATGGACCTGTGGGCCATGATCTATGATCTCTCCTAAAGGTGGGGACTGGTAATATGATAGATCCTCTATAACTGTTATAGCTAATTGTATCTGGAGAAGAGGTGTTCAGTCCACTGAAATACTAGCTTTTATTAGAGGTGAGTTGGGCTGCATCCAAATTATCAGTCAGTCTAATTAGTTTTGGTAAAGTCCCAATATGCTGCCATTCCACAAAAAGGTTGAATTAATTAATTCTTAAAATTATATCTCCTCCTTCTCCCTCATGAAAAAAATCCAAAATCTATGAATATTCAGTGAAGTCTCTTCTCAGTGTACTGAACTCTGGAGGATTCAAATTACCATATCACCTTTGTGTAAGATGCATACTGGACCATGATTGGTGGTTGCATGATGTCACAAAATCATTTGGTATGTGTGGTATCGTGTAAAACACAGAATGTGAAGCTCAAACAAGCAAAACACATTTCAGAGTGGTGGGGGACTTTAAATAACACATCACATGGTATGATATAGAAAGCTGTACCTTGTAAATGTATGGAGCGTAACGGACTGATTCTGGCTGTGGTCTGGGTAAGTATGCCAGCAGATGTTTAGCAGTCAGAGTCTGCGTTGGGGGAATGGTGTTCCTGCGAGGCTCAAACCTCACGGGGCTCCTGATGTGACTGGTGCGCTGAACGTTTTGTAGCGTCTCTCTGCTGCACATCACAGTGGAGATCATTGCCGAGGTCTCAATTACTCTTCAAGTTTGGCCTCTGCTTGGGCATCAAAATTAAAATCCAATTACATTTTCAGAGTTGCATGGTAACTAAATCTCTCTTGTTAGTGTTGCTTCAATACTTTTCCAAGGGTTTGACAAGGGTTTGTGGAAATACATAAAATACAGTGACAACAGCACTTAACTACTTATTTATTTATCTTACACCCTGAATTGTGTTGGTACAGTATATGATGATGTGCCAAAAGCAAATGTTGCTTTCCTTCCTTATCCTTAACATGAGGTTTCATCAGTCTGAAGTGGGCTGATCAGCGTCTCAGTCACTGCTACAACTTATTACACATGTAGAGATTATCACTAATCCTCAACATTAATCGGTGAAACATCAAGGAACACAGTGGATTTGAAAAGATTACTGACTATGCTTGCCAGAAGGCTTAGAGAAAGTATTGTCCAGATGAAACCAGATGAACTGTGGTAAATTCACTTGTTTCTTGTGAATATGTTTAAACAGCGAGTGTCGTGTTCGTTGTATCACAGCCTACTGTCAGTGACCATAACACACTCACTTAAGGCTGCAATCATTTGAACTGAAACATAGTTTCAAGTATTGTATTGTTCATATGCTCATAATTGTCATTCATCATTTTCATTCGTCCTTGAGAAATAATGTTTTATTATTAAGACGAGTAAGGGGAGCTACTATAATATACATATGTATATCATGTCATCTCTACTATTTAAAAATTGTCTTTCATCTGCTTGAGTGGCTACTTAATTTAATCACATATTCTATAATTCCATTCATTATGATTACTAGTATTGTAATGCATTATTATTATTATTATTATTCCAGCATATGCTGCTGGACTTTTATTATCTGGTACCAGGATATCTCCAGATATATGGAAGGTGAAATATGTCCTATCCATACATAAATGCGAGTAGCATGAAAAATGTAATGTATAAGTAAACACAAACATATGCTATATTCTATATGTGGAATTATTATGCACAAATATATTTAATATACATTATAATTTTACATTTATTTGATGTTTATTTGAAACAACAGCACTGCATTCTGTTACACATCTATGATTGCATTAATAGTGCTGTGATAACTACAGGAACAATAATAAAAAATTTAAATGTGCAGGCATCTCCTATGAAATTTCCTGGAGGGAACAATGTAATTAAGTACTAATCATTGAGAAAGAACAACTCTATTAATTTTAATGATTATAATTCTGACATTTTAGATAGATTTCACATTTTTGCTTTTCAGCTGACCTTATAGTGCACTAACTGAAGTTCAATCATTTAGAGCAGCTACAGTAAGTATCAAAAATGCCAAGCACCGCTTGATTTCTGCTTCTCCAATGGGAGGCTTTGTCTTAGATTATCATGTCAAATATTTTTGAGCTTTGGACTGTTACTTGGACAAAACAAAGAGATCAAATAATCACCTTTTCTGACCTCTTCCACTTATTATAATACTGCTCATGAAAACATCATTAGAAAGAATAATAACCACATACCTCTGTGAAGCATAACTGAAGATGAATACAGCTGCTGTCAGAGCTTAATTTCCTTGTTGGATTCATCAGGTTTGATCAGATGGAGGAGGAGACTTGGAGTGAGTGAGGAGCTGCTGTGTGACCGTCCAGCTGTTTGTCTCCTCCCCACCACATGTATACTGAAGATAGTTTTAACCCAAAAGCACTGCATGTGGCTTCGGCACCTTTGTGTCAATGGATCGTCTCGTGTCATCACATCAGGTCACTTTATTATAATTACATGTAAACAAATTCAATTACAAAATTACAAAACCAGCCAGACTCTTCTTTGCATCCAAATGAACATGGCTCAAAGCTTCAATACCAAATATTTGTATCTGTACATCTGTTCAGGATTATACCTTTAAAGAAAAGTTCAATCTTTTGAAAAATAGTCAGGAAACAGAATTTTTTCAGCACCACGAAAGCTCACTAACTAATTATATTTGGTTTATTTAGTCCATACAGAACTGTGGATATGGACAGGATGGGCTAAAGATGAAACCAGAGTAACAAAATATCATGTACCAGGATGTGATATGCCGTGCCATCAAGATCACCTTCATATTCATTAAAAACAAAGTTTGCAAAACACTCAGAAAAGTATTTTGGTTTATTTGAACAAGTAATAAATACATTAGAGAAGAGTTGAGTTTAATGGCGTGTACAACAAAATTCTTAGGAGATGCAAGGTCCAGAGTATCTTTGTTAGAGCGAAATGGTCATTTAGAGGCGTTTAGAATCACACAAACACATTTTTTGTTGAAAACAAACTCTCTTGCTTCTGAAAACAGATGAAGTTTGATTAACAATGTGCAGCAAAGTTAACCCCCGGATACAACATCACGTCAACAGATGGCAGGACACTGGTTACACAACCTCAGTTGGCTTTGTAGTGGTAAACCCACAAAGCTATAACTGAGGCTGTGGGATGCTGATGTAAAGAAGCCTTCATGTAATCTCTGCGGGACTAATTGAAGTCTGAGAAGAAACATATCCCACAGATTGATTACAACCCGCTTATACCCTCAGCGACAGCACCTCCATCAGACAGGGCAGCCATTTCTCTGTGGAAAACTGTTCAACTTATATACATATAAATGTATATATTTTAATGAGACGACATGGAAATGAATAAAGGCATGAATCAGGTTTTCCTCAGGAGGAAAAAGTGCTATAGTATCTTTCTTGATGTTTATTTGCTCAAAGTATCTATTTGATTTTGGTCAGAGCGACAGCTCTCCTCTCTGTGTTCTGAAACAACGCTCGGATCAGATTCTTCACCTCAGAACTGGAGAACTCCATTGCCAGCGGACCTTTACCTTCAGACCACCTGTGGAGAGGAATCAGACAATCAACCAACTGCTCACAGACAGATATAAACATAACAGTATGATGTAACCTTCTTTCATTGCCAAAGGTGTGTTTACTCTTCATTATGGTCGGGTCCTGAAGTTTTCTTCTTACCTGTCGACTATCTCCTGCAGGTTGGCCCGGAGCACGATGACCAGCTCCTTGAAGGTGCCCCACTTCTTCACGTAGAGTGGAACTTCCTCCTGATATTTCTTGTTCTTGTGTTCCTCAGCCAGAGGAATGAAGACCAGTGGACCCTCCTCGATGATGGTTTGGCACAGAGTGTGGAGGTGCTCGCCATCCTCAGAGGAAATATCCTGTAAGACCGGTGTAAGATCCATAAATACTGTCATAATGTATTCTATAAATATAAAGCACATCATCATCATCATCATATCTGATCAAGATATTAAATTTCCTGTCATTTGTTGGTTGGTTGGTTATGACAGTGGTATTGCACTCTGAAACTGAGGGTGCTAGATTGCAAAAATACACTGTGTTTATGTAGGGTCATGATATATAAAAAAACAAAAGACAAACCTCCAGCATCATGATTTTAGCAATGACTTCTGTGATGGCTGTATTGAGGAAGCTGCCCATGGCTTTACAATAGATGCTGACTGGAAGCACATCCTGCCAAACTGTCCCCAACTGCTTCAACTGATGGATGACCTGTAATCAAGCAAACAGATGATCACTGTTAAGAGTGAGAAGCACTGAATAGATGAAAACAATGAATAAAAATGAAGCACTGAATGCACTGCAGTCTCACAGCTGGAGGGCTGAGTTGGCATCACAACACAAGTCTTTCCTCTCACCTGTCTCACTGCTTTGCTAGCTGCAATGTAGTTGTCTTCGTCGTCCAGGTTGCAGAAGTTGTGAGCGGTGGAAAGTCTTTCCAACAGTTCGGCTCTCTGGACGTTCATCTGTGCCAAGAAACACTGGGCTCCTAGAGAGAAAAAATGACAAAACAGTGCTCAGTAATCTGTAAATTAGATATTCAAATTTTGGCAATGTGGCCAATAGTTGGAGAATTCTTCGTTTACCCAGTTTCCTGAATATGGGCACCATGTCAACAAACGTTGCAACGCCATCACTGAGAGGCTGGGGCAGGTGAGCTCTGAAATAGTGACCCAGGGTGAGCAGGTGGTGTGCCATGTACATGCAGTTGTTGTGCTGAATGGCAGCCAAGTGAGGGAACTTGAGCAGGTTCTCCCTGGATGGAGTAGCAGAGAAACAAGGAACAACCATTTGGACCTTCAGGGAAAAATATGTTGGTTTGATGTGTGACATGACACAAACATCCTTACTTGTGGTACGTCGGTACAACATCGTAGAACAGCTGGAAGATGTTTCTTACAGTGAAGAAGAGTTGTAATGCACTGAAAAGGACAACAGAAAGATTACAACACTTACTCACTGGTGATGCTGTGACAAGCCTCACCCCTCCCTGGCCAGTAGCCTGAACACAGTGAGGTCTTTGAGCACTGTGACATACCATTGTGTGGAGCTTCCAACGGCTTCACACAGAGTGTTGACTGCCAGCTCCATCAGCTGCTGCACTGACTCACTGATGCGACAGGGTGGTATGCACAGACTCCACGCAGACAGCTGCTTTGTGTTCTCCATTATAATCTCCTCCTGTGCAGTCTCTTGCTTCACCTTCACCTTCACCTCTGAACCTGGGGTGGGTAGCTTGGGAAGACGCAGCTTGTAGTCTGGTGTGATCTAAAACAAAAATAGAACAGAGCTAATTAAATACGACATGGGAGGTATGTAAAACTGGACAGCAGTATAGTGCAATCTAATACAATAGAAGACGGGGACCGCAAGCTAACTATTGCAAGATAGCAATTGAATCTATCACCATTCTCCAGTTTATTTATGGAGACACTCAGCTCCAGCTTTCACATACTTTGACAGTGTTGTGCATCTTGGAGGTCATGAGCTTGCGGGCTGCCACGATGACATCCTTGCACTTCTTGCTGGCAAAGTGACAGTTGACATCTCTGGCATATTTGAGCAGGTCTGTGGAATCACCCTGCAGAAACTCCATCTCCTTCAGAGACTTCTCAAACTCCTCCGTTTCCTTGATCACCTTGAATGCACACAACAATAAATATATTCCGTAAAAATAGAGTTCTCCTCACTCATGTGACACAGACTAAAATAATCTCTCAGAACAACAGGACACACAAGACACAATTCTTCTTCACAAAAGTTAACCACAGAATATTTTCATTATATATTACAATATCATTATACTACACAAACTGGTGTTAGGTCATACAATGTTGTATTTCTCCAGCTGGCTGCTGTTGGTTGGGATGGAGTAGAGCAGACACTCGTGGATGATGCACTGGGAAATTTCCTCCCAAATCAGCTCCCCCAAGATGGCAGAGAGCTTTTTGTTGCCAATGGACACATCTGAAAAATAACAGAACATTTGTAATACATGGTTCTATTGATCTAACTGGTTTGGGAATGAGAGCCATAAATGACACATACACCTCATAAGCCATGAAGATGTGATAGTAAATCAGTGCCTAAAATCATGACATATGAGTTCTATATGAGTCCGGTCGTACTGTACCTAGCAGGTATGTGTGCAGTGTCTTGAGCACCAGCAGCAGTTTGCTGTAGACCTGTGAAGGTGTAGACTTCTCTTGGTCGCTCTCCTCTAAACACTGTAAGGCCAGGGTGATTCCCTCATCCTGCTGCTCTGTTACCCTCACTGACAGTGATGGGTACATCACCAGCGGCTTCAACATTGTCTTCAACAGCACCTGACCTGGACAACAATAACAGAAACGAGTACTGAGCAGGTTTTAACCTTGGATATGTTGTGCTTTAGACTTATATCAATATATTAATTCATATTTATATGAATATAATAAGAGATTAAGAAAGTAGTGCACATTTCACAGGGAGTAGTGTTGCTCTTACTGAAGAGTTTGATCTTATGCTGAAGGTCTCCCTGGATGGCCAGAGCTTGCAGGACGCAGCGCAGCAGAGCGGGTGGTTTTGGTTCACTGTCCTTACTGCAAGCTTGTCTCAGGTTCAGTTCCACCTTCAGGAATGACTTCAGATCTGCAGGCTCAAGTGCTACACAACAATCCAACAGTCACTGCTAAGCCACACACTTGCCGCTCGCTGTCATGTTGCTATGCTAATACTATCAAGTTTTTATAAAATGCATCAGTTCTGTGCGAGCTGGCTGATAATGTCCTGTGACAAGGCCTGGTTGGTTTGCAGCCTGCACAACCTTCACATGTAATGTATACTTACATGTAGACATTGTACAGAAGAAAAGCAACTCCTGTATCTTTAAGATAACACTGTACACAGTTCAGCTTACTTTGTTTGATAAAACTACTTTTTGCAGCAAAAAGTTCGCACTCAGCAAATGGAGCAGGGTATATTTTCAAAAATTCTATTAGTACCACATCAGCCACACATACTGAAAAACTTTCTGAGGAAGTCTTACCCTTTGAAGGCGGTAATCTCCAGATGATGAGGCCCTTCCATTCATCTCCCAGGTGGTAAATTAAATTTTCTCTCTGCACTGTTAACTCTGAGCTGAGAGCACTGAGCAGTGGGAGCTGAGTAGTCTTCCAGCCCTTGAGTGAATCCACACTGGCCCTTGCCTGGAAAAAAAAATATTACCCATCAATCAGTGCACAAAATCTGCGAGGTGAAAAGTGCAGACACTGTGACTTTTTTTTAAATGGAAGAAAGGTACCCATGCAATGCAACAAAGATGACAGGTTATTGGTTATAGGTGTATTGCAGGAGTCAGCCTGTCTAAACATTTAACAGAATTTACAGAATTATCTAAATTAGCTTGATTAGGGTGTCATAACATCAGTGTTCGATTAATTGCTTGCTTAGTTCAGATAAGACATAAGCCTGTTGTAAGCAGGTCTTACCCGTTCCAGCTGGTTGGCTGCATCGACATACTTCTTGTCCAGTAAAGCGTTGTTTGACTCCTCCATTGCATTGTGAAACTGAGACACACAGAAGGTACGACAGAAGAAACATTTAGACATGTTGAATGTTATACAACACCCTGATATTATTAATTAACTACATATTCCGTTAGATTTTACTTCATAAAAGTATGTTGTACCTCTTTTAGGTGTCCAAGCATTTTTATGATGATAGTATTTTTCTCCAGCTGTTGCTTCAGCGTTGCATACTCCGTCACAGCCACATGGATATTCTGCTGGATCTGTGTCCACATACACCAAACTGTTAAAAACTATGGCATAATCTGTCTGTTCTGCTCTTTCAGAGGACCTAGATAAAATATCTAAATATATATGTACCACTCATACCTCATTCTCAACACAGTTTTTAAGGACATCCATTTCTTTGGAGACTTCATCAACCTGGACCATTAGCTCCTCTGATCCTTGAAGACTAGGTAGGAATTCAGAATACCTCTTGTTTATCATGTCACATACTTCTTCCTGTGAAAAATACATTAAGATAAAATAGATTAATAGATAAATTGCAACCATACAGATATTTTTGCTTTAATCCTAGAGCATGACAGTGTACAATGACAGTCACTAGAGTATAACTTACAACTCTCATCCTCTTGTAAAACAGTAGTTTGTGTAAATAATTCGTAATAATCTGTTTTTTTAAATATATATTAATGCTTTAAAGCAACACACCATGGGTGATACTGTCTATTACAGAGCAGTTTTACGTAGGAAAATACAAGGACATTACGAAAGAAAGGGAATTTGTAGCTAAAATAACGATGAAGTGTTTTAAAAATTACATCCAATCAAAGAAATTCAATTTACAATAATATAAAACTGAACAAAAACATCGCTGGCGAATGGTTGTAATTTCTGTTTGATGATGATGATGAAGATGATGATGTTCTGTGCTAACTACCAGCTAACAGCTATCGAGTAAAGTTGTCATTTTTGGCTATCCAGATGCTCCCATGATGAACTTCATGATCCGACACAGCGATCTACTGTAAGCCTATGTGAGTACTGTAAATATAAAACACGCAACGTTAGAGTTTTACAGAATATAAAGGAGCCACGTAATCAGCTACCACAACTTCACATATGGCTGGCTAATAGCTTGCCATCGGAAATGTTGTGAATTAAACTAGCCGTGTTGAATCTGTATTATCTAACGGTGTGTCTAGTGTTTATTTGCAGCTACTTGTGATGTCGGGGAGCCCCGTACAAGTCTAGTTAATGTTAAGTCAAAGAATCAGTGAAGTTTCGTGTTGTTAGCGCTAACAGCTAACAGCTAATTCAAACTTTACTTAGCTTAGCTCATGCTAAATTAGCCAGCTACTGGATTACCTTCGTGTCTTCCACCTTCCGCGACATTTTGCTTATTTTACCGGACAAGTCCTCTTTCTCCAGTTTGCCAGAGCTGGCGAGCACTTCGGTAACAAACGACGCCATGCTGTACAGTAATGTTATAATGATTTTACAAAACTGTGACAGGTCAGCACAACAACAACCCTCAAGACCCGCCAGCTGGTCTGATTGGTCGGCTTATCTGACTTCTTCTTCGCTTTATATTTAACAATGATTTTCTAAACCTTGTTTGTCGTTAGCGCCACGAAATGTCACGGCGGTGTTTACGCAGTACACATTAATATGGATGCTGGTCTATTGTATTTTTATTCATTTTAGTAAGTTAACTTTTTTTCTTTCTTTTTTTTACTGTTTTGGATTGATGGGGAGGGCGTTTTTATGTTATGTCACCTTGTTTTCTAAATTTATGATACACATTTTTCATGTACATGCTGCATCTGTTGCCTTTATTAATGTCAACGTAACGTAATTAATGTAACTGCCACTACAGCAACCAAAAGTATAGAGCCCCTAAAGTTGTTATATATATATGTATTTTTGGACACGCTATGTAATAAATAATTTCCACATCTTTTCCCGTTAACCTGAATAAAGTACTGCGCCGTTGCTCAGTAGGTGGCGGTGAAGCTACTTTAAGCTGGTTTGCGAGCCGCCAAAAGCGCCTAACAAGAAGTAGAAGAAGAACTGCCGCATCTCTATGGTAACGACAACTAGCTTTTTGCCGTGCTCTGTAAGCTTGCTAGCTTCCCATAATAGCTGTAAACAGTAACTTACAGCTTCATCTCTTTCTTCGCTGACACTGCAAGCGGTCATCTAATAAACTGCGAACCGAGTACAGAAAAGACAAAAAAATAACTCCAGCTAACTACAACCGCTAGCTGGCTTTTCCCACGTTAGGTATTAATGGCAGACTTTTGGAACACAGACACCGGAGAAGCTGTGTTTCGGTCCCGGGATGCTGTGAAAAACTTGAGAATAAAGTAAGTAGCTGATGATGACGTTAACATTAGCTTAGCCACAGAGCTCCCATGTGCTAACGTTACTCAGAGGGATTTACTGCCGTGTGTTGCACACCTTGTGGCGAGTTTTCCCAGTCTCAGTCTATTTCATGTCCCCGCTTTAGGGTGCGCATAGAGAGGGTGACCTCCACAGCAGCCCTCTCACAGCACCTCCAGCAGCAAATTCTGTCACAGCAAGACGGAGGAGCCATTGAACTGGAAACCCTAACCCCACAAGGCCAGACAGGTACAGGTTTATTTCTACTGCAGAGAGAAGTACTGATAAAAAATCCATCACTGGACAGTGTGGACAGTTCTTGACTGTCTTGACTATGTGAATAATCGGCCATTAGAGCTGCTGATTGATGTTATATTGTCTTTGTTTGTTCTGCTGTAGTACTATATACCGTCAAACACCAGAATGGGTACAGGAATACAGCAGACATTGTGTATAACTTGCATTTAAATGCTATAACATAAATGCATATTTTAGGGTGGATGTTTCGTTCAAAGCATATTTTAATAACCTTGGATTCTGTTAATCTCTCACCAGGTGATAATGAGGAGGAACTGGTGGTGGGCTGGCAGGAGAAACTCTTCAGTCAGGTACCTTCATCCTAAAGCTAATTAAAATGATGCATTTCAAATAGCCTAACATGCTTTAAATGAAAAAAGAAAGCAACCCAAAGATCAAGAATTAATCTCATTTTGCTTTACTTTTTACTGCAAAAATTGAACCCCACCTCCTCACCATTATCTTTCTGTCTTGGTCCCAGTATGAGATGGAGCTGTTCCAGAACGAGGCAGCATGTCAGACCCCTTTGGACCGTCAGTATCACACAGAAATCAAGGCCCTGAACAGAACCAAGGGCCGACGGAATAACAGGATTTTCACATATACTGATCACGACCGCTATACCAACTGTCTTCCATTCCACCAGCTAGTAAGTTATGCTGCGTCAAACTGCAAGTTCAGCAGGTGTCACCTGTAAGTGTTTTTTTATAAGTAGCATGTTGGTTTTAATCCTGAAAGCAGCACTCCACTGAATTACTGACCACGACCAAATCCAGCCCCACGTTCCTGGCTCAAAGGATGGCCAGCGTGAGACACAGACGGCAGGACAGACGCACCATGTACGTGAAGCAGCAGCTCCCTTATCTAAAGGGATTGATCATGGGGGGAACTTTGTATTCTGTTGCCAATTACATGTAATTAGACTACTAATAGACTTATTTCTCAAAGATAGTACATGCAATGTGTAATGTATTAAACAGCCATGTGACAGGATGATCTGGCATGTCTTGCAGGGATTATAGCATCCCTAAGTCAAAGATCATCAACTGGGAGCCCACAGAGGAGTTTGTGAGGAGCAGTCATGTGGTGAACAGTACCATGCAGACTATGCACATCATGGGAGACCTGAGTCCTCCTGGAAGGTAAGACCATGAACACAAAGACCCTTCCACCACCTCCAGATGTGGTAAAGCTATAGCATGTAGACTGTGTTACGTCTTATGGGTTAGGGGATCTCATATAAATACAAGGTATAAATGGTGTATAAGATAAAATATACAGTATAAAAGGTTCTATTCCGACAGCTCAGAAATTGACTAAGAGTAGGAACCTTTTGCTGTTAGCAGGTTTCACTGATCACTTAAATCTAAGATCTGTAAACTGTAAATGCTCTCTGGTTCCCTTGTGATTTTCTCTCTGTATATTTGCTTTCTCAGGCTGGGCCAGAAAGAGAGTGAATGTTTGCTCGTAACTATAAAAACTGATGGCAATGGAACAGTCATAATCAAACCTGACTTCAACAAAGGCAAAGAGCCCTACAGGCAAGTTCACAACAAAGTCTGAAGACTGCATGTAGCTCCGGTGTTGATAGATTCCATATCAACATGTTTTAAAACAGCTGTTAAAGCTGTACTACCATATGTCTGCAACTTTAGTCTTGACTGAAATATTTCAACAAATAATTGGATGGATTGCAGTGAAACCATTGTTATAATGATATGGGGATGTATGCTTTTTGGACAAATGAATTTTGTGTGCTGTTGTTCAGGATTGTGACAGAGGGGGAGAAGAGAGAAGTTTGGCGACTCTATGTTGAAAATGTCTCCACAACCATGAAACCAGAGGAGACAGAAAGGGAGCAGAACATGTATAAAGATGTGAGTTTGTCTCAGTCATCTTTCCTGCCAGCCCAGAGCAGAATTAGTATAGATTTTCATGTTAATGTTAATATTAATGTTTTATTTTTTCTGTTTCTAGCTATATGTACGACACAAGGAGTATCTCAATAGCCTTGTTGGACAGGACTTTGAAATGGTAAGTCATTTAACAAATTATCACTGGAGCTGAACTTATCCAATGCCTATCATATAATATGTAATGGCCCATGGCCATGGCCTCTATCAGAGGCCAAGGTTACATATTAAAATTGTTCAAAATCCAAAGAGATTTAGTTCAGTCAAAAAGCAGCAAATCATCACTTTTCAGAATATGGAACCAACATGTTTGATATTTTTGATTGGAAAATGACTAAAATGATATACAAATATTACTAAATCAACAACATTTTTGGACTTATTATACGTCTCTCCCTTAGCCTCCTGTAGGTGTTCTGCGTTACATGATGAATGGAGAGATAGGTAAGTAGGAAAACTGTGGTCATCGTGTTTATATTTCTAAATATTCATCATCAGGCATTTAAATCTCCTTCTGCTCATTATCCAGTCTCAGCCAAAGGCTTTGAATATGATAACTTATACATCCACTTCTTCATGGAACTGCCCAACAGTAAGTTACATACAATTTACTTCACGATAACTTTGGTTATTGAGACATTTAAACTAAATTAAATGTAGCAATTTAACCTGTGTTACTGTCGTTTGTTTTAAGATTGGTCCAGTCTGCCATTTCAGTCTCACTCAGGGGTTACCCAGACCTGCCAGACCAAAACATTAGGGAAGGTGTGTATATTGTACCATTAACAGGTGAAAAGTTTCGGTGCTTGGCTACTGACATTTGTTAAACCCTTGACAATCTCTCCACCAACAGGAAAATGTAGCTTTCTTCAGTTACCCCTTCAGCTTTGAGGCTTTCTACATGTGTGAAAAAGAGAGTGAGGGTTAGTATCAACTGTGGAATATTGTGTTTAAAGAATTAGTTAAATGTTACACTATTGTATATAGGAGATCAGACTGATACGTGAGTTTTCTCCTGATTTCAGAATCAATACCACAGTGGCCAGTGCTCTACTTTAAGGTTCTTTCTCTGGACTCCTGGCAGCGCTATCGGACTGAAGGCTATGGCTATCTGCTTTTTCCTGCCATGCCCGGTATGTTGTGTACACTGCTTGACTGACGTGATGTATGAGTTCAACATACTTGCAGTTAATTTGCTGTCATAATAATAATTGATTAATCAGTTATTCATCATTAATGTTTGCGCTCTAATTAACATGCACAAAAGATATCTTTGTCAAGACATCTGCTGAATAAATCACTAATTTACACATGTTTTGTAAATGACTGGACATTTCATCAAGTCCTTGGTGTTATTCACCCACATCTTATGTTTTATGTGTGTCAGGTAACCATACAATAACATGCCATACCTGGAGACCCCTTCAGACGGGGACAGTCTCTGCACTGAGGCGCTTCTTTATTGGAGGTTCTCCAGAGCTTGAAGACCACAGCTACGTCAGAATACCAGGGACTTTCAAGGTAGGGTTAAACCTTGTATATTTTATGTCCATGTTCATGTTATGCCACCTTGATTAATGATGCTGATTTTGGCTGCAGGGTGAGAGGCTGAGTCGCTTTGGGTTTTGCACTGAAACCACGGGAAGTGTCACCTTTAATTTGCACTGTATCCAGCAGGCCAGGTCAGTACTGTGTGGATTCAGCCATGTCTTGTTTCACCCAGCATTGAAGGGAAGAAAAAGAACACATTTTTATGGTTGGTACCCTGGTACCCTGTGTATCAGCATTGGTAAAGATATAATTGGGTCTTAGTGCATTATATTTGTGTTACTACAAGTAAATCTGAATTAAATCGACCCATAGTCTGACACATTTAGTGAGCTGCTAACGTAGAAAATATTGATTTTCAAAAGTCTAATAGAAATCTTACTCCAGAATTGTAACCATAGCAAAACAAAGGTGTTCACACCTTAAATGTGTCGATATGGGTGTCAAAATTATTATAAATGTCAGTATTTGTTCGTGTACAAACCCTCTGTGAAATATATAATTTATCCTACTAATAAATGTTTTAATTCCCTGTACAGTAGCTGGACAGTGTGGTTTACTGTCTCCATGATGTGTATGTTTCAGAGCCTTTATTGATGCTGCCATGTTGAAGAAGAGGAGGCAGAAGGTTTTTGACCAGCTGGGAGGATTTAGTCAACAAGGAGCTGTTTGCACTATCCTAGGTAAAGACATTCACTCAGAATTAGTTATTCTGTATTCCATGTAGCTCAGGATCTGCAGCTTTAAAGATCAGCTTGAAGGCTGAGTTGTGTGGGAAATCAGTTCTTCAGTATAAAAAGTTTGTTCCAGTGCTTCAGTCCAAAATATTTATGACATAGAGCAATGGATATATATTGTCTAAGGCTTGCTGTTGTCATGAGAAGAGAAGCCAAGAGTGAAAGTTAAAATGGACGATATAAGAAAAGCAGTGGAACTTCTGTTTTAGACCTGTTGTGTGAAATGACAAGACAAACATTAATAAGCATAAAGAGTTTGTTATTATCTATTAACAATTTGTTTTAACTGTGTTTACAATTTTCATTGTATATTATTTATTAGTGTTTGTTTTCTCTGTCAGAGGCCTTCCAGCGGGCCAGGA
Organism: Protonibea diacanthus; assembly: GCA_028641955.1. Classification (NCBI taxonomy): domain Eukaryota; kingdom Metazoa; phylum Chordata; class Actinopteri; family Sciaenidae; genus Protonibea; species Protonibea diacanthus. The sequence continues at coordinate 13,113,571 of CM053990.1, forward strand.
GAAAGATGCAAGAGGCCAGAGAAACTCTTCCCAGAGACATCATCAACACCACTGCCCAAATCCAGACTGAATCCTCTGCATGAGTGTGAAAATCTGTGAAGGACCGGCATTCAGTCAACAGCCAAAAATATCTTAGAAGTACTATTTTGAGGTTTAGAATAAAAGCAACATTAACAGCAAGTATGAGTGGGTGCCTGAAATAGTGCACATTTACTGTGTTTTGCTGATAACATAGGAATGTGATGTACTGTAACGAATCAAAGAGAAGAAGACAGTGTCTGTGTGTTAGTTATTCTTTGTAAAGGTAGGTTGGAGGGGTAATAATTGAGGTAATTATGAATTTATGTGGTAATTATTAAGGATCGAAGCCATGCATTGTATTCTCTGTACTGTACAGTCTGTTTCAGATTTGAGTTGAATGGAAACATGGATTGGATTGTATATTTTTCATTGTTTTTCTTTTTTTTAAACATTAGACTTATATTTGCTGTAAAATAAACTTTTAAATGAAGTATGACTGATATTTTGTGCATTTCCCCTTGTTGTTATAGTCACGTTTGTTAAAATTTCATACACAATTATTCTTTTAGGCACTGTATGTTCCTTATTTGCAGTTAAGGGCCAGATAAGTTTTGTGTACATGAACTTCTGGTGTGTGGTTGCCTGTTTTCAATGAATGTGACAGCAGGAAATATCACATTTTTGCGGAGCATCATTAAAGTGCTGAGTGCTAGTCATGTATTGCTAAGAGTTAAATAGACTCTCAGTCCGGTCTATCGTTGCGTCGTTAAATTACTACTCAAAGTGAAAAGCTTTTCTGACTTAAGACGGACACTCAAGTACTTGATAATGTCTTATTAATACTTGTAAATCGGTAAACAGTCTGAGTGTGTACTAAGTACTCTCCACTCTGATTGTCAGGACCTGATTGAGATCCCAACCAAGGCTTTCCTCTCGTGATGCATTCACGGCTGTGGGAAATCGTTGGGTAATTATTACTCACGCCTGACATCCGTTATTTTTAGATGTAAAATTCAAAATGAATTTAGACACGCCGCTGCCATTGATTTATTTTAGGTGTGAACCTAAACGACAATGGGGCTCAGTGATCTGTCCACATCATGCAGTCGATTATGGGTGGTGTCACCGCTTCTGGTGACCTTGCTGTGTGTGGTTGTGTCCACTCCTTTGCGTACTTATATATAAAGTCATTTAATATTCTCCACTAATCGCAAATCCAAACCACTTTGATTCCAATAGCTGCATATACAGCACTGGATCGATTGAATTGATCTGTTTTACACATCCTGGAATGCAATACTTCCTATGAGTCCAACAGAGTCAAGAGGGAAGTTGTGCAGTTTCCGATGACAGTGAACGTACCATCACAATCCATATTCTCCATCTTCCTCCAACTAGGCAAGGGACCAACCTGCGTCTTGCACCCGCCGTAACATTTTCCCGCTGATACACACTCCACCAGGTATCTGAAATATTTTACACTTCAACATTTCTCTAACGTTATTGCTGTATTTCGTTTTTGCTGTCGATCAATCAGCTGGGCGGCTCATCACAGACGTTAACATAGCCCCCTGTCAGCAGCAATGGGAGCTGGGCCGCTGATCACTTTTCTGTGCTGATGCCAGATTTTATGCTGTAATATAACAAGTCACACCCGACTGGAAAAGATCGCTGATGTTGGTTACTTCACAGCTGGTTGGCTCTCTAATGTTAGTTTGTCTCTATTAGCTAGCTAGCATGGCTAGTCCAGAGGTAGCGCCAGTTGTTCAACTGCTGCATTTAACGTTAGCATGCAGTAGGCTAACGCTAGCTGTGGCTCGGGTTAATTGTAGCTTTTCATGACATGACACCCGGCACAAGTCACGACCAATTTAGACTTAACATTTGGCAATAATTTAATAAGGGCATGGATGAACATATAACGACTATAGTTGATTTTAAAGCCATTAAATTCATAAAGATGTAGCGTTAGCTACGTAAAGATAGTTCAGTTTACGGTGTAAGTTAGGTTAACGTTAGCTGACTCCGGTTTACTTCACACTGTTATTGTGTAACGAAAGCTAGCCCGCATATGTAAATATTAAAACATAAAGCCAGACGACACGTAAACAAACGAGAGGCTGTTTGAGTCTGTGTAGCATCCTAAAAGCGCCCTGTTTGGAAAACACCTCCTCCTTGGACATATTTTACGCAAGCTTGTATCCACTATTCATCTGTTTTGTGTTCACGCGGCTAATATTGATGTATCACCCGTACATTTTCAGGATTTAAATTGTGTAAACAATCTCATGTTGACTTAAACAACACGGCCAAAAGTATGTACCATAACATTACACTTATAAGTGATTGGTGGATGTCATTTATATGCTGCTCTGACAGCTCCCACTCTTCTGAGGAGTCTTATTACAGTTGTGTTTGGGGAACTGATATTGGCTGATAGGACCTGGCTTGGTGTTGCAGTTCACAGATGTTGACTATAGTTGAGGTCGGGGCTCTGTGGAGGCCAGGTTGTTCCACACCAAACTGGGAAAACCGTGTCACGGGTCATGTTCAAACAAAAGGGTCATCAAACTGTTGCCACAAAGTTGGGAGCAGAAAGGCATTAAGATTTACTCTTTACTCAGGGAACTGAGCGACCTGGCCTGAACTATAAAAAAAAGCCCAAGACATTTATTCCATATCCATCTAACACTCTGCCAGGTAGGGCTCTCTTTGCGTTTGCCAACATCTCTCCAGACATGTAGGCCTACTTTACAACACTTAGCACTGTGCATCGTGATCTTAGGCTTATGTGCCTCCACTCCTCTATGCAAACCCATGTTATGAAGCTGCTGATGAATACTGCTGACATTGCCTCTCCGGGGCAGTTTGGAACTTGATAGTGAGTGTTGCAACGGAGCATTTAAAATGATTCGTGATGCACTTGCCTCTCCGGTTCTGCAAGCTTGAGTATCCCACCGTTTCAGGGGAAAAATTGTTGTTGCTCCCAGAAGCACTTACTGCTGACTGACTGACTGGCTATGGAAAGATGGCATCCTGAGACAATGCCATGTTGAAAGTCACAGAGCCCTTCTGTTGCAGATTGTTGTCAGTGGGGCTTCTACGGCTGCGTGTGTTGTGTTATGTACCTTTCCGCATCATCCACTTAAAAGGGGTGTCTAGATTTGAATTAAGAAATGAGCTCTCATTTTATGTGGAAAAAGTGAAATTCAGAGTGGTCGAAGGGAATCATTAATGAAGTTTATTTCTTCTCTACAGACTTAAAAGTCCACAATCATGACGGACTCCAAATATTTCACAACAAACAAAAAAGGTGAGTGTGAAGAATTCATTTAACTTTCAAGCATTCGGTGCCCTTAAATGTCGTTTTAAGTGCTTTGAGGTTGGAAACATAATCTTATTTCGCACTGCGACCATATATTCATATTCAGCACTAAATCTATGATTTATCTTCCAGGGGAGATCTTTGAACTGAAGGCAGAGCTGAACAATGAGAAGAAGGAGAAGAGAAAAGAGGCAGTGAAGAAGGTCATCGCTGCCATGACTGTTGGCAAGGATGTCAGGTACACTAGAAAATGTAAACTCTGACGTAAACCAGACCGTTCTATAAATGATTAATGTGGCATGTCCAGCAAATCGAAACGAGGCCACACTACAGTTGTGTAGCTGATATTGCGTTCACCACATATCCGGAACGCGTAGCCATTGTGACGTGAGCTGCCTTTTGTTCTCTGTCTGCTTCAAGGACAAGTTTCTGGAATCTGTGGTGAATGGCTAAGAAAATAAGTTCATACAGTTATTATAAACTAAAGTTACAAAACTTAAGAACCCCTGTCAGAAGGTTGCTTTTCATTACTTTAAGACTGTCCAAACAGCACTTCAAAAAGAGTATATGTTGGTCTTTAGGGTGTCTTGCTTATCAAGTCAATGATGAAAAAAAAGCCTTGATTTCTCATACTGTAAACTCTGACTGTGCTTCTTCTCCTCTTTCAGTTCTTTATTCCCAGATGTGGTGAACTGCATGCAGACCGACAACCTGGAGCTGAAGAAGTTGGTCTACCTCTACCTAATGAACTACGCCAAGAGCCAGCCTGACATGGCCATCATGGCTGTGAACAGCTTTGTCAAGGCAAGGCCCTAAATTAACTTTTTAAACTTATACCTGTGTAATACCTGCAAGTTTCTCTACACAGGGTTCCCTCAGACCAGCGAAATTAAATGTTTAAATTCAGCCTTTAATTGTGACCAGAGCTGCAAAGATTAAGTCATCGGTTTGTCAATTGTCTTGCCTTCCAGGACTGTGAGGACCCCAACCCTCTGATCCGTGCTCTGGCCGTCCGCACCATGGGTTGCATCCGGGTGGACAAGATCACTGAGTACCTGTGTGAGCCACTAAGGAAGTGCCTGAAAGATGAGGATCCATACGTGAGGAAGACGGCGGCTGTTTGTGTGGCTAAACTTCATGACATCAATGCACAGATGGTGGAGGACCAGGGCTTCCTGGACTCCCTGAGAGATCTCATTGCTGATTCAAATCCCATGGTGGGTGCCAGTTCTTTTTGTTTTCATTTCATGCCATAACAATCATGGAAACAGTTTGATTGAAAATCCGGCATGTCTATCTGTGGCCTAGTTAAACTCAAACATTTGAACTACTCTTAAATGAGACTGGCATACATTTTAATGCCATTTGTTTGCCTCTATCCTCTGCTGCATGTATCCCACCTGGACACATGATTGTTTGTACTTTTTTTGTCCAAATACAGAAGCTTTTTTTTTATTCTCTGAAATTGTGATGTGCTCCTCTGCTTAATAAATGCAAAGCAGAAATCCAGTGTGATCGATCCATCGGTGACTGTCAACTGCTGAGCTGAATCAGTACACATCCTGGCACATCAGTTTAGTTGCTATCTGACGGCAAAGAGTAGCTTCACTCTTTAAATACACAGCCTTTACTGTGTGGTGAAGTTCCTCTACACTCTCCTCTTTGCCTGAAGACTTGCACTGACACACACCAAAATGTGATCTGTGTTTACAGTAATAAAAACATTCATAGCAAATCAACTACTCTGCTGCTCTGTAACTGAGTTTATTGTTAAGTTCTCATCACAGAACTTTTCCATCCTTTAGGTTGTGGCCAATGCAGTTGCTGCCCTGTCTGAGATCAGCGAGTCTCACCCCAACAGCAACCTGCTGGACCTCAATCCACAGAACATCAACAAACTGCTGACGGCTCTCAACGAGTGCACAGAGTGGGGACAGATCTTCATCCTCGACTGCTTGTCCAACTACAACCCCAAGGATGAGCGTGAGGCGCAAAGGTAGCAATCACTCCCACTGGAGTATGGAGTTTAGGGTTGTGATTGATTGATCGATGGACCATTATATCAACTATTGATGAATGAAGAGATGATTGCTAGTTGCGTTTTTACATGATCCTCATACTTTATTCATGCTAACGTTCCTTACTGACTCTCACTTTTCCCTCCTTCACTTCTAAAGCATCTGTGAGCGCGTCACTCCCCGGCTGTCTCACGCCAACTCAGCCGTGGTGCTGTCAGCTGTCAAGGTGCTGATGAAGTTCCTGGAGCTGCTGCCCAAGGACTCCGACTACTACAACACCTTGCTGAAGAAGTTATCCCCACCACTGGTCACCTTGCTCTCTGGAGAGCCTGAGGTCCAGTATGTGGCTCTGAGGAACATCAACCTCATTGTTCAGAAAAGGTGTGTGATCACAAGAAGCAGAGGATGGGGTTTATTTTTCACTGCAGTGAACTTCATATCGCTGCTCCCTATGATGTGCTGTGTTGGTCTGAATATAAGATCACCCACCCTTTGCTAACCATATTCCTTTATTGTCATTTATTGAGGCCAATAACACAATCATGTGTTCACTCTCTTGAATACAATCTCACCCAATTTTCTCCATGACTCTTTTGGATCATGTCTTCCTACAGTCTCGTGTAATGTGTTGCTTTGTGTGCAGGCCTGAGATCCTGAAGCAGGAGATCAAAGTGTTCTTTGTTAAGTACAACGACCCAATCTATGTGAAACTGGAGAAACTGGACATCATGATCCGCTTGGCTTCTCAGGCTAACATTGCTCAGGTACATTATATGAGAGACTAATACTTTGACGCTCTCTTTAACAGTTACAGTTTATAGTATTCAGTCTAGGTATGTCCTCACACTGTATGTCACTGCTGTTCTATCACTTTCAGGTGCTGGCTGAGCTGAAGGAATACGCCACAGAGGTGGATGTTGACTTTGTGCGCAAGGCTGTACGAGCCATTGGACGCTGTGCCATCAAAGTGGAGGTACAAAAAACAAAAAAGCTCTCATTGCTGACCTCTATGCTGGAGTCTTCTCATATACATCGCGGCACGGAATCTTAATTTACTTCAGACTTGTCAGGAACTATGTCATAACAAGGCAACAAGAGAAATGATCTGTACACAGAAAAAGACTAAATTCAAGAGTCTTTTTGATGGCAATATGTTTTCCGGTTTTGCCTCTGTGTGGTTATTGCACAGTTGATTATACCTGTCATTCACCATACATTATAGCTTTAAAGCTACCATCAATTATTCATGCTCAGTTCATGCTTGTGTACCGTCTTGCACTGTACAATGCGAGAGGAAATGTAAGTAAGTTTATCCGGTCTTCTTCTATCCCGATTGGTGACATGGTACCTCTCTCCTGTTCCTCTCCAGCAATCAGCTGAGCGCTGTGTCAGCACCCTGCTGGACCTGATCCAGACCAAGGTCAACTACGTGGTCCAGGAGGCTATTGTGGTCATCAGGGATATCTTCCGCAAGTACCCAAACAAGTATGTTTCCTGCTGAACCTGTGAGGATTGCTCGACAAGTAACAATGATTACCTGATAATCAGTCCTTACCCAAAGATGCCAATCCCTAAATCCCACAAGTATTCAGTTTACATTGTACATAAAAGCTGGAAACTGCTTGCTGAGTTACTGTTGGTCTACAGGTATGAAAGCATCATTGCCACACTGTGTGAGAATCTGGACTCTCTGGATGAGCCTGACGCTCGTGCTGCCATGATCTGGATTGTGGGTGAATACGCCGAGAGGATCGACAATGCTGACGAGTTGCTGGAAAGCTTCCTCGAGGGCTTCCATGATGAGAGCACCCAGGTGGATTCATCCAAAAAATTGTTTTTTACCTGCCAGCAGTGCAGCTGTACCTTGGACACCTTATTTGGCTACTTCCATACTTTTCTTGTTTCCACTGCCCACAGTGAAGATGAGAAATGGACTTTTGGTAGCATTATACTCGGAAAAATGTAACATAATAATAATAATAATAACAACAGTGTCTGCTTTGATTTACAGGTCCAACTCACACTGTTGACTGCCATTGTCAAGCTGTTCCTTAAGAAGCCATCAGAGACTCAGGAGTTAGTGCAGCAGGTCCTCAGCCTGGCCACTCAGGTAAGTGTCATTGTTTCTCAGCTCACATAGACACCCGCTTAAACATAGCAAAGTATTTTTGCCATTTTTTTCAGTCGATTATTATTTTTTTTATTAAGTTGAGACGCTCTTAGCTGGTCCTACTGTGGTCCTCAAGATTAATTCCTACACAGAATGGGAATGTCTGTCAGAAACAAAGAAGTATAACCATGTTGAATTCTCCTGTTCCTCAGGACTCTGACAACCCTGACCTGCGTGACAGGGGCTACATTTATTGGCGTCTGTTGTCCACCGACCCTGTTACTGCCAAGGAGGTCGTGTTGTCAGAAAAGCCCCTGATCTCAGAGGAGACAGACCTGATTGAGCCCACCCTACTGGATGAGCTCATCTGCCACATTGGCTCCTTGGCGTCTGTCTATCACAAACCCCCCAGCGCCTTTGTTGAGGGCAGCCATGGAATCCACCGGAAACACCTTCCTGTGCAGCACAGCAGGTTAAACACACAAAGTTTATATTGACACGATTCTGGATGCCTTTGGTCACCTTTCATTTTGCTGTCTTTGTACATGTGAAATGATCAATACTGAATTTGTTAAAAGGATATTAAAATTTGAATTAGATTAATTTGCAACTTCACCACACCTCCCTTCACCTATTTCCGTTTGGAGGTTAAGTTGAAACACTTAATGTTGTTGGAACTTTATCAGCATTGTATCTGCTGGTGAATTAAATATTTTGCCTGTCACATACACATGACAAACAAGAAGGCAGCATCATATCCCACCAAGAGAGTTTCAGAAGCGCGTTTTGCCTGCTAGACTTTTTTAACTTACTCAGATCTGGTCATTTTTCTTTGGTTCTGTCGTAGAAAAATACTTGTTTCTAACCAGTACTGTTTTCTACAATGATAGCATTGATACAGGTGAGAGCCCAGTGAGCGGTGGGCCAGCGGCTGCCATGGATCAGCCGCATGTGATCCCCAGCCAGGGTGACCTACTTGGTGACCTGCTGAACCTGGACCTGGGCCCTCCAGTCAATGTGCCCCAGGTCTCCTCCATGCAGATGGGTGCAGTGGACCTTCTGGGAGGTGGTCTGGACAGTTTGGTGAGCTTGAACACACACACACAAAATAATTTTGCTGTGGAGTGGAAACTTGGCTAAGGGCAAATCTGCTTTCTGTGCTTCCTTGTTTTTAGACATATTGGACTGCTTATCTTAACGATGGTTTTGCAGGACACGGCCAAAGGACAATTATTTGATAGCAGCTGACCACAGCAAAAAATCTAATAATATGTAATAATAATGCTAAATAATAATCTAAACCGCCATTCAGCATTTTTAAAAAATCAAAGTATACATTTGTAACCCATTTAAAAGATTTTTAAAGACTTAAATCCCCCACTAAGAACCAAAGGGTTTGGAGAGTTTCAGCAGTAGGGAAGTCAGAAAAGTATTGAAGAGGGGGAGAGCTTATGTAGACTGGTTTTCAAAAAAATGGTATAAATCAGCATTTTGGCAAAAGTTCCTGTTTTATTTCAAAGAAAGCTGTATATGCTGAAATGTCTTCCATCCTCTGATTTTTACTGGTGAACATGAAAACTACTGACTTCCTCTTCGAATATGAAGAGAAAGATCGCTCTCGCCTTTTTATCTTATGACAGCAAATTCCTTATTAGTTAAAATCAGATCTGTCCTTGGGGTTATAATGTTCATTAGAGTATAAATAGGCACCTTTGGTTCATCCGTCATTCTGTTTAACACAACATAAATTACTTTAACTTTTTTAATAACAAATCTTAAATATTTTAAATATCTATAAAGGATTGTGAAATATTTTATGTTTAAAATCCTGACTGTTTTTGCAGTATGGAGTGACATTAATCTATGTTGCATTTTGTTTCCCTCTGTTAACGTTTATTTTTCCACCTCTTCAAGCTGCTGTAATAACTGGACTTCTTGATAATCTTCTTGCAGATCTTAAAGTCTTATTTTAACGTCTAACATATCATCTGGAGTTGGTATTTTCCCAGAAAGTGAGGGCTCCTCTTGATGGGTTGCGGTTGCTAAGAAAGTCTCTGTCTCTGTCCATGTTTGTGTTTGGTCTGTCTGTGATGTTTGGATGCTGTCTTTGGGGGCCTCTCTTCTCTCCTGTAGCTGGGGGGAGACCTTGGCGGAGGTGTTGGGGGAAGTCCAGCAGTAAGTCAAGCCCTTCTGTTTGGCAGTCCGCCTGTCTGCATGCTGCATGCTCTCTGAATTTAACTCACCACACTCTCAAACCCACTTTTTCAAGTTTTCACCAAGGTTTTAAACCTGGCTTCTCTGTCTCACACTCACTTCAGTTGGAAGACCAAACAGATGTTTTGCATGTTTTAGCCCATTTCCTGACCGAGAATGGAGATCCCACAATTTTACTCGCATTCACATCTTGTTCTGGATAAACCATGTATGAACTTTCTTTAGACAGAATCAATTTCAGCAGCTGTACAATAGATCATTGAAGATTCTCTCCTTCACTTGGACATCAATGTAAACCTTTTTTACACCTGATAAATCAGTATCATAATTTCAGTTTAGCATGGAGACGGTTCTAAGGACTTACTCATGAAGCTTAGTCGTAGAGAAGTAACAGGTGTGAATCAGTAGCGATTTCAAAATACTTGTCAGTGTTATTGTTAGTACATATTATTGGTCCAGTATGTATCTGAAAAGGCTGAATTGATTTTGGATGATTCAGGACTTAATTTATTATTTATATTAATTAATTAATTATTTATATTTTTGAATAATACATTACAGTTGTGTTTCTTCCCACCTACATTCTTATTACAGTCTTTGAAAGATCTTGATTTAAGTAATTCATTAGAGTGAGTGTCATGTCAGCTTTTATTGTTATTTTTGTGAGTGCTGAGTGGTCTGAAAGTCATAACCTTCTACAAACATAAAGAAGACCATTCTGGCTTTGTTGTTAATGGGCTAAAACACTCAAAACCAAAGGTCAGGTCCTTTTTTAAATTTCCATCACATTTAAACTGATCCTTACTCTCTCTTGTCATAAGGGCTTTGTCTAATCACATAAGCTTGCCAGAGTTGAAATATTGTATTTCCTCGTAGTCACTGAGTGTTCTATTAATCGTTTCTTTCTTTGGCATGACTTCAGATTGTCTGTGTGATTTTCTTTGTAGGTTCATAGCTTTTCAAGTTGCCAGTGATGCTTATAAAAACGACTTAAAATGTTACTCAGATTGTGTGTGTTTTGTCTGTGTGTATTTGTTGCGTTTGCTTTAGGTGGGACAGAACTTCATTCCCTCATCTGTCCCCAGTACTTTCGCTCCGTCACCCACACCAGCACCTCCAGCGGTCAGTAGCGGCCTTAACGACTTGTTTGAGCTTTCCACGGGCATGGCCATCACCACTGGAGGCTATGTAGCCCCAAAAGCAGTGAGTTCAGACAACTTTACTCTCAGCAAGTAGGCCAGATTTTAGGCATTAATATCCTGAGAAATTAGGTTTGGCCAAAGCAGAAAGCTTTATGTTGCTTACATACACTAAAATGCTATTTTCTGCCAGGTGTGGCTGCCTGCAGTGAAAGCTAAGGGACTGGAGATCTCGGGCACTTTCTCTCGCCGCCAGGGCCACATGTACATGGACATGACCTTCACCAACAAGGCTCTGCAACACATGACTGACTTCGCTGTCCAGTTCAACAAGAACAGGTCAGTCAGACGTCTCACAGGGATTATGTTTAACTACAACATAACTACCATCTTGTTGAATTTTAACTAGGTTTACCTCAGAAGTGGCAACTGAATATTTGTATTTTAGCTAAATACAGGTACTGAATTGTTTTTGTTTGATTCCTACATGTAGTTTTGGGATGATCCCTACCAGTCCTCTGCCCATTCACACTCCATTGATGCCCAGCCAGAGCATTGAGGTCTCGTTGCCAATCAACACCATTGGACCAGTGATGAAGATGGACCCACTCAATAATCTGCAGGTACAGAAGTCCTCACTCACTCACCAGAAATTTAAACAGCAGTGGAAAATGTTCAAAAAGTACAGACCCTCTCACACAACAGGCTATCAGGCGATGGTTGTTGGGTTGTCACTGAACGTGACTTTTACTCTTTGTGGTGTGGCCTGCAGTGATGAAACTAGCCTAGCTTTATCGGGAGTTGTTGTCTTATTGACTCATCTTTAGTATACATGCTTTTGTGCATTTTCTTTATTTTTTTTGCTTCCACTTCCAACATATCACATGGTCTGGCTGTTTTTCACAGGTACAGAGTACAAAAGATACAAGGTTACAAAAAGTGTTGATTGTACTTTCAACTGAGCTCGGTGTGACAGAATCCTGGGTTGAAACAGTTTCATTTCTCTGCATCTAGTAAAGTGATTAAAAATGAGGATGTGTCAGGATGTGTAGCTTGCTGTTTAAAACAGGGATTAGAGGCTGAGGGAAGTTGCTAGCCCAGACCTACCTTTTACTACTGCCCACCAGAGATGTGCATCTTACTTTCCTACTAATTTTGAATCACTCTCCTAACACCAAATGCACAAATATTATACACCTCATAGACATAATTGGTGAGAATTTTAATTTAGGAATGTTGAGTTTAGTTTTTGTTCACTGAAATCTGATTTTCCCATAGGGGAGTTAATTAATGAAGTCTTCTTTTCATGCCTACATTCTCATTTGTTGTACGCAGGTGGCTGTGAAGAACAGCATCGACGTCTTCTACTTCAGCGTACTCATCCCTCTCAATATATTCTTTGTTGAGGATGGAAAAATGGGTATGATTGTCACTCGCAACTTTATAAAACAGCTTCCCATCTTACTTCACACCATCACTATCACATAACGCCAATGGTAAATAATATCACCCACAACCATTAAAGCAGGAATTGTATTAAAGATTAAAGCACCTCTGCCTATTTTACACCAAGGACTGTGTACCTTGATGGTTATGTACATGATATGCTAATAGACTGGCCATTATTTGCTTCTGTATGTATCAACCATCCAGTAATGTGCAGTGGTTTAGCTTAATGTTGATTTGTTTGTTTGTTTGTGTTCGTCCTTCAGAACGACAGGTATTTCTGGCTACCTGGAAAGACATCCCTAACGAGAATGAGCTACAGTACCAGATTAAGGACTGCCACCTAAATGCAGGTAGGCCAAGTAAAGTTGATCATTATTTTATTTGTATGTTTTATTTTTATATATCCTCCAAATTATCTGTGACTGTTCTGTTGAGACTAATTGGTTGTTTTCGCTCATTTAGGATTGGTGGTTTGCCGTCTCGGTGCCACTTTACAACATTTAGCTCTGGCCTAAGTGTATTTTGCAGCTGAGTGATGCTCAGCTGATCTCTCTTCACACAGAGCACACATAGGAAAAGATTAACATCAGAGTGGCTGTACTAAACATACAAAAAAATATATGTGAAATGGTATTTTTTAAATTTAGGAAACAAATTTGTCTGCCTCATGAGGCCCCAGGCCTGACACTGAAAACAAATACACACTGATCTCAGCACTGGCGCCAGCATCACTGACAGAAATCTCTGCTTCCGAGCTGTTTTGCCAGCCACAACTCATCTAAATACCTTACACTTCTCTCTGTTTTCTTTCTCCACCCACATGCCTATCTTGGGATAATTCAACATTTCTTCTTCCTCTGTACCTGAAGGACGCCTCCAACTTCTTTCCTTTTAGAACCTCCCCATCATTGTGCCACGACTATCCTGGCAGCAGATTGGCTAACAGCCCACAGTGATTGTTCTTAGCAGGGTCCAGTGTTGTAGCACACCTGGTCTGAAGGTTGCCAGTCACTGTTCAATAAAATCCTCATAGAGCTAATTTACCATCCATTACCTGATAAACCTTTTGTCTGCAGTAGAGTTAGCCTTAGGTCATGTGTGCATTAGTGTTAGTGCCGAAAGTCATTACAGTTCCAGTACAGTTGTGATTACAACCTTGTGTGTGTGTTTCTCTTAGTTTAGTAATTAGAGAAATGAGACAGTGAGTTAATGACTTGTCCATGCTTCTGGTCTTTTAGACACAGTATCAGGGAAGCTGCAGAATAACAACATCTACACCATTGCCAAGAGAAATGTGGAAGGCCAGGATATGCTCTACCAGTCCCTCAAGCTAACCAATGGCATCTGGATCCTGGCTGAGCTTCGCATTCAGCCTGGCAATCCCAACTACACGGTATTCAAAAATTTCCAATCGGCTTTTAGTGATATACCTTCAGCTGTGCTTTATAGTTGTTCGATGTCCAATTATTTGCACATTATCTGCAGAAAATGGCTGGCAAGGCCTCATAAAAGTTGAGTTAACTTCTAATAAAATGTGCTCTCCGTCTCCTCAGCTGTCTCTGAAGTGTCGGGCCCCTGAGGTTTCTCAGTACGTCTACCAGATGTACGACTCTGTGCTGAAGAACTGACCTGCTCTGTAACTTAGCAACTTTGCTTCATCTTAACAAACAGCAGTGTTTTAGAATTTTCTGCCACCACGGGAATCCAAACAGTAAAGTATGATACTAAATAATTCTGAATATTGGGTTTATTGTTCCTCTGAGAGTTCAACAAAGCAAGATGTCAGTCAGTACATAAATGTATTGGTGGTGATCACCATACTGTAGTGAAACAGTACACACACTGTTGATGTTTCATTTATTTTGGCAGTTGAAAACATTATTGAATCCACTCCCCTTTTTGATTTTTGCCTCCCAGTGAAAACATGCCTACCATTCCATCCTTAACTTAGTGTCTTAATGTTGTAAAGATGTGACTGATGGTAAAACTGTCCTGAGTGAGGAAAAAAAGTTTTTTTTCGTCGTTATCGTGTGGCTCACACTTTTTTGGTTCTGATTTATGTTTTATACTTTGCTTTGCTTCAGTTGTACCTACAGAATAATACCATTGTGATTTATTCCTTTTGCCATTAATGTGCGTGAAGAGTCTAAACCAACCACGTGTTTGTCAGAAGCTACTACTGTCTGTCAGCAGGTTTGTCTCCGGGAGGTCATAGCTTGCAATTACTTTTTGTCTGTTCATGTCATTGCTTTAATATGGCTTCTTGTATTAAATGGGATTACTTACAGTTTGTCCAGCATTTAGCTCAAAACATTACTTTTAGCTCCTTATGTATGAAACATCGTACAGGAGTTGAAAAAGTGAAATTTCAAAAAGTTGCAGACAAGACGGGAAATTACATTAGTAAACTCTGATGTAGCTACTAAATTCTGGCACTTCATTACTGCTCCCCACCTATGAATTATGTTCTTTTTCTTCATTGGCATGCCCTATTTTTCACCTCAGCTACATGAAACATCTTCAGGATATTTGTTTTTTTTTGTTTTGTTTAATGTTTAAAACACAAAGTGACAGTGACCCAATGAAGAATTCTAAATGCAAAAAAAAAGAAAAACTTTCAGGGGCCCTATTTTGGCAGATTTTTTCCATGATTATAAAGTCATATCATACATCCAGTATGGTGAGACACCTATAGGCTGAGTAAATAGAGGGATGCAAACCGTCAGTAGAACAGACAGTCCAGAAGCTTCTGACCAACATGCAGTACATTTGTTTAGATTCTTGGGTAAAATTGCCAAGTTACAATTATTTGCAACTTAAAAGTCTTTTCTCATTACCTTAGAACCGCTACCCAAACCACAGCAGCTATTGATTATGTGTTAACACACCAGTGCCACTCCTTTTTCAGAATATTTGCTAATTAATTTCACGTCATTACTTTTGTGATAGCCCTGTTTACTGCAACCACATAGTTGTACACGGCTTTATACACCTATATTTTCATTCCTATTTATTGTGCATCTACCTCTGCGTGTTTTCTTTTAACTGGCTTCATTTTTTTGCAATAGCTTCAATTCTTTTAATGTGCTTTAAATGTTTTCACCTTTTCTTTTCATGCCAGTGTTGTTTTTGTAATCTGTCATTGCCATTGTCGTCATGCCAGTCTACACCTGTGGCAAGTGAGCCAAACCGATCTCACAGGACCAAGCATCCAAATTAAATGCCAAGCTTATGTTTCAGTGTCAATATAACCTTCTAATGTTGGCGTTGTTTGTGCTATAGAACATTAGAATGCATATGCCCCTAAGGCCCAGAGTTGCTCTAGTACAGTGTAGTCCAGTGATGATGTAGTTTGTGTAGCTAATAAATTCAAATGTTTTGGTATTACCCTGAAAATAAATTGAAGCTGTCTATTCAACAGAAGCTTTTTCAGTGTATCAGTTGTGTTGGTGACATTATTTTCCTACATGGGAATGTAAAATTACATATATGTTCCTGCATGAGTCCACTATTCATTTTATCCTTTTTCATTTAAGCAGTGCATTTGCTCCAATTAAGAACTAATCTCCCAACTCCATGTCTCTGTTGTAGATCTTATTTTTTGAACAGCACTGTCTCAAGCACTCCCACAAATAGAAGTATATACAAAACTGTTGCCAGCAGTACAGAATGTATGGAGAGAGCTATCAAAGCATCTTATGAGATGGATTATCTCTAGCATCATTTCTGTAACCGTGTTGTAAATGATTTGTTATTGTCGCAGTAACACATCTTATGTCAATAAATTGTCGGAAACGTCATGCAGCACTATTTGTTCAGATGTCCATTATAAACGCAGCAAACTTAAAATACAGAGGTCTAAAAGGGCATCCTTCGAGCCGGAGTTGAACCAGCGACCTAAGGATAACTGTTATCATCCACCTACAGTCCTCCGCTCTACCAACTGAGCTATCGAAGGGAACACACAGCACAACGTCAGAGAGTTAGACAGACTCGAATGTGACAAAGAGCAACCTGTTTTTGTCACCACTTTGTCATCTCTCTCACTGATGTAAAGTGGCACATATTTGACACTGTCGAAGCCTTTATGGGACATACAGTCCTTTGCTCTATTAAGTGAGCTATTGAAGGGAGGGATGCTCATGAAGATTGACTCACTTCTGTTTTTAGCACGTCCAAATTAGCTTCATTTTCCATGACCAGTGTTTGCCACCTTATGATAACGAACGTCACAGGTGGTGTATTATCACAAGTTTGCATGTTTGAGTCCAGTAAATGGGTATAAATCTAACAAAAATCCTGGCTCTGCATTAAGAAACTGCTGTAAATATCTAATCAGATCACTCAGTTGACACAATAGACCGTGTTTTTTTCTCAGGTATAAATATAAAGATTTCATAAGACAGCTTGGGAAGACTCTCATAACTGACCTGGGGACTGTTACAATTAGACTAATCCTGATGTTATTTCAGTGCTGGGATTAACACCAGCAGCATCAAGCGAATGTTACATAAAGTACGTACACATAAGCAAATGAGACAGGGTTTGTTCACGACATTGTAACACAAGTATTCAATAACATAAACAAGTTATGAGACACGATGTAAGAGTCGGGATGGGAAATCACTCTAGAAAGAGTGAAGAAGATGAGAGGGTGTGGCTAAACACTCTTAATCCAGAATGATCCTGTGAGTCAGCCTTGTTCCTGGCCAGAGCTAGATTAACCTACCAGTACCTCACACAGTGGGACGGAGGGGATATAAACCAAGACAGAGTCCAAAACCATCTGCTGGATATATTTTTTAGTATTTTTAGTCTTATAATTACCAAAACTTTAATTTCTCCCCTTCACTTCTACCAGATTGTTATTATTAGAATAACTGGGACAATAACTAAACACATGGCGCTCTTGAGGTCAGGTTGGCTGTGGCGACAGAGTGAGTAGTACAGGAATTGTAATTTTTTTTTCTGTGTGTGTGTGTGTGGAGCATCTTTCATGATAAGGAGCACTGTTATTTAAATTTGTGTTGGTAACATTTTCAGTAATAATTATTCTTTTAGATGAATTTATTTAAAGAAAAAAGTAAAACTATAAATAAAATGTAAAATGTCTAGGTTCCAGGTTCTCGAATTTGAAGATTTTCAGTTTTTCTCAATCTTATTATTAACTTTGTTCTTTCTTTATTTAAAACTTTTGTTCAGTAAGTTGTTTAGAAAAATAAGATTTTTGTAGTTACATAGTTGACAGTAGAGCTATGACATCCCTGGTCAGACATGAACTGTTGCAGTTCAGTCAGTACCTTAACCCTTAGGTGCCCTGTCTACTGACATTTTATATAAATGCATATATGCATTTATTGAGAATGAAAATCAGGATAAGTTCTAGCTTTAGTTTTTTAACCACAGAAGAAATAAATTCAGAAATTTGACACTAAAATTGACACAGATGTTGATATTTTGTTTGTTTAGAACTTTCACAGTATGACTGCATCACGGCCACTGACCATTTTTTTTAACAACATATTAAAAACTTGTTAACTTGAGATATACTGAGCATTTTCTAGAAAGTAACCTGAGCTTGTTATGAAACTTAAACCTTTGTTACTTATAATCCCATTAATTGTCCCTGGTCATGTCTTTAAGTGGCTTACCCAGGACAGTCAATGGAGACCTGATGACTGACTTCGATTATTAATCATAGCATTGAATCAGCAGTTCCTTTTGAGATCAATGAATGGTCAATTTGTGATATTTGAACTCCTTTAAGGACAAACACTAATAGTACACTGACATGCTTCTCTTCTCTAGCTTCTGTCCTGAAACGCTGGAAGTTAAACTGGTGTGACCTTTGGATCGATGGGAGTCTTTGCTTCTATAAGACTGACAGCAGGCGAGAGTTTGAGCACCGCATCAGCCTCAAAACAGCATGTGTAGATGTGAGATCTGGTCTGGAATGTGGAGGTAAAGCACAGTGCCATTTCCTGTTTTTGATAAAAAATATTTTAAGCTTATCAGCATTGCTCAAAATCACAAATGTTCCTCTTCAAACTGCACTGTGATTATTTTTTAAAAATACAATATAATTTATTATTAACAATAGATCAAATGCATAATTTTAGAGGGGTTAGAGTTAGTGACTCGCTGACGGATGTAGTGGAACATTTTGCAGATAAAAATTCAGATATTTTCCTCAGGAGTTGGTGGAGAACAACTTATTCACAGACTTTATGTTGTAAATTTGAATGCAGATTAAATTTTATTTAAGCTCCCAAAGTTTCCTAACATACCAGAAATGTAAACTAGACATTTCCTAGTTTTTATATCAGCCTGCAGTCATGTTCATTCACATGAATACATGCATCCAGGATTCATAATAAGTTAAAATATGATGGTAAGATGTGCAAATCAGAAGTACCCATTTTCCATCAAATTTGCTGTGGTTCTTGAACTGGTTCTGTTCATGATTCAGCAACAGTCAACTCTGAATATTCTTCTTATTAGGAATGAACCTTCCTCCTGTCTGTCAGAAACTGTCTGTATCTGAAAAGGGGAGGACTATGCTGCTGTGTTTAATATCTGTTATAATGATGATACTCAGAGAGCCAAATTTTTACAGTATTGATATACTCTACATTGAAATATGGCAAATATATGGAAGAGTAACATACACTGATATTCAGTGCAATGAGCGATTAGGATTAAAATGATCAATTATCAATAAAACAATCACATTATGATCATATTATTATATTAACACCATCAAAGGTTGATATATGATGATATTGAATTTCTGCCCAGCCCAGATAAATACCACAAAGTACAGCTCAAATATTATCACAAAACTGAGCCTGAACAAAAACTGAACACCAGGAGCTGAAAAGTGTTGCAGTGCTGCCATTTGAAAAAGCTATATGATCTATTGAGTGGGCCTCAATTTGGACAAAACCAACAATGTGCCTTGTCAGCTGTTGAAGTCAGAGTAAAGGCAGCTATCATGCGGTTGTCTCTAGAGCTGTGTCCCAGTTTCATACTCCCGATAATTCACAATAATTCTAAGCAGGTTTTGAGTATGTACTGTGTTCACACCAGAGAAATAATGAACTAAATTATTTCCAAACACTGAGTATGTACATTAAAAATACACACATCTTTAATATGCTGTTGATGCACACTGTTTTCCCACAATGCAAGGCACAAAGAAAATGGAGTTCCAGGCACACTTCAGAAAACAAGAAGAAGAAGAAGAAAAAAAACTTTTGGAAAGACATTTTTGTGAAGTTTAATTAGCAGTGGCTCTAAAGTCGCAGCTTGACTGATGTCCAGAGGTGGAGTTATCATTTCCCGTTAGTATAAAACAGTTTTCTTGCATACTAATTGCAAAAACCATCTAAAATAAAGATTTGTTTATAGCATATACGGTATACAAGTAGTCTCTTTCACAGCTGTTGTTTGATGATTGCTCTGCAGGGGCATTTAGCAGCTAAAGAGTAGAGACCATTTTACACAACCAGATGCCCCCTACAGTGCAAAATCTGTTCGTTCACTCTGCTTCTTCATGCAAGGATAACAATACACATAACTTGAGAAAAATCGCAGATGGTTTCACAAAAATAAGAACAAACCAGCTGTCTTTTGTGGCCTCAGTTATCAGGTCCATACATCCCTAAACTTTTTTATGGACTTCAAAGACTAGTTTGACAGACGCTCTTCTGAAGGCATAGCTCTACTCCTTAAAAAAATGCTGATAGTATTTAAATTGTGAACACCAAAATTCCATTTTTTTTTTCCATGACCTGAGTACATACATATGCATTTACCCCTATCAGAAAACATGAATCCAGTAAATTTTATAAAGGTGATGCTCGCCAGGTGTTTCACTGTCCAAATGCCTGATTTCATCAGGTTTCATCACATGATAGTCAGCATATAGCCCATATGTACTATCTAAGAGCTGCAACAATCATCTCATTTAGTTAGTCAGCAATTCAATGAATCAGCAACTATTTTGATTATCAATTAATCTTTTTTCTTCATTGAAAGAAAAAAAAAATCAGCTTCTTAAATGTGAATATTTAGCCCTCAACATTTGAGGATGTCACTTTGGCCTTCATGATGAACACTTCCTGATATTTTATGGACGAAACAACTCAATTAATTAAGAAAATGAGGAATAGTGCAATTGATCATTAAAATAATTATTTATTGCAATGCTATTTTATTTGGTAAATTGCAGGTAAAGGTCTTGCAAATTGTCAGAATTACCTAAACATAATGTATAATAAAGAGGAGATAAGATATCTTTCTCTGAGGTCAGAAGACAATATACTGATTTTTGGGTGTATTACTTGTAATATATGCTTTTGTTATAACAACTTATTATGGTCTGTAGACGTGACTCCTCCAGAGACTAATCCCAGGGACAATCTTGTTGTGATTCAGCTGAGAGGAGGCTCAACAGTCAACCTGTGTGCCAACAGTGAGGATGAATCCATGTAAGTACTCTCACTTTCACTCTTGTCTTGTCTGCTCTGCCTCCTTTTACAACAATCCATCAGTTCTTCACTCCTGTTCATGTTCTTTCTCAGAGCATGGAAACTGACTCTGCTAGAGACCAGGAGAAACCCGGTGAGTCATCCATGTTCATGCTGTCAGAGCTGAAACACTCTCAATGGTGTTTGGTATTTCTACCTCAGTTTTGACAGTGTTTTCTTTCTGCAGGTGTTCACATATGACCCATATGATGACTCTTATGAGGCGATTCCCATCAACAGCTATCATACAGTCTACATCAGACCTGGAGCGGGACCAGGTATGTTAGCACAAAAGCTAACGCGAAGAAATCTTCAACTTAGCAAGCATAGACTCAACATCCTCAATTTTGACAACTTTTAGGGCCAACAAAATCAAAGAGTCTATTTTTCCACCAGATTTTGTACTGGAAGTAGAAGGTGAAGCAGAATTTAGTCATTCATGTTGTGGGGAAAAAGTGCTGAGAACATAATTGAACAGCAAAATAATAATAATAATAATAATAATAAAAACATTTTGAATCCAAATATTTAAAATTATTTTTGAATTTACTTATGCAGTGGGGTGACTTGGACTCGCAACATTTTGGGGTGCTGGAGCTAAAGATGAACTCTGGGACATCCTTGGTTTCTCCCACTTTCTGTGCATTGTGTACTTATCCTGCTAACCTTTCCCTACCTGACTGCCAAGTTTCCATCAAGCACAGTGCACAGAGAATGCTGTCAAAAATGCTAGCAGACATGGATCAGCCTACAAGCTCAAAATAAACTCCCTCTGTCTTTTCTCTAAGGAACCCACCAGGTGGTTGTTCAGAGGGACCCATTTGATGGAGTGATGGAGAATGTAGCACTGGGATTACTGGCAGGCATGGCAGCAGGGACAGCAATGCGATCCTTCCTCTGGATGCCCTTCTTTTTCTGCTGAGACGATCACCATTACTGACACGACAATGCTGCACACTGCCTGTCTGTCCCCATAGACTGGGGGCCTGACAATAGCATGTGTAGAAAGGCTTTGTCCATCCCATAACCTCTCTTTTGTACCTTCTCCTGTCTGCTGTAACAAACAGATGATCTTCTGGTTGTTTCTGTCTTGTGTGCGCTTTTGCATGTAAGACTTACAAAGCTGAAAAAGATGCTATATAATCTTATGGTCTTCCTGCTTGCTTCCTGCACATGACACGCTGGATCTACTTATTTGCATTTGCAAACATCAGGAAGTCAATTTTGTATCTCAATGTTCTTTTATTTGATGCCTGAAATTTTACACTTTGCAAGTGTAGAAGTAAAAAGTAAAAGTGTAGTACAGTGTGTAGTCTGTACTAAGAAATAAATGGATGTATTAAAATATAATTAGAGTGATCTCAATTGTTTGGCTGCTTACAACAATCAAATCCTACACATCCAAGTCTTAACTATATGATCCTACAATTAGTTTGATAAAAAAAAAAAAAAAAAATCCCAATTCAAGGTGGACTAGCTTTTTCCTGAGCTATCAACCATATTAAAAAAGGTTTTCAGTGGATGGAGTTTGTTCAGTTGTCACAAATATGGATTTCACAAACTACAAATTCCAAGGCCATGAGTTAATTTACACACCCAATACATTATTCTAGTTTTCATTGCAGGAATACAAAACAAAACCAGAGAAATTTGAAAACATTTAATGTGTACTTGTATATTAGTGTACATCAGCAACATTTGCAGAACCAAAGAACCAAGAAACTTGATTAACTATTGAGAGAAATAGTCTGATTGTACCAAGTTAGTATCATGAGGGGATGATTGCAGGTTACTCTTGTCAGATACAGTAAGTCAGTCTGATGTGAGAAAACTGCTCAAGAATAGAAAAGTAAAGCATTACGTTACTTACCCTACTCCAGGAGGTGTAACAATTATTGTGGCACCAATATATATCCCATAGACCAGATTTTTTTGAATGCTTGTTTTACTGTCATTGCTTGGTAAAATAGCCTTGTAACGACTAACTGCTCCAATCAGAAGGCACAACCTTTCTGCTGGATGGACTAGAGCCTTTCCTTTAAGGAAAATGTGTTAGCCTGCTGGTTGTCCTGTAAGTAAATCTCTATGCAATTACATGCAGTAGCTGGTCAAGGGGACTGAATTTCTGTATTTACTTTCTGTCAGACTTAGGATTTATTTATGTAAAACTGGGCTGATATCTCTGTAACACAGAGTGTTTGAAGAGTACTTTAGTAAATCTAATATGCATTCAAAATCGTCCCTTGTAACACCAGTCCTCAAATCTAAGCAATCACACTCACAACAGGCAATTGGCAATATTTGGCAAGTATAGTGAAGGACTTCAAATTATACAATAGGTTCATTCCTATACTATGATTTCTAACGTATTTCCATTTTTTTTGTCTGCACTGATCTGCCTCTTTCTCAGTTGTGAGAAACAGGCTGTGTTGGCAATTACAAATAAGTTTCAAGAACATTTTGGACGCAAATTCATACTCATATGGAGACCCATTTGGAGATAGAGCGAGCTAAAATCCATCAGAAGAGGGAAAAATTATGAAATGGGTGACCTGCATGAGGATAGATGTTTTTGTGAGTATACTGTAGTTGTGCACCATTTGATCAAGGCTTGTGCTAACATGGTTCACCCCACACAGCAATGAAAATGTGTCTCTTCACGCGTCCATCCAATTACATATGAATGTGTTGCATGAAACACAGATGTGGTCAAATAGTCCAGTGCGAATAGGACTTTAACATGAATGTAGCACATTGTCTTTATAAAAATAGATATCACTTTTTGTAATGAATCATAAATTCCCCTACTAATACTCCTCCTTACATGGGACGCCTCTCCGAGAATGTCCATTCACTTGTCCTTTAGGGTTTTCTCTGTCTTTCCCTCTGCTTGAAGTTTCCGGATCAGATCATGGGGACCCTTGCCCATCAGAGCCGATGGGTGCCTGTAGGAGCGTCCCACGCGGTCCCACAGTGTGAAGTATTGGCCATAATTGTAGTCGAAGAAGAGGTGGTGGTCTGTGTGGTGAGCTGAGCCATTGATGATGCTTGTCAGGGCATTGGGGACACGATAGTCACCATCGTGGATAGAGATGGTCCAGATGTTGACGAAAATGTACAGGGCCAAGTAGAGCACCTTGTGCAGGGGGAAGAGGAAGGGGTAAATGTGGTATGGGAGTCCTTGCAGGAAGCCATCTACTGGATGAAAGGCATGGCTGGCAAAAGGAGTGGGGATCTTCCATATGTGGTGTGGTTTGTGAAAGAGCTGTTAAGGGGTTATGAGAATACAGAGGTCATAGAGAGACAGTTATTGCTTTCTAAAAAAAAAAAAAAAAAAAAGTCACTGTGCATGATTTCCATCTATTTATGGTCATTATATACAAAAGTTCAATTTTTATTTACTTTGGTGTTAATGTTGTGGACTAAATGACAGAATACTAACTCTACTTAAATCCAACATGTTGTTTAGGATCCTGACGACTGCCGGCTCTCTGTAACAACTCAAAGAGATATACTTAGCATTGTTTTTCAGCTCCATAATTCAGGGCTTGCATGTTTTTGAACATTGATGTTACCTCACCTGTAAATCAAATTTAAATAAAATGAATTTTCTTCTGCTCTTCATCTGTGATTTGTGTTGACTATACTTTTTAAAACAGCATAAGCCCTTCCACATCAAAATATGTCTATTTAGGATTTCTGTTATTGGAGTGTAAGGTCTATAAGATCTGACAGGGAATTAGACCTCATTTGTCACCTTACTCAAATATGAAAGCCAGATTGTGTCAATGGAAAGGGACCTTTCTACATACTGGGTTATACAGTCGGTAGAAAAGAAAATATATTAGCCCTTATCAAACAGAAATGAATGTGATTTGGACCAAAATCTATGTTTTAGTAATAATACTGTGTCAGACTAGTGTGTTAATGAAGACGCATAGCTCAAACAAGAACAACATTTGTACTCACCTTGTAAATAAGCTTATGATGTAGGAACCGATGAATCCAGTAGATACACATGTCAGTGAAAAGCAGGAAGGAGATCATACTCAAGAAGAGACCAGGCCAACCTAAAAGCACACAGACCATGTCGTCACCACCAAGAAGTCGGTGAGTTCAGTATTTCAGCCTAATGACACGCAAACAACAAGATTACAAAACAACTGATAGATGATAATGTCATTCTTCAACTTACCCAGCGGAGAGTCACTGACGCTGTCATACAGCTTGCTGTATCCTCGAACTTCAGCAAAAAACAAGGCCACTGTGGGAATGCTGATCCAGGGCAGAGAGGTCATTGCATATTTGATTTCCCTCTGAACCTGATTCTAAATAGAAGACAAATGAAAAAAAAAAAAACACACACATTTAAAAGAATTGATTAAATAAATAAGGTGGAATGTGAACTTAATAACAGTAACAGTGGCTCAGTTCTCTGAGATTGACAGTGAACCAGCACGCTCAATAGCAGGGCCTCCTCTAAGTGGAATGCAGCCACCATTAATACACCTGTGAGTTTCCTGCTATGACATGCCAAACTGTTGCTGTGCAACCAGTCCACTGTGCCTTCCGACAATTATTGTGTATACACAGCAGCTTACTTCTCTGTGCCATTAAAAACACTTCCATCAGCCAGATTGTTACCCTTTACTACCTTCAACATTCAATACTCAGTCGCGCTCCAAATGGTTCCCAACAAATACACTATGTACTCCTGCTAAAAGCTACAGAAACCAGCTGTTTTAGGAAACTACTCAGTCTTAAATCTTAAAAAAACTAATTGACCTACTAATTTGTGATGGTCATGGTTTTGTGTTCTCCCCTCTCTGTGTCTGTCTGTTGCACCCTGATTGTTTTCACCTGTCTCTCGTTAGGGTCACCTGTGTCTAGTTGTGTATTTATTCCCTGTGTGCCTCTGTGTCTTTGTCAGGTTGTTCAGTGTCTCTTTGTCAGTCCTGTGTTCTGTTTTGGTTCCTCTCCCCTTCTTCCTGCTCCTTGTGTTCTCTGTTATGGATTTTGTTTTTTGAACTTCTTTTTATTGCGTTTCTTTTGGATTTATTGACTTAGTTTGTCTTTGTTATTGAAGTTACAGGTTGGCGATGAGTGACAGCCAGAACAGGGAAATTGTAAAGGACTGAGACGCAGACTGACTCGCTGCTAGATTTGCAGAATTTGTTGACAATATTATATATTCTATGTGGCAATTTTATTGAACATAAGGTACAATATAATTCAATCCAGTAACACCAAAACTATAACACTGAGTTGACTCCTCAACAGAATCAAGCATAATAAGCTTCAGAAGGGTGCTATTCATTGCATAACTAGATTGCATGTTATCATAGAGGTGTTCCAATAAATGTATCCAGCCATGCAGTTGCAAAGTTCAATTGATTGCGCCAGCTTTAGCAGTGACATCACTTATACTTTTTAACTACACCAAATGAGATACAGGCTTCATACCTCTAAGTAGTGCGGGTGTTTCTTCAGATTGTGGTCAAAGATGAAATAGTAACTGATGGCTCCCAGGCCCAGGTACAGGACTGCGGCACCGAGGTTTGTCACTACTAACAGGCTGATAATCTGCCGCAGGGCCCCGTCCTCAGGCCACGATGTAGGGTACACATACGGGGTGAAGATGTAATAGTCCGCAACATTCAGCACAAGATCCATGGTTGAATCTGAAGTACGGGAAAGAAACACAGAGAGAAATTAATCTGACATTCAACCATCATGTAAAGACTCACTATAAAAAAAATGTTAAAAGTACACTGCATATGCCAGAAGCTCTTTTCTCTCTTGAGATGTGTTTTTGGTAACATTTATTTTTCTAAAGGTTTAAAAGAAGAGTGTTTGACATGTTTATTTATGTTTGTCAGAGTCAGTTACATGTATAATGGATAATAACAGTAAGATAAAACGCAGTTGGAATTAGATGGGGTTGAAAGCTCTCGAGGAAATCTAGTAAGTGGACCTTGGAGTATGAGAATGTTTAAAACCTGCCTGGAAAGTGTTTGTTCATGCATGTAGACAGCTATTTCCTACTGTGTCATAATGACTACATGAGCTATCAACTATTTCATTTTAAGAGTTTATCTAGCGAATTGTTAAAGTGTTTGCACATTTTCTATGATGGACTCCTCGAAAAATTACCTTACCGGATCTCTAAGGGGCGTATGAATGTTGCTTTACATCTTTTCTCCACCATCTGTTATTACAATCAAACTCTTTAGCACGTTTTTATGCCATAACATATAGCATATGGCTGACTGACATATCAAATGACCTTCACCTGGTATTTATCTGGATATTTAGCAGTAATAAAACAAGTTATTTTAGACAGTTATATGAACATCATAAAGATAAATCATCAACACTGTGAAAACATTTCTTCTTTAAAAGTATAACAGTAACTAAATCAAAACAGGTCCATATGTTTTTGTCTCTATACTTTAATGCCGGTCAGGTTCAATAGCTGTTATGTACATTACACAGTATTCACATATTACGCCAAACGTTGCAATTGCTTTATCCAAAGACTTTTTTTTTTTTCACTTAACAGCAGTTGTCTTCTTTTAACAATAACACACCGTGAGCTGATGCACATAAGTGTAAATGAGTCCTGTGATCACATTTATATAACTTCCTAACCGACCGTCAACGCTACGTCTGCGACTTCATAAAAATGTGAATAATTAGTCAGATTAGCAAGCAGCAAACGCTGCACTACATGCTAATATGAAGGTATATATGAGCTGTGCTGTCATATTGTTAATATAAAGTCTACAATTTTAAATATTACTGTACCTGTGTGTTAGGGTGCTCGTGTTCCGGTACAGCTGTGAGGGGATACGTCCTCGGCTAAAGGCGAGCCGAGCAACCAATCAGTACTGACTTACCTATCGCGTCACGGAAAGGGCATCCAATGAGCGCGTTGTTTGTCATCACGGCAGGTTTGTTGTTAATTCCAATTGGACAATTGGAAGATCTGGTCATGGTGGTACTGGTACAGTATACACGTATAACACTAATAGATTATTGTAGTGTACTGTTAGTTTGCAGGACTTTATCTTGTTTAAACTATTTGACTGGTATAACTGTGGCATGGTCAACACGTTTCTTCTCAGTAATCAGAAACAGGTTTAAACAAGTAAGTTTTGTCATACAAGTAATTTGTCTTGGTTTTGGGTGCATAACAAACATTAGGTCAAAATATAATGAAGAGAAAAAGTACTAGAATGTATAAATATGTACATCAATATGTTTTAAATTAAAGCGCTGTGCATTTGTGCAGTAATGTGCACCAGGTAGTGGGCAAAAGTTCACAGTATGCAGAATATTCAAATATGCAAGATGTCTTTTAAGATATAGTAATCAAAAAGCTGTTAAATCAAATGTGTGATGCGTTAATGTAACATTTAGGGTGTGCAGGGTGAGAGTCAGAGTCAGAAGGGGCCCTGGGCGTTGATGATGAGGCAGTAGCAGGTGGGGGGAGGGAGAGGATGTTCTCATGGCATGAGGTTTTTGTCCTCTTGGACTGCGGCCTCCTGCCAGTGGGAAGTGTCTCAGAAGGATGGAGGAGGTGAAGATAGACCCAGAGATAGAGGTGTAGAAGTGTAACATAATTGTTTATGCCAGGTTGAACTTCTGCAGCATCATCGCCCTGTGACAGGGGTAGGCGCCACTCGGTTCTTTGCTGATCTCCAAGTTGTTCCGGCTGCGCCAGGTCACCAGATGGTTTCCCACCCAATCTTGAATGAATATGAGTATGAGTATTTTCCTCTCAACATAAATAAAACAAGAAATAAATTGCTTAGTTTTGTTGGCAGCTCTAACAAATTACTTCCACTCTGGTATGAAATGGACACTCATCTAGCCACAAGGTGTCACCAGTGCTCTATGGTAGGAGAAAGAGTAGCCTCAGCTTTTGATACCCTGTACAGTGCATAATTGACTACAGACTGTGTTGTAATAAATATTAGGGTAATACCGTAGAGATTAGTAAATTAAAACAAAATCTTTAACTCCCATATTGGCCTACAGGAATATTAGGGTAATATCACAGCAGAAGAAAGGTTATAACTTTTCATAAACCCTGCAGCTTTATTTCTTATTTAAGAGTATTAAGAAATATTGGCCCCATTGTATTGAAAGGATAACTTGTTGATAATTTAGCTCTGAACATCGCTTCCCTCCTTTTTCAGCAGACTATAATTTATAACTCTATTAAGAATTATGGCAGAGTGCAACCAATGAAAAAAAATCTTTATCTTTAGTATTGTTGATAGAAAATAGAGAAAATAATTTGGAGAAATGATTATCAAATTACACAGTAACCATTTGAGACATTTTTCCTGCCTAAATTCAACCTCTGACTGATTCAAACCATTACATTACATTATTTTATTTATTTATTGGATCACCATAAGCTTCTTCTCCGTTGTTGTTAGTGGTGAAAGCCATTTCAGTAAGTGTGCCGAGGTACTTTTAAAAATTGTGCTGCGACTTGTGACACGAAGCTGAATGGAAATTAGCTACTGCTGCTCCAAGCATTACATTGACGTCATCTGCCAGCCAAAGTGCAGTTCACATGATCCACATAACAAAAACGAAATGGAACAACCGCAATTATGGTGGCTGCTATTTTAGTTTGCCACCATTTGTCCCAGAATGTTTCCAGTGTTTTCACTGATTTATAACATACAATACGGTTGTACATGTCAAACAAAAACCAGCAATATTTTTCAACATTGTAGAGACCTATACAACATGCGAACATTGTGGTCAGGGTAGTCACATGACAAAGTGAGCTTTAAACACTTTACAGAAAAATTAGCTTGCTGGAGTCGCTGGCAGGGATCATATCTCTGAATTTTCTTCTGTCATGCTCCTCACCACTGCTCTGCTTTTGGTCCTAGGACAGCAGATGGCCACACTTTGTGTTTATTGATACAGAGCTGTAGCCTATGTTATATCATAACTACAGCTTCTTCTGTTCATACATATGCCCAACATTTGAAATCCTTATGTGACAAGTGATTTAATGATGATAAATAAATAAATAGCTGCATTTATGCAGTGTTTTTATACAAAATTATTTATTGTATGCTTCTCTTTCACTCACACACACAGCCAACTAACAAAACGGACAACCCTGGGATTATTGGACCAATCTTTTTTGTACTATGATTGAGATATACAAAAACAACTGTTCCATTATGTATCTAAATCCAGTCTAATCTCAGCTCAATAAAAAGGAAGCAATAATCAATAAGCTTAATTTATTTTGCAGCAGGCATTCCCAGCTCACTGTTTTATTCACACACAGAATGCAATAGTTGTACAGTATCCTGTATGTATGAGTATAGAAACCGCGTTCTGCTAACAGAGCATTTGTTTGTGGAAGCTTGACTGGAAGCGTCTCTACTTTAGAAGAAAGTTGGAGCTGTCTAACAGTCTCCGAAGGCATCTCCCTCTGTGTGCAGACACACATCAACCAATCAAGATATCTGCAGAGAGGCAACCCTCATGCTGAGACCCAGATAACCTGCTGCTCATCATCTCCTCAGTAGGCAACAACAGTGGAGGAGTCACTTTGGGAAATGTAATCAAAAACTGGAGAAACTTGTCACAACTGGAGACACAGTGACTGCTCAACTTTTAAATCCAGCATATTTGATTATTTTGTCACTTGGTTGATGTGACAAAGATGAATACAATCTTTCTGATTCACACTTCAGTACAGCTTAAATATACAGTAAATATATATATATATATAAAATTTCCCTTACTGTTGTTAATAAAAACAGTATACCCACTGAGATAATTGCTGAGATCTGGAAACATGGCCATGCTAAAAAAACAGATTATTATGACATTTCTAGTCCACTCACTTGTGGTTTTATCTCCTAATAAAGTGATTTTGATAATCTGGCTAAACTGCTGGTTTGTTTACAAGCTTTCTAATCATCTAACTGCTCATTGTGCCCCATGGACTTTGTTGCAACGATGTTGCTGTGTTCCCAGATGTCAGCAATTACATGTGAGTACAGTGCTATCATAACAGGTAGAAATGACGACCAATTTTCAGAAAATAAGACCAAAGCTCTCCGTGAACAGATATTATTCTTTAATTCTACCCGGACACAATAATTAAGCACACTTTTTCAGCAGTTCTCACATATTTATAATGTTGCATGTGTACACCTGAGTCGTGCTGAGCATCGACTAATTGATATCCACATGTTCATATTGACACGAGAGCCACCCTGTCTCAGCACATCCAGGCGAACACACAGCGTTCAAACAGGATGACACATAATACTGCGTTTATTGATAAAATTGAACAGGGTTCTTGGTCAGCCTGGCAAAAAGATGGGTCGGATCAGAGTATCCTGCATATAAAGCTGGTCAGCCAGCCATGAGAACCACTTCACCTCCTCTTTGGATTTGAATGGTGTAGGCCACAGCTGCTGCTGTTTAGTCAGTATGAGGCTAGGGCTGCATCTGCTCATAAATAACACAGTCTCATAAAATTTCATGAAATGAGAATTAACTCCAAAATGCAATTTATGTTGTATGAATACTGAAAACATAATTTTCTTCAACCATGAATGGATTTATGCGACAAAAACACAAATTGGGGCCCCGTTTTTGTTCTCGTTGCCACACAAGATGTTCAGATAGCACTTCATAATACATGTTACAAATCTGGTTTAAAGCTGAATTAACAGTAATTTAGGAGGACACAAATGTCTACCTGAGCAAGACTAACAAACCCACAGCAAAGAGTCTTGATATACTATAACCCACTTCTCTAGTCATTATAGCTAACCAACCCTGTCTCCTATAAATCATGTTTCTATATTGTTAAATTATTTTCCCAATTACATTGTGATGGCAAACGTGATTGCTTCCTAGATTGTGTTCACAGTCATTTTTTTGAAATATGAAGTGCTACATTTATGCTCTGGGGTCACTAGGAGGTGGTTAGGGTGGATAAACAGCAAAGGACTTTAACACCAGAGCCCGAGGTCTGTATCCTGAGTCTGGCTTGTGGTTATGTCGCAGCGACAAAAGCACGTTGCTTAAGATTAACTGTGATTTTATACAAAGAGCTTCATTTCATCAATACAGTTCAATCAACAGAGACTTAATTGAAAAGAGACTTAAAGGGTAATTAAATCAATTTATTTGACATACTGTACAATAAGAAAACTGAATAAACATGTGAGGACTCTTTGGTGATTTAACCTTAACATGACATCATATTTAAGGGGGTAGTGATGCTATGGGCTGTACAGAAATATCCTGTAGACACTGGTGTGGTGGTGAAGAGGTGAAAAGCTGAAGATATAGATTGATCAAATGTGGATTAGAACTTCTGATGAGCTTAGCGGAAGGACCAATTGGTACTGGAGGTTATGGCTTAAACCACACCTTGAGACTGCAACCAGGGATATTTATTTTTTTAGAAAGATGCTCTTCTGTTAGAGCATCTACACACTTAAACCCTAACCCTGAAATTGTAAGCTGTTATGTATGCTGTTAAGTATTACACCAATAATGACAAATTGTAGTTATTTCATTTTTGTAATTATTGTATTACTTATCCAGTTATCTAAAATTACAAAAATGATCTCTAATTAAATACGGAGCTTATTATATAAATTATTTCCCTGGTAACGAGTTAATGTTTTCCCTTTTAAAGGTGGTGCTAGAGCAGGTTGTCTGGTAATTGGAGGGTCCTCGGTTTGATTCTTCCAGTCCAGTTGAAGTGTCTTTGAGGAAGACATTTAACCCTGACGGCTGTGACCTGTGTCAATGTGTGATTGTGCCCTGATGTCTGTGCAAGAGTGTCTCTCAGTGGTATTTTAGTGTAATAATAATAAAAAAAAAAAATCTATAAAATAATGGTGTTTCCCTGCAAAACCTTGACTGAAAATTACCCTAAATTTATAGTTTTTGACATTTATTTGAATTTTGATATGCTACTTCAATGTTATGAGTCATTTGACCATTTTTTTTTGTCAGGATTCTTTTTTTTTACAGTGTAGCACAGTGAACACAATGTAACATTTATACACAATGTATAACTTGGGGTTAATATGAAAATATGTATAACCTTATGCTACGTATGTCTTCATATTTCCACTTATTTTCTATACAAATTTGTTTTTATTACACAGCTTTAAATACTGGTCAGTTACGACACTGTATGGTCTACTCTTTCAGTATAGCAGACCGCTGCTATGATTAACAGACGGTTGCTATGGACACAGTTCTGATCATAGACTCTGGAGCTAATAACCTCCTTCAGGGTGATTCTCCACCTGCATCACCTTGTGATGTGTCATATGTCAGGCTCTTTGGCTTGCTAGATGTTTGACTGTTCATTATATGTTCAGTATACCACTTTTCACTTGATGGTTCTGAACCAGGTGTGGACTTCACATGACTTGTACTCGAGTGAGAATCAAGTCATAAATCTGATCAAGACCTGACTCTGGACTGCACTTGGACTCCAGTTAGCTTTTAAATGTTATAATAATGACTTGGGCATGACTTTGCACTTGTTGGTCTTGACTTGGGACTCGAAACCATTTAAACACATTTTACCATCCAACCTTGTTCACTCTGATTTACATTAAGCATCCAGAACTATGACTGATGAAAAAAAGACAGTAGGAAGTAATGAAAAGGCTTTATTTATACAGTATTTATCCAAAGACATATCTGTTTATTATCTACACTGTTTCAGCTCAACCAGTTTTCTTACTGACAGTAATAATAGGCTGCAGTATATTGAGGTGATTAGGGAATCCTTGTGCCAGTAGTTTTTTTCTGAAACATGTACTAATGACAAGCAAGATTGATATTGCTGTGGATGCTTTGAGGTTCCCCAGGATTACAATGCCATATTAAGAAGTAAGAATAGTTTAATAACAAAAGTAATGAAAGAAAAAAATAATTTTCATGGCCTCCCATATTTTAAAATGTATTAATTTGTCAGATCAGAACATTTCCATATATGATGACACCACATGGATACCGCATCAGTAGGTCATTCAGATTGACTAAACACAACCCCTCATCAGTGTTTTGGAAAATTATTACAGTTATTTGCAGTGATGAGATTTGGTTCCTCAAAATATCCACACAGTATTATATAAACATATTAACATGCAAATTGCCTTATGGACACAACATGATCGACCCATTCCACTTTGATGATTAAAGTTCACTCATCACACAGGTGGCACCCCTTTCTCTTTGAAGCTGTCTATTTGTAGATCCTGCAAATCCTGAGAGGTACAGTCTGATGTAATTCCTTCTCAAAGACCAGTAAAAGAAATGTTTTTTGGAGGAAGTTCTCTCAAATGTTTTAGCAGCTTCCTCCACTTTGCTTTGTACTTTCCCAATGTCGAAGGCTATTCTGCAGCCAAAACATGTTGGCTTTTATTTTTTTTTTCCAATTTGAACCAACGAGGTAATAAAAACCTTTTCCTTTTCCACTTGTCGGGAAAGCTGCCTTGGACTACAGTCTTTTTATTGCTTTTTAGATGTGTTGCCAACAAAATGCCAATTGGAATTAAAAGTACCTGAAAGAACAATGCAATTGTTTTGCTTGAAAAATTAAAAACTCTACATCCAGTCTAAATACAGCCCTCAACAGTACCTTTATTATTATTATTATTATTGTTGTTATTATTATTACTTCAGCATAGTGTCAATGGTGAAGGTCTTCATATTTGTGACATTTTTGTTAATAAAGTGCATTTAATTTGAAAACAAAGGCTCCCATAGCAAAAAATAAAATTGTTTTCATATATTAATCCCATTTAGAAAAATAAAAGAAGCATTAAGCCCAAAACATTGCTTGCTGTGCTTCACCTCATCTGGAGTGGATGGTAAAAATGAGAACAATGCCCATAGTTACTTCTTGTTCATGTCACAGAGCAAGATGGTTGTACAGAGTAAAGATTACAAATATTCTGCATTGACAATATAACAAAATATCCTTTAAATGTATGTTTAATTACCTTAAACAAGTTTGTTTAATTTTCAGGCACTTCTGTATTATGAAGTACCAAGTTGGATATACAGTATATTGGATATGGTTAGTTTTGAAGTAGTATGTAGTATGTTCATACCAAGCAGCAACCTCCGTGGCTGTGAAGTGAAGCCTATGTGGAAGTGCCAAAAACTGCACTTCCGTGAAGGGCCACTTGAGGCTGGCTATAGAACAATTTTGATAAGTCCCCATATCAAAATGTCCAACTTCACAGCAGAAATAAACATGTGTACAGCCTGGTACAAAAAATGGTTTTGGTCTTTATAGCTAATTTCCCAGTTCTTGACAACTGTACCAAGTCTGAATTTTTTTTTAACTAACCCTGTTCAAATTATATTAAGGCTTAAAGTTATGTATAATTAACACATGGCCACTTTGATTGACAGGTGGGTGCTGTTACAGATGACTTGTTTGAGCACCCAGACACCATTTAGCCTGCCTCAGGTCCACCGATGATCCACGATTTTAGCCAGGGGGTGGAAGAAGAGGATGGTCAACATGGTGGCAACCAGAGCCACATATTCTGAGCTTCAAAGTAGCTCTTAGGAAACCTGTGGTTGACAACATGGATACAATTCTTTATACTGTCATTAGTTCATACTAAAATTAGGTATGCTGAAGTGTGCATTTTCAGTGATGTGTCTGATGTACAGGACTCTCCCACAATGCAATCCACAAAGCAAATGAAGGAGCTGCTAACATCTGGGCAACATTAAAATTAATTGTGTATACAGAATTAATAAGCACAGTACAAGGGCTCAGAGGCAGTATCATGGATATTTCTTATGGTAGACATTTTTAGAGTTAGTTAGAAAATGAAAATGGACAACATTTACCTGGCCTAGAGCCTAGCTCTTTCACCCAAAGCGATTCTCATTTACACTGGCCTAACTGTTGTGGAAAATTGTAGCTTGTTCTCTCTTCTTTAGGCCACTCAGTTTGACTTTAGGTCACTAGGTCTGTTTGCTGCTGCTCACAGTCAATATATATTTCCCAAATGAAGTCTGTGGTATTACAAAAATGCAGTCCACATTATTTGATTCTCTATCAATCAAATCTATCAATCCAGGATTGAAATTTTAACTTTACTGTACAATTATTGTTTCGCACTGGTCTGTAACAGTTATATTTTCAGGATGTATTTTCAATTCAGTTCAGAGTCTGTGTTTTCTACGCACCATTTACCATTTTCATTTCCTTTAAAAAAGAAAAAAAAAAAAAGAATCCATTAAGCCCTACAGCAATGTCTCATCTGCTGATTTTGTTTTATTTAAGTAAAGGCCAATTGCTGCCTTATGCATCACCCTATTTTCACAAAAGGCCTTCGCTGAAGAGGAACAAGAGTCACACAAAGAAAGAAAAAAAATGGCAAACAAAGACAAGCCTCAGTGCTACCACATTAAACACCTACTCTCTTTGTGATGTGAGCGGGTCAGCTTGCAACAAAGGTCTTAAGATGAAATAGACTAATTTTGCTGTCATTGTGGCCTTTTCCCAGTTTTACAGAGTAAAAGTTATAGCCTTCTTTTGGTTAGATCTGTAATCACTATCCAATCCCCCTGGAGGAGAAAAAGAAATTTAATTTGACAAGGAGGTAATGAACCCGTGCAGCCATTATCTTAGATAACCCATTTGAGAGACTGGTTGAGCACTGATGAAAATTCTATTAAACATAGCTGGCTGATTTCTCTATTTTGTTCAGTGGCAGAAAACCCTTTTTTTTTACCCTTGCCAATTTACTTTGAACTCTCAGAGTTGCCAAGGATCATTATATCAAGGAGCTTCAAACACTCACCCTTTACTTAATGATTCAAAGGCAACAACCCCAGACTGTGGGCTAATAACCTCTGTGATGCATAGACACCTAGGCAAGAGATGGAAATACTTTTACTTTAAGTCTCTCTCTGGAGTTTGAGTCAGAGCAGGATTCTGGTCTTCGGCGCAACTTTCCAAGAACTTTCTTGTTTTCAAATCCACTTTGGTTCAGACTTGTCTTGGCCTCTATTAAATGCTGACTCAGGTCTTCTTTATCCAGTAAACTTAAAGGAGTTTTCTCCCCATGGTCTATATTTTTTGAGTGTTATCTCCATACTGCAGACAATTCAGTTATTAAGTGCAACACACAGAACACTTTTGATACACATCATTTGATGCCCATAGCAGACAGTTGATGTCCCATAGAGGGAGAAAGGCTGAATCCAAATGTGACATGGTATACAGCAGGTCTGCTGCATTACATTGTCGGCACAATATATCATTATGTGCAATATCATTTTCGCTTTACACAAGCTGCCAAACTTTATATCATGTTCATAGTTGGACAAAAAAAACAAGCTTTACCTGTCTTGATTATGAGAAATAAGTTCTTCAGCATATGCATAATCAGTATGTGCACCATAAAACATTATTACATCAATAGACTTATACAAAAAAGATTTGGTAAAGAGAAAATACTTGTCTAGTCTATGAAGCTAAACATGAGCCAGTCTACTGCTACTCAAATTCCAGATAGTTTAATTCAGCCATGAAGAAGTCAACGTATGGAGCTAATGTAACAGCAATAATTACTGTTTTTCTGGAGCGTTGATGCATAGAATAAGTGCAGCTGTTTAGATGTGTGTCATTATGCTGCCTGTGTGCTTTTCCATGTGTAACTGTAACTATGTGTAAGGTCCTTCATATGACAGTTTATATAATGTACAGCACAATACATACTGAATGTATCGTCTGCAAAGGTCAAATGGAACCGGGCTATGTTTCATTTCAGATTATTCAGAATGTGGCGGCGTGCCTGGTTTTCAATCAATCCAAAAGGGCACATGTTACCCCACTGCTCATCGAGCTCCACTGGCTACCTGTAGCAGCCTGCATTAAATTGAATCCCTAATGCTTGACCTACAAAGTAGACTCTGGTTCTGCACCCACCTACTTGAATCACCTTATACACATATACCTCCTGACCATTTTGCCTCCTGTCCCAGTTGGTGGAACTTGCTACCAGGTCCTACCACACCAGATGTGTCCCTCTCTACCTTCAAAAAACTCCTGAAGACCCAGATCACATGGTCTTACCTTGTCACACTGTACCTTGATTGTAGAGGAAGATCAACATCTGTGCTCCTATGTACATATATGCAAAGTAATGTATACTGTGCTTGATATGAGCTTGTTATGTTTGCATGCATATTGTAACGTTATGTAGAATTTGTTGTGTCCTTAATTGCATTTGATATGACTAATTTGTTGCCAGTAAATGAAGACTTATTTCAAACTGTAACACACTGGTAGCATCTCATTTGTCTTTCTTGTCGTGTTTCCCCCCCCTTTCTCGTGTTTTAAGTGGGAGGACGCCAAAATGAGATGCAAGAAAGAGAAAAAAAAGGATGTGTGGGAGGAGGATTTAAAGAATCAGACGTCATTAAGCAGAACTGGATCACCTACCAGCAGGCTCTTGAATTGCTCTGTAGCATATGTTTGTGTAGAGAATGTGATGTCCGAACATTGAAAGCATGCAGTTGTCACCGTTGGTGAGATTAGTTCTTATTCTCCTCTCCTCACATCCTGTTTACATGACAAAACAGAATGAGAAACCTTAAAAAATGTTGCTTAAAATAAGCTATTTTACAAGCGTCCACACATGCACAACAAGCTTCAATAGACTTTCAAAAACGACTTTTCCCTTTTTGTCTAGTGTCACCAGAAAGTTAACTTTTTTTTCCTTTTCTTTCAGTAAAATGTCCTCCTATAAAGAAATCTAAAGCTGGAGCAGATATAGCTAATACAGTATATAAGAAAATATGGTGGATCATCACACACATGGTTACTTAAAATTAAACCGGACAGCTCAGAAGATGTTTTTTAATAATTCTGTTAGTCGGATGACACAGCCGTCAAACGAAACAATTTCGAGAGTTATTACGAGCAAAAAGTTATCAATAAATGTGAAGAAGACTCAAATTTAAGAGCAAGTGATAGCTGCTGTTTAGTTCTATGATAATGTATGAACTGCCTGAGTCAACTGCACAACAGTGCAAACTTTTAATGATTATACCAGAATCAGAATTCCAGCATTCATGAAGCCCAAGTAAAGCACAAATATGATGTTTGTGAAGAACTTTCCATCTTCTCACATGGTTGCTCAACCTGTTTAAACCCAAGATGAGACCTTGGCTTGGGGCCTCACAGCATGAATGTTCAAATTATGAAATGGTAAAATCTGAAGCCATGTGTGCTCCATTTAATATTTATCAGCTCCTGGATGCATGTCAGTATTTATTTGTTCCTTGCCTCCTTGTATATTCATGACATGAATAATGCTGTGTATGTTAATCAGATGGCGGACCAAGAGCAGAGTCTCAAAGCATCCTTCTGGAAAATCAATCATCTGCACAGCCTCCTTAGCATCACCCAACTCTGCTGCTCCCCAGACAGAAGATCACAGCTGAGGAGTGCACCATCTCCTTTTTACATATTGCTGGACTAACCACAGGCACTGATTAGCAGCATCCCTCCCCCCTGATAGATGCTTTGTGCCTGATTTTAATGAACTGCTTTGCATTAGTGAGCCCTTCTCTCCTCCCTGTACACTTGCCTCTACTTGCTCTCTCGCAGTCTGGCAAAGAAGGGCAGAGCTCCTGTGGAAAAAAAAGAATTCAGTCAACACATCTATCAGTAAGCAGCCGGCCAAGCGCACTCTGAGCCAAGACAGAAATATTGACAAAATGTCTGCTAGCCATCTTATTATCTTGCCCAGGGTTGCAGTTGGCAAAATAGCACATGCTGGAGGCAGCGGCTGCGGCGGCGGTGGTGGAGGGGTGTGTGTCTCCATGTGTGTGTTCTGCGGGTAGAAAGAAGCCAATGTTTGTAGAGCTCGCAACCCAGACACCCTGTTGTTGTACTGCTGAGCTTTGAGTGCTGCGCCATCATCTGTGGTATTAGTGTTTCTGGCTGTGATTGTGAGCTTGAAGCAGATACCAAATGAGAACACATCTGATAATGAATGATTCACTCACTACATTTCTGCTCTTGGGTAAGAATTGATGGTATATTGCTGTGGCAACATGAGCCAGACACCAGTTGCTCACACCAGTTGCTCCTCAGAGAATACGTCCAAGAAATTTAATCAAATAAGCCGAAATGGCATCGTTAAAGAATGGAGTACAGGTGAAACCGGAATCAGTTTGACAGTTTGTCTATGTCATATTAAAGGACATTTTGTTTTTTCATTAGCAGTCTTTTGGGATCATGATGACGATAACACTGTACCCTCTTTGTAAAATCTATCACTACATCAGCAAGGTCAGCCAGAGGACATTAGGTGTCCCCCCCAGAGAGCAAAACTGAGGTAACATTACATGCTACAGAAAACATGACATCGTGGAAATGTGAAAGACACTGGACAAGAGACTGAATGACTTTCTATGAACACTGAACCAAAATTGGTGACAGCATCATCTGGGAAAGGGTTGAAGGTGATTAAGTTGGAACAAATGGATGGGCAGGAAAAAAAATCAAGGTGGCCCTTGTCATCCAATGTCATCTTTTAACAGAAACACAAAAAATATGATACCACCTGTTGTGACAGATGGCAAATGGGCAAACTTGCAATTGAAAGCTCCAGAAAAAAAGCTAGAAAGCAAACCTTGACTGACATTATTTTGGCAAATATAAAAATGATCTTTTAACTATTAAATAATGAGGTGACATTAAACAGAAAACTACTGTATGACTAGAGCTGAATAATTTAATGGCTTGCTTTGATAGTCATAAAACATTTTATCATATAATTATTGCTATTCTTACCTTAAGAAAGAGTAGTATTTTGGGCTGTTGACACAGCACATAAGAAAATCTGTCTGTCTCCTTCAAAATGACTGACAGGGTGCCCCTTCCACCCTCAATAAATAGTTCCATCTATTAAAACTACGTAGGTGGAATTGGGTGCTTGTGTCTGGGGTCCCCTAGGACCCAAATACATTACTATTTATAAAAGCACTAATTAAAACAGGAAATAATGATATGAAATCAACTCATTAGAGGAACAATGACTGACAAAGTCATATAAAATTGGAATGACAGAATAAAGCACCTGTGAGATATGACTAAAAGTATGCCCTTGGGTCTGTGGATCTGTCCACTAATCGGATCTGCGGATCTGTTAGTAGGATGAGTTTAATTTAAAACATTAGCTTTCTCAGGTCTGTATGTTATGATTGACAGATGTCAACCTCTCAGTCTGGCATTTGAGTGCCTCAGATGTTAGGTGAGTCAACTAACATGCTATTGTGAGCCTAGCAAGTGTTTGTGTTAGTGTTTCTGCACCTCATGTGAGTCTACTAATTAAATTTTAATTAAAGTGAGGAGCTATCAAAAACTAAGCTTACCAGGAAACATATTGTGGCACTGAGACAATTGTGCAGGGATTTTCTTTTTCTTAGATTAGCACAAACAGACCATGTTTTATGAAGTAACATAATACATTGAGAGCCTATGTAACATCTATCTAACATTCACAAGACTGCAGACCAAACCAGTCTTCATGCCCCTGTACATCAAGTACTCAGCACCACGAAATGCAACTGGTCACACACATTTGCGCAAAATGATTTGCTGGAGCAGCTCACACTGACTCAGCATGATGTACATCAGTGTGACCGCTGACTCATGTCACACTGACTCATGTCACACTGACTCAGGGATGGAGAACAATTCTACGCTGCTTCGACAGTAGGTAACACATTTAGAGATAGTGGGCTATGTCTGTCTGTTATGTGTCATACATGATATAATGCCATTTTTCTGTAGAGGGCAGTCTCACAATGACGCACCTGTCAGCTGTTTGAACTAATAAGCAATGCTGTCATTAATGTGAATGTGCAAACATGTAAAAAATGCATTAATATTATAACACTACGTATAAAGGTTGTTAAATCTTGCTATTCAATTACAGTTGAAGTGAGGTAAAAATCATCCACCAGAAAGTTCTAGTCATGATCAGATTGTACATTTCAGCTTAAAAAGACACTGTAAGGCATAAATAATTGAGAGCACACTGTGTGTAGAGATCTGCAAACTTAGTAACTAAAACAAGTTGTTGGTAATTAGAAGTTGCAATTGTTATACATATATTTCCATATATTTCTTATATTTCTTTATGCGTTCTCGCATTGGCTTAAGTATCCTAGCATCTTATCACCAAAATGAAATTTCTGCAAAACTGGGAGTAAGACTTTGTGTTTCCTTCTCAAAATGACCCTGGGTTAGCCAGAAACGCAGCAGAGATGCCCTTCACACTAAAAGAAGGTCACAACTGAAAGGGCAGCCTTCATATTCACAGCAGCTAAAATAAAATGTTCCCTTCATCTTGATATCTTGCACATTACTTTCACCAAAACAGGGCGGGAGAGGTCCAGACAATGAAAGGGTAAGGTGTGAAAAGCTTCAACACAAAAAATACTAAAAAGTGTTTTTGCTCAGCACTTTTCAGCACAATTAATGTTTTTCTGATAAAAAAAATTGCAAAAGTGTACCCTCCAAATGAACTGGCTTAATGATCGAAAAGGTGGCAGCTGAGTTCAAGGGGCTCTCTAGCTGAATGGATAAAAATGTAGGTCAAAGAATGAGATGCAAATTAAATACACAAACAGTGTTTGAAAGTATGAACTTTCAAAAATGTATTGCATTTAAAATATTTTTCAAAAAATTGATAGTAATACTAATAAAACTGAAAAGAAACTAATTGTCAAAGAGAGAGAGATGAAGAATTAAAATAAATATACTGGTAAACATTGTAGGCTTTTAGTTTGAATATAGGAGTTTATAACTGAGATGAAAAAATCCCAACCAATCCTAAATTCTGTATTCTGATAATATATAATCTCAGGGCAAGCAGCAGCATGAAATGTGATAACTTAGCTGGAATCAAAGCAGTTTATCAAAGCTCTTATCAAAGGAGTCAAATTTTGGGGTCACAGATATTATTATACAGTGAATACAGTCTTCCCAACCTGCTGTTGTGGTTGCTGTTTGTCTTTGTAAACTATAACTGCACCTTAAACCAGATGATACCAAATCTAACTTCAGGTCATGCAGATGAAGCTAAAAGACACAACATTCAGGTTGATTTGTACGTTGTTTAACTGACACACCCATGGTACACACAAATATTTTCTATGAGGCTTTTTAACGCTGTTTGCTACTGATTTAATTTTTCACATCCCTGCCTTTCTTAATTACTGCATATTTCTAACAGAGATCAATGAATCGGTGAATGTCAGTGGGTTACTCACCTCACAGACCATCTAATGCTCATTCCTGCTGCCACCCCTGCAGAGGTGCACATTTTCAAACTGTCAACTCCTCCGTGTAACTCTTCCTCTTTTGATCCAAGATGAGGCTCTAGTGACTTTGAAGACACTGGCAGGTAAAACAGAGAGTAGAAATGAAAGCACCACAGGAAAAAGATGGAAACTACAGTTGATTTTAAAACAGCAACAGGGAGGCAGCCTTAATTAGAGAGAGAGAGATGTGATATTAGAGATGTGACCCGAGCGATTCTCAGAACTCCCTTCTATTTCCTACGGACGCCAGTCACTTCAGATGTCTTTTACCTTTTGGGAGGCTACCAGACATTGAGGGTATAAAAGGAAATTTTTGTGCCTGATTGAGTCCCTGAACAATATACAAACACCATCCACACACTGCATGGTCCTGCTGAGAGTTGAGCAGTCAGTACATTCAACAAATGCAATAAGATGAAAAGCTATTGATTCCTAATGTGGGGAAATAGTTTGTTGCCGCTCTACAGTAATATGATACAGCAGGGAAGGAAAGGATACAAAAGTTGCCAAGAAACATTACTACTAAAGAAAATGCACAATGGCAACAAAAACAGATCTAAAACAGTTGAGAGCCATATGAACTTCAGCTGAAACTTGGAGCATGTTACAGACATTATGTTATGATCACTGTGCATGCACTTGTATTTTATTAGCACATGTTAGTATGCTAACAAGCTAATCTAAGATGGCATATGGGAGGCTAATCATACCTTACATTTACATTTAGTCATTTAGCAGATGCTTTTATCCAAAGTGACTTACAGAAAAGGGAAACAATCACGGTATAGTGCGATAAGAAGCGTTAAGCATTAAGGTGTAGTTGTCGTGTAGTGCTAGGAGAGAAGGTACTCTCTGAAGAGCTGGGTCTTCAGGGAGGAGGAACAACAAACAAGAAGAGTTTGGATTGCCTTGAACTGCCAGGCGTTGTTCATTGGAGGAGCGCAACGGTTGTCAGGTAGCATATGCCTGTACAAGGGCGTTCAGGTAGATAGGTGCAGTACTGGAGACAACTTTGTAGGTGGGCATTAGAGATATGAATTTAATGCAGGATGCAACAGGTAGCCAGTGGAGCTCGATGAGCAGCGGGGTGACATGTGACCTTTTGGGTTGTTTGTAGACCAGGATCATC
Source organism: Protonibea diacanthus (assembly GCA_028641955.1). Taxonomy (NCBI): domain Eukaryota; kingdom Metazoa; phylum Chordata; class Actinopteri; family Sciaenidae; genus Protonibea; species Protonibea diacanthus. Next base: position 13,157,920 of record CM053990.1, read on the forward strand.
TGAAGGGGTTTCACTGTGCAGGCTAGGAGGCCCGTCAGGAGGGCATTACAGTAGTAGTAGTAGTTACAAAGTGGCATGGCCGGGCAACTAAGGCGTTGTGACTGGAAAAGGTTAGTTGGTCAACAATCATAACCCCTGAGTTTCTCACCACCCTGGTGGGGGCAAGACATAGAGAATCGATTTTGATGTTGATGTTGCGGTGTATAGTAGGTTTCTGCACTATGTAACTTTGTGCTGTAACACTAATTTGGTGTAGTAAAAGTAAACTGCTGTGAATTATAGCTGCTGTTAGCTAAAGCTATTTCAGTTTGATAGCCAGACTGCCCGGACTGTGAGCTCAGTGCACCCAGGCAGTGTTAGTGTTTATACCCCAGGCCTTTTAGACCACTAAGAAGAGGAAGTTTCAGGCCCTAGGAGGGAATGCTAACAGGGAGCAGCGCTGGTGTAGTGCCAGAAATGAAGCTGAGCAAGTAGGCAATGCAACCAGGCTCAGCATTATCTCCTCTATGGACATAATGATAGAGGCGAAGAGACTGAAGGGACATTGACGGAGGAAACTAAGGAGAAAAACAGAGAGAGAGAACGAGCAAGAAGCCGCCGGACAAGAATAAATCTGGAACTGACTTACTTGTTGGCGAGAGCTTTGTGAAATAAAAGTCTGAAAGACAGGCACCGAGCTGGGCTTCTTGCTGATCGTCTAGTAAGTAATATTAGCTGGCTGCTATCATCATATCATGCATTATCATCTTGTGTTGTTGCACTTGCTTGATGTTTGGCTGATAGCAAAGTCGTAGACTGTAGCTAGTTTTTGATCATAACTAATACAAAACAAATGCACATGTACAGCTGTCCATACGACAGTGGTATTGCACTCTGGAACTGAGGGGGCCAAGTTACATAGTGCAGAAACAGGCATACAAGATGCAGAGTACATGACATAGACTGCATTGACCTGATTACATGTCAGTGTAGCATCAAAATGACTTCCATTGTTTTGATGGAAAGAATTTTATCCTATTTACCTGTAGTGTCTCCAGTGTTTTGAATAAGTATTCATATTCTTCGGGTCTCATTATCAGCGCATGTCCATACATACAGTACATAATAAACACATCTCTAACCTATTGCTGATCTGAGTCTCCAGTGTCCTTAATGTACATGACCTTGAATGTATTGCTTTAGATAGGAAGCAGACCAAAACAAACACAAGGACAGCATGAGGACTATACACATGGCGGGAACAGCAAGCCGTAGCTGCTGCTGCTGCTGCTGAACAATTACCGTCTGAAACAGACATGCTGCTTTCATAGCAGTGAAGCAATGGGTATGGTTGTATCCTGAAGGCTGGAAAAATGAGCGTGCACTTGGAAAGTTGCCAGTTGTAATCCCCAGACTGCCAGAGAGGGTCTGGGAAGAGAAAGTGAATGACTGGAGCTTTTTGTGTTTGTATAGCAGACAATACAAATAAAGCTTAGGATGAATTGGACCTACTGTGAAATTTGATTGGGATGAATGGACCTTGATGTTCTTTCTCTCTGTCCCCAATCTCTTTTAATTTACTGGTGTTGTGGAGGATATGGTTCTCATCATTAATCAGCAAGACAAATGAATCCCCAGCTGCCTCGGTGTGAGAGAGAGCACAAGAAACTGAGAGAGAGAGAGAGAGAGGAAGAGAGGTAGAAGAAGAAAGGAAGGGGCGGGGTATATAAATCAAGTCTGCTTTGATTAATTCACCTTGGTCTAGAGGACATGGCTAATAAGATCCATTAGGTTGATATTCAGGCCTCTCATGTATTGTGCTAAATGTCAATAAAAAAACGGCCAGATCATTCAAAATGGTTAATTATGCTGGTGCTACTGAAAGTCTTTACATTTAATGGCACCAATTAGTAATGTTCAACTCAAATTACAATCATTTGCAAAGTGGGTAATTATCTTATAGAGGTTCTGCTTTTGGAGTGGGGTGTTGGTAAAATCCATCAATCAGATAATGAATAAACAAAAGATTAATTTGGTGCTGATTGTGGCAATTGAACACTCGACAATCAATATATTACTTTCGTACTCTGACATCAACTTTTGTTGAAGCAGGCATGCGTCTTAAAGGAGAAACTGAGGACGTTGTCATACATTATGATAACTGCCTTAATGTGTCACACACACACCATATAATTCAATATATTTTTGTCACTTTGTCCCTTTAAATACAATATTTTCTGTGTGAAGGATCTGCCACTGATAAGCCATTATTGTGCACTTCCTAATCTGGCCACAAGAAGGCACTGTGGCACCTGTTTCAGGGCTCATCTGCAGTAACTCACAGAGGGAGAGGCTCTTTAGATGGAGGTCCAACAGGCAGACGAAGCAGGGTTGCAACACTTGAGCAAAATTTGCATTTCTTAAAGATAAGGCTGCAGTGCAAAACAATAAGTCCACTTCTATGCACAATTTCCACAACATAAAAAACCTTTTTCTTTTAATATAGTGAACATACGCAGACACCCTTTGTTTAAACACTAACACAATAATTGATTAGTGCAGTTTTCCTTAGGTTGTTACTGAAATTTTCAGCACCATCAATAAAAGGGTCAATATGAGCTCAGCAAGATGAATATAAACTGATGTAGACTAATAGAAACAGCTGTGACTTCAAGAGAAAATCATTTCTGATCCTCCGATTATATTAGAAGGACACATACAGTTTGATCTCAGAAATCAATACAATGCAGGAATGGTCTAGAATGGGAACACAAAAGAAAAAAAAAAGAGAGAGACACCATTTATAATGACATGCATTATTTAAAATCACTTACAGGAAGATAAACAGCTTAACATTTGGTTTTAATTAAAACAACATAAAATATATATCTTTGTTTTGTTTTTTTTTACAGCATATTATTACTTTAAATTATTTACTTATTTAGTGGTTTAGCTGGTTGGCACAATGGCAATATTGCTGGAGGGCAATAAAGCAAAACAAAACTGAATAGCTTTACTTTGGAACAACAGCAATTAAGAGGTAAAAGGAAAATCTTAATAAATCTAAATCAAATATGGCATTCATGTGTGGTTCAACAAAAGGACAGCAATAAATATTTGACTGGCCTTATGTACTCTGATGTTATCGACCTTGTTGTCAAGGTTTTGATGTTGTCTTGAACTCATTTAGGTAATCGTGCTAATGTATCCATCTGCCAAAATAAGATTCCTCTTTAATTAATGTGGACAACAAATTAGCCCAGATACAGTATTAAAATTATCTTCACCAAGCTATTAACCCCCAGGACAACATCCCAATGACATACTTGCTCTTGGACTGAAGGTTAAGTTTGAGTTACTGCAGGTCTCAAGTGTGGCCTTGGGGCTTCTGCTTCATACCCTAGAGCAACAAGAACGCCCTCTGAACATGACTGGTTGGCTTGTTTGTACCCCCCACTACCAGTATCAGCAAAGGCCTTTATGAAGCAAAAATGGACAAACCTCCTGTGAGGAGGCATGAGGTTCTTCACAGCCTCTGGGGTCATATAATTTATAGCCCCATTGACAGGCACAAAGATATATTAAACCCACAGGCAAAAGAAACCCATGGATTAAACATGGTGAATCCTTGAATGCCATGAAGGCAGCTCAAACACAGAGAAGGTAAAGATTAACTACCTCACATCTACCTACACTGAACAGTGACCAAGACTCTTTAGCTTCCTTACCAGGGGTGAGCACATGTGCAATCTAACACAACACAGAAAGAAAAGAAAGAAAACTGCATTCAATAGTGAGATGTACATAAATGTTTAGCCTCTTTCAATACACATATGTAACATACATATGTATCCATGTGGTAGTAAAATTTAGTAAATAAATATTTCGCTCATGGTGAGAATTGTTGGGTCTCTGTAAATAATATCATATAATTCAAAGGGTACAGTCTAGATCTGCTCTATATTAAAAGTGTCCTGAGACAACATCTGTCGCATTGCCACTATATAAATGAAACTGAACTGAATTGAACTGAAAGGGGCCGCTGTGTTTAGCATCTCTCAGCCATGCCGAAACCAAAACAACTGGGTAATATGGCCCACCAGGCTCCATTGACAAAACCAATAATATGATCTCACAGATAATCCTAAAACACACTTCAGACTGGACAGAAACAAAATAAAACTCACCAACACTGTCTTTGTTAGATGTGAAAATATTTGCGAGACTGGCTGTCAAGATAAGATAATCCTTGGTGACAATGAGCCCATCAAAGTACAAAAAGTGCTTGTTTTTGGTACTGACAGGTTCAGATTATGTGGTATTATTAAGTGTCTAACAATAATATGGCAATTATTCCTAAATAGATACACCTCTTTGCTAAATAGTAAGTAAGTAAGAATCTTTAAGAAAGGTCTTAATATTTCTACTTCTTGGCACCAGACACCCCGGAAAAAAAACATCAATTTTACCACAGAGATCATTGAAACATCCTAACTTCATTAAGAGTGGACAGAAACAAAACAAAACTCATCAAACACTCTGTTATTCGTTCAACTGTTCCCTTCCCCAGAAAAAAGGAAATAATGATGCAATTTTCTGCAATTTGACATATATGTTCAAAGACTCTGAATACACTAATGACACTAAAAAAAGAGCAAAATCTTATTTGTTTCATCCAAAAATTTTAAGGGGCATAAATTCACATAAAAACACTGTATCCACATTGCAAATTAATTATGAGAACACAGAGAACATAGAAAGCCACAGAGAGGAACCTGCCAACATGGTAATAACTCTCGCTGTATTTTCAAATACAAAGCAGAGAAAGCAGCGTAACGTTTTTAATGTGGTTAAAGAAGAAAAGTCAGTGTCTGCACTGATTTTGAATGTGGTTGATTCTTACAATATCTGCTGTCCACAGCTGCTTCATACTGTATGAAAAGCTTGTGTGTTTACCTTCATTAAATATTTGCACCGGTGCCAAATCACAATTACGTTACGCTACTGATTGTTTTATTTGAAGGAGACGTCTGGTTACCAGGGCTCATCATAGCCTCTTTTCCAACTTTCTTTTCCCCAAAGTAGCTTCTATGGTTTTATCCTCAAAACACATCTCAGTGCAAATGCTGTTGTGTTAATAAGGCCTCCTAAATTATGTGACCATAGTTGTATACAGAATTAACTTAGCATTGGACCGATTTAATCATAAAAAACGGTATCTACCTGATAGAAAATGAGACTCCATCTGTCTTTGATTGTAGATTTGTGGTGATGTGTTTTCATGTCTTGTATTCGTGAAACCCATCAGCTATTGTCTGACAATGACTTAGCCTCTGGGGGCAGATGTTTGAGCACTCTGAGACCTGTTATGTGACTGGCTGAAAAAGTATTCAATGATCATACAGCTGTTTGTTGATGTTAATTGTCTAGCACCTGAAATAGCTCAACAACTGTTGGATGGATATCCATGAAATGTTGTATAGCCATTCACCATCCCAAGAGGATGAATCCTACAAACTAGTGGTCCTTTTCATCTTTTCATCTAGTGGCACTTGAATGTCAAAGTTTTCACTTATCCCGTGAAATCCTTCTCTCCAGGTGGATTGGCACAGACGTTCATGGTTTCTGGTCAGTGTACAGTATAACCCTTTGGTGATTTGTTGTGATTGAAAAGGAGCAGAAAGTACTTGTTGCAAAGTACAATCATATAAACATACAAACACAGAACAACACAGAGCAATTTACTGCTGGAGTCAAACAAATGTCTAGGTGCTGTTTTAACTGGTAAGTGGCTGCAACTATAATTTCACTAATGGCAACCACTCAAACTGGTTATATTTTGAAAAAATAATGTCTGATATCAAAAGTGCTATTTTTTTTTTTTCACTAACGGTGACCAAAGGGGAAAACCTTCAGACCAGTAGATGTAAAATAAAAAAATAGCAAAGTGATAGCTTTCTATGTGGTGTTGCATTTGTGTTTGAATTTGTGCCTTGCACAGCTGTCCCAGCATGTTCTGATTTGTATTTAGATTTTGTGCTTTGTTTCCATTTTTCAAATAAATTGGTGGTTCCTGAAATTCAACAAGAAAAGTCACAGCTTTTAGTTTTTGAAGGACATCAAGGGTAAGCTAACTGTCTGCCTTTGCAAAAGGTTACTCATTGTGAAGACAGTAAAACTCTGCAGTATCTGCACATGGAACTCTCTTGGTCCATTGTTCTCGCTTGACAAGTTGATTCACCAAATCCTGCAACCCTCTGTCCTACAAATTTCTTTTATATACTACCAGTTCAACAGAAAGAAAATTTTCAAACAAAATATTGTATTTATTTTCCAAGAACATCTGCTTGAAGCAACTGTAGCATAATAGTGCTTATACTGTATTTATGCAAACTAGCAGTTAGTTAAGGTTAGGCAAAGATCGTGGTCTTGGTTCAGTATTGAAAAAGTCTTGTTTATCAATGTCCTGCAGAAACACAAATCACTTTGGCAAAACAAATTAGTGTTTGAATGTGAATTCTAGACGATGTGATTGAGCGCAAAGGCCTATAATTCCTAATCAGTTACTTGTATTCTTACTGTATTTAACGGTTTTATGAAAAAAGACTACTGAAGAGTGTTAATCTCTGCATAATGGGGACCTGGTCTGATTGCGGAGCAAGGACAAGTAGCTTAATTGTGTGAACTGTTACAGGTGGCCTAATTTCCTGAGTGCCCTTAAGGGTCACCATTACCACAAGAGTTTATGGGTTGACTCTTTCCAGCCCCTCATAATCTCACAATCAATAAATCATTCATAATCACCTCTGGATCACGTGTTGATGTCAGGCTGTAAAGGTTTACTTTGCAGTGCCTCTTCATGGCCTCCTAATTTTAATATAGAATATATAATTCTTTTCAGGATATTGACACCTTTAACCTTTTAAACCCACAAGGTTAACACATACAGAGAAGACTGCATTGCTGACATTTTCATTACAAAACACCATGTCCGAGGGCATGTATACATGCAAAATGATTATACTCTGTTTTTATTAAGTGCAGCCATTTGCTGTTATAGAGTCAGTTCAAGTGTAATGAATAAAATTTCTTTCTATTCAACTTATTCAAGGATATTGAGTAATGAGTCTGTAAGAGACCTACTGACGCACACATTAAGCATGAACCCACAAGTAAATTTTCTGTGATTGATAGCTTGCCTCTGGTCTTCACGTTCTAATCAATTGCAGTATCACCTTTACTTATTTAAGATGTTGGCTCATTATGTACAGCACTTGAGGTATAATGAGAGCCTGAAGTGAAAATGTAATTAAAAAGATAATATCTTCCTCTACTCAAGTCATCCGCTGAATACTGAATATTATAGGTGTGCTAATGTCTAAAGTAAAACCTGACTCATGAACATTAAATATGAATGGAGAAATGCATTTTTCTATGACATATAGCTTGCCTCATGTCAATTCTATCCACCGTGCTGGAATCAATAACACTGTCTTCATTTATTTAAGATGTTAGTTAAAACGGTTCACTGCACTCATCGAGCAGCAATTGATTTTCAGAGTATAAATCTTGTCGAATTTATTAAAGCTTTCACGGTGCTCCTCAAGATATTACCCTGTATTTGTGTTAATTAGGAGCACTTGTTTTATACTTCATGTTCACACTGGTTTATGCATGTAATAAAGAATTCATGACATCTCTGCCTGTCAAGGTTCATTTCGGACTCAAACTAGACTTACCGTCTTGCAGTTATATGCCTCCGCCAAGCAGTCCAGTTGCTGTTTACACCCACGTCCTCCTAGACACACATAGTGAAGATTTTGAAGGAATTTAATACTGCTGTATGTGTAGTAGTGTAGACGTTCATTGAGAGAAAACTGAGAAAAAATAGAATCAAATTCTTTGCATGTGTTCCCATGACTGGCCATTCAAGCTGATTTTGATAGAAGTTGTAGTCATGTCATACCATTGACGGTAAATAAAGATGGACAACATGATACTGCCACAAAAGTGATGGCAAAATCTCAACATTTCTCTGCTGGCTTGCTGCAGTATGGATCATAAACCCTATCCCTTCTGTGTTAGCTGATGGGACAGCCATCCACAAACTAAAAAGTACATAGTTTTTCCAAAGATGGCCGTGATTGACAGATGGTTGCTTGTGATTGATTCGATGGCTGGCTCCTACACACTACTATCACTACAGTGCAGACGCTGGCTCCAAAAAATATCAAAAGTGCAAGATGGTAGCACTTGTATCCGGTATTCTAATCTAATCATTCCTCTTTGAGTTTGTACAAGATATAATGAAATTCCCTCAAGGCAATCCTGAGATATTGCGTTCATGAGAATGGGATGGATGGTTGGACAACGCAAAAACGTAATGCTTCTGAACAAGGCTGTCACTGGCACAGAGACATAAAAAGAGCTTTCAACATCACCATAAGAAATAAGTGGGAGTGGATACTCTTTCAGTTTCAATTCAGATACACTTATTCAGCAATGCAAGATTCAAGGTTTAAGCTGAACTTGTTTAAAGGGTGGTGTATTTGTGAGGCATTTCAAAACATGACTAAGTGTATTTCATGCATTCAACACAAGTCCACTGCTGTTCTCTTGTGTGTTCTTCTTACTGCAACCTGTATCCAATGCACCATGAATTATGATGGTGTACTTAAGTGGTCAGTGATCTGCTCTATTGCTGCTGTTCATTTCAGTACAACTTGAGTCTCCATACACGGGGAAGTTATTATCATCACTCCCCAGAGCCTGGTGTTTCCTTGCAAGGAGCCATGAAATCAGAGCCTGAACACATCATCTCTAATATCATCTCTGAACATATTCACATGTAATGCTTAATTTTGTGGCAGGCATCTAATCAAACTAAGAAACCCTGATTACAATGATCACAAATATATCAGCAAGTAAAACTTCCAAGAAATTTGTATCTCTTACGTTGTACTCCATTCACTGGAGGTTCACTGTACTCCATAGACTGGTCCAGAAAAATGTATTGGCCATTGTTTTTTTTTTTAAATTTCTTTTAAAAAAATGTTTTTAAATAGCCTAAAATGACCACTATCTACACTTTCTGTAAAAGATATTTTTTTATTGCAGTGAAAAGTTTTGAGAGACTGTTTGGTTGATCGATGGATGTAAAATCTTTGTGGTTTGATGTTATCTTTTAAAATCCTGTCTGTCCAAAAGTGCTGACATTAAATTCAGTAAACATTTCATAAAAATATTTTTTTTGTCTGCGAACCAACTGTTTAGGCTATCAAAATGAAATAAAGTCAGATGAAAAATATGAGTGGCTTCAAATTATTCCACATTGTCCCCATTTACCTGTAGTGCATCACTGTAATATATTAACATTTAGAGTGAAAAATAATACCAACACTGATTATTTTGGACATTAATATCTTTTCTTTTTTATTAAGACAAGAACTCTTCATTGTTTTGTAAAAATGTCTATTTATGAACCAATACAAAATGTGTATGGGAATGTGGAACTCCTTTTCTCCATTAATACACATTAACATTTCCCAAAAACAGCAGAGAGACAAAAAGAATCAATCTAAAAACAATGACTGGTGAAACAATCAAAACTTTTCGGGAATCAAACAAGCTTCGAAAGGTAGTGGTGCGTTGAAAGTGACAGTAGTACAGCCACAACAAGTTTCTGATCCTGTGTCATTCCAATAAACAGTGTACTCTTTATGACCTATGTCAACACAAAGCAATACTCAACACATCTTTTACAGTGCACCAAATATTAAGGAAAATACAGAAAACATGTACAACATATATGCAAAATATCAACAATTTTGCCTCTTGGATCTAAAATAATGTGTTGCACTTGATTCGATGAGGATACATTGTACTTGCTTTTATGTCGTTTATAGGTGGGGCCTAAACTTTGCATTCTACCTGAGATGCAGTCACATCGGTCAGCAACGCATGAGCCAGAGACAGGACAATATCAAAAGAATTTAATGTGGAGAAAGCTACAGTTACAGTTACACTGCAAGTCCATTTTTTTTTAATTTATTGGGCATTTAATAGAAAATAAAATAATACAATAACCTAAAATATCATTCTGCTATTTACTTCAATTGAATCTTTACCATTTCTGAATATTTAAAACCTACTCAGATGTTGTTTTCATGTTGTTTTGTTCATGTTCCTTTGTTAGAGCATTATTGTAAATAAAACATTTAGAGAAACACTCCTGTCATTCCACCCCACAAAAGGTTTAATATTCACAAATAAAATATTAATGCATCAGCCTTAAGGGAGAAGACAATATTCAGTTCTATTCCTTTATTGGCAAGTACATATTTTGAAGTCTGATTTAAATGGAAGCTGCCACATGTCACTGAAGCGAAATAGTGCTCACTGTAAAATACAAATCACACAATCTCAGTCTTACAAATGAAGTGACATCTGCTCTGTGATTCATAAAGCAACGATAACAAGTCAGTTAATAGTTTTATCAGACACCAGACCGTAAAACATCTAACCTAATCAGAACCCGTCCCCACCCCTGCCCATCCACGTAACAAACACAAAACAGTGTCATCAGCATACAGTGTTAACTTAGTGGTAATTCCTTTGCGAGTACAGAACTTTTAAATTAACTCAAGTTTTCACAGAATAAACAGTTGGAAAGAGTTGGACACAGCGTCTTTGATCATTGTTTGCAACATCACTCTTGTAGCCCACATCTAACTGCCCCATCCAACGGAAAAGCTAAAAATATGTCCACTGCTCCCACCCAGCCCGTTTAAAAAAAAAAAAAATAATGACTTTAAAAATGCACAGATTGCACAGCGTTATGCTCAGGAAAAGTGAAATATGCACAATGCATTTCACAAGAACCTTCTTAAATGCCATTGAACAACCCCAAAACTACAATCTCAATATGGAAAGACTGAATGCTGTCTTCATGCATGACTATGACATATTAAAGCTATCACATTGTTAATGTGTGGCAATCCGAGCTGCACATTGACAAATTCCAATCAAATGTACGGCCATAAAGTATTGAATATTGGGTGTCCACACAGCAAGCAAGAGCATTAAGTCCTTAACAATCCATTCATTCTGTGGTGTTCAGTGTAAAAGTCTAGTGGAAGCTAGTGACGTTTTCATAAAAAGTGAGTTTAATCATGGGATATGATTGATACTGATATCATAAATTGGTATTTCTAGAGAAATACATTGAAAAAAAATACAATTCAAGTATAATATAAAACCAAAAGACTCAAATGCAATCTGAGGTTACTGTCAGAGCAAAAAGTACAGAGAGCTTCAGAAAACACAAGCATATAGAGTGACTCAAACACATTTACAGAGGAAGCGCTTCAAAAAAAGCGAAACACAAGCAAATTAAGCGCATTCGCCAATTTGACAACACATACAAGGCATAAAAGCACACGCAGGAAATACTGAAAACACAATCAAATACAGAAACACTACCGTTCAGAGCAACAAAGCTTCAAGACAATAACCAATGGGGGATGTCTAAAATGGATGAACACAACAGTATTTGTAGTAGCTTATGCTAGTGGGTCAACTGTATAGCAACATTGCTAATAATATCAGCGTTGCACATTCAGAATGTTGTCACGTCATAACATTGTTAAACTTAATTTTGAACATCACTGAAGTTTATCAGGTTTTAGTGTCCCCTTTAACTTGTAGAGTCTCTTTATTTGCTTGTGTTTTCTGTATTTACAGTGTACTTCTTTACGCCATGTTCATGGGTATATGTTGTGAAATTGCTGAATGTATGTCTTCATTTGTTTGTATTGTACTGATCTCTCAGTCACAATGAAAAAAGTACATTTTATGAAAGTACCTCTACCTGTTCTACACCAAAGTTAAAATTCAATTACAAAAATAATCACAAGGACAAAATTGTGTCCAACTTAGCTAAAATTGCTTATGCCTATTTTCTCATTAATATGCAATGCAAAGAAGTGCCATTTAGTGTACTGGATGCTATCCATTTTTTATATGCAACATTTTGTTTTAATAAAACTTATTGAAAAAAAAATTCTAAATTTGAATTTAAAAAAATGGTTGTTACATTGTGAATCATAAGTATTTTTTTTAAAAGAAAGAAAACATTGAAGCTTTTGATTTTGCAATGCAATAATATCTGTAAATTGTACTTCATCTGCTATAACTGGACACTCTTTCTCTCTGCCAATTAGATTAATGTTTGTCCAATTGATTCCAGCTTTTTATGACTTCAAAACTTCAAGGTGTACACTACAAGCTAAACCCCTCCCCTCTATCCACCCACAGCTGTCATGTAGAGTAAGGACTCATTAAGCAAGCTGCTTGCTATGTGAACACGTAATAATAATGACAAACAATGCAATGAATAGACCCTCGTTGCCATGTTAAGAAGCCGGGGCATTAATGCAACCCATGGGATTACCACCACGGAGCACAACATGTGTATTAAGTTCAGTTGCACACAATTAATTACTTTTGGCATTCCTCAGTGCTCCCCAGCTGGCACAGCAAAAAAAGATCCTCACTGAGTTTTGGCAGGCGATATATAAAGCAAGATAGAGAAAGCAAAAAGAATGGATTTTAGCAAGTACACACACACATGCAAAAAACCACCGAATGATTAAGCACCCAAGCTGCTGCATCAAAGCAAAATATAGATTTAAAAGGTGTGATGGAAGTGGAAAGACTGGCCCCGTCTCTCAGAGCATTTCAGTTTGACATTTACTTTCCCAAACATTTGCTTGTGTTACATTTTGACAAAACTCACAATGAGCGTGATACAATAAAATCCACAAAGGTACTCCATTGTAATTCTAGTAAGTTGTAAAAAATAGTTCTTAGTAAGGATTAGTGTACAATACAGCTGTGATTTCGTTGGCTTGATTTACATTGGATTGTGTCACTATGAGATAACATGAACCCTCTGATTTGAAAACCTTGGCTGCCATTGCCATTTTTTAAAATGTTTTGTGCAGCTTATGTATTTCTAAAATAAATTTGAATGTGTTTCAGTTTGTAGTTTGGTTAAGGCTGTTTCAGTTTTTTTTTCTGTAAATGTTATGTACAGTACACACCAGCATCTTTTGGCTGCTTGTTGGCCAATATTAAAACCAAATGTTTTTTCAACAGCCTTTTTATTACTGAAGCATCTTAACTCAGAGTCTGCCAAAAACATTTTTAAAACAATTTACATTTTCTTACGTTCCCATTTGTCAGGAAAAAAATTCTAGAGTGAGAGCAGAAGGAAATCAATTGAATCTCATCATTACAACTCAATAAAAGCTGGCGGAAAAACATGGCTTCTTATTCAGCCAAATAAAAATAGTTTTGAACAGAGGAAATTAAAATAATGAAATATCATGTACTACTTCTCTTTACTAAGAAAGGTAATTGTTTAAGAGGCAGTAGTATATCTGCTCTGAAGATCAAACTGAGGCTGCAAAACATGAATTAACTGAACTGGCCTAATAAAATCATTTCATATTATCCTTTGCTGCTTGCTTTTCGATTATGTTTTGAATGTGGTTATGTTTGGGAGGGGGCAGGGAAGGCATATACAGTACATCAAACCTGTTTCTCATTTATGTCCTTTGTACAATGATATGTAAAGCATTCCATGCATTTTGGGGGCTGTCAAAACTTCAGGAGAAAAATAAACAGACAGAGAAGTAATGGCTTGAGACAAATCACAGTATACTGGAGAGAGTTTTTGTTATGCAGGAGAGGATGCGTCTGTGCAGAAACATTTAGGGAAATGAATAAAGTGGCTGTGTAATTTTACCCTCATACAAAAGCCAACAGCACATTGATAATTACGAGTGGGAAAGATGAAACAGGAAAAGGGGAGCAACAAGGTTATGCAAATGAGGATCAACACAAATCCAAAGTATGGATAGAACAAGGCACAGAATTTTCTGCAAATGGCTGAACTAAATAAAATTCGTACCAGCAGTAAGGGAGGTGTCAAATGGTGAAGCTCTCTACAGTGATTTCTGGCAACATCTGGCGCATCTTCCCACCCCCAACCCCATCCCCATCTTTACCGAAAACCCGAACCCTCCCATTTTTTATCCTTTTTTCATTTTTTTTTTTCATTTTTTTTTTTACACACAAAACATTCCATCTACATCTGCAGACTAGACTAAACAACGGCTTAAAACCAGGCCTTTCTTTAAAACCCCATCTCTCTTCTACTTCTCGACCCCTCTACTCTCACTAAAAGTGATCATGAACCATCTGAAATCCCTCCATCGAACCCCCCCACCCCCCCCGTTCTCTCTCTACCCATGCCCCAGCCTCAAAAACAGCCCAGCGTCCAAAAGAGGACACTAGAGTGAGGGGTCCTGTTTTGATTAGATGTAGTACTCTTTCTTTTCGTCCGAGTTGGTGTGACCACCCTCTGCGTTGATGATTGCTGTATCTGCGTCCGCCGCATCGTCTGCTCCTTTGGCTTCGTGTGTGAAGTAGGTACCTGAGGAGGTAGGCATGAAGGACAGTGTCACGGACTGGATAATAGCCTGCTGCTTAGATGATATAAAAGATTAAAATGTGGCTCTACATCCCACAGCACCTAATTATGCAAATCCTTCTCCATGTGGCCATTTACACAAACCTTACACCAGCAAGCTGTAATATCCAGATTATACATAATTTCCCCTTTTTCATTCAAGATTGGCACATGAAAATCAGGGTTTTGAAATGATCTTGAGTGCAGGGAAGAGCATGGCTCACACCTTCAAATTAACCTTGTCAAGTTCAGCAAAAAAAAAAAGGACCTAGCAAGCCACTTCAAACTTAATTTACAAGATTTATTCATATCATATCATAGTAGAGGTTGATAATGAAGGCAATATTCTGGATCGAATGTGGAAGGGCACTGTCAATTGTGGAAGAACTCAAAGCCCAAATGTTACTTTATTAGATAGAAACAAGCTGTTCAGTGGTGCTCTACCACAAGGATGGCGGCATTGGATATGTTAGGATTAAATGTAAGAAAAAGCCAAATTCATTTTTTTCCTTATTTAACCTTAGGTTTTTATGACAGTTGTAAGAAAAAAAATATTGAATCTGACATTTTTACATTCACTTGGGCAGCCATCATCCTATATCTGACACTTCATTTATTTGACTTTTGGCAATTCAACCTCAGTCATATCAAAATTATGCTGTAATCCGCCCACATATAGCCAGTTAATACATCCCTGCTCCTATGTTCACGTCAGGGTTATGGGTTGCTTCAGGTAAGTTTTTTGTTGAGCAATTATTATGGAAAGTTTCTGACAGAGGCAGTTAAAAATTGCCCTCAAAATCCTAAAATTCTAGTTTAATTATTTTTCTGAGTGACCTCCTCTGCCTACAGTCTCACATTTCAATATTTCTCTGCATCGCTGTAGCCACAAGAGGAAGGAAAAAAAAATAAACAAAGAGAAACTCTCTGTCTCTTCGCTCTTTCATGAATATTCCTATCAGACATCTACTCCACTTTAGACAGCTTACAACTTGAGTGACCTCCATTTGATATGTTTGTTTGCATCTTATTGATGTTTTATATTAAAAATAAATAAATAAATAAAAATAGCCCAACAGAAAAAAATGGAAATGTGGCAATGAATCAGAAATGAGCATTAAAAGATAGTTCCAGTTATGATAAATGATAAACTCAGAGTCACCAAAGTAACTGCTAGGTTTATTGTTAGAGATCTGAAAATAGGCCAAAAATCGGCAGCATAAACAACTTGATTTGGAGGTGAAGCTATCCCAATATCGCACAGGACTGTGCAAAACTACAGTAAGCATGGCAGATCAAGGTTGTCAGATCTGTCCTTGGGCTGCTTATGTTTCTTGACATTGCGGTGTGGGCATAGGTGGCAAATCATTACCTCTTCATCACAAATAAAGATTCTCACTCCTGTGTGCAACTCTTGCGATCCCACTCTCTCCATTGTTGTCTTGGAGACTTCTTCTTAATTGCAACAAAATATAAAGTAGTAACTGTAAACGTAACAATAAATTGGTACTTGTTTGAGACTTGAGACACGTGTGACTTACATCCACATCTGCTTGGATGCCCCCATATGGTAGATAAAATATGATGAAGTGTCTACTGTGGCCCAGTGTGCAAGAAAACCTGATGCAGTGCCCTCTGGGCTGCTCTGCATGCTGGAAAATAAGTTGGACTATAAATAATAACCTCTCAATAATAATTAGTGTTTATTCACATGGTGCTTATTCATATAGCAATATTCATCGATCAACATGTGACCCCAGACTCGTTCAAAGATTTCAGAGCTAAGTCCCAGATCTCCACTGACTCCTGGGTGCACCAGATGGCAGTGTGTTAGGCTGCCACTGTTAATAAATCATGTAGGAGTCAGTCAACTGGACACAGGAAAATATCATAAAGCCTATTACTGTTGACACAGTTTGCTTTGCAGATCACCACTGAGATCCATCAGCATATATTTTACCTTAACCATACAGCTTGTGGACAGAAATCTAAGTGGAAACAGTGAGTTCAGTATCACCATAACATGAGAAACGTCTCTTCTACACCTTTAAATTGCCCCATTTAAAGTATTTCCTTTCTAAAGTGGTTAATATATCCAACTCTATTTCCTCCTGCATAAGAAATACCAAAGTGTGAAATTTGCTATAGATTATAATTATTCCTTGGTTATGAGGGTGGCAGATGGGATGCATTATAGTTATTCAGCAGGATTGCATGAAAAATGTAATTTTACTCACCATCAGTAACCCGTAGCCTTAATTGCAATCTTTCCATTATTTGGATAGCATCCATCCAAGGATGTAAAAAGACATTTTTATAGAAACAAAAAAAGAAAAGAAAAAGAGCATAGACCTGATAAAATGTGCAACCTGCTGCATCAGTTCATGTTTTAGAGGCAAGCAGTATGGTTGTGAGGAAAAGGTATTGCATTAAAAAAGTATAAGTCTGTCTGCGTTTTGCATGTAAGTATATTGAGTATGAGTCCTCAATTTAATGTTTTGTTTTTTGGTTCATGTTGTGTCCTTAAACCAAAGACATTTATGCACAATGTGGAGGATAAAGTCTATAGAGTTGCAGGGCCAGGAACACAGAAACACAGAGGTTTCCCCAGATGATTTAATGGCACTACAGGTTTATGGGTTATAGCCATATTTTTTAAATAATTATTTAAACTTTCAGAGAAATCCTGTTTTCTTTAGTTTGGCATGGCTTATGGCTCTAAATGCTACAATACCTACAAGTCTCTTATTGCACTCTACGATCATTCATCCAACATTGACCCAGAATCAGTAAGTGACTTAATTTAAGCAGCACATCCTGTCCTATTTCGTGTTACTTCATTTAATCTGTGTAAATAGGCACAGCTTGATTTGCAAAGTAGTAATGCATCCTCCCGGCTTTTACATATTTATTGTCCCAACTCAGTTTATACATCCTGTCTCATGTTCTGCAAATAAAGGAGGCATGTGGCTGTTAAGTCTAACTTGGTACTTGGTACACTTCTTCATAACGTATATCTTCAAAACGCACCCACCTCACTACTACTGCTACTACTACTACTACAGTGAAATGGTGGTTATGCACAGCAATAGGCTGGTTTGTTATTGGCTGATTGTGCCAGTTTATTGCTGTCAATCATGCTGGTGAGTCCAGTGTTTCCTCACTACTGTTTTACTTTATCACTTTATGTGGATGGTGAATATTTTCAGCTATTGTCCAAAGTTTCATTTAGGTGATTGGTGATTGGATGCACTTCTCTTTATGCATACTGTTTATAGTAATCTTGCCCAACACAGTTTGAGTTAGTAAAAATAAAAATATAAAAAATAGTGTGTTATAAAGATGTCCACTACCTTTGTGTCTTGCAAAGTAGCGGCCCAAGACGATGAGTAGACAGAGCATGGCGAAGACGACCACGGCCACCACTCCTCCAATTACTGCGTGGTCCACTGTTCTGGGTGTTCCTTCTCCAGCTCGTGAATCTGAAAGCAAAGGATTATAAACTCAGAGTGGATACATATCATAACTCAGTGTTACACATGTACCTATACTAACTTTATTAGTAAGTTATTTTGTGTTGCAGCTTCACATTGAAAATAATACACGTATTATGCTTTGCAATGTGCGTTCTTTTCATATTGTTTGTATCCAACTAACAAAAGGTAACAAGAAGTTCATCTCTCGGGACCAGTTTGGCTCCTTTTTATCTGGTTGACATTTTAATAACCACTCTACGAAATTGCCACAACAATAACAGTTTAGATTGCAATCAGGAATTTGATTAAACTGAGCAGGGAAGGAATTACCATATTCCCGCTGGACTGTGAGAAATCATTCAGGGACAGATTTACTAAGAAAATGGTGTCGCGTAAATGTGCGATGCAGTTTTTATTGAGTTTGAGGCTACAATCTGTGTGTATGCAGTGCCTGATTTACTAAGGAAGCAGCTCATTAAGCAGTCAGGTCCTGGTACTGAACCTCCAGACGGTCTTTGCCAGTAAAGGAGAGCTTTCTGTGAGATCACCAAGCTCAGAAAGGAAATGATAACGTAGTCATCTTGATGACAAAATAATTACTTTGGCACATTCCACCAAGAAAAAACTGTTACTATTAACCAGACTCATAAAATTATGACATTACAATCTTTAGCATGTATCTAATTAATAATACATTATATTATTTATTAACATACAAGGTACAAAGACAAATAGAGAGAGAGAGAGTGGAGGTAAATGCAGCCAAATGTACACGTCTCAACAGAGCCTGAAGTAATTTTAAAGTTCATTATTAGTCAAGTTCAAATTCAAAGTCTGATGACCAAAAACCACAACATCTGTCCACTATTCCTTCCTCCGATATTGTATTAAGCCTAAAGTTCTGTTTCTAATCAGCAGTTTTCAGCTTATTTACAAGCCTATATTTAATGCAGGCTCCTTTTCCTACTAAAACTTTCCTCGTGGCTCTCATAAATCCCATCACTGCCAGATCTACACCGCTTTTTGAGACATGGAAAATTTTCCTCATAAAACTGACAGTGGCAAATAGTTTGACCTCAGTCTATCCAGTGGAATACATAATCAAGCTGTGTTAACACATCTGCTATTATTTGCATGATACTCCCTTAAATACATATGCAATGAGGAGAGAGGTGCCCATTTAGACACAAAAGACACGCAAACTACAATAAATACAACATGTTTTTGGGCAGAATGTATTTGACAAGTTTCTTGCATCACCCTTAAGTTTTATACCTAGTAAAAAAAACTCCTGTGCACAGTGCACAAAAGAAAACATTCACAAATGACTGAAGGAGTTGAAATAGTTAATATATTTTTTTAACATTCAAAGAAGATGTTAAGTAAAAATGTTTAGTACTGGACAACAATCCCCTGAACCTCCTGGCTTTAATGCTATGCGAAAACTATTGATCAGGTGTAGGGATCCATGACAACCCAAAGTTAATGTCTGTTTGTGGGTGTGATTGGCCAATCACAGCACAAAGGAGAAGCACATATATAGCACCACACTAAGTGAGTGGGATGGGTGAGGAGAAAATGATTCGTGTTGTTGATTCACGCTGTTGCATTGACATGCGACCTGGAATAAATTCTGCGATGTAATGTGTACATTAGTAATACAGTTTTCTGCTTTTAGCTTGTTAAGAAACCATTTCACCGCACACTTAACCTTCACTTCCTAGCTAATGTCTTTTTTTAAACACTTATCTTATAGAAAACAGGGAATGGCAGAAAAAGGTGAAGTCAGAAGAGGAGACTGAACAAACATCCGGTTCTTAGCAATCAGATCACGTGTCACAGCCCCCACCATCCATTAACTGTAGTAACTAAAACCCCTCCAAACGCTTCTCCAGCCTTGTTCTACACTCAAGGGATTTGCTGAGTGAGCTCCAGGAAACAGAAAGAGCAGGCCACAATTTATTAATGAATAACAGAAACAGAGAGAAACATCATGGATAACATCAGTTGCCGCCCACCCCTACGCTCCCGCATTACTCCACCTGCAGGAATAAAAGAAGTGTGGGGGGGAGGGCATAGCAGTGCTATCTGTCAAACTCAACAAAACATTACCTGATAGATCTAATAGGTTATTTTGACTTCAGATTTTCTTTTTTAGTGCTGGGCAGATTCAATTAAACTGAGCAGGAATCCTTCTGACATCCAATTCGCTCTTGTCAGGCTGCTAAAGCTGTGCTTTAACACACTTTCCTATTACGATGTTAATGTGGACTTTGGCTTAGGGGGGGAGCAGAGGAGCATGTGTTTGGTGTGTGTTGTCAGGGTGGTGGGGGTGGCTTAGACGTTTGCAGAGAATCATTCTCGGTTGTCTGTATCAAACCTTTGCGGTTCAAATTAATTAAAGAGGGGGATGAGAACATCAAAGTCCACAAAATCCGACCACAACACACAAGTCTTCACATGATATAATATTTTGCTTCCTTCCATAATAAGCTCCGCCTTGTGGACTAACCTGAGTAAACAAGACTAGCCATTTAGAGCCTCACCACTACTGGCTATGAATGTAAAGTATGGCCTGTTGGTGGTGCTAAAGGCAAAGTTCTGGGGTAAAGTGAACGGAAACCCCCCACCCCCACCCAGCGAGGCTGCTTTAATGTTAGAAATCCGTTGACAGCTTGTTTCAGGATTGAAGTTATATGATGCTTACACTAAAAGAAGTGTTCATACCCAAGAGTTATTTCTTTTTAGGACCATTTCATCAGAAAGAAATACTCTACATGTCTTATGCTTCATTTTTAACATTTCACCAAAATTCAGCCTGACATTTTTGATATCTTTGGAAACTTTGTAAGCTCCACTTGAATTTAAAATAAAGAGGTTGATTCTTAAAAATGCCTGACAAGATGCCATGTTTTCAGGAGGAGGTTTAACAGTTAGAGTGGAGACAAAGAGACAAAGAGATCCAAGAAAAAAGTCAACAAAATCTACAGGAAGCGTCTTCTGGGCACCATGGATATCAAATATTTCATGGTTAAGGGTATTTTGGTGGCCAGTAGGAACTAGATGATTGATCACAAAGTGAGCGTAGAAGTAGCCAATGGAAATTGTAATTTGAAAGACAATTCTGGTTTAAAACTACTTGAGTTATTTTTGTGGCTTCAGCCATTGATCCCTAACCATCTGAGGCAACTGGATCACAAATTCATTCGTCATGTGTGAATCTGTCGTTCTAGGCTTCATGTTTGTCTCTTAACACAATGGTTATGGATCAATCATCATCCTATGAAGAGCTATTGGCAGTTCTGGAATGATCGTTTTTTTTTAACGCTAACGTAACTGCTTCTAGCATCAGTTATTTCAAAAGTGGGTAGTATTTCTTCATTGAAAAGACAGAAGAATGACACTGAAGGCTTTTCTTGAAAAGATGTTTTTGCTCTTCTTCTGATGGACTTTGGAAAGAGTTTAACAATGTTACATGGATCATTGATCTGATTGGGAGTTTACCCATGATAGACAGATGGTACATCCAATCACCAATTTCCAATGATGAATGATGAATTCCCATATTTTTCTGTGTAAAATACCATCTGCTGCAGTCATGGTTAATCTTCCCCATCACTAATAACAACATAGTACTCACTTATTTAAGTTAAATTAATTGCTGAGCTTCTTCCTGTCAGGTGCTGTTTCTGTTTATGCCGTCCAGTTGCCTTTCTTCCTGTCTTCCGATATAATCTTTGCAAATTTTATAGGTGAGATTTCAATATAGTTTAATTGCTCATCTTCTCTCTATTATAGCTGACAGTTTGTTAATTTGTATGCTTTTGTCACTTAGTTGGAACCTAATAAGAAATCATTTATTAATAATCTACATGTCGGGAACCTGTGGTATGACGTGTTGAAAACAAATATCTTGCTCTCCGTGACAGGAAATAGTGAAAACAGAAAGCAATTTCTTTGTTCTCACGCAAACACCTCCTGAAATTTTGACAGCACCTTGAGTGCAAAAAGAATCCATATTCATTGTTGTCACAAGAAGATTTTGGAGTGTGATTTTTTATGTAGTGTGTGGCTGTTAACTAAAGTAGATTTAGCTCTGCCGGTGTGTTTTCATTACTGAAAGCCTTGCTTTCCTGACAACCTCTTTTCTTTTCCTAGTTTAATTTTGCAACAGTCTTCAGAAAGGTGGATTTGATTTTGATTAGATAAAAAAAAAAAAATTATTCAATCATTGCACCCACACAAGTTCACTGAAAATCAAAGTGTTTACAAAAGCTCAAATTGTTTGCTGGATCTTGAACTTTTCTGGTCAGTTATGTTAAGACTTCTTTCTGGAATGATGAATCCAACAATTTCTTTCATAATCAAACCAAACAATAAAGGGTTGTCTGAGTTACATATTGAAACATACTGTTTGTAAGGCCAAGGAACTGTTTGGGTGACAGCTGCAGAGCATCTGCTGTCAGTTTCTAGAAGCACTCAGTTGCAATGACACCACATAAAGCAATTTGCATGTCATATCAGTGAGTATCACTTATGAGCAATTACTGTCACCTACTGAAATACAGTATATTTGTGTTACTATCTTACATATGGAGTCAAGCTTGGAAATTGCACGGGTCATTGTTGCAGCAAGTGCACATTAAAAGCATTTTTAGTTATTGCCTTTCCTTAAAAGTCACATCTGTCACGGATGAAAAGCACCTAACTTCCACATCAAACCAGAAAACTGTTACTGTTTCTTGGTATTAATTATAAAATGAGGGAGAAACACATAATGCTTACGCACATGTGTGGGACCTAACTGCAATCAATATCCCAAATAGTTTGGTGCCATTAAAACAGCTATTTGAAAGAGCCCTGTGGCCATTCATTTAGTGATCATGACTCAAAGGAGTGCTTCCTCCAATTTCTTGATGCTGATTGTGTCAAATCAACACATTCATCATCAAATAAATGATGCAGCCCCCTCAAGATATTTAGTGCATTTTAGCATATTGTTTTACAGCACACTAACTGTTTATATGCTTAGCTTAGCACCAACTCTGTTTCTAGCAGCAACAGGCAGCTGTTATCAGCAATCAAACTGTGATAAATCCAC
The DNA here is from genome assembly GCA_028641955.1 of Protonibea diacanthus. Taxonomy (NCBI): domain Eukaryota; kingdom Metazoa; phylum Chordata; class Actinopteri; family Sciaenidae; genus Protonibea; species Protonibea diacanthus. The sequence goes on from CM053990.1 coordinate 13,181,012, forward strand.
CATATGCCACCTGTCCAGCACCAAACAACAGACGAAGTTAAACTAGGACAAGAAAGTTGAGCACCGAACAGCTGAAGAACAATAGTTGGAAGAGATGCCCAGGGCAGATCGTAGAGTAGTGCCTCTAAAATAATGCACTTGCTGAATTTTTTGCTCAGGCATTGTGAACCTGTCTAATGTCTCAATGAGGCTAAATATTTTTTTATTTTCAGAAACCGCATAAGAAAGAAGCAAAATGTCCAAAAGATAGATAATACCCATAATGGTGGTGGTTATTATTAATGTACTCTGAAAACAATAGTAATTCTTTATGTTCCAAAATCAAAAGGCCTTGCCAAATCAAACTAAAAGACAAGCTGTCAGTTTTAAAGCAAGGAATAGCATAAAAATAGTTGCAGAGTCAAGCTCTTTGTTTTCTTATTTTCCTAAGTCCATTCTGTACGGACTTATCTGAACACTGACACCCAGCTCGGCATCCCTTTGAAATGTGTCTGAAATATAAATGATTAATCACAAATGGGCTTCAAACAAAGTGTCCACGGGGCTAAACAAAGCATGCAACAGTCAATCATGAGTGGTCATTCCAGCAGGGGGAGAGATGCCCACCTAACGTAGGAATGCGGAATATCTCATTTTCATAGGACATGTTGACAGAAGCTTGATTTGAGACAGAGGAGATCTCCTAATTGGATCTTCTAATCTGCTAATTAAGCATTAGTGATTTCACTGGTGTGCCCATGCTGCCTGCAGATAGAGGGACAATCAGGAATACAGCAGCTATGTGGGTGGGGTGTCATAAGAGCACATTGGCTTGTCAAGATCCACTTCCATTGCCCGCAACACTCTCGGTTAAAGAGTGAGTGTAATTAAAGTCCCAATGAACCTATTCATTGAACCTATTTAAAAATGTCAGTTAAATCTTTTGCCTCTCGGTTAGCACACTACGCTGCTTACATACAGAGTGACTTGGCACAACATTTATTGAGCCTTTTTAAAACATCAGAAAGTGTTTCAATTTACGAAGACAGCAACACCATTAAAAACGCAGCACCAAAAAAGGTCAATAAGTTGAAAATGAAATGATTAAATACCAGTGTCATAAAATTCTTTAGCAATGACGTAAGAGACAGATCTGTCTTAGATCACTGATCCTGAAATGTGTTGTCTGTGAGTTAAAGACCTCATTACTTGATATCTATTACAGAAACTGGAAAAACCAAAACCACCTTGCTTGAGGATCTCAACCAGATAACCTGTAATAAAAGTGTTTAAAGAGTGCTCCAGTGATTCAGAATTGCACTTGCAGAAAATTGGAGGGCTCTCAAAAGTCAGATATATAAAGAAAGAATGGACTAAATGGATGCAGCACAGCCTGAGATACCCTAAATTTAGGGCTGCTGAGTTAGTCCTCAGTGTGGGTCAAACACAAAAAATTATACAACCTAGATTTCCCACAATACAGCCAACAGCTTCTTTTTTTACAGTCCACTCCAAGTTTAGAAAGCTGATAATCAGGGTCATTCTATGTTTGTGTAAAGTTAATGATGTGCCCGCTTTATTAAAGACAAAGATTTGATTCAGGGAAGGAAGTGATTGTAATGAATAACAAGGTTAGATGTAATGCACGATGACAACTTACATCTTGCAACCTTTGGTTATTTTTAACCAACAAAATATGAATTAATTTGCATTCATCTGCCTTTGCCATATAGATGATAATTTCCTCAATTGGTTATGTAGTGGGAGTCTGTCTTAAAGTGGAAAAAACAATGAGCCACTAATTTCTTTAAATGTGGAGCAGCTTGATTTGAGGTAGGCTCTAACATCATTTTACTGTAATTCAATAAGACAAAGCAAAGAGGACAATGAAACTTCATATCATTATAAATGTATATCTTTTTCACTCTTTAATTTATTTTTTTTTTTTATACCGAGGGGCTGTCTTCTGGAAATAACACATCACTTGTATTCAATTTCAACTCCCTTCCATAAACTTCTAATAGAAACTCTCAAAGTATAAAAATGAAAGTTAATGTAATTTCAGAAATTAGATGAATACATTTTCTTATTGACACCTGGGAGACAGGAGCATCGGGGGATGATGCCATACAAAAAAGCAGTTTTTGTGGTATTCCTTGTGTAATATATACCTTTGTACAAGTAATGAATTTTATTTTTTAAGCCAAACAATTCAGTCATGAGATTTCAGCTCCTTAAATAAGCCAATAGTGCATTATCTCCTATCTCCTGTTTTTTTTTTTTTTTTGATGGAGCTATTCATCATTTATCTAATCACGGCCGGTCTTCATCCAAAATGTAATATAATTATGGGCTATAACTGTTCTCAGGATATTACGCTGTATCTAGGCCACGGCTAGCTCGATAAACACCTTCTAATAATGGCTTTTAGTGGTCTCAGGAGTGACTTATCCTAACACATTGAGGACTCTCTATGGCCCCTAAGGCCAAATGAGTTTGCAGCTTGTTGCAGAGATGCACATCAGTCCTGTTAATGGGGACACTGTTTGGAAAAAAAAAAAAAGAAGCCCAGTGGAGCTTCTCTCCATCCACCAGACTGCCCTTTCTTCTCTCATGCGTGATTATCAACCCCCACCCCTCCCCGTCACCCCCACCAACACTCTCCTCCCATCCCGCTGTCACTGAGCTGCCTCCAGCCTTGGTCATTTCAACACCAGCTGAAAAACTCCCCAGGATTTATGCATGTGGTTGTGAAAGGTGGCCAGAAGCCTGGTTTGTGTGTGTGTGTGTGTGTGTGTGTGTGTGTGTGTGTGTGTGTGTGTGTGTGTGTGTGCTCGTGTTGAATGTTCTTTTTTTTTTTTAGCCTGACACCAGACATCTGAGCGTTCCCTTGTGTTAGAAAATGTAATCTCTTGACTTCAACAGAGATAAGATGAAAATAACTGACTGACAATCGCTGATATGTTCTCTATAACGGAATGAATGGCGTTACATGACATTACTTATCATCAAGAAGCACAAAGCAAATAAGTAAAACAGTGTTAAAGTGATTCAAAGAGAAAAATCTTGTCAAGGTCATAGTCACAGAAATGTAAGGCGTTGATTAAATTGACTCCCTCAAGTCAAGTCCTGTGTCTCCTCTGCTCTTGGTACATTGATTATAACAACAGAGGAGACTGTGTGTATCCTGGTGTTGTGAGACAGAATAGTATCAGTGAAATGACATCGGGGGCTTTGTGTAGATCTGTGTACACAGCAGACAGCCCTGGGTGAAGGAACTGTGCCAAGGAAATGAGGGACTAATCCTGGAAAAGAAGCCTGAGACAATGCTTGCATTTACATACATGCAGTAAACAGATTGAAGTACATTCTTTGGTCAAGGTCATACACAGAGAATTGTTTACACAAAACTTTCATAGCTTACCCCAATGACTCTACCGATTTCCATAAATCAACAAATGAACACATTCTTTTTTGTTTGTATTTTTCACTGTAACTTTTCACTGTAAAGGGTCACTAAACAAGCTGCTGTTTTTGATGAGATGAGAGTGAGGATGTGTTGGAGCACCACGACAGTCCTCATTTTTAAAGAGCTACGTAGGTTTTGGGTGCTTTTCAAAACACGTCCTCTTAAGTTGTTTTGAGGTTGGAACAAGACTCCCAAGACTACCAAGATTCTCTCAGAACCACAGCCACATTAATCCTAATTGATCAGTTGTTGGTCACAAACTGAAGTCCACAGCTTGAAATTTTGAGCTGGTGATGGAGCTAGAAGAGAAGTTAAGGCATCACTGAAGCTATTATAATTCATCCTGAGGGTGACATGAATGTCTGTGCCAGAAACTCAGTAAGCGGTGCAGCACTTTCTATAGTTAGTGCTAGTCTGTGGACAACACTTCTGCATACTCGCACACATGCTGTACATAAAGACTGGCCTGCCACTGGGGAAAATAAGGATGTATGTAAACAGTGTCGGGAAATCTCAAAAGGACGGTCATAATTGAAATTTCCTATATGCTTAATCACAGCTACTTAAATAGGAGTAACTGAAATGTGTGTAGTTTGTGTGATAGCTCCAAATGTGTTCACATCAGTGCGGACGTGGTCTTAATTTCCACTGAACCAGCACAGAGTGGTTATTAAAAAGTACATCAAAGGACATTTGACCGTTGTTGCACAGACCCGTGGCTGCTAAGCGGCAATAAATGTTGCAGAGTCAAGAGGAAAAAAAAAATAGAATTCAGCCATTATGTAAAGATGGAGACCTAGCAGAATGTTTCTTCGTTATCGTGGTCCCTGTATGCCTGCTTTGTCATGCTATTTTGGCCGTCTTTGAGGAGCAGTGTTGTGGCACAATCTCTGCCTGGTGTAGCAACGCTGACAAAGACCTGCAGTGATAATAAAATCCTTTAGCAGGGCTGAGTGCATGGTGTTGGCCTCTAATCCCAGTCTCACCTCAAAGGAAATTCAGACCAGCTTACATGCATGGATGGTGTCAGGGAAAAAAGGGAAAGGAAAATCTGCTGTATTCCATATACAGCTCACATTATAGCCAGAAGTCATCTCAGTGCTGCTAAAAGTGAGTGAAGCCGGTGATAAAGGATGATCTCCAGTGTTGGCCTTGTCTTATGTACACATAATACTGGGGGCATTGCTTATTGATAGATTTTTAAAATGAATATCCTTGCAGTGACAAATCCCTAGTTGTAGCTTGATTGATTCAAATTGGAAATTTACTTTGTCTGCCAACACTCAGACCAAAGAAAGGGAAGAAAGGCTTAAGAAAGTGACCAAAGCCTTGGAAGAAAGCATTTAAAACGAGAAAACAAGACATTTACATTGAATATTAATAATCTATTTCAACCGATGTCTGATCATATTTATTTTTTATCCACATCTCATATTGCTGGAAAGGGTATTTTCTTATAAACTCTCAGTCAGTATTCAGTGCTGAGTTTTTTTATTTCTCTTCCTTTTTGTCCTCCATGCCAGCACTGGTCCAGCCAAGCTCACAAAAACAGTACAACTGTCTCCGATGAAAGTTACATGACTTAGTTGCTGTCATGGTAACATTGAGTCTAAATGTAAATTATAATAGGAGCATTCAAAAGCAAGGAACATTCAGGTCATATGCCTTGGGAGAAATAATGCCAGCCTCAAGCTCACCACCTGTTTTGTCTGCCCGCTTGGAGTATCAGCCACATTATGAAAACGATTAAAAAATATATGCTCCATTTTCAATAAAGGCACATTTCACCCCAAATTTCTTGAAAGATTGCATATTTACTGCCACCATAGTGCAATAAACAAACTATTAAAGTAAAGCATTTGCATAAGCATTCTTGTTATATCAATTTGCCCACATTTTTATCAGATCTCGATATAAATATTAGACAAAGAGTGTGCAAGGAAAGTCATGTGACAGAAGTAGACAGCCAAAAGCATCTGGAGGCTAAGTCACTTACGTATACTGTAAGAAGGTAATCAGATTGGTTAGATACTAATAGACTGTCAACACTTGGTCCAGATTGAAATATCTTAACAACTATTAGATTCAAGAGAGATTCAAGATCCCCACTGGGTGATCCCTTAACCTTTTCTTTAGTGCCATCATCAGATCAAAGTTTTAATTGGTCCAATACTACCAAAAATATGCAAGACAAATAACATTCCCAACTGCCTCAGCTGTACTTTTTTCCCCGTGCTGATTAGCAAATGTAAGCATTCTAACATGCCAACATGCTAAACTAAAATGGTCAACCTAAGCATTACACCTGCTACACAGCAGCAAGTCAGCATTGTGACGGTAGCATTTATAGAGCCGCTAACATGGCTGTAGACTGTAGACAAACTACACACACCTGGCTAAGCTGCTTTTGTGTGCATTCACACATGCATCGCATAGATGTTTACCTCATCCAGATATAGCCTATATCTAAATATAGACTGTATGTTAATCATAGGTGTTGATCTTAGTTCCGCATGGACACATGCTGCTCTAAGCAGGCCTAAAACACAAAAATCAACAGTTGTACAACTTCATTTCTGTTAGCGTATCTAGCAGAACCGGGGAGATTACTGTCAGTAATAGCTCTGATGCTTTCATCATTATTTTATGTATAATTACTGTAGGTAATATGGTAAATTGTTAGCAAGAGGTTTAAAAAGGGTCTGTGAGCAATAATGTGACAACAGTTGGTGAGAGACTGCTCTGACAGAGCAGGTGTTCAGCAGGTAGCAGAGCTGGGCGGCAGATGAGAATGATTGACAGTTTAAATTAATGTGTTATTTATTTATTTATATATATATTTTTTACTGGTCTGTGTGCATCTGGTGGCTAATGCAAACCGTTTTGATAAAAGAAAGTACATTAAAAATGACAAAGAAATACACAGTGCTATTACCAATTTTTCTGAAAGGGTTTCTAAAGGATAGCATGATGGCCAAAAGTATGACAACAAAACAACGTTCAGAAAATATTTGACACCTGTTGACCTGTTTAAAAATCCTAACTCCAGGCAGCTCTTTGGACTAATAAACATCAGATTTATGTCACAGGTGAGGAGAAAAATCACAAATGATTATACTTTCCAGTCTATTTCATAACTTTCCTGTCTATTTCATCATGTGAAAGCCAGACGGAACCTTAGAGGTTCACTTAACTTTCAGCAGGAGGTGAGTTATGAGAGGAGAAAGAGGTTTTGGAGGGGGGACACCCTGTCATACTCAGCTGTGAGTCTGAAACTAATTAATGCAGCATATGTGCCTCATTTGAAGCGAGCCACAAATGCAGGTTCCAGCCAGTGAGTACCAGTCTCAATATGCATACACATCTAGCTTCGCACACACACACACACACACACACATACATCTTGAATAAAGGAATCCCACTGTGGCAAATTCCACAACAGAACTAAATTGGAGCACTTTTCTGAGCTACAAACCATAATTTCTTTTTCCAAAAGGGTGAAACAGGTTCGCACTTGATTAAAATCATGAAGCACTGAATGCGGAAAAACGTTGGAAACTCTTGTAATATTCCTGCAGTGACCCAGGAGTACCACCCCGTTTGACATCCCTGCCCTCCTTATCTTTCAGAAACACATCACTTTCGGATATTCCACATTTGCTGACCGTTGCGGACGCAGTAAATACAGTTGCTGTGCAAATGCTGCAAAATGTAACCCTTTGAACTCTTGTCTGTACTTGCTCTGTTTTTACACTCTTTATTTACATGCTTAAGACATAGTCTCTAGATGTCTTGTTGCATTCAGAATGAATTCATCGGAAATGCTATAAATCAGTCATGTTTCTCAGTAACATATTAGTTGTTCAGTTAAATTTTTTAAATAAATTTAAACAACATTTCCAAATCTGACTGAGTTACAGGGGCGTTTTTAAATGCTATGTTCACTTAGTTGAGGGATACAAGGTTCAACCAAGGCCAAAACCATCTCATGATAATCAAACCATTTCTTTTGTGCGCACACAATTATCAAACTACTGCTGTGGCTGTCAAAAACCTGCCACTGTGTCCCTTTAACCTACCAATATGTCATGTAGTCAGTGATGTTGGCGACGCCATCTGTCCCTTTGATAGTCAGACGACCCAAAATCACCTGTGCACTGCTGTCTCTGAAGTCTACAAGGACCCAGTTTTCAAATCAAAAGGATAGCATTTGGAATCGGGCCAATTTTTTTTAAAAATTGTGTCATTCCAAATCCTATCCATATTCAGCATAGTATAGCATAGTAACCAGACGTAAATATACACATTACAGATATGGAGTGCATACATCAAACACACATAGAACCCTCTAAAAATAAACATGTTTCCTAGGTTGGCTGTCTCATACAGCAGTAATCAAGAGTCTGAAGAAAAACTGCTACTTTGTTGCCCATCAATACCTGGTGATTTGGCACATTGTGGCCTTGTCATTTAGTGAATGTCTTGTCTCTTTAATGACATCCATATGTGACAGCTTAGTCCTTGGATGAAAGGGAAAAGTCCTGCGCTTCACCTGCCACAATCTCGCTGTGAGCAAAGTGGCCATTATACTGCTGTATTCCTGTCTACTATTAGATCTCTGAACGCGGCTCAATTATCCCACTACTTTCACATGCTTGCTGACAGCCGTGTTGGCAGGTGTGTCCTTTCCAGATGCGCTCACCTCTCCGGATGGGAAATTAGTCAGTGCAGCTAGCCATCAGCTAAAGCAACTGACATCTTCCACCAACATGCCCTTTCATTAAGAGTGACGAGATGAACTGAGATGAGAAGAGCAAATGCTAGTTGAACATACAACACCAAAAAGGTGCCTCTGAACTGTGGACTACTTTTGTCCATTTTTAGTAACAAACTACTTGCAGCGAGTTGATTTGCCACATGCAGGTAACATTACAGCAAATTGAGCTCCTCCACCAAGCAAAGGCCTGATTATTGAGTGGGGCGTTGATGGGCACAATCTGTCCCAAAATGCAGTTGGACAAAACTGAGAAAAGCAGTCCATGGTGGTGCAGTCACTCCTGCTCAAAAACACCTAAAGAGTAATAAGTTGTGTTAAGCCATTTTTACTGGCTCCTCTGGAAGTTTTATCTTGTTTTGTTCCAAAGTTACAGTGATTCATCTCTGTTGGTGCAAGAATGGCATACTGTACTATGCTACTGCCAAAATAGTGCACTTAAACAGAGATAAACAGTGTAGACTTTACAGTATGTTATTGGAACACATTCTGATTGGGATCCATGATCATATCTCACCAGTTTATGATTGAAATCAGGGCCATAGCCAGAATATTAGAAAGTCTATTCAATAGTGAATAATCTTTCAATATGTAGCCACCAAAAGAAGCCTGGAAACCTATTCTATCATGATGACAGAGATATACTCCATACCCTGAAGAAGACAGTCATGTTGAAACATTGGTAAATTATTTAAAGATTTTTTTGAATTGAAAAAAAGTGTGCAACTATCTTCTTTACACCTGTAAATTTTTTATCTCCACACACAATAGTCTAAATGTGATTTTAAAGCCTTCCCCACAATGTCAGGAACATAATTCTGGTGAAGATGTTCAGAGTTTACGGCCCGCAAAACTGTTTTGGTTCAGTCACACTGCTCTCATCAATCTTATTTCCAGCCACAGATCAACTTGGTTGTTCCCTCCTTTATTTTATGGGTTGGTATATCTTTAGTTGACTCTGCTATTTTACTCTGTGAGCATTTATGCAACTCTTTTTCTATAGTTTTGATTTAGAATGAGCACCTTTAACTCTGTGGGTCACAGAAGTGAAAATGACTTTGGAGTCAAGAGTTTCCAAAAGCTGGAAGAGCAGTGGCGTTATCTGCATGTAGAGTAAAATCAGTCATTATGAGTTTTTTTTATTTTATATATATATATATCTCCAGTTTCTGTGTCTCTCTCCCATTTCAGCATCAGAGCTAAAGCTTAATTTATAAGAACAAAACATTTCAACGCCCACTTCTCCGGTCTACTGGCAGCTCATCTCAGAGCCTCTTCTTTTCTCTGCTGCATGTTTAATTTGTTCCCTCCTGCCCTCCACGCCTCTTCCCCTGTACCTGGCCTATTTTGGTGGGAAATGGACAATCTCTGGAAGAGCCTTCGAGCTCAATAGTGTCTCAGCTTCCTCTCCCTTTTAGTCACGACAAGCGGGGCATCACCATGGCAACAACATTAGAGAGGATATGGGGAGCCTGGCGGTCAGTGCAGATGCTTTTCTATCAGGCTCCGACTTGGTGTCACACACTGGGCATGGAAAATTAGACATGGATTAGCATTTTTCAACTACATTGGAATTTTAAAATAATACATTATTAATCATAACACTTGACGAGAGCACTAAATTATATGCACTTAGCTTTCTGAATTGATTTAGCTCCAAATAATTCACAAATAAAGTTTACTTCTTAGGAATCCTAAGTTTATTTATGAGTTATTGAGTGTAGAAACTCCCTGGGTGGGTTCCTGGATGTTCAGACTGAAAACATTACCTTGTGTTGATTGTTAGGGCCATGATGTGTCAGGAACAGGTGAGATAATGAAATATAACCCAGGAAGACCGGTTTGAATAATTGATAGAGAGTATGATTGTACAACCTTGGAAAGTAATTTACGAACAACCATTTTATCAGAATACGGTGGAACAGTATTATTACACTGTTCAAATTAAACAAACAGGAGCCTGTGCTTGCACATATTTGATTGGCCAACACAGAGCAAGGCCAAATTATGTTGAACTGTGTTGCAGCAATTTTTTTTTTTTTTTTTTTTACAGATCTAAAGTTTGACTGCACAAATAAGATTTTCAAAATAAAAGCCCCCAAATGGGAACAAGCGCTTACCAGGGGGCCCCAGACAAGGCTGGAATTTCAAAATAAGTCATATTTTCATGAATACTCTAACTTTCTGTAGGGCATGCATTTACTGATGTCCCTGCCTTTCTCCCAGCAATGTGGATTCTTGTTTGAATGTAAACATAGTATAATAACTGTCATTATGGAAAATTGCTGCATTTTTACCTATTCACACACAGAGAGACTTGACTGCACCACATCCTCCAAGTCACAGACTGAACTGTCAATAACGTTGACTATTTTTAGTGCAACCTATTAACTTGTTCTGTACAAACTTACGTTATTATTAATGTGTGTTAATAAAATGTGTGCTTTACGAGTATTGCACAGTTTATTTACTGTAATTCATTATTTTCATATCTTGCCTGCTTACCGTGCTTCTGCACCTCTGGGGACATTGATGTTGTTATCATCCTGTTGCCAGTTACTGAATCATTACTGTCAATACATGCTGAATCTGAGCGTGAAAACCAAGTCACTACAAAGTGATTCACTATTCACTGAACTATCATCTGTATTGTATTCAGGCTGGACACCCACATGGGTGACCAGCCGATCAGACCTCTCCTCAGGACTGAGTGGGTATGTGTACAGACTGTGCTTGATTGATATCTGTGACTCTCAGGCTTGTTTTACAACTACTGAACCCACAATAAGCAGTTTTTGCCACTTTTTCACAAGTACAGTATGTACAGTGGCATCTACAAATGCATAAATATCACTTTACATGTACAGTATTTGTTGTGGACCTATGCCATATTTGCAAATTGCTCTGTAATTTCATGGATATGACTTTAGACAACACAAATAAAAAGATAAAAAAACATATTTGTGGATTGTCTTCTGTGAGTTACTATTATTACGGTCCAATAAAAACTAAAGTGAAACAGCTTCAACCTTCAACAGAATCTTGGACATTTTAAAAAGGTTTTTCCTCTTTCACAAAACGATTAGATGGGTCCAAGCTTGTGTTTTTCAACAGTGGTATGAACATGCTTTAAGCTATAGAGGGAGAGCAAGTAGACAGTTTAGTGTGTCATATAGTTCATTTTGCAAAGAGAGAGGAAGAGATTGGTTCAAAATTGGTTTGCACCTCTGGGGTGTTAGAATGAACACGTGATATTAAGGCGATGAACACTTGCACCTGCATTTGAACTAAATTCATTTTGAAATGCTGACCTTATTTACATTTAAAGTAAATGGTGTTTTTTCAAAATCCCATTCTCATTCTTACAGTAAGATCATTGTTGATAACCTCTATAAAGCAGCTGGATTTAAGACTTTATCTTCTGGAGGAGAAAAGGCACGGTGCTATTTCCAGAACAAAACAGGTTTAACCTTGGAAAATGAGCAGGATTACTTTGATGTAGAAAATGTGATCAATATGTCGCGGGCTTGTATTTAAGGTTATATCTGGATTAAGGAATGTTTGAAGGCACTGTTGTGTGGCTGGTTGTTGCATTAAGAAAAGCGAAACAGGCAGTTCATGCGTCAAAATTATCTGTTGATAAATGCTAATTTTTTCCACTGGAAATCTGATTTCACATCAGCATAAGCCTAATGGAATAAATGAGTGTTAATTCTATTTAAATATTCGATAAAACACCTGAACCCTCCACTAATGCTCATTCAACAAATATTGTATACATATTAATGAAATCCCATCTCCATCAAACCACCGTGGAAATCCATTCATCTGGTTTTAGCCCAGGTTCTTTTGCCTTTTACAAATATTTTATGAGAAGGAAGTACTGTAACTGAATATGAAGTATTCCACTTCAACTGAAACAAATGAGACCTGTTCCTTTTTAATTGACTTAAAAAACTTAAAAAGTGACAGGTGGTTAAAACCACTTTGGCAGCACTCAATTAGTCCTGCAATCACTGTTTTTTGGGTCATTTTGGAACAACGGAAAACAAGTTGTAAACACATTAAGATCAACTTTTAAGCAGTTCCAGAGTATCATTCAATCAAAATCAGCCAACACGATGTGTAATGCAAATCAAAACAATTAATAACATATAAACTACTAAATTAAATTAAAATCACTAAATAATTTATTTGGAATGAATAGTGATGGGGAACCCAACCAAGATGCTGTGTGCACACCCACAACCACAATAAGTATGGCAGAAAGCACTTTCAGAGGAGGATCTGCCATTGACATTTTCCATGGAGGCTGACTTACATATTCACATACTGTACTGTACAGTGGTGCTCTTCAGCTTCCAACCTGCAGTCCCAGCATACTTAACACTGATAAAACTTGCATAGGCCACGCAAAGGTGAAATAGCATGGCGAGCCAATCGAATTCTTAAAATGTACCTTGTGATGAATCTGAAGAAAACATTTCATAATAAAATACTTCATACACAGTAAAATAGCAATATAATACAAATATCTGCAGATTGTTTTTTTTTTTCAAATCATGATTACATTTGCTTCAGAGTATATATTGATAAAAACATCACCAGAAAATTGGATTCTGGCTGGTAAAATTAAATGGATCCCTCACTAATGCACTCAAGTTTAAATTGCAGATTTAATTGTAAAATCTTCAGACACTACCCGCTGACTCATGCTACATTATGTAGAAATAACTCAAACTGCATGTGAAGATAATTATTTTCCCATTTTGAATGCCTCTACCACTCTAACCGCTAAATTGCTCCCCACGGCAAGTGTGAATCCCCATAATTTATCATTCAAAAAGACAAGATGGTAGCCACTGGGGTGCTTTCTTGAAGACACCTGAATTGCCTGACACGCACATCAACATGAATCAAGTCCATCTGGCCCCATCTTTTATTTTGATCTAATCTGACCATCCAGTGAAAAGAAACAAAATGAAACAAGGCAATAGAATAATTTATGGCAAGCAAGGCTGGATTACGTTTCTACCCTTGGGCCCCAGACCCTCAGGGGTCACTGTCATTTGGTTTATGGTAATTTCTGTTAAACAGATTTACCAGATTTAACTATGGCTAATTTTTGCTACACATTTTTGCCCATAATTTGACTATTACAGCAAGCGATTGAACAGTTTCCTGATGGAGCAAAACGTCCATAGAAAGTCTGTCACTGTATGCTTATGAATTTGTTCACACAAATTATGATACTGGGGCCACAAAATAATGAAAAAAAGGGATGCAAATTAGGCAAAATGAGAAAATGATGTATATCATCTTCATTCAGATTATTGAGAACGAGCAAATTAGGTCTATTTTTGCCTCCACACAAAATCATCTCATGCTGGTGATATAATCAGTCCTGGCTTCAAAGTGGGTTTTATTTCTCTGTGGCACCTTCAGGGAACTGTAATTGGTTACTTGGTGCAACCATTACACAAGTGTAGGTCCAGCAAAGTAAAGAAACTAAATGTTTGGGATGTTTGGCTGGCTCTATGAAGTGACAGGAAGTAATCTCAACATATTTCCAGAATTAATGCGGTAAAAATATAATGTAGCCTGACTGTTCCTCGGTGGGTGTTCTGTAGCCTCAAAAGACGGTAGGCTCAATCAATGAATGACAGCCTGGCACAATAATGTCTACTGTGCAACAGTAAAAAAGTAGGCATGCTGCAGAGACAGGATACATGTTAAAAAAAAAGAGACATAAAGAGGAAAGTAAAGATACCAACCATGAGCTGCAGGTTCAGTGCTGGGCGTAGTGTCTGAGCACACAAGGAGAGGACATGGCAGTTGAGGAGGGAGGTGTGGAACAGGAGGAACAGCATGCAAATAAAGGAGAAATGGGGAAGGAGGCAGGGAGGGAGCGGGGCAGGGGGAGAAAACAAATGACACCCATAAGCAAGCATTCAGAAGACCAGAACATGACAAAAGACATAAGGCTTAAGGGAAATCAAAATGAACCAAAGGCAGTGCAGAGATAAACATAAGCTTGCACACACACGCACACACACGCACACACACGCGCACACACACACACACACATTTTCCACTGTACACACTGGACGTTCCACTCAGAGGGGAGTGTGGCTACTGCTTGAGGAGATATGGAAGAAACTATTATCATGTGCCGTAGGTAGTTCTTGCTGTGGAGAAAAGACTATCAAGAGGAAATAATTGTGCTTTGTAACAATGAATAACTTGGAAAACACTTCATCATCTATTTACAGAGGGAATGCTTTGTATGGCAGTGACTCAAGTAAAGTTTTTAGGTAACAGAATTCAGTGTTGCAATGGCTTTGTATGGATGAGATATTCACCAACACAGTCTGACAACTTTTACCTCAAATTTTTTCACACCTCGTTTTAAACGTGGCCTTTCAACCCCAGCACTTGTAACCCCTGATGTCCTCTTCTGCAGCTGCCAGAGGAGATCAGGTGCAAGTTCAGCAAGTGAGCTGATGCTACAAAAACGTTCAAGCAAAGCTTTCCTGTTGATTTCACCATCTGAAAGGTGGGTTTCGGATGCTGCCGTTGGATGAGATTTGACAAGCACTTGTTGTGAAGCGTACTTCCACTCTGTCTGAAACCTACATGTCTCCATAGATGTTACATCTGTGCTGCTGCACAGCATCTTCAAGCTGCTTCACCAGTTCTGTCAGCAACACAGCTGGTCAGTAAGAAAGTAAGACAGCAACAATTTAACTGAATTTTGGGGCTGTTGAAAAATGCATATGAGGGTTGTGTTTTGCGTTTTGCTCAATGGTAACAAACATGGAAACAATCTTAGTAGAAGTTGTACAAGCGTTGATCACAAAGTTATTCAAAAATATTTACAGTATGCGCTGCATGTGGTAGATTCAGACATTTTTTATATTTTATTAGGTTCCAAGCAGCGCTGCAGATTCATAATTATGTAATGATTGTCTGAAGTCATTTTCTTCGATACAGTAGCATTCCATTGTAGCTCTACCTCTGTCTGAGACCCATCAGCTTGTTGCAAATACAACCAGTGAGACTGGCTGCATTGATTGGGTTGATTATATCAGATCTAACCAAGGTACAAAACAGAAACAAATCAGACCAGGTGTATGATGTATTATACAGTAACACTTAGAAATGAGACTGCAGCTGAGTGCAGTCCAGTGTATTATAGCTGAGGGGAGCAGAAACACCTTGCTGAGAATGAAATGCTGTGCTGGAGGAAACATATGCCTTTTAAAAACACTTCTGAGGGATATGCTTGTCCACTGACAAATGGGGCTTGTCTAAAAAATATTGCTTTCTAAGTGTTTGTCAAAGTGTATCTGCATTGAAGTGTCAACCTTTAAACACAGTTAAAGTGCTGAAATTAATCTAAAATGATGGAAGCAACATTTGGTCATCTCTGGAACACGGGCAGGTAAAAACAGATCACGTCAAGACAGTTTAAACGGCTGCAGTGTCATTTCAGGAGGCGAAACTGTGTGCCGTAAGTTTCTTTGGCGTTATTTGGCACCAGAGACATGAGAAACTGCCTGTAAGCTATCAAGACACAGACAGATGTTTGTTTAAGAGAGGGAATGGTGCTCAGTACTAATGTGTAAGGGTTCAGGGAGCAGTAGGCCAATGCCGCATCTTAGCTGTGCCGCCAGAGGCTCTGGATACTCTGGAACAATTTCACAAGGTGAGACTGTATCTAGTCCATCTAAGAATTACTGACGACCCATTTCTCTACAAGGTCCTTGAATAGTTGAGACATGTTGATGCTAAATAGTGCCACAGGCCAGTCTTTACACTGACGATTTCTTAGCACCTCAGTAAAAAATACTATTAGTGCCTCAGCATGATCTACATAAGTGGTTTTCCCTTATTATGCCATGGTTTTATCATTATTTGCACCTGTACTTAAATAAGTTAAGCCAGCTGAGTTTGGCCTTAACCCAGGCTTTATGGTATCACACAGCTAGCTCATTTTAAACCAGGGTAGATCAGGTAGACTTGAGGAACCTCTGACACAAGGGAATTCTGCTCTTGGAGCAAGTCCAGTTCAGAGAATCAATAAAAAAAGGATCTTGCCATAGACACAAGCACTATGTTCGCGTGACAAGTAATAAAGATCACACTGTAAAGAGATGGAAGAAATGTTTGCAGCACAGCAATTTACTCGGTGTGGCTTCAATATAACAAGCAGGAAGCCAGCTGATCGGTTATCAATAATGTGTGATATTTACAGTTGCATAATAATTGTACTGACATTCATTCAGACACAACGGGATTTTTGATTAGTATTAGTTCACTGTAACCAGCAGTTCTACATCCCTGAGGCACAAGGAGTGATTTTATTATTGAAAAGCTCAAAAGAAAAAAAAAAAGCTGAAGATATTGTCACTGTAATGTATACTCAAAATAAAATATAGATATCCATGCAATTTCTCAAACTTTCCGCAAAAAAATCTGAAAATGACAAAAGCAAACACACTAAATATAAATAAATGATATGAATAGGAGAATAAGCAAATAGGGACAAAATACATTTGTCAGAGCACAAAAAGTGTCCTATCAAGAGTGTCATCA
Organism: Protonibea diacanthus; assembly: GCA_028641955.1. NCBI lineage: Eukaryota > Metazoa > Chordata > Actinopteri > Sciaenidae > Protonibea > Protonibea diacanthus. Next base: position 13,197,832 of record CM053990.1, read on the forward strand.
TCTCCATGTCCACTCATTTCATATATACGATATGTTGCCCATGTGGTCTTGCTTATATAGGTAAAAACTACCAAGGGATAAGAAAAGATGAGAGCATAAGAGAAGAGGAGGCCCATTTTAATGAGATAAAACATGACATAGCCTGTGGGATCAAAATGTTTCAATGCCATGTAGAGATGGAGATCATAGCTTGTCATTAAAAAGATGAGGAATTGTGGATATTCTATTCTATATAGTATTTCTTTTCTTCCAAGTGTAGTACCCACTTGGTTCCTACTCCTACTTACATAGGTATTAATGTTCTGCCTTGTTCTGCAAAGCCTTGATTAATATGTCTATATTCACTTGTATATCCCTTACAGTGTTTATTGACATTGAATGAGTCCATTAGCCCCCTGCGCGATTATACAGTCTTTAAAATATGTTGATTTCAACTGTATGGATGTTATTGTAGAAATTCAATGGATTGGCAATTATGCTATTTACGGGGTTGGGCATCCATGATCTATTGTAATGTATGATGACACTGAAAATGTCTTTGACTAATTGAGACTTTTTTTCTCTATTTGCTTTTTTATTGACTTGAACTATAGAATGGATTTAATGTTATACAACACTGCATGATGTATTATATCTAGTATATTCATATTTAGTGTATTTAAAATAAAAATAAACTGTAGTAGTGGAGTAGTGGAGGTTGGCACTTTTCATCTCAAAAGTTAAGAAAATAAATTCTGAGCTCTCACTTCCAAGCAAAAAAAATCCAGATCAGAGCAGAATCTGGATTCACTTTCTGTGTGAACACACAGATCTTGACTGATGTGGTGGAATTCTACAGTTTATGATTAAAAACCTGGTAAACTACCAAAGGCCTTGCTTGAAGAAGACTGTTGATGACCATGGATGCTGACTTGCCAGTCTACCTCTACCTCTCCACATGAATGTAGACTGAAAAAGTCCTGCTTGAGAAAGGAAAGGATTTTTATTATTTTATCACATACACAACATTCTTCAATAGTAGTAGTAGTAGCTGTATCATTGAACTTATTATGAAGTAAAACAGTGCTATCTCAAGATAATGGGGTCCTCTTTTTATCTCTGCCATAAATTAGTGTTCATTGGCATCAGAATGTAAAATGAAGCCTCTGTCTCTACAAGACCCAGTCAACTGAAAGGCAGCATGGCCTGGTAACCCTCATTACATGGTGGGTGGCAGCCATGTGGGACCATTCAATATGTCTGCAGCCGAGTGATTGCCTGTCCATTTTTGAGCAGCCTCCTCCTCGTCCACCATCTCTAGCTTCACAGGTCAAACGAGACATGGGCAGCATCCTCGCTGACATTCACAGACATGATGCACACCCATCAGCTCCATGACTTGTAGCTACACTTCCCATGAGGCCTTTGGTGACTCACAGTGACATGACATCTAGCTCAACATGCAGAGATAACTGCATGCCAATCATAATTATATTGGCAGAAATGCATTAGGTGGAACCCCGTGGTACTAAAAATGCCAACTGGCTGCTGGGTGTCGCTGCTGGCTGCTAGATTACTTTTTTTGTTGGATCCACTTTCTCTGACCTACCTTCTCTGCCTCGGCTTTAGTCTATGATTTCCTGTATTTTTCAGAATTTTGCCACCACCCACAGAGCTCTATTGATAGAGGAACTGGTATCTCTCTTCAACAATAGATTTCTGTCGCTAAGAACTGTTGAATGTTGGTGGAAAAAACAGTAAATCTAGGAGGAAACTCTATTTCTGAGACCTGAGGAACTAACAGCATACTGTTGCAAGTTGTTGATCTCTTGTTTTTTGACTGGAGTAAACCAAAGAATAAAATGTCTCTTCAATGCAAGATCACCAAGTCTGTCTCTTAGGGACGATCTCTTGCCAGCATGAAGCTGACACTGTTGTTCTTTTTTGATCTACAAGGACAAATTTAGTAGTAAATAATTCCTAAATGAAAAAGTTGGTGGTCCTCTGATCTTTTTCATTTGTCCAGTACGTTGGTTTATGATGATTAGAATGCTAACATGCTAAACTTAGCTGGTGAACATGGAAGACATTATAGTTTTGACACATCAGCATGTTAATGTTGTCAGTGCGAGCATGTTAGCATGCCGAAGTTAGCATTTATCTCAAGAAGGCCTCACAGAGTTGCTAGCTTTGGTGATAAAAACAAATCCACACTGAATATACATATACTGTACAGATACATCAGATAATAGAGTAGTCTGTATCTTCTATATTCTCTATCCGTTGGATTTGTCCTTACAGATGTGCACCTATGACTGCAAAGTGTTTAAACAATATTAGCAAGTGTCAAATTCAGGATATATCTGCACAATTTAGCAGTTATTTGAACACATTTTGTGCAATATAGTCTAAATATGAATATATGTGTAAACAATGAGTTGAGCTGCAGCAAATCTGTCTTTACCGGTGCCACTTCTCCTGGCAATTCTTTATGAGTTTCATCTCCTTTTGGTCATTGTGGAGCGCAATTATACATCCAGCAGAAAATGCATGTCCACATTAAAAGGATGTGTTGGGCTCCAGTCCAGTGTTTTCCATGATCCTGAGTGTTATAATATCATCGATGCTCTCTTAGGGCTGTATGTCACATGACGGCAGTTATTGCGCTGCTATCACCCTAAATCAAATTAGTGGTACCTCGCTGCTCCAGTTTTAAAATGGACAAAGAATCAAACTGAACAAAGTGGGAACAATATCGCACATTATCTGGCACACTGCATGTGTTAGTTGGGAGAATGTGAGGTGGAGACACATCTAAATTAATACAATTCTTAAGTCACTTCTCCAGATGGTGTTTATGTAATTTAAGACCTTGACAAATGTAATGGATATTTGTTTCTCTCCTCTTCCCTTGCCTGTTTTGTGGTCCTGTCTGTTGTGTGGGTTAAATGAATTGGTTGTCAGCACTGTTTATGGTCTTTCATCAATTAAAAGTAATGCTAGCCTGCCGCCTGATTGTTTTACTTGCACATGGTGCACATTTATTATCTATTTTCTTCATTCAGGGATTAAGCAGTATTGTTCATTCAGCAGTGTGTTGAATTAGGAAATGATTAGTCATATTGTGTTGACGGGGGAGAGAGAGAGAGGTGTGATGAGAGAGACAGAATTTGTGGGAGGATGAATGTTGAATCTCTTCAAAAACAGCGGTGCATCTGCACTTTTGAGGTTGGCTCGTGTCTCACAAAAGACCTCCTGTTTGCCCCGACTACCACTAAAAAGATAATACACTGCTGCCCCTGAGGAGAGCGCAGCACAAAATGTTGCTTTTCATGGAAAATCTTTCTTCCACACAGACATAGAAATGGCAGAAATAAAAACAAAATACAGACAGCCAAGCAATATGGTTAAGGAAACAGAAGATGCTAAAGAAGGAGAAAACGAGAAATTCAGTTCCTGAAAGATGTTTGGAGTAATATTAAAAATGACACAATAATATGTCCTAATTGCAGGATATCTCCATTTAGAAATTTATTTAGTAGTGAAATAGAAATGTAGTCATTTCCCCCATGTCACTTTCTAAATCCTGCCAAGCACTTAAGAGCCATGTGTTGGGGCTCTAATAGATTTTTTAAAGTGCTCTATTCTGTCCCCGTAATGGGTAACTGATAAAAAAAAACCCCAATCCCCCTCTGATGGATTCATTTGGCAGTGGGTTTCTGATCTGTGCGGCATGCTGTGGGTAAATGAAATCATCTGGCAGAGTGGGTTATGGCCATATGAGTCTGTTGCCTTCAATCTATATACTCAGTAATAATGAAATGCCCCTGATAGTTGAAAGCAAAGAAAGGACATCTGGCAGAAACTGTAAGTGTTTAACCTGAAAATATTGGCATGGCAGAAGTGAGGTTTTCTTTAGGACATGAACAAAAGCCAGATATCAAAATTTAGTTTTGTTTATTAATTTATTTTTAAAACTGAATCTAACTACTCCTGAAATATCTGTAATGGTCATTGCACAGGAAGACTGACTGCTCCCCTTCCTTGTCCTGTTAGGAATCTTTTTAGTGATGATTCCCAGTATCCAGTAGCCAGTAATTTTGTCAGTACAATGCTACTGATGGAAATAATGGCCAAAACTACAAAAATGACTCCCAAGTTTTTTGAAATTGGAAATGATTTCTGAACAGTAGCCAGGATTACAGGATAATGGTACACTGTGCTTTCAATCCCCAAGGTTCTTGTGAGTCAGTCAAAGACATCTTCATTTTAGCTGGCCCGATTGAAAACATACTGAGTGGACTGTTACATTTTTTTCCATTAACCAACATTTTTGACCATAAAGATATGCCATTCAGTAAATGTAGCTGATTGGATGACACTACAGTAAAGTGCATTACAGACCCAATAAGACTGTAGCAGCAAAATCCATGAGTGCGCTGAGCAAACGTGCATTTAGAAAAAAAAAAAACTTTACTTCTGTAACTGTGTTATTTCTTCTTTTAAGTTGCAACTTAAACGGTACCTGATAATTCACTAACTAATTTGCAAAGTTAGTTCAGGTAATCATTATAAAATATATGTCTTTAGTATTATTATTATTTACCTAAAAAGTACTTTTATTATTTTCAGCAGGCATGTTAAAAAATAATCAGCGTCTGAGTGCGAATCGGTCAGGACAGCTATAATCAGAACAGGCCTCCAGACTCTGAGGCAAAGGGGCTATCAATCAGTCTGCATAGATAGGTATTCTCTTTAATCCAATCAGATGGCATAATCAAGCACAATGCCTGTGATTTCTGCCAGCCTTGTGAGATTTGTTCCAATTGAGCGGCCTGTCAGAGAGGCTTTGATTGCATTTGGAGCTCAGGATGATTTCTGAGTTCAGGCATGAAGTGATGTTTTCTATCTGCACCCTTTGGAGATTTATACTCACAATAGCCCCGAGTTCTGTTTCTGAAAGAGCGAGATAAAATTTGCTTATTTCAAAAGGGCCTAATTTTCAAGTGCTCATGTTCAGTTATTGTTCATCCCCACCGCTACCTTTTTCCCACAGCACACCTAGAGTATGATCTTTAACTGACTTTATGAATAAGAGATGTGTTTCATATAAAAGCCTATTCTTGAGCCTGCAGTAGGTAAATGTTATAGGACAATTATCAAAATGATACAGTTATCATTGTGAATCCAGTATCCATATCTCATCATTTACAGCCTTTCTAGTAATGTCTTTGCTTTAGCTTTTCCCATCATGCCGGTTCAGGTGATGAACACGCTGCATTGCCATGCTGCTGTTTGTACTGAATGTATTTCCTGTGTGATGGAGCAGCTGTTCAGTGGGAAAAACCAAATCTTTTCCCAATATGTTTTTGTGCTTCAGGGCACTGATGCCCCTTGGAAATCAGAAATTAACTGAGAGGTTCCAGAATAATTTGTGAATTTGTGAACTGGTCTGGCGATGCTGGGCTAACAGGCGTGTGGCCTCAGCCGTTCAGTTTTACCGGTCAAATGACGGAAAGCATTTGAAATTACCTGACAAAATTTTTTTCTGATGAACAATGACAGGAACTGGGTGACCTTAACCCACTGGTAAAGTAACAAGCATACCAACATGGCTGCAACTGTGGCAATATGGTGGAGATATATGGAGTGATTCAAGGCTGTGAGAGGTACAGTATAAGGGAGCGCGCACACACACACAGACATGCACACACACACACACACACAGTTAAAGAGGCTGTGTGAGGGTGATACTGTACCTGGATTGCCTTCGGGATAGGAGAGGGTGGTGGTGATTGTGGTGGTGGTGGTGGTGGCTGTGGTGGGTATAGGGGTAGTGGTAGGAGCATCTGGATGAGAGGACAAATACATGACAAACACAGGGGGGGAAACAAATGAGTATAAAAGCCATGAGGATAAAGTAAAGTCGCTGCGAAGCGATGGTATCACTGTTTGATATATGACCAACAGCTTGGTGTGTGTCATCATGTGCGTGTGAGTCTGCTGTAGACTTTTTGATGAATCGGCAATGGTAATGCGTGAAATACTGTACACACAACAGTGACACTGCAACACATACACTAGTCTCACACCGACTAAGCTGATCAAAGATCTTGTTGGAACTCTTCTCTTTAATGTCTACTCACGGGCTTCACACCATGACATGAAATACTGACAATGCTAACGAGCACATGGTTGTTAGAAGTGATTAAATGTCTAATGAGTAACACATGCTGCTGCTGTACTTATGCTGGCATTGTTATGCAGTGAGCTAGCTTGACAAACAAACGTGTCTCTGCATTCTTAATATCCCCAAGGAAGGTGCAAAGTTTGTGAGGCTACTGGCAACAAAAAAGCAAAATATTATGTATTAACTCAAAGATAATGACACAGTAAATGGCAATGCACAAAAACAGAAGTGGGGAAATAATATACACACACACACACACACACACACAGATAAAATAAAAATAAATGAACAGCGTGAATCAGGGATGTTGAGTACACAGACTTTGACCAGAAAGCATTTTTCCTCCCACGGCATTTCCATTTTTACTTCATTAACCAGGTTAGACTCCCTACAGTGACCAAGGGGAGATATCAAAAGTGACATTTTCCTTGTTGAAGTGGCAGGACTGCACTGATATGAAGCCAATGACAGTGCTGCTTGTTTAGAGACCTCCCATGTTGCTGATTGCCTGTGAATGGACTGGAAAACCTGTTGGGGTTATTAAAAGGTTAATAAAAGGCTGAGAAAATTAATTTGTAGCTGTTGATAAGAAGGAAGACTACACTTAATGAAATAAAGTGGAGGAAAGGAAATGTGTATTGACATGGAAGATGGAGGAGAGAGGAGTCATGGAGACAGACAGGGTGCTTTTTAGTGCTTACCTTTTATGTAATGGTGCATGGTAGGACTTTGTATCGGCTATATTGTGGGTTTAGTGAATGCACACATTGGCTATAAAACAGAACAAGCTGCAGCTGCCATCATTTGTTTGACTAATTTCACTATTACTTCCTTTGCCCCTAGACAACGTACATCGCCATGATAACATTTGGAGTTTTAAATTGCTGCTGTACTTTTATTGCCTCAGTTGATTCACAATACAAAGACCTGTAAGTTACAATGGTGACAAATATGTAAAAATAAATTCTCTCCAGCATGTCACATGGAATTAAATGAATTTATCTGCATGATGAATTTCTATTTATGAATTCTGCATAGCAGCTACACAATTGGAAAAAATGGTGCTGTTGATTTGTAATTGTCAACAAAACCTATACAAAAAACTAAAAACAACAATGACTTAACCCCGAAGTATTGTCTGTATAGCTTATTCTTCACAGCATATCAAATAGGGCTGAAAAAGTCTAAGACAAATATACTATTTACTCCTGTATGAGTAAAAACTGCAGTGACCATCTGTTTTAGGAAATTGCTGAGCCTTTTTAGAGAGGAAACTATATATTTGTGTTCTGTTTTTAAAGATTTACATCTTCAGTGGGAATAAAAATGCTTGCCGCTTTGAGCCACAGCAGCAGCGGAGAGACACAGAGTCAAGAAGTTGGAAAGATGCCACGCCATTGTTCCAACTACCCATTATTCCAAAACCCCCATAGTCAGACAAATGGGCTTTCAGTTCAGTAGTAGTGTTTTCTTACATCCTAGTTCTAAAACAAACACCCCTTGCTCTGAAGGCCTGTCATTCTTAAGATACACACTCGCAAACATAGGTATGTAACTAAACTGACAGAACTAAGAAGTACAAAATTTGTGGAAAACCATGAACCTAACCTAAGTTATTTTTGGTGCCTAACCAAACCGCAACCAAAACCCAAGGGAGATTACATATTTTCGCAGCAGTGTGCTTTTGTTTTTCGGGATAACAGGCTGTCAGACGAGTGGGTTTTTGGTCCAATAGGACATTTTTTGACTATTGGGGTTTCGAAATAATGGGATGTTGGAACAATGGCCAGTCACCATTAGAAAAAAAACACCAGCTTTATTACTGAAATTGAATGCCAGTAGTGAAGATAACACTTGAAACCAAATTGGTAAAATGGAACAAGAGTTGATTCTATATAAATATATAAAATATATCTTATTCTTGATTGTGAGTTACTTTTCATGGGTTTTATTACTTAGAAAAGAGCTGGTTTCAAGGATCGGCAGTTTTGAACAAGCAGAGGTAAGAGAAGTGGTAAGATACAGTGAAGGAATTTTTACTATGAAATCAGAGCAAAATGAAAATTTGTACACCCCAAAGTTTAATGATAGATCATAAAAGTTATCTTGCTGTTTGTAATGTCTTCCCTCAGGGTACAGAAGTTGTTGTATCATATAAACATAGTCTTCCCTGAGGGTAGAAGGTGTTCATTGTTACTGCACAAATGTGTTTATGGTTGTTAGTTTAGAAAATCATCTATTTTTTGCTCCTGAAGAAAAACTATATCAAATAATTCAAGTACAAGACAGAAAGGGCCAAGCAGCCCCTCAGAACTCTGCCTGAGGCAAATTTAAAAATGCAAATTAAGGCCTTAAGGTGATCTGGATCAGTATTCAAACTCTGCTGATATACGATATGTTTTTAATCTATCGAGAATTCAGTTCTTCTAAAGACAACCTTGACGATACAAAAGGCTGTGCAGACCAATGTGCAGACAAAGGCGGCGAGGAATGATCTATGGGGAAGTCGACTGGCAGATGAAGCTTGCGCTGATGAGTTTCACACATACTTAGGAGCCACCAAACTCCAGCTTGGGGGTGGTGCTGTCTAATTGGTTTTATCCCATTATGAACTGCAAGGGTCCAGCAGATGTTTGGGATCATCAGTGTCGACAACTCATTAAAAACCTAGCGTTAAAAACAACTAGCAAATAAAGATTAAAAGAAAGACTACTGTGATTGTCTGAATGTACACTACATTTCCCTTTTTTGTGGCTAGCTGCTGCAATGTATCAAAGAACACTGGAGCTCATTGACTTTCAAATGTGACAGGCAGAATGTGTTTTTCCTCCCGCTGAGTCATCGGGCCTTGTTTACTGATGAGGCTTATGAATCAGTGTTTCTGGTCCGAGCGAATGGAGCAGGACCGCAGGAAGCTGTGAGACACAGCCTGACAGGAATGATTCCTGCTAAAGCCGGTGAGTTAAAGAACTCCACGTGAGGACCGGATGAAAGAAACACTACACTACATTTACCCATAAACCAACATACCTACTTCTTATTAAGGGGAAACTAATGGCCAAGCTGTGGATAAAGGGTACTGTAGTATACAAAAAAGCATAATATAATTTATAGACTGGCAAGCTGGCAAAGTGGTCTCATGGACCAGTGCCGTGGGTGTTTGTGACATTCAAACCAGACTGAGTCTACTTTAAAAGGTTATTTTGCATTGTTATCCCTCATTCAGAAATCCATACTCTATGAATATGGAAATATATTGGACACAAGATGTCTCCTTCTTCGTCTAACAGCCCATTCAGGGTGTATATCTGCAGGCTTGAAGTTTTCACGCCACACTTTGATTTTTAGGTAAGCGCAGACAACTTGTCCCCCTTCAGCAGAGAGAGAGGTAACAATAAGAAAAACACTTTTTTTTTTGACTGAAGAGAGGCTTTAACGTAGCGCGTTCAGAAGATGTAAAAACAGAAAGCTAAATTGATAAAGTCAGGCAATTATACTTCACAAGTAAGCTGACTCTTTTGTTAGCTCTTTGTTTTTGTGATTTTACAACTGTCATGTTAAATGTGTCAGTGCCACCAACAGCCTCAGGAGGAGGAGAAAGAGAGACAGAGAGAGAGGGGTAGCATTCTGGTGTCAGCACTATAGTAAAGTAACTTTTGAATATGCTATGTCAGAAGTACCTAAGATGAGCAAAGATGCTAAATGCTAATGCTGTAATGCTTATTTAATGCTGTATTTAATCTGCATAGTATATTAGTATTATATAGTCAAGTATCATAAAATGTAATATAGCATTGTATAACATAGTTTAGTTGAGTTTAGTATAGTATAATATAGTGTATAGTCAAATTAAATTTAGTATAGTATATAAAATATAAAGTATATAGCTTTACTATAGTATATTACATTATAGTTTAATCTTTTCCAGCTTGACCCAGATCTGCAATGCAATGTCAAGGGGCAAAAAGGTTAAATGCTAATGCTAAAATGCTAAGCTGTATTCATTCTGTGGTATAAACTCTTGAGGTAAAAGTTTAAATAGTAACTTGGCTTCAGGTTGTTTGTTGAACTAACAGCAAATATAGGATGAGTATTTTAACAACACACTGATAGTGCCAATAGTATCCATCAGTGAGCCTATGGTAATGTCAAAAAGATGTCAGATTTTCGTTTTAAGTGGAAACAATGTTTATTTTTTAAATCTGTTGAACATGCTGCTCAGATTCAGGCACAAAATACTACTTTGTTCAGTAAATGGAAATTGTGAGTTTGGCCTTGTAAATGAGGTATTTCAGGATAAATGTGAGAGGTAATAACAAACTAAAGATGTAGATGAGCTAACATATTGCACATTTCAGTGACAATATTAAGTTTTTGCTTGAAGCTCTGGTGTAGCAGGTGGAGCAGCTCTGCACATTGCAGTCTGTCATAGGGTTTTGTGTGATACTACCGCTGGGCGGCACAATAAAAATCAGACATTTTCACAAGTTACACATAGTCACTTTAAATTAGCAGAAACTCGCATTTTATATCAATTACTAAAATTACACTGTGTTCTGTAATATTGGGAACCCCCCAGTTTCCCTGCTTCATTCTAATCTACTAAGATGTCTAAGTGTATTATTGATTTGCTGTTTTGTTAGACTAAGGGTTACCTATATTTTATCCTTCACAAGGTTTCTTCTATTTTTCTTGCATTTTTTTCTTTTGCGTCTAAGTTTTTCCTCTGCCACTTCAGGAGATGTCCTTGTTCCCTGTATAATCCGACCCTTGAAGCTCTGACACTCTTGCTTTGATTAATGGCTCTACATACAAACTTGACATTGACTTGAAGTGACATTTGTGGATGCCAATATTGTGAAAGAGCATAAAATATTGGGCTGTTGTGAGTCTTTGAACTCCTCCTTTGACTTTATCAAAATACCTAAACGAAATAACGTAACAATTGAACACATCTTTTAAATACTCTAATTCTGCCATTTTTCAGTGGCCAGACAGTCACAGTAAAAGTCAATCTACTGTTTTGTTTTGTTTTTCTTTCAAAGTAAGTTGAGGTTGGTCCTCATGTAGTACATGTAGTACTTTTAACACCCTTTGAGGCCTGATTGAAGTAAAAGGTAAAGTAATGGCTAAAGACCAGGCTTTCAACTCTGGAGCCATTTACAGTAATTTGTCAAATAATATACAAAAGACTGTTTTATACATCAAAAATATGGTTAATATATTTTGGTATAAATTATTTCAAATTAAAAAGAAATCAAAGAAAGAGTGAAAGTGGGATCTTAAGTTATAGAAATTGCCCAAAATTACCTCTATAAAGTCACAAATAATACACAGTGGAGGTTAATAGTCCCAGTTTTTGAAAAAATGTCTTCATGAAAGACAGACAGGATTCAAACCTCAATGCTAATTTATTTTGGAAGTGATCCTCCTCTTAACATTTTACTCCAGCAATTTCACATCCACTCAAGTGCAATTTCCGCAAACTAAGAGCGCCTGGAGCTTGGATAGGATGTTTTGGTACACTTTGCATCTCTGGAAGAAATATTGGATGCCACTTAAAGAGCTAACAGTGACTTGTGGAGAAACTCTCATGTGCTTAAATGGAGAAGAAGTGCAAAGTAAGTAGGAAAGACGACTGAAAGCAACAGGGTCACTAAACATGGTGCTTGTGTGCAATAAAGGCCAGTACTGGTAAAGTAGGAGGGAGAAAGATACCTCACTTATTGGGGAAGCAGCAGCCTATAAACAAAACCCCTTGGTGCTGGGTCTTACTCGATTGCGAGAAGAAAACACTGATGGTTGTGTTTTCTTACCTCGTGAAGTAAGAGCGGGGGGTGAGACTTAGAGCAGTACAGACTGCATTTTTTTCTCTCTTAACATTGTTAGTGTCAGCCGGTCTCACAGTGCTCTCCATCACTTAGGGTCACAATACTCGGGAATCAGATGTATTAGAGGAGATGTTGGCCATGGCTGCATTTGTTCTGGCTGTCAAGCAGGGGGAGTGTTGTGGGTGGAGGTGCTATGCGGACTTTATCATTTAATTACAAAGCTCTAATGTACTCTTCGGGATCTTGTGCTGATATTGTGGCTGGTTTTTAACTTTTGATTTAAGAAAATGAAATTTAATGTAAGGGGTGTGGAAATCCCAGATTTTATGCATTAAAGGTCTGGTATGTAAAACTAAAGGGGGCATTATTGATGAAAGAAATGGAGTACAGTATATATGTGTTTACTATTTAATCACCCCAGAAAATAAGAATAGTTTTTTTTTTTGGTCACCTTGTAATAACCCTCTACAGACACCATGGAGTCTTCCAACTGCTGTGTTTCTGCAGTAGCCCAGAATGGGCAAACAAAACATCTAGATTATTGTTTGTGCTGCTGTCTCAATGGCCAAATCACTTTCCATTTTTCTCAGAATCTAGTGTTTTGAAGAGATCATCAACATGATCAATAATCAATAAGATAGAGAGAAAAGCATGTTCACTGAAGAGGTCAACTGAAATTGTGACAATTTTATATTCAGGCAAAACTGAATGAAAGTAATGACATGTATTGCACAGTAATATGAAGTTAGTAGAATAATGTTATTTCTTCAGACAAAACAAAAATAACAAAACTAACAAAACAAAAACTAGAGCAGGGGTTGGTGTCGGGAGTAACATTAAGGTTCGAAGAAAACATTAGGAGAAAAAATGTGAGTTTTTGAGCAATCAACATTTACTTCAAGATTTACTTAATTTAATAAGGTATCTTCACTTAAAATCCTGTTGTTGTTGCGTTTTGCTATTACAGCTCAAACGAGCGGTTGTCTGGTCCGCACTAATTCAAATTCAGTCAACAGCTTTTACACTAAATGGGCAAACAGGTTTGTTTCAACCAAACCAAAGACATTAGTTGTGAAAGCACCCCATGAGCAAAACTCAGGCTCTAACTCAACAGACCAGTTTAATATGCTGTAGCCAGATCCAGACGCTTTATATAAGCAGCTGACGCCCTGCTGCTTGTCTGATTTCTTTCTAGGGAGTGAATGTGTGTCTATACACATGGAGTCATCCCAGCTTTTATTTAGTAAATGGCTGACTACAGAGGTGCATCCATGGTGGTGGTAGTGTAGAAGTAGGATGGTGTGCGCGTTTGTGTGTGAGACAGTGTGTGTGGTGGTGGAAGGGGGTCTGGAACACAGTGAGAGAATCACTTTCTAACAACTCAGCCGCAACATCCTGTCTTGCCATTAGCAAGGCGAAGGTTCGGCATGATTTGCTGTTGAATTACAGTAGACATTAGTAGTGTCTCGGCCACGGACACATCAAAATCATCAAAAGACTAGCTCTAAAAGGATGAAGGCCTTCTGTGGTCTTAATGGCAGCTGTTTTTGTTTTTGTTGGGGTTTTTTTTGGTGCAAGGCTTTTAGTTGCCCGCATGTTGCATTACCGTGTTTATCCTTGTCTTTCTCTCACCGTTGGGGGAATGTATGGTGTGGGTGGATGAGAGAGGGGCGAATTGCAGACCTCACCATGGGGTTTTGTTGTTTAGGCCCGGGGAGAGAGATGTACAAAAAGCTTGCTACAACTACCAGAAAACTCATACATCCAGAAAAATTGTACTTCATGGAATTTTTTTTCCCAGATGCAATTGTTCCCTTAATAATTTCAAACTTAAATCTCACATCTGATTTTAATACTACACTATTAATCCTAAACTTTGATCAAATTGAAACATCTTGTTTATTCTCTATCTTAGCGTTCTAATCCTGAGTCTGATCTTAACCCTAAACCCAAATTCTTTTGCTGGATTGCAGATTAGCTCCTAAAGAAGTCAGCAGCAGAAAATGTCTTCAGTGCAAGGACCTATGTGTCTAACTGATTCCTGTAAAGATAAAACCACAGGAATACACACACAGAGAGACTGCACTGTTAGCATAAACTAACAGCTGTAATATAGCAGGTGGCAGTAAGCTGTTTCCTGATCTTCACCAGTACCTCTGTTGTTTTACTGCACTCATCATTAGCACAGCAGCTCTCTCTGCTGTAAATAACATCCATTCAGCTGGTGTCCGTCAGGCACTGAGAGTCCCCCCCCCCATAAAAAAAGAAGCCTTTTCACTCTGCTAATTCCCTCTGACAATAGCAGCCAAATAATTTCTCTGCAGGCTCAGGATCTACCAGAAGTGATAGTGAAGTAATTTTGGCCAGGGAAAATGAGAACATTAGAGTGTAATGCCATGCTCAGGGAGAAAATGTTATTGGTATCAGCAGTATGAAAGCATGTTAAAATAATCCTTATGAGGATGAGTGAATAACATAGAGGAAGAGGGGAGGATTGTACATCAACAGGAAGCCAGAGAAATAAAAAAAAAAAAAAAAAAAAAAAATCTGGCAGGAGTAGGTGGAAGCAGTCAACTGAACATACACACCACACTCATCTATTGATCCCTTGCAAAGTCTTGGCGGTGGTGCTCCAAGCAAAATATAATAAAAAACAAAACTGGTTATGCTGATTGACAGTAGTTAGTAATATATTTTTTGTGATTTTTTTTTTTTACTTACCCAAATTAAGGGTCTAAAGATAGAAAGATAGAAGGTGTCTATAGTGTGGTGTCTATTCTATAGTACTTTGAAGCAAATTTATAATTTGTAGGTTTGTGTTATTAAATGACACATTATCATAACATTAATCATTATTACAGTATGTGGCCTATGGATCTGTATATTAACTTATATTCAATCAATCAATGGAGCTGATGTAGTTAGGTTTACTTTTAGAGCTTAACCATGTGTTGTATGTATTTGCTGCACATTTTTTTTGTTCAATTTTTCTTAAATATGATTTTCCAAGTCGAAAGGTTCCCTCCATACTGTTAGGAAAAAAATCCTCTATTATATTTTTATTTAATCATTTTGGCCTGAAAGAAGTCACTGCCAGATTTCAAAATCCAATATGTAAAATGTGTTTGTAATTGCAGAAAGTAATAAACTCCTCCTCAGGTCATTAAAATTAAAAAATTAGTAAAATGAAAAATTATTTTAAAAATCTAAAGAAGCTGCTTTGGCGTGGGTGTGTTGCTAAAGGCACTGAAGAGAAGATCAAATATAATCCAGTGTGAGTATTAGTAATAATGAGTCTGCAGGCTTATCAGAGGTCAAAACAGTTTGTCTACAGTTTTTTTTCCCCCATTGTGTTAGTCCTAATGCAGCCCATGTTTCTGGATCCATGTTCATAGATAGAAAGCACACTCAAGTGAATTTTTGCTTTTGGCCTTACCCACAGTGCATTTTGAAACAGGAAGAGATTAAGAGAATACTGCACCTGTATTAAAACATAGCCATTATTTGAAAGTCAGTCTGCACACCTTGATTCATGCTAAAGAATTTTAGTATGCCACAGGTGCTTGCAATAGGGTCCAGTGCCAAAACTCACTAATCTTTAGTTTATGTTCATGGGACAATCTTTCAATCACTGCACAGTATATTGTTAGGGGTATGGGTAGTAACTGTGATTGTGACGAATTCTTGGATGTTTTGTGATTAAACTTGTGATCTATCATTTTTACATCAGAGTCAAGAAGGGGGATTGATTAAAGACACTGGAATATCTCAATACCACTGCTTTTTGGCTGCTCCCTTCCTAGTATATCCTATTATTTCCCCCTTCCCTTCTGTGTCTGTCTGTCTTGTCCATCTGTCCCTGTTGTGTGTGTTGCTGGGCGTGGCCTCTGCTTTTCATCCTCATCATCCAATCAACCCATGCTGTACAAAAGGCCGACTCAAATTTGTTTTTTGCTGTGATCTCTGATTAACCTTGATCTCCCTGTGCTCCAGAAATCCTGCCTACCATTCCCCCCGCCACGTCCAGCTCTGTCATGTCTCTGCACCTGCCTCCTGGAGTTTTGCCACCACCAGCTTTGCACCGCCCTGGAAGCCCTCACTGCAAGATCCCACCCTGCCATCTTCTTTAGTTCAACAAATAGTTTAAACTGATTCTTTGTGTTTGCCATTAGAGTCTGCTACTTAACATGGAATATCTGAGACGTATAAAAGACTAAATATTAGGAGTTTTGTATCTGATATTGTTTTATGCCAATCTAAAAAAAAATATTGTAGAAGGAAAAAACAAAAAAGAAAGAAAAGGAGATACAGAGAAACAGTCAGAAAGAGAAATAGTAAAGTGCTGGAGGGTCAGGGTTAGAGTCGCGTACCATAAACGTAGAGGATGTAGTCGTCGAAAGACTCCCCCACCGAGTTGGAGGCCATACAGCGGTAGGTTCCATTGTAGGACTTGTTTAGGTTTTCGATGTAAAGATCACTGCCGGTGATGACAGCGTGGGATGGCACGTCATCATCCACCTTCACCCAATTCACCCGCTGTGGCCTGAAATGAAGACACCAGAACATCAGAGTAAGATTTCATGCATAAGGTACAGTAAACAAACTGAGAGTGGAAGAGGAAGTGTTTGATGATGTGATCCTTTAGTAAACAAAATAAAAAAATCTAAAGCGCTGTTAGTGGCCCTTGAGAGCTGCAATGTTCATTACAAAGTACAAAACTGTAGAGCAAATTTTTCCCAACTGACAAGATGAAAATAACATAAAGCTCTTCTGCTCAGCTATACAGCTGTACAGCTTTGTCATATTTCAAATTTCCTTTGGTTGGCTGGCTCAGGAGGTAGAGGATCGTCCATTGCTCACAAGTTAGTGCAATGTGTTTTGGCTCAAGTCTTAATCTCAAGACATGCAGGTTAATTAGTAACTCTAAATTGCCCATAGGTGTGAATGTGAGTGTGTGAATGGTTGTTTGTCTCCGTGTGTCGACCCTGTGATGACCTGGCGAATTGTCCAGGGTTTACCCCGCTTCTCGTCCAGAGTCAGCTGGGATCGGCTCCAGCCCCCAGCGACCAAGATAAAGATAAGCAGTTATGAAAAATGAATGCATGGATGGACTCAAACCTTGCGATATCAGAGCATCCTTAAAGTACCATGAAGAGTTCTTAGGTACTATTTTTTTTAAAAATGCCTCTAATACCTTATTCCCGTAATATAGTACACATTTAGTCCACGCCCATATTTTCAGTTCTCCAAAGATGACCTTAAAATGAACAAATTTATCTCTCCTCTTCTTGCTTTATGAAATACATTGTCTCGCAACTGTTTACTCGAAAAAAAGGGTAATCAAAGAATGCTGGGGCATAAAAAACAAGACATATTAAAATGACATTCCTCCCTTTGTGTTCAGCTAAAAGCAAACAATAACTGTGGAGCAGCTTTGTCTTCAAATTGCAGGCTTTCCACGCTCGTATACTTATGAGCTGTGTAGGTGGGAGCCTACCAAGTGTCTGTATTTGTTCTCCTTTCTACCTTGACTGAGGTTTATAGTGGGGTGACAGATTCCATTTTTATGACAATGAGCTCAGAGTGTTCAGAGCCACCTAGGGTGAAGAGAAAAGAAAAAGACAAAACACCTCTATTTTGCTACTGCAACTTCCAATGGCCACTGCCAGCTACTGTTATTTCCCCTGAGCGTGTGCTGATGGTCTCTCTTGTTGCATTTTGTTGTGGTGTTTTAACTTGTTTCCCTCCATTTGAAAACATCTGGTGTGGAGGGAGCAAGCAAATGGAAGAGGGAGGGGGGGAAAGAAGAGGCGAAAAATACGGGAAAGAAAATATGAAATAGCAGTTGGAGCTCAATAGAAAAAAAAAATAAACAAACGAACCATGCTTTTAATGGCTGTGGTGGACAGCTTGAAACAGAGAGTGTGATTACAAGTGTTCTTTGGATAGGATGAAATTCAAATAAATAATAAATCTAAATCTTTTCCTAACATGGAGGGAGAGACATGACCTAGAAAGTTTGGTTTCTATAGGTGGATTGGATGTTGTGAGAGGCGAAAAAGTGCATCTGGAGAAGAAAGATAGACCGAGATAGACGAAAGAGGTAAGATGGGACTGCAAGGAGAGAGGAAGGGCACGCGTGTTGAATACAAATGGCCGCCTGCAGCCACGGCCCCCTGTGCTATCTGCTGGTAATGACTGCACAACTCTCAACAGCTCTAATGAAAATGACTTCCAATTCCCGGCTCACTGTATTGATTGTGTTTTCATCTTTATAAAATGAATACGGGTAGTGAGCTTGTCTCTATGCCAAGTATGAAAGCTGTGGGGGGCTGGTGGGGAGAGGCAGCCTGAAGTACATAGTGTTTGGTTCTGTGTGCGTGTGTGTGTTTGTATGTGTGTGCTCTTGTACTTATACCCTTCACAGAATCATTCAGAGTTTTAGAATGAGAATATTTCTTGCAAAGTGGGGGTTGTTTGATTGATCCTATCTTTAATTTAAGGATAAATTTTAGATTAGGTTTAAAATTGGAATATAAAACCACGTCAACGTACTGCATTGGTTTATAGTTTTACAAAACCATAATTTTCCTGAACCTTCAAAGCTCATTAGTGCACTTGACTTGTGAATGTAAGGCCTGTGCCTCTACACAAAATGAAATGGCTTGCTGGGCAAATGCTAATGCACTTCCACTGTAGGGGCACCCAACAGCTCAGGTAAATAAAATGAAAGAAAAACATGTAAAAGCATGATCCTCATTGTCAATGCATTATGTTCACTTGTATTTATACCTGCTCAGACAAAACTTGTCGGCAGGGTAGACACCCAGGTTGATGTAACAGTTCATCAGAGTGACGTCCTGTGAAGAAATTCTTGTTGTATCTTGTTGAGTAGTTTGTGTTCAGGGTGTGATGAGCCTGCATTGATGTTTTCTGGCTGTTTCCTGACTCAGGACAAGTAAAAGTCCTGAATGGTGGGCAGGTTGGCACCAATGATTTTTTTTTCTGCAGTCCAGACAGTCCATTGTAGTCTATCCTTGTTGTGTTTGGTGGCCGACCCAAACCAGACAGTGATGGATGTGCAGAGAACAAACTGGATTATTGCTACGCTTGCCAACATTAGTTGGGAGCAGCAGACATAGACGGCTAAGTGTGCTGGGGATAAATGGAATATATTTTTGTAGATATACTTTCTGCTACAAAGGTAGTTTCAGTGGATATTTTGATACGTTTTTCTCACCAAAACTCATGTTGTCATTAAAATCAACTATTGGGAATCTAAGTTTATTGCAGCTATCTTCCTCTGCCAAAAAGAAAACTATAAACTTTTCAGAGCCACCTTTCAAGTCAAGTTTGATTGCAAAAAAAACTATAAACATTTGTTTTCAATGCAGTATGAATATTTATTTGAAGGTGTAATTCATCACCACATTTAAATTTGCTTGCACACCAAATGACCCACTGCAATGCCAAATCTGCAAGTTGGTCATATTACTGTTTCTAATTTACTGTAATATTTATGACTCCAGCTTCATCTGATGATTATTTTCCTCGGTTCACATTTGAACTGCCTTGTCAGCAAACCAACAGAACCAGCTGTATCGATGTTTAGATAGCTCAGCAGGTCTACTGCCTGAAGCCTGGAGCTCTTAGTCCTTTCCTCACCCCTGAGTGCCCTAATGGCTTCATTTGCACTCCATTAAATCTCACATCAAAGACCTATCATTTACTGTAAACAGAACAAAACAACACCTTGGTCTATAGATGATACAGTTACAATCATATCCTAATGAGTGACAAAAGAAAAGTGCTCCATCTGATGGGAGCGGACGTCCGGACCTGTCCAGCAAAGCATTACCGACCAGGTTAAGATAGGCCCAATATAAATTGGGAATATGAGTTACACACAGTGTAGCCTCTATGTTGTCTATGTCTATTGTTGTAGAAGTATTTTACGTCACCAATGGTGACTATAAGTCGGGAGGGATACAGCAGTCCATAGCACAGTTTGGCTCTGTCTGGAGTTTCCCTCTGAGGTCATCGTATACCGCACGTTTTCTTCTGATCTCTGTTAGAAGATCCTGATGGACCCATAGCGCTCCCCCTCTCCAGGACAGATGCCTTTCCTTTGCCATGGCCCCAAGGATTTTTTTACCTGTCGCTCCATCTCAACATGCACACAATGTAAGGGAGTGGAGGGTCTGTTGGAGCCGGGCAAGGATGTAGACTGCGGTGCTGCCTCTCAACCTCTGGTGTCAGGTCACTGCCCTTAAGGTCCAGGATATAATGCAGTATTTCAGTCATCATCTTAACTGGATTGCCTGTCTCAGGGCCTTCTTCCAGGCCTAAAAAGATTAGGTTGTTCCTGCCACTATGGGCTTCAGGTTAGTAAACTTTGTTTACTTCTTTAGTTAATTCTTTCAAATTTTTTCTGTCAGCTGTGCTTTGATATTCTAAATCTCCAATTCTCTTTTCTGCATTGGTAACTATTGAGGATGGCCCGTGTCTCTTTGTGTTTCATTGACTTGCCATGTTCATCAAACCTCCATTCAAATTAATCTTTAATCTTTAATCGGCCACCTCGAGCAGGAGTTGCTGTGCCCAGCCAGATGTCTCCTCATTTTCCATGAGTAGGTTGATTGGTGCACGCCGCTTTTGGTAGTCTTTTGTCTTGGCTCTGGTGTCTCATCAGTGACCACCAGTTGTAGACATGCAGACAGTTATACTTATACTGGACATAAATCAACATTTTGAGGCTTTAAGACATATTTTCGGAAGAGTGAGTGAGTGGTGCAAGAAAGACCAGCATGCCATTCCACTGTCACATGACTTTCAAGACCAATCTCTCAAAAGAAAAGTTTTGTAATTATAAAGGCCACTGTTCAAGTTCATGCCTTGGGGACTGTTCTCTGTGCTCAGCTCTGTGTACCACAAACAAACTTTAATCCCCAAATTGACTTCATCTGCACATCCAGTGCCTCGAGTCCATCAACATACTCTCTCAGCTTCGCACACTGACAGAAATTTAGCACAGATTACTAAAAAACACCTTGCCTATTTAACCATCTTCCTGCTAAAATTCTTTGTGCTAGATATTAGAAGCCACTCCACTCTCATTAATGCCCTTCTTTGCTCTGTCCTCTGCCTTTAAAGGAGAGGTAATTAAACACCTGCAAAAGTATCATGCAGTAATTCTGATGGGTTTCATAATCGCAGGCCAATTTCGAATCTCCCCTTTGAAAGTCCCCAAAAAGAATATAGCAGCTACTCAATTAAGTGATTATGTATCCAGAAATGGCCGTTTAGAGATGTCTGGCCTCAGGTCTGTCTGTAACATTAAGATTGGCTTAGTAACAGCTTTTTGTCTTTGGTTGTATCAAGGCAACCCTCTTATCCATCAGCTTTATTCCCACTCCTTATTAAAAAGAGATCTCTGTGAGGAGTCCAAGTTTTAGAGCCAATGGTTAGTCCAGTGCCTAAATATGCTTTGACCCAATGTCCCATCACAGCCTAACCCCAACCCCAATTTTTCAGTTTACAGGCAGTGAGTCCACAAGGCAAAGATTCTGTGTCACTATTTCAAGTTATGACTGGGCAGGCTACAAATCTACTCACCACCACACACTCAGAGAGGAGCGCCGCCCCTCCCTCAACCAGGCTTCTGAGCAAGATTGTAATCTTTTCAAACCATAAATTATAAGCACTATCATGAATTTACATCATTGAGGTGCTAGAATAGAAATGGTAAGTAATATTATGTTATCCAAGGAGCACTGCAATTGTAATTATAATATTGTAAATGAAGAAAAGGACCAAGGACTGATCCCTGTGGGACTTTTTTAACTTCTATATTTAAAGTAAGAGGAAAAAACTAGTAAGGATAAATCCAAGTGACTGAGGAAAACTGAGATAATCTACAAGATCAAAATAAACCCTCAAACCAAGAACAACCAAAACTGATTTATCACAGGTCACGCTGGTCCAGATAATTTAACTTAAATAAATTTAACTCAGACAAATAACATTGTCTGAGACATTTAACTCCAATAATAATAACCAAAAACTAAAAATAATAACCAGGACTTATTCACAATCTTTTCAAATAGTTTAAACAAGAACAGTCATTTTGACATGTATCTGTTATGGACTAAAGATCAAGGATTCTTAAAGATACTATTAAAGTTAAAATATTAAATATAAAATATGTTGTACCAAAAGAAAGATTTCACTGGAAAATGTACAGTAGTTGGTTGTACAATCAGAGTTGCAGTACGTTTCTGTCCAGGTATAGTCTCACTAAATATATACAGAATTCATATTTTTGTTATTTAGTTTAATATTTTCCCTAATATATAATTTGTTTCCTTAAAAAAATGACTGCTTATAGTTGTTGGAGAATGATTCAGCAGTGGCATCATGAGGAATGGCGGAGGTACAACTCATGACAATTCTGTACAGGATATGATGCTCATACATTTGTCTTGCATTTATTTAAATTAAACTTTTGCTGCTTCTGATGTTGTCACTATGATCAGCGAATTTCTATTTTCGCTCTTCTGCATTCTCTTTTATTTCAAGGTCTAATGTTACCTATTCACCATTATTCCAAGAAAGGTAAATCTATGCGATCTATTGCACATTACTTCTGCAGTGCATATAAGTGCAGAGGAACTTTGCGTTCAGTGTCTTCTTTAAGGACACATGTCAACAGGAGGAGTCATGGACAGTTACACCAACTCTGCAGCCCTGGATAACCCTCGAGCCACAGCCAACCACAATGTAGAACATGATTTAATATTTGATATTTTGTATAAAGTCATATTTCCTTCACTGTTCCTTCCTTCTGTACTGCATTTGCACAATATATACTGTACATATTGAATAACTGTACCACTGTTTCCTTTTGCACATGCCTTTATGTTTCTACTGTAGGCTGAAATCCAGACATGCTTTTATTAACTTTCAAAGACTCTTAAATAAAAACAAGACTATTTTTGACTGTTACACAACCTTGTGATAAATTTAGACATTATGTTTTAAAAACTGTGTTAAGTTGGCAGAATTCCAATTTTCCTTTAAGACAGGGAGACACCATATTTCTCAGCTTTAAGTTGCATACTCTTTTGTATACTATACCCAGATTAATTTTATGTAGGAGCATTTTAAAAATAATATCTATATGACCAAAAAGGGTCAGATCTAATAAGACATATATTTTGTGTTCATCTTCATAAACTGTATGTTTTTATGGTACTACTTTGTGGTTTATTGCACATATACTAACATCCCACACGAAGGTGGGTGGGAAAAGGTTAATGGATTTCTATTTTTTATGTCTATGATTGTGTAAGTCAATATGCACACAGAAATGTGCATGTACTTTTTCTACCCATGGCACATTTGTAGTTAAAACATGTGTGTGTGTGTGTGCGTGTGTGTGCGTGTGTGCATGCATGTGTGTGTGTATGTTTGTGTGTGTGTGTGTGTGTGTGTGTGTCATACTTGGGTTTGCCTTTGGCATGGCATGTCAGTTCCAGGTTCTCTCCTTCCCTGGTCAGACCCTGAGGAAATTCTACCACGATCTTTACCTCTGGTTTGTCTGAAAGGATAAAAGAGAAAGAGACAGAATTAAATAATGGCACAACACAACAGACAAAGCATTATCTAACCTTTTTCTATGCACCTACTCTCTATACAATGTTCTTTCTGTTTGGTTGTTGTTAAATGTTCTTTGTAGGAGAAATAAACATGAAAGTAGATTCCTTTTTTAATCTTGATGCTTAGAAATATATAATATGTAAAGTGCAATATTTACATTCAGCGGTAGCACTACAAATTATCAAATGTTCTGAATGTGTTTGGCTTGACACATGAGAGCAGAAGTGTTGCAGCAAACTGACACTGAGCACTGGTGTTTAGGCAGAGCACATAAGTTGCATGAAACATTAGCTGATTGGCATTAGCTAATGCTTCCCCACCTGGCTACCAGCTGACTGACTAGCAGCATAGTCATAGAGGTGTAGAACACATATTTTTGAACCTGATTCCTCACATTATTTCACAGCTGATATGATCATATCAGCAACTCTAGCCACGGTCTGTCCAGCTTTGTCACCTATCTTTTTGTGTAATGTTGTAAAATGCTTTATATCGAGTCTATATAGATATTTATGAAAAGATATTTAATTAATGACTCCTTCCTATTTGTAAAACTGTTCCAGTGTTCTCATCTGGGCAAAAGCAGTTTCCAATCAGGTACTTGTTTTTCCATCAGTTCTGCTTACCATGATCACAGAAATACTCACATATCGGTGTACATATCGGTTTAACCCTGATTTGACCCAACATTTCCCAGCAATGTTAGAGTGAAAGCCAAGGTCAGGTAAAGATACAGTTGTTGGTAGGTAACGTTACTTTCTAGCTACATGCTAAACAATGTATGTATGTAGGATGTATCTGACCTGAATAGATGTTTTTCCTTTACATCTGCGTACTGCCACTGTCTTGACCTCAACCTGCTTTTCCATTGCATTAAATCACTCTTTGGCAGTGTCGGATCTACCTTGGGCATGATATTGATGGAATTTTAAATCAACCTAACACCAAAACACAAGCCAAAGCTTTGGGGAATGATAAATGTGGTGCGGTGCAGGACCACAAGTAGCCCTGAATATGTTCAAAGACGTTACCTGATAAAGACGCTACACAAAACAGACGACACTGCTGAGGAGTTGAAGCAGCTTGAAAGAAAATGTAAGAATGTTGTTTTGACAAATCAGTGGGGTGCTTTGACAGTTTCTGCTGTGCTATTCTTTGCAACCATGGAGTTTCTATTGTTCCCATTTCCATTGACTGTTGCTGGTGCTATCAAGGCTTTTTCTCCTCTTGGTGTGAGAGATGATCCATTATTCTGGACAGAAATGTAATGTTTTATTCAATGTATCATCTGGGTTAGGGGTTGAATTCAGTGTTACCATGCACTGAAAGTAAGACTGAGACAAAACAAACGCAACAAAAGTACTGCTCTGAATCACAACTGAGTCACATTTATATGTACGTATTGCTGCTATTGATGATTCTGCACAATTAAATGTCATACTACAAGAGAATCATGAATGGATGGCAGCTGAAGAACAAATAGCATGCTATTAACCAAAGGTGTTCATTTCTACTATTAGAATCTGGGAGAAGTTATAGTGTGTCCAGTATGTCAGATTTAAAGGGAGCTCTATCGGGGGTTAGAACTGTACAGTTCAGTAAGAACTGTACCTTAAAACAAGCCTTTTATAAATACAGATGCTGTTGGTCCTTTTGGTGTCCAACATGTTTTACCACAATGTTTCTACAGTACCCCAGAATGGACAAACTAAACACTGACCCTAGATAGGCATCCACACTTGGAAGGGCAAGTGGAGGAGGTTGCAATATGCAACTATACCGCTAGATGTAGATATGGTAAATGGCTGCAGATAAATACCTCTAGAGTTCAGTCATCTCATTCCAGACTGACTGCTGAGTCACAATGGTAATTACAGTTTTCCGATTGTAATGTAAATTATTCTTGTTCTCTTCCCAATCCTATAGCCTAAAAGCACACTTGCATTTTAATCAGCCTGTAGACAGAGAGCACAGGACTGATTTATGATTTCAAAGCCTGCAGTAAAGTTTCACACTGCTGTCCGACCTTCTCGGCAACAAACAACACGTGTCTGGCCATCCATCTGTCTAAATCACACCCTGTCAGTGGCCAGCTCTCGGTCTTAGTGATGGACAGTAGATGGGCAAAAAGCCAGGTCTTCTGCTCAGTGGGCATGCATGGGCTTAGACAGCAACCCTTTGGTTTTGTTTCCACTCCAGGCACTACATGGCATCCTGCAACTTTTTCTTCTCTCACAACGTCATCTGACCTTGTCATCTCGGAGCCATAAACATGAAGGACGCCAGACATCTGTATGTTGTTTTCATAGCCTCAAGTAGTTATGGCAGGGAGCTTTCTTTGTCACTGCTTGATGGAAAAACACACACTGCACTGCTAGATCCCGATACTGCCACTTCAGTGGAAATGAAATAGTGTCTACTGTATGCAAGAGGGCCGTTATCATTATGCTAACCGAATTATTTGCTTCATTGTGTGCCTCACCTCATAAGCACTCAAGACGGCACTATCCATCTCTCCGCAGCCAGCTGACCTTAAGGGAAAACAACTAGGCAATGGAGCAAAACAGCTTGCTTTGCTTATACACATAAACATTACAGGCTTATTTAATTATGCTGTCCCCTGACAATAGCCTCTTTTTGCTGTTTCTTTCTACACAATGCAGTCTATTCCACCACAAAATGCCCACACAGTGAGTGATTGAAATGTAAATCACCTCTTCTATCTCTGTAATCAGTAAACAAACTGGTGTGTAACTGTGCAGTAATGGCAAAACTACTCTATAAAATATAATTTTTTTTTACAGATCTTGACATTCATAATTTCCTAGAAAGGAAATGTAACTGGATTTTAAAAAAGGTTGGTGGAAAGGTCCAGGTAGTTTGGCACTAATTATATGGAAAATTAAGGATTTTTAAGCATCCTGAGCCGTTTAGAACATGGCGTTCAGTTCGGTGCAGCATTAACTACTGCTCAGAAGTCACCTGTTGAACTGATGGTTTTGCTTTATAGCACAATTGTAGTATACTTTGAACAGCAAATGTCCAAAAGAAGAATAATCCAATAATTAAAACTTTTATTTAGTCAATTTTTCCCCACAAATACCCTTTTAATTTGAATTTGTTTTTAATTGTTTGTCTGGTTGAACCATTGCACGGTGTCTTTTGTCATGTACAAAACACTACTGTTTTTTGCAGACTCTTCATTCAAAACAAATTCTAAAACCATGAAGGACTAGTCATAAATATACAGCACCATGACTACAAAACTGAGGTACACAATCAATTAGTATACCTCACATTAATTAATTCCAGCTAACTGCTGTAGATTTGAGGCAGTGCACGTAGAAAGAAAATCTGGTAATCTTCCCAGTATATTATCGAGGCATAAAATAGAGAAATTTCTAACATATCTACACCATTATTGTCTAGATATACAAACAGTAATACTCCTGAGTCAAGACGCTAAATTGAAACTGTATAGCAGAGAGATCAAAGAAGAGGTGAAGTGCGTGACTGGCCATGCTTGTTTGTTGCCCATGCACATGCACCGTATGCTTAGAGCATGACAGCAGCAGCCCCTGAATGATGCAGTGTGAGGCAGTGAGCTGGGTGGTTCATGTGAACTCCCTGTTATCAGAGGCCAACAAAATGCCATGCTGCCTCTGTAGATGAGCTGATCTTCTCT
Organism: Protonibea diacanthus; assembly: GCA_028641955.1. NCBI lineage: Eukaryota > Metazoa > Chordata > Actinopteri > Sciaenidae > Protonibea > Protonibea diacanthus. The sequence continues at coordinate 13,225,175 of CM053990.1, forward strand.
TCTTACTCTTTCAGGGAAAGGTCAAATAGCTACAGAAGAGTTATTGTTTTAATAGCAGGCAAGGACATTCCAGAGGGCAAAGACATGAGGTCACAGAGGCATAAAATACATCCATTTTATCATTTTGGATCAATAAAAAGATCTCAAACTCAAAATTACAAGGACCTATTGTTTCCTCTACTTGTCACATGACTGTGGTAGTTTAGTTATCTTTTCATTTAACCCACTGTAAAGGTGTGACAAATCAAATACCTCTCTCTGATGCCTAATAAATGCCCTCTATCACAATACAAAATAATAAAAACATAAACTTTCTGTATAACTTCCATTAAGGGTAGAATCTGGTTTCTTTATCTTGGCTTGTAAGGAATTTTACTTGGTTTAGTTATTTTTCCCTAACACTTCTGGGGCACTACAAAGCATACTGCAAACTCACTCACTCACAAATTTATTTTCCTGGAAGAATAATGTCAGATGACCTTGTATGTGTCAAAACAGCTTAAACAACAATACATTTCATATCAAGAATTTCAATTTTAGTGAGCGTGTTTTGAGGGTTTTGTATTATACGCACACTTATAATCATACACTACTTTTCATCAAATGGTTTTGTGTTTCGTCTGCTTTTGGTGTTTTACATTTGACCTTTAATTTCTGTGTTTATGTTCCTTTCATTTGATTCTTTACTCTATAAACACTATTTGTTTGTACTCTTTCATTTTTGAGTGCTATAAACTAAATTATTATCTAAGTACCTTTGACATTTGATAATCATCATTGCGATGTTATTGCTGATGATGTTTTACAGGTGCATGTGTAATGAATTTAAGACACTCTGGGTGCTAACTACAACTGGTGGAGAACTTTACTGCCATTACTAGACACAGTTGGTGGTTAAGGTGCAGGTTTATTTCAACTTAGAGCTAATGCTTAGCTCTAATTTTACGAAGATTAAAATGAATTCCTTTGTGCAAGTTTTAGTCTTGACCCCACTCAGAGTTCTCTGCACCTGGTCAGCACACAGCTGCAGAGAAAATAAACTATAGTTAAAAGAAAGGAAGTAGCAGCTCATGGTTTTGCTCTGACCAGCAGTATGCTTGTCGACTTTAAACTTTTACTTTTAAACTGCATTGCACTTCTTTTACATTTTTATGGCCACAGATGACAGTTAGACGAAATTGTGAACATGCAGACAAGATATCTTGTAATATGAAGTCGACAGCAAGAGCAAGTCAGTCAGTTTGTGATGATTCATAGTGATGCAAAAGGTTAAAAAAAGAGGCAAATATAACTTTCTTGGTCAGAAAGTTAACCTGTTACCTTACATTCATATATTTCTTTGGAGGATATTCATGAATGACATAATTTCACTCTGTTGACAATGCCATGCACCAAAGTTTCAGTGGGGAAGAAATGTGAGAAATTTATGTCATTTAATTAGTGAAGATGGAACACTGCGCTCTCTTGCAGTCCAATTTCCTCTTTTATTAATTATAACCTGTTCATGGAGATGATTCCCCTTCAGTGACACTGCCACATGTCATAGACCAAAGTTTTAGTTAGGAAAAAATAGCAAATTTATGCCATTTAATTAGGAGGGATGGAACACTCTTCTCTATTGCCGTCCAATTTTTTCTATCGCAGTTAAGCTGATGAGACACTTGGGGGAAAAAAATAAAAAAAAATGCATAATGCAGCTTAAATACCCATGCTGATTTCTAATTTATTACTGAGTAAAAAGTACTTACACTGCACCTCCAGGTACTTCTGTGCTTGAAAGTCCTTGACTGCAGGGTGGTCTACGATGCAAACCACCGGTACACCATCATCCTCCTTACTAACGGTAAATGTCAGCCGGCTGGTTACTGTGTACATCTTATCGTAGGTCAGCTCAACTCTGGGCTTGCCTATGAGAAACATCAAAGACAAGCAGTCTTAAACACAGCGATACAGGAGCATTACAGATTCCAGGTAAAATATGAATGAGCCTCACACAGAAAGTTCATAAACGGGCTCTGGCTAGACATGAATACTATACCTCAAATAAGAGCACAGATGTTTTAGTCACATGTATTTTGGAACTTGACCACAATATAATATTTTACTTTATGATTCAAACAACTCGTCAAGGTATAAGATTTGTTTTTTATTCTCATTTTTGTGTAGTAATGTTGGCAGTTATCCCTTGCCTTACAAACCATTTACATTACTTTAAAAATCCTATGTTATATGTTGTGTTTTATTAATGGTCATTACAGGATAAGCTTGCTCACAAATCTGACTAATGCCATTTTCACACTTTGGCAAAGTCATCCAGTTTGCCAGATTGGACCATTTGGTTGGCTGTTTCTGGCCACCGGGCTGTATATTTGACAACCCTATCCCGATCATTTAAATGACTCCTCATAGTTTCCTGGTTGTTGACTTCCTACTTCAGGGCTCACATTAGTTTAAAAAGCAGCTTCAGAGGTTTGGGCTGGCTTACAAAGAAAATATTAATAAACTCTACATTTGAAAGTATCACCAAAAGGTCTGTGCTGAAACTTCATTTTATGCATCCTTGGTTCCTCTAGGAGCACTATGTGAGCAACTTGTTTTGTTGAAGGGTCAGTTCACTGAGTTTTGCTTGACAAAATAACAAAGCTGAAACCTTTGGATTTCAAGGCTGCTGGAAAAAAAAAATGTTTTAAAAATGTTAAGGCCTAACAAAGACGGTCGTTATTTGGGTGCAAGTAGAATGTCTTTCTTCCAGTGACTTTGCAAAATATGTAGAGTGGAAGTGAGGAGGGTGTCCTTGAGAGTGTTCAGAGAAGGTGAGCCGGCTAACAATTGCCTGCTGTCAGGGGCAACTATGTGACTGTGAATCACTCATTAGGCTTTATGAAGCCAGATTTATTGTTTGGCCACCTTTTGCACAGCGCTGCCGGATCTGAAGCCTGCAAAGTAACCCCCCTCTGATTAGTGACTGCTCTGTAATATCACAGAGACAATATGTTTTCAAAAGCAATGAAGAGGATACCTCATCACACTCATACAAAATAAGAGGGAGCTACAGATAACGCAGGACAGCAGTTGCAAAGAGAGATTAATGATTATTTTCATTCCCTTGTCCTTCCTAACAGTCTGTCGCACAAGTGTGTTTGTGTCCCTCCAACAAGACAAATACTTGAAGTAAACACGTGAAAGAGCCTGCCAAAAGAAACACCAGTCCAGGAGAAAACCCTGTCTGTCTTAATGTGAAGACTTGCATACATCAGTTAATATTTTAGCTGTAAAATATGCGCCAAGCACATATTTTACCCGCTCCCACACTGCAGCTCAGCCACTGTGGTGATGCCGTCACAGTGGTGACAGCTGTCTCTTTGGATGCTGGAAAAGCAAACCTGTGTGATGTGCCTGGTGTAAAGGAACAGGTTGTCATGAATAAACACCACTAGAGGCTTCAGATTCATGAAAGCACCTGAAACGGGAATCTAAAAGGGTCTGCTCAAATCAAAATGTCTTTTGAGATGCATAAAACAGTGGTGAAGAGACGTCTTCATTCAAGTCCTGAGTTTCTGAATCTCTCTTTACACCTTAGGAATTCACTGTAAAATGAAAATACTTATCAACACAAGTGAAGTGCCTACGGGTTTGGAACCTGTTATATTATATATTGTCATATATAGGTTATTATAGAACAATACACCTAGTTTGCATTTATGTTTAGAGGTATGTGACAAAAGCAGTGTTACAGCACGTTTGTTTTCATTTATCATTTTGACGTTCACACATCTTAGAACTTTGGCTGTGTTGCTGTTCCTGAAGCCCTCGGATGAGTAACGGATCAGGTCTAGAAGGGAATCCTAAATGCTGATAAGAGACACAATGGAGGAGGGCCATAGAAATGTAAATGGTGTTACAGATGTGGAGTTTGCCAAAAGTATATTAATTCTATATCTTTCTATGTTGAATGAGACTGTAGTCTCCTCCACACTTCATCTTCAGATCATCTTCAATTCAACTACTTGCCTCTTGGTCCAGATGATACTTCCTATCAAAAGGCAAGTAAGGAAGACATTTAAAATAAGTTCCATAAACGGTTATGTGGTCGAGAAGAGTCTCTAGCCATTTGCCATCATAAAAAGAATATCAGGTGTGCATTTGCACAGGAAGCATATTAACCTGGTTTTTGTGTTATAATGTATTACTGCAGGTTTCTAGCCAAACCAAACACAGTGCACAAAATATAAACTGCAGTTAGCAGAGGCTTCGTGGCAACCTGCATGTGTATGACAAATGCTACTGCCTAGTTCTATCATGAAAGCAACAGAAATGGGAGCAGTTTGTGAGGTAAATATGGTGTTCAATCATGCATTTGCTTGATTTCTCCTTGCCTGGACTGAGATATCTTTACCTCCCCATCCATTTGTGCTAGGCAGAGATAAAACACTCCTCCTAGTCCTGCTGTGCACTGTGTACCACAAGAATTGACTGGTACCCATTCCTTGAGGAAGGCAGAGGAGACAGAGTAGTCTCATAAGATGGACATCTCACAGTAATCCAAATGTGCTGCACCAAATACTAATCTATTCAAGTACAGACAATGTAGCTCTTGAGGTCAACACGCTAGATGCATCAAAAACACATGCTCTGATTGTTTTCTGTTGAAGCCCACACACTGGAGGCATCCTGCCACACCATCAGGATACGCCTGGAGTCGACATGCGTCAACACGCCACAAAGCAATTTAATCACATTCTCTCCCTGGGTTTGCACATGCCGGCTACTGTACCTCAACTACTTTTTTCTGCATGTGCAGCTCATCTTTTGTGTGCTAAAGACATCACATAATATGTGTACAAATGTAAATTAATGTGTATTGCTCTTTAGCCTCATGTACGGATAGTTATCCTTGTCTTTAGATCTCAATGCACTTTAGGTGGCCTCTTATGCAGGCTACATGTCTGCTTGATCAAAATTAGCAAGGTGCCATATCTGTGCATCCTCAGAAAAAGAGTGGTTTGGAAACTTGCAGATATAGTGATTTATTCCAGAGCCATTTGATAAAGTAATGTAGCTGGCAAGATAACCACTTTTATTCCAGTGAGAGATGCTTGTGCCAGTCACAATAGCTCTGCAGTCTGAGTGGCTTGAAAAGTTACTGTTAGCAAGCTGGACTGGACAGGAAGTCAACTATTGTCTCATAATTGTCGGCAAACCATGGCTTTTTTGTAGAGTAGGTTGGCAGGGTTATATCAAAATGGAGCTAATGGCTTTTTACTCTGTTTTAGACAGAGTGCCCAAGGGCAGCACTGTCAAGACCATTTTATGCTGGTCAGCGGTGGAAATCTGCATGTTGACGAAAAGTATTTGCCATGGATGCTGTTGCCCTGGCTGATTCATTGAAATTATTGCTTCATCCTGCATTTTTTTCTTATCAGTGATGGTTGTTGGAGGTTCGACTTCAAGGCTTGAGTGTTTGGCTCAAGTATCTGATAACAGAAAAGCTATGGCTGGAAATTGTACACCCCTGTGTAATATGAAAAAGAATTAAATACTGGATTGACACACAGCTTTTCTATCATACTGGTGCTCTAGTTCAGCTTCCTTATTCTCTTTAAGGGTGTCCATTGACATTTATTTTCTTTCTATAAAACTATCAAGCAGGTGACAATTATGTGACTTTAACAAGAAAAGCCCTTCAAAATTGAAGAGGGTATAGAAGATGAATTAGTGATAGCTCTCTGTTTGAAAACATCACGCTTTGTTAAGCACTCAGAATATTCTCAGAGACTAAGTTTTGGAGGGGAGCCAGTAGAGATGAATGTCACTGAATGGCAGTGGAAGGGCAAATGAGAGCTGAAGTGGAAGTGTTTTGTAAATTCTAACATACAAACTATTGGTTGTAACCTTGGTTTTCCTTTCTTGTGTCTACTCTACATTTCACTACTTTAACTGTTATCGCTTAACCACATTCTTGGTGGAGCAGGAAGGGAGTCGTGTCTAGTTAAATAAAATATATGTCTTTCCACTTCAATTGCTTTACTTTGCCCAAAATATTCTTTTATCCATTTGTAGAGTCTTCCTGCTGGGGGAGAGCAGGGTAATTGAAATCACCCCGTGGTTGTCTCATAAGACTTGAGGCTAATGGCTGTTCTGGTCCCTGTCAGTCAATGAAGTGCCCTACAGACTGGCCTTTTCTTTTTTTCTACCTATCTCCCTTTCTTTCGTCTTCAAAGAACTGCTAGATCCTGCACTGGTACGACTCCTTTTCTTCATGGCTTTCACTGCAATCTAAGCTTTATAACTGGAGATATCGGTGCCAGGGCATATGTTAATAAATCACTAAATAACGGGATAAGAGTAAAAAGAAAGAATGAGATAATAGTGAGGTAATGGGTCTGTGCATATTAGGAGAGATGGTTGGATTTACATTGGCAAGCATGACAATTGCAACCTTTAAATGATATTTAAGAGAACCTGATTATCCCTTAAGGTAATTAAGTTAAATTCTAGGGATGTTTAATTAGAAATAAGTCTGCCAGGCAAGGAGCCACAGCTGAAGGCAATTTAAGTAATTCTGCCCTCGTGTCAGGACTGTGGCACCCTCAGCCATTCTTTCCCTTTCAATCTTTCATTTTCTTGCCTTCGCCTACAACAGAGCAATACTAGGTTTAATTTCTACATTGTTGCTGCAGTATTAACTACAGTAAATAAAGTATGGAGCCATTTGACACAGTTCGGCATGGGGCTAGCATTTAAATGGCAGCTTACTAGTATAGCATGATCAAGAAGATGATATTGTTAATATGATTTGGGTAATGTCAGTTAAGCTGAACTTGCATTTAGATATGAAAAATGAAAAAAAAGATAGATTTTTATAAGTGGGCCTGCCATTGTTTGAGGCTATTTTAGCTAGCAGCACCTTTTCACCTGTGGTGAAAATGGATAAAAGCAAATGCTGCTATGTTGTGACACGTGAGCCTTTAAGTACCACTGAGTATTGAGTTATAACAAAAAATTGCATCTATCAATTGTAAAACTTCAAAGAGTGCCGAGCCAGGTCTGAAAATAGCAATCCATTCGAAACAAGTGTGGGAAAACAGCACGGGAACGGGGGGGGGGTTGAGGGCCATTCATCGTTATGCAAATCGATCTTTTGCCATTCAAAAAACAGAGAAATGAACATTGTTTGAAAGCTGAGATAAAGCGGTTTTGTGGGGAGAAACTATGGGAAGATCCTATTTAAAGGAGATGCTGAGTATCACGAAGAATGGATTAGTATTTCTAAGGGAATCACAGCTACAACAGTCACTGGTTCCACTTAGCCCATTTAGTGCACTGTTACCACACACCTTTAGTCATTGTGTTTACATGCACTTAACTGTGTTACTGTCAGATTTCTGTACAAACCAATTTCAAAACATCATTAGGTAATCATGATAAGGAAGTAGAGTATTAACATAGCTAGATTTCCACAGCAGAAATCTGATTTCATATAAATGAAATGTTAATAAATGTTAATAAATGTTTTTCTTCTTTGCTTCAGTAATGGCTATTTTAAAAAATAAACAGTCATAGAAACAATTTCAAAAATCAAAAAAGGCCCCAAAAGAAGAATAATTCAAGAGAATACCCTAATGTTTCCAGGTTTACAGTGTAACCAACAGATAAGTTAAGTTAAGTTGAAACTTTATTAATCATGTCACACAAAATTATTCCTCCGCATTTATCCAATCCAGCTGGCACATGCACAGGAACACACACATGCCATACACATATATGCTGGAGCCTTGGGCATCAATTTACAGCGGCCGGGGAGCAGATGTTGGAGGGGGGGGTATGGTGCCTTGCTCATTGGCACCTTGGCCGTGGCAAGGAGATGGACTGCCACCCCACCAGCTGTCAGTTCACCTTCCAGTTTTTTCAAGCCTCACTGAGGAGAAACATTGGATGTTTCTACTCCAAAAAAAAAAAAAAAAAAAAAAAAAATGACTGAACGTCCACAGTCACTTTTATGTGATTTTGACACCTCAAACCAATCCCTGACCTTGGCACATTGGAACTATGTCAGATTTAAGCTAACCACTAAGGGTGTAATGTGCTACAGTCCAGAGGTGAAGCTGCTCAGGGCCTTCTACACAGCTTCTGATTAGGACCTTTGTTTCAAAGTCTTTACAAAGCTTGCTCTCTGGGCTCTGAGGTGGAGCCGCCTGGCAGGAGGCCTGTTCACCGCTGAGTTCTGCTCAGACTTCTGAAGCTCAGCTACCTTTGATGAAGGCATGAAAGTTGTCATGGTGCCAGCAGGCTCTGGCCACCACTGCACATCCACATTGCTTTAATAGAAACTATTCTAAGACACATATAAAGCAACCACACTGAAGCAAACAATTAATACAAAGGGCCAGAAAACGAAAAAAGAAACTGGCCCTAAAAATGATATATTTATATAGATCAGGGATTCCCAAACTTTTCAGCCCCTGTAGGAATTGCAGTAGGAATTGCAAGGATCATTCTTAGGGCATTGAGCTGCAGTGTCCTCAGATGCCCACCAGTGGGGCCTGCGCTTTGCTGGTGTGCACACTGTTTGGCTTTGAATATATCTAACCGCTTTTTTGTGCACAATCAGAATATTTGAAAGCATTCAGCACATGGTTTTATTCTTTTGGTTCCATGTGTTTTCAAAGCGAGGCGAACAGTGGGAGCAGGAGCAGTTTTCTTTCCTCTTAAAAGTGACACATGCTGGTCGTTTTTTCACTGCCTAATGGAACAAAATATGTTGGCGTCACAGTACTGATAAGAATGAATATTTGTGACAGGGACTTTACAACTCTGATCTTCTCCCCGACATAAGTGCCTTATTATGTTGAGAGAAGAAATGTCTTGATTGATAATTGTGATTTCCTCTTCATGCGCGGAGCCGACCTACCTGGAAGCTCTTTATCGCCCTTCATCCATTTGATGGTGGCGGCAGGCTTACTGCTCATGGCCGTGCAGGTCATCTCTGTCTCGTTGCCCTCGCTCAGGACCTCATCTCGGGCCTCGATGATGGGGTTACCGGGAGGAACTACGACAGGACACACAAACAATACTATGTAAACACTAACACACTATCGTTCTTCTACAACCTCAGCACTACTACCATAAAGAAGAGACAACAAAGCTGACATCCAAGAGCTTGTTTTTAAAGTGAATAACACCTACTATTGAAATTAGCATAATATGCTAATATTGGACTTTCAGAAAAAAAATCACAGGGCACTATGTTGCATGTTGCAAAGAACTTACATTTACAAGTATGCATGACTATATTCAACAAATATAATATTATTTAACAACATACATCCCCACGCCTAAATAACTGATTTAATTCTACTGACTTTCATATCTCTTTGCTCTCTGTAGTAAAAAGTTGACACCTTTGATAGAATATTGAACATAAAGTGTGTAGACTCTGTGGGAGCTAAAAGAAAAACAAAAGCTGTTGTGTCATCTTGCCATACACTCACTAGTCTTATAATTTCTTGAGGCATTTCTTCCTAACAGATAGTGATATTTAATAGAACATAATGCACACAATTACTGTATTATTTAATTGCCTCCTCAGGCTCAGAGCTTGAATGTTTTTTGTGGTTATCTGAAATGGACTCAAGCTAAAACAGGGTGATGCTGCTCTTAAACAATCTGCAAAGAAAGGTTGATGACAGCAGACCATATAGTCATTTAGAGCGTGGCTGGCTAAAAATGCTTTCACCATCTAATGGGGCATTGAGTTTTTTTTCTATTCATTTTCAAGCAATGTAACCTTATTAGCTCTTGCTTCGAGGGGGTCATGTAGGACATGATTCAAAGACACACACACACACTAGTAAAGGCATGCATATTTAGGACCGGGCTGTAATTAGATATTATCCTATACTCTCTTCATTGAGCGTAGCAGGACAATGATCATGTTGTGAAACTCAGTCCGCCCAATTGCACCGGACATCAATTTGATTATCTTGTGTGATTTCACACACATTTATGCCATATCATCATTGCAAAAATGTTCATATTAACATCCTGATATGCATGTTGTGCAATTATTACCCAAGCAGATATGAAAGACGCTGTTTTCCTGTTTCAAACTTCACTGCAACTGCCGTCAGAGAGTCTCACAGATTTCATAGTGAGCTGTCAGCCACGTTGCACAACATGTGAATGCACACGTTGTGCAACAAAACTGCACGTTTTCCACAGTTTCAGTGTTGATTACAACTTGCCTGCTACTAATAGAAATCAAGTGTTTGTGTGTGCATTTTCATGTGCGTGTGTTCTGCTGTTGTACTTAGCACAGTGATGTCAGCGTAGGCTTCCTGTGGGGGGTCTGTGTAGAGCTGACAAACATATCGACCCTCGTCTGACAGCGAGACATTAGACAGCGACACCCGCAGCTCATTGTCTGAGAAGTTCACCAGCTGAAAGCGAGCGTCTTTCAGTGCTGAAGGAGAAAAACACACAACAGTTTTAATTCATGTGGCAGAGTAATACAAAGATGAGAAAGTGGTACTTATATTCATGCACTAGAACATCAAATGCAGTAGTCCATATATAACAGCAATCGTTACTTTTTAACTTGTAATTCACACAGACTCTTCAAGTATTTAGACTGACACATTTGAACCATTTAGGATTTGGAGCCGTTTTTTATATCTGATCCCTCAACCTCAGTGAGCCACACATAAATGGACATATCAAACATCATCATATATCAATCTTTAGCGTCAAATTCGTTGCAGTGATTGACTAGCCGTAACCTAAAAGTCATTCGGCAGTCCTGTTTTCTTTTGGCTGCGGGCGTGGTTGTGTAAAAATAAATATTTCATAAATGTTTTTATGGGTTTTATTGGCAAAGATGCTGCAAGTCTTTTCTTGCCTGAAGAACATCCCAGAGAGAGAGAGAAAATACCTCAATCTAATGAGTCAGCACCCAATCACAGAGTAAAGTGATGTGGCACAGTGTGCAGCAATGAAAAAACAGTTTGGCGCAAACATGAGAACATGCTAACACATGGTTTATTGACAGAGGTCTCATCCTTGGCTGTCCTTAGTTCGCCTACAGAGGAACTGATGTCTCGCCGTGATCTCATCTTGTTCTACCTTGTTTGCCCACCTACCTAAACACACTTTATCAGCTGTAATGTAGAATGGCAGCATGTGGTTAAGATGAAAGCCTACCCATCTCCATCCCTCTTTGATGTGCTGATAAATTCCGCTCTGATTGACAGCAACTCCAGGCTTTTTGCACTCTGCACTCTCTTAGTATAGATCTGTGTACACATCCTCATGGCTATGTTTTTTTTTTTTTTCTTAAAGCTTAAAGCATTAAACATGGAAACTTCTGACACAGAACAGCCCCAAAACAGACAGAAAAAAACACCAGGCTACATTATGATTTCACGGATGATAAACACAAGGAAGATGCTGCTGCTGTATGCCCACAGAGTATTTGCCTTCAATGTCAAGAGATAGACATGGAGTGATTGATATAGAGGCAAAAAGGGGGGAGAGTGAAAACACCAGTGAGAAGCAAGAATACTAATCACCACAATTGATTTTGTGCATCATTAAACAAGAACATCAGACACATTTTAAGTGATACCATAAGGCTGACTGGAGATGAGGCTTTTTGTCAACACATTAAAGAAAGAGAGAGAGAGAGAGAGAGAGAGAGAGAGAGAGAGAGAGAGAGAGAAAAAAAATCTGCATTTGAATTTCAAAAAAAAAAAATTCAATCTCCACATACATTAATTTAAGTGTTGCTGCTCGCTTCACATTCCTCTCCATCTTTGATTATCCTGCCAGAGAGGTCTGCTCACAACACTCAAAACAATAAATACCTAATAGGTACAAACGCACCCAAACAAAAAAGTTGGAATGAAGCAATCTGAAAATGCAGCAAACAAAAAGGGTGATTTTCCATGCAAATGCTTCCATGCCTATACAAGCTCCTCACATTCGTCAAGTGCAGCTATTATTTTCTTTTATCTAAGCACAACGAAGCCCTTATTGTGGCACATGAATAATATGCCTCTAATTAGTGTAGCTCATTCAAAAACCTTGTTAGCCCTCATTAAAATAGAGGTCAGACTCTAATCCTAATGATTTAATTGAATTAAATGTTCCCAGATTCAAACATACCGACGCTGCAGTATACAGATGCACTACAAGAAAGCGTGCAACCTGTTTTTCAGAGGCAGAGATTCACTGGAGGAAGAAATACCATGGTGATGGAAATATATGGAAATATATGATAAATGGATGGAAGGGCATTGTGGTTAATGGTGCCCAATGGACAATGTAGATAGTGTAGTCAATATATTGGTCCGTCATTAAAAGAAAAACAGGCTCTGTTCCAAGTTGAATTTTTAAATTAGGTTTGTAGGACAATATGCTAAGTCTATAATGCTGTACTGTACACATTAGATCTTAATCCAGGGCAAAGGTGGGAACATTCAAGGTCTATTGTGAAATTATTTAATTTTGTCCTTTAGGAGTCCAACGAGCTTGGAATCAATAAAAGTGGAATGAATGCCACCGAAAGAAGACTGTAACCTGCAGGCAAGATTTGCAGGCGGGAAGGAGGCATAAAAGATTATGTCATCTGCATAATACGGGACATTGCAGTTATTTAATTATAAATAATTAATTATTAAGGCCCATGAGGTCATGTTTCACAGTGATTTTAAAGGAGCTAAGGGGCGTTGTTAGGCATGAATCCTGGCAAATACACAGCAAGAGAAATTACTGATAACACATAATAACTTTCCTGCCAAGTTCTTCAGCAGCATTTTGCAGAATCATGCCCACAGAAACACACAGAAGCAAGTTAAGGATTGAGGTAATTATTAACATTTATTTTTATTATCAGCATTAATTGTGCAAATGTTGAAGTAGTGTTCAATTGGGCTATCACTCCTCTTTGCTAGTACAGGACCATTTCACTCTGGACAGGCACATTTTAATTGTGCTGTGCCAGAAGCAAGGATATTGCTCCAGAATTTTCTCTTGTTGCAGTTTGGGTGCCAGTAAAATTGCAGGTATGATTCACATTGATGCCCCATCACTAAAATGATTTCTCCTGGTGTTTTGCAAGCAGTGGTTAGCGCAGACCGCAAACTGTCTTAAATTACGTCCTTATCTTACCACAGATTATTGGCGTAGATTGTGAATTTTGAATAGAGATAAAATGCCAGGGGATTGGATGGCAACAGCAAGAGCTATTTCTCCCACAGGAGACAACAGGTTCCCTGGCTGCTCAAAAATGAATGCCTGTAGGCTCTCTTTGTTTCTTCTACTGGCAACCTTGTGATACATCCATCATTAATTTAATGTCATTTTTCATTTTCTCCACCATCCTGTCCACCACTTTCAGCAAGTAATCCATGCAGAGCCCACTCACTAAATCAAAACTAACATTTTGAAACAATTTGTTGTTTGGTACAGTAATACTGTAATGTAATGGTGGCACAGGTGTATATATTTTACTTCAAACGCAGCTCAGAGAATCATAATCAAGGACTGTCATTATCTTTTTTATGAATAAATAGCATCTGTGTTTAGAGTGGTACTTATATTGATCCTTGTGGGCTCACATTTATGAACAATTTGTGGACGTTATTTGAAGCCACCAAGTTTGAAACAAACACAGATTGAACTCGACCAGAAAGATCAGATTTAGAACAATTTAGAAGAACTGAATGACCCACATCATTTCAGCTCTTCTTTAGAAATGAAATTTCCTGTTATGCTCTGGTATGTTTAACCTTTCCTCTTTTTAAATATTCCAAAAGATGTTTAATGACAGAGATCAAGTCCAGAGGGAAAGCCATGCAACCCATCCCGCATTTAAAGAAGAGATGGACTGCTACCATAGCTCAATCAAGAAAATGGTTTAGAAACTTCAACTCTCCATTAAGGCTGTAGATTGTCAGTCACCTTCAAACTGACCTACGGCAAAGCTTCTTTGGCAATGGATAAAGTTGGTCTCCTGTCTCAAAGACATCAACTTTGTACACTGTTCTACAGATGTTGCAATCATTTTAGGTTTGCCCGCAGAAAATTACATTGTTTTCCCATTTGGCACCACACTTCACACATAGAAAATAGCTTCTACAGTAATTTTGCAGACAGATTTTGGCCCTCCAACTTTAGAGAATTTTATATCTTTATTTCTTTAATAGTTATAAGAACTTTAACAACAACAATTTCATTTAGTTTCCTTCACAGAAATGACTGAATTGCTGAAATATAGGCTGACTGTATATTTTTCAAAAGGTTTTCTTACACCCCTTAATATCAAGAATGCCTTGTGGGGATTTGGACCCCTAGGTTGAGAGGCAGTGATGTAATCCTGTCTTCAGGGCTCTGATTGGTTGACCATTTCTATCAACCAGTGAGACCAGTTGTCAGTTATCACATTCACTGACCTAATCTGAGATTTTGGTCATATTTCATAAGATAAAAACAAGAATTTGTCAAACTGGAATGTTGGGAGACAGGTTACAGGACAAAACTAACTCACAATTTGTACCCAGGAACTTCCATCAATATTTGAATGAAACATTTGACTTAAAACCCATACCAGTCAGATATAATCCATTCCATAAAAGCATTTCTCAGAGATCTCATAATCCTCTTATGCATAATTTCTAAATAAGGCATTGTGGTATAAGCATGAGCTGAATAAATAAATATTTTCTAAAACACACTGAGAAGAGACACTGAGGCACTGTGGCAAGGACACGATTCCCCAAGCTCATATTGTATACTTAGAGTTACAAGGACAGGTGATGATGATCTACCTGGTTCACACAGCAGGGTTGTGGTATATTAAAGTAAAAAAAAAAAAAAAAAAAAAGGAGGTGAGAAGGTGAGCCTGCACACTGCACACTGTTCTTTTATTAGTGTGTCAGAACACACTAGAATGCATACTGTATTTCACTTCTCTCTGTCGACAAAAAAAGAGCGTGACCTTTAGCTTCATGCTTTTTTTTTTGCCCTGCTCTTCTTCTCTTGTCCTGTCATATCTGATAGCATTAGAAGGGCATCAGAGATGTCTGACAAAGGTAACTGATAGTTAAGTCTTTAAAAGAGAAGTCTGTCCAAACTCTGAAAGGCTGTAAATGATCTGATCTGCCAGTTTTTACAGCTGATGGTGATGAAGCTAATTTAAAAGCAGTGATAAGACGGTACAGAGCTGTCCTGATGTGCAGCCAAGGAGACTTTTTGAGGAAGCTGACAAAGTGAAAGTCCAACTTTTCCTCTCCCTATTCAAGTTAATGAGTGCAGTGTCACTGGTCATGCTGATTACTGCTGATAAAACAGTATGCCAGCTATAATGAACTTTATAGTTGTGTATGCTGGGAGCACTCTTTGCATCTACGTTTATAATAGCGACTGTGCACTATTCTGTATGCCAAGTAGACAAAAACTAGGAAAAAGTCCAGTAGAAGAAAACAAGTTCAGTGTCAAGACAGAGTGCCAAAGCAGTAAATAGTGAAACATTAGCACAGTGTAAACTAAATGTGTGGATTTATGGGTAGATGCATGGGGGTCTTAAAAGATATTTCTGGATTTCAGCAGTCTGAGCCAGATTGAACTGGTATCTTCTGTTGTTTAAGTGTGAAATTTCATCTTTGCATGACCGCAAACCGTATTTCCTTGATATAAAAACAGTGGGAGGGATTCGCACTGGCACTTTCTCGTATGTTTGTTGCTGGGACAAAACACAGTGGCAACAAACCATCAATTTTACTGCCAGGGCGAAGATACCGACATGATTTGGTTAACTTAGAGTGCTGAAGCATCATATTAGCTTTAGCTGAACTTCACAGATTAGGGGTTGTACATTTTTCGCCCCCCATGTTTTACAGTGTACACACTCAACAAAAGTACAGCTTTGCAGCTGGTATGGAGAGGAGAAATTATTACAATAACCAATAACTCTTTCAAGAAACATATGGCATGTGAGCATATAACTCATATATTGTTTTGCATTAGACCATCTGTTCCTAGAATCGTGGCTAATCTCATATTACCAGATAACACTTTTCAACCAGAGCTGCAGCTAAGTGCTTTCCAAAGCCCCCCAAATGTTTTTTTTTTTTTTTGGCACATTGAGCACCACAAGTCTAGTCCATCTATATTCACAAGAAGTATTAACTGAGAAATGAACCCCTTTGAACCTTTTAAACCTTTCTCTCTTACTTCCTCAGTTCTGGCAAGACGTGGTCACCTTGGCGAGCGATTAAGGCACATTTCATCATTTGAAGTTTTCATAAATACCCAAAAGTTACATTCAGTTAGATATAAAATAGGAAAAGGCTGATTATGAGTCTCAAAACAGTCTATGCAAACACAATTATTGTCTATTACACTGCCCTGATCTCATAAATGAAATGTAGCTGACAGGGAAGGTAAAATTAGAGTGGATGAGTCTTGTGGCAAAAATTGGGATCAATACATCTTCTAATGGCTCTTTCTCCCCTTTTCCACCTTTGCTGACTGCATGATTTCAATCCATCTTGCTTTTTCCTTTCCCTCTCTTGATTCATCTTCATTCTCTCTCTGCATTTCATTTAAATAGTTTTTTTTTTCCCCCCTCCTGTTCCAGCTGAGGATGACTCCCATCCAGAGAGAGAGCAGGAGATGATGAGTGCGCCTCGCCTAAGTGGCTGCAATCAATTGTGATTAGTGGCTGCTGCTACTTTTTGAGAGGAGCACATCAAAATTTTATTATTGGGTGTCAGAGTGGGTGAGACAGGGTGGGGCGGGGGTAATTACATTCTTACAACCAGCCGCCTCCCCACTCTAGGTGAAGTCCAGGCTTCCAAATCGCTGTGGTGTTGTCAAAACCTAAATCCAGAGTACTGGAGCATTTAGTATTGGTTCAGCAGTTGTTAAGACTTATGGGGGCTTCTCTCTCTCTGGCACAACTGATCAAAGAATTGCCTGTTCTAATGGTTTTAGTAGAGTTTGCCACCTCTTTTGGAAACAGCGTTATACATCCAATCGCTTCCTTGTATTGTACTGTACTTCCTTGACGTAGTGCAACAGTGCAAGAGTTTTCATATTTTACTAAAGAGAGTAGTTAACTGTCACCTTGCACACATTAAAGCATCATCCTACTATAGTTTTGATAATAACATTAATCGAATGACATTTATTAGCCAACTCTACAGCAGAAGATGATTTCACGCTTTGGTATGAGTGATAACATGACAGTAAGACCAATGTGTGGCATTTTTCACCAGCAGAACATAGCAATTGCCAAGAATACACAATGAGACACTGCTGCCTACGCATGCTTCAGCATTCATCATGACTGTTTTACAAAAACCACCACAAAACCTCAGCCACTCTTTAATGGGGCAGTCTTTCAAAAATCACAATTACACTTTTGAAAAATAACTTTAATAAGTTTAAATATGTTTCTCAATCTAAAGAGTGTGAGATTTTGGGGGCTCTATTCAAAAAATATGACAGAAATTGAACATAATATGCATAACTATGCTTCCATTAGTGTTTAATCAGCTGAAATAAGAGTTGTTATGTTTTTGTTACCTTAGAATGTAGCTTTTATATTTACAGATGCTGCGGGTCCTCTTCCACACAATCCAACATGCTGAACTGCCATGTTTCTACAGTAGCTCTGAATGAACAAACTAAACATTGGCTCGAGATAGGACCTTTTGTGTTCATCACACTCTCTCCTTCACACTAGGAAGGAGAGGGTGAAACAAGGGGGTTGCAATCAGCAAATGCACCCCTAGATGCCACTAAATCCTGCCACTAAAACCGGTCCTTTAAGTGATTAACGTCACAGTGAGTTCAACTAGTTTCCTCAATTTCTTCATTCATTAAAATAATAATCAGGTAAAAATCACCCTCCTTGCTAACTCCAATTGTCTTACACAAATGGGTATATTTCACAGATATTGCCCTCCCCTCTAAGTTGCCTCATTAAGCTGTTTTCATATAAAGCCTTTTTAGCCTGAACCTTGCTGGCCTTCAGTGGACAGATCACCTACTGCTACAAAAACCTGCAACTCATCGCCTCCTCCACAGGAGAGCAAGGTCAGTGTGAGTGCTCAAGTGCTCCTCTTAGCCTTTTAATTCAAGGAACCATGTAGGAGTTTTTTTTTTCTTTCCCCCAGTTAATGATGTCAGACGTATGCACTTGTGTTCTCTCAAACAATAAGTGCGTTAAAAATGAATAAGGAGGGATAAAACAGCTCAACATGTAAACTGAGCATGGTGCTCTCAAGAATTGCATGACCGCTTTTGTAATTATGTAATTTAATTAAAAACCTGAAAACAGTCATTTTCCCTAGTCTAATATTATCCCTATCAGGTAAATGTCATGTCATTTAATCTTCATATGTCTTATTTAAATAAATATAAGCAGCATCTAGGTGGCACCAAGGTAGTCACTGCTGAAAACTACCTGCATTTTAGTTTAGTTATGCGAGTGTTATTATTGTCTTATTATTGAGTGTTATGAAGATATTTTCATATTATTTTGAGCATTTCTGATAAAACCTGTTCATATGCTGTTGGATGGGTGGTAGCTGTGCCATGTGTGTTCGACTTTCATTTCAGGTCTCAGGTTTTTGATATATTAACATTAATATATTGTTAAGCGGCTGTAACAGTGAAATGCTACTTGTCAGTGTAGAATTTTAATATTCTAATGTTCAAATGTAAAAAAAAAAGTGGCTGTGTTCAAAGTGTGTAAGTACCAAATCACTGCAGACTACTGTAGATGACGGTTGCTTTAAGTACAGCTGAGTGTTGCTGTAACTAGCAATCATAGTAAGCCTGATTCACTTATATACAGGTGGTAATGACTAGAATTCTGAATGAAGTAGAAAACCGTCAGAAGTACACACCAGGAGTATGACGTATTTACTGCTGTGAATACTAATATAAGATCTTATGGAACAATTGGATTCATGGGTGTTTTATGCACTTGCACTTAGCTAAGGACTGCAACAGTGACTGACACTCAGAGAAATGATATGTGTTGAGTGTTTTATCATGAATAAAAAACAGATGCAATCTGGATGATGAACTGAATGCTGCTAAACTCTATCTGTATTTTACAGACTTCTCCTTTTCTTTTTCTGTGGTACCAGCTCTGGACCCATACAAGACATAAGATCTGTTTGCAGTCTCTAGTATTAAAGCTGCAGTATTAATATATATGCATCATTGTTTATGAACCTTATTTATGCTACAAGGCCAAACAGTTAGATAATGCACACTGGGGTAAATGATAGAAGAAGTGGTGGAAGAAATTAACATTTTAGCTTATATTGCTAGGTGCAGATATTTGGTAACAATATATAATATAAAGTGACTCCTTAATGTTAGTAACTGGAGGCATCTTAAGAGTGTGTTATTTAATTTGAGTTACAACCTACCAGCTGGGTGTTTACTACTTCTGACTCCGAAAGAAGCACAATGGTATTCACATATTAAACAGGTCACTGTTCCATGGAAACATTACCATCTGTGCAAACTTTAACAATAGTCAAAACAACAATCCTTACTAAAGCATCATATGCTTGTCTTGTCTCAGAAGTTAACTGCTGTTGCTGAGTGTGAGGTGAACATGCTGTAACCCTCATCCATATGGGGAGGAATATTTATACATTCAGTAGTTAGTATGGGAGATTGTACGTCATCAAAGCGGCAGCAAACACAAGACTATAAAGGAGCATTCTACCAACGTCACACGTGAAAGCTTATTCATCACGGGGAGTACAACTCAGCATCTGAAAACAGTTATATAATATCTTTTATCGCTCTGGAGATGCCTTGTCAAGTCTGGTAAAATAGCCCCTTAGTATGTCATCAGGGGTTATCTCGGCTTGGGTTTTGCGACTGCAGAAGTACTTCCAGAGGGAAAGCACTATTTTCCCAAGTTGCAGAGTAACAAGCTCCATGCCCCAGTTGTGAGTCAAGGAGTTTAAAAGATGTAGCTGTTTACCAGACAGGAAGGGCTTAATGAAAGACACCTAGTTCGGAAATGCATACTCCAGTGTTTTGCGAGCTTGACCCATATTGGAAACTAAAAATTAGGATATCACAGGCTCTGCTGCTTCGACTTCTTTTTTCAGCGTGTTCTTTCAGGTATCCAAGCTTCTTTGAATCGTAAATCAGTAAACAGTAATTCAAATACAACAAGTGTTTTTCAGCATCTGGAGCAATGCCCCAAAGAGAGGGAAGTAGAATAAATTCAGCACAACAGTCCTTAATCTCTGAAATGGCTCAGAGAAAGCATCAGAGCTACTTTGGGTGGACATGAAGAGTAAGAATTGGGTGACCAGTAGTCAAGTTACTCTGAAGCCAGTTTCAAAGCACTCCCTCCTTTATGTCTTTTTACCCTCTCTTGCTCTCCATCTCACACTCACAAACATAATCCACCAACGTGGATTCAGACTGAGATGGCAGATGTGATGTTTTGAAGGGGGCCAATGTTATTTGGAGGCCGTCTGGTGGAGTCCATGTCATAATGAAGCAGTGCTGCTACAGCAAAGATGCCTGGGAGGGATCACAGGAGATCAAGGAGCCCCCCACCCTTTCGTCAAAGAAGTACACCTTGCCCTTGACAACCAGCTTGTGGGAGGCAGCTCACAGTGACTCGTAACATCAACAGATAAATACCAAGCCTGCTATCGTGTTCGCATGTGAGCTTTCTGTGGGTTTGCCCTTGTGTAGCATGTAGAAGGTGTCTTTGTAAAGCGGCGAACATGACTAAGGAGGGGGTGGTGAGTGAGGAGGAAGGCTTGGCACTCACCTCACAGGGGGGGGGCAGGAAGTCTCTGGTGTATCAGAATGTAGAAAGAACTCATGTCATGAAAGCCACAAGTGCATGTAGATCATGCGCTATGTGTACTGCACAGCAAACATCTGAGAAAGATGCAGCTGATTATGTTGAACATGCAGTTTATACACATTCATGTAAATTAATTCAAGAGTAGCAGTGAAGGGCATTACAGTGGACGGGTACAGTAGTTCAAAAGGAGAGACAAAAAAAACTCTGTTTTTGGTCTCCACCATCTCGAGTAAAACATCTGCATTAAGTATACTTTTTTCATGGACATGGTCATGTATTGTATGATGTTTTTTTGTTTGTTTTTGTTTGTTTTTACCCAAGTGGGCTTTTAAAATGGTGTTGTCACTCTACTACTTCTGATAAGTGTTTTATGATAATTTGGGATAGTGTTAGCATCAAAATATTACTGTGTTGATTCCCACAATTGATCCCAATGGTTGGCTAAACACTAATTTATTCACAGTATGTATTTAAATGTTGGTATTAATGCATTAAACTTGGTCCAGTGCCAGGAGTTGTGTTTTAGTTTTTTTTTTTCCCCCATTCAAATTCAAAATAAAAACAGAGCGTTTCTTTTTCTGGTATCTGTTCAAAGTCTCTATTTTGATCAGATGCAGGAGCACTTTTGTTTAGTGCTAGTGTGTGGGAGTAGGGTTAGATACTCACACACAAGCTCAGTATAGGTCAGGCTGAAAGAGCTGTGAGAGGAACAGTAGCTTAAATATCCAATAATAGCTAAAATAACTCAATGTCAGTGAAGCCACATTTTGTTTAATTGTTAAGTGGAATGAAATAATGACATACATAGAACTTTTAAGAACACCAGAGACTTTGGTTATGTGTTGTTATGATTGTTTTCTTTTTGTTTTTTTTCCTTTAATCTGTTCATATCACAACAGATTTTCATATGCAAATTAGTTGTATAGGTAGGAAACAGGTAACCATTTGTTTTTCTCTTGACAAGCTCTGTATATTTTGAACTTAACAACATAATGATACTTTTATGTAGTTATAGAGGTTGACAATGTGTTATATTAATACTGAAGTATACGTTCTACAAAAGAGGCTTAAAAACATAATTAAAAAACAAAATGTAAGAGCCAGAGCACAGCAAAAAATATATATATATATGTCAGGTGAACACGGCTAATTAGTGCTGTGACACAATAATTGGGCAGGACAAGAATAAATATAACAGGTCAGTAAATGTTTAGGGATATGAGCTGCTGTTATTAAAGGAGACGTGCTGAAAGCTGAATATGTTTGGTATATTATATTAACCTCGTTCTGTATTAATCCTTCTGCAGACATGTGGGTCAAACTTAATGTAGCTCTCTGGAAGTGCAAGTAATGTAAGAGCATATTAATTAATGTTATATGACTTTACTGCTGGCTCCATTCACATGGTTAACCTACACATTTTACAATATTTGTCTAATTGGTTTTGTCTTCCAACCACTACTTTGACAACAATTAACCAAATGTAAATGGAGCATATGAATTATAAAAAAAAAGCCCAATTTATATGTGTAAAAGACACCGTTAACCGGACAGTCCTCCCCGACAACTCTTTGGCAAACATTCTCCTGGAAAATAGCCTCCGTCTCCGGCATTAAAAGCCAGTTAAGTTCCGCTGCTTAATGATGGCAATTATATATTATACATATTATTAGTGATGTGGGTCAAAATCTCCCTCACAACACAATATTACAGCTTCTATATGTTTGTGAAACTGGGGACACTTTGTTGGCTGATCCATGTTTTAGATTGTATATATAGATTTCTAGAGATTTTATTTTCTGTGTTTTGATAGACTGGGAATGATTTTAAAATGGCGAGCGATTCTGGGTGCAACATGAAATATTGAATGCATGCTCTGGAGAGTTAAAAACTGCTTGTAAAATGAAAACTTACATGCTTCCCCACTGGGATTGATTTCCATGTCATCTGATCACATTAAGCTGCTTCAGACTATAGTTAAACACATATCATATCAGTCACATAAAGACAGTGATAAATGGTTTCTCTCGTGCAGCAGACAGCATCTGCTACCAGCCACAGCCTACTTTCTCCTCTGACAGGATCCCAGCAAACCGGATAACAGCCTTTTCTCTCTGCTACAATCAGGAAGAAGATTCCGGATACAGCAGGCCAGCACGGAGAGGCTCAGGAAAAGCTTCTACTCTCGGGCCACTATGATCCTAAATAAATACACTGCCGAGGATTATTTATTTATTTCTTCCTTATTGCCATTGTTGTTGTTATTATAATGTTACTCCTATTACTTAAGTCTATTAAGAATGCATAAAGGAGGTCATAAAAAATATATTTCACTGTATTTTTTAAATAATTATATGTGACATTATATGTGACAATTGAATACCGCCTTTAAATGATATCTTATAAGCTTTCCTTTGTCCATCTGTACATACAGTACAACTTGTATTTCTGTCAAGGCTGTGAAGGCGTTTTGTTGTAGAAGTGTTTTTAGTTCTTATGTTGCATTCAGGCCTAATCGGCAAATGGGAGAAATGCGAAACCTCCTGTTTGTTGTTACGACTTGGGAGCGCTCAGAAATTATTGCAAGATAATTAGCTTGCCCTGTAGTAACATACCAGATAGCTAATTAAGCCTGCCTACATTTTTAATTATCTAACATTTTTATAGAAAAAACAAGCCCTGACCCGTTAGCAGCCAAAATACTGAACAAACAAACAACCCAACTACAAATAAAAACTACTTATGGGGAAACAAAGCTAAACAAAAACATAATTTTGTTCAACAGCAGATTCTCAAATTAAACAATATTACACAAGGGTGTACATTACCATTATTATTGGAACTACAGTGATGCAGTCAGGACTGGAAAGCTAATGTTTGTACTTTCTAGAGATTGTGGGATTTCCCAAGCTGAATATCCATATTTGCTGGCGTTTAGCCTTTCAAAAATTACATTTCACTGAGGTCACAGAACTATTTGCTCTTTGGCTTGCTGCACACAAGGACAGCATGCACCAGCAACAATAGATTTTATTATATTTTCATGAACATTTGTTGTATGATCTGTTGCTTCATACGATATCCTGACTTTTTAATTTTGCAATCAGGTTTTCAGGCTATTGTATTTAGCTCTGGCACTTAGCTCTGGCAGTGAAAATTTTACCATGGAAATTGCAGAAATAATATTTTTAGTGATGAGCCGAGTGTGCTGCAAAATTGAGGAAATTTCAAATTGAAATCTAAAATTGGCTGCGATACTGACAGCTTTGAATGAAGCATGCATATAAATGACTGTCAAAACAAAGCAAACTTACTTACCTGACGAAAGCACACTTAAGAACACACCTTTTACGTTAAGATGACAAGTTGTCATATAATACTCACGTCTCATGTCTCTGAAGTAAATTGTCTGTCTGTTGGGGTTGAGCAGCTGGATAACAGAATCATCATTATTCTTCACCCGACAGCTGATGATTGCCATCTCGCCCTCCACCACCGACACATTGTCTGTCACCAGGTTCTGACTCACCACTGGACAAAACAGATACAAGAATACACAGATCACTGCTTGTGTTTTGGTAAATGCGAAAAAGCAAGTGAATTGCAATTCAGAGGAGAGCAAAGCCTTATTTCAAGAGTCTTTCTGACGGCACAAAATAAAACAGAAAACAGAGATTGCTACATAACAGATAACATATAATTACAATAATTGTCCGGTGTGTTAATGGAAACCAGGGATGAGACGTGACGAGAAATGATTAACAAGACAGCAGTGTGTGAACCTAACCAGTACATATTATCTATCTAATCTGTCTGTCTCTGATCTATATGTTAGCAAAAACTATAAAAGAAATCCAGGCTACACAAAAAGAATGAAGCGGGGCAATGATTTCTAGGAAGTCAATGATTGTCAGGAACATTACCTGTGCAATATCCTGTAAATGATTCATTTTGCATATTATTATGAAAATTATTATTGTTATTCCAATTATTCATATCTGTATGCACATCAATAGCAGTGTAACTGGAGTCAAATTCCTTGTGCGTGTACACGTGAGCTGAAGACTGAGCTCCACATAAGCAGATTCACAAATTCAGTACAACGGGAAGAACATCCAACTCAATATCCTCAAAAGAATATCAATGGATATTGATAGGTAGTGTGTTTTTCTGAATAACTGGATAAATTTACCCGTTCAGGACATTAAAGGTCTCATATTATAGGAAATGAGTTTCCCATTTTTTAAATTTTTGATTATAAAGCTGGAGATAAGTGTCAAACGAGTATCAAAACATTCAATATATGGAGAAATGCACCCAGACCATACTTATTAATTTTGCCTCTAAAAGAGCTGTCAAGACTTCTGTAAGGTCGTGATGTCACATCTATATAACCCAGCCACCACACTGAGCCATGCCCGCAGCCTGGCTCACATGTACTGGCTGTCCAAAACACAGCACAAAATGCCATATAAAGAACATAAGTCCTCTAATTCTCCTTCCTTGAGTATTTTTGTGTAATCTAACATTTAATGAGTGCAGCAGGTGGTGGCACAAAACCCCTTAATTTGTCCATGTGAATAAATAGTGCTGAATGACCCGGCTGCTCAACAAGCCTGTGGGCTGAGAAGAATTGCTCACGGCAGTCATCGGTCATCAGCTGCCGCTTGCTGCACTTGTTTGTTTCACAAACAATATCTCTGCCTGAAAAATGAAAAATGGATTCTTTACAGCTCTGTGCTACTTTGATTTGAAAAACTACAGTAATAACATATCAGACTTTGCTTTGGGGTCGCATCTATTGTTGGGGTTGATGGTGAGTCTTGAGTGGCTTTGGTTTATTTTAAATGATTGCCACAAAACCAACACTTGGCAGCTTGCCAGTAGTTGCTGCTAGTTATGTTGGTCCCCAGTGCAATGCTTTTATATGGGGATACACAAGTGCAAACACATACAACCCCCTCAGCTATAAGAAAGACCAAAGCCAAAAGGCAAACAGGCAGCCAAAGAAAAACAATTTTGGAAATCAAATAATTATATTTGAAATATTTTCTTATTTGTCAGCACCAATATTGTTCAACACATTAGCTCACAAAGGGAGCTTGTCTACATCTTATCAAAAACACACTCAGCAGTGATTCACAGCAGAAATTACTCTCTGTCACAGCAACCAATCAGAAATGTCAAAACACTTCACAAGCAGCAACACGCCTACATATATGACCTTTGATAAGTTGTGCAAACTCCTTGACATGGTCTTAAATGCCAGAATCAGACTATAAGACATTTGTGTGTTTCCAGATGGTCAGATGATCATGGTTGCATTTCAGACCACATGTTGAGCCAATCAAACTGACCAACTGCTTGTGGTTTTTCATGTCCTGTGGCAGTTTTTAGCCTGGTATTGTGTAATCTGATACCAGAATTGAAAAGCTTGTCTTGGCCTTTGATACTTTCAGCCAAGTCAGTCTTTGCTGCACAATGCAGCTTTTGATTCATTTTATTTGATTAGATCTCGGCTACACCAGCATCCCACCTTATAAAAATGACAGCTATTTTTTTTTTAAAGGTTTTTTTTTTTGTCCTTTTCGAGGTTTATTTGGATAGAGACAGGTGAAGAGTGACAGGATTGCAGGGAGAGGGAGATGGGGAATGACATGCGGGAAAGAGCCACTGGTCGGATTTGAACCCTGAGCTAAACGCCAACCCAAATATGGCAGCTATTTTAAACAAATGGTACAAAATGAGGTGCCAAGGTAATAATTAGGCTGGGGGTTGATTGAATTATTTTTATAATTCATATTGAATTTCATGTTTGTATGTCTTTATCATGTGTTGCCTTGTTCCCCTGTCACATTGTAGATGCAGCGTTACATAGATGAATTGTGGACTGCAAATGATACATCTCTAGAATACACCACATCATATGAAGAGGCTGCTGTTTTGCTATTTTCAATTGAGGCTGAGACAAAAAAAAAAAAAAAAAAACCTATAGATGAAGTCTTTTTAATCCCCCCTTATACTTTCCTCCTTCAGTTACGAGAATAGCATCACAAATAACATCTCCTCAGAGAGGCTAAAAGGACTGATGCAGGGGTGGGGGTGGGGGGGGTTGAGAAGCGAAACAAACTAAAAGAACGCAGGAAACATCAACTGCTAATTTGCATGCCTCAGTTGTCAAGCACCTCTAAATATCCCTGCCATTTAGGAGACAAGGAGGATGAGGTGGGAAGAGAGAAATTGCATCTTCTGATGCTGACAGATAAGGATAGACAGCTTAACAAACGAGATTCAAATCAGCATCCCTTGGTGGCCCAAACACAGCCCTAAATAAATGAACCTCGCCGTCTTTAATATTCAAGACTGAACCTCATTTTTCAAACACGAGCAGAGGTGGGCGGTAGGGTGGGCATCTGGTTATGATAATGTGCTTTCATACTACAAAATGCATTTCAAGGCATCTGCTGAAGGTTACAAGGCGCCATCAGGGTGCTGCAAGGTGTCGGCTAAGTTGTGTTTTAGGCCAGTTGCGATAGTAGGAAGGACGGTGGCTGCCTTGTCAACTGCTTAATTGTTCCTGTTGTGTTAAATAAACAACTCTGACATGCTGGAAGATGGTACGTGGAGGCGGGGGGCTTTACACTAATTAATGGCCAACAACAACCATGTGCCATGGCCACCGAGGACACTGTCAGAAGTACTACAGAAAAAGCTCTTCTGACATCTTAGTGGGCAAAGGCTGTTTAAAGCTGCAACATGATGCTTTTTTTTAGTAGTTTTGGCACAAAAGTCAAGAGGGGGGAGGTATGTCAGAGGGCCAATTTGAAGTACTAAAGGAAAAAAAAACAAGGGCCAAAGCTTGTAACTTAGAGAGTTTATTATTGGACAACCTTTCGTTGTGCAACCTTTTGTCTATTGAATGTGACCTACGGATACCTTCCAAGACTTTTTGCCTTTACTAATCACATACACTTAACAGCAGAGCTAACCTTTTCAACACCTTTGCTGCTGTGTTTTAGGAATGTGAATGTATTACTATAAACTTGGTTTCAGTTCATTTCTGTGTTATTAAAATGAAAATTAAAAAGTGTAGTCTAGATACTTCCTTGGATTACACAATCCGTCACCGTTGGCATCAAGTCAACATTATTTCTTCTCAAAGTTACATTTTCATTATGAGCTAGGGAAGAGTTATTTACTCAACTCCACAAAAGTCAGTGCTAACTCTTAGTTAAGGAGATGAACATTGCAAACACTGGTGGTGTCATTGTACAATGTGGGCACGAGGACAAACAATGTTCGGCTCAGAAAGAAACTACACAGGGTTTTATATTAATGACATGTTCTTAACATAACAAATTGTCACTATGATCATATGAATATATTTTTCAACTCAAAATAATGTCTGAATATTTCTTTGTGATGACAGAATAAATATTTCATGAACACCAGAAAACTGAGCGTGACAAACAGCTACACACATGTCGCCTCCATCCCTTTGTAAAACACAAGAGGACGGCTGTTGTGCTTCTTCAATACATGTAAAGGCTTTAGGGAAGCTGCTTATAAGCCTTTTCATGAGGGACAGCTCATCGATATATGGTGGAGCATCAAGTTAACCAGTTGAGGGGCAGGAAGACAGGACTAACAATACATTTCCTTTAAACCAAACACTCACATTGAAGCTTTTAGTGAAATACATTTAGTTACCACTGACAGTCCTGCACCACAGTGTGACAAGAGAAGAAGATAAACTCTCATAACTGAAACAGACATTATAATAATGGCACATCAGAGATGGTGGGAGTAATATATAATTGCTAGTCTGAGCTGCACTTAATGCATTTCCTCCAAATGTTTAAATCCATCACTTCATTTGCCTTCATTTGCCTCCATCACAAATGAATGTGTGCATTCACAGACAAATAGGAAAGCACCATTACCATCTATTTGTCCACAGTCTAAAAGCAGACTCTCCGAGTAAACAGAAAAGAAGAATATCAAGTGTGCCACGCAATATCAACCAGTGGGAAAGTTAGGAGGCGGATATCTAGCTCAGTTTCTCATTCAGTGAAAGCTTTGAAGTGCACATCTTTCCAATCTCCCAAGTAATATACTGCCTGGAAAGTGGGAATAGTAAAATTATCTGCATCAATCTAGACCTGGAAACTATCCGCTGTGTGAAAGAAAAGGAATACATTACTGCTTCATTGGCCTTATATTCTCAGACTACAATCAAAAACCACAGCAGCTGTTGAAAAAATATTATTTGATAACCTTTGTTGTTACTGTTCACTGAACGGTTAGTCTGGTTCATTTTTTTGTCACATTTAGCAATGCAATTGCTTGCACGGACTGTTGAAGACTGTTGAAATACACTGGAAGTGCTTTCCTGATGACATTTTAGTTTTGGTGTTTCAAAAAAATACAATGTAATGGCTATTGAAGGGACTGTTATCATCACATATGAATACAATTGGGCTTATTTAATTCTCAAAAGTCAATACTGTTTAGAGACCCCTTTATTCAGAAACATTCAAATACACAAAATTACACATTTATGCTCCACGTGTCTTGTTTTTGCCAAAGCTGCCTGGGATAAGCATAGAGTGGGCATGATCGTAAAGGGTTCAGATATTCAGATATCTTGAGGTGAGAGGTCAAAGGACCATTTTGAAAATGGCCGTGCCTCTACTGTCCCTGAAAGACAGTAATGTTGGTCTTGGACATCAGCATCCATAGAGTCAAAGGAGTTAGGCATTCATACTATGACAAATACAAATAGAGGATGTTAAATTTGCCAAAAAATATCCTCTATTCAGTGTCATGTACTTCTGATATTTCCAACTTTTTCACTGGCCAGTAACATATTTGGCCCATGGCAGTGAAAGGGGCCCGGATTTCAGCCTTCGTCTATCCATGTCAAAAATTCGAAGGAGCCAGTCCGAGATTAAAGTTGTCAGACAATGACATTTTCCCACTCCACCATACAAAGCTAGCCTGAGGCCCAAGCTCACCGAGACCGCAATGGAAGACAAAAAAAGACTATGTTCCATTTGTCTTGGCAAACAGCTGCATTTTCCCATTTGATTCAATGAGAAATGTATTCATATTAAGGGAGGTCACATGGTCACTGTGACAGTGAAGAAGATTTTCATAGGGGCCTCAAACCCACTGTAATACTGACACAAGACTGCTTTTTTTTTGTAGATTCTATTTTATACATCACAAATCACTTCTGCAAAAGATCGAAAAATATGAAATATTAATCTGGGCATCAATCTGTCAATGTACATTTCTTTCTACCCAGCTCTCCCTGTGGTGTTATTAGTAGTAATAGCACTAGTGTTGCATTTTTTATTATTTCTACTGTTAGACATGCATTTATTCATACCCACAAGCATGATGCAACCCACAGTAGTCTTAAACAGTGTTGTACATTTTTTCAAATTACTGAACTCGTATGTGCTATTCTGCTCTCTGCAGTACTTATGATCACTACAACCAATCGAGAGATATTCATTTCCCTTTGACATTTCCATGAACATGTGTATCTGAGTGCATGCTTTGTGAATACCATACAATCATTTTCTCCTTTTTTGTTGGTGTGGCTCCTGCTGATAAAACGACAAATCTTTGTGCACAGGTCCAGAGCGTTAATGTGTGCGCGGAGGCATGAGAGAGCGACAGAAAAGAAAGAGTGACTGCGTTTTTTTTTTTTGTTTGTTTTTCTTTGCCAATGTCTGATTGCACTCAGTCCTGTCTGATTGCATGTTTTCACAGATGTGTGTAAGCGTGTCTGCCCGTGTATCTCTGTGCACTGCACAGAGTTGATTTCTGAGTAATTCTGTTCTAAGTAATCTTTCTAAACAAGAGCAGCATTATTGCCTAGCAGGGAGTTCTTAACCATAATCATGGGTACAGGCCATACAATGTAGTGATGCATGTGGCATCTATGAGGAAGCATTACATTAGACCTTCAAACTGACTTTGGTTGAACAACGTTATGTCTCTCTTATAATCCAGCAGCATTCCTAGGGCCAAACATTTTGAGAAGAGTTAAGCTTTAAGGTTCTGGACCTCTAACCATAGAAATAGCAACTATCCCAGGGTGTGCATACTTAGTTTTTCCGGAGCTTTCACCCACATAATTTATGAAGGTGGTGAGATTTGGCTCAAAGTATGTGAATCTTGTGAAAAAATAATGTTGAAATTTTGAGAGCATTCTTGTTGACTTAAAACTCCCAACCAGGACTCCAATCTTAGGAATTATTTAAGAAACTTCTCCAAGCAACTGTCAGCACTGAACCACATTACTTTTAAATTGTTATCAATATGATGGGAACAGGTGGGGGGAAAAAAAGGATGAGACATTTAGTAAATCTTGTGATACTGGCAAGTCTATATGGACAGACACATGCATCATTGGCAGATGAGCTAATGTTTACTGCCAATGATGCATATGCTGTGGGAATAAATTCAATTGAGGAAATACATTAGCATTAAACATGTCGGTTTAAATTTACTCAGAAAGACATGAGAACACAGCTGTTATCCAGATCTTAAGGGCTAAGATATTGTGTGAACAGCTTTATTCATTCCTTGCCTATACATTTACAGTTATTTTAAGTGAAAATTCTTGGAGAACACATATGTAAGACTATGTAGTATGTACGCATGCAGGCTATGTGTTCTCAATGTAAAAAAGAGAAATCAACAACTAGTCACTTGGAGAAAGTTTCTTATAGAGTTAAGTAACCTCAGAAAGATGCTCTCTGATCTCAAGTAATTGAACTGTTTTGGCTTCACATGGCACTGAGCAGCTTCCATACACTGCACCCAGTTCTCTTTAATACACACACGACCTCAGCAAAGTCCTTATTTTAACCCAGACCATGATCTTTTTGTGTTGTTGTTGTAGTCTCGTAATCTTAAAGTAATTGCCAAGATCCATGATGAGAAATGGCAAGAAACATGAGCAGTGAGACAACCAGCAGTCGGATGATCAGACAGGTTATAAACAAACAGTTTGGTGAATTTATTGGTGAAGGTGAACAGTAAAATTATTACCCAAACTGTACGTTGCAAACATCCATCACTGTTAACGGAATCATGGTGCGTCTTTGACCTGCTGTCGTGCGATGAGGGATAGTTGGTGACATTTAGGATGTGCTCATTTTTGGGTTTACAACCATCCATTTACAATCTATCTGATCAGCTGACTGCTTGTGTTTTCTGCCTCATCTGTGTTCTCAGATCTCAGCACAAACTGACAGAACTGATGGTCAGACCTGAGGAAAAAAGACTCAAGTCAGAAAAAAAAACAGAATCATCCTTTAAAATATTTTGCAAGATTACAAAAGGCAACACCAAAGTGAAAATCTATGACTTTACTTTTCAAAATCTATTTGATGCATGACAAGTACAGAGATGCATTGGGAGCCACGTTTCAAGTACAATCTTAGAAAACAGAACAAGCCTTCAACCAAACTGCCCGCTGTGTGAATGCAGGGTTAGTGCAGCTAGAGGCAGCCGACAAAAGGTCAAGATCCTTGTTTGGCCCGGCCACTTCAAACAGTGGAATCCCTCTTGGTGAGGATTTGAAGGAGGCAGTCCAGTTAATCCCACTGTTCAGTGAGAAGCTCAAAGATATGACACAGAATTTGCGAGAGATGATCCCATTGGTCAGTTTAGTGATCAGACTCCACAATAAGTCTGTGGTGTCTCTAGTGGACTGGTGCCTTCAGTAACTCTTGTTAGACAGCGACAACTTAGAATGTTAGTACTGTATTAGGACAAGAGGTCAACAGCAGGTCAAGGGTATTATTCAAAAAGAGGGTATGATAACATAAATCGGTATTAAAAGAAATGCATATGTTTTATATGTTGCTATAAAAGTCCAGTAAATAAAATGCCGAGTCAGGCTAAAGAGAAGACTCTGCAGTCTACAGCTTCTCTGATTTGCACATGCTAAAATCAACACAGCATTTTATCTCGCTTTCCATCATGAGCCTGCGCTTTTAGCAGCATTTACCTGTTAAAGATTTATACTTTTTGTTGAGTAACTACAGAGGTGCTCACAAATTTGTATTGTTCTTTTATTAATGTTTTGCGTACCTTTTAATGTGTTTATGAGTTTTACTGAGCAGTGAATGGTTTTATAGAGCCCGGGTGGGTGGCACATTACAATGCATCATATGATGACTGTTTAGCATTTTGTCATTAACTGAAAATAAACAGCTGCAGTTTTTCAAATTCATAATCCTTAGTGGAGTAAATTAATTCTAACAGCAAAGGGGCCGTTACAGAAGTGATTGAATATTTTCACATCGGCACGGCCTTGAATTCGTGCAAGATTTAAAAGGTTTGTTGTATAGTGTCAGTTTATCTTTTGAATACATTTTCAAAACCCAGTTAAAGATATAGGAACATATATAGAATATAGGGGAAAATCACATGACCAAAACCATGTGTTTTTAGTTCACACAGGTACTCTTTGTTTTGCTGTTCATATGTGTGTGAAAACCACGTATGAACAGCCAACATGTACATATATAATACAACATAATATCACGACATATACATAAACTAATTTCTAATTTATGGATTTTTTCTCATGATAACAGCTGAATGCTTCTGTAACTCACTCTCTGACGTAAAGGAATTGAGACCATGAGTGCCAAGTAACAAATTACTTTTAGCCTGATTGCACTATAACTAATATACATGTCAAGCCCCTTCAAAGAGGTATTTTTTAAAACCAGGTTATGAACAATCAATAGAAGACTCACTCTAAATGTGTGTTTCTGTAAAGATTTTGTTTTCCAGTGCCAATATCATCCTTTCCAGTCTTACATTACATTATTCAACCATGTAATCCATTATAGACCAAAGCTAAAGCTAACGATAGCACAAACCCTGTTTGAGATATATTTAAATGAGCACAAACGATAGCACAAACCCCGTTTGAGATATATTTAAATGAGTGTATGATAATGTATCTGACTGAATTGTTAATAGATTGGCTTGCTTTAAAGTGTCAAAGAAAGAGTTCATTATTGGTCACTGTTACATAAGCTATATTAAAAACTACTATTATATTCACTCTGACAGGAATAGTGAAAGACTTAATATCCTCAAAAAACCTAGCACATTTTCTGAGCACAAGCTACAAAGCACAAACCAAAGCACTGTAAAAATGTTGCATAGATAATAATAATAAAAATAAAAAAATCATCACAAATCATCCAATGGGAAACATGAATTTTACAAACTTTTATGGCAATCCATTATGTTGAACTCTTGACTCTTGAACTCTTACAGTCTGGATCTAAAATAACTGGATTATTGTAACTGGCATTAAGTAAAGCATCAGGAATGATACTTAGCCCCACCCCCACCACACAATCACAATCACACACACTCTCCCACTGATGCTCAGTCGAACAGTGGATTTGTGACACATTATGTAAGAACGACATGTGAAGAGCTTCATAGGGTGTTACATGCTTGCAGTGAGCATGAGTGGTTTTTGTGCCAACATCGCTGCGTGATGCACAAAACATCTTTATCTCATATTTGAGCTTAACGAGTGCAAAACAAATTTGGACAATGTCAGTAAACAAAAAATACATATAGGAAAGGAAAAGAAAAGGAAAAGGAAAATAGCAAAGGAGAATTTTACAACTGCTATATTGGTTTGTTTATATTAATATAAAATAATAAAAAAAAGCATCTTTATTTTATATTCATTTGCATACTGGTATGTCTTAAATATCCAGGCATTGTTTTGTTTTTTCTCTATATAGTTTTGTCTGCCTGAATGTGCAGATATATAAAGACAAATACTGCAAGTTAAATACACACATTTTATTGCAAACATTGCAAGAAAGCTGCAGTACTTGCAGTCAAAGGATGTACGTTGGTTTAGTTTAGGGTTAATATCATGTAAATGAGCCTCTGTGGGAAAATTAGGCAATTATGGACTAATTATTGATTAATATGCAACAGCTGTTACAAAACTGATGTTAGCATGTTGTTGGAGGAATTCAACTCAGATTCCATGAGCTAACATTTTGCCTTGCTAGCATCTCCCAGCGGCTGTGACGTTCATCACATCCGGCAATACTAAACTCATGCAAACAGCAGTGATTTAGGGGTTTGAGGAGTTTATTTCGCTATCACAATGGAACGCCATCCCATTTCATGTATTTATTATTTCATGTTTCTCTGCTGCTTTTTATAGATGTGACTATATTTATAGACTTGTTCAGTCACAAGAAGAGTGTAAACACCAGACCCCCTTGAATTGCAGAGCGAATGGGTAGGAGAAGTTGGTTTGGATTCAAAAGTCTGGAACCAGGTAAAGGTTCACCTTGGGAATTAAATGTATGCCGTGGATTTCATGACAAACTGCCAATTAGAATTTGAAAGAACTGTATCCTTTGTACATCTATAGTGGTACAAGATGAGGAGATCCATGATCTGCCCAGTAGTTTCCAAGATATCTTCTCACTGATCTGTGTCAATGTCAAAAGTTTTGTCCTGATAGTATTACGAGAAAAAGAGTGTCCTCAAAAGAGTCCTCAAAACCAAAAGGAGTAATCCCCTGGATACCTTGTTTGATTACAGAAAAAAATGACAACAGATTATTTCCCCTAAAAAACAGAACAAAACCAAAGGAATCCAAAAGGTTCATATGACTTTTTACAACCGTATTCCAGTTGAATCACAAGGCTAGCATAGGTGATGATGATGATAAGTGATCTCTTTTACAGCTGTAAACTGATGTTATTTAGTGAGTTGCATTTTCCATGAAATCTACCCTGATGCTGTTTCAGCTGCATTTTCAGATTAGTTTCTAGTTCACCAAAAGCAGCTCTTCATCAAGAGTGCATGCCATATAAAACAGAGAGGCTAAAACTGCAGTTCAGAAGGCTTCACAATGAAGGCTTTGACAACATTACAGATATTAGCTTTACCATAAGTGCAACTTCACATTAGATTTTATTTTATTTTGTGTTGCTCATTAATTCAGTTTAATGACTAACGTAAAACCTAATTGTTGACCTTCTTTTAAAGCTACATCTCATTTAAAATAAAGTATTTTGGCATTTCACCATCTGCAATCCATAATATCATTAAAAGTTTTACAGAATCCAAAGAAATCCCTCTATGTAAGGGCAAAGCTGAAAATCAGTATTGAATGTCTGTGGCATTCAACCCCTCAGGCAGCACTGCATTAAAAACTAATCAAAACATGATGGTATAATTGATATTATCTAATTATTAGATAGACATTAGAACACTTAGGAAAACTTGTCAGTAAACATAGTTCATTGCTGTTTCCACAAATGCAAATCAAGAGTCTACCATGCTAAAAGAAAGCTACAGTATCCAGAAATGCCAGTGACTTCTCTGGACCAGAGCTCATCCGAGCTGGACAGATGGAAAATAACAAAATAATACCCGTAAGTCCACATTTCAAATAGTTTTTGGAAATCATGGAAGTCGTGTACATTATATAGAGTAACTTATTTTTAGGAACCTGGGTTGTGTGAGAAGGTTGGGGTGGATCGATGAGACAATCAGACACAGGACCTCCGCCCAGGAGACTGCTGTTTGTGTTCCAAAAGCGAAATCAAAAGCCAACGTTGACTTCTTTTTCAACTCAACTTACATAACATACCTAACCCAAAACAAGTAGTTCTTACCTAAACCAACTAAACAGTGACTGTTAAAACTCATGAAATGTGAGATGTTTCCCAACAAGCTTTATTATTATAAATTCCAATTGGATGTTGCATATATATTATTGCTAAGTTTTTCTGGAATGTTAATTTAGGTAGGTACCTACAGCATCCTAGTTTGAAGCAAAGGGTGATGGGCACGTTTGAGTTGGGAGTGAGAATGTGTTGGACATATCACCTAGTTACCATGTTAGCAAACCCTTACCTATTAATATATTGAGCTGCAGTGTGGCAATGTTAGGAGTTATATTTATATTTCTAGCTACCTATATCCAAATTTTACCCTAGTTTCCTCTGATCATATACATGTAAAGAAACTATCTGGCTCCCGGCCACTAACCCTGTATGCATTTAAGAACTGGGCAAGTCGCGTTCAACGGAGCATTTTCACAAATCAACCAGTTGCAACGAGAAATTAAGATGTTTGAGAACAAAGTCTACAGGCTGGAAAGCCCAAAGCAATGAGCTAAAAGAGCTGAGGAGAGCTGCGGATTTGGACGATCATATTTTGTGTGTTCATCACTACAAGACACTCCCACACATAGCCATTTGATCCCTTGTATGTATATAGATCCATTAGTGCAACTGTAAGTGTTTCTGAAAGTTAATATAATTTTGTTTAATATCATATTGCTATAACCTGCAATAATCCCCATCAGCGTAACCTCACTAATGTCCTGGCCTCATCAAGCTACGTTTCACTGTCAGGGTGTGTAACATCCTCCACTCATCTCCTACAGGGCAGTTACATAAACCAGGTGCATCACTTTCCATCTAATTTCCTACAAATTAACATCTAAAGCAGGCTTTCCTCCCCTCTCTTCCCCTCTCTACCTCACTTTCCTCCCGCCTTTCATGACCCTCTTTGCTCAGTGGAGACAGAGGGGAGGTATTGTGCCGGATTCAAATAAAGAAATCGAGAAGTAAACAGAGGAGCGGCGAGGGAGGCGAAGGAGGATAGGAGGGAGGGATGGATGGAATGCGGCTGCTGGCTGGTGCCGCTAATGATGAGGAAAATGGAGGGTCATGTGGGAGCCATGGCTGGATGGAAAGAGGGAGTTGGTGTAGTATAAAGAGTCAAGATCACTTGAGTGGTGGGCGGATGCTTTGTGTGTGTGTGTGTGTGTTATCATGCTACTGTGTTCCCTCCACCTGCTCAAGTCGCGTGCATTGACGTGTGTTTATATTACACGGCGGTGGTACATGTCTTTACTAGCGTGAGTCAAACCAGGTTATCCATGAGTGTGACTGTGTGTGTGACCGTGCACGTGCGTGTGCGCACACTATAGGAGTGGAGGAGGCGGCAGCCAAGTGATTAATGCGTCAGAGAAGCAGCTGTGGTCTGGGCTCACTCATTTGGAAATATCTTTCAGGGAAGAAAGAGAGAGGGGAGAATGGTGGGAAGGGGGGAGGAGGAGATGCTCCTACATCCCTTGCCAGATAAACAAAAGCTCAGAACCTTTACCGGGGTCGAATGGGGCGGCGGAGAAGAGAAGGAATTAAAGAATGACAGAGGGAGGTAGAGGGCACTGCAGCATCGCTCTGTCCTTCCTCATATCAAGATTCATTAGTGTCTCCTTTAAGCATCAATGTGTCTTCATCTACTAAATATTTTGTGAGTCTTGAAATGAATTACACATTGACTGGGACATATTTAAAGGTCAATTCCGATTTATTACAATTTGGGTTTTTATATTGTGGCACAATTATTGTAATTATAGTACTCATAAAAGTTGTGAAAATGATTGGACATTTTTATTTGTTTCAGCAAATTCTTTTTCTGGTGAGAACAGTGCCATAATAATAACACATTTTAACCAGTTTTATTGATGCAAATGTAAAAAGCCAGTGCACTATGGGATACTGGAGAGACATCCTCTAAATATGGAGATTTTTATTAAATTTGTTTTTTTTTTCATAACATTTGAAATGGTTTTGTCCTTGCTCCATTGGCGCTGTGGCTTTATTTACTGTAATTCAGAAAACTCCACAAGCATCCTTATCTTCTATAAGGCCAAACTGCTTTCTGTGTGAAAGCTACAACTCAGTGGAGAGAGTTGTAGCTTTATCGGTGGCTTTAAAATCAAATGGATTTCTTTAACCACTGGATCTGTGTTTCATTCATTTTGCTTGGTCTATAAATATCCTTGCTTCTAATGCCTAACATACACATGATGATAACATGGTGTGTGCATATGAAGAATAACTATGTACTGTACCATTTACATGTTGTGTTTTTCCTCGTGTTTGTTAAGTGATGTTTTATTGTTGTGTGGATGTTTTAATTGTGACCTGCAGATGAAAATATGCCTTAGGGTAACTCAGGTAACAAATGGTAACATTGTACATGGTCCCTTAAATTAAATTATATTAAACCCAACCCATGTTACTTCCTGGTCCTAACAAAAGTTTACCCATGGTGACAATAGTTTTGGAAGGCAAAGACAATAAGATGTTGTCCTGCTGTTCAGCATATAGCAAATAGCATATTTACAGAGAAGATGCCACTGAAAATTATTTGTGAATAAACTATAAATTAAATCCTTGAAAATATTAACATTATTTTTGTTATTAACACTATTTTGTCTGGAATTAGAAGCTTGACTTGTAACAAGTCACAAAACTGGCCGTTTGCCCTCCACATCTGCATCTGAGATATAAAAACTCAACTGGAAGAAGCTCATCTATGTATCCAAGATATCTTTACAGTAGCATGAAAGATACTTTTAATGTATATAGAGGGCGTACTATTAGTGGAGTCACCCTCAAGATAAATCTGTGCGCACAGGTGGAAAACAGCTTGTAGGTGTAGGTGCTACTGTGTATCTTGACTCAACCATTTTAAATGTGTAGCAAGTCATGTGGATATTGTGTCGAGTCAGGCAGCTGCAGAACAGCGTGAGAAAGCAGAAAGGGGATATCTCACCAGCATCTCCTGACACACACTGGGCGAAGCAGGTTTACTCTTCAGGGGCCGCAGCAAGAGACAAACAACTGATGACAAAGGTGTATTTTTTAAGAAAGAGCTCTAAAACTCTGCAGCAATGCAATCAATCTGCCAAGTAGAGTCGTGTGACCCAGAAATATGACTATGTGATAACTCTGAAGTTTCACTGAAAACATAAATAAATCATACAGTGAGTTAAATGATTTAGATGGCTTGAAAAAAAAGCAAAAAATATGTATTTTATTATGTATTTTAAGTCAATTCATTAAAAGCATTTTCAGTTATCTTTACTGCCTACAGATTTAACTTTACTGTAGTTATAATGCTGTGTTTAACCATTCACTTGGCACAGTATGAGTTTAACATTTTAACACTGTGTTGGCTGTTTGAAGGCATCTTACTTGGTAGTAAAATCACGGGTAGAGGAACACATTTGTTGCATGATAGTACCTCAAATTCACACCAGACTGGTGATGTCGGTTCACTGGTGTTGAACCACAGATCCAAGCTTCCACGGGTCAACAAACTAACTTCACCCATCTGGCTAATATTAGAAAAGCAATGGACAGGGGTTGTTTTCGAGCAGAATGTGTGGATTACACAGCGGTGTAGTGTATATCTGGCCTAAGTCAACGGTCCACAGACATGTTTCATTCCCACTCGGCTTTCTGTTGTAGCTCCTGTGTAGCATAAAAAAAAGTTTCTGTGGTTTGAAGTTTTCTTTCCCTCCCACGTTTCATCAAACAGCCTGCAGCCTCTTTCTTTTATGATTCTCTCTCTTATAGCTGTATTTTGGATATTGTTAATGCT
Source organism: Protonibea diacanthus (assembly GCA_028641955.1). NCBI lineage: Eukaryota > Metazoa > Chordata > Actinopteri > Sciaenidae > Protonibea > Protonibea diacanthus. Next base: position 13,265,547 of record CM053990.1, read on the forward strand.
AACTGCACATTTTCTGCTCCTGCTACAAATTAAATGCTGTAAGGCTTTTTGGTGTAGCAGTAAATACCAGTAAGATCTACATGACATGATAGAAACATTATTTATTGCTCTTTTAATCAGTGGATCAGTTTAAAATACGAATGGTAAAAGAGCAAGCATACGATACAACTGGATAGAGCTGCAGGCAACACATACTTCCTGTGAACTAGTAAGCCATCGGCACATTCAGCCTGATGTTGCGAAAACCACTCATGCCGTGAATGCATCAAGGCTTTGATTGCTGTTGCTCGTGGCATGGCTCAGTGCAAGTATTGCAACCATATAAAGCAGAATTAGTGACGTGTTGCTTCTGGTACTCCTGAAGACCTCAGCTCTGGCAGCTAGCTTTAAAAATACTGTACAAACAAAAGAGCACATCCAAATAATAGAGACATGGCAGTAGCTTTTATGTAGATAAATAAATATGAAAATACTGTAAAAAAGAGGAATGTGAGTCTAAAAGTCACTGAAAATACCACTGTTGTGCATGTTGTTAGATGTAGAGACTGGGTAAAATTGCCAACGAAAGCCAAAACAAAAAGAGATAAAAGAAGCTAAAAATCTGTGTAAATCGGCAAACATCTGTAATAATTCAATGTCGGGTCAAACTACAAAGGACCCCTTTCACAATGCATGTATTATATTATTTCTGTTCTACATCAATTTAAAACGATATTGATTCAGCAGCTCGAAGAACTTTGGTTTAGTCCAGAGTGTGTTGGGTTTTCCGATTTAGTCCCTGGCAGGCAGTTGTGAGAAACAGTCAATATTCCATCACTAGTTTGTTTTCTACTCTTTTCTATTTCGTCCATACATTCACTTACATTTTTGTTTCTCTTCGGGGATTCTTTGCCCTAGTGGCACTTCTTCTGTTATGAAACAAATAACCCAGGAAACACGCTGCTGAGAAGCCTCAATAATGCTGCAGTCTCACACACATTGAAACACTTTGGAACTTATTCCTTGAGTTTCTGCTTACTCACATAATTCAACATAATGACCGTTCACACTTGGTCGGTAACCAGAATGGCAACTGTAGAATTGTTTTTTTATCCATTAAATGAGAACACTATGTGCACTATATTTGTGTATTTCCTCAGTGACATCAGTTAAGTGGAGAAAAAGTTCAACTTCAAGTAGTGGATTTACAAAGCTGACCTCTTCTGAGAATAGGCTGCTACATTCTTTTAGAACGTCAGACATTTTTTTTTCTGTTTTTAAGGACTCACTTGTAGATGACTCGATGAGACAGAGTTTTGAAGTGCACCTGCTGCACGGGATTCCTGCACAGACTTGACTTACTGTCAAGTGAGGGCTGCACACAGTCGTTTATTATTTTATGATGATTTAATTAAGACAAATAATTTAATCACCATAAAATGGCTGAGTGCAACCCTCTGTTGAGAAATTACATATTATTATGTTGGCTAATCAAAGAATGAATATTTAATACCACCCCATACTGTAAATATCAGGCTGAAGTTGAATTATCTGAAACTAGAATGATTTACCCCTATAACCTGATTTAATTGAAGCATAATTAATCTTCCCATTTCATTTGACACAAGCATACCCGGAGACGGCATTGCGGAAAAATCTGTGCACTTTCTCTTGTTTACTTCATTTATACCCCATTTAGCAAGATAACCCTGCTCCTGCTTAGTTACCATGGCCATACACTGCCAATAAGTGTGTATGCTGATATTGTAAAGCCGCTGTAAACAGCTTCAGCAGTCCACAATCCGGCTAGTATCAGTGATGAAGTCATAACTCACAAGATTTAAGTTAAATCGGTAGTTTCTTGTCTTCTTATGTGGTGACAGTAAGCGGCAAAACAAATCTTTATTTTTCTCGAAATGTCAAAGATAATTACTTTAAACAGGCACTGTCATATATTGTGCGAATTATAGCAGATTAATTAGAAATGAACGTAGCTGGAACAGCTGTGCCATTCTCTGTAATGACCAAGACGTGTCTTTGGTCAAAGTTCAACCATTTAGATTTAATTACAATCTCAGTACACCAGATCACATCGCAAACAAGCCCTGTCAGAGTGTGGTCAATGTGCCTGTAAAGCAGGGCGCGTGGAGGGCAGAGGTCTAAAACACTGGAGGTGATGCGATAAAAATATGTTAAAAATATGCATATCTTTGACCTCTTATGAATTCCAGTGGGCATTATTTCCCAGAGGTGACTTGTATTGGCAGCTATGCTGTAGGTAATCCTGTGTAAATTGATTTTTAGGTAAAAAATAACAAACAAAGGTTAAAAGACAATTTAGTTTCATTGAACCAGTGTTTACAAGTGTGAGTCAATATCAGGTTTCTAATAAACAAAAAATAAAGCAATGTCAATATAAAAAGTTGTCAACCATTTAACCAACTTAAGCTTAATTAATAGTTTCTTAATAAAAATGGCAACTTCTGATCATCCCAATTGATTCCAAATAAAGGTCCAGTGTCTAAAAAATATAATATGCACAATTATGTTGTCATGAGTGTACAAATGCACTTTCCACCATAGCTTCTCCTTCATGCTAGGAAGGTGAGGGTGAAACAAGGGGTTCAGTCAGCAATTACAATGCTATATGCCACTAAATCCTTCCTTAGCCTCACCAAGTCTGGTTTAAGCCCTGCCCATTTTCAGTATGGATACAGGTAATTTAACTGGTTGAACGGGTACAGATACACTTACTCATCCTTAATAATGCCGCTTTCAACATTTCCCATTAAAAGACGACAAACAGCAACAAACTGATCTGTTGCAGAAGCGCTGTCTGTGTAACTAAATCCTATGTGTGCTATTCTGTTTATCCACCGACCACCACTGCCTCCAAAAACTATTAAAAACACATCAAAGAGTCACACCTTTGCACTGGGTGACATGTTCCTTCATCTGCACTGTAGTTTATTTTGAGTCAATCCTACATACAGCATCCAGTTCAAGTAAATACTCACTAGAGCATGAAATGAGGTTTAATCCAGTGCTGGAAATAGTCCTTAACGAATGCACTATTTACGCCCGTTACATCATATTTTGTCAAACACTTAAGTGCCCAGCAGTTTAAGAAAATGACTTTTCTTGGAAATAAAACTATATATTTGTGACCATTTATTTTCGGAAGATTTGCAAGATAAGTACCACGAATACCACAGACAAGACTGGGAATTATAGTTGCTGGTTTTGGTCCCTTTATAGGATTTGTACAATAAGTATAAAATAACAACAGCCTTATCTTTTAAAAAATATGTATCACCAAATAAATTATAATATAAATTAAAATAACCCCCATAATGTCCTCTAACTTTGTCTTTGTACTTCATTCCGAGCAGATGGAGCTGCGTGAGCTCCATGTGTCCCCTCACTACAAGAGCAGAAAGTCCAACCTCTATGCTCCCTGTAAAGTGTAATCTCAATCATAATTTTTTTTATAGCATGCCGTTTCCTCATCGTCTACATTTTATTAATTGTCTTCGCTCTTGCCCACCTGTCATAATAAAGAAGTGGTGGTGCAATCTATAGTTGAAAGTTTTAAATGATTTGGCTTGCTAAATCAGTAACTGGCAAACTGAAACTGTCAAACATTTGACCTTGGACAGTTTTATCTGCAGTACCTTTTTATTTATATATCTATTTCACTACTTGAGAGCTCGAATAAGATTCAAAATTCTGAATTCTGAATAAATCTATGAGTCCACAGCAGTCAAAACAAGGTCTATTTAATGAACAAGCTGCATTCTCAGCTCAGTGTAGCTCTAAGCAGCTGATGTATTGACAAATGTAGATTGCAATGCATTGGACTGGGGACTATTGACATTACAATAGCGGAGACACATCCTGTGGTTGGGAAATTTTCTTGGTGCAGTGAGAGATGACCTTGCTGAATACATATTCTGAGGAAAGGCTGATAGAGCTTCAGTAGCTTGGGAAATTGAACCTGTGTTATAAAAGAAAAGCACACAGGATGACAAGCAAACACTGTATGTATGTGATTGATTTAGCCATTAATCTGAGCTGTACTGTGTGTGTGTGTGCGTGTGTGTGTGTGTGTGTGTGCGTGTGTGTGAGTGAGTGCGTGAGTGTACACACATAAATGCATGTGTGTGTGTTTAAAGAGCCTCTCTCTGTGCACATATGGATAACGCTCCTTGTGTTTAACTACTGCGTCCCTCAGCCCACCTCCATCCTCTCATGTCTTCCAGTCTATTGATTGGCATACAGAACAAACATGAGTCAACCCACGCCAGAGACGAGAAGTGTGTAGTTGCAGGTCAGATAAGGAAGCACTTTAACAATAAGAAACATTTAGCTTGCTCCCCACCTTTTCACGAACGGCCCATTTTTAGCACTGGTGTACACCAGGGAAATAAAGGAAATGACCTGTTGTTCCCAAATTACCATAATCTACATACGTCTGTCCAGATGGTTTAGGGTGGGTGAGATGTACCTTGGGTCTGTTTGTTGGCTCATATTCCATATGTATGTAAAAATACATTAAGTCGCACTTTGGAGTTGATAGTAAAAACAGGTGACAATTTAAAAGACCAGAGTAAAAGGTTCCACCAGGATCATGCAAAAAGCACACATTTTGGAAATGCTGTTACTTAGTATTACTTCTCTTTTCAGTTTTATTTATTGTAAACTTAGAAAACACTTGGCAAACAGAAAAGGCTCTTATTCCAAAGTGAAATAAATGAAGATTAATCAACGGCTAATGCAACTCTGGGGGTGATTTCTATTTATTTAAGCCAAAAGATGCTGTCTGGAACTTTTATCAAGTTCTTTAATTGCTTAATAATTAACTTTAAGTGTATAATTATGCAAGTGACTTTGCAGACTAAAAACTGTAAATATTAGCGTCTACATGACTGGGCTAAATGGGGCATCAATAATGGATCCAACTTTTGAAAATTTCTAAATATGAATTTCAAACATATTGTATTTAAGACCTTCAAAGGCTTATCCTGCCAATATTGCGACGCGACTTTTTCTAACCCTCTGAAGCACTGCAATCATTGGCAAACAGTTCAAAAGGGTAAGAGAGCCATGTTTGGCAGCGCGCATACTTATTTGGCACACCAACTATTTCTCTCCAACGCAATGGAATGCAACGGAAACACAGATCCAAGATGAACCTGAACACTGAGAAGAAGGTTTATTAGTGTCACATTTTGAGTGAGTCAAATATTTCTCTTAGTCTTGACAGTTCTAGGGAAGATAACACTGAAGAGATGAAACAATATTTTCTTAGTACTTCACTGCTGAGGATGAAAAGTGTGCACTAATTTGGTTTGATGACTGTCATTGGCGGTGCATGTTGCTGTGATTTTCCGTGGCTGCTTTGTTGGCAATCAGCTGCATGGACCACCACTGCTCGGTGGCAGCAGCATAGGTTTGTGACCGAGAACAAGCCTGTGAAGGACTGGGCTCTGTCCAATCAGCCCCAAGGGAAGATCTCTTACTGTTCAGTTCTAATTCATGTACATATAAATAACTGTTGCTGGCACTGCTAATTGGATTAAAAGGCTTGGTAGAGGAGAGACAGGGGAGAGGGGGAGTGAAGGCAGCAAGAGAGGCAGCACGACTTGATTAACAGTATATAATTTTTTTCTCATAAGGATATCTATGGAAGCACATCCACACAAAGCAAATAATGGGTTTTTGATTTAAAACCTAATCTACTGTACATTTTCAAAATGCAGACATGAGGTTTTTTCACCTCATCTGCAGACGAAAAACAGGTTTTATATGAAACAGCTCAAGACAGAGATTTAGTCATATCGTTCCAATGTTTTCATAATTCATCATATTTTATTAAGATATTCCTGTGTCTCTTGAATTGCACCTTTTAATTTTCTGTTGATGCTGTTTGCTGGTCATGAATATTTAGAATATTCAGGTGGGCAGTAGCTCAGTCTGTAGCGACTCAGCTTGGGGAACTGGTGAGTGGTTAGTCCAGCACAGGCCGGTGTGTAGTGTGGACTGGTAGGTAGAAAGGTGCCAGTTCACCTCCTGGGGACTGCAGAGGGGCCCTTGAGCATGGCACTGAACCCCTAACTGCCCCTAACTGGGCAGCTGTGGCTCAGGAGGTAGAGCGGGTCATCCACTAATCAGATGATTGGTGGTTCGATCCCTGGCTCCTCCAGTCTGCATGTTGAAGTGTCCTTGGGCAAGATACTGAACCCTAAATTACTCCCTGTAAGTCACTGTGGATAAAAGCGTCAGCTAAATGACTAAATCTAAATGTACCAGACTGCTGCTACACGACTGCCCATCACTCCACAGTCTCACATTTGCATGTCTATAAACCTTTTGTATGCATGTGGTTGTATTTCGAAAACTGGCACCTCTCCATCTACATCTAGTGAAAAAAAATAATTTTCCCATCAAGGGATTGATAAAATAAATATTTCTCTTCTCCTATGGCAGAATAACTATGTTTTCATTAGTGTATAATCGCCTGAAAATAATCTTCAAGGTCAAGGATGTCAAGAGAAACTTCTGTCTTTGATTGTCACAAGCCAGATCTCTGCACTTTCTGTTAGTCTTTTTTTTTTTCTCTATAAAAAAAAAAAAAACAATAGTTCAATTGATGAATCTTTATGTGAAGACCCCAGGAAGACTAGTGAGCACTTTGTGTCAGCTAAAGGCGATCCAAATAAAGAGTTCGGCTTGGCACATTGATGTGAAAGGGAACATTCATATCCCAAGAAACAAAATGTAAAGTAGTACTTAAGAGGTAATTAAAATGATGCTGCAATGGAAAGCAATACCAAAGCCGTGATAGATGCATACTGTTGTTGGTATAGACAAATTAGCTATATCAGTAGCAACAATCCATTACAGAGATGCAGTTACAGCTAAAAACCTATTTACAGTGTGTATGCGAGAAAAAAAAAACAAAAAAACAACTTTGTAACTTTGTGAAAATTACCTATTGTTTTGGAATAAAACTCTTCAGATCACTGGGTTTGGTCTTAGCACTTTAACTGCAGTGTACACTGGGATGCTACAGCTGGCACACTATTGACAGCATTGGTAAGCAACTGAAGATGTATCAGTCAGCGACAATGAAAACAGCACAGCAAGACTTGGAAGAAATGGACCGTGGAGAATGCACGAGAGAGAACAGACAGGCAGAAATCTAAATGTGAGAGAGAATATGCAGTAACGGACGCTGGAACATGGTGTGAGAATGCGGTGAGGAAAAGGAAAGGACACGTGGGAAGGCTTACCTGGGTACTGTGCAGCTCCTGTGTCGGAGAAGGAGGATAGGTGGGAAGGATAAAAGGGAGGGGGGGAAAAAACAGAAAGGGAGGTTAGCATTCAAAGCCCCATTTTGAGTTAATTGCACCAATTTGCCAGTGCGTAGAGGTACATGCTTGTAAAGTACAGGAGAAGTCAGGTAAGAACACAAGGACAGATTATTCATGCTATTTTGCCCACAAAGAAAATCATTAAAAGACCACAGGTGAATTGAGAAATAGACAGTTGTTGTGCAAGTCCAAAGGCAAAATCATTTGGCTACAAAAAGGCTTTGATCAGCATCATTTTTTTTAAGGTAATACCAAAATATGTATTGCAAGTACTGCAAAGATGATCCCATGTGCTAGCTTTCATCCATATTTGGCTAGTTTCATGTCACACCTCTACAGAAAATATCCTGTGGAATGTTTCATTTAAAACTATCATTTTGATGATATTGCTATTGTTTCCTTTTTGTGCATAGTTTGGCAGAATAAAAGAGAAACAGTGTCAGCTCAGGTTAACCAATGTCTGCTGTTAAACACCGAAATGACTCCCTGGCAACAGCATGGGTTTGCCAGGCAATCAGCATAGATTTCAGGAAGTCATTGGTCCAATCCAAGAAACATTCAAGTACCCACCCTGTATAACAGCTTGTTGCTTTTATAGTTTGGTCTTTCTATGGAAATAAACAAATTACACATAATGTGTAAACTAGTGAGCATTTGAGGCGCTCGTTGTGTTTTTAACCTTTGGGCAGAGCCAGGGTAATTTCTTTTTACTTCCACGTCTCTATGCAAAGTTGAGCTAACAGGCGGCTGGCTGGCTTCATATTTAATAGACAGACATGAGAGTGATATTTTATTTATTTATGACTTCCCAAATTTCCCAAAATGTCAAACTAACCACTCACACTGAAATGTTGCTGAAAACATGATATTTTGTGCTGATATTTAATATCTTTATGCTATGCAGTAGTTGACGATGTTATGCCAAAGTCTAAGGTGTTATGTCCAGTGTTTCTGCTATATATAGCCAGCGAGAGATGTCATGTACACTGTATGTGGCTGTTGCTGTAGAACAGGAAAAGTGCATCAGCAAAAGAGCAGTCTGGCATCCATTTAGACCCCCATCATTGAGGAACATTTTTCAGCCAAGTAAGCATCAGGATTCCAGCTATGAGGCAGCTTTTGATTAGAAAACCTATTTCCTCTTCAACTTTTGCCAAATTTCAATCATGGTGATATTCTAATTACCATTATCCAGAGCAAGAAAGCGAGGCAGAGACTGAGTGGGTGCATGTAAGTGAGGGAGAAGAGGAGTAAGAGGGAAGGGAGGCTTTGCATGTAAGCAGGGAAAATCTGAGGAAATGCAGCGTGAAGATCAAGTGAAACAAAGGAGTACAATTTCAGCTCTTTTGCATTCTGCTACGCAGCCCCGTTTGTGGTAAAGTTTTGTCTTGTTGAATCGTGGCTCATTAGCTTTACCTAATTCTCTCGACATATATCTCTGCAAGCTTACAGGCCTCATTGTAGGTCGTACCATATGTTCTCTGACTGCGTCGTGCAAAGAAATTACATTAATTTCCAGCTACTGCATTGAGTTTCAAACTGTTTTGTGTTCGATGAGCATGACAAATTCACATTCATGCAATTTGAATCCTATCATAAAATATATTAAGTTTTAAGCAGTCTAACAACCTTCAATCTCACCTGAAAAACTTTTGCCAAAGATTTTAACTGGACCGAAAGAGGAACCGGAACTGGACTTTATGCCCAGACATAAAGTCTTCCAGCATAGCATCAGTTGCAAGCACACAGCACAGGACAAAGTCCTTCACAGAGCCACATAGTCAACCCAGACCACCCTTGAGTTCAGGTTCATGCAGTGTGATGGGATGAGCAGGTTTTGCTTTGGAGAGATTACACAGCAATAGGCGAGACGAGCACTCCCCGTGTTAAGTAAATGGAGAGCGGGTGAAGAATAACTGCATGGTCGTTTTGCCCCTTATGGGTCTTGTGGGAGCCTTCGCTATCCTACCCCGACCTACAACCTCCAGAGGTAAGGTTAAATGACAAGGACTGCAGAGATGAATTAAACATGAGTCATTTGAACATAGACGCTAGTCGCTGGACCACTCCAGAGATGATAGGGACATTAACCAGGGTTTCACCAGGGCCTGAGCTGCATTTAATGAAGGCCTCCACTACCTCCCAGTGTCTCTCCACATTTGACTCTAAGGCAGGGAGCTAAGTAGTTCAAGATAAACACAGGCACTACTCTTACTGGTTCTCTTTGTTTGAATTTCTGCCTCATCTTCTATAGTCATTCTCTGGCTTGACAACATATTATAGTCTCTTTGTAGTCAGCAGCGGTCAAGAACAACTTCTGAAGTTGTTGTCACAGAACCAGCAGCATGAAGTACAAAACATTTAGTGATTAGAGTTAAAAATAGTCATATTCAGCAAGAGTGAATTAAAGAGAGATGAGTTTGTTCAAAAAGGTCAGAAGCAAAACACAAAAGAAAGAAGCTGTATAATAAGAATACAACATTTTAAGACATCATGAGCAATAATGAAAAGAAAAGATAATTAAACTTTTTTTTTTTTTAGCTTATTATCTTGTTTTTGTATTCTTGGGTATCATTTCTACAGTAAGAATACTAGGACATTTTACTTTAAACAAGAATTCACAAGTTAAATTCTGACATTTTTAAACAAACTAAGCTAAAAACACATCAGATGAGGTGAAAATATTCGTCACCATTTACCCACCGACTTACTGGTTGAAATTTGACTCGCAGCTCTTACTTTAGTTGTGCACATCTTTTCCATGAACTCAGGGAATCTTACACTCACTCACTTTAGGTCTTAACTTGGCTAAACTGTGGGTTTGTTTACAACTTCTCTAAGGATCTGAGTGGTTTTGTTTCATGCTCTGTTGGATTTTGTTGTTGATAAAGATACAGACATACAGTACATACAGACAAATATACAGACATACATACAAACAAATGTACTGGGCTTATCCTTTGGGCCCTGGATCATCAACAAGGGGATTACTGCAGGTGAGTTGCCAAAAGAAAAAGTTGGTAGTTGCTATGAGTGATTTATTTGTGTGTTTGTGTGTGTTTTTATTTTACACAATATATCTAGTTGGAGTGTTCCATCTCTCTATCAGCTTCCGTGGCCTGAAAAAAATGAGCCTTGCTTTAAGATCTGTTTTGAGTCACAGATGATATTGTCATATTATACTCCCAAAGAGACAACAACCGTAACCATAAATAAAAGCAAACACAGTAAAGGCCACTGTTCTTGATATGAAAGCTAATGGTTGTTACTCTTGAAACTATATTTCTTATTGATCTGAGTCTTCAGAATATGCTCTTTTTTGGTATGATTTCACTTTGAGCATACAGAAACAAGAAACAAGGCAAAACATTCTAAAAGCTTCAATGCGGACATGAGATGAAAACATTCTTTTGACCGAAATGTTGGTCCAAAGGATATTTTGTCAGGGATCACAGCGATCATTAGGAAACATCCTGTGGGGGCTTTGAATTTCCTCACCACATTAAATGACAGTCCTAGACGAAGGAAAAAACTCAAAGTCGAATACATTTTGTTGTATAATACATGCATCTAAAGAATATATTGATATGGTGCAATAGAACAAGACCACATTTGAATTTAAAAAAAGAAAAGTAACAAACACTGAACATTTGTATAATGGTCTGCAAAAATGATTCAACCTTATAGAGTAACAACAGCAACAACAACAACAACAAAAAAAAGTCCCAGGTGCTATGTGAGTGGCCTAAAAAAAGCATAACAGACATAACAGCCTTGCTTTCATCTGTATTCATCAGGTGAGGGAGGCCAGAGACTCTCCTCTTCGCTAGAACCACAATAATAACAATGGCTTCCTTCGACACAGCACGACCACAGGCTTCCAAGTGTGTCATCTTCAAACGCAGCTCTTGGTTAATGGCCTGGAACACATATTCAATGTCTATCAAAGAAGGACGTCGCTGGGATGGATGCACATGCTGACAACCTCTCCCGCTCGCTCCTCGATCACACAAACACACGCTAACACTCTGTCCCCTTCACACCCCTACCAGTGCACACACACACACACAGAAGCCCTCCCTCCAGTCAGTTTAAGTATAGCAAGCAATAATGTGTTGATTAAATCTGTGATCAGCTGCCTAAGGGGCATGAAATTGGACATGATGAGTGTGGCACATTAAAAACTAATTATCAATAGTACCAATCCTATTGTCTTTCTTTTAAACCAGTCGTAGTAGTAAATCAAGTGTGGAGAATGGAACACTATGTGCTCTATCACACTGAGCTCTGGGGTTACAACCATACCTGGATTCTGGCGGCTTCAAAGCTTTTTGATACAAATATTAATCTATTATTTACTGCCTGTAGCACTTCCTTATTGTATTACAGACTCATGGAGAGTTGACAAAATTTGCTGCCAGCAGGGGAATCGAGCTGCTGTACCTGTAATGGTTCACAATCTAGAAGGTCAACTAACAGGTTTAAAAAATACTCCACTACTGTTCACTGCCGTTGTAGTTGTAGTTGAAGTTTTTTCCTGTTTCTTTTTTACATCAGCAGATTTCAAATGTCCACGTCAGCCGAAACAGGTGCAAATTTACCTTCTTGTCATTTGGCCTTTGTCTTACTGTCAGGTATCACCCCTGATGATAATACATGATGATGAAGGTCCCCCACCTTACAGAGTATTAATTTTGACCCATGATCCTTGAAATAATCTTTTAACCAAAAGCTTGAAAAAGAAGCATTTCAGTAGATAAGGTTCATTTGTTTTTTGCCCGGCACCAGGGCTACCTACTAAGACTAAGACTTGTGTCTTTGTGTAGAGTAGAGAAATTACTGTGTCAAGAAAAGGTTTTTGTTTGTTTGTTTTGCATGGCTCTACTTCATGCAGTGCAATAATTGCTTGAAACAAAGAAATCCTAGATTATATCAGGATAAAAGAAGAGTATGGGGTCAATGGGAGGACAGTTACCTACTCACAACATAACATTAACTGGAAGACACTTCAGTAAGCTGACCTAGACTCAGACCACCACTACCTTTTCACGTCTATTTACATGCCACCTCTTCTTAAGGATGCTTGCAAAATTGCACCTGTTGCGGTTGCTAAGAGACCTGTGATGCAACCGCAAAGGCTCTATATTTCATCACCAACAATGTGCCGTGGGACAGAATCTGCACTCGTCTCGTCTCACCAAAAGGATTTCTACTCAGTTATGCACTGAACTGTAAAGCAGCTGTCATTTGATGTAACCTAAGCGGTATAAACATTGACTATTTTTTTCCCTTTTCTCCTTCCTCCATCTTTTTTCTCTCCTTGGATGTTGCTCAACCATCCTCTCTCCCTTTACCTCCGGCTGTCTCTGGGACCCAGTGATTAGAGCGCTGGGTGCTGTCCTGCTGATAAGGAGGAGAAACCTCCCTCCCTTCTTCCACCACCAATGGCTGTGTCCTCAGGGTGCAGGAGAAAAAAAGGAGCCCAGGGTTATGTCCCCAAAACCCCCAATCCTCACCACTTCTCGTCATTTACCAAGTCATGGGTGGTGGCTGAATATATTGCCTTGTGCATCTCATGACTTTGAACGGATAGTCATGCATTTTCATGGTGGATGAGAGCAGCCAGAGAAAAGAGTAAAAGTGATACAGTTCAGTTTATGACAGTCTAACATTATGCATCAAGGGCCCTTCTATGTAGAAATTTTACATTCTGGAGTGTGTGTTTACAGTACCATCTGGCAGATTGTGTGCACTTAGCACTAAAAATGTAGGACAAATGCTGCTGCTCAAATGTGGATAAGCTTCATTTCACGAGAGCCTTTATTGTCTAAACTTCAGTCCAGCTGCCATAAAAAGTGAGAATAATGTAGCACAGGTTATTCACACAAAGTAATTTGATATAATTACAACACAGCTGAAAAACTGTTATTCCCTCCAGCTATGGTAACCCTTGCTTTCCTATGTTAGTCACCTGGAACTGAATTTAAAGGATACTACTGGCGCTGTTCTAGATTATTTTGTTGTCAACAAAGAAATGGCTTCAGTTGAAATCGTTGTCCTTGGAGCCGAATCCCACAGATGCAATCAAAGTGACACACAGCAAATACGAGTTATGAACTGCAAAACATACATACTGATCTTTGCATTAGCTACCATAAAGAATTTCTAATGTGCTATTGAGATGCATCAATATAGGCCAAAATACAATAATAAAAATAAAGACGAGAAAGTACAGTCCAAAAACAAATTAAGTAATAATTAAACAACTAAAGTGTTAATATCAACAAAACATAAAATGCGGAAATGCAAAGCTATTGCACTGCATTTTTTGTGTTTCTCTCATGTCTTTGCTATAAATAATAAATAATAATTTAAAAAGTTACAGTAGGTCTATAAGCTATTTATATAAGCCACATTCTTTTAATATGAAATCTTACAAATAACCCCAAAGACAATCTACCTATATAAAAAATAATAATAAAATAAAGATTGAACGACCACCCAAAAATCACCATGCCCCAGGCTACATCTACACAGTGATAGATTGATAAGGAGAAAAAAACCTAATCCTCAAGGTGCTTCAAAGAAAAGGACTTGGCCAGGCTTATCTCTGGGGTCAGGGAAGGTCCACAGCCATTAATTTTAAATGAGTGGAATGGATTTGTGGTAATGGAAACCCAATGGCTCCAGACAGCATTGGGACTTGGTGGTGTGAAGACACCAAACGGCAGTGTGATAACCTGACCACTCAACTGTATGAAGTCAAGAAACGGATTTGGGTTTTCTGTCTTAAGTGTTATGCATTAGAAATCTATTTGGAGGCATTCATGTGTAACAGCTGAAGATGTCGGGTAAACCCTCCCTTTTGGTCAAAATGCAATTCATCTCATTCAAGACTAAATCTTCAGTTTTAGCTTATCATTTAACACAATGACAACTGAACAAAACTAGTAACCTCGCAGGTGGTTAAGAGCAATTCTAATTTTGGTCAGGAGTTTTGGTATGGAGAAAGTTGTCATCACTTATATCTTATGGGTTGGCGAAATAGCACAATTTCTGGTGTTAAACCACTCATTCATGCATTTAGATGTGATGAGACAATGTAGCCTCTGCTACCATATGCTGCTGTCACTTTCCACTCTGAGGAAAAAAAAAAAAAATATATATATATATATTTTGCTCGCTCTATTATTTTGTCGATTTACAATATAACAAAGCAGTAATAGCTGTTTCCACTTCACATGTAGCTTGTTCACACCCTGCAAACTGTAAATGTGAAAAACAGACTGATAAATATGTTCACAGCGTCACATATTTCCCATATGCCACCATGTGGTGGGCTATTATTTGAGACATTTTCAACAACAAGTTGAAAGTTCCATTTTGAGAAGAGTGGAAACACCATGAGATGTTTCAAAATGAATACGACTGTAAGGCTGTAATTCCTGCACTGAGACAAATAACGGTTCTTACATGGTTAAATGGACTCATTTGGTGGTGGGTCATAGCATGAAATCTCATAAAATAAATGAAAGACTCACATGTTGCTCAACCAAAATAATACTGCTAAATATTCTTCTAATCTACAACCAACATCTGAATTAAGAGTAAACATATATTCTAACTTAAATATAAAATTGTATGGCTGGCAAAAACACAATCAGAAATTCAGTGCTCAACAATCTACTTAAATATTACTTATTATTGAGTTGGAGGCTATCCCAACATTTCATTGCTTGAAAGGCAGAATGTTGTGTGTCTATTTTGAGTTTTTCACAACAGTGAATGACCGAGATCTGCACTGAGGCAGAAATTGCATGGCGACCCTTTACAGTCCTTTGGTAATGAGTGTGTAATATATGTTTTTTGTAAGTGGGGGTTGGTAATGCAGGAGTTTCCCAGATTAAAATGCCCCACTTTGAGCTATGCAGCTCAGAGGCTATTACACCAGCACTCATTCCCTCCCACCTTGCTTTTTACTTAATTGAATCAGCCGGTCCCCATATCAGATATTCCTTAACGGAATACTGAAACCTATCCAGCCTTTTCCTAATACCATTAGGGGAAGCGGGAGAGCAAGATGGATGCTTTAATCCTGCTGGTTTAGAGCACACAAAAGGAGTGCCCTGCAGTGAGACATTAGCCACAACATTCACTACTGAGCCACAATATTCTTCTGAGCAGAAGACTTG
The DNA here is from genome assembly GCA_028641955.1 of Protonibea diacanthus. Lineage (NCBI taxonomy): Eukaryota > Metazoa > Chordata > Actinopteri > Sciaenidae > Protonibea > Protonibea diacanthus. Next base: position 13,281,094 of record CM053990.1, read on the forward strand.
CCCTGTCACTGCCTGACCGAAAGCTACAATAACAAGAGCTCATTTCCTGCAGACAACCTAGCATGTAAATAACAGGAACAGTAACTCATTGTGCTGCTTGTTACGGGAGAAAAGAAATAAATTACTGCAACATGTTACAGTCGGCAGCACCTTATTTCCATGATGTCTACTACAGTATTTTATAAGTCCACATGGGTCCAGTACGTTTATGCCATCTGTTCATGAACCCAGCAGATATGCAGGAATGCATGTCCAATTTGACACAATGGTGATGCAGATGAATGAGATTCAGGCAGGCCTCCTGCTGCTGAGGTATTCTTATTTTCCTACCTATTTTCTGCTGTGTCAAACTGCAGCTAAGCTAAGGTGAGGTCCATTATTTTTGCCCAGCTCAGGCACAAACTAATCCTCTTATTTGGGAGGTCAGCGCCAATCATTATACAGAGGGGTGCCATTACAGTGTACACTCCAGTGAGCTGATTTTCCCCTTACATAAATATATGACTCAAGGGACTGCTCTTACTACCCTCTCTAATTTATCCATCCCTGCTTCTACTTCTTAGCTCTCGTCCTCATTTTTTTTCTCTCAGTTTTTCCCTCTCTTATCTACAACCTTCTGAAGCCCCCTTTTCGCTTTTTACCTTTTTATTTTTCACTCTCCCACACTTTTCAGCTCACATCCCTCTTTTCCCACCCTCTTTTTTTTTTCAGGTTGCCCAGAGTGGCGTATAATTGAATCTGCAGAGAATGCGTGAGCAGGAACAATTAGCTCAGTCACTCAGAATGTGGATATAGCTATACAGTAGGATAAACAGAATACTAAAAAAAAGAGAGAGAGAGAGAAAAGAAAAAGCAGGAAGATAAGCCTGAACCGTATGGGCCCCAAAACAAAGAGGAACACAGCTCACAAAGTATACACAACTTTGTTCCCATCACATCCTGACGAAGACAAGATACTCCCATTTTGCACTATATGTGCATCGTCTTTGCGGTCATACTGTTCAGCTGTCAAAAACATTGCTTATGAATTTCTCCACATTATGTATTTTCCATTGCTATGACAAATGGAGAATTTTACTATAGAAAGGTAAGTCACATTTCATAGGGTTACTGTAATGTAAATGCAAAAATTGGCCGATCAAATCAAATAGAAATTCATCTAAAATATGTTGAGGCTTTTCACTCTGAACCACAAATGTCAACCTTCTGATGGACAAAATGTCAGATCACCAAAGTTATTAGGTTACATCTGGGAACTGTACCAAATTAAAATGCAGTTCATCTAATTTAAAGAAAAGGGAAAAGAGAAAATGCTGACCTGCTGGCAAAGGTGAATGAAAAGTCAGTTGTTCAACAAAGATATTAGCATTCTGGGTACCATGAATACCCATACCACACATTTCACTTAAAATAAAAATGTCAGTCATCTCTAGAATTATCCACTGCTGGCTTTAACATCACTGTACAAACTTTCCTTGCAATCCATACAATTGCGAGTTGAGTTATTTCAGAACAAAGTGGTGGACTGACTTACCATCCAACTGACTGACATCACCACCCTTACAGCCATGGCAGTAATATGGCTAAAACAAGCCCCCACGCACACAAGGGTAGCAAACATGTTTACGACTCAGAAATCTTTTTGGTCTGACCCACAAACAAAAGCCAAATCAATCTTATTTTCTATATGGATTAACTGCATGATTACATGTGTCTATCCCTCAAGTCACCATTACAGATGGGATGACAGCCTGGGTTGAAACCACACAAAAATAACAGCCCATTGGTCCTGTTCAGGCTGTTACATAAGTGCAACAATGAATACCTCTGCTGAATTTATGAATATGTAAAATGGGTAAAACAAAAAGAAAAAAAAAAAAAATCTTCGCAGGAAAAGAAAAGTTGGAGTCCTGTCCAAAGAATATATATTCTGCACCGTGTGGTGCTGACACCAGCAAAGATGGACCATAAATACTTCATAAACACCAATTACCTCAAGAAGTAGGCATGAAGAAAAGAGCAGCTATTTCAGCCAATTATGAGGCTCCTCTCTCAAAGGGTGGAGAAAGAAGATGCTTCCCTTTCAAGCCTCCCACTGAAAGGAGAAACCTCTGTCATGTTGCAGAGCCTCAATAATGTTTCCCTCCACCTTCATGTCAGGGATGAAAGGCCCCAAATGTCCTTTGAGTGAAACCCCCAGAGGACTTAACATGCATCAATAACATTTCCATCCTTGAAGATGTTTGAGGGGGACTACACATAATCTTCTTGCAGACTTTGAGGCTCTGCTCACATCCTGTGACATTTTTTTACCCCAATCTCAAAGGTCCTTCCTTGCAATGCCAGAGATGGAGGGAAAGAGAAAGAAGAACAAAAGAAAACAGAGGGAGGGAAAGACAGAGTCAGACAGCACATTGTGGTGAGTGTCGCCTGCTTAAAATAGGACAGCTGCCTCTTGAAGGAGCCATCATTCTTCATAGGGGTAGCCTGTCTTCATTTCCACCCTCGGCAAAGCACACGGGGCTTAACACACTTACGTCTGAGGATTTGCTGCACTTGAAGGTGGCAGCAATTCCCTAGACTGCAGGGGGAGGGAGCACTGCAAAGCCACCCCGACAAAAACAGCCAACTGTTTTAACAAGTTCAGTTAAGGCAATATCCTGACCTCCTCCTTTTGCCAAAGCAAAGTTTTGACTCCTGACTAGGTTTCAGTCCAAATCTGCAATTGCATCATTCAAAATGACATTTTCATGTATTTATAAAAAAATAATGAATCAAAACATGCATAGGTAAGATGCATGTTTAAGTTTTTTATTAATATTCTGCCTTTATTGGAAAGTTAGCCGACAGTGTGACAAGAACCACAGAATGAGAAAGGTCGATGTGATGCACTAAAAGTCTAGGATACCCCCAGAAGAGCCATTCTATTTTTTTTTTTTTTTTTTTAAATACGGTACAAGTCTTCACAATCTGAAAAAAAAATGCTGAATAAGTAAGAGTCTGTGGTGTATTCCCGGTAGAAAACAGCAATGGTAGGCACTCAAAAGAGACAAAACCAGCACACATTTAGGAACGCTCTGGGAAACATGGGCTGTTTTTACAGTGTAAATAAATTATAAAGCAATCTGAACATATTTTTCTGCATCTGTTTCTCCGCTATATATGAAATAAAATGCATTCCAACAAGAAGTACCCCACACAATGTTGAAACCTATGCAATAATAAAGCTTAAAACATAAAGATAAGAATACTTTGGTTGTATGTTTCCTGACATGTTTCTTGGCTCTGGAGTCACCTGAAGCCTTTACCCAAATTTGGGTTTTCTGGTCCAGTAAGTAAGCTCCCCAAATCCAGGTTTAGATACCTGCTTATAATATCCTGTGAGGGCAATTGTCATTTCAAGTGTCACTACATACATTTTCCTATAGTCTCTGATTACATTTCACTAGATTTAAATTCAAGTCAGTCAGGACACTTCTATTATATACAGATTCAGTCCACCATTGATCCATAAATTATTCATCCACTGGCCCAACCCTTGTTCAAACTGTACCTGAGACATTATAACTTGAGAAGAGGGAGCTGGAGCTGCTCCAAAGTAGAATCTTTAATTGTCAGCTTTTGCTGTAAGCGGCCTCCCCCATGTTCAAATTAAGCTTCTGACATTCAGCTACAAAGCAGTGATTATGGAGAAAAGGTTAGAAGATATTGCATCGGCTGGACCCTCAAAATGACACAGTGAGTCATCTGCAGCTGAACAACTAACAGTGACAATGGGGACAATGTAGAAGATTATTTCTGCGAGCTAATTAAAAACCTTGATCATTAAACACATGTGGCGGAAGTATAAATCAGCTGACCACCCACATAAACTCTCCCTTCACTTGGTTCAAAATTTGTGGATGATATCTCTCCAAACTTGACCAAAAGAAATTACCTAAAATTGAAACTTTAATAGTTGGGTCTTCAGGACTTGATGGCTCTTTGAAGAGGGAGGATATCTGTATCCCTACTTTGAGTAAAGCTAATTTGAACACTTTTCCTTGTGGCACCTTCTGGCATTGAGTAGAAAGCTTTGAACCATTACTTACCAATACCAGTTTCAACTAATGCCCCTTAGTGTAGCAACAGAAGAAAAACGATTATTTAAATATTTCATTATGGCAACATGATGGACATTCTAACATTTTCCTGGCAACCAAATGAAAATGAGGCCAGATAACGAGAATGTTAGAGAAAATAATAAGACATGCTCCTAACCAACCCTTGAACACCATATTGCAAGGCAAATTACTGTTGAGATGACTGCACTGCCAGATGTGGCTCTCACACTGCAGTATCTCAGAAAAAAAGAAAGCATATGCTCTATGCTGAGGATAACTTAACTGGTACAGACCTTGTGGTAAGTGGATTGAAAGAATTCCCCAAGCATATACGGCCTACTTCATACAATATGGTGAGGGTATGCTTGGAACGTAATGATGAGCCAACATAGTCACATGGTGGTCTGTGGTAAATTAGCTGGGGATCTATCGTGCAATAAATTGTAGAAGATCAAGGGAGCATGCAGCGAGCATGACTTGATAGGATATGCTTCATCTTTCAACTGTACTTCCCATGATGTTACAAAGATCCGATTTGTCTTGGGCTGTTAGAAATGGCAATAATGTGAGATGTCTAAAGACTTGGTATCAACGTAGGCTGTTTGGCAGTTCTCTCTGAAAGCAGTAGCTTTCAGAGAGAACGTAAAGCTGACTGCATCGGTACGAAATTTCAGCTCCATGTTTTTTAAAGACTGGGTAAAGGCAATTCTGAGATTTCTTTCAGAATACATTTAATATGATAGAAAATAGTTGCTGAAAACACGTGAATAGACTTTTTTTGGGCAGTCCTAAAGGGAGGCCATCTTAAACATACCCCTGCACCCCTAGCAGAGAGATAGAGGTTAATCCATCTCACTCGAGTGTTTCAAAGTTAGTCATGTAATTTTCTGAACTCATTTGACATGTTTCAGTCGCTTCAAAATTGCTGCCTAAAATTGCTGCAGCCCGACAGTCTTGGAGCTGAGAATGCTGCTCATTTTTACCCAATTTGGACACCTAATTTCATAAATTCGATATTTTTAATCATTCAAATTTGGCTGGGTGGTTAATAACACTTGCTTCTTTGGTCTGACAAACTCAGAGCACATATTTATTCCTACTTGGACATGGACTTTAACAATAACTCCAATTTAGTGGATTTCTCAAGAAAGCACAGAACACAATAAAGACAAATGGAACTTGCTCAGATACAAAACAAACTCTGCAGGTGTATCTTTGACTTTTCTCTTCAGAATTGAATTTGTGGACTTCTCTCACCCCAAACCCAATTATCCACAACATTATCTACAATTATGAATTGCTAGTAAATATATTTGTTTAGATATGAATTCATTTAAATTCTCCCCATTATCCCAAGCCTATAGGCTTCCTTATGGCGCCTGATCTGATATCTTAAATCTGGGCCTTATACATATTCTGTTCTGCCAACAGATACAAGACACCTGACATGTACTCGATAAAATGCATCTCCCACCAGTGATGACTAACTTCAAATTTAAAAAGTTACAAATAACAGCCCAATGATTCATTTGGGGCAGACAGCCAAACAAATGAATTTCTTTGACGGTTCTTACATTTGGCTCAGCCTGTGTGACGGACATCTGTCTTTTTTTCACGACGCTCTCAAACACCGTTTCTCACTTTTCTTTGTCATCCAAGATAGAAATATGCACAAACACAAGTGGTGTCAGCCCAGATAGACATTGTTGTAGCTTTTCACACCAATATCTGCTTTGTTGAAAGGTCTCCACTCTGAATGTATTGTAGATTGTGCCAAACGCTTTTATTGCATCTGAGTGGTCTCATTCAGAATTTTTCTTTTTTTTCCTGCATGGTTATGATCAAAATATAATTTGGTTGAAATTACAAGTTAGCAATTAAAAAACATTTATCCTACTGTTTAAGAGTTTCAACTTTAACTTTAATATCATGTCATGTTAAAGCACAGATATACACTCACTAGCTACTTCATTAAGTACACTTGTAAATTCTAATATGATGTAATATATTTCTAGGATCTTGACCACCCCATTTAAATACATGATAGTAGGGCAATCATTTTAGAAACACCTTTTAATATAATCCACTCACCACCCACTACAATCTCAATAATGAACATAAAATAGAACTATTAACTTTCCTAAAGTGTCAAAAAAAGTTCTAACCATCATAAAGTAGAATTCATGGCAGAGCTGTTGTTTTGGATCACATTAGATTGTCCAGTTAGACCTAATGATGTGGCCGGTCCGTGTTAGCAGGAGATGCTGCCATTCAGCTTGTGCTAAATCTGATGCCACTATCTTGCAGCAGAGTTCTGGCCAGTTCAATTAGCAGAAAATGCTGAAATCCCTTTGGATGTTTAATTGAGTTTATTTACCTAGTATTACAAGTGATAGTTGTTAGTTTTGTAAGTTAACTTACTGTGCCATTCTCATCCACACTTGTAGCCACTTTTAGACTTTGCAAATTTGCTGCTGCTATCTTTATATTCTTAATCCTGCTGACAAAGCTTTTGATCAGTTGGTTATTTTTCCAACCAATGAGGACAACACCAGGCTAATTTGAATCACTTTGAAACATTATGTATTACGTTATGTGGGCAGTCATTCAGGAATTTGGAACGAGGCTAATGATAAAAACAAATGTCTCACAATCACCAGTCTTTTGAATGAATGTTGCAGAGTGGAAGTAGTCAATGGTCCATTGTTTAATTTAATTTACAATCTACTACTACTGAAAAAGTCACATCAAATATGTTGAGACCTGCTCTCTGCTGACAAGGTTGTTGACTATGTAAACCCTGGCTGAGTTTACCTGATGTTTCACCTAAATATGAAATTAATGGACTGGGAAGTTGTTGGCTGTGTAGCTTATGTTAGGCTGTTATTTAGTATAGCTTTTTTTTTTTTTTTTTTTTTTGAAAAAATCAATTATTATTGTAAGTGTGTATCTGGCTCAGTCCATCTGGCTGTCCAGTAATTTATTTTTTGGTCACGCCAATCTCATACACCAGTCAGAGTGCTGTTGACTGTAGGCACTTAGTGTGAAGCAGCAGCCAGAATGAGCAACACTGGCTGTCACAGATTCTGCCAATCGAGGCTGTCCACACAGAGACTGCTGTACACCTGCCATTCTGGCATATTCTGCATCCTACTCTAATTCAATTTACCACTCAAACCCATTTCAGAGCCTGTCAAACATTTCCCTGCTGAAAGGCAGTTGCATCAAGAAAGCCTGAAGGGTGTTGGTAGATACTGTAGAGTACGTGTATGTGTGTGTGCACAAGTGTTGCTTGGATTAAGACAATGAAAAAAAAAAAAAAGAAAGAAAAAAAAACCATAACCTTGTGAATCTATTGAAACACGCTTTGGTTTCATTAGAGAACAGATTAGGGGCGAAAAGTCAATATCCAACAGCTTTGGATTTAAAGCCCTACTTACAAAGGCATTAAGATTCCCGGAAGTGATAAAAACCATGTGATTCCTGCTTCTTTTGTTTAAGAAGAAAAAAGAAGAGTTGACTTCTGTAATTAGACAGGGCCTCTGCGGGATTTCTGAGGCCACCACAATTAGCTTCCAGTTGATTTGAGTAAAGTTGCTCATTTACTTTACCAGTTGTCCTCATTGAGCGAGTGGATTTATTTGTCAATCTAATAAACATTATGTACAAGACTGCCTCAGGCTTTGCACCCGTTTAAAACAGATTAGCCAAAATAAAAGCACAGCAATGACTGAAGGCGTATTTTCATTGTGGTCCTCTGTGATAAGGGGGTGCAGGAGGGGAGGTGGGTGGGGATGGGGGGACCAGTTGACAGGCAGACACAGGAAAGAAGCCTAACAGTACAAACATCCTAACATTAGGCGCATTATCCTCTTCTCCCTTGCACACGGCAACTCAAAAAGACACATTTTCATATCAGGGAAAATATTTGCATGTGTCACTTGGCTAACGTAATCAAATAGGTACGCAGGGACAAGCTATTTATCACTGGAAAGGTCAACCTTAATGCAAGCCTTTCAACACAATTAGCCAGTTCAGATTATCAATGTATAATGGAATGGGTGGCGTTGTGAGGGGCAAGTTTTAGGCTTTGTTTAGACTGCCAGCCCAAATTTGTTTTTGTCATATGTAGATTGATTTTTAGAAAAAAAAAAAAGGGAACACATGAAATGTGTTTTTTTTTTTTTTTTTTTCTAAATTGGATTCAAGCAATTCCAATCATATCTCCACAGATGTGTCTCAGTCCAGATGCTCTGGCTACTCATTTTAAAGTGACCTTTGAGTCTTGAACCATGAAAGACGCAATAAAGATGCTGAATCCAGATCTAATTCCAATCTAATCACTTGCAAATGACAGTGTGGACAGTTTGTCTTAAAGATCTGATTTGAGAAACAAATCTGATTTGCCCGCAGTCTGAACAAAGCCTCAGAGCAGTCCTAACGATATTATTTTGAGATGTCTCTAATTTATTTGTTTTGAGTGCACAGATAAAATGTAAGTGGTTTTACATGAAGTCATCAGCTGATGTTCTAAATGCACTTAAATATATTTTAGTTCCACAAAATTATAAAAGACAGCTATTGGAAAGCTATTTAGTATAATAAGAAAAAAAAAACAGATGATACTACACTGCTACCCGGCACGTAGACCATTACTTGACTGTTGATCTGTTTAATACATATAGAACCCAAGCCACTGGTAATTTTCTTTGTTTCAAGTGCCATTTGTTTCATTATTCAATTTCCTTGAGGGAGTCATCCCAAAAGGATAATAATAAAGTGCAGTCTAAGTCTATTAAAGCAACACTGCGTAACTTTTCTACCATTAAATTACACATTTTAAATAATTTTGATGCCACACTGACTTATGAACGGTACCTTTTTATTCCCACTCTGCACACCAAATGCCTGTTCTTGACTTACAGATCTTTGCACTCTGGGTACGATCATCCACAAGAAGTACATAACACTTCACTTATTTTGGTGAAACTGCTCATAGTTTATGGAGAAAATGTTTTTTTTTGCCTTCCCTCTGGCTGCCCCACCTCGACTCTCAATGATTTACAGAATTTGATGGACAGCAAAGTAAACTGCTGCGAACTATCACCAGAGACTGTTGCTATACTGCTGTTAGCTCAGTTTATTAACTGCCCGTTCTGTGAGTGTAGAGCACAAGGGGAGTGTTAGTGTTCGTACCACAGGCGTTTCGGACCACCAGGAGGAGGTTTTCATGCCCGGGGAGTGGTGGAATGCTGATGTGGGAGCATAGCCTGTGCTGTGCCAGAGCCAGAACTGGGCAAGTGCACACTGTGACTGTCAGTAGTCTCTATAGACATAATGACAGAGGCAAAAAGACCAAAGGGGATGCTGACGAAAGAAGCTGAGAAGGGAAAAAGAGAAAGTGACTGGCACAGAGCTGGACTTGAACTTGTTGGACTAGTAAGTCATATTAGTTGGCTGCTCTACCTTGTTTGCTTGATGTTCGGCTGTTAGCAAAGTGTCACTCATTCATTTTTGATCATAAATAATGCAATCATAACAAATGCATCTGTAAAACTGTCCATATTTACCACAGTGGTATTACACTCTAAAACTGGGGGCTCAAAAATACCTTTTTCTATGCAGTGTTGGTTTAATTAGTAGTACATTGTAGTCTTAAGTATTATTCAATGCAGAATAATATTTTTTTCCTGTCCATTTTTATCCTGCTATAAAATAACTATTTTTGACAGTAGGTCTCTGGGGAAAAGCATCTGTGTGTGTTTGTGTTTGTTGCAGTATATATATATATATATATGGGAATCTGTATTCTTTCATACAGCAGAGGGAAGGAAGCCCTTTCTCGTGGGATTCCTGCAGTCACAAGTAAAGCCAAATAAGTCCAGAGAATTTTGCCCTGGGAGTGTCCTGAAGGCTCATAGCTTTCTCATCTGTCATCAAATCACACGACGTCAGAGAGGCAGACAACTCAATAGACTGACCAAAATATAATGGTGCACCAACATCAACCTCATCACTGAGAGCACAGTCAGAGAAGGTGCAAATGTGAATTGACAGTATGCTTCAGGGTGATGCAGACCCACTGATCTCACTGAGGCCTTCAGAAGGGCAAAATTGGATGTGTATATGTAGATCTATATAAACATAATGTATTTAGAGTCTATAGAGCGTCAGCCAATATTAATCATTTCGTTATGTAGTGTGAAGAGAACAAAATGACAACTTCCTTCATTCAGACCAACCGGGAGAGCAAAAAACTGACATGTTTGGTAAATTATCTGTGATTGATTAATTATATTATCATGCATGTCACACAGCATCATGAGCACTAAATCAGAAATGCGAAGCCAGATTAAAACATCAAAGAAATTTCAGTACACTGATGTTGGAGGCACAAAATGTTTATTAAACCCTGTTTTAAATTCAGCATACTGAACCAGTTGACTGACTAACTACAGTGTTCAGATGCACAGTGTGACTAATCCATTTTAATCCAACGTGACAGCGGGAAACTCTCCAAAATCAATATCTCTGATTGATTGCTGTCCAACTTGTAGTGCCAGTGCTCATACTACCAGCCAACACGTTCAAAAACATTTAGTCATATTTTATGATAGAGCCTCTGAACAAATAATCTTGTTAGTCACTGTAAAAGGTAGAGTTTATTTTTCATAGAAAAACTATAACAAACAAACGCTGTTGCCTTTTGAGTACAATACACTTGAATAATGTGGGTTTGTTTAACATCACAAAGCTGCTAGGAGCCAAGACAATGTAAGCTTTAGTGGTTTGTGCTTGACAGTCTTTCATTTTCTGACCCGCTCTACCCTTGCAAGCTGATCACATGATAGCCCTCTCTGGGTTGAATCATCCCCAAGGTGAAACACACAAGACCACCTCCAATTTGGCTGCCATTTCAATGGCTTCCTCTAGGTCTCAATCTGACACCTGTCACATCTGTTTCCTTGCCTCCCTGTGTGGAGATAAGAAGCAGGCATTACAATTGTCATTTCACATTTTCACCCACTATTTTTATCTGTTTCAATGTCCATCGCCCACCCATCTCTTGCTAAAGGGAAAAAAAAAAAAAAGTGTGTACTCACACATAAAAAACACAATCCCGCTTCTGCAGCTATCAAAGCTATCAATCAGCCATGGCTTGAGGCTAAAATAGAGAGCTGCTCTGATGGATACATTTGCTACATCCCCAGTTCAATTTGTTTGGCAGCTTTGGACAATGCAGTGGGTTTAGTGTGCAAACACATTGTACCAATCACTCCCATTCAACTGGCAAAGCATGAAATGGCAGTGAAAGCCGTTTGGGGGGCCTTATGTTTGCAGACACATCAAAGCAGCAACAGTTTGAAATCACCGCCATGCACAAATCATGCGGGCTGAGATTTCAGCAGAGACGAGGAGTCACTCCATTTTGTTCTTTTGGATGTTTTGCATTTTTATTAATCTAGAGCTGATGACTGTCTTTGTGTACATTACGCTGACACTTAACACTTGCCCACCAAGGTATAAATACCATGGTGTGGCAATAAAATGGCTGTAGCTAAAACTACAGAATAAAAGCTATATTTGAATGTTCAACACTGAATAAAAGTCAGAAATAGTTTACAGAGGACAAAAGTTCAGGGAAAAATGTAACATTTATAATGTGCCATGATAATGGCCATTTTTGGAAGACTGTCCTGTGAGCCTATTCCTCTGTTATTTCGTTCAACGATTGCACAGTGAAATGCAACTGCGGCCCCCTCCATGCCACACATGCAGAAAATGTATAAATAGGTCATTCTAGTGCTTACAGGCTATACACAAAATGTGACATTTTTTCTTCAAAAGTTTTCTTCCCAACCCAACCCAGATGAGTTGAGGATAGGCTTTATGTTTGACTGACCATCTGACTTATTGACCAGGGCCATGAAGAAGACAGTATAATAGTATAATAACCAACTACCCTGAAGACGTGTGCTCTCTCTTGTTCTCTCCATTACCCCCATATGTTTTCCACCAACCTGTGTCAACAGCTTGAGCAAATGTAAACGTGAGATCTCCACAATGGCTCCATCCTCGATTCTCCCGGTCTGAAGGGGCTTATTTGCAAGAGTTGCAACATCTATTGCTTCTCCCTTGGAGAGCTCCCTGCCAGCGATTTTACTTTCTCTCCTTTGCCACAGATGTCTCCTGATGCAGCGCTGTCCTTGAAATGCAGTAACAACATCCTGTCGCACAAGCCAACATGTGCCAGCAACAGAGACAGTTAGATGGAAGAAACGTGACGTAAAGACATTTTTTTTCCTGAAACCTGTAATCTAGCTCAGCCATGATGGCCATGTGGTGTGCTTGAGATGAGACACGAGGGAAATAACTTTTGTTTTAATGGTGGCAGTGGAAAAGTGTGTCAGATGACCCATTTGACAATTGAGTAAAGTGGCTGGGTAAGGCCTCAGTCTTAAGTGGCAGTTCTCAGAAATAATAGATTTAATCATGATTTTTTTTGAAAATGGCAACCAATTATGATAATGATAGGACAGTGTGCTTGTCAGACTATGAAATCCAACAGCCATGACGGTACATGCCTGTATATGCCATGATATCAATGCATTTTTATGACACAAGGATATCTTTTTCTTTTAGATGGGTCTCACCACTATAGTTCACTTTAGCTGCTCCAGACTAAAGAAAAAACCCACTGGACCCACTGTGGCCTTAAAATTCTGGGATGATTTTTTGACATTCACTCATTACAAAAACTAACATTATTTGACTTTAGTTCATGTTTGTTCAGATTCTCTGGTGGCTTTGAACAGAGCAATAAAACCAACTGTTTCTGGTTACTCTTGTTGACTACTGAACAGATTCCAAAAATTGTTGTTCCCATTAGTGTGTTAGACAAAAAAACATGGCAACTACCAGAGTTGAGATCAACGGGTTTCACATTACCCTTAACGAACCAAACCAAACAGGCAAACACATGGTTCCTTTGAACTATGTCAAACACATTAGTTGTGAAATAAACCACAACTGAAGAACCCATAGCAAAGAAATGAGAGCAAGAAAGGCGCATGCACATTTAAAAAAATGAGTGGGAGTGACAGTTGCAAAAGCCCGTCTTCTGGGAGCCAGACACGGTTATGTTTCCAACAAACTTAGAAATAATGAGTTCTGTATGTAATGTGGCATTTATCTTAAACTGAAGCCACTTGGTGAATGAACTTCATGATTTGCTTACAGGAGGCATTCATTAAAGCATGAAAGTACATTGATCAGAGGTCCTGGACATCAGGTAGCTTGACAGGTATAAGAGTGTAGTTTGATTAGACCAGTTGCTGTGAAGAAAGCGTATCTTTCAAGTTAAATTGGTTGGTCTAATAAAGGTGAAAGAGGTTAGTGTAAAATGACAATTAAGTTTGCTCTCTGTGTCTTAGGTCCAGGGTCCACCGGGAGTTCACCACTTGCTCAGCCAAGAGACAATTAATTTCTGTTATACAGTCCAAGTGAAGCTTAAGTTTCAATTTCAGCTGTCCTCTTTGACCTCCCAGTGCAAGAAGATACTCATAGTGACCTCAGTAATACCGAAGTGATAGAGACCATGAGGAGGTATGAGGCTTGGGAGCTGCTTCAATATACATGTATTTTGAAGCAGCCGGAAGAAAAACACTAGACCTGTCTTATCAGCCTTAAAAACAAAGAGAAGTATCTGACAGATAAGAGCAGCCCAACCCCTCAGGTATGGTGCCATAGATTTAAGTTTTTTTCTAATTTAAACACTGGTGAAGATATGGTCACTGCCGGGCCTGCCTTAGCATTTCAGGGGCTGTAAGTCGAATTTCAAATACCCCTACCACAGAGCAGCCCCATAATAACCCCTTGTGTCCTAGCCCACAAACCACTGTGCATTATTTGGTCATGCAACATTCTGCACCACCTTTGTAAAAACTCTAAATTGTTGGTGTAAGATAATATGAGTTTAATTAAAATGTGGTATAATGAAGTAAACAAAACACATACACAAGAAACCTAAAGAAATTTAAGCTACAGGTAACAGGTAACCACACTATACATTGTTTTTGTTTGCCAATTGGACATTTTTTTATTAAACTATGTTAATTAACACCAAACCTTGGATAATGTGTGTTCCTCCCTCTGAATGTTTTTATTTTTCCTCTGTAATTTGCAGTTCAATTGTTTAGCAGCCCTTTGGTGGATGTGGTGCCCTAGGTAGCTATTAAAGATTGATTGCAAATTCAAATAAACATGAGAGTGATGGAAACAACTCATTGATTTGGATTTGAGAGAGCAAAATTATTCAAAGCTGCATTTAATGATTTTGGGCCACTAGGGGGGCAGAAAGACATAAGCTTGAAAATTTGCAGCTCATCAAGTTATCATGGCTACCCAATGAGTTTGATACAAGAACTCATTGGTTTGTTGCACGTGCCCACTCTTTGGTCGCCAATTCTCCAGTGACAGATTTAGGTTAATCTCTTGAAGATATAAGGCATGATTTACCGCACTTTAAGCCACTGGTCCCTTTTGCTAATATGTGTGGCATAAGTATCATTCATTTTCACCAGCCAAAACTCTGTTCAAATAATTAGTGATTCTGTGACTCTGGCTGGGCCTCAAAGTTGGTTCAATCTTAACGAAGGAAAAATAACTTCAGAGACGCTGAAATAAACTACATGAGCTGTGAGCTGTTACAGAGAAATTTGTGGAAGAACGAGCAAATTTGAGAAACAGTGTCTGAGATAGGAAGAAGAGAAAGAAAGCCACCCCATGGCCAGAGTCAATACTGATCTTAGTAAACATAAATAGGCTTGGATCTGTTACATCCACACATGGACACTCCAGAAGAAGACTATTGATTAAATCCCACCAAAGGCAAAAATACAGGATAAATAAAAGAAGATTACAGACACATAGGCAGACTATTCCATCCATGAAAATAGTGGTCCACTAAGAATGTTGATATCCAATCAAAGTCTATTTTAAAAGAGATAAATCAGCAAAATCTACACTGAGAGCACATAATATGACATGCTGTATATGTTAAGTAATATAAATAAGGATAGTGCCTCACATTCTATGAATAAAACAAGATATAAGTTAGGTAAGTGCCCAAGTCATTTATAACCTTAAACCAATATGTATATATTAAAAGGGACATAATGCTGTTTCCCAATTCAGGGTCTGTTCTCTTCAAAGTAACAATGTAGTACAATGTACTAGTAAATAGCCTTGGAAAATGCATTTTTGAGGAATTTTTGTTTGGGATCTCGAGGAGGTGGTTAAAAAAGGAAGTCCTTTAGGCTACTAAAGGTTTTTATTTTTTAAACCAAGAAATATGACATTATTTTGGGCAAAATTGAGGGCACTTCAGTATTCTGAAAGGTCACCCCTTAGGGGTTGGATTTCCTAATGACACTCCTAATCCTCTGTAGAGCCTTCTCCTTCCTTCAAACGAGCACCCCTCAAAGAAGGCAGTCCCTGAAACGTACCATAGAGTGATGAAATTCAATGGTAAATTACGCTGAATAGGAAAAGGCATTTTGATATTATTTCCATGGTGGCTTTCCGAACCTGCCAGAGAAAGCTCACCACATGCAATCAAATGCAATCAAATGCCAAAAGCCAACATAGATGTCTCACACAGGTCTGCCATAGTGGGGTCTAATTAAAGCTACAACCCCCAAGGTATTCTTTCCCACTTCTGCTGTGCAGGACTGCTGAGGGGGAGCAAACCCTGTGAGTGCAAAGACAAACAGACTTATTAAGCCAAACAGGCCTATGGTGCTGCTTGATAAATGACAAGTGAGACGGGGAAAGAAGGGGGAAGAGCTTTTGATGGTGGAATAGTGGGTGAGAAAGTTCTCCACCAGGCAAACCACTATGGGTTTATAAAAATGGCTTATTAATGTTCAAATGGCAAGGCCTGTATCTCCATTCAGATATGCTTTTTAATGGAAGATGGAAAAAAAGAGAAACATTCGCTCTAAGGGCAACACTCTGGAGAGGAGAATTCTCTTTCTAAGCCTTGGCTGGCACCAAACCAATGCTGTAATTTGAGACTAAATCGCAGAAAAGGATGCAGAAGAGTGCACGCAAAATGTGCTATTTATTCTGTTGCAGTTTCTTCAGCCTCTGCAAAATAAAATTACTCCTCAATGCGAAGAAATTGGCATGCTGCCAGACATTTGTCTGCAGAATAAGAATTCACTGAACACGAAGCTTACTTCCCGCTCTGTTCCCTGTTAGCCTTAATGCTTTCTCTGCCGTGGCGGGTCTGACATGAACGTTAGTCTTTCAAAGTTCAATCAGTCATTCCAACTGCTTCCTGGTGACAGGCCAAAGAGAACAACATGGCCACAAATCAAAGGTGAGCAGAGAGCCCCTCTTACATGAGCAGGCTTGGGAGATGTATTGCTTGAGGCTTTGAAATGCAAAGGAGGAGAAGGATGTGTTTACATGATGACATTGTGTTTATCCATCAAACGCAGATTGTAGAGAGAGGCAGTGTCGTTGCACTATTTGGAGATGGCGGATGACTGAGCACTCGGCAGAGCCTGGGTGGCACGCCAATCTAACAGCCAGGTCCCACTGGTGATGGAGGGCAACAATCGGATTTGGTGCCACATCTTTCTCCAGCCCCGTGTCTGCTGGAAAAGCATTCCTCTGCAAACAAAACTAAATTCAGAGGCAGGGCTCATTTTGTTCTTTCTGCGGTGATCCCATGCATGCCGCATAATCACATCCAGCACTATTTTCCCATATTTTGATATGGTTATGGAAGGAGCACTGAAAACCTTTGAAAACATGGGGAAACGCTGCCAGTGAAGAGAGAATGTTTCACCAGTTTTCAATATAATTCCCCATACTATATTCTCCTTTTTCTCCAATAGCAATTTTCCTTCTTCTGTATCTTTTTCTTTTTGAAAATTCCTCAAACCAAGAGAATGAGTGGAGTTATCACATAGCCCACAAAGTCATGGAAGATGTTTCTTTCTTTTTCTTTTTTTCCCTTTTTTTTGTTAATTTTGTTCCCTCCAATGATCATCTCGAGGAGAAAAATTACCAAGATCCCCATCTTGCGCAGGCAGATTATTTTCTTGAGCACACAAGATAATAACCTGCATACACACAATCTGGATCTCATGCGTGTAAATTAATCTGCGTGCAAAATTAAAAGAAAAATACATATAATCTTTGGGATTTATAGGGAACATGTGAATTGCGGTATCTCATCCTATTGTGAGAATTTCTCTTGGTTTGTGTCTTTTGTTTGGGAACAATCCATCTTTAATCTTGAATGTGTGATAACATAGCTTTTAAGGTAGGCACACATAGGGTAAGGCATATAAGGCGAGAGAAAAAGGAAAGGGAGAATCCTTGTCCCGTCATTTCTAAATCTTCTAAGACCCTCCACATGACTCTGAAGATTATGAAAAGGCCGCTGAAATATCAGAGGGTTTACTCTCCAATAACAAACATCACCGTGCAGAGATAGATATCATGCCAGGTGGTGAAAAATATGCAAATATGGGCCACATGCTCTAAAGCTGGACTCAGGGTGGCTCCTAGCTCATATTAGTCATGGCTCCCTGGCAGCACGCACTGCCTGAATACTAAAGCACAGTTTGGACAGATGAACAGGCATATGAAGAAACCCCGAGATATGACAGCAATGTTATCACTGATACAAAGTATAAAGTAACATATGATGGTGAAAACAGTGATAGTCCAATGTCATGGATAGGGTAGAGCCCCTCTGTCTTTCAGCTTCAAATATTCAGTGTTAGCAACAGGGCTTTAGCTTTTCTGCACGAGTTTACACAAGTCTACCAACCTTATTGGCAACAAGAAGATGGGAAACGTAAATCAGTTTCCAAGATGATGCATGATTATTAGATTAGCATGCTAAAGTGAACAAACAGACTGTACTGTCGGCAGAACACTCTCAGAGACGGTGGACTACTATATTCACCTGTTTAACAAAGTTACTTCGGCAGAAAGAACAGATGGGGGACATTTTCACTTTGCTTTGCTGGTTTCTATTTATATACGTTTTTATGTAATGGCCTTATAGACAAGACCATTGTGCACAAGTCTTATCATGGGGAAATTAGCTTGCCAGTGGAGAGAGCACATTTCAGAAAGAAAAGGTGAATTTAACAGCCGCCTTTAACTTGAGTAAAAATGTATATAACAGAATGGTGGAGAGCATACTAAGAGCTTACGCTCAAAGGGCGTAAGCCTTTTACTAGTGCAGAGCAACAAATGGAAAATTGAGTCTTTTGGTGAGGAGGTGGAACAATAAATAAATCAAAGAAGGAAGCATAAGGAAACCAAAGGGACCAGAGGACCAGGAATAGTTTTGGCAAATGTTTCTTGCAAAGCTTCAGAAAAGACATGTTGTCTTGTTATGTTTTCACCTTTTCATACATCTCTATCGATATCTTATATCTATCTATATCTATATCTCATATCTTCTAGTACACCTTTTTGGCTTTTAAATGTCTCTGTTGAATCTGTCATTTTGTATAGCACAGTTTAAAAATAAGAGAGAGAGGTGGTGGGGTAGAAAGGAGGATGATTGGTGATGCCAGGCAAAAATCAAGATCATCTTTAGTAAACTGTGTGCACCAAGATGAAGTCAAAACTAGTAAAAGGCATGTAGCTGACATTATGTCTTGGAATCTATTGCAGAGATTTGTCCCTCTGAAGATAGTCCCACTTACATTCTCAGGAGCTGACTGGTCCATTGAAACCATAATAGATATGACTTGAAAACTAGTACACTCCAGTACACCGTCTCCAAATTAATATTCTGATGTCATGTCCCGCCACACTATGTCGTGTAAATACTTCCATTCAACCTTGACAAACAATGCCTACTGTCATATGAAATTAGAGGAGTACTCCATTTAGTAAGAGGCATGATGATGAATGATGAATGTGTTTGCTATATTTATATACCTGTACAAGGACTTATGATTAAAAGACAAACATTTTTTTCTAAAGGTCTGTAGAAGAGGTATCTCAGGAAAAACATTAATTATATCTCAACATAGATTTTATGTAAAAACAGAAGCAGTGAGTGTGTGATTTTACACCATAGGGCAATTTATCCATCAATACAAAGTTAATCCTGGCATGCATTGAACGCTAAAAATTCAATATATTTAACAGCTGTGAGGATATGAAAGGCTGCATTTGTATTTGTAACCTGGAGTCTTTTTGCTCTTATTTGGTGTAAAGCATTCACAGATGATCCAAGTAAGAACACTGAGTGAGAAACATCGGGGTCATTTCACTAACATCACATCGTAAGATTTGTGAGAACTAAAACCCTTAAATTTTCAAACTGCCACCCCTCGCTGCCATCTGGACCATCCACCATGCTTCACTGCCTGGGGCAGCTGGAAGTGAATCACGTTCCCCTGAATGTTATTGTGGTGCATCATAAATTATGTGACTGCACAATGCACAGATTTGTCACATGATCAGCCCTAAGTACAGACATTACATGCTTCATGACGGTGCAGGGAATTCTAAATGAATGCGTCGCATCCCTCAAACTTGCATGAGTTTGCAATACACAACAATAGACTGACACTGACACACACACACACACACACACACACACACACACATACTTCAACATGACATGCTTTTACACAAAGATAAGTAGCTAATATGTGATGCCATGCCTGTTAAGGGAACTCTTACATCAAAAGGGACCTCCCCCTAGAGGCTTATGGGAAGGCATGTAAATACACTGACATCCTTCCAGCTGTACTGTGAAGAAAAGTAGGCTAAATCCTCAGTCCTCTCACTGACAGTTTAGTCAAAGATCTGTATGTGTGTTTATGTGTGTGTGTGTGTGTGTGTGTGTGTATGTTTGAGAGAGTGAGTGAGAGAGAATGTGTTAGATTAGAGCTGCCATTTATTGGTATTTCTACATATATATAAGGAGTGTTAATTAACAGAGGGCATGTCTATATTTACTAATAGCAAAATACACACACACACACACACACAGTTTCCATACGAATGATGAGGTTTTCTTTTAATGGTCACACTGTAGCCGAGCTTGCCACTAATCATGTGCAGTGGCAACATTCTTTGGAAGAGCTTGTTAAGATGCGTATCTGACATTTTGGTGACAACCTAAAACTGCCCCAACACTAATTAGATATTAAGTCAGTGTGTGTGAATGAAGGTATTTAATAAGCTTCACTAGGGGCTAATGCACTTTGTTGGCTATGGTCTGCCCCCCATCTGACTGACATAGTGGCTTGACTTTGCCTAAAGCAAAAAGACAGGACAACATATGCCTGCTCATAAATATGCTTGGAACACGTGGAAGAGACAAGAATCCTAATCAACCATCCTGATGCGACTGTGATAACCTCCACATAAAGCTTTAGTGTTGGTGCAGATTGATGCTGGGATACCGTTTTGACTAACTAGCCCAATTTAATGTGACAGGGCACATTCCCCAGCAAGGAACGGGATAAGAATAGAAGATTTATTATGTTGTAGAGATTATAGAACCCCCTGAGACAAATTTGTCATTTTTGGGCTATATACAAATTGACTAGACTTGACATAAATGACATGTTGCAAAAATAGGGATGGGAAAAGTCTTTGCTAGTTAGCACAATTCGATAGCCATATTCAGAAATTTGTGTCACATTTCTCCAGGGTAACCAGGGTAATCATTACTCCTGAATGTTTCCAGTGGGCCACTACTGAAAATTGCTCGTGTAAAATTGCTGGTGTATATTTCATGACAATTAATTTAGATATTTTTCACAACGGTATGTTCTCTTGGTTTAAGATATTGTGAGTACTTAACAGTGTGAGCTTGTTACCTTAAGAGAGCTATATTGAGGGTTGTTTGTAGCCTGTTATGTGGCCTGTTAAAGGTAACCGGCGCCATATTTCTCCAGCAAGTCCAGTTTAACCTATGCAGGACTTTTCTGCTGGCTCATCTGTTATGTTGCCACGCATGAACTTAATTAGACAATGAGTAGATTTGTGTGAAGAAAAGATTTGTGCGTCTCTTTGATGTCTTTATTGCAGTAAGATCAGGTTGGGTTGTGCTGACAGAAGAAGTTTTTCCTGGGGCTTTCAACTGTGCCTCACAGTCATCATGAAGCCCAACTAATTTGTCTGCGTTCATTTTTAAGAGAGAACTTTTTGCATACATTAAAAAGTTGCTTAGCGTTGCTCTAGATTCACTGCCTAGTGGTGAGGAGGCACACCTTGACTGCATCATGAGATCATCCTTGTTATTGTGCAGCAAATCCCTTCCTACGAGGCTCTATTATTAAGAAGACCCTTGATCTTACCACTTAGTGGATGAGTGAGTCAGCACGTGGTGTGACCTCCCTGATACCCAGATCACTATCTGTAATTCCGCTGAATATCAAAGCAGTGAAACGCAGCATGCTCCTCTTTGATGTCATGCACACATCCTTATGAAATTTACTGGACGGCTTGAAGAGCATGCACAAGCAGGCATTTTCCTAATTTCTTTTTTTTTCTTGATTTCTTTTTCTTTTTTAACAGAGACCGCTGAGGAGTGGCAGGAATGTGGGGAAAGAGAGATGGAGAACGACATGCAGAACGACAAGGCCCGCAGGTCGGATTCGAACCCTGGGCCACTGCTGAGCCTTTGTACATGGGGCGGATGCTCTACCAACTGAGCTAATCGACACCCTGCATTTCCCTAAATTCAAACCAACATGGATCCATCAGGCTTGCTGGACACGTGGGCGAGGTGTTTGTGAAGATCTGCATGGATTTGGACTATTTGATATTTATGGTCCCCAGATGATGAGATCTTTTTTATTTTAGACAGTACAGGAGCCTTTTTTTTGGCAATGCCCTTAAAGGGTAGAGAGCAAATTTAGGGGGGCTCATTCTTCAGAATAAGGCAAAAACAGGGAGATAGTCATAATAATGGGATAATAATATGCATAACTTTGTTTTCGTAATTGTATAATCACTTGCAAATCCATATATGTGTTACCTTAGAACCTTTTATGCACCACTAACCACCACCATGTTTCTACATTAGCTGATCTGACAGGCAAACTTCGAGATAAGACTTCACATTTTTTATGCAGACACCATAGTTTCTTCTTTACACTGGGAAAGAGAGGGTGAGGCAAGGGAAGACTAATCACTGAACACTGATCCTTTAAGTCAAAGTGTCAAATGCATACGCAAAATACTGTATCTCATGATTTAATAGGCAAAGTGCCATAAATAATGACAGCAGAGAGATGATACAGCAGTACAGCAGACAGGTGTCAGCACTGCATAAATGCAGGCAGCCCCTTCATATCCTTTTTTATGAAAATGCATTACATTAGGACACCAGTTTAACAGACACGATGAGGTAAACGTAGCAATATAAACCACAATGGCACCCGAAAGGATATCACATCATCGGGGACATGTTGAAGGAAAAGATCTATGATGAATGTGGCATTAGTTAATTGTACACCTATGGCGAGCATGCCATCTGGGCAATCAGCAGTCAGCATGACCTCCCCACACCCACACATCTGACCATCATCACACAGTACAGATCTGCCAGCACACCCGCCTACACACACACACACACACATTCCTGGACTGCTATCGTTATGAGGACTGAGTTTTATTAACTAACCCCTAACCCTAATATAATGCTAATGTCATCAGGAAAGTTATTGTCTTGGCAGCTTTGTCATTTGTTGTGATTTCCGTGACTCAGTAAGCACTACATCTTTTATTATACACAAATAAAAGTGCACATGAATGCTATGTGTAATTGCACCTGTAAAAGTGGACTTTTATGGAAATTTTGAAAAAAAAAAAAAAAAAAAAGCTAGTGATTACTGTTTTCTTGAACGACCTCTGTGATTTATTTCAGTAGGGGAAAATGAAGAAAGGCGGCTGGGGGAGTGGAGGAATAGTTGGCCCTATTGGTGGCCACTGGGAACAAGTGGGAGTGGTCCTGACACGATAATGACACAGCATGAATGGGGCTCTGGCTGACCAGTTCTAAATGTAAAATAGCACAATTTCTAACAAGGGGGTGCACAAAAAGAAAGGTGCTTGGAATGGATCGCAGGGTAGCAAGGCACCCTTAGGGCGCATTCATACAGGATCAGGTGCTATGGTGAGTTGCCGCAGGTTTGTGTGGCGGAGTGTTGGGGCGGGGGTGAGGTGGGCTGCTGGGGATGTGCCTATATATTTTGAATGTAACTGCTATGAAACAATCAAGAAATAACTTTTTATTTCGCTGATTAACCAGACATCTCGATACCGGCGCTCCCATTCACTGTCTATGCTGCTTAACCACTGCTCTCTCCCCTTCTCTCAAACCATCGGACAAAAACTTCTCTGTGTCACATAGATCGTGAGCCAGACACACAGTGCATGAAATGGACCAAGTCAGAACACAACACGTAGAGTTTCATAGTTTAGTACCCGGATAGTGCTCTGTTTCATTAATATTCCAGGGTCACTGTGAAGGGGTTTGACCAGTCTGAAATATTGGCTCACGAGCCATGTGCACAAGTGAGACTGATCAAAACTCTGGAGTCACTACTGATGCCAAGAAACATCGAATGTTTAAGCCGGTCACAAGGCTGAGTAGGTTTTCACTTTCGCTGTACATGTGTATTGAGGCAAGGCTTATTTAACTTATTTTTGGTCTTAGATATTAACATGCACCACATATTCTTTTTGAAATGGAAGCAGCATTCTTTTTTCTCAACATGAATTCAGCAAGTTGAAATATCATTTTTAAATTTATTTATGCACTTTACAATTGGCATTTACAACTATCTTCCATTGAAATATGACAGAAAAAGTCAATATTGTATCACAAGGGCGAATCTGTTATCTCGATTGTTCAATTTTCATCATCTACCTAATGGTTAAAATAGTACAAGCACAACATTAAAGAAGCCAGACAAGCAAAAAGCCTGAAAGATCTATTGTATGCATTCATGGTGCAGCTGGTTTCGTTTTATATGTAAATTCTTTAAATCAGTTCAACAGGAAATGTTGAGAGAGCCCTATTATCTCATTCTCGTGGGTGTGACAACCTCACAGTGCTTATACCTGTGATTGCTATATTCTACACATGGTGAAAAAAACTTGATGACAATAATTCACACACAGTCACATAAGACATTTAATTAAAAGAGTACTGGTGTGAGATGAGAAATTAGGCCTTTGCTTTTATCTGGCTTCAGTAGTCAGCCAACAGCAGATGCAATAGTGCAGGATTTTATAGACAGCAAGACCTCTAAGGAGAGAAGCCAAATACCATTGATTTGTGAATGAAAGAGCAACTCATTTTGGTAACCATACAGACTCACGATTCCCTTTAGTAGCAAAGAACAAAACTGATGTCCTTCATTAAGGTCTACTGGAGATTTGGACTCAGTTGTAATGTGACGAGTTGCCAACCGAAACATCTGCATGTTATCTTACGAAATCCTCCAGATGCAACAAAGCATACAATGGGTATGAGCACAGAAACAGCAGGCCTGCTATTTCTTTGAAACAGGTCAATTCTTTGTGAAAGTTCCTCTAGTGCTGAAACCTGAAAATTATCTTTCACGACACAGTCTTCAGATGTGTGCAGTGATCAAGAGGTCATCGATGTTTTCTTTGGAAGCTTTGAAAGATATGCGAGACAACAAATCATAAGATAGCTGCAAGATAAGAGATAACACTCTTCTGCTGCAAAAAGACACATTGTTTTTCCACCTTTGGTCATAACCCAGCAGTGTTGGCTAGTCTCATGAGATCCCCTCTATGTATTCTAGATATAGCACTGCTGAAAAGGAGAAAAGTGCTTGGTTGCATAAAACCTCTTTAAAAAGAAAAAAAGGGAAACAAATACACAATGTCTTATATATAGAAAAGATGACAATGGTAATGTTATTCTCGCTTACAGTGGGTTATCTCAAGCAATAGATTTGAGACTCAGAAAACCTGGATTTATTAGAAAAAGACTGACTTCAGTTTACCTAAATATATGATTCAGGTTAAAGCCATTTAATATAACTCTGAATCTGATTCAGTTTATTGCCATTTTACAGTACACACAGAACAAAAAGATCCCCCCAGCTTGAATAGGCTTTAAGGATCCACATACTCTTCCCTGCAAAGACAAAGACACAATTTCCATTCTGCTTGTCAGAAAAAAAAGAACTTTTTAAAAGTTTTTTTTTGAAGTCTATTATTTTAATATAAATATAAAACACAACTTTCATATATGTTTTCATAAGATGCTTTATGCAACTGGGCTAATAAGAATGAATGCTAAAGAGTGTCTCTGTGCCTTAAGGACTACCTGTCGATGCAGCAAATCAAGCCTGCGAAATGAATCTCTCCATGCATAGCCCACATTAGACCTCTTAATAATGATGTGAAATTACTTGTTGATGTTCAAAACAGTTTGAATTTTAAATTGAACCCCACATAACAGCTCATTTATATTATCATTAATATCAAGTAATATAATTGATATTGTAATTGGTAATATATTGACCACAAAAGTGCCAGAATGCCACACATTAAGATGAAATAGATTAAATAAAAAAATATGTGTATGATAGTTCTTGTAGACACATAACAGCAATGGGTACGGTTATCATACGGATTCAAGTCCGATACTTTTAAATCGATTGTTTGTTATCACTCACATAGCATCACTATCATCAACCAGTTTATATTTATGAGACTTACTGGTTACCTGCCTGCATTGTGTACATTTGGTGTGCACCTTACTGGCAATCTTTATTTTTATATATTTGTTTTCCCCCAGGAATAGAAAGTTCCGTCCCATTTTAATTTCACAGTCCAATTTGTAACTAAAAGACAGATGTTATTGTTAATTAACTGCTGCTGACTTTGACCTATACACTACAACTACAGAGATACGTAAGCTGTGTTCAGACATGCATTGACACCGCATCGAAAAAGAAAACATCAGAGGGCAACAAACCGTACTTCAGTCCTAGTCTGAACTCTCTCCTCTCTTGACAGGTGACAAATCAAAGGACATGACATGTTTTGGGTGTAGTGTGGCTGAATATCAATGTGGCATTGTGTTGAAGGTCTGAAGCCTGAAATGGTGACACAGTTTCACGTCATTTATGATTAATTTCAACATTGACGTAGCAGGAATGCCAAGACAGGGCTAGGGCTAAGGCAACTCTTGTCACAATGTGTGTCACTATGGTGGAAACGGTGGATGCTGTGATAACTTTTACACAGTTATAAAATTATGGCCCATATTTTTCTAAACCACTGAGCAGTGTTCTTGTGAGCCTTCAAACTCAAGGATCTTACTTATTTCCCCAATTCATATTTCAGATTCTCGGTGGTACCTGAAGTAACAGGCCAACACTACATCATTTTTTTAAATGCATGGCAGTTTTCAGTAACACTCTTTCATTTTGTTATGACCAAAGCCCCCAGATCCCCACTTCTTAATCTTAACACATTTCACAGTTGAGTTTCACAATATCAACATTGAGCTAAGAGTAAAATTTAGGACTTTGGGGGCAATATGAGGGAATATATTTTTAAAGCTGAAATGAAAATTCAGTCCTGATCATGTGGTATTTTATGGTATTAAATTTTAATGAAGCTATACCTAAAATAGAAACCCCTATACGCACAGAGTAAAGCGATTTGTGGGAGTAGGAACTGAAGACCCCTTTAGTTGTTTTGGTTCATTGGAAGTCTAAACGGATTTGGATAAGATTATTAGAGGATTCAACTGAGGTTACCAAAGTTCATTACTGAAGTAAGTGTTAAATATTAGGGAAACTTTGGAGACTGGTCTTTTTGAAAGCTAAAACAAAAATGTAACTGAGGGTACCTAACAAAAAGAAACAACTTGAATAAAACAGCATCGTGGTCGAGACAAATTCTCAAAGAAACCTGTAAAATCCAAGATGCTTTTGAGAGTATTGATTTACTTGGAGCTGTTGCACTGCTTATCGCTCCCAACAACCCTCTATTACATCCTAATCCAATCCACGCATTCAATAGCAAATAACTGAACCATTTTTAGAGCTCTGTTCAATTCAGTGAAATCTGCCGCAAGATACTCCATCATCTCCAGGACTGACGCCGTCCACACAAAATATGAAAAGTGTTTTCAGAAAAAAAAGACCAGAGGAGCAACAGCTTTCAACAAACCAAGCCCCATCTTTCACCCGTTATCTGTGAAAAATAAATTTAGTTGTATCCCAGTGTATCAGCAGATTCTTTCACTAGTCACTCTGCCCTGGACTGATGTTTAATAAACAATGTCTAAAAGCTAAGTAAGACTACAGGGCTGGAACTTCACAGTAAAAAAAATATTTTTCTTTCCTCACAACTTTTCCATGACCTCTACTGAAAAAGCTCTCAATTCAAGAAAGATGCAAAGAAGAATTTATAAGAAGTGAAAAAAAATTCAAGCATGCTGAGAAAATCCCAACAGAACCGACAGCAGGCAATGGCCAGATATGCTCTTTCATGAAAATCTTTATTTATCTTCAAACTCTTGAATTGTAGGTATGCACCTAAAGCCTACATCAAAATATCATGTTAAAAGATGGCATTCTTTCTCATTCCCTATTGCTTGTTTTGTCTGAGCAACAGACTAAACCCCATAGATTCATCAGTTTACTGTGACAGAAAACAGACAATCGATCGCATAGATCAATTATCATAACAATTATAGACTGACAAAAGCCCTGTAATTTAAACTTCTAATGCATCACTGTACATTAAGACAAGTCTCGGTGACTAACATCTCACTGAGCACCAACAGAACAAGAGCCACTGGAGTCAGACAAACCATTGACTGTGAGGAGTCATCGTGTCTGATTTGCTTGTCAGCCCCCTTTGTCTGCCCAGGTAATTTAAATCCGGTGTGGCAAAAGGCGGACTTTGCCAGTAATACTGAAATCAATCAAATAATGCACATGCAAGTGGCTCTTGCTGCAAAACTGCCATTCATACATGGTATAGAAATAGGATTTCGTATCATAAAAATCTCACATATTATAACTTCAATCAACTGCAATTCATAAAAAGATATCAAGAACACCCATGCTGAATACTTAGAAAAAGAGCAATTATCTCATTTCTATATGGAAATTATTGCTCCAAATGAGTGAAGTGGAGTGAGTGAGGATGGTAATAATTGCTGACATAAACTATCTTCGTGAGTGGGTGTTTTTTTGTGACTTATTTTCAGGTCAGTTTCTCTTATTCTTTACCTAGTCTATTATGTAATAGTCTTAATAATGGCTTGATCATATGATAACCATCAGACAGCACTCTCTGGTGAGTTTTAAATCCCCTTACATGATCCTACATAGAAGTGGTGAAACGATTAAAACTTTGTTGTAATTAGACTAAGGTTTGAGCTCTTTAATGGGACAGATTTCTCTTAGAAATACTGTTGTTCTTTCACAGTAAAAAAAAATGCTGTAAATTTCTACCACCCAGACTGACATGATCCCTTTGAAACATTGCCCACATTTTCCAGGCACAACTGTTCAGCTATTCAACTGGCCTCTAAGTTTCAGAGTGCTTACTTAGCATTTGCGTCAGAGTAGCTTCTGTGATAAAGTGTTGGATGACATTGATTTTGTGCCAGTGTTGGGTCTATTCTGGTATGCTTTAGTCTTCTTTTTCCCCTCTCACCACTATCCCTCCTGTGCTTTTTTTCTGCTTTGGATAGCACAAAACAAAGATGTGCAGCCTCTCAGCATTAGTGTTGGGAGGTCACCCTAACCAAGCCCCCTGGCTGTCTATAATTTTCAGAGCTCTAACTCACTGGTGAGAGAGATAGAGTTGACACCGTGGATGGTGGTAAATCCTGCACACTAAATAAACCTCTGGATACACACATAGGACATAATACAAAAATAATCCTCTTGTAAACATCCTTCCATTTTAGAGCCAAATAAAATTTGCGCTACTACACAAATGATACTTTCACACTTGACTTATTGGGTGCAGTTTAAATCAACTCTGACATTTTTGGCAAATTGTACACAAGTCATTTAGCTTCATCATTATACATTTGGTGAGGACCATACAATAGCACGAATACCACCTAAACAGGTGGATATCAGTCTACATCCTACTTAAATATGGTGCCATCTGTTTTTTACTGAGAACAATAAGTGATACAAACCACAAGACTGTGTGACCTCACATGGATAAATTGTAGAAATTTGAAAGATGAACTCAACATGTCAGCGTGTGATTCTAAATGATAAGACAGGTAAAGGCTTACAGAAGAGGTGATTTGTGCTTAACTGAGATAGTCTCTTACAGTAGTACAGTATGAAAATTACTGATCACTGACTCTTATCGCCTTACAGTTTTGTCAGATACTTGCCGCATAAGGGTCCTCCCACTGTCTACAGTGAATGCATTTGCAGAGGTAATCGGGCAGTCATTTAGAAAATAGTTACATAATAACTCACATTCCCTCTCTATACAGGCTGTGGTACAGGGACTTTGAGAATTTAACGTTGCCGTTCTAAGAAGACTGCCTGAATCTCCGTGGTCTAATTGCTGCAAAGAAACCATTACTGAGGGAGACCAAGAGAAAGAAGAGAATTGCTTGTACCGAGAAATCCAAGAAATAGACTTTAGATTAATGGGAATCTGTACTTTGGGTTGGTACGTTAAAATTTGAGTCTTTTGGGTCTACTTGCCATATCTTGTGAGCTGTGAGACGTCTGTGAGATGCAAGGTGAACAAATCTGCATGTGTGGTTCCCACCATGCAGTATGGAGGAGGAGGTGTGATGGTGTGGAATGCATTGCAGGTGACAGTGTTCATATTTTATTTTAATTCAAGGCAAACTTAACCAGCATGGCTACCAGACCCAGCCTAAACCCAGTTTAGATGGATTGGGATATGTTGGACCGCAGTCAACAAATGCTTGGCATATTTGGAAACTCTTTGAAGATTGTTTGAAAAGCTTTCCATGTGGCTCATTAAGATGATTGAGAGAATGTCAGACGTGTGCAAAGCTGTCATCAACACAAAAGTTGGCTACTTTGAAACATCATTTGCTTTATTTAAACTTTTTTTTGTTTACCACATGATTCCATTTGTGTTATTTTGTAGTTTCGATGTCTTCAGTGGTAATCTACAATGTAGGAAGCAATAAAAACAGTGAAAAAACTTTAAAGGAGAAGGTGTGTCCAAACTTTGGACTGATACTGTACATTCATGACAAAGAGTAAGCGGTGAAGAGGGAAGAGTTCAGACTGCCTGCAGGAAAAGGGGGATGGATATAAATGGACAAAGATGAAAGGAAAGGAGGACGAGGGAGGGACAGAGAGGGGGAGGATGGATAGATGGTTGAATGAATGAATGGATGGATAGACAGATGGGGGTTAGGTAACTGGAGAGAGATATGCTACATATTGGCATCGATCCACAGAAGGGCCCATCAAAGACAGAGTGACATTTATGGCGCCGCTGACTGTGCCGGGCCTGCCCTCAGCAGCAGGCACAGAAAGCTGTGACATTGTCAGCTTTGCTGGAAAAACTATGGCTGCTCTTGACTACTGCTGAGCCATAGACACTTTCTCTATAGATCCACAGGTCAAGAGCCAAGGGGTCTTGTTAACTGCAGAGGGTGATATACTTGTTCTGTATTCAACATGGATTTGGAGCGAAGTGAATCGCAGCTGGAATTAAACCTTTTATTGCTCCCACGAGATTTTGCCTTGCACATGTAATGAGCACATATATTAAAAGAAACATACAGCACAGATAACAAGGCGTCTTCAAGTTACATCAAGTTGAACCCTTTAATACATTTTTAATGCCAACGTTGCTTTTTTGTTGGAATGAGACACCACCAAATGACACTTAGCTGTTTGTTTTTTTTTAATCAAGGGGATTAAACTCTCATAGGCGATGCATGTGTCACATTAATGCATACTTTGCTGTGTTGTTAACTCAATCTGTCGCCTGATTTTGCCGGTTCCCATGATTCACCTCAACCAATCTGATTTTGCCATGACCTCTGCCAACCAATCACCTTGTCCCTGTCAGACTTTAAATCTGGACCCTTTCCGAGGTGTTTTGAGCTGTCATCTCAGCGCTGGCCCTTTCATGCCCTTTGTTCACCCTTCACCTCACTTCATAGTTCATATATTGGTGTTAAAATACCAAAACAAATGCTGTCAGGATGTGTGAGTTCAGAGTTTATAGGGTTTAAACATGGTGAAATACCAAGTTTGAAATACAAAGTTATTCATTTAGATTCATTAATCTACTTCTAATCTTTTCTTTGTTTTTTTTTTTCATTCCATGTGTTAATGTTCTTGTCATATCATCCTTGTCATATATCCCAGGTAACTGCCCTGGGGACCCAAAAGTCCCATAGAACATCATCGAGTAAGGCAGGTCCATTATTACTTGAAGAATAACTAATGGCAATACATTTTCCTTTCTGCAGTAAAAAAACAAACAAACAAACAAAAAAACATGTACTGTATACTGTAGGTGCTACAGGGGGAAACTCGTATAATGGTCTTGTGACATCGCTATAACGTTAGATAGTATAATTTCTTGATGGGGGAAATATGTAAAAGTCTCTGCACACTCTGCTATCTCAAGCTGACCAACAGCTTCATCTGCAAAGGAAAAATAACTAGAACATTCAGTAGCATCACTTCTGACGGCTGTCATCACAAAACAAGGGTTATGTTATCAACAGGGCTAGCCCCTGCAAGCAAGCTTGTCAATGTGCACTGAATACCTTCTTACAGTATGAGTAACGTAAGCATAGCAGAAAAGTAGTCTATTCATGTCATCAACGTGACCCTCGCCTTACACATCATAGCAGTCCCTTTTGTCTCCCACATCACCTCCAGAGGGTAGAGGCCAGTGTCATTATCCCTACATATTGCATGTACAATTCTGATCTCTTCTTTTGAAAATGGCATTACGTATTAGCATGAAAACATGAATCTCTGCTGCTCTGCTTAGTTACAAGGGTTTATTCTTCATCCCTCCAGGCTTTCACACATACACACACATTACCCACTACCTACTGTATGAGTGTGACGTGTGTTCTATCAGTGGCAATCATGAAATGATTGTAGGGAGAGAATGGTAGGTAACAAGCATCGCTGTCTAGCATTCCAACAGCCTTTGCTGTCAAGGGCATTTACACACTGCAAAGGTGGGCACATTCGTACACACAGAGACACATACACCGACGTGCGGCAACAAAGAAATGATACATTTTGGGCAACTTGACTTCACCTCACTGTGGTATTGAAGTATTTTAAAATCTGCTGTGAGAGATTCATTGCATTTGTTTTTGGATGGTTTGTGTTTGTTTTTCCTCTGCACTCCCTCTGTCCTAATTTTTAACATCCCTAAGGCATAAAAGATTTAAAAACCGAATTCCTTTAGGCATAAAGGCCTCTAAAACAGCTCAACTAATTACAGGTGCAGTGTTTGTCAAAATGGGAAACACACTGAAGTTTAGCGGCGACAAAACACTTTCTTCACAGTTTCTCATTTCTCGCAGATTATCAAAGAAAGGCAGAGCATCAATATTTAATTTGATGCCACTGCTGCCTCCACAGCAGACACCAAGCAAACAATATTTGAGCATTATTGTCAGTAAATTTGTGATGGAGGGATTTGGTCTTATTCATAAACAATACTCTTTGCCAGCTTCAACAGATCTTATCCAGAGGAAAGGAAATGATAAAGTGAAATGTCTTATTTATTGTGCAGCAGGAGCCAAAATACGATATTTCTGTTTGCGGCTCCTACAATTCGTCAATACAAAATATATTACTGAGCCTTTGTGGCTGCAAACAGACACTTGTCTTTTTTTTTTTTTTTTGTATTGTCCAAATTGCTTGATTACAGGGTTTTGGCTATGTTATACTCTCCACTTCCAATCCAAAGAGTTTTGTAAACAAACGAAAAGAAGATGGAGTGGACGCGCTCTTCTCTTCTGTAGTATCACATCAATGTGAATTTCCAAGAACTGGATCGGAAACTGACAGACATTCATCTGTGTCTGAAGGTTTAATTTGGAGAAAAAAGCATTTTCCAGAAATAAATCTGTTTTGTAAGTCTTGTTAAAGGATGCTCTGGTTAAACACAACACTGGGTCTTATTTTGGTAGTTCTAGCAATCATTTTCAGTGTCTAAGTCACCAGTCATGTAGGTCACATGGCTTGCTGTGTCTGCCTTAAAGAGTAAATCATATGCACACTTTAATATACTGCAAATTTCACATATAGTGTCGATTAAAATAGCAGTTCATGATCCAGTATGCAACTGTCAGCTTTATTACTGTAGACATTAACATGACTGCAAAGCTAATTAACTGCTTTTGTACTCACTGTGCTCTTTTACATTTTACGTTTAAGATGTGTATGTGTGTTTGTTATTACTATTTTTGAAAAAACTGTGTTTTAATATTGTTGTGATCTATCCTGTTTTCTTATTGCAGTTTGTTCCTTTTATGAAAGTCTGCGCTCAGAAAAGAACCCATGGATTTTGGGCTTTGAGGTGGGTTTACAAGAGACTGAAGAATGCAGAATTCTACATATTGTATTGTCTTATTCGTATCCTATGAGGCCTTATGCTTCAACTTTATATTCGAAATTACATACAAGCATAAAGACAAATACATTTTAGTATCTCTGGTTCTTTTTTTCTGAATATGTCACTGAAAACTGAATGTCATCAGTTTAATTTAATTAAATGGTTATCAACATTAATGATGTAGAAAAACACTTAATGGGGGAAGGGAAAAGCAGACAAGCCTTCCTGGGAGTCTGGAATCTGTGCACATGATCGCTGATGGCCAATGGGAGACTAAGTATCACAGGACATTAATGGTCAGTCAGGCTTGGCCCTGAAGAAGAGAACGCCTGCCAGATTGCAATCCCTCACCTTGATGCACAAATGGCCCTGCACACCAGGCCGAACCCTCCCATCCTCCGACCACACACCGGAAATGAGTGATGAGTCTCCAGTTAAGATCTGCGGGAGGCCTGGGATTGAACAGAACTGCATTTTGTCACGCTACCACCGGAGGGGACATTTGAAACAGGATGACACCTCATGAATATCAAATGGCACCCTGCTTTTTAGCGTGACACACTTCACACTTCCTGGAATTAATTATCGGTGGAT
The DNA here is from genome assembly GCA_028641955.1 of Protonibea diacanthus. Taxonomy (NCBI): domain Eukaryota; kingdom Metazoa; phylum Chordata; class Actinopteri; family Sciaenidae; genus Protonibea; species Protonibea diacanthus. Next base: position 13,315,437 of record CM053990.1, read on the forward strand.
AATGTGGCAGCGACGTGGTCGACCACCGCTCCAAGTTTTCAAGGTGTTTTAAAAAACTTTTTGATGCTAGTGAAGTTGGACAAAGGGAAGAACATTTTTCGAATTCCTGAGTTAACAAGCATCTCAAAAAGATCTATAGCCTGGTTATCAAATCGGACAAAAATAGCAAATGTGTCATCACAATAATAGGGTTTGGACTTTAAAAAGCTACTACTTCAGACAAATGTTGTTCCTTAAAACCGTACGTGGAGAGTTTTATATTTCATGGATGGGATTTTTACTATGTGTCCCCCCTGCTAGAGTATTGAACCTTGGTCCGGCACAACGATGAGTTCATTAACTTCCAGAATGGATAGAGTTACACTTCCAACATATTGGCTGAAAAGCATCCCTGGACTCCATTTCTCAATTCTACTATCCATGCCTGTGTATTGGCCAACTTCATTAATATAAAAGGCGTTAGAAGAGAGCAGGAGAGAGGCGCACCCTGGCCACTTCATCACAGCATGGAGAGAGGAAGAGGGAGAGGGACGGCTTGTGTAAGTAAGTGTGTGTGTATGTGTATGTGTATGTGTCCCAGCCTGCTTCAAAGGCACCCTCTTGGACAAGATCAGTGCTGCGACCCTGTTCCAAGCCTATCAACAGGCTGTAGGCTGGCAGGTTTCTGGAGTGGAGACGAGCCTTTAATTTGGGACAGATGAGAGAGAGACAACGTAAAAGACATAGGCACAGAAAAAGAGAGAGAGAGCGAGAGAAAACAGACAGGGAGAGAGATAAGAATGGTGAGGGTGGTTTCAGACAACCTGCGGAGTGAGGCAGGCATCCAGCAAGTGGAGGGAAGCCAGGTATCAAAACACACTTTTGCATGTAAACCCATATGCACACCCACACACATACACATTATACTGTGAATTCTCAAACAGTACTTGCAGAGAGAATCATGCCTTTATCTGAAACAGGCTTACATTAGATGCCTATATTTCTAATATAGATCTATCTATCTATCTATCTATCTATCTATCTATCTATCTATCTATCTATCTATATTCAGCCGTCAGCTCTCAATGAAAATTCCATACTTCCTCCAGATAATTGCTATCTTGATAAATTCAGGATAATCGTTATTTCCATAGCACTAATTCCAGTAGTACTCTCCACTTTGTTGTTTTGAGTTTCTTTACAACTCCTCCACTAATTATTTCGCTTCTACTTTGCTGCTTTTTCTATCTCTGTTCTGCTTATTTATTTATTTATTTTTTTTCACTTGTAAAGCAGTTTCAAATCTGATCCCTCATGCACTATGCTGCCTAATTATTGTAGCTTTTGATGAAAAGCTAAAACGATAATAATTAGGCAGGATCAGGCCTAACATTTAGGATCGGTGCTGATCATATTCAGGATGTTTATGCACTATTGGGAGAATGAGTGGAGGGGTTTGTAATCTGCAACGACATTGCTAAATCCCACTCAAGTCCTACACACTGCGCTTATAAAAGCAGCTTTGGTTTTTATGAAAAATGGAACAAAGGATCTAAATATAAATATACACACAGGGCAAGTTTTTGCAAGGGTTTCAGGCCTCCGAATGAGAGGCCTGCTGCGAAGGAAGAAGAGACCAGACATGCCTGGTCGAGACATACAAACAGAAGGGGGTGGGACACATGACATGATACGCTGAGAGAAGAAGTAAGAGAGAAGAAAAAATATTGAGATGAGAATGAAAAGATGACAAGAATAAAGAGAGATTTTGAAACTGTTGAAGTAAGGAGGAGGGAAGGCAAGTCAATGCAAAAGAGTGCCATGTCTGTGTGTTTGTGTGTGTGTGTGTGTTGCCAGAACCAAAATAGAGATTAATGGAGAAGCAACAAGCTTCTTCTGCCCCAGCAATCGTGACGCACAGGAGAGTCTGTGCTCTCTCTCTCTCTCTCTCTCTCTCTCTCTCTCTGTGTTTGTGTGTGTGTAAATGTAAAATGAACAATAACCAACCCTAACTCATACACCATCTATATTAAGGAAGGAAAGTGAGAAGCAATCACATATACATACACTTACAAACACCATTAACAATGTATTTGTGGTGACGGGTTAGAGAGGGAGACAGACTGATTGTGTGCAAACAAATTGTCATACGTTTAAATATTCTTTGCATTTGAAAGCGTAAACATAATGTTATGAATGATGTCATGTAGAATATTCATATTGATGTGAAGTGTATTGTATTCTTTGATGGGTTTTTTTGTTGTTGTTTTCTTTTCTTTTTTTTTTTTTTGGATTCTGTTCATGTTTGGCGGCCATGTTCACATTTGTGCTTTGGCTACATCAACAGGTGTGTGATGTCAAAAAGAGTACAAGTTTACAGCATCTTTATGTGTATCAACCTCACAGGTACGTTCCCTCTCTTTTCGAGAGTGAGATGAAGCTTAAGTCAGGAGGAGATTAGTCTTGCTTAGCATAAAGATAGGTGGCAGGGGGGAAACCGTTAGCCTGCCTCTCTCCAACATGAGAAAAAAAAGGCCTCCAAAGCTCACAAAAAAACAAACAAACAACAAACAGACATGCTGGGTGGATGGATAAACTGTTGCTCTGTTGCATTAACTGAATTCATCTCACGTCGTTGAGGGTTAAATACGCAATAAATGCTAACCAGTATGGATTAAGTGAGACTACAGGGATCACTGTAACACCGTGATATGAAAGGTTTGATGCATTTACCAGCTCGACATTCTAGTGGGTCAAAAATGACATTTCAATAAAAAATGGGATATTGGACAGTCAGATTTAAATGATTTGGAGGTGGAGTTCATTTGATTAAAGATTTACTGAACATGTGGAAAAACCTACGGTGAATATCTTCACAGCATGTTACACATAGTCTGGATTCCTTATCAAGTATGGATGAGTATAATTCTCTATGTGGAGAGTACTGCACCTTCTGAATACTATAATTGGAGGATGATAAATCAGGGGTTTCACTCTACCAAAGGCTATTTTGGCTGCTTGACTTCTTCATAATAGAGTCATTTTTCAAAAGGACCATGGAACAAGGATACGTCTATTTAGGAAGGACCAGAGGCATTAACAGTAAGCAAATGTGATGGAAAAACAGACTGCCTCAGTCTGCAACACTTCAGCATCTGGACTCCTCAATATCTCAATAGTTAGTTCAGAATGTTCTTCAGGACTGCATCTGCTGTGTTAATTTAATTGCTAATTCAAAGAGATCACTGCCTGCTGCTGTTGTTCCACATGAAAAGAGAATCACATGGGACTTTTATTGCGAAATAAGTGTGGAGAGTGCAACGCAAAATAAGTGCTGAGGTTGGTTATTGTTCGCTTTGAAGAACACATTGAGCTGTTGGCTCTTGACGTGGATCATAAGGACAAGCATCCATCCTCCAACAAGTCATTAAATTTGAATAGCAGCTTTTACTGTACCTTGCTCTCATATTTGATGAGAAAGCACTAATCATGTATGTTATCGAATTTTCTATCCTTTCAGCCAGATCAGAGAAAACACTCTCTCTTTGGCATGCAAGGCCGCTGTTTGGAGTCCTGGAGGAGTGCAGGTGCCAGCCTCATCTCAAAGTTGCCTGGTGACCAGGGTCGAATAAAATGAATGATGGCCTCCTAGACATAATAGATAGCTAACTGTTGATGTTCCATTAACATGAGCAGACAACAGTGGCTCCAGATTGGAATGTGTTGAAGGTGAACACTGAAATGGGTAAATGCATTCCCTCTGACTAATTTGTAGAGTATTTGTGGCGTCATCTATATGGGTTTAAAGTTGGACTACCAGCATGAATTGGGCAGAACAGAGATCAATTCATATGCATACCTGATTGTATGTGTGAATGTCTCTATTTATCCTTGGCCAAGCCTGTAAACTTCCTCTTCCTGTAGGGTGATCTGAGCTCACAGTCCAGGCAGCCCAGCTACCATAGCTAAAATTAGCTAACAGCAACTACAGTTCAAACTTGACTGTCCATTAGAAAATTCTGTGAATCAACAAAAGTTTATGAAAAACAAAAAAAACATTTTCTCCATAAAATATGATTTTACCAAAACATGTAACATAGTTGGTCATAAAATGTTACTATTCACCCAATCGCATATAATTTTGATGTAGCAACAAAGTAATTTTAAAGATATAAATGTCTCTCTGTGTTGTTTTAACTCTTTAAGTCCTTTAGTGCCCCAAATTCCCAACCAGTGAAGGAAATACATGCCCCCATACAGTGTTTGCTCTCAAATCATTCAGTTACAGTACAATTTTGGGAAATATAAACCTCTCCAACAATGAAATATTAGCAGGAAAAGTGGAAGAAAGCAGTACAATTTAATCTCTGCTTGACAACAGTATAACATGTATAACCTGGACACCCTTGTGTCATTGTACTGACTTTATATCGACCCATTAACATTATTGCAGCTCTTTCCTTTGTCTCAAAGTAAGCGTAGTGAATTAGTACAGCCTTCAGTGAACTGGAATATAGCCACTGATTAGGTTAATGATTTAATGAACTTCGGGACATCGATGAGTCAATAAGCCTTTTTACTGAGCACTTACCCTGGGCTAAGATTCACATTATGCCCTGAAAATATGCCCAGTGTGGCTCACAGTCATTTCACACTTACAGACATTCCCACTACTCATCGAACCAACAATTAAAGATATTTTAAGACCATGTTTTTTACATAATTAGCACAGACAAAGTTGATACTACAAGCACGACTTTTCAATGCAAGAAAATTCGCCACCATGCCACTAAAGCCATGACCCAAAAAGGTTTTTATAGGACTGCCTTTTTTTCCCCCTTACCACCACAACTCCTATTCAGACCCAACACAGAACTCTTCTCTTATCTGTGTCAAATGGCTTCATGAAATTTCCTGGTGCAAAACTTGCATAAGAATGGAAATCAAAAAAGTGCCTCTTTTAAGTGAATAATAATGTCATTATTTTACGTTCATCAATAAACTGAGGCCTTATTGACTCAAATAAATAAACCATCACCCACAGAGCAGTTAACACCTACGGTGCTTTGCATGCAAAACAAAGCAAGGACGTAAATCAAATGTCAATCAAGCCAGCTAGATCCCAGTCACACTGATGCAACCATTGACAATAGTGGTACAATAAAACCCTTGATTTAAAAGAACAAGTTAGCTCACTGACAAAAGTGGAACTAGAAGTCAAAATAACCCACAGAGCTCTAAGCGCAAGAGGTAATTCTGTGACATCTAAATCTGGCTTAAAGATGCACTAATCAATATTTATTTATATGTTAACAAGGGATTAAATGTGTTGTGTAATGTTGAAGGAATGGCGTGAAGTGACTAATGCACAAAGAATTATCACCCAACTCTGTGGTCCCCCTCAGTTCTACTGAATTTAGCTCATAGTTTTGGTCTTTTGGCCCACAAGCATCCACCTTGTTTCCAACCTTGACAGACTATGTGTCCCTCAGAACATGGTGGAGGCCAAACAGAGTTCAAAACAGACAAAATATTGGACTTAAATTCATCCGGTGGACTGAAATATGTGTCTGCTGGACTTTGTATACCTGTAGAGTAAGCAATTGTTTGTCTACATGTTTCCCCTAACAACGTTATAAGGTGATAATATGTCCTTTATGAGCCCAAAAACATTAAGGCTGTTAGACACTGAGCATGAAAAACTATTTTGGCGATTTCACAGAGTGAGCAACATTTATTGGAATGAATGTGGCATCATCTTGGAACACTGCATTACATCCATGGAGTGAATGGGGCCAAAAACAAGAAATAACAAACATTTCTCTAGATGATCGACAGTGTACTTCTTGTTCTATATACAAAATGTGTTTGTTTTTTTTTCTTTGTGAGTATTGATTTGAGGAAAGGTGTATTCTGCTGCTATTGAATTAAATTTTTCATTTGTTAGATGAATAATGTGTAATTCCTTCCAGCAAAAGTTACACACTTTTGCTTTGTGCAATTTTTTTTCCAAACAAAGAAAACACCAGAAATTATGTTTTGTTTTGAGAACGCAACAAGTTCAGTACCTCAACAAGAAATTGTTTAGTCATTACTAATGATGGAAATACAACCCTATTAACTCTGTCTAGGAGACATTTTGTGCTGAAAATAAGTTAAATCCATAAGATCCACCCTCTACAGGCTGGAAACAAATTGCTATTCCTACATGACTGGGAATGGAAAGGAAGATGAGGATAGGAAGGACAAGAGAAGACAGACAGTGAGAGAGGAGCTGCCTGCCACTCATCATCCAAGGGCCAGCGAACATGGTTGAAGTCTGCAAGGCACAGGTCACCTGATCCATGTTTAATGTGTGTGTTTTGGTGAGTGTGTTTAGGATATGTGTGTCACTCCCACTACTGTGGCTCATCTCTGGGCATCACTGCAGGGGCTGAGGATGTGTCACATCAACCACAGGCCAGTGAGCAAGCCTGGGGAATTGGGTTCTCTAACTCAGTGTGTATGTGTGTGTCTGTGGGGTTGTGTTTGTAGCTAGGTAGGGATGTGTGCTTACAAGATGGACGCTGGAAGGTCCTTGAATGGAGATTCAGGTTTGTGTTTGTGTTTATCTGTCTTTTCCATAAAGACGTGGAATATTAGACACTCTATATACACTGTGATTGTTTGTGACATGTCTGGGTGTGTGCAGTGTTGGTGGCTTTTTTGTGTATTTGCTGTGGATGCAGTGTGAAGCGCGGCATGTGGTGTTGTGTGCAGGGGCAGCTAACTGTGACAGACAACAACCAATCAAATCCCCCGCAATGACCCATCCGACATACCTGCATTCTACTTGAGTCATTTTTAAAGATTGTCTGCTCCTCTCATGCAGTATTCAAATGTGCACACACGCCCAAGGGATTCACAAGAAAATAATGCTGAAGGCAAAAACCACTCAACCTAAATTTGCTCTCTTGAGATGTGACATGTTCTTTCTTGTATTCATATTTCATTTCGCATCAGGTTGTTTTAAACAGCAGTGTTTCTGGATTCTTTAAATGTTTAAGGACCAGCTTTTCTTTGAAACCTATTTTTGTTGCAGATTTGATGAACTGTCACATCTGCGGTTTATTAGCCTTTGGGTAGTGCGGTATGTTTTGATAACTGAAGAGGTCATTGTGCATTACTGTAATTATATATATAGGCCTTTTACTATTTGTATTCATACTTTAACAAGAAAATGTTTCACTATTTTTAAGAAACTTTGAGAAAAAAAAAGGAACTAAAGTAGCATCCCAGGAGAAAGCTAATTAATTTAAACAGTGATGAGGATTTGTCTGAAAATAACGCACATCTTTGAACCAGTCAAAACTGAGTGCTCCCCAGTGTTTTATACAATAGGTCATTTTATTCTCAACAGAAGATGAACAAATGACCATTCATGGATAGCAATATCTTCTGAAAACAAAAAAAGTACTTACTATATTACTGTTTTAATTCATATCTTAAAGTTCAGTTGAACTCCAGCAAAGCATTGAGATTTTCTGACACATGCGAAGCTTACTGTGTCTAGTAAACTAAAGAAATACCCGGTTCAAATCATGACTAAGCAGGCCTAAAGCTCATAATTTCTCTGAGCAGAATACATTTTCAATTATTTATTCAGTTCTGCAGCAGATCCAATCTAATCCCAGCTAATCTTCGCTAAAGCCATGTCAGCAGCATGTCGAATGCGGTGAGATCAGTGTGTGTGTGTGGCATGTACTGTAGAAGCCAATGTAGGCTAAATCAGCACTGCAAGTGCAAATATGTTTAGGTGTGTTTGTGAATGTGTTCATCCTTCAGGACAGAAGCCTGTTCCCACACACAGTGATGGGTGCATGTATGTCTTTCTCGTACACACCTCCAAAGCAGGCCAGCAAATAATAAATGACCGTCCATGCAGAGGTGATGAGGAGCGTCACAGAGATAGAGCTGCCTTGTTAATACACCTCCACCCAGTTAACCAGCCTGCTCCAGGGACAGATAATGGCTGGCTGTGCCAACTTCTAATGTTGCTGCATTATGATGAAGCCCAGTGCTGCAATCACACACTAGAGCATGGTAAAGACCAATGGCTTTGTGAGTATCTGTTACGTCCAGATAGGTTGAATAATAAAAAGGTGGGCAGGGGGTTGTCATTCAGTGCCATGACTGGCTTTTTATTCCTTCTTTTTAATTTACAAGAGCATGTGTGGCAGACTGTGGACCCAAAGCCATCTTACGTAATGAGACCAATTTGTACTAAATGTTTATTGGATCCGTTAGTAGTATCCTGTGCTAATTTCCTATTCAATAGACTGAGTGAAAGTCACACTGACAAAGGACGGAGAATATGAATGAAGGTGCTCGCACAAACTCAATTCAATATACTCCCACGGCTAAAATAATACGGCCAGGTACTATAATTAAGCACATGTTCAACCTTCGTCACATGTGCAGGGAATATGCTAGCCAACCCTACACATGGGCAAATATAATTCCATATTCAGAAACTCTGTGTTTTATCTCATGACCAGCATATTCCATAAGGTACAGAGGCAGATAATCAGGAGGGTATCAGCACTGGAGCCAATATTGCTGCAAAGTGATGGGAAATATTACTTTTATAATCCTTGTTCGTGGCTGTAAGATGGTCCAGTAGTAAGAGAAGAAAGGAAGAAAACCCTTTTTCATCAGACATAATTCATATCTTCTGAAGTTAACGTCGGAAATATGCAGCGGCGTTGTTACGGCGCCTGATAAGGAAAAACATTCACATTTGAGTACCTTTTGCCACAGATTCACAAGGCGAAAATAATTCCAGCTGTCACTGTCGCAGCTGGTAAAAATTAAAAAAGAATTTGCTGAAAGCTTAAAATACAGCTGGTTAAAGCAGTACTGTGTCCAGGTGTTCCTGCCTTGGAAGCTGCTTGCTAGTCAACTCAGGTTTTCGTTGAATAAGGTGTGTATTATTATGTCATCAGTCAAAATTCAATCATATGGACATTTCAGCGTAGACAAGTATGTTTTACAAGGATCTCTACAGCCCAGACTGTTCATGACTGCCATGCAGCTCCAAAGCTGAACTGACACTGTATTCCACATATCTCTTCTACACAAAATCCTACATTCCCCAAGTGTGGAGCAAGCTGTCAGAGCCATCCCTGCTAGTGAAGAAAGATTTCTGAAAGAGTTCAAAGATTGCAATAAGTATGCTTTCAAATACAAAAAGAACTCTGTAAAGCGATGGGGGGAGAAAAAAGGGAAGTGAAACCCAGTGACGCGCATCATTTGGTTAGATGACAGCTCCTTAGTAAAAGGAATTGGCACCGCTGTTTTAGCAGGTTCCCCGCCGAATGTTATTGCCTCTGCTTCATCTCAGCCGTTGTTGTTCTCAGTCACTTTGTGCCAAGTAATTGTCAAAGCTGAGCACCTTTCAGCCCCTGCAGAGAAGGTTGCACCACCTTGTCAGTAAACAGCAGTGTACTTTGAATATCTAATGTCCCCCTCCTCAATATAAAGGCAACGCCACTGATAGAGCCTGGCAGCAATAACTAAAACCAATACAGGTCCAAATGCAGAAGAAATTGCTCATTCAAAATTCAACTGCGGGGAACAGAAATTCTCCACACTTAACTCTCCAGACAGTTTTTTAGATTGTAATTTAGGTGTTTGTGAATGCTGGTTGATTAAAAAAAAATAAAAAAATAAAAAAATTGCAGACTAGAGGGTGGAAATCTCTAAAGTGACTGTCTCACGGGGAAAAAGCCAAACTGTGAGAGGCATTACATGTTACATTTCGGGGGGCTTGTGATCTCATCTTAAACTAATGCTCGGCAGAGCAAAGCTCAAATGAAGTCGGTGCACCTCCTGCGCATCAGTGCTTCAGACTTCTACATAAAAGAAGGGCTTCTGTGGAGAAACTGTGAAAGCAATTCATCTTCATAAAAACGTAACTGATGGTGATGTATAGTGTTTCTGAGGAAGGGCCAAAAATGTTAGCTTGTTCAAAGGCGCTTCGTATTTCTTACTTTGTTGTTTGTTTACAGCTCCAAAGATGTTCCCAGCTATTCAGAAACTATGAAATAAATAATCAAGCTATTTCAGGTAAACAGGCCAGCACAAACAGCTTCGTAATGCTTTTACATGTTGGATAATAATAAAAGAAATATATGACTGGCATTTGCTTTGTGCCATTAAGTATCTGAGGTTGTGCTGCTGTGAATTAAACAATGTACTGTACCACGAAAGCAAGTGCAGATGATGGTGTGCGGCGGCCAATATTGGCCCCACTGGTTCTAATACTCATGTAGTCCTGCTCCCATTTTGTGGCTCATTTGCTGGCATATTGCAGCTCGGCAAAAATCAAGATCACAGCAGCTAATCCAGCTGGAGAAGCAGGACCACTGGCCGGTTCCCATTCACTGCAAGAGCAGCTATGCCTATGGATAGATGCAGCTTTTGTCAACCTATAAATCAAAATGACAAACATAATATATACAGGTAAAAAAGACAATCCCACACCCTCCCCCTCCTCCTAAAATATGAGCGCGGCTTTAAACATGACACACGCACATGCACAAAACTGCTGACATAGACAGAAATAAGGGTCTCATATTTTCTTACATTGAAGGCATTGTGACGAACGCGAGCAATTAATGGCCGAAAGTATTGAACATGACGTGCTGGTGGGGGTCTGGCCAACTCTTCCCCCCCCAAAAAAACTAGATTAAGTGCTTGACCTTCAGCTGTCATTTTGGAAAGCTGTAAGCAGAATGAGAGAGAGAGCGATGATGTGAATCTGTAATAAGAGGATGGTAACTGCCAAGTCACATTTTGTTTATTCATTGCTCAACAGGAAGATTGCCTGGAAGAGGCAATGTGGTTCTGGAGATCATAAGTCCAAAAGAAGACATGTTCCCAAGAGATAGTACGTAGTTCTTAAATTCTAGGAGGAGATATTAATTCAGATAATTCATTTTTTTTTTTGGTTGTTGTTGTTTGTGATGCATACGACAAGCTTGTTCTGTTTGCTTATCAGCATATGTGTTCTGAGCTACTGCTCTAAAGTCAATTATTCAAATCAGCTGGGAAAAAAAAAAAAAAAAAAAAAAAAAAAAAATTGAAGACCCCAGCCCTTTTGATTTATCCTGGTATCAGAGCCCTCCATGGGTCATTTATCAGCTAAATGGCTTTTTGAATCCATACTCTAAAGTTCATTACAGCGATTAAAGATTTATTCAGTCATAGTTATAGATAATTCATCTGAGGCCTATTAAAATGCCTTTTTGTCGCTGCACCATGTGGTCGTTTTTAAAAGGGAATGGCAGATGCAAAACCGGGTGTTAGATATGGCCTGCCTGGCTATTTTTCAATCTCCTCTGATGGACAAAGGTTCAAAACCACAGCGGGGGCTCCCAATTTGACACATGGTTTCACTGAAGATGAAAGGCTGAGCGTTTCTTGAACTTTTCAGCCCAGAACTTTCCTCAAGTGTCTCAAGTGTTTTGGCCCTTATCAAGAAAGGCTCTTCATCAGCAGTGCTTTCATTGTTAGAAGAAAGCAAATGGATGTACAAGACGAAGATACAAAAGTATATCAATGTGGCCACATGTGATGTTACCCATTTAGGTCATTGCACATGCAAGGAAATTACCATGTGGACATTTTAAATGCACCTTTGGGACCAGCCTGAGGTAATAAACTGACAACATGACGGCATTCTGAACTGTTGCACATACACACGAGCGAACTACATGAGCACAATGATGTAACCATTAGCAAGACTCAAGATTAAGAAAACAGTGATTATGCTGCTAACATAATTCCCCTGATGATTTAAAAACATGAACATGAGCCATCTAACCAAACAGATGACACCGTGGACAACCTGATCACAGTATAACAGCATGTACAGTATTGTTTTTTTTTTTTTATATTCTCTGAAACAGATGTCAATGATCACCTTGTATTGTAGCAGTAATTGTTCCAGCGCAGAAGAAGAAAAAAAAAAAAAAATCTTTTCATATGCTTATTGTTTATACCAAACTGCAAAAGACGTAGTTTGACGATGTTGTGACGTAGTGTTGACGAAATGAACATTGCTGGAAACATTTGGGATGATCAAGTACACAATTCAACAAAATATATAAAGTCTACTCATTTTTAGATTTTAATGCAGAAATGCCAATGACATGACATTGTTACTTACTATGTTTTTTCTTGTTTTCAGTCATATCTCATGGTATTCTTCAGTAGATGGAGTTTGATTAGTTGGCATTGAGATTGTGCGTGCTATTACATGCTTTGTAAAATGTGTCCAAAAACTAGAAAAAAAAAAAAAAAAAACTAGACTGCAACTAATAATAAACTTGTTTCTACAGCCCAATTATACTACAAAAAATATGCCACAGAAACTATGCTTATTATTAAAGTGAAACATTTTTGTTTCCTGGTCTTATTCATAGTCACAGTAATGTAACACATCATGGCAAAAAGAATATGGTGTTTCCACTGGTCTGGTTTGGTTCCATTATAACTACAATTTTCAGCCACATTCAAGTAAACATAAAAACCTTTCTGTAGAGCGTACAACTCACCCAACACTAACTCTGTTTTGTACTTCCCAGGCACCATTTCACTCTTCTCACTCCCTGCCTCCTTTGTTTTCCCTTGCCTTAACCTCACCATGACTTCAATCTCATACAGTTCATTGTCTTTGGTTTCAACCATAGTGGGGAAATTGGCTTTGCTGCAGTGGTTATTTTGGCTGCTCTGATTCCTTCCCCCTCATACCAATAAAAGCATGTGTTTGGGGGTTGTTTCCTGTTGCTGAACCAATTACATTCTCCATTCTAATAAACCAAGCCATGGTTTGCTTGGAGGAGAACTGAGGTTTGTGTTTCCAGCAGTCTCTGTGTGGTTATTTGTTTCAAATGGCATTGCTCTGTCCTGCCTAAATGAAACAAATTAAAGGAATAAACCCTCCAGAGTTCAAATAACCCTCTCCAAATATGACTGCTATGAAATCACCCTAAGACAACCATCCGCCTTCTCCCACTATGCTTTCCAAAATCCTCTGACACTGCCTGGACTACTGGTCTTTCAGCCACCAGGGAGAATTAATAAGCCTTCATTTCCATTCCTTCCAGGCTTCACGCTGTGCTTGGTCTGCTGCAGAGGAGGGCCAGACATCACAGAGGGAGAATGGATAGGGTAAAAAGAGAGGCTGATGGTGGAGGAGACAAAGAGACTGGCAGTGAGGAAGGGAAACACCTCTAAATGAAAAAGTTTATAATCCACTGACTCTTAGAGTGCCACACATCCACACGACTGCTGCTTCCTTGTATGTCATGGTAAGTGCGTGTAGTTTATCCCTCCACTGGCTAAAAAAAGTTATCTCTGATGTCTGACCTTTGGTGATGGTAATGTCAGCCGAAGCCGAGGTCTGAGACGATATCTCCACTGACCACGCTCTTAGCATGCAGGTTTCTCCACTTCTAAACACCTCCCAGACCTTTACTAAGCTTTGGCTTTTCCAATGGGACGAGACAGATGAACCGAGTGGATAAAAGTAAACCTCTGTGTGCGTGTGTGTGTGAGCGTTTTGGCTGTAAAGGAAAGGACAAGGGCTGTGGGAGTATTAAGAGATAAACATGGACATGGGTGAATAATCAAGCCAATATTCTGATTAAATCTCATTTGTCAGTATACATTTTTTTTTAACTCCCTGATTTTGTTACAAAGCCAATTAGCACTCTCAGAGGCCTTTGCCATAGTTTCAAAACACTGGTTGAGAGCTGAGAAGAAATGTATGGATTTTTTTGTAGGGTACTATCATGTCACTTTCATATTGCCAGTGCAGTCCATAGTCTAAAAAAAACATCACATATATGTCAGCCTTGATACATGACAATTCACCAAACTGTACAGACTTCTGCTGTACAGGCATCTTGTCAAATATTAGCTATTGCAGCAAATCCTGTATCCTATCAGTTTAAATTATTGTGAGTTAGTTTTAAAGCTTAAGGGTCTTTAACTAGCCAAACAACAAACTTTCCCATTCGATATTGCCATTGGCCACAGAATGTAATGCTACCCAAACACTTTGATCAGTTACTGTAAGTACAAAATGTTTTGTCACCAACTTGTCCATCCGATAAAATGTTCAACGGGAATCTCACGGCAACTAACCCAGATTCAGTTCAGAATGTAGGGAAACCTAACACAATCAACTATAAATGAGGGACAGATGTCATTAGGCAAGAGCATGAGTGATCATCATGAATAAGAGAGAAAGAAACATTCATGACAAATGATTGATGGTGATCATCAAATCATTCATTGGAGCTGTGTTTTTTTGAATGATGACTATTAATTAGGTAGCAGGGTGCCAACACATAATATAGCTTGTTAATAAATGCTATGTGGCTAGATAGAAATACAACCACAAAAGCAGTCATTTTTTGAGCTTTTCTGAACTCCCGAATGTAAACTCCCAGTTACTGTCGCTCTTTTAGAGAGAGCTTTTATGAGGCACTCCTCTATGTTGTTGTGTTATGCGGACATCAGCAGTCTGTAGATACAGACCAATGATCATTTTATTTCCTTTGAAAGGGCACTAAAACAGTATTTTGCCCATTTGTGTTAAATCTTGCTCTCATGCGTTGCGGGCCAAAATGGTTGGAGTTACGGATTGCTTACGTACTGTCTGCATGTGTATCTCTAGTGTGTGCACGTGGGAGGGGTTGTGAGTCCATCTGAGCGTGCACACAAGTGTCCATATGTGCCTTGTTTGTGTGCCATTCTCCATTAAAGCTGCAATTGCCCAGCAGGCATGATTTTCCACTCTGCCGAAACCAACAGACAAGCCAGCACCTCACCAACATGAGTCATCAGCTATCATTACGCCTCAAAAAGACTTCAATCACTCCGCTGATGACACGTGGGCACTGCTTCCCCTGACAAAAAAAAAAATTTCCCATGGGCACCTCACACATACTCACACACTTAACGTACAGGCGTCTGAAATGGAAGGAAGGTGTCACCAAGCATCCACATCCCCCCTTGCGGCTACCTCTAATGAAACCCCACACCTTCGGTCAACCACCTAGGTCCATTATTGTCTCCATTTTTTTCCTATCTTTTTCCACTCTGCCTCACCTTCCTGTACCAGAGTGAGCAGGGTAGAGAAAGCACTGAACATTGCTAGTAATTAGTGGTCTTGATAATGGGGCAAGGCCAAGGAAGGTTGCCAATAATCTGGCCTAATTGCTCAGATGTATGCCAAAGCGTTCGTCTAGGACAGGGTGGCGGATAATGGCTTTGGCATGTGCTGCCAGGGATATGCCCCTGGTGATGAGAGCTTTTAATGACCACTGGAGTGTGTGTATGTGTGTGTGTATGTGCATGTACCTCGCGTTGCTGGAGGGATTGGTCTTAACCACCAGGGTAGAGCAAAAAAAAAACAAAAAAAAAAAAAACATACTATACCAAAACATCATCTGTAACAGAAATGTGCCTGGAAATACTGCTTTTAATATTTCACAGTGGATTCTTATGAACTGACGTCTTGATGGCAAAAAACGCTAAAAGCAATCAGACTAAAGTTTAGAGCTGTACCGTTAGCTCCTAGAGGCTACAATGATCCCTAAACTACATGATAATATAGTGTTTAAGGGAACAGAGTAATGATTTTTGTAACTCTTACACTGATACCAATATGAGTTGGTTGAGTTTGCCCCAGGGTTGGTAAACAGGGTTAACCTATTAATGTCCATAGTGAGATTTTAGAATTTCATTTATATCACTTAGAGCACTAGCTGAGCAAAGCACAGATTCATTGATTTTTGAACATACTGTAGGTCTAGACCATAAAAGTAAATCATTTTTATATGTAGAAATGTCAATTGGACACAAGTTTTACCTTGGGATTTATCCTGCGGGGAACAGGAATATTTATATCAACTTTCATTAAGAAAAAAGGTAGCCATCTGGACTCGTCATAAGCCTCTGTCTTTGACCTGTGATTGCACTAAAGGTAAAGCCACAGGGGTTGCTAAGAATAGTAGGACTGAACCTCTGGGGGCCATGAATATAGACACATCTAATTGAGTTATCGCTCTTTTGGATCAACAGATTCAAACACTAAAACTCGCTTTATCTTTAATAATCACAACATTACAATACAGTGCTTTTAAAATGTTCTATGTCGTGTGCTACATTATACTCGGGATCTGCTTTGTTTGCTTCTATTTTATTTTAAATACAATCACTTAAGTCTTAATTTATCCCCTAAATCACTGAACATTAATTTAATCATGTAACACTTATGACAAGAAGTAGTTAAGCTGCTAATGTCCTGCCATTTTTCCTCATTAATATACTAATTTATATAGCAAGGTGATCTAAAATGTAATTAAGCACAATGTATTAAATAGAGGGACCTGCGGTGTAAACACAGATTGTATAAGTGTAGAGGAAGATTGCATCTCTGTTATTTATCAATCACTGTTTGGTCATACTGGAGATAAAATAGAGTTTGAACAACACTGCCTCGCTCATGTCTTTGATATACTATTCTTGCACTTTACTATTGATTATCATCTGACGAACTTCCACATGAGAAGATATCAGACAAATATACTCAGTTCTCACCTGTCTTTTCATTTCAGAAAACACACTCTTGATCCCTGTAGTGCCACTGATCCCAGAAATACAATCATGAATTGGATATAATTATCCCAAATAATTCAATATTGCTACTTACCACAGGACCAGCTCCATAGAAAGCCAAGTTCTACTCCTGTTGTTTTTTGTATCCTGATGATGTTTTCCCTTTGAAATACTTTGAATGCATATAGTACACTCAGACCAATAACTCTGATACATTGCACCACAAAGATAACACAAATTCAGCTCTCTTATTGCTTATGGGTCAATGCAGGGTGAGCCAGGTTACATTACACATTTTGCAAAACAGTGTTAGTTTTGTCAGAGCAATGTGAAGTCTTCACAACCAGTTGGTTATTGTTTATTGTTAGTTGATGAGATTTTCTGGTAAACACACTTCAGAGAGCCTCGGAACCCAATAATGCACAAACATTAACACCCTCTGATATGATGTAAGGACTTGAGGACTAAGAAAAGAATACTCAAACAAGCGATTATTTTCCGTTTGCAGTCAGTGGTAATCAGTAATCAGCCCACATTCTGCAGTAAACACTAGAAGCTGGAGAGCACACTACTGAATAACAAGTACTCCACCAAAAAATACAAATAAAGGCCTCCTAAATACAGTAGCCATTCCGTTCCCTGGAAGCTAACAGAGTCAACAGAGATCAAGTCAAGCCGAGACAATGAACACCACGAACATCTGACAGAGACCAAAGCCCTCAGTCACCATTGACATTTCCTTTTATCTCCATATGGCTCAGGCCAACAGCAAACCAGAGCTGCCGAGCAGAGACTGCCACAGTGCTCCACTGCACAGAGCTCGTCTCTCTGGGCACGCTGCTTTTTCTCTTTGATCAAAATCACAGCGAATCACAGTGAAAAGGGGGCAATCTTTTCAAACCTGATGGCAGAATCATACAACGATGTGCAAGGGGAAAAAAAAGAAACAGGCAATGCAGAGGGACCCAGTAGGAGTTCACAGCTGACTGGAATAATCCACATGTTGTTGACTGACACTCACCTAAAGGAGAAAAAGAGAACAGGGGAGAGAAAATATTAAATAATGGATTTCAGCTGCAATATTGACAAGACAAGAAGCATAAAGCAAAAAAAAAAAAAAAACACGTCAAGGTAATTACTGTGAATGTTTGAGAAGGTTGGTATGGAACAGCTCAGCTAGTTCATGTGAGGAAAGTAGACATTCAGCATGTTCACACTATTTGCTAGCTTGACTCATATAACAAAGAGAAAGAAGGCAGCGTGCTGACAGATAAGGGTGCAAATTAAAGAGTTGCTGCATGAACAGCTGTCACAAATTCACCAACAAAGCAGGACAAGTTTTTGTGACCGCTCATGTTTTGTTGACCCGTTGGACTGTTGAAATGATGTCACTGTGTTCCCGGATCTCAGAAACGACTTTAGTGAGTACAATGTGATCAGAACCAACATAATCCAGAACCAAGAAAATAAGAACGTTGGTGCATCTTAGAGTTCCTCTAAGCATCCTCAAGATCCCTCAAGATTTTCTTCATTCAGGTATCAGAAACATTTTTTTTATTTTATTTTTTAAATGTAAGCGTTACCTTTCATTTTAAAACTAAATTTCCTCAAACTGTTTTTTCTTTTAGAAACACCATGAACAGACAGGGGAAATATATACAGTATATATGCTCTAAGAGTTGAGTTATATGTAAGACTTGAATTATTTATCTCCCTGTGAGGAATTATCAGTTTTTGTTATCTTTTCTTTTTCTCAAATACAAACACATTTGTAAATCTCCCCATATGATGCGTCATCACGAGAGTGCACTTGACAGAGTTACACAGAGCCAGTGGAGGAAGAGTGAAACAACAAGACAGAAGAACAAAGACCTCAGAGCAAAATAAAAGTGGAGGAGTAAATATGTTTTCTGCTTGACGGGGTCAAACACCATGAGCAGACGGGGAAAATATACATATATTCTCTAAGAGCTGAGTTATATGTAAGACTTGAATTATTAAAGGCCCTGTGAGGAATTATCAGTTTTTGTTGATTCTGGTAGTAGTAGTTGTCTTTCCACCACCTTGTTTCATTGATTTCAAGGGAAACTGACTGAATCCATCCAAGTGGCAGGCATTAAGAATAACTATATAGATATAGCCAATCTTCCTGCTGATGGTCTTGTTCATTTATGCAGGTCGTATAGAGGCATCAGCATTAACTGTTTCATAACTCCTTCTAGTACATTTCATGCATAATCTGGTCTGTTTTTTATTCATATAATTCTCTGAAAGTCCTTGAAAAGACTTAGTATGTTTACTAAACCATTATGAGTCTAATTATTTCAATTTGTTTTAGTCAGTGAAAATGAAGACTAGTCAGCCGTGTATGAGTCGTGTCCTCAAAACACTTTAACATGTGACTGCTTGATCCTCTTAAATCTGCTCCAGATCCAAATACTCCACAGTTAGAATATCAGCTTCTGACATTCCTAAAGGTCAGAATATAACAACTTTAGAAAGGACAGATGGTTTTAGAGAATAGGCATTAATAGGCACAGTAAGGAGGATAGAGCCGACCACTGTGCTAATTAAAGAAGTTCGGACTCTCAAAACACTGCGTGTACTTGTGTACTTGGGGAACAGCTGCCTTATTATAAGTTTGTAAGCTTTTTTTTTTTTTCGCACAGTAAACCAAAATTATAGTTAAGAAAACACAGCAACCGTCTAAGAAGGAATCTTTCGCAGGTGGCTGGCTTTTTCCTACCTTCACATAAGCACTTGAATGGACCAACAATGACGTGCCCTCTCAACTGCATTATCACACAACTACTACCAAATGCTGACAAAAACAAAAGAAGACATGCTGTTTACAGTGACGGATTACCCGGCGCACTCTCGTCTTTGCAAGTAGAATTTTATGTGGTAATGAAATGAGGTAGGACAGGCACATTTACAATCTGAAAACCAATGCTTTGCTCGAAGTGCATCCAAGCTTTAGGTAATTACCTGTTTTTGACACTGGACCTCAAATTAAACCCAATGAGTGGTGTGAGATGAACTTCTTACTAGCCCAGCCCACACAGGAAGTGCCTCAAGACTGAATTTTGTACTATATAGTGAGGAAAATAAAAAAGTTGCACTTTGTCAGTTACACTGATGATTCAGCCGGGGGTTGAAGTGATTCAAATCATCCTACGGCCCTACAGAAAAGTTTGACACAGTACTAACAAGCTGATTACACTGGATGTTTTCAGCCAAGTTTTTGAGTCATCCATCTCATGCAGGTCTGAAATGTTAAAACATTTCCTTGTTCCATCTTTTTTCATTTTAAAATATGCAGCCTCTCTTTGTTTTATGTCGGTACGGTCAGACAAACAAGAAATTGCAAGATGGCCTCGGAAGTTCCTTCATCTAACGTGGGTGTCGAATAAAAAAAAAAAGGGGCTGGGAGTGACAGCGACTTCTGGTACGTTTAATCTATTAATTCAATAATTATCATTATTTACAGGAGACAGCCCAGATGACCATAAACAGCTAAATGTAATTAAGTCCACGACATTCTGTCAGGCGAGTCTGCTTTTGCTCCCAGTAACACAAGATACTAAAAGTGCAGCATATGGAGCAGCAGTATGTTTGTTCACTCAGGCAGTTACCTTGAATGGGACCAGGCAACCTATTAGTGGTACAACACTTGTAACCATTAACGGGAATGAGTAAAGACGGGGGTGTGTGAGAGTTTTTTTTTTTTTTTTTTTTTTTTTTTAAACAAAGCAGCAATCTTTTCTTTTCTCAAATACATTTGTATCTCCCCATATAATGAGTCATCGCGAGAGTGCACTTGACAGAGTTTACACAGAGCCAATGGAGGAAAAGCGAAACAACAAGACAGAAGAACGAAGACCTCAAAGCAAAATAAAAGTGGAGGAGTAAATATGTTTTCTGCTTGACGGGGGTCATGTGTCAACCATTTAAAAAGAATGTGAGAATCACATCCTATCAAGAGTGTGACACTGCTGGAATAACAGCTTTGAAATTCATTGTAGGTGACAAGCAAACAAATGCTCATGCATGGTTACAGCTGGGAACAGGTGTGTGTCAAGCTTCAAGCTGGCGCCATTTATTTTCTCATTGGACACGGTACGCTAATAGTGAACTCTGTGGTATATTAAGCTGCTCAGACACTTCATTCCATGCACCACGCTGTATCCATCGCAATTAAAAATCATCTCAAATTTGATTATTTTTTTTAATTTACCTACAGCAGAGTGTGAAACAGGAACCCAAGCGATACCAGATATACATGAAAATAAAAGGAAACTCCGTGGGGGTTTCCAACTAAATAAAAACAAAAAAAAAAAAAAGTCAAAATCAAGACAAGAAGACGCAACAATGCAGCAGCCATGCTATCTGACCTGTTACTGCATGCTTATATTTCCAAGCTGCCTTAATTGAATGAGAAGGCAGATCTCAGCAGCCCGACTGCCTCCATTCTTTGACAGCTCAAGGCTTTCTTAGAAACCTCTCGTGATTCATGTCCTTTGCCAGGCTGCTGAATTGCCATTGCCACTTGCCAGGTTGCTGTTGTGTCTTTATTTTAAAGGTTAGGTGGGAGAGAGGGGGGAGACAGAGACAGACAGAGCAAGAGCTGTATTTTGAGAGGCTTATGTGACAGGATAAGGGAAGGATGCAAAATATGATGAACACCTTCCAACTGACATCACGCATGTGTCTACATGTGCCGACTTCCTGAACATATGCTTTCATAGAAAACGCCAAAAATAGCATTACTCAATGTCTTGGCAACACTCTGAGAAAAAAAAAAAAAAAAATGGGGATTAAATTCATTGCTACAGAATAGCTGTACTAGAAATTGCATTTCTAGCATTGTTGCTCTTTGTGAGAAAACCGAAGCAGGATTTTGAAAAGAATAAAACTCTGCAGGGCACCAAAACTCAGGAATCATTTTGAAATAGCTTATGATTTAATCCTAATGCAGTTGTATGTAAACTACAATTTTCAGTGATTCAGTCACATGTAACTCTATATGTTCTGACATAGCACAGATTAAAAGATGAAGTCACTCTCTCCTTTTGAGTAATTACTAGAGCTGTGAATGTTCTTGTGCAGCTACGAAGTTTTGGCATCAGCCACTGAGTATTTTGAGATTGCAACTTAAATTCAATAGTTTCAAAGAAAATTGCAAAAAACTTCTTCTGGAGCTGTTGGACAAGAGTAAATCTGGGACTGACTTTGATTCATTGGTTTCAGAGCTTTGGTGAAATAAAAGGCTGAAGATGGACGCCCCAGCTGGGCTTCTGCTGTTGCACTTGTAAGTTTAATATTAGCTTGGCTGCTATGTTTTATGTTGTTGCGCTTGCTTGATGTTGGGCTGCTAGGAAAGTGATCGACTCGCCAGTTTTTGATCAGAAGCAATAAAATCATAACAAATCCACTTTACAGCTGTCCATATTCATGACAGTTGTGTTGCACTCTGAGACTGGGGGGGCACTAAACGGGATATATCAGGGTCTTAACTGCAAAATAGCAGGTTATGAATGAGGAAAATTAACTTCAAACATTGAACTTCTTTTGAAGTTTGTTGGATTGCTTCCTGTAACTTTTTTTTTAATTTTTTTTGCCTGAACAGACAACTTTTTTTTTTTTTGGACCACCTCTTCACCAGATTTCTCAAGTTAATTTTCGTTGCAATTTCCTCCCCCACATTTGTTGTTTTCAGTTTTCTGTTATTTGCGGCTCAGATTTACTTTTTAGCGCACATTTTCTTTCATTGCAGTCCTCCAGAAGTACAATCTTTTTATCCTCTGACCAATTTGGTTTCCCAGTCTTCTTCTTCTTCTCTTCTGCCATTTTAGTTTTACTACCTATAGACCAGTTTTGTGAAATGATAACAGGTATCACAAGCACAAATGCAAGCAAAGAAAAGAGTCCCAATGGAAAATGGAAAATTTCACTGCTGGTAAATCTTTCACTGCAATGCATGCCTTCAAGTTTCTCTTTAATTAAGTAATCCTTTAAGGGAATGTGCAACGCCATTAAGTCCCAATAAGAGAAATTCAGCTTTATGTCTTAAGATATGACATTCAAGGTGTTTTATGCAACCGGCTCCAGATTCTTGCAACAGCTTCTGTTGCCCCTGATGATGTAACATCACCTACAGTATAATATTCTATGCATCTCTCAACTCCGATCTAAATCATTGACTGCTTTACTTTAGCAAGACCTTGTCTCCTTATCTCTGTCTCAGTGAGGCTCTGAAGTGACAAAGTGTGAGTAGCTGCAGTAGTGTGTTCTCATTTTTTTGGATCAACTAATGTCATTACTGACACTGCTAAATTTGTAATGTTTGCACCTGACGGTTCCTAACAACAGGAATTAACACTTCACAGTTCTCTTCTTTTTACTCTTGGGTGACATTTATGTGAATGAAACAGACACATGGAGAAGAATAATCACAAATAAATCAGTCCAGTGGGAGGAAGAGAGCCAGAAGAATGCCACCATGCTCCCGAGCCATCCCAATTCTTCCACAGAAGAAATAGGACGCAGACATCCTCACTGCTGTGGACCGACAACTGAATCAAAAATACTCATATATAATAAAATCTCATATACTGAAGTCATTTCAGGTGTTTTATCCAAAATGCACACTGGTAACCAGAGATGTGAACCAGAGTCATTGTGATTTGGACTCAAGTCAATGTTTTGATGACCTGCAACATGACAGAAAATAAATTCTTGACTTGACAAATGACACCTCCAAACAACTCATCTTGCTCCAACAACCTTATAAGCAACTCTGTGCACGCCTACAAATTGCAGCGCACCCTCTTCCAGAGCGAAATAATGTACATTTAATAACTGTGTTTATGTAGTCAGAATGATCCCGGGATGATTGTAAACCCTACTTCAAACCAGGCCCCCATATACCCCCTTCACCCAGCGTGCTTCAAAGCTCTATTTCATCACATCATAAACTGTGTCACTGTCTTCGTTAGTCACAAACACTGATTAAGTAATCACTCATAAATTTTGCTGTTATATAAGCTACTTAATCACCACAGTGGAGCTACGATACATGAACTCCTGTTTTCATACTGTGTGGTCCAGTTTATATATTCAGCGCTCTGGAATAAGCGCAAGACTTCTCAAGCTCTTAAATGGAACGTGTCATACCCCCTCCACCCCCCCACCCCCCTCCCCCGGCTGCTATGCATGTTCACAGGCATGTATGCATACTAATGAAGATATTAATTAGCTGCCTTGAGATTGTGCCTGCCTTAAATACAAGTTGGCGGCACACTTAGACCGTGTTTGCAATCCCTTATAACACACGAGATGTAAGATGAAAGGTGTCAATGTTATATGCAACACACACGGTTGGGATGAAAATGTCTTCCTCCTTCCACCTGAGGTACCAAGTAATTTATGTCCTGCTTTGCATTCCTGACTTTTTTATCCGCAGAGCATGTCTATGCTTGAGCTCACAGCCGGCCATCAGTGTCACAATAATCGATACGTCGATGCTCATATCCAGACCTATATAAAAGGTGTTTATGTGGTTATGAGGTTATTGCTGACATGAACTGCACTTCAGCACATACTTTATTAAATATTAATGCGTTTAAATAGCACATGCTATGATGGTTTGTGCCAATGAAAAGACGCCGTGCATGCACATATCTTGTGCACACAAGATAATATCTTGTACATGTATTCTAAGAAGATAAAAAATATATACATATTATCTTGTTGCAACTTTGTGGGCTCCAACCTACACACATACCAGATTTGAAACGACCATACAAACATGCCTGTGATGTTGCTTTTGCGAAATGTGAAGGCCCAGTGTGCCATATCTAAGGGGCTTAATTTACACAAGATGCAAGAAATGGAATATAATGCATAACTATGGTTTCATTAATGTGTAGTCACATGAAAGTAAGACTCAATATATTTTTATTTCCTTAGAATGAGCCTATTAGATGTCATCTTCCACGGAGTCAGCTCTGCTGGACTGCCATGTTTTTACAGTAGCCTAGAATGGACAAAGTTTCTCCTTTACACTAGGAAGGGGAGGGTGAGGCGAGATGACTGGGAAATGTAAGATGAAGTAAGTCCGAACTGTTATGAATGAATGAAAATGAAATGAACTCTATAATAATAAACTAATAAACTGCAATCCAAGTTGTGTACATCTATGATTGTATTGCAACAGGTAAATAGTGAAGAACCATGATAGCCAAAGGGTTTTTGGAAAATATGGACTATAAAGGTCATATGAAATAATAATAAGAGACAAAAAGTGAAATGACAATGGAGCAAAGTGCAGTCCAAAGGCAAATGTCTCACAGTGTGACCTAGATTTTAGTTCCTGACATTGTCACAGGACTGTGGCTTTTTTTTTTTTTGTAATGGAGTTTAACAGAAGGAGAGATAGCTGCAGTGATAAAATGTCAGTTGCCACTTTAAAGTATATAAAGTTGAGCACTTAACTTTATACATTCATGCATATATATATTTAAATTCTGTTTTCTTCCTCAGCTTGAACAGGAATTTCTTCTTCATTCTACCTTGTATTGTGTCTATGTTATGTTGTGTGTCTGGGTTTTCCTATCAGCAAGTACAACAGTGAAGTATTGTTGGACAATGTTAACCAAGGCAAGTGCATCAAAATGTTTTGTTAAGTTCAAATTATTTTCATCCCGACTAATCTTCCTGTTCTTTCTCTCCTGACAATTCCTATTGTCATCAGTGCAGCTATACGTTTGCCAGCAATGCTGCTGTTGAATAAGCACATACAGGTCCAACATAATCTCCAGCAATTAAACCCAAAACCTGATTAAAAAGCATCTTTTCAACAGAAACATCCACACTGCGATGGCACCCACCTTCATCCAATTTCCTCCTTTTTTGTTTCATTGTTGATTAGTTTTTATTTTATTTTTTTTGCAGGCTCTGATATCTCCCACCTGGATTCATGAATTGCTAATATGTGTCAACATAAGCCAGTAAACATAACAGGAAATCCACCAATGTCAGCAGTCCAAGGTAATTAAAAAAATTAAACCGACTGTCATTACAATAAAACAATCCACTCTATTTATAAAAAGGCAGAAGTACCTGTTGTAAACCCCAATCATTTTCAGTGCAGGAGTTTCAATGGCTTAAATGTCTATAGAATCAAGCTGAATGAAGTTCTTTTTTTCTTTTCTTTTTTTTCATATTGCCTGATTATCACCTGAACACAGCACAAAACCAACATGTAAACAGGTGTGTGAGCAGGATTAGAAAAAAAAAAGTTTCATGATTACAATGATGACAATGTATATTTCTTCAGATAGAAGAAGAGGTTAGATTTATTAACCCACATTACACATTTAAAGTGAACTAAGGCCCAGTTAACTAATTTTTGGTTGGCTTTTGGTACTGAATTAAAAAGTTACTGTGTAACTCAAATTTGCTACTTATTTGAGATTGCTCTTTTTGCATTTTTTTTAAACACCAAACTTTATGAGGGTCTCATAACACTTAAACACGTAAGGTCTTCATTGGTACCACTGATAGCTATGTGTCCATTGATGGACGTCTAATTAAACAGAGCCTCTGTGTCTGAAAAGTGAAGCAAACGTAAAAGTATATTTAGCTGCATTTTTTCTAATGACCAGTAGGGGGCAGCACACTTGTTTGCAAAAACAAGTGCGATTATATGGGGACTTATGGGGAACTTGGTCTGAATTACTAGTTTCAAGTCATCTTCTATACAGCACAACGATAAATAATAGACAACAAAGCAGGGTATGCTTTAGGACATGGCTACGTTGTGACTGACAAGTCATTCTCAATGAGCCCCTCCAGTGCAACACGCTGGGCTCACAAACCTCAGATTAACTATAAAACAAGGCAGTACTGATTAAATATCAATCAAGATTATGTTTGATTGCTTGGTATCATGGCTCCCATGGTCTATTTTGGTGATGGATTATCAATTTGGTATGGACAATCATGTTCCCCAAAGGACGAATTGTATGCACTCTTGCTGATCCCTTGACTTTTCTTCCCTTGGCTTCGTCACGTCAAATTTCAGTTTGCTCAGTACTTTGGTTTGAGACCAGATCTGCTAAAGTAATTACATTTCCATCATCCACAGCTGTGGAGGAAGCTGTGTTTGGTCGCAAACACCTGCTAAACCCTACCTGCTAACATCGTAATTGCGTGTTCATGCTGATGCTAGCATAGCAAAACGCCACCGTGCTTAAGTATAACCTCATAGAGCCACCAGCATGCCCGTAGACTGCTGGTTCTGTTTTTATTGTCTGTTTTTTTTTTTTTTTTTTGCTTATTTAAGAAAAAAAAAAAAATGATGCCGTGATTCAGATTATTAGCAGTGAAGCTCCCAAAATAATTGTCACTGTTTGAATCTAATCTTTTATTTTGCTGCCCCGTTATGGAGCAATGCATTTAGAGACTGAATGACAGCCAATAAAGTTTTTTTCTAAAAATCTGCCGGTTTCCAGCTACCTCACATAAACTTCCAGGCATACTAAAATTGGACACAAACAAATACAGTGACAACTGAATAAACAGGGGGTTCATGATGCACCTGTCGCTTTGACTTAAGCCTGAGAGTGCATGGGTAGCGCCCTACTTCTCTGCAGGTGATTGTGCACATACACACACAGTTAACCGCTTTCCACGTGAACAGTTGTTCATTTCCTCGTGCCTCGGGCGTAAGGTCTCCTTGGCTGACCTTAAGCCGGACTGCCGCAGCTAGTTTGCATCACATACCTTATGGAGCAGACCACTTTATGGCTCCAACAGAGCAAAGGTACAGTGTAGTAGTGTAGTACAGTGTTAATGATTATTATAATTATTATTATTATATTCATGTGTTGGGAGTTAAAGCTTGAACACGTGGTCAGCTATTCACAATCCGGGTGTGTCTTCTCCATGAAAAGACTTTATCTTTTAACACATGATAAAGGTGTAGATGGGTGAAATATATAAGGAAAAGACAGAATAAATGGGTGGAGAAACATGACAAATGCAGATGCAACTAAATACGTCCTGGAGGACTGGTGGGTGCATCTGGTGGGTGGTTAGATGAAAATGATGTAGAATCATATGCTGTGGCTTTCACAGTCATCAGATCTCAATCAAGATGAACACCTATGGGAGATTTTTTAGGGTAATTTTAGACAGTTCTGTCTGCCAACATCATCAAAACCCCAAATGAGGAAAAAAAAAAATTGGAAGAAGTACCACTGAAGCTGTTGGGAATCATTGTCGCCATGAGAATATTTGGTCAAGATTAGGGAATCTCGTGGCCGTGGTTAAAGAAGAAGATTTATGGTTCTCTCTATATTTATGGTTCTAGGATGTGTGTGTGTGTGTGTGTTTTCTGCATAATGCCAATTTACACATGGTTAAGTATTCTCATCATGTCAAATCCACACTGTGATCACATGCGATCACCGTGTGTGCCAGACTATCTCCAGATGTTGTTTGGTAGACCTGATCACATTCCAATTGCAGTCGTTCTGTAAGCATTTACATGAGTCTTTTCCTCCTCCAGATAAGACATCCAGACACAGATTATATGGTGATACCTGGTGGAATTTAGGTCATCGTGTCCCTGAGCTCCCGGGTACATGAGGATGAAACTTATATCAGTATTCTCATCTGACTCCGAGTTTGATGAGAAACCAGCATAAACAAAATATTGGACTTTTTCTTTAAGAATGCCATTTCAGCTTTTTCTATTTTTCTATTGTTTTTCTCAGGGTCCTTGCATTCTTTAGTAGCCTGGATTCTGTCACCCTGCCTATGAGAGTCTTGTGTCACTGCAAAACACAGGCAGGGAGCCATACACCCCCTCACACACACACATCCCACCCACACATAAACCACCACCACCACATCAAACTCGTAACCCATTTGTTGGAAGATATGGCTGTGTTTTGCAGACAATGTCAGCCCCCCCCGAGCCTCTGACCTGGCTGACAGCTTTTGTGTTCAGGATCAAGTATGAGGCTGACGAGTGTGTCTGCGGGGCTAACTATGATATAGCACCGCGCTGTCAAAACATATTGAGGACCAAATTCCTGCATGCTGGCCCGCAAGGGTAATTGGCTGTCGCCTAGTAGGTGTGCTGTTTAAATAAAATGGGCCTCATTTATCAAACCGTTTTCTACCATATTTTAACACAGAGCACTGTTAATATCTACAAAGTCATTTGCACTGCGCATTTAATAATGTCTAGGCACACATTAAGCAAGAATGCATTATGCATCAATCCTTTGTTTTAGTATTCCGTTATATGTAGAAGTATACTGTATGTCTGCCAGTGCTGAAATCATTATCTAATTAAAATGTAATGTAATTGAAATGTTCAGATTTGAGCATTATGTATGACAAAACTGAAATAAGTTTAGTTTCAAAATCCAATTTTCATTTTCATGCTCGAACTTGCACAATTACCTCCGAAATTAAAGTGAAAACCCCGCTGACAACTTTTAGTACACCCTTAAGCATAACAATGCCAGTTGTAATGAAATTGAATATTGAATTGAACTTTTCATTGTTGTTGTTTTCGATTGTTTCAAATTTCGAACCCAAAGTAAAATTGCAGACGGATTTTGCATTTTATTTTGCATCCTTGTTTTTCCATGACGGCCGATTTCATAAAATTTGTTTTTGGCATAAATACTGAGAGAAAATGATAAGAAAAAAAACAAAGAAGGGTGTAAAAACATGTGCATCAAACTATAATAAACAACAGCGGAAATAATAATGCTGATAGATGTCATTTATAAATGTGTTAAAATGCAAGAATAGTATAAATAAGAGAGATCAACTGTCTGTCATAAATACTGGCTGTGCATAATGAGGCTAAAACAAGAAATAAGCCGCAACAAGCTCCATTCATTCAACCATCGTTTTTCATTCAAACCTCCAGCACATTCCAACATCGTCCCGTTCTTTCCAATGTATTCTGGGAGGAAATACATGCATTCAGCCTTGTCTCACTTCACAGGCCCATTTTCGATGCTCATTGAGCTGTATGTCTGAATGCCAATGGCTAGCGGGCTGACACCAGCTTTCCAGGCGTCAGATGCCCAAGCCAGTGACCCGTCCCAGCTCGCAGGTCTTCCATCCAATCTACCTGTCACTTCTGCCAATGACACGACACGTAGAAATGGATACCGAAACGCAGCTGCATATTGACAGTGGCAGCTGCAATTCACAGGCAGTGAGAGGCTTATCTTCAGCGAGCAGCTTCCATTTCCTTTACGTGAGAGAAAGAGAGACAGCGCAAGACTGAGCTGGAGACAACGTGTCCAGACAGAAGTCTATATATTGTTCTCAGCCACTCACCCTCAGCGAGAGGATAATACTTGGTGACTCTAAATGTCTCCTCTGGCAGCAAGGGGCAAGAGCTGTCAAAGGAAAAAGGACTAGATCAAGCTTTGATTTTGGATGGTTTACATGTAGACCTTCCAACTTTTTACTCACCGATGTCAATCGGAAAATCTGAGGAAGCAGTAAGTATAGACAGAGTTTCACATCAAAGTGCACAAAACAACCACATAAGCCTCAAACAGTGTTAACCTTTTCCCACCCCAAACAACTTACTTCAACAAGTCCTCAAAACTAAATGACACAGTAGGTGGTTCATAACTGCCGTTCAAAGCGGCCCGTTTTGATCTGACACTATCAGCAGCACAAGATTGTTTGTCAGTGTCTTCAAAAAATGTTCTGTAAAGGGTCAGTGTAGCTTTTTCAGGTCTGTCGCCCGCATGGTTAGGGTTTGGTTATGTTTAGGTATTTACTTGTTAGGATTTGAAATAGATCATAGTTTGGGTTAAACTATAAGGTATATTTAGAGGATCTATGATCAAGGTTAAAAGGTTACAAAAAAGAACTCAGCCTGACTGTTGGTTGAAAATAAAAACTGACCTACTAATCCACCCCAACCTCATCCCTGCTGTTTTAGCTATATGAAAACAGTGGGCTACTTCCACCTTTGTGTCTACAAGGAGTTTTACTGATAAAAGCGGTTACATTCCTTTTTGTTTTAACTTTAGCTTTAGAATCTGGAGTCTTTCAAACCTGGTTGTATGGTAGCTCCTGTCAATTGCCCTTTTGGATCTCCTCGTAAAGATCTGGTTATACCATACAGTAGTTCATCACGTTAATGACATTGATGAGTATAATATGATCATAACTGATAATAAGAATGATGGCCAAAGCTGCAAAAAAACAGAGTCGGGCTGTTACAAAATGAAAAAAAAACAAAACAAAAAAACAAAAGATCCTCTCTGAAGCCCAATTTGAATGAGATTAAATTTCCGAATGAATGTGGGTCACACTTCCAGATGGAGGCTGTCCTCACCAGGGAAAACAACAGCTTATGTCATTTGGTTGAAGGCTTAAAACAACCTGTGCTGATGTTTTCCTAAATAGCGACCTCTTGCAGTCATGCACATAATGACCACCCCTTCTCAGTAGTATCAGAGGTGGAATAATTATTATACAGTAGCATAACGTCTTAGGGAGGAGATCAGATGGATGTTTGGTAGTGCAAAGAGTGTGACTTTAACTTCAAATCTGTTCATGCCATGTCTCCTCCCAAGATGTACACTGTTTTCTTTTGAGCCATTAGAACCCAGTGACCTTTTATTATACTAGGTAGTTAGTCTCTTGTGATGGATTTGGGCTTTTACTATTGAAGTTAAGGTAATGCTCGCTTTAAATTTCTCCTCCAAGTAAAGTGGTTAACATAATCTGATTAAAATCACCTTGTTTACAACCTGTTTGATCATGTGACTGCTCTTGCCTTGTTGGACCTACAGTGTTTTTAGTGAAGTCAACACATTTCTAGATCTCACAAACTCATTTGGTAGGTACCCTATTATCATAACAATATGGGGACACCCACAAATGAATTTGATAATATATATGACAAATAATTGGGTAATAATGGGAATGAAAAAAGGTGCACCCTTTGAGAATTCAATCACACAACAGCACATATCTCTTCTGTTTTCTTTTGAGATTTCCTAACTTAAAAATTCAGAGTGAAAATTCCCGTTCCTTGTCAGCATCTACCAGAGAACAACAGCTACAACGCCAAGAGGGAGCTGGAAAAACAATCTACCATTCATCAGCTGATAATTACTTTGAGGCACACAGTGACAGTATGGACAAAAGACAGAGGGACAGAGGATGAAAAAAAAAAAATCATCATGCATTTATTTGTCCTTCACTGATTCCTCACAGTGGGTGGCTAATCCACACTGTTCAATACTGCCATGCAGAAATGGCAACCTTGATTGATGTGCCAGCTCCTCATATTTTTCACTCCCACTGACAAATAATGCACAATTCCACTGCATTAGTGAGCTTCTTGTCATCCCCACAACATAATACACCCTGGACCATGGTATTAGTTCATGATTTATTTATTAATATTTCTTAAGCTGGTGGCAGAGATAAAAAAATGAGCATGGCATCCAGTAAATATTGTTGAATTAAAGCCTGCATGGAAGACAAGACTCCTCTTACATCTTCCTTTGCATATTGCGGCGAGGTGGGGTTCTTTGTTTTGTTTTGTTTTTCCTCCCAAGATAATCATATTATCTGCTGTGGGTTGCATGCACTCGCCAAGGTTGTGCTCTCAGCTAAATCCACAATTGATCTTTCCTCTTTTTTTGCCCTCCCTTCATTCCTCCATCAGTCTCTTGCTCTCCCTCCATAAGCCCTCCTTCCCATCTCGGGCAATCACTCAGGCCTGCAGAGATGGGAGGAAAAAGGAGGGTAGGGAGGTGGATATTTAATCAACTGAGTTAGCTCTGCTGGTGCCGAACAACAACTCCTATCAGAAGTGGGATTTAGCAAGTGATCAGCATGGGTCTACTCTCAGTTTGGGCTATTGATCACACATCCCTGACTGCAGTGCTCTACTCCTCTAATGAGGCCAATCCACAGATTTAGAAACTTTTAGGTGAGGGTGGATATGTGGGCATGAGCTAATTAAGGGGGAGAATAGAAAATGTCCTCCTTTTTAGATTTCATGTTCTAAACTTTACCCTACTTTCCTCTGATGTCACGGAAGCTACCTCTGGCTTCAGGGACAAATAGTTTCAGCCAAATGAGTTCTGCTTTGGACCAATTTAGCAGCAAGTTATCAGTAAGTCATGAGGTTAATTGTATGTCTTGGATGAGAAGAGAGTAGATTTGGCAGGTCTTGCCAGAGAATGTCACATTGCCTATAATTTACATTATATCTAGTGACCTAAACTGTAAGGCACTGAGGTGTGTGACAGACTGGCACAGAATCTGGATCTTTTACTACATTTTTCAAGTCGGAGTAATGCTAATTGAGCACTACACTACAAAAAGATGTCAGGTCACTGTTGTGACAGGACCGAGAAGACAAAAAGGCAACAGCAATTGGCTCCCATGTTAATTGTCTTTTCAAAGCAGGATGGCACATATTTTAGCGCAGTGTCAAACTGTGCTCGTCACTGTTTTTCTTAACCCAATCAGGCCTCAGATGTCTTCCCATCTGCCAAGATCAAATGACACAATATCACTTTGAGACAAGAACAGAGCCGCAACCCCTGCCTGTATGTCAAATATGGAAGTGGGATAAAAGCATGCAGGGCTTTCATCTTAAAAGAAACTTGTTGAAGGGGAGCACCACTGTTAGCAAAAAGTCTACAGCTGTCAGACAGCTACTCCCATCTTTCCCACCCATGTGTTAGAAAATGACAAAAGCTACAGACCTTAAGCCAAGGCAAATTGTTTTGTTGTAGCGCAACACAGTGACAAGGCGCAACTAATGTCTTTATCTGTCAGGATAGAGAGAAGCACAGTTTGGCAGACTGGTCAGTCATGTGGACTTCCCCTTTGTCACAGTAACAACTCAGCCAAGCTCAAACAATCCAGTGGGCTGGGCATAATACACCTCCAACCTAAAGGATAAGAGCAGCCCAATTTTGATTATTTCTGTCATTACTGTCTTTCAACAGTGGATCTAACACTGTAATGCAGTAATGCAGATTTGCTAACGTCCGAGGAAGTCACAAGGTGCCATTGTTTAGAAAAATCCATTAAAAAGAGCTCTAAGACTCGCTGTTGCGGTGACATACACAATACATCATGCACACATGGGAACACTAATATAGATCCATGGTTTAGTGTAATGGAGATTGTGTTCATGGTTCAACCCAGTGTTGTGTGGTCTGAATATAACAATGTCAGACAGTCACTGGGTTTAGACATCTGACATGCTGATCCAGAGCAAGATATCGGTCAAATTACTGACATTTGGTATAAATATTTGTTGTACCCAATGAAAAATAACTTAATGATTTGCCATCCTGACTTCACATTTAGCGCCACCATTTCTTCTCAAAAACAAATGATTGAAGGCCAATATTTTTTCCCAGTAACATTATACATTAGATATAATAACCAGAAAATTTACTGACATTCTCCATGCTCTCCATTTGGATCATATGAGCCACCATCTTCCTGCCAATTTTTGTAGAAATGCCATAATTTAGTTGGTCCAATGTCCTTACAACATGAACCACTATTAGACTAAACTTTCCACAAGGGTACGAGATAATCAGGCAAAACAAGTGTACCACCTTTAAATCACATGATATTGTAAGACAGGGTGATGACAAGTTGTGCGCACATTCCTCCTCCACGAGACAAGGAAGAAGAAGAAGAAGAAAAGAAAAGAACTCATTTGGTGATTTCATTGACGTATTCTGTAGTGACATTGTGAGGACGTGTTTCACATTTTTAGCCACAATACTGGTAAGGATTTAAGAATAGAAAAATCATCAGTATTTCCATGGGGATTGGAGTAAACATTGCAGCTTCTAGAGGTTGCTATGCAGGCTTTACTCTTCTTCCATTGCTGTTAAATTAATTGTGGTTGCTGTTGCTAGACGGAGGCATATTGGGACGTGCACCTACAGATGCATAACGATCATTTCAGATTCAGTTTGAATAGAATGTGAACAGCTTTTGATACATTATACAGTCATGTTAGTAAAAAAAAAAAAAAAAAAAACCTTAGTCATCTCATTTAAAATGATTTATTCTGTCGGTCAGTGCAGCTGCTCAAAGCAAACAAAAAGCAAAATAAGCTCTTCTACTGTAACTGAACATCATACGCTGTGACTGATTTCCACCATTTGAGTTAAATACATGTCACATGTATTAGAGCAGAACAAATGCAGGGCAACAGTTTTCAAAATGTCACGCCGGACCACTGCTTCACATTTAAAAATGTGTTCTTTTAAGGCTCCTGGGTGATGGTAACGTTTAGTACAAAACATTGCGTTCATATATTTATTCATTCATGAGGGGGAAAGCAGAGCGGTGTGCAGGGAAAGACATCATTATTTAACCGCATGCTAAGACCATAGGGGATGTCTCTCATTTTGCCAAGTGCAGTAAGACCTTGGGGGATTACCCAATCCACATCATTTCACCCAACCCTCAAACCTCATGCTTTCCTGATCACATAAAGGATTACATGGCTTTGCAAGAACACATTTAAGCATTAACTCCCCACAAAGCACAAAACTCACAAGGCCAAATTAAACATATGCCTCTTTAACTTTGAAGTAACAAAGTTCTGAGCTGCCATACGTTTTAAAAAAATGACAAATCCATGGTTATTTCTTCTGAGTTTCTTTTAAATAGCAAAGAAGCTCAATTTGACCAAGTTTATATTTAGTCCACATGACTGGATAACCTTGAGGCCTTTGTTATGTACGGAAGGTCATGCTGTATGATTAGGATGCAATATCAAATACCCCAAAAGTCCCCAGTGAGACTGGAAACACTGCACAGACACTGGTATTTTACACTGTTTAATAACAGTGTAAATCATCAGGAAACATCCTGAGACCATCGAAGCTCAACACACACAAAAAAAAAGAAAGGAAAAAGAAATCTACATGAATGGTAGTCAACTGTGCGAAGGGTACTATAGTTTAAGCAGACATGTTCCTGCAGCAAGTCTTGTTACTACGCTCAAGACAACATGACAAAATCCACACACATATCTTGAGGCCCACTTCTATTCATGTCCTGCTATCCTACTGCCAGTGTTGATGCTCACATTAAGTTGGTTTCCATCCACCAATTTTTATGCACATTTTGAATTTGCCCATAATAAATGAAATGAAATGAAAATGAAAGCTTTTACTCTTGGTCGAGGTGGAAGAGGTGGCATATTAATGAAGAGAAGACATTGTTAAGGGTGTCAGAAAGAGGCTTTTCAAATCAAAGACATTGGGAGGCTGTTTTTGCTTCTTGTTATTACTGGCATGTCAATAAAGAGAAGATATGATTAAGGGTGATGGAAGTGGCAGGAAATACAAGCAGGTCCTCACCTATTCTTACTACTTCTCTTGTTTTCATCTTCTGAGTTTGTGCTCTGCAATGGCATATTTCTGCCACACATTGCTCTAACCATGAAAATGAAAACAAAACAAAACAACAACAACAACAACAACAACAAAAAAATATCACTCTTTGTATGAACAGAAAAGGTTACTGAATGTGACATACATTGTATACCATATCTGTGAAATGGGAAGCAACAATATGCTATGTTGTACCAAAGACTATGTTTTTGCCAATTTGCAGTTGAACATTGAGAAATATTATTATTAAGTAATTCATATCTCAGCTCAATCCATCTGCTCAGAACTTCTGTGCAACATCTTCAATTACAAGTCTCTTTACTGGCATAATTCTGGAAATCTCACTGCAATGACAAAATCAGATTTCCATTTGAATACAGGTTAATCTCTTTATAATAAACCTTTTTTTTTTTCTTTTTTTAGGATGAGTTGGGGGTCGTTAGGGTGAGATTTCAGGTCAACAGTAGGTAGCACATAGAAATGGTATACATCATTAGCCTCATCTCAGCACTAAGTGTCAAGTTTGTGTCAGAAATATGTCATAACATTGTGTTTTATTTAGGTGCACCTTGTATGCGTATGAGTGTAGAATGATTTAAGATTATGGTTGACATATGATGCTAATTGTTTGTGCTGTATTATGCCTCATAAGTTTTTGGTTTGATACCATTGGTTGTACAGATTTGGTGAAACATTTGACTATTTTTGACAACTTGAAAAATATATATAAAATCCAAATACCACATTAAGACACTAAGACCTTGATGAACACCACAGAAAATTCACGCTGTGATTTGGTATCAAAAATGTTGACATTTCGAGATTTGTGCAAGAATTGAAGTTTTCAGCAACTGGATGATGAGCACTTCTCTTGTGTGAATTCCTCAGAAACCACCTTCTTGTCAGTAAACCTTGGGAAGCTACATCTGATTAGCATGAAGTGGTCGTGTCTTAAAGAGGTGACTTATCTTGAGGTGAGAGGTCAAGGCTGACAAGCTAGCATTTGAACTAAGCCTGCTACAGCCTTGGAAAGACAGTAATGTCACAGAGGCTGTCGGGGAGAGTGGAAGAGATACGAGATACAGTGTGTTAGTTTGGGAGCTTTTAACTCTGGGCAGAGAAAGGCTGGCGTCTCCTGCTTCCTTGCTTTTGCTCGCCGTGGTGGTTTTGTTTAACATTCAAGAGCCAGGGCAATTCTCTTATTTCAAGAGAAGCATGTACTGACACTGGGCTGTCTACAATGTTCTACGTACCACACACACTCTCACACACACCAACAATTACCCTGATGATGAATTGTGGCAAGACGCCCTTCACTAATTTAAGGAAATCACTTGGGGAAAGAAAAAGTTAGCAGGGGGGGAAAAAAAGTCATTTTTGGCATTCTACATCTGTCAGTCTGTGTTTTAGCCTGATTAGTGCACGTTAATCGACTCTGCTAATCACACCCTCAGGTGAGAGAGAGAGAGAGTGAGAGAGAGAAGGAGAAGGATGAGGGAGTGGGAGTGGGGTGGAGGGTGATGGAGAACATTGTGAGCTGGTAAGCTGCAAAATGGTGGAACAGCTGCTGTGGTCTTTTATGTGGAAAAAACAAGAGAAGTGTTCCATTGGGTGTAACTTGCTTGCAGTGCCACAGTTTGCTGCAGAAAAACACTGAGGGCTGAACCTGTGGCTGTTGCATGTGCAACTGATCTCTTCAGCCTTATCTTTATTATGTTAGGAGTGGGACACAAAGAGAAAACACTGAGAATCCCTGACAGTTACTGCTGTAGAGAACATCTGGAGCCAGATTTATTAATAATATAAATGGCAGTATTCCCCACACATAAAGTGTTATTCATTAAAAATAGAACAAGGAGTGAAACAATAAACACCTCCAACTAGAGCTAGAAACAAAATATAAAGATGTGAATCTGGTTATTAAAAATATTGGATTAGTTTAGCTAATTTCCTCTTGTGTATGAATTTTATAGCCTATGCTAATCAGAGGCATATTTTAAACTGAACTTTGATTAATACTTTTTGTGTGTTCAGTTTATTATTACCCCCTACATTGGAGGCATAATTCTCTGTGTTTATATATCATAGGTCCTGAAATGTGTATTTCTTTTCATCACATTGCCTTCATAAAAAAATAGAAGTAATTCATATTTTTTTTATGCTTTTATTTCTTCAAAATAAACTTAATTTTAAAGCCTATCACTATTATTATTCCTGTGTTGTGTGTCATTTATCATTACTGAGCCTTTTTTTTTGTGCAGCACAGCATTGTTGTTACATCTGAATGTGACAATACAGGGCACATACTGTAAAAACAGGTAATATAAAAGACATATTTTATATATTTGGGCATGAGGGGATATCACGTCATTCTAAATAAAAGGGCAATCAGATTCATGACTTAAGTCCACACCTCTGGGTTGTAACATCACTGATGATAATTTCAAAGTACAGGTAGTATGTAAGTAAATAGCTGTAGTAATAAGTTAAGCCAACATGGACTCCGCAAGTTTGTGTAAAACCTATTGACCCATGTTATCCCAGCATGATTTGCCAACTTCATGCAATCCAAAGAGCTTCTTGTTATGTAACAGAAACCTTGGCTTTCTTGTTATTTATTTTTAGTGACCCCATAAATGTTTAATGAAGTTTAGATTATGTGACTGTGAAGGAAAGTCCAAGACAGTCAAGACTTGTTGGTCTTAAAGTAGTTCTTTCAAAGTTTTGAGGTGTGTTTGGGGTCTGCTGCAGTATGAATCTTCTTCACAAAGATGCAAACCAGAGGGTATAGCGTGTCTCTGAAGAATGCAGTGGTACTTCTCCTTGGTCAGGATGCAGACAGTCCGCTGCAGGTGTCCAATTCCAGAGTCGGCAAAAAACCCCAAAGACTTGAATATTCCTACCACTATGTACTGTACTATGTACACTGTGGGTTGGATACCCTGTGGTATCGTTCTCTCTCATGTTTGTCTCCTTATATGCACCCTTCTGTTACTGGCATAAATCTCAAACTTGGATTCATCAGTATAGAGAACTTTTTTCCAGTCATCCACTGTGAAATACTGGTATTTCTTAATCCAAGTCCCAAGTGTTTGGCGTTGTTTCCCCTCCTGAGAAGTGGTTTGGTAACTGCAACTCAACCAATGAGAGCACAACAAGAAAGCCTTCATTTGACAGTACTTTTACTAAATGGAGTCCTACATTCTGTATTTATTAAATTCTGTATCTGTGATGAAGTTACTTTACTCTCAGGGAACTAAGCTTGATGTATTGTAAAGGTGAGGTCACATTTGGCCTGCCTGATCGTGCTTTAGATGCAACTAACCCAGTTTGTGCAAAACGTTTTAGAGTTCCATGCAATGCAACTTTAGAAACCTTCTGAATCCTCAAACTTTCTGAGTATTTACGTGTTTACATGAAAAAATTGAAAATGTGGTCTCAGACCTTTGGATCCAATCGTGTATGTAAGAATGACTACTCTGGCTTGTTGCAGAACGCTGATGATGATCGATGAAAGACAACAGTGAATTTGCACTTCTTTTTTTGCCATTCTATACATTCCCTGGTCAATAGACTGTTGGAGCAGGTATTAGGATTGAATGTTATTTCGTCCAAAATGAAGGACTCGTGGAGGGAATGTGTGTCCCATTTCAGTGACTAGAATTTATAAAATGCTCACACATCTTTAAAAATGCAACAAGAAGTACTGTTTTAGTTTAGTAATGAACCTACAAAGAGATTTATGCATCTGGCCCCTGGACTTTTTTGTGGCTTTTACATAGTAGGTTCAAGAGAGAGAACTACACTGATATTTTAGCAAAAAAAATTACTAGCAGTTCTTCTCCTCCTATACTCAGCATGTTTAGTTGTTAGTATGCAACACTGCTAAATAATGGCCATGCAAGATGTACAGAATGTCCAGACTTTGGATGAAAGATCAAGAAGTAACATCTTTGTCATCTATTTCTTGCATGTGCGCATTTCTTTATTTTCTCTTGTTCTTATGAAATCGTTTGTTAAAAGTGTTTTTCCGCTGTCTAGCATATAAAACATATTCCCTCCCTTAGCTGCAAGTGGGAATTGTTTTCCTCCCTGATGCACAGTTTTGTTTTGTTTTTTTTCTGCTTGAGTAACTGCTTTGTCCCTGGGTGTTTTTTTTTGTATACGCCCACTGAGATGCATTTATGCACACATGTAAACACACTTTAAGGCAAAACGGGTAATGAAATGTACTCCAGGATTTCCAAAAAAAAAAATTGTGTTCTACAGGGATACCGCTCGCTCCTTCACAGGATGTGCCTGACATGACCACTGCCAACTTCTAGACATGATTGTTAAATGAGTAGCATGTTTCTTTTTATCTAACGAAATTGGACTGACAGTCGTGCAGGCATCAGTGAATCACTGCTAGAGACGGTACTAGAATTCTTACATCAGAAGACCCCAAAAAGCAAAATCAGGAAGCCAACTGTAGCGTGAAATAAACATGTGGAAAAAAAACATTTACAGTTTCAACCTGCAACCAAAGAAAATCAACTATTCAAGAATATCAGCTTTGAATGAAAGAAGAAACAAGAAGGAAAAAACAAT
Source organism: Protonibea diacanthus (assembly GCA_028641955.1). Lineage (NCBI taxonomy): Eukaryota > Metazoa > Chordata > Actinopteri > Sciaenidae > Protonibea > Protonibea diacanthus. The sequence continues at coordinate 13,356,140 of CM053990.1, forward strand.
GACTATTTTATATATCTTATTTCTTTTGATGCCAAGATTAGGTCTTATTAATCAAGGTTTACAATTACTGACAGAGCCTGTTAAAGGGTTTTAAGGGTTTAACACAGCTTCCAACTGCACACCTGCAGGTCAGAAGTGCAATGCACATATTATGTTGCATATCCCCTCATAAATTTATGTCATTATATCAGAAAACACTGTCTAAAACATCAATACTTGTCCATGCTGGCAAGCAGGATAGAGTTCTTGAAATAATTTCTTTGCAAACCTTGACTTTTCAGACATTATTGCTAGAACTCACGGTACACTGAGCCCTTCTTGTTTTAGATATGTTTGAGTACAACCTGACATGGGCCAGTGGGCAAGCTGCCTTCTTCCCCTAACCTGTACAGTAATGAAGGTAGCATAGGCAGCAGCGATGGTGGGATGAGGCTGGATGAAAGAGGAAGAGGAGGAGCAGGGAGGGAGGCCAGGAGGTTGGTAAGGAACCAGGTGGGAATTGGAAGAGTGGCAAGTTTGGTGAGGTGCAAATGGAGCCTCTGCATCATCTGAGGTTTCCATCGCACTTGACCACTCTTCGCTGAGCCAACCAAGCATGGGGGAATGCGCAGCTGGGGATGGGGGTGGGAAGATATACTTGCTCCTCGTGTTCTTCCTCAGTTTCAGGAGGATTTAATTTCTGTGGCTTTAGTGCACCTTACCCAAAATAAATATCAATATCAGAATCACTTTTATTGGCCGGTATGTGTACACATACAAGGACTTTGACTATACACATATATAGTGTAAACTAAAACAAGGTCAACAAACTTAACAGGTAATGCAATGCTGCAGAGTGCAAAGGACGCTAAAATAAGTATGGTTTATGTAGCAGGTTGCTTTACGTACTTGAGGTAGGTGGATATGACAGTATGATGATACATACAATATGAACAGCATTCATAGATCGTGGAGGAGTGATGATATTTGCATGTTTTAAAGAATAAAAACTGAATTTAAACAGTGTGAACAAATAATTTACAGGTACAGTGGATGTTTCAGACGCAGGCTAATTGCACAGGAACCGTTCCTGACACTGTGAGTGTCTGGAAACTGTTCATCAGAGTGAATGTCTGTGGGAGACACATCTGTATCCTGCTAAAAACATTCACTTATTACATGTTTTTTTTCCCCATAAAATTGGCTGAGTTTGAAAACACCTGCCTCTAAAAATAACATTTAAAATAGTCACTTTGATTGTGACTTTAAAGTTAAAGTTGAAGTCACTCTGAATATGCGTCCTCCAACTAACTTTTAAGGAAGGACTGGATGAGATGGAGGTCAGACAATTTAATTTTAAAGGTTACCTAACCATCCTAAAAAAAAACTGCAGTCGATGGTTGTCACGCCGATTAAATCATGCTAAGTGTCTCGCAGGAACAATTCTGTACATTTTTGACACAAAGGTCTTGGCAGCAGATAGGGCACGGGATGACCGGGGCAATCAAACAGAGCACACAATGCAATATACAGTGTTAGCTCACTGTTAGCACAACAGAACTTGACACTTGGTTATACAATGCACCTTGGAGATCAAAGTAGACTTCTAAAGATGTCATCTTCCAAGTCTTCTTTGTACATTATTTAACTGTTTCATACCCATCCAAACCTTTGGAGTACTTCATATGCAAAAAAAAAGTGAGACGAACTTTTTACCTCCACAACCCCGGGTGCCTGCAATAACCCTTCCAAGTTACCTACTTGTAATGCATTTCATGGAGCACCAGGCGAATTAAGCAGTAGGCATCGCTGCCAGGAAGGGAATCCATATCATATTTATTTATTGTTATTCTGATGTCAAAATGTTTCATATCGCCACTTTGAAGAATACGATACTCCAGTAGATTACTGTTGGCACATGGCTGAAAGCAGAAAGGAAACCCATCTACTTCCTACTGCTCAGTCAGTCTGGTGCAGTACTGTATCTGCAGGAGATAATAAAATATACACCAGCAAAGGTTCTGTGTGTGCTTTTGTGTGGGAGGGAGTTGGGAAGAAGTCATCATTAAGTCAGTGAAATCAACAATGAAGTCTACCACAAAAACGCTCGCTCTCCACCCTTGTGCTGTTTTTCAAAGCAATGAATGCACATTGGTTGGTAGCCCAAAGATCTGAAGACACAATGCAAGAAAATTATATTGTCCCGGTCACAGTTCCCCCAAAGGAAGACATGCAATTTGAAGTAAACAAAGTAGAAACTTCTAAGCTGATGACCTGGGGTGCATTTCCCAATAGCATTGCTCCCCTGTTGCATAGAAACAACTATCATTAGCAAAAAGTAGTGATTCTCAAAACTGTTACCAGGACAATCAAACGCAACCACCGTCACAAAGTTGCTCAGTTGCAACTGCAGCCACCGTGCCGTGACAGAACTCCACAAGACTTGCTAAAATAATCTCTGACACATCATTGCAGATTTGCACCTGTTGTGACTGTTGACATGCTGTTGACAAGGCAGATATATGTTAATTCTTGCCTTTCTTAAGGAGCCTTTGGTCCAGAAATAAACTTGATAACAAATAACACCTTACAATCTCACAAATTATTTCAAAGCAGGCTTATGATGAAAAAGAAGAATGTGACCTTAGCATATCTATAAGGAATCAGACTAGGAATTTACTGTACAAGAAAGCAGTACCATGTGAGGCTGTATTTCCTGAATGAGTCTAATATTCATTCAAACACATGAATATCTTGTGTTACAATTAATCACATATTATGTTTTCTTGGTTTTCATTGAATACTTTGTTAGGCGCTTATCCGCAAACAGATAACAAGACCCTGAGCCTTCAACCGCAGCTTCCAGACTGACTGAAAATATACTCAACTTGAACGTTTTCCTTCAGTTTTTTGGGGGGTAATTATTTTACACATACGTTTGATATTAAAATATCTTCAATATTCAATGTTGGTAACATCCTTTCAAACTTCTGTGCCTATGTGGTCGTCCTCACCATTTCACCATCGATCTTTTTTTTATGATAAAGTTTTTTGTTTTGTTTTTTCCCCAAAGTTTTGACGTTTCTCCTTCAAAATTAACTGTATAAGGTTTTTTTTTTTTTTTTTACTCAAAATTGATCATTTCCATTTTGAGTTGCTTCAGATTTGCATTTTGATTATTGAGATAATGATTGTAGGCTAATGAAGCAAGTTGTAGCACATTCAGTGATCATCTGAATAACATGGATATTTTCAATATCAAGATTTTTTTTTTTTTTTTTTTTACCATTAAGCCTTTTCAAACAAAGAATGATATCAGCAGCCCAACCAACAGACACACACAACACACTTCTGTTGTAGTGCTTGCCAAACTAAACATCTATAGCCCAAATGACAGTTCTGTGATGGAGAGGTGAATGTCACAGTGTTTACTGCCCTTAAGAATAAAAAAGCACAGGAATCATTTGAGTGATGAAATGTATGAATAAACAAACTATGATCTTCTAAGCAGGGAACCCATGCTTCCTAATTAATGTCTGTGTTTGGCTATCTCTCATTTGTTACTGTTGGGGGAAGTGACAACAACTATTTGTCGAGCCAAGCAGGGGGACAGAGGCTAAAAACAAGGTATGGATGGAAGAAAGAGAGAGCAGATGGGACGGTGTCAAGGAGTGCAGAATGAAGCGTACCTTCATCCATCACAGCCCACGTGCATGACACACATACACACACACACAGACACACACACACACACACACACACACACAGCAATCTCACTCATTGTACAGCAGACTTTCTGAGGCCACAAAGACAAACACTTATGCTTCTGTAATCAGAATTGTACTAAACCACATATACATATATATATATATATATACACGTATATATATATATATATATACATCGTATATATATATATATATATACACTTATATATATATATATATATATATATTGCACACGTATATATATATATATATATACACACGTATATATATATATATATATATATATATCTTCATAATCTCCAGATTGAGTGTTCTTGTTTCAAATACCAGTGTTTAAAAAGTTAGGAGAATGCGTCATAGCTCACTGTTATTAAGTATATTCACTGTGTCACTGAACAAATAATAGAAACAGACCGATAACAATATTTAACTTAGGACAATGACGCTTGATAGTTTTTAGTATTCCATGCAAGTTCTGCTGGCACTTTGTCACTGTGTATGTATATACTGTACTGTATGTATATATACGTATATATGTGTATATATGTGTGTATATATATATATATATGTATATGTGGTTTAGTATATATATATATATATATATATATATATATATATATATATATATATATATATTATCACACATATATACACATTATATACGTATATATACATACAGTACAGTATATACATACAGTGACAAAGTGCCAACAGAGACTGCATGGAATACTAAAAAACTATCAGAAAAATTCATTGTATTCACTAAAGTTAAATGTTGTTTATCAGTTGTTTCTATTATTGTTTCAGTGTTTTATTGAATATACTACGGAATGAAATTGAATGAACCATGACAATGATCTTTCCCTAACTTTACCTAGAAACACTGAGGTGACAGATTAGAGAACACTCAGTCACAGGTTGCTCTCAGGTTGCATCAGGACAGTTTTCAACTGTTTTTGTACTGAACTTTTGTAACACCAGTTGTTTGTTGAATTTTAAGAAAGAGGTCACAGGATGTTTGGAGATGTCTGACATTACAGATGGTGATTGACATCTCAACTCCTGTCAGCAGTCAACAACGGTCGATGTCATTGACATTTATGTACATATAAGTTTAAAAAAAGAGTTATGTCTATAAAATATGTACATTTTGATTGTGTAAATGTAAGCAGTGGCTTGTGTGCCAGCTAGAATCTAGCCAGAAAAATGTCAGGCACTGGCAGTTTCTGCTTCTGTTTTTCTGAGTGTGAGAAGAATGGATTTGGTTCCTGGCTGCAGATCATGGACACAAACATCAAGGAGCAAGAGCTCCACCTGTGACCCTGTAGGCTCCAGCTCTGTGCTGGGTTTGGAGTGTGATGTAGGCCTGGCTGCTCCTCTGAATTCCCTGCCGGGGATGATGGGCATTAGCTGGAAAACTGTCTGAGAATGACTAAATAAACAATGAAAACAACAGCGAGGGGGGAAACAAAAGACAGCATGGCCGTGACATTGTTTTTTGAACTCTGGCGCTGGTTCATAAAGGTTCTAAAAGGTGACAGCAGAAACAGCTGAAAGGAATTTTCAAAGACTTGGATGAAAGGTATAAAGCTTGACGGTGACTGGATTCTTCTAAAACTTAAAAAAAAAAAAGAAACATTGCCTTTTTCTGAATAAAAGCAATACTTTTGATTGTGTTTTCTACTATTGTTCATGAAAAAAAATATATATATAATTTCCATACAATCCACTCACCAAATATCTAGAAAAAAGGCCAGGAGCCTTATAGAAAATTGGGTGCATAACGCAGCAATTCACTTCTCATTTCTGCTCCCCACATATTGGATGGGGCCAACAGAATGGTAATAGAGTTGATGTCTCTATCCACCGATTCACGCTCATTTGTTATTTATTCATGAGAGAGTAAGCAGGGTGCCCAGCTTAATACAGTTTATGTCATTCACTCACTCACTCGCTCCCGTTGTTCTTGAAACACAACTGCATTCAAACTTGTCGAAGAGACTCTTTTCACTGGGCAACCAAACAATAACCTGACAAGGCAAAGCGAGCAGGAAATTAATCTGCTGCTACTTGGAGGACAATTCGCAAACAGAGGCGAGCAGTCCTTTCTTTATGGTCGTATCAATATACTGTAATCACGCTAAATGGCTTCAACCGTTTGTTCTTTGTGATTCTCCTTTGATCACACTCTGAGTAGACATTTTGCCAAGGACTGTGTAGCCTTTAAAGCATTTCTGCCACTGCAACAAGCCCGAACCAACCCTGAAACAGAACTAATTAAAGTTCTTCTCCCAGGGATACCAAGCTATTCCTATACTCTAAAGTGAGGCTGTTTGGCGTGTCTTAAAGTATAACTATAGTGTGCCAGAAAACAGTAGTTTAAGTTTTAGTTATTGACTATATTTTATTACAATAGTAAAACAATTACAATCAAAGTAATTGCCTTTTTCTTACTAGAACATGTTGACAATCCGCCAATGTGAATCAAACAGTTTAGCCAGTCTCTAACCCTGAACCATTTTATTTAGTGCTAACAACCAAAAGTGCATCCAAAACGTTAGAGAAAAATACAGAAATACTGTGAATGATCAAATCTAAACCAAGAAAAAAATCTAGAAATGTGACAAATACAAAATTGTATGAAACTAAGATGGATCTTAGTAAAGGTGATGAGGTATCCATTTCTGGTCATTGTGATCACATCATCATTGATGATTTCAAAAAGTGATTCTGTCAAACAGAAGTTTGGCTGGCAGCTAATCCTCAAACACAAATGGCATCTTGGAACAGTTAGGCTGGACTAGGTACCGGTGTGCCCCCTCCCATCCAAATCTTCTGTGTTTACTTAACCTTTAGGAAGTCCTCATTAGCCAGCACACTCTGCAAGGCCTATTGGGTTGTCAGGAGAGAGATAAATTAACAGTGGGAGCATTGATTTGACTTATGCCTTAAGCCGGGATCACGTTAGCTGGTCAGTGTGCACAATGTAATTAGTTTATCAGCAAGAAGGGAGTTTTCTTAAGTGATTAATCAGGATTGCTCTCTGTCTCCAAAGTAAAAGCATGAGCAGCTGTTGGAGTGAAGGTGCACCTTACTGATTATGGCAATCACGACTGTGCATTCTTGGAAGAATAGACGCATTTGGCTTGTGGCATGTGACATCTCAGAACCCATTGGCTTTAGCCTCTGGGGGGGAAATGGCTCATGTTTCTGGGCTTCAGGTGTAGCCAGAGTAAATCCAGGCCAAAACATCCTTTTCTGTTTGATTAGCAACTTGACTCATGGAAATGATAATGACACACTTGTGTGCATCTCTATGAATGCAGATAGTTAGAAAAACATGTAGCTAAATAGTTACTGACGATACCAATAGCTTCTCCACACGGACTGTTGCAACCAAAGACTACTCAAACATGAGTGGTCAATTTTACTAGACTACAAATGGAAACCCGAATGCTTCCGGTGCCGTTGATGCAGCAAATGCAGTTATCTGGTTATAGAGATTATAGCACCACAAACCTCATGGTTTCATGAGTTTCTTTTAACCTTGTCCTAATTTTAAGCAAATAATTTTAGTTCCCTAAACTTGTCTAAATCTTGGGAGGGACAATCAATGTGAAGAGCGAACAATCATGTAGAAGATTGTTGAAAGGCACTGGCGAAAGATAAGGCCTTATTAATAAGTCAGTATGCTCGCTGCTGCATCTGGATTTGTGGCATGAGGTACCACCCTTTGAGCATTTCCCCTTCTGAGGTGAGTGCTGGAGAAAATATTAAACTTTTAAAACCTTTTCTGCACTCAGAGTGCTTTGGACATGAAAAATCAAGAGGGTAATATGGTTTATAATTGATTAGGCATCATTAGGCATCGCAAACAAAAAAAGACAGGCCTCTCCAAATGCACTGCTAATGCTAAATTGCCTCAGGCTAAAGTGCCTCGTCTTGCACATTTACACACAGTGTTAATGAGAGGGGGAAAAGTCTTGAACATTTGCAAGACAAAACTCGGAATGGGCTTCACACATGCGTGGATTGTGAAACAGTCACTTCAGTAGCAGAGGTTGAGAAAAATGTGAAGTGTGAAGTGGGCAGAGGCTGGAACAACCCTGTGCACTCTATAGGCATTTGATTAAAGGACTACCGTTTGTCATGCCGTAGCAAATCCAGCTGCTGCAGCATCTGCATGCTGAGTCACAGCATATGGATCAGGCATGGGAACGGACAGGGAGTCCAAGCGAAGATACGATAGAGGAGAGAGGCGAGGCGCACGCTGCTGCGATCTCTCACTTTGGTCCAATAATGGAATCTCATTACCAAAGTGAGCGCTGTCCAGGCAGACCTAATGAAGCCCCACATGGTGAAAGCTGGCCTCTTCACGCTGAGACCAGGGATGGAGGAAGGAGTGAGGAGAGGTAGTTGGACTGACAAAGAAGGGAGCGCAGGAGAAGCATCAAATCTATATGTAGGCGGAGAGGTGTCAGAGATAAATAAATATGTAGAAGATGGCAACAGATGAAGGGCAAAAAGGGGCACAGAGGGGCAAAGAGATGGCGGTGAGAAGAAGAATATGAGAATCAATCGTAAGATAAATGATGCAGCGAATCCCAGTGGAAAACAGAGTGCTCAAAAAAAAAAAAAAAAAAAACACTCCAGAAAGCATATGGACACACACTAACATCCAGGCTTTTAGTGCTAATTGACAGGCAGCTCCTCCAGGTTGCCTCCCACCCTCTGCAGAGAAACTTGTGTTTTTTAGGATTTTCTTTTTCGTTCTTGTTTACTTTGAGCATGTTTCATAGGTCAGTCGCTATGTGCTAATTGGCTAGCCGAGCCAATGGGCCACGCGATTCCTCTGCCCATCCCCGGGGTGCTGTCATCCTGTCGCTGCCCACACACACACACGCAGCTAGTTTTCCCTCTCTGGTGGGAAGGTGCATGGCAGCTGCCGGAGAAAACAGGAGCCACGGCCTCCCCGGGGACACGTCGGGGGATAAAGTGCAAGGCCCCGGCTTTCAGTCAACACTGCTAAAAATACCCAGCAATGCCACTGCGTAAGCCTCACAGCGAGTCACTGTCTCTCTTCAGTTGACAGCACATGCAACTAGGATGTGACGACAGATCATGATTTCAGGAATTCATAAGATCACTTGAGGAGTGAAGGTGTGATTCTGGAAACCAATAAACTGGAGATGATGGAACGGACTTTGGACTTGAGTGAGCTTTGATTCTCCCATATACGTTACCTTGTGCCCAATAAGGGCCCGGTTGTGGAAATGTGGCCCCTTATTGAGGTGTTTTAATGTTTTCCAATTCTCTAACCACCTAGGGGTGCAGGGGTATGCTCAGGGTGGCCTCAGTGTGTCATTGATCGACTGTGTTAACCTTTAACTTCACATTTCAATAATATACTGTTTAAAGTCTTCATTCACGTTTTCAGCAACTGTTTTCCAACATATTTAATGTATTTTGAAAGAAACCTCAGAATTGCCTTTACACAGACTTTAATGAAAGCAGGTTTCAAATTACTGCACGTTTGTTTTCATACTGTAGTGAATTTAATGGTAACCCGGTGCTGGCTGCAAGGTTAGAAAAACCTGGGAGCATTCTTTTTGAACTGGTCAGTATAATTTGTAGTGAATAGGCAGTAAGATTAAAAAAAGAACAACAATAAAATACAAAAATAAACCATTCAAGTGTAAATCTGCAGAATAAACAAAAACTCCTGAATCACTGACGTGGAGGCAGCCAGTAATAAGAAAAGCAGGGACCAGAGGATCTTGTCAGCAGATGTATTCCTCTGTCCTTCTACCAATATCCTTCACAGGAACTGTCAGTGAAAACATAAGTAGGCTGATAGGATTGCTGAAAGCAACAATGTGATGTCATATTCTCATTTGTAATCTCATTTTACTATGGTTTATAGCCTAATTCCAAAAACAAACAAGAAAACAAAAAATCCAATATCTGGGCCAACTTTGTCCTGCATAATCCCCAATGGGAAAAGCTCTCCAGCTCAAAGCTCATTTCGCTTCTCCTGTATCAATTTACAGTACGGGCTCCCCCTCCGAATCAAAAACTGTCACACCAAAGCAAAAAGAGGTAAGGGCATTACATTGTGAGATAGAAATGTTTACTGCTGGGTGAATTTATCATTTGCTAAAGAATGACTAAAGAAGGTTTTCTGCTAAATCATCATATAAAATGTTGACCTCGGAGAAAAAAAACAACTGGAAAAGTACATTTTTCAGATTCATTTCACTGCTGTGATGCATAAACATTTCCAACCATTTCAGACAACAGTTGATCATTAACAGATATGTATGTACCATTTCTGGAAATTATTAAGGTACATACATATCTGTACAAATGACAGTAAAATGGGATTTCTAGACATACACACATTGCCCAATGGGAAACAAAACTGTGACAGAACCAAGAAAACAACTTAATTCAACAGGCTCTCAAAGACCTACAGTGCACAGAAGCAAATGGCAGAAGCAAAAAATATGAAGAAGCCCAGTGCTAAATGTGTTTGATTAAGTGATTCACAAGACTGGACAGCCAGTTAGGGACGGCTCGCACCAATTTCACTAAACTACTGGTGGCGAACCATCTAGAGAAAATAGTGCTGGACACAGCGAATGGTCTGCCTCACATGAGCAAATGATGCCCAAGAGCCAACTGAGGGTTTGTTGTATTACAGCCTTTGTTACTTTATTAATTAACCTTGTGTTCAGCAATGAAGATAATTGCAAATATAATGTCTGGCAGGTCTACACGTCTTGACAACAAAACCAAATGTTATCTTGTGAAAATATGTCATTTTAAATCACAACACTGGCTAACATATTATATCCAGGTAATTAGTATCAGCTATAAAAGTGTCATGTACTGTATCTGTCCCTCTCTCAGAACAAATGCAATAAACCATCTGTATTCAGTGATGTTTTTGTAATTAAAACCACCATGAGGAATGTTTGTGTTCCCCAGAGGTACTGTAGTATCAAAAAAGACAGCAATGAAAAATGATACTTCACAACCCCCATGGATCAGAGCACTGAGGTGAATGGAGTGAAAGCAACACACAGAATGCACCAATTTTCACCCGTTCTGTCTCATTTTTCTAAAAGCAAAAACAGTAGAAAACTTGCTACAATGACACAAAGTCTATACATAGGGGTCACGAAAACAGTTAAAATGCACAGGCAATGGGCCTTGGACTCTCGCCCTTGGACTTAGTGTATATGGCACTTACGATATTGAATTTCTCTGCATGAGATCATCTCATTAGTGTCAAGTACCTTCACTTTAGTCCGCTATCAGCCCTTATATCATATCCTGTATCAGTATTCATGCATGCTTAATTGTTAAGAGTCTTGTTGCATCTGTGCTCCTGCAGTCAATAATCATATGGAAATGTAATGTGTTTTTATATATTTATATTTTATTTTTAATTAATTAACAGTGGGTTTTGTATCAACTGACTTACCACAACAGCCCAGTCTCACTTGAAAATCCTAATATAGACCCCTGGCATTTATTCTCTTTAACGTGACAGCTTGACAGTTTGAGGATGCACACCCTAGATACCAAAGGAAAAAAAAAACAAAAAAAACACATAGCCTAAGGGTTGAAACTGCACCTAGTCAATCAATGCAACACTTTTCATGCCTCAAGGGACTGCTATGCTAATAATGTTCAAGAAAGGGAAAACAACTTTAATCATTTTCCATTTTATCTGATGAATTGCAAGTCCATGCCATCATTAAATTAGCAAAATGCTAAATTAACTTATGTCCACATCTGTGTTTTAATCACACTATTGAGATGGATGAGGTGTTATCTGTGTGACAATGGCGATGTCCCATATAAGACCAGAGCCATTGCTCTGAAAAAGAGGTAATTTTCACCTGGTGTCAGCACTTTTACAAAGCCTGATTGCTTGAGAATAATGGCCACTTTGGCAACTGTCAATTTTCCTCTAGGGTAAATTGTTACAGGGTTGGTGCCGTGTGATTCCCTGAAGCTGTCATTTCCTGGGCTCCCATTTCAATCAGGACCACCTTGCTTACTTCATTACAAAGATGGGCAGACAACTCAACAGTGCTTTGAGTCACTTACGAAGTCCACCTCTCTGCGTCTTCCCATTCAACCAGCTTTTGATTTCTGCTCTGCTCCAAGTGGAAGCAAGAACTCCGTTAAAGAGCGCTCCAGTCCCAATAAAATATCATTCAATATGATAACGTTTTGGGAAAAGAATTCTGGGAACAAGTGGGATTATCTTACCACAGTGACTGAGTTTATTTTACTTGGAATAAGTAAGTCTTGGGGGCTCAATCTGAGACTTCTTGAAAGCAATGGATTCTTATGTGCATTTATCCTGCTCCAACACTTCTGCTATATCAAATTCCGGTATTTCGCTTAACAAAAAAACAAAACAGCAACAATGTCTCTACCAAAGGTCAGTTCTGTTGTTAATACTTGGGGGCACAAGTACAAATAAGCCTTAGCCGAAGAATGCTATGCATTAAACGCTTAGTATTTTCTTTCTCAAACTCCCATTAGTGCCTTTCTCAGACTCGGCTGAAATCCTGTGTTCCAAATGGCACAAAGTAAAGACTAGTGAAGAGACTGGGACATGCAGCAAGTAAATGCAGACCAGTTAATACTCTACTACAATTCACCAGGTTGAAACAAACAGGATTCCAAAGGGATGCTGATTTTACATCCAACTTCTTGCTTTCAAATAATCTAAATTTACTCAGTTTATCTTTGAAATAAATGATTGCGTCTTTCATCAACTATATGGGTCTTATTTTTGTTATAAAAAGGGCCCAACAGATCCTTCTAAGAATGGTGCATAGCATCTCCGAGACAGTTAAAAATCTGTTCAAGTATTTATTGGCAGCACCACAGTTCATTGTTCATTAGTGCTCCTCACATCATATGAGATTTAATCCATCACTGAAACACTGTGTAGTGGTGTTTAATTGACTTTTATGGCACGTGCTTTTGCAGACAGTTGAACCTTGAAATTACAGATCAGAATATGCAGCCTAGAACAAGACGTCCACTTGGGGTGGAAGGCTGATGTAAATGAAGCTCAGAGCTTTACAGTCCCCGACCTTGACTTGTGGCCTTGTTGCTGAAACAGCTGTACATCCAGTATGTTTGAAACTGTTAGCAGAGATTCAGAAACACCTTTCTGCTTTTTGAACTCATCGTTCCCCCAAGAAATAACAACACGTTTCTTTTAACTGATTTAGACTACAGAGTAGTCACAATGAAAACTGCTGGCAGTAAGTGACTGTGACTTATCTAGAGTAAACAGGGACAATGTGTTTGAGAAGCTTTGCATTGCCATCAGATTTACTACTCTGTGCTGTAGCAATATTGCTTTGTAATTAAGTTTCATGCACCGGCTGATTACAGCACACATCCCTGACAATATAGACAAAGTGGTAGGATGCATCCTACTACTTTGTCTATATATGCAATATGCAAACCATCTAAAGAGAGACTAACTTTAATTCTAATGACATGGGTATGAAGTTTCAGTCTAATTGGATTAAATGCAACAGATGCGGGGCAAACGAGCCTGTAACAATTTTAAAAATGGTCAACCAAAAGGAACATTTTTGTCATGCCATCTGCTCTCAATAATCTTGTTTACCCAACCCATATCACATCTCTTTTGCCACTGCTGTGCGCTCACATTTTAAGATATCCAGGGCCAGAATATACCAGAAACCTTTTTTTAAATTATTTTAACACTGGGGAATTGACAAGAAAAAAAGACAAAAAATACAAATACATAAAATAACCTGAAGGATTTATAGGTTGTTTTTTTTTTTTTTTTTTTTGCAATTTATTTGTCATTACCAATCAACCTTGTCAGACTGCACTTTATTTTCATGGAACTTGCAGTTCCTTGCCTTTCAACAGTCCCTATAGAAGTGGTTTGACCTCTACAAACACAGGCTGATTATATGTGGCTTGGTGTCACTTGTTACCTAGTATCCAGCCAGCTACTTTCTCAGTACTGATCCAAGTCTATGACAGAGTGTTGTCCTCCACTCAAACTTTACCACATTAACATTTATGCATTTTCTATCAGGGGTTTTAATCTGCGTGATTCTTTAATCATTTGTACCTCTACGCGTTGACTCTGGGGTTTCAGGGTGACTTTGATTACCAATATCCTGTAGTGACTGGCTGATAATCAGTCTAACTTCAAGCTGAACTTTTTAGAGACTCTTCGGAGTCCACATGGTAACTGTATCACTGCAACACAGTGCTTGTTTCAGATAGGAAAATGTAATATTAAAAATGAAATATTATCTACAGGGCTGGGGAACAAAGTTGGAAGCTAACAACATGTAGACTGTGTCTGTCAGGTTCTACATTGAACAGAGACATGATTGCAGAAAATAATATCTAACAATATATATATATATATATATATATATATATATATATATATATATATATATATATATATATATTTTTTTTTTTTTTTTTTTTTTCTTCTGCAACTGGTTAAATCAATACAAAAGGAAACCTGTTCTCCTGGATATATATATATATATATATAACTTTTACAGGTTCATGTTCATTTTAAAGTGGTAAAAAAAAAAACACACCTCTGTTATTTGGCCTTCAAGATGAACTAGATAATATACAGTACTGCATGTCAGAATCTCTCTTAGCGAAAAGTCATGAGGCATCCCTAATGCTGGTTGGAAATTCAGAATTTTTTATTTTATTTCACCTCCCAAAAAACCAGCAGCTTTAATAAAATCTGACTTATATTTTTGGCTGTGTAGAGTAGATTGTTTGGGACATCAGTGTACCAATTATTACCAGGGGCCAATGACCTGGCGATTTCAGCATTTCAGTTAAGACAATTACTGTAGTTCATAAGAAAGCTAATCAATTTTGCTGGGGTAGGATTTCTCATTAATGAAGATGAGTAGACAGGCACATATGCTAACACATATGTTAAGTATGGAGGAGAAATCACTAACAGGCTGTTTGTTTCACTGGACTCTGTCAGTTCACAGCTGCAAATATAAGATGAAAGCTACAATGTTGAAAGTAAAGGCAGGACCGCAAACAGAACAAGAAGACGATTAAAATAGAATAAATTGAAAACCTTCTCCTTGGGTACAGTGTTTATCAAAACATATTTCTTTTTTTTTTCCATCTGCATAAGGCTTCAGTATGGAGTAATCATCAGTAGGCAAACAGTGGTGTCTACAATGTGTGTTAGGTAAACCTGATGCGAGATGCGTGGTCACATAGCCTTCAGTACAACAGTAGGTAAACAAAGGTTTCTCAGTAGGTGGAACATGATTAGCATATTGTACAATGTGCAAAAAATGCTGTTCAAATTTCCACTGAGGACAATTAATGGAACCACTTAAGACGCTAAGTCAGATCCCAAGGTAGTGTCATGAGAGGCATATTTAACACCCCAAGTAAAACCTATAATCAATATTCACCATGATGCTATGATTTTTAAATTATAGTTTGTGAACTTCTAAAGCGAGACTGCAGAAAAAAGCCCTCACTAGCTTCTGTATTGTACAGAAGACTGATTTTTTTTTTTTTTTTTTTCTTTTTTAGCTCTACCATAAAAAATTAATGCATTTCAGGAACACAATGTTAAAGAAAAACTTTCCATACTTTGATTTCTTATTGTGAGTTTCAGAGGGACTGGATCAGTCAGACATCGCATGCGTTAGCTTTCAAACAGCTTGTTGCTTTCTGTACTAACCATGCAGCCACACAACATCCTTGTCCTTTCGCTGTAGCATCTGCCAGGATGTTTTTTTAAGCTCAGTCATTCTCTTTGTCTTGCTTTTTTGTTTTCACTTGCAATTTAATACACAAGATTACTGATATTACAGGCATGAGAAAACAATTTCATTTGGAGCGAGGACAAGACCATTGATGCACAACAGTGAGAAAAGATAACAGACTGCTGAAAGTAAAATTTCATTTTCAGATTAGAGACAAGCTGTGCAAAGGCCTCTATAAAAAGCTGTCTCGACAGATGCCTTTTTGGGCAAATCCTTGATTTGATTAGCTTTTAAATGCTGTTTAAAAAGCCTCCACTGCACGGAACACAATTAGGTTTTTCAAATGGTGAACTAGTGATCCCTTCTACAGCTTGATATCCGTAGGCTTATCTCCCAGTTTATTGCATTATAGTGGCAAAATATTACTGTAATTATACCGTAAACCATAATTGGAAAGTGGGATCACACTATAATGTGCAATACGAGTCTTGCAAAATCATGGATGGCTGGTGAAGGTGAGCAACTGCATCAGCAGAAATGTGAAGGCCTAAATACGATGCAAGGAAGAAGAGCACACCAAACACAGTGAGCCATTAAAGGGAATACACAATCAGAGCCTCAAATGAATGAAGGCACTGTAACTCTCAAGACAGGCAACATTAAAGCGTAAAGCGTGGCTTCCTACTAAAGCTAACTTCATTACGTTCACAACAAGATCTGAAGAGAGGATGTTCATGCACAGAAAACTGCTAGAGGTTATCTAAAAAAAAGTGTTCAAATGGCCTGTGAGTTACAGAGAATAGAACATGCTTTTTATGGCCTATGGTGATGTTGGTCAATTTGTCGGCCTGTGTATCTGATCTACAGTATCTATCTGATTTTTACAGTGCATTTTTACAGTGAAAGAGTAATGAAGGGCTGTACTCAAGTAGAAGTACTGTTACGTTACTGAATTTGTCAACTATAAATAAAAAAAAACAAACTAAGAATTCAAGAGATGTTCACGTGCACAGTGCTCTTCTCAATCTAGTTGATAGTTTAATAGAAACAGAAGATCCATGTAGAAAATTTGTACTTTCAAAGAAGCAGATTTCTCTGATGAATAATAAAAGGTATGGATGGATCAATATGTTTGATAAAAGAGGAAATTTGTCCCTTAAAGCATAGAAATGTCTTTGAACATGTGTAGAATACATGTAATCAGAAACTTCTCTCAATGCCCTGCAAAGAGTCAGTCAATCTGGCCTAATCTGACTCCTTACTCCCAATTACCCCCAACTCAGGCACAGTTCTGGTCAATGTGTTCACCTGTGCCAGAGTAAAATTATAGGCTTAATAAATACTCATGAAAGGACATGTACACAAAAACATTACTTAGTTACAGTAATGTAAATACTTGTAAGTCCTTACTTCCAACCCTGGTGAATTACCCAACAAGTCTCCATATAGCTACACAACTATAGGTTATATCCTACAAAAATGATCATCTCCTTATCAACTAACCTAATCTTATGACAGGGCATTCCAATACGTAAATGGCATTTTAAAAAAATGAGCTTTATTTTCTGCCACCGTGTTGGTTAAATCCTGGTTAAGTTCCTGGTTATGTTACTAAAACTACTTGGTTAGGTTTAGGGAAAGATCGTGGTCTTGGGTTAAAAGAAGGGGTCATTGGTGATTGCTAGACAATGGGATCACCAAGACTTTGGTCCAGAGCATTGCTCAGATTGCCTGATCTTTCTGTATGACATCAATAGGCAGATGATACAGATGATAAACCTTTACTAGTTTTAAAAATCCATATGTAATTTGTTTTCCTCCAGCGTCAACCTCAGCCGTATGACTCATAGAATAGTAAAATCATTAGTTAAATGTTTATTTTGTTCAGTGTTTATATTCTTATTCTTCACTGCATTTCTTCTCATGAATAAACAACTTGTAAAGATGAATTGCCTCTCAGGAACAGAACAAAAAAGGTTAACATTGTACATTTTCCTATGCTGTGTAGGAACATTAGACAGTAACTCCGTTCCAAAAACCATCTCCTCAAACAGACCTTAAGCTGACACATGGCATGTTTACTTTGCAACTCCACGAGAAATCATTTCTGCAAACTTCTGAGGCAACATTCATACCCTTTACATAAGTTTGCCTCTTTTCTTTTTTCCCTGAGAGAATGAGAAACATGGAAGTGGGTGCTTTTTGTCTGCAGACAGACAAGCCAAATTGGACAGAATCAGAGGAGTTTCACTTTCACGCTCTGCATCTGCAAACACATGCAGCTCTTGTCATCTGTTCCTGCCACAGCCACTTAAAAAAACGACTGATTAACTCCCCCCACTGACTGTTAGAGCTGAGCTAAAACAGGGAAAGCTGTCCTATAAACTAAAATATTACCTTCACCTTTTACCTACACGATGAAACCTTTGCCACTTTAGAAATCATTCTGTTATTTTCCCCCTGAGCGCTTCATCTCCAAAAGGATACATTGGCTCACTGGAGATAACAAAGTTAGCTAAGTGCTCGTCTTCACTCATGTCAACTTCGCCCCAGTCGTCCCTCCCCAACAACCCTCACCCACCCTATTTCCTTGAACTTGCCAAACAACACATACAAACACACTCGCCAGCAGGCATATCCCCTATTAGCACTTGCACCCAATGATTTGTTTGTTTCAGCTGAAAAGGTTAGCCCTCGACATATTGTGTGGGGGTAAAACATGCTCCAGTTAAGGCTACCTTAATCTACCTTTTCTTCTGGGAGTCTTAATGAATGTAGGCAGAGGAGGAGCGTCATTACTGGCTTGCCTGGCAGCTCCATCACATCAAGTGATGCTGAACCCTTGTCAGAATTATAGGTGCAAGACACTGTCATTCAGCTGGAAAGAGGTGAAGGCCTGGTTAATGAGAAAGTTGGATGGTGAAAAAATCCAAATAGTTGAACTCTTTTCATTATACTGCAGGCCCCATTGTCTGATATTACATTCACATTGTTTCCTTCAAACCTATCTGACATGTAAAGGAGAAGATAAATCTGATTCACACTGTAAAACCTCTTCAAACTGATATCGTATTGCTTTATAATATGCGCTATATACTGCAGTGCTGGGAAAATCCCCACTGGGACTCCATAGTGGAACACAGATCAAAGACTGTTTCTCTGAATTTGAAGACAGGTACCTTCATTGTGTCTGTTAATGGTGTTAAGCATCCATAATCGGATCTCCTGTTTGTCCTGTCTCAGAGGAGGTTTTGTAGA
Organism: Protonibea diacanthus; assembly: GCA_028641955.1. NCBI lineage: Eukaryota > Metazoa > Chordata > Actinopteri > Sciaenidae > Protonibea > Protonibea diacanthus. The sequence continues at coordinate 13,374,909 of CM053990.1, forward strand.
CTTGACGGGAGTGTCAACTGATCTATTGGCTGGGAACAAGAACATAGGAACATGGGTTTTACCACCATGTTACAAGTGACTGCCCCAGAAGTTATATACAGAAATCGAGAGCGGCTGTGGTTGCCAGTGCTACGCCTGTTTTGAGCCATTTTTTAGGACCACTTTCCTGACATGGTTTCTGATCCCTATGGGGGTCAAATGGTAGAGAAAAAAAAATGTGTGGAAAACTGTGCTAATGACAGTACAATAAATGGACAGAGCTTCTTAACCTTGTATTATTTCCAGTGGCCAGCAGGGGGCAAGACCTTGGCTGCAAAAAAAAAAGTCAGAATTTATTGAGCCTAATGGGGAAATGAGCCTGCTTCTCGCTTGATTTATGACCTTCAGGCACTGCAAAACCAAAATTGCATCATTTGTAATGCCAAACTCAAGAGGGTGACGTCACATTGCTTTCACATTTGTGCACATGGATTTCTAAACTGTGCACATTCTGATGCTTAGTAAACCACAACTTCCACAAGTATCTGGAATTCAGCACAAAGGGAAGAAAAAGGTTTCCATTAATAGCAGTTTAATGAAACACAAATTTGTAATTGGTGTGAGGAAAATAGTGAACTTGAATAACACCTGAATATCCTGTACAGTATACCTAAAATACACGTTACAACATGTTAGCAATTGTACAATTTCTCTTTGATTGTTAAAGCACAAGTGGTATTACAAAATACCTCTGATTCCCTGCAGTTTATTCTCACATAGAAATGATGCATTTATAATCAAAGCCAACACGGAAAATGGAAAATGGAAAACCCGAACAATACAAAAACGGGACAAACAAAATGAACAGAACAATTCAGTGAATGAATATAATGATCTAATTCTGTTGTTCGAGTTATCAAACCCTTATCTTAGGATAATGAGCTTTAAAAAACTAGTGAGGACCTTGAGGAGATAATTAGGAGATTACAAGATAACTTGATATCTCCAACAAGAAAATTAAGTCATGATTATTGAGATAGCATTTGTAAAATAATTGGCAACCGTGATACATGTATGCTTTTAGCAAGTAAACTTTTCTTACAGATGTCCTGTTGCTCTATTGGCATGTGTGCTTAGGTTTAAAAAAAGTTGTAGAATCCTTTGCATTGTAGGACTGAATGATAAACCAGAAAGGGAGACCGATTGCCCCCAGTCCATTGCTGACACACTCAACATGAAAGCCATTTTCAATTGGACACAAGCATTCAGGGGACATTGTCGGTAGTCTCCATCTATTTCTCCGTACCTCTCTCAATGGCAGGATTGTGAAGTAAGGCTCTGTCTCCCTGTGGACAGCTGTGAGCTGAATTTCCACTGAAGTTTCCTTGGTAACAAAGCTGTTGAGCCTTGAGCTCTTACAGTACATTCCCATTTGCACTTTGTAAAGGTGAAGGTACAGGATTTGGCTTGACAGTGGGGAGTCACTTGGGGCCTGGTCTACGTGAAGCAATTTTGACAGATCAGCAATTGGGTTACAAAGGGGAGGCTTGTCTGACTGAGAAACACAGCTTCAACAACAGCCAAAACTCTGGGTTTTCTTCAAAGATGAACATTAGTTCTTGTCTAGCTAATTACCCAGCTAGCATTTTTAAACCAATGTTTAAGTATATCAGCACAGAGACAGACAATATAGATTGGCTCCATTTGTCACAAGTGTCTTCTATCTTCATAACATTAAGATTTAATACAACTAGCAGTCACACAGTCTGTGGTTGCCATGCTGCTAAAGCTCTTTGATGGACAGTTTGAGATGTAGCCAGTGGAGGCGGTGTTAGATCTTTCAACATGTTGGATGTGCTTACGAAGATAAGCCATCTCAATGCATTTCAACTGCAGTGCATTGTATGTGCATTTACAGCTTACATTAACTTGTGTTTTTCCATATTCAGGTAAGTTGTCCGTGTAGTTTGAAGGTTAATTTCACATGCAATTGGAGCCTAAATGTCACAAAAAAAGAAAAGCATTTTTAAAGCTGCTTTTTGTGCTTCTGTTTGATCTCCAGTCATTTTGACCATGATCCAATACCCACAGTGGCCGTGATTAGCATATCACTCACCACAGTCTGCACTTGGCTCTGTCCACATCAAAGCATCAGCTTTAAGGGGAAATGAGCAAGGTCTTTACAGCCCCAAAGCTCACGTGACCACGATCTGCAACCGTTTGATAAGTTGTTGATAGAGATCTGTACTGGCAACATGTAGAAGCAGATAAGCTATGCTGATGTTGCACTTTCCACCGGTTGCCTATTGAGGTCATAGATTATTAAATACAGTTTAACTGCTGTATATTTGCTTTGTATTCATCTCAAGTAACAGAAACACAGCTCAGAGAATAAAAAAAAAAAAAGCAGGTCTGTGGTCCTCTTAAGTGTCCGTGTACTTTTCTTCAAACCGTCAATGATCCGAAGGAAACATACACAAGAACCAACATGCCCTCACTTCAGAGATACACCGTCCCAGGAGAGGACTAATGTTGTCTTTACTAATCAAGGTGTTTAGGAAGGAACAGGCAGAAGAACACAGTGAAAATGGAGCCGTCAGTGTCGTTCCCCTGGGCTGCACTATTCAAGCCAACCGTAGAGGAAATCACAAGACTCAGACACATACCGGGAACGGAATGGCTACTTTGACTGAAGTGGTTTTACAGTAAATAGGTTCTCCCTTCTGTTGTGATCAGGGATTTAAAGCTGGCTTGGTGCGACAACCCAACATACTCCATTAATGGAGAAAGCAAGTGCAACATCAAGATATTGAGTCTGACAACATAGAACATGCTGCTGATAATGAGGTGCCGAGATGTTGATTTTCTTGCTAAGCAAGAGAATATAGTTAGTTGGGGTTACAAACCTGAATACATTAACAACACAGACATGAATACATATATATGTTGATTTGCAGATGAATGTGTATGTATAACATCCTCCTAAAAAAGGATGCTTCAGTCAAAGATGGCAGTAAGGAACAGCTCTCTTTCAAACACAAACACATAATCTAACAATAACTATTATTCTTTGTCAATGAAATATGGTTTTCAGTGGGGATAGTGCATTAATATTTCAGAAATGTACTGAGCATTTATGATTGTGCACAGTAATTCAGTGCACAATACCTGGAGCATATTCAGTTGTTTCCTAACAGCAACTGAAGAAAACTGAAAAATTAAAGGGACACAAATGCAATTAATTCATTAAAGTGGAATGGAGGCAAGAGATGGCAAGAGCAGTGAATCTGGGTCAGGGATTTGATTCTGGCTTTGACTCCCGCGTCTTCTGTGTGAATGAAAGTCAAGCCTGTACATGGTGATGCGGGCTGCGTGGGAGGAGGCTTGACATCTTAATTCCCCGATCACGACATTAGCGAGAAATCCAAAACAGAGATCTAAAAGTCAGTCAGCAGGAAGGGAATTGGATTGGATTCCTATATGTTTCAGCAGTATTTTCAAAAGCTCTTGTACATTGTTGTTGGTAGCACTTCTGTTAAGAGCAATAAAAGGCAGATGGTGGAAGCTCTGAATTCTGCCTGAACCTTATGTAAGGTGATCTGCGTCAGGAAGCAAAAAAATAAGCAATACATTTATGGATCATTAATTCTCTTTATGGGTAGGCTAGAACTGTTGCAGGACAATATGGAAGTGTATCTCTGTAAACCAACTCCAGAAAACAGCATATTATACTATCACTTTGTAATAGAAGAAACATATTGACAAAAATCTGTATCATGATAAATCATTTTTAATAAAGATATCTGAAAGTCAGGGAATGTTCAATTAAAGGTGGGATAGGAGATTTTTTTCTGGAGCGATTTTTACCATGTTGCTTGAAAACCTCTTCACGACCCCATTGCAGCCAGTAAAATAGGCGGTTTGTCAAAAAAAAAAAAAAAAAAACGAAATGTTTTAGTCCAGTCTAGAAATCATGGGAAAACACCGTCCAATCACGTTGATGAGGCTGCGCATTACGATTGGAGCTGACACGTCCATCAAACTTCAGTCCGCTTCTCCCTCCCCCTCTGCGCGTTCACCCATTCGTGAACGACTAGAGACCCTTCCATCACTGTGAAGGCGTAGATTCGAGGGGAGGTCTGAAGAAAAGGCATGGGTGTGTATTTTCAAAATATAGCTTGCTGGAACTGTTTTTCCAACATCTCCTACCCCACCTTTAACCTCCAAAAATTCAGCTGACTGTGTTTTTTTGTTGGGGGTTTTTTAACTCGTCTTGGCAACAAAAGCATGATCACCTTCATATTTTCATCCCTGGCACCTACACATTCATCATATTATATCTACTGACCATGTTTAGTTGATGACAGTTACAGCTAAAGTCAAATGAATTCATCAACTACTGCCCACGTATTTCTTAACATGTTCCTAAAAAAAAATCATAGCATTTTCAGTTTCAATTTTACTCTTCTCTGTACAAAACCTTGTTACCAAATGCAAGGGCAGCTGGCTAATTATGTGTGGGAGGTCTATTCAGACTTTGTTAAGCGGTGGAGGATGAATGATCCTGCTGTAAAAATAAAAACATGGGGTCAAGGGAGTAAGTTAGTTAGTTTGTTACTTAAAAACTTTATTGTCAAAAATGTGGAAAACAAGCAAGGAAGAGAAAAGTTGAGCTTTGTTTAAGAGACACTGTACATCATATTATTTGGCTGATTAACAACGAAGCTTTGCTTTCTCCTTTGTCAGTATTATTGACAAGGAAAAAAAGCCGCTGGAGAAAACAGAATTTGTAGGCATGAATCCTTCCCTGAGTAATTACTAATTGCGTATCTGATAACACGTAACAGTCCAGCATTTAATGCTTCATGGTGTATGAGGAAGCATGCTCGGTTGCTTTGGTGATCTCTCCAAGGAGAGAGAAAAGCCACATTCCTATATTACTGATCAATTTCCTGCAACTTCCGAGCTAAAACAAAGCACAAGTGCCACTCCATCTTATCTCCATGACCAACATGCATGTATGAGCATATATTATTCTCAGTTCCCGCTTGTATGTGCATCTCGGGCAATGGAGAGAAAGGTCTCAAGTCTAAGTCCAAAACCAATGTTTATATTTTACTACATACTGTAAGCTTGCATTTGCAAAGCGTACACTCTATTTATTTATTTAAAATGAAGTAAGAAATACGTGGGTGAAATATGCTTGAATATGTATGGAGCCCCTAAGGGCGTATGAGCAAAAACTTTTTTTTCTCCATGAGTTTCTAATGTGTTCCAGATACATATAGTATATGTTGCTCTACTTGTTTGGTTCCCTGCCGCTTACTTGATCAATAAAACACTACGGATTTTTAAGGATTATTCCCACAGCAAAAGTCTACAGTATTTTAGATTTTTTTTTTCTTTAGATTTATAGAAAAATGTGTGTGCAGTGGACAAGAAGTGCATCAGAAGGCCCTCCCACTAACTGGCAGTGAGACAGCCCAGAGCACTCATAGACTTATCAGGACTACAAGCCAACATTTAAATCAGTAAGGCTAGAATCTGGGAAGAGGTGTTACTATAAAAAAATAAAGCAGCCGGTACACAAACTACATAAAGTGCCTTACACAAGCGTAAGCGACTATTCTTAAATAAAAATGCAAATGTATGCAGGGAAGAATCCAATCGGGTCTCTGCTTTGTGATAAATATGAAGATTCCGTGATGTAATACTCGTGAGTTCAAGTGTTCACAGATGCACAGATAATACACGAAAAAAAAAACCTGCATATCATGATTCCTCGATGTGACATGAAAAGATCTACACTTCCCACATCTACACAGTTAATTCACTGGCAGAACTCCAATGAAGGAAACTAATACATAAAACATGCTCTGCATAGCAGCCTCTCTGAAACAAGGGACCCATAAATAATAGTTTGGAGAATAATAGATTATAATTTTTATTGCAACTTGTAGGCCATAAATTATAGACCATAATATTATGTGCATATTTTTTTTTAAATCTCATTTTATGAATGGAAACGTGTAAAGAGAGAGCATGAAAGCCTGTTTTGTACTGTGGCAATGCGAGCTGACATCGGATCTAAACACAGCATCAAAAACAGCTTTGACTTCATGCTAACTAATTAATCTCTCACCTTGAGATGTAATACAACTGATAAAATGCGATGCGGCGTAGTATATGATATTTATATGATGTCCAGTTTTGGGGGTGCAACCGCAGCCTCACTGCAAGCGACCTGTTACCTGACACAGCCGCCTGGAAATGTTTTGATCACAGCAATACCGAATTATTTTACAAGACTGTCACTTGTTTTTGAAGCACATATTTGTCATTTTGAAATGAATCTTTAATATTCCGTGACAGTGCCGGGACAACTGTTCTGGTGTGTGAAATCCATTACGAGACCCTAATGATTTATTGAGTCTGAGAGAGACCGCAAAGTTTCGATTAAAAGCAACTTCTCGGTCTTTTCAAACCCAGTGCTGCAGACAGCGAGCGTCAAGAGTGAGGGAGCGATGTGAGGCAGTGTGTGGTGGGAGAGTGGTAATAGGGAGAGAAAAATGCATCTGGCCAAGTTAGACAACTTAATTAAAACAATGTTGATTACTTTGTCAAATGATGGCAATTTAAAGGCTGAAGGAGGATTCGGAATAAAGGGAGATATAAGAGGCTTAGAACTCTTCTGATTTTCATTATTGTGTTAGTTCTCCATGAGGAAACAGCTAGCCACCAAAACTCACTCCCTCGGCTAATTAGTGTTATTTTAAAAAACGCTGTTGCATAGTGATGAGATACATCACTGTCTCAGGTCTTGACAAATATTTCCAGAAGCTTCCACACAGCTTTGAGATTCAAATTTGGATTCATTTGCCTCCTCTTTTAGTCTGTATTCCCTGAAAGGGAGTTAGGTTGGTTGAAACTGAAGGAAGATGGTGACCAAGTGTTGACCCAGAATGAAAGTAATCACGGTCATAATAGCCTTGTTTCTGTCAGCATTTTCACGCTGTGTGCACGGAAGTGTAATGTAATCGTCCCTTAATTGGCTATATGAAGTGAAATAATAAAACTTTTTGAGTGCTCTAATGTAACATAATGTGATTACAATATTCATAATGAGACTGCTGAAACAATTAGTTGATTAATAAAAAAAAAAGGAAGAAAGAAAAAAGGAAAACAGAAAGTTTTGATAATTAACAATTAAAGTTATTTAACAAGTAAAGTTAAGCTGCTCTCTAAATATTCTCTGATTCCAACTTCTCCAGTGTGAGGGTGTGCTTCGTTCTTCTGTTCCTATCTATCCACCCACCCATCCATCCATCTTCTGTTGCCACTTATCCTTATCAGGGTAAGACTGATTTTGAATTGCTGGTCTGAGAAAAACTAATAGTAATTTGAAGAAACAGTAGTTTTGGTTAATAAATATTATAGATTCAATTATGCAATTATGAACTGGTCAACCTATAATAAATACTCAATAGTTGCAGCCCTGAAATAAACTACTGTGTTAACGTCCTTGTGTTATTTTGTATTTTTTTTTTTTTTACAGTACAATATAATACAACCTTATAGATATTCCGATATTCAGCCTATATCACACCGTGTCCATGCTATGGTTGAAAGAACTAAACAGACTTTGGGCTAGGACTGTTTGTAGTAAGTAGAAAGAAAACCCTGTGTCTTTATGATTATAAGCAGACTCTATTCACAACACCTATATTTCATTTGAAAATGCAACCATCAACAATATCTGTCAGTTGTCATCTCTACGTGGCATGTAAAAAATGCATTATTGAGATGAAAAACACAGATCATTACAAGAAAACTGAGTGATGGAGAGGACCATCCGAACAGACAGGTTAACCTTGGAGTTGCACATACAGCAGCAGCTTCTTGAGCAGCCAGCTCAGTGTGAGAGATCTTCCTCTATTCCCCCAGCCACCCACCCACCCAACCCCCCTACCCCTCCAGCATTTTCAGAGCATGTCAAAGACCCTGAGAGGTTAATTATTTGGTGCATGATCTGTTTATTTATTTAACTCAGGCCGCATTCCCACCACTCTTATCTATTCCTTCACAGCATGTCAGGGAGCGGGCTGAATCCTAATAAACGAGATTCCTTTTGCAGCTCTGAGCTCCGCTATTAAAAGTAGTGCAGCAGGTTTGGGAATGGAGATATCAACTGAAGTGCACAGTGGCATCAGGCAACCATCTTCTGCTGTCACTGTGTAAGACTTCACAGGAATTCAGAGAGCTGATCTGAGATTGTTCTCCAGCCACCATCAACTCAGCTGCTGGTAAATATCCAAAAAGGGTGTTTGTGAATGTAAATTGAGGAAAATGTGAAAAAGCCTCAAGGTAACTGGTGGGACTTGACTGCAAATTGCAAATCCTGTGCTTTTCCTCTCTTAATGTCAGTCAAGAAGAAAGAAAGCGTATATCTAAGTGGTGACTTGAACCTGCCGTGCTGTACATTAAATCTTGCAATTCACACACCAAAACACTCCATTAACATGGAGTGTGTGGGTGGCAAAGATCTATTTAATAGATAAAATGGTAAATCCACTCAAGTTGTGAGTGTTGCATTGTCCAGTGCAAAGAAAGATGGTGAATGGAAATTACAAGCAAAGCCAGCTCAGGCCAATCTCCCTATGAATTATTTAATATTACTCATATTAGAGCATTTTGCAGCCCACAAATAAATGCCTGTTCAATGCCAGTGTTCATAGCCTCAATACTGTAGGAAATACACTGGCCGTTATTTAGCTGGAAAGTGTGTGTACCATGACCATTTTTTTTTGTGCTACAGTTCGGATTCCATCAAAAAGATAATTAAGAAGGCAGTGGGCGCAGCTCAACACCACTCAACTAAGAAATGCCTGAATCAGTCTGTGACATCCGTAAGTAAACCACAAACACCATCAAAACTTTAGTTTTCCTCTGAGAAACTTTGATTTCATCCAGAGTATATATTTTTCTGCCAATCACCTGCTGTGGTGCTCGGTTTGCCTCCATACTGCCTGGGGCCATCACACCACACAGGATATACCTCAACAGCCTAGAACATGCGTCAGCCTTTTTCTTTTTTTTTTTTTTTTTTTTTATAATCGCCAGCTTGAGGTTTCATCCGGTCTATCTTTTCTTGCTCACCTGCCAGCCGCAGGGAGGAGAAACGCTGACCGATGTCGGTGCGCTCTGCCTCGGAGCCTACTCTAATCTCATGTAACCCTCACAACCGCTCTTTTGTTAACCTCCAAACGCCCTTGCCATTGTTCATCCACGTGAAGAGCTACGCGCCGCTTTCCTGGCTGGTGCATTATAAATCAATTATGTTCTGCTATGGAACCAATCACTCTAATCTTTTCTCTCCAACATCCACTGAAATCATAATGATGACTGAGCCCATTCATCTTGGCTCATGTGACTGGCACTAGTGGCACTGTCACCCAACAATATCACAGTCCTCCTGTCAGCTCACACACACACACACATTAATACTACAAAGGTTTTAGCTATTTAAATCAGGGTGTCTGTGTATTATTTAAAGTATAAAAATGGTAAAACACCAAAGTCAAGAGTGATCTTTGACGTTCTAAAACTGCTATGGATCCAAACGACTGCCCTATCATTGCTATAACTGGCACAACATGCCCCGCGACCCCCCTCTGTAAGCACTTTTCCTGATGGTGCTGATTTACAAACCACAGAACCTGATTGCACCAGCTTCTACTGCAGACCAGGACACCCACCCTGACAATTTATCTCCCTGGAAAAAAAAAGAGAACACATTGATAAAGAGAGGTCTTAGCTCAAGGTAATGGAAAATAGAAGTAAACCCTGTTTTTGAAACAAATAAGCCGAAGAGTCAACAGGGACTTTTGTACTTAAAGCTCTGCAGAGTTGAACCTGACACCTTTAATGGGAAACGCAAACCACAGGAATATGTATTATATTTGATCCGCGGACATGCTTAAGTGTTAAGAGAGTTGTAGTTAACACCGTCATTTACAAAGACGAGCATTGGGGAGCCATTAGGCTTGTCTTGTATTTGACTTTGTGAGTAGCTGGATGTTTAACAACGCATGGGAGTCTGAGCAGGTGCCAGAGTGATTATTCCACTGCCCTTTTAACCACAAACCACATTTCTCATGTTAACACACACACACACACACACACACACAGGCATGCACAGAGAGAGAGAGGCGACAGACCAACCCACCCACATTCAGGCGACGTGATAAGATATTCTGCATGACAGCTGTGGGTACAGAGAGGAAAAGGGATGTCTAGGGATTGGCTAAATCCAGTCTGCTATATACAGAACACACAATAAATCCTATTGGCTTTATAAAGCATCTTGCTCTCCTTCATCTCCCACAACCTTCTCAAATCAAGTAACAGCAAAAGAATTCCAAAACCTCTAGCCCTGCAGCTACTTCAACTCCAATTTTGACTCAAACCCTGAAGCAGAAACTAAAGGCACTTTGGTCATAATATTGTCTCCAGAGGTTAAGTTGAAACATTGCTTGTTGCAGCAGGGTAACGCTTCATGCTACCTCACAAGGTCTTTAAAGGAAATATCGTCCCGCTGGTACATACTCTTGGAAGTAAATGGGTGAAATTCAGTGCATTCCCATTCCCCCGGCCTACTGTACTTAATGTACTTTGGCTTATAGTTGATGTTAAGTCATCTGTAACTTTTCTCTATGTTCTTGGATAGAGTAAAATATCTCAAACATATCCAGAAGCAGCTGAGGATATGTAGTTTCCTTTCGCCATCAAGTTTAAACGGTTTCTAGATGAATATTTATATTACAGTATTTAGTTCAATCGTCGTATTCTGTCAGCTACCAGGTAAGATGCTCTCGTTGTGAGAGAAACTTGGTGAACTGAGCAGAATCATCGACATTATGACTTTGTTCGTAAAAGTGGACCGAATCAAATTGCAACTCGCAGGCTGACCAAGAAGTCAAACAAGGGAACAAGTAGCACCGCTCAACACAGCACAAGCCTCTCTCTCTCCGTAAAGAGAATAAACACAAAGCAGTGGTGTTGTCAGTAGCATGTCATGTGTTGCTTTGTATTCTACTCTACGAGGTCTACCTTCTGTAGAAGAGTTTGTTTGTCTTTCTCATCTGCAATGGACTTGTCTTTGTGTGAAAGTTTAATATCAATGCATCGCGTAGAGAAAGAACTATACTATTTGATTCCGAGACGCAAGAAAACCTGAAATTTATTATTTATGTACTGCAATGGCTTTCTGCAAATTTTGCAGTGTTTGTTTATGCTTCAAGATATTTCCAGCTGCACTGTGAATGTCTTTCTGTCATCTATTCTTAGTCAGATATCAGCTGAATAAGAAAAGTACAGTACACCATCAAAGACCGAGATGGCCTAGAAACTGATTTTTTTTTTTTTTTTTTTTTTTTTAAACAGTAGTGTTCAGGTGTGTTTATGTCATGCAGCACGTTTATAGTGAGACAATATGAAGCAACAGTCTCTATAAGTCACTCCCAATATATGGAATTGATCCATCAGGCAATCTATTGAATTTCCCTCGGGACAAAACTGATTCTGAAATCCTATTTAACTCCATGATAGCTTCATACCAAAATCAGATATACACGGGCTCCCTGGAGAGTTGCATTGTACTGCTTCATCTGCCTTTACGAGTCTCCTCATTGGTTAAGTATCAGCAATCATGTGTGTGTGTGTGTGTGTGTGTGTGTGTGTGTGTTCGTGTGCGCGTTTGTGTGTTTGCGGGTGGGTTATCTAAATGGCAGCCACTTTTCTTGATGGGCTTGTTTGATTGATAAAAATAATTTAACCACGGAGACGAGAGACAATAAATAAAACTAGCAGGGAGCTGCAGCAAGGAGCGCAGCTAAGGCACAATTGTTTTTTAATCTGGTGCTGATGAGCAAGGTCACCAGCGATGATTAAAGTGTAGGGGGCCCATCATAGCTGCGCAACTGCTTGGGTTTTCTGTTTGCACCTTGATGAGATGAAGGGAGCATGCACAATGGAGTACCATGCCGAACCTTAATCCCTGATTTACTACCTTTGGCACTCATTGATTGAAAAGAGCAGCACATCATGGCTGATCTACCTAACAAGGAATGGGTGAAGGGGAGATTAAAGAGTGCGTGCGTGTGTGTTTGTGTTTGAAGTCTGTGAAGTGAGCCACCACCTACACACCTAAGTCATCTAAATCGCCGAAGTTGTGAAGCAGACAACCATGCTGATAGCAAGAAAGATGGAAAAGAGCCCGAGCTGAGAAACTGAGTAAACAGGCCAGTGGTTTGTGCTATGTAACATGTTCCCTACTGAGCTCCTGTTTACACATATAATGACTGCGATATGGACATGCACATTTCCAAAGAGGCTCACCCACGCATAGAGAAGGCACACACTAACACATACACATACATCCAATTAAGCAGGGGAGCTTGAGATAGGCATGCTTTAAAAGCTCACAATCAGAGAAGACTGACTTAATTAAGACTCCTACATACTGTATCTCTGATGGCATTTCATCTCTTCTAAGATCCCTCCGGCTGCAGCGAGCATCTGAGCTCACCAGGGACCTTCCGGCAACTTGCAACACCAACACATCAGCCTCACATTCCTCAACGGAGTCGTGATGATGAGCCACAGTTGCCATTTTCCAACAAAAAATGTTAAAAATATTTTTCCTACATTGTTTAAAAAAAAAAGTGTGACGCCCCATGTGAGTGATTAGTAATTGCCTGTTCAGACTTTCAAATGAACACACGGCCGCAGGCTACACTGCCACAAAAAGGGGGTAACCTGAGAGCTTAGAACGACCCAGAGCTGCGGAGATGTGTTTGAGCCCAGATGCTAATTGGTATCCCCGAACTGATTCCCGTGCTTGGGATCTGATTAGAAGATAAAGAGTATTTGGTCTTCGGTGAGTGTTGCTTTGCTCACTCATTTTCTCTGCATTTCCTGAACACACAAACCATCTCAAGAGATGACAATAAAAAGCAAGCAAACTCCATTTGAGTCCATTTGAGTTTGAATTTGAGTCCAAAATGAAAATGTAAGCAGCTCTCTGACGAACATGACCGGACTGAACTGGTGGCAGTTTGACACGTAGCAAAAATGTTCCAAAGCACAGACGCAGGCAATAAATAAGAAATGAAAACAACAAGACCTAAATAGAATAACTGGTATCCCATTGGAACTGAAATCTACAAATAGACAATAAACAAGTCAAAGCTACACTCTTAATTCTGTTTTGTGGGCAGCATGAAGACCTGATGCTGTGCAAGAATAACACTGATAATCTCAAAACTTCTGAAAATACTCATCTTTATTCTACTGCAATGTTGTCCCATTGCAACTTTAGTAAAATCTTCACATGGTGTCTCAGGCGAACTACAGCAGCGGGGATGGCAGTAGGGCATCTCCCTCCACATTTGCGTGTCTATGAGCCCTTTGTGTGTGTGGTTGTATTTCAGGGGAAAAACTTGAGTGAATAAAATAATAAAAAAGTATCTATCTAATCTAATCTAATAAAGTATCTATTCTATTCTTTCAATGAAATGTAAAATGAGTAAAGGTTTCACTGAAATATTAAAATTAGCCCTGAAACGCTGATTCGCTGATTTCCCAGTAAACTTCCTGAAAAATGCATCAAACTTCAGCAGGAAAACACTTGGCAGAATTAAGAACCTTCAAAGACAACACTCTTTGTTATGATATTATACAACAAAATACAAGACTCTGAGGCTGCAGTTTGGCATAGCCTGCAGGAAGACAGTGGGGACAAAGATTCTGTTAACATACACTTCACACAGTAAGGACATGGAACATTTCAAGCAGTGACATTGTTGCCAGTGCAATAAATACATGAATGCCATTTCACTTGAGAGACATAATAATTTTAGTTTGTCATCAGTTAGTTCTAGAAAAAAAAAAAGTTTGTCAGGATAAGCTCAACAATTCATGTTCTTGGACTAAAAAGCAAATTAGTCAAAGTACTCGTCCATCTGCTCAAGTGGGAGTGAAATGGGCCCTGTGCAGTGTTGAGTTTTAAAACTATCCATTTATTAATCCACACATTCAAGAACAGCAACTGTATAACCTTTCAGGATATGGCAAAGGACATATCTGAGCATATTAAACGACACGTTTACACTTAACTGATTCCTGCATTCCGATCAGATCGGATATCTATTGGCAATCAAAAGTGCAAGGGCAACCAAGAAGCTTTATAACAAGCTACAGTTATGAAATTGCACTTGAATTTGCTGTCATTCCCCATGTCTCATTAAAGCACCGTGATCAAATCTCAACATGCAAATTAGATAGGCAGAGCTGACCCGTGTTGTCAACAAACACGTTGTATTTCAAATTAAGGGAAATGAAGCTTGGTGTTCTGACAGGTGTGCAACAACAGGCAAGGCGAGGGTCACGTGAGAGGTGGCGATAGCTGAAGGTATCCCTGGGCTATTTTTCAGGATCCTTGCTAACTATGCTAAGATAAGAGCAACTGAAGAAGCTTGCTAGCAGTGCTGCCAGCTTGGCAGTCACTTGGAGTCCCTCTACGGACTCATAAAAACTGTTTTTTCTTTATCCACATAAGATTTCTAAGGAATTCACGATACTGCTACAGTACCATCACATAAAAAAGGGGGTCTAAAAGTCGAAGATGAAATGTGCAGTGACTTTAGAATAGAAGAGTTCATGCTTTGACAGAATGAAAGTAATGACCAAAAAATTAAACTACGTAAATTCTGAGAATTTCCATTTCTGTAAAGACAGGGTAATACACTTCTTCTCTGTAATTCAGTTGGCAACATGAATGTCAGTGATATAATGAACACTGAGCACTTTAAAGGTGACCGCCGTAACAAATTAGAAGAATCAGGCCAGAGTTCCGCATAATGAATGGGGTCAGTGAACAACCCGGTGTTAGTAGTGACCAGAGCACCTGGATTTGTTCCACCATTATTAAATATGTTAATACCCTGAACACTTTGCTGCTCCAGGAAGTTATGAGATCTTTCTGACAGCAAGAGGTGATGAAATTTCCATTTCTGATCAAAAGTAGTGATTGCTGTAATATTTTTCCAATTGTACATTACAGATATGAGGATTTTAGCCTCATGGTGGCATTAAAGGTAAAGTGAGGGGCTCAACAAAATAGTGTATATTATAAACATGTATAATGTGTTCAGGTCGATGCTGCCAGTGCAGCCATGCACAGTGATCCCAAGGTTGATACTGTTCTATATTTCTTTGTACTAAGACTGCAAACAGCCAATTGCTATATTTGAGCATTTTCATAAAAAAATAAAAAAATGAAGATACACAGTATTTCCCAAGACACTGTATTAATGTCAAACCAGGAGAGCTCCAGCAAGAAGTGCACGCTTTCACTTTTTTTTTTTTTTTTTTTCTGAATCTTCCTTCTGTTGCACTTATCCATACTGGAAGCTGGAGTAAAATATAGCCTGAACACAGCACATACACAGGGAAGCCAGTGTGGTCAATTGATTATTATTGAATGCAGTTATGTTCTAGCAATATCAATGTCATGTTAAATTATGTAAATACAGCTTTCCCTAAAGTCATTATTCATTAAAAAGACATGAATAAAAAAATACATGTGACATACAGTAGAGGGCATGTGATTCAAATGTGATCACATTCACTTGTGTTTGTGCTTGTATCTTGGGCACCAATAGGCACTTTGGGGAAATGGCCTACTGCGTACTAATGACACCAAATCTACAGATGGAGGTTCATCTTTTATGTTGAATTCATGTTTATTTAAAAAAAAAAAAAACATGAATGAACTGGATATAAATAAAAAATAATAATAAAAAAATGTGTATGATTTGACAGGAAGGATATGGCAGATTGTAATCTGAAAAGTAACTAGTAACTAAAGATGTCAGACAAATGTAGAGAATGGAAATACTGAAACAAAGTAGGCTACAAATATCTCAAATGTGTTGTAATTTTGTTGCACTTGATAGTGGCAAGGTTGTGGGTATCAAAAAATAATTATACATTCTAACTGTATAATTAAATTATCCCTGCCATGTTTGCTCTTGCATATTGTTTTCATTCCACCCCACCCCCTTGAGAACAAATCAAGTCTCAGTCTGACCAAAGTGAAAAGCTGGCAGCCCTGATGCACAAATAAAAACATACTAAACAATATTATATACCATTTCTGCTGGACTCTGTGAATAGATCCTCTAAATCTTACACAGTGGACCTTTAAGTATTAAAATAAGGATAACTTTTGCTGTGGTAAAACAACCTTTGTAAGGTGGAGGAATATATTCTTCACACTAGTCCACTCTGTGTGATCTCTGAGAAATCCTGTGAGTCTGTTGCTGGTTCTACTGAAGAAATGTATAGAAAGGTCAGAGAGTGGTTGTTACACTAAACTTCTCAACCTCTGTAAGATTTGGTGAAGTGGAGGATAAGTGGATATCTTGACGTTTCTGTATTTTTACATCACCTTTGTACCTAAAAACAGCATGCCATAGGGTTAGAATTCCCACAGAAAGGCAACTGACACTGGCTTGTTTATAGTGCTGCCAGTCCATTTTCTCCCTGCATCTTAGAGGGCTATTTTTAACAGGCTCATATAGCAAACTATTGTATCTACCTTGGATGTAAGCAAAACAATCACTTTAAACCCCCGTCATTATTTAATATGTGGCAGTTCTAAGAGATTTGGTTATGTGGTGGTTAAGGATGTGGATTTCTTTCCATGAGAAACAGACTTTTCTTGAAAATGTGTCCAGTTAGAGTTAAATTTAGGGGTTTCAATTGTTTTTTATTCTTGGGCTGTGAATCTGTCCATTTGTCAGTGGACAGTTTTTATTCAAACAGTGATAGAAGCGGGCAGAGAGCAGATCATTTACTGCCATTAACCACACAGCTCAAGGACCATCTGACATACTGGATTCCATTTACATCTTACAACATAAACAGTTTGAGTTCAAAGATGGGTCACAATTTTAAAGTCAGAGGAGTGGCTACAGCGGGGACTCGGAAATGTAAAAGACTCTAGTCTATCTAACCTGATGGCACAATCAGAAGTTAAAGGTTTGGTCACTGCCAACATAGCCAATGAGAACTGCACCAGCTCCACAGATCCACTGGTCAATATATCAGGATGAAATCAAAGGCTCATGATACTACATGACTGATTTTACAAACCTGGGCTTATTTAGCTTCTTTACAAACATTGTTTCGTCGAGGTGCCTCCATTCTAATGTCCATGAACCATACAAATTAGAAACCTGACTTGCAACAGACATTTTTTATTAGTGTCTAGGAAACAGTTTGCGATCCAAGTTTATTTCCTGTCGGAGATTGCAATTAGAAAACAATTATTAGAAAATCCAGAATCCATTTAAGCTTAAAACTCAGACGACCTGCATGGTACAATTTAACTATGAATGAATCACTGTACAATTATTTAGGACATTATGTTATAATAACATGATTATGTTATATTTATAGGTCAGTATGAGTAACTAATTGACAGTCTCGCTGATGAACAGATGGGTCATCTACTTTCACTGGTTGCATTAAAGGTATTTACAACTGCCATTAAGATATAGAGCAGAATAGTCGTGTTAAATGATACATTGATGGCCTCCCCGGGGATTTCCAGGCTAACTGCATTCACTACTAAGTGCTAAATAAAATGATAATGAAATTGTATTTTATGGGGGTTATACAGCATATGGCTCCTTGGCTCAGACAACTTGGCCCTCTGACTATATTTGTCTTTATGCTTTTAAAAATGGCCCACTATGGACTTTCCGGCGTCACCGCAACTACAGGATATTTGAAATTTCAGGCTTTCTTTAGATGTAAAAGGGAGAGCATTTTTTATTTTTTTAAGCATGAAGCGTCTGGAGAATGTACGGGTCAAAAAACCCTTTCACATTTCCTTTTTTGGGAAAACTCACAGTGATGTTTATTTTAAATAAAGAGGAAGATTGGAACTGGACATGCTCTGCAGTTGACATTGTTTCTGAACAGACAAAGCAAAAAACTAAATTCCACTGACAGATCCCCCCCCTAAAAAAACAAAAACAAAAGAAAAACTATAAAAACTATACAGTCTAGCCAGAAAATTTGATCTATTGGGAAGTGGAGCTGGTGCACACTCAGCAGAGATACAACCCACTAGTGACTGCACATATTCAATCACAAAGGAATCTCTGTACAGTACATCTGTACAAGGGCAAGGTGATGGTCATGGTCACTAGAGAGTCTATGACATAGCACCTTATAACAACTCATAAAATGTTCTAAAACAAGTCAGACATGAAGACTTCAGCAAAGTTTAGTGATAATTGTCTGTAAGTTCTTACTATGAGCAATATTTTTAGCAGAGGACAATGCTGACTGTCCAACCTAACATACTGTATTACATCTGGACTTCCTGTCATCCTTCCTGTCACATTTCTATCATGCATTGATGAAGCTGAAAGCTCAGCAAAAAGCAAGTAAACGAACCTCCTTTCCCAGTGCCAATAATAACGTTCACACTATCACATTTCCTATCGTGAAAATATGATTTTGTCCCTGTCACGTTTCCAACGCTGGCTTAGCCTCGGTTTTATTGCACCAAAGCTCTAGCTTCTTGTCAGCGCTTGAAAGTGGAGCACTCCATCCAGCTACATTAAACATACAAAATCAAAACAAATATGAAGAGAGCTCAATCTGGGCTGTAGAGCTGCCACATTACGTTGTTAAAATGTCAAGGAAAGGAAGCTAGACATTTCAACACAGGATGAGCGATGAAACAAAGGGTTCAAGTGAATTTAACGTGAAGCCAGGTAGATCTGTCACTGACATTTTCCTTGGCATTTTCTTAACTGGCTGCAAGCCTATCCATGTTAATCATCTTTCAAAATACCAGGAGTCCTTTTATTTGTACAATTACTTTAATATACCAGTAACTGTAAAGAGCTATGAATAACTATGTCTGCTAAATACTTGAATTAATCAGTTAGCAATGGTAAAATCTCTGATAATAGATGTGTCAAGCAAATTCGTGGTTTGAAACATCCAACCTCCTTCCTTAAATGCCCATACTACTTTAAAAATGACACATCATTAGTGGCTTTTATAAAAGATGTGCTGTTTTCCTATCCAATGCAAAGTGGAAGGCTTGAAATGGAAAGAATTCCTATTCTGCAGCACAATGATGCAGTGCACTTAGGATAATTGTGTTCCATTGACTGTCTCCCCCCATGGATACATCAAATGTAGCTGTGCATATTTCTATACAGAAGTGTCATGCACAAGACAGCTGCTACTTGAAGTAGCAAAAATCCAAGCAAATGCCTTTGGTCTAATTTCATGTCATTTCAAAGTATGAGGCTGGCGGCATTCTATATTTTTCAGTTCGTCAACAAAACCCATGAAAAGGCTGAAACTAAAAGTAAATTGATCCCATAGCCAGTGCAGATGCTCAAAGTACTCTTTAGAGCACCGACACAGTGCATGAGTATTAATCTGCAGTCCTCTATTTACTCAACGTCACGTCAACCTGATTCTGGTTCAACATTTTCTATCTTTCTGCCTTATGACGTGCTGACTGGAAGACAGCCAATAAGATTTCAAATATCAAGGTCGAGGTCAAATTTGGGGACATTTTTTCAGTCATTTTTTTAAAGCCTTTTCTAGTTCCTGGAAGTCATTCACAGGTACTTATTCTGAGCTACGATTGGTCTGTCTGTCATGTCTCTCTATAATTGCCATACTCGCAGTGTGTTGTCTTAACCCTGCATTAATCTCCTGTTATTCCAGATCCTGGCACTCCCTTTTTACTTGTAGTATCCTCTGTTATCCCACTATTTCCTATCACCTGACCTCCCATGCCAACCTGAACACCTGTTCCTTCTTCCCTATTGGCCTTCCAGTATATCAGCATTCCTGCCTGCTTTTGGAACTCTTCCCTCTTTCCTGATCCTTTATTGGATACGTTTGCCTCATCTTCCTTGCCTGTTTCTTACCAGATTTACATCTTTAATATGGGCCAATGGGCTTGGTGTAGGGAGGTCATAAAGTACTGAGAAAATATTATAACTAGGGATGGGGCCGATCAATCTGGTATCAGTATCGGGTTCCGATACCAATGTAATTCATGGATCGGAAATTTCCAATCCAACCAGTGGAAATTTCCGATCCGTGAGTTATTCTGTTTATGTCTGCTTTAATGTTGTCTGCTGAAATGACTCTACAACTGATTCCTGCTGGCAAACTGCGGAACGGATTTCCTGAACGGAGGCGTGTCTCAATGAGCCTTCCCTTCAGGAAGTCCGTTCTGCAGTTTGCAGCCAGGCAGCTATCAGGTTAGCATTGAGCAGCAATTGGGCTAGTGAACTTTTCCACACAACATGTCCACTGTGTGGAAATATGTTACAGCCGAAACGCCTCAGAGCAAGACAGCAACGTGCAATGTTTGCAAAGCCGTTATTCCGAGAGGCGGAACCTCCATGTGCTGATCACATGAAGCAGTCCTTTGTATTTTATTTAGAGAGGAGTAGTGTAAAGAAGTTTACCCTTTATTTCATATTTGACATTTAAAAACTGTGTTGCTGCATAGTAGTGATTTGTATCTGTGCTGTGTAGTTTTTTGATAGTGTATATTGTACTAGTATTCTTGGAATTTAATAAATATTGACAATCAATTTGAAACCCTTACATTTGCATATTTGTTTTCAAGATGGGATTTGTCCTGTTTTCTGACCTCATACTTACCTCAAGTTGCCTTTTGGGACATATATGCATACACACATATACTTACCTGTAGAGAGGAGTTTATTACAGCCTCATATCATAATAATAATAATAATAATATCATAATAATAATATTAAAGCAAACAGAGCTCTGGTATTGGAATAGTATCCGCAGATATCCAAATTCAGGTTAAAAATGTGGATCGGTGCATCCCTAATTATAAACTAATTGTCCTTCATGTTACTTGACAAGAAAACAAATATAGAATTATGTCAGATTTAGCCTTAAACTTGACCATATTACATCATATAAAGTACAAGTACACAGACATTGGCAATTACAGGTGAATCGGGGTTTGTAAAAAGGCCACTTTTCAAAGTGGCTCATTTATTTGAATTTTGGTACCCTGTCAACCCAGGATATTAGAGATTTTGGCAGTGCAGAATGTCAAAACATATCAAATCCTAGACTCTGTAACTTGAGTTAAGCATAATGGATGTGTCAGGGCTGTTTGCCATAATTTTCTTCCTTTGGTGTTCATGACAGTTTAGAATGCATGAGAAATAACAAGAACCATCAGTCCAGACTGCACTTTCCCTTTTATTCATATTATGCTTCAACTTTCAAAACACAAGTAAATGCTGGCTTTAAACATCTAAGAACCACTTCTGCAGTTTTGTGGAGTACCACCGTGACTTGCATTTATGATGTGTTGAGAATAGTTATTTGGTTCATAGACATTTCAACTCTACTACTCTACCTGTCCAAACAACATAAATAAAGGCAGTAAAGTACAAGTACGAATACATTGCTCCTAACAAGCTTGGCGTCCTATTTTTGTCTCCCTGTATGGCGAATGGCAGAGGCTTTGTGTCAGTGAAGTCATTTGTATTTTTTGCACACGTATTTTTTTTCTTGCACCTGTTTGGTATTTTGGTGACATGCTGAGAGTTGTGCCAATTTGAATACAAAAAGATTCAGTTAAGGAGAAAGATTGGTGTCAGTCAGCATTGGTGTAAAGGATGACCCATATTTCTGCCAGTGGCATCCTCCTTCAGCAGGTCAGTGGTATCTGGCACACCACCTTGCCATGGTCTTTGTTGGCAGATGTAGTTTGCTCAGTTGTCATGGAGACAGCTCAGTTATCTTATAATAGGTGGTGGCATATGGGGGCAAAGGTCGTAAACCCACCAATCGTAACTTACACTAAAGACGACTGAGATTCAGGTCCACAATGGGGAATTCACTTTCTCCAGCAACTACAGTAAATTCCTTTCCTGTCAGTCTCGTCATCTTGTGTCATTTTTATCAACCTTTTATTAGTCTCCTGAGTGTTTCTTTTATCTGCCGGTTTCACAGCCTCACAGTAAAGAACAGAAACAGCCTGAACAGTTTTGTTTAAAAAGTATTTTGGCTTCATCTGGATGTTCTTACCAGTGGGTTTTCTTTGCTGCATTGTTATGTTTCACCTGCTTTTTAACTAACCACCACCGTCTGACTACTAAATACTCTGTAGGTTCATTAACCATTGTCCCTGTATGCTTTCTCTGATCTTTTTATTGTGCTAAGCAAGTTATTTATCAATATTATTCATAGACTCCATTCCACATTTAGCTCCCATGTATTGGTTATTTGTTTGTCTTCATGTTACAGTGTTTTGTGTACAATAAGCTGCTCCAAATAAATTGCCCCTTGTGGGATTAATACAGTTGCTTGTATTGTATTGTATTGTATTGTATTGTATTGTATTGTATTGTATTGTATTTAGATGCAATCTCTTGAAAAATTGTGTTAAGCTAATGTTTCACAAACTAATGTATGATCCACGAAAGAAATTATTCCAGCTACAAATTATGAGATTCACATTGATTCCACCATGCATTGACTTCGAGTCAATGTGAGCAAGCACAAAGTGAATACACACATTTCTGTGGCTAGAAATTGGTGATCACTGAGGGAATATAAAATTCCTTTGAACTACCAAACACTTAAAAACACCAAACCCAGTTGCTATGGCTGGTGCACTCTGATCCAAAAAAAAAAAAAAAAACAAGACCCTTGGTGTGAACGCCTTCCGATTTACACCCTCCTTTCTCCTACCCTGTCCTCTTTGTCTTCCGATGGCTTCCTGTGTACAGTGGTTGAGTGTGTAAGAAGAGTGGGGGGGGGGGGTGTGTTCCCTCCATTGTGTTCGTACTGCTGACCTTGCCAGAACCAGAGCTAGAAGCATCTCTGTTATGGGCACACTGGCTCAGTGCATCAACTTAATCACTCTTGCCTCACATTTCAGCTGCATGAAACCTTCACCAGCGCTGACAGCAACAGGATGCACGCTTGGCCAATCGCTCCTCCATCTCCACTACCAACAGAGAGCAAAGAAAGTGCTTACCTAGGAGGAAAGAAAGAGAGAGGAAAGGAGGGTTATTCAATAACATTGCACTCAGCACACTCATGTGTTTCCAATTAGCTTTTTTATGTACTGTACATAGAGTATAATAAAACATATGTTATAAAACTGATGAGACTTGTTTTATAATAAGCCTCATCAACCAGCAAATAATTCACCATTATGTTTGAGCTGGCAAAATGGTAGTTTTCGAGGAATGGCAATGCATTTGCCTGGCTGCTGATAATAGTGAATCTATGTTCCATTATGTGGATCACAAGTGTCCTTTCTAGCAGGATCTAATAAACAGAGTGGGGGATTTAAAGATACGGTACAGTACATAATAAAGCGTCCAATAAAATATCAACCCCACATTTTCAAAATGGCATCGGGACCTGAACAGCTGCAAAAAATCTTATTCGCTTCTTACGGCACAAAGAATTAGAATCTTGTTTGTAATATGTCCTCTGCGGCATCTTGAAAACAAGTCAGAAAGTATACAAAAGTCAGAAAAGCTAATAATCCTGCAGTACTTCAACCAGATCATTGTTTCAGTTTACCAGGCTTCAGGCCTCCAGTTGTAGTTATTTGTTGTAGTTGTAGTTATATGTTCCTTGCGTTGTGTGACTTGTAACCTAATTAGTAACCAGCTTGTCCTTCGTACACCGCCATTACTCACATCATCTAACAAACTGCTAACTCTCGTGCATCCACCCTCGGGTCTTCTGCCCACTGCCTTTGCCAGCCATCCACCGAAATCCTTCATCCTTCAATAAACCTTCTTAACTACACCTTGCCCCTGTTGTCTGTGTACTGAGCTTGGGTCTGCTCCGTGAACATCCTATCAAACATGAGGCAGAAATGTATCAAATCCTCTTTGTCGGTATTTATTAAGCCTAATAAAATCCACATTTTTTTTTTATTTACATGTAACAGATGCTGGTTGCATTTTATAAATATTCTTCTCCCTACCTCCATTATTAGAGATTAAATTAAGTTAGGAAAAAAAAAAGCAGCTGCAACAGGGAACCTAAGTCATTCAAAAATGAAAATAATCAGACAGGACGATAGGTCATATTTCTGCATTTCTGCAAGTGTACCAATGATACCGTTTCCTCCCAAAATAAACAAGCTATATCTGCTGCTTGAGCATGCCATTATTTAAATGTATAATGGGTCAAAGAGATTTACTCCATCTGTGAAAAAATCAGGAAAAATATGGACGATAATCCATTTTTGTATCCAAATCAGGGTTAGAATAGCAACCTCGGCGGTCAGTTTCATGGATTCATTTCTTCTCCATGAACATCCAAAGACAGAAACCACGATTTGCTCACGTTTCCTTAATTATTTCTTCAAGGTTACATTTAGGTGTACACCACGGTCTAAACAAGTTCACAATAAATATTAACTTCAGCTGACACAGCACAGCATTTTAAACAAATCTGGTCCATAATGCACAGGCCGCTCCTGTGGTTCTGAACCTGTGAACCCGATATTTGTGAAAAGCCGGGATTTCCCCAAGGCTTAGATGTTCAAAGCTGAAACATTACTTCAAAGCTAGCACCAGCCTCCAAAAATGTGCTATGCAAGTGCTGTGCTGGAGCTTTCAAACTCTGCCAAAACTTAAATGCCATAAAAATACTGTAGTGATGTTACTGACAACAAAAATTAAGATTTAGATGAACGCAGACATTATTGCTGGCTATTATACATGGAAGAGTACGGAGTGCATCCTTCACAAAGCTGCAGTGTGTTTCCACTAAATCATAGATATTACATATAATGCTAGGCAAACAGTTACTGAACCCCTCTGAACAAATCATTTTCACTTCCACTTGTTCTCCTGTGTCACTTGTATTTTTTAATGCCACACATAAAAAATACAGATATGTCTCCGTATGAGAGTAATTCCAGCTGTGGATCTACAAATTTGCCCTTCTTGTCAAGATAATCATCTGGAGGGTCGTTCCACCTCCGCGAAGTCGACTGGAAGATTGACTAAATGAACAGCTTTCCATGCATTACGAAAAAAAAAAAGAGAGATAACAATAATTGTGGCCTACCAGCAATTAACACCAGCATCTGGTTATACATTTTCCTGAACTATGATCTGAATTTACAATGATAGCTGGGTGAAGAAGTTACAATTGTGTTGGATAATTACATAAGAAAGGCCCGAAATAAAATGAACATGACACCTCTGAATACAGTTTGGGTCAATTTGCAGAGCAATTAGCCACAAATGGCTATCCACAGCCTCACACATGGAAACAATCTGATGTTGCCCCTAATGTAGATCTGTATGCAGTTTGCCACAATGTGTCTGCATTCTGTCAGACTCAGAGACAAGTGCTTGAAATGATTCGTGTAAATGATCTGTGTTTTATTTTTTTGGAAAGCTGTACAAGCCTTGGACAGATTGCCCCAAATGTGTTGCTTTTGCACAAGTCCTTGTTTCCACAAATCACTACAATGGAGCTGACAAGTGCAACATTAGCGCAAGCTACTGTATGCAACTACAGCAGCCACATGCATGGGGAACACGCCAGGTTTAAATAAGACGGACATTCCCGTTCAAGTGCTTGAGAAAAATTAGATCCAAATTCCAAAATGTTTTGATTCTTTCGAGTCCAGAATGAATCAAATATTTCTGCATCACGTTAAAACAGTTTTAATCAGCGCTAAAGGAACTCTGGGCTGTTTACATCTGACTAATCTATATGAAAGTGATTAGGGAAAAAAAGTAAAAAATATGCCACAGGAATATTAAAAGACTCCAACTGACATGGGAGTAATAAAGAGAGGCAGCTCAAATTGCCCAAGAGGGGCACTAATGTAGAAAGTGATGGGAATGGGGTTAAGATGTTTTACTCAGTCAGTGGATGCATAGCCCTTTATTACTGGGCTTCATTTATTCCAAAGGCACCAGACCTTTCTTCTGAATCAAGATTGATGGAAGGTAGGCGTCACTGAGATTGAAGCTTTTAGAGCATGGGAGAGAGAATATCTGAGCATGACTAAAGACCAGACTGAGGTCTGCTGGGAGCAATACGTCTGCAAGCATGATGCTTCTCCTCAACCATCGAATTGTCCCAAATATTGTTTCTTCCTTTTTTCTTTTTCCCCACAAAGAATAGGTTTAGTGAGTTGCCTCAAGCCAACTTTAAAAATTCAGTCATTGGTCATGGCCCCTGGGATGGTTTTTCTTTATTGCGTTACAAAGCTTGCCCCAAGAACCAATGGAAACCATGGGGGTAATGAAAATACTAATTTAGGACAGGATGGTTTTAGCTTTGGAAAAGGTACAATTACATGAACAATTTTAAGACTGTTACTTTTGAACACACACATTTGAACTTTGGGCAGACGGACTGAAAATGGGTTATAAGACAGATCTGTGACTAGAAAAGACCCGAGAGGATGAATGTGAAAATGGAAGCTTAAGATGAAGGTTGGACAGGATGATGACAGCTAACTGGGGAAAAAGAGGCAGGTAAGAGCGAGAGAAAAAGTGAAACTTAATGTACAAATGTTGATCTGGATGAATTTTAAAACCTCATTACCCAAAGCTGGCACAACTACTGCAACATGCCTTTCTTTTTGATGCAGATTCACTTGGAACTAAGCCTTATCAGATGGGCTTTATGTTTGGTGAAACATGATAATCTGCATTAGAATTTTTACTTAACACATTATTGACATGACGGATTTCACCAGGATTAATAATGCAGACAACCTCTGCAATTTTATCAGATCATAGGTGGTGCCAAGGCAGTACTAGTCCTATGCAAATCAGGTTTCAGGGAAAACCCTGAATGATATTGCCTTCAGGGGAAAAATGAACATGTCAGGCTGAATGGTTGTCTTTCAAAGAAACAATCTTTGGAGGATTTGGATGACAGAACACCAGTCCTGATTAGACCTGACGGGAAGCCAGCCAATTAAAGATCACTTCCATCTGCCCTGCTCACTGCCCACGCCTTATAGTGTGCTCCCTTAAAGTGGGACCGCTTCAGTCGACAATGATTTGCACAGAGAGGAAACCTGTTAGGAAAAATGACTAGGAAATTTATTTCTGAACTATAAGCAAGCCATTAAATAAGGCCCAACCCATCCTAAAGCCTGCAAATGGCTGTCCAAATGTTAATTTGCTGAACAGCCTGCAGATGATGCAGAACATGGCTTTCACCTTCTCCTGCCATACATAATTCATGCTATTGACTGGTGAGGCAATGCCACTTTCATGCACTGAGCTCACAAAGTGGTGCCACTTTCACACACCGACGCAAGCCAATGAATCCACACCAACTGTGCAGTAACGCTTAGCACACAATTGAGGTTGGCGTGAAATGTCCAGACAAAATACAGGCATGCTCACATTTCTGATACTGGCACGTGCCCTCATACTGGTTCACAGAGACCAGTGCAAACATGCTGCCACAAAAGAACATAAAACACAAAGAGTGATTCACAATATAGATGAAAACAAAAAAAAAAAAAAAGGGAATCAGTTGCCGTCTTAATTTCTGAATATGTAATCACAGAGCATGACAGGTCAGTACATACACAAGAGCATATAACTGAAGACTGCCATTGCATATGAAGAATTATTCATGGTCTAAAGAATCAGTCCCACAGGGAACATTAAATATAAATTTATGTGTGTCGCTCAGTCTGACCCACTTTAGAGGATCCAACTACTGCTGCCACAGAAGCGGCTTTTGGCTCCTCATCAGTACCAAAAGGACTGGTGCCACTACAAAGCCCCCCTTTGATAAACCTCACTGCCAAAAGGCGACTACCATATGACTCCTGCATTTCTCTAGTTAGAGTAAGAACTGACAACGAAATGCTGCGGAAATAAGTAGCCAGCAAAGAGCAACGTGTGGACGACAGTGATTCTAAAAGTCTATGGTTGGATTTCAACACAGATTTGCTGCATTGAACACGTTCCCAAGTTCGGGTCTGACCAGATGGCCATCATCACAGGAGTGAAATTTAGCTCTGGATAGTGAGGAGGAGTGATAGGTCTTGGAAACGGTGCCCATTGTAAACATTTGCAATTCTGTCTTTGGGCGCCAAGACACAAATTCATATTTAATCTAGTGGCATGATAATATGACACATTTGAGATATGTTGTAGAGGAGGGCATTGTGCGAATGCACGACTAGTTGTCTCATATTCTTGCTTTGGTAATGGAGTTGCTTCATGAAAATAGCATAAGAACATTGCCAAAAGAGATGAAGATGACTGAACATCATGACTGTGTTGGAAAAGAAAAACCGTTAACGACCACATTCTAATTTTAACCAGCTCTGTTGTCCAACTTCATTGAAAAGCACAAAAGGACTGAAATACTCGCCCAAGCTTGTATGGCAGTAGAAAATGTTCTTTAAAACTCAGTGATGTGAGCACCCCAAATACAACCCCCTTTCCCTTAGTCCACTAAAACAAGTAGAACGACAACTAGAACAAGTCGAAATATATATATTTTTTGTTTGATTAAGAGGCACAGTCTTGAATTGGAGGAGATTTCTGAATGTTTATACTAGAGGGACTCCTACCATTGGAAAGCACAAGTTCCACTGAATCCTGTAGTATGCGAAAGGCATCTGTGAGTACTGACTGAGAACAACGGTTCGATTTCACAACGGGAGCAGTTGTAAGCTCAAATTGGAAGAGATCATCTCAAACATATCAAGATGTTGGCTAATGAGTTCTATGAGCGTTTGGCTTTCATCTGCATGGTTGTGAAAAAAAAGGTCAACTCCCTTCGATGGAAAAAGTGCCATTTAAAGGAGAGATTTCATGCCTTATGCAGTTCTGTGACTAATAAAGCAGCCAAGAACCTTTAACCTTTTCAGCTATTCCAACAAAGTATATTTTCAAGCATAAACCACAGCACATTCTTGCTCATAACATCAACCCTGTAAGCAGAAAAAAAGGTCTTATCCTACGGGGAACATGGGAACATGACCAGGTGATAACACCATACACTAAATTCCTGAGGGGCAACTTGTTAATTGAAAGGCTCATTTAAATTATTCATTCGGCATGTCAGAAATGTCCTTTCTGAGTCAAATTTTATTTCTTTCCCAAGCTGCCACGACACTTTGGGATTGTCCTTATCTGCGCCTGCAGTGCAGCCCCTCAGGAGAACTTTAAAAATTGCTCACCTGACACCTTGTCTGGTGCTCCTCATGTCAGTATCTCTCTCTCTCTCTTTCTCCCTCCGTCTTTCCCCTCCACTCTGCGCTCTTCACTTCCCACTCTGAGAGCAAATCTTAAGACAAGCGGTTTGATGTTCAAAGCAAAAGGGCTTGAAAGCTTTTCACCAACCACCCAGAGTCAAGACTTCCCCCTTCAAAGGAAAACATAAATTGGCTCAAGAAAAATTATTCACACTGGACACAAACATGAGCAGACTCTTCCCTACAGATGTAGCAAACTCATTGCAAATAATACAGTATGCTTGGAACTGTTGAGCCTCCACTCGTCAGGATGAAGGAAACTTTGCTGAGGGGGGGGGGGGATTAATCATCAAGCATAACCTCTTTTTCACCCTTTGCGCCCTCAAGAGTTTATTCATTTTTACTTTGTACCTGTCAAACTCAACTCCTTGGGAAGGTACACTGAAAACACATTTCACTGGTGTTACCGTTTCTTCAAAACCCCATGCTAATATGTCACACAAATTCTATGAATATGGAACAGATCATGTATGCATTGTTGACAAACAAACTACACAACAAACAGCCCAATTACCAGGTTGAACTGCAATTACGTAAATCCACCGAACTCAAGCCTTCCCAGTGAAAACTTTTCTGCCACAGCTCCCTCAGATTTTCCAACCATTTAATCACAAGGATATATTTTTTTTATGGTTCTGAAAATGAATAACCCCACCATACACTTTGTCTTTAGCTGACTGAATAGAAAACTGGGAAACTACTCAACTGGAAGAGAAAATAAGGCATGGCACGGCTTTAAAAAAGTGATGATAATGGAGTACATAATCACTCTCCTGTGGAATCAGCACTTTATTAGCATTTTCTTTTTGTTAGCATGAATAAAGCCTGAAGCGTCAGGTGCCCCACCTGTTCAATACACCATACAATATAAACACGTACATACATACTGACACTTTGACACACACAAAAAAAGTTGGATTCACCCATTTAGGAAAACATGAATAATCATATTAAATTGCATGCCATTCTTGCCGCTAATGCTGACTTTCATCACATTTTGTTTAAAGTATACTGGAGACCAATCCAGTACATTAACTAAACCAGCCAATTAATTAATTAATTATTACAGTTGTCTTTCACCTGTAATCAAGCAGAAAAGCACTGGACTTGATGTTCATTTTTCTTAAACCGCTTTGGTATACCCTGAAATGTGTGTGTCCAGGAGACCCTGTGTAATGAAACTTATGCTGCTGATCCAACGGTTAGGTAGTAGCTGTCCAAAGTCTAGACATCGCCAATATTCTCGGCTGTGCCGGCTGCTCCAACAGAAGTGACAAATTTCAACTTTGGAACAAAATGGAATTAAAAATCTGCCCCATGAAATCTTCATGGATTTAATTTCATCTTCATGAAGTTTGCATATATGCATCTGCATGTTTCCTGGCCACAAAGAAGATAATTCCTCTTTCCTGGTTTCTTTTTTTTCCCTTTTCATTTCTTCTGGTTACAATCCAATAAATCTTCAAGTCCAAGCTTCAAAAATTTCACTACTTGTGGAATTTGATTATAAGTTATCAGCCGTGTTGAACAGTAATACATTACTTGGTGACAAGTTATAGTAATGTGATTACTTTTTTTCAGTATTGTACAAGATTACAAATGGAACTTCAGTCACTGCAGTTACTAATCCAAGTAACACTCCATTGCTTGGACAGTTTGGGGGCTGTCCTTAAGACTTTAATGACTGGTATGGAACGTGGCTTGGTGCAGAGAGCCAGCCATAGCATCTAATACCTGCTAGTAGGACCAAAGTTGTTGCATTTATATGTTGTGTCCTGCTAAGGTGACTGCATTCCTAAATTCAGGAATCAGCTGGTTTTGCTGAGAATTTGAGGACCGGTCCTCTGGAATACTGTGTGTAGTCATGTGACATTAAGCTAGGTATTGATCAGTCATCAAAATGTAGGCTGGCTGCACAAATTATCAGACTCCCCTGCTAGTTTAACAGTTTCTGTAGGTTTACGGGTGTATTATTTATGAGAACATTTTCAAATGAAAATGAGGCAGTGCTTTGTTGTAAACATGACAGAGAGAATCATCACAAGTGGATGCAGATGGCGTGCACAATAGTAAACAATGAAAAAGCTAGGTGTGAACAGTTCATTAGCTTTAAACCGTAAATGTCGCTGTCAGAATCTTAAAGAAAGATCAAATCTGCAAATAAAGAGGAAAATATGGTTGTGAGACAAAGCTCAAAGAATATTAGAAACAATATTTCTGCAGTCACTATCAACCTACTGTTCTTTCCTAAAGACATGTGGTCAATGAAAATAAATGTATTCAGCCATGTCAATGTCAATTAATAGTAGAAAAGTTAAAGAAGTTTTCCCTCCAAATTTTCTATTGAAAATTTATTTATTTATTGAATTTATTGAAAACAGTTTGATCTGATATCAGACAAATAATAGTATTAAAAATACTGTTATACTGTGCACTGTTATCATACATTACAAATATAGCAATCACACTAATGTATTAGCATAATACTGTTATCAAAAACTTCATATTTTCCAGTTCTTGCTTTACATTATAAATTGAACCCTACAAATAAAAGTGAGAGCTAAAGTGCCCGTTAATGAAAAACTGGCAGTATATGAACTTCACAACCCATTTGGTGATTATGCATAGTATCCCAAAGGTGTCTCCACACTGAATTAATTAGTGCATACTGTCAATGGAAATACAGTAAATAGTACGAACTGCTCAGCAGAATCCTGTTATGATATGTTATTTTATATGGACAAAATCCAATTTATATTTTCAATGCAAGGTAATATGTTTATTACATCCACTTTTTGTGCTTCACCCCACAGTCAAAATATGGATGGAGTTGCTCTGTGGATATGCTGTGTATAAATAAAGCTGGCTGACGGGTAGCATTCCATTTTTATCATAGTGACCAAATGAGACATTTAAAAAAAAAAAAAAAACATTATATTGAATGGCATTGACAATGGAGAGGCACAGAGGAGGTAACCAACTGCAGGGTGACACAGCCTTTGGTAAATAACATCAGAATTCAGCCTGGAGCCTGGCACTGGTCCAATGGGCTGACATTTACATTAGAATTAACTTGACGATAATCAGTAGGAAGAAATGTATAATGCAATGCACCCCCCACCCAACCCCCCACCCCCCTTGCACTTCATCTCTCTCAGAAAGTTCAATTTCTGAGTCATTACCTCGACAAAAGCCGTATGTTACAGAGAGGGTGGACAGAAAACCAACTTCATTATGATGATCTAAATAATTTGTACAATATTCGGGACCTGAGGTCTGGCTGCTTCTGTTAATTTGCCTTGGAGATAACAAATCCTCTCTTGGCCAGAGCAGAATTCATGTCCTTATCTGTTGCGCAGTGGTAATTGTTTAGCGCTGATACTCAACAGCTGCACAGAGATCTTCTCAAGTCTTGAGACAACACACACACACACACACATTCACCCGGGCGCCATGAAGGCGTGAGTGCATGTGGGCAGCACGCCATTAGCCATATCAAAAACTCCTGTCATTTCATTCTCTGCTCAAATTATTTTTCATCAAACCTAATCGATTGCCGGCATGCTTCCTGTCACCACTGCCTTAGCGTATACAGTTTGTAGTCCTGCGGCGCCACAGAAATAAGCAAATCCAGCAAACACTGTGGGGCATTTGGCTTTTACCTCTACCACTCTCTCTCCTCATTCCCTCAGTCCATCCTCTACCAGTTCCATGCTCCTACTTGAGAGGCAGCTCTGACGGTGGGGGTGGGGGTCAAGAGAGACAGGAAGTGTGGGTGTGCTAATCTCCTATAGGTCAGCTCTGGAACTGGACCTCCATCAGCTCACTGTGGTATTTGACATAACAGATGGGCGAGGAGATAAAGGAAGACGAAACCTCCCCTGACAAATGGTAGAATTTCCTCAAGAGCAATGCTACAGTTGATGGTAATGGTTTAGGGATGAAGAATTGAAGGGGAAGGGTGGGGGGTGGGGGGTGGGGGGCTGGAAAAATGATTACTGGATTTAATCCAGATGACAGCAATGACCCCGTTGTCACATCAGGGAATGGTGCTTCACTTTGATTTCGCTTAGTGTGACCAATTGAAAAAGTTATGAAACAATTCAAGGCTGAAATGCTTCTATTTAATTCACCTTTGGGCTTTTGATGCTGTGACGAGGTCACAAAGCGTAAAGCGTGGCGCATGGTGGGATAATCTAAGTTTACTGCGGGTGGATTGCAGTGGCTTCGACACTCCCCTTCTCCATCTTCCTCAAGGGCACCATTTCTACTTCAAAAATCCAGTTTTGTCCCCCCCTCCCAACAAAACTAGCGCTGCCCATCATAACCCAGAGAGTCGAGCAAAAGTGATCAAGGTCACGTCCATACGTTGTATAATGTTGTGTTTGCATGCGCGTTTCTTTTGAATGTGCCCAACATGAGGCCAGAATAAACAGCAGGGTTTCCTTATGAGACACTGGTGCTGCGCCTACGCCGAATGGAAAGGGGAAAAAATAAAGCTAAACTATGCTTAAACACATTTTGCTGTCATTTCTGGCCACGGTGCTGTCGTCTGCTCCCTGTCTGTGAGTTTCACCGTGGGCACGGCTCAACCACACACACACACACAGACACACACCGCGACAGTGAACCAGGTGAAGTGGAGATAACACGTTATTCAAGGCTAATAGGTGTTTTTATTTTTTTTTTCCATTGACGACTCCATAATTCCAGCCAGAAACAACACATTCGAGCAGCAATGAAAAAGTGCCAACACAACTGTATTGCCTCTTATGGAATAAATGACTCTCCACACCTGTGCCAGATATTTCACATTTATGTAACACAGCCAGAGAGTCAGTTTTATTTATCATGTTGTGTGGTTTTATTTTATTTATGTTAATGTTTGTATGTTCTTAAGAATTAAGAATCCATTGCTCCTTGAAAGAATGTGCATGCATCATTAGTACATCATCATTGTATCAGTGGCTTAAAATTGACATCAGTATTGTATATTGTCCAACAAAAGAAGTTACTGTCATAGTCCTGACTGTTACCTTTAAGTATTATACAGTAACTGAGAGTCTCAGATAGTGCCTTCTCTCAGGCCTCATACAAACCTACCTCCTCTGCTAGGACTGGCACACACTAACTGCTAACAATCAGGTTAAACCCAAGAGGCAGCCTGCATGGCTGTGAAGTAAAGCCAATCCAGGCGTGGCAAAAACTGCAGTTCCTCGAGGGTCCATGTTTACGGCCTGGTACAAAGAATAGTTTTGGTCTCTCTAGCTAATTTCTCTGTCGTGACAACTGTACTTCATATTTTCAAATGTGAGAAAATACTAGCATTTTATTTTTTGGTCCATTTGTCAAGCACCTTTTGTGTTTTTTGATAGTTTATGTCCACCATATTTTCTCCTTCATATCTGGAACAGGAGGGTGAGGCAATAAACTTAAATTGATAGAAAAATTAATCAAATGTTTAAAGAATAACAATCATGATCATTGACTTCTATTGGAAATGTAGCATAAACCAGTAGAGTCCTTCACATTACTACAATTGAAGCTCTGCTGTTTTCTGTGCCGGGTAAGCTGCACAAAAAAAAAAAAAAGAAAAAGAAAAATCAAACGCAGGATGATAACAAAGTTTTTGTTTTCCGTTGCCTGTTCAGCCACATCTGGTCAGGCGCTGGATCACTGAAACATCACTGGAGGACAATTTGGATGAGATTTCATCACTGTAGTGATGAAATCCAATTGCAATAAAAATGAAACGCAAAATCCAGCCTCGAAAGGCTCCCTCTCATCAGTGCATTTACTG
Source organism: Protonibea diacanthus (assembly GCA_028641955.1). Taxonomy (NCBI): domain Eukaryota; kingdom Metazoa; phylum Chordata; class Actinopteri; family Sciaenidae; genus Protonibea; species Protonibea diacanthus. The sequence goes on from CM053990.1 coordinate 13,410,093, forward strand.
TCTATCTCAATTTCTCAGGTGATTTTTTTTTTTCGCGTGTCCCTTAATGGCTTAAATTACCTCATTATTTTTAATTCTAGCTCACAGTTGAGTGAGGTTTTGAGCCGTAGAGTTTATCATCTGATGGAAAGTGTTGTTTTTCCAAGTTGCAGGGTTTCTACCGGCTACAAATTGAGAAGAATAGACAGTGAGGGAGCCATCACTTTGGAGCCTCATGTTCCCCGTGGAGATGCTGCATACAGTATGACCCGTCACTAGGAAACAATAACGTCTCACAGGCGAGCCTATTTCCCCGAAGCATAAACATGACAGAGCAGCAGAAGACAAACACATACTGGCATAGAGTCTGACATTTTGCAGTTTGAGAGTTTCAATACATGGCAAGAGGAAAAAAAAAATAGCCCCGATTGAAAGATCACTATAATAACTGTCCCCAAAATTTCCTACTGTGCAGTGCTGTTAAGAGACGGACTTACAAACTGCAAACAAAGATCAGGTGGGAAGGAGGAAGTGGGCAAAGAGAAACTCAAAAGGACATAAACCAAAGATTACATACAAGATTGGAAACACAGCGAGTGTTTGAGATAGGGGGAAAAAAGAGAAACAACAGATAAACAGATAAAAGGGAGGACAGCTGTGTTGTCGACACTTCAAAGAGAATGATAGAAGTGGAGATGCGGGGTGAGGCAGGTAAACAGACAGCTGACAGCCTAAACATGGCCTGTATGAATTACTGGTGGAGTTATGTAACCGTCATCAATGTATTCTTAAGGAGAAAAGTCACAGGACAATTTGTATTTAATGTATTTTTATAAGGTGACAGTCATTCTGTCAACACAGGAGCTGGGGAAAATCCAAGTAAAGTCTCAAGTCAATCTGAACACGTCCAAGTGAAGACTCAAATAAATCAAGTTCACAGCAATTTACAAGTTAATTGAGAAAGGTCCAAGACAAGGTGTAAGTCTGTGCGAGAAGTCTCAAATCAGTCAAGACAAGTCCAAGTTAAGTCAGAAGTTAGTTGCGAAAAGTCCAAGTGAAGTCTCAGGTCGCATGTGGAAGTCTCAAGTCTTTTACATCTCTCAAAGTCCAAGCAAAGCAAGTCAATTCAGACAAGTCAGAGCCAAGTCTCACCTCAGTCTGAACAAGTAGAGGTGAAGTCTTGAGTCAGTCAAGAGAAGTCCAAGTGAAGTCAGAAGATGCTTGAGGCAGGTCTTTTTTTACATCTCTGAAAGTCCAAGCCAAGTCTGAAGTCCTCATTTTCATAACTTGATCCTGAAGTGCAAGTAACAAGTCGACGGCTCTGTCAAAGGCAGATGTACTTTCCATGACATCTGCTGCGGATAATTATATTGTCAAGAGGATGTTTTTTTCTAACTTTCTTGATTGTCATCTGATTTTTTCTCTCACACCATCAGGCCTGAATTCCCACTTGTATAAAAGATAAATCAAAATCTAATGAACACTTTTACAAGCTCTGCAAATTCTGTCATAAATCTAATGTACTATATCCAAAAGTAGTTTGAACGGCTCTGTTTAGTTTGACAAGTGGAACACTTTAAACTCGGAATAGAACCCTGTTATTCAATTTACAATAACAGGCGAAAACAATCAACTTTTAGTGACAGCTGACATGTTACATGACTGACACAAGATTAAAACTGTCACGTCACGACTTAGCTGGCATCTGTGCAGGCCTCACAAACCTCCTTCACCCCCTACTTACAACTGTTTGTTTGATTTTGAAGAAATTAGACCAATTATTTATTGACTGAGAGGACACAAAAAAAATCCAATGGGTGCCATCTTCTCTAAAACATGATGCATACATATAACAAAAAGGAACATGAGATGGGAGGGAGGAACATGTTGTCCACATAGTGCTCTATGTGTTAAATGTGTTGCACAGGAAAATAATTTCTCTTTGCAATTCCATTTGAGGAAACATTTGACCTTTGGTCTGGCTCCTGAACTTCTAACAGGAGGCCATCTTTATTCTTTCTATAATGTACTAGCTTCAGTTAACTGGGGTCAACTTTCTGGCATCATCGCTATGAGGCTATTGCGCTCATAAAATATAGCATGCCACTTAACCTTGTCTGAATAGAGAATATGCATTAAAATCTATCATTACAATCAAAAGCGGACAAGGTCTGATGAAATAATCAGAGGCTCAAGCCTTAAGTGAAGAAATATGCATCACTTAACAATTGGGAAAAATATTCTGGAGACCCAGAACGGTAATTTTGTTCATTTCCACACATATTTGATCAAAGATGCATGGAGAGACATCACATCAGCGTCAAGATTTCCAGTGAAGACACAGTGAAACCTGATTGTATGAGCTGGAGCTGTTTAAAACAAGAAGAGACCCGGGGCTTCCTTCTACAAGCTGCCATTTTGTGGGAAAAAAACCCAATATAAGAGACATAACATATCTTGTACCACACTGCATTTCTATTATGTATATTATGTATATGTTTTTTTTTTTGTTTGTTTGTTTGTTGAGTTTTTTCTCAGGGAAAAAAAGGCAGAGGAAAAACAACTGCTGCATTGTTAATTGATTTTCAAAAAATGCTTTAAACACTCACTCAAACGCCTTTCAGTGTCTACTACACGCAGCCGATTCACTCAAACTCTTCAACCGAGAATTGAACTTCTTTAACTGATATTTATACTGCTGCCACGGGCTGAATAATTGGCACTTCAAACTACTTCACAAACTACACAAACTTCAACTATCTCCAGTGCTTCAGCTTCAACTGACATTTCATCCGCCTTCATGCCTTACTCGAGTTACAGTTCAACTGCTCTCGTCTGTTGCACTTTAACTGGCAGTTCACCTGCTTTAAGTGCTCGCGCGTCAACTGACAACAACTCCCCATGTCTTTCATGGCTTAGATATGTACTGACATCTCGGATGATTTTATCTCTTACTAAGATGACAGTTCGAGTCTTTCTCTTCGACTGTTAGCTGAGCTACTTTTCACAGGTTTAAGTAGCTTGCATATAACATGGCGCTTTACCGAAACACTTCACATTTCGGCTCTCTTGCAACATTTCACAAGCATTCATAGACATTTCAACAGGTTGAACAGTGTTTAAACTTGCTAGCACACTTAAATATGTTAAGCTTATGGCGTGTTACATACACGCATAAGCGATACACATAACCATGCTGCCATTAGTGGCTAATCACCAGAAAATAAGTTATGTTTTTGTTTCCTTAGAACGACCTCATAGTTTGAGTGAGGCGATGCCTCCATCAGCAACTACTGTATACTGCTAGATGGCAATAAATCCTACACACTGGTCCTTCAAGTAGCATTTTTAATGGCTCCATGAAGAGAAATTATACATTATTTCACTCTGCCCACCATCTTTTGCATTGAAGGACTGTATTGATCTGCTTACATAAATATCTCAGACATTTTTTAACACTTGGCCAGTGCTAAGTAATACCAATTAGCGCACATTTTATCCGTTAACGTTACAGCAACTAGAAGCTGGTTTGAAGGTAGTACTTCACCCCCATTTGATATGGCTGCTATAAACTTGTTAGGTGTCTTAATTAAAAGCTTTAGTTGTTTAGCAATAATGACAATTTAAGGAGCAATTTAAAGACATAGTTAAGAAGCTTGGCAGTCAGCAGGTAATTTGATACTGTTTTTTTTTTTTATCCCCCCTAGAACTATTTGGCACTAGTAAATGCAACATTTCAGAGCAGCCAAATAAGACATTTTGGAGCATTGTATCAACCAATCAAATATTCAGCTATGTGAGGCTGGCTTTACAGAGGGGATGTGAGGAGAGCAGCAAATAGGCCAAGAGTCATTTGAAAGAGCAGACACAGATTACACAAGTACCAGCTGTCAGAACGCCGGTGAATCAGCGCACTCCAAAATGAAAGCTGCAGAATATGACAACAGGACTGCACTTGACGGACACATGTTGACAGGAAGCGTCGCTGGTGATGAGCAGGAAGATACCCACAGTCCTCTGCTCTTCGGCCAAAAACATCCAAATTGGCTGACCTGTCAGGTTCCGTACATCCATCCAGAAGGCTGGAATCATGAGCCAAGCAACTTTACCCTTTTAAAAAAAAAAAAATCAGCCGCTGAGCTGCTCCAGTTCATTTTTAGCAGATATCCAACTCGTAGCCGGAATAACCTCCAGTGACGCACATGAGCCAGTATAGCAGCGGGCAGTCGTCACGATTCAAAGGCTGGAAGTGAAATCGCCTACACTGCTCTAATCGAAACAGGTCATTAAAAAAAAGTGATTAAATTAAATATAAGTGTGGTCGAATGGAAAAGGTAAAGCAGCCAACATATCAAACGTGAGATTAAATATGAATGGGAGGTGGAACAGTTAATGAAATCACAAAAATGTTGCCATGCTATGTATGCCACTATGTCACCTGAATGCATAGGTCATAAAAATATTATTTCAGTTGATCAACGAATTGTAATCAACCACAGAAAAAGGCTGTTCTACCAATTAACCCCAAGGACAGCTTGTATTAAAATCCAGGGCTCAAATCTGGTTTACTCTCAACGAAGTGGATTTCATACCGAGCACTGACAAAATATCTTTCTTTTTTTCAAGGTTATTTAAATCTGGTGGATCCGTGACCTGAGATGTAGAAAATAATCACACCCATGTCACAGGACACTCCTGCTCAAGCACATTTAAGGGGGGGGGGGGGGGGGTGGTTGTGGTTGAAAATCTGCCTTTAACCAAATTGACTTGGCTGGCTGAAGGAGAGCTTGCCTAATGTGTGGTGTACTTAGTATGGAGGGACTGGTGCCAATTTCACTGCTTTCGGAGTGTTCCAGTCAGTTCCAGAGACGCAGCGAGGGTCCTGAAGAAGCTTCATTTATTCTCAGCAGGGCAACAGAAGGGAACTGAGTTCCGCCAGAGATACAAATGGTGTATCCATGTGAGGCGACAGCAAGCGCTTCAACCAAAGGTCAGATCCCCCAATTTCATTTCTTTTTCTTTGTTGTTTCCCTTTCTTTACGGTGGATTTAGCAGAAATCAAAAATACAAACTAACTCCTATTAGTCGTTATCTGTATTATACACAACACTGATAGATGCTTTTTCTTGTAGATGCCTAATTTGTGGGAATGAAAGTGTGGAATAAAATCCAGTCCTTTCATCTCTACCTTGTTATCTGTTCAATATGATCAGTGGGCTAATGAATCCAACTAGAGAGCATGGTAATGGTACCTCATTTTAGTGAATGAAACATCCACCATGAAAACCTTTTAAAAGACAATTTGGCTCCAGGGGAATTTGGGACAATTTGAGTTCCCTCAAACTGTGGACTAACTATGCTTCTTACTTAGAGCCAGACAAACACATGATGGCTTTTTATGTCTCTGTGTGCAGTTTGAGGGCATGTTAGCTTAGTAGCAAAGCTCAGCCTATACCAAAATAGTGCTCAATTTGGATTTATGGCTCGGATCCCAGTTTTATGTTTGGCTGTTCCAATTCATTTTTAAATGCGACAAATATCAGATTCCTGTGTGAATCTGGTCATGGCCCCGAATGACTCTCCCCTTGTGCATAACGACATCGCATCCAATGATGTCACGCGCAGAACGCTGCTGTATGGACGTGAACATGGAGACCACTCAAGTCATCATCTATGGTTTAATTGATAAGTTGATGTGCAGTGGAAGCCAGCAAATTTCTGAGCAGATGATAATGAGGATGAGGAGAGAGCCAAATTTTTAATTATGTCTTTTTGTGGAGCAATGGCTGCTACTTCTGTAGGGCGGTGTGTTTGGATGTGAAGGGTTTGTGCCCAAAGTTTCAGCATGTCATGGCTACTTTTTCATATAAGGTTCGATACTGTAGAAAGAGGGAAAAAAGCATCTTTAAAATTAAGAGTAAAAGCAGGTCTAGGTGCTATAATACATCCAAAGTATTAAACCACAGAGGAATACAAACGCTTATTTAAGGTTGTGAGGTCACAACCGTACAACCACTGCCACTGCCCTCAGCCGTGCTCCCAGTATGGCCTAAGGTGACCCATCCTCTAGGTGAGTGGCGGTCCTTTACCCCAGCAGCAGTCAGCCAATCAGAAGACAGGTTCATTAATATTAAGTAGGCAAAACACAACACAAAACATCGTGTTGCTAAAGCTCCAGAGAGAAGCATGAAAGAGATGTAGATGTTATGCTGAGAGATGCAGCATCAGATATTAGGTTTTAAAACACTCTATTACACACTAGTTTGTCTCCTTTTTCCCGGCTTCCCCGATTTTACAAAGCACCCAGCTTGTTTACATGAGTGAAGACAGCTTGATGTTTTACAATCAGCAATAACAACACAGGAAAGTACCATTATAATCACCCATAAACTGCATTTAGCCTAGACTTTACTATCATTATTAGAGGAGTAATGTGAAACCCCTGCTAAGACTCTTCAGATCCCAGTTGTGCCTGCATTCTTAGAGTGACCCTCTTTCTGTTTCAGTCCATTCAAACTGGAGCCAGCCTCCATTAGCACTCTTGATGGATTTTAGGTATTATTATGGTTTTCTGAGTTTGGGTTTAATGTGGTCCTTTTTATACAGTTTGCATCTCAAAAGTCTCAAAATTGAGAATCCTTTACTGCTGAGAAGCAGCCATGGGAGATATTATAACTCTCCAGAACCATTGGCAGGCTATTTAGAAAGTAGCAGATTGGCTGCAGGTAGGCTAGCCAGCCCATCTGAATTGGCTGGACAAGTCCCTGAAAGAACCCATGCTGCTAATCCGGAAACCCTCTGATCAAATTAAAACATGTGAGTGGATGAGGGAAAAAAAAAAAAATCTGCAAATCTGTGGATCATTTCCCAGCCGTCTATGAATAATTCTGTGAATATGTGTCTTGTTTTTGACTCATTGTGGGAAATCCTTGGATGTGTACAAAAGTTTAATTTAACACAGTGAAACACTGGTAGCTGGGATGACTGGATGCTGAAGTGAAGGCAATTAATTACTTTTATGCTCTTTGGGTTTGAAAAAAATTATAGAGGTCAAGTGAGTGACAATGTATTAAATATCACTAAATGTTATTATTGAAGAACTCCATCTCTTTTATGATAATATCTACTCACTGTGGTTCACAAGCAGTAGAGACGCTGGCCAAAATTGTAAGAAATGTGGGAAAACAGCAGGAAGATGTACAAGTAAATTGGTAGTAAGTAAAATGGTGCTTTTAGATTTGGACAAAGGAAATCATAAGACTAAAAATAAACAAATATTTAAATAAATACCATCTTAAAAGCAGACATTAAGCATAGCAATTGTAGGCCAAGCCATGGCATGTAGGCTTAAAGGTTACATGCACATGACACAGAGACAGACACATGCCACTGCTTTTCAGTGGTTATCTTAAAAGCAGAGCTTGACTTGTGACTCCTTCATGTCCCTGTTTGCTAGAGCACTCTTTGACAAATGAGTGTTGGGGCCAAAAGAAGAAAGGCAGCCGAGTCAGCTTAGCTGTTTCTAAGAATTTGAGGTAAACAAATCCTCTTGTGGCTGAGATTTAGAGCAAAGCCTGTGCTTTTCTGCTCCCGCTTGCACTAACGCAGACTGTGAAATTAGCTGAAACAAATTAATGCTATGAAGGGAAACAAGGGTTGCTGAGCAAAATGCCGTCTCAGTCAAAAGATGTTTGGCCAAGCTCATTCTTGGCAGATTTCCTCCAAGGCGCCGCCTGTACAAGCTTGGTGTTAGCCGCTAAAAACCTACAATGAGACCAAACAAATTTTAAATCAAATACTGGGAATGGAAAAGTGAGAACAATTGAAAGCAGGGCATAGTAAGAAAAGCTGCAGCTGATGAAATGTCTGACCACCCACACAAATGCAAAGGCTAATGATGACATTCAATAAAACTGTCAATATCTGGCCAAAATACAGACATTAGTGTACAGTAAATTGATTGGGTTTTGATATATAGTGAGAACAAATATTGGATTTATCTTTGCAATTGGCCGATGCGTTCCATGCCTCTTTGAAGAGAGGGAGGCATTTGCAATTTAGCAGTATTGGCAATAACCTCCAGCAGTATGTATTCTTGCCCTATTGCCTGACCTTTAAGAAGCCTCTATAAATTAGCTAGCCCACAGTTATTCAACACAGGCATTAAAGAGTAATGCCCTCGCTCTAGCTCTGAAGCATCCCCGCTGGGGAAACGGCAGGCGATGTCGACTCTCTTGGGTCGCATTTTATTAACCGACAGTGACTTCCTGAGCACCTCATCTCAGTCATCTTGTAAATGGGAAGCACTGCGCTAAAGTCAACAGAATCCAATGTGATTGTGAATTGGCTTTGAAAACCTTGTAAAGATGAGGAAAATACTTACTTTATGTGAGTGTTTTATATGTTTTCCTGACATCTACTCTTATTTTTTCTCCACCAAACAAGAATGTTGGGGGGGAAAATAACTTCGATGCATTGATGAATCACAGATTTGGCATGAAATCATGTTAAATTCTATTTTGCTGGTATCATCGTTAATGAAACATAACATTAAATAGTTTGGTTTACATGCCAAGAAAATGCTAAAACTCACCCTTTATCCTCAAAATCTAGGAAAGCCTCTGGGGAGAGTCAGTGTGGAAGTGATTTAAGATGCAGCGCCACAAGGGATTCAGTTCAGAAAGCCCCATCCACACTCTTGAAATACCAAGCCAATAAACTTTGTCTCTCCTGATCGTTAAAAAAAATCTTATTCTAATGCGCGTCCTGGGAATGTTTGGGAATGTTTGAGAATGATTGTTCTACTATGGAGATGTAGAGATGTAGAGATGTGCTTGCTCGACTGACAGGTGCCTCAGGCTATTACGGAAAAGCAGAGGTGGTTCGTGCTTTCTGGTCCCACCTCAGCTCAGTCTGTCATTACTTAAAACTATCACGTTTTTTTTTTTTTTTTTTTTTTTTTTTCTCTGACTCTCATAACTGAAAAGAGATGAACACAAGCTGATTCTGAGGTGTCCGTACAGAACCTATGCTTGATGTCACTGACATGCTCTCAAAGTGACCCATCACACACAGTAACAGATGGGAACACTATAGTTGGCAGCCCTGCAGGTCAGGACTAGGATTAAAATACTAGTCCCGTGCTGTTTACGCATTTTGATTTCTTGACTGATATTCACTTAAAAAAACAAGCTCAGTGACTGCCAACCTGCTGCAGGGTCTTGCCACATATGAAGTGCAGAAGTAAAAGAAGAAAGTGGCACATTAAAAATGGAAAAAAAAAAAAAAAAAGCTAACTGTTATAAGTCAACAGTCTGCAATTCCGACTATGCTTGCAATAATTGGTGTCAGAAATATTCCTCTGCGAGGCACTCACCATTGATTTTGATGTTTACTAAGTTCGCACAAGCAAAAGTACTTTAAGTGCATTAAGGTTCTCGGGTATGCAAAGTTCAGTTGTTGTGTAGGTGGTGGGAGAAAGTTATTCTACTTGAAAATGAGCTGGAAATAGAGTGCAAGCCATCTGCTAAACGTGCTGGACTAATTCACCGAGCATTTGTTGATAGAAGAAAATGTTTTTTTTTTTATGGTCGCTGCTTTGTACATCACTGTCAAAGACTTGCAGTGCAGCAATATACTAGAATTAATACATCAACACTTTTGAATCTAAAGTAAACAGGCATGTTAATCCATCAGATATCATCAGAGACCCCCTGCCATTTCGCACAGTGTGACTTCCATCCTTTGCCGTAATTAGCTAATTTTGGAATGACATGACAGCAAACAAGATATGAAATGAAAAATGATAAACAGAAGAGGAAAAAGTTAAAGACGTTTCCATGGAGACGCACGGCACATCAGTATTCATGTTAAGTCGAGCCTCACTTTACCAGATTTAAACATCTGTTAGTATGGTTAATGTTTTGACAGTCATGTTGAAAATGAAATCTGCGCATCACGACTACCACGACTTCATGCACACAAACAATTAGGGACTCGAAAAACAAATGATACAGTATTACGTGAAAACACGATACCATCTAATTATGTCCAATGAAATGATAGAGTTTAGAAAAGGTCAGTGACTATTAAGTACAAATGTAAAAGATGAAACTGTCCTGAATTTAATTTCACCAAATAAAAACATTAAAGAACACTGATGAAGTGCTTGGGATCTACTCGGACACACATAGAGCTCTCTATCGCCTTGATTCCATATTTTCTATCTGCTGTTTCAAGTGTCCTCAGACTTTTTTTTGTCGAAAAGACCACACATGAATTTTACACCAGGTCCATGCCAGCAAATTCTGAACAATGCAACAATAATGTTGCACATGGCAGAGATCTATTATAGTAAAACACATGGTGCAGTTTGTCTGTAACAAATGCCTTGAACCCAAGCACAAAAGGTGTGATTTCCAGATTGAGGCACTGATCCAAGGGTACATTAGTCAATTACATTAGTCAAAGAGCCACAGTGTGAGTACGTATAGGTGCTGTGCCGGACTGTGAGAGAAGAAATGCATTTCTCCCTCAGTTTCTCTTTGAATGCGTTTAGCTTTTTAGCCTTTTCTTTGCAAACATTTTGCTGCTCCATTATCAGTGACATTTGCACCTCACTGACTGAGGGGGGGGACAGCTTGTTGTCATGGTAATGACATTACACTACTTCTGATTGGACTGGATTGAATCCGCACACAGTCACTGAGCTGTGCAGCGACAGATAAGGGCCGGGCGACTACAAAAGTGTTGGGCAACATCATAAAATTACTGATTGGATTGATCAGCCACAAATGCTCAACAATAACAAACATTTAGTTTTGTGATGAGGACGGAGGTTTCAGTGTTCAGTCTTGAAGTTTGACTCTGCCCTGAAGGCTTGACGCTGAAATGCAATTTGCTTTTAGGTCTAACTTGACCACACTGTGACAGTAAAGACATTTAAACAGTTAAAAAATTCTTAGCTTGTTTTGTCAGGGCCCTATGGCAACTATGAACCAACTAATGGAGACCTAACAAAACAGATAGACTGTCAGATAGACTGAAGACCTGCTGTACTTCAGAAACATGTCTCTGTATTTTGGCTTTACAACACACGGGCTGCCCTGCTAAAACATTTAGTCAGTCTGGGCTTCAGATCTTCAATTATTTTGATTGAGTCTGTTATGATCCTACAGGAGACAACCCCCATTCCTACCTGAGAGCTGGATTTAAAGGTCAGCTGAGCCAGCTTGCCGCTACCCTTGTAGATAACTTGGTCTAGGTTTCCTAAGTGTGAGGCAGACACGATTCTTCATAAAGAGCCGAATCTGCCCAATAGCCAAGCGCAGTCTCAACTGCTTGCTGTGTCCTGCTGCGAAGCACCTCTAAGAGAGCTATTAAGACAAAAAAAATAAAAAAATAAATAGCACAAGTACTGCGACAGACTGGCGTAATGTCTGGCACAAAGCTGCCATTATTGCCCTGTCTGTTTTTGCAGCAAACCACTCTTCATCCTACCGATGTGTGTATCTTAAGTGCCTTAACCATCAATCATCTTTATGCTCCAAAAGAAAGATTTATTAGATAAGGAAGACGGTCAGAGATGTGGCTAGAATAATGGGTAAAAACGCTCCCAGGTGCTTCCACACACAGGCTGTATGCATGATAGCTTGTGAGTACGCGGTTATTACTGATCTGTGACTAAATGTGTCCTTAGATAGTGTGTGAAATGGGTTGCCAGGGATGATAAGCATGACAGATTTACATGGGGAAAAAAAAACAAAAAAAAACAGGACAAAATGGTCTTTGCATTGACATGTACTGTAACTGACATGTCTTGTTGTGCCTGACTGCCTCACACAACTAACTGGTGCACATTTGCTCATGCAACATCTCAAAGAGAGGAGACGTCCAGACAGGTAATACATGTACTGTAGGGGAACAATAGGCCGAATCTAAAGAACACCTCCTCCTGTCTTCAGGAGACAAGGGGGGGGGGGGGGGGCACAGCAGCCTCAAATGAGCTGCCTGACAGACAACTTTCATAGTAAAAGAGAGCAGCACTCTGGTGAAACATGGCTTGAGGCAGCACTTATAAAAATCTGGCAATATTTCATTGTGAAACATGGAAAGCTCAATATGTCCAACAAAGCTCTCCCTTTAAATCCTCTCTCAGTGTGCGAGATAAGCATGGCACAGCTTTTAGAGATGACAGTGAAATGTATTATGCTTTAAGAAGACAGAGAAGAAGTTGGCCGAGGTTGACGTGCTGGTTCACCCATACGGCAACATATTTCCCTTTCTGCTCTATGTACTGTAGAAATGGAAAAATTTCATGCCAGGTTTGGAGCCACTGTTGGTAAAAGCCGAATGATGCATCGGAAATTACAGACTTTGTGGACATATACAGCTTTCTTGTGAGCAGTGGGATCCCAATATGACGTAAATGTACCATAAAAGGATTGCTACACCATATTAAACCTTCTTTTGATTTCAATAGTTAAAGGCTGAGCTTTACCCTGTTGAGTAGGTTGGGGATTTTACAACAACAACAAGGAGAAAAAAAAATACTTAGAGAAAGAAAACAGAACAAACAGCTTCTGACTAGAAGTTACATCAATACAAAATACAATCCAAAGCCTCCACATTGAAGTTTTTTAGACTCGAGCCAAAAACAGACTGCTACCATGATTTGATGATACCATGATCCAGACACCCAGCTACAGTCTTAGATCTAATCAACACAACCAACCATTCAGCCATCTGACTCAATTGTGAAACAGAAAACTGACAATGAAAAAATGTACCCATGTCCAGCTATACGCAGGGTTGAAATTCAAGCCACAGTTGTTTTTTTTTAAACACTGTTAGAAGAGCTACGGAAAGTTGATGTCATGTCTAAAGCTCTAATCTTCTTGGCTGATATTTCAGACCAAAATACAGTAGGTACAGTTTTTATGGTAGGTTGTTAAATTTAGCAGCAAACAGCAAATGAATGATCATTGTTTTGTTAGTCTAGACTTTGGAGCTGTGCAAAGAGCTTTTTTTCAAATGACCTACGGATATACCCTTGCACACAAAGCCTCAATGGTTTCTGAAATATTGGAGCGAATTGATTGGATGTCTTAAGCAATCAATATAACCTTAAACTGTATTCTAAAAACAAATGGAAGCCAACAATGGAATAATAAAATGGCAATATGTCTAGCTACAAAAGTCTTAGGTAATTCTAAAAAGCATCATATTGCAGGCATAGGTTTCAATTCAATACAGCACCACTGCCAAACTTCCCCACCCCCCACAAACCTCCAAAGACTTTTCTCAAAATAAAAAGAGGCAGGCGGCCATCTGTTCTTTTCATTTCTAGGTGAAAAACATGTTCAGTGCAATAATTAAGTCCAGGAGAAAACTGTCTAATAACTTTCTTAAACTTTTAAGTTTGACATTTTGCATACAGCTGTCCCAATGTATTTACTCAGTCATTCATTATTTTGATCCCAACTCCATTGACATACACTGGCCAACTACTGTTTTTATCGTGTTAATAGGGGACACTTTTGTTTTGACTGATAATTTGAATGCGTTGTCAAATGAAAAGCACAAATCCAAACATTTGCAAATGCTGTTGTTTTTGAATAATGGAGCTGAGAACGTCACACAAGTGAACATTAAAAAGTAATACCCGCAACATCGGCTCCTCGGGATCCCTGCTGTGAAGTGAGGCCGTCGCAGATTCCCTTGGGGTGTATCTCATTTGCTATCCGTGGCTTCCTGTCCTCTCATTTCCCTCATCTCATCAGAGAGAACTGCAGGCAAATTGTTTACAAATTCACTTCCAAAGAAAAAGTTAACGGTTTCCATTGCACTTTACAAAATGAATGCACAACCAGGCCATGATCTCAGTAAATTCTGATTATTTTCATAAAAGAGGTTGTCTCTGATGGTTTCCTTTGCAATTTTTATTTTTTTTTCTATATTCAGATCAAATTAAGTGTAACAGTCATGGAAAATGGGCTTGGTCCAATCTTATTATTTTATCCTACAAAGTGACACATACCAGTTGCAACCCTGACTGCGCTCAGCCTGCAGTCTTTGACTGGATATTAATTACTCATCAAAGTGATATTAAGAAAAGGTGTGAGCTGGCATTAACAAGTGCTCTGCGGTGATTGTGTTTCAAAGTTCATCACTCAGTCTCTGCTACATTTTCACATTTCCTCAAAATGGGAGCTGTCTCCTGGGGCCGGTGAAGGGGAAATGGGCCTAAGACCTATTTACTGAGCCATAATCCCATCAATAATGAAGCAGCTCTGACATCTTAGCACACATCCCGCTCGCTCTGCTTTTGGATGAGAGCTTTTTGATGTTGCGAGTTCACCTTTGACCCTTTTTCTGTTTTATATTTCCCCACTCAGAGCTGGAAGATCAATTTGTTCCCTTTGGAATCTGGAAGGAGATCACCACCATGCTATATAAGGACTGAAATGTTGACGGTTTTCAGTCCAGTGAAGGGGGGAAAAAAAATACAGGACCTGACTTCATTGATTAAGACACATTCAATCACAATGCCAACTTTAATCAGCTGGCTGCAGTGTTTAGTTAGAATGAAGACGCTGCATGTTGGATGAGAACTTTTTAGTCTCTTTATATAGCAAATCAAACCACAAAGAAGGAGCAGCATGGGAGAAGGAAATCATAAGGAAACATTCAAATCAAAAGAGAAGAGAAGTCTATCGGCTAGGGTTAACATTAATATGTCATAGGAGCTTATTCCCTCTTTAAATTTGAATCAGATTTGTGCAGGTTTTATGTCTACATGGATCACCTTTTCTTTCTAAAGTGCCACTGCGAAGGAGTAGTCTTCAAAAGGCTTAGTAAAAAGGCACACACACACTCCCAGTGACTTAGCTCGCCCTCCACAGTGCCTCTTTGAAATGTGCCACTGTGCTCCCGAACAAAGGTAATAATGTCTCTCTTCTGCTGGTATCTGGGTCGAATGAGATCAATCAGTCTTTGGGCAAAGAATCAGCATGTGCATCGCTCTTTTGTCACCAGTGTCAAGACGTAGGTGGCGGCAGGGATGAGCCTGATGTAAATCAAAAGACTTTCAGTTCACCCGAGGAGACACGGTTCAGACACTATCAGCCCTGGCCACCAGTCACCCTCAGTCCCCGAACAATGAGTCATTATGGAGCCCTGAGAGGCCTTAATAGACTGACTGACGGATGAACTTGCAAAAGGTGCGAGTGTTTGTCTTTGTGAGCCGAATAATAGTGAAAAGCAGGACAATTTAAACAAATGAGAAGCAGTGAGTCATGGGTGTCATTCTCGTTGTGTGCAACAATAAAGCTGACGGATATTTTTCCTGCTGACTTTGAAAGAAAATACAGCGACTTCATTGTTGGTGTGGATCTTTGGGAAATGGAGTCCACAGCTGAAACAGGGCAGGGCAAACGGAAAGGTGAATGTCGCAGTGTTATTTCACTCAAGGACAGAGAGGATCCCAGTCAACAATGGAGGCACTACAGTTCTCGAAAAAGGATGACTTTGTTTCGGTAAACAGGCTGCTGTTGAAATTCAGCAAACATATCTAAATAGGAAAATACAGCACACTTTTTCTATACTGTATGTTATGGCAGCTTATCCTACCTTTTTTCCCCAAGTTGTCAGCGCAGGAAATAGAGGGGGAGTTCAGACACACGTTCCAGATCAAACAAACAAAGGAAATCCTTACAGCACTTAAAAGCCACAACAAAAATAGGAACTACTGTCCTTCTAAATATAACTGAAAATAAGCTTTGCAATACATGCATCACATAAGACACCGAGGCAGGCTAAACAGACAACATACTGCACACAGATAACCACAATAAAGCTTTCCAATAAACTTTTTTTTTTTTTTTTCCCGTTCTCTCTTTTCTCTGTGACCGTGTTCTTTGTCTAAGTAAAGATCTTGGCTCATTAATTAATCATGGCCTAAAAGGCCAGCTTCCAATTCTAAATTCCCACCTACCAAGAAGGCCTCACTTTCTTTTAATAAGGGTTTAATATCTGTGGGCATCTGCTGAAGCAGCGGGGGGTATGTATGAAATTGTACAAATAAACTAATTTGGCTCTAACATACTGGCACCAAATTGTTAACCATACAGGAAAAAAAGGACATACAGGACAAAAATGAGCCAATTAATCAAAACAATTTGATTTATTGACTCTTACATCTACTGAAATACTGTAGCCCTGCTAACATCTGCATCATCACTCAACCTAAACTACAACCGGAATTTATAATCTCACTCGAGCCGGCTAATCTGGCTACCCTGTGAAAACACTTTGTAATTAGCCGACCACTGTTACTACCTTTTGCTTAGCATTTCAAGCAAACTGCAACAGCTAGGTAGTCTATACCTTAAAATAACTTTATTACAACAAAACTTGAAGACAGAGGTGAACTTCCTTCTAATCGTTTTTACCTGTTTGTTTCAATGGCTGTTTGGAGGCCTGGGGTTCACATAAATGAGCTTCGACTGTAAGAGCCCTCAACTTTGGCAGCACTCTATTAGGCAGTGGGAAAAGGGCCCTGAGTGGGAACTTAGTCACAATCACAGTCTGACTTCACCTCAGCCATTTAGCACCTAGCATACACCCTCTATTGCAAGTGGCCTGACAGGATGTCAATACAACTAGACATGTGCTAATGGCAACGGGAAAGGCGGCTACAGAGCTCCCAACAAACAATATGTGGTTCTAAAGAAGTCGGGAGGTGTTGCATGGTTTCTCTTTTTGTTTTTTCCTGGACCAATCAATAGATGCTATGTGTATCCGAAAACTTCTGTGGGAAAAGTTAAATTAGGCTCAAGTGAGTTTGTGTTAACAAGATGTGGAAATGTGCATGCAGATAATAATTCGGAGATGCTCTGGTAATCGACAAAGTCGGCAAATCCAGTTAGGGGGTGAAACTAATACAAGGATGTGTCAAGCAAGAAATGTCTATTAAAAAGTCAAACACCAAAGTCCACAGGAATTATTGAGCAGAGGGGAGATAGCCTGTCACCGTGTAACAGCTATAGCCTCACCCAAACCCATTTTATAAAGACCGAACAAACACTGTGCTGCTTACCCAGGCCACACCATTGTGTAGTTGTATTTGTTGTAGAGACTGCACTAAGAAATCCGCTTTTTCCTTCAGCAGTCTCATTTGGTGCACATCAGATATCCTCTCCTCTTTCACTTGGGTAAACAATGGCAGGGAGATGGAGCCTGTGACTCAGTGCCTGCTAGATGCTGCAGTTCACTGCCATATGAAAGTTTAATCAAAGGAGCAGGAGGCACTAGTTAGTATCTCAGGAGAGAGGCACTGAGCCACCAACCAGAAAGCTTTGGCAAGAGGTTTCATATCAAATTTAGAAGTCATTAGGATTGCTAATAACAAGCACTGGCCAATGCCATGAGCATTGCTTGAGAGAACACAGCAAATGAAATGTTCCTCCTCATCTGAAGTCCCACTGGAGAGGCCAGAGAGGGGCCAGAGCTCGCAGAGATTTCCATAAGCATTTTTTAATAAAATCCAGCATAATGAAAGATAAACAACCGAGAGGTAGGAATGGAATGATATTTAATAACCACAGACTTCTTACCTCCCCAGGTATCTATCCCCCATCAATGGACCCTTGTGTCAACAGACTGTGAAGTGTTTAATCTAGAGCGATAAGTCCAATCATAAAGATTAAAACCAGGGAACAACATCAGTTTGTGAAACGGGATCTTTGCGGGGAAACAAAAATCAATGCCTTGGCGAATCTTTGTGGTACAGTAGCCATTTAGAAGCCCAGGCAGGTTGTTAAAGGATGTAAGAATGACTTAGTGCAAGGTCAATTGTGATCTTGTGGCCATTTCAGCTTTTTGCCTGTTTATCCCACATCCCTCATTTGAGTCTATCGATACTGCTGCTGAGGGGTGTGAAATGCATGGTCCAGTTTACTACATTTGCCACCAGTGTGCTATAAATGAGAGCACTGCAAGACAAAGGGCCAATTTGGTAATGGTGAAGGATCCAACCTATCTCTGAGTGTGGGAGGTGAATTCCCATGTTGCGCTCCAAGGGGGCTTTAGATAAAACACATGTTGTGGAAGATAGAAATCAGGTCAGCACAGCAAAATCAGAAATTGTCTAGAAAGACTTTCAAGCTGATAAACACATACATTACTAAAGACCTTCAGGAAACTGACGCCAGAAAAAATCTCCAGCACGTTTGAGAGGCACAAAAGAAAGGTTCTGTGCTTCATTCTCTGATAGGGGTGTCGTGATATACCGATATTGATGTTAATCATGGCATTTAAAAATTGTGCTAATTAAACACATGATATAGATCATAGAATATTGTATAAATCATGCAACGGCTCTTAAATCATTGAATTTTTTTTCCACGCTTTGTGGTTCTCACTCCATAAGAAGCAACATATTGATACTGTGGTAGCCCTACTCTATGAGCATTAAAGCTGCATTATGCAATCCATACAGTGAAGAAAAAATACAGGAAGTGACCTTACCTCCACAAAAACTACTGTATGTAGTCTGACAAGTAAAAGTCTGATTGCAGAGTTATTAACTGAAATAGGAGGTTACTACAAGACCACACTTTAAAAAAAAAAAAAAAAAAAATCAATGCAACATTTCTATTGGCCAAATTAGTTTCAAAGCCCAATACCAGAATGTGATTTGAGCAAAACATTAAATCTACATCATGTTAGTTATTATATTGTGGATGATGCACTCTCTTACAGCCGCTTTTGAAGATTTTAGGACAACATGGGTGTAACCTGTATAAAAATCTGGTTTGGCATAGCTATAAAAATATCCTTTAGCTATAAAAAGGAAAGAAAACAACAACTCTAAAACTGATTAAGCAGTCATCAGCACTACTTGCCAAAAGCTGAATGCCACCTTCATCTCTCCTAACCGCCAGGATTTAAGACTTAGATAAAGGTATTAAAGAAAGTTCTGCAAGTTTGGTTCATGACAGGCGATTTTGAAAGAAAAATTAAAAACAACAAACAATGAAAAAAAAAAATAAATGTGGAAATAAAATTTGGGCATGATTGACGCCAAGAGGACTATTCAGCACATTGTTCCACAGTGATAGCCAAATGCTTAGAGGCAACAACTTACTACAGAGCATTTGACAATTTGACAAAGGAAAACGGAGTAAAAGAAGTCGGATCAAAGAGATTCTATCACCAGACTTGCTCTACCCCACTGGGAACATTCTGTAATTTTGAGGATATTTATCTGTGCAAAATACAGGTTTAGTGATCCTTTTAAAAACACATTAAAGTGTAAGATTTCATACCCAGAATTTTAAGCATTGTGTTGATCACAAAGTCACAACCAAGGTGAGTTCTAGATACCTTTCGTAGAGAAGCAAACTGCATAAAACAGCTTTCGGCCTTCAAAAGTGGGGACCCAGTGAATGAACACTAGTTTTCCTGTCAGAAATAATATATTCCGATGTAAACTCTTGATTGGCTGACTTGCTCTTACTGCTGAATCCTCATATTAGCTTCAGCTGAACATGATGCATTTTAACACAGAAAAGGACTGTTGACTTTGCCCCCTTTAAATGGGGGAGCAGAGGGATCAGTGTGAATGAAGGAATGATCACAGCCTCCTATAACTGTGTCAGTGTACTTATGGTCATGTGAGTATTATATCAACAAAAGTATATTTGAAATAGGAACCTATCCTCTAACCGCTGAGATCTGTAGGGAAGTACAGACAGACAGTCGGACAAACCTCCAGGAAAACCACATTTATTTGGAGGAGAGAACGAAGGTGAAAGTATGCATTACCCAAACAGTCCACTGTAAACATTCATCAGTTTGGAGAACAACTTCCTGATCCCACTCTGACCTACTGTATTTACTCTGGATGGGTGTTCACATATTTGCAGTGAGGGATTATTACAGACATCCCAGGTGTGTTTGCTTTAAATTTACCTCCAAATAAAGTGATTGAAATAATATGGCAAAACTGTTGGCTTGTTTACATCCCGTCTGACTCTGAATTAATCTCTATCTCTCTGCTAGGGGTGCAGGGTCAGCGTGTCATCGAGCCACCCTTTAGGACCGCCCAAAAAATTTTAACCTCTTACTCCACATTTCAGTAATATATTGTTCAAAGTCTTTTTACACCTTTTCAGGAACTATTTTCCAACATATCAAATGTATTTTGAAAGAAATCTCAGAATTGCCTTAACACAGCCTTTAAGGGTTTGTAAATGTCCACTACTTCGTCCAGCAATTGTAGTTGCATTATTACTGACCTTGATCCTTGCGACATAGAATCCATAGACAGGGGGGCTTGAGTGGATGTGGTTGAGTGTGAAGTGATGGATGATGCAATGGTGAATTCACTTCATTAGTTAAATAGTCCCGGGTAGTTCCCAAAAAACTTTGAAAAGAAAATTGCCACATGCAATTAAATCAAACTATTAAGACTGAGGGCTGCACACTCACTACAGCATGAATAGAAACGCCACAAATCTTTCACTTCTGTGATTATTTTCATCATCAAGTCTCCAATTTAAAGCCAGCCATTCTGTTTATTCTCAAATAATCACCCAATTTACATAAATCAGATCATTATAGAGCTTTTGGAGCAGAAGGTGTCTGAACAAAATAACAAACACACTGTTTAACCTTCTCCCTCAAGACTTCACATACATACGTAATGATAAGGCCCATTTAACAGGTGCACCCAGGGAGGTTTCCATAAAATTACCCATAATGCCTATGTGATTACCCTATATGTTATGTCCTACAAGCACCTGTAAGTGGTGCTAATTGTAATTGTAATTTATGAGGCAAGTTGATTTTTATTTTTACTCACTCACATAAATAGAAGCTTCTGCTGGTTTAAAATATAACACCTACACTTGCACACCTACACACTTTCCTCGAGTGAACTTCCATTTGAATTTCAATAGCTAATGAGACTGGTCGACTATTTTCTGAGCCAAACGCGGCGCTCTTTCATGTAGTTCAAACTCCTTTTTCCCAGTGATGAATCTGACAGAGGTTTAGGGAGCTTTGTTCCCATTTAACCCCAGAATGTAGGGAAAATGACAGATCTTGTACCGTTTCACGACACAACTTGGTAAACCGTGTCGACACTGTGACACTAAGAACCTGACAAGACACGCAAACACCAAGCTGCACTGCCACGCGGTCAATCAAGACAGGGATGGCGAATTTACACACACTTCATTTGAAAAAAGCTTCACATCAGGGACAAAATTGCAACGTTATCCACCTTTATACAAAAAAAGTTAAGTGAAGGCAAACAGCCTCAGTTCAATCATTGTGTTGTTTCTTACAAACAAGCAATTTGCAGTTAGTGATGGTGTAATGGATGAAACTTTAAGAGTTGCATTGTTTCTTTTGATATGTTATTGTCAGAAATAAGTATCTGATAAATGAAATCTGTATGTGTTAAAATGATGTTTTGAGGAGGGCAAGGCAGTTTAATGGCATAATTTATCAACCTACGCTGTGTATCTTGTTTGATGAGTCACCTCACTTACTAAAATCCCTAAACAATAAGAGTCAGAATGGAGGTGAATGATAGGAACCCACAACAAACATTTGGCCCTATAAATGAATAAAAACATTATGATCTTACTGTAAACACACTGCAGGTGCTGAAGCTCATGATCCTCCTGTCCTGTGTTGTCGTGATGTTTTCTTTTTCCTCTGCTAAGAAGTGATAAAAGCTATATCTCATCATCACTGCTAAAGCTTGGCCGTTAATGACCAGCGGCCTTACTTTAATCGTTCAAGATCAACGACAAGTGCAAAGCAGAAGGTCTTGGGCGCAAAGACTGTGTGGGCGTCTTTAAGTGCAGCTGCTGTGGATGAAGTCAGATCAGAGGGTGAGATAATTAATATATAGGATGGACTGATGGAAGCCAATCGCCTCGGCAGCCTCATCGCTCTTAAAGAGCTGGACCAATCACAGTGACGCATGACAAAAACGCCTCAGCGAAGTAACAGTCTTTTTTGGATGGGGCAGATGGGGCACACACAACTTAGTACTAAGTAGGGTTGCAAAGGGTTGGAAATTGTCCAGTAAATTTTCAGAAACTTTCCATGGGACATTAAGCTGGGGATTTTTTTGAAGTATTCCAGATTGGAAACTTTTCATGGGAATTAACTGGAAATCAGGGGTAATTTAGTAATTGGGGATAAGCTAGCATCATCAAGATAGCCTCATAAATGGTCAATGAAATGATGCTAGCTATAGCTTACTTAGCATCTAATTTATCAGCTAGCTATCTACTGTATGATTACATTTTCATGTGCTATTTGCAAATTAAACATGAATACCATACATCAAATGCATTTACCCCATAATATCATGAAAACTTACTTCATTTTATGTATTCCATGGGCTCAAATGTGTGGCTTCAATAGTCTTGTGCTCTGGGCTCAAAGTGTGGTCCAGGGTTGTAGAAATCATCTGTGCATGTGATGGAGAGTCACATGCACAGTATGATGCACATATGATGCACAGTGCATGTAGGGGGCATGGCCTCAATAGTCCTGCAGTAAGCAGTGTCCTATGTGCATGTGATTGTGGAATAGCATAGATATTCAAGTGTACTTGCATGAAATCTGGTTGTCTTAGTCAAGATTATGCTATATTTAAATTCCCTGTTAAGGGCCAACCTTCAAAAAAAGTTTCCAACTTTGAAAATTCCCGTAACTTTGCAACCCTAGTACCAAGTGGCAGATAATGCACATTTTTTTTGTACAGTGGTGTTAGAAACAATTCTAATTGCTCTTCTTACGCAGCAGTATTTGCACTGCAATGTCTTGGAACATGGAACACACAACTGTTGCTAAAGAAAAAAAGTTGGAAATGACACACAGGCCCGATGAGCTGCTGTAATCCAACACCTCCTGCATAAACAACAGAGTATCGATTTCCAACTAACAGTGAGCCTGGAGCTGTTTGCCTGTGATTTAATGAAGGCAAACGCAGCGTGGACGGCTGTGCGTAACGACGCCGCACTCCTCTAATTCTCAAAACAGGGGCTGTGGATTTGACATATCCGTCCTGTTGCTTTCGGTGTGTTGACGGGATTTCCTGAAGTGAAGGAGAAGCTTTTCATACAGCACAAAGCAGCTGTGGACGGCATTTGCTACAAGTTTGTTTGTTTGCTCATGTGGACAAAAAATCATCAGATTGGCAGCAGATTGGCATCGGGCCAGAAACAGACGACGGTTCTGAGTCTATTCTCAGCACAACATCGGAGACATGATTCGCAACAAAATACTAACAACTCGCGTTGCGCTGCCTCATTTGAATTAACCTCCCACCCGGATGAACTTCTCCTCCCACCTGTGCGCCGTGCGCTCTGCCTGGGACCCAAAATATCACACAGACGGGCAAACCGGATGTCAAGGTCAGGACAATACAAAACGGTCAGAACGCTGCTTACACGGTTTGCTGAACCACCATGAAAACAGCCCTCCAGGTGTGTACAAGGAAAATAAACTACATCATTAAGATGTCATAGAACCTGCCATGCTAAGTAATGTATTTCCTTTGAGTAAATATTTCTAACACAAAAATCAGGTATTACAGGCAAGAGTCATCAATATTTTGAGATTTTTGAACTATTTATGGACACTACAACAAATGTTACAAATGTTCTAATACAGACCTTTATGGTACCGCAGCACACAGAGTGATCTGTCTTTACATAAATGGTTTACATTCTAATAGTCTAAAAGGTTCCGTTAATCATTTTGGTTTCACAAAGAATCGCTCCCCTTACCAAAGGGCTCCCCTTTTTCGGCATGGACATATGTTTCTCCTCTCCCTCTTTAAAAAAGGGAACAATTTCAATTTAATGCCTTCTGCTCATCCTTCAGATCCAGACATCCGATCCACTTAGCCGTAAAGTTAATTCTAATTCCTATGTCCCATAGAGAGGGCTAAGAGTCCCACCTTGCCTGGTAGAGCTCAGAGATAATATCACAGGTGGCTCGAGCAGCGGGGGAGCCCCAAATCTCTATTATCAGCCCGAGGGGAGAGGTAGTGGAAGGAGGAGGCAGAGGAGACTGCAATATGGTGAGTTTAGTTTCACCTGGCCTCACAGTTTGACCTCTGGACCATGTGTCAGCTCCTCCAGAAGAGCTTAAAAATAATTAAGGGGCAAAAGTCTTCAGAATGGGAAGTAGATTCGAATAATGACATGCATGTTAAGTGTTCACAAGTGTATCGCACACTTTCGGTGCATAACGATGAGGGAGACAAAAAGAGGTCGTTATTAAATACTTTGTAGAACTGTATCATCGGACATGCAAACTAACTGAAGTCAATACAAGCTGATGATTGACTTCTTTTGGCAACCACGAGTTAAGAAGTGTAAAGGTTTTATTGGTAGCAATTTAAATACATTAAAGGTTGAATCAAATCTCTTCCTTTAAACAAATAAAATAATCTGTTTTCATTTTGGGACAGGGTCAAGTTTTCTAGAAAGTAAGGGAAGACCAACGATGTACAAAGAAGAACAGGATGCAGCATTAGCGGCGAGGCTCCGTTCATTCGTATTGAAGCTGCTCATTGGCATATGAAGCCAATATATGTTTCTCGGGTGTAGAATTACTCGGATCGTCCACATATACTTCTGCATTGTGGGGTCCCCTGAGCCAGCCCACTTGAGACTTGAGTCATCCGTGCCACATAACTTTTAGCCTTCCGTTAACTTGGGTATGGTTAAGATGGTTTAATTGAAGATTTTCTAGACTTTTCAGACGACATTCAAGCAAATGGATCAAATTCTGACTGTGATTTCCCAGAAGTTACGATGTTCAGAAATGTAGCAATGATGAAATTCCTGGAGAAACGCTGACATGGATCAGCTAGTGTCAGTCATACCATTTTAATTTTAGTTACCATACATACACATATTTCTGTTGAACCAGCTGGAAACCAGCTGCTGTGGTTGAAAACTATGCTACACTAACAGTAAGAACCCGAAATAACATTTTGTTATTTCTATACTTTAAAACGTGACAGCTACAGGAACACACTATTCTGTTTGTCAGCTGTTCACCTGGGTGAACCATAGGTGATACCCAGCAGTTTCCAATTCTGGCATGGACAGGAACAGTACATCCACCACAGAGAGCAGACGGAAAGTAAGGTTGTGACAGAAGGACGGAAGAGAACGGCCAGGTAGGACAAAACAGGAGCAGATTATGCACAGTCCACAAGAAAAAAAACAAGAACAAAGCTCAGCTTTCTAGCTCATTACAACTGTTTTCAGCCCTTCTGTACTACAAATATACATGTGCAACCGTCCTATGACAAGTGTAATGACAAGTATAACAAATCCTAAAAAAATATATTTCATGCGATGAAATTTCTACAGTTACAGCGTGTGTCCGTCTATAAAGGGGAGTTAAGCATGACTTTCTCGTGATGAAGTTTGTTATCTTTACAGTGACAACTGTTTCTCAAAGATTTGGCATGAACTGGGATCTAGAAGACCATGGAAGTGATAAGAAACAGATGATTGAAACCAGTGAGCGATAACCATGACGGCGGTGAGAGGGACAAAGTATGAAAGCAAGAAGAAAGAGGAGGGGGAAAAAAAGAGCGGATGACAGAACAGAAGGCCTGGGAGAAAACTAGAGAGAAAAAGAGGAGGGAAAATGTCTTTTTCCCGCTGACCCGCTTCCTCCGCTCCACGGCCCTCCACGCCCCCCTTCCCCTCTGGGCAGCCAGGTGGCAGGGCTGGGCACAGACGGCCCTCCTTCCCCTCTCCATGCTGGCCCTGCTGGCCCTTCCAAACATGAAGCAGCAGTAGTGGGAGGACACAAGCCAGACGAGGTACAAAGGAAAGATGGACAAGGAGTGTTCGAAGGCCTGGCACACACTCACCTTTCACGCAACGCACAAGGAGAACAGAGGGCAGCCTGGCGAGCTTGAGGAGGCTTTTTCAAAGTGTTTGTTTTCAAGAAAATGACGTAAGTGTGCCTCCATGAGGCACTTCACATGTCTGAGGCATGTGTATGTGGATCCCTTCTTTTTAGCAATTCTGAATTTGAAATAAGATTCATCTGTCGAATTATTATAATGTGTGAGATAATTATTTTCTGCAATTTTTAATATTTAAAGCCCCGCTAGTGGTCCCTAGAGGCTGCAATGCTCTTTGCAGCTCAAAATAAGTATTTGCCAAAGCAAAACTGACTAATTTTACTGCTCCAAAGGTGTGTTCAGACTGAACATGAAGCAGATTCTAGAGGCAGAGCGGCTGCATAAAAATTCAACGGGAAGACATGTGGAAGGAAACAGATGCAAGATCGCTCCACGTGTTGCCAACTGCAGTGACGACGCGCTCCTGAGAATTAAAAGCGTTTGACTTCGAGCAAAACATTTGTGCATCTTCATTAATATACACAGCGTTTAGTCTAGGGTAAATTAATAGAGAGTTCCTGGAAAGCTTTGAATAGGGTCCAAATCTTTCACCAACACACAGTAGTGTGAATTACAGGGCAAAATCTCAATGGAGGGGTGCCAAAGACAGAAGGGACACTCAAATATCTCAAATAGCTCATTGTTTCTAAATTAGTAAAAACAGTGTTTCCGGAAAGAAAAGGCCTCCTGATCAATTTAGTACAGTCTGTTCAGTGATGGCCTGGTATTGGACCTCATATGAGGTTCTACTTGGAGTAACAAGCAACCAATCAGGACTTTGTAGACAGGATGCCATTTTCTACTACGCTAGCTCCCTCGCTACATCCATGAAAAACATATATCCCAATGTGCATATATCCCGATGTGAACAAGATGTCACACCAAAGGAAGTGGGGGAAAAAATGAAAATCCAGCAGTACATAAGAGTAAAACATAGTCTTGAACAACATCCTGCAAATATAAAAGTCATATTCTTATGCACTTGAAAAGAGGCAGTCAAATACACACACACACACACACTTGACTGATTCTGTGAAATGCAGCCAACACTCATGCCTGCTTAAAAGCCGCAATCAATGATTATGTAACCGCTGCCTCTGCACATACATTTCAAGGAAACTGCGTCTCCATGTTAACATCATATTGCTGGTTTATGGTAGAATTTATAGGTCAGTGCTCTCTTGTAGGAATACTGTACGGTAATCAATCCACTCCCTGCACCAACAACCTGAGGACTACTGCAGGAGACGTCTCAGTCAATACAGCTTATTTAGGTTGAAATCATATTTTTCAGCTTCAACAGGGTACAGTGTACCCAAGGCTACCATCTGTACTTCCATGGCAGATGTCTCAGTCACTCCATCATCTGGGAGTCCTTGGGCCTTTAGGGGCCACGCTGTCTCTGTGTAAGAGTGAACACAGCAACCCATTGAGCCGGCGTACTGAGGACAAATGGGAGGACAAAACTGAGAGGTCATCTGTGTGGACGTGAACAAAGTTCCATTCACTCACACTGTGAACATGCAAAGAAATATGAAGATGAATCGAGTGAAAATTGAATGCCAGACGCTTGTTTTGCTGCCAAAAATGAATGTGTTCTGCGTAATGTGATGCCATCACAATGGACAATGTTTCACATGGGGACTTGAATGAGCTGATGTAGTTAGCTGTTATTGACAGGACGGAAAGGCTAGAGGGGAGCGGCCAATGATTTGGCGCTGCCCGCTCTCATGCGCCAAGTCCCCGATAGCAGCATTTAACCTTCGCAGGCCTTGGTTAATTCGCTGCGCCTTACCCAGCACACAATCTCCCAATAAAAACTGCCGTCTGGGGCTGAGAAGAATGGCTTCGCAGCAGAGCCACTCCAGCAGACAGCAGCAGTAAGGCAACTCTGGCGATCTGATAAACCAATGTTCAAAAGCAAAAACAATTGCAGCCTCATTGCATCAGTTGGATGTCGGGTCCACGGGAGCATTGCTGAAAAATTCGTCATCCCAAAAGCCAACAAGGTCCTCAAAAGTTAAAACCCAAAACAATGCTCTATGAAGTGATTGATCTTTGCAGCAAAAACACCGTTCTCGTTTTTAAAAGAGGAGCCAAACTCATTGTAATTCAAGAGACACAAAACCACTGGGTTCCCTCTTCTCCCCATTTAGTGCACTGACTTAGCTAAAACACATTTCACTGGATTAATCTGGTCCGCCTGGAAGGTGAAGATAAAACGTACTTCAGGCCAATATCAGCAGGAAGGACAAGTAGAGGAGGGGGATAATCACATGGAGCAAAACTGCATCAAAGACATTGTAATGATAATTATTTATCGTCCCCGTCAAGGTCAGGACTCTGCCCCCCTCAGTTGTGAAAACTTTTGGACCTCATGATCACATATTCTGCTTTCTCAATTTCCTGTGCTTAATGATTATCTGACTTGGAAAGGTACATCGAGAGAAAGACAGACAAAAAGCAACCCGCAAAGCACAAGGTCAACAACATACTTCGTCAACGACCCAAATTAATAAAGGTCTAGATAAAGAACAATGATTAATTGGTTCTGTGCATCAATGCAAGGCAAGGACAAACCCACAACCTACTAATCAGTTCTCAGCAGGAGCTGAACTGGAAAAGACAGCTTTTTAGCACAAAGATAACACATCGCCACCCTCTAAAGACCACTGTTGTCCTTTCACTGCTGTCCAGCACATTCACGAGGCACACAGCTACTTTTCCCTGTAGCCTTGGCATCATTCGGGCCACTCAGTCACATTTCACACCAACCTGAACACATATTCCATGCCTGGAAGGAGTTAGGGGACATTAATATGATAGAAGCTTACAAAGCCACCTTTCCGGTCTTGTTTAGTGGTGAGCAGGGGCTGGCTTCATTTCCTCTGACAGACAGGGGGAAGTGGAGCAGAGGGAGAAGGAGGAGGAGGAATATTTTTAACCAGCACTGCTACCAATGAATCACCTCGGCACCCGCCATCTCCAGGGGGCATTGTGTGACAGGTGGGGTGAGAGGTGCTTGTTTCAGGAAGGGGCGAAGAGGAAAACCCAACCTCACTTACCTAGGGAGAAAAAGAGAGACAGAAAGACAGTAAATCATGTGATATATAAGAAGATGTAAAGGACTACAGAACTTCTACAAAAACAGATGCACTTTGATAAATAATACAGGGAAAAGGAGCTTTTTGTAATCATAAGCTAGCAAAATGCCGGAACTACTGTATGTGGAGCTTTTATGGAGTGCTAGCGCAATGAAAATACATGAAACTAATATGAAAATACAATATGTCTCGTGATAGATTCGACTCATCGTTTCTGTCATTTTTCAATAGGAACTGGCTGGTGCAAAAAACAGCCCACAGCAGAGAATCCAAGTAAAACTGGAATATAAAGGAGGTAGCTGACTGTTGCTTTGGCATACCCAACAAACAGACCTACAGTTGTTATGTCTCGCTGCTCAACAGAGATGAGATGCTGTTGAACTGAAGTTTCTCAAACCCAACAATTGACTGCTGCTCACAACCTTTGTTGTGGTTGCCGCTCTGGTTTTGTAGATGTTTGTTCGCTGGCAGACTTGATACAAACTACAGCGCTTGCCACAGAGGGTTTCAGAGGGGTGTAAATATCATTGTGATTGACATCGCGGGGATCCAATGAGATTAAAGGCACTGTAGATTTGAAGAGAGACTGTGTGTGTGTACCAGATTCTAACATGTCAGACTTGAGGTTTGGCCTGGTGAGGCTTCCAAAACTGAGGCAACAAACAAGGCAGGGAACAGGCATCGAAAAAGCTGGAAACTGGAACAAACATGTCTAAAACATGAAGAAACTGAAACTGAAGAGATAATTGAAGTAACATCTACTGGTTGTAACAAGGTTAGCAAACAAACATACAATAACGTGTATAAGACCTTGTTTTGAGATCACTTTTCTTAAGGGCTTTCAGATCATCTGCAGTTCTATAAAAGAGTTACTATGTAAATATGTTGTGAGTATCTGCGCTAAAAACAACGTAGAAAAGAAAAAAAAAAGATCTATGTTAAGAGCCATTAACCTTGAATGCAGAACAAAAGCTTCATGTTATCAGGAATAAAGTACAAAAGGAAAAGAAAAAAGTTTTAGGTACTTGTATTCAGATGTTTGATTAAGACACACACATGCTGTGAATTAGAAGGACGCTTGTTCAGACAGACTAAAAACAATGTTAATAGCACTTCAGTCTATAATTAAAATGGAATAAAATGATGCAATGAGCAGCTTTATTGCTGCTTTGCCACTACAGTATTCACTGTTTATTGACGAGTTGAGACTACCACACTCGGCTTAGCAAATAGCCACATACTGCTTGAAAACAACATTTACTAGTGAAGAAAAATGGAGATAAAGAAGGTGGGGGCTGGTTGCCACAACTGATATCTCTGCGACAGCTCTAAGCTCTTGTGCTAGAATTGCACATGTATTGAAATAGTGCGCTTTTATGGCACAAATTTGTATGACATTTACATTGGAGTACATGTAAGATCCATGAATAATAAGACATATACGACTGGGAAACTGAGTTTGTGTGTCTGAATCTGTTTGTCTTTGAAAAGAACAAAATGAGAACAGACAACAGAGGGGATACTGTAGTGAAAAACACCACATCCTAATCCTCCCGTCTCAGCATGCTCTGTTGAAAATACTATCTAATTCAAGCAAGCGTAAAACATGGTTAATCGGTTGTGTGGCCATCTATCATGCTGGTTGCCACATGACTTGTGGTTTTGAGACTATGGAGACTTAACCCAGGAGAACGTTGGGATTTGCCAGAACAAGTCAGCAGGACATGCATCAGTGTACACCAGTGGATATTTCTACTATGTGGGTACCCTCATCTTTAAATTCCACAAGTCATTTGGAGAAAAAGATAATGAGAACAGGTTCTTCTACTGGGAGCATTTTAAACATTTATCAGCTTGTGAAGCATGAACAGTAATGCAAAGCTGCATGACCTACAAATATTATGAATTTTGGAAATTGTTTGATTTGCCAGTAAGAAGTGCGAGTGCGCAAGCCGGCAGACAATCTCAGCTGGATCCCTTCAACCCGAAGGAGTAGCGCCGTCTCCTTCTGGATGTTAGAGCCAAGCCACCATGCGAAGGAAAGTCATTTCTGCCTCTTTGTTTGATTCTTCTGGTCATTCCTAAAGCTCTCGACCATAATAAAGGTGCTGAAACTTTGGCCGAGGTTTGCCCTGATGCACATTGTAGCATTCCCTTTGGGTCAAGTGCACCATTTTCTAAAAGCTTCACGGAAATTCAGCAGCTTATCAGAAAGAGTGTAGTGAATGGACAAACCAGATTAAAGCTCTTTCCCTGTTTCAGTGTGGAGGACAAAGATTAGTTTGGAGGTGGGCTATACGTGGAACGAAACCTATGAACCCTAGCAGATCCCATCAACAAGATGTTAATCTTGATGTTACCCTTTCCTTACATAATCAGAAGACATCTTGAGCTATGTGTGAAACTATATTCAAACCAAAACATGTCAGCTGTAGGCCTAACATATATTTTTCAGCCTCCAAGAACACCAGAAACATTTAATAATGATGGTTTAACATTGTCTCGGGGATATGGGATGACAGAGTTTTGTAAATTCAAGGCGATACCTTTCTTTTGCTGGTATTGTATTGGCAAATAACTGTGGGGATTGCTCACTATTATGTTCTGATTTCTAGATGTAACCACATCTCTCACTTTCTGTCCTCATTCTGATGTAATCTCAAGAGTGTGCCGCTTAAAAAGCTGCCAAAATAGGGCCCCTCATATATATGCAAATATGCAATGAATACAATCTGCTGTCCTCAGAGCATGGCTTAAATAAACCAGATAGGGCAATGGATGGATGCATAGAAACTCCAAACAGCCCTCCCTGCAGCTGTTGGCAGGGAGCTCTCAGTCCGTCCCCGCCTACCCACGGTCGTATTGCCCCAGTCAACTGGATGGCCACTCATTGGACGGTACTTATTTTCTCAACAGATGGGAGGACACCCTTGCCAAAGTTTTGGAGCGATGCCCCTATGACCTCTTGGAGCTCCCTGAGAGGTAGTCCGTCTGCCGAGTCCTGCTGTGGTCCTCTCCGAGGGTCACGCAGGGTTAGTTAGTGGTGGACACGGGACAAATCACTGGCAAAGACCAGTAGTTACTTAAGTCGATCGTGTGCAGTGATTATGTACAGTACGTGCATGAATCTCCATGGTGCATTCACATCTCAGACATGCTCGCTTGTCAACAAATGCACAACATGATGGTGAAAAACATGCAGATGATACCTCATTCATCTAACCCTAACCACTAATCTGTCAGTCTTCTAATAATCAACAGGGCACCACAACTGAGCTATTTGTAAGCTAATAGGATGATAGTGCAGAGCAATTTAGTTCTTTGAAAGGACTACACCAGCATTTTTTTTTTTTTTTTGCATGTTTAAATGACTTATTATAATCCAAAACATGTTTGAGTCTAAATAACTTCAGGTTGGAAGCCATAAAGCTTCAGGTTGTCATTTAGGTTCTTTGTTCCTGTGCAAGTGGGATATTCCTGATACCTAAAACTTAAAAAAAAAATCAGCTGGTTGGCTCATTGCAGAGCGAGAGAAAATCCTTTATGTATTTGTATTTGTAAAATCCATCATTTCTCTGTGCATGAAACCTGTCATGATTCCTGTGGAATGCCCCTCTGCTTTGATAAACAGGTTCCAAAAGCATGTCGGCAGCTCTTCACTGACCATTTAGCCAGATAATGCATGTCATATTTTGAAATATTATGCACGACTAAATGTGCCCAATGAAGCGACATGTTGATATACTAGGATTAAAACAATAAAACTCACCCTCGGACTGATATTTATATTTAGCCAAGTCCCAAACCACGATCTCAGCAACTCATAGCTAAAATTATTCTTTCATGCTGTTGCAAATGATAGTAAACTAAGGGGAAAAAAAAGGTACAGTTGACATGCAGCACAGAGTTATTTCATACTCTTTTACTCAACCACTCAAAATATTGACACTAAACCTAAAATGCATTTAGTACTTAAACTGAGCCAGTAATTCCCAGGAAATGTGCACACAAAAAACAGTAAATAAGGATTATTGCTGACCTGGAGCCTGGTGGACTACTACAGATTACTATTTGTGTTTAATGGGCCGATTTTTAAGAATGAGGGTTTTGTCCTATTTATGCATATGATGCCTTCCTCCAAGGAATATAGAGCCACCTCAAACATGTCCACTTATCTTGCATGACTGGACAAGTTAGACTCATTTAAAAATGTATTTTACAAAGTTAAAACAAACACCTACTTCCTACACATGAAGACAGACATATTCATGGGGGAACTGTTAGAGAGAGAGAGAGATGATTAAAAAACATGGGACACGGGATTGCCTTACAGTTCACGCTATTCCAAAACTATTCATGAAATTCTGCTGAGGTCTCCTTCAGTAAACGTGGGCAGCACTTTTTTTTAACCAGTCCACTTTGACTGAAATGCAAAGTCTATAATGTAAAGAGATGATGCTTGATCCCCTATAAATCCCAATATGGCTACATCCCTGCCTGAAAGCATCATGAGGTTGCCTGAGACTAAATCACCTGAGTCTTAATTGGCACAACACTTCTTAACACTCAGTTCCAGTTATCGTTCATCATCTTTTGTGGCAACTTTTTTTTTTTTAATTATGAAACTTTAATCCCTTTAAAATTAAATACTAAATCTGAATGCTTTAATTGTTCTCATACTTTGTCCCTGCTGAGCACTAATACACTCTCAGACAGTGAAGTAATCAAATTAAAGCTAACCAATGGTTCTGTGTCAAACAGTATTGACTCCCTGCAAACCAATAGCATCAAAGCTCCTCTCTCTGTCTCTCTCTCTACCATCTGACTGGTTAACTCCCAGCGTGGCAACCTTTTGTAGATGTGAGATCAGCATAGGGGAAAAAAAAAAAGATCTACCGTACAGATGGATCTGTAGACCTTTCCGGAGCTCGACGAGCCTCTTTAGCTTACGAGATGAAACAGACCTGTCCTTGGCATGCAGGCAGTAAAAAGTGACAGGGTTGTTTGCGTCCCGTGTGTCACAGGCCAGGGTCTACAGGCTTTATTGGTTGAACATTCCTCAAAGTTCCCCCCAGTGGCATGAAACAGCTGCTACAATGTGATGGCTTGGAAAAAAAAATGTGCAGGGCAACCCACAGTCCTACTAACAGTGTGTCTCATAAACCCCATGGCCTAGAATAAAACTGCTGATTAATAGCTAGCGCACATTAAAAGCACGATCAGGTTTGAGAGTGCCAACTGTGCTTCTGGCCCCAGCGTACACTGAAAAGCAAGGCAATGCTGAGCAGGATAGAAGGGAGCAGAAACAGGGCCGTGGTGTAGCAAAGACATCATATGCACACTGTTAATAATGAAACAGCGCCGTCTGTACAGTGCATTATCTATAGAAGGCTCAACTATGAATTTCAAAACTGGGCAAATGCAAATACATAAGTAGAACGAAAGATATGATACTGAGGAGCTGTTAAAGCAAGCCCAGTGAGGTTTTTACTGGGGAAATTATTTAGGCATGAACAGTAATACCCTCCATTAAATTTTATGAACTCAATTACCTCGAAAAGGCTGACTTCTTGTAGTGACACTGCTCTAACCTCTATACATGAGATTTCATTATCTTGACAGCAGAATGTGTGAATTTGTAGTAACTCAGTTTGGTTTAGCTTTATTTTCCCAGGGTTATGAAGGAAATGTCATTAGGGCGAAATGAGTGTGTGGTTGTGTTTAAATTCTTCCTAAAATAAGAATGAAATTGAGAGATGATGAAATGAATAATTCCTGCTGTTTCAACTTGAAAATACTGTTATTTCTTTTTCAGCCTCTAAAGTAACTGTACTGGTTCCCTCACCTGTTCCATTCCTATCTATTTAGTGAAAAACAGATGTATAGAGAGTTAAAATGTGCCTCTGCACGCCTTCCACTGAGGTTTATATTGGCCAGAACAGGCCCTGACAGTGTCTACAATTTGACACATTTAAGCCGAGGCCATTCAGTATCAAAAACCCATCCGTGTTTTTATTGGCAGCTGCAGTTTGGGAGGCCTTTAAGCAATGAACACGGCAGCCTGAGGCATGGATTGAGGGCTGAGAAATTCCCAGTCCACTAGCAGAGGAGGCAGTCACCTCCAGAAGAATTCTCCCAGGACCAGAGAAGGGAGGTCATGAAAAGGTCCCTAGATTTAACACAAAGTGCCAGCAATGATAAAGTACGCTGCCAAAAAGAAGAAGAATTTCGAACTTGGTGGGCCCATGCTGTATCCACAGGGAGTAAATGAAAACAAGGTTAATGCATTCAGCTCTTATTACCTACGCTGGAAGAGAGGCCATCAGCTGTGTCGAGAGGCAGAAAGGCAAGAAATCAAAACAGCAAGTGATATGCGGGCTGGTATGCAATACAAGATTGTACTGCCAAGGGAATCTGTTAGGCTTGCTCTTTGGTAATGACTTATAAAGCATGGCGGGACAACTTTGTTTCCATGCTGTGTGCACCTGTGCCGAGAGGTCTGTACCACTATGCTCTTCTGGGAACTTATAGTGGGTGAATTGACTGCTACATTGCCTTTAGTGGCCCTCAACAGTTGGTAAAGTCACTGCAGGAAAAATGTCCCAATGAGACTAAATGTTTTCAGACTCCCTGTTGGTTAGTCAACCATGGGCGATTGTTTCCAGATTACAAGAGTGCCAAGAAGCCCTCTTTGACCTACAGTGTAATGGGATGGGTCTTTAATCTCTTGTTTTGTTCCCCAGATAGTGTTGTCTTAATAAGTGCCGTGTCTGTGTTTGGATGTAATACCCTCTCTATTAAGACTTAAGCTCCCTTCTCTTTGGATGCCAGCTTGGAGCTCCGGTTCCTCACAGTGTGAGGTCAGACCGTTGTGCCTCCCAGTTCTCATGTGTATCAAGATGGGTCACTATGACCGAATGCTCCCGTGTCAGTCATGTTGACCTGTCAGCACCGGGCTTAAACAGCAGAGCAATGGGAATCCTGCCAGGCAGCGGGGGTCTGTGGATTCAACACGGCAAATAATCTCTGCTGGCTGCTATCTAATGTTCCCATTACTCATATGGAGCACCTAAACTTCCATCCATACCGAGATAGCAAAATCGGAGCAAAAGGAACCCAACAGCCACAGACTGTGTGGACTGGTTGTGACAGCAGAATCAAAAAGGAGCTTTAGAGAAGCACCATAAATAATTCCACACAAACTGGGAATATTTACATCCTTTGAAGTAGCAGAAACCTTAGGATGTGTACGATTCACTAAATCTGTATTTGAATCCATATAGGAATAGTAACAGTCGGGTTTATAGTCTTAGTTACTTCTTTATCAGTGCCACAGCAGGTTTACAAAATGGTATTTCATTAAAAATAACCATGATTCAATGGTAAGAGCATCGTTATTGGTATTACTATCATAAGTTTTCGCTGTAACAAGTCATAACCCCTTGCCTCTGTTCTCTTGCCATAATGTCTCTGTAGGTTGAGATGTTGTTTATGGTTTAATACAGGTGCACAGTATTACACCATGTGTGTTTTTGACTTACGTTTTTACATTATTTGCCGTTATGTGTTGTTGTAAATTTCCCCTTTGAAGAAATCGAATCGAAAAGCAATTCACCTGAAGAGATCTGCTTCGCACAAATTAGATCACACATTAAATCTGTTGTTGCCAGTTAGGCCATCAACATGTAAAACAGAGTCCGGCTATAAAGATCAGTAAAAACAAACTTGCATGAATGCAGAGGGAATGACCTCTTTACTTTTGCCAGCAATTATTACCTGGCCCATTTAACACAATCTGCACAAATCAGTGAAAGTGAATTCACCCCCCCCCCCTTCAAGGCTGCGCTTCCTATAAAATCCCACACACCATAAAACCCCACCCTCTCACCCCGGCTGCACCTTGAAGCCTGGGAACAAAGCCCATTACTGCTCCTCTGAACGCAGATGCTGTGACAGGTAAATGTTGTCTCTGAAGAAAATGTCCCATGATGACAACATTCACTGCGGGGTGACTATTATCCCTGATTCATCATTCTCATATACTGCGGTGGTTTGCGTATTTCTAGCCTGCAGCTTATCAGCAGCAGCCATTCTCTCTTTGCCTTGTGCTCCTCTTTCTATCTTTCCCCTTCTCTTGCCTTTTTTTTCCCCCTCCCTCTGTCCTGCTTCAGCAAATCCCACCAGCCAAATGCTTTACCCCAGAAATCTAATGGAAGTGATTTGACTTCCGATTAATAGGGCTGACAGAGGCAAAACGCCGGGGCAGTGCACTACTGTGCCTATTATGCTAAACACAAGCCGCATGGAAAGAAAGCCTGCAGGGCTTTAGACTGTTGGGTAACAGCAGCTGGTGAGGTAAACACAAAACACATTTCTGAGGAGTGACACAAAAATGCGATATCAATATTTCATAGTTTGTAACACCAGTGTGGCACTTCCAATTAAATCATGTGCCTTGATGTAATGGAAGCCAGGATATTACTGGTTTCAGTCTTGACACCTATTATTTCCACTATTTTGTCACTGCAGCAGGCTCCATTTTGATGAACGCCACTAAACGGGATAATTGTGCTTCAGGTTGGTGGCTTCCTGTGAAACAAGGGGATAATTCAATGCTTGGGGACAAAATCGAGAGATGTTATGATGAGGCTTAAGACCCAAGCTAATTAGACTGACACTAGAACACCTGAGTGAAAGCTCTCCCTGTCCCCCTGCTCAATGCTTCTGCTCATTTCACTCCCCAATGTAGCCACAAACATTATTTCGTCAAGAGTTCATAACTCTCCGCTTGATTTATAGACGAACTGTCTACATCTGCCCCCACATAAAACCTGATCCCTACATTGTTCTGTTCACACTATATAAATATTATATTGTGTTTTCCCAGATTCAGGACATGGCTGCCTAGGGGACATTCTATAAATACAGCCTGACAGGCTACATGGCTTTTAGGGTCCTCTGTGAATTTACTTGGCTTGCTTGGAGTAAAAACCTCTGTGTTTCTGCAGCTCTGAGGGATGATCTGTGAGCACCAGCCTCACTGTGATTTGATCTCACTCAGAAGTGGGCTTTTTTTTTCATTTAAAAGTGCCAGCATGTCCAAGATCTGTCAGAAGTAGGAGAGGGAGAATTGGGGTGAAGCCCTCCATGACCGAGTTTGCCAGGAGACAATCAAACGGAACCTCCAGGGATCTGGTATCATACAAAGAGTAATGCAAATTCAAGCAATCATGACAAGAGCTTGTAATTTTGTCCAATCCTCGCTTTATACAGAAGACGGGCAATTATCGTCCCCCAGAGGAAAAGGACATGTAAGAACACAAAGTTGCGCATTAACACCATGTCATCTGAGTCGCGGAAACCGGACAAATTTCACAGCGCCGCGTGAAATACGCCAGCCAACGATGCTAAAGATCAAAATGGCTCTGAAATTCTGATGAGCAAGTCACAACACAGCATTCACGGGGCGCAGCTCGCTCACACATTCACTTCACATCATTTTTATTCATTGAATAAGCATGCATGCCAAATCTCTCTTAAAGTTCAAGTCACCAAAACAATTCAGATGCCATGCTTTTGGAGCCTTAGTCAAGCAAGGACCCTTCCATTACCACCGTGAATGGAAGCGATGTCACTTTTGCCTCCCACCACCAGCCAAACTAGGAGAAAATTCTCGTATGCTCCATATGCCCAGCATTAGCATAATCAGAAACAAAACAGATACTGGCACACAATCACAGCTCGCTGCATACCCCCTCAAATCATTTAATTACGAGGCCCCAGTTGAGTATATATTTAAGCAATCATTATCTGCCGACTGCAATTGTTGTTAGCAGAATCTGCCTTGGCTCATAAAACAGAATTAAACAGAATAGTTAAAATTCCCCCTTATTTTTCTCAAACCTGATCTGGGGCCCCATTTAATTTTTAAGGCATCATCTAAGGCTGTGAGAAACCAGCTTCAACTGGGTGGCCTATAGTAAGTTTGTGGACATAGAGCTCTCTATTATCTCCCAGTGCACCTTTACTCAACTACCACAGAGACATGGAAATAAAAATCCGGAAAACAACTTCCATATAATGTCAAAGTGCAGAAGGTGTGCTCACAAGTCAAGGAAGGCTGAATCCTTTTATCAGGTATGTGTAAGATCTGGTTCTGCTATCCCGGTGTTCCTCCCTCCCTCCTGACCTCAGACCTGACATGCATAATCTTTGAAGATCCTGTAGTGGTGTGTTTAGGGTGGTGTAGCTTGAGAAAGTTGAATTATATATTTCATTGGGTTGTTTCGGTGCAGCGCGGATGCTCTGACCTCAAGCACGAGCTCGCTCAGTGAATGTGTCGATGGAGCCTCCAGTGCAAGGAGACGCGCCTTTGATAACGCTGAAACTTTAGAACCACGACTACAAAACCGCTCAGAATCAAATCCCATCAAATTTTGATTTGCCAAAACTCTGTTGACACCATCACAAAAAAAAACATCAAATACCTGATTAAAGCAATGGAGATGCTGTCAGCCTGTCATGATCATACCAGTGGTGATTCAATCATTACAAATGCTCATCATCCAGACACAGACTAGTCAAATTTCTTTTAACTTTAGACTGAAGTCAGTTTTCTGACTCCGACTCTGATTTCTAAAGATAACAAGCATGCCGTTTCTGTTCCTGCGTGTCCACTAAGTCTGACATATATTGAACAATTTTGAGACTGCCTGAAAGTGTGCTCCATTATCCCAACTCCCCACTATTGGGACAATTCACGGCATAGAGACTACAGAGAAAAGTTTGGAAAAAGATTGGGGAGGCAGTGATGCAACCAAACAAACCCAAAAATAATGACAGGATCACTTCAAAAATTGGACTGCAAGGAGATTAAATTTACTGCCCAACGTATCATCGCTCAACATGTTTCTTGGTATCAGTCACAATTATGTATCTGCCTATTCTCATAGCTTCCACAATATGCCATAATTACCTGACGTTCTGCTTTGCGCTGGATTCCCTCGTTTGGCTCGCTCATTTTAAAAAGAGGTAAATGACACGAATTATATTCAACTGTAAAGCCAAACAGTTCTGTGTTCAGAGAGAACAGTGTAGGTTATCATGTCAAGGCGGAAGCATCAGAATGAATAAATGTTAATTACTTAATGGGAAGAGGCGGTTGCTCTATTGCATTTAACTATAGGAATGTGAGCGTTGTCAATGGGCAGTATGATCATGATTTATAATCTGTGGTTCTCTTTCTTGGTAACATGTTTGGCTTTTCAAACAGTACGATGTGGTGCCACACTTCATGTCAGTATGCAAAGCTGTGAGGAACCATAGTAAACAATCCCAACATTTTAGCTTAGACTTCAGTCAGGATTGTTGGACATGGGCCAATAAGACAGCTACCATTTCAAATGATGTGTGTGGTGGTGAACAGAAGGAAGTGAAAGTGCAATTTTAGCTGTACAACAGGCACAAACAGAGCCATAATAATAGTTGCTATGAATATAAGATGATTAGAATTGATTAGAACTGATATAAGATGATCATAGATAGTAAACTAGGCAATGAAAGTTGTAAATGAAACATGAAAACTTGGCACAAGTTTCACAACTGACCACAGAACAGAGAATCAGATGTTATGCAAATATAGCCAGGGTAAATAATATAATATATTCAGAAGCATTGTTGTTGCATCTGTTCAAATGCTCTACACCAATCAATAAATGAATTGCTTTGAGACTACTAAGTACTAACTGTCTACCTGCGTGCGCTCATTGCACATGAAAATATCTTTTTCATGAGTGGATTTGGTGAGAGGCCTGAAGGGAGGGAGTGGGAGTTTTTTTTTTTTTCCAGGTGGATACTTTCAAAATAAAGCCGTCTCTTATTTGTTTCTCAAAGCATAACCCTACCCTTATCTTTGGGTGCTCCAATCACTAGCACCCAAAAGCAATACAAGTGTCTGATCAGCCCTTAAAGGAAAATATGAAATAAGGGATCTGAAACACTGTATTTCATGGGATGCTGAACACAAAGTCAACTTATTTTTCAGGGTACGAGAAGAGTTTAATTATTTTAATGCATGAATGAAAATGTTATGTAAGCATCTGTTATGGAAAAGAAGCTGAATTGTGATTAAAATGATTTCAGCTGGAAATGAAGTGCTATCACAGTGTGGGGTCTAGACTCATACGTACAGTCGCTGTATGGGGAATACCTTGTTTAGTGCCATACTGTATGTGTTGTAAACTGAACAGTATGAAAGCGTTCCAGATTTGATCACATTTTTGCACACATTTCAAGGGGTGAGCTGTAAAAAAAAAAAAAAAAAAAAAAAAACTTTTGTACGTGTCGCACAAAGCTGAGGGGAAATTTGGATGCTGTCCTGTTACCTGAAAGCCGACATTGTTACTGCCAGCTCCTGCAGACTGAATCAGTAGCAAGGATGGTTTTATGCAAAGCACATCTTCAGAGTTAGACTCTCCTGCACACATTTGAATCATTTATTCAGATGCACGATGACTTAATAAGGGCTCCTTATTCATTCCCGGTGACACACGGTTTTGATGGTTTATTTGTGGGGTTTTTTTCGGTTCTGCTGCACATTTTCCAGCCACCCCCCCTTGGAACAGTCCTGCTGTGAGTGGAGGAGTTGGGGCCATTTTCCTGGCTCCGAACCACAGCATACCTTCAGCCTGGTGAAGCCTATTAATTAATCACGTAACTATGTTCCATAACCTGGGGATTACAGCAAGCATGAGTCTCATAACCATCTGTGCACTTCTTAAACCTAAGGGCAGTCATACTCTTTGACTGGGAGGCTGAGAAACATTAGAGTGAACTACACAGAAAAGTAATCAGCATTTAGGGTTTCAAGTCTGTTAGGCTCCAACTGCACGAGTGTGTCAATGTGAAAAAGTTTCTGTGCTCCCCACCTGCTGCGGCAGTTGCAGTGAGTTTCAGGATATGGGGTTCTTTTGGTTGTTGCGCCATTCGTTGTGCATGTCTGACCACGAGAGCCACAAGAGCTTCAGTGCAAGCAGTTGAAAGTGTGTCAGCTCGTTTCGGCCTATGCAGCGTACATATTGTAGGTCACGTTGAGATTTAGACAAACAGGCTGTTTTAAATATGTTGGAAACTCCAATATCATCTGCACCATCTAAAAGATAGCAACAGTTTGCTTGTTTACGTGGCAATGTCTTGGCCTGCTGTGCTGAAATATTGATGCCAGATGCTTTCACACAACAGATAGGGAAAGGACCGTCCCGATGGCTTTGCATGTTTTATTTTAAATCATGTATACTTCACATCACAGCATTGCCTCTCGCATACTAGGTCGTTGAGTTTTAGAAATCTGAAGCATTTTTTTTTTACCATTAACTGAATAAATAAAATATGAAAAATCCAAAGTATTTAATTTTTTTTTTTTTTTTATCTTGGTTTTATCTAGTCTTGGACTCTTGGCTGGCACCAATAATCCAACAACATTTTGGGGGGGATTTGATGTTTGCTGTAGTGGATTACATAACTCGGAAACCAATGGCTGCCTGGAACATTTGAAAAAAAAAAAAACAACAACAAAAACCTTGGAACCATTTGGTGCATTAGAAAATGGTGAGGGAAAAAAAAAAATGTTAAGCGTAGACTTAAACTTGCAAACAAACTTGTACAATCCCTGGAAAACATCTACTGAAAAGAGCTCATTTGCATCTGTAATGAAAAGTTAATTGCCTAATGTTGAAATGTGGATACGCTAGTCTTCCTGTCTCGCATTTCATATACACACTGTTGCAGCAGCCCCTTCCCAGTATGTTAAGAATACACTGAAGGTTGAACATATTTTCATTAAAACAAAAATAGGGGGAAAAGCTAATTTCAAATTAGCTCCAAAATTTCTTTGGCTCGGTAATATTTTAGAGCTTGTCTTTTTCACATCATCAAGTGCCCTTGGGGAACCAATTAAAAATAATATGAATGATATTGCTTTTCCCCACCGCACACACAATACCTCTTCACAGACCATCTGGTTTTATGGATTGATCTAGGAATGCTAGAAATAAAAGAGGTTTAATCTGCCTACTATTATTAAAAGCAGACGCTTTCACTCTGCTGCAGCTCTCTGTAACTGTCATCTGACTTTATAAAAACATGTCGACAGCACCAAGCTGAAGGCTAATAATGCTAATACGAATTCAGGTAAAGAGCTGCGCTTTAGTGTTCACCATCACGTGAAAAGGCAAGTGCAAGTTCAAAGAGGTCGGCTCGCCTCCACCTGCTCTTAAACCAAGTTCCATTCCCTAGAAATAAAATGTAATTAATCCATTAGCAATAGTGAAATTCAATTTGGAAATCTTGGAAAATGAAATAAAGAAAGCATCTTTGAAGCCATGAGAATTACAGCAGTAGGATGACGGATTAGGGTCCCATTACTCACGATTTGTTATTCAATAAATCATTAATGGTCTCTATGAATAGCAGGGGTGATGGACACGAGTTAGAGAGAGCAGGAGGCAGTGTTGCTGATGCATCAAAATCTGTGTGAGTATAGGCCAGAGCAGCCATGCATACTCCACAATACAATGCATAATGTATAGCTTTTGGGTGTTGACTCCCTGGCGGATCATAGCTTCCATGACAGCTTTTCAGCTCAAAAACTCTGCTCTTTCAATCACTCAATCTGCTCTTTAATAAAGAGCTTTTTCCATTCATGTTTTTTTTTTTTCTCTCCTGCATTATAAAGAGCAAGAAATACTGCAGTAACGCTGACTCAGAAAAAAAAAAATATATATATATAAAAGCCACAAATGTCAGATAGCGGCCCCTGGAGGATATTCTGAGTGGATCTACTCATCTAATGTTTTCTTACCTCAACTGGATGCAACATTTTTTTTAAGTACCATTGATGTCTGGATGGGAGCACTGAGGGAGAGGATCTGTCACTTGTCATTCTTAAAGCAGCGGTGGGACTAAAAACATCCTTCGTAAAAGGGTGAGTGCGAATATAATTTCATATCAGCATTCCCGTTAGACTTTGTCCTGACTGCGCTGCTAGATTAAAAAAGGTCAAAAATTAAATATCTGGCTCTGGTCCAAAGTGTTGGATGGATAAACTGAGGGACGGA
Source organism: Protonibea diacanthus (assembly GCA_028641955.1). NCBI lineage: Eukaryota > Metazoa > Chordata > Actinopteri > Sciaenidae > Protonibea > Protonibea diacanthus. The sequence continues at coordinate 13,454,258 of CM053990.1, forward strand.
CCAACATCACCGGTCGTAAGCTCGACCTGTATCAGGATAAAAATGGCATACAGCAGCTGAGAATAAGAGATTTTCTGCAGCCTCTATATTGTTAGTTTTAGGTTATTAATGTTGATCATGTTTAGAGCAAGCACTGTGTTTTTTTTCCAGTGAAAAATTAATAAATCTGCTACTACAATCTCTCTCCTCTCCATCACTCCCCCTCCTAGGCTTGATGGTGCATCACTGTGGAAGTCTAGTTGTCACCCCGCAAGCATGTTGCAGTCCTTACAACCTTAGACAGAAAGCCCAGAGGTGACTTCCCCCTTCTTTTCCAATATCATTCATCTGTGTGCCGAGACCCTCCCAACACCCGCTACTGTGTCACGTCGGAAATTCCCCGCCGTGTTAAAAAAAAAAAAAACAGAGAAAATTTAACAAATCTGTGCACTGCGTAAACGCGTAAACAAACACATCAAAATAGGTTGGCCAAGAAGAGAGATTGGGGCCAAGAGAACGAATTGCAAGGTTGGCCAAAGTTGAAAGATAGCAACATCAACAAATTGAACACGGTTGGGAGAGTGGGCCAGAGGAACGTATCTGATCACCTGTGAAATTGGGCCACGGAGTAAAAGACGTGTGAGAGATCTCACTACATTTTTTCTCAGTAAATATGTCTTCCTAGTTATTTTATTGGAGGTGAATCTGCGGGTATTTGAGTCATGGTGTAGTTACAGGTGATACAAAGACCATGTTAGCTCCTAACCAGGATGCTTAAAATGTGGATCTTTGTTCTCTAACAAAAGGAAAATCAGAGCAAAATTTTTTTTTTTTAAAAAACAGTGAATTCATGGCTATTTCACAGTTAACACAACACTGGGCTCGCAATGTAAAAATGCTAAGATTTGGTAACATGGCAACACAAACCAAATCCCTTCGAAATTCGAATTGCAACACATGAGGGGGGGGGGACTGCAGCTACGGGAACCCTGCAGTGGTTTCAGCACTCAGTCATGGCGGTTGCCACTTGGAACTCATAAAAGCAGCTAGCCAGTGGTGTGTGATTGGGGGAGATATCTGTGCTGCCGGACCCTGCTGCCTCAGCAACAGTGCTAAATCACAGGCATGTTACACATCAAGTGGATACAAGTCTTCCAGCCCGGAGTTCTCACACACAGGTCTTATAAACGGTTAATAAAACCTGTCCTGATAAGCTGAGAATATGCGTCACCACACATTGGGAATTGGCCATTTCGCTTAAAGACAATGCCGGGCTCAAAAGAGCGGTTCAATTTCCTCCTCCATTAATCTAATCTGAAATTGAGAAATTATTTGATGATGGCACTTCTGCCCTGTCACGCTGGAGCCGTGCCTTTCTCCTTTACACACGCACGCAAACAGGCGCATTAGGCATCATAGGGTGCTGGCCAGGGGATAAAAAGTAAGCGCTATTTGGCAGGATGCAAAAAAAAAAAAAAAAGTATCCTTCATTTCAGGCTGGCATCAGATTGAGCCTTCAGACATACTCACTCACTTTCTCCAGCCTTTGTATGAAAATGCCTCTGCAGCAGCACTCCTTCACTCCCTCCCTCCCTCCCTCTCTCTCTCTATCCTTCTCCCCTTTCTCCCTGCAGCCTTCCAGACAGATAAATGGGAGAGAGTCAGACTGAATGAGGTTTTCTCGAATGATCCTACTTCCACACCAGCAAACCAATTACCATGACTAAGATAAACCCCTCCAGCACCCCCCCCCCCTACCACCACCTCACCCTCCTCTTCAACCTCCCCACCTCTTTCCAGGCAGAAAGAGTCTGCCATTGTTGTGGCTCTGCATTTCTGCCGTGGCCCCCGGGGGTAGAAAGAAAAAAGTCAAAAGTCAGCCTGTAGTCACTTTTCTGCCTCTCCAACATGACACGAAGGCACACATAAGCACAGACCGCTAAACAGAAGTGGAATTTCCTCAAAAAAAAAAAAAACTGACATTTTCATCCAGCCACTTCATTAGCATTTTTCTCTCTGTATCTTAAAACTGAGAAATGTCACAACCGTGCCTCTGGGCTATAAGTCGCAGCGCTGTGTGATGAGTAGGTCTTGTTTTGGTGCCAAACTTTGGGGCAGGGACTAAAGCAGCCTTTGATTTATTCCTCTTGCCATACCGCTGCTAACTTCATGATTAATGCTATGTTGTACATTTTCTGTCTCACAAAGGAGAGGTATAAGGGTTAACATGGATTTGCCCGTTTTTATTTGTAATATAGAGAACCTCAAAATAATTGGCAACCGTATTATAAAAAAAAAAAGGTTTTTTTTCTTTCATCAAGCTTTTTGTCAAATTTCATTCTGCGATGATGGTCTGGAGGAGGGATTTCAACTACTTTCAGCGTTCACTTTGTTAAATTCATCACACCCCGTAAGAGTGTTAAATATATTGAGCAAAACTAATACTTTTACATGCCTAAGCGGGTGTTCAGACTGAAAATATTACTGCGTTTGTGACTGGCCCAGGGCCTCTGCCAAGGTTTCCGTGTGTTGTTGTCATCGTGTTGCAGGTTCCTGGTTGTTGGTTGGAGCTCACCAAGGAACTGGAGGGAACTCACTGTTCCAGGTTATATAATATGAAAATATAAATATAATATATAAAGATCCACCGCATCCTGGTAGAGGGGTAGGTCTGTCTCTCGTCTGGCACCTTCTTGCGTTATGCTTTTGATTATCTGTATAGGGTTATCTTTCAACTCTGGAAAGTTAACACGGCAACAGTAATTGGGTTTTCTGTCTTGACTGTTGCAACAGAGATAGATAGTAGCTCTTTACCTAAATGCGTAGATTTGATTAGCCAAAGCAGTGTAATGCTGGATGATGCTGTACTTGCTGAATGATGGGACGGGCAGGGGCGCGGGGGTCAACATCCTCTAGGAACTACAAATGGCCACAGCAAATTATAGTCACTGAAGAACTGCCCCTCGATGTCAAAATATCTTGCTCCGAATCAAATTGATGGATGGGTGAACAATGCACACACAAACCAACTTTGTCAGCCTCGGGCCCTGCTGGTAGCAGGATAACAAGAACAAGAAAGATAATTTGACGTAGCCTACAGATATGTGCGTAGATTAAGGAGACAACTTTAGCAGCAGTGACATATTAGCTACGGTATGAATATTTAGCTGTCACTGGAACAAAAAGACCTTCTGGCTAAGGGCACATCCATTTAAAAACAATTGGATCGCACTGACAATGACTGCTTATTGTAGTGCAGCCAGTGAAAGGTGCCCCTGCCTCTTGGCAGGGTTACAGCTGCTTACAGTACTGCTATACCCCCTGTGCTCAAGGTTAAACTGACCTGGAGATTCTACGTGGGCTGCTGGGCACTTGGCCACGCAGTGTTAGGAAAACATGAGGCCTGATAAATGAACTCATCCATCTTTGTTGAGCCCTGCCACATATAGTTTGTCCTGGACAATGCTAGCGAACAGCAATAATTAAGGCAGTCTGGGGGGAAAAAAAGGAGGTTTGAGTGATAGTTTTAGTTAATAAGAATGATGATTATTAAAGGCAGAGGTGTGATTAAGCCATTCTGCGAGGAGCTGCTTTAAAGAAAAGGACAATAAATATATATATATACAAAACCAACAATCTCAGGAGAGCTTGGAACCATGAAAATGTAGACAGTTTCATTCTGTCAGACCTAATGTTTACATATTTGAAATATTCAGCGAGTCAAGGATGGCAGAACTGCAGAGTTTTGTTTATAGGAAAATACTTTTTCCAACGTGGGGCTTATATATACTTTTTTAATAGAATGAGCAGTTAATCCTGCTGTATAGGTTATGTTCACAATGTAAATCAACCATAGAGATATCAGAGACAGGGAGTCTAAACACATGATTATAATGATGTCTCTTCAACAACAAAATCAATCCTCTAGAGTCTTGGTTAAGCCCTGTTCTTGACTCGGCAGAAGCTGGACCTCCCTATGGATGCAGCTCTTGATATTCTGCTGCGTTTTGAGGAGCTTTTAGCAGTCTAACGGTGAACCATATCATCTAGAAACGCTGAACAGGCAGGTTGCCATAATGCGCAGTGATAAGCATGGTCTCTCTGTACCTCCTATAATGCAAACAAACACGGCGGATGATTTTAGTTTACCAGTCGTAAAAAATACTGGAAAGGTCAAGTACTGAAATAACAGCCAACTCTAGGGTCAAGCGGTTTCAGAAGAGCTTGCAAAGTACGATACTTTCCTTTGTCCATACGCTGTTCAAAAGAGTGCCCTGAGCAACCACAAATAACTACTGAACATCGTGCTTAGCTGTGTCAGCAATCTACAACTGGCATCTACTTTATCAGCAACACCACCAAAAACACACACCTATCAGGCTGAGAGCTTTGCCAACAAGATGAGCAGTTCTTCTCAGAAAGATTAAGCCTTTTTATTTACTATTATTATTATTATTATTATTATTATTATTATTATTTTACTCATGATAAATAGGCATTTGGTGGTCCAAATATGCGCAACAGCAGCTCACAGGGAACACTGCTGGCGAAGCAAAAATGAGGATGGGAGCTGATGTTCCAGGGGTAAAAGGTCACTGGCGAGAAGTTGGTGGTGTTGCGGGTTTGACAAGCGGAGTAATTGATCATGAGGGAGTCCACTCTCCTCGTTACTCCCTCTAGTCCCACACTGCAAACTGCAGAAGCTGCTGAGCAATCCGGAAAAGAAAGCATCAGCAAGATTCTTTGCAATGCAGCCAGTGGTCTTTGTATTTATACTTGTGCCTTCTTTCCTTTTCTGCCTCAAAAAAGAAAAAAAAAAAAATGTGAGAAGTGAGACCTGCTGTGAAATGCTGTAATCCAGATGCCGTGACAATGCTTTTGTCTGTGAGCCACCAGAGGCGTCACTTTTTTTTTTTTATTTCCAAGGGAAAAAAAAGTTCTAGCTTTTGATGAACTCAAAAAAAAAAAAGTTCTTATATGCAGCAGAATACAGCTGCTGATGATGTCTAGTGTAAATCTTCTACCTGGGGTCTCGTTTCACATTTTCTAGGAGGCAGTAGAGCTCCACAGTCTGCCTTCCTGGCACCTGGAATATTCATTAGCAATTGTCAACATGATTTAGTGCTCTCCTGCCTTGCCTGCTTTCCATTTAGTTGAGATCATAGTTTAGTAAGCACGACAAACCCCAATCTGAAAGCGTAGATTTTTTAATTTGACAACAGCTCATAAAAGCTAACAACCCTGCTAGGCGGCATGGGATTAATAGAGTTTAATCAAGATTATTTCTTGAGTCAGTTCAACTTCAGATAAAGCATCAGTTCAGATAAAATGTGGCAGCCAAAGCTTAGTGTTGTGGGGGTGTTGCGGTGTGGAGCCACGGTCTAAATCAAGTAGCGATTAGTCTGTTATTGACAGATTCAACGCCGTGTGAGACGGTGTGCAACCGAGCAATCTTGAAGAAAAAGAAACTTTCGCAAAACGAATTTTCCCAAAAAGCTTTTGAAAAAGCTGTGCCATCATATTCTTCTCTAAGAAAGAAAAAAAAAAAAAAAAAAAGAAATGGGCATTTGCTGCTGTATTTGCTATAAAAAATCCGAACACCTCGTTATTCTAACAAAGGCACAACCACGGTTATTTTCCAGCCTCCAACACATCCCCCATGAGGTTAGACAAGCCTAATGGGAGGTAGGGTAGATTCAGATGAAGCATAAAAGCAGTCAGCCCTTTAAACCAGTTCAGCTTCAGGGAGTGGGTGTGTTTAGCTGGCTGTTAGCATAAGCTCCCCATCATGTCCTACTGAAAGCAAACATTTCTGAATGCTTGCCAAACACATCAGTCGGCGTGTGTACCACTACATTGCACAGCTATTGAATAATAGCCAGGGTTTGAGCAATTAGCGAGGTACGGGGAAAAAAACAATTAAAATCCATTTATTAGCTCTGCTATCTAGCTACCACCAACAGCTACACCAGCAGCTTTTAGCAATCATCAAATCATGTGTGCTTTTAGCACAGAAATAATAATATATTTCTGGCATGATAGTATTATAACTATCTTTGATGGGTGGCAAATAAAAACAAAGTTGGTGTTTTTTTTTATGATGGTGGTGCAAAGTCCCATCTAATGGCTCAGTAACACCAACATTTACTATAAACCTATGGACCATTCATTCCATCACCACTATCAGTGTTCGTCTTGGCAAGGTGAATCAAAGCAAAACAGATGTGAGATGCTTTACGGCCTATTCTGCTCTATGTTCCTACAGGTAATTGCTATATCTGTCGGTTAATGACTGAGGGCAGTTTCAATAATCCTGCTGTCACACACTCATCAGCTGATACACTGGCATCAGCAACACACTCCCGGCCAACATAGTCCAAGGTGAAAGTCATTGCAGCACAGTGACTCAGTGTCTGCTGGCATCAGTGGGCAAGTGGGTCACAAATACTCTTCACTCTATGACTCCCCGCGGCTCACTTTTTATCATCACAACTGCCACTCTTTGTCGCACTCCCTCAGCAGCGGGCTCATGCAAGAGCGCTCCCTGCTCTGACTGCATGTTATAAAATGTTAGGTAATCCATAATGTCCTCTGCTCCTGATAGCCGCCTGAGTCACAGTGATGCCCCCGCCCCCACCTCCCTTTGCCCGGCTCGCCTCTGACATGGAGAGAGGAAAATAAAATCCATGACATTGTCTGGGACATTGTGGGGAGTAAGAATAGGTCAACACATAGGCGAAAGCCTTATTGAATAAATGGCATGATTTTTGATCTTTCAATAATCTTCTACATTATAGTCCCTGTGTGTGAAGATACTCTGGGACAATCATAATTCTCCATCCATTTATCTTTGACCTGAGCTGACAATTAATATCCCACTGCAGTTTTTTGGGAGACTTTTCTTTGATTCTCAGCTGCTGTTGTTGGTACTCACACTGCTGCAGCACTTGAACTTTTGTGAAAGAAAGATGGCGACAAGCACGGATGAGACTGACAAAGCTCTACAGGTTGTTGATTTACAGCAACAGAACATCTTAAAACAAGTATAGTTATTAATAAGCATGACAACAACCGCTCCTAGCCACCGCTACCTCAACATCCATGTCAAGTGAAGATGACAGGATAGCAAAGATGACAGATTAGGCCTTTGTCAGTTCCTACTAATGGACTGGCACAAGATAATGAATGATGAAGTGAAAGCAGAACGGCAATTTAGTCTGATTATCAGCTTAATGTAAAAACTCATTAGTTTAGATTTAGTTCAACAGATAGATTCCATCTTTGTTTAGTATTTCCAGGTTTACAATCTCAAAGCTGATTAAAAAAAAAAGTGTGTTCCGCAAATGATAACTTTTTATTACAAAACAAAATCAGAGGAACACCAGCCCTTGGATCTTGCCAATTGCTCAAATCTAGCCATTCTTTGTGCTCAAGTAGCACAAGAAATGTCTGGCACGGGGGCTATATTGGAGTAAGTATGCCTGTGTTGCAGAAACCCCCAATTTCTTTGGGTAATGTATCCCATCAATCCCTGTCAAGAGCAAATGCACCGTAATACATTTTGTATTGGATGTGGTCACTCTATTAGCCCCTTCAGCTTTACATAACCCAGCCATGCTTTGATCTGCAATGATGTGTTAGGGCAGACATGCATGAGCGACTGCTTCAACATGAGTGCCGGACCAAATGGCAGAAATGGAATAGTGGATGGATTTAACAGCCTGCACTTATTGCATACATCTCCTGTTATTGTCATGAAAATCCACTTTGTTTCCCTTTTCTTATGATGGAATACTCATATTGGTGAGGTAGAAAAAAACAATTTTCTTTTATTTTAACATAAATTCTTTCTTTTAAAGCTTTCATTGCTGTGAGTTTCCCTGCATTGTGCTTTCCAGGCATCAGTTGATTCTCAGCGTTTCCACTGATGTGTTATGTTTTTCCTTTGCAATTTGGGTTGATGAAGGTTACAACAAATTACAAGTAAACTGGCAAAATCAGCCTTAAAAATATTGTTGTTTCTTTCCAGCAGCGGGTACATTTTAAGTGAAAAAAAGCACTGATGAAATCACTAGTATAGTTAGGGACAAGTTGGGTGAATGTAGTCGAGCATGCTTGGAGCTGGTGGAGTCCAAAACAGAGCTAAAAAGAGAGTACTGGGCAACCATTGGTAAATCTATTCCAAATGAGTGCCAGTGTTGCTATATGTGGAACATCATGGAGATCAGATCTGAAGTTCCTCAAACGGCCACTTGAAGCTGGCTACAGACCAGGTCAATGTCCATAAGGCCCCATGTTAAAAATAGACAACTTCACAACATGTTTACAGCTTGGTACAAAAATGGTTTTGGTCTTTTAACTGACAACTGTACTGAGGCTGAATGTCTATTTAACTCACCTATACAAAGTCTATTAAAAAGTTAAAGTTATGCATACGTAACCATGTGGCCTCTTTGACGTGTGGGTGCCATTACAGGTGAGCCTTTTTGAGCACCCAGGCATCATTCATCCTGCCTCAGGTCTATTGACAATCCACCTCTTTGCCCATTTTTACAATAGCCGGAAGACAGTAGAGGTAGGACAGTCAAGACACCAATGACCAGAGCCACCACACTCCTGTGGGTGATGTCACGGATACAAAGTTGTTCTGTTGTGCCCAAATGGCCAGAAAAATGACCAGATAAATCAATGAATGCAGCTTTAAAGGATGAAAGCTTTATTTTACACTTTTTCAGCCACTGCAGCTGAATAGATACATCAGAATAGAGTTCATCATGTTATCATCTCCATAACTCTTGCTCCCGCTCTTGCTACCGGATGTCTTCTCTGTCACTGATGGCTCTGATGCTTTTGCATTTTAACTGCTGTGCCCCCTTTATCTCGATCCTTTATGCAATTTTGCTGGCTCCATTACCTTTTCTCAACAAGCCCATTGTTTGCCAATGTGCTAATGTCTGAATTCGAGTTGTTCGTCTATTGTTGCTGTGCTGTGTCGCTTAATGAATATGCCTGGCTGACAATACACCACATTATGCATATTTGGTCTTCTCAATTTAAGGATAACAGCTCTTGCCATTCACATGCAGACTTGTGATACAAGGATACTTTTCATTGTCCTTGCTTGTCACAGAACACTAGCGCTTTCTATCAACAATCGCTGCAAGCCTCCCTACCTTCTCTAAAAATGCAGTAGCTGATCCAAATCACCATTAAGACAGAACACACACATTCATGGCTTTTTCAGGCTCTTGTAAACCTCCAGAAAAAAAAAAAATGGCAAGAAATCTATTTTCCCCCAAGATTACATAATTGCTTGCCAAGTCGCTGCCATATCTTTCCTCTTTGTTCCTCCAGCTCATTTTGACACGCTCTGAGAAACTTTCACATCTGCCTTTGTGGTTTGGTTGAGTCCCAGCCAAACTGAGGAACTGAAGATGCATTAAGAACAGTTCCCTGTTATTTTCATCACCTTCTATTCGAGACGTTTTACTGCTCATTAGAATGTAGAGTGTAACAGATTCATTATTGGGAAGAAAGGAAGAAAAGTTGACATTAAGAGTCCGGGAAAAATAGTCTGCATGACTGGTTTAACTTCCCCCCCAAGAAGAACAGTTCATCTAACACGGCGCAATGTTTTAGACTTTTAAGGTAGAGATGTCACATTCATCACAGAGATAAGATCATTTCTGACTTTGAGACCCACAGACACCATTAAGGAGCAGCTCTCTGTAGTAGCAGTAGTATATAAATGGATCCAGAAGAGAACTTGTTCTCAAAACAAGTTGACACCAGTTTCCTTTATATGCATCAGCACCACCTGTTTTAGTGCAAGGTAACACGCACAACGCTTCAACAACCTCTCCTGTTGACTCGCTTACGAGGCTGTTTGACAAAAGGCATCATCTTCATGGAGCCTCTGATTGATGATGCGTCTTTGAAGCGACGGTGGCTGTTAGCAGCTCCTTGTTTGGCAGCGGGGCACGTGGGCTCGCTGCTGTTCCGTTTTACATACCACTGTAGATTACTAGTCCAAATGTTTTGTTATATTCGTTTTGTTTTTTTTTTTGTTTCCTCTATTGTTTAAGCAGTTTGGTGTTTTAATACTTTACAATTTTCTTTCATTCTAACAGAAATTTGCAGCATATACAGACCGTCATTTCCAAAAGACACAAAAATGGGAAAAAAAATAACCTGAAAATAACGTTTGAAGGATAAGCAAAAGCAACCTGAAAATGCAGCAGAAGCCTGAGAGCTGACAAGTGCCATCCTTAAAAAGCAAAAAAGAACAAGCTGCTTTCATTTTTTTTTGTTGTTGTTGTTGTACAATTTCTAAATGCCAGCAGCAGACAATACCATTCTTCTGTCCCCACTGGCAGCTGTGCAAATTTGATTGTGTTTAATTTCACTTAATTTTGCGGTGCACAGTAAGCTGGCAGTTATGGCATAGAAGTATAAAAATTTCATGGCTGGGAAGTGCTCATAGCAGCTTTATTACTATGGTGGCTGTAAAAAAAGAGCAGACTTGCATTCTTGGTATTGCCCTTTGAGATGATCGCCTTTATTATTTGCTGTGTTTAAACCAACATAGAGAAGAGCCGCTCATTTAAAAAGGCATCTGCATGTTTTAAAGGGAATCGCACATTTAATGTAAACCTTACCACCAAGGAGATTCAAGAGCTCTCGGGGGGGAAAAAAAAAGAGAAACAAAGATACTGGAGTGCCCGTACACTGTGACACAGACACATACACAGCACCACTTGCTCGTGTGCACATCAATGAAGCAAAGCAAACTGTTGCTGGAATGCAATTCCTGCACACCTGCTGTTGCTTCGTCTTCACTGAAACTTGAAACTAAATATAATTTTCCCACTTCTCACCTTATTTTATGCTATAAACTGATCCGAGTGAAAAAAAAATGTAGTCATCGCGCCTTGTACTTGTTTACTTCTGATAACAGCAGACAGAAAATGTCTTGATTTTTTCCTCTTGATTTCTTCTTGTTTGGGTCAGAGTGACAAAGTTTGATTGATCCTTTGTATGTAAGAAAATAAAATCATTTAATCATTTTTTTAGGAGCCAATATGACCTTGTACTCCAGCCAGTACAAGTCAATTTCACAAAGTTGTGATCAATGCCCACTCATATTCAGGTGTTATTTATCGGTGAATACATGAATATTAGATTGGCAATGAAGAAACTGCAGTCCCAGCAGTTAAATCATTGCACGGGAGACTGGGCTTGTTGCTTCGGGTCAAACCGGAACTCCTCATCGCACAGTTCCATTGTAATCGTCTAGATGCCAGGTCATCAAATGTTGCAGACTAATGATCAAGTTCACAGTTGGTGGGCTTCAGTGGCTTGCCAGTCCTTGACCGTATACCTTCTTATGTTGATTTAGCCGATAAATTGCTGCTCTCGGCCATTTCACATGCCGACATGAGGGCAATTAGAAATGTGAGGCAGGGAACCTTTGCCTCTCATTAACTTAAGCTAGGAAATTTAAGAGAGGAGAGGAAGAGAAAAGCACTAGTTACCTCAACACTTTCCTGACAAACTCTACTGTCCTACTCCATTACAGCAGAGACATGTCCCTTACCGTATAGGGTCTCAATCAATAAGCTATTGGTTTGGCCCAAGTGATGTTATTGCTTTAGTTGCACTCCCTGGACTTGGATGAAGATGATAAATTCAGGGGGACTGGAGGGTGTCAGGGTAATTAAGTCAGTTAAAGTAAGCTCAAGTGACGATTCCCATGCTAAACAGGCAAAGCAAACGACCTGAAATAACCCTCACACTAGTGGCTTTGTCCGCTAGGCTCAGCGAGCGCTCTCAGGAAGTCGTCTCTGTGCATAACTTTTCCCCCGCAGTGTTACGGTAATGACTTGGTACAAGACCCTGCAGCATCTCTGGCACGGCGAAAAAGTGAAGCACTGATTCCAGCCGCTTGCCCGACCTCCAGACACGGGGAATATTTATCCTGACAAAGAGTGAGTGATTGAGGCACGCGCCACACTAATCTCTCAATGCAATGAAATGTCTTTCCCTGTGGCAGAATATTCTGCTAGGTTTCCACTAATCCACACATATCATTTTGACTAAAACGTGCCTTTGAGAAAAGGTTTGGATGTTAAAGCGAGGCAGCCATCACCTCCTGATTTTTTTTTGTTTTTTCTATCTGTTTGGAGTGGTTGTCTTTTGCGGTCGTCCAAATGAGCATCAAGCTGATGACGTTAACAGACCGTTGTTGAAGTTAACGAGATAATTTGATCAATAACAGACGTGGTAAATAATTCAAAAGTGAGGAGGAGAAAAAAACAAGGTAGTTTACTGACTGGATTAACAGAGCGAGAGGGGGAAGACGAGTTTGACGTCAGATGTTCGTCTTGTACTGTACACGCTTGTCACAATTCGTTGAGGTTCACTTTCGGTCTGCTTTGCCGTCAAATGGAAGGAGAGCTTTCATTATTTATTCAGGCGAAGCAACGGCAAAAGACGTTTTTTTTTTGGAAAAAAAAAAAAAAAAAGAGTCAAACCAACAGAAAATCGTGTCATGTCGTTTGAAGCCGTTTTAATGGTAATTTTATGGTGAGCTGCTTGGAAATAATTGCTGTCAGAAATGCCACAACAATTTAAGAAGAAAAGCTTTTTTTTGGGTCTGCGGACACGTTGCATGTTACGTCCTCACAAATTACACACAAACAGCCGCGCATGCAAGCCGGATGCATTTCATCGTACGAGTGCGTGGATATGTGAAGTCCTTAACAGTCGCAAAATTAGGAGTGTTTTAGACTAAACTGTGAGAACGCCACAACTATTTGCTGATAATATAATTACTGTCATTATACGCTTAAAAAAAACAGTGCAAAGTGCCCTACACCTGCTTTTATTAAATTATAAATAACATACACTATTGTAATGAGCAATTATTTTCAGTGGCCATTTGTATAATGCTCCAATACTTATATGTGGATGAGCCTAACGTAAACTTTTGTTGCTCCAACCAACCAAGAAGACGCTGCAGTGCTCATTAAAACCTTTAAAAACAACATTCTGATGAGTTAGCCATTCTTGGAGCCACAAGATAAAATTGTAGAGGAGATTATGTGAAAATTTGCTTTAACTGATGGTAGGGGTGGGTATTTCTAAAAGGTACTATAGAGTTAAGTTGTGGGAAAACAACATATCAAAACTGATGCAGCAGAGGTCAAGACATTCTCATCTAATCCCTAGTATGAATCAAGCTACAAAGGTCCTACATTTCCCAGAATGCAATCGTGGTTGTGATATTCCAGTCTTCAAGTCAAAGCCAAGACCACCAGGGGTTATTTTCTCAGATTCAACAAAGATCTTCCGGAGCCAGGGGAGACATTCGTGAAGTGGCGTCTAATGTGTAAAAAATCGGTGGAGTTTCCCTTTAAAAGTGTTTAATGCAAAGCTTATTATGACAGCTGCTTCTTTGGGCGGTTGCACAACATTAGGTTTCTTATCTATGACACAGGAATAACGTAGCATACCACAAGTAAATTGTCAATAAATGCGTTCTCTCCTTGAGGTGTGTAATCCATCTTTGGGGTGGGGGGTGGGGATCAACAGTGGAATGTAATCCCTCAGGAAGGAAAAGTCTGGTCAGAAAACAGCTTCCATTGCCTGGGAACTTTTTTTTTTTTTTCTAAAGTTGCCTTAGCCTCTAACAGGGTCATGTTTATAGAGCTTTAAATAGAAACAGCCTGCCTTTTCCCTTGCATGTATTTTAGAGAACTATTCCCAAAATGCTGCTGGAGGCTTGAAATGAAATATTAATTCTTTGAGTAAGAATGCAGGCTGATTCACCATGGGAGTTTAATTTATGTCCACACTAGGCAACTTCTTCCTTGCACCACTTAGTATGAACACTTGAGACTGTGAAAAGTTTATCTGGACAAAAAGGTGTAGCTTGTGTTCTTTCTGTGGAGAATATTAATTAAAGTGCTATAGATGTGTAGAGATGGCACTTAAAGCACCATATAATGTGTGTTTGGTTGCTTTGGCAACAAAAAGCTGATGTCTGGTTGCCAGCCTTGCAACTACTTTTGAAAGTTAGTGTTTAGGCCTGCTTGATATGACCGGATAGATTCATTGCTAATCAGAAATACCAGAAATACTGGTTTATCATCACCCACCATGGGGAACAGATAATTGATAATATCAGTACTGTGTCCCAGAAACACGCACACAACTATTGGTGTCTCCTCAGAAAGCCTAAATGTGGTAGACGATAAGGCAAAGCTACTTTATGGACAGCTTGAACATCAACGCCTGTCATTTTACCTCCGCAGTATCCATTAATGTCATCTCTCAGCATTCTCCTCCTCGTCGAGCTCACACTTAAACAGGGACACCGGTGAATGGAACAAGCCATCAACCCACATTCCACTCAGGTGAGACGTCAATCAGTTCATCATAATTATACCCCCCCCCCCCCACCGCCCTTGCATTGCGAAGAAACCTTTCCAGCCAGACACAAGCCGGTGTGACACCCTATGTGACTGCATGCGGCAGAACGACACGGCTGAGAGTCGTCCTCGGTTTATCACAGATGAAGTCTAACACCACCTAGAACAAATGCACAACGCGGAGCTGTTGGCTGTCGCACGTCTTGGCTCCCATGCAAATACATTCTGTCACTAAGCAAGACAAAACCTGGACAAGCTACCGTTACAACACTACTCCAAATGCTTTTTTTTTTGTTTTTTTATTTGTTGTTTTTTTTCCCTGTACAATCCCACCATGACTAGGGTAAAATTAGAGAATCTTGTGTGTCGGAGCTTGTGTTTTGGAAAGCACAAAATCAAATGTCAGTTCAAATCAAATGTGAATTTGTCACTTGCGGAAAGTTGTGTCAGGTTATGCAGATGGTTTTGGATTTATTTGTGTGGGTTTGGATCTATCCATCTCTGAGATTTTTGCTCCCAATGTCCCACCAGTGTGATATATATTCTACATCACACCTTACTGTCACTTTTCACTGCAACTGCTTTCTACTAAAGAAAGAGCCCATTTGAAACCTGTCAACAAAGGACTGTGGAGATTATCCAAAGTTATGAATAGAGACTCACTCATCAATTGGCTGGTTTTCAACTTGATCGGACATGACTGGTGACCGATGGCACCGGTCAGTCTCATGTATCAAATGTACACGCACCGCATGATCACGTTATGTGCAGGAGGACACAGGATACAGGACACAGACAGTAGCCAACTACCGTCTCAGCCACACAAACACACACGCAGACGTTCTCTGGGATTATGGTTAAATACGCAGACGCGCTGGATATTTTACAAGCACGTAACAGGTAAAGCAACAGCGAACACACCTGGATGGTGTCGATGTCATTCAGTCCCATGCTGCTATTGATAGCCTACATCATTAACGAGAAGATGCCTTCACACACGGCTCGCCTGCTGTTGTGAAAACGAATCGCTGGTGAGAAAATGTGCGGCAGTGTGTGTGTGCAGTAAGAAACCAGAGGTGTAGTGTGTGTGGAGAAGAGAACTGAAGGGAATAGATTAAAGTGAGTTTGTGAGTTCATGCCAAAATAAGGTGAGGAATTAAGACTTAAAATGGTGGAATAATAAATTAGAAAAGTTTCAATAATTTTGTTGTCAATTAGAGTTCTTAGAGAGAACGAAAATGGGAATCAGCGGGTCAGCCCTTTAAAAAAAAAAAAAAAAAAAATTGGAATCAGCCAAGAAAATTGTAATTAGTGCATCTCAAGTTATAACACCATACTGAACTTTTTAATATTGCCATCATCGCATACTGAATTGATGTCATCTTCAAGACCTGGAAAAGTAAAACCAGAACTGTCTGGCTGGATACCATTGGAAATCGATGTGTTAGAGAGAAAATCTGAAATTAAAACTCCATTCAAAATGTCTTAACATAAAGAATATGATCATAAAATGTAGTCTCTGGCAGTGAGTCACTCATCAGGTTTTCAGAGATTTCAGAGAGAAGGTGTTATGTAGATGTAAAATAAAAACAGCCTAAAAAAAAAAACATTCAGAACACACAAGAAATGAGCGAGGAGTCCAGCCGTCTGATGGACGCCTCTCATCGCCGCTGTGACCAAAAAAAGGTGAGGTGGCATTTCTGAGCTACAGCCGACAAAGTGTAGCTGCGAATGTTAAACACAAAAACAGGTAAGAGTTCACTTCTACAATGAGCTCACTTAAAGCAGGAGTAACCTTTAAAAACAACAACAACAAAAAAAAATGTTGTCAACACAGCTCCTGCCTCTACTATTATGCCTACTACCACTAATAAAAGCAGTAATAATGACTGAAACCGAACCCATCTTGTTAGGATGAAAACGTCCCTAACTCGACAGTTAGGACGTGCATCGCTCTCTATAAACATCTCATGTATTACCACTGTGAATAACTAAACACAGACTGAGCCACTACGCAACTTAGATGCCTCCGATGAATATTTATGAAACTGGGTTACACACTGGAGGGTTTCTGCCTGCTGAATGTTAAAGTGACTGTGAACCTACTTCTGTTTGATAATAGGCCACCGGCGATCACTCCCTATCAAAAGTTAGATTGTGTCTGACTTAACATATAGATGTTTAAAGAAGCTTTACCTACACTATGCTGTTTTATTATTATTATATAGCAAACTGTCATCACAGAGCCGTCAATGTGTCAGATCTTCTTCATTTGCCATGTGCAGAAATAGAAAATGAGGCTTTGCGGAGGTCAAACTAAGTAAGTATTCACCAATCATCACAAGAAATGTTCAGACTTCTCTCACAGCCTGCAAAACGACAAGGTTAAAAATATCTGTTTCTGTGGCTTGACTGACAGTCATCGCCAGCCCTCCGGTTGTGCATTGACGTGACTGTTCCGTGCTACACCAGCCGCGTCACTACCACTGGGTGGCCAAACAAAACCAACAGGTGGCTGAAGAAAGCTGTGATACCGAGAGAAAAACACACCGAAAGGGACATCGAAATCCGACCGTCTGTGGATGCTGAAATGTGGCCAATAATCGAGTTGCCTTGCACATGAAGTGTATTGTATGGATACATATGGGGCTCAGCATGAAGGAAGCAATACAATGGAACTAAACAATGCCTGAAAGCATACAGTATAGACATGTGGTCCTATTTTCAACATTGGATATGGAGTGTTATTTGAAAATCTTGTAACCGAAAAAGAAGTGTTGTTTTTTTTTTCTAGATGTAGTTATGGTTATTTGGCATTACTCAAGAAATCAAACACTGGACATTATAAACCTCAGTAAGTTCCACTTCTTTGCTGTTGCAAAATGTAATTTATTTCCTCTACTCTCCTCTTTTTTCTTGATTTCATGGACAACATTTGCAAAGAAATACAAAATTACAAGTAAGGGTAATTTTCCCCAGTCACAGTCTGAGGCCCACTAATATCCCTCAAACTTATAAATGTCTGAATTATAACTGAGCCAAATGTACCATAAAATACTCATTTCAAAGTAAACTCCAAACTGAGCATCCACCACAAATTAGTCACTTCTGATAGTGTGAAATAACATGCTGGTAAAATGTCATACAATATGGCCTATACTGATATTTTATGGGCCAAACACTGGATAATGTGAAGTAGGACAATCATGTTGAAGCTCAACATCAGTTATGGCACTGACCTTTTCCCATAATTGCAGCAAAGGAGTGCGAGTCATTTCATTAGGCCCGCGATATCAAACAGTTTGGATATTTTACACTTAGTAGTGTGATTCGTGAATGATTGCTCCGTTTCTGCGAATGGAAAGGTCAGCGCCGAGGCCCGGCTCTTTTTGGAAATAAAGTGCTTGGCCAAGCAAACGAAACAAGACAGCAATCAGAATGTTAATAGGCGAGTGAAGCACTGCGGCAGGCACTGAGACAGTCTGAGTGCCTGGATTTAGCAGCGGGGTCAGTCTGGGCATGAACTAGAGCAGTTGAAGAGTAAGATGACGAGAGCAGACATGACTGGCCTCGCCATAACCTTGGCTTCACAGTGTAGTGGACCAATCCATTTAAAAAAAAAAAAAAAAAAAAAACCTTCCCATCTGAGAATCAGTGGGGAGAAAACACAGGGGGCAAGAAGTGAGTTGGCAATGTCTGTGCAATTTGTATGAGGTATTGTACACTCAATATTTTCATTTATTCTTCCTGGTTGTGAGCCAAAGCACTGTCTTCTGTTTGAAGTAGAAAGCTGTCTACCAGGGCCAAACTAAAATTCCACAAATTTCAATAAATGTTCATACAGTGACTACAGCTACTACATCAACCAGAATCCAACCAAACAATCAGCCGGGAGCCAAGTAGATTTTACTGTAGTGAAACAAGACACAAAGATCATGAGTCGGCATTAGGAAGTAAATACTTGCAAAAGAATTGTTGTTGTATCCATATCAATGTAGATACAAGTCAGATTTTGTGCACGAACATATCCGTCATCCGGACTGTCAGGTGATTTATGGGAGGCTTGTGCTACTACAGTACAATCAATGACAGATTAAAAACAAGACGTGATGTTGACAAAAAAGGAGCAGCTATCAGTGGGAAGAGACTTGGGCCCGAAATCTTCTGACTTTCGAATCTGGAGATGTTGTGATTCCGACGAGATTGCGGAGGAGAAAATTGGTTATTTGAAAAACGCATCACATCATCACGTCAAACACGGAGGGCAGACTTTAAAGCCATCCTATCTGTACAGGCAAGTGCTCGCTGAGTGTGTCGGGGAAATATAAATGTACGTGTGGTCTGTATTTTCCTTTGATTACACCCACCTAAGTCTAGACACAGCGTTTATGTTGTTAGACCGTTCACAGTTGATCGTGTAGTCACGTATTTCTTATTTATTTGACAAGATGTTAAAGTGCGAATGGCTATGTTTTTGTCCGCGTGAAATGCATGTTTCTGCATAAAACATCACAACACGAGTGTAAAGCAAAGCAGCTCTGCATCAAAGCATCTGTTCAGTGTAGCCTAAGGGAAGTCATTTCAAAGTTGCTAACACCAGTATTTGTTGGTGTTGGGAGAGAACTTGTCACTGGTGTGAAAATTGTCCCACTGTGACATGCAGTAATGGAGTTGCACCCAACCTACAGTTACCTAACCCTTGGAATCAACATGTCAGTTGTATAAATCTCCAATTGTGCAAAAGTCCAAATGTCAAACGTCGTGTTCTTGGTGTACGAAGGCAATCATTACCAAGAGAGCGTTTATCCTTTTGAGTTCTACTGTTTAATGCAACTTAGTGTTCTGCTTGTCAAATCTGATTAACTTACTCCACAATGGTTTCTATGGCTTTGCAAGAGAGAACCTGCAGTAAACTAATCCTATAGCTGTCAACCCTACTGTGGTTCAAATCTTCAGCGCCGTACTTCCGCACACAAAATGTGTGTTTTCTGGATTCCTGTCATCTAAACTTTAAATTCCCCTGCCTGCTGCGGAGCTTTGCCGAATGTTGCTCCAAATAGCCTTCAAAGTATTTCTCTGAAATGTCACCAAAGCAGCTCAAACAGTGACGACAATGATTTTTCTAAAAAGGCTTCTGTCATTGCGATTGCAACTACACAGCTACAGTCGGTGATGGAGTTCGCAGGTCAGATTGTTAGAACTAACCGCATTCTCTCAGCCCGTCTGATAACAATGATGGACACACAGACGGATGATTTTTAGGGGTGCTGTTCCTATACTGGCAATTCAGTCAGACTACTTTGCTCAGTCATCAGTAAGCTTGAAATTGTTCATTTTAAAACAAACCGTTTCTAGCACTCAGTGTGGAACGAGGAAAGAGTAATTGCATGGTACCATCTGAGTATTTTTCAAAAAGTGCCAAGAGGATTGAGGATAATCATCTGTTTCTGGATTTTCTGGTCAAACATTTCATACTTTTATTGATTGGGATTTTATTGATCCCAGCAAAATAACCTTGTACAGGCAATATGTTATTAATTAAGGCCAAAACAGTAAATGTAAGACTTGAGACTAAATTCTAATTTGGAGGATTTTCTGTTTCAAATCAGTTATCTGAAATGGCCTTTCCAAAAACCTGAGAACAGTGGTAGAAAATTAAGTAGGGTGAATCAAGCCTCTTTCATTCCCATTCAGCCCCCTGTACGCCTGTTCTTGTACTATGTAACTTTGTGCTCAGGCTTGGGAAAAGTGTGCAGCACTGAGTTACACACCACCAACTGTGTCGATGTAATTTTTGGAGAAAATGTTTTCTGGTTTTCCATCCAATGTCCAGCATCAACTCTCAGTGATTTAGAGTTTCTTGATGGACAGTTAAGTGTGAACTGTAGCTGTTGTTGACTTTGAGCTCAGAGCACTGGGGGAGTTTTAGTATTTATACTGGTATTACAGGCAGTTTGAACCACTGGGAAGAGAAAGTTTTCAGGCTCGGGGAAGAGGCAAATACAGATAGAAAGTGACGCCGGAATGGGGATCCGAACCAGGCAAGCAGGCAAGGTAACTGGGCTCAGAGGCACAGCATGGCAGAGGCTAAGACACCCAAGAGGATGACTGAGGAAGCTAGGAAGAGAAGGAGACTGTCCGAGCAAGGGTAAATCTGGAACTGGCTTTGGAGGGGCCTGAACATTTTACTCCAGTATGAGTACTTTGATACTACTGATAAGTAAATGTATAGCAAAGTAGGAGCTGGAATGCAGGACCTTTACTTAATGGAGCTATTTTTACACTGTTGTATTGGTACATTTGCTTTAGCACAAGATCTGAGTACTTCTTCCATCACTGTCTGACAGCTCATCCACCCATCATGTTGGCCATCAGCAGTGCCTGAGCGTGACAGGCCAAACCGAGCTTGACGCCTGTTGAATGAGTACTGTAGAGCAATTTTTTTTCCTGAATGGCAGCCCACTGTAAAGCAGTGGTTTGGAAAATCCGCTGACCCTTGAGTTTCCAGCCTCTGGCAACAGTGCCCAGGAGCCAGACATCCCCTGTGCTCTGGCTTAAACAAAGAGCTGGGATGACGGCTGGAACTGGAGCATGCAAAGAAACAATGCACGGGTGCCGACCTCCCGGACCTTTCCACTCCTCCTCCTCCGCCTCCTCCTCCTCCTCCTCCTCCTCCTCCTCCTTCCTTCCATCCTGCTCCCCAAGTATCCTTCTCTTCTTGTTTTCTTTCCATGTGAGTCATGATTGCTTTAACAGAATGAATGAGGTTCATTATTCTGCCTGGAGATGCTTATAATGAATTTAGAGCATCCAGTCAGGAGTTTGCACTGGCACTAGTTTCTGTAAAACACGACAATCTGCAGAAACGTGTTCATATAATGGCTTGCCACTAGAGAGACATTTATTATTAAATAAATTTATATAAAATAAATTTTACTGATGGCAAGCATTTCTTTGGAAAACTAAACAGAGTTGCGGAACTGAGTTCAGTTGGTCGTGTGAGGGTTTAAAATATTGTGGCTGTCTTGAGGCGTCCATATTTGTTTGCCTTTTCAGGCACTTAAGCATCATTAAGTAATATTGGAATGGCGGATATTCAGCATCAAAGCTTTCAGACTTTCCCAGCCGTAATTACAACGAGGATGTTTATAACACAGAATATGGTAATTTACAGCAACTCCCAGATGACATAACACTGGCATTAGTGTTTCCTTCAGGAAATTAGAACAATATGATCGGCTGAGGCTCAACAAGATCTTGGAAAATCTTACCAAATGACACTTCAAAAATTCCTATACATACTTGTGAAGGATAACAATGGAGACTTTTCAAGCATGATGACAAAATTTAAGACCTAACTTTGATGGAGTAACATGTGACAGAATAGTACATACTATGTCTGAAGGTCTGCACAAGTGTGTAATAAGTACAAAAATTGAGAAAATTGAGATTTATCGTCTTTATGATGTAATCTCTGTTACTACAGCTTTAAGCGTCCTTAATTACCCATGTTTGTCTCAGAGTTTACCCTTTAAAAAAGCACCACTGAAATATCTGGCTATTATTTGCTGTACGCTAATGCCTAATGACATTCCCCTAATTATAGCTTATTGTTTCCAAATCATACTCTCAAAATTTAATCTTCTTCTGCACTTTTGGCAGCGTAAGACTGGGCCATAAAAAACACCAATTACAAACAATTTACTTCACTTTACGTTGACAGGGATATTACAAGGTGATTTATGACTTTCAATCAGAAAAATTGTATAATCCTGTTTCCTGTGAAAACATCTTAATTGTGTTTACAGGTGCACTGAACTTTTACAAAGATTGTGGGATTAAGCGGTTACACATGACAAGATTGCAAAAAAAAACATAAAAGGGAGAAATACCATCATCACAGGACAGAAATAATAGCCAAGCGAAATCTTTCAAGGTTTTGCTTCAAAAGCTGCCATGAACTCTTACCCCTGACTTAATTGATTTCTGAAATGTTTTATGATGATTACACATTAAGGGTTCAGAGTTACCACCTGTAAAGCATTAGTGAACTTGGACACCATTGAAGATGAATTTGTTCGTCAGTCTCCTTAATTCTATTGACAAAACACATCACAATGTAGCAATGAATGATTACCAACCTTCCAGGCAGTCACTGGTTCATTTAAGAAAAAGGGACACCATTTTTTTGTTTAGACTCGCAAGCCAACAGTCATTCAGAAACTGTTGGATCCCTGCAAATTATACCATAGAGTTCTTTATAGATTTGCTCTGTATGAAAAGTGTCCTGAGATATCATCTGTCATAATTTGGTGCTAAAATAGGGCAAAATACTATCTTATTAAAGTTATAGAAAAGAAAAAATGTTCAATAAAACTTTAATTTGATTTTTTTTTTCTTTTCATTGTAGTTTCATCAAATAGGTTTACAAGGTTCTTCTTTGATAGATGGTTCCTTAGCCTTTGCCAGGGGTTCAGTGAGAACATAGACAGGAGTTTATACTTTTGGTAAAAAAAAGAAATGCTTTAAAAGTTTTTATCCCATTCACTACAAATGAATGGCGATGATGACTTGCATTTTTGAAGGAAGCCTAGCTAGCTAAACTCAGCGATTGCAATCTAGCCAAGTTATAGTTCAGTTATAGTATAGTTTATGTAGTAATATGATGCCTATTGAAATCATCTCTATTGTAGATGTGTATTTGTTCTCATAATCACAAAACATTCTTCTAAGTGGTCATAACAGCCTCTAAATAAAGTTATCTGGCCAACTTTTTAGTAAACTAACAGCTCATGATACTATTTGAGCATCGATTGTAGTGCAATTCCATACCAACCCACCCTAAATATGCCAACAGGATCCAATGGTCACCTGGGAAGGATTGACATCAATGGTAAAATGGTCAACAGGGCAATCCGGAGTAAAGTAAGGATTGTAAAGTACATGCAATCCTTTAAAGAAGCTGAAATTTCAAAATATCCCCAGTTTCTGGCCTGATTGTGGTTCAGCCAAGCTACTTAACCGCAAAGATGCTGCCTGGCAGAGAGCCCAGTTCTTAAACCCCACATATTAGTTTATCATTGACGGAGCAGCCTCTGAAATCAGGCTGCACCAAAAGTAGCAGCTGGATAATTTAAGGAAGAGCTATCCTCAAGGGATCTAACCCCTAAAGAAAGTTTGGATAGACTGAAAGCTTCGTCGCAGGTGCCATTCCAGTGCGTCACAAACAGGGCGCAAGTCACAATCGTTTGTTAATGTTATCATATGAATAAAGGGGCGCGCTTTGCTTTAAAATGTACTGAGATATTCTGCAGACAGAAAATGTTCAGAAAGACTGCGATTCACAGGTTTTCGTTCATCTATTATCTATTCTGGTACATCAACCAGCAGGCACCCACTGTTCTTTCCTGCCACAGAAGTCACAACCCTCTCATTCCTCTTCTTTCACACTGCCACGTCATTAACAACTTGCAATTTGTTCAGCAGCTTCCCCATAGCATGTGCACGAGTGGCAGAAATCCATTAGCAGGTCAACAGTTACAGACAGGAGTGGCGAGTGTTGGTGCTTTCCTGAAGATATGCATTTCCAAAAAACCCCATTTTAAAAAGGCACTCAGTCAGCTGCCTCCAAATGAATTACTGAGGGAAACAGAGAAAAAAATAGCATTTTTTTTAAGATTCTCATAGAACTTGTGCTCGATTTACAACTACTGTCATAGGAGCAGGGCTAATATTTTACTCTGGTGGGGCACACGCTTCCATTTAATGTTTGAAGAAGTCACTTTCCAGTAATGCCTTCCCTGCAGATATGCTGTTAACCTCCATCATTCAGGCCTTTTCTCACCAGGCTGTAATTGTTTGAAGGAGTGCAAACAAGCTAAATTTTGTTCGCCATAAAAATACTTTCTGGGACACAAAATTATATTACAAGGAGCTACCTCTGCACTTTGTATATTGATACAATTTATGGGCTGTGCTTTCAAAACTGAAGTGGTACTGAGTCGTGATCCTCAAGGAGGCTGCAAAAATGATAATATTCTTCCATAGTGATACATCATTTTAAAGCCTTTTTTTTTCTTCTTCTTCTTTTCCTCGCTCATTTTTCATGACCAGAGTGCTAGGTATCATTACCAACAAAACATACATTGAACATCTCTTCCACAGTGTTTACAGCTCACCCAGGAAGGGCTCCAGCCAATGTAAATGAATATTTTTTTAATAAACATACAACTTTTGGGGCGTACAAGCTGACATGGACAAGAAGAAGAAAGAGCTTGTGTATAAGACAATTTATGCAAAAGTCAACAATGTCACATTTCAAGACTTCCAGGGCAATATAACTTTTCCTGGCTGCAAGGTTAATATTTTTTTTTCTCCTCCCTCTTTTAAAACGTGGGAGTCTCCATCACATATCTAATATATCTGTGGCCACTATTATACAAACCATTTTGCCCGATATGTTCACATTTGTTCATTTAATATTCTGCCTCCCACGCCACTGCACTGCACCATGTTGCCTGCTTTGTTAACACACATTACTGCATGAGACGACCAAGATACAAAAGCCGACTGAAATCTGAAGCTTGCTTTCATGAAAATCTAGAGTTCTTCAAGAGACTTCAAATATCATGGCGACGAGGAAAGCTGTTTAAAAATGTACGATTTCAGCTGCTGTGATGGTACAACAACTGAGCTGTCTGTTACATATAAAGTCCTCAAAAGCCAATACTCCCCTGAGATTTTTTTCTTATCCCACTTCACTGGGCCGAGACCAGAATGAGTTGCATAAGACTCCAACTGGACAAATTAATCTGTTCCTGTTTTTGAGGCTGCCATCACAGACATTAATCCAGATGCATGCTGTTGCTCTCCAGTTTAATAACTACCCTGACAGTCACCGTGCTGTTTCACTGCTTGTTTTATTCCCTTTAAACTAGGTCTCACTTGTGTTTGCTCGTGCTGTTTGTCAGTCATCCACATAATGCTTCGTGTTCCTCAGCTGTAACCTGCCTAGTCATTTGCTTTGGCTGTGCTCTGTTCTCCTCTGTAGCTTGTGTTTGCACCATTGTTGTTTTAGGTTTTTACAAAAGCATCGTCCTTTTTTTTTATTATTATTTTATTTGGAGGGAACTCTTCCAGATCGATGTTATAAAACAAAAAGTATTATTTACTGTCCTGCCTGGCTAACCTTCAGCTTTTAATAAATGCAGACACTTTGTGTGTTTGTCTGACTTTGGGTGAATTTCATTTAATACTGTTGTAATTCTGTTACACACTAAATCGCACCGGCGTGCAGTCTTGTGGAATATCACCCTTGTTTGCTTTTGAGACAAGGACGGTACAGTGAAAACACACTGTTGCTATGGGCAACAAGCCATGGTTCATATCAAGATGTTCAGGTGTGTTTTCCACCTTGACCCACGCTGCCCTCGTTCCTTGCGAAATACCTTTGTTGACAGATGAGTGAATGAGGCTGATCTAACTGTGAAAGGAGCTCTAAGTTGCTGGTTGTGGTCTTGTGCAAAAATGGCTGAATGGCCAAGGTCCTCCTCTGAAGGCTACCGAGGGGCTGTGGAGCTCCGTCAACACGTGTGTGTGTGTGTGTGTGCATGTCCAATATGACAGCTCCCATTACTGCCTTTTGACGACCAAGGCCATCGGCAAACCTCCTTTTTTGACCCTTTGTAACGGCGCTGCTTTTCATTCGTCAGAGCGGGGCTTGTGGGATGTTGATTCATCTTAGCGAACAAAGCCGATGGACAGGAGCTATGAAATACCTATTTTACGGCTTAAACATCTGTCTGTCAGATAGTCCACTGAACGCCCACACGGATTCATGCTGGAAAAATTGAACAGTGCGCTCCGCTTTGCTTTTTCATCTACCCAAATGACGGCAAGTGGCCTTGAATGCATTTGTGACAAGACTAACCGAAGCAGGCTGAAGTAGCTTACGCTTGCCGTGCCACTGAAGGTGCTCCTGTAGACCTGTGCGCTGCCAAAACATACTTTGTCATTGCTGATTTAGCTAATTTTGTAGCATCTCAGTGTTCTCACGGTTCATTACCTTTGGCATCTGCTGCTGTCTTTGACCTTCGGAAATACCTTCGGAAAAAGGCAGCAGTCTTTTTTTTAAACTACAGAGAGACCATTCATTGATTTATCTGTGTGCGATGTATTTTAAAGGTATAAAAAGTTTAATTTACTTTATGAGTGTCCGTAATCACCACTTTCACCTACAATACCTCTGCATAGTTGTTTTTTAGTTTCATTACTCATGAAGCTCAACTATTAAAGAAAAGAGTCATTCTGGGTTATTGTTCGACCCGTTTTGTTCTGTATCAATGAAATCTTTGGCCTTTCCTATATTCAAAATTGAAAATAGTGACAGAAATCATGAAGAGAAGGAAGCAAAATGAACAATCTCAAAGACAACAGAAAGGGCTGGTGTGCAATGAGCGTATGCGCTAACTGCACTCAGTGGCAAAACTGTGTTGTGGCTCTCAATTCAAGAACTGTGTATCATTTATTGGGAGATAATTAGATCTAAACAATAATAATGTCTATGCTCAGTGAAAGCAGAATGACATGCATGCGGCCTCTGGAGCACCGGAGTCTGCTTTGCCAAGACTGGCCTGCGTCCCAGTTTACAGTTGTGGCCATGTAAGAGCAGGGAAGGGTGGGGGTGGCTGCTCCGAGAGGTTGCATGCTTGAATTAGTGTAGGTTCCCATCAGTCCCTGAGAGTGCTGGAGCGAGATACCACACATATACGGCACAATAACAGACTGAACAACACACCGCACACACACACGCACACACACACACAATCCCGCTGGCACAAACATTGGCACAGTATCACAGCATCTCCAAGCAGCACGCTTCTTCTTTTCTTTTTTTGTAATCGACACATTTACGCACTGACACACACACACACACACACACACACAGACAGTTGAAAAATGGCATCTCTGCATCCACTCTCACCCACAGCTTTTCTCCCTCTGAGCAGACTAAATGCAGAAGAACTGTTACATAACTCCAGCTGTTTTTCCGCCGCTCGGTTAATACTCTATAAGAGAAAGTCTGCGCCACATTCAGCTCAACGCCTTCCACCCTGGCATAGAGTGGCAGCCCCGGGCCTGCAGCTACTGTCACCGACAACCTTCCTTCAATTCAGTGCCAAGTTGACTTCTGGAATATTCCTGTGTATATTCCTATTAGCTCTATTTGTGACACGGCCATATTGGGTTAGCATCATACTAGCATGCTTGGAAAACACGAAACAAATCCCTGTTACACAGCGTGAGTGATAAGTGCAGCCGATGGAGGTCCAGATCAATGGGAATTACATTTGAATGGATAGTGAAGCAAAACATTAGCTTCATGAGGAGTTAGCCACTCAGCAGATCTATGGTAGATTCAAATATACACTCTATATTATAATTTGTAAAAAGCCCAAAGAAAGATGGAGATCATTAGCTTTCACTTCCTGTTGAGTTATTTTTTTTTCCCCTGTACATGTATTGATTTTGACTGCCAAGTTAATGTGCCGGGGTACATGTAGAGATACTGTAGATTTATGCACGTGCACAGGCGTTTTGTATGTGCGTGTCCGTGCAAAAAAATTTAAAAGAATCAGAGCTGCAGGGGAAAAAAATTCAGGAACAGAGCAGGGAAGCTGTCAAAGTAACTGGAAAAACACTGATCATGTGCAGTGAAGATTTAAATGCAAGACAAGCCAAAGCCAAAGCCGCTCTATAACAGGGTGAAAGAGCAGTTTTGGTCATTCAAGCAGACCAGGGTTGGATATTGCACAAAAAAAAAGACTTCCTCTGATCCAGAAAAAACAAATGCAACACGCAAGACACGACTGGAAAATCACAGATAAAGAGAAATTCCAAGTCAACCATTGTTGAGGCTACAGGAAATAAAAAAGAAAAATAGCAAGCCTGGTCTTATAGCAGCCTAGTTCAGTCATGAATGGTGTTACAGTGGTGTTTTTTTAAAATAGCATAAGAGGAACACACATACAAGACGTTTGGCCTTAAACCCCATTGGGAATCTCCTGCCTTGACTTGGGACTTGAGCGTCAGCTCTTGAGACTTTTTGTACCAGTGACATGCAAAACAACGGCTCGGGACCACTTCCCTAAGTAACCGATCTTTGTCTCTGTTGGAAGGGAAACAAGAAACTCACAGAGAGACGAGCTTAGCAGCCTGCTAATAACTCGTGACAGTAAAACATGATGTGTAATGTGCTGACCCAGCCTACATTACAGTAATGGCGACAGAATGTCATGGCATAATATGTAAGTAGACATGAGAACTTTGCGTCGGGTGGTTAATTTTATATGATATTTAATCACATTACCGCCTCATTGGAAATTCAATTAATGGCCGTACTCATACCTCAAGCCTTATAATACTAAAATTATAATTTACTGCACAGACCTGATTTTCTTGCATATATGCAAAAGAACAAGATGTAAAAAGGTCAACCAACTCCAGAGCGCCACACTGCATGAATAAGGCAACGAGTGCCATAATGCTGAGGAAAGTAACAAGACGGGGCTGGAAATTTCTTCCTGTTTGCTTTGCGGCAGAGCATCATACATCCAAAGAATGACGGAGTCTTTTAATTGACCTTATGTAGCAAAGTAAAGTGGATGATTAGCTGGCATCGATCTGAGTTCTCTCACGACACCCAGTGACATTTCCTCCTTTATTTTATTTTATGTTTTGCATTGCCTTCTTTTCTTTTCTTTTTTTTTCCTGACTCCCTGTCAAGGCCCCACAGCTGAGTGAGCATGCAGCAGAAAGCTAATATCACCACACTAATGCAACCCTTCATCTTTCAGCTCCACCCCTGCTTTTTCGTGGCAGCAGCGCGGACTGTAGAAATTATGGATTTCCTTGCAAATGGAAATAGGGGGAAATAAGCTGGGGGAGAAAAAGACAAGGAACAGAGGCCCTGGTTGACTTGAGAGAGACTGGGGGCCCCCTGAAAGCTGAGGTCTTGGTTCTTTACAGATTAGAAGATCAGTCCTCCCAGCACTTCCCCTCAGGGCTGAGCAAAAGGAGAGCTGTGGAGGGAAAGCTTTTATTCTGATGCAGCTCTGCCAGCGTTTCCATCCCAGAGCTACGGATGCTCAATCTCCTCTCTGAACCAGCTCCCAAAAAACAGGCTTTTCTGCTGTAATGCAGACTAAATCTCTAATTACAATTTTGGGCTTGAGTAGCAGAAGTCATAATTATGGTACCTCTTATTATGCAAATTAATTGACTGATTCCAAAGAATTAATTACCTCTTGTCCCAAGTTTGATTAGCAAATGAGAGTTTTCAGCTTTTATTTTGATTTGGTGTTTGGATTTCTTTCTTTTTTTTTTTTTCCAGTGGAAGAAATGGGGAATAATAAGGAAACAAAAAGGTGATGCAGATGCAACATGCTGGAATGAATGTGAAATTGAAAGGGATATTTACTCAGTACAATGACAGATGATCCTGTTTAAAAGCAGACAATGTCTACAGATATCACTGAGTTAAATGTATTCCATTTTTCTGAGGAATAATGTGCGAAAAAAAAAAACAAATGAAGACCAATTTTCTGACAAGTTATACAGGAATTTAAGAATCTGGGGCTTTCTAGAAGGAGGGAGCTCGAGACAGGCTAGAATTTGTTGAGACGTTAATGACTATAATAATTTAAATTCCTAAAATTAGCGCTCAAAACGATGTGGATGCTCTTGTTCCAGTACTTTAGATAATACGGTGCTTTCACCTTTACAACAACGGTTTTAACATGACAATCCCTCGTGCACAAAACCAGGCCATAACAAAAAAATGGAACCTGACCTGTACAGAGCCCTGATCTCTACCCCATCTAACCTCTGGGTTAAACTTAAACATGGACTGCGAGCCAGGCCTTGTTGTCCAACCAGTGGCCGAGCTCGCTAATGCTCTTGAGAGGTTGAATGGGGAGCGAATCCCTACGGCCAAGCTCCAAAATCTCGTGGAAAGCCTTTCCGGTAGAGTGGAGGTTGTTACAGCAGAAGATTAATGTCCACGGTGTTGGAATTGAACTGTTGGACAAGCAAGTTATAGGTGTTCCAGCGTCCTAAAACTTTTGTCCGTGCAGTGTATATTGCAGACTTTTTAATGAGCGGCAGACACGCTGAATAAAACATGCAGTCAATCACGTATCTCCTTAATGACTAGTCTGAGGACATCGCTGCCGTCATGTGCCTACAGTACGTATTCAAATAGAGTTGTATCACCTCACCCTCCTTGACATTTTCAAAAGTTAGCCCACCTCCAAGAAAGCGTGAAACGAGTGGTCCTAATCCCTGCCTTAGCTCTGACTCAGTGCCTCCGGTTCATCTCCAGCAGAATTCAAAACAAAAGGGCCCAGGCGAATGAAATGCATGGTCAGAGGAGCGGCACACAATGTGGTCCACCTGAATAGACTAAAATGAACCAGTCTTGACAAAGCCGGGGGGGGGAGTGGGGATGAGAAAGGGTCCCCGTCAAAGCTCTGAGGGCTGATTTGCCTTATTGAATGAGAAACCCCTCAAAGCTGGAAAAAGCCAAGCCCATTGACTTGTACCTGTGACTCGCCTGAAGTTAAAAAAAAAAAAAAAAAAAAAAAAAAAAGAAAGAAAAATTAGACACATGCTTTCCATTCTTCTCCAGTCATTATCACTAGATCAGAACCGCGGCCAGAATTAACAGTTTAATTGGTTCTGTTAAACAGGCAGAGACAGGCAATATAAGAACTATTGAGCTGAATTCAATGAGCCGCCGTCTCCAGTGTTTGAACCAGTGGACAAGGTCAGTGTTCAAAGTCTCAGTAATAATGCAGGTGGTAAAGAGAATAGGTAAGTGTCAGACCAAAACAATCCAATCCACATCACACATCAGCATCGGGCCTTTAGGTTTGTTTTGCAATAAGCCCGCAGTTGTCATTGGCAGGGCTAATTATGAGGGCAGCAGCTATACTGCAGGATAAATTTCCACATAACAGGACCCTCATTTTGTCTGTCGGGCATTTAAATTCTTCCTTCCTATGGAAGATAACAGGAGCATACGAATAGCAATTAAATGCTGCTCAACTTTGGTGAGATTACACTCCTGAGAAAGACAGCCAATAAGAGCAGGTTTATTGCCTCCGAGAAGTGAGGGGAAAGACAATGTGGTGGAAAACAAGATGTTGCACCAACTGCATCCGCATATAAACTTGTATAAGACTGTAAATCTTTTTTTTTCATTTTAAATACCACGATGCGTGTCAAAACGTACATGGCTTTTATCGGAGTTGGACACAAAACACGTCATGCGAATCTGTACAGCCGCTAGAATGCTGCCAAACTGTTCCACGGTGCAGCAAACAGCGGCTGCAACACGAGTTCTGCTCTCTTCTGAACAACACACTGCACCATATATGAAAGCTTGCAAGTCTCAGGGTCACCTTAGAGATTAAAGGCAATGCTTTTTACAGTGACTAGCGCGGGCATATAATGCACAATTACTCTCCCTCGTCTTCAGCAAAGACGAACGAAATCATCTCGAAAGTGGGAACGAGGGAAGACAAATGCATGAAGTGAGACAAATCGGAAATACAAGACCCAAAGACGCGTCATTAGAACCGATCGTGTTATATGATTGACAGGTTAAAGGTAATGACGTAAGAAAGACAAAAAAAAAACTTTGATTTGATCTGCTTCTCTGTGCACACTGCAGGAATCTAAAAAAAAAAAAAAAAAAAGCTCTTCTATGTGTCCAGACACATCAAGCAGTGACACAGCAAAATCCCATCCCCAGCGTCAGACAAGGACACCGATATTGGATGACTGTGCAAAACCCAAAATTATGTCCAATGACTACATTTAACATTCACTGCCAACGTTGTATATCATGGAAGGGCTTAATTGCCCAGATACTAAGCCGCGAAATGAATATGCATGACCTTGCAATAAAAGTGTTAATGGACGCTTAGTGACAAAGTCATGCAGAAGCTGCTTCTATATATAAAATAATTACAATATAGAAAAGCCTGAAGCTGATCTGATTATGGCTTTGAGCTCAGTGAAACTAATCTAAACACAACCAGGCCAGTCGTGCGTGATAAGGCCTGATCAGATAACGACAATCAGCGACATTTGTTATTGTGGACAGACCAAATATATTAGAATATCGTTTAATATATTTCATTTTTCACTCTCCAGTACGGGTGTTAGCCATGAAAATCCAGTATCAGCCGGGCTCTACTGTGTGGCACAGCAAAGTGATTTTCTGAGAGCAACAACTGAGGTAATATCCGTCTTTTGCACTTACTTTTTCACACTAAAGTACAAGTTTCATCTTCAGGTGAATAGTTAGCTGGCATTAAAAGTCTCACACACACACACACCACAGCTATCGGATGTCAGTCTCCTGCTCGTCTGACTTTTTTAGGGCTGAACCACATCTACGGTTTTGTTGGTTTTTGTTTCCTTGGAGATTTTGGGAGATGTTCTTACTCGCTTCACAATCACTTCCCACATGCTTCGCGTCTCTGCTTACAGGGACAAACATTGTTACTTCTCACAAAGCGGGCCCACCCAAGTACTACATTTGACTATTTACAAAATGCTGCTTGACATTTGCTTTCAAGATGTTTCCTGGAGATAACCGCGGGGCATCGAGCGTGCTGCATACCATTAACTCTCTCGTATTGATTGTATATTTAATACAGGCTTATGTCCCGCCTTTAAATTAGTGGATTGTGTCAGATGTTATCAGGCAGATTTTTCTGATACGCTCACATGCCGTCTTTCTTGCCGTTAATTCAGGCTCAATATTCATCCGTCGTCTTGATGAATTTAGGATCTACGTTTCCGCAGCACTAATTCCATCAGTAAAACAATTCAGTCATGTCGTGCTCATCACCCCACATTTCTCTTTGCAATAGAAACACTGTTTGCGCTCAATAATTCATTGAAATTGGCTCAACTGTGACATTTGTTAGGTACTCACTTCACACTCATGACCCCAGAAAAATCACATTATTTTCATAAATAATGTACCGTCAGTGTAATATTCCAAAACCCTTACAATCTACAGCTGAGCAAAAAGTAAAAAAAAAAAAACAATCAGTGGGCTTGTTTTCAGAAGCATAACTGCCTGGTGAAACTTCAAAGTGCATCTCACCTGTACGGCATTTTAACAGTCATTATTGACTGGTATTAAAAACTGAACACGAAGCTGGGCTACTATGACTTTCTCATTTGTGTCATATTAACACAGATCTGGATATTCATGCCCACTGATTTTCCGCATTTACTGAGGCCAGTAGGAGGTCCAAAACTGTCTGGACATTGCTGCATTTTGTTCTGCTCCTCCAAGGCTGTAATTTTTTCTTTTGCTCAACGCCTCACCTAATGATTGTTTTGATGAGTACATAAATGCCACCTCAGTTTCTGTGATTCAAGCTGCGAGGTGGGTACACCATTAACGGCAGACCTCTACTCTTAGTGGTCCTGTGCATCTCCAGCTCCTGTTAGGTCTAGATCAATGCGTGGTCAATCCTTTCTCTGAGAGGATGTATCGATTTGGTTCCTCCAGCTGACCAACCCTTTAATCTGTTGAAACGGTGTGGTGCTCCGCCTGCTCTTTGGAGGCACTGTATCCTGCCTGAGCCGGGGCCTTGCGCAGAGCACAAAAATACAACTATGTCAGAGAAATCTATTAACTGTTGCTTTGATAGTCTGTAATGTGAAACGTGTTCGATATCAAATACACGGCCTGCCACAGTAGGGGTTTAGAAGGCTGCTCCAAGTTCCCATCAGATAGTTTTGCACACGCAGAGAATGGTCCATCTTCGGCCAGTGTCATGCAGATTTCATCGGGAGTTTCTACAATTGTTTCACGGCAAATTGGGACCAAACTACAAAGAGTAAAAAGTTGTTTTCTTTCACAAAGAATCATTCTTTCTGAAATTGAGAGACGTAGTTCGCCCAAAGTCACTGAGCTACATGTTGTACACCGAATTTAGGATGACTGCTACCATTTTTGCTCCTCCTTTTTAGACATTTGGGTAACACATCTTCACCGATTCTCTGATCTCATGAAGACTTTACTTCTGTTTAATGACAAGATTGAGTTAATGTCTTCTAATACGCTCATAAGAGGCATTCTGAAAGCAGACTCTAGATGGGAGAGAGCAAGCAGCATCATGCTAATGAATGTGTACATAGCGCTCCATTTGGGTCAAGAGGGAGAAAAAAAAATAAATTAGAAAGTGCTAAGCATCACGGCTCAGGCCATATTTCTGTCAGCTGGGATAAGTTTACCGTAGTGTGAATGAAGCCACAATGTCTTGAAAATGATTAATATTTGATGAACGCTAAGTGCAGGGAGGGAACCATGAGGTTTGGTTTGCTGCTTGGGGAAGTGTGAGCAATTGTATGTGACGAAGAGAAAAGGTCAGCTTTGTTTTGCATCAGTGTAGGTCACCACACAGTATTTTCCCATCTTTTGTTTTTCGGGTGCCTTCATAACAAGCATATTTGCAGTGGTTTATTTCAAATCTGCAGGGTTTACTCTTGTTAATTTTGGTCGCAAGTCTCAGGCAGGGTTTTTAGAAAGAGGCCAGTGTCGAGCAATTGTAGCCGGCAAGTTAAAGCTCATTACACTTTGATAAAAAATTTATGCTGAATAAAATGAAGTTGCTAATTAGCCGCAATTTTCTTCAAAGGGGGCAATGTGAAGCTGAACAAACGAAAGATAAATACAAAAATGCACTAAATAAAAAAACTTCAGGACAGTTAAACAGTTTGGATCACGTGGTTGTGTGTTTTTGTGAAGCTGCTTAGTGTGGTTTGGGGTACACTCCTTGATTCCAATGAATGGAAATCTTAATGCTACAGCACACAATGGATGGTTTAGACAATAATGTGCTTCAGCCCTAACCGACACCTTTGGGAAGGAACTGGACCAACCCGGGCCTTATCAGCCAACATCAGCGGCTGAGCTCTCCAATGCTTTTGGCTGGATGGGAGCAAACCTGCAGCCAGGTTCAAAATATTGTGGAAGGCGCTCTCATAAGAATTGAGGCTGCTACAGCAGCATGTTAGCGCCCGTGGTACTGAAATGTCATGCTCAACCATCAATAATGCTCACTAATTTATATAGTATGTGTTGTGTATGGTATGGCACGGTTATTATAGTGTGCATGAAGCCGTTTGTGACTTTATGAAACGGCCCAATAATCTACAAATTTCAAGCAAACCTCCTTTTGGCTTGTGGATGTGAAATATTAACCAATAAGATATGAATGCATATTTAATGAGCAATTTTACATTTGAACTGAAACGGTGTATTATTGCGATGACACACTGCAAAATCTAACAGACCTTAAAATAGTTCATCAGTTGGCAACAGTATGGAGCCTATTAGGAATAGATTAATTTCAACCTGGGGAGTGGAGAAGCCAGCCTAATCCGAGTCATGCACGAGCCAGGATGTGTTATTCAAAGCATCTAAATGTGGAAGCAGAGGGATACTTAAGGTCTGGCTGTCCCTCAGTAATATATTTCCATATAGACTCTAATGCAGAACAGGTCAGATCACCCCAAGTCGATGTCAGATCTTCCTTTAAATGCTTTGACTGTAGGGCAACTCTGTCCCGCGTTCGAAACTAAAGAGGCAACTTGAAAAGCACAGGAGGTTTCTCAGGCTGGCTGAGGTATAAGCTTTGGCTTCGAGCATTTTCGCATAGCCAACTGCATGAGTAGCGTTACCCAACTATGAATACTGAAAAGGTTAATACCACTGGGTAAGCACCCTTGTATTCCTTTAATGAAATTCTCTCTTAATGTATCTGAGACAGCTAGTGGGACTCGAGCGTATGGACTGGTAAACAAAAACAATGAGCTGAAACCTGCCAAAGTGGCTCTAGTGTGAGTGTTGAGTCTCAGTGGAATATGAAGTATGATTTATATAAAGTATAAAAGTCAGCATTTAATGATTATAATTAATACGCAGACACCGAAAAAGAAACAGTGGAATGAATTTTATACATAATGATATGGTGTGTCAAACACTTAAGTTTGTAGTCACCGAGACTACCTCCCTGACGCTAATGGTTGCAGGTTATGCATGCGCATGCACACACACACACGGGCAGGTAGGGAAAACAGCATGACGAGCCATGGCTGACTGATGCACTATTTATTCCACGCAGGAGCATGGAGATGCTACACTGATGGCAGTGTGTGAGTAAGGGAAATTACCAGGCTGCCTCTCCACAGGCCTGACTGATTATTCTCAAAGACTAGCCTGGGTGCACCATAATCCCCTTGTTTCTGCGAGGGAGGGGGGGGGGGGGGGGCTGATTGTGCTGCCATACATGCAGGAACCTTGATAAAAACAAAACCTCAGAGGAAGCCCGCAACATGGGGCTGTGCTGGGTTGGAGGGAAAAAAAAAAATCTATCCTCTTTTAATGTCATAACAGATGGCTATCAAGAAAATGATCAAATAATCTTAAATATCTGTTTTTACAGTATTTTACAGACCTGAAAAGTATTTATTTATTTTTAAATACTTATTGTTTACTGTATAATAAGCAACATGTCAACCAAATCACTAACAACGTTAATTAAACAGTCAGAACTGTCAATAATTTTCGCCACAAGCAGAACAAGACGGTTCATTCTCAAGCAACTTGAATAGAATAATTGCTTTCCTTTCATGTTAGCATTTAAAATTATTTATTGCGCAGTTGTGTGGTTTCTGGAAAATGATTACCTTTCTGAAGAAACCGATTGGTATCTCATCGCTCCGAGAGACACAGGTGTGTCAGAGCCGCTGATATGACAATCGGAACCAGATTCGACTGCTGTGAAAACAATCACTCTGTCTCGCCAGTTTTCCTCACATTTACCTCGTCTTATATGCCATCCTGCCGCCGCCGACGGGAGACTAACTTCCGCAGCTGATCTACAGTACAATGTGTTACATCATCATATCACACTAATGTCTGTAACCGTGGCTGTAGCCAGGATGTGAAAAATACGGGTGTTTGTAAACTCCTTCTTTCTAGTTGGTAAAAGCAGGGACCAGAGCAGAAATTTTGAGATCTTGGGGAAGGTCGTGGGTCCAATATTAGCTAAGGCTAAAACCCCAAAATTCACAAAAATTGAGTTTTAAAGATCCAGTGTGTAAGATTTAGTGCCACCTAGCAATGAAGTTGCACACTGCGACCAAATGAATACTCTACCATGCCTCTCGTCTTCTTCCAAGCATGTAGGAAAAACTCAAAAAAGCAGGAGCCAGTGTTTGGTTTATCTGTTCTGGACAAAAGACAGTTTAACATAGCATGCTCCATGGAGGAGGACCCGCTCTCACTGTAGATATAAACGGCTCATTCTGAGGCAATGAAAACACAACGATTCTTATTCTCGGGTGATTATACACAAATGAAAATATACTGAGATTAATTTATTAAATAAAATAAAACAAAACATCTTCTAAACAACAGCGAAGCTAAACAGCAGCCACACAATACTATGTCAGTACTCATAGTTTAAAGATGGGTTATGATACAGGGACAATGAAGTAAATAGCTAATGGGAACCAACCTATCTACTTAAACATTCAAATAAAAATAAAAACTGATTTCTTTAGTCATCTAACAAGCTAATTATCTTGGGGTTGTGGACCGAACGTCACCATGGGACATTTTATGGAACAAACAAAACAAATTAATCGATAAAAATGAAAATAATCGTTAGTTGCAGCACTGCGTTATAAATTCAACCCTTACCTTGAATGCCACCATGCGCATGCCTACATAAGTAGCAGTGACAAAACTACCCTCTTAAATTCTTAAAAGTTTTTCTGCTCAAGCTAAACTTCCATTAAACAAAGTCCAATTGTTCCCAACTGCTCATTAATTTCAGTGGGAAACACATTGTCAGTCTCTAAGCCATGGTAAATTACTCGCTGGCACAAACTCAAACTCATATAGGAAGTGGCTGCGTCAGCTTTCGCAAAACACTGGTTTTTGCCTGAGCGGCTTCAAATCTGTGTGGCATGGCAGGAGTCCCCATTTCACTAATGTGAACGGCGAGCTTTATAAACTTATCAAAACCAACGCAACAAAGTTTTTCATTCCATTGTTGACCAACAGAATTTGTTTCTTTATAGATTCATAAAGTCTTTTCAGGATATGGGATTGATTACACACACACACGCGATTGCCAGGGTTACATTTAACTGAATACCCCTACTGTGCTTTGATGCCCGTCCATGCCCTTTCTATGAGAGCTTAAAACATATATGAAATCTGTATGTATGCTGCTCATATTTCTAGCAGAAATGTGGGGCAGCTGTATGTACAGAGGTCAGGACCAACTGAAGAGTTTTTGGGGCCCAAGGAAGAATTTGATCGCTTTGGGAAAGAGCCACGTGTCGAGTGAAGCAGGATGTGGAAACAAAAAAGGCATCTCTCCAGCAAAGAATGGCAAAACTTAGTGTTTTTGACAGATAGGAACTATAATAATATTCAGTGAAACTCCGTATGTTTTTGTTTTAGTGCCTCGACTGAAATGTTACTTTACTCTTTTCCTCAGAGAAATACGAGCATGTTTTTCTTAAAGCCAGCGTTGCTGAAAAATGTTTTAACACGAGCAGCAATAGCAAAACTTGATTAAAATGTGAAACAAACTATCAAGAGGACCAATCTGACCTGGCAGTAAACCCACAGGCTACTGCTGCAGGCAAATTTCAGTCAGTAACCAAAGAAAAAAAAAAAAAGGAAAGCAAAATTCAACGCAAAAATATCTTGAAACCAAAGAGAAAAGGAATAAATGATCCCAGCGTGCACTGGGAAACATCCTGGACAGGTCACAAGTCTATCGGAGGCTCTTTTATTCAATCTTAATTTCAATTAATGCTCCGTTGCAGCCATCTTTAATAAATGAGGGGTAAAGTAGGTGAGAGCTTTAAACGAAAAACTCAATAAGCCTGTTGTCTGCTGATTAATTGTGGTCATTTTAATATTTAATTAAAAACAACCATGCACTCAAAGTTTCTCAGCCTGGTTCAGTAAAGCTTACTAATGAATCACTGTCCTATAGACTCAATGCCATTAAAAAAAAACTTTTTAAATATGAAATTTAACTGAACTCAGTAAGACACCTAAGGTGATTTTTTACAGACCTCTATATCATCTCCTATGTTATACCCTTACACTTACGTTATATTGATCCATTACAGTTTTATATGAATGTGTCGCATACTTGGAACTGAATTCAGTTTACAAGAACGAATCATATTCAAACTTCTTGTTGCATGGCTGCCCAGATCTGGCATTTTAGGACATAAGAAGAGAGCTCACAGCTTTAAATTTTTAATGCGACTCCATATGATTAATGGGCAATATGTTACAGTGCTGCATGAAATGCTCAGGGTTCAGCCAAGTATTACAGAGGATAGCATGGACGGAGATCAAATCTTGAAAATTTCAGAGTGCTGGACCTGAAGTCACAGTCTACTACCTTTGCCATTTTTCCTCTGAAATGACCCACCGTTGTCATTTTTCAAAACATTAGTGTGGCAAAATAGAAGGCAGACTGACATGGCCGTCAAACTCAGCCTTTGCTATTTTTGCTCTGAAATGACCCACCCTTGTCATCTTTCAGCACATTAGCGTGACAAAATAGAAAGGAGATTGAAGTGGCACCATCTGTGGGTGACAGAGGACGCAATGAATTGATTTTTACTGTCTGATGTGCTCTTTCACACCATGCTGCTTTTTTTCTTTGGTGTATTATTGACCGACCACAGAATATTTTACCGAATTAAAGAGAGAAAAACAGGAAAAATAATCATCAGTTGATTACTAGTTCAACCTTGATGAACACATCTCACTTTGGAGTAACACCTGTAAGCTGCCGTGGATTGTAATTATGCATGCTATTTACAGGTGCTTCTATGTAAATGTGCTCCACCCTCCACCCCAGATACAGATCTATTTGCGGCGATGGCATTGGATGTCATCTGATATCCTCATCTGTCATATCTGATAGACATATCAAAACATTTGATGGTTGTAGCTTCTCAAATATGCAATTTGGCATTTTTATATGGTCAATTGATTAAAAAAAAAAAAAAAAAAAAAAAGAAAGAAAGAAATAAAACAGAAAACTTCAACGCACAACGAGTCATCAGTTTCAAGCTAATTGCTAATAGCTGTGAACTGAAACTGCTGGATAGAGTTCATTTCCTCCATAGCTGGGAACCATGTAACCATGGTTGCACCCATGTTTAAGCGTATGAAAGAGAATATATGGTATATGGTGTTGCACTGACAGACCATCATGTGTATTTGGGGGTTGTAGGTGATGGAACTGTTAGCCTATTTCCTTTTTTTTTAATTTTACAATAAATATAGGGGGAAAGAAAACATTATTGTACACTAAAAACAATGTCATCAAAAAGAAAAAACAGATGCATCCATCTATCCATCTATCCATCTATCTATCTATCTATCTATCTATCTATGTTTTTAGATGAAGTTTATAGGCAAGAGGTTGTTAAATGGAAGCATGAGTGCAGCCTATGTTCTGGTTCCTGGAAATACCAACGTCATGTGGACCAACGAGCTTTAGAAGTAAAAGACAAATGGGTGCAGTCTTCATTGTAATCAATAAAAGGTCTTGAGACTTTGGCCTCCTGAAGACTTTTAAGTATAAACTTGGCACAAGAGCACCTTCTTGCCTCACTTAACAGATGCTTATGTCTGATATATGAAAAAAAAAAAAAATCACCTCCTGCGCGAGGTAAAATTGTGTTATATGGCTTTCAACAAGCACTAATAGAGCCTTCTAAGCTACAATTATTGGCCAATCATTCCGGTGTAGGAGGCAATATAATCTATATAGAGAAAAGCACCATCTTCTGCTAGCATTGCTCAACAGTTCAGAGTTGACATGGAGGATGTACAGGGACAGTGCTAAGTGGCTACGTAGGTGGCAGTAAGCGAGCGCATCATCTCTGATTTCAGATTTTATAATCAACACTTTTGGATCATGAACTAGTCACTATATAAACTGACAAGGTTGATATAATTTGTGGTCAATCATGTTTACGCTATTAAATAAAACTGTAGCAGACTTCTCCACTCAAAAAAATAATCTATATAGTTGTTTCTCGTGTCTGTGGGTCAGTACTCATTATAAAATCTGCACCACTTCTGGTACTAGCATTATAACAGTCCTTACTCCCTGAAGTCAAGCACCAGAAGTGAACACATTAACAGTGGATTAACATGGTGCATTCACTAATTTTTGGAACTTTCCAAAACAGATTATATGGCTGTTACAGACGCAGCACTGTGAAAAAAACACTGGCTGGATAACATATTAACAACTGTGTGACAATGGTTGTTTTGTCATTTCAGCCAGCTTCAAGTATACTAGAAAGGCGGACGCCATTTACCTCCTTCTAAGTAAACCCAATTTCATCACTGATCAATTATTAATGGAAAACAGCCATGCCACCTCAAGTAAACAGCTTCAAAAAGGTCAGCTGGACCCTGAAATGCACGCATTCAGAATGTAATCCCACTTTACAGCTACTGCCATGTTGCAGGCATTGTATCATCATAGCTGGTAACTCGGAAAATGTTAAGATACGCCAAGATTCTGTTCAGCAGTCAGTAATGTAGAGGGAATTAGATGATCTCGGCACGCCAGGTCAACTCTGCAATGCCAGACAACCAATCAATACGCAGACAGTTTGCTAGACTCGCAGCTTCTCATCCTCAAAAAATATTCTTATGCGGATTAACTGCTCCTTCACCCATTTTCATTTTCAGTCGAGAAGGTATTAATCTGACAGCCAAGTGAAGCCCAACAAATACTACACACTTCAAAGCAGCAGGAACTGCTTTGGAAAACCGGCGGCCGGGTTCAGACATTTTCTTTCACTCCTATTTTCAGTCGGAGGCACATACCATTCCCATGGTGTTTCAGACAACTTTCAGTAAACCCTAAAATAAAGAGTCGCTTGCTGATGTTCCAACTGAACATTTTAGCTCATTTAAAGCTGAACACGCTGCTTAAGTTAAGCGTGTTACCGTAGGGCTGGGGGGAGCAGGTAAACCCCTGTGTACATTTTCAAGACCCGAAACCAGCGGCGTAGTGGAGCCCAGAGAAGTGGGTTAACTCTGGATTCATATCTCACATTTCTAGCAAAGGATAGAGGACCCTATTATAAACAGGAAATGTAAAACCACTCTTGCATATTTAGCCCCTAAAAATGGGGAGTAGTATTTGCACATTGTCACTTAACTTCTGGTGCTTGACTTTATAGATCATTATGTAAGTAAGGATCATTATGAAATCAACATTAGCCGCAGAAGAGGTGCAGATTTTGCAATAAATACTGAGCGAGACAGCTATATAATTAAGCTTTTTGAGTGAAGTATTCCTTATTAGTATCCCTATTCCTCCACTCCATGAAAATTGGACCACGATGCCTTCACCATCCTTGGATAAAAAAGGACAGCACTGCTTGCAGAAAAGTACTGAATCAGAGGGGATTTAGAAGTGGGTATACCCAGTGCTGACTGCATATACCTGCACGACACCACTGCCCACTACACATAAATATGCCACTGTCCTCATTTCACTGAGTAGATACCATCAATCAGTCTTTTCACTTCTTTATTATTTAATGATTTTTCAGCTGCAGTTGCAAATGTAGACACTTTGTCTCAGACTGCCTCATTTATTTCAAGTTCAGTTTAGTGGTGTCCCACATTTCGCACAGTCTTCCACCTCCTACACAGAGCAAAGTGTCTTTTGGCTGCTATGCATTTAGTCCACGGTTAGAAGATAATTACAGAAAAGAAACATTACTTATTAAGTGCTGGTGAACTCAGTGTCCACACACAGTCGCGCTCCCCCAAAGAACTTGCGATGGATGGAAGGCTGGACAACAATTTGAGCAAAACAGCTTGTCCCGAGGTCAAACAGCAAAGAGCCGTGACTGGTAAAAGAGGACCGGGTTCCAAGTGTTGTCCGTTCATGCAAGTTGTGTGGGAACGTGGTGTGCAGGCACTTTGCTTTCACTCCTTTTGGAACACAAATTGGTATCTGTACCTCCCGCTGGAGGTGATTTCACTGTGAATGCTTGTTGGATGTGAACATAAGAAATCAGAAAGCGATATCTTATGTTCACATTTCAACCAAGTGAAAGCCAAAAGAGGATACAAGACAACTGAAATATGTTCTGCTATCAAGCTACAATAGAATAGAATATTAACTCCATCTATTAATGGTTACAGCAGCATCTAATTGTTTCCAGATTCCAGTTTTTTTTATTATTATTATTTCTATACAGAGCGATTCATTTGAAATAGTCTTTTTAAATGAATGTTTAAATGTCACTGCTTCAAGCAAGAGTGTATGAAGACATACAGAGTGAACTGGATTCACAGTCTGTCAGATCAGAGGCTGATGGAGAGCAGGGGGCGGTTTGTCCTACTTGCGGAAATATTGTTGTTTTGAGGACCTGATTAATTCTGTTCCAGGAGACAAACAAACCAAATGCACACCTAC
The DNA here is from genome assembly GCA_028641955.1 of Protonibea diacanthus. NCBI lineage: Eukaryota > Metazoa > Chordata > Actinopteri > Sciaenidae > Protonibea > Protonibea diacanthus. Next base: position 13,498,272 of record CM053990.1, read on the forward strand.
TTCCAGGAAGTATTTTGAGCAAAACCGAATGTCCAAAATATCTAAAAACACTCCATGTGTTTTAATCTTGGTGAGTGGTTTTATAATGCCCTCATAACCCATACTATAATCAATGAATATGGTCTGAAAATGATTCTTCTGTGATATATCTATGTATTCTTTATATTTTTTGTATAGAAGACAATTGAAAACTTGCAGCATAAGTCATAATAAACACAAAGTTATTCATTCACAGCCAAATCTCCCCACAGAATTACTAGACTTTAGAAGGCCAAACTGCAGAGAGCCTTGGCTTGCAGCAGAAAGCACCACAAGCGTGCATAGCATTCCACCGTAGGTGCTTTGTGAGTCAGGAAAACCCGGAGTACACATTGAACATCCTCTTTATAGTCTTCATCAGTAAAATGTTTGCTGCCAATTTCTACTGTTCTAAGTGTTGAACGGACTCACAAAAGGCACTCTTACTCATGCCACCTTGCCGTTTTAGCTTCAACTCCGTTTTTTCAGAATGGTAGGCAACAGAACAAGACAACCTGATCGGGATCTAGTCGCCTCAGAGGAATTCACTGCTTCCGATCATCCAATTTAGTCAGCCTAAAATACACTTTTACTCACTTGCATTCAACTGTGCCTCTGCGTGACCACATGCCTTTACTACTGTTATCATCATCACTCAGATTTCTCCGTTTGTTTTTTCAACTCCGCTGTGTGTAAAGGGCTACGTACATAAAATTGAACGGAGTTGCGAATATTAAAATCAAACAGGCGACAGATACCGCCGCACTCATAAACCGACTAATGTAATGTGTTTTAAATTATTTTCAGCTTTGGACGAGAACCTGCTACGGAAGTTATGCTTTCGGTGCTGTTTGTTTGTTTGTCTGCCAGCAGGTTTATGGGGAAAAAAAACAACTACTGGCCTAATTGTCATAAAACTTGGGGGGGGGGGAAGAGTGTAGCATGGGCCAAGAAGGAGCCCATTAAAAAGGACCATTCTGTAGGATTTACTGGCATCTCATGGTTGCCAATTGCCAATCGCCTTGCCTCACCATCTCCTTCCTAGCATGAAGGAGAAACAAAACAAAACCCACCTCAAACATCCCTGTGTGTATCATAGGTTACATGAATATAATCATGGCATTTCTGATTGGCCAACACACACTTCAGATGATATGATACTGCAGCAAAGTACAGCAATAATAACAATATGCTTGCAATAGCTCATGGTTCGCCGCTGATGAAGAAACACAGCGTGTTATTTGGTCTGAATAATGACTAGTGGAAAACAAAATAACTCAGGAGAGTTTTGTTTTTGTGTTATTACAAGTTATTTACCGCCCCACACGCGGAAAAGACAATCAGATTGTGACACGAAATGAAATTAAGTGGTACTTCACAGCCTTACAATCTACAATTTCTGAACAAGGGAGGCTCCCATTGTTCTTTAGCAGGTACGATCTTCCTCCGCATCATCCAACTAGGACACAAAGAAAACGAGACGGTGTGTTATTGTGCAGCAGTTGTCTGGCATCAGTGCAGAAAATATCAGTCAAGACAGAGTTACAATAGATGAGACAAAGGACAGGAACGGAGCACAGTGGAGAGAAGTGATCCAGTTCCATGGGAGACAGTGTAACAGCCTGAAGGGTCTCATCAGGAGCAAATTCACTGAAATGTAATACAAGCTGGAGTGTTATGTAAAATGAAAGATGGGAGAACCCAGATCACTCAAGCCTAGTGTGCCGCAATGGCTGATGCATACCTGTATTGTATTCAGAAGGGCATTCATTTCCCCTCCAATGATTACAGCGGAACACCAGCTGTATTGTTTATTTGGTTGAAAGCACAAATGATATGCATTGATTCCTTATTCATTCATTGTTGAACTCGGCATTGTATCTATGAATGCGGGCAAAATGGACCCAATTACAGCAAGCGATGCCTCCCTGTGACTCCACAGCAGAGCAAGATGATGAAGGCCTCAAACTGGGAGGAAAAGAGCAATCAAAGGCAACTTGTTGTCTTCTTTATTCCTCGCTGTGACTGACGACGGTTCGCTCGGGACAACAGATTAGATTAGTCAACCACTTGCATGCATTAGGGCTTTCCCACATCTTCTTATTATTAGAGCACCGCCGGCGTCTTCGCTTAACCTCTCCGCATTATGGCTGAAATGATTCGGCAGTTTATCTTGAATTTATTTTAGTTTTAGTCACGTGACTATGTGCTGGTTACACTTTAGCCACCGTTTTGGCAAATTGCTGCTTTTCTGTGCATCATATCATCATGGAAGGCCATAAGACTGTTGGTCAGATTCGCTTTGGTCTCTGGTAGCTTGTGATCTGCATCAGTCATCATAAATCACGCTCAATGCTATTGATTAAATTAATGCACTACATTAAATCAATACTGAAAGAAAAACATACTTTTCCGTGATTCGTGTCTCCACTCTCAAATTTCTTCCACTTACACATCAATTACACTAAACTCCATCAAAAAAAAGAAGAGGGAAGGGATTATGGAAGACTTTTAACGTGAAACATCTAATAGAGTTTTACTGACGATGCCTTAAGACAAACAGCAAAGTAGGAACAATTAGTGAATGAAAAGAGAACTGAATTGTCATTTGTATCAAATTAGCACTGAAAATTATATTAAGTATATCAAAATAACAGGTTAATATGGGAGGAAAATGTTGCATTTGTTTGAAAGGAGGATGAGGAAAATTTAAGATTTAAAAATGGGCATTTATTTACATACCTTTATAGACCTTCAGTCTCTGATAAAGACAGTTATTGTGAATTTGTGGCAGGAAGGTTATTAATTATCAATAAACTCATATGTTGGGGGTTAATGCACAGGGATTGACTTCTGTTGCCATGCAACCAAATGTGTCTTTTTTTATACACACCTTGTATTCATTTCATATTTATATACATGCACTCTCTTAAGCGTGTGTATTTTTAATGAAGTTCTTTTTTTGTATAACTATATTGTTGGATTTTTTTTTTTGGCTTGTGATTGTACACACTTGTGTATGTGTGTGTGTGTTTGTTTGTGTGGCCGTGCGTGTTATCCCAGTTGTCAGTGTTTGGTCAGGATTGCTTCCATGTGTCAGAGAGTCAGGGCAGATCCACATGCCTGAGGCTGCTCGCTCATGTTACCAGGGCTCCACCTCGTCACTCACAATAAAAAAAAAAAAAAAGGCCACAGGTTTTGTTTTGGTCTTTGTTCATTGTTTCTCCATGAGAGAGAATAAAAACAACACACACACACACACACACACAAAAAAAACTCTGAATGAAAACTCTTTTCTTTTTAATGTGGATCTCCGGAATGTGCGTTACCGGTTGACAGCCTGGCTGATGAAATCAGTTCAGCAGTTGACTGGTTGATTGAAAGGAGCTGCTGTTTGCCAGTTTGAACCCACAGATTTCGCTTGATGAGATTAGATTTGAATCAGGAAAATAAAGTTTATTTAAAAAAAAAGCTAGCCCAGGAGGCACCTTTGTGTGGTTCTGACATCGTCAGACAGTATGAAAGTGAACTGCCGCAAAGGGCTGCTAATTCTAAACAATGTCAGGCCCCATACAACACTCTGGTCTACAATATGACTCAAGTGAGAGTAACAACATGAGTTGTTCTCATGGTGCTGATGGAAGCACCAGAGAAGGGATAGACTGCTTATCTAAACTAGAGTCATGACAACCCAAACCAGAACTAATATTAATCTTCAAATGAAGTGTTGTCAGGATAAATTTGGGGGAAAGAAAGTGGAGAGAGACTATAAACACTATGGACGGAATACGATAAGATCATACCAGCACAAGGCATTCTAGGTTCTGGTTTTGTTGAGTTCAAGAATAAATGAATTTAAATAAGCGAATGAGTGTTGACTTGGAGCTTTAGGAGTGTTGAAGGGTGTCCACCTTCACACTAGGTTAACGGTGTATGACGCGATTCAGACAACAGCCCTGCAAAATCTGTCGCAATGGACCATGAAAACAATCCTGAACATACCTCTGGAGCAACCGAGCAATCTTTGGTCCATCAAGAACGCCAGGATGCTCTTGACTGGCCAAGTCACCTGATCTCAATCCAACTGGTGCGTGTGACATTACAACATTACGGGCCAGCAGAGAACCACCAGAGGATTGATGATGTGTGATGATATCTGAATTTGATTCATTTAACCCGAGTCTCTACAAATGCCTGACAGAGAGAAAGCTGTCAGCAGCCTGGATTTTTTTTTTTTTTTTTTAATTTTTATTAATATGCATGACGTAGTGCAGCACAGCCAATCACGCCGTGTCTCTGACAGTGACAGTTGAGCCGTGGCAGTGCTGTAACATAGACAGACAGAAGAGACAGGCAGCGAGTGATGACTAAGAAACATTTTGTTCAAGAAAAGAAAAGTCAATCCTGCTCAAAGATGACAGCCGCGCTGACTTTATTTAGTAAAGGTTCAAAATATTGCCAGGCTCATTTCTCTCGGAATCGGAGAAGTGACGGGAGAAAGAGGAAAGTGTCACAGGGAGGGAGCTGGTGCTAAATCCCTGTATGCATTTAGCACAAATGTCACTAAAGCTGGAGATTGTTTGAACCGATCTGTAATATTACAGAAGGGGCTCTCTTCTGTAGAGTGGACCCTGCTCGCCATCGGTGTCTGTCGGTATACAGCAATACATATTAAGACATTTACTGATTCATGAACTAGATCTGTAAAGATTGGCGTCTTAGATGCTTGCAGGGTTTCCACCAACTGATCGATCCTGAAAGCTGTCAGCGTCAAGACTGCAAAAAAATGGAAAAATGGATCAATCGCATGTTAGAGAACGTCCTGATCGCATAAACATTCTTTGTGCCGCAAAATAGTAATGACGGTAGGCAGGCTTGCTATTGACAGTAAAACGTCGATATCAATATCGATATTGATGTCAGTGATCCTGGCTCTGGTATTGCTGCTTGGTATTAGCTCAGAAACTGAAAAAAAAAAAAAGTTTCATAACAAAATAGAGGCTAAGATTGTAACAGAGACTTTCTTTTTCTGAGAAACCTGGAGTGTCCAAGCCCAAGCTGGGGAGAAGAAAAAAAAACAAAAAAAACACCCACGACACCATCAGGGATATTTTCTAAGCTCCTTCAGCGCCACAAAAGACATGGTTTAACCCTTTAACTTATTTTTTTCCCCCCACAGCCTTTGTAGCACTAAAAATAACAAGGGAAGAAAAAAAAAGATGTATGATGATGTATAACGTCCTGTTAAATTCTAATTGGCAGGGTGATTTTTATTTATTTATTTACTTTTGGCATGTAAAGTAAAGCTGGCCGTGACATAAACTGAAAAAATGTGTACACGTTTATTTTAATCCCTGAATAAATGCACCAGTTTTGGAATGCCTTAGCTCCTCAGACTCTCTCTGTCATTTTCACTCTCAGTATGATTTACTGATTTCTTAAACTAGTCTGTATGGGGTTTTTTTTACACACTCGCTGAAGGTCTCAGCCGGACAAGACTCCTACAAGTGATGTTATAAATATATATTTGCAAAAATATTTGCATTCACCTCAGCAGCCTTTTGTGCATCAACATTATGTAAATGTGATCATAAATATTTAAACGTCGGCTGAATTTGATTCATTTTACTTGAATAGCCAGATTGTCGAACTGTAGAGCACAATATGATTCGATACCTAGGCCAGTAGGCTGCTTTCAGAATGGCAGATTGCAGCCCACGCCCACCCACTCAATACCCCCTCCCTGGTCCCTCCAGAGATTTGGAATCGGGAGGGTGCTTACTTGACATCCCATCAGTCGGCGGCACACTAACAAGTAGGCCATAAACCTTTTTTCTCTCTTTGATTACACTAAGTGCACAGAGGCCAGATGCGACCCAGCCCAGTCATCTGTCGGCTTGCTGGCAGAGTCACTGTAGACAGGCTGGGGGCAGGAGGCGGACGAGGAAGGGGGTCACTTGGGGTCCCCTCCCTTCAGGAATAAAGCCATTGTTCTTCATTACAGCTGGAGAGGCTGCTGGGGGGGGGGGTACAGAGGGAGAACAAGTCCATTTCCACACCTGTTTTCCATCACCAGGGCTCCTACCAGCTTGACTCGGAGCCAAACCACTCTGTGCGAGGTTTCAGCTGAGTCTGATACAGGTTTTTCTTTGGAAGTGAAGCCGCCCCTAGGCAATGTTTCATGCCGGTTCACACTGATAAGAAATATGGCAATAATCAGACCAGGTCTGAAAAGGAAAGAAATAAACTATTCAGTTAATATATTTTAAGATTTGTTCTGATTTTTTTTGTCAGGGCAGAAAAGTCTGTAACACTAAAACTGGAAGAATCAGCACTAATAATAAAGCTTTTTGGTACCCATACTTAGTATTAACAAGTCAACTCTGCTTCGGGTGCAACTTTCTTCTTTACAATCAGAAAAGGAGATGCCAGATGAAGCTGAAAATCTTTTGAAATGTAACCACATTAGAGCCGATAACAATACCTAAATTTTGGTATGGAGACAAACACAATACTTACTTACATCTCAATATTGACAAATAAAAACTGGCAATGGACGGATCAATACCATCAGATGAATACCTTGATACTCGCAAGTAACTCATTTGTATCGATTCCTTTAAATACTGATAATAAAAACTGCATAACAAAACCCAGGTGGCTGCATCGCTTGTTTCGCACCTGTTATTTGGATGTTTGTGCTAAAGCACCTGTGACACATTAGGCTGGCCCCTGTCTGAGGAAGCCTGTGAGACGCGGGAACCAAGCATGCAAAGTGTGGCACACTTTCTGCCTTAGACTACCGTGTCGCAAGAGGAGAGAGAGAAATGAATGAGCAACGGCAGAAAGGAACACACAGGAACGGGGGTCGTGCTGCTTTTCATCTGTCGATACCCCCGCACCAAGTTGTCTGTCACTGTTTGTGACAAGAACGTGCCGCAGAGCCACACAACTTCAAAACATCATCTAGGCCCTAACCTCTTCAAACTTTGGAAAACAACACGCCGTGAGAGTTATAAAGGAGGCTGAAGGAAAACAAGAAAATGCCCCCCAAAAACAGCCGAGTCACTTGTGTCGCTGTCCATCAAAAGACGTAGCGGGAGAGTTTGTAAAGAGGCAAACCATATCCAGGTACAGGTGACAGCATTATAAGTTATTAATACACGTTTGAAGAAAGTAACAGTATGGTTAAAATTGTGGAAAAAAGTATTGTTACCAAATCTAAAAACTAATCCGTTTTTCTACGCAACCCCTTTTACTCCTCTGTAGTATGCATGCAAGCTAAACAGCGCGCGGCCTTAAATGAAATTCTGATTGAAATCATCAATCAGGACATACAGTATGTGACAGCGATAACAAAACAAGATGATGAATGTCAAGTTCATCATCACAGCAGGACCGCTTTGTGTGCAGCGTTAACAAAGACGCGGTATCCTGGCAAAGCAGCTAATGCTAACAGTCATCCCTGAGTGGCTATTGGGCAACGACACCAAAGCAACAGCACCGACCATTAAAATATCAGTATAACATACAATGACACAGATCAGATTATATTAATCCATTAGTAGTCGACTAGTAGTGCCCTTAGCTGATCTACTTCGTCGTAAAGTCCCAGATCAGGTCTGAAAGCAATGACACTGAATTTGTGTACCAGTGTTGAGGATTATTATAATTGTATCATTAACTGAATATAATTGGGTTTGGACTGATTAGGTCCAACAAAACAAGCAATGTGACAATGTGTCATTGGGCTCCCAGGAGACTTCAATTTTTTTTTTAGATGAATTTTGTGGATGAAATTAATCATTAGTTTCAGTCCTAATTATAATCATTTCAGCTTCAGGGCTTCACACAGAACAGATGACTGAAATATTGAACAGGTATGACTGCATCATGTTCACTATATGTGACTAGTTGAAATATCTCACATGGCCTGTATTGTGAATTGTAAATTTCTGCATCTGAGAATATGATATGAGACTAACTCAATCAGCGGTGAACAGAATTCATGTTTGGAGTTAAACATCATGCTTCATCGTCTCATTTCTTCCCTTTCGAGACCCCATGAAGTCATTCCCGGAAACCACGGCCTGAGCACACTGAGCACAGCGCCTCGCATCAATTTTCGAGGAGAGGCGATGAATCTCTGCTGAAGAGCACAGCAGGCTCAAAGGTAGCAAGGGACAAACAGGCAGCATGGAGATCAGATCTTAAATGAGCTGCCACATGGAAGGGGCGGGTATAAACAATCACATCTGAGATCTATTATGCATTTACAAGCTGCATTTACCGTTCACGTAAATAAATGCAAACTGCGGCCTAAACTTTGGCTACTGCAATATAAATCTTTTCAGGATGCAGGGCCACATAATTTTTCTCCGATTAAGTGATATCACATGCTATTCCTAATACAGATTCCGACACATGGCGAGAAATCATCAGTAATGTTGCAGAAAACAAGAGTTAAGCTGTGAAGTCGGGATGATAACCGCTAACGTACAGGAAATAAATTATGCTTTCATTTAGGCTTTATACTCCACAATAAAAAAAAAAAAGGGAATGATCCTTTGGCGACAATGTACCATATGCTGTGTCTCAGTCAACAACATGCCTGAAGAAAAGAGGTGGATTAACTCAACACGTGTTGCGCCGCTACAAAGTAATAAGTTCCAAAGGGATCGACTCCTGTCCATCGTCTGAAGAGAGCGTGATTATTTGCACTCTGAAAACAGGCAACCGAAGATTTTAGACTGTCCATCAACTTGAAGTATGTTAGATCCGCCGGCAAAGCTTAAACCTATATTCCCCATAGACATAACGTATGATCCTGACCACTGCAACTTCATGAAAGATAGATAAGACAAATCAGCCTTCAAGCTCAAATACAAAAGGAACCATGTAAACTGAGATCAAAAGAAAATATGATGTATGAATGAGTTTAACTCATCTGTACACCTTTATGAACCCGTCATGTTACCATACATTTTTCCTGCATTCACACACACACACACACATACAACACACACCAGTCCCTGAGCCCACCTGCACTTTCACAACCATTACATAACTTCACAAAAATGAAAAGCAGAGATGCCTCTGTCGAGAACTGATAGATTGCTTAACCAAGATTTCAAGTCTCAGCAAGCTTGTGGTCAGAGCGTGCTGTGTTAGCACTCTTTAGCAACACCTGTAAAGTGCCATGCCCACGGTGTTCTAAGTGTATGATCGGCATTACAACTTGACTTATATAAGTCAACACAGAACCATACAGGGGTTAAATCAAGATGACGTGCATTTTACAAGCCTGTTTCCAAAAAAAGTTGTGCAAAACACTGTGCAAAATGTAAGTAGAAACTAAACTTGCAAAACACTGAAACCCCATATTTAGACGAAAATAGCACAAAAAAAAAAGTCAGTGCATCTTTCATTCAGACATCTCTCTTTGGCACTTCTAATAGGACAGCTTGATTATCACTGTTATTTCAGTCAGTGCTGGGCTCTCCCAGATTATTCTTCCATCTTCTCAAACAAAATACTTTTTCCTGATCATTAAACTAAGAGGAACATCTCTAAAAAAAAAAACCCTACAGTGTAAACTTGATTAAAATGTTCAAATCTATATCAGGGATTCATTAAAGGACACGCAAATGTCACTGCCACAACTGAAATTATTATGCTTTACAGCGTGTGTTCTCTCTAATTACCACAAAAAAATGTGACTCTAGCTTCCTGGCTTGCCTAAAAACAGAGAGGTTGTCAACTCGGCACTCAGTCGGAGCCCTTTAATCTTCAAAGAAAGAATAGCAACGCTGTTTATTTGAATATATATACGGATATGTGTGTGATATGAGCTCAAGTGAAGAAATGCTCGGGGAATCCCTACTTAATCTGAGATATTCTGCATGTATACATCAATGACTGACAAAACATGTCACTTAGTAACTTTCCAAAGGACGAACGTCATCACTGGAGGTACCCCATCCTCTGAAACAAGAGCAGTGGCACAGGAACTGCAGTGAGACAGATGTGAATGCTTTCTCATGAATCCATTTCAATCGCAGCACTTATGTACGATTGTATGAGGTGAGCCTGCGTGCCAAAATGAGACGTATGGATGGGATGAAATTAATTAATGCAGCCTTCTCTTAGCCTGACTGCAGTGAACTTCCATTCATTTGTATTGATATTATGCATCCTGCTATGCTTAGCAAGATGTGAGCATACAGTATGCGCTGAAGGTAAATAATTGATATGCTTTGTGCAAGCGTGCCCTGAGCTTTGTTTGAAATCAGTGGAGCCATGCCCGTGAAGGTAAAGCAGGACTGCAATGACCAAAGCACAACGGTGCTTTGTTTAGTTTGCCGTGCTTTACAGGACTGTTTAAGTGACTTGTCGCATGAAAAAACATGAGCAGTGTGCGTCCATTTTAATGGATTAAAAAAAAAAAAAAAACGTAATGGATTAAGCCTCCTGGATAATCCAAAACGTGACAAACGTCGACATCTGCCACCCTGTTATTCTCACCAAAAGATGCTCGAGCTCAGCATAAAAAATGGGTTTTATATTCTTATGAAGAGCCGGCTTTGCCTGAGTAACTTTATGTTTGTCGTCATTTCACGACGGAACTGACTTGACGTAAATATGGGCTATGAAAGGAGGTCACAAACTGTGCTGAAATCCACCACAAAGCCGTACTTTAAGCAGTTATATAATTGCGGGAGCTATTTCTACGGGTTTCCAGTTTGTAACAGCACGCGCGTGCTGTGGTGGCTGCGTTGCCCCGACTACTATTATTTCACTACATCTTCATTGTATCAATGCGCAAAGATAAATAACCCCCCCACCCACCAACAGAGTGTGTACCTCTCCGTAGTTCACGGTTACACGGAGAACACACGCATCCCATGACACGCTTAAACACAACTGACATGTAACGCAACACTTTATCCCGTCTTAGTCGAGTAAATAAACGCGTGTGCCTGTTCCGCAGCCCGCCAACTCACAGCATCACCGCTCGTTTAAAAAGCCAAAAGCGTATTTAAAAAAAAGAAAAAAAAAAACATGTCGCAGTTTTCACCCCCAGCAGCTTTTATCTGCGACCTATCCGCTTCTTTAAAGCGTTTCACTCTAGACTACTACTACACCACAACGAAACCACTGGTGTTCCCATGCATGATGCTGCCGCAAATCCGGCACAGATAGTACGATATTATGAAAACACAACCCGGAAAGCGATTGGAAACTCGAGCGAATTTATATTACCGTGTTCACCAGAGAGAGTACACATGTATTTGAATGTAACTGAAGACATATTGTGGACGACTCCGGGGTGCTTTGCATTTCGGCGTACATCCACAACAACGAGTGACACTTGTTTCATTGGAAATGCTAACTTTGATAACCGCTTCCTCCGTCTTTCACCGAAATCCAGCGGGGTTGGCCGACAGTGAACGAGTACTAAAAAAACTGTCAGTAAATGGGAAATAGCAGCTCACTCGCGGGGCTATCTTTGCGCCGAACTTCCTCAAAAGGCACACTGTTACCGGCAGGTTTTGAGTGACGTTCACACGCGTGTGTGCGGATATTTGACTCGGTTACATCCTGTTAAATTGACAGAGTTTTGAATAGAGTTTGCCGTGGCGTATCCTCTCGCCGCACGTTGTCGGGGGTTGCTGCATATCCGACTTTAACGCACCGCTGTTTTCTGTGATTTACAGTAATCCGTGCTCCGCTCTCAACAACATTGCCACAAAAGTAACCACGCCAGCGGACTGACAAATGTATCCCCATGAAAAACAACACACCTCGCTATATTTTTTCTCTTCCTTCACAACACAATTGTATACATTTAAGAGTTGGCAGCTCCGTGGCGGCAAAGCGATTTATAATGGTGAACTGACCAAAGTGATGCATTCACAGGCAGCGTATCTGTAACGCCTGTTCGCATAGCCTACATGGTAAACAAGCCCTAACCTGCTCTTTCTATTGTGTATTTCAACTTTACGGACACTTTACGGTTTGTGTTACTCGCTCAGCAACATACATCCAAAATGCTCTGCCGCGCGCGTCCCCACAAAAATAGCTCCGTGGATAAAAATTACACTCTTCCATCCGTGGAAATCTGACGGGAAAGTGTGCGTTACAACCATACATGAAAGGGGAAAAGACCTACCTTTGTGTAGAGCCGCTTGAACCATGATTAAAAAGAGAATAGTCGCGAGAGAGCCGCTGCCAGTGTTCGCCATGTTGGACACCTGCTTCAGTATGGCAGAGAGAGGCTGCTTCACCTATAGCTACAACGGGACTCAGTTAATGAGATGCGAGAAAAGGAGGGTACTATTTACCATATTCATTTAATGCGATGTTTTGATAAATCGTGGGACTTGTAATGAATGTGTCTTATATTTCTAAAATTCTTTTATGTATTCTTAGACTGAAAACATAACAACGAGGTTGAGCAGCTTTTATTGCTGTTTTCTGCTGCAGGAGTAGTGAGTAGGGAGGAGTGTGTCTATGTGTGTGTGTGTGTGTGTGTTTGTGGGGAAATTGGATGGGTCCCATCCTCATCATGGGAAAACGGGTCCTGGTCCTTTCATTCTCTGGCCTCTCTTGAACTGAATACATTTTGATAAAAACATTTTGTTTTTGGCTTTGAAAAAAAACTGCTCTGATTAATTCACCCACCTGTAGTTGGTAATATTTCAAATAAGCAGGGCCAGCCAGAATATTTTTGAGGCCCCAAAAGCCACCCACGTTTTTTATTTACCTGCAGTTCTGTGATTCAGGAGAGAATCAAGCTGGTGGGCTGGTTTGACGGAGCGGAAAGAGAATGGGTTAGGAGCTGGTCTGGTGCTGGTCTTGTTCACTCTTTGAAAGAAAATCAATATTAGCACCACTTTGTTGAGCCGCCCTCACCTACCACACTGTGCATTGCAATGGTAGTTTGTCATTGCCATTTTTAACATCGCAAAACATTCTGGTTAGTAAAAGAGAGGGAGCACCAAAATGTCACAGGTTATTAAATTGAATACATTTGTATTGTTATGTCTCTGCAAATAATTAAAAGTTTAAAAGCATCCTGAGATAACTTGTTGAGTTTCATATTACACGGTGTAAATATGACTTTAGACGGTTTCTATTCCTTACAAGACTTTGCATTATGACACATTATGGAGTTCCCAAGCCGTATATGCAGTATAGATTACTGAAAGAGAGAGAACTTTCGGGGTCAGCAGGTTTTATTTTCAAATGGCTAAACATATTGCAGCTGCCCATGAAAAAAGTGGAGGACCAAGCAAGAAAGGATAAGCAAACACACACACACAGAGGTACAGTACAGGTACATAAAGGAGGCTGAAATTTTAGTTTTCAGTTTTGTTTTGATTATTCATTAAGATTTCATATTATTTAAAACATCATAAGCTTGATCGTCTTGTGCTATAACAAAGATATATACAGCAGCTTGCAGAAAAACACACAAACCTAAAACTAATTCATTTTGGCACTTAATTATATCCATGAATAAAAAGTTGGAGCGCTTGAGCCTTGGTTATGAAAAATGCAGAAAGTCAGGGCTCTTCCAAAAGCAAGAAGCAATTTTCAGATGTGGAAAAACATAACTAAACATTAGGTCAATTGTATTTTATTTTATTTTTTGTTTATGTTTAATATTTTCAGACACAAAACATGTGATGCATTGTGTTGGGCCTAAAGCTGTCCACATTAAAAGCTAAGACAGAAGCATCTACACAAAGATTGTTTAGGCTGACCTAGTAAGACTGTCATCAGTTCTATTTTTTGTCACAGAGGTTGAAATAAATGATGGTGGGCAAAGCGGCTGAGTGGATGGTGAGGTTCCGGTCCAGTTCTGGCAGCTGGATTTGGCAATAAACATGCAGAGTGGTACTGGGAGTTCCAGCAAGTGATGAAACAATAACAGAGTAGAGGCCATAGCACAGAGCCACATGGGTCTGAATGGATGAGCCAGGGCTTTATACCATGTGAGATGGTGTTGATGAGAAGATCAGTTGTAGGTGCTTTGGCTGATTGGCAGAGGAGAGGGACCAGAAAGCCACACCTAGCAGCACACACACACACACTGACAGACTTACATGAAACAAACATGAAACATGAGGAAGAGAATACAACAGGAAAACACAGGGAGCTAGAACTACACAAAAAGCACATGAGCGCATTTAATGAACTAATTTTAAACATGACAAACAAGTGCTATACTCAATTTAATGTCTTCTGTTTTGCAAAGATACCTGAGAGTTGGAAGTGAAGAGTTGGAGGTAGAATGATTGGTAAATCAAGAGCTTCAGGTCCAAGCACAACTCCCTCTTCACCATAGCAGACTGTTGCAGCATCCACATTACTGCCGGTGCAGCCCCAATCCACCTGTCGATCTCACGTTCTATCTTATCCTCACTCAAGAGCAACACCCTGAATGTGGGATATCCTGATATTTGGAGTACCTTCTTTCTTTTTTCTTTTCTTTTTTTTTTTTTTTTGGAAATGGCACTATGAAAGCTGCAGACTTTCAGGCCTTTCAATGCCTCTCTGCTACTTAGGAGTTCACTTAGCCAACTAAGCCTAAAGAGGAGTCCTTCTGCAGCTTGACAGCATCCTTCAATGGTTGTGTGCACCAGCAGGTCCTGTAGTTACTGCCATGGTATTAAGGACCTTTGGGCCAAACTCCAAGCAGCCGCCTCCGCAATAGATCAGATTCTGAGTGCTATCCAGGATGCAGGAAAAATCCCTCCTGGGGTGGGAGTTGGAGATCTTGTGGCTGTGGGCCTCATCCACCCAGTTTACCCTCACTACTTTTTTTGAATTTACCATGTCTCTGTGCAAGCTTCCCCTCAACCCACTTTACCTCTTGGTGGTGCCTTGCAAGCTTTGTGTAGGTCCAGCCCCGAGGCCTAGCAAGGTAGCTTGTTACTGAAGTCCAAACAAGTTTTGAAATCACTGTTAGTCTTATTCAGACCAATTTGCCTGGGGAGACCCTACCAGGAGCTATTGTCACCAACTCCCACGGTCATGGTAGTACACAAAACCCCATTTCTGTTTGTGCTGTTGCCACTGCACTCTGATCGACAGGTGCATTATCCTAGTGTGTTTAACTTGGCATTAGCATATTGTGCAGGGATAATGTTAAACTAATTATGTAATTTTGAGGGTTGAAATTAGGTCAACTAGCGTCAGCTTTGTTGTTATGCTCACTGGTATGCGTGTGTGTGTGTGTGTGTTACTGCTCTATGTAAATTTCCTTGACAAACATGACCTAAAGGTAATGATATAGCTCTGCTTGGAAAAGAAATGGTCAAACTGCAGGAATTTATTTGCCTAGCAACGCTGTGCTACTTTGATTAGCACCCACCAGGTGAGTTAGCTTGCTCATAGCTTAAAAGAAACACCAGAGGAGCTGATGCAGAAACACGGATGGATGGTGCCTGCTCAGGCTTGAAGGAGCTGACCAATCAGACTTGACTTCTTGGAAGGTGGGGTCTTGTGTCAGACAGAGGTCAAAGGTGCTATCACCATGAGAAAGATAATGTGCGTTTTAAACATTAATGCATGTAAAGCTATTATTGTAGAGTGTAAAGTAGAGACTTTAGAGTGAAGGTACATTAAGAGTTCAGACTAAGCCTCGAGTGATTGGTCCCAAAAGGAATTACAAGATCAAAACAAGTGTTAGGGTTAGCCTACTACTAACCGAAATGGGAATTTGTCATCCATGGGGGATTAAGCTTAATGATTCTTTTTGATGTTTTTTTTTTTTTTCGAACATATGTGTACTTATGTTGGCCACATAGCTAGTAACATTTTGAAAACATATTAAAGCTAATGACCAGTAGATATTCTGAGTCACTGCGTCCACATATAATCCTCTGTACCTTTTCTTCTAGTGAAACTGAAATGCAAGCTGCAGCATGTTTATGTAACCATACATTATTTTACATTCTGTTTGTGTTCACATTTCACCCTTTGTATGCTATTATGTTTGTTGTTAAAGGATTTAGCTCCTTGACTTATCTTTCAGTTGGTCCGACGCTTTAGTTGTTTCAGCTGTTAACTTACATTATACCACGTAGAAGATTCTGTCCAATAAAAAGGGTGGTTCTTGAAACAAAAAAGAACACAGTCATTTCTGTGGGGGAAAAAAATGTATATTGATGGGCACCTCTGTGGTCAGCTGAGCCAACACCTGCGTACTGCTATCTAAAAGCAGCCTGACCGCTGTGAGGTCCAGATAAGAGACAGCCTGGCTGTGAAAGTTTGCAGCGAGGAAGAAATTTTGGATGGAGCTGTTTGGCAATCCAGGCGACTGGACATGGACTGATGACTGGTGTTCTTCTCCTGACTGAAGGGCTCTGACTGTGTTGAAAACCCCAGAAGCTGGATTTGCACAAGCTGTTCCTCCAGCACACATTCATCTGCTCAGCACCAGCTCACACTCTCTATGAGAAACTCTGAATATTTGCTCTGAGCTGCATCATAAAGACCCGTGTAAGTGAAAACATATACATCAAATCTCATAGCAACCTGGCATGTAGTTGTCAAGATATACAGCCTTGGAGTACTGCCCAACATCATTTCATGACCGATTTACCAACATTGCCATCTATTGGCCTCACAGCTCACAGAGCAAGAAAAGAAGAAACCTTGAACAAGAATAATCCTAACCCTAACTCTTCCTGTAGGTCGGCTGCATAGTAGATACCGGAACAAAGCACTAAAATGGACAGTGACAGTGCAATAAAGGCCTATGACTCAGATAAATGTAGTGCAGTGGATAGTGGGACAGCATCAGCATCCCCAGAAGTAAGTGCATAACCTCAATCCACTACCAGGTACAAACATTACGCCAGGCCAGTGTGTTACAGACAGGAAAGATAAACAGCCACACACGGCTCACAGAGTCAGACACAGTGAGCCAAATACACACAGATAGCAGGGCGGATGAGTGTGGTGGTGCAGCAACCAGGAATACTAGCACTGGGTTCCCACTGGTCAAGGCTGGCGCGGGAGTAGAGACTGTCACTAGTGAGTGGCTAGACAGTGCCGATGTTGGTCATATGACAATGACAGTAGATAGGCTATGAGTTTCAATTTGAAGGTTTCCACAGTCAGTGCTCCCTTTATCACACGGCCGGTGTTGATTCCAGAGAAGGAAAACACTCTGCTGCCTTCAGATTTTTTGATTCTCTGGACAGTAATGTAACCACTGTCCCGTGATCTGAGGCCGAGAGGGATTAGATGATGGATGATGAGAGTGGATAAATATTGTGGTGCAAACCCCATGATGATTCAGCCTGCGCAAGGGGAGCTGTGGGTTGAATTTAAAGCCATAAAAAAGGGGTTTCTTATTTGTGGGAATATTCTGACAGCAGCTGATGAAGTACTTTTTCTAACAAAGGCTGTGCCACTTGTGCATGCAAATTAATTTTTGGGGTAAGGTAAGGACAGTTCGGGAGGTGGACAGGTTGGGGGTGGCGAATGAGAATGAAAGAAGGATGAGAGGAGTCCAGGGGTGGAAAGAAATGGGGGGTCAAGCACAGGAGGGTGAAGAGAGGCTCGGATGGGGGATCAATGATCAGGAGGTGTTGTAGAGAGGAACCCAAGGTGTGAGACTCAGGTTGGGGGGCCACTTCTTGATGAAGCTTCATAGCTTCATCATCCCTCCACCCTTATTCCCCCACCCCCCCCTGTGGTTCCTGTAATAGAAGAAGGAGGTGAGGAAGCAGAAAACAGGTTTGGAGGAGAGACTTGTGAGAAGTGAGACAAACAGGAGAGAAAGGATATAAATAAGCACAGAAATTATAGTGAGTCATCATTTGTGTTATCTCTGAGGATGTTACAGTAGCCCATGTAGATGGTTATGAATTAGCAAACTACATAGCCAGCTGGTGAAGTGTTAATGTTTGTTATTGGACTTCTTATTATGGCATTTCTCTTATGAAATAAAGAACTTTTGTTCATGGAGCACAAGATGATTGAAGTTGAAACCTCTGAATTGTCTTTTTGCTCATTCTTTTGTCGGCATTTTGGAAATCTTGGAACTTGCTATGGAATTATAATCCAACAATGTGCTCAAACCAAACGACTGACAGATGACAGATAACATGTAACGACAACGCGGTGCAAACCGAAGTTTGCACAGATGGTATCAGGCGGTTTTAGCCAAAGAACTCTGAAGAAACACTAAAAGCCACAACCACAATAAGCCATTTTACACTGAAGTAACCAGGTGCACACAAATGTGCAGCACGCGTCCTCGTGCAGCTGTCAAAATGGTAGATTGTAGCAGTTAAAGTGTGTGGCGGCATTGCTATTGTGATCAACAAAAGAAGCGTGTGTGTAACTGCAGCACTACTTTTGAATTCTATTTTTGCCCATCTATTTTCACAGGCAGCTGCGTTATCTTGTATGCAATATTCAGTTACTACACAAAAATTTGTTTGCAGTTTGCAGCAGGGAGATTTAGCCTATGGGTACTTTTTCTGATGATACTACAGGTTGGCACTGTTGGATTTTTGCTTTTCAGGAAATGTGCACAGTGGGCTTTAACCACTTTCGCATCCATGCCACCACTATTTTTGAAAAGCTGATGCTGCAGCTGTACTATTCGTGGATGCAAACCGAGACAAAGAAGGCCTCGGTCTGTGTTGAATTTGACTGGCAGCAGGTAATTCTGTGAATTCATGTGAATGACGTAGTACAGCAGAACTAATCGTGCTTTGGCATTGCTGTGTGACAGACGGCTGACAGACACGGAGATAAAGAAGAGAGAAGTAGCAGAAGATTTGCTGCTCGAAAATATAAACTGAACATGAGAACAAAGTTTCAGGAAGATAACACAGTTCACTGCTGAGAATTGTACAATTGCATTTTGTCAAGGTTCAAAATAATGGCAGGACAAAGTGCATAATTGATGCATCTGAAAGAGTGAAGTAGAAAGAGAAGGAAGAGGAAATGGGCTTTCTAGTGATGCTCTGTTAAAGCCCCAGTATACATTTACAGCCCTATAAAACTGGGACTTTTTCTCATTTGTTGAAACTGATTTATGCTCTCATTAGAGCTCAGTTCTCTAGAAAATATGCTTTGCAGTTTGTATCATTTCAGGAACTGAAGGCATGGCTGAGATAACAAGTGTATTTTTTCCTCTTTCTTTTTCAAGAAAGAAATAAAGCTTTCTTTCTTTCTTGAAAAAGAAAGAAAGAGCTTTATTTTAACATTTATGGCCCATGATTGTAAAAAAAAAAAGGGCAGTAACACAAGCGAGTTAGTCCTGCTATAAAGAAATAAGATGTTTTATTTTGAAGATTTATTATAGAATTTGATATGATCAAACATATTTAATTATTAAGCAGGATTTTCTTGTTTGGGTGAGAATGTAATTGAGGTCAGGGATCCCTTGTCTCGGGGCTCGGACAGTGGTACACCCACTAATCTCTTGGTTGGCAGTTCAGCCGCTGGCTCCTCCTTTCTGAATGTCAAAATGTCCTTGAAGAAGACACCGGACCCCAAGTTTGTGGCAGGCCAGCTTTATGTGTGGTGGGCTCAGTCGCCGTGAAATGCCAATTGTAAAGCACTTTGTCCATTAAGCTAGTAAAGAACTATATAAGTGTAGTCCATTTACCAGATATACAGCCTTATTATTAAAAGCTTCCCACTAGTAAACCAGCAGGATACTTTTATTGTGAAGAAGTTATAGGAAGTTACTGGGTCTTTATTAGCTGGTGTTATTCTTCTGCAAAAACAGGTCCAATCAATTACATGGACATATTCTGGGCTATTTGGTCAGCGGGTCAGAGTTTTAAATATGATAATAATAAATGTAAATACCACTTTCCAAACAAAGTTACAAAGTGCTTTAAAAGACAAAATAAAAATGATAAAAAACAATTTTAAGGTTATACAGCATTGAGCATAATGCAGCAAAAATACTGCATTGCCGCATTTTGGCCGCATAATGCTTTAGCAGTTCGCTTTCCACACATCTATGTTGGTTCTCTGCAGGTGCTCCGGTGTTCTCCCATACTCAAAAGACACAAAGGTTAATGGGTTAACTGGTGACTCTAACTTGCCCATAGGGGTGAACATGGGTGTGAATGGTTGTTTGTCTCTATATGTTAGCCCCTTGATTAACTGGGGACCTGACCATGGTGTTCCCCACCTCTCGCCCAATGTCAGCTGGAATCAGCTCCAGCCCCCTGTGACCCTGCAAGGGATAAGCGATTATAGATAATGAATCAATGGATGGAATAGAACAAACAGTAAAACTCACAGTGAGCTGCATTATTACCTGTCAACAGCAGCAGACAGTGGCTACATTTAAGTTGAGGTGTTGGTGAAAATGGTTTTATTTGAGGTCCTGGCAATCTTCTTGCCAGCAAGAAAAGAAGACCCCCCTCCAGGGCTGATTCAGACCAAATCTAGCACTGAATTGGGGTAGTCGGTTTGGCTGCAGTGAATGAAAAAAAAATTGCAATGACCTGTGGCAGAGAAGTTGAAAGTAACCCTAATTATTATTTTTTTTTTAAAAAGCAGCTCCACATCTAACTACGGTGGCCATAGTCAACTGCACCATAGTCAACCTCATGGACTAAGCTATGATACTTCCCCACTTGTGGCTTGGTTTACTTTGCATAAACAGATTCAATGTCTGTGTCTGCCTTTCAGTTTATGCTACAAAATAATGATACCAAGATGTTTCCTTTGGTTTGTGTCAGAGAAAGATAGAGCAGTGGTTGAGCAACAGAGACAGTGAATGAGGGAAGGAGCACTGGTAGTGAGAAAGACGACGAATCAGATTAATAAAATGTTATTTTCACAGCACATATGTTCAGCACAAATAAACACACACGCTTACACTTTTAACTGTATGGGTTTTTTTTCAGAAACCTGTTATCCAGACAGTATAATAACTCCAAAGCAAGTCAAAAGAATGAAAAGATTCAAGAATTAAAGAAATTACAACAAATGTTTTCTTGGTGACAAAGTAAAACGAACATAAACTACAGCCTTGCTTTTTTTTTCCTGATAGCTGTGGATTATGCAGTTCATTGACATTCTCTCCAGTTGATTGTGATTTCCTATTCAGGCCTTTGATGCGGGCCAGATTTAAACATTCTGTTTGTGAACCGGCCATACCTTTGGTCTGTCAAAAGCTTGGCAGGATTGGAGGCTTGACAAGCCAAGCAATAGTCACCTCCCCCTGAAAAGAGCCAGGGGTAGTGTGAGGTTCATGATGTTCAAAGCATCACTCTCCTCCTTCATCCTTATGTGGGATGATAGCAGTGCATCTCCTGATATGAATGAAAACGTATCTTCTGCATCTATTATGTTGCATGATTAAAGTGATTTGGGGCTTTTTCCTCATGTGTCTACACTGTGTTCTTGGGGGAAACTACGAAAAAGCAATATACACAAATCCTGTATTCTTCACAGGATGAATATTAATGCAAATATGAGTTGAATTCCTCAGGCTCAGCGAGTGCTTTTTTTTGTGCAATGTTATCCTTTGGTTTTGTTTCATCTATAGTGGTGTGTGCATGTGTGTGTGGTTTACATGGTGATGTTGGAGTGTTTCAAATCATTGCATGTATGTACTTGTGGGAACCGGGTAGAAAGGGCAATATGAGTCTATCTTAGGACCATTTTAGCTGTTTTGGTCCCCTTTGTAATGGTTAGTGGCAGATAGGTTTAGCGACTTTATTGCTTTATTGATTCCAATTCAACATTCTCGGCTTCAATCTTTCCTCTCTGTGTCTTTTTTAGCGGTGGAAACACTTGTTTTGTTGGTATTATAAAAGAGCCTTTTTGCACACACATTCAGTGTGAAATACAGGAACAGAAAGTAGAAGTTCTGGGAGAAAACTGGAGCACCTGGTAAGTTTTGAAACCAGTCTGTGAGAGCTGTCAGAGACACAATTTGTGTGTGCTGTCACAGCAAACGTCTGCGCTGTCATTTTGGGAACTTACTCCCTGCTGATCACAACCTGTGTGAGAGCAAGTTGATAATATTTACTAATTATTTCAATCCAGTTTTCAGCTCATTGTTTTTTTGTTTTTGGGAGATGCAACTTTGTGTTATGATACATCATGCTGCACTGCTAATTAAAACCCGGGTCAGTAACTTTTAGGAGGAATCATTTGGCTCATTGCCTGAACACAGAATGAGCAACAGCTTTGCAGGAAGGGATAAAAAGAATATCTTGAGATTGTTTTATTTTTTTATTGCTGTTGTTTCACGATGAGAACAACCCGTTATATCCACAAAACGAAATGTGGTTTTCTCAGTCGAGATAATTAACCTGTTATTTCGACACATCAAAATCAAAGACTATATCCGCTCAGATTTCAACCAACGTCTAACGTAGGCTGCACCGTGCGTTTCAGTTGCACTGATGTATCACTAGTAGTCATTGTTATCAGACAAATTCAAGACAGACTCACTGACTTCAATAGACACGACATCACCTTTGTTTAGTTCTTCAACCCTGCAAGTAGTAGAAATGTCAGATGGGGACAGTTTTAATAGTGGCTGCCCCACTTAATTTGTCATCATTTACCTGAATGGCCAGCATGCATTATTTCATGGTTTCTGAGTCTGTGAAGGGCCTTTTCCTTTTTGTTCAGTATACACAAAGGCAAGCTACTGTAATTTTCTATTGGTCTGTGCATGAAAAGGTAAAACAGCTCTAACTGTAAGATGCAATCAAACTCTTCAGTTTAGTGTCCCTCTTCTGTAATCCTTCCAGGAAGGTTTGGCCTCTTGGAGTTCTGTATTAGCTATAATATATAAATATTTCACTACTGCAACAAAGTTACTGCAAGTTAAACATATTTCTTATGTTTGTCATTTAGAGATGGTTGCAAAGCTGACAGTTTTCATTGTCAGTTTTATGATTCAGGGTTGACAGAGACATATTTTCAGTCTACTTGTGACTGTCAATAGCCAGATGTTTTGCAAAGCTACTCAGCGTGATGAGAACTCACATGACAAAATGGTGATTTGTGAAAGATATGATTGCCAGTGTGCTACATTCGTAAACATCCTGCCCAATCCCAATCAGCGGGCACATGTGCATCTCTAAACAGAGATTAAAAGGATGCAAGATAGCTCACCTGTTAGCTATTTCCATGTAGTTTACCTATTTTGTCAAATATCAAATTGAGGTTAAAAAGGATCAAAAAATTGATGTTGATAGACATTGATGATAGATGCACGAGGTCAAACTGGAATGGTAAGGCCAGGTTTCTGCAGCCTACTAAGCCCCAATAATGAAAAGGCAACATCAGAGCAAAGGAGAAGGGTCCCAAAGTGACGAAACCCAACAACTTTCAGATACTGCAAGGAGTTCAGAGCTTCCGGAGGAACCTGAAGTCTGTGTTGTCAACTGCACTGGTCAAATGTCTCCCATACCAGGATCATCAGCTGCAGAAAACACACCAACAACCCAGGATGCTTCACCACAGGATGAGAATAAGTTGTCATTGGAAGATTGATAGAAAAATTATTAACCGAGCTAAGATAACATTTGTTTTAACTTAATCATTGATTGTAACAAACATATATTAATTAAATGATGAGTCATGTCGATTGAAGAAGTGAAAGCACATGGAAAGTACCAGAGATGGAAGAGCGAACACAGTTGGCTGGGGGAATAAGGGAAATGAATTTAAATAGTATCAAATGATGAGTGTTTGTCTCAAATGTGGGGTGAATGTCCTGGATTGACCGTGATATGTGCTGATCAGACTGAACGTTGTTCATGCTCTGGTCATGTAGCAAACCAGATATGGTGAAATCATGGTCACCCTCAACCTAGCCTGGTTGCTATGGTAATTAGAAATTATGTTGATGACAATGATCAAATTAAGAATTGAGTATTAGGTAAAATGAATGAATGAATGAATGAGCTTGGATATCAATGTAGGGTGGCAGAAAAGAGTATTTAAACAGAAAAACTTTGGGGGTAAACTTCCAAGAAGACCAATATCTCTAGGAGGGGACCAATAGAACAAAGAAATCGACACTGAAGATGCTGTCATAGCCATAGAGGTCTAAGGGCCACCATTATTGGTTGGAGCCAATGCCTGATCAAACTCATACTCATGCAGCATCTACAGCAGTTGATGCTTGATTCCTGATTATTGAGATTTTTGGATTCGTATCGCCTTCAACCTTTTCGACCAGACCTGGAAAAGTATATCTACATCTTAAAATATCTTCTAGTAACTATAACAACTGTTACACACTAGAAGATAGCTGTGTTAACCAGTATTTCCCTTAAAGTCTGAGTAAAGAAACTTCCATCTTTTCTTTCAAAACACAATAAATATAGTGGAAAATAGTTGCTGAAAACATGTGAAAAGACTTTGAACGATATATTACTGAAATGTGGAGTTAGAGGTTCAAACAGTTCTTCACCAGTTTTCAGTCCAGGATTTTTTGGGCGGTCCTAAAACGAGACTGCATGACGCATCACGGTGAGCACACCCCCACCCCCTAGCGCAACGGTATAAAAGCCTTCTGTTATAAAAATTAGTGTTATACTGTGTTTCAGATGCCTTGAATCATATGATGTGTACGTGAGTTCTTACTCTCACAAGTTCTGTTTTTCACTTCTCAAATATGATTTTGTTAAGTTTTTGCTAAGTTTGGGTAAGGTCAAGTCCAGGTTAATGTGTAAATAGAGGAAGTATAAAACAAGGGTCAGGGACAGGTCAGAGTGGTGACAATGGTGTGGAAATGCTAACTATTAAAAGAAATGAAGAAAGCTCCACAGGGAGCCTTTTCCCTTTGTAACCCCTTCTGTGTGTTGCACTGTTAAACGCTCCTTCTTGTACAAGAATAATACATTTAACTTTAACTTTGACACTTCGAATCCAGTCCTCTTTAATGAAGGGCCATTTGAAAATTCTTATAACCCCTTCAGCTTCAGATATTAATTCATCTTGCCCAGAGTGGTTCAGCAGACTCACCCCCACAGTACTGGAGCTGAGAATACTCCTCATTTTGACCTGATTTTGACACCTAATTTCATAAACTTGTTGTTATTTTTAATCATTCAAATTTGGCTGGGTGGTTAATAACTTTCTTCTTTAGTCTGACAAACTCAAAACACATATTTATTTTTACTTTACACAGACTTTAAGTATCCTTACAATCAGGCCAGTATGGGTGCAAGTGGAAAGGTAGTGGTGACGACTTTGGGATGAAGACAGTTAGCAACTAGAATAAACACCTTCGCTTCAGCCCAAAATTGAATGGAAATACGGAGATCAGAATGGAAATGGTGAGCAAAGTAAGTACATTTATTAATATTGTATTAACATACATGTGTGACAAATTGCTTGGATTACACATAATTAGCTCAAACAACATTTGACAACAGATGTCATACACTGCTTATCATTAGTTGAAGGCTGCTTACATGAATGCCACTAATAACAATACAATAACAATTTTTCAGTGACTCAACTCTAAATGTTGTATGAAATACTAAGAAAAGGATATTAGCTTTGTACTTTTCAAGGGCTTTTCATTGTTCATTATCCCCATAGAAAGCCTACACGCATTTCTATCATAACTTCATAAAAGAGACAGTTGTGCTATACGTGGAGACGTACCACAGTATACTGTAATCTTTGTTTGTTATTTTGAGACTGACACAAGAGGTAGTATTGAAATGTGTGTCAGCTTTTTACAACTGTCAAGAGGAGCAAAGTATGGGTGAACAAGTGCCATGAAATGATTTTCTGCCTCCTTTTGTCTTTTTGATGTTTAGTGGTGTGCAGCTTCCCTCCTAACTTTATAATGGGAGATGACACACCTGCTGCCAACTGAACCGTAGGACTTTCCACCCTTGGATAATATCAGAGCAAAATTCAAAATCTAAAAAGAAGTTATAACTCTTTGATACCAAGAGCCTGACACTTGAGTATGACCTCTGCCTTTTGATGTTTACTACAGTCAAACTGTAGCTGCACTGGAAATATCTTTGTGCAGTGTCACACCGTCATCTGTCTCTGTGAATGATGATAATGGAACTGTACAGGTAAACAAAAACCCAACAATTTTACCTTTGTCACCAAATGTCCAGAAACAGCTTATATTCAGGGTCTGTACAATTTTCTTCATATCAAACACCAATTTTAACACCATTTAAAGGTCAAACCGACCCAGCCTCGAATACAATTTAACTGTTATCTGAGTCCATTGATTTTGTCTGAGAGTTGGAATAAGGGTTGCCTGACAATCAGCAGAATATGAATACATGTCCATTAGGTTTGATTGACAGGCGATTTAAGTCTAATGTTGATGCAGAGCCAGATTCCTGCTTTTTTGCAATTACTATTAGTGTCAGAAGGACCATACAATCAAGTAATACAATCAATCACATACAATCAATCTGAATCAAGCATATAATTGAGCATCAGCACGGACATCATGCATTTAAACTTGCTTAATTTAGTCAATTCCTCCCAGTGAAAAGAGTAGCTATTTTCTTTGGTGCTGTTTTTGAAGCAGTTCTTCGTGTGGATCGATCCCAGTGTGCCTTGGAAAATAATTGGAAATAATGTAAATTACGCATGATTGGTAGCAGTAGGCTAAATTAGCTAAATCACACAAAAAAACACTTGTAAAGTTCTTTAATTATGAATCTAAACAGTGAGAGACAATGTTGGAGAACTTTTAAGTGTTAGCAGAGGCTGTTTGCCTCTGTTTGGTTGTGAGCATATGCAGATAAACAAACGAGTCGTGACCAAGCTTTGTGAGCTTCCCGTCTTATTTGACTCGAATCTGTCTTTAAAACATTTATTGAGTCAAGATGAGCAATAGTCATTTACGCCTCGTAAAACTATTATAAATAGCTCTGGGTGTTAAAAGACTCCATCAGTGCTCCGTATAGATCATGCTCCTGAGTCTCATATTGTGTTCAAAATAAATGAAGAGGAACGCATTTAGCTCAAAACTACCTCCAGATTAAAGCAAGTCCCAAAAGATGGGATCAGCAGTGTACAATTTGACCCCTGAACCCATAATAATGTTCTGAAATCCCTGCTGTAATCAACTACAAAGCCCTGACAGGTTGTTGGATCAGCGTAGCTCTCCAAGAAAGTCACCACAAGGGCTCTTCACTTAATGAAATCTCTCAGCTTTCTTATTGATTTGCCTCAGGTACTTTGCAGTTGTGTGCAAAACAGGGGTTATTTGATTTGGAGTAAACACAACAATGTACTTTTTTTTTTTCCTTAAGTGGGGAGCAGTGGCGTTTCCTTTCCGTTGCACTTTCTTTAATGTCCAAGTGTTACTCTGCACCGATTACAATTAATAAAACAACTTAAAATTGAGATCAGGTTTACTCCAATATGAAAGATTCATCAATAAGGCCAAGAGTTGGGAGGGGAGCGAGCCGGGACAACGTGAATTGCTAATGCTCTGAATTGGATTTTGGTCATCTTCAGATGATGAAAGGCTTGTGCATCACATGAACTTATTTATTGTTATGTTTTATTGAAGCAAGAAAGGAAGACTACATTAAATTCATTTGATATGTGTGTTTGAAGAAGATACAAGCTATGAATTTACGTTTTCATATTTTATGTCACGTGATTGTGATTTAGATTTTGGTTTTCCATGCATGTGTGTGTGCATATGTTTGTGTGAAGGAGAGAGAGAATCAGTTATGGTACATTTAAAAAAAAAAAAAAAAAGCACAACCCCAATCGCAAAACACAGCCCTGTTTTTTTTTTTAATTGATTTTTTTTTTTTTAATTCCCCTGATAACTTCATTCCTATTATTGCCTTACAGACAACTTTGTTTTGCTTGTACTTTGGATTTTGCCCTTGTTGTCCAGGCACACAAAGAGCTGCTGGAGAAACAAAATGTTTGCTTCAATTAAACTGTTGACAGTGATGCTGTTTTTGTAGAGAAAATCTTACTTTGTTTTTTTGTTTTTAGATCATTATTCCGACAGGAAAAATTAAGAAAAAAAATCTACAGTTCCTCCCATAAACTGAGCTAGAACTGCTTCCATTTTACGCAAGTCACAAAATATAGACAAAATGCGAATAAGTGCCTTCTAC
Source organism: Protonibea diacanthus (assembly GCA_028641955.1). Taxonomy (NCBI): domain Eukaryota; kingdom Metazoa; phylum Chordata; class Actinopteri; family Sciaenidae; genus Protonibea; species Protonibea diacanthus. Next base: position 13,526,396 of record CM053990.1, read on the forward strand.
GGTGCTCCTCCAGTGGACAAAATGCGATGAAGAGCCCTCTACACTTTTAACCCTAACACTAACCATGCTCCTGAATATACATTTGATTCTCATTAACATCTTAACATGTTATGGCACATTACAAAAATGCTCAAAGCCCTGTTTTTTTTAATTGATTTTTTAAAATTCCCCAGTCATTGTTGTTCCTTTTATTGCCTTAGTGAGAACTTTGTTTTGCTTGTAGTTTGGATTTTGCCCTTTAGTTGCCTGCTTTGTCCGAGCACACAGAGAGCTGCGGGAGAAACAAATTGTTTGTTTAAATTAAACTGACCGTGATGCTGTTCCTGTGGAGAAAATCTATTTTGTTTTTTTTTTGTTTGTTTTTTAGATCATTTTTCTGACAGGATGTTTGTTTTTTTTACGACTACAGTTCCACCCATAATCTGAGCTAAAACTGCTTCTGTTATTTGCAAGCCTCGAAATATGGACGGAATGTGATGAAGTGCCTTCTAGGACGCCCTTCCAGTGGAGGAAATGTGATTGTGTGATCTGAACATACAAATTGCTGTTTTTGCATTTAGCATTGAGTTTGTGAACAAATGAATCAAAAGAGAGACAACTTCATTTGTGAGCTAACATGCAAGAACTAAAAAAAAATACACAACCAATAACTTTTTTTCTTTTTTGCATGCTGGAACTATGGGAATAAAATACCTTTCATCAGCTGTGTGCTAGATCCAGTTAGTCAGAATGGCTTACTCTTGATAGCAGAAATGAAAAATAAAAAAATACATCACAGAATGCTTAGAATCACTCCAAAGACCCGCCTGACTGTGGCTCCCTGCTTATCCTATAGGCAGAGTGTTTTCAGGTGATGGAAATCAAGGCAGAAAGGGAGAATGGGGCAGGGCTGGGTGCCAGGAAGCAGTGTGTTCAAGTGCTGTAGCCCCTGCCAATTTTCTTCTGCCTATTCTAGACAGGCATTAAAGCCTGTGCTTGAAAACTTTGTATAAGATACAATGAAATGAGCCACACATCAAAAAGTAATGCTAGTACTTCACCTTCAGCCAGTTCATTCAGGTTTAGAGTGTTAAATCTCCCATCACAGTGTATCCCGGCGAAGCAAAAAATTCACCATCTAGACTTTGGTTTGATGTCGTCTTCAGTGATAGCTCATGCATCCCTTGTTTCACCATGTCTAATGGCTGTGGAGAAAAAAAAAAAAAGGTGATATGCAGACATGGCAGCCTGTCAGTTGGCAGCTGTGCTTTTGAAAAGCCGGTTGTTGCCTTTGGAGCGGATTCCAGTGAATGTGCCCCATTTTCAACATGTATCGCTGGAGCTGACTTTGTGATCAAAATGATAGTAAATGAGGTGTGCCAGGGGAGAGGGGGGATACAGAGAGGTGAATGTATTAGTTGCAGCATTTCAGATTCAGCATAGAGAATGATGGAGATTGAGATACAAAGCTGGCAGGCCACTATCTTCCATGATATGCTCTTGGTGTAGCATCCACTTTTTCCACAAAAGTACGTATTGGCTGCTCAAAAAAGGCACTCGAAGTTGCCAAATGACATCAAATGCTGATCTGCATATCAATATATTAGCAGCAGCCCCATGCACTTTGGAGAGGAAGAGGCTACATTTAATAGAGAAAACAGTGTGACTATCAGTACACTGTGAATTACATGTAGATGTAGAGTGCTTGTACAGAAAGTGCCTTATCCCCCAAGTTTCATCACATGGATACAGCATGTTCCAGATACTGGACCACAATGTTCGTGATTCCACCAGAAGCACCACGTCACATCTCAGAAGCAACCCTCCTTCTCAGCTCCATAGCGAATACGTGGTTGGTCTATTTTTGGTCGATGCTATGACAAGTCACAGAGCAGATTGAGCTGGCAAGAAGTCAGAAACAAAGGGACAGAGATCAGGATCATATTTCACATTGCAACATCAACATTACATCACGACGTCAGTCAGAGACAGGTCAAGAGAAGACATGGAAGGCGAGAAGTTCATCGTAGAAGATGTGTTTTTTATTAACGACAACACACACACACACACAAAACAATTCAATCACAGGAGTTTTGGGAGCCATGGTGAGGTTAGAACCTGTTAATTAGCTAACATAAATATGTCAGACCTTACCTTGTGGCTCAGGAGGTAGAGCGGATCGTCCACTAATCACGAGATTGGTGGTTCGATCCCTGGTCTGCGTGTCGAAGTGTCCTTGGGCAAGATACTGAACCTTAAATTGCTCCCAAAGGCTGTGCCAGCGGTGCGAGAGTGTGTGTTAATGATTAGCTCTCTTCTGATGAGCAGTTGGCACATTGTATGACAGCTAATGCTGTCAGTGTATGAATGTGATGCGTAGTGTAAAAGTGCCTTGAGTAGTCATAAGACCAGAAAGATGCTATAAGTACACTCCATTTACTATTTACCATGCTGAGCTATGTACATATATGCAAACTGTTTCAAAATACATCTAAGCTTGCATTACTAGTATTATGTGATAGATCAAGAAATCATTTTGTGCACTTGTTTTTTATTTTTCTTGGTACCTTGTGTCCACCCTTATTTTTCGCCATCCGTCTCCCCAGTTGTTCATCCACATCCAGCTACCTTTAAGCAGGAAGTTGTGCATATTTAATATTTAGGGTGCAGGTAGAGATCAGGTGGCCAGAATGCCAAAGGCATTTTCAACGTCCTTGCTGAGTTTCTGTCCGGGGAATGGTCTCATCAGGTGCAGCTTCAGTGTGAAAGCTGTGTCATCCGCCATGACTAAGGCAATATCACCCAAGTGAGCAGCCCCAGGCAGAGTGGTGCTGGGTGGCACGTCAAATATTTTGTTTTCCATTCCTCATCCCAAATTTGATCCAGCATACACACCTCTAGTTCTTCCCAAGTATCTTGGATCACTAACCTGTAGTCAGCATCCACAATGGAAAAAAGTCTTCTGGTAATTATAGTACTGACTTCCAGACTGTGATGGTACCTGGATGTTCACATGCTTCCTGTTTATTGCTTCCAGGCAATTTGGGAAATTCCACTGTCTCAGAAGCTTTGTACCACCTCCTTCCAAGTGTCTTGTGTAGGTGGGGTAGGAACCTCTCCATCATCACCTTTTCAGTGGCTGTACATACAGAGTTGACAACAGTGCTGTAACCTAGGTGATGGGTGAACACTAGGCTGACCATTGAGTCCCTGGAAGCACCTGTGCAGGAAGAAACAAGCCAAGACAAATTACCTGTGAAATTCTTTTATTTGTTTGTCTCTGCTTTCTTTCCGTCAACATTGTAAATGAGCAATCTGCCCATTGGATTAGCAGGTGGCTCTCAAAAGGACTGGAAATATAGAGACATAATGTCCTTCCTTTCCCCCCCACTTGCAGCCAAGAAGGTTTGTATTAAATTATTTTAAAGTCTTTACCAATGTGGTAACAGCATTTGATTTGATTATATCAAAACGTACATGGTGTATTGAAAAGGTAGTCAGGGATCATAAATTACATTCATCTGTTTTTGTACAGCTCAAAGAGCAGCTTGAGCAATCCACAAACAGCTGATGTGGAAGACAAGGAGAGATCTGGTACATCACTGTTCGTAACTGGATCTGATGAACAATCCTGTGGGGTATTACCCCGACTATACAACAGCTGCAGAGGACCACATCTAGATCTGGATCTCAGGCCCACAACCTCTGGAAAGAGGGAAACCCTCCAGGTCACGAAGCCCCAAAGAGCAGACATCTAGACCAACAGTGGCACAAAGGACACACAAAGGGGGTCACAAAACCCTGATATTGTGGAGCAGCTGATGTCAATTCTTTAGCAGCCAGTTCCAAAACTAGACGTTCTTCAGACTGGGCGAGGGTGAGAGGCAAGACGGCAAACTAAGCATTACTTTGCACAATCTAGAGAAAAGCTCAGCCCAACACCAACCATACTACAACAATGGGGTTGTCCAGTGGTGTGTGGGGGTGATGATGAGCTGCTAGTGGTTTTGTCTGTTTGTGCTGAACAGAACTGCTGTGAAACAATCTGGAAATTGCTGATTAAACAGCTTCATCAGCACAGGTGCTTCTTCACTCTCATTCACCGTCTGTGTCTCTCAACCAATGCTCACTCTCGAATCATAGGACCCAAACCAAAGAAAACGTCGTCCTCCCATTATTTTGCAGCATAAATTGTGAGCCAGGCACAGATTTAGAAACTGGGCAGGCAAAATAAACAAAGCCAGAACACAACAGTAGAGTATCATAATTTAGTCCATGAATCCACCAAGATAGCTCAGTTTCAGTGACATTTCAGGCTGTGTGTGAAGGGGTTTGACTGGTCTGATCATCTGATTGGCAGCCAGAGCATGATGTTAGGCTGTGTTTTTCCAAAAGTTGGATCTGGTTCAGCTTCAAGTTAGCAGCCAAAACACACTACCACCACTCAAATTAATGGAAAACCCTGCATTTTCTCTGCAGATTATGTCTGAATGCAGCTTTACCCTGCAATATTCAGCTTGTTGGCAACCCATTCACCCGCCACCACCTCCCCCACTCATGAAACAACAGGACACTCCAGTCACACCTCTAGCCCAGCGGGCATTCAGCCACTTCACCATCCCCCACAAACCATCACAAGACCAATGGGGCTATACACCGAAATGCTGTCTCCTGCAGTGACCCACAATGGGAAAAGAGCAGCAGTGATTGCCACAGACCTGTTGTTGACTTTGAAAATTGTTCATAGTTACCATTACTCTTACTTCACCATTTTTACTCTTTAATATAAATATGTAAATTTTGAAATCAAGATTTGAGAGTTACTCTAATGTTTACTTCACAATGCTAAAATAAACACTGTTGCTTGATGACAATTTTGGATATTAAAAAGTTTCTAGTGGCTTACTGTCTCTGAAATTTTTTAGCTCACCTCAGTCCAACAACGTGGTTCGATAGCAGCTCTGTTATTTGTGGATTGTCTGGTCAGGTCAGGGCCAGTGAAAGACAGAAGTTAATCCATCTGCTCTGCACTCATCCGAAAATACTGATGATAGCGTTGGCTTTCCAGCCTCAGCTCAGTCACAAGGTGATAAAAATCCCCTTGTTGTCTCTTTCCCTGGTTGAGGGGATGCACCCAAAACCTGCTCCTTCTCCTTTCACTTCCTGTCAGGGTTAGGGTTAAGTCTTTCAAGTAGGAGAACAAATACATATCATCAACATCAGTTCTTTATTTTATTATTATTATTGGTTAATTTCTTTATATCTATTGTCTATCTTTTGCCATTTCCGTAGTTGTGAGTTTTTCCAGTTGTGCTACCTGTACATACTCTGCTTTATATTTAAATTATCATTGTCCTGTTGTGTTTGCCTTAAAAAACAAACACTGTAAATACTTCCTCATTTCTACGTGTGCCTCTCTTGCACATCGACTGATGGTTATTGCTCACAGTGGTGGGCTTACACACGGGTTATTATTGCCAAAATTTTAAAGAACTGAGGCCAAAAGTCTAATTATGTGGAATAATAAGAATGGATGAGAAGCCTTAGTATACCTGACAGCTAATTGAAGACTTACATGATAGCAACGAGAGCTCACGAACAGATTAATATAAAACACAACACTTCCGAGAGAAATGAAAAGTGTTAATTACCTCTGCCAAAGAGGTCTTGTTTTTGGTCCCTGTTGCATATGGATCTGAAACTTACGATATCAGGATAGAGGAGCAGGAGCACCAAGAATAACAAAAACAGTCCGTGGAGTGTAATTCTTGTGTAATACAGTATTGAATCTTATCAGAGGTGTGTACTCAAATCACATTACTTTGACTCAAAAAGACAAAATAGAAAAACAGAAAAACTCCTTGGCTTTTGACTTGGAACAAAATGATTCCTATTATTTAATTTGGCAGTTTTTATATATCTATAAATATGCAAGTATGACATATTTCTGCTCATCTCTATAAACAGATATGTGCATATTAATGCAGATAACTTTGAAGCAAATAGAGGATCTTGACCTGGGACTTGGGTAACCACACCCTACAGGGATGTCACATTGTACTGACACACAGATACACCACTGCAGCGAAGCAAGAAGTCAAACCAAGGGAGCATGGAAAAAAACAAACAAGATTTTCATGTCGCTCTGTAAAAAGCACACATAGAATTTGTCAGGCTCTAATGTGCTTTTACATGAATTGCATATCTGTGTAATCAGCACAATTAAATCACTAAGAAATTTGTTTTTGCAAAAATAGAAGTAGCTAATTGCTTTTATACTGTGATGATGTGGCAATGAAATGTTCTTGGCTCTAAATTTAGTCCTTTTGACATTCTTGGCTCGGCACTTTATAAACATTTCAAGTCTGGTTCACAAATTAGAATCTCATGTCAGTTAAAAAAAAAACATCCATGGAACTTTTTTTCCCCTCCCTCTATCATTGGTGACTGCAGCAGCATGTTCACACCTGTCTCAGGTCTTTTCCTGCTTCTGTTGTTGAATAGAATAAGCCTTGCCTGTAGACCTGCTGATTTTGTCTGGAGCTACCAGACATCTTTTGTATGGAATACAAATAATCTTACATAAAAGCATTAATAATCAAAAGCTTGTGCCATGAACTGGCTGGTCGATGAATCACTGTTGTTCTTTCATCAGTGACATCAAGTCGCATGATATTTGCAGCAGACACATTAACAATTCTTTTTTCAGTTTCCTTCGGATGACCTGTTTTTATCCGTTTTGTTCCATAGCTAAAGTTCTAGCTGTGGTCGTGATGCAGCCAGTTGGATATGGTGAAAACCTTGGATTTTGTTTCACTGTGTATTTACTTCATAACACGTCATTTGTTTGAATTATTCTGCGCTGTTATCTCTAGGCTTGAGTCTGACGTGACTGACAGATGCATCAAATATTTTGCTTAGAGAAAGCTTCTGCCTGCTGTGTAATAATGTGGGTGTGTGTGTCTGTTTATGTGTGTAAGTACTGGCGCTGGCTGTGCACAAAGAATCGACGGAAGGGAGTTATGTGAACAGAAATATTTAACACATGTCTTTATTTATATTGCGGATGCCAACGTAGCAGGTAACCCCATCCAACACAATATGGCTTGCGATGAAGGTCTTCTTCATAACTGGTATTTTGTATGACTAACATTTGATAGCACAACGTATAGACCGTGCAGTTACAAGAAATAAGGCACAAACCAAAGGGGTGAATGCTCTGAGATTGCAGCTGTTGACAGTGTGTGTCTAGTGCTGCCTCTTAGCTGAAGGGTCGCCCTGTAGGACAAACATGATAGCCTTAGCATAATGTGCGCATGGTGGTTTAATTTAAACCAAAATGATCGATTGTACAATAATATAAAGTGTAATGTTTGTGTTCAGGTCACTCACCTCTTTTGTGTCTCCTCTCCAGGGTGTCCCCACAGCACCTGAGCACCAATTATAAGGTTCCATCTCCACTTTTGATGATTCTGACCTTCTTCTATGCATGGGACGTGCATATCTGTCTACGCTCTGCATTTAGAATCGTACTGACCGATGGAGATATTTTGTTTCATTTTTGTTACATCATGTATGTAGGACAGGTGGATAGCTTTGGATAAATAATAAGAGTTTCGAGCCAAGGATAGACACCACCGAGTCAGACTGATGCACGCATGTCAGTGTGAGATGGCCATTAGCCTGGATTACGCTGGGTTTAATCCAAAAAATAGTAAAACAGATTTGTTTAGGCCAGTGTGCAATGTGGAAACATGTAGGACAGCTTTGCTATTCATAGTTTACCAACTGAAGCAAATGGTAAATGGACTCAAAGCACTTTTACACTACAGATCTCATTCACACACTGACGCCATTGGCTGCCATGCAACGTGCCAACTGCTCATCAGTTTTAGGATTAAGGACCATTCACACACCAATGGCACACCCTTCGGGGCAATTTGGGGTTCTTGCCCAAGGACACTTCGACATGCAGACTGGATTCAGACTTTGAACCGCAGATCATCTGATTAGTGGATGACCCGCTCGACCTCCTGAGCCACAGCCGCCCCACAAACAACAGAGAGGTGGACATAAACAGCAGAGTCGAGGCTTGGAACCACCCGCGTGATGCATATGCACTTTTACACACACTCATAAATCAATTTAATATATTAAAGGTTTCACTCATGACTGTGTAAACAGAGATTTTCATCTCCGGTGCTAAAAGTGTCTCATTACATTGTTTCGGGTTTGTTCTGTGAGCTAGATTCAGAGAAAAAGAGTTTTTCATCCTTCTGAAAAAAAAAAAAAATGCTCATATGTGGTTTTCATCAGACCGTGTAGGAGGGAGAGTTTACTTCAACCTGCTGATCATGGATTCCTTTGTTATGTGTAACACAAAGTAAGATCAGCATAGAACAGCATAGATGTATTTTAAGACATTTGTTGTGTTTGTTTGAAGTTGGATGTCAGGTGAGGAGCAGATTCGCCCGTACTGTGGAGGGAGTCCAGGTTGTAAGGCTGCCAGTTACCCAGCAAGAGCTGCTGCTGTCAGGACCACATTATGCCTGTGGTCCATGGTGTTTTATGGAGAAATGTCTGTATTGTTAGCATGTCATCAGTGTGGGTGAAATAAACACCTGGTTGGTCTGCACCTAACCTCTGCCTCCAGCCTCATGCTTTCAAACTTCAGCCGCTACAAGGCCATCATAACACCGCGGTTAAGTATTTGAATAAAAGCAATCTTCCATTATATCGTCTAGAAATAATATCACTAGAAATCCACTCAGTCCTACACACAGCTACTGTGTGATGGCGATAACCACATACAAAACAGCACCAGGGGCTCTGAGTGGTGCTACGCATTCATGACACTACAGTAGGTATCTAGGAAATATAATAAGGCAAATATTCATCTTGTTTACCCGTACATGACAAACATGTCACGAGCAAGTGTTTATGTTTAACTATTCATGAAGTACGTCAGAACGTCAGTACAAGAGAATTTCAGCGGGAAATGTGTGTGCACTTTTTAATAAATCCCAATAAATCACAGCTGTACTGTGTGATTTTTACACTTTGTCTGATGAATTACTTTATTTGTGGCTCGTAACATAACTGATATGCGGCTTATAACGCACCATGCTGAAGTTGTACGTGGGGATATTTCTTTCTCACCATCCAAAACTTGTGTACAAACATTTGCTGGGGACTTGAATAGGTGTGTGTGTGTCTGTGTGTGTGACTCCAGGACGTGGAGATGCCTTTCTGTAATATGCATTTCCGCTGTAATCCAGCTGGCTTTACATTGCACGTGCTTACTATTAGCGCGCGCAGAGCTTGTTAGACGCTTGTTTATGTGGACACGTTCTCTTCTCTCCTCTCCACCCTCCTCCTCTTGTTAGTTTCCGCAGCCCCTCTGGAGCTGCCGCGAGCTGCCTCCCCAGGGGCTTAGCCAGATTGAGTCAGGCGGACGGTTATCTAGGATGTGCACAGCTTTGTCATAATTGCCCCCCTCATGAGCTCACCACTGCCGTTATTTCACACGCTAAACCCTATTAACTGTTGCATATGTTACCATGCCGCGGCTTTATTGTGCAACTCTGAACGTTGGTGCCAATTAGCTGGGCTCACTCTGGCCTCTCCTGGTGCCACTATTAAAAGTGCATCCTTGGAATTACCGCCCATTAGTTAATTTGTTTACTCTAGAATCATTTTGAAATGTACTCTTGGAAAAAAAGGGAGCTGTTTCGTTATTTGGTTTGGCCTTTTTCAATTTGTTTTGAAGAGTATATAGCGCTTTTGTTATTACACTGAACTTCCAAATGATGCAGTGTTTGCTTATTAGTGATGTGATCTATATATTTGTTACCTTCCTTTTTTTTTTGGTTGAATCTGTGATGGCGTGTTGAATTCCAAATAAAAGATTGCACACATTAGTCCTGTAATATCGCAATGAAAAAGCAAACCTGCTCTGCTAGTGAGCGCCATAAATCTGTAACCCTGATGCAATGGTTTTATTTTTATCTATCAATGTTTTTGCACATCCTGCCCGCTTGAAGAGGCAAGAATTACACTTCTTGCCACTCTTTCACCTGAAGAAGCCGAGATGTACAGTTATTGATTCATAAAACCAAGAATGGAAATATTGCAATGAGATTACAGCTTTCCCTTAAACCAACAAACCAAAGAGAAAAAAAACCCAACAATGTTCCAACCATTTAAAAATAAATACGTCTTCACAGATAATCTTATTCGTTACAATGTGACTGCCATTATGATACTGGTCTGTTTGTGTGAGAGCCTTTGATACTGTTTAACTGAATGTTGAGATTGTGCAATTAATTTAAAAGCCCAACAATGAGCAAGAGCTGCAAATTAGCTGCGGCTATAAAGTATATATGGAACACATCTTTTCTGTTTTAAAAGGTGGAATGTAATCCTGTTAATTGCACTGCCACTTATCAAATAAATAATCAGATACATTTATTTGAGTCTGAAAATCACAAGTGGCATGTCACCCTCGTCCACCCGTGGAAATACAGCCCTATAACATCCAGATTGTTAGATTACTAAGAGGACTAACCGCATGAAGAGTGAAAAGAGAACATGAATTTGACAAATGACACCACAAGTTGTCTCCTTATGTGGAACGGAGCATGTTAACCTCTTCTGCCTCGACTGAATCGCACAGGCCTGTGCAAGGTCCTCTGGGAGTATATGTCCTCCTTTGGCATGCTGTGCAGTCCTTTGCTGACATACTGATACTTTCTTGTCATTGATCATATGCTGGAAGCAGGGCATTGCTCTGGTTTCATCATGCTTGCCAGACCCCGCTTGCTGCACTGGCTAACCTATCTAAGGTCATTATACTGTAAAGTCAAGACCAGGAGTTTTTAAGGCCGCAACTATACCTCAGGAGGACTCACTTTCCATTTGCAAGCATAGAAACTTCTAGACTGACTTTCCCTTGTTACCATCTCACTGGTGAGCTGTAAGTAAGATGGCAGTGGTGTGACAGGAAATTATTTCCTACATATTGTTGTCGTTGTCATTTGAAATGATCCGTCGAGCATGTAATCCACACGAAAAGCAGTGAAAAACCAAACTTTGAATTTGATCTCAAGCCTAAAACTGGAGTCAAGCCTTGTTTATATGGGAATGATTAATCTTCTTGACTGTCATCAGTTAGTAGACAGAGAACCAATTCGTGGTGCGTTGCTGGATTGGCATCACCACACCTGCTACCCCACCTCTCTTCACACCCACTGGGGTCCACAGGGAGTCAACATACCAAACAGGCTGACCATGTTGCCATGCGGAAAATCAAACAGAAATATTTTGAAAAGATACTGTAGAGTAATTTGAAAGTCTGTATGTGGCGCTTCCCAGTGGTATTGTCGCCTAGACGCCTAGGTAACCCCCCAATTCCACCAAGCGTGGATGCGTTACACTAGCTCTAATTAAACCCTAACCCTAACCTTAGAGCACACTTGAGAGTATTGGTCTTAAGGCCAAAAGGTTGAGTTTTTAAATAGTTTAACAGTGTTTAGTCCCACATAAACAGCCAAATGCTAAACTAATTGAAATGTCCATACAACCTAAGTATAAAGTATGGTGATTTCCAATTGTTATTTGTTATTTATGTACTTTTACCATTGGGTAAATTGGTGAAGTTAACTCAAACCTTAAAGCACGATTTTCATTCACGGCAGCCACTCCATGCACTGCAATCACCTTGCAAGTGGAGATATACTGTCGGTGGGTAATTCTTAATCGGCTGGACTGAAATGCAAAAACACTGCAAAGACAGCCCGGAAATGAGACTTCAAGAGTGTGATGATGGTTATGAGTTCCAGGAGACAGCCTCTCGCTACAAAGCTAAACTCTTTGTCTACTGTCTGTCCAATTTTTTTCAGGCCAGGAGGGACTGAGAACAAAATGGATTATAATCCTTTAGCTGTTCACCCAACATGGCATGGAAACTGGGGAAAAGGGGATTCTTAATAAGGTTTGCTTCGCACATCCAGTACCTGCCAACAGAGCTACTTTCCCAAAGTTTATCCCTTATTTTAATCCTTTCTCTTACTGTGGTACCTTGTCATTTCACTCCCTAATCCCCTCAGGAATAGTTCTTACCAATATCTAATAAGTGACTCTGATGCAGTACTTTGGACAACTAAGTTATTGTGGTTGTTGGTCTACGGCATTCATGTGAAGAATGATGTAGTCTTCCAAAAAATCTAAGAAATGTCTCAAAATGGATAATGGTCTTTGATATGTTTCGTCTCAGAGCTGACACGTGCTTTTCCCATGAGGGTACATGGTGGCCTCAAATACCTTGTACAACTGTATAAGGGTAGCATTTGCACAAAAAAATCTCTCGAGGTCTTTTACTATTTTTGGAAGATTAAAGAACTCGCATCTATAATGCATTTGTAAAGTACAGGTGGCAGGGATAGAGTCTTTTTTGCTTCTCATTGCTTTTTGGGATTATGTATGTGAATGTTCCCTTTAAGTGTGATTTTATTTTCACTCCATTTGCCCAACCCCTGCATGCAGTGACAGGAAATTACACCAAACTTAGCAGATTTCTCTGTCTGTCTGATGATGAAGTGACAGAAGAAAAGAAGCTCCAGTAATCTTAACACATACTGTGTGGAAGCGTGCCAAAAAACAAACAAAACATAGAACTACAGGCTGTAGTTTACTTTGAGACAAACCTTTAATGATGTGACAGACATCATCTAGTCTGGTGAGGCATGTGATATTTGGGAGCTCTTAATATACAGGTCGTAGTGGGGAAACTGTAATTTAGGGTTTCATGTCCTCTCCCTGTTAGAACAAAGGGATTCAGGTTGAACATTTGCAAAGTGCCCATTTAATTTTGACTTGGTACAGCATAGTTATGGAAAATTCAAAAAGCATTAAAATCACTCTCAATCTCTGCAGTTATTAAAAATCATGGGATGTCCTGAGGTCCCATTCAAATAGGGTATTAAATTAGAATAATAGAGGCTTGATATTAGATTTATTGAGCTGGTAGACTGCCTGAAGAACAGACAATCTCTCAATTTATTCTGACTTTGCATATCCGATCATTAAATACTTGGCAGATTTGACATGTTGCAATTTATATACAAATTATTTTAAATAATGACTCTAATAATACATTCAATGCAATTACGATCTAGAATACATGCAGTAAGGAAAGGGATAGTGTTATAGGCAGCTATAATGACTACAGTCATTTGTGTGCGTATGTAATGAAGGAGCTGTTGCACTGCCACACTGTCCCTGGGTCCCTCATTTCCACTTTTCTTTCATATTCATGTTTTATATTAATGATAAGTGACAGTGGATGGTTTGTGTGCTGAACAGGGTTTTTTCTTGACCCTCAGAGAGCAGATTCAGAAACTTTAAAAGGAACAGTGTTTAGGTTTTATCAGCATCTAGCACCAGTGTAGTTGCTGTATTGCCACCCCCTCGCTTCGCTCTCTTTTTCCTAGTATGGCCAAACGCCTGAAAAACACAAAAGGCTCCCATCTAGAGCCAGTGTTTGGTTTATCACTCCTTTGCTAATGTAGAAACATAGAGGTTCAACATGGCGGACTCCATGGAAGAGGACCCACTGTGTCTGTAAGTATAAAAGATAATCTCAGTCATTCTAAGGCAACAAATATATCCTGATTCTTATTTTCAGGTTGATTATACAGTAATAAAAATGTAGTCCATTCTGCCGTATTCTTAAATAGACCCCCTAAATCTTAAACATTGCACCTTTAAAGCTATATGGCTCAAGTGTGGGGTGCTGTGATGTGAAGGGAAATTGGTAGGGTAGGACAGGGTAGGTAAGGTAAGGTGAGTAAATTACCTCAGGGAACCTATGCTTGGTAGCTCAGGGGTTAGCAATGCTGCCTCACAGGAAGATGGTCCTCGATTTGAACCCAGCTAGGGCCGACTGAGCCTCTTTGTGTGGAGCTCTTATGTTCTGCACTTGTTTGTGTGGGTTTCCTGCAGCTCAAAAAGACATTGACCTTATTGTGTACACTATTCCTTTTCAGTGTATTCAGAGGTAGAGATTAGAAGATGAATGTACATAAATGCAGAATCTGAAGGCAAGGGACCAAGATTTTGGCTTCAGAAGTGTTCTGGTTTCTGTTTGTAGTCTGAATAGCTTTGTTCCATGTAGAGAGCAAAAGAGGTGGAACACACTTTTTTAAGTTATTTGCATTCATATGCCAATATCTGTTTATAGAAATTAGCAGAAATTTGTCTCTCTCAACATTTTTGTGTATGAAGTTGCCAATTAGCCTGCTGGCAAGGTTTTGATGCTAATATCTGTTATCCATTTTTGGGATATCCGCTGACTACACTGAAAACCCATAAACATTGGTCGTTTTCCCCAGATGCTAGATCGTCATTAGATGAAAGCTGATGGGTTCTGAGTTTTTTTCTAAATGACAAGATGAGATTCAGCAATTAAAATATTTCCCAAATTTCACATCACATACAAAAACTCTACAGGCACGAACATGAACTTTGAAATAATATAAATTCTAGAACAAACTAAAATTATGTGTAGTCAGGATACCCGAATAAAGTTTTATCTTTCTTTGAATATGTAAAATATATTCAAAAGCTGCAGAAGGCAAGAGATTTCTTGCTTCTCCGGAGGTCTTCAAGAGTCCATCTGAAATGAACATTCATAAATTAAGTTTCAAAGGGAAGAGTACTTATCCCAAAGGGACTGGAGGACAGTAAGACCACAGGATATTAGACCTGATCCAAAATCCAGACAATCTGAACAAACTCAATTACAATATACAAATGAGAACACCAAAATTAGCATGATGTACCACTGCCTAACTATCTGAGCAGCAGTGGTCAAACAGAGCAGCAGTATGTTATTTTCCTGCACTTCATAATTCACACGCTCCTTTCCACTTGAATCCACGGGGTGTCCTGTTACGACCATTCAGAGCCATTGTGAAACTGTGAAAACACTATTGGACAACAAATTGATACGTGCTTACACATCAGTGAAAGATCAACATGAAGTTGCCATAGGACGTACAGTGCAATAATAAGTCAGTAAAGGTAAAAAGAGAAACAGAAATCAGTTAGCCAAACAGTACTTAAACTATTAGCATCACATTAGCTCCAGACAGCTAATATAGTGTCTACCTGGGTTAGTACTAACAAGCTGATCATAGAACAACTAAATTCTGCTGAATAAAAAACTTATTGACAGTAAAAATATTCAACAGAGCTTCAGAGTCTGTAAATTAAATCCAATGTTAAAGTGTCTACAGCCTACAGTCTTTCTTATGGCAAGCAGGGGGCAGCACACTTAAAAAACAGTGAGCAAAAAGTACCATTGTAATTATTATCATAATTACTATTAAGCTTTATGGAAAAATGAAAAACTTCTCACTTGATTTATTACCTCTGCAGATAATTTCCTAATGAGTTTGAGGTCTCAGTCGCTAGTTTCAAGTTGTCGTCTATACACAGCACGATGTTCATTTTTGTAAATTATGGTCTCGCTTTGAGTAAAATAGATGATAAAGCATGGTATGCTTCAGGGTATGGTTACCTTGTGATTGATATGGCTTATTGCCATTCTAAGTGAGTCTGTCCAGCACAATACACTGCTCACAAAGCACAGATCAAACTGTAAGCTACATTACGAGTATGTTTAGTAACGTCAATAATGCCAACTTGAGGCTTCAGAATGGTTGTCCTAGTTTTACACTTCGACTGACCATATAATCAGAGCTGATATTGAGTCAACTCGTATATCCTGGTATTCTGCATACTGATTTATAAACCTACATGCATCCTGCACAAGAGACTATCTGACTCAAGTAAATTGCCACTTCTTAATAGTCTAAATGGCTGAATTGCAGAGGGCAAATTTCAATAAAGGCATTTAGATTAACATGAATTTGACTTCATTATTCTGTATTTGCAGCACATTAAAGGCCGCACTTCAGCGAGGCAGTAGGCCCTTCTCGATCTGTATTCTTGTCTGCACTTGTTTTCCAGGATTTGTGAAACACCATCATGGCCCCACTACTACACCAGCACAGAACCAGCATGCAGCCAAGTACAGTACACATGCCCAGAAGTGTTCTTACCCCGCCCATTTAATCATGAATGTTTCAGGAGTTGATTTATGTGAACTTAGGGTCGATGTTTTCTGACATTCTTGGTCATCCCCAGTGAAAACATTTTTTATCTCAGCAAGCCCTTTGGCAATTTACCTGTGGCACTGCTATTTCTGATGTGTTCAAAAACAGAGAATTTAATACTTTTTGGAAGATAGACCAGTTTGAAATTGTGCGCTGTGTATCGAGAAAGCCCTCGTGCTCCTGCGTGTGCTTGCCGTGCTTCTAACAGATGCAATTAGTGAGTTCAAAGCAGGTGTTTTACATACTGTCAGTCATACCCTGGGTGTGTCCAGACGTGCAAACCTACATGAAAGTTTCAGCCCATATGTTTATTTAAAACTTCCCTCTCCTATAGTTTTTTTTTCTCCCAATTTGGCATGCCTGTTTCTCTGCACAGCAGTTCTGTTGACCTGGAGAGGGAGAGAGAGAGGAGCGGGTAGTACACAGCGCCGCGCTGTATCTCCATTACACATGAGGCCAGATTTGCATATGTGAAGGCGCAAGGCAGATTTGCACTGTGCCATTCATTGAATTTGAGCTTGCAATCTGTGCGTAATTAGCGCTTGAATTAAGGCAGCAGCTCATCACACAGTCAGCACCTGGGAACATACTGTGAGTGAAGGAGAGGTGCAGTTCAATGGTGGGAAGTCTCTGAGGTCCCTAAGCTTATGAAATCTATCTGTCTGTCTGTCTGTCTATCTATCTAGATTAGTTTTTAGTTTTTTTTTTTTGGAAAATGTAGGAAGTCACTAACTGCTGTAGGAGAAAAGCAGATGCATAAATGTGGTTAAAGTAAAAAAAAAATAATAATCACCTCATTAAAAAGTAAATTCTGGTCTGGAAAGCACTGAGCGCCGCAACATTAAATAAATGTTTATGTACACCAATACGGGTAGTCAAAGGAGTTGTAAGAATAACAAATACACCTAGAGGAAGATATACAGTTGAATTAATTAAGATAATTCATAACACTTTATTGGCTCTGTAAATTTAAGTCTAAGGCAAAGGTATTGCCAGGAAATAAAAATCATCCAGTGTGCCTAAAATGAAAAGGCAAGCAGAATGGGCCCCCAACGTCTGCAAATGCAACAATAATGTTTCTTTTATTAGCTTTCTCATGTCATTAAAACACATTTCTCAGCAACACAAATGTGTTGAATGCGGTATTTTCAGTGTGGTATCGTTAAATTAATTCTGATAGTGTGGTAATTATTGTAAACAATGAGGAAATCGCTACAAGACACAACAGCCGCAAAGGGACGGTCCAATTATTTTCAGAACAAAAGCATTTCATCGCCGCGGCTCTTCCACATCACACATCTTTGCAGACAAAGCAGCCAGCAAGCAAGGAAGTTGAACTTGATGTCAGACACGTCAAACTTCCAAAGACAAGTTCATTCAAGGCTGGCACAGTAAAGACTTCTTGTTTGCTTTAAAGCATTTAACGATCGAGTCACCCTCCATACATTTTAACATGGAACACAGAGCAAACATGAACAGCACGATGCGCATACTGGACTTGAAGTGCCTGGTAATATATGTTTTGTAGCCTGCGGACACTGACTGCTCAACAAAGGCACAAGGCCTAAAGCACAGTTGTTATTGACGGATGACATTCCTGAAAAAAAAAAAAAAATACATCAAAGGCTGGTTAGAAAGTGAAGGCCATGAAATAGATAGTATTGCTGTCTTTATGAAAGACAGTCACTTTTTCCAGGCGACTTCCATCTGGAGTATTGCTACTATTGAGAATGCACCAGAGAACATATCGGTATTTTTTTTAATAATAATAACAATAGTACAAATGACTATATCTAATGTGCAAGGGGTCGCTCCTAACAAAAAAAAAAAAAAACCCGCAGAGAATTATGAAGCTGCATTTCCCCTCAGCTCTAAGGAGCATCTCTGCTCATCAACCGTGTTTCCAGATGAAGCAGGAAGCTTACAGCAGAAATAAACTCTCATAAACTCATTACCTGCCCACACCAAATGGCAGGCAGACAAAGTTAGCTAGCAAAGCCGGTGGAGAGTGTTCAACTTGTTCAGTAAGAGCCAGATATTTCCCTTAGGAGTCAGTAAATATTGGATATATATTCATCTGCTGGTGAGAAACATGTCTCCAAATGAATGATAATATCGCTCTGTGTCAGCCGGACAAGGCTGGACTGTAAAATAGAAAAAAAAAAAAAAAAAAGGACACCTACCCTAGGGCCCCAGAACCAGAGGGACCCCACAAGCCCCAGGTTCACCATGTGGCAATTGGTTTGTAGTGATTTAAATGGGAATATGGAAATATGCTCATCTAAAACACAATATAAACTGATGTGGTCAGGGCCTTGAGGTAGGTCCTGCTTTTTGACCTGATCTTGAAGCCTTGTCTAGAAAACAGGGTCATTGTGTGTTCGCGTGGTGCATGTTCCTCATTTAAATTGTGCTTATTACAAACTACAACTACTATACTACTACTACTACTAGCAAATCTGAGACTACATCATACTCCAGAAGAGGAATACTGTATGCTCAGAGAGTGGGAGGAACAGGGAGTTCAACGGATCCCATCTGTTGATTTTTGCCCCGGGGCACCAAGAAGGTCAGTGCGTCCATGGATTCTTTGCTGACATGTCCACCTGGTTTACAGGTGTTCCATCACTTCATCAGACATGTGCATATGCAAAGTGTTTTCTTTAAAAAAAAAAAAAAAAAAAAAAAAAAAAAAACTGAATACATATAGTTATATTAAATAAATAAAACAATGCTGATTCATTTCTTTACCTGCTTAAATCTGTAGACAAAAGCTGAAATTTACTATTACCCTTTGTACACTTTACATTGCTGAGTGGGGACCAGGTGTCCAATTTACTGTAGAAAGACGAGGCCTAAAGGAAAAGAAATGTGCGGCAAACGTAGCAGCCATATTCCATCTTATTAAAATCATCTCATGTCCAGTGTGGACTAGAACTGCTTTATTGTTACTGTGAGCTCTCGGTGCTGCGTGGCATGATGACCTCATGATTTATTACAGAGACGGCTGAAAATATGAACACAGCGACCGAAAATAGCATTGCAGAAATGAACATTTTTCATTGCCACTAAATCAGTGGCTTCTTGACTACACGGCGCATGGACAACAGCCCGTGCATTCAGAGGCACTTTGAAGTCATTTCCTTATATATGAGGCTACTGAATGAGAAGCATTCATAAATATAAATGCTTATTTTATCAAACTAATGCATATCAAACCAGTGTTATAGGCCGCTGCGCTCATAACAAAGAGCTTTGACTTGTTCATTTCGTTTTATGGACACTCAGTTCAACAGCTGAAATTAAAGAATATCTTCACAGCACCTATCGATGTGTCTCTTTGCAAACCACTCCCAGCAGCAGTAAAAACCTCTCGAGAAATACTTCAGTGAAGGTTGGATTTTATTGAGAGCCTCATCATTCAGCATTTCAAGTGATTACATGAGCCTGGCAATGAGGAAAACTACAAAAAAAAAAGAGTTGCATGTGTTGCCTAAACAGCGAGGGCCAGATGAGTCATTATTAAACCATTTAGCAGGCAGCCAACAGTTGGAAACCCTGAAGAGTTGAAAAAAAAGCAGAGCTTCCATTGTCTGTACACAGACGCATACCAGTATTCTGTTGTTCACCCAAGGATGTTTTGGCTTTGATATGTAAATACACTTTTTTATTCCTCTGGGTACACATTAAGTATATGGTCAAGTATGAGAATAATGCCACTCATGTCACAGCCGCATATCAGTGTATAAATGCTGGGAAAAAACAAGTATATTACAGCCATATCATTTTAGATTATATTCATTTTGGGTGGGGAAAAAAAAGGTATTTACACCCAGCTAGTGTAAGTGATACTCATGCCTCTCTGTTTTATGCTAAATTCATATCATTACCAGCTCCTAAAAATAAATACGGAAAGTGAATACACCTTGTGATTTCTGTGTAGATACGCAATTACTGGTAAGACAGTTTAAGGATGTGTTTTGCTCTCAGTGTTAGCCATACGGCACACTGATTTCTCAACGCAGCATTAAAGTCTCTTCAGCCTTTTCAAATTCTCCGTGCTGCATTGTGTTGTAGCAGAGTCAGAGAGAGAGAGAGAGAGAGAGAGAGAGAGAGAGAGAGAGAGAGAGACGACGACAGCACAGCTCCATTTGCTACTTCAGAGGGAACTACATCAGTCTTCTGTTGATGCCTCCGCAAGGATTAGAACTGAGGGAACAATTTTCCCCAAAAGGACTCATGCTGTTTTCCCACAAGGAACATAATGGATGCATGCAAAACGTCAAGAATATTTCTTTCCTCCTGCAGACAGCTGAGCTGCTTCCAAGCAGCCAGGCAGCCAGTTAGTATGCTTGTAGCTGGGGACAGGTGGTGTATCCTTTAGAGTTTGACTGCCACATCACTGAACTGAAGCACTAAGTCTTTTTTTTTTTTTTTTTTCCCAGATAAGGGCATAATTCTCTGTCATTCTGCTCTGAGTTCAGTCTCCCAAAGAGATTCATCCCAAAGAAAAAGGCCAATACACTGAAGGGAACCAAGACTCAGGTGTTTCCAATTTCAGTCACGAAGGCAGAACTTTCAAGCGGGTCTTATGTTATCTTATGTTTACATGCGACCAACCATGTTTTAACACACATATTTCACATTTGAGATTGGTAACATTCAAATCCCCATCAACCCGCCAAAAATAGTTTAGACATTTACATGTCAGAGGTGCCAAGTCTAACACTTTCACGTCAGTAAATGATCCTTGCATTATAATTTTATGATGTGACCAATTATCATACATGAGGTCACACTGTCACCTACACTGCATTTAACGGTGTAAAATATATTTTCACGGCACGTAACTTCAGCTGTAGAAATGTCTGTGCACTCTAAAGCAGAAATATGTAAGCACACACTCTTTGTGTCAGATATTTAAAGCTACACGCTTCAGTTGAACGAAACGTCCATTGTCCCAGTTATCCTTAATTTTTCTTTTTTCTTTTAGGAAATTGGGGAGAGGAAAGTGGGGTGACATGCAGCAAAGCTCCACACATTGGAATTAAAGCAGGGTCGCCGTGGTAAGGACTTAGCCTTGGCACATGGGGCTCTGCCATTTCGGGCAATAAAGAAGAGAGAACATCTCAGACTGTCTGTGTGTTATTCAATTTATTCATCATGTGCGCATCTGAAAGCCATCATCTGCTGTGATCTCTCAATCATTAAACAGTCCACAGCGCTCATATCAACACTTATCAAAAAGTAGTACAGAAAGCGACAGAATTAACCAAATGTAAACACGCTCCTAAACGTGTCTGATTTGTGTATTAAACATAAGTTAGATGTATAAACTGCAAAAAATAAAACAAAAACATGCACGCACTGTATAACTGGATAACAAGGCGACAGAACAATCATGCCTGTTAAACTTTGTCTCACCTTATTTACACGTTTCTTCATGTCTCTGCTTGTCGTAGAAAATCAAAAAGAAAATGTGTATGCCGAAGTAAAGCGTGCCTAATGTGCGCACATTCTCACTGAATATATTTGCGGATGTTTCGATGTCTCTACATGTCTACACTCTTATGAATAGTGCCACACCAAATTGCAGCGTGGGGCAAGATGAGACTGATGTCCTTGTGCAGGGAGCACCGAATCGCCAAGAGCAAATCTATGGCTCTGCAAATGAGCCGCTCAGGACAGATGATGGTAAATTAGCTGGGGAGGAGGTAACAAATTTGGTTAATTGTTGCTCTGGCCCTCCTCAAACAGCAGCCCAATGTGGGAAAAGATTTAATGACATAAGAAGGAGAGCCAGAAATAAGCTAGAGAAATAAGCTGGCAGTAAATCGGAGAAGCAGTTGGGTGACGGGGTTCCTCACTGAAGCATCTGCACTAACTTCCCTACCCAGAGGGGGGAGAGGGTTTTCTTTTTATATGCATTTTTTTATATGACAAATTCAAATAAAAAAGAATGTTACTCTCAGTAGACTACAGGTCAAATACACAAAGAACCTCTGTAGAGAAATAAGTTATAAAACTAAAAACATGTCGCTATGTATAATCCTTTTTTTCCACCTGAGAAGCCACTGAGGTCACTGCTGCTTCTAGAGGACAGAGAATGGAGTGCATGACCATCTTTTGGCCTGATACTGATCAGTCAAAAAAAATAAAATGTGTGTCCCATGCATGTGCAGTGGATTTAATGGTAGTAAGGTGACATTAAGAGCTGTAAGTTGGGAAGATAGTTAAAAATGTATGAGCAAAAAAAAAAAAGGATGACTTTGAAGGTTCAAATGTTAATGTTAATCTCAGTGTTGAGGCAAAATTTTTTGGTAGTTTAGGTGGATGTTAGTAGTTTGATTTTGGATCTTGATACACGTAACTGTGCATATATACAAACATATAAGTATAAAATGTTGGGCTACAATGAACCTTCAGAACAGTTTGAATGTCTGTTGAAGTCTGCTGAACTCTGTTGAAGGGAGGAACACCATTATTCTAAATTATATTCCATCATTTGGTATTTTTATGATGGTGAACACCATCTAACACTGTAGGCCATAATTTTTCATTTCATTTTCATACTTGTCACACATTAGTGACCCCTCATGCCCTTTAAAGATGAAATGCAGTTGTTATTATTCCACTCATCTATTCAGGTTTTCCATTTGTTATCTGTTTGTTACCTGTTTGATATGTCTGTGATGGTTCGTATGTAATAGGTGAAGAGATCGTGGTGCATAAGACCTGTGCATAATGGTAAGCAAAGTCTCTGTGTTTGCTGACTTGGCTGACAGTTCTGTTCTTTTGTCTGAGTCAAAAACAACTTTGAGTTATTCATTAGGTTGCTTTCACTCAAACTGACTGAGGCATTATAATGTAAATTCACACAGTGCAGCTAACATTTAGTGCTGGCTAAGGGGTCTTAAGACTCTGTCTCACCTTTGATGACAGTGTAGGAGGCTATGTTGATCAATGTTAGCACAAGCAAGCTGCTGGTGTTAGCTTACAGTATTTGTAGCCCAGCCCTCTAATGATAGTGGAAGGCTTGAAGGACACATGGAAAAATTTCTTGTCTAGACAAATCAAGTCAAGTCAGTGTTTATCTAGTCATATTTAGTCTTATCATTACAAGGTGCTGCAAGAAACTTTGCACCAAGGCGGACAGATTTAGCTGTGAAATAAAAAAAACAAGCAGTCTTATCTTGAAAAAAACTATTAAGTAGGCACTGAACTATGGCTATTTCACAAAAGGCCACATTATCATTATCACCGTGACCTATCCTACTCTGTCTCTGACTGACCAGAAGTCATGGCCTTCATTGGGATATCAGGGCAAGCCAATCAAAGGCATAGTAGGGCCCTACAAGGAAAAATAAGTGATACAATTGGTGCACATTTTGTCAGTTTATTGTGATCTGTCTAAGGCGCACCTCTGCCAAAGGAGAAGTGCTCATGATGATTGATTTTAACCAATATATAAACCAAAGTTGAGAGAAATTTTGCATGTATAAAGACTATAAAGAAGTCTCAGATCCTTTACTTCAACTCATGAAGTATGGGATCAAAACCAACAAGTATTGCATTTTTATGTCCCACAGGGTTTAGTTCTTGGTCCTCTCTTGTTTGACATTTACATAGTTCTTCCTCCCACATTTAAAATAATGCTGATTAACTAAAGTTCCAAAACTACCTATATATGTGAATGCAGCTGTCAATGTGTTTATGTCCTATGGTTAGCAACTTGTTCACGCTGCTCGCTAACCTCCTTTTAGTCATAATGGGATCAGCTCCAGGCCCCTTCATACCTTAAATAAGTAAGTACAATTATTAAATAGAAGGTAGTCTCCACCTGGAAAGGTCATTAGTCATTTCAGTTAACTTTGCTAATTAGCTGCTTCTAAGAATTAGATGAAAGTATTGAATCTTGGCCTGTTACATATTTAAACATCGTCATGTACTAGGAAGTTCAGAATGGACATTGAACCATGTCACTGTCACATGACTTGACATGTGATTATGCCCACATATGATTATGTTGGGGGTTCAAGCCAAGGTAATTTGAATGAATGTAGCAATTAATATTGAGCTGAATCCAGGAATATGCTGACTGGGCAAATGTGTGTTTTAACTGCATTTAGGGCTAATTGGGAGTTGATAGGATGTAGACGTTAAACTTGTACAGTTGTGGTGTTCTGACAGGAAACATGGGTGTTAGTTGTGTATGCACAATGTTACAAATCTGAGAATAAATGAGCAGGCATGCAACAAGGACCTTTCAGCCATTAAACTATGTGTTTTCTGTCAAACCACAGTTTAGACCCTACCATTAATTTGATTTATCCAGGCTGATACTGGGAGCAGCTAAAATATGTGTTGTGTTTATAGTCCAATAACAAACCAGTGAACCAATGTGTTTTAATACATGAACCCACTGTTACTGTGATTCATTCTTAAAAATAATCAGACTAAAACACTTAAGAGTAGTACATTGAGAATAAAATAGTGATGGCAAAATAACTACAATATATTAATTATATATATTATTATATATAATATATAATATATTATTATTATGTGTTACTCCATCCTCATACCAACAATAACCCTGCAGCAAAACACAGCAAGGGGTTGCATTGGTGTGGGCGCATTACTACAGAGCACTGGTGTGAAGATGAAATATGAACCAGTCCAGTTTGAAAGCTTATCAGTTGCTAAACTGGAGCACAGTGGTTTAGTGCCTACTCACTCCAGGTTGGATTATACAACTCTGGAGAATTATCAAAGCAAGTCTTGATGCCTGTGACCATTAGCACATTTCAGTGGCCAACAAAGGGCATAGTGGGATGAAAAAATTAGTCAACCTGCAGCGTTAGAGTGCAGCCCTGCTTTTTAGTTTAATCTGAAATTAATGGCGAGTGAACTTTGATGTGCGCGTTATCTGCAGCATAATTGCTTGAACAAACTAAACAAAAATCGAGGGTGTGGAACTCTGTCAAGGAAAGTCAATAATTTATACAAAAATACAGAATTTCTAAGAAGATACAATAATCTGACATGTAAAATGTACCTCCTGTATTTCAGTATTTTTTGTCAGTAGACCTCAGTCCACCACCAATTAGCTAAGTTATTATTAGAGTTCATTTTTAGTGGTGAGATGTAAAATTAATTATAGGGAATTGAATGGGCTATCGCCATTCTGTCAACAGGGTTTCACACACTACAAGGGAAAGCGAATGCTATGAAAGTAGGATTAATGGGGCAGAGCTATTAGAGAAGGACTGTGTGATAGAGGCACAATGGCAACGTCCTGCAGGTCTCAGGAACTGGAAGCAGAACAGTAGCAACATCTCCAGGGCCTCAAAAGAAACAGCACAGGACTGTTGGCACCGACAAAAGACTTTTGGAGTAACCATGAGGAAGAACACGGAGGAATGCGATCTGACAATGGCGAACATACATGTTATTCCAAAGCTGATAAACCCAATGGCTTCATTGTCATTGTTTTTTGTGTTTTTTGCATCATAGTATGACACCACTATAGACTTCTGGCAAAGCTAATTTTCAATAGTATTTCCCTCCAAGAAACCTTCATATTTTAACAGAGATTTTATTATTGTAGTTCTACCAATTGCTTGTATTGGTCTTGGTTTTATTGACATCACAGTTGCAAAAGTTAATCTCAAAATCTCAGAATCTGGTGATTTTGTTAAAAAATAGTTCAGACTAGTGTTTCCTTGTTCTGACATCTTTGCAATTACTTGAACACAAGAAATACATGAAAAATACATGAACAGTGCTCATGGCCAAAAACATGAAAATAAAACAAGTCTTAATAAACCACAATTTTCCTAGGATAAGACTTTTAATTAGCTCTCATAGTCATCCATAAATTATACCATTTCCTTTTTTTTTTTTTTTTAGTTGAAGCATTTTGCTGACTCAAAGCCATAAGTTCATTATATTACTTGGGACGCTGGTTGTAGTAACAGTGCGAGCAGTGGTAATAATATTGAGGCCTAAATTATGGTGAACATGTGCAGTTTGTAATGAACGTGGACCTGATGGATGGATGTTTTGATGCACCTTTTTAATGCGCTTTACTGCTTCATTCAGAAAAAAAATGACACTGCCTTACATCACCTGACATGCACTGGGTTGTATTATTTGCACATATGAAGTTGACTACGTTACAGTTTTCACAAAGGTGATTGTGTGCAATTCTGATTTCTGGGAAATATGTAGGAACTGTGAAAGACATTACATAACCCTAACTGTGAACAATAATCTGTCGTGTGCAGTACTACTGTATTATGTAGTTCCCCAAAAGACTCAAAGAAAATCGAAAGGAGGAGATTATTGAAAAATTGCAAGCGCAGTTACTGCATATTCATTGATTCAATGTTCCTGTGGTTTTTGATAAAGAGGCTGGTGGTAAAAAAAGAGAGAATGTATTTATAATGATCGTATATTGTTAGAACAAAGTGCACAACAGAGAGAAAAGAATGTCTCATCTCACTGAACATGGTACCTAATCTGTCCTCATACAAGCTAATTACATGAAAAATATAAGCTGATCTCTGTCTGAGTAGCAGTTCTTTTACTACGAAATCTTTATGAACTTCTTCTGTTATAGGGACAAGAATGTAATAAAATTGTGAAAACAAGTAAGTCTTATGGATCGCTAAGGTTCAAAAAGAATTGCATGGGAGAAAAATTCAATTGCATAAAGGTGAAAATCGAATTGGGAGACCTGCGGGTTAGCAGGTAAAAGCTCAGTGACATCATCCAAATTGACAGCCTCTGTCTGTGGAGGGTACTCACAGACAGAGTCTGTCAATGAAGAATGTTTTCATTGGCACGTAAATTCATTCATTTATCGCTGTTGTACACCCAATTTATGGAAGTTTTTATGTCTTGATTTTATTAGCAATTTCTGATTTAATCTTGCATGGCATGCTTTGGGAGATCTGTTGGTATTCAAAAATTTTGATTGAACAGTCCAACGCCACAAGGGCCTGTATGTGAACTTTTACTTTGAGATGAGAACATGGTGAAAGCACTGCAGGGTGGAAGTCAATAAGTCTGCGAGGGTATGTTTTCGATTTGATCTTGCACCATGTGGAGAGTGCTATGATAGTTGAGCTTTTTTTTTTCTGTTTTAATATTTAATTGATATTGTAAACTGTAATAACATTGCAGCCAATAATATACAATAACTGCATTTGGATGGATCTGTCTTGGAAAGTCGGCTACAGATCCAGTGATGCCAATTCTGGACACAGTCCTTCTGCAGAGAAAACGAAGATATACTGTACTGCCTTTTAAAAATAAATACAGACCGTTATCATAGAGGCAAGAATAAATCTGTCAACTGCCAAATAAGTCCACACTTGAACAATGGCATGCCCTAACATGCGGTGATACCCTCAATGTAGAGAAACAAGGCCGCGTGCCACCACTACTTCCTCATTATGAGCCCACAGGGAGGCTGCGTCGTCAGTTATAGAAATAATGTGACAGCCCAGAACAAAGAACCAGGTAAACAAAGGCAAAGCTTGAAAAACACCCATGCTTTCTCCCAAGGGAAAGTGGGTGAGGAAGGGAAGAAGAGAAAAAGGGATAAGCAGTACTGCACAGAGATAAAGACTGTGTTTTTATATCTTAAAGCCCAACTGAACGGAACACATAGGCAATCAGACCTGACCATCAACAATCCATCTTGCAGATGTTGCCAGTAGTAGTAGTCGTTGTAAATCATCACGAGTAAAGGCACTGTCTATTGTCCATATTTATCATTATCACTCCTAATGTATGCTTATGTGTGTATACACACATATATGGGTATATATGGCTATGGGTATCACGGGCCTTTCACGATGTTCACAAAGGTTTAATTGTTCATAGAAAAGAACAAGACAAGACAAGTATTTTAGTTGCTTCACCATGCCTTACCATCAGACAAAACACTGGCATTTTATCTAATCTGTAGTTTTGCTGAGGGTCCGATGTCGTTGGCATTATGTCTGGTAATACTTGATTTCTGAAGATGTTGCAAGGTGAGGTGCAGAGTAGTGTAGCACAACAAGTCGGAGAGAAAACATCACGCTGGCCAGGAGTGTGGGAAAAAAATGGACTTTCATTTTCAGTCTCCCAAAAAAAAGAAACATGCAACAAAGGAAAAAATGGAGGAAATTCTTTGTTCCCTCTTCACATCTCAGTTATGTTGCTGCTCTTCACATAGGAATCAAAAACCAGTCCATTGTCTCCCTTTCCCTTCACATATATTGGATTATGCCCAAACCCACACTGCCACGTTCAGGCTGAAACGCTGTTTTGGTCCTCTCTCCACACGACTTCAAACCCCATCGGGGGCTTTTCAGAAGCTGAGCGGTTTGCCTACCAGACTTTGTTAACTTGCTCAGATTTGGTTGTTTTGATTAGTTTATGTGCTTTGAAATATGCTTCGAAATATGTAAATATGCTGCATAGTGAAATTGTCTCTCCCTTTTGTCTGTTTTTGCAATCAGAATTTTGCATGGTGTGGTGTTTTATTTTGACAATCGACCAGATTCTCTATTCAAATAGATTAGATTCTTTATATGACATAAACCAAATTATATGTACATCATGTAGTGTTTATCTTAATTAGCTGAAATGTCTGACAGGTCTGATCACATGTTGTCATGTTTTAAATATGTTAAAGAAATAAACTTTATTCCAAAGTTGAATACAATGCTGTGTCTCTCCTACCTGGTATTGTACCTAAAAATTCAATAAATGAAATGTGTGTGGGAGAGAATCCTTCTTAACAACAAGGGCTTAGCAAGTGTGCTTTCTCACAGAAGACTTGACTGGATATACAATACACATATGCGTATGGTCAGAACAGCAAGAATGGGGATTTGTGTTAAAGAGTAGGGATGCTCATAATGTCTGTAAGTAGACGTTATTCACAAGTAACTGGAGCAGTGCCAGTTGGATACATGTTGAAGTTAATCCAAGAGATTTATGCCTGTGCTTGGAATATGAATGGTTAAGTAGATGCCTCTAGGATTTTTCTTTGAAATGACAATTTTTAATTTCAGATGCGTGACTTTGGGAACTTGCGACTTTTGATTGCGTGTTTTGATTTTGTCAAGTTTCCCTCCCCTCAAAACATCTTTTACTTCTCACTTCATTTTGGATGTTCGGCTTTCACTGAGCGGAATGATTTATGTGCAGAAGGATGTTTTCGCATTCTGTTTGCCTGAAATTGGACTTTAAGGCATTAACATACAAGATGATTTTATGACTTGTAACTATAACGGAAGCCAATTGTGGACCAGTATGCAACTGGGGGATGTTTAAACTTTAAACCTCCAGTGCACATTGACTGACAATGGACTTTTCAGTGGAGTAGAAGTCTTTTGTGTTGCAAAGTTCCACTTTTTAATGGGTAAAATATTTCTTCACAAATTCTGGATTTCAATGAGGGAGAAAGAATAGATGCAATTTTAAGAATTTCCAGCTAGGTAATGGAAGTTTTGTGTGGAAAATTGACACCAGACACACATTATTATTCCAATCAGAATATATATTTTTACTTCAGATAATTTCATGTCTGGGGTTTTCTTGGTCACTGCATAATTTTCCCTCCCTTCTCAGTTTTTCTCATTTAATGCATTCAAATAGGGAAGTTGGTAAAATGATGTTTGTTTTGCATTCAAGATTTTGGAATGTTATTCCCTGATAAAATAAAGCCACAAATTGCTTTGACTTGATTTTGAAGAAGGCTTTAAGCAAGAAGTAAAGATATAAAGCAACAGAAACATTAACAGAAGATAATGCCACTGCTGAAACACCCATCATTACGTTAACCGAAGTGTTCACGAGGTGATGATAACCACTTGACCAAATAAATTAATTAGGAGAATAGTTGTGGCGGCAGCCGGAGTGTCTGTGCAGTTATCCATTATGCTGGTATGGCAGCAGAGGATTGGCTCCTCACCACCAAGAAATTCTTGTTATTGTTCAAGTCAAGGCTTTAATGTTTAATTAATGCCCTCGCGTTCAAGCTCACTTAATGCCTTTACCACTAAAGTGGCAAATGCTAATTCATGAAAATATAAGCCTGAGGCACAAATATGGGGAAACATGTGGAAGGAAGAAACGATGTGGAATCCCAGTCTAATTTAACTTTCTTTTCTTCCTTTAACTCGCTTTAAATGTGAAACCATTGTCATTCACTGCAAAGGCTTTTCATATCCATTTATATAAACCGCTGTTTGAATTATGGCTCCTGGTTTATCAGCTGCCTGCAAATAGCCAAGCACTCCATAGTTGCATGTCTGCCATCCAATGTGTTGGGGCTGCGAGAGCTGAGTCAGTCAACAGCAGAGGCAATAAAGAGTTGCCTAAAGTGAATGGGATTTTGATTCAGAATGACTTTTCAACCACTCGCTCGCAGTAATGTTACGAAGTCTACCACAACTGATTACTAAATGGACAATTTCACCCTTGCACATCATTAAGTTTTTTTCTGCTTAGCTTTTCCTCTGCTCCTTCCTAATCCTTAACTTTCTTAAGGCAGATCAGAAATGAAATAATGTGTGCTACATTATGGGAATACGACGGTCATTGCTACATCTTAAAAAGTCCTACTTTGCTTGGTATTTCGCTTCATCGCTTCAAGGGCGCATCTGCTGAGAGGTGAGGTTGAAACAAGTAACGTAATGAAATCTAAATCTTTCATTACGACCAGGGATAGATCGGCCGTGCTGCTTTGCTGCAGCGTGTTGTTATATATTTTACAAAAGATTATTCAAAACAAAGGCCCTGCTCAGGCCCGGTGTCTTTCATCCAGGCGCAAACACACAGCCACAAAGCTACTGGAGAGGCTTGAAACAGGGCTCTCCAGCAAAGAGACACAGAGGGATGCATAATCTATATTTAAAGGGGCGTATCACTCAAATTTAAAAAATACATTTAAAAGGTCTATAAGATGAGGGGGGTTATGATTGTGACCATGACACTGAAGGTTCTGTAACCTTAATCTTTTTAGTCAATTGAACCAAAACCATGATCTTTCCCTTAAGCTTTACCAAGTCATCTTTCTAGCACCTGATTAATGTCATGAAAGAGTGGACATTTGGTTAGATTTAGGAAAACATTGTGGTCAGTATTGACCTTTGGTTTCCAATGGGACACAAACAGTTGCCTCCTGTGTTTGACCCCTCCCCACGTGGATCGTGTCCCTCCTTATAGTGTTTCACCTGACTTCATACAGTAAGGGCTTTCTGGCAAACGTCTCCCACATGCGGGTTTAGTAAGTACACGCATGCTGGTGCCCTGCTACTACGGGTGTCAGATCACATAACAGAAAACACTTGTATCTCTGTATCACCGGAGGACATCAACAAATAACATTTTTGCTTTCATTTAACTGGATGTCATTTTGTGTTAGCGTGGAAGACATCAGCATCAGTGCTGAAACGGTTAACCCAAGCTTTAAGTCCAAACTCTGAGCAGTTCAAAGCTCTGAGAGCAAGCAAGACATTTCTAAAACTTACAATAACCTTGACTTGCTTTGGTGTTTGCCAATTGTCTTCATTTTATTCACAACTTCCACTCATAACTTTCGTCTGAATCCACACACAGCTTCCAATGTGCTCATTATATTGTGTGCTGTTATTGTGCATTTGATACTTATGTTTTAACCTGCGTGAGGTGTGAAGAGACTCGTGCTATGAATAAACCGAAGGTGAGGTTATTTTAGTGCATCTGTGCCAATTTATCATACAGCCGATGTCTGTCTCTCTGGCATTGACAGATTTATGTACACGTCTAATATTCATTTCTACACCTTCAGGTAACTTCGTCCATTAATTCCACTGAGTTTTTAGTTCAACGTATCTATAGCTGCAGTCATGAACACGGCTGTTTCTAAACTGGTAGGAAGAGTGAATACTGTCTATAGTTCAGCATTCAGTCCGAAAAAGAAGCAGGAATGAAGACCCAGATAGAGATTTAGGAAAATCAATTGCTCTGTGGAAAAGAAAGCAATCTGTCAGACCACATAACTACAGCGCAGTGATTTTAACACATCCAGTCAGGCAGGGCATGTTTGAAGAGTGGCTTTGCTTGCTTTGCTATTGAACTGCACTGGCCTATCAGGGAATCTCTCCATCACCGAGGTTCTACAAACAAGAGTTTCTATCTGACCCTCTCACTGAAACCTGTATGTGCAGCATTTCATTTCAAATCCAGACGCTTCGGAAGAAGCGCAACATCACAGTGTGAGGGATCAGACTTGACAATGGAAGTCGTTGCTAATTAAATGAAGATGTTACAGACGTGGCGCTGTAATAGTGTTCCGGCTTTTCCCTCACCGATACAACAATGAAAAGAGAGGTGGCACATTTAGACACTTGAGCCAGGCTTCCTTTTAGAAATAAGAATTATATCTCCAAATGCAAATATGAACTCCTTGTGCGAGACTGAGAAAATACATGCTCCTTAGAGACACATCGGCGTATGCCTCAGAGTGCAGGATAAATCACTGGAAACACGTTTAACATTTACAGGAAGAGGAAGAGAGTGTGATTTTGTTTTGTTAACACTTAAATATAAACTGTAATTGCTTTTGCGACGCACGCCATGACAGAACAATTAGCACTGGGACATAGGGATTAGGATTAGGATTTTATTTTACTGGGTCTTTAAGGGGTATAAGACAACAAAGTAAAAAAAAAAAAAAAAAAAAATTAAACCACTGGCAGCGTGCTCATTGAGTTTGTTTATCTGGGCATTGGGATTCCAATGAGGCCTGGGAGATGTTGCGGAAAGTCTGGAAAAAGTAAATCTTGTGAGGTCAAGAATTAACCTTCAAGTTCAATTAAATTATCTCCTTCTGTTTTTTGTTTTTTTTTTGCTCTTTTTTCCTCTCTTTTCTTTATTTTTCTTTCTGGGTTATACTCAGTGGAGCAGAGCTATTTAAGATGCAACAAATTGAAAGTGAGTGCGAAAAGACAGGAGTACATGGATATACTCTGTACTCTGTATTAACATTTGTTTTGCTATATCCTTCCCTATATTATTTTTTATTTGTTTATTTATATATATATATATATGGAAGTGGAATGTGCATAGAAGAGATAGAAGGAGGATAGTTTTGGACAAATAACATTTTGAGTTTTGAGCCAAGGATACATGGCAAGCTTAGTGACCTCTCTGAACTGAGCCGGACTATCAGACTATCAGTGTCAGATGGCCATCATGGCCTGGATTATGTCAGTCTAAAATAGTAAATTGATTAGGTCTGATTAGGCCAATGTGCTATGTGGAAACAGCCCAGTGGACGTAAATAAGAGAGACCAGGCTCAGAACCACCCGCACATCAAAACTTGTATACATCCATATCCACTTTTGCTCACTGTTAGTTCAAGTTGGTATAGTTTGGAGACCGCTGGCAACACCAGAATCATTTGAGGCCATTCTATCATCATTAAAGGACAAGCAAAAGGTTTTAATTAAAGTTCTTTAATACATGACTAAGACACGGTCCTCATAAAGGTTATAAACCCAATCGTAGGTTATGTGATGTATTCATTGCAGCGATAATGTGTATCCCTGTCGATAACTAGCAGGCTGAGTGACGCCACTTCTTGCTGGATGCTTAATCCATTCAGCTTCACACCTGGAGCTCTGCGTGGTGGCTGCTGGAGATCACTTATGAAAGATTTCTTTCAAATGTCTGCCCATTGATGAGTGACCGCCCCGCTCTTGCTGACACACTGGAGCCTGCAGCGACAGGTTTACAAGGTGGACCGCATGGCTATATGAACATGTAATGGCTGCTTTTATTTTGTCGTTTCTTTTAGTTAGTGCGCTATGAAACCGGTCCCTTTCAATTTAGTTTTTATACTCTGAGCTAACTCTACAGAGAGGCGTGTTTGAAGTGACAGCTTCCCTGCAGAAAAGACTGTTTTTTTTTTTTTTTTTAAATAGAAGATGGGTAAAGAAAGAGACAAAAAAACAGGCTGTTCATGATGTGAACTTAAGTGATAGGGGCTGTCAGTGTGTGTGTGTGTGGGTGGGTGTGTGTGTGGGTGGGTGTGTGTGTGTGTGTAATACACAGACATATGAGCTTCATTTACCCACCTGCAGGGTCCAGGAGTATGCATCAGTGCTCACCAAAATAAGGCAGAGTTGTACCGGGGTGAAGAGCAGAGGGATTTTCAAAGTTCTATTTTTATCTATCACTTAATATCAGGTCTTTGTCAATGAAACTAAATGTGATTTTAAATCAGGCTGGCACATTAACATTTACAAATAATATGTAAATTGTTGCATTATTAGACTACCATTAAACACACAGACGCGCTACCCTTTGACTGGAATAGTTCAGTCAGAGAACTCGTGTTTGGAATGTTTAATCGCAGTAGCAGAACACAGTTAGCCTTTGGCGTCATCGCTCCCCACAGACATGTATACATAGAGATATTAAGGGGTGATGAGCAAATATCTTAAACCCCCCTGGAGAGGTGCTGACGCTGATGCAGGACAGCAATGTCATTGGCAGAGCAAAGGGAGAGATGGGAAATTTTTGCAGTTTAAACAGGCCGCCAAAGCGTGAGGCACGTCAGTGCAGTGCAGCTGGAGCTGTCTGCCCGAATTAGCTCGCAGGCGTCACCGCATTTATCCTTTTCATAATCACTGTGCATCAAGCCAAGACTGCATCTTTACAGATAGTCCTAACATGTCCAAACATAAATAGATCCGTTTAGTGAACAAAACTCCTTCGGCGGACGAAGACGATGAGACGTGGGTGAAAAGATCAGGAAAAAGCAAGACGAGAAACGTTGTCCCGCTATTCCTCCTTGTCGAGTTGGCCGATCACAGCAAGCAACCCGTGTCTCAGTTATCACTCAATCTCACACAAAAAAAGCAAACAGGTCTTTCCCACAGAGTCAGAGCAGAGACGGAGTCAGATAACTAGCATCCAAATGCAGGGAAAATAAACAACAAACATGGCCTTGTGGACATGGCTGGATTATCAACCTGGCAAAGTAGGAAACTGCCCTGGGGCCGTAGACCACCTGGATCCCCCCAAAACACAGTGTTGTGTGGCAGTTGGTTTGTCGGTAATTGGTTCAAGTGTGACTTTGGGAAAATAAGGAATATGCGCCACCAAATCAAAATATCAATTAAGGTTGGTCTTTTTTTTTTGATTATCAGGTAATCAAGATGCCCCTACTCTGAAGAGTATCAACATCTAGTTTTATAAGCTTCATGACATAATTACTTACCTGGTGCACATTTTGAGATGACTTTGTGTTTAATCAAATGACTACACAGAAAATGAGGGTCATATATATTTATAATATTCCACCAGAGGACAGGACAGAGATGGGAAGGATTAATAGGGGCCCTGCAGGTCATTTTTGCCCTTTAGCAGGTTAATGTTTCTTTCATTTTTTCCCCCATCCTGTCCAGTGTGTAACGCACAGTGTGTGTGTGTGTATACATACTTTGAAAAAAGGCGGCAAAGGTACAAAATACGGCGCACGAAAATGCTTCATCCCACTAAATAACACGGCACTTCATGAAGAATGCGGTGGTGACGTCGCTCACTGTACTCCCTATTAACATTTAATGTACAGATGCTGCCCGAGCATCACAGCATCTGGTGACACAGCTCAGGATGTGACTGGCACATGGCTCACTGTTCCTCTGCAGTTAGAATTGTTTGCAGAATGTTACATTACTGCCACCATTTGGACAGTGCATAAAATTGCCGGTCAATATTTAATTCCAGCTCAGTTCTGAACCACCTGAGCACATTAAACTCAACACAACAGTCCGATTTATCTTCACACCCTCTGCTTGAATAAAGCCAATTGTCTTTTATTACAGGAAGGTGCAGGGCCTCAATATCCTTGGGCTGGACACTCTTTTTGATCCTGAACCACAACCACAATTTCCTACCTTGTTATCCCATAAAATTAAAATCCAAAGTGACATGAGGCTCTGTATTAAAACTACCTTTATCCGCTTTCTTGATCTTTGTGCTCCTTTATTCCATATCCAGTATTAGCGGTCGGCTCTTTTAACAGCCTTTGCATGACTAACTCTCCTAATTACTGCCACTGTCATTTCCCCCCCCCAAGTTCATCTGCGCTTCTCAGCTTCTCAGCCGAATAAGGACCCCGCCTCTTGTTACCATGTTATCTTTTCTCCTCTACCCCTCACCCATGGATACCGCGTCTCCCTCTTTGCATCTTTCACATGACTGCGGCATTCATATGCAAACAGCTGACATTTTCCAGACATATGTAATGCATTTTACCCATGATAGTGCATTGCCGGGTTTCTTATAGGTTAACTACAAGATAGAGTGTCTCTGGCTTCTCTTTTTCCCTTCTTAAATGTATTATATTGTACTGCAGAGTCTGGAAATCTCTTCAATCTTGAGTGGCAGTCCGGTATTTGACTCTGTCCTGTTTTTTGCACTTGGCTTCTGCTGCCTTATTCCTGATCAAACCTGATATCGCGGGCAGATTGGAAAAGGAGGCAGTCTTTACCTTTGCTATCTGTCAGCTTAATCCCCATGGAACATAACTTCATTTTCTCTCAACACTGTTTTGTTAGCCACCCTTGACTCCTTCCACCAAACGCTCTTGGTGTTTCATCACTCCTAATCATTAAAAGTTTCTCAAATCCTTTCCCCTCGTTCAAAGCCTTTCCCCTTGATAGCGGAAGCAGCCGTTTTTCATCTTTCTCATCCAACAATGAGATTATTGCCATATTTCCTTCTCAAATAAAGAATCACCTCAATCCCAGTCAATTGGCGCAGGTACCCGCAGAGCTTGAAGGGGATCACACTTAGATGGCAGTGTTTCTATTTCCTCTTCTTCATTCAAAGAGCGTATTGCTAAAATGTCATCAGGAGCAAACAAATCTTCACAAAGCACCAGGGGCATAGGAGAGAAAATATTCATGAAAAGTGGATAAAATACCTCCCACACAGTCAGAAATCAATAAAACTGAAAAGGAAAGGATCAAATGACTGTCCAGAAGTCCAGCTTTCTTTATGCAACGTAATTGAAATCAAGAACACGACCCTATTTTGCTGCCTTAAAAATGATCTCTAAATTAAAGACGACAAATATTGTTTGTATTTGCCCTCAGGAAACATGCAGATGTAGAAGTGTTTTCGAGCTGATGCTCCTGTCGAGAGGATGACATCATTTGTTAGCGTCTTCCAAAACAGTTATAAATCACTGTGCATTCATTATCTATAGCCACTTTGCAAGGTCGTGGTGGTGGTGGTGGTGGTGGTGGTGGTGGTGGTGGTGGGGGGGGGGGGGGCTGGAGCTGACATTGGGCAGGGTACGCCCTGGACAGGTCGCCAGTTCATCACAGGGCTGACACATAGAGACGAACCATCAGTCACGCTCACATTTACACCTATTCAGAGTATTAACCTGCATGTCTTTGGGTTGTAGGAGGAAGACGGAGCACACAGAGAGAGAGCCCACACAGACGTGCAAACTCCCAGCTCACCAAAAACGAGAACCCTATCACTGTGAGGTGACGGCGCTCACACCACCATGACACTCAGCACCATGTTAGCAGAAATTACGTTTCCCCCCAGAATGTAAGCATTTTGCAAAACATATGAATGTATTTTGAGGGAGATGGCTGCTTATTCCTCTATACGTGACCTTAACTCAGTGCTTCTCAAATACGGAGTCAAAGTTAGTTGAATGATTTACGTAGGTAAACTCAACAAATAAGAGTTTTCTGTCCTCATACTGACCTTTATATCAACTTCGGTGCTCTTTTAGTAGTTGCCTCCCCTATTGTTGTTAATGATTAATAAGAATTGAGGGGCACCTGAAGTTTTTAAGGCTTCCAAAGTTGGGTGCATGTCCTTTATTTCTGAACCTATCTGAAATTCTCTATATATCTGGAATTTGCTATCTATTGAGATAAACGTTATTTAGGCATGATCAGTGGAGACCTGCAGACAAATTTCATGGTTCCGTCGTGCAATCCACAAACAAGAGGTAACACTCAAGTGGGTTTTGAATAGACTGGAGCTCCCAAAAGCCTTTATCAGCAAAAACATAATACCCTGTCATATGCTCATGGAGGCTCTGATGCTTTACCCGTTTTTGCTTGTAGGCAATTCTTTCTCAGTGGCTGTAATTAAAGAAGGAAAAGTTGACGTCCCTGTGATGAACAGTGGTCTCTTTCAGAATGTCAAAAACTGGTCCTCAATCTTTTTTTTTTTTTTGGAGCCCTTATGATGAGCTGACATGCCTCAAGGAGCCCTTCTTTAAAGGCGAAACTACAGGCATCCCTAGCTGCACATTTGTGAACTTGCCGGTACATGAAAAATACATCTACAAATCTACATTCAAGTCACTTTTCTTGTTCAATACTTCCAGAATATAAACTAAGCAAGCTAGCCAGCTCTGCCTCTTCACCTAGCATCGGAGAGGAAATGCTACTTTTACTTGAGGATGATGAGTTATTTTTATTCGGAGAGGGGTTATCGCATAGGAGTAAATGATTGCTTATAACGTCAGTCACACGTTATATCATACAGCCGTTTGGCATAGTGTCCCTTTAAACGTGTGACACATGGCACCTCTACGAATTTGTATTCTGATGGTTTATAGCGGCATACTGTACACTCAGATAATTCTTTGTGAGATATTTCATCATAATGGGGTCAAATGGGAAAATGGTCCATTTAAAGTGCCAGTCAAATTACATCACATACCTTTGTGATGAGATGATGCAAATAAACTAGATCCTGACAGATCGATCCATGCTCTACCTCTGTCAATCATCTATTCTGTCTTTAGCTCGGAAGGTTTCAAGATAAGCTCTCGACTTTTTTTTTTTTTTTTACCCTTTCGCTTTCAGACAAGCAGCAACAGCAGCAGCAGCTGGTGAGCCTCTCAGCATCCGACCGGCTTTACTCACAAATTTCTCATTTGATTGAACAAGGGCAGAAAAAAAAAAAACTGCAGACAGCCAGATGCAGGGCTCAGGCCATCGTCCAGCCTGATCTGTGACAGAGTTCATAAGTCGTTCAAACATCTGTACCCTCCAAACAAGTTCATTACAGAGGCCAAGGGTGGGACGGGGGCTTTGAAGAAAAGAAAAAAGAAAGAATGAAACGGGCTCGCTTAAGACTTGAAACCCTCTCGGGGATCTTCCAACATTTCCTCTCAGTGCAGCGAGTGAAACCTAAATGCTGTCATTTGCATATATTTCTTGTGGAGAACATAGAGAAAAGCAGGAAACACTTTGGGGAGCGTTTTAAATTAGGAATGTGTTTATTTCCTGGACTGGCCTGTTTAGCATTAAACGAAATCCAATCTCTGTTTAGACAGCAGCAAATTAGGCACAATTAATTATTTTTTGTTGTCCTGGGTATTGGGATTAGTCCAAGCTGTTTATATCCATCCCTCTTCACTGATGCTCTAAAGTATTCCAAAAAGGAGGCTGATATGTTAATGAAAGTGCTAACAGATTTACTGTATGGTGGTAGGGGATTAAACATGTTCAGCATGGCTAGGCCCAAGATATGACTAGTAGTTCTTAGTCAAAAAAAAAAAGAAAAAAAAAGTCTCACACACTTCCAGAGTTCATTATCTCATTGAGGTGCTTTCCTCAGGAAGCAGAGCAGTGTTTCACCGCAGTACACTGCTGTTTCCCTCATTATCCGGCTCCTACCTCTAAGAGAGAAGCTTGGGCTTGCTCTCAGGCAGTTGTTAACTTTTATTTTTGCGCACACAGAATCAGCATCAATTATTTAAAGATACTGTAGATAGTGCAAAAGTAGCTCTGCTGGCTTAGCACATGTCTTAGCACAATCAAAAACGATACCTTACTGCAAAAGGGAGCGGATATTTGCAACCTATAACATACCTGATGTAACTGGCATGCAAGGGTATGTAAAGTTTTAGCGAGCATGCTTTTTTATCTCGCAGGTTTTATATCCAGGATGGGTGGATTACCTTTAAAAGTGGTACAGACATCCATGTTCCCCACAGAAAGTACTAATTCCTTTAGTCATAAAGGAATAGGATTAAAAAGTATAATTTGCTGTATGAAATATGACACTATCCCAACACAGGTGAGTTTAAAACCACAAAAGGTTTTCTTCCCACATAAAATTGAACGTCCTGAAGTCATAAGTTTTGGGGTTTTTTTTTCTTCTTTACGTCTTCTTTATAATAACTCAATCCACAGCAGTAGGATCTCTAACTCTGCACTTAATGCACACATTCTGCAAAGATCTCTAAGACTACATTCACCAAAGACAACAAAGACGTGTCTTGCTATTGCAACATTGAAGATGATAAACACTCCACGGGATACCCTTCATGCATTTGTTATGACATTTCTATTCCGATGTATTAATCATCTTCGCAGGTTTTTAGACGGTGGTCTCTGAAACGTACTCTGCTCTCTTTGAACGAGACACACGCATACACGCCGAAGCACTGTTTAGAGATCAGCAACGTGGCAGCATTTGCTCGTAAGTTCAAACTTGACCTAGTTACAGGATGCACCGCACACTGTACAATGTATGCTGTCAGTGAAGCCATTTCAGCTTTGCAGATCCTTTCACTTTGGAGTCGTTACATTTCTCTTAATACGTGCTTGCTATCGCAAATTAGTTGCATCGCTCCTAAGAGAGAAGTTTGGTTAATCCGCACTGATCCGCAGCGTAGCTGAAACCGCAAACCTCAGGATTTTGTTTCCTGATAACAATTGATTTTAGAAGTCAAAAGCATTTTATAAGAAGAGAATTTCTAAGAAAAAGAATTACTTTCTTTACAGTGTACCAGAACAGATATTAAGGTGGTAAGTGCTGACACCTTTTGACTGAAAGACTCTAAGCCTAGATGTTTTACTGGCCCAGGCGTGTAAAAGAGTCCACTGGGATGCTTCTGGAGGTCCCAGCTCATGGCAGCATTCTCATCATCTACTCTCTTTAACCACTGACCTGGACACGACAGCAGTACTCATTGTTAGGAAGGCCTAGCCTTATCTTATTGATAAAGATAATGTCTTTACAAGCGATGGCATGTCAAGATGAATTATTTTATCAATATTTTGCCAGCTTGTTAAAGAGAAGTGTAAACTAAAAGGAACGAAAATGTGGTGTTTGCTCCTGCTGTGTGAAAAGAAGTTCATTGATTTCCTGAAATTTTTTAATGGTGGAACATACAGAAAAACATTTGCCCGTTTAATTAACACCAGACATGTTTAGCAAAACACAAAACAGTTAATTGATCTTCAAATAATATTCTTCATAACGGGACAGCGATTCTAAGTGAGCAGTTGCAACGTTTGTCAAGAGTCAACACAGAAGTTTATCTGCATAAAAAGAACTGGCATCTTGTCACATACCTGCAAATAATGTTAGATTTTTCATTAGCAATGACGATGTTCTTCCCGTCATCTTAAGCATTCATCGTTGGCTGTCAAGTGCAGATGTAGAAAGACAGAATATTAAAAAAAACATGCACTGAACACAATCTGGGGTTTTGCAGAATCATCTAATATTGATGTTCCTGTTCACAAGTTCCCCCATGTTAATCTCCATGTGTATGTGCAGATCTCTCCAATGGTATTTGGAGAAGCTCAGCAAACACATTTCACTGTCAGTCTCTTATTAAATACCCTAATACCCCAGTTTTACTTATTATTTTCCATGTCAAATTGTGACAATCCAGTCCATCTCGTCGCTTACTCGTGTATGAATAATGGAGTCATGACTTGCATTCTTTATTTATCCCTTCATTATGTGCTTGCATTTCTTACCAGCTCTGTCAGTTGCTGACAGTCCCAGCCAGCCAGGCCATTATGGCAAAGACACAGCATAGTAAATATGTGTAACTTAGCAGGCGTTGTAGGATTTTTTTTTTTTTTTGCAAAAGGGATTTTCTGGGATCGCTTGTTTTAACAGCCTGGCAGGCTGCCTTCCTCACTTCCATGATGAATCCCTCCCTCTCGTCCATGATACCTCCTCCACTCTTTCATTCCTGTGATGCCTTGCTCCACTGATAGAGATGTACTCCATATTTGATCGACTCAAGGGTTTCTAAAATTACTTCATAAGAAACTGGGGATGGTGTGATTTTACTTCATTTTGCTAGCCTGATGGAAGCGAATGTGACAGGGGGAGCATCTTGCAGTGTTTGTCCTGGGATATCTCTACACCAAGAGCAACAGAGAGAAGTTGCTGCAAAATTTACATACTCCAGTTTTTGTAAGTGTAATGTACAAGGGATGAAATTTGAGACCTAGAATTACAAAATTAGAATTCAATATTTAACGGATTTGAAAGAAAAGCTTGGTGAAAATCAAAATCATAGTAATGATCAAGTAAAATAGGGACTTAACTTCTGTCATTGGCAACTGTGAATGGTGATCTACACCATCTGTCACTTGTGGGCATCAATGAGAAGTCCAACAAATAAAGCCATCACAAATGTTTATTTTCATCCCTCTATCTTTGTGTCTAATCTGACATCCTATTGCATTTACAGATTATAGTGATGCCTTACTTTGTTTGACCTTCCTCATAAACCCGTTTTAATAGGAAACACATCTCGGTGAGGAAATAAAGCTGCCAATTCAATGGAATCTTTAAAACATCCCCGTCCATAGCTCTTTTTTGTGATACTACTTCAATCCGTCCTGTTCTACTACAGCCTAAAGGACTCTAACCAGGGGCCTGTACAGGGAAGTGAGTTCAACACAGTCTAGCCTTCTTCGGGCTTCACTGAGCCTGGTAATCCAGGATAACCTGTATAACAAAACTGGATTTTGACTGATTCAGTTTAAACGAAAGCTATGGTTTATATACTGGGATCTTCTTTTCATTCATATTCAACTCGCCAATTTAATTGGTGTTCTGGGAGCACTAAAAATAGGTCATATGGTGCAAATAACGTGAAAAGTGAACTAACCTGTCCCGTATAGGTTTCCATTGTGTTCTACACCAGTTAAAAGTTGAACCAGAGTTAAACCCCAAAGCAACCGGTCAGACACTGAATCTTATTCTTCGATACAGGTCTGTGGTTGGACGCCCTTTCCCATGGACTGTATGAAACATGAACATAGTATCTGTGATCTGTGTCATCTTGGTAGTCCTGTCTCTGCTGGCTCCCCACTAATCCAATAATGGATAGAGACATAGAGTTGAGGTGAGCTGAATGAAGCTTGGTTGCTTAAACGAGCTACCTTTGATGGTCAGTCAACACAACCATGCTCTCAAACATGCGGAACTTTAAGCCTTAGGATAATTCACCCCTAGTTGTTATTGGTTGTATAGAGACCGCACCTGTTTTTGTACCAGGCTGTAAACACATTTATTTCTCTTGTGAAATTGGACATTTTTTTTATGAATACTGATTTGCTTTGTAGTCAGCCTCAAGTGGTTGTTCAAGGAACTGCAGTTTTTGGCACGTCAGCGGCTTCATTTCATATTTCCACTGAGGTTGCTGCTGGCATTTCCCAGATGTATTAATTGGTCACTATAGCGGATTTCAGCATGCCACACCACTCAGTGATAGTATTACCCATTCACTAATAAAACCCAAACATGACTATTAAAACATTACGGATGTGGCACCTCTCTCAAGATTTGCCAATGTAATAATTATGAAGTGGCAAGAATTCGAAAATTGGATCCTAATCCACTTTAAGTCTTCGTCATAACTGTTTGGAGTGTAATCTCAAAAGCAAAATTGATCCTTGTTAAGCCCTCCAGCTCTTCAGAGGAATATGGCCCAGCTATGTGCACCCAAGTTTGTATTACAGAGCTAATCCAAGTTTTGG
Source organism: Protonibea diacanthus (assembly GCA_028641955.1). Classification (NCBI taxonomy): domain Eukaryota; kingdom Metazoa; phylum Chordata; class Actinopteri; family Sciaenidae; genus Protonibea; species Protonibea diacanthus. The sequence continues at coordinate 13,570,399 of CM053990.1, forward strand.
TATTAATTCCAGTTACTAAATTTATCCCTTAAAATATTTTATTTTGTTGCTAAAATAAATTGTCACACAGATTGAGTCCCCCCCCCCATCCATCTTTCCTCCTTTTATTTTTTATACCATGCTCAACTTGTACATCCCAAGAAAATGCTTTTTAGTCTGAGTGAGACACGTGGAGCTCCGCTGCGTGGGTTCACTACGAACGACCACTTTGGCATTACACAAAGTTATTTGACCTATTGCTCATATCAAATATTGATTTGTGCAGCTTTCTAAAGCTTTTAAAAGACCGGACTATAAATGTGGCCTCTCGAACAACAAGAATGAAACTTCGCTTAATGGTAATAGAAAAACAGTCATCTTTCTTCCTCATCTGCGCTGTTTGCTCTTTGTTTTGGCAAGTTCAGACATCCACTACCTATGATTCAGTGTGCAATATATCAGAACAAGGAGGACTACAGAGTATCATCCTCATTGCTTCTTTATATATCATGCTTATATAGCCCATTTCTCAGCAAAGAAGAGCATACCCAGCTACACTAAGTGCTTTACAACAACATGAAAGTAAGTAGCCCTAATGAGTATTTGCTTCTTTATATTCATATTGTGTTTGGCTTTTCATAATTCATTACTGAACAATGCTAAGAGTATACGTGGCACAGTCTCTTGTTTAAAATGTGCTCAGTGCATGCGTCTGTTAGGACTAAAGAATTGCATAAAGCATGAGAAACTGTTGTTGAGACTCCACATAATTCCACAATTTCATTCACTGTGTAAAATAAATCAGTCATCTTTTACTGTGAAACATAAGCTGTTACATTTACAGTCTCACCTCTCCTCAGGTCACTCTGACTGGTCAATAAAACTCTAGTTCTTGCCCTTTGTTCCTTCTCTTCTCTCACTGGACCTGATGATCTATGAACTTTGCTGTGGCCTGCTCGGACCAGAAGGCCAACACAAACAAAGTTCATGCTAGCTGGCTTATATGGACACAGTCACATATCACATATCACACGGTCAAACTGACACAGTTTTGCATGCAAATTAACCCTTTAGTACTGTTGTCCTGCACAGATCACACACGTACGCCTTGAATCGACCCTGATCACAGCCCCACACAAATAAATCAGGAGGAAACATCGACTAGATATACAAAAGCACAAATTAGCCAGATGAATGAATGGGCCACAGGTGTGCAAGGTCAAGTCTGATTCTGCGTATTGAATATGTAATGAGTTCCCACCGGAACATGACACAGTGAAGTACACCTATAATGGACAATACTCATAATAAAACCCCTGATTTGAATGTAATGTTGATAGACATTAGACACATATTGTTTCGCAAAGCAACAAACAATAGGAATGAAGGAGCCTCTCGAGGCATCAAACAAAGTGACACAATTGTCAACAGTGGCATGCTGGCTGAACACACAGCTGAGAAAACAAAGAAGAATAAAAAAAAACAAAAACTGAAAAGGTCCTTTCTTCACATAATTAGAAACTTGCGTGTCTGCAAAGAGAAAATATCAAGAGACACAAAGGCTAAAAGCAATAGGTTTAAACACCTGTTATTTACTCCTTGTTGTTAACTCAGCTTAGGCAAATTGTACCATTAATTCCCTAATTTTGTCTTATTTGTTTCTGAGATCTGGAAACACAGGCATCACTACTACCAAGGCAGATGGTGGAGTCAGACAATCAAACAGGTTGCAAATAAGCCAACAATTAAGCACGACCAAGTACAGGTTACAGAGAGCATTTCCAATAACCAAAAAGATTCATGTTTCTGTGCTTAACAAAGCTCCACTACAGAGAAAGACATAAATACAGGGGATTGACTCACCCTATAAACTTCTCTAAATATGTTCTGTTCTAATATTGAATGACCCCACAAGGACACCGAGGTCCTAAGGGTCTGGTTATTCCAGCATTTATAATAAGATACATTTCATACTACAATTAATGGAGTCTTAATTAATGAATTCACAGAGGAAGAGAAGTAAATCTGTGTTGAGCCTTCTCATACACTCGATGTATTGGAACTTTGGTGGACTCTGACATGCAGATTTAACTGCCGGTCGATCGTCTTGACTTTGCTGACCTCCGAGGGACCTAAGAACTGCAGAGTTCAAAACAGAGGAAGTGTGGTATTTGACCCTGCTCTGCTGGAGTATAAACTTCTCTACAAAAGCAGAAGCAAAGGAAAACAAGACATAGCAAATGGAAATTAAAAGGAAGTGTTGCAAATGGCAAAATGATCGTTGCCCTTCATTTGCACATGGATAACTGCAAAAGCCCTGGATGAACATTTAATGGTCTCCCGTCACTGCCACTATTCACTCTTGTGAATTCTATTGTCAGATTCCTATCAAAATCAGACAGGTCAGTCTCAAACACCGCTTCAGTAATTATGTATACAACTAAATGTCTGAAATGTAAATAATGTCAAATTATTTCACACAGGGACATCAGGGGGCTCTTTGGATTCATCGCGCCCAACATGACTTGTTAATAATCCAGGCATACCCTCGTCTCTCCCTATCTCTGGACCAGCACTTGACCTTGCCTCTGGTTGCGTCACCACCTCAAGCTCAAAAACACACCAGGTTAAGAAGAGATTTTTGATAGAGGGATTTCAAGGACTGAGAACTGATCAATAATTATTGAGAGGTCAGTCAGGTCAGTTGGATGAAGTCCAGCAAGGAGTAAGCGAACCACAGCTCGTGCCATGTAAAAATCCCTGTCAGGAAAAAGAAAGACGATAACTTCGACAAACAGGGTCTGGACGGTGGAAGGAAAAGTAGATCTGTAGGCAGAAACCTCAAGTGGCATTGCTTTAGGCCAGTGAAGGAAATCAACATTGATTTAAATCTGAGACTGTTTAAGGTTATGACTAGAAAAAAAAAAAAAGCAGGTCTCATACATATCGTGTCAAAGGTAGTGTCGCCCAAGTACAATGCACTTAGAAGCAGATGAGAGCTCTGTGTATCAAACTGGCTCCCTATGCGATGGTTAACAATTCAAAGATTTATTAGAAAGTAGGCACAAGAAAGAGCTGTTATTGGATGCTAGGGAATAGCAAATGCAAGTAGACATAGGCCAGTAATTTATAGTCCCACAAGAGTTATTTTTCACAGCTGAAGACATAAAATTATATTATGATCTGACAGTCAGACACATCATGGGCATAATTTAAAATAACCTGCTCGGAACCATATTTTTCCTGCACTAAGGGATTTGGATAGTTCAGTTCACATCAGTTTCATCACATCCTGTGTACTTATGAGCCCTAATTTTAGTTATTGACTTGGTAATTTAAACGATCCCTGAAGAGTTGGCTGTCACAGTGTGTCCTGGGATCTAGTCTATTTTACATAGTCAAAATTACCCAGAGCACTTTTGGAACAAGTAGCAGGCCAAGCCCGCTAATCTTAGAGAAATAATGTACTCTGGGTGATGTGGCCCATAGTAGGTTTCTGAGGGAATTTTGTGATCGGCATTTGCCACCACGATCTTTGTCAGTTTCTTGGCCCTTAGGGAAAAAACATATATGGCCAAACAAAGTGGAGCCCGGGTGATGCTATAAGGAGGGACAAGTAAGTGGCAAACCAATCTACTTAAAAAATATGTTTCTATTGTGTCACTGATAAAAGTTAAGCTTGTGGATATGGGTAGTTTGACACGGGAGCATATGCAAAAAGATACACTCTCACCCCTTAAGGGGGGGAGAATACTCAGAACTGCTTTTCACATGGTTGAATAACTTCTTGCTCACTTCATCCACACCGTTCCAATGCTGCATTTGTTGTATTTGGTCACCTGCGGCGGAGGTAGAGGTTAGAAGCCAGGCTTTTCATTCGTGAAAAAACCACAGCATTTGTGGCACTTTTCTTATATGCAACCAAGTTCAACATTATGAATGTTGTCTAGATGAGAAAATGAAAATGTGCGAGTTGATCCCAAGCTGTTTAAACGATATGACTCTCTCTGATGGTGAGCTTTTTTACACCACCTTTGAGTGTGGTAGTATTAGGAAGATTAGAAACTCTTTCCAACATGGTCAGATTGTAAGAGCTAGATCTGATGGGCCCTTACGCACTTTGGTTCAGAACAACATATGTCAGAATATCTTTGCATATGCATTGTTTGCAGAAGATGAATCCAATTTTGAGGTCAAAGTGTCAGAAGTCAAAATTACCTCTTGAGCAACATTGGTAGTTTGTCCTTCCCTTTAACACCACCATCAAGACAAAATGTCCACTGCACATTGCACAAGAAATATAACTGTAATAGGCCACTTTCATTTCAACTTTGGAACACTGCCCCCGGGACTTTAAACTTTTAGGGTTTCGTAGTGCTGATGGGAAAATATGGTCTACTTGTGTTTAAACTGTTTGATGTAAGAACTAGAGTTTTAATATACACAGAAATCCCGAGTGCAATTTAGCAGGTGTTTGGTTATATCCGTTTCTACACTTTCTCTTCTCACATAGCAGTGTTGGGGATACATAAAAGTATATGATCTACCAATTACTTCACACTGAAAGAAGTTGAACTTACTGCTTACACAGACATCTTTGCATTTGATTTGTTAGAAGTTTCTAAGAACTACTGTTGTTTGGGATACATTTGTGCTTATACATTTTTCTAAGTGAGATAAGAAGACTAGAAGACATCGATCCCATAACTGTGTGTTAGCTGACTTAGTCGATCACTCACCAAATCTGGGAAGAATATAGCCAGAGAAGCTGCACAAAGATTCTGGGTGGACGGATAATGTTATTTTGAATGGTAGCAGACCCAAAATGCAAACACCAACCAGAGACCAGAGCCATCTTATTCAAACAGAGGTGGTGGTGCAACCACCATTGACTGGAGCGGTCTTAAAGGAGGGAGATCAAAGACGGTGCAGGGCTGCGGGTGGCAGAATACTTCAGGAGCAGCAGGTGCTAGGATAAGGCAGAGCTGGATGTGGCAAGGGAATGACGGAAAGGAAATTCACAAACAAATATTCTGAAGATCTCAGGGTTGGCCGTTACGTAGCTACCATGGAGAAGACTGAACAATCTGACAGAGTCTGGAAGGTTGAACTTGTGTTTTATACAACGGGTTGATTGGTTGATGAGCAGCTGGTGATAAGGTGACAATCAGGACGTCCAACAACACATAGAAAGGACATACAAACAAGACAGACAGACACTGAAGGACAGCCTTTAAAACCACAAATTGCTGATTTTAATATTTCTGTTTATGTATAGATGAGTAAACTAGGCACAACTTATTATTCAGTTAGCTTTAGAGGCACTGGTAGGAATTTTTTTCACTTTTGACATTCAGCAATCTCCCCTTGCTTCCTGTTTTCATGCTAAGCTACGAACGGCTAATGCTGTCCCAAACTGAAGGTGCTATCAATTTTCTCATATCAGTCTCAAAAAACAAAACAAATATGCAGATTTTCTAAAATGTTGAGCCACAAATAATTGTCATAATCTTTGCGTTATTGCATTAAAAAACTGAAACACCTAGCTGAATTTACTTTACCGAATTGTTTCCCTGTGTTCTTTTTATTTTTCTTCAACATGAAGATCAGTCAGACATTCGATTTGTATACAGCAAAAAGAAATGAGAAATGTGAGTGGTTGTGGATATGACATGCCGTGAATGATATGAGCCACACTCATGCAATAAATCAGATATGAGGCAGAGTATGTGCCTTTGCAGACAAAGCCACAAGGACACTCTAAAAGATAAAGTTTGACAAACAAAATTCTCAAACTTCTTGTATATGTAAATAAATGCAAAAACTTGGCAGGCGTCTGGGAATGCAGCCTTGTCATACACGAATTTCATTGGCTTGAAGCGGGAGGTAACACTGAAACATACTGACGACGCAAGTTTGACGCTTCAGTAAAATGAATATAACATTTTCTCCTCAAAGTTCACCCAAATGGGCATCATTGTCGTATAGAAATGCCAGGCTGGTGTTTCTGTTGTTTGGCAGCCACCTGCATGACAAGGATAATACATTTTCTTCAAAACATTTATAGTAAAAAGTTGTGCTTCCAATGCAAATTCATGCTTGGAAAAAAAATGAGTTTTTGGAACACGCTGAGCCTACAAAGGGGCAGTGAAGAGAAGAGAAGTGGATTATTCTGCAGTTTCTATGTTTATTTGGACATTTTGGCCTATTTTAACCATATTGGTTCCATGTAATGCCAAGAGGTGAGGTGCAACTGACACACCGTTTATTCTCATATTACATCGATTCACCTCCCCGTTACAAGACGAGACAACCACTCTTGTTTTTGAAGGCACTGCATTTTTCAGAGAAATAGCAAGACCTTCGTTTACAATCTACAAAGGTACAAAGCATATTTCTTTCATGCTTGTTAGTCAGAGATGAACACATCGTATTCAGGAGTATTTATACCTCTCCTAGCTAGTCTGAGCAGGAAGAGGTCCCAGCCATGATCGCAGCCTGATACTTAAATAACTAACATGCGTACTTGCATGCATGCATTCATCATTAGGTTGGATTTCATGGTAAGAAATAATGAGGCCATGCCACACCTGGTATGAACATGTGTCTTGGGTAATCCGATAACCCAAAATGTATGTTAATGGTACGTATGTGGGCAAAAATCGCCAACGGGAGCAAAGAGAAATTTAGTTTAAATCACTGGAACGGGTCTTTAGTTTCGGTCCTTGCAATAATGTTTCTGCGAGCTTTTCTTATCATAAAAGCACAGAGGTGAGAAATTCAGGTAAAATGAAAGCCTTTAATTGGCTGAAAATTAAACGGAATGAATAGCCATTAACCGTTAACCAACCTGAAAGTTACACCTTCCCTTTTTCTAGCTGTATCAACTTACAGAACGCTTTTTGTTTGTGGCGGAGAAATGTGATTCATTCTGTTTGCACAGCACATATTTCTATTTATATATCTATTTCAACACGTAAGGATAGTTGAAAATGCCCCTAACTATTGTGTCAAGTAAGAAAGCGTGATGGCTTAACAGGTCGTTAACACAGCCATGCAACGAGATTAACCAGAGTATTGATTATGAATATGAGGCCGTGCCAGTGTATGTGATGTTTGATGTGATGTCAGAGTAATTTTAGGGCCACTCTGTCACTGTCATGGTTACCAGCAGCAGCTATTGTGTTGCTGAAGCAGCTGAAAGGACCATTGTGGACTCCCGAGATAGCTGACACGCAGCTATCTCAGGGTGTCAGCAAGTCTCAATCATTCCCACCAGCCGGTGCCACACTGTGAGTACTTGCAAAAACGGCGCTGCTATATTTGCAATAACATCCTGCAAAAAAAAGAAATCACGAAGAAGAACAACAATCTTGTTGGTTTGTGAGGTTTTCAGAGGGTGCCATTGAAATAGCAAACAAGTAACATGGTAGCAATACTTTTTAGAAGCGATTTTACAAAAAAAACAAATCTCACTTTTGATCAGGAAATGCCATATGAGAACTTCTAGATGTCTGCTGTTCAGATGCTCGCCCAGTGCATGAGCCAAAAGAGCTTTCCATCATCCGACACAAAACTGCTCGGAGTTTTGTGTCCGTGTTGTTGCTGTGGGGATGAATACATTTGTGTTTTTCTCCATGTCGCAGTCTGCTCTGGGATTTTTTTTTTTTTACAAATATTAAACCTTAAACCTTGTGTGTCAAGCTCTCATGGCTGGTGTACATCTCACTCTCAGAAAAAAAAAAAAGTGGATGAGCCTGTTCCAAAATCATCAGGTTCGTGGGCGATTTTAAATTCATGACATGTTTCAATGCAGCGTGAGTGAGTTGTCCTTTGGGTGTGTGTTGGACTGTATGCTTTAAGCTAACTGAAAGTACATCAAGCAAGTACAGCGAAGTGATTATGAAATGTTGGGCACAACGCATGGGTATGTTAAAGAACTGTGAGACGTGTATTATAAAGAAGAAACAAGATCATCTCTCTGTGGCTTCTGTTGTGAGACTAAATTTCCCAGGCATGCGATGTATAATTCATTTAGAATAACATTTACTCCTCTGCAGTCTCCATCATGAAGGGAGAGGGAGTGACAGGAATGAGGGGTAACAAGGAAGAGAGGGAAGGAAAAGCACAGACAACATGGAATCCCACTTTTGAAATCTTCACTTCTTAATAGACATAGGGAAGAGATGGGCAGTGCGCACACTAACTGGATACCAAAAGGGAGACAACATACAGCAAGAGAGAGTGTCAGTCTGACTTTAAACACCACCACAGCAACAGGCCTACTACCTGCTTCACATCCAGAGTTGTTCACAGTCAGTCATTTTAATTAGCCATCCTTGGCATGGCTGCGATATATCACGTGTGAACAGAGACTGCTCGGAGGGGCTAGTTGTTAGCGATAACAGCAGCCATGGTGGAGCTTGTAGTAGTCTGTGAGCTTTTCAGGCAGATAGAAAGTGAGTCACGGCTGGTAAAGTGAACATAATTAACCTCAAGGGAGCAGGACAGGAGGCAAGAGCCTCAGCCCCTGATCTCAGGCATGGCAGCCTGTAGGGTGGGGAAGTCGGAAAAGATAGGAATGCATGTGTGTGCGTGTGTGTGTGTGTGTGTATACGCCTTTGATTTCTGTGATTAAATCTGTTTAAAACACCTTCATTGTGTAACAATTGAATTCGCACCGCGTGAAAATCAGGATGAAAGACGAACAGGAACACGGTGATAGGCAATCTTTGCCGTGAGAAGTAGCTAGACGGGCAAAGATTAACAAACAGACCAGCATGTAACATCAAAGTAAGATGAAAAGCTGACAGAGGTTCACTGATGTCAACAGAAATACGTATTTACTGGAACAGATGACCTCCGGAAAGTTCAAGGACGAGTACTATTTTTATTTATTTATTTTCCATTCTTTTCAGACTAAGGCTTCTTTTTCAAAACTCCTACTAATATGACACTGTCAGCTGCTTCAGGTGTCATCACATGACCTTAGTGCAAAACATCAGTCGGGTAGTCATATGAACAACTTGTCCACGAGCAATAATTTCTCTCCCACCAGAATTTTTTGATAGTGCCTGGTGCTGATAGAGATCCCCATCGTAGCAGCAACAGTTACCGACAGAACCACTTCCTCTTTTGCTTAGAAAAAATAAAAGCATGAGAAAGTTTGTTTTACGCAGCAATGCTCTTTCAAACTAATTTGAGAGCTTTTATTCTAAAAAGGTTCTGACCAAAGTTCAAAAGATGAAATAGCCACCATGTAGTGTTACGAAGGGAAAACGCTCCTGCAAACGATTCAAAGATTATACTTATCATATGTGACCGTGGGCCATGGCATCACGCATAGGAACAGTAGCAAAGCAAATTGAGTTTAATTTCATGAAAAACATTGACAAGAAAATCTGTCACTGCCAAGGTAGAATTTTCAGAGTGAAAGCATTTCGTACAATTATTACCAGAACAAGTTAGTCTCCAGTGTGAAACAAAGAGGCAGTCAGTCATTCTCAGAATTAAAATGATTTCATACGTATTGTTCTCAGTGCAGAAATAAAATCGAGTTTGTTAAGTGCATTTCATGTGTCACATAGGCTTAAGTTATTTTTATCCATTCTCTCCATCTTCCACACATGGGTGCCTCATAGGGCGGCCAGTTGTCACTACTATTGTATTCCTTAAAGAAGCACAAAAGTGCTTCTTTTTTTGTAACATTCATTCACAAAGTAAACCCACTCTGAACAGAAATCCAGTTCCATTTTTTTAAAAATCAATCAACCTCTTAAAATGTCCTTTAAGCATGTTCCATCTAATAGAAAAAAAAAAAAAAAAAAACTACCCAGAGGCCAAACAAGTACAATGACTCAAGTACTGTACTGTGTTAAGTGTTTGTACTTTACTTGAGTATGTCCATTTAATACTACTTAATACTTCAGCACTTTATCTGACAGTTACAGTTTCTACAGCCACTTTTGAGATGTGACATTAAAAAACATAAGATTATAAAACACAATGGATTATTAGAGATGACCGGCGCTCTAGACGTCTGCTTATTCAAATCGTTTTGCTTTGCTATAAATAAGTTCAAAATTCATAGTCACGACTATGACGTAACGAGAAAACCAATTTACTGCACCCTGATGTTATTTAAAAGGCATTACACTTCAATATCAAATCCAGTGCAGTCTATTCTGTGCATGGTTTGATTTTTAATGCAAGAAATACGAACTCCAAAGCAGTGAGGACGAAGACAGTCAGCAAACAAAGCTATGGTGCTCGCTAGTTACAATTCTTTTTGCAGACTCAGAGTACTGATCATATTCTTGTCCTATCTTTGCCTGCTCTGTGAACTACATTGTTGACCTTTCAAATATGTGGGGTTGTCTCACTTTTCCAATGGCTTTTGAGATTTTGCAAGTGACCCACTGCACTTGAGTCAACACTGCAATGTTGGAACTCAATAAAAAATATTTATTAACAGCTTCCTATAGGTTCTTTTTTTTTTTTTTACGCCGCAGAAGCACCTTCATCATGCAGAGGTGTAACATTTTTCACAGTGAGGCACAGTAATTCATCACCATGAACTTGTGTGATCCTCTTTCTAAATTTTGCAAAATTAATGTTACAATCGGTCATATTTCCTCCGTTACTCTATCATGCTTCCTCATCCCGGATCCTGGAATGTTAGACCAATTTTTCAGTTCTTTTGGAGATTAGCATTGAACTCACTCGTAGAACAGTCATAATGTACACTCATTTTGTTTTTAATCATAGATGATAAGTGCGATTGGTTAATCTTGCCTCCTCCTTGTTATCCTTCTTTGTTCGGATAAGATCGTCCTTAGACTTGGTGGTTTTTCCTTTTTTTTTTATGATCATGTTGTGTTATGAGCTACTCTTATTCTGAATTCAGCTACAATGATTGTGTTTGTGGACTGCAAATTTCACTGCTCACAGCTAATGGAGGATATCCACCACCTCAGGTCAGAGCTTGAGGAGAAGGGATCACCTCACTGAAGGTTTTGTCTCCATAGCTGCTGCCCAGGGAAAACATATTTTCTACTTTAAGTCTTCCATTCTTGCTGTCCCAGTGGCTCAATTGTCCTCCTCCCTGGTGTCAGCAATGGTCTTGGCTTCTGTGGCCAGCCTTCCCTGGCTGGCCTTGATGTATGCCAGCACTGTGCCGGTCTACCTGGAGAGTCGAGCAAGAATGATAAGTGGCCATTTTTTCCCCAATAAGATCTGGATGAAGCGGCACTCGGTACCACCACCATTGCTGCTTCCTCAGACCGTGACGTTACATCAACCCTAGATGATTCAGAGGTTGGCACCGGAACCAAGCTCATGGCACCGGTTCACATCTCCACTCCAGAGTTGTCCCAGCTGCTCTGGACAGAGGTGGTACACTGGCAAAAAGAGAGATCAGGTTGGGGAAATGGGTTCTTCTCAACCCCCTTTAACACTCTCTAACAGTTTCAATCTAGACTTAAAACCGCTTGTTGACCAAGCATTTGCAGCTGTGGCCCCCCCACCCTGTGGAACTACCTTCCCCAAAGTATAAAAAAGCAGAGTCAGTTTTTAACTTTAAGGAGGTGCTAAAAACTCACCAGTTTCCTAAGCACTTTGTACAGCAATATCCTTTTATTGCTTGTTTTTTAGTGGGTTGTTGTTGTTTTACTGTTTTAATTACAGTATTTTTTATTTTGTTATTTCCATTTTTTTTTACTTAGTTCCTGTTGTTTTTATATTTTTATGTCCTTTTTATCAGTATCTTTTAACTCTGGTTTTGAAAGGTAAAAGTGCTTCATAAATAAAGTTCACTTACTTACTACTTTTTTTTTTTTTTTTGTAGATATAAGCAGCATGCTAAGGTGGCACTGGAAACTGGTGTCCCATCTGTGGACTAGATGGTGGCAAACAGATTCAACATCACTAAATCCACTCTCCCAGCACATCTGCATGGTTTCTGTTCTCTTATAAACACCCATCTGTCACATCATATTTCCTGTCCCACAGGGTGAGCCCCGCATGTATCACAGTTAGGATTTCAAACAGCGGGATTTTCTAACACTATCAGTGGAGCTGATGGATGCCGCATTCCCATTGTGAAGCCATGCTGTGAGAATCATGAATAGAACAAACTGAACAGGAAGCAGTTCAACTCAGTTATATTTACAGGGCTGTGTCATAGTAAACCGTTATGTCATGTCGGTGTGTGGGCCAACCCTGGTAGCTGGCATGATTCAAGAGCCTTTCACCTCTAAGAGTTTGAATAACTTAAAGATGATCTACAGTCCCGGGTGGCAGATGGAACGAATGTGACTGTGGGCTTGGCACTCCCTCTGCTGCTTACTTGTGCATGAGTGATGAACTCTTTACTGTCGGCCAGAGGCACTTACACAGGAAGCTGAATGTTCAGGTGTTTTCACATAAAGGACCTCAAGAACTGCTAAAAGGCATCTATTTGCATCTAAGGGCTCTATTTACAGAATATGACAGACATGGTATATCAAATCACCTGAAAGGAAAGGGAACCATTGTGTTTTCTTCCATACAGACTGATGATCAGGGCAGGATATGTTCAAGTAAATGCATCCATTGTAACACACTGGAAGGGCCAACTGAAGAGAAAAACATTTAGTGGATATTTGCACTTGTAATATATACATGTTTCAATAGTGTAGGACTGAACTCTGTTTAGACTGGTTGGATGAGGATGTGGAAGTGGTACAGGTGGTCAGGCAGATGGAGAAAAATTAGGAGAGGGGCATGAGTTTTCTGTAGAAGCCGCCAAAATGACTACTTACTAAATCTTCCAGAAGCATTTTAGTTAGTTAGCTAATTGTTTAATTCCCGTATTATCTTACTTGCTCCATCATTGCTGAGTAGCTTTTATCTGAGAAAGCAAATATCAACTGCCTATCCATCTCTCCACTCAATATTGTATCAGGCTTTCCTGCTTCATCACATTCTTAAGTCTTTCAACCATTGGTTAGCTCACAGACAAATTGATAGAGCCTTGACTGTCTCTCATCCTGACTGGTGTAGCTTTTCACTGATGTGCTGCCGCAGATGCCCCATATATCAAAAGACATACTGTGCTGAGACAGCTCTAATAGTAAATGACATGTTAAAATCCTGCGGGTACCCAAATATGCAACGCTGAACACACCAATGATCACTGATGAATATGTATGATGAGTGAAATGCTAATATTGTGCAACAAATAGCTGATAAATGAAGGGGAAAACCATAAGTAAATCCCCATAGGTGTTAATATAGTTTGAGATATGGTGACTGTGACGGTCATAGTTTGTGATTAATAGAAATTTCACACAAACCATACTGTGAGCCCTTGAGCTTGGGTGTCTCTTCTTGTTTCTTATTATTTGTCACTTATACAAGTAGTCTGCATATGCATATATAGGATGACTCATTCTCATGTAGACAGCGATGCTTGACTTTCTAACCACAAAGAACAAAGGGCTCCATTGCACATGCTTCGATTTTTAAAGTCAGTGGCTAAATTACCGTAGATCTGACATCTGTCACACAAATTTGACAAGAAAAATGACAAGAATCAGAATGCTGAACGTTATATGACAAAAAAACAGAAATGACAATATTAAACAGTGTACACCCTAGCCAAATGTAGAAGTTGACAAGACATCACAGAGATTTTATTTTGTGGGGATTATCCGTATCACTTCAGCCTTGGGTGGATAGAAAAATAGTACTTTCTATCTTAAGCTGTGCTTGGGAGGTGACAGAGTTGTAGAGGGTTCTCAGCCACGCCAGAGTGCCATGCTCAGTCATCAGCAAGTGATTTCCCATCAAGCATTGAACTTGTGCAGTTGGTTGAGAGCAACTGGGGCACACGGCTCTGAAAACTGCAGCTGCCTCCTGTCATAAGGTCGTCGTTGCTCATATCAGCTTGACACCACAGCGAGTCAAGTCAGCGTGGGTTCCCGAAGAAACCAGCAGTGACTGATCTGACTCATCTTAAACAAACTTTTTTTTTAATTTTGGCATCTCATCTGAGACTCAAAGGACGACACTGACGCCTTTCGCTCTCTTGATCTTGTAGCCAAACATCTCTCATTTGGATGATTACATTAGTGCCATTCTCCAGCTGGTGGACTGTGTCTTTATGTACAGAATTGTGCATTGGAGAAGAAACGCTGTAAGTGAGACATCATGTGTAAACCGAGCTATGCTTAAAGGGTTACTTAAAGGTGTTGGTCGCTGCCAAAATAAAGTCTGTCAGAAGTGAGAAAACAATATTAGAAGTCTACATGTCAGAGGTCAAAGTTGAACCAGGAAGTTGATCTATAAACTATGATTGATGGTTACAACAGGTAGTTTTGGTATAATAATGGATACGAGACCATTGCTGACACCGGGAAGGAGGGTGATCAGGCATCTTTGGGTAACAATTTTACCTAAGCTGGTAGTATCTTTACAGTCTGTCTCAATGCTTGCTTTGTTTCCTGCCTCATCCGACTTCTTTTTAGCAATGTCGTCATGTCTATGAATACATCTGAAACATTGTCCGTATAAAGCAATTGGATAATAATGGATAATGGATATCTTACCTGTAATTTCAAACACAATTGTGCTAAATAACCCCTCATCCGGTGTGTCTCTTTCAGAATTGTTGCTTCACATTCTGATTAATCCATGATGTGTCAACAGATACAGCTATGTGCGTGTTTTCAGTCTGATGATGCAATTTTTTTTATCTACTGCAAATATAATTGACTCATTAACTGGAAAATTAAGTCCTCAGGATGAAGAACGCACACCACCCACCCCTTCTCAGTATTTTTGAAAAAGACTAATTCTCACATAGCTGACGTCCATGTTTAATTTAGTAGTCGGACACAGACGTTATACTGCAGCTCCCTCTAGTGTGACACCAAGGCTACTGCAGTGATTAAACAAAGCTGCTATCTATTAGAGATAAATACAAAAAATGGAACAGCCATGACAAAGCAATAATTTCAAATCACATTTGTTTGCATCTGCCATTCAGTGTTTTATATTTCTAATAATAGTCCAGGTAGTGGGTATCATAGCAATATGGGTTTGGAATAGCAGCTTTAAATCTTCCACTCCTAACTAAACTACAGATTGGGTGAATAGATGCCCACTTTATTTGCTACTCTGTAGGGTACAAAGAAAAGTCGCAATATTTCAAAAACAAGTATCTTAATTTGTGAGTTATTATTTATTTTTAAGTGCATTTTATGCACGACTAGCTTGTTTCTGAGCTTTGCCTCTTGTGTGTTTACTCAGTCCGTCTTCATTGGAGGTCTCTATGATGTAGAGGAAGTCATGTAGTGATGTCCTCCAGGACTGATATTAGCAATATGTGCTTACAATCTATCATCCTGATTGTCCATACTGCGATTTTAATATGTTGGTCTAATCTGTAATACGACATCACGGTAGAGGGATCACTGCTCTGCTGTTCTTCCTGAAGTTTCTTCCATTTTTTCCCCTTGTTAAAAAGGTATTTTGGGGAGAGTTTTTGCTGATCTGAATCAAGGGTCTAAGCATAGAGGGTGACAGATTGCAAAGCCCCATCAGGTAATTTTGTAATTTGTGATGTTGGACCATATAAATAAAAGTGACTTGTCATGACTTGTCTCAAAGCTCTCTCCTGTTCTGCGCAGTTTCATTGGTATAAGGGGTTAGATATATTCAAACCTTACACTTTCATGCGGATATTAAGGAATCGTCATTCTTGTTAAGCCTTGTTGAATATGAAACTTTGACAAAACAACCTCAGAAAGTGCCAAGAAAGTAGCTAATGTGCTCAGGATAATGAGAAGTTCGGTTCCATCTACAGTTCAATGACAAATAAGTGAACTACATCCACTGACAATGTCTCTGTGATACAAGTGAAATCTCCACAATAAGCTAGTCGACCTTGAGTTGAAATTAATTTGTCAGACTGCAGTTTGCAGGACAAGAATGAGCCTTGAACGATATGGTACCTTATTATGCCAAACTCATACAAACCTTTACATGGAGTTCATGTGGTGTTTCAATAGGCTTGTGTCTATAAAAGAAGAACTGTTTTTCCTATTTAGGTGCTGAAGAACTTTACTATGGAGAGACTTGACTTCATCCAACACTTTTGAGATGATGCAGACTAGGAGCCAAGTGTTATTTCTCAGCATCAGTGGCTGACTTCTCTCTGAATGGAGACAATCATGATGAAGTGACATGTTCAACAAGCTTTTAGACTTTTAGTTGAAAAATGTCACATTTTTGTGACAAATAAGCTAGGATGTGGGTAGAATTCAACATCTATGTCCTGTCTTTTCGAAAGCAGAAAATCACTTTCTGTGCAGCATGTCACCGTTGTAACAGACAGATGTAGAATATTAACCACGTGTTGAAAAATTCATTTCGACATGGCAAGAAGTGTGGGGATCTGACTTGTTGTCATGTTTTTCTTCACGCGAATCTTCTTGTTTTTAATTTTAGGTAAGATAGGGCCCTGCTAACTATTTAATCATCTTACCAAGGGGTCTTAAAACCTGATTGAATCAACACTGTACAGACAGGCATGCAGAAAACATGATGGCCAGCTGCTTATCCTGCACCACCACCTAGTGGAAATATTGCAAAACAGCACCTACTAATTCATCCTGTAGCTGAAACATTAATGAATTTATATATGTTTTATAAGATTAAAAAAAAAGTTGATGACAGAATAAAATAAATGTAAACAGACATAATTCAGCTCCAGGCAGAAACAAATGCAGCAATGCCTAAAATGAACCTATTTTAGGCATGGTTTCAATCAATTGAATCTTTTTCCTTCCGCATGAACACAGCTAAGAAGTCTGGAAGCATTATAATAACTTTCTGTTCAACTTCTTTTGCTCCATCGTCCGTCCTTTTTTCATTTAATTTCTGCGTATCTTCTTCCTTTATTCTTCAATTTGAAGAATAGAAGATTGATTATGTAACTAAGTCAGGTAATAAAAAATCTCTTCCGTCTGAGTGCACTTGAAGCTTTTATTGCTTCCTGATATTTCAGCTTTATGGTGGTTAAAATGATATTTGATCAGGAGCAATTCAGCAGAATATGGACTCATTTTGAATTAGTGTGAAGCAGTAAGGCACTCTAAAGTCCCCATTGCCATTTTTTGAATGTTTAAGTTAACTAGGGATATTAACCAGGCTTGCCTTAAACTGCTAGTGGTAATTTATGTTGTTTTATTGATCCAGTTGTAGATTACAATTCTGTTAGGGAATACAGATTATTTTCCAGATCATGCATGCTCTTTCATGGCTTGATGTCCACAAACACAGGACTTTGCTAAACGTGTGCATCACTGTGATTCATGTGCTAACAGGTTTTCAAGTATTGTTTTTAATATGAGTAACCTCATATTTAGCCTTTAGCCTAACCCTTACTTTATTGTATAACCCAATGTTTGTCTCTATACAAAACGCAAAGTCACACACATTTCACCCTCTGGCTGCATTTGTGGTCCGCTCCGACTGCCTCTGTGGTCAACTCAACCTGAAAAACGAACACAACGCTTAAATGAACTATCCAAAACATTTAATTTACTATGTTACAACCATTCTAATTTTTTTTATTATTATTTACCCATCTGACTTTTCTGCTTCGTAGATTTTTTTTTGGTCTATTCGCCTACTTCTGTACGTTTGATTGCATTGGTGTCTTATGTTTTACATTGTCTGTGTGGATGTACATTGGTGTGTGAAGGTATTGTATATCCCAGTATGTTAGAATAAACGTGTTTAGGTGTTTGTTTGGTCCTTGTTTTGGTTATTATTTGGATATTTATTTGTGAATGATGAAATAACTACCTTGGTCATTAGTAGATGGTAGATTAATCCCAAAGTTATCTTAAATTGGCAGCCAAAGGGTAGTGTGGCCATCCAAACAATTTGCCACCACTTCTTAGACAAGTGTCTGAAGAGTTTAAGCCAGTCCAAGTGAAGTCCAACTTGAGGTACTGCTCATCCAAATCTAGTTCCTATTAAGGAAAAAATATAATAGGGGTTTAGGATAATCCTAAAAGCCTGCAGTCACACTGAAATTCATTTGCTATTCATTTCATGAGGAGGCGTGAGATGCATTCAGTTCCTGTCAAAAATTCACCCCCCCCCCCCCCCCTCCTTTACCTCCTGTAGTTCTCTGATTCAACTCTGACCCCCAACATAACGAGGCCCCCGTTTCTAAATAATTTGAGTGAAAGGGTGGGACTGACCTCTCTGTCAGGAAATATTGATTGTTGTCATTTCTTGTTTGTGTAACTGCCTGTCAGAGTGACAGGAGAGTAGGAGGGATGCTGTGCGAGTGTGAGGACAGTGATAGATGATATGAATTTATTTCTGCAGAATGCAGCCACACTTACAATAATACCAGATGAGGATAGGTGTTCATATTGCCTCACATTATAATGATGTCTTCATTCAGAGACTGGGACTCTACAATTAAACCGCAATTAACTGCAGGCAGTGGGAAGGAGCATCTGTTTTATGGAGATTTCAGCTTATAAGAGTGTTGAATGAAATGGGGGGAAAAAGGCTAATACATTTACAAAAGAGGGAAAACAAAAGGGCAGGAGTAGACAATGAGATGAAATGAAGGCAGCAGGACACGACGCAAGCAACAGATTTTTAGAAAAGCAAGCCCCGGCGGGTCTCCTGACATGACCCAACCTCCTGTCGTTCCTGGTTATTCATGCAACAAAATTGCCATTTTAATGGCAAAAACACTTCATCAACATGTCAATTCATATTGCAGAACAATCAGAGTTGGAAAAGAGTATGCAGTGATTGTACCTTTAACTTTTAGTAAAGTGTGGAAGAAGTGTGTTCTTGTGTGTGAGTGTATGCAAGTCATAGAAATCCAAAATACAATCAATTATATTTCAGTGTTATGTCATGTAGATTCATATCAGCCTCATTTGGATGGAAAATAGCCCTTTCAGTAGCTAAAAAGTTGCCTATTGGAGAAAGTTTCACCAGAAATAACTTCTTAGGACACTCCTGTAATTGTAGGATAAGATAGGACAGGATAGAAGCTCTTCCTGAGCCTTTCAGTTCTGGCCTGGTATATCCGGAACCATCTTCCTAATTGCAACAGAGAGAAAAGACGGGATGTTTGGGATCCTCAGATTCTCCTAGCTTTATTTTTATGTCAGGCGTCTGTACCAGACAGCGATCATCCCTGTCAGGATGCTTTCAATGGCGCAGGAGTAGAAATTTGTCAGTATTTATAGGGAAAGTCTCCCCTTTTGCTTTTCTCACCACAGAATCAGGATGCAGCGCACAGTTCAGGCACCAAGGTTCTTGAAGCTATCCACTCTTGATGTTAAGGAGGGGACATAGTTAAAGGTGTTAAGGATGAGGGTGATAATTGGGTGTTGTGTAGTGAAGTAAATACTGAATTAGAATTTGGACTCTTCCTCTTAGCTCATTCATGAAGGAAATGTTCAGAACTGCAGGATCACATAAAAATTGGGGATAAATAAGGCTGCAGAGCAGTTACTGCGCTTTCCGTGATGCCAGTAATTGTGTTGTTAGCTGAGAAGATGATAGGCCCATCAGTCATTTCAGCTCCCTGTGAAAATGATTTGTATGAGGTATGTGGGATGAGATAGTTGAGGTGGATGGGATTATTTTTTGTTGGCTAGAACCTACAGTAGGCTGTGTTTTTTCTCTTAATCAAATTGCCAGCAGAAGCCAGGCAGCATGTTGCCATCTCAGGATATAAATATGCCTGCTTTCAAACCAAACAAATGAGAATTTGTGAATTTATTTACAAAAAAACAGCGTTTAAATATATAATGTAATGGATTGCTGTGGGGTGTGTTTATCAGACATTTATTTATTTTCTTTTTTTAAAAAAAAAAAGGTGCACAGCATAAAACTATTTTATCTGTGGGCTGAGTTGATCCATTTAGAACGAGCGACATATTAAAGCGAAGAGAAAAGTCACTTATCAAAATAACATTCATGAAACGGTTGTAGTTATGGCACATTTATCCCTGGTGTCACTCAGGAGTCAAATATGAGCCTCCATTGGTAATGACTTCCAACCTAATTACATCAGAGTACGGAAAGATTCATTAGTCCATTTCTGATGTGGTCGTCGTCTAATTAATTCAATCCAAGTGGATGTGAGTTGAGAGTTGATAGTTCCGTGTTTTTTTCTTACCATTTTGTCCTCTTTCATTGTGTGCCACTGTGTATTATGTTTTGCTTTGTGGTGAGAGCAAAATCGCACCATAAACATTCAAGCCAACAACTCCAATGTTGTCCACCATACACCAGGCAATGTGTCCAGTGGTGTTACAAGTCAGAGAAAAACATAAACAGTCAAAAACAAATGAATTGTAAACCAGATTGTAGACGTGCGTTTGAATGTACCAGCAGCAAAAGCTCATATTGTGCTCTGCTTATTTCTATTCCACAAGCTATCTGACCAAATGTTTCCAGCTAGTCAAGACAAGTTGTGGTTGCTAATGTTTTAGACATGCTAACTCAGGAGAGCAAAGTGTTTTGATCAGGATTGTGGTCTTTTTCCTCATTATCTGAACATAACAAATAGTGCTTATTGTGGTAAATTCAAGCCAAAATGATCCTGTACAACATTATAAAGAGAAATGTTTGTCTTCAGGTCACTCACCTCCTTTGTGTCTCCTCTCCAGGGTGTTAGCTAAAAGAGTCCCCAGGGTACTTGAGTACCAATTTAAAGTTTCCAGGAGATACCATGTGCTAATTAGTGTAGGAGAGAGCGTACTTTATTTGCTCATTAGGGTTTCTGTAATTCCTTTGTAACATGTAGGAAAAAGTAAGATCATGCAGACTAATTGTTAGTGCAACAGCATAGATGTGTTTTAAGATATTTGTTGTGTTTGTATGAAGTTTGATGTCAGGTGAGGGGCAGATTCCCCCACACTGTGGAGGGGTCCAGGTCACTGCCAGTGGCAGGTGAGGCATGTAAAGTTGGGAGTTTCCAGCAGCTGCTGTCAGGATCACATTCTTCCCGTGGTCTACAGTATTTTATATAATTTATGTAATGTATTTTATATTATTTATAATAAACACCTGTTGGTCTGCACCTAACCTCTGCTTCAAGCCTCTGCGTTCAAAGTCCAGTTGCTACAAGACCATCTTATCTTATTGTTGGCAGTATACCTGTAGGTTAGCAAAATACTCACTGGCCCTGTTTAAACCTGGCATTAGCATGGATCTGTTTCTAATTTCTATATGCAAATAAACACATATATTAGTACAGTTTTCATTGTACTTTGGTCCATATTCTAATCAGACAGCATGATTTGTGTATTTCATGCACAAAAATGATTTTTTTTCTGCTGTAGTGGCTTCTTCTTGTTGTCTTGCACTTTAATGTGAAACTGTTGATGACACTGCAAATGAATACATACTCCCACTTATGTCAAGGACTTTAGTTAAGTAGGTGGTATTTCAGTGTGCCTCCTGTAAACACTGCTAAAAGAGCGTGGTTATATGCAGCGCTTCTGAAAGTGGTCTTTGTGATCAGATGTCAGTGCATCCTCAGCGCATCATGGGTGCATTCACACATGTACTTAGAGCTGTCCCTTTGTGATCAGATCACCCAAGATTAATTTTAGCACCTAGTGGTTTCTGAAGAGCTGTTGTGAAGCTCGGAAGCACGTGTTGGTTCTGGCCATCTGCATTTTGGCAGTCCTGCCTCCACCAGCTCCCCAATAATCAAATAATGGGCAAAGATGAGTATTGTGGGTGAAGCTGAGGCGGACTGAATGAAACCTGGTTGCTCAACTCTAACAGCACCTGTTATAAAAATTAGGTTCATACTGTGTTTCAGAGGTCTTAAATCATATGATGTGTAGGTGAGTTCCTTTTCCACTTCACTAATATGATTTTGTTGCTAAAGCTGGCAGGGTAAGGTAAAGTTCAGGTTAATGTATGTGAGGTTAATAGGTTAATGAAGGACTTCACTGGTATAGTATGGCTTGTAAGTCAGAGATTTAAAAGGTAATACTGGGAGTCCGGATCCTGAAAGATAACATCACAGACACAAGCACAGCAAGAGATGATGAGGCAGAGGTAGATGAGATTCTATCGTTACACCAACAACTGAGATTTTACTATCACAGGAAGGAACTAAACCATTCCATTAGCCTCAGTAGTATCATCACATCAGTGTCCCGTTAATCTATAGGGAGAGATTTGATGATGAAATTAGGGATAGCAGTGGTACCAGACCAAAATGGTTGTGGTACGAAAGCGTGCCGTGTAAATCTAAAAAAAAGCAGACAGTGATGAAGAGGGCGAGATAGAACATTTGTGCATGAAGGACTAACATTAAATTATTGGTACAGTTTAGATTTAGTTCAAACTGGGCCAAGTAGCATAACTAAAGAATTAATGAAATTGGTAAAAAACCCACATTCCTCCTGCCCAGATAAAAAATGTTGCGACACATACACCCAAGGAGTTGCATTGCACCATGTACTTTTGGCACGAGTGCGGACCAGACAAAGAATATCGTGATAAGTTCCTTAAAGAGCCCAGCTGTAAAGTAACTCTCACTGAACTATACTGGGACAAAAGAGGAAATTGTGCTTGTGCGGAGAGCCTTGAGGAACCAGAAATGAAACTGTTTAGGGGGGGGGGGTCTCACACCACACATATCCAGTTCAAAGACGATCAATATACAGTGGAAAGATTTGCGTGGGTTTATCTCAAAAATAAAAAGATCAAACTGTGAGTGGAAAGAAGTGGGAGGGCTGCTATTTGCACCTGAACTGAACGTGCGTTGCACCCATTTAAACTGGGTCACGCAAGTGGTCAAGGCTGTTCACCTCAGTGGATAAACTAGCCTAAACTCCATCACCAAATGATACACACTAACCGCTGAAGAAGAGTTCAAACTAAGCAATTTACCTCCAGGGTTGTGGTCCAAGGGGTCAGCTGATGTAGGGCTCATTAAGGGAATAAAACCAGTTAGAATAACTCCAAAAGGCTCTTACAGGCTGTATCAGAGACAGTATCCACTTAAACCAGAAGCTGAAGAAGGAATAGCACCAATAATGCAGGATTTACTGAGTGCAGGAGTTATTCGAGAGTGCCCAGATGCAACATGCAATCGTCCTGTGTTCCCTGTAAAGAAAGCCGATGGACTCCAGAGGGAGAGCATGCGTTTGTACGAGTAAAACACTTACTAGTGAGTTCATCAGTTTTAGCACTCCCAGATTATAAGAAACCATTTATACAAATGTGTGATGCTAGGACTGGATTTATGGCTTCTGTGCTAACTCAGCCTTTCGGAGGAAAACTTAGACCCATAGCGTACTATTTGCCTAAACTAGATCCAATAGCCAGAGCAATGCCACAGTGTTATATAATTGTCTTGTGTTGCGGCAATCCTACGTTACCTCCCCGAGTTGGTTGATGCAAAAGAAAGTTCCAATGAAGACGTTGATCAGTTTAAAGCATTTATTCAATTTTTAACAAAGGCCTTTGGAGATCCCACCACAGAAAAATACATCTGTTACAGCGAGTAGCTGGGTGAGATCTAGTGAGTATTCCCTGATTCTTGGTTTTTAACCCCTGCTGAGTCCTTCCCCTAAACATCACTTCCCCTTCTTCCTACTTCGTTGTTTTTACCATATAAGCTGTATACTGGCAAGTCACAGGATGTTTACACTTCTTGTTCTCAGGGCATAATCTCATGGCCGTTTTGCAAAACCTATCCTGAGTTAACCATTCATTCCTGAGTTAACCCTTCATTCCTGAATTAACCATTTATTCCTGAGTTAGCCCTTCATCCCTGAGTTAACCATTCATAGGGCATGACCTCTTTGCATTATCTGTGTCTCTATATTACACACCCTAACAATCACCTTAGTCTCACCCAGATCCACCCCTTAAACATTGTGATTACATATTTGCACTTGATTACCTTTAATTATAATCTCAGCTTGGTGTGGCCGCGGTGTATATCTATATCCACACTTGTTTCATCCATTAACACTGAAGGTGTCACATGCTGTAGACGCTTTGCTAACGCAGTCAAAAACAGCCTTTGTGTCTCCAGCTCGACATCTTAATTGTATGACTATCCTACTCTTTCAACCTCATCTAACTATTGAAAGGTGTACAACCTTAAATCCAGCAGCGCTACTACCGAACGAAACAGAAGGTATCAAGCATGATCGTGTAGCTGAAACAACAGAGAAGGTATTGCCGAGAGCGGATTTAAACTGACGTGGCGTTACAAAACCCAGATGTAGTGATGTTGGTAGATGGATCATGCAAAAAGAATCCTGATGGGACAAACAGTAGTGGATATGCAGTGGTAACTATAGAAGTGTTAAAAGCAGCAGAACTGATTGCACTAACTGAAGCATGCAAGTTAGGAGCAGGGAAGAGAATAACTGTCTATACTGATAGCACATAATGCTTTTAACGCCTTACATGGTTTTGCACAACAGTGGAAGAATAGAGGTAGGATTACATCCACTGGAAAGTCAATTTTGCATACAAGTCTGATTTTAGCTTTATTAAAAGCTGTACAATTGCCACCTCAGATAGCAGTATGTAGGTGTGCAGCACACAACAAGAACAAACTTAGTTTCACAAGGTAATCGCAAAGCAGACGAGGAAGTGAAAGCAGCTGCTGCTAAGCAAGAATACCAAGACGTATACAGACATACAGAGATCACGCACATTGACCATGACATTTTGAAAGACATGCAGCAGAGCTCACCTGAAAAACAACGTTGGGCAAACAGGGGGGCGATGACCAGACGGAAAGTACATACTTCCAAAGAAATTATTTTGATTTGCAGCACTGTTGACAGCACCCACCTGTCAGTTAAAGCACCAATGAATAACTTTAAGCTTAATGTAATTTAACCTGGTGAATTCGGGCCATTTAGTAGTGGGGCTGTTCAGGGAACTGCATATTTGGGCACATTAGCTTAATTTCACAGCCACAGTGGTTGCTGTGGTTGTAAAAAGGGCCTTTGTTCTCACCAGCACCCGGGTAGAGATAATGTG
The DNA here is from genome assembly GCA_028641955.1 of Protonibea diacanthus. Lineage (NCBI taxonomy): Eukaryota > Metazoa > Chordata > Actinopteri > Sciaenidae > Protonibea > Protonibea diacanthus. Next base: position 13,595,446 of record CM053990.1, read on the forward strand.
CATGAGCATCCAATGGAGTAATCCTAAAAAAAACATCTATTTCAATTTCATCTTTGATAAAAAAAAAAAAAAAAATACAGTCAAAATGAAGCACTGGAGCAGTGCCTATGCTGAAACATGTGTAAGGCTTTCATTTGACTCAATTGTAAAGCCATGTCCAATTGAGCATAGACAGTCTGCCTTCCTCACTACTTGATGCTTTTTGCACGGCAGTTTCATCATGCTTTCTTTTTCGGTCTTGAGAGAAAAGGGTGCCACAGAAGCATAGCATATCGCAAAAGAACCGTCCATCCATCCATTTTCCGTAATTGTCTATCCTTATCGGGGTCACAGGGGGGTGGAGCCAATCTCAGCTCGCAAGGGAACTAACTAGGCCTAAACTTGTTACCATTATAAATAACTGTAGATTGTTGCTGCTTGAAGACAGAAAGGACACTGCAAAAGGGTCTATCCTTGGTCCACTAAGACAAATGCCTTCTCCTTAATTGTTAAGACGTTTACAACACTTCTTTCATTTGACCTCAACTTCTTTTTCGGTGTATGAAAAGCCTCATTTCATATCTCACCAGGTCAGCTCCTTGTCTTTCACTCAGGTTTAGGCCAGCTCCCACTGCTACCCAACACCGTAATGAACCTTGGTGGTGATAATAAGGGGTTGAAGGAAGAGATTAATTTTTAATGAATCACTCCCCGGATGATAATGGTTTCCTGAGGACTGTCATTAAATACTTTAATGATGACTTTGACCATTGCCATTCACAGGGCACTGCAGAACAGTCCCTGGGGATCGCTGGCATTATGGCCTGATTTGAGGAATGCCATTTAAATATTTGTTAAAAACAGCAGTATATCAAAAGAGTATTGAGGTGCTTTACTTATTAAATGTGCCAATACCATACTGAGAATACTCGCCCCCAGGTCCTGTATATTAAGTATTGTATTGTTAGTAAAATTTACTAGTATAAGTATCAACAAAAAACAAAACAAAAACATTACATTCTGTTGTCTAGTTCACTCAACTACAACAATCTTCTATAAGATCATCTTATGTTTGTAGTGTAGTGTCCTGTTAGAACCACAGATCTCTAAAAAAGTCAACTTTTCAAGGGGGGTTGTAAATAGTTTTATTTAGCTTACAAAGTAACCCACAATGACATGATTTTCACTGAACAGAAAGTGTATGAAAAAATGTAACTAAAGCTGTCATACAAATTAGTAGGAGTAGAAAGTACAATATTTTCCACTGAGATGTTGTGGACTAGAAATATAAATTTGGATGAAATGGAAATACTCAAGTAAATACTCAAGTAAATGTACATCATATCAGGTCAAACAAATGTTTAGCTACAAGTACCTCTTGTTCACCTGACTTGAATGTTTTGAACTCTGGGGTAGAAGCTGAAGGTGAACATGTGATAAGGTGACCTGAAATCAACTATAACCCTTTGACTACATGTTCACAAGTTAACCACTTAAGAGACAGTGACACACAGACAGATACAAACTTTAACCTTCTCTCTGGGCTTCCATCAACTCCTGAAGAGAAAATAAACACAGCCAAGGAAAACCTATAAATGTCCCATGGAGACTGACACCAGGAAACAGAATAGCAATATCTTTTCTTGTAAATAACCTGGACGCCCTTGTCAGCCTGACTCAGATCAGCACCTTGAGGGGCGTCTCACAATGTGTCTGCATCTTGGCCCGATGCCTACATAATAGAGGGCACATCAGACCAGGGGACTGCCAGCTATTCGGTGAGGTGGAACTAAAAGAGGAGGAGGCAGAGATGGAGTGAAGGAGAAAGGTTATTTTGAAGTGTGGGCAGAGTGAGTTACTGAACTCACATTGTGCTTCCATGACAGCTTGTTGACAAGCTTCAGCTGCAGGCCCAGATTCCCCCCGCTGCTCCAAGGCGAAGCTGCTGGGTGAGCATGGCTGGAATCAACAACACTTTGAATTTCATCACTTCCTAGCCTTCCATGATGCACATGTTTGCTCGATGCTTCTTTAGTTCCTGCCTCTCAGGCACATGTTGCAATTTTTCAGTGAAATCGCCTAGATTAGTGGATTTGCTCAGAGGTGATGTAATTTTGCACAGTGATTTCATGCAAAGTTAAAGCTGCAGTCGGCAAAAAAAACCTGTGCAAACATATGCAAAATCTTCCACCCCCCTCCCTCCCTCTCTCTCGGTTGCCTCATATCATTCAGTTAAGCCCCTACCACTAAACCCAAACGTTTGAATGGCAGCAGAGGGAGTCAAACAGCCAATAGGAATGTCCTCTTTCTGAACTGACCAGTGGTCGGCCCTTCTGTCACAAGCCAGATTTTCTAAAGCCTGAAACAGAGCTAGGAGGATTTTTTTGCCCAATGATGGCAAAAAATAAATAAATAAATAACTTGTGTTGCTGACTAACATCAAGTTGCTTTGATTGTACTGAGGCTATGGAGAAAACCAAAATTGTGGGTTTATTTAAACCCTAGATGTGAAATTCTCTTGCACATGCACATTTGATTCAGCATAGTAGCTCTTGACTCAGCAGATACACTGGGAGCCACTTCAAAATATTCTTGTCTTGCTAAGTTTAAAGTGCCTCTGTAGTTCTCCAATGAGAGACAAATTGCTTGGAGAAACTGACAAGTTTGACAAAGGTGATGCACTATAAAGTCCCTGAAGGGGTTGAAATTTTGGTGGCTGATTGGATCAAACACAAGATTTTCAAATAGGACAATGAAGTTCACGTCCTAACCAAAAGTCAGCACTGACTTCTTACTTTTATACTGAGTCAACAGATTATTCTCAAAGTTCAGGTTTGTTAGGTTTAGGCTGCAAAACTAGTTGTTAAGTTTATGTTAAGATCATGGTCTGAAGACAACAGTGACTTTTGGTTTCCAAGGGGAGCGACAGCAACTTTCTGGCAGTAAGCCTTTTGGCATAATGTCCAGAAGGTAAACTGGACAATGTGCACAGACTTGCAAGTCTAGGGTTACCAACTAACCATGGCCAAAAATTGAGGAAGCTTTTATATTGACTGCCTATCCCAGTCTTCCATTCTCCTTTTTCAAATAAAAAGCTGTGCTTTCCTCTTTCTATCCATTTTGCAACAAATAAAACCACTTACAACCTCTGAATTATCAGACAGTGTCTGGTTTCTACCATACATAAGATCACTGGCACTGCTTATGTAAGAGGGTTGTTTTTTTCGGGTGCCTGATGAGATCATTAATGTGAGTCCTCAAGTGATTTCAGGTGGGAGGCATATCCTTATTTCATATCTCCTCGCCATCATTAAGGACATTTAATTTCATTTGATTCTTCTCAATGGGATAAGACAATCCAACAGGAAAGTCTTGGAACTGTCAATACATATTCAAACTTACAAGACAAAGGACAACAAAGACAGACAATCAGACAATGGAATCATGTGCACAGACACTCATGAGCAGCTGCTGATGGCATGCGCAACACAAGTGGATGAGCCACAGGTGAGCAGGACAGAGGAGTACGCTGAGGACACCTGGTGGGCAGGTGAAGTATGGCTGGCTCAGAATCAGAACACAAAAAGATATGCAAAAGAGTGGATGCATTTACCCCACCCCTAGATACTTTAGCTAACCCAGTGACATCACTAATGATGTCACACAGGGTATAAATACAGGAAGTAGTCAGGGCCTGTGCTTCTGGTTAGAAGAGAAGATGGGGAAATGAATATTAAACTCTCAAAATCAGAAGGAAAAAGCATAATTTGGAGGGAAGTGATCAAACAGTGAGAATGAGATAAAAGGATGACACCAAATAAAGTAGGAGGGGTTAGAAATAGTGGAATTAGCACAAAAAAATGTAATTATGAGCAGATTAAGAATTGGTCACAGTAACTTGAACAGTACGCTTGCAGTATGCACTGCAGTTCCTTTGGAGAGAAGGAGATAGTGGAGCATGTCCTCATTTCATGCAGGAAGTATGAAACAGAAAGGGTTATGATCACAGGGTTACAGAGGCTAGGAGGAGCCAGGTTCAAAGATGTTCTTGAGTGTGGGGGGCTCCAGGGAGAGAAAGGAGGAGATATTTAGTTTTTTTTTTTTTTTGAAAGCAACAGGACTAATTACAAGACCGTAACGGGGTAGGAAAAAGTGGACTGGTGAAGACCAGAAGGAGGCAGTAATGTAAGTAAAAGGATGCCAACTTCAAGGAGAAAGAAGAAGGCCCGTCCTCCTTTTTGTTCCTGGAACACCATGTGGATATGGTAAGTAAGAAAATACAGATAATTAACTTATGGAACCCAAAAATGAATCAATAAACCACTTTAACAAACTAAATTTAACAATGCTTATCTGTTTTACTTTAACCAAAGGTGGTGATGCATGTGAACTGTAACATAGCATAATGCAAAAAAAACAAAAACAAACCCAGGATGAGGGTAAAGTGTCTCTTTCAGTCCGATTACCACAGATTTCCTCTATCTAGTCACATAAATCACTCACATGGATATAAATACATCCTGTTTTCTACTCTCTTTGTCTGTCAGTTTGAATACTGCTCTAATCCTCTTGAGTATGACTCTGTATTGCTTCTAAGCCTTTATCAAACCATTTGAAGGACATTATTTGTCTACAGTGTTTCTTCTCACTATGCAAAGAGGTGTTCCTTCCACCACACAACCTCTTAACACTTTTTGGTGTTACTGGTTCTGGTGCACACACTCACTCTCCATCTGGGTGTCTTGATATTCCTTTTACAGATGTGGGTAGCAGATTTCCTCACGTAACCTTTCTTCAAGATACATCTTAAACAGGACAAGAAGAAACATAAACACAGTTACTGCTTGGATTTTACATGACAAACTCCAAAGCAACTTTAAGAAAAATATCCACGAGGGAACATAGGAGACAATTAATACAAATGAGAAGCAGGGTATAGATTGCTAACACCAACCTAACCTTTGGCTGCAAGACAAATTTCCCCTCTGAGACTATTAAAGTTGAAGAGGTTGCTAACATTACCATGACACAAAGGTCCTAAAGGGTTCTAAATGTCATTTAAAAATGAATTGACTAATAAAAACAGGTTGAGTTGAAATATGTATACTTTTTCTTCCCTTTTTATTGTCCTTGGTTAGCACCTCATATAAGTGAGATAATGCACAGGGAGGCAAAACAAGCCCCTTCAGAGTACACAAGGCTTACTGTGCTAGACAGACTATATCTTTCAGTGCTTGTTTTGTGATGATGACCAAAATTAAACTAAAGTTTAAGTTATAACACGCAAGTCAGTAATGAGCCTCATACACTGACTAGTTTTATCTTCTCCATATAAACGGTAGGGGAGCATCTGTCTGATGACTCTCAGTCATTTTCTGCTTAGTAAGCACACTCTACTTGAATCACTAAAACTAGTGGCCCAGAGTTAATTTATGCGCTATGTAAATTCTGCCTCACTGCAGCGTAGCCGTTCTAGCATGTCACATTTAAGGCTTTGATTTGTTCCTGTCTCCGTCCCGGGCTTGCTTGTTATTTTGCTTGACAGCTCTTTTAATCCATCTTATTTTTTTTTGCACGTATTAATCACCTCAAGCCAAATCAGACTGCTTGAAGAAAAGCTTTCCTCTCATCTCCCGTGGATTAGCCTCTTTTCTCCGCATCAATCAATGATACAGTTGTCTCTTGCTGTTAGAATTATGGTTGCACTGTAACTCTATGGCCTTCCTGATTTCATTGTTGATATCATTACAGTGGGAGTGACAATAAAACATAAGATTAGTTCTAATTTTTGCATTTCACATTGCTTGTTATATAACACAATAGAAAATCATTAGTTTTATTACTTTTGTTGTAGCGCGTTGTTAATGTGGCTCTTATATGAGATACCTGTATGAAGTTTAGAAATACTTGGAATGAATCATTTTTATGTGCAGCCTCTGAAAGGGGCAGGGGCCATAGTCCTAGAACCTTTGCTGCTTGTTACATCCTCTGTTCTCGATGTTATCACGGTTTTTGCCCCTGAACTGAATATACTTTTAAAGGGCACTTCTTTAGAACTGCTGGCAGAGGCTGAGCAAAGCACCCACACTGAGAAACCTTTAAAAATCTGCTGATGAGTTTTGTACTTAGGCTTCTATGTAACCTTTTCAGCCTGGGGGAAAAAAAAGGCAATGTACATGCATTTCCAACCTTTCACCAAAACATTTGAACTTAGTACAAGTTTGATGTGTCAAAGAAAACCTTTCCTAAGTACTTTATTTGTTAAAACGGCGACTGAACTACAAAACATCCAAACATGTTAGTCCTGAAGCAGAGGAAATGAATGGGGTCATCGCAAGGTTTATCACCTTGGGAGTACAGTATGCAAGCTCAATACATTTAATGGGTATCTGCTTCATAGGTATGTTGTGTGCGAATTTGACCCTTTATCCTGTGGGTGGCACTATGGGAAAGCTAATGCAGTGTCCAAAATTGTATAGGATTGTCCTGTGAGGAACCTGCTCATGTAACAATCACAAGCTGAGTCACACTTCGGGGGCCACTGTCTGCATTTCAGATATATGTCATAAAGGGTTCAAAAGGCCTAATGAGGAGGAAAGTTTAAAGCCAGCTGGGTGTCTTTACATTTGTTTAAAGGTTAATTCTAAAGAGATAGAAGGAGATGTAGGCACACATATGGTTCTGTACTAACAACAAAATAGAAAGATCCCCCACAAAACCATGTGATTTCTGCACTTCCTCTTTGTATGGATTAAATGAACAAGTTGTAACAACTGTTTCCAGTCTTTGCACTAAGCTAACTGGCTGCTGGTGGTAGATGTTACCATATTTACCATACAGATAAAAAGAGTTGTATCTGTGGTCGGACTGGGAACAAATGTGACCCTGGTAATTTTCATCTGGACTGCTCCATCCCCCATTCAAACTCCACTCTATCTGTCTTGATTTAATTTGATTATCTCCCACTTGACCTCTGACATTACAATGATGCATCCATTTGAAGGGGTGAGGAAAGCTGACGACCTGCCGTCTCTGCTTACAGCGATGGCCTATTAGAGTTTTGGGACTATGTAACCCCCAATCAGATAAGCCATTCCCACAGTGGGCTGTGGCCAGCGTGTCAGTTGTGTTTTTTTAACCACATTTTTCCCCACTGGTGGTGGCCTTGCGACCCACTAGAAGGACCAGCCCATCTGGCATTTGTCAGAATCCCCAGATTGCCAAGTCCAAGCTTGGTGGTATTGATTTTTTTTTTTTTTCTTGAAACTGGTGGGAAAGCCAAAATTTCTCAAAAATGTAAGTTAACTTAGCCAGATCTGCAGTGCAGTCAGAAAGTATGAGGACACAATGATGAGTGCTCTATCATAAGATGTTTGATTCAATGACACTTATGCTTAATTCAGCTAAATTTGGCTCCTGCGACACAGCACCTGAACTGACTGTAAAGCTCCATTTCTTCCGGCGTGAAAAACTGTAACTGAGTGTGAATCAAAGAACACAACAGACAGGAGAACATGTGTTTTCAGATGTAACCAGTTTAGTGAGAGCATGGTCTCAGTCGCATCTCTAATCCAAGGCAAAGAAACTCACCCACACCTATTCAGTGTGAAAGCATGTGTGAGAGGGAGTGTGTGACAACCTACTAAAAATGGCATATTATTTTTTACATAAACATTAGTATATAAACCCCCTACTATATAATACTACAATTAGCTTATCATTTCAGGCCACAACCCCACAGATGGAAGCTTTGCATCATTGACTCCGCAGCCAAGCACGTCCACCAAATGTCTGACTGCATGCCTCTGAGAAATGGTGCTAAATCACTTAGATGACCTGATTCTGCTGCAGCTTTTTAGGTCTTCAAGTCACCTCTTACCTACTGCATGCACTAAAGAGAAGAGAAATCATTTTATTAGAGCCATGCCTCCCATTTTATACAGTACACACTGATTTATGTCATAGTGTCATCCTCCAAAGCAACAAAACCAAACATTTGTTTTCCACTGCCAAATTAGCGCTCTTTGTTAGGCATCGAATTGCATGAGTTCAGAAGGTCATTCAACGGTCCAAATGTTCAACATTAAGTTCAAAATAATTAGGACTTTTTATAAGTTTTATTATTCTTAGAATTCATCAGACATGACCGATTTTAGGGGGAAATGTTTCTCAGCTTCTGGTGAAATCAGAGGACAGAGACATATCTGCATATGAGCGCAGAGGGCTTTCACAAAAGCTAAATTATCATCAGGTAATAGCCGATGGGTTCCGAAATTGCATTTTGGCCAATAAGATCTGCCTCTTTTGCTCTCCAAACTCTCCTGTTGCAACTAAAGTCTGCTCAAATGTAACCGGTCGGTACTACTTGGACTACAAACAGAAACCAGAACTCTTATGCTGCCAAAGTCTTGGTCCCTTGCCTACTGATTCTGCATTCATATGCTGATATCTGTTGATAGACATGATTTCTTCTCTGACTGAGCCTTTTCTCTGATTTCCTTCATAGATCTCAAGTCACAAGTATATGTTAAATGATCATCGCTGTGGTGTTGGATTTGGATTTTCCAGGGACGATTCAGTCAATAAACTAAAGTTTGAGGTCTCTGATGGATTTCTGTAGGTTTACAGTTTTTTTTATATTCCATGTTACTGTGCAGAGTATCGCCTACACACTCTATATCACTGTGCTCGTGGACAACCGCCCATTTACCTACCCATTTGTTTGTTTGTTCTGGCAAGTTCACAAGCAGGGACTGTTCATTTGTCAGATTATGTTCCTGCACTGCTGCCAGAAGACAGACCTCCATAACAATAATATTTCGTTACTATAGATTCCACAGTTGCTTCAAGAGATGTTTAGTTGCTTATTTTGGGCTCAGTCACTTACTGCACTGCACCACAAGCTTTATGTTCATCTACTCATTTTTAATATTTGCAGAATACTTCCTTTGTTTTATAAAGATAATGAGGTTCACCTTTCTAGCAGTGCTTCATAAAACCTGTTGCTGATGCAGTGAAATTATATATACATAGTTGTTCCTGGATGAGATTGACATACCTGTAAGAAAATTATGTACTTCTGTAACAAATGCAAATATTTATTACAAACTCTTCAAAGTACTTATTGTCCTTATTATGGCATTAAATTGTGCCTTTTGGGATATTTACTGTTTATGGATAATTAGACCATGCTTTCTTTATTGTACTGCTCTGTTGAACACATGCAGTGCTCATGTAATTAGAGGCCTTAAACAGAGACCAAAGTCAAAATTAACCCTTAAAGGGGGCCCAAGGCCCCCCACTGATTATACAGTGTACAAGAACATAACTTATTTTTCGGTACATAAAACTGTAATGGGATGAGACTCGGATTGACGACACACCTCAAAATGATGAATGTGTGACTAAATAGGCATTGTGTTGGTGGTCTTGCCATCACCTCTTAGAAATGTCAGCAGTTACTGTTAATTGCTCACATGTTGTGTCTTTAATTAAACTGTATTATCTTTATGTGTTGGTTCCAAGACAGGATATTAAACATCTGGGCCAGTGTTTTGTCACACATGGCAAAAATTGCTCTACCTGAGAGTCACCTTGGACGTGTGATTGAGCCATTAGGATAATCGGTGATGACAGAAGGCAAATGTAAAGTGTCGAATAGGATTATTAAAAGTGAGTGTGTGTATTTTTTACCATGAAGGTTCAGGGGACTTTTTTGCAAGTGACAAAGAAAAATGATATTTGTTTGCAATGTGACTTTCAGCCAGAACCGGAAACCCAGCAAACTTGGCTGTTAAACAGTCCTGTGCAGGCAGATTTGCAGTGGCTCCCTTGTAGCGTTTTTGTAAAGCTCTGCAATGATTTTCTCTAATTCAAAAAGTCAGATGGCAGCGATTCTGTACTTGTTACCTACACATAGTACGGCTGTTAAAGCTGTTGATTTGGTGCAGACGTGTAATGTTAACGGCTTCAACAGTCTCGTTAAATTAAGTCGCCTTTTTGCTTCAGATTCATACGCGTTCATTCAAGCTTGGTTTTTTTTCTTTGGTTAAATAGGGCAAAGGTGGTCTGGTGTATTTTTGCTTCTGGTCATTAAAAGCTCATCTGGCTCAAACACAGTTTATAGTACATGCAGTTCAAATCAAGTTCCCTTCACTATATTGCCAAGGACCCCACAAACTGTTTTCTGCAGCTAATTAAATGAAATGAATTAATGAAATGCTAATTTGTTTGGGAAAGTCATATTTTCTGACTAGTTTGATTTAGTTTTTAATTTTTAAGTAGAGTATTATAAAGTCGGATGGTACAACACTGTCTTATTCACCATCCTCCTCTATTGTTCAAATTTTCAAACCTTATAAATAAATGCAGGAACTATTCTTGGCACCCTTCTGGGTAATCAATCCCTGCTGCCAGAAATCTTGATGCTATTTCTTAATTGTGACCCGAGTGTTGAACCACATGTCAAAACAGTCTCGTTTTATCCAGCTCAGAGTTATTGCCAACAGTCAATGTATTACTTTGATGACCTAGATCTCTTTTTCCTTGGGCTGGATTTCTGGAACTTTCTCCCTGCTGACATTAGCCAAAGGTCAATCTCTCACCTCTTCTTACTTTTTCTAACACATCACATCACCACAATCTTGGCTTCCGTCCTATGGCTTCCGGTTAAGAAGAGGTTGTTTATGTACAGTGGATGGTTGAGAAGATTTTAAGCATTACTTTTATAGCACACTTAGTTTTGGCTCTTACCTGGACAATGGACAATCACTTATTTACCAATCCAGGCACTTATACCCTTTTGTATCCTTGGACTGCATTTCCTTGCTGTTCAAAATCAAGGCTTAGAAGGGAAACTCCACCAAAAACCTGTGTTAAATATCAGAATTAGTTGGCTTGCTCCATTTCAGAACAACTAGCAAAACCTGTCAATTCAATGACACTGTGTCAAGAGTTTAAGAAGGACATAATATGGGCAAGGGGTTTGATTCTGCTGTGAAAAGTCTTCATCTGGCATGGCTCAGGTATATTATCCCAATATATTCAAAACTGTATGGTTTAACTGTTTGGCCCAAATGATCTTCCTGTAGTTATCTATGATGTTTGCAGACTTAATGCAAATAATGATATGAATAATCTGCAGCTGTTTTTAATCTCCTTTGGGGGATTTTTAAGGCAGAGATAAACTCTGCACTTTTTAGTTCAAGGAGACTTTGCTATCACAATGCAGATGATGTCCTATTTTTAGAGGAAGTGCACTAATTAGGCTGTGGATTTAAGCAATTCTTCAATCCCATATGATGAGCCTGATTTCCTCAAGGCTCAGGCTCTGTTTTATAGCCCAGACTGAAAGGAATAGAACATTTATCAGCTAAAGGTGTGTTATGTAACAAATGTACAACTCAGCGGCTTTTTTTTTTTTTTTAGCTGGGTGCTAGTAATCCTTGTTTCACTTGGTTGTTTAAAGGGAGGGTTATATGAGATACCTATGCATAGTCTGCGTGATCTCTACAGTAGAAAGTGCTCCCAATTTGGCAAAGCAAACAGAAGTCCTAGAATGGACATAGGGCAAAGCAATGCTGCAAACAGGGTTAGTAGAAGAATTTCAGGCGCATAAATAAGCCCCACCTAAAAAAAGATAGTTTAAATTTATGCTATAATGAGCATATACTCACTGCTTTACCTTGCCATAAGACAGCCCTTTTCAGCCCTTGGCAGTACTGTCTCAACCATAAAACTTATGTATTCCGACATTTAGGCCCAACTGTTCCTTGTACGGTTAGAATATGCTCCCTATAGCATACACTTGAACAGACAGATTTCTGTTTCTCCAAACTTCAACATGTCTACAGTATGTTCATGTCATGAAGGTAACACGCTGAAGTCATAGTGGTAATGACTATGATGTTGTCTCTCAAGGACTCACAGTGCTTTACTTTCAACGTGTGACCTTCACTTTTCAGCATAATGGACAGTATGTGCAGGGTTTGAGCAGGCTGCTTTCAAATTTGTCTGCAGAAAGAGAAAGATTTCTCTGTACTCACTCTAAAATCTGAATTTAAGAGAAAGAAAAAGCAGATTTTATGTCATTACAATCAGTTTGGAAGCAAGTTGTGGTGTTGTTAATAAACTTAACTTAAATATTTTCCCAGTGACATTACTGTAGTTATTTTACTCTCAAATGCATCGCAGTTTGCCTCTTTGGCCCCACCTCTATGTCCAAATCCTCTCCATTGTTGTTATCCAACTGTCCACCAGATGCCTGTCGACTTACCTTTTACTCCAGATCCTGCCTCTCTCATCTGCCCTCCAATCACCTCATTCTCTTTACCTGAGCTTACAGTACCTTCCTCATCAGCCCTGCAACACATACCAGTCAGTTGGCAGATCCTTGTCATGTTCTTTTGGTTGTTAAACTTACTCATTTAATGGAAAATTTTAGAGCAGCTTGTTGTTCTGACCTTTTTGAATTGTTGTACTGTCTGTATGGGTTAATATGTTGGACACTGCTATGTCTAAATGCGGAACTGGTTTAAACCAGCTTGATTCAACCACAACCCTTTTCCTTAGAGGAAGTGTGAACCGCAAGTTGGTATCGGTACAATCATAAGAAAGGCTTGCTTCGACTTAGGTGCTGACACACTCTTGCAGACTGCATGAATAGACAAATTGTCTACCAGAAAAAACAATTTGCTTTAAAGTCATTATTTAGACTTCACGGATAAGCTAGCAATATTTTTTTACAACATCTGTAAGCTTATTTGCATCTTCAAGTAGTCATAAAATCATCGAACAGACCCAGCTGATCTCAACTGTCTGCATAAAATGCTTCATATCAATGGTGTTAATAATCATTCTCACTGTTAGCTTCTGATGGTAAAGCAGACTATGTTACAAATAGCATGCAATGTTACCCAGTGGTTTAATCTTCAAACAATAGCCTTATACCTAGCAGCTCTGATAGGTAGCCTAGTTAATGAGGTGCAGCTGGTGAGGCAGGCTGCAGGGTGAGCCGATGAGGAAATGAGCCACAGGTGTGCAAAGCAGGGGAACACAATGAGGACATCTGGTGGACAGGTGAGGAATGACTGCTACAGGAAAATAACTGATGTTTTTCAGGTGACATACTATTTGTATAGTCATTTAGAATTTAGAAGGTTAGTCTATTTAAGAAGCCTACTGTTCACTGCAAACACTAGTAGTCATGTTAGGTTGACTGCACCAGTAACTCTGTAACTTTACCATCAGTAAACATCATTTTCTTTAATTTGTAACTTGGTTTGTGCTACTGACATTTTATTATACAGTGGCCATTGTTGCATACTACATATATATGATGACATTTTTTCAGAAAAGATTCGGGATACGACTGGGGATCGTAGCTTTTACAAACATATGAGATGATGACACACTCAACATTTATCAGGTGGACACACGATTTCAACTGTAATTTTCTCATCTCAGGTTGTCAGTTACCAATGTTGTTTTGTTATTTGCTTTGTTAGTCATACACCTTTGCTTGTTACGTATTCTGTTGGCTACAATCAACACCATTTGTCTCAATATATATGTGAGTATCATGGATGACGTTAGCTTAAGTAATTTGGCAACCTATAAATGACAGCACTCGCTCATAGTGTGTTGCAAGTGATAACGTTAGCAAAGAGATTAGATTAGAAATAGTTGATAAATATTTAATATATCTCCTGTATTTTCCCATAGTAGTTAGCTAGCAATTTGTCCATATTAGAAAACAAACTCACATTAGCGAGTTAAAACCACAATATCACAATATAGTTAACAGGCTTTACAGTAGCACCAGGTAAAAGCTAACATTAGCTTTGTGGACATCCATTCGTTAACGTTGCGCACTATTGATGCTAAAGGGAAAAGGAAAGAGAAGGCACGTGGGAGTGTGTCTAAGTGACACATCACAGAATATTTTTTTCCCCAAATAGACCTTTTTCACAGCAGCCATTTTGACATGAAAGGGTAGGTAAACACAGGTGTTGCCAATGATACTGATTAAAGTTCCTTTCCATTCAGGTCAAACCGGGTGCTGCTGCGGTGCATGTTGACTCACTAGAAAGGCTCTGCTGCAATAAATGGAAGAGAGCACTAATTAGTGTCATTGTAAACACCTGCGTTGACCCTACTATTTCATGTCAAAATGGCTGCTGTGAAAAAAAGTCTATTCTTTTACATAGAAATCAGTCCACATGGTGGCTCTGGCTGCTGACAGCAGTCCTGCCTCCACTGGCCCCCCCTGATTAATACAAAAATGGGAAAACCTGCGGCGTGAGTGAGCTGAGGCAAACTGAATGAAACCTGGTTGTTCAAACACCTGTGGCCACCCGCCTGTAAATTAAAGTGAACTTTAAGCCTTAATATAATTTGAACGGGTGAGGTATATAAGAAAATCTACTTTATTACAGTTGTTGTTAACCGGGAAATTAGCTATAGAAACCCAAACTTTTTTGTACCAGGCTATAAACATGTTTATTGCTACTGTGAAGTTGGACATTTTAACGTAGGGGCTTATGGAGACTGACTCACACTGTAGACAGCCTCAAGTGGATGTTTCAGGAAGTCCAGTTTTGGGCACTTCTGTGTTGGCTTCAAATCACAGCCACAAAGATTGCTGTTTGGTTGCAACCTGTTTATTTTTGTTATGATTAAAACATAAAATTAATACAACAACTACTCAAAATCTCACTTGTAGCACATTTAAACTTTCATGAACTTATATGAAAATAATGGATCCATACGAACTTGATTTCCCCCTACATTTAGCCTCCTTAAACATTTTGCAAATATGATAGTGTGATTATAATAATAATAATAATTATATGTCTCTTATAATATATATATATATATATATATATATATATATTTTTTTTTTAAATCAAAATAAAAGTGTTGTTTAGAACAAGAAAGGAGCATGCGGCTTTGACGGTGTCTGTAATGTCTCTCAGAAATAACACCATATTATTATTTATTTATTTCATTTATTTGGATCATATTTTAATTGGTCTCCAGTGTAAAATAAGTGTCTTGCTCTGTGTCTCTAAACCAGCTCAGTAATCCGAATTACAGCCCCTGGTGACCATCTGCTGTCTACACTGGCACTACTTTGTTACTGCATTCACCTCAGCCCGCCCCCTCGGAGTGTGCATGTGTGTCTCTCTGCGTATGTGTGTGTGCGTGTGTGTGTGTGTGTGTGTGTGTGTGTGTGTGTGTGTGTGTATATGGGTATAGCCTACCGGGCGGAGTAATTCGTGTTGGTATCTATTGAGTGCATGCGTGTGTGCGAGTGCGTGCTACGGTTGCTGCTTGTCACTCATTGTGCCGCGAACACGGGTAGCGACAAGGACCAAAATTCCGTCCGGTAGCAGTTGTTGTCCGTGGAAAGGCTGATATCTGTTTACCCCCCCATCAGTAGAGACATCTCGCTTGTTTAAAGTGCGTCTGCTCTTCAAGGAGAATATCTGTGACACATTACAATGCTTCAAATAAGGGACCTCATCTGGGGATTGCTATTCATTGGCTGCGCAGGTAAGAAGCGGAGTTATTTATTCTTCATATTATGTTATGTGTAATTTAATGCCAAGGCTGTGGCTGAAGCAAAGTGTGTAGAATGCAGGCCGAGCTGTGTGTTGATTGTGCAGCAGCATCCTCTGGTCCCGCCGGCGGCATCCTTGTCACTGACTCCGGACAGTGGCGTTAGGTTAGAGCTGGTGGCAGTAATAAAAATAAAAAAAAAGAAAGGAAAAAAAGAAATCACCATTGAACCAAAAGTTTGTGTAAGAAGTGAGAATTTCTGGGGGGGGGGATTAAAACACGAAATATCGACTGGGTCACCTCTTGGTCCAGTTTCGAGGTCTTCTAGTCCCAGTTCAGTATCTGGAGCCGCTCGCCTCGGTGCATTTTTGAATATCTCCGCGCATGACGGGGGGAGTATGAAACCTCAGGTCCGGTTGGCTTACTGTTCTCCCTGAGTTGAGGCATAGGCTACTGTATGTTTGTGTCATTTCGGTGAAAATTACCCACGCGTGCTGCGTTTTCCGTGCGAGTTAAAGAGTTAATTTGTGCGGGTAAAGGTTAGTGGATGCTGGCGGAGATCAGGACTGGTGATGCAGGGACGCTTTTGTGGGTCCATCAGATATTTGCTCGTAGGGTCTTATGGATGTTTGGAAATAACCGTATTCTGTTTAAAAAAAACACCGTAATAACCTAAATGAAACGACATATGTTTATGTGCGTAAGTCCAGCCTGGCACTCACACTTCTGCTGGGTCAGCTGTGACGCACAGGGGATGGAGAGCGAGGAGCGTCGCTGGCTCTGAGCGAGGATGCTTTGTTTTCCGTCCACTAACAAACAGGTTTTAAGGACGTTTTTTTTTTTTCATCGAGGTGAAACGCGGTGTTTGTTTCTCATAACCCAGCGCTGAGACTCTTCACGTTGGATGGAACAGATGCGACTCTGGCCATCAACAGATTTGTCACACGAGCAGTATTCTGCGCCGATGTGTCAATGTTGGAATTTAGAGTTTATAACGCGAGTCTGATGGCTTAGGTTAACCGCCTTTCACTCTGTTTATGTGACCAAAGCGCTGTTTCTTCAGTTTTTCCGCCTTGCCATACAGCAAACAGGCGTTTTCCAACTTAACAGCGAGGTGCGTTTGGGCGCAAAAAGATGTTGACTTACGGCCACAGACTGATTTGATCGTAGTTTTTTTTTTTTTTTTTTTGCAATTTGGTCGGTTGGGGAGGGAAATTCGTCATCCATTGAGGGTGACTCAATAGTCATTCAATGTATACAATAGGATCCAATCCCAGGGCTCCCATGGTTATATAGGGCGGGAGGGGACCCAGTCCCCCCCCACACTCTAAACCCCCCACCTCCTCTGCCTCTCACATCCTCCTTTCCCTCCCTGCATCTGCCCCCCTATTTCTATAGACTGCAACTGTGTGCTCCAAGTGGTGTGTGAGGACCCCCAGGGGTCCTTGGAGAGGGGAAGAATAGTTTGATTAGATTAATAATTTAATGCAGTAGATATTATACCAGTTAGAATGCAGAAGGATGATCACTCAACAACAGGTTTTGATTTCACCGTACTCTACAGTTTTTTTTTTTTTAGTCTTCCTGTTTTTATAGATTGTTTTCCTTCAATTTTCAGATAAATGTAGAAACTTTTTAAGACTAATATTGATATTTAAGAGTTCCCAGCTTTTATATCATTTGATATATATACATCGACATAACAAATCTTTTAACATGCGTGATTTAATATTTTTACTTAAGCCCCTTTACATTTTCTTATTAAGACACTGTGACCAGGAGCTTGACATTAAAAAAGGATAAAGTAAACTTGTCAGTACCCTCTGGTGGACAAACTCTTAACTATATCTGTGATAAGGTAATTGGCCCATGTTGTTGGCCAGGTCGATTTATACTGGTCAGGATCTAATGGGTTATGTGGGTATAATGTGTGTCAACTTGCACGTCCTTTACTCGACAGTATTTGCAAACCTCAGCTTTTAAAGTTTCTACAGAATAATAATAAAAAAAAAAGTTCTTTCCCCAAATCAACAGTATTTCTTGCCACCTTTCACACCCAGACTCTGTCTCAGCCTGTCACAGTTAGTGGTGTAGAGGGCGGTGTGGTACCAAGAACAGTCAGGATATGTTCATCTTTTTCTATATGATTCATGATCCTGCCGAAATATTCTGACGCCCCCGCAATCCACTGCACCCGATATGGGAGGGAAAGTGAAAGGAAGCAGGAGGAAGATAATTAGACAACTGTGCCTTAGCTCTGCCCTGTCGCAATAGGGAAAGAAATTCAAAGAAATTGATCACATTATTTGATAGGCCTGGGGTATATTAAAAGGGTAATGGCGGTATCACACAGTTAGAAGGCTGAGCAATTTAATTACATTTATTGATTTCCAGTTTCTGTTCCAGTTCAGTGATAATTAAATTTTGAGACTAGTAACAAACAGGATGGAGAGACACACCACCCTCTAAGAAATGACTGAATAATGGGCTGGATTAAAATAGAATATGATTTCAGAAGTGGACCCAGACAGTGGCCTTTCTTGTCTTAGTCTGTGTGCAGCCAGATGGATTTAGTCGAGTGTGTATTTCCGGTTTTGACATGGTGCTATTGGAGTGATCTACATGGTCACCATTCTGCAATCTGCAGCCTTGACAGATGTAAAATTTTCAGCTTATGGTCTGCAGAGAAGTGATGCTTCATGACTGCTAATGCTTAAATAAACTTTTGACCTTTGGACCGTATGAATTTTGAGTATTGGCTTGAGTTATTGTTTTGGTGTTGACAGGTATAGAGAAGTTGGTCCTGGTTTTGTTTTTTTTCAGAATCAGAATTTGTTCTATGTGCAGCTTCCTCATTCAGTTCAATTAGACTGCTGCCTGAGCACAGTGGAAGTCCTGATCCAGAGGGCTCTGGCAAAGGAATAGTGCTGTTTCACTTTTTCTTGAACCTGGCTGAACTTTTGCTTTAGTTTCAGATGATGTTGTCCTTTTAAGCCATGAACCTTTAAATTGTCTGAGACAGAGCAGACAACAAGAAGACAGAAACCATATGACCAGAAATGACGACAAAACATGTCTTGATGTAGTTTTCGTTTTGTTAGGTTGACGTTATTATTTAACCAACCCGCATGTAAACAGAACCAGCAATATCACACCGTATATGGACACAATCTTTGTAATTTTTGCTGACCACGATAAATCAAAGTAATTATCGTTACAAGCGTAATGCTAATGCTTTATGGCAGCTAGTCAAATACGTGCATTCCTGTAAGAAAAAAGAAATGCTGTTGTAATAACTTTCCAGAGATGTAAAACTTCTGTGTGCAATTATCAACCACTGTTCAGTGTTTTGACCTCTTCAGACTTTCAGACTCATGCGTCTCTTGCTCAAACAGGACTTCCTCAATTGAATTTCTTCATTTCATCGTGGACCTGAAAGCCCATGAAATGCTGCTTTTGCTCCTGCTTCCCAGTTGCTGCCGTGCACCTGCTATTCCATTGATACAGTTTTATGAAACTCAAGAGACTGACTTCAAGAGTAAAGCACATCCATGTGCTTTTGAATCTGAAGGCAAAGTGAACTGAACTGTGAAGTTAATTTATTGAGCCCCTGGATCTAAAACAATGTTTTCGTGCGTCAAACGTAGGCCTGCTCCTAAAAAAAGAATGAAAAGTTTAACTTAACGTTTTGAGGGAGAGAAAATACACAATTCCTAAATGACTAACACATGGGACTTTAACTGCTGTGGTGAGTTCAAAGCCACTATGAAAATAATACAGGCTATTTTTGACTTAGGGGAACTGGAAAAAGCAGCCAAACAAGGGAAAATTATAAGGCGTTTTTAGTCTGCTCTCTGAATAAAACGAGATTCTGGATCTTCAGAACTTTGCTCTGTAGTTGCAACAAGATCCATGCTGCAAACAGAGTGACAAGTACACATTTTGAACCGTTTTATTGCAGCTTATGTTGATCAAATTCTCATCAGCACAGGAGCTGCTCAGATTACAGCTGTACCCCCTTTGGATTCAGCTCACATTCAGTTTTTGTAGCGCATACTACTGTCACTGTACAGATACAAAAGCAAAACACGGCATCAGAAAATGACTTCTCATCGAATCATAATTGCAAGTTTAGCTGATTTGCCAGATGTGAGATCTACACTGCTGCTGTACTTTACATAAGCCTCATTCATTCCTCAGTTTTTCCATGGAGTTTTGCTGCTTATTCTCCTCGCACTCATTTGAGTCTGCGTATTGTTTAGAATGGTGAATTATTTGACAACTTTAAAACTTTAATTGCTGCTACTACACACACCTGCTCAGTGAGTTTTTCTGCCACCATAGTTTCTCCTATATGCTTGGAAGGGGAGGGTGAGGCAAGGGGTATTCATTTGGTTCCATTCTGCAGCCTCACTGCTAGTTGCAGCTAAATCCTACACACTGGACCTTTTTTTTTTTTTAAGATGCAAAATTTGGTGCCACATGCCCAAAAGTGTATTCTGTAATCTCTAAATTTGCTGTTGCACCACCAAATCCTAAAGTATTTACGATTAGATGCCAATTTTTAGTTAGAATCCCGCAAATCAGTACACTTTTACACTTATAATAGAACTAAAATGATAATAGCAATAAGTATAACTTATATAATATATTATTAATAACTTTTTGCAGTTCTGTGGATAAAACATCACGTAAAGGTCAAACCATTCTTTGAGAAGGAGGCATACTTTAAAGCACAGGTTTTGATCAGTTATCCATAAATTCATGTCCTGCCACGGTACTTCTTCATACTGAATCAAAAAGTGCAGATAGTTCCAACAGATAAGTTCAAAATGACTCGGCTGGCTGTTATATTTCTTCTCTGCTGACTGTTAGATGAGGATGGGCTGTCTTTGCATATTAATCAGTGCATGAATAGGGACCACGAGTGATTTGCATTGTGTGAGCAATGAAGGCGTCCTATAGAGAATTGAATGCGGGTAAAAGGAAAAAAAGGAGATGGGTTTGTTATGCAGAATGGGGACTGCCCCCCACCTCCAACCCATGAACGAGTTCTCTTTTTTCTTTACCAGCACAGCATTA
The DNA here is from genome assembly GCA_028641955.1 of Protonibea diacanthus. Classification (NCBI taxonomy): domain Eukaryota; kingdom Metazoa; phylum Chordata; class Actinopteri; family Sciaenidae; genus Protonibea; species Protonibea diacanthus. The sequence continues at coordinate 13,616,068 of CM053990.1, forward strand.
CTTTGCAAAACTTGGTACAGTATACCTAGCTGCACAACTGATGAACTAACACACACTTTGATAATTGAAGTAAAGTTTCAGTTGGAATTTACAGAAGTGTGACAATTCATCAGTCAGTTGCTGACGGACCATCTGAAAATCTTGTGATGCAATCAGCTGGATCATATAATATAGAGAAAAAAACCCACCACTCTGTCAATCATATTAAATAGCTGAAGTCTACACAGTCTTAAAAATACCACGCATTGTATCACTGTCATTCCTTGGTCCGAGTTTTAAGTAACTTTTAGTAACCTGTCGTGATGATGTAAGTATAAGGCTGTTCATTCAGATTTCCAGATGTTGAAGAAACTGCCAAACATACTAAAAGCTTGTCTCAGACCCTTAATGCTCTGGACACCTCCCCTGATTGACTTGCATTTGCTCTTTACACTAAATAACTCTTCAGTTCTCTTCAAAGAAGGCTTTGGCACCCTAGTAGGGTGAACTGGTATCGGCTTCTAATGGATTCAGAAAAACTGTGCTTGATGTGAATGTGTGCCAAGATCACATTGAGCAAGGTAAAAACATTTCTGGGAGTGGTTCTGATTCAAAACAGTCTTTGAAGCTGCAGGCCCCTCGAGGCTAATAGCCACGTCGTGCACGGAGAATATGGAAGCTGATGGCGGATGGACAGCGTTTTGTTGTGACGCGGCATCTTCAGCAGAGCACTGATGATCTGTTCTGCTTTGGCACACAGCCCCTCACCCCTTTTTTTTTTTCCTGAGCTCTGTTTAAGAGAGACTGCCAAGTCTGGTGAGGGTGCCCAAGGTGACGATGGACTACTTCACTGTGTAACAGAATCCCAGCATGATGTCCCCGTCCTCCTTGAACTGCCTGGAGAACAACGAGCATTTTTTTTTTATTTGGAATAGATACTGTTTGTATTGATGTTCCAGTTTTCTTTATTGTCAGCATGGGGGCCCAGTGTTATTTATAGTTTGTCAGTATTCTAACTTGGTTTCTCCTGGACTGGCACTGGTGAACAGATGGTATTTCTGTCTGTGAAAGTCAAAGACACTACTGAGTTGCTGATCATTTAACATGCCTCCACTGAACAGTTCACCTTTTTTAAACCACGCCACAAAAATCTGTCTACAGATTAGACACGTGGGTAGACGGCATCTCTGCCTCAGCCGGGATCATACATGTCAGTATGCATGTCAGCACAGAATGATTTGTATTCCTAATTATGGATTACTGGCAGCCTTACTTTCCTGAATCACAAATGCAGAGAGTTGGAGCTTTTGCCTGATTATTCAACTAAGCCTTCATGTGATGAGAAAAAGACAGCAGTCTCGCCATGCTTACCTGGTAGATTTCTCCAACACTTACCGTGTATGGCTGTTATCTCCGTCAAAGCTAAATGGTTTGTAATGTAAAATGTTATGTAGCCCAAGTCTTTTTGTACAAGAGAATGTTGGAATTTGCATAATATATTATAAACAAGACAAAAGGGCAACACATACCAGCTGCTATTTCACACATCAAAACACCCACGTGCCCTTCCGTCTGTGTTGCACGGTCTGTGTGCGCTACAGGTGTCATGTCGTTTTTCCTTTAGCGCTATCACCAGTGTTACTTTTGTCAACCCTTTTGGCCAGTGACAAGGTAGGACCACAATTATAGCCTGGATTTATACATGCCAACGCTTCAGCTGAGGCACACACCCAGTATAGTAAACAGGAATTCTTGTGTGTCCTCTGGCCACCCTGCTGCCTATGTACATGTCTGTTTCCTAGATGATTAGGCCTGTTGAAAACAATACATCCCATATCACTTTTACCCCCAAATTAATATGCTCAATTTCTCTGCACTGTAGTGTATCCCACTGCCTGTAAAAGGACTGGACAGATGTGACTCATGTTAATATTGCCACTTCCCCTAGTTCCATTTGGTTTGAAATGTGTTTATTGTTCAGCAGGACTGCACAAAAAATGTAATTTTAGCCACCATCAGTCACCTGCGGGCTTAATATGTCACTTTAATTGGACTTCATTATCCATCTTTAGTCTGCGTTACTTACACTGACATGGTGGGTAACATAATTGTCACCCTGACTGCTCCATGATGTTCCATGATGAGATGGAGAATGCCTGTTCTGTAGATTTTTTTTTTTTTTTGGCTTCTTGACTGGTTAGGGACTCTTGAAGTGTGAGACATTGTAAGGCAGTTTGTTCCAGGATTTCAGCTGCCTCCCTGATATCACACCTGCTGCATTTGTCTTCAATACGTGAAGGATTTTCCGCTCTGAAATGCTGCTTTTCAAACCACCTGGAGAGGCCTCTCATTTTTCCTGTACACCTGGTGTCTGCAGGGATAATTGTTGCTCATTTAAGATGCGTGCAGTGATGTTTTTTTTTTTTTTTTTCCGCGCAATCCGTTGTGATTGTGTCTCAGTTCTTGAAGTATTTTCTTCTCTTCTCATTCAGCGTGTGAATGAAAGTTTTGTTTTGTTTGACAATCAGAGCTTTTTTGTGGTGCCTGTTCAATCCTGCCATTGTCTTGACAAGCCACATGTTTTTTTAATGTCCATATTAACCTGAGGTCACACTGCAGTGATTTAGCGTGTCATCAGGGAGGCCAGCATGGCCTTTCTTGTTGTTTGAGTCTTTGATTGGCTGCCTAGGTAATCACTCATTAATCCCTGTTTTCATTCTGCTCGCATTAGATGCATGTAGAATAAACAGAAGCGCTGAGTTAGTGAGTCTGCTCTAAAACCTAAGCGACATGTTAAATGCACAGCATTTAATCCTAGCACACAAGTGGTGCATGATGCTTATACAGACTTGAATAGATGGCATGTGGCACAAGTAAGCAAAAAAACAACATGTTTGGACTAGTAGGCCGAGGTGTTTACATGCTTTAGCATCACTGCGTCCTAAGTGAATGGATGTTTGTCTTCCTTTACCAACACTTACAAGTTTCCAAAAATGGAAATGTTTGAGTGGTCTGAGTGATGGTTCCATAAAATACCTTCAGAAATAGTAGTTTAACATTTTATATTGATATTAACATTATCTTAAACAAAACCAGCTTTATCGTATGTCAGTACGATATATTGGTGAGAAGCTAGTATCAGTCAGCACATCGGTCAGACTCTATGATGCCTTCCAATATAATGGGTTTTCCTGCCCTTGCCACCATGCCAAATGGACTGCAGCCAATGTGTACTGCAACGCTGGGATAATGGCCATTAGGACAACATGGTGTATTATTTTGCATTTAATTTCATACTGTCGCAACATTATCCTTATGCAATTAGCATAACAGAATTATACAGTAGAGTAATTATTGTATGGTATAAGTCAAAATAAAATGTGAACTGTATAAATATGATGCTAAATAATGGTAAAGTCATTTACAACGTTATGTTTGCTAACCCATAATGAAGCTACCCATGTGCTCTCTATTTGCTGACCACTACTTGATTTCTGGATGTTCAGGTGGCCTCAGAAAGCGTGGGTATTTTGTGTCGGCACACAAACACTGCATGTGTTTGGCACCTTAAACCTTAAACTCGGCATCCTTTCAGTATCACTTGCTTGGATACCTTGGCACCAACATGCTTTACCTGAGATAAAGTTGTCTGACACAATTTAAACGCTGTGGCTCAGAGACCAACTTGAGGATTATTCTCTCCTCAGTGACAAACAGCGTTTCCTTGCTGCACATTATGAGCACAAAGACTGAACAGGCATCCTTTGTGCTTCTTACAATCATCATCTCACCTCACCTCAGCTGAGCTGTCATGGAGAGGTAAAGCCGGGGTGTATCTGGGCTTGTGTTTTACGGTCTCTTAATCCCAGGGAGTGACTCACCATCATGATGTAATGCCTAGCAATGGCACTTACCTCATCCCAGGGCCACTGTGATTGGCTGGCTTCCTCAGGTGCCAAGCTGCCTCAGCCTTTGTGGGAAGGACAAAAAAAACAAAACAAGTGCATCTTCTGGGAGATGGTGAACACGGCTAGATGTGCAGCATGTGCAGTATTCTGTGGACTTGTTTACTCTCTAAATTGGCACAATTGTCAGTGAGCACATTCTTGAGGCGAGCATCCTCTGTGGCTCCGCTGTGTTTTCAGACCGTGCCAGGCAAAGTCCAGAATGACTTATTTCACTGCATACTGTTTACAAGCTCAGGTGGCACAAACTCAAACAGTTTTTTTTTTTTCAAACTGCATACTGTCAGATATTTTCTGGTTTCTGGTTTTGTCTAATCTTTATGGAAATGTGGCCACTATATATAATGTGGAAGATAAGTTCACTATTCTTATTCAAGACTTGTGGAGTTCTTTTTCAGCAGCCTCTCTATGTACACATTCAAATGGCTGCATGTGCAGACAGCAGACCCAACTAGCGGATTCAGCCTGAAAAAAATAACCCATATTGAATAGTAACTTTATTGCATTTTTCATTTTGTGATAGAAAAAAGCAGATTGGGTCTGTGTTTCCCGATAATGGTGTTGTGATGGGGAACTATCCTGAAATGGAAAAAAACACTTGAAACAGAGATGATACACTTGTTTATTGTTTAAAGAAGGCAAAGGTACAGTCTTAGCAAATATAACACATCGTGTATGTGCGTCAGTGTGTATGTTGCCGTGAGATCTGCTGCGAGGTAATGCTATGGAAACAGGAGGAAGCACAGAGACGCATCAAGGAGCTGTTGATTTGACAGTGGATGCAGGACCAACTCTGTGGACTGTTTGATCAAACCGGTGTGTCAGACATCATCTAATTAACTGGTAAAAATCTGCCCACAATCTAATATGGGTGCTGCACATAACCAGGGCCCCGCTGCTGCTGCCCATATGGAAATCACATGTGAACAATGAAGTCAGACTGATCAAAATAAATGGTGTTTTTGTGCTGGGGGTGGTAGCAGGTGGTTGCAGGGTAACATTATCTGTTGTCATAACAGAAACAAAAGTGAACTTGAATACATTAAGCACCTGTAGGCCTGGACACCACACCTCAACCAAAATCTGTGCATAGAGTAGAGGTTGGACTGGGAGGGTTCTCTAAACTATGGTAACAAAACGTATTAATTTGATTTTGATACTGAAACTCTGGCATTGCAGGGAATGACGTGAACGTTTTGAAACACTTAATCCCTCAGAGAAGTAAATTTACCTTTCACTTGTCCAGGCACAAAAGTCACTTGATAATTGTCATTGTTCATGCAAAAACCTTTCATGGTTCCCTTTTAATTATTCAAATAGTTTTCATTCATTTTTAATAATTTTGAAGTTTGGACTGGTGGATAGACAAAACAAGCATTGTGAAGGTGTCACTATGGGCTCTCAGTGATGGTATTTCTCAATATTTCCAGAATTTTTCCTAACCAATCAACCGTTAAATTGCAGAATTGTTCAAATGAGTAGTATTCTGTGTGGAATACTTAAGTAGCCTAAAAGATCAAAATACTTTCCCCAAAACCGCCCCTTCTTGTCTATCAATGTAAACAAACATTTGATAATTAAATGAGTTACTAATTTTTTAGCTATGACACCATTAGTGTCTAACTGCACCTGTGAGTGCAACTAATGGACCGAGCTAGGTGGGTTTGTGGATAACCTGAGTATGTAGTCTAGCAGGTTTCTTGTGGGAAGCAAGCCTCCCGGTGCCAGCATGTTGCCGCAGCCACAGAAAAGTGCATGCTATATGTGTTAGCTTGTTAGTTAAGTTGCTCAGTCAGCCATAAAGTGGTTAGAAAAGCTCAGGTTGTGGTATAACTGTGTTTGCTGTCACAAAGGAGAAATAAAATGTCCATGTAATGCTGCTATGGCTTTTTCTTGTACTCTGACTGTGAAATGCTAGGTAGTTAGCGGCTTTGAGTCAGGCTAAAGACAATGAAAATAGCCTAAAACTACCAATTACACTTTAGAGCAGCTGAGCTAGAAAGCCACAGTCACAACACACATCACAATCAGATTGACTACAGCAAAAAAAAAAAAAAAAAAAAAAAAAAAAAAATCACAATGACTCATAAGTTAGCTCCTAACAACCTAGTTTTTCACAATCTGGACCAACTCTGCTGTAAAGAGTACTGTCCTGGAAGATGGAAGATGGTCATAGTAATGTTAATACAGACAGGTACTGCAACCTGAGCGTGACGTAGCAAAAATCTGCTTGTCGTGGACAAGTGGACAAGCCTTAATATTGAGCTCTGTATTATATTGTGAACATTTTCAAATGGTATACGAGGATATTTTCATGTACCAATTTTGGATCAATCAGATTTCAGCAAAAACAAAACTACTTGATTAATAATTGAGCTTGTATTGTACAGAGCCTCTACAGTGTCATATGGTAGAAAAAAAATATTGATCTAGAGATCTGTGTGAACAGATCCAAACCAAATGAAAGGATTACTACACCAAGGGTGCTGTAATAGATGAATTATTAATTTTGTTAATTTGTGTGCACAGATTAATATGCTGTGCGCTCAGTTTGGCAATCCGCGTGTACAGAAAAATACAACATTTGGAGCGTGAAGTCAAGATGCCCACATAGGAAGGATAAGACTGTCAATAAAACCCCTGACCTTCAGATAGTGCTAAAGGAATGCAATTACTTTAACACAAAACAGTAATTTCTTGTACAGAATTACGATTCCATGCTTTTATTGTGAGTGCATATTCTGAAAGCCCTACCACAAAATGCTCCCTATGTGCGCTAGGATTTATATGCCAATATATTTTTTTTTTTCCATGTGACCCCCAGTGGCCTCTGCAGTTTTAATTGGTTACATGCTGAAAAATGTTCTCCTTTGACAGAGCCTGACAAATGCGGACAAAACCCATAAGAAGGCTTTGATATTTTTTATTTTGGATCCTTTGTTTTAAAAAAAAAAAAAGTAGAGAGCACACCCAATTTCATCTCGCAATTTGAAGACAATTGACCCAGATTTGACCCAACACAAACCCCCTCGGAGAGGGTCTTTTCCATTATGTGTTTATGTTCAGGCTGCTGTGTGTTTGAGATGAGATCAGGAGAGGTCTGTAATTTATTAGGCTTTCACACTAACAGCATTGTCAAGAGCCGCTCCTGAAGAAAAGCCCCGGGAGTGACTCGCTGTGAGCCAGGGAGGCAGACAAAGGTAGGGGGCGGCAGCAGGGAGGAGGGGTGGAGGATGACAAGGAGGCGGGACACAATGCAAAGTGTCGTCAAGGAGGAACCACTGGGTCTGTAGGGCACTCCAACCTCTGGATTCATTGTTTCCCGCTCTGTTGCTGGGGCCTCATTTTCCTGTAATAAAGCTCACTGAGTCCAGTAATTGTATCCGGCATGGATAGATGTTTTTAGTCTTTCTTTATTTTAACTTAAATATTATCTTATTGATGCTGGTCAGCCTTTTCATTGCAGCTTCAGGACATTGCTTGGAATTCATTTCATTAGATCTTTTCTTTGCCGTTCTCGTTACTAAATTAAATGCATCCACGTGAGCTGAATTAAACCTCGTGATGAGAAGGGTCTTTGCCTTGAAAGATAAGCCCGTGTGACATGCATTTGTCTTGTTTTTTTCCTCACAAATTGATATCTAAAAATAAGACGAGGCTGTGGCGTTCTGCTGGTAAACTGACTGCTGTAAGAAGAAGAAGAAGAGCAAAATTTCTGCTTGTGTATCGTGGCCTGATTATGTCTGTGGAATGAATAGCCGCTCTCCTGACTGACAGCTGTCTCATTTTATCTGCAAGGCTTTTCTGCATAATGCGCTGCTCTGCTGCTTTAATAAGCCACCGTAACTGCAAAGTTCTGTAACTGTGTAATTATTTCGCTCTATTGACAGTTCAGAAATTATGCCTGCACACGAAAATGGATACCATAAGACTTTTTGTCCTGGTTGGAGGAGAGAATTTGTTCTGTTGATGATACATGAATGTTGACAGGCGATAAAGAAACACTCTAAGTCTTTTTTTGGCACTCATGTCTTGGCACTGTTGTTCTGTTGTTTCTCCTCCATATCATTTGGCAGCTTATAGTGTTTACGCTGCATGACTTACTGTAAACGCTCAAACTTTAAATTTCAATTCCTTGCATATGAATCTGCGAGTTAGAAATACTGCAAATCTGCAGCCAACACCCGTTGCCTCGCGGTGTCATGGCATTTTCCCTAGTAATGCATTCAAAAGCTTTAACCAATCAATAAACTCCCAACTAAGCTCTCTGAAGTCTTTTTCAATTTTTAATTTCTTGCCAGCAGTGTCTACTTTCACCCCCTGCCAAGGAACACGCCCAGGGTATAGACACATCTAACTTTACCCTCATGGTTGAAATGAAGAAGACAGACCAAAGAATGTTTAAAAAAGGTGCTTTCGTGCTTTCATATACTTTGATGAAGCCTGAAGGTTAAAATAATCAGACCAATTAAATTCAAGATATGAGATTGAAATCTCACCTGTGATATAAATGTTTGATGCCCTCATACATATCCGATTTTCCGATTTTTAATGAGGCTGTATTCTTCGTTTTACTCCTTTCCTATCCATGTTTTATGATAAATAGGGAAGTAAATGTCAAATGAAGACTGGTTCTCTGTCTGAACGCCAGAAGGATAAAATACGTTTACATCGCAGGAACAAAGGGAACATGTCACGCTGCATATGATTGATACTGGCTTGCAGCACCGGCAGCCAGATGGACCGAGCTCAGACGATTCAACACGAGGGGTCGAGGGCTCGGCCTTTTTGCATGAGCCAACAGAGGCCTCAGAGACTGCGCTGTCCAATGGCTCTGGCTCAAAGACTTGTAATGTGCTTGGCATGCCTCAGCGGTACACTCACCTCATGACACTGCATTAAATCTGTGCACCAACAGTCTGTATTGAATGTAAAGTCTGGGATAGTTATTGAATGGGCAAAAAAAAAAGCATCTGTCTTTGGAAGTCATCATTTCAGATTTAACTTTCAGAACGTTATCCAACAAATTTGCTAGTAGGGAGAGATAATCCACCTGTTTGGGAGTTTTGTAGAAATACGTGTCAGTGTTTTACAAGATGGAAGATTATTTCTGCCTGTTGAACACTGTGGACAGTAGTCTTGACACAAATAGGACATTTAGACAGAGTAAAGATCCTCAGGGCATAATGTGTACCTATACTTATATATCATGTCTCGTGCAATGTCAAAGTCGGATGTCATTGTTAGATCTTTCACTGGTACTGGAATATCCACCATTTTTTGAGTAAGCCCTTTTTAAGTAAGCCTGTGAAGCCTGTAAGGTTGTGAATCTGACTTAGATGCTTGAGACCCGATCCAGATCCTTTCCTGTAGCATTTCCCATGATTCCGTTGCCTAACCTTAACCACACCAGTTGCCATGTGCTGATATTGGAGAAATAAATTATTCAAAAGCCTTGCCATAGACTGTTTATCTAGGATCAGTGACAGATCACTGCACTAGTGTCAGACAATTAGACTTGATTTCTGTGTGGATTTCTAGGAACGTGGGACCTAATGCCACACTGTATAAGAAAATAAGATGTTAAGACTCTGGGCTGAAGACAGTATTTTTCGGACCTTTTTACTGTGACATTAACAGCAAAGCAGGAAAAGAAGAATATCTCCTTTTTGATGTTCGCCATTTGGAAATGTCTCCATCGTGAGACATAGCTAGAATATGGCTATCAAGAGGCATATCGTCACTCTTTTTACAGTATTATATTCAGATAGCATGTGCTTGCTTCTGGAAAAAAAAGAAATACTTTTGTTTCCATCATGCTGATATAAAGTGGATCTGTGGCCAGATGTTGCCTTGCTGGAGTTTTAATGGGTTTGGAGCACATGTAGCTTGTAGCCAAGTTGGTAGACATCAATCAAGGTCGATTGCTTTTTTTTTCCCCATTCTTTTTAAGCAATTCAATAAGCTGAGTTATTGCTTAGTTCAGACAAAGAGCTAGCCTCATAAAAGAGTTCATTTCTCTGGACCTTCATGAAAGCTGTTTTTAAGGATGGTATGCTTTTTCTGTTCTGTCAAGCAAACCTAAAATACCTAAAATACTTGTTAGAGCGGCTTGAGTTTTGCTCTGGATAACTCCACAAAAAAAAAAAAAAATGTTTTTGGTGATTCTCTGATCTGTTTTCTAGCATCCAAATGTCAGATTTGTACTGTAGATTAGCATGAATTTAATGATTATATTCGTACCGTCCATCAGATGAACCCTTCACATTTCAGACTGAGCTTTGCCTCGTATCTCTTATCTCATATTTAGAAATTTCATGAGCATCTCATGGGCACTGTGGGCATGAATTGGGCCTTCCTCCAGCAGTGCCCTCAAGATTACAGTTGCAACCATTAGCCGATCCATCATTTAGTTGTGAACTATTAAATTAAACAGCAACTTATTCATCATCATTCACAGAGTCACTTTTTAAGTAAAAAGAAATTGCTTCCTCAAATGTGAATATTTTTCTGGTTTCTTTTGTCCACTATGTGTATCTTTGTTGTGGTTATCGTGTGTTGTTGGAACCCTAACCCATTTTCTGACATTTTATTTCAATAATAATTAATAAAGTCATTAATAATAACAACTCAAGATTACAACAGTTGTAGCCATATGGAGAGTGATACTTTTCATAATATGGGTCAATTGAACTTTGGAGCCTCTCAGTGCTACCAGGACTTTAAACTTTTAGTCTCTAGTCTGTAACTTTTTTCATATCATTTGTCTTTTTAGTGAAATTTCTGACGTTTCTTTAAATAGGTTGCTGAAGTTGCATTTGTGGCTTATCTGTACATTCACTTGTGCAAATCGTTACAGTAACATTTTGTATTTGTAAAATAATAATGATTTATCTCATGGTTGCTGCTATCATTATTCTGAATCACTGTGACTAGTGAGCCATAGATAGATCACTTATCAGCATCTGACCCATTGTCGGCATAAAAGAGCAACTCAAAATGCCAAATCATGCTCCCATTTTTCACCATTTGTTTCGCCGAAATTGTGTTTTTTCTCTCTATCTCGCAGAAAGCATACTCTGTTATGGCGTGACACAGTGAACACTGTTGTTTTTGACTGTGCTGTTTCATTCAGCTCCACTGTGCTCTGTAGCCGGCCAAGCGGATCACTTAGTTAGCCACCCCATGCCATAGATACCTCCTGGGACTTTGTCAACTCCCACTTCCTTCGATGCGGGCATAAAGGGAGCAGAGCAGAGAGAGAAGTCTAAAATCATCATTAAGCGTCAGATTTTCATGGAGTATAAGTGAAATGACTCCACTCCGTGCTCCATGTCAGGAGGTAAAGCAAACAACGATTTCCATGGGAAGTAGAGGACAGGAAAAAAGAGGGAACAATGAGAATGCGGAGGTTGAGGACACAAATGAGCCCTGGTGAGAATGGCCTGGTTGTTAGTCCCTGAGATGCATGAGACTGGGTTTGGATACAGTTTTAACTGACATGGCCAGCTTGCCAAGGACAGAGCCCTTTTTTACAGAAGCATTTGCTCATTAGAGGGCACATCTCGCATTGTTTATGGACGTTAATGAGCTTTGCCGCAACCAAGGGTTGAAAGACAAAGACGAGAAAATACGGAGCTTGCATTCAGAAATGTAACAGGTCCTCTTGCCCAGGACAGGAACAGAAAGAGCCTGCCTCCTTGCTAATCTTTCTTTAGTACACGCTCCTCATGCATTTGAGGATGAGATCTAGCCGTGCTGCCCCACCCCCACCCGTTGCCTTTTTCTCTCCCATGTTTTCCTCTTTCTGTCTCTTTCTTTCTCATTACTGCTATTGCAGAGAACAATCTCAGGGCACCATTTTGCTGAGGACATTGAGGAGCTTAATTAGTTCATTCACGGATATGGCTCTTCTTACTAGCCCGATGGCTTTAGTGCCTCTGGAGGGCCTTAAATGCCAGCTCCCTCTTGCAGAAAAGCCTCAAACTATACAGAATATAAAATATCTGTCAGGTTAATAAGGGAGAACCCCAGCAACCCTCCTGCATTTATTTATAACATTTGCACCTGCTTCGAAGGACTCACCGTAGCAGTCTTTCAGCACTGTGGTGTCAGAAGAGAGACGGAAATGACATGTGATTCTTAAATGCCACTATGGTCGAATCTTTTTTATCACTGGTGTCTTCCTTACATAAAGGGGTTACTAATGGAGCATGGCGTTTAAAAAAAAAAATGAGGTTCAGTGCTAAAGAAGGGTGTTAGGTTTAATGAATACCCTTCTAAAACCGATAAAGTTACCAATCTAAACTTGTATTTTTGCCATAGGCCATTTCCCAGGCCTGACTTTGATGTTTTTCTCTAATAAAATCATGTTGTTTTTTTTTTTTGTTTGTTTTACATTGTTTCATATTAAAATGGTAATATATATTCATGACCCTAAAGATAAAAAAGTAAAATCTATGTTAGCCTAATGCTAGAGGCATTAGATTTTCCAACTCGAAAACCTGACAACTGAAAAGAAGGTTTTTAAATAACCAACCTGCAGATGCATCTGCTGAGTGTTTTTTGGCTTCAAATTCACAAAGACTGTCTGTTAGCAGGATTCTTGACTCTCGGACTAAATGAGCTGCATCTGATAATGTGATTTTAAATTACAGAGCTCGTAACTCTGTATACATTGATTGGACAGAGGCTTAGGTCTCTCGTTATGGGAATATGATATCAAAAACTCAATAACAGCGAGGTCCTCCTTTTAAAGAAAGGTGCAATTACGTAATTCTTTTCATCGTACCCTCACCATTTCAACGACATCTGAACTGTCATTAGAGAGATGAGACACAGAAAATGGATGCAGCGGGAGCTGTATAGAGTGCTCGGACTAAAGTGGGAAAATCAAGTTTGGAGGCTTGGGCTGTTTGCAGTGCTTCCTGTAACACTATCCTGTTTGTGGAATGGGGGGTATTCCTGAAATGACATTCAGTTTCTGGGCAACAGAGCGGCAGCTGTGCATATCTTTGTATCCAGGGGGGGGGGTGATAAAAGCCCATTGATGCAGCTGTGTTTGAACAGGGAGATTGCAGTTCGATCAGTGGCTTGAGGGATTCTCCGACCAACAGAGTGGAGGGAAAGAACTTCATAAGATTCCTGTTGAGAGTTTTTTTTTTCATAAAGAGGAGGCGCCGGTTAAAATACTGTCAGACCAGAGAGTCTGAATGGATGACAGTTTTATGTCGCTTTCACACTGGGGCATAGAAGAAGGGGGGGGGAATGTTGGTTGGCGTCACAGGATGCCTGTTAAGTGTTAAGTGCAAGGCCAAACTGGTTGGCATGGCAATTTTGAGATATGAAAGAACTTCTCATTTAGTATGCATTCGTACAATAAAACACACACAGTGTGACTGTTCTGTGTCAATAGCTCATTTCATTTAAAAATGCATAATTGGCCTCACACATTAGTCTGTACTTTAAAACATCAAAAAAACAAGAAATGAATTTAATTCGGTCTGGTTAGATGATTTTTATCCTTGACTTCGAGGTGGCGCAACAGAGGGAGAAAACTCTGTTCACACATTAATCTTTGTTGTGGAAGTGGAAACAACAAGGAAAACATTTGTGGCGTATTCAATTTTCAAAATTATGCAGAATTAGGACAATAATTCATTATTATTGTCTTTTATAGACTTTCAGCAGAATGGTTTTGTGATTATATTATGCCATCATGTTATTGTTCTACAAATGTGTTATCCACATAAATCACTCCAAGCAAGATGTATTTTAAACGCAATAAAATAAGTTATTGGGGGTTTTTCTTTCACACACAGTACTTAAAGTTTGGTCTCTTGTCTAACCATGTGCAGAATCCTATCACTGCCATCACAAGCCCTGATCTTGGGAAAATGGTTTTAGTGATCTTACCCAAAATTAATTATAAATGTGAAGTGCCTGAAATGAGATGGGAATCTTCAAACAGTATTAAAAGATAGATAAGCACATTATACTTCATTGATCTCTGTGGGGATATGTCTCTTTTGTTTTTTTGTTTTGAAGCTTTTTTTTTGTCTTTTGTTTGCCTTCTACCTTGACAATTGTGCAAGTCTCCAGTGCAGTAGGATGGAGCCTCATTCTCCAACAAAGCATCAGGTCTTGTGACTTTTGCAGCATAAAGCTTTAGACACAGTTTAGGTTTGTCCTGTACTGTGTAGTAGATATGGTCCAAATTTTATAGCGCGCAGGATTGGGTCTATAAGACATGATTATGGGCTAGGTTCAGGGTCTCCATTATAGGCCTGTGCAGAGCTCTAATTTATTGCAGCAGTTACACGTACAAAACAGAAAAAGTCCAACCTATTGACCAGATTGCACTTCACCGAAGACTTTAATTCCAATCTCCCTCTGAAAATAATTAACATCTAGTTTTGCCTCCAGCCGTGTACCACCGCCACGTGAACGCAGCATTGGAGGTGATAAGGGGAGTGATGTTTTCCGGAAATGTATAACAGAGGACATCTCGGCAGTCATTAGTTACTTGTTGACACTCTTGCTACTGAAGCAGAGACGAGACTGGAGGTGGAGTATAACGGAGCCACTCTCCACTGGTGTGGCCTCATTAATCACTGTCCTCTCCCCCGCCATGGGTGGAGGGGCTCCTTTGTCTGTGTTTGGAGCATTCCGTGTTGGATTTGATGCAGTGCTCAGATGCTGTAGCCTGCATCCCAGTTGGTGTCCAGGAAAGATGGCTGAATAAGAAGGTGTGCTACCTGACGTGTGCTTTTTATTTTTGGCCCTACAGTACGAATTCTCATCAAGGTCTAAATTAGGACTTCATTAACCTACATGGAAGTTATGTCACATCAGCTGTGAGTTTGCTGAAGGGTTTTTATCTTTCCTAATAGACTTTTTTCTGAATACTGCTGTCTGTCTGTGTGTGTTTCACCATTGTCTGATCAGAGCTGCTTTGAGACTTCACATTTCAGGGTGGAGACAGTTGTTTTCTATTGTTCAGTCTTCATCCAGACCACTGACAAGTTTCTCAGCCAAGCATTTCTCAAGCAGAGGTTTTTATAATGAAAGAGAGTGGAAAAAACCAATACCCACAAGAATTTTATTACCATTTTTTTTATAAGGCTAAAGTGTCTTTTTGAGAGAGATTCGTTTAATGAGAGATGCAGAAAATGCAGACATCATTTTTATTACCAAATAAAACTCCTTTGCAGACTATACAAAGTGAAGTGAAGATATGCCTATATCAAGATAATGTCTCAACATAGCTTCATAGCTCTTAGTTCTTTGCTTATCTGAGTGTATTTGGGGCAGCTATAAACAAAAGCTTCACTAAGACGGATTCTTTGTTAGCTTTCAGCACATGCACTGGCCCTCAGAGAAAAATGGAGCATTTCAGTGTTTTGTAATCATGTGTAGCATCATGGCCTTGATGTCTTAACAGGCACGTCTTTGCTGATTTATTGGCAGTTTAACCTGTTTATCAGAAGGGTCTGTAATGATGGGCGTAAGGATTGATGGGCAGCCATGACAAGGCTACAGCATGGATAGCAAGCCCCGAAGAAATTCTAATGAAACTGGCACATCACTGGGTCTGACCCACACAAATTAGTCCGTTTGTAAGATTGTGAATGACACGCATCTGTGCTATTGTATTGA
Organism: Protonibea diacanthus; assembly: GCA_028641955.1. Lineage (NCBI taxonomy): Eukaryota > Metazoa > Chordata > Actinopteri > Sciaenidae > Protonibea > Protonibea diacanthus. Next base: position 13,631,670 of record CM053990.1, read on the forward strand.
AACTGTCAGTCTGAGACTGATCACACTTGTTCAAGTATGTGAAAATACTGATAATGGGGATTTTTGTTCCATATCAAAATATAAGCCTATGGCTAAAGGTGAGTTTTGAGAGGCAACCATCTCAGCAACCGGTAATTGGTATCGATCAACAATCCTATTATCTCCCTGTAGGTACGTTATGGTCAATTTGCGGCCATAATTATAGACCATAATGTTCCAGTGAATGATTGCCTGCATTGCAGTAGAATTCAGTAACCTAGATTAAATTGGGTGGGCAGAAAAATGATGATGATTTTGATAGATTTCACTTGTTTTTCTGCAAGTTAAATATATGTTGTGATGGTCCCTATTTCAATCTTGAATAACTCCCACTAAAACTAAAAAAAAATAAACATAAAAATAATCGTAGTACTCTCTGGAAAACAGACAATCCTCCTCTTTTACATTTGGTGCTATGCATCAGTAAACTTTAAACAAAACAAACTGTCAATTTAACACTGGGCCTCAGGATCCTTCCACACTTGCTGGGTTTCAGAGTGCTCTCAGGGGATTTAAGTCGATCTCCTGGATTTCACTTCACTTTTGAGACAAAGGCTGTGTGTCACCAGTTTTGTCAAGGGAATTGAGCATTGGATTAGCTACGATGGAGGAACCAGCACTTTCACCTGTGCTATCTTTGACATCGCGGTTGTGTTTGGTTCAAGCGAGGCCTTTTTTAATTTCAGAGAATGATTGCACAGAGGGTTGAATCCATGGGCCAGCCGGGAAAATCTGTCAACTGTTGGACACTGTGTTTACTGTGGAGAAGTCCCCGTGTAGAATAAGTGGAATGGTGTGAATGTGAATGAAAATATTGGTGAGAAATTGCATGGAATTCAATCTGCTTTTGTTAAATTAATACTGTATAGGTTACAACAAAGGCTTAAAGCTTCATTAATTGATTTTTAGCCACTTGGGTGCGAGTGAGGCATCTGACATATTATCACCTTATCAAGTTTTTGCAGTTCCCATCTTAGGAAACAATTGCCTATTTACTCAGCATCCAGCAGAAACAGAGCAACAATAGCATTCATTAGGAGTTGTATTTCTGGCCAATTGATGAATGTAGGTCCAATGATTATTCTCATTATAGCTCTGTTTCTTCCACAAACTCCAGAGAGTCATCTGGAGCTGGCCAGGTAGTGTATAGTGGGTTTATTAGAGCCTTTTTTTTTGTGCTGAAAATAGATGCTGTGAGCTGTTGCTGAAAAGGGGCTTGATGAGATTTTGGGGCCATAAAAACAAAACAATAAGATAAAAACAGACTAGATCACTATGAGCAACCCTTTTAGTCATTGGATCCACACAAAATATTGATCAGCAGAGCTTTAAAAATGGCCAATGTGAACAATTGTAACCCTAACTCTTGATTAGTCAGCCCACTAAGCCCTCAAAAGACACCAGAGTAACATCAGAGACACCCAATATCCCAGGCTTACATTTCTAATGTTGGTTACAGGAAATAACAATCTTGAACAATGAAAGAGCTCAAATGGCTTCGGAGCTACATCAGTATAAAACAGAAATAGTTCTAATATTTACAGATGTTCACACGTCCTAAATGGAAACGTAGATAGATGACAGTGTAATCAGGGAAAGTGACGCAGGCGGCAGATAAATTGACAGGTTTCCCCCCCATTAGACTTTGGCAGGAAACAGCACAGATCATGCTGTCGGTGGTGATCACAGAACCCATAAACAAAACCCAATTAGAGATGTAAAAAAAAAAAAAAAAAAACAGCAATGGGGTGTAGGAGGGGACAGGGGAGTGATGGAGTGGGCGGGTCTGACTCCTCTAGGACCCGCTGGGCTCTAGAGACACCGCAGATGTGACAGTGTCTGGACTACGTCTGGAATATAATAGAATTCTGTTGAATTAATAATCATAGTGAAAATGTCATAAATAATGAGGACCGATGACTGGTTTGTGCTGAACGTGGAGCCGCGCCGAGCCTCGTTGAGCGAGGGTGTGGCCCCAACCCCCCCTCATGACTGTTGACGGCGGCAGGAGGCAAGGTGCCAGACCGATATGCGATGTGATCCCAGAAGTCCCTCAGCAGACAGGGTGAAATGAGGGGAATCCCTGGAGTGGGGCTAGGGAGGTAGCAGTGGTGAGGTGGGGGGGATTGTTGTTCATGGATGTGTGTGTGTGTGTGTGTGTGTGTGTGTGTGTGTGTGTGTGTGTGTGTGGGAAGGGAAGGCGGGGCACTGAGGGATTGGAACAGCCATGTCTTCTGCTTGGCTTCACCTGAGACAATGAGTCAGCCTGGCAGATTTGTGCCAAAGGAAGGCTAAAGGTGATACTGAGCCAAGAGGACTGAAAACACCATGAACAAAGTAGCACACAGACGAACACAATGTACATTTTCGACGCACTGTGTATTCTTCAGCTACATTCATCGATTTTTGGTCATTAGGGAGCAGAGAGACATCATAACCTGACAGACGCACGGGCCTTAACATAAATCACCTTGTAAAATGGTCATGACTAACACTGTCTGCTGACGAATCCAGCAGCAACACACCAACAACATTGACAGTAACTTTGTTTCTTTGCCATTTGGTGCTGGGCTGTTTTTTTTTTTTTTTTTTTTTTTTTTTTTTGCTGAAAATTGGGGCTGAGAAGACTCATCCATCCAGAACAATTAGCTAAAAGATGTTAAAATGTACCATTAAGCTGCTTTTAGGTCTGAAAGGAGGAAATTGGTTTCAAATGTTTCAAGCCGTCAGAAAGTTGGCAGTCTTCAACAGTTTCTAGGAAACAGGCTTCCCTGGTGACGAGGTCAACGCACAATATTCTAGTGATGACAGAAATTGGCGAAAAAAAAAAAAAGAAAAAGCATGAAACATGAAACATGAAAATGACTTTGCTTTTAGAATTCCATTTTCACCCGAATTTTCAACATTTATTCAGCGTCAAAAGGTTTGAAAGGACCGGAGCCCTTGTTTGAAGTAAATTCATAACAAACAGGGAAACTTGAATTGTCTGCTCGTAAGTCAAATATTTTCCTATTTAAACTGCACAGATATGTCAAATGAAAGAAATTAATTCTCGAACTGGCACTGAAATGAAAACATCAGCGCAAGTAGTAATTCAAAGTTCATTGTCTGTCAAGTTTCCTGTCCTTTCAGACGTGACAGTTGAACAAGTATAATAAACATAGATCTATCACAGATTCTTTTTTAGTTCATTTTTTCTCTTAGTCACCCCCCCCACCCCTCCTCTCTTTCCTTTCTTTCCTCTCTGTCATACCCCCTCCACTCTAACCACCCCTCTCTCAGTATCCCTCTTTCCCCCTGTATGGTTCCCTCTGGCCGTGGTCCGTCATGGTTCCTCCATGCTTCATTTCTTCATTAGAGGTTCTGAGAATTTCACAGAATAGATTTCCGCTATCAGGGATCCCATGCTGGTGTGGAAGGATGGAAAGTCTAGACAGTTTGGAAAAACTCTGACAATTCACCTTCACACTGTGGACTGCAGCTGCTGTGAGGGGGAGAATTCCATCTGCACTGCTAGCAGTGAAGGCACACTGGTTGGATATGTGCCTCTCCTTGCGATGACGAGGCATCCGTCTTTGTCAGACTTTCATCAGCCTTGATGGACATGGAGGTTAACTGAGTTTTGTGTTTTTTTTTATGGCCAGACAGGTTGAGCCATTTTGCATTTCTAGGTTTGATTTGGTCCAAATTGAGGCCGTTGGGGGGAGACTTTAATGGATACAGTTACACCATTCTGCTGTTTTCTAATGTTTTATTAATAATAATAAAAAAAATCTTGGCATAAGGAGAACAGGATAACACTAAAAATCATCAGTGTGTGAGGATTTAGCACTGGAAAAATACACTCAAGATTCCAGTCACATTTATTGAAAAAAAAAAAAGAGTCATTTTTTATTATGAGTCAACAGTAGTTGGTGAAAAGGTTGGGTTGTCCTTGTGGGTTATCTATGGCCTTGTCTGTTCTTTTTAACCTCCAGTGAATGCACATATGGCACTAGGAAATATTTTGTATCCCTGTTTTCTGTTATATTGTAGCTTATCATTAGCAGATTGTTCTGTGATTGACAGAATTTGTTGCATACTTGAAAGCATTATCGTGTTCTACCATGACTGATTTGGAAATGATTTACTATCTGAAACTGAAGCGATGGAATATACCAATCCTGTACTCTTCTAAAGTGTTTCCTATCATCCTCACACACCTTGCTTACGTCTTTTGCATTAATTTTCTGCTTGCTACATCACTGATTTGTATCAATCTGCTCTTGTTGGCGAGGTTGTACTGCTGTTTAATCCACACAATAAGCTTGATAAAACTGGGTGTGGTGCTCATTCCCCACGAGCTCTCACACCTCCAGAGATCTGATAGCACAGGGAAAGTGATGCTCTACTTTCGTTCAGTGAGGTGTGTGGTTGGATCGTAATTTTGACAAACATGGGAAACCTGGAGTGGCTTTGTCTCAGGAGGGCAAAGCTCTGTTGTCTGTTTTGCCTTTCCACATAACCCACACACAATTATGTACATGATTTTTGTGAGTCACAGAAGAGAAAGGTGGCTTTTTATAAAGATAATTCCAATCACAACATGGATCTTATATTGAGAGGCTGCCATTCCTATTGGCCATAATAACACTTTACTCACCGACTGTTGAGATAAGAGATGTTCCAGTACCATTCTTTCCTTCCTGATAATGATTCCATTACCTGAACTTTGTGTGTTGTGCAAGTGGGTTAACAGTGAACAATGTTATACTACTAGCCCTTTATGATTGCTATCATTTGTATGGCCTGTCTCAGGATAAACCCTTTCCCATGAATCAATACATATGGAGAATTATTGCCTTAAAGCTTCATTTTACTATCTAGTCAGTCAAACTGACAGTTACTTAAACTGATAATTTGCTAGCTCTGGCTAACTATCGGAAATCAACTCTTTTTCGTAATTCTAAAACCGTAGCTTCCAGTGACCCAACCTACTTTGCCTATAACTGAGTAGTACTCGTTGCCTTTGTTGGTCTGGTTTGGCTTGATTGGTTAGGATTAAGGAGAGAATATCAGGGTAAGTCAATCAGAGTAGGGCCGGTCATGACTTTGCTATCCTGGGGGGAAAAAAAGGTCACCAACCTGTTTTGAGGGTAATGTATTATGTGGTTTTGGATTGGTGCACAAACATGCACACTCACCGACATCCAATTCCATATTTTAGTCAGTAATGGAAGCATTGCAACACTAGTTGAGATCTGCGAATATGGTATCATCACTAAAAAGAAGTCCGCCATGGCAAGAAACAGATGACCAGCTGGAGTGGCTCATTTAGCCAAAGTTATTCAAAGAGAAAATGTACGTAAGCAGTAAGAATATCATTCAGACTGTATTTTAAACCACAGTTTACAGACTTTTCAACCTTACCTGTCAAAATTGTGAGTTGTTTAGATAATATGATAATGCTGTTGCCTTGTTTACAGTCTGATTATCTGACTGTTCATAATTCTGTCTCGTTATATTTACAAAGCAATGTCCTCGCGTTGCCTGATCTCAGCAGTTATTATGAGTGTAGTCTTATCATAACCAAACAGAAATAATTCTAAAAATACATCCCGAGTTGTAATAAAGTGAAATAACCCTGGAGTACTGCTGCTATGCAGAAATATTTAGCCCTGTCTGACTGTCAACATCAGCAGTTTCAAAGAGCCATCTCTAAAGAGCCTATTCACAAATGTCAGAAAAAAGGTGTGAAACTAATTCAGTGTGGAAGGAAAAAACAAAAGAAAGAGGGAAAGCAAAACAAGACACCTTTTTAAATTTCACAAATCTTGGAAAAACACAATTTTTGTTTTAGTGTTACTAGTTAGTGCTTCTCAAAGAATGACATTGGGGACGCCAAAGTGTAGACACTGGTGTGTCCTCTACAACTTTAGGCTGTTTAACGACTCTTTAAACCATTTCTGAGCCACTTTCCAAAATGATTTGTTTTAGTCTCCTTTAAGCGGTGTGCCAACATAGTTCCAACTAAAGAATAAAAATATTTTCAGTTATCATTATGAAACTGTGGCAGGACAAATTAGACTATGGCGGGCCACCACCGTCTAGGTAATTAATGGGAAACACTGCTAGTCATCCCACCAGAGACTCTAGCCTAGTCATCTCCACACCTCTCCAAGCTCCTAAACAGCCAATGCTGAAAAATGTCTTTTTCTCTCTCCTCATTGCATATTACTGCCCTCATGGTGCTTGCAGCGCTGACAAGGAAATTGCTACTTTTGCTTCACTGGAGTCACATTGCTTTGCGTCCCTTGGTAGCGCTGTGCGTCCCTTGGTAGCTCTCTATCCTTATGATTATTTCCATGGCTGTTTTTCTTTTTTTTTATGTGGAGTTGCCAGGTTTTTGGAGTCCCCTGGCAGATGTCCTTTCACAGTTAGTTCTCATTATCTACAACTAAAAAGAGGAATAATTTAACCTCTTATGCTCTCCGTGTAACCATAATGCACAGCAGCACTTATTTACTTTGCCATTGGATGGAACAAACCCATGGATACAACCCTGTTTCCTGAGCGATGTTAACTGTTTTGGGGCCCCAGACGGTGCCTCATGTGTACTGTCACAGTAGCTTACAGTAAATGCTTGTTCTCCTTCCATCCCCTCTCTTTTATGTGCACACAAAAACTATGAACATACTGTCTGAGCTGGTGACACAGTCCAGTGAACCTAAAAGGCCTAACAGTTGCACCTCTTTTCCATTAAAAATGAATTTAGAGAAAGACAAGCAGATGTGGCCCCGCATTTTCAAAGAGTACAGTGAAAGTATGGGATTGCTGGCACTCTCTACTGAACAGAGTCTGTCTTTCTGAAAGTATATCTTTTATTTTCCACACAGCTAACTTACCGAATGAACAAATTGCTAATTTGGCCCCATGCAGATACTAAGTGTTTCTGCATGGCTGTCTGCTCTCTGTACCTTTTCCTGGTGACTAATTTAAAAAGGGCCCCAGCCAAATGCTGCGTTCCTTTCACCATGACACTGCATTTGGTCAAACAACAGGAATCTGCTAAGAAAAGCCAAAGTTGCCCTTGGACCCTGTCAATGCAGAAGAGGTGCCAGCATGAAAGTATGTTTGTGTAGGACCTCCGTAAGCACACAGAGCTGGTATTGAAAAAAAAATATCAATTTGCTTGCTCCTGTGAAATTTGCCTGCTCCATTTGCATAACTGTCAGGAGTTGTAACAGGAGACGAGAATTGCAGTTGGTGGTCCTCGCCATGAGGATATGGGAATGAGGAGTATGCTCTGGGAACATAGAGTCCGTGTGGAAGTGAAAGGGGGTGCAGATATGTCAGTTGTAGTGCCATGAGTTCAGTTTCACTGTGGAATGTGGTTTTGGTATATTTATGCTGTTGGTAAGGCCAACAAACCTTGCCATGTACCCCCTGTGTAAGTCTGAGTGCTATCCACAGCTCATGCTGTATAAATGATGATTTTTTTTCTTTCTTTCTTTTTTTTTTTTGCTTTAGAGTTTGCCTTAGAGCTGTAAACCGCTTGCTTTGCCCGGAGAATTCAACCATCACCACAATTATGCAATAATGTGGTGATAGGAGACATAACAAGACATTGGGCTTATTACCATCATAACTGCTGTTTGTTTTCACCAATCACTGGTGGAGCATTTCACGCTTGGATTGTTTGGTTTTATTAGGCACAGTATTTCAAATAAACGTTTGAGACGGCACCAGTAGATGGTAAAGCAAATTTATTTCAATACCACAGATGGGTGACAAATAAGTCCTAATAAGAAAATAAGAAAAAAAGTCCCTTTTCATCACAGTAGAATAGACACATCAGATAGCAAGGGACACATTATACAGTGCTCTAAAGCAGGTTGGGGGTGTTTTGTTAGTTCTGCCTCTTCACTTCTGTGTAGCTTCACTTTACTAGAGAACTCTATCATACTGTAAGTGAACAGCAGTTGTGGTGTTGGAACAAACTATAAACTATAAGTCTATTTGAGTTGCTGTGAAGGAAAAGCTCTACTGAGCAGCCTCTTGGGGGTCCAGATAAATGGACTTGTCTCTGTGCAGCTGCTGTCTATTGTCCAACTGCACGATGCCTGGAATCTCAACCCCTGACGATGTTTCCTTTGGTCTGGAACTTGCCTTAAAGGCCCAGCATGTCAAGTTAAGGGACCTCTATTTACAGAATATGGCAGAAATTGAATCTAATATGCCTAACCATATAATTGTTTGAAAATAAGCATTGTTATGTTTCTGTTACCTTTGGGTTGATAGTTTTATATCTACAGATGCCACGGGTCCTCGTCCATGGAGTCTGCCATGTTTCTACTGTAACTACACCACAGGATGCCATTAAATTCTACACACTGCTCCTTTATTCTCACTCCCATTTTGACTAATTTGGTCAGATCTGTTTTATGCCCTTAGTGCAAGTTTATTAGATCTATGTAGAAACTGTGGTCTTTTATGTATTTAAGCTTAAATCCATCTATAGTCAATAACCTCTGCATCTAATAGTTGCATGTTGAAGGGGTTCAGTCAACCTCCTGCTTTTCGGGGCGCTGGAAATTTAGAGCACATCTCCATTTACTGCCTGTTCGAATTCCCCCTCAATTTTAGGGTGATCAATGTTCATTTTTCATGCATGAGCTGATACGCTGACCTCCAGTGAATATGCCATCATTAATGGCTATTGTCCTAAAAAAAAAAAAAAAAAAATCATCAAGCAACTTCTAAAATAGTCACAGAAAACCTTACATGGGATATAAAACACATGTATCCACATAGATTTCTAGAGAAACATTCATTAAAACAGTTTCCTGTTAAAGCTACAGTTGGAAATGCAAAGCATGCAACAAGCTTTCTACTTGTTTGGACAGCATATGATTGCAAATCAACTCAGATTGTTATCTGAGTACCTCAGCCTATGACTGTCTATGTAGATTTAACAGGTAGTCTCAGCTTGCAGTATATGCCTGAATGGTGGCGGCTCTTAAACCATATTACCGTCAGTTACCGGTGTAGTGAAAATGCAAGTAGGTTTTTTAGGTTTATCAGAACTCTAATTCTTGAGCTACGTATGTGAAAGGGTGCGTGCCCACTCAAATTTGTGAGATAGACAACTGGATCTTAGATTTTAACACAGAACAGAGCAAAATTAGATGGATGAATGAGGGTTATTGTTTCGGTGCAGATGCTCACTGCCAGCTGATAGGGCTGGAAAGGCCTTTACTGCTAGTTAACAGTAAGATCTTCAGTGATGAGTAGTAGATGTTTTTCACATCTGCTCATTAACACATTGAACATGTCTATTTTCAGACGTGTTCATTTTTCACGGAACATGGTAGCTACTTGAATGCTTCATGCAGAAAGGCCTATCGTTTCTGTTTTAATTATGACTCGGTGTTCTCTTGTCAGGGAATGGAAAAATAAGAAATGAGGACTCGAGAGGACTCGCTGAGTGCCTTCAATGCACACCCATTCTCATACTCTTTAAGTAGTGTATTTATTCATCTAATGGGTCAAAATATTTTTTGCGCACTGATACACATTTTTAAGCATACTTTTTTGTTATTTTCCACCCAAATTGGGGTGTATTTTACACATAAAATGACATCATTAGAGACATCCAGAATTAGATGTCTGTGCATCTGCTGATTTGAAACTTTGGAAACATTGCCTCAACAGAGGACCTTTCCTTTCCTCCTTGCTCACAACCGCTGCGCTGACCTCATCCCTTCTCTGAAATTATCCAAATTAGACCTCATAGATACGACTTTGCGAGCAAATATGTGTATGCATGCGTAGACAGCCCTAGTATTACTGTTAAATACTTTAACAGCTGAAACTATTAAAATGTATTGAAATTCTTACTCTCATGCCAAAAGGCACAGATACCACCCTTGATATTTCAATGATTAGAGATCCAGGGGACCCTGTGCTGTTGGACTGAACTGGAATCAGTTCATTAAGAAAAGGGCAGAAGTTGTAGAATTTTAAAAAGGATAAATTGAGGGGTAAATTAGTGATACAGTAAATACAGTAAAGAGTTCTGACCATTATTCACCATTGTGACAGTGATAGAAAATAACCTCATGCAACTTTTATTAAATCTTTGGGCTAAGATAAGACTGAATCGCTACAGGGACCCATCACTGGAATGTTCCATGACTCACCTCTCCAGTATTCCCTCAGCAGGGATCCTCCTCTCCTCACAGAACTCTGTCTACTCCATCTTTGATACACTGAGGTGGTGAAGGCTGGCAGGCTCCAACTTTTCAAGGCCATTATCACGACCACTGCCGCATCACTACCTTCATCCACACTTCATTCCCCTAAGTGTGATTGATGGAAATGTCCTGCCTGGCCTAGCACCGTGTCATGGCATACAGCCGAAGGCAAGGACTGCTGTGAGAGGAACAGAGGGGAGAAAAGGGGACAGACAATTTGAACTTTATCTGTGCCACTGCAAATCGTGATCAGAGTTTAGACTTGCAAAATTATATAAGAGTAAAGTTGTCACTCTTGACAACATGACACCACACCGGCCAGGGCTATAATAGCTCAGGGATGCTGGGACAGGGACAACATACCTTTACCAAGAAAATAGCAGTGCTAAAGAAATAGAGTTATGATGAAGTTCACATAGAGTTCACATTTAAAGCAAAGGCATGGCTGCATTTTTAGTTGCACTGGTTTCCCGAGGAATTCACATTGTTTTCTAAATTAGTGTGAGGATTTGCTTAGCCCAAGTCATTTAGAACCACACAAGACACATGGTTGTTAAAAAGACTCCATCCAAAGCCACTGGTGTAACGTAATTAAGAACATTTACTCAAGAATTATACTTAAGTACAGTTTTTAGATACTTGTAATTGAGCATTTCCATTTTATGTGTATAATTTATACTTCAGTGGACATTTTGTACATTTTATTCCAGTCCATTTATTTAACAGCTACATTTTGCACAGCTCCGTAAGCCACTGTACTTCATTCACATCTTCTTTGCTCTTCCTTTAGCCCTGTACATTTGTTGGGGCTGAAACTTCCATGATGTTTATTTGTACAGGAAGTTGCTGATATTGTGTAACCATGGTAACTCCACCCACCTGCAACCTGAGCAGAGGTCTGGGCATTTTTAATTAATTAAGAAGTGTTGTTTACTTAACCTTTGATGACAAAATTAGCTGTATCCTAACAAGCAACTACATCAAAGTGCTGCATATAATGAATGCAGCATAAGTGACATAATATATACAATATAATCCAGTGATATGATACTTTGATATTTTAATTCTGCACTTAACTATGATTTTGAGTGCATGACTTTTATTTCCAGTGGAGTGTTTTTACATTGTGGTATGGGTACTTTTAATTAAGTGAAGGATCTGAAAACTTGTTCCACTACTGCCTGAATCTGTTTTCTGAGGATCAAACACTCACCCCCTGCAGGTTTGAAATGGGCTGAGAGCTTGCAGTTTCCTCAGCTTGAATTCACTTACTCACAACTGATTCCAACAGTGAGACCCAAAGAAGCAAAAACGGAAAATTCTTAAACCCTTGAACCACTGTCCACCTGCTCAAATATGTGACAGATTTATGTATACCCGTACTTGTCCTGCAGACTTGTTACATGCTACAGTTATTTCCATCCATCACTAACTCAGGGGAGTGGAGAGCCTCGATACTCCTGTGTACACACAGTGTAAACACAATATTCAAGTGCCTTTGTAGACTCGTTACACCCAAGGATGAACTGTGACTGTTGCCTTGGTGACCTACTTTAGTGACAAAGTCTTGCTGCACCATCACCGACATTGATTCAAGCACCCTCCAAGGTTGTATTCTCCTGTGGGTCACATGACTCACAGCTGTAAACCTTGATTACACGCCATCTCTTTGGGAGGCACTCTTTTACCTACATGGCCTGAGGGAGCAGGGCCTGTACAGTGTGTTCCCTGACCTCCATGGGTGAGGTCACCTGAGCATGCAATGCACAACACAAATCTGGGCTATTACAACTCCATAGCAACTATTTTGCTCTGATATTTTATTTCTTACTCTGAACTGAAGTGCCCTGACTCAATATGACTTGCTCTCAAATTGTACCATTCATGGCACTGCGAGGAATTTTTAAAACGTGTAACTTCATGTTGTTGATAGGAGCAGCGTAGCGTAACTTTTTGGCCTTGTCTAAAGTTCGGGGTGTTCAATTCCAATAAGCTCAGCAGAAAAGGTTGACACCAGCAGCAAGTAATTGAAAACACTTCTCAAGGTCACACTCTGTATAGATCCGAGGAGTAATTCTGGCCAGTTGAGATGAAACAGAAACATAAGTCAATGGGAGTTGTTGCCCTTCAAGTGTGGAGTTCATCGCTGAACGAAGATCAGAAAGGAGACAAATGACAAAGACGGGAACTCCAACTCTTAACCCCTTGCCTACAGTTGAGTGTAGAGCCAGAGAACTTTGACTGAACAGTGACAGTATCTGTAAACTACTGGAAATGGGCACTGCAAGCTTGGTCAGTGGCTTGTTTACTTGTTCCTTCATCATGTATTTTCTAAAAGTAATCACTGTAGTTTTATTCACATCTGTGAAATGAAAAAAAAAAAAAGTTTGTATAGAGAAACGTGCCATGGTCACCAAAGCAGTTTATCAGAAAAGTAAGTATATTTATTTGTGTCATGCACCAAATGTACCCAGTACAGTTTTTCTGCTCAAGTGTATAGATTACATAAAGGGTGATTCTGAGTTATCACAAAATGGGTCACCCATGAATGAATTTGGTCTGTAAACCATGATGGCTGTTTGCAAAGGACAGTTTGTATATCTGTTCACCACTGTTTTGCATATATTTGGCTATGTGTGTGTGTGTGCTATGTCTGATTGCCTCACTGCTGGTGTTTCTTTCCCTGTCAGACTTGTTTTTAGCGATGTTGCCATGTTCCCAGATCTCAGTAGTTAATGGCTATTATTGGTGATAAAAATAATGGCCAAAGCAACATAAGTAATACTGAAGTGTAATTGGAATTACACTTTCAGCTTTCTTTTTAATCACTGTGGTTTGATCAATGTGTTGAGCAGCCTGTCATGTTTTGTTTTCCCTTTTACTTTATGCCTGTCACAGTCATTTTTATGGCCTGTTGGTCTGATTATATGCTGCGTTTCTTTTTTTGCAAAGTGACAGAGTACACAGAAAAAGCTGAGTGCAAACACAATAGGTAATGACTTTATTAAGGCAGACAGTTTGGGAGAAATAGTATGATTGCTAAACAAAGTCAGCCTCTCTTGGGGTTTGCCCAAAAATACTACATTCATGGTTCATTTCATCTAACACCTCCACAGTAACCTTTCCCCCAACTTTCTGATCTCTCTCCAATGAACATCTGTAGTTTCTTCTGGCTCTGTGTATATTCTGAAATAAAATAACATTTGGAACTCTCTTGGCTTGCCTGCAGTTAATTCTGCCGGTAATGGTAGAGCGGAGATCAATAAAAAAAAGAAAAACAAAAATGAAATAAACATGAAATAAACACAGAGGATCTACTGTCTTACTATCTTGCCTTACCAAGTCATCTTTGTAGTAAGTTGCTTGGTCAAGCTCTGAGCACATGATCTCTGGAGAGGGATTACAGGAGTACTAAGCTCCAGATATTTTTTTCCATCTTCCATGGCTCTAATTAATCAGGGCAGGGTTCTACCAAGGGGCTTAGCTAGCCCCTTGTCAATTTGCAGCTATCAGCTTGCTCAGACAGGCCTAAACAGCTCCAACCCAGTTGCCATCTATAGTAGATGACAAGCTTTAATGGGAAAAGCTTTCAGAAGCTGATGAGATGCTGAGTAAATGAAATACAACCAGTGAAGAATTGCGGTTGTCAAGGGACTATGGCAATTTTTGCTTTTGAATGGCTTCCATGAGAGCTATAATTATAAAACTGACTCTCATATTATTATTGTGATATTGTGATTATACCTACCTTTTTTTTTTTTTTACAAACAGTGTTTTGGACATGAAAATACTCCTTTATCCTGGGAAAGTCACTTTTCACTTTAACAGAATCACCTCTGCATTGACTCATCTCTCTGGTGGCATAAGGTTTACAAGCCTGATAATTTCAAGTAGTTTGAAAAGGTCTGAAGTTCTTTATTCTTATAAAAAATTAACCGAGCAAAAAATGTCAAGGTTTTCAGAACCTTTAAAGACAAGATTAAGCATAAGGCTTGAAGAAAATCTAAAACAGAAATGGCAAGAATACCATTTTCTAGGATTTTGTCTAGAACAGTTTTGGTTATTAACAAGTATGGCCAAAAAAAGGTATTTCCAAGTAAAATCAGTCACTAAAAGTTATAAAAAAAATATTTTCACTTATTCAGGTTCCCTTATCTATGGATGGGCTATGTTTGTCGGCCTTTTTCAAAAGCCCTTTTACCTTTGTCACTGAAGAAAAGGTTAATTTAGCTCATTAATAGTCCATTAATTGGTTCTTTTTAGTAGGGCTTCAAGCTAGAGACAAAGAACTGTCAGCATTGCCCTACTTCTATTATTGTTCAGTGAACAGTGCTGTGGACCTGAGTCAAATCATAACTCACACTTGTTAGTGTTGGTTCTGGTAATCCATTAGTCACTGTTGGAACCACTTATGTAGAGAAATTTATAGGACAACCTATGTTGTAATATGTGCCCTTGTACAAAACAAGCTAAAGATGAATATTTGCCAAGGCAACCCTCTTTCTACAAAGCACTTAGTCTATTTTTATTTTTATAAGGATTTTTTAGGCTATGTGATGCAGTAATTAGGGAGTTTCTGTTGTGAAAGTGAATCTTAAAGCAAGCTCATAGACCATAGTCGATTTCTGGCAGCACAGGGTTTTGAGAAACCAGAGGTTATTTTGAGCTTTGATCATAAACAAGATGCAATGGAATACACTGTCTGAACATTTTATTTGCCTTAATGTATCACCTGCTGGTCATTAATTGGCTTCTGCTCTAACGGTAATTCTGTCCATACAACTGCAAACACGTTTCAGCAGCACAAGTGGCTTCAAAGACAGACTTTGATAGCTCATTGCAAATGTGAAATCAAATGGTGCGTGTTTTAACTGGCACCACCTGTCCCAGGCCTTCAGGCTCTATAGACAATCCAGTAGTATGTTTCAGATTTACTGGTTCGTGTCCAGCCAGCCCTTCTTATTTACAGTATGTTGGATTGTGGGATCTGAGGCGAAGAACATCTGCGAGCAATTGAGACAAAAGGAGCACAGGACCTCATCACAAGCACCACCGACATTAGGCTGCTTTTCTACTGAAGCCCACTTTTTGCCACAAGGAGTGCACTAAGAGCAAGCAATAATTATTAGGTTTGACTGCTACCGATGACAAATTAGCAGGGTACGGCATGTGAGGAAAGAGAGAGGGGTTGTTTGTAATTGAATTCAGCCTTACATCTGTAAGAGCTGTCCTAATGTTAAGCCAGAGCTACTACTCTAGATGACAAGGCAATGTATATATTTCCCCATTAAAAGTAACACAAACGGTTTAATATAGTGACTTATACAGTACGTTTTATTGTCTTTTAAACCATACAATGCACAATACACACTCAAAAATGCAATACATTCAGTCTACATATGTCCTTCCTACCCTTGAAAATAAAGATGCACTTTTTAGCTCATGAAAGTAAGTAAGTTGGATAAAAGCATATTGAGCAATCAACCAGCCAGCCAGACCAAACCAACCAGAAAATATCAGCCTTTTAAATGCCACTAAATACTTAAAATGCCCACCACAATATCCTAAAGCCTACTGTAAAGCCATTGTTTGTGTAGGGCCAACTGACCAAAACCTGAAAATGCTGACAACGAGAAGACATTTTCCCATGAAAAATAAGTTAAATGGCTAAATGATTTTTTTAAGGCCTACAATAAAGGCAAAGGGCCAAAATAATAATTAGATCTTCAGTGCAAGTTTCAAGATATTGCTCATGTACACAGAAAAAACCCCCACCATAGGCGGGTGTAGTATTTGGCACCCCTCTCTTATCGTTGCCAAGATGCATCTTTGCTGAGTTTTGAAAGACTTTGAAGGGGTTGTATTAGCTGGCAGGAAGCTCTATCTGTTTACCAGCCAGCTGGAAAGGAAGAAAGCGAGGTTGCGATTAAGTCAGCCTATAAGGTAGAAGGCATGAGATAGTTTAGACATGATAAGCCAAGGGACCCAAGCGTTGTTGTGTACCAGATGGATAGAGATATTGCGAGAGGCTTAAAGCGGCATAGAAAGATGAAGGGATTATAGCAGCCAATCTTTTTGTCAATAAGTGGTTTGGAGGCTAGAAAAATTTACCTACAACAGTGTTTCCAAGAAACAGAGGAATACACAAGCAATTCTGTTTCAATTTAAATAGGCAAAGCTCTGTCAAATGTGTTAATGTTTTTACAGTTCTTGACAAACTCTCAAATTTGCCAATGTTTGATTTACCGGGTCTCTGTCGGGTCCAGGAATACAACTAGACCTCATATGTCATAAATACTGACAGACAGATGACAAACAGAATGAATGGGGTTTCTTGTATTTTGATGTGTCATCCTTTTTACATTTTACATCACTTTAGTGAGCTAATGTGAAAGGGCGAACACTTTATGTAATAATGTCTTTGTCATTTTCTGATCTTACATGAATGAATTCATGGATTGCTCAGAAGATCACTTCCTTGAGTTCCCACCATCAGCAAATTACTTGCGTACTTGCGTATTTGATAGTAGCAACCTCATATTGTTTTGTTCACACTATAATGACATCAGGGAAACTAAACCACACAAAAAGGCAAAATGTTTGTTTGAACTGCACTAAATGGGTGTGAAAGCCTTCTTAAGATACAACCTCCACAAACAGACACTACATAGGCGGCAAGGCACAAGGGAATATTAGCAAATAGATAAGCAACTCCTGTTACCACCGGGGTTTGGTCTGTGCCAAAAAAAAAAAAAAAACTCAGCGTCTTGTCTCTTTTTATATTATAATTTAATAATTATATTAAATCGAGGTTCCGAAGCCATCACTCACTGGTTCCTGACAGGTTACTGATGAGAATCACAACTATTTCCTGTCTTCCGCCCACAGGGACATGTTTCTTTAGTGGGGAGGGGTCAGAGTAACCCTGAGAGATTTTGAAGGTGGCACTGACAAAGAGCATTTGTTTTTGCTCTTAAAAAAAAGAAGTGGAGGAATCATGTAAGGCTTGTGTTATCCTCAGTTCTCATGTGAAAGTCTGAGCTTGTGGCCACTTTTATCAAACAGGAAAAACACTGCTGTATTTTTGACCTTTAAATATTCACCACATCTGTTTATTTTCTAGCTTTGTTCATTTCCTGAGCATTCTCTAACTTCCACAGTAAAGCCACTGGAAAAGCAGGCAAACAGCAGATTTCAAGGGTGTCAGCTAACACCAAAAACATCCCGGGCTCTGTTCTTCTACCTCAATGTTTGTGATGACTGCCTGGTAATCCTTTTAGAGATAAATTTTACTTTTCTTTTTTTTTTTTCTCGTTAACACAGTGTTTGAATAGTACATGCCTCAAAATACAAAGCAAAACAAAACAAAACAAAACAAAAAAACTACAAAAAATGCCCATCAAATGTTTCTAGAACACAAGTCTTTCAAAAATGGCTTCTTTCGTCAGTCCATATACTTACCTTTGAGAGGGTGGACTCAAGGGACTATTTGGCTTGGACTATTTTTGTTTGATTGATTATTTTAATGATAAATTGACAAAAGTGTTGTTGATTACCAATTAATCAGCTAATTGATTCCCCACTGTAGTCCTAGATAATGTACTCCATGTGGTGTGTAATCTTAGCATTGGACACGAGACACTGAAGGTGATACTTTTCCCCCAGTTTGTATGAGTATACAGTGGGATGTATTCTCTTCACTTCAATTCTGCTGCTGCTGAATATTTAAGCAGATTGCAGTTTCCACTGGGCAGCATTCCCATTGTGCATTGCTTCCAATACAGTATTTCTCCTCTGATTCAGTCACATGAAGACTGGAAGGCTTACTGCAGAATTGATAGCCCAGCGGCAGTGCTCAGTCATCAGCACTTCTGTTTGCAAGAGGGACATGGGTTGTTAAAACTGGACAAAAATGAGACAAATACACATCTCGTCTACAGAGAGGGACAGTGACGGAAGATAAAATAACTAGATCTTTTCAAAGTTTTCAGCTGTCTTCCACAATTTCCACTGAAGCGTGGTACGATCTGTTCAGAAACTTTTGCAGATATATTTTGGAAGTGTTTTGAAGTGCTGTTATCAACTAGTGCTCGTTCAATTTGAAGAAATTACAAATCTTCTAACTCTGTTTTGGCTGAAAAATGGGTCATGAGTCATCACGACAATTTTTCTCTTCTTTTTTTTGTGCATTGATGTTTTAGAAACATTGACTACAACAAAAGATCTTAACTGTTCTCACCAGCTTGATGAATGAGTACATTTCTGGGAACCATACTATCTGAAGCTGTATCTAGACCTTTTGTGGTACCTAATGTAAAAGATAAGCTCACCCGTAGGATCTTTAGATCATTTATCGAAGACACAAGGGTCATTGCACCTATAAAAGCCACTAATGATGTTACAATTGAATTCACTGGCATACAGGACAAAAGACAGAGGTAGAGATAATAGAGGTCCCGATTAGGCATCTGGCAGTCCAGGGTATAATGAAATTGCGGAGGTATGAGTTGATTATGCTGTCATATTGATAAAAAATAATTGCATATTCCATAATCCCCAGGAGGGCTTGAGCTTGGGAGTTGGGAAAATGATTTAACATCACAAACACAGAAGAACTGCTGTGGATATCCTCCCTTTCCAAAGAGCAGCACAGACCCAGTTTGTTAGCTCTAAAGGTCAAAACAGCGCTCAAAAATGGACACTGGAGAGTTACTTGTGGATATCTGACTTACGTCTGATGAAATCAGTGATGTCTGATTATGAATTGCTCTGGGGTTTGAACTGTGTTCCATGTCTTCAGCATTTAAGTTGGGTTTTCTAACCGCATATGCCACCACAAGTCCATACCAGAGACGAAAAACCTGTGAGAGCTTTAACACATATGTTTCTGAACACCTTATTATCTTAGCTACCTCATTCTGTATTATATCCTCTCAGGCAGTTTTGTGAGCTTGGAAATTTAGATGTTTGTAGTGTGGTTGTTAAGATTGCAATAGGCCACTGTTAATAGCATAAAGCAGATGAGAAGCTCTTACCAGTTTATGCCCCTTTTGAAATGCTACCCAGCCGGGCAGACAACAGCATAGTGCCCTTCTGTTTTAATTTAAAGTAAGTATTTGATTCTTCATCAAGTTAATTTTTCAGTAGGAGAACATCAAGTGATGGGGATATCTTCACAGCAGTTGGTTAGATCAGTAGACACACTATAGTCTGGAGTTTCCAATAAAATGCACACTAAAGTAATGGTGTATATATGCACTAAAATTACGATGCTGTTATACATAAAATATAGAGTTAGACATGAATTTCCCTTTTCTTATTTACCCTCAAATGTATGAATAGACCAGATGTTTAATATATATGTGTATGTATATAGGCTTATATATGTAGTGTATAGAAAAAGTTACAGTAACACAGTACTTATTTATCAAAAATAGCTTGTTTAAATTGTTTGAACAACACTCAGCATGACTGATAGACCACACTGTCCCCTTCTGAGTTATAACAGCAAGCTCATTAGAGGAAAAGTTGATTGACTCCGTACACAACTGTTTTGATAATTACATCTATAATTTGACTGTTGAAAATTGTCCTCTCTGAATAAAAACTGATTGTTAGATTTGATTGAACTTGAAACGTTAGTAAAAAAGGAAATGTCGAACAAATTAATTTGATGTATTCCTGCGTGGTTCCACACAGTGCACTGCATTTACACGATTGTTTTGTACAACCTGCTTAGCGGTAGGACTGTTAGCATTAGCATAATATTTAGCACTTGAATATTTACCCATGCAGTTAAGTACGGTGTCAACCGTAAAGGCTTGTGATAACCTTGTTTCTGGACAACACTGACCATAAATTCCAAAAAGCAGTGGAGCATTTTACATACAGTAGTGGAGACACTAAGACACACTGACAGGTAAAATGGAGTGGAATAGGAAGTAGCAGGGGGTTTGTGTAAAGCTCTGGCATGCTCCTCTAACTAGAAGATACTTAATAAACGGCTTTTAAAATGTGTCGGTTCACCATTGAGACACATCAATATTTAATGATAGGCAATGTGCTGTCTGCTTTGCACTTCTTTCATAAGATCTTTTTGCTTACCCTCGAGCAGTCAACTCTCAGATATCAGACTTCTTTTTCAGGTTGTATTTTGACAAAAAAGCAGCCTCACCTATGGCTGCTTACTTGCTTCTGTTTCAGTCAGACCTGTTATTAAGCCAGAGACTAACGGGACTTTTTATTTCCAAGCTTTTAATATTTGGGCTGAATGGTGTTGGTTGTTTTCACCTACAGTAAGCATGTCTTTTTAATGCCCCTGTAGACAAGTTAGTACAGGTTGAATCGTGACCTGCTAGCCTTCCACACATTCCTGTGTCATACAGGTGAGGATGATAGCACTGCTTAGACACAGTATTATTAGCAAAGGGACAGTATTTACTGTTTTCTCATTCTTGTTGGTGCACTGGCACTACCTGGATTCACTCGATTTATATTCTGCAGTGTCAAAGTTGTGCTTTGTGCCAAAAAACTACATCCTGAGTGACTAGGTGAAAATGGGTCCATCTGCCAACAAGGCACAGCTGAATCAAGATGAAGAAAACTATAGAGACCCAGCGCTAATACATCTTCGTCAAAGTCCACACTTTTAGTACTTGATATTAATGTCATCTCTATCTGATTACATTATTTAGATAATGACATTTGATCACATATTTACACCTGCTATTTATGAGGAGGAGCTCAGTTACGGATGCATTGTGATTGGATTCCGATACGCAAATCTGAGAGAGGTAATGATCTGTTGTGTTTCTGTCAGATAGACGTGGTGCATCCGTTTTATTTAAGTCAAGTTAGAAGAGACGGGTATTAGTGGTCTGTGTCCAGTAAGGCCTCGACTTGGAGCAGTTTGGTACGAAATCAGTGGCTTTGTTGGCACATCCGAAAAAAAGTTTGTGGTCTTAATACTTCTCAGCCAGTGCTTAATCCTGTTATCTGTGTCTCTGTGCTCTGCCACTGGCACACACATTGCTGTGTTGCGCGTGTTCTCGGCAGTCAGCTTGGACGCCACCGAACTGTTAGTCTGGAGCTGTATGGGACAGCGGTGACCCCTTCAAATCACAAAATAGACAGCCGAAGGCTCTTTTTCTGTTGTGGAAGCAGCAGCAGTTTAAATGAAGAATCTGTTCCATACCTTTTTGATTCACCTTCAGGCAATTCCCAACTAAGGAAGTCAGAGCTGATCATGACCAGTAGCCATAAGCACAGGCTAATGTTTTTAATGAGCAAGCTAGCCTTTACGTTGGCAAACCACGGACACCTTATCAGCTCTGATTAATGTACTGGCACAACTGATAAATGGAGAGAACAACCAGCCTCATTAATTTGTTCTTACTATTGGCAACATATACAGAAAATCTCTCAGCTAGTGTTGGTCTGTTCAAACATGGGATGCAGTGAAAGATAACTGGACGGTTAACGTATAATCTTTTCGAATTGCATCACTTGAGAATTGAGAAATTGCACATTTGAAACTCATTAAAAGTTGGAGTCAATACAGCTAGCTTTCAATTTGGCATTTGCTTGTACATGAAACACAAAGCACAGTCACTCTGCAGTTGCATTATGTTTCCCCTCGGAGGTGCATTGGCAGTTTACCTCATAGATATTATTTACGTCATATCACATTTTTCTCAGCAATAACAATTTAATATCCTTGCATTCCTTGCGGAGTATGCCTTTCATACAGCGTGTTCAGACTCAGGGGTGATGAAACCGTTGTGATGACAAGAAAATTGAGGAAATTGCACCGGTAAGAAGAATCAATAATGACGTTGGTACCAATAAAATCCTATCAATTCCCATCCCTTGTAATGACAGGTGTTAAATACATCAATACAATATTAATCATTACAACTTAAACACATGTTTTCTTCAGTATCGGCGTCAAGATGACAAAGCCATGTTGACGTTGTTCTGTTAGCATGGTCAGATACTGCAGTGTTGGACCTCCAGTATCTGCCTGTATCTGGTGTCACCTAGAACCCTCACTGGCATTCAACGAGCACACACCTGAGCCAGCCCCTCGGTAGGTTACAACCACCAGAGCACCTAGAATTATAGGTTTGGCAGGGGCACAGTCCTGGAGTATAGAATTAAAACCCTCTAAACTGGAACATCAGGGTAACTCAAACGCTCTATTGTCTGTTAAGTGTGGCTGCTAGGAAATGCTGAATGTGTGAAGCCAAAGCAGTTTATACTGGGGGAGGACTCATTCACTTCAACAAAAGACTCCAGTTACTTGAAAAGATGCACAAGTGGTTCTCTGTTCCCTGGCATGAGGGGGACGTTTGTCCTAACAGTATGGTCTTGCAGTTAGAATCTACTTCAGTTTATTTCTTTTAAAATAGCAGGATTAATGAAATGACATGCCTCCTCATTCCTTTATGTTTGCAGTAATAATCTCTTTCTAAGCGCCATCTAACATACCAATTTATTTTTGGCTGATATGCACAACCAATTATTTGGACCGCGCACTGACCACAATTATTTACAACACTCGGCTTTTGCAAGCCGTGCATTTTCCAAAAAAAGGCTGGACATATTCCAAAAATATCCACTGATTTATTTATTTGCGCTGACAGACAATCAAAACAATTCCAATCTCAGTTTCGCAAGAGTCCACACATTTCTGTGGGACTGTAGTGGTTTGAAAAACAAAAGGCGCGTAAAATGATGCATTCCTATAAATATATCATTATTTTAATGATTATTGTCAGTGACGCTGTTGTTTATTTGGTGAACTGGTGTGGGGTACAAGTCATTATGTCTCAATCGATCAATATTCAGTTGTACATTATTTTGTCAACTGTCAAAATTCACACTGGCAAAAAAAATAGTACTGGCCAGTCTGGTGACTAAGCCAAATAATCAGTGAGCCAATATTTGTCATATAATGCTGAGTAAACAACACAGTTGAATTTGACTCAAACTTTTCAAACCCAGTAGTGAGCAAACAATCGTAAAAAAGCGAGTAAAAGGCTATTTTGTATTTTAAGAGGCACGTAAACGGCCTTCACATACATTTATCTCTCACTGCAGCCCTGTTTGCCAGCTGTGAAAGTACAGAGTGATGGAGCCCTAACACTCATTCTCTGATTGCTCAAACAGCCGAGATCACTCTCCTCCCGAGCTCTGTCCGTTTATCTTGTGGAACATGACTCACTGCCAGCAGATCAACAGTGGCAGGAGTCCATGCTGGCAGCACCAAGATAATTTAATACCAACTGACAACAGGTCTATATCAAATCTTCTGAAACGTCCATTTTTTTTTTTTTTTTTTTCTTCCACCATACATATAGCGTTATGGAATTTGGCATTGTTTTGATTGTTTTGATCTCACAGTGAAGGGGGTAGTTATGGTATATGGAGATACAAGACCCCAGAAGGTTCCTTATTGGATCATCTGTTCAATCTGATTGAAGTGTTCATGCTCAACTGTCAAATAATTATTGTATTATTATTATTATTTGGTAGTATATTGTTGTCAGTGTTTTGTTTTTAATCTTCCATATCATAAAGAATCCCTTGAAAACCTGCTGATTTGATCTGATTTGTTGTTTCTTGCGTTTAAGTTAAGTATGGTTGAATGTTAAACGATCGCCCAAAGCAGATGTTTACGGTACATGAGACACTGACATTCCCATGTTCCTCGTGTTACTTTTAGGCTGCCAAAGCTCGTTTGCTACGTTACTACCGCGTAACCAAAAATGATTGATGTTGTCGTCTTTGCACGGGTGCTCCTTGTACTGTAGCGACAACTGTGTGGCACCCTTACAAGACTATCATCTAGGAGGCGCTGATAGGTCAGCAGCTCAGATTGTTAATCGCTATCTCTAACTGGCTACTTTCAGGATGCTGCCAAGCGCTGCTGCCAATGTGCAATCAAAACTGTGGGCGGACTCTTATTAAGACATTTCACTTTGAATACCGGTGACCTTTTCAGCCTTTTGCTTACACTCCTATCGCTTCAAAGTTATTTTTTCCCCCTCTCTTGCCCTTTGCCTTCCACTCCTTTTCTTGAGCACTCGAGAGGGCTGAGATGATTACCACTTTAGGAAAGTAAAAGGACAGCGTGGCTTTTCTCCAGGTATATTAATAAGTTGACCTTGGCATTCACTTTCCACAGCCCTTTCACTCCTACAAAATTGACGTGATTTGCAGGCTATGAAAGAGTGTCAACGAGGAAGTGTTTTATGGCGATTTCTGCTGGAGAAAATGGTGTGAAAAGGGGAAACTATTGACCAACCCAGCATATTCTGTTCCCAGCAGAGACGTAGTGGATCGCATGCTGGGAAGGAGGAAACATGCTATAAAACCGGGGGAAAAAAAACAACATAGGGAGTCCAGTCTGTGTTTTTGTGGTCAGATTGTCTTTATATAGCCTGTAGAGTATGTGTACAATTCAAATAAAGACTTCAGTAGTGGCAAAATGAGATATTCTCTTGTAAACCTTTTCAAACTCATTTGCCGTGCTGTTTTACAGTTAGCAGCTGCGGAGCACTGACCCCTAACCAAGATAGAAGAGATAGAACAAATATATGTATTTAATGCATCACATGAAGCCCTGATTATAGCACGACCTCAGTTGGAAAAGGTTGTGATGTAACCTGAGACAGTGTTAATCCTTTAAGCTGACTTAAATTAAACAAGCAAACAATACCACGCCGAGCTGTAGGGATTTAACAGCTAGAAAAAAAAACACTGCAGTTCTGACAGCATAACCCAAAGTTTTTTTGTTTTTTTTCTTTTTAAACGGTGCACCTTCTTTATAATTTTCTCAATGCCAGACTTTACCAGCTCTCTTGCTGGTGCGTCATTACCGTTAATGTGAAAACACGATCAACCTTGTACCGAGTAAAAAGTGGTGAAGAGTGAGGGCCAGAGCTGCTGTTCACTCTAAAAAAATCTGACTTTATTTAAAGGTCAGATGAAAATAGCTATGCATTTCTTTTCTGTCTCACTTCAGGAAATGATCCAGTGTTGTTTGTAAAACTGCTCCGCTCAAAGGCTTCTTGGCTGCGTTCACCTTGCATCTGGAAGGCTTTTCATCTGTGACTTTGTGCATCGCATGTACTGTTTGAAAGTTGTTTACAATGTCACTAATTTCTCTTTTTTTTTTCTTTTTTCTCTGTCTCTCTCTTCTTTGCTGCTTTTGGATCAATTCATGGTTTCTTCTCATGGCTTCTTCAAAAGGTGAGTTATCTGAGTACTTTTACTGAACCTGTAAAAAAGCCCTGGGGGTACAACTATGTGTTTAAAACAAGGGTAAAAAAAAAAAATCCAAGGTGACTCTTTCCTCTGGAAATAATAGAAAGCCATTATTTATATGGCTGTTGCTAACGGCCAATTTTCCCATTTACTGGTGGCTCTTAAAGATGTTGATTGTGGTCGCTCTGTCAGCCGTGTGCCCATCCAAATCTCTGGTCCGAAGCCAGCTGCCTTCTTAAAGGTATCTTGAGAAATTATGGCCAGATTTCCATTAACGTATCTGTTAAGATTCATGGTCCCCACAAGATGAGTCCTACTGTCTAACCTTTCTTCTAATTTCACCATTCAGGCACCATTATTCACTCGTATGCAAACCATGTTTGAATCATAAGGGCACGAAATGAAGCACCACCCCCCCACTAGCATTGCAAAACAAATTGAAAACTTTAGCTACATTACTAGAGGGCTTGAAACGTACTGTAAAATGTTTCACAAGGCTTCAGTCCAACATAGATTCACATTTTGTCAGAGTGTAAACACTTTTTGATTATTTCATCTGTATGTGCTCTCATCTTTTCTCTCGCTCAGTTTGAAAAAAAGTTGACGATGTGTACTTCTGTGAATCAGAATCGAGCAATTTTCCTTTCAAAATGTAATCAATTAATTATTTTAAGCCAATTGGAAAAAAAAACAGAAAACAAGCAGAAAATCAAACATCCACTAGTTGTGGCTTCACAAATATTCATATTTGCTGGTTTTATTCTATGTCTTCTGCGATACTAAAGTGTATCAGACAGTTTGTCAAGAGCTCGCAGAGCTGTGTGGTCTTTCTCTTCCCCCAGCTCAAAAGCTGTTCAGGCTGTTCTGCTCAATATAGCTCCACGCTCAATTCAGATTTCACCCTCCTCCACTAAAATCGTTTAGTGCTCACTTAAAGCTGCGCTGTATTTTCTTTTAAGCTTGAAACCTGTTGAATAATACAGCCGCATGTGTCACGTCAAGGACACACAGAGCAGATGCATAGACAGGAGAGAAGGCCCTCTGTGCAGATCGTCACAACGTGGTTCCTTTTTAACAAAGCGACACCCTGCTCATCCACGATGACGTCCACTAATTCCTGAGGTTACGATAAAGATCAGCCGTACATGTGATTATGAGAGAATCACTGGTTCACTGGCACAGAGGAATGCACTGAAGCAGCCAGGCTTGTGCTGGAATTGACAATGAAATTGGAAAATGTGGAAATGATTGATCCTGTGGACACGTACAGTACCGGCGGAAGGCATACCAGAGCGAAACTGGAGCGCGAGATAAGGCGATGCTGCAGGAAAAAAATAAATAAATAATGCATCCAGCTCCTGCTCGGAGTTTGTCTGAAAGAAAATCAAGCAATTTAAAGATGTCACCTTCAAGTTCCGAGTTTACTTCATTTATGTGATAAAAGGAAACCACAGTGCTGCACAAAGACGGACAGATGTGTACACCCACAACCGCAATGACTATGACTATCTAAAAAAAGAAACTGGTTAAACACAATTAAAAGCCAGAGAATCAAAGTGGGTACATTAAGGTGCATCATAAAAGCATCTCTAATGCCCTACAGCAGGCTATTTCAAAGCTCAGGAGCCATTTCACAAATTGCCCTTCCGATTGGGGCGCAGCCAACATACCTAGGAGGGAGGATCTGCGGTGTCTGGTGGTGTCGTAAGAGCTGTGATGTAGGCGCGAGACCGTGGAAAGATTTATAGACAATTAAAAGGATTGATCCAGAAGTGAATGTGAAGCCAGTGTAGGGAGACACGGTCACGGGTAAATGTGGTCTAGTTTCTTGGACCTTGTTAATAACAGCCTGCAGGATTTTAAATTAGATGTAAACAGGAAATGGTAGCCTGAGAGACGCCTACATTGAGTGAGTTACAGTAATCTACCCCTGAGCAGCACAGCGAAGAACTGTCTTTAATTATTATATCATTATCTGGCAAGTTGCAAAGATGTTTAGACGGAACTCAGCAGTACAATCTTCACAGCCACAAAAATGCCTTTGTCTTCATTATGGTCCAATCTTGTGGTTATTATAATATTTAATGGTTGTATTTAGGCACTCACAGCACTTTAACCATCTTTCCATAACTTTAACTAAAACCACAGGAAGCTAAATTGCTCTGTCGTGTCACTGTCCTGGTAAATAGATATCACACTCTTCCACTCAAAAAAAAACAAAAAACACTGCCATAGAGTATAATCCCTGCAACAATCAGGTGTTCTTATAAAAGGTATTTGGCAATTCAATTTAGTAGTCCATGAATGTGATTTTAGCAGACAGGCCTGATATTATGGGCGACATGGGCCAATGTATGACACACATCAATGCACAGAAGTAAATAATGCTGAAATTAACCTGTCAGCATTTCTGTCATGGCTTCATATGTTGTGAACATGACAGCCAGTGTAGGATATAGGACATGACTGTAATGACTTTCTTGTGATAATGTTGCAAATAATAAAGTGTAGTTACAGGGCACGTAACGCATACACAGCGCCTCGGCGCAGTTGCAGTCTCACCTTCCAAAGACCTCATAAATTTTACAAGCTACCCCAGTTTTGTTTTCATCTTAAATTTCCAAATCTGGTTGTGATTAAGCTGCTCAGCGAGAGCCTCTGGATACCGTCCAAGCCCCTCGCCGCACGGGTCCCTCCTTAAACGCTCCCGTCTGCTGCCGGCCGTCCGCCACTGTGCATTTATTCAAAAGGAGAGGGGCCCCCATCAGCCAGCTAAGCCCACTGTACCAGGGTCTAGGGTCTTCTCCGTGGGGAGTATCCAATGTCAACCTTCTGCTCCATGAGGTGATCCATGATGGAGCTTTGCTCCTAGCACTAAGGTTTCAGCTCAGGATTTATCATGGTCTACACATAGCTTGGATTGCATGTAGCCCTCACAGGACCACATGAAGGCTATTTTAAACTTAGGTTCCCGTCAGAGGCACTCCCCGTCGTAGTATTTGGAAATGTGAAAAATGAGCATTTTTAAAGGATCATATTGGAATGCATTATCATGACGTTTCTTTTTGCCCTTTTAAAGGGTCGCCTCACCAAAAATTACAAAACTGGCTTCTCGCAATGCTGGTCTGCTTTAATTATTTCAAGTTCTGAGGTATCTGTCCTTTACATTTCTGCCTCCCCCCCCAGTACAGTGGAATCTCATTCATGGTTCACACAAAACTAAAAAAGCAACACACACACACCCCCACACACACACACACAAAAAAAAAAAAAAAAAAAAAAAAATCATGGAACAGCCGGCTTCACAGCAGTGTGGTACAGCGCTATGTGCTGGCAGGAAAACAATCGGTGCAAACCATGTGCAAAGCAAGAAGTAAAGGGACTAACAAGGTGGGGCTAATTAGAAATAATGAGCTGCGTGGGGGTGCCCCTGATACTGATATCACACAGACATTTCAGGTCACCGCTGAGATCCATCAGCCTAAGAGACAAACAAATATTAATGCACCTCCAGCTCCTGACAGAAATGTTGTCTGTTACGCAGGTTTTATATCTTATTTCACTGAATGGTTTAATTAACCATTTCCAATTCTGTGCACATTATCATGACAAACCAAATCATGGAATTTTGTTAGTGATTATGCTTATCATTTAATCAAGGCAGAAAGGTATGTGTTAAATTATTAAACAGAGCTTCATGTAAAATGAAAGCAATGTGTGGCTGGTGAAAGCTATCAAGACGTACTGAAAGGTTACATTCAGAAAAATCAATTCAGAGCACTAATGTAGTTCATTGTAAGCCCTGTATAATGTTACTGATATGTCCCTATATGATATAACAGTCCCTGTATGTGGAGGAGACGGCTCTCTGAAAACCAGACCAAATTAAACCAAAACTGGAAACATGTTGTTTTTTTTGCAGTCATGAATCATATATTACTGCTGACTATTTTTCAAAGCACACTGTCATGTTTTTTACCTGTTTTTGATTTACTCTCGGCCAACAGTGGTTTCTATTCATTTTACTGTGCTGTTAAATAAACTTTCAGACTTAAGACCTGCAGTATAGGTGATCCTTCACGGCAAACATGTCTGCTTTTACTCTTGTAAAACCCCACGAAGTACAACTTCTTTAAATCTACACCGGCAAGTTTATTTTAATTCTGCAGCGAGTCACTCTCTCACATCTGTGTTTTTAAGTGCGGTAGCGTGCGTTAATTGTTCTTTTGGCTTGAGATTCAGGGCGAGTCAATCAATCTTCCAGCCTCAGCCATCACCTCCTTCACCTGAGTACCAAACTGTGTTTCTAATTAATTTAATTAGACCACAACATTTTTCTTCGTACAGCAATTCTCTATCATCGGTAGGCGACCTCTCTACTGAGTGTCGCGCACGAGCAAGCCTGCAAATGCAATTCTAATTGAACATTGATCACATGCCCCTGGCGTTGCTGCATACTGTCATCCTGCGGCAGCGTTGTCTGTATTACCTACACATCACCTCAGCGTGCACCTGTGTGCTCGAGGTAGGCTGGCAGACAGGATAACTGCAGAGAAGGTAATGTTTGAGAGGAGTGTGTGAAGAAAGGAAAAAAAAAAAACCTTAGAAACACTTCAGTGCTTCAAAACACGTTGGCATTTTTTCCTTTCATGTTTTGAGAAGGATGACGAATGCGTTGTTTAAAGGTTGTGATGGCCGACAGTTTCTGAGGAGTGCATCGCTGATCCGCCGCTGATTTGTAGATGTAGCACTTCTAAGAATTAATAAGGAAAGGAAAGAGTGCAGTACGCTTCTGTTATCCAATTATTGTAGCTGGAGATGTTACAAAATGATACTCAGCAATCTACACACAAACAAACAAACAAACCAAAAAAAACCCTCACAGAAAGTTTCAAATGAATGGAAACCAATGTTCAACAATCAATGCCCCCATTACTGTGGATAATCACATACCTTACTTGTGGGCGGCTGTGGCTCAGGAGGTCCACTAATCAGATGATCGGCGGTTCGATCCCTGGCTCCTCCAGTCAGTGCGTTTTGAAGTGTCCTTGGGCAAGATACTGAAACGCAAATTGCTTCTGAACTCTGCACCATTAGTGTATGAATGGTTAGCTCCTCAAACTGATGAGCTGTCGGCACCTTGCATGGCAGCCAATGCCTTCAATGTGAATGGATGAATGACATATGTAGTGTAAAAGCACTTTGAGTGGTCAGAAGACTAGAGAGTCCATTTATTACCATGTTTTCATGGGACTACTTTCTGGCAAATAAATAGTCCTGATGACCGTAGACTGTCGTCTGTACATTGATAGGTATATATGTGATATGCATCCTTCACTTCCACTGTACTGGGGTGGTGGCTGAAATCTCAGACATCTTAAACCTTTAGTTTGACTGAGCTGACCCTTTAATCAAGTCCAAGACTCAAGCCAGGGTTTTGCACGTTTTCACCCTACAAATTGCATTATCTCATATCCCTGCCTGTTGAACGTTTTTTTCCTCATATATTGGCAGCATTTGGTTTCCAGTCATTTGAAACCCTCTTTGTGCCTTGTAATCAATTACAGTGAATGGTTAGTGGTTTATGTGGTCGCTTTTTATATCAGAGTTCTGAGAGTAGGCTGCCGAACGATATTGCGTTCATTGGCTACTATATATTGGGACAAAGTCAGACCCATCATGCACATATGGACACTGACATCATGTAATTTCTGTCTACAGTCAAACACTAACATCTGTGAACCTCTAAGCTCTAATTTTCATTCAGTTATTCTTTTTTTTTTTCTTTTCTGTAGAAAGTTCTTTTTCTGATCCAGCACAATTGAAGAGGGGTCCTGCTGGTATTATCCTCTACAGCCTGTGCTCATGTTCAGTTTTTTTTTTTTGATGGTGAATAACTCACAGTGGGTGACAAGGAGGTGTGGCTGTTGGGGCACTGCTGCTGGGAACAAAATAGAAGTTAGAGATAGTGTCTTTTCAAAGGTGGAAAACCTGAGGTGCTCATACAGGGGGTCCACAGTCCCACCTCCCGCCTGTGTGGAAGCGCTCAGAGGCCTGTCTAATCAGCCACGGTCACAGCACTGTGCGAGCCCCGCCGGAAAGTGAGCGATGAGAATGTTTACTCCTCATTCCACATACCCACCGTGAGCTGTTATGGGCCTGCCCTGCTATTTTTGCACACCCTGGCCCTATTGGACAGCTGTGAAGGATTGCGTCGGCCACTCGCGGCACATGGCATTCCCTTCCATCTGTCGCCGGCGTGCTGAGCCAGTTGCAAAGCAGGTCGACTCCAACAACCCCACCGCCCACCATGTCGCCTGCCCCACCCCTTCACGGCCATGGCTCGGTAATGACTCCCCTACCCCAAAGACATCCAGATCATTTCCAAGTCACTCCCACAGGGCTGGCACACCCATCCCCAGCTGTCAGTCATAACAACAACATGTCAAAATGTTGTAGACATTTCGAAAGGCCTCCGATTTTCTAACGACATATTGCAGGGCTCCCGTTTTTCAAAGACGACCACACTCACACTGCCCCCCTCTAAAAAAGGGAACATGGGCTGCTGCCCTCAAAATTGCCCCCTAAGCAGCCACAATTACAACCTTTAGAGGATGGCTGAGCCTGCCAGCATAAGGGAGGAGGAGGAGGAGGAGTTTTTTTTTTTTTTTTTTTTTTTTACAGAAAGGGGGTCATATGAAATCTGGGTGAGTCAAGGATTTGACTGGTGTTGTGAGGGGCTTTCATCTTAAGTTTAAGCAACATGTCATTATACATCCAGAAACAGAAATTTACAGAATACAAAGAATGGCAAACATATTTTTCCATAACACAGAGCTTGCTATCAAGATTGCAAAAATCTCACCCAGTGCAATTTTAACCGTCACAGATGGTGCAATTTTAGTGTCAACTTACATATTGTAAACAGTGCAGTGCATTCTGCTTTGTGCTTTTACCACACATGCTTTAGCATTAATTATTTTACCATCATTGTAATCCCCTGGCACCCCTAATGTGCTAAAACTACTACAAGCCAATGCATCACCACTACAGTCTGAGTCGTAACAGGCTTGTCCTCTCTGGGCTTTTTCGGTGACTCACAGAAAGCTGTTTACGCCTCAGACAAGTAAAATTGAACTGTGTCCCTTTCTTCTAAATAGATTACAGCTCAGCTGAAGTCTTTGTGTCTGGCGTGTAAATGGATAATTCCAGTCATTTTAAACCCCAATCTTCCCGCTGCTTGTCATCATAATGATTGATAGTGTTCAAAGTTTCATTACTTTACCACACTTTAGAGCCTGACCTTACTGCAGTTCAGTGAGAACACTGATGTACAGTGTTCACCCTCAGGACAAAGACTTCCAAGTCTCTAAACAGCGAATCCCAAAAGCACATTTCCTTTCAACACGATAACACTAGCTATAAAACATGCCTGGAATTTCATATTTTCAACATTTGATTTAATGTTTAAACCGTGTGGACAGTTTAAGAATGCTCATCAATTTTCTAACTCTAAGTATGAAAGTTATGTGAATATATTTGTAGGCTCTGATATAGAGCTATAACAATTGATTGATTAGTTGGCAACTATTTTTATAACTGATTAATGTTTTTGAGTCATTTTAAAGAAAACCCGTAAATTCTCTGATTTTTCCCTTCTCAGATGTGAAGATTTTCTGGTTTCTTTATTCCTCTACGACAAAAGGTTGAATACCTTTTGGGTTGTGGATAAAATGAGACATTTGAGGACACTGCCTAGACCCTTTGGAAACAGTAATTGACATTTTTCACCGTTTTCTGTCATTTTCTGGATCAAATAACTAATTTGATAATCGAGAAAAATGATTGACGGATTAAACGATAATGAGAGCAATCATTCATTGTAGCACGGCTCACGGTCTGGTGGTGGTGATGTGTTAACATGAATGAAATCATAAAAGAGAATCTGCAGTCAGAAAGATAAAATGTCACAATTGTCAGCAATATTTAAATTTTGCAACCTGCCACGCCTGATAATGTTATCTCCGTGGACTGAAATTAAAACATGAAGCATTAAAGCTAGAGTTGCTGGTGGTGCTGGTGCTTTCATCTCTAGTAGGTTTTAACAAGGCGACCCTTAAACTGCTACTAAAATTAGGTTTTGCTGAACGTGTTTAGCAAGAATGGTAGATTCCCAGAAAGGAAGCACCACAAGAGATTTGAACCTTAGACGTGTTGACTCAAAAATGAACTGACCAGAGGAGAGAGCACGGGTGTCAAGACGTGTTGTAGAAGCTCAGCAGACATCACACCAGTGTCTTATAAGCGTGGGTGTAGACTTTAATTGCACGAAGGCTAATATCAGGCTAATGGAAAACAGCTGCCAGGGGGCCTGGCAGACAGAAAAGCTCGTACACGATAGCTGCTTAGTCAGATACACTCCAAACATTAATGTGAGAAGCAGCTGCTGAAGAGAACATTGGGACCTTGACAGCTATTTTTGTAACATTCATTTAGTGACACAAAGTAGTAAATGACAACAGAAAAAAACTACAGATAGTAGTAGCAGAGGAAAAAAACACCAGAATATTTCCTTAGCTTCTCTTTATTTTCTATATGTTATACTTACTTGCAGATGTGACTAATAAGAAAAATATCTTGGTAAGTTGTTGGGCATCCATGAGCCTCCAGAACAAATCCAGTGCTGATTGGCAAAATGGTGGTGACAAGCAGTGCCCAGTACGTTACGCCCAAATCTCCCATGGGACATTGAGTTGGGTTGAGATCTGAAAAACTCATTAATTCTGATCTCTAAAGTTTTCCATTGCGGGAAGTAAAATTGTTTATTTTTGGACAACTTGATACTGTGCAGTTGGAACGAAAGGAAGCCGAAATTAAGGTGCTCCAATTGCCTCATTTGTATATGTTAGTGGGGCAATCATGTCAGTACTTTTTTGTGGCTGGTGTAGGTCTTTGCTGCTCTTTCACAATCTTGGCTTCTCATTCATGGCTTCTCATTCAGCCAGATTGTGACAGTAATTTACATTTTCCTGTCTGTCCTAAATGGCTAATCTAAATACCCTTATCTGATGTTTATTAACACGTTCTCGTCTTTCAGGTACCAGATTTTTAACATTCTGTTCTTTGGAAAAACGGCAACAGTGGAAAACTTCCTCCGAGTACCTTGATCATAGCAACAACTTATGATTACTTATGAATATGTGCTGTGAGGCTGGCGGGAGCCCTGCTGATAGCCAGCGCCATATGGTGCATCCAGGAAAACGGTTGGAAATCCATGTGTTCGGGAAGCTGCTCGTCTTCCATCTCGAGTCTGCACCTTGGAGAGTGATGGGGTGGGGGAGGCGGTACGCGGGTGGGTAGATTGCTTGATGGGGAGGGGTTGGCGAGAAAGTCGGAGCACCCAGTCCCACCCACATTCATCACAGCGAGCCGGGTGTCTGCATCTAATCAGATCTCTGCTGAGAGCCCCACCAAAACTTGATTAAAGGCCGGACTCTTGGCGTTTTACTAGCTTTCTATGCCACTTAACCAGCCTTTCACCACCTGCCCCTGTAAAAGTATCTGATGCTGTAATGTTTATTTATGCGTTTATTGGCTTTCAGCCATTAAAGAAGCTCTGTGTCTCTCTCTGCCTCCCTCTTGCTCAACCCCTGCACTACCCAACAATTTCTATCCCATAAACGGGCATGGCTTGTGCATGAAGAGAGTGATTGGGAGGAGGTTGTTGGAAAGCTGTTGTCTTGCAAAAACCTAGAGCCGAGCTGTGTCTCATTTCCTTTTGGTGTACTCTATTTCCAGAATAGATAACCTTCTCTTTTTCTCTCTCTGTCTGTCTCTCGAGCTTTGCTTTCTCTCCAGTTCTGAACTAAATATCCAGACACCTACAGGCTTTGTACTGTGAATATTTATAACGTGATTCCACTGAACTATTGAAGAATCTTATGGATAGACCTATCAAGAGTTTAAAAGAAAGCATCATACCAGTGATTGCAGTCAGCCACATTTGACAACTTTGCTGAACTGTTCCCAAACTGGGACTACTTGCTAGGAATTTTCATCTGTCTGCCAGTTTTCTCTGAATGTTTGTGAACACGGCCCTGGGTCTTTTAAATAATTGAAGGGAGCCAACTTTATTTTCCCTATTCACAAATCGTGTCCCATTTTGTGACTGACTGTCAGCTGGCTTTGGGCATTTCAGCATCAGTACTCGATAGTCTGGAGAACATAGTTGAGTCTTGGCATAAGTTGGATTTCAGAGGCGTATATGTAGGCTATTAATTAGCTGTCAAGAGAAGGCCAGTGGCGATTTCGGCATATTACAGATAATGCCATGGATTCAGTTAAAAGTAATTATGATGATAATGTTCAGTCCAAGTTGGTGCTGCCATAAGAACAGATGGCAGATAATCAGAGCTTCATACAGTGTAGTCAAATAGAGCGAGGAAGAAAGAGCCAGTTGCTTTCATGCTGAAATTTAATTTGTCTGCCACTGTACCTTTACTGGCTAGAAGTGTGTTTGAAGGGCAGAAACTGACGGGCTCCCTTAAAATGGGCTTTAAGGCTAACTGTCTTTCTGCTGTCAGGACAGGCACCTCTGTGCACAGGAAACTGTCTCCCAAGTGTCCTGATATCTGCTCAGTTAAATATTTGAATATCCAGATTGAGGTGACAACAAACCATCTACTTTTGTTTGCTCCACTGACGCTTGTCTCGGTGCTGCACCGGCTGCCTCCCCTTCAATATCTGTGGTAGTGGTGTTGTGACTTGCTGACTCAATTCACAGAAGGCTGCGGTTTTCACGAGGAAATCTGAGAGTAAGATGGCCTTGAAATGGAGTCATTCTGGTCTGGGTTATGGAGGGAATGATGACCGTATTCATTCCTCTTTTAAAGTTCTGATCTACAGAGCAGCTGAAAGCTTTTTTGTCCTTATTTTTTAAGAGAGTTTCTGCACTCTAAATTTACAGAGTTAACTCCATTTATGATCTGTACTGCACGAGGATGTGGTGCAAAATTAAAGTAAAATGACTCACATGTGACGTGTATTCATATAGCTAAATTTGCCGTGAAACAGTTTCAGTGATTGATTAGGTAATTTGAAGTTTTAACAATGGTGGTGAGAACACTGTCTAAAACGTCATCGCAAAAAAGAAAAGAACATGATTTGGTGATTCTGAAGTCCATAGCATGAGTCACACCATTTTCATTCTTATCAAGCCATTGATTGAGCCTTTATGCTCTGTACAAGCATCTACGTTCATCAAGTAGTAGTTGTTGTCCAGGCTTTTCTTTATATTTGTCACCCATCTGTGCACCAGAAGAAATACAAAAAAAAAACTGTATTGTTGCAAATACAAACAAGATAGAGAAGCCCATTGATGTTTCAGGTACTTACTTTCAAGTCTTTACAATTATTGATCATGACAATTGAGGAAAAAATGCTAGACACCAGTACTGACAGCAGATCCCCAGGGCAGCACATGTCAGACACAGAGTGCAGCTGAACCCCTGCCAAGGTGTTTGTGTAGAAAGGTGAAAAAGTTATTTGAAGCTTGGAAAGTGCTTTAAGATACAAAACCTGTCTCAGGCTATAAATCAAGTTGGACAAAAAAAAAAAACTTTTACTATTGTAACCATGACGTGTAATAGATATCTCTGCAACTAATGAAAAAGCATCCAAAGTTGAAGTGAAGAAGTGGAAATGACCGTCAGCAGGATTATTTGTTTATTTTCCCTGCATATTCATTCAACTTAGTATCAGTATTTTTCCTCTGGTCATCCATGTCCCACATGCAGCCAATGGGTTCCACCTCACAGTTTAAGAACCACTGTATTAATGGAAACAAAACAGGACTAAAAGATCCAACAGGGCACTAGTCTGCTATGGATATTTTACCGAAACATGACACAATTTTTATCTGTGCAACTGCTTTTTAGAGTCATATTTCCATTAAGAGATGCTGAAGACATTGAAGTGGTCCTTACAGGGACAGGTCCAAATCTGTTTCTTTCAGCTGTGATGGTTACCACTTGCTCATCCCACCACCGTTCTTTCACTTTGACAAAGAAAAAAAAAAAACCCTGAATTTTCTGGATCTAGCATTGACAAAATAGCGGCGGGCAGTAAAACCGAATGAACCTTCAAGACAAACCATTTGGAATTGCATGGGAGGCATCACAGACAGTACGTCAGACACTGTGATACATAAATGAAGCACATTTTCACGGTTGACATTTATCTTGACAAAATGATAATTCTTCTACTTTTAGGTGTACATTTGGAATCCATTAAAAGCTGCAGCGAGTGTTTCCCCTTTCTGTCAGGAGCTGTAGGTTCATAATCATTTGTCTGGAGGCTGATGGATTTGAGCAATGAAGTGATCATTTGCAGACGTTAAACGGCTCCAGCGGCTGATGGCTTTGCACACATCAGCCACACCACTCTGCTGTAAAAACCCAACTTTATGTTGCTGGAAACTACATCTTTTAATTAGTGAGTCAGAAAACATCTTTCCAATCGTATTGTTCCACCCCCTAGAATTAGTTTCCTTCCAACAGTAGCTGCATGAAACAACAGCTAGCAGAGGGAGCATTTGTGTGTTTGTTTGTGGCCTGGTGTGGAGCCGTGGGGATTAGAAGGTAGTTAGAGCTTTCTATCCGTTGTATGCGGTTAAGATGAAGAATTGCAAACACTAATCCAAGCGCTTGCTTACTGACCGTTGAATATGTTCTCCTTAATGTGAATCGCACACGATGAAAGTGCAAACTCTTGTAGATCTACCACAAAGGCAGAAAATAACACCCCGGTCTCTAAAGAAGTTCACTGAAGCACTGATTGGCAAAAATATCAGCATGAGCAGATTATGATGCACAATTTGCCTAACTGATTTTTAACACAGTCCTGAGAGATTAGTTGGAAGGCAAAAAGGCTGTTTTTTTCCCCATGTTGGCTGGTGGGTTAAAATGAGAGATTTCAGAAAAGTAATCTCCAAGACCAAAGTGTAAAGGATTGTTTCATAAATCAACAAGCTGGGCTTACAGCCCTGCCAACAATAATATCATCTATCCATCACTACGGAATATAAAAAATGACCTCTGCTTAAACAAACTGCATTCATTTAACTGGAAAACCCCTGCCTTCAATCATCTGTCTGCACCAAAGATTGCTGGATTATTTGATTCCGCCGTGTTCTACAAACACTCCGTCTTGGAAGTTCCTGCGGTTTTTCGTTCCGTGGACATCAACCGTATGTGCCAGTCAGATTGCATAAACACTATCACTTGAAAAGGGAAGGATATCTCCTCTTCCACTAACGAAGACAAGGAGATGATTCGAGTCTTTCCTTTCTGCCACTTGGCTCTAAGAACAAAGCAAAGGAACCTTAGCTGGCTCCCAGTGTGCGGTTTCCAAAAGGCTGGGGGCGGATGGGGCACATGATAAACACTGAGAATGACTCCAGTGCCCAGAGGATAGCTAAAACAAAATGAGCTGACAATACTCATTTTTGTGAGCCCAAATTTAGATTGTTATGATTTCAGTAATGATTTTCCCTCAGCTATGGGAAAGTAAGTAATTAAACCTAATGAGAGAAATTGTAGGGAGCTCAAAATAGGCCTGCTTCTGGGCAATTAGTTTAACACTTTGTTTTAGACACAGGTGAGTGTGTTGTTATCTTAAGCATTGGTGTGCTAATGAGATAAATAGGATAGATGCATTATCCACTTTAGTCTCCAGACTGCCTAAATTGGCCAGATAAACTCTTATTTTTTTATGTACACGTGCAAATTGTGAAGTGTGAAATTAAATGGATTTCTTTTTTTTTTATATATCTACTGCAGCCATTGATCTTGCCTGCACTCTTTACTGATGTTTACACTTCCCCCTGCCTTGCAAGGAGCAAAATGAAAGGCACTCAAAGTCCATAACTAATAGGATCAAAATGGTGGTGCAGACTACATGTGGATAAGAGCCTGGGATAATTGAGTTTGAGCACAGAATCCGAATGCACTCGAAGGCCTGCAACTGAGGTTTGATAGCCCGTAATCTCACTATCTATCGATCACCAGCCCTGACCACACCGTGTACAGACATCATTAAAATCTTAATTCTAACCTTTTAAAATATGCACTATAAGCCAGCACAGAACATATTCTCAGCCCTGCAAAAGTAGATCTGCACCTTTGTTCCCGTCTCATTATTTCTTTCTGTCAACAGAGAACATGCTGTTCTATAGTTCCAGCTCACTGCTGGGGGGTTGCTGTTTTTGGGTTACATACTTAGTAGCCGGTCCAGTGTTTTGCTATTCTCTTTCATGTGCAGTGTTGTTGTTCACACAGGCTAGCTGCAGTTCTCCATCCTCATCCAACCCCTCAGCCCCCCTGTACAGAAGAAGGAAGCCTAGAAACATGTGTTGCGGAGTAAAGTTACATTTTTAGGCCTCACGCCTCCGCATAGGTCCAGAATACTCCCTTCAGAGCTTATTGAACTTTGCTTTGGGACAGTGTGGCTATAGCTCGCAGTATGTCAGACCAAACGAAGGTCACATTTGTCACACGTTTTCCACCATATATCCTCCTGTCCTGGTGTCCAGTTTAACTTCATTGACTTCATTGGCTTTTTTCCCTCCAAGTCTTGCCTGCTTTTGTCTAGACAGCTGTGCGCTGCTGGCGTCTTTGTGCTCTTATCCCATACAAGCGGAGAAGAGGAGAGACCCCATATGCTACCAGCTGCTAGACACATTTGCTCTTACCGCCAGTAACTGAACCCACCGAGGAGGAGGTAAAACCTATCTCAGCTGCTGTCATAACTGAATTAAAGGGTCGTCTGAGCAATTGCCTTATAGGTTATATAATGTTTTAAAATGCTTCCTGCCATTTGGAGGTATATACAACATATATAACTGTAACATTGGCTGAGGCGGAATTGTTTGAATCACTGGAAATTCGTTTTACATTGATTCATCTGCTGTCTTGAACGCTGCTTTCACTCCTTACCAAAAGGGAAATTTAGCTTTGAGGGGCAGTTATATCCATTATATTGTTTGCCTAAGGATTCAGGCTCCATATATGGTTGAACATGCCTGTTTATAACAAAGAGGGCCAGCTGCATCAACCACACTCCCTTTTAAGAGGCTGCTTTATGGTCGAAGACATCCTTCTAATTTATGTCCCCACGTGGGGCCCTGAAGGAGCATATGAACCTGAGACACATGGCGTGGATAGGGTGTTCAATCCCCCCCCAATGGATTTAAGACCCTCCTCATTCATGGCTGCAGGGGAGAGCACATTAATCTGGTCCAGGTCAAGGATGGGTCTAAAAAAGGTCAAAACCAAATAAAAATATGTATGTTTAAATTTTTTTTTCTTGCAAATATGAATAGGCGTAGGGAGTTCTTTACATATCACCATGTTGCTCTCTGTAGTCCAGCCTTAAATTTAAATAATTAATTGGAAATTCTAATTACCATCACTGTCAGCGATTGCTATTTTGAACAAGTTCTTTGTTGTCATTTGCCATTGCAAATCCCAGTTTACAAAAACATTCATATTAGTGTTTAGAGATGCCGTTGGGCTTAAGCAGAAAGAACCTCCTCCCTATCATGTCTTGATGTTCTGAATTAACAACATACTGTGTTTGCTCCTGACAGACGGGCACTCGGTTTAAGTTTCACCACCACATAAAACGGATGGTTGTTTATAGCCTGTCTGATCATTGGACTGCTCATGTCCCATTTGACTTGTTACAACAATTTCTTCCGTGTTTCATAATCTCTAAAAATGATTTATTGGGTACAATATTAAACTGATAGAAATGATGCCCAAAAGAAACGTATGATCCATGTTATAAATACCCAGAATTCACCTTTGGTACATGAAATTAGAGGTTTCAAATGTTTATGTTTGGTAGCCCTGGAAAGAGGTGAACCATATTTTTTTAGTTGAATCTATTTATCCGAGAATAAAAACAAAAGAATGTACAATGCATTACGACTGGGCATTCTGATCAAACCCTGACCATGCTGTCACATTTTCTTGTAAAAGTAACACTAATAATCTTTTACAGTGATAAACATCATGATCCCACCAGAGAGAAGCTTTTATTAATAACCCGGCTATGATGTGCTCACTTCTGCGGGCAGTGAGAAAATGAAAATTAAAACTTCACTCCATTTGTTTTTAATATCACAGGCCATGGGCCGACATTAACAGCAAAGTTATTGCCAGCCAACTGTATAGATTTTTTTTTCTTTGTGCGTATCGCATGGTGTTGGCACATAGATGGAGATTAGTTGCTCCTGATATACAACAGCAGACCAACATCTGTTAAGTATTGAACTATTTTTGGAGAGGTTTTTTTTCTTAACTGGAGAGGCTTTAAAGTAGATCCATTAGATTCCAAGCACCCAACTATCTGCATCCACTGTCTCATTGAAGTAACGCAAAATTACACCCAGGGCTTGTTTAGTCACTGTCAAATTTAGCATTACTGACAAGTGATATAGTATCATAACAACAAGGGGTGTGACTATTCTTGGGCCACAAGGCTAAGTGTCTATGGTATGTTGTTACACTTTCAAGTGAGCGTACAAAAGCTTCCAAAACTGTTGGACAGGCCTTAGCAGAATAAATAAACAGACATCTGTTTACATATGAGTCCACAAGCTTTTGTTGTTGTTGTAGTTAGAAGCATGATTATGCACACTGTAATGATTTCCATGTATATTGGAAGAACGGTGCCAACTGGAATGCAAAGAGCATCACAAGGCTGTTGAATAAAAATGCCTTTGCTCCGCTTCTGTATCGTGCCCTCGAAAGCTCTGTTATATAGAAACCAGCTGTGACCACTCTCAGTACCAGTTCGCCTTGATGAAAAGATTATGGACCCGTGGCTTTGATGTACACACTTCTATACTGTAGTCACCGTCTGCTCATGCTGAACCCACTGTTCTCCAGCCGTTGTCAACATTAAATACAGACACTCCCATTTGAATTCCAAAAATAGGGTATTGTTGGCTAAGATATTTTACATTTTCTTCACCCTCCTGCATGTCTTTGCAGCTG
The DNA here is from genome assembly GCA_028641955.1 of Protonibea diacanthus. NCBI lineage: Eukaryota > Metazoa > Chordata > Actinopteri > Sciaenidae > Protonibea > Protonibea diacanthus. Next base: position 13,674,274 of record CM053990.1, read on the forward strand.
TGTACACTTAAGAGGATCTTGAAAGATGTCATTCGTTCACCAGACCCCAACGGTTGTGGTTTTTATATTGTGCATGACAGAGTCCTGTGGGATGAAACGCCTGAGAGAATTCATGGTGTGAAGAGTTTAACAGATGATACAATAGAAATGAAATATATACGTCTGCTCCACCGGACCTGTAGACTCTGCAGGGAGTTGGGGGTTAGGGTGTGCGTGGGGGAAGTGGTTGACTCCATACAGCAATGCTTGCTCCCAATTTCCATGTTTTTTTTACAGCGTTGTAGCCGGCTGTCATTTGGTCAGCCATGCACAGACATGCGTCATTCATCCCTGTCTATTATTCAGACAAGCAGACTCTTTTTCATATAACCACACACATATTCTTTGTAGTTATTGTAAGAATCCAGATTTTAAAGTAACTTTAATATGGGTGGGTTTCTATTTTTATTCTTTAGTCCATTTGTAAACAACCCAACCGATAAAAGTGAATGCACACAAAATTTATTTCTGATTCCAACGAAAACTGTATGCGTTCACAATGTGGGTTAACAGTGGGTCAAAGTTGAACAAAAAGTTGGTCTGTAAACTCTTGAGTGTTCACGGCAGAAAGTTTAAGTTTTACCATTTGTCCTCGTATTCACCTAACCAGGGGGTTGTCTGACCACTGACATGGTCAGCTAAGAGTGGAAATCTTACTATTCCCTTAAAAGCCAAAGAACCTAACCAACTCCACGAATAAGTAGAGTAAGCATCCTTCCATATGCAGCCTTGCCCTTCTGACCTTTCCTGATTTGTTTGGAGCCACAGACTTTTTGACTGATAAACTATTCATGGGGCATTGAATTACTCAAGCCTTCCATTTGCCCACGCACAGGCCAGGCAGATAACTGGTATATAGCATAGGCCTCATGGAGTTTGGCAAGGCAAAGAAAAGGGAAGATATTGCACAAATAATGGATGGAAAAAGACAAGGGGAGGGAGTTGCTCGCTGCTTGCTGCTCGCTACTTTGGAAGCACTTGGAAAGTTATTGGTTACTTCCTAACCTCTGTCTAGACAGAGTTAACAATTCTGAAGTGTCATCTGGAATATATGTGTTTGCCACACAGGATCTAATTGGGATTTTAATGTACTGCAGAAGATATTCAAAGATTTGTTCACTTGATTGAAAAAAATGCTTTCACATTGGCTCATTCCTGATGAATTGGATCATTGGTTTCCATCTGGAAATCTTTTAGGAAACTGGAATATTTTTAGCCTTCATACACAGGGGAGTCTGCCTCTTGAATAATTCATGTTGAAAATCGGTGCCTTACGCTGTGTGTTATCTTAAACTATTTAGTTAAGAAATAGATTTTAAGACCAAGTCGCAGCACTGTAACTATAATCTCCATGTCGACTTCTGAGAGAGTATTCTGTTAGAGAAGGCTCCCCGAGGCATGCTTTCAAAGTCTTTCCCCTTCTTGAAGGCGTTATGAAACAATAACAAATCAAGACACCCGAGAAGCGAACAAAGTTCCCATGGCCGATAGCACTTGTCACACTTAACCTCGTTGTCCTGACAAATTTTCCTGACAGAGCCTTGTCAAACAGCATGTGAAAGCTTCCCATGCTCTGAAACTCCTCTCATTCACTTTTGTCTAGTTGGCATAGAATTAAGAGGCAGCAATGTAAAAGCTCCCTATGAGCTCCCTATGATGAGAGGTTGTTTGGAGGTCAGTGCGGAAACCTGCAGAGCTGAAGGGCGCCAACAATCTCTGGGAAAGTGGTACAATAGAAGCCGTGGTCATTTTAGAGGCAAGACAATGGACCCGATTGTCATCTCACCTTTGACCTGTGGTACATTTAGCAGCAACCATTTTGACCCAAATGAATCATGTTGATAATGTCTTCTTTCAGGCAGTGGCTGTAGAGTCAAATTCATGGGCTTGTTTAAGTTATAATAGAATTCTCTCTGTGTTTTACAACCGTACACTGGTATCGATATTTCAGATGGATTTCCCAAGATTCCAAGTGCTTTATTTTTACGGACTCCGTCTATGTGGGTACCTGTTTAAAATGATAATGCAGAAGAGAGACACACAACAGGGGCAACAGCGCAGAGAAGCTGCTCTCACTGTTGTGAATGACTGATCAAAACCAATATAGATCGGTGTCTCCAAGTTGGACAGGTTCAATCTGGCCTTGTGAGGAAATGTGTTGCAGCTGATGTTAAGCATGAACTTAATGTTTCTATAGATTTAACATCACAGATGTTTTCTTATTCTCTCTAATGCCAAGGGGTTTATAAAAACAACAAGCATTTATCTACCCTGGAATTTTACCCTTGAATCAGCCTTTATTTTTTTCAACGTACATGTAAGTCAGGGCCAATGGGTCCCAAGATAAATCAGAGCAATTATAAGATGATTAAGACTACAAAAAAAGATACAAACACATTTTTTTTCTGTTGAAATCCTGGGTAGCTCTCTTTGGGTCTCTTTCAAACAAAATTATTCTCTGATCTCTCTAATCATTAGCAATCAATCTTTACCAATGAATTTAAAGTACAATGTGCTCAAAATTGGGCCACTACCCACCAATGCTGTCCAAATCAACTGCCTCATTAACTGCTAGCAGAACTCAGCAATGTGGCTTTATATCAGATCACTGAGCATGTATAGCCCGCCTAGAATGGTTGGCCAACTTTCAAATCCCTGTCTGTCATAGGGGGAGGGGCAGCAGTGGTCCTTGGTTGGTCACCTGCCACGCTAGATAAATTGGTTATGTGACTGGGTGAACGTGTTTGCCATGGGAATCTATCTTGCTCCTTTTCCCCTCAAGGTTTCAATTGTTAAGTGGTGACTTTCGGGCCACAGCTATGTGACACAGCTTGTAACTAAAGCTACAGGGACAGTACAGAAGCCGATGAGTAGTCCGGTTATGACATAGGACATACCTTTTTAGAAGAAATTCTTAAATTTGGATGATCCAAAACTGGCAAACCTGTCAGAAAGCCAGAATGGTTCATTTTTTCTGACAGTTTAAGCTGGAGTTGATTCATTTGTGTTGGTCAGCTCTTCCCTCTGCGAGGGCTTGTCCGCCTGAGTGGTTGTGCAGGGTGAATGAAGAGGTAAAACACAGTCGAGACAGAAGATTTCTTATGTGATTTCTCATGCCCCACAGTGTGAAGTACAGAGCACATCCAGGATGTTAGCACGCTTCAGTACAGAGACCTTTAAGCAGGGATGAACTCAGGGCTTTTGGGCACTGGTCCCAAATCAACAGGGCATGTTGAAAAACACAGAATAACAGCCAACATTGAATATCCAGAACATTCAACTGCTACCCCAGCGCATAGTTGAGTGCCAGCGCTGAGACTACAACTCCAAGAAAATCAGTTTGCTCCAAAGACAACCTTAATTTTTTTTATTTTTTTTCAGCGAGCTTCAAATTCATCTCTTCTGGGGTGAACTGTGCTTGCCAGTGCCGAGAGTTTTATTCTTTGCCTCTTAGTACAAATACATCATTGCTTTCATCCTTTACAGCATTCAGAACCTAAGTGGCTGTTCATTGGTTGTGAAATTTATCTTGCTTTAGCAGGTGGTGAAGGGAATCCACACAAGGATAGCAGAGCCTATACCAAATTTTTCACAGCTACATTTAAAATGGCAATCACATCTTGTTGTTTTTTGTTCCTCCGTTCTGTTATACTCAAGAGGTAAATAAACCCTTATGGTTGATTACTGCCTGTTTCTGCTGTGTTTACCCATAGTCTGTTGGGTGTCTGTTGTACATTTGACATACATAATTAAGAGCCTAACTGTTCTTGATTTACCCTCTGCTTCTGGATGAGTTTATTCTCCTGATGGGTGACCTATTCCTCAATACCCTTGCCAAACTCTGGATTAAGTAATCCCCTGGCCCAGTGGATCTCTTGTTCACTGTCATCAGCAATCATAATTGTAAACGTCACAGCTAATTAGGCGTACGGTGACCTTTCCATCAAGTATGTGTGTTGAAGCAAAGGGACAATGAGAAGAGATACAGCCCAAATGCTGGATTAAGCAGTGATGTCTGGGCACATGTTAGGTTAATTGTCACTTGGCAAAGCAAGTTCATATAAATTTTGATGGTGGAACAGTACTAACGTGGAAGGTAGGTGAACACGGAGTGGAACACAACAGCACTGTGCAAAGTTATGGTGTCTCTTTTAAATTCTTGTGTGACTGATCAGCCCTGTCTGCTAGATATTGTTATTTTGCAACACGTTTAGATGGCAGTGTACTGGCACCTGAAACACGTTTTCTATGAACATAATTAATCAAATGTTGTTAATTGATACACCTAGCAAGTTGCAAAAATGTTGATATTGAACATATTCGTAAAATGTTCACTGGCAACGTATTTGTTTTCTGCCAAAATAGGTAATCTTGCAGTACTATACACTCATAGAGACTACAATATTATTCAACTTTTCTAAGAGAATGTTTAGGCACTGGCAGCACTTTGTTCAGATCAAACAAAATATCATGGTCTGTTTTAATAGAGAATGTCAGGAGTGTCTTTACAAAACATTGAACAGCAATCGAAATCTCTCCCTAAGCTTAATCAAACTGCTTTTGAAGCCTTTGTTCATCACCACGATGTAATTATGAAAAAAAAAAATACAGTAATATACAGGTGTACTTTCCAGGAAACGGGGTTAGACTGAGCCTTACGGCAGCTGAAAGACGGAAACGACAAAACATTTTGAAGAAATTATTGCCGCCTTATTCAGAAACAGACGAGAGGATCATTTTGGGTTTGCTGTTCTAGTACGTTACAGAGATATGTTTGAGAAGTTCCATCACATTAAACACAACAAATTTGTGTTTACCAACCTGTACGTTTGCATTTGTCTTTCCATGTGAGCACACACTTCCCAGTGTTTGTACACATAGCAGATGTTAATTTGTGCAAATAGGTTTAGGTCATTTTAATCAGTAATGCAGGCAGCGTTTCAGTAATGCAGCCTCACCTTAGACACATTAACTAGCTGTATTGTAGACTGCACTTGCAGGGCAGACCTATACACGCGGTCAATCACAAGACTCTTGTTAACATGTTTGACCAGCATCTGCCCGAAGATTAGCTAGCCACCTGAGGTTGGTAGAAATGTGCACCGAGTGCACCAAGTGAATAAGAATCTCTCGTCTCTTGTCAGTTGCAGTATTTCAACATACTGAGCATGAACTTATCACTAGCCATCAAAATGTCGACCTGTCTCCGAGATCCAGTTGATCCATCTTCCCTGACAGGACGGTTCTGGATAGGCAAGTCATGATGTTGGGATTCATTCTGCCCACTCTGTGGAATTGATGCTGTTTGTCCACAGTTCACTTCTCCCTGGTTAATGGGTGATTAAGTTGGCGCAGGAGACCGCATGACTGATGAGGCTGCATGACTGAATTGCCAACTACGGTGGGAACTGGCTGTTTTTCAGAGCTATTCCTTCACAAGTGTTGCTACCTGGGCCCAACAAATTAGATTAAAAGATAAAAAAGAAAAAAAGAAAAAGGTAAATCAGTTGAGGTATTAATTCTCCGGTTTACAAACTTACTTTTGAAAAACAAAAAAGAACCACTCATCTTGCATTATTTCAGATGTCTTTGGCCTCTTGTAATAGATAGTATAATAATATCTTTAATGTAATTGCACTAGTGTATAGGGAATTAAAAGGCTTTCCCTTCATTAAATCTACCAGCATTTTTGCTTACAAAATGTTCTCTTGTGCTCTTCTTGTGGGGGAGCTTATCATACTAACAAATGGTTACATCAACTGAAGAAGAAAAAGAAGGAATCAATTTAAAAGTACCATTGCCCTGTAAGTCAAAAAGTCCTGGCCACATTTTAGATTTAACAGTGCCGATGGGATACACTTGATGAAGATCATGCAATCTGTGAGAATCTGGCAACCCAACGGATACGCACAGCCACCTCGCTCATAATCCTCTTGATCATGTGGGGAATGTGCACGATTTTGCCCAGATTGAGGCATATGAGGTGCAGGTGTTCTGTCCTTCACTGCAGACATTTTAACCCTGAACTTGTCTATGGAAAATCTTGTGCAGTTGACTACCCATTGAAAACTGGATAGTATACTACTCTAATATATTGCAATATAGTTTCTAAAAACTATGTATCCTTTTAATTGTTACTGAGGTGGTATTGCGTTTCTGTTCACATTGCTTGTATCATAATTCATTATTCCAAATAATCTGGAAGTTCCCTGATCAACAAATAAATGTGTACAATGTTATCATTACCCATAGGAATTATGACTAAAACAAACAAACATTTCTATAAAGAAGATAATGCCACCTTAAAGCCTCATACAACATTTAACCTACTCGAGCAGTTGTTCTCATACATTGTACGACCCAGATGCCCCTCAAATCTGTTCCATACTCGGCCACTATGTCCAGGTTTATATCTTAAGTATTTAAATCTGAACACCCGGGATGACTTTGATGTTAAAAGGCAGCAATTGAACCCTTGAACCCTGCTACCTTGCACCACATTCCTAATCTAATTCCAAAAATCCACAGGGTAGTGTTTCCCTTCAGAACCGACCACACAGAGCAGAGTCAGCCAGCAAGAGGGCTAAACAAAATGCGTGTGTGTGTCTGCCAACTGCCACTGAATACTTCATACACCACAATCCCCATAACCCTTCTGATATTCACTGGAGATATTAGGCAAAATCAATAGTCGACTTCAAAGAAACCCTCATTTACCATAATATTTGGAACACCCGGTACATTTGGAGGATATTAAATGGTTTCAGTGCATGCATTCCACAGATCAAGAACAACAGATGAAGCAGATAACCTCAGATCCAACCTGAATAAAGACAACTTTGCCTTGCATGGGAGCTTTGTACAAGCACAAACTCTGTCTTTGCGTTTACAACACCATTTTTTTTTTTTGTTTGTTTCTGTTCCCTTTTTAAAGAAGTTGCCTTCTTGTTTTCAAACTTCTGTTGAGAGGAAATACAGCATTTTGTAAGGGAAGATGGGCATTTTTGTGTTCTTTGGAACTGAAATGTTTTTGTCACACCCGTGGTGTGGCCATCTGTCTGTCCAGAGAAAGATATTTCAATTACTAAATTGACCAGATTTAATCAGGTATGGTCATTATTCCCATAGGATGAATCCTATTGATTTTAGTAACCCCTAATGTTTTGTTTTGTGACAGTTCTGGGTCACGATGTTCAACACTTTGGTTGATTTCAAAAACCTTGAGATTTTGATGAAATTACCTATGGATGCTCATTGTCTCATGGGGATAAACCTCTGTGACCTGACCCAGTGCCATTTCCTTTGTTCCCTACATCACTCTAAAAACTACAAATTTATATGAAGTCCAATCTGTCCAGTAATCTAATCATGAAATTCGCTGAACACTTCCATATAGAATAACCCCCTTTGATTGTAATGATCCTGTCATTTGTTTTTTTTAATTCAACCTGAGGACTCTGAACCTGAACACTCTGTTTTCATTCCCATAATATTTTCAGTCAGTATGTCATGAATCATCATGAATCTACATGTTTTATGGCGTTACAGCCATCACAGTCTGCACGAGCCGTTAGCACAAACACATTTAGTAAGTAAGTCATAAATCGTCTCTCCAAAATTCCAAAACATCCATTGTGCTGATTGATTGTGACAAACTAGTTTGCTGTGAATCTTGTATGTTCTCTGATTTTTTCTGATTGGGTCTGAGTAATGGTTGTTCGTTGTGTATGTAATAATACTTGTGATCACTGAACTGTTGAAAAGAACATAAAGATTATTGAGTCATTATTTTATGTATATTTTGGTAGTTGTCGATAATCCCAGCAAACTGTGTTAATTCCTTTTTGCTGAGCAGTTTAAGCACAGCCAGCACAGCAAGTCTTGTCTTTATTATAGCTGCTTGTTGTTGTGCCGGATTTGTTCTTTTCATTTCACAGCACTTTGTAACCTTCTTTGGCACTGTACTGTAGATGGTTCCTTATTCATACTTGCTTTGCCATTTTATTGTTGACTTAAGAAACCTGTCACTACATAAGTCAATACCGTACCTATAAAACTGAAGGTCATTTACATATTCCGTGTTTAAAAGAAAAATATTCTAATTCCATGTGAAATATAGTATTTATCCTTGACAAGGGACAATCCAGTTAATTAGATTTATGTATATATATATATATATATATATATATATATATATATATATACATACATACATACATATCTTTAAATGTAAATTGCTGTTTTGTGTTGACCACCAGCCACTGATCCACCCAATCAACCCCCTCCCTTTTGCCCAAATTAAAAAATCCCTTTTACCTCCCCCCCCCTTTTTTTTTCTTTTTTTCTTGTGCATTGGGGAGGTCTAAAGGACTCATCTGCATATTATGTCCCTCCTTTTCAGTAACCAGACCCCTCTGATTTATGATGACCCTATAAAAAGCACAACTGTCAGGGATTGAGGCAGGTCTGACAGATGCAAATTGCTTTGAGGATTTATTGATGAACCACTGCTTTACAATGTTTTGTTACTACGAAAGAGCAGCTGTTTGAATGCATTGTAAGGCGCCCACCAGTTTTAGTGAAAGTGAAGCCATTTGAATTTATAAAGCTGCATTGCGCACAGTTTTGAAACTTCGGTAACATCATAATTTACATTCCCACTGACTGTTTTCCAAATGAAATCAATATATTATTTCCCCTGGTAGCCATTAGTTTCCATTAATTTCACAATGCTATAAAAACAACTATGATAGCGATAAGTAATTTGTCACAGTGAATAATTTATTGCCTTGTTTTGTTGTTGTTTGTTTTCTCTAAATGGTAATGCATATGCAGGCAAGAGATCTTTAAAAAAAAAAAAAAAAGCATTTCAAAGATGATGTCAGAAATTCAAGCCCAGAAAACAGAGTATTCAAATGAGCACATTGTGAGCACAGTGCGAATGAGGCTGTTTCTTTCACTAAAAAGATTTGATTGTTGTTCCGCAGCGAATTCGGAGTGTTCTTGAATGCATGATGGATGCTGTACCTTGTAACAATAAGTACAAGACATTATAAGTCTCTTAGTTGAATGATTTATAGCTGAGATAAACCAAACCCTGCTAGGAAGGTAAAAATCTAAAAAAAAAAAAAAACAGTCAAGGTATGCTTTGGAAAATGCTCAGTAAGTATGTGTAATTTGCAGTTAATGGGCTAAACCATGGAAAATGACCAGTATGGTCTTTTCACATTGTTTATACAGCACACTTCAAGTGTTTAAATCTTTACAGTGGATGTACCATAACAGCCCATATTGCGAAGGAACTCGGCCAACTTCAGTCTATAGGATTCTCTCATGCCTTGCCTAATAGCGATGAATGATTCAGGCCAACACGGCACCTAAAGGCTATAGGAAATCAGTAGCCTGTAAATACAACAGAGCAACGCTGCAGTACATGAAACCAAAAGCTCTCCATCTAGGCTGTGTCAAGGTCTCACACTCATTTTTGTTGGTGTTCTTTTGGTTTTTGGCATATTTTCAGAGATATATAACTGTTTTTTTGATTAAAGTGTCAGAAGTCAAAATGTTATTCTAAGCATAGAGGGACTTTCTCAGCGTCAAATCGTATTTGGTTTCTAAGGGGACAGTGCATGGAACTCTAAATCAGTTTGCAGGAACTGGATCAGATGTACAATTAGGTAGACTAAAAGTTACCATGCCATCAGAAGAGCAATACATCAAGCTGAGATCCCTGAGAGATAGAACGTTGCAAACCAGAGGGTGTATTTACACACACTCTGGTTTGCATATTTTTGGAAAGTGGTCCAGACTGCAGCGGGATCATGATCCCAAACATACCTCAAAGCTTTGCAAGAAATATTTCAAGACCAAAGAAGACCAAGGAGTCCTGATTGTAATGGACATGTTATATGAGCTATAGGATGGTCTCATGCCTTGTTTAATAGTAATGACAGATTCAGACCAGCATGACACCTAAGGGCTAAAGGAAATCAATAACCAGTAAACACAACAGAGCAGTGATGCAGTTCATGAAACCTAAAGCTCTTCATCTAGATTCAGCCGTGTTCTCACATCTCATTTGTGCTGGTCTTGTTTTGGGTTTTGGCACACGGGAGCACTTGAAGCTAAGACATTCTGACATTAATACATATATTTTTTTCAGAGGTTCATCCTTTCAATCAAATCATGCAGATTTGAAGTATCTTGACTAGTGCTCCCAGACTTTTGGACCCCTGTGTATGTCTTTCAAAATGGTTGCTGTGTAAGATTAGGTGATACCTTAGAATTTGTTTCTGGTCAGCCTGAGATGGACTTCTGGTTAAGGAAAATCAACCATTCATTCTGAAACATGATGTTGTAGTTGTAGACATTAATTTAGGCTAAGGGAAGAAAAAACAAACCTTGTTAGTGTTTCATTTTGGTGCTCATGAAGTGTGCTAGATGCAGATCTGGTTGTCTTCCTCTATGACACGCTACATGGAATAAAAAGGCAAATTGTTGTACCCGATTCTCATTTTTCTTCCTGACTTCTTCTCCTAAGCAGTTTGTTCCTAGCACATACTTGTCAGAAGTATTTATATGTCTAAGTGCAATCAACACATGGCTTGTTCAGTTACTGTGTAGAAATGAAGTTCTACACTTGACACTTCATTTTTCAAGAACTGTTCTTATCTTTGGCTCTGAAATTTGTCTGCCCAAGATTACATTCAGCATACACCATGAAACACAAAAGTAGTTTGCTGGGGAAGGTGCTGGCCTAAATCAATTACTGTCCACATGTACACAAATCACGGACTTCTACTTAAGTCACTCTGATTAGAACCCTTCTATAGCTGTCTAATGTATGAACATGTAAAGACTAATTTTACTAATGTACTTTCAATTATTTTTTCCCTCCTACCATGTGGTGACCATGATTGGCCTTTCTTTCCTGCCTTATCAAGGTAAGAGAACTTTATCATTGTTATTGTAAGAATTTATACGTTTTTCTGAGGACATGACCCAACACAAGAAAAAAAAAAGCCAGAATACTACATAACCTACAAGGCTGACATGCAGCATTCATTGGTCCAGGATGTCCTTGAAATCACACAAAGTCTGCTGTACTTTGCATACCATACAGGCTGCGGTGAGTTCAGTGAACATTGGTGTTATTGAATGAGGAAAAGGATTATTGTCTGTGTTCCCAAATCTGCCTCTTCACCTCCTCAAATTCAGAGGAGTGTTTCACTGTGGGCTCAGTGATGGGCTCTGCTTTACAATAACACTGTACCTTGAGCGTCTTTACCCTTCTGGCTCTGTGGGCATGTTTGTTCAAAGGAGTCCAAGTTTAGCTTGTCCTGCATCAATTTAAACAGAAAGGAGAAATCATTTTTTTCCCTACTTTTTACCCTGATTATCAGTGCCTGCATGGAACTTAACGGCAGAAAGCTTCAGTTGCTGCATAACAAGTCTGTTTACTCTGTGGTGGCAGTAATGTATGTTTACCCCTGAACAGCTATCATTATGTTAAAGCTGTCAGGTCACAGGAAATGCCTTAGACTGTTTTTGTCAGGTCGTTTCCTGTGAAGTTTCAAATATGCACAAATAATTTCCAAAAAAAAAATAAAAATAAAAATCTGTGTTCATTGGAGTGGATCTTATTTCACCCCATGAACAATGGTGAAATAAGATCCAACAAAACAAAGATTTTTTTTTTTCAACATCTGGGTTAAAAATATGATCCTTCTTCTCAGTTATAACTTGTAAGTCGGAAAACCCAGAATCAGATTGACTTAGCCTTTCCAGTGCTCACAGTTCTCCTAAGAAATCATGTAAAAATGTGCTTGCATTGCACTTTTTTTGGTGGACACGCACCAAAATGTAAAATGGGAACCCTTGTGGCAAAACCTCAAATCATATTCATCTTGCCTCTTTTGTCATGCACTGTAATTACATTTTTTGACAGTGCTAAGGCAAAGAAGAGTCTATATTATGTTTGACATGACTGATTATAGCTGCAGTGTAGCCTACCTATGTCATAAGCCTGTAAATAAATAGAGTGAAATGCCTGGGATCCAAAGTGTTAATGTTCTTAAAAAAAAAAAAAAAGATCCATAGTATGCCATCCTAAAATGTTCTATTTAAAATTACAACTTTTCAGGTCTGTAACTGCTGGGTTCATTACCATTTTAGGACATTTAAATGGGTCCAGCAATGCAGAGAAACCCTGTGGTAAAGTTATGTTAACAGAATCGTATTTATGGGTACAGATGGAATCAGTATCACATTTATTTTCGGCTAAGTCTTCAAGTTAGTTTGGTGTGTGAGCATTGCCGTGGAAAAGTATTGGATTGAAAGAGGCGTGTGTGTGTGCAAGTGTGAATGCGCATATGGCCTCGCATGACCTAGTTGTTTGTCCTCCTTTCCAATTCTCAAAAGGTTAGATTGAAATTCAGGTTAGGTTTGCTTTTGGCTGAAGGCAAGAGAGGATTCATTGTCTCCAGTTTAACAACTCATGGTTCACGCAGGGCAAGGCCACTGTTGGTATAATAATATTGCAACACAGATTGGGCATCCAAATAGGAATGTATTGCATTACAATATCTTGAGCATGTGGGTAAGACAGACCTCCAACTTTCTCAGCATGAGTCCCCCTTCTATTATTTTGCAATTTTCATTGTTTCAGAATTATCATAACGATAATCACACAGTGTTCTGGTTTAATGAATCTCCCCAGTAGGCAAACAACATATCTTTTTAAAAATTATAATATTTGAGCGCACAACAGTGGTGTGCGCTGTAATTTACCCCGAGAGCTCTGCCAGTGACTTGCAGGGTTGTACTTCTTTATCTGCGAGGAGATGAGAGAGAAGATGAGGATAGAGAGAGCAGGTTAGAGGACATGTTCAATGCAAATATCTCTCTTGCCGTCTGCTGCGCTCTTGCAGAAACAATCGGCTGGATTCTGTTTGACATGGATGAGTAGTACACTCGTTCTCTCTCTGTCTCTGCCTCTGTCTTCCTTTTCTCTGAATATATTTCACAGCTGTCCGAGAGGGCTGAAGAGAACTTACTGCAAATATTAACAGTCTGTAGCTGTGCCTTTTGTGGCAAACTGTTCTAAAGCCACAGAGGCTTAGAGGACACGATAGAAATGCAGCACTAAGACCATCTAAGACAGATTTGGTAATGAGGGGATGAGGAGGGTTGTATCAATGCCAGATACACATCACAGTGGAAGGAGCAGAACAGGACGGCATTTTATGGCCATCACTTGAAAATATTCAAGGTTTTTTTTTTTTTTTTGGTTGGGATTCATCCAGGTGCCAGACAGATGGCTGCCTCTGACATAACGTTACCCAAGAGGTCCCAAAAAATGTGGCACTCTGTAAAATGTAAAGAGATACAAAAAGTGATGATGTGCAAACATTGAAACCTTATATTTAGTTAAAAATGTGACCAAGACAACTCATCAAGTACTGAAAGTGAGTCTTTTTTTTTTGGTCCAGTATTGAGTGAGAGGTCTGCCGACATGCCGACACGCCGACACGGCTCCACACACCGTTTATCCCCGCTACCTCAATGATGCCTTACCTCCCTCTCTCGATATTTTCACGACTTTAGATTTTGTTTCTGTGTTTAATGATACGATGATCTGCAAGTTAAAAGCCTGGTGGCTTTGAAGAGAGCGATATATCCGATGTCTCTGGATAGATATAAAGAAGGTTGTACTGTTTCACATGATCGTCTAACTCTGTAGGGTTGTTTCCATAACGTTTCTGACAACAATTAAGAGCAAACAATTTGTGTAGACGCACATCGACAGTTTCTACCCTTTTTCACAAACTGCTGTTTTCTGGCTCCAGCAACTCAAATTTCACTTGAGGACATTTTCTTCTTTTAATGTTCCCTTCACAGTGTCTCTAGCAATGAAAATTATGATGTAAAAGACAAGAGCCCTTCATGTTGTCATCGAGGAAACAAGGCCAAGCGATCAAGTGAAGTTTAATTCAAACGTTCCTGACAGCTAATAAGAGGAAGTGTTTATGACAAAGTTTTGAGCAAATGCAAAAATGAATGCAAATGAAGTGCTTTAAAAGGCTGGACAGTCGAGAGTCAGTATCAGTTAAATAACACAAATTAGAAACATTTAGCAGAGGAGTGCTAGTCATTTCTCTCATGGTAATTATTTAGTTTCTGTTATTGAAAGAGTAAAAACGCTTTAGGTCATTCTTTATCGCAACTTGTCCACATTGTAATTGAAGCAACAATGTAATCAGGCGTCTTTGCCTCAGTGTATGGTGGCAAAGAGGGACATACTTTTACTTGGAAAACATTTTTTCAGACTTATAAGCAAAATCACAGATGTTAGATATTTTTCTGCAGTTTATGAAAGACCCATCAACAAGGATACAATAAAATCTGTTCATGAAGAGTAGATCATTTTAACATTCCATATCAGTGCACGTCTTGCAAATGTAATATTAAGGTATTCTTCTGCCTTTCAGTAAACTGCACCACACGTCTCTTTAAGTACACCAAGAAGATTTTCAGGCTATCTGATGCCACCTTAATTAGAGAAAGTATTAGTGCTGGAACTAAATGTTCCACAGTTCATGTGTAGGTCTATGTCATGTGCATTACAATAATGTTTAGTGACATGATATCTGGATTATAACGTCCTTCGTGGTTTTAAAAGATTCACACAGTGAGGCATCAATACCTAATGACAGCAGCTCTCCCACCACCCAGCGACTCTGCGAGGCCTCTACCCAGTGAGAAGCTGGGGCGAATACATTAGATGACGGAATAGAGAAAGAGAACAGCACAAAAGATGTCTGTAATGCAATAAGAATGAATAAAGGGCTTTTTAATGAGGAGGCCCCCCTCCTCCTACGCTTCCTCTGCCAATCCAATTGTTTCATTATTCCGAGTGGGAAGTAAGAGCAGCAGGGCTTCAAAAGCTGGGTTTACTGGAGACCGGGGTTAACAAGGTCGAAGCACGATCAAATCAGCAGTCAGAAGGACATTTGTTATTTTACATCACGTAAAGGTCATCCTTTACCTTCTACCCACACAGCAGCCAACATGTGCCTAATGCTGAATAGATTCTAGATTTGTTTTTTTTTTGTTTTTTTCAGGGATCGCTTGATCTTAATTCACCTTGAAATAAACTAAATTATCCTCGAACATCAAACACGTCACATCTGTGGTGTCAGCCAGTTAAGTCCAAAAAAAAATCCAGTGTGTAAGGTTCAAGGGGCTCCGTTTATGAAATATAGAAGAAATGAAATATAATAAGCATGACTATGTTTGGTGTAAAATCACCTGAAAATAATAATCATGTTTTTGGTACCTTTGCCAAAAATCATACATTAGAACGTTACTACCTCTGCTACTCAGTTTTTATGTGTAAATTCCTAGCGGTAGTATCAAACATGGAAGTTCAAACTCTTGTTTAGTAAGGCTCAGAGAATAACAAAACTGGGACTGTGTAATGAGATATAATGAGAATTGTGTCCCTTAGGATATGATACGCGATATTTAGACTTTAGACTTGTCTTCTTTCAGATTATGTAATATCAAAGATAAATACAAACCACTTTATGTGTGTGAATCTGCATTGCTATTCCATAACCACAATTGTGACCAATGCCGCACTGTTTGTAGGGCAGAATTTTTACATAAAACTCCTGCTGAGTACTTCCTAACTTGTTTTTTAAGGCAATTACTCGGTAGTAACAAACTATCTGGCTGAGATAGCTAGTCAATAATAGAAGTTTTTCAAAGCAGCGAAGATAAATCCCTGTTCAAAGAAGGCCCGTCCCCAGAGACTGTCTGTGTTTGTAGTAGGAGCATCCTTTTTGTAGATTTTTACCCGTTCTGTTGAAAGGGCCTCTGCTTTCACCTCACATGGAATGGGTTATTTGAGTTCGTCTTTAGTGCTCACAGAGGAATGGAGCGTTTCATTTTTGTAGTGTGGCTGTAGGGCATGGCTGATGTTCAACTGGATTGAGTTATCAGCTATCTCTTTGCCTTGTTGCACACCAGACCAGAGGGGGGGGGTGGGCTGTATGAAGCATTCAATCACAGATCATCCCTAAGTGCATACGGACTGCGTGTGCACATCGTGTTCGATGCATTAATTGGACGCTGAGCCGTGTATCTGTATTTGTGTTTCCATCGCTTGATATTCGGCAAGACCAAATGGGAATGGAATACTGGAGCAACAAACTTTTGTCAGTTATCAGACAATTGTTGGATGTGTTTGCTGAGAGCTGTACTGTTGATCTGAAAGCTGTTACTGACTGCGTTAAAACCTACTAGACCAAATCCTGGGCAATTTGCTGTGCTATTTCTTCCTCCCTTATTTGCTTTTTCCCTCACTACATTTCACCTGAACTTTTAGAGGGTCAGTTTGATTAGAATGGATTTTAGAAATTACTTTTTTTCTGGGACACTAGCTAAGTATTGAGTAGTTTCATAATACCATAGTTATTTATGGCAATATTTTTCTTTTCAGTTTTTGTAGCTCAAACTTTCTGTGTTTTAGATTTGTAAAGCGAATAATGCTCAAGGTTATGTTTTTTTTTTTTTTTTTTTTTCCAAACCAAGTGCTATAATCATTGTTGTTCCTAAAACGTTCCTTTCCTTGAACAAATCCATTGTAAGACACAGAATCCAGAATCCTAGTTCTATCGTTCTCGTTGTGTTAAAGTTAATGAGGCTTTATGTGTAGGTTTACTTCTTGTGTTGCAACTTTTGTACCAAGAGAAAACATAACTTTGAACCCTCATACTAGTTACAGCTGGACTTCAGAATGCATTTTTGCACTGAAAGAAGACTGCCAATGTTTTTTTTTTTTTTTTTTTTTTTTTACAGTGCATTCATAGTGGAAGGATTTACCTCCCTGCCAATACGACAGTGAGGACAGTGTTTAGTGTCCATTTAATCTTTCAACATAGACATGGGATATGAGTATCTCATTATTATAGACAGTTCCAAACCCTTCCTTTTTAAATTAGGGCAAGCGTCCAAAGAGCTGTTCCTGGCATAGGCCTGACAAACATCCCAATTTAATACAATTCTTTCAAAATCTCCCATTTTGAAAAATGAGTGGAAAGATGTGTGAAGTAAGTGAATGAAAAAAAAAAAAAAGTCTGACAGTGCTTCCTTTGCCCTGTCTTTTGAACAAGTATTAGATTTTGGAGATAAGGCAACTTCGTGTCCTTGAAAAATTGATGACACCACTATAAAGGGGATCAATTCACTGTATGAGGGGATTTATTGCATTTGTGGTAAAGGATTTTTGGCCGGGAACCAGAATAAATTAATCTCTGTAGGTTCTGTGTATCCGATTTACAATATGCAGCCGGAAAGGTTTATCATTGCTTCCCATGCGAGATATCATAAATAACCGCTCTCAGTGGATATGCCCTCTCTTCTCTTAAACGTATATACAACAGGAAATGATCACCACTTTTGTTGTATGTACCAATCGCCTTTTTAGGCTTTGTTTTTGTATCCTCCGTCTACTCGGACAGTTCGCTGCAAAACACTTTGAGGTATTTTTGTTCCAAGGTTGAATTTTGCATGCAGATAAAAATCCTTCTTGAGCTCTCCAAAGGTTACTGAGCGCTTTGATGTTGTTTGACAGCGGTGTGCACAAATAACCCGTACCTGTCCTAAGCAAGCACTTCTGACATTTTGCTCAAGAAATAGTGATGGAACGTCAGGGAATGTGATATGCATGAACATATCATTCAGTAAATGTCTGGCCATGACAGGGTGTTGTCTGAGGAACACTACAACACTTTAATCTGGGATATGAGCTACACATTTTTGGATAAACAGTTTAGATTTATTTTGCCGTCTTAACATCACCTACAGCTTCAGCGTGGCATTCTGAAACATTTTGGATGGTTTATGGTCGTGACGTTTGTTTTTCGTTGCTCCTTCTTGGTCGGCTGGAGCTATTGAGGCTTCAGCGGTCTGATTATCTTCTTGCTGGCAGTTGCATGCAGGTTTAGTGCCAGCGTTTTTACCCACACATTCTTTGTCAGTTACCGAGGGGAAAAACATGATTTGAGTAAAAGGGAGAAAAACTAGGTGGAGCTGACCGTGACTGACTGTGATAGACTGAGACACCTGTCAACACTTTACTTTAAAGTTACCTCCGCTGAACTTCTCCTGCCTTACGCGATGAATGCATTTCCTTCCTCACCATGCAATATTTGCAAAAGCATATATTTGAATATTGTGGTACATTGTTCATCTGTGCTTTGCCTTTTAATTCACTAACAAGCTGTTAATTAGTGAAATAATGTGCAACCAAACACGTTTACTGTAGCTGGAAATATCTTTACGTAGCTAAGTGTCCTTTTGTGCATGATATAAACAAACACTGACCTGCTCTTCAAACCTTTGGTGAATAATGAGTTGTGAAGAAAACAGCAGGTTTCTTTTATTGAAACAATGCTACCAATATACACATTTGAAAACACAATCAAGTTCTTTTGGATGAGCTGTAGTGACTCCGTATTTGTTGGGGGATTTGGAGACTTAGCCTCGCACCTTATTAGCCGCACACTCGATTTTACCCCTCAGCTTGTTGTTGCTGGTTGGGTTGGTGCAACATATGAAAACAAACCTTTCATGTTCCTTACTATGGCGTCCTACTCTCTGATATGCCCTAATTTGCAGTCCTTCCTCCTATTTCTTTGACAGACTTCCTTTGTAAATGAATTGCATATGTAAATGCTGCATACAGCGGCTTTATTGCGAGGGCTCAGCAGCATCCTCCTGTTACTGACAAGCAAGAAGAGAGGGAAAAAAAGCCAATTTGGCTACTCTGAAATCCTCCTTCTTTGGGGAAAGCTACATCTGAGAGCCTGAGCCTGCTTTTCCTTTCTTTTATCAGCTCTTGCTCTTCCTATACAGTATATCACCTCGCCTTTCCTCCCTCCCATTGCTCAGTTTTCTCTCTGCCTCTTTGTTCTTACCTTCTTTCTCTATACTTTAACTCCAACTTTGTTCTGTTCTTTCCTTTGCAGTTTTTTTGCCCCCCCCCTCTCTCTCCCTCTTCGTTTCCCTGTCCCTCGTTTCTTCTCTCTGGGGGTGTTTTGGATCAGAGAGTCGTTTTAGTGCCAGACTGCGACAATACTTCACGTTAATAAAAAGGATGGTTGGAAGCACAGTGGGAGCTGCACAGGAACATTCTTTTCCAGCTAGTTTGCCATGCCTCGTTTTGTTGTGGTGGGAAAGTGTTCATATCTCTCACAGCACCGCTCCATCATCATCAGAGGCAGCAGGTTGTGGTCACACTCATACTAATATTGTAGATGCTGTGGATTTATTTGTGAACTTGAAAATTACCTCCTTGTGGTTCCATGGCTATAATGAAAAAGATGTAGATCTGAAATTGAAAAAAAGGAAGAAAAAAACAGAGGTACAGAATTTGCTAAATTGGCCTTCAGCAGCCTTCATTTTCACAGAGGTACCCAGTGGATTGCTACCTGCAAAATTGCCCCTGTTATTGAGTTAGTTTAAAGTGATGCGAGAACATGTAGAAGCAATTCTTCAGTCAGCTAAACCTTGATTCCACCTTTCAAACACGACTGACTCCTTATTAACCTAAGTGCTACATGTCATCATGTTCATCACAACTCTATCCGGGTGTGTCGGCAAGTTAAGAGGTCCTCATTCTTACAAATCTGTGCGAATGTCACTCTCTGACTTTACATTCTACCTTTTGAGTAACTTTCTACAGCATTTTTTTTTTTTCACCGAGGCTTTCGCGTTCCTGCATTGCTTTAATATTTCTTTTTTAGCCCGTCCAGCTGTATTAAACATGATTTTGAACTTAGGCGCTAAATAATGAAATGGTACCAGTTACTACAGCTGAGTGGAGAAGTCAGTGCTGAAGTGCCTTAAGGTGCAGTTTTTTAAAATGGCCATTAACTGCCGGCTTAAAAAAAAAAAAAAACATGAATACATAAATAAAATGGTGGCGAAGTTTGCATTTTCCGTTTTGTTGTTATATGATATGTGTGTTATTGTTACCGGGTTGATTGACGTGTGTCGAGCTCTTGCATGACCACTAGAAATTTCTGCAACTCTGTAATCGCCAGCTTGCACACTGACCCGGCAGTGAAAGTAGTGTATTATAGTCGAGGACAGACTGTCAGAATGAAAACTGGTTAAATTTTCAAGACTGCAAGAGTCAAATTGTTTGATTTCTGTGACGAGCTGCTTACACTGACCTGTGAGGTGGTTCTGCTGTGTTTGCTGTAGATTTGTCTGCAGCGCACACTTACTGTGTTAGAGCAATGGCAAACCTTTTTCGCTGTAGCAGTATGTACACAAGCAGTTGTGGGCAGTGCACACAAGTCTGCGGAGGAGATGGCAAAGGAATGGAGACAGGAAGTTTGCTTAAACCTTTAGCGCTATGACTGCCAGAGAAGCTATGGGCTGAAGTCTTTGCCCCGATTACCGTTTTATCACAAAGAAGACGACGGGGATTAATAAACCCTAAAGTATGATTCACTGTGTCCCTTCAGAAACCTGTTGATGATGACACATCATTCACAACAGAACAAAATCAGTTTGAGAATGTTCTGGAATTTTTTTGGAAATAAAAACGATCGATTTGTCAAAAATTTTAATGGCAATATTGACATTTGTAGATAGCTGGGATAAAAATCATCAGGTGTAAGCGTACACACACATTGAACAATAAAACTGCTCTACGACAAACACATCAACATGTGGGATTTCGTCAGTTTCTTTCGCAAGCATTAAATGTCAAACAAAGAGAATTTTTTTTTCTTATATTTATTATGATAAGAAAGATCACCTATTGCACGTCAGGCAGTTTTGACAAGCTGGGAAGATTCTGTCAAAGTGGAAGTCTGTTTACCGAGGGTGAAACCCCCCCCCCCAGTCATTACTCAAAATGATTAGCACGGAGGTAAAGCCTGCTGGTCTCTGGTCATTCTCTAAAGTCAGCAGCAGTACCAGGCCATATTGTTATTCACATAGTGTGTTCAGCTGCTGAAGACGTCACCATAGCAACCAGCAGATCTGTTGTTGCTGACGTTTATTGAGACCAATCAGTGGATGTGTGTGAAAGGTTAGTCTGGTGTCTAATTGTTAGAGATGTCGACCTCAGGGTCTTGTCATCCAAACCGCTGATGACATACTGAATCATAACAATGCAACATCTTTTATTTTTCTTTTCTGCGGGCCTCCCACAACATTCAAATCACACCGACTAGATTAGGATCATTAATTCTTGAAAAGGAAGACGTCATGAAAGGAGAACAGAAGCCAGTTGTCTACTGCCTGAAGCAGAAATATGTCTGTGATCTAAAAACTGAATTGCTAAAAAGTACACCAGGGGAGAGTTTGATGTCTTGCATAAATTTGCATTGCAAATTGTTGCATGCTTGGTTCATAATCTTTAAGTGAGCCACTTATCTGGAAAGCATTGCCAGATAACTTCTATCTGCGTTTTAATTTATTTTGTCTGCCACAATTAGCGGTTACTCACATAAGCGGATTTTTAATGTCAAGGCGTGTTTGGCGTGGCTCGAGGACACTAACACTCCAAGGGCTGACACTGAGCCAACTATCTGGGGTCATATTTATCAAATGTCTACACGTAAGAATGCACTAAATAGCTAACTCAGGTGTAACACAGTTCTTTGCTAAAAGTCAAGAAAATTACATATTTATAAAGCGATTTATTTGCACTTACAGCAAAGTGTTGGGTGTTCCATTGAAGGGCATCTGCCAAGTGATCAGATGATTCATTACATTCACGTTCAGAGAGGAAATGCCAGTCAATGACCAGCGCAAAGCTTGGGTGCACAGGCTATGTGGACGTCTCCTAATACACCTGTTATATTGATTCATGTATGAGCAGCAGGGCAACATGCGGAAGTGGCTGAAGGGTGCGGTGATTAATATGGCCCTGTACTCTGGTGTGGGACTTTTTCGAAGCAGTAGCTGCAGATTATCAACACATCTGTCCTTCATATGGCTGTAGGGGTTCAATGAACTCAAGGAGGAACTTTTCATCACCGAGCAGCAGCTGTGCACAACAGATACTGTCACAATCAATTATATTCATTCATAGATAGATGCAGACCAGTATTCCTCATTAATCCATATTAAATCTTTGTATTTACATCGTTCCATTAATAACAGCCCGTTTTCTCCAATTTTATTTGCACTTGTTGACAAGATCACAAAAAATGGCAACACTGACATTTCGGATCGACTGAAACAGATGTGCAACTGACACGTCTATTCTCAGCACAGTCTAAGACCCAGTTTACACCAAATTATTCGAACAACTCTGCTTGCAGCGCCACAAAAATAGGGCCCACAAACATTCAACCTAGTGCCCCATAAAAAAATCCTTAAATTTTCTGTGTGACATTTATTCTGCAAAAGCCTATATGATTATTAGGTGTGTTAATATGTCTTTCTGCTTTAGTAGAAGAAGCCTTCTAGTGTAGGTTCTAGTCCTAACCACCATAACCTCTGAACGGTAAGACTATTTTTAAGTCGAAAGACGTTTGACGGATAGGTTCTGTTTGCAAGTAGGGGGGAATTTTTCACTTTTATCTTTTACTAATGTCCGAAATTTCACTTTTAGTTCACAGATCAAGATCATATGAACTGAATTGCATGTGGAAGTTGCCGTGCATTACAGGGCTAATGGAATAAATGTACTTTGACATGTTAATTAAGCACCCTCCTTAGTTACTGTTGGTATGTTGGACAGATTTCAGTCAATATCAAAAATGTATCGAGGTATAATAGTCAGTCCTAGTGTTTACACCCGTCATCCAGTTTTGCTGAAATAAAATGAACACGCTCTTCATATAATAAGTATTTGAGAAGTTCACAGGGCTTAAAATGGATTGGTCAATTCCACTAAGCCCCTGTTAACAACATAACAGTATGGGGGAAAAAAAAAACAGACAAGTAAATCAGGCCCAGGAACAACTGCTTTTTGAATGGCAGTTACAGAAACACAAACATCACTTGTAGACTTCAGTTGACACCTTCCTTCCTCAGTATGTACACCAGGTGTGGTGTTCTGCTGTGCTCCAGATGCAATTCTTCACCCGGTTTCTCTCGTGACATGACTGATGGCTATGTGACACAGCCCACTTCTCCCAGATTTTTTTTTTTTTTTTTTTTTTTTTTTTGAAACAATTTTGCTATAATAGAAAAGGCAGTTTACATTTACTGCTCCCCCAGCCTTGAAATCTTACAGTCTTGGAGGAGGGAGGGAGGATAGCAAATAGGACTCGGCTGAGTAGAAGGCACGTGTAGCTATTTATGTTGTATGTTTATGTTAGTTGTAGCAATGTCACTGATCAAAGGAGTAGCTCAAATATTCAAACTTTTATATAAAGTATTTAGGTTTGATGTGAAAACAAAACATGGACACGTGCTAATGCTTAAAGTGATTACAGCCATCCGGCATGGAGTGAAACTGTACTCAGATCTGAGTGGTACCAGCCAAAACAAACATGTTGCACCAAACACTAGTAGAGCCCCAATGAGATTACCATCACATATAAAAGCATATTATCATGTAGTTAAGTTTAAATTATAGATAATTACACAAAATAATGCATCAAATTGATTTATTTCAGTGGTGGAGGAAGGTGTAGGTGAAGCTGGAGTTAATTAGTTTAATTCTTTTCACACTGCAAAACTAACCCTATGAAAAAGCTACAACCTATCCAAAATGAAGATTTTAAATAGCATATCATGTTAAAAATGTGTATACTAACCTTACCGCTGCAAGCAACAGTGTCTGTAAATTAGATTCCAAACAAAAATCAACATATTTTTTTAATGCCTTTTTCTGCTCGATGTGTTTTTTACATTTGGATAATGCATTTTGCCTTTTTAATACAAGCACGATGCGTGTAAGCTCACTGAACACAGTGTAGATCAAAGAGGCGAGTGCTAAAAGCAGACTGGAGTCTGTGTGAACATATGTGCACTTAATGCACGATAATGCATGACTGCTTAGCGCTACTGCGGCCTCACAGAAAGGAGAAACTCGGATTAGATTAGTGGCCCTTTTTTCTATATTTTAATGCCAAGTTGCATTACGAGACAAATTTCGCCACTGGTGTGGTGGTAAAACTGAAAAAAAAAAAAAAAAAAAAAAACGCCAAGCCTATGCGAATTTAGCCACGTTGCCCTTATTATTACTCCCAAGAAAAACAGTGCATCAAGTATGATTGAGTTATGATTGAGTCTGTTGCCCTGTTTGAGGTTAGGATAACATTTTGATTTGGTAATCCAGTTGAATAAAGCTCACCAGCGGTGTACTCCACTTGCTTCCTCAGTTCCAACCTCCCAGTGTTTCAACAAGCATCTGAAAGCATTAAGCAACATCCACGGACAACATTGTTTGTCAGGGACTTGCAACACTTTTGAAATTACTATGACAAAAATGATTTGTCTAAGTGTTTCCAGATCTGCTATAGTTGCTGTTGGTTAGTTTTAAGTACAAAAACTACTTTCTAGGGTCAGGGAAAGACTGTGGTCAAGCTGAAAAGAAAGCAGTGTTGTCAGTCAGTAGGCGACGGATCGGAACTGTGGTCTCCAGTGTCAGAGTCACACGTTTTCTTGACCCGTTTATCAACCTGGACCTTCTTCCTAAGAGAATACAACATATCACAGTTATTCCAATTTAGAGTTCACATGACCACTAGAGGCCCTCGTCAAGTAAACAAACACTGATGGTTATTGCCAATTAAACGAAGGACTGTCATTTGTTCTCGTGAGGGCAGTTTCTAACCTTTCCAGGAGGGGAGCCTGAAACAAGTGTATTTGCTTCACTTCACACTCTTGTAAGACGAAAATATGCACCAGGCAGTGACATTTTTAGAGGTGAGCCGGTAAATCAAGCTCTCAACCTGTGAACACGGATATAGCGCGGGCATAATACGCTTGTTGATACGCTCATGACCCTCCATGTATTAAATCAGTCAGAAAAAAGGATTTCTGCCTCAGCTACACATTGCTCAGTGGTTTGTGACTGACATACAACACAAAGTTAATGCAATATGGTGCTCTGTTAAGCAGAAGGACATCTGGTCTGGTCAGATTTAATTTTGTTTTCCGATTAATAACGGCAGCAAATTGAACCCAACTCTATGTTGTTTTCGTAATTGCATGAGAGGCACCGGGAGAATTGTGATGGTGCAGAGTGATTAAAAAGTAAATAACATAAAAGCAGCACCAGCACCTTGATGATCTAATAATTGAGATGTTTCCATATGGGGTCATTTTGGGGTGTTAGGAGGTTTAATGGACTAGCATAAATGCCAGTGTCAGGGCTGCAGGATATGGCTCATAAGCCATCAGCAAGCCCTCCAATGCCTGGATCAATGAGGAACAAGGCAGCACAAGCCCATTAGTGGATCACTGCAGCTTCAAGCTACTGTGAAACACTTTCCAGGCACACACACACACACACGCACGCACACACACATACACGCCTCACAAATGGCCGGCCTTATTTATCTGCTCTGTCAGATGAATCAATAGCTGCTGATTTGATAGCAAAACTGCACTGATCATCATCCATCCACACAAGTACACAGACACGCCCACTTACACACACACACACACACACACACACACACACACACACACACACACAAATGCACATACACACAACTTCCATCCTTTCAATTTTGGAGCCACAGTAGAGCAGTGTGTGTGTGTGTGTGTGTGTGTGACCATTCAAATGAGCACTGGATCAGAGCTGTTTCTGAATTCTGTGCAGGTATTCTGAACCTTTTCAAAACCTCATGTGATCACAAGTTGAGGAGATACCTTGACATTTTGAATTTCAGTGCTTTGAGTGAGGATCAGTCACAAAAAAAAAAGAAGCTAATAAGTCATTTTAGAGAAGCAGGACAAAAACTGAAACTTTTTCCCCCATTACTCAAAAAAAAAAAAAAAAAAAAAAAAATCAAAATGCCGTGTTATTACTTCAAGAGCTCTTGAGCTTGATTACGGTCTGCCTTTTCACCTGTTATGCCTAAACTTCATTACAACCCAGTAAAAAGCCTGAAATCCGATAACCTCCGGTGATCTGACCAATCTCAGGTGTGGAAATGATACATGGATATGGGCATTTGCAGCATTGCTGTATATATTATTTCCTCTGTCTTTTTCCGCATGAACCAAATGAACATCTTACAGCTATTTGATATCGAGAAGTGCAGTAATTGCATTTCCTCACCACATTACCCATTAGCTCTTTGATTGATGAGAGGTTTTTCAAAAGCCAATAGAATTTAAGAATTAAACTGCTGAAATGAAAGAACAAGTGGAATAATATATCTTTTACACTAATAATCATACCGTTTAAAACTCCATGTGGTCTGATTTATTTAATGACCAATGTGATTATGCTCTGTACAGACAAAAAAACTCCTTTGTTGGCAACACAGTGGTTGGCCTAAAACGAGCTGGCCGGACTACATTATCTTGGTTCAGCATTGGCAAGAACTACTAAAATACGCTGCTATTGCCAACAGATTAACATTATTTTAATGTTGCCATATTGTCACACTCACTATTTCTAAGTTAGCGCAATGTGGCAAATTTCTCTAAATGTTGCCACTCTTGCTAATATGAGTAATATATATGAGTAGTTTGACGCAATAATGGGAACAACTTTGTTTGGAGAATCATATACCACCAGGACTTGCTACCCAGGATTGGTTTTGGGTCAGTAAAGGCTGTGTCACTGGTAGTTGTAATTGAGTTCTTTGAAAAATCAAATATAATCTTTTTTGATGTAACCATATCCAGTACAGGGGAAGATTTTCTACAGATAAATGTTTTTTTTTTTTTTTTTTTTTCAGTGACTGAATGAATAAGATATTTTTCTTAGAAAACTGAAATGATATGAGAAAGCCTGAAAGACCACGATATCCTACCCAAAGTGAATTCTGGGGTGGTTTTATTTGTTGTTAGTATGCTTATTCAAGATAACAGGGAGCGAGATGGACAGAGAGTTAGGCCGAACCCTGAGAGGATAAGACTTCATTCAGAAAGCTCAGGTCAAATGGATGGTGGCAAACAAACTGCTATTTTGTTACAGCAGTACATTTGTTGGTTTCTGTAAAAGTACAGATAAATATTGATATTTAGGAGAACAGAATTGCAGCACAAACAGTGTATAAATGGCATCCGGCTATCCAACTAAAGCTGATTTGCAGAACACTGGAGAACACTGTTTATTTTCTTCAGTGTTAAGTCGGTGTCCTCATTTGTCCGCTAGTAGATCGGTCATTGTGAAGCCAGAGGGTGTGCTCATAAAACCTCTGTTTAATCTGACATTTATGTTAATATTATTGTACTCTGTCGCCGGTGGTCAACAAACATAAGATACACTGAACTGTTTATTCACTCTGTCTGTTTGGCTGGTTGTAGTGGAGCTCAAGACCAGGACATTGAGCGTGTCACAGTCACCCAGAAATAAGGTTCAGTTGGACAGAGTCCATTTGGCAACTGGGGCTGCTTAAGAGAAGCAACTGTACATTCAGAATGTCAGCAGTAAAACAAAGGATGAGATCATGATGAGTGTCTGATTATCCATAATAACTAATAAGCAAGGGCATGTGACCAAGTGTCCACCTTGGGTAACAAATTTTGAATTATTCATTTTAAAGCAATACCAAGTGTACCAATTTATTTACACTTCAACAGTTTAACACTTGCTGTAGCATAAAAGTAGCTCAATATTGTGTTATGTTATTAAAGGGCAATTAAAATGGATGAAAGGGACTTGGTCTAAGAGAGTGAAAAAACAGCTTTGAAGGGAAACTGCTCACATACACTTGAACTAGTGCTAATGACTATATAGTGACTTAGACACAGCTCATAGATCGAGAAACTCAATTCAATTATCTAGTCAGAAGATGAGGATTTGAGGCTGCTTTAAGGCTAAATGACTGAATCATGCGGCACGTAGCTCCATCGCTCTTCATAAGAACCATGTTTATCCAAAGTCTATACAAAATGAACACACTGCGTACAGCCACATGGTGTTTGTTTGTGTTTCTTTATACTTCCAAGTGACCCTTTCACTTCAACTAAAACATGCACCCTATTCAAGCATACACTTAAAGCTTTTTTAATGTTTCAAATTGACCCTTTGAAATGATCCTTTTAGTCCTTTCACTTTAAATGATGGCAGATTATGCCAAGAAATAATATCTCGAGACATTTCCAACCATTTACAGCATAAGTGAACAGACCTTCCTTTAGCAAGTTAGTTGATTTTTTTATACTCTTTATAATGCACAATATACAATTCTATGTAATCTTTTATTCCTAAAATAACAATGTACTTTCTTTTGATGATGTTCATGTCCTCTTGATACAGATTCTATATTTATGATATTCACCTTTCTGATAAGAAAGAAATGTCTATCTAAGAT
Organism: Protonibea diacanthus; assembly: GCA_028641955.1. Lineage (NCBI taxonomy): Eukaryota > Metazoa > Chordata > Actinopteri > Sciaenidae > Protonibea > Protonibea diacanthus. Next base: position 13,702,797 of record CM053990.1, read on the forward strand.
GTTATCAGACCATCTCTGTGTGCAATTAAGTGCTATTGCACCTACATTCACATATTGTAAGTGAACACATTTTCTGAAGGTTCAGCTCCTGCATCGATCAGCTCGCCCTCTCTTCATCGTGCCTCTGTTGCTCTTTGAAAAGGTTGCACTGTTATGGCAAAGTGACTCTGAGAAACAACAATACCAAGACACAGAGGAAAACATGTAGTGGCGCCACTCATACAAGGGTCTGTTGGGGGCAATTTGACAGTAAGTTCACAACAGAAGTCAACGTTAAACAGATTCTTGCTCAATAAATAAAATGCCTAACTGCTCAGTATGGTTGCTGTTTAAAAGACAGAAGTTTTAACTTCAGATCTGTTTTTTAGTAAGATGTAAGGGAGCTTTACTCATCATCGGTCTGGCAAATTCTTGAGTAAATGATGGCGCTGGGAGTGAACATAATCAAGTTTAAAAAAATTTTGATTCTTTAGCACCTTTGACTGAAAAGTGCAGCTTTTAATCCTCATTTTGATTTCTCTCCAAGAGCCTTATTGCTAGGCTCTTCAGATTGTGTTTTTCTCCATGGTCAATGTGCAATAGCTTTCTGATACAGTTCCTGTCAATACCTCTACTGAACACCCCAATGACCACCATTTTTTTCTGACTATCGCACAACTGAATCAGATTTAGCACCATATAGTTTAGCTCCATAGACGACTCAGTTGTCATGGATTTCAGTAACTGAACAAACATATTTTGCCATGTGCCATCTCTGACTGCATCTGTCATCATGTGAACCTCCCCTATATACTTTTGGCTTAACTAGTTTCACCTCCTATAGACTAATACTGTACATCAGATCAATATCTCCATCTGTCAAAGCAAACAAAGGCAGAGCTGCAAATGCGGGCACTATTGACTCCGTTCCACTTCTCACACTCTTGTGTGTTTTTTTTCTCTCTCTCTCTGAATATGGAACAGCCAGGATCGATATTTTTCCATTAGCAACAGCATGGAGATTGGATGGCTCCATCGTCACAGATGGGCGAGCTGCAAAACAATGGGCAGTGGCTACAGCCACTTAGTTAATTACAAGATATTTGGTTTAATTTCCCCCTCAGGACCAAAACAGTGAAGGTTGTGGTGACATCTCTTTGACAAACACAAATAATTCCTCTGTGGAAAGCCTTTTTAACATTCTACTAAGATTGAAGCGAGATTTTAGTTATTCAGTACACTTTTGTTTTATTATGATCCCAGAGAGCCACAGGGAAACACAGTGATATTAAAAGACAATAAATGCTGAGCAAAATGGCAAGAAAAACAACCTCTGTAATAAAATCCAGGCAATCTCCACCATATACACCCAACAAAGAAATGTTTTATTTGAATTATGCTATGGTTATTTTTTGATCCAAAAAAACTGTAGCACCAGTCAAGAACTGAACGAAAGTGACAGATTGGTTTGTCCGAAAAGATTAATATCTGCAAAACATTAGCTTTGTATGCCTAAATCCTACAGAATAGAAAAACACAATCAAGAAATCCTGAAGAAGTTGAAATATGCCATTCAAGCAAAGCACTTATATGATTTCCAGTGTTGCATCAATCTCTTACTATGTGAAGCATTCCTCTCTATCCATCCATTGTCTTCTGCTTATTCACGATCGAGCTGTGGTGGCAGCAGATTAAGTAGGGCATTTTGAATTTCCCTCTTCCTAGCAATATTTTCCAGCTCTTTCCGGGTCTGCCCCAGACTCCCAGTTGGATGTGTTCAGTAAACTTCCAAAGTGCCCGGGTGGCATCAGATGCCCAAGCTGGCTCCTTTCAAGATGTCCAAACTTGTCCCACTATGAAGGAAACTCATTCCCGCCACTTGTATCCATCATCTCATTCTTGTGATCACTACTCAAAGCCCATGGCCATAGCTTAAGTTTAGAACATAGATCAATTAGTAAGTCTGTCTGGTACAATGCCCAAGTTACTGCGCTGACCCTACTCCAATCTGCCTGTCCATCTCAAGCTCCATTTTACAGTCACGTATTAGCAAGACCCTAAAAAGCTTAAACTCCTTCACTAGTGGAAGAAACTCACTCCCAATCTGGAAGAAGTAATCCATCATTTTTTTCCGCAGAGAATCATGGCCTCAGCCCAAATCCCTCTACCGAAAATATCGGAAGATCTGAAGAATCAATACTTTCTCCTGGAATCAGGATAAAAAAAGGACTTGCTTGGTTGGAGTGACTAATGTTTTGTGGCATTCCTGTGATACATTTGATCATGTTATTATCTCAGTTATTTGACGTTTTTTTTGTCTAAAACAAAAGCTTTCATTTGGGGCACGTAGTGCAAATTGGATTCTTAATGAGGCACCTGCTGGATGCCAGGGATTTCAGGCTATTCACCATTCACAGTCCATCAACTACTCACTATAATGCAATGTATAATGCAGTATATTTGGAATTAGGACAAAAGAAGAGAACACCAACCCATGTTAACCAGCCTGTTCGATGAGGAGTTTTGGGGCGGCGACAAGTTTCTTGAAGAGTGGAGATAATCTGATTAGTAATGTGATACACTGCCACAGGGAGGGAGGAAGCAACAATGTCGTTTGAGGATAGAAAATGGAGTACATCTCTCCTCACGTCTCTGAAAAAGGAGAACACACATCTAAATGGCGTATTATTGGAATGATAGACACCAGGCACAGTTTATTTATCTATTTTGAGTTTTGCAATTTCTGTTTCTGGGACACCGCTATGCTGGCACTTTAGCTCTTTTCTGACTTTACATGAACATTTAGTAGGTACATATACAATATATACTATATATACTATCAAACTGAATGAATTGTGTAACTATACACACCAGTCACATTTTCTGGTTCTATATTGAAATAATCTCCATCAAGCATCGATATACAAATAAACAAAACACTGACACTTTGCTTTTAAGACCTCAAGACAGTGAAGAGCAGACTGTTGGATAGACAGTATATATGTTTGATGCTCACTAAAGACTTTTGGTTCGATTTTTCTTCAGTATAGAATCAAAGATGTTGCTTGGCCACTTTAAAAAGCAGGACAACTCTGACAGCTGTATCTTCGGGCAACTTTGAGGCTGTCATATTGAGCATTATTTATTTACTCTGTATTTTATCAGCTTTGCTCAGCCACAGAAGAAGCCAACAGGACAACAGCCCTTTAATCCTGCCCAATGGGGACTAATAAGATGGAGCAGAAACCTTGAGCATGTGAACAGTCATTGTCATGGATGTTATCAGCTCAGAACACAAGGTCTATGCCCGGTGCATGTTACTGTGTTGTTGTCCGAGCTATCACATGGGACAGTCGTGAAAAATATCTGTTGTGCAATACAGTTAAAAAAATCATATATTGTTCAGGTGTTATCGATTGCCAATCCTCCATTGCTGTAGTTAAATAAGAGTTTGTTTCCTCTGCAAAGAAATTTGTTGTTAAATTTATTTTTTAAGTGTGTTTTCTATCAAATTTACCAGCCCTAAAATGCTCCTTCAGTACATTTGCAATTATTTGTCATTTGCTAGCTGTTTTTGTGTTCTTGGTGTAGTGTTCTTTTGGGTTTGCAGTCTTTTCCCACTGAAACTATGGATTCAGAGATATGGATACATTCTGTTTAAGGCGAACAAGAAACAACTAACTTGATATTTGTTTCCTGAACATCCTTAGCTGGTATATTAGAGCGAACGTTTATTTTTGTTGCGAAAATATGAGGGACCTTCATTGTTTTTCTTGCAAATCAAGCTGCTTTAGTATAGGTATTCAACATTTTAAACCAGTCAGCGGGTTGTTGTCCTCTCCAATAATCCATCTTTGGTTGCTCCGTTACCACCCTGACCTAAGCCATGGGCAAGACAGAGCTGCATATTGGTTCAGGATGCTGTGCTGCAGGCTTTATGGAAGGACTAGTCTCCCAGATGGGTTGCTAGAGTTGAAAGTGCTCTAGCTGTTGATGTTGTTCACGCAGACCTTTTGGATGGATTTTACAGTGTTTTAATCTGTCCCATTTTCGTGGATCATTTACAGGCATGTGGAATGTGTTTCTGATTCATGCATAGCCTTCAAGTAGCAACCTGCTTTTATATTTACAGAAAAGGCTGCTTGTGTATGATCATCTGTTAAAATGTTTATGAAGTCTCAGTGGTTGACATCATTGTGTATCTAGGCGCACTGAGTCAAAGGCAGCTTGGTCTGAATTTTTGTCTTGTATATTCACCACGAGTGGGATTGTGGGGATTGTGGGACCAGCCAACAAGTCCAATTCGCCATCTTCTTCGTACTTCTGGATGATACTCGCAAGTCGCGAGCATTCAGGTCGCGTCATGTAATGACCCTTTAATATCATAAGAAAATGTTTTGCCAAATGTGTCTGTATGTGTGTTAGAAAGCAATGAAACTGAGTAGCTATTAATTTGTCATAATCAACTATAAATAATGTATCGACTCGCAATAATACGTCTTTTCACACAATATCTGATATTAAACATTCATAAACTCAAAAGTACAATAGCGATGTATCCATTAAAATAATTTACTAGGCAGACGAAGCTACAGGACAAGTGGAGGCAGATGCACAAAAAGCTTTACTCTGTAGAAACAGCAGCAATTTTAGAATGTCTTAAATTATTAAACCCAGTATTTTTTTTGGTTGTTGATGTTTTTAAAGTTATATCCAGTTACTCTGTTGCTTTCTTGGTCTCTAAAAGCTCAAAATATGTTTGTGTTTTGGCCAATACATGACCTAAACTTCATGAGCCTGGCTTTGAATAAAAATAACTTGTGTGTGGCAGACTTTATGAATTCATCACATCTCATAATTGTATTTTACATTCCAGGCTTCCATATAAAATGTTTGCCTCCCAACGGTGTCTTTCCATGAATCAAGGGGGGGGATCCCCCAAATGCCCAGATGAAAGATAGCTGCCAAAGTGAATATTTCTTTCTGATTCATGTGAAACAAAGGGAGCCATGTCCTCCCCTGAGGCCTTCCTTTCCAGCAATGGTATCCCATTGTACTGTATACATAAAACGCTTGATTCCAGCATTGTGTGAGGCAATTCACAACACAGTATTGCTGTACTGTAAGTACGTATTTCACACGCTAGTTGGCAACTTAGGGTGACACTGTGATGCATACTGGTGTACATGTGTTACAGACAGAGGGTGACATTGCAGAGATCTGCCTCTTGTCTCGTTTTAATTTGCCAAAATGGCTTAAAATGATAATGCCAATTTGCAAAATAACAAACCAGTTTAAGCTTGTACACCGGGCCCGCGAACCCCCTGAAACTGTCCCACCCCACAATTACATGTAATATATAAAAACGCTTGCCTCTCGCTTGCATGCAATCTATTTTGATTTTGGAGGGTTTTGTTCTCTTTCATCATCATCTTTTAATAACACATTGCGATGTAGTGCAATAAAACATTCAATATTTTCTGTTTATAGTCTTTAGCAGGGCTTTTTGATTTCATCCTCAGATGACCACTCGTCCTTCTTTTGTTGAAGGGCCAAAAGGCCTTGCTACATGTACTTCACAAATAGAGTGCTCACTGAAAGGAAGATATCAAGGGAAGATCGTGTGCTATGTCCAACCAAATGTACTTGAACATCTCTCTCCAGATAACTATGGGAGAAGTCACAGCTCTCATTACTCATTTAGGTTCGCCCCACATACGGTTTCATTAAAGCTGAACTCTGCTCCTTTTGTCTAACACTGTATATGAACTGCACTGGACAAGGAGATTTTGTTCCAAACTAGACAGGCGAGAAACTGTGGTCTGAAAGTTATTATTATCGATCAGCAGCCTCACAAATATATTATGCTCATTTAGCGCTATGACACGGTAAAAATGCTTACTTACAAATGTGTACTGAATGCCAATTCCATACTTTATGCGATGATAATGAGATTTTCAAAGGATTGCTTAATTAGTGCTTTTTGGTGTGTGAGGGTTGAGGATCCATTTATAGGAGCAGCACTTAATTTCCCAATCCCTGGATACTGGCACATGGTGGCAGTGAAGAAGTCTGGTTGTCTTTTCAGAGGCAGTGTGCTGATGCAAATGCATGCTGGCATTTGCTGACAATGGGGAAAAAAAAGAGAGAAAAAAACAGCTTCTAATGTTGGCTTGATGAGCCGTCCTGGGAAAAAAAGAAAGGGGGGATAGAGCTCACAGACTCACATATTCACCAGTGTAAGCTGCGACTGCACACTCTCTCTGTTCATCACCCCGAGACAGCATGGTCATCTCCCCCTAGGTCTCAATTAAAGTTTGTCGCTGAAATGAGCACAAATGTGGGAGCCCACCAGTTTTACCAGGCTGCATTTCAGTGATTGGTGTGAAGAAAACGAGACATTCTCTGTTCTCTTTCGGTCTCCCAAGCTTCATTCTCAAGTTTCAGTCATAATGTGCTCTGGGTCTGACAGGTGTTCCTAAAACTTTCCGCATTAAAGACCCTTGTTAAGATAAGCTTGAGACATCACCTCCTTTGGTAAAGGTTTTGTTCCACATCTAGGTAAAATGACAACAGTGTCACAAATAGATTAGAACAGATAAGTCTCTTTGTCAATTCTGCAACCCCCTATGTATCGAAAAATTGTAACTACGGTGCCCCCTCATAGTTGCAGACCTTTCATTGGTATTGTCTTTCTTTATGAAGAAAAGCATATGCCATCAGAGTAAATGGAAATATTATTTAATCACAAAAGATCTACACATGGTGGCTTTTGAAAGAATTCCATAAATATTTAAACTAATTTAAATTTTGCTGGGGAATTGTTGGAACTGTCTCAAAGACCACCGGAGTTCCCTGTGCCCCACTTTGGCAACCACTGCTGCAGCAGATGAAAATCCAAAGTTAATACAGCCATCTGTTAAAATACAGTTCTGGAAGGTTCTTTACTACTGCAGACGTCTGTTGCCTTAATGCCTGCATATTATAAAAACAGATCCTCTTAATTAGAAACAAACGGTTCGTGAAATCTGGGGGACAAGCTCTTTGAGTTTAGCCTGTGATGTGAGTGGACCCTAATCCTAAAGACAGGGAATGGCTTTCATTGGCTGGAAGAAAGTACCTGTGTGTGTGTGTGTGTGTGTGTGTGTGTGTGCGTGTGTGCGCGTATTGTGTTTATGTATATTTCCCAGCACTATTTATTTTTCAAAGTGGGTTGGATCGTCTTTGTTTCCTGTGGCTAAGAACACATGTAGTCCATGTGAGGTGTGTTTATTTGCCATATCTAGTGCCCCACTAGATTCCAAGGTCTCTCGTTGCCTTTTTCACTGTTTGTCTTGGTTTAGTGTCTCAACTCAGTCTTTATATACTCACTTTCAGAGAGACCTATTTTCCACTGAAGTTGTGAACAGCCACATCTGGTGGGAGCAGCCCAGTGCAATCATAATTCTGGTGGCTTGCACGTGAGTCATGGAATTCCTGGGGTTACATTTGGTGAAAAAGTGACAGTTTTGGTCACACTTAACCATAGTTTGATTTTAATTGGTATGGTCAGATGTGTTCGTCACCTTGGAATTCAGTCATAGACATTCTGTTTAGTTATAATTATAGTCTAGTCAGACAATACAAGCGCACAGGTTTACTTCAAGAGCTTGTGTCTGCACGTGACAACAAGTAGTTGTGTGTGTGGACCCTCAGCATAAGACTGGACAATTGCTATAATCAAAAGTCAGTCACCCGTGAACACCAAGCCAAAACTGGGCACAACATTTACTGGGAGGGCGTTACAGTCATCGACCAGAGGACAGCTGGAGAGGATCAAGGACGTCACTCACTATGATGCCAAAGAGCATCTTTGAAATAAGAGAGCATTGATTGATCCTACCCCTGATATATGACCACTTGTTGTCACATAACTGACGTACTAGGTTAAAGTCACTTGAGCCAGTGCCACTTGCTGAATAAAGACTGTGAGATGCAGTTGTAAGTCCAATTTTCAACCAAACTCAACCACCTATTACCTAAATGCCTACATGCTTAATAACTGTTCTCACTGGGAAAGTATCAGAACAACCACTGTAGCACTGGCTCGAGTAAACATGGAGAACCATGCTCAGTAGGGATATTCACAGAATTAAACAGAGGTATTTGGGGGTGATAGGATATGACATGGCAAGTCTCACATTTCCAATTTTCCCTCTATGAGTGTTCTCGAAGCTGATTCCAGGATGGAAACCAACAGCTGCATTTGCCAACTTTGCACGCTTGTGGCCCCACACGGCAGTGAAATATAACAGAAAAATGTTGACTTCACCAGCCAAAAATCCTGCAAGAATCCTCCAAGTTGACACCAGTTACTGTAACTACACTACTCATAGGCAGCCTATGATTCAGATATCAACGGATGCCAAAAGCAAAAGAGAGGCTAAGGACCAGTCTAGGTCTCTATAGACAAAGTGCTTAGTCACTGCTGATTAGGAGGCACTATATTCACTAAAAAAAAAAGATTAAATTAATTATAGGTGTGGAAGTAACTGAGCTGACTCAAGGATTTCTCACTGTTCTCCACACAGTGTGATTCAGGATTATAAAACATGAGTATTCTTCAACAAGTTCTTGTACTGAAACAGCAAAGTAGGCCATGGTTTTTTTAAACAACGGAAAGATAAGGTTCATTAAAAAAAGCCCCACAATCCACCAGCGACTTGGAGTGAACAGACAAACAACCACAAGTTGTTTTAATTGTTTTTAAGCATTTGAACGAAGAACCACTTCGCTGTCACATATTCTTATATAAAACTTTAACAGCACAGAACTCCAATTACAAACTTCTATCTGTAACTCTAAGGCCCAAGACCATGAAGTTGTCTTCCACTGAAAACATGGTGTCATTTTATCTTGCATGGAATACTCAGATTATAACCACTTTCTTATTTAAATTAACTGATTTTCTTGTTGACTTTTACAAGAGCATCATCTCCATTTTCCTGCTACGAAGACAAATATATCTCACATGCTTCAAAATAACTCTTTAGATTCCAGTTATGATATTGTTGGTCTGAGATCAGGGCGAGTTCTCAGGAAATGAAGGAAACACTGCTGTATTGTTTCGTCTTTGTGCTGTAACCCAAGGCATTTTTCAGGAAACCTCCAAGAGCATTGTGTCACTGAAGCCAGGATTTGCAACAAAGGGCTGAACTTGTATTTAACCTCTCAGTCAAAGGGAACCAATAAAGTGTGAGGCCATAAAAGAAGTGGAGGAGAAATTACATCTGGAATATCTCATCTTTACTTAGAATTTCCCCTTTCCTCCTTTATGCTGTGTTGACTTTTCCAGTCAGAGAGGAAAAATGAGTTCTCTGGAAATCTGAGGACTCCACGTGGTTACCGCAAGTGGTCAAACCTTTTAGCCAGAGTCAGTGCTCTCATCATTCTGCTATGTGCATTTGCATAAGCAAAAACCTGTATGAGTAACCATTTGAATCATCATCATTTGCAATAGCTTCTGAATGACTGTGGCATCCCAGGGCTGAAGAGTGTTAGAGCATATGAGGTGGCATTATGACAAAAACTCACTTCAGATTCAGTCGAGCATAAAATAGTAACATTGTTTAAAAAAAAAAAAAAACACACATTTGCATGACAACACATTTTAAATGGACTTTGATAATATAAATGGTTAAATATGGTACATTGCTAAATCATCAGTAATGAAACTTTCTTAGAATTAAATGCTTTCATATTTACATTTGGAGGTGATAAAGGAAGATAGTTTTTCTAGATTAACCCTTTTGCACTGCCATACATCATTAAAGATGAAGTCTAAAATATGAACATATTGTTCTCTACATGTGAATGAATCATGGCCACCTACTCCTACTTGTACACTGTTTCCACACATTTTTTTTTCTTCTTTCACATAATCCTTTTGCTGTTTGCAGCTGCTGTAATAGAATTCCCTCTGTGGTACATCAAAAATGTTTTTTTTTTTTTTTTTTTCATCTTGCTGATGAACGCTGCTCACCCTGGTCACCACCTGTCTGCTAAAACATATGCCAATCTTACAGTGCTGGCAGTGTATTCTTAGAGGAGAATTCCCAGCAGTCCATCTGAATCAATTATGTGCCCCTAGTCCTATATAATGAATATGCAACAACCTAATGGATTGCAAATGAGGGGAAAGTCTGGAAGAGTGCCACCACAGAAATAGCTGCTAAAACTTTTGCAATCTCCGGCTTTTCTTATCACCAGCTCAGCCTCTTCATTCAGCTCCCTGTTCAGACCGTATCTATTTTACCCTGACAACACTACCGGGCTGGCACAGACTACATTGCAAGACGCGTTTTAATTAGGTTGTGCGTAGATGTAAGCAAAACTATAAATAAGATTGAGGCCAGTATACAAACACATTGAAGACTATGGAACATCGTAAAGATCGGGTTGGCTGTTTTTTTTTTTTAACCTAAACCTTGAAATGCTGATTCTCATAACTGTGTACAGAATAACCTCATCTTTTAGACTACAAGTAATGAACCACTATGCCTGGCCCCAACCCCTACACACCTCACATCAAATCAAATCATACCAAATCAAAATCTGTAAAGGGACGTTAGAGGGTTTTGGTATGTGGCAGGAAAACATTCTGTACCCACTTAGGTCAGGTTTGCCTTGAAATCACTGATATGCTATCTGAGGATGCAGCGATTAGCCGATTTCACTATCAACTGTGAAGCTAAACATATCTAAGCATAAATGATTGGACGTGAGAAGCTGCACGGATAGATTGGGTTCCTACATCCAAAGCTATCAGCAAATTTGTGCAATGCAGCATGATAAATGATCTGAAACAATATTTTAATAAGCTCTGGGGTGGAAAATAGTGAACCTATTATTCACATAAGATTGAACATTCCTGTGATCTTTTGTCATGTTCTCTTTTTTTTTTCTTTCTTTCTTCCCGAAAAGAACAGCTTACATTTACAATGCAATCTGAGATCTGTGCAGTACATCATTTCTTTGGTCCTTGTGTTGCTGTGGCTGATATTGCTGTATTTAAATCCCAACATATTGCCTTGACAACATCATACCAGAGATATATTACACAGTCATTGACGGAGTATGTTACCCCCGGCCTCACTTTGTCCTTGATGGCAGCACCCTTCCTTAAACTGTAATTTATTTGTTGTTCACTTGTCACTTTTGTTTGTCATCAACCATGCATTTTACCTCCAGTGATAGCTCATCTGTTCGGCATTGCTTTAATAAGAAAGATGTTAGCTGAGGAGAGTAATCCCTTCAGCATGCTCAGGATGAAATGGTTTTCAGAAAAATATGGGGCTATTTTGCTGATAAATATGGATGATATCAGGAATATTAAACCGTGCTTTCAACAACAGAATGGTGGGAAAGACGATGTACACAGTGGTGGGAATAAAACAATCATAAGACTATTTTAGAGGTTACACAACTAGCATATTCTGGTCAGTAAACAAGCAGAGACATTCAAAGCAGCTCCATCATCCCCGTCAGAAGTTTTTGCAGCCGGTCAATAATCGTTCATTTCTCCATTACTTCTCTAGTTTGTTGGGCATTTGGACGCCATAAAATACCCACAACCACCACCCTCGTCTCCAAAACAGGCAGACAAACAAGCAAATATACAACTAGGGCATGCATGCAGTACCACTGCATATTTATTGCACTGTACAGTATGTGTTAAAGGTTGAGGAACTATGGAAAAACGCTATGCCCAAAATGAGGTCATTTGTCACAATGAGCAGTTGTTCTTCAGGAGACAAAAAATGAAAACCTCGGCTAGTAGTCCCCAGAGACTGGACAACAGCCTCCATACACCCCAAAAAAAATAACAGTGTTGGAGGCAACGGACAACATACTGATGATTTACACTGTCTGAAGTCCATGCTAGAGGATAGGCCATGAGCCAAACTTCAAAGTTTTTTTCTTGTTTGTTTTTGTCAGTTCTTGTTCAATGAAGTCAGCATTAAATTCCATAAATGAGAACTTGACTTAAGTGAAAAGATTTTGGAATGTTGCACCGTTCGAATTGTCAGCTTCAGACACTGGGAGAACTTGTTACTGACATGCATTACAAGTAGGAAACCTCACAGAAGAATTGATTAGTCATGTTCTGAGTCCAACCCCTACACAGCAGTTGGGGTTTCTCTCTCCAGAATTGCTGATTCCCTCTATTACACAACTGCTATTGACTCCTGTGCCTCCCTGTGAATGAGGCATTTTAATGAATTGAGCCATTCAACACAACGTATACTAAAGGTTTTCCCTGGGGTTTAGGTTTCCAGGCTGTGATAATCACTTAATACGCATGCCTTAGGCCAGGCCGAGAGCACAGTGATCACAGATTATCATTCTGTCTGCTAATGAGTTTATTTGCACAAAGTACTCATCCTTCTCACTGCCCTTGTGTCTTTGGCTCCCACCTGAATAAAAAAAGTTTTACGTTGCAGGATTTTTAGTTTAGAATTTAGTCAACAAACTAATTTATCAGTGTAAGCAAGTGAGGCCCAAGAGGATCCTATGTGAGGAAGTTGGCTGTTGTTTGACAGTATCCAAGAGTGAATAACATGCCCGCATCACGACAGGAAGCTACTTCTGTTTCTTCACAGTCTGTCAAGGCAGTTGCCTCATTTCTTATGGAGGAGAGGCTCAGCAGGGGTGAGGAGCAGAGATGTACTGTAGATTCACCCGGGCAATGCTTGTGTTTGCCTTAGGAATGTAGAGTTGACACCCACATCACACCCACCCTCCACGGCCAGACTAATGTCTCTGGAAGGCCTAGTCATTCATAATCTTTTCTAAACATAGCTCTATTCCAGAAATAAGGAGGGTATGGTGTTTCACATTAGATCATAATCAGAGATGCCGCACTCATGTTCACTTTAATAAAATAGACTTCTCATAAACATTCTGAATTTAATCGGCATTCTCTTCTCGTTGGGGTACTAAGGATGTCTTTATCTGTATCACCTGTGGGAATGGACCAGCTTGTCATCTGCTGTTGACGCAACCAATTTACTCCCATTTTCACAACAGAGGTAGGAGGCAACAATAAACTAAAAGAAATAAAGTCTAGCTGAGGGTTAAAATGTTGTTAATTTCCTCTTGTGTTAGTATGACGTCATTTGGGGAGCTTACAAATGTTCAGGATAACTCGAGAGACACTATGTGTCCTCTATGAACCCTCTTTGGTCACATGGGTTCAGCCTCAAATTGAAAAAGGAAAGAAGTGTTGCATGGATTGCACATGGAATGGAAATTGACCAGTTATCCAGTGGACACATGAAAATCACATCATTTCAAACTGCTGACCCATTGCAGACTGTGATAATGGTATGTTGGACGCTGTAAAAAAAAAAAAAAAAAAAAAAAAAAAGCTGTGTATTTTATCTAGTTTGGTTATTTACCCTACTCGCACTGACACAGCATAAGCCAATGTGTGGGTTTGGTCGCAAGCAACCATTTTCCATGTGCAAACCACATCGATTTCAATGTGTCTATAATTCGGATCATGTTTTTGTAGTTTTGGCTATCAGTTATGATGACGTTAGTGACGGTGCTTGCCGAAGTAATGGGGGGCTCTCAAACTCATCTCTTTCAAATGAGTTTAGTTTTCCAGGGCGGTTTGTGTACAACCCATCTAATTGCCTGACTGCTCATGTCTTGTCTTGCTGTGTCAGACTCCTGCGCCTGACTGGTTAATCAGTTCATCAGTGCTGATGAACCCCTGCAGAAATATCAGCTTTATTTCAGAATTATTGACCCCACAGCCCAAACAATAATTCAAGATTTGAGCTTTCAAAACATTCAGTCAGATCCCTACTGTAATAATATGACTTATTCCTATTTACAGCTTATGGGACTGACTCAGAAATTCAGCAGCAGACATATCTGAAACCTTGCTGCTCTCTTTATCCACTTGAAAAGCTCATCTCTGCTGGTGTGACTGGCTGGGCTTATAGCACGTTAGGATCCCTGAATGGTTTTGTGACCCATTACATAAACTCCAGAGTCCCTTGGAAGTAAGTGTGAAGAAGAAACTTGATGGCCTCTTATCAGTGTATTCATTGGTGCAACGTGTAGTGCTCTGCTGCTCTGACTGGACTGTCGCCTCTGCTGTTGGGACTCAGACAGAGAGAGGCTTTGGGCATCAACAGGGTTCTTTCCTATGTGCTTTGTTGCTAGCTGGTGGTTGTTGGCTTTATCAGGGAGCATGCTGCAGCAGTATTAAAAGCTAGAATCCCAAACCTGCTAGGCCTCATGCCACCATGCCTTTCCTCAGAAATTGGTAGCAGGGCGAGAACACACGCTCGTGTCGTCACCCTGGTGCAATGCAGACATTTGCTGGTTGTGTTACACATCATAAATAGTTCAGGAGGATGCAGGACACAGTTTACACCGACACTGTATATGTCACACCTTCAGCAACTCGTAAATTGCTCGCTAATTATCCCACAAGGCTATTTAAAGATGAGACCTTTTCCACAGTCAGTCGCCGTTCATAGCTTACCCAATTTTTCTGCTTTGGAAACACTTTCAATCAGCACATGTTAGTCTATATATTTTGCAATGCAATATATTACTGGTAACTCATCAGATGTGGTGGGCACTGCATTGGTCAACACTCTTTCCTATGATTATAGAGACACTCAAGGAGCTCCCCAGAATTAAATCTTGTCTGAATTAGCAATGTGAATCAGACCCGTAGCATATAATGTATTTAACTTCATTTGCAGTTTTCCTGTTAAAATAAATGAAACTAAAGAATACTAAACTTTCCCCAAGAGGACAATGGGAATAAGGGAGCGGAGCGGTCCCCGGGTCTCTGAACACCTTTAGCAGAAGTAAAGTGCTATTAGGCATGGTGCCCTACATCGTATTTCACACTCAGAGAAATATTCTCTTTATTAGAATGCCAATACATCCCACTTTAACAAGGCTCTAAGGACTTTCATCGTACTATATCAAAATGACTGGATGTTCTGGAAGACTGGTTCACTGCCCAAGATGTGGGTAGTGCCACATTTAAGACACGGTTTGGAATGGACCTACTTTTACCAGAGATTTCACTATATGTTTTTTTGAGTGATGAAAAAAAGTTTCTCCAACGAAAAAAAAACAAACTTTTCAGTTTTATCAGGTAGTCTAATGCATTACAAGCAATGGATTTTACATTTTAATTTAGGTGAATTTGAATAGATAATTACTTAAAGAGTAATAACAGAGCACAGAACTTAATCAGGAAAGGAAACTGTTAATACTACATTTGTACATCCATATATCATCAGTTAAGTTTAAATTCATCATGGGATAAAAGTCCCACCAGTTAGTTGATGTGTCAGATGGAACTGCATAGCGGTCCGTTCCCACATGGCCTTCATAATTCAGGCCACTTCAGGCTCTAAGTAAAACAAGCAAACAACCAAAAAAAAGTTCAGATACACTCACCTGTGTTTCCCATTCTCATCCCTCACACCAGACGTATCATGAGCATTAGGGATTGTTTTATGGAATCTGTTGCCTCCGGTTACATCTCTCAAGGTGATCTGATTTCTTTGCTAGACTTGTACTTCAACAATGGCCCTAGCTCTCCAAGCTAACGTGTGCCCTCAAAGTTCCAGAACTTTTTGTAAGTTTAAGTTGTGAAACATTGCAATGGTGATATACTCCAAGCCAAGGCCTTAGGACACAGTGTTTTAAACACATGTTACTATTGATATGAATTGCATCCTGCTACAATTATACTAATGCTTTAGTATTGCCTGCACTTTTCATAACAGAAGTTAAATACAACATCAGCTAAAATAAGTGCTATGAAGATGAGATTAAAATGTGATGTTCTGTAAGTTTCGTATAAGGTGTTAGCCACACAGTAGTCACAAATGTACTGTTGGAAATGCAGGAAATGGCATTAATATATCTTTTGTCTGAGGTGTTGGCAGTAGAGCTTGTCAATATAAATCTATGCTTCGGAGCACAGAGACAGTGGTGATGGTGCTGCTTTTAAATGATGAGCATACCAGATCCACCTGACAATGTGAGTGAATCGATTCTGCAGATAATCAGACATATTGGACAGGAGATGTCTCCTGCCATTCATCATTTAGCTAAAGACAGACTGTGCCAATTTAGCATCATGTCATTTATCATAAACATGCACAGCCTGACTAATGGAGGACAACATAATGACTTTATCAATAAGTCATCATCTGTGACCAGTACATCAAAAGTAGCGTTTGCTTCATTTTTATGAACAGGAGTCCATTATATTCTACGCACAGATTATAGTTTGTCAAACAAATGACCTCTGTTAATTAATCGAAGCTGTGTCTCGCTACTGGAGCGCACGTCGCTGCTAGAGTGTCATATCTCCTGACAGGATCGACATTAAAACAACAAGACTGCCACTTTTCTGTCCCTTCTGTTGCCTAAGAAGAGCAGCTGCTTTAAGGTGATGGAAATCACACCACAAAACTATTAACAATAGATGGGATCATGAAGCTTGAAGTGATTTGTTATCTCCTTATTTGCACTCTCCATTTTCTAAGATGGAGATATCTGTTGAATTGCAAAGGAAGTGGTCATGCAGCAGAAACAGAAGGTGATGACGGGTGCTATCTCTAAGCGATGAGATTTCACCAGATAAAATAAAATAAAGAAAAAGAAACTGCATAAAAAGCTGTGCACTGATAATGGAACAGCAGCTTTATTCAGCATAGACTGTAGTCGAGCTCTTCTACTTGTCCTGAAGGCTTGTTGTTGCTAAGCACCTCGGAACAAAGGTTTTGCTTTTTTCATTGTCTTTTGTCTTTCTTTGTCTTTCTGCTCAGCCGTGGTGACTATTGTTGCTCATGTTAAGTGCCTCATTTTTTCTTGTTGTGCTCAGCCCAAACAAACCACTGCTTCTGCTGCCAGAGACATTAAACACATCCCTTCCAGTGAACCAAAGCATTTTTCATCAGGAAGATCTCCCAGGCTTCACACACCCTTGATGATGTGGCTATATGTGGAATCGTATGAGTTGCCAACAGACTGCAACGCTTTTATTGGGTGGTAGCATCAGAACTGAACAAAATTCTAATGGTTTCTACACAATGCATTTTTGTTGTGTTTCAGATTGTGGCTCCGTTACGCAGTATATTACACTCATTACACCATTTTTTTTTTCCTGTCAGTAGTGCTAAGTAACTAAGTAGTTAAGATTTATGAACACACAAAGGCTTAACCAGTTGGTTTGTGGGTTTGGTATTAAGTCTGTTGCCACCTTGTTTTTTTGGAGCCAGAAGTGACCATATTGACTCTGTATTCAAACTGGGGGGGGGGGGGGGGGTGCTTGGTCATGCATTTGCCTAGCCACTGCCTAGTTTTACAATTTCATCCGAGTTTCGTGAGTCCGCTATGTCGCACTGAATGGACTGATTGGTGCATCATAAGGTAGCCACGCCCTAAAGCATAGCCCTCTATTTTACTGCAAATGGGAACATAATTTATAAAAAAGAATCATTGTGGTGTATGGAAGATTACTGAAACTAGTGATTAAGAGCCTAAACCCAACAGCAAATCATTTACTGAAGTTATTAATCAAGTTGAAAGGGGGGACATTTCTCCATAAGCCTCAATAAACCTGCACTTCTTTTTGCAGCCAATGGAGCTGCCCCTTGGTTATCGGTTGGTTATAGAATATATGTTTGAAATACACAGCTTTGTACACTAATTATATACTCCCAATTACAACATGTTAAAGGCCTAACAAATGAAGGCACTGTAGTTTGTTGCATAACCGTTTTCTTGGGGAGTATTTTCAGCAAAATATTGCCAGACTCATACTTCAAGCGTTTCGGCCTAATAGCAAAAAAATAAGTTCTTAGAAATGTTAAAATGCCAAAACTAAAACAGTATAATATGAATGCTTTCGAGGCCCAGTGCTACTACTCACTACATATTTAAATGGGACATTTCATATGCACTTGCATTTTCTTGTAAGGGCTAACATCATTTTCTCCAATTGAGTTCAACAGTTTTTATTACAATATTTAGGAGTAACATAGCCCTGACCAACAAAGAAGCAGTCTCTGCTGATGACTTATCCTGCTCCATATCATACATTTTCTCCAAGCTCAAACGGGCTGGGCGCACTCTGTGCTCAACATGAAAATGAACTAAATCACATCAATATGTGAAAGCATGTCTGATTATTACTATGGTGCTGCAGGACAATTGCAGGGCAATTGGAAATAAACAAACCTTAGGTTATCAAAAATCCAAAACAAAAACCCCTTGCGGTCATTAAAGCACCATAACTCAGGGCTTTAATATGCTTTGTTCTGTCTTAGCTTAGCTTCCCCACTGCACTTCCAGCTCACATCTAAAAAAAAAAAGTCACTTTGGTAATTGGTGTTATTTTTGCAGCTTTTATAAAATGACCAATGTGCTTTGTGAGAGAACGGGCAGAGGGGGAAAAAAAGAGCAACACAGCCAGAGCTTTTCTTATAATGGACAACAACTCAGTCACACTACACAGTCTGTCTGTTTACCAAATGCTAGCCCCCCCTCCCCTCTTACCATCATCCCTCATCCATGTTTGTGTTGGAGGTGGAGTACTGCTGGCTGTGAAGCATCTGTCTCTTCTTAAGTTTGGGATTTTCTTCCTCTCTATCTCTTTCTTTCCTCCCATTGATCCCATTTCTTGTCACGTATCCAGGCCTGCTTATCCCTCACTCGCACAAACACCCCTCCACTTCATATCCCTACTTTCCCTCCATCCCTCAGCAAATTCTACCTGCTTCCTGCCTATGGAGACACAAGTGATCCTAAGCTCTTCCTGCCCATATTGAGGGGTGTATGTGAACTGCACCACAACAACATGTGGCAGGATTAGCAACCTGCAAAATGTATCATGGCAGAACAAAGCTGTTCATTAGCACAATGATACACAAGTGCTGAAATTAAACACTGGAATGTTTGCAATTTGTGCTCTGCCTTGGGGAACACAGTTTTATTAATGCAACAAATTAGATACTTTGCATTATCTTTTACATGACCATGTTGGGTTTGCACTTGGTTTCTGGACAAGATAAACGGTGTAGACTGTCAATTTTCACATGTCCTTAAATGCACCAACAAGGGGAGGTTTAAAAAACTGCAAGGGCAATTAAAAGAAGAAAAAAAAAGCGAGAGAGAAGCTAAAAGTTTATTGTGAATGATTCCATGTCAAGAACATTTCAAACCTTTTCACAATATCCTGAAATGGCAAGCTGCTTTGAAGGCAGGGAGGTTGGCAATAATATGAAGCATATGTGATTTGTAGTTAATGAGCTAAAACAAGCAAAAGCCACAGTTATGGTCCTGAAATAGTACAATATGTGCCTGTGCAGAATGTTGTTTTCCAAGCTGCAATCGTGAGATACAGTCGAGTACAGTGAACATATTTCACAGGTTGTTAAGACACGCAAGCATTAGCTTCGTAGCTGTTCAGTTGTTTTTCAGAGGCTTACTACTTTCGTGTCGCTGTGCCTTCATCTTTGCAATGATCTACTTCCGCAAGTTTACACTCCTCAGGTATGTCTTTCAAACACTAGTTTTAATATAATAATGTCAATAGCCTCAATGTTGAATTATTCTTTCGAGGATCTTTTTTAATCTTCTGTGGCTGTGACTCATCTCAGATACTTATAAAGAAATAGAAATAGAAACATTAGAGCCTTAATCACAGTTATGTAGTTGGTTATAGTCCAAAACAAACCTAATAACGAAATCTGACCTGTAATTATGTTTAGTTTTCTAAATGGGCATATCTCTCAACATTTGAAGTTATAAAATATGGAAGATCTGTGTGTGATCACTCAACATATTTGTCCATAATTACCCCGACAGAGTAGAGTATTGACTCTACATGTTCTGCCAGCTCTCTCTTTTTTTTTTTTTGTTTTTGCCTCCAAGGCTCCAGAATCTGTCCACACTTTGTGCCTCTGGTATCTCAATCCTTTCTGAAACCTCCTCCATCCTCGCCAGTCGGCATCGAGCTTTAGCTGAGGGAACATGCTGCTTTAGTCTTGTCGCCATAAACTGTCCCAGATACCCCCGTGGGCACCAGCGTTGTGGCAGGTGTATCTTTCTGTGAATCAGAGGCGTGCTTATGTCTTTGTGACTGAGCTTGCTGACTAACATCATTTTTTTTTTTTTTTTTTTTGTGCCTGACGGTAAGGTCTGTCCTCCAGACCTTGCTTCAAGTATGGTTTGTGTCAGGAAAGCTCCATGACAAAAGAGAAGTTTCCAGCTTTAGGAGAACACACAGATAAAGCTGTACCTAGCTTCTTGTTTTTGCTCTACCCTCCTTTTTACATCATCACTCAACTGACAGCAGTTGACAGGCTACAGTGAGTATGGAGCCACCTGTGGGACCTCTTTTTATTTCTGTTAAAGTGAGCAGTTTTTAATTTGTCATGTTGCACTGAGAGAAAATCGGATTGTCAGCTTCACAAAGACCAACTGGTCTTTTACTCACTTAAACATTGTTAAACAACAAGTAACAAAGAAGACATTTAACGCAGGAACAAAACATAATTTCAGATATTATGTAGATTTATTTTGTCCCTTTTAATTGTTACAGAAATTACAAGAGCGTCCTACAGGAAACAGTGGAACAGGAAAACTATAAATTAGGAAGAAACCTTGAAATAGTGGAAGTAATTTATTTTTGGCAGCAGACGTGAATGGGCTTGAACCTTGACAGTGATGCATGTTATTAACGAAAATTTTACCACCAGAGTGTTTTACGCTCTGTGTTACATTGTCTGTCATGCCTTTAGAGTGATCCATCTGTAATGCATCAAACAGTGCGTCTGTTTCGCCCAGACTCCATTTGCCACTGTCCCCCAGTGTATTATCAATCTTCCATAAAGTTGAGAAAATGAAAATACTGTTGACTGGCGTAAAAAATGCATTTGAGTGTTAAAGTACAGAGAGACTGAATCACCTGTGCTGGACACCCTGTTGTCAGGGCTGGTTCTGGGATCTGTCTGGAGAAATTTGCCAATGCTGCAGTTGTGTCTGACATGACAGCTTTCCTCCCAGGGGTTAAGCATCATTCATATTCATGAGGGCAATGTTAGAGAGCTGCTGGGAGCAGAGCACCCTGTGAAACAACTGCAAGGCTTTCTCAGCCTGGGTCCCTTCCTGCTCAACATTTCTGAGTCTGAATCGGAACGTCATGTCTCTTTTTCCCTGTCGACTCCCAACCAACACAAACCCACGTATTCCATGTTGAAACTCGTAAAAATAATCAACAGCTCAACATCACTTTAGAAAGGCTAAATCAATACTTCAGAGCTGCCTCGGTCTTAGTTTTAGTTCCTGAGGCTGGTGTTTCCAGAAGGGATGCTGTCTTCACAGACATGTTAAAAGGAATCCTTTCAATTTTTGCTCCATCATTAGGGCCATTTGTTCATTTTTTTTTTTTTTTTTCTGTTTCTCTACTGCATTTCCCAAAGATCACCCATCAATCAAAATCAGAGTCTGAGATAGCTTGAACCTAATCATGACACATACACACAATCATTAACACATAACAATTTGGATAATGTAAGCCCTCCCTAATTCCAAACCATTCACCCAGTCCATCTCAGCAAGACATTTACACATCCAAATATGAGGTTGAGCAGCAGCCAGTGCAGGACGCCCTCCTGGCCTCTGTGGGGGGCGTGGCACTTGAAAAATGAGGTATAATAAGGTATCCACTGCAGAGATTTGTAAACAAATTATGTGAACGCTAATCAAGGTTATTTGGCATGAAATGTCAGAAAGAGAATTAGGTTTTGGCTCACCGACCATTAACAGTAATTTGCTGAGGTTAGTTCACTCTTGGCAATATTCCGCTTTGCTGCAGATTTATAATGCCACTGTAATGCCAGACGAGTTTTGACAAACAAGACTAAAAGTCAAAAGCCTACAGAGTGCAATGTTCATTACACCCCGCAGTATGAGAGTGCTTGATGGAACAAACAACATACTGAGGATTTTGTTGTTCTTAGAACAGTGCCAGGAGTGGAGATTAAAATCTAAACATTTGTCTTGATGATGCCTGGTGCTAGAGCAACCCCTTGGAGCTCAATGAATATCATATGAATGTTCCAGTTTGAATGTTATATATCTTGTGTGCAAAGTCAAATATTTATACTGAGGGTAGCGCTAGATGAAAGCTCATGGTGTGTTCAAAATGGAAAAGGTTTATCCTCTGGGGAGCCTTAATATGAGTCTTGCTCACAGATGTCTGTCTAATTGTGTTATTACATGATGTGTAATGTGAAAATGTTATTGTTATCACAAGACATTTCCACATAAGACTTCAGTATTAGTATTCATCCTCTCGTGACTATCCATGTTCACAGCAACTATCGAGTACATTTTATAATAATATGAATCAAACTGTCAGAAATCACAATGTTGCTCACTCAGTTCAAATATTTCTGCATACCATACCATACCTAGGTACAACATAGTAGGCTTAGCCACACCAATGGAACAGAACAATTATGTACTGAAAATGTAACATCTGGTGTGTTATAAGGGCCAAAAATTCCCAGATGTGCTACATCTGTAAGCAGTGTATTCCCGAGTTCCAAAATGCCCTCTTCTGTTGGAGTATTTGCGACTGTTGGGTTATTTGGGTCTTTTCTCTGAAATAATATTGGTCATTCTGTTTACCATTAACCAAGCGAGAAGCTCCAAATGGCAGTAATAGAGACTTGAGCCAGCTGTCGGTCTGTGACAGCTATTGTAACAAACCACACTGGGTGAGCATATTGAAAAATGACAACACTAAAGTGAAATATTTCCTTAATCCTAAGAATGATGACTCATCCCATGATTTATAAAAGCAGAAATTCAAAGGAAATTGATTCAATGTGGTTCTCCAATTATACAGAAAAAAAGTAATAGGCCTATGTGATATGGTGAAGGCACAGTTTCTGTATTAACAGGCCAATCAGGCGTACTGTGGTAGAATTGCGGAATTCAATAATTCAGAGAGAAATTACTCTTCAGAAGGGAAATGTTAATAATTCAGAGTATTATGACTTAAAAGAACTATCATCCGCATACAGAATGGAGTGGAATTATGATTTATTCAACATCTGGATTAATAGTGTTTCAGTCAGAGCGTCAGTTTACATCGGCGGGTCTTGGCTGTCCGCTTACCCTTTACCCACTTAAAGAAAGGGATTATTTTCAGCTGTAGTCTTGTGCTGCATTTTTGGCTCAGCGCCAGTTCACTCACTGTGCTGTGTGCCAGCACAAGAAGAAAACAATCTGGTGAGCTCCAAGTCTAAGAATTTGACTTTTGTGGGTGACGGCGCAGCGCAGCGAGTGCAGTCTGCTGTTAAGCAGTCGAGATAATTGAAGGAGACGCATCTATGCTGCCCATAATCACTTGAAAATGTGGAAGGGGATAGTCATCACAGCCAGCTCAGCAAGAGACCTGCTATTCTAGAAGCTGTATATCATGATGGCAAATGTGAGGAAGCACTGAAGCAGTTATGTGATGAAAATGTACACAGGATGAGGAAATAAATCTAGAGGCCACACAGTCGAAATTGTGACCGGAAGGTCAAAGATTTCAATCAGCACACCGGCCAAAGAAAAGAGTAACTCTTTCTCTTTACCTGCTCTCTCATGACTGACTCAAGTACCCTTGAGCAAGGCCTTCAGTTGTGCTACTGGTGCTCTGCACTATACTGTGTGGGTAATTAACACTTTATGTAGAGTTTTTTTAATGTAAATATCATCTTTCAAATGATTTGTTTATGTCCTTAAGGTGTCAAGCACGATGTTCCTGTGTGTTGGTTGTAGTGCTGCAGTGTGGAAACAGTTATATTTATATCTGCCTTCAATTAGCAGTGCCAGCCTTCATACTAAAGCTGGGCAGGTGCTTCCACATCTCTACCGATGTATCCTCATACTCGTTGTTTTTGCTTCTTTTGATCAGCAGCTGTCCACAAACTAAGAAAATTGATAATTTTACTTGCTTAAAAATGCATGTAAAAGTGCTGCAGCTAAATACTCACTCAGATATGAAAAAGAAAATAGCTAGATTGACAAAAGATGAATTGAAAAATAATGAAATTTGTAATTGAAAGGCGTTCGTACTAAATTTAGTAAGCGTGCTCTGAGCACATATGCTGTTTTCATTTTCCAATAATTCCAATTTCACATTGGGTCTGTGATACTTTGTCAGAGCAAAACTGAAATGACAAAACTGAATGGAAAGTACATTTTAAAAACAAGGCTGCAGTTCCATTTGTGCAGTGACAATGGACATTTATTTATTTATTTATTTATTTATTTTCTTTCCTTCAGTTTCTCTCTATTTCATATTAGGGATTGAAGTAGACAGCAATTTTGGGCATATCCAATCAGTGTACCAACATGAGACTTCTGATATAAATAACAAATCACACCACTTTTAACCTGAATTGTCTCAAAAATAACAATTTTAATTGTAACTGTAAAAAAAAAAAAAAAAAAAAAAAAAGCCACGTTAACACCTTTAAATGCCAGATAAACACTGTCCCTCTGCTTTATCTTCCAGTGTGTCCACGAGGTGTTGATTCCGTTGTTGTTTATTAGGTTGTTCACTCAGTTCAATCAGCACCTCAGCAAAGCAAACTAACACATTGTCAGAATGTGGGATGATAGCTTTAGGCTCATTTGCTTGCCCAGGGCTTCAGCACTGATCAGAGTTGAACATAATAGAAAAATGTGTATGATTCAAGGGCAAACAATTGAGCCGTGGGTGCTGCTGCTGGGCATCGTGACACCGTCATATTGCAGCTTTTCACATCGTTGACATTTTGGCAATTATTGTCATATGTAAGTCATCTCCGGAAATCTTTGATCTGACGATGTGAGTGTTGATTCCTGATTTTTATTTATTATTCAGAAAGTTTGGCCCTGCTCCATTTATTGATATTTTAGGGGGCGGGAGCGAGTGTAAGGGTTTGCATTTGTGTACAAAAATCCAATTATCAGATTTTGTTTATTCTCTTGAAAAATCAATTGCCCTTCTCCCTCCGCTGGCAGACGGCGAGCTTGTCACGTCCTGAACTCAACCAGTGATAGAGCACTTTGCCACTTTTCCAAATGGATCGCCTGCTTGTTTCCAAGGTCACTGCACCAGCTGGCATCTCGTGATCTGTGCGCATACATATCTGTTGCTGTGTTTTGCATAATTATGGCACTTCATTCAGTGGTTCACACATAATGTTTGTGAATCATTACCTATGAATCATATGTGTCTGTGTAAGAGTAGGAACGGAAATAAAGATGGCAATGAGTGAGAGAATATTACTTATTAGATATTGTGACAGAATAAAGCAAGAACTATAGCATTGACACTTTTTAACTCAGAATATTAATTAGAAAATATATATTCAATCAGACACAAATTTGTAGTTTTATTGAACTGTCACAAAACCTATGGTGATGATTATTTGTATGGTTGGTCATTTATGATGATAATATAAAGTATTGTAAAACTATATGGGTTAAACAATGTCTGTGAAAGTGTGTAACTTTTCTAGTTTTACTCATACTATAATAAAATATAATCTATACTTTAAACCTTTTGTCTTTTTTTTAAAAAAAGTTCATAATTTTGACACAGAACACCCTCCATAATGAGCCTGCTTTCTCCCAGCCTTCCACATGTAGGCCACTGAGCTCTGACTGGCTTCTCTTGTTCCATTTTCTCACAGTGCGGTTTGAGAGTTGACAGATTCAGTGTGACACTTTGGTCTGAAACAAATTCCCAAAGGCCAGAACTGTGCTCAGCTTTATATGTGTGACTGCCACTAA
This sequence comes from Protonibea diacanthus, assembly GCA_028641955.1. NCBI lineage: Eukaryota > Metazoa > Chordata > Actinopteri > Sciaenidae > Protonibea > Protonibea diacanthus. The sequence continues at coordinate 13,728,657 of CM053990.1, forward strand.
ATATGCAGTGGCAAAAGGACACAGACATATGAAAAAAACTCACTTGTTTTAATGTTATAGTCATTATGAAGCCCCAAGATCTCTCTTAAGTTTGACCTGTTTTTTTTTTCATTCCTTTCATTACTTGTGAAATAGAGAAATTTAGTACAGGAAGACAACTGGCCCAAACTGGTTTTGTCCAGTCTCAACAAAGAAAACCATTCCAAATAAGCAGGCGAAAAAAATCTGAAAGGGTCTGTGCTCTTGAATCAAACCTTTGAGTGTGCATAGCCAAGATACATATTCCCATACTGTAAAAAAAAAAAGAAAAAAAAAAAAGACTGGAAACAGACAAAACTTAAAAAGTCATTATTTGCTACATATCCAACAGGCAAGGCAGTATATTTGTGTAGCATATTTCATACACAGTGGCAGTTCAAAGCATTTACAAATTGCATAATAAAACACACAGACAGGATTAAAGATAAAAATGTATTCCTAGACCAATAAGTGATTTATTCAGAAGCATCAGTATTTTAGACAAACTGTTGCCTAAGAGTTCTTTCTCGTAGCCCCGAGAGAAGATAAATGCATGGATTAACTTTTTGAGATCATGTTTGGATACAAGTACCATAGAAATATTTTTCAGATGATTAAAGGCTGATGCTGCAACTCCATTATGGCATGCAATGATTCTCTTCCTGTCATTGTGGGCGCCAAACTCAATTACCCTAATTTAGGATTTTTTTTTTTTTTGCAGTAGATAATTCTGGAATGTGTGATTTCTTGCATGACTTTACCTCCATCCAAAATGTAGCCTATTATGAAGGGAAATAGTATTTAAAGGGAAAAGTTAAACAGCACCTGTACTATAGTGAACAATTGTATTGTGACACATTGTTGTGTAAATGGGAAGATAGTTATGTTGCAAAAGGGAAATAAACAGTTTAGAATCGTCTGCATATATGCTTATATTAATGCTGTTTTGAGAGATAAGGAAATATTAGATAGAAGGGGGTCAGTACTGGTCCTTGTGGTACTCCACAGACCATGCTTACCAGCAGTGAGATCTAATACCAAAATAGAAACTTTGCAGTCATTCTTCAAAAACATTTTTCCATATGTGATATGACAGCTGTTGCAGTCAACTGTCAAAAAGACTTGTTTAGACTGCCAACAGCATCTTTTCACAATGTTCTTGAGCTGCTTACAGTGACCAGAAAGCAGAGCCAGGGCAATATCAACAGACTGATTTTATTTTGCAATATTGGCTTATTACATGTTATGTTAACAGACAACATGAATATTCTTGCACTTTACTGTACTGCCTTCTTAGTTTTACAATCACTTTTATCACTGTCAGCTAACCTCATCATTGCCAAACATAACTCTCTAAAACAAGGATATAGGACGCTTCTTACTGACAATAAGATTGAAGTTTTTAACATCGGATGTCTTTGAACAGTGCAAATAACTCTAAAGTCTTATATTTCAGGTCATTATGTGACACAAACAAATATGAATCTTTTTTCTCCCTCTTTATGAATCAGATTAGCACATCCACACCCTCTGGAGGTGACACTGCACACACGTTCATAGCACTGACCCTGAATACTGAAATGCTGAAGATATGCAGAATGCTGCTTAAGTGATATTAAAATTTCTGTATTCATAATAACTGTGGCCGAGAGCATGCAAAGGAGCTGCTGACAATGGCGAATTCATCAGTGCTAATTTGCTGTATTAGAAAGAGAGATTGCCTGCAGTGGTTGTTTCCCTTTTCTTCCCATGCCTACTGCTCTTTTCCTCATTTTCTGGCCACACTTATTCATATCCACAGCCTTTTTTTCTTTATCCCTTATTCTGCTCCTGTCTAGATATGCATAGCTGATGTAGTTCACATCTCATCCAGCATGAGCTCTAAGTTGATATCCAGTCTGTTGTTTTATTCATGTTTTTTTTTTTTTTTTTTTTTTTTTTTTTTTTATTATTGAGATCTTTATTTATCCAGATAAAACCAACTAAGATCAATGCTTTTCCAGCAACAACCTGCTACAAATTAATTCAGCTGCATGCATTCAGAGGTTGAAAAATAAATCTAATTCAATACGGTTGCACTCAGTTTCTAAAAACTACCTGTGTTTGCATTTACATTTTCTTTGTTTTCGCTTTATATTGACTTTGAGGAGCAGGTGAAGTAGTGGGATGTGGTCTAAACATCTTTGGCAGATGGTTGGGTTGGATTGGTAGCTCAACAAAGTGTGTGACTTTGACACCAGAGACAGCTGCTTTTAACCATTTTATTCCCAACAGTAACAATGCTGGCATAGTTAACACATGGTTAAATACACAATTAAGTTGCAACTTTCACATAGCAGCAAATTAAGTCAGGAGAAGTAAGAAGAAGACAAGCTTGTCTAAACTTTAGATTCTTCATTCTATACATCTTTTAGCATTACATGTACCTTGGTGCCTTTTTCTTGTCAAAACCCCAGCTTAGACAAATATGTTAAATCAATCCTGCTTGTATCATCTCAGAAGCATTTCAAGGATCAGACCCTTTTTTTCTTATTTTCTGCCAAAAATCTGTAAAATGTCATACATGCCTTTAAAATGAGTCGGCTCGATTGCTGTAATTCCTTGTTTTCTGGCATCAGTAAAAAAACCCTTCTCCATCTTATTGTTCTGCCAGGAGTTTGACTCGGACAAAGAAACATGATCACATCCCACAGTACAGTGACTACTGATTGGTGATAGGGCTTTAGAAGTAATCAATAAAATCTGAAATCAACTCCAATATCACTCAGTGCCCTGTCATTCTTGGTTTTTCCTCAGTCCAGATGTTTACACAAAGGTGACAGCCTTTGCAGTTTGGGCTATGGAATGACTATAGAAAATGGGCTATAGAAAATATATTCATACTTCATGACATGTTTTTCTTCACTGTTTTTGTAGATGTATAACTTTTTTTAATTATTCCAAGACCAGGGTGCATAGAACGAGCAATACAATGCATACAATGTTTGAAATAATTGCCTAAATTATGAGATTAAGAGCCAACTTTTAACAACTTGTAACTTGAATTATAACTCAGAGATCTCTGGTAATCATTTTGTTCAGAAACCAGAAGCAGTTGTTCGGAAGAGTGGAGAGTCTTACTCATTCCCTTTCCCACCCACCTCCTCCCAGGCCATCCAGGGATTCAAACCAACACCCTCCCTCTCTGACCCTCAGGTGTCCCACATGCAGGGTTTCTCGGATAGACAAGATTCTTTTGTCTTGACTTTCCTGCGGTTTTCTCCTGCTGAGTGTGTTTGCACTCATAGTTTGACACACAGTGTGCCGTTTCTACACACACCACATCTCGCTATCAATATCTGCTGCTCATCTGGAAAGAGAGGTGAAGGTCTGTGCGATATCTTAGGCCCCTCACATTTGCTCAGAAGCAGGCGCTACTCCACAATTGTTTTATCAGAACAAATAAATAGCTGTGTTTTCAAAGAAACAAATGAGGTTGCTCCAAGGTTCACAATACATTCTCGTGCAAAAAGAGAGGTTGAGTTTCAAGGTACGATGTTCCTTAGAGGGACAAATGTTTGCGTAACCTTTTCTCTTCATTTATTCTTGTTCCTTATAGATGGTGAGCTTAGTGCTGTTTATCAGCTGCATTTCTCACACTGTTGCAGTTATGTATTTTTTAAATTTTATTTTTGGTTTGTGATTCCTTGGTAGTATTTGGATAGGCTAAAACTGTATATTCACAGGGAATGTTAAAACTGTGACTCAGAATAAGCTGAGAAATGTGGATTGTTGCTTCTGCTTGAGTTAAATTAAAACCCAGTCAGATGGAAAATACTCAAAGGCCCAATTTTAGAGATCAGGACTGAGGCAGTTTGTGAAGCCAAAAAGATAAAAGGCTACCTAGAGATCCCCAACACGAGTGCACAATTGTCGATTTATTAAATTAAATTAATTAATTAATTTTTTCTTGCTTCCTGATTTCTAGAATATGTGACAGGCAACGCTGCTCTTTCTTTCTTTGTAAACAGTAACAGACATTTGACTGAAGGTATTCAATAGTAAGGGTCAAAACAACGAAAAAGACCAGCATTGTTGTCTACCCTAGAGGGATAGTTGCACATTTCATGGCACCTTGCCCATGAGATTTTGATAGAGAAACCTGTTCTTTTTCACTCAAACAAAAATAGCAATTTCTATTACAACAGTGGTGTCTGGGGTATTGAATTGAGTTCCAGACACTGCATAAAACTACAGGACTAAAAACCATTTATTGAAGGGATTAAAGCATTAAAAACAGCAATTGTGTTCATATTATATAATTTTTTACCCATCCTCTGAGGGACTATGAATATCCACACCAGATTCTTGCCAATCTGGCTAGTAGTTCTTCTTGCTCTTGACCAAGGTGTCTAAAAGACCTTCAGCTTTTTGGACCTGCATGTTTTAGCTGAATTTAAGACTTTTTCAGGTCTATCACTACCTGTCAGTGAGCCATCCATCCCTTTTTCTCCCCCTTTTGTTTTCATTAAAATGATTAGCCCTAAGAATATTATGAGAAAAGGTAATGTCCAATGTGGTTGCGACATTCAGATATCTCAGCTATATGCTTGAAGCCCACACCGTGCCTGTGTTACATTTTTGTCTTTGTTTTTACAATCTTAAATAAAACCATGATGCTTCGAGGTGGGACCTTTGCCCTGCTGTGGCTTTGTGAAAATGGTTCCCTTCTATGAATACATTTTGTGTGTTTCTAGTGCTGTCTCATATATACTGCAGGTATGTGGCTTTCTTGGCAACTGCACCTCAAATCATAACCATTCATCTCTGAAAACAATTGCAGACACAGAGTTCTGCATTCACTGAAAAGATGAAACTTTTTCTATCATAAAATTACAGTGTCTCTTTTTTTTCTCTCTCTCTCTCCCTATCCTTGCCTGCCCCCATTGCTGCTGCCTGGTGATTTCTACTTAAAGGTAAGAGCCTTGTCTTCTATGAACATTTGTGGTGCTGCTGTATGTGATATTGACAGGAATATAGAATATAGCCTTGGTTCTGATACTACATTTACATTAATTTGTAAAAGTGGAGACACATCAAATGGGATGGAACAAGAAGAACCTCCCTCAAAAAGCAAGAAACCAGAGAGCCAGGCAATAATCCTGGGCAATGTGCCTTTTACTTGAGATGAGTAGCTACTACAGACTACATGAAACCCCAGGATAGAGCTGAAAAAGTGCTTGTTTTGAGGCAGCCCCCTTATTAAGAAGTGAAACATTGTTAAATGAATTCTGGGATGGTTTGAAGTTAATCTCCTGAACCTCCAAGCTTCTCCACAGCCATTAGGAATCAGCCATCAGCCTTGCTGCCTTTGAAAACAATCAAAGCTGCTCTTCTGCTTGTGTTCTGTTGCATTGGCATTTTTCAAGCTCAGAAAACTGCAGAGATTAATTTATCAGACCCTATTATCCTTCTGATGCTGCTGTTTGGGTGAAATTAAATGCATGTGTGAATGGTGTTCCTCATCTGGGTCTTTTGATATTGGCTCTTTTTTGAAGATAATAACTTACTTGTGGGTACGCCATTCAATTAAACACAAATCACAGAGTATGTTACAGCATCAGCTACATCAGACTTAGTGAATATGATTAACCGTTCTGTCAGAACACTTCTGGGACTCATTTGTTGCACTGTCGCAGTCACACATCACATTCATTATACATAGAGTTTTACATCTGTCAGAGATCATGGAACGAGACATGGAAGTCAATGTGAAGTGAAGTGGGAATGCTAAAACTGAAACACGAAAGTGGGGGCAACATATGTGGATAGATAGATCAGTCCGATATGTTTCTGAGATAACACACTGTAGCGCCGACCTACCGCAAATCTCCGGCATAACTGTGGTGGAGGGTGACAGGAAGTCATAAACAAAATAACTGAAGTATTACATCTGCCAAGTACAACAGCGTTCCCTTGACTCCAAGCAAACACTTGGAAACAGCACAAAGTAACCACACAGAGTTCATTTCGTAGTTCATTCCAATTTAAAGTGCATTTCCGCCCCTGTTGGATTCATTATTATGAAACAAAGCAGATTAAATTAGACTGATGCAAGAAAAGGAACCAGGAGCACATACCAGAAAAAGAGGAATCTGCCTTTCCCCAATATCTCCCAAGAGCCTGCCATTGCAAAGTCCGGGTTTAATCTCCACTTTGTTTTTGCTGGCATCAGTTTATCTCAAATTCAGGGAAATGCACACAAACACACCTAAGGCTGTTTAAAGTAGGGAGTGGGAGGGCACTGGCAATGGGGACAAAAAAAAGCCTTTGGCCCAGCAAAATATCCAAAAGCCTCTCTTGACAAAGGTTTGTATTGATTTTGAAGGGCCAGCAATGTGGTAACTATTACCAATGCTGGCCCAGGACGCTGCATTCTTCCTTTGCACAATCATAAAAATGTCACTCATGTCAGATTTTAGGTTATTCTGGCATGATATCAGTGAAGGTAACGGCCTGCAGTCAGAGGCTGCTTCTTCACACCAACATTGAACTCTACATCAAACACCAGCCTGGGACAGACCCCAGAGGACGGGAGCGCAGGGATTACTTATTAAGTAGGAAAACACTTCCTGAAAAGAACTGTGGCAAAATTAATCTCCCTAACCCGCAAGCTCCACAGCCCACCACGAGGCATCAGGCGTGGACAGAATGATTCCTCTGAAATCGATCAAAGCTGCCTCACTGCTGCATTGTGTTGCACTGGAATGTCCAAAGTTAGAAATCACACAGCGCAGTTATTGCCCTCAGTTGTTTTCTATTGGCCGTTTCTTCTGCTGAATCAGCTAAAGCGTCATACCCACAATCCACACGGGCTTTGAGGTACATTTAAAAAGACCTTACAGTAACTATGTGCTGTTTGTGCCTGTATTAGACAAGTGACAACCACCGACTTCAGTAATAATGCGGTACCACAGTTGCTGCAAAAGTGGAGCCCGGTTGTCCTTATATTTGTTTCTTTGTTGTAGAGCGACCCTGCATTTTTATGCTAGAGCCCCATTGCTTCATGCCCCTACTTTGTGGTCTTGATAAAATGAATAAAGAATAAAGGATAAAGAATGTGAAGGCTACATTTTTATGATGCAGTGCTAATGTCCGCCTGAATACAACTTTAAGTTGCTATTTCTCTACTTTATGACAGCGCCACAAATATATAGAATTCCATTTTAAAAATGAACAAGTTCACAAAGGTTGTACTGTAGTACATAACCGTAGCTGGTTTATGCCTCACAGCATGTATTTTTGTATTATTTGTTTTGTATTTTTGTTTATTCTTCTGTTTGCTGGTGTTGTGTGCCCACATTAAGCAGTCTCACACAAATTTCCCCATGGGGACAACAAAGTATATATCAATTCATCTATCTATGTGTCTGGAACAGTAATCAGTCATGGTTACTGCTTGTTTATCCTGGCTTCACCTGGGCATTTTGACCAAATTAGGCCTTTTTGGTTCCATTAACTGACCCAGATAGAAAAGCTTTCAACATGCCCCTTCAGTAGAGTTGCTGCAGTTTATTATATTATTGTATATACTTTGTATTGTGGTGCTAAAATAAGCCTGAAATTTCACAGCATTACAAGCTCATGCTATAGAACTTTGAAAGTTTTGGTAGGTCACTGACCGACTGACAGGGTGACTTATGCTGCTGGTCGCAAGTAAAAATACCCATGCTTTTCTTTGGCACATTGATGGATATGGCCCAGATGTTTCCCCCCTGCATTTCTCCTTCAAAATAGCGGCACTCGCTGTGGAGCAGCTAAAACACAGTGTCATTGTGACGCAGCACAATTCGGCAACATTAGTTGATTCGGCTAGCAACCTCCGTCTAAAATTGGTCAGTGGAGTCTGGAATGGTCGTGTTTGACCTCTTCAGAGTGATGCAACAAAAAGCCCAATTTCCATAAATAAACGTCCCTTTTTATCATGGGTCTTCGACTCATTTCTACTTGTCTGATCATCAGCAGATGCTCAGCAGGGTCGTTGATTGGTGTCATGGTAGCAAGCAGTGAGTGCAGCCTGTGATGGGAATTAGGGAGCGCTGCTGATAGCAAACACTGTGTTGTCTACAGCCCGGCCTCAAACAAGATAAGTGGCTGTCATCACCAGCTGACACCTGACCAGCTTCTCACATTAAGCCATACTGCAGAATCCAATTAAGAACATCTCATGCTTATATCGCATCCTCATCACACTTCTTGCTCTTACTTCTCAGTGATCTTTCCTCCTCTTTACCATCATGAACCATCGTTTACCACCTCTGTGCAGCCCCTGAGGCTCCCATTTTCATTCTCATTCTTCTCCCAGTTGTTCCCCTCTTCTTTCACAAACCTCCTTTTCCAAACTGTCAAGTTCCAAGGTCACTTTTACATCTGTAGTCAGATTGCCGTCACTCCAGACCCTTTTTAATTCTGGTTAATTTCAGTTTTTTTTACATTAACTTACAGAAACACACTTTAGACAGAAAGACAGGGATGGGCCACAGTGGACACTGCACTGAGGCTATCAGATGCAGCCAAACAAGGTTATACAGAGGCGAGCAGAGATACAGTCCAGCTGCAGCAGTGCATTAATAGCGGCCACTTTTCATTTCTTTGACAAACCCATTGACCTGTTCCAAAGGCAGATGGAGGCTACATGACAGCAGTAAATTATAGTGGGGTGCTTTTAATTTGCAAGTCTGTTCTCCCTTGGAAACAGCTCTGTTTGTTTAGAGTGTTCTGCTGGTACTGAGAAAAGGATTCTGGGTGTTATCAAGTCAACAATTTTTAGAGGTGAGAAAAAAGATAGTCACACAACTTTTAAACAGTGTGGTTTTGTAAACTTTGGGGCTGATGGCAACAATCTGAGCCTTTGTGTGTGCATTTTATGGTTGAATGTGTTTATATCTGCTATTCCATCGAGTCCCAAAAATGTAGTGTTTTACAGAGATGAATATGAATTCGAAATGTGTTGTGCAATCAAAATGTCTCCCTTTTTTGTGCTTTACTTTTAAGCAGGATATTCATATAAAAATGAAATTCAAAATGTTATAAATTCTGATGTTTAATTAAAATTTTAAAATGTATAATTCAAATTAGCCAAATCAGCCATATCAGTCAAAGCTAAAATGAGAACACTCTGATCGAGAGGGTTCTTAGTACTGTTCCATGTCCCTGAACTGTTTGTAAGCTAAATAAACTCACTAACAAATCATGTACTTGCCAAAAACTTCAAGTCATACTCATTCACAGTTAGTGAGAAAAGGATTTCAGAATCCTAAATGATGACCATAGTTTATGGTGAATGTTAGGCCAAGGGCCCTGAAGGCAAATTAGAAAATTATACAAAGTATGCCTAAGTGATTGGGCTGCATACATAATAATAATCTAAGCCTCAAGTCATTTATGGGTGTTTTTTTTTTTCTTCTTCTTCTTCTTCCTGCTCTTGCATTTTAATCCACACTAGACCCATTCCTGATTACCCGAGTCAGTGTTACATCTTAGTATGTTTTTCCAGCAGAAGGTAGAGGGATCCTTTTACATCTGTTATGCAGTAATTGCAATTACAAAAGGTCACTGGAGCATCCACCAATATTCACTCATATATATTTATAGACGGTCCGTCCATTCTGGAAGGATAAATGAATGAATCATCCATTTAGAGCCACCAAAATCGCTTTAGTTCCTGAAGAATAGGGTCTTATCATGTGTCGTGTTACTGGTGCAGTCTGACACTGAAATTCAGGAACAGTAATTACTATCAACAAAATGCCATGCTGTGTACTGTGTAGGTAGCAGCTATTGAGTCTTGTTGTGCAAGACATGATGTGAGTTTGGACACACTAAGTTGAACTTGTAGACAGGGTTGTAGCTGTAGGCACCCTGAGTGATGGGGAGGATGTGTTGCTCATCTTCATTGTATGTTGGCAGTTTTTTTTTTTTCCAAAGTGTTGAATCAAAGTGGATCAAAGTGTTTCTTATATTTGTTTCAGAAGCCAAAAGAAAATATCAACATTTATATATATATATATATATATATATATATATATACTTAGTGACATCTGTGTGTGTGTGTGTGTGTGTGTGTGTGTTATATATATATATATATATATATACACACACACACACACACACATATATATATATATACATACATATTTTTTTTTTTTTTTTTTTTTGCTAAGAGTTGCATGAGAAGACTGATGCCTTGTTTGAACACTAAACAACTGCTAATTTAGCTTAGCACAAAGACTGGAAATGGGGGGAGCTAGTCCAGCGCTTGTCTCCTGATACCAGAAACTTCACCTTGATCATGAAAATGACCTCCATGCTTACTAATCTAAATTTCTAAATGCAAGTATGCTCCTTCCAGGACTCACCTTACTGGAAACAATGCCATAGAATAAAAGTGGTAATGTTCGTGATGGCTTTGGTAGTGTATAATACAAGCTTAAACTTTATATTTTTATAAAACCAAGACAATTTTCAGAGTCATTAGTCTGACAAAAAAATGTATGTATTTCTTAGTTTCATAAAACAGCTTGGAAAGTAGTGACTCCTGATGCCACACACATTTCACTTGCACTTACGGTATGCACAGTGACATCTGTACTCCATCTGTACACATACTAAACAGGCGTGAGACAACATTTGCTTGTGCATACATCTTGCAGCATTGCCTATAAATATCATCAACATCCTCTTTGGTTTTACACATCACAAAAACACTCAAGCACACCTTTTTTTAAACATTTTTAACACAAAATTATAATGCAACTCTAAGTCCAGTTGTTTAGAATCAAGAGTCAAGTGCATCCTTCAGAGCGACATGCCTCAGTTTACTGTTTTCACCTGGCACCATGATAAGCTGCCCCCACGCCCCCCACCCCACAAGCCCTGCTCAATGCGTCCTATTCATAGGATTATCAGAGATGCAGGTGTTTCCATAGCAACCGTAGTGCAGGCAGTGGCAACTGGGCTATGGTGGGGCCTGGTGGCTGTAATGTGTGTGTGTGTGTGTATGGGTGTGTGTGTGTGTGTGTGTGTGTGGGTGTATGAGAGTATTTGTGTGAGAAAGACAAAAAAAAAAAAAAAACACTTTATGTTGATTTTTACAACTGCAAGTAGGTTAACAGCCTGTAGCTCGGGGCTTGTGCACATACATGCACACACACACTCACACACATATAGACAATAACCACTCAATACCGATGGCCAGGAAAGCAACACTCACAAAAAGCCACCTGTCTTCAAGGTTTGCGTACATGGCACTGTTGCATTCAGTCTGTCAACATTGTACTTTCTTCTGTCGTTACTACCCATCCTCTGTTCTGTTACCAGTGATGACATTTCTACTTGCCAGGATTATCCTGAAGAACATGTGGTGTTAATCACCTTAGCAAACAGACAGTATGTCTGGAAAGAGGTGTACTGGCTGAGACAATTCCTTTTCTGAAAACGCTGTCGAAGCATACAGGGAATTAGCAGAAGGTGACATCATCATTATGGATAGCAGCTTTATACTGTAATGGTTGTACAGTACTGTTGCTGGTAAATACCACCCCGGTCATAATCAAGCTGGAGGCTTTATTTTCTGCCTGTATTGTGTCGTTTGTCTTTCTTTCGTGCTCTTTATTCCTTCAAACAACACACGCATGGGTGACAAATAAAGCCGGAGAAAGCATAACAAATGCGCTTGCTTCCATGCAGGACAGGACTGCTCAGTAATGGCTTGATGTGTTTGAATCTGACGTGAATCATCTGCTATGGCCTTCATAGTCACAAGATGTCAACGCAGTTGAACACCTATGGGAGAATTTGTAATGATGTGTCAGACAGCGCTCTCCTCTACCATCGTTAAAAACGTCATTGTAGGGATTTCCTTCAGTCTATGACGAAGGGAAAAAAATGTGTGGACCAACTGGTTGTTCTTTTCGTTTAATTTCATATAAATCTTTGGGAGGCACTTATATATTACCTTAAGTATCGGGATTTAGTAGTAAATGCACAGAAACTGTGAGCTTATAGGCTCAAGCCCCCCTGCTGCCCTTCAACAGATAAGTGAGCACAGAGCATGGATGGATGGAAAGCCTTTCCTCTATAGGCAAATGGCTTTGCTGAATTCCAGTCCGCTACCCTTCCCTTTTTTTTTGTTTTTTCCAACTAAAATGTCTAGACTCCATTTCTTCTTCTTTTTTTCCCCCCTCATTTAATGTCATCATGTATCAAAATGACGAAGATCATCCTGTGCACCATCTGTTTAAAATAACTCACAAAGAGTCCCGGAATAGACAGAGCTGCCAAAAACGAGCATGTTGAGACAATAGATGCATTTGATATGACATGTCCCAGTGCCGTCCAAAACAAAATATAACACTCTAACCAATGACGGATCTTTTTTTTTTTTTCTTTTCTTTTCTTTTCTCACATTTTGTATTTATTTCTTCAGGCTACACTATCTGTAAAAAAAAAAAATGCAGCTCATATATGTGAAATGTCTATGGAGGCAGATATGAGTGAGGCGCGCCGTTTCCCCTAGCGAGATGAATGAGGTGGATTGTTCTTGACATGAGATGATATCTGCACCCCAACAGTGGATTTACAGCAGGACGCTCTCAAAGAGACAGCGAGATTAGATGGCCCACCAGCAGATAGGAAGCGATAAGTAAAGTAAGGCTCTAGTTTTTAACAGCTTTAATGCATTATAGGACTTTAGCTTTAGCATGGTTGGATAGAAAGTGACACACACATTACATTGCCTGTGCAGGCATTTGTATTCGCCTGTGAGAACACATCTATGTAATCATATTATTGATATTGGATTTGACCATATTTTACAGAACAGAGCAACGAGGGCACAATCGCTCATTGACTTTCTGTCTGTCCATGTTATCTTAACAGCTACTGGCCAGATTGCCATTGAATTTTCTGTGAAATTATTGAAGAAACTCCCTTTCAGTCAACATTTGGACACTTCGTGAGCTTTCTCAAAACAAGCCTGGTCCTTGAACATGTATTCTTGTTGCAAGGTCAAAGAACCTCATTTTATCATCTCCTTACTCTCCACCAACCTTGGCATCATCCATTCTGCAACAGGCATGAATATACCCGAGAGATAGACAGTGCACATTTGAAGGTCAAGAAAATACAGTAATAACATGTAGTTTTTGCTGCCTTGAAAATCAAGACTCTTTTAGTCTCTTTTGAACACAGTTTCTTGACTGTGACTAATGTGATATTATGCCTTTCTGTCTATATATTCAGAAAACACTTTAAGTATGTTAAGTGGTCACTGACTTTAATTCATTACCAGTAGCAAATACAAAAAAGACATTTTAAACGGTGGCTTTCTGCCGAACAAAGTTTCCTCACTTTTTATTAGGGTACCCTTGAGTCTCATTTAAATTGCATTAAGTATAAAAATCAGAAAACAGCTTCACCCTTAATATCTCTACCAAGCACTTCTGAAAGAGTAGAGGTAGGAATATGAAGGCAGTATTAAAGATATCATTAGGGCTAAAAGAAAAAAAAAAGAAAATGGATGATGAATGAAGAGAAATAATTTTATGGCAGATAGTCTGCATGGCTTTTTCTCTGATGCTAATACTGACCCAGACCATCATACTGCATTTCTGTCTGGTCAGCCCGAATTTAGGAAAAAGCGAGACCTAAGACTGCTTAAACACTCAATGCCCGTGGAATGTGGTCTCTCTTGGCATTCTGGGTAGGTTTGAGCAATAAATCAGAGTGAGGAGGCCAGTGTATGAAGGCAGCAGGGTTAACTGGCTGGCTTGCTACATAAAAGGCAGAGTCTGAAGGCCAGAGCTGCTTAGTGAGGAGACCCATTTGGCATCTATTTATCAGGTATCCACTGAGCAGCTTTTTAGTGATTTGAGTGGGTTTAAAATGGAGCAAAAGGAAAAAATTCTACCCAACCTCATATCAACCGTTGGATATCAGCCTGTGATGTTCTGTGCATTCCAGGAGCCATTTTCTGATGAAGAGTTGCCATGTACTTTCATGTACAAAAGACGTTTCCCTCTGTGCGCCTCATCTGCATCAAGCTTGGTTACTGATTTCGCAGCATGTGTAATACATGTAGGTGAAGGAACTGACACTATGAATAGTGAAAAGGATAATTAAAGCAACAGTGAGTTTCCAGCCAGAAAAGAGTGAAACTTGCATCCCTTAGGAACTGAGTAGCTTATACCCCCTTCTGAAGTCTGAAGTCATACTGAAAACTTCTACTGATCTGAACTTCGATGATCCCTTTATGGTACCTCTGTGGGAACTGTGGTATATGGAGGTGATGTGAGGAGGTTTAGCAGCTAGCCTCATTCAAATATTAGTGTCAGCTTTTGTTTTGTATTTATTTATTTATTTAGTTTGGTTATGGTTTGATTACTGAATACATTTACCACACAAATTTACTTGGGCTTCACCAGCAAATCTATGACTCCATTAAAACTGACAATTGACTTCAGACAAATAAATTCACTTTTCTAAATGCTGATGTGACTTATCCTTAACATAACTTACATACCTTAAGCATACGTGCAAAAGATCCTTTTGGACCCACCACCACACTGCTTGACAGACTAAACATGGAAGCTACTTACACATTTAAGCAAATATCTCATTGCCTTCAAAACAGCAGCCTGAACAGTATGACTGCAGACTGTGGTTGGCATGTACACAAGATGTACTAGATTCCTTGCAGAGACATCATGCTTGACATCTGGTTGGCTGTGTTGCGGTGACTGGAATTGCGTTGCACTAGTGATGTTAAGTTTGTCTTTCATCAACCACTGTCTGCAGACCTACAAGCCGATCAGACGCTCACTGAGACACATTGTTGATGGGTTTCTATTCACAGATACACATCTAAGAACAAACAGCTTAGAGCTTTGAAGTGCTACATCTTGAATTATTGGAAAGTTCATGAAATAAATCAAAAAGTGTGAGGCTGAACTGACCGGTATAATACAAAACATTAAAGCACAAAACAAAGACATGTCTCATCTGCTTTTAGAGCCATCGTACCACTTGTTATAGAAAACAAATGTACTACTTTGCTCTTCTATTGTAGCATGGATGTTGTCTTTTTTTTTTTTTTTTAATGAAGGTATTACAAAGAGTGAAAGTAAATGGCAACCTCTGACCTTTAAACATCTACATGATCGCCACATGGGGTGTGACCTTTCTCAGTGACTATATACGCCCTGTAAGAAACAACCTGGGTCTTTTAGAAAATGTCACCGGCCTACTGCTGATGAATTTGTCGCATGGTGTAATGACACCTTTTTAGAAGCTTAATGCACTCAAATGACTTGAACATGGCACAGTCATTTTTTTAGCACTCAAGTGTGTGTCTCTGTGCGAGATGGACACATATGGTGGCATGACAGAAAATATGATCGGAATTAGAAATCCATTATTTGTGGGCCATTTCGTTGACACATCATCATCCAGCTTAGAAAAAAAAAAAAAAAAAAAACACCTCTCTAACTCAGAATGTATCCAAAAGTATCTTGTTCTTTTAGCAACACTATTTACGTGAAGATAAAAGATATGTCAGACATATGCTGCGGTAGATTTAATTATAGAAAGACCACATTGCCATGTCGAACAAATCTACAGTGTGTACCTCTCTCTCTCTCTCCTCATCGGAGCAGAGATACGGTACATCAGTGTGTCATGTCCTAACTCACGCTAAGTGCATTTTCATGTTCACTCGATGCTGTGTGATTGGTTTGGATCATGCGCTTATGATACGCTCAAGCATAACATATTGTATAAACAACAGTTCTCAGAAGACTCACTAATTGGAAGGTGTGGGTGGATTGTTAGAATATATAAAAGACATATTTGTTGATTATTGTTCACCGCGGCTGTGTTTATTTGTGGGGAGGAAGTCACTTACTGTTGCTTCATGTAAGAATGAATGGTGGGCATTTCTAGCTGCATATTCTCCATGGTGATGGCTTGCATCATTGGTAAAAGTAGTTAATTCCCAAAGAATTTTATGAGGTGTCTTCCTCTTACTGTGCAATGTAGGCATATCTTTATCTAATTGATACTCTTGCGTTAATAATATGCTTTTTTTTTTTCCTTCTTCACTTGATTTACATACCGATTTATTTATTTCACACAGGTGTTTCCATGCTTGGAGGAAACCCTTGCAGAGTTCTATTCAGCTGTTCACAAGAGGGATTGGCACTCTCTTTTTTAAGATGGCACTAGCTTCAAATTGCGGGAGATGGTGAATGAAACCCTGTGCTTATGTTGTTCCACCATGTTCTTACTCCCGACTATGTGGTGTAGGTACCCCTCTCCTAGTGTCATTTTTGGACGTGCAGTTAAGTTTGTAAGATTAAACGTGTAACATCCGGTTAAACTTTCAAAATAAAACTTGCACGATTGATGTTGTGAAATGATAGCTTTAGGGGGAAAAAAAAAAGTAAGTTACATAAGTACTTGATGTAATTTAAGGGCGTCACCTAAGTTAAAATGTGTAGCCAACATTTTACTTTTATATTACCTGAATTCGACAGCACATTGAATATATTTGAATGTGACTGTCTAAAAAATGAAAACGTTTCTCTACCCTAAAGATAAAGAAAGACTCAGTGGAAGTTTACCAAAGGGGCAAGGATGATAACAAACTTTATTGCAGTTTCCACTTTCTCATGTCCATGCTCATTCATGCTCATTGATGAGCTTGATATTTTTCATCGTATGACTGTACTAACACCTACACCTAAAAGGGCCCACCCAAAATGTTGGTAACCACCCTTTAATGTTGTAAAAACAGAACGGCAGCTCAATCTTGAACCAGGAAGTCAGTCTGTAAGCAATGATGCATGTTTACATTGGACAGTTTGGTTTATAATTTTACATATTTCATCGTCATTTTCCCATCCAAATATAATTTGACTATAATGGGGTTTGTTTACAACCGGATCTTCTGACTGCTCGTGTTTCTTGCCTCGTCTGACTTTGTTGTAACAGATATGTCTTACCAAATCAACTGGATCACCCTTGCCAGGAATTGGGATGTACTTTGCAATGTTTTGACCACACATTCAGAATGGAATTCACTTCCTGGTCATATGAGCTGACTCGGACAAAAATAATCTCAAACTGTTAAGATCTGTACTGTTGACTCAGTCTAGAATAACTCCTGCGTAACTAGTGTTTGTGTTCCCTCCCGCCCTGCTTTAGAAATCCCAGCCCTCCATTTCAGAATCTCATAGAAATGCACAGGATGTCGTAGCTGCTCTTGCACTCACCACATATTAGCAGTAACTTTTCATTTTGAGTTTATGAGAATTTATGACCCCTTAAATGGATTAGCTTTATTGTCGGAAGAGCCACAAGTCAGAGCGACCATGGTTTATATTCTGTATCCATCCTCATAACGGTTCTCTTCAAGCTAACACAAGCTCCCAAATAGCTTAAAGCAAATGAACAGAAGCCATGTTTTTCTTTTTTTTTTTTCTTTTTTTTCCCAATGCTGATCAAAGAGGAAACTTTGGCCTGGGCATCTAGGTTTTTTGGGGACAAGACCAAAGAAAACCATGCAACAAAGAACTCAGCCTCTTAAGTAACAAACCAAACTGCTTAAGTCTATCAAAGTGTGTTTTGATGGTTTTAAGTTCCTTCTTATCCCCACTCTTTGAAATGTAAACCCTGTCAAAAGTGGGTTTATATGGCAGGGTATGTTCATGTCTGGAAGGAGAAACTGTTTTAAGAGCACAAAAAATTAATTTCCTTTTTGTTTCATGTGCATATGTACATCATTGGTGTAGGGGGTTGCCATAGGAACCACTATAACTCAGATTAATTCCTGACAGCGGTTGCAGTCACAAAATAAATGGCTTTGGGAATTGGGGCGTACTCCACATAAGCAGAGAGTGGGGGTAAATATAGCTGCCCTCATAGAAGAAGGAGCAAGCAGAAAACCAAAACTAAACCGGAGGAAAGCAATGAATTTTCCTGTTCCTTCACAGGATGAAAAAGTAAAAGTAACGTGTGTATTGGTCTGCTAACACGAAGAGTGATAGGGCCAGATTATTCTCCATAAAGAGAAGTAAGCACTTAGGGGTACACAGGGTATAGACCAAAGGGCCTCTGGACACAATATAACTTCTAGTTAGTTTAATTCTGGTGTAACAGCAGATTCAACAGAAACAGCTTCACACCAGTGGCAGCCATCTCGGTTGTTGAAAAAAATGTTTCATTGGCCACTCCTCTTTACAGCCATCATATATAACCTACTCCATATTTGATAAACTGCTGTGAATGGCCTGACTAGATCCAGGATGGTTGAAAATGGAAGGGTGGCCGTGTGCAACTGCCAGAGCAAATAAAGCATGAGTTTGTAGATTTGTCTGTTTTCACAGATTTCAGTTTCAAGGAATGGTCTTTTTCTAACCAAGTAGTTTTAGTCACCTAAACTATATCAGATCCTCATCCACAGAGACAGCAGATTAGATCAAATATGTCTTTTTGGCAGACACTGACCTAGTTTGCATTTTTAGGAATGGAGACATATTGAATGTTTTGTTATTGCCCTGTAGCACTAAAGGAAAATCCATGTGGTTTTCAGAATCACTGGGGTTCATCCTCTGGTGTATATGTGGTCAGTGTATTTCATGTGGGTACAATAGGTATTTGTGCCTAGTGGCTCTAGAATGCTCAGTTGTCATAAAACATTCTCATTCATTTTGGCTTAAAAGATATGTCTCAAAGTTTGGTCAACTTTTGCCATTTATTCAAAAAGATCTAATGATTTTTACATTTGTCCGACAAACAGCCTCTTGTGGTTGTGCGGCAGTACTTCCACCTTTCCTAACCCTAACACAGAAAATGCTCGTATGAAATGGTCATATGGGTCATTTAGGAAAGGCACTGACCCACTTCTTTCAATGTGTACTCTGCTAGGAGGTATTTAAATCCACATGTGTACCATGAACCAGTTTTTCTGGACTCACTCTGGATAGCCATGGATTGGCCTGTCTGTCAGGGCTGTTAACCTACCTAAAAGAATCCATAAATGTAACTGTCAGTGTAAAGTGTTGTTGTCTTGCCATTTAAATGCTTTCCTCTACCCTGACAACAATAAAACGCTGGAAGAAACACATTTACACACTACTCGTCTGTTAAGTTTTGGGTCCAAAAAAACACCTCCTATCCATGACCAAGTGTTTTCTGTACCAACCTGGACATATGTACTTTGGTGTTTGAAAATGGTTGTTACTGGCCTCTTGTCTACAAAACAAACAGGGCAAAGGCTGAGAGAGCAGAAGGACATGAGATGTGGATGAAATGCTCTGTAAACTGAGCTCCAGCTTGTGCTTATGTAGACCCCCTCTTAAATCTTGGCCGCTTTTACTATGTACATCTGGACCCATGGGAGCCTGCCTTTGTTTATGCGGCCAGAGTAAGACAATAGATACTCCGGGTAAAGCCCACTAGCAAAGGTGTCTGTTTACCATGACAAAGCTGAGGGCCACGTAGTGGTCACCACTGCCACAGGCAAAGCAGCTCGCCAAAGTATAAATCCTTCAACTAAACACATACACAGTGCGGAGTGTGTACAAACACGTGAATAAACATACACACAAATATAAACCCAGAGAAAATACAGAAACACACACCCCGTTCTGCAACACACCACCCACAGCCAACCACAGATATGTAGCACACAAGATGAGAGATTTGAAGTGTTTGGGGAGTTCCAAACACTGTTTCTTTTGTTTCTGACTGCTTTTCTTCACATGACATTTTTAGATTTTGCAAGCAGTGCAAAACTGAAGTAATCTAAGTATCCACTTGTCTCCTGCTTTTAGAAACCCTTTTCAGCACCAAGGAGGCTCCTTTGAGTCATATTTGATGTGGGCTATGGTACTATCATATATATATATAGATATATATTTATTTACCCTCACATCCCCAGAATCTTAAATTTCCTCTCGTCGTGGTCTGTGGTAATACAAAGATGCAAAGATAAACCAAACCATGAATCACTTGATGCAATATGCACTTCCTACATTTAAATAACATCATTTATTTACTTTTATAGCAAAGTTAATACTGTGTCTTTGCAAAAAAAACACACTGCACCAGATTGAGTCTTGTTTACCATAGTTGAGCAAATGATCCTTGGATTGGATTAGAGCAAATCTTTCCCTGTTGATATCCAATTAAACTGATCCATGGGACTTCGGACAAGCTTGCTTTCCAGATTATTAACAAGAACATAAATTCCCAGTGGCTTTTTCATTTTTTTTTCTTTTTTCTATGACTGCCTATCAAATCAATGACCTTCAGAATATAATACGACTAGGTTTTTGTGGTTTTGATTAAATTCACATACGCTGCTCACGGTAAGCAGGCCTTGAGCTGTTTGCAATATCGTCATGAATGTTGTTTAGTATCGCAATTTGTTATAATACCGTTTATTATAAAGGACATTCAAATATGACTTACAAGACGTTGACCAGTGCGGAAGGCACTCTCCATTTGTCTAAGCATTTTACAATGGCTTCACAGAATAGGACGATTTCTCACAACTATTGCAGTCGATGGTGTATTGTGATGCCAGCTTGTTTGGAAGACAAACTGTTTACCCCTTTAGAAATGATCAGAGTTGAAAAACAACATTAACAAAACAGGAAGCAGGAATGAAAATGCGCTGGTTTAATGATGAAAGGGTATTAAAAAGCCATGCAACTTTATATCCTTGTATTCCTTGTATTGCCATTTATAAGATATTATACTACGTAAGTGCAAAAAAAAAAAAAAAATAGAATATTCTTTTTCACCAACGTGCTCTGAATTTAAGAATCTCTGCTTTGGTATATTTCTGAGAATGCCAGAGAATATTGTAATTAAAAATAGTTAAATGAATTTCAGAAAGTCTAGCTATCCCCTGAAGGCGTGCTGCATACTAACTGTTACTGTTATCGGAATCTCCCCATGAGGATAAGCAGCCAGATAGTGTGTTGCTTGCTGCTTTGTTGATAACACTGGTCAGGGGAGACAGCCAGGGTTGGCACTCTAGGCTGCAAACAGCAGATTGAGGAGATGAGGCAGGCAGCAGCAGAACAGTTAGCTTCAGGGTCAAAGAATGGCATTCCTATTTAAAATGTTGCTTCAGGGATTCATTTTCTGCATTCTAAGATATTGGTTATGGACTGTCTATGCTTGTAGGTGTGTGTGCATATAAACATTGATATCCCAGGCTCTGGCTCTGCTACTTATTTTAAGTTTGCATGTGTTATAATACTGATGTACTGGTGTTTTTTGATTAGAGACTGTCCTCCAAGGAAGATCAACAGCATCAGTCGTTTGAGAAACATGTGTTTACCTCAAAGAGACAAAGCCATTTAGCAGCTGTATTAATTATGATGGAAGCAAAGGAGGAGGAGAAGTCAGATAAATTGCAAGCAGGGCCTTGATTGGTCCATAACCTTAATTATGTGTTTGTCACCATGACAATAAAGCTCCAGAGCTTAACAAAGTGGCAGTTTTAATCCGAACCTGAATGTTTACTTAGACCTAACCAATCATTAACCACAGCTTTGCCACATCATACAACATCATATTATTTTTCAGCTGATTTATAACAGCATTGGGAGGCACAGATAAATGGTGTCATTCTGCTAATGGCGGCGTCAGATTGTTCTAGAGAGCACAAACAAACAATCTATTTTGTCCTTTAATTTGGAGGACTTTACTTGATATCTAGAAATGAAATGTCCACCCCTGAAAGCTAGAGTTGAGTATTAGGGTTTGATTAGATAGGATGAATTAACTTTTCTCATCCAATATTTAACCAAAACTGGGATATTTTCCTGAACATGACCCTAAAAATGTTAATCCTGCTTTAGTGGCCAGTTAGGGTGGAAAAATGGACTCCCATAGCAAATTGGTGACAAATCAGGATACTTTTTTTATGAGGCAGAGTTGTTTTGTTGTGTTCAACCCTGTTCCAGACAAACTGTTGATAATGATTAATGCTCAGTGACTTTTTGTAACATTTGATTAAATGTATCTATTTCTACAACCTTTTCTACAATATTTGACCATGGACACTATGGTTAAGGTTAAGTAAAGGCCATGATTATGGGAAATGATTTCTGGTTTAAATCACTTATGGTGTGGGATTGTTCTTAATTCAATTTAACCTGATTTAACGAGGGAGATTCCAATTAAGGTTAAAAATCTATTTTTCCTGAAATCTTGGCCAAGACAGTCAGCAGCACAAAATCAGAACAAATACCTTCAAACAGATACAAACCAAACCAAAACAGTATTACAACATAAAAAAAAAAAAAAAAAAAAAACATCCAAGAGAGAAAAAAGGCAGCACATACCATGCATCCACCCAACAGTATAGCGGTGCAAGCATCAACATACCAACATCCATCTCGAGTTTCTTTTCTGAAATCAGATACCGGAATGATTGTGTGAACAGTTCCAGCTCTGTGACACTGCACAAATTCCGATATCCTACAAGAAAATTGGATATGCCACTGTACATGCGTGTCACTCCCCCGAACTTCACGCCCTTGCTTTCTACATAGAGGACACACTACTTCCTGTGATGGGATTATTGGCACTGCACATAAACCGTGATCTGCAGAATCTTCCACTGTCAACACAATTCCTCGGATACCGGACAGCAGTAGCAGGAGAACACTGTCACTGATGCAGACCCCTGTTCGTTTTTTTTTTTTTTTTTAGACTAATGGTAGGCAGCTGGACACTTTAAGTCATAAAATATTCTTAATTCAACGGACGTAGAAGACTGAGAATCTCTAGAGACACTGACAATAGAATTAAACATTATTTGTGCCCTATGTCAGAGTTATTGATGAAGTTTTGCCAACTGGTAGCCCTCTCAATTTGACAAAAGCAGATAATAATGATACCCAGCAGCAAAAGATGGTTGAAAAAATCCATATGAAGCGCCATCCCTATATATAAGTCAGAACTACCATATGTACTATTTCACTTGGGAGCTAGAGTCAGCCTAGTTCTTGCTGCTTGTCCTCATTTTTCAAGGGCAAGTTTTCTTTTCTTTTCTTTTTTTTTCACACTAGCACCAGTGGGCTGCAGTCACCAATTCTCTTCCTCTTCCCTCTCTGTCTATTCCTATCTAACTCTTTACTGTGTTCTCCTTCTTGGCCCTGGCTGTGTCTTCCCTCTCTGCTGCCTTATGTACATACATTATTTAACAATCTGAGGAGTGAAAATGCTGTAATAGAGTGTCTCAGCATCCAGCCGGACCACAGAGAGATGTTATTTTTACCAATCTCCTTCGCCCCATTCAGAAGGTTAAATAATGTATGCGTTTGCGGCACATCCACTCTGTTAGATGCAGGAGGGGGGTGGGGGGGCGGGGGGGATGCAGATGGGAGACATCAGTATGCCAAGTGTGTCATTAGGATGACACCATCCAGTGACAGATTGCGGATTCCGGACGAATTTCACCATGGGATACTTGCAGCGAAAATGAGATCAGGTGGTATAGAGAGAGTGGTAAAGGAATCTGATTTCATTTGCTGTCTGCAGACCCAGCCCTCCACCCAACCCCACCCTCCTCCCTGTCTGCTTGTTTCATCTCCATCTCACACTGTTTCACAGTGCTTGTATTCCTCATCCAGTGTGTGTTTTTTTTTTTTTTTTTTTTTGAGTTCAGGTGCTACATCTCAAACCCTCCCTCGCCTTGTAAACAATGAGACTATTCAGCATCAATATCAAGGATGTTACGCTTCTCTGTTTCACCTCACTTTGCAGCCATAATGGTTGATATTTCTATCATCACCCACTGTTTATCCATAACGACTTTATCTCCCCTTTCAGCAAATTAGCCAAAGGATCCCTTGATCCCCTGCTCCAAAAACAGCTGCATTGTGCCGCATTCATATGGAAATAGAATCCAGAGAAAATACACACAGTGGCATGTGTGTATTGCCAGTAGACAGTGAGTTCTTCTGGCTGTAAGAATAGACGAGGTTCAGGTCGAGTCTCCTCAGTGATATTAATGTTTTCTTTTGAGTGACTGTGTTCACTGTAACATACAGTCCAGAGGGCAAGTGTAAAGGTCTTATATAGGACATGACAGTGAAGCATGTCAAATATCAGTGCGCCTGGTTGGGTTCGCAGTCACCTGTTTGTCTTGTGACAGATGACTTTGTCGACATATTTAGAATGGCAAGGACCTGCTGCTTTTGTTGTTGTTGTGCTCCTCATTCAGTCACTGCCACTGCTCTGGCCTTTGTCTATAGAATTTAGCCATTAATTGTAACCGCAGCGATTAACTCAGGTGAATGCCTTTATCTTCTTTTTGTGCTCTGGCTTACCTCAACTCGCTGGCATCTTGAAGCCTGACGTGCTGTTGGGCACGCACGATAAAAACTGGTTTGTGCAGTTAAAATGACAAATATCCATTTATACTTTCAGTCACTGATGGGATTTTAGAGTTCCGTGACGCAACAATTTTGAAACTAATGCAAGTGTTTTATTTAAAATTACATTACCAATATTGATGTTTATACAAGCTGTTGGCTGTCATACTTCATCATGAAATTGGCCATCATCGGAGGACTACTTAGGCCTTTGAAAAATATTGATGCCGTTTGCATCATAAACTTGCATCTATCTATCTATCTATCTATCTATCTATCTATCTATCTATCTATCTATCTATCTATCTATCTATCTATCTATCTATCTTAGAGTTGCACTTGCTTGGAAGTTGTTGGGATGGAATTCATATTTATGTGCAGAAAATGCTTCTTTTTATATATGCAAGAATTTTCTAACAGTATAGAAAAATAACTATTGAAGCGGATTCTCTTTCATACTCAGCAACTGATTAGTGTTTGTGTATCATGGTATCGATTTGTGTGCAATCAAACCCTGAAGCCTCCTTGAAGGATTGCACAGTTGAGTGCTCAGAGGTGCATGAATAAAATCTGTTGTGATGATGATGATGAAAATAATACTGAATTAATTAGTAGACTAGATCAGGGGATTCATTCAGACATGTCCAATGATGAAGTAACACCTCTCTTTAATTATATTTGAGAACATGCTGGAAAGTGCTACCGTCATCAGAATGAAAACTGCAAAAAAGGGTGGAAATGCAACTACTTTTTCCTTCTGCGTTACAACCAAGCCCCAGGAAACTGCATTTCAGGCAAAGGCGAAAGCTATCAACTATTTAATAGATGGTTCTCTGGCCTTTGTTGACAATGACAAGTGTCAGATCAGGTGTCCTTTAGAGGAAGATTTATTCCAGAACGAATTGGACAGATAAATCCAATTAAAATTGAGTCTGTCAGGAACAAAATCTCTTTAGATTGAAAATGGGGATTCAGGCTCCCTCTCCCTCCATATCTCAGACTCGCCGGGTAACGTGCAGATTTTCCTCACCAGACACCTAGACAAACCATCCATCCTGTATGACCTCTCTTCCAACCTGTTTAAAAGTTGAGTCTAATTCCTAGCAACCATCAGCTAAAGTTCAAACAACAGATTCTGCAGCCAACTGCAGGAGTTATGTATTTCCAGTGTTCATAATTATGTTTAAACCAGGCAAATTGATTGGGTGACAGTGCAGGGAAACTGAGAACTAGGACATATGCGCCTAATGTGTTTTAAGCACTGTCATAAATTAGTTAGCATAAGTTTCATGGTGAGCACATATTCCACTTCTCCTACTATGTTGTCAGTGCGAGCAGAATCTATTTTGAGGCAGAGGCATTCTGGGAGAATCTCTTGGGATAATAGTGTTGGGAACAAAGTGCTGCGGCCACACTGATTACACAAAAGTTAAGTACAGCTGCATGGCTAATGAAGTTGACATGGCGCTAATGCTTTTGATGCAGTTCATTCGTTTCAGTTGTCAATGGTGTAACAAGCTTAAGTTCATCATACTACTGTATTTAGGGGGCGGATCCAAAACCTCTAAACTGCTCTAATGAGAGATTGAGTGATTCCAAGTATTGTGTATGATCTATATGGACACTACACTAAGCTTCACTTCATGTTCATGCAATGTTTTATGGTGCTCCACGTAAAGTGGCACTTGATGATTATGCTATCAGTACTCGTTGCTTTGCTCTGTTTCAATTTAAAATATTTGAAAATCTGCTTTGTAATTTCTCTGCAGTACTAAATTAATGACTGCAATACTCTCCTCTCACCAAACTCCACTGCATGTTATACATATTACAGTATGCACTGTGTTTCTGAGATCAGATTACACACCTATAAGATTTACCGCATGCCTGCGTTCAACTGTGATAAAACGATCACTAATCTCACAAATTACATTTGCATTCTCTTTCACATTGTAGTTGGATTTAGCATTTTGCTTGTGAGGATTTGCACAATGGCAGCCCGCATAAATGAATGTACAAATGATAGAGGCCATTTGCAGGTTTGCAAAAAAATGTATTTGCATTTTGTGTGAAAGGAACGAGGGATTATACAGTGTTGTAGCATTGTGTGTCTTAATGATGTGGGGTGTTTGTCACGGTTTCCTGGATGTGAATGGTCATTTGAATGAATGGTTTAGGTTTAGTCGGTCATTTAAGGACAGCTTGAAAGCAACAATGAAAAACTTAAATCAGTACAAAAAGAATTACATTTAATATACAGGTGTAACATAAAGTCCACCTGGGAAGTTTTCCAACATATGGATATGTTAATGGCAATTGCTTTAATTAATTGCATTGGGAAAAAAGTATGTATATGATATGATATGTGTTCAGGCTTGACTTATTACTGGCATAATGTGATTTTTGCCACATCTGTTTGGTAGTTGGTGTTAAAAACTCTATACAGTTATTCTTTAAAATAGAAATGGTTGTTGCTCCAATATCACTGTTTTTCAGCAGTCAGAAAACTCTAAAATTAACCCAGACACATCGCATTAATAACTAATTTCTAGATTGTTTCTGAATCAGTATGCAGGAGCAGACACTCTCAACTGTCTCACATGGTGTTCTGCTGTTGTCTTTGATTGAGATTACAGACGCGCTGTGGGAGCTCAGCCGAAGTTGAGAGCTGGATTAAGGTCCCCTTATTACAACTGAAGGATACCCAAGTTACAGCTGTGTGTGAGTGATAGACAGTGTCTCAGTTGCGAGAACGGGTCGTCTTTCGGGGGATCAGCATCATCACTCTGCCTTCTGATAGACAGCCAAGGGTTCAGGAAAGGTTACGAGAAAGTTCTGTAGCCGACTCCTGGATATACCCTAGTGATGTGTGTGAACGTTTACAGATGAATTTCCTTTTGTTTGTGGAAGAGCTGTCCGCTGAAGCTTCCACCGCAGCAAGCAATGTATGGTGAAATGGAAAGGCTCAAGAGGAATAAATTAGCAAGCCACTCTCAATTATGTAAAGGAGTTTTATTCTATCTCAAGCAGGCAGTGTGGAATCCCCATCAATTATAAATCCTGAACCACATCCCAGCGGTTATGGTTTCTTTTTCTTAATATCTACTCTGGCTCCTTATTATATCATCCACTGGTATGTGAATAAGAGTTTCTTTGGTATGCATTTACATCTGTGTGGGGATGATTGGAGAGAGAAGGAAGTGTCTCTGGTCCTATGAGGGATGGTGTGAGGAATAAGCACAGAACTGGCCAGAGGCTGTAAAGCGATTGCAAAAGATTCAATTGGATTTAAGGTTAGTCTCTGTTCATGGAATCTGCCATATCCAATCCTCACTACAGGCTCAGTTTGATTCAGTGGGCTATATAGGTTGAGAGGCCTGTGCCTTGGATACATGCCACATCTTATCCTCCCTCCTCCACCACAGGTTATACCACTCCATACACACGCATGCAAGTAACCGCCAGTTTGGTTTAAAAGTGCTATGTTTAGCATATTTAAACTCCCATATATCACTGTCAAATTAATTGCAATACCTCTGTATAATTACCCATAACAAATGAGAACATAGCTACGACTATTTCTCACACCAGGGGTATTGTTATTGCTAGTGTTTCTCTAAATTAAGATCACTTCCTATGAACCACATTGCTCCGTGTTGCAAGGAAAATATTGCTACTTGTTCTCCTCCTCCTACAGAGTCTTGCTCTGGGCGTGTTTGTTTTAAAGATTAGGAAGAGGAGTTAACAGCTGAAATAGCTTATCTGCATTTTAATTAGGAAAGAGGAAATATGATTGATCGAACAACAGGGTGTTTCTCATTGTTTTGTGCTCCTAAGGACACACTCTTTCTGTCTTATTTTGTCCTGCCTTTGTTTAATTTGTTTTATGGTAGCGGTCACTAGGAGCAACCTGTAGAGCTTCGCAGGAAGTTGATGTCCCCATTCTTAATCCTGCTTACAAAGATCTGATTGGTCGATTTTTTTTTTTTTTTTTTTTTCTCCAACAGCAGTCAATGAGCACGATATTGGATCTATTTGAATTGCTGGTTGAATCCGAGATGAGGGAAGCTGTGCTTGGCCATTACAATTTGTGAAAATCTGTGGGGTTTTGTGCAGTAGGGAATGTCCAACTCTGAGACGTTAGCAGTGAAAAACAAGCACATACATAGCAACTTTACTGCATTTTTTTTTTTTTTTCAATTCCACCATCTGGCCCTGTTTCTCTCACCTTTACACCACACGCCACCATTAATATTGACCTCATCATCACCCGACTCAAATGTCTCTTGTCCTGCATGGCCCATTATCAGGCTGCAAAAAATAGAGAATAAAAAGGGAAGTCGTCGACTCAAAAGGGCAGACTCTAGTAATAGAAGGCCATCCACTTCATGAATGTGTTAGACTAATAATGGGGAAATCTCTTACAGAGGTCAGGTCAGCTCCCCCTTTTCTGAAAAATGAGACCAACCGGATCCATTCTTCGCCCTTCCACGTGTCATGATTTGTGGCATGTACGGTCTTTCTCTGGCAGACAGAATTATTTAGTCACTGTACCGTGTTAACTAGGTTTCATTGGGTTCAGCTGTTTGACTGGATCAGCTTTTGAAAGGTTGAAGATTTTCTTGGATTAAAGTTTCTCTTACGAGCTGAAGTCTTCGGATTCTCCAAATTGTGGTCAGGACAGATCCACTTGAATGGGTCTCACCATATCTGGTTCTAAGATTGCTTTTTAGAAACTGAACCCAGATTTGTACATTATCTTTACATTTTTTGTGCAAACGTATAAGTGTGACATGTATCTGGAGAATGGTATTTTTGGAAGCATAGATGTGATAACCATTCGACCCTGGAGCCAAGGGGCTCTCAGAGGTGCCTGGAGAGGAAGATTTGACTGACTCCATTTCAGCAAGTTTATCTAACCCACTTGCTGCCAAAAATGCCTCTCGGGTCATTTAGCCACTGTCAACAATTCAGATGAGGCTGCTGGCCCATGAAGGATAACAGAATGGCGGCTCCTCATACACTCAGCGTGCTAGGGAAGCTTTTAGTCAAAAAAGCTTTGTGTGTTCTCTTATGCTCATATAAAGGACATTGAGGTTAACATATAGAATGGTAAGCTATTAAGCTTCTACTTACCCAGTAAGAGACACCCACGTCTGCACTTCCTCTCAGGTTTAAGGAGCTTTTTTAGATATTTTTCTTTGAGCTCATTGTTGTGCAGAGCTAAAAGCAGAGTGAATGTTGGACCTACATTTCTCAGGCAGACAGAAACCATACTAAAATCTGCTCCATATACAGTAGGCATTTTTTTTTAGTGCTTTTGTGGAATTATTCTGCCCTCATGGCAAAGAAATCAATGATTGCAGCTTTAAGGGATTTTCAGCAATGTAATAAAAAAAAACCAAAACAAATGTCAGATCCATAATATTGACTGGTCTTTTGGTTATAAGCCTAAATCTCGATCATCACCTGTGCAAAAGGACCAACTGTCCTGCAGCCCCTGGCCCTCAGGGTTTCAAGTCTACTGTGTCACAAGTGTGATCGCTTCATTGATTGCAAATGTGTTTGGAAATGCAGTATGAACAGCTGAAGCACAAGCATCACCTAACATTAGGGGCTTATGATGACACCTGCTTTATTGTAAAAACTTATATTGTATAATGTATACTGTATATATTGTATAAACTTATATTATATTGTGTTAATCTGACTCTGATATTGAATATGACATAACCTATGAAAATTTGTGATTACAAATAGAAGATCGATCTGTCAATTGCAGCATTAATACATTAATATTGCATTCAGGGCTTCAGTGGTAGATAAAGCTCTTGGACTGCATCACAAGTGTATGCATGGTTATGTGTCTTCATGTTATTCACTGCAGGCCCTTGAACTCTAAGCAATGGAAGCAGCTGACAGAATAGCTGATCATCAGCCAGGGTAGTTTTTCCTAATAATTTTGCATTGGTTTGATGTAGGTTTCGCCACTAGTGCAAACAGCATATCTACTGTGTAGTACGGTCCTGATTCATAAAGGCTAAATAGAATATGATCAGAAAGGATGAAATCTCTGTTGCACATCTGATTGTGTTTCCTCTGAAGTGTGGAAATACTCTTGTGAAAATATCTCCACAAAAGGGAGCAAGACTTTAATGTGGTTTAGATTATCTAAACTGACTGCTGCTGTGCTTGGTATATTAGTTCCTTTGCCATTAGTATGCCTGGGAGTATTCTGTAGCTCTGCAGTGATTATCAGCTTGGTAAGATGCAGGGCCACCTCAGGGTCAAACAAAGAAAGGGAATGGGGGCAGCGGTATGGCCCTCTTGGCCTCATTAGTTAATTAGGGTGCAGACTAGCAATTTCACTCACAATGGCCTTTGAGCATGCAGAGAGAATACATGAAAGATACTGGACTCATGCTAGAACAAAAACAAATTTGGATGGGAAAGGGACATAAAAACTGACTCTCAATCATTACTTCATTTTATGTTTAACTGATGATTGCTTGAGTTTGATTCTTGGCTTCTTGTATTAGTTTGTGCAAAAGAAAAATCCAAACAAAACTCACTGGTTGGCTGATGTTGGTCATTTTGGTCCTTGCCACCAAAGGCTAAATCGTCATCTGATGATAGCCAATGTTTTACAAGTTTTGGACTTTGGAAAGTTTAGTGCATACATGCCTCCTGCTCCAGCAGCTGATATTCAATTATGATATTGAGTTTCAGCCCTCAGATGATGTGGCTGTGCTCCACTTGCGTTTGTTTGTTGGATTTATGTATTTTTTAATTTTAAACAGAACTTGTAAAACAGACCTGCATTACTGTTACGCAGGCAACAGTTGCCAGCTATATTTTTAAATATATATATATTTATTTATTTTTTTGGTAAAGGTCTCTGCTCAACAATCAAGAGCCAACACTTTGCTTCAAATGCATTAAAGCTTGCAACCATGACTAAAGCATCTTAAAAGCCATTAGCTGTACCTGATGCAGAGAAGTAAGTGCTGAAGGTGGAAGGGACAAAAAGGCACTCTACTCCATGCCTAGGTTTTTCATCTTTGGAAGAAGGATTTCTTTTTTGTAGTTTGAAAGAAGACAGCGAGTTGCCAGCTATCACCACAGCAGAGTTTAGTTTTATCCCTGGAATAGCTGATCCTATGAGTTATTTCAGCAAATGTTAGAGTCAGCACAGACCAGAATAGTCTGGCTTGTCCACACTCATCCAAACGGACTTCCTGTATGTGCATATCTTTGTATATATTTTTTTATAGTTTGAGGTAAATAACAGTAATTATTAGGGAAAATTAATATTAATACATTCCGGCATTTTTTTTCTTTATATATATAGATATATTTTTTTAGAATGCTAATCCGATTATTGTTTTGGTTGAATAAATCTCTTTTAATTACTGTCCTCCCTTCATTTAAAACATATTACATTTTCTTTCTCCAAATTATAGCTTGGCCTCTGTTGTATTGCTATTAATTATAATGTACCAGGGGCTTTGACCTTATGACAGAAAGACCCTGCAGGAAGTTAATTGGTAGGAGCTGAAGCATATTCAGGTCCAAACCGATTAAAATGACTTGGAAATACTTTTCATGATCTGCTTCAGAACTCCGATGCTTATAATTTGTGAAAGAGAGGACAATAAATTAAAGCCCCGCAGAGCCAACTTTTGAACAGTGTCAGTTTGTATATCATTGCTTGGTAGTTTATGTACCAGTCTAGTAAATCACACAGGTTACAACAAAGTAGAAATATTTTTATAATACAGTTGTTGCACCACTAGCTACACTAGCTATAATACTGTCATACATAATAATGTAATATAATACTGTCATGTTATTCTGTCCATTTCCAACATTTTGATTCAGAGCAAGATAGTCAACAGCAAGGAGCCAGATTGTAATGGAATGCTGTCTGGATGTTCATGGTTTCCAACCCATCTTTTCCTCTAGCACCAACATCAGATCATAATTTCCACCCAACCAACAATTTGTTCCATGAGATGGTATAATAAAGGTAGAATAACCATGAGATTCCATGTGGTTATTTATGGTTCCGAGAAGATGAAATTTGCGATCTTTTTCGCTATAGTGGCATGTCAAAGTGTTCACTCATGCCTTATGCACAAGAGATGTCACATTAAATTTACCCTGAAATTTAATGAGAACATCTATGTTCATCACACAATGTCTCCTGATGGACTAGGCAGAGTGCCGTGGAATTTCCCGAGCACAGCTTTGTCCCTCAGCTGCAGCTCCTGTGGGCAGCTAGCAGAGTTTTTGATCTTCGCCTTGTTTTTTTTTTTTTTTCAGAATGTTCGGTCATTACGCCCTTTACCCTGACTCGTTTTACATGCAGCCAGATTTCATGCTGTAGCTGTTTTTTCACCCTTCTGCTGCCCTTTTCAGCCTTTTAGCCTTTTGTATAGCATTCTCTCCACGTTTAGTAATTAGGTGCTGTCAGAATCAGGGGCCTCAAATTAGTTAGACTAAAAAGGGACCTTTCACTGTTTGGCCTCTGTTTAATAACCAAACATTAATAATGACAGGGGAGGAGCAGCAGCTATTGGAAATGTATCAGTGAGTTGTTTATTTGGAGATGATGGGGGGGACACAGTTTTGATCAGTAGAGGCAGACAAATACGAGGCTGTACGAAGCAGCCATGTCTCAAACTTTTCACGTTGCAAGTTCCTAGAAATAAGCATTTAAAATGCTTAATTTCTGCAGCACACATTTTTGTTTCACTCCTCTCCACTTATAATGCACTTGGCTGACAACTGAAGTGGTGGCGGGTTGGGGGGAGAGAGGGATGATGGCAACAACCGTAATCCTGACAAAGCTGTGTTGGTGAATGACTGAAAGATGTGAAGAGAAGGAGCTTAGTAGCTGACGTGTCTATGTCAATTTGATTAAGGCCTGACACCCACACACAGCACATGGAAACGGCTGCTTAGTGCTTTGTGCAGTCTCTCGAAGTACAGCAGGTTAATGATAAATGGTGGAGACAGTTTGGAATGTGCTTCTGAAAGGCTAATTTTTGCTGCTCTGAAACACAAATTGGAAACATAATGCTAAAAGTTAGGGGGTTCTGTGTAGCAGATGTTATGTATACTCAATGCTCACTTGCTAATTCATCTCGCTTTCAAGTGCAGATTACCATGTAAAATGACTACAGGCAATATACGAGTACCGATATTACTTTTCAAGCACTATGACCATATACCTAAATCCCATATACTCTATGACCGATTATGGTGGCGCAGTGATAAACACTCCTACGCTATAGGGGATGCTTCATTCGGCTAATCGACACATTCAGGTGCCACTGTAAATATTGGAATTGTTTCCACAGACATCAGGCTTCAGCTGAATGATGTTGGGATAGTTTTCTATTCTGTATACGTAGATAGAAATACTGTTTTGACAGCAATTGTTTGTGTAACAGTGTACTAAATCAAACCTCCTGTACCAAATGGTTCAGGAATACCCTTACTGTTACACCCCTAGTTATTACAGTAGCACTAATATTCCAACAACCCCAATTCCAAAACAGCTGCAACATGGAAATTGTAAATGAAATCAGAATCCAATGACTTGCAAAGCTTTTTGACCTACGTTCAATTTAATACTGTGCAAAAGCAAGATATTTGATATTCTCATTATGAATTTGATGCAACACATTAAAAAAAAACCCAAAAAAAATGCAACAATGTAAGAACATTTATCAACGCACAATTGCAAGAAATTTAAAATATTAAAATATTCAGAGAAATCTCTGCACATAAGGGACAATGCCAAAAATCAACATTGAATGTCTGTGACCTTCGACCCTTCAGGCAACACTGCATTAAAACCCAGCATTATATTCAGAAGGTCATTGTCAGTGTAAACAGTGTCGTCGTCGCATCGACAAATGCAAGAGAAAGCCAGATATCAACAACATTCAGAGACGTCTGCAACTTGGTGGTGCATAAGTCTGTATAATCTCATATTAACTGCTGCACAAATTGATGTTTTTGCATTGCATTTGGGCGTCCAAGGATAATCTATATTTAAGATTTAAAAGCATTTGACACCAACTTCCGATCTTTTTTTGGCTACAATGGACAAGCAGAATCGAACTCCAACATCCTGTACAGAGACGCAGTCACAGCAACTGCACAGGCAAGTTCACTGAAGTCAAGCATGAAGATGAGGGAGTGAGATAGCAAGTGTACACAGGTGAGAGATATAGCTCATGACCAGTTCACGGTTTATAATAACACAGGGCAGTGTGGATATATTCATTTCACAGAGGAGACAAGTGTATACGGTGAGATGTGTGGATACCAATGCACTTTATCAAAATAATACTTTCAGACCTCCAGATTTTGGAGCAAACTCTTCTTACCAGAATACTTTTATGATCAAGAGCAAATCATACAACCTATTGTACCAATGACCTTGTGTACAATGGTCATGATTACAGTTATGTTGCATGTGTTGGTTGAACTCTCTGAGCCTGTCCAACAGGGTGATCAGTGCCCAGACATGTAAGCTCTAAACGCCCTAAATGCTTTTCTTGCCACAAATATTAGTGCATTATATGTTTGAATCCCTGTAAAAAGGTTGAAGACAATATATGTTGTAACTTTTTTTTATGAGCTAATGCCTTTGAACTAATTCTAGTGGGTGCTGCACCCCTACTGCGCTTCAGTGACTTCTACCATTACCAATGCAGCTCAAACTCAATGTGATATATGGATACAAGCAGGTGACAAATAAAGGGATACAACCTGAATGAACACGTAAATAAATCTAACAAACAGATGCCTCCATACAGGTGTTCCACATGATGAAAGAACGCAACATCCCATCAGGCTCCGTGACATAACATCGTAGAGCTTAACCACGCATTTAGATCAAGACGAAAAGATCTAAGTGACTTTGAAAATGGGTTCAATATTTAGGCACAGGTGGCAGAGTGCTTCAGGCACAAAGAGAGAGAGAGAGAGAGGAAAAAAAAGAGATGTCATTCCCCATATGAAGTGGGCGAGTGCATTTGCAGCATTCACAAAGAGAATGGTACAATCCGAATGCTTGAGTCCTATAATGGAGGGGTTTGGTGGGAGTTTATGCTGTGGGGCGCATTTTCCTTGTACGCTTTTGTTCCACTTGTCCCCTTTCGAGGGCAAGGTTGTATCCGGAAGGTTCTCTTCCAGGAAGAAAATATCCTCTTCCCAGCAGCATGAGGGCTCACCAGATAGTTTAATGGGAATGCCAATATGAATCGTACTGTATGCTATGGCCTCCACCCAGCTGAGCACCTAAGGAAGATTTCGGAAGGATGTGTTAGGCAGAACTCCCCACCACCGTCGTAAAAATGCTTTTGCTTGGAGGTATCTCTCTGCCTTGACTGACAGGTCAGAGAAATGGTTTAAAAAGACGCTGCCTAGTCTATAGGGAACTGGTACCAAGAAGGCGTGATGGGAGTGATGTGTCGGTATTTATGCAGTGTTGTAAAAGATGTACTGGAGGTTTTCGGAATGCCTGCCAGAAATCCTTTTTGAAGTTTATGGAGAAGCTTCTTCATGTCTGCAGGGGTTAGATAAGGGTTAGATAGAGAGCTTGGGGTCTGTGAAGCCTACAGAGACATTCTACTGTATGTTATATGAGGCAACGCAAGTTGATTTGACTTGACTGACATGGCTTTGAGATGGGAGAAGAAGGCTTTGCAGAGGGGCTTTGTGTGTTCGGGTGAGGTCTTCCATATCGCATCTCTCTGCTCTATGGCATCAGCTTCACCAAAGCTAGGGCTGACTTCTGCTCAGAGCACAGTTTGTTTGTAACTTCCCCCTAGAACAAATCACACAAAATTGTTTTGCAACAGTGTTTGACCCGTTTAAATTGGAAAAGGATTTGCATAAATGCTACTTCATGTTTAAATGACCCATCTAAAAGACCCATACCCCAGACCTAAAGATTAGAATACATTTGTACATGACTTTAGGTCTTCTTTTTTTTTTTTTTTTCTTGCATTATTGAGAAGTCAGTCTCGATTCAGTCAGAACTTCAGATATGTCTGACCTTAACTACAGGCTGTGCTTTAGTACCCCTCTTGTTATAGAGCATGTGAGGCGAATACTCGCATTAGAATCCTATTAGATTCCCAGAATAGATCTTACGCAGCTTATTTCACCTGGTCCCAGGGATGAGTTTCTTTCACTGCTCTAATTCTGCTTGAGAGACAACCTAATACCTGCTCTTATTAAATCATCATATCAAAACAAGAGTTCTCTAAGCAATCTTAAATTATGTAATTTAGAAATGCCACAAGTATGTCTGCTTTGGCATGAAATTGTAAGCTTACGGGGTCTTAAGACAATCAAATATGACTATTTGTGCGGCGCTTATAGTCCTTAAATATGGGGTTGCAAACATAATCTCTCTTCAGAATGTCAAAAGGAGTGCGCTGCAAAATGTCTGGAATCCTTTTGACTCAGTTCAGTATGGTATACATATCCACATGTCTGTGAGTTTTCAAATGGAGTCTGGGACCTCTGTCACATGTCATTAATCTTTCTGTTTGGTGTTCCACTTCTTATTTTTGAAATAAAAACAAAGATGTTGTGTATCATTCATATGAAATAGAAGAGGGTTTTTCAAAATTGTTTTATAATATATCAAGAAATAATTTTTTTCTATTACCCAAGGGGAATTAAGGAGGGACTCGTCAACTAATTTTGTAAGAGATAGAAAAATAAGCCTATTTCGGGAAAATGAGTTTCCCATTGGAAATGTTTTAGAGGGTAACATTAGGTGGTCGGTGTGCTCGGATCCTTCTCAGGTCTTTGTCCTCATCTCGAACGTTTACAAGCATTCATAATGAACAATCAAATTTGCATAAACAACAGTAACAAAAAAATAATAATATGCTCTGATGCAGAATAGTGCACCTACACCTCTCCTTGCTGTACAGTACAACATCAGTCTGTTGCTCTCGAAGCGTATGTGCTGTATGGATCCCAGTGTGGCCCTACAGTGTGCAGTCTGCCCCTGCATAGTGTGTGCTTGCTCCGACATGACTTGCATGTTAAGCACCAACAGCTGACTGTTGTAGCCTCCTTGTAATGGAGCCAGTCACCACCGGCTGCCAGGCCTCATTTAGGCATGCAAACCTCCTGATCCAAGACGGGAAAGAAGCTGCCTCAAACTTCAGGTTTTCCCCAGGAGAACCCACTTCTTCTTCTTGTTTGTTCACTTCATAAACACGCGGCTCAAGTGAAATAATGATGGCCATGTGGCATTTGTGCTGTTACATAACTGGAATTAAAGAACACTGCGGTGTTCAAGATACTAAAAGCCTATTTACAGTAGCAGGCTTCAAAGTCCATAATTCTCTTGCTGGAGAATGGCCAGCACTGAGATCCTCACTCTGTCGTTTTGGTCATTGTTATTAAAACCTCGCAGGCATATTTGCTTCAAAGTGTGGAGGGATTATCAGTAAATTAATACACCATTTCTAATACTTCTTCTGAGCTCACCATGAGTAGCCTTGAATATGCTTTTCCATCTAACTTCTTCCATAACTTTGTCAAATTAAAAACTTGTATAATCATTCTGCGGAGAAAGCTATTAAATAGGCAAACATAGGATTGGTGTGTTTGAGTGTCTATGTATGAGATGTATATGTGGGTAAAGAGGGAGTTAATTTATGCTTTTAATTTTCTAGAGCTCTTATAAAAGAGCATACTGCGTTTAAACCGTGTTTATTAAGGATAACACTAGTGTAATTTTTGATCTTATATTGCCCTGATTGCTTATGAAAAGCAAGTTTAGACTTATTATGGCGAATAAGGGGGGAAAAAAAGATATGACCTGGTTGCAGTTTCATAGTTTTTATGTATATATATCATTATTGAAAACTATATTACAGTGAGGTTAATGTTCTGTTAATGTGTTGCTTTAAGACTTGGGAAAATTGTTGCCTGGTGCCTGGTGGTACATGGTGCATGTTGCAAATAAGTCATACATGTAGTTATTAGATAACAGGGTTTCAGCAGTGAACAGTACCTACACCATGGGATACCATCCTCCATGTGGATGCAGTCAAATAACTTCCAGTGTGTTGGGTTGCTGTGGCCTCTAATTGCCTGTATGGATGTTTTTTTTTTCCAGAAAAAAAAGAACAGGTTGCATAAAGGTTCGAGGGTAGAAAGTGTCATCTTTGGTTGTACAGTTGTGCTCCCCTCATACCTGGAAATACATTGGACATGGCACTGGAGGTCTACAGGGAGAGAAAGGCAGAATGGAGTGTTATTTATACAAACATTGTTCAGAGCTGAGGCCGCTGTGCAGACAGAAACATTCTCAGTGCATTACAATGAAAGTATGGCAGAAACCTGATAACCACGAT
Source organism: Protonibea diacanthus (assembly GCA_028641955.1). Classification (NCBI taxonomy): domain Eukaryota; kingdom Metazoa; phylum Chordata; class Actinopteri; family Sciaenidae; genus Protonibea; species Protonibea diacanthus. The sequence goes on from CM053990.1 coordinate 13,767,520, forward strand.
TTTCCAGGGGTTTCTCCAGTTTGGCTATATTGAGCTACTGTATCCAAGTTAGTTAGTATGGTTGTGTGTCAATAACACCCTGTCAAGGGCAGGTATACCGCTGTTTCATGTTAGCTATACTTCATTGTCCTTAGTATATGCAGTGACTGGCTTGAGCATAGTATTGTGTCTTGTTAAAATATTTAAATTTCAATCTCCTGCATCGGCACGTAGCTAACTTAAGCCCATTGCTCAAATTAACAGGCGCCAGTCTTCTCGTGTACAGATAATGTTTTACCACAATATTCCTACAGTTTGGGCTAAAATATGCCCTTTAACCCAGTTTTGCTGCTTCAGCGGGCATACTTTGATCACACACGTTTTAACTTTAATAATTGAGAGCTTGTTGTCTCTATCTGACAGACCCAGTCATGGGCCTACGGCTAAGATGAGTCAAACTTGTAACTAAGCTCACTTGTTTTAACCTTCGCTTTTACACATTTAATAAACATGGCCCTTGTGTGGTTTGATGTATCAGTGCCAACTAGTAAAAGATTGAAAAAAAAAAATGGCTAAAAAAATGCCTTCCTAACTGTAATAAGTACTTCTGGTGGAAGTTTGTTTTGTCCAAGCCGAGTCTCAGGTCCTTATTTTTGTGACTCAAGCCAAGTCTCATGCACACAGCTCCAATCTTTATTCTGGACACGCTTCTCCTAAAGAACACAAATATTTGTTGCCACAGACCAACATCGCTGTAGGAATAAGGATGTTGTGAATAGATCAGTGTTGTTGCCAGATATAATAGAAAAGATAACATGCAGCCATGCATATGACAACAAAGGGTATAATTCAGAAAAAAAAAAAAAATATATATATATATATTCAGCACTCTTCTGCTGAAGAAAGAGGCAGGTGTTTGTTCCAAAGTCTAGATTTACAGATTTTCCTTCTCCCGAAAATTACCATCATCCTTGTGTTAATGAAGATGCTGATCCGAGAGATGGTAGAAGCGCTGTTTGTTAAAGAGCGTGGTGCTGTGTCTATACGTGCCTAAGCGGTATGAAGAGTAAAGAAGGACTCCCAAGAGTAGAAAAAGGGGTTTATGAGTCTTCGGAGAGAACTGAAATTGAGGGACAGGCTTACTGGATAAATATTAGATTGGTGTCATGAGTCGGCACGTCAGGGCACAGATAGCTTCATCCTTTATCCAAGCTGTCTCGTCACGATGCCAGACACTTCTTTCTGTCCTTCCTTTTAATCTACACCTCCTGCCCCCAAATCCCTTTTGCCTCTGGGCAAAGCTTAGTTTACCTTTTCATTCATGTAATTTAGGTCAGATTTTTACTTAATTTCAGAGCTTTGATGAAAATTTTAAAGGATCATGCTGGTGTTACTGAATGTTTTAGCATATTTAAAACAAATTGTATAATGTACATGCATAATCCTAATTAAATTTTACATAATATGTATAATTTAATTACATTCTCTGAAGCATCAACACAGGACCATCCAAATCTAACAAGTGTACAACTCTCAAAACAAAGAAATGTCACCATAAGTGCAGATGCAACCAATACTTCAAAATATCACTTCGTCTGTTTGTATTTGAATCAACATATCAGTCCATGAAAGTGTCCCCCCGCTCTCTCCCCTTTCTTCAAATCAAGAGCAGCATCTCTGGCAGTCCAAGAGAATGAAATAAAATTCCACACGCTGCAGAGGGTACATTTCTGTTTTCAAGTCTTCACAGCGGGGTGTCGCCCGGATCATTGCAAACATGACCTTGCCTTGTACTTTTCAGCGAGATGGGCACAGTGTTCAAAGCGATGTCACCAAGTTTTTGATCTCGTGCAGGTGTTCTGTCTCAGTTACCCAGTCTACTCTATTGACCACAATATATCTCTCATTTTATTATTATTATTATTATTATTATTATTATTATTATTATTTGTTTTATTTCAATCTAGAGTACCCTTATTCTCTACACTTTGGAACTACAGATAAGGCTTTTAGATATTCTTTTTTTTAGCCTGTATTTAGTAATGTTTTGAGAAATTGGCACCATTAAAACTTAGCCAAATTAGCTACAAGCAGTTCCCATTTACGATGAAGTGCAACAATTTAACAATAGAAGATATTCTGCTCTGAAGTTATCAGGGATGTCTTTCATATGATTTTCAAGCAAATTATTATTAGAGAGGAGATAGAGAGGCAGAGGCAGACACTGTATGAAAAGTGTTTTTTTTTTTCGTGCGTGCATCAAGCTGAATTTTAAAATCCGTGTATCATGTTCAGATTTCACAGAGATATAGCTCCAAGCATCTAGTAGTTTTGAATTACCTTGATTGCCTTTCACTTCACACAATAACGTTGCCTCACATGACATCTCCCCAATCTGCAAAATCACAGTGCCTCTGTTAAGAAGGAGCCCTTCAAAATGGACCTCTCTTTTTGATATAAAATACCTTTTTCAATTTTTATGCATTTGAAAAAAAAAGACAGAATGTGTCATTCCCATATTTTTTTATTACATAGAATAATGCTGTTGTTCCAGTCATTGTATTTTCATGTTATAGAGGTTAACGTATTCAGTGATTGTTTCACACTCTTGTTCTCTTGTTTTTTCATCACACATTCTTTTCATGGATGTGTTAATAAATGGGTCACACCTTACATCACTCCCCTCATGTGCATTGTTTTACCTGTATGTTGTTGACTGTTTTGTTCTATTATTACACTGAGCACAAGCTCTGCAATATACAACTCAGTTTTATCTTTTTGCAAGACGTGTCTTGTCACTCTTTTTGAATGCAGACAAGTGTTTTTTTTGTTTGTTTGTTTGTTTGTTGTGTGTATATGGTTAAAAATGACCATGATGAAAGTCTTAGACATGAAAGTCTTGAACAGTGTATACGATTGAAGTTGTGAAAAGTTTTTATTGTGTAGTTGTTAACAATCCAACCCAAATTGAACTTAGATGAATTTGGCCATCATTACATCATTACCTGGAATCTTATCTAAAGAGAGAATGTTATTCAAACAGGAATGGAATGAGCGGAAAGGTAACCCGTCTGAGCAGATGTCAGATAAAGAACAAGGATATTTCTTTTACTTATTACTCACAATAACCTCTCAGCAGAGATACTTTTTGCTTAATTCAAAAGTAACTTCCTTCTGGAAACACTGCACAAGTGGCCATTTAGAGACATACACTGAGAAAATGGGTCTGGGAATAGCTATCTTTCCCACACCGTCTGAACTTCTCTTTGTTGTCTTTAGTGTTGCAGATATGATCAGTTGATTTTTGGCCAGTTGTCTTAGTCTTAGGAGGCATAGCTAGGGTTTGCAGCATGGTATCTGTGATCTTACTAGATGAGGGAAGGAAATGGATATGTTGTTTTCTTTGTATCTACCTTCAGCTTGTGAAAGCAAATGTACTGCGGGTAGTGGTTTTCCATGCCTCTGGAGCTCTAGAGCTTGCATGCTAGCTTGGAACAAGGGCCAGGTCATTTAATTGGTAGAGGCAGTGTTTTACAGCAAATCAATATTTGTATGACTTCTTGAATAAGCCATAAGGGAGGTATTATTCTCACCGTGAATGGTTTAATGGAATGTGGAAATGAAGTTTGGAACTGTCCTTGACCAGCCTTTTGTTTACCCTTAAATGTAAGTTAATTTCATTTGACATGGACATAGCATGTCTTTATAAGGGAATACTAAACCTGCTTCCTTCATACTTATGTCTGTTTATCCACCTAAAAGAACGCTGGAAGTTACTGTCCCCATTCTGAGTCTTATTCGCACAACGACTCTTGCTATCTGTCCCAAAATCCATCTTGAAATGGGGAACAGGGCTTTTAGTTACACTGCTCCTGTTGCTCTGACTCTGTTGCAAAATGATTTGATTCTGGTGGAGCTACAGTCACCTTAGGTGTTTTCTAAAACATACCGGAGGCGCTGGAGGAAGGGACATCCGCTTGTATAAGCTTTGACTATGGACACAATGACCTGACTTTGTACCCATGCCGTAATCTGATATCCTGTTCTCTGTACCTGTTATATGTCATATCTGCCTGAAATGTTGTTTTAATGCACTGCTGCCGCCTGGCCAGGACACTCTCACGAAGGACTCTCATGAGTCTTGTAATCCTTAAATACATTTAAAATAAAAGTAAAAAATTGATTAGATTTGGAACTGCGACGTACAATCATGCACAAGCAGCAGATACAGTGTACATCAGGGCTGTCCAAACTTTTTTTTTAAGAGGGCCAGATTTGACAATGTGAAGAAAAGGTGTGAACAAATCTAAAAAAACAATTCTTCCTTTCTTTCACATCTGGGGTCAAATAACAAAGAATAAATTCTATGGAATACGTTAAACTTGCACGAAGTTGACACAAATCTTGGCCTCATGTTCATTTTAAACATGACTTATTATGAGTAATATAAAGTCTACTAACATTCAAGTTTAAAACGTATCACTCTTGCTCTTGTCTTTAACAAGATCATTGAGAAAGTGATACTGCTGTGTCACAGCTACAGATATAGAACACCAGCAGTTTAACGTTTAGTACATTCAAATGCTTCATTATGTCAACCAGAGAAGCTTTGGGCCGCATGAAATCACCCCTGCTGTATGTAGTGTTTTCAGCGAAGATTATTGACAACACCTCCTCACAGGAGGCTTTTGTAAAAGTTAAGACAAAAAGAAGAAAAGAAAAAATACACGTACAAATCATGTCAGTTGGAAGTGGCGTGATGGTGTTAAACCACCACAAAATATCCAAGAGATCACTTGCTCTGGAACGAAGTGATGCTTACGTGGTTATGTGTTTTGTGTGCATTCAACTTTATCTCCACAAGGGGATCATATCATCTCTCCTGACACAGGGATATCTTCTTAAGACGCTTCACATTTGCTAACACAACTGCACATGGAGACGCTCCACATACAATAAACACTTCTAAATACAAAAGCCTATTGTGTACATCCACGTTCTGAATACTGTATATGCTCAGTGTGCTTCATGGCATAATGATGATGGCTTTTCGCATTATTGAGTGCATGGGGGGGAAAAAAGAACAACAAAGGCCATCACTTTGACAGTTTCTTCTTGTGTTTCTTTATGTTTTTTTGTTTTTTTTTACTAAAGCCATGAGATTGTCACATTATGAAACATCTCTTATTGCGCTGTGACGGTAGTTGACTACCTGTCTTTGAATGGCGGGTCCTTGCAAACTATTCCCCTGAATCTCCTGGTGAGAATTGGGCTGACACTGACTCACTCATTTGTGTGAAGTGGCGACATGCTGAAGGCTCAGCGGGATTTCTCCGCCGAGCTCCGGATCACGATTCAGCAGTGTTTCTGCTTCGCAGTCTGTGCTTCACTCCGATGCTGCACATCAGTGAATATAGGAGTCTTAAATTAAACCATGTTTGAAAAAAAAAAAAAAAAATCACATCTCCTGTCACTCCAGCGCACACGTGCAAGCGATGAATTTCCTGATTAGGCTTTTGAAAATTATTACACATTTTAACACTTTTCATTGAATATGCAAGAGTTTTAATGTCGGTTTGTTAGCATGCAGGAAGGAACAAACACCAGGTGTTTCTCTGCACTCGTCTAAATCTCATCTGTGTCACTGTAGCTTTCACTGATGCTGAGAGATGAAGTGCATTAGAGTCTCAGGAAAAGGATATTCTTTGATTTACTGAATTATGCCTTCTAAATCATCTGCCAGAAGAAGCAAGGACGGGGAAAACGAGTGTGAGAGCCCCCTGGAATAACTCAGTCAGGTGGCTCATATAAAGACTCCGTAAAACGAGGTGTAAATACTTACTGAATATGCTTTATATTGCTGCTGAGGACAGATGATCATTTTACCCCAAACAAATCACACCTGAACTACCTATTTTTTTAGTCTTGAGAACTTAATTATTGTTGATACTTGTTGTCTTCCATACCGTTGCTATGTTCTATCCCTGGACTGTGCCCTTTCCATTTCATATCACTTTAATGCTGCCATGAGGTGTCTATAGCATGCCTTGACTTTTCCAAGTGTCAGACAGTTGATTGCCACACAGTCACAGGTACAAGATTCATCAACAGCTTACACCTTGGAAGTGTTGGGAGCAAAAGTTGTAGCTTCTTATAGGTTAATAACGGCCTTGGAGCGCCATCATCCATCATCTCAGGTTTATTTTCTCTTCACTGGCACTGCAAGCACAACTTGTACTATTCACAAGTTATTGATTCAAGATGAAATATTCAGAATACTCAAACAATGAGATAAAGGTTTTTTTTTTTTTTTACACACATAAATTACTAAAAAATCCAGCCTTGCAACATAGCCTTGCACAGCCGCTCACTCAGTCTGTCTAAATAAACAATGAAAAATATGTATTGTCGTGCATTTACATTCTCTGCTTCTTAACACGACTTTCTAGACAGGTATGGATTTAGCATCACCAAATATGAGGACAGGGAGGACTGAACATGATGCATTTATCTACAGCCATTACAGATGATGATATACACAGTCACACTCCAACTATTATTTGTACAATTAGCATTGCTTTCGGTGTACGATATATCCCCGGAAAGCGAACCTGCTAATAGACCTGGCAGGTTGACAAGCTCCTGGTATAAAATCTAGACTCGTAACCCATCTGCACATAGAGGTGTTGCACTCTAGTGAGCATGAAAATTTCATCCCAGAGTTTCATTCATGGAGCGTATGCCTGAAAAATGGTTGTTCTTTTGAGCAGGCAAAACAATTTGATTTTGAGCCCCGCTTTTTTTTTCCCCCGTGTGCTTTGCCCCCCGTGTCACCATTCCTCTCACTTGAGACTAATGTATGTTTTGTTTTATCTTCTTTTCTCTACCCAGCTGCCATCCAGGTGCAGATCACTCCAATGGTAGGAGAGATCAGCGTGGGAGAATCCAAATTTTTCCTCTGCGAAGGTAAGAGCGACGTCGAACATGCCTCATTTAGCACAGCTCGATGCAAATGTCACCTGATGTTACAAATTGGCAGTATTAATCGAGATCGTTTGATAAAAGTGATACAAGTCAGTGTACTTGCGAGTAGACTCTCATTAGAAGTTTGGCATTAAAGAAATTCAAGACAAAAGACGAGACAGGGCTAAAAAAAGACCAAAAGACAGGGATGTATCGAGCAGTTTATTCTGAGGAGGTGGTGCGGAGTTGAGATCAGAGTCAGGAAAGGAAGGGGGCTTAGACGAGGTGTGAGAGAGGTGCAGTACGAAGAGATAATGAGAGAGAGGTCTTAGACTTTCTTTGTTTTTCAGCGTTGAATATGTGAAGTTGTCAGCTTGTCTGAAACGCAGGTGGTATTTGCATTAGGTGGGTCAGCTGTCTGACATTATACATGAATACAAATGTACGGATGGTACATGATCACACCATCAGACCAGTCTTTATTGATTGCCAGACACAGTAATGTAGCTTTTATTGCTCATTGCCACAGTTAGCTTGTTGCTACTCTGAGATGGAAATCCTTGAGTCAACACAGAGTCTGTGCCCATGTCCATGTCCCCTGTCTCTGGAAAGCCATGCAGCTGTTCCTTATTATAAATATACTATATATATATCAAGCAAGATTTCTTTCCCCTCCTTCTGTACTTTGGATCAAGGCAGAAATCTCAAAGGTGGATGTATCATAGGTAAGGCCAGTGCAACTAGAACTGTGCTTAGCTAGCTACCGCTAGAGGTAAGTCAAAAAATATCTTTTCTGTAGCTTGGTTGAACTGTCAACTCAAAAAGGTCATTACACTGAAACGGTAACCAGCTGACTCCCTCTACTGACCTGTTGTTACACTGCAACTTGCAAAAAACAAACTGTGAGAGCGAAGCCAAATCTCAATATATGTGCGTGCGTGTGGAATGTGAAGCCTTGACATTTATATTACTCTAATTTTTCTAAGTGATTTTTTTCTTTGCTGTCCCATGAAGGAACGTGACTTTAACTTCAGTTTCACTCTTGAAAAGGAAAAATGCATTCAAGGCCCTTTGTATTCACGAAGACATGAGACGGCATTAATATATTTCAAAGAAAAAATGTGTCAGATGGCGGTTGTTGTTTTGTTTTTTTTATTTTTATTATTATTATTAAAAAAATGAATTAAGCTGGACAGATTTTATTGATTTAACAATAATGTTTCAAAGCCGTCAGCACACAAAGAATTATTGATTCATGCGTAAATACCAGCTTTTTTTTTTCTTTTTACTTCTAGAGTATTTGTGTTTCATCTTTCATCTCTGTTTGCTTACACTATATCATGCTAATATACTGTAGAGTCTTGAGTAAACATTTTAAAGTAGTTACACATCCATGATATAATACAAAAAGGACCTAACTCAATACAAACACATCAATCGAGTATGAGCAGATAATGCATTCCGAACAGACGCAAAGAGCATCCAGACTAGACAACAGAACAAACACTGTAACCTGTATGTTGTAATTTTCATTTCTATGGCGGTGGCAGAGGTTGTCAAAGAGTTCTTGCTTTCTTGCCTCATTCTTCTTTTTCTCTTTTTCAGTGGTGGGAGATGCTAAAGACATAGACTGGTATGCCCCTAGTGGCGAGAAGATCCTTCCCAGCAGGCAAGACATTTTTGTGAGCCGCAACGATGAAACCACGTCGACCCTCACCATATACCACGCCACTGTGGACAGTGCCGGTATCTACAAGTGTGTGGCGAGGAACGGTGACAAGGAGGCCGAGGCAACAGTCAATGTGAAGATCTTCCGTAAGTCTTTTTTTTTTTCTTTTCTTTTCTCCATAATCATAAATAAAACAGAACTTTTGTTAAAGAGAATGCATGGCGCTGTATTTGTGTTGTGTTATTTCAGGACTATAAAATATGTCCAGTAAGTCCTGCATTAGATTTCATGAGTGCACATCAGGTGCCAAATCACTCCACAATGTTTGTAATATTACAAGTGAGGATTTTACTCGAGTTGGAAGGTAAACAATTGACAAAAAAAAAAACAATTGTGTGCCTTTCCCTCGACTACCTTCCCATGACATGATTATATGAAAAGCAGAAGCTCAACCATATGGTGCCTCATTACACTGCTAATCAGCTCTAAGACTTTTTTAAGCAGTGTAAATACGCCACATAAGAGTGTCAGTCTGAAGGATGAGATATTTATAAACACTTATCACTTGTCTCGTCTTCCTACAGAAAAGATCACCTTCCAGAACGCTCCCAGCCCACAGGAGTTCAATGAAGGCGATGACGCTGACATAGTCTGCGACGTGACCAGTTCACCACCGCCGGCCATCTTTTGGAAACATAAGGGCCAGAGGGTCCAGTTTGAAAAAGACGGTAAGCCGGTTCAAATGAAATTGTTCCAATGCCTGAGCTACTTTTTCACCTCCAGCCTGCCATCCCCCCCCCCCCCTTCTAACTCCCTGAGCAGCCACCTCACCTTCTTGCCAATGCTCTCTGCCAATTGCTTTCCAATCAATTTGCCACACTGTTTCTCATCTCCTTCTGCTCCTGCCCATCATCTATGATCAAAACCATACATTTTCAGCGCGGAAGCTTAAGACCTCTTAGATGATGCATGGACATGGAAATTGTATTTTCCAGCCTGGCGGGAAGTGTTTATTGTCACTAGAAAATATGTCTGAGGGCGTTAAGTTCCCCAAATAGAGGGGGAAACTGCACAGGAGGCTGAACCTGAAAATAACGAAAAGTGGAAGGGCAAGAAAGATGCTAACAATCACATTTACGTCTGAAGAAATGCAATATAGCCCTGCCAGGTTATGCAGGTAAGCTACAACCCCGCTTCCAAAGTAAAAACAGAAAGCAATGATTTGCAAATATTTTTTTTTTCTGTAGTCAACTGAATACAGGACAAAGGCAAGATAGATATTCAACGGTGGGACAGGGGTAACAGTAGAAGAGAAAAACTGTGAAAGGCTCAACAAAACCCTGTTTAAAACATCTTAACAGATAATCAGGTTAACTGGTAATGGTTGATAGTATCGTTATTGGTAGGAAAAGGGCAAGCAAAGGCGGAGGCGTTTACCATTAAGGATGGAGTGAGGTTTGTGGAAAAATGCATGGGAGAAATCGTCCATACACAAGTCCAAGACGTTTTGTGGGATTTCACCGTCTACAATCCATGTTATCATCAAAATATTCAGACAATCCAGAGTAACATGTAAACGGCAAGGCTGAAAGCCAACATTGCATGCCCTCTCTCTACTCTACCATTCAAAGAGAAAGCCATATATCAACAACATCCTGAAATGCAGGGAACTTCTGCGGGCCCCATCTCATCTGACATGGAACACTGTAAAGTGGTAAAGTGTGCTGTGGTCTGCCGACATTTCATGTTTTTGAAAATCATGAATGTCGTGTTCCTCTGGGCTAAATTTACATGTGAGCCAACCTTTTTGCAATTGCGGTTGTAGTCTAACAAGATAAAGACGTCATTTTACTGTCATTGTCATGTAATATATATATATTTTTTACCTGATTCCTTAACTTATTTTTTAATACCTGTAGAAATAGAAATTAGGGGTCACTGTAGAAGTATTTTTGACAGCTGACAGTTAGATTCAGTCCTGTCCCCATTCTTGCAACTGCACAACACTCCAATGAAAATCTGTCTTTTGGGTATATGAAACACTCCCTGCCTTTAGTCTTGTGAGGAGGTTTTGAAAAGTTTGTAGCTTGCTCCCTGACGGAGGACAGAAGCTGTAATCAGCTTCGACTTGCAGTTGTTACCATGGATTCTTATGCTGAGGCTCCATCACAGTGAGGACCAAAACAGAACAAAATAAAAACATCAAAAGGTCCACAGAAACTTCTCAAACCAGCCCCGCATTATAAGCATTCTCTCCGCCATTGATCCCTATGTTCTAAACAATTGCTGATTTGCCAGTAAACACACTTTGGAGCGTGACACAGAACTAAGGCTTTTAGCTTTGTTGTAGAGAAGCTATACAAATAAACACTGTAGAAGGGAATTTTCCCGCTGAAGTGGATTGAGAAGCTTCTATGGATTTTTTTTATTTTTTTTAATATTGTGTTGTTGTGACTCCAGGTACAAACCATTGTAACTGCTGTGAATACAAACTGACTGCAGCATGCTGTCCTCTATGTAGGAACAAGTCGCAAAGTTTGCCAGTAGCATGAGGAGCGGATATCATGTTCAGTTTTTGTGAATGTGTTCACATCTGGTAACTTTAGGCAGCGGTGAGCATTGACAACATTTGTCCAGAGCAGCTTTACCTCACAGAGTTCAACTAGAACTTTAAATGATGATGCAGGAGACTGGAGAGATTTCGTTGCACACTTGAACCGGGCCTATTTTAACCTCGCAGTCACCCCTCCTTTGGTGACCGCTGGAGAGCCTGTAGTCACCACAGTGTTGTGCTAAGCCCGCCTTTATTCTTGGAGTCTGGTCAAGGAATGTGTTTTTCACTGGAAAAACCACTAATTGTAACCGACACTGAAAACTGAAAACTGCTTATGTAATTTTCCTCCAAGCAGCAGTTGACCTAACCATACGCTGCGTGTTGCATTGTTAAACCTGCCATCAGAGCTTTAGCATCGAATGGTGTCAACGAGACAAGAGCCGAGTTAATGAAATGTAAAGCTTACTTTTTTTTTTCTATTAAAATATCACACTAAGCCCTCAAGAAAGGGTCGACTTTAAATATTTTGACATTATCTTTACCTTGTTTACCTCCTAACAAACAAAACTGCAGAAAAGCCATTCCATTGTTTCAATAAAACGCACTGCTATTCCTGATTTGTCCACTGGACAAACAAAGGAGTAAAATATTATCTTGTTCAGTTCCAAAATACATGTGACTAAATGTTTTGTGCCTTTGTAGATCCATAGTCATCTGTAAATTCTAATGCACGACATGATTGAGATTGACTGAATGTGAAAAAAACAGGCTGTTAAATGGTTCATGAACTCTGAGCATTGCAGTTTTTCGGGGGGGGGAGTTTGGAGGTGTTATTAATTGAAGATTATTATGTAATGGTTTTACTAGTCTGCCCTCCTGGAGATCAAATTGGGCTGCACATGAACTAACATAAGTTTGACACGTCACTTTAAGAAGCCTTTAAATGTTGTGGAGGTGACTCTAACTTAAGCTACTTTATATGTTATGCATAATGAAAAGTATTCACTGGAAAATTTTGAGTATGTCTCCTGCTTGGTGTAAATCCCAGTAATCTGTGTATGTGCGGGAATACTGCGGGTTGCCAGCCATTGGATCCAGGAGTAGAGGAAGCCTAATGGTGATAGTATTTGTGGCAGTGATAGTTCTACCCTTACTTCAGGCTGTGAACGCTAATGTCACCTGGACAAATATGAACAGCAGCACCCACAGGCTGTTATTACAACAGGTACCAAGTCATTGTTAATGTCATTAGTAACAACTGTGTTGAGCTACCCCGAAGCTGCTATTTGATATGTCCTGCTCGGAGACGATAAAGTGTCAGACATTAAAAAAGGGCTGCGTGAGAGGAGCCAGCGCGGATATTCAGTCAAATTAGCCAGTCACAGTCGGCTTTGTTCATTACTGCCCCGGCATACAGCTAGTAAATGTTCTCAGTTACCCTCCATGACTGTCAGGGAGCTGTGGTGAGAGGAGTTAAGGTGGAATTGTTTGTGCAATAAAGTGCACAAATCTCGAAAGTGATGAGAAGAAAATGTTCACCATTCCAAGCCAACAGCCCTTCTAGCATTCAGTACATTATTATATGCATCAAGTGGTTTTATAGCACACGGGCTTTCTTTAGTTTACACAGTGGACTCTATTAAATAGGTGGACAAATCGAAATCTCGTACCGCTCTCATTAGCATGGAAATTGGATTGGCGGCATTGGACTTCTGCGGAGGAGCTCTCCTCCCCAAAGAAGCCTGTGGAAGTCACGAGTGCAACCCTAAATAGCCACAATTTTTTAATCCAGTGAGTTTTAAAGTATGCACTGTCCAGTCACGTCTTTTTTTTTTTTTCTCCTCCAAATAGCTACAAAATCCAGCTTTCCAAATTGGGACTGAGAGACAGCAAACAATGACTCAGCTCCTCGTCTTATGGCCCTTAAATCAGATGTGGTCAAAGCCCTGGATTTTCATAATATGCCGGATGCTTGTTCCCCAGAAATGTGTGAGAACCAACACCTGGTTTCAGTTAAAGGCAGCTCACTTTCTTACTGTGTGTTTATGGTCGGTTTAATTAGAGGTGCGAGTGTTTGTCAGACTCCATAATTGTTCGTAAAACACTACTGAAATGCGTCTGGTGCAGCTCGGGTGTCGTGCAGGGCTCTCTGTGTTCTTCCAACCACTTGCATGATTACCAAGCATAATTGAGACTTTTTAATCTGGCCTAAGCTTCTTGTCTGAGTATTTAAGTGAAATATTCAGTTGTTAAATTTTCCTCTTGAACAATCACTTAATTTTACAGACCAAGTAAGATTTTCAAGTTTCACTGAAATAATCATGCTTAATATTGGGCTTCAGTTAGGTACTTTTCCTTAGATCTTAGATTCTCTGAACAGCTTTAAACTATTGCGAGTTTTTTGGTCCGCTGACAAGAATTCATTCCTAATCTTGAATACCATATGTAATAAGTTACCTTGCCTTTTCTGTTTTAGTGCGTTTCAAGATCTTGCCTAATGGCCACATGCAGATCCGCGGCATCAAGAAGGCAGATGAAGGCATGTACAACTGTGAGGCTCGCGTCATGACCAGGGGAGAAATTGACTTGAGGATGATCAAGGTCGTCGTTAATGGTGAGTGCTGCATCTCTTTCACCTTCTGCTCCCTGCAAGCCCCGCAGCTCAAAAAGGAGTCGGTGCCAAGCATAGAAGGGTATAGGAAGGATGACCATGCAATACCTGGAAGTGTTCATAAGCCATAAATGTGGCTCATCTGTCCAGCTGTGCAATTCTTTGGTCCAGAGCGAGATATTTAAAACAACTACTACTGCTACTACCCCCTAATCTGCCCTTTAACAAGCCAAAAATTCCTGCATGTGGATACCAAATATCAAGATTTAATGGGCAGAATGATCTATTTAGATTTTGGAAAAAAACTGAAATGACTTTGTATGGTAACACCTTTCTGATAAAAATGTCAATTATGCTTATATTTTATCTCATAATTACATAATAAGGCAGATTACCCTGCTAACTGCTCCCTACATGTAGAAATTGAGTTTCTGTAGGTGACACTCACTATCCGCTACATTTTCCAAGCAAGACCACCAGTAAAAGACACTGGGTTTATAAAAGTTGTCATTTATTGGCAACGACCACTGCTGCCCAACTGTATTTCTATAATCATGCTAGGCAGTAAATGACTTACGTACATCACAAATTATTATGGAGCCTCTTCATAATACCGCGCGCTCATTACTTCTTGTATCACCTTTTTTTTTCCAGTTCTTCCCACCATCCGTGCCAGACAGTCAGACGTCAACGCCACAGCGGACATCAGTAGCTCTGCTTTGTTGGCCTGTGATGCAGATGGCTTCCCTGAACCCACTGTCACCTGGACATAGTATGTCATCCTCCTGTCACTGGTCTATTTTGATGAGTAGGAACTTGACTGGGACCATGGGTCGAACTGAACTGAAAAATGAATGCCTTTGGTGTGTGTGTGTGTGTGTGTGTGTGTGTGTGTGTGTGTGTGTGTGTGTGTGTTTTTTTTCTTGACCTCAAGGGAAAATATCATTAAGTTCAGCAAAGATGTGAAGAAGAATGGATTAGAAAAAGATACACACGTTGCTGAGTGAACCTTCTTGTGTCACCTCACCAAAAAAAAAAAAAAAAAAACTTCAAAGAAAAGGTAGCCAGAAATACCGCAAGCATACATCAAGGCAGTACAGTAGATTTTGACAAGACACTACTTTTTTTCTCAGAAGTAATCTGCCAGAGAGGTAAAAATGACCTGATAAGATAAAGTTGTATGAAGGTGATGTAGAGCAATGTAAGACAAAATGATAAATGCACAAAAACAAACACTTAGTACTGTGACTGTTCATAATAGATTGGTTCCCTGGAGCTTCTTCCCTTAATATAAGAGAATTCCAGCGTCTATTGGTATGCCTGCAACTGATACTTCCAGTTCACTTAGTTACAAACTTTCCTAACCAAATAATACCTTTGTTTTATCTTTTGTGCAGGCAGGGGTTTAGTTTTATCAGTGGTACTTGTAGAAGACTGTGCCCTTCAGTAACACGGCGCAGTCTATTGCCCGTATCGCGCCTGAATCCAATGGCTCTGTAGTAATCTGACAGTTTTTTTTTTTTTTTTCGAGGATGTTGTCGGGATATCTCTGTCTCCAGCTGCTGGACACAGAGACAGTGGCAATTTGCAGACGCAGCAAGGAGGGTTGACATTATCATAATCATGGTCAGTTGAGCCTCTGTGTGCTCAGGCTGAATCATCCAGTATTTCGGTGTTTTGAATGCACTTTGTGTTGTGTTGTTCTGCTTTTAACTGGTAGAAAAATGCGTTCTGAAAGGGCCGAAAGATTTCTAACACGCGCTTAAGTTATTCATATACCTATATCCACGTTAGCCGTGCTATAAATATTCAGTCCAGATTAGGTTTTCAACTTTGTTCCTTAAACTGAGAACACGTAAGGTTTTCTTTCATCATCCTCATTAAATATATATGCAAATCAAGTTGTGCTCCCAACAAGCCGTCTGAAAGGGTACTCCAACAGTAACTGGAAGTGCAAATTGCATGTTTCAGGTTTAGCACTAATCTACTGGGGCTGCTTTTTCTGCCGCTTTTATAAATTGAGTCCTCTGATAGAGTCTGAGATAAAAAAAAAAAAAAAAGAAATAAACTCTTTTCCCTCGCTGGTGTTGCTGCACACTTCTCGCAGCCTTCCTGGTCAAACTCTTTGTTCAACATGCCCGTGCCCCGTTTAAAAGAACTGCATATGCACACCATACATTCGAGGGAGCAAGCGTTGTAAAGATTTTGTAAATCTTGCATAAATATGAATTTGCATGGCCTGCCCACAAATAACTGTGAGGGAGAAATGATTAGATTTGCATGGATTTACATTTGCATGTCTGTAACAACTGCAAAAAAGGGTTTGATAAGTGTTATTAGGCAGGTTTCCACTCAGGACTCATTATTTAAATTGAACACCCATTTTGATCTGGTCACTGCGGTTATATAGCAGACACTCTCACTCTATAAATGGTGGATCTGCAGTCTGGTTGCATCAGCTGCACTTGGGCTGGCCATAACATACAACATCATACAATAGCAAGTGTGAGGTGGCACTGTTATATGGCTGAGCAGAGCATCTACAACAGTGAATAGAAAACAGGTTTCATATTTGTATTCACTGCAGGATCTGTAACTTTTGATCAGCAGTGTCTGTAGTTTAGAGTCATCACAGTGTTTTGCTGTTTGCTGGCATTTCTTACGATCCGATTTACACATTCCATTACATATCATTTAAAAGTAAAACCCACATATTACTTTTATATCCTGTAGAGATAACTTCATATACAGTACACAATCGCAAATCTAATCTGTAATCTCCTTTTGTTTGTGGCCAAGTCAAAAAAATCTTCTATTTTTAGTTAGTAGTCTAGTTTATCTTCAGAACCTGTGAATGAGATGAGCAGTGTATAAGATATTAAATGTTGATTAAGTGTATAACTGACACAGCTCATCTTTCCATCTTTACGTTTTATTCAGTGCCAGTCACCACTGTTATTGATCCATCCACCCACACTGACATCCTTTCTATGAGGTTTGATGCTGTCCCACCATTGTTTCTGACAGACAACAGTTATGATTCACATGACAACAACAGGCTCGGCCTCGTGACCAGGGTTTAGACATTCAAGCATATGACTGAGGGTGTCGTTCTCTTAAGGACAGTCTATTTTTCACAGGCTATACTCTATACCCTAAACACTGAGGCTTTGAGTGATAAATATTAACATTACAGAGCGGTACTTTGTTCTCTTATAAATTATCTTTGGCTGGGTGCAGACAGGTTTCAATAAGACATTAATTAGTGTCTAAAATGAACAAATACTGGTGTTTGACCTGGCACTAAATCTGAAATAGAACAAGCTATCTCCAAATCTCTAGATTCAAATTAACTTGTACTTTTTAGGAAATGAGTTATTTCTCAAATAACTTTTTTTGGTGATGCTTAATCGCCTGTCAAGCTTTGACAAGTACAAATAACCAACATTCATTTCTCCTCATACAGCTGTTTGCTCAGTGTACTTCCACATTCACGGTGCATCATTTACCGCTGTCACTCAGCAGCAGCACCGCTGTGCAGAGGATTTTCTTTTTCTTTTTTTTAAATAAAACTATTGAACAGTCTGACACTCCTCACAGCTGTCTTCCATACAGCAAAGCTGCCGTGTGATGTGGGTGTTGAGGCTGCGGGAGATGCAGTTCCTGGCCAGAAGAGAGCTAAGACAGACAGTGAGGTTATAGTGAGGGAAGATGGGTGAGGCGGTGGAAAAAAAAAACAGAGGGGTAAAGCTCTGTTTGTTGTTTGTCATTCACTGTCTGCCTGCAAAATGGTTCGGGAAGGTTGCTACTCCAGGCATAGTCATACTAATTCTCAGGATTCTAACCTCAAGTGAAGACTTCTGCTTCTTAAGAGTGAACGAGGGTTTTCTCAAAGGTGAAAAAAAGTGCATTATCAAACCGGTACCTTATTAAAAACACAGATATAAGTGCTAAAAGGAGAGTTGTGGAAATGTTAGGGATATTCTCAGAGGCATGCAGCACACAGGACAGCTTTTTTTTTTTTTTTTTAGGTCTTCCAGCCTTTGTTGTACACCAGCTGCTCTCTTCTTGACATAAAACCAAACAAACAAATCGTTGTCAGTGACTTAAAAAAAAAGTTATTTATAGGCCCTTCAAGTTATGTAAGCAAATGCTTGTGATGTGAACCCCTGACATGTCTTTTTCCTCTTTTCTCCCCCTGCCACAGTAACAACGTTGTCCTTGAAACGGGTGATAAGTACAGCCTGAACGAGGATGGCTCAGAATTGGTAATAAAAGATGTCAAGAAAGTGGATGAAGGAGATTACACTTGCATCGCCAAGAACAAGGCAGGAGAGAAAGCCGAGGAAGTCAGCCTGAACGTGTTCGGTAAGAGAGTAACTCCATTCGCATACAGTAGCATAAAAGAACGATGTGGCTTTTTTTTTTTTCTGTCTCTGGCCTTTTCTTTTGTACTTATTGACATTTGCTGTCCACGGCTTTTCCAGTGACTGGGTACAGGGTTACACAGCGTGAAGCATATAGTTTAAAGAAAAGCATGTCTTATTGAAAACTAATTAAGCCACCCCTTGGGACATTGAAAGATATCACGCTAGAGTTTGTCTCTGTGAGGAAATTTGCAACGTCCCTATGTAATCATGTGCTTGCAGCTCTATTATAGGTCAATGGGGTATGAAACCGAATCTCTAATGAAGCCTGTCTGTATACTTTACTACAACAGTGCTAACAACATGTAACAGCTACGTAAAGCAGCTGCGCTAATAAACATTATTGACAAAATGGCTATGTATCATGTGAAAGAAAACCTCAGAAAATATCAGCCGACTCTGCAGCAGCTCTGCTAAGCATTTTTTTTTTTTTTAGCATCTTCAACTCTCGCTTTCTCCCCACCTACCTGTCACTCTCCAGCTGCTACTATCCAGTAAAGGTTCAAAAAGTCCCAAAAATATCTTAGATTGGCTTTATAAAGTGATAAAATGTCGCTTTATACTGTATTTAGGATGATACTGTATGAATGATCATCTGCAACAATCAAAAGATCCTGTGTAGATGTTATTGCAGTATGATCAGTAAAACCGTGTTCAGAAACAGATATATTTGATATATTAAATTCTTTTTTTTTTTGTCTTGTTTCTAGTGCAACCCAAGATTACTTACCTGATGAACCAGACTGCGTCAGAGTTTGATGAACAAGTCATCCTGACCTGTGAGGCATCGGGCGACCCCACACCCACCATCTCCTGGAGTTTTGAAAACAGGGTATTCAGTGAAGGAGAGCAGGTACTATTTCATGTCTTCATCCTGTTTACCTCCGTATGTATCAAAGACCCACTACTGAGTCTCATCTCATATAGAAAACCACACTCCACTCTTATCTCTGCAACAGCAACAGAAGTCTCTCTAACCTTTGGGAATTTCATTCGTGTGGTGCGCTTATTCAAGAAAATTCATGTTATTTTGGCGTTTCAAAGAACTCCATTTAATGTTTTCAACCTTTTCACGTTGTTGAATGTCTGCGCTTTCCTAGAAGCGAAATACAAAACATTTATCCACGCAATATTCCACTAAAAAAAAATCATTTTAATATAATTCTTGAGTGTTCAAGTGGTCAAAAGCATGAATAAACCCAAGCGTGCTACAAAATGTGTGCCAACTGTCAATGATGACCTTCACTCCTTTTGGCAATACAGCACAGACTTCAGAACCTGTTAACCAATTATATGTATGCAGGCTCCTATGAGGAATTGCTGTTATTGAACAAACCTGAATCATTGTTTATTTCAGAAAACCAGGTCATGACTCCAAGCCATCGCAGAGCCAACATATCCACCAATATTCACACGGATATCCGAGTAATCCAGTCGCCAGCTTACTGTTTTGCGTTTCTGCTTTCATCTTTAAATGACGATACTGTATTTTATGTCCAGCCCTCCCATCTCAGATCATTAATAGCCAATCAATTGGCCAATCAGCTGTTTCCTGCGCTTCATAGATGCAGGACCTCTTATCAAATTAAACCCTATATCGAAGTAAAGTTTGGATTCTACCGGCTCTTAAAACTTTTGGCAGCCTTCTCCAATACTACCGGAATTGCACTAATGATTTTTTTTACATTTCCATTATGAATGCTAGAGGGGAGAGTGTGCAGATTGCCATGAAACCAATTTCCAAGCAGTGCCATAGCATGATATTCCCCGGCGTTGTTAAGAGCATATGTAACACTCTACTTCACTCACGATTAATCATTAGCATTTAAAAGGGAATATTTTTGGGTGAAATTACTATGAAAAGTGCCCATTGCAAATTCACAGAGAATTAAGTGAAAATGATTTCAGTCAAATTAGCTTAATTACTGCTGTGTTAAAAGCCAGATGCCCTGAGTCGGCCTCTATCTCCGAATCAGATTGTTTTGTTCAGTTATGCTACCCTGGCAAACCGCTGTGATTATCCACTTTGGGAATGAGTGGGCAATTTTTTTCTCTGGATGAACATGATATAGGTGTAAAGACGTCTTTGCACGTAAAACCACATAGGGGTTGTGCATCTTTGTCATGCTCTTAGTGTGTGCCTCGTCTTTTTCCCTTCACATCCTTCAGCAGCACTGAAGATAACACTGGATTAAAGCTTTGTCTACAGAACCTGGTAAAAGGCTTCTAAAGACACGTGAGCTCTGAATGCCATCCTTGTGCGTTTCCTCCATCGCAGTGGTCACAGCGTTTTTGGCAGTCGCCAGCCTGAAGAGAGAATCTCATCCCAGGTCTATTGTTATGCTCTTATCAGCTCATTAAAATGGTATAATTTTGAAAAATCCATCTTAACGGTCTATTCTGACAACACGCAACATGCAAGCAGTAGACGGATTAGTCACTTCAGAGGGGTAATTTTCTGCTGTGAATGCAGTAAACAGTATTAAGATAATTACCTTGCTGCCTCTAGCAGGTTTGTGGATTCAGAACTTGCACCTCATACGTCGGTGAGTGCTTCAGCTCACATTATATACTGCAAAAATGATAATACATCTTCATATTACTTCCAATAATAATGGAAGTTAGGCACTGTGTATTTCCCTTGCAGAGTTTCCTATTATGGGCTGGTATTGGTAAAGGTACTGAAATTTTCAACCAATCATCAACTAAACTATATTACTTGGCAGAAAACCCAGATTAACAATAACATTATAAGCTAAGATAGGCTAGCTTTGCAGCATTGCTTCTTGAGCTCAGTCTACGCTGCATTGTTAATTACTCCTGATCATGCCGTCACATCGTCATATCCGTCATCACCTTTTAACAAAACATCGAATCTTGTATTGCTACTGAGGTGTGTGTGTGTGTGTGTGTTTTGTGTATGAAGTAACCTTAATGGAATACAGAACAAACAAAGTTATGGTTTGACTTCCAGTTAGATTTTTTTGCTGACCGCCGTCTCTCTTGTGCACTCTTACAACTAAATTATCAATGTAAAACTGGTCCGCGGAAACCCCTTGCCTTACATTATCAAACGCAGTTGTGTGGATGTTACAAGTGATATATGCACGTAACAATAGATGCACTATTTTTGGAGTCACACACACTCACACACACACACACAGTAAATGAAGTGAAAGCACCTGTCCTGTTATGTCCCAAAAGACACGAAAGGACTCAGTTGCACAATATTTGGGCCATACTGGCCTACTTTACTTCACAGGTCTGTCCAGCTGTATTCAGCTAGCATGATGAATTATGTCTTAAAGCTGCCCTGAGCATTTTTAACCTCAAATATAGCTCTGTGGAATCAAGCGTCCTACCTCGACATAAACTAAGAAGACCACAGCGAAGTATTGTAGTATTTTCTGCTATGCTGGTGTTTTTATTATTGCAGTAGTATCATCGTCATAGTATTGTTGTTATTAACAAATCCCATGAAAGGTCAAAACCAACATGTTCAGCGTTAAAACAGCTTACTCCAACAGAATTGAAAAGTGCATCCGTTGGTGGCTATTTTGACTAGTGAGTATTTACAGCAGGAAGATGATTTAGCTGGACTGACTCCAAATGAAAGTGATCATGGTGAGAAAGTGACATCATTGTTGGCTTTTGTCAACTTTTGACGATGTGAAAGATATGGATTAGCGTTAACCTTCCGCTTATAAGGTCAACCAGCCGCAAGAAGCATCATCTGTCCAATAATAACTAATTTTGACATTTACGTCACTCTCAGATCATAACCGATAATTGTCATTGAATCCATATTCATGTGCTTTGCCCAGCGCAGGAGTCCTCTCAAGAGGTGGATGGGCTTAGCCCTATGATATAATTGCTGGCCATCCCTACTGCATCCACCCCCTGAATATCTCATATACATAATATGCCTCTCTGTACTGCATACATAATTTGCTTTTATGTGATATTTTATATGAGATAACATTTATTTAAATCTGTTAATTAAATAACATCATATATGATTCCATCAATAATGTATATTTTTCAGAATAGTTTCATAATAGAAAATAACAAACGTACAGCCAGTAACATTTCTGGGGGCACCACAGGCCAAGCGACACGCTAGGATTTCTTAATGAAGTCTAACACTGGAGCAGTCCTAAGCTACCATGTTTAATATTAAAAGTCATCCTACAGTCCATCCACATGCCTGGGAGCTAATAAGACATTTCCTATCAGTGTAATAGCTTTGTGTCACAATCTATGTTGCTTCTTTGTTTGGGGGGGTTTCTCCACAGCTTTACTTTAGGGAATAAACATAATTTCATTGTCAAGTCATTCACTCCTTCCTCCATCTGCTATTACCATAACTTCTAAAAAGTTTAGCTGCATTTTCTTCTAGATTCCTTTTGGGAGGAACCGTTCTTTTTCTTTTTCATGCCAATAACCAATTATGGAGATTTCGATAAGATTCTGTGAGAGTAGCAGTGGTTGTTTGTCATCAAAGGCTCAGAAGAGACTTCATAAATTCAACAAAGAATCCTCCCAGTGTCATGAATGATTTTCTATTTTTGAATCCGCCTTTATTGCCGTCAAGCCAAGTGAGCATTTTTAGCCTCTTAAAATCTTGCCAAAGGGAGTGATAGATCTTAATTTGACATATTTACGCCATAACAGGCCTTGAAAAAGTTTCAAATTAATGACAAATGAAACGGCAAAAAAACATTTCAGCTTCATTCTAAATGAGTCAATCACTGTGAAATTAGTCACTGTGAAACTGAATGTGCACAAAACCATTATAACATTTACCTGACTGTGCCATGCAGCATAATGCAGCCTTGTGGAGCTGGGGTGTTGTGCCAAAAGTTGAAATGCACGCAAAAAGTGTTTCTGCTGGTGGCATGTCTTCACCCCCTTTCAGGAAAAAAGGAGGCATAACGGCATTTCCACAGTAAACATTTCACAGAATTAGAAAGAACGACAGTGGAGTGTCAGTAGTGTGGAGTGAGTATAGCTGCACTAGTTTCACACTCGGATTAAACGCTTTTGATGTGAATGAATGGCTTTCCTTCTAGTGCCACCTCCAGGACACATTTTCCTTTCTTAGACTCATGATTGGGAAGGTTCCCCCGAATAATAAAATCATCACTACGCTGTTTTTTTTTTTTCTCCCCATCCAGTGCTAGCCGAGTGTTTGACGACTCTTCTTTCTACATTTTGTGCTAGAGAATCATCAGACGAGAATTTTGATTCAGCTAAGGTGTCCCTAGTTTTTCCCCATTAACTCTGCCATTTATGACAGCAGTCAGTCGGCGGAAGCGTTCGCACAGCACAGCGCATTCATAGCTGTTTTGTGGGTTACTGAATCCTATCTCCCACCTGCAAGACAGGACTTGCCTGTCACCACTCAGAGTTGTCACGGAGTGTCTCCTTCCATTCATGGCCTGTCATCGTCCCTCTCTCCCCTATCTATCACTGTCAGATCAATTTTGGTTTTAATGCTGCTGTAATCAGAAAATCCCGCTGATCACTTGGTAATAGCTGTCACTAATTTTCCCTGGATCGTCATTCATCATCGGTCCGTTTCCCGTTTTCCACGCTCTGTCCTCCTTTTCGCGTTCTAGTTCGACATCATACCATACCAGGCTTACAAGAGGAGCGACATATTCATAATGATGTGAAATGACAGAACAGTCATTCCACTGGCTGCTCCTGACTACTTGAGTTTCACTTGTAAAAAAGTATAGCAGATGTTACCATTGTATTATATCTTGCGAAGGGATTTCAGGGCGATGCTGAGGTTGTGTGTAATTGTCATTAAAGGAAGATAAGTGACGCACGCCAATGTTCTGTACATAAATGAATGAGTTAATCAAAACATAGAATGGCATATTGAGAAAGCCGCTGATTAGAAAAATAAACTCCCTAGATACCAGTAATGACTCCTTCATAATTAGATTCAGTGCCCCGTATTCCTTCGTGTGCCTCGAAATTCTCTCTTATTACAGTACATTAATTAATAACTGACTTTGAAGCCCCCACGCTGCTTTTTGAAAATGTGCTCTAGTTTGGCATTTTCACCACTTCTGAAAATTCCCTGAACACAGGAAATCTTGACCTCGGCATAGCAGTCCTTTTCACTTTTAGAACCTTGAACATGCTGGATTTTAATATTGTTTATTTCCTCTTTTGAGTGTCTTATAATAGTTATACGTAATATTCATCCATGACAGAATTAATCAGAATCGTAATAAATACATCTTGGGAGAAAAGTAATTCTTATCCAATGTGTAAATCCATGTAATCTTAATCAATGATTTTGCTAACTGTGTGTACATTTGTTGTTTTGTGGACATAGTATTTATAGTTTAAGTCCTTTAAAATTATGCATACATTACAGCTGCATATCCCGCAGTGTTTTACAGTGTTGTAGATGTAAGAATGTGTTAGTTTTAGTTTTCCATTTATTTCACTGGGGTATTAAAATCAATGCACACACTAGAATTGGGTAATCAGTCACAGCAAGCATTACGTCTGTATTCGTTTTTATCAAACCAACATTACTGTTACATGGTAGACTTATTCTGGTATTAACAATGCAATATCAAAGCAGACCCAAAGTTCACCATGATGGATTGCCTAACTCTCTGAGCTATTTTAAAGTCACTGTTGATTTCCTTACCGCTTTGAACAAGGCGCACAAATCCAATCTGTTATACCCTTGAAAATGATCTGCAGCAATACATACATATTTGTAGCCATTGAGCTAAAACGTTTAAAATCAACCGTTTGGTCCTTTTTAAACATGAAATCATTACACATCTCCTGCAGGTAAATCCAGTCTGCACTCACTCTGTGTTGATCCTTTATGAAAGCTTACTTTGCTCCACTGTGTGGCTGTTTGTCTTTGCTCCCTCTGTGTTTGTCCTCTCCAGGCTTCTTGGACGCGACCAGACAAATATGAGGTATAGCCACTAAATATGGTAGCCTGACTCTAGTTGTAATAGCCCAGACTTACACAGTAGACCACCCCCTTTTTTTGCAGAGCAGAAGTGTCACTAAGCCTACTAGCCTATTTAATCCTCCCTACATTTAGTTGTGCACTAAATGTGTAGACCATTAGACACCTACAGTACATTTAATCCACTTAGTTCCAGTAGGCATTTAGAGTTGCCCTATTTACTTATTTTTGTTGGCAAATTCCATCTGGAGACTTATAGTATCTGAAAGTAGATGTTCTATTTTTTGGCCATACAGCATGCTGTTATTTCCTGTTGCATGGTCTGGTTAGTTCTCAGACTTTGCTTGATTCAGGGACGAAACAAATTCCCACACTGGGTTGTTGGAAGGCCAGCAGCTCTACAGCCTCACATAGAAAACACTGTCTGCTCTGCTGAGGGCCAGCCATGGCACTAACTCACTAAGCTATACTAAATCCTAACAGAGTAAATGGTAAAGCCGACTATCATAAGCCAGGAGTCTGCATGTTTTTTTTGTTTTTTTTATTTCAACCGCATTCTACAGCATCTGTTAGCTTCAGTCAGAGTGGGAGAGTCAAATCACCTGAGGCCTCATTATACAATAGTCTTACTGGGTCAGTTCACCCAAATTACGAAAAAAAAAAAAAAACAGGTTTTTCCGCACTCCCCCGTTGTGGTGTCTAGCCGTGCAGATAGTTCTGATTTCATGATTTCAAGTTTTGAGATATCTTGAGATTGCTGTGCGCACCGATATTGTGAACATGGATGGAATTCCATCGGCGGTGTGCTCATTTGAAGTACAGACATTACAGGGGCTGATGCTTTAGAAGTATTTTTGGATTTCTAATTAAATGTACTTCGTCATCATTCCCATGGCTTTCTCAGGTTTGATTCTTCAGATTCCACTTTTTACACATGAGCTCGCTGCTGTAGTGTCGTGTGAATGGAAAGAAACATGCAAACTTTTGGCCTGCCACAAAACAAAAAAAAAAAAAAAAAAAAAGGGCCGTCCACAGATTGAACTGACAATATAACAAGCTAACTTCACTCACTGCTACACATGATTGTTTACACCGTACTGAACTTCACCGTGAAAATAAACTCCATAAACTAATGTCACCCTTGATTTAAGGGGGGAAAAAAAAACACATGATAAATGAACTTGTTCAGCTCAGAATTATGGGCTTCATGCAACAACCAATTTTCACAACATGGCTCTACTAAAAACATACAATTGAGTACTTGAAGTGCTGCTTTCCTGTTTCTGTGATATTTATTTCAATTGCTTCATCACATGAGTCTGTTTAACACCTCCCAGCATGGGACCAGTCACTTTGTTGAACAGTCACCTAGTTTTCCGGTTGTGTGATTTTAAAGCTCTGCAAATCACAGCTGCAACATATTTGTTATTATGTGATGGTCTTTTTGTGTTACTTTGGAGGTTTTTTTTTTTTACTTCTCCGGTTAAAATTCTGTATACAAATTCAAAGTACTGTGCATGTAAAGTACTCCATGATCCTTTGCCTGTAGGTTTCCCTTTCTTCTGTAGACATTTAGACTATGTAGAATATTAGTAGAATGTAAGCTTTTGCCCTAGTTTCGCTCTTGTAGTGCATGTCCTTATATGTTAACTGTTCCCTTTTTTCTTCTTCTCACTGGTTTCTCTAAAACCGATTTTTTTTTTCTACAGGATGAGAGGAGAAACATAAGAGTAGAAACAGTGTGTTCAACCTGATATCTGTCTGACTTTGTAGATAAAAGCATTGAAGTACTATAAAACTAACTTGTCTCACGACCTGTAATGAAGATACCGATCTCAATATTTCATGTGCCTGAAGATACTGTCAGTTTTGCACAGCAGTGAAGACTGAACAGACTCAAGACTCAAGACTGAAATGTTACCATGTTGAATATTGTGATGTAGCCCACCACAGAAAATCAGTTGTTGATGAATGCACTTGGAATGGCACGACATTGATCAAACTAATCTGTAGTCACCAATAATAGTTTTGGGCCCTGTTGCATTAGATGCTGGCTGAACTTGGCTCTCTGATGGGCATAAATCATAAGCTGCTAACAAGCAAGCATTATATGATTAGTCATGATGATAAATGAATCCCAAAAGATGATATTATGCTAAACAGAGCTGCAAAGTCTTTGCTGTGTGTCTTTATTCCATTGACAAGTGCACTTTAGAAGGCAGCCTGACACTTGAACCAGTGTCTGATTATAATAACCTACCTGCTGAATGCCATTAATGTCAGCCGTGCGGAATAGAGCTAACAGACAGTCCTCTCCGGCTCACAAAGTGATGAAAGCTTGCATGCCCGTATTTACCACAAATGTCTATGAAAGTTCATCATTCGTAAATATAGACTAATGACAAAGCTACTGCACGGCGTTACCATGATGGCAGGAAAGCATGGACTCATGGATTGTTGTTAGCAGCTTGGGTATATATATGTATATATATATATATATATACATCCAGATTACAGATGAACTGAATGTTTAACAGTACATTATAGTATGATTTATGGTGAGTGACTGAACAGGAGGGCCTCTAGGCCACTAGGGTACCGTGGATGTCAAAATGTTTGACAAGGACCACTTGAATGCACCATTAGTTTTAGCAGACTGTTTAATTTCTGGAGGAGGCACATGTTCACCTTCATTTGCCACATCCTGTAGGAGGATCCAACCCCTGAATTGGGAGACAGTTAATCATAAGCTGTATAGTAACCATTGTTGGCTCAGCCTGTCATGCTCAGCCGTACTTGCAGCCACGTTTTGTCTCCCGGTTTTCCTCCGGGGGTCACAGTTTTTTTCCGTATTTCTTCCAATTTAACAGCAAACACATTTTTTTTTCCTTTTCATTATCCCAACCAGCTTCTGGCACCATACGGTGTGTAACTGTCGAAATACATGGGTCATGGTTGCATCACGTAGGCGGGCAAACAGGGCTTTTTACATGCTGCACAGACGTGTGTTAGCGGCTTCAGTTGATCATAGTGGACACGCTGTGCTGCAATGATGATTAGTTTATGGAAGAGATTCATGCACGTTTGCCCTAGAGGAGTAAATTAAAAGTATTTAGCATAAATGCGATGTTGCTCTGCACTTATTATGTTATTATTTTTATTCATTTTCATTTCAGTTGCCAGAATACAGGAAACTGGGGGTGGACCCATAGACCCACCGCTTTGTTTTTGAAATCCTCCCAATTTTTGAGGTCTCAGCACTATTTAAGGACACACAACTCTGCTTTCATCAGCCTAATTACCCTTCACTGAAGAAATAAAAAACTTAAATGTATGTTATGTGTAGCTGTAGGATCTACTTTTTTTATTTCTACCAAGGAAGGTGCCAAGGAAGGTACATTAGTACTAGATGCAAGAAGTTTAGGGGTTGCCAGCAATGCTGTCAATCTTGATTGGGCGAGGCAGATGTGCTGTTACATCAAAACAGTAACCACCATTTTATTACAGCATCTGTATTCACTAAGGTAATGAAAGAACAATGAAGGCTTCTTATTGCACAAATGAAGGTGTCTGCAACTCATTTGTAATTGTAGTGAGGAGGCTATTCAAAGGATTGGAGTCAACAGTTAGAAAAAAAGAAAAGGTGTGACGAGATTTATCAGTCTGGCAGAAACCTGGAAACATCACACAGCAAAATAATGCTGGGGGAAAAAAAAAAAAACAGAAAGAGATGACACAAAATTACAGCAAAATTAAGGATCACAATGAGCGACCGAAAAAACTGTGAAGCAGTTTGACGCACTTTACAGCACTACGGGCTTGCTTGTGACTTACTTATGCCAGTCCTACTTCAGCGTTAATGTGACATTAAATCGATAACACTATCAGCTCTACTTCTTCTTTCATTGCCCACAACAGCTTACTTACCTTGCCTACAAAAAAGCACAAAAGTGACTTAATTGGTCCCATTCTTGGTCTTTTTATGAGCTATATCAGGACAGCCCAAAGGGCTTGTGTTTCTGCATCAAGGTGTTTAAAATATATAATGTGAATGCCCCATGATGACGGGTCCTAAGGTTCCTGCAGTGGATCAGAGCTATGAGCTTTTGTTTCTCAAGTCTATAGTCTATAGTCTATAGTCTATAGTCAGTCTCAGAACTGATTTGCTATTGTTTGACCGATTTAATTATCATTACACAATAATGATGGTTCCTGAGACTTCATTTAGGCCAATGTGTTTCACCTATTTTGCTTTCCAAACATTCGGCTTTAACCAAAACCCAAACACAAATGTGACTGGCCGATACTACTTGGTCTACAAACAAAAACCATAGCGCTTCTGGTGCCAAAGTCTCGGTCTCTCACCTACAGACCTAACCCATGTCACCCACAGGACCAGCTGTAATGATTTTGGACATCCTACCACTTTTTTTTTTTTTTTTAATCTAGTTTCATTACCAGATGAAGTCAATCAAAAGTTCTGCCTAAGCTGTACTTTAAACAAGATGTTAATTCCTTCAGTGTTAGCATTTTGATCCCGACTGGCCAGTGTTTATACAGTCTCACAGAGCCACATTGGCTGTGGACTCTTTTTTTAATAACTTGGTCTGTTTTAATTATTAGATCCTGGTTCATCTGTTATGTTGACTACTGCCAAACTTTTTGCAAATCAAGTTGGAGCCTGAAAATTCTCACCTGCCTTCCATGTAATTACCATTAGGATACTGACACAAACAGTTGTTCCCAGTCTGCATTTTTTTTATTTACAGAAATCCATCACTGTGACACAAATGCAGCATTAACAGCTTTTTATAGAGTCAGTACGGCTATAGATGGCGGAGAGTTGCTGAAATACAGAAGCAGCTCATATAAAGATTTAACTGGGTTTGTTCACTGCATCACCGATAGTCGCAGCAAGTGCAGATTTTGGCTGGCAGTCTCTCCTATGTTGTAGTACAGAATGCATGACAAGCGAAACACGTGTATTGACAGATTACGTAACAGAGTGTCAGTCCTGCCCTACAAAACAAAGAAGCAGTGACTATGCAAACAGGGGAGACTGTGAAAAATCATTGCCATGCCTTCCTTTGCAAGCCCGTTCTAATTAATTTAGTGACAAATCAGAGTTGCATAATTAAAATGATTCATGGGAACGAATTAATAAATCCTGTTCAAAGGTCTGTCTGTTCACTTCTGCTTCTGTTGTAGCGTTAATAAGTATTATTCTCCATTAACCTTAAACCAGTTTACATTCTAAAAGTGTCCCAGGTGCTGCTCCTTCCCGTGTCACCGCAGTAAGACAAGATTAATGCTGCCCTTTCAAAATGTTCCAGGACACTCCCTCAGATCTTCGGTAAACAGCAGAAATGTTTCTGCCACATCTGCATCCCCTCGCTCTGGAGAGGATAACAGTTCATGCCATAATGCTAATACAACAAATATTATTCAATTATTTATGAAACATAAACGCTGAAGCACCTAGAATGCCTGCAATATTAATAGAAAATCATGGCAGCTAAAAGGAAGATGTATATCCCCTGGTGGTTTAGACTGTGTGTCGCCCAGAGGCAAGAAAAGCTGTTACTGTATTTTTAAGACTCAGAGTTTTTTATTGGGCCTGCTACATGGCTCTTTTTCATTATTGATGGGGTTTTTTTTCGGCCTGCTACCTTCTGTGGCATATTTTCAAGAATATATCTCAATTATTGTACTGGGGAGAAGGTGGCGTTTGCTTTTTTTTGGCAGCATGCTGTATGTGAAAACGCTCAGATGTGACTGTAAACAGAATAAGGAACCCCATTCAACTTTTAGGGAAAATATACAGTACAGATTAAGCAAGGTTACACTGCATGATTAAAACGCCAAGCGAGGTCATTGGGTGTACTCTGGTGTCAGCAGCACAACTGTGCTGAGACCCCGAGTGCTCTGATTAAGGCACCCTCGGTGAGCCTGGATATATCCACAATACAACAGGTTCAGCTAAGTAGGCAGGGCAATAAAGGTGATCTGCTAAGGAAAATAAAAGCATGCTTTAACAAGCCATTTGTCCCAACTGCAATTATACTGTTGCAGCTACAATTAGACTGTCTGTAAACCTGCAACTAGGCTGCTAAATGGTAGGGAAAGTAATCGACATACTGTAGGAGTTTGCAGTTTATTGGCTGGAGCTGTGCGTGCTCTTGCTGATTTCCAGGTTGTTGCGGGAGTAGTTTGCTCGGTTGCCATGATGTCCAGCTGTGTTGCTGTTAGCACTTGTGTGAGAGACAGATAGTTTATCGGACGTGTGTATTTTAACGATTTTAAGACGGCCGTGTGCACCCTCTCCACCTGACTTCCCCTAACCACGGAAAATAACATTCTATCTTGACCTAGAAATTTAATCTTAGTTATCATGAGAAGGGTGAGGCTGGTGTGTCTCTATACCTTTCTTATTGTCAACAAATTCCGGGAAAAGTTTCCCCATCCTGTCTGTGGCACTTACATTACTCTATGATAAATATAGAATAACATCAGCCTCATCCTTTATTTTATCCTAAAACATTAAAGACAACAACTTCTAATTTGTGCAAGATTTTTTTTTTTCTTTTTATCCATTCTCTGTTTTTGCATTACATTTTGCATTACATAGACCATCTGTCATCTTTTCATCACAGTTTCTTTGTTTTGTTTTGAGTTGATGAAATTTAAATTCACTTCCCTTTTTTCATCCAGTTTATTACAGACAAACTAGAAACATAACCCCATCACCTCCCAGTGTTTTGTTTTGTTTTGTTTTTCTTGGAGGAAGCTCCCAGTGTTTAGACCTACAAATAATAATAATAAAAAAAAACTCTCAGAAACAAGCTTGGGGGGAGAGTAGCAAGATATGCATTAATTTCTATGAAAATGTCAGGCTTTCCAAGTGAGAATAATTACTTTCTCTTCTTCTTTGTAGAGCCTTGATAGAAATATTGTGGTACGCAGCCACGCACGGGTGTCCTCGCTCACCTTGAAAAACATCCAGTTCACGTATGCCGGCCAGTATCTCTGCACCGCCAGCAACTCCATCGGCCAGGACAACCAGCACATGCACCTGGATGTCCGCTGTAAGTCACCCAGTTCTTTCTACACTCTGACGCTCTGACGGTTTATCAGTGCTGTCCGCACTCATCACCTTTGGTTTGTATTGTAATTCACTGACGCATGAATGAGGCTCAAAGCCGTCGTTACTGTTGACATCCGCCTAATGAATTGTCCTTTTTGCATTTCATCTCACTCAGGATGAAAGCAAATACACAGTATTCCTTAAAATGTACTCTGCTGTTAATTAATAACAGATATTACTTATTGTTTCACATACTGCCAGAATACTGTTGACTATATAAACTCACTGATGCTCATCTGAAAGAGGGACTGAAGTGCTTAAGTCAGGATATATAAAACTAAAAGAAAGTCCTCTCCAGAAAACTTTGTAACAGGCATATGTCTGTCTTCTGTTGGCCCTTGATCTGGAACAGCTGCTGCAGCTGCTCCTGTCTACGCGTTTGCCCGTGGCAGTCTTCAAATAAAATGTCACAAAGTTATTGAGTTTCAGCTGAAATTGTTAGTGACTAAGTCGTAGACTGTAAAATTCCATCCTTTGACCGTGATGCTGTATATCATCAGTCTGCGGAGTTGATGCGGATGCGGAAAATGATGTGTTGTTTCAATGTGCGTCTCTGTTCAGCTAGTGATTTCCTTCTTTTCCTAAAGTGGTTTTTGACACCACCATGAGAACTTTCTTGACTTTGTTCATTAGCTGTTGATTTTACCTGTAGGCAGCAAAATCAATACAACAGTAAGAGCAAGAGAGGGCGTCTTCGCAGTGAAGAAAAACCTGAGACTCAGGTTATTTAAACCGTAACCTGCCTTGTGGCTGCCTTGTGGGTGGAAATCATATTTCTCAGCATCTTCTACAAAAGGTTTCTCCTTATACCATATGATTGTTTAATATTGGCACAAAAGAGCATCTCCAGACAGCAGATCTCAATTTTGATGGACTGGCAATAAAACCTGCTGGTTTTAACAAAGACAGACTGAAAGACTAGAGAAGTGTTCAGTCTTCAGATAGAGGTCTGCAGCCTGTTGCACAAGCAGGAAATAGATTTTAGCGTAAATTCAAGTGTCATGTCAACACTTGGCTGCATTTTACAGGTTATTTTCACTATAAACTTGCTACTGTGTCACTCACTATAATTTAATTCCACACAATCAAAGTATTACAAAACAGCCTATACAAGTATTTTATTGAAAAGGCCAATGTAACGTGTGTTTTCACATGTGAACGAGCATCTGGTCCATCTAACATTACCTCCTTAATAATTCAAGACATTCATCCATCACTTCTCATGCTTTGATGTTTTTCACTGACTTATTACACATGACAACAAAAGTCTCGTGAAAACTTTCCCGGGCTGAAGATTCTGCCGAAGTTAACACCTTCACAGTTACAAGTTTCTGTTACATGCGCCCAAATGGTGCCAGAGGCAATTCCCATCTGAGGTGAAGTGAAGCGGCATGAAGTAACTATATAATACACGACTGAACATGCATGTCAGTGTCAGCATGGAGATGAAGGGATGTAGTCTGTCACAGATGTTTCCTCTGGCTCTTCTAACATCAGTCCCTATCATCATTCTTACTATTCTGCCACAGTAGCAGTTACTAAATCTGCTCAGGACGAGGTGTAAGTTTTATCATAACTTGTGCATCCCAATTTCAAGTTACCACATACATTTCCACACTACGCTCAGCTAACTGACTAAGCTACGTTTGAGGTTGCACGTAGCTGAAGCAACAGGCTACCCAAAGCTGTCTAATCTGTGGCACTGTTCATTGGGTGAATTAAAATAATGGCTTAAGCAACATTCATGTTGCAATTGATCCTGTAGTTTATAGGTGAATTAAAAAAAAAAAAAAGAAATAAAATCAGCCCACTGGATGCAAAAAATAAATGACAAAATTTCAAATCATGACATCCTAAAACCAAGCATTACACCAGCTTGTAAAGAAATGTATCTGAAGATACATTTTCTAGCGAATCACCTCTTTTTCTGGGGATAAATGGTGAACAAGAGAGCAGAGTGTTCTGGGTCAGTGATACCACGGCATTTTGTTACTATGGAAACATAGCCCTGAGGTGCAGTGGCTTTTTAGGCTTAAAATTACTGTGAGCCTCTTAACTCTGGACTAAAATGTTTGTGCAACCTTTTTTTGCTTTTCTACAATGCAAGTCTTACAGCGTTCATGTTTTTCTTCATCTACAATGGTAACCATGATTATGGGGTTATACTGGAGGTGTTCATATCCTTTTACAGTTAACAATGTAAGACTCCCATGGCCCTTTTCTTTTTTTTTTTTTTTTTTTAATCTTTGGGGCTATGTATAAAAAGAGCTAAAAATGTATACAGTACCAGCCACACAGAATTGTCACCCACAGCCAGCAGCCAGTCAGCTGCCAGCCAGAGATATTCATTCATTCCATTCAGATAAGCAAGAGCCTGTCATGGACCAACCGGCAATGCTGCATCTGTATGTGGGTTATTTGTTGTGAATGTAAGCACCCTCAAATTAAAACTGAAAGTCAGCACTTCATGTGACTGTTCAACTCTTCAACTCTCTGCTGTGCTGGAGTACAGAGAGAAAAGAAAACCATGTGAGAGAAACAGTATATCCAAACACTAAGCTTTGTTATGTTTTGGCATGCGTTGCCCAAACATACTAAAAACACATGTTTGGAAAGATTGGACGTGCATAATCTGAGCTAAATCGTACGTATTTTGAAATCTATCAGATCTTTCACTTTGGTTTTAAAAAAAAAGAGAGAAAGAAATAAATAAAGCCATTGAATGCTTAATTGGATTAATATGCCTTGCTCTCAGTGCACCAGTAATTTGCTTGAGATATAATCACAACACAGTGTTGATAGAGTTGTTTGAGGGCTTGCAGTTAGCTCGAGTAATCAGTGAGTAATCAGGTAGCTGATTCACTGTTGCCAAGCAATTATCGATAAGAAAAGGTGCTTTGTCTTGAGCACAGCTCTCACTCTCTGTCCTCTCTATCGCCACTCACCCACCGAACACAATGAAGACGTTATCTAGGCATGGAACTTCCTATCTGCTGCACAGCATGATCCCATTAACTGCGCTGAGCGCGTCCGCGTTTGCTGGAGAAGGCCCGGGTTTGTTTAGCATGGAAGTATAATGAAAACAGTGTTTGAGCTGCAAGCAGGTCACCTCCTCTGTACTTCATCTCTGTCCTGCGGGCTACAGAAATTCTAGGAGATCAAAACTCAGTTGCGATAGTGATACCTATGCTTTAAGACTAGTGCTTTGCATCGCCTCAGCAAGAAGATTCCTGGTTCAAACCTTGGCTAGGGCCTTTCTGTGTGGAGTTTGTATGTTCTCCCCGTGTCTGCTAATAGTACTAATAGTTGTACTGTAATCATACCTACCCTGTATGTATTACCCCTAAACCATTTTGTTGTGTTTTTATGTTATATGAGCGCCACTAGCAGACAGATACATTCCTGCTGTGTGCATACATAATGATAATCTCACCTAGACCCAGCAAGGAGGCTACAGAAATAAGACAGGCAGGTCACAGACACTGTAGTAAGTCAATGAGGGCCGAAAGAAGAAGTGATAGAAAGAGTCTAATCAGAGCTGCAGGCGAAGGAGCATCTATTGACTCAGCCTCGTTCATCAATCCCAGAGGTAGCACACTGCAGAGTTTTCAAGGATCCGGGGTCAGAAGAAAAGCCCCGGCTGTGTCAGGGGCCACAGCGTTTCACGGCGCTCAGGAAGCAAAGCGTACTTCACTGCATTCAGAAGTACCTGCTCGGCGATGTGAGCAGGTTACAATATAAGGAAACAATGGAGGAAAACAGTCATTTCTTGTTATCGCCCCTTACTTCTCAGTGATGAAGCAGAAGATGAAGGCTGGCTCAGGGTGAAGAGTTTTTGGCCATGTGGTATCAATTCAATTCAACAAGCAAGTCAAAGGAGCTTGCTTAAATGGGGCTCAACAGAACGGTAGCAGTGTTATTGGTTTCAAATATAGAGCAGTTTCAGTGAGAGGACGGATCTAACGCTCATCAGACCCAGAAGAAACCATCTGAAGCAATCAGTTATCTGTGTTGACTCAAAACTAGCTCGTGATCGTGCGCTTATTAGACTTACTGTGTAATAATGGCACTCTGTGAGAGGTTAAAATGTTCGTAATTCCAGAGCTGGAACATCTTGCGGTAAAACATTTCGCTTCCTTTTTGTTACAAGTAAAACGGGCATAAAGTGGCAATTTAATGTTCCATACGCTCAGCACAGGTCGTCTTTGAAACCTAAATGGATATCATAAAAACCTCGCCGTGGATGTATAGAAGTAAGACAAATGCAGTCATCAGACAACACTTAGTGTTCGTTTACCATTAAGATTGCAGGTTCTGTCAGCATTGCCATGATTGCTCCAGCTGCCTTCGGGAGTTTGTTTTTAAGTGTCTTTTTTTGATTACAAAGATTTCTAAATGAAGTGTCTCACTGGTAGCCGTGATAGGATCTACTGGGAAACGCTGAGAAGAAGAGCTTCAGGGAAGGAAAGAAATATTGCCACCCCACAAATGACTTGCTCCTGGAATGGAAGACTCTGTGTGGCCTCTCGCAGCTGACTGATTCCTATCTGTCCTGTGGATTTTTTCATACAGAGATTTTCTGGGTTTGATGATAATGTGTATGTTTGTGTAAAAAAAGGATATAGAATCTCCTCTTTCCCTGGAATCAGTTCAGAAGTTAGCACTGGATTATGGAAATATATTTAGTTCCCATGATTTGCTTGTCTCACATAAATGTTTAAGTTCTAATGCAAAAATCTTGCAGCAGAATTCACGCTCAGGCTCGTGTCAGTTTTGACTTTTTCATTAGCTGTCCCAGGAAAGTCTTCATGACTGATTTTGTCATACCTGCATGAAGTTGTGTGTGAGCTGAACGGCAATTCTGAGATTCTGAGATACTTATGAAGTACCTACAAAGGGCTTCTTCTTAATGGAGTTAAAGCTTTAGACATAATCCCTTTAATAAATAAGTAAACATGCAAATAAAATCCATGGTCTTCCAAGGTTAAGCTGGATAGATAACATCACCCTGATGATATAGTCTTTATTATTTTGTGCTTCCTTTTTATTGAAGCACTACAACTTTGATTGCACTAACTGTGAATACTCTCTTCACCTTTCCAATTAAAGTGGTAGAAAAAGGAGAAAGTAAATGTTTTGATTATTCAGATGCATGCAGACGCAATCTACCCTCAAAAACTCGCCAATGTGCAGTATGTATTATTGTTTAAAAAAATATGAAGCCCGTAATTTTCTCATTATTTCCTGTGGTTGGTTGATTGGAGTTTCGCTCCTTGTGTGTCCCTCCTGGCCAGATGAACCACACTGAAGGAGTAAACACTTCAGATTTTCAGCAAAGTGTTACACACATGCCTGTTGTAATGTTTACCATCTTGACTCTCTATGTGTGTTGCTGCAGATGCTCCAAAGATCCTTGGTTCAGTGGCAGTGTACACATGGGAGGGAAACCCGGCCAACATCAGCTGCGAAGTGAAGGCTCACCCCGGAGCCTCGGTGGTTTGGTTTAGAGACGGTCTCCAGTTGCCCTCTGCCAACACCACCAACATGAAGATCTACAGCACACAAACCACCAGC
This sequence comes from Protonibea diacanthus, assembly GCA_028641955.1. Taxonomy (NCBI): domain Eukaryota; kingdom Metazoa; phylum Chordata; class Actinopteri; family Sciaenidae; genus Protonibea; species Protonibea diacanthus. The sequence continues at coordinate 13,805,399 of CM053990.1, forward strand.
TACCTGGAGGTCTGTTGAATCTTACTGACACACAAAAGCACGGAGGTTAAAAGGATACATAGACTGTTTTTGAATGAACCGAACGCTGCGAGGGTATTTCGGATATTATCAGAATTTGTGTTTACAACAGCTGTGTTTACTTACCAGATAAAGATCAACTATTAAAAGCAATTCGAAATAGTTTGTGTTCCACTTTAGTAGCAGAAGATCTGGTCTGCTGACTCTTAAACAAAGTTTTATCTAGGCTTGTTTGTATATTTTGCCATTTCTAATTGAGTCATTTTAAAAATGAAAAAAGAAAACAATGTAGCGGTAATTTTAAAAGGAAATGTGTTGTGTTATTGATAGCATGGAACATTAAAGCACTCCTCCAGTTAGTTTAGTGAGTGTCGTGAATAATGAATAGCTAACAAGTACTGTACCAACTCTGAATCCAAGATAATAATAAAGCATAATGATAGTCGACAAGTTATTGAGTACAGAGTGCTAGATACTATGTTAATGAACCAATGTCTAATGATTAGCCCCTACATTAGATGTCTGCATACCGACCACTCTCCAAATGAATCCATAAATGAATCGTGATCAGCCATGAATAAACTGCTAAATGGCACAAAACCAATAATTGATGACATGCATATTCATGTTCTTCTCAGGTCTATTTAGGTCCTAGTTGTATTTTTCTGAGCTGGTGTTTCTCTCTGTTTTTCTCTTCTTCGATCGCTCAGATTACTCCTGATTCTCAGAATGACTTTGGGAGCTACAACTGCACTGCAACCAACGTGATGGGCAGCGAGTCCAAGGAGTTCCTTCTTATCCAAGCAGGTTTGTTCACAGAATATATATATATATATATATAAAACAAATAAAAAACAAATAAAGGCTATAGACTGGGCTGTATAGAAAGAGCTCAGTATTATCATCATTATTATTAAACGGAAACATGAAACATATTGACAATACACATACACTTTCACACATACACAGCATTTTTTGAACTGTATGTTTTGGGTAAAATCCCAAGTAGGGGTTATTTGTGTTTGGGATTTGATTCAGAGTTCAGAAGCACCTGCAGGGCCAGTCATGCTTCATGCCAAAGAATACTAAAGAGAAGAAACCATAAAACATAAAACACAACATTCTTGGCTTTACTCATTAATGGTATGTGATAAACGAAAACCACCTGCAACCTCCACTCCACTCTTGCACTTCAATTTCTCCCGAACCAAAGTCATACTATCCAATATGGCACACATCCAACCGTATGCTTGGTTCCATCTTTATTTTGTTTGTGTTTTCACTAAATTAGGGGAGGGGCTAAAAGATAAGTGAATTGACAAGGTCATAGCTAAGATATATGTGTATACTTCCTAGAAATTGAAGCTAAGATTGCATTTATTTACACAGCGAAAAGTCAGCATATAACAAGAAAATAAAGTTGAACCGTGCATGGAATCAGCCACAGCACAGGCAGGTAATGAGCAAAAATTAAAATCACAGGGGAACTGTCCTTTAAGTCCTGTTTTCCTTGCAGCGCAGTTGGTTCATGTTTGCTTCATTCGGTGTAGAAAAATAGTTCTGGACCCATTAGTGGAGGTGGCTTGCTCAGGACCTTTGTCTAAATAAAGTGTAGTCGGATGAATTGCTCTAACAACCTCTGTTGCCACTGTGTACTGTACTGTACTGTACCCTGCACCCTTTGAGGTGTTTTCTCTCTGCTTTTTTTTTTTTTTTATTTGCTGCATAACTCATCAGTATGCCTACAGTGACTCCTTCTAACCACAGTTGGACTAAAAGGGGAGCAAAAAGAGACCTATAAATATCTTTTCATGCCTTATTTTCCACATTGATACGTCAATGAGAAAATTCGACATGTAGCATGAGCCACAGAGCTGCACTAAACAAAGTCATTTCAGTTTCAAAGGTGATTAAACAGTCTCTGCATTACAGTACATGCTAACGGCACGTTATCCAGAAAAAAGTCTGTTAAGTTTATCATTACAGAAGGAGGATACAGTGATTGATAAATAGTTGATTACTTAGCAGTCAGAAACATCCAGTTCTGCTTTGTAATTACTATTTATTATTAAATATATACCAGAGAATTCGGTTCATTTAGTCTTATAGAAGAACAAGAGGAAAGGTCAGGGGTCACTCAATTCATTGTTCCCTGAAAACCATGAATATAGTGTATCAGCTTATATTAACAGTAATTACAAAGAAACTCTAGGCCAAAATTGAATGCATGGAGATAATTCCCACCTCACAAAATGATTACCATTATTAAACCGTACCCCTGAAACATAAAAAAGCAGCACAGCATTTAAAACAGTATTATAGTGTCTACAGACAGCTACTGAATCGTGTAGGGTGCCCCGACACTCTGGCTTATCATCATGAATCAAAGCGCATCTCAGGCCGGAGGTAAAGCTGCCACTGCAAGCTCATTCAGGCATGTCCAACGGATCTTCAGTAATTTGGTGACCGGGGGCTTCGAGGGCACCAGAGGCATGCCAGCAACACATTTGTGAAAGGGGCTGATTGGGAGCAGTACATTATCAGTAGTTGTTGCAGTGGCCAGTATCAATCTGAGCCATTCACCTCAGCCTCCTCTAATGCCTTTAAATGTGTTTCCCTCCCTGCCAAAGCAGAGCCCAAAGCACAGCCCATGCAGTCCTACAACTCTATATTGTAGAAACACTGAATCCCCTGTCATCAAATTTTATTCTGAAGGCTTTATTAAAATATAATTATCAATAGAACGTGTCACTACTTACTACCTGATGTGTATGTGTTTACAATGTAATGTGTTTCCTTTGTTAAAGTACAACTTTTCCATTAACCACCTTGGAAATGTCTAAACTTCAAAATTATCTCAGAGTTTTATATATTTTGTGTATTTTATCATTTATAGTTTCATAGTATTTTGTATTTTAGAATATTTTATAGAGTCTGCATGTTTTGTCTGTTGCAGAGGTGCCATCATCACCAGGAATTGAACTGGTAGAACCTTTCTCCAGCACAGCAGTGGTGGAGTTTGAGGAACCCGACTCCATAGGCGGAGTGCCCATTATCAAGTACAAAGTGGAATGGCGTATGCCTGGCCAGGAGTGGACTGGCATGGAGTACAACGCTGAGGACGGTGAGTCACCAATCTCTTCTCACCAATGTGTGCACCTGCCGTGTCGTAGATTTCTGCTCTTCACCACCACTTACTTCCATTTCCGCTGAAAATATTATGCTTTCAATGAGGCAAAGTGGATGCGAGATGTTATATTTATGTTATATTTTTTCAGTTGTTTTTATTCCTAGCATTCAAATGATGCATTTTGCTCCTTGAAGAAGGTCTCCAGTGGCTGCCGACAAATAACATCTGCAAATCACTTTAGAAATCATGCAAGACAGGTGCTAATTAAAAAATTAATTATAAGATTTGGCCGTTTTGAGTATGAAAGGTGATTCACTCACTGTAATGGTGAAAGGGCAGAAATACTGAGAACATTAGCTATACTTCCTGTTTTCATTATATGACTTGGAGGTAAAATGTTCCATTAACATGGTTCTTATGTTCCTGACACATTAACACTCTAGTCTGTATATAAACAGATATTGGATACGCTATGAAACAGGCAGAAACCATCTTATTGTTATTATATTAGGCTGTGTTTAGGCTGAGTGTACATGAAGGTAAAACTGCAGAACACATTTCAACCATCAAACGCGGTTAATCCAGACATGACAGTGGCTGATGTTGGGAGGAGAGGTGGAACACAGTGTAGCCTAAATGACAGTCGGCTCAAACACTGACAGGCCCAAGATAATATCCCCGTCCCACTGAGGGTTTGTGGCTCTTACAAATCTGGATGGTTTTCGTCCTGTCTGCCACATGGGACATATCAGTCAGTAGCTGACAGGCTCTGCTGTCAGCTCAAGGCCCAAGAGCCGCCTGTCATGCAAGCGTGTACACAAAACAAAACACATCCACCCACGCGCCAACAGTAAATGTTACCAGAAATATCTCATTCAACCACATCTACTCCACATCCGGCAAAAGAAAAATACACATAATGGACCTCCTCCTCTTGCACTGTATAGTGCAGCATACATTTATTGTAGTACACTGGTAATATTAAATCAGGAATAGCAAATGTCCGGTTATTTAAGCTGCAGCACGCCAGGGTGGAAGGATGTATATTGTTGCCAATACAGCATTGTCAAGTAGCTGAAAAGTGTCAATTAAAAAGGCTATTGAGTTTCAAATGTCTCTCACATTATCGTGAACCAGGGCTGCCATCACATGTTTGAAAGCAGTACTGCCAGATATACAGATACCACACCCATCACTGGGTTCATATGTACAGCAGATCTGCATCTGCAATGTGCACATGCATGAAGCTACAAGTCAGAGATTATAGTACACCTGCTATGCTTCATACTGTACCCTTTAAACCTGTCTGTTAACGCTCCATGTGTTATGCTTTATGTATTAGATTTTTTTGTCTGTTGTATTATGTATGGTCTGTAGAGCACAGCTATTAGATAATAGACAAATATCCACATTAGCTTTAATATAATGACAGCGACTTGCGTATCACATATGGCATAGGCAGAAATGAGTGAATTGTTATTTTGTAATTTTGGTTAGTCACAGGCTTAAAGGATAACACTCGTGTTGTTTTTCTCAACAAATCCCACCAAAAGACGAAAACCAACAATGTGTTAGTCTGTCTCTAAATAATCCCTACACAGTCTATGGCACTCAGTCCCAAGCCTATTTATTCTTATTGAAAATGAAAATTACGAATTTCATTTTTTTTTTTAACGGACAAAATAATTTCCTGGAAAAAGAGAAGCATCTTAGCTTTTAGCAGATGTTATTCATGCGGGTAGGCGTACGTGGGATTGACTCAAAATGAACACAGGAGCTGTTTAACGATAAAGGTAATACTGTATTTTCAAAAGATCAACACTGTGCTGCAGTTCTAGGATTACTCTTTTATATGATCCTTACCTCCAAGATTACAGATGGGAACACAAACAGTGTGTTGCCTAGCACAAAGTGCTTGTGAATTATTGGAGAAAATCATAGATTGTTGTCTCCGCTATTGATTTCTGGAAATTGCTGTTTTTTTTAAATGTGATTTTTCAGTGCCGTGAGCAACACAAATCAAATTCCATACAACTCCATTGTGTTTGGTTGTTGGCAAGAAATCTCAACATGAGCCCGTAACCATAATTGTTCATGCTATATGCTTCCTCAATACTTTTAATGATCTATTTCTTCGACATCGTCACAAAGTCCTCGTATGCCGCAGTAAGCATGCACTGCAGCGACGCAATAATTAACACACACTAAAGTCAGTCGAGTTCGGAACGATTGTTATGATTTGTGGAGATAACCTTTCCGAGAAGCTGAGGAAACCGGCATGTGGTAATCAGTGGTAAATTACTCTGGGCCGGCTGGAAATCTCATCAGAACATGAATGGCTTCAGCAATGACATTGGTTTTACTGATGCTCGTGGTGCTAAAAGCCCAGATGTGAATTAATTTGTCCTCGTGATTTCTAGCTGTACTCATACAGCTCCCCAAGCAGTGACCTATGTACGGCTCATGCTGGAAGTCTTTCTCATTGAGACATTGATGTGAAGAGTTTTCACATTTGTGAAATCTAAAAATGTTTCTGAGCACCGGAGACAAAATTTGCTCTCATCTATGAAATGACTGTTCTTTGTATCCGCACACTGAGATGTCTTTTTATGACAAAAGTCAAGGAACACATGAGTATCCTGACTGCAATTGGTGCCTCGCTACTATGTGAATAACACTGCCTATTAAAATGTAGTACATTTTAATCAGGAAGTTTTATTCTTTCACATCCAGAAAAAAACACAAACTCACACTTATTATTATGAGAATTATAGGAATTATTTCCACACCAGGTAGGCCTATTGCATGTACTGGTAAACTGTACATTCGTAATACAGTAGCTTTCTTCAGTACCACACATCATTTTCACTTATTTTCCTGTAAACCACAGAACCACATTCTAATTAGAACTTGGCATTTTCTTGGCATTTGGTCTTTACAGTGCTGGCCTGCTTTGTCTCTGAGCTGAACGGCTATCATTACATGCAAATATCTATCTGCACAATCAGTCTTAGTTCAGTTTATCTGTGTCATGCTGTACGTAAAGTATAAACACGAACTGTTTGAGCCAGCAGCTACTGGCTGTTCTGGAGTTATAGGTGACTTCTAACGCAGGGGGATGAAATAATGAATGTACCAATGTTAAAAGCAAACACTGCTCAGCCCCATGTTTTCATTTTCAGTGTAGTACATACTGTACTAGAGCATGATAGTAAATGCTCTAGTACAGTATGTATTACTGATGGTAGAAGTGCGTAGGAGGACAAAGCAAACATGGAGCCAAACAAATAAAAAGCAGAACAAGCACAAGGTAGTTGCAGCGGTATATTATGGGAACCAAGGGAAGTACCTGTGCACACATGAGTCACTTCAGACTAAAGATTCGTGATGAGACAGAACCGTTATAGAAGGTTGTAGGGAAAAGTTGCAGCGGTGCGTCACCTGCGACTTCAGTGATTGGTTTTAGAGCATACCTCTTACAGCAGCCAATCAGCTCGTAGCAAAGTCTTTTGGAAACATGTTTTGATTCCACATAGCTTCCATAAAATGGTTCTCCGTCTTTCTGGGTCCCACTTGGAATAGGTATAAAAATAAAAGATAACAGCAGTTTAAGATCAGAAAAAAAACATTAATAGAACAAGAAAAGACAAAGCAAGCCAAGAAAAACAATACGAGAACACAAGCGAATCCACTGCACAAATGAAGAGTCGATGAAAATCTGCTTTTGAATCTTATGCTGGTTGATCTGTTGGAAACTGAAAAAGAAAAAAAATAATAACTGCATTGGTTGTTTGGTTATATATCTAATGAGGCCTATTTTTTTCAAACAAAAGACACTGACATTTTGCATGAATATACAGTTTACCCAAATACGTAGCTGTTTATGGAAAGAGAGCAAAGATTCCATGTCTTGGTTTCCTGTATACCTAAATGACCTACCTATACCTGCCTGAAATGACACCACCTCATCTCCAACAGATTTGACCAAGATCACCATCGTTGGCTTGAAACCAGAGACAACCTACGAGATCAAGATGTCTGCCATCAACGGAAAAGGTGAAGGAGAGAGCAGCCCGGCCAGCACTTTCAAGACTGAGCCAGTCCGTAAGTACTGCCCTCACCACTCGTGTCCCAGCTCTCAGTAAGCGCTCCTCTGACCCCAATGCTTTGAACCTAATGCTGTTGCTCACTCCACCGCCTGCTCATGTCTAGCTGAGCCCAGATGCTTTCACCCCTACACTCCTCTATTCTCTCGCCAAACCCCAGTGCAGTCCTTTTCCAGCCAGGCCGGAGGGAACGATAATTCACGATGCCACCGCCACTTTATAATCTAACTTGGTTAACTATGCAAAGTGTAACCTGTGTATCCCTCGTCACTGAACAGTGTTATATGCTTCTTTCGTTTTGAATGTTTGCAGCGTGTAAGGCAGACGTGCCTACGTTCCTTTCACAGCGCCATGCCCTTTTAGCCCACAACTCAGGTGATTTAGTGAAAGCTTTCCAGAAAGTACGTGTGCATTCCTCAGGCTGATTTATACTTCAGTGTGGAGTGTCAGCTCTGTATTTATAGTTTAGTGACAGCCACACTGCTAATATAGCAGCCAGAGGTCAAGCTCTGCTGAAGATTGTTTATATTTCTTGAAAGAAATGGCAGCACGTAATGAAATGTTGGAGGAGGAGGAGGAGGACATTTTCTATTTAACAGTGTTTATGAAAAAAAGAAAAAAGAAAAGTGTGACGGAGAATGAGTCACCTTAGCAAAAAAACAAAGGAGATACAAGAAGAACACACACTTGTCAGGCAGATGAGGGAAGATTTGACCGCGTGGCATTTAATCGTCAACCACCACGAGAGCCGTGGCAGTTTGTTGGATGAGCCGGAGCATCACCCTCTGTGTTCTCTCCCCGTTTTTAGTTTTACTCAGTGAATAATCCGGCGTCAAATCACAGCTGCGTTAGACATATGGCACCGTCTGGAACCTTACAGCGAGGAGCAGGTGTGCAACACCTGTCATCACCAATCAGAACATGTCAGCTTGACATAAAAACAACTTTGTTTATTTATGTGCAATTATGTTAGATAATGTTTTCTCAATTAAGTATAAATTAGGCCTAATCATCTCTAAGATCTGATTTACATTTATCCAGAAAGTGTTTAATATTATATGGTCCTTGATATGTATGTTTGATGGCAGAAGTATGGTTTGGTATGGTTCTGATTACAGAGCAGTTGCACTCAGTAAATCCAATGTGGTAGAAATAGGTGATAATGAGGTGAGAAGCTTGGGGTTTAAATTCTGCTGTATCATGATCAGAACCAGGTTTATTGCCAAATAGGTTTTCACACACAAGGAACTTGTCTCTGGTCGGCTGTAACTTGAGTCTCATATTCATTTTATTGGTTAGGGTAGCAATGTACCCATCAAAGTGATAGTCACAAAGAGATTTGTGGCACTGCATGACCCAAATGACAAGCAATCAGACTATCAGAAAGGTACTGTAGGAAACGAGCCAACAGTTTAGCCAGATTATTTAAATGACTTCATTTGGGGCCTAAACTGAATGTGAATGTTGGCGCAGTAAACCTGTGCATGCATAACTAGATAAAGCACTTTGGTCAACAATGAACAAAAACGTAGGGGTCATGGGTAATAGTTTTACAGTTTGTTTTCTGATTGTCTGTGATTACTTCTCTTTACCCTTCATTTGGTGGTTTGCACGTTGTTATTGCTGATAAAAATGATGACCCGAAACACTAAAATAAGACCCAAATTGTAATAAACTAGAATTTTTGTAGTAGATAGTTTAAATACTTTAAACCATCTAATGCAGAGCTATTTCACCCAGGCTACAATTAGATGACAACAGACCCATTTCTCGATCAGCATTTCAAATCAGGATCATGAATAAATCTAGTACCCGTTAGCACCAACCTCTATGTCATGCCTCCATCTGTTCTTCATCACCCCACTGCTTCTATAGAAATAGCCCCCACCTCCCTACACCACCCCTAGCATCTTATATTATCTGATTCCCTAAAGCAGAAGAGAAGCTTTGTCCTGTTTAAAGATGTTTCAGCAAGAATCAGTGTCTAAGGTATTTTTTTTTATAGAATTATACTAGCCTATTTGAGTATTATATTAAGTTCCTGTCTGTCATTCAGTCTGTTATATTGTATCAGAGAAGCACAGGAAGACTGTCAAATCCAGTGTTCTTTTTAGAAAACACGGAATCATGAATACGACCAAGTCTGAGCTTGAAGTCAAAAGGCAAATTTCTAATTTGGAGGATAATACAGTACCAGTATTATCAAAGCCACAGTTAGCCGCAGAACAAAGAGATGCAAGATTTACTGTTGACAGAAAGCCCAATAAGACGCAGTAAGTGTCTGACAGCGGGTTAATGATGTAGCAGGACAGAGTTGCCCTCTTTCATTGTTCATATTTCTCATTTCATTCTGTTTCTTCTCTTTGTTTCATTGTTTTCTCATCATCGTTTTTCCATCTGTTCTGTATTCCATTGGACTTCTCAGAGTATTCTTTCACAAGTAAGTTTCTTTTTCTCCCCATCTTCACTGCTTCATTTTCCTTTGTATTTATTTTTATCTCAACTTATTTGCTTTACTTTGATCATTCCCTCCATATTAGAAGATTGCTTTTTTTTAAAGAAACATGTCATTTAACAACTATCATCAAAATCACCAACAGACATCATCACCCATAATCTCCCAAACTTTGAATTTGCATAAATATCAGCAGTCATTTTATTACCCGGTGTACTCATTTCCCAGACAGCAGTTCATTCAGTTACTCTAATGTGGTTTCAGGTTTGTTTAGCAATGTTATCGATTGATATGACAGACTTACAGCCTGTAGCAAGTGAGTTATTCGTACCATAATCCTCCGTGCTACTTCTTTATGTATTTCCTGCTTCCAATATCATTGTTTTTGTGTCTTTCTAGTTGAAAGTATATTATACTTGATCACTGCAACAGTTCAGGCAGAGTATTACATCAGGTCTTTAAATAAGGCCTACAGTTGCATAAGCATATGGTAATTAATGTGGAATTAGAATATCTACTAGTAATAATGTTAAAAGCTGGGCAGCTTTGCACAAAATTGTCCCGTATAAAAGCATGAGGTTTACATATTTGGGTCCTCGATTCCCACTTTTTCTCATGGTGTGCTTTTATTAAGGCACTGAAAACAATTGTGTCTCAGAGGTCACAAGAATCCATGTTAAGAAAGTCTGTAAAATAGCTTCCTAGTTTCTGTTGAGGTGGTGAAGAGTTGCAGCTTTCCTTAGACAGAACTGATGCTTAGTGCACTACTGCTCAGGAAAAGGTTTTCTAAATTGCTCTTTCTTGATTCTGTGTCATAACTGTGGCCAATGTATGTCAGTGCACATGATCTGAATCAAGAGCTTCAGTGTTTACATTCACACTAGTATCCCAGTTAAGATTCTTATCCTTGTTTTTATCAGATTTGGACTATATTGTATAGCATTTGATTCTGGACCGTGTGTGTGTGTGTGTGTGTGTGTAGGTGTGCGTGTGTGTTATGCTTGCAAGTGCGTAAAGCTTCAGAAGAGTGTAGGCTAGACTTTTTTAGAAATCTGACAACTTGAAGTAATTGCTAGTTGTTGCTGTAAACGAAAACCATGGGTACCAAAACAAAAAGGCAGCTGACATCGGTATGAAAGGAAAGGAAGCTGACACTGTGCACTCACTGCTCAGCGAATAAGAACGTAGTTTAGGACACTCAACAAGAAATTCACCGAAGTTTTACAAGCACCGCAAAATAGTCGAAAGAATGCAGCTATTGTTTTTGCTTATCTTTGTTTCCACGAGAAGTTTTCTTAATGCTTACAGGCATTAGCTCTAAAATTGCAGGGAAACACATTCTGTTTTAAGTTTCAGCTATTCTTTTAGGGAATGTTTGTCTTCAGCATTTCCCTGTATCTTAACTAACGGGGTGGCACAATCCAGCACCCAAGGACCAGCTTTCAGAAAGCCAGCATCATGGCTTTTATTTGTTACGGGAGTTCAGTGTTGTTATAATGGTGCTGCTGATACACACAAATTCTAACAAGTACATGCAGATGAAAAAATATTTATTTTTTTGTCACACATTGATGGTACTGCATCATCTCCTCTTGTAAGTTTGGATCCCCATGAACACAATTTGGAAAGCGGCATACTCTGTGTTGAGAACTGCCTGAAATCCCATTACACAGGATGCAAATACAAAAAGATCCAAGACATCCATGTGGTTACGTCGCAGTGGATAGCACAGTAGATAACTAACAGATGCTGCGAAGCAAGAGGAGTCATTCTTCCACAGGATTGATCCAGAGGAATTCCTTATCATCAAGACATTATAAAAACAAATTTAATCAAGCACTAAAGTTGCTTGTGCCGAGGAGAACTCCAGCTCCTCTCATCATGTTTTCACCATCTTTCAGTTTCATCATCAGAGACACCAACACCTATCGCTGCCACCACTATGGCCTTTAGTGAGTATGCCAGTCACGCAGTGTGCAGTGCGTCTCTCCTCACCTCTTACCTGCTTGGCTTTACAGTTAGCGTAGACGTCCATTTATTTCTGGTGTGGCTTGTAGGAGGGCGCCGTCTGTAGAGTATAGCCAGAGCAAAAGAGCAAAATGAGTTTGCCAACTTAGTAGCTTCACTAACAGTCTTGAATTGTCGTAGATGATGATTTTACTAACATTTGTCAAGGACATGAAGAACGTCGATCTAACCACCTGACAATAATGTTGTGTATGACATAATTAACTTTAAGACTTAAGACTAGTTCATGTTATGAATGTTGTGACGTTTAATTTTGTGAAAACGCAAATGTCAAAGTGAAACATCCTGGTTGATGAGCGACTACGGAAGTCTGTGCTGTTAAAGTGATTTTTCTCAGAGACTCTAGGTGTCATACCAACAGCAGGCTCAGAACATAACACTGTATTAGACAGCGCACTCATGGCATCTCATGTAAACATTCATTAGGCTCCATGCTAATACCTTACGATGTGTTTGTGTCACGTAGAATTTACTGTAAGTACCATTTTCTTACTCGTAACCATTAATATCAACATCAAGTTGGTAAATTCAAATGGAAAGTCCATCATTCAAGATCACTAAACTCATTTTTCCATGGGCAACCCCCCACAGCAAAACATAGCTAAACACCACATCAGAATGTAAATAGCGTGCAAGCAAAAATTCTTATTAGTCAGATTTACAGTCACCGTCTTCAATTGTGTGATGGAGTGCTTATACTCATAACTGATTGGTTCGGAAATCAGCTAGTCCCCTTAATTTTTTAGCAGGCGGTTAATCTAAATGTATTGTTCATTAGTAAGCCATTGTGGCAGTCTAGCTGGATGCATGAGCGTACTACAAAAGGCGGCTACCACCCTGCAAAAATGTCTTTTTTCCTCTACTTTTTCATCTATTTCCCGCTACCCACAGAACCTATTTTGCCTCTCTGCCTTCCACATGTCGTGTTTTGTATTGATGAATTTTCTTGAGAACCCTTCAGTGTTTCTCATCACTGTGTCCATTCAGTTCAGACACAGTAGCAGATCATCCGATATTCATGACAGAGCAGTTCACACTATATTCTTGTGAGTTTTTCGCCTGTGTATGCAGACAGTGCGCCCTGAACAACCCAAACAGGAAATAAACTGATCCAGGCATGTTTAGAAATCCTACACAGGCACTGATCAGCAACACAGCGAGCCCCTTTTGATGTTATATCATTGTTTTGTGCAGAGAGTCAGTACAGTTATAACCGAGTAAGCAACTATATCTGCTTACTGTTCTAATTTGAAGAATTTTAAAGCAATATATGAGGTGTGTGCAGTGTGTAAATGAATATGATTTGTGTGTTTGCTACAAGGTCACTTGAGTAATTATGTATGTCCGTTGTTGCTCCATTTAATTGAGATCCTAATGTGTTGGATTTGTGTGTCCTTGCGGTGTTCCTAACTAAATCTCTCCCTTTGACACTTTTTAAATAACATTTGTCAGATACAGCCTTGGCTTTACATTCAGTTCACCTACAGTAGGTTGTGCCTATTCAAATATATGCTCCAGCAGCTACTCTGTGTTTTTTTTTTTTTTGCAAAGGCATCATTCAGAGCAAATGTCACATCTGCTTTTAGACCGTCATCTGATCTGCAGACCTCGTTTATCCTGATGTTTCATGTGTTCACACTGTCTGCTGTGTTGTGTATCATGTTTAGTTGGCATGGTTTGTATTCTCCAACCTGCAGAGTTTCCTCTGTTCCTCCTTTGACCCCGAGTTTGTTGTTTGTCACAGGAACCCTAACAATGCTATGTTTTTTTGTTTGTTTGTTTTTTCCGTCTTTAATTTAATGGCTGACCGTAGTTCAAATTCAAATTGGGCATCAATGGTGCAATGTAAAAATATTAGAAAAATCTGCCAGAGGAAAAGCTGTTGATTTTCTGGATACATGAGGCAGTTCTGGATGTACAGTTTTGGTGTTATCTTAAATCTATATCTTAAAATCAACATTATATTTTTTTGGTTTGATTCTACATGCTAGCAAAAACCAAAACTAGAAGTCAGGAGCTGCTTCATATATTCAGCAACATGTTTTTTTTTTTTGTTTTTTTTTATGTGTTCAAGAAACCTGTTTATCGATTTATGTATTTCTCTTGTGGTTGTTTGTGTTCGTTTCGTGTCACTTTGTCTTTAACATTCATTTGTTTATTCTGTTGACCTGTTTTCATCATTTCAAAAATGTTTTGTATGTTTCCCATGTCCCCCCCCTCCTCCCCCCGGCCTCTCCCTGACCCCTCTTTTTCCCTATATTTTCCTTTCACCCAATCATGTGCGTGTACATCATGTGACTTTGTCATATGGCTCTTGCATGGTGCTGATGATGTCGTCTTCGCTGGCCAACAGAAGGTAACATTTTTCTTTGTTTAGCCTTAGATCATGTGATCAGAAGCGACCATTCAGAAGACGTTTGCTAGATTAGAGTCATAGCCGAGACATTAGAACAATTTCAGTTTTGTTTGGCCATTTTTCACCCATCTTTAGGGTATTCTGTAAATATGTAGCAAACCTTTAGTACTAGAACTATTTTAGTACTATTTCACTTTTCACTATTCCATCATCTCCATTCATCTTAAGACTATTTCTCCCTTCTAGCCAATTATACTACTTTTACCCACTGTCTATTGCATTATGTAATGCAAGACTATTCTCCTCTTAGTGCCTTCTTAAAGATTAATTCTACGTATATTCATTCATTCAACCTTTAAATCTCGAAAAATTATTGTGGATATGCCATCTACAACAGAATAAATATAAAAAATAATAAACAAGAAAACAACAGAACACAGTTAAATAGAGTTGCATTCAAGACCAGAGTAGTTTAATCTTGGTTTTGTATAAGTAATCTTATACATACAATGTATAATGTAAGAAATACACACCAGGGATACTGAGCTAGCTCAATTACCTATTTGACCCCATGTTTTCTGCTCACATTTTCACATGCATTAACATACATTTGTCCATATCCAGATAAGATATGCACACACAATTGCATATTTATATCAGCTGGAAATGGGGTCTTTGATTTGAGTTCCTCAGAGCTAACCAAGATACATTTGAAGCTATTTGTTACAGCATGTCCTTCAGCTCTGCTTCATCTGTGAACTCATTCTCTCATGTGGGTGGATTACTAAACTTCTTTTACTGGATCGAAATTCTAAAAGTGTTCTTGGGAACGTACCAGAATGCATATTCATTGTAACCACTCTAAATTGGAGCAGATATAATTGTAATTGGGCTCACACATTCATTCCACCACTTATTTTAAATCTCACTTTGCATTTGTTCTCTCACTTTGGTTTATATAGGAGCTAAAATTGGTGAAGTTTCACACTCAGTCAGCCATAGTGCTGTGCCAGCAAGTTGTGAGGGCTGCATTTCACCCATTTTACCTTTATTTAAAAACCCCAAGGTTGGTCTTATATACAGGAGCAGTAGTACATTTATCTAATTAATTCATCTGAATACACTTATGTGTTTAATTTTTCATTCCCTGGTGTGTCAGTCTTGGAAATATAAATCCTTAAATTGTAACAACATTAGCTTTAAGTAGCGTTAAAAGGTTTTATATATATATATATATATATATATACTTTACCGCTGTATTTTGAATCACATTTAAACATCACAGGAGCACCATCACAAAGTGCTACTGACTGCTGTTTGCATCTCATGCACTGTTAAACGTATAGCCCTCATACTTACCCACAAAGCTAACTTTTCTTTTTTTTTTTTTTCCAAATTAGCTATTGTAGCTCACAGTGTTTTACTGATTGGATTCACAGCAGCCCATTGCATTACTGCAGCATGCAAGTTTATTTCCTTCCTGCTCTGTTTTTTGTTTCTTGTTTGCACCCTCCTTCTTCCTGTTCTACTGTTTCCCAAAGAAAATATTGTTCTGTTTGTTTGTCTGCATGTGTCTCTGTCTTTGGTATCACGTCTTCTTGGTACATTTCTACATACAGTATGTACAAAGAAAAAATCTATCATTTTAATTGACTAAATTCAACAGGATTAATAAATGTTTCACATATCAAATTTATGAGAGAGGATTGGGTGACCTGAGAAACCCATTTATGCTATATTAATCTCATTAATTTGACAGAAATTGGTCTGTATTATGAGAACCACGTCATGTATTTTGAGATAAGAACTCTCTGTAACATGTAACATAATCCAAGCCAATAATTGGTACTAGTATTGGTTTGTCTTAACAATAATTGATATTAATATTGACACAAATAATACTCTAACATGATAAATATTGTATCAGATGGAACCATAAATACACACTACTGATCTTACAAAACAACACTTATTTCTGTATCCAAGAGCATGTTTTCAATAACTCTTGTTTAACTCTACCCACTAATCTCTCAATGTATGCTGGAAGATCAGGGAGGAAGCTGCGCTAGGTCGGGCTACATGCGTAACCACACCTCCTACATGTGTGTCAGTGTGAGGTCGTGGCCACATGTTTACCCTCTGAATGCGCAGCAGCACCCAACAGTTCCAGCCTGCACGGAGAAGCTTCTCCAACCTAACCACTTTCTCTGTTTTAGCCTCAGAAAAAGATAACCTAACCCAGAATGACGCTTGTGAATAACAATGCGGAATGTACCGTACCGTGTTACTGCTGTTGTTACTAACTAACACTTGTCTGATTCACTTCTAGCATCTGTCATGCTCACTCTTGTGGAATGCAGTTTTCAGACAATGCGCTCAGCTGAGGATCACGATAAAGTGCCTTCATGCATATTCATTTAATTAACCACTAACCCTGATGTTTGAAACACTAAATATTGGCTCTGAAAAGATGAATGCTGACTTTACTTTTTCTGTGATCATTTGAAATAGATGCAAATGTTATTTTGGTCGTTGTTTTTGTTATTATCAGATTGTTAGCACAGGGCAAACACTGTAACATCATGAGAGTCAATTAAATAGCATAATAACAAGGCTAACAAGGTGTGTAACCACTATGTACATAATTGATGATATTTCACTACACATGCACACAATAAAAACCTCGGCCCTCCCTCCCGCAAGACTATTTATATATTATTAAAAGTAATAGAGTAACATGTCCAGTCAAAGCCTATGGGCTCATTATCCTGCAACCCAACAGTCATTACTCAGGGGGACAGATAATGAGGAAACTCAAGGAGAACACTGCCCCCTATCCCTTTAGGCTGTCCAAAAAGGGATATTCCACCCAAAACCTATCATGAATAATCAAATACCCTCTCACTGTTGTCTTGAAAAGTGAGTTTACATTGGTTCAAACAATTCCTCCGATCTCAATAACTAAATACAGTATTATTTACTTTAAAGATTGCATTTTCTGTTCTTACACCCCTAAAGGCAGGATAACATTATCAGTTGAAGGGGTCAGGGAAAGATCAGAGTTTTGGCTAAAATATCTGCTTAAAAGAAACCAACATTGACTATTGCTAAGAAACAGTGGTCTCCTGTGTCTGAGTCATAATTCACATGACCACTAACATCTTCCATCTTAATCCTCAAAGCTATAGGTGTTTTTATAAAGCCTTTTAAGTCTGTGGATGGTGAGAGCTTGATAATCAAAAGACAGATTTTGGTGGAGTATTGCACCGACCAAGCTTGATATATGTTATTTTCAAACTAAGCTGTTGAGGGATGAGAGCATCGACACCAAAGTCATTGAGCTGATTGTCCTTGGTAGAACACTGAGGTCAATGCTCCATGCTAATCCTTTAGCATACGCTATATAATTTGTACTCTTTTATTTCACGACCTTCATATTTGTAAAATGATACCATTAACTAACCCTGTCAGTGTTGCCGCTTTTTGGAACTGCTCTGTAAATGTTGAGATAAAGATAAATGCTTTTGATTCCATATTGAGTGTGTGTGATAAAAGTCATCTGGAGCCACCCATCATTAAATCTGATTTGACCATTCTCTTTAAACTAGTCAGCTGTGGCTGCATTTCTCGTAATTGCCATTTTGCTGTATTGCTGCCAAGTTAATTTCATCTTACCTTTGACGTGCTCGTGCTTGTGTATTACTGCAATATGTTATCACAGAGTTTGCTATCAGTCAACATAATGATAGCACTGAGCACTGAAGCCAATGATCTGTTCTCATCCTTTAACAGCTTAGGAGAGCAGGGTGACAACACGAAAACTCAGCAAACGATGAAAAACCCTAATCACACTGTGATTACTACGTCCACATTAAAACAGCATAGATCCAACTGGCACTGAAGTTTTAGCTTAGCTGACCTGGAAGACGAAAGTCCACTTGAACACAATAGGGAGGTTAGATGCACAGGGTATGGATGGTGTTGATGCAGCAACAATATTTTTGCCAACTAATCATGATTCATTGGTTTGTTCTGTGTAGGGGAACCCAGTGCCCCCGTACTAGGAATCATGGTCCAAAAGGGAAATAGTCTTAAGATCAACTTGATCAGGCAGGACGATGGCGGTTCCCCCATTAAGCACTTCCTGGTCAAATACAAGGCTGTGAGTATACTGGGCAAGGAGGTAAACTTGGTACCACTTTGCTGTTATGTATTTTGTGTTGTTTTTATGTATTTCTTGCAATGGTAAGGAACAGTGAGTGCTTGTAAATGTTCATCAGACCAAGATGGCGGTAATAAACTGCAAGCCTCTGACAACAAATCCCAGGCACCATTTCATGCAAGTCCAATTTTGTAGTCCTATAATTTGCACCTTTTAGAATATGATATTGTTCCCTAAATTACCATATTGTACTTTGAAGTGGTATAATCCCTGACATCATTATTTTTCTTATCAATTGGGAATTAAAATGTTTTCAATTGGAATGCTGTCAACAGTATAGGACAGTGTAGAATGTCCAGTCAGTGAGCCATTAACCCTCACTGGCTTCCCACAAATGAATACTGACAATAATGTTAGATTGAATGACAAGCCACAGGGACCACTGCTAGGGATTAAACCTAGTTTTGGTGGGTGAAATATTTTCCCCTTGAGACACTTGGCCTCAATCAGTGTGCCACTTTAGCTGGCTGTGAAAAATATACTATTTATACAAACACACACACCTCTGTCCTTTGTATTTTAGTACAGTGTATTTCTACAAAGATTGCACACATCATGGTAGTAGTTGTTGTAGGGTACTTAAAGTTATGTTGTTTGGCTTTACAGTGAATGTATGTTCCTAAAATGTTGAAGTGATTCTTTAATACCTGAGAAACTTTAAATTATTCCAAATTCCTCTGCCTTTTCTCAGGCAACAGTGTTTCTTAGTTGTGTAATGGCCCTAAGAAGTTTCACCAATTCAGATTTCAGCAAATCATTCGTATACTTAAACTGAACTATCTCTAACCTGATTCCCAAAAAAATATGGTTCCAAATTCATGATTTTCACTCTCATTGGGACGGTATGATTATTAAAATAGGATTCTTTTCCATTTTACATCCTTTTTGTCTTGTGCTAAAAAGAAAATTCCTTTGGGCCAAGGGAGCCCCTTTGCTGTGTTGTGAAGTTATTAAAAAAGAATGCACTCCTTTTATCCTCTACACAATGACCAGCTTGGGAATGGGATCATTCACAAATCATCTAAAATGACCCTCTCTTCTGTGCCTGTGTAGAATGACTATAATCTCACTTGGTTACCCAGTTTTGAGATTTATCCCCTCTACATTCCTTTCTCAGAAGCATGTATCTGAATGGAAACCAGAAATCCGCCTTCCCGCTGGCAGTGAGTATGTGGTGCTGAACGGCCTGGACTGGAATACAGAGTACGAGATTCACGTTGTGGCAGAGAATCAGCAGGGCAAGTCGGAGCCTGGCACCCTCTCCTTCAGAACAGCTGCAGATCCCACTACTATCCCAGGTACTATTCCTATCATCCCACCCTGAGCATCCACACACAGACGGCAGCCACAGTGCACAAAGGCTTCCACCGTGACCAGAAGGGCTCTATTACTTAGATCCATGACTATTACCAGGTGCTTATTCAAAGCTTGCTGGCTGCAGGGTCTATCATGATTCATCTGTCTCTGTCTGCTGCATGGGGTGGGGGGTGTATTGTTTTCAACTGTCCTTATTGGTGCAGTTGGTAACAACCCTGCTGAAGGGAAATGACTATATTATTTGCTGAAAGCAATAGAAAGTCACATGTAATACTGTGACCCGTAAAGCAGGTTTGAAATGAGACAGCTCCAATTCTGAAATGCAGATGAGGTGCTGTAGTCATACTCAAGCTAATCAGATGATGTGACAAATTAGACCTTGACTTTGTTGGCCAAGTAAGTTTAAGAATGCAGGGAATTTGAACAAATATAGGCAACTGCTCATGTGTTGTCATAAAGCACTGAGAGTGCTATGGGTGCCCCGAAAGTTGATGGAAAAGTCGCCAGTCAAGCTGGGTCATCCAAAGTTCAGTTTCCTTTTACCTCTGGCCTGTACTTTATTTCTTCTGCTTCGCTCTTCAAACTTATGCTAGTTTCTAGTTGTATTTCCTCCAGCTAATTCTTTTCTTTTTGGAGACTTATTTTTCACAGTTTTTTGTTTTTTTTTCATGCACAGAGCACCATATTTGCATTTTAAATCATCGTGCTCACTTCACAAATTTCAGAAAGTCAGGCTGCACAAGCTCGACAATAACTACTGAATCCATGTGAAGAGCAGGCGCGTACTCACTGTATTTTTTTTTTCTTCCTCCCCAGTGATGTTCTGCAGCGAAAGATAAAACTCAGCATCATGCTACTCTGCTCCCCTGGTCTTCAGTAGCTCCTATAAAGCAGCTGTTACTGCTCAAGTTCAGTGAGCAATAAAGTCGGACCAGATATCAGACAGACCCAGAGCATTTTGTCCAGTTAATAGCAAATATTTCTGTACCCAGGTGGTCACGGTCAGCCTTTGCTCTGTTGTTGTGTTGCGTGTAAGGTGCTCATTTTAACTTGGGCTGCCTCCCCATTATACTATACCTGAGCTATGAAACAGGTTAAACATCTTCCTTATCCAACTATTCTTTATCCTGTTTTAAAACCATCCTGACTTTCTTTCATCCTCATCTCCAGTCTTTCGCTTTTACCTATCAAGTGAACATGATCAATGAAATAAATCATTTCACTGATAACGAAATACGTTGTCTCATGTCTTTTAGTCAGCACGACAGAATATTTCTGGAGTGTATGGACAGATTTAAAAGAAAATCTGAATCTTATAAGTAGTTATAACTAGTTTAATAATTATGTATGTTTCCAGCAATTTTATTTCACATTTTCAATATTCCAACAATGACGCAAAATCCCCAAACTAACTTTAAGCACAAACGCAGTAATTACTCCTGTTAGAATAATGATTGTTAACCTCTACGGTACACAAGTGTATAAGAACCTTTGTGAGCCTTTTCATAAAACAAAATTATAGATTTTGACCTGTTTTTAAAGATTCAGTAAGAGCTACCGTCAGAGAAATATTGAAAGACAAGCTAATACAAAATTTGGTTTTGTCTTTTTCATGAGATTTGTTGAGAATATAAATATAAAAATAAAGATAAAGACCAGGTATAATCACTAGGCTTGTGATAAGTGCTTTTACCCGTAAATACGGGTTTATGTAGACCATTTAGTAGGATATGATCCCTCACTGGCTTCCCACTAGTGAACGTACAGTGTTGGAGAAAACTTTAATCTGGGGAGAAAAATACAAATTAAATACATTCCCATCTTTTTTTTTTTTTGGCATTGTCTCTCCTCTTCCCTCCTTCTATCAGCCTCTATCATCATCCTCTTCCACTGCCAGGTTTAGTGGTCTCACATTTCAGACTCCATGTCTGACCTAAATGTACAGTGTGTGGCCTTGTTAAGTGGGGATGCAGCCCTGACAGTCTTTGCATGGTGATACTTCCAACTGGATTAATTTTGTTTGTTCTTTACTCGAGACCCTAAAAGGCAACGGCTGCCAGTGCATGGCCCATAAAGAAACCAGTTTCTTTTTCATGCGCTTGCTGGGCAACAGCCATATAGCAGTGGGAGGTTTGGATCACTTATAATACCACTATAGCAGAGGTTCACATGGGTTTCATCTGAGTCAGTTCCTCTTTAATTCCCGTAATTACTTTAATTATTTTTTTTTTTTGTTTTGGGATTTTAAGTATTGCTTCCAAGTTGTTTTTTTCTTCACTTCAAGGCACGTGGGAAATTGCTGAGTTATTTTTAGCTACAACATCTGCATTTAATTTCAGTAGGCTTCACAGCTGTTTTTGGTAATGTTGGCTTAAAAACAGCTGCTGCTTTATAAATATATAATGCCTCTATGCGCTAAATTGGCACTGTGACGCAAATTGTGAACGCGGGGTTGAACCAAGGTTGAGTTTCAATCTGTTTAAATTTGTTTGATTTTTTTTATTTTATTTTATTTTTTTAAATACATGTTCAGAAAGCGGTCACACACACATACACACACAAACTCACACACATACACTCGCACACAAAATGCCACAAAAACCTTTTGACCAAAGTGATTTAAATATATTGTAGAATGAAGGATTTATGAAAACACGAATGTTAAGTCTCTTTGGGAAAAAACATTGAATCTCTTGTGTCAAATACCTTTAAAGAATTTGGCTTGTATAATTTTTGTTCTCGGCAGGTACAGCTGGGCAACATTTGCATACCACAGACTCAGAAGGCAAAAGCTGCCCAGCTGAAGAGAGAAAACATCGCTCTAATTCTTATGCCAAAAAAAGCATCAAAAATCAACACAGGCTTTGTAAATTTGCTAATACGGACACAAGTGGCAGGTGTTGACAACTGATCCATCCAAATCTCCCCAGCTAAGGTTGACATTGGAGTGAAAGTACAAAAAGAAACGGCTATTAACTTTTGCAGTTTTAATAACATTCATTCATCCATGTCATAGATTTGACCTTCATAACCAGCTTCTGTTTTGGGTGTGTGGTTTTGCATGGACCATTCTCCCTGCCGTGACCAGTGGTGTAATGGTAGTTGAAGAAGTGGCTCGACTGTGAATACTCTCCCGCCCTCTCCTTTCTACATGTGCGCACGTTCGCACCAACCATCTGTCTGGTTTAGTTCAGTAATAGATGTCTTAGTACTTGAAGTGCTGGTGAATCGTGAGAAGAAAGCAGGTGGCAAAATAATGCTTTCCTTTTTAATAAACAGAAAAAAGAGCTGCCACATTTGTTTTACAAAATATTTTTTCTGGACCTGCTGATCTCTGCTCTTTTGTAGTATTTGTATCTTTTATGGAGATGACTGTCTATTCCAACACTGTCTCTTAGAAAAGCTATTTGTACTCCACTAAATTGCAACAGCAAATAGGTTGTGAAGGAAACATAATGCTGCTCAAATCACAGTTTGATCAGCGTAATGAGGAAATGTTTCTAATGAGCGTATCTGCAAAGTTACAAAATCATAAGTCATCATATAAAACGCAACTAATCTATGAACTTAGCGCTGCCATTTTGTCGGTGATAGGTGAGTATTCCCTGGTTCGGTATTACAAAAACAATTAATTAATCAGAATAAAATGCTTATCTCGTAATTACAAGATTGTTCCTGTTCACTGCTGCCACTTTGGCACAGCACGTCAGTAACTGATGCTGCGGCAACAAACTGCAGGCTTAGAATGGAGCTGCTGTTGGGTATTGAATTTATTGTGGGTTTTTGTCAGTCAGTAATCAAGCTTTTGGCTCACGCTTCCAAAGACATACATAACAAAATCCCGATCCCAATTTCTGTCCATAGTCTCTCCATTAATGACCTAATGGGTGAATTAATGAGACTTTTGGACCCGATTTTCGCAGCAGTGGCAAGTAAGCATATACTTGTGTTTATATTGCATTACACCACTGGCCATTACGAATGAGAGATAATAGCCTGACTCTCGCGGTTGTCATCTATCTTACCCTAAACTCTGCCACTAATCTGCACCATGACTGATTAAAAAAATCTGCTTGTTTGTACAGAACCTTAAAGCAGAGAGGTCAGACTGTGGTCTCTTTGAAATGTCTTCCTTTCCGTTGTCATTCCCCATTACCTTCATTTCTGTGACCCCCCCACCCATGCCTGCCATGTACCACGTGTCATTTGCCGTGCTACTAACACGCTATGACTTCTTTTTACTTTGATCCTCTAACTTAGACTTCCTTTTTGTATTCCTCGGTAACCTTTCAGACTTGTATTTCTGTATTTCTGACCTTATTTTTCTATCTCTCTCCCTCTTTTCCCTCTTTCTCTCCTTGCTTCCCTTTTCTCCGTGTCCTCTTCCTGTCTTCATGTGTGATCTTCTTGGGCACCTATGGACCATGACATTGCCATACACACAAATTTCTTTCTCTGTTTTTGCTTTTATTATGTTTTTTTTTTTTCTTGTCACACTTTTCTGCTGTGATATCACTCTAAAAACTCTGATGTGAATATTAAAATATCTATTTGTCATCTGTGGTTGGTCAATAACCTCAGCTACCCTTGGTTGCCAATGTGTGACGTGCAGTCTGGCAGCTCTTCTGCTGTCCATGCTGACTGTGCTCTGGCTGTCATAAACTGATTTTGTTCAAGGAGAAAGAGGATAGTCTGAGCCTTTGAAATCGTTGGGCCCAGACACCTTTGGTTTCTATGCCTTTTGACCCTTGTGCAGCCACACACAAGATTAAAAAAAGATGAAGAGTCAAGACATTGGTTTCATGACGTTATTACAGGGTGCTCAGTACTTGCATCATTCTCAAAAGTTTGGGGATTTAAATTCTGTTAATATTTTGTTTTCATCTGTTTTCATGTTGTATAAGAATAGGTTCAGAAAGGGAACAATTTTGAAAGTTTTGTCAATGTTACAAGTTGGACTCGGGTGCTCTATTGAGATACAGTGTAGACAAAGTGTTGCCACTTTGTTTTAGGTACAATAAGTAACACATTCATAATGCCTTAATGTGATCTTTGGATGGGTGATAAAACGGATAATTATCTTACACTGTCTGATTATGTGTCTACAATGTGCTAACAAGAAATGGCAATCTTAAAGAGACTTTTATTTTGGAATTTATTGCCTATGAAATAGACACATCATTCCACTGCTATGTCACAAATGACATAAAAGCATGAACACTGCATGAAAGCTGACACAAGGCATGATCCAGTATTCATGAATGTGCTATGCAGCTGCTTTGAAGCTCCCCAGTGAAGCATTATGAATGTGTTAACCGACGAGTACAAAAATGCTGTGCCTAATTTCTGTTCTTTGGATACAAGCTTGAAATGTCCTGTCGTACTAAAACGAGGAAACAAGGATAACATTTGCAGAAAAATTTGGTATCGGTTATGGTCAGAATATTAATTTTCAAGACAGTTTATTACTTTTAGACATTATAATATGCTCATTTTCAAATACATTATTATGTAACCGCCTTGTTAGGAAAGGACATAAGGTTGTGCAGAAAAAAAAAACTAATCATGTTTTGTGACATAAAGTGTACATAATCTTTTCAAACTGACCTTCAAGAAACCTACAAGAAATCAGCTGTTTTTTTTTTTTTTTTCTCTTTTTACCTGAAAGCAGAGAAATGTCTAAAAAAAAAAACAAAAAAAAAACGTAAATGCAACAGCTGTCAAACACTAAAAATTTCATTTTCAATAATGTGAAATTATTCTATTCTCTGAAACATTTTTGTAAGTACATATCAGTGTATTCCATGTAATCATTGTAGGGTTGAAATAAATTGTGTTTCTTTTTCTTTCATGAAAGTAATGGCTTTCTGAAGCTTTAGCGACTAAACAAACTGTGTGACTAAACATGATGTGTGACACAGTGCCAACTTGTACTGACTGTTCAAGGCTTGGATTGTGAAGCTGATTTTAGACTTTCTTTTTTTCCTCTGGAGCTTTAACAAAATGTCTGTATTCTGCATTCAGTGTTGCATTACACCACTTTGAACTGTTAAACCCAGATGTTGAAAAATTAGAAGCCTGGCTATAGCCTAATTGAAGAAGGTAAAATATGCATTTTGAACAAAAACTGAACAAATGGTAAATACTATACACTGTATAGAGGCTTTGCAATTATGACTATTTTTTTTTGTGAAAATAAACTAGAAACTTTTTAATTTCAAGCTACCTCAGCTTCTGTTACTCAGTTAGTTTTTGGATAAAGGGTTTCTTTTCTTTAAAAAAACAACAACCTAATATAGCACAAAAGGGAAACTTTAATATGCAACTAGCTAAACAAGAACAAATCAAAACGTCATAGTGGTGTCTGATTGAGGATATTTTTGTTATAGCTAGCTAACAAGCTAACATGATCTAAGCATTAAATCAGTGTATTCAATGTTCAGTCAGACACAACAACACAGCAACAGCATTTAGAATAAATGCTATTTCTGTCAAATCAAATGACAAAATCAGTTGTTTGTAATTGCTTTCAGGAACCACCCATATGAGTTTTCGTACAACGCCATTAAAAACCACAGTTAAGTGTTTACTGAATGAATTCTGCTCTGGATAAGGTTTTGTTAGGCGCTAGGTTGTTAGGTTCCTTTGTTGTCATGGTTAAAAGAATTATTGCTCTGTTAAGATTATGGAAGGATCTCAGTCATGGTTAAAAGAACCCACTGGTCTCTGACAGCTAGGAAAACAGGTAGCATATAAAGGTAGCAGTCGTCTGTTTAAATCACATGCTTTGTCAACCAATATAATCCATCCGCCCTTTGTTTTGTAGGTCTGTGTCATAATTTCTACATGTTGTTTTAGCTATTTGATCAAACGACTAATTCTGTTGTTTTTCTTGGGACAGTCTTGAGGTAGTCAAGCAATAAATTTAGAAATTCAAAAAACTCTTCTCTACCGCTGGTAGTTAGGAGATCTAGATCGCAAATATGGCAATCAAAGTGTCTGTTACTCAAAGCCCTCTATACAGTTTCCATTTGTTCAAACATTTGTTCCACACTAAAGTCCTGCAGAGTCATGAGAAGTGAGAGGACGCAATGCATATATGAGAGTCTATAATCGCCTACGGCCATGATCACCAACGATTCAATGTGAGACGATTAATAAAGCATTGATACATTTTCAGTAATCAGACAGATCTGAATGGTTGTTTTCTCTGTCTTGGTAAAGAAAACGTTGGAGAGATTTTTTTTCAGCTGACTGTTACAATCCAGAATTGTAAGTTGCTCTAAATGATATGGTGCAAATGAGATTTTCTTGTACTCTTGTAGCATGGTGTTGAAATACAGAAAATATAAAATCATTCACTATTTTACAAAAAGACAGTATTTTTGTTGTCAGTTGGATCTGAAAGCAGCGTCAGCCTGTAGCAAAGAGCACTAAAATTCCAAATAAGCAAATGTCAAAGGTTTTTTTTTTTTTTCTGTCTGATTTGTAACTTTTGAAGGGGGCTTAGGAGGGAGTGCTGAGGTGAATATAGCTCCAGAGGCTCTCTGCCTGCGACTTGAAATGTAGAAGCACCATAAAACTTGCTTGCTTCCTTCGACCTTATACACCTGGAGGTAGAATAACATTGATATGTGGTAATGCCCTGTTTCCCCAAACAGGAATGAGAAGACAGATGAAGAATTATATTGGCAAAAAGAAAAAGAAAAACATAAAGTAGATATATATATATTCTTTTCCTTTTGGCGGTTTCTGTGTGTCTGGAAAATAGCCATTTGGCCTTCCTTCCTCCCTGCGTTTTGATTTAAAATGAGACTTGTGTTCCTACAGTTTATATATTATCTCTGGCACCGCTGTTTAATCTCAACTAAATTCTGTCACAAGGATAATAAGAGCTTACAGCACCCTTGAGGTGTTCTTTGTCACTTGTTGGTCCCTCCTGTTGTTCATCAGTGCCTGCTGAGTAATGATAGTGCTGATCAGTGCTGAGTGATTTTCATTTTTACTAATCAGGATCTTCATCTAAATATGTGCGTCAGACTTACTCGCATTGCATATAAACATATTTCTCTTCCCTGAAGCAAATGGTGCAGTCGCCCACTGCATACAGACTACAGCAGGAGCTGCTGTTATTGTTCAGCAACTTGAGATTCACTCTCTTTGCATAGCCTAAAACATTTCTCAGTCTGTTGACTTGGTGTAGTTAATGAGATGTTTATGTGGATAGAATCAATTAAAATCAAATCAGCAGATTTGGATATGAAATTAAGCAACTTGTATTTATTCAGTAATCTAATGTTCTTAGAGTTTCTCGTGTCTTTTATCTTCTTAATTGTCATTTGCCACAACAGCTTTTTTATTACAGAAGACTACATGTTGTTTTTGTTTTGCCGTCAGATGCTGATCATTCTGACTGATGGATTCTGCATAAAGAGAATCAACAACAAGCAACATAAATCAGAAAACCTACAGTAATTA
This sequence comes from Protonibea diacanthus, assembly GCA_028641955.1. NCBI lineage: Eukaryota > Metazoa > Chordata > Actinopteri > Sciaenidae > Protonibea > Protonibea diacanthus. Next base: position 13,833,509 of record CM053990.1, read on the forward strand.
TTTCTATTTAACAACACTGTCACTCTGTATTTAATTAGATTAAGTTAAACATATGAACACATTTCCTGATTCCTTCACCCCCTGTATTTCACAAACATGAGTCAGCAATTCATATATTTTCAAGCCGATATACACATCCGTTTCGTGGTGCCTGTTGCCTCACTAGTAACTGAAATCTTCATTTAAATGCTTGAAATCCCATCCAGCCACACACACACACACACACACACACACACACACACACACACACACACACACACACAAACACACACACACACGCACACTCCTTTCTGCATGAAGAGTTTCCAGAGATCTTAATCAGCCAGAGAGGGAGTCAGTTGTCAGCATCACTCTGCTTCCCTGTGCCCAAAAAGGAAAACAGAATCTGAAGTTCATGTTATTTTAATGGTGGTGCAGTGCCACACTGTGGCGGAGTTCTAATTGAGGTTACAAACATGGGAATTGCTGAAGAAACTTTATGGAACCTAAATAAGGTCAATGCAACATCCAACAAGTGTAGCAGGCGTGAAAAAAAATAGAACCAAAGAATATTTCAGCTAATTTTGTTATTTGCTAAGTTATTTTATGGGGCTACAATTCTTACCACCGACATCAGGTTAAGGTGAAATTATTCCCTGTCCTCTATTTGTCTCTTGGTGAGTCCAAGCCCTTTAAACCTGTCATGGTTTAAAATTTCACTCAAGAATATGTGAGGGTCTTTAGGTCACATGGCACTCATGTGAAAGTCATCAAACATTTAGAGTGCATCTCAATTCTGTACTTTTTCTTAGCAGATTTTTATATATACGTAGTCTTTTTAGATGGAAAACGGACAAAATAACTGCCCAAACCCATGATTTCTTGTAGCCTCAAAGAGGGTATTTCTTCAGAAGTAGCAATGCTTGTGCGCCTTATGAGTATGATGACTTCAACCCAGGCGGTGCCTCTGGATTCATGTGTGGGAGAAATGTGTTGTCACATCAATAGATGGGTGGTGATGCAGTCCCCCATCTCTGTCAGCGAGACATTAATGGTCAGTTTTACTCCTTGGTCAAAACCCCATGTCCCTATTAGTCCCAGTGTCTGTTTCTGTAGATGGGTGAACACAAAGTTTGCTCCTCTACAACATGTCATGCCATGCATGTCTATCACCTGTAAATACTGCAGACGTGTTGGACAATCAATTTATACCCATTTCCCTCAATTTCAGCCTGACAGCCCTAACTGCCGATATAAAGGCTTTTCATCAGCGTACAAGTCTGGCTGATTGTCCATGCTGGACAGTGACCAGTTATTGATTCGTGAGGAATTTGTGGTTTTCAGTGAAATTGAGGCTTATCACATGCAGTCTGTTATCAGCAAGTCATCTGGGGAACTGGCTCAGTACTGTACCTGACAAGCCTGTAAAGAGAAATGTTTGTGCAGTCCATCCTGACACATATATTTGTAGTTTCTCCCTCAGTGAGAGCACTCGTTGAGAAAACCCCCCGCGGCACTGAAAACATGCCACATGATTTATTGTGCCTGTTAAAATGTAAATGAAGCAATGGGCAGAGGAAAAACAAGTGTTGTCTGCAGCACCGTAGTCACCTATGAGTACACAGAGCTGTGGCGTGCTCCTGCCATCTTGATCACAGCCATCAGGGAAAATTAAGGATTGCATACGGTGCAGCCAAGAAAAAAAAATGGTGAAAATAAATGAAATGTCTAGATTGACCATGGGCTGTGCTCTCACTTGAAAATATATCTCTCATACAAGTGCGGTAAACACAAACGTAATATGTTTGAGAGGCGTAAAAAAATAATTTAAAAAGAAATTTTGTCAATCAGTGTGCCACAGCGGCTGTCTGTGACCTGTGAGGTTTTAAAAAGCACAGTGATGCAAGTCAGGTTCCACTAAAGGGCAAATGTCTTCAGGATTCAAAATGTCTATTTTGAAGTCTCTATTTTAAGACTGAAAATGTGTCAACAAGGCTGTCCTACTTCAACTGCACAGAGAATTGTGGCCAACACTTGCCCCAATTTGTGACAGTTACTTGTTTAATAGTGCTTTCAGGGCAGCGCTTGTCAACTCGTAAAGTCTGGAAATTTTACATGTCAATGGTAAACGTGTCACATAAACTGGACCAAAGTAATTGCAGCATGTAAATAATGGAAGGCAGGGTTAGACTTTCCAGCCCGGGCATGTTTATCACCACACAAGCTGTTTAAATCCTGTGCCAATATTATGAGAGGAAATCACGTGATGAAGTAAAATGTAAGCTCGCACTGTAAACCTGAGTAATGGATGAGTCAGGCGATAACAGCCAAGTGCGGTTTTAATTGAGAGGAGTGGGTTAGCCGTTTGCCTTTAGTTACAACTGATTGGATAGACATGTTCTTGTTACTGAATGCAGGATGAGTCTTCATAAGTTTCACGGGCAGAAACAAACTAATGATATTCATTTACGTACTGCATATATGTCTGATACAGAGAGATAGCAGAACCATTAACACAGAGATTAAAACTTGGAAAATTTAGTATTTTCTTTTATTTATTTATTTCACTTAAGAATTAAGTATGATCCTTCTACTGTTGGTTATACATGTAATATCAAAGTGTACAAGAAACAGTGTAACAACCAACTTGATGCACTGCAGTACCTTCGATGGAGGTAACTCTTGGTGGAAGTCTCTTCCTCCTCTATCAAGAATTTTATGTGTTCAATCAACAGTGTAAAATGGCATCTCTAGACATCCTTGCACACCAACGCTGAGGAACTGACACTAAATCATGATGTTTATGGTTGATTGTTTTAGATCAAGGTTTGTTGTAGCTGCAGGAAATCCATTTATGTGACAGTACACTGTCTACATTTGACACATTAAACAACAAAATGGGCAAAGCATTTCCAAGGGACATCACTAATAGTTTTCCTTACAGCGCTAGACTCTTTTCATTCATTTATGGTAAGGCCATTCTCCATATGGATTTGTTCTGTAGGTCCAGTGGTACAGAACTGTACAGCACATTTGCAGTGTTCTATTTCCTGCTCCTTCCCCTGTCTTCAGGGACGAGTGCATTGTCAGTCTATATAAACTCAGACTGCATGGTGCTCACTCTCCTCAGGCAGTTTGATGATCCTTTGCAGACATTGGCAGTCTAGGACAGTCTAGTATCCCCGGATTGTACACAAACATTGACGCGTTGATTATGAAGGGACATTTTTAATGTGGGTTCTGCATCCGGTTCCACCTTGATGTCCTTTCATGGGACAACATCAAGGTGACTTTGAAAAGCATACGGCCCGCCACTACTCAAAGACTCAAACAGCACCCAGCAGCACAATGTGGGTAAGTTGAGAAAGATCCAACTTGATGCAAATGTCCTCTGATGCACAGGGGTAACAACCTGGTGACAACCAATCAGTTTTCAATGCAGCTCAAGTACATAAAAGTACTTCAGAAATAATGGTTGTCACGGTCTATGGCATGACGTAAAAAAGAAAAAGGGGTTGCCAAAAAAAAAAACATTAGATTAAAGTAATCAACTCATCATGGTAGCAATATCATGGACGATCCATTAAGCACTGTGACTCTGTAAGTAAACTTGGTACCACAAATGTTTATCCTGTTTCAAGTATTGTGGTAAGTAGCTTGTGTTTTGTCTTTGTGAAGTGAAAATATGGCCCCACGTTAAAATGTTTTAGATAGTTCAATGTCTTGTCATCTAGTGATTTTTCCAAGAGTGAATGGAGAAGAGGTAAATTATTGAAGGCACACTGTCCAATGCAGTTTCATTGACACTAACTTTTATTGATGTCTGTTGATGGCATCAAAACAAGTTTCTTGTTTCAGCCTTTGTCGGAGTTATTTTTCCTTTTGCTGATATTTATTTATTTTTTCCTAAAATGCACTCAGGTTGCATGCAAAGATGGAAATTTGGCTATCACTTATTAGACCGGGTTTGTGGAAATGTCATCAAATGCCAGAACAAATGATGAAAGCTTAGAAAGCAGTTCTTGAAATGCAAAGCTGGAAAGCCTGAGCTGCCTTGGACCTCCAAATCCTGTTTATTCCATTCCGTCTAAAAACTGCATGAGCATTTGTTTATATGGAATATTCTATGGGAGAAAATAACCTGCATTTGCACTGTGCCCTCAAAGTGGAATTATAAATGTGATGAGTGCTTGCGTGTGTTGAGATAACAGCTGCTCAGATAACCCTGTATAACCTTTCCGTTTCCTAAGAGCATTTTGGAGCAGCTAAATTTGATTTGATTGAATGGGAACCAAGAGAAATTCATGAAATCTGTTTGGTAACTCAATTTGTAGAGTTTATAAGAGATGTACTATAAGTGGAGGGTTGACATTTGAACCACATCTCTCACGTTACCTCCAAAGAAATAATCTCTGTATGTCTTTGATGTATTTCTTCATTTCTGCCTCTGAAAAAACTAGGCTAGGGTGTGTGCTAGAAGTTATTTTTTTTAATGTTAAGAATCTTTTTTCCAATGAGCAAGTCAGCACAGAATGTTTAAAATGTATCACTGTCCATGGGTTTTGTGGTATTTTGATCCAAGGAAGCCAAGAAATCTTAAAAATTATGTGTAACCTATGGATGACGATATGTATTATTTACACTGCATTTTGCTGTGTTGAAGTTACCTGAGAAACCTTAATGTTGAGAAATATTTCCAACATAAAAGTTTTCCATTACCTTTTTCAACCCCGACTGCCTGCCATCGAATGTCATGGGGTACAATAATGTGGCACTTTGTTCCCTAGAAAATGCTTTCACTATAGTCATAATTCTTGGAGCCATTACACCTCCTTAAAAACATTAGCTGGCAAAACAGTTTTATATAGATGTAATTCATAGCAGACAAGGCTATATAATGACTGTGTCCCCTGGCTTTTCCTCTTGCGGCAACTATTGGATGCATTGCCATGAAATTTGGTAAAGAAACTCATGACAGAATGCCTCAAAACATATCACAAGCCTATTAAGAAAGTATCATGTAAGCCCTGTGACAAACAAAAGGTTAGCACTGAAGGTGTAATGTATTTGGTTTGTATATAGTATACTATCACCCACTTCTTATTAAATAAAATAATATACTGTAGAGCCCTAGACCTTTTGTAGATCCAATTTGTCTTCACATACTGATTTAGATGTGTGTTTTTTAATCTTGTGAAGTTGTGTCATTGTGTGTGAAATTGAACACCTCAAGTGTGCCGGCCATGATGATTTTCAAGAGTGAATACTAAGTTCCACAGAGATTAGGGTTTTATTGTGTTTCGGGGTAATAGTTTGCTGGTGGCTTTGGCATGATTTCTCTCCAAATTCCCCCTGAAAAGAAGGACACACTTGAGGTCTTAACAACTGAAACCTGAAGCAGTGTATTAAAAGCTTGACTGCATTCCTCATCGTCTCTCTCCCCCTTCTCCCTTTTCTAACTCTCTTTCCGTCCCCTCTCCTTCGTGTTCAACCCTTTCCTCTCTCCTAACTCCTCTTTTCCCCCTGTCTTTCTTGCCTGTTGTGCTTGCGTATCCCCTCTCCCTGTCCTTGTTCTTCAGATGCCATGGACAGTGGCTCAGGCCTGGGCACTGGAGCCATCGTAGGCATCCTCATTGTTGTCTTTTTCCTGCTGTTGGTGGGCGTGGACGTCACCTGCTACTTCCTCAATAAGTGTGGGCTGCTCATGTGCATTGCTGTTAACTTCTGTGGAAAGGCCGGACCGGGTGCGAAGAGCAAGGACATTGAGGAGGGCAAAGCAGCATTCACGTAAGTGAAGATCATTTTGTCTCATCATATGTCACTTGAAGTTGCGCTAATGACTGTGTAATATGAAAATGTTTGCCTAATGGCTCAGCAGACATTTATGATCTTTCAGCTCATTGTTTTGGTGGTTTGTTCCTTTGTTGAATCAAACACATGTATCTTAAAGGGGAACAGAGTGATATGAGAAGACTGAAATCTGTTTCATCTTCATACATTTAGGATGTAAAGGACTTAACCTAGCTTAGCACAAAGACGGGTCTGACTGGGTCCACATTTTAAATTGGAAATCATGACACGACATTGCGTCCTTGGGGTCCAATTCCCATTTTACACAGCGTCCCAACTTTTTTGGAACCTGTGTTTTCGAAATTATATCTTAGCTCTGTCAGAAGAAGAAAATATATATGTCATATGTTATGTCATACATAAATGTCTCTTTGCTCAATTTATATAGAAACATAATAGTAAGATAGCCTTAGAGCTATTTCTTGAATGATAATTGAATAATAATTTACCTGATTCATGGGTACAGTATAGTCACTTTCTCGTAAGCTAACATAATGAAAATATATGTTGAAGTTTCTGAAAGCTGTATTTAAAGTTTCCCCTTGTAATCATCTAATCATGTCAAAATTCACTCGTTGTATATTAGCCTTTGGTTAATCAAAAATTCAGTTCAATATATTCGTCTGACTCTCACCCTACCAGCTATGAACTTCACAACAGAGCACAACAAATAAATATTTCAACTAAACAGCTCACATGAAACAGATTCATTAAGAATGAGTCACGAATGTACAGAGCCGGTATTTGGCACCAACATGTCACCCCCCAGAAAACACTTGAAAAGCTTGGCACATTCAGAGCACTGTGGTGATAACAGACATTGCCACAGGGGAAAGCTACAATCAGAGCCTGCAGGTGGAGGATAATCAAATGTTGGTACGTGAGACTGACAGTTTCAAGGATTTTACCAGTGTTTTACAGGTTTTAGCCTTTAAACCACAAATCTTACAGAGGATCACCATAATGTTCCTTTAAATTTACTTCAATTTACTTTAAATGTGTGGACATTATGTGGAGTTGATTTGCTCGTCTCGCCAAGCCAAGCATAGGACACACTCTTCTGTGATGTTTAACAGATTAACAGTAAATAAAGCAAATCCATTAGCTTCCTAACTGTCTGATGCTGTCTGACAACAGGAAAGATGAGTCTAAGGAGCCAATTGTTGAGGTCAGAACAGAGGAAGAAAACACCACAAACCAAGAAGGAGGGGGTCCCACTGAGCCTAATGAGACCACACCTTTGACAGAACCCGAGTGAGTATGGAACGGGACCAGTTTCCCACCTAAAAGTAACACCTGTTATATACCCCTATAGTTTCTATAAATACCATTCTATACACACCAAAGTGTAGAGCCATCAAACCTGGTCCTAAATGGGGCTGTCAAGTTACATAACCTATTCAGACACATTCAGAGCAACAACAAATCTTATTTTCTCCTGAGCTTTATTGTGAAAACCTTATTAGCATCCTAATCCCAAACATTCCTCCTATAGTTTATCGTTGTATTATTTTTTTGTTTTCCCCTTCACAAATATTTTGTTGCTAACATTTTGATTGTGTAGATTTTACTTTTTCACTGCAGCACAGTAGTACTCACTCTGCCTTGTTTATGCCCTGACTTCGCACCCTCCCTCTACCCCTGTATTTCTCTCGTTGTCCTTTTTTTCTTTCTTCCCCTCACTTTTTTGGCTTTATGCTTCCTCCCCTGTGTCCTCCCTCTCCTCTTTTGTTTGTCCTGCTCCTCCCCACCAAACAGGCCTGCTGCTGCAGACACCACCTCCACGGTGGTAAACTTGCTCCCCTCCACTGCCACTAACTCAGTCGCTGAGAGCTTTAGCACGGCGCAGAGCAGTCCTGCTAGCGAGAGCACCACGCTAACCACCAGCGCCTCCAGCCCAACCAAAGCTGCCCCTGCCAAGTCCTCCCCCAAAAACAGCCCTGCTGTCCAGTCCAGTTCGGTTAAAGCTAACACCCAACCTGATGTTGGTCCCCTGGTTGACCTGAGTGACACCCCTAAAGTTCCCCCCTCGTCCAACCCAACACCCTCAGAGCCAGTCAGCCCGCCCTCTGCTAATGCCGACGGGCCACAGAGCCAGCGTGACCCAGTCAAAGCCCCTGACAACACCCAGAATAAGGACTTACAAGTAGACGGCCCGACCAAGGATGCGCCCATTGTCCCGTGCACAGACTCGACCACACCAGCCCACAATGAGTATGAACACTGCCATATCCCCATTCCTTAACTCCCTCACCTTCTGATCTGGTAGCATCCCAACAGCCCACAAGTTGTGCTACTTTTAAAGGAAAAATCCACCCAAACTGCAGACTCAGTGGTTAGCTGAGATCAAAAGGTTTCTCGTCATCTTTACATTGTAAAAGGAGCTGAAGTGTAGAAAAAGTGAGATTAGAAATAACAGCAAAAAGTGTCAGTCTCTGGGACTTTCATCAGCGCTTCTAAGCACTGCTGTCTTTCAGTAGGCTTTGACAGTGTTGTGTGATCACCCTCTGAAAATGTATTTGGCTGTGGGCTTGGCACCAGTATTCAAGAACTATACACACACATATATATATATATATATATATATATATATAAATATATATATATATATATATATATATATATAGCAGAAAAGATCCAGAGGCAGAGATGTCATTGTCTCCACTAACAACAGCCTCATTATCCCCCAACGAAATGCAGCTAGAGACCAAGTTGCAGTTGAAAGAGGGGGCACAGCCATGATTGTAGACATGCCCCATATTTTCAAAAGCTGTACATGCAGCCAGTGAGACTGTATTTTTACATACGCCCGCCTTTTATTGAAAAATAAGTATATATCAAGGGTGGACTTTTTCTTTAAAAGTGCCTGATGTTGGTCTGGCACAGGTATGCAATCCATTGGGATGCCACCAGTGTATGTCTCTCTTCATTTAGCCACCACCTCCACCCTCCACCTGTTTGTTTGCTCACTCACTTAATGCTGTCAACTTTTCTCCTACAATACCATACAGCTTCACCCAAGTCATCTCTTAATTTACCAGTTGCTGAATCACTGTGGGCTACACGTAGCTGAATGTTGCATGTTTCTTCTTGTTCACACACACTACCAGCAGTACCTCTAGTATACAGATATACTAGCAGTTCTAACACACATAAGTAATAACTCTAATATGCAGCATATATCCGGTCCATTAACACCTGGCTTTTATTTTTGTAGTTGTGGCCAACATTCTTATTAGTAAGACTGAAATGTCAATAGGAATAGATTTCATTGGTCAAAAAGTTCCTACTAAATTTCAGAGAAAATGGCAAATGCACAACTTTCCATTGCACAGAAACACATCTCAGCAGTACTAAATTCAATAGTAACACAATAATTTAAATACCTACTTGGTTCTGTGTAAATATTTTGCACTCAAGACTTTGTTGTAATGATACTATGATGTTGTAATGATACTGTGATGTCCCCAGTTTAGTTTTATGAGTACAATGCTATAACCAATAAAAATGATGGCCACAACTATTCAAATGAGCCTCACGTTCTTCAAATGATACGCCTATCCACATAATGTAAGCCATTTTCCATTATTCACTCACCACAGTTTGTTTTGACTGATAATTTAAAACAGGCACGGGTCTATTATCTGCCGTGTTACAGTAAGTAAAGACCACAGAATGTCATCTGTAGTTCTGACTGTAGTTCATATGTTAACAACGGCCACATGGCTGCAAAATATATAGCAAACAGATCGTAGTTTGTCTTAGCTGGTGTTTGTGAGAGAAAATAAGCTTCGTGTCCAGCTGTAGGCCAAAAATGAGAAATTCTTCAGTCTATGAAAGAACAGGGAGATATGTTTGTGTTGAACTCTTCAGACGAGTGCAGCCGCTCTCTCTCTATTTTGCAAGGATGAATGAGCTTGTTCAAGTAAATTAAATACTTGTCACAAAGTGAGCAATGCTGCTTTCTGTGTCCTCAACATTTTGATAAAATCCTAGAAATTGAAGCCCAATTAACTTGCCAACACCTCTCTTTTTCATTAAATTACAGTAAAAAGCTGTAATTTCAGTCTTTCTATGAAGGGTTGTTATTTGTAGGTTTGCCCATAGGAGTTTGCAGATGTTCCTGACACCCTGTGAGGATGATGAGAAAGCTGTGGCAAAAGATGAATTACAGAGGCTTACTGACAATCAGTCCTCTTTCTCTCCCTCCTTCATCTCATGCTTTGCTCACTCAGATGGCCAGAAGAAGATGTCAGTGATGAAGTATGGGGAGTTGAGAGCTAGTTGGAAGCAGGGCTCTTGTCAGCTCAGCATCACCTTGATATAACCAAACTTGTCATTGGAGGGATTTTTCTTCATAACTCTTTGACAGGACTGAGGCACGGCTCTCCCACTGATCTATGTGGTGATCCTTCTTCAGCATCCCAATGCTGAAATGTCTTGTCAGGCGTCTTGTGGGTTTATTGGATTTCTGAGTGACGTGTTCCTCCTCAGGAGTCATTTTTCTCTCTCGAGTAGAGACGTATCTTTGTAGATCTTTCCACAGACTATAGATTCCTACACATCACGTATGTCTTTCGTGATGTTGCTCTTCGCCACGTTTTAAACAAAGTTTCAAAACCAGGTCAGAGTAGCTTTGAATTGCTCTTGATTATGTCGGAGCACTTTTTTTTTATAAATGTTTCAAGAGAATGATAGTCTGGATAGTTTTAAAAGGGCTTTTAAAGTGCATTAGTTAGAAGTATGATCAACTTCCATTAAAGCGATGTAGTGCCCATTGACTTGAGAGTGACATAGTTATAGGTGGTGCTGGATGAAAGAGTTACACACAGTTACGGTTTAAAGGGCAGACACTGCAGCAAGTAGGATATAAAAGAGAGGGCTAAAGACGGGCTCTCTCAGGCTCTACAACTTATGGAAATGTGCGGTGTTGTTGACTGACTAAACCAGTCCATTATGTTTTGAAATTGTAAACCTGATGTCATAGTTGACCTGAATTACATGCGAGAATGAAATGTGAAAATGTAAAGGTAACATTTGCGCAACGCTCACTCTTGTGAGTGTGCCAAAATACAGGATATATCAAGCGCAGATCGATGCTGACAAGAGTATGAATTTAGCATAGTGGTTGAACAGATTCGTGGGGGCTTGTGTGGTCATCATGCTGTCAGGATTATTGATGTTTTGTACAACTTTATGAATACTGCAGGACAAATTTGGTGCTGTAGTTGAGGATGCTCAAAAATACAGTATTCTATTAGTAGGTAATATGTAAGTTTTTACAATTATTAATTAAAAGTATTAAATATTATTAAAATTACAGTCTGTACTTTATGTAAGTGCTGTGCTTGCAGGTGTTTTGGATAAGGCCCATATTTCAGCATTTTTCATTCATTTCATTTAACTTAATTTCTGTGAAGAAAACTAAATTAAAATGTTATTTTTATTGTTGAACATCTTTAGTTGAACATGCGCTATATTCATTGAGCCTTCTCTCACTGCTAAACAGCCACATCACCTACAAGTTAACCAAAGAGTTAATAGAACAATGGACAGGCTTCAGGGAGAAGAAAACACTGAATTTGTCAAAAAAAGAAGTGTATTAAGTATGTATGATTATTAAAGATTGAAAGAATATATATAATACAGGCAGAGAATCGCATCAAAAGCTCCCAAAAATATCATCATCATATAAAATTTTCAGAGGAAAGAATCTATTCAAAATTCATCCAAATCACTCGTCTTGCACAAACTTCCTGCAGTTTTTGGGTTCACTGTTTAGGTCAATTGTATATGGTATCTTTTCAGTTGTTCTACAATGTTATTGCGCTGAAATCAAAAAAATGCAATCTGTCAGTGGTCCCTTTATCAGTGATAGAAAACGGGTCCCCTGGAAACCTCTGCTTTTGGTGAAGCTGATGGAGCTTCGGACTTCAAGCTTGTTTGTATAGATGCTAAGACGTGCAGTATATTTTCAGTAACATTTAGGATCAAAGTTTTCAAAGATCACAGTATGAAGACATTTATACGAAGGCTGGTTCAGTTTTAAATCTGTAAGGGTTGGATGTATTTATGGATCCTGTATTTGGGGCACTTCCTGGCCTAACTTTGTAAGGCCCACAGAGAACATGTATATGTGTCAGCAGGAAAGAGAAGCATATTGATTAAAATTGCTATTTGAGGGCTGACACAGAGGACAGAAGTAGAGATGACTGTATGCAACACAGCAGTGAAGCAGCACATTTTCAAAATGGAAGCCGCAGCAGAACATCACTGAAAATATATTCCAACAAGGGTACACATGCTAACACAAGAAAATGTCCGACTTAAGTGAAGTATGGCTTTAAAGTCTCGTTCCATTGTGTCTTTGCCCAGTCCAGACGGCGTGTAATCCTCTTGTGTATTGTAGTTTATGTTGTAGGTTATGCCTCAGTCTTTCATTCCTTCACGCATTGTGCCTACTGTACCGGCCCTGTCTCATTCCACATCAGCATTCATTGTTCCTTGAAAATAGCTGTGACATCCATGTACTCTTATTTGATGTCTGGCTAGGATAGTGAGCCTGATCCCATTATGTGTGAAATGCATTCAGTTCCAGGAGGGAAAACAAATTCCCTCAAAGCATCTTGCATGTTTTACCCTCATTTTTTCCCTTCTTTCTTTGAAAAATGACACAAAAGGCAGCTCAAAGCAGACATTTTAGCTGTGAGAGAAAGTGATTCACTGTTAACGGAATCTCCTCTCTTTTCTTGCCTCTTTTTGGTTCTCTCTCCTGTCTTCGTTCCCATAGCGGTAAGACTGTGAAGGATGATAACACCAAAGGTGAGACGGAGGTGAAGAACGCTACAACCGAGGTGAAGACAGTTCCCAACGAGGCTCCCCAGGCGAACGGCAATGAGAGTAAAGCGTAATTTGCTCGACCAAGAGTAGCCGGAAGAAGAGGGTGGTTAGGGTAGGGAGGGTGGTTGGGTGTGGGGTATTAAGGTTAAAAGGGTGGGGGGGGGTCACAGTCACTGAAACCTCAAAGCAATGTCACACACCACCCCGTTGCATCAGAAAAAAACAACAAAAAGTAACAGAAAAGCTAAAAAATAAATAAATCATGGGTCTCTTTCTGCAGTGTCTTCTGACCAGGAAAATGTAAAGACCTCATGCACATGCCTTAGCTCCTTTTGCGTCAGTTTTTATTGTTTATCACAGTAAAAAAAAAAGAGAAGTTCATACTAGTTCACCCTCTCTCTTTTATGTAATATTAAATTGATCGGCTGGTAAATAAGGAACAGAATCTATCTTCTATTTTCCTCTAGATAACAATGGTTGGACTGTAGCTTTACTTCATGGATTACTGCCCACACACACACACACACACATAAGACTGGTGCATTACCAATACTATAATTCTATATGCAGTATGGTCATCATCATGGTAATGGAATATGGGTCTTTTTTTTTTTCCTTTGTCGATATTTTGTTGTGTTTAAAAATTGTGCAGATGTTACTGCCTATTTAGCTTTTTTAATGTGTTATTTCCAGGGCTAGAGATTAGAACATTAGCATGCCTGTTTTTACAAAGTTACTGTATTTCTGTACATGTTGCTGTCATTTGTTTTGTTTTTTTGTTTTTTTTTTTTTCCTTAAATGTTGTCTCCATATGGTTCTGGTCCAGAAATAATTTGTAGCCTAAGCTATAAGAAACGGAAGAAGACACCGGAGAAAGATTTGTCATGCTTTTAAAATCGAGGTCCGGGGGTTTCAACCCTGTCTCCCTAAAAAACTTTGTTCATGCGGTACATGTATACTGGTAAATGGTTTTGCCTGTTATATTATGCAAGAAACATAACTGCTGCAAGCATAATGTTCACTCGCACTGGGTTTTTTTTTTTTAAGTCTGCAAAGTGCTACGTTTCATAGGGGAGGCCTGGTCGTTGTACAAAGTCCTGCATCCCCCACATAGTTTTGTTACGGCTTCTAAATTTTGTAAGGAAAGTTGTAATGACCCACATCTTTTCTTAACCCTCATCCAAGAGCTTTGAGCTGTATAAACATAATAATGAATAGAGGAATGTCAGTTATGCCTTTGTTGACACAATTGGATGTCGTACGAAAACACGTGAAATAGATCGTCGGTGACTGTTTTGCTTTCGGCATAAATATCTGGTTTCTTTGCAGATAAGTTCACTAAAATGTTAACTTATTATGTGAAAAACTATAATCCCAATGACATTCAGTTTCTTTCAGAAATGTATTTGACGTTACAAATGAGCTGTATATGAACATCATTTTGAGGAGACGGGGTTGGGGTGGGTTGGGTTGGGTTTAGGGTAAAGAAATGGTCACGTTGAAGTTTATTGCTGTGTTCCTTTTCAGAGGCCACATCTCCCATCTGATTTTGAAGACTGAGTATGTTGTGAAAGGTCAACTTGTGTGTCTAGTTCCAAAGGAGAAATGCTGCCTTATTTGGCCCGAATTTGATGGCGATTGCTGGTGTGCCCAGCATTCAATTCTTATCAGCTCAGAAAATGATCATGTGGCCAAATACACCAGGTGAGGTCACTGGTAAATATGTTTCATAAGCTGGACCAATTAAAAAGGATGCTACAGGTTGTAAATAATGCAAGCCAGGCTTAAAGGCCGCTGGTTCTTTTAGTAAGCCACATACTGAATGTTAATTTAAATATATGGATATAATTGCTGGTAATTTTTGACCTCACGAGTTGATGAGAACCACCCATTAGTTCTGGTCTAATAAGTGATCCTTATAAACAATGTTTTTTTTGAAAGAGGTGGCACCTGTAAGGGGACACAGCTTATGTGGGATTTGTTAATACTGTCATTTGGTTCTCTTTAGGCCACACCTTTTATCTCCTTCTCTTTCACACACAACTTTTCCAGAGGTCTCCTTTAAGCATTTTGGACCAGTTCTTTACCTGACAGGTTCGGGCTTACCAGTGACTTTAAAGGCTATGTGTATTTTGTCAAAACAATTTCAGTAAGCAGGTTTGGACTGAGAAGTAGACATGCTTGTTGAAAGAAAACAAGCCCTCGGAGGCTTGTCGACCAAACGCGCTGAATTCTTGACACATCAGTTTCCACTGCTTGCAATTGGTCTCGAATACTACACTCAGTTTATTTCCTTGGATTTAACCAATCTTTACCTTCTTCTCTGGTTCATAGCCATTGTTGCCTTCTCTGTGCTAACCGATATTGTTCACTGCTTATAACTCAACTTGATATTTCCACACCTCTTGAGTCACCAAATATTTGATGCCCTCAGTCATCGTTTTCTCTCTTTCACCACAACTGTTGTCAGTGTGAGTTTGTGTCACCACTGCTTTCTCCATCTTCCATTTCGGTCTTTAATTAGTTTGCGTCTGCAGTGATGTGACATGTATTGTAGTTTTAGTACAGTTTATCACTTTATTCAAAGCTCAGTTTGTTACTAGATTCTTAGCACAGGGTCCACTTACTGGAAATTGTCTGGAAAAATGTCTGGAAATCTTTAAAATGAGTCACAATTGGCACAATTGAGTTTTTAGCTGTTATGCCTGGACAGATGTTAAAGGCACACAGAAAAAAAAATCAGAGAAAAAAAAGAGTTGTTGAATTGATTGAATAAAAGAAAGCCATGAAGAGAATACACACATTTTACAGTTCAAGATTTTTTGGGAGTTTGGATAAGTTTGACTTCAGTACTACTACTGATTTCTTTGGGCAGTTTGGCCCATTGGTTTACCCAGAGCGAGGAGAGGACTCATTACATGATCGCTCTCTGGTTCCTATAAATATATCTGTTCATTGTGCATGTTCAACACCCTCAGACAGCAAGCAATATACTAAACATAACTCAATGTAGCGTGCCAGGCAGCTGAGACCTGTAATGTTTCATTACATGTAAATAAATGTAATCATTTTACTGTGCTATGCTGGCATTAGGTTTTGTATTTGTTGTTGTTTTTTGCTAAGCTAGCTAAATAAACCTCTAGGCTTTCTAAAGGGGTCATTAAAACACAATAGAATTAAAAAATAATAATAAAATAACTCAACCAAAAGATGGAACACTTACTTAAAAACAGTATTCTTCTACTGCTCCTCTCATTTCAAGGTCAGGTTCAACTGGCTAACCAGCAAAAATACTGCCCAAAGCTATCATCATCATCAGCAGCAGCAGCAGCAGCAGCTTGTTATTTAACCAGCCTATAACAGTTGAACTGTTTCTTTCACTGGAGGCAGCTAATTCTGACCCTGCTGTGGTCGTCACAGTAAATTTCAGAACATGTGATCTCATGTACAATTTTCACCAGCCTCAGACCATTCCTGTCGAGCTAAGACTAGTTACAGACCAGCACAGAACATCAACCATCCATCTCTGCCGTTGTCCTCTGGTATTATTGGATGTTATTCGTCAGGATTGAGATTTTGGATTCTGTCCACTGGCAATGGTCGTTTAGCATACTACAAGCTAACGTTAGCATGCACACTGAACAGAAATACAGACGTGACATTGTTACCAATCCTCGTTACATACTTGGTAAGATAACCAATGAGTTAAACTGCCAATAACAGCCCTAACTAATGAAAGGCCTCAAGGAGTCATAGGTCCTGTGGAAAACTCTGAAATTCGGCTTAAATTGAGAGACTAATACTGGCTCTGTGTCTGTGAATGAATGTACACTCTCAAGTCATTAAGCATGGCCTTTCAGTGGTCTTTTTTTTAAAGCAAAACTGAATGAGAAAAAAAATGAGAAGAAATAGAAGAAATGTGGCCTCTTTTAACTAACCAGGAAAGAATTTGGTCTGCGGTGTTTAAAGGTTTCTTTTTCTCCATAGAAAGTAAATAAAGAGATTTCAAAATGTTCCTTCTCAAGCCATTGTACCCTGCTTTGGATTTTGAAGGTTAGAAAAAAAAAAAAAAACTGACCATCTGTTTTTGTACAGTGTTCCTCCTACTTTAGACTGCAAAGCTAGTACACTGTGAATGTGTGAATCCATTGTGTCCTTTTGTCATAGAGTTGAGCAAATAGTTTGATTGTGAAAAGATGTAGCTGATAGTATGCGACTGAATTCCCCACATCAAAGTACAGAAGTCAGCAGCAAACTAGAAAGACACAGTGCCTTTGAATAAGAAAATGATGGCATGCATTCCATTCCTCTCAGTGTCTGTCCATTAAAGGTTTCACATCTCCATCTTTCTTGCCGATTTGCTTTTTCATTTACTGCATTTCACAATGTAAGTTCAGCAGTGCTTTGTCCAAATTGTGTCACAATGGCTGAGTCATTGTGTTGAAGTATGTACAAGGGGTCCTTTACACTGTCCTTAAAGGATTTATTCTGGTTTATCTTATTTCTGGTAGGTTTTGCCATCATTTCTATCATTATGATGAACATCAGATTCAACAAATGAATTGCTGAGATCTGAGAAAGTTGCGTCTCTAAAAAGACGTCCAAAACACGAGCAGTCAGACTATCAAATGGATTGTAAAGAAAAGAAAACCACAAGCTAGTCAAACCTACTGAGGAAAAGAAACAAAG
This sequence comes from Protonibea diacanthus, assembly GCA_028641955.1. Taxonomy (NCBI): domain Eukaryota; kingdom Metazoa; phylum Chordata; class Actinopteri; family Sciaenidae; genus Protonibea; species Protonibea diacanthus. The sequence continues at coordinate 13,850,867 of CM053990.1, forward strand.
TTGAATATCAAAATACTACGATGAAAACTGTAGTTGTGCACCACTAGAGGTTTTGTGGACAAGAGCCCATGGACTTGTCTACCCAAACCTGACATACATTATTAATATTGTCACAAAATAAATGAATAAATGGACTCAAAATAAACGAGACCGGAGGACAATTTGACCTGATCCAAAATCAATAATACCAACATTTTAGCTATACACACTTTCACTTTTATTCCTAAAAATACGATCTCAATCTCACCAAGATCTCAACAATTGATAAATAGAATAAATAGGAGTGATGGCCAAAGCTACAGAAATAAGACCCAAGCTGTAATAAACCAGATTTACCCATAAATGAAAACGTGGACACACCTCATCATAGATTACTGGCATCAGGTGAGAATGACACTTTGCTCAGGTCCCATATTCTCTAAAATATTTGAAAAAGCTGGATTTGTCAGAAGCAAGCATGCAAAATATATTAGAAATGGATAATATTATCACAGTTTTTGATATGGAAGAAGTTATGAACGCTTCATGTATTGTAATGAACTTTTTGCAAGTGTTGTGTAACTTGTCATGTTTCCCGATATTTTTGTAATTATTTTTTGCTTCAAAAGACAAAAAGGAAGGCGATGTGTCGTAAGCAAATTTTACTGTTTCTGCTGAAATACAGTGTGGAAAATATACAAAAAGTACCATGTGCGCTTTTTGTTTTGTCCAAAAACGAGCTTGAAAATATTGTGGAAATGCAAATGTGGGTCCAATTTTTTGTGCTAGTTTACATGAAAACGTTTTCTACTCATGTCACGTCTCCTGAAATTCATTTGTGGAGGACAGCATGTGAGCAAGTCCCCCATGTTCGGTTACCTCAAAAAAAAAACAAGAATGACACGGTGGCAGCCTTGCATTTTTCTCTTTGAGTCCGCCACTTGATTCAGTCAGAATAAAGACATCTGGAAGATTTTTTCATCTTGCTCAGCGTTTGCAAGAAGACAAAGCAACATGAATTTTTCAGGGTTTGAAAGGGAGAAAAACAACCTGCCAAGGTTCTCTGTTTCGCAGTGAGAATCACCAACACACACACACACACACACACACGTAACAGTGTAACACCCAACTGCTTCATATTCAGTCAGACGGGAGACTTGAGCCTCCACTGCCAACAGCTGGTCACTGTCACTGATCCAGAGCTCATAATATAGGTCAGACACAGGTAGGCTACCACTCCCATATCTGCCTGTCACCGGTGTAAATATTGAATACTAACTGAGGAAAGAAGGAAAACACATTTTGACTTTGCATTCTGCCGGAAATTCTTGTGTTCAATAAAGGTAAAGAAAAAACAAAAAACATTGTATAGCTTTTTTTCTTGATTTACAAGGATTATGTGGTACATCCTAGCATATATGACAGACGATGATTTCAATGTCTTAAGATGTCAAATAAGATCACAGGTTACATAAGAAACAGTTTGATTATCCATATTTGCAGTAAAAACACCTTCATAATGTCAGTCATCAGTAATATACAGAATATGTTGTACATGCAATATTTATATGTATGAGAGTCCGGAAGAAAATGAACAATAAAGAATTATTCATCAGATGTTTGTCTACATCTGATGAATAATTCATATTTAAAAATATATACATATTGAAAATATAAATGTAGATATAAAATATAATATATAATATATATATATATAATATATAAAAAGATTAATGAACAATAATGAATGTTAAAAACAGGAATATTTAGCAACACCTGTGGTAAAACATTTTTTTCCAATTGAGAAAATATTGATAATAATAAAAACAAACTTGCGTAATGCCTTTCTTAACAATATTCACCATTCTATACTGTATCCTTAGTATATGATGACTATGTGAAATTAGTTGACTAATACACATCTGAGTATTAAAACATTTCCCCACAATCAGAATAATAAATGCTGCTCAAATCAGCAAAAGAAAAACTGTATGCTGTCCAAGCAACACAAATAAATCTAATAATTCTTTATTAAGGAATTAATTTAGCAGCATGTATACATTAATATATAATATATATTTTAAGTATAATTATTGGACAAAAGCAGCAAGTCTATTCTGTTAAAGTTCAAAACAATGACAGCTTCTGATTAATGATTTATGCATGAAATACTTTAAAAGTTATTCTGTCATTGTGTCAGTTATTCAACATACAGGGAGAAGAGTGTTTGAATGTTTGTGCAACCGTGCTTCAGCCTTGGATGAAGGATAAATACCAAAAACTTGCACAACTCCACTCATGGAAGTTAAAGACAACAAGACAACATTTCTATTCCACGTTAGCGCAGAATGTTTTTTTTTTTCTTCAATACTATCTGAAGAAAATAATTTAGTTAGTAAACTTCTCTTTTTCTCTTTCTCTTCTGTTACCGGGAGAGAAAACCTGCAAAACAAATACAGGCTACATACTTACATCACCTATCACTTAGAGACTCATTTTCAGCCAGGTCATGATTAACATACTTTCACCCCACTGAAGGCTATTTCATGTGTATGTAATCTGTGTGTCATACAGTTGTGCGTATTGACCACTAGAGAGCAGCATGTTCCCAATCTAGAGACAGACTGAACCTGACATAGTGCCAATGTTGTATAATAGACTTACATGTATTTATATGCAAACTAACATTAAATTTCTTATTATTTTATTGTTATTATCAATATGATTTAACTAAAAATGTACTAGAATGTGTCTAACCACAGCATCATCTCGTACATACATTGCTTACAATTAAATACTAAATATAACAATATAACAACCATGATTGCATGGAGTTCTTTATGTGATGCACTTAAGCCTGTGGAACTGTGTTTTTGCATGAACAGGCTGTCACAGAGAAGCCCTTATTAACCTTAAGTAATTGCCTGATTTGTCCAAAAGGTGGCAGACTAACTCAATTTAACAGAAACAGCCACATGTTTTCTGTGGAGGAAAAGCAACCAAATGTAGGTTTAAGTGTCAACTGGGACTGTAATGATACATGCCAGGATGCAGTTTCATTTTTATTCGCGTGTTAATACCTTCACTGATTTCACAAAGAAGAAGAACTACGTTTCACTCTGCTTTCATGCAGCCCTAAAACTGTATGTAGCATCTACAGAGAGACTTTGGGTCTGCTGCAATGTTTGTTTGAATGACTAGGCAAAATGACATTCTGCAGATCAATATGAGTTTTAAAATCCACATTAAAAATAAAGAAAACACCACTGCAAATTCTTGTTCCTCTACAACTCAGCTTCTGTTTTTCTCCACATGACTAGAGAACAGAGAGGGGGGGTTAGGGTTAGGGGTTAGGGTTAGGGGTTAGGGTTAGGATTAGGGTTAGGGTAACACATTTGTATATATAAGCATTATGAGAGATGTAAAGTTATTCGTAAATGTATCTGTGGTCACATCCATCAGTAATATTTAAGTGTGTTTTTCTGCCAGAACTTGTGTACATTTTCCAACTTTTTGAATGTATTTAGCGTCATCAGATTTTTGTTGAAACATTTATATTGTCAAAATGATGTTCATTCAGATGTCATCAAAACTTCACGTCAGTCCTCTTCCCCTCTGCTGCAGACTTCAGTTCGCTGCTCCGGCACTAACTCTAACTTTGCAACACAGATTAGGGTCCTTTTCAGGCGAGCCATCCCTTCCCCCATACCATAACAATGGTCCAGTGTGGTCCTCTATGGCCTGAGATTGATCCTATAGATAGCTATAGGATAGTCCAGCCTCATGGCTATTACCTGTGTGAACACACATTTACACACAACACGCACGACCTGTAGTGAAGCCTTGTGCTGAGCTGCTTGTTACACTCCTTACCTTTCTCTTGCTTAGAAGGCGTCAGTCGGCGTGTGATAATGAATTAATCAGTGAAGTGGTTGCGCCATTTGTGTAGCTTTTTGTCATTATCAAAGCAGACCTTCTCTTGTGATGAATGTGCATGAAGCAGGATGCAAAGTGGTTTGCAAAAGGGCTGTCTCATGACAACTTAGTTCCCCATTTCAATAAGGTTTCAACATTTCCTCACTGACTTCCCTTCGAGCTGACATTTGTGTGATAACTTAAGGAACTTCCTGAGGTGGACCAATCGAGAGTTTAGGGAGTGAGTCAACAGCCGGACAGCTCGATTCTTACCCAGGTTGGCAAAACAGAGCCTGCATGTAACCAACAGCTAGACGTTTGTGACTTCCTTATGAAATTAACTCATCCGTAATATGTTTTTGAGCCCACTGAATTCTCCAAATTTCCACACAAATCCATGTGCCATGCAGTGTTGGTAGACGCTATTACTCCGCTGCGCAAGTTTTAAAGTAAGCCCCTAAAAAGGTAAGTAAGTAATCCCCTAAACAAAAAAAGTCATGTGAAAACGCACATGTGCTTTTTAAAGCCATGCATTGTTTGTCCCTTTTACCCTAACATTACTTGTCTGAGTTAAGACTTTAAGATGAAGCCGTTTTCCCTGCATGTGAATGAAATGTTAAAACATATTTTATGATAATATCCCCTTCATGTGAGAAAACAGGGATGGAAATGTCATTTCAACAAGAGAAACTTAAAAACAAAATGTGATGTGTATGTTGCTGGGACGCTTTTGCCGAATCTATGTTTCAAATATTGCACCCTTTAAAAAAATTTGGTTAGTTCCGTCCATGCGGAATAAACAGTAAAGCCGTTCCTATATTGAGTTCTGCAGTGCCGTCTGTCAAATTGTGGTTTCAGCAGGTATTCTCTTCATCTCACCACACACAGAAAAAGCATCAGGATAATATTCTACAATACAGGGCTGGTGAAAGTTTTATGCCAGACAGTGGAATAATTTTCCACTGTAAAAGCTTATAAACTGGTCTAAACACTCAAATGTATTCAGTGAAGCTGAAGACACATTTCAGCTTTGTTGAGAGATTAGAGTGCGGGCTAAATATACCTGAGATTGAGCTGCAGTTTGTTTTGAGATATATACAGAAGCAGATGTTTGCACAGCAGATTTTCTCTCTCTTTTCTTTCTCTTTTCTTTTTTTTTTTTTTATCGGATTGTTGAGGAATATTTGTTTTTTCATGCAGAGCCACGTCTCAGCTTTCTCATTTCCAGGCTGCTCCTGTCTTGTCCCTTTTTTTTTTTTTTTTTTTTTTGCTTTTGCTTCAGCAAAGAGTCAGCCAGCCATGCATTCCTATCCAGAACACTCTGCTTCATCTCTGTTTCCCAACCTTTAAATCACATCAGTGTTACATCATAGCACACACACACACACACACACACACACACACACAACACACACACGCACACACAAATTCATACTTCCTGCTGTGGCGTTCATGCCAAAAAAGTTTTTCCTCACACAATCGCTTTCCCTTTTTTCCTCTTTTGTCCAAACTTTCACTTGCACAGAGTCATCATCTGCATCTTTTTATCTAATCCTGAGCTATTTTGTTCTGCGCATGCCAAAGTATTTTGAATCGTTTTCTAGATATACTAGAGAGAAGTGTGGAAGTGTGTCGTGGGTTGTTTAGTTCATGATGTTTTACATAATGACATAAACGCCCAAAAAAAAGACTATACATACAAAATATATAATAAATGATGTTCACTATGATGCAATGTGTGTATTTTTTAAATTATCATTACTTTTTTATTACTAATACTGTTGTACTACTGTGCAATACCTTTACTAATGTCTCAAATAGTGAGGCATTCTCAGAACAGATTGGCTGTTGGCTAATTGTCTGATGACGATTTAGCCTCTGGGTACAACATTCAATGTTTTGGGGCTTCTAGTGTATTTTATTTATTTTCCTGGGTTGGCGAAGGAATGATAATTGGGTTACCCTGATTTTCTTACCCTCACCAATCTCACTCCCTTCACCTAAACCCAACCAATAAAGGTCAATCAATGACAGGGGCCTTCCTAGACCAGTCTAGCAAAAATAATATCAGTAAGCTTGTCATTGTTTACAGTCTGATTAGCAACTTGAGATGGAAGAATGGAGTCGGAGAGTTGGGAGAAGATATTGTATGATTAGATTGTTTCACAAGATACATTTTTAAAGAGCTAATAAAAGGCTAAACCCTCATCAGACGATAGCTGGTGGGTTCTGAGATTACATTACAGCCGATAAGTTCCGCCTCTTTTGCTCTCCACACGGACTGTTTACCTGCATGAAACTAAAACCCACTTAAACGTGATTGGTCAATACTTCACAGACTACAAACAGAAACCATGGCTAATACCACTGCATTGCTCTGAAAAGAGCTGAATGGCATCAGAATTCGTTCAGTAACATTCAAAGGTTTTGCTTGTTTGTTTGAATCAGGAGAGACTCATCCTTTGCGATGACAGTGTCTTCAGTGTCCATTAAGGATAAATTCAAAACAGCATCAGACTTAGTCATGATCATCATATTTAGCTTTTTTCCCCTTCAGTATTAAAAGTTATCCAGGTCTGTAAATCCACGGTAACAGTGTAAATAGAAAGTGACTAATGCAGCAAGACTTTTAATGGAACAGATTCACTGAAATGTGAATAGAAGGCCGCAAGGCTGAATAGCATGGACTGTGTTGTTTGTTTAAAGTTTCATATTAAGTCACCGGGAAAGGTGACTCCTCGATAACTTTTGAATAAAATCATCTTCAGTATGCAACAAAAATGTTGAATATTGAAGACTAAGACTTTATAATGTTATTTGGACCTCATGATCCAGTACTGAGGCCTGACACAGAGGAAAAGTTAAACTCAGGTTGTCGCCTTGCTTTCCCGATTTCTCATTTCTCACCAGGGGCACTATAAACCAATTTTATTCATATCTGGCCCTCACCCCATTACATTATTGTTTAATTTAATTGTTGTTGTTATTGTTGTTGTTGTTGTTATATTAATTTCCACCTAATTTCCACCAAAAACACAAACTCAAAACTGTCTTGATATTTTGCTGTGAGAAAACATGGAAGGCAGGTTAAAAAAAATAAAATAGAACAAAATAAAATGAATAATAACAATGAAACTCTAACTGGATAAATAAATCATTGTAATAATAGTGTACAGATTAAAATGTATAAATAGACAAATACACAAATATCGTTCAAATAAAAGCCAGACTAAAAAGATTTTGAGAAGAAAAGTTTGTTTTTCAAAATATGAACTTTGTCTGCGGCCCTCAGGTCTTCCCTAAGGCTATAGTAATAAAAGGATGCCTTACTCAAATGAAACTTGTTAAATGAATAGATACACAACAGATAGCACTTTTTTTTTTGTTTGTTTCACCACATATTATTATTATTCTATATTTGCCCTGTGTAAACAAAAGATAATAAATGAAGGGCAGTATAGTAGAGTGTAATATAGTAAAGCAGAAACAGGCCAATAATAAATTAAATTAGTGATTCAAAATGTTTTTAAAAGAGCTGCTTTATGAGATATATATATATATAATATCTCATAAATAGATATATTTTTACCTAATCTCAAATACTACTCACTCTCAAAGAGAAATTCAATAATAGTGATAATAAATAATTAATAAGTAGTAGTGCATTTTTCTTTCTTTTTTCCTCTTTGTCATTAGTCGAGCTCCTTTAGATAGCTTTTATGTTTATGGTTTGGTAAACAGTGTAGGCCTTGACCCAACATATGTACAACATACTATAATAATAATAATAAAAGACACTATACAGATGGCAGTTTTTATACTTTATTGTAAGATGGACTCCTTATCAGTGTTTTGAATGTCCACATCACATAGGTATGTAAGACTAACCAACAGCCGACAGATTAGTCTAATAAACTTTCATTTCCATTAAACTTTATCATATCTTTAAGTAGTTAGTTGTTAGGAAGAATTTTGTACAGCTCATGGAAAAATTCACACATGTAAATATTTAGTATATTATATTAGTATATTTAGTGTATCCACATACATTTCCCAGAAACACTGACCCGCCCATTACCTTTCCTGTTTTGCCATTCTGTTATTGCACTGGACCTTTCAAAGAAATGCACCAGGAGTTCCAGCAAATTACAGAACCGTCGGTTTTTGATCAGCAAATCTTCAGAAGGGGGCTTCTTCAAAGAAATAACTTCCCACTTCACTTCTTAAGCTGAACAAAAACTCTTCTTAAATGAATGGCTTTTGCTCACAGCTTGTGGCCGCAGCTGGCAGTATTGTTGCCCACTCTCGTCCTCTGGCCACAGAACAGACAGACAGAGGATGAAGGGCGATAGAGGGGGTTGACACAACAGGTATAAACACATGAAACGGCTGCAATTATTGTCCTCCCTCCTTCACCACCACACCAGCGTCTGACTTGACAAGGTGTTGGTTGATTTATTTATCTTTTCTTTTCTTTTTTTATTTATTTCTTAGGATCACGGGCTTCCTCAGATGATTTCTGTGTCTAGCAGCTGATTAAAAGGCTCAAGCAAAGAAGACTGTTTGATTCTCTTTTGCTTTAATGAAGCACAGACTGAATAACACTGCAGGGCATTGATCATCAATAACAGTATAGATACAAAAAGAAACAAAAACAGTTAGGAAACAATATCTCCAGGACTTCAATACACAGTTTTTGTTTGTAAGTTTATTTATTTTTTTTTTCAAAATCTGTAGTCAATTACTACAATGACCAGAGTTGCTAATTGTGTGTCAAGCTCCTGGTACAGTAGGGGCCAGAGTAAAGTTAAGGGTTGTCGCTGTAACTTCAGTCAGTTATTGAGGGACACCCAGACAGTTAAAGACAGGTGGTTGACATTTGTTTTGCATACAGATGCAAAGCTCCGTTGGAGTTTATTTCAGCAGTAATATCAATAATAAAATGTATTGGACTGTGAAAAATTGTGTGGGCGTACTTTCCGTGTTCCGTAAACATTTTGTTCGTCAGGGAAGACCATCGTGTTAGACGTTGGACAGAGGACGCTGAGTTTGAACGTTTATTAATAATACCGTTAAACAATATGTTCTGTGAACTCCACGCGCACACACACGGAACGCATTATTAATTCAAGAGCACAAATTTATTAACACATTTTTCCCCATGAGACCTGCCAAGCACATTGTCTAAACTAAATAACAAAACACATCATTGCTTTCCAAAATGACCCATAAAATTGCTTTCTGATGTGAGACACTATCAGCAGGACAGCATCTGTCAGGGCCTTCCAAAACGGTTTGGTAAAGTTTAAAAAAGAACGCCATTTTGTTAACCTTAGGGATTAGATCACAGTCATGATTAAAAGAAACCAATGCTAACTGCTGGTAAGGAACTGGAAATGAACAGCAGTATCCAAGTCACACCCCCTCCTGTTGCCCATTCCATTGACATCAAACCTCCTCCATAAGAGGTTTTTGCAGTGTTAAAAACAGTGTCATGCTATTTCTGCCTTTGCCCCTGACAGACAAGAGTCATAATTCACTCTGATGCTTCAGGTCTTTTTCAAATAAAAGTGTGGGTCGCACTATGGTTGTTTTTTTGTGACTTGTCAGCTCTGGGTATGACAACAAGTAGGCGATTTTGACTGTTCCAGACATCAGTCTCCCTAAACATACCTTCAGTTGAAGGTTATATGTTGTTAACTTAAATGATATTTGGTTAACCAGGGGTCATTTCTCTTTTTTTGCTGCTATTCCTCGTCCAGGAAATTGTGCAACAGTTTTTTTCTGACCTCCATCTGCCTCTGGAACTCATCTCATTTCATTTTGTACAGGCTTCTCGGCTCTTTGAATGCGGGGTCAAGTGCTGCTGCTACCTTCAGCTTTGAGATGGAGTTTCTTCTCAAAAGGCAGCCCTTGTGGGAGATGTAGCCTTGAGGTACAAATTAGCTGGCTCCTTGTGTAACATCTAACCCATATTTACAGTACAAATGGACACATTATATATGTTGTGCTCTATGCTACTACGTCAACATTGTCAAACCACAGACATGGGCATAGCATGAGCGATATAATCTACTACAGGTGCCCGGAGGGGACATTTAAAGCCCAAATGAAGGTTCATGGCTCACTGCCAATTTTGTCATTTACTAGAGCTGAACAATCTAAACTTAGTAAAAGGGTATGGTGAGGGTGGGAGGCCTGGCTGGAGCTTACAAAGAGTCTGTTCACTAAATTCATAAACAATATATGTTCTCACTCAGAATGTTTGCATTTTTCAAGCCTCATTTTTTTTTTTTCATTTTCATTTTCATTTTTATCACGCATGCAGCATGTCTACATCATATAGCACTAGAAGGAAATGAGGAACTTTGTGATGAATTTATATGAACCGACCCTTTAATTTGATTTCATGTGTTCCGGGTGGGAAAAGTGTGGCCTTTTATTTGAATGGACATGTTATCAAGGGTATTATGGAGCCAGTATCTGGAAGCCATCAGCCAACAGCTGAAGAGGATGTTTACACACAGAGATGCTGTAAAAACTTTTGTTTTGCTGATACAGAATACTAATGTTCCTCTCTGGCGATGCACTCTTCTAGCTCGGCTTTAAGATAGTGTCAACGTTTTGGCTGGAGGCACCATGTCACACACCGCCCCAGGGGTTGACCTGGTATGCCCAGGGGGGAGGGCACAGCTGGGCATGGGTCCAGCACTGTGTCATCAGACCTGTTGTTGGGCTATTTTCGGGGAACCCAGAGTTTTTGTGGCACCTCTAGCCTGTATGATCACGGCCTAAGGCACTTCCACATTTGCTTCACCGCTCAGATTGTTGCCGCTGATCCATTGTTCCCTTCCTTTTTTTTTTTTTTTTTTTCCAAATGTGTGCTGAATCGTAAACAATGAATAGTAATGAATGTGTTGCAAAATGTTGCATGAATGAATGAGTTGCATGATGCTGCATGCCAATTAGCAGCATTTGTCAACTACTTACACACATGATGGTTTTGACCATCCTATCTCTGTTGATTAGTTTCAGTCTCTGGCTGTTGTGGATCAACTGATGTTGTTTAATTGGCTGTAAGGTTTTTAAAAACTCTTCCTCTTGACACAGAGCTGGTTGGCAGTAATTTACATCCTTCGGACACATTAATGATCACTGCATCTGTAATTTGACTTCAGATGATGTCCACTTTGTTGCTCTGTTGTCTGATGTTGTCTTAAAAACTCATTTCTAAGTGCTGATTGCCTGATTACCTGAATAGCTGACAAATGCTGTACTTCAGGTTTATTAATTCTTTTCTATTTGTATTTGTTTTAGTACCAGTCAAAAGGGCACAATGGTTCAGTGGTTCATTGGATCATTTTCTACTTTGTGTGTATTTTATATTCTTCAAAGTAGCCACATTTTCCTTTGATGACAGCTTTGCACATTCTTGGTAAAAAAAAAAACCCAGTTGCAATAAGCTGAACATCCGTTTGATGAACATATCTCACATGAAATCCGGTTTTGAGACTTTAAAACCATCTACTGTATGTACAGACCGCCATTACACCTTAAATAAGACATAAGGGAAGGGTGATGGGAGTTTATTGGAGTGGTTTCAAGTTAAATTGAGTTAGAGGGTAACTGAATCAAGGTTATCCTAAATGATTCCTGCACAGGTATTGGAAACTCGATGGAAGAGAAGAAGGAGAAAGAAAGAGAGAGAGATGTGCTAAAGGATTAGCTGTGAGGAGCTTCCCTGTGGCGAGCAGGCCTTCTTTTTCCCAGGAACACCAGGAACACTGTAAGGTGATTACTGTGTCGTTTGCCATCGGTCCAGTGGTTAAGCACTATGGACACAAGAGCTTGACTGCCTCCACTCAGCACAATGGGAATCAGAGTTAGACTTTTTAAAAATGCCTTTCATTTAGCAAATAAAAAGTCTTCTCGCGCAAGTTTAAGATAAATATCAAGCACTGAGGATTTTACATGCACATGTAAATGACTGTCAAACCTGAAAAACAGGAGCAAACAGGCAGAAAGAATTTCAGAGATGTTTTTGTAATTCTGCTTCACTTCAGACAGCTGGGTTCCTACACTGTGTGTGTGTGTGTGCGCGTGCGCATGTGTGTGTGTGTGTTTAGGATATAGATGATGATGAAGATGACGAAATGGGTCTCTGAAGCCAGCTGTGGCCTTGCGGAGTAATACCTTGACCTGAGGAGGCGAACAAGAGATGGAGGTGAACCTACACACACACTTTCTCTATACAGCCAGTAAAGAGAATGTAAGAAAACACCATATGAGCTTTTCAGTCGCTTTTGCCATTAGTGTTTTCGTGCTCACTTTCACAATCCAAGACAGAAACTCTGTTTTTACACCGATGAAAAAAAAGTGTAATTTACTCTAAGTTGTATTCTGAAGCAACAATCAGATTTATTGCTACACAGGATAACAATATTGAAACAACAGGTCTAATGGGTATTTCTTCTCTTTTGACGAAGGCTAGCCGCCTTGTCCCATGTCCATTCAGATGAAATTACTGTCAACCTCCTGTCCAACTCTGGGTAAGAATTACGATGTACAACAAAGTATACTGACAGTTTTAGTGTTATTTAAAAAAAAAAAAAATGAGGTAATGTTTTGTATTGTGATAAATCTTTCATTCATTCAACAATAAATAATAATAATTGTGTAACGCTGTATACTGTGATTCATTGATATTTTTCTGGGAGAGTTATCGTATCCCAAAAATGTCAAACTGCTGCAACCCTAGTTACTACCACTAGCAACTCCAAATACTACCACTAATACTACTACTACTGTTACCAACTGCAGTCCTGCTACTGCTATGGTTACTATTACTGCTACTGCAGTTGCTAATACTTTGCACATGTAAAACTGCCATGGATACTGTTAGTACTGCAGTCATTACTACATTAATAGTACTGCTGTTTCTTCTACTTCTGCTAATATGGTGCTATTAGCAATGATTCCACTACTGCCAGATCAAATTGACTAGTATCACACTGATTGCACAATATGTGATTGATAACTAAACGACAATGCCAGTCAACAGAGACTAGTCGCATTTTCCCCCCCTACAAAATTCAAACTGAAAGGGAAGAGTGGATTTCCCAGTTTTAAAAGGATTTCAGTGTCTGTGTTAACTGGGTCACCGCTCTATGCACAGTGTCCAAGAGGCAGGAAAAGCCTCCAGTCTCTTTCACCACAGGGTCTTGTGTGAAAGTAGACTTCAGTGGGAAGAAAAGACAGAGTAAGCGCTGGGCAGCACACTAGACTGATGAGGAGGAGGCTGGGCTATATGCTGATCTAAACGGCCTGTTTAGTTTTGAAGATGCTATGTGTGTCATTCATCATTTTCCTTTCATAAATACTAACTGAGTTGATGGAGTTATTCACTTCCTTTGCTGTTTTTCTTCAATCAGTATAACTATGTATCCACCGAGTACTGAGTATGGAGTACTGCTGGCTTAATAGACTTTACTGTACACTGTTTATACTGCATTACAATGAATCTAATACAACATTATACCAGTCATTGGAGTTACATTTTAATCATTTTCCTTCCAATCGCCCTTTTTTTCTCCTCACTGCTTTCCACATTTATTTCTTCACCCTCCATTTCACCATTGAGTCCTTCCCTTACTCATTACAGTGATGTGAGATTAATTTAAGTACACGGACTTCGTACTAAACTAGTCTATCTCTGGGCTTTTTGGCCCTTCCAAGATGTCCATGCAATCTCCTCGGAAAGGAAAGAGGCTATTAAGCAGCCCTTCAAGAAAAGATGGAGGGAATCAAACCGAGGGCAATTGAACACAGGTAGACAAACAAATTCACACAGTGACACTGGGAAGAAATTGAGGTGTGTGTGTGTGTGTGTGTGTGTGTGATGGTATTTCCTTAAATGTATCCCTTTAATTCTCTCCTGAAGTATTTTTAATATCCTGTCTGCATGGTTATTGCAGTTTTAGTGGATATGGCAAACATTTAGTGGTGTTACACATTGTTTATGTTTCATTACAGTAAAGAAAATAGGATCACATGCTGCTGAAACATGCTATTAGTCTGCTGATTAAGTCCCAAACAAAGAAAAAAATATGTATTATTATATACTATACATGTCAACATGTGACTGATATAACATATGACTAGAAAATGACAGGTAGGATTACAGTAATGTGACTATACTTCATAATTATAGATGTGGCAAATGCAGATAGTTGGCAAATATGCAAAAAAATAGTGTAAAACTAAAATAGCTTTCAGCCATTGAGAGAAACATTTGTAAATTAAATCTGAAGGTAGCCAACACAGCAGCACTGCTGCAAAAGACCCTGAAGCGACCATTATGATGTGCAAGACAGGGGTCGTGTTGTCAACGAGGTTAGCCAAGCTAGCTTTTCCGCTGGCTTGGATTACTCCTTACAATATGAGATGATGTTAACCAAGTTAGCATACTCTTACACTGCATGTCGTGGCAGTTCCTCAAGAGATTCCCACAGTGCCTCCCTTTACCTGCCCAATTTTGGTCCGATGTGTTCATAGTGAGGACATGCATATGGTTTATTGCTTTACTTTGTCTTTTATGGCCAAGTAAGACTCAAGCTATTTGGTCAATGTTGGTCAGTGTAATTAATTATAGTGCCGTTCTGTCGGAATGTTCTTACTGTGTGTTCAGTTTTAGCTCATTGTTTAGCTGCCTGACCCGAAACTTTACTGCGGGTGACCCGAGTCCTGGCATCCATAGAAAATAAACCAGTTGTGTATTCACTTCAGGGATGCTCCTGAAATGTGGCACAGCTGGAACGTGGTACAGCCTTGCCCGGTGGAATTAATTCGCAATGTACTGGTAATGAAAATGCTACATTCATGGTGTCCATGGTGTTTAAAAAGGTGCTCAGTATGTGTGCTAAGTGCTGAAATAATTGTCCCTTATCCTGATGAAAATGTCTAGTGTATGCATAAGCACATGTGCATGAATGTACAATTTTGGGTTCTGGTTTGGGGGTTTGAAAATATGGTCAACATAGTCTAACTGCCTGCATAGCACTGCATACATCTGTTTTCAGTATCTCTAAAAACTAAGTGTACACTACCTGTTCAGCACTGAGCAAAGGAGCTCATAGACACAGTTAGCTTTTGAACATACTGAAGTGTAACATAGAGAATGAAAATGTCAAGTCAAATGTTTAAAAAAAGCAACTGTTTTGGTAACAGTTCATGATATCAACTTAAAAGCAGATAATATGTCAGTATTGCTTTCACAGCTTGTTTCTGCTGCCCCCAAGTGGCCAAAAAACCCCCCAAAAAACAAATATTGCATTTGTTATTTGAAGTATGTATACTTGAAAAGATCATTAGATTTTTTTCACTTTTTGCGCACTGATTCAACATATTTAGCCTTGTATCTTTAACCCTTTCCTTTGTGGACCACATCTTTAAAAGGCCCACATATTTCCTACATACTTGAACAAATGTGAAGGCTATGGAACAAGAGTGCCTGAAGAAAGAGTCTGTTCGATGTACAGTGATTTATTTGGTCAATGTCTGCCTCATCCACTCTCACTGTACAATAAGGACTACCTGAGGGAGAATTGATCTCCTGTCAGACTGTAACTGGGACTCTCTCCTCTCAGATCACCACTTCTCTGTTGTGATTTCTTCAACCAAGGAGATCAGCTCACATTGGTGAAGAGTGTAAATGGGTTCAAATATGTTAATTATTAATGAGAAAATTACCCCTCCAAAGTCCATGTGGGGTTTTGAGTTTGTCTGGGCAGGTTTGTGCCAGACTCCTTTTCCTATATATCACCTGTCGAAACCAGAATAGATTCAGGCCTTGAAGCTTTCTTATAGAACTGAGAATCTAATAGGGAATTCATGTGTGTGAGATGATATTGAAACAATCATGAAAAATAGCTGAGATTTATTCTGATCTCCTTTTTCGCGAGCAATTATCCCACTCAATGCTCATTTAAATAAAAAGAAAATAGTAATAAAGAGATGAGTTGGCTGTGTAGTCACAGAAATAAAAGTCAATAGAAATTCCTCTAGCTTCTCAAGAAACTGTGTGCTGTGCCATGTCTCCTGTTATGCTTTTGTTTTATTGTTCTTATTTTGTTGTTTTGTTCTGAATAATCTTCTCATGAGTTAAATAGAAGCTAAAATCTCAGATGACTCATCAAAAATTTCCCATTGCTATGTAAAACAACAACCACTTTGGGGCTAGCAACCCTAACCTGGTGGCTAACAGTACAAACGTTGTTATCTTTGCTAGCATTTACCATTACAGTTACAATCAGGTTAGGGTAGCATCTAGGTATTTACAGCATGTAATCTCAACTATTGTTAGATTATATATTTATTCAATAACATACTGGAATATCACAAAGGCACAATCATTGTTTCAGTACAGTCATGTTCAAAGTCTTGTATAAAGCCGCTTGTGCATCGTTCACATGAACTCCTATTCAGTTTGGCTGAATCCAAATGTCCTTTCAGACTCCAGGTCATGCAAACCTTGATGTGTTCACTGTCATCAGGAAAAGCAGTGGGTCTCTCTCAGGTGTTCTTGTCTGTACTTGGGTCCTGGTGGACTTGAGAAATGTCATCTGTCAATGCCCAAGTACTGCTCCAATTCAGAAGTTCACATCTTGCATTGCAGACAAATACCAAGATGTCTTCTTGCCCTGTCAGTTTTTATCAGGAATGCATCTGTTGGTGACTTATGTGGACTTGGCCAGCTCAGAATTCTCAGCATTTATTTTAGCTTTAAAGCTTTTTTACGTTATTTGCAAAAAATATTTTTCATGAGTTCTACGCATTTCTCATATCACAGATTGTTAAGACTACACTTCTTATCTCCAAGTGGACATTTAAACCACTTGGTAGAGATGGAATGCAACTAAACAAGTACAACTTTGAGGTACTGGCATGTGTCTTTCCATTTTTTATCTTTCTCTTTTACTTTTGAGAGAAACCGTGTACTTTTTACTCCACAACAATTTGACAACTAGAGTTTAAGTGTATGCCATATGATGCATTGAATTGTTATATAAGTACATGCAACATGTCCATCCACCACTTCAGGTTCCATACCATTATTTTCAGCCTCCCTACATGAAGAACAACATACATCTACAATTAGAATGGAACATTAGCATTAGATGTAAAATGGAGGGATGCAGAGCTTTCACTGTAATCACTACCTCTATAGAGTAATGCCTTCCTCACATGTTGGGAAAAAAAAAAAAGTTTTGGTACTTTTCACGTACAAATCATGTAGACTCATCAAAGATGACTGATTCTTTTCTTTGGTTCAAAACACACTACATGTGGAATGCACTGGCATGCACAAGGGCCATAAGAACAAAAGTATGAGTTTGACCAGTAAGAAGCTTTAATGGCATATTCAAGTCATAATGTGCTACAGAAGCTGTTAAAATTCCAGGTATTTAGTCCTTATCTTGTCATGTTTTAAACCCCCCTGAAACACTGGACACTAATACTTTGCTCCTTAAGGCCATGTGACCCAGCTCAGTAGACATTCTCTAATCCAGTGGTTACAAACTTTTTCTGGTATGCCCCCCCCCCCTTCAGAAGCAAAAAAAGGTTCACGCGCCACACCCCACAGTTTTAATTATTCATTAACAATGATAAGAGTAGAAACAAATAAAACAGGATCCAAGTTGAATTTTAGTGAAATAAAGCTCAGTGTGATAGCATCACCATTGTTTTTTTCACCTTTAGTAAATAAATTATATTTATTGATGTTAGTTTGACTCCATATTTGTGTTCTGGTCTTCCACACCCCCCTTGCAGTGTTTCTATGCCATTCTGTAGTTGTGTCTAGGAGGAATACATCTTCTTTATATTAGATATGATGATATTTGACCAATATGCATACAGCCAGCTCAGCAAACAAATATGTTGGTTTAATCTTGGTATGATGGCATGACATTTTTTATTGCTTTTTTTGAGGTGAAAAGTGCACTCTGTCCTTCAACACAACAAACTTATCTCCAGATAATGTATTGTCTTTTCCCTAGCAAGATTATCATCTTTCTAACGACCACTCCTTTAAAACAACCAAAATTCCCCATGTTGTAAAGGTCTGTCATTGCTTAGTTAAGAAATGATTGCAGAGTCTTAGGTCAAGGTACTCTTCACCTGAAACTGACCACACAAAACCAGTTTGTCGGGCTGCCATTCTTTTACCATTCAAGACAAGAGGAGTATTGATCCAGAGGATTCTCTTAAGCGCTGTAGTTTGTCCTCTGAGGCTACAGCTGAAGGCTTGGAATGGAGAAGTAAACAGGCACTTGGTAAATAAAACACCTAGGTCAACATAGCCATTCCACCCATTAACCTGAAGCAGGTTTGGCCATTCTGTGAGGTTACGCAGTATGTGTGCATGTGTGTGTGTGTATGTGTGTGTGTGTGTAGAAGTGGGTAAACCTGTAACTTGGTAAACACAAAGAGCTTGGTCATTCAGGGGTCAGAAAAGTTTGAAATGAACTGGCTCTGGTTATATGAATCATTAATACCCGATTTTGGTTGTTTATATCAGACTTGCGCCTACATATGTAACTTTTTTTTGTCTTCTAACATAAACTTTCTTTAGGTTTTGTAGATTATTCATTCTTGCTAAAAGAAAAATCTTGTTAAACTTTATTATTGTCAAATATCAGTAAGAATCATGTGTATTTTATTTGCAGTTATGCATTCGAGAGACTGGGCGTTACACTGAGATCCTAACTGTGTGATTTTTGGCTGAGCACATGGCGAGCAAAAACTACTTCCCGACCAAATCCAGCAAATGTCAGAGGTGAGGGTCAAGGGTCAGAGAGGCGTGGCCTCAGTGCCGGAGACGCCCCCCAGGTTTACACAAGTGTAAAAAGAGTCCATTCAGTCTGGCTGCATGGGCAGAGTTTCACAAAGGTCCACTGTGTGGGGCCTATAACCCCCCCCCCCCCCCAACACACACACACACACGCACACACACACCTCCTTCAAGCGCCATGTCTACACAGGACACAGACAATGGGGGGTTTCTGGTCAGTAGAGCCACATACATGTTAACCTGAAATACCTTACTTCATTGGAACAGAAATGCTAACCAGATTTGCCTGTTTAAATACAGTTTTGCAGTTTACGCAGTGATGGACAACAAATTCCTTCTTGTCTTCTATTGACTTCTAAGTTTAATTATACTACACTTCTCAAATCTTTCATATTTCACTGTTGAGAAGGTTTAATAGCTATGAAAGAATAGTAAGATAAAACAGTATGTTAATAATTTTGATTAGAATAAATGGTTACATTTACTCAAGACAAATAGTCAGTAAACCTCACAAAAGATTACGCTTGTGTTATTGTACATTCTCTGTTACTGTCAACATATTCCATCAAATCACCAAAACTAACAATGTGTTAGTCTCTCAATACTTCCCATCTTCATACCTGTCTCTGGCTTTTTGCCTCAAGCATATTAATTCCTGCTGAATATGTAAACCCAACAAAGACATTATGCAAGAGACAGCAAATCTTTATTTTGGTTTTGGACTGTTTTCGACTGCAGATTAATACACAGTCAGTGCTCTAATGCATTATGTTTATGTCAACACTGCGTACGTGCGACTGACTCAAAAAATAAATGCGCTCATGAAAAGGAAGAACATGTCACCAAAGCAACGTTGTGGCTCCTTTATCTGTGTTGAATAGTTTTTAGACAATGGAGTTCTATGGCACATCATCCTTTGGTTCCACAGACAATACCTGTTAAAAGGATCAATGATTTTCATGAGGTTTGATGACATTAAGCAAAGCGGAGAGTATTTCCAGCCAGTCATTTTGTATCAAATAATTAAGCCATTACATATTGAGGTGACTCTTTTTGCCAAGTCTGGATTGTTCCTTCACCTTCCTGAGGACGAATCTGCTAAATAAGTTTAATTTGATCATCCTGATTGCTCTAATTATTTTCAGCATTAAAGTGCGGACCTTATCACATATCCCAACTGTCCTACTGAATGAGAAGCTAGCTAATTAACATAGAAAGTTAGCGGGAGGGTGGCGAGCAAAACTTCAGCAATTGTTACAGATAACTGCAGCGATAAATTCAATTAATTTATTTGTCATTTCCACTAACTGTGCATATTCAAGGTTCTTTAGTTTAAATGAAACAACATGGAATAAAGAATTCATATTGGCGTTACCAATTGATTACTCTCTTCCTCCACAGAACAAAATAAAATAAAGCTGTGGGAACACAATGAAAGTACATGCAGCCTGCTGTAGATAACCAACCTCTGAATCACACACGAGCCCCTATTGACTCACTGTGAGTTAATGGTCCCATTTCTAACCCCAGCTACAAACCAAAACTTCCTCCAGGCAGCCAATATTTTTCTAACTCTTGGTATTATTTTAAAGTGCAGTGATGATCTGGTTTTTATAATTTAGCCCTCATCTTCCTTTCCCTCAGTAAAACGGTGGATTATTGCCAGATTAAGGGAGTGCCTTTTTCTTTATCCCTGGGTAAGCCTGCACAGCACGCAGCTCAAAGGTAATGAAGCACTCTGTGATCCGTGCCCGGATGAATCTAAAAATTCCCAGAGCACCACTGTATTTTAAAGGAAATGAGATTTCCCTGAAAGCCCCCTTCAAACCTATGCTTTCCATTTTGAAACAGCTATAAACTGTGCGACTACTCACAACCTGGTGCAAGAACCCAGACCTGTTGCTGTTTTAAAATTAAAATAAATAGGTGGGGGTAGAATTTAAAATTGTGGTAGTTTATGCTAAGGGGGTGTGTTTTTGTGTTCTTTTGAGTGGAAAAGTGGAAACTGAAATGGCAAACAATTATCTAGGCTGCTTAGACACTACATCTAGACCCACATTAACACATTTCCTCTCCAGAATAGATTACATTGTCCTCTAATTGAATTGAGCTTTTACTGATTTTTCAGTCTGGCACCAACATCTTTGGTTTTTCCAGAGTTACCAAAATACAGTTTATCGGAAGTGATTAAACTAGATTTAATGAAACCCCATTTCAATGGGGAGAAGTAGGTCAATGCAGCAGTGGCAAATAGGACAGAAAGTATTAGTAAAAGAATAGATTCACAGGTTAGTAAATGAACTGAGACTTACAGGCCTGACATAACCACGGTGGATCCCGCTTACAAACAATATGCAAAAGCAACATTGTGTTATTTTTTTTAATCAAGAAAAACAGTACAAATGTTGAAAATAAGCAGGAGCAGAGGCCTAAAATCTCAGTATGCTTCAAAGAATATGGTCATACGTAATGTTGTCCGAGCACATCCAAAAGCAAGTCTTCATACTTATTCAGAATGACGGCACTCAATGGCATCATAGTTTTCTTTTGGCTGCATCACAAACAGTCTCTCTAAAAACTGTCTTTTGTGTATATGTACCATGTCTCAAGATATTTGTGGTGTTGCACTCGGTCGTACATACAGGAAGTAATGGAAGGAAATGTGTGAAGTTCAAACCCTGCATTACTTTCACACATCCAACACCCGGCCCAATCACTGCAAAAGTGGGTTTCAGGTCTGAATCTGAATGTGACAATCACTTCTTTTAAAGCAGACTTAACATTTCGACAGTTTGTGCATGATGGTGGCTGTTACAGGTACTCAGTCACTGGGAAACTCTCAGCGAACCAGTCCAGAAGTCAAAATAAAGACTGTCGTCTTCAGGAAGACGAATGCAAATCAAAAAGTTAATGGCTATGTCTGAAAAAGGATTTGTAGAAGGAGCTCTGTTGTAGCCGAGATGACTTTCAAGCAGAGCTGAACCTCTGTGTAGAGTGATTGCAAAGTGTTCGTCTGTCATTGGTTGTTTTGAACGTCAGTCAAAAGACCCTTTTAGGTCAGAGTAGGCAGCTCTTCAACACAACAGAGAACGCTGGCATAGACATCTATTGTTATCTGTTAATATTAATGTTAATGTTTCCTCCTCAGCACAGAATGTCCTGTCAGCTGCTGTTGATTGATTGAACATGTTGAGTGATCTGTTGCAGACGCCGAGTCTCTCTGAGATAGTCTACTCTGACCTGACTCCTCCATCGCTTCCAGTTTATCAGCCTCAGTCAGTGAAGTGTTGATGTAAGTCTGAAGAACAGAGATGACTAAACTCATCGTCCCATGTGATGAGGCTCTTTCAGCTCCTTGGTCTTGCTGCTGTTGCGTTGCAAAGATCCTCATATAAGACACTCAGCGATGATTTATTTTTACCTGTTGGGTTTTTCCAGTCAGTCAGTGGTGGATGTATTCTATCTGACTTCAGTATTTCCTTTCTGGCGAAAATGTGCACCTGAACCATTGACCCAAATTATTTATGCATGTACTTTATCTGCAAACTATTATATTTATATCAGCATGTTAGCAGAAGATATATATTTTTTAAAACAAACCTCAAAACTCAAGGGGAGTACCAAAATACATACATCATCTATAAATTATAATTTATTTGCTAATTTATCTAGTAGGTGTTGAGATATTTCACCATATAATTGACAAAAATGTCTTGCTTGTGGAGTTAGATAAAGGTTTGAGGATTAATACAGCCAATGTGTCATGATTATATTACTTATGGTCAAAAACTAGCAAGTCTACAACTTTACTAACAGCCAAACATCAAGTAAGGTCAACAACACAAGACATAGCAGCCAACTAATATTACTTACTGGTGTGACAGCAAGAAGCCCAGCTCGGTACCTGTCAGAGGCATTGACCACTTGCCCAGCTCCAGTTCTGGAACACTTGGCTCCATTTCCCATCATTTGCCTGGGACCCGGCCCTGAAAATCTCTTCATCTCGGTGGTCCGAAACACCACGACACAAAACACTAACACCCACCTGTGCTCTGAGCTCACAGCCCAGGCGGCCCGGCTAACAAACTGAGCTAACATTAGCTAACAGAAGCTATATAGATCGCAGTAGTTTACTGTCCAAACAGAAAACATTTTCCCCCATAAAATATGATCCAGTTTTACCAAAATCAGTAGTTTATGGTGTCCACTTCTCGTGGACGATCATACAAAGTTACATAGCGTGAGAACAGGTGTGCGGGGTGCAGAGTGGGAATAACAGAAAGCATTCAACTGATTATACATCAGTGTAGCATGAAGATAATTTATTGTAGAAAAGGTACATAGTATTGCTTTAAAGGGTTACATAACCATAGAATGAAAAAAACATAATCAAATGAATGCACTGGTAAAGAATAGTAGTAAAAGACTCAGAGAGTTACATCAGGCCAAACAATAATGAGGTGTGAACAGGAAAAAGGAAGAGGAAAATTAAAGCTATGCTGAGAAACAATTAAGGGTTGTTAATGCACTGCAAAACACATCCAACTAAAGGACATTCCCTATATTGATCACAAGATCTGTTTTTTTTTTCTAAAGGAATCAAAGAAGTGGCACTCGTTTCCAGTACAGGTTATTTTGTTTGGTTCTTAGGCTAGTTTGCAACAGAACTCAGGTTTTATTTCAGGACTCGGTAAAAACCTTTGCATGTCACTTGACCAAAATGCATCACACACAGCATCTTAAGAGGACCAATTCTGTCATTTTACACCCCGGTGTGTTAAAATGTTACACAGCGCTGACTGATGCTCCCATCTAACATTCGCACTCACCTGTGCCCTCTGCTCTGCTGCCACTCAATCACAAGTATCAATGTATTGGATTGAAAATGGTCAGAGGGGGGCTTCAGGAGTATCCATACTTGATTTCTCCTATAGGACTACAAGACATTAGACTAAGTCAACCCCCCCTTGGCTGGAGTTTGAGTATATCTGTAGGCTGTATGTACATTCAAACAGCTGGAGGGAGGGCAGTGTCGCTCACCTTTCACTACCATACTGTAACACAGCCGTTTGACATGAGACAGCCCCCTAGGTGTCTCACTTTCTTAGTGTTTGTATGGACTGGAGCGCAGCGCCGGCTGCCCGCCTGCCTGCTGCTCGTCTGGCTGACTGGCTGCGTTGACGTCAGCGCCGTGTTGATTTGCTAAGGCGAGAGAAGAAAGGAGTTAGTGCGTGTTGAGAGAGCGGGTACTGCGAACTGCCTTACTATGCTGTAGCCCCACTCCCCCTACACTATACGGAATCAAAACGTGCAACTTAGGTGAGTACCAAACCGGGCTAAACGCAGCTGCAGTTTCCCGGCGACAAGTGCCAGACCCGCTACTCTGCATGCGTCTACCACTGTTTTCTCTGTGTACTTTCATTCACCATGTGGATGTTTTGATGCATTTATAGCACTGGCGGCGGTGGCGGGGGGGGGGAAAGAAGAGATCGTTTCTGCTTGTCCCCGTTCAACCTCATGCTGAAGTTAACAGCAAACGCGACTTTGGCACGCAAGTTGGATCCGCGCACCGGAGTGCTGGATGAAAACAAGTGTTTACCTGATTGCGCTGCAAGGTGTTGAAGTTTGCATTAACGCACGTTAGTCTATTGTAGAGATGTTAAGGTTGACGTAACCCCCACCCTCCTCCTCCTTCCCCTCTTCTCTCGGTCTGGTTTAGTATGCTGGGGATCGCAGCCAGAGGACGTGAGGTCTGGCTGTTTCACCGGGAGCCAGACAACATATGACGCCCCGCTCCATGTGACTTTACTGGAGAAATCGCGTTCGTTCTTTTTTTTTTTTTTTTTTTTTGATGGAAATTTGTGCAATTTTTAGACAGCGACACTGTTGCCCGTCCTTGTGTCTCCAGACGCACCAGTGTGGCTCATTTAGCCGTGATGACATCATGATGAGGACTGGGGACACTGGTCTTTAATCTCGAAACAAGCCCCAGATCCAGTCAGTGTACAGTCAGACTACAATTGTTTGACAGGCCACTAGATGTTTGATTGGTTAGCAGCAATCGCCTTGCAGTAGCACGCGCGGCGTACTGTGAGGTGGGTGAACAGATGCAATGGCAAATTGATTTGTTATCGAGACTGTCTGATCCCTCTCTTCCCGCTTTCACTCTTTTTTTTGTGTGTGTATATGTGTCTTGATCCTTTTTTTTTTTAAAGGCACCGTTCTCTAAATCATGCCTCCTTCTCTTTAATTGCACAGAGCCAGTATCTGAGTATCTCACCCTGCCTCAAACAAAGTCCACCTGTGCGTTGATCGAGAGAGAGAGAGAGAGCGAGCGAGAGAGAGAGAGAGAGAGAGAGAGAGAGCCTGGCTTGAATCGTGCGAGAGATTCTGGCAGCTGTCTGTCTCGTGTATACTTTTTTAGCACGCTCAATGTCTCTGATTGAACACCCCACCACCACCGCCACCACCAACACTTCCACCTCCACCTCCTTAGAGACGCCGTACCATTTTGCCTTCTCCACATTTGTGTCTGTCAGTGCGGCTCATGGTCTGGAATATTGAACGCTGTTTATTCTTGTTGTGGCTGGGTCGCCAAGGCGCGTTATGGCAGACAACTCGTGATCAGATTGATTATGCTGCCTTTTCTGTGGAGTCGGCCTTTTAATGTGGTTATTGTCAGCGGTGTATATTGTCGTCCTGTGAGGAAAAATCCCCCCCCCCCCCCGGTTTAATGTAGTAGGCTACTTAATGTAGTGCGTGATGTTTTGCATAATGCATAGCGCTCTGTATAATTTGTCTGGTGCGGCTGGCCCAATATTAACGCCGTCTAGACGCGCGTGGCTCTGTCCTTTTTTTTTTTATTATTAATAGAGAGCTAAAAGACGCGATAAAGTCCCCCGAACAGCAACTTTACATTATGTCCCAGTGAAGCCGCAGCTTGGTTGATAGCCCACAGAGCGCGTCAAGCATTGATCGTGTATATGGGGCCATAAATCGCAGCTATTGGCATCGTCTACCTGTAATAAAGATAATGTCGGGTTTTAGGCATGACCTCTGTTGACTGAGAGGCTGAGCTCAGTTAGATGAGAACCTGTGGTTTCATCATTACCTACCCTACTATATTGATTCTATCAACCTGCCGAAAAGACAAACTGCCCAGCGTCCCAAAAGCCGGCAAGACTATTTATTTTCCATGATCATCACCGCAAACAATAGCTGCCAACATCCTTTCCTCTGACTATATTCTCATTTAGTCTTGTGTGGTTGTAGTTTCAGTTTTAAAGTTAAGCTTACAAATCTGGGAATTATTGATATTCAGTTTTTTTTTTTTTTTTTTTCCTTTTCTAAACCGTCGTCAAACTGTAGGGCTGATAATATTTCCTCCTTTTTTTCCGTGTGTGTGTGCGTGTCTCTCTCTCTCTCTGTGTGTGTATTGTTCTCACACAGAGGGGGAAGAAAAGAAGTGCTCACAAACTTCTCTTTTTATTCCTTGTTTTGTTAAAATAAGCTCTCCGAGGATGAAACTGAAGATTGTGAAATTTAAGTTACTGGGAACTTGAATGCAATTTATTTATTTATTTTTTTCCTAAACAGAAAATCATAGACACAACATTGTCATTCTAAACCTCGTATATTGAGCAGATTGAGTGAATAAAAATTGGACATCAATGAGCTCATCAAGGATGTGGGTCAATAGAGGCACTTAGCTGGTAGCCATTCATTCATTTAGAGTTTATATATATATATATATATATAGGCTGAGTGGCAAGACTGTTTATTTAATTGTAGTAATGAGGAGAGCATTGTTGCAGAGTAGGTCATAATAATTAGTTGAATAATGTTAACAGGAGTCACATTGATTTAAAGTACACAATAGTGGTGAGACTATTTAATTTAGTTCATTATTTTAGTTGAGGTCAAAGTATGCTGTAGATATGAGATGGAGCAACATGTTGTTCTGTTAACTTGGATAATCAAGTTAACAGCAGTTGCAGAAACAATCATTCATTTGGTTATTCGACAATGAAGAGTGGAGCAGGGTGTTTGGTGCTGCAGCATTGTGTGCTTTTGCCTCGTCCTGCTTTCCTTTCCATCCATTTCTGGCCGCTGCTCTCTGCTCCCGTCTGTGATGGGAATACTGAGTAAGATGCTATTTAATTTCAGAAAGGCTGCTGAAGGTCTTTGTGAGCCAAGCAGCAGTGAAAAACCACAATTCACACTTGTTTGGCGGTGTGTACATCCCCATCAGATAGCTAAATGAAGACATCTTTTTAACATAACATATGTTGGACTGATTGGTATGCAGGGTGAGCCTGTTGGACGGCTCACAAATTGTCTCCCTTCAGAAATCTACAGTCAATACTCTCCGCTGATTTTAAGAACAATGCCTCTGCACAGAGTGTTTACCATCCCTGCAGGATATTTGCAATTTGAAACTCGACTCACTTCCCATTCACCATTTACAAAAAAAATAGTGGTGTATTTTAAACAGATTTACTGACAAATGAATTCATGACGTTTTTATTTTTAAAATGCAATTAATGGATGCACATTATATACTTTTGGGTGCATTTTTCTTTTTGCAATGCATTTTAAAAAAGGGGGTGTTTAAATTGGAAGGTGTAAAGATCATTTGGTCTGCTCTGTAAAACATTTTAGCTGTTGCATCAGAACTGATCTTTTTTTTTTTTTTCCATTCTGTTTCTCCATTCAGGTTTGATCTTGTTTACAAAGATAGCTAAAAACACTGCTGAGCGGGGAAGGCAAGCCTCATGAGTCGGCCTCGTGGATTGCATCGACATAATGGATTTAACTAAAATGGGTATGATCCAGCTCCAGAACCCCAACCACCCCACTGCCCTGCTGCAGAAGGCTAACCAGATGCGTCTGGCTGGGACTCTGTGTGACGTGGTTATCATGGTAGACAGCCAGGAGTTCCACGCTCACCGGACTGTGCTAGCCTGCACAAGCAAAATGTTTGAGATCCTCTTCCACCGCAGCAGCCAGCATTACACCCTGGACTTTCTTTCACCAAAGACGTTTCAGCAGATTTTGGAGTATGCTTACACTGCCACGCTTCAGGCCAAGGTGGAGGACTTAGATGACCTTCTGTATGCAGCAGAGATCCTGGAGATTGAATACTTAGAAGAGCAATGCCTCAAGATCCTGGAAACCATCCAGTCCTCAGATGAGAATGATGTGGAGGTCAATGTTAATGATGGGGGCACAGAAGAGGATGATGAGCGCAAAGGCCACAATGGAGCCAAGAACTCCAAAAAGCATTCCATGGAGAGTCCTTATCTGTCAGGTACTCAGCAACACTCTATCATGGGTGGCATGGTGGACCAGAGTCCCTCTGTTTCCACCTCCTTCAGTGTCTCTACCCTGAGTCCCACCAAAGCTGCTGTGGATAGCCTGATGAGCATCGGCCAGTCTCTGCTCCAGCAGGGTTTTGGTGGTGAACAACTTGTCCATGGCAACTCCCACCAACTGATGACTGAGATCAAAACTGAAATGATGCAAGTGGACATGGGTGGCAACGGCCATGAAAGCCCTCCGAACATGGAGTCCAGTGCCTCCAGCAATGGAGAGCGAAGCGGGGAGGACAGGAACCGAGACGGCCCAGGCACACCAACCAGGAGCAGCGTTATCACCAGTGCCCGTGAGCTACATTACGTCCGCGATGAAGGCATGGGCGACCCTCAAGCTGAAGTCAGTCAAATGGGGCTGGAAGCAATGGCGGGAATGACAGAGAAACATCTGGCCTCACTGTACTCCCTTCCTGTCAATCATAAATCAGATGCCATCATGTCCATGCCGGCATCCATGGCCTCCACTCTCCCCATGTCCCCAGCCCTGGCTATGTCTATGGACTTCAGTGCCTATGGGGGACTCCTGCCTCAGAGCTTCATCCAGAGAGAATTCTTCAGCAAGCTCGGGGAGCTGGCAGTGGGCATGAAACCAGACAGCAGGAACCAGCATGAACGTTGCAATGTCTGCGGTGCAGAACTACCAGATAACGAAGCTGTGGAGCAGCACAGGTAAGCCAAATTTGTTTTTTTCTGTAGATGTTTGCCAATTGTTCTGGCCTCTTTTGTTTTTAATTAATCACATTTTTAATTCAAGTTCATGCAAGCTTTCTGTGCAGCAGAAAGGGAAAATTTAATGTTGTTTGCACCAGAAGTCCTCACTAATATATTAGTTTTATTATTGCTATGGGTAATAGAGACTCAATTATAAGTCACCTGTTTTTGGCTAATCAAGTAGATATTTTTAAGAGTTGTTTGAAGGAGATTCGTGGGAAATTGTGTTTGTTTTGTTTTCATCTGGCTTTCTTATGCTAACGTCTCTCATTAATTGTGTCAGTGATTATGACAACTATGAAAATAACCCATCCACACATCTGTAATATATGAGTAAGTGCTGTCCTTTGACAGACATAAACCACAGCGCTGTGGCTCAGGCCCAGAGATCCACTCCTTCAATAACTGCCAAGCCTGCCCAGGTGACTGCCGAAGCAGTGCTGTCGTAACATTGTCTAAGACCATTAGTCACATCTTACAAGATGTGGGCGGCAGCTATCACACACACTTACCAAAGTGGTACCCCCTCATTCTGCACCCGACTCACCTCCCCTTTCCAATAACTGCACAAGGGGGGCCCTTATTAGCTTGATAATTGGAGTAGACGGTCAGCCCAGGAAATGAGTGCTGAACCTGGGCTTTCAGACAGGGAGGTAGTTCTAGGACAGGGGAGTGGCAGTAAACCAGCGCAGTGCTATATCAATCAATGAACATAAATAAATCTTAAAGCCTGGAAACTTTCCTCTTGACTAAAAATCACCTGTAGATTTTTTTTTTTTCAGAACTGTAGTTTTGTGTATATCTACATCTGTCAAATTGTATCAGCCCAATCGAGCACCTCGTGGAATGCGCTTTTAGCACTTCTTTGTGAATTTTGCACAGTCGAAGTGTTTTTTTGTGATTTGTGGCTGAAGGCTTTTTTTTTTTTTTTTTTTTTTTACTTGAAGGCCACCTTCTCACCCTGTAATGTTTGCTTAAATCAATAGGAATGCGCAGTGGTTAAAGTTCACTTGAGGTTTTGAACCCCATCACCCATCCCCTCATGCTTGGGCCAGTATCTTAGTATGCAAGAGCCAGTTTGATTCAGCTCCATGCTCTTCAGTTTCTAAATCTGTCTCAGTGTTGTCTTTAAAAATACTGAATATTACAGAATGTCTTTTACCCCAAAGAGAAGTGTATTTGTTTTCAGCCTTACACTATTGTGCAGTGTTACTTCATTTTATACGGGTGATGAAGTCACTTACTTTACAGTCTTGTGGTGTTGGCAGTTGCTTCCAAAAGTGTACAAATTTGTGCGGCCTTCGTGATGAATACTCATTATTCATTGAATGAAACGGAAATTTCTGCATGGAGACAGAAATCAGCAATGCTAGAAGCGAACTTTGAGTTGCTTTTTTATCAACTCTTTCCTTTGCAGCCTTTATCAACACTTTTAAAATACACTCTAGCGTCTGTGTGAGATGCATTAACCGTAGTACCACTGTGTTAAAGGACAGGCTCCACTAGTCTCTGTCTTGAGAGAAGTCTGGCGTGTGAAATGGTTGCCTGTGTTTCAAGAGGAATTTCATCAATTCGCTCAAGCTGGGAAATCTTGTATCAAAGGAGATTTCCAAACCGTTTCATGCATTGATCTTCCCGCTTCGCCCTGTAGCATACTAATGGGTTAATTTAGACTGGTTGATACACCGACACGACACTGTTTAATATTGTACGTGCTGTCCTGACAGCCTCCTGAAGTGTAGAAATCAAACATTGCATCATCCGCTGTCTGCTTTGCTGTCCGCACATGAAAGGTCTGCTGTGCTACCCTGAGATGCTTGATAATTCAGACGCTCTTCATGTCCTCACAAATTCCAATGTGGGTCATTTGATAGCATATCAAATGCTTTGCTTTTTTTCCTGTGTACAGCCTGTCAGGCTGCCTGATTCTTTTGATCTGAATACAAGAAGTTTTATTTCAGACGAGTGGAGTCGTGTTCCCTCTGACTAATTACACATCATTTCCCCACAGCCACTGTGTCAGGGTCACCGCTGCCTCTGCAACAAACACATAAAAAAAAGTTGGCAGAGTTCACATGGTGCACGCAGGTCAAGTCAAACATGAGTGTAATTGTTTCCAGATGTGGCACAGGTCGTTGGTGTGAGGTGTCTGTGTGTGTGTGCGCGTCGATGTTAAAATGAATGCACCAGAAAGTACCCACTTCCTGTATAAATTTAGTCTCTGCTCCCTTTCATTCCTCTGTGCCCTGGATTATATCATAAAGAACCCCGCGCCGAGACTGAATACATTGTGTGTTGGCTACACGAGTGGTGTGTGAATTTAGCCACTTACGGGATATAGAAATATATGCCAATAAGAAGTGTAAGCGCAAGAGATGCTACTTTGAAGTAGGGATGGATGTCGAAACCACAAAATGCATCTGATCAGATTTGTCATTTTTACTTAGTCTTGGGTCAATCAAATCAAAATTTTGCTAATCTTAGATGATTTGGGTTAAGTTATTGTATAGCTGCTTATATTTAGTCACCATTTAATTTTAGTGACCTTCGGCTTCTTTAAGGTATCAAAGACATGTTGTTCTGGTATTACTAATGGAAGTGATATCCACCTCTATCTTAAAGTGACCTTCCAAAGAAATGTATGAAGCTCAATGAAGGGCCGCACTTTATAGGTGCCATAGAGCTTCCATTGACTGCGTCTAAGCAATCCCCCATCTGACCACAATAACCAACCCCGCCATCTCTTCTCCAGCAACTCACCCCACCACCTCCCCACTGACAAGCCTTAGATTTATTTCTTAAAGGAAGCCCAGGGTGAGTGTTGTTACCGCTTCAGGGAGACAGGATTACAGCAATATTTTAGTAACCCTTGCACTGAGAAAATAATCAACACAGGAAGGACCTGAGTGATTATTGGGAAAATAAATGCATGATGCACGGGGCTAATTCTGCACTTGCGGGGGAAAGAAGAAGAAGAAGAAGAAGAAGAAGAAAAAAAAAAAAGCCCTCCACTGCTTGGTATTCCAAACACAGCATCCAATTCACGGGAACTAGCCTTGGGTTTATCTCTTTCACTTAATCGTCCATTCTCATGCAAATGACTGACCCTCGCTGTAATGTACATCACATAAGTGAAAAAAGAGCCTATTTTAAAGGAGCGCTTTTCCAGTATATAGCCGTTAAACATTACTGATAACCATCAATGCTTTAACCCTGTCTTTTCATAATACAGCCTGTTTTTTTTTTTTTTTTGAAGGGGAATGAATCAAACAAGTCAATGAATTCCTTCCTCTCCTCTCTGTCTTGGCTCATGATATTTTTATTATTGATGGAAGTATTTGGGTACTAGGTGGGGGTGGTGGAAATAATCACCCCGGCATTAACCCCCGCACGCGCACACACTCATGTGTTCATTCCTTTTAACACACATTTCCCTCAGCAGCAGTAGCAGCCAGCGCTCACTCTTCCATTTCCTCTCCTTTTGTGGCAAAGGGGTGCGGAGGGCGCTCTAATACCCCGGGCCCCAGGTGTTTAAACAGTGGGCCCAAGGCCCTTATCTGTGCATATCAGAGGGACAGATAACCCATGGCACTCCTCCTCAGTAAACCGAGAGCAGATTGAGTGCAGATAGCGGCCCATAGCGTTTGTTGCAGGTGATAAAGATGTATGCACACACACATATACCTTGCGTTGAGGTGAGGCCAGTGGAAGGTATACAAGTTGATTCCCTACGCACTGACACTAGTGTGCTGTGGCCACTATCAACCATTAACCACAGTTTTTTTTTTACTAGACATTCACACCATTCAGCAACTGAGTAAATAGCCGCCATGATTGCAAGTTATGTAAGTGGCATCAAACGGTTGGTAGATGTTGGCTACCAAAATCTGTACTTGCATAATAATTACTTTAAAGGGTCTTTTGGAAAGGCAAACCATGATGCTGATAAGTAATATCACTTTCTATCATGTGTTGCAATTTTGAATATTTTACTGTTTGACTGATTGACAGGTTCGCAATCAGCTGTCAGTCAGCTCCACTCCACCCTCTTTGACCAAATTTGGTTTCTGTGGCTCCA
Source organism: Protonibea diacanthus (assembly GCA_028641955.1). Taxonomy (NCBI): domain Eukaryota; kingdom Metazoa; phylum Chordata; class Actinopteri; family Sciaenidae; genus Protonibea; species Protonibea diacanthus. The sequence goes on from CM053990.1 coordinate 13,883,775, forward strand.
TTTAACAACCGAGATGCGGTGGTCAAATCGATGCTTCAGAAGCCTCGAGGGATTTGAATTGCGGCGCCCGTAGCTGCTACTATCATCAAACAGCACTGATGACCTGACTGTGAAACAATCACCAGAAGCAACACAGTGCATGTGATGCGGTAGCGAGTCTCATGATCAACTTGCAGCAACTTTTCTGTCTCTATTCTTTCCACTGTCTGCCTAAATGGAAGGCACAGCGACAGGCAAGCGCTGCTAAGGCACATTTGTATCCACGGGTCCGCAAGGGTCTGTGTGAATTTATTTCTGTCAGACAAACAGAATGTATGACAGCTCTGACTGCACACGTGGTAGGAAATAAAAATAATTAAAAAAAAATGTTGTGGAGAGGTTCCATTTTAAGTTTTAGGGTGAATGTGTGGAACGTGTCCACATACTCAGACACCTAATGTGATATGTGCAGAATTGTGCGCACCCGCCGTTGTGCATTTACTGCCGTCCGTGTCCACTTATTTTGGAGTATATCAGTGTTTTAGGTTTCTCTACTCAACGTTGGAGAGGGTTTCTCTGTGAAGGAGGAAAGAACTGTGCCAGCATTTTGGAAAAATTCCGGATGATGTTTTTGAAGTAGGTAGTCAGACGTGTGCTTCATTGTTTTGCTTGTCTTGCTCTCTGAATACAGTGTATCACCTTTGGACTGAAATAAACCCAAAATAAAACTAAAGCAGTTACAAGCTTATGATCCTGACCTGTAAAACTGTGTGAGCATTTTCCTGCTTCCTCAAAGAAGCCCGGCAACAAAGCATCCATTACATGGCAGTGGATTACCCTCTATTTGAAATCACTCAGTCAGCTAAGTCTCCCCGGCTTGCACTCAGTGGTACAGTACATGTTGGTGTAATAATCCAATAGCACAAAAAGCCTCACTCAACGAAAACTCCTCTCCAAAAAAATACCTCAACCACAGACAACAGCAGAGGGGCTTATTCAAGTCTGGCTTCCACATCGTCTTTCTTTTTATCCTCACACAGGTGCTTTTTTGCCCTTAGTGGAGGTGAGGTGTTTGTTTATGCCCCCAAGGAACTGGTGCTTTGACCGGGCCCACGGTGATAGACGCAGCCAAGGCAGCTGCTGGCTGAGGCCCAATTATAGACAGGCTTTAAAAGGCTCTGGTTGAACCGTAAAGATTTACACCGCCATCGCTCTGATCTCAGATCTGGGCTCTGTCCTCACTGTCAGGATAGGGAGATGTATCGATTAAAGACTTAACACAGGGGGTTACATCATGTGGAATGGACTACACACACACACACATACACACACACAAACCCTTTGTACAGATCAAGCATTTTATTGTTGTCCAGTGTCGTCAGGTGGCGGGCCGTCATCTTGTGTCTGGTGGAGATGCTATTTTAGAAGGAACTGAGATGCTTTTTGGAACAAGAAGGAGGGGAAAAAAAACAGAAGGGCAACATAGAGAGAAAAGGTGGGGAGGGGCTCTAATATCTAGGCAGTGGCTATGGCAATAGCCATCTAATCAGCAGGCTGATTAGATCGCCTCCCTCTCTGAGATAAGAGTAGAGGGAGGTGCTTGTGCAATAAAAGTTAGCAGCTTGACTTGGTGCGACCAGCTGCCTCTGTGTGGCTAACAGCGCTCGGCAGACGTGGCCTTTGCTGATGTGGTTTGGCAGGGGCTGCTATGAAACGAACACACTGAGGCCCCTATCTTTTGTCCCTGTGGGGGCCTTGTGGTCTGGAGGGAGGGATAAGGATAACATACTGTACTGGAAGTTGGCCTTGTGTGTGTCCATGCGAGTGTGTGGGTTTTTTTTTTTTTTTTTTTTTGCTGTTGTTTTGTCATGAGGGGGTGTGGTGTGAGGGGGGACTCAAGGGGAGTACTAATTACAGCCAGTTATCAGGTGACATGCAAATGTGTTATCGGTTTTAACTTCCTGATGTGTATCTCCACTCCCAGAAGCTGCTGTGACTGTTGGCAGGGGGAGAGGTTGTGCCACTGTTCCGCTGTAAATACACAGTGGGTGAATTTCAGCAGGGAGAATGCTTTAATAGTGTTTTCTTGAATAAAAAAAATATTTATTTATTAGACAGACTTTCTCTTTTTACTGTATTAAGGTGCAGACGTCATTGTTAGTTTTCCCATTTTAAAAAAAGAAAAAGTCAATAGAATAGAATGATCTGCCCTTAAAGGTGAGTGGGTTTTAGTTCTAGTTCATAGAGCCCTGCCTCTGTTCTCCTGGTCCTGAACGCTCAGGGTTCTAATCCCATCGATATCCCATTAGCATCCCCTCTCTGGGTCCCCGCCACATGAAAGAAGATGTGTCGGTTCCCCCTCTCTGATTCTATTGCTCTTGCAGACCATAGGGAGGATGGCCACAATGAGCAAATGTGTTAGAGCCAAAGGGCCAACCCAAGTGTGCTCACAAATGTCCTGTGTGTGTGTGTGAGTGTATGTGTGTGTGTGAAAAAGCTGCCACCGCCACCTCAGAGGCCCCCTAGCCTCCCTGGGAAGTATCAAACCAGAGCCCTCCGCGGGCTTCCAGCGAGAGAGCTTCTAATTAGCCTCTTTGTTGCCACTTGAATGGTTTGCCAGAGATTGGCAAGGGGCCCCAATGGAGTGATACCAGCACGCTAAGAAGCTGGTCATAAAAATTACCCCCCATTCTCTCCACCATCACCTGTCACAAAGGAGCTCTCAGGTAGGAAACCGAGGCCAGAGTAGCACCATGTTAGCTTTTAATCCACCTCATCAGGGCCCAGAGAACCATGTTTACTCAACAGGTGAATGCTCGGTTAGTGCTAGCTAGATGCTCACAAGCTGGGAAGGTCTTGACCGCCAATAACTTCCAATAATTCATGTTGCTGGTAATGCGTACTGGGTTAGAATTGCTAAGAAAGACGTGAACTTGACGAAGTAGTCAATGGCAATTAAGGATATCACAATAGCAAGGACTGATGAGCAGCTTGGGTTCTACGATGGGAAAATTGGCGGCAGTGCGTTTAGTGGAAATACAGTGAAACATATTGGCAACATGAATCATTTACTAATGTAGCCACTTCATAGAGGAGGACAAAAAGAATTGATGCAATAATTCAAGTAACCCTTTGAGGCAGATGAAAGTACATCACCTCTTTGAGGAATTGAGGAAAAGTGAGCTGTGTTGCTCAATTAGGACATTTTTACGTTAAAGTCGAGGGAACCATGATGAAAGACTCAAACTAATTTAGCCTAAAAAATAGTTCATGTTATGTAAATTAAAACTCACCACCCGAGGGTTGTCATTGACAACAGATTTTAAGTTTTGTGTGGATTATGAGTTTTTATTGGGTACTGAATTGTTTGATTTTGGTCGGATACATACGTCTACATACCAGTTGATGCCATGAGAATAGGTTGATCGATTAATTTAACGTCAATACTTTTATTAATATATGTCATAATATAATAATTTTAAATAGTCACGTCCTCCTATTTTATGCTACTTAGCAATGAGCATGTTAGTTTACAGGCCACTAGCACCTTATTAGTCATTTTTATTTATCAGTTTCTTACTGGCTGTCACCCAACAATGCCACATCTAACTTGTTCGGTTGCAATCATTCACTGTTGCTGGAAGGATCAGTCCACAATTTTAAATGTTTTTACTATTACATAATTTAAGGATATTACTCCCTCACATGTTGACAAAACCATTGATAAATTTAGGTTACAATAGGTTAGGATGCAAAGAAATCCAAATTTTATTACCAAAGATGAACGTCTTTGCATATCACTAAGCTGCCTGTCAGCCTGTTCAGAATGCTTTCAGATCTATACTTCAGGCATCTGACATGCAGCTTGGTGAGCGTCGTGGCAGGAGTGCAATGAATGTCAAGGCGACTTGGAGCTTTAGTGCCGACCGACACGTTTTAAGCTCCGCTGTAATCCAGGAGGGATCAGTTGGGTAAATCATGGCATAAAGCTTAAAACCATAATTGATTTATGTATTTGCTGACCGAAGACGCCCAGAGAGATTACCAGAGGGAGAGAGCTGATGATGGATAGGCCGGCCCCCTCACACAGGCTGCATGTGAGGTGGGGGTTGATTCAATTGAAGGGAGATTTGTCTGCTTGAAGAGCAGGAATGTCTGAAAACAGAGTGAGAGTCAGAGAATAAACACACATATCGTTAGAGGTGTACAAAATCATACCAGTGTATTTCTTAAAGGGCTGTTCACCACTTTTTCTTTTTTTTATTACATATTTTATAAATTTAAATTCATACAAAGGCTCAATTTGAAACAGGAGCTGATATTTCAATTATTTTAAAATTCAGACATAAAATTGTGCTTGTGTGGAGCAAAATGTTGCAGCTAATTCATTTTCTTTTCTTTAGACAGCCAATGCAGTTTTTGTCCAGTTCTATTATAAATAATCAATCTGTAATTATGTTCATCCTTCTCTTGTGGTCAGTGTTTGTTTTATATTTATATATATATATATATAAAACACACACACACAAGACAAATTTCTCCATACCATAGAAATACCATACAAATCACTATGATATGTTATTCAAAATTTTATTTAAAAACCATTTAAAATATTCAAATATTAAGCCAAGTTTGGCAAATAAAAAAAATGTGACGTTATTATACATTATAATTATAAAACATTCTTTTTTTTTCTTCCTTCCATATATTTTATTTAATGTGTATTTCTCTACACATAGGTTGATACAATGTATGTAATTGTGTGGAGAATATAAATGTGTTTCATTTGGTTTAATTTATGTCATTATTTTTGCTAAAATGAAGCCTAAAAAAAAAAAAGAAACTGCAAATCAACTGTAAAATGGGCATCATGTTTAATGTGTCTCAGATGGCAGAATGTAAACTCGTCTTTAAATCATTGCAAAGCCCTTACATTTCCATAAACATTACTCATGACATGACACGCTGGCCGCGGCTTTGACTGAGCCTGGCAATTACAGTGTTTTGTAGAGTGATGAAAGATGAAAATTATATTTTTACAAACACAAAATCAGACCCAATCATCACATTGACAATGGACTGGAAGATGTTGGATTATGACATTATCAGTCTAACTCTAATTGATATCATCATTTTCAGACTGCCTGATGAGGTACTTGATAGCAAATGTCACTTAATTGGTCAGTTGGTTTTCCTGCCATAATCCACCCATAAATTTCTCCCATGACACATTATGAATCCTCTCTTTCTTGTTTACTGCACGGCTGTCAGGCGTCTCCAAGGTCTCTCTTGACCGCTTCCAGATTGTTTTGTGTTTGTGTGTCTGTTTGTCCCTGGGCCCCGAAAGGCGAGAGTGGGATAGTAAAAGAAGGAAAAAAAGCCATTCCATTTCCTGGACTGATCACTGAAGCGGGTGGCTCTGACATGTCATGACTCAAACAGCATCATTTCTGCCACTCCTGTCTCACTGCTGACCTTACAAATGATGCTGTAGGCTGCCGCCATATGCCATTAAGCATGGTGTAAAACAGGATGGGGTTTTATCCCCCTCATACGTGCAGCAGCACCCGGACACCCTCTGCAGTTTTAACTCCCCGCTCTCACCTTTCAGTAAAGAAAAGCAGATTATAGTGGCAGTTTTCTCTCTGATGGTTTTGTCCATATACTGTCTTTTTTTACTCCTCTTCCTTCCCTGCTTGTGTTTTATTGCCTCCTGTGAGTGTTGGTCTGAGGCGAGGAGCTGGAGCTTCCCTAACAGGTGTTTGGGTGCTTATCACCCACGTCTGTGCCCTTATCTCTGGCCCTCAGCTTCCTGCATCCTCTCTCTTGCATGCCTCAGAGTGGGGATATATTTCACTTAGCCTCTGACCCGAAACGTTCCTCTCAATCTCTCGAGGTCTCTCTCTCTCTCTCTCTCTCTCTCTCTCTCTCTCTCTCTCTCTCTCTCTCTCTCCTCTCTCTCTCTCTCTCTGTCTCTGTCTCATACACACCTAGAAGAGCTAGCTGATAGACAGGATGAGGCTGTGAGGACTCATCATCATCATCACCTAACTTGACTTCTTTTTTTCTTTTCTTCTGACTAATCCTAGCTAGCAAGAAATCCCAGAATTGAAGATATTTAAACCACGGTTACAACTATCAATTAATTTATTGTTAATTTATCCATTAATTAATATATCAATTAATGATTTAATCTATAAAATGCTCATCACCACACAACACATTTCATTTTGTCATTTCTCTGTAATTTAACCTCAGAAATATATATTTTTTAAATGAAATAAATTAATTTAAAAACATATTATCCAGTCAAAATACTACAAAATTTAAAATGAAATTAAGGTAGGAGATTGTTGGAATGTAAATTAAAATACGTTTGAATTTTATCCATCCGTAGTTACAGGCTAAACTGTGATGGCAAGATAGTGAACACTGCAATCGTGGCTCCAAATGATAAATATTCTTTTTATGAGGAATAAACCTGCCTACTGCCTAAACTGTCCATAGCTGAACAGGGTCGATATACACTGCTGTATATTAAAGTCTGTCCTAGTGGTGGAACTTGAATATTTTCTGAGGTGGCACACAGTGTGAAAAGCCTGAGAAACATTGTTCTAAATGATTAGCAAAATTGTGCATTATTTATTTATTTTGCAATTAAGTAATTAGTCTAATAAGTCAATCAACTAATCGTTTCATCACTGGGCTGTAGCCCAACAAACATGGAAAATCTATTAAATAAACATCCCAGATCTAAAAAGTTCCAAAATCTTTTAGGAAATCAAGTGACACAGATCCGGAAAGAAGCAAACAGTGGAAATGTCTTAGTGGCTTGAGCTCAGGGTGAGCTTTGATGGTGTTTGGAGCCATGAGTTTGATCCAGCATTTTGTCAGAGTGATTGGTCTCAGGCTTTAGCCCCACCTTCACATTCCCTCTATCCGTCCCTGCTCCCAAGTCTCACACAGGGACAAAGGCTAAAGTGTCTGTGGGATGGGGTTGTGATGCTGGTTTGGAGGGGGTTGACCCCCTTGGAGGACCTGACAGGGGCCCTTCTTTTTTTTTTTTCTAATCCCCATTCTGAGTGGGCACAGAGGGGAGAGAGCCCACAGTCTAACACCCATGAGAGAGTCTATTGTGAGCGGTGGGCTCTGTTACAGTAGGATGGATGCAGGGGTCTCAGGCCCAGATAAACGCTGGGGTCAGCCAGGCCCCTGTTATTTACAGTAGGTCCTTTCATTGCCCGAGTGAAACAGGAGCCTGTGGTGGAGGTGGAGGTGGTGGGAGGGCTTCAGGGGACGACCACTGTTTGTGCTCAGCCAGGCCTCCACTATAGGTCAAAGAGCACGGGGGGTGGGGCTGCAGGGGTTACAGACCTGACTTTTGTCTGTGTGTTGGGGGGGTTGCTGCTTCATAGGGGAAAAAGAAAAGGTTCAGGGAAGGAGGGGGGCTGGTTGGCTTCAGAGAGAAAAGGCGGCAGTGATGACTTCCACACACACTTTTCTGTGATGTGACATAACTGAAGGATATGTACTCTGGGTCGGAGGGCTGAAGGCTTTGTGGAAAACATCAGATCTCCATTTTACTGCTAATATGGCAATTTAAATTCTTTTCTCTAGATTTCCTATAAATTTTATTGGTGATCTGCACAATAGGCCTGTGAAATCTAAAACCAACCAAACTTATCTTGTTCCTACACAAACAAAATCTGACAAAACGGCGCAGTTGCTTGTTTTTGAGGTCCACCCTTGTGTCAAAATAATGTGGACTAAAACATAGCTATTTTTTTTTTGTTTGTTTTATTATTATGATTTTTAATCTAAAACAACTTAACATAAATTAGATACAGCTGACTAAAATTCAATGCTTTATTGGTACCGACCAAAGTTCACCCCAACCACAAAATTACCTTGATTGTCTCATCAAATTTGTAATCTTGATGACTTATTCTATCTTTGGATAGATCCTGATTTATAATGAAAAATTTGCCAAGTAAAGGTCTTTTAAAGGTCACATTTACTACTTGAGAACTTCTTTTGTTCAACTGAAAAAGGGGTCAGTCTTGATCTGAATTTAAAAGTAAGTCATACAGGTGTATTGGTTCATTGGGAAAGATGTGATGTGTGTAATCGTCGCTGCTTGATACAAACATTAATACTTTAGCAGGTGGAACTGAAATGGAGTCAGTTTTGAGAACCTACTGCAACTTTCAGTACAAAGCAGAAGTGTAAGAACTCAATGGGTGTTTTTTTTTTCCTTCGCTGGTTTTGCCAGGGTGTTGCTCCGAAAAGTGAAAATTCAACACCATCACAAATGGCAGCATGCTCGCTCCAATTGTCCTGAAGTGACTCAGTGACCTACATAAGCGCAGCGCATAACTTGACCCACTATAAGAACACTTCGAGAAGAAAAAGGTTTATAGCAACTTGCTGTAACCCAATGCTTCAGATTCAGTTAGTTAGGTCATCGTCACTCCCACGTGACATTCAATACCCTGTAATGATCCCTGTCTTCTGACAAATCCAAAACCTAAATGGTCTCAAAGAAGGTTTTAGAAAAACAACAACAAAAAAAAACATCTTTCACCTCTCAATTGAAGCGGTTGCTGTCAAGCACATTTATTAAGCTTAATCCCACAAGATCCATTACCAACCCAATTCCTGTTTGTTGAGTTTCATTAAGAAATGGGAAGTTGCCAAGGGCCAGCAGCACGAGAAGGAGAACCTGTACCATCTGCCAGAAGACTCAAAGCATAATCTGGCCGTAATCTTAGTGTCAGCCTTCCATATTAGAAGGCGAGGATGGAGGGAAAAGCCAGCAGAGAGACGTACAATAAGGACAGCAGTCTCTCAGGCATTTGCCGGAACAGATTTTATTATTTTTACTTAGACAATGACAGGAGGGGTTAAAGGTCAGCAGGCGAGGACTTTACAGATGAAGCGGGGTGCGGAGGGGGTGTGTAGGAGTTTGGTTTGACCCCCCACCTCTCACCCCTATTGTCCTGAGAGAACACAAAGGCTCCTGTCAAACTCTAGTGGTCAGCAGCTTCGGCCAAACCCGCCAAGCCGCAGCAGCGGAGGGTTTTTGAATCTGGCTGAAGCGCCACCAATAACCAATCAGGAGACAAAAGAGAGAGAGGCAACAGTTCGTCTTCTCAAACGGCTTTTTCCAACGTGTAGAAAGAGCAGGAAAGAATTGACTTGTTCTTTTTCAGACCTTTTGTTCAGAGATGCAGTCCTAGGTGGAATGGAACTTAATACATTTAGACGTACAATTCAGAGAGATATTTTTTTTCTTTTTGTTTTTACATCTATATATACGTGTTACTTTACAGAATATTTTTTTCCATACAGAAATGTGATCATCTGAAAAAATATGATACATTGCTGTTGACAAAACCACCCAACAGTATATAAAATACTTCCACATACTAAAACCTACTACAATATTAAAATACTTATGACACATAAATCTGTTAGTAATAATCCAATAATTTTACAGGGCGGAATAGGCGGAAAAGGTTTTTTAATAAATATAATAATTTGAGTAAGTTACAGTATGTTTTTTTTTCTTTTTCATATATTCATTCCTTTTCTTCAAAGTATTACAGGGGCGAATAGAAACCATGACTATCCTTGACTTTTTCACACACAATAATAACATGGGGAGTTGAGTTGAAGGTTGGATCTCATGAATTAAGATATTTGGCTTTAAAAGAAAAAAAAAAAGCTGCGAACAAAGAACTCACACATCTGCATGGTGAATAGTGAGAAGTGCTCTCCATCCATTCTTTGTCTGTTCATTGCGGATGACAGAATTATTTATCCTAATCAATCCTGTTGAACTGTTGAGTTGCTCAACATCCTGATTCCGCCCCAAAAGCTACATTTCTCTGTAAGCAGATCTCTGCAGCAGGTATTAGTCAATAGTTACTGTCCTCATTCATCCGGAGCAACTGTGGCGGCTTGTATTTAAAAATGAGTCGGCAGCCAAAGACTCACTGACATTTTTCGAGAGAGAGAGAAAAAAAAAAACCCATACAAAAAGTAAAAATGTGCTGGATCAGAGAGCAGCGTGAAAAGGGCTTGTTGGCATGAAATTGTCTCTGCTTATGTCTTGCTATACGTCCCCTAAATGCCCTTGACACGTTATGGAGGAGATCAAAAGCCCAGGAGAGAGATGTAGGCTGTATGTGGATGTCAGGGTACAATGTAGACTATAGCAAGGCCTTACAAAGGAGAATATACAGTGTTAGATTTTTTTTTGTCGTTGTCTTTGGCCAATGTTGCGCTTGATGTTCACGGACCCGTGAGTTCAATCTAAATATTTTCTTGGCGAAACAGGAGACGGAAAGGTTTGTCAGGAACAAATTGGATTCTCATTAGTAGCGTAGCTGACTAACACTTTTATGAATCATTTATTAAGGAAAAAGCCAAACGTTCTCTGGTTTTAGCTTCTCAAATTTGAGGATTATATATATTGGATATCTTGTTGTTGTTTACAAAGACATTTGATGACATCAGACTGACCTTGACATGACATGACATGAAACTTGTGATTTTTGATTTGGGTGTGAGTTATTATTATTTTATCACCATTTGGAGACTGAATGATTATTGACCAGCAGATAAATCCATACTGAAAAATTTCAACAGTTGCATACAGCAAGGTGATGAGGATAAGGAAGTTGTTTGGCTTGGACTGGTGATGTCCGCCACAGCATATTTAGTGAAAAAAATATATATTTTTACAGAAATTTGATTCACTTTTGGAGCCTAAAATTTCACTTAAATCCACATAAATAAAATTCATAGGCATCTAAGCAACTCTTGAAGGTTGATCCTCACATATTTATTTGTGAAGGAAGTGCTGTTGTGTATATAAGCTTTCAAATGAATAACTAATTAACAAAAATAGTTATTTTGCATTTAAAATACTACAAAGTTTTTATGTAGCGGTGGTCAGGGAGGACTCAAGGCTGTTATTGTGCTGCTGATACAAACCTAGCCTCAGATCATCAACAAATGTATTTTCTGCCACTTTTCTTTTTGGATATTGGGGCTGATGCAGTCGTAGTGAACGGCAGAAACTGTAACGGCCTGTCTCTGTGTTTTTTGGCCAGCGGTATGGCGGTTGGGCCTGTACAAGCTCTCAGAGGTCAGTGGACGAGGTACAGCTTTCACATGGCCCTGAGGTCCTGACCCCCACCTTTGTTGGTCATACTCACCCTCCTCCTCCCAGCAAGGACCGAAGCCCTTTGAGCCGAGCCCTCAACCCCCCGCTGAGCGCGCCCCTTCAGCACATTAATAGTGGCACTGGAACTAATTGCCCAACCTTAGATGTGCTTGAGACCCAGATTGCCTCAGCTGCCAGTGCGCCACAAACCCCCCAACACTCCACCTCAAACAGAAGAAAACCTTCAAAAGAAGAATCACAAAATTGCTGGTTTCTCTGCCCAGTCCTTTGGTAAAACACAGCTCTCCCTTCAAAGGGCTTCATTTATTTCTTTGTGTTACTGTAAATGTGCATCTATTCAAGCTTGTTTTGAAAACATCACCCTCCCTTTTTTTTTCGCCGCGCTTTCGATTTTTGTCTCGCCATTCAGCGATGGCATTGGTTTCGCTTTTATTCTTGCAAGAGGACTGACAAGTACTCACTATGTACCTCGCGCCTTGGCGAGACCTTCCCACACATGCCATCCACCGCCATTTTGTTGCTAACCCGGTCAGGCGCCAAATCACCCTTTTGTATTCGGCACACGTATTGGTAATCCTTCCCATCATTCTAAAATATTTTCTTTCAGGGTTTGCACTTTGAACTGTGAATTGCAGTACGGGTGTAAAGTGGTGTCTAGCACCAGACTGTTGCTGTTCACACTGTCACGTCTGCCGTCTCCTCGGCTACATTCAGCATCACCCGAGTTCAAAGAGACACTGAAAAAGAGGGAAGCAGCCTCAGAGGCGTTTTATGATTTTATTGGGCCAGAGGAAGCATTGTTGGGAAGGTGTTGGACCGTTATCTGCGCTCTGTCTCTCATAACGTCACTCCAGACCATGGCTGTCTGCATTTGTCTATATAATGTATTTGCACAACACTACAGTGCTTCTTTACTGGTGTAGCAATGTGTGTGTGTTTCTTTATCATCTTATGTCTAGTTGTCTAATTCCAGAGCGGAAACAAGTAGGGACGTTTTTTTTTTTTTTGAAAGACCAAAGCTTCAGGTCAGACTGACTACACGCAGGCCAAACCCTTCATATTTGTATAGATACGCCATCATCAGACTGTGTTTTGCAACATGCCAAAAGGATTTTCACAATCTGAGCAAATGCAGGCGCCTACAGATAAGCGTCCTGGCGTCCATTTTTTTCTTTTTAGTTTGATTTTATAGTCTCAAAATGGATTTCCCAGAATTTCTCCAGAAGTTATAAATCTTTCCTCAGAAAGTCAATATCACACCTCTCTGTCCCAGAGTGACCTTAGCAATACTACTAATAAAAGAGGTTGTTTGAACACCTAGTTGACTGGTACGCCAGTGACACCACGATCGTTCAGCTGTTGTGCACATTTGGTCTGGACTTTAAAGTGGCACCATCTAGACCTTTGGCTCTGATATACAATCAGTCACATCAACACAGACAAAAGCTATAAATGGTGGACGTCAAAAAAAAAAAAAAGAGGAGCTCCTTGCAGTGAAATGATTCTGTCCTTTTTAATGTCTCTTAGTTTCTCTGTGCACGAGATTTGTGGTTTTTCTCTTTTAATGTAATGTGAATCTTACAAAAACTTTCTCTGCGCACGCAGTCTTTAGAAAACTTGTCAGCAGCCATGGAAAAGGCTGGTAATGTTTTTATTGGGGGAGGGGGTTCTTGTCCAAAAATACCTAGTTTACTGTCTTTAATTAATTCAATGAGGTCTTAAAGATGCTCGTTAAAATACACAGGAATAGAAGAGAACACATACAGTATATATCGTACGTGCAGTCTCACTTTATTTTCATTCATCCATTTGTGCTTGGCTGCCTTGCTTCTTGACCTGTTGGTTGTCAGGGACTAAAAATGAATCATATTTTAAGGGGATATCTTATTCTGTGTTCATAGGTTTAGGTTCTGCTAAATCATTGGACGAATTAATCAGTTGTAACATATAAAGATGTTTCAACAGATATTTGCGTTCTGGCAAATTTGTAAAAGTTTTGTAAAAATAACTGCCTATTCCCTGGAACATACTAAATCTTTCAGTCAATTTATCCGTTAATTAAAATTCCACTTAAAATCTCTTGCTTGCATCATCGTCGAGAAGTAACTTTAGGATGGTACAAAAAAGGGATTCAATGCCAGTTTGATTGAGAAAACAAAAAAAAAAAAAATTAAAATCTTGTTAACCGCTCCACAAAAAACTGTGGCGTGGTTGGCCGCAGCCCTGACTACACTCCTGCCATTGCCACCGGCCCTTTTTAATGTCGTAAGAACAACTAAAGTTGGCTGAACGGTGCATTTTATCCACACAAGCTGAAGAAGAAGTGTTATGCATTTAGCGCCTGCAAGAGCAGCACATTGCACTGACAGTGCAAATGATACACAAAGGAGCAATGGCTTCAGATTATTGGACCGCAAAGCTAGACATAATGTCAGATTAGGTGTGAGCCAATGTTCAGGTCATACTGTGAAATAAAAACTCTCAGCTCAAACCAGCAGCTCTTTAAAGAGACAATAGCAGCTCCTTTCAGATGTATTCAAGTTATGTCCCTGTTTTTGAAATGAATGGATACTTCATCCTTTGTGCTCTGACTAAGTCAAGGTAACTGGTCTCATACCATCAAACTGCACACTGCCACATAAAATGCATTTGTCGTTTCAAGTATTTCAGGCATTTTATGAAGTTGTAATCACAGAGCAACCTTCATCTTCGACATATATTTATGAAGTCTCATGATTGAGAGCCCAGACTGCACAGCAGACACACATGATGAGGGCAGGGAGCAGGAGGAGAGTTTGGGCCATAGCTCTATATTTCTCCTTGAAACACACTCAAAAAACCTTTTTTGCTTTTCTAGGACAGCATGTGCCCACTGAGACTCATCAGCTCTACCTGCTCCCTTCAAAATATGGCATCCAATATTTCAGTCGCCACGTTTGCATGCTGTCAAACAATCCATCTCAGAACAAATTTTTCCTTGCTCCTTTAAATAAACTCCGGTACAGTAGCAGCGGCGTGTCTGCCGGCCGGTCAGATAATCCTCCATGGAAATGTAGCCGCTGACAGATGTGTGCATGGCTACCAAGAATTACAGCCATGATAAGAGAGGGTGAACTTTATCCTCTTGCGCCAACAATACAGTGATGGAGCTCACCACTGTTGTTATGTGGTAAACATCCCCGGACATGATGTGCCAGCTTTAAGCCCATGACCATGCACCTGAAATCTCCATTCTCCGCTGAAGTGGACATATTTTATTTTTGCCAGCGTGTAATAATGCTGACATGTAGCAAACTGAGTCATCTTTCCTCACAATTTGACCTGTTGATCAGTCTTTGATGATGTGAGGTGACTCTTCTTCCTCAACTGCCAGATGGTCTGAGCAGATTTAAGTTTGTCAGAGCCTTTACAACATAGTTTTGCCAGTATTTTCTTTTTAAAATCCCAATCTACTGGTCCTGGATATGAACTGGAGATAAAAGTCCATTACAAACTTGGGACATGAAGTTTGAATGACGAGCAGGAGAAAAAAAGATGCTATTGGCTGCATTATGGGGAAATGTAGGCTCCAACGTTTTTGGAGCAACACCCTTAAAACTGACTAAAAGTCAAGATGTCTTGATGTTCGCTGCTTTGGATGTGGCCTTTTTTTTAAAAAAATCTGTCTCTCCCAATTGCCCAAACTATGAATGTGCAATACCGAATTGATAAAAAACAAAATAAAAAAGGCAAGAATCTCAGGTTATTAAAACTTTATTGTTGACTGCAAAATGTTAAATTGTGGTGTTTGTTTATTTCCACAATAGTGATTTTTGACAAGTGATAGTTTATCTTAAGGGAATAATGATTAAGTTAATGATGGTTAATATTGTTTTTCTGCGTTTCCCTTGGATTTAGAGTTTGGATGCTTGCACGCGCGTGTATGACGATGAATTTCGTCAGCATTTTGGAAGATACATCTTCATGCCAAAAACTGCAGATAATTCAAGCTGATTTATTTTGGCAAAAAAAGGAAAAAAGAATCATAGGGAGTCAACAGTTTCACTTGGCAGAGCAGACGAGACAGTGTCTGGGACTGCAAACAGAGAGGCGTGTGAAAAGTTTATAAAACATACTGATAATGTGAAGTTTGAAATTCAAAATGCTTTCGAGCTTCAGAATTAATTCCAAGGGCCATTGAGGCAAATGTTGACCCATAATTACAAAATGATCAGCTTTACAAGCCGCAGTCGTTTGTGGCTCTTGATCGTGCAGATGGGTCCCAAAACATACAAGTGTGCACGGTCATCAGGTGCCCACTTGGTGTTCTTGAGCTGTGTGACAGAGTCCACACAATGTGAATTAACTTCTCATTTTATGTTGGATAATGACATTAGCAGCTGGCAGCATTTGCTGATGGCGGCTGAATCACACAGAGTCACCCTTCTCTCACATCTATTCCAGCTGGCTCTTTTATTTACACTATACAGAGGTTGTAAACACTGTAGATACTCTATGAGCAGCAGTAGTACAGTCAGAAGTATTTGTGTTTGTCTCTTTTTAGATATGATTAACAGCTTGAAGTCATATCTCTTTTTTTAAGGAGTTTTTTTTTTTTTTGTAATTGTCCCAAAAAGAGAAAGTTGTGAAACTGCCTTGAATGTGAAGCACTGAACTCATCGACTTGAGTTGAAAAAAGAAAAAACACTTAAATGTTTAATTTAATGTTCATCCAACAGCTGTGGTGCACTGAGGACTGAGAGGAGGGTAACATCAAGTTCTCCACTCTTGGCTTTAGAAAGGAAAAGCCTCCTTCATCTGTTATTATATAAATGAAAATGCTTTTTTAAATGTTGTGAATAGGGCTCTCGAGCGTGCGAGCTTATGACCTTGTAGGAGGCGATTCTTGCTGAAGGGGAGCGCGCATCAGAGTGAAAATTATAGATGAATATGCTCTTGCCACACTAGTTTTGCCCCAGTGCTGCATTTTCACAACCAAACGAACGCTCGGGTTTCTCATCTCTTTCTGCAGTATGTATATATATGTATATGTATGTATGTATATAGTTATTTTTTATAATTTGTTCAACTGTCCCAACACTTTTGTCCAGAAAAAGATATCTCAGCAACTTCCAGCCAGATGGCCACAAAATGTGCAATATTTATTTATGTCTTCGCATCATGAGTCTTACTAATTTTGGTCACCCAGGTGATTCTCATCAACTGATTTATTTGACTTAATGAAATTAAGAATACACAAATGCATTGGGACATTGCAGTAAAATCACACAGCTTATTTCCATTGTGGTCCTGAAGTCTACGAGGCAGAGAGGAAAAGGGATGACATGGTGCTAGTATTTCATTGTTTTTTTGTACTAATACACCAAATCATGAATCATACAGTCATTATACAATCATAAAAATGCTACAAAACCACACTAGATCAGGCACCCGTAAAAAAAAAATATTCATCACCATGCTAACCTCACTTCTTTTCAGTTGTGTAGAGAAATGTAGTTCTCCCAGCTGAAATAAACCAGCACTCAGTATTCATTCACATTTGTATGTAAAATGGCATTTCTCAAAATCTGATGTTTGACTTCAATGTATTTGATTTCATTCACACTGCCACCGTTTGCGGTCCCACAAAGGAGCGTTCTCATTTATCAATGCTGAATGACTACTCCAGGAGTGGAAACTGTGTGGGGGGGAAAAAAAGCATAAAAGAGATAGTGAGAACTTTGGCCCTTTTTTTATCTTCATCTGCAATATGATAATTAAAGTTTGTCATTGACAGCAGCAGACACCAGACTCTCCATTCAGTGCAGTGAAACAAACACAAGCCAGAAGACCAGTGATGCAGTATTAATTTTTTTTTTTTTTTTTTTCATATTTTTCTGCCCTTGCTTCTGTTTGTCAGTTGCTTTTATTTGTTTAAGCAGGTAGCAGTGCACCCGATCAGGCTGAGTGCACCCTGACTAAAGCAACAAAATCATGTACTTACTGTATCGGATTTAAAATATATTCATACTCACTTCATCTTGCCCTCCAGTTTTCCCCTACTGACATGCAGACGTCATGTCTTAGCCATCAAGAGCACGCATTAAGCTACCTTAACTCATCTAATTAATGTATTTGCAGCTACTCTGGCATCATCAGTATTACAACATATCCGGCTGCATTCAAATGAATCGGCAGTGGCAGTGTTGCAGGCCTTAAGGTAATGGGTGGTAGGTTTAGCAAACATTTGTGTCCGATTTTTCAGATCAGCACCTGTTGCTGTGGTGTCTTCCTGGTCTTCTTAGGTGTTGAAAATGTTCAATCTTGTTGCTAATATATATATATATATATATATATATATAATATAATATAGTACCTGATACTAAATCATTTTTCTGAGCTTAAACTGCATGTTTAACCCATCTCTTAAAAAAAAGTACATCTGGGTAAAATGAAGTCAAATAAAATATAGCCTAAAGTGTGAAATAGTTGATTTTAAACAGGAAATATCTTGTCACATCTAATCTCATCTCACAAAGTATTTCATTTGAACTTTTGATACCACACCCAGCTGTAGCCAAAAAGAGACAAACATAAAATGCACCTCTTCCTGTGCATCGGAAATGAATCTCAGAAAGAGCTGCCAGGGTGAGTGTTAAAGAAATGCTAAAACGCAACATGACAAAAAGTGACTTTTATTTAAAGGAAAAGGTCATCCAATTACTGTAAAGCATGCTCAGAAAGAGAATCTGTATATATTCAGGATAAGGGAAAGCAAACAACTCTAGCTACAACCAGACTGTTTGTAGCTTCATCCTATAGGAGCAAATAAATCCAATCCTTTTGGCATCTTAGATGTAGATGACTAGCACAGCTTCTCCCCCATTTTACATCATTATCCAGTGAGTGACAAAAGTGGCACATCGCTGTTTATTCTCCTACCACTTCCTTGTTTGTCTACAGGTGTATTTCCCAAAATATAAAACTAATGAGATCAGCTCTTTATATCTTGCCGTCGCTATTTAAAACAAGCAAGCCGCTGATTTTCACCAAAAACAAACATGAGCAGAACAGCAGTTCAGGAGAGCAAACAGGGCCTCAGTGACTCATGTGTAGGTTTGAGAACATCCCTTTTCCAGCCCCCGCCTGCGGTTTTGGAGATCATTTGGCCGTGCCGCCGTGTCACTGTCACCGTCTAATCTCATTGGTAAGCCCCAGGCATGCCACAGTGTCCTGGCTGCCCACATTTGAACAAACACCCTCAGAGAGAAAGACTCCAACCTTTCAGTGAGGTGACAGAGGAATGATGAGCGAAGGAGGGAAGCGTTAGAAAGGGGAAAATATACAGTGCAGTCGCCGGCACCTGTCTTGATATTCGTCTCAGTGGTGTAGGAACAGAATCTTCTGTCCGCCTACAAGTGATACTAGTGAAGTGGCTTTGGGCAGGAGCAGCACTGTACAAGCGACACGGAGACATAGATTCGTACACCAGGAGTCTTCTTTTATGTGCACTTGAAAGTTATAATACAAGCAAAGCTAACAGATATAAAACTGGAACAGTGATGTGATTTTCCATAATTTAACTCCAGGCTTGTATTAGTGCTCTACTCTAGTATTAAACATAATAAGGTTATCAAGTCAATCACAAGCTTAATTATATTAACCTTCCCAAACCAGTCAGTTTGCAAAAATTAAAGCTTAGATGTTAAAAACCGCAATGTGGATCACATTTAGTCAAATTTTATATTAGTGGTAAGATCAATAATGAAGAGTGGTATTCAAGTACAGCAAAATTTATATATATGAGGCTCAAGAAGGGCAGGGAAAGAAATAATAAACCAAACCAAACACGTCAAATCTGACATATTATGTCATTTTTCAAATGAAATTTGACTTTCATCTCATTTCTGCATGGCGATGAAGGTTAATTCAGTTTACATGAAGTAGTTGTAGTTTTCAAGCTCCCAAAAGGAGGAACCTGACAAAAGTTTCAAAAAGAGTTGCTCTGTCGACTCAGGTAGGTTTCTTTTTTTTTTTTTCCATGCGTTTCTAAATGAACTAATTAAGGTGGTCAGACATGTTCTCTTGTTCAGTCCCCCCCTCTGCCCCCCCCACACCATCCATTCCTGTTTTTTTGTAACAAAGCTAATTAAAAAATGGCGTATTTCCTCTGACATGGCCAGTGCCAGTCACAGTGCTGACTTTGTATGGATGACCGGGATGTTGCCAACAGGAATGAGTCCAGCAGAGAGACTATTGAAAATAAGGCTCATTTCCACGCTTCAAAATAACACCAGGGAACAATCAAGGTCGTGTTTATTAAAACACATCAGAGAGGTGGACTCCCCGCCAAAAGCCCTGCTCAGTCAAACGCGACGCCCGCTCCTGTGATCACAGGGAGAAAAATGCATCCGGCGTCATTTTAATAAAATGATAAGGTGGCTCAATCCACATGGGCACGCTGGGACGTTTTGTTTTTTACAGCCTTTTTGGAGGGCTGCGCAGGATTAATCCTCCTTTGTAATCAATTCCTTTTTATATCGCTCTCAGTAATAAAACGGGCTAGACTCCGAACGCCACAGAAGAGACATTTGACAAAGAAAGGCTCCGTGTATGCACGTGTGTGCACAAATGTGTGTGTAAGCAGTTACTTCCTGCAACAGTAACACAGGCGTGCGGTATTTGAACTTATTCAGCATCTGGTGAAGTGAGCGCAGACCTCGAAATAAGGAAGTGATAGTGACATAGAGGAAGAGGAGCTGTTTTCAGCTCAGTTTGATAGGCACTTTGGAATCACTCACATGAGCCTGTTTTATTCTTAGCACAGGCGCTTTGTACATCATTGAGTTTACTACAGTGCACTGGGCAACTTATAAAGGAACCGGGAGGGTGTTTGACACTATATACAGCAGACTGTGTTTGTTTTCATCATTTATTAAAAGTTTTTACTAAGTCGCAAAGAGACAAGTTGAATGTCAGAAAAGAGTTTAGACTGCGATTAAAAAGGGTTCTGGTTAATTCTGGTTCGCTCATTAGGATACGATGCTATGAACTTAAGTTTTTTTTTTCCCCCCTCCAAAACAGCCTGTGAGTGAACGTTGAGGATGGAATATTTTTTCATGTAACTCACAAAGTTAATTGTGGGAACATCACATGAAAGAGAACATAAAGGCAAACAGTAAAATTATTAAAACACTCTGACAGATGCTGTAAACATCTATCACAGCTTTCAGACCTTTAACACACCATAGCGTGATTGTTTACATGAGAAATTAATATTGACAGTTTGGGTGTGTTCACGTTCAGTTTTTTAGATAATGCGGCGAAACTATCTGATCCTTGGACTTCCAGGAACTTCAGGGCGATGGCCAACTCTCCAAAAAATATGACCTGAATTGTAAACAAATTCAAAAATCGTACGTCTCATTTAAATAACATTTAACATTTGTGTGAATGACTCAGACTCAGGCTCTAAAGCTTTGACCAAACTACAAAAAGGCAGGCTGCAGTCTGACTGAGCGCTTTGCATTTTACAAAGGTTTTAGATTGAGTGCTGAAGGAAACAAACACTGAATATTAAAAGTCGGTGAAAAATATAATTGAAATGACAGATGTGTCTCTCCCTGTTAACTTGATTTAATAAAACATGAAGGATTTGATTTTCACTGTAAAAAAAAAAAACAAAAAAAAAACAAACCTGAAAGATAAATGGTGACCTTTTTTTTTTAAATAGTTGATTCACTGTTATCGAATCAAATAAGTAATGTGTTTATCAAATCTTGGACGTTTAGCAGTGCAGTTATACTCCTACTAAATCTACTTTTCCAGATTTTTGGATTCCTCCCCTTCACAGGGACGTGTTATCTGCAGACAGTAAATACAGGAAATACACACTGCTCAGGTGTTAGACAGGACAACTCTGATGATTTAAAAATGAGAGATGAGATGGTCCTCCCTGTAGCATCAAGAAACTGTTTATCATATAATTGTACTCATGATTTTGTTTATTACATCAAAATAGCACAAATTATTGTAAGAGAAAGCAAAAACAAAGCTACACTACCCGACTGTTACCGGAAAATGGAGTTAAACTAGCAGCTTTGCCACATGTGTCATCGCTACTCCCCATTACTGGCCGAAAGACAGATTGATTTGACAGATTCTAGTCCTGAATGACATCCAATACGACTGTGAGGTGGAACAGTAGGTTGGAGTGGTGAAGCTTGGGGTGTGGGGATCAGAGTGAATACTCAACCAGCCATAACAGGCCTAAACAAGACCCTGTCACCACCTGTCCCCTCACTACAAGCTGCTGGCCTGGACCTCGCCTCTGCTTGTCCTGTTAGAGCCGGAGATAAGTAAACGCCCTGAGCTGATACACAAACTTTTGGAGATGGTGCTCATCTCTTTCCCTCTGACACACACACGCACACACACACACACACACACACACACACACACACACACCACGCCAGATTCCTTCAGAACTCGATTGACGTGCAGAATTGATGCCTTTGCTGATGCTATTGTCTGAGCTTTGCGTTGTTTCCCTCTTGGACAAAGGTCATTCATCATGACAGCATAAAGCTCTGGTCATTAGTGGTTGATGAATGACCTGGCCTACCGGTCAAGCCTTGACCTCCCTGCTCCCTCCCTCCCTTGGTAGGGTAATCTACTCCTTTTCTTAGGACTTAAGTTTGAAAAGCGTTCGGCCTGTTGGATGTGAAAGGTTGAGCCAAGATTCAAGCTTTACTGTATCTATTTGCCCAGTGGCTGTATTAGTCTCTCTCTCTCTCACACACACACACCTACACACATATACACACACACAGGATGCTTTCAGTCCTTATCTCTGCTGCTTTTAGGACAGCTGTTGAGTGCAAGGAGCTGACCTCTGACCCCTAGCACCACTAGGCTCCTTCCCTCCCACCAACACCAGTACAACCAGCAGGATAACCCCCACCCCTCTATAAATTCCTCGCCCTTCCAGCTCAGCAGCACTTTGTTGTCTGTCTGGTGTTTGTCCAAATAAGAGTTTGCAGAGCATGCATTCCTTTGTGCTAAATACACAAATGCTAAAAAGTTGTATCCAACCAGTCATCTGGGCTATTTTTTAATAAAGCTAAAACCCACCATGAACAATCTTTTTTCTGCAACTTTCACTTTGTTTACATTCTTTTTAACCGCAGCATATGTAAGGAGTTGGGGGTCAGCCAGACACTACATACATAAATTCCTTCTTTTTTCCCCACCCACTCTGTGTGTCTAAAACATGTGTGCAGGTCTTTTAAGGTCATGTATGGTACTGGGAAAAAAAAAAAAAAAAACCCAAGAGAGGGTCTTTACATTTTCTGTGCATTGCCTCTGTCTCTCATTGACCACATTAAAGGCATTTGCTCTCTGCAGAGTATGGGGGAAGGTTTCAGTTTCCGCCTAGAGGGCACTATACTGCCTTTAACATAAGAAAACTTCCACGGCAACCTGAGCACACATACACAGAGCCCACAGCACGCGCGCACTCCAAGATAACTGAACTGTACAGCAAAAGTGCCAGTGTGCGTTGAAGTCAGAAAGTGTTAAAATCAGCACTGTCAGAGCGTAGAGGAGGGCAATCGACACTTGTTAACACTGGAAAGGTGGGTCAGGAGAGCAGTTAAGACATACTTTGTTCTGTCAAGGGGACAATTCAAAGCAGGAGAGTCATATATTATTTTAATGTCTTTAAAGTCTCATTAGTCAATATACTGTTGAGTAGTATCTCTTGAAATTTGACTTGTTCAGTGAGTTTAGCGTGGTTGAAAGATAGCGGACTGACAAGTCCAATATTTCCTTTTGGAAAGGTACTATAAAAGATGTAGAAAGTTCCCAAAGTGAGAATATTCATATATAATAGTTATCAGGATGTAAAATTACACTGTTAAAATGTAAATGTGGATTCATTGTTGCTTCAACTAAGCAACAGGTTTGAATCTTTGACCTCAAAAAACAGTTTTGTGTAAGTAAAAGTAGAAACAAAAGTAAAAAAATACTAATTAAAAGTTAAAAGTCTAGTATTATCAGCAATCAGAGTACTTATATACTGTTGGTTAGTTTTAATCTAAAACATTGCATCAAAAGTAGAATATTTCCCGCATTGAAATGCAGTAAAGTATCAAGTAACCAAAAGGGAATTAGTCAAGCAAAGTCAAGCGCTAAAAATTGTTCTAAAATTCAGTACTTGTGTAAATATACTTCGTTATTCTCCACCTCCGGCTGAAAGTGAACACATTTGCCACTTCAAACACAAGCTTTGGTAATATGGTTGGAGCTGCTAAGTGTGGTGTCAATTATTGCTTCAAGATGCAGTTCAAGACCGTTTCTGTGTTCTGTAAAACCTCAAGCCAAGCTCATTTATATCAAGACTCCAGTGTGAAAGGACTGCAGTTAAAAAAGAAGAAATTGTGCTCCGTCTATAGTTTTCACAACTGGTGTGTATTACGTTCAACGCCTTGACCCTGTTGAGTGTTGTTCAAGTCTTTTGTTCTGGTGATAACTGTTGTATCCTGTCTGTTGCTGCCGTCATTAATGCATATTCACTTTAAACCATATGTGGACTGTCTTTCCCAGTTCTCACAGGCTTGTTATCGCTTGATTCAAATGATTCTGTGTGTGTGTTAGGGCACAAACGTCCTGTGTTATTCTCAGTGAAGAAACGGTGCACATCCTCCTGTGCACATCCAGATTCTCTGTGCTCACTCAGACTTAATCGTCCTCCCCTCTCCCTCTGCAGTGAGAAAATTTGCAGAGTGCCAAATGAAATTGAAATCAACTTATGTGTTAAGCAATGAGCCAAAGGGGGGGGGGTAAAGAGAGGCACAGCAAACTGCACTTGACCGCTCTTGACAATAGCCCCTGCTCCCACCAAATGCACATTGATTAATTAATTAGAATCCCTTATTAGCAAATTGACTGTCTCGGCTGATTATCAAATTCAGTTTCTTTATTAGACGCAGCTGCTGTGCTGCTGCCCCGATGCTCCATCTCTGCTCTCTATCCGAGAAGGCCACTCAGCTCCAGAACAGCACTCATCCAGCCTGTCTGAAGCAGTCCTCTGTGAACTAACAATCAGACCGGACCAAGTGAGGGTGATTCCTCTGCCAGCGTGTGAATTCATGGTCTGATGAGACTGGGTCTTGATGTCTATTTGTAGTGTTATACCAATACACAAGGGTAGAAGTGCCAGTGTGTGTTTTTAGCTCCTTAAATATGTGTTCTCTACAGTTAATCTGTCCTGTAGCCATTTATGGAGCCATAAGTGAACGTTCATGTCTGAACGGTATGGAAATCATTTGTTGAAACTTGCATAGGTGGTGTTACCTATCTGTGTATGATGAACTGCAGCAAAAGACGATTTAGATTTCTAAGACATGCATTGGCAAAGTCGTTAGTTGTGATGGACGGTTTGTAATAAATGGCTCACTGTGAGCTATCTTTTTATGGAATATATCCGTGTTTATGTTGTTTTATGATGTTTCTTTTTAAAGTATGTAAAGGGAGTAGTGTATTCTGAGGTGCCCCCGTCATTGAGTTGTGTGTAGTGGGTCAGCCTGCTTTTATAAAAACTGCTAACCCCCAAGTCATTTGATAACGTGGATTTCAGTGGAGAGCTTTACAGTCTCTGTGCTGTTTCTAAGGCCTTTTTCACTCTGGCTTTAATAAACTTCTGCTTCAAAGACTGAAAACAGATTTCTGCCTCCACCCTAAACAAAATTCCAATTCCCTCCATTGTATTGAGGTCAATCTCCAAAATCTCCAGAACTGGCCATAGAAAACTAAAACTATCTGCAGAACTAGGCATAAGTGACTAAATATGATTTTATTATTTGGGTTAAATTAGCCTTTAACTTCCAAAACCCCATATCATGCCAGAGCTTGACCAGATTCCTTTTTGTTAAGCACTGAAGAAAATGAGCTAAAATCAGCATTCTGTGATAAGGAAATGGTGAGCAGGCATTTCATTTGTCATTTGTGCATTCATTGCTGGTATGTATGCCATTTTTTTGCAAGCTGGAGTCATATGATGATCTGAAATGTTGATAAAACAAGCGAATAAGGAAACAATCGTCTCATTGACCCTTCAGCTAATGATATGTTGACCTGCAGCATTCTTTACATCCACACAGTGGTGCGGGCATCACAGTGGGCCTCACAAATGACCCTTTTCACCCTGGTTGAGCCAGGAGGAAGAAACCACAGCACACACACACACACACACAAACAGTGGAAGTTATGGCTAGCCCGTTGTGGAGCCGATGGATATCTAACTCCTTGCCTCCAGAGCCAGGGGGAATGAAAAAGTTGACAGTGTGCGAGCGCTGACTGGCCATCGGACCACATGGATGGGCCTGTGTAGGTCCATTGTGGCTCATGGCTTTGTCCAGATGGTTCACATACCTTTAGTCCTGCTCTGGGTGAGGAATGCGCTCCCTCGGGACAGTTCCCGACCCTGGAAACAAGGGCCAACATAAACACCCATCCTCAACCCCCCACCATGGCCCTCACCTAAAATCCCTCCAATCCCTGTTAGAGCTGATAATGAGCTTGCAACAGGAAGAGGAATTAAAGAAAACTTATAGAAAAGTGTCGGGCCACTTTGAAACGCAGTTATCGCTTGTTGTGTGTATCAGGATTTCTTTTTTTTTCTTTTTTTTTTTACTTCATAAGTATTTCCATCCTTCGCCTGGTGGTTTGTGCATGACAGAATGGGCAGAATTAAGGGTGACAAAAGTGGTTTGTCACATGATAGTATTAGGATGCAGTGTTCTGAAGAAGGCAGTGTGTGAGAGAGAGTGTTTGTGTGTGTGTGTGTGTGTGTGTGTGTGTGACTGAGTGTGGGATTATAGCCTGACTAATTACCTTGTAAAATGCTGTTCCTTCCATTTAAAACACAGCAATGCCACAATTCCAATAAACAAGCATTATTCCAAACAAAAAGAGCGGCGAGAGCGTGGCCTGGAACCCTCTGTTCCAGCTGTCTTGTAAACAGCGGTCGTCATGGATGGATGATTTTGTTCCATTTTTATCAGTGAGCATTTAAAATGCGGGTATTTATATTTTGCTATCTTTTGCAAGGGGAAACATTCCACATAAGTCTACTCAGCTGTTCTCAAAGATAAGTGTTTATTCTGACATATTTGTACAGGGAGGAATTAGAGACTCTGTTTACAGTACAACTCTAGTGTGCCTCCTCTCCTCAGCACTGATGGGTTTCAGGCTAATAACAGGGAAGTAAAATAATATTTCTTTGTGTTTTCTACATGAGGAATCTTTTTTTTTTTTTTTTTTTTTTTCATTTGTTTATCAGCTGGAGCCAAAAGACGACAAAGTCTAAATGAGAGACTGAGTAAAATGTATTTTGAGATGAGAAGAAAGGAAACATATCGCTCTTGGCTGAGATTTCACCTACCAGAATAGACATGGGGACAATAACGGCGCAGAGTCAGAGACATGTGATGCTTGTGTTTCTGCTGCAGTTAAAAAATCTTTCCTTTTTGACTTTGGCTTTAAGGGTTTTCTCCAAAAGTTGGAGGATGGCTTGTGTCCCCTGACTGTAGCTTTGTGGCTTCACAGGACTGCTTTCTGTGAGCTGTCTGGCAAGAAAGGATGAAAGTGAGTCAACTCTACAGCCTTGCAAGCAGTGGTTGAATATGTCTGATAATACTTTCTCCCTGTTCATTTCTTCTGAGAAGAAGCCCACTATAACTGTTTTTAAGGGATCTGTATGAAAAATATTTTTATATTTATGTTAAAACTGATTTTTAAATTCTCTCTTCATATTTTTGCTGGCATTAATTTTTGTCGAAGCGTCCGAAAACTGTGTTGTGGAGCCTCATGGAGGTAAGCAAAGATGTAAGTATCTCAGTAGTGAAGCAATTGACAAGATTCAGGTCTGAATCAATCTATGTGATGAAAGCAGATGGGAAAATAGGCTTCAGGTTAAAAATGGCCGAATGCCAGACAGAGTACCGTTTTCTATCCTCTCCTCCTTCTCCTTTTCTTCCTTCTCTGCTGGTATCGAGGCCCGCGCTCCCTCGCACATCTGTCGGCATGTATCCGCCGCTCAATCGCTCTCGCTGGGCCACGGCGGGTTCCCTAACAGCTCAGTATGGCTCTTCCATTAATCAAAGACACTTCCAGTGTCCCATTACAGAAACACTGCTACTCGGCCTGTCTGAAGCTGACAGCTCGCCAATTCATCTTCTAGGAGAAAAAAAAAAGCCATTGTGGCACGCCAGTCGCCTTTACCTGTTCAAACGAAGGGCTGTTAAGAGCGCAGGAAGACCCCTCTGAAATTGTTTTCTCTAGGTCAGGCAAACAACAAAAAAGGTAAATTGCTTGTCTCAGGTAACACACAGGGGAAGTTTGGTGGTGGCAGTGGGTGCGAGGGGGAAGTGGGGTTGAGTTGGAGGAGTGGGTCAGCGACGAAATAAGAGGATGGAGATGTGTTTGTTAAGAAGCTGATTTCAATGAGGCTACAGGGGATGAAATGCACCGTCGCTGTTTACCGAAACGGCCTAAACACTGTTGTGACACCGAAGAAGACCCTCTGCAGTGGCTGGCTGCCACTAAGTACATCTCCTTATACCTCCCCCACTGCCTGAAGATGGCAGGTCAGGGTGTCTAGTTCTTTGTGGCGGTGATGGAAAACACACTGAGGGGAAATGTAAAACTCACAGGATTTCAAGAGGGAAAATTTAAGTAAATAGATGTTTTTGACCTGCAGTTTCCAGCCTTTTTATATAGATTACTTGTCATTCAAACGTATAGCCAATGATTTGCTTACTTGGATGTTCGGTAATAACAGCTTTAGGTGGTGAGCTTTTGTTTATCTCTTCAGCCACGCTGAACCTAATGACACAGTTCTTCTTTTTTTAACAAACTGTAAAATAACATGAATGAAATTGAAATTTGCCGCACCCTATGAGTCAGAAGAGGAACAATATAGTAAATGCTTTCAAAAAATGTCTATACAGTGATTCATTGTTAAAGCATCAGATCTTTACTGTTAGGCAAGGGATTTAATCATGTTTGATTGTTTTAAGATTTACCGTTAACGGAATCAAAATAAAAAAAAAAAAAGGAAAAGTTTAAAGCTGCATTCACCGATTTGTGGCCACTAAGAAAAACTCTAAAACAGGAAGAGAGACCCACACATCTGTCCCATTATTGTCTGTTCAAGCTGATAAACATTTTCCTATTTATACATCCAATGGACATGAAGCTACATTAGTATTCATGTGCTTTTTAGCTATGGTTTGGTCTCCACCACCGCCTGTGAAAATATCTGTTATTTTAGTTGCTCTGTTTTGTCTTTGCTTAAGTCACTGTAAAAAGATGTCAAACTAGCTAACCAAAATAGCTAAAAAAGGGTACAATGCAATGTTGTTGTGTGATAGGGAAAAGTCTTAACAGGGAAACAGTATTTTTCACACTCCATTATTCAAACAATGGCACTTTTTAAGAATACGTGGGTCATGAGTAAAAAGTTTCCCTCGTCTTTCTTAGAGATTTTCACTCAGCAAGAGTTTCCCATTAATGTGGTGAAAGTTCAACCTGATGAATTTTACTTGCACACAGCCAGCATTTAAAAACAAAACAATAAATTTAACTTAGGATCAAGGGTTTGAATCACAATTTGTCTGAAAATGCTGCTGATTTCAACAGTTTTTTTTAAAGTTCTCTGCTGTCCGGCCAAATTTCCAGGAAATAAAAAAAGATCACGTTGTCCTACTAAACTAAACACTATGTGCAGACATCATGCGTCCTCTGAAAAGTACAAGCCAAACCCAAACTTTTTTTTTATTTATTTATTTATTTTTGGAACTAAAAGGAGGCAGGACAAATATTAAAGGGAATAAACTTGCCGGCATGTGCGAGCAAGTGTCAGGGGGCCTTTTGCTCTAAAAGTAAAGATTAAGTTGACATGACAAAGTTTGAGTCGTGAAATTGTTTCCACTTAAATCCCTGTTATTATTTTAAAGTAGTTTGCTGGCACCCAGACTGTAAATAGTTTACCCTGTGCAGTTTAGAGGGAAAAGGCAGAGTGAACTGTGAAAACCCAGCTGCAGCTCAGGGTGTGTGGCTCAGAACTGGCAGCTGGTAAATCCAACATTTTTAGCTTCTTGGAAGAAGAGCAGCGGTGAGCGGCTCATTCCCAAACCAACATACAAAAAAAACAAAAAAAAACCAACAACAACACAGTGCTTTGGCCATTTCCTGACAGCTCGGTGTGATGACACTCTTATTAGGATCAAATCTGTCTTTATAATGAACACATGGACGGTGAAAGTGAGTGACCGTATGAGAAAGGACAGCTTGTTCCCTCCCTTCTCCACTCCCTCCCACCCCAAACCCTCCACACCCCCTGGTCGATTTGATTGGCATAATGAGGTGAAGGCTAGTTGGCACAAAGCTGCTCCGGGGGGCAAATGGAGACATTATTATTTTGTGTG
This sequence comes from Protonibea diacanthus, assembly GCA_028641955.1. Classification (NCBI taxonomy): domain Eukaryota; kingdom Metazoa; phylum Chordata; class Actinopteri; family Sciaenidae; genus Protonibea; species Protonibea diacanthus. The sequence goes on from CM053990.1 coordinate 13,913,418, forward strand.
TGTGCATGTGTGTAAGAGGGTGTCTTGGCGATTCTCGCCTAGGCCCCACTGGGCTATTAATTACCCTCTCTGTAACATGGCATCTGCTGAGACGGGGTGATAGAGCGAGCACTGCCAACATGGGTATAGCTGCTCTCTCTCTGTCTCTTGTCTCCGTAGACCCCAGCTGCAGTCTAGCTCTGTGCTTATTGGATTCTATCTACATGTATGATTGATTGAGCACCTGAACTGTGCTTTTCATGACAAACAGGCCAAACACACACATACACACACACACACACACACACACACACACACATACAGCAGAGAAGAGAGCACCCCAGCTGGCAAATATTTAACCAACCATGAGACACACTAAGATGCCTGCTCTGTTCAAGTAGGTTGGGACATTTTCTGAGCAGCTGTGTGATTTGCTGTTGTGGAAAGAGAAACGGATAGTTTTCTTACCAAAAGAAGTGGTTGGAGTGTGTTTGCGTGTGTGTGTGTGTCTGTGTTTGTGTCTCCTTGTATCTCTTAAAGCCACTATTTTGATTTGATGGGAGCTCAGAAAACAAAATCATTCACGTTGTTCTTAAAAGTGCTTCTTTCCTGTTTCAGTGCGATCTCCATCTTGGCTGTGGCACACTCAAGTTGTTGAACTTTGACTAAGCTTCTACATGAACTTTTTTCCAAATGTAGGCCTTTGAGTATTACAAAGTAAATTGTGACATTCATCTCCAACATAATTTACTTATTTTTAAAGCAATATGACAGGCAACCTACGCCATAGATAAGCACCTTGTAAATCTGTGGCATATTTGCATAATCTTTCACTTGTGCTGTGTCTGACAGCCAGTTCGGTGCCTTTTTTTTTTCATGAGTGATAGTGAGGACTCTTATTTTCAAGTTGCTCCATTGCAAGCAATGTTGCTTTCGGTGTAGCTATACCTGTAAGAACACTGTTCATATCCTCAGTATGTTTATTTCTAAAAATTTGGAGGAATTTTAGTGAAATGAAAAGAAGGTAATTTTGGACACTGTTGCAAATCAATGAGCTGGACTAATTTATAGATGATAATGGATTACATATAGTGCGATAGTTAGCAGTTAGTAGTTAGAGATATATACACAAACACAGACAGTGGTGGTGTCATGAAGAACATTTAAAGGTCCTGTTTGTTGTTTTGCTTGCCATTCCTCCTCCCTGTCTGCCTGCCCGCCTCCCATGCATACACACACACACACACACACACACACACACACATACACACACTGTGTCTGGTGAGTCACAGCATTAGCAGTCATATCGATTTCTTCCTTTATGCTTTCTCTAACCAGTTGTAAAGAAAAGGTACACCCACCCCGCTCTCACCACCGGTCCAAATCACCACAACACGCCAAAGTCCTCGCAGCAATCGTCAGAATAATAAATTGTCCAAATTGCCATTACTTCACGTGTAGTGCAAAACCTTAACGCGCGTTATGCAATAGCTATAATACACTCATTTGATTATTTTCATTCGTCCTGCTCTTCCTGTCTATTCAGTGTTTTTTTGTAAGCAATTCCTGCGTGTAATAGATAAAATGATTTTATTCAGCTGAAAGGTTTCCCTACAGTCTCGGCCCAGTCCAAGGTGCATTAGTGTCACATTTGGACAAGTTAGTACATTATCTGTCAAATACTAGATTATCAGTTGACTGTAGTGGTGTGTGATGTTTTCCTAGCCGGGGTCGGAGAAACTCTGCTCTCGAGTGAAGGGAGCGACCCCGGCCTGACACCCAGACGCTACTATTTCAGTGTTCTAGCCCTCTGGCCAAAAAGCTGTCAGCACATATTTTATCCTTTTCGCTCGCACAGTATATTTTCCCTCTCTCCTTCTTTTCTTGTTCGAGCTCTTGTCTCATGGTGCTCAGTCCCTCTCTGTGTAAAGCAGTGACATTGACCCAATGCGAGGTGTTGATAGGTCCTTACAACATCTTAAACTCATATAATCTCATTATAATCTCGTGTCATTCTGTGGGGAATTCTTTGTACTTAAGGAGAACAATATGTGTCCTATTCCTTGACTAAACCCAGCAAGACACCCCCCCCCTCCTTTCCATTTCATCTGCTGGCGTTCTTTTTTTTCCTATTCTGCTCATTTATAGTTTAACAACATTAGAAAAAGGCTAGTTGTCACAGCTTTGTTTTTAAATTGGTCTTAAATTTAGTGCCTTGCAGCTTTAAAAACCTCTTACATTTGCCTTTTGGAATCTCACGGTTTACCTGATGCATAAGTAATACTCAATTTTCTTTTCTTCTTTCTGCATTACACCAATGTCATTAAGTGGACTGCCACCAGGCAGCACGGGCTGGACCAGCACAACATTGCACTGGTGGAATCAAAAGGAAAAGGGGGTGGTGGTGGTGGGGGGGTGGTGGTGGATTGCTGTGTTATTAGCTATATTTCACACACATACACGCACGCACACACAAACCCCAAACTCTCACATGACCCTCCACTGAGCAGGAAAAGGCATTGATTCAAGCCGACAGAAATTCTTGGCGCAGACCGCCCACTCCATTCACTGGCTGCTGTTCAGCTGTCATACTCACTTGCTGAAGTTTTCTTCTTTTTTTTTTTTTTTTTTTTTTTTTTTTTTTTAATAAGGTGCTGTGCAAAGATATAAGCTGTGACAGTCACGGGCAATGTGTTTATCTGGAGTTAACAACACGTTTCAGGTCAGATATGACGGGACTGAAAGATGCTGCCTTGTAACAGCAGCAAAGAAGAGACATCAGGTATAAATAAGAGCAGAAGCAAGCCACGGTTACATAATACACACCAATGATTCCCAAAGTCAGGTTTAGAGTCTCCAGGGAAAATTGGGGCGGGGGGGCTGCTCGAAATAGGAGCAATTGTCATGCTTCATTATCTTTTTGCTTCCTTTGACTTAGCTTAGTCTGTAGTAAGTCATATTTAATACAGTTATTTTCCCATAAGGGTATCACTTTATTTTCTGGAAGGAAAGTTTGGGGAAAACTATTATTCCCAGAATTAGTTCTGTGTGCACGATTGACTATGTAGGTCTAGTGTGTGAAACTATTTACGTCTTGATCTGGAACAGGTCGAAATCCCTTCAAACTGCAATTACTAAAAATAATTAGTTTTCATTAGCTGGTATCCGTCTTGAATAGCCAATAATGTTGGTACCAACTGAGGTAAAGTAAAGATTCCGGTAATGTATTTAAAATATTTTTAAAAAACTAAACCTGAATATGAAGCAGTAGAAGGAACAGTTATCTATTTTAAGTGATTTAGTGTCCGTGCATTATAATACAAGCAGGTTAAAAACAAATATATAAGTTTACAGCAAGTGCAAATGTTGCATATGTATGTTTTCCATATAAGCAGCTCTGCATACTGTATGTACACTTTGTCCTTATGACTGTAAAATCCATATGTACATAACATGTAAATCTAGGTGGAAGCACACCTTGGCCAGGACAAGGAAAAACAAAAACACTCATGCCATGGTGCTATGATGTTTACAGGAATATAGTATCACACAGTGTCACCGCCACACACACACACACACACACACTCTTTGAGATGAGAGCGACTTGTTTACTGCAGCCCTGCAGAGCTCCGGCTGGGGCTGTTTGGGATGCCCGTGGGTGCTGTGCAACTCTTGGAAGGCGGACGTGCAGTGAATGACAGTGCAGATGGCCTAGCGCCACTGCTGCCACCTGAACCTCCCCAAGCCGTGCGCACACACACACACACACACACACACACACACACACACACACACAGACACACACACACACACACACACAGTTCCCGAGGTCAGAGACATCAAAACAACCTGCCTGCGGCCATCTCAAGTGTCAAAATAAGTCCCTGCAATCTTACTTCTTTTCTTCTTAAACACTTCTATTTCCCCGAGCAGAGATACAGTCATTGCCGCTAATAATCTCATCCGTGTTATTTTCCATGGATAGACACACAAGACCCAAACACTCAGACACGTACGCACACACACACACACGCAGCCTCTCTCCGACACACACAAACACATTGGCCTGCCACTATCTTTTTCCCAGAATGTGATCTATTCAGTGTTGCGAGGCGTACAGTAAATCAATCCCAGAAGCATTGCATAATAGTTTGAGAGCAGTGTCCAAATACCAAAATGATCACCTTGTCAACTGGTCTGCTCTGGGTCGCTCTGGCTACAAATAATGAAATCACAAGGTCCCTCTTTCCTTTCCAGACAAACAAGAGTGTTTACACTGAGCAACGTTATGAAGTTAGGGCGCTGCTGTCGACGAAATATTGAGCCAGTATTTCCTGAGATAAGCAACATCTGGTCAGCAGTAGTAGTCATAATAATGAAGCAATCACATGTCACGCGCAAGTACTTCTGCATGTATATAGCCTACTTATTTCATCGTGTTTGTTCTCTGCATGTCATTTTTTTTTACTTCAAGTCTCTGTGTCTCAGTTCACTGAAAACCACATTTCTAATTTTGCAGATCTTCTCAAATGTTATTTGGAAATGATTCTGCAACGTTTTTATAAGAATTCGAAGTATAAATCTGCCAATCAGTCTTTATGTTGACAGATTTATGGGCGGAATAAAATAATGCTGGAGGAAATAAAATGCGAGGCTGTGATCAGTAAAGCTAGGGTGCATATTATATAGGCCTCTTAAAAAGGGCTGGACTACATAAACCTTTACACTGACCTGTCAAAGTGACCCACAGAGAGAAATCAAAACCAGAAGTAGAACTGGCGTAGACGAAGCACTGAATAACACAAGGGGATTCTTAGATTTAATAATCGTGTGTGTGTGTGTGTGTGTGTGTGTGTGTGTGTTTTGTCTGTGTCAGCGAGGCATTTCATGAGCTCTTCTTTTGCTTTAATTTCATATTTACAGATGAAAAAGAATACTTAAGACAAATCAGTCGGATTAGTCAGTCAGAAATATCCAATTCGGCATTGCTAAATCCCACTTCCTTTGGAAATAGTTGCTCAAATATTTTTTGTGACTCATGAAGCTATTTCCACATAAACCTTTTGGATTTTTTCTCTCTGCTATTAACTGTCACAGTAAAGACAAAACTTCTCCACAAGATCAAAGTTCGACCCGGTGTCATCTAATCTGATCTGAACTCTTCCCTCACTCACATGCACCCCGCCACTATCTGAATTTAACCGCTTTTTATTTTTTATTATTTTGTGAGTGCCGTGCCATCACACAGGTTGTTGTTGTCGTCGTCGCTCTTGTTGCGAAACGCAGCTTTTTATTGATGTAACAGGTGCTTAGCTCGACTGTGGCAGTCAAAATAACACATCTCCTCCTCTGTTTGGCTTTCAGAATGGGAGCTAAACTTAGACATCTTTGAGGTTTTTCTGTCACTTGATGGAAGGTGATGCCAATGCATAATGCATGAGGAGAGAGGGAAGACTTCGTCTGGCTGCTTTTTATAGACCACCAAAGCTCTGCTTTTGCACACCACACACACACACACACACACACACAAGAGCCGGCAGTCTCACTCGGTGCGATGTAACCTCTCACAGATCAAGAAAGCAGGAGCAGAGGAAAAACAGGAATCTAGCAAACTGGCAACATTGTTGAGAATATATAAAAAAAAATAAATAAAAAAAAAGAAAGAAAGAAACAACAAGACGAAACAGAAATGTTGACGTGCTATTTTCAGATGGCAGGGTCTTTTGATGCACAAAACCAAAAAGAGAGGCAGGGAGAAGAGCGAGCAGCGGGGCTGGTGTTTGTCTCAGAGATGGGCTTTAACAGAAATACTTTTATATGTGTGATCTTACACGCTCTCCCTCCTCTTTGTTCCCACCGTTCCAACACTTCAGTGAAAGTGTCTTTAGGTCTAGTTAAAATGAGGGAGGGGAAAAAAAAAAAAAAAAGAGTTATCACACAAGAGGGGAACCGGAGATGTCAAATTATTTGCAGGCAAAGCCGAGCTTCTAGTGTTTTGATGGCAGACTTTGCAAACACCATTTGCTGCCCTCAAAAGTGCGGAGTTATTTTCTGCTTAGCCTTCTAATCCTTATTTAACCAGGCTGGTTGACTAAGAGCGCACTGTCATTTATAGTAATGACCTGGTGGGGGAAACTGCAGGGAGCTGCACATACATACATGCTCACACCTGTGTGCTGCTCTGTACCACCACATCGTGACGGACTAAAGTCACTCTGGTAACTCACCCTTATTTTCAATAAGAGGACAAATCTAGATTTACTGTTTGATCCAGCATGTTAGATGGCTGATAACTAACTGAACTCTTGCGTGCAGGTTCTTTCTGCTACTGTAATGAGCTTTTTTGTGTGTGTGTGTGTGTGTTCTTTTTTCAGCTTCTTCGATCTTGCGATTCAGTTTGCTCACCCACAGCACCCACAGCTCTTTGAATGATTTGTTCTTAAGGAGGCAGCCGAGAAGTTCAAATACAACACCCTTAGTATTTGGGGGTCTTTGATTTTTTTTTTCTCCAGTGAAATTTGCTCTTGCCACATCGGCGAACCGAGACCAGTCGGTCATTTTTTTTTTTTTTTTTCTTCTCGTTGTCATCTCTTATTTAATAAAATGACTTTGTCAAAGGGGGAAAGCACTTCAGACTGAGTGGAACTGTAGGGGAGAGGTTGAAATGGCTTCCTGAGTAACGCTAAGGGTATTAGAGAGTGAATCCTACCTTCTAAGCTTTTGGAGAATCCAGGTATCTAACTGGGATTAGCTTGAAATAGTGTTTTACTGCCCAGGAAGCGCAATTAAAAGTTCCTTGGATTATTCCCCTTCTAACCATATGAGCTTAGGTGGCAATCATGCTTGGGTGGTGATAATAAGTGCAAATGGAAATTGATACTTTTTTTGTTTTTTTGTTTGTGGGTGTGTGTATCAACACGGCTATGACACAGAAGCTGTTACTTCTCACAAAATTGCATTAGTGCTAAGACTTCATTAAACTTTTGCTGCATCTTGAGCTCAGTCTCACAGGAAATGGATTTATTCTTGACCTTAGGGACACATCCAAGTGAGTTTCAAATATTTTAGTCCTATCATTCAGTTCTTATTTCTTATGCGGGAAGAAAATCAGTTTTTGTATGCTAATTTTGTTTTTATTTAAGGCGATTCTCCTCATGTCAGCTCAGTCTGTCCCCTCGCTGGATGTCTGTTGTGCTTTTTCTAAGATAAGCGGTGGAATCTCTTGTCATCAATTTCATCATTTATTGGACAACATTTATTAGCGGGGTTTCACTGTGTGACAAGCAGGTTGATCGTCCCTCGCGCTCACTGGTCATTAATTAAGGCTTCAATGTCCAAATAAGTTCTTGAAATCCCTCACGGATGCAGCCCCCCCCCCCCCCCCCTTCCTATCATTGCATTTGCCGCTGTTCTCTGACGCTGCCACTTCTCCTTCTCACACCAGATGCTTGATATTATATGAGCATTATGGCTTGTCCTGGCATGTCTGAATACAGACATAATGAATGTTAAGGGCCACTTATATTTCAGTGACAAAAAGCTTTAATGAACAAATAAAGCCAGTGATTTTTTTTCTTCTTTGTCTTCCATACATGAAATGGACTTGATTTCTCAGTCCTAAAGGGAATCTTATTAATACATACATACATGAAACAGCGAGTGGGAGTACATGTGACTTGACTGGATAAGGATTTATTGGATATGTGGTCTTCAGAGATGCAAAACGCATGTGTCACCTTTAAGCTACATGTAACACTTTAGGAGTTAGTGCAATACATTAATTATTCCTGTAGGTTAGGACACCTCTTTGGGGCCGACTCAGACATAACTGATTGGATTTTAATGAAACCTGTGGACGCCATTAATCTGAATATTTACAGCCAGCTGTCAAAATTGCACTCATCTGTTTTTGACTAAAGTTAAGAGGAATTGTATATGTCACCACCGCTGTGGCTTGGCATTACAATTACAGGTGATGCATACTGTATATTTGTTAGTCTGTGTTGCTGATTGGCTGAGAGAGGGACTGTGCAACAAGGAAACATGTTCTTTGTTGTTAATCCTTTCATTGTTTTTACCCTGATGAAATGATAGAGCTTATTTTTTTTTCTCTGAAGACACCCCCGGGGTAAATTTGGGGGTGGTAGTGTCTGTGATATTATAAATAACACAGTGAGGATGAAAGACAGTGGCACTCCCCCTCCCCGTGCTTCTGTCTCTCCTCTTTTCCTCTTGCCCTGCTACTCATCTATGCTCAACACGAGTGCCTCTGCGTTTGCGTGTGTGGCTTGAATTTATATGAATGTCTCCCCGGCGGGGGACAACGGGGGCCAAGTCATTGATATGTGCAGGAGGACTCAGGATAAACAGCCCACGCCGACCGGTGTTACGGCAGCCTGCCTGATACATTTTGATTGAGCTGAGACAGAGGGGTGGGGTGGGGTGAGGGTGGGAGGGCAATGGAATTGGGGAGGCTTAAAAGCAGGGATAAAATGACAGAAAGGGAGCTCTTTTTTTTTTCACCTGTTTCTCCCAGACTGCCACAAAATGGACCCGTGTAAATGTGGAGAACCACACACGGCGCCTCTCTAAACAAGATACATGTGTCACTGAGCTTTGGCGGAATTCAGCAAATAGATGAGGTGGCATCATTTCCCCCATCGTTGTTGTTTTTTTTACCTACTAAACATTGGCCTTTATTAACTTGATGGTTTTTTTTTTTTTCTTCCTGATGATGCTTTTGTTTCACTGAACACCACTAATCCCCTCTCACTCTCTTACTTCTTCCACCATTGCTCGTCTGTGTGACATGGTCATCCTCCTAATGGACTGGAAAAAAAAAAGTCCCTTGTTCCTCCTCTCCATCTCTCTCTCTCTGTCATAGAACCAAAATAAGAGGTGGCGGCGGCACACTGCGCCACTTATGGCCACATTAGGATCAGCCACCAAAGTGTCACTGAATCGCCTCGTGCATCATTTTGCCTTTGTTCGCCATGACAGGGAGTTGTGTGTGCGGCAATGGTCCTTTTCCACCCTGTGCTTTTATCCCCAAATGGATGTCCCAATGGTGGGTCGCTTCCTTCCAGAGTGCATTATCTCACTTATACCGTGGATCATTTTTAAAACTCAAGTCTTTTTTATTGACCTGTGTTTGTAATGCCATCGTTATTGGCGTGTGTTTGTTATCAGCGACCTGTGTTTGTTATCATTGTCCCATGACGTGCTCTGTTTCTGCCTTGCAATTATGCCGGGGAAATTGTTGCAGGCTCCTGTCTTTGTCCTTATGCCGTCTGTATCTTGAACATTTCATATTTCAAACCACAGTCACTGAAGACGTACAGTAATTCAAAGATAATCAAACTGAGACAAAGATGTGATTGTGTACATTTAACAGTAGTGTTTTAGCACTATGGTGCGCGGCCTAAAACCCTTCAATGTCAACTGAAACATTAAGAAACCTCAAGAGTCAGTGCCGACAGGATTGGTACCTACCTATTAAATGGTGTATTAATGTAAAATGTTTAAAATTCACAATGGTGGTAGTATTTATCCTTTTGAATAAAACACAGCGAAAAGGAATCTCATGGATATTCCTTTACTGTAAGTTTCAAATGGCCCCTTTTGTGCAGATTAAGTACTGTAATGGTGATGTTTGACTATGGCGTTTAAGAGTAATTGTTGCCCGTCTGCCTCTGTGAAATCATTTTATCATTTATCAGTACCCTGAGAAATTAATGGAAATACATTTATCATGTTTGTTAGGCTATAACGTTGCATTAATAAAACAAGCTGAAACCACTATTGGCTATTATCACCTTTTTTTTTTTTTTTAATTTATTAAGTTGTGACTGTGAGTTGTTAGCAAAAAGCTTTGCTAACGTTGACACGTCCAGCACACACTTTTAGCACATGAGCTTTCGTTTTGAGTCATGTTTGTGACCAGCTGATGAATGTTAAGTTCGACATTCACTCACAATTTACTTTTAGCTCTGTTTTCTGTCCACTCCTGAGAGCTCTCTAGCTATTCGCTAACATTATCTGCCATTTGGTGCTAAACAGGTAGCACACAATGGGTATATTGATGCTTCAAGTTTTGTCTGTTGCTAATATGAAAATATTGATCAGTGCAGCTTTAAGAATAGAATTAAAGAAGAGAAAAGTGAAAAGAAAAATAATAATTTGTGTTCTTTTGTTTTTTTTAAGCTGGTTGTTAAGGTGAGATATAAACCAGGTGGTAAATACATTTTCTTGACAACTATTTCCAACTGTCACCAAATGTCTCAGATGCTTTGGACCAAACTCAGCTCACTGGCTCTCCTTTCTCCAATTATCAGTTCTCTTTCTTCTGACCAACAGAACTAATGAACAAACAGTCACACACACACCACCCAGCCTTTCTTCAATTTACCACCTCTTATCAATTGCCTCCCTTTATCTTTTAGTGTTTTCTTCTCTCCATCTTAACCCCCCCCTCCCCCTCCCCTCATCCCTCTCCCACCAAAGCTTTTATTTACGAACATCATTTCAGGTTGTTTTATAGCTCCCTTCACCGGCGGAGGATGGAGGGTGGGAAAAATGGAAAAATAAAAGATGAAAGGACAGATGAGGATAGAGAACAAACGCTCAAGGCTGCTGAGGGAGAAAGATGTTAGGCAAGCAACAAGAAATAAGTGCAAGTCATCAAGCGTGGCTCTGCTTGGCTTTTCTTTCTTTCTTTTTTTTTTTTTTAATCAAATAGTTTGGTGATATAAAATGGTGATGTGAGCTGATGAGGGTATCAGCATGAGTTTTCAAGCAGAGTCATTTGATTTAATGAGGTTTGGCAGCAGTTCCACTGCTTCTGTCAAAGCCCAATCATATGAAATCTGGATGACTCAGAGCCATTACAGGACCATGGAGATCTTTTGAGTTGTATTTGTTGCAGGGTGCAGTATCAGTAGATCACCTTATTTTGACTTTTTTAACGGTTTGGCATTACATAAGTACAGGGGCGGGTGAGAAGCTCAGGTCTTTATTTCACCAAGAGCAGTGCTAGTTATGATATATGGCCAGCCACGTCCAGCAGGAAAATGGGGAGAAAAAAAAAAAGTTCTGAATTACACGAGGCAAGCTGTTACGGCTCAATAACCCAAGCCTGTAATCGGCTCACATTTCAAACACACACACACACACACTCTCGCATTCAGACAGCCCTTGGTTGGGCAGGTTTTTTACGAGGAAGCACACCGCACGAAGTGATCAGCATATGTTTTGTTGACATAAATTTAAAATTTATTGCCGTTGTCAAAAGTGACTGTTGGACAAAGTCGATTATTAACTGAGTAAATGGCCTGAGAGAGTTTTATGTGAACTTCCTTAATGGCTACAGTCAGTCTGTTTCAAATCACCCTCCCTCCCTCCCCGAGCTGCCACCCACCACACACACACACGCACACACACACACACACACCTCATCATCTATTTCAGAAGCACAACATGAAAGCAGACAGTTACGATGGGATTTGAGAGAGTGTGTGTGGAGAGGTCTATTCGAGCTCAATCACTGAGCTGAGACCAAATATTTTAGTATCCTTTTACATATCATTAAACATTGTTGAAGCTGAATTACTGTATATTATTAGCTCTGCTTAGACACACAAAGTATTTCAAATATGCCCCAAATACCGACTGTTGTCTAGTGTTGACACATTATTCTACTCTGTTTCTATATTTCTAAAACACTCACCTCTATAAGGTGCCTTTGGTTTTCTTACCTTGGCTGTGCAATGAATGGTACACCTCTCGGATGGCAGACAGAGCTTCCTGGGGCTCTGCCAGTCAAGAAGTCAGGCCGATTTGAAACATAATGTCAGCACACTCAGCTGTGTTCTGGCCCCAGAGGATCAAATCTGATATGGTTCAAACATGACCCATACAGGTACAGTTACTGATTTGAGCCGAGGATCAGCTCTGTTAGCTGCACCCAGGCTAGCCTTTAGTCATTGTCACCAGCCGGAAATTGGAAGATTGTACTTGGCCTGGTTTTGGTGCATTTTTCATGACGAGCCTGGCACGAATCTGGAAATCAAGCGTGCCAGAGAGAAGCCAGCGCTGGGCCAAGCAATTTTGGCTGCCTGGGTTTTGCCCCTACTGCAATACAGTTTGTACATTAGCTATTGTAGCTAATGTCACCACATTTTCTGTCCATTTTGATATTTCGTTCTTTCGTCAAAAGATGTTTTCATTTTGCGTATTGCCTTAATATTGTTAAATGCCAAAAGAAAAGGTGCCATTAGTGTTGCAATAGGACAGCTTTCTAAAAGTCCTAAAGCTTCCCTTTAAGGACTGAATCACTGGAACAGTTACCATTACCATTCTGTTGAACATCAAGTAATGTGCTGTTTCAGTGAGTATAGTGCTAGCTGTTGCGGATAAATTTAACACACTCTCAGCCAGGGACACACACACCCAATTTTGCTCATCAACACGCCATTTGGGGTGAAAATACATGGCATGGCTTTCACTTCTACTGCCCTTAATAAGTCCATCCATACCTTATCAGTGCTCTGTCTGGGGGGCACAATGGTCAGATTGAGGAGGGACACAAAAGGCCTTTGAAAGGCTTTGTGCTCCGTGTGTGTTGTGTCGTGGTTTACCGCTTGCGCGTGTTTTGCTCTTATCAGAGGGAGAGTGTGCGAGCACATCACCTATGATCCTGGAAGGAAAGGAAAACACATTCCTTTGTCCGTTTGGTTGTTTGTTGGTGAATTTGTGTCATTCATTTGGACGATCTCGTCAGAGACTAGATCATTTTAAGATATGCCCTGAAACATCAGTTAAAATGTGAAGTCATTATTGAAGGTCTGCCATCATGAGGGAAGAATTCCAACACAGAGGTGGCCGAGATGGCAGATTGTCCAACGGCAGTTGCCTCAACAGACCAGAATGCAATGCAGCTGTAAGGCGATTGCTATTGATTTGTCCATAGCACGCTTTGATGCTGTATTGTTATGCCTGCGTGCCTTTGCTTTTGATCAAAGGCAACAAATTCAGATTTCTCTGCTGGTTGTGGAGCAGCATTCTGGGGAAAAAAACTATTAAGTGGCATTTTTTCATTAAAGTACATCACATCACAATATAACTCCCGGAATGAATGTGCAGTCACACAGATTGATATCTAACGGTGGAAGAGTATTGTTTCCTTTCTCGGTTGTGTCATTTATCTGAGTGTCACTTTCTCTCCCTTTTTGGCTTTTCAAGTGTACCTCGTTCCCTTTTGGGGAGCATTTGGCATTTATAGGGCCTTTTAATTACTCACTGCTTGCCAAAGGGCTGTCAATCTCGCCTTGGGTTTCCAGGTCCTCTCCACAAATTCTAACCACTACAACGATCATGACTTGTTCAACTCACCTGTGCATTTTATTTTACCGCACTTCCTGTCAGGTCTCAAGGATGTTTTGCAGCTGTTGTCACTAAAGTCATACTAGACTTCACTGCTTAATAATTTCTGCAGCCACTACCATAAGACATGCCATAATCTCTCTGTGTCTGTCTCGGTCTCATCCCCGCTCTGTCTCTCCCCACCCCTCTCGAGGCACAAAAGAGAGCTGTAAATCAATTTGCATTCGACATCTGACATCAATCAGTCATGTTTTGGGAGAGTGGCACCACCTCCTCCTCCGCAGCTTTGTTGAGAGACGGCTGAAGATGGATGGCTGTCATCTCGCCCAAGTTGAGCAGATCTCTTATCAAGGGCATTGTTTCCCCAAGAATGCCTCGTTTTGTCTGCCAGAAGCATAAACTCACCTGAGTATTGAATCGTGCACTTGTCCTGTGCGAACTTGTGGTGTATTGCTTCAGCTTTTCAGTCTCTGTCTTCAACGTTATTTTAATTCAGAAAGATGCAAATCAAACCAAAGCTCAAAGAGTTATCAGCGGTGTTTTTTGTACCATCTCAATTTGAACTTGATTGGAGCATTATTGTCAAAAAGATGACACTTGTCTCTGGAGGTTCACAGTGTGAAAGAGCAGCAGCTTTGGTTTAATTAAATGTGCCGAATGTGAAACAGCACCAGCTCGACTAACAATCATTACAATCATGGGTGCGTGCACCTTTGTGTGCCTCAGTCAAGGCTGTATTTGTAGTATTTGAAGGTATTTGAAGTTCTCGGGAGGTTTAAGGCACTGTGGCAGTTGTTTGGCAATTCGTGTCACCTTAATTGCTTTAGAGCACTTTGAGATATCTCTCAAGAATAATATGCTTTGTACTGAGCCGTGGGGTCTTTGAGGATTTCGTAACAGAGAGTGAGGCGAGGCTAGACTTTCTGTTGTCAGATGTTATTTAGTTACCTAACCTTCAAGGCCTTTACTGCATAATCAAATATTGAACCTTAGTCTTGTCTGACCTTGTGCTCTTAAACTATGTTACAACCTAATGACTGTCTATTTGGGAACAGACAATTCATTGCGCATCAGATTTTTTTTTCTTCAGGCTACACATCACCTTAAAGTTTAGAAAGCAGTAGTCAAAAACTGGCCCATAAATGGTTCATAACACTAAGTAGCTGTCTTATGTGTTTGCCTGAATAAATCATTCTATTTCCCTTTATAGCTCCTTATCCATCTGCAGCACTTGAGATGTAGGGAGTTGATAATGCCTCTGCTTGAATAGCACCTTGTGATTTACAGCACCGAGTCATGGTCTGCTGCTCCCCTGCAGAAGAAAATGTGTGGTAGCAGAGCAGCCTGTTACACTGATGGTTATTGTTATGTGCCGATGTTATGACTGATAGAGTGTGACCCTTTCTCTCAAATTGCAAAAGTGCTCAAAGTCGGTCATGATAAAAAGAAAAAAAACACTTTGTTAGGGACACGTCGTCTGTTTGAGTGACGTGCATGCACATTAAGCTCTGCACGGTATTGTTTAACAGTGTCCAGACTTTGAAACGTTTTTGTTTTTGCTCTTTGTCAACAGGAAGATGCACAGTGGTATGAAGACCTACGGTTGTGAGCTGTGCGGGAAGAGCTTCCTGGACAGCCTCCGTCTACGGATGCATTTGCTGTCTCATTCAGGTAAAGAAATCAAACCAACCCAAAAGCCACAAGCCCATACTATGATCACTGTTGAGTACCTCTTGTTTTCATTGCTGGTTTCACTATTGATTATAGAGAGTGGCTGGTGGTAAACAGCTCCTTAAAGAGTCAAACCAAAGATGGTCCATGCCATGTGTGTTTTTTTTTAGTTTTTTTTTTATTACCTATTTATTACAAATAATATTTTTTACAACACTGTTCATAATTATGCTGCAGGGGTTTCAATTTTTTTTAAATGTGAGTTGGTTCCCATTGATTTTTTTATTTATTTATTTTTATTGTGGTTTATAACTGAATTGGTGTTGGTGTTCAGTTACAACCACTTCCAATGGCTTCCAATACAATTGGAAACTTGCCCAAAATAAAAGTAACAAATATCTGTTTCGAGCAGGACTCTTGCCAGGATTACAGAAATACTGAGGTCAAGAGTCCAAATTCCCCTGTACCACCACACCCTAAGACATTTTGAACTATCCAACACCTTATTATTATTATTATTATTATTATTATTATTATTATTATTATTATTATTTTAATTTAACCGTTCACTCATGTTTTCTGTAAATTTGATCTCCCTCTTCTTGAGGACAAAACCTTACTGTCCTCAGTGGCAGCTACAGTCGTGAATTTAAGCAGGTTTTACATCCCTTAAAGGTGATTTTGAGAGTTTGTTTAATGAGTAATGTTAATGTGATTCCAAATAAAAGTGTGCTGGCACGCTGGCATGGACCTTTTTAAAAGGAGGCAGATTTATACTTCTGTACCCTGAAGCTTTTACTCTCACATCTCACAAATTTGGTTTACAACTATTCACAGATTCAGAGTGATTAATTCACTATGAATACATTGCGTAATGCATAAACAGATTTTTATATGATATATGTATTTAGAGCCGATGCCAACTTTGAAGTTCCTGCGGCCTGAGCCTTTGAGCTGAATAAAAGAATAACTTGCCTTACATATGCTTTATCTCACTATAAATATACTAGTTTTGAATATGTGAATGTGGAGCATAACCCAGTTTCGGTGATTTGTGGATTAAATAACTCTTCAGCCCAGTAAAGCTTGAGCAGCTGTGGGAAACTTAACCGAATAGGTGCCTGCACATCATCATACTGTCATCCTACACCTCTGCTACATTAGAGGTCTGAGTAGAAGTCAGAACACAGGACACATTGATTGGTCCAGTCTGACACTGTTAACACCCACCCCCAAACTCACCAGCACTCCATGCGCTCTGAGCCTACTTAGCGCAGCGCTGCTTTAATGGCATGGACCGTCTTTTATAGGCAGCAAGGAGCTCCTCACTCCTAAGGCTCTAAGTGCAGATGGTTTATTGAGACACTGTAAAAGCCATGGGACCTCTGAGGGAACCCCTTCTGCACACGCACACACAAACCACCCCCCCCCCCCCTCAAATCCATGTGTTGATGTTGGCCCAGAAACTGAGCCCTCTGTTTGGTGCCCTGCATGTTTTCCAATGGGACACAGTAAGTGGTCTGAATTGTCTACTTGGCATTATTGTTGGTGTCGTTGTTGTTGACAGTGGTGAGGATGCAACCCCCCGCCAGTCACCACCCCTACCACCATTCCCCTAGCCAACTACTGTCAGTAGGCAGAAAACGATAATTGCCAGGATCATTTGTTTGTTCGTATCTCGCCGAAATTTAAACAATGACTGAGATGGATGCTGACACCCCGGCTATGTTGTGACAAAGATGAATGACAAACTCACGCTGTGCCAATGAATTGGCGCTGCGCACGACTCAGCGTGTCAAAAACAAAAGTTGCTCGGAGGAAATATTCACTGTTTATTTTAAAATTACACCCCATTCTTGTGGTCCCTGCTGCACATACAGCACCCTCCCACCCCCGCCAGCTCCCTTCTCACTCACTTGTCAAAGCACAAAGACGGGAACGGCCGTCACGGAAACATATTGGAGGCTGAATGTTTTGGAGCTTGTGTCAGACGTGACGTGACCAGCCCCTAAAGCCTCTGGCTTCTGTTTTTGCGTAGAATCACATGCGATTCAGGAAGCATGAAGTTTTCTTTTTTTTTTTTTTTTGTTATGAGTTATGTCAAAGTGGAAGCTGAGGGTGAGTCAAGGTAATCTTGCGCTCGGATACATGTTGCCCTTTTCCTGAAGTGTGTGTGTGTTTGTGTGCAGCTCTCTGCATGCTCCAGTGGTGATATGCCTTAAAGAGCCATGCTGTGGCTGATAACTTAAGGCGAAGTTCACAGTACACCAAACCACCCTTTATACTTGGTGTTTATGGAAATTATCTGCAGTGGTTTTAATAGTGACAATAACCGTTAAAGGTCATTACTTATCATACACTATCACTGCCCTCCAATGAATGTACTTGTGTAGTGTAATGTTGTCATTAAGTAAGTTTTGCTAATGAATCCAGGAAACGTTAGCAATATTGGAGACTCTCCAAATCAGCGTAGGTAGCAGTGATGATATTGGTAGCAGGAACAGGAGCGACCACATTTTTTTTTTAGCTGAATGTGTATGGGTGTTTAGTGGTGTTGATTGATTCACTGTATTCATTGTAGTGTAAAGTATTTGATTCCACATATTGTGCTCTAAATATGCATAACTACCTCCCTCAACTTAAAAATTCTAAATTTGGGATTAAATTTGTTTAACAAAGCAGCCTTCTGAGTACCTTTACACAGTCATACTGGTGCACAAATTCACTCTATCGGCCCCTGTATCGGTAATTAGTGAGTTTTTCCCCATGAAAACTAGTGTCAGCCTCAGGAATCCTGATAAAACAAAAAGTCGGGCCTAGCAGAAGAACATTTTGTTCATCCCATTTATATCAGTGCAAGCCGACAGCTACACTCAATTAAAAAGCATAAAAGTTTATAGTGACCACACTCATTAATTTAAAGTGACAAATA
This sequence comes from Protonibea diacanthus, assembly GCA_028641955.1. Lineage (NCBI taxonomy): Eukaryota > Metazoa > Chordata > Actinopteri > Sciaenidae > Protonibea > Protonibea diacanthus. The sequence continues at coordinate 13,931,380 of CM053990.1, forward strand.
ATGTCATGGGCTAAAAACTTTCCTAAATATTAAGCACTTCCTTTTGCAACACAAAAAAAAAGGGACAGAAAACAAATGGATGGTTTCATATTTAGTCATTAAGTTTTTGACAGTGTTTGCCAACCGTTTCTCATCTTTAATACCGTGTAACCGATTGCAGAGGGTTAACATCGCTCAAATGATTAAATCATGTTTTAATGTTGGGGGAAGCAGGTTTTGTTTCTCATAGAGTTCAGGGATAAAGAAGAAGAAGTGGTATGGCAGGTATGTGAGTCTTTTTAAGAGAGAGATCATGAGTACTTTTTTGATGAAAGACCACTAGTGTGGCAGAAAATGTGTCATTTAGGTGTACGTCAGGACATAAATACAGTCGTCCAGGAGGATATTTGTGCTCTCTGAGTAGATTTTCAGTAGCTGAATAAAGCTGAATGAAAAATCTTTTGATATCAACAGGTAAATAATTACTCTCAATCTGTACCCTTTGACATAAGGTGAACACTGTGAGGGACGATCAAATGGAAAAAAAAAAAAAAGAGCATTGAAAACTCGAGGAAGAACCACATACTCCACCTTGAGAAAGGCAACCGAGCGGAAGATGTGGGCAGTGTATTTTTAGCAACAGTGGCAGCAAGTGCACAAACTTCTTTTTTTTTTTTTTTTTTTCTTTGGTTCTCTTTTTTTTTCCTCTTTCCAAGCCGGGGCTGTGTTGACGCACGACATCAACCTGTACTGTTACACACATCAGTGTTGATTCATAGCCGCTTTGGTCTGGCGTAAAAGGCAAGACAAGCGCTTCTGTCGAGACGAGCGACGGTTAGGGAAGAGACAGCACTGAGGCAAAGCTTCTTTGATAGTTTTTGTTGTCTTTTTTTTTTTTTTCTCTCCACCTCCACCTCCACCGTTTGACTTTCAAGGTTTTTTTTTTTTTTTTCTCTCTCTCTCGGTCTGACGCCGTCTCTCGATTTTTATCATGTCTCTCTGTAATGATGACACTTCACCGAGTCCCAAAACCCTCAACCTCAGCCCCTCCTCCTCCTCCTCCTCTTCCCCCTCCACCGCCGCCACCGCCGCCATCATCCCTCAGCTCGCTTCAGAAAAGACAGAATATTGGGGAGATGAAGCGAGAGAGTGGAGAGGCTTTTTGGTATGCGCAGCGTGTCGTGGATGTGGAGCGTTTCAGACGCCGCCGCCGCTGCTGCTGCTGCTGCTGCTGCTGCCGCCTCCTCCTCCTCCTCCCTCCTCTCTGCTTTCCACTCTGTCTCTCACTCTCTCTCTCTCTCTCTGTCTGTCTGTCTGTGTGTGTGTCTGTCTGTCTCTCTGTGCTTGTTCTACGGAGGATTTGGCGGCTTGCCAGTCTGGGCTGCTTGCCACCACTGAGGGTACAGTATGTACAGTCTACCTTGTGCCAGCTATTTATTTTTTTTTCCCCTCTCGTCTCGTTCTGTCTGTCCTCTCGCCACGTTGTTTTTTTGTTTGGTTTTTTTAATCTCCGCCTGACGTTTAGTGTTTGACAGCGTTTGCTGAGCCAAAGCCTGCAGATGGAGGTTCAAGCAGGGTGGAGAGCTGTGACTCAGCCCCTTTTGGGTGCATTTTGAGGTCCTAGATGTTGTTTTCTTCAGACGATTGCTGCACTTTAACACTGCCGATGGACAAATAATGCCAATGTTTTGAAAACCATTTCATGCAAACTGATTGCCCTGAAAAAAAGGGAATACGTTGCATTTGATTCCAGGCCTGAAACAGCAGCTAAGTCACAATGGAACCCGAGAATAATTCTGAATTACATCAGTGCTCGTGCTGGAAACTGAAACTTGAAGCATCTGAAGTTTGCACTGAATGTCTTGTCAGATTCAAGACAAAAGTACTTAGTCAAGGCCCATTTTCTGGAAGTTTTGATCTCCTCAGCGTTTATAACAGTTTAGCAAATTTATCTGAGTTTTCTTTATCAAACCACGGTAAGGAATAAACACTTTATATTCTTCTCTCTTATTACTCTTCTCAAAGTACGTAAACTCTCAATATTAGAGAAAAAGACACCGATGTGCCATATGAATTCATTGTCCAAAAACCATAATCAAAAAAAGAATCTGTTTTTTAAATCTGTGTGTATGAAAGTGTGTATGTAAACGTCACCATCAGACACAATAGACAGCTAAAAGAGGAGAATATGAGTGTGTGTGTGTTTTTGAAGCTCATCTAACAAGACCAGACCAGACTGATATGATTCACAGTTTGTTTTCCGAGCGAGCCAATGCAGCATAATAAGATTACAAATAAGACTCTCCCTGAACACCCGCATCGCAATCTCCGTTCGCACCAACTTTTCATCTCACTGCCTTTATGGCTTAAGAATCTTAATCCCCCGTTTACAGTATGTATACATGGCAAAGAGTCCCTGGATTAGCCAACTCTGTGCGTCTGTGTGTGTGTGTGAGAGAGAGCCGGAGCACATTAAAAAAAGATCTTTATTTAAGCAGTAGTCACAGGCACAAGTGTCTTGCTCAAGGGCACAATGTGATGATATATGAACAGAGAGATGATCTCTGTAATGTGTTGTCTGGCAGTGAAGGAACCGAAAGGAGTATTTAAGTACAGAGATGGATTAGACCATTGACTCGCCTTTATTTAAAAAGTGTCAAGTGCCAAATTTCGCCATTGTTGCTCGGTTATATTCCTAAGCGAGTGTGCATTGGATTATTCCCGCTATAGATCAGAAAACACACTTACTTCAGACTGCATCCTACTTACTACTCATACAATTACTTAGCACTGATTCACTGAGCAGTTTGACACATTCTGGTAAGAGAAATAAAAGAAATAAAACATGTCTATACCTGCAGGTATTAAAAGAAATATTGTTTTGCCCCCCCGTTGTTGTATTGGCACAGATGTCAAGCCCAGTTTAGGTAAAGTAAACTGTAATTGCAAATAGTAAGAACATATCACAAGTTCGAAGGAATGTATTCATTCTGCCTAGAAAGTTTGCACAATACTACAGAATGACAAGCACATGCAATATTGAGCTAAACTGTTTCAGACAACCGTCGTAGTTTACCCACAAACACATCTTATCTCCGAATCCCTACGTTATCGAGGGAAACATGACTTTACTTGTTAATCTCTCTGCCATTTTGGGTCATATGCTACCATTGTGTGATGGTGTGTCACACGGGTTTCATCAGTTTGGTATGCCTGTGTTTGGTTTGTGCACTAGTCAGCCAGTACAGTGTATTTCCAGAATGAGGTTTGCCATTTGGAAAAGTGTTTCTGACCAGACCAGAAGGGAAATTTATCTTTTACGACACCTCAGCTGGTAGCATAGCATTATGTTCCCTGTTGGTGGGTCTTTTTGGGCTGTATGCTAAAAAAAGAAAAGCTGGGATAGGTAGGTTACTTAAAGCCGCTTTGTGTAGAAATAAAACAGCGCCGCCCCAGTGGTAGTGTCGCTAAAACATCGGAGCCCTGTCCTACTTTCACTACCAGAGACTTGAATGAAGGAAAAGAACATTAACCAAAGGGTTTTTAAAGAGAAAAAAAGTGTGCTGTGTTCAGAGAAAAAGCTGGGTAATTATTTTGTTCTATAGTTTATTTGACCTGAATGGTGCACATTAAATAACATTATTGTAAAAGTGCCAGAGTTAGCCAAAAGTCTAGTTTCCCTGCTGTCTCTGACCAGATGTTCATCTTGGCTCCCTAAAATTAAAAGCTTTGTTCCAATCTGATCTCAATCAGCGTGGGAGTGAAATGCCCACGTAAATGTCCAGAGCGTTTAGATGAGGAAAAATGCAAAGAATTTGGATATGAACAGTGCGAGGCGGTAGAGCTGTTTTCCCATTGCTCTTTGTCTGCATTTCTATCTCCGTGGCGTTTGTTTGGCTGTTTGGCTGTCGGCTGGTCGGCTGTTTTGGCGTTGTGCCGGTTCTTCCCTCACAGTGATGACGACATATTTGTGCCGGCAGGTCTGGATGTTCTGCCAGCATTCCAGCATTTATGATCGCTCGCAGATGTGAGTCCAGGAACACACTGTACTGTACCCAAACCCAGAAATTAATGAAACTTGACTGCCTTCCAGGCCACAAATTCCTAAATGTGTGTGTGCGTGTCTGCCTGTGTGTGTGTGTGTGTGTGTATGCATGAGTGAGAAGAGAGACAGGAGACTCAAGGGAGGGAGGATGGAGGAGGGGGGAGTGCTATTAAAAGCAAGTAGTAGGAAAAGAAGTAGTTCAGAAAAAAAATAAAAGTATGGTCCAAAGTGTTAAGCGGTTTGCATGTACATTTTTTTTTTCCTACAGCTGATGTTCTGTTCTGCATGCATGCACACACACACACACACACACAGACACATATATCACTGCTGTTTCCCCTGGTGCATTAACACAGGGTTACAGACAGAGCGGATAAACAGCAGTAGCTCATGCTTTAGTAGCATAACATTACTCCTTCTCTGCAACTTAAAGCCCCCCCCCCGCCCGCCGGCCCCCCTCTTCCCTGCACTTCTTGTAATACTTCCCCTGGCCTGTTGATTTACTGTTTCAAACACCACTGGGATAGTGCAGCTGGACAAATCTCAACTGGGTTGTATTATGAGATGGGAGGGCACGACGTCAGGGACAGACAAGCGAGAGGTGACACAGCGCAGGGGTCGACTTATAATACTGTAGCATCTGCCGTTGCTGCCGGTCTGATATTTTTATTTCCCTACCAGAGACCGTGGGGGTAAGAGAGGGCGGGGGGAGGGACTCATTAGACCCCTCTGTCCTCAGCAAATGTGTCTTCATTGGAAACGTGTTGCTCTCAGCAGCTGCGCTCCTTAGGCAGTGTGCTCCGTGTACCTGTGCCGTGGGCTTCTTGGAAATGCTGTGTTTCTAAAGAAATAAAACATAAAAATAGCCAGGGCCGAACAGTACGTGAGTGATGATCCTCTGGGTGATGGAGTCTCTTGCTGGCCAGGTTGACAGCTCTGTGTCTGGAAGCACACTCAGACTAGATGGCCTTAAATGTCATTTTGCTCGGCATGGTTCTGCCTGACACCTGTAGCTGCCTTCCTGGAAGAGGCTGTGAAGATATTAACTGTAACTTGCACTGCTGTCACTTACCGGCAAAGGATGTCTCACTGTCTAATAATAAGTATCATAGTATTCCATTGAAGGGCTGCACAATTCATACTTTGATACTGAATGGCTTTTACAGGTGTTAAAGTATGTGCAACATTTTTTAGCAAATGGCTCATCCATCTGTCTACTCATTTATCTTGGATGGTGAAACCGAAAAGATTGGTAAGAAACCGTCTACAAGACAAATTATGCAAGCTAGTGCAATAGCAGCTAGCCCCAAAATGACATCAGGTCTTTGGCTCTCTATACACAAGACAAATAACACTGTCTTGCGCAGACTGGTATGAAATTTGCACATTCATGTTCCCCAGAGGATGAACCCCGTTATCCAGCACCATTCTCGGGATGGTTATTTTTTTATTTTTAGCTTAAATTCTGAATATGTTGTTTGTTCTTTTCAACATATTTATATGCTTCAGCAGCTAAGGATTCAGCTTCAGATTTTTAGCCTCGTGAAATATTTGATACAGTATCCTTGGACCTGCTGTAAACAAATCCATTTGTTATCTTCCACCTCATTTCACTTTAGAACAACACACTTCCCATGAACCCCATGGCTGCCTGTCACACTTTTCTTGCTTAACAAGGATAAATATTTTAGGAGTGGTTTTCATATTTGTCACTTACACTCTGTTCACCATCTGATAAGACCAGACAAAGTTTACACAAGAAGAACGGGGCCTCTTCCTGTTTTCTGATGTGCTGATTTGTTAAAAAAAAAAAAAAAAAATGTACATGTGAGACTAGTAGAGGTTGACACTCTTCTTGACAATGATCCTGTTTGTCTGTGGTCACAAGATGAATGAGGGGATCATTCATTAATGCTACAGTGTGACACGAGCACCTCACACTTACATAAGTATGTAAATCAATTTGGCTATGGTGAATTTTTATTAAGGTTGCATTTACTTATTAGTCTAATATCTTCAGTATGCAATTACATACATTTTACCCGGGACTACATGAAAACAAAACATGAAATTGACATGAAATGCGGGAAAGTACAAATAATTTCCGTGCTTTACATGCATACAATAGAAAATCAATACATGGGAGTTAATGATATGCACTTGTCATGAGCAAAGCTACTAGCTGCAATGGTTAAAATCCACAAAAGAACCACTAACAAATGTACTTTTAATCATGTACTTAGCAGAATCTCTACAAGTAACACAATTTAGAATCATCCGTGCAAGCTCTTATTTGCAAGATGTGAAAAAGATGAATCCTCCCTGAAGCATAAATACCACTAATGAAATAATTCCACAAGTAATCAGCTTTTGTCAAACAAGCAGCTCCAGCAGATTAGTATGTAATCAAATTACTGCAGTCCTTTTTTTTCCTGTAGTACCGGTTACTCCTAAAGTCTGTCAATCAAAAAGTTAGACAGGGAAGCTCAAAGTTGACTTTTTAGCCCTCTCTATTTTCAGACATGAAGGAAAAAACAAGAGGACTTGATCTTATTCCTTTTATTACAGGGATATTGCAGCTTTAAATCCTTTTGGTTGCTAAGTAGCGAGTGCCCCTGTGCTCCCTTAATGGGCCTGATTTGGTATTCCGCTCTGATGCCAAGTCTTATTTTTGTATGCGAGACAAAGTGTTTTGATGGAGGGTGATTGCTGAAACGTCTGTGTGTCTACCAAAGGCTGTTTTATTTTTTTTTTCGTTCTTTCTTTTTCGGTGGAGAGTGAGAGTTTTATGGCCTCTCACAGTACAGTACACTTTGTGCCTTCTGCTCAAAACAAGAACACAGTCGATTGAATTTTGGATTCGCTTCATCATCCCTCCCTCCTCCCAGCAGCTTTGTTGTCAGCGAGCAGCATGTGTGTGTGCGCGAGCGCGCGCGTGTACGTGTGTATGTCTGAGAGAGGGAGAGAGAGAGATGTGAGTGCTCATTGTGTGTGCTAGATGCATGTGTTTTGTGCGCGATGTGTGTGTGTGTGTGTGGTAAAAGTCAATTATTGCAAAAGCCTGCCAATTAATTTGCTCTCCTGGAAATTCGAATGATACTGTAGAACGCACATAAACACACGTGTACACACGAATCAGACGCGCACACGCTCGCACACAAACATGCGGTTAACCATACACAAACACACACAGACACACACACACGCATAGACTGCTCACCATTAACTTGAAAGGAGGGAGAAGATGCACAGGCTGCAGACATTTGTTTGCTCCAGAGTGTGATGTTAAATTAGGTCGTGCGTGTGTTTGTGTGTTCTGGGGGGGGGGGCTCTTACTGGCTGAATAGTGAACGTTGCTCAAGGGGGCTAGAGAAGGATCAGGTGGAATTGCTCGGCCTAGTCTCCAGGTATTCTGGGAGTGTCTTTTTTTAGGTAAAGGGTCCTTCAGACTGTCTCAAGGCGTCCAGATGACAGAAGGGCAGAGCTGATTGTGTTGTCCCCCGTAGCACTTATCTGGATACAATGGGTCTTGGTTTTAAGGCACTCACAGGGCAAGAAATAGAAACCCATGTATAGAGCGACGCAGTCTAATGCCTACAGGAAAAAAAAGGGGTGTTCTGTGGGGAAGTGGTGTAACCTCTCTACACAACACCTATACACCTGGTGTTTAATGCAGTGCGTGCTGCATATGACAAACCCAGATGGCCTTTAATGCGTTGCAAAATGAACAGTGCACTACGAAAACATGTATTTGCAAATACTGTCTGGTGTGGTTTGAGTATTTTAAAAAAGAAAAACCAAAGTTTACCAAGGAAAACTTCAGTTATGTAAAGACTTAAAAAAGAGAGTGTGTGTGTGTGCGTGCGCGTGTATGTAAGTGCAGTACTGGCGAGGTCCAGTTGTGCAGCTCTGTATAGCAATTAGTGGTCTGCCACAATTGGAGGAGGTGCTGTTATGTGTATCTGGACAGCACGTGTTGATATAAATTTTTATCTGGTTTGTTTTTTTTAGTCTTTGATCTGTAATTATTGCTCGCAAAAGATCTTAACATGGATCATTGAAGTTCCACAATCTTATCTCACTTCTTGCATGTCAATTCAAAGTAAGCCTTCACGCATGTACAGGTGGGTGCGTGTGGTGTGTGTGTATGCGAGAGAGAGAGAAAGGTGGGGGGGGGTTGTTAAAGGGGTTTAAATGCATTACAACCCCCCCCCCCCCCAAAAAAGAAACAAAAACGGAAAAAAGCAGTAGCAGTGATGAGAGGTGGGTAGTACAGGGGGGAGATAAGGTTGTGAGAGCAGGAGGCTAAATTTAAATCGTAATTGGCCGACTTCCACAAGCTTGTGGGCATTTTAATGAGTCATAATAACTTCATTTAAAACCAGCTGAGCAGAAAATAGATTGGAGAGGAGCCTGTGGCTAGTATGGATTTGTGTTGCTTTGTGCGAGTGTGTGTGCACAGGCGGGCGTGCGTGCGTGCGCGTGCGTATTGAGCTTGACTGTAAAACTGCCAGACCCGCACGCACAGACACACACGCGCACGCGCGCGCATGCATACACACATACAGAGTCAAGGAACCAAGTGGTGCGACATGTATCCAGGACAGCTCACAGAACAACACTGAGCTGCTCCTCATGCAGTGTTTGTGTGTTGATAGACCGTAACGACACAATCAGCACATTTCTTTTTTTTGGCCTTTTTGAGCTTTATTGTGTAGAGACAGCTGAAGAATGACTGGAAATGTGGGAAGAGGGAGATTGGGAATGACATGCAGGACAGAGCCACAGGTTGGATTTGAACCCTGGGCTGTCGCGACAAGGACTGAGCCTTTGCACATTGGGCGGCTGCTCTACCGGCTGAGCTAAACAACACCCCACAATCAAGACATTTGTAACGTGATGACCATGACAGTGTTTGTCAGACACACTCATATCTAAGCACTCGATATCCAAATCATTTCTGGGATGAGGATGGAATGGATTTGCAAAAGAGCAAAACAACGAAAGAAAATGAAACCATGAATTCAAGACCACAGTCCAACCCCACAGGCGTTTTCATATAAACCTGATCAGACCTGTTGTCAGGAATATGTGGTATGAGGGACATACTGTACATATCACTGTTTTTTGTGGCATCTGTTGGGGCGAAACCAGTTACACCTTTACCATTAATAGACACAGACAATACAGAGTTAGTTTGTTGACCTAATTCCCAGCCTACCATTGCTCCACCCACGTCTAATGATAATTAGTGGACTACAATGCATCGTAAACAAATAACGTACAATCGATGGTCAACTAGCTACCATTGTGTGTCACATGGATGAGTTTCTTCTTGTCATGCAAGAAGAATGGTAGTATGGTAGTTGCTGGATAAAAAAAGAATGAACCAAAAACATGTTCCCGGGAAGTCTGTGATTGCCAGAGTCTATCCAAAAAACACAATTCATCCAGTCCACAAGCAGACTTCTGCAGATTTTTAGAGAGTCCACTTGGGGTGCAGACTTCACCAGACTTAACTGATTTAACAGATAAAGTTAGCCTAAGTTGAAAATTAAGATAACTTATTATGAACATGTAAAACAATGACTGTTAAAAATGATATTCAACCACTTTATCATACAGAAAAGACAGTTGCTTCAATTGTTCTCAATTGTTCAGCAATGAGTGAAACATACTTGGGGCTTGTGTATCAGCAGCTTCATAGTCTCACACTTTTTCAGACTTCACGTGGTGCCAGTGAACACATCACAGCACATACAGCTGTACAGAGGGTGGATGGAAATTTCATTTAATTTTCAGCTGTTTTCATTTACAATTATAGCTGATTCCTGCCCACATTATATCGCTTACTGGAGAAAGTTTTTCATCAAATTTTGTGTCAGATTATTTTGATGATTTTGTACATAACTAAAAAAAAAAAAAAACTTACACATCTTCCCTCTGTATTGATCACTTCACATATAGTAATGTAAGACTATCTCAGTGCCGCAGGCCTTTTGTCATGTGTGCTAATATATCCAAGCGTGAAATGTGCTGTCTGTCTGACGTCGGTGCGTCTTGTAAACTGTCCGGTCTGCTGTGAGCGCAACTGAAGCTCTGTAGCTGTCAGCCTGCCGAAACACTTACTGTCGCATCAAATCAGAGCCTCCTCTGACAATCCTCCCCGTGTACCGTTACCATCATCTACTGACGAGCTGGATGGGAAGTCACACCTGAAAGTCAAGTGAGTGTTATTCCATGAGACGGACAGCATGTGACGGGAAAAAAAGAGTGAAGCCACTGTTCCTGTTTCAAAAATGCCTCAGATTTCTCCAGCATTATGCCCAACAGTAAAACATTGTTCTGTTAATGACATAACAGTGTGTCATACATTCACGACGGCTATTAGATTTTCACTACCACTTGTCGCAGCTTCTGTAATGAGCCCCCGGTATGCACTGACATCGGCAGAAATGGAAGTCAGCCGTTCAATTTTGACAGCTCCATCATTGTGCAATGACAGTGTGTGTGATTAGGCAGGTTTTACATGAGTGTAGACAGTCACACACACATCTCCGTTCACATGTCCTGTTCAGTTCTTCTTCTGTTTATTGGCCTGCTCGTGATGCCCGGGCCTTCTGATCCAGGCCTTAGTTTGTCGCTGGTGTTCTTGTGCTGGGCAAATAAATTTTAGATAACTTTAACTGCACCATGTGACAGAATGTGATGTGATGAATGAAGAATAATTCAGAAGGGTTTTCTTTTACCCAGTCCAGACAGCATAACTCTATAAATGTTGCTTTTTAATGTTGCTTTACACTCATATTTTTTAAATAAAACTAAAGACTTCTACTAATTCTTTTGACAGCTTGTTCCGAACTTGCTTTAGCATACTAAAATTGTGTTTATAGATTTGAATGAAATGTCATTACAGCTTCTTTCTTTTTCTTTTTTTTTTTTGCAAAGGATCAAGATTTAGTTACAGTCCCAATTGGGAAAACAGAGTGGGGGGAATGTTTGTGACACAAATGGTAATAAAAGTAAATATTCTCTCAGGCGCGACCTTTTTATTGCATTATGTAAGTTGGCCAATAGCTCTGGGAAACTTTTTAGATCAATTTCGCAGCGCAGATTAGAAAGCTATGAATCCCATTTATGGAAGAGCTCCCTCATGAAATGCTCTTTGAAACTTTTATATTTTCGGATGAAGAGAGAATGAACCCGGCTAAGCAAAGATCTGCCGACGGCACTTTCATGTGGGGGGAAGAAAGAAAGCAAGAGAAAGTGAAAGGAGACAGAGCGAGCGAGGCGGAGGGAGAAGATAAAAGCACTCCCAAAGCCATCTGGAAGTAGCCAGGACACACAAGGATTGCTTTTATGCTACTAATTCCACTGGGAGGTGCGACATAAAAGCAAAGCATGGATATTGTGTTATAACTGTTGAAAACAAGCAAGTGGCCATGGAATACTAATATGGCTGGTCAGAGGGAAAAGCACAAAGAGTAAACAGGCTTTTTGGATGCCCCCTTCCTCAGAGGATTTTTTTTTTGGTGGAAGGGGTTAGGGGGTACACGGTGTATTGATTTGCAACTATTACTGAATGGCAGTGCTTACAGACCACACTGCCATTTTAAAGTCAACTCAACACACATCCAAGGTCCCATGCTCAGTCTCACATCCAGAGACGTCTGTGACCCATGTCTACCTCCTTCTCCATGCTTATTTATCTTAACTTAGTCTTGTTGTACATGACTCATTGCATGTTGTGTAATATTAATAAAAGCATCGGTATCGGTTGACAATCTTGCAGGCAGTTTCAGAAACACTGTCTTTCAGGCTGCACCACGTGTACACCTCAGTATCTATTCCATTTGATAATTAGCTGTCAACTGTGTTCAAATGCATGATGAATACTGATGAGCCTCCATAATTTGTTTAAGTTATATTTCTTGGGGACACACCCATAGCATGAACTGCCGGGTCCCAAGTTTGAGTCAAGTCAGGGTTGCATTTCTGCTCTCGCAACATTCAGTCATGATTTCAGATGACACTGATGACAGCATTCTCAACAACCTATGCCAAATATGACGTTCTTATTAAAACAACATGACACAATAAATCCTCTCAGCAACGCGATTTGTTTGTTTGTTTGGCAGGGCTGCACACGGATACACCAGTCGCTCTTCTCATGTTGATTCTAGTCTCTGCTTCATCCAGTGGTCAATACTTTGGTACTGTGATCATTTCATACAGAAATGCTGGACCCTGTGATATTAAAACACTTCTTGGTGCTACCACAAGTAACCACAGGTGTCACCAAGTCAACAGATTTCAAGTCTTATTGGGAGTTGGGTTTAATTTAGGGTTTTGAATAAGCTAGTTAACGGAACGTCTCGTTGTTCCCAAGAGTAAATCTAGAATCAAAAGCTTTAAGACGTTTCCATGTTGCAGTAGGCGTTAACAGCTCACTTATTAGGGTTTCTTATAGGTCTTTTTTTGGAAGCTACTTTACCCAACTGCATGTTGCATCACATCAAATATGCATCGTATGATCACACAGAAGGAACTTTAAAGTATTACTGGAGGCTACAGTGTTAAAAAACGTGTGCGTAAGCATGCTGCAAACAACACTATAAATATAGTCAGCCCAGACATCACCCTGTTTGTTTTAGGTTCTACAGTGTGAACGCAGTGACCCAAAACCAGTTCGCTTGATTAACTGGTTTAAAAGCGAACTGCATGTAAATGTACCCAGTGGAAGTTCTCAAGAAAGAGCCTTTGCTTCATGAGATGTAATCTAAATATGCAAACACATCTCCGTGGGTTAAACTGAAAGACATAAAGAGAACAAAGACATAATGAGTGCACCCAGCATGATAACAGCACCAATACGGATGTTTCTGTCAAGGCTGTCACCCACTTTCAGACTTCTTCTTCTGAAATTCTATGTAAACTGGGGACATTTCCATCCGTTTGGTTGAAGTGAATAAATCGGCTTCTTGAACATCAAAAAAACACACAGTGTCCCACCACGGCTGTGTCTGCTGCCGGTGGCACAGTTTAACACGGATCAAGTTTTGTCTTCGCCGAGGTTAGATGATAAAACTAAACTGAGTGAATCTTAACTGTTATGCAACTGCATACTTAATAGATTTTTGGGGGCAAAGTAATGAAAAAAAAGGGATCGTGTTTAGGGCTTTTCATAATTCAAGTGTATCAAATTCATGCAGGCATAACCGTTTCCATTAAACTAAAAACTGAAATGTCACGGAATATAAAATGTGAATTGAGTGACACTGCATGAAGAGAATGGATCCTAAATGGAAAAATATGTTCAGCAGATAAAAAAAAAAAAAAAAAAACACATTGTAATATATTTAATATATTTTCTTGCTTTCACAACCAGAGACGTGTACATGTTAGAAGAACCACACAATAATTAACACATAACATTAATTATAATTCAACCTGGAGGGACAAAAGTCAAGTTAAATCGATGAATGTTAAATAAAATTTACATCCAGCCAAGAGTTTCCCAAATAATTCAGCAAGGTAACAGGCAAAGAGGTTAAAAAAAAAAAAAAGAAAAAAAAAGCCGACTCAGAGAGCAACTAGGGAGGACAGGCGAACCCTTTGAACCGCACATTCACCATTTGGCCTATTTCTGCCTCAGCTGATTGTACCCCTCCACACCACCACCACTCCAACCACACATACACACACTTCCCGACTTTTGGCCGCCTGCCAGGAGCTGTCATCGCCCCTACAGTATCAGTTCTGCTGTATCTATATCCAGAGCAGTGCGCTCAAAGTGACGGGGCTGCAGGAAGGAGAGGGCAAATCCTGAAATCCAAACAACTTCACTTTGGCCAGGAGGAAAATGATTAGCATATATATATATATATATATATTCTTTTGCACTGAATAAATGCTTTTAGTAATAGTCGTCGCCTCTGTAGAATTGCAGAGAACGTAAGATCATAAGAGGCCTGTTGACAACCTGATTTGCTCTCAAACTATGAAGCATTACAGTTAACAGAATGTGTGAAAATCTGTTTCTCCTTGTCTGGTGTTTATTTAGGGCTCTATGTGTTCATGTATAATTCAGTATACATGCCGTAAGCAATGTCTTTTTAACTTTATTGTAGCTCAAAATGAAAGCAGCTGATGAACGCAGTCAGAAAGCTGAGCTCATGCTCTCATAAATGATAACTAATTGGATCTCAATGTCATCTGTGCTGTGGGTCTGGACAGAATCTAAACATGGGGATTTTCTTCATCTGTTTTTTTTTTTTTGTCTTTCTTTTGACTTTGCTCAGCAAATAATATCCTCGCTCTGACACCCCATTTGGGGGGGAAAACAGATGACTTAATGGAAAAGAGGCGGTAACCTCTGTATGGTGTCATTTGGCAGATAGCGCAGGCTTGACGACTGCCAGTTATGTGGTATTTTGAGGTAAGTTTATTCCCCCAAATAGCTCTTGTTGTGAGATTTCCCTAATTGATCCGATTTGCCCGTTTGAAGTCAGCACTTATTATGTTTTATGTGGAAGATTTAACGGGGTGGAAGAGAGGATTTTGGAATCAAACAAAATAAACAAGTATGTAAATCAATGCACCTGAGTGCAGTAAAAAAACAAAACACAACAGAAAAAAAAAAAAAAAAAACTGCACATTTCAAGCATTTCCTGTTGTTTAGCCATTTGGATATCCTATCGCCGCACTCTCAGCCACGTCTCCAGTTGTTTCTGTTGGCTCAGCTCGGCCTTTTTCCTGAGTTGAACTGACTTACATCAATTGTTTGGCAATGTTTGTTTTTTATCGCTTTATCTATAACTAACATTTATGCCCCGACATGAGAACACGCAGACATAATAGATATTACCTTGAAAAACATAAACCTTTTAGTCTTCTTTTATGACTAAATTTAGAAATAATTTAAAGCGTGTGTATCCTGTATTCCTCTACTTCCAGTATTTCTCTTCCAGTGTGCACTCTTCCCTTCCTTTTTATTTCTTCTTTGTCACAGTTTTACTACCAAGTGATCACTGTATTCCCTGCTTCCCATTCAGGCCCCATGACTCCAGCCTTAATAAACTCAGCATTGCCTTTGACAATGTGTGACTTGAAAGCAGGAAATAATGGGCCCTAAACACTAAATCTTTACAGGTTATTGACCTGGGGAAAGGGAAGGAGAGTGTGTAGGAGGGCGTCCTGCCATGATTTCTCTGCTCGTGTGGCCATTTTGGTTCACTGTATGCAAAAAATAAAAAATAAAAAATGAGAACAAAGACCAGGACAGGAGGAAAGTGAAAGGTTTTGTAATGTTTCCTCACCATCCGACAAGAATGCTTAGGCTAACATGAAACTGCTTGAATGCATTGTGTGTCCACCACGCTGGTTTTTAATGAGCAGGAGTTCATTGTCTCCTGTTACACTGGTAAAATTCCCAGAGACAGCCACAGCTTTTGCTTTGGTTTCATTCTCCAGTACTCCTTGGCAGTCATTTTGCCTGCTACTGCAAAAGCAGAAAAAAAAAACTAACAGTGCAACAAGTGTTGCTTCTGTGTCTAGATTTGGTACAATCACCTTAAACCTCAGCCCACCACCAGCACCCCCCCAGGCAGCAAACGGCAGCCAAAATGAGTTTTCCTGCCCTGATCTAGCAGCCATCTCATCCCTTCCTCACTTGAACTATAAATGCATTTACAGCACTGTAAAGAGGATGTCAATTGCTGGATTCCCAGCAGCTGGCTGGGCAACAGTCAGTGGTGGTCACAGGGGTAAGAGTTCAGCTGCTGGTCAGAGTCTCAGGTCTGGCTGTCTCCCTGTCTCCCTTCCCAGCACACACAGAGTAAAGCTAATATCATATGAAAATTAGCTTTCAGCCCTGCTAGCAGTCCGTCCTTTGCCCTGGAGCTTTGTTCTAAACAACTACTGGCCAAATTACTATAGAATTTGATATGGATTTTCCTGAGCACTGATTGTTTAGTCAAACACTTAAATGACCTGTATTTCAGTGGTGGTCAAACTTTTAAGCTTAAAAAAAACTGTACCCGATGTTGTTTGTTCTGTTGCTGAATGTTGCTACCTTAAGGTGCCACTAGCGGGGCTTTTGGTCTTATTGTTCATACAGAACATGAACAAGATCTGCAAATATCAAGCATTTCTTGAAAACCCGTTTATTGGTAAAGCTCCCTGGACACGGTGTACATTGCAGCAATGATTCAGAACTGCTTTGTGGTTGTTTGAGGGGTGTTGCCAGTTACTGTTTCATTTCAAATTGCTTTGGAAAACTACTGTTTTTTTTTGTTTTGTTTTGTTTTGTTTTTGTTTTTTGTGAAGGACCTGGTTTGAAGTGCTCAGGCAGTCGAAATTCAACAGGAACATTCGCTAGCTGTTCAAGAAATAAACAAGACTCAAGAGGAATTAAAAGAGCAAAGCACGGGGGGGAAAAATGTCAAGGTTTGAAAGATGCTGCAGTAGCTTTCAACAGCACACTTGTGAGATAATGCTGTTGAAAACACTGTGACATTGACTTGTTCTTGACAGTATTATCTAAAAAAAAAAAAATGTTAGTCAGGTGTAGGATGCATCACAGGCATATCTTCCATTTATGCCTGTTGGTTATTCTTCTGGTGGTTGCTCCACTGAATGGCTTTGAGGAGATTATAAATTAACTAACTGCCCTACTGTACTTCCTAGTCTAAATTAATAGCTCTAAAATGACTTTGAACAGAGTGTCAGGTTGATTAGATTTGAAGTCTCTGATCTCAGGTCAGTTCTAATATCAGGTACAGTTACTGATAGGACTGATCATTGCTACATGACAACTGATACTCGAGAATGAAAAATCTGGAAATGCGGAATTCAGAAAGAAGTGAGTTTACCGGACATTTTAAGGCCAGCAGCTCAAAAATGTCTTAGCTGCTGCTACAATAACACAACTGATTTTCCAACTGGACTGTCGATGGTCAGGTTGGATTGTGGGTAATGTCAGTGCCCTGTTTTGACAAGGAAGAAGAATGCGCTCAAAAAAAAACCTCTGACAATGCCTCAGACAAATCTTGAAAACGGAAAACCCCCGCAACAAAACATACAACTTACACAGCCACATCTTGCACAGGCTCTATCTACTCTTATATATTTGCATCTCTGGGTGAATCATATTTCTGCTACTTAACGCTTCCTGCATAACACTGCCAGTTAGCTTGAATTCTCTCTCCAAGGAGTTCAAGGCAGTAAGTTCATAAGGTTTGTCCAATGTTGATTTTTTTTTTGAGCATTGTCAACCAAAAGCTCTCTCCCCCTGACTGGGTTGGTAAATTGCTGTGTGCATTTTCCTACTGTCACAATTTCTGGGCAGTGAAGTCTTCAAAGCTACAAGTTACCCAATGCATTCCCAGGACTGGTTTATTTAGACTGAAAAATCAAGTAAATCTAAAGTTTATCTTATTCTGATTAAGGCCTATATCAACAGACTTTTGTAGACTCAAACTTCAGTAGGTCACTCATGTCAGCGTGTGTTTCACTGGAAGCCCACCCACCCCTGTCCAACTAGGATCTATTAATACCAGGCCCTGAGGCTTGTGAGAAATGGTCCACTTTGGCGTTTTAGAACAGCCTAACTTACTTCCTGCCTCTTCACACCAGGCGAGCCCCGGGTGGTTCCTCTATGCATCCAGCTCTTGTTTCCTTCCTTGCACTTCTTCACACACGTCTATAATACCCACATGCACACACAAGTACACACATCCACCCAAGGCCCTGAAGATATCCTTACGCCTGTGGCCTGCAGGAGCACACGGATACATGTCAAAGCCTCATTTTCTCCTCTCTTTTTGAAAACAGGGGAGGGAGTGGGGGTTGGAAGCAAAGCTGAAAACACATGGCACCTTTCACCTCAAGGGGCAGCCAGGGAGGAGGGGAGGCCAAGGCTTGGAGAGGGTGGGGGTGTTTTGAAACACTTGGTCAGTGTCTGGCAACAGCAGGGTAATTGCTGTTACTGGTCAGCATGGCAGGGCATATATTGTTCTGCGGGTGTTCTTACACCTGGGAAAATTACAAGTTTTTACAACCTGGATCTTATTTTCTTTATTTCACCATCATTCCTAGCTGTTATGAACACGTTTTATTCACCATCTTCATTTTACAGACACTGAGATATGACGCTGTCCGCTAGTTTTATGTCAGGGGCCGCAGGGCATCACAAACAAAGCAATCAGATAACGATAAACTTTTGCTTTAAAACTTCTTTGTGTGACACCTCTTGCTCCGAGTTGTAAAGTTTATTAGTGATGTCCTCACGCCTTGCGAATTAAATGTTTTCTGATAGGAAAAAAAAGACAACCTCAAAACAAAAGTTTCTTTAGGAAACAAAGCCTTTGAGTCATGTAATGATAAAACAAATAGCAGTAACTTTAGACTACACTTGAGCAGCTGTGCAGACAGTCTCAAAGCTGACATGCTAATGTTTAACATGGTTCTCTTAGGTAAGTGTGTTGGCATGCTAAGATTTGTTAATTGGCACAGAATACAGCTGCAGCTTTGACTTGATAACAGTGTTTGATGAATTCAGGGGCAAGCATGAATATTTTTACAAAATAACATGGTAATCCATCCAATATTGTCAAGACATTTTACTCTAAACCAAAACTGTGGTGGTACTGGAAGAAAAATGAAGGAATAGCCAGAACATTAGGATTCATCCTCAGGGTGCTACTAATGTGCATTATGTCATGGCACCCAGTATTTGTCAAGATATTCCAGTCCAGATTGATTAATAAAGTCGAATGGAAGAAAACTTAGAGGAAAGTAAAAGACGTTGGACAACTGGAAAATAATAAAATAAATTCCAGTCATAAAACAACTCATGCAAAATAAAAGAACAGAACACTTTGTACCCAATACCACATTTCCATTCTCTGATTGTAGGTATCTCAACAAGAAGGAGCTAGAAAGTTTAAAGGCAGTTTAGAAAGCTTTAAATGATGCATATGAGCTTGTGTCCATTTGTGTCGGCGCACACTTTAAACCAGGTTTCTCTGACGTCAAGACGGTTTCAAAGTAAGGAGGACGGGAGAGAATGAGGTAGATGGGAGGAAGAGACTGCAGGAAAAGAGGAAGGAGGAGGAGGAGGGACGGATGTGTGGACTGAGATGCCCTCGATCTCCCAGGGGGCAAAAGCTCTGGAAATGGCTTCGTCGTTCAGAGAAAGTAAGGCACAGGAGAGGGAGAAATAAACAGTACAAGAGAACAGGGAACAGTGAGGGCAGGGAACTGTCTGTGACCTACTGGACAAACAAATTGGTTTGCTGGCAAAATGGATTAAGAGGTTGAGCTGGGCAAAAAAACAAGGGTGACTGATGTTGCAATGTGAACTCATCCATTTTGAAGGGGGGTGGGGGGGCTGAATTTAGAGGCTTCATGTGGAAGTGTCTTGTGTATTTTCCTTGTCTGTGTGTGTGTGTGTGTGTGTGTGTGTCTGTGTGCGTGCGTGCGTGCGTGCGTATGCGAACGCTCTGCAAGTCAATATTTGTCTGCTTTGCCACGTCCCTAGACATCCCATTCGGCGCAACAGACCGTAAAGCTGTCAAATGCGACCTGAATATTCTCTGTCTTCATCTGTTTCCTCCTTTTTCACTCCCTCCCTCTTCCTCACGCTCCCTCACTTCCCTTTGATTTCTTTTTCCTCTCCGTCGATAACAATATCATTGGGAGCAAACATGTTCCTGTGCTTTTTGATGGCTTGTCTACCCCCCCACCGCCCCCCCCCACCCCTCCCTCACAGAAACGCAAGATTATCTCCTCTTATCTGTGGCACTGTGTTTGCTCACATCATAAAGTAATTTCTGCCTGTGTGTCTGACTGATATTTGTAAGAACTAGCACATGTTTTATAGTTGCTGCAATATCGTCTACATAGTGCATTATGTATGTTCCATGACCAGCTACTTTCTATTTGCCCAGTACACTCTGTTACAGATTGTAGACTAATAGTCCTTGGAGGCTCTTTTATTACTAGATAGCTGCCATCTCATCTGGTCTCACAAATTTCTTGGTCTTATCAACTGTATCAGCATCCCTAAAGCTTTAATCAAACAAAATCTAGGAAAGTTTCCCGAAAAAAAGAAAAGACAGAGAAAGAGAAAAGAGATTCTCGTCCTGACTGGCTGATGATTTTGGATAATAAGCTGGCTCGCAACTTAATTTAAAGGGGTGATGTGTAATTCCTTCCTTCCATTCCACCCCCTACCACCCTTGATGCGATGACACCGTTCAAAATTGTTTAGAGGTAGACACGCGTAATAAAATTTGCAATGTCCTCAAAAATGTTTAGCGAATTTTCCAAATTATCATACCAGTCACGCCAAGTGGTTGCAATAGAGCTGCAGGATCATTTGTGTCTATTCACGTGCGTATGAACCATTTTATTAACCTTACCATGATATGAACCGAAAATAAAAAGGATGATGGAATAACTACATGAAGACGAGGTGATAGAGGGGAGAGGTGATTTGTAAAAGAAGATCTGAGTTCATACTTTTTCATAACATTTGAGACGACAAGCAAACAACTTGTCGTCTCAAATGTTTTGTTCATTGAGTGGAGTCATAGTGAAGTTAGAATCAAGTAACTGACACATTTTCAGCCCCTACCAGGTAGTCCAACTTCCTGCCTTACTTTTTCGGAGCAATCTCCCTTTTTTGTCCGGTTTCTGTATAAATATGAAGTAGTATCATGGCACTCTGGGTGCAACAACAACAACGGATGTCTACACCTCCACTTCAGCAGACAGGTTGAGAGGTGAGAGTGAAGATGAATCCACTTTTTAATCCCAAAAGTTTGAAATATGAACTCTGAGCTCTCCTTCAGATGAGAGCGATATCTGGCCGGTTTATTCCTCAAGAAGCTCAGGCTCCGCTCCTGCGTACTTCCTAGAGCTCCCCCTGCTTACTATCTGTCAGCTAGCAGCAGGTCTGTCTCTCCACTTCGTGCGGCTGTCTGCTTCTTCATCCGGATGTTGGATTTAGGGCAGAATGAACACTACAATCACTCACTCTCGCCCCTCAAGGCATTTGTGGTACAAGAAAGTACCGTCCGAGCTAATAATTTAGCACGCTAATTTCAGAAAATACCTCTGCTACACAATAGTCGCTGTTACCTCTTCATGTTCTGGTGATGGTGGTTAATTTTTGGAATGTTTTCAACAGACTTGAAGGATAATTCTGGCCCAATCTTACCTAGTGCCCCTTTTGAGCTGCCGTGGTCGTGGTAGGTTAGAATATGCTAGCTTGTTGGACAGCTGATATTTCTGTCTGAAGTCATTACGATAGTACAATACCAGTCCTTACTACTCGGTTTGTTTTCTATCCTGTAGCCTATGATTTTGTGTATTGTCGTACCGAGTTTGCATGTTCTAACATTTTGTCTTTATGTTAGGTGTTTTATGTTTCTAAACTGCTGCTGTTTAATGTACCTATGTTCATCATATTTGTCCAAGGTTGCAGCCTTAATGCTACCGCACAATAGCCTATACATGTTCAACTTCCTGCTTTACTCCCTGCTATCCAAATAACAAGTTTAATATTAAGCTACAGTTTTGCAAAAAACTATAGTCAGACAACTTTTAGACAGCTGCTAGCCATTTTCCATTTTTTGATATAACTTGACAAATATTTTTATGATATCACTTCACAGTGGTTTTCAAAACTGTTTCCTGTGGCAAAATATATTGTGAAAGCCCTGATTGCGTTTGATGTTAAACCCAGTCACCTGCTGCACGTTGCCATCTGTCACATGCTACCTGGTATGTGTGTGCATTAAGATTTATGTCAGGTAAAAATGCACTTGCTAAACTCTATTCCTGCCTATAAAGAGGTGGTTAAAATGAGGTGGCTTTAGCCCATTATAACCTTAAATGGAAACCTTCTCGATTGTATGCATGCTGCAGAACCTGTGTAATAACGTGGCTTTAGTTGTGGTGACTTATTGCACACTCCACCAGTGTGTTGTGTGTGTTTGCATGTCTGTGTGAGTATGTTTTATTATTTCGAGAGGCAGCCTGGCGCGGGCCCAGTCTTTTCTGAGCCTTGATAAAAACGTGCTGGGAGCATGGCGGTACACACCTACTCCACTACAGGGTACAGGCAGTACCGTGGCCTGTCCTCTCCAATTGGCAGTCTCTGTGCTGCTGTACCACTGATAAGAGGCTGGTGTAAATAAAACTGTACAGCACGGCTCGTTATAACGCTGAAGGTAGAGCGAGGCGGGTAGGAAGGGGAGGGAGGTGGGGGGGGGTGAGAGAGAAAGAGAGAGAGAGAGAGAGAGAGAGAGAGAGAGAGAGCGTGTGGTGTCTGTACTCATTGTTCTGACAGCATACTGCGTCTGTGTGTGTTCCCGCGAATGTGTGTGTATGTGTACTTGTTTTGCTATTTGTATGTGAACCAGATTGAGTTTTAGATGCTGTGAATAAGAAGCTCTTTTTTTTTTGACAGTTAATGTCCATCGCTTCACTTTCAGTTTATGGCAGAGATTAAGGGCATGAATCTAGTAGAGACGGTGGAAGTTATTATTATTATTATTTTTTTTTTTTATAGTCATGGGAATGAATGGAGGTCCTCGCAAGTGTAGTGAAACCAACATGTGTGTGAATGCGTGTGCGGGGGAGTGTGGGTGGGGGGGGGGTGGGGTTGGGATGTGTGTTTATGGATTTTTGCTGTTTTTTGGTACTGAGAGTACTGTCTTACGTAAGCCATTTATGTAGGCTCAGTGAACAGCCAGGCTATGTTTTTGTTGGTGACTGTGCTTGTCTGTCTCCGTCACACTCACACACACACACACATGCACGTCCTCTCTCCCTAGTCTGTCTGTCTGCCTCCCTCTCTCCCTCTCTCCCTCTCTCTCTCTCACTCCTGCCCTGTTTACACTGTTTAAAAACCACTGAGTGTGATATTGGTCGGCCATCGACAGCTACACCGTAATTAGCCTTTTTAATTTCCCATTTAGCCTCCCTGACTCCGGAGAACGGATCATTCAGCCACTTTCTGCAGAAATATGTGCGCATACAGTAAACTGTGTCCCGTCCTGTAAACACTAAGCCAGCATAGGAACTAAAGTGTGAAGAAAAAAAGAAAAAAAAAAAAACAGATGTGAACTGAAGCTTTATTATGTCAAGTTAACCTTCACAAGTTCAGTCATGTGCAAAAATCGCCAAGCCAATTAGGATTTCAGGCCTCTGTGACTTCTCAGTGGTCTTTTAATGTTTGACCTAACTCTTGTTGTTGTAAAATGAAGTAACTTTTTAGGTCAGCGTGGTTTGTTCATTTTAGAAGAATTGTGTGATGTGAGCCACGTGGATTTCCATGCTTCATACTTACAGAGCATGAGAGAATACCATCCCAGATTTGACTTAGCTCAAATTGTTATCACAGATTCTCATTAACAATCTAGACAAATTGCTCTCCTTAATATGTTATCCCAATCTAAACAGTCTTGTGCCAGCCTGTTTGTCAGGCTAGGCACTGCAGTCAGAAATTGTGACAGTTTATGATCAAGCTCCAGTCTACAAGAGAGTGAAGTTAGCATGTGGCATGGCTGAACAAGATTCAAACTAAATTTTACATTTAGCAACATTTCTAACCCTTATGGATGCTCACCAGATGATGCTGATGCATTTTATTATAAGAAAGCACAGGTAAACTCCACAGGTCAACTACAGCTGGCATTTTATTCATATGCACCGGAGCTGTTTGTTTTTACGCTTGATGGATTGTCCAGACTTACATTTTATGTATTACAGTGGGGCCCATTCTCTTGGAACAGTCAGGCTCTATTGTCGAGTCTTTTCTCAATTCGGACGCTCTTAGACAGGGATTTTCTTTTTCTTTTTGTGCAATGAATGCTAAATAGTGTCATGCCATCCCATGCAAGCAAGGCATGTGAGACCATTTGACGGCTGATTTTGATGTCTACATTGCAGGAAACAAAAGGTCTCTGCACAGTTTTGCTGATTTCCTGGGAAAAAAAAAAAAGTCACATTCATTTCTCTTTCTGTCCGTTTTTCATTACATTTACACTTTGTGTCGTGTCATGTTTAACTGGCAAAACACGGTCATTTAATGCATGTGTTGAAATAGGAAGATCGATGGCTTCATGAGATTACAAAATGACCTGTGGTTGTTAAAGAAGTGCGGTGTGAAATGTTTATCTCCAGTATCAACACGGTGGCCTACTTTTTGTGTGTCGCTATGAGCAAAGACAGGCTCTCTGACTCTTATGTTTAATTCTGCGATTGTCTTTGATGAAAGATTCTGTTTAGACTGCAATCCCCAACGG
Source organism: Protonibea diacanthus (assembly GCA_028641955.1). Classification (NCBI taxonomy): domain Eukaryota; kingdom Metazoa; phylum Chordata; class Actinopteri; family Sciaenidae; genus Protonibea; species Protonibea diacanthus. The sequence continues at coordinate 13,955,722 of CM053990.1, forward strand.
GGGACATCTGTTGCAAACTTAGCATATATGCTCTACCTGTGGAAGAAAGTAGGTTGGAACAACAAGTGTCAAGTCAAGAGTGTGGGCATACAGTTACAAAAAAATATTTGGTCTTCCACAGGAGGCAACGAAAAGCAGGAGTATCAGCCCAGACAAACAGGGCCTTTCTCTGTCTCTAACATATTCTTTTGAATGAGCGGAGCTTCTGAATGGCGGCATTATGAGATCACATAGCCGAGCTGGATGATGTGAGTGTGGTGATAGTGTCCGTGTTGTTGCACCCAAACACACTTATCACAGCCACAAACTCCCAAATGGACAGTGAGGTTACTTTTTTTTCCACCCGGTCTTCGTCTCTGCATCATAACGTAACAACAGTTTGCATTTGCAGCTCAGATTCCATGCACACGTGGAATGAGTGTAATAGCAAATAGGACAATGCACCATTGCGCACCACATTATTTAGGGAAATGGGAGAATGGGCACTTAGCATGTCAGGGGAAATTACAAGCGAGGGAATGCACCATCACTTCCCTGTGAGGCCTGCTCAGTGGGCTAATCCACAATCCTCATCACGTCTAAATGTTGCCACTGTTGGGGGAAGCCCACAGCAGTTAACTTTAAGTGAAACACTCTTGAATAATGCCAAGGAAGTGGTTAGAGTACCTAGAGTCAACTACACCCAACAGTAATCACAAGTTTTATTTATGGAGCACTTTTACAATAAAGAGATTTGGAGGCTGAACAAAAATTGTGAATGACATGGTTGTGACATTTATTTGGCATGAGTGGACCCATGTGACGCGTGACTCATTTTTCCCTGCAACTTGTGATTTCAGACTTTGATCATTTGAAAGGTTACTGTACAGTAATGGTTTAACAAAGCGACCATATAAATCCTTTTGTTAATTATTTCTCAGACATAATTCCATTATAAAGTTTGAGATCTGGTTTGTTTATCAGGTATTAAATTAGTGCTCTTTATTTTGACACAGATTGGACATAGGCTCGACATGGTGTTATACTTTTAGACCCAGATCTCATTACCAACTTAAATAACAATCCTTCCGCATCTGCTCCAGCGCCTGCCAACTTTGCATCCTAAAGGAAACCTTAAAAAGTAGCTTAATGTAAAAATTACACAATTTGTCTTTTCATGACACCAAATCACCTGATATGAACCTTCTACTATCGAACACAGGCTTGCAGCTTCAGTTTAAACTAGTCTTTCTAGTTTTCTTTACAAGGGGGCTGAAGGGCCTGTAAAGACAGATCAGGTTTACAGTATATACAGGACAGTTATATTAGTCTGTTGCTTCCAGGCTTTGTAGGAAGTTTACTTGATTGGCATGGAGCCCTCTCTGGCTTGTTCTCTTTTACAGCCCTTTATGAAATAACTGAGCCACACAGCGCTGCAACAACAGTTGTGCAATATTTCAGAGAGGGAAGTGAAAAGGGAAGTGGCTTCAATGGCATGTGGCACCTGATCACCACCCCTTCCTTACCTCCCAACATGCAAACACACACACACACACACACAGTAACTCAGCATGGGTTGTGCAACTTTTATTATGTCAGCTAAGGGCTAAATCTGTGGCAATGTGTCACAGCAGAACTCCCCATTAACAGAGCAGACTGGGCAAGTCTATCAACTGGAGATTCCTTTTTTTTTTTCCTATTTGGTCTTTTTAATTTTGGAACCATCCCAAAATTAAAAAGACCAAATAGGGAAAAAAAATATTTTCTTCATGTTGCAACCACAATTTAATATTTGTTTTGTGCAAATAAAATCTGAACATCAGGTCCATTTTGATATTGCCTTTTTGATTCCACAGTGTTGTTTTGAATGAGTGCTTGGTTTTAACATAGTAAAACGTGTACTCTCCATGTTTGTTCATGGAGAGCACATGTGACAAGAGTAACAGCTGATGTCAAGTGTGTGTCTCCTCTGTCCTGGTTACCCCATCTTTCCTAACTAACGAGTCCACCCTCGTGCGATCAAAGGGGCCTCAAGATTTATCACTTTAATTTGGCAGTGAAAATGGCTGATGGCGGCTGTTACCAAGCAGAGGGCCCCCTGTTAGCACTTAGCTGGCTAACTAGAGTGACGGGCATCTGGCTGGGTGGCTGCCTGGCTGTGTGTACCCTGGGTTCCTGTGCTCCCACTTTTCCTCCCCTCCCTCTTTGCCCCATGGTGACCTCACACAACTCCATTCTCCTTGAAGCAAGGCACCATGCAGGCATTTCCTGACAATTTATGTCCTTGTGCCACAAGCAGGGGCATGCCCTGCACTAAAATCCTATCCCTGGCCCATTTAGCACACGCCTCTTGGCCTCCCAGAAGACTGGTTATAGTGTTGCTCCACAGTCTGTGAGGCGGAGTCATTACTTGTAGTAAGCATGCCACTGTTAAGCTGATTTACTACAAATCACCTATATTTTACAATACTGCAAACCATAGTTGGGAATGTGTTTTTCTTACCTTCCAGGCAGCCATTGATGTCCATTCTTTTCTTTTAACCAGATTAGATTTTCTGAGCATGAACGGTCTTTTCCAGGAACACACAGCAACAAACTCACACAGTTGCACACATTCACACCTGGAAGCTGCCCGGGACAATCACAGCTTGATCTGTTGGCCACTGAGGAGCCCATCTGGGGCAGATGCGGGTTAAGTGCCCTGCTCAGTGGCACCTCAGGGGTGGCAGTGAAAGAAGGGAAATTGAAGCTCGCTTTTCATCAAACTTTACTGCGAGGGCGCACTTATTTTCAAGCAAGTTTCAATTCACTGCAAAGTGTTTACTTTTATCACTGCCAAGTATTTTCCCCAGAAAGTAGGAAAACTCGAGTGTTTTGGGAAATGATCAGCAGGAATGTCAATTATGCACATGTGCATGTGGTGGATGGGCTAAAAACACACACAGTTTGTCAGAAAGTAAAAACATGAATGTGTTTTTATTGGAGCACTGATATTAGTCTACACGTAGAACCTGATGGAGTCTGGGATGCACTTGTATGATCATGAAATTGTTCCAGTTGCTACCTGCAAGGGAAATCAATGTCTAGAGGGGTCTGGAGGATGATGAAGTCCAATGCAGGTTAGCAGAGCAACCGTAGCATGTAAAAGAAAATAATAATTGCAGTTGATCCAACAATGATGAATCAGGGAGTTAAATAAGCAGCAGAGGTACTATGTGATTAATGCAAATGAGGGACATCAGTGGGTGTGTTGGGGGATTCTGTCTACATCTCCACTACATGTCTTGCTCTCCAAAGGTTAAGTGGCTGCTTTTGCCAGCTAATTCGGCCATATGCTCATCTGTGCATTTGACACTGCAGCGCCATACGCTCACACTACAAATTATGCCTCTTGAATATGCAGCCAATTAAAAAAAGGACATTGCTCTGCAGCTCAGTCTATTGAGCCTAAAGTAGTTAAATGGAAATAAATCTTGTGATATCAAGACAAATCCAGGATGTTCTGGTTTTAAGGGTTGCGCTGCAGTGGCTTATGGTCTAGTCACGCTCACTTGTGCGGCGTACTGTCTTTTGCATAACTTGTTGCATAAGCACTCTACTGGCAGGCACACTCTGTCATGTACGTCCGTGTCATTTCTGCTTTTGGTAGAGCTTATTACAGTACAGGCCGTTCCCTAATGTCACTGTGGTTGCAAAACCACACAAGCCATCTCTCCCTGACTTTTTTTTTTTTTTTCTGTCATCTAAGAATTGGCTTCCTGTTTTCATTGTGTTCTCTTTCTCTCTCTGGAGGTGTCGTAACTCAGGCGGCCGTGCCAAGAACAAACCAAGGTCTGGTCGGGAGAGATCACTGTGTGCTTGCACTGGAAACATGCACACATGCACGCCTATTTTGCACACACACAGTATCCAGATGTGTGTGTGTGTGTGTTGTGTGTGTGTGTGCGTGCATCTGTTTGATGTGTGATGTGTATGGCATGTACAGTGTTTGTTGCCAAGCCATAAAAAAGTCTTTTGCCTGGGCCTGATCTGATGTGCCCTCCAATAGCAATACTGTGTATTTGTGCATGCCAGTCTCCTGCCACTCCTTTTATCATTGTACAAGGTTGTACACATTCATAAAATAAAGACAAACACCACAATTCAGACCATAGCTCAAGGGCTACATACTTTGATATACTTGCATAAACAGAAGCAGAGTGTGGTGCAACAAAAGTAGAAGGGTGCTTGACAATAACTTCGAAGTCAAGAGCAGAAACATAACAGCCTTGTGCAGATCTTTTAAGCTGACACAATTTGTGTACATACTAGATGAATTAATTTGTGTCTACAGTATGTATTGACATAAAGAGGGTTCACTTACTGGAAGTAAAAAAAAAAAAAAGTGTTTGTTTGGCTAAGCTCCATTCTTACCCAGTGTGTCACATGAACCATCACAAGAATGGACTTTGTGATGATAAATGATCAGCTTAAATCAAGCATGTATGGGGAATGAGACGACACCTCCTGCCACTGTATGCATATTCATTCAATTTGGAGCTGAATGTGACCAATCTGAAGGCGGATAGTTTGGCTCATCAAATTAGAAAGCTAAATGTAGGCTAAATTATATATTACAATGCGGCCATTAATCAATCAAATGCTGGAAAATATTCATCTAAGTTCTAAAAAAAATGAGAGGGGATTGAATAATGAAAGTCTAAGCCTTCAGATAATACAGTATCACACTGCAAAACATAAACATTAGGTCAATCAGTTTTCTGACAGCAGCACTTGGCTGGCACAAGTGATGGAGATGAGTGATTATTTCATAGCAAATCACACTGGTTAGCTTATTATCATGCAGATTGAGGACTGAATGAAACAATGTGGTCATACGCAAGAGATTTCTGCGAAAAAATGAAACCTTAATATGCATTAATTTACAGGTACATTTTTGTGCAGGTGGCATACTTGACTGCAAGTCTACCAGTGTTGCATTTTTGATATTTGACTGTTTTAAACTAATATGTCCGGCAACACATAAACTGCATTTATTTTTCAATGGATTGCGACAGATACATGATGCGCAGGAGATTTTACAGTTGAAAGTTCACTTGTCAGTGCTGTCTGGCTCTTCATCTGGCATTTCTTGTTACTTCAGCTGACATTTATGCTGCTTTTGATATAGCCGCAATAAGCTAAAGTTATTATTGATTTATTGTCAGAGTTGTTGTAGCTACCTTAAGGTCTCCAAATCCAAACTTCTCCTCCCTTTCACCTTAAAAAGTAAGCAAGAAAATTTGGAATATGGCTACCCTGCTGCATGTTTTATGGTTACAAACTCAGATTTAAATCATGATATATTTTACCTTGAAATTTCAAAGATGGGAAAAAAGTGAGCTAGTGTTTTCAGTTTTGGTCTCCACATTTGCTTTAAGATTTTTTTTTCTCTCCATTTCCAAATGTGGTATGTGTGTGTGTTTGTGAATGTCTAACAAGCACTCTTGTCTCTTGTTGTTATGCAGCTGGTGAGAAGGCCATAGTTTGTGACCAGTGTGGTGCCCAGTTCCAGACAGAGGAATCCCTGGAGGCTCACCGGCAGATCCACACCGGTATGAACACACACACACACAGCCAGACATTCGTGATGACACCATAGACGTAAACAAACGCATTCAAGCTCCTCTGCAGCTACGTCAACATGCTTGCATAGGTTGAATTTGTACACAGAGATTCACATTATTTTCTTCTCCATACAACAATTTGTGGACTAGGCTTTAGGAATAATATGCATGTTTTGGTAGGACAAAATATTTTAAAATAGTAGTAAAAGATCAGTCAGAGAAACCATCCCAATCTTTTGGGGTATTTTCATGAATCAGCATGTGTATTGTGGCGTGGTGCGTGTTGTGGTGGCGTGTGAAGGCTTGTTCAGCCTTCTCTGGCTAAATGGAGCCATGGATTGACAGATAGATAGATCACATCATCTTGGATTAGTCCCACTTGCCCTAAATCAAGACAGACCCAACAGTAATCAACAAACCGGGAAAACTTGGCAGGCCGATGTTGTTTATCAGTGCTCAGCTATGAAGATGGGAAGACGAGGACGATCTAGGTGCCAAGATGTAAATAGGAAGAAGTAAATCCCCCTTCGGCAGATGTGTGATGGCCCAGAACAGTTTCACTGCTGGTGATGAACTCTTTAATTTGGAAGGAAAGGATTGTCTCAAATTTTCTCCACTTTGTTATGAAGATGGCGTGCTTGGGCGGTGTGCTGTTTTTATGTTGTATGTACGCATGTGTGTTTGTGAGTCCCTTTGGGTTTTTTTTTTCACTCCACATGCAATATTTTGGACATTCCTTCCACATTGAAAATGTTTAGGCCCTGTCGTGTGCTGCATATGCTGCCATACTACTGCTAATAGGAGGTTGACAGATAATATAGCCCCATAATGTAGAACACTACAGATAAAACAAAAAAAAAGTATTAAATAGCATATTTCAAATAGATTTTCACATAGTGTAGCCTTAGTATTGGGTCACACAAACTTGTAAAAGTGAAAATTGAAATTGTGCTTCAAGGGTGGTGCTACAGGAAATGCCACAGGATCTCCAAATTCATCCTCTGGCGACTGTCAACAACTAGTTTATTGCCAGTTTTAGTTTGTGATATTTTGCACACAGAGTTTAAGACACTAGAGGCCTATAGAGTCTAAAAAGTTAATCTTTTGAGCAGCAGGAATGTGCCTGCCAGATTTAGATATTTCTTTAAGTTTACATTTTGGTCTAATAGGGGCATCAGAGGAAAGGTCAGGCTATGACCCACTAACCCATCTACATCACTATACTTTAGCCCCACCCTAGCCTGTCAAATAAACTGACATGAAAGCAAAGAGTGCTGCCAATGCACGTTCAAGCCAGAGGCCGATCCCCGAAATAGCCACACATCATCATCATTACCATCATCTTGTGTTTTGTCCTTCATCTGAAGCCGTGACCCTCAGTCCCCCCCCCCCACTACACTTTTCATTTGCGGCCAGTCATGCCCCCCCCCCACCCAGCCACCCTCAACACTCCTCTTCAACATTTGAGAAAGAAAGGTGGAGCAGTGTAGTCGGGATTTTTTTTTTTTTTTTTTTTTGAGGGGGGTGGGTGTACCCCTGAGGGGCATGCCCTCAGCCAATCATCTCACTGGAGGTAAAGAAGGGTTAAACGAGGCTAATGATCCAACAGCCATAACAGCGGAAAGGAGCACTCTAAATATAGGCATTCCAGTCTGGAACGAATGGAAGGGGATGGAGGGGATGGAGGGGACGGAGGGGGGGGGGGGGGAGCAGCGGCAGCCAGGGCCAGACGTGTCTTCCTGCCAGACAACTGGCGCAGCAGCAGCAGCAGTAGTAATAGTATAGTAATCATCCATGTGTTGAGCCCCTCTGAGGGATCAGAGCCTGAAAAATGGGCTCTGGTAAAATATGACAAGGCAGTTTCTCTGCACCGTACAATTCTCAGTTTCACTCTCTCTTCCTTTGTGCACTTGAAGGTGCTGTACATCTACATTATGACATCCCTGGCTCTGGGTTTGAGTACTTGACATTTGGCCTCTCCATTGTGAAAGCATGGCGCTCGTTTTTTTCAATATTAGACTCGCTGATTGTGTCACAATTTATATATTCTTGTCCTTTTCCATCTGTTGTTATGGTAATGCAGAGGGCTTTTTTGCTATGATGGTGTTTAGCCCATTCACTATTGTAGTGTATGTGACCACTTTGTTAAACATTTACTAGTTTTAGTCATTTTTTTGGGACAAACTTGATGCTATAAAACTTAGCTTTTAAAATGACTTGCTCAACAGAAAAACTAATCCAAAATCCCATTAAGTCTTGGATTAGTTCACAGTGTGTTTATTGTGTCCTTACATCTCCGCGTGTGTGTTTGTCTGTGTGTGCCATTACATATCGTGACGTTCAGAGTGTTATTCAAGCAGTGCGATGAAGGTTGACTGCTGGTTTGTCTGTTTCCAGCAGAGGAGTAACTGATAACATGAGAGTGAGAAGTCATTTTCGGTGTCTCTCGCTCTCACGTAATGGAGAGGAACGTGCCTGTTGTAAGGAGCTACTGGCACAGCCAAAGTTTAGGTACAAAATGCACATCGTATGGAGCCTCTTGCACATGTCAGAATATTCTCTGATGCGGCACATGAAGCGAAACGTGACATCTGAAGTCCGTGGCCGTACTTCGGATGTCTGTTTTATATCCATTCTGGTGCTTTTCCACCTGATGGATCAATCTGCTAGGACAATTATTCTGAATATCAAATTTTGGAAGTCAAAAGTGTGGATCTTACATATTTTTTTCCTTCGACAAATAATCTGTCCACTGTGACACCTTCAAGACTATAAATGAGTTTTTATTGGATTTAACCAACTTAATTTCTCCCCGGGTGCTCAGTAATTCTGTCAGTTTGGCTCTTATAACATATCTCAACTAGCGGCCAGATTGCCATTATGTGGATATTCATGATCCCCAAGGATAATTCCAAAATTATATTTGGTGACCCTCTGATCTGTTCTGCTGCCACCACCCTCAGGCTAAAATGTCAGCATGCATCCAGGCTACCTCATAATCTAACAGGCAGACTATGAATTTTTCAGTACATTTCATGGTGCAAAGAGGATTGTAATGACCATAGACTCTATTTAGTCCCTTTACATGCTGGCCTCCTTTACTTTTTGAAACCCTTAAGCTCTAACAGCAGCTAAATTGTTCCAGTTGTTCATCCATTCAAAATGTTTGTGTTATGAGGTGTGATGAACATCACATTCCTATAGTGACTGCTAACAGTTTTTGACTTTTATCTATGTACATTTTATATCTTAGATAAGGCGTTCTTTATATGTCTGGAAAATGTAAATAATGTTATCTTAGCAGAGTATACAGGCATGGGCAAAACAAAACAAAAACTACATCAAATACAAAAGCAGCCTCAGCGGACAATGCTGTGTTAAGTGTTTGAGCTCGAAAGCTTAACAAACATGGATTTATTTATACAGAAATGTCTGTGTGTACAGTACCCAGGACGCAAAACATCAGAGAAGGCGTGTGGTTGGAGCATGGGGTTACTGTTAGCCATCAAAGCCAGATTTGATCTCTGCCTGCCTCTTGGCAGCCCTTCAGCCCTTGGCTAATGTTCTCTGATGACAATATTTGGCCTCTGAAACTGTGGCTGTTTCTTGCTGCTTTGAATGGGAACTATTGTGGCATCTCTTCTGTTGGCCCGATCAGCTGCAGTCTGACTCAACCTCTGTCTCTTTCTCACTTTGTCTCTCTTGGTTTTTAACAGAGCTGCCCTTGCTATAGCACACCCCTATCTGTTACTCCCTCCAACTGTACTGTATGTGGGACGTATAGCGGGTGGCTATCCAAAACCATGGGATAGCTTGGCAGCCGTTTAGGCATTCCTGAAGTCGTCGTCATTCCTAACGGTCAAGCTCTTTTGCATGGGGGATGTGGGGTGGAGGTGGGGGCAGGGGGCCGGTTCGGGATGCCAAGGGAACTTGCAGCAAAACATCATGTGGCTGTTTTTACCCACTGAACTCGTGCAAACACACATGCACAAACACACGCTGCAAAACTATCCCCTTCTTTGGCAGTGTTGTGCAACACATACACACACACACAAATGAATCCAGGAATGCCTGTGTACCAGAGCCGAAATTCACTTGTGAGCTGCATTACATCTACTGACGGCTAATTTTTGTCACATATTTTCCCAAATTGGATGGCATCGCATCAGAGTCTCGCTCTCCCTCTCTCGCTTAACTGGAACTCGCCTCAGGGCTTTTGTAAGCAAAGAACACAGTCTGTCTGGCTTTCATGGAGCTCTCATCCTTAAAGAAAAACGCTGCTGTCATTTCGAGTTGTAGCCCGTTCACTACTGTCTTTGTCTCATGTCGGCCGATTGTAATGCAATGTATGCACTGAGACTTCATCTCTCAGGCAAACATAGGTTACATTCGTGTGATGATTTCCTTGTGGAGACATCCATTTTCATCAGGTGATTGACAGGAAGCAGAGTGTGCACACTAATATGAAACCACTCCAGACTGAATTTATATTTTGAGATACTGTCAGCCGCGAATGGCAATCAGTGGTATTTGCCAAATGTAACCCTAATATCTGTTGTTATCCTGAGTGATACAAGAGATATATTAATAGTAGCTTAGATTCAGAGCTGTGATATGACATGTCATGGTCCCGAATTCAGATTTTTCTGGCATTCATCGAATCTGTTACAGGAAGAATTGCGAAGATGCAAACTTAAGATTTGATAGGAAATATTTCTAACAACCGTAACATTTGAAAAGATTGCTGAACATGTCGTGCATTTGTATTTTGAAATTTCCTCCTGTAACCCATTTTTTGAACTCGTCAGGAAGGCAGAGGCCACCTAGACCTCTTGGCAGAAATATTAAAAGCACCTTAATTACATTTTACTGTGACTTAGAATGATGTAATGCCAGAGTGGAGTCCAAATGCCAAAGCATGACATTGTGCTCAGACTTTTTTCTTATTTTTGCTTTCAAAGAGATTTCATTCAAATAGCAAAATGACATGCATGACATGCCATATGAGCAGCCGTGCCCTCTTTATCCTCGGAGAGCACATGCAGACGCACAGGCCTGGCTTTTTTATCTAAAGCAGTTTTTCAATGTCGACGTGGGCATCAAATTTAGCTGTTCTATTTGTGAAGCTGACTTTCAATTTACGGACCAGAAAAAGAGGATTTTATCTATAGATGAGGCTTCTTTCTTTTTCTTTTTTCTTTTTTTTTTTTTTAACCAAGGACAATAAAGTTCAACACATAATGTGAACTCTGCCGTTGAAGGGAGCAGTAAAATTTAAGGAGCTAGTTATTGTTTAATACAGACAGTCATTAATGCATTGTGTTGAATAAATCCTGGTTAGTGAAGGTCAAGTTACTCAAACAGAAGTCAATGTTTCTGGCAGAAAAGCCGTAGTTGTCCATTGCTGCTGTATGTCGTGTCATTTGCTCTTCATGATATCAGCTGTGAACTGTTTCTAGAACTGCTTTAATGTAGATTTTGTCCCACACCATATCTTACTGTGGCACTGTCGTGCTCTTTTAAACATGGCCCCCTCAAACGTGTCATTTTCACGTTGCATTTCCAGTAAAACCTCTCCTCGTCAAGGCTGTTCGAGGCATTTCTGAGCTGTGAGCTGCTGTTTTTTTTCCCCCCTCATACTGCCTTTATCTCTATACTTCTGCCAGCTATCTTCATCTCTTTTTTTTCATTAGATTGTTTTGGTCCCAGCCATAATTTATAGCTCTTGTATTTTATTGGTAAAACCCACCACACTCACATTCCACTTGATTAAACTGTAGCTTGGTGCAGAAAAGTAAAAGGTCAGAATATGTGCACAAAGAAAGTGGCTCACAAACAAAAAAAAAAGCAAGCAATAAATTTAAGTTTAAGTAGTTTTTTTTGTTTTTTGTTTTGTTTTTTAGTCTGCTGACTGCATTTTGAAAAATGCAGATTTCCCTGCTAGGGATTCATGCATTTTACAAGCTCTGCAGGCTCTATAACTGCCAATCTGAGCCGTATATATCCACAAGTGCACACTTTGTAATTTGCATTGCAATCTGCACATTCATCCGCCAAACTGAGGCCACATTCAGTGTGAGCAGTTGCCTGTTATTCAGCATGAGCTGTGAGTAGCAGCAGAAACGACAGGGACTGCATCTCCCATGTGACCCGTGCAGAAATGAGTTCGGAGTCCACAGGCCTCGGAAGAATTTGTTGTCCGACTGTTGGCGTTCCTGTTTATACATGAATCCTAGCCATGTACACACACACCACATAGCAGTGCCAGGGAAAATCCACATACAATAGGAGGGGGAGGCTGCTCTCTTACTCTTTTCTCTTTCTTTCTTTCTCTCTTTATCTCCCTTCGTCCTTTTTTAAAGTCTTGTAATACAGGGAAAATATGCAAACCATGGAGTGGCAATAGTGGGTTTAGCCAGTGGGAACACAGCGTGATTCCAGCAGGCCTCTGCCGCAGAGTAAACACTTTCTTTTCTCAAGCCAGAAATAGTTTGGCTAGAGAGAGAGAGAGAGAGAGAGAGAGAGCGGCAAAAAGGGAGGGAGGATAGGAGGAGAGACAGAAAAAGCAAAAGAGAAAGAGGAGAGGGGGGGAAGAGGAGTACAACAAGGTTATGATGGTCAGTAAAAAAAAAAAAAAAAAAAAAAGAAGCTCTTTTTAGTGACATTACTTCTTTTCTTCACACTAAATTGTTCACACCGGTGGCCTTGCAATCAGTTGCCCCGAATACAAATACACATGCTAGCGCACACACGCACGCACAGTCCAGTCATGTCACTCAAGTAAATTAGGCCAATGGCAGCACTACACAGGGGTCACGTCAAAAGTGCCGATTGTCTCAATCACATTAGTCCAGCACTGGCATCTGTTTAGCATTTAGTTAATTGTGATGTTATTAAGTTGTCAGTGAGCATTAGGGCGGTGATAAGCAAAGCAAATATTCTTCCAGCTCGGGCAGGCGGTGCTACACACGTGTTGCTGATACACAAACTGGCGCGCACACACACACACACACATGTGGGAACATACAACTCTCCCACCCTGCAAGTGTGAACGTGATCCCACTCAACCTACGGCTTGCTCTTAACTCGGTTAACTCTTAAATTATCACAATAAAGATAAGATAAGCATGCTTTATGAGGCATTTTAGCTCAGTGCAGTTAGTCGCTGAAGGGCAGATGTGCATTAGCATTTTGACTTTTGATCACAAAATGTTAGCGGCTTCCTGTCTGTGTCATCTGGTGAGTCAAAATGGTGATTAGCACCAGGCTAGTGCTCATCGTTTCAGCATCCCACTCATGACTGAGCAAGCTGCCCATGGTCGAAGGCAGATTGTCCGTCTGTCTGGCTGTCTGTCTGTCTGTGCCTGGCCAGCCAAAGAACTTACACAGGGCGTTTTGGGTCACAGCAAGTATCAGGTACCGCATTCACCTTGGCAGGCAAACACTGAGACATACAGAGACATACAGAGATGAACGTCTTCCTCTGTTTGCATCCAGTGAACACCACAGAGGGTATATTTATGGCTTCATGGTTCGATATAGATCACACTCAACCCTCCATGAGGGCATGAATGTGTTGTCTGTTTTACTCATAGCCCTCCTTATTTAAATAAAAAATATACATGAAATGTCAGGCAAAAGTCGCGGATGGTGCAATCACAATTTCGAATGTAACCTCTTCCAATTGGATGTTTTGTTAAAAAGACTCAATATACAGTTATTGTCATTGTTGTTGATTAATTTTCTGTTGGGGGTGTATTGATTAATTAACTCTCAGCACCACCTATGGGATTATACAGATGTCAATGATTCACAGCATTATATCATAAGTTAAATTCTCAAGCACAGAGATATACCGTGGTTTATATATCCAGCATCAATGACTAAGGACGGTCTTGGCTTACATTTTTGTCTTATACTCAACAGGTTGTTACACCGTATAATGTCTATAAATGTTTGGAAGATGATCATCTAAAATCCCACGGCTCTCTTTTCCTCTGTCTCTGCAAACAAATACCTCTTTCTCTTTGCCTCCCTCCATCTCCCCCTCCTTGGCACTCACTCTCACTCACCTTCCAAAATAAGAAGAGTACAAGTGGTCAGAGACACTATCGGTGGCTAAATTAAATCAAGCAGCACTAGCTAGACTACAGTCACTTCTCCTGCTACTACCCTCCTCCTTCTCCCTCAGCAAACAAATTTTTCCCCAGATAAGATCTAAATGAGTTTTTCCAGGCGGAGGAAGATCTTGCGTTTGGCTGATGGATACTGTGCATGGCTGCAGTGTGACCAACACCCGGTAGTAATCATCCGCCGTAGCCATAAGTGCTATATGCACAGCGGCCTATGTGAATAGGAGATGTGTGGTTTGTGTGTAAATGAGATAAAATGTGTGAATGAGAGTTGGCACTGCTACGTTCCCCAGCACCCAGCTTCATTCATTGAGAAATACCCAACTGGGCCCCTGCACTGCAGAGCCTCAGTGCCGAGGCTTAGTGTCATGGTGGGCACAGTCGCTTTGAGGCATCGCCACAGGAAACCATGGGACAACAGCATGTCAGGGAGGGAGGTAGTATTCATATGAGGGGGGAAATAGGTGGGTGGGATCCAGTAGCAAATTGGGATGTCCGGAGTGGTGCAACAGTCTGGCTGCAGGAGAATCCCCACATGGATGGATCATTGTAAACCAGGGACAGCAGTCACACATCCAGAGAGACCAATAAAATGATGTGGGTATGGGCAGTGGGAGTGCGGGTGAGGGGATAGCGGGGAGGGGGCGGATTATAGACTCCCAGAGGGCTCTGCGATTCACGGGCCATAAAATGGAAGTCAGCAGGACATGCTGCAAATCTGGCCAGCCAATATCCACTATCCCCTTCCTCCCTCTTTCGACCCTGAGGATGTGTCTCAGCCGTACGTCACAATGCAACCCCAGCGAGCACATCCCGTTGTCGGACAATCTCAACTCCCTTGGATGCCGCTATTCTCCCCAGTTACATTTGCATGTCAGCCGCTGCGGCTTTGTTCAAGATCTGCTTGGTTAAAAAAAAAAATAATAATAAAAGGATAGATAAGGAAGGAGACAGAACAGAATTCTGCGAAGGCCTTTGCCATCCGGGGAATAAAAAGGCTGCTTTTGTCAGGAGGTTCCCTACTTTCAGATATCCCATCACATTTTAACCTTGTCAAGGCGAGGACTTTGAATATAAAAGGATTCACCCAAGAGAGTGAAAGAGAGAAAGAGATGCGGAACACTGGCCCCACGTCAACAATAGCCAAGGTTCTTTTGTCCACAGTGTTATTTGAAGTAAATCTCCCTCTGTAATTAGATTGGAGCTGTTTGTGGACATCTTAGGAGAGTGCGTCAGTGTTAAAACAGCAACGCGCGAGGGCCCTTTTAATTTACAGTGCAAATACCTTTCGATTAGCGTGGAGAGAGAGGAGGGGGAGTAGGGACTGAGGAGGAGGGACAATAGAGGAGTCTTTCAATCCTTTTCTTTTTGTTGTTGTTGTTTGAGAGCGGGAAGAGGTTCGAGCAGTTCTCCTGTGTTCCTTAATTGTGAAGCAAGGAGATTAGTACGAGTGCTTCCAACCTTTCACCCCAAACAAAGGAGCCATCAGATCCAGTTGCCTAGTGACACGGGGTTTCACACCGGCAAATTTAGCCACTGCCTTCAACACTCCAGCTCCTTGTGGTACATCTTAAGAGAAGAAATGAAATCTCCAGCCCTTGCTCGTGCACTCCTATGCAAACCATTTCTGTCCCCGTCGGTCTGACAGAACCCTTAATGGCACTGAGCAGCCACGCTAATGAAAATGGCCGTTCATCCTCACTCCAAAGTCTGTCTCTCAGACTCATATAAAAGTTAATGTACCCGTGACAATGACATTCAGAAGACCGTTTAGCTTTGGACAAATGCTGCATTTCTTGGTGGCAAGAGCAGCCGGGCACACAGAAATGTCCTTTTACACTGCGTGCAGCTCAATCAAAGGGCACTTAGCAGTGTCATATTGATTATGGGAGCTTAACCCCCGTCAATCTCTGATGGTTCATTTTGGCTGCCTTCCCGTAGATGGATCCAATGAATAGAACTGCCCAAACAGGAAGAAAGGGGTTCCCTCATCTTAAGTCACCGCTGGGTGCTTGTAGCATAACATAGATATACATGCTCAGCAGAAGGAGACAGTAGGGTTAGTCTTGTATGCATGCATTGTCACAGGACTGTCTTTCCCTTTGTCTTGAGGCAGCAGGAAACAAGCACAGATCTGGACAATCGTAATTATGAAAATGACATTTAGACCTAATTAATTCTCACTTCATTTGAATGTGATTTCAGCTCCCAGTTGATGAGCTGACTTCATCTCTGTATAAAGGAAATTAGCTATTTACCGACCACCCTATATTTATGTCTCTTCACACACAAACCGTAGTGCTCACATATGTGCCGTCCACTGCTTTTAAAACCAGTTCACAGCAGCCAGTATGAAGTAATAGAAGAATAATGCTATATTGCATAGCAGTTAAATGGCAATTTACAGGCTGGTGGATCTTAATTGTAGTTTGTGTTTGTTCCAGTGGTTTATTTCAGGAAAACCAGGAAAGAAACATGGATGCCTGCCAGATTTTCTTTCCCCAGTGGACTATCTTGCTCTTTCTACATGTTAGTTAGAGAGAAACCCTTAGCTTTACTATACCAGATTTACAGTAAGTTAATCTCAGACCTGAAAGGTCAGGAGTTATGCACGTCTTTAGCTAATCTACCACAAATCTCATGGGCTTTACATTACCGCCAACCCTTTTCAAATCATCCTGCGGTGTTCTGAATTTTTTAAGAGCGATTTATCTAGCCGACTTCACGAGCAACATGTTCTCATTAATTTCAGTACATTGGTGTCCACTCCTTTGCATGTTTTAGCCCATTAGTTACAAAATGTCACATGTCTAACACGCCCCTTTGTAATTCAGCTGTAACATTTTATTGAACAACTGCTTCGCAGTAATTTCAGTGCAGGATGAAAAAAGTTTTTTTTTTCTGTTTGCAGTATCATCATCATATGGTAATGTAAGTAAGTCAGTGACGGCAAGTTGGAGGCAAGAAGTAACACTTTCAAGAATCACACATCTTATGGTTTGCTTCCAAAGAACATGTACTTTTCTTACAGTACTGAGTTTGCGGTGCAAACTGGACACATCTTCAGTGATGTCAAAAAAAAAAGCTGTTTTGGTCTGGCTTTTTGCTTCTTAAAACTGAGTTCTGTATCTCATTCAGCTTAAGGAATATTATGCGACTTACTTAAAGTAAAGAAATGTGACGTGCGAGTGAACAAATCCTTTCGAGACCACGGGTGGGTGATTTCATTAGAACTCATTTGCACATAATAACAAAGAGATAATAGCATATTCTTAAACACAAACCCATGTTGATCAGAAAAGAGGAGAGGCGATCTGTACAGCATAACCTTGACTTCACTGCAACATTTCTTCGCTATGGAGAAATGACGTCTCTGAACCTCAGCAGGCCCGGGCTGAATTTGACTATTGAAGGCGGCTTGTACTTTTAGACAGGCAAGAGCGAAATAGAGAGCAGTCATTGAGTTGGGTTTGTCTTGGAGGTGGTCTGCTAGGACAATACTCCGAAAAGAAACTCAAGTGGGACCCATTACACCCCACTGAGGGCAGTCTCTTATCAGTTAATAGCAGGTTTCCCCCTGAGAGCAGATTGTTTTGATAGATGGCACCTGGTCAAGCCTTTGCAACCAGCCACAAAAAAACACAAGTGTATGCTAGATAAGCTCTGCAAGGAAAAAGAAAAAAAAAACCCAGCATCCTGTGAGTGTTAATTTGTACATGGAAGTAGAGCAAATGTACGCATCTGAACATTCTTGTTTCACTTCTTCCATTATTTGCAGGCAGAAACAATGGGTCCTGAGCGTGTTTGCTCAGGTGTGGTGTTAAGAGTGAATCAGCAGTTCACCCCATTAGACAGCATTCTTGCAAAAAAAATTCCACAGTTTACGTGCTCTATTTGGAGAGACTGCTGTGACCTGGAATGCTTTGATCATAGTCGCTGTTCTGAGTTGTACATTAGTTGGCTCTTTTTTTTTTTTTTTTTATAATAATTTTTAGTCCCCTGCACAATCGCTGATGCTATTTACAACTTTTCCTCGGGCTGCAGCTGCCCTAAACAGAGTGGAAAATGAGTTGGTGTGTATGAGGCTGTCTGAAAGCAGCTGACATGAAACGATAACGTTTCCAATAACAAGTGAAAATTCTAGTTCAACTGTTAAACGTACAATTTCCAACTAATTTACACATGTAATGAAACACAAGTGGGTGCTAAACATCCCTTGGCAAACAAAATGCCTATGACTTAGACACAAATAGATTTACATTTCTCTAATTTGGGTAAATCTAATAAGCAGAGAGAAGGAGCCAAAAAAAAAAAGAAAAAAAGTAGTGCCGCATGATTTGTATATCAGATCAAAGTTTATCCAAAATTGACATAATGGTTGTCTTTTTGCTCTGTCCTGAACTAGTTCAACACGATCAATTACTCTTATCTGACTGCTCACAGGCTGACCTGTCCACGCTTTGAGGGTCAAAGAATTGTGAAGGACAGAGAGCCTAAATCTCTTTTTGCTTTTGTTATCTAATTACTGGAAAAAATGATGCAAGTCATGACATGACATCAGTACAGAGTGTGCAAAGTGTGTCAGATTTGCTGTCATTATCATTCAAAACAACAATAAAAGGAAATCTCGCCCAAGGCAGATGAGAGTATCTTATTTAAGGTCTTATTGAAACACCTCACCTGATCCTTGGGTAATAATGATATTTCCCCAGTAAAAACAGTAAGTCAGTGATCACAGCGCACATTTTTTACTTATTGTCTTTGTTGCCCTTCATTCCTGCTCTCTCTTTTAATATGTAAATGTTCTCTTGAAAATTAATTTAGCATTTAATTATGTATTTATTCACAAGCAAATACACCAAAAGTCTCTGTGGTGTCAGCAACACACTCGTAAGTCAGCGGCCAGCTGTTCACTGTACACTGACCTTGGATAACTTCTATGGAGCAACAGTGTTATTTCATAGGAAAGTCAGCAGTGGTCTGCACAGCAGTATGATATACTGAGGCTGTAAAAAGTATAAAAAGTTAAGCATTGGGCTTTCTGCATGCCAAAAAAAGGGCGCAACCTTTCACATGCACACAAATATGAGAGAAATAAATGAACCACCAGAGCCAAAATCATGAATGTGTAGGAGAAAAAACTAGTCACATTACATATACAGTCCACATTCAAAAAATCCAAAAAAATAGACCTCGTTGTGACTTAAACAAGGTGTGGAAGCTACAGTATTTCATTATATTCGTACCGCAAGTCCCATTGTTATAAAGATTCAGGATTCTTTATGTACTGAAGGGTGAGCTGTAAGAGAAGAAGTGAAAATAAGTATAACAAGTATTTATATTGAATGATGACATAAGTGGACTAAAAATGCTGGGGAAAATAAATGTGCAGCACAAACACAGGGTCTTTTTCTCCATTGTTTATTGTTTGCCTTTCTTTAACAGCTATTTGGTATTTTTATTTATTTTATATATTTTCATTTTTAACATAACAGTTGTTTAGTGGAAGCGTTTTCTCAAGGTTTTTTTTTTCCCAGAGGAGATAAAATCGTGTGAAAATGACTGAATGCAAACAGTTTGACGGATTTGATGAAATTCTGGCGTTTTTCAGGGAAAATCAGTACAAAGCAAAAGTACAACCTTGAACTGCGTGTTGTAGGGATTCAACCATCGCTGGCACTTCTTGCTTTGTGTGCATGGAACGTTTTTCTACTGTGGACAGTTTTAATGCAGATCACCAGATTCCTGACATTAAATTTAATTTGGGCAAAGAGGATTTTTTTTTTTTTTTTTTTTACTGAAGCCCCCTCACCCCCCCCATCCTTGACCAAAAAAGAGAAGTTTCCAACTAAGGAATGTTTGGGGGTTGGTTCACTCGTCTAAACTGCGGTGTCCTCTTACAGTCCGGCTGACCAACAGGCTCTGGGAGGTGATTGATTGGGTGGTGCTGGGGCCACCAAGGACCCTTTCTGCAGCTTTAGAGGTTAGGGGTCACCTCCTCTGCAAATCTGCTTCCTTTTGTACAGTCGCAACACCAGGAGAGCAATGTCACATCACCCCCTCCTCTTTTCTGCCCCCATCCCTCCTCCCTCTGGTCTTAACCCTGGGAAAATGGGGGAGGCGTCAATTAAACCTTTTCTCTCTTTCGCTTCAGTTCTCTGTATCTTCTGAAGTTGTTCCTTTAAAAAAAAAAAAAAAAAAAACGCAAATTCTTTAGGTTTAAATGCAAAGAGGAGCTCAGGGCCAAGCCGCGGTGCTGTTAAAAAGGGTTTGTTAAGGTTTCCTCAGAATAAAACTAATGATAATGGAGCATGCAAGCTGTTGTAGAAACACTCCTTAATGGATTACTTAAGCAAGCAATTAGCAGTACACTAGCAGCCAGATATCAGCATGTGAATGGTTTAAAATATGTGTCAGTTGTAATGATGCTATGTGGCAATTACTCTTCTTAATAGATTGATGTAAAACTAGTTGGACTGAGACATTGATATAATGAAAAAAAAAGCCGTTTCTCCTCCCTCTCTTGCAAGTTTTCAAACTAGACACCGAAAAGTTGAAGTTGCGTTGTGCATCCCCGCTGCACAATCATCAAAAACCAAACTGAAATCTCAAACCGTAACTGATTGAGGGAAAGAGGAAGAGTTTGGGCTTCGCGGCCATCCTTAAACGCCAGAGTGGAGAAGAGCCCTGCAATGTAATCCTTTGATATGTAGTCAGTCCGAAGGGTTTGCTGAGGGATAACATTGCAATTCAGAAAATGTGGCTGGTCCTTGGCCCTCAGGGGCCAAGCCTTTGTGGTCACAGGACCAGGATTACACTTTAACCCCCACCACCGCAAGCAACCAGGCCCCCCCCCCCACCCAACTGCCCTGGCTAAGGCCTGGGGTCAGGTGAAAGGCCAGGAATCTTAAACAGGGTAGAAAAGGAGGGAAAGGGGGGGAGAAAAAAAGAGAAAGTCCGTCTTTTAAACATCACAAAATGGAGCGCTTTGACTGGTTTTCATTTGGATTCCACCACCGAAGACTAGAGCTTGTGCTTTGTTCCTCACCAATAAATACACACAGGGTCTTCTTTTTTTATACGTGTACATCTCAATTCAAGTAAGGGTAAGGGACTGGTATTGTCTGAATGTTGAGAACTCACTTCAAAGGAAAAAAGACCAGACCTGGAGAAGAAAGTAGAGTGAAATGCAAACATGTAATCAAACCAACCTTGCCTCTGAGGTAAAGAAGAGATTAATGAAGTACACACATTTGAAGTTAAAGTTAATAGACGGTGCATGGCTAATCCAGTATGCCTGTCCTTATTGACACACATGTCGGCAGATGACAGATGTGACAGATGTGTCTCTATTAGATTCATCATGGACAGAAAGATAAACCTAGTTGAAGTCTTTAATTTAAAGGATTTCTCATCCATAACAAGGAAGGATGTATCTGGAATTTACTCTGAGGACAAATGTTATCACTGTCCAGACAAAGTGAGTTAAAAGATCATGTCTCTTCTTTTTTTTTTCCTACTTCAAACAAAATCTTCTTGGCATCCATGTAAGATTCACTTACTTTTTACTGCAAAACTATTACACGAAGGGACAAGTATTTCAAACAAGAGGCTGCCTGAGCTGCTTCACTGTCAGTTGCTCTAAGTGTTTGATGTTAAACTTATCTCATCCTTAAATTATCCAATTAGCGATGGAAGAACGTAATGTTCACATCATTTCTGTCGACAGCACATGATCAGCATTTCCAGAGTTTCGTGCTCATTTAACGAAATTTGATGCGGGTGTGTGTGTGTGTTGTCTCCACAGACAAAATCTTTGTTACAAATCGGCCCATTGTGGCTGCGTGGTACCGCTCGGTCACATGTATAAAGTCAGAAATGCTGTCTCTGTCTGTCTCCAGTTGCTTCATGTGTTCTCTTTCCTGCCCACCCAAGCGCATGAGCAGAGGTTGTGTTTGTGTCTGGTGTGTGTTGCCGTCAAGTGTCAGTCAGCTTTTTCGCCGGCCAGATGTACTGTGGAAACGGTAGGGTCGAGGTGAGAGAACCCCCCCCCCTCTCTCTCTCTCGCTCTCTCAAAAAAAATAAATAAATAAAAGTGTGGATTTATAGCAGCAAGTCTGGGTCAAAGAGCTAGTGGTGTCTCCCTCCCACACAACACTATAATTTCCTGGGCTCTGTCCACGGAGAGAAATATGGCCTGGAGACAGAGAGGTAGAGGAAGCAAGGAAGAGCTAAAGATAGAGATGATGGAGCAGACACAAAGTGGTAACACAAGGGGGATGAGGAAGACGCGGTGGGAAGATGTTGACAGCAAGTTACACATTGTTTTCCATTAAGCACAAATCTCACAATGTCTTTCATTAAGATCCTTAATGATTCTTAATGACGCCCAAGGAACAAATAAAAGGCTCATCACAGAATCTTTCTGCTTCACAAGGTAAAAAGATAACGGCTGGAGACGCTCTGTATTTTTCTTATTGTCAGCCGATGAATTGATCCCACTAACAAGTCGGTCCGTGTAGCTTATTCCGCCGTGCCGTTGAGCTTCATTGTTGTCCAAAAAACTAATGGATCAGCCACACCGCTGCACTAGATGACATGTTCTTTCTTTACCGTGGACGTACACTGGAGTTTAAGTAAAATTAGTCTTACATGCACCATCCTGCTGTTGTAAATAGTCACAGGAGAAGCAAATATGTATTGAACCCCAGCTCGAAATACACTTCTTTTTTGAGTGGAGTTTTAAAGTTTTATGTATTCAGCAGGAACAAATAGGCTTGGACCTAAGTGGTACAGACAGGACAGGGAAGTATTGAGAGAAAGGCTAATGCATTGTTGTTTTTTGGTCTTTTCATGACATTTGTTGACATTCACAAGAATCTAAAATAACACCATCCTTGTTCTTTAATGGTACATTTTATCATTGTTCTCTCTTTTTTTTTTTCCACTGTAGGATTTCCCAAATGAAACCTGTCATTTAGAGTGAATGAAGGTCATTCATTGGACCCTGAAATGTTCTGGGAGTTCTTTGTAGAGCTGTTTCCACTTTTTTTGTCCCTGAATTTGAAATCAGATTCTTTAGTTTGCGGTCTCTTTTTTCAGAAGTGATTCCACATTTTTTTTTTTTTTTTGAAAGAAAAAGGGGAAAAACAAAATAAATAGCAAAATGCCATTTTTCAAAGTGCAGCCGAGCCTGCCAACTTCTGCTACAATATTGATGGACTATCCTATCGCTCTGCAGATCATTAAAAAGCGTGTGTGTGTGATTACAAGCCAATGTGTTTTTTATTGACTAGCATAGCTATGCCTTCACATGTTACTTGTTGGTCTGCTAGGTTTCTACAACCCTCATTGAATTTGTCTTGTTCTTCTTTGATGCACCCGATTAATATTTGCTGCAGCTATGGCCCAGTTTCATTCAGTCTGATTTAAAAAAAAAAAAAAAAAATATGAATATTAACCAGCAGTTCAGTTTAATATTAACTCTTAAAATCCCATTTTAATAAAACTGGATGTTTGATCCATAATGAAGTCATTTCTTTGCCAGTCACACGCCTCATACTGATGTGTTTCAAGATATTAATATCCAGAAAAATCTTTAAAGAAGACAAACTCTGCTGGGAACAAGCAGACTTATCTCACAGCAACAGCAGAAAGTCCTCAAGACTGATATTAGACCATCTCGCTTGTTATAGATGACCGTGATACCTCTCTGAATTTAACAAGACTTCTCAGACTGGGTCCATGTTAGTGAAACAGCATTTACCCTCAGTGACCCTAGAGCTCCACAACAAACACCTGACCCTCTAAACTACTTTCTAATCTCCATTCTCAGCCATTAACTGTCTCAGCGGTGGACACTGAGGCTGTTAAGTCTTACCATATACCATATAAGAGGCTTTTTTTTTTCTGAAGGCAAACTCCTGTGAACTGGAAGGTCATGTGAGGACTTCTCCCCTTCCCTGTTGCTCTGGTTCTCCAGTGGGAGCCAGTCAGTGTATGTGGAGACAGAGGAGCGCCCCCTGCTGGGCAGAGGCAGCACCGAGCCCTCCTCACAGCTGTCTCACACATGCTACACATGCACAAGCACTTTACTGCTTTCTTCCCTCTCATCTGTATTGCCTGTTCTTTATTCAGAGGTGACTTTATAGGGTCGTTTTGTTGCGATCGGTGCTATCATCGCCATTATATGATTATCTTCCACTAATCTCTCCAATGTAATAGTCCTGCAGGACCAATTTCTGGTGCAGGATTGTTTCTTATCTGCATTTTTAGGCAATCTGGGGCAGCAAGCTCCTCACTTCTCTCCAGAGATGGAGGCTTAAGATGATGGTCTTTCAGTAATGATTTCATTTCTGCCTTCAGTGAATCCCAATTTGATCATCAGAGGAGCGTCATCTGAGAATATTCGGCTCAGCTCGACAGAATTTGGCAGGATTTTATGTATATGCTCATGGTGGAGATGATTTATGAGAGCAATGCATTTATACGCTTGCCCGTTCGTTCCAATCCTAATGTCTGAGTGAATATTTTCCAAAGTCTTAATTTTTTTTTTTTTCCTCAAAGATAATTTTAGGATTAGTTTTAATTCCTCCTGGGTACCAGCTCTTTGTGTGAGCTATTTTAGAAACCACAGGTGGGCAGAAATACAGGTGGTTGTTAACAATCCTGGCACTGAATACACTTGTTTTCTCTCCCCTCTTCCTCTCTCTCTCTCTGTGTGTCTCTCTCTCTCTTTCTCTCTCTTTCTGTCTGAGAAGCTTTTGAGCCTCGCTGAGTTTCTCAGCTGCCTTTGATTTTCCCGTACAAATGTGGAAAACATGAACCTCCTCTGCTCTCATCTGCCTGAGCATGCACACAGCAAAATGACTAAATCTACAAGCTGCCCAGCGATAGTGTGAGTGGAGTTCCCCTGGTGGGGGAAAAAAAGATGAAGATAGGAATTAAATCAAAGCCACAAATTAGATGTGTGATACGATTTTCTTCTCTCTCTCTCTCTCTCTCTCTCTCTCTCTCTCTCTATCTGTCTGTTTTCTTTGTCATGCAAAAATGAAATATTGTCTTTGTGTGAGTGAATGAGCATGTATTAGTATGTGCATGTGTCAGTGTGTTGTCCTCTCAGGAATAAACTGGATGAATTATCCTGCCGGCAGGACGTTAACAGTAACCTATACAGTATGCATTATCTAATAACAGCTTACTCTTTTTTTAGTATATAGTCTTTTAATGTCATTTAGGTCACTTTAAAATGACAATAATATGATGAAGATTGTGATGATACAATATTCTACCACACCATCACAAGGGATGTGACCACTATTTATTTCATAATGAATATAATGTGGAAACTGGACCTCTGCAGCAATAAAAGAACATAAAAAATTGCAGAAAAATAGATTTTTTTTTATAGAAAGTAAAACATGCATTATTTTAGGTCATGATCTTTTTTTTTGCATAACCAGATGTAATTCATATATACTGAGAATGTTGAAAACTATATGTCATTATAGCAAAAAGGAGAAGATGTACAGCCGGAAAAACACACCAAAAAATAAGATTTAGAAAAGGCATGAATACATATATACACTATATTAGATCCTGTGTCACGAGACATCAAGTGACACCATTATCCACGTGTGTGTATATATGTATATATAGAGAGAGAGAGAGAGAGTATTCTTATTGATTTTGTATTATTTATATATTATATATATTTTTAATTCATAACATGCAAGTTATGTATGAAATATTCGATAACAAGCGTTAAAAGAAAAAGAGTTAACTTATATTATAAATATATTTTATGCTTGAAGACTGATCATTTTAAGATTGTGCAGATTAAATCTCTTCTTTTTCAGCTGTTAAAAAGAGAGTTGAGATAAAAGATCCAAAAAGAGATTCATAACATTTTACTAACTTGCATGAAAACCAACTATTATACATGCTATGTCTCCGTCATGTAGGAGTAGGAGTTGTTGTGCAGCACAGAATCATGTATTCAGTCCGTCTCGCGTATAGTTCTCATGCAAGTTCTGGTGCAGATATTATCAGTTGCATGTATTTATGCTGCATAACCCCAGTCGGCTGTAATCCTTATTTATATTCTGTTTTCAATATTTATGTTCCATTTTTTACCCTGCTACTTGTTGCTGCAGTGAGCCACATCTCCCCACAGTGATCATTAAAGTTTCATCCTTTTTCCCCCCATGTTACTGTATATCAAAACACAATAGACACTTTTACTGTATGTTGCACCACCAAAGGACACGAATGAATGAAATAAAGCCAAGACTTCATCACAATTGTACTGGAGAGGGAGAGGGAGAGAGAGAGAGAGAGAGAGAGAGAGAGAGAGAGAGAGAGAGGAACCCTGCTCTCCCACCCCCCTCCCCTCCCAACCTCCAAATCAATTTCCTTTAAATGGAATTAAGTGAGATTGAGGCACACCACTGTATTAGTTCTTCAAAAAGCAACCCTCCCAGCAACTCTTACACACATACACACAGACACACACTCCCTCCTCCTCCTCTTCTCTGACGGCTGCCGTTTTCCCCTCGATGGAGTTTGATCGACACACAGCTGATCTATAAATAAAGGCTTTTCTTCCTACCCACAAAGTCATGTCGGCCGCTCGCAGTTTGGCTCCAAGGTCACAGCTGCCTGAACTCTCCTTTATTGCATTCATTCTCCGCTTGTTTGGGAGATGGCTTTAAAAGCACTTTAAGCAAATGTAAATCTGCTGCTCGATGGAAATGGACACCTAAAACGAACAAATGAATGCATATTTCAAAGTGCGTGGATTTTTCAATATAGTCTCCAGTGGGATGCGGTAAGCCCACCTGAACGCCTCTTTAACGTCTATAATCACCAATTTATCTTCATGCACATGCATCACACTAAGTGAATGTTATCAGCCAGATGTTTCACACAAATGGGGCCTTAAAAAATGATATGAATCATTAGGTTTTTGTTTTGTTTGAGAGTTTTGTGTTTGAAAACACACCGTGCTCTCATTTGTAATTAACTCGCCTAGACCTATTTATTAAATCTAATTAAATTGAGGGCTGCTTTTTTTTTTCTAATCATCCGCCAAAATGACTAAAATCATCACTTTTTAATTTTCCGACGCACCCAAAAATGGCTTTCCTTTAAACAAACCATGAAACGTCGCAACACACTGTTTTTATGCTAAATATAGCGGCGAAGAGTTGTTGCTGCAGCTGACTTTGAGACAGACGCAGTGATGTTTAGTTTATGTTTTCCAGCCATGTAATATCTAGTCATAGAAAACACAGTACATTTTGCTATTTAAGCACTGTGAGATTTCCATGCATGTCTATATAATAAAAAATGAGAGTTTTGAGCTTGAATACAGCATTTTAAAATAAAAAAATATCTGGATTAAATGTTATAATAATAGTAGTAATATATTACTATAGCAATATGATATATATAATAATATATAGTATAGTAATAATCCAGACTTTAGGCTAAGAACTCTCTCTATTTTCAAATCTTGATTATTTTCCCCGCAAAACTCAAAAACAAAGTCTTCTTCTGTACACCTTTAACCATTAGCACAACAGTTTAAAGGTCTGAAGGGGCTGTGTATCTATAGTCAGACCTAAATTACTGTACAGTATTTCTTTCTAAAAATGTGTCCGGGTTCTTCTGCATCCTCTCCTCACCATCCTCAAGTTCTGCTCGCTGATGCTTATATCACTATTTTATTTACTGCAGCTTACTGCTTACTAATTTATCTCCTGCTCTTTCCCCTCTTCCCCATCTCACTTGTTATACAGACTTCGAGTCTGCCTGAGTGCAATTTGTCGTTCACTTTCGCTGTTTACGTTCAGGCTGTGAATAGCAGCTCATAGTGCACTGCTGTGATACCCGTAGCCATGTTCCCTGTTTATTTGCTGCTAATCATTTGCTTCATTATATGTGCGGCGTCTTGATTTCATTGAGCTGAGCTCAGGTGTCAGGTGATTATTTTTTTTTCCCCATTGTATTGTTAACTCCTGGAGGTGGCTGACGATGGACTGTGCAGCGGCGCGATGTCACAGCCCTGCCACTTCTTTTTGGCGCTCTGACGACTGTTTCGCTGTAGAAGAAGGGCACAGCCTTCACCTGCTCTCTGTGTTATTTTCACAGCATTTCTTCTGGAGCAAAAAAAAAAAAAAACCCTCCTGTATGTGTGTTAAATGCGGATCTCCTCAACAATGGATGCTTGTAGTGCACTGTGACTTTACTCATAGACCTCCACCCCCGTACTCATCCTCTGCTACTCCCAACAAAAGCCTGACGTTAACTACATTAAGCTGGCCGAGAAGCATGCCATCCCTATTGTACCTAATACCTTTATCATTCAGTGGCGATTTGGCTATGCTTTTCCTGAGCATTCATGTATGATTTGCTCTACTTTTCAAAGTTACACACATCAGATAGCCTCCTTCTCCCAACTCCAACACCCCTGAACCCTGTTTTTTTTTTTGTTTTTTTTTTACACTCCCACCCTCCCTTCCCTTCTTCCCAAGCTGTCTGAGAAAACAAAACAAACACCCTATCCTGTCCAGCGTGTCTGTGTTAGAAGGAATAGAGGGTGCTGAGTATGTGTGTGTGTGTGTGTGCTGTGGTTAGGACAGTAGAGTGAGGTGCTAAAAGCCTTTTGTCCAGCAGGAAAGACGATGTCAGCAGCCACAGTAAGGGAAATAAAGTGAGGGGGAGCTGAGGTCATTTGGCTTCAGCCTTTTTGTGTGTGTGTGTATATATGTGTGTATGGGTCGAAGGACCTAAGAGCCTGTGACTAATGTGGGTTTGCAACCCCGTCTCCCACCCCCCACCCCCAGCCCCCCTTTTTCCTTTTTACATTGTCTGCCCCCACTGTCCAGATGGCCAGTGAGAAGAATAAATCCTGGGAAGGCGAGGAGAGATTTGGGATTCCATTGCAGGACAGGGGGTAAAGGTGGGGGGTGACGGGAGGTTGACAGGGTTTGGGTGGAGTTGGGTAAGTCACTCCCAGAAACTTTTTTTCTATTTTAAGGGAGTAGAAGGTGTCCTGTGAGTGGGAAATGTCACTTTTTTTCACTTTTCACTTTAATTGAAATTAAGTTAAAAAAATAAAACGAACAAACAGTCTCAGACAACACACCAGAGGGTTTGAAAAACCAGTAGACAGAGCTGGAACCTTTAAACAGAATTTGATTGTCCCTGACGCCTCCAAGCCCGTCGCACACTTAGACAACTTAACACGACTTAAATGATCACCTGTGTTATAACAAATGACAAGAGGAAGCCTACCCTTTCTTGTTTAGTAGCCGAAAAACTGAATCGATGATATAATTACGAAAACCGTGGGAATAACTGTTGACATATAAAGTCAAAGCTTGAGCATTCAGTTCCTCAGCGAAGCAGCTTTCATGCCAAACATTTCATGTCTGGCAAAAAAAAAGAAAAAAGGAGTGATTTCTTCTTAATTTTTCCAAGTAGATAAAACCTTTGCCAGTAATTTCTCATTGTCTGCATGAGTCAATATCTACTTGATATACATAACAAATACTGCCAAGTGAAATCAAATCAGTATGACAAAAGAATTGAGCCTATTCCGCACTATAAAACCATTTTATGGTTTTCAAGCATATAAAAGCAAATATTAGAGAAAGATTTGATCAAAATTGTAAAAGCCCCGATGACAAAAGAAAGCCTCTTTGACTTTAATCATATAAAAAATGATATGACTTATCCCAATTGGAAATATCAAATATTATTTTGCAATGTTTTGTGTCCATGAAAAAGGTTCTAGCTTTCTTTATTCCCTGCTTCCAGTTTAAACATTATTAGCATGTTCTAACGAGAATTGATATATTTAAAAAAAAACACTTTTCAATTTATATTTGTATTTGGTGGGTTGATATTATCTTTAATTTCATGTTTGGATAACCGGATAAAACATGATGTTTAAAGAGAATCAGCTTCTCACTTTGAAATTACACATAAGGCAGGGTGGAAATACAGACAGGTCTTCTTGGGGGTGTTTATTGAAACAAAATAGGGGACCAGAAGATTTAAGGAAGATTTTTGTTGTTGTTGTGCGGCTGTACAGGAGGAGACAGTCATCAGTGAGGAAGGAAATGATGCTAAAAACGGTGAGCAAAATACAAAGTCGACTTCTAGCAGGCATGACCGGCAATTTGAGGTGACATTTTTGGCACTTTTTTGAATTAGTTTGTGACACTCTTCCTGTTTTGACTTCCTTTTCATCTCTTCAACTCCAAAGAAAAAAAAAATATCTGTGCTAGCCTTCAGGTCTTTTGAAAATAGGGTTTGTTTAAGTCATTTTCCACCTTCAGTGTTCACGTACAAAGCTGAAATCCTTTTGTTAACGTAAATAGTTTACATTTGTATGAAGCTCATTGCAGGTTTCGCAAAGCCCTCATTGTTGTACCCAGTGAATCAGTGTCTCAGAATAAGATCTGAGGGGATTTCTTTTTTTTTTCATGTTCGAGATCATTAATCTCGGTGACAGGGATTTACATCAGCCGACAGATTCACTGATATATTCAGAGCGAAAATGTCTCCATTTCCTGTTAAAGAGAAAAATAGGACCGCACTCAAATGTGGTGCTTCATCGGTAAACACACAATTGAGCATTTTATGTGGAGAAAACTGGGTATACAAATGACTGAGCTGTGCAAATTTCTCCGTGGGATACTCGAACCTCCCACTGAATGCTGTCATTTATTTTCATTGGTTTCCTTCAGTAATGGACTTCGCTTGAACAACATCTTTGTATTTAACCTTGAGAATGAAGCATATGAGTGCTTATGTGCATTTATGTAGACCCAAACACACACACAGACACGCACTTTACTATGATAATGATCGTCTCGCTTACTCTTTTTTTCCTCTCTAAAAGCACATTTTGCTTCGCTTTTTGTAATTTCGGAAAGGACACAATGAAAGTGAAGCCAGCATTTTTAATGTAGCACCGACATTAAGGCTCTATTAGCCGCCATTATTAAACGCACAGGTATTTATCTTGGTGACGTGTGTGCGCGCAGTACATACTGTCTGTAAAGAACTGAGAATACTAGCAGGGTGTCACCCTGCATCATTCACATTGAGAGGTAGCAAGTCAAACTCGCAACAGCATATACAAACTGCGTAACGGTGTTTTAATGCATAATACAGTGCCCTGTTGTATGTAAAAACATTTGGTGACACAAAAATTAAATCTATGCAGTGCAGGTCAGTGTAGGCAAGAAATCCCATAATGCAGCTCAATAGCATATTTTATTAGAATTTTATTAGAAAACACTAACATCTTCCAAACCTCACATCTGCAATTTGTAACTTGCTGTTAAATGTTTGCAATCCCCAAACCCTAGCTGAGATAACCCTGATGACCTCACTATGACATCATCATGGGTAATTTGCGCAGGACTGGCAACGCTCCTCCACAGCCACAAAAAACATAAAACAACCATCTTAACTGAGTGGTACTACCATTGATTTCAACGTTAGTCCACATTAACTCTTTTTTTAATGTTGTTTTTAGTACGAGAACCAACATTTTGACACAATCTGTCATCGATTTATATTTTGGTATTTTGGTTTTTAAGTCCTGTCCAGCTCGCTGTCTCCTCCTGGCCCTTTACCAGTTGTACATCCTGGGCCCGGCGCCTCCTGTTGAAACGTGGCCCCTCCCTGACCAGCAAAGGAAGAGCGAGCCAGTTGTCATGGCCAGACTGGCTGAGAGTTAGGGAGGCCAGCTGTAGCACAGGAGCTGTTCCCTCTCATTTCCACTTCATTTATCTGCCCCCTCCTCTCCTCTCCTCTCCTCTCCTCCCTTCATCCATCCATCTATCCCTTCTTCCTTTCTCTTCATCCCTCTGCCAGTGGACCAGCACTCTCTCCATGCTGAGCTCCACTGTGCCCAGTCAGCTGTGGCAGAGCAAATGGCATCTCTTTTGTTTCCTCACTCTCTTCCTCAAAGACTCGGAGTTTAAGTGCAGTCATATGTTTGTCTTTATCGAGTGTATATATAGATATATACTTATTACCAAGTCAAGATATTAAGGACACTCAAAGGCACCCATTTAAGGGGTTTGTTTTTGGATAAATAACCACTTTTGTTCTTTTTGCTAAGCATCTATTTTTTTCAGAAGCATATAAATCAGTTTATTACTTCAGTAATGAGAGATTTATAAGACTCCAGGGTAGGGTGGAGGGGTTTTGGTAATAAAAATGATAACTGAAGTCACACAGGAAATAAACAAAAGTAAAAGAAACCAAATCACTTCCAGATTTGACCCACTGTAGAGCAGAGCCAGGTCCAGACAGAGCAGTCTCTCTGTTTCCTCCACCCCCCGCCATCCCCTCCCTCCTCCTTGGTATGAATCTGCCGTATCTCATTCCCCAGCGCTAATTCCAATTTAATTGCCAGTAGCCCGAAGCCTCCTCAATAGGAGTAACAAATGGTTTGATTCTGTAGACTTCATCAGACTGCATTTTAAATGCGACACAGTAACCCGGTGCGAATGCCAATGAAGCCTGGCGAGTAGC
Organism: Protonibea diacanthus; assembly: GCA_028641955.1. NCBI lineage: Eukaryota > Metazoa > Chordata > Actinopteri > Sciaenidae > Protonibea > Protonibea diacanthus. The sequence continues at coordinate 13,988,003 of CM053990.1, forward strand.
TCCTCTGTTTACTAATTATCCTTTTTCTTACTCCGAGCCACACTGCACAAGTTGTCTGATTAAATCGGATTTGTGGGGATTGGAGGGTGGGGTAGGTGGGTGCTCCGGTGGTGGTGGTGGGAGAGCGGGTGGATTGGATGGCAAGCATGGTCCGTCTTTGTAAATGATCCACAAGTCCACAACAAGAAGGGGCCGGCGGTGCAGCTGTAAATCATGGTAAAGGGCTTTGCTACTGCCTCTCACGTTGACATTAATTCCCGGCTTGCATCGTTTATGATCTTTACAGTCAGCATGGTGGTGAGGAAAAACAAACACATGCTGGTAAATAAATTCTAATGACATTTCAGAATTTATATCCACCGCAGTCGCGCAGGGGAAGGGTTTGAGTTTCCTTTTAAGATTCTTGAAGGTGGGTAGGATGTATATTTAAGATCTGAAAACCTTTTAGGAGGCACGCTATGGCAACACAGATTTTCTTTTCTCTATATAAATGTTCTGTATGGTTCACCGAGAGACATTATTGCATTTTAGTTGGCGTATTTTGCAGCCGTTACTCCATTACCCCATAAAATACCAAAACTAACAATGTAGTCTGCCTCTTGACACTTTCTGACTCCCCTATTCTGTCTGAGGCGTTCAGCCTCAAGCCTATTTGTTGCTACCGAAGACTAGTAATGTTATTTCTAAAGTAATGTTAGAAATGGGTCACAAATATATAGTTTCACTGTTGGAAAAGCCTCAGTAATTTCCTGAAACAGATGGGCACCATAGTTTTTAGCAAACATTACTCAAACGGGAGTAAATAGTGCATTTGTTGGAGACTATTTCCATCTGCAGACTAATACATATTTGGTGCCCTAGTGAGTATTTATGGCAGCAGGACGATGTATCCAATAAACTACAGTGTGTGTGTGTTTATGGTAATGGGAGAACATGTCACCCAGACGAACAGTGTTTTAATAGTTTTTTGAGCTCTCTGGTGCACAGGAATAAGATATATCCAGCTCTGGATGCGCAGACAATACTTAATTGGATCCTTTTGTCGTTGGTTTGGACTTCTGATGGGATCTCTTACTTAAAACTTAATTTTTCATTAATACTAAAAAAAAAACATCTGACCATTAAATCTTCTTAATTGTGCATTACTGTCATAACATACCACAGATCCTGAGTTAACGCTGCCAGAATATACGCGATAACGTGCAAATACAGTAGCAGCGAAGTGCTCCAGTCGCTACAGTAGGGAGATAATATGGCGAAGCTGTGATGCTGTGCAGATGAGGAAATTTGCACTGCTATAAAGACCTCTCCCTGTCAACTAAATGGCCAGTTGAGCTGCCATATGGTTGTGCTGACATTATCTCTGGGTAATTAATATGGCATCTCGCCTGGCATCTGGTGGCATTAATCTAGCTGGGAGCAGTTCATCTTACAATGTCAGCGCTGCTGCGGGCCCGACGTGAATTATCACTGCCCGATGGAAGTGGGAGGCAGGGATGAAACAAAACAAACCACAGCAGGGCAGACTGGTGTTGCATTTTCTTATAGTAGATAGCATTTTCTTTGACTTCTCGGTTTATTCCCTGCATGAATTATGCGAAGAGTTATTGGTTCTGTGGAGCTCATCCTCATTCAGTAAAGCTCTGAGTCAGTCATCGGAGTGATTGTGATCAGAGTGCTAATGTAGTTTTGTGAGGATGTTTTTTTTTTTTCTGTATGAAGCTTTCAGTGACATGTTTGTGTTGTTGTGTTTGATTGCACTTCCATTCATGTGTCCCACGGTGTTCACGGTTATTATAAAGTGAATTTTATTTTTTTATCCTTTTTCTGCTCGTGATCCCCTAAGCAAAGCAACTACTGGACCGATGCCTCCCCCGGGTACAGTATGTCTACAGGTTGTGCCAAAACATTCAGATTTTACCTCAAGCAATCCCTGATCCTCAGGTTGGGAAATAACAATGTGATCACCGTTTCTGCACATTTCTTATTTGAAACTTCAAAATTCTGCTTTTCTAGTGATTCAAATTAATGTGTTTCATTGTGGGACAACAATGTCCACCAACACCAACAGTCACTGACTATACTGATCAGAAATGGCTAGCGAGTGAACATGTAAATGTACATGTAAAAAGCAGAAAGGCTGAAATTTCTATGTCTAAAATGTCTAAAACTCTTTGATAATCTAGACTTCAGACTTTTGCGTCACTAGAAGTAAACATTTAATCCATTATTGCTTCAGTCAAGTCGTTTTACTTCCATGCAGGTGTCTCCTTCTGTTACTGGAGCCCCCTTTTGAACACTGAACGTCTGTGGAGGGGTTTTTAATTGTATTAGCAGTAGCATATGTAATACAAAAACACATACGTTGGGTGAGAGAGAGGATATGTACACAGTTGAATAGCAGAAAACTGTGTATGAAAAGCTGCGTGCAGTGAACATATAGCCACAGGTGATAATTATGATTCTGAAACTCTGTGTCCTCTCCTGTTCTTTTTAAAGGTCATGAATCAAGCGTGATTGAAAAAAAAAAAAAAATGAATGCAAATGGGAGCTCCGAAGATGAGGTAATGGTGTGTCCAAAACTGAAATCCCTTAAGTTCACTTGAAAAATTGACAGCTCTTAGCATGGAAATTTCAGGACATCGAAAAGACTTCAGGGTCTAATACAATCATAAAAGTAATCCTTGCTTGATCCTGACATTGTTTACTTGCCTAAATTCAACCATTTAGTTACAGTTTGAGTGCGACACACAGGAGATTTGCCCAGGTTGTGTGGCGTGATGTAATTTTGATGCAATGCATGTTATGTAAACTACTTTAACAGCGTGATTATTTCCTCATTTCTGTATCTCAGTTGGCAGTCTTTATGCTTCTGTTAGCACAATGTGGAGGCTTTCCAGCGCAGTCGATCCAAACGTACACAACTTGCACATGAGTTAAATGAAAGCTGAATCGTACCCGACAATGAACAGAATTAAAAAGCTGGCCATTTTTCTTTTCACTGTTACAAACAAATGGTTTTTCTAGATCATCTGCTGAGGCGACCGGTGGAACATATGTCTAACAGTATGTTTTTGATGGCTAAGAGCGCAGTGAGGCTGAGTACGTTTGTAAATCTCAAAATGTTTTGATGAAAATGAAATGACGGCCAGAGTTAGGGTTCTGCAGGAAATGATCAGAAATTAGTCTTTAATCGTCTGGCAATCACACGTCAAGCCACACTAATTTGTTGTTTCGTCTCACATCTTGGACACATCACACGGCCACAAGGAAATATTTTTGGAGCCTCCTCCTGGACGGTTTGTCACATCTGTGATGCCAGGGTTGTTGACGTCATTCCTGTTCCTGGAAGTCTACCTGCAATCTACCTGTCTCTTGCCTGTTTACCTTTGGGCGTTATATATGTTGTGAAAGATTGTAAGCTCATATTGTGACAGGATAATGATCACAGGCTCTGACATAGTGACCATCGGGGTTTCAAGATTTTATGTTCTCTGAGCTCGCCATTAAACATTCTTAACCTCTTGGACCGTAATCATCCTTACCTTGTGTTAAAGTTGAGTAAAAGCGTGCTCTATGCTGACAAACATTGTCACTGTTTTCTGTGAGAAGCTGATTTTCTTGGTCATGATCGGGGGGGTCATATGCATTTATGTGTAAAACTGTAATTTCAGCGTTTGAACAGTTGGCTTCCCCCACAGTGTTGCAGACAGCAACAGTTGCCCACAGGGGGTCTCGCCAGCAATATGACGACTAAAGGTGACTAAAATGTGAAGTCATGTTCTGGACGTACCCTAACATTTCATTAGAGACCTTTTCCAATCCATACAGGAGTAAATTACGGAAGGCATTTATTTGTTTGCTCATGACAAGATGCATTCTCCAGTGACGCCCCATGAAGGCGGAGGTAAAGAGGTGCTTGGCGACCTTTTCAGAACAGCTGAGACCTAACGTGCGATGAAGCCTGATTGCAGATGAGAGTAACAACAAACGCGTCTCGTCTAGACGAAGCTAAAGAGCAGCGGGAGTGTCACCTCTGCTTTCGTTTCTCACACCTCACTCCGCCGACACAGGCAGGACTGTTGTGACTGGTGTTTGTGGTGACTGGCAGTTAGCAGAGCTGAGTAGTCAACTGAGCACCTGTTTGGAAGGGTGTTGTTGTGACTGATTGTTGAAGTCTGTGTTTGCTGGTAGAAATTCCGAGGCGAGAAAGGGACAAATTGATCGGACCGACATTTGTGCACATTTGTGTGATCGAAACTTTTACAGATCAGCTGCGGGTGGCCATTCTTCTACCCCTGGATAAGTTAGAGGTTTTGTCGCATAGCACTCTCTGCCACCATACTCAAAACACAAATAGGGGAATAGCTTTTGGAAGAACATGAAAAGATGCAACTGAGAATCGTGGATTTCTATATTCACTCTGGTGCCACCTGTGATGTAGCTTTTCCCAACAAAAAGGGAAACACTGCATGTCTGATGCATATTTTGTTTGCCTGGAGAAAACTTAACAACCATCTGTTAGAGCAACCACTTTGCTATGGAGGTCACCTAAACGTAAGATAAACCATTTGTTTGGCACAGAAAAGCGCATATAATCACTTAAACCACTGACTGCTGTTTTTTTTTTTTTTTTACAGAGCTTTCAACTGCAAAGTTTGTTTTTGTTAGAGTGCAGTTTCCAGGTGAGGAATGACCTCAAGATGAATCATATTTATGAGATATGAAACTGAGAAGTTAGAGTTTAGAAGCAGTAGCGGCAAATCACAGCCGTCATAGATCATGTTGCGGTGACTCTGAGATCACGTTTCTGTGATGAAGCCTCAAAAGTGAGACACCTCCAATTAATGTTGGTGTTTCAGAATATAAAAGCCTAAGTTTAGTCACTCCCCTGCCCTCTCTATAGATAAACTATAGCTTATTATAGATTGCTATTGACAAGAGCAAGCAGTAACAGAGGTTGAGGGCTGTGGTAATGGCCTGTGATTGAACACCTTGTGCTGAGGTCCCGCTGCTCTCTGCCTCATTAACTCTGGCAGGTCCTCTGTTCAGCACACTGCATTGCAGGCCACAGTCAGGATGCATTTAACTGTCTTGACTACAGTCCAAAGAAACACAAGCGTTCAGGATGAATTTAAGAACTGCGATGCTAATCTTGAAACATGTCTTTTCAAGTTGTTCAAGTCAAACATTTACAGCTACGTGGTATGCTTCCGAGACGTTGCTGCGTGTGCCAAATGTACCGTTTTGTGTGACATTTAGAGTGTGAAATGTGGGTTTTGACATGTACGGCGAGGAAGTTTTTAGGGTTTCTGAAAGTTATGAGCCTAGACTGTAGAAAAACAAGCATGTGAAATGCGTGAGTGGCATCACCTTTAGGTGTCTGAGGGATTTTTTTTAAAGCCTACAGTTTAGTTTTACAACCTTTTTTGTGGGTTAGCTGACCATAATCGCTGAATCCAAATTTAACTTTAAGCATTAGGATCCTCATAATGGGGCAACGATTCTCACAAGACACTCAGTAAAAAGAGTAAAACTGCCTATTGAGGCCCTAAGTTTGAGGCTATTAATTGAGCTATTTCTCTGAGTTTTTTTTTTCCGAGCAGGTGGGCTCGTGCTGCACATCACAATCAGTAAAAGTGCCTACCTCGATGGCCAGCCTCTACCTTTGGGCCATTTCTCTCTGTGCCCATCCGGCCACTGTCACCTCCCATCGGGGAGTATTCCTCTCCATTACCGGCCTCCGTCCAACCCCCACTTAAATAACAGCAGCCCTGCCACTCCAGGCCCATTAAGATACTGCCGGCACTGCCACGGCCGCACACACAAACGGCCACAAACTGCCCAAGCCTTTATAAATAGATGGCGGGAAAAGGAGACAGAGGCTGGTTAGAGGAGGTAAATTATTCCAAAACAGCCAAACAGGAGTGAGACTAAGAACCCCCACCCCACCCCACCACCACTCTGGCTCCTCCAGCTCCTCCGTTCAGGTGTCACTTTGGGCTGACTCAATTTTACACTGTAATGGACCTCCTGGGTCAACTACTTTTCTTCCACCTTTCCTTCCTTTTTTATCTCTCCACTACTCTCTTCATCTATCAGTGGCCGACAACACCTTTACTCACTTTCCTGCAACACACACATTATTCCCTGTAGTAACTGTATAGTTTGTACCACTTAATTTTGTCTAACACTAATCAGGGTTAGACTTTTCCACAAACTACTGTGGTTTGCAGACAAGCACAGGAAGACAGGAAATGATAGCAAGTAGCAAGTAGTTTTCCAACATAGACTGAGCACAAAGGTAACAGTTTTATGAATGTATGTTACCTATCACCAACCTTGGCGGTTGCTAGTGCTAGAAAATATAAGTTCTCTCATGAGTCTGAAGCTTGCTGGAAGGTTTGCTTCAGTAAGATTCTACTACTGGTGCATCGTTCATTAGCGATATGTTTCAATGCATCATTTTTCGGAAATGCGAGATCTTGTAGTAGTCCTCATTCAGCATTGAGAATAGTCCACACTAGACCTTTCTCGAAAACAGAAATCATCCAGTTCTTTGAGTGGAGAATGAGAGAAAAAACTATTGTATGCCCTCTCCAACTCAATGATGTTTTCATGTGTTGATTGTATATGCTATTGAGTTGGTTGGACGTTTTTAATGGAGTGCAGGATAGAGTGAAATAGCTGAAAGACCTCTCAAGCCATGCAGCTGTTGTCGTTCATTTAGGTCCTCCTTACATAGAGACGTATAGCCTATCTTTTTCTTTTGGCTTACTGAATGGGAGCGCTGCCATGAATAGCAGCTCTTCAAAGCTCAACTAGCAGAGGCTGGATCCAGGATGTTATCATTTTTGAGTATTTAGTTTTGCATTAATCAGAAAGTGGCACGTTTAAATGTCTGATGGTTAATTCTACTTGTCGCCTTTAGTTCTTTACCAGTTCAGTTTCGCCTGTGTGTGTCACACTGACTGTTTTTCTCCCTGTTTTACTCTCTTAGATTGACAGATTTCTTTGAAAGTTGACACACGCACACACACTTCCTGACAAATACAGTTATTTGTACAGTTATTACCTCGTGTGACTCAACACTGTAACTTCCCTGACTTAAAAGTAAAAGTCTTTTTCATGTGGCGCTTCTGCTTTTTGTTCACTTGCTGTGTTTTTCTCTTTGTGTGTGTATAAGTACGTGTTGGTAACCTGGGTTTCATATTTCAACTATGCCCACGCCTTAGCCTAGACCTTGGGTCAACGGACTGATAACCTTTTGCATTCCAAGCCCTTCTTCTTCCTCAATTATTTCACTGTCTCTCACTTATTATTCCTCTAAACCATGTAGGCCTTTTTCATTTTCTTCCTCTCCAAACAATAATTGCACGTTACTTGAAGTCTTTATTATGACCAATAACTGTTTGGTCTGGCGTGGCCTAGGGTGGAGAATTCCTCTGCTTATACCAGTCCACTGACAGAGGAGAACCCAAGATGCATGATAAACTAAGAAAGAGGGAATGAGGTAGAGAGAGAACAGAAGTGAATAGGAGGCACGCCTGTCAATCAAAGCCACTTAAGTACCTGGTGTCCTAGAGGGATTCCAGAAGCAATCGACCCCAATCAATAGCCTCTTCATTGATAAAAGCAGAGAGGGGAAGAAGTGCAAGAGAGATACGACACAGGAGAACACTAGCTTAGCACTAGTTGCATGCACGTACTGTATTAGTTAGCATTTACGCCATCTAGTACAATTTAACTAACTGATTGCTGACAGTTCGTTAATAAGAAATGACTGAAGCTGAAAATTTAAGGAATCATTTAGAACATTTTCAGATAAAAGTTCATCATCAACAACTGAACCTGCATCTCGTTATGGCTAACATTTACATTTACTGTTATAGAGTCAGTGCACCTGCAGGCCTTTGGCAATCATCCAGAGGTTTCAATTTACCTGGAAAACACAGGAGGGGAGAACTTGGTAGTTGGCATGTGCAATGGCATTTACCATTGCTGAAAGATAAAGAGTGCCACTCTGAAGACAAAATATTGACTCAAATTTGTACCACCAAGCCAATCACTTCCACATGAAATCAAAACTGTAGACAAACATGAACTCCACCCGTCTAAAACCGGGCAAGTTCATTCATCCGATGACTAATCCCTACCATTACTCAAGCGAAAAACTATGAAGTTTGTCCAGAGATGGTGGCGTCACAATCAGAGTGGTTTATCCTCAAGGTAGCATGAATGTGCTCAGTAAATCTCATAAGGGAGGAAAATCAGGCCAGATGCTGAGCCTGAAGAAAAGTTCAAAGGGTCACCAACATAATAGGAATCAATTTTACTTATACGGCTGACACATTAGTACCTCAGGCTTACAGTCATGGGTGTTCAACAAGCTTCTGATGAAAATTCTTCGCTCCTGCAGACGCATTTATCTCCTGCGCAACAGAAAATGAAACATATAGACAGAGCTAAAGTCAGAAAGGGAGGGTTTGTCAATATTTATTTTTCTTCCCTACCTGCACCAAAATTAGACTTTTATTCCCCCTTGGTTTGTACATTACCTTCCTCTACTGCAAACTGAATCTCCTATCTTTACCTGCTATCCAGCAGCTCTCCTCTATCGTTCCTCCTATCATCAACCTGCAATGTATTCTCCCTCCATCCTCGTTCTTCAGCATGTGTAGAGCAGCCGAAGTAGTGATTGATCTGGCGTGGAGGCTGTCGTGGGCCCTCCTCCTCCTTCAGTGGTTATGAACATGAGGCGGGCTGCTCTTCATAGATTTTTAAATTAGTGTCAGCTTTGCCCCAAAGATGTGTTATTGACTGATGAAATAGAAACTGAGCTCCAAACACTCAGTCCTTCCCCAGAGTTTTCCCCAGCCTGGTAATTGAAAAAGTGTGAAGGGAGTGTGTTCAAGGGAGTGTGCAACTGCGTGTGTGTCTGTTCCCGTGTTTGTGATTTTATGTGTTTGTGCGCTTGCAACTGCGCGCTCTTTATCTCCGCCGGAGAAAAATGCACAGTGCTCGCTGGAGTCAAGATTCGATTGAAGTATTGCATAGGAGATCTTTATCTTTCTACTCACCCACCCTGAAACATGAGTATTGTGTGCACCTTTAATCCTATAAATACAGATTGCTTCATGTAAGCCTGTGAAGGCACAGTTAGGAAACTGTAATATGTCTGAGCACACATCATCGCGCCTAAGTTGCTGCATATCCTGTGTCTTAATCATTGTACATGCACAACATTTAGTGCGATTTGTTTGAGGAAAACTGGCACTGTTCGTCTACTGTGAAGTGCTGAAGGGTGAGGTGACACTCCAGGCTTCATAGTCACAGGGCTTTTTTTTTTTTCTAATACCCAAGTTTATGTTACAGCTTAGGTCTGGTTTTGTAATTCTTCATTCCTATCAGAAAGAGATCTGGGAACATTGCGACATGTCTAACAAGTCATGGCGTGCAACGGGCCAAGAAACATGAAACTATGAAAATAAAACCCAAGTTGTGATAAATTAGTGGTAAATGAAATGTAATCATGCTCGACAGCTCTCACCATTAATTCCTCTCTTGTGTCTTTTGCTCCGCAGGGTCGGACATGGCCATCTTTTGCCTGCTTTGTGGGAAGCGTTTCCAGACCCAGACGGCACTGCAGCAGCACATGGAAGTCCACGCCGGCGTTCGCAGCTACATTTGCAGTGAATGCAACCGGACTTTCCCCAGCCATACTGCACTCAAACGTCACCTACGCTCGCACACAGGTTAGTGGAAGCACTGGCATCAATGAAAACAAAAGGCAGCAGCGGTGCATTCCACAGTGTTTTATCCTTTCATTTACTTTCAGCGCCTTCAGGTGCAAACTAAGTAGTGTAGCACTGATCTTCTCCAACCACATCAACATTCTCCGGGAATCCCTTGACCTTTCCAGATCAGACAGGATATGTAATCCCTCCGGTGTATTGTGGGTCAACCCAAGGGTCTGCTCGCATTTAACCCAAAATATCTTTGCGTGTAATCCTGTGAGAGACGTCAGAATACAAACCACCACACGAGGCTGCTTTTGATGTGAAGGTGCAGTTGTTCTTCTTTTGCACTTCTTGTAAAATCAGCCAACAACCCGAGTTGTAGTCACTATCCAGAGGGCTGAAAGACAAACTGACTGACACATGAAGAGTCTATCTTCAAACTCAGCACCCTTAAAGCCATGATAATCTGGTAAATTATTAGTAATACTAAACTGTCTGTTAAAATATTGAATACATTGTGCAGAACTACCTAGAATACCAAGTAGTACACTGATTACCAGCCCAAAAATGGACCCAGGTCACGAGAATACCATATTTCCTTAATTTGCCACACTCTCTAGCTCCACACCTACTAATATATTATTCCTCCCATACCAACTCATTTTACATCAGTGCCTCAGGTGCACCAGTGCAATGCTGCAGCAGCATCTCCGGTCAGGAAATTACTCAACTCTGTTGGTCATGCTCAAATAAGAATTTGCAGTGAACTTGCATCACCGTTTGTGTCTGCCCCTTTATTCTCAAAAGAGCAGACTTGAATTAATTCTGTCTCCACCAAACTACTAAATAGAGCAGAGCAGACGGTGAAGAAAGGATTCATATTGACATTGAGGATTTGGAATTTTAAAAAAAATAAATAAATAAATAAAATCTCAGGGATCAGTGTCATTTTAAATATTTTCTTTCAGACACTTTTAATCATTGAAGCAGTTACAAAGTCCAAAATACTACCTTTGATTAAAGTCGGTCTCAATATTATTATGTTTTATTATTAGTATATTGCATAACAGTACGTCTGGCTCACCATCTTCCCCCAAGGTCCCAGAACAAAGCCCCAGCTTTCCTGTGTTGCAGCAGGATTTTTGGTATTATGATTAATTTGAGATTTTTGCTTAGGCATATAGGAGTATGCTCTACTAGAACTGACATAATAAGGGCCTTCGGGGGTGACCGGCTTTACTATCTGATAATGAGGATCTCTGTTAAAGAGGGTCCCCGTGTCAAAATGTAGTTTTAAGACCTGCCCAAAAAACTTCATGTAAGTAGTTGCATGAAAGTAAGATAACATCGTAAAAGCATTTACTACCTGTAATTTCTGTCATCTGATGTGATGAATTCATGCAACGCTTCATCTGTCTATAACAATGCTACTGTTTTTCTCTATGTATATATCAAACTTTACACGTAGGTCGTGCTTTTGGCATACAAATATTTTGCTGAAATTTTTCTATGATTTCACGTTTTGTTTGCTTTGTGCTTTCACATAGGACACCACACACCACCCTCGTGTATTAGTGTAATAGAATACCCGACCGTGAAAAAAGTGAGTTGTGTACAGCCATAGTAGGAACAATCCTGCAAAAAGCCTTCCACTCTGGCTCTCACGGCAGGGACTGTCATAGACAAATAAAGCTTACAGTATGTACTGTAATACAAAGTAAAAAGCCGTGTTTTATTTTAGGAAATGGGAGTGAATTATGTTATCCCTACCCTGTTACACAGAGACTTCAGCTCAGCCGAATAAACAGCATTAATTCAGGTCAACACAAAATGAATTCTGCAGCAGTCAGATGCTTATTTACAGTGACTATTTTTTTTTTTTTGTCGTTGTTGTTGTTTTTTCTTCAGTCCACTAGTAATTCTCTCAGTGCCGGCTCTCTACTGAGGCGAGGCTAGGATACTAATACATTGTTGTGAGGGAGCAGAGGTAGCCTGACGGATGCAGCTATTCAGAGTGAGAGAGAAAAAAAAAAAAAAAGAAAAAAAAAGAAGAAGCTGTAACCATGACAGAATATGAACACATGGAAATGAATCCCATTTCACCGGCAAGGGATGGATGCTTTTTTTCCCCCCCTCTCCCTCTCTCTCTCTCTCACTCTCACCCAGCCGCCTGTCTGCGACCTTAAATAACAGTCTCACTGTCAGAGCCGATTTAGCTCACCAGCTCACGGATAAATATTTGAAACGAAAGGCAGTGAGATGAGAGCAGTCGGCCCTATTTACAAGTCAGGCGAATACACCATTAGTGTGTGATGGTGGTAGGGGCTAGTGGGCTGAGGGGGGTTGGGGTATAAAGGGGGGTGGACGGTGCTGCTTGAGCCGCCTGTACAGTAGCGATGCGCACATCTGCTCCGTCTACCAGACATTGGAGAGGACACAAGCGTCGTCTCTGATCCACCTGCCCACCCGGGCGACGCAAATGTCACCTCAGCTCGTCTCGTGGAGCTGCAGATGAGACTTTGCAGCCTCATGCCACTTTGAACCTCATCCCGCTGTGGGCGTGTGTTAAATCACAATGAGCCAGCCGTGAAAGCAGTCGTTTAAATATGATGTGGAGCCTTTTGTCAGGGGATTATAAAGTCAGCAACTCACACAGGCATCATGGGTGCCAGAAATAGTTCCTAATTTACCCTCCAAAAAAAAAAGAAGAAAAAAAAAAAAAGAAGTAGAGGCATGGTGTTCCTCTACATTTACACTTTGATGTTAATAATCTCATTCACACTTAAGCTGGGTAACAAGGCAAAAATAGTGTTTAAAAAAAAAAAACAGACAGTACTAGACACCACAGAGAATCAGCAAGACATTTATCTACATCTAGCCTTGTTTGTTTGTACAGAGACACACGTGCACTGCGCTAATCCAACAAAACTCCATCCAGCGTGGACATCTGTCCATGTTCATAGAACAGGGTTTTGTTACTGTCCTGTGTGTACCTTCACTCCCCGTTTACCCCTTTTTTATGCTTTGAACTGATGTGCGTCCAAGATACAAAGTAGGTTTGGTTTCAGACATGGAAAGGACATAAAGTCAGGGACTCTTCAACTAAAACAACAATGGTACTACAAAAAAACAAATGCTATACTTTCTATGCTATGCTATATAATGTCTTAAAATATGTAAATATATTTATTATTTTTTGCCTTTAAATGAAGTTTAATCAGTGTCTTTTAGTACAATATTAACTCTAAATCATCTTTGTACAACTATAACAATTCAATCAGTGGAAGTGTTTCTTTAAAGACATTTCTTCATTTCTGTTACCTTGGATGGTATTAAAGGCCGGTCACTCAGCATAATTCAAAAGCCAAGACAAAGATCCAACATTTATATATATGATAAAGAACAAAACATGCATACATTTACAATAAATGCATCTTATTATGCTATATATTGACACAGACAAATGTCATGCCATCATAGAACATTTTATTCACATCACTCAAGCTAATATTGTCTATTAATTGCTAAGCAAATATTTTGATACCAGAGGCGGGTGAGTCAGACATGTTCTCGCCTGTCCTCTTATTTTCTCTGTGTTCAGAATGATTCATCTCATACACTTTTCCAGATTTTTTTTTTTTAATTTTGGAGGCACAAGATGTGAGTCAAGCGCAGTTCTTTTTGATGAATATTCTGCTCTGGCTGTTTTCCTGTGATTCCGAAATGATTACTTCCCACAGATATATCACACTTTTCCATGGGAAACCCGGATTGTCCATGTCCATGTATATATATTTAGCAGGGCAACAATTTCTCTTAAAAGGTGCCCTGTCTTCAAGATTATATAAAAAAAGACACGAGAATATCCTCTTATCGTTTTCAAAGCGGTATATGTGAGTGGTATGAGAGTGCATGGCCATCTATTTACTGTTGGGTTGAACTGAGGTTATTACTGCATGCAGTGGCAAAGAAAGAAAACCCTTAATGCGGCCATTTTGGCGTGTTGTTTCCATGTTAGCATTAGTCTTGGATATTTAGTTTTTAACATTAATGCGATCTCATGCAGCCAATGCTCGACCTGTTGACTGCTGCTCTGCTGTCCGATTTCATGATGGCACTCTTGAATATCTGATTCAGCCACCTGTTGAGCCATCTGCAAAGTTTTCATGCACAGATTTGGAGTCACAGTAATCATAAAAAAGCGTTTCACTGCTCAGCTGGACTTTAGGCAGTCACTGACGCATGAAAAATAAATGGGAAAAGAATGCTGGAGCTGAAAAGTTGATCCAGTTATATTTCCGTAATAATGACATCTCAAGGTCAGAGTATTTAGGTTTTATGGCGTCATTAATGAGGTTTACCGGCGTAATGAGGCGTCTATTTTATATAGTAGTGTGTAGCACGCACATGCAAAGAGTCACATGTTCCCGCGGGTCTTTTTTTCCCGGGAAATTGGAGTCAATTTCAATTCCCAGTATTCAACCCTAATTTTAATGGACAGACTGTGGCAGCTCATCTACCACAGAGAGCTTTCTAGATATAGCTTGGTTATTGGTTGAGTCACCGTTCTATTGTATCAACTGGCAACAGAAAGCTGCAAAAAGCACTTTTATGGACATTCATTACGTGTGCTTCATTTTACCTGTCTGCTGGCTTATCTTTTGAGAGCAGCCTCGCTGGTGCGGGCTCTGACACTGGATCACCGTTTAGGACGAGAGAGGGGGGGAGAAAAAAAAAACTGATTTGATGGTGTTTATTTCAGCATCTTAATCATGTCATCTCTCCCTTCTCTCCCTTCACAGCCCCTTCTCATTTTCCTCCGTCTATCCGCGCCTTCTCTTAACATGCCAGGATATTACACACATTCAGCGCCGTGTTGCCTCTTTATTTTGTTTATGTATCTGGATCGCATGTATGTACTCTACAATGTAGGTTCAAGCAGCACTCGCGCACAAATGCGCACAACGCCAGCTTGTAACAGTGGCAGTCATAGCAGCTGTGCTATTCCTCTTCCCTAACACCACGCACACACACACACACACACACACACACACACACTCTCTCTTTACAGACCAGGCCTTCATTAATATTCCGTTGTTGTGCACTGTCTGTGTGTAAGTGTCTGTGTGTGTGTGTTTTTTTTTTTTTTTTTTTTTTTTTTAAATCCGGAGCCAATTTGCTGTCTGCTATGGCGGGTTGTTTTGTGTTCGCAGCTGTATTTGATAGCGCTACAGCCAGAGAGCGAGCGAGAGAGAGAGGGCTGAATTGAATTTAGAGAGAGAGAGAATGAGCCAGTTCTGGTCCTGGCAGTGATGGAGCCCGGTGATTTACAGCCTCTTACCGTATATAATGAACACGCCCCGGGTGCCCATGGGCACAGGCACCCTCAGCAGGCCTTTGGGGTGTCAAAGGAGGTGATAGAGAGGAGGGGGTATAAATGTAGAGGTGGTGGTGAGGTGGCGGATGGGAGGCGGAGGGTGGAAGGGGGGGTCAGGAGACGCAGGTGGTGATGCTCAGGGGCACCCAAGGGTCCACTCACCATGCTGTGGTTCCACCTCACTGTGCTGGGTCCTCATCTGTGGCCTCCCTGCCATGTGGTCACAGCAGAGAGAGGGGAAAAAAAGGGAAGGGAAGGAAAGGCACAGAAGGAAGACAGGAATGAAAGGAGGACAGAGGGGGAGAGGAAGTAATGAAGGCATATACGGGACGGACGGAGGTCCCCATTATGCGCCACTAACACTCGTGAGAATACCCCGACAAAATGAAGTCCTGTCCGGCTCTTTACATCCTCACAATATGATTATAGAATTGTGTCTGATTTATTTAAAGCTCTGCAGTGCAAGTTTGCACTTTGGCGTCCCCGAGTGGCTACAGGAGATATCATACATGATATGCATACCGAGCACAGACAGGATGCTGGGGGCTGGACAGGAACCACTTTGCATATTATGCCTCTCGAGCCTATTATTTTATGCCTGGACATGTTTGTATCTGTGCACGGTTTTTACCGCGTGAATGTAAAGTATCTGATCGAAATCAGAAAGTCAAATTTGGGGCACCGTGTGTCGTTTCTTGCACCTCATCAAAGGTACCGTTACTCTGAACCAGCAAGCGCAGCACAGGCATCATGAAACTAGCACATTTTTTTATCATTGTTAGTTTGCTGTATTTGAGGTTGTTGGACGTGCGTGGAGCTCCGACTTAAACTAAATAGTGATGAAACACAATAAATATTTCATCATAAAGATAAAGTTTCAAGAACTGCAGAAGAGATGAGAGATAAGTGAGTTGGGATGAGCTTCCTACACTTACCAAAACTACATCAAGGCTTCAGATCAGAACTGTAAAGAACCCTTACCCTGGCATCAAAGACAGTTCATATACAACATGTACATGTGTATTGCATTTTGCAGTTAATGTTCTAATGCATAAAGATGTGTTTTCTAGTGAAAGGGAAAAATTTGTATTGAAATGAGAAAGAAAGCAAGCTGTTTCTTACTAATCCAAGATTTTTGACGACATCTACTAACAGCAGACGTTAGCGAAGCAACAGGACATTAAGCGTAAATAACCCTCCATAGGCCTCCTCTGAGTATTAGCATCCCACTCGCCGGTCTGATCGGAGGCCCTAATTAAAGGCAGGTGAATCTGAGCTCAATTATTATTCTTGTAGCGTCGCACGAGCCCACCGAGCTCCGTGATGGATTGTGATCTCTGCTGTGGTTGAAACGCTAGAAAGAGCACAATGTCTTACAGCGGGAGCCACTGATAACTTCACGCAGACAAATAAAGACTGTCACTTTTATTGATTTTTACCCAGCCCCCACCGCCGCCGCCATATACACCCACATCCCCTGCTCCATCCCTGTCTCAGTTTTATCCATCCTCCTCCCGCACCCCTCCATCCCCATCAAAGCTTCTCCTTTAACGGGAAGGCGTCCAACATCACAAGGCGTCGAAAACGTTTTTGTTTTGTCTTTTTTTTTTTATTATTATTATTATTCAATGAAAGTATAGCACACCCAAAATGTGATCGGCATTTACAGGCATTTTCACCTCTCACACTTCTTTCATCCTTCCTTTTATTTCTCCTCCTAAATAAAACAAGTAAACTCATACATACTGTATATGCAGACATAAAATCTTAAATAAAATATGCAGGATGGACGTGAAATTGTCTCTTAACAGCGGGCAGCGGCAGCAGCACATAACGAGAAATGCAATTTATTCCCTGGCACGTTGCTGCTCGGACAGGCAGATAATGAAAGGCATAGGTCATTGATGGTGACTTAAACCTGCAGCGGTGGAGTGAAATACATTAATAAATATCCACAACATTACTTGGCTGGAGAGTGTAACCGGGGAAGGGGTTGGTGGGGGGGGTGGGGGTGGGGGGGCAAATGATGCAAGGAGCAGCTCCTCATCAAACACCCGAATACAATTAGTCTTTGGGCTGCTGGTGAGAGCCTCCTGCAAATCATAATATCCCTGATCATTGACATCTGAATATCCATTACAGCTGCCCTGTGGGGACCTGTGCTGTGGCAGCCTGTGAGGAGCAGAATGAGATGCCTGTTATTTTCATTTCTGAACGCACACAAACTGTACATCCACTGGCAGGCTGGTGCCTGAAATGAGTCTAATGTCTCTGACGGCAAATACGGTGCTCCGTAAATAAAAAAGTGAGAATACATTTACCCAGTGTGAAAGGATTAGACAGAGGAGCTGTGAATAGAAACAGACAGTATGCTGGGGTGTTGAAAGTGAAGGTATACAGAGGTAGATAGATTTGTCTGCAACTTTAGTTCCAGCTTTACGTTCTATTCTTCTCACTATGCGTGAAAAACATTCTCCTAAATGTTTTAAATCCCTATAAATTCTGAAATTCAGTATGATTTTTAAGTCCCTCTAAAATAGAATTTAAAATGTAAATATATCCATATATGCATCAGTCAGGTTATCCAGGTTATCCAAGCATTGTGGGACTGGGACTGCATGGTCAATAATACATCTCACGGCCAGTGAGCAGCCATGACAGGCTACAATTATTTAAGGCTTTACACAAACCAAAACATCAGTGCAGGTGATTTGTAGACGAATACAAAAGAAGAGTTACATTTGTCTGCGGGAATTAAAGCCTTATGGCGTGGGTATCCATTAGCGTGTAACTGCTGTTGTTTTAGCATTGTGCATAAACCCACCCAGATAATCAGGCAATGCGGCTCCCTTCAGGTATCACGACTGCGTGTTTACATGGAATCATAGTCAGGCTGCTGGTGACAGCCAACCAACCTTGAACATAACATGACATGAAAGTTTTAAGCACATTCGGATGAATTTATGCGTGGAAGTGAAAGCAAAGTTTTCTATTTCTCTTGCATGTTTGCCTTTTTCGCAACAAGGTCTTGACTGCAGTCGAAGTAAGCTTCGCTTCTTTTTTTTCTCCACCTTTCAGCAGGGGACCACCCATACGAGTGCGAGTTCTGCGGGAGCTGCTTTCGAGATGAGAGCACGCTGAAGGGCCACAAACGCATCCACACTGGGGAGAAGCCCTATGAATGTAACGGCTGTGGGAAGAAGTTCAGCCTCAAGCACCAGCTGGAAACCCACTACCGTGTGCACACAGGTACCGCGATCACAATCCAGCTGACAGAGGAGAACACTGCATTCATTGATGTTGCTAATCAAAGGATTTGGACACTGTTGTGTGCTTGAACTATGTTTTGTTACTGTTACAACCTGCTGCCCGCAACTTTTTTTGTGCAGCATATTAAGCTAAAGCACCAGTTGCCAGATAAGGTTTTGGTCTCGGCGGTGGTAGCGAACCCCACTGTGACAAACAGATCCAAACAGCATAGCTCCCTCTAAAACACTCTGACATTTTAACATTTCTTTTTATGTACACAGATTAAACAACCAACATACAACATGGTGTTTAATTAGTGAGCTTCAGATGGATTGCCAGTTGTATTTTTTTTTTTTTTAATTTTGACAGAGCCAGGCTAACTGTTTCCCCCTGCCTTCAATCTTTATGCTAAGCTAACAACATACTGACTCCATCTGTGTACTTGTGCACAGACATGAGACTCGGTAAGAAAGGCAATACGCATATTTCCCATCTATTTCTGGGATCTTTTATCTTTAAAAACATATTGACCATTATAATTAGTCATTGCTTTTACACACGTCGGCGTTGTTCAAATTCAGCAATGAGATCCCATTCTTCCACTTCTCCTAATTTGATATGAGTGCAACAGTTTGTCTCGTTGCCCCCTTATAATAATACAGTGTTGAAACACGACTACAGCGCTCGGTGCCTGTTATAGGACTCCCTCCGTTAGGCAATCCAAGTTGCAAGGCACAGCCCAGACCAGATGAATATCTTTGTTGCTGTGATACAGTAGATGGATGTCTCAGAAGACTTTGTATTGATCCCAGTATATTTAGAGCCCCATAAAGATGTTGACACAGTGATAAGCTGGGTGCCCCGGAGAATGAGTGCACGCTACGTACCAGACTGAGCAAGGATACCACAAGTGCTCACCAGGGTGGCACACAGCCAAGGCTTTATGCTTCCTCACCATCTCTTTTTCTCCAACGCGGGCACACACACACAAACACACACACACACACACACAGCAGCACCCTCCCATCTCCCATTCAATAAGCCAGCTGTTAAGCCACACTATCAAGGCAGCCTGTCCAATAATTGGCTCCCCTCCGTCCACCCTTTCCCCTTTTGTGTGGGGGAGGGGGGCTTTGCGTTAAGCCGGAGAGCAACAGCAGATAACAAGAGCAAGTGACAAGCTCACAGTCAAAGGCCACCTCGCACAAAAGGCAGCTGCTTGATGAATCATCGACATTGGCAACCTAACCCCCCCGCCCCCTTCTTTCCACACATCCCAAATGCCAATGACGGATCAATACCTGGGCCCTATTTGCAATTCATTATTAGCTGGTTATTTGAGGCGACCCTGTTTACAGTCTGGTTATCAATATCAACAGAATGCAGGTGTCCACACTGCTGCAGAGTAGCGCATGACAACCTGCGACACCGTATTTATGCTTATTGGCTAAATGGCACCATAACCAAGCCCTCACTAAGGTCAAGGTTAACCAGGGCTCCGAAAGAACCGACAGGCCGAGCTGCGGAGGCATGAAGCCTGCTTTGCCCGCACACATGTGCGACGCTCTAGCTGAAAGGTGACAGCAAGCGCTGGGCCAGATCACTTCCGACAGCTCATTTCAAATGCCATTGGTAAAGGTCAGCATTTACATGTCTAATTTGCGTCTGCCGGCTTGAGCGCTGGCGGATTATTCCCTGCCATCACTCAAATCATTAGCACATTTAGGACGGCTGCTGTTGCCGAATTGAAATGTGCCTCTTGAATAGAGCAGCCCCCACAGCAAGAAAGCAGCGCCGCACTTTGATTTATGACACCTTCAGGAGTTCTCCATGGCAGGAGCTGTACTTTTTGTAACGTAGCATAGATTAGTTGATTAGACGTGCTTTACAAAAGAGATGCCGGACATTTAAACATCACATTCCTGGAATTTTCACTCAGCCCGTTTCGATCTTCATTTAAATTCTATTAGATTGCTCTTATCTTAATCACTACAAGTCTGCCGCTATTCTCAGAAGAGATGGCTCAGTTCTCATTTTCACAGTTTTGACCAGCATTTCTGACATTCATGATAACGTTGAACTGGAAACGCGTCGTCATCGCTACAGCAAAGTCAGACAGGGCAAGAAAGACAAGCGCATACTAGCTTTGGAAAGTTGGCAGCTTTTTTTTTTTTTTTTTTTTTTTTTTTTTTTGAAGCTTTCAGCTGCTGCTCACAAAGTCGGCAACAACATTCAGATGTCAAAACTCCTGAGTGTTGGGGGCTTCCAAAGCAATTTGGGTTTTGTAAGGCAAGTCGTTCTCTGCACGGTCTTCAAAATCTCTGCTGCCACCTTCAGTAGTTACAGATTTCGATTAACTAGCAGGACATCTCTTTTTCGTTTTCGTCTGTTGCCCGGCATGATGTAAAAATCATGCATGCTTCCAAAATCTCAATACAATGAAGTCTTTTTAATAAAAGCAGTAATGAGAATTAATAATGACTGAACACAAAGTGTCCCCTCAACTGCAAATATAATTAAAAGATCATTTTGTTAGCTGTTAGTTTGGTTGGTTTGATGGACCTGACTGGCACTGAGTTGATACTTACTGTCTCCCAGAGGTGAACAGACTACTGTACATTTTTACTTTTATCCTCCTTTGTCTTTTGAGTTGTAGCAATTATTGGAACGACTTTAGTTAGAGTGGTCTTTTACTGCTGCACACTGCTGTTCAGAAGACAGTTGGGATTTCACTCCTGGGTTTTGACTTGTCGCTTAATGTGCGTACAGTCCATTTATCATAACAGCACCAGAATTTCTCGTGAGCCAACAGAGTGGACTCTGCAGGTCTCTAAATTTGGGGCAATGAGACGTTCTTCCTCCTTCCTTAAGCCTTAAAATACAGTAGGGACTGTTTTAGTTCTCACACAGCAGGCTTCATATGCTGCGGCGTCTAACTGTTAATAGACAAAATGTTGCTATTCAAAGATAAATCAGTTTTAGCACACCGTGGATCTTATTTCTGTAGTTTTGGCCCACATTCCCACATCAGTAATGAAAGGCCTGTCACTGAGTTAATTGTTAAGATCACTGAAAAGAAGTCGAGCAGTCAGGCAGTCAGACAAGTTTAAAACCCCTCAGGTTAGCCCAACTTATTTGACAGACCTAAAAAAAAAGGCACATCACACTGTTTTCCTGAGCAATTAGGGATTGTTGCAAGTCGTTTAGATCATCTGGCTGTCTGTTGGTTTGCCCAGTCGCTCGTGTTTCTTGCCGCGTCGCGCTCTGTCATCACGTTCCCTGATTTCTGCAATGAACTCATGATGTACAGTACAGTATCAAAGCTGATAGCAAAACTACAAAAAAGCTTGTAATAATACTCCATAATGGCCATAAATGTCAAAGCTGTTTTTCCAGTATACTGTTTATGGAGCAACAAGGACTTTTATTGATGGAATTTTCACATGGTGTGAATGACAAAAGCTGCTGTGCCATGTGCACCCTTCCCTTTCCATTGATTTCTGTATCAAATGCATTTACTTCCTGATTAGCAAGCGCATCGCACTTCAACAAGGACATAACACAGTCATTGAACGGCGTTATGGCTAAAACAATTGTTGTCTTCAACCCACCCCATTGTCCTTAGGTGAGAAGCCATTCGAGTGCAAGCTGTGCCACCAGCGATCCAGGGACTACTCGGCCATGATCAAGCACCTGCGCACCCACAACGGCGCCTCGCCCTACCAATGCACCATCTGCCTGGAGTACTGCCCCAGCCTGTCAGCCATGCAGAAGCACATGAAAGGCCACAAGCCCGAAGACATCCCCCCAGACTGGCGCATAGAGAAGACCTACCTGTACCTCTGCTATGTCTGAGGCCGGGAGAGTGAATGAAAAGAAGGGGAGGGTATGTGTGAAGGTGGGGACAGGGGGGGTTGAGAGGTAAGGGGAATGTAATTGAGCGGATAGGAGGTATGAGGCTGTGGTGGAGGGTTGACGATTGAGGAATGTCAACGGCAACAGACTCGAAAGCAAGAGGGTATGTTTTCTCTTTTTTTTTTTTTTCTTTTCATGCAAAGGCGGCGATGACCGATGGGGTAAAAGGGTGGTGATGATGGGACAAAAGTGCTAAGAAGAGGAAGACTTGGACATGGAGAGAGATTCTCCACCATTGTTCGGATTCACCGGGTCATTCACTACATCTGCAACCGTGTTATCGTTTCAGGTCATTTCATGCAGTGCCATAAAGCGAGCTGCACAGAAGTGATTTCTTTTTTTGGGGGGTGGGGGTGGGGGTGGGGGGGGGGGGGGTTGCTGCTGCCACCGTGGAGCGATAGCAGATTCTCAAGGGCTATCTGAACTTACACATTCTTACTACCAGGAACTGAATCTTTCACTCCATTTTGAGCTTATTGTATTCCAAACAGGAGAAAGTTTTTTATTTTATTCTACTTTAGTATTGGTTTGTTTACATTCACCCTGTTTGGTAATACTAGTGTGGATTACATGAAGAATATGCGAGTATCAGTTTAGGCCCCCAGATCATCATTACTTGCTTTCAAACTATTGACAAACTGCTGGCTTTCAGAAGCCAACGTCCTTCTCCTCGTACAAAACTTCATGTTATGGTAGTTATCAACCACAACAAAGTTCTTGGAGTCTTGGAGACATACCTTCTAACCGTTCCACCATGACATACCAACCGACCGGCTTTGGGTGATCAAGCCCCTCATTCTTTCCAGCCCTAATGGGAAATGTGTCTGTTTTGCCACCTCCCATCATATCTGCTTGCACAGTAGTCACAGATCTTCCCAGTTTTCACTGAAATATCTGAGTATAATCTGTCCGTACCCTAGCGGTGGCAACGAGATAGCCCCTGAGAATCAGCAGCGGAGCCGGTAAGCGTATGCAGTAGATGAAACAGTTAAACTGGATGAATTGGAGCACTAAAATACTGCAAACCAAGCACCTGTTTGCTTGTGAGAGGGGGAGGGGGACGCTAGTGCTGCTTTTTTTTTTTTTGTTTTTTTTTTTGTTTTTTTTTGGTGTGTGTGTTGGAAGTCTCCCCAGTTTTCTCAGTAGTCTTCCTGGTTCTACATCTCCGTCAGATGAAGGCTGGAGAAAGTCGAGTCACCACTGGCCACCCACGGTTCTCCCCAGAGAGCCAAAGGCTAACCTGCGTCACTTTTTCATCTTATACATATATATATTTTTTTTTGCTCTGCATCATAGTTTATCATAGCTTGATTGCACAGGTAAAACAAATTACGACAACAGTCTCTGTTTGATTCCTGCAAGTTATATATTTTTTCATTACATCATAACTCTCTATTACAGTACGCCACATTAAACCCAGCCTATCCACCTACTCGGCAATAGATAACCGGACTGCTTTTATCCATGTACATTAACCAGATGACTCTCGTTCTCTCACACTAATGATGAACTACACAAACTGACACATAAACAGTAACACTTTTACCGCAGCAGATCTGTCCATTCACCACAGGGATGGAAAACAAAATGGGAAAATGGTTAACCGCTGCTTTTCCGTGGGAGTCCTGTGACTTTGACCGCTTGATCGTAGTGAATGTTGAAGAAGTGCTGGGAATGCCTTAGCTGCACGCCTTTGACATCTGTCGAGGTGGGTGTGGCATGTTCAGGACTGTTATATGGCATCAAAACATGAATGTGAAAGACTGTGAGCCAGGTTCGCACGCGGCTGTGTCAGAATATATGGCTGAATTAATGCTGCCTTTCAGTGAACGTCTGTAAACTACGATTCCAACCTTGGAGGTTGTCACGACTCTCTCCCTGCCTTCCAGTGGTACACTTGAGATGATTTTCTCCATCCATCAAATGCTGTCCTCCGCGCAACAGCTCACACATTAGCCAGCCAGCTAGCGGCCGTAAATGTTATTTTACATTTGAAATGAGTATGTGAAATTGTTCACAATCACGTGTTTTGATTGACTGGATCTGACAAAAGGGCTGCAACAGATCACATTTTGGAGCTGTGACACGATCTCCAAATTCAAACTTTAGTGCAGGCAAGGCTGAAATTACTAACTGGGCCGAAGGGAGGGCCCATGGCTCTTGTCACACCTGAAGCTCCTGAGGCCTCATATTTGCTGTGTGTCAGTAGATTTTTGTTTGCGAATACGCACCACTGGAGTAGAATATCAACTGAAACATGTATGGTGGGTGCAGCGTTATCTTTTCCTGTAGTTCTATTACAGATATTATGCTTTAATGGTGCATATTCCTAAATATATTTGCACTGATTTAATATGCTATGTGTACTTGTGTACACTAATGCGTAAAGAGTGGAAGAAAAGAGGGCGAGTAGGGGCCCTCAGCTCATTTATTAATTAAAAAAAAAAAACAGGCCCTCTTGTGGTTGGTTGTTAAAATGTTGAAAGTTATGCGTCGCGTTTACGGCATGCTGCAGTGCTGACATGACTGCATCTTGTGAGGAAAATCGGTGTACGGCTGTTGTTGTTGCAGCACAAGGCGAGAATTTGCAACTTTTCTGACATCTCTGAAATGCAGCATTAAACCTGTATGACTTACGCAGCCACAGGTATTATGGTTGAACCTAAGGCTTTAATGAGCATCACTGCATGTCACAGCGTCACCGGGGGGGAGGTGATCACATATCCAAATGGCCGGTGGAAAAGGGGGGAAAAATCACTGATGGGACGAGACACGGCCCAGCAGCTTAGGGGGCGACCAGTAAGACGACAGAATAAATCAACTCTCTCTCTCTCTGTGGTTTTGTCCCTGTGCTTAGTCTCTCTCGTCTCCTCTTGTTGTTGTTGTTCTTGTTGTTGTTCTTGTTGTTCTTGTTGTTGTTGTTATTATTGACCTTGAGTTTGATCTCAACACATCGTACTTGAATTACCTCGTTTTGTGACCTCATGTTGCTTGTGTATTTTAATTTTTCCCTTTTGTTTCATTTGTACACTTTTTTTTTTTGTGCGCGTGTGTGTGCGTGTTCATGAGTGTATGTTGAAAAGATGCATTGCACAACATGATGAAGCAATGTGTACGCAGAGAAATTAAGTGCCACGGTGAAGAGATTTTTTTTGTTTTTCTCTAATGTTGTGTATTTCTTTGTGCATTACTTGTTACCAAACTTGGTATTATTAACCCCGCTTGTTAATGAGCCGGATGGTTTGGTCATTTGTTATAAAAGCTACCTCTAAGTTGTTGTTCTTTTTTTTTTTTCTTTTTTTTTTTTTGGCAAAAGCACATTTTTTTGTGTGTTTGTGTTTTGCATTATTTCATCATTGCTACTTCATCTCATGCTTCTTTTTTTTGTTTTGTTTTTTTTTTTATTTTCAAAAGTTGATTCATGATTGTCTGTGTTTTTAAGCAAAGTGTATATAAAAGGGTAAGAGATAACAAAAGTAGAGGTTGATAGGATTTGAAAAGTCATTCAAATGGATGTTTATTCTTCTCTTATAGTCTCCCCCTGCACCTCCAGCCACAGACGAGCAGAGAAAAAAAAAAGAAAAAAAAAAGCAATTTTGAAGCCTTAAGTGACGAGTAAAGAGGGATGCGGCAGATAAGAGGAAGTACTATTGCTTTTTAAGAGGGTTTAAAAACAAGAATTTAAACTTGAAAACATGTGAATAGAAGTGTAGTTTTGTAATGTGAAAAAAAAAAAGAAGGTTCATCAAAAAAAAAAAAAAAAGAAAACGCTGAACCGCCCAGGACAGGTCATATTTGCAGTGATGCAGAGTGCGTTGGACAATTGGAACTGCAAGTGGTAATCAAAAAAGAAAAACCAGAAGGTTAAAAATAGAGATTCTCTTGGCTGACAAGCTCTCTTGAGAAATGAGCGTATTCCTGAACAAGAGCCAACAGAGGCAATTTGATATATAAAAATTGTGATATTTTTGTATTCAGTGTCAGTCCTTTTTCCATTTGTGGAGGGTTACAGCAGGGCACAAATATTTGTATTTCTTTTTTTTTTTTTTCTTTTTTTTTTTTTTTTACCTGTCTTTTTTTTCTCTCTCTGGGTGTGAATCATTTTTGCCTTGCTCCTCTTTGATATTGTTGGACAACAAAAAAAAAAAAAAAAAAAAAAAACACGTGTGTGAACATATTGTAATAATAAGTGTCGCTTTCTGGATGTCAATTGCATTGTAGGTGAAGGACTAAATCTATCCGCCACAAATTTTACGAGTGTGTGTATGTGACAACGTTAAACAAAAGAGAAAAAAAAGGAAAAAAAAAAAAGGAAAAAAAAGATGGTAAAATACGGGACGGCAGGAGGACGCTGCCAAACCGACCAATTAGTACTTGTCATTCACAATTTTTCAATCAAACTTGACTGTCAGCGTATTTTTTTGTTTTGTTTTTGTATTTGAAAAAAAAAAAAAAAAGAAGAAGAAGGGATGGCACGTCCCGTGGTGTCTTGCCATTTTATTCTCAAACACTGTGAGCTGAGGGGCTTTTTCACCCTCATACAATATCCACCCACTATAATATACCCAGTCACGGCTCAGTCTGAACCACCACAATGCAAGACCTGATCAGTCACATTATTCCTATCATTGTCCTCTGAATGTTTTCTACTTTTTTCGTGTGGATGAAAGCGCGCGTACAAGAGTGTGTAACTGTGCGTTTGTGTGTGCGTATGTGCGTGTGTGTGTGTGTATTAGTGGAAAAATGCACTAATCAGATCAGATACAAAATAAAATGATATTCTATGCCACTTTTTTTCTCTATGTTGGAAAAAAAATATATATATACATTGGCATCGTTATAGTTCTTCCCTCAGTGTTCCTCCAATGTTTCTGTACTATCTTTGTGCCTAAAAATGGAATTTGTTCAACAAAAATATCCATCTATATCTGCTTAGTTTCTGTATTTTCAGAAGAAAATAAAAAATGGTGTCTCCAGCACCCTAGGGATGTCATGACGCTCGAAAATGACCTGATCGGTTTTTTTTTATTTTTTAAAAAATCCTGAATAGAGCAGGGCTTCTTTTTCAAGGACTGCAATAAACCCTTAATGCTATTGAAGTAGCACCTGGATTCTGCATTCACTTCTTTTCTTAGGCCGTACTCTGTGATTGGCACCCAAAAAGCATTTATTTAGCGACACGAAAACAAAGCATGGAAGGAAAATTTGCTGGAATCCAGACAGGCTGCAGTGGCAAAACTTAAAAAAAAAAATCTCCAATAAAATGTTTTCCTGCAAGCAAACTAAACCCCAAATCTGGTTCTCCACTCAGATTGTCTATTTTTTTCCACTCTTTTTTCATCAGCAACGGGTTTGCTGATGACAAACTTTATATTGCTCTTTGAAAAAATAAAGAAAACCTCCATTTGGGTAGGTTGGCACTAGGGGTACCCCCCTTCTGCTTTGCTTCAGTTCTTTGTTTAAAGTACTTTTTTCTTTTCTACAAAATGCATTTAGGAGGGGATGTTAAATTCGTCAGAGAGGAATCATGGCATCCCTGGAGCTGGCACTCTGTGTTTTGGTGTGGTGTTTCTAGAACAAAGTAGCCATTTCATGCAGTGTTGCAATGCATGTGCCATCGAGGTCTAGACTAAAAACTGTTTGAGTAACAAAGCACCAAGACATTGTATTTTTTTATATTAGCACTGAGGACCAATTGCCCTGTCGGACCAAGCATAACAAAGCTTTTTATGTAACAAAGCTTTTCTCTCTCTGTCTTTCCCTGGCTTGTCTGTGCTACTTCTCTCCTCCATTGTTGTGACAGCACAAGTGCCAGTCAAGTTGCTCTGTATTAAGAAAATAGTGTTTTTATTATGATTTGAATTGTTATAGTTTTTGTCTACCTCAGCACCTAATCTTAGCCTAATCTTAGAAGGTGCCCAATTATTATTTTTATTTTCTTTATTTTGTTCTCTTATTGTTGTCGGTTGTATAATTTTTTGAAATTTGCATTAGAGCTTTGCAAAGGTCCTTTGTCTTTTCCAGCGACAACGTGCTATTTTATTTTTTCGTGGCAGTACGTTTCCTGTTGAGCTGTGCCACCAATCTATAGCCACCGTCTGTTGATATAGAGGTTGTTCTCTTTTTTTTTTGTTTGTTTGTTTCTTTCCATGTAGAATCAGACACCTCTCTTTGTAACATTTCAGTGTTCTCTGATGGAGTGTGAAAAAAAAATAAAAAGGAAAAATAAAAGATTTAATGCTGCAGGTTCTCTTCTCCATGTTGTCACTAAAGTCAATGTTGTGCCTTTGATAGTGAAAATATAAAGAATATTTCTTTTTTTACATCCTACTAACAGTAGATTGTTTTTTTGTAGTGGAATTTTTTTGTATTTTTATTTATGAGTCTCATAATAAAAATCAAATCATGATGTTCAGTTGTATTAGAAAAAATAAAACAAAAATGGACTTCATGTTGTCTGTCTTAGCACTCTTTTTGTAAAGAACAGATGGTAAGAGAAGAATCTACCACAAAATTGAAGCTGATTTAAATGTTTCATTATGTAATCTGTAATACTGCAGCTTCAGTGGCATCAAATCATTTTATCACCTCCGTTTCTATATGCACATGGTGCATATTATCTTAAAAAAAAAAGCTCAATAAATTTCTTTTTTATGCCTTTTTTTCAATCTTAGTTATCTAAAAGAAGGCAAAAAAATCTATTCACACTTTCAGAGAACTGTATGTTATAGCGCAAGTGAGAAACAAGACACTTTTATGCAGACTCTTCTTACCGAGCACGGCTCCCCAGAGGATGAACCATTCAGAACAAGCTTTACTCGTGCTTTTGATTTGAGTGCGAGTGTTTGTTTATCTACTCTTTCAATCCACTACTTGTGGGGCTGCAAGACAAAAAAATAATCTGTTTCTTGCTGGTTTTACAGCGCCAGTTTGTTCTGAACAAGCATGGTTTGCAACAGCTAAATATGGCAGACAAATGGCTTGTAGCATTTCAGTACATGTGCACTGTTTGTTTTCAGTGCTTGTAGTTTGCAGAAAGATGAATATAATATTTCCTGAATGAGGGTTACATACATATTAAATACATCGCCCTATTGTATAAAACCTATGGTTAAACAACAACACTCGACAAGGAGTGTTCCTACAGCTTCTGGCCTGCTGATAGGAATTCAACACAATACCTGCAGGCAGTTTACTGTAACCTCTTCTGCCCCTGCTGCTATACAACATGAGCTATGCCAGCCAGGCCAAATGGAGCACGCTCATTGCTTTACAGACAGGTGAGGTCTAGGTCTATAGGATAAAGTCCAAACAACCGACAAACCAGGATTTTAAGAGGCATTTTTAAGGGTTGATTCCCCCAATCTGACAAAAACATTTTTTGTAAAAAGTAGTTTCAGTGAATGCACGAGGAGGTCCATTCACTGACTGTCCATATTTATTGGGACAGAGCCAGAAATTTCAAGGACAGACAACAAAACGCAAACGCATAAAACCAAAACTATCTGTTCAGTTCAATTCAATTTTATCTACATAGCACTAAATAACAAGTAAGTAAGTAACAAGTAAGTAACAGAAGTTATCTCATATGGAGCAGGTCTAGACTGTACTCTTTATAACATTATTTACAGAGACTCATCACTTCCCACCATGAGCACACTTGGCGACAGTGGCAAGGAAAAACTTCCTTTTAATGAACCAAACCCAGGTGATTGGTGGGTGGCCATGTGGAGACTGTTTGAGTTAGTGACGGAGATGGGGAGAGGGGGAAAGAAAGGGGGCGGGGTAGTTAGGTATAAATACTTGTACTGGGTTGCACCAGCTTTATGTTCTCTCCTAAGTTAGGGTGTGAAGCCAACACCAAAGGCCCCACACTAATAGTTAGTTTAGCTGAATCAACTACAAAACTAATTTTTTGCACCACAATTACCTGATTTTTAGTCTTAAGGTCTGTGTTAAAAGACATTTCTGAGATTTATATCAAAATGCATTATATATGTTGGAAAATAGCTGTTGAAAACATGTGAAAAGACTTAAAACAATATATTACTGAAATGTGGAGTTAGAGGATGAAACAGTTTTTCACCAGTTTTCAGTCCAGGATTTTGTGGGCGGTCCTAAACAGTGGCTCGATGACACGCTGAGGCCACCCTGAGCATACCCCTGCACCCCTAGCAGAGAGCAGATAATCTCGCGTGTTTCAAAGTTAGTCATGTCATTGTCTGAGCTCATCTGGCGCGTTTCAGTCACTCCAAAATTGCTGCTTGACTGCTCCCATGAGTGGGTGTGGCTTCAGCACATTCAGCAGACACATCTCCACAGACCTGGAGCTGAGAATACTGCTCATTTTTACCAGATTTTACATAAACTTGTCAATATTTTCAATCATTCAAATCTGGTTAAAAACACTTTCTTCTTTGGTCTGGCAAACTCTGAACACATAATGGTTGTTGGTTGACATCCTTACAACATGAACTGATACAAAAAGTAAAACATTTCCCCGCATGCATTCACTTGAATTATCTTTTTGGAACAATCGCAGCACCTGACTACATGTCTCCGCTCGCTCTCGACAGCTTGCTGTACGCTTCCACAAACGTTCACAGTTGAAGCGCATTCCGCTGTCTGGCTTCACACTCGCCACCTGGCTGTGATGTGTTAATGGTAGGCTAACTGCTGCAGCACTTCAAGCCTGACTGCATTTTTGTCTGTTCTGCCTCTTGTGCCACAGAGGTCATAAAAGCTATCATTAGATATGCAGGGCGTGTGTACATGCGCACCTCTATTGTCACACACACACACACACACACACACACACACACACACACACATGATTGTCATTACAGAGGAAGCGAGACGAGACACAGAACGTTGGGGGGTAGATTGACCTGAGCGAGTCTTTCTGTGGCAGGTTGTCACTCATGATGATCTCCTTTATTGTGTTTGCTTTCTTTCAGCACTTGATTAAACATATCATTTTGTGTCGTTTGCATACAATAGGTACTGAATGTTGTCTTGACTTGTTCCAGTGTGTTACAGCACCAAAAGTAAAAGATGCACATTTTTTACACAATTCTTTGTCTTTCTAATAGTAAAATAAGAAGATTGATTTAACATTTGTGTATTTTTCCGAGCTGGAGTCTGGCCTTGGTTGGTCTGGCTTTGTACAGTAGTGGAAGAAGTATTACTAACTTTTACTAATGTTAAAGTACTAATACCCCGCTCTAAAAATACTGCTACAAGTAAAAGTCCTGCATTTAATGTCTAGTTAGGTAAGTATGTATAATCAGGAAAATGCACTATGTAAATAAGTACTAAAAGTATTCAATGCAGAGAGAGAGATGTCCTCTTATATACTATTATATATTATATCACTGGATTATTGTGACTCATGCATTAAAGGAAAGTAAAAACAGGATTTCACTGCTGTACAGTAGTTGCTAGGGTTTGTAAAAATTCAGAAAATAGTGAGAAATGCTATCACCATTAGCCAGAGCTCAAAGTGACACCTTCACAATTCTTGTTTTCTCCAACCAACCAATGATAACCAAACACTTAAAAATTAACAGGAAGTAAAAGAAAAAAAAAAAAATCTGCACATTTTGAGAAGCTGGAACATGAAATGTTTTTCATTCTTGCAGACTGATTAGCTATCAAATTGTTCATTATAATTATCTGTCAATCACCTTACGAATTCATCGACTAATTGTTAATGATGTAATGTTGTGCAAACATCTTAAAAAGCACTGTCGTAATAAGAGCTGCCACATAAATAAATTGATGGAAAAAGTACATCATGTAGAGTTTAATATGTAAAACGTGCACCTCGAATGTGTACTGAAGTACAGTAAATGTACTCAATGACATCGCACCGCCGTCTTAGGACAGTCTTAGCCTCGCTATTGCTAAGGTTCAGATGCTGCATTCACACCATTGTGGCAGGATGGGAAAAACCAAAAATACTCCCTCGACTTAACCATGCATAAATTATCACACAGAAATGACTAACAATAAGGTGTCCTCGCACCAGTTCATATGTGAAAACTTTTCCTGCTTCGCATGTGTACACATACCGTATACAGTACATGGTATGCTTTAGAAGTGATCTTTAATAATCTGCCTTTAAAGTGCTAAGATATGTAAAATTCATTCATGTTTCTTTGAAATATATCAGACTATGGAATAAATATGCATTGGCAGCTGGTTGCTGTCATTTTGTCCCCAATGAAGCCCATCTGTGTGTCCAACAAATAAACATCAAAAGTGTCTCCAATAAGTCCCAGTAATGCCACTATATTTGCTCATTTCCTCTGTCTGGCACACATGATCAGATCTTGACTTCAGCGTATTGGAAACTAATGAGGCAGCTCTCCACTTTCCCTGTCCACTTATGCACTCACTCCCAAAAAAAAAAAAAAACACATTGCAGCTCTGTGGTTTTGTTTGTTTGTTGTTGTTTTTTACTTTTTAGATTTTGGCAGAAAGCAAAGACAGGAAATGAGAGGGGGGAAAAAAACTGACTGTGAATGGTTTTGTTGGACTTGTTGCTTTAGTGTGTCTTTGATCTTATTTTGGGGTATTAGGAAGGAAGTGGCAGGGGGTAGTGAATGGTTTGTCAGGATGGTAATATGAACAGTGGAAGACCTTTGTGTTGCAGCACTGATCTTTGACCCACATGTCGATTTTGCTGAATTCTTTAGGTGGCCAGTCTTCACTACTGAAGTGACGATCCTGAAGTTTGCTGTTTTTTTTTTTAATATGAAGGGTAAATTAAGTTCTACTGACACACCAGACTTTATTAAACCAGACCATCAATCAAATATGAAGTCTAATCAGGGTGGTGGCTGGGCGTAAAAACGTGTTTGCCCTCGACATCAGAGGCACATGTTCACATCCTGTATACATCCTATATAATATATACATATTATTGTCACAAAAAATGGAATTAACACATACTTTGATGTCCCCCGAAGGCCAGTTTTGTAATAGCAACATTTGTGTGTTGACTCGCTGCACAAACGTTCCCTCTTTATTCGTCGGTACAAGTGGTGGAATGTAATGTACTGAAGTGCATTCACTCAAGTACTGTGCTTAAGTACACATTTGAGGTACTTGCTCATTCATAATACTCATTCTACCCCATCTACTCCACTATGATTCAGAGGGAAATATTGTAATTTATACTTCACTACACTTAGCTGACAGCTTTAGTTACTAGTTACTTTACAAATTCAGATTTTTGCGCACAAAACTGCATGCAAAAATGTCATGCTTCCAGCTTCACTGATACTAACTAATGCATTTTAATTTCAATTTAATATTTTGAACTTTGGACTGTTGGTTAGACATAAAATATAGTGGAGGTATCTCTTTGAGTTCTGGAAAACAATCAATAGAATAATGGGGGAAAAATATTCAGGAAATTTTCCATTTCAAAAAAATGAGTGTTTCGCATTGTGTGATCAATTTGCTAAACTGATAGAAATAAAGACTTATTGATATCTTAATGTTCGCTGGCACTGTTCCAGTGGCCGCATGAGAAAACTGCTGCTGAGGGAATCTGATGCTGTTGTGCATGGCGCCATCCTCTGGCTGCTGTGGTGAACCGCAGTTAACTCAGAACGCATGAGCATTTTCAGTAACAGTACTGTACATTAATGTGCTGTGTTGACTTTTAAACACCTTAAGCCACAGAAAAAAAAACAGTGCAATGTCAACAGTGTATTTACACATATCACGTACCAAAAGAAAATCTGATGCAATTTACAGTTGTCTAAAACAAGATTAATCACAAATCATCATCTTATTCTCATTACAAACATAATAAAAAGTTATAATCATAAACATTACAAAAGTTATAATTCACTGTCTCCAAATTGTTCATCGTGTAAAACAATGTCATGAAAAGTCATTTTTTAGATAATTCAGTTGGTGGATGTTTTTTAGCCTAAAATGTTGGAGATATTTATCAGCCAGTGGAGCATGTAATCCTTTAATCCAGTTTGGTTCATGAAATACACACTCTGGATTTATTTTGCAAACAAGGTCCAGAGGACTATACGCATACTGTAATATTTTATGGACTCAGCCATGCGTTTTGGTTACAGTTTCAGTTGAGTGATCATGCATCTTTTGTAGAGAAATTATACACCCAAATGATTTTATTGCCCTGTGGCCATTTTAAACACTTGGAGTGAGAGAAGTCCACGTGGGATAAGACTTTTTATTTTATTTTATTTTTAAAGAGACTTTATTAAATAAACCATTCAAATAATAAATGTAGACAACATATAACAGAATAAGTTAGAAATAAATGCTAATACATGAACACTACAACATAAATATTACAAATCATTTTTTGGAGTTAGAGTTTCATCAGAGCTTTTATTTTGTGGTTACAATTTTAATTTCAATTTGTCTGTTTCCGACACTTACTTGTTTACTCATTGTAAACTTAAGAATAATGAAATAACATTTCAGAATAATCACATGAGTTTTAATAACATATTTCGGATTATTTATTGGCTCATTTGAAACATTGTTTCATTCATTCATATTGTGATTCCTTTACTTTTTCATTTCTACATTTACAGCCCATAAAAAGTAAGGCGAGGATGGTGAGTGCTTTGTTTCACTGAACATGTATGGGCATTATTAACTGCTTAAATGGATGAAACATTTTTACATTTATCTTTTACTATATCTAATTACAAAAATTATAATTTACAAAAAACTTTACACTTGAAACTTTAGAACATACTGCCAGTATAAAGAAAATTGCTGAAACGTTATCCAAGCTATGAAAATCGTGTTCTACATTATAATAGTTTTTAGACAGACAGTTATATTGTAAGGTGACACATGGAAGTTAAATACCATATTGACATGACATGTATTTGACTCTAAGTTTCCACCATCTCACTTAAAGACTTACGATCTACCGTCACATATAACTAAACAAATAATATGCATCTCATCAACAGTCTAAGAGATTCCACATTCAAGGCGAGAGAACATGCAGTCAAATGTTTGCCTTAATAATCATATAGTGCAAAACAGTTCATCTTAGCAGTTGCCATATAATTATGAATTTCATATTTATTAATCCATAAATATTTGTTTTACATATTTATATAGAAGCTATGCACAGCAATATTAAAACTTGAACGTTAACAAAGATCCTTTTTGCATTCTTCACTGTATCATCAATGCCTGAAGATAAATACCTTCAAGTTTGATCCTATAAGGCACAAATTATGTTGGCGATATTAAATATTTAATCATTTCAGTAAATAAATGTAATGTATTTGTACTTTATTTGAAAAGGAATATTAAAATACAGGTACTACATATTGTATATTAATACTTCTTTGTTTATGGGGAGATGGATCTGCAATATTTAACTTCCATTCTATCTTTGCTAGTTGGGTTACCACTACTGTCATCCTTTTTAATCCTTCATAAGGATGAATAGTTTATTTATTAGTGTGTCAATTTCCGCCTAGCCCTTGAGCCGGCTGTGAAAAGCATCTCACATTCTTCTTAAAACTTTAAAATTCCTCACTAACCTAAAATGATCATGATGATAATAATACAGTGGCAAACTCTATTACTTAACCTTTGTACGTAGGCCCCAAGTACAGGAAGTCTTTCCCTGTTCCATTACTATGTGAGTGCCTACCTGTATCGACTGAGCTACACAGGGCATAGAGCCAATAACAGGCCTTTTCAATTCTATGCTCTACCCACTGAGCTTGTGTCCACAGCAGCACAGGACTGAAACTCAGGCCACTTGCCACACTGACCACAGTGTGCCCAGTGTGATGCTGTAGGCCACCATGGCCACTAAGTAAACTCGAAAGAGCAGCACATCCAGCACGTAGCCGACCTGCAGCCACTCCTTGGCAACTTCCCGGCACCGGTCTCTCTTCTCCAGGAAGTGGCGTATGGCTGTCACTTCCTGCAGGATGTTGTCCATGACAGGCGGTGTGGGGTCCCTGGAGGGGGGCAGGCCCAGTCCGAGCAGCCCGCCTTCTCTGTCGTGTTGGCTGAGCCTTCGGCCTATCTCACAAGTGTGGTGGAGGGTGCACTGGGCTGCAAGATGGGATAGAAGATCATTTTTTTCTGTCTCTTAGTTTTTTAAAGTCATAGAACGTCCACTCATACATTCGATATTAGATTTAATATTAGATGTAAAACTCATTCATGATCCCAAGGGGATAAACCCTTTTGATTTTAATGGCCTACTACTGGTAATTAATTATCTGCCCACCCATTCCTGTCTCCTACAAAGTACATATATATAATATACCACTATTTTTCAACAGTGAAGGAAGGAAATATATAATGCCACCCAGGTTATGTTTTTATTTACACAATTCCATCAAAGCAAGGCTGCAGTAGCCTCTAAAGATGCACCAGTCTTTTCATTCCCGCAGCTGATTTTCTTACAGAAGCATCTACCACACATGGGAAGACTTATCAGGGTATTAAATTTAGCTGCTGTCTCATTTGGTTTGATTAAAGACCTAAAAACTCATCCTCCTTCATTATGGCACAAGAATGAAAACCAACCTTACCAGTCCCATAGTTGTTGTCCTTGTAGTGCTCCAGGTCAGAAGCCTGAGAGGACAGTCTGGAGCAAAGGCGGTGCTTCTTGTGAATGCAGAAGAGGACCGGAGCTCTCTCCAACACCAAGTACTTCACCCAGTGGGGCACAGGGGTCTGTAGGTCCTGCTTGTGCACCAGACGCACAATCAGCACGGTTTCTGTTAGGCTGATCACCAGGAGAGCCATGCAAACCACAAAGTAAACACCTACAGAACAGGTAAGAGACAAGGAGTTTGATGATGATCCTCTTGAGGGTATTCTGTAAAGGCAGTAGGATAATACTTTAATTTCATCTTGGAGTTGTGTGTTAACCTGGGTTTCCTCCACCAAATGCATGCTGGGATTGTCGCTAGCTATCCAAATTCCCGAAATCAGTCCTTAAGTCTTGAGTCCACCCTCTAAACTTATGTCCTCACCAATCTCTCCTTGCATGCTTGACTTTCAGACATGTTTTTTTCTTGTTTTATTATTTATACATCTATTTATACAAACTGCAGTGTCACCTATCAGCGGGGTTCCTATGGCGGTGGCAGGCAGAGTGTCAGATACGATGATGAGGAAGACAGAATAGCCCAGCAGTAAAGTGATCTTGAAGGAAACCCTCTCTCCACTGTCTGGTGGCAGATAGAAACCCACAACGTCCATCACCATCAAGAAGATACTGGGCAGCAGCAGGTTCACGGTGTAGAACAATGGCCGCCGCCGGATCACCACCTGGGAAAAGGAGGTTTTGAGGAAATTCAAAACGACTACTGTGTAAAAGGTAGGACGTGGTTGGCTTAGCTTAGCCAACCACGCCAACGGCAAACCTGGGTCTGTCCTGTCTGCTGCTAATTAACACGTTGTTTCTCCTTGGTTTAATTGTAAAAACAGCATTTCAAGCTACAACACAGGTTGCCAGACATGATCAGTGAGCACAGGTGTTACTTTCCAGATGTTATGTTATAAAGGCTAATCATGTCTTCAGCTCTGTTTAATGTAGTTACTCAATGAACCTTTCCTTTTTAGTAGGCTGCTACTTGAAGGCGTTTCGTGATTTTATTACAGAGCTAACAGCAGAGAGACAGTAACCTGGTAGGTAGTGTTTGGTTTGTCCATTCTGGGCCAGGCAGTTCAACCTGGCGGACTCGCTATGTACAATCCTGATTCCAAAAAAAGTAGGGATGAAATATAGACAGAATGAATCAAATTCATACTTGCATAGTATGACATAGTATGACATATATATATATATATATATATATATATATATACATATACATATATATATATATATATATATATATATATATATATGTGCATATTTACAAAAAGCAATAAAGTTTATCAGTTTGAACGTTAAATATCATGTCTTTGCACCGTATTTAATCAAATATAGGTTGCAAAGGATTTGCAAACCATTGCATTCTGTTTTCATTTATGTTTTACACTGCGTCCCAACTTCTTTGGATTTGGGGTTGTAGATAAAAGGGGCTTGTTCTAAGGTAATGAAAAGACATTGATTCTCATTTTCAGGTGATTATACTCTAATGCATTGGTTCTCAAACTTTTTCTGGCATGCCCTACTTCACAAGCTGAAAGTTCACACCCCCTACCCCACAGTTTTTATCATTCATTTATCATTCCCCTATCATTAGCAATGAAAAAAAGGATCTAAGTTGAATTTTAACTAAATAAAGGTCAGCAGGATAGCATTAAAAAGAATTGGAAAAAGTTTGAGAACCGCTGAGTTAGTGTGTAATCACCTGAAAATGAGATTCAATGTCTTTTCTTTGCCTTAGAACAAGCCTTTTTTATCTATAATCCAAAGTTGGGACATGACTTTTCTAGATTTTTTTTTCTCTACATAAGTTATAATCAACCAAGTACCAACCAATAAACCAAGTAATAAAAACATATTCATCAATATTATATTTAATTTCCACCATATTCTCAATCGACCAGCCTAAATTTTACATATTATACCTTCAAAATGTAAAGGAAATATTTGTAGCCCAGCGTCAAACATAATTTTCAAAAAAAGTTAGGTATAAACAGCAAAGACGTGCATTATTACTGATAATGAATGATGCTTAATACTGTACTTAATGATACTTAAGTAATTCCGTTCTAAATAAAGTGACATGTACATAGTTCAATCAGGTAATCAGGAAGACGAAATGTTATTTATCGGACTAAATTGAAAGTAAAAAATGATTTTCTATTATCATTTACTATAATCTTAATTTGTTTTGTCGATTCTGTCCAATTCTCTACATTGGGGAAAAGTGAGTACATATGTAATCACGTACTAGAGCTACGAGGTGTCATCATGTCGGCGATAGACAATAGACAGATATATTGGTCTGGGTCTAATTTTTAAGGCTGGATCTGTCTACGATTGTTGCATTGTTACTAAATGGACGACAGCTTTAGTCACAAAAGAGAAAGGAAATAATGAATGTTTGAAATAACAGCAGTCTGACAGGTCTTGAGGTCAGGTCAATGCACCGCCCCACATTTATACTACACATGAAATCTTACAATCTTAAGTTGAAATACTTACATGGAACTTCATCTCAGCGTAATAGTCATCATTGTCCACACTGAAGCTCTTGTAGTTGGACAGTATATGAAGCAGCTCCCACTCTCCTTGGTTCATGAAGACTCTTTTGTCCTCCCTGAGCTCCTCGGGGCTTCGCATCAGGGTGATGTTGATGTCATCAACTGCAGATCGAACACAATGATGGGAGCAGCGTGAAAAGCAGCCAAAGCAACAAGTTACCTTTCACCCTCTACCGAGCTCTCTCAGCACATGTCACAGCAGGAGAGAGTTCATGGATGCACAAAACAGAATAGTTCAAGAGACAGGTGGATGTTATTTTCTAATGGCAGTCATTTAAAAAAAAAGCATAACATCAGATCATTTGAGTTGTTGAGAGAGCTGACCGTCTTTCGTCTTTGTGATGTCCCTGAGTTTCTAGATTTCAGCCAGAAATTGAGTGTGTAGGTTGAAGATGTCTTACTGGTATGCAGCCAGCTCTGGAAGGTGAGGCTGCACTTCTGGACATCAAATGGGAAGTTGTAGATGTTGAGAGTGCAGGCTGTGACCACCTGGATGGGCTTGTAGTTGCGCACCAGGCCATCATGTGTCACATAGACGTAAGGTATGTCTGGAGACTTCCCCACATCTACACTGCAGGTTAGAAACACCAACAACAATTTGTTTGAATGACAGTCTGGAGCCAGCCCCGGTAGAATAATAGAAGTAGCATAAATATTGCTACCAACAGCAGCCGTTCTTACAACTCATTGATGAGGATGTCGGGCACCCACACGTTAGCAGTAGGTATAGAAACTTGTTTGACTTCATCAAAGTCTTCTGGGTTCCACACCAGGAATTCATCTGTCCACGACTAAAATATTCAAGAATGGAAGAAGCTAAATGAGCATTAAATATTTACACACTATTAAATATTTTAATAGTGTGTAAAATATTCTGATTTGTCTTTCTCTCACCTGTCTGTACCACACATATGTTGTCAAAACCTGGTTCTTCTCATCCTGTTGTGGAATACAAGAAGACGTTCAGGTGATTACACACTATTTCAAACAGTATATCCCACTTCTGCCATATTCTGCAAACAGTGCCCCTAGATCAAACACAGTGTACCTTTTTATTGAAAATGTAATAAAGAACTTAAAGGGACCTAACGTGATTTATGTGGTTGCTTCATTTACTTATCTTGAATCCCTGTCTTGAAGAGGGTCACTGTCTCTTCTAGGTTTGTGTGTTTGCATATTTCTAAATGAATGTGTTTAATCAAATTACCACTGGGGCCAGGTAGTATTCCAGCAAAGGAGGACATTCTCTACAAAATTAGCAGCTAATTTTTTTGCCACAGGGACCGTAGCAGGTTAATCTATCCATGCTGCTGTATTAATTTAAGGTTAATTTAAAATGTTAGAAATTAAATACATAGAGGGGAGGGAATAAGCATTCAACACGTCAACATTTTTTTTCATTAAACATATTTCCAATGCAGTTATTAACATGACACTAATTTCAAAAGAATCCAACCTGGACACTTTGAGAGATAAGCTTCTTCATACAGGATGCTGTCACTGCTGACAAAGGCTTCTCCGCCAAGTGTTATATCAGTTTCAGTGCATAATATGATTTTCTTGTGTCATTCCATTTTATTTCTCATAAGTATTTTTGGGGGGAATATTTGGTTTTCTTTAACTGTGTAGTTTTATTTAGTTAATACCGCTGTCTGATCTAATTTTCATGTGAATAGCGGCATTGGAAATCATGTCTTAATAATGCACATTTGTGCATCATAACTCACCACATTGAGGATGGAGTAAACCATGAGGTCTATGGCCACTATAGTGGACGTCCTCCAGTCTTTCACTGGTCTCACTCCTTTCTTATAACCCGCGCTCAGAAACTCAGATAGCCGCACTAATGTGGCATTGGCAAATCTTCCCGTGCTGCTGCCCAGTTTCTTCACTGAAAACGTACAAAGCATTCATTTGTTAGGTGCATCATCATGAAGAAGTCAAAAATATATATTTGATTTTTGTCTCAACAGCATTTAAATGTGTATTAATTAAGTTCAACAGAATTTGATTCAGAGTACAGATGTTTTATAAATGTTGTCTTCATTGAAACAATTTCTTTATTTGAACAAGATCTGGCTGATTGAAATGCATGCATATGTCAACAGTGGTTAAAGCAATTACAAAAAAAAACTAAAAAATAAAAAACAAACAAGGGAAGTGGGGAAAGTGAAAGATATAAAAACAAATCAAAGTTATAATTAAAATGAAATGTTTAGTAACCTTTCCTGGCTGTTTTAAGCAATGTTGCTTAAGAAAAGACTTACCACAGCATATTTAAATACTTTTTTAATAATATATTCCCCACAATGAAATGTAAAAATATTGAAAGTCACTAACTTTCAAGCAAGATTACTCTTATATTGATTGTATGTACATTTATTTGTTTAAAATTATTTGTTCTGAATTTTACAATTTGTATTATTTTTGGTCTGTTGGGCACAAATGTCCGGATTTATAAAAGTATACACATTTAAATAAAAAGAAAGAAATCAGCATATATGTTGGAAAGATGTATACAGTATTTTCAGAGTAACAATGTCAGTAATTCCTGATGTTTTTGTCTAATAATTCACCACATCTGACCAAATAATGATCATGGTCTAAATTCAGCACATGACAAAATACACACACACACACACACACACACACACACACACACACACATATATATATATATATATATCATTTAAAATACTTCAGCATTCTCGTCTAGTACTCAAATTTTGCTAGAGAATAAAAGTAATGGGAATTTGTCATATATTAGCTTGACAGTAAAATATTTGAAGGCATATAACTGAGGGTAAATCAGAAGCTGGCATACCTGTGCAGGCCCTTGATGCTCCTTGAATAAGTAGCAAAATAAAAGCTGTCCAGGCTGATGAGAGTCTCATGGTGTCAGTTCACCTGTGTTTTCTTCTCCTGCTGTGGAAGACTGCCTGCCGTTCTGATGAAAGGCCTCGGCATGCATGACACCCATATCCTCCATATCCATCTACTATATCCATGACTTCACCCTCATCCACTATCAAAACCTTATTAGTGTCACTCAGTTCATAAGGGTGTATCCATCTGCTGTGACGCCACTCCTCCTTGTTCAATAA
Organism: Protonibea diacanthus; assembly: GCA_028641955.1. Classification (NCBI taxonomy): domain Eukaryota; kingdom Metazoa; phylum Chordata; class Actinopteri; family Sciaenidae; genus Protonibea; species Protonibea diacanthus. The sequence continues at coordinate 14,030,602 of CM053990.1, forward strand.
AGCAGCAGCTTTATTGAACAAGCAGAGATAAATGGAGCTGAAAGACTGAAGGAATAAAAGCTGCTGACTGGATCGTATATCATGTCAGAGTTTATCAGAGTTTAATTAAGTAATACACCAACACCAGGCCAGTACATTATAGTGATTTAGAACAATTAGAGAGATTGTAAGGCAAGACTGTAAACTCACTTACTGACAAGTTTCAGCATTCATCAGAATTTTATCACAGGAAGAAGCTCAAGGCTGCCATTTAATCGAATTTAATTTTCCATACGGGACAAATTTGAATAAAAGACTTCCCATGTTTGCAAAGCATGATTATATCCAAAAAGTGTGTAGACACCTCAACATTCCACATATATTTGACATTTGTATTTCCAGAACTATGGCCATTCATATGCTGCTATAACAACTTTTACTTGTTACCCTTGGGTGGCTTTCTACAAGATTTTGGACCCGGTTGTGGGGATCTTCCATTCAGGCAATAAAGCTCAAAGAGGTCAGCCACAAATGTTGTGCGATAAGACCTGGTTTCCAATTTATCCCAAAAGTGTTTGATGTGTTTAAGGTCAAGGCTCTGTGCACATCTCATCCTGGCGAAAAACATGCATCCCCCAACTCTAAACTCAACACTGCTTCGTTGATTGTAAGTGACAGAAACACTATGTAGCTGAGCCTACAGTTACAAAACCATCATGGTTATTAGTGAAACTGGTTACTCGCAGCATCCCTACTCCAAAGTATAACCATACCATAGATGCTAATAAAATGAATATAAACAGATTTTTCTCAAATTTGACTACTTCAGTTTAAAGGGGAAATGCAACCTTGGGTTTTGCATTCGAAGTTGAATTAAATGAAAATTTCATGTTATATTACACGAAAGTCATCATTTCAGTAACAGCATCATTGTTCTATGAACAGAAGTCACCCATCAAAGTGAAAGGGCAAGATATAACGTGATTGGCTGAAATGCACCAATCAGAGGATAGGTGAATTTGAGCTTGGGTCTCCTGTGTTTGAATCTTTAAGTCCCAATAAATTAAAGTGTACTGTAGTAGTGGACTGATTTGTTATGTCTCTGTGTACTTCAGAAATAAGAATAGGCAGGGTATGATTGGTTTGACTCTATGAAGCTTTTATTTTTTACTTCTGTTGTGTATTACTTTCACAGAACAGCTTAAAGGCTTTTCTTTTATTTCTAAAGAACACATACAATCATCTCAAGAAGGCATTCAATAATCACACAAAGCTTTGACTGAACATACAGTACAGCCATTCCTCATCTCATACAGGCCGTATCAAAGCACTGGCTAAACATTTATCTTCAGCTTTGCTGCATAACACCATGTAACCAGATATACTGGAAGAAGAGGTTTGCAGATACTGTGAAAATTGCATTAATGTGGCTCTTTCCACTGGCAAGTTTCCTATGACGCACTTTTGATATTCATATCATAACTATTAGGAAGCCAATAGGGAATAGAGACAGAGCAGCTGAGCTCTGAATGGGTTTTATTGATCTATTTTGTGGCTGTGGGATGGAGATTAAAGTATGAATACAATATCATAATGTAACACCGGCAATGAGGATTTTCTCTAGAGAACTGCTTTATTATACAATATCTCTGAGTAAATCTTCACGTTCTGGAAAATATTGCAGACAGATCAAACTATGTTGTCGCTCTACAGTGGTGGCGCAAAAAGTGGTGGTTATGCAAGCAGAACTTTTTTAAGGATAGTTCTAGGTTCAGACGACTTGAATTTGATTAGTGCAAGGTTATCGTGATTGATAAAACAAGAAAAGAACTGCAAAAAATAAGGAGTCAGTTGTAATAATAACATTTAAAAGCACTGGTTAACATCATTGGCACACAATATATAATGTCCTCTATTCTGTTTCATTTTAATTTTGACTTTTGTGGATTAAAATATGACCACTTTTTTGAAATATAGTACATACATGTATTTTTAAATATACATTGTTCTGTCTACTTCATTGGCATTCTGCTTTCTTCCCTTTGCATCATTTCTCAACCGATTTAAGTTCTTCATCCCAAATCACTGTAAATATAATTAAACCCTCAGTTACAGTATTTTAAAAAAAAACATATCTCTGATTGTGTGGTCAGGCGAAGCTCCAGCTGGCCCAGAGCAGCAGCAGAGTACCGGCATACAAGACCAGAACAAACAGGTAAAAGCGGAACAGGAAGCAGTCGAGCCTTGAGCAGAGGGCCAGCCATTCAGCCTGAGCCGAAGACTCTGTGTCCTCCTGGGATAAGGCCAGGCGGAGGGAAGCCAGCTCCTGGAGAAGCCACTCCAGCCCAGATGGAGTATCCTGGATCTCATTCAGGGACAGCAGATCTTCCTCCAGTGAGGCCTCAAGCTCATAATCTATGAGAAGATCAAGGAATCTGGTTTAAAATGTGAGCAATTAATATAGATTCATGCAGTTTCATCTTCCATCAACTTGGCCTTGATATTAAAGGTTTGAAGTTATACTTCAAAAAAGTAAAAAGTCGAAAGTATTCATATTTTCCTTGCATAGTCTTGTGTAGCCAACAACACCATGACATCGAAATTTGAAACTTTCTTTAAATGAAAGTGTTCAAACTTTCCAAACAGACACCCCTGTCTCCAGGGAGTCTATTTTTTGCAAACCGATTTTGTGAAGCATAAAGCAAGAACACACTTGGGGTATCGCCTGTCAGCAGGACTTTTAGAAAATCTGTCTTTGAGCTGCAGCTTACCGCCAGACGGGTTGATGTAGTCGAGGGTTTTGATGGAGGTTAAAGCGCTCTCAGTGAGGTCGTGTCCAGCTGAGCCATACTTGTCCAGCAGGCAGGCAGAGACTGACATTTGCCTCACTTCCTTCTCACTGTGGTGGAGCAGCTTTACCACCAGTATGGACTTGATCAGGCTGAGCATCAGGAGGGCCATGCAAACTGCGAAGAACACACCTTGGAGATGGAGGAAACAGAAAAGTTTCCAACACTGGCTGTTTGCACGATAGCTAGATAAGATAATGCAATAATTGGACTAATAATAATTGGCAATATTGTTAACATGGGTTGTTCATAGTACAAATAATCTTGTTCCTGATCTTTGGGTCATAATTTTATCTCTGTGCAGATGTCTTCACACAGAGAGGATGATGTGCTGAGATTCGAATTGTTCCTAACCTTTTCATCTATTATCCATAGTTGACTATGTAATTTGAAAATAACAAACAAAAACTTAAGTGGTTATTTATCAAGTAAAAATACATTTTTGGTCTAAAGATTTAGGACTGATTGAGAAGCCATAGTTGTAACTTATTTAATATCCAAAGTAAACCTGCTTCTTATAGGAGGCCCCAGGTCTTTTTTTCTCTCTCATTCCCTTCTAGACATCACAGACCAGGCCGGGCTGGTAAACATGATCCTTACAGAGTCCTGATGTTGTTCTGAAGAAATTCTGTGCCAAATTCTGTGCCAAACAAACAAATCAAAATACAACAAAACTGAAGGAGGAGGACAAAGCTGAGTCTAAACTCAAGCAAAATCCTTGCAATGGTAAAAAACAACAAATATACTGAAATGATCTAAATGATGAACAAAAATCCCACCTATGAGTGGAGTACTGACGGCAGTAGAAGGCAGCTCATCTGTCATGTTGACTCTGAAGACAGTGTAGCCCAGCAGAATGCTGATCTTAAAGGCAATGCGTGTGCCGCTGTTCAGAGGCAGGTAGAAGCTAATCACGTCTACCAGCATGAGGAAGATGCTGGGGATGAGGAGACCCACCACGTACAGCAGGGGGCGCCGGCGGATCAACACCTGAATGAAAGAAGAGGGCAGAGAGCTGAGATCTGATGGAAGAAATCACATCCTGACACCCTGTCAACCCTATTGTTTTGCCAGGATACTCTCTGTGTACTCCGGCTTCCTCCCACAGTGCAAAGACATGCATGTTCACTCTAAATTGCCCATAGGTGTCAATGTGAGAATGGATGGCTGTTTGTTTCTATGTGTCGTGTAATGAACTGGCAACCACTTCAGGATGGACTCCAGCTTTTGTGCAGTAGCAGTTGGGATCATCTCCATCCCAGATAAGGATAATTTTATGGAGAATGGAATACAAGTTTCATGTAGCTGGCATTGTGCATGCAAAGTAAATCAAAAATCTTCCAAGAGGGATTTCGGCCATATCCAATGCGTTCCATCCCTTTTGGACTGTTGCAACCAGAGCCTGCTCAAACATGATTGTTCCATATTACTCAGACTACAAACAGAAATCACTACCCTTCCACTGCCAAAATCTTGGTCCCTTGCCTACAGATTCTGCATTCATATCTGTCCATAGAGATTAACTATCCATATTTTAAGATAAATGTCTACAGCACTTGAGAGAATATGAGAATATGTACTCTTCATGATTCTGATCATATCAAACAGCCTTTCATGTGTTAGTATTCAAAACACTACATCTCCCATTTTATATTTCCAGCAGAGCATATTTATACACTGTCATAGTGTCTACCTTATCCACGATATTCCCCCTCAAGCTCTCATTTAATGTCAAGGCTGCTTAATACAACTATTTTACATTCAAACTGAGTGAACCACATGACCTCCGGTTGTTACTAGGCCTGCGCTAGCATTCTTACAAATGTCAGTGTGATTCTGAGTAAACTTTGCCTCATATAGATCTTCGTCATGTTTTGTAAAAAAAAACAATATTTTCTCAGAGGCGGCAACGAACAAAATCATTTCCCGCCCGAAACTCTTTCCGTATGACAGTTTTACCTTTTAACAGAAAAACTACCACAGTGTAACAATATCCCAGTGAGCCATGAAATGCTCCATTACGAGAAAGCCTTCGCTCTTTGAGCTGAATAAATAGCAGCCCTCCCTGCTCTCCACCTGCAATGGGCTATGGGGCCATTTTCCTCACCACTAACAAGAAGTCCATTGATCAGGCAGCCACTGAGACAGTCTCATTATGGTTGCTCACCCTCCCCTGTCTATCAGCCTCCCTCTCTATCTGTCTCTTTACTTGCCAGAAACAGCCTCAGTCTCATGATTTGGCATTAGTTCACTAGCCCGATCCATGAAGGTCGCGGCCAATTGCTTTGCACTTTACAATTCTACCGCACAGCGTGTGTGTGTGTGTGTGTGTGTGTGTGTGTGTGTGAGGGAGGGGGGCCTAACCCACAGAGGGCTACAGTTTAGAGCTCACCATCGATAAGCAATCACAGCCATCACAGTGCAGTTACTGGCTCACTTGTTACATAGCTGTTACACATCCAGAACATTACACCATTAGACACCATTACATAAAAATGACTTTCTGTTACAGCCGAGCCTCTTTATTATTTTACTTCGACTTTCATATATTAATAAGTTAAATGTAGTAAATGGTTGAGACAATTAGGCACGTACATTGAACTGGATGTGGGCATAGTCAGTGTTGTCTTGGTGGATTTGCCAGTAGCGGGAGGGAATAGACAACAGTTCCCATTCTCCATCATTCATGAACTCCCTCTTATCATTAGCAATGGCCTCGGCGCTCCTCCACAGAGCCAGGTCTATTTCCTTCACTGCAGAGGGAGAGATAATGAAGGATAAAAAAAAAAAGACGGCAGGTGGAAAAACAATAAAGTAAAGCAGTAAAAGTCTGCATTTTATTTTCATCATGTTCATCACATGAAGAGGCTGTGTGTTTACATGGATTTCATCCAGCTATTTCAGTTTTATTTATGTCGTATTTCTGTTTTATCTCTCCTCCCTGCTGCTTTATTTATCAACCAGCAAAAGACACAGCTGAATTGTGAGCTTATGATAATATGTGACAAAATACTCTCAAGTCAAGGTTCATTTACTTGCTTATTCTAAGCGTTCAACCACGTCTTACACTATTAATGCGAGACGTTTGCTCAGTTACCATAGAGATGGGCCACATGATGGTTACATATTGCAACTAGAGCTGGAATGATTAGTTGATCAACATAACATAATCCTCGGTTATTTTAATAACTGATTGTACCTTTATTAATTAGATTTCTTAAGCAGAAATAATCACCATTACCTAGTAATGTTTAGTATTTTAATATTTCAGTGTAACAGCTCCTAGATTTTGGAGCATGAAGATGCTTTCCTTAGCCTTATTTGAAAGTCAATTCTTTTGCTTTTGGAAACAATAAATAATTTGAAGAAGTCACCTCCATACCAATTAATTAGCCAGTTAATCAGGCAAGTAATTGACACATTACCAGATAATGGAAATAGTTATTTGCCTCCCTAGTTGTAACCCCTGTGTCTCTTTGGCGATGGTCTCTGATGTCAGATGTCAATGGACTCTTTGATTTTCCTCCAGCCATCCGCTGACTCTCAGTCGGTGACTTTTGACCCCTTCATAGTAAATGCTGTAACCGGTTTTGGTCTGAACCCCATGTCCTTGTTGTTTCACTAATGTAGTGTTCCTCACAGCTGTGACATGTGATACAGTACACCATCACAGCTTTCCTTTATGGAGGGTACAGGGTGAAGCAGCAGGCATTGAAGCACATAAGGAAGTGTCACTGGGATGCTCCTGGTGCCTATTGATTGTAAAACTGAGCAAACTTCACTCACTGATAAAAAAGTTTAAAGTAAGTTGACTTTGAGCTCCTATCAGGTTTGGGAGGTCCTAAGAATAAGAAGTTACACCCGCAGGCTTGAAAATGTAATCCAGCAAATACAAAGGGTCAAGCTGAATTTACTGAGCTTACTGAGCATCTTAACATCACAGGCAGGAAATTGACCTGAGTGAAGCCAGCTGCGGAAGGTAAGGCTGCAGTTCTGCTTATCAAATGGAAAAGCGTACATCTCCAGGCTGCAGGCCACCACCACCTGCATGGGACGGTAGTTTTTCACTGAGCCAGACGAGTTGACGTACACATAAGGGATTGGAGTGGACTTCCCCTCGTCCACACTGGGAACACATGAAGAAAAGGGAAGAGGAAAGATGAGACATGGACAACAGGGCAGAATACAGTATGAGACTGGTTAGGCTCACATTTAGTAGATGTGACCTGCTTACATAACGGTAGTGGCCCTTTGGTGGCCTGGTGTTGTCCAGCAATGCTTAGAACAAGTGGTCTACATGGAATTCATATTTAGACTTCAGTTATCAAGTTGCAACACCAACCACAAATGCTTAGGATAGAAGTAAAGTAGAGGATAGGGATAAGACAATTTCGTTTATGGGTTTTTTATGGGTTTCGTTTTTGGGTTCCAGTTACTTATTATAGATGGATATGTCAATTATCATCTTGCAGAGAATCAATTCACAATGAACGGTCAAGTAATATGAGAATTTGCTTCAGTGTTTTCAGAGTCGTGAGGAGCCCACTAGCAGATCAAGATAGCTCCAGCTAATAGTGTAATGTCTTTGTAATGTGTAATGTGTATCTCTGTAGAACTATGAATATAAAATATAATTACTTTCGCATGATAAGCTTTGGTCTCAGACTCAAATGGTTCTTGCTGACAATTGAAAAAAAGAGGCTTCTCTGACATCAAATCAAAATTGACCACCAAATAAGACTTTGTGTACTCTTTATTAAGATGATGATGTCTTTTTTCACTGGGAGATGGCACCAAAGAAAGACATGTTTAAATGAATCTCATAGCTACTTTATTGTAAGTAAGTATTGTAAGTACTTTGGGTTCAGACTTCTCTGCAAGTAACAGATTTTAATAGAGTATCAAAATCAATGGAGGTCAATGGTCAATATCTGAAAGTTAGGAAAAACCCATAACAAGAATGGGGAATTTCAGTAATTTCTTACGTTTCACTGACGATAACATCAGGTATCCAGATGGCATCAGATGACAGTGAGATCTCGTTGATTCCATCAAACTCCTCTGGGTCCCAAACCAAGAACTCATCTGTCCAGATCTGAAAACAGAGGCAAGTATACAGTACGATAATGTAGTCATGTTGTCTGTATATATATGTCTTGTAATTCTATAGTAGTACAATTTAAGTGTGAATTATATAAGAAGTCACCAAGGAGGCAGATGATTGGAGCAGATTAAATTATAAAGATGTGGATTTTATAAATGGAATAATTTGTGTTTTCCTTTACAAGCTTTAAACAAAAAGAAAACATGGAAAACACACAAGTGGAATCAGAGGCCACCTACCTGCCTGTACCAAATACTTGTAGTTATGCTCTGGGTGTTTCCATCCTGTGAGAAGGAGAATGTCTTAATGGCATTAATAATACTTTTAATTTATATTAAGTGACTTGAATTGACCTAACTTCATTGCCATTAAAACCAAACTTTGTCATTAACTTGCCTTGATGAGCTCATAGTGTTACAGGACATCTTTCATGACAGTACACTAACAAAAGCATGATATAAACAAAGATCTCAAAATGCACCAAAAATATAATGAACATTTATCTAGTCATAAAGTGTTCACATACAAGTTTCATGTGTCTGGTCTTTGTGTACAGCTAAGGTATTGCTTTTACTTTTACATTAATGTAAAATCAGAAAAGTGAAAAACCTTTTAGCAGCAGTGTGATCATAACAGTGGGCTTTCAAAGTTTACATACCACGTCAAGGACAGACTGTAATATGAGGTCTATGTAGACGGTGGTGAGAGTGGTCCAGTTGTGAACAGGTCGGACTCCGCAGTCATATTTCCTGAGGAGGGTCCTGGTCAGCTGGTTCAGAGCGGACCTCTTTGGCTTCTCTGGCAAACATTCAGCCAGATGAGCTAAAAGGCAAAGCTGGATTACAAACCGGAAAAAGTGGGCCACGCACACCATCAGAGGGCCTGAAGGTTAATCATGTGGAAATAAGTTTATATGATGAATGCAGATTTGTTTGGTGACACTGTATGTCCCACCTGTCCCACAGGAGGCTTCTATATTTTTGCGTAATGTTAGACGTGCAGAGGGACCCCATGTGAAAAATGGAATACCGTTACTGCTTCAGTTGAAATTGTGTTTAAATTGTGCATATTTCTATAAAAATGTTTGGAGCTTTGGTGAAAATATAATGAAGCTGCCACATCTAATGTGGCATATGCACTATGTCTGATGCATATGTAAAGGCAACACAATACAGAAATAGTGGAAAATGGGAGATATAGTGGGTGAGGGAGGTGCAGTAGAAGCCACTCAACATGTTTTTACATCAGGACCTCTAACCCACTCAGTCCATCTCTAAATGTTGCTCAATACAATGCCATAGAGTGCATAGTGCTGGTAAATGTGGGCTGTATTGATTCCATTTTTACAGTGAAAGACTTCAAGGACACTTCAGGATTGTGAATAAGGCAAAACATTTTTAATGGCTTTCCACTTCTAAAACCTTTTACACACTAATATGAAAGTTATTTGCTCACATTGATTGTGGTGCTTCATGATAACCAGAGACCAGGAGAGCTCAATTCCTTACCAATGTATTCATTATTAAAAGTGCGTGAAATCCGACTATGCTTAAAAAAAAAAAAAAGGAACCACCACACTAAAACTGAATCTGTAAGAAATTGCTAGCTGATAATGTACGTAAAAGCAATGAGTCTGTCACAACACACACAACTGTCACACTCCAAAGAGGGACCAATGTTGTTTGAAATATCTCTACAGGAGGTCCATTTTGATGGAAAATTTCACAAGGCAGAAATGTTTGGAACAAAACTCCTGCTGGCAATTTTTAACCCACACATAAACACTTCATACTATTAGGAAATGAACGTTTCTAGTCATCTCTTTAGCCAAGAAAGAGAATCTTACCTGTGAACAACAGTGTCAGCCAAATGAGAGACATCAAGCTAAAAATCAACCTTCCAGATTATAAGTATTATCCAGGTGTCCACATCCAAAAGTCTGCTCTGTTAACACAAAAATCTCCACAGTTTTATCAAATAAGTTCAGGAGTAGTTGTACTTGGTGTAGGGGAAGAGCAGTGAATAGGGTCGTGCAGACATTTTGGTTGCAATGGTATTGATTTTCCACTCCCCGGGTAAAGTGATACATACAAACACACTAGAGAGGAAACTCCCTGTAGGTTTGCTTAGTGCCAGTGTGTTGCTTCATTACAGAGGAGCATGAACACTTATGGTGCAGCGGAAAACAAGAAACAAAGCCATTATGTCATGAACTTCCAGTTAACTGAGTTTTCCTTCTTATAAAGCATCTCATATTTACACTTTAGGTTTATGTTTTGCTGCCTGTTTCAAATAATATTAGTTGTTAGTGTGAAAGTGAAGCCAAAGTCAGTCATAGAGGTTGATATGACTAATCAAGTCACGTTTTCAGATTAAGTTGGTGTCATGCAGGATGGGAAAAAAAAAATGTTTTCTAAATTTGAATTTGAGAAAATATTGAATGGGGAACTTAAGGGGTTGCATGAGATGTGAATGGTACTAAAGCAGAAATTTTAAAGGACCCCAATTTGCAAATGACTTTACAATCGCTATACATTCTTATTGTAAAAATGAAAATAACATATTGCCCAGTCTAGTAGCACCGAAAAAGGCTGAAAGGAACTGGGTAAATGTATCATTTAATGTTTAATACTTCTGTTTTTTACTTTATTGTGTGAAAGTAACTGCAGATGTAGTAAAATATCTATGACATCAAATATGAGTACTTTATCACTTTACTTTTTATCATATCATTTTCTGATTTTAATTAATTGATTAAATAATTGTTCTCTTTTATCGAATAATCTATTTTGATACATTCATTGATAAGTTTCCTCAGTTTATCATGGATCATTTGGATTTCGCTCTGCTGAACTCACTTTTAAGGCGCGCGCCTTAACGTTAGCGATCCCTCCGGTGCACGCGCGGGTCCTGACAGGTGAGCGCGCGCAGCTGGCTGTTGGCTCTCGGCGCTTGACAGATGGACGTTGGTTTGACTCTGGAGTCAGGGCAGTGAACATTTGTGGAAAACAGGAAGAAAACCGGGCTTGTCTTTTTTTGTTTTGTCTGCAATGAGAGGTGAACAGACTGAAAATGGAGAAAACTCAACGAACTCGGTGAGCGCAAAGGATGATGGAAGCTCTATTAACTTAACTTAAGTGACATGTTTGCATCGGAATGCTACCACTAACCCCTCTTACTAACCCCAAACCCGGACTGAAAACACGCAATTTTAAAGTTACTTTTGACGTAATATTATGTAAAAGCGGGGTAAATAATAATAATAATAATAATAATAATAATAATAATAATAATAATGTTTCATAATGTCTAGAAATAACTTTTGAATTGCACAGACACAAAAGACACCAAACCGCTCTTATTACAATAAAAAGTCGGTGGATGAGCAAAGAAATGCTTAGATAGTTTAATATTAGTATCCCGCATTTGATTTAAAAAAGAAGTAACATATCCAGTCAATATGAAGCAAATGCTTAATAAATGCACTTTTATGTTCTCAGTTGCTAGTCTCTGTAGGCCTACCATATTTCATTCAATAGCCTACGTTAACTGGCTATTTTATTCATTTTTGAGTTGTTTTTTTTTTAGTTTGACATTGGCATTTTTCATCAGTGTTTGGTGCCTGTTGCCCTGCATACATGTTTTATCAACAGGTCTTCCTAATCAGTTATTCCAGCAGACAGTGCATCAGCTTCTAATGTTGTCATACTGTAGAAACTGTGTGGTGAAATGTCATAAAATTCATACTGTTCGTCTGTTTTTTTTCTGTCTGGTATTGAAATAGGAGGTGTGTGTGAGAGAGATAGAGAGAAAGAGAGAGAGAGAGACACCCAGTGCCTTTGTCACTCAGGTCTGGTGGCATGGTGAGTGGAATGATAAACAGAAGCCTGTGCTATCCATGTCAGCAACCCAAAATAGAGGCTAACCAAGAGGGTCTCAGATAGCCCCCGGACTCCATATAAGTCTGGTCAGCCTGCTCTTGGCTTCCTGTGTGTGTGTGTGTGTGTGTGTGTGTGTGTGTGTGTGTGTGTATGTATGTGAGAGAGAGAGATACCATGACATGTCCACCTGCTGTTGGGGCAGCAGGCTTAATATAGTGCTTCTCACTCAGCATGTTATTTCTTTCTTTCATGTCTGTGTCTATGAGCTCAAAACATATGACGGCGTTTGAGAGTTTGTGTTTACCCGTCTAAATGTGGATAAACGGATGTCGTTGGCGTGTTTGGTGAGATGGCACACCACTGGTTGAACCCAGCCCCACTAAATTACTCAATGGGAAACAGTAGCCTAAAATGGTTTATTGTCATCCACAACAAGGATACACTTCTCAAACCTGATAATTTGATAAAAACTTTCTTCAAATCACCAATAAGTTGAATCGAAGGAATAGTTAGACAATTTGGGAAATACGCTTATTTGCGGAGAAGCTACCACGAGCAGCCAGTTAGCTTAGCTTAGCAGAAAGACTGGAAAGGAGGGGAAACAGCTAGCCTGACTCTGTCCAGTCATAACCAGTTACCAGGACTTCCAAACCTCAGTAAATAAAACATTCGGTTTAACCATTGTTTAAAAAATCTAGTGTAAAAATGACAAATTATGGGGGGCTTATGTGTTTGATTATTTTTCAGCTGTAATATCCTTCAAATGTCAAACCTTTGATGCTGAGTTTGGCTTGGTTTTATTAAGCCATTGTCTTCATCCCACCAACATGTGGTCCTCAATATAGGCATGGCAGATTGGCATTTGGACATTTGTCCTTCAGCTCCATGTATAAGTCATGTCCCTATTAGGGTCACAGGCTAAGAGTGAGGCCAGCTTCAGCTATTATCCTCTGGTGCCACATGGGCTCCAGTTTGTATCCAATAACTGTACATGGGGAAAAGTGGACTGCTGGTGGGCCTTTTATGGACAAAAAGTGCAATATCTGCTCTCCTTTCCCTCAGCAGAGCGAAATGCTGATCAGCCAGCTGAGGGAGATCACTGGCATCCAGGACCCGCAGATTCTCTACAGAGCCTTGAATGTAAGACCTAAGAAACCATCATCTTTTTCCGCCACTGTGTAACAAGGCAATAGATGATGTCTCCCTTCTGTGAACTGTACCTTGTATGTCCATCCTCTACCCCACCTTAATAACTGGAACATGTTCACAGGACAGGGAGAAAGTTGAGTTAAAAACATAGAAACTGAACCTACAGCCATGCTGCCATTTAAAGAAAACCAAATGACCAAGTTCCTGTTTAAAATTGCTTTTGGAGCCTAGGCATGTGGTATATTAAATGTCAACATTAGCCAGAGGATGGTGTCAGAGGAAAAGGTCCTTACATCTATGGATGTCTGTTCAAAATATCATGCCAAATTGCTGTTCTTTTCTGTTCTGTTCTCAAATTGTAATTAATTTGTCTGTTCTTAAAGCTTAATTAATGTTTAAGGAACACCCCTTGATTGCATTAAAAGCACCCACAGGGTGCCACATTTCCACCACAGCATACTGCTTATGTTTTGAAACACAAGTGCAAATGGCTCCCTAGGAGCTTAAGTTAATAGGAACCTCATAAAAGTGCTAATTGACAAAGAGTTCAATAAATAGTCTGGCTGACTGTGATGCAGACATCATCCTTAGTCCCATACAAAATTAGAAATGTTGGTGTACTTGTTTTAAACACAGAAGGCCACTTTTCTGTGTCTTCTTGATTACTCAGCTGTATTTCACTGAATCTTCTGCAGACTAATAACATCCAGAATATCTGCCCTTGTCTTTTCCTTGTCCCCTCTCTTTAAGGCCAGTCAGGGTGACATTGGACATGCTGTTGGACTACTGACAACCCAGACCGCAGAGGTTCAGGATTCTGGAGAACCCCAGGAATCAGGGACCTCTGGAGAGGCCTGGGAGGGCCAGAAAGGTACACTCGATACAAAACAACCATGCACAAAATTCTGACTGCATTCACTCCAGTGTCAAATAATTTTCATGTTCAAAAGATAATCACATAGAACTGCAAATTAACACAAGGCTGACAACAGATATTACAAGTGTTCAGATCAATAAGTAATTACCACATTCATTTTGAAATATTACTCTGTTAGTATCATCGTTCTGAACAAATGAGACCACTAGAAACACAAGATTTACATGTAATTACTGTGTGGGACAGGGGAAACTGAAGTCGTCTCAAAAGAGGAAGAGGAATATCCAGCATGAAGCAAGCTAAAGATTTCAGAGCTGTGTTCAGGATGAAAGATTCAAGTCTTGTACCTCTGACCACACCCACTATCAGTGACGGGTGTAATTACAAGTGTACTCTGTTACACCCATAAGACCTTTACCATTCCACGCTACATAGTGAAGCAAGATCAGAGGCCGAAAAGCTGGACGTCAGCAAAAACCACAAAAACTACATTTTAAGTTAATGTCAAGGTCTCAAAATTGTTGAAGCAAACTAGATTGTACGATGTGTCGTTCAACTAAAGGCACATCTTATAGGTCCAGTTGTAGAATATTGCAGAAAAGAAATATAACATGTGTGATTATGTTTTCAATAGTGTATAATCACCTGAAAATAAGAATTATTATATAGTTATGGTTTGTTATCTTAGAATTCTATAGATGTCCATGGAGTCCACCATGTTTCTGCTTTAGCTCAGAGCAGACAAACTAAACGCTGGCTCTTGATAGGGCGTTTTGCTTTCTCAGAGCATTTCGCACCCACCATAGGTCACCGTAACTGTACAAATATGTGTAATGGTGCATTTTGGATGGTATCTCCTCGCATTCATACCAGACACAGCTGTCTGTATGGTCGGATTTTGATATCTGAGGGTCAGATTTTGTGTTTAAAAACGTTACAACGGAGCACTTCCGTGTGTTGGTTCTCCAGAATAAGGACAATGAAGTCAACAACATAGAGACATCCATTTTATAAAGAACAATAGACATTAAACAAAAAATTTAATAAAAAATTGTCTGTTTCTTCAGAACTTCCTAAAGATGAATTGCAGACCGCCATAGAACTCAGCCTGCAGGAGTCCCACAATGCCCAGGAAGAGGAGAGAGAATTTAACAGGTACAAGATAACCTGCTTTCAATACAATGCTTCTTTGTTACAGGTGACTGTGATTGGGTTTTTTAATTTAGAGCTGACTTTTATGGAGGAAAGATGGAAAATAGAAACAGTGGGTGTGGACACTGCTTTCTTTTTCTCTGACTCTCAAAGCACCTAGATTACAGCCAAGGTTATGACCAATTACACAGCCAAGACAGTTAGCAAAGATAACAGTCACAATAGCACGCTAAATTAGGATGGTGTACATGATAATCATGATCATGGCATTCGCATTTTAACGTTTCATTATGAGCCATGCTTCTGTCTTGGGACAGATATCCTGAGAGATTTAAGTTGGGGGGGGGGGTTCAGCCTTCACACAGGACGGGAGCGCTAAGTAACCTGTGTTTGATAGCTTTGTCACGTCAATGCTTTCAAAGGGGTAATTTGGTGTACCGCAGGGCTCTGGAGGCCAGTGCAGAGGAAAATGCAGCAAGAATGAAAAGGAAGAGATCTGAAGCCCAGAGTGAGATGTGCAGCCCTGCAGACTGGATCCGTCAGGACGACTGGCCGGTGGGCATTCGCAATGTTGGAAACACCTGCTGGTTCAGTGCTGTCATCCAGGTGAGAATGAGGAGGATGACTGGTTACATCAAATGGATGAGGATCTGTCCAGGGAAATAATTAAACTGCAACAATCAAAGTCGGGTGGCATTTTTGCTCCACAACATGGGCGCTATTTGTCAGTCACTGTTGGTCAAACAGTACCCACATACTTCTAAAATGAATATTTATGTTTTTTGCTTTCAAAGCCTTACACCCTACACAAATGCACATTACATTTTAGAATCTACTGTAAAAACAAAATATTATATAATATTGTTTTAAAAATACCTTTTGCGTCCAAAGTTATATGTCTTAACCTCCTAACCTGGCCAGAGCTTGAAGGTCTGTTTGTGTTCTGCTAGGATCTGGCATGCATGACATTGTAACATATGAAAGTGTTTTTATGTTTCATTTGTTAGGTTTATAAACATAGTTAAATGTTATTTATATCCAGTGTACTAGGTTGTGACACATACAACTCCAGTACCACATGTTGACCTGCTTTTCTTTTGTTTCGTCTTACCTCTGTACTTAGCAGTAGTTGTCTTCTGTAAACGTGGGATAGGCACCAGTGAACGTGTTGAGACAGTTGAGCAATAATAAGTATTAAAATTCAAAGCACAAAATTCATAATACAGCTGCACGGTGCACACCTAACATATAGTCTGTTCGCTGTACTAAGCTCCCTCTAAATGTCAACCTGGTCCAACAGTGTCTCACATCCTTTGCAGCTAAATCTTAAAATAGCTCTCTCACTTGGCTTAACAAACGTTTATAGACCGAGTTTCCTTTTCAAGACTTCTAACTTTAGTCTGTCAGACGTGCTGCACCTTGTGTGCACTCAGCAAATGTTGTTTTGGATTTCACCAGTCTCTATAATGTTTAAAAAAACTGGTCTATTATTTTTATATTTTATACATATATTTTTTTATTGGATCTTTTTTCCTGAGAAGATGGTTCAAAATGATATCCCCCTCGAGTCCAGACGTGTTTTTAAACTGATTGCAGATAACTACAGCATATATAGAGACCTCCCTTCAATCTCACCTATTAATCAACTCTGTACCATAATAGAGTTATTAGAAAATCAGGTGAGGGCATATTTCTGTTGGATGAGAACATACAGTTTTTCTCTGAAATGCTAATTCTATTACAAGTCCATTTCAGAGTGAATTTATTCAGGCCTATCAGGTGGCTCTGCAGAAACAGGAGACTTCATTGAGATGCACAGGCCGTGCGGATAATTAAATAGTGAGTGATGTGATGATGGAGCGAGCAGTAGACTTCCTAGTCGGAGCCTGAAATAGACAGAGTGGAGACGGTGATTGTTTGTCTCTTGTTGAACTCAGATATGCTTCTACATTGATTTAGAAGTCAACCCCCCCAAAGGACAGGGGTTATTATGTGGGAATAGAAATGGGAAAATGAGGCAGTGTTGTCTGAATACAAATGGTGTTCAAATGATACCCTTTTGTTTGTGTTTTTTGCTGGTGTTGATGCTGTTTGTTAGAATTAAACCAACTTGTGTAGATTCAACAAGAGCCCGACACTTGATAAAGCAGCCTCCCCCCCAAAAAAAGTAATTATGCTATCAGATTGAGGCTGAGTGACCACATGATTCAGTTGTCAGCTCATATTCCCTCTATTATCCTTTGTGGTATGAATTACAGTAAAACTCAGATAAGCCCTAATTGAATTTCCCACTCAAATGGAAATATATATCAAGATATTCATAAGTGCTCAGAAGCTCCACTCACCACCACACATGACACGTAAGAGTATCTGACTGGTATTAATGCGTTTATCACTTTTATCAAGTTTACCATGAGAAACGCAAGTGTCTTATAACAGAGTGGTGCTGTTTGTGCATTTGATTATTATGTGCATCATTTTTTCAAATGTTCTTGAGATTCTTACCTCCTATATTATATCCCTCAAGGTCATGGAAATGTTGTATTTATTCATTTGAATAATATTTTAAATAAAATAGTAAGTCACTGAGATGACTTTTAATGAAGTGGCAACTACCCTAGCTGAATGTCGAAGCATACGCTGAAGTGTTTAAAGCTGCACTTTGTCTCAAATTCTAAATGGATTAATTAATACCACTTTTAATTAACACAATATACTCAATGTGCAGTCAGACTTACATTAAAAATGGTATTTCTCTCTAGAAACTCTCTAGAGTTTATGTTTACTATGCTAAAGTAGTTCAGTAGTAGCATCCACAGACATTTGTAGAAATAATTGCTGATTAATGATAATAATTAATGAGTGCTTCATTAGAAGATTAGGAGCATCATAAGAATCTCTGGATCTTATATGCGGGACCACAAAGTACATGTTTTACTGAAGTCAGAACCCCGAAGCACGTACTTTATTTTGCATATGACTTTTATGTTATACCACCACTACAATTCATGAGCACTGTAATCATGATCTGCCAGCTGGTAATCTAGCGTGTCTGACCTTGACTGGAAGGATGCAGTAATGGTCCTTGTTTTGCTGTCCTGTTGCAGTCACTGTTCCACCTGCCTGTGTTCAAGAGGCTGGTTCTCAACTACCATCTGTCTGAGCGAATACTGGAGAAGTGTAAGAGCCATTCTGTGAGTAAACTGCTGTCACCAGCACATTTAAGTATTCTCTCCCACCATGCAGACCGTTGTTTATGTATTAATAATCGTACATTTAAAGGAGAGAGTTCAGCGTCACTCGTTGCACACAAGCTTTTGGCTTTTCTTTTGTTAATATAAACATGGCCACTGCGTGAGAGTGCAAAGGGGCTGAAGTTGACTCTGAGCTTGTCTTAACAGGACAAGAGGAACATAGCTTTCATGCAGGAGCTACGCTGTCTGTTTGCCCTGATGGTGGGCTCCACTCGCAGGTTTGTGGATCCTTCAGCTGCAGTGGAGTTACTGCGAGACGCCTTCAGGACCAGTGAGGCCCAACAGGTACATCATTTTCTTTGTTTTATGAGAGAAATATATTAAAAAAAATGGTAACATAAGGCACACCTAAAGTATAGAGGACTTCCGTTCATAAGGCTGGCTTGTTCTCAGAAGCACTAGCCCGTATGCATGAAAACAAATTGCTCTTGCTTCTGATGTTCACTTTAATAGAAGCAAGATGTTCAGAGAACAATAAATTTATTCAATTATTACCATCTATGAGGGGGGCAACACTACACTGTTTAGAGTCCCTCAGGACAAATATGCTTGATCTTTGTATCTTGTCACTGTGTGTATTATTTTATTAAATAAAGTAATTACCTTTTAGTTTTGCTCTTTCGCGTTCCCTTTTCTCTTTTCACTCTCGCTTTATTATCTGTCTCGCTTGTTTTCTAACGAGGTACTGAGGCTTTTATTTGTGATCTGGGAGGAAAAATAAAGAGCGTGAGATTGAGCCTGAACCAAAACATGTGTGGTTTGTAAACCCACCCACCCCCAGACTGCATCTTGTAACGGGAGACTCTTCCTCTTAACTGCCTTTCCAGAGGGCACATTGATGGGGTGTGAAGAGGGTTTGCCATAGATTTTGTTTAAACAACATTTATGCACATTACAGGGCCTTCAGTGATGGAGTTTACTCAGTTGGCTTGAGATACTGTAGCTCAGGTGACAGGGAAGTATGGAACTGTGGTCATGTGATCGTACACCTAAGCTATATCCGTGACAAATGAGCAAACTCCATCCACTAAGGTTAAGGTTCATACATTTGGAAAAGTTGACCTTTCATTAAGATTTTGGGTTTTAATTACTGTTTGGACTCTTTGAAGCTGGCACTATTGTATTAAAACTCCACAGCTTATTTTAATTTATCACTCTATATCTGTCATTTGATTTTACATTCTCTGACATTTATTTTAGGATGTCAGTGAGTTTTCCCACAAACTGCTCGACTGGCTAGAGGATGCATTTCAGCTGGCCGCCAATGGAAAGTAAGTTATACAGTATGTCGATCTAATCCACATACATGAACTAGTGTTCTTCTCTCTTTGTCTTTGTTTGTTTTTGTTTTTTTAATTCAATTTAGACAATATCATACAACACATAACATATGCAAACAAACACTGTACCAAATGTCATGTTTTATTTTCAGTGACGCAGAAGACAAACAACAAAATCCCATGGTCCAGCTCTTCTATGGTACCTTTGTGACAGAAAGAAGACATGAGGGTATTGTATGAGTTTTGTATGAGTTTCTGTCATGGTGATAGTCAGTATGAATTCTGTTCTCAATCCCTCACATCTATGTAACTCTGCTTAGGTAAGACTTTGTGCAATATCGAGCAGTTTGGCCAGTACCCCCTGCAAGTCAACGGCTTCAGCAACCTGGATGAATGCCTAGAAGGTGCTATGGTTGAGAAGGAGATTGAGTCAGTACATTCAGATCACAGCGTCACATCTGGCCGCGAGGTGAACCATCTTCAAGTGGCTAATTGGGAATATAATTTCTATGTATAAGGTATTTTCAGTGTTTTGGTATTTTTGCTGCTTTGCTGAGACTGTTACATTTTCTCTTGGTTACAGAGATGGTTCAAAAGGTTACCGCCAGTCTTGACTTTTGAGCTGTCTAGATTTGAATTCAACACCCAGCTCGGCCGTCCTGAAAAGATACACAAGAAATTGGAGTTTCCACAAATCATTTATATGGACAGGTGAGCTTTGTACAGATATCACAAACATAAAGGTGCTAGTTCATTCACTTTCTACAGTAGGCATGGGGATGACTTTAAAGGACACAGAGCTGCAGCAGTGTTCACCAGGATTCTCTCACAAACTTATATCAGTATAATATAAAATGTTGAAGGAAAGAAGAAAAACAAAGCTTTTACGTGTCTATTGAAATCCTAAACACATGTACTGATCAATTTTGGGTATTGCTGGATTTCTGTGAACAGATATCTTCACAAAAACATAGAACAGACCCATGAGAGGAGAGGAGAGGTGAAAAAACTCAAGGAGCAACTTGCAGCTCTTCAACGGAAACTTGAGTGGTGAGTTACCTGTTGAAGCTGAGATATGACCTTAAAACTTTAAATAGAGAGCAGTTGTTGTACTAATGGTGTCCTGTCTTTATTCACAGCTACAGAAACTATGGCTCAGGACCTACCAAGTATCCTCTGGCTGACATGCTTCAGTTTGTGCTGGAGTTCGCTACCACCAAGCCTTCAAATGTTTCCCCAGCTGATGATTTGAGACCAACTTCATCTTCACCGACTCCTACAAGCCTCAGTGAAGCCATCTCCAAAGACAGCAGGTTGAGTCTGTGGCCTGTGGCCCCTGACCAAAGACTAATTAATACACAGATTTCCAACCTCCTCATGCTGTCTTTGTTTCCCTCAGTGAACCTGGAGACGGAGATTCCTCGGACGGCCTGGTTTCCGGTGTTTCCAGTTGCCAGCGTACCCCCATATACAAGCCCTTCACCCAGTGCAGACTCCCCATTGAATGCCCACCACACCCAGCCCCCCACAGCATCACTGAAGAAGAGCTGCACTTTGTTAAGACCTGCCTACAGCGTTGGAGGACCGAAGTCGAGAATGACATAAATGGTATTCTATTGCAAATGCTCATAAAACAGTATATACACTAACATCTCTTTTAACACAGAGTTAGATTCAGATTTAATAAGATTGCTTTGTAAGAGAAGCTATAATTTTTTTTTGTTTATGTGTGTTTCTGTGTGTGTGCCAGAGCTAAAGGCCAGCATTGACAAGCTCACTCAGATGCTTGAGGGCATGTACTCAGACAACAGTCTCTGCCAGGTAAGACAGACACTCACCTAACTCACCCTAACAGCAATTCAATCACTATTTTGTAGGGCTTTAGTATTTTATACAGTGGGGATTCAATGCTGTTTCCTACTCTACTCTTATGTAGGTACCCTACAGACTCCATGCAGTGCTTGTCCATGAAGGCCAGGCATCAGCAGGTCATTACTGGGCCTACATCTACGACCATGCTAACCAGCGCTGGATGAAGTACAATGATATAAACATCACTGAGTCATCGTGGGAGGAGCTAGAACGAGACTCTTTTGGGGGCATGACCAACGCCAGTGCCTACTGCCTCATGTACATTGATGACAGGCTACCCCACCTTATTACAGGTATGTCTTTTTAGCTATATGAATGAATATTTACGTGTTTTAAAGGCCAATATTTACACATAAAGTGGATTTTATTGTGTAAGTCTATTAGCTGACACTATCCCACATCCACCCAGATGACACAGATGATGAGACAGGCCAGGCACTGCATGGCATGGACTCCCTACCGTCCGTCCTCAGGCGCTACGTCCATGAAGATAACCGCTGGTTCCAGCAGGAGCTCAGTGAATGGGAGGAGCAGTTCTGCCAGACCGCAACCCCACAGGGAGAGTCTACAACCTCTGCAGAGCCCCCAAACCCCAGTCCAGACAATGTAGAGCAAACACCAGTTAAACCAGCACCCCAGTCAGGACCATCCACTGAAGAGCTAGAGGAGCAGGGAGCATCTTCAGAGCCACAACCAGAGCCAGAAGCAGAGAAGGATCCAGAACCCGAACCCAGAGAAAATCCTGAAGGTTGGTAGTGGTGACTGGAGAAGAGGGAATGAGGCCAGGATTTTATAAGTCTTAACAACCATTGGGTTAATTTTCAGATAGTTGTATGATCATCGTTCCCAATAATTTGTATAGACACAAAATGTAAATCTAGCATGGATTTTTAAGACTTCTTGGAGAAAATAGTCCAGAGGATTGGGAATCATTGGCCTTATACTTTTCTACTTAAAATCTAAATATACAGTACAGTTTTTTGGGAAATGGTTATGGTTTAAAATGGAAATGTGCATTTTGGCCTGGATAGCAAATGGCTTCTTTTTGCTGACTTGAATGTACCTGCACTCTGTGCTGGTAAAGAGAATTACAAGGTCAGGAAAATACCAGGAAAATGCGTCCTATCTATCTATGTCAGGGCAACACTTGAATTTCTTCAGGCCTCTGATAGGTTGATAAGGCAGAGGTCTGGCTAGTTTTACATGATGGGAGAGTTGGAATTGTTAGAAACCTTGTGTTATAACTGTATTATTGCTTAGAGATAGCTATTTTATGTGGTAAGTACCCATCAGTACTTTTCATTACAGTCATATGTACCTTCTCCCCTTTCTTTTTTTGACCCCAGAAGAATCAGAGTTAGCACCACCACCATCACAGACTGGCTGCCAGCCAGACAGCACCAACAGTGCAGCAGTCACTGACACCCCGGTGCCGAGCCAAAGTTCCACCTCAGCAGAGAAGGAGCTTCAGAGTCAGGTGGGCATGTCTGTGACACCCCCCCACTGTCCCCCCTCTGTAGAATATGGGTCAGAAATTCTAGGCCACAAAAATAAAGTGTGTACATCTGGGTCAAGGATCCTATTTCATCATTTAGCATAGCATTGGAGACCCATGCTTAATGTCAGCTGTGCATAGAGTAATGTACAGTTAGAGTAAAAGGTCAGGAGTAATTACTGCTATCAGCTGATTTGTTTGATAGTTAATAGCTTGTTCAGAAGCATGTCATATTAGGTTCACCTAATCATTTCCAGTTTTTGTTGTGGTCAGAAACACCAGTGCAGTTCAATATGACACCACAAACCGAAGCCTGAAAAATGAGCATAGAGTTAAATCAGCACCCCTGACACAATATGATTGATGACTGATTATGAGCTTAAGAAATATGAGTGATTGTAGGCTGTTCCATTAGATGGCGTTACATAAACTGGTAATTTAGCCAAGGTAATTACTCCCAAAGTGTATTTCCAAATATATAAAGCTGCAACCTTTCTGCTGACCCACCTGACTGCATATAATAAGACCAACCTTTCACTGGATACAAGTAGCTATTTTGAATTTCACACACTCCCTGAGCCAATTTGTTCAGCATTGGGGTGGGGGGTTGGTGTTGTGTTTATATCAGAGTTAAGATACAAACACATACTGTATCTGAACAGACGTTTTCCAGATTCACTTCACTCTACAGGTGTTTATAACACATACAGATGTGTAGGTTAAAGTTGGTGCATATCTATACGGAGGCACATTATGCAAGTCCTGTGCCGGAATAGGAACAAGAGCCTCAAAGCCTAAACAGGATAAGCGGATATAGATAACGAATGGTTTGAAGGTATAGTGATGCATCTTGTTAAATCTGTCTCTCTCAGACTCCCGATCCTGAAGCGGAGCTTAATAACCAGGCACCATCTGACCTCCATGAGGAGAAGGACGACACACAGGTGGCAAGCCTTGGCTCACAAGCTGAGGGCGAGCCAGAGGCTTCTGGAGAATCTCCTGAGCAGGAAGCAAAGGAGGAGGATGAGGAACAACAACAGGTGGTCCCAGCTAGACAGCGACAGACTGAGAATGAGGTCTCGGAAGTGGAGATCCCCAATGTGGGCAGGATCATGGTGAGAGCTGATGCTGACGGATACAATGAAGAGGTTAGTAGCTCAGTGGCCAATACCACATAGCTGCCCTTGCAAACTTAGTTAGTGCCCACATTCTTAAACTAAACCTAACTCAACTAACCCCTTTTAAAACATAACATTATATAAAATTGATAAATGCAGTAAATTGTCACATAGATTTTAGCCTTCCAAATCCCTTTAACCCCTGGTTGCAGCACTAATCTTGCTGAGTATGGACTGTATTACATGTTAAAGCAAGGCAATCTTTCTTGGTTGTTGGGATGTGAGTAACACGTTCCTTTTTGTTTGTCGGTTCTTCGATTAACCTGTTTGCTTTTAACCAGTTGGTGTTCTAAAGGTCAATCTTGTTTCACCGTGTCATTTCCTAGATGATGCTGACTCCAGCTATGCAGGGCGTCATTCTAGCAATAGCCAAAGCCAGACAAGTTTTCGATAAGGAAGGCCCAGAGGCTGGCCTCATCAAGGTATGGCCGTGTCTCACATCAATACGACATCACACAAAATAATTAACAACATAAAATATTTATATTGTATGTCCTTCACTAGGAGCAACCCAATAGTTATCTATTCCTCACACATTATTTAAAATCAGGACCTAAACACAGAAACATCCAAAAGTTTTGAGGGACCTGCCGGCTGCAAGTTAATTCCTTCATTCATCAGCACGAAACATATACCATATTAATCACTAGAGGTTGAGAAGCCTCTTAAAAATGTATTTCTATAAATTGTTTTTTTTTTATAAACTCTGGTCAAATAAACTAAAACAAACTATAGACATGAAAATATAAGAAGGTCAAAGACAATAACAAGAAGAACCTTTTAACCTTGTCTATTGAGACATAAAATCTAATCTAGCGCTTTTATATGTTTACCAGCTACGATCATATCGGCAAATTTCAATACAATTTGAACTAAGATAAACAGTCCACTGTTCCTTCAGGCCTTCCATGAGGAGTATTCGCGCTTGTATGAGCTCTCCCAGGAGGAGACGACACCCCAGGAGGACTGTCGTCTGCAGCACGCTCTGGTCTACTTCTTCCAGAACAAAGCACCCAAACGCATTATTGAGAGGACACTGCTGGAGCAGTTTTCTGACCGCAACCTGAGCTTCGATGAGAGGTACGCGCAGATGTACAGACAAATGGCCCTCTTGATGAGTCTCAGACATTCGTCTATTATATTGGATCGAATATGGAAATGTTATAAAAGTGAGACTACAGATAAACTGTTATCAATCTAAGATGGAACTGACAATATAAAAGAAAATTGATCACAAACCTCAAGATCGAGGAGAAGCCTCTGTTGGACGTTTTATATTGACACAAGTCATGAGAAGCACTAGGGGACGAGATGAATTGATTTGTCAGAAAATAGATACGGTTTTGTGGGTACACAAAGCAGAAATAAGTGAGTAAAACATGGCTGGAACAGGGTTTCTTCCTGTTCTTTTTATTCTATGAAGTGTTTGAAGAGCTGCGTGTAGTATGGGTTACTCAGTAGACTATTCAACATGCCTCTGATGCCATCTAGTGTGCAGAGCAGAGACCCGCAGCATGGTGGCACTGTTCCTGTTTGAATCCTGTTGCAAGTAAAATCATTCATATGACCTTTCTGTACATGCAGGGCCATCAGTATCATGAGGGAGGCCAGATCCAAGCTGCGCCTCATCAAGCCAGAGGACATGGATATGGATGAGTACTTGGTACTGTCTAACAGACGTGCTTCCTTATTGGACAACTGACTTATTTTCAGGCATTTGTCTTTTTGGCAATGAATCTGTCCCATTTTGTAATAATTTTATTTAGAACTAATGTGTGTCTGCTGCTTTCTTTGATTGATTTAAATTCAGGAGCAGCACACCAATCTCCAGCATGTAGATTTGGACATTAAATGCAATGCTGAGATCGACGTCAGATCTATCTTGTTGTATGTCAGTGAACTGAAACGGCACGGAAAAAACAGACATCAGAGGCAGGAAATAAGTGGCAGACATCTGTTCAGCTTACTAAAAAAAACCCTATGATGATAGGGCCAAAGGTTTTATGCACCAGAGAGCACCTGTGAAGAAACTGTGAGAGTAGCTGATCTGTGGTCCGACTACAGTACAACCTGACTACATTTATATGTCATTCTGGCTAGAATTTAGCAGTAAAATGTTATGTAGCATCGTATTTAGTACCACAAAGTAATAAAAACACATTATTACTCACAGTCTATATGGAAGAGGTTTTGATTCTGCTCAGTTTGTTAAAGCATGGATCCTCTGAGTGTATTTAGGTTTACGTAGTTGGAATTCCAGCAGGATGCATGTAACCCCTATGTATTTCCTATTGTCAACAAATCCTATGAAAAGACCAACATGGAATTCATCTTTTGAACAAGTATTGTCTACGTTAGGGCTTCTCAAAGTCTGGCCCTCAGTTCACATCTGGTCCAAATGGCAGGTCAATCTGGACCCAGCACATACCTCATGTTCTGAATACATTGAAGTTATAAAGTT
The DNA here is from genome assembly GCA_028641955.1 of Protonibea diacanthus. Lineage (NCBI taxonomy): Eukaryota > Metazoa > Chordata > Actinopteri > Sciaenidae > Protonibea > Protonibea diacanthus. Next base: position 14,057,133 of record CM053990.1, read on the forward strand.
TAACATTTTCTCGTTGGAATAAATTTGCTATTGATCAATAATTTGTTAGTGACGTTGAATATACAGTATAACTAAGCGACTATGTCTTGAGTCAGAAGTGAAATGGACTAACTGTCTGAGCCGAATCACAAGAGATGTGACTTTAATTAAAAGTTAAAAGTGAGCTGATTAAATTTTATTTTGCCATTGCCAATTGTTCCAGACTTCTGAACTTGAATAAAAATTCGACTGTGAGTAATGAGTTTGAGAACCTCTGGTCTGTGTAGTCAAAGCCTGATATAGTTTATTCCTCTGCGCCATATACCTGCATTGCTCTCCAAAATCTATTATTCTATTTAACACTGGAAGACGTATTTGTTCTTTGTGGTGAACATGGCCACTGCAGTTTATTTTAAGTTGATCCCACACACACCGTCCTACTGCTGTAAATACTAACTACTGCACCACATCCACAGCTGAAAATAGCCCCAAATAAATGCTCTATTTTCTCCTGTCTGAGTAACGTTTGCTAAAAACTACAATGACCAGCCAGTGTTCTGTAAAAAGGAACTATTCACATCGTCAGTAGGAACCAGTTTACCTGGGGCTGAGAGTCAAATGAAATGAAACTGAGAAGTATTTGTTTTGTTTCATGAGATTTGTTGACAGCAACGCGTGAGCTTTATCCTATAAGAAGGGAGTGAAATGCAATGATCTCCCTGAAATGAAAAATAAAAAAGACATCTAAAGTAGAAATGGGCCTTTTCTCTATTACAAAATAAAACCTGGATTTAGTTTCTGTCAATAGACATAAACATAAATATGATCTGCAGCTTATCTCTATAAAGAAGCAAAGAGCAGATGAAGTGATCGTTGGTTCTTCTGTGTGCTCTCTCACAGCAGTGGCATGATGACTACAGGCTGTTCAGAACAGTGTTTGTCTACCTACTGACTGGGCTGGAACACTACCAGCATGGGAAGTAGGTATCCAGCGTCCACCACCACTTTACCTGACCAGCATGTGTCAGATCACTTCTACTTCTGAAACTTAAAGTTTCAGACAAGCTACAATAACCATAATGCACATACAGCATAGAGAAAACACAACCCATCTTTTAACACAAACTGAACATAGCTACTAAGAAAAAGGCCGAGTGTTCTTTACTGTTTGTCCAACTGTGGGACGACATGATGACTGTTGCTTTGTGTGTGTTCTGCAGAATGCGGGAGGCACTGACATACTTGGCTCATGCGTATGAAACCAACGCCAACCTGCTGAAGAACGGAGAGAAACGTGGCATGGACAAGTCTCTTATTGCAGTTTACAGGAGAAAATGCCTCACTGTGAGTATGGCAGCTCTTACCGTCAGCATGTGGAACTACACAGTGCTATTATTATGGTGAAGCACGAGTGAGCTCAGTCCCCTCTGCATGAAGTTAGAGTGTGAAAATGTAACTTTCATGGATGACTGACTTTGAAACAAGAAGTTGAGAAAACAACCTCACCACAGATTCCGCCATGTACAGTAGATCAGTAGATCATGTAACATGAACTTCAGTCTGCAAGCCAACATGAAAGAGATGCCCTTAAAGCATCACGTTATGTAATCTATGCAGCATTAATACAAACTCTGTATCTGAAAGAATGATTAAACACACTGACATGAAACATGTTTTTGGTGACCTCCAGTGGCTTAACTTCTCAGCTTGCAGTCATCTACAGGTATACTCCAGAACCCAGTGACAGTACTTAAGTTATTATTATTAAGTTATTCTCAAAATAATTAAGGTGATGGAGAGTATCAGGTTTTTATCAATAACCCCTGAGGCATAAAAATAGCATTCACTTAATATGTTGTAACTGATCTAATTAGATTTTATTTAATGCTCCATCGGTGTGCTTTGTCAATTTCAATTAAATTAAATTTAAGGGGCACATATAATCATACAGGTACAATTATAATGAAATACATTTCTATGAGCTCCTAAAATTTTTCAGTTAAATGGTGTAAAATAGCATCATTAGAATAGAAAACATGATTAAAAATATGATTATTATGGAAAGAAGTGAGTAAATAAGTAAATAAAAGGCAATCCCAATGGTACTAAATAAGTAATAATAATACTAATCGTAGCAATAAATTCAGAGGAAACCTTGTGGCAATAACTTTGACTATGTTCCCCATCCTCTGTCACACAGGCACTGAATGAAAGCGCATCACGGCTGTTCTGCAGTGGTGAGGAGACCAATGTGGAAGAGGGCATTGCCATCATGGACGAGGCCGTCATCCCATGCCTCCACCTGATGAGCCGGGACTCGACTTTATCCCAGGAAGACCGGGACGCCATGGAGAACATCCGCAGCCACTGGTGCTGCTGCCTGGGGCAGGAAATGGATGGTAAGATTAGATTTTCTATCTAAGTGACATATTTTATGGATATTTCAAATTAGATTTTATGTGTAACAATGACCATACAGAACAACTGATATAAGGCACAATTAACAAGTGAAGTTTGATGAATTTCCTGTGAATATTGCACTGGAAATGAGTTCCCCTCATAGTTTTAAGAATTTTAACACAATCCTCTGTCTGTTATGTTATGTTTTTTTTTTTTGTTGTTGTTGTTTTTATTTTTTAACATTTATAGACGCTTAACAGGCTTCTTTTTTTTTTTTAAATTTTATGAATGTGTGTTTTCTTCTCTTTGATTCATGGCCGTTGTTCTATTAACTCTTGGGTTGTTTTAACTGTGTACTAATGCAGGATGTTTATCAGAAAATAAAGGTGTGTGTTGTACCCTTATCCTGTGAGATTAAAAAATACCTTTATGTTTTATAATAATATAATATTTACACTGATACTCACAAGCATTAAACTGAAAAACCCTAAAATAATCCCCCGCAATTCTCCTGCTCGTCCCTTGTTGTCAGACTCATTGCAGGTGAAGCTGGGTGAGTTTCTGCCGAGGGTCCTGGATGGTTCGGCTGAGACAGTAGTTCTTAAAGACCCACCCAAAGTCCACGTCAACCAGGCACACGACCTGTGCAGTCGCCTGGCTGCCGTCATGGAGTCCATCCACAGCACCTCGATAGTCATCGTTAAGTAAAGCCCTTAATGAAACATCCTCCTTGAACTGTGCATCCGACCTGCAAGCAACTTGGCCGATGGATCGTGGAGTTTTCAACAAGCCAAATTATGTATTTTATTTTATCTGCTGGTTTATCAATGCACATGCATATCATTTTGACGTTTTAACATAGAAAGCTGTAAGCACTCTTTAGGGGTAAATAGGTGATGTGGTAGGGTTGTCAACCCCAGGAATACATTAAGACGGCATTACTATGTCAAGAAATTTCACCCCAAAAACCTCTGAAAAATCCCTCAAGATGCCTCTAAACTATCTATCTTCACCACCATCAGCAACCCCCAATCTGTTGAAAAAATGTTTTCAAATCATGAGTCAGTAGCAGGTTATGCCTAAAAGGTTAGCCTTTCTGCCACTGACTCCTCAACTTTGAATGCATCATTTTGGTAGCCACTCCAAGAGCGCATTACTTACTATCATGGCCATTTCTGGTATCATGTAGTAACATTGATCTAAAAAAACTGTAGAGAGTACTGTAAAGGTTTAAAAGTTCAGACATGGATATGTTTTATTGGCCTTACGCTGTCACTCAACTCAGCAGAAAGTGACTGCAAGATTTGCGGATGTGTTGCTAAGCAGTGTGAATGCACAATAAGGCCTTTAGACGGGGCTTTAAAAAACACTAGATTTTTACTGCACAGTAACAAATACTGTTTATGAGCTTTTTTAAATATATGTTTTATATTACTTTGTATTTTTCCAAAATTCTAGGGAATTTTACATGTAGGTGGAGCTAGAAAGAAAGATGCTTAGATGTACTGATCTGAGTAAATCTGTGTACTGGAACTATTATGCAGTAGCAATTTTTCTTTATTCAAGTTTAACAGACAACACCTTGCTCAACAGATGTGCCTTCTTTCCCTTTAGAAGGATTCTCTGTAAACCATTAAACCTTCAAAAGGAAGGACATGGGACAAAAAGGTTAAGTCCTTCTTTTTTTCTGATGTACCAGATGCCATGCAGTACCACGAATGAATCCTCTGAATCTGGATTTTCAGGTCAGAAACATGGAGCTACTCTGACAGCCATTTCTGGCTGCTGAATTCACACTGCTATTTCACTTGTAGTCTGTGATGATACTCAATAAACATTTTAAATACTCTGTATACTCCTGTTTTATTGACTGTCTCCACTTGACAGTCTATAGGTCAGTATATTCACTTCCCTCATATTCTCCATGGCATAGTTTGTATGCATGTCTCAGAATAGGGGCGGTGATACACTGTGCACAGTTATTTTTATTTTCCAGAAATCCATGAAAAGACTTCAATTGCAGCTTGGTATAGCATATTCCTTTCCTTTAATTGTCGTCCAAAAATTAAATTAAGAACACATCAGTAAGTTGCACTGGAAAACGTTATCCTGCATCATGATGACCATGGAGCTGGAGTTTATTTTGGGTAAATCCCATGTATACCATCCTGCTGCCCTAGATTTGTCATAAATATACTCAGTAGAGCATGAAATAGAAAATAAAATGAATTTAAAAAAAAAAAAAAAACATTAACAAAGACTAGTACTGTTTGCTGCTGTTTATTACTTTTTTTTATTAAGATATGCTAAAAACTACAGTGACCAGCTGTTATGAGAAGTCAGAGGGCCATTTCTAAAGAGTTATGTCTTCAGTGGGAACCTAATAGACCAGTTAGGGGAGCCAGGAAGCATTGAGATGACTAATGTGATGTTGGTTTTGGTCTTTTAAGGAGATTTATTCACATTTTGAGAACTATGGAATACTTTCAACCTTATCTTGAACAGATATATCTGTTTTCTGACCTCACACCAGCCATTACTTTACATTACTTTCACAGATTAGGTTATGAGTAACTCTATTGGAACTGCATTATTTTCCCCCCTTATCCACTCATTTGGTCATTGCATGGCTAGTGGTGACAAGTGCTTATTTTCACAGCTTATTTTGCAATAGCACACATAATCTTCCCAAATTCACATAAGCCCCTATCTATCCCTCTAATACTGAGATAATAGTGTGCTGTTTCATTATAAAGTGAAGTCTTTATCATTAATCAAGTTTAAATGCACATCAAAGTTGTAATTATTCTGAGATTAAGACACTAATACAAGTGAGTTGGGGTCTGCACTCGGGTAGATTAAGTTCTGATTTTCATTTGTGTCTATTTTCCATAACATGCTGAGTGCATGATGCAGGATGTGTGAATGCAGGACATGCCTGCAGCTGTCAGGATATGTCCTGTCATTCAGATCAGTTCCTGATCTGAAGTCCAATCATTTGAGGAATGAACATTTCCTTGATTACATTTTGCAAAAGTCATAGTAATGTGATCTCTTGCACGCATTGGTAACACCAGCTCTGGATCACAATTCTGTTCATAGAAATTTAAACAGTGCTGCCATTGTCGTCATCATGAGCACATGAGCATGAGCAAAGATATCCCGAGGATGTTTTGGACACGGTATTTAACAGAGCTAAATTCTTCAGTTCTCTCCGCTCTGCATCAGTGAACATTTCCTCAACAACATCTAACCCCCAGCTAGAGAGAGAGAGAGAAAAAAAGAAAGAAATGTTGCAGTGTGAGATTGAAGTGCTCATTCAGGCCAGAGGTCATTTTCTGGTTGCACCACAAGTCAGAAAAATGTGTTGAGTGGCTGACATCAACATGGACCCTTAATAAAAAAAATTAAAAAAACAAATACATAAATGGAGATGCCTGAAATAACAGCTGACAGCAGTGAAGTAATGTTGAGAGGAAAAATAACAATATGTAATTGTGTAATTCAAAATGACACAAAGCATTTATTTATTTTATTCTTTCTCTTGAGACTTGGAGTGTGTGTTCTTATGTGTGTGTTTTTGGCATCTATGTTGTGCTGTTCACAAAAGCATGAACCTGTGTGATGTAGGCTCTAAGTGGCTGTTTTAAAATAAACTTTTCTTATTGTTATGACGCGTTTTCAGCCTAGACTCTTGTGATGATTCATGCATCTTTAGCTTGTCACTTCTCTCACGGTAACTCTTTTGGGCTTTTATTTTGAAGACAACACGCCCAACCGGAAGCCCTGTATAACGCCTGTCATTTTCCGCATCTATCATCCTGTGTGTCTCCGCTCCAAACTAAAGAGAGAAAAAAAAACAATGCCCGCTAAGTTAATTTAGTAAAACCACTTAGGTAAGTTAAAAATGACCGTGAGGAGTAACGTTGCCCGACTTGACGGCTGGAGCTGAACAGATGTGTTGCTGTTAACTGCAGCCGAAGAGCGGAAGTTGTTCAACCAAAACAGTCGGAGCGGTCGGGGCAGCGTTCATTTATTGTGTGGAGCAGTGTGGAGAGAAGACGTCTTTGGAGTTTGTGATTATCCACACTTAAGAAGGCGCTTCGGCATACAAGGTAAGACAGAAACGAGTCTACAAACTGACCGCTAAGCCGGGAAACTTAGATTAGAAAGCGCGTTGATTTAGTTGGCGAGCTAACTATGTTAGCTAGCGAAGAGGACTCGTCTGACGTTGACTGAATATTGCTTCACTTGAAGTCAGGACATGTGGAAACGATGTCAGGCTCATTTAACTCACACACCTGAGTTGTTGTTTTTTTGTTTTTTTTTTTACACTAATGTGAGCTGTTCCGGCTTGCAGGTTAAAATAACGTTAGGGTAACGTTAGACTTGCTTTCTGTTAGCTAAACTCGGTAAACGGATCCTGCTAACTTGGCACTGGTCTAAATATACATGGAGGCTTTAAGGTGCTCTCCTCTGCTGAGTGGTACCCCTGAGGCTTAACAGGGGGGGTCACACGAGTGCTCAGTGTGTGACTCTCTAAAGTTTGCATGCATATGCATATTGTGTTTTTTTTCCCCCCTCAGGTTGTAATGCATTTCCTTTTTAGTTTTGCTCATTTAAATACACAGAAGTTGTGTAACTGACAGTTTTAGTGCTTCCAGTTTTTTGACATCATAAATGCAATTTTTCCTGTTTGGCGAGCTGCCTGATGGTTAATGTAACAGGTTTTTTTTTCAGACTCGGAAAACCAGTGGTTTGTGTTTGCTCAGTCAGTGTCTTGTGGTGAGTGGGTGGGTGGGTGAGTGGAGGGGGGGGGCTGTGCAGACATGCAAGAACTGCTTTAGTATGTGGCCAAAAGTATTTGGACACCCGATCCATTCGTGTGTTTTTTGAGTATTCTTCTTTCAAATTGCAAAGTACATCATGCCAACACCCTCTCCAGTCTCGTCTGCTTCTTTACTTCAACCAAACAGGCATTACTGCTGTTGGCTGGTGAATCCTGGCTCCCAGTCAGGTTTAGGGTCAGGGCCAGTCAAATTCTTCCACAACAAACTGGGGGAAAAAACATTCCTTTGTGGACATGGATAACATGGGGTTGTCATGTTTAAGAGATGCCACAGATGGAAGCACACTGCTGCCTTAAATATCGCTCCATGCTGGAAAATCCCCTTCATTGGAACTAAAGGGCATAAAAGGGCATATAAAAAAACAATCCCAAAAAAGTACATAAAGGTGGATGTGAGTGTCTGTATACTTTTGGTTATGTATGTGCAGATGCAGTATTTTTTGCAGAGAGTAATATTGTTCGCACAAGCGCAAACTTTCACTCCTATTCCTGTTTAAATTTTACTATTGTGTTTCTTAAAATATCATCATCATCAATAATATGTCTAACACGTTTAACATGTTTTATTACAATTATAATGACACAAAATCAGTATTTTCTGATCACTCTCATCTTCGAGGCACAGTCATCTTGTGAGGGAGCAGAAAACGACAGCACAGTCGTCGCTATTTTTAAAGCCCATTATTCAAGATTTATCTTCCTCATAATAGGCCTTTCCTGTTATTCCTCCATCTCCACAGACATGCACAGAGAGCGGGGTGGGGGTTGGAGGACACATACAAGTTACTTTACAACTCCTCTGGGTCATGCAGGAGGATGGATTTCAAAGTTAAATGATAACTTTTGGGGAAAAACTATAATTTTTTAGAATTACTGCAGGTGTTCTTTGTGGGTGCATTCTGTTTTTGTTTGTCCTGCTGCCTATTTCATAATGTCACACAGGTGACGGCAGCGGGATGGACTGCAGGGACTGGGTGCAACGCAGTTACCTGTAGCTGGTCAGCTTCAGCCATGGTGACTTTTCAAAGTTGTGATGGACAGTGAAATCAACAGGCATAATAATAGATTTTAGTTTCTATTAAGACCTGGTGTAATTATGAAGGTGTTTATGTAATGAACATCTTTGAGCTACATTGTCGAGCCACCCTTTATGACCGCACAAAAAAAAAAATCTTGGACTGAAAACTGCTGAAAACCTGTTTTAACCTCTAACTCTACATTTCAGTAATATGTCGTTCAAAGTCTTTTCAAATGTTTTCAGCTATTTTCCAACATATTTAATGTATTTTGGAAGAAATCTCAGAATTGCCTTTACATACTCCGACTTTTAAGTTTTTGAGCTATAGTTTAAAGGACACACACACACACACACACACACACACACACAAAGATTATTGTAAGCACTGACCAAGAAGCTTCCTTTGGTTTGTGAAGAATTTATTTTCCGTTACATGTACAAATAAACATACACAATACTGCACAACCCCACAGCTAATCTCCTGCAGCCAATCACAGCACTGCCTGATTTGGTCCTATTACGGCTTTATGTGATTATGATTTAATCACATAGCTTGCATTGTAGTCCCAGTGAAGTGGTGAAAATAGGGTCATGACCATCTCTCCCCTTTCATACCCACCAGGTGCCATGAGCAGTGAGCTGAACGTGCCTATGGGCTCCCCTGCCCCAGGGGTCTCAGAGAGGGCTGCGGACGGCGGCGGGATGGACTACAGGGACTGGGTGCGACGCAGTTACCTGGAGCTGGTCAGCTCCAACCATCACTCAGTGCAGGCCCTGTCCTGGAGGAAACTCTACCTAAGCCGGGCCAAGCTGAAGGCCTCCAGCCGGACCTCTGCATTGCTCTCTGGCTTCGCAATGGTCAGTCATATTCAGGTTTTAGGACACCCTTTAGTGCAACATGCTTTAGTGCATCTGTTTTTCATGTTTCCAGGCAGCTTGTGGTTTCAGTTAATTTCGGTGAAGATTAACCTAGATTTGATGGAGGCGCACTTGCGGGCAGGAAGTGGTTTCTACAATTCCTGTTTCAAAATTTCACTGTTTGCTGCTGAACAACAACCTGCAGCCTTCGTCTCCTGGACTTCATTTCTTCATTCTTAATATCATCATGTTGATTCTTGGCAAGAATCAACATGATGTGTGGCAGATGGCTCTACCCATGAGCCACTGTTGCTGTGGAAAATAGGCCAGTCAGAAACGTTAATGATAATCAGAGAGCGCAGAGCTTAGCCTTCTCAAAGGCTAAGAAAATTCTCAGAGCAATGGAGAGCAAATTATACTGTAGTGAGCATGTGTGGTTGTCCCAGTTGACACATTGTTTTAAACAATGTGATTGATCCAAACGTTGGTGATCATCTGTCTTAGTAATAAGGATGGACAGTGAAATAAACAGGTTTTATGAAGACATGGTGTAATTATGAATCCATTTTTATGTAATAAACTCTGCTGAATGAACTGTAAGTCATGCTCTAAAAATAGCCCTGTAGGCTATTCACATGCTGATATGACATGCTGATAATATTAACAAGGGAAAATGGTGCAGCTTTTCAACAGCTTCTATGATTGCTGTCTGGTCTATATGTGAAAGCACTGTCATCTACTGATGGATGTTTGTGACAAATTCACCGCTGCACTGTTTTCAACATCGCAACTGTGTGATCACTTTCATTGTAGCATTGATTAGGAGAGAGCACATCTCTAATGAGATCGATCACGATCATTATCTCTACACGACCTAATCTGTGACGTTTCATCGACTGTCCTTCAACGTTTGGAGGATCTTTCTCCTCCACTTAAGAAGCCTCCTAAAAGACCAGGTTATAGTCTTAACTTCACTGAGAAATTCCTGACAAGTAGGGTTGCAAAATTCTGGGAATTTTTAGAGTTGGAAACTTTCCATGAAAAATGGAGGTTTATGGGAAGAAAAATTGAAGGTTGGCCCTTAACAGGGAACTTAAATTTAGTTGGGGGAAAATACATTTTAATAATCTTGACTAAGACAACCAGATTTCATGCAAGTACACTTGAATCTATTCTATATGCTATGCCACACATTTGAGCCCGTGGACTATGTAAAATGAAGTAAGTTTTGATGATTATTATGGGTAAATATATTTGATGTATGGTATTAACATTTAACTTTCAAATAGCACATGAAAATGTGTTCATACAGTAGATAGCTAGCTGATAAATAAATAAGTTATAGCTAGCATCGTTTCATTGACCATTTATGAGGCTATCTTATCATGATGCTAGCTTACCCCCAATTTCCAGTTAATTCGCATTAATCCCTATACATTTCATGGAAGGTTTCCCATTTGGAATATTGCCCAAATTCCCCAGCTTTACTTCCCTTGGAAAGTTTCTGGAAATTTACTGGAAAGTGTCCTAATTCTAATAATTGCCTTAGAATTTTGTTAGGAGGAGCAACTCTTAAGTCTCGTAAAACTCTTTGTGTATTAATACAACCTCAGAGCTGAAGCAAATTCACAACATGTTGCCATAGTTACTGAAGTTACCTAACATTGAACCAGAACCTGAAATTTCGTTCTTTTAATTGTGAAATGTTTTATCAGGTATCAACAATGTGTAAACTTTATTTTAAACTTTCTCATGAGAAATTACCTTGGGAGTTGGCTTCTCTCCTTTTTTTATGTCCACATGCGTGTATCAGATATTTAATTACACAGTTGTTCAAAATAATGAACATTCCCAAAATAAGTCCTCGCTCCATCATCACATGTGAAGGTCACAAGATGTTTCATATGTGAAACTGATTTGAAGGCATAGGCGTTAAGAATATGATCTTAGGATGTCGTGTAGGTTTGTGGTGTGTTTGTAATCTGGCTGTCCCTGTATACATGTCACAGGTGGCCATGGTGGAGGTGGAGCTGGGGGTGCAGTACACTTACCCTCGCGTGCTCCTCATTGCCTTCAGCGTGTGCACCACCGTGCTGGTGGCGGTGCATCTCTTCGCTCTGCTGATCAGCACATGCATCCTGCCCAACGTGGAGGCCGTGAGCAACATCCACAACCTCAACTCCGTCAGCGAGTCGCCCCACGAGCGCATGCACCACTACATCGAGCTGGCGTGGGGCTTCTCTACGGCCCTGGGCATCCTGCTGTTTTTAGCAGAGGTGGTGCTCCTGTGCTGGATCAAGTTCCTACCCGTAGACTCCAGAAAGCAAACCGCCTGTAGCACCACAACAGCCAGCAATGCAGCGACGGTAACGCCGCCCGTGACGCCTGTGCCGCGGGGCAGCGGCTGGCAGGCGGCGCTGGCCTCCACGATCATCATGGTCCCAGTGGGGGTGATTTTTCTGGTGTTCACCATTCACTTCTATCGCTCTCTGGTGCGCCACAAGACAGAGCGTCACCGCGACGAGATCGAGGAACTGCACAAGATTAAGTTGCAGCTAGACGGCCACGAGAGAGGCCTCCAGACGGTGTGAGAACACGACGGCAGCTTTACAGACTTCCCTTTGTACCCCGTATTTATCGAACCCTCCTCTCCCTTCTCTGACGATTGTTTGGGTCACTGTTAAAGCCTTGCTTGGGACTTGTAGGCAGCGAGCTCGAAAAGCTCTTCACTTTACAGCACAAGCCAGACTTCTAATTTATTCTTAAGGTTAAGACGTGTCGTAAGATTTGTGCAGTGTCTGTGTTTTTAAATCTGTAAAACGTGTTGGTCAAGGATATTGTAACCAGGTTTACAGGAAAAGGGCTATTATGTTCTGTGTGCCATTTTTGTGCCATGTCTGTGTTTATTTGTTGGGGTTGGGCGATAATAGCTGGTTACATGTCAAACAGAAACCAGGTCCACTCAGAGGCTCGCATAGACTGAGGGCATTTCTGCACCATGTATATAAGGTGCTGCACCGTGGGGGGAAAAAAACAAACAAACGTGAAAGTTGTTGTGAAGTCTTAAGCAATGTTCCTGTAAAATTGTCACTGTGTTTTGTTTTTTTTTATGTTCAAAATCTCAGACAAGCCTCAACTGTTTTGTCACTCTCTTCCAATGAATAGCTTTTACTGTCTTTTACAAAGACCCCCGGGGCTTATGTCAAAGGTGTCAAACCAGTTGAGTCCGCATACCCATGCTGCTCAATGGGTTAAATATGAATGTGTTACAGTCCAAATATAGTTCTGCCTTACAGAATTATTGCCTTTTTATGAACTGCTGTTTTGCTCAAGGTCATAACGGAAGCAGAGTTGAAGTTTAAACGGCCCAAAGGGTGCTTGGGAAAAAAGGTCAAAACGGCAAAGAGTATGAAAGAGCGCATGTTGTAATCAGCATGACCTCCAGTTTACATACTAAATATTTGAGACCTTTCTGTGAGTGTGGGTCAACTAAAAGAATCAACACACACAGTGAGTTGGCACTGCCTTAGATGAGGTCAAAGTATGTTTTTGCATTTCAAGAAAAAAAGTCAAATGTACCAACCTGTTGCCACATTCCAAATACGATGACTGACCAAAGTGTTGCTCAGTTGTTCATTTCTATTTTATGCTTCTCAGTTGAGACAAAAGTGCACTTGTAGTTTAGTTGTACAGCGAGCAAGTGCCGGGGAACACCTTTTTGTTTTTTGTCTCATGTCCGTGGATTTGTGTTTCTTAAATGAATACTTCAGAGGTCTTGGAGACCTGTGTTGGAAGATGAAATTCACAGCCTGCAGCAGACTTCTGAAATAAAGACAAATATTGAAGTTCTCATTATCTCTTGTGTGTCTGTTGAATAAAAAACCATAATGGGTTTGCATGAAGTGAAAACAGGGATATCTCCATGTTGGACTGCCACGAGATTTTGTACAGACTCCATCAGGATGAATTGTAATAACTTTGATCATCTCTTAAGAGCCACTATATAAATCAATCGATTTATATATCTAACGACTGTGAAATCAATGTGAAAGGGATGATTTGTAGTGAACCTTCAGAGAATTATCGCCTGAATCTGCGTTTCCTCTCCGACTTAATGAGCTTTATACGCTATACACACATCAGCCATCAGTTATTAGGTATTAAGTGAGCCTACATACATCCTGTGTGCTAAACCAAAATACATAATGCCTGAGCAAGTACAGCCTCAAAGAGGCACGGCTGTGTTTGTTTTTTTTTTGTGAAAAAGATGATTAAGTAAAGATATTGTACTTTAAAAGGGGGCAGTAACAATATTTTTCAACAGTATTCAAAATTAAAATTTAAATATCTAAAAAAAAATAACAAAAGTACACTGTGTACCAAATGATACAGCTTACTGCTCTGCGACTGTATTTACATATCACCTGACATCGTAGCAGAGAGATGCCCACGGCTGTGTGAGCAGAGCTGAATCAACACTAAATCTTCGGATTAAACGTGACAGCGATGGTAATGAAAGCAAACAGACTGACGAGGAAATATGACAGCTTCTGTTTGGCAAAAGTCCAGAGTGTGTGTGTACTACATGAATTTGTCCTCCCGGTGAAACCCACCTGTCCTGAAGGTATCACGGTGGACTGTATATGTTCGCAGGAATGGTCCTCCACGAGGGACGGCATGTATCAGCCCTACAGCACACACTCTACCGCACACCTCAGGTAAATACAGAGTCTGCAAATATTTGCAGATTCCCTTTCGCATAGATACAAGACATATGAACTCCCTGATAAGACACGTGCAAGAAAGGGAAAAAAAGGGTCGCAGTCATGGTACTTTTCCAACCAAGTAAAATGTCATGTTTATAGAGTCCTGAACAGAAAACCTGTGAGAGAAACTAATTTCAGTCTAGAAGACAAAACACTCCATGGCAGCACATTTTGTAAGTAACATGACTCCAATATTTGGCTTTGTACTGGAGGTGATGTAGATTTCTTTTGTTGTTGTTGATCTCCGTTTCTATCTAGCAAAAAAAATTACAAAATCGGGAAATAGAAAATCAGAAACTCATCTGTTGTACATCCTTTTGCCCTTCAAAGTCTAAACCGATGCACTTAATATTTTGCCTGCCTGCACTTTTGTTCTAAAGCCACCAGGGGGCAGACTGTACACAGCCACAGCTTGGCTGCCAAATCCAAATTTCTACAAACCACCCTTCAACATTTTACTCTAACAATGTTTTGAAAGAAGAAACTCTCAGAATGATGCTGGTTGTCTGCTAATGCGTCTCAAAATGGGCCCCCCCCACCTCCCTCCCTCCCTGCTTTAACATGCATAAGCTACATACAGTATATACTACGTCTTCAAGACCTTCAAAGCCACAATAAACACATTTATTCATACACACGGCCTCAGCGAGAATACAGGTATAGATAATACAGGCCGCTCTCCGTCTCTCTCTGGGACTGTGAATTGTACAGGGTTGTTTTTTTGCTTCATAAATTGTCAAAACAAAAGAGTTCACAAATTGAATCAGATCACGCGATCGTGTTTAAATATCTTACAAGGGAAACAAGTGGTTCGCTCACGTCTCACAAGCTAAAATCTCATTTTAACTCAAGGAACATTTGTATGTAAACTCAACACATTTTTGTTTGTTAGTGCAAATCGAAGTGAACCAGTTAGTTCATTTGTAAGATATGAAACATTTCCGAATCTAATCTTATTTAAAGGGTTTTCTAAAACAAAACAAAAAAAGTCCTGTTTTCCAATTAGGTAGGCTAGACAACGTTTGTGATTCTAAAGCCTTTATAGTACAGCTTTAGAAATACAAAATGTTGCACTCCAGGTTGATGATATAACCAGTAATAAACAGGTTGAGTCTCTCTCAGAGCCAAAATGCTGCAGGAAACCTTTGAATACTGACTTCTGATAGTTGACAGAGTTCATCGTTTTCCAACCTTGTTAATTACAGCTGAAGATTCTCAATGCGCTCTCTGCTAAAAAGACAAAACTTTACAAGCTACTATAATAATAAATGCTCCCGGCAGATAAAACTTAAAGTGTACATGTAGCGTTCAGGTTGATCTTTTCTTGACAACTGGTGCTCACTGGGGAATGTTCAACAACACGTGAGGAGTGCTTGTGGTCAGATTTCTATACCTCATGACATTGATCTGTACTGCATTAGTTTACTCATATAACTAACTGGAAACAGGGGCTCCTAATATTTTTGCTTCTGTATTTATATTTTTGATCACAACTTGATTATTTTGTCATTTTGCTTGAGAACAAGAGTTTTAACCATGATTGTAAGTTATTACTTTTCCAAGTCGGTACTTATCGTTTGTCTTCAGGTCAAGAGGAATGACTTTTCGAAATCCGATTTGGATAGACCATGAAGTACAGATGCCCGTTATCCTGAGATATCCTTTATCACTATTTTTAAATGATGGGCTTAAACGGGTTTTCCCACCCCCTGCTTGGTCTTGTATTTCATAAGCAAAATCTTCCAACCCCCCCAGTGAGGGATCATATCCTTGTTGCTGCACTGGTGACTCAATATGCTTCAAACAAAGTGCTTCTTGGAACATCTAACAGCATTTGAAACACCCTAGTCGATGGTGGAACTGATTGGGGTCCTGTGTCTGACAACTTTCTGTAGCAGACAATCCGACATGTTTGGAGGTGTGAAAAGGCGCAGGGTTTTAACTGGGCATGCCAGTTTTGCGTTTGACAGACCGACAAACAAGAGGCACTGTTGACGTTTCATGTCTCCGATGCGCAGGTCAGCTTCTCTGCGAGGCGGTCTGAACAGACTTTTTTGTCTTTTGAGGTATTCGAGACATCTTTTGTGACCTTGTTTGTTTGAAACATACGGAGACCTTACGGAGCAGTGACAAGTCGTTAGAGGACTGAAAATCACGAGAACGAGAATTTAAAAACTCAAAGATACGGCCATTGTCAAGGTAACGACATAATCAAGTTGTGTTTGGGAGAAATTTACCAAAAAAAAAAAAAAAAAAAAGACTAGCGCCTTCAGTCAAACTGAACTTTCATAGTTAACAGTGCAGAAACATCCTGAAATGTAATCTTATACAAAGCTTATCTCAAAAAGACCTGAAATACAACTGACAGAAAAAAACACAAGGTCAGAAAAAAAGAAGACTATATTAGACAATACTTCTCTGGTATATAGTTACTCTATAAGTTGTTATAATAAAGTCAAAAACTGCTGTGATTGGTGCAGGTGTCAAGAATTATAACGGGTAATCTGACGTCAAACTAAAGCGTCTGAATGACATGGTGTGTGTGTGCATCTGTGTGATTGAAGGCAACAATACAGAGAAAAACAAGACAAGTAATAAAAAGACAGCATGCAAGTTGAAGGACCAGTGTCACACAGTAAGGCCACTGAACATCTCGGGTTGGCTTCCCTGCCTGAAAGCTCCGCAAAAAAAAAAAAAATACTGCTGAACAAAAAGATGTCCGTCACGGAGTGTGTTCTCAAAACAGAACAAGTGAGAAATCTGTTAATGAGCTTTTGGTGTTTTTGGCAGTTTCTTCTGAATTCGTCAGCCACGGCTGAACTCAGAGAAGGCTTTATAGTGGGAGTAGTAGTAGTAGTAGTATCACTAAGAGGCTGTCAAGGGTTGAGGTTTACAGCTCATGCTGGAGAGCGTATCCACTGTTATACGGGGACGCTGAAGCTGTTTTCCCTTGCAGACCTCAGATTTCGATACAAGCAACTGATAATGTACTGGAAGGATCGGGTTATTCAAACTATGGTCCTGTTGATCGTCATGGAACATGCAAGCAGCTTTGAGCACTTTGAGGAGATTTTGACAGGGTTGCTGGAGTGTGGAGTTTCATTTGAAACTTTCGCCATCAAAATGCCTGTTCCTAATCTGAGGGTATGTGACAAGTAACTTCAAAGTGAACTTCCTTAAAACTGAAGCTCTTTTTTTTTTTTTTTCCTTTTCCTTCTGCAGTAACATCAACGTCCACGATCATGCACAGTTTGTCCCGTTAACCTAAACATTCAAAAATTCATACACCCCTTAGAACTAGACGACATGCCACAGGGTACAAAACACAAAGGGAAACAACTGAAATCATCAACTTGAGAGCTAACATAGCTTATAATCAGTCTAAGGCAAAAACAAAAAAAAAGGAACAAGTAGTGAGTTTGGTGAATTTAGGAGCTTTCTGAACATACTGTGTAGGCTATCATTTTGTGGACCAAAGTCCTGTAGTCCATGCCAGCCTTCTTGGCTCCCCCTGTACTCCTGCATGGCCTGATTGGGTTCTACAATGGTGACCGTTGGAAAGCTTTACACTCGGAAGCTCTCTCCTTTGCCGTCGATGTGGCGCAGACGCAGGTAGACGTCGGTGCCGATGCCCTGCATAGACTGTACGGAGAGAGAGCCGCCAAGGTACTCGGCGTAGGCCCTGGATGTGGGCAACCCGAAGCCGAACCTGCAGACGACAAAGACACAGAGAAAGATGACGGTGAGGTGATGATCTGTTGACGGTACAACATGAACTGAACTGTGGATGAACTGTGAAAAGCAACCTGCAGGTAAATACAGGTAACCACTGACACTGCCAAGTATCCTGAAGGCATCATGAGGTGCCAAGGATATTCTGAGTTAATAAACTCCACTCTCACCTAGGGTTAGGTGATATGGACCAAAAGTCATATCTCGATATTTTTTAGCTGCATGGCGATACTCGATACATATCGATATTTTTTCCATGGCCGGATAATTTCATACATCAATTATTAATGGCAGATAGTTGGGACCTATATTCAATTAAAAACAGTACAAAGACAATATATTTAATGTTGACACTGATAGATTTTATTGTGTCATACATACTCATTCTGACTTTGATGCCTGCAACATGTTCTAAAGAAGTCATAGGCAAATTATACAAAGGGTTTCATCTGAAACAAAGTGTTGGGAATCTCAGATAAGGATGGAAATAGTGTAACTACATGTCTTTGAACCTCGGTGTACCTCCACCAGTTCAGTGACCTGGAGGTATTTCTCTCAGAACAACTTGATTTAGTTCTTTATCAACCCCCAGCAGAAATCCAAATTGACAGGGACTCCGTGCTGGAGCTGGATCAGTACAAGTCAACCAAAAGTCACATCATATGCAAATAAAAAAAAGCTGTTACCAAAAACCTTGGACCCTGGTCAACAATCTGTCGTCCGTTATGGACGTTGGCATCTTAATTTTGCGAAGCCAGGAGTGACCAAACCCAGATGAGAGCGTGGAGCTAGTGGGTGACGTACTGCGAGGTAAATATTAGGCAGCGATTCTCAAATCTCTAAAGCTGACCTCATTCTTGTCCTCATGTCTTTGCTCAACATGTGTTTGTTTTTTTCCTGCACTCATTTATTTGTGTGGTTTTTTTTTAGAGTGTATGTGTCCAAACACAACTTTTACCACATGGTGATGGTGTCGCAACATGTCAATAAAACAAAAAGAGGGATTAATGATTTTTAGGCGTGTGGATGCCAGACTTTTAGAAAGCAGTTTGCAAATGTTGATGCCAGAACATCTGGTTGTTTTGATATTTGGGAATCATAATGCATATTTGATCATGCTGAATAAGGACATTGTGATCTTTCTCATTCTTACCCATGCATAGGGCTGGACTGGTTTCCAGTGTTGGTAATGTTGTTGAAGAAGTTGCTCATGCGGGGATCCTGTGCGCTCTCCTCAGCCGTGCTGAAGTGGTAATCCATCACCTTGTCTATAATATTGTGAGGGATGCCGCCACCGCGGTCTGAAATCCTGAAAGGGGAACAAAACGTTCTTTGTTTACATGCTCCACTCTTGTAAAGCAGTCAGCAGCAGTTTATATTTCAGTGTTGGATTTTGTTCTTCGATAGCAACACTTCACCATCCCCAAAGCCGCTCACCTGATGACAAAATCAATGTCGTTGTTGGCAATAGTGACAACCACATCGGGCACGTTGTATGGGGTGTCCAGATGGCTTTCCATGGTGGCCCTGAAGAGACAAGATGGATGTCAAGGGGAGTAAATGCTCAGTGTGCAAATTGTGCTCTCTAGCTAAAAAAAAAATGGCGAACATTGAACATGTTTTGATGATGATCTAAAACCTGCTGACTTAAATTTGTTTGGGTGCTGCTCACAGTTACATATAAAGTCATAAAAATGCTGGCAGACAACGTCACACTTTTAAATCTGCTTTTTCTCAGTTAACAGTTGATAAATGAACCTTCAATTCAGCAGATGGAATTAACAGGATTTTCTAAACGCTGCCTAAACTTTGACAGGCTCCAGTCTTCTGAAACAAAAAGGAGTTGTGAGCACGCCGACATAGATTCTACTTTTCTAACTCGCCTCTCCTACTTGTGTCCTCTTAACCAGTAACTAAGATGAATGGCGGGAATGTAGCCAACAACACGCAGTACAGCCAGCAGTTCCAGCCAGATACTGTTCTTCCAGCTCTGACCACAAGGCAAGACTCATAATACAGACTGACGTCTTTATTGCTCGGCTCTCTCTCACGAGATCAAAAAAAGATCACTGGTTGCCATTAAACCAATGTTTAGAATGGAGATACTGGACTATGTTCTGGATGGGTTAGAGGACTACCTGGAGTTTAACTTTTTTCCCCCCAACCTGGGGCTCCTCACCTCCACTAGGTGTCTCCAAAGCTTTACATGTGTTTGCGAAGCCTTCTTGACTTTAAGAGGTGTAAGAAAACTTTAAAAAAAGGTTTCTCCACATTTGAGTATTTTTTTTTTTTTAGAAAAGTATGCAGTTAAAGCACCCAAAAAGCTCATGTGACAATGGCCAACAATGTGCACACGTATGTGTGAGCGGTGAAGTCACCTCATGGCATTCTTGAGGAGCTCGGGTAGGATGTAATCCAGAGGCAGAGGGATGAAGGGGAATCGAGCTGCTACGTGTCCGTTGATCCTCACTCTGGGAGAGTTCCCGTACTGGTGCTCGCACAGACGCCTGGAGAACATTTGGGGAACATTTATGGCAACATGTGGGATCTGAACTACAAGCTATGTGTATGTATTTTTGCTTTACACTGTTGTGCAAATAAACTAAAGTAAATACTGCTGATACTGCTTTTAGGCAGTTCCTCTTTTTTTTTTTGCAAAGTTAATGTTTAACATGATCAACGCCCCGGTTTAGTGTGGAAGCATACTAACATATGCTAATTAGCAATAAGCACAAGGTACAACAGAGGCTGAGGAGAATGGTACTTTGTCACGCTGCGAGTGTCCCTAAAAATACAACTTTTGTTCAGAAAGAAAATATCATAATTATAATTTATATGCGCTGATTTTATTGTGTTCAGTTAAATCGATTATTTCCAATCAGGGGTTCACTAAGTTTAGGTTCACAGCTCTCTTTGTGAACTTTCTTTTGAACTCAGTGAAAGTGGCTGACTCCAAAAAGGTCATTAGATAAGATTACAAAGTAAACAGGAATAATAGCTCATATCTCATTCACAGCTCTAGATGCTGAAATATGGATGTTCCTGAGGGTTTATCAGCTGAACTCTGACTTCCGTCAGTCAACAGAGCACTCATGCAGAAGTTCAAAGTCATCTAACGCTGATAAATAAACAGAGCTATGTGAGTACGCACACACTTACCTGGCAAAGTCCACCCACTTCTCTATGATCTTTTTGGGGGAGAGACGTCTGCATATAATCCCAACGAAATCAGGCTGAAACAAGACAAATAAAATGTATTTTAAAAAATTTTTGTTCCTAATTCAGGTGCTGACATACTGGAGCTTTAAAAAAAAATGAAAATAAATAGGAACTAATGGACTCTGGGGCCAAACAAGAAAGCCACAGACATGGTGAGAATTGCAGAGAGAGGTTTTAGCCAGCCATCAGAGATGAGACGTGACTGGGAAATGTGACAATGTTAAATAGTTTGGCAGCAAACAACCCAAAGTCGTGTATCCTGCCACATATCCTGCTCGAGGCAAACAGCACAGAACAAGGTTTAAAAAAAAAAAATCAGATGAATTGCACAAAAACAGTCAGACGTACGTTATCTTCGTGAAGGGCGAGATGGTGCGTGGCCAACATTCGGATTCCCAGACGGGAACACAGCGTTGTGTCCAGGAAGTTGCGGAGGATTGTCTCATCCTGCAACAGGAGGAAAGAAAATGATTTCTTCTTGACACCCAAAACTCAAAACAAAAATCTGGAATATTAACTACAATCGTTGATTTTAAGATCAGATCAAAGTGGTTTCGGATGCAAAGGAATAAGACACCCTAAAAACTTGAAATCAGACCCTTATCAAGATCCTTCTCACAGCTGACAAATTCAATTACCCTGATGAAAGTAATGAAACAGAAAACCCCACCAGAAAAGTCCACCCTGCAGTTATGTTTGACGTTCTTGGTGTTTTGGAGGTGAAGCTGTTACCTGGACGTGTCTGCGACACTCCCTGAAGCCCTGGGCCAGCATGGTGACCACGTCTTTATGGTCGTCGAGCAGCTGCTGCACCAGCTTACAGAAACGAGCCTCCACGTCCTGATCCTTGATCTGTAAACAGAGGGACATACTTCGTATTAACCCTTCAAAATCTACACGTTTTAGAGACAGGCCTTCATTCGCTTTTAAAGCTCAGTCTCAGTCACAGCTCTAAATCTGTAGAATAACAGATGGCGATGCATGAAGTGCATTCTACTTTAGTGGTTTTTGTATTACTGTTAATGCAACCACACGCTCTGCACAGATGATTCTCTACATAAGCATCGAGTATTTGGCTGTTTACGTCACCACCGACCAAGAAATAACTGAGGAGGACTGACCCACATTCCACACGGCACATGTGTCCTGAAACTGAACCCACCGTAAAGCTTACGACTAGGATTGCATAAGTTGTCCGCTGTTTAGCTAAAAAAACAAAACAAAAAAAAAACAGACTTATTTAATTATAATTGTGAGCGTGACCACAACATGAGTGACATCTGAGCTGAACAGTAAATTACACTTTGTTCAAATATTATACGTAGTTTTGATTTGATCACGTTTCCATTTTTCTCTCTGCCTTCTCTGTGTCATCGCACTCGTGTATCGCATTATGCGTTACGGCATTTTGTTGTGATATTTCTTTCACCTGTGTGGAGGCTCATTCTGAGCTGGAAAGCACTTTGGCTCATCTCCTGATGTTTTGTGTACAGACATACAACATGTACATGTACATGAACATGTACAGACATATAAAGCTACTCATCTGTTCTTACACCACTTTTATTGCTACCTTAAATATGGTTAGGCAAATATTTATGTTTCCTCTCCCATGTTCACCTTATCTGAATTCAGACACAGAGCTTTTAATGCAGCTCTGATGCACCTAGAATAAGTAATACTACTTCATTAATTTATCTAAAAAACATATAAAGATTTTCAATTTCTCTTATTACTTTAGCGTACATGACTGTGACAAAACTGTAAAATGTAAAGGTGGTTCCAGCTGAGCAAACATAGATCTTTTTGGGGGGGGATATATTCAGACCAAATCAGCATTGTTTTGGCTTTTTATGAAATAAATTTAAAAGGTAAAAAGCAGGAGGAGATAAGATGTATGTTTACATTCAGCTTGACAAAGTGCTGAACAGATCAACCAACCCTGAAGAGCTGCAAAATACAGGCAGGACTCAGCAAGCAAATGTTCACACTTCCTGTTTACGATCAGCCTCTACCTGACAAATGAAGAACTTGAACTTGTGACCCCCTCTGTGTGTGTGTGTGTGTGTATGTGTATGTGTGTACTTACCGGAGGAAAGTCACTGAGCATGTGGTAGGCTCTGATATACAGTTCATGCTGTAAGAAAGGACAAGAGAGGTGGAAGCTGTTAGACTGAGTCTCTGTGATCATCCATCCAACCATAAAGCAGCACACCAGCAGCAGCAGCAGCAGCATCAACCCTGGACCCTCACTGGGCCCCACACCACTACTAACACATCCACATGTGGTTTACATTTCAGGATGCTTCTACGTGATGAATTCTGCCTGTGTTACCAAACAAAGTTGAGCAAGACGAAAGAAAAAAAAAAAAGCTTTGTTCCTCGTTGAAATTCAAGTTCAAGTGATCATATATATTTCATCATATCAGAAGTTAATTCATAATCAGGATGAGTATCAGTGGCTTTTTTTTTTTTTGATAGAAGAGCTGACAGTGCGAGCCACCCTGACCTACATTACAGCTGGTGGCACACAAAAGGAGAAAGTCTTTATATAATTGGCGCACAGGAGCTCTGCAATCCCAGAAAGGGAGGAATCTGGGTGAAAGTTCATCAGCTACGAGACATGTGGAGGCCGGGAATCTGTTACAAAAGGGACTGCAGAGTGAGGAGTGAGAAAGAGAGAGAGAGAGAGAGAGAAAGAGAGGGGACTCTGTTCCCACATGGAGGCCCAAACGAGAAACATTATATGTCGGTCCAGACTCTGATATCACTTCACTGTGTGTGCCTGCCATTCAGGTAGTACCGTGGGTTTTATCAGCTGTGGTTCTGAGGCGTCTGTGCACAAGGCCTCCGCACGAGGGGCTCTGAAGGAATTTTGTTTGTTGAAAATGGCATTTGAAAAACTCGGTGCATCTTTCCAGGAAGTGTCCTGGTGGCTCTGGATGTTCCACTGACTTCACTGTAGACAGTGTTTAATGAAATGACCTTCCCCCGAAAGAACAGACAGTTATTCCTTTTAAAAGTATCACAAGCTCATAGAAGGGGACAGGACAACTCAAACTGACTGTGACATGCCCTGCTCTAGTGAAAATAAAAGCTTTTCTTATCAGAAATGGGTCGTGTCACGTTGACCCAATTACTGAAGAGTTAAGGTTACGTCTGTGTAACTGTATTACACAAGCAAGCTTGTTTGCCTACTTCCAAGGCAGGAGGGAAAACGCCTGAAGATTCCCTTCAGTCTTCAGAAAGTCCTGTATAGTACATGTGTTGCTAAAGTTTTGTCTTGTGTATTTTTAAGATGTATCTTTCAGCTCTGGCATTCAGCGACTTCCCTGAGGAAACATTTCCTCTCTCCTTTCATTCATTCAAAGTTCCACCATGATTCTCACGTGCGGTGGCACGCGTTGTCACTTTCTTATTATAGTTTCTGCCACATGGCCCGGTGCCCTCTTGTGCTGGTGCTGTGTGTGTCTTTAGGATTGTGCTCTTACCACTTGCAGAATGGTGGGGTTGCAACCGATGATGAACGGCAAGCTACGGAAGCCCTTGATGCGATGGGCGATCCGTACAGGTAGCTCCTTGTGTAGGTACTTGCCACTGCTCTGAGATCACACACAGACGAGGGCGGAGAGCAAGTGAGTGAAGAGTGACAGAGATCGAGGAGTTTCTCGTCAAACATACACCTCTTTTCGTGTGGCTGAAATATTTACCAAGATGTGGTGTCCATCGGGAGACTTCCCAGAATACAGCAGGGTGGCTAAGGTCAGTCGCACTGAGGCCTGGAGAGACACAAACACATACAGTCACAGCTCCTCTGCAGTACACCTCTCTGCTTTATTCAGACCACAAATCTTTTTCTTTTAAAAATATGAA
Organism: Protonibea diacanthus; assembly: GCA_028641955.1. Taxonomy (NCBI): domain Eukaryota; kingdom Metazoa; phylum Chordata; class Actinopteri; family Sciaenidae; genus Protonibea; species Protonibea diacanthus. The sequence goes on from CM053990.1 coordinate 14,081,827, forward strand.
TTAGTTTATTATTCCTTTACAAAACAGACTTTTGCATCTCGATCCATCCTGTTAATCTAGAACAAATATAATCCAGTAGACTCTATCTGAGCCTCTTGGACTAAAAGCGTCCAGTTTCAAAAGGAGTTTCTTCAGGAAAAATGTCTCCAAACATCCCCATCTCTTTGATAAACACACCTTCCAAACTTCAAGATACCAGAAACACACTTTTTCAAGACATTTCTAAATGTCCCATCATGTATATACATCATGCCATCAGGTTTCAACTCTCAAATATCAATGTTAGTTCCAGCTAGCCAACAGAACAGCCAACAATGTTTGGACCCTACTATAAATAACTGAATTAAACCACAAGGTCATACATATATTTTAAAGCCACCAAGTGGTGTATAAAAATCTATTTGTGTGTGCAGATAGGGAGTTGCCCGGGCTCATCCAGAAACAGTCACTAATCGTCACGTATCTTGGGAGAAAAAAAACTGTAAAGTGTTTCCAAACAGTAATGACTCACTGCGAATTCAGGGCAAGGATTATATCACTGATCCAAGGAACACTGTTCCACCTATGACACTGTGATACATTGCTGTCCGTGATTATCGCGAACACAAACTTAGCTTAGCTACACTTTGGTGTAAAAGGTCTTAAAAGGTAATCTGTGCTAAGTAAGAATATGTAACCGGTAACAATTATTAAACCTGCCTGTGAAGGAAGCCTCGAAAAAAAGCTGAAAATATTGACATTTTCAAGCATAAAATCAAGCATAAAATGTGCTATATGTGCTATTTTATAATTTTATGGTTTCATTATTGAGACTTATTTATTACCATCATTACTATGTATTTTATTGTTGTTTTTTTCAGTATTTTACTGTTGTGTGCATTAGTTTCTAAATCCTTTTTAACACCTTATGTAGTCAGAGTGTGTTGTCATTCACTTGTCAAGCACACAAGTGAATGACAACACACTCTGAATCACATTTGATTTGTTTTGGAACACTATAAATAACATTTGATTGACAGGCAATTATCTCAACAATAGCAGCATTGGTGTTAGTGTAAATACCTGCTCCTAAGAGGCACCTTGCATTCCGTGCAATGCGTATTTGGATATCTTATCTGGATTAGGAAACGTCATAAGTGCACGCAGAATTGCATTGTGATCAGATCTCATGCCAATACCACGTGTAAATGGACTCCAGTGTGTAAGATTTACGGGGCTCTATTTACAGTATGTGGCAGAAATTGAATATCTATAACTATGTTTTCATCAGTGCATAATCACCTGAAATAAGAATTGTCATTTTTGTTGCCTTCGAATCAGCCTTTTAGATCCACAGATGCTCTTTCGCAGAGTCTGCCATGTTGCTCCGCTGTGTTTCTACAGTAGTCCAGAAATTGCAAACCAAAATTTTTTGGGAGAGAGTGAGGCGTAATTGTTGCACTCTACGCCGCTTGATGTCATTAAATCCTACACACCGGTCCCCTAAAAGCTGTAGCTAACCCAGCTATGCCGTTTGTTAAATGCTTTGCTTAAAGTGCAGAAAGGCAGGAATGTGATCTGACTTGAATGTTGCTCTTGAGAATATAGGTCAGAAAGTGAAAAAATATTAGGATTTATTCTCCCCAGACCATCCACACCCATCTTATTTATTTATTTTTTTTAATTTTTTATCCTTAAATCATCTTGTGACCTCGTCTGAGGTGAGGGTTGGGGACCACTGCAGCAGGTTAATGTGTGACTAAGTCACAAGACAAAACCCGCAGCTTACTGCCCTCAGCCAGATTTGTAGTCTTAGCACTCAGTACTTTCATGCCCTTGCATTAGTAGCTACACTCAGGCTGGCACATGTTTAATACCGAGCACTTTGATACATTTGTTTTTTTTCATTTGTTGCTGACAGTGTTGTTTTATCAGGGCGTGCTTTGTCTCACTGTTCACATGGTGTTGCCAAATCCTTCCTCATTTCACCACCAAGAAATTCTGGTGAAGTTTGTTTTTCTAAGCTGACAGTCATGTCCAACACACAATTAGTGAGCAGATGACAAAGTGCTGAGGTAGCCATGTTTTTGCCAAGCAAAAAAAAAAAAGGAAAAAAAAAACTATTTGGAAAAAAATAGGGAGGAACTCATTTTAACCAAAACAACAGTCAGAGGGAGTTACAGGAAAAGAGCTACCCTTGTTTTTACCAACATATTTTCTCGAAGACAATAACAGTGCTGGTGCATTTTTACAGATTGGACCTTCAATTAATGACGCTACATGTTTGTTTTACACTTTTAATACTAATACCGACAGACTAAGTTTGGTAAAAGAACTTTTTTGTCCGGTCAACATACGAGACAGTTCCCGTTTTCGTTATTTTCATCGAGACTAACGAATGTCAGCGAGCAAAACATTATGTTCTCATCAACAGTGACGCTGCGTTCATGTCACTGGGAGTAAATCAGACAACTAGCGGTTGGAGCTAACGTAACGGTCTTGACTCAGGGTTATTAAAAACACGTATTGTAATTGTACACTCAGTACTCATCCTAATCACTGTACTGTCATAAAAAATAATAATAAATTAAAAAGTAGCTACTAGTCGTCCCTTAATTCCTTATTCATGTCTGGGGTACTAACTTAATTTAGCTGGCTACGGTTCGCTTCGAACGCTAAGGTAAGTGAGAAGAAATTCTTACTTCCTACATTTTCAACGTCCATGAACTCAGCACAAGCCATTGCTAACAACTAGCGTTACTCTCATGCTACAGCTAGCTTACGCCCTCGTTGCTACAGTAGTAGTAGGACTCTCCGTTTCTGAGGAGCGTGCCAGCAAAAAGTCACATTCTTACCTTTTCTGCGGACACGTCAATTGCTGACTGGTTGTAAAACGACGTGACAGTCTTCGACCGCTCTCTTGCCAACTCTGAAAACCCTTGCATCGAGGACGTGGACCGAAATCTCTGGCTCCCCGTGCTTGACATCGGCGGTACTGTTTTGGTGAGGGGGGCCAGCAAGAGGCTGCCGAGCCTCGGCCTGGCCCTACAGGTAGCACCGCTCAGCATCTCCACTGCTATACCCGCCAGTCCCGGTCGCATTTGGAGACGAGCTTGTGTGTCTGAACAGGGCTTCCCTGTTCCCGTACAACCACTAAATTCTAGTGTTGCTACGAGGCCATTGGGGTCGCGTCGTAATGGTGCACAAAGGCACGTATCTGAATACAGTAGAGAGAGGGTACAGAAAGGGCTTTGTGCGCATTGGCCAGTGGCAGAGAGAGCTGGTTCTACGACATGACAGCTAAACCAATCAGCCGGCCAGAGGCGGGGCGAAACCGCATCAACAGCCCCCCCTATGATACTGTACTGTACTGCAAAGAACAGGAGGAGCGGCCGGTAAACAATTCAGACTACTTTAGCAGACTCAGGAAGACAGGGACAAGATGCAGTTTGTGTGTAGGAACGCGTGCAGGGATATAAGTTATGAATGTTGTCATTCAGGACTGATTCCTTTATTTAATTCCCCCACCATAAAGTAATTAGAAGTTTAATTATACTACTAATACTATACCACTATACTGTTGCCTTCAAGTTCCCATTAAATAGAAACTACACCCAAAACGTGTCCTTTGAGTAGTACGTACTATTTATCACTCACAGATAAGATGATGAGTGATGAGCCTTTAGCATTTGTACAATGTCACTTAACCTCTGGTGCTTGACTTCTGGGAGTAACCACAGAATTACAGATCATGCTCAAATTTGGATACAATAACCAGGATTATTACAAGGTGTACATTAATTTAATTCATGAAACTTCAAACAGGTGGTGAAAATATACATGGTTTGATTCTGCCAGGAACCTTGTTATACAGCAAATAAAAAAAAAATCTATTTTATTAATACAGGTACCATTTGAAATAAAATAAGCCACGGTTACCTGATATTTTAGTCAATCCTTTCACAAGAAGTACACACACAAGAATGAAATAAGTAAAAAAAAAAAAAGCTGTGATTTGTTTTCTTAAAATCAAGAAACAGCAGCTACAGAATAACTACTGTAGCATTAAGAAAAAAAAGTACACTGTGTTTGCGTTCCATTATGTTATCAGGACATTACAAAGGTACATTATACTGCAAGGTCCAAAGACTGGTTTTAAAATGGCATGTGCAAACATACAGTTATTCACATCACATATGTATATCTGAAAAACAAACAGTTAATGCCCACACACAAAAAAGAGGGGTTTTTTTGTTGTTTTTTTTTTTTTTACTACAGTTGAGTAGAAGTTAATTTAATATGGAAGCACACAGTTAAAAATCATGACATGAAACTGTGCTCAGGACTCAAAGGTACAGACCATAAAACAAGATCAAAAATGAAATACCAGAGGCCAATTACAGAATCATTGTAATTATGTAAACTTAAATATAGTTGTTTAAAAAGTTTACACACTTCCAGTGTATCATTATGTTGAATAATGAACCCATCATTTGTGAGATTAACATGTTTTACAGTTGAACTGGGCATGTGTATGTGCTGTATCTTTTAAGATACATAACTACATAAAAAAATAAAGAATAATGTGTCACATAGCGACAATCAACATTCTTTTTGCCTTGGGAATGTTACGTTACAGTAACAGCAGTAATTTGTAATGCCCCCCCATTATACACCACGCATATCCATAAGCAGATATATTTGTGGCATTAATTACCAAAAACCATCTCAATATAGTTTTATATCTCCTCTGGTAATGGATTGCAGCTTACCTGGACAGCAGGCACCAGTGGGCCGTGCTGGGTACGTGGCCGAGGGTGCAACTGTACAGTTGTGACATCGCAACCCTACAGAAGTCCTGACAGCTCATCTATTCTAAAAATGAAAATCTCACTCTCACTCTCATTATATGACTTTCACTTTTATATTAATAAAAAAGGAGAATACTATTTTATTGCATTGCTTTAATGCAATGTCTGGCTGTTCCTTCCTCTGACAGATTACACTGTTGTATGTTGCATGTTCAACCTATACTGAAGCCATCTTCCGTCACGTTCAATACTTTAACTGATGTCTTACCTTTAAAAATAAAAAACTCATCTGTTTTTTTCCCAGTACAAAAAAAACTTGTCTTCTCTTCAGTCACATAGCTCATATTGCTCAGGTAGACTACTCTCTCTTCCACACTATCACCATATTCTTGTCACTGAGGGCCACCAGGAACTGAAGCTCGGGGTCCATTGCTACACTGTTGATGGAGGGGCCCTCCACCTGCCCGACGCCCTTCCTGACCGGAGTCGGCCACTCCAACACCTGTCAAAACAAAGAACATATTAGCAACCGAGAGGTGAGCAAAGATATGTAATCCAGGTGGACCTGATGATGTGGGTTAACTGGTCTGGCCGGACAGTAGCTGTGTGTCCATCAAATGCACTCTTTTAATCATCTTGTTGCGTGCTCCTCTGATTTTATACCTGGAGAAATGGCGCCACCTAGTGTTTATCACATGAACCAACTCCTAATATTCACACGTTTATATTTGGGGCGGGTGGGGTTCAAATGTGGTGCATCCTGTTCACTGTAAGTCCATTTGTTTGTCCATCTGCAAGTTTGTTTGTTTGCGTCGTGACAGCTAGGTACTATGGGTTTATTTGTTTTGTTTCGTTTGCAGTTTGTGGGACACTGTCTTGGTGGCCTTTTTTCTTTGTTGCTGCTAGAGCAGAGACTGTAAGCTCCTCCTGAATGGAAAGGATAACACGCTGACAAAATAATGAAATGCCACTAGTGCCAGAGTTTTCTAACAAATACAAATTTACATTATTCTGTCATGATCATTAGTGGGTAAATGAGCTCTATGTCGTAATGTTCTCTGCTAAACTCTCTTAAGATACAGTCAAAGTTCATTCATTAGGTTGAATGGTGAGAGCACTGCTTTTTGTCCATTTGTATCAATGTAAGAAGACTTTTCATTGGAGTCATTAAAAGTTAGTCCCTCAGAATAAGCCACAGAACTAATGCTTCTAAATTACTTCATTTCAAGAGTTAAATACACATCATGTCAGTAATCATCCCTCATTGCAATGGAAAGCCAGCGGTAAGTACAGCAGTTGAACCAGAAAGTTGGTCTATAAAACTGCAATAGATGTTTACAGCTCCCCAGGTTTGTTTACAATGTGCCTGATTGTCTGACTCCGTGTGTTTTTTTTCCCCAGTCGGAATGCTTTTTAGGAAATTCACCGTGTTCCCAGATCTCAGCAATTCATTTGGTGAGTGTAAAGTAATCATACCAACAGAAAAAACTAAACTATTAGAGCGTTCCCCGACAATACTGATGTTATAAGTAACAGGACATATGGAAGAGACGGATACCTCGGTGGGCTGTATGGGTTTCCCGCTCTGGACACTGTTTTTCTGCAGGTTGGTGACGTGGTAGGTCCAGAGTCTGCCTTTGTCATCACCGCACACAATGTAGGCTTGGCCTAAAGAGAGGGAATGAACACAGACACACACAGTATAACCTCAACCTGAGTTCAGGCCGGCTCTGTTACTGAAACACTAAGCTCGGGAAATACAATATACTGGAGTCCAGCCTCAAAGTGAGTCATTGACTGAAGTGGAACAGACTCAAACAAAACAAAACAAGTGGAAATGCAGCTTGAGCTTTACAGATATCACAGCACGATTCATTATATTTCATCCCACTGCTTTTGATTACGTGACCTGGACTTACCTGGACAGGTGTTGAGAGCCAGGTAAGGAATCTCAGTGTTGGTCCACTGCAGCTCAGCCAGAACCACAGCACACACTGCCCTACTCTTCTTGTCAGGCCGCTGGGTTTTGGTCCTGCTCCAGCTCCACAAGTAAATGCAACCATGCAAGTAGTTCTTGGAGGCTAGAAGGGGGAAAAAACAAGAAAACTGAAGCAAAGAGCAACCATAGAATTTAAATCAATGACCTTCTTGTGTGTTGAATTTGATTTCACATCAAACTATAAAAGTAAAAGTTCACATTTGCACATTTCACACTAATGTACAGACAGACATGTAGTTCATTAGGAGTCATGGCCATGTGTGGTCATGACACCATTATATATTAGTATTCACCTTCTGAGCATCTCTACCAAATCTAATAGCAAATAGCTGTTGAGAAATTCATTTAAAAAAACAATAAAAAAGTGTCGACCTAATGGCACTAGAGGCGAGGCCAAGCTTTGATTCATCCTCTGGAGACCATGAATTTATACAAAACACCTCTGGACCAAAGTGGTGATATTAACTCTTAAGCTTTGTAAATAAGACTACAGTGGTACACCGTAAGAGCTTCACTTACCCACAATGTCATCTGTAAGGAAACTCAGACCATCAATGGTGTGGTAGTCGTGGTCTTTGTCTTCCTTCTTATATATGGGGAAAGTTATCTCCATTTCCTTCGACCTGCTGAGAAATAAAAAAAAACAGATTAAAACTCCAGTGGACAAACTATGCAACCATCACCAATATTTTGTAGAACTGGAGAAATATCTGTTAGTATTACGTTACGTTACGCTCAACAGGTTTAAATGCAGAATGAGTCGGACTCGTCGGTTGCGTTTTGGAATTATCTGTCTTGATACTGCATATATCTGAACAAATCTCTTGAAAAAAGGGTAGGATCAGCCAAAAGTTCTCCAAACAAGCAAACAACGCAAGCATATGCACACGCGTTGGATGGTTTACCTCTTTGTGGTGTTGTTGGTGCTGAGTTGCGTGTCGTAGCAGTGCAGGCCGTCCTCGGAGGCAGTCAGAAGGTGCAAACTTGGGGATGCTGGGGGAAAGCAAATGTGCAGAGGGGTAGCGCTCATCTCCAACATCAGCAGCTGACTGGAAGGACAGACAGGACAGAAATATTCTCAAAAATCACAGCCTGAATCTACACTGCCCTGCTGCTGTTACATCAACAACAACATAATTACAATTACATAATTACAGCTGAGATTTGTTCAGACTCAAAGAGAGGACTCAGTTTGCTGATACCAAATGAAATGAAAATTTATATAATTTTAAACGTGGAATTGTTTCAAAGATTTCTGGTACAGAAAGTGTATTCTAAAGACTCATTTTTAGCGAGGTATAAAAGCAAAAACACTCACACAACTTTGAAGTTGTACTGGCTGTCCACTCCATCGATGTCCCACATCGTTATCTTGTTATCGTACGATCCCGCTGCAAGAGTAAAGGTCAACTGGTCAGACCACACACACTCATGAAAAAACATGCTGATCAGAAGAAGTAGTCATGACTCACTGAAGAGGAAGTTTCCCTTGTTGGGGTTGAAGCGGAGGACAGACAACGCCTTGCGGCTGGCTCTGAACTCCCCGTAGGCCACGTTGTTTCTAGGGTGGATCAATTTGACCAGTCCTCTCTTCCCACCTGCTGCCAGAATGCTGCAGTGCTGAGCCGAGGCCTTGCCTCCCCTGGACATCAACACTGTGGACCAGGCCAGAGAGAAGAACTCCTGTTGTGAGAAAAAGATGCAAGCCACGTTAAAGCTTATGTCATGATACAAACACTCTTTTTTTTTTTCTGTGCACACTCAGCGTTTTCCCCAGTATCAGGCCATCTAAGCTGCACCATCATAGATTCATCACACGCAGCACAAAATCAATACTTTTACTTACTACAGTTACAATATGAATCTAAAAATCAATACATAATGTGTGCTTATGCAAAATTCATGCTAGCTGCTGTAAGCATAAAATAGGCAAGCACATGACCATGGACAAAAATTTAGGAAGGAATCACAAGACTTAAGACTTGGAGAACAAATGGAGCAAACCTCTCCGTGAACTTTGTACTTCTTCATCACTATGCCTGTTTCACAGTCAATCACACAGAGAGAGTCTCCGCCACAGGTAGCAACCAAACGGCTTCCTCCACCGGCGCCTGTTCGTACAAGACAAGAGACTCTTTTTTAAAAAGGCCTTAAAATGCCTGGATGAATCTGAGATTTTTGAAATTTGTAGACAAGTACCAGTAGCATCTGGCGGCTGGAAAGCGCATGCCCAGAGCTGGGTGGAGAAGTCCTCTGAGCTGTCCTGTTTGCTGTGGCACTGGAGGACATGAAGGGGCTTCAGATGGACCGGCTGCTGGAAAGGAAGGAAACATGGACATGGGGGAAGACGGAGGGGAGGAGAAAGAGAAAGTGGTGAGAAAAAGGGGGACTAACAGTCACTGGGCATTTAATACTCACATACAGATGTAAAGCTTGAGAAAAAGAGCCTCTTACAGCTAATATCAGTTCACAGCTACACTTCCTGGAGCTCCAAAGAAAACATCTAAATCTTTAATGGCATAAAAAATAACATAAGAGTATGTAATAGCTCTATTCACATTACCTGTGTCTTGCTGCAGCTTTTTATTGCGGGCTGCGTGTCAGCATCTCTCTGCAGCTCTTCTCTGCTGACATCTTCCTCCTGTTTAACATGAGCTCCATCCTCTTTGGTTTGGCGCACTTTAGAACCTCTCCTTGGTGTCTCTGGCCTCGTCTGTCCCTTGGTGGGGGTGGAGGGCGGTTGACTTGTCTTGCGGGGGCTCATTCTGACGGCGTTGGTCTGGGTTAGAGGTTTGAGGCGGAGACTGGATTTGCGGGGACTGTCTTCAGCGGCTGGGGGATCTGTGCGCAGTATCTTGAGAGGCGTCAGGCTTATGCTGGAGTCCACTGACGGTTTCCTCTTGGTGGGAGATCTGATGTCCTGGAAAAAAAAAAAAGCAAACACAGTGCGAGCTTTAAAACAAGTTCAGAACTAATCATTTACACAACATCCTGAATTGTCCACTCAAGCTTTAAAACTGAGACTGCTACAGCCTCTGAGACACAGTGTACCGGCCATGTGTGCCAACATCCACTTGGAGTGGAAGAGGTTAATAAATACAAAAGACCTAGCTGTGATCCAACAGTGTAGAGGATGTTCCTTTCTAAAGTCACTGTGTAGTTTCAGGATCACAGTGACCACAAAGCTGTGCTATAGATGCTGAAGCAAGTCGTCTTTTAAAATCTTACACAGGTCAGTTTGGTGTCAGTAGCCTCCTTGCTCTCTGGTTCCTCTTTTGGTTCTGTCAGAGAACACAAATACTCCTTAGCCATAATCGCCACCTGAAAACCAAAAACCAAATGAGTTTTAAGACAGTAACTAAAAATGAGGGTCTGAATGTCGATGTCGAACATCCTGAACTTACCTTCCATTTAGTGAAGTCGCTGACCGAACTCGGTCCAAATTTAACCTGCTGACGGGCGGTGCTGACAAAATTTGCCTCCAAGGTGGACATTTTCTGCGCGGTGATGGGATCCGGGAGACTGAAGCTTTTCTCCCAAACTGCAATTATCTAAAATGAACAGAGACAGTTTAACTTTATAGCTCACGCAATAAAATAGGGCAACGTTGCAGTGAGTATTACATTGGATTAATACAACATTTTATGATCTTGATCATCAAAACAAGCAGCTGGTTTCATACCCTGGTCCTCAGGTTCTCTGTGTAGACGTAGCGCAAGTGGTTGGCTGTAGTGCTGACATCTTTACCGTTGTACATTCTCAGGTTGGGCAACAACACCATCAACTTGTAATTATCACTCACCTGAAGAAGAAAAGTAATATTAACAATGAGTTTAATGGTGGAGCTCCAAGGTCGCTCCCTTTGGATAGATTTTTGATTGTTTTCATGATCTGTATTTTTTTTTTTAATCTATTACAGTTGATAACGTGCTGGAGTACTCCTTAAATATTTGGTTACAATTTGTGGGCATGTTGTTTGTTTCATAAAATGTGTTAAAAAAATAATAAAATAAACAGTTCTCCTTAAATAACAAATAACTTTAGTCAGCATTTAGCTGGTTTTAAAAGAAACTGACTTTTTGCATTATTTGTCTGTTACAAATTATTTATACTTTTTTTTAACTGCTAATGTATTTCCTGAGCAAAGTATAGCAGTAATTAAAGTACAAGATGCTGGAGAGGCTGAAGCCTATCCCAGTTCACACTTGGTGAAAGGTGGGGAACAACCACAGACAGACAACCATTCACACCAGCAGACAATTTAAAAGAGTCCAGTTCACATAATCTGCATGTCTTTGAACCGTGGGAGGTAAACCCATGCAGACAGCATGAATATGCAAACTCCACACCTAAAGGCCGGCTGGTGGATTTAAGTACAGGAACTTCTTGCTGTGAGGTGACAATACAAACCACTGACCCACATTTCAGCTCGAGATTTACCAAAAAGAGGCCCCTCACCTAAAACTGAAAACTAAAAGAAAATAAAAAGCTATTAGCAAAGTCCTCACAGTGATATAAAGATTGTCCTCCATCTTGAGCTCTTCCAGAGCACTCAGAGATTCCAGAGTGGTAACGTCCTCCATCTGGTTGTCGCTGAGATCCAGGTATCGTAGTGCGGGCAGCTCCAGATTTTTGGGTAACTCCTGCAGCCTGTTCCCAGACAGATCCCACTGCTCCAGGGACTGGAGACGGGACAGCAGCTTCACTGGAAGGTCCTGGTGCTTCAGCCCCAGCTTAGATAGACTGAACAGCAGAAAGATTCAGTCAGCGTCCATAAAGCAGGAAATTTACTTTAAAATGAAGAATGGTACTCCTCAGTCACATACGCAAACAGAGACAATACAGACAACGCAGCAATATTTCCATGAAGGTTTTTTCTTCCCCTTTAGAAGACTTAACAAGGAGGATGAAGAATGAAAGCATGCTTACTTCAGTGTCTTGATTTGCTCCAGTTTGTTGGTTTTTGGAGAGCCTTTCTCCAGTAAAAGTTTCTCAGTTATTTTCTCCATTGATTATCTGTAGAAAAGGACCACAGTTAAGTAATTAATATGCGAGAGACGCAACTGTAGAGCAAAGACGGCGTATTAAAGAGTCAACAGCTGCCTTCTGTTGAAAAATTCAAGTCTGTTGCGGCACTAATCCCACCAAGCATCACTGATGGGTATGTTCATACGTGTGCTCTGCCGCTGCTTCAATACAAGAGTGTACTGACCACACCCTGAGTACTCCTACAGTAACTCCTCCGCCTCTCCACAGCGAGATCTTCCCTGTCATCAATGAATATGCTCTAAATGCGCTCATGTTAATTCTACACGTTATTAAACATGAATAATTATAAAGCAGTGGATACTAGTATTACAAGACGCTGAGATCACTGTTGATGTTGAGGCTCAGTCTCTTTGTTCCAGAGGTTTCAGTCAAGTTTGCATTTGTGGCCTTCGGCTGCTCGTTTGCTGACCCAATCACAGCATGTGGTGTTAAAGCATTGGTATGCATGTCTGGACAAAACCGCCTGTTGTTGGTGGTAGTCTGTATGTTATTGTGGCTATAACTATTCTTAAACTCTGCCTTACAACAAGGTGAAATCCAGTGTGTGTGTTTACAATCCACCTGGTCAAAAAAAAAAAGTAGTGTACTCCATTACTATCTGCAGAAATGCCCCAATGGACCGTGTGTTTCAATACAATCTTGTAAAATACAACCATTGTTTATGTAAGTCTTGTTTTATTATTGAATCTCTTTTATGACCGGAAGGTTTCCTGCAATAAAAAAACACATTCACTGTGAGTGTATATCCACTTCACACAGAAGAGGCCACTCACCTGAGTTGTTATTGTTAGACACAATAACAAAACATGTTTCGGCCACACCTGGAGGTTTTAACCCCGAACAAAATGAGCTTTTCGAATATGAGATCAGAGATTTCAAATCTATGTTTTCTGCTTTTATCACGATACAGCTGTTGAGAAAATGTATTATGCTCGAAAGATGTTTTTTTTTTCTCAGCGTCTACAGAGGTTAGCGAGCCACGTTGGGAGCACCGAGTACCAAGTCTTTGTATGTCTTAGCATTACAGACGATAAACCTCTCGTACTTGAGTTGTATTGGACATCCCAAACGTTTATTTCCCGTAAGCAAACGTTAGGAGTCATGAATTTGTTCATATTAAAGGATAAATTACTTACCAGTACTCCAGCAACCTCACTGAACTCACTGCTAAAGTAGAAACCGAGATTTCCCGGGGAAACTCTGCGTATATCCGGTGGGCGTGGTTTAAGTCTACTTTTTAAACCCTGAATACTGCCTGCCAGGCAAAAACCTACTGCCCAAAGTTACATTGTATATAACTATATATAAAAGAAAGTATCATTCAAAAGTCCATGTTTTCAATCTTTGAAAATGATCTCTACGAAAAAAAAAATGAAATTGAATGAATTGAATGAAAAATGAACATTTTTACATTTTATGTTATATCATTTTTCCCCTTTGTTTTTTGTTTTTTTTTCCATACTGTATGTTTTTGTAATTTATGACAATGTATTATTTATTATCTCTTTGCTTATTTTTATTTTTTTATTTTTTTTGGTCAGCGCTGCTTGCATTATTTCCTATATCCTATAAAAATATATCCTATATATACAATCTCAATATTGCACTAATCTGTTAAATGATGTCATTCATTTTCTACAGCCTATTTTAATTGTATATGTTTTTTTCTTATCTCTATTTGTAGTTCTATTTCTTATTTCTATAAAAACTTGTATTTCTATTTGTTTGTCAATAGCACAGGCAAACAAATAGAAATAAAAGTTCATACAGATGAAAATGTGTGTATTATATGTATATTATATGTATTATTGAGTTAAAACATGTCTGTGTTAATAAAACTAACTCCCATGACTTTTCGTTTGAGCTTTCTTATTGAAAATGGTTAAATAAACCAGCGTGTGGAGGATGAGACCAAACATTTCGGTAGGTGGCGATGTTAATCTTTGTTTTAACAGGTTCACCAACAACAGCACGAGAAGAAGATGCAGGATGATGGCTCCTGACAGCATTGGCGGTGGCGCTTCGTGTGCTTGTAAAGGCATTAGGCGGTGTCTCGTATGTGAACAGTTAAAAGGAAAGGGACAGCTGAAGGCGAATGAACCAAAGGTAAACATATCATGGCTGAAATATATATTTAAACGTTGTTTTATGAGCGGGAAACGTGAGTAGCTGCGGCTAGCTCCACTCACAGATAGCTATGGATGCCCTCATAGGACATTAATCTGCCAGAAAGTTACTGAAGTAACGTGCAACGTTGCCTTTTGTACAGTATTTTGTCGTTATTACGACATAATAAGTATATATGTTGTTTATTATCGTCATAACCTGATGTCTGTGTCCTGTACACTCACCTCTGCTTGACTGTGTGGTATTTCACTTGCTGGTCTGGAAGTGACTCATGTCATGGCACCTGAATGTCACAAACTGTCATGACAAATGATAATATCAGCACTGCCATGTCACCTTAAAGTAGAGTAGACCTAAAATTATTATTTTGTTTTGGTCCGTGTAGATTGTGCATCATTTCCTCTACGATCCGCAGACCAGGCTGGCCGTTTGTAAAGATGCCACGGCTGCATCCTTCCTCTTTCCTGGTGTCTTCCTGTGGGAAAACTTCATATCAGAAGAGGAGGAGGAAAAGCTGATAAGCTCGATGGACCAGGATGTGTGGACTGAGTCCCAGTCTGGTCGAAGGAAACAGGTTAGGTGGAACACGTGTTGTTTTGTTTGCCTCCCTTAACTTTGTAATTGGTCTTCCAGGGTCATGGCACATGTCACATAGTTTAACAATGAGAGTGTTCATTGGACAAACCTGTAAAACTGTGTTGTACTGGTTGTACCCGGTGTAATACCTGTAAATTTGTTTTGCGGCCAACTCACTAGCTTCAACTTAATTTTATTAAACTGTGCTCACCAGTGTCAAAAATCTGTCTTCTTACACCAGAAACTACAGTTTTGGCATGTGCTGTAGGAAATTGCAGCATCTGTGATGAAACTCACAGGCCTCTGAAGTGGCACTGGCTAATTCTAAATGACCTTGGTGAGATTTTGTGCATTGCATAAAGTTTGCCAGGTGGCATTGGTAATGTATGCATGGTGTCTAAAGGGTCCTCTGCTGATAGTATGGACAGAGATGGACTAGATCATTTTTGATATGCAGTAACTAACATTACTAACTATGCAGATTGTACCATTAAAAATCCAAATTATTGGACAATATTACACAGCTTTGTCAAAATACTTTACAATACATTTCTTTGTGTCCCATGAATGTTACATTATTAGTAGTATTATTTGAAATAAATAAAGTTTTTTCTCATTATGTTGCAGGATTTTGGCCCAAAAGTTAACTTCAAGAAAAAGAAAGTGCGTGTAGGTGGCTTCAGTGGACTCCCGGCTTTGAGCCAAAAACTAATGCTTCGGATGCAGCAAGAGCCAAGTCTAGCAGGCTTTAAACCAGTGGAGCAGTGCAACCTTGATTACCATCCTCAGCGAGGCTCCGCCATCGATCCACACCTAGACGACTCCTGGCTGTGGGGGGAACGCCTGGTCACCATCAACATGTTGTCAGACACCACACTCACCATGTCCCTTGAACAGGGCCTGCCAGAGCTGGGACTAGCAGAGGAAATCCACATAGCTGTGCAGCTTCCTCGCAGAGCTTTAGTAGTGTTATACGGTGAGGCGCGGCACAGATGGAAACATGCCATTCACAGGGAGGATGTGCACGGGCGTAGAGTTTGCAGCACCTACAGAGAGCTGTCTGCAGAGTTCCTACCCGGAGGTCAGCAGGCAGAGCTGGGAGCTCAGCTGTTGAACATTGCTTTGAGCTTCCAAGGAACTCCAATATAGGCCAGTGTGATGATGCACAGGAATATACTGTCAGAGGTCAGCATCCAGATTCCTTGGACATATCTTAGGGTTTTAAATTTTGGCTAAGAAGGCCACACTTCTTGGCAGCATTTGGCATAGCCTATGAATTTAATATCCTTGGTACTTTTGTGATTTTGTTTTCCAATCCATGGGCACTGAAATGGGACCTCACCTTTCATAGTGTCTGTCAAAAACATGTCCAAGGTCATTTAAGAGACTACAAGCTTTGTTTCATTTTGGAATAATCAACAATGCTCCTGAGACTCAAAGCACCACTTAGTTCTGCACCTTGAATAGTTGAATGTAACTGTTTTTGAAGCAGATGCATCTTGATGAATTCAAATTCAAACACAAATTTATATCACATTAAATTATAAAAATGCAGTTATTACATGAGTTTCAGACTGACTGTCCTTCACAAATGTGGTTGCTATTGTTGTTAATAACATGAACGTTCAGGTAGTCCAAAAATATGCCACAACATACATCAGTTTGTCCTTGAATATTGTAACTGTTTTATTTAATAGGGAACGGTTTCTTGCCAGAGGTATATTTGTCCAGTAGATATGGGCCAAGAAATACATGCAATGTATTTTAATAAAAAATAAAAACACGTTTGATACACACTTTGCCTCACTGTGTGTGTTTATGTTCCCTGCAGTTGTGACTGAAGCTGGGGGTGTCTCAGATTTCGTACATTATCGTAGCTGTGCCTTTGGTGTGGCTGATCAGCGGTAATGTGAAGACATGGCCACACAGGCGCACTGCTGGCACCAGCTGGTCTGAGGTTGAGCTCCTCAGCCGCTGCAGTACACGGGAGCATCTTAGTAAAGAGGTGGCTGTCGATGTGAAGGTCACCGTCATTCTTACCATCCATTATACACACTTTCAAAGGACCATACCAGTGTTTTTCTTTTATGATTAGGCTCATTTACTACTTTGCAAACCATGTTCCAGCATTTTAGATCTTTTAATGTGTTTCCTCTCAGGCTACCAATGCCTTTCATTCACTACACCATTCACAGACAACCACATTCATACCTGGCCACTGGGAGCTGCCAATTTCTGTGGCCTCAAAGACGAGCTAACTGGCATTCCTTGCAGGATAAACAAGGAAAATATGTACACTCTTTCCTACTTTTCACTGCAATTTCCCTCTAGATAAATTAACAAGTTGCAAACTTATTTTATATTAGTCTAAACAATACACGAAAAGAATGAATTAAACTGTGTTTTCAGCTCAAAAGCAGCGAAGCTTTAACTTTTTATGTAGTCTTTTATCCTGCATTGGAGTACTTTGACATTGTAATACTCGACATTTATTTTGGCTCATATTAATCGCACGTTTGCATTATTCGTTGACCATACCTTTATTTTGAAGGCCTCAGCCGGACATCCTTGTTTACGCTAACTGCTGGCTTGCCGTTGGCTGGAGCTGCTGCACAACCTGTTTGTTGATCGCTCTGTGTGGCTTATTAACAGCCCGACTTTATTATGAGCCGGGTTGATTTCTCAGGGGGTTTTAACTTGCCGTCGCCGGGAAGAGATAGCTAGCTGTCTGACAGCACATACAGCAACACAGCGAGTATGTCCTGAGCTTTTATCTGGCGACGGCATTAAACAAGAGAGAGGCTTTTCAAATGTAGCTTGTTAGCTAGCTGCGTCGCTCACAGTGTACACACAGCCTTTTTTTTGTTCTGCTCTTGAACAGGCTCTGCATGGCAAATTAGTCCGATAGAGCGCCAGAAAAAAACAGCGGTTGTTCTGTTGAAAAACGTGTCAGGAGTAATACCTGGTTGTCAACCTTCAGCCCCGGGGCTAACCCCCGGTCGCCGACCGAATTAATGGCCGGAAATCCGAGGAGGGGCGCCGGTCTCATCGGCTTGATGAAGGACGCCTTTCAGCCCCACCAGCAGCCTCCCCAGCCTCACCAACCTGCAGTGGTCGATAAGAAAATGGTGGAGAAATGCTGGAAACTCATGGATAAGGTACTGACAGTGTTTTTTAGGGAACTGAAAATAAGTCATTTGAGTTTTGTGAGTTATCACTTGTTCCACATCAGAAAATATTCTCTCCCACTTGCCTCATTTTTCTTATAACTATGGGTGGAAAAAATACTGTTTTTGACATGATCTTCTTACATCTGGACTTCTCTGTTAGTTAGACACATATTTTGTCATGACCTAGAGTGAAACTGGTTCTCACCTTGAATAAATGTGAGTCCTACTAAACATCCAGGATTAAATTTAATCTCAGAGATTCATATAGAAGTTTTGGCACAGCACTGAGCTGTGGAGCTACATTTTCTTATGAGCAACAGCACAGCTCCCCGGTGCATTATCTAATTGGGACACTTTGCTGTAAATTAGGTCACATTGTAGGTAATCTGTTGATCTTTTTTGTCATGGTCTTTGTGGAAACACTTAAAGGGCACACGGATGTCTTTATGATCGATATTAGATCAAAAGAGATGTGTGTGTGTGTGTGTGTGTGTGTGTGTGTGTGTGTGTGTGTGACTTTTTTTTAAAAATATATTCACTGCTAACTGTCACTTTCCAGTTTATCTTCTGAGCAATCTTAACTGAGCTACACACAAAGCAGAGAGAGACAAGGAGATCACAAGAGACTCATTTGGGGGGGCCTGTTTGAAGAAGTGAGTCAGATCTCAGATAAGACAGAGTACAACCATGTTGGTGCAGTGTACTGTGCAAAAAAGTACCTCATCTGCACCTGCATTAATGTGGTGTCTTCATGTCACATGGCACTGACTGATCCTTTTTGTTTTAAAACACGCTTTTCACCTGGATCATACCCTTTTACAATTAGGACCGGGTGATAATACAGCGTTAGTGTTTACGGCCTTGCAGTGGGAAAGTGTGTCTGTCTGTGTTTTGTTGCGTTGAACATCAGGTTTCCTACTTTGCATACATTTTTCGAATGGTTGCATGTTGACTAGAGCCTGACTGATACTGGATTTTTATTTTAGTTGCAAATAACTATACATTTAAAAAAAAAACACCACACACAAAAGAATGTAAGCAATAGATTTAAGTTACCCCAAGGATCTTTTTCTGCGCTCCCAACTCCCTTTATTCAGACATGCAGTTTACAATATTTTTGTCAAGTGTCATGTTGTAAAGCACGAGAAACACTGACACACACGGTATGTTGCTTTCACGGTTTAACACCTAATGTATGTTTCAGTGGAAATCAACACTTACTCTTCCTGTTTTTGCTTCAAAAGCCAAAAGAAAAATGCCCCTAAATTTTTAAAGGAAACCGCCACAGTCAGTTTTTTACACACTTCATCCAGTTGAACTAAATTAGTAAGTGTGAAAGCTCCTTATTAGGTCTTTGTTGGGCCACTAAAGCCTCGTTAACTTTCGATAAACTTTGAAATGTATTTTTGCACAGAAGAGGACTCTGGTGCTTTTGGAAGTGATCTTGTTTTAATCCACGTACGGGCCTATCCTGAAATATCATCTTTCGCCTTTTTGTGTTTCCCATTCAGGTGGTGCGTTTGTGCCAGAACCCTAAGGTGGCATTGAAGAACAGCCCACCCTACATCCTGGACCTGTTGCCAGATACTTACCAACACCTACGCACCATTCTGTCCCGATACGAGGGCAAAATAGAAATCCTTGGGGAGAATGAATATTTCCGTGTGGTCATGGAGAACTTGACCAACAAGACAAAGCAGACCATGAGCCTTTTTAAGGAGGCCAAGGAGAGGATGTATGAGGAGAACTCCCAGCCCAGGTAGGCTTATATCCTGATGAAATGTCATTGATCCTTACGGGTGAAATAGTCTGTTGCAGCAAGACGCAGCAGCATGGGGGGAAAAAAGAGTCGTGGATCAGGCAAAGTGCTTGGGTAACTGACAGATGTTACAAAGATCAGGCTTATCATTGTTTGAGTTGGCTCCACATCCAGATCATGAGTGTATTAAAGTGCCTAATTGGCAGTACGGCTGCTGACTGAAACCTCTTTGCTATAAGCAGTATGGTCTCAAAGTTAATTCACCATGGATTACATGGCTTTACAGTACAGAGTTGTGCTTAGTATTGGTTGATCTAAGTGAAGTGAAGTGAAAACCCTTTGTACATATCCAGTCTGTGTTATTTACAAAGTAGATGCAAACCAAACTGAAAAAACAAACTTGTATGTAAAGTAATTCAAAGTAGGTCCTGCATCCATTTTCACCAGTGTCTCCATTACAGATTATGATGAACAGAATTTAGAAACATTTCAAAGTAACTCATTTACCTTTTGAGCATTTTGAACAGCTGCTGTTATATTTCCTCAACATTAAGTTGGTAGTGACCTGTTGACATAATTACTTAATTAGCTTAACATAATTAACCTCTGTAAACAGATATCTACATATGAGTGCAGAATCAGTTCGCAGTGGACAAGATTTTGGTATTTTAAGTCTTCTGGTTTTCCTTTGTCATCCAAGTAGTGTTGACCAATCACGTTTGAGCGTGCTTTGGTTGCATGCCGGTAAACGGATTAAAAGAGGAGGAACATGTTTGCCAAAATGCTATCTCAACTTCCGATGACAGCATAGCTTTTTAAAAATGTATCTTGTGTAACGATCCGTTCATAGACATCATCTGACAGTATATTCTCCATCTCATGCCCCAAGTTAGTCAGACTGTAAACAATGAAAGGCGCGTGGAAGAGGAAGTCTTGGCCCGGATATCTGCTATCCTTTATCCGTACAACCACTGACTACACCAGAAGCCCTGAAACATTGGTCATTGCCCTCAGAGGCTGAACGATCTGCTCATCTTTTTTGAGGTTCCTAAGAAGTTTGTCTACACTCTATTTTACACTTTTCGTCACTGTAATAGAATGCAGCTCATGAGTACCTTTTGGTAAAAGTAGACCAGCCATGTGATCTGAAGTCAAATCTGTTGAATTAATGATGAAGGCATGGTGAAACTGTCGCAATCACATCCACTTCCTCTGTTTCTCAGAAAAGTCTTACTAAGCAAAAGTCCCTTCCTCTGACACACTCTGATTTTTATCAAGCATTTCCTCTTAAAGACTCTTCATCAACAACTATTGTGACAGTTGATCACCAGCACTTTACCGAGTACTCAACCATTCACTGTGTTGCATTTATAATCACACATTGGGGTTAGAGCTGTCATTGTGAAGCTGATGTGTTTAAAAGCCTATAAAGTCTATTCTGCCGTGTTTTCTCTTCTCTATGCTTATGAGTTTAATAAGAATATAGTTTTTCTTCTTAAAAGGCAAACAATATTTTTAGATTTTAGATTCTTTACTTTGATGACAACTTTGCACACTCTTGGCATTCTCTCAGTCAGCTTCACAAGGTCATCACCTGGAAAGGCTCTCCGACAGTCTTGAAGGACTTCTCATATTTGCTGAGCATTTGTTTCCTTCACTCCAACTTAACCCAGACCATCTCAACTGGTTTTAGGTCAGGTCATTGTAGAGGCTGTGTTATCTTATGCAGCACCCCATCACTCTTCTTGTTGGTAATAGCTCTGACATAGCCTGGAGGTGTGTTTGGGGTCATTGCCCTCTTCAAAAACAAATGATGTTGTCACTCAGCGCAAACCAGATGGGATGGCATGTCACTGCATAATGCGTGCCTTAAATTTTTAATAAATCACCAACAGTGTTACCACCAAAGCATCTGCACACCATCACACCCTCTCCCTCCTGCTTTAAAGTGGGAACCACACATGCAGAAGCCATCCGTTCATCATCTCCATGTCTCACAAAGACAGAACGATTCAAACAAAAATCTCAGATTTGGTCTCATCATGCCAAAGTACAGATTTCTACTGGTCTAATGTCCATTTCTTGTGTTTCTAAGTTGAGATGTGTCTGCTACTTGAACTCTGAAGTATTTATGTGAGCTGTAAACTGAGGTGTTGCTCATGATAGCCAGTTTGATTATAGCATTGAAGGTTTTTGCATCTGCAAAGCTCTTGAAATTTTCCGGATTGACTGACCTTCATGTTTTAAAGTAATGATGGACTGTCATTTCTCTTTACTTAGTTGGGCGTTTCTTGCCATAATATGCATTGCTATAGTGGTGGAATTAGACCATTTACTGTTTTTTTCAACACAACTGATGGTCTGAAATGTGTAAAAGAAGGCTAGAAATTCCTCTAATTATCTTTAGACAAGGCACACCTGTTAAATGAAAACCATTCCAGGTGACTACCTTGTGAATCTGATTGAGAGAATGCCAAGAGTGTGCAAAGCTGTCATCAAAACAAAATGTGGTTACTTTAAAGAATCAAAAATTCAGTTTACCACATAATTATATATGTGTCATTTCATATTTGATCCCATCTCTCTTCAGTGTTGATCTAGAAAGTAATAAAATACTGAAGAAACATTGAATCAGAAGATGTTTGACTGGTACTGTACATGTTATTCAAACCCCTGTAATCTGGACAAATATGAGAACTTGATGATAAATTGATAATAAAACTGATAGCATCCTTTACTAACTTGTATTTGTTTCTGTTGCTCTCTCTCTTCCTCTCCTGTTACTCAGGCGAAACCTTACCAAGCTGTCTCTGATCTTCAGTCACATGCTAGCAGAGCTAAAAGCCATCTTCCCCAATGGCTTATTTCAGGGCGACAACTTCAGGATCACCAAAGCTGATGCTGCTGAATTTTGGAGACGGTCGTTTGGAGACAAGTGAGTTTTTGTTTATCAAATATTGAACATGTCAAAAGGGGAACTTGGAATTATGTAAATTCAGGCGTTGGCTTCCACACTAAACTTGCAAATTAATGTGTCGTTTCATGATTAGAACTCGTTTTGCAAGTATTTATTTTTTATTCTAGTTAGAGTTAAATTTGACTCACTGTTTCTAGTTTTTCTTGTTTTTAGCCTTCCATTCATTTGATTATGCTGCCACAGTGTTTTGAGATAGTGAGAAAGTATGTTTATTCAAAGTCTGTAACTCTGTGGCCCCCTCCCACCCATGTGCTGCAGGACCATAGTGCCATGGAGGACATTTCGTCAGGCCCTCCATGAGTTTCACCCCATCAGCTTGGGCTTGGAGGCCATGGCTCTCAAGTCCACCATCGACCTCACCTGCAATGACTACATCTCTGTCTTTGAGTTTGACATCTTCACCAGGCTTTTCCAGGTGAGGCACAGTAACAACAAAGTGTCCCGGGGACGTCACAGTATCCACAGATCCATGGAGTAATTCAATAAAACAAAGTCTGAACTCTGAAATCACATTCCAGCCAAAGGCAATTACATTTAGTGGCTTTCAGTCATGAGTGAGTTTAGAGAATCAAACATTATGCTGGGTGGAGTAGAAAAACATTTGCAATTTCAGCTGAGTGCAAAGCTGGCATGTGTCGGCTTTGGCCACCACTTTTGTAGCGAGTCCAGCTGAAATCTCTGCTCTGAAGATAGAGAAGTAGATGAGATGGACTCCACATAGAAACAGAATTCCGGCTTTCCAAACTTCAAGTTTGTGGGCTGCTGCTGTACTTAAGAAATGCGGCCTTTCCTTGCTTGCGTGATCACATTAACAGATATTATGCCAAGTTTCAACAGTGTCTTGAATCCGCAGCTTTACATACAGTAATACGTGCGAGTTAAAGGTTTGAGTTCACCAAGAATTAAGGGAGCACATGTCGCCCGCAATTTTGGAAAATGGATGCTTGAGAACTTAGAGGACCGACACATAAAAACATTGCACAAAAACAGTGGTCAGAAACTGCTTATGTATCCTATACATAAACATATATTTTTGCTTGTCTGTGTGTGCGTGTGTGTGTGTGGTGTGTAGCCGTGGTCATCTCTTTTAAGGAACTGGAACAGTCTGGCAGTCACACACCCTGGTTACATGGCCTTCCTAACCTACGACGAGGTCAAGGCTCGGCTGCACAGGTTCATCCACAAACCTGGCAGGTGAGACACAGATGAGCTGTACATCTTTTAAACACTTTTTCAAAAACATTTTTTGCATCATCACCATGTGTGGAGCAGAGGGAAGTACAGAAATAAAAATGTTGCTTCCCTCATGATTTTTAAGAATGAAAGAATGAAGTAATAGGTCAAGAGTCAGCTTCCCAACTGCACTTGACATATTTTTTTTTTCAACTGAACACTGTTGGTGTGTATTGTTGGTTGAAACTGTTGTCTTTCTCTCAGCTACATCTTCAGACTGAGCTGCACTCGGCTGGGCCAGTGGGCTATCGGCTACGTGACAGCTGACGGGAACATCCTGCAGACCATCCCCCATAACAAACCACTCTTCCAAGCTCTCATTGATGGATACAGAGAGGGATTGTGAGTCTCACTACAACAGTGTCAATGCACCAGTTTATACATTTTAGGCTACATTATGTTATAGATTATACACGCATCTAGGAATGGCTAAAATAAAGTTTACTGGTAGAGAATATTTCCGTTGAACATGTCAGTATATACCGCTTTAATGATCAAAACTTTTTTTCTTGTAGGCATGCATCTTGTTGCAAAATGCAAATTGTGTCTTTAAAAGTATCAAACATTCCTCCACGGTGGACCTTAAAGCCGCCTGTACAAAGTTGTAAAAAGGCTTGTTGCTTGGTGGAGGACAGCTCATACTGAGAACAGTTACAACTGATTCTGACGACAAAAAATGTCAACACATTTAGAGAAACTTCTCAAACACTTCCTGCAGCATAATCCTCCTCTTTGCCTTTAATACACATCTCTCTTCACATCATCATGTTGTCATCACTTCACCAATAAAATAATGAACTTTGTAAGTGTTTGAATCAGCCATCGGACGTGAGAGGAAGTATTGTTTAAATGCACGTCGCTGTTCGGCCGAGGCAGGGATTCTTGATCTTAAGGCTGCTGTCATCAGTATTTGTTTGTGTGTGTCTGTTTACATGTGCGGCGGTTCTCCAGCTATCTGTTCCCAGATGGTCGCGCACAGAACCCAGACTTAACAGGGCTGTGTGAACCTTCTCCACAGGACCACATCAAAGTTACTCAGGTTTGTTTCTCATCTGTAAACCAGTCAGTTTACAAGTGCAGTAGCCGCACTGCAAAAGGTACTGCCTAACATGCTTGTTATGCCACAGTATATAGACTGCTTGTTATGGATGCATATTAAACAAAAACACTAATTCTAATGTTTTCAATAAATAAAATTGTACTGAATTGATGAGCTTGTAGCTTCAGTATAACCAACCTGTCTTCTTCTTTCCCCCCTGTAGGAGCAGTATGAGCTGTACTGTGAGATGGGCTCCACGTTCCAGCTTTGTAAGATCTGTGCAGAGAACGACAAGGACGTGAAGATCGAGCCTTGCAGACACCTGATGTGCACCTCCTGTCTGACTGCCTGGCAGGTGAGGCTGTCTACACGCTAGAAAGTTTTATTACGTTGTTTTCCAGCAGCTCAGTAAATCCGGACAGCCAGAAGGGAAGTACAAATATTTCTATGGATGTCAGATTTTGAGCCGTGACAAAGACTTGAACAGACCATATAAGTGTTGTTTTTAGCATAGCAGTGTTTGATAAGCTACTGGCTGCATAGGAGGGGAGTCGGCCGTCAAAACAGACAACGCCAAACACTGTACAGTATCTAATATCACTATCAATTTACAGCCTGGATTAAATTTACACTCTCCGGGTATATTTAGTTTTCAAGACGAAGAAGAGCGAAAGAAGAGGTAGAGCCTGTGACGAGTCGAGAGGGAGAGACAGTGGTGTCAAAAAGTTCAGCAATTTCTAATTCTAAGCAACTGAGTTATGACTTGATGAACAAAACTGTGGCAAAACTATAAATGACGACTCTATAAGCATAAAATGCTATTTTCAGGTATTCCCGTACTTGATTCTATTACAAATGCTGCTGTACTGCAGGTTTAACAAAACAAAACTCAGTTGGCATCAGCTGATATGACTCGTCTGCAAACTGAATTGAAACATAATTGAGGCATCGCTCTTTGATGTCAGAGTGAACTTCCACTTTGTTTGTTGTTCTGGATAAATTCACTGCAGATGTTCTGCTATCAACACTGCTTTCCTTTCTCTCTTCACCATTTTATAAACCTCAGAGGTCTTTTAATCAGTCTCCGTTTAGCTTCTGCGCTGTTTTTTGTTTTTCACTTTAGTTGCTTCAGTTTATCCATCTGACGTGGATTGGTAGTTTGCAATTTCCCTTTATTCTGCCCTTTGAGCTTGTTGGACAGATGCCCTGTAATTTGTGTTTGACGTTAAGTGTCCCATACTGTATATGACGAAGGCCTCAGATTTTACACTTTCCTTCCTGTTTTTGTACATCAGGAATCGGAGGGCCAAGGCTGCCCATTTTGTCGCTGCGAGATTAAAGGCACAGAGCCCATCGTAGTGGACCCCTTCCACCCGAAGGCCAGCGGTTCTTCCTTTGCTGGTTTCCAGGGGTCCAGTCGAGCAGAAGCTGCCGCCAATGATGAGGATGAGGACGATCGCCTGGAGGACCAGCACCTTGTCATGAGCAGGCTGGCCTGCACCAAGGTAACACCAAGGATCCGATTTAGTCATTGGAATCCATGTGGGGTTATTTTAGTCACTGCTCATTCAGCGTAGTGTCATTGCTTTGTGCTATGCAGCATCTCTCAATTTTTCATATGCGTTTATGTGTGCAGGTAGAGCGCCCACCATCTCCAGTGTCTCAACTGCCCCCGGTACCCCCAAGACTGGACCTCCTGCAGCAGAGACCCTCCAGCTCCCACAGTGCGCAGGGTCAGGGAGCCACACCCAAGGTATGTGCGTCTGTTTGTGTGAGTGCGAGTTTCTCGCTGCTTGTTTGTGGATTAGGACAAAACAATACGTGCATTCCCACAGGTACATTTCAGGAGTTATTGTTCATTGTAAGTGCCCCCCCCCCTCTCCAAAATTGCTGTAAAAAAACATCTTTTCTAATGAGATTTCCACAGAAGAGCTGGAGGACATAATGTACTGTTCTCATTCGGTGCAAAAAGTACACTCATATTTCCTGCCAACCTTTAAGCTGTCACATATTCATTTAAATAACCATTTGCATATCAAACAAGTCATACAAGTACACATTAATGTGGACATCAAGTTCCTGTAAGCCATGCCTAAATCTTGGTATTTACAATAGCTATTTATGTGTATGTAACAAAGCTATTGATCCAGGTCCCAATCAGTACAGAGCTGCATGGATGTGTGCGTACGCGTGTCTTCACATTTCATCCACTCCTGCCTCGACCCCCAGATTGCAGCCACACATAGAGACAAGCCTCTACCTCTGCCTCCGGCCCTGAGAGAGCTGCCCCCTCCTCCCCCTCCCGAACGCCCCTCCCTGGTCGGTTCAGACTCCAGACTCCAGAGGAGACCTCTGCCCTCCACTCCTGACCAGCCCGCCTGGGCTTCCAACTACATGGTCCCACGCCCGGTAACCAAGGCCCTGTCATCCCTGTCCTCGACCCCTCAGAGCAACGGAACCAGTGGCGAGGGAAGCAAACCCCAGGCAGCGACTAATGCTATCTACTGCCTGGCTGCAAGGTACTGAGCTCAGAGAACTGTAGAGGAAAAAAAAATACTATAAATGGATGAATTTAAGTTATGTTCTCTCAACTTTTAATTACCTCAACTGCAGAAAGCACAGTCCTTCATTTGAAGTAGTCTTACATTTACACAGTCTTTTTAAGTCCCTCTGTTTGTTAAATATATTCGGTCATACTTTTGTACAAAGCCTCCTTTTGTTTTCTGATCCATTCCCTGTTGTGTAACATTTTTGTTTACAACATTATACTGTTAGGAAAAACCCACCACTTCCTATTTCCATTTTAAATTAAAAGCCCTGCAGTATTTAAGTTGATGGAATCCCTTCATACTGTAGCTTAGCCAGGCTTTTACTGTGAAATATTCGCAGGATTGCATCGTGTAAAATTCAGTGACTTGCTCTGTTGTATTGCACTATTTTAAACGTAGCTCCTGCCATCTTGTGGCACTTGTACTTCACTACAAAACACAATCTGGCTGCGACGAAATGTGCGTTACGCTTAATTAGCATGCACATTATATAACTGTGAGTTTATCCACCCTTAATTAGCTTGGGTTGACTACACCCCAGTCATTGTTTAAGAGCCAGCATTTATTTGTGTTTGTTTGAGGGAACATGCCGAGTAAAGTTCATTTAACTGTGGGTCAGTTAAATGATGTTAATGTTGTCGCATTGTTCTGGACAGACAGCTTCTAAGTCTGACAGGTTGACGTTTTAAGTGTCGCCCAGTGGCAAAGCGTGGGAATAATACAGCATGTGAGGAAGTAATCCGAGCCAGGCCTTTGAAAATATAAATCATAATGTGTGTGGTGTACCCTGGTGTGGTGTACCCTGGTGCAGTAACAATACATTAACCTCAAAAATATCAGTGCATGTTTCTATACTGAAAACTCAAGGTTCATTTACTTAGTTAAGGCTGGGGAATATAGCTTAAGTCTTCGAGAGTCGCTAAGTTTCAGATTTTCTCACTGCATGTGTATTCCCACACTCAGATTTTATTATAGCTGTAAAACTGCACAATTTTATCTGATTTATAAACCACACATGGACAAAGTCCCACCATGCTTTGTGTTTTCTGTATACGGTCAGAGCTCCGCCACCGCCACTGGTGTCGAGCGGGGAGAAGTCGTCGTCTGACTGTGAGGAGAATGAGTACATGAGTCCCACCTCTCTGCCAGCCTCTGGTGCCCCATGGGTTATAACAGGCTCCTTGGTGCCCCCACCACCGGTCCAGGCGAACCACCACAATGACATCAGGTAAACAAGCGAACAAGTGCTCATGCAGCGGCTCCCCGAAGGCTTTCATCATCCTGTAATTATCACGAAGTGTTCATTTAAGTGAGCATGAGACTAAAAGTGTTTTATCTATTGCATGAATATACCTAACATAAAATTGTCCAAGCCATTTTATTTCCATTGTTCTCTTCCCACGTTGCTCTGCCGCTCAGGATCAGTCAAATAGATGTGTCGGTGTATCACAACGAGGAATGCAACAAACCCAACATCATTATTTTACTACGCATGTAACAGAACAGCCAATACTACAAACGGAGAACGTTTGTTCTCATTAGTATTTGAGGAGAGGAGGCCACAGGAGGGAGCTTGAGTCTGAGATTAGAAACCAAAATGTGTCCACTCCATCCTCCAAGCCTTGTTCACATAGTACT
This sequence comes from Protonibea diacanthus, assembly GCA_028641955.1. Lineage (NCBI taxonomy): Eukaryota > Metazoa > Chordata > Actinopteri > Sciaenidae > Protonibea > Protonibea diacanthus. The sequence continues at coordinate 14,110,733 of CM053990.1, forward strand.
AGTTCACACAGCAGTAGCACTCTGCAGGACCTGTAAACGGACTTTAGTGTGTTAAATCTCTGAACCTCACCTTGCATTTGCCAAACAGCACATCAAAGTAATGCAGTTGGTTTCTTTAGAGTGTAAATTCAGGTCAGTTCATGAAGGGCAGGTTTCCTAATCTGATTTATTACTTACTCTGTAAAAAGGTTGACTTGTCAGGTTCCTGTAATGAAAGAGAGTCTTCTAAACAGTTTAATCTTAAATCTCACTAGAGATATTTAGACTGTGTCAGACATTTTGAAGGATTCACAGACCACTGACTGTTATAAATACAGTAGTCAGTGAACTGCTGCAATAATTTATCTGGAGAAGTTATTTTTGTCCACCAGGGGGCTCTAGAGCCTTGGGTTTGTTTCTCCATGGGTGTGCCTGTTCCTGAACCTGCAAACAAACTCCTGTAACGTATTTGGTTTTAACCTCCTTCATTAAATACTTCTAATGACATGAAGCGAATGCAGTGTTTGCCAAGAGGGCAGCAAAGTTACTCAGCTTGCTGTTCAAATAAAATGATGACAGAGTCATTAAAGAATCTACACAGCAAAGGAAGAATGAATGATAAAAACCCTGAGCTCTGTGTTATGCAACTATCACAGACCTATGATGAGCACCTTTCAATTAAAGTTTTTTGTTTGATTTATTTTGGTGCTCTTAATGTTAATATCATGTGCAACTAGAGGTATGCAGGACTTTTTTACATTTAAAAGACACATTTCAGGAATCTAGAACAATAGTTTGACTTTATTTTTGGTGGATTAGATGTCATGTAAAGATGACATCTAATAACACTCCTAATTATTGTTCTTTCTCTCTTTATTTGTCCCTGCAGTGAGTTGGGAGACAGTGATTCTGAGGACCCCCAGGTCTACGAGTCCATGTGTAACATCCAGGCCCAGGCTGGTTCCTCTGAGCCAGCACAGGCCTCTGACCTCGGTAACATTCACACTTCATTATCACCATCCTAAGAGAAAATAAATGGACATTTTTCTCTTTTACTTACTAATTCTGCTGCTATTATTCTTGTACCACCTGCGCTGAACTCGTAAAACAAGAACTAAAATACATAAATTCACTGTATTCTGTATTATTGTTGTGATTAATGTGCTTTAGTTTGCTGAAGAAGCATCTGTGGGGACGTTGTGTAGATGTTTCATTTGTTTTTCTCCTCACTGTGAACTGTGATGTCCGTTCACTACAGGTAGGCATCACTGTGATGTTTGTTTTTCAGACCACCCTCAGCACTCAGCTGCCGTCTCCCAGGACATGAAAGAGGAGACCACTGAGGAGGATGTTTACGAGTACGACTGTCCCAGACCAGTCGTCCCTCCCGCCCCCACCAGAAGAGCCCTGTCAGATATGGGGGGTCCCTCAGCTGCCTTCAGCACTCTCAGCATAGACAGTGCCGTCGAAGCCAGTATGTATTTTAACAAATGTATCTGCTGGTTGATGTTAAAATGGCACAGGCTTGTTTCTAAATCTAAGACCTCCCTCAGATTCTCACCTTTTCTGTGTATTCTCAGGTATGTTCGCAGCAGGCGTCGACCCCGAACGTCCCCCCAAACCTCTCCCGCGGCGAGCCAACTCCGACAGACGGCCTCGGCCTGTAAACCGTGAATTTTCTACTCCATTGCCAGACCTCCCTGGTCCCTCTGCCTCCCCTCCTCCACCTCTTCCTCCTGCTGCAGGCCCAGGAAACCTTGCTCTAAACGGGGAGATTGAATGCCTGATGTCCCAAGGCTACTCCATCCAGGACATCCAGAAAGCCCTGATGATCGCCCAGAACAACCTGGAGACGGCCAAGAACATCCTGCGCGAGTTTGTCTCCATCCCCTCCACGGCACACATCGCCACATAGTCACCCCCAGGCACGCCCATCCTCTCTGTCCCATGTCTCGTCTTTCCACTCTGTGCCATTACCATGGATAGCATTTACCAAGCACTTTCCTGCAGGGCCACAAGCACTTGCCAAAAGGCTTTACACTGAGCTGCGTTCACGTCCTATCGGAAGATGCAGACAAAAAGATGACCATCATCTGCAAGTTCTACTCATTGATATATCATCCAAAGTCATTTGTAACAAACTTGCGTGTAATGGTTTAGATCGTCTCGGACTACCAACGTAAAGTGGTTGAAAATGCCTCAAAATCTCTTGTTTACTCGTAATCGCCACTTGGAGATTGAAGGTTTCGGCCCAGAAGGAGCAGAAAGCTTCCCCAGAACAGACGGACCCATGGGTTGGTTCAAACCTTTGGTCCAGTTTGGTTTTAGGAGCAGCTCAGTACGGGCAGACGAGTCCGATATGACCTGAACGCAGCATACATGGAGAGTCGAAGCCTTTTAGACGTGAGCTCTCCGTAGCCGAGCTTTGACCCTGTTGTACTTTGCTGGGGTCCACTCGTGTTGTGGCAGTGTTTCCCCTCAGTCAGAGTACTTTTTTTATTTTTATTTCTCTCATTAAGCTAAGTGTTGAAGCTACAGTGACTTTTGATCAGTAGAGGGAACCTGCGGATCGTCGTTTTATGACTCGGTGTCCCGCTGCTGGCAGCCGTTCAAAGTTTGACGCTTTATACAGGCTTCTTGGCGAATTGTGGCGTACGAATATGTAGCGACACGAGTTCGGTTTGAAAAATTTAGTGATTAACTCCGTGGTGCGCGTGTGTGCTCTCATGCTGATGAATGTGAATGTTCAGTCGCAGTGCAGTATCGAAGGGCTTCGTGTCGTACGCGTCACTGTGGCTCGCTCCGTTTCGATGGCATTTGACAAGTCGGCTCCATATTTCCTCTCAGCTGCCGGTTCAACGACGGTTCTATAACGAAATAACAAGTTCAATGTTTAAGTGCTCTCATAAGGTGTCGTGTTGTGTGTAGTACTAACAATGGCTGAGTTTTCAGAAGTTTATTTTCTTGTTTTAACTCCATGATTGCCTGCCGCCATTTCAGGTGGTCGAACACTGAAGGCTGGTTTTATTTACTCAAAAGCTTCTCTTCTAGATTCTTACTATAAAAAAAAAAAAAAGCTAAAGGATTTTAACGTGCTGTTGATGCGATTCAGCTCAGCATCACATTTGTACCCAGAACAGCTTCAGGTGGTTCAGGAGAGATCAGATTGATGAGATTTACAATGAGCTGAAAAAAAACTGAAGGTTGTCACGTGGACTCAGGTACTCAGTAATAAGCCAGGGTTGAATGTAGTGAATGAAAAGATGCTAAAGGACACAAATATGATGATGATGATATAACGTTGCAAACACTCCTCTAAGGATTTTCTTTCTTATTGTTACATACAAACACATATTTAATATTTCAAAGTCAGTTTTTAAAAGCCCATTCAGTTTCAAACTCTTGAAATGTCTGATACTGTCGTGCTGCCACATATCACAGTCCTGGATGGTTATCTCTTGCAACTCAGACATTTTGGTCACTGTTTTTAGAATTGATAAAATGTTCTTTTAAGTGAAAATATTCAACATTTCATTGATCCAGCTTCTCCATTGGACAAAAGTAGCTAGTAGCTAGCAGTTTGGGCTGTAAAAAGTTGTAATGTGCATTTTATACAATTTTCAGACCAAATGTTTAATTGGAAAAATGATCTTGGAGCCCTATAAAATATATAAATTAGATTATTGTTATCATTCATATTGCTGAAATATACAGTAGCTGTAATATCTAAACAATATGGTATACAAAGATCCATGTTTCCACAGGATGAATTAACTATGGCGATCCCCTGACTTTGAATCCAATGTGATTACCAACTCCAAATTTTATTGGTTGTTTAAATATCTACAAATTAAAGCTCCACTTTGATTTCAACACTAATTGTCAAATGTTAGTATGCTAACTCACCCTGCTAAGAACATGAACATTATACCTGTAAAACATTAGGGCTGTCATTGCAAGCATTTTAGCATGCTAACGTTAGCATTTAGCTCAAAGCGCTACAGATTTTTGGTCTTGTTTATTTTTTCCACCTTTTAAAAAGTTACCAAGGAGATTTCTGCTGAGTTCTTCTTCAGTCTTCACGTAAACAATGTTCTGAACTGAGTGACTGAAATGTCAAGAGTTCGAGTCGTGCTGTGATAAGTAGTAGGCCTGTCCTGGACTGAGTCCTTGATACAAAGTCATCAGCTGGACTTCACTCAGATCCATTCTCCAACAAAATGTTCAAATTGACGTAAAAAATCGAGACGGATTCAACTCAACAGCCCTCACTCAGGTTTTTAGATTTCTTTCCGGTGGACCAATAATGAGCAGCTGTCACTCTTACTTTTACTGTATGCCATCCTATCAGTGGCATTTTGATGTCGTATCTACACAGGAGTGTGTGTTTCCACACACTCACGGGCTCGCTTCAAGCAAAGATGAAAAGATGTCTGACTCATCAAAGCTGGGAGTCTGATCTTAGTCCAGGACTACATCAGTGCAGAATACAAATCCATTATAAGAGAAACTCTGTCCACTGTAACATGGCTGTTCCATATTAATGCGCACATTTAGGAACACTGCCAGAAACAAGACAGGACTGGACTGAGCATCTCATTTTCATTTTAACATACAAGCAGGTTCATATGTCTGAAGTGTCCCCTTTTAGATCCTCATCAGATCGTCACCTTTGATTCTCGCAGTAACATGTCAATGTGCCTTCTGTCCATCACAACCTGCACGTGCCAGCAGACACACAAGACTCCACGTTTACTGCTTAAATGCAACAGAAATCTACACAAATGTTCAGAATATCGCATGGGGTCATTTCAAATGCAGACAGCGTCACAGGAAATATCAAAAATGGATAATAAGAGTCCAGTCAATAATTAAATAAATACAATTGTCATGGAAATTTCTGACAAGGTCCCATAAATTTGGGCGGTAAAGATCTGTGACCAAGATATGTACAGAACAATTTCCAAAATAAACCTATTAGAGCTCCCTGGTGGACAAATTATGCATTATCATTAAACTATACCTGCAATTATGAGACACTATTTACTCATTTTAACACATACCGTTTCATTGAATGCAATGCACAACCATACTTTACTTTGACATTTCTATTCTGCAAATTCCTGTTACTTAAGTATATATTGATCTGAGGAGTAGGTGGCTCAATCCCCGAAGTATCTGTACCGGTAACAAAGTATTGTTTTGTATCGATCCTATCATCGATAGGATCAATACAATCCGGGACGCATGAACACTCCACTTACTGCTGCGATATTTGCATCTATTTATCTTGTGTTTAAACGTGCACGTGATTAAATCATGAACAGAATTCTTTGGTGGTAGTTCAGATATATTTAGAGATTGCCTACTAATAAAGCACTCGCTTCATAAGTCATGACATATTTCTCTCTCTTACATGAAAGCACATTAACAATAAAAATGTATTTATCTATACTAATATTGGTCATCTTGACCCCTCGTATTGCTTTATATTTGATCAAAGCCAGATACTGTGGCATTGCCCACCTCTATAACTGGGATATTTGTGATAATACAGATTTTTAATTTGACATATTTTTTCTTCTGGAATTAGGTTTGAAATATGTCTACACGTCTGTGGAATCCGTTCAGGGCTCGTTCTTTTATGCTCTCGAAGTATTGCCTAATGTGACTAAAGTAACAAACACACTGTACACTGAAGTAAACCATGCTGGAATTGTCCTCGCGTAGGTCGACCACGACCCTGCTGACGAGGCGGAGGTCGCTGAATCTGCTGTGGTTCCATAGAAATCCTGCAGCTTTAATTGCCCCCTTACCTAAAGTGTTTTAAATGAGCACGGTGCCCCGCGTCCCCCCCCCCCCCCCCCCTCTCTTTCAGCTCGCGTTGATTTACAGAGAATGTGTCCCCCGGCTTTGTGCTCGCTCGAACGTTTGAACGCTCAAACGGGGACTTAACTCTTGACCGTGAAAGTGTCGCCGTGTGAGGATACACTTGAGGCTGACAGTCAATGTTGAATCACTGCCAGAGACTCCGCCGTCTCACACGCAAACACTTTTCCCTCACTGCTAAGCTCAGCTGGTGTGTTGGTCCACTGGTTAATGATACATGTGGTGTAATCATGGTTACTAGCCTTTTCAACAAGAAACTTGCCTACTAAAAAAAAAAAAAAGTTGTCATTGCTTTGTTGTTGCTTGTGTAAATATGATTTTATTTATTGTCTTTTTAATATCCTCAGCATTTTGTTTTGTTGCCATGTTTTCATGCCTAAGCCATTAAGATTTTTAATTAAACAGTATTTTCTTTAACATCTGATCTGTGTGGTTTGTCCGTAATGACTTTAAGCCGCTGTACATCTTTTAGAGAGAAAGGGAACTCTTACTTGTCTGAACAAAACGACACTTGGCAACAGTTTGTCTGCAAAAGTTTCAAATTATCAACATTTAGGTTATTTAATATTAATTTCAGTCAATGAACGGTAGTTATTAGTGATTAAAACAGAAAACAAAGAGGGAAATAAAGACAGACATGATGTCCATGATGGGTTTTCTCTGCTACCTCTTGACTTTGGATAAAACATTGTCACATATTGTGATAATGAAGTTGTCATCACTGTGGAAACGTTTGAAACAACAGATATGGTTGAATATGATTCAAGTATAGCTTTAATTAAGAATAATTACCTCATACATTCATAAGTTATTTTTGGTCAGCCCTGTGATGAACTGGTCCAGGGTATGCCCCACCTCCCGCCTAATGTCAGCCAGGATACGTGTTAACCCCCCTGTGACACTCGATAAGAGTAAGTGGTTCTAGAAAGTGGATGGATACGTTCTTTTTTTTTTTTTTTTTTTTTAGTGTCATCAAATTAAAAAAAAAACTACAGCATCATGTCCATTTTACTGTGAATCATCTGTAATTGAATCAGTGAAGTCTGCACCACAAGCAGACACTTGAAGTCCACTTGACCCCCCTTGTGGACTTTAGGAATTATGGGTTTGGACAGCGCTTAGCACTCACAGACTTCCTGGGAACGCACCGCAAGGGCCAGACCTTTAGGTTCAGCCAAAGTCGTCAGCGGTTTAGTTGTATTGTGGGTAATGTAGGTGCCGTATGTATGTATGTGTGTATGTGTGTGTGTGTATGTATGTATGTATGTATGTATGTCTATATATATATGTATATATATATATATGTACATATATATGTATATGTTTTTTTAAACCTTTTATCTTAAGACCGAGTGCAAGTGTGCAAAGCTAAATCATTGGAGTAGTGTTGACAAGTTCTAAAGGTTCTGTTGACCAAAATCTCAGAAAAAACACAAAGTGGTTTCAAATCCATGCACATAGTTTTGGTTTTATTTGACCACATTTCAGCAGCAGTTCAGAAACTGCTCTAGTTACTCTGGATAATCCACAGAACACTTTCTATTCTAAGAAAAACTCCTTGTTTCGTAACAGCATAAGAGAAACGACCTGTGGTTAGTTAAAACCAAAGTAAGTTTAAAAACAAACATGTACTGACTTCGGCGTCCCCAGTGTTTATATCAGAACATCACAGTGATAGTACTATACTCCTTTATCTCAGGATTGCCTCACCTGGATTTGCACGCTTTCCACTAAATGACGAGGGAATAGCTGATTTGTTTTGCAGCGAGAAGAGAGGGCAGCTCTGAGGTGCTTCAATTTGTTGCAGATGTGAGCTGTGTTTTCTGTCCTTCCTCCTCCCAGACTCCAGCTAGAAATCTGAGCAACCGTTTGAGTCATTTCCAGCTCGCGCTGACAGCGGTTTGGAGGCAGCGCTCCTTCCTGTCTCCTCGCTGTGGGACTGTGCAGCGCTTAACCGAAAGCACACTGAACCCAGCCGCTGCTCTGCTTCACGTTGAGCCCTCTGAGCAAACAGAAAAGCCCAACAGTGATCACATTCCCGGTGCTCTTTTCATACCTCTGCAAAAAAAAAAAAATAATGATAGAAAAACAGTCTCTCTTGAAATGAAACATTTTTTTATTTGGCATTATTTTCTTGCAAAAAATATAAAAAGAAACGCAAGCCTCAAAGAATCACATGTACAGTACATAATTTACACACATTTAGAAAAAAAAAAGAGCATAATTGCAATGTTCAAACATGTTTTCACACTGGTGAAGAATCCAGAACAATAAACACAAACTTATTTTAAGTTCTAAACTGAAAAGACGGGTGCAGATTTATGGATCAAACATCTGCACGCTGGACCCGGTTGGTGTTATGGCTTTGTGCAGAACTTTCTAAACCATAATGACAGCATCGCGCCGTACACGAGGACACTTCTTGCCTGAGGACGTCCTGTACCTGGATGTTTCTACAACTTTTAACACCTCAACTCAGTGGAGAAAAAGAAAACAAAAAACAAAAAAAACAAAGAAAACGTATCACTACTTTGTTAATGTTGCAAGTCATCTGGGCAATGTAGCGCTCACAGCAACAAAACGTGTCTTCGCCATAAACCTAAACAGTGAACAATCAGTACATCGTATTCACAACACAGGCTCTTACAGGAGTGTTCCAGTGGTGCTGCATGTTTCAGCTCGTTTACTCTGAATCGGGAATACTCACCAGCTCAAAATCCTAAAACAATGACCACTGATCTGAAGCTTTTTCAAGAATCTTCAAGACTCTTTTTTAAGATTTTGAACCCAATTTCTCCAAGACAGTGTCCAGAAATGAAATCTCTTTTGTGTGTAAAAAAGAAAAAAAAAAAAAAGACATTTTCTTTTGTTCTTCTGTGTTTTTGCTCAATCGATATTCTCACACAACAACGAGAGCAATGTGTTTGTCATTTTTCATGCTGCATCTTAGAACTAATGCAGGGGATGGAATATTTTGTTGATCCGGATGAAACGAGTCTTTAAGGATTCTCGGTAAACAACTTTCTGCGTTTTTTTTTACAAAGATGGATCAATGTCATGGATTTCTCAGACGTTTGGCTCGGTCGTGAATGTAGTGATAACATGACAAACTGTGGAGAGCTGTAGACGCACGTTAAATGCATGTCTACCTTCTACAGCCGTTGCTTTACATTGGTGTCACATGTTTGAAAAAAGAAAAAAAAAAAAAACACCTTGAAAGTTGCTGGAGTTCAGTAATCCATCACAGAGAGCAACATCCACATCTGCTTATTGTTGTTAGAGATTCACGATGGTTTCATGTTAATGCAGAGCAGACTTGAAATAACCAACCAAATGCCGTCTGTGTTCCCTCTGATGGATTATCTAAGTAAAGTTTGAAGCAAACTTACAGCTGTCTGGATGGTTAAAAAAAAAAAAAAGCAGTGTGTGATATCTGAAGTAAACACGTTAAACATGCACACTGCAGCACTGGAACACTTCGAGCCCGACTAGCTCTCAGTGGAAACGAAGAAAACACACAGAGCAAACCGAAGTAACCAAAAAAACAAATTCAGTGTATGATGCATTCTCAAAACAGGCACAGCAGATCACTAAACTTTGACCTTTTCTCCTTCAGTAACAGTCCAAGGCCACCACTAGCAGGTCTGTACACTACATGTATTTACAAACAGTACAAGGGCTTGACAGCAGTTTGCAAAAGAAGGCTGCCAGTGTGTGTGTGTGATCGACACTGGCTTGATCGAGATTATTACTGTTCTGATTATCGAGCTTTAGTGCCTCCTGCTGGTCTAAGAGGAAACGCCTCAGTGTTCCAACTATTTTTTTTTTTTGGTAAATCACAACATAAATTTGTACAAATATTGAAGCAAACACGCTGACAAGCCTTCTCTCAGTGTGACTGTGAACCAACAGTAAAGAGCTGCCTCGGAGGAACAGCCAGCGTTTGGTCTCTTGACATCATATCCTGTCCTGAAACTCGCCTGGACGCATGAACACGGATCGACATGCACATGACCCAGACGCTACCATGAAATGAAAATCTGAGTGCCAAAATATCTTAAATAACAAAATATATATAATATATACACTTTCATAAAAAAAAAAAGGGGGGAAAAAAAGTGATGATGCGCATGAGACACCATCATACACACACCGAACAACGGCCAACAGCTGAACACAGTTTGAGGAAACGGTACAAAGCAAATGGACGAACTGAATGTCGAGGAAGCAAACATTCATTCAAAAGAAAATACAACATCAGTACATCCATACTGGTGTGTGTGTGTGTGTGTGTGTGTGTGTGTGTGTGGATGCGGTTGCGTGGTGCTGTGTAAATCTGCAGAGAACAAAGCACGATGGGGGAATAGTCCGGACTGTGAGGTGGTGTTACTCTGCAGGACTCAGATCAGTGAGCGTGTCTTCTGCCCCCTCTGCTCCAACACACACGCTCTCTCTCACACACACACACAAACACACACACGCAGACTGCTGGCTTTACGTGTCCTGCCTCCCTCTGCAGAACACCGTCACTGCTGCGACATCGTGGGACTTTACTGGAGGGACAGAGGAGGACATCAGTGTAAACAGCAGCTTCATATCTGCACGTACACACATGGGACGAACAAATTCAGACAGTACACATGACAAGTGAACAGCAATCTGAAGACTTGGGTCTTATTTTTTGTAGTTTTGGCGAGGGATGGGTGTAGAGAACAGGCTTGTCCAATTTGTTGCAAGACAGTGACGCCAAATTCGTGCTGTTTCCAGCACCTGTAATAAGGAGTGGATCATGGTGGAGAGAAAGGGACGGTCTGATACGTGGCTACAACAGCGCTAATAAACGTCTGTAAAATGATAATTCCGAGTGCTGAAACACTTGTCCTCCTTCATAGCTGTGCCTCGTTGCAAGGGTCAGCCAACAGTTGGGGTAGTAAAATTATGTCCGGTATAGCTGACTGTTATGGGGAGTCCTTCTTTAACATGCAAAGCGATGATAAGGGTCCGTTGGTCCGTTTGGGAGGACCCCCTTGTCAGGATTACAACTGAACTTCTGTTGAACTCATAATCAAGGAGGAAGCTCCACAATCGCGCCAAGGTCAGGGCAAGAACCGTACAACCCTGTGTTACTTTCTCTTTGTCAGACTCTGAACCTCCCTGAGTGAGGACTCTGACCTTGCAGCTGAAATACTTCCAGACTTGCTATTTTTTTGTGCGATTTCTATGAGAAACAAAAACATCGCTGGGATCTGGAAATGCAGCAAAAATGGGGCACTAAACATGAGCAGCGAGACGATCAGACATGCTGTCAACAAACCTGCAGGGGGGTGATGAAGTTATTATCCATCCATCACAGTTTTGACTGATGTGCTGCTTCATATTTGACCTACTGCAAATAACCGTAGTATTCCTGGGAAAGTTTTCCTGTGCTGAGACAGTGTTCCGAGTTGCCAAATGTCACCGTTTTGGCACAAGTGTGTGGCTTGACTTCACATTTCAGCACCGAAACTTGTCCATTAACATCGCAGTGTGCACAAATAGACACAATTTTGTGGCTCTAGTTAACAGATGTACACGCACAGAGCACCTTCCATACATACATGTTCAATTTTCTCACTTTGCTCTACTATTTTGTAACTATTACAGATTCAAAAGTCGATCAAAACACACTTTTTGATGCACAGACTCTCTAGAGTCTGTAATGGGTATGATTAATAGATGTGTTTACCAAATAACCAAGGGTTTTGCTGAAACGTGAATACTGATGTTCTGTTTACAGCTGTTTGTACATGGGATCCTTTCCTTTGAGCTTATTAAACACAGCAGCAGTACTATTTTAAGTAGTGAGACTGCGTGCATGGAAGTGTATCCACATACTGAACAAATAACTAACTGACAGATGGAAAGTATGAAAACACGTCTGACTGCTCATGTTTTGTTGTATTGTCCCGTTAGACTTTGTTGCCAAGTTCCCAGATCTCACCAATTCCCACGTTATTGTAACTGATACAAATGATGACCAAAACTACAAAAACGAAACCCAAGTGGTACAAAGGGGGAACTTTCACGAAACTAACTAGATGCTGGGTCCAGCTACATATTTACCGTACTGACATGAGAGTGGGATCTTCTCATCTAATTCTACATCTAACTCTAGCAAGAAAGTGAATAAGCATTTTACCAAAATATGGAACTATCCCTTTAAAAGACCAGTGTGAAGGATTTAGAGACATCTAGTGGTGTAGATTTCCACCCCGATGCCTCACCCTCTCTTTCCTAGCGTGAAGGAGAAACTACAACAGTCAAGAAATGCACAAAAAAAAACCCAACAAAATGCCCTATCTAGAGTGTTTGGTTGGTCTCGTTTGTTGTTGGTCTACTGTAGAAACATGGCGGCTCACATGGTGGACTCCGCCATCTGTAAATCTAAAAGGCTGGAGCACTGGAGATAATACTGAAAAACATGGAGTATGCCTTTAAGTCACAAACACTGCTGTCTGTAACACATCCAGACGCCCTAAAATCATCGGAATTGGTGCTCCGCACACTAGCAGCTGGTGTGTGTTTATTTATAACCATTAAATAATTGATAAAAAAGCTTTTGCTATTACCCCAAAATACATTATAAACCAAATTTCAAACAGCTTCTGTTTTATTAGAGTAAGTGAGCCAACTCTGCACTTCCTGACATGCATCTGTGCTCTAGCATCTCCCTCAGGAAAACTTTTTAAACATTTAAACTCCACAAACTTAAACAGAACAAACTTTGTGTGGATGTTGCCTGTTGTGGGGATGTACTGCACACTGCAGCTCCTGCTGCTCTGGGGCCACTTTTTTATGCTGTGAAATAATGACATCATTCACCACAATGGTTACCTGCTCATTAGGGCCCCTTTTGTCTCCGTTGACAGCCTTTAGGAGGACGGCGTCTTCGGTCTTTGTGTTGGTCTTCATCTCCACGACAATGTCATCTTTGGTGGTCTTCTCTTTGGTGCTGCTGACAGAAACAAGAGGTCAGCACGTGTGGAATTTGACAAAAAAGAAAAAACCCAGGTAACTGCAGTGGGCCTTATTATGCAAATACATTAAAATGTTCTTTCAACATCATTTGTCTACGTGTTATTATAACTAGGTTTAAGTCAGTTTGTTTTCAACATTCCTGCATCAGGATCTACAGGAATGTCATGTTGGGAACTTTATGGGATAAGAAAAGTACCCTCAGGTTTATCCTGTAAAAAAAAGTGTTGTTTTGTTGACATGGTAGTCAGACATAGTGGAAGACAATACTCACATCTCTTGTTTCCCTGAGCGTCCACAAGGGATTTTCCCCTTCTTGTGCAGGAAGTAGAGAACACTGCCGAGGATGGCCAGCAGCAGCAGACACAGTATGATCACCACTATGATCACTCCGCTGCCCTCAGCTACACACACACACACACACACACACGCACATAGACATACACACACACAGACAGAGACAGAAAAATAATCGCATGTCAGTGTTAATCATGATATCGGCAACAATTTAACTAAGTTCATTATAAACTGATATAGTATTGCATGCAGCTACTGGACACGGTTCAGATTTGAAACACCACATTGTGTCTATTTTTAACCTCCCACATTTTACACATGCAGGTCAGTTCACTACTCACACGACAAACCAGGGGTGTGAAGTTTAAAAGACTTGTGATGTTTGGCCATTTATCAGACAGGAAAGGTCTAACATAAAATGATAGTGGTTGCATTATGGGAAGTGTAGGATAAAGTTTTTTTTGTACTTCACTCGGACGATAGACTAAATCCTTATTTCAAGTATTCTAATTTTAATCTGTCTCTTGCAAATCCCCCATTATGCCGAAGTGCAATTCTTAATGACTGGAGTGCCATTTTAAAAAAAGGATAAGGAAACATCTGTTCTATACAAACTGACTGCACTATTTCAACCAGTTTGCTTCTTAAGTGGCTTATTTAAGTCCACTTCCTCATGCATAATAAATAATTAGCTGAGTGTGAAATTACATCCATTATTTTGCAGTGTCGTTAAAGTTGCAGGACTGCAGAAAAAATGTAATTTGTTTTGCACAGCATCTGTGACTCAAAGTCTTAATAACTGATTTTATTTAGGTTACATAATCCCTCCAGAATGAAAAGACACTTTCACTTTTTGGTCTGCTAGTTCAGTTTGTGTGAAAGGCGACCAGGAACATTTCAAAAGATAAAACTAAACTACTACAAAATCATTTCAAGCCCCGTGTAATATTCTTATCAGGACCGAGAAGGTATCTGGAATGGTTTAGTGACCTTGAAGTGTCTTTTTGCATTTTGAATTCATCTTTTTAATTTCAATTCACTAAAATGTTTTGAAATATTCCTATAGTAACTCATGATATTCTTTTGCACTTAGATATTATCAAATCATGACATCGGACATCAAACTGTCATCATCATGACAGTCACATCAGGCATATCTGTGCAGTGGTTTATTCTCAAGGATTAATTAGTTTATTTTGCCAGCTTACTCATTTTGTGTGAGTGATGATGATGGTAGACAGAATTTGATGCAAATTCCAGAGCCATGGTATTTCAAACACTGTCACCGTCTGCTTTAATCCCAATCTGATGTTGTTCATTCGGCTCATTTAAAGAAGTAATGCTGCTGCTACAGGAGAGCCCCTCAAACCTCTACCTCGCCCACATGAAGTTAACTTTCCCAATGAACTCTCCTAACCATGAGTCGGTTCATTGTTGTAGTGCAGAAGACAAAAACAGCAGCACATTTATACACACACCAGCAAGCAAAACAAGAACACATGGAAGCAAAGAACAGAACAGAATAGAAGTGGCCATGTGGATTTGTTATATTTCAGTTACAAAATCGGAAAGTAGAAGAGATGATGGTAGCTTTGGGAAGCCTGTGGATGTTCTTTGATAGAATATATTAACTTCAGCAGAGCTGGGACTTAAATCATTTCACATTAGCAGGATGAAAAGACAAAAGAAACAAAGAAATATGATCTCCATTATTTCTACCCCAACACTGATTTAGCTTCTTTTGACAGTTCCACATACAGCATATTAATGATCCCTCCTCTTTTGACTGTGCGTATCATTATCAGTAGACTAAATAATTTATGTTACACTGATCCAAAAGAGATGGAGGCTGACTACCATTCAAACCTTGTGTTACAGGTCTCTTTCACAGCAGACCTTCATGGTAGGAAAAGTACAAAAGTGTTACTAATAACATTAGTTAGCATCAAAATGTCCTCAGTGCGAAAGGTCTTTAGTGTGACATTAGACTTTGTGGCAAGCAACCCAGTTTTATCTGAAATGTCTGCAAGCCTCTTCAGACACGACATGATCTTTCATGATTATTCAGGTAAAACTAGTATGGTAAAAAACATTTCCAGATCTAAAATTAATAATCCCCTCTGCCTGGATTGTGATTGAATTTCAGGTTGATGCTGCTGCTTCGGCAGAAGTACAGGCCCCATATTTAATTACATTTACCATACCCCATTTGAGACACAGTTATGCTTAGCTTTTCGTGTGACATACAAGCCACGCTATTTTTAGGATTTTATTTGCCTCTCCTGCATTCAATTATTGAAATCAGCCTTCTAAATGTGCTGAATGCACAAAAAATGGAGAAACAGACTAAAGACAGCATTCATTTTGTGGTCCTGAGTGTCATAAAACAGTGATGCACTTCATTCTTAAAGTAGATCATCCACTCCTTGTTAATTTTGTGTAGAAAGCTTCTACTCTGAGAGCCTGTATACATGTTTAAAATGGCCTCTAATAAGCTCAGTAAACAATTAGGAGAGCGACCAAATATTTATATCGTGGGAGCAGCAGAGCACTCCACGACAAATTTTTAACATAGTTTCTTTTTTCTTTGGAGGGGGAGGGCTCTATGAAATGCCCTTTATTTGCTCGTTGTACTCCCCTAAGGCTAGTGAAGACTTTAATGGTATGAAGTGACTGTTCAGATAAAGTCAGAAAATTGCCCCATAATAATCCCCCTCTTCATACTCCACTGCAATTTCACTTGGTATGTAAAAATCCACTATAAAACACAAGACTGTCTGGAAAAGTTAATAAAAGTGAGACATTCTTTTCTTACTTATTTATGTTTGTTGCAAACAATCTTGGATATACAAATACTGCTTTTACTACTGCAGTAGCATTATAACTGTTGGTGTGTTTGAATTTACTGGTGTTATTTTTTTCTCTGTATCAAACAGAATATTTAATATGCCCACAGGCCATCCCAAAGATCTGCCAGTGAACCAAAGACAGTCCTGGTATAGAGCCCCTGTATGAAAATTATAAATAATGTATACAGTCCTTCAACCCTTCATTGTCACAGATAGAACTTAGTCTAAAGTGTGAACACTGAGACAGAAGAGAGTCTTTTAGTTGGAAAAAGGGAAAAAGGCGACTGTATGGCGATAATCTTACCAGGAGAGAAGGGAGCAGTTGAAGTGACCCTGGGAACTGTGAACAAGTAGAACAACACTTAGAGTGGGCCCCCAACATACACACACACTTCTCATGTTTCATTTGATCGCAGCTGCTTTAGTAATTACAAACTATCCCATATTTCTCTGGAGGTGTGAGGGGAACAGAGCTTAACAACACGGTTTTTTTATTTATCTGCTCAAGGATCACTTCCCAACCTGGGGGCTCAGGATCCGGAAGGAGACACAAGATGATTAAAGGGATAAAACCTAAATATTTTGGTACAAAATGAAACTCAATTAATGACTGTCATACCCTGTGATGAGGCGTCACAGGTGGATAATTATATGGGGCCACAGGCCAAAAAGGTTGAGAAACGATGCAGCTTTTTGTCACTTTGGCGTTGGCGTCTTATGGCTTCATGGCAGCAGTGAGCTGAAAACTCTCACAGGCTGCATCAGTGATGGATTTTGCAAGTCAAGAGTTAATTAATGGCCATGATGAATGTGAGGGACATGCACTGAGTCTAACTAGTGAAAAGTGAAAAGCCCAGGACAGTGTCCTGAAAACGTAGCTATTGGTATTTATTTTAATATTTTAATATTCACAACTAAATAGGTAAGATCCAGAACTATTCTAACTTTGTCAGATAATACTGTGTTCATTACTCGGAGTAAGAAGCTGATGGAGAAAATGTGTGAATATAATTTGCCAGACTTTTCTGTGTAAATTACCAACAAAGGTGTTGACGAAAAGATGTTAAGTTGGAGCTTCTTCTTCACACTGCAGCTCACACACTGTATATCAAGACCAGAAAATAGGCCATAAAATTCAGATTTAAGATGTGTGAATCTTAAGATTCTGCTGCATGTGAAAAAACAACCCTTGAACAGCTACAGTCATCACACAAACATTCCCTCCATAATATTTTCCACCTAACCTTCTCTAATAAATTATGAAATTACTGAGAAATGTATGAGAGGATTCACTGTGAGAAGCAGGGCAAGCAAACCTCGCGCTCATGGTGGGCATTAATGAACGCTTCAAAGTCAAACTAAGTTTGAAACTCCATCACTGATGCAGCCTGTGAGGGAGCACAGAACACTCTTCTTACTTTTTCACTCACCGCAGCTCCTTCACTGTACCAGAAGCCAAATATTGCATGAGCACTGTGGCCTTTTCCATAACAGTGCTGTCATGTTGGAATAAAGGCTGGAATTAAATGGCTAAAAGATGAAAAACAGTATGACCCTGATTTCCATTGTTTGAATGCAAATGTCAGTGCAGTCTTCATCAAACCCACAGCATGATTCTCACTCGTACAGACTTTCCAGTGCAAGTGAAAGAGAGACTTACTGGCTTTGATGCTGAAAGCCTTGACTTCAGTGCCCATGTCATTGGAAGCGTTGCACAGAGCGCTGATGTCCGAGGTGACTTTGACTGACACCACGCTGTGAGTCATGTGCTCGTTCGCTTTGCTCACCACCTCATGCCAGCTCTGTGGAGACACACACACCTTGCTGATGAGAACACCATACACATGTTTACACCAGTGAATATTAACTGTTTGCAAAATGGAGCTTAGAAACTGATACTGCTGATCGTCACAACTTGACAATCTACAAAAGGCTGTAAGCTTGTAGGTCACCACATTTTTTATATATTTTATTTGACTACACTGCAGACCATGCGTGTTTTTTAAATTAATAATAATAACCATCAGGAGTCCAGGTTTATTTTGGTTATTTATTTCTATGCATTCATGCTTGTCACTGTTTAGAAGCAGAAATACTACAGGGAGCGACAGATCAGCAACTCCAATTTTCTGCAAGGTAAAATGACTGTTTTGGTAAATGGAATCTGGTGGCTTTGAACAGAACGTCTGTTTCTAGTTAAACAGTTTTAGTAGATGCATATTTATGTTGTGCAATTGCCCAAAAGGATTACATTGCAGCCCATTTCACAGCTCACTCAGTACTGGAGCATTTTCAAGAATTGTTGTCCCTATTAGACACTTAAACACAAAAAGTGTGAAAAAACACCAACACCAAAGTTGTCCTTTAATGTTACAAAGAATATTGTTCCTAACTATAATTATCGACTAGAATCAGCCCACAAACACTCACATGCTTTCACTGTCAGTGTAAAGAACCTAATTTACTCCCCACTGCACTAACGACAGGACTTTAATTCATATCTCATCATCTTCACATGTCAACTGTTACAGGAGCATCACTACAAAACAAATCTAGCTTCTGCTGCATGATGAACTGTATCTAATGGAGACTGCTGTGAAGTTTGTACTGTGATAGAGTGCAGACTGCATACCTGACTGCCGATGATGTTCCAGGAGATGCTGGGGAGTGGATGGCCCTGTGCCTCACAGCTCAGGTTCACCATCCTCCCTGCTGCCTCCTCCAGCTGCACTTCCTGCTCCACACCCACCAGCTGGGGACCACCTAGACGCACGCACACAGTATTCAGTGTATGTACTGTAAATCTTCAAATTACATCTATTAGTGTAGTTCATCATATTTTAATAACAAGTCTGTTTCTGATCGGGTCCTGTTTTAATTTGATAAATTCAGTAAATTGTACATTTCCATTAGTCAAGAACAATAACAGACTTGTGTCACGCACTCTGCTGCTGAGTTTTTTCTTTTAGACAGAAAAACTTAAATTCACAAATAAATAATTCAGTTCAGTTCACTTCATGCACAGCTGTTTTACATTAAAAGCCATTTGGTGACTTGAAAGGACACAGTTCTCCTCTTTTCTGGTAGGTTTTTAAAAGCTGCACATAAGTCTTTGACTGCACACATCCTTCTATAGGACGGATTCCAATCTTCACCTGACTGATATTTGCATTAACAGAAGCAGGTGGTTTATCAGGCTAACCAAATTGGAGCACACAGAAACAGAGTCGATAAAGAGACCATTCAAAAGATACCTGCAACAAAACTATGACCAGACATCTAAGAGGCAACAAGAAAAAACTGCATAAATAAATAAGAAGAAATAAAGAAGACATTTGAGTGCTGTGTGTAAAAGCGGATGGAAACTTAATAATAACATGAATTTCCTTTCAGCTTTAGCTACATGTTTAATGCAAAAGTCAAACTGTAGAAATGTATTCTTGTATTTATGTGGAAGCTTCTTTTGGCATCACAGGTAAAGAGAAGTTCTTGGAAGGCGATGGGACAACTGACCTTGAACGATGATGTGAACGGAGCCGCTTGTGTGCAGGGCGGGCAGGGAGGGAACGGTCACCTCACATACGTACTCTCCTGTTGTTTCAAAGGTGGCATCCTTCAGGTGCAATGTGTTCCCTTTACCAACTTGCTGCCCATCCTACACACACGCACACACACACACAATACTTTGTTTATGATCAAATACCTGCAAAACTAATGACATCCTAACCAGCCTCAGCTGTGCTCTGTTTTTAGTGCTTATTAGCGAATGTTAGCATGCTAACATGCTAAACTAATATGGTGGACATAGTAAACATTAAAAAACTGCATGTTAACATGCTCATGTTAAGGTATATTTAGCTCAAACACAAAGGACCACTGTGTCTAAAGACAGCCTTCACAGACTGTAGGCTGCAGACTCAGTAACTGCCTGCTGCTTACCAGATTTTAAATCTAATCTAGTCTAATCTGCACTAATGTGTACATACCTTGTACCAGACAGTGGATGTTTTCAGGGAGGACAGAGCGTTGCAGGTCGCAGTCAGTTCTTCTCCTTTGAGCATGACTTCTGAGTCTTTGGGCACTACCACAGCTGGGTCCAAGTCTGAGAACAACAGATGAAACACCAAAATAAGACACAGGAAACACATTGTCACAAGGTTGGGCTGGGATTAATTCAATGGAAGACTTCTTCTGTGATTATTCACTTTTCTTTCTGAGATCGAGACGAGTTGACCTGTTGATGACATCTCTGTGCATTAAGTACAAAGTTGGAGTCAGGACATGGTTAGCGTGGCATAGCATAAAGACTGGAGGCGGGGGAGACAGCTAGCTTCACCTCTTACATCTCCTGTTGTTTGTCTTCAAACCAGTTCAAATATACAGTATGTTATCCATAAGTGTGTATGTACATATAGTATATATATATGTTTTTCTGTGTGTGTGATCCAGTGCTCATTTCTTACAGTGCACAGTGAGCTGCATTTCTCCTTTGACCTCGCTGTATCCGGTGTAGTCCAGAGGGCGACACTGGTAGATGCCGCTGTGTTTTCGTGACACTGGTGACAGGGTCAACACATCACCGTTGCTCTCCAAGTCCACATCCATATCCTGCAACAAATGCGCTCATTTGTAATCTGAATCCATGCTGTGATCATGTGAGGGCGATGGCAGAAAGTAAAGTATGTTCTTTGTTTCTTTATCAGATGTGCTTATACGGTGAATGTTCTGAGACATGCTGTATTTTCAAGATAGGTCGCAGAGGTTAGTCCAAGGGGGACCGCTGCAGACTTTATGATTACACTGAAAAAATGACTTACTTCCTTCAGTTTGATTTGGCAGAAAGAGTTTATGGGTATAATCCTGCTTTGGTTTAAAATTATACTTTTCCTAAATGTACATGAACTTACTTCCAACTTTGTCATGACATCTGAGACTTTATTGTCGGAGGCTGATGTAGGTTACAGAACATTTTCATTTGTTTTGACATTTGTGGTTTTCTTTTCATAGTTTCAGCCATCGGGGTAACATTTTACTGACCAGCTTCACTCGTGAGATCGGAAGACACCATTTACACTGAAGTCCATTAGGCCAAGAAACACAAGTGGTGACCACACAGGATTTAAACAAATCCTAAATGTTCAACGTAATATCCAAACCCACTCCCACTTTAAATAACGTGGCAACTAGTGGATGGATTTCTATGAAACTGGCTCCAGTGATCATCTCCAGAGGATTAACTGTGCATACCATGTCTCAAAATATAACTGGTGGTACACCATGACAATGACAATGGTATGTACCCTCAAGTGGCGCCAATGTAAGGTTCAATTTGACCCAAAGATGTTTCTAGCAAAGAGAAAAACAATTCAAAATCAATAAACGAAATTAGGAAGTAAGTCAATGAAGGCAACTTTGGATCCTAGTACCATTTTGCATCTAATCAATGCAATACAAAATCCAAGATGATGCCACAGATGGCTCCCTCAGTCCTGTTCTTCTAATCCTGATTCAATAGTGTTTGCTTTTGGCCATGCTTGCTAACCTTGAGACCTCAAAATCGAGGAGGATTTCAAAACCAAAGTGGAGTATTTTATGTAAACGTGGCAGATTTTACAAAATGCATGCCTTTTTCCTTCAAACCTTTCTGTAAGAAACATGAATTCTTCTTTACGGATATCTTGGCTCAGTCACTATATGGACAATAAATTCACACAGTCTATTCAAAACATGTATTTGTACCATCAACTCTTGTCTGCAAACCATCCTGTTTATAGAGCAGAAGAGGTTAAAAAAAATGGTGCAAATCAGCTTCCTCCATTTTGGACTCTTTGGCTCTCTATGACATAAGATGATGTCTAAAAATGATAAGATTGAGATTCAAAAAATGCATCTCGTAAGTCATGACCATATGCCCCTGACTGCCTAGTTAGGAAGAGTCGGCAGTCAGCTGAGTTTTTGTATTGTCCACACATACAATGGATGTGTGTCTGACATGGGAATGAGTCCTGCCTATGAGCCCTGTCAGTGTGGCCTCCGGTCTCAGACCCCAGCTCGGATCTGCAGGGTCAGAGCTGACAGAGCCTTCATAGACCTTGCACACTCATGTCTACATGGGGCCCTGTGAGCTCTGCATATCAAAAACATTCCCTACATGTCTCCTGTGTGTCACCCATTCTCTCTTGGGGACTTTTAGGGTGAGAAAATGCCTTCCATTCTTACTTGTTCTCTGTTGAAAATGAAGGACGGCGGGGGGTTGCCATCACCCTGGCAACGTAGCTCCACAGTATCCCCCTCTTTGACCAAGCCCTGGGGCGACTCCTTCCACAGCTCTACCATGGTGGTGGGGTCTGGACACATGCACACACACACACACACACACAAACAGAATCAAATTAAGCAGGCTTATTCAGCTAAAGTCACTTTACAAGGCCATTTACATAATGCTGACAGCACAGACTGTTTTTGGCTCTGTCTGCCACAGTATCACTACAAACCGTTTCAAATGACTGGACCAAAAGACAAACAATATGTCCATTAAACTTAAATAATGCAGCATGATTGACAATAACAAGATTCATACAGTTCCCTCTAAAGTTAAAGAAGATTTTATACATCTTCCATCATCTTTTTCTAGGCTAAGACATCCTAATGAGACACTGGCTTCCAGTTTGAATTGCACATAAACACATTCAACCAAGTGCTGTGTTTTTCACAGACACAAACAATTTATCAGCAGCTCTCCTGTAAGTTTATTGGTTGTTGTTCCTGATGTGGGCGTCTCATGAATATTCTACTGGCAGTGTGCAAGTTTGATCAATGCATTAGCATCTGTTACAGCCAGATGAAATAAGTAAGACAAATAATTTGCACTAAAAAAACAGGAGGATAGGATTCAATACAAATCAACAGTTTCAACGCTTTCAGCAGTTTCATTTATACACAAAGAAGTGGAATTTGTAACATAAAAACTGAGTGGCAGGTGTAACTTTATGCGTTTCACTTGGCCTCTGAGCAGTTTGATGTGATACAAATGTCAGCTGTTATAGACAGTGGTTCCGGCCTACATGACAGAAATATAAAAAGGCTCGACTCACAGTGAACAGTGACGTTGATGCTGTTGGACTCGACTGTCCTGATGGCTGTCGGGACAAAGAAGCTGACCTCGCAGGAGAAATAGGCATCCTTGTCCTCCTTAGCCACCTTGTACTCCAGTGTGCTCTGGACAGAGTAGAAGCCACTGGGCTCCCGGGTCACCAGGATCAACAAATTTACATCTGCAGTATGAATAAGACAACGTAGATATGTAACAGTGGACCACAGCCAGTACCAGATTAAAGCAATTTTTATTCTTTACGTGGGGAAGTTATCACTCTGCACCCTTCAGGGAACATGAATGCTTATACCACATTTCATGGCAATCTATACAATACTGTCTAGATGTTTCAGTCTGGAACAAATGGGTGGACTGACAAACCGATCGACATCCCTCGAGCCAAGCGTTGCTAAAAATATCTCCTGTTTTCTGTGGACGGGGAAATTCTTGGCTCCGGTTCAGAGGTACTTAAGGATATTGCTGTTTTACTGATTAGCGTGGAAAAACCTCCCTGTACAAGTGCTGTATCAATATGCTAAGACATGAAATGAAATGGGGCAAAGTCAAAGCCTGGATTTAAACCAAAGGAAACACTATAGTGGGGCCCATATACTGTTTGCACTTACGTCCTGGTGTAGACATCAATGGCATGCTGTTCCTGTACCAGGTGATGTTGGGTTTAGGGAAGCCGTTGCGAACTTCACACGATGCAACCTGGATGAGCCACATTGATAAATATTTATTATCTAGCAGCAGTAAATGAGAAACACAAATGCTGTGGATAAAAGTTCAAGTGCACCCACCTTCGATGGTACCTCATTGGTCACAGATATTCCAGTAGTGACACCCTCGATCAGTGGAGCCTCTGGAGGAGCTGAATCAGGAAAATAATTTATAATAAGAAGACTTTGAATCCTTCTTTAAAGCATGGTTTGTCTGTCATGGAGACTGTGTTTTGTGGTCTTCCTTACCAAAAACTCTGAGGTGGGTCTTGCCCTCAGCGTAGCCGGCAGCCAGCCCATTAACCTGGCAGAAGAACTCCCTCTCATCAGACAGTTGGACATCTTGGATGGTGAGTTGAGTTCCCTGCTGGTCTGAAGTCACCTCGATGCGACCACTGTAGTCTGTGTTGTTGTCCACCGTCTGCTCATTGTGATCGCCGTAGAAGATCCTCATCCGTGTGTTACTCCCTACAGCTCTCTGCAGGACAAGACACGTTTAGGACACACTTCACCTTGCACTGAACTCTGACATCTTGGACAATATTTTAGGGTTAAATCAGTGAAAATAGTTGCTTGTGTGTTTGGTTGATATTGGCTATTGCTTCCAGGTATGACCACATGTCGAGCAGGTAAATATCAAAGTAATTTGCGCCTGAAGGGTATTTTCCTCTCACATGCTCAAATGACTTTGATGGATTGAGCCATTTGTCTTTACTTTCAGAGGGGTTTTGTCCCCTGGACATGCTGACACGCTGCTCTGACTGACTTCTGCAAAACAAACGAACAATGTGATCCATCCATCAATCAATTACTGACGCCTGCTGAGTTGAATCAGACAGATCTTCAGTTAGACTGTTATTAATTTGTGCAAATTTCTTCTGTCCATTTTGCTTGTCAGACACTAATTCATTCGTCACTCCAGATCCTCAGTCGTAGCAGCAGTTGACCTCACTGTGTTCCCACCAGTTCCTGCTCTGTCTCCATCGCCCTTTAAGCCATCCTAGCCATAGCTTTCTAACCCTGTTTTTGTGTTTTGTCCTGCTAGTTTATGCCCATGTGGACTTTCCAGTGACTGGTTACATGTTGTATCATCATTTCAGTTAACACTGTTTTGACTCCTTCTACTGAGAGTTATGCTTCTAGGTCTAGATCTTGGTTAATGAGTCATTACAGTTGTCACGAGATGGCGGCTGAAACAAGTGCCTTGCTCATTAATTATCTGGCCTTTGCTGTATGATGTAATGCCTCTGCTTGTTTTCCCTGAAGTGTAATGATTTCTTCTGATGTCAGTGGAGGAACAGAGACCTGCAGAAACACTGAAATAGCCACTCTTGTGTGTGTCATTTATTATACTTCTAAACCACTTTGTAACATGTTGTATAAATATTCTGTTTATCCTGTTTTTTTTTTCCAGGAAATAAAAAAGTATGACATTACAGCCACAAACTGAGCTCGGGATGCCCTGGCCATAATTCAAATTAAGGGGGCAGCCCTACTCCATACATGCACGGATGGATAGTTCCCGACAGGCAGTGTCAGTTTTCGCAGCAGGTCCAGCAGTACTCACCACAAACCACTGGATCATGACAAAGCTGGGCTCGTTGCTGGCATCAGTGAAGCTGTATTGGCAGGGGATCTGAGCCGAGTCACCCAGGTAGACCTCAACACTCTCATACATAGTCAGCTCCACCTTGGCCCACACTGTAAAACACACAGACATACACATAAATCAACTCAATGTTTTCAACAGTCACTGCGCCACGGTCCAGTATTATTCATGAATCATTCAAAGACAGGAAACTGTATTAAAGTCAAAATAAAAGTGGCATTTCACCATGTTCCTCACCAACATCTAATTCTAATTTTGATCCTTGACCTTCATATAATTCTGAACTGCATTGTGTTTGGCAGATGACTAACTGTCTTCCCAAACCAACCTGGAGCCAGTCTGCCATGTTCGCAGAACAAAGAAGAAAAGGCTTCTTGTCCACATGGCATAATTTTCATCTCCCTTCTGCCTGGCTGACTGTAACCACAAAACCACATCTTGGCCAAAGAATCAGTTCCCTAGGCATCATCGGGGGAATGCAGGCATGGGAAGGCTAGCCAGTTTGACACTGGGCTGTTGATTCAGACAGCCAAGTGCTTTTTCAGCCATGTTGGACTTGGCTGCTGTCATTGAAAGGGCCAACTCACACAGTGACAAAGAGAAACAAGATGGCACAAAAAGTCTATTTTCTACGTTTAATCTCGTTTTTATGAACGATTGTAAAGGATACTTCTCCCCTTCCCGTCCACCTTACGCTGTCAGGTGTCACTGTGTAATGTTTGGTGGATTTACTTGTTTTAGGGTACCTTCTTTTCCTTAACTCACCTGCTTAGAGTTTTTAGAGCTTAGAGCTTTTAATTGATGACTTTGGTTCACATATATAGAATAGTTAGTGGTGCCTCCTCTATCAATGACTTCCCTTAGTATGATAGCTGAGTATCTCTGCAAACCAGTTATTCTTGAAAAAGTTCAATGTCCTTTGATTCAGACCAGTCTGAAGAGAGAGATTATGTACTTTTAAAAAAAGGTTTTATACACTAGCAGTGGACATCAACGGATGGTGTGAGTGTCAGTCAATAAGATATCTTTGGTCCTAAATATGTGATTTTTAATGATTTCACATCAATGTTGTGAGTAAAAAGTAGAAAATGTCCCTCTGAAATGTAGTACAGTACATGCAGTACATGTATAAACTAGTAAAAAAAATAGATAGAATGAATGAATATCTTCCTTGATATCTCTGGTTCTGTTGCCTTTGTTTTATTACTGTAAGCCACCTTTTATGCACTCTGTGCAGCTGTATTATGTAGGAAAACATACATTTTGTGTTACCAGATACTCAGACCAAAAGAAAACACCAGGCATATCCCAGTTTTTGAGTATTTAATGGTTTTCAGAAGAAAGGAAAAACAATTAGCAAGTGCTACACTACAGTGTCATTGTGTGTGTGCGTGTTTTCAGCGTTGGTTGAAGCAGACCAAGCATGAAAAGAGCTTTAAGAGTCCAGTTGCCACCCTGCTGCCCCCATTCAGTCTGCTACTCCCCCCATCACCACCGTGTCCCCTCCCCACTTCAGCACCAATCATTTTCACAACTCATTTTTTTTCTTTCTGTCCCTCCCTCTTCTGCCTGAGTCTATGCTCAGCCAACCATTTCTTTCAAGACAACGGGCGCGCCATTGTTCCCCCACCTGGGTGGACCGGACCCCCCCACCCAGCACACACACAAACCCAGTCGGCCAAAAGATACTTTTCCATCCCTGAAGCAGAGGTTAAAAACAGTTCATCATGTACTGAAGTTGTTGTTTACTGTGACAAAGATGATGTGAGACAGATTTGAGACAAGAAGCAGATTAAGGAGGCTGCAGAGCAAAATATGTCACAGAAGTCAGTGTAAAAAATGTTGTGTCTCTTTGGGGCCGTGCTGCTAACTTTTCAGCTAATCCGATTAGCACTGGGGGGTTGCTGGGGATTTGGCTTCCAAAGCCAACCTGGGACTGGTCTTATCTGTTCCTGTTGTGACTTTATGCTGCACGGACTAAAGCACATACACACATGACCCATGATCTATGGACCCTGGCAACCAAAACTGCTGCTGGTTTGTGTGTGTGCATACATACATTTGAGGCTGTCTGTGTCTGGATGATACAGAGCTAATTCATTCAGGGGGAAAAAACACACACCACTCCAGAATATTTGGATGTGTTGACAGGCTCAGGCCTGTGACTCAACAACCAGACCCCAAATGACTGGCCTGTCAGAGAGATGAACAACAAAAGGGGGGGAAATGGCTAAAAAAATTAAAATGGCTGATTAACTCCACAACTATGCTGCTGGATTATTCACTATTTAACCATTATTATGTCATTGTTATTTAACTGCAATTAAATAAAACCACACTAAAGATCACTTCCGAGATTTGATTAATGCTAGAGTTTGAAAGCGCTCCATTCCTTTCCTTTTCCTTCCCTACATCCTTCTCTCCTTTATGATCCAAAAACTGATTTTAGTGTTGTCGTCTTGCCAGTCATCACAGCAGGGCTGGGTACCGTTGGATATTTTTTCAATACTAGTGCCAACATTTTGGTGCCAAAATGTTCTCAATACCTTACATTGAGGAATATAGAAAAGCCCTTTGTTAATTTGAAGCCAAATATCTCAAGGGTCTGAAAAGAAGCAGCTGTACAAGAAAACTGATTTAAAAAATTCAATCGCTAAATTGATTAAAGACTAAGGAAACATGACTGCAAATCTCAGTTGGTCCACCACTTTGATCCGTACAAAAAAACTTTCAAAAACATTTTTATGCAGACAGATTTCATGTCCCCCAGAGGATGAATCATACTAATTTTACTGATCCCGATTTTTTGCATCACTTATCCTGTGAAAAATCTAAATGCCTCTTAGTTGGATTGGCACAAACTTACTTGCAGACATTGGTGATTCAGAGACGAATGTGTCTAAATGACTAGTGATCTCCTTTTCACTCACCAGCTAAACATCAGCGTGTTAGCATCATCCATCTCTCAACTATTTCCCTCTTTTCCTTTCTTTACATACTCCTGGTTCTGGATAAAAGAGCAAGAGGAAAGACTGATGGAGCACGACCTTCGCCAAAATGAAGACCACATTTCCTATAAATACCAACACTTTCACAGAGGATGTTGCCACTTGCACTACTTTCACACAAAGAGCTGTGGCTCTACTTTTTCTGTGCTATAAAACAAGTAATTGCAGATTGCATGAGAGACCTAACCTTGTGCTACAAATTTATTCTGAGAAATGACATTGTTTGTTTAGAGTGATTACTGTAACGTCTTAAAATTAATTTGGTAATGATCTACGTTGTTATGCAGCACTTTTAACCCCTGTAAAACATTAACAGACAAGGCAAAGCATGTTAGAGGGGATTCAGACAGAATTAAGGACATAAAGAGAAAAGACAAATTAATTTTCTGTCTTTCCAGATAAGGCAAATAGAGACAGACTCCGACAATACTCTCACAACACAAATGAGACAATAAGGGACATAATGAGGGCCATACTTCCAGGACAGTCTCTGCATACAGTAGCTCATTATGCACCTAACACTCAGACAATACCCTCAGACACTAACTAAAGTGGTCACCATGATTAGCTTTCCCATTCAATTGGGGCTGTCAGCTTAGGCCTCCAGTAGATCTGCAGCTCCACCACTGATAAGAGTCCAAATCACCTCTGACACAGCAAACCAGCCTCATTTACCAACCCTAATCCCTCACATGCTTGGCAGGCCATGAAATGAGACTGAATGTTTCTGATAACATAAAAACTGGCTGTAATAAATGACCTATAAACCATTCTGTCCACTGGACTGGATTTTGGGGTGAGAAATAATACATTTCCATTTGCTGTGACGTTGTTGTCGCCAGAGAAAACGTGTTGTCTGGGGTCTGAATATGAAAATATCAGGATTATACAGGTTCAAAGACATTTTAGAACAGATTCTCTGCATATGTAATGACATTTTGGGGAATGAAATCCAGCTTTTCTGAAGCTACTTGTGAGGAAATGTGAGAGCCAGGACCCGAAGACTCCCTGAATAAAAGTTATGTGTGGACAGTGTGGGTCCCTCAGAGAGTGGAGGGTGTAAAAAGCTAGCATCAATACGCAACCCTGGTGTGGTGTCGAACACCTGGGGGACACAGTGTACTGCCTGACATCAAAGAGCACACACACACACACTCACACACACACACAGTGAAAGCATACAGCCCTACAGTGGAGATGAGAGCTTCTTGTCCTAGTGATGCGACTGTGCTTTCAGACGCAGCATCTGGCACAAATCTCCCTGCAGCCTGTTCCCGGGGTGACAGCCAGTGGTAGTGAAGGGTCTAGGCTTTATTCTTTCACATAGAGATAAGGAAGTGCTGCAAATCTCCTCAAAGGCACCTCTTTATGCATCAGTGATTCCTCCCTTCCATGCAGCAGAGCATATCACAGCTCCAGTTTGGGACCTCGCACATAGCCTGTCATCATCATTGTTCTGGTGGACTCGCTCAGGTTAAGACTTTTGGAAAAGTGAGGGGGTTGATACTGATTTCATTCATAATACTTTGCATTTGGCAAACTTAGTCACACTGCAGTTCCTGACTTCAAACAGTACCACACGCGTCAAGGTAGTTGCAAAGATCAGGTGGCACAGTGCAATGTTGGCACCTAATTTGACGTGACTATACTTGCACAGACCACCTCTTTTTGGAAATGCATGTGTGAGATTTTGGTGGTTTCAGTTACAGAGGAAATATACACACAGCGTCACCCCAGGTGATTCAAATAGGTCTGGAGTTGTGTTCATTGATGGTTGAAGAAACAATAGAACAAACAGAGCTTTGTTGGCAGGATGAAATATGTGAGAAACATCTTCTTACATAGCTTGTTAGCTACGTAATTCCATCCATGAATTGTCCTTTCAGTGTTCGCATGTGTTCCTCACAATTTTGACATTTCTTGTGCACAGGTCGTTGTGCTGGTTGTGGCGCCGAAGACAATTCATGGAGTCACCGAAAACTTTTTGCCCGCCAAAAAAGACGGTGAGATGAAGATGTAGCTGTGATGTTGGCTGGGTTATTCTATATTTATATGGCAAGTCCTCTAAACTTACCATTTTTGCATTAATTGTGTCAACAAAAGGGAATCTGTGTTTCTGAATTTATGCTAATTTTGAAGAAATGTGTTGAGACTGTCCTGGCATCTTGCTTCTCATAAATCTGTCTGCAAATCCGCACATGACTTAAAAAAAACATGTCATCATACTGGGAATGTTTCTCCCAGTTTCATGGGTTTCATTACATCTTCCAACCTCTAGCAAACCATCACAAACACTGGCTTTTAAAGAATTGCTAATCATTCCCGCTGGTTAGCAACTTCTTCAGCAGCTGCATTAATTTTTCATCATCACACCCGATGGGTGAGACTTCATTAAAGTAGTAACATGAATGTTTTATTTATGCTTGTATCTGATGTTCAGCAGTGAGTGTGGCTTGTTCTTCTGCATCCACTACCCATCAATAGACCCCCTCCAGAGCTGCTGGGCTCTGGCGTGCAGGTTGCTCCACAGCCACAGGATGGCTAATTAAAGGTCAACAGGCT
This sequence comes from Protonibea diacanthus, assembly GCA_028641955.1. Classification (NCBI taxonomy): domain Eukaryota; kingdom Metazoa; phylum Chordata; class Actinopteri; family Sciaenidae; genus Protonibea; species Protonibea diacanthus. The sequence goes on from CM053990.1 coordinate 14,141,755, forward strand.
AAATACTGTATCTACATCAGGGGGGGTCTCCTTTAGCTAGTAGCAGAATAAAAATAACTTTGGAGAATAAGCCTACTAAACTTTTTATAAAAATTTAGTTGTGTGTAACTTATTGCTAGAAGCTCTAGAAACAGAGCTAAAAATATGCAAAAACAACATACATTTATTATCTAGTCATGCCAAAAACAAACCCAATCCACCCCCAAAAACTGTGGATTAAGCATCTGAATGGAGCCGGAACACGGTAACACTATCACCGATGCTAATGCTGGAACCGGGAACAAGAACTGCAGTTCCACAATCCAGAAATACCAATGACCACAGTGCTACAGTTCTGGGAGAAATGCTGAGTGTAATTCTGTTTGGTTTCCATTTCAAACATAAATATCAATACAAGGATACATGATTGGATTTCCTTCCTCTAAATGGATTGGTATGTTTGGATAAAAAACAAACCACAAGTATGGAGCTTATCCTGACCTATCATGAAATGCAGTCTTTAAAGCAACTGAATAAATGAAGCTTTGGAACCTTTTCCATTGATTAATCTAACACTCGGCAACATGTTGAGTGATCCCACTTCACTGAACGTAGGCGAAATGACATTTTGAGGTAGACCAAATCTGGAAACAGCAGTTATTCCATCTTTGTCTTATATTAAAGTGTGTGAAAGACGAGACATTAAGGTAAGAGGCCAGGTATGAGGCCTCAGCTGTTATTCTAACACTATAAATAGACCTTTTCTTTTTTTTCAATCAAACCTCTGACGACAGCACACTGACTTACTCTAACAAAGGCCTTCTTATCCCAGCACCGGTGGTCATCATCACAGCGCTGCATATCCTTGAAAGCTACAAACTAGGTGCCAACTAAATCAGCTTTCCCTCCACCATCCAACAGAAAAGGCCAGGCTGAGTTAATCACTACCATTTGCAATCCCCAGAAACCAAGAGCTCTGCTAACTTTGAATTAAAAAGTTACTGTTACAAGATCAGACATATTCAGTGCTATTTTCTGGCATGTCTGTCTTTGTTGGATGGTTGACAGTTTAAATAGACAGCTTTGTATAACCATCAAACCGCCGTGATGTACTGTATCTGCAGGGTTTTGGATCAGTGCAAAGGAATATGTATACATTAGGGAGAGTATAATGTTACAAAGAGAACTTGTCAAGTCAGGGAGCAATTATCATCCTAATTGGAGAAAGTGTTGTAGAGGTATGATCTGTTTCATTTGACACAATGGCCTCAGCTAACTGAGGTCACTGTTCCTGTCAGTACTGCAGCATTGTTGTAAACTGACGAGGCTGTGACTAATCCTGACCCAAAGGATAGACGCAAACAAGAATTTGGTTGATACATGAAAGGGTTCATGATTCATAGACAGCCAATGTGGGTTAGCTGCTGTTCCACTAGCTTCTGTAACTCGACACAATCTCTCACTGAGAGTTTCTTTCATCTAGCTTTCTGAGGAAGGGGAACATGGCTGGTGTTTAAGGGGGTACATTAAAGAAAGGAGCAGTGAAAAAAGTGCACTTTTTTTCCGGCATGGTAGCGTGCAAACTAAAAGAAGCAGTGTCTTCTTTTCCTGTCTTGTCTCCTTTCTTTATATGGGCCTATGCTTAATGAATATGCTTTACATCAATGGAGCCAAAAAGTCTTTATTTGTTTTCTAACCTCAATAAATATTGTTACAATTTTCATGAACAGAAAGTCTACAAAAACAACAGGATGGATAATTAATTCTTCTGGTCTTCACACCCAACCACATAATTATAATTTATGCAAACAGGCTGAATCTATTTAGTGTGATGCTCTCTGATAGAGCTTCACGTTGTACATGATGAGTCAGCTGTGTTTTTACATAAAGATCTTATACAATTTGCTTTAATGGTGATTGCGAGCTATGGCTCTATCACACCCTCAGAGAAGACTCATCTATTGATGTGAACGTGTGTCTGTATTCATATTTAACTTTTTTTTACATCGTTTTGTGGTTCTGCATCTGTTTGCATCTGACTGTATTAGTATTCAAGCTGTGCCTGCCCTACAACAAAGGCGTATTTGTGCACTCCCTCTGCTTTTATCCCAACTACCAGACATGAGGGGAGCTGTCGGCTGAGCGTGCCACACCTAATTCACCGGGATCAAAATGGCGAACCCCAGCACCCCCCAATCCCCCGCTGAGAACCTTAATGCTCTCAAAGAGAATATCAGAGTGATCACAGGTGCACTGCTGTGTTAATGAGGTAGAGAGGCTACTCCCTGTGCCCAGGACAGCCGTACTGAACCCCCCTCCCCTCAACACACACACACACACACACATTCTACATGATTCAAAAGCAGTGTTGCTTGGACATTATTCAATAATAATCTCGATTGAGATTCCCCAACCCCCCATCTGAAACCCACCATCTGATAACCACACCTGTTTTCCACAATGAAAGGCCAGGTGTGAAAATGAGCTCCAATCACCTCACATTCCTGTTTCTACAACTTTCACAGGTCAGCTACAGTAATCTTCACTGTGTTTGCAGCGATAAGAGACGTGCTTTCAGAACAGAAGAACATGACAGATACCTGGATTAGATACAGCTGGATGTGAGGAATATTCAGGTAGAGGAAGGTGCTTATCAACCCAGTTGACTTCACAAACTTTTTTCCAATAATTTGTCTGTCTACAACCCAACTATATCTGACACTGCATTATGAGTTTAACACTCATAAAGCTCACAGTAAATGGCCAGGCTTAACTTGTAGGCCTATAGCAGAAATGTGACAACCATCCTTTGTGGAAACAAATTGATTATGTTTAATTGTTACACCCCAATAAAGCTAACTGAGGCATTGGTGCAGACAGCCTGGTCTGGGCCATGCCAATCACAACTGTTTGTCTAATACAGGACTGTGATATAATGACTGTACAGAGGAGTGCCGCTGAGGCATTTTCAACCAAGATGGTTGTTCCTGATGTGGAACGTTTTGCTGCAACTGTATGTTGGTCTGCATTTGATCTGCCAAGTTATTGTTTAGTCTAAAAAATATTCAAAATGTCCATCACGATATCCTGGAATCCAAAGGTGACACCTTGAAATGGCTTGTTTTGTCTAGCAAATAGTTAGTATCACATTAGACAGAGAAGGACTGTAAAAGCACATTGCAAAAAATTAAGACGAGTAAATTTTGGATATTTTTGCTTGAAAGATAATTGCCAAAATAGTTGCAGACTAATTTTCTGTCAATCAACTACTTGTTTTAGCTCAAGACCATAGTATGTATGTGATGAACGTATTATATTGTATGATGAAAATGTAATTAGGTGTCTCCTACACCCTTAGCATTTCTCGTTAACATCATTTGAGAAATCAGAAAGCCAACAGTGATTTGGTCACTTGAATACAATTGATGTGAATACATGTGAATACACAATTGATTATATAGTAAAATTTTAACACACTAATAGTTAAATGTTACCAACAAACCTGTCTAAAAAGAAAAAAAAAGTTTTTCTTTCAAGCTCTATCAGTATTTTCTGTCTGTGATTGTTTTTTTGATATTTCACGCAGTGTTTGCACAGACGTGTACACAGCTATTGAGAGAGAAGCAAAAGATGAAAAGCACTGATGGGAACACCTGTATGTTTTTCTAGTATGTGTAAGTCTGTGTAACGTATTCCAGCACTGGAATCTTATCCACCAAAATCACTACAACTGAGCTCTCCAGCTGCCAGACTGCTGCAGGAAGGCAAATTCACAGGAAAACAAAAAGGATTTTAAGATCAGATTAGACTTTTTCTGATGTTAATGTTTTGTCTGGTTAATCAGTAAATCAGTTGTTTAGTGTGCTTTGTACATGTTCTGTGAATAACTTGCGGGTGGTGGTGGCAGGCATCACAGGGTGGGGGAGGGACGCTTGTGGAGGGGGGTGAGGTTGGGGAGCAAACAAAGCACATGTGGGATTTAAGCTTGATTTAAGATCTTACTACCCTGGAAAGGTATTACGGTAGCAATGGTTTTATCCTGTGTCTCCATGGTCAACAGGTATAAAGGTAGAAATAAAACCTGTATTTTTTTCCCCCTGGTGAGTCAATGTAGTGAAATAAACAAGAAGGATGAAAATGGCCAGGACAAAATTGTGTACTTGTTTTCTGGTTTGTCCCAATAACCTGGGTTGTCGAAAATAACTTCTTTCAGCTGTCCTAGATTTAACAACTATTGTCCCAAATTGATGTTCCTTTTTCATTCAACATAATTTAATTTAGTTTTGTTTAGGTAAAGCACATCACTTCAATGACTCACTCTGGTCCACCATTTAAGTTATGCTTGTTGTTAGCGGCACTTGTGTCTCAATAAAAAACTGAAACTACCCAAGGTGTTTGGCAACAATCAGTTTTTAAAGGGATGGAGAAGATCAATAAAACTATTTAAGTATTCACAGAGATCCAGAGAGAAAGTCTTTTTTTTGTTTTCCCTGGAACATGGGAATGGTTCGGGAAAGGGACATCCTTAACTTTGAGTGCTGGTTGTTGTGTGTGCATGTAAACAGTGCGAGTCAAAGGTTCAAAACATGTTCACCTTCACAGCAGCCTTATTGACATGTCTCACACATCTGAAACTGGTGTATTTTCACAACAAACTTGCTCCGTATTTCACGTCAAAACACAGTGCTCGCCACCAGGAAGTAATAAACACTTTCTCCTTTTGCTCTAACAGGAGCCACATGTCTGCAGTCGGTCAGACACAATGTCAAACACAATGATATATCTGTGTCCAGAACTCATAACCAGTTGCATTGTTTGATATGAGAGCAGTGAGCAGCTCAACCCCTACTTTATCTTGATCTCTAGACTGGGAGACTCCAGTTCTCAGGGGACAATATCCACCACTTGTTTTATTCACTGGGCTGCAGTGTGCCAAGACCTTGAGCCAGGACTATGGTTATGACTGGATTCCCAGTCGTGGGGTGGCACTGTGTCCTGCTGGGCTGGGGGGGATGGAGGAGGTGGGGTTCACGTTGACACAAGCAGCTGTGAACAATAGCAATGTCGCCCCCATTCCCATGCTGTGGAGGACAGGGGCAGCTGGGGAGGGGAGTGCTCCAAGAGCACCTGTGGGCAGCCCATTTGTCAAGTGATTTGTGGGAAGGAGTGTAGGAGCAGTGAGAAGAGAGGAAGGAGGGCAAATAAGGGTGTATGTGTGGAGGAGGAGGGTGAAGAGATGGGGGGAGTAACTTAGAAGAGTATTATCACAGGACCACACACAATGAAATGACTGTTGATTTCCCTGTCACACACACCTGTGCATTTATAAAGAAGCCTCGCACTTCCTCTAACCCCCTCCTAACCCATGCCATGTTCAAGTACTGTCGAAAAGTAAGAAATTCCTGTATTCTTTCAGTTTACTGGATGATAAAATTGTCCTACATACTCAAAACTGACCCATCATGCTTGAATGTCTTGCCCACAATTCATGCTTCCAGCCAGAAACCACAGCAGAATCACAATCACAGAACAGTCAATAAAAGGAATTATTTGACCTCCTCTGTATATGTACCAATATGTACATACATACATAAACGCACAATAATATATAGCATTCACCTGTATATGTGCTCAAAGTTAGATTCTGAGGTCTATTTCACCGTTCAGTCAGAATAAATGCTTCTCAGAGTTCAACATGAGTTCAGTGTAAAATTCTGGTTATCATAATTTGGGTCTTAAAGCTGCGCTAATCAATATTTTTTTTATTAACAGCAGACCAATTGACTTTGTGTGGCGTAAAAGGGGTCATTCGTGGTGATGAACCCACAGAGATTTATCACCCAATTCTGCAGCTCTACAGACCCTTTACTGTCTGTCAGATAATTATTTTAATTTACTGGTTTGGTTCAATCTATTGCTGTCAAAATTGGCCAAAATTGATTCATTGAATATCTATTTTTGCACATTATGTCCATAAGAGGGTAATAATACATTGAGAGATATAACTATGCCATCTACTGACCAAAAGATAAGCATCCTGTTTCATTTCAGTTTCCTGTGTTGCTGCTGGTACCGTTTTTTGCTGCTTTAGCTTATTTCTTGTTATTTTTTTATATTCTTCATTGATATTTTCAGTGAAAAAGTCCTAAAATTCATTATATGTTACCTGGCCAGCATCATATAGCAGACAGATGAAGTCAGTAACTATGCAGCATTTAGGGGTGGAAGCAGCAGAGATTTCCCTCAAAGTAGGTAGAGACCAAAAATGGAGCTAAAAGTGATATTGGACTTACATCTATGAATGACGACTTCAAATGAGTACTAATGTTTTTCTGTTAGCAAAGACACCAGTTTCATGTGTAAAAAGACACCCAAGTGTTCATGGGACAAAAATTAGACAACCCAAGTTTATGCTGCAACATGTATAAATTAACTTCCACAGACAAGCACACGGGGAAAATCCTCTGCTCCAAACACTCCTCTTTGATTAGGCGGTTGATCTTTTAACAGCGTCCAATATCAGGGCTGAGGGAGTGGGGGAGGATTTGATATTTAAGCATCTCTTTATCCTCTCCCTTTTGAAATGTCAAGTTCAAAGATCCAGACCAGCGGCCTTGATCTGTGAGCTAAGACGACTTAGAAAAAAAGGAAAAAAAAAACGGCAACTCCTAACCGTCATCATCACAGCTTTGAGTCGCAAGACGGTGCACATGGAGTGTTATTAAGTCTGATTATGTTAAAGTCTGCAAACAAGCTTTTGATGTTTGCTCCTCGTGCTCCAATCAGACCTTTTTAATTGAATCAAAGCAGTGTTTTCTCTGTAGTGAAATGCTCGTAATGTGTGTTTGAGCCTTTTCTAATTGAATAACTGACTTATTCAATCAGGACACTTTCCCAAGCAGTCTCCCTGATGTAACACTCATATCCCACGTTAAGTCCTTTCAGTTTGTGTAATTTTTAAACACAAATATGAGACGGTTTTGCTGTCCATAATGAAGACAAGTGATGGATATGCAGCTCCACAATTTTGAGTAGTAGTGCCAGTGTCACTGAATGAAGCGCTGCCAGTTCATTTAGAGCCAAACAGAGCCTGATGTCCTGTTGAACAGGAGCCAACGCCCTGAAAATAACACTAATACGCCAAAGACAGAGCCGGGCCAATATCATGTTTTTCACCTTATAACCCCATCACAGTGTGTTAAGGTTCATTCCCCCTTTTTTACATTTAAAACATTATATCTAACTAAACACAATAGTTCATAACAGATAATAAATTCTTATATAGTACACACAATAATGAGGTTTGTGATATAAACCATTTATGATATGAGTGGGAGTAATATTTATATGGTGTTATGAAAGTAAATAAAAATAAAGAGCTTATTTTGTGTGTGGTCTGTTGTACCAGAACAAAGACAGGAAGTCATATTCAATCTTAACAGCTTTGAGAATTCCTGAGTTGATACAAAACAATATTTTAGGCTTGACGGATTACTTTTTTTATTCCAGAGGCGTTTTTTTATCAGCACGACATGCCACTGCTTTACCCTCAACATCCAAACGTTTTAGAAGCTCATTTTGCACTGCAAAGAAAAGCACTTGAGAATCCATTCAGCACCCGTAGACGCGTACAAGGCTAAACATTTAGATGATAAGGTGATCAAATGCTTATAGCAATTGCTCATGGCAGATTGAGTCCACTGGACGATGCCTGCATAGGAAAACACTAGGGGATGAACCAGCGAGCGTGGAGGAAATATAACTCTGAAGATGCTGAATCAGAGCTGAATTAAGTTGAATTCAGTGAAGTTTACAAAGTTATGAAGTGGGTTAAAGTTTCAAAGTATCAGCTCATTTTTGGTCACCTCAGAGTTTTCTCAGGTGAAGCTACATCTGTCACTATGCACACGTCAGCACCTTTGACAGCATGACTGCCTCTTATTAAAGGGGAACTCTACCGATTTTACACATGAGGATCGGGTTTCTTGCTGTGGAGAGAACTACTCTGCCTGTGGAAACACTTTTATAAAGTTTTCTGTGGGCTCTGGAGGAGCTGTGAAAACCTGGACAATGTCTTTGGGGTTTATCTGAGCTTTGGCTTGGAGCAGTCCTCGGGCGGGCATTATGGAAAGCGTAGTGTACAGGGTTTGGGGAGTTTGACCATCTTATGCTGCTTTGATTTAAACCATGCTTTTTAAATCTCTCACAAGTCCCTGAACCTTATGGAAGCTCAGTGCTAAATAATTTTGGTAGACCAAATATAAAAGAGAAATCCACAGACACACATTAAAGGATAAGTCTGGTGATATATAATATTCTACTGTCTGTGTAGCCTCAGTTACAGTTGTCTAAAAACTATTAATAGCACATCAAGAAAGTCGCACCGATGCAAGCTTCTTCCTTAAGATGAACATAAACATTGTGCTAATGCTGAAAATACTCACTATGTGTAACAAATGCATTACTTTTGCCACTTTGAGTTATGTTTGCTAAAAAACTACATGACCCAGCTGTTTTTTTGGACCTGTTTCCTGTGGTTGAACTGGCACTGCGCTATTAGATTTACACATAATAAAAATACAGAGGATTGCCAGCCTTAACCTTTGAGTACACAGGTCCTGAGAAATTCGAACCAGTTACTTTGCAACTAATCTGTAGGATTATTCTAGGAGGCGACATATTGTAATCTGAAACCTGATTTTGTTCTTTTAGCTGACAGCTAATCTTTCTCAGACTGTGTCACTCACTCCTCTCCAGCTGCTGGTTAGAGTTAATGATGGAAACTTATCAAATGTAGCACTCATACTCCGTCAAAAGTCATTTACGCCACACATCATCTAGCAGATTGCCAACAGAAGAGGGTGGGGAGGAGGTAGATGTATGTTGCTGTCATGATATCTTTGCCGCTGGGTTAACAAACACAGCATGTTTGTAGCCCAGTTGTTAAGAATTCCTCATCTAAATGACGACCCCAGTAGGTGGTGAGATATAAAGAATGGTCAGAACTGGCTTCATGACAATATCATCAATCTGAATAAATTATCTACAGCCATATTACAGTACTCCATGTCTGACGTATTTCTTACTCCTCCACTAGTATTTCCCATGGGTTACGTACCCTTTAACAAGCACAAGTGTGTATTTTCAGGCCCGTCGATATCAGTGTTCCTGGTCTCTGCTGGGCAGCAGATGCCAAGCTAGCTGGAGGTGGAGGAAGCCCATGGTGTCATGACTTCTCCAGCCCTGCGGGGGGCTTTGCAGAGTCAGAGACCTCGTCTCCAGCTCGTCAACCGTACAACCTAGTGTATTTTTGGATGTGGTTTCCAAAAAAATAAAAACAAAAATAGTTGTATTGACTCTCTCAACTAAATGTATGTAGCTAGCTGACATACTGTATGGGCTCTTAAGAGACACAAGCATGCAGTAGATGACTGTGCAGCACTTCAGGTCACATCACTTATTAAATGGTGCTCTGGATGGGGTCTGTTATATCAATATGACTGCATATTAGATGAGTATGACATATGTTGCAACTTAAACAAGGGACTAAGCCCTCCTCCAGCTCTTAAAGCGGTACAAACACACTTTATATAGCAATTACTGGCATCTTTTAGATGACACGCATGTAGTTGCAGAAAGAGAGAAATGAATATGTCCCATAAAACTTTTAGAGTTTCTTTGTTCTGTCACTAAAGTCTATAACACAAAAAGGCAACAAAATATGATTTACAATATAAAATGAGGTATGGTTCCACAGCATCACAATAGCAAACTCTTTTTCATCCATTTACTGTCACTTATTCACGTCAGGGTCACTTTCACTACAGGGCAAACAAGGCAACCCAGACATCGGTTTCCCTGGCAACCTCATCCAGGTCTTCCAGTATCCATGGGGGGTTACCCTGCCAGATGCCCAAACCACCTCGAATGACTCCTCTCATTGTGGAGAGTCTGCAGTCTGGCGCAAGGGTCTGCTCCTATCACCCAACTACAGGGAGACATTAGCTAAGATAAGATTCATGTTTTCGTCTCCACCTCGAGGGATGCTGCAAAGTTTTGCTGCTGTTTTGCTGTCAAGCTGAGAAGTGCATTTAAGTTCAGCTAAGAACCACTTCCTAGAACACAAAGACTATCACAGAGACAGAGAGCCAAGAGTCACATTAGAAAAACTTGAGAAATCTCACTTTGAATTGTACCATTCTTTCACAGAAAATATATCTGCTGTGTTGTTCTTGCTGTAATTCAGCGGCACAACAGCCCCATGCAGGTACTGCTTATCAGGACCAAAGTGAAAGGAATGTCAAATTCCTCTGGGAGACCATGGACAGACAAACAGATGGACTGAAGATGTGAAGTGATACTTCAAGTCATCTTCCAGTCAATCTACACAAATCACACCAGTAAAACCCAAATGTGTTGGGGCTTTATTTTGGTCACGTACTATTCACTACCAACGAATCAAGTCTAATTTGTTTGGAGCATAATGCTGGCTGCCACAGATAGCTAGATAATCCCCAACAGTAAGCAAGATGTCTTCATTTGAGTTTGATTCAAGTTTTTTATTACGTTGAGTGTTTTCCAGCAACAAACATGGTTTGGGTCCAACTTTATCACATTTTAAATTGTCAGCAGAGGACTTCCAGGTATGTTTGAGACTGTATTTTTTGTAATTACATAAAAAATAGCTAAATATGAACATGCAGTAAATACGCTCAATGAGTTGCATCAAATCGCCTAGAGTACTACTAGTATAATACTGATGACTGATGATGTCAACTCTGCTTCTCACATCAACCAGAAGGATGTTTGCCAACAGCTAACCACAATGTTAACCTTTATCATCCTGAACCAATACCATGTGTTAAGTCAGAGAGTCAAAAGAGAATCCAGTTCTTACAGTGCATGGGATACTGTCAGTCTGGAGCACTGACATGTCTTTATACTAAAATTGCAGTTGTAGAAGAAGGCCTATGGGGCAGATTCCAAGCCCTTAACTTGAGCTGCAGAGGTAGATCACATTACAGCTTTCATCAGACACGTCTTCAAAAGACACTAGCAGTGTCTGGCAGCCACTAAATTGCCCCAAAAGTCAACTCTGCGCCGAGGCTCCTTAATAAATCCTGTCTGTGACTCGGACATCATCCTTCAGTGTCAGATTGTTATCTGTGAACAAAGCCAGTTATCACATCCCATGTCAGGTGACATTTCACAACAAAGCCCACCACATTTCACCGTGCAAGCTCTGTTATAACTGAACATCTACTGCACAAAGCTCATGTTACTCCATCTGCATGCTGTGGTATCCGTGCTAAAGACTTTCACAGTTTTTGTTTGATCTATTCCAATTCAAATTCAGCTCATATCACTTTAAACTGCCAGGCGTCTGTTGAAAATTCCTCCCACACATCTACTCTATGACTTCTGGTGACTAGATGGAGAGTGACAAAATGCATGCAGACTCAGAAAATACAAGCTTTCCAAATCAAAGTCAATAAATATGTATGTATATGTTTTGCCCAAACTGATCTGTTACAGAAAGAACAGTAGAAAGTATGGTTGCATATCAAGTACTTGGTAGTTCATAGAACAAAGTACCAAAAAAGTATCAAAGTACTGAAAAAACTGGTCAGGTCTATCATCCTGTTTTTTATTCTATAATTGATCAATTCTGATTGTGGTTTCTGATGAAGTAAAAGATCTTGCATGCTGCCTGTGTTTAAAGATTGAACATTTTAGAAGTTTGGGCTCTGAAATGAAACAAAAGAAGACTGAGGGTAAAAGTTCAGTCTTGTCCTTGGAAACAGATGTGGTTAAAAGATTAGGGTACAGCTAGTGAGTAGAACTGTTGCCAAAGAAACAGAGATGTACATACATTCATAAAAGCAAGTTATCAGGAGAAAGTATGGTCTTATTATCTAGTAATTTTGAAAAATTCTAAACAATACCCGCTTGTAGTGATAACCACACTACAGTTTTAAACCAACTTGTGTTTAGTGCTATAACAAATAGTCATTTAATGTATTAGTTCATTGGCAGAAACTCAATAGCCAACATTACCACCTGAATATCCTTGGGTTTTGGGCTGTAATGGCCATTTTTTATACACCTTTCAGATCAAAGAATATACCACTGAATCCAGAAAATAATCTACAGAGGAATCTACAATGAAAATCCTAAATATTTGTAGCCCTACATGTGTTACAATGATGCAGAGAAACAGAAAGACTGGAAATATTCTAGTCAAATTCCACTGCCCGATCAACAGTTGCTGCTGGTTCTCCTTCGCCAGCTTATTTTCTGCCTCTCTTGGTCCTCCTAAGGGACACTTAAACAAAGAGATGAGCCCTCTGGGGAATCTAACAAACAAATGCCCCGCAACCACGAACTGAACAACAGAAAAAGACAGAAATAATTAGGCCTGCACTATGAATCAGCTGAGGGGGAGAGTCCCACACAAAGCATGAAATGTGAGTTAAATCTGGCCCGCTACCATTGCACTGATCGTGGAGCCTCAGGGGTTGGGATAACATTTACAGCACTGACACAAGACCCTGCAATCCTGCTTTGTGCATAATACCATACACAGACATCCCCTGTACTCCCTCACACAAAGTTTATTCTAAAAAGCACACAACACTGAGGGTGCTTTTCTTATGTTAACTAAATAAACTGGGTACTGAGGAGTTTCTAAACCTAAAGATGGTTTCCTAGGTAATAGTAATGAACAGACTAATCAGAAAAAACACTGCCAGATGTATGCCAGATCCATGGCATGGCACAGCCCATTAGCACAAGAGGCAAACACCATGAAAGACGTTCTGGTCCGCCCCGAGGTCGTCATGAATATTCATATGCACATGTACACACTGAACACAGAGATGTCTTTTCACCATCAAAGTCAGCCCGAATTTAAAACTGACTTCATTTTAATTTGACAACAGATGTGAATGCAAGTTGATGTGACAAGCTACTGACTGGCAAAGTGCCAGACGTCATGAGTTTTATCATTTAATCTGGATAGACATGAGAAATTATAAATTATATATTGTCTAATAATGTGATGTGATGGTAAATGCAACACATTTTTTCAGCAAAGTTGCCATGTTAGCAACATGGCTTTGTCGGTTGGCCCACCCGTTTGGTCCAGAGTGAAATATCTCAACTACTGGATGGACTGCCATGAAATCTGGCACAGATATCCATTGTTCCCAGTTTATGTATCTTAATGACTGTGGTGACCCCCTGACTTTTCCTCTAGCACCACCATGAAGTTGTCATTTGTGGTTTGGAGGGAAATATCCTGAATATTACTGAATGGACTGTGATGAAATTTGACTGCGAAAGAAACGACATCCCTTTCAGCCTCAGCTGTACTTTGTGTTTAGTGCTAATTAGCAAATGTTACAGTAAACATTATATCTGTTTATCACGTAAGAAATAAGTAAAGTACAGATAATTATTAGCTGTTCTCTTTAACGGTGGATAATTAATATATAACAAAAGATTCATATATCCTTACATGTATGTTGGTTGGTCATGAAAAGAGAAATGCTTCACTATGTCTCTTGTGTTTATGCAAATCCATCCATGATAATGCAATGTTAAATTAAACAGAAAACTGATCATGTGGAAAGTCCGAATTAGTCAAAAAGTGGCGTATCCACACACTTCTCATGTCTCAAGTGTCAAAACAACACAGACTCTGAAACATAAAGAAGTTATATTTGGTGGCTGTCATAATAAATCACCTTCATTATCAGGTTTAACAGAGCTTCTGTGCTCTTTGACCTGTAAATGTCTGGAAAAAAGACATTACCTGTTGTATTTACTATTTTGTTACTTCCGTCATATGTACTCAGGATATCACTCTGCAACTTAATCCTGGTAATGAGCTGAATGCTACACTAAATATATTTTTGCAGGCTCCAGGTGACAATGACACAGTGATTGGTTTGGCCGTTTGACATAACCCCGAAGAGCAAGAGAAATCAGAGGACTTGGCATTCCTCGGGACAATGACATGGTCTTAAGGGGAAGCCTTGAGCAAATACTCAAGACAAGTTGGTGGCACCTGCATTGTTCCAAAAAGACACATCTCTCATATCCATTACAACAGAACAGACATAAAGCTCAGAGTGAGACATATAACCAATGACATAGTGCTGTGGTCATATTTCATACACACCTAACCCCCTCAGGATTTAAAGGGGAATCCTTGCTTTCCACCCACCAGCAGTAATAAGAGGAGGAAGGATATGGAATCTTTTTATTATGGACATCCTCGCTGATTAACGTTGCAGAGTTATTGACCCTCTGAGTCATGATATTAAGCTATTCTGAGCTAACTGGCGGTTGCTTCATGTTTCTCAAACAGGCTGTGGTATTACATATTTCCCAAAATAAATAGCTATTCTTTAAAAACCAAGTGAAGGAGAGCATCATCAAAAAATAGTATCTTATTTGATTTATCATCTTTTCCAACTTTCATTTGTCCATTAGTTTCCAATTTTTCAACATTATTATTCACAAAATGTCCAAATGTGTAGCTCACAAAGATCTGGATTGCATAAATGCCAGGTAGAAAAAAAAAACACAGCTTCAGAGCCAAAATTTTAATTGTTCTGAAATCAAACAGGTTTTGTTTGGCATCAGGATCTCTTGTCCTTGCTGGTTTGGACACTTTAGAAGTGCAATTTTCCAGTTTATAAGAAACTGTTGGTCTTTCCATGTGGGTGGTATGTTATGTAGTGCCAGCTTAATGTGCCAAAGCTTGATCAACTAAGAAAGCTGACATGACATTATTTTAATTTTTTCTTATTAAAGAAGCTTACAAAGAAGAAGGATGGTGAGCTCTTTCGCTCCAGCACCATATCACACGTTTGTTAAATTAATCCCACCCTTGATTTGCATACAACTCTTTCCAACTTGTTGACAACAACAAGAGCAAAGTAAATATTCCCAGGCTCAGTCCAAATAAAAAAAGGCAAAGGAGGGGGCATGAGAGAGGTGTGTGAGGAGACACAGGATGGGGGACACGGCTTAGAAAAGGCGGGAAAGAGGCAAAGACCATTGTGGTGTACGATTTCTCTGTAACGTGAGCCCCTGCTTGTTGCCCCCACAGCAGAATGTGCCTTGTCCGATGGATTGGGCGTCAGGTGTGTGCAGCTGCTGGTTAAGCTCTGTTTGCAGACCAAAAAGAGGGGGAGAACTGGAAAAAGGAGGAAGAAAAGGCTCCTCAATGAAGGCGATACTGGAGGTTTTTTTGTCTCTCCCTCTGGCACTGATGGGACTGCTGCCAAGACTTGGATTGTGGCCCAAGAGAGTGCCATGTGTCCCACAGATGGGCCTTCTAAATATGAAGGGACGTCATGTACAGATGGCCAATTTTGCCTATGCAGAGTTTAGAAACAAATGGCCAAAACTGCCAAAGACTGAAATTACTACTAATGAATGTCTTATTTTAAAACAAAGAAAACAAGATGGTCTTCAACATACATGCACACATCTCTAAATATATGCACAGTCTCACGATATACTGTCATATATTAAGCCTAAATAATGAGTGACAATGACAGTGTGTCAAAAGATGTTTACAACACTAACTATAACAGGGTTGATAACATTAATCTAAAGAGAAAATGAGCAGAGGAACTGCATGACACAACAAAGGCCACGTACAACATCATCTCCTAACTAAATTGATTAGGAGACGAGACGCATGAGGATGTGTCTGATTCAGCTGAGGTGACGGTGACTGATTTATCGTCACTCGCCTTGTGGTAATTAATCAGTTGCATGCTTTTAGTGCGGATGTCGTTAATTCAAACCGCCGCATGTGGTTTTTTTATGCACTTCTGCAGGTCACCCGTTCACAGCGCAGTGTGTTCGGGATAGGTGTGAGGCTGTTTATGTTATTGTATTTGGCCAACTCTGATTCCACATGGTGACTGTGGCAAAACTCCAGATGCAATACTTGTTGTGAGGAAAGTAACTAAGTACATTGACTAAAGTACTTAAAAACTGCTTTATACAAGTATATAAGCACAATGCAGTTTTATATACTGAATGGAACCACCTAACAGTATATAAAATAAGTAAAATAAGCTGTACCTCAGTTAGCTACAACACTGAAATACAGCTTACGTGTTAATGTTAATGCATCCAATAGTATTAGTAAGTTCTGGTAAGTAAAAAATCTGAAACTTTCTTCCATCACTTCCTCATGCGTAGCATCTCAGTAACTCCACTGCGCAGTTGTTGTAAAGTCTGTGTGGATGCACTGATACATAAACACAGAGAGATATTCTCCCACACAGGAAAACACTGATTTCTCTATGAATGTTAAGTTTAGTTAAGACAGATATTATGCAAATGACGCTGTGTAGCAAAAATAGACTATCCAACCAACCTATCCAAAAACATACTTCTACGTTCATCACACTGCTCTTACAAACTCTATACAAATTATCAATGCAGTGCAAGCAGTGCAGCCAAATCCAATATCTAGGATTCAAAGAGGCTTTCAAGAAACAAACTCTCTCAGCACTTGCCGAGCATGATGAGAGAGAACTCTATGGAACCCTACAGCACTTTCAATCCTTTTAGAAAATAAATCCAAAAAAGCCTTTGGTGTGGTGCTGGAGACGTTCACGTTTCTGACGCTTTGTGTGATAAAAGTTTGGCGCTCTGGCACTGCTCCATGAAGAGCTCTTCATCCCCTGAATGCACATGGATGTCATGAGTAATTTTCTACATTCCTCTTCTTGATTTGAGTTTCCTTAAACAACCGTCACAAGCTCCTCAAATAGGATCTGCCTTCTCTAGGGCGCATTGCTCATCGTATAGATTTTTCACCGTGTTGGATGATGGGCTTTGAATAACACACAAGTCAGGGATGTTTTGGAGAGTTCTACAGCACCAGAAAGGTAGTCAGTCAATAGAGTAGAAATTCCCTCCCAGAAGGCCAGGGATCAAACTACAGAGGCAGCTGTTGGATATAAAATCCCACTCAGACATCAACCATCTACTGACTGCAGAGATACACCAGACATGCAAGACAAGGCTCTTGAAAACCCTTCAGTTTAGGCTTAAGGGTGGATGTCAGCTCTACTCCTGCCAACTAAACAGCTATAGCTTTGATTTTCTAAAACATGTCTTGGATCTTCAAAGCATGCACAGGCTTTAGACCAAAGACTGAACCAATAAACACTGAAAAAATGTGCTTTTAGAACAAGGTACATTCAAGTGAAATGATTTTGTCCTAACAGATTTAAAGAGGCAATACTGAACCTCTTCTTATAAATCAATGTCTGCTTTGAATCCTGACGCGGTTTTATAACAAAAACAAAGAAACTTGTGTTGGTGCACACTTCAGACCTATTCTGTCTCTGTCTCCCTGCTTTGTAGGAAGTACAATGCCACTCTCATTCTCTTTTTATCAACAAAAACAGGAAAGAGGAAACATTCAGACTGAAAAGATCTGCAAAAAATGCTTTATTTGTTTTTCTATAACATCCGCTCCTGGCAATCAAAGTATGAGAATCGTTTCTATAGTTATTTTGAGAAAAAAAAATCAAAGTTCTTATAAGTTTAGAGCAAGATGGTTGTCTTGGTTAAGTGTGAACAAGACAAGACATTAACATTAACTTTAGCTTTGAACATAAACCTTAACAAAGTGTGCATGTCCAGCAGACACTGTTGAATGCCTGTAGACAAAAGCTCACAGGATTGTATAATCACTAAGAGTAATGAAAAGAGTGCATTCAGTAGCATGTAAGGTATCTGATTGTTCAACGTGCTGACATACATGTTAGTTGAATTAGCTTACGCCTAATGCTATATAGCAAGGCACTGTTATAATGCCGCAGGGATCAAACAGCGCACTCTCTTTAATGAAAACAATGAGCCAATACATTAGATTATATGGCTGTCATGCCTGGCTATCACTCAGACAAACGCACTAATCCCACATGAACAACTGCAGCCAACAGCTGCACACTTCCTGCTGCATTCAGACAAGCCCAGCAGCGGAGTGGAGGCATTCTCAGGCATTCAGCCACTGAGACAGATGAAGAAGAGGTCAGGGAGACCAGCCATTATTTACATGAGGAGATTGACTCACTGGGATACCTTATGAGTCATTTCTGGATGCTTCACTACTTTACTCGCTACTACGACACATTTTCTTATCTGGGTAATAATGAATGATAAACGAGGTCACTCACAGACTAACAAGAACATGACTAAGAAGTGGACCAAACAAAACCCAGAACTATTTACGGCATAGTTATTGCTCTAAAAATTCAAAGTGTAGTTTTTCATTCATACAGTCTGACCCTGTGGTCAAAAACAATTTGGATCTCATATATCTCATCTGATATAAGTGGCGGTTTGAGTAACTTAATGTAATTAAATGTATTATTCTTAATTTAATTTTAGAATATCAATAAATCCATATAACCTCAATGAATAACAAGTTGAATTACTTCCCAAAACTGTACTACTGTATGTTGAGGAGAACCACACAGTCATAACATGATGTGTAAGACTAAAATAGTTTTAAAATGTCTCATAGCCCAAGCTTATATCTTTAAAAAGATACTCAACTGATGATGATATATGATGAAATTAATCAGAAAAGCAAGGAAATTCTCACATTCAAGTGCTTGTGACTTGATTAATCCATTGATTAATCCACTAATAAATTACTTTTACTAATTATTTCTGCAGTCAACAATAACGATCACCAGGTACCTAAGTATTAAAGTTAGTATTAAAGTTGTCAATGGTGCATTAATTCTAACAATTGTATATGTGTGACGCCAAAGCTGTTTTGAATGGTCTGAGTCCAAACACTGTTAAAATGTCAAACTACCCCTATATCATCACAGACAGTGTCTACATCAGACACTGCATTCATCGAACAATGTGAGCATCCTGGTGTGGATATTGTATTTTCACTAGCAGTGGATATATTGACTAATAGAGAGAAAAATGACACACGAGTCAGAGATATGGCTGCATAGATCACATATGGACACCAACCTAAAAACTGAAATTCAAGTTTGGCCTCTCTGTTCAACCCAAGGAAAATATAAATAGCACGATACTAACACTACTTCCAAGGCACCCAAGCACCAAACTCCCAAAATATTTTCACAGTCATAAAAATATACTTTAATTCTTAGAAAAGGTTCAATAATTAAGTAAAATGGGCACATTAAACAGTACTCAAACAGTGATAAATGGTGCATTTGTCAGGGACTATTTTCAGCTGCGGATTAATACACATTTGGTGTTCTATTACATGTTTACAGCAGTACAGTGATGTATGTACTCAAAATAACTTCAGTGGGTGTGTTTCATAGTTATGAAGGAACATGCCATAGTTAATGGACAACAATAGAGCTCTATGGCACACAGGAGTGAGACAATGTCATTGATTTGCTTTCGATCTTTTCATTGGATATTTATCTAACAATAAGATAAATGTATGCATGACTATCACCGACCTTTAGAGGCAATTACACCATCAGCTGTCCCAACATAGTATTGTTGCCTATAGGCAACATTTCAGTGAAACATTCCTCCTCTTTGGCTGAAACATTACCCTAAGTATCACTGCTCATGTTACCTATTGTTGATGTAGCAGTTGACATAACTTTCTGGGGTATTTCTGATTGAGATTTCGACTATGCAAAAGTGCTTTTTTAAAATTCGTGCTAAACCCCAAACACTTTTATTCATGAACCAGCAATATTAAATTCCAGAAGAACTGCAGGCATGAACTGGCTTTGTGTCTTTACAAAAGTGTCTTGTAAATGCTGTTCTCATACTGCATTGTGAATCATGTATCTATGTATTTATTGAACTGTTTGTGTGACATAGGTGCATAACCCTAATTTCATCCTATACATCAGCGGGCCTGGATATTTTCCACAACAAGTAAAGAAGACTGTAAGGATCAGTCTCGAAATGTACTGGAGGATAAAATCGTGTTCGGTTAAACATATTTCAGGATGGCATGAACTAAGTAAGCACGTTCTTCGTATCTACTTTCTGTTCTGTAAATGTCTGCGTAAAAGCTCTCCCACTGCTCTGATTTACTGCACAACCACACCGCCCGCACCACTTGCTCATTCCTGTAACACAACATGACCATCATACTGATGAACACTGGTCTGTGAAATCAATAGAGGCTGCATCGACTGAGCTACATGTTTGGGTTTCTTCTCATACTCGGGATGGGTTTATTTCCATGCAGCAGAAATGCTTTTAGCCACAAATTGTATTTGAGTAAGTGCTCTTCAGGGCCCATTAGAGAGCAGATCAGTTCTGACAGAACCTGGTTTAGAAGCTCTTTGGAGGGGACGGGGTCTCTATCTCTAACCAACGACCTAATCCAAAAACAGACAGCTTTACTCTGTCTCCAGAGGAGGTAGGATTAAATAGAGGTAACCCAATTAAGACAAGGCTGATGGGCTAAAAAACAGGGATTTAAGAGAAAAAGAGGTTTAATGTCAAGACAGAGTGAGTGTTGTCCTGTTGTGAGATGCAACATGGAGGAGGATGGTTTACATTTAAGTCTTTACGGTAAAAGCTTGAGTCAGGTAATCCATCAGCGAACATGCCTTTAAAGGGACAGTTCACCCCAAAATCAAACACACATATTTTTCCTTACCTGTAGTTCTTTTTATCCCTCTTGATTGTTTTGGTGTGTGTTGCCAAGTTTTGGAGATATCCAGGCCATAGAGATGTCTGCCTAGGTGGCATCAATGTCTCTTTCCAGAAACATGACCCGGGTACTTTTAATAATCCACAGACTTTGTTGTGAGCTTGTGAGTTTTATTTAAGAACATTTCTTGTATCTGTGTCACGTGAGTTTAGCCACTGCCACTCGCCTTTAGGAGGCTGGCAGCAGGTCCACTTCCTATTGACTCTAATGGGAGATGTCAACGTGAGCGCAGGTTGAGCTATTCTTTCACCTTAAATAAATACTGGACTCATTTTTCACGAGCCAAATATCTTCTGAACATTTCTGACACTAAAATCTTTCACACAGACAAATTAGGAGAAAATTAGCTTCTCAGCAACAATGCGCTGACGTGAGACATGGAGACATCTCTTCTCTCAGTTGGCGCAGAGTCGCTAGTCTGGTTTCACCAAAAACGCTCAATAACAACCGCACTAAAAATGTAAATAACTTTCTGAAACGTCTCTGGCACAACACGATATGTTTTCATCCATCCACAGGGATGTTCATAGGACTTCATAAGTTTAGGAGACCACGCCCACTTAGGAGACACAAAGTGTATACAGATGAGGATACAACTCCAGAGATGTGACCTTCTGACCCACATATTGTATTATTAATCAATTAATCAAGGCAGTAATATTTAGATTAGTTAAGAATGGAGTCAGTTATTAGTTAATTAGGTAACTAACCATTTTATGGACCAAAAAACTAATCGATTAATCGAGGAAATTATCAACAAAGTGATGGATAATGGCAATATTGGACAGTTGCAACTCTACATACAACTCACTGAGGAAAGCAAGGTTCTCTTCCTCAGTGATAATAAAGTGATATAAAGTCACACACACATTGGTCAGTCTCCCACTGTTCACCTCCTTGTAAAACAAGCCTCTCCCATCACATTGTTATGATATATATACTGTCTCCTTCACCAAGGCTCACACACTAACCATGTCCTGCTTTGGGACTCTTTGCTCAGTTTGGTCCTGTGGTTCACTGTGGTTCTTTGGATGTTTACAGCAGTCTTATTAAACCTTAAATAACTTATCCACACTGTGTCACGCAACAGTTTAGAAAAAAAAAAACATACACACACTCACACCAGTCACACGCCGCGTGCATGATGCTCAAGCGTGATGTACAGCTACGTGTTGGTAGGTTAATTGGTCCGCTAACAGCGTCAATTACGCAGTAATTAATTACACCTTTTAACATTTTTACGACGACTCTAGACTGAAAACAACCAAAAAAGAAAAAAAAAATGTTGATAAAGTGTCACCAGTTAAACATGTGCTTGTTACACGATATGTAAATTAGCTTTCAAATTCATTACCGAGACGAACTGGCGACTAATAGGCTAACGCCATTAACTGCACACGAGCGAAAATGCACTTTTTTTATCCGAAAAAACTGTGCTCGCCTCAACTTGAAAATAACCTTTGTTAGTGCCGTTTGGTTTGAGCATCCACACACGTTGTATTTTCATTCAAACTCGGCTCTCCTTCACTAAACTTGAACTGTTTTATTTATTTTATTTTTTTTAAAAGGCACAAAAGAAGCGAATTTAATTTAGTTTAACTCACCGCCCCAGTTGAGGAGGCAGATATGAAGAAACAGCGGCAGAAATGTTCTTTGTAGGAAAGCCATGTCTTATTGCTGCTTGTCGTATCCAGTCCAAAATAATCTGAAGTGAAGTGGTGTGTCGACGAGAAGTTAGCCAGCAGCCCGGAGGAGACTGAGGAGAGGAGAGAAGGAGGAGGAGGAGAGGAGGAGGAGGAGGGGGAGAGGGGAGGGGGCTCAATTAGAGTCTCAGGCTGGCGGGGTCCTCCTCCGCCTATTGTGGGGCTTTACGTGTGTGTGTGTGTGTGTGTGTGTGTGTGTGGTAGAAGCAGCTTATCAGTGTGTTTTTCTGCCACAAACTACGTTTTCCAATACACACAGGGACTTTTTCTTGGTTAGAAACTCCTCAAGGTCACGATAATAAGCCTACCTTATCACGTCTGCACACCTTTTAGCCGAAATCACATGGCCTGTTGGTTGAATTCGGCTTAAAACTTTATTAGCATTTCCACAGTGGCTAAAGGTAATGAATGCATTCATACATGAGGCTAAAATTTAATTTTTCAAGTATTGAAATTTGAGTATTTCTATTTTTTTTTTTTTTTTTTTTTTTTTGCAGTGGTGGACAAGTGGGGGCAAGTAGGCAGCAAAAATGCCCCCTACAGTAGATAAACATTACAAAGTGGCATCTATGGTGGACCAGCATGCAAAAAAAAAAAAAAAATCATGATAAGATGCTCTTCCAGTGGAAAAAACATGATAGTGTCTAGTGTACCCTTCCAGTAAGGAATTTCAATGAAATGCCCTGTAGGGTGAATTTCCAGGAAAAAAAATGGGATGAAGTCAAGTGGCAACCTCCATGGATGGGAAATGAAGCCAAAAAC
The DNA here is from genome assembly GCA_028641955.1 of Protonibea diacanthus. Taxonomy (NCBI): domain Eukaryota; kingdom Metazoa; phylum Chordata; class Actinopteri; family Sciaenidae; genus Protonibea; species Protonibea diacanthus. Next base: position 14,164,933 of record CM053990.1, read on the forward strand.
TTCTCAAACAGCTGCTTAAGGCTGGCTACAGAAGAATCCAATCTCCATAAGTCCCCATATTAAAGTGTCCAACTTCACAGCAGAAATAAACATGTTTACAGCCTGGTACAAAAAACTGTTTTCCGCCGGTGATCCATGTCTTTGCTGAAAATAAGTGTGATAAAGTGTCCTCTACGGTACCCTTCCCGTGGATAAAACATAATAAAGTAAAAAGGCTGGTGCTTTTTTACATTTTTTGCCCCTGCACTTCAGACAGCCACTGGTTGATAGAAACCAAGTATTTACTTACTTATACTTATAAGTACTGCACTTAAACGAACAGTTCAGCATTTTGGGTTTAGGTTTATTTGCTGCTTGAGAAGTTTTTGGCACTTTCATGTCTGCCAGCAGAAGGTCAGCTTAGCTCAGAATTAAAACTTGAAACCAGGGCAAACAGCTAGCCTAGCCCATACTCACTTCTGTATGTTGAAGTGTTGACACTTGACTGTGATTTCAGACACAGTAAGCTAGTGTTTGTTTGCTTGTTGTGCTGAGTGCTGATACAGAGACTAGTTTAAGGAGGCTACTCTACAACACACTGATACAACAATAATACTACTATAAATTCACTCCTGCTGCCATTATTTTCACCATGATTCCTACTACTTTTACAAATCCCACTACTACCACTGCTATTATCTCTTTGATTATAGTATCACTAAAAATGCTACCTCAACCTACCACATCCAGTGGTAGCCTATGTGAGAGCAGATTCAGTTTGCGCTTACATCATCACTTCAAGGCTTGACTACTGCAGTGCTCTTTTGTTTGGTCTTCCTAATAATCTGTTGGTTGCCTACAACTTCTTCAGAGCGCACATATAACTCTTATTTTAGAGTTGATTTTAAAAGTGTCTTTTTAGTTTTCAAATCACTGTGGCCTCAGACATGCTTCTTAGATCTGTAACCAGTAGGTCCCCCTGCAGCTACACTCTTAGTTGTACTTCGGACCTCAACAAAAACACACAAGGAGTCGGTTTTCAGCCACTGTGGCCCTGGTCTCTGAAACAGTCTGCCTGATCTGGGGCACTCCACCTCTATAGACATTTAAAATAAAAGTAAGATGTATTTTTTTAGCCTGGGTTTTATTTAAAGTGTTCTGTCATTTCCTAGCTTTTAAGCCTCATCTGTTTATTCTGATACTTCTTATCCCTTCTGTTTATTCAATTATTGGACTTTAATTTATTTTACTTTTAATATTTTATGTTTTTTATTGTTGCAGTTTTTAAGTCTTTTGACCAAAGGACTTTTTAGTTGTACCTCCCCCCGGCTTAACACTAAAGGAGACTGTGCCTTTGAAGTTGTGGTTTTCTACACTTTGGACCTCTTTCCCTTTGGAGACAAGATCTGTGGACAAGTTTAAAAAGCAGCTCTGTCCAGTGTATAAGATTTAGAGTGCTCTATTTACAGAATATAGTAAAAATGGACTATAATATCCATAGCTATGTTTTCATTTGTTTTTGGTACCACAAAATGAGACCTTTATATCTATAGATGCTGCAGGTCCTCTTCCGAAGAGTCCACCGTGTTCCTACAAACTAAACACAAGTTGTGTTTGGTTGGCAGCATAGTTTGTTATTTACACTAGGAAGGAGACAACGAGACGAAAGGATTGCAACCAGCAACTAAATCTGTATAATGCTGTAAGTTATCAATCAGCAAGCCATCAGTGACGACCACAGTATTCAGTGTTGATCATTTAACCTTCTAAACCTTCTAAATATCAGGGTTTTTGATACTTCCAGCCACTCTAACTCGCCCACACATGCAGAAAAAATATATAATACATATTAATATTGCCCTGGTTGCTTTGTAATAAGAGAATATCAGAATATCTTTGAACTTTGGGATATATAAAGAGACTGAAGGTTGAACAGCCATGAAGCACATGGTTATATGCACTGGACTTCTTCCAGTAAAGTGAGCCGACTTCTGGTGTTTTCATCAGTGACTGCAGAGTTACCTTGGCTAACAGCTGCAGCAGAAAAGCTTCCTGGAGTTGGTCACTCAGCTGTCCAGCCCTCATCATGCATTATCCCGCAGCTGTGGACACAGCACAGGTATTAGACATGGAGAAGAAAATCCTGACGTTACAGAACACTTATAGCCTACTATAGGTTTACCAGAAAGTGCTTTCAAACACACTGTATGTGGGGCACTCCTGCTGTGAAACTGTCACGCTTTGATTGACTTGTTTGCAGTAATACAGCAGGAACACAGTGTCTTGACAGTCATTAATCATCACCAGATTGCACATCCAAAAATAATTCTACTTTATGTATAATTTTACTGTATGAATATTCATATTTCTAAGCTTAAATAATAGATAAACTGGATTTGATATGAACATACAGTGGAATTTAATCTAAGCAGGAAAAGCACTCGTGTATATGAAATCAATTCAATGGAATCACAAAAGTGATAAGCATTATTTGGCATGATATTATACTGATGACAGCTGTGATTGATGAGTCTGAAAATAATGAATATTGTAATACATTTGATTTATGGAGGAATGTATATAACTATATATTTTGTCACAGTGACATGAAGTTAAAATTATGCAAAACAAAATGTTAATTCTGTCAACTGTGGTGACTTATTTAGAGATAAAATATCTATCTCAGATTTATTTGAACCCAGTGGTCTGCAATATTTGTGGCTTGTGACCTGAATGTGGACCTCTGCCCTTCTCAGATTGTTTCATTTGGAGATTTTTTGAGACCTGAAGAGGAAAAAGAATCCAAATGCGCAACAAAAAGAACAAAATCAAAGAAAAGGTTTATTTACTTGTGTCATTCATCAACGACGGTTGTCACATGTTGTGTCACATGTTGTTAGGAGCTCCTGAAAAAGCACCCAATCATGACTCGATCAACCATTGTCAAGTCAAAATAAACCTAAAATCAGTTTCATGCTGAAAAGAGGGCAACAGCAGCTGCACACATGTGTAAAAGTGTATCTTGCACCTCATATCAGGGGATATTTGGTTTGGATTTGAGCCAAGTTCTCACTCCACTCTAAAGGAAACCATCTTTCACATGAAATCTATCTACCCCTTTCTCATGAGACATGATTTTTACCAGACTTCTTCCAAAACCGTTTTTTCCCCCTAGCTTTTCTACACACATTGTCTCATTTGTTAATACCAGTAGCTCACAATCCACTGGCTCTTTCACCTCAGCTCAAAGCATGCCCTAAATACACTGCTGCAGAAGAAACCTATGAATAAAACCTGGAAGAGATTAAGATTTCTACTGAAAATGTCAAAGGTACTTTCTGTCTAAATGATTTTCATTATATTTAAAGGGATGGCTCCAGTTTTGTGGGGTTGTATGAGGTACTCATGCATATTGTGTTACCTTTGACAGACAGTGGTCAGCATGCTCCCAGTTTTGGAAAAGCGGACAGAAGTTCCTGCGTGGAAGTAGAGCAAAGCTCAGCTGTAAACAGGGTCAACAGAAAGACTTTAGGCAAGAAGGTGAGTTTGGAGTTTACGTGTTGTCTCCGTGTCTGTGGGTTCACTCCAGGTTCTCTGACTTTCTCCCACAGTCCAAGGACGTGCAGGTTTATTCGTGGCTTTAAATTGCCCATAGGTGTGAATGTGAATACATCAGCCCCGTGATGAACTGGCGACCTGTCCAGGGTGTACCCCATCTCTCGCCTAATGTCAGCTGGGATTGGCAAAAGCCTGTTGTGACCCCGATAAGGATAAGTGATTATGGAAAATGAATGAATGAATAAAAAGTCCCGCCTCAAAAAATCAATACCCGTTTAAGGGTGAGTGGACTGTATTCAGTTCATTCACTGCTCTTCTACTGAGTTCTAACAGGATCCAAGAGAAGTGAGCACAATGATGAATTAACAACACAAAAAGTAAGATAAGTATTGTCCTGAAGACCTCTAACAGGTTCATCTGTATATGTCAGGAGGGCATATCATTGTGAAAATATGTTTTGACATTGGGTACGACACCCAATGTAAAAACTCATTGAAACTCACAACATTCACGATTTCATGGTTTCATTATGTCAAAAAGATACCTGAGAAGTTGACAGGAAAGTGAGTATCCTCTGTGCTGACTCCTGTTTCCTGTCAGGTCTGATTACACGTACACAACATGTGCACATTTTAACTGACCATTAAATTTTCAGTTTGACACCATTATATCTCCTCTCATCCTGTCTCTCTTTTTGCTCTCAAGTCACATAACGGCAACAGAGATGGCTGGAATAAAGGAAAGGAAGAAGCAATAAAAGGTTGAGGGGAAGTGATATAATAATAAAGAGGTACAGCTGATTTAAAAATACAGCAGAAAAAAGATTTGGCAGAGGGAAGTCATCTTTTTTTTTTTTTTTTTTGGCCTCTCCTCTCAAGGATTTCTGATGGGGTTTGGGATTGCTGCCCACTTCAAAGTCTTTTTCACACGAACCTCTGACTTTCTTTCCACTCTTTTAGAAAACAGTCCATTTCCAAAGGCCAGTGAAATTTGTGTGGCCCCTTCATGTCTCGGAGCCAAGAATTAAAGAGACAAAGATAGATTTGGACCACAATAAGGCAGCAACGCTGGCCACTTTAACCCCAGTACTGTTTTTAACTTTTTAAAAGGAGAAGTATTTAGTTACGTACAGTATAGAATGAACAATATTTACTCGTCAAATGGGTGTAAAAGAATGGCTCTACAATCATGACACCATCACTGTTCACATTAATTGTGATACATGTTTTGTTTGCTGTGTATTTTATTGTAAAATGTGTAATTTTAAACATGACTGCATTTTAGCTGTATGGAACTTGTCAAAGTAGTGTTATAAAGTGCTGAACAACATGGGAAAGGTGAAACGGGGCCACAATAATAAAAAAAAGAAATAGATGAAGTACTTGATGCTTCAAACATTTGAACAATTTGTTCAAAGGGGTGGGTGGGGGTGTAAGTTCAGAAGCTCCGACTGATAAAGTCCAGTCAAAGATGAGTTATGAGAGCGCATGGTTAGTCAGGGCGTCAGCGCAGAGCAGGGGTGTGATCTTGAGGGGGTAGTATGAACGCCCGGCATGTTATGCTCTTGAAACTCCTCTCTTATGGCAGGTGAAGAGGAGAAGTGGCCGCATGACCATACCATCTGTCACGGATGTTGCACATGCCTGTCCACGCCCTAACAAGTACAACAGCAGAGTTGGCACTGAAGTGACTGGGAATCTCCCCCTGTGCAGAGGGAATTGGGCACACTACGTTGACGAGAAAACAGAGGGAAACTGCAAAGAACCAAAATATTAGTTGAGGCAAGATTTAGGAACAGTAAATCCTCCTTCAGAAGATTGCAGACACACCGCTAAAGCTCATATGTTGATATTGTATTGATGTAATGGATGTTTTAGTCTGGAATAATGTGACGTTGGGATAGAGCCACAAACTCAGCAGAGGCGGGAGGCTGAAGTCGAGATAAAAAAAAATGTAGACTGACACAGGAGACTTCTGTTTACTTCCTGTTTCCTACCAGCTGTCAACACAGGTCTCTTTAACCATGACGCTGATTATTCCCAGACTATCACCATGTAGTTCCTCTTTTAACCATGACGAAGTAGTTAACCCCGAACCTTGACAAAGTAGTTATTTGAACCCAAATGACGATCTATCCCAAACCCCAACTATGTTGTTTTTGTGCCAAAAACATCAGATCAGAAAACGCTTACGTGTCATCCTGGAGGACACAAACATTTTATTTTGACGTTTCTTTCGCTGGAATTGCTGACTAAAGCAGTCAAGTCAAGAGGAGACAAGGCAGAAATATAAGTGTCAGAAACTTTTTAAACCTTACACAGAGAAAACAAAAGATTATGAGTGCCTGCATCATATAATAATATGGGCATTTATTTGGTTAAAAGGGATGTACAGCTGGGTGTCATCTGTCATCATTTCAAATTTGGTGAATAGAGATTTTTATCCTTGAGAAAAATTGTGTATTTTTAATGGAATTATGATTTTTTTTTCTTTTGCGATCTTTTCTTGAAGTTCTAAATGAAATCAGATCTGAGCACTGATCCTATTTACATTCAGGTCAAGTATTTCTGTCAGAAATTCTGCAGTTACATCCCTGTATAGTAGTTTCTTGTTTGTTTGTGTCCCCAATTTCTGGAAACATATTGTATTTGCCACCAACCTTAGTGCTGACAGTAATCATTCATCAAAAAAATCCATCCACAAAGCAAGACACACTCAATTCTGGCATTTTCTGACAGCAGATTAGTTCAAAAATACTGCAGGGAATAGTGGAACAAGACGGACCAGACGCAGTGAATTGTTTGATGACGAGCTGCAGGCGATGCACCCCACTTTTGCAACAAGGAAACCAATTCCTTACACTGCACCCTGGCATGACGGGAATATTGCTGTATTTTATTAAAACACAAAGAAAAAAAAATCACTAGTTACTCTTCTGCTGTATTTTTGACAAATAAGCTACTAACCTCCAAGAATTCTGGGATCTGTAGGAAGAACCAGACTTGTTGTTGTACTTCAACTAAGTGTCTTATCATTTATTTATATACATGGAAGCCAAAGGAGAAAAGATGTGAGACTACACAGTTTTAAAGGGTTCATTCAAAGGAAGTAGTATTGAACTTTCAGAAAGTTGGCAGACTTGTGGAAGACAGTAAAAAAAATAAATAAATAATTGATGCAGTGGAGATATCCTGACTTTTTTGTCCTCTGTATATAACTACCTCAAAGGGCACTGTATCCTGGATTTCTCATTATTCAGTCTGATATTAGCTGTAACTTTAGTGGCCTTGGTCAGTTTAAAGTAGAAATCAAATCAAAGCTGTGGTCTTGTGTAGGCTGACATGGTGATCATCATCCAATGGCATAAAAAAATAAAGTAAAAAATCTTTGAAGTAGTCAAGGCATTGGACTCAAGTCCATCACCATCATCATCCATGTCTCTGTAGCCCACAGTGAGCCCTCACACTGGCTGCTCTGCTCACACAGATTGGGGGCAGAGTGTTTCACCACAGGGGTGCCAGACGAAGTCAAGGACCAGTGGTTTGAACAGACTCTGTCAGAGGAAGGGGTGGGAATGTAAGAAAGGACGCCATTCACCAAAAAATGCCAGGGGGCTTCAAGGGCATGCTTCCCGATTTGAATAAACGGATTTTAATAACTTGTTAATGCTGACCAAGGAAAAAGAGATTTATGTCTGTAACGTCTTCAGGAAAATTACAGCAATCACACTAACGAGGCTACTTATAGGAACAGGAGGAATGCCCTGCCAAAAAACAACATCACCGCTTCCTAAAAGTGGGTATTCAGACAGAAATTAGCATTGCACACACAAAAAACTGCAATGGGCTGCATTGGTCCAGTCTGAGCTGTAGCTCTAAGTTTGAAAGTGCTGCCAATTCGTGACCATCTGGAGTACAGATAGTATAGACTATCATTATAAAACATACGTCTGTAAAACTGTTGACAGGACAGTGGAATTCCTCGATGTCCTGCGGCAGTGATAAGACAAGCATTATATTCATAAACTTTATGCAGATTGCAGTCCTGAGAGTCAAACAGTGTTCTTGCTGCATACTTATCACTTTGACAGCAGTCTGAACAGAGCAATTGAAACGTCTTGATTAAACTCAGGTCTGCAATGTTTTGCTGAGGCCACATTTTTTTCAAATTGTGCAAGCAAAGCTCATCTTCAACAACACAGTGAATCACCAAGGAGGACCTTAAAAGTTTGTCCAGAGACAGTAGAAGAGAACAGTGATAAAAAAAAAAAATAAAAAAAAAACTGCCTGCCTGCGCCTTTAATTATACTGTATATAACCGCGTAATCTCGTGTTTATTACTGTACTGATTATAGCCGAGAGAAAAGACTCTGTGATGTGGTGTCCTCATCACTTTTCCAATTTAACCCTCAAACAAAAAGCTGCTGGTTTCACCTGTGATGAAGTTATATCTTCTGCTTGTTGGAGTTACTTACTGAAGTCATGTTTATTCAATTTCCCCTTGAAACAATATATTGCAAAAGTAAGGAAAAAGCCAATAAACCTCACCGAAGTTGTGCATTATTTTACAGTGACTGCATGCCATGAGTTAGGCCCCCAAAGCTTGCAAATATTTCTTTGCTTTTTGCTTTTTTGTGCTGCCTTATATATATATATATATATATATATATATATATATATATATATATATATATATATATGTGTGTGTGTGTGTGTGTGTGTGTGTGTGTGTGTACCTGAGCCAAAGCTGCAACAGCAATGACAAAACAAAAAGAACAATCAGTGTCAATAGAGTGACAATTTGACAATTTTAATTTAATAATTAAAAGTAAAATTGCAACAACAACGACCTGAGACTTCAGGTTCTACTGTTTAAATAATGTGCAACCAATTTGCATGCTCAGATTAGGTAATAAGAAGGTCCAGTGTATAAGATTTAGGGGGGATCTATTGGCAGAATGTGGTAGTAATGGAGTATAATGTTTTCTTTAGTGTATAATCACCTGCAAGTAATATTTGTTATGTTTTGTCAGTTTTGGATGAGCCTTTTATATCTACAGAGGGAAAGGGTCCTCTACAGAGGGGGCCTACATTAGCCCAGAATGAACAAACCAAACATTGGCTCTGGAGAGGCGCTTTCATGTTTTTCAGTCGAAGAAGAATAAACAATACAAAAAAGAAACCCATGTGCCTTCACCTCCTGTTAGCAGTGGTGAAATTTGTTGGGCCGGAGGCTTACTAAAACAACAATCATTAGATATACTACCCAGAATTTGTGATCAGATCAGATTAAAGCTGGAGCATTGTGTGTAGTCGGGGGGTGTGTGTAGGCAGAGGGCATAAATGGGTTATGGGACCTCTGGATGTTTTGGGGGGAGGGGTAAATGATTGTACCTCCTGACATTGCTCACATCCTCTGACAGGGTTTGCCCTGAAGGGGACTGTCACGTTACCATTGACCCCTTGGAAAGATTGTTGCCATGGCCACAAGATGCCTTAATGAACTAATGAATCACTCTGGCACACCTCAGCTCAGACACATCAGTGTCTCGTTGAGGACACAGAGGGAGGGAGGCACAGGGCGGGGCCAGGACTCCATATAGACACAATACAGGGTTTGGATAAATCAGTCCAAGGGACCCAGGTGGCCAATTGTTCCCAAATGTAGTGAATCAAAATTTGGTCAGGGCAGCTCTTAATCACCAGCAGACAGCACACTTCACATTCATTCGTCTCTGATTACATTAACAAGACATCAAGGACTGTATCATCTATTTTCTACTCACATAATGGAGAGACTGTATCTGCTTTTGTGTGTATCATGCTGCGGCATGTGGAAATCTTCCATGACGTGTATGACATTTTTACCTATATTCCATATGTCATATATTCCTGCATTAATAATGATATTAAGTGGTAGCTCAAGCATTTTGGGAAATAAGCTTCTTTACGTTCTCTCAAAGAGTAAAATGAGACAAGATTGAGACCACTCTCTTCTCTCTGCTGGAGTCAGGATGTAATTAGCCTAGCTTAGCATAAAGACTGGAAGCAAAGAGGAACAGCTAGCCTGGTTTTGTTTTACATACTGGAACTATGTGTTGGCGAACATCAGCCAGGTGCCATTAGACAGTAATCACAGTGAGGTTGCCAGGTCCCACTGTGCCTTTTAGAAAGACACCAAAAACCATATCTGGCAACCCATAGGACAGCTGCAAGGAGATGCAAATAATTACTTGACAGGCTGATAAATGGTTGTTCGTCAAGAACAAATTCTCTTGCAAACCATGAATTGTCTTTTTCACATTTCTGTTTGTGCACAGATCCTGAGGTGTGGTCTGATCCTGATTCTTTCCCCTGCAAAGGAAAAATAAGTCGAGCTGTAAGCAGACCTCTCTGCTCACTTTGACTATCTTCTCGCAGTTTTAGAAAAGTTAACCTTGTTATTGAGGCCACAGTCTACAGATGCCTTTAGCGGTCTCGGGGTGTCCACTCTGCCCTCTTGCCTAATTTGCATATTGAGATCCAATCGCAATGTAGGCAGAGATAACATAAAAGCCAATTAATGGTGAGTGTAAATGCAAAGGCCTGTGAAATGTCATTTTCCAGATAACATAGATACAGGTTGCGTGCTATTACCAGTTAATACCCAGGTGGAAATGGGTTCATTAAGTGTAACCTCAAGATAGTGCTACAGACAAGTGTGAAGGTTTTACATTGTGGGGTTCAATGAGAGTAGTAGTTGTAAAAAAAAGTGTGTTCTAAGTGGTTTCAGTGTTTTTGTCAAAATATCAGTTAGTGCAGGTTTAACACTTATTCCAGTAATACAAAGATCATTAAAAACACATGTAGAGTTATAAATATAAAGGGTATGTTGCACCCACAGCCAACTGCTCGTCTGATACTTAAAACAGAGAGTTATAGTTCAAATCTTTCTGAATATTTCTGTCTAACAATAAACAGAGCGGCTTTAATGATGTGGCTCTTGAGTGTTTACATGTGTTCAGTAATCCTTGTGAAATTTAATTCAGAAAAAAAAAACAGGGTTTGAATTGAAGAGCTGAAGCCTTCAGGCAGCCCTGATAAGGCAGCTTTAACCTCCCCCTCTTCCTCCTCCTCCTCCACCTCCCGCCACATAAAGACGGCAGCCCTTTCAGCTGTTTACAGCTCCGCGGACAAGAAATAAGAGCCAAACTGCTTTTTGCTGAGGGGTTCTCACGGCCCGAAAACCTGCACTCAGAATTAGAATTTACAAAATGCAAGCAACGTCTTCAACAGACCCAGTGACAGACCCTTTAACTCCACACACAGTAATGCGAGATACAGTTTCTTGTTTATGCATTGGAAGGTATGTTACAGGGGGTCAAGAGTGGCCCCTTGTAACTGGCCCCCTGTAATCTGACTGACAACTCCAAGTGCAAGGACTAACACTATTAACCTTAAACCATTCAATCATCCAATCACATAAAGAAGTCAAGTGTGTAGTATTCCCGAAGGTGTTAAGTGTTCATGACTGCAACATTTTAAAATCAGGGGGTCAATTTTAGGGTACAAGCTTCCCATCGATGCACGGATCAAATCTCTATGTATGTGGCATGAGGGCTTGACGTGTTTTTCTCAGACTTAACCACAGTCAGCCATTTTACTCGGTATATTCTTCGTATTAGTGGTCCGGCTGCAACCAAACACACTCTCTTTAAGCTCTTATTGGGTTAGCTGACAGAAGCTGTTATTCTTGACATTTATTACAACTGAAACCCCATTGTTTTCGGCTCCTTCATTGTTTGACTGTTCAGTGTTGCAGCACTGTTTTGTTACCCCGCCTTTGCACCACAGACAGCCGTGACACAGCAGTGGCCCTAATGGTCACATTGTCTAGTGTGGTTTTTATAGTGTCTCGCAGCTGCCAGCTTTAGATTTTCACGGTTTTGTGTTGGATTTAGTGCTTGAGTTATGGGAAGTGTGCAGCGCTTCAACTGAATTGTGTAATTCAACATGCTTTTGTTTTATGTCTTTTTGACTTCAGTTGCCTAATCTTAACCAATACTGTAATTGCCTTTTGGTCTCCTGGCACGTGTTTTTACCTTTTTTGGTCCCTTAACTGTTCACAGTGACATAACAGACTGTTTCTATGGATGTTTTGATCATAGACTCTGGAGAACCACAGTGGATGCAATAAAGTAATTTTAAATCAATAATTTAGTGTCAAATCATAGATTTTTGTAGTACCCATGGGAAATATTTATATTTTTATCCTGAAAGAACATTTTCTTTCTAAATCCTCGTAAACATGAACTTATTTATTAATTATTTTGAATGTCATCCATCATATATTTTGAATGATATGTTTGGTTGAAGAACAAAAATGCATCTGCTGACCTGCTATGCACTGACTAAAGGCAATTAACTGAGATTTTTAATTAGAAGAGAAAGCAACAAGTGTTTGTAATGTCAGTGTCGTGGTGAGGAATGCACTTGTTCAGCTTCAACCTTTTAAGTCGATGTGAAGTCAATTCTGTCCAGGATTTTTTTTTTTTTTTCAGTGACACGCTGAGGCCACCCTGAGCATACCCCTGCACCCCTAGCAGAGAGATAGAGATGAATTCATCTCACTCAGAGCGTTTCAAAGTTAGTCATGTCATTTTCTGAACTCATCTGACACATTTCAGTTGCTGCTTGACTGCTCCCACTGTCCTGGAGCTGAGAATCCTGCTCATTTTTAACCGATGTTGACACCCAATTTCATAAACTTTCAATATTTTTGATCATTTAAATTTGGCTGAGTCAATTACACATATTTATTCTTACTTTACACAGACTTTAAGCAATCTATGAACAACAATGGAGTCCTTTAACTCAGCTGCTCCTAACCCACAGGTCAAGAAAATTTTGCCGCCAGAAATCTTATGATTCAGCAAAAGAAGCTAAATAATAATTATAACTTAACAGGTTATTACATTCTGTTTTTGTGATAATTAACTTAAACTTGAAGTGTGTGCTGTTTTTCTCTTACATCACTCCCTGTCACATAACCCCCAAAACAGACTGGAAGCAGGCCATCAGTTTATGACATAAACCTCTCCATTGTCACCGACTCTCAGCATTCATCAGTACGTTAAATCTGTGTGAGACCACAAGCTGTTCGGGGTGTATATGTGTTACTAGATAGCAAACAAAGTTAAAACACAGAGCTCCGTAATGGCAAAAAGAACATGAAGCATCATTTGGATTTATTCAGATCCAGTGTTACAAATGTGTGTGTACTCACTGCAGCTTTGTTTTATTTGCTTGTTTACACCTCAGCTCAGTGTGGGGGCGCATGATGATTTCAAAGGGAAACGGTAACCAGGGGAAACTGGAAATAGTGGTGACCAGCGCTCCCCAACAATGGCTGCAGTGAAAATAACAATGACGGCCGAGGCTTTAGAAGGCTTTTTTTTTAAATTCTGTTTTGTGCTGAAAAGAATGAAACAAAAGCAATAAACCGGACATCGGAAAGAAAAGCCTTTCAACAAAGCAACACAAGCAGTGATGTGATATTTCAAATCTGTCACAGCGGAGGTGGTGTGTGAACAATGTGGGTATTTTAACCCTGCAGACCCTTGTTCGCTCATAGTCCTCAGTATTGTAAGTACCTGCTCAAATTAGTTTCTGCAGCAAGTATATGACTGTACTGGAAAGCAACTAACCCACCCTAGAGTCAGGCCCCCTGTGTGGTATCTGGGAATCTGACGGTTCAGCAACCTCAAATTGACTTTATATTGCATAAAAAACTTTTTCTTTCTTTTTCTTTCTTTCTTTTACTTTTACTTTTTCACTTAAGGCAAAGACTAAAATTAAATTTAGCATTTATACCACCATGAGGAAAATAAAATGTAGAAAATACTGAACTGAATGATCATCAAAATGCCAAATGAGTGAATATATTTTGGATTCACGGTTTTCATCGTCCAGGGGAGTTCTGGAGACTCATGGTGGGTTAACACCTTTATGTTGGTTTGTCACTACATCTGTCACCCATTTGCCATGCGTGTCTGGCATGTAAATCCTGTTATTTCAAAGCGTTTTCATACTTGGTCTGATAGAAGGACGTTTATTTATGTAGGGCCTTTCCAGTCCACCAACCACTCAAAGCACTTTTACAACTCATTTACTCATTCACACACACGTTCATGCACTGATGGCAGAGGTTGCCATGCAAAGTTCTTATTGGGTTTATCCAGAGAAAACCCTAATCACTGAAAAGCTAATCACAGACTACGCTAAGTTATTAAAGCTATACAAGTCATCTTGAAAAAACAGTATGCGCACGTACTAAAAAAAGGCAAATTACAACACTTCATCACAAAATGACAGCTGTCACGACAATGCAAGTGTTTCCTCCTGAGATATCCACTACCGACCACTATGTTCAATGAAAAGTGCCGCACGTGACATGCTGACTGAGCACCGCAGGAGGCTGCGGGGTGTTTATTCTGCGCGGCGCAGGGTGATTGTATTCAATCAAATCGAGGACAAAATGTGTTGTGATTAATTTTCTTTTGGCTCAGACCAAATTGGCCATCTGGTTTACAAGAGCACACAGTGTGTGTGGGAGTGGGCCTATCGACCTACTTCATTGTTCATTCTTTGCCCCCTGAAGGCCAAAAATTTCTTATATGTGGGTCAAGGACACATTTGTGAACGATCGTGTATGCAAATATGGACTCCATATATTTATATAGGTCTATGGCATATTTAAAAAAGGATATATTTATTTTGGAATATCAATTTGTCAATTTCTTTTCTGACCTTTTCTCTGATGGAAAAAGAATTTGTCCACTTTAGAAGGATTTGTAAACTGTAATATGATTTTGACAGCTACAAGGATGATTTATAGACACACCAAAGAGGAAGTAAAAAGGGTCATGTGAAAAATTTTAATGTTTTTTGTGCAAGTTCTTCAATTGATTTGGGCAGTTTTGCATAAACCTTTGCATAATGTCCAACATGGTCTGTCATCGAGGTACTTCAACGCTGTATTCTTATAATAACAATACTGGACATAAATTCTAAAAATAAGCTACGGGAGTAATCAATTTCAAGTAAAAAAAAAAAAAGGACAATATAAATACAATTTAATAAGAAAGAATATGACAAATGTATAAATGTACGTTCAAAGTATTTTAAGTCTACCATACACTGTACAAGTGTGACATGGTTGTGTCAAGCATATAGCATATACAAGTATTAGATAAGTATTACTATATAAATAGATATGAACATCCTGGTACTCCAGCAACAGTCCAGGTTGATTGCAGTTGCAGACAGGGTAATGTGACAGGTGTTTTACTGAAGTATTGTACACAAAAATATCAAGCCCTAGTCAAGTCCTAGCACAGCAGCAGCTGTCATGGTTGGTGGTGCATATTTTGCAGCCAGGAGTTCTGTTAGTCCTGTGAGGTTGCCAGGTTTGATATGCACCAAAATACCACAACAAATTCCTTGTATGTGAAAACTTGCCAGTAAACCTGTATCTGATTCTGGATCTGAGTGTGCCCATACAGAAACCAAAAACCTGTTTTCAACAATTGAACGTGCCCTGCACTTTGTATTTGGTGGGTGGTATAGTCCTTTTTATTTACACTTGGACCAAAGACTGTTCCATTGAGCCTGTTGCCAGGAATTTGAGTCTGACCTTTTATTTAATTTTTGTCTTTTGTCTTTCAGTGATGTGGAAAAGGTAGTGGACGTGTGTGGTCTCAGGATAGTTTCAAATTGCTGGTTGCCAGTCCAATATGTACCTGCAGGGATCAGGTATTTGCTTTCAACCACCTTTTTAAGGTTAGTTTCACTGTCTCGACCTTTGCTGTGTTATTATAGTCTTAAATGACTACATTCTCCATTCTCTGAAGTCCTAAAAACATAAATTATTCCTATTATTATTACTAATTACTGTAGTTGTTGTTATTTTCAGCCATAGCTCCATGAAAAGCAATGCAAGTCCAGATTGAAATGTCTTAACATGATAGGTTGTCTTGAAATTTGAAATCAGAGGAGGAATCCTGCTGACTTTGGTGATCCTCTAACTTTTCCTCTAACGCCAACATCATCACCATAAACACTTGATTTGTCCAATGTCCTCTTTTGTCCTATGGTAAACATCAGAACATTGGCATTTTCATTATGGGTGTGTTAGCATGCTGACGTTAGCATTTAGCTCTAAGCACAGCTTCACAAAGCAGGTAGACTTTAGGCTGTCTTGTTAAGTATGCACATACACAGTAAACGTATGTAATCCTTGTCACTAATGTTAACTGTGATAACATGTTGGATATGGGATACAGTAAAAGTCTTCAGCACTGTGCTGGTTGGATTTTAATGTCTGACAAAAAATACTTTGAGCAGCAGAATACTTGGCAGCACAGTCTGTTCCAAAATGCTGTTTGATGGTTCAAGAGGTAAAAATGTTAAGGCGCGTGGTCTACTCCTTACTGTCTGCTTCTTGTGGTTGCTATAGGAACCCGCAGTCCAAACCCCCAGAAAGCCAGAATGTGTGTAATCAGCTCTACAGAGTGGGGGAAGTCCTGTTAGGGTTACTCCCAAAGAGCCGTGTTAAAATAAAGATGAATTCTCTTTTTTCTTTCACACTCTGCAGGCCATGAAAATCTCACTTTCACTCTCTCAGATTTCCTCTTTCCTCATGCTCTCATTTAACAAGTGGATGTAATCATGTTTCTCTCTTATTAAATATGCATATTTAATTTGGCAGTCGGATCATATTTCAAGAGGTGAAGGAGCTGCTGTCTTGGGAGTTAATTTACTAATGAGGAAGGGGAAAGATCTGAATCTCTCAGTTGTAAGAGCATAGGGCCGTGTTTTTCTATGCGAACTCTATTTTGTCGACTCATTTACTTAAATCAGAAGCATGTATTTTCCTTCTTCCCCGCTGATTTGCTATATATATAATGTATGTCTGTTGTTGGTCTGGATTATGACTCCCACTCTCCTGTACAGAGAGACAGCAACACATGTGCCAAATTGATGGCGCAGATTAAAACGCATATTGTTTCGGTTACATGGTATGGGACTCAGGACATGTTCACATCTGCTTGGATTCATCCAAAGCTCTTAAAGATGTACTCCTCCAGTTTTTATCATTTGGGCAGATGGTGATGCTGTCATTCAAAGTCAAGGATACACTAGAATGGCTAATAGCTATTAAACAGCCATAGTACAGAGTGATGTGAAGATGTTGAACTGTTCCTCGTGAATAAGAGACTCAGTTACTCGTTTGAATCCAGAATGATTTGGTATTTTGAGTATGTAATGTCATAATGGTCAATACGGTCACTTCTCACCTTCAGTCGTTGCCATTTTAGCTACTTGGAGGAAGGGGAAGGACTACCAGGGCACTGAAGCCAAGCTTAGGTCTTGTTGGCTCCTAGCAAGACTCTGACTGCGGGGATGGCAAAGACATGGTGGGTTCAGGCCAGCACAGGAGAGGAGTGAAGCAGGAGGTGAACGTAAGGGACATCGGAGCATCAGCCAATGCACATCTCTGCAGGCCTGGGCAGGGATTTACAGTGGGGTCAGCCTTAGTGTGCCAGGAGACAAACCTTTATAATAAAACCACCTCAGTGTTGATAGCCTGAGGGCATACCTGATGCCACAGTGACTCACTATCACTTTTTGAGGTACAAAGTCATAGGATGAAACAGATGGCTCTGGGCTAGATGGTCAGCATGCTAACAGTAGTAGATATTTCAGCAGCACAGTAATAGACATCTTTGACATTGAAGCTGTTATTGCTCACATTCTTGTGAAGATGTTTTAAAACTAAAATTCATACAAACTGAACCTTTATCATCCATCATTTATCATCTCATCATCTGTTTTCCCTTTTATTTTACCATGTACCTGCATAAACAGGTTTTTTTTGTTATTTGGGGGCAGCAGAAAGTGCAAACACAGCACTGACATATTGTCAAGTTTAAGTTAATATGGTAAATGTTTTAGCGGCTGTTTCTTGACCAAAAGCAGTGACTTCCCATTGTTATCGCCATGCACTTGCTAGGCAAGGCCTGAAGACTGACTGAGGAAATACTCTCCAAAATAACCTCCCAAGAAACGAAAACTTTGTTTTTACGCTAGAGTTTTTGTACGATTTAATTAGTGAGCTTTAGAGGTGCTGGTAGGTGGATTTGCTTACTCTCAGACAGAGCCAGTCTAACTAATCCTAACCCCAACCCCCAACATTTGATGTACAGAAGTGAAAGTGGCGGTCGCCTCTAATTATAGGCAATAGAGCAAAAATATGAAAACTAATTTGACCTAAAAAAAAAATAAAAATAAAAAAAATAAAAAAACTTTAACAATAACAACACACAATGTACAGACTTCAGTGTAACTGTAAGCTTTCCAATCAAAGACCCCTATGTTTCCACTCCTGGATTGGCCTCTTTCTTCAGAATCGCCTCTCCTATCATGAGCTACTTCCTCTCCTCGCCTCCCTTTTAATCAGTCCTTCCCAGATGGAAACTCATCAGAGCTGCCCTCCTCTTTCATATGCACTGTCTTAGAGAAAGCTTGTGCATTTCGGACCTACTCAACCAGGAACACCACTCCTTGCCCTCCCTGCTGCTGCTGCTGCTGCTAGAGTCGTTCCCAGGCCTGGTGAGAAGGTGAGCACAGATAAGAGGTCTTTATCTGGGTCCCATAGGGAGGTGGGTTAAGTTTAAGGTGAAGGTTTGACATGGCAGCCCGTCTGCTAGCCCTGGCTGTTTCCCTCCCGCCTTCTCCACCTCCTGATGCGAAGCTCAGACTCAGTCCCCGATCCCCATGTCCTTGGGCTCATTCTTGACGGCCCCCACTGCTCCGGCTTTAATGAGAAAGATGAAAGCGGTGCAGGCTGGGAGAATACCCAGCCCTCCTCCTTTGCTTCCCTTCATTCACTTTACTCCTCGTCCCGTTTGTTCAGCCCAGCCTCGCTCTCCCTGGGCCTCCAGCAGTATCTCATGCAAGACTTTTTGCTGGGGTGGGGGAAGTTCTACTGTAATAAATTGGAAGTGAGGCTGGTTTCCATTTTAAATTTTTCAGGTATTATTCCCTCTGATCTTATGTGCAAATTTCTTTCTAGCCTTTATTTCTTTGTGTTCAGGCACTCTGCCTCAAATGTTTAAATCATAAAGCCCAAGAAATGCAGCTTTATTGAAATATTTCCATTCATCTTTTCTTATAGGATCACGAAATGTTGGATGAAGGGTCCAATTTTACATTGATGATTAAAATGATGTTGGTGAGTTCCTAATCATTGTGTCATGCAAATACTTATGTCTGCATGAGAGACCACAAATTAAATAGTGCTTTTGACTTTAAATAATTCTAATAATTTTTCAGCAGTGGGGACTAAAACTGGACATGAAGTGCTCCAATCACAGCATAGACAGGGACTCCTTTTCCAAGCCAGTTCACTTGGCTGTGATTTCACTAGATAGGGACAGTGGGAATCTCGTTCATCCATTCATGCATGCCAGTAATTAGCCTTACCCAATTCCCTCCTCCAGCCTGTCTGCCACACAACGACAGGCACGGTCCTACCTCACAACCCAGCCCCACCGATCCAGGCCTTAAAGCCAATCCTTATCTGGTTTGAGTGCCACAGGCAAGTAGCCGATAGCACTCAACCCCTCCACGCTCATTCATTCCTACTAAAGATGCAAATCTTTTAAAATGGGCCAGAAATATACAGTATTTTTTTTAATCAAATATCATCCAAACAGGGAGAAATAGAGCATTAGGGACTATTTTCAGTGGTGGATTAATACACACAATAAATACACAGCAGGACTGTGTATTTGTTCAATGTTCAGTGAAGGACCATGTATTTGCATAGCACTGAGCATGAATTCATGCATAATATGCAATGTCCGTTCACATCACAGCTCATCTTAATACACGGCCGTGCTCACATCCTCAGTTTTACCTGTAAAAGACAATTTTGAGGTCATAACATTGCCCAGGTCTACGTAGAATAAAAGCTGTATTTGGAATGAGACAGCAGTTTGCAGGTATTGTTTTGTTTTTTTCATTTTACGGTGCAAAAAACAGCTTCGATGAAACCATATGTTGTTGTTCCTCTTGATTATTGCCTGGTTTTTAGCTAAATGAAATGAAGTTGATATAACAGTATGCTGGGGCTGAGCCTACACCGAGAACAAAACTATACAAGCATCCTCTTATTCTTACTTCCATCTGCTGTAGTTGACTGGCAGTAATTTCTTAAAACAGAGGCCAGCTTAAAATTAAAAACGGGGGTTGGTCCTTGAGTTCCCACTGAGACCTGATAATTGTCTTGTTCAAACTACAGCAATGATTTGGAACCATTCTCTGATTAATAACATTCACTCAGTGAAATTGATGATTGACCTTGATGGCGTGTGAACAATAAGGACAGCAGTTCAACACGTCCCCATCACTCCTGCAGTACCAGATGGTGATCACCCTCAAGTGATGTGATCCATCTGGAAAGAGTCGTTCCAAAATTCCCATAAAACAGGACTGTGATGATGACAAGTGTCATAATTGGGAGTTCTGATACAAGAAGTCGACTCTTATCTTATTTTTTTTGTATTTCCATCAACAGCATGACCCAGATTGTGTTCACTGTCAGCTGCTACAATACAATGCTTCCACCTTGTGGTCATTTTCATGCAATGCAGTAACACCTATACTTCAGCGCTTACTGTGAAGTTTGGAATGTTTTATTACATTTACATTTAGTCATTTAGCTGACACTTTTATCCAAAGTGACTTACAAAAAAGGGAAACAATCAATCAAGCAATAAGTAGTGTGACGGGGGGTAGATTTAGCATGTCCAGTTGTTGGTAGTGCCAGGAGAGGAGGTGCTCTCTGAAGAGCTGGGTCTTCAGGAGTTTTTTAAAGGTAGGACGCTCTGGTAAGAACTGGTAGCGAGTTCCACCAACGAGGAGCAACAGGGGAGTCTGGATTGCCCTGAGCGAACAAGTGACAGAACAAGGCGATGTTCATGCAGTGGTTGTGGGGTAACTGGGGTAATGATTTTTTATCATGTTATCAGATTACTAATACTGATGAATTAATGCACGAGTAATCATCAGTGGAGCTAGTTTCAACTATATTATACGGTGAAGTTCAGTGGTAGTCCGATGGTTCCCAATCTAGAGGTCAGTGTCTAAAGAATCACAAAATAAGTCTTGGTTATCTCTTAGAGATAATTAATAACTCTCCTACACCAATTTGTATTTTTACATTTTTTACATTTTTTCCTGTAAAATATTAGATAATAATTCCTCTTTGGGGCTCAAGTCATTATTTAAATGAAGCTTTGGAAACAGGAAAAAAAAACACAAGTGCGAGTTTGATGGAGTGTTTTATTAAGCACTTTCTGTGAGGCTGAAATACATAGCTGCTGCTGTCTGCTGCTGCTGCTGTCTACTGCTGCTGCTGCTGCTATCTGCTGCATGCTGCTGTCTGCTGCTGTCTGCTGCTGCTGTCTGCTGCTGCTGCTGCTGCTGTCTGCTGCTGCTGTCTGCTGTCTGCTGCTGCTGCTGCTGTCTGCTGCTGCTGCTGCTGCTGTCTGCTGCTGCTGCTGTCTGCTGCTGCTGTCTGCTGCTGCTGTCTGCTGCTGCTGCTGCTGTCTGCTGCTGCTGTCTGCTGCTGCTGCTGCTGCTGCTGTCTGCTGCTGCTGTCTGCTGCTGCTGTCTGCTGCTGCTGTCTACTGCTGCTGCTGTCTGCTGCTGCTGTCTACTGCTGCTGCTGTCTGCTGTCTGCTGCTGCTGTCTGCTGCTGCTGTCTGCTGCTGCTGTCTGCTGCTGCTGCTGCTATCTGCTGCTGTCTGCTGCTGCTGCTGCTATCTGCTGCCTGCTGCTGTCTGCTGCTGTCTGCTGCTGCTGTCTTCTGCTGCTGTCTGCTGTCTGCTGCTGTCTGCTGCTGCTGTCTGCTGTTGCTGTCTGCTGTTGCTGTCTGCTGTTGCTGTCTGCTGCTGTCTGCATAACAAACTATTGATTTCCCTAAATAAATATGATGCAGATAACAACTATTCATGTTCTGTAACACTTTCTTATTGGAGTTTTATAATTCTGACTGAGACAGAAAATCCCACTGAAACAACCTCATGATGTTACTAAGTAAGACCTGCTGGATTCCTGGTTGTTGTTTTTTTTTTTTTTATTATTTTTTTGACAGGTCAGTGTGATAACGTCTATGACCTACCCGTCTAACATGTTGCTTTGACCATCATTTACACAAATATGAACATGGATACTAGGTGCAGTACATGTTAATGGTCCACATGGACAACAATCATAACACTGATAAAGCTCTAAAGATAATCTTAGAGCTACAGTAACTTTGTATGTTTTCATCTGGATGAAGGATTTTTGGTGATCTTGCCCTGTTTGTTATTCTAGTCTTAGAAGCTCTTGGACTTGTCCTGGTTCTTCATGTATTTCTGGTAAACCACTCCCAGTGTGGTGAAGAAGTTTCCCAGGAAGAGCACCATGTAAGAGCAGCCGCACATCGCAACCTAGACCAAAAAATATAAAAAGCAAATCAGCTCACTCAGAGAATACAAAATAAATATAAATACAGAGGGAGGTTTACATTATTTACACACATATCTTAACACACAAACAAACATAGAAGAGTGAACTAAAAAACTTAAAAACTGCAACATTTTGGGCATCGCATGGAAAGTTTAAGCTTATGTGTCATCATAAGCATGAAAGGAATCATCCAATGAAATGCTGTATGCAATGACTAAATGCATACAATGACTTAGCCTAACCCGCCTAACTAACCTGTTAGGCATTTAAAAGCTGAAGGTCTCAGACCAGTTGTACAAACCTGCCACTCTTTACACTCCGGGAGCTGAAACATCTTGAAGAGTGTTATGCTGTTGTAGAGCTGCCAGAACTGTAAAAAGGAGGAACAGTCAGCAGTCAAAAGAAAAGAAAGCTCTAAAACAGTAACTCCGGAGTAAAAAAAAAAAGTTTCTATTTTAGTAAGTACTATTAAGAGAGAAGCTACTCACATGACCAAAGAACAAGAAAGGAAGGAGGAAGGTCAAGCCTCTCCACATCCAAGACTGGAAACCCTCTGAGCACCGAGACAGGAGAGAGGAGAGTCTCAGATGAACTTAATCTATATTATATCATTGATATTCCTCCTGCATAGCTGCAGTGTATATAATTGTCTTTATTCTTTTCTTCCTTCAATAAAAACATGAATCATTTGGCCTCCTTTGTCCTGTCATGTGTAGTTTTTCATTTGTGCCTCTTCTTCCATTATTTAAGAGTCACTCAGTTATAAATAGAAACTGACAAGCTGGTGACTGACAGCGGTTTGGACTGCACTCACCGACTGTAAGGTCCATGTTATGTCTTTCTCCCAGCGCTCTGAGTCTGTACAAACAGCCACTCTGGTAGTAGTACTGAAGAAACTGGACAAAGCCTACTTTGCAGACAGAACAAAAAAAAAAAAAATATATATATATATATATTTCTCATGCTATCATATTGAGAAGCAGACTTCACGCTGTTGAAAGTTCAGACTGAAATTGCGCTCACACTTGATACGACCTAATGTAACACGCTTTAAATAGGTTATGTATTCACCCTGGGAATGTCAGTGTCAAAATAAGTAAATATATTTAAGGAACAGCAGCTTTCCTTGTGTTCAAATGTATTTAGTGAACATAAAGATAAATGCCACTCATAAAGAAGGGGAAAAAAGAAGATCATTATAGTATAAGAAAGAAAAGAACATTTCTGGCTTTTCTTTTTTCTACTGTTTCCTCTTGTACTACACTGGATATGTTTACCTCTTCAAGGCTAATTCATAAGTAAATAAATAAATAATAATAAAAATAAGGAGGAAAAGAAAAACTGGATCTGGAGTGATGAGATCTGGACACACAATAGTTGAGAGCTTTACAATGCCGGCAAAAAGTATGAGAAATATCTTGCCAGTTGCAATTCATGCACCACTGGCTTAAACTGTATCCTACTCTGATCAGCACATAGTGGATATTTCATAATGTAAGTATGTAGTGTGGAATTGGGACACAGCTTGAATCTCTTACTTTGGTATAGACAGTATGTTAGAAACTGGTTCCTAAACATCTGGTAGAGAGCGCCGTCAGGCCTGAGAACAGAGACAGAACATCTGGTTAGAACAGAACATCAACCAGGCAATATATCATTAGAATAATCTTTTGTGCAAAACTCTTCCTCTAAAGAAAATGACAGAACAAAATAACATAACTTACCAAGTGAGCATGACTCCAGACAGGAAGGTCGACACATAGTGATGGAAAACCCACCAGCCTTTGATCCTGAAACAACATGGAAGACTGTAACCTGCAAGCCTGTCAGTTTATCAGCCGGATCAACCCCTTGGCTCTGGATGAATTATCTGACATTATTCACATCAAGAGAGTATTTGCACACATTAGCCATCTGAAATCACAACATAACGATACATTTCGAATGCTTTGCAGTAATGTTAACTTTGACTTCGGGCTTGGCGTTGGACTCTTTGTTGAGTGGGTGCAGATCATTTGTTAATATTAGCATACTCCACGTCTAAGCTACTGTTAGCTACTGTTTCACACTGTAGGGAAGTAGGCAGAGAGAGAGAGGGCATTGAGGAGCACGCATAAACATCACATCATTTGGATTTTCCTGGAAAATTTGAATCCTTTACATAAAAAAACAGTCCACAGTCTGTTATGGGCAACCGAGAAAGTTGTGGAAGAGCTAATGTTTTAAGTAACGTTCCAACCTGTTCACCCATTATCAATAAAAAAAATGATCAAAACATAAAATAAATATGTAAAATGCCTCAGAATCTGACAACATGTGGCCAGTTCATCTATTATCATTCTAATAAACATGGTGGAGACAGTCGCAGACCTTGAGCCGTTGCTGATGAGGATACTCTCCCGGATGGTGAGTGTGCAATAATACCACACCAACAGGAAGTTGAACAGGGCATCTAGGACTCTGAAAGCAGAACAAAAAAAGAAGAGGAAAGAAGTTAATCACCACCAAATGCACACATACAATGGAAGCAATTCAACACAACATAAACACGATGTCAGTAAATGTTACCTGTAGCTGAGCAAAAAGCGACAAGTGAAGGAGAAGACGAAGAGGATGACCGTGAGGACCAGCTTAAATTTCTCGTACTCGTCTTTGTAGGCAAACCTGTTCGGTGAAGCAAACAGAAACAATGTAATGTGATGCTGACACAACTGTACTTCTGTGATGTAAGAAGATCAGCGCGACTTACTTTGACTGTTTGTTGAGGAGTGTTACATTGACGTTTCCTAAAACAAGAGTGAGGTATAACCTAAACAGGGAGAGGAGTACGTCATTCATAATGTTATCTTACAAGCTGCACCAGAATGACTACTTTCAACAGTTTTATGCAAAAAAAAAATACTGACATTTTCTTATGAGACCTCAATTTGTCATTCAAATACATCATGAATAAATCACATGAGAGAATCAAACCCGTTTTTCTTTGGCAGGAAAGCTTCCATCTCGGAGAAAGCATCTGCTCTATCTTTCATGGAGTCCTTGATTTCGGTGATAGCATCCATATCCTCCGGACTTAATTTGGTTGTTGGGGAATTTTCTTTGCATCTAATGATGGAAAAGACATTATGGCATGTTTATAACACAGCAGTTACAACCCCAGTTCCAAAAACGATTGGGATGTTAAATGTTATGTTATACACAGTGTCCCAACTTTTTTGGGGGGAATTTGTTACATTTTGGCTTGCTCTTATTTTTGTCATTTTTAATTCTACTGCCCTGTGGTGCCTGTGACTGTCCCAAAGCAAAAAGAAACAACATAATCCCTCACTGGCTTCCCACCACCACAAATAGGGATAAGTTCCAATAGCCGGATCCAGTTCTCTGTCAGCAAAACACCCAGATTCACGAAGCTTCGCCACTAAAGAATCTCTTATTTAACATTTTATTCCTCCTCACTCTTTATTAGCAAAGAGTAATAGACAGTCCATAGATCAGCCAAAGCGAATTAACATAAATCACCTAGTGGCTAAAATGAATTAGGGAAATCTGAAATGTAAATGTAAACCTAATAAAGGGTTCACAATGACTTGAATTCAATAAAACACTATTGAACTATTGAATTTAAAGAAGAATATTACACCTACCCTGTGGACATTTGACAAGAACACCATTAGAAGGGACACTGAAGTGATCTAGTATGTTGCATTTGACTGACCGGCTCTTGCACAAACACTGGCAGCATATTCTCAATGAAACTGCTGATCAGTACTCACTCTTCTAGTGACACAGTGAGCTCTTTCAGTTTCTTCCTCTGGCGTGCTATGGCACTGGAGCAGCTGTCTTGCAGTTTGGTAACTTCCTCAAGTTTCTGTTTGTATAGACGGTGAGTGTCCTGGAGGTAAAAACAAAGATAAATCCAAAAAGTTGTGCTGTGCAGTGCAAAAGCTTTCATTTGTATGTATTACCAAACATCTGCACTGCAGAGAGGACACAAAAAAGATGCCAGTGAATGTTTCACAAAAAGCTTGGCAGTCTCAGATTTATCCTTGAAACATTTGGAAAGGGAAAAGGAAGAACATCTTCAGTGAGGAAGTATCTTGTTTTTTTGTTCGTCGCTGACTTTTACTGATATCTGCCACGGTAATAACCCACCAGTTGCTCGCCACATATTTAATCATGTCTGTGCGTGTTAATTATGTGAGATGTGACTGCTCTGGCATGTTTCAACATTGGCTTATTGTTTGCCACTGAGCATGTGACCTGTGATGGCAGTTGCTTAACAGTTCTGCTGCACAATTATAGCACTGTTGTAATCGAGATCATGTTTTGACATCCACGGCAAGCGATGCGTTGAGTTGAGAGTCCTCTGGTACAATAAACCAAACACTTCCTGATCATAATTCAACAGGCTGACCGGTCACATGTGTTCCAGCAACAGTTAGTCCTCAGGTACTATGATTTTGTGCATGTCTGAGATGCATTTCAGAGAAAATAGTCTATTTTTTTCAGTAATTGTATATATTTGTTGGAGAAAACATACAGTATGGTCACCTTCTAACAGAACACAGTACACAGTGAAAAGTTAAAGTACTCATTCAGCACTCATTGGCTGATACATAACTATATATTACATCATTCAGCGGGTAATACTGTTACATAAGTAGCATTTTACTGCTGTAGCTGCTTGAGGTGGAGCTAATTTAACTACTTTATATACTGGTAGTAATCCAAACCGAGGTGTCGAGCATGTGTTGTGTATTGTACTGTTTACTCCACTAAATGTATCTGTCAGCATTAGATCAACATACAAAGAAACATGTTTTGTTATACATTAAACTACCCGACAGCTGAAACGAAAAGTCAATTGGCAATTATTCTTTTTTATTGTTTAGGTCATTGACAAAATATTTGATGGTTCTAGCTTCACAACACAAATGTGGCAGTTTACTGATTTTTATTGTTTTAATTATCGCTGTCTGTTTTTAATAATCCTGAGGTTTGGACTGTTGGTTGAGTATTGTGACGGTGTCAATTTGGGTTTCTGAGTAATTGTGTTGTTTTTACAAACCAAACAATCAGTCGATCAATGGAGAAAATAATCAGCAGATGAATCCATTATTAATTATTAGCTGCGGTCCTATACAAAATAGTTAAATCCTGCTTTTATGCATCAGTAACAATGATCTAATATTGTAATACCGTCACAGGGGACATTTCTCTGCATTAGTCCTTTTATTTTTGATACTTTTCCTGATTATGCTTAAATAAAATGCTGGACTACTTGTAACAGAGTATTTCCACAGTGTGGTATTAGTACTTCCTCCACCACTATATATAATGACAACACACCATATCCTCCATATTCTGCAGTTAAAATAGTACTTACACATTACTGCATGTGTACTGTAGCACATATTTTGGTTTAAGATATTACTGCCATGGTCCTTCACCAAAATAGTGTCGTACTGAGACAATATGACAATCGTTCCGGTGACATGTGGCATGACACAGTGTAATCTCCTCTTACTCTGACTGAGTGTTTGTTTTTGTCTTACTTTATCACAGTACTATTATCTTTAGCTGCTGAGGGCGGCTCCCGGTGTCGGCTGTGTGCCCAGCCCGCTCCGAGCCTCCAACCGCTCGCTTACCCGGGCAGGGCACACTTCCATAGGTGTAACTGAGACAGGAGACACGCTGTTTAACTCACCTGAATTTGTTGGTAGTTCTTCTCTAAATCTTCCCATTCTCGTAAACATTCAGTTAAACCCGATGGACTGAACAACATTTTCTATCCTGACATCAGGGAAACCTCCCGGAGTTGAGTAATATTCAAGATCCGCTGTGCAACAGTTGGACCGCTGTCAAAGCTAAGCAACGAAACGAGGGCGGCTTCCTGCTAGACCCTTCAAAATAAAAGCCCTGGTGACTGAAATAGTTTAGCGCAGGGGTCTTCAACCTTTTTCAGGCCAAGGACAGAGACCCCCACGTGTCACATTTTAAGCCTGGCTTATAATAACTTTTATATTTACTTTATTCACCTTTTATTTCACCTTATTAACTTATATACTGTGTTATTAGCCTATATGTGTAATAATAATTGATAAAACATTCAGGCATAATGGAATAATTTATAAATTATATATAAATTGTTTTTTGTTAAAAGTAGTTTTAATGCTTGCAGTTTACTCATTATTATTTTTTTTTATTTTTTATTAATTCTCACAAATTATTTTGGTGAAAATTGTCACTTATTTTGACAAAAATTGGCAGAGCCCCTGCAGTACCTCTGCGGACCCTCTGGGGGTCACGTACCCCTGGTTGAAGACCCCTGGTTTAGTGTCCTCAGTTCAGGACAAGGAGTATGCCATTTCTCAAAATGTCCTGATAATAGTTGACATGATGATATATGATATATAGTCGTAGTAGTGATGGGACTTCTCTGAAAATAAGTATTTGTTGGTAATTTCATGGATTATATTATATTGTTTTAGTTAGTTTAACAAGTTGCTTCCCTGATAGCACTGCTCCATTTTAACCCCAGTAAAAATGCTGCCTTCATTTGTACTGTAAACTCTACCTTTCATACAGGTTGAATTATATGCTTGCCTGCACACAAATTACCCATTTTTGCAGATTTGGCTGGCCTGATGCATGAAGTGTACCAAATTAACATATGAAATGAATTGGCAGATATAATACAGTGTTCTTGCATAACTAAAAGCTTGTAAAATAAGTCTAGTGGGTAATTGTTAATTGCTCCTAACTCACTT
The DNA here is from genome assembly GCA_028641955.1 of Protonibea diacanthus. Taxonomy (NCBI): domain Eukaryota; kingdom Metazoa; phylum Chordata; class Actinopteri; family Sciaenidae; genus Protonibea; species Protonibea diacanthus. The sequence goes on from CM053990.1 coordinate 14,193,800, forward strand.
TTATATATATAAAAAAGGCTTTCTTATAATTGTATTGTATATGTTATGCGTATGTTTATAAGTATATAGGACTGTGTGTGTCTATGTTGATGTGTATTTGCTATTTTATTTTATCCCTTGTTTTTATTAAAACTGAGTTAAATCAACTGTCTTGCAGTTTTACCCAAATTCCATTAAGTATTACAATTCGGTGCTTTTATTTTGAAGGCCATATAAAGGCGTCTGTATTGATCACTGCTATGGATGGTGAGTTTGCGTCGTGGTCCCTGGACGCCAACATGATAATTTGCAACAGATTGGTCCAATCAGGACTCCCGATGGTGATGTTTACGATTTTAGTTTCTCCTCTCAGCCAATCAGCATCAGGACCTTTAAACAATCGCTTGCTGGGCATAAAACTACGCTGCCCTGAGTTCTGCCTGTCAGGCAACACCACATCTCATTAGCAGGATTTGGCCATATAACCCCGACCTAAGGTCTTGACATTGAAATATCTATAACAGAAACGTAGTCATTTCAATGACATGGGCTGTTTGGTTGGTTCTCTACAAATAAGACACTCTGCCCCCTTCAAGGTAAGTTTAAGGGCGACAATATGTCCCCATTGGCATGTGGCCTGTATTTTTAGAGCTCATGTTATGTAACTTTGTAAACTCTGTACACTTTGTTAGCACCTCTGGCGGAGCCATATATGAACTAAACAGCTAATGACATTTATTCAACAATAACTTCATCACTACAAAACATGAGAACCTACAACCCACATACAAAGCTGCACAACAACACAGGCTAAAAAAAAACACTAGGTGTCACTGTTCACTTACTTTATCTTTCTTTTTGTTCCCTTATGTTTAGTAACTTCAGTACAGTATGTACAGTATGTCCATACACAAAAAAATCCAAAGAAGTGTATGGCTCTCTAGATGTAACAATTTTTTTTATACATTAATCACTGATAAAAAACAAAATCAACACTAAACGAACATGAAATTTACTCATTTTGTTTTTATTTTTTATTTTTTGGATGGTACCACTGCTTTGTACAGACAGTATAACTAAAACCTGCTGTCTTCAATGCATGAAATAATTATGAGTTGGCCACATCATTGTCATAGCTGTTGGTTCCTTTGTTAAAAATGAGTTGCAGAGATATCAGTCTTTTTTTCCCCCACAATGTGAAGCTCCCAGTCAGACAGCTGCTGTAGAAACCCTGTGTTTGGCCTCATGGTGGGTTTACATTTGAGCATGTACTTCCAGGCCTCCTGAAAAAAAGTGCAGTTAATGTGTTATTATACTTCATATTCACATGCTTTCTTTGGTCAGTGTCTCTGTGTTTAAAGAATAGTCTGACAGTTGCTCTGTTTGTGATGTTATGAGAAAATCGATACTGTATTGACACTGTTACTGACACATTTACACTTCATATTTTGTAAATGTACTTATTAGCATGTTGTAGTATCATTAGCATGTTATTTTTTGAACGGAAATCTAAAGATGACAATTTGTGGTGTGTGTTTGTGCTATTGTCCTGTATGACAGTGTGCCACAATGTTCCACATAATTCCCCACAAACTGTAATTATTAACTTTCCATTCATATTGTAAATAAAAAAGTCTGGGTCTCAGGAACAAAACATTTCATCTTAGAGTTTCACTTCAATTCTGCACCCATTGACACCAAACTGAACGAACCCCACTTACCTCCAGTGTGTATTTAAGGTGGTGCATGAGGAAGGCAATGGTTACAGCACTGCAACGGCTTCTGCCCTGCCTCGAAACTATCAGGACTCGAGAGCCCATGTTGATGTGTGAACCTGCAAACAGAAGACAGATGGCTATTGAAATGAACAAAACCTCTAAGGGACAGACTATACAATATTATCTGTACTGTATATATAAAAAAACTATCTCTAAAAAGACCTCTGACCTCTCAGATTTATGTTCAAATTGTGGTGGCACATTATAAGATATAATATAACAATGTTACATGGTACAATGGTACATTTAGTTACAAAGGGTCACCAGATAAATCTGATGATTAATGGGAGACAAAAAAAATTTGGCTTATTTTCTTGCCTAAAAATTAATCGACTCCAAAGTTTATAGGAGAAATGTTTCTTTGCTGGAACTAATGTTACTAATGTTTCTTTGGTGGTTTGGATTTTTTAAGCAAAATCTGAAAGGTAACTCGTAACTGGAGCTGTCAAATAAATGTAATGAAGTAAAAAGTAGAATATTTCCATCTAAACTGTAGTGGAGTTGCTCACCAATAAAACTACAAATCCTTTCAAAACTTGAATATAAATCAGACACCACTGAGTCAGCCACTGGAATACTAAGGATGGTCTGGTTCCCCTTTACGGATCTAGATCTGAAAGAATTCAAAATAAATTCAGAACAAATTGAATTCCACACAACATTCAGACTTTTCTCAAAAGATATTTTCTAATGATAACAGTCCTGCCTTACTCCAAAGCGTCACTCTGTGAGATGCTGATGACAGCACTGATTTTCAGGATTCTGAGGATACAGTGGTCCGTGCCTTGTTTCTGGTTGCCCATATACAGCAGTCCTGCTATGACCTCCACTGGATAAATCTTCAGGTTTTCCAGCTCCTGAGATAAACAAAAAATACATTACATTATATTTATGATCCTACAATTTGAATCCATTGACTTTTTAGGCTATTTTACTAACTGGGCTCCCAGGACAGACTTAATCAGTGGAGAGTGTATGAGGTCAGATGCGTTTATCTTACCGTGATGGTGTAGATGATTTTCTCAGTTCTTAAAGAAGGGTACAGAGCTGAGAACCTCTCAAAGCCTCCTCTCACTATGTGGACTGGGTAAAGGCTAACTTTGGCAAGGGCCTGGGCACATTTAACTGCTCTGCCTGCAATCACATTCAGAAACGTCACATAACCGTGTGCAGGCATCTGCAGCTGAAACACAAAGGAGCTTTGCAGGGGAATTGTGGAAAAAAGACCATGGTGACATATTGCATTGTTGTCCAATTATATTGTTTCGTGGACCGGTCAATTATTTGACCAGTTTGTACAATTTAGAGGGCTATATTCACAGAATATGTTTCTCGTTGCAGTATAATCACTGCCTTTCATATCTATGGGTCCTCTTCCACAGAGCCCGCCATGCCCCTTTAGATCGGACAAACTAAACACCGACTCTACACAGGGCCGTTAGAGTTTTGTGTTGTCTATGTTGCTCCTTCACACTAGGAAGGAGGAATGTGAGGCGACTGGGTTGCAATCAGCAACAACACAAAGAGAGGCCAATAAATCCTACACAGTTGTTCGTAGTTTGATCATTGATTGACTATGACAAATTTCTTCCATTTTCAGACATAAAAAAAAAAAAATGTTATCAAATTGTCTAATGGTCTAATGTGCAAAACTGCTTTAACTAGTTACCTTGTTCCTGTAAATATCTTGTGTTGCTGTCATAGACCATCACATGCTGCATACTGTCCACCTCCACAGCCTCTGGCAGGAGAAAAGCGCCCTCTGAATCCTAGAAAACAAAAACAATAATCCCAACTTAGCTATATTTCAAGGATCATCTAATAGTTTGTGTATTTAGATCAACATCTACTGTAACACAGTCTTTACTCTTACTCACTTAACACTCAATGTCTAACATTTAATGATGCACAATGAGGCGACACCAACAAAAAGACTTCGTAATGGCAGTACAGCCGTAGTGTTGCATTAAACCTGAATTCAGCTCTGTATTAAACCAGTTCCACGTGGAAATAATGAAAATGACTCTGAGATGATAGCCTAGTAATAATAGTAATGATAATGTCTGTCTGAAAAGTTTCCTGAAGGTTTCCATTAGTTATCTCATATCTCATTTACAATATGATGTTATTTTATTAGTAGTGTAATATACCCTGTTCTTTCCACTGATCCAAACTAGTATTAATTGTAGTATTTTTTCTTAGATTACTTAGTTGTAGCTGAGTCCATTTTCTTTCTGCTATAAACAATAAGGGCCCCCAAATTTGATTACATTTATTGTAATACCACAGTGTGAAACTATTATATTCTATATTACTAAACTATGTTAATATATAACCCTCATTGATCCAAACTCCATTTATGAAACAGGCATTTCTAAAGTTGTTTGTTGTCTTTTGAACAGGCCTGGCAAAATATGGATTTATTGCAAATAAAATACAGCAAATAGTTTATTTTGGGTTCATAAATGGCAAAACTGAGGATGATATACCGTCTTGGCACTTTTAGCTGTTATGATGTGACTTATTCTGTAATCTTGGGTTTCACGAGCATCTAGGAAAAAGAGACACACGTTACACAAGTAAATTACAGCTAAAGTTACATAGAATTAAAGCACAGCAGCCGAGCGTTAACTAACCAGCTGAGCTAAATCCTATAGCTTACCAATCAAACAGAGGTAGTTGATCTCTGCCAGCCTTGAAACACAGCTGCCCTGGTTGAGCAGATTGTAGAGCTCGAATGGCTCACACATTATGATTTCAGCCATCGCAGGAAGAAAAATCAATGAAAACAATTAATCAAAAGCAAATGTCAAGAGTAGAGTAACATTATAATTAAGCTTGACCTGTAGGGAAAAAACAAACATCTACAAATGAACAGCTAAGTAAGCTAAGTATTTCAAAGAGCACAGTTGTTGTTTACAATGCTTCTGTTGCTAAGCAACACAGCGTTTTCCCCCATTGGTGGTTTGTGCTCATGTACACTCTTAAAGTTACAGTGTTACATTTCTTGACCATAAATATTTATGTTTATCCCGAATATAGAGATAAAAAACGTGTCTGAATTATGTTGAACTTCACACTTGTTTGTTATTAATTGTTCAGCTGAGTCAGCATGATAGACAGTGAAGGCTGACAGGGCTGTTCACACAAGTGTTGTTCACTAACAAGAGTTGTGCTTCATCTTATTCAAACCCTCCGTGTTGTCTATTTTCCACGATGACAGCAGGCTGACAACAAAACAACAGATATTTCCACAGTTTCATCTGCTGATTACAAAAATAAATATACAAACCGTCCAAAGATTCTAACTTTGAAAGATAGTCTCATTACAAGATTGTTAAGAAGTGATCTCTTAATATCCAGTATAAACAGGTGGAATTATTAAAGCAAGAAAACTCTGTTTTCACTTGGACAGTGAACTTATTCTGTGACGCAAACACGTCACGTCTATCGTTTTATTGATTACCAGTCAGTTTTATAGTTGATTTTGAACACTCACTGCCTTTTAGTCTTTTCAGTCAGTGATTCACAACTCTCCAGATTAATTAGGATGGTGTTTGTGGCCAGACGGGGGATGAGCCAACAGCAGCACCTGCTGCTCACTGAGAAGATGATATGTGCTTTCATGTCTTTTCTTTTTTGAAAAAAGAGTTGCTAGAAGGTTCTGAAAACTTGCTGAATATAGCGACAAAGCTACTAAGTTGGCAACAGTGCATACTATAGAGCAGACAATTTTGAGCTGGGTTTGGTTACTCGTTTGTATGCGTACTTGCATATATACAAATGTCTGAATATGAGTAATATATAATGTATTTAATTTGGAGTTTGACTTGTTTGCTCTTAACTCTAACTTAAATATAATGTATACAATTGTCATTTACAGCTGGATAGGGGAAAATGTATATACTGCAATGTTATTGTTGAAAACTGTCACAATACTTAGTATTTAGTTGTAACTGAGACTAAAGACTGAAGCTGGATTTAAAACTTTCATATAACAATCGTTTAAGAAAGAGTTTGAAGAACTGTGAAGAACCATTTGAAGAACCATGAAGCAAAGATGAAGTATTGGGCTTAAATTTTATTGAGCTTTTATTTAGCATATGGTACATAATGTCACTAATGTATCTATTCGCCGGGGGGGGGGCACCAATTAACCCTGCATTTTTTTTTTTGGACTGGGGGGGGATTTAGAGTCACCAATTACCTTTTTTTTTTTTTTTTTTTGGACTGTGGGGGAAACCGGAGCACCCGGAGAAAACCCACGCAAACACGGGTTGGGGAGGGGAGGGATTTAGAGTCACCAATTAGCCAAATTAGAGTCACCAATTAGCCAAATTAGAGTCAGCAATTAGCCTATAAACTTGTATTTTTTTGGACTGTGGGGGAAACCGGAGCACCCGGTGAAAACCCACGCAAACACGGGTTGGGGAGGGGAGGGATTTAGAGTCACCAATTAGCCAAATTAGAGTCACCAATTAGCCAAATTAGAGTCAGCAATTAGCCTATAAACCTGTATTTTTTTTTTTTTTTGGACTGTGGGGGAAACCGGAGCACCCAGAGAAAAACCCACGCAAACAGAGGTTGGGGGGAAATTTAGAGTCTTCAATTAGCATATTTTTGGACTGTGGGGGAGAAAACCCAGGCAAACATGGGGAGAACATGTAAACTCGACACATAAAGGCCCCAGCTGGGGGGGTTGCAACCAGGTACCTTTTTGCAGTGAGGTGACAGTGCCACCCAATAATTGTGTTGGTTTACCTGAACCATGGGTGTAGCTGGAGCTGCTCCAGGGTGGGGCGCTCCTCGGGGTTTTCAGTCAGACATCCTTTGAGGAAATCCTGGCACTCTAGAGAGAAATAGGGATGAGAAAAGTGAGGCAGACGGCTAAAGTAATCCATCAGCATGTCAACTAATATGAGCAGATGTGTGTCTGCTGACAGATCTATGTGTGAGTTTGTTTTTCTTACTTTTGGACAGCTTATTGCTGATCTTCTGCTTGTTCTTGGTGAAGTTCTTGGTCACAAAATTTTTTTTTCTGTGGACTGATTCGTACAGAACCACTCCAACCTGCCATACTGTTGTGGGGCCAGCGTGGTAGGTGTTACATCTGTACCACTCTGGAGGAATGTGATCAGGGGTACCTGCAATATACAATAAGACATGAGGATGAGGAAGAGCTTTGTTAAAATGTTTAAGGTCACAGGAGTTAGTGAGGAACAGGGGTAGAAGCTAAAGATTTTACCGTAGAAAATATGGTAACGTGAGCTTTCCTTGACGAAACAGCTCAGTCCAAAGTCAATGAGCCGGAGACGGGGGGTCCTTGAGTTCGTCTCAATCAAGATATTTTCCACCTTGATGTCCCGATGGAAGATGCACTTATCCTGAAGTTCTTTAGCTGCATCAACTAACTGCTTCACTATGATCTGAGACAGAAACACAAAGAGAGGAATGAAGGTCAGAGATCTGATTGTCAATTTTCTTGGTTCTTAATCCATCAGAATTATCTTACTGTCACCATGTTCACTATTCCCAGCAATTACTTTGGTTTACAGGTCGTTACATTCCTGTATGTAGAAATACTTAAAACACCTCCAGACCTCCTGGAGGGACCTCCAGCAGCTTACCTTGGCCTCCTTCTCCTTGATGGAGCCTCCATTGCCCTGTATGTACTTGAGGAGGTCTGTGGAGGGTACAGGTCTCTCCATCACCAGGATCAGCTCCTTGCCATGGTTATACCAGTCCAGAAGGGACACAGGTGCTGATGTGCCCACGCCAGTTCTTCCTTCCGCGAGTTTTAACATAATGGCGACTTCCACTGAAATCTGCTTGCCGTTATTGTCCTAAGACACCAAAAATAATATTAATTAATTATTATTATTTTCTTTAAGCACCATTTGCATTATATTCATAGATAACCAAAATTACAGATTCCAACAGCAGTTGGTGTTGTTCACTCACCACATGTTTGCAAAACACATTGCGATTTGGTATGTGTTTGATGGCAACCTGCAAGACACAAACAGAAGTTAGTACTTCCTCACAATGCTGCGATATCTGTGAATGTATGTGTGTGTGTGTGTGTGTGTGTGTGTGTTTGAGAATGTGTGTGTAACACTCACGGGTAAATGATCTGCTTTACGGTAGCCAGCAAAAACAGACCCACAGCCTCCTTCGCCGAGTTGATTTTCCTGTACGTATTTGGCCTCAAATTTATCTGAAAAGATACAGACGTACAGATTTTGTTTAACTACAGTTGTAAGAAACATCAAACATCAATTACATGTTGCCAAAGCTCTAATCATAATCCTTCATTTTAGTTAAATGAATAATTGTTCAGCTGGAAACAGTTGGCTTGGCTTTGTTCAAACCAAAACAATACAACTATACTTTACAGTTTCTTTTATCCATGCAGATAGTTTCTATTTTATTCATCTAACTCTACAGATGTCTGTTTTTGACATTACTGTCTCCACCCCAGTGGAGGTAAATGGAGTTTGGCTCGTAGAGCTCACACTATTTTAAAAAAAACATAGCAGCAACATTTTTTTTAAAATAAAAGGAAAAACAAACAAAAAACTCAGTTCTTGTTAGGAAAGGATACCAGAGCACCAAACACGTAATTTCATTCACTTCTGTTGTGCTAGTGTAAATGCACAACATGTCAAGCAGATATTCCAACACATGGACCGAGTAATCCCAAAATATCTGCCACCAGATACTACACTAGAGAATGTTTTCTTTGAAATTTGGATGAACTGAAGTGTGTTTGGATTAACCCTCACATGTAAAGAATTCCTTGAAACCCCTTGAAAAAAGTTACATAAATTCATCTTATTACTATCAATAGCATTTTAACATGATCTGCCCACCTCTGCCAGTGTCCCCTGAGGAGGAAGCCATTTCACCGTCATCCATAATGTCAAATGCCCTCTTCTTCTTCTTCGTCTGTGATGACTCCTCTCCATCTTCTCTAACTTTCCTTTTCGCTCTCTGTTTGACATTTTTCTCAAAGGTGTTTCGGGGTGGAGATTGAGACACCCTAGTCCTTTTCCTCTGGGCCTGTTTGGGGGCAGGGCTAGCCTTCCTTTTACCTCTTCTAGTCTGGCCATCCATTGAAGATGCTTCCTGTGGCATGGTCTTCTTCTTACGCTTCTTCTCTACAAACCAGAATATCAATTTGTTGTTAATTGTAGTCAATAACTGTATGAAACTATCTCAGAGATACTGTATCTGTCTATCTTCAAGTACTACAGTGCCCTTTATACCTGATCTGAATTTATGAGCGACTACAGGCAAACCTGTTCCTGTAATTCTGCTTTTACATTTCCTTTAAGCACCATTTGCTGTGAGCACCAAAAATGTAATTTCATTCACTTCCATTGTGCTGGTGTAAATGCACAAAATGTCAAATGGATATTACAAAACATGGACAGAGTAATCCCAAAATATCTGCCACCAGATATTACACTAGAGAATATTTTCTTTGTAATTTGGATGAACTTAAGTGTGTTTAGATTAATAAACCACACTTGAGAGACAGTTATGGACTTTCTGTAACAGTTTTCTGGAAACCAGTCTGTTCAGCAAGGCCACTGATCTATGTAAATATTGTCATCCCAATTTACACTGCCACTATTATTTTCTGTTAATGTGCTATTTGTTACCCTCACATGAAAAAAGAATTTCTTGAAACCCCTTGAAAAAAGTTACATAAATTCATCTCATTACTATTAATAGCATTTTAACATGATCTGCCCACCTCTGCCAGTGTCCCCTGAGGAGGAAGCCATTTCACCGTCATCCATAATGTCAAACACCCTCTTCTTTGGCTTTGATGACTCCTCTCCATCTTCTCCAACTTTCCTTTTCACTCTCCGTTTGACATTTTTCTCAAAGGTATTTCGGGGTGGAGATTTAGACACCCTAGTCCTTTTCCTCTGGGTCTTTTTGGTGGCAGGACTGCCCTTCCTTTTACCTCTTCTAGTCTGGCCATCCATTGAAGATGCTTCAATTTTCCGTGGCATGCTGTTATTCTTCTCTACAAACCAGAATATCAGTTATAATTGTAGTCAATAACTGTATGAAATTATCTCAGAGATATTTTATCTGTCTATCTCCAGGTACTAACTCTAAAACAGTGCCTTCTATACCTGATCTGAATTTATGAGCGACTACAGGTTTGCCTGGATTTCTCACTTACTGTGATTTCTTCCAAGTCCGCGAATCTTGATCCAAAGTTAAAGTAGTTTTAAATACGATAACACAGTAACAAGTGAACGTTGATCCAACACGTTTGTCTGTGACTGATCTCTCTTGTGTCTGCGTGTTCTTAAAGATCTTAGCATGGAACACGGAATTTTGTGTCATGTGACATCAAAGGTAACAGTTCTGGAATATGCTAATGAGTAGAACTTGGAGATGGTTGCTAGGCGCAGAAGGCATCAGGCACAACTCTAAAGATTCATACAATACAAACATACAAAGTTTCTGATATAGACTCTTTCTCAGTCACCTAGTTCACTTTCCTTTCTATGAAAATGCCCTGAACTATTCATGTTGATCTAAAAGTTAAACACTTTTAAACAAGTTTTAGCCATGTTCGTGCCTTGGCTTTAGGGATGGCAAAGTTGTTTTGTTGGTCAGGCCAACATTTTGGTTCAGACTCAACAACTATTAGCAATGTTGTTCACTAATGTGCTCATATTTTTGAACCTGCTCATGTTGATGGTGAACTGAACATATCCGTTTGCAAGTAATGAACAAAGCATGGATTAAAGTTCTCCGTGACTACGACGAATTTCCATCAATTAAATGTTCACAGAGGCCATTTATGAGATCAGTGTAGAGTGATATTGTTTACTGTGCGTGAGTGTGACCCGCACCAGGGTGGGATCTAAAAATGGAGCTAGCATAGACTTGCTTTTAATGAAAAGATGTAGGGCCACAACTACTAGAGGGGCCACACATTCACTGCGACTTTCAGTGTTGCTTGCTCCTCACTTTGCACAGTGGTAAGCTGACTGACTCACACAGGAGCCACCAACTCAAACACACTGGCTGTGAGACAAATGCAATTTTATTTTGTTCTCCCACTACACGTCCATTACCCTACAGATTAATATTTGTCTCTTTCCTCCTGATGGTCTGAAGTGATGCACGGTGCTGCTTGTCTGTCTCTCTGCTGTCTGCTGTCTGTGTCCTATCCGCAGCATCGTGCTACAACGTTATAAGTTACTAATTAAATTTGTTTTCGATTAAAAGTTCATTATTATTATCATTATAATTATAATTGTTAACCATGTTCCTGCCTGGCACAGGGGAGATGCTGTGTCCTGGGGTCAAACTGCACGTCATCTTCGGAGTTAACCCCCTTCACTTTCTTCAGCAGTGGAATAACACATGAGCTCCAGTGTTGGCTTTATTTGATCACACACTGTAGCCCACACTTTACATTTATTCCTAACCTAGCTCCTCCCGCTAATCTGCAGCACCTCCATCCGCATTCACTCACTCCCTCGTCTCCGCTGCTCGCTCTCTTTTGCACACACTTTACGCACGCACATTATACGCAGCTGTATTCACGAAGGGAATTACCACTACTCTTATAAAGTAATGATAATTAGGTCATTTTGGTGCCCCCTCCAGCACTTGGTGCTCTACGCACAGTGTGTAACGTGCCTTATGGTAGTGACGGCACTGCTATTGATATTTAGATCGATCTTTCCACCGCTACCACATACCACAGATATAACAAGACAGATTGAGATGGCACATTAAATCAATAATGATCACAGCAAATGGGACAGCTGCAAAGTTCCTCTCAGCATTTTGGAAAGCAGCTCGAAAACAGGAATAAATGAACGTGACCTGTTCATTTGACTGTGAACTTATTTCAAAATTTAAAATTGTGAATAGTTAACGTTTCATTTTCACCTTTGTGATCTGAACTTTGAGCTAGTTCTTGCACAACACTGGTTATTAGGTGAAGAAATGCAGCAATGTGCCAGCAAAAGGCAGTTACAGAGACTGCTAAGCAAGTAAGCTAGCAAATGTTTCATAAAGAAATGTTCAATGGGTTTTACATTTCAAGGATACGCAAAATGTATTTGGGTAATACTGAATGTAAACAATATTTTTGTCCACAGTTTGAAGTGGTGGAAGACACTCATTTGCATCTTTCAAAAGTGAGCCCTTGTCTGTAGCTAATACGTATTAGCTAGCCTTGTAACATGAAATGCATTGCTTCCTGTGAGCCAACGTTAAGACTCATATTAAATGTTTTAATTACCTAGCTCAAGAAATAATATTTGCTTTTTCTTAATGAACTCAGAAATAAATAGCAGCTAAAGCAGATATTCATGAATCTGTTAGTGTGGCCTAGGGATGGCTAGTTGGTATGTTGGACAGTAAGTCTGTATCCTCTGTGTGGTTTAGAGGAAGATACTTCAGCAGGTCTTGACAGATACTGACGAAAAATGACACAATAAACATTCATGGTCCCCAGAGGGAAGTCCCCCAGTGGTAAGACAAGAAACATGTTAACTGATAAACTCATATTGTGGAGTGACGAACACTGCTGCCTTTTGTAACTGTGTTAGGGCTTTTGTTCAGTTTTTGAACAAATCACATATTATAATAATTATTATTTGAACCTAGAGCTAACTCAGTGTACAAAATGTACACACACACACACACACACACACACACACACACTTGTCCTTCTTCTACATTGGCTTCCGAGAACAACATGTACTCAGTCCCAGCACAGCCTGAATGAATGACTGTGTTCTCCGTCCTGCCCAGTCACAAATCATGCTGGTTGTCTGCGACCAAAACAAAGCCTGAGACCCAAGATGAAGGCAGAGACAGAGGCTCCTTCAAAAGCCAAAATAATTTCGCAGGTTTTATTACTTGTCTGCCTTGGTTCCTTCAATTCAGGTATGTCACATTTTCTACTTCAGAAGTTGCTTTAAATGTTTGCCGATACAAGTTTGATGATACAAACATTGCAATAGGTAGATGACATCATTACAAACATACTTTGATACACATAAAAGTGACAGTGGCAAATAAAGACATTTTACCCCCGTGCAAGACCTGTTAATAACTATTTGTAAAGTTATTGCAAAAGACAGATCACCCTGATTTGTCTAACAATGGTATGATGTTTCATTTTCATGTCTATACACCAAATTTGCATCGGTTTTGAAAAGATTATGTTTGCACATAGTTTACATTGTTGCAAATAATTAATAGTTGATTAAAAAAATTACAAATTGCAGATTTTGGAAATTAATGTTTTACTCTTTATTAATGTGGCAACTTGCTGGATAAAACAAAGGGTCCTCTTAGTAGACTGCAATGGTAATAACCACTCCTCTGTATAATCTATAATTTCTCACACTGCTGCACTTCACTAGCTAGGGACTGGAGAAAAATACCAACAAAAGGAGCCAACTTTATGGTGATTTTAAAGTTGCATATTTCATATAAACCCAACTAGAATATTTACTGGGTTTGGCACAGTATGCTATGATGTCTATAGTTACTTTTTGCAGTGTTATGCATAATTATGTAATATTGTTTATAATATGTCATCAGAAATGATGGCATCAGAAAATATAGAGTTAAATGGACAACATGCTGAACATTATGAACATCACAAAGGTAGCATTTGTTGTTGGGGTATTGGATTGCATCAGACTGTGTGGGTGCTTTTACAGTCCTTGTAAGTAATACAGTAATTGTGCCTACAGGCTGTACCAGATCCAGTGTTTTCAGATGTTTAGTTATTTTCAGCTGCGTCTCATCACTGTTCTGGTATTGTTGTGGCTAGCAGCAGAGTCACTGAGCTGTTCTGTTTCTGCAAAGTTAGCATGGCATCTGGATTTCTCCCAGTGTTCTTTTCATGAACTGCCAAGAAGGAAATTTGAACAAACAATCACCACTTTTGTTGGTTCATACTGGCCCATCCCAAGGACTGACAGCTGTTACCATGGTAATGTGGATCTGCCATGCAAACTGGCTTCCAGTATACAGCTGCGATGGGGCGTGATGCCCACTCTTTCCTTCAGCTAACTACTGCATCACTCATCATAGATATAGAGAATAAAATGACAGTGACAAATGAGGACTATTAGCATTGTGCCTGTGTGCAAGAAGCTATTGTTTCTAAAGCTATTGCAATAGACAGCCCAGTATTCATATTGGATGATTCCACAGTGCATAAAAAAATACTTGTGTCCAATGCCAATGTTCAGTGCCATTGCAGGAAGTGGTTTGTCCAAGGCAGAGTATAAGAGTATATATTTGGTTGTTGTTTTTGTTGTGGAGAAATTGCTGGAATCAAAGGTCAATGGTGAGGTCAGGAGGGAAGAAAGTTTTCAGGAGCCTTTGATGTCTTATGCTGTAATATTTATTGGCCAAGGAGAATTAGAGACGCTCTCAAAGTACATCAGAAGTGCCTGAGTCGGTCTCACATTCTGCCCAACTCATCCTTGTGGATAGACTTTAAACCCCAAGATAACACCACAAATACTATACGCCCAGAATTAGCCAAAGAGAATGCTTTTACTCATGGAGGTATCAACATATTCTAGTCTGGAGACACAGATGTCTGTTTACGCAGATTAGAACATCAACGGCAAGCCATCTATTATGTCTAGGAAGGCAGCAATAGGTCTCTTCGACCCTGACCACCACAGTGTTGAGATAGACTGGCATCTACTGTTCTCAATTAAAGTCAAACAATTAGTACTGCTGAGGACCTCAAGGGCCATAACAGTTTTTTTGTTTTTTTGCCAGATACAGATACAATGTGCAGGTCTGCAGAATGAAATATCGGTGGTAAATCTGCACATGCTACAAACATAGTTCCTTAGTACACGCCTCAAGAATTTTAAACCAAAAGTATTTAAGCACATCTTAACTGTTCACTTCCTCCTTGACTCAGTTTTCAGAGTCTTAACTCCCTCAGGTGTCCTTGTGACCATCCAACATCGGTCCATCTTCAGACACCTCCATTCATCCATGACCCTGATTTGCCCTCTCATCCCTTTATACCTAATCCCTTTTACAGTACTAGTAATCATCTTGGTTCACATTCTTCCATAATCCACTATCATTTATTACATAGATTTAAATATGTGAATTGAACGCTAGTCAAGCTCCTATGTAGCATAGAGAAAGATATTCATAATAAACAACTTTGTTTGGTATCATTGTAGAACTTGTAGAATTGCATTGTTGAATGGTGTGGATAGAAAATCCAACACAGGAAACTCTCTTCTATGTTTCTCTGCAGGTGTGGTGCTGGCAGTGAATATGACTATCCCCAACACTCTCATTAAAGGTACATTAGGAGGGGAAGCCCTTCTCTCTGTTCGCTACAGTAGTTTCAGCCCCGACCTGCCAGTCATCAAGTGGCAGCTCAAGAGGGAAAAGTCTGTAACTGTCGTCCAGTCCATTGGAACTGACATCATTGGGACCCTGAGGCCCGAGTATCGTGACCGCATCCTGGTATTCGAGAACGGGACTCTGCTTCTCCACAACCTCAGACTCACCGATGATGGAACTTATGACGTGGAGATCTCCATCACAGATGATACCTTTACAGGAGAGGGCAGCATCACACTTACTGTGGACGGTAGGAGGACAAGTTTGATTGTACAGTTCTACCTATTTCTCTGTTGTCTGGACCAGTGTTATAGGTATAGAGATAGGTCAAAGACATGTCGAGCCATGCTTCGCTCAGAGGGGTAAGGGGCTCCTATCCATGACTCAGAGTGGTGCGGCAAAGACTGAAAAACCTTGTAGAGATGTGCAGGGACATCTGTATACGACAAAATAATTCAGATGTAGATTAGTTTAAACATAAACAATGTATTTCTGTATTTTTCTGTCCCTACCCCTAATTATTCTTTAGGTGTGTGTTTGTGTGTGCTTTGTGTGTGTGTGTGTGTGTGTGTTTATGGACTACAATACTAACCATTGTGTGAGCAGCAGCACTAGCTGGTGTTACGGTAAGACCGTGTTAACCACAATGATTTGGTAGACGAATGCAGGCTTGTCCCAACCAAAATAGGCTTTAGTGGTTGTGTGAGGGTGTGTTGATGAGATGGTCACCACATGATGCCATGACCTCATCATTTGGGTATTCTGAATCACTTATCTACAGATATGGGAAATAATGTTTAATATTGTCAATAGTCAATGGTAAGTTGTAATGCTGCATCCACTTGAAGACACCACCCATAGGACCTCTTTTGGCCTATGCTTACCTCTAAACTCTACAGAAGGCACAGATTTTCGATCTCCAACTTTCACAGGCAAAGGATGTTTGTGGAAAGTCCCCCCCCCTGATATGTTACAGCTCATTGGTGCACGCAGTAGTGGAAGAATGGCATCAACCCTGCCCACACAAACCCACTGGAAGAAGGTCACCTGTATCCTGAAGAAGAGTAGGAGGAAGCAACAATGTCTGTGTCAGGGAGAGCATTTCTTCCTACTCTACTGCTGAGAATGCAGTCCCCTGCCAACTGATGCCCTAAAACTTCCTTGGCACTTATGAGCCAACTATCTATGCATGAATGTGCAATGTGTGCATCAGCCAAATGTCATGAATCTTCCAAAACCTATAACCTTAATAACATGATAATTTCCTTCAATTTCAATGTCTTCTGTCTCTTCTGAAATGTACCTGTTTCCTGAAATGTGTTTTTTACTGTTCTGTATTTTTTTGTTTTGTTTATTTACATGTTAAAAACTATTGTCTCCTCTGTCATTTATATCCAGAGTCTATATCTAGGCCATATATCCATATGGAGGCTTCATCAGTACTGGAGCTCAGTGAAAACGTCATCCTCAACTGCTCCCATGACAATGGAACCAGGACTACATACAGGTGGTTCAAAGGTGGAAAGCCAGTGACCAATATGACGAGGTTCATGTTGTCACCTGACCAGAAGCTACTGACCATCACACGGGTGTTGATGGTGGATGATGACATCTACAGTTGCACAGTGGAGAATCCTGTGGGCAATATGACGAGCCTGCCAATCAGACTGACTGTCTACAGTAAGTGATGCTGTCTTAGTTATTTGCTGCAGTGTCAGCAATAGTTAAACACATTAAGAGTGACATGAGCTGCAAGATAAGAGATAAATCTGTTACCTACAAAAGCTAAAAACCTCAAACCTCCATAAAGACAATTCTGAAACCCATCGGCTATCATCTGTCAATGATTTAGCCTTAGTTGTCAACTGCCAAATGCAACTTGAGATGCAAAAATTGAGGAGAGGCAACATCTAAGCACTTAGCTTCACAAGATACATTTTTTAAAAAGCCAAGAAAAATCTAAATCATTGTCAGACAGACCAGCAAAATTATGACATCATTGTCTGGGGACCATGAATGTTGTGTGAAAATTTTGTACCAAAAAAAAATATGTTGAGATATTTTACATGATAAATGAAGAGTTATATCTCTTGGTGGAACTAGAGGAAAACGCTTTGGGGACTTTTGGGATCACTAAAGTTATTTCACTCTCTGCACGCTATGGCTATCTAATGAGATAATTCAGTCTGCACTTAAGAGGTAGACCACCCACTCGCAATTCTTGTAGCCAAGCTTCAAGCATGTCTAAAACTAGCATTATTTTTACTTTAGCTTTCCAGATTCTGTACATATATATTTTACAATAATATACTGTAAAATACTTATATGTTCCTGTGTTGTTCTGTTCTCTGTCAGTGTTTAGTAACTGTTTTGCATATTCTTTCAGGAAGAAGTTCCCTCTATATTATCCTTTCCACAGGAGGCATCTTCCTCCTCATCACCTTGGTAACAATATGTGCCTGCTGGACGCCTTCCAAAAAGTACGAATTTCAAATAGGCTTTTAAACCACCAATGAATAGCAAATGAGTGCGAAGTACAAATATAAATATGATATTAACAAATATAGCATTAATACATTGATTTTGTCTTTGTTAGGCCAAAACATCCAGCTAGAAAGCCTCTCTCCAGGTTTTATGATCACTCTCATCGCTCACCAATGAATCACACTGGTATGGTATTGTTATACAGAATTAATATTCCACTGCAATAACAGTTTAAGCCAGTTAATGCCAAGAAATGTGCATGACTTTATTTTATTTGTTTGTTGCCACAGATGACGTGCTTCCAAAAATGACAGACCATAACGGAGTACATGCAGTAACTTCACTTTATGTCCTCCAGCAAAGGGTATCTATGTCATTACCACTATGATTTTATTATATTCTGGGACACTCAAAAGGTAGCAAGACTGAAAAGATAAAGCAACACTAGCGCCCCCTTGAGGCTCCTTCATTTATTAGTGACCAGTTAGCTCACAGAGCTAGCTCAGAGCTATGGTATGGTATGAAGCTATGTCTTGGGGCCATTTCCACAATCCATCCATCCATCCATCTTCTTCCGCTTCATCCGAGGGCGGGTCGCGGGGGCAGCAGCCTCAACAGGGAGGCCCAGACTTCCCTCCCCCCAGCTACTTCGTCCAGCTCTTCCGGGGGAACCCCAAGGCGTTCCCAGGCCAGCCGAGAGACATAGTCCCTCCAGCGTGTTCCACAATATTAATTGTATTTTACAAAATGAACATTTTACTTTATAATAGTAATTGTTAGCAGAGAATGACTTTGTACTAAAACTATCCTGTTTTATAGGATCCCTCCATTGATGACTCATCCAGCAACAGTATTGGATCTCCCTCTGAATTCGACAACCCACCGTGCTACACCAGTTCCCCCAACTATAGTGGTTCTCTTACCAACTCTAATGGGTCCCCTGTCCACTCCTGCCACAGGTATACCTGAAAGCCCTCCAAACCATTTAAGGTTAATGCATCCCAGCAAGTGGGAGGTCAGACCTTCCTACTGAATACTGCTCCTGACTCTGCAACTTCCTGCACATCTTCCTGGAGTGTGGGAATGATCTCAAATCCATTTTGGGGCAGGTTTTGCAGTAATGTAATTACATCCTGTTGATCTATTTTTAAACTGTAACTTAAATCTTAAAGTTGCTTTTAGGGTTAGAGGCATAGCCTGTAGAGACATATGAAGGCAGTGTGATGTTTTCAAGTCTGGCTTTGGGTTTACCACTACAACTACAAAATCCACAGTTTGAGAAATAGCACATGAAGTCTGCATGAAGCTGAGATGGGGTCAGTAAAGCTGCAACTGACGAACTGTAGTGTGATGAATACATTTCTTTTCTTCACCAAACAAGATGGGGTTTGTTGTTTGTTAAATGTTAAATGTTAAAAATACTTTCTGTTACAGTGTTATGTGTGATGGTTCTGTAGTGTTAAATGAAATCCAGTTACTTTGTAATGTTTTGTTATTTTAGTTCTACCTGATGTTTAATAGCATTTTCAATGAGAAGCCATGTTGGTGGAGGGGGCCATGGCATTTAAATTTTATACAAACTTTAATAAAATGTGAAAATCTCAAAACTCAGAAGCATCTCTCTTGTATTTCTTCTCTACGTCTTCAGTCTTTGCTTCCTTTAAGCTGTGCCTCATGGCTCATATTCAGATATTTTTATGCTTTTCTTTATTTTTCACAAGCTTAAACCCTAAGTGGGCCTTAAGCCCTAAGTTCTGGACCCAAGATACAAAAACCTGAAGGTACAGTATGGCACCTGAGTACAAGCATGTACAGCCAACATATAGAATGGGAATAAAGTCCACTGCAGTGTTGTAAGGCTGTCTACTGTATATTGGATTCATTTCATATAATAGGCTAGTCAATACATTAATAAATAAAACATAAATGAACAGTTGAGGTCACACTGAGTGCCTTTAATCTTTGCTTGACATCCTCGGCCAATTCTTCTGGCAACAGTGGCATCACAACACTACTGCATTTTAGTACAAATGCCTCTACGTACAAGGTAATCTTTGTATCAGAGGATGATCAACTGAACACATGCCATTACTGCCATCTGGTGGCAGCATGTGGTAGTCCCTTAACCCAGCCATTGAAGCTATTGTCAAATATTCCTGTTACATAGCATCACCTGAACAAATTCAGGAGAATGGTTGACTACAAATAAAAGAGATATCTTTCTGTATTAGGTCAAATGATGAAAACAATGAAAGACAATCACATTTTTTAATGGGTGAGGTGGGTTTTGTTTGTCACTGTAACTCTTTAATTAACCTTCATACTTCAGTCAAATTTGACATTTTTATTCATGCAACATTTAGGGGGGCAGCTGTAGTTGGCAGATGAACTAAAATACAGCTCCTGAAGAACACAGACATACAAGATACACCACAAACATATTCAGAAAGTACATTATCGAGAAGATACTTTGACACGTGACAAAACAGTAGTACAGTACTTACCAGGGCATTTCCATTCAGAAACATTTATATTTATAAAACATTTATATTTTATGATATATCGACAACTGCAGTTATCATCATCATATTATAATAATATAATAATAATAATTATTATTAGTAGTAGTAGATCTTTATAGTATGTGATGTACTGTACATCTGGCTTGAATCAAAAATGTTCAGAAAACTTCAGTTCAAAACTTACAAAGTACATTTTTAACCACAGCCTTTCTCATTTTTACGTTAATGAATCACTAAATTGTATCTATTTAATTGCATTCATCACACTAATGCTTTAATTTTGTTCCGTGTTTGAAAAATGTACAGTAAAAAAAAAAGACGGAAAAAAACAAGACATTTAAACAACGTCACTTCCGGGAGAGGAGGCGTGTCTTAAACTGACAACTAACCGAAGAACAACAAAAACAAACACAGCACCGAGGGGGTTCCGGGGACGGTGAGTGCAATCCGTCTCTAAATACACGGCATCAGTCACAAAATGCAGTATGAGTAGCTACATGTGGCGTCTGGTCTGGAGGCGGTCACGACCCGCCACTTTAAATCTCATTACCTTTCTCGGTAAAGGTAAAGGTGGCAACGGTGGTGCACAACCTTCAAACGTGTTGCACACTTCTTTCGAGGTGTCGTAAACTTGTGTGCAATAAATGTCCCCTCGGGTTACTGTCTGAATGTCGACTTTCGACGTGTTTATTACGTACAGTCGTTACTGCCCGACCGACATAAGGCAACCAGGCCTCGGTTGTAAGCAGCCCCCCAAACGTGTTGTGGTCTGCAGGCTTCACGTTACTGTTTCGCCGGACTGCGTTTAAAAACCTGGACGTTCAATGTTATTTCACTTATTTACAAGTGAATATAAGAGCTACAGCAACGCATTTGACCTCATATGAATCGTCATGGGTTGCCATTTAATTCGGCATGAATGTATCAATTAATGCTGTTTGTTACTTTGTGTAAAACTGTAAATCTTTAAGGCATTGTTGCCACCAAACTACACCGAGGAGGGCGGTGGTGAGTAGTTTTTTTTTTTTCCAACTAAAACTTAAAAAACTTTTAGTGTAACTTTTATCATGAAAATGACTCGCTGCTTGTTTTATGTTGCTGAATTCAAGAAAGATTCGAGAAGAAGTCATTTTCTATGAAAAATAACCAGGAAATGTGACATTTCAAGGACAGTCAAATGCATGGGTTTCTCTTTATAACTGAGAATATCACCTCAGTGTGACATCTGTTCATCAGGTCTTTTTTTTTTTTTTTGAAAGGTTAGTTTGTTATCAGTATCATTGTGTCCCAGCTACTATATTGTCAGCGGCCCTGCCAGTAACCCAGCTGTCACTCTACCTTCCTTTTGTCAGCATTATAATGCAGGTTTCTCCCCCTTTCATAAGGCGTAAAGGCAGTCTTCCTGCGCCGTTTCTCCTCCATTCATGTGCCATAACGACATTTTAACGACATTTGCATGCATGTAAATGACTTTTCTCTGGTTTCCAAACGAATTCCAGCTCCTTTCTTTAGATGCTCCTCTCCTCGTTTCATCAGAGTTTTCTCTTTCAGCATGAGAGGAGACATGCGATCTGATGTGTCGTTGAAAACAGCCTTTCCTTTGGTCTCCGCTACATCAGAGGTATAAATCAAGAGATCTGTGAAACAAGAAACTGTCTATGACAGAAACATCAGACAGAATCCGGACGTCATTTTGCAAACGCGCCACCTCTGGCGGGCTGAGTTTAAGATGATCAGACCCAGTTTGACTGAAACTGATAGGGCTGATCAGGGTTGAAGTTGGACCGTGAGTCCTGGGCACTTGGGGGCTGTGTGTGGACACACAAGGTCGAGGTTGTAGCCTATGTTCTTATTTGGAAGACATCGTCACAAAATCATTCTCTAAAATCATTTTTGTGTACTGATCGGCCAATCCAACATGCATTTCTGCATCTGGCCATCAGTTGTTAGCTGCCAAGCTTGACAGCGTGGTTTCTCTATTTAAATTATTTACAGTAGGAGTGGTAATAACCCTGTGTTTTTTAAGCCACATACTGTAATGAAATAGTTACATACAGAAACTATACTCTGCTGCTTTTCTCAGTTTGGTTGTGCCAGACATGCAACTAGGGCCACAACTCTCTATTTGATATCAATTAATCGGTTATAAAATGTCCAAAAATGTTGAAAAATGTCAGTTATAACTTGCTAGAGTCCAACGTGATGTCTTTAAATGACTTCATTTATCAAATTAATGCTACAGATCTATAAATATTCATGTTACAGTGACATAAAATAGAGAAAAGCAGCTTGTCTACACACACTGGAAAAGCTGACTTTTGGGTTGATTAACAGTTTTTCTGTTCAGTGACTAATCGGTTAGTCGGTTAATTGCTTCATACTTCTCCAAATGACTTGCTGTAACAACAGGTGGTCCAGCGTCACTAAGAAGTGCACTGGTGTCGACAGCGCACCTGCTCTTGTCAATGCTGCTTTGCCTCTCACGTTTCTGATTCTGTGTCTTGGAGGTTATTTTACGATGATGATGGGTTATTTTTAGGCTTTTTTGTATCTGACGTGTATGCAGGGAACTACCAAGCAGAAGAAAAGATGTCTGCAAACTGGAGCAATGTGAAGTGCAATGTATGATACAAACATATGAATGCTGTTTGCATTTAAACTGTTTCATCTGCTCAAATCTTTTTACTCTTAATCGGTGTTATACTGCATTTTTTTGGTGCCGTTTTCACATCGATTTCAAAAGTCTAACTTGCAGCATGCTCCAAATTAGCTTAAGCCAGACATCCTGTATATATTCCCCCCTTTCCTGTGTTTAACAGTGTTTAACAAGCTTTCTCTGTTAAATACACAAAGAAAAAGCAAATATATCTCCTGCTAAACTATTTGTACTACTTAATTCCTCTATTCTTTATTTGTCTATTTAAAAGGGACAGTGTAGAGTAATAAACAATTAGCTTAGACTTATGTAACTTTAGCTAAACAACCAATTTCACCAGCAGTCAAACAAATAATGTTATTTTTAGGGGTTTGCTACTAGTACTGCTACTACTACTTATAATTTGTATTAACATATGTAGATCAATATATTTAGACTTGTTTAGGCAGCACAGTCAAATAGACTATAGTGACTCTATTTCTATAGTCAACATGGTCAGTTACTATAGATATTACTATAGATGTTTCTGAAGACACATGAACGGATGAACATGTTTTTTGAGGTGCATGAAGAATATCTCAAAGTGCTGAAGTCACTTTTCTCAGGAACACGAGCAGAACACGCTATCAGAGCGGAGGTGGTGTTAACTTTGAGCAACAGGGCGTGTGTGTGTTTGTGTATGTGTATATGTGTGTCTGTGTGTGATCCTTTGCGTCACAGAAGACTGACAGACAGAGATAGACTGAAGGACTGGTCCTGAGGGAGAAAACACAAAATATGCTAACAAATAAAAGAACTATCTTTTTACAGCAGTTTTCCCTGAATGTTTCACTGATACGAGCTGATAAAGAAATATACTTTGACATCAACACTGTCACATTGTTATATCTAAAAAAAGGTAGTTTGTGTTGCCAACACATCATCTGAAAAGACCAAAACCAACAATCAGTTGATCCTGTGTGTAGCCAAAGTTTATTGGAGCTCTGTTGAACTCCATTAAGTTTAAATGTCTACCCTGTTTAAATGTCTACCCTGTATTCCTGGGAAAGTAGGAGTGGTCTAGCTTCATTTGTGAAAGGTGATTGCCGCTGATGGCAAACAAAGGCCGAGAACTGGTTGCGAGTTTCTCAAAATGGTTGCCAATGGCAACTTGGCAACCGTTACTGCCATTACTATAATAATAATAATAATTATTATAGTAGCGGGAGTAACAGTAAATGGCTGCCAATGGCAACCTGGTAACTGTTACTGCTATTACTATATGAACACACGCGCTATAGTTGATATATGTCGTTCCTGGTGCCTTAAATACTCACTGGAGCACTAAATCTGCAGCTAAAAATAGCATTTCCTGTTTCTGTGTGCTAAAAAACTACAACATCCAGCTGTTACGGAGCCTTAAAAATGAAACTACACATTTGTGATCTTTTTTTAAGACATCCCACAGACAGTGTAGGAATTTGAACAGTGAAACAAACACTGAACTGACCCAGGGCCTGTTGTAACCGTTGTAATGTCTCCACAGTTGGTAAATCAAAAACTGACTGTGTTGTTTTCGTCCTCTGTTTCTTTGTCTTTCTTTATTTCTTGGTTACCTCTTCAGGGCTGGAAGCATGGAGGCGTCGTCTTCTGATGAAGAGGAGGTGCGCACCTTCGTCAAAGTCATGAGTGAGAAATACAACCCAGAGAATTTCCCCTACGGCCAGGGTGTAGTGGTTCTGTGCAGCCCCCCAGGATCCCCCAACAAAGGTGAGAGTTCACCTCGACATCCATACATGTTTGTGTCAAAACTAGAGCTGCACTGATTAGTTGTCACCTATTAAAAGAATATTATGATAATGTATTTTTTTAAAACATGTCCAAATTTTCTGAATACTGCTTCTGAAATGAGAATATTTGTTCCTTTCTTTGGTCCTCTGTGACAGAAACAACTTGGGAAACAACATTGAAAAATGAAAATAAAATAATAATAAGTTAGTTGTAGCCTTAGTCAAAATTACTGAAGATGATCCGTAAAAGCGAAGTTAATCCTCACTTGACAAACTTATGTTTGTTCGCAGATCGCCTGTTTTTGCCCAGCATACTGGTCCTGAATCACTGTGGAATCAGTAAAGCCGGTGACAGGACTGATATTGCAGCTTTTTGTGCGCACGTGGTGGAGCTGGACCTGTCACACAATCAGCTTAACGACTGGGTCGAGGTGGGTGTCGTTCAAAGACTTCAAGAAATCTGACAAATCTGAGCTCTCGCGGGGCGGAGGTTTACTCACAGTGATATTTCTCAAAAGCGCTGAGGAGGAGGGAGGTTTGCAGTGAAGATGTCTTTGATGGGTGTTGACAACAAAGAGAGCTGAGCTTTGCTGTGGCTTTCCTGCAGATAGTAGAGGAAGAAGTAATAGTGCTGTGTTTTTTTTTACGCCCTATACATTAATGGAATAGTTGTATTTAACGTAGTTAATGTTCTCTTTTTTTGTGTGTGTGTGTGTGTGTGTATTTTTTTTTTTTGTTTATTAATGCTTGTGGGTTGCCAGATCTGCACCATTGTTTCCAATGTCCCCCACCTGGACTTCCTCAATCTGAGCATGAACCCTTTGAGTGGCGTAGAGCTGGAGCCCAGCATGGCAGACGTTTTCTCCAGGGTCCGACAACTGGTCCTCATTAACACGCACGTCAGCTGGAACACCGTGCACACACTCACAAAACATACACCAGAGTAAGTCGATAAAATTCTGTCATACATAGTAATATGCATTACTGCTAGAAGCACCTTTTATGGCTCACAAAAAGCCTGGAAAGTACGTCGACTCAACTGATGGGTAACCTGCAGGATAAACATTTCATGTTTCTTACTGTCAACATAACCAAAGAACAGACCAAAAACAATCTCAGAAATCTTACTCCTGTGCCATTGCTCTCAGAACTATTGAAAAGACAGTTCAGTTTGGCTCACCCGATAGAGCCCTCCTCCCTCACTCTTCAGCTGTCTCTGTCAAAATAAAGGTTAAAAAAAAACCTCAAAATATAATCTTAAAAAAAAAAGACATTGACATTTTTTAGTTCAATTAATATACACTGCCCTGCTGCTGTATATAGTCACTAGGGCACCAAATGTGTACTGATTGGCGGCTGAAAATAAATAAATAATAAATCCACACAACCACAAAGCTCAGTGGGAGATTAGCAAAGTGTTTCGAGCACAGGGCTCTTCCTCTGACTTCTGACTCCTAAGAGACACCATCCTAACTACCCACAATTCATTTAGTCATGCCATACTCCCACTGCCTGTGAATAATCACAGTAATCTCAGTAGAAAAATATACACACACTGCATAGGCATTTCATATTGATTACTGCTTTTAGGCAGTCTATTACATATCAAACATGTTGTTGCTCCCTAAAGGATTCAAGTTCAAAGAGCTAAGATAAGAAGTAACTTCATCAGATGCAGATTTTTTTTGTGAATGTTTAGTTGTGTCTACTTTTCTACATTCTTCTTCTACATCATTCTACATCATCCAGGCTGGAGGAGCTCTTCTTGTGCCTAAATGGCTACGACACTGTGTCAGAATCCCAGACGTCCTGTCCGTCACTACGCCTGCTGCAGATTACAGACAACCACCTCCGGGAATGGGCAGAAGTGAGGAAGTTTGGGATGATGTACCCGAGCCTGAGCACTCTAGTGCTGGCCAATAATAACCTGGACTCTGTGGGTGACACTCGGGAAACACTGCAGTGCCTCTTCCCCAACCTGCGAAGCATCAACCTCAACAACTCAGGTGTGAGATGGATGATGAAGGCTCGTTTTCAGCCCGGTGTTTAGTGCCTAAACACATTCACTGTGG
Organism: Protonibea diacanthus; assembly: GCA_028641955.1. Classification (NCBI taxonomy): domain Eukaryota; kingdom Metazoa; phylum Chordata; class Actinopteri; family Sciaenidae; genus Protonibea; species Protonibea diacanthus. The sequence continues at coordinate 14,220,458 of CM053990.1, forward strand.
TGCTAAAACTCTTTAATGTGTGTTATTCAGGGCTTAGTAAGTGGGAGGACATTGAAAGGCTGAGTTTCTTCCCCAAGCTGGAGGAAGTCAAAGCGAAGGGGATTCCTTTATTGGAGCCTTACACCGCCCACGAGAGACATAGCCTCCTTTTAGCACAGTGAGTCAGAACTTATGCGTGCATACACATCAAATCCTTATTGTCCTTTACATGCACAGTAGCATGTTTACTTATTTACTGTCTGATCTTTATACGTACCCCTGCCTGCAGGTTGCCATCTGTAGTGGTGTTAAATGGCGGTGCAGTATCTAATGGAGAGAGAGAGGATGCTGAGAGGTTTTTCATCAGGTACTACCAGGACTGTCCTGAACAGGAGCTTCCTCAGAGGTATGTAGACATAAGACACAGTACATTTAGTGATGGACGATCTGTTTTACACTTGGATCTTACTTTTTTAGTTTGGACTGGTACTGATTACATGAATTAGGATATCAAGAACCTCTTAATTGAAACCATTTACAAATAACAATAATAAAAAAACACTTCTCTATTATGCTCATTGATTCCTAAAAGTAAATTTTGCTCCACAGTGTTTCCAGTTTCATCGTCATTAAGGCACTATGTAAAATAAATTGAAATTATATAAAGTGTTCATAAAAAGTCTTGAAAGTTTGGAAAATGTGGAAAATTTGCTACGAATATACTTAAATTTGAATTTACTCTTTCAACATAACCTGGACTTTCATCCACACAACCACTCATATGAAACAAAAATCATTTTAAATCAAACAATCCTGCTATCATATTTGCTGGTGCCTTCATGCGCCTCATACCAGATGTGGAGTGGAGCTAGACTGACCAACATAGGCGCTGAAATGAAAAGGGAGCTGTACGAACCCTGAAAATAAAATCTGATGCATTTCCAGCGCCGTGACATAAGAATGAGAGAATGTTTGCTGTCCTCAGTCGTAGTCATAAAATAACACACATTCAACTTGTGCTCTTAACTCTTTGTTTGACAGGTCTGTTTTAGACAGGAAAAAGCACAAAATACAATCTTTAAAGAAAATCTACGTTTATATCAACGAGTAGAGACCTGAACATCAGACCTTTATTGCAGGACTGTTGTATTACACCAAAAATTTTAATAAGTCAAACTACTTAAGTAAAGCAACAGGTCAATAATGCCCCAAGTACTAATTATCATACTTAATTATGATAATGTAAATATACCAAAAAAGAGGATGGAGTATTGATGTAGTTTTGGTTAGGATCATTATCGGACTAGACACACACATTGTGACCTAGTAACATGGTAACAGTAAGACATTTATGGCATTAAATATTTATAAGGATAAAGTAATGTAATGTAAAGATAACGTAATAATTCTGATAATTAAGATAAACTTAACGTGCACCTTTAATACAATACAATGTATGTATACAAAGTTTTCAAAGAATATACATATACTGTATCTATATCTATATCTATACAAACAGACACTTAAAATTAAAATGTGGCCAAATATTAAAAGATTAAATAAAAATATACAGACATGGATACAGTATAGAGATATAGATACAGAGATACAGACTTTTTAAAGACAATATTAGAAGGGTGACTCTTAAAGTATGATTATTAACAATTTATCTTGGATGTTTTCAGGAGAAATAAAATAGATGTTATATATTCATTGACTCTGTGACATGGAGCCAGGTATTTGACGCCACGTGACATTAGCAGACTTTAGTTGTTTTCACTAGAGGTGAGTAAAAATGATAAACCATTGTTGCCTGCAGATGTTTCACGTATACTTGTATACTGTGAACACCTGTAAAGTTGTAACAAATCACAATAAGCTGCTCTTTGTACTTAACACACTGTGCACATTTACAGTGATGTGATATTATAATTTGGAAAGCCCTCCTCTGGGAGGCTGACAGTGGTCAAATAATTGCTGACTGCATTCCACTTAACCTTAGCAGAATGTTGGAGAGGGATTTGTGAAGGAAGGTGTAGTCCCTGACTGGGGGAAACTAACCTTTGGGAGACAATGCCACCAGTCTCTCCCTGCTCAATGAGTCCTTTGTGCCGGGAATTCTCTGATTGGAAAAGTGATACACAAGGTAGCAGGTTGATTTTTTTTTTTTTTTTATGTAGACACCTACTTTGTCAACCTCAACCCTTAAGTTGAGAGATTGATTTGTTTTTCTGATGTCACTGGAGCTGGAAGAACACTCCTGTCTTACCGGTTACAGCTAAGAACCAAGATAATCTGGTAATTATGCTGTGCATATTTCAAACAATGCCACATGTTTATCATACCTCACCACAGCCAATCAAAGATCTTCAAACATTTTTACCATTCTCTGGGTTTCCATTTCTTTCCTTCCTGTTTTCAAACCTGGCGTTCCTGGTCTTGGTTTGGAGCCAGGTTCTCAGTGTAGGTCCGAGGTTAGGGATCACCATCGATGCATGTGGGGTTATGGGGGTGACGGACACGCTCAGTAAGCAGTGCTATTACCACTATCCCGTTTCCTCTCGGAATGGGGCTGTGGCCTTGCTACCCCGAGACATCAGAGCACTGCAGGGTGGGTCACAGCCTCTCAGGTGAACACGGCTGACACAGCCTTGCCTGCCTAAGTCAGATTGATGGAGACTGATATACCCTCAATAATCTCCCGAAAAAGAGATATACAGAGGATTGCGGGTAATCTGGAAAAGGGTTTAGGGGTTGGAGGACTAGGAAACAGAAATATAAAAAGAGAAATGTGTTGGCTGGACAGGAAGGATTAGTTGCAAGGAAAGAGCGAAAGAGAGGACTGGTTTGAAAAAGAAATCTGAGAGTCAGAGTATCCAGTAGAATAAGTAGAGAGGGACTGAAAGGGGACTGGACCTGGAACAGTGGATATTAAGGGCCAGTTTGGGAGGGAAAGTAGGAAATCAACATTTTAACGTTTTAAGCAGATCATCTTTCAACTAGAAGAAATGAGAAAATGAGACCAAAACACCGCCGTTTGGTTGGTTTGGTCTAATTGGGCCTGTATTAGCTCCAAAAGCTGTTATTCCTTCCTGCTACTTTACTGTCCATTATCGAAGAATGCTGGAAAACACAATTGGAATGCTGGCTTGTTATCACCTGCAGCATTATTTGCCCCATTATACCATGCTTACCACCTTAAATGAAGCCTTTTAGCTAAATGGCTTCTTTTAGAATGGCACTTTGTGCACTGTGGCCTTAGAGGAGAATTCCCAGGGTGGACCACAAGTTTTGGCCAGAAACCCCAGGCCAGGGGATTGGCTTTGTGGGGGAGTTTTGGGGAGGGAAGGGAAATTGCTTTGATTGGCCCAGCTGTTACAGTAGCTTTGAAAGCACAGGCCTTTTCTCCTGGATTTTATTTAATCGTTCCTGGGTCCTTATCTCGAACACACATTCCCCTGAGATGGCTGAGAGCTTTCTCACGGCAAGCGGGAGGCAGAGAACCCAGTGTTTCTCTGCCCCTTGAACACACACTAGCTACGTTTCCATTTACCCATTTTTATGATTTTTAATTTGCTCGTAAAATAACCTGAGCGGAAATGTAAGCTAGAAATTCAAGGAAGACTTTTTGGCTGAGGTGGAACAGTTGGCATATTGAAAAAGGAAAAAACAACAGAAAATGTAATAAAGAAAGATGAAAATAAATGTTTTTATAGACCTTAATGTTACCTCTGCTTTAAAACAGTTTATCAGAAAAAAGTGTATTTCCCAAAATATTTCTTTAACACTTGTGCAACATTTGAATAGAAATGAACTACACTACACACACTCTTCTCTCCAGTGAAAATATATCAACGTCCTAATTATTTTTCATGCACTGTACTTTTTTTCTGATCAAAACTAGCCTTATATGCCCCTCCGTAACCGTGACAAAATCAGCAAAGAAAGCAGATCACTGATTAACCATAGCCCCAGTTTGTGCCTCTTACACATTGCTGCTGATAGCGTTAGCAAGCCTGAAACACAAGATTTATTCCTCTTCAGTGGCAGTAATTACAGCTCATGGGTCCAATCAAATGAAAAATACTGTATTATATTCTGAGCTTCACAAATGTACATTTTTAGGATGGTCAAAGCTCCTCCAGACTCTTTGTTTTTCCAGCATTAATAGCTTCTCATGGCTGGTTAGCTCTGACTAGCAGCCTACAAGCTCTCCATGTCCATGCTACACTGAGTGGTGGTCAGTCAGATTCTAAATATGCTATGAAGGCGACAATTTGAGGAGGTAGACACCCTTTAACATCTTCACAGGAATTTTTCCTACCTGTCTTTACAACAACCAAAAAGCAAAACCCTTCAGTGATTTGACATGAGCTCTGCATTCTCCCAGGTATCACATCCTTGTATCCAAGTATGGTCAGCTGGCTCCACTGGCAGAGGTCGACCTGAGCCCCCGCAGCACCATGGTGGACGTTCGCTGGGGCGAGAGGGTGGAGGCCGTCAGCCTCCGTCTGGAGCAGACGGTGGGCGACCTAAGGAAACAGCTTAAGGCTCTGCTGCAGCTGCCTACCAATGGGATCCGGCTTTTCTACATCAACCGGGAGATGTGTTCAGTCTTGGGCCCTGAGGAGCTGAAGTGCGGGAGCCGAGCCCTCCATTCGTACAGCATTCGAGATGGGGACGAGATTCTAGTTGTGCCCAAAGTCAAAAGCCGCTGCAGCTCCTCCGATCTTTGAGTCAGGAGGCTGTCTGCTTTTGAACAAATGGGACAGTTATTTCAGATAATGAACACTGACTGGATACTAAGCTTTGACTTGAGCCTTATTTAGAGTTTTTTTTTTGTTTGTTTGTTTTTTTAAAGTGATTTTTCAGCCATGAATGTAAAGATGTTTGCTGTCAACCATATTGAACAAACATATACAATAGTATATTTGCACATAGGAGTTCCACATTCACAAAGATTGTGCTTAAGCTAAAACTACAGTTTACATCTCATTTATAAAAAACAAAAATTATGCAAATCCAGACATGGTAAAATTGTCCTCTAAATGGAAAAAAGAGTTGCCATAATTGCCAACTGAATGCACAACTTGCACATTAATTTAAAAAAAAGATTTTATAATTGGAGTATTTGTCTGATTAGATCTGAGATTTTTGTGAAAAAAAAACTTCCCCCCTGCTTGTCTGACATGCCAGTGACACTTATATTTGTATTTATTTAAATAGTAAAACATGTTGAAATTAGGTGACAAAAACATAAATGATACACAAGTTCCCATGGAAATTAGTTTTTTAAGATACCAGCTGCTGTGCATATGATCCGTAACTTCACTGTTCTTTGCATTTGGCACAATGATCAGCAGCTTTCCTGTTTTTTCTCTGCTGTAATCTGTGAACAGTGCAACTTTTTTTTATGCCGGGGAGTATACAAAGCCAAACGATTGCAGCCAATCTGACTGAAGTCCTTGCGTAGTGTCTCAGTTCCTTTGTGTTGGTAGGGTTTACAATTCACTGCTATGAGGGAAAAAAGATGTTTTTAACACGTTCATGGTCATGACAGAGTCAAAGAGGCTTTGTTATATCTAACCTGAATTTAAGCAGAGTAGATTTGCTGACGAGAATGTCCTTTTCCTGGAACATGAGTGTCTGCGTGTGCATGCATAAGTAACACAACTCTGTCCCTGCTTTCTTCCTGTCACTCAGATCATGCTCGTTCCACATGACTCTTGATAGAAGTGAAATATCCTGGGATAACCCCCTGAGCTGAAATCACAAATGCACTGTGTTTGGGATAACATAGAGCACATGGCTGCCGCTCAGTCAGGACGCCCTGGCAGAAAGACGAGACAAGCCCGAGGTGAGCTTGGGTCTAGGACAGAGAAAAGAAGGAGTGTTGATGCTCAAGTTACTGCTGGTCTTCTGGCTGTCCAGACCATGAATGGAGCAGCTCTCTCTCCCCTGCTGCAAAGGCAGCTGAGAAACGCTGAGGCCCAGTCTGTATGGTAACCATACACCAGCCGCTGTGTCATGGACACTTCCGCTGCATTTAGGTTAGAGTGGGTTCACGCAATAGGTTCTTGCCCCTTGCCCATTACCTCAATTTCTCCCTTTACATCCGTCTGACAAACCTGACACTTCTAGTGTCTGCTGTTTACAGGATGTGGGGTTGTGAACTTCTCCACTGGCTCATATCGATGATTGCTTTCAAAATCAAAGAATAGATAGGACAACACACTTTCACTGCAGGCATTTGACGAGAACTTTGAAGAACCTTGAGAGGCATGGGTACCAGATTTTTCCTTGTGTTCTTCCACATTTAACTGGATGCTCACTGTGAAGAGCATGTTATACTTTTTCAGAGAAGTATGTTCCCGATTTAAGCAGTTGTGGGACAAACAACAGCGGAAAAGGATGGAGGATGAGTCTGTGCACAACAGAGAGATGAAGAACTTACACATTGTGAAAAAAAAATCTTCTGGTCCACCTTTTCATCTCTTTACCACAGACTCATGCCTGGACATCTTCATTTGTCCAACAAGACAGAGTGATACAAGTGGTACAGAGTGGTACCTCTTCTTCTGCTGCTGTTGTGTTTGTTGTAGCCATCCTTGATTATTTGGTGATACATGTAATTGACCAACAGCAAGCAGCAGCAACCCTTGAAAGTACCTGGAACCTGGGATCACCTCCTGAGTAGGAGCTTGTGTACATACCGCGAGAAAAAAAGCAGAGCCAAGGACTTTGGCTGCATGTTATGTTTCATCAAGGTCCTGCATTGAAAAATTAATGTTAGAGTTTCCCGTTAACTGATCTGCATGTTTTTTAAACTACGGGAGGAAACCAGAGCTTTAGAGGAACCCAATACAGCCAACCTGGAAACTCAACTCACAAATAACTGTGCCAATCAGTGGATTACCTATAACCAGCACAACTTGTCAGTAGTTAACCTTTCAGAAAAAAAATCACAAACCAGATGGGTTGCTAAACCTGTGTTATCTGTGAGCAGATTGGTGTGATCACCAAAGGCAGTTGAATATTAGGACTTGGAGTGTATCTCACAATAAGTTTCCAACCTCCTCTTCAGTAGTTTTGTATACCTTCATACAAATAACCACATTTTCCTTTAGAGCATTACTGCTAACAGATTACTGAGACTGATACTAGTCTCAAATAGGGCAGTCGATTTTGTAAACTTTGAGCTGGAATGACAATAGAAAAACCTTTTTTTGCACCAATATGACTATGCAAAGGTACTCACAAGGCTGCTTTCCTTCTTATTAAAGAATATTTAAGTTAAATATTCTTTACTATTTAAGTTAAATATTCTTTACCACGTTAAATTACTTACTTACTATTTAAGTTAAATATTCTTTACCACGTTAAATGATTTGACCTGCTTCTTCTCTCCTACTCTAGGCCCCTGCCTCAGTATTATAAAGTTCACTCTGCTGGATCAACTTTGCAGTAACATCACGCACATTTTTCTGCATTTTATACCAGTGAAAACAGGTTTAAATTGGGGCAGATTGGACAATATATATGCTGATATGGAAATGACTGAAATAGGCCAATCATTTCAGCCGACAGATATATTGGTTTCCTCCCGTAGTCCAAAGACGGACAGGTCAGGCTGATCAGAGAATCCAATTGAAATACGTGGTGTTTAATTTTCACGACCTTTAGCTCAATGTATGCTGGGATATGTTCCAGCTTCCCTGACCCTGTATGCGTGTTGCGCGTATGAGAATAAAACTGACCCCAAGTGCATTTGTTGATGATAAGGTGATGAAAATGATTTAGTGGTTTACTAAAAGTCACAAATTACTAAAAAGTCACAGAGGCGAAATGTTTTTCTTGAACACATTTGTATCAAGTAAAGTTTATCCCTGTGTTACTGAAAAAGTGTGACAATGCGTTGAGGTGTTGTCGTGTTGCGGCAGCCTTTGTGCTGTCTGTATCGCTCCTCTGACACAAACCTTTGTTGTGTAGTAGATAACTGGAGATCTCTTCTGGATTTTTTTTTTTTTTTTAATCTGTAACTCACTTACGTTGTATTATATTATGATTGAGTTTTGGCATGGGAAGTTGTGGGATGATCATGAAGCATTGTTGTTTCTGGTGTGGATCGTATTAAGTTAGTGGTTTGCATGTTCTGATATGTTTGATTTCAAATGTGTATGAGCTGTGTCATTTCAGGGAAACAATGTTGTTTATGGGCATTTGTAATTTTGACACTTTTATCTGTGCTACCGTCACCCTCACCTTTATCCTTCAGTCATACCAAATACAAAGATTATTTACAGATTTAAAAATATAAAAGATAGTTGGTAATCTGTGACACAGTTTGCCCTGTGCTGTTTAGTGTATGGTGTTTAATTTATATCACGTTTTCTTAAATGTATCTTGATACTTTCAATGGTAAATTTGTTTTCTTTCTTGAGATCATAATGCAATTTCTCCACCTGTACTGTATAATAGTGCTTTCACTTCACTTAAAGAAATAAATTCTAATTATGTCAGATCATTTGTGTGTTATATTTTAATATATAAAATTAAACCTGTGAGCAAGTTTAGGCAGACAACTTGAGTCAACAACACTATGTATTATAGCTGGCTTCTTGAAAGAAATGTTTGCGGCATGTTCTCTGCCGCGGCTGGAGTTGCCGACGACATTCCGTGACTTTGTTCAGTTTGTCTCAAAGGTACACGTCAAGAGAGAAGCCAGAGTTTTCCTGTCTGTGTTCTTTAACAGCTTATGCCTCATTTAGATGCTGCACTTTGCTGATGTGCTAACATACGTTTGTATGTCAGTGTTTTGGATGTTTTCAGTTGGTGCTTGTGTGACGAAACCATCAGTATGGCTACAAGCAACAATTTTTGTAACTTTTGTAACTCTAAAAGTGATTGGCTAGGAGATGAGTAAGTGGGCAAAATTTGACCATTCCCTCTCAAGTGCTCTTTTTTCATTCTTCACTCATCTTCTTCTGTCACTAATATATCATTTATGAAGTATATTATAAGCAGTGGTTTAAACCAGTGCGTAACCGTCAATTCCCTCAAGGAAAGACTTGTGTTGTTGTTGCCTTCAATTCTCATGAATAAAATCTCAGGAGTGTTAGGCTGAGTGCTACCAGTGTTGGTGCGCACTGCTTGAAAGTTCAAGTTCAGATTATTTCGACTTTGACCTTGGGTGCCACTGTCCTTTCAAAGCAACAGCTGGAATAGTAATGCATGGTGAAATGTCAAACAAAAAATAAAAAAAACAACAACTTTGGATTCAACTTTTTATAGGTACTGTACGTTGTCATGGACCAAGGTAAAATTTTGACCAGATGACAGATCAGACTCACTATAAAGATGTTTTGATTAAATATCTGGGGATGACCAGAGTTCATGGCTAGTAGTTGTCAAGGTTTGATAGCTTGCTGTGGATTGAAGTGTTAGCCAGACTAATGAACCAACCAACATCTTTATTCATAATTGTTACCTGAGAAAGGAAAACTTTGTGAATATTATCTCTTCTAAACAGAGAGAATACAGACATAGTTCTATAACAAAAACATTGTCTAAAATAATTGGCTTGCTTAGATTTGAAGTACTGTAGAGCATTTAAAACTCCTGACTGAAAGACAAGACAAGTTATAGAGTAGGGAATCACTCATGTTACTGGCAGCAGTATGTACACGTGCTCAGTACCCACAGCTCTGTTTCACGAGCTGAATACTTGGCCATGGAGAATATGTGATTCTGCAGATCTTCTCTCTTTCTGGCAGCCGTGTTTTAGTCGAGCTGCAAAGAGTCCATTCCATATGTGTCAGGCGGTGTTGTGTTTCTGGGGCATTCCCTCTATTTTCCCCCTCCTCCTCTTCCAACAGCATGGCTCTAATCCTGTGTGGGATATCTATGCCACCCACCCCTCAACACACACCGTCACCAGCAGGACCCCCTTCTCAGGCAATGAGGCAGTAGTCCATTCAGTCACAGGTGCTCTTCATATTTTATAGGATTGTATCAAGAAACAGCCTCTGAACATAGATGTCGATACACAGTTCAGAATTACAGTATAAGCTGGTGACTTCCCTGTTCTGGAAGACTGAAAATCCAATTTAAGTTCTGTCATTCAGTAGTTTTTAATGATCCAATTTGTGTCTCAATATTTGTCAGTGACAAAATGAATGAATCTCTTTGCTTGCTTCCTTCTAACTTTCTTTGGTGAGCCCCTGATTCCCTAGCATCTAGTGCTACCATTAGCAACTTTGGGGTTTTTGTGAAATGTCTTGACAGCTATCAAACTGGCTGATGTGAAATTTGGTAAATATATCCACAACGCCCAAAAGATCAACCCTCATGACTCAAATGATCCACTAGCATTTCATGGAGACATTCATCTGACATTCATGTCCCCTAAATGATGAACCCCAATGACCTGACAATTGAAAGGAGAAAGTTACAGTCTGCGCACCAGATAATGCCCCCATGAACATTTATTGGTGTACCACTGTGTGATGTTTTGGGCAAAGGCCCTGCCTTCCTTGCTGATTCTCTTTGTGCTTCAATGTGTACTTTAGTTCAGCACCAAATATTTAGCAGATTTGCTAAATGTGCATGCTTTTGTAAACCCTGACTTTTTGCATCATAAGGTTTTATCTTAAGTGAAATGTCATATGTCCCAGACAATGGCTTTCATAATTCCCTGACCTTTCAGGTAGTGCCTCCAGCAGGTTGGCATTACTGGTTCAGAAAGACTTACAGAATGACAACTATTAAATGGATTGCCATGAAATTTATTACGTTCTCCACAGAAAGAATGGTGGCGATGATGGCTTTTAGTTTGGTTTTGGCTTGTGGGGTTTCAAATTGAAATTTCTACATATACTGAAGTACATCTTAAATTTCTGGACCATTGAGCCCTAAGAGAGCCTTCCTGTTTCCTGCGTAGACCCAATCTAATTTCACAAACTTCATCGAAACATGGCCTTAACCTGTGGTCATTGTCGTTAGAGATAATGCAAGGTCAGACTAAGGTCGGGAGATGGATGTGGTTGGATTATATCGATCACACCTTGCACCTTGTTGTGTAAACAGGACCTGGCAGTGCAGTAGATATTCTGATCTGCCTCTGATCTGCCCCATTGCATTATGAAGTGGGGTTGAGGGCAGAAGGGCTGAACAGGGTCTATTGTGTGGTGAGGTGAAGGAGTCATTGGGGTAAGAAGGTTTGGGTTACTGGAAGGAGGTTCACCATTGTGAATGGAAAGGAAGGAGAGGAGGGCAGGGCAGAGCCAACCGCTGGGCATAAGGGTTGAATTAGAGTGGCCCACTCCACGGATTAGGTGACCGCTGAACAGAGCTCAGCGGGTATCCAGTCCAGGACCTTCTTTGTGAAGGTCAGGCTTGATGGATTCTCCAGAACTTGTGATGCTGGATACTTTGACCCTGTTCCCACACAGTACCCTCCTGCTGCATAGAAACCTTTGATGCAATTTGTGTCTCTTGCAAACAATTTTAAAGGTAATGTAAAAAGATGAAATGTATTGGTGGTTGTCGATCAACAACAAAGCTCGATAATTCCTGGCTTCAAAAATGAAGTCAAGTCAAGTCATGTCAAGTCACATTGATACTCTCAGCCACTCCCATTTCTACCAGAGGATAGTGCTATTAAAAATCAATAATTCTCCTTTTGTCTCCTCTCAGTTGTCTTTTCCCTAGGGATCAAAGTCCTTGGAGTAACCCTTGGAGTTACGTTTTTGTATAATGTAACGTCATTCACATCCCTTTGCATCTTCATTGACTGAAGCTGATGTTGAACTCTATTGCTAATGCTCTCATCTGTGTTCCCGTCCGTCTTTTAGCATCAGAGGTCTTTTTACAAGCTGTTAGCATTGTCCAATGCTATTGATGAGAGTGGTAAGACGTAATCAGAGTTTACAGGCTGTTAATCCAAGACAATCAGCTGAAAGACACTAAATGTTAATGCAGGGTCAGATAACAATTCTCTGCGGGTTTGTCTTGACGAGAAAACTTCTTTTACGTTACACATAATCATTTGACCACCCACGTATTAAGATGAAGTGTTTCCTAACATATTTTCTGTCCTTAATGAGATGAATGTGCAAGAAATCCGGTTTATCAGCCCATTTCGATCTTTCCCGCTTCTCCATCTTCGACATTTCCCAAAACACATACCCTAGATCAGGAAGCTCTCCTGGCCCAGTAGGTCATCTGTAACTGTTGATTTTTTTGTCTGTCTTTGTGCAACACTCTCTTTCACAGGTTGGTTAAGAGTATGTGTCCATTTACACAACAAGACGTGGGAGGTATAAAAGAAGGCTCCATAGAGAGCCTCTGTAATGCTTAATGGGAGCCCGGGGCTTGCCCTCAGTCCTGGAGTCTTTCACACATCTTGCTCCCTGCCTCTCCAATTACTTCCACTGTCCTCCAGCATAAAAGACCCAAATGACTGCCCTCTCCTTCCCAGACCCTATCAGTGTGGATCCACCTGAGATTTCCCTCCGCTATCTCTCCAGCATCTATGGAAATGAAGTGTCTTGTATAACCTTGTAAATGAGGCTGTTCCTAATTAAAAAAAAGCGGGGTACACAGAGTATCCAAAGTGGCTCATGTTAATTCTGTAACTCTACCTACCACAGAGCCTGAAAAGCAAGGTTTCAGACTGTGTGTGTGTTTCTGCTTTTTGTCCATAAATGCCCTAGAGTGAGACTGTACTACTTTGGTGAGTTTGTGTGCTCAGGTGAGCTTTTACTGTACTGAGTGAACCCTGGTAGGGTCTTTACTACAGTTGAGGCCTAATCCAAAGGCATGTATACATTGAACTTATTTTACACTTGCTAGGGACTTAAACAGAAATAATTTAATAAGGGCAAAAAATGTCTGTTTTCATGGGAATTATCACTAAATATTTTTTCAATACATCGTCTGATGCTGTGTGAAACATTAATAATGCCTCAATACTGAAATGTCAATGCCCCAAAAAGATAAAGGCCTCAGTGTTTCCTGCAAATTTTCCACCAAAGACATATTTTATCAACATTTGGCACTTTGCAGGTGTCAATGACAGATCCTGCCCAAAAGGCTTGACACTCATCCTGCATGAGAGCAGCTCTTTGTACAAAACATTCCTCTTCTCCTGCTTTAAAACACGTCTGGAAGCAGTAATTCTCTGGCTTTTCCACTTCCCTCCATCAGATCTCTGACCTCCCCTCTCCCCTCCTTACATATTGCTCTGTTTCCACTCCCTCTATTCCTCAGATTCCTATGCTGTCCCTCCTCTCAACTTCCCTCTCCTCTCCACCTACCCCCTTCCCCAAACACTGATCTCAGATTAAGTTGAACACTATCCCAGGTAAAGTTTGCACCTGCTTCTTTAGCAAAGCTCCTACCACGGCTTCAACAGGTGCTTTTCAATCTCTGTTATTCTCCTCTAAGGACGTCACCATTTAAACACAAACCTTTGGATTGTTGTTGCTTCTGCTGGTAATCCTGTGGAGCTGGAATTGGAGTTGCTCTTCCATCTGGACAACCAGATAACTTCAGCAACTACCACCTCCACTGACTTGTTTTACTCCCACCATCACCACCACGACCACCACCACTCTCTGGATGGTCCTCTGCTGGATGAGACGCTGCTGTGTGGAGGTTGCCAGGTTAGACTGTTGAGGTGCTAGATGTCCATCATCTGAAGGCAGGTAAGTGCACCATTTCCTCCTCTAACAGATTTCATAAGTAGTTTCTTTATTTTTGGCCTCTGTATCAAAACTAAACTGACTCTGATCATTTGTCACTTTTTGATGCAGCAAACATGAGCTGCCTGTATGTCAGATATTTAGGGTGTATTGGGGTCTGTTCAGGAGGCATGTTTTCATGTTATATAGGCTGCTGTTGGGTATCACTATTGCTCCATGGTCTAATACAGTTTCTTATATTCCTGCTGTGTTCCCAAACTTTTTTGCTTGTAATCCCTCTTATATGTATTTTATACTCAAAGTAAGTATATGATTTATTAGCAGTTCAAACAAATAATAAATAGATCTAATCTAATATTATACGATAAAATAATGATAACAGATGTTTTGTTTCTTTCCCTTTTAATCATCTTGTGACCCCTCAGATTTATCTTCTGACCAAACCCCAAGTTGGGAACCATTGGTCAACTTTTGGCAGCAGGTACATTTCTATTAAAAACTTACCTTAAATTACTATAAAATAAACAGTTTGAACATATTATGTATGTTTACTATTAACAGTGTAATTGGCATTATTTCACCACAGTATGAGTATGAAGTCAATATTGGTCTGACTTAATTAATTTCCAAGCCTCAAATGCAAAAATTAAATGAATGAAATAAGCAATTCTTAGAAAGTTAATTCACTTTTGATAAAGCATGTGGCTTACTTGATACAGTGAGAGTTATCTGTGTTTGAGTGTGACCCCAGAGATAAACATGTCAAAAGTGTCTTGTTCATCTTTTTAGTCCTACAGGCTTTATCTTAATTGTTCTGCTAAAAGGCATGGACTTAATGCCAGTCAGATAAGATGGTGAGCTACAAGAGTCAAAAGAGCAATTGTAGTAATCTTTCTGTTGACAATGAACGATGAAGGGCTGATGACATTAGAGCAGACCTCTCTCAGCAGTACTCACTAACCTTGGCACACCTGAACACAATTTACTATCCACCTGAACAGACTTCACACATTCAAGAGATTTGAGTCAAGTATCAAACATACATCCATATTAACAGATACATATCACATCACCGGTGAAAGTTTAGCAGGTGGGTAATTACACATAGATTTCTAAATCAGAGTTCACAAGTTAGTTTAGTTATTTCATTGCTTCATTGGTTCATTCAACTACACAAGAAAAGAAATCAACAATCTCAACTCAAAGTTCAAACTCCAATTGCTTTTTTTACAGCTTTCCATGGCACCAACAAAACTATAAGAGGGAACACATCCTGTATAATGTATGGGGATAATGAAAAGGGAAAAATCATCATGCACCATCCTGCCTCTTCTTATTTTAATTTAAAATTTGGAAAATTTAAAGAGGCCAAAACTACACATCAACTGCCCAATAAAAACACAAACCTTAACTTGACCTTTATTGAAACCAGTTTTACCAGCAATATATATCAGATTTTGACCCTAAAGCTAAAGTTAATCTTGCATACGTGATTTAAAACACTAAAGAGAGACATTAGTGCTTGCTGTAAATTACCCATGGGCTTGCTGAGATAATGCTGGCTGATGGGTAGCTAACAGACCAGCTAGCGAGAACAACATTTCAAGTAGTACCTGATAAAGCAAACACATGGAAGACAAAGTTATTTAAGATATGTCATTGACTGCTGCATAGTTAGTTTCTCTCCTTAAAATCACCAAAATAAATCTGGTGATAGATCAAAAGTTGGATGTTTGATGAATGGCTCATAGCTGCCGCCATTACTGCTGGATGTTTCAAAATGCAAGGTGGGATGCTGGTGGGACTTCAAATTTCAACAGTTTCACAAGTCCAAAATAAAACAATAAAAGACAAGACTGCAGATTATAGATGGTAGAATGTCTCACAAGTACTCCGGTAACCAGAGGAGATCAGTTTTAACTTCTCATTCCGTTAAAGTTTAAATTCTCTGAATGTACAAACAATACCTTTTGAAGTTTCATTCTATTTCATTAAACAATTAAGATTAAATGCTACACTATATGGTCATTGTAAAATCTGCCAACTTGGCCGTACACTCGACTTTGCCAATGGGAAGTACGCCAAGCCAGGCACTGAACAGCCCCAAAGGGCCACTGCAAGGACCTTGGCAATTCAAACCTACTCACTTAAAGCCATTAGTGCCCCAGTGTTTATGCTCCTCTCCCTTTAGCCAACAAGGCATGGATTGCTCCCAAACAGAAGTGGTAATGAGGTCCTAAGCAGCCTCACGGCTTCAGACACAGAGACGCTGGAGCACAGTTTGGTCAGCTGCAGGGAACCAAGGCACAGAGAGGCCCGTAGTCCACTGTTGCCGGCTCACATGGGACTGTAAGGCAAATGTGATCCTGATACATTGTTCTGGCATGCATAATAGGCCCTTTTCAGAGTTCCTCAGGGGAGACCTGGGAGCCTGATCTTAAAGAAGTAACGTGACGTTGGTTTGATGGTTCTCCCTCCTCTCTACTTTTGTCTAACAGCCTTGTTTATGAGAAGTTGTCCTATGACTCATGTCTACCTGCATTTCCATTAGCTTTAAGGAAAATGGAAGACGGATAGTGTAACAGTTACTCAGACAGGGTTCCTCAGTACGTAAGGAAGTGGTAACATAAGGAGCAAATAAATCGCACTGCCGATATGATCTTGCATCTCATTCTCTTTCTCTGTCTCTCAGAATGGTCAGGCCAGGCTGTCCAGTCATTCTGCTCCACCTGTTCAGCATCTTTGTACAGATGGAAGGTATGACACATATGATGGAACATATTAAAGCCATTCTCCACATCAATTCTTTCATTTTTTAGGGTTGATAAAAGTCAATTTAATGAGCTATTATGCATTATTCTCCTTTTAGCTAGTACTCGGGATATCCTGTATCCGTATGGACCCGGCCATAGGGATCTAGAGACCCCGAAGATGGATGATGGGAGTTCACCCGAAATAACTTTGCTTATTCAATTCATTTACTTCAATGTCCCCTACCGTTCCATCTATGTAAGCCTTCATCAAAACTCTCAAACTTTACTATCCTAAAATAATTTATTAGAATGTGATGAGTATATTATGATGCTGATACAACCCTGTCTGTTCTCTTCACAGGTCAACAACAATGGTGTGGTCTCCTTCAACGTGCAGGTTAGCCAGTTCACACCAGAGGCTTTTCCCCTGAGTGACAGCAGATCATTCATTGCTCCACTTTGGGCAGATGTGCACAACGGCATCCGTGGAGATGTGTACTACCGAGAATCCACTGAACCAGAAATGCTGGAAAGGGCAACACAGGATGTCCGGAAATACTTCAAAAACATGCCCACGTTCACAGCCACCTGGGTCTTTATTGCAACATGGCACCAAGTCACTTTCTACGGAGGAAGCCAGACAACACCGGTAAAGTCCAAACCCACATGAAATATCTTGTTTGCACAAAAAGAGACTGGAGCGCAGCATCACACACACGTATTTATTATCGTACCCAGTGTCAGATGAGATGAGTGATGCCATTTTAATCTCTGCATCCATGGCCAAATATATATTGCTGGATGTTACTCTGCCTGCTTTCAGTCTTTTCTCTAAGCCAGGCTAAAATAGCCCAGACCTGCCTCTCTACTGGCCCAATAGTTACTTGCTTGCCTGAAGATTCAGATACATTTTTGAATGTTTTTAATCATCCAAGTTGCATATTAATATTGTTTTTGTGGCATTTCATTTGCTATGTTTCAGTGTGAAGCATGTACACCTAAAAATATTTGTTACTGAAATGCTATGGAGACAGCGGTTATATCTTTGCTAGCATAAAAACTATATTAAACCTTATTTTGATCAATGTAGACACCTAGTTTGTTATTGTCTTTTATCTGCAAAACCATGCGAAGTAAGGGACACAAAAGATATTAAACAGACACCACTTTGATTTGATGGCAATATTTCCAAAACATGGAAAGATTTCTGCTCAGTGACCAGATCTATTGAATATAATTTAGTCAGAAATGAAAATTGCACTTTATATTTGGGACATTTGTTGAATGTACTGAATGGTACTCCTTTTTGTTTCATTTTCTGTCTATGTTTTTCTCTTTGTAAAACTATTTTAATCCTCTTGTCTGATTGAAAGGTGAACACATTCCAAACTGTACTAATCTCAGATGGCGCGGCATCCTTCTGTATGTTCAACTATGGAGAAATCACATGGAGCACAGGAACAGCCAGTGGTGGAGACCCATTAACAGGATTGGGTGGGACAACAGCTCAGGTATTCTCACAATGTCCCCAAGATTATCTTATAACATATGACAATCCTTTTCTATTATAGAAATGATGTGATAAACATTTCACCTCACGTCCCTCACACCTTTCCCCTTTTCAGTCAGGTTTTAATGGTGGAGACATTGGTCACTTCTTCAACCTGCCTGGTTCACGGTCAAATGATGTAGTGAACATCGAACAGACTACCAATGTAAATATCCCTGGCCGCTGGTTCTTCCGCATAGACACTGAACTGATAGATCCTGCCAATGGCTGCAGCTATAATGGCAAGTTGAAATGTCAAACACTGATACTGATGTCCATGCAGGGTTTTCTTTTGTAAGTAGCTACAGCATTTGCAGTTCAGCAAAGGCTAAGAGCAGTCAATGACATTTTAGATTCAAATCAGCTGCTTGCATAACTGTGCTTCTAAATACCTCCTCTGTCTTTCCTACATCGTCTTCAGGACGTTATTACAGACGAGGGGAAATCTTCTGGCTATCTGACCAGTGTTCACAGCGTTGCCGTTGCCTTGATGTTGATAACGAGGTGCATTGCCAAGAGGCTCCATGTGGGCAGCTGGAGACCTGCGAGCAGCAGGAAGGAGCCTTTTACTGCCAGCCGACCCGCACCAGTACTTGCGTGGTATTTGGTGACCCACATTACCACACCTTCGATGGCTTCCTCTATCACTTCCAGGGAACATGCTCTTACCTGCTGGCTCGGCCTTGCTGGGAGGTGGCGGGATTGCCTTTCTTCAGCGTGGAGGCCAAAAATGAGAACCGTGGCGTGCCTTCTGTTTCTTGGCTTAGAGATGTTACAGTGGAGGTCTATGGTCACCGAGTCATGTTACCCAAAGGAAGTCTTGGAAAAGCCCAGGTGAGAATCTGTGGACCCCTTTACTGTATATCTGGAGTTACCACAATATTTGCAGTGTGTGCTTCTTGGCACATATGCATTTACACTATGGATAGTGGTCTAGGATGTAAATAGATTGCTTTTTACCTCTTGGATGCATTGACATATTTTTTCAGTCAAGCTGACAATCCATATAATAGACATTTTGTCATTATAAAGAGATATGAAGAAAGTTGAAATTGGCATATATTAACAATAGATATTTTCCACCATTCCTCCATTTTCTGATTTGGCCTCTGTTCCTCTCTCTAGGTGGATGGCTTGATGAAGACTTTACCAGTCCAACTCGAGCTTGGTGCTGTCAAGGTATATCAGTCTGGAGTTGCCGTTGCTTTAGAAACAGACTTTGGACTCTTGGTAACCTATGACGGCCAACACTATGCATCCATCTCCCTACCCAGCTCCTACTTTAACAACACTTGTGGCCTTTGTGGTAACTATAATGATGACCCTGCTGACGATCCTGTGCTTCCTGACGGCTCTCTAGCAGAAAGCGTAGTGGAGTTAGGGGGAAGCTGGCGAGCCGAAGACACAGACTGGAGGTGTACAGATGGCTGCGCCCAGAACTGCAGTGTGTGTGATCCACTTACAGAAGCCTTCTACTTTCGTTCAGACTACTGCGGGCTCATTAACAAAACAGATGGACCTTTTAGGGACTGCAGAGCTGTAGTGGACCCTACAGCCTTTGTCTACAGCTGTGTATATGACATGTGCAGCAACAGGGATAATATCACCACACTCTGCCAGGCCATCCAGGCCTATGCTCTGGCCTGTCAGGCCCTTGGTGTCACGATACGACCCTGGAGATCTCGCACCTTCTGCGGTAAGATTCAGTTTGATTCAGTTTACACAGATTCTTTATTTTACATTAATTTACTTGTCATCTGACATCATTTCTTCTTTCCTACTGGCTCTCAGCTTTGACATGTCAGCCGTTCAGCCATTACCAAGTGTGCACAAGTGCCTGCCCAGCCTCCTGCTCAGACCTCACCGCCCCCCTGTACTGTGCTCATCCTTGCACTGAAGGCTGCCAGTGTAACCCAGGCTATGTTCTCAGTGGCAGCCGCTGTGTACAGCGTGAAGACTGTGGATGTGAGCATAATGGCCTCTATTACCCCCTAAATAACACTTTCTGGGCTGGCCCCAGCGGCGAAGAACGTGAATGTACCCTCCGCTGCAACTGTGGGCCGGCTGGGGAAGTCTCCTGTGTCAATGCATCCTGTAAGGAGGGTGAGGTGTGTGTGGCAGAGGTGGGCTTGCTGGGCTGCTACCCTCGGAGGGAGGGTGTATGCTCAATCACCCAGAACTCAGTGACATCTTCCTTTGATGGCACCTTCCTGCTGTTCCCGGATGACAGCTCCTACTACCTGCTGAAGCTGTGTGGTCCAGTGCCAGCTAATGGCTCAATGGTGGAGGTGAAAATGGGCAGGAGGCTGGTGAACAAAGGCCCCTCTTGGAAAAGACCTGCTATAGTTATAGTGGCTAACGTGGAAGTTCAGATGGGAGGGTCAGATTTTGATACAGTAAAGGTTTGTATTTTCTTTACTGAGCAAAAACACATTTTTATTATCTATTTGCAGCTGCTTGACACATTTTTGTGTTCCAGGTGAATGGTGAATCAATGGGGCTCCCGTATGTCCATCCGATGGAGACAGTGATGATCTACAAAGCACCGGGCAATGCTACAGTGGTGGAGTCGCGTGGTCTGATTCGTGTCCAATACACACGCCAGGGATTCCTCAACATCTCTCTCTCCACCATGTACTACAACGTTACTTGTGGTCTATGTGGCGTCTTCAATAGCAATTCCACTGATGACCTTCGCCTTCCAAATGGACGCCTTGCAGAGTCCACTGAACAGTTCACAGAGGGCTGGCGGTCCATTGCTGATGACCTCACCTGTAATGGTGATTGTGATGACCTGTATCGAATGTGCACAGACTTGCGTCTCTACCAGAGTCCTTGGATGTGTGGCAACATCAATGACCCGGGGAATAGCTCATTTCTGGCATGTCATGCAGTGGTCAACCCTTCACCATTCTTCAGGAACTGCTTGTATAACATGTGCATAAGGGACGGGAATCGTTCTGCCCTGTGTTCTTCACTTCAGGCTTATGCCACCGCCTGTCAGGATGCTCAAGTAGGCCTCACTTCCTGGAGAAGTGCCACCAACTGCCGTGAGTAGATATGTCATGTCCTAAGTGTTTTTCTTATATAATATGGATTTGGCCTTTGTCTTTCTCTTACCTTGTTCTTCTCTCTTAGCTCTCCCCTGTCCAGAGAACAGTCATTTTGATGAGTGCACCAGTGCCTGCCCTGTGACCTGTACCAACTTGGATGAACCTGAAGAGCCGTGCCCTCTGCCGTGCCAGGAGGGGTGTCAGTGTGAAGACGGCTATGCGCTGCGCGATGGCCTGTGTGTGCCACGCAGTGATTGTGGTTGCATGTACCACGGGCGCCAGCTGGCCACTAATCAGACTTTCTGGACCGACTGGGAGTGCCAGGAACGCTGTTACTGCAATGGCTCAGACAATAGTGTATACTGTCAGCTTGCACCTTGTCACGCTGAGGAGTACTGCCAGGAAATTGACGGCCTGTATTTGTGCCAGCCGCGCACCGAGGCCCTGTGTGTTGCTGCTGGTTATGGACATTTTCTGCCATTTGGTGGCATACCATTTGAGCTGCAGAGCTCTTGTACTCTTAGGATGGCCACTACCAACTGTGAGAGAAATAACAGGGAGTCCTCAAGCACCGGTGGAACTTTTCCTCAATTTAAATTGGCAGCACGCAATGAGGAAAGAGACACAGGCCAGGCAATCTGGGTGAGGGGCTTTGTACTGGAGGTCTACGAGTATGAGATCGAAGTGTCTCGAAGCTTCAAAAACACTGTCACGGTGAGTGTCACGGCTTGTAATTTGACTAATTACACCTTAACACCACTTTTATGCATGACCCGTGAAGGTCATAGTTGTTGTATTTGTGAGGACATGTTATTTCTAATCAAGCCGATAGAATAACCAGGCAGAGGGTGAATTCCTTTTGATTGGCTTAAAGTGGATCTAATTTCAATGGGCATCTATTATCAGGCTGGATTTGGCTCAGACAAAACCCCGACCCTGAGCGACATTTGGACCAGGTTCACAAACGGACTAAAAGATCTGAGGAGGAATAGAAATGACACACATAACCCAGCACACCCCCCTCCCACCCTCCCCACACACATGCACACACACACACACATTTTTCCTCATTCCCTCTGTCGTGCCTTCTCTTATACAATTAGATCATATGAGAAACACATAGAAGCTCTTTCAGTGAGTCTTAATGATACCTATTCATCACCTGGGTTTCCCCACATACTTTGAAAACACGCAGGTCAGTTAGATTAGAAACTATGACTCAGTGCTAAAAATCCTTCTGAAATGTGTGTGTGTCAGCTTGTGGTGATCCTCAAATAATTAAAGTTTAACCTGTTCAAACTAGAACCAGTTTTATTGAATCTCTCTTTGCTCAGGTGAATAAGGAGCGATTGTACCTTCCTCTGAAGCTGGGCGCAGGAAAGGTCAACATCTTCACCTGGGGTATGCAGCTCATTCTGGAGACAGATTTTGGCTTGAAGGTGGCCTTTGACTGGAACACACTCCTCCTGTTAACTTTGCCCCGTGAACTCTACAATACCTCCTGCGGCCTCTGTCAGGGCATGCCCTTATCCCCACCCACCCTTACCACAACCGACTGGGGCATGGCCTGGGCAGAGAGGGACACCTTCTGCCAGGTGGGATGCGGAGATTCTTGCCCACGCTGTGGCCTGGGAGAGAAAAGCGTGCTGAATGACGCCGCTCTCATGGTGGCTGATGCCAACACGAACGACAACGGAGCAAACGAAGTCAGCGCAGGCATACAGCGTTTCCACATTGGAGATGGACTATACGTGTTTGTGGAGCCTGAGGCTGTGAGGCTGTGTGGGCTAATTGTGGATCGAGGAGGTGTGTTTGCACGTTGTCACAGTAAGGTGGCGCCAGCTTTCTTTTATCAAAGCTGCCTGCAGGACACCTGTTTGGACCAGGGAGCTCAGGATACAATTTGTAACTGGCTACAGATATATGCCAGCACCTGTCTGACCCAAGGCGTGCCTGTTACCGGCTGGAGGAGTGACACACCATGTGGTGAGTGCAAGTCTGGACTCACCTTAATTTTACCATGCACTTAATCATGTACTCGATACAAAGTAGTTCCAGTGGAAACTGACAGTGGATGATTATACACACCCACAAGGCCATTATTTCTCTTGAATGTATGGGTTAGAGGTGTTGGTAGGGGTATTCTTGAGCCGGGTGCTCCCACTGCTTTCATTCTTTATGCTAAGCTAGGCTAACCACACCCTGACTCCAGCTCCGTCCTAATTAACACGTTGAACTGCTCCTTTAAACAGCTTTCATACAGTGGCATAAGCTCTAAATGTGGACTCTTCAATCAACGTGTCCTCAAGTATTTACCCTTGTCTATACCGAAATGTCCTATGTGAACAAAGTAGTCGGCACAATCATTTGCTAATATCTTTGCCAACCTGCCTGCTCCCAGTCCAGAGCTGTCCACCTAACAGCCATTACTCCAGTTGCGTATCGGTCTGCCCGCCCCAGTGCGCCCCAGCCCGCGGCCAGAGGGACTGCAGCCAGGAGTGTGTGGAGGGCTGCCAGTGTGACCAGGGCTACGTGCTTAATGGCAAGAACTGCATCCTGCCTCAGAACTGTGGCTGCTACACTGATGGCAAGTACTACGAGGTCAGTCTCACATCCAGAACTACATGGACTAAACTCAAAGACGTGGGCAGCCAGAACTGGCTTTTTATGCAAGGCCTCATTAGCCACTGTTTGTAAACATTAAATCAGGCAGGTATTACAGACCTGCAATGACGGTTTTGCCTAAATTTATTTCAGTCTCTGGCTCATTTAGTGTCATTTAATAGAAAGTACTATAGAAATGCTATGGAGCAGTGACATATATAAAGATGGACAATATGACTCCACTTCCTCTTACTGTACAGACACAAAGGCCACTGACATCTTATGCTGGTGACGTAATTTCGAGCAAGAGTCTGTGCAGTAGTGAACAGCGTTGGAGCCAATGTAGCCCAGATCTGCATATCTGCATCTGAATATATGGAGCAGAATTATCAGATTGACTTATTAGCGATCAGGGCTTAACTGTCATAATATGAAGCCCCTTGTTATAGCATCTAATAAGTAATTAAAACCAAACATGAAAAATAATGATTTGACCCATCTGCTAACATGGAGTCGGCAGGCTTTATGACCAATGCTGCAGCCGACCACCAGGGAGCAATCAAAATGTTTAGGCTTCACTTCCAACTAACAATTACGTTTGTTATACATCACTCTAAAATTGATTAAAATACTTTTTTGACAATCCGCTAATTAATTATTCGACTAATTGTTTCAGCTCTGATTATAACAGAACCTTTTTTTAATTTCAGCCCAAACAGCTGTTTTGGAACAGTGATTGTACCAAACGCTGCCAGTGCATCGGACGAAACCTGATCCAGTGTGACCCGAGACGCTGTAAGGCAGAAGAAGAGTGCACCCTACGGTACAGCGTGCGTGGCTGCTTTGCACGGCGCTCCCAGCACTGTGTGGCATCCGGAGGTGGGGTCTTCAGGACCTTTGATGGGGCGTCGCTGCGACTCCCGGCCTCCTGCTCATTCGTCTTGTCCACAAACTGTCGCAAGCTGCCTGACCTCTCCTTCCAGCTCATTGCTAACTTTGATAAATGGAGCACGCCCAACCTCACCACCATCTCTCATGTGTACCTTTACATCAATGAGGAGAATATACTTATATCTGGCAGCACTGTCAAGGTGAGAGAAGCGTTGGGTCATTGTTGGTTTGTCATTATATTAGTTGTTTACTGTGCCACCACAAAGAATTATCACCCGAATTTATAGAGCATTTTAATGTCTTTCAACTCATTGTTTTGATTTTATAGCTCACAAGTTTATTCACTTCTTTCATCAACCTTGTTTCCAGCTGTTTTTAGAAAAATGTTGCTACCTGCCCAGCAACAAACAGAAGACCGATGCTGACACCCTAAAAACATAGTGAAACCTTGAGCAACTAAACACCTATATTTTGCAAACATATCCATTTCAACTTTACAAAGCCATGCTATGTCAAATGTATCTGAGGCCACAGATGACAATTATGGAAGAATCGTAAATGCTAAAACACAGTTTAAGAATGCCAAAAGTAAAGAAGAGTCACAAGTTAAGTAAACTGACTCAATAACAACGCAATATATAGCTATAATTTGCAAACATTAGCCATCATAAGGTGCTGGTCATACAAGACCAAATTAACTTCAAAACATCTGCTTTCTAAAGTGTATACCGTAGAGTCGAGCAAGTTTTATTTTCTATGAATACTACTTTGTAAGAGGAAGTTTGTGTTATTTCTTCTTTCAAATGTTACGTGATCCCACTTTAACAAAACTCTATTGGGAGACTTTTTCTTTCTATTATCAACTTACTTTCTTCTGGCTATGTGCCGTCTGTCGTCAAAGACGCCTTTATCGAACCTGTCCTCAAGAAGCTAAACAAACAGATCCGATTCAAATCTCCTTTTTCTTGCCAAAATACTTGAAAGAGTTCTCGCAGTCCAATTTACCAATTACCACTAATTACCTGGTAGAGTTGCTCGATTTCAGGCTTTAGGCTATATCATTTCACTGAAAGTACACTCACAGAGGTAGCTAATGACCCTTAACTCCATGAGTCTTAATCCCGCTTAATCTAAGTGAGACATTTTTCTGAATTGCCTATGCTCTAAACTATGTTGGTATTAGAGGCTCAGGTCATATTCACTAGAGAGTAATTACAGCATCATCTAGTTCTCACAATATTTGCTTTCGATTATTTTGTTTCTTTTCTGTTATATGCTGCCTCTTAGTTATATCTTTTGTGAATATGTAACCAATTTATGCAGATGGCATAACCTACATGCATGAGCTCAAACATCTCAGTCTGAGAAAAACTGAGTATCAGTGTAAGTATATGAATTTGTACCACCTTTCTCCTTGGTACAGTAAGTGAAAAAAGCTTGCAGATGTCCATGGTTAGCGTTCATCTTTGATTCCCGCTTACTTTCAATTAAGGCAGTTAGGATGGGAAGGCATTAAGGACGTCCCTAAACTGGAGTTCTTCCATCTCTATCACTTTGCCAACATTTTCCTGTTTTAAATAAGCATTTATATACAAGACCACATTAGTGTGGTAATGTGGTGGTAATGTTCTCACTTTCAATTCAAAACAAAACTGAACTCTGGATTATGAGAGCATAACTTGCTCAAAAACCATTGCTATAATTTGGCATGGCACTACAGATCAATGTTAATGTTAATGTTTTTTTTTTTTTTTTTTTTTTTTTTTTTTTTACTACACTTTCTCTATTTGTGTCTTTAGATTTCACCTAAATTTACCCAAAGAGATATCAAAAATTCCCTCTGTGTTTGACTCTAATATGTCAATAAAATATTTAAAAATGTGTTTTTGTTGACAAGGTATTGAACCTATCTTTATCTAATGTTCATATTTCTGCTATGGATAGTTTTCCAAATTTGCATGTTTAAATATAAAAGCACAACTCAGCTGGGGAAACTTCTTGGTTATATCTATTAGTTAATAAGTTGATTCTATTCACCTGTAATGTCTCCCCTAAACCTTCACAATCTATTTGTTTATTTGCTTGATACTCAGTGACTTTAACTGGGTTCGTGAGAATGTGTTATAAACATAATTTTGACCTGATGTTTCAGAAGTCAGCTACAGAAAAAAATGTCTGTAAACATTTTTTAAAATGTCTTAGATATGTAAACATCTACATCTTCTTTGTCTTCACAGGTCAATGGTACACCAGTATCAGTACCGTTTCTTACTGGGCTGATGACACGTCTCTCCACATCTGAAGGTTTCCTTGTAATCGACACACCCCAGGACATAACGGTCCGATACAACCGTTTTAATACCCTTAGCATCACAATGGGCCAACGGCTTCAGAACAAGGTGTGTGGCCTCTGTGGGAATTTTAACGGAGATCCCAATGATGACTACATTACTTCCAGGGGCAAGCCAGCTGTCAGTGCCCTGGAGCTGGCCCAGAGCTGGAAGACCAACGGTATGCAGAACAGGTGAGTGATTCACTATTTAATGTGCAGGTTGTACAATTACTTTCAAAATATAACATTAAAGCTTCGATAGTCAGCATTTTCTTGATATTAACAACTTCATGTATTGTGGAAAAGGATTGGTTATTGTGACAAACCCAGAGATTTATCACCAAACTTCTTGTTTTAACCTCTTTTAGCTTATTGTCTTGGCTTTACAACCCCCACCCTCATAAAGCCCCTGACCAACAGCAGCTGCTTTCTGCAAAAAAAAGAAAGAAAGTGCAACATCTAGCGACTAAAGAGCCAGATATTTCATTCAGGATTTGGCAAAGACCAAAACAGAGAAGATGAGTAAAGACTGGACTTAAATTTATTAGGTGGACAGAAACATAACTCCAGATGAATGTTGACATTGTTTGGGCTAACAGGCTGGGACACTTGCCTGCAGGAATTTGCTGATAATGTATGACTATCTGGACTGGATGAAATACAATGACACTGGGGGCTTGAGATACCACATGAACCGGGTTTAGCATGCTGTGCATGGGGCTCAGAAGATGCTTCTTTAGCTATGTAACTTTATCAGTTTAATGGCTGGCTGCTCTCTGTGGTGCAGTCTCTTGCACGGTTTTTGTTCATCATAACATTCATTAATTCACCCATCACTGACTGACACAGGCCCATCTGCTAAGTATTTCTCATTATCTCTGTCATTGGGTGTCTTTGTATCAGTGCAGTACTTGCAGATAGCACTAAAAAGTGCCACAAACAAATTAAAATACTAATGAATAACAAACAGAACAATAACTTTGACAGTTGGATGTTGGTCCTTCTCCCTCTAGTTGCGATGAGACCCAGTACGTAGCTCTGGCCCAGTCCTGTGACAACACCGCGGTGGCGGCACTTCAAGGTGAAGATGCCTGTCAGAAGCTCACTCAACTGAAAGGTTTCTTCCAGCCATGCCACGGCCTGCTGGATCCCCGGCCCTTCTACCAGTCCTGCTACCTGGACGGCTGCTATAATCACCGCAAGGCTCAGGTCTGTGGCTCGCTGGCAGCTTACGCAGAGGCCTGCCGCTCCCTGGGTACCCTCACCACCAAGTGGATCACCCAAGAGAACTGCTGTAAGGGCACCACGAGGCACCAGCCTCTCAGACACGTTATGTCGTCAATGAGGGCCAGAGAATTTCCACTATGTTGGCAATGTAAACAAATAAAGAAACATGGAGCTATTAAAGCAGCTAGCAATATTGTATTAACAATAGTCTCACATAGCCAAAGCACTGTATCAGCACAGGAGAGAGGTCTGGCTCCACCCATTATCATTCTGTCAAAAGAAAAGGTAACAGCTTGTTCGCTTAGCTTGTTCATACTGTTAGCGGGTTATGGCTAGGACACCTTGCTATTTTCAGCATTTAGGTTGTTAGCTTGGAGGTTGTTGTTCCTGTTTCCTGTATAGAATACCACATGAAATAGCTAATGGTAGGCTTATACCCACAGAGTAAAAGATTGCTCAAAAACCCACAAAGAGTCATCACCTGATTCCTCAGTTTGCCTCGGCTCTACATACATCTGTAGTGTCTTTCAGCTCATTGTTTTGGTTCTCTTTGGTTCTTTGTTTCCTCTACCTCAAAGTGGCAAAATAATATGTTATCACAGGTTTAGTGTAACAATAAAGCCAATATTCTTAATTAGTGGAAGGGATTATTTATTTAATTTGTTGATTTAACCCAGAATTCACTGTTTATTTGCCTAACGTAAGTGGACACAGTTACACTGGAGACAGAGGAACCTGTCCTTGACTGAAATTTCACTCGGTGCTTTCATCAGCCATGATTTAGCTGGTTAGTCAGCTTGCATACATACATATAAACATGTTCAATTAAGCTAATGTCGTGTGTGACAGCTAACATTGTGTGAGGACCTGTCTTTAGCAGAATGGATCTACGACCCCTGTGCAGGAGAGATCTGCACAAACTTCACCTGTGAACTGGAGAACGGAGGTGACCTCTGTGGCTGTCCAGAGTTACCCACCACCACTGGAGGTGAGTGCTTCAGAGGGCTATAAAATAATATCATCCATCCCCAGTTCTCAGTATGTTGTAAATGATTGTAAATGATGAGACTTTACTACCCATTCTGTTGTTACAAGTGAGGTGATATTCTCTAACCAGATGAGTTCAGTAGACTTTACAATTGATGTTGTTTGAAGGGGAAAAAAAGTGTTTACAGTATCAAACTTTCCATGAATAATAATACTGGTGTGTAGTACTTCATGTGTGTGCGTCTGTTTGTCAGGTGATGATGACATTATCCAGGCGGAGGTGACCTGTAAGCACGCTCAGATGGAGGTTTCCATCTCCAAGTGTAAACTCTTCCAGCTGGGCTTTGAACGGGAGGACGTCAGGGTCAACGACGCACACTGTCCCGGCATCGAGGGAGAGGACTTCATCTCCTTCCACATCAACAACACTAAGGGACACTGCGGCTCCATCGTACAGGTCAGTTTGACATTCATTTCATTTCACACTTGCTTCATGAGCACCTTCAATTACAGCATCCCAAAGTTTACTTCGTCCAACCACAATAATTTTAAGAATGTCACTCAAAGACATTTTTAACATCAGTTTAACATCAGTATAGCTGCATATTTTAAAAGGTTCTATGTCATGTATGTTACTTTAACAAACTGTTGATGAGATATTTGCAGAAGTACATGCCGCTCTGTTAAACTTGGCATAAAACCTGCTCCCTTTTGCTTCTGGTCTACAGTGGCCCCAGACGTGTACTGGGTCATGATTAAGTAGGAGTAGAATGAATACTTTCCAACATTTTGAGAAATAAGCCTTGCTTTCTTTCCGAGAGTGAGATGAGAAGATCAGTATTAATATCATGTCTGGGTGTTAAGTACAGAGCTGAAATTGGAATGTGATTAGCTTAGCTTAGCATAAGAACTGGAAACAGAGGGAAGCTGCTAGCCTGGAGTGCCTGCAAAGACCTCTTACCTTAGGCTGTATCTCGTTTGTATAATACATGATCAAAAAGCAGCATTTCTTGGAAAACGGCAGCTAATAATAATCTTCTCATCTTACTCTCTGAAAGAAAGAGAATAGGCTTATTTCCAAAAATGTTGGGCTGTTCTCAAAATATAATTACAAAGCCGAACTGCTGTATTAACATGTTTTTGAGCATCTTTGCGTCTCTATTTCCTGGTGATGGTGCATCTTCTAAGACATCCCTTTATCTCTCTGACAGTCGAACGGCACACACATCATGTACAAGAACACTGTGTGGATAGAGAGTGTGAACAACACCGGGAACGTCATCACCAGAGACAAGACCATTAATGTGGAGTTTTCCTGCGCCTACGAACTGGACCTGAAGATCTCACTGGAGACTGTTCTCAAGCCCATGCTCAGGTCAGATAGAAAACATACAGACACAAGGATTTACTATGGTGATGATTATGTTGACTTCAAATAAAGCTAAATGCTACGGCTTATACACAGTAACTCTGTTTCTCCCGTCCTACAGTGTCATAAATCTCACCTTACCGACCCAGGAGGGAAACTTCATCACCAAGATGGCTCTATACAAGAACTCCTCGTACCGCAATCCTTACAGGGAGGGGGAGGTGGTGCTCAGCACGCGAGACATCCTCTTCGTGGGCGTCTTTGTGGAAGGGGCAGATGAAAACCAGCTCATCCTCATAGTAAACATGTGCTGGGCAACGCCTAGCCGCTACAGCAGCGACCGACTCCGCTATATCATCATAGAGAGAGGGTAGGTTGAAGGAACATCACACACGCACGGATAATTCTCATTCTTGATTATTCTGTAGATTTTTTCCTTCCCACTGTCACCAAGTGCCCCAATGTGGGAGTCTCTGTAAATGTTATGATGAGTACGGTCTAGACCTGCTCTATATGGAACTGTCATGAGAAAACATTTGTTATGATTTGGCACTATGTGAATAAAACTGAATTTATCAGTTAACTGAATTTAATTGCCCTATCTGACTCTGTCTAGGTGTCCAAACATTAAGGACAACACCATCGGCATGGCGGAGAACGGTGTGTCACTAACCTGTCGCTTCCATGTCACCGTCTTCAAATTCATCGGGGATTACGATGAAGTCCACCTCCACTGTGACGTGTCTCTGTGCGACTCTGAGACAAACGCCTGCAAAGTGGTAAGAAAAAGCTCCACCTTGAATAAAACCGGCGATGAAACAGTGGCTGCTGTATTAATGTGTGTGTACTGTCCATCCAGAACTGTCCACACAAGAGAAGAATGTACTCGGAGGAGAGTGATCATAAAGAGCACATATTGAGTGTTGGACCCATAAGAAGAAGAGGTAAGGAAGGCCTCAGTACACCGTCAGCTGTCCTATGTAAAAACACAATTTCCTCTCAGTTAATCACAGTAATTCCTCAAGAATCATTTTAAGGACACAAACAATACTGTCTAAGTTCACTTTTCCAGACCTTTCCTCAGCAGTTCAGTCAAATTCCAAAGTTTTTCCTGGATTTTCATGACTCACCTGTGACGACTCTTTAGAAGCAGACTGGTGCGAGGACAACAACGGAGGCTGTGAGCAGATCTGTAGCAGTAAGACGACTGGACCGGTCTGCAGCTGTGTGACTGGGATGCTGCAACGAGATGGGAAAAGCTGTCGGAGTAAGGACTAGACACATGCAGTTCATGCAAACAGAACACACATGCAGATTTTGAGAAGTTATTTATTTGTTTATTGATTCCACAGAGAGGATTTAAATAATTCTGAGCAAAATTACCACAGAAATGTGTCATACCTGTTTACAGTGGCCCCAGTTAGGCTACATAGGCTAAGTTTAGTCCCGTCGACAACTAAAAAGCTTAAAAACAGACACAGTTAGCAACTAGCTGGTGCACATAGTGGAGCATTTAGCATCTAAAGAGCCTTTTTTTAAAAAAATATTCACCAGGGCCCTAAACACAACTCCAAATGAGTGATAATGTTGCTCTGTAACTGCTGGATGTATAAATTAGCAGCTGTTAGCTAACTAAATGATGATAAATCAATGTTGCTAATGTGGCCCAAAAAAATCAGTTATTGCAGGTTTAAATAGCTGACCTGTGACAGGCAGCATTTTAAATTTAAGGCATTAAACACGTGCAAAACGTATATATATCTTTTTCATTTAGAAATGCAAGAAGTTTATTTAAGCAGCTTTCCCACCAACTGAACTTTAGTTTCTTTAAAAAGTTGCTAAAGCTACGTCAGAGGAGTTTAATGTCATGTTGCGTCGCCTCTTTAGCCTTTGTTTATGTTGGTGGTCTGACCCATTTTTGCCGCAATATTTCATTCTTCATTCATGTCTCGTTTTGTTTGTGCTGCTCTGTAGCGTCTGTGAGCATCCCTGTTTCCTTTCCTGCTTGTCTCAGCCTCCTTATGAAACATGGATATTTAAAAGGAGCAGACTTTACCTGATGTTTGTTGATTAATAAGTAACACAAGCTGTATAGTTGCTGCAGAAAGGAGGCATTAACAACCTTCTATCTGCACCACTGCACACTGCCTGGAAAGCTAACCTAACACTACTTTGATAGAGATATGATAAAGAAATCAGACAAACAGCTTTCATGGTTTATCTCATTCACCATTTACCATTGCCGTTGTGCTGGCTGTTTGTCACCTGCAGTACTGTTCAGTTTTGGTTCGGTTGCATTAGAGAGAGTTAATTTACAGCGAGACAGTGTAGTCAGGCAGAGTTTACGGTATATGGAACAGACTGACCACACTATCCACTGCTGGTTTACAATGATCGAATGAGAAAATGCTAAATAATGGTGGTAGTCACACTGTTTGCGAACGCCATCGTCGTCCATATGTGCACCCACATATTTAACAAGACAAGCTCCAGTGAGTGACCTCTTCTGGAAGCCAAGCAGCATTACCTGCCTGCACACGTAGTCTGTGTGATTGTGTCTAAATAACAAAACCACACAAATAAATGCAGTAGAAGTACTTTAGTTCTCCTTGAGCATTTAATAGAACTACTTCTACTCCATCTCAGAGGCAAACCTTGTACTTTTTACTCCACTACATTTGTCTGACAGCTTTAGTTACTTTTCACTTTACATTTTTTTCATATGTTTCCTGTCTTCTGAAAACCATGTATAATCTAATTATGGTGATTTGTATTTTTTCCTTCTTGGATTGAGAAAATTCTCCTACTTCTTTAAGTAAATAAGCACACTTAAAAAAAACAAACAAAAAACTTGTATTAGCACTGCAAAGCTGAGAGCGTGCCTGTTTATGAACAAACATATGATGATCTTATAGACAATGACGCATTACTGTAGATTAAACCAGCCGTCAGTATCTAAAGTAGGTAACGTGAGCTCAACCTTAAACATCTACAGCAGTAAAATGCAGCACACACACATTTATGCAGCAGTAATACATCATATATAATAGTAAAACACTGACAGGAACATTTTTCTGCACAACGGGTACTTTTACGTTTGATGCTTTAAATATATTTTGCTGATAATACTTACTTTTACTCACTCACCTAAGCAGGTTTTTTTTTTTTAATGCATGACTTTTACTTGTAGTTGAGTATTTTATTTTTACAGTATAGTATTAGTGCTTTTACTTAAGGAAAGGATCTTCTTCCACTACAGACCACTGAACAAAGGAGTATAAATAAAAACCTATTAACATATTAAGTGCATGTCTTTGTACTGTGGGAAGAAGCTGGAGTACCCAGAGAGAAAAGCTGACACAGGGAAAACATATATCTTGAAAAACAAAAACCATGAAAAACATATCAATACAATGAAAAATAAATGTAATAAAGATACATTAACTTACATCTATAAATAATAAACAAAAGAAAAAGAAAACATACAACTATCAGATTTTGTAACAGTATAAAAAGTGCCACAGAGAATCTTATATAATTAATGTTTTCTTCTTTTCCCAGCTGTGAGCTCGAGCTGTAACCTGACTCCTGCGGTTTCTCTGCTGAGCGTCAGCGCTGTGATCTCCGTGTTCCTGGCTCGTATTCATACTCTCCTCTCCTAACACCCTGTGAGCAAACAGGAAGGCAACACATGAAAATAAATGAATAAATAAATAAAAGACAGAAAAGACTTGAAGATGCACAAAGTATCAGCGTTGATTAGCCAGTAGATCAGCTGTGTACCAGTCAGAATACACTGTACATTCACAAATCATTGAGTCCAGATATTACTGATGCAAATGAAGTTGTGTAACTAAACGAGAAAAGTACGTCAGCTTTCTAGACATGTGGACAGTCGATCCTTCCGAAACTCTAAAGTTTCACCCCCTCCACTTCTCATTGTGTCATTCTTCACCTCCATCTCCTCCATTATTCACATACATCAGGACACATCATTGTGTGTTATCATTCACCTAAAGCCACTATTTGTAGATTTGCAATGTGATTATAACATCTTTCAGATTATTCGGATACTTTTTGTTTGTAGAAAAAAATGAATGCAGTGTTTTTTCTGAAGCTACCACCAGATGGCACCGAAGTCCGAAATGTTCTAATCGTACACATATTTGGTTCGAGGTATTTTTAACGTCAAAGAAGAAGAGGAAGCAAGATGGGATGTGAACAGAGGATACTGGTGTTCAACACCTTAATGCCCAGCTTCCTGACCTCCACCCCTTTACTTTACCACTGAATGTAAATCGTTAACGCACAGCTGCATAATGAACATGACGAAGAGTATAATATCTAAATACGTGTCTGACGTGTGGCCACAGGTTTTTGGATTTACACCTGATATTAATAAATGTTCTCATTATCTCGAGTCTGCCGGCATTGTGATCTAAATATGCAAAAATGATGAGGGAGATGGCGGGCTCACTGTCCAATTCCACAATTCATCAAGTCCACAAGAGGCCTTAAGTGGACTTTCTGCAGACTTCCAATTTATCTCTATGACTAATCAGCAGATCAAAGGATAATAAAAAACAACAGACCTGAACATATCCTGCTTAAATTATCACTGTCAATACCGGTACACCATAAGTCAGGAACACGTCAAGAATCTTGCTAATGCTAATTGGGTTTTTCCTCTTGATCGTATGACCCTTGTCTTGCAAGTCATGGTCCCTGTACCAGGTTCAGACTACACCAGATATCAGCCCAATAACAGCCCGACCCGACAGTTCAGGCCATCAAGGCCATGAAAGGTTGTTGGGGACCAACGTGTAGTCTGACAGGCCTCTTGGCCAAGTCACAGCAACAATTTATGACTCTATAATCACCAAATGTAACATATTAAACATCTTAACATACAATGGTACACGCTGTATGGACTCATACACTCATACTATGACTCATACTACACATTCGTCCTTTGCCACATCTTTAAAAAACATCCACATTGCACTGACACCTGGCTGAGATCCAATCACAACACAAGCCTGATATCCTCCAGATGTGTGTCTGGCTGATATGATAGGATTCAGATTATGAGGTGTTACGTTTTCTTTGCAGTAACATATACTTCCTTATCCAGATAAGATATCCAGACCTTAACACCAGGTATGTGGGCTCTAAAGGCCTTGCTCTGAGAGTCGATTTAAAAATATGTGAATATAAATTCTCCTGACTGTCTGTTGGACAGTAGATCTACTGGCTAACTTTAACCAGAGCAGAGCTGATCTATAAAACTCCCCATTTGACCTTCAAGACAACTACTTTATCACAGTGTTTATCACTGTAACCCAAATACACCTACATCAGCTTGCGGCAGCAAGAAGGGCGATGGATCGTGTAAGAAGAAAACTAAATATATATTTCATAATGTAAACAGCGGGAGAGTACATTGTAAATGTTTGGCCTACATTTATCTTGGATGTTAAAGTGGAGTTTATGAATGAAGTGAGTATTTATGTGTGAGGAGAGCACCTTGTGAAATGAATACTCGTATATTTTTAACTCAAATTTTTTTTGGTCATAGATTTAGTGCCCAGGCTGTAAGATATACAATCAGTTGTGCCATTAAAATATTTCATTTCTCTCATTTCTATCTTAATCAGTTATAGTGTTGTAACACTTCTGCCATAAATATTGACTGATTATTGATTCTCAACAGTTTGCCTTGTAGGATGGACATGTGAGGGCATACTGTAATACTGTTCATAGAGTAAAGTTCTCCAAGTATGGTCCCTGTCGATGTTTTCTATTTGGCACCTTATAAATGTCAGTATATGTCACCACGCATCTTCTGTTCAGTGTTCTTTACTGAAGCCACCTGAAATTCTCAGTTTTGGATTAGCTTTACAGTAAGTAGCAGGTTTTCATAGGTAGACATGTTTTGCTACCTTCTATGTACAAATGTACAGTCCTTGTCAGTTTGGTGGTATATCTTATGACTTATTTTTAATAATCAATTTCATTTTTGATGTTTAAAAAAAAAAAAAAAAAAAAAAAACGTGACCAAAAGATTTTTGTTTTATTCTTTGAGAGCAGCACCACCACGACCTTTAATAAATGAAGAAGTTCTCAAAGTCAGTGTGAGTCAAGTTTATTTGATGCAAAGCATGAAGCTGCGCTTATTCGGGCAGAAAAAAAAAATCATAAAATTTACAGTTTATTTATTTCCCTTGGAAATAAACTTCACTTTTGTCCTGTTGCAGCGTTAAAGTAAAACTTTGACACTACAATACAGCTGTCTCCTGGCAACGTAGTTTTAATTAAATAATCTGTCTGACTCACTTCCACCTTGCAATTGTGTTCAGTTGAGTTGCAAAATCTCTCTACGCAAATACCTTTCCATAATGAAACCTG
Source organism: Protonibea diacanthus (assembly GCA_028641955.1). NCBI lineage: Eukaryota > Metazoa > Chordata > Actinopteri > Sciaenidae > Protonibea > Protonibea diacanthus. The sequence goes on from CM053990.1 coordinate 14,257,313, forward strand.
TGCTAACTGCATGCCATGCCTTTCAGGGAACACACTATCGTCATCCATCAAACAGTGACATTTGATAGTAGCTGAATGTGAAATTAAAGAGAAGTTGAGAGTAGGTTGGGCTGCACTGATCAAACAAGTTTGATGGAATAATTATTTATAATTACAATGTTATGTCACTGTTGTTATATAATAACAATCATAGCTATTGCCCTGAACAAAATGACCTGACCTGACTGCACATTTATAAGCACACTACAGTATGCTGAACATACGCTGAACATACTTCATGAAAAGGGTTGAAGATAGGAGATGGCCCTTTTGAGTTTTTTACTCAGTGAAAGGGCAAACATAATAATATGCAACAAATTTGATTTTGTAATTACAAATTAGAAAACAATGAGATTCCATAAACAAAACTCAAACCAAAGAGTTCAAGTAAAGCTGAATCACAAATGTATAGATTAGCTAGCTGTCAAATTACTACATCGTGTTGCATGTCATGAAGAAACAAAGTTGTAAGTAAGTAGTAGTATGCCACAAAGTACTCATAAACATGCACATAGAGCCCACAGGGGTAAAAGAAAAGAACAAAATACAGTTAGCTAACCCGAGGTTAGCAGTACGCTAATCGTAAAGACACTAAATTGTAAAAAGTCACAAAACAGCTGCAATAAATGGAGTCACAGATGTGACAAAATGGTGGATGTTATGGTCAGAAGCTAGAAAACAGATATCCAGGCTAAGACTTTCTCTGTAGTCTGATTAGCAACTAGATATGCGAGAATGATGAGTCAGACACATTTCTGCTAAACTCTATGAACTTGTATCTGCAGCATGAATCCATATAACAGTTTGAAAAGCAAAATTGTTGAAAGACAATAACTGATGGGCTCAGAGATTGTTTTAGGGTCAATGCCACTGCTTTGCTCTCCACACAGCCTGCAACCAAATCCTACCCAAACATGGTAGGTCAGTACTACTCTGCATGCAGATATGCAGATATCTTTTTTATATGGATTATATGTTGAGATATTTCCCTGATCCTTACAAAGTGCTTTAATTTGGCTTGCATGACTGAGCTGTACAGAGGGCTGGACCAGATCTTATTACAGGCCAAGTTAACAAATACACCCACTTTCACTTACACAAGACTCTCACTCAGCGCTCACTGAACACAGACTTCATTTCACAGCCTTAAAACAAGAAGGTTTCCATCAAGAAGATAAAGACGAGAAACAGAGTTATTTGTACAGAATTAAATAAAATTCAAGGATAAAAAATACAAATGTATTTAATCAAATACAAAGAAAACATGAATACATTTAGAAAATAACAAGCGTGAATGAATAACGATGAATCTGAACAACGCTTGGAGGGCTGTCGAAGGTTTGTACTGATTGCATTGTTTAAACACAGCACCTGCACTGTAATATAATCTAAGTTAAACAAAAGTCACAAGTAAGGTGAAGGCATTGCAAAAGGTGCAGCTGCTGCTGTTTGAGGCAACAGTGTTCTCATCCGAGCAGTTAGCTAAACTACACACGTGATAATCAGTTCAGCAGGCCTCCAAAAGCTGTTATTACATTTGTATCCAAACAAAGATGCTATTATATCATGCAGTTTGACACAGATCACGAAGGCTCCTCTCTTTTCATCACTTTAACAGAGACTAGTGCACTTACCTAACGTAATAAAGTGTCTGCAGAGGACAAGCTGACCTCGTAAATCTTCTTACTGATAGCATGTGTGTGAGCATGAATGAATGTAGTGGAAAGGTGAGCAATGCGTTTAAAAATAAGAGAGTCAATGATTTAATAAATATCTGTAGCTGGGATCTTTGACAGTCTAGACTATTTTAACCGACTGATTATTTACATTCCTTCTACTGTAAATGTGATCTGTTGGTACGGAAAACGCTGTTGAAGCGTTTCGCCACTTTGTGGTGAACGTTGAGCCTGCTGTGTATCTATGGTTACATAAGATTGTAGGTGTGTGTGTATTTATGGGTGTATGTGTGTGTGTGTCAGACTCTTTTATATACCCATTGGTTATTGTCACTGATTACATATCTTAAATATTTGTTTCAAGTTGGTTAATGACATCAGAACAAAACTGTTTACCTGTACTGACAGCTCTATAGTTACACTTCTGTCATGTCTATTCTATTTTGTTAAAAAGAGTGATGAAAGAGGGTAGCCCAGTATTTATATATAGAAATATATATATATATATATATATATATATATTTTTTTTTTTTAAACTTTTTTTCCATGTTGCTGGTATTTGTGCATGACTCATTTCTCATCGTCAATCCAGCTAATCGAGTGTAGTAGGTGATTGCAACATTTAGAGAAAAAGGTCCCCTGGGTTTGCTCAAACGTGAGTACTTCTCAAGGTATTCCCTACTTGACGTTGCATGCATTGTAGGATGTACGGCACACCTGAGGGTGGAGGAGTAATGTGCAAGACTACATTTGCCTATGTGAACAAAGGGATTGGCATTGTTACAGTGGAATGTGTTTGAAGTTTTAATCATTTTAAATGCACGGTAATGTTCTCTTGCTGAAAACAGTAGCAACCTGAAAAAAAATATCTGTTAGATAATTATCTTTTATTGCATGTACTGTACTCTGTCTTGTTATATAACAGGGCATTCAGAGGTGATTATTAACAGTAGTTTTCTCATTGTGCGCGGCACATGGCTCTTATCTTTATCAAGTTTTATCCCCCCCCCCTAACTAAGCAAGTCAATAAATTCAGGTATATGTCAGTTTTGCCACATTTTATTGATATTATAGTTAATGATTCAGTAGAGTTTGTTTGTTTGGAGTATAGTGTTAAGACAAAAGGCCATTGGGGTCATTTACAGGTCTTTATCCTCAGTACGGAATAGCACTGTGTATTGCAGTATCGTTTTATTTTACTGTATCACTATAAAACACCAAGTTGGAAATGTTCAAATCGAACACACAGTGGTGTTTAATATTTTATGTGAAAACTTGAAACTCTTTGCCTAATTTCTAACATTTTCAGGATCCAGTGGGGCTTCGAGATGGTCAGTATTACTGAAACCGCTTCAGCTGTGGGGATGATGAATGTTCAAAGTAAATTTAATTGAAATCTAGCCAGTCATCTTCAGCAGTTGGTCCGTTCACAGTGGTCCAGACTAAATTATCTGAACAACTGTTAGATAGTTAGCCATGACATCCCATAGCACAACATTCGTGATCCCCAGAAGATGAAACCTAATGACTTTGGTGATGCATTGACCCCCCCCTAGCATTACCATCAAGTTGACATTTGTGGTTTTGATTTAAATATCTCAACAACTGGATGGACTGCTGTAATGCATTTTAATAACTTTGGTGATCCCTCGACTTACTGTACCGTGTCAACACTTTAACTAACTAGTTTGATGTGCAACTGTAGCTATACAAGGAGAAAACCAACCAACCAGTCAGGCAATGTACTATGACTCACAAGTAATAAAGTCCAAATAGGGCATTTAGGACTTTGGTCTGAAACAGTTTGTTTCATGAAACCAAAAGTTGACATTGACTTTTTATTTTTAGTTCATTTATTATTTTCAGGTTTTATTTTCTGTTCTTAGTAGCAGGTTAGGTTCAGACAACAAACTGATTGGCTTGGTTGAGGAAAAGATCATGGTTTGTTTAAATAATAAGTCAGTGTGGGTTTTGGTTTCCCATGTACAGAGAAATCTCACGAGAGTTTTGCATATCTACGGTTACCATCTAGACAAGTGGGCTGACAAGACTGAACCTTCTCCTGCATGTTAATACCGTCATACTGAGTGCGCTGACATTAGCATTTAGCTAGCCACTTACCCACAGACGTTGCAACCAACTGGAATTAACTCCTGACTGACCGTGCTAAGCTGCGCTGCTAATGATAGCTTGTACGGTTCAATCAATTAAACATCAAGCAGCACCTCAACGCAATCACCTCATAAGTGTGCTCGTAAGCAAGTAGTTCCAGACGTGATAAACCTGGAATGTGATCTTATTAAAAGTCAAACCTGCTGTGAGAATCAGTCATGCTAAAGTCACCTGGCCGCATTCTTCTTCTGTTCATGTGGGTGGTTAATCATGTGTTTAATTGATATGGATTCCCTCATTCAGTGTTCCTGTTGGGTTTGAGGTGTTTCCTTGCTGACGCACTGCATTAATCGTTGCCATGGAGTAGCAGGCAGGTGTGTTATGTGTTATGTTATGTCCGAATCATCAGTTACTTGGCAAATTGACATCAAATCTGATGTTAATATTGACTTGTCTCCAGAAGATATTATTGGTTACCAAATGGCTTTCAGGTTTTTAAAAGTAAGAGACATATTGGTGTTGTCCTACCCCAAATAAAACCTGATTCATCAGCTGAGAATGGTGCGTTACGTAGCGTGCTCTGTAATTTTAATGTCCTCTCTGTTATAGCTCAAGGATTAAGGTGAACGTGAAAGGTTGAAGAATGTGTGAAGGTTTACAAGGCAGCTATCAAGTTTCTTATCAGGCTCAGAGTCATTTCTGTGTCAAGTCAGAACCACAGTCCAAAGATCAAAGTCAAGGTCAGCGAGTCTCTCTGCATGCTACGAGCTGAGGCTTTGGAATGTGCAGTAAATCTGATGACAGCTTTTATTTTCTGCCAGCACATCATACTTTTCCTGCCTCTTTTTGTCGAACCACCCACATATTAGGAACAGTCGATAAATCTCTCCACATGTCTTTTGCTATGATGGCACAAACTGCAAAGTCTTACCGTGTCTTAATGCCTCAGTGAAATGTGAACATTGTCGAGTGGCATTTTAAAAAACACATTAATGATTATTCTCGTGTGGTTCCTCAGCATTTATATGCTGACCGAACAGGTGAGTAAACTCAAGCTCTACGCTTGTGCCACTGACACTAAACAATAGAGCTCTTTCCATTATAAAATAAATCATATTAAAAATACTCACTATAGTATATATTTAGGGCATTTATCAGTGTTGGGGAAGCTACTTTGAAGGCACAGCTTTGCAAGCTACCAATTACTTCACACTGGATGCGTTTAAACTAGTTGGTAACTAACTGGTGTCACGTACGAGCTCACAAGCTCACAAGCAAACGACGTAGTGTCTGTCACTTTTACAGTAGTCGTGTTTTTGCTTACACATAGCCATGGTGATTCCTCCTCAGGCTGAGATTCAGGAGGTCTTTCCATGATGATGACGGCACTGAGCAACACCCTCTTGTACATGAACTAAACAAAGGTCAAATGTGTTACAGTGGTTGCCTGGGCATGCCTTCATGGCAGGCAGGATGAGGGAAAAAGTGTTTGAAATATTCAAATAAAAGAAGAAAAATAATTATTTGTCTTTTATGGGCCAGAATTGGTTGTTGTTGAGTAGAAAACGACAAGGCATGGCAAAACAAAAGCAGGTATATACAATACACACACACACACACACATATATATGCGATAGATAGATAGATAGATAGATAGATAGATAGATAGATAGATAGATAGATAGATAGATAGATAGATAGATAGATAGATAGATAGATAGATGACACTAACATAAAGCATATATACTTGATATATAAGCCTATATTTCCATGATCATGAATACAACATTTAATCAATACATAAAATCATAATAGCTATACTATCAACGGTAGATTAAACTACACAGCAGTATATAAAGTGATTCAAACTTGCCAACTTTACATCATCAGAATATTTCTACTTTTGGTTAATGCACCAATAGCGAGAGATGTGTCAGTGTTCATATTTCCTACAGCTCCTGAATGCAGCGTCAGTTCTCAGGGTGGGAGGGGACGTTTAAAGCACGCAGTAAAAACTCCGACACACGCCACCTCTGTGTACACTTCAACACAGGAAGATTTGCGTGCAGGTGCGGGACAGGAGAGACTCACGGGCTTCAGAGCTAACAGGACTCGACTGATCTTCACCTGATCTCTGACTCTCAGTTAAAGATCCTCTCGGTGGGATTTCACAGCAGTGTCCAGCTGCATTGGATGACGCTTCCATCCTGGTGTCGAACAACATTCAACAGCACTGCCATGCCTTCTCTGCGACACTCATACACGGTGACAGTACCGGAGGAACCGACCGTTTTCCCCTTAGACAAACCGGACCTGCGGCGGAAGAGTCCGTCGTTGTCTCGGTCCAAGCTGGTGTCCACGTTCATGGGTCTGATCATCAACCAGGCCAAGGTGAGTCCACCGACCACTGCACCTCTGCACCTGTCTCAGCTTTAATAAACATCCTGATACTCTTTTTTTGTGGTAACTTTGGTGGTAGAAGTACACAGATATTTGAAGTAAAAGTAGTACAAAATGTTAACATCAAAATAAAAAACTTACTTAAAAAGTAAAAGTACTCATTACGCAACAATAATATATAATACATTATAATTACTGGTGTATTCATGTGTAAGATGGTAAAGGTGGGAGTAATTTTAATTATTTTATATGTTGTATCAGTGATATGGATCTGCAAAGTAGCAAGTAAAGCTATTGTGATGGAGTAAAAATGTACAAAGAACCACAATGTACCTCAAACTTGTACTAAAGTACAGTACTTTAGTGAATGTACTCAGACTCCACCTCTGGCACTCAGACTTTTTAAAGCTCATATGTGTCTGCATGTATTAAACTGCATTTGTAGGAGTGCAAAAGCCTTAAAGTTAAATTATTTATCTTTGGTTTGGTTTGGACAGGCGATACATTAACATTATTACATAACATCGCGGGAGGTTTGAATATTTTACTTTGGCAAAGCCTCTTAAATTTGTTTCAAAAGTGGTTGCAAAAATATATTTACCTCAAGTTTATTATAAACCTGAACTGGCGACCTATCCAGTGTGTACCCTGCCTTTTGGCCAATGTCAGCTGGTATTGGCTCCAGGCCCTTGTGGAACTGTTAAGGATAAGCAGTTACAGAAAATGGAAGGATGGATGGATATTCTAAATCTGGCTGAAGGTTGTGCATACATGTGTCCTCATGAGATGAAAAATCAACATTTTCAATCAACAAGTTTGCTCGGTGTTCATGCAAGTTTGGTTTTAGGCCTGTAGATCAAATACGCAAACAACATGTCTGAGTATTTCTATGCAAATAACACAGTTAAGCTACAAATAATTATTCAAATCCATAAAAAAAAATATAATGGAAATACATAAGCAGGGAAAAATAGAGAGCATCAAATACGGTACGGTCACTTTAAGGTCGCTACTGTTCTAATAGAAACTAGTTGATGTCAAGAAAGACGCTGTAAAATCACAGCAACATATTATTCAGCGGTGCCACCGTGTGGAAAACCACTGAGAGCTTTGTGGAGGTCCAGATCTGACCTTTAGGCCCTTATCAGCCCTTAAGTGGAGGTCTGAACTGTAAGCACACACACACACACACACACACACAAACAGGCAGGTCACCACACGGCCGCCTGCATTAATTAAAGTGACAATTGGAGTGTGACGTTGGTTGCATAACAGGAAGGAGCGCTGCTGATAAGGAATGTGTTCAGACTGTCACCTTATCATCTGCACAGTACATTTTGTTAGCACGCAGAGCTGCCCACAGCCCGCACATATCTGTGTCCATGTGGGTTTGATGTGTTTATGGCAGCGTGGATGAGTAAGCTGGCTGCACTTCAATTCTGTGTCCTACTGTAGGGGGATGTTAGTGTCTCTCAGTGGTATGCGTGCCTGGGCCCAAGCTATATTACGTTTTAATGTAGTCTGTATTAGAAGCACTGCAAACAAGAAGCAGCTGTAGCAAAGGTGATTGGTCAGTGCGCCGGTGCGCCACTTTGGTGTGGACTGAAATATCTCCACAAGTATTGGGTGGATTGCCATAAAATTTGGTCAAGACATCATAAAACATCATAAAATCAGGATTTCAGCTGAAGGCTACCCATTATTTTCTTAATTAATCAGTTAACTGTTTGGTCGAAAAAATATCAAAAAGGTGATGTTGAGGTGAACCAGCAGTCCTACATCCAAAGATATTCAGTTTACCATCACATGGACAGAAGAAAAGCAGCAACCTCTCATTTAGAGTCTCTGTAAAGGTATTTCTTTCAAAATATGTTAAATATGTTGGAAAATAGTTTCTAAAAACACACGAAAAGACTTATTACTGAAATGTGGAGTTAGAGGTTAAAACAGTTTTCACCAGTCAAGGATTTTGTGGGCGGTCCTTAAAAGGTGGCTCGATGACACGCCTAGGCCACCCTGAGCATACCCCTGCACCCCTAGCAGAGAGAGAGAGATTTGTTCATCTCACTCTGAGTGTTTCATAGTTAGTCATGTCGTTTTCTGAACTCATCTGACACGTTTCAGTTGCTTCAAAATTGCTGCTTGACTCTCGATTTTGACACCCAATTTCATAAACTTGTCAATATTTTTAATCATTCAAATTTAGCTGGATGGTTAATAACACTTTCTTCTTTGCTTAGACTGCTAGCTTCTCCTCAGGGGTCTCAAGCTGAGAAAAGAAAATGTCTGTGCCTTATAAACTGTGTTGGCAGTTGAATTGTCTCTTCTACTTGGTGCCGTTTCAGAAAGCACCATTATTTCTACTTGGCAGTGACATTTTGGGACCTTTTCCAGCCCTGTTGTAATGTAGCACGGATTCATGTTTACAGTTTCAAAGGGAGTGGCGTAGCTGGCACCATGTGCATGCAGGACTGTTGTCACGTGGCCTTGACTAGAAACGCCTAGCTGTGTTTAGGACATGAAGTTCTCCAGCTCTCTCCCGTCCTCTGAAGTCATGCCAAACCAGTTGAGAGCCTTTCTTGCTTGACTACCCAAACGCATCACTTCCTCCTTTTTTGGATGGGCTTTTTTAAATCACGAGCTGAGCATGCCGAGCCCCGCTGGTCAGTATTCACAGCAGTGCAGCAGATTGAGACTCGCACCATATGGTCACCTTCAAACGCTGCAGAGAAGAAGAGAAACACAAAGGGAAGAAATAAATGAGGTTTCAGCCAAGAGGGTTGTTGGTATCTCATATTCTCACGGTCCTATTTTCAGAGTTGGGACAACATGACGACCATCATGAGGCTCTAACCTCTTGATAAAAACATCAGCACATGCTAACCTGCTCCTATTTACTCAAGATAATTTATGTGAAGTGTAAGCAAACTGTTATCAACATGCACTCTGTCTGCTTAGCTCTGTACTCCACAACCCTCTTATATCTCCAAGTCTGACACTAATACAATAACAAAAAAAATACAGGTAGCTGACGTTGCTGCTCAGTTTACAGTTTGTGTGCGTCCCCATTTGCGTCTGTGCCATCATGTGTGCTTCCGTCAGTGTGTTGCTGCCCTGATGGTGTTATTTCCACACGCAGCTCCTCGGCCGTCAGCAAAGGCGTTGATGCATAACGGTGCTGACTCGCACCGAGTCATCACGTTACACTGTTACCATGTTCCCTCATTAAGGATGAGCCACAGGTCAATATGTCACCAGTTAATACTCAGATCCTTGCATCGTTTACCATAATTATTCAACGCAAGTCCTCGAGGGTGACCTTGTTTGACCAGGGAAATTTAGATGGACTTTGTCTGCGGTGAACAGGTGACTGGACCAAGATCACATCTAGGGGATATTGGTTGTTTTGAAAGAAAAGCAAAAAAAAAATGGTAACAGGAGCATTAAAAAATGTGCAAAAAGTAGATTTTATTCATCTTTTTGAATTATAAATTGGTCTCTGCTCGAGCTCTGCAGGGGCCTAAAACTCAGATCTGACCTTGTAAGACCCAATCCAAACCCAGCTGCTACTACTTCAAACCAAAACCCAACTATATTTTTGCTTTATGTATATATTTTTGGACAGTCATATGAAGAAAGATGCTTTTTTCTTCTTGGGGGTGAAAAAAAGAAGAAAAGTACAGGTCAGGCCTGAAGCTTTCACACAACAGGACAGCTCAAACTTGCCCTTCTCGTTATCTGTTTCACCTTTTTGTGTGCCGTTTCTACGAAGAAATAGAACTCTTCGTTGCGACTAGAGGGTACCAAAATAATGCTGAGCAGTGTGAACTCCTGTGCAACTGATCTGACTGGCCTAATTTATTAACTTGATAAATTCAGCAATTTTAAATATATGAGCTTTCTAATAATAAGCTACTGGTCCATGATAAAGGAGTCCGAGAAGCAATGATTAGTGCAGGTTAAAAGATGTTTGCATTTGATTTTCATCAGCGTGTAAGTGAGTATTGGTTTCTTTTTAACCTGTATGTCCACGCATCTTTTGATATGCAGTCAAATCTGACATTAAAAAATAGATTCGTTGTCCAAAATTCACGTTCAAGTCTTCCCATACAGACTTGATTCAAAAGCCGGGTTCTTGTGAATTTCTCAACAGCAGTCTCGAACACACTCAGCAGATGCGCTGTGGCTTTCAGATCCCTGCGTCTATCTGACCTACAGAAGATTAACACCCCACTACCGGTGGCACCAGATATGTCAAACCCTAAAACTGGCTGATCCTCGACTCAGTCAGCGATGTGAAACTCGCTTCGCACAAAACAATCCGACACCACGTCGTGTTCCGCGGATTCTCAGTAGAGCTTTTCTCTTCGCTCTGAATCACATGCTCGCGTGATGTCACCGTGGTGTGAATGGTGGCTGGCGGGCTCATCAGTGCAGGGAGAGGTCAGGGCACACTGTGGTATTTCATCCAAGCATGTGGAACAGTAGCTGATATCCGCGGCACAGTACCGCCACGCTGCCAGCAATGTGACCGTCAGCTGGTATGCGTTGAATAAATGCCGCGCGGCCCTTCGAGGGTTATTCACACTTGAGGAATGTCACAGGGTTGCTGTTACACAATAGTTTCATCATACTGAGAGTGTGTGCCAGCTGATCTGTTGAGATGTACAGCAGGCTGCACAGATGAGGGCAAACAAGGATAAATGTCTTCCTTTAGAAGCTTCTTTTAATACATTTATGGTTTTAATTTGGTCTTATTAATGACCCAAATTTACACATATTGAAGCCAATTATGATTCCTTCTCGTTTGAGGCCTCATGACCATGTTTGCTATATTGTTGTTTGCAGGATTTGTGAGTATTTTTCTTAACAAAATGGTCAGAAATGTCTTGATAACTGTTTGTAGCATGCTCACGTACTGTTTCCCTTCACATAAAAACTAAAATCTTCTCCCTCTCTGTTTGAATTAGAACAAGAGTCCTCAAGGCCTGGTGGGACTGAGGAACCTGGGCAACACAGTAAGTTTTTCTACTTCACAACACTCCACATCATGTTGACCAACTGAGGCTCGGCTTTTAATACATTTGTTGTCATTTTCGCTGTTTGCGATTTCCAGTGTTTCATGAACTCCATCCTGCAATGTCTGAGCAACACTCCCGAGCTGAGAGATTACTGCCTGAGAAACGTCCACCGCACAGACCTCAACAACAACTGCAGGACTAATGCTGCTCTCATGGAAGGTAGGACAAGACTCCGGACATAATGAGGAACACTGTAGATCTGAGTCACTTTATGGCTCAACAGTAAATCAGTTCTCGCTTGCGGTGTGAGAGGTCCCCCAATTTGTTATGATAGGCTGCAGTGAAGGAGGGAGATGCAGACCGAAGTTGACCATAGCAAAATTCAGTTTACACTAATGGTTTTAATGAGATGAGGAAGTCTAACTAAATCACGCTTAAGATCTGACATGCTTCTATCCTCATATTTAAACACCAAACCGCACCTGAATCCGTCTGACCACACTAAGCGGCCAACAGATTGCAAAATACTACAGTCGAGTACAAAACAAACAAGACTTTCACTTTTATATTACTCCTGCAGCCTTTTTTAGGGTGTGTTTGAACAGCAAGTCCTCACAGCTCGCTAATTATGGTGTGAAGTCATAATAAAAAACATGTACGTGTATAAGCACGTATAAAAAGTTATCTAACTTGTTTTTTTCAGTTTCTGATTTAGTTTAAGGGACAAAATATTCTTAAGCCAAGATCCACTTAGTAGCTGTTTCAGAGCTTCTTCATTAGTGCATGGATCTAGCTCAGGTGTCATCACGTGGCCCGCTTCGAGTACACGACATAACGTCACCACTGCACGGTGACACCTGAGCCGCTATTCTATTCGCTGATGCAATTGACAGCAAGTGAGCACAGCGGCGAGATCATTTTGTCATACATGCCGATGACGAGGCTAACAATGACATGTTCTGTACACAGCAAGCTCGAGAATGAAATTTATTTTCACACAAACATCCGGTGAGCTCAGGCTGGTTTTTGCACCACAGCTTCATTTCCAGACATCTCTTCAGTCAAGGTCAAAACTCTGACATTAGCTCAGGCAAGCCAGCAACCGTCAAAATGTTTGTGTCGGTGGAAATACTACCGTAAGAGGATCCGCTCTGTGTATTTATACTGTATATAATACTTTCTGTGAAGTATAGTGTTTCTCACAAATTGCAGGTATGTTTTTTTTAATCATTATAGTCTAATTTTCTGTCATTGCTGCTGTCTCAGAGTTTGCAAAGCTGACTCAGAGTCTGTGGACATCAGCGAGCACGGAGGCCATCAGTCCCTCTGACTTCAGGAGCCAGATCCAGAGATACGCTCCCAAATTCGTGGGCTGCAAGTAAGTCCTCCCTCTTCCTGCGTGTGAGCAGTTTTATTCATTACAAACTAGTAAAGTTGAAATTTCGGAAACTGATGGGTTCTCATTTTGTCACCCTGCAGTCAACAGGACGCCCAGGAGTTTCTGCGCTTCTTATTGGACGGTCTCCATAACGAAGTGAACAGAGTGACAGTCCGTCCTAAGGTGTCCGTCGAGGACTTTGACCACCTCTCGTAAGTCAGCTCCCCCCTCTCATCTCTAGATAAGTCACTCATAACCAATAACCGTTAAGAAAAACTGATTACAATACCGGGAATTCCAGACCTGAGTAAAATGGCTTCTGCTGAGCTCTACCGTGTGGTTTCATTCACAGAGATGATGAAAAAGGCAAGCGGATGTGGAATATGTACTTGGAGAGAGAGGACAGCAAAGTAGTGGGTAAGAGATTCACCTTTAATGAGCTGCGCACCTACTTTAAGCCACCCTTGGATTAAAACACGTATTAAATATAATTCTCCATCTTCCGTTTCTGCCTAAAGATCTGTTTGTTGGACAGCTGAAAAGCTCTGTGACGTGCACCGTCTGTGGCTTTCGCTCCACCGTGTTCGATCCATTCTGGGACCTATCGATACCTGTCGCACAGGTCAGAACACACACATACAACACAGCTTGGGAAGGTTGAGCTATTCATATTTTGTAAAATGTTGTAAGATAGGTCATTTGTGGTCTGTAATTGTCATATTCATATAATATCTAATACACCTCTAAGCTACAGTATCTAATCATATTTTGACCAGTTGTCATGTAACTGTTATGACGTGCTTCATTTCTCCACAGAAGAGCTCAGGTGAAGTGACTCTCAAAGACTGCTTGAGGCTCTTCACAAAAGAGGATGTGTTGGACGGAGAAGAGAGACCGGTAAGACACACCGCCCTGCACATTCTTTTATGAAGACGATACTTGGATTACGCAGCTGCAGTATCTCACTGTCTTCCCTCTCCCTCACTCAGACGTGCAACAGATGCAAAGCCAGGAGGAAATGCACCAAAAGATTCAGCATTCAGAAGTTCCCTCAGATCCTCGTGCTTCGTATCCTTCCTACGTTGTCTACACCGTTTGTTTCGCGTGTCCAGCATTTGAACAATCCTGCTAACATGTTAGCATAAATAAATAGACGTTTTTTAAGCGTCTGCTTAGCGACTTAGCGTCTCATTCAGTGAAGAGGCTGTGTGTGCATCATCTAACTGTATTTATTATATTAACAATGGATCCAGTGACTATGGATAATATGAAATTTAAAAACTCACGATTATCTTGCAGTTCCTCTCAGCTTTACAGACTACTTTTTTAGCGTCTTTGAGCTCATTGTTTTGATTTTCAGGCACCCTAATCTCTACTTACATTAACCTATGATTCCAGGAGCTGGCAGCTGTTTTCAGCAAAAAAAATAAGTTATTTATAAACCCTCTGTATATTATCTGCCCAGCACCAAACAGTAGACTGACACAGCTAGTTTTTAGCTTATGAAGGATATTAACTACTTTCAGGGTTCAGAGTGTTAGCTTGTTGCTCAGTTTACCTGTAGGCAGCATTTTAATGTGTGATTTGTAAATCTAATTACTCTGCACAATACACTTCATGTTATCTCGAACTTAAAGTGCTAAGTAGTGTTTTTTGGAAACCAGTGTTGGCTCCTTGACTCAGTGTCCCTCTCAGACCTGAAGCGTTTCTCAGACTCTAACATCCGAACCAGCAAACTCTCCACTTACGTCAACTTCCCCCTCAAAGAGCTGGACCTGCGGGAGTTCGCCTCGGAGAGCAGCGGTAAGCATTCGCCAAAGAAGACACGCTGTCACCGGAGGAGAGCAGAGGAGGACAGTTCATGCACTTTCCAAGGTCGGCTGGATTTGATGAGTACTGCACTAGTGTTGACTGACAGTGTTTGTGTGTCCCTGCAGAGCGTCCTGTGTATAACCTGTATGCAGTGTCCAACCACTCTGGAAACGCTTTGGGAGGCCATTACACAGCCTACTGTAGGAACCCGGCCCTGGGGGAATGGTACAGCTACAACGACTCCAGGTATCATCATATTACCTCACATATCATGTTATCAGGTTGGCAGAAAGCTGTGCAGTCTGAGTATACTGTATGCACCTGCTGTCAAATGAAAATGACTGGCTGCATAAAAGGTGTGTCAGCTTGTTTACAAATTAAATGGGCAGATTGCACGTATGCATGCAAGTGCCTGTGGTTGGGAGTGACTGTTGTGTAATTTCTGTGCCCATATTTAATTAAAGAAATCGTTAAATCCCACAACAATCCTCCGTGGTATCCAGTGTAATAAGTACAGTGTTTGCTGTGTGTCCTGTGCAGGGTGAGCCCGGTGTCCTCCAGCCAAGTTCGCAGCAGTAACGCCTACGTCCTCTTCTACGAACTGGCCCCCTCCCCACAAAGCAAATATCAGACATGTCGGCTCTAGACACTGCAGAGGGGTGATAAGCTGGGCTAAACTCGGCCTGAAAAATGAAGTCAGACACTGCCTGCTGAGAGAGAGAGAGAGAGAGAGAGAGAGAGAGAGAGAGAGAGAGAGAGCTCCACCTGGTGGAGCGAGTACTCCTATTACAGACTGTGAATGCGGAGCTCCAAGACATTGCTGGGAAAGAAACACCCTCTGACCTTCCTCTGAAATGTGTTTTTTTTTTTTTTTTGAGGAGAAGAAGGGCGTGAAAGCACATTTACACTTCAGGATTTCAAGCAGAGCTCAGAAGTTGGGTGGAACTGAAGTGACACGGAGAAAACACGACTTCTGTTGTCGAAAAAAAAGTGTAGAAATTCAGCTCAAGGCACAGCTATGAATCCAACTTAAAATGCCTTGTTCAGAGTAAAAAAAAAAAAGGAACAACATTTAACAGCTGTGCTCGGACCTGAATCTGCATCTCCTTGAGTGGATTTTTCTTTTGCACTTTGAACATGGACACATTATTGTGTGAGGACACAACAGAGACTTGAAACACGCCTCGCACACTGATTGCAAGTTCTAATTTATTCTATTTAACACGTCAGTAACTGAATGTGCATACTGTATATATCATTTAACAGAGCCTCGTGGTTTCCTCTTAGAGCGGCGGAAGTCCACTGGAGAATGTTTTATGTCAAAGCACATTTTATTTTTGTACAGTATTTATGGACAGCACAGTGAATGTAACTGCACTGTGGAAAAGCCAGACATACCAAAGCAGCTGTGTAAAATGCATCAACAATACTTCTTCCAGCAATAAATGCTGCTGACGTTGCATCTCATGTCAGCTCAGAGTCTATAAATGATTAAAATTCAATGTTACCTTACACTGCCTCCTGTTTATTTATTTTTTATTTTTACCCTTTTTTATCCACCCGTCCGGAGTAGTTTGTGAGTGAGCAGTAATAAAAGATGACAGGTTGTGTCTACGTAGGGAAATTGACATACTGCTAAACCAATTAAAGCCGTAATAAACAGATTAATTTGAAATGTGTACTGAATACAACTGACATTGCATTTTTTTGTAATTAGTTGCGTAACCCCTCGGATTACAAAAAACATCTAACCTGAATACTTTTGGATTGCTTCCAAATCAAACCTTGAAAAAACTGCATTTCATCCAAAAAAAAAAAGCTACAACAAAATTGAGATTTTATTTCTTTGAGCATCTCAGAACATGTTAAATGCAAATAAAATCATAACATCGATTATGAGTTTTTCTGTGTTGAACACCATTGATCTTGTTAGCATGGTTGCTATATTTTAATATTCTTCCTTCATATTTTAAGACGCATGATTTAAAATTCTAAAGTAATCCATGACAATTAGCTATAATCCAATTGCACATTTTTAAAAATGTAATCTAGGCAGATCATAGTTTATTTATGTGTTATGATCCATCACTGGTAATAACTGATTTTGGCCACTGGGGGGCAGCAAAACAAATCAAAAACACAACATGTGACATATTGTCACCTTAGAAAGTTGCAAACATGTTAGCAAATAGTTGCCTGTTTAGTAGTAGTAGACACAGAGCAACAATGCCTTTTAGCCTCATGAAGGACTTTATATTAAGCCTCCTTTTAGCTCTGTTTTACTCCTGAGGGAAATAACTGTTTGTCTTTGATTACTAAACTATTACTACTACTGCTCCATTATGTTCACCAGCTAATTTTACTTACTTTGTCTGTCTGCTGTTTGAATGGTTAGCTCCTAAAACTGATGAGCAGTTGGCTAATGCCAGTGTGTGAATAGGTGAATGAGAGATGTAGAGTAAAAGAGCTTTGCGTGGTTGGTAGACTAGAAAGGCGCTACACAGACCATTTACCATTTCATTTTAATCTAGAAATATTATTATTAAAGAAATGTAAAACATTATACTCATAAAAATAAATTAATTATTGATACTATAATAAAAACTCAGAAACCTCAAACATGCCATAACTGGTTATTGGTCTTATTAATTACCAGTATTGGTTATAGCTAGTTCATCTTCATTACATAACAAAGAGAGGTCAGTGTGCATTGCCTGCTGTGAATTTCCGGGCTAAATGAGCAGATTATGGTCAGATTGGATTTATGTCAGAAACACCTTTGACCCAGATAAAACAAGGCCATCTGACAGAGGTGCTGGTTTCAAACTGCACCCACAAGAGGGAGCTGTGTACAGTACTCGTGTGGTTTGTTTGCGTAGACTCATTTCTTTGAGGGTAGCCAAGTGCTGATATTTGCAAAATACATATATGATCAAACCACGTCTAACCCGGAGCTGAATGTTTACTGTGGACACCACTCCCATCTTTACGGTCTCTTCTCTCTAAGTAAACTCTTACCCTTGAGCTTGTTAACGCCCGAGGGAAAAGAAATGTGCGTGTGTGTGTGTGTGTGTGTGTGTGATTAGGTTTCTGGGGTTTAGACAGATGATCTGTTTGTGTGGAGGCCAATTTGTGAGGAGAAAAAGATAAAGATGCAGGGCCGAGTGCTCTTGTAGCTGTAACACTAACTGTGTCTCACCCACAACACGGGGTTAGTCATACACACCGCCAGTGAGATCAATGCCTTGTTAGCCTGGCATACAAGGGTGTGTATAGGCCTGGTATTTATTAATTTTTAATGAATCTGACATGATCCATTTGATTAATATTGACTTCAAAACTATTTGAGACTTCTACATATCATAACAATGTCGTATATCTGAGACCAGACTCCTTTGACAGAACCTAATATCACTTCACAGAACATGGGAACAGCAGTAGACCCATGTGCCAAGTCCCATGTGGTACGACACTAGTCTGGCAGCTTTTTAGGGAACACAGGTCGATATAAACGCTTCAGTTTCCCATCAGAAAAGTCGACAACAAGATAAAACAGTGAAAACACATTCAGCGTACACCTAAACCGATATGGATTCTTTTTAGTTGGCTAAAATCTGTTTTGTTGCTGCAACAGCAGTGCATTACTTAGCTTCCCTGTTGGTCCTCCTGTCTACTTATCCAACCGTGGCCTACTGAAGGAAATACACTGACCATGGATAAGTACTTTGTTTGGGACAGGGGGTGCACATTTGTCATTACATTACCAAATTCTGCAGGTGAAAGTTAAAATGAGTTGAAATAAGATCTAGCGAGAGACACAAAGAAAAGAGAATAATAGATACTCGTCTTCGTGAGAGACATTATAATTAAAAACAAAAGAGCATATGGTATAAGATGGAATTATATAAAATCTATCACAATATCATTTTCATCTGTGTACTTGCAGATTGACACAGATAGGCCTCCCCATCCCCCAGCATGCACTCAGTCCCTCTGGCTCTTATGCACACCATATGGGCTGATCATACAGCTCAGGGTATTAACAGTTGTTTGCCTGCATGGGAGCAGCAATGTCAGTTGACACTTCCATAGCTAATGACCATGCTATTAAACCATGAAGGTCTCATGGGGGCTAAAGTCCACTTTAAAGTGTTAAACTAACATAATGGGAGTTTGGCCTAATGGTCACCTCACTCGAAGGAATGGCACTTTTCTTTACCCTTCGGTACATGTTTTGTAACAGCTTATTAAACCATATATTTTTGTTACTTTGATGAGTATTTGTATTGTGCACAGGATGGTTTGTTACAGCTTTTAATTGGGTTTGTGTTTACCGCGTTGACAGAAAGATATGAACAAACCTTTCTTGTGGTATTGTGGAAAGCTCAGACTTCACAAATTCGTGTACACAACTGCCTATGTCGTAAACTCTGATCTCACAAGTTCCATTTGAAGGCAACAAGTGTTAACCACTATTATTGCACCCAATGTTAATGTTATTATTATTGCCAGCCACTGTTCACATATATCTAGAGGCAGAGTTTCCTATAGGTGAATCAGTGGGTGCATGCATCAGAAAATCAGCAAACCCAGGGCTACCACTAGCTTTAGCAATTTTGTAATCCACGTTTGCACTGATGACACAAGGATGAAGCAAAGAAAGGACATTGGAACTTGCTAGAAAGATCAGTCAGCACTGATTAATTGTGTCTTTACCTGTGAGGAGTAATAATAAGGCCCACATCACTGAATGACTGGCTGGTTTGTTACTTAGTAATATCAGGGATTTGGTTTTGTTGACTTTCTTTCTGGAGTTGCCATGACCTACTAAAAGATCACCCTACTGGAATAGGGTTACATTATCTAGACGTTTAATCAAGTTTCATCAAGTTTGACATTTTGGGACTTACATTGCCTGCTAGTTTAGGGCACATTTGGAGTCCAATATCTTCCAGCCAGGGAAACCAACACAGCGGAGACTATCAGATTGATAGCTCTTAGATGTGCTAGCCTATTTTCTTGCAGAGGAAATCACGTACAGTTAATAAAGGGCCAGCTATCTGGTAGTAAAACGGACATTGCCTAGTCATTTGTACATGATGGACTTTGTTGCTTAGCACTGTCACCTCACAGCAAAAAGGTTCCTGTTCGAAAACTCGACTGAGGTCTTTCTGTGAGGAGTTTGCATGTTCTCACCGTGTCTGATGAACTGCCGACTTGTACAGGGTGTACCCTGCCTTTTGCCCAAAAGTCAGCTGACTCCATGTCCGTGACCCTGATGATTGGTAGCGTTACCATTTGGCCTATTACTGATAATTGCAGTCGCTAGAAGATCCTCATATTTGATTTTATGAATATCAGATCACTGTCCACCAACGTGGTGGCAGTTATAAGATAAGACCAGATTAAATAAGATAAAACAAGATAAGATTATATAGACTTTATTGATCTCACACTGGGGAAATTAGTGTGTGTAGTTGGTGTGGATCTTTCATAGGTGTGAAAGATTGACTGTCTAAGTGTGTCATCCCTGTGATGAGCTGGTGACCTGTCCACGGTGTACCCTGCCACTTGCCCAGTGTCAGCTGGGTTCGGCTCCCATGATCCTGATAAGTGGTACACCACTCCACCAAAGCTTTAATAAATGTTTTGTTTCTTCAGGATAGTCTGGATTTGAAAATGAAGCTTCTGCATCTGACTGTGCACTGACTACTAAACAAGATGGGGTTGCGGTCCTAACTGATAATACTTACAATCAAATTTAACTAATTTAAACTAGCCTGCTCATCTTCATCAACTAATTAGTTTTCTTAAGCGCTGGCATTGTACCTCACCAGAAATGGTTACGGCCTCACTATGTAAAACAACTTTATTCACATTTTATGGAGGAAAATGTTTCTTGTCCGTCCTTGCCGGCAGCTCTGCCTCACCTCTCTGTGATTTTTGTCTGGCCTCCCAGATGAGACCAACAGGGAATTCAGTACCAAAGGTCATTTACAGAGATTCCTGATGGAAAGATAACTTATCTCTTATCTGTTCTGGAGACTTTAAGGTGTGTCTGATGGCTTACGGGCTTGCCTCGTTATACTTGTCTTATCTCATAATATCCTATCCCATCCTGTGCCCTAGACTCCCGTCAGTGTCTGTACTCTTCCAGCGGGTTGGTCTCAAAACAGATTTTAGAACTTCAACTTGCTATCGTACCTCTCTCTTCAAAAAGATGGGATTCATCCCAGCAAGTGGGGTAGCTAAATGCTGTCATCTAAAATTCAATTTTATTTCTCACAGAGAACCCTTCTTTTCCTCTCCTGTATTATCTCAGGTCACCGTATCTTGCGTCTTTCAAGATCTGGAGTAAATCACTCACTTCTGTTTTACTCCCGTCTTGACTATTGTAATTCACTGTTCACCAGCCTGCGCCGCTCTTCTGTGTCCCTGCTTCAGATGGTCCAAAATGCGGCCGCTAGACTTTAACTAATTTGTGAATAAATAGAATTATTTTAATTGCCTATAAATGTGTCCACAGGCTGGAGCCACTTTATATTTCTGAATCATTGTGTTTCCTTGCCCCAGTGAATTTATTTATTCTCTTCTGTATTTTATCGTCTTGCCCTGCAAGATTTGTTTTCCTTCCCGACAATTTTTTATTGTTCTTATTGTCTTTGACTTCTGTGTAGTTTTTATAGTTTTATGTCCTATGTTATTACCCGCGACCACACTGTGTGTGTGTGTGTGTGTGTGTGTGTGTCATCATGGCAACATGTAGTGTCCAGGAGACATCAACTTATAACAGGAACTGTCTGTCTGTTAGTCTGTCCGTAGACAGATTTTGTCAACATGATGGCTTCACAATCATAAAGGATGCAGTCCAGGCGTGTAATCCAAAATTAAGATAAGAATTACTGCAAGATAAATAGTTACAAAGTTAAAAGAGTTCATGTCATAGCATAGCAATGACTACTGAGTAAATATGGGTCAGAACATCACTGTGTTAGCTGGCGTCACGGTGGGTGTGATCCCAGTGCTAAATGGTTTGCAGTTTCTTTTTATTTCCTGTTTTTAACTCTCTATTTCTCTGCAGAGTTTGTGTTGTACAGCACCTTGTAATTGTTTTTTGAAAGGCACTTTATAAATACTTACTTACTTACTTACAAGTCTGTAGAAAAAAAAGGAGAATAAACTTTCTGAGAACCACTTCATTTCTCTAACTTTCTGTTTGTTTCCACAAACACAGCGTCAAAGCTGTGTTGCTATCGCTCCCTGTCTTCCTCCATAGTTTGTCCTCCTTGTCTTTTCTCTCAGACTTTTCTGTGTTGGACCATCAGCCACCCTGGGACCTATCCCTCTCTCCCCTAACCCTCAGGAAAAAGCACCCAGCTTTGACATAGTTGGTCTGTGTAATGACAGCAATGGCATCCATCAGGTGATACACACTGGCCCAAAAAGACTTTTACCATAAGCTTACATTGTGAAAGAAGTGGCTGTAAAACAATGGCTATTTTTTTTGTCACACACTCTGCAAAGTGACCACTGACACAGTGAAAGTTAGGTAAGCAGAAGACTACTAATTTAACATATGTCTGCCGTCTTTATTTTCTCTCTGTTAGTTTTATTTTGGAACAAAGGGCTGCCTCTTGTTCGCCATCGTTTTTTTTTTTTTTTTCTCTGACAATGTCCCCTTTGGTCTTTTCATCATCTTCATATGGCTTATTATTCTATGCTTCCTCTTCCCGTTGGTTCAAAAGACCTGTGGTACAAACACTAACACTCACACCGGCTAACAAACTGAGCTGACATTAGCTATCGGCAGCTGTAGTTCGCAACATGTTATAAAATCTATTATTTTATGGTAGTATAGTTATATTTTACCTAGCCCTTCCCTTTGGTAAATGTCAGCTGTCATAAACTATTACACCCCACTCCATTAATTATTAAATGTTACAAGTTAGCCTTGCCCATCCATTCTTGATCCCATAATTAAGCCTTTGTACATTGAATATTAACTCAGCAGTATATATATTGAAGGTGCTAGTTAGGAATTTATTTATACTCTATAATTGTAACAGAGGTTGCAGTGTTAAACCAACAGAGACACACCATCCTGTTCATTTCTATGTCACAGCTTCTTGTGTCTTATTAGTTTTCAGTCTGACAAAACTGATGTCGACTCTCAGAGACAACAAACAAGTTCACTTCAGTAAACATGTCACAGCAGGAAAAACATAGGTGGGTTTAATAACGGTAACTTTGGCTCACTTACAGGACTTCCCTTATAAGTGCAATGCAGCTATCTTCAATACGCCTGTGAGTTTCCTGCTATGACATGTCTGCTGTTCAACCAGTCCATTGGCAATCACTTGATCAACATCTCAGTGCGGCAAACAAGAAGAGTAAGTCAATCCGTTTAATGTTTTGGCTGAAGCCATGAGCACTCCCTCCCTTATACCTTGCTATGAACTCAAATAGTGGTTAGATGGAGGTTGTCATAGTGTTACAACCCTTTAATATTTTTATAGTTAGCCAGTGTACATAAATCATTAAAAAGAACTAACAATATCAAGTTGCACTTCCTATTACTACTACTACTTCCAATGTTATGAATGAACTTTTGCACTCTGAAGTGAAGCACAGAGACATGGCAAGTCTGTTTATTGTGTGCTGCAACCACTAATTTACAGTAAAAGTGTGTTTGTCCAGGTGTCAATGTCATGTCATGTTGCTAGTGCTACATAATTGACACCTGAAACCTTCCCTGGAACAGCTTGACCTATCGGTTAATTATAGATATATAATGTCACAGAAGTCAATTAAAAGAAAGGGAGGAAAAAGTTAAGTATTACAACAGTTATTTATTACAAGCCTTTTTCTCTCAGCAAATACAGAAATTAGATTCAAAACCCCAGTTAAAGATGAGACTATAATGTCATCGATGTCCAACTAAAATTACTCAAAACATAGATTTTTTTTTTTTAAAAAAAAGCTTCTGTATTTTTATCTTGTGACAGTGAGGTCTGATGACAGTTCTGATAAAGACTCTCTCTCTCTCTCTCTCTCTCTCTCACACACACACACACACAAACACACACAGCTTATTAGAAAATCTGAAACATATTCAAATCCAAAAGTACCAAAGTTATCAGATGTGAAGGGGATTGCAAATTACTTTTTTTTTTTAAAAAAAAGCAAACACTATTAGATTTCTAACTAAAAGTACTTTATGTTTATTTAATCTGTTAATGAAAAAAAAATACTATAAAATACAGTTTTTGTATCACAATGAAAAGTTCTTTTGATCAACTAAAGATTATGTCCTACACTTCAACCTGCAGCCAGACAATCAGTCAAATTTACTTTCATGTCTTCCTCTTGGCCCATGAGATAATCATCATATTGTATTATATTCTGAGCGTTTTGGGCCTTTCAGACAGTCCAGTAAAAAATAGTAAAATGTCCACTTAACAGGGTCAGGATTTCATTTGTTTGACTGTAGGATGTTTCTGCTTACAGTCATAGCCATTCATACCCTTGTTTGGCTATTAACTGGTCTCAGATCTTCCCAGTGTACTTCAGTGCACCAAAGATACCGCCACCTGAAAAAAAGATGAAAAAAAAAGTAAACAGGAGTTCGAAGCAGTTTTCATCATCATTTCTTCTTCGGTCTACTATTTTTAAGTTTTAGTAGCAAGTATCCATGCTATGCTACTATGCTAAATTTCCCTTTTGACTTATGGTCTCAAAATTATTATTTTTATTTTAGAACATGTTGACTCATAATCCATAATTTCTTTATTTCACTTTATTCTAGGTTTCCCCCCGCAGGATAACAAACTTGCACTCCCATCACTACTGCTTCAACCTCAGTTACTGTGCATCTCTTGATAGGATGACATCAAATCTCCAGTGTATCCATGTTAATGGATAACAGGATGATATGTTATTGAGGAAGCAGAAATGAGGTGTGACCTAAAGGGTGTGCTTGTATTGTACTCACCGACAGCAGCCACCCCAGCGATAGAGCCGATGGTAATGCCAGCTATAGCGCCACTTGAAAGGCCTGATGAACTATCCCCCACAGATTCAGTGGTACCAGTTGAGGAGTCTGGGTTGTCGGTGACTGTGCCAGGGGCGGTTGTATCACCTGAGGATGAGGTGACTGAGACTGTGGTTCCTGCAGGTGTTGTGACTGGTGGCTTTGCTGTGGTTCCTGCAGGTGTTGTGACTGGTGGCTTTGCTGTGGTTCCTGCAGGTGTTGTGGCTGGTGGCTTTGTCGTAGTTGCTGTACTTGCTGTGACTAGTGGCTTTGTCGTAGTTGGTGTAGGTGGTATCGTAGTTGCTCCACACAGGAGCACTGCATCAGTAAAAGCAAAAAGACAGAAAACATCTGAAGTATTGAATCATTAAAATATTCTCGGAAAATCAGACTAAATGAGTTCACCATAATCAACAGCATTTATGCAACGCCTTGGTGTTCAAGATTGTGGTCTTCAATATATGTGTAAGAACTACATGTTTTATATTAATAATGGGGGCAATGCCAAAGATAATAAACCTAATCTTTGACTCAATAGTTCCATTACAAAATATGACCAACCCTTTTGACAAACACTATCAACATTTATGACTCTATCTGAGATATGACCTCTATCAATCAATGTCCACCTTCTGTCACAAACCATTAGAAATTGCTACAACAGTCCAGACCATTACCTCCCTATCTTTCCTTTGAAATTAAACGCAAAGCTGTAAATTTATTTTCACAATAAACAAAAGTAAGCTAGCTTACTGTGAGCGTACAGGCCATTTTCATGACATCCCCCCAATCATTTCTTACATTCCTCTGCTGCAAATCATCTGCCAACACCCCTGTCACATTAAATTAATAATCATTATTCAATTTCAATTCAGTTTTATTTATATAGCGCCATATCATAACAAAAGTTATCTCATGACACTTTTCATACAGAGCAGGTCTAGACCGTTCTCTTTATAATATTATTAGAATTATTACAGAGAGACCACCAAAACAGGCCAAAACCTTGGGCAGACTCAAGCTCACCGTGACCGGTTGAGTTAAAGATAGAGAGGGACAGATAGAGAGAGGGGGGGGTGCAGATAGATAGATAAATAGAGACAGATAGAGAGACAGACACAGATGCACAGCAGCAGCATTATGCCATTGAATGCAAGGTTACCTAATGGTTAAGCTTAGTAAAATACATCTTTGGGTAAAGTTTTGTACTGCTTAGGCCAATAAAACACTGGAAAGCTTTCAACTTTTAATAAATTGCTACAATTTCAGACTTTTTCTTCGTCATACTGAAGTAATTAAAATGAAGTTGATGAAGGAAATAAATAAATAAATAAAACCTTCTAATAAGACACCATTTATAAAGAGTTATTTGATGTATTTAATGCTTTATAAATATATTATAAGTTGAATGTCTTTGACTGGTTGGACCGTCTGGACCTTATTAGAAAATGGGACCAAAAGTGCATTAAAGAATGTGGAATAGTGAATATAGATATTATTATTTTTTTTTTTTTTACCTGTGGCAAGAATGCAAAGAGTCAGTTCGGGAAGATTCATTTTGAGCGTTGTCCCAGGGTGAAGTGTCACAAAAACAGGGAATAAATCAGTACGTTGAAAGATGCTCTTTGGTGTGTGAGCTGTGCTGCTGGAAACACAAAAGCACAAACAAACAGACTGAGTTCATTTCTTTCTTTCTTTTTTTTTTTTTGGCCCACATCTGTCATTAACAAGAAACGTACAGTACATCAGACTGAATTAACATAAAACAGATGCTAAACTGTAAAAAAGAAATCTAAATTTTGTCCATTTCAGTTTTATCAAAACAATTAATCAAAATGACATTTGTATTTGTAAAAATGTTGAGTTTTAATTAACTCTTGTGTAAAATCCCAGATTTTCTCTGAGGAAAGAGGAAACATGAGGAAAGCTGAGTTACTTACCTGGGAGGCTCTCAGTGATGGCTTTCTTTTCCCGTAATACCTGACAGTATCCTCAAACACCTGCTTTTATGTCCCTTTTTATCTCACCACCCCATTATCTCTAGCCCTCCCATCTTTATGAGTGTGTGGAATACAGTTGTAGTACTTATTGTACCTTAGAGGAAAATTGGTTTGTAGCCAGGATGGAAATTTTTGTTTCCTGGATGGTAAAGACATAGTCATAAATAGTTTAAATGAAATTAAATGTTATCTAATAATTCGTTCTTGACATCAAATCCCAAGGAAAGGGTATGGTTAGGATTGTTGTTAAAGGGTTTGATATATATATATGAACGTATGGATGACTGGATGAACAATGTAACTTGAGTTCACTGTCCTGGGAAAGAACAATGGACATAGTGGATATGGAGGGGTTAAATAGTTCATTCACTGTTACGGTAAATACTATCAATGGTTAACAACTCGTGGTAGCAGGGAGGAAATACAGTATCTTATCTTATATCTCCTCTATGTGTCCTCTATGTCCTCTGAGCCCAAACTGACCCGCAAAAATGACGTAAAACACAGCACAAACACTGTCTGTACACAGCATTTTGGATTTTGGAGGAAAAATATACTAGATTGTGTCTCACTGCTGCCTGTGTGCACGGTGGAAGAGCAGAGATAAAGAGCCCGGCGCTGTATGTCACTGGTTACTTTACAGAAATAAAGTTGCTCTGACAATTCACTAAATCCACCGAGAAAGTCATCAAGTTGGCAACACTTGTTGGAGGGGTGTGTCCCAGCGTACTGTCTTACATTACGTCAGATTACCATATTGTTTTATGACGGAAACACTGCATCCAGATCAGTCTGCAACAAGAGCTTTTTTTCCACAGGGTTTACTATTCATTATCTGACAGTTTGGCCTTGTTTAATATTAACATCTGACACTGTAACATTATATACAGTATATACAGTGTATGACAGAAACTAAAGATAAGCATAAGGGGTCCCATTTCAAACCGATTCAGTTAAGTTTTGTAATGCTTACCCCAGGGCTATATTTGGTTTATATGGCTCATTCATTGCACATCCAGTAAACACTGGTCAGAGGGATTGCATATCATTTCCCAAGCAGGTGGAGACTGGAATGTGGGCAGACAAAGCAGAAGTAGCAGCCTGATGGGACGGCCGGTAAATTTTTGTCATGCAAAGAATTTGTCTGCTTCCATTCTTCAACTTCACTGATACATCTTTATCAGGAAGATACGTAGGTTATCAATACTTGTTGTGTCTTGGTGGCAGCCAATCCTCAGGATGCCTCACAAGAAAAATGACAGTATTGGTCACTTGCCAAAAGACGGTCAGACTTTATGTTAGCCTGACAGCTATGAATTAGGACTGTGTTGTCTCAGACACAAAAGCAGAAGTGGCATGATATCATATAAATCCCATTTTTGATTGTGATGAGGGAGAACACTGTTCCCCTCCTGTTTCCTATCGACAGTCCACATTGGTCACATTTAACAAAGACCACAGTCTTTCTCTCACCTTAGCCAAATCATTTTTGTGCCTTAATCAATCTGAAACTTTACCAAAATAGATTGCAAAACATTTCAATGAATAATTCTGATGGTGATTAGGGCACCATATCAGAAAAGGTCCTAGAAGGCAATGAAAAATTTCCATCTCTTTTATTGTTCAGTTTGAAAGACTCAGTTTTCCCCTCCACTAAGTTTACTTGTAGAAAGAAACAAATAGCATTAACTTGCTAACATTTTTAACAGACTTGTCACATAGTGTGCATACAAGGCCTTAGTTAATATAAACACTTACAGAGTGAATTGCTCTCTTCGTGCAGCTGTCTGCATTGGTTTCTTTGAATCCTTTAGCTTGTCCTTGAGTCAACAGCACTAGCTATACTAGCCAGCTAGGGCAGCTGGAGCAGTAAAGATTGATCCCACAGGTGACACAAAACAAGGTTACTGTCTGGATGTCCTTCGGTTTGGTCTGCTTGGTACACTGTGCAGCAGATTGTGGCTGAAAGCACACAGTCACCATAGCACAGCAGCATGTCATTTACATGGAAACAGTCATAGCTGCCAATCTTTTCCCAGTAACCAAACTCTAACAAAAACAACCCCCCTGCAACCCAGACAGCATTTACCACATCGATGGGCCGACACAGATGAAATAATCAGAAGTACTTGAGAATAGGTCAGTGGTATTTGGCAGGGAAAGTAATGCGATACATTAAAAAACACTCAATTTTACATGTCTATAATCTAAAAATTAAATTCAAGAAAATTAAACAAATACAATATAGCTTTATTTACAGGTCCAAAGAAGAACAACAAAGTTCTTACGTGACCATCAGTTGGAAAAAAACTGAATGATGATAATATGTTGACTGCATGACGCTTGGTCATGGTTGGATTGATTTGTAATCAGTGAGTAGGTCAGAGCCAAACCAATAAGTGCTTTATAGACTATTACTCTAATCTTTAAGTTGTTTTTGTATTGCAATCAGAACCACTAAATTGATTTAAGTTCACTGTGTGTCTTGTTTGTTGGAATGATATAACTCGGTCACGAAGGGATGTGAGTCATCTGGGTGTCAGAATATAAATAATAAACTTTTGTAATGTTTCCAAGCAACAAAATGCAAATGCCAAGTCATAGACCTTGTGAGACCCCTGAAAAACATAAATCGTGCCATGGCAATTTTTTCCACAGCCTATTAGTGTGGAACCCCAATAGTCTGATTTTTTTTTTCCATTTGACTAGAAGCAATTTGTCTCAAACTACTCCGAAAGCCTGTTACTGTACATATGTGACTTAACTGACCAAACTAATGTACCTTTAACCTAAATCATGATCTTTGCTGGATGCTGGAACCTAACCAAACTGCAATCATTTCACAACACCAATCACATGTTTATTATTGTTACCATGAAGACAAAGATCACCTTACAAAGGTCACCTGAATTATTCCTTTACTGCTCATCCAAAAATACTAACATATTAAGGGGAAAATATCTTAGGAATAAAAAAAAAAAAAAAAAAAGAGTGTATTTTTGGAAAAGCAGATTTTCGGAACAAAATTAGGAAAAAATGGGCTTTTTCGATCCAGTGGAACTATAGTGGTTTCAGAAGAATGGGACGTCAGAACAATGGCAACAAAGTCAGAAAGAACTGAGCTTACCAGACCTCTGTAACCTGCTCCTTATTTCTGCTGGAAGCTAGCAGCTCAAGGCTACATTAGCTACCACTAGCATACCACACTGAAATCTATGTTAGATAGAGTCAGATAGATAAATAGCGAGACAGAGAGAGAGACACAGATACACAGCAGCAGCAAAACAACAACCAACTATAAGCTGTAATGGAGATATGGTAGTGTAAGATGAGATTTGTTTTTTTTTTCATAACTGTTGAAACAAGGACATTTCATCTGAATAGAGGGAAGAATGCAAGATGAGATTTGTTTTTGTGAAGATTTATTTTGATGTTGTTGTATAATAAGTATTTATATTCTATTTCTTAATTCAAAACAGGAACTATATTTTAATGGTACACCTTGCATTTAATAAGTGATTGGCGGAGTGATGTATCACAGTGTCAGTGTTCAGTTGTCCTATTGTTGTGACTGACGTTATAGTAGTCATGTTACACAGAAGTCTCTGTGTTTGCTTGACCCCACAGCCCATAACTAATTTAACTTAGTCAAAGTCAAGTTTATAGTTAACACTAAGAGTAACCAGCGTTACAGTAGCAATAATGACAATAAAAGTATATGCAGTGGATGTCGTGCAGGACCACAGCAGCAGCCACGATCTATGAAGGATGACCTGACTGTTCCAGTAGTCCGAACTAATGCACACCCTTAGACACTACACATGCTCTTATAGACTGTAATAATAGAGGCAGTTGTATTTGACATTTGTGCTTATCTTTATCTTATCTCATGACAATAAATGATAATAAATACTTTCTAGTGATTCATCCTGGGAGTAAAAATAGTAACATAGCAACAAAACTTTGCCTAATTGTGTACTTGACATTCAGCCCCCCTGGGACAAGATGAACCTAAAATAAATATGTAATACCAACAGGTAGAGGAGAGTACAGTTTACTAACAGGTTCAGTGACCTGACTCTTAATACCTACTATGTTTATCTGTATACTATATGACTTTCAAAGTCAATAAATAAAGTTAATAAAATGTATTTGACTCTTGCATCTAGATTTATCTAACATATAATAAAAGGAGCAATGGTTATGGTACTTGAAATTAGGGAGTGTTTGATTACACACTGATATTGCACTGGATTTTTATACTTTTATCCATGGTTGTAGCATAACATCAGGTTACTTTGGTGTACCGTATCGTCTTTAATGGTTTTATACTTATGCTAGGATACATAATCCACTAGGTATAGAGTCTGCGTGTATATACCCGAATCAGTTTGGTAAAATGGTTTGTTCGCCAGTTTTATTGAATAATGTGCTAAGACTAGAATTCATGTTTTTGTGAAATCAGAGTCTTGATGCATGTATGTGTATCTGGCTGAATGTAGACTTGGTCTGAATGAATGAGAACATCGATTTTATAGTTGTACTCTGATGTTAGTTTCACCGCTCATTAAAAACTTTTACAATTTATGGTAACAGGGTGTGTGCAAAAGATGGTGTAAATATGATGTAACGACAAACTGAACTCACATAAAACTGTGCAGTATCCCTATGTGAATCCATGTTTTTCTCTTTAAACTGTTCTTGAATTATCTTTGCCTTTAGGTTTTTCTAATTCAGCTACCAGAGATCTGACAGATGCACGGCTGCTTATGACTGCACTACACATTACAGAAAGGATTATGTTCCCTATTTCAATCACAGTGGAGTGGCAGCTAAAGTGTTCACTGCAAGAACACTTACATCTTTGATGAACTAAGGTCATACCTTTACACTTTTAATCAGCTGGAGCTTTTGAGAATGTCAGAGAAACTCACAACCTGAAACAAACCTGAATCTGCAACAATGTGGTCGTAAGTTTCATTTTGTCTACATTTGCAGAGAACATGAAACTTACCTGTCACAGAGGTCACAAGTGCAATAAGGAAACAAGTTCAAGTAGGAAAAAATTAGACTGATGCAATAGTGTAGGTACTGTAGTTACTGTTATCTGATTCCTGGACTTCAAAGTAAACGCTTGAAACGTAGGCTGCTCTGATGTGAATCTTTAGACTGCTTGAACCCCAGTAATAAAGACAGATATAAATTATATATCTCACAATTTTATGACATTATATAGACCATAGAGAACGACAATTATCAACCAGATGATTCATTAATATATAATCGTCCTTGAAAATTTTGAATTCATTTTAATCAGTCAAATTACTCACTGCAATTCTGGTGGCAAGTAGTATTTAAAGTTAGTAATGAATCAAAGTACCAAAGTACCAGTCGGTTTCTGGAGTTCTAGGCAAAAAATTACACATTATCACATTTAAAAGCCCCCCATTGGATGCCCCTATGGTAGATAAAAAACAGTACCTACGGTGGCCCAGTGTGCAAGCAAATGTGCATGTGCGGTGCCATATACACTCAAAAACATGTTTGGCCACTTATGCATTTCAGTTACATAAACTCAAAATGACTGTACTTGTTTTCACTGTTGGGTTTTGGCAAACAAATTGGCTTTATTAATATTGAATGCATCAATCTGGTTAATACTACACTACACTGCTACACTACTGTGGAGTG
The DNA here is from genome assembly GCA_028641955.1 of Protonibea diacanthus. Taxonomy (NCBI): domain Eukaryota; kingdom Metazoa; phylum Chordata; class Actinopteri; family Sciaenidae; genus Protonibea; species Protonibea diacanthus. Next base: position 14,289,472 of record CM053990.1, read on the forward strand.
GAAGCACGTTGAGTTTCTTATTTCTACAAACAAACAAACAGTAAACTTTATTTCTTTGTGCTCAGTGACCTGATTCAGAGTTTACAGTCTAATGTCCATGGCAGTAGTATGTATATTAGTGTAACCCAGATGTTCTGTCACCTCTAAATATGGAAGCTTACTTGGATCATGCTGAATCTAGATGCCAGACACTCTTTAACACATGGCGATCAGACACTACCCAACAAGACCAGTGAGGCCGGGTCAACTGACATTAAAGGGAGCGTTTACCAGACAGCTGATAGCACCATCTGATGGCTGATAGTCTCATCTTAGCACGGGTGAACTACAGATAGAGAAGTGTTCAGTTTTCTTGAGTTTATTTTGCATTTCAGTGACTGTAAAAAAAATAATAATAATAATAAAAAAATTTTAAAAATCAGATCTATTAGATTATTATTACTCAAGCATTGATGTAACAAGGACAGGATTTTACTGTCTTAGTTGAGTGACAGAGCTGGTAAATATATTATAGGACTATATTATAGGACTACTATATACTATACTATACTATATACTATATATACTATATATAGACACTATATATAGGACTGCAAATAATAATTACTTTCAGTATGGATTATTTAGTTAGTAGTATAGTTTGTAAAAAAAACAAAACAGAAAAGAAAAAAAGAAAATACTGACAAACACCCATCAGAGCCCAAAGTGACGCCTTCACAGTGCTTGTTTTGTGCAACCAACTACCCAAAACCTGAAAATGATTAAAAATAAATGAAAATGATTAAAGTTATTGTCAAAATATTTGGCAATCAATTTTCTGTCCGTTGATTAACGGATATATACTCTTGGATTGTTACATTCACAACAAAGCATAATATTTTAGATGTACTAGAAAAAGAAAGCAGCATGAAAAGAAAAGACTAAAGTAAAATACAAATGACCTCAATATTTGATTAAATGTGTGTTTCATTCTTCTGCTATAAAGACACCATCAAAAAATATATATATATATATATATTAACTGACTTTTAATGTAGTTCAAGAAGTAGGTCAACCAGAAAATAAAATGAGTTACATAAACAACAGAAATTATTGTGAGCGCCCGCCCCCCCCCACCGGAAGTGCCACTTTCATTCCGGCCGGGTCAAGACTTTTATTTTGACAGTCGCCGCGGAAGCTTCCGCTCGTTTCCTTTGACTTTAGCTCGACAGTGGTGCTGCTGCTGCTGCTGCTGAGCCTCAGCAGTGTGTGTGTATGTATGTGTATGTGAGAGAGTAAGTGAGTGAGTGAGTGCGAGAGAGAGAGAGCGAGAGAGGGAGAGAGAGAGGGAGAGAGAGAGAGAGAGAGAGAGAGAGAGAGAGAGAGAGCTGTCTCTTATACAAAATAGCGTGTGTGGTGGTGGATGGTGGACTGTTCCCGGTGAAAAACACCGACCCCCGGCCTCACGAAAAATGCCTCACCGCCGCGCGTAAACGGCCGAAGCTCGCGGAGGGGGAGAGAGTCAGGTCTCCAGGCAGCTTTAGAGGAAAATAAAAGGCAGGATGTTGCAAGTTTTAGCTTGTGGCGCCGTAGTTTTCCCCGGTCTCTTCTTCGCCTTCAGGAGGATCCTGCCGTGTGTGTTCAAACACTGGAGCGATGCCGACGTGGTGCTGGTCAGCGAGAGGTAAACTGGCTAAAACCATCACTTTACACTGCACAGCCTGATGAAATAACACCTAGCATTTAGCCTTTTTTTTTTTTATAGCATTTGACCTTGCTTAGTGTGGCTTGAAGCTAGTAACAATTGTGGCTCGTTCAGTTAGCTTAATGTGCCTGTGTTTTCTGTTTTTAATGCCTGTTATGTATATATACTGCATTACCGGGATGTTTAAGTGGATTCATTTGTGTTTTACTATTTTAAATGTTGCTCTCACCGTTACAAAATTTCATACCAGTCTTTACAATGATGATTTGCAGATATCACAGCCAAACTGTGGGTCCCTGCAGCAATATAAAAATGCTATAACGTTTGTAATGCCATAAAATACAAGTGCACACTGTGCTGTCATAGATATGTTGGATGTTTAGTTGTATCTGTTCGTATGTGTGTGTGTGTGTGTGTGTGTGAAACTGATCCGTCTGTGAAGCATATCATGTGTCCACCGGCGCTCCAAAGTTGTGCTAGCATGCATGTTTTCATTGTCACATCCAGTATGTCATTAAAGACCCTGCATCCATTGTAAGTGGTCCACACAGGAGGACGTGAACGAACCCAAGCCTTGAGCTCGGTCCATGTGTTGTAACAGGCCAGCCATCACATCTGCAGCCTCTTCTGTAACTCAACATCTCACGGGCACTGAGTTGCAAAGTAATAATTAATACAGTTTGTGCATGTGTGTGCTGTGTGACTTGCTCACATGTGCACAGTTCAGTTCAGTGCTCATTTGTACGCTGTCACTCTTGCTAATCCTCCCCTGAGCTCCGGTCAGGGCCGACTGCTGAGTTAGCTATGCACTGGAAAACACTGAACTCTACTCTTGGATAACGCTTCCACTAATTTACTAATGCTCATCTAACGGGAAATGTTCTTCTTACAAGCGTCCGTGCCTTGGGGGATGTCACACTGTTTGTTCAGCACCCAAACCGGCCTTCTAGATTCTACTGTATCTCCTCTGTCACGCAGATCACAAGCCTGGGCCATGATAGTAGTCTTTGATTTTAGTGGAACAGTTTCAGCACATTCACCAGAAGTCCAAAGTCTCAGTGTATTTGTCAAAAGTAGTAAGTCATTGTGTGAGTTCAGCTCATTTATCTACAGTAAAAATCAAAGCATACACAGCCAATACATGTGACAATGCATGGCAGTTTATCTATGAACTATAATGCCCATATATAGTTTTTTTTTAATAGTAAATTACATTAATGTAGTTAGTGATGTAGCAACCATTTACACAACTGTGATGAGTCCATTTAATCACTCTGTTACACCGTCATATCACTTAGCCCAGAAGGGAACGCATGCCATATTTGTTTGTGAGTTAAAGGGATGCTGATGTGGTGGAGCACTTACATACTGCAGATGGACTTATGAGAGACATAATAAATAATATTAGTCTATACAGACCATCCAGAATCGTGGATATATAAAGAGACTTGGATACAGTGTTGGAGGCGCATGAAGCCAAAAAAAGTTTCATTTCTGGGCCTAAAATTACCAGAATCTTCCGCTTATGCTTCCACATTGTAAAGCCCGTAAAGCGAGTGCACCAGAGGCTTCTTCTGCTGACCGTGCTGCTAATTTCTAGTTCAGCCCTGCGCTAACTCGAATGAAAATAATATGCATGAAACGAGCGGAGGTTGTGACACAAATTGATCTTACAGCTGTTTCTTTCACAGTGTAAGCTTATGGGAAACAATGTGTTGAGCCAGTCCCGGGGAGTCACATGATGCCATTACTGTCATTACACAGTTTGGCCACTATGTTAAATTGGCTTTAAAGCGTGGCTCACTTCCTGCGGCCTCGACTAGAATAGGTCATGCTCTAAAAATCAGGCATACTACAAATCCCACAATGCAACATAATAGTGCCCACATCTTTTAACAAATTTGACCACCCCGAACAGCCAGTGTTAGAAGCGACCGTGTTCTTCAGGGTTCAGCTCAGCCTCTGACTGATTTCAGATTTCAGAAGTTAGCATTCTTTCTTCTCCATTTGTTTTCTCTCGTCTCGGTACGTTTGTGAAGCAGTTTAATGAAGCCTCAGGATTTAAGTTTAACTCCAGCTGAAATATTTTTATCTTGCACGGGTTGTGTTTTTGCAGCCATTCATGCCATTCATGCAAATTTTCCATCAAAAGTCGCATCCACAGGTTATGTAGTATAAAAAATAAATATTCTACATGTGTAAAATTGCTGGAATGCTTCTTTCAAATGAAGGCACTCAGGGAGGGGCTGCATCTGCTTTTTACAGTGTCAGTGTTTAGGTAAAGGGATACTGGTTCAACAGGATACATGTAACACCTTACTTTGTCATCCTATACCTCCTAGATGTTGTCTTTCCATTAAACTCGGCGCCTTTTCTCATCTACTTAGCATTTTTTTCACACGTTTTTTTAAACACTGCGTTCACATCGTATTGGATTTCTCCTAATGAAGGGCAAATAACGGCTCCTGTTGTTTCTTTTTGCAGTTTATCATCAACTAAGGGTGACCTGGCATGCAGTGTCATGCTGGGCTGTGTCAGCACTGTAACTTTTTAATGTAGTAAAGTGGAGATTACTTCATCAGTGTTACAAACAACATTTAAGAAGTTGTTGAAGAAGCGAGGATAATCCCAAGCATCGATAAAGATAATCCACACACAAATAGTTGCTGAGAGGCAGCTGAGAAAGCCAAAACAGGATGAAATTATACTATTCTTGCATATAAACTGTAAATTTAAGCATGAGAGTGTTTACTAACAGATAAAATAAAGAAGCAAATTCTCACGCTTGTAACGAGGTAACATTTGTCATTTGTGCTTGAAAAATGCTGTTAATCGAATCTCAAAATAGTTGCTTATTCATTTTTGGTTTCAGCTCAAGTCATCTACTGGCCGTTTAAGACATCTCAGACTAATCATTAGTCTAAGCTGTGCTTTGTACTCCACAAAAAGACAGCCTTCCGTGTCAGCCCGGTCAGCCACACAGGGAGAACTTCCTTATATGTGTCCAGTCAGTGTCTGGAAAAGAGAGAAGTGGGTAATAAGAGTCAGCAGCAATAACCATCATGACTGAACTCACAGAAAGATAAGTAATCATACCCATCACATAGCTTGCTTGGCAGGTGATCTCTAATAAGCGTTGATGCTGAAACACAGCAAAAAAAAAAAGAAGCAAAATATAAAACAGGTGCAACCTTAACCTACTTTAAAGAAAAACGCTTGACTTCACAGGAGATTATAATACTCCTCATCGCCCGGCACACGCTAAGCTTAAGAGTCTCGTGGCTGCAGTTACCATGTGCCTTTTTAAGTTTCATACAGCAGCAGTGCTCTCAGTGTTAAGCACTTACAGATGGTTAGCAATGCTTCTTACCTTTGTGGACCTGGTGCCTCTGCTGCAGTTTACCCATACACAGAGGGTGTCAAATAACCACCATCAAAAGCACCTGAAGTTAACATAAATGTCACTTCAGGATTACAGTAAATTGGATGTTTGCTCGTCAGTGTAACTCAACAAATATATGTGATGTGTACTAAATATTATACTCCTACATAAAAGGGATGGATAAAGTGTTTGGTACACCTGACGTTACTGACTATGATCTAAAATATTACAGTTGTTTTTCTCAGATGTAATATCTATGATAGGGGTATCATAAAAAAAAAAAAATAAATTGCCCAACTTAAACAACTGATGTAGATTTTCCCTTTTTATATTGAAGTTTGTGTGTCTCGAGACGACCACTGACAAGAGGCCACAGTTTTACCGCCTATATGGCTCCAACTAATCATCAGTTATTCTATTAATTTTGCTTAAAGCGACAGTTTGCATTGAAACGGTGAATTGATAAGCCAAACTATTAAGATGATTTTCTGTCAGTTGCCTGATTGATTAATTGTTTATTTACGACTACTAAAGTGGTTAAGGAACGGTGCAGTTAGCGATGTAGCTGTATCCATTTGTGCGATTGAGGGGTTGTGATGGCGAGAGAGCGAGAGAGCTCCTTCTTGCCATGAAATGCACTTTACCCCGCTTGCTTTTTTTTTTTGCCTCTGCTGTCACTTTTTCTTTTGCTCTGCTGCAGCGCCAATGGCCACAGATTACGTAGCCCATTTACTGGAGGAGAAGAAGAAGAAGAAGAAGAAGAAGAAGAAGAAGAAGAAGAAGAAAAAAAAATCACCTCTCCTGACTGTCAGACACTGTGTGTGTGACAGAACATGAAAGAGCAAGTGGTCCGTATATAACGAAACAGTCAGTAGGAAGACGTGATTGCGGTGAAAGGGAAGCCGAGGTTGCTTACTGGCCTGACACAGCAGGAAAAGAAAAGACAACATTGCTGGACAAGGCAGGGAGGCATTCTTCCCATTTCCCTCTCTGCACGCTCCTCACCCCGTCAACCTCAACCTTTCATCAGCAGAGAGAGAGGGGGTTATTGCTGGACACACAATGAATGGGTTGTGTAAAAATCTGGGTCTTGTGATAAAGTATGCAACCATACAGCACGAGAATGCAGCCAGGCGTGGGGGTAAAATGTGTGTGTGTGTGTGAGTGGTTGTGTGTTTGGGGGGGGGCAGGAGTAGGGAAGAGAGAGAGGCCAGTTAGTCTTTTCCAGCTCAGGCCAGTCGTTTTGTAGTTGCTGGTCATGTGGTCTTCGTTGCCTTGCCGATGCTGGAGTCATGGCCGCATTCCCATGGAGATTGGTGTGAGGTGGCAGCAGGTTCAAGCAGGAAACCACACAAATACACTCTTTGTTTCTCAATCTTACCATTTGCAACACACTATAACTCGTTAAAAAAGAGAAAGAAAGCGGTCTTTATTGGCCTTGTAAAACTAGTCATTATTTACAGCAGGACTAAAAGTCTTAAGCTTTTCTTGCGCCGGTGGGAATACACAGGTCGTCTCAAGTCCTACTAACTGAGACCTGAGTCGAGCTCGGTCCAAATGATATTCACTCTAATCAGATTTGGTCAAGGTCCAGTTGGCTAAGGTTTTAGGCTTTGTAACAATATGTCCAGCACCCAAGTGGATCCATGAATATCCTATATCAGGTCCGATCATGTGCAATGCCATTGTCATCGTATGGGAAAAGTTGTGTTTTTTGAGGCAGACAAAAAGTGGGTACTGTGAAGTGTCAGAAACATGACAATTTCTGCTCTTATTGACTTTAGATGTTCATTAATTAATGGGGCATCATGCTGTTGTCATTGGTTGGATCTGTTTGGGTCACCTCTAGCATCAGGTCTAACTTTCCTTGGATCTTTTTTGGATCTTGCTTGTGGATCAGGTATCGTTCAGACCAAAGTTTTGGATCCCTGAGCCCCTTGTGAGAAAATGACTGGACTGACGAACAACACACCGACAATTTTGTTATTTTCAGATACCAACAGTGGTGGAGAAATGTAAGTTGTCCTTACGGTGGTTCAAGAAGAAAGACTGTATGGCCATAAAGGGTTTATACCGTTGGGAGCGTGAATGTGCTCAATGAATTTCATCTATTACGTTTTGAGATATTGTGTGTGCACTGTGGAGTCCCTAAAATACAAAAGGTTCATCCTCTCTGGACCATAAACTGATATGAACTGCCTGATGATGACTGTAGAACAGTGGTGCCTAAACTTTTCCCTTTTGAGGGTCAGAACTCAAATTTAATGGTGGGACATGGGCCAAAAGCAAACACCAGTTCAATTGAAATGAAATATATTGTATTGTTAAGATGCAAAATGGTCCTCGGATCCCAAGTTCCCTTAATTCACTGTCTTCCTGTGTAGAGTAATTCTTCCTGCCATGCTCAGATGATGGAAAAATAGTTCCTAATTAGGGGGTCCTACATATTGTAAGAGTGTGTTCACTACACAAAAAGTGGTAGTTTTTTGGATATCTTATAAACAACTTGGACGAACAGACCAACTGACTGACATCACCTTGTTTATACGGCAGAATCTTAGTAAATAAATACTGTAAATGATATTATTTCTGATCTTTTGACTCAATCTAGACCTTCAAACCCAATGAATCCTTCCGTAATCCCTTTTTTATTTAGAAAAGTATAGCTCCAGTAGTCCTATAGGGGTATTTATGCAAATGCAGTTTATTTCTGGTGGTAAAATGAATTGGTAGTCCTCAGCTCAAATCTGTTTACTGCTGTCCTAGTACAGTATTAATCCTAAACAAGGCCTGCAAAGGAAAGAAAATGCATGAATTCAATTTGCATGAGATGCTATGTCACAAGGTAACTTGTGTTTGTCACCATTCATCGCTGTAGGTGGTGACGTAAACCAGAACCACAACGTGCTGGGAAACGTTGAAACATTTAAATGCAGTGGTGTGTTAAAGGGGTGACTGTCTCTAATGGCTGCAGTGAGTGTCGGGGAATGAATTACATGTTTTCTGATTTCAAAGCAGCTTACTGTCAGCGCTGCCAAGTTGGAGAACAGCCAGCGAGAGAGCTCGTCTGAGCAAAAGCAGCCATTCATAGTTTGAACAAATTGGTGATATAATCCAACGTCCTGTTTAAAATGGCCACAAAATTAACTCTGTTGAAGCGTTAGGGGAGGGAAAAAACGCATCTGCAACTTGCTGACTGTAAACTGAACATTCAGCAAGTTTCTTTCACTATAGTAAGGTTAGAAAATTATGACGCGTGAGTACACTCTTAAGATGCAAGGCCTGTGAATGTTATGTATGCAGTGTCCCACCTCACACAGTGACACTTCAAATAGAGATGTACCAAGTTCTCCTATGTCACAGGTCTGTTTATAGACGAGGAAAGTCGAGGCCAAGCACTGCTAATCCCATGATGGTACACTGAACTTGTAGGCCTGACTGCTGTAGTAGTTCACCTGAAGGGACACTTGATCTAGATTTTTTTTTTTTTGCCCATGGAGCTATCGGTCACATGGATAGGATAGTAAATCGAATGTAATATCTTGGGTTAGACCAATGTGGCAGATTTTCCAAATAATCTTTAATTTAATATCAGGTATGAGTTATTAGTTCATGTGGCTAACCACTTTTTCTTTGTACATTTCGCTGAATTGTTGTATCTCAGACCCAGAGTTACTCTACCACTAAGTGTCCAACCGCAACACTGAAAATCTTTCGATGGACTGGAGATCAGAGATAAAAGATAGAAAATTTAATTTAAATTGAATGAGCATGTTTTATAGTCATAATTTATAGATCAAAGCTTTATCCAATTGAGGAATACCCAAACTCATGGAAAGACAAAAAGCTAAGGATATTACCTGCTCTCTGTTTTCACTGAGGTTGAAAGGGAAGGCCTGTGTAGGCTTGGGTTAAAGTGGGCGAACCTTAAGACCTCGTGTAACCCTAGAGGCCTTGGGTTAGGGTTAAAGTCTTACATCTGTTTCCGGTTTTTAGACTGTTGGTTTGAATGAAAGTCTTGGGTTTTAAAAGTTGATCAAATACAAACTATATTTATTTAACTCTTAATCTTATTATAAACTCCACTTGCCTTCATTTGGTCTTGGCACATTTAACCATCTATTCTAGACAGTTTGGTCTGTCACCGAACCGATTACATTGCTCTAACCCTAATGAAAACCAATGCTGCCTATAAAAGCATAAATATCCATACTATAAATAAACCCAGAGATGATAACATTCAAAGATATTCTAAAAGCAATAAAACGGGATTAAGGGTCCACAATGTTGCCTCTGTGAGGCTGTACTCATTGTCAGTGCAGCGATGCTTAGAGCTACATGCTAATGTCAAGTAACATGTCGTGTTAAGCTATGTTCACCACCATAGTTGACCTTGTTAGCATGCTTGCAACAGTTGCTTGCTATTAGCACTAAACACAAAGTACAGCTGAGGCTAATGCAAAGATATATGCACACGGTGCTTGAAAAGTTATGTTTAATATCATAAAATCTCATCTTGTGGAGAGCATCAGTGTCTATACAAATCTCATTACAGTTCATTCACTGGTTGTCAGGATGGATTGCAGTTGTTCAGTAGTCGTTGAGATCGTTCAGTCTAGACCAAAGTGGTGAATCGACTGACGTTACTATGGCTAGACACATTAAACATAAATCCTGATTTTACAGTCGATGCTGTGACTGCTCAGTATGTGATTTATGAATATTCATGAATGTCTTGGCTCAGTCGTTTTACATGACCTTTCTCTCTCAATGTTTTTGTGTCTTCCCCAGACTGGTGTCTTCTATCCATGCCATCATGGCAACCACGGCCGGAGTCATCGTCGTGTCATCATGCCGGGGCAACATCATTAACGACAGGTTAGGCTCGATGCTATCAATTATTTAAAGCTCATTCGTGAAACAGTGGTTACTAGTAATAACGCAAACACCTCCCCTGATTTCCCACTCATTTACCTGCAGCCACTAGAGTCATATCAGATGGTTAGAAACAAGAACGGGGAAGGGACGTTTCTCTCGTAAGATCAACGACCCACACTGGACACAAAACACAAAACAATGCTTTTTACTGATGTGGGGAAGTTATAGAAAGGTTCAACTTTATGCAAATGTCCTTTTTACATATAATAACAACAGCCTAGCAGCAGCCAAATCATGTTTGCTTTCATGACTCCTTGAAACACAAAGAAAATGTTGTTTTCCACTGCAGTCAACCACCTAAAAATACAAAATGGGAGAAAAGTGGTCAGTCTCTTCCATTTCTCTAATATACAGTGGCTTTAACAAGCTACCCAAGTACCTATGCATGAGGGAACATCACCCTAAACGTAAAACACGACAGACAAGATCAGCATCTTTGTATCTGTAGGTGTGAACGCACCGTTAGCATTGTGCTGTATCTTCCTGTCCAGTGTTGCATGTTTCTTTGAATCTCTTTTTAGTTTCTTTGCTATCTGCTGGGTCTTTCCTCTCAGAAAATCAGTTTCTGCTCACCCACACTACATAGACTTATTACTGTATATGCTACTGCACTTTCTGATTAATTTGAATTAAAATGAAGATGTTAGGACACAAGTTACACGGTTTTCACCTAGCAAGTGGTTCCTAAATGCTTAAGCAACTGTTATGTTTTCTATAAAAATAAGTTTTTTTCACCCATTTTCTTCTCAAGGACATTCTACCTTTACATGCTAGTGTTAGCATAGCATTAGCCTCCCTTATGCATTTAGCAAAGTGTGACGCTAAGCTAATGCTAGCACCATTAATCCTACTGAGTCAGCAGCCATACGCGGGCAGGCCCACTTCCAGGCTGCTAATCTCAACTGCCCCTCCCCGTTCACCCATAGGGCTTAATTCCTCCACAACGCTGCTCAGTTCTGCTGTGCTGTGACGTGCACAATGCCTGGAGCTTATCAGACACATGCTCCAGAGTCAGACCCGTGAATACTCTTAATACTCCCTCACAATCTGTCACTTCATTTAGCCTTCATTGGCTCAGTTGCAGGAACGTTAGCGACGGTTTGCAGTGGAAAAAAATTCCCAATACTGAGGAAATGCTATTGCAGGTTTATACATTTAAATTTATACCTGCACTGTATTTATAAATATCCTATATCATACTCTGCACATTACTGCACTGCACTCCTTGGTTAGATACTAAACTGCATTTTCTTGTCTAAGTACTTGTTACTTTGTTCAATGACAATAAAGTTGAATCTAATCTAATCTAATCTAATCTAATCTGATCTGATCTAATCTAATACAATATGTTGAGCATACGCCGTGCTAACACATGAGTAATTTTGTGTTCTCATCGCTGCTAACAGCTAACCTGACCAATACTTATCACAAAACGTCGGTGTATCTAAACTTGGGACTAGATTTGATCATTTCATGTCAGTTATAATAAATAAAGAAGTCAGATGGGATAAGAAACATGAGCTCACAGATTTTAAACAACATCGCGGTTTTTAGACAGTGTGACCTGGTTCAAATCTGAAATTTGGCTATAGGCCATATTTCGGAGTTTTCAAACTGTGATAGAGAACTCACAGTCTCTTTGGCATGTTTCTGTCAACTGACATATGCCGTAGGCTAATAATGATATAATTATGATCAGCTTATATTGGCCCTATGAGTCACTGTTAGTTGAAATGAAGTGGTTAAAATAATACAGCTTTTAAAAACCCGTCTGACTGCTTGAGTTTCTTCCCCCGCTGACTTTGTTTTAACTACGTCTTCATATTTCCAGATTTTAGCAATGGACTCTGGTGAGAACATTGTCATTTAACAAACAGAAATGATGCCAACATTGTAATGGACTGGAATTATCTCTTAAAACCGCTCAACACGTTGATGTTTCACAGTACTTCCTGATGACACAAAACAAAATTGCTGGGTCCTAAAAAATACAATAATACAAACCTAGAGTACACAATGAAGAGGTAGATGCCGTGTGAGTATAAAGAGCCAGTTAATCAGTATTTTGCTTTGCCCTTAATAAAGCAATTATTCCAGTCTTTCCACTGCAAACCACTCCACAGGAAACACAGTGTACACCGTTAGATCAACTCATGTAGTCTTATTCTGAGCTGTCTGTTGTGGCTTACTGCTCCTAATCTCCATTCACTGACCTTAAGAGCTGAAGAATCCAGCCAGAGGTCAAAGGTCAGTAGTTCAGCTCTGCCCTGCAGCTTTACTCCATTCTGTCCACATAATTACCCATCACTGTAATCAGTGCTCATTAGAGTGCTGCAGCCATCCAAGTTGTTTATTATGCTGTACTTACATAAGCCTGCCTTAAAGCCTTTGCATATGTTCAGAGAGGCATATAGGTTAAATGAGTGTCTATGGGTGTTTGCCTCCACTGACACTAAAGGGCATTCAGTTTATCATCTACTGGTGCTGAATACTGTAATAATACTTAATTATTAACCATGAGATGACTGATTTTACCTTCATAAAATAAAGTAGAAAATAATTAATCACTGTCCATTTGTTTTCACATGATTCACATTTTTTGTCTTCTTGCAGACAGAACAGAATATGTCTCTGTTCTTCAAAGCATCTTTTGACCAAATATTTTCTGTTTGTCATCAAAGCCTGATTAAAATTATTGCCAGATGTAGCCTTTGCCCCAGAAGACCGGGGGCCAAGTCCACTTATGAAGTGAGGTTGCTTTCATAATAGTTGATCCCTTGTTGCGCAAACCATTTTTTTTCCTTCCACCTCCAAACTCCAGCAGGTTATTTCCCGATCCTCAGAGAAAAGAGGCTGTTTGTGTTGAACCTATTACTGATAGAAAAAAAAAAGACACTCATGTATGATTTCATTGTTCAGTTTTTTGAGGCTAACGCTAATGTGCCACCAGGCGCACAGTTCGGATGAAACATAAAATTGCCTTAGTCTTAAGATTACAAAAAACTTTGACTGCTGCTCTGCATGTGATTTCAGCGTGTAACATTTAGAGCACGTAGCACAACACCAGTTGAGCATTTAGCAGAGTGCTGACCTGTGACTGACTACCATAGCCTCTGTTGTCTTTTAAGGTTTCTGCAGTGGGAGGGGATTTTACAATGAAGTTTTATCTCAAGTTTTTCTGTTATATCTCAAGAGGTAGCACAAATGTGTGGTCTTACTTATGGTAGCATAAGTTATCCTTGCCTTTGACGTTGGTTCCCAACGGCAGGCGTTAAGACTTCTCTATACTATCTTTCAGAATCCATCGCTGTGTTTCCTGTTTTTTCCCTGTTCCTAAAAAGTGCAGTTTGTCACGTGGACTCGGTTTGATGCAGCAGATCTCCCCGCTCATGCAAACATGACAAAACCATTGTCGCATGAAAATGAGACAGAGGAAAACAATCTATATTATTTACATGTATTTTGTTTGTTTCTTCCTCAGGCACTGGTTGGCCACCTACTTTGTCATCTGGTACGGTGTGCCCTACATGACATACGACATCTTCGCCATGTATCTCAGTCACTACTATCGCTTCCGCATCAAAGGGCACGAGGAGTACAAGCAGCATTCGCTGAGGACCGTAAACTCCTTCGTCCGCAGAGAGTTCCTGCTGGTGTTGCATCACATCGCCCTGCTCACTATCCTGCTGCCTGTCACGCTGGTGAGGAGGAGGAGGGGAGGGAGGGAGGGAGGAGGTGGTGAGAAAAACGAGGGAGGGATTGTAGGCAGCATCGACGAGGTCCTGTTGTCAGTCGTCAAGGGCAATAATAAAAAATCTGAATGTAGTAGTGATGGATAGCTTGCTGCATTGGCTGCTGGTAGGATTCACTGTCCTGCAGTGCTGGTGCTAAAACGATTAGCATCACAGATCTCGATCTTCATCTGCACTGTGGGATTACTGGCTGTTTACTACAACTGTCATGGATATCGTCGGGTTATATTCAGTGTGCGTCAGTGACACCCGTTGTTTTAGGTTATTTATTTGTTTATTTATTTATGGTTTATTTGATAGGGACAGATACGGTATACATAGACAAACTGAAAACAGATACCCGATGCGAGTATCGTAGCCTTTGTAGCGGATGCTAATTTGCAACTCCCGTCCCTTTTAAGGGCTTTTATGAAAATAGGAGATTAAGACAGTAAAATTAAAAGACGGTAGGCTGAATACAAAAAGATACATAAAGCCTGCATGTAATAAATATTGCTTTTAGACACAAGAGCAGGTTAGTTGCTGAATTAAACAGTGTTTGGTAGCTCTGTTAAAAGTGGTGAAGTTTGCAGAAAATCTAAAGTGATCTGATAGCGAGTTCCAGGAAAGCTGTCTGAGCAAAACATGAAACTCGAAGCTTCTCTGGTGGAGCTGCTGCAGCTCTGTATTTGAGTTAGATTTTGCTGTCTACTATTATGCTGCACAAAAAAGTAGAAACTAGTCAAAAGAAAGTGAAACATTTTTTTTCTCATCTACAGACTTTCAGAGCAGAAATGATTAATCGATTCATCACCAGAAAACTGACCTGTAAACATATTGCTAACAATCTAGCAATTGTTAGCAATTTCAAGCAAAAATAAGAAAAATTCACTTATTCCGGCTTGTCAAATGTGAACTTTTGCAGTTTTTTTTGTTTGCGATGGGAATAAACTGAATATTTTGGGGTTTTGGACTGAAAAACAAACCCGTTTCCTGATAATTTACCAAATGAGAAATCAATCACACCACAAAATCAGCCCTATCAAATTAAGGTGTGCCTCTGTGAGCTGTTTACATTATACATCACATTAGTCCTGACCAGTTTTCAAAGCAAACCGCAGTGGTTTTAATGGATTGAATGTTTTTTTCAGGCAGCCATTGGTGTCTCTTTATTTCAGCATGGTACAAAACTCAACTCAAAAGTTGAAACTCACTTCTGATAAGTCATGTTTTATTTTAGTACTGTCCACTTCCTGTAATGCGTCATTAGTGTGTGCTGTAATGCAGTGCATTGTTTTCAAATCAATCCTTGCTTTAAGCTGCATTATCTCCTAATGATCACTTAAGTGGCAACAAACAAATAGTTTTGATGCTCACTGTTATGGATCACATATCAAATGATTCTCATGTCTCCGCAAGTCAGATTTCAATGTCTGCTGATATAAATGGACGTAGAAGCTTCCTGGAATGTTGGAGATGATATGCAGTACATTAGTATGCAAACATGCTAATCCACCTGGTCCTTTACACATCTGTCATATCACTGCATTATCTATACAATACCTCAGAATTGCTACACACAAGTGCATGGTTTGAAGCTGCTTGCTGCTTATATATTGTGCTAATTAGAGGTCTTCAGTACATGTAAGAACTCAAGTCTTTAACTCTGAACACTCAAACTGAACTGACTACATTGAATCATCATCTTCACTCACTGAACCAGTGTTTTTCTTTATTTTAATGGAGTTTCTCTCACTTGAGGCTGAAAGCATCATTATTAGGTCAGCTGGCATTCACAGTGCTTTACTTCCTGTTTGGAAGCTTGGAAGGCCACAAAAGCCACAGAAACAATCATGATAAGATGGCTATTACAAATAAGCAGCTGCTGAGCTATTAAGCCTTTAACCAGTGGTACAGACTGAATAATGAAGTGAATGAAAACAGTTTGAAGCAGCAGCAGACTGAACTTAATACTGAAGAAGAATCAACGCTAATGTTGAAGCAGATTTTCTGTTGTATGTACTGACGTGCATTTGAACAGTGATGTGATCGTAGTCAACAAACCATATAAACCATACTAACTATAAATGTTAACGGTACACGGAGGTCGCAGTATGGTTCATACCTCAGTTTAGGAGTTACAGTTTGGTGCAAGTTCGGTACAGCGCAGGGAAAAAAACAAATACATAAGCATGTTTCTTCTGATTTCTTTTTTTTTTTTTTTTTTTTTTGAATAGACAACACTGAAAGTGTCAAAGACAGAACAAATCTCCTTGCTGATAACTAAGGTTCATCATTTACAGTATAAAGATCATTTCAAAGAACATTTCAAACACTTTGCAAAAAGGCAATGGGCCACGATAGGCCATAAAACTAAAAAAGCATCTCTTACGCTTACATTGAAAATACAAAATAAATAGAATAATAAAAAAATAAAGCATTTGGAGAAGTGAGATGATTATTTCCACCTTGACGCACTCAAAGCAGTCAAACATCGAATCATGTTCAATTTGTTTCCATTCACATACCCTACAACGGTGGAGCAATGTCAACACACCATCCCTGTCCTATCCACAACTCCCTTTCTGTTGCTGTTGAAGCTGACTGGGAACCCAAATTGTTCCCAAACAACAGATTTAAAACATTCATAAGGTTCTTCCAGCTATGGCATTTCATTTGTGCTGAACCTGCGCTTAGTTCATCAATCTACATACCTTGTCGTCTGTGTGTAGCTGTGTGTACCCAGTACCGGGATGGTTCGGCACAAATGTATGAACCGTTCCATCCCTAGTCAGTTGTTAGTAGAAGCTTTCATTTCTACCAGGATGAAACATTCCTTAAGACAGAATTTAGACCATCAAGTGACACTACATCTGTCCAAATGAAATGATGTCGTGGTTCCTTAGGGTAGGGTAAAGGCATTTCTATACACTTCAACCAAAGTGCTCATCAGTTCGTCAAACGGTATTTGTAGCCCTCCAGAAGTCAGGGCACTGCTTCTGACAGCTTCTCTAACTTTCTGAAACCTACAATGCAGCAATCACGAAAACTTCTCACAGTAATTTAATCCAGGTTTACAAAGGTGTGAAAGAAGACTGGTTTGATTTTCTCTCTCAAGCTTTCTTTTTTTTTTTATTCTTCACACATTTGCATCTGCAACCTTCTGGACGCATACACCGTTATCCTTGTTTGAACTGTTAATCTCAGTCCTCTCTTATTATTTGATAGGAAAGCAGACTTTTCACCTGGCCTTAATGTTTTCTGTTATAACAAAGGGATTACGCTGATGATCCAGTATGCAATTTCTGACTAAATCCCATTACTTAAAAACTGTAGTGTTGGTCAAACTTTAACCACAATGTTCTCAGATTTATACAGAGCAGAATACTTAGTCCAAGTATTCAGGCTTCAAAGGGAGTAAATGGCAGGAAAGGAAAGAGAATAGCAAGCCAGTAATTATTGATTCTTCCTTTGAACAAATGGCAGCGAATAATTATTAATGGTTTTCTTTTACGCCCTTGAATTGTAAGAGAGAGCAAATGAGCAGGAAGAGAAATTGAAAAGGTGCGGGTTGTTTTCTGCTGAGATACAAGTGAAGAAAAATGGAAAATGGAAGATCTCTTTTGTACATGAAATAAAATTATTGAAAAAACGGTTTGATTGGATGAATGTACAGTCAGATGTTAAGTGAGGGCAAGAGAGGAAGCAGGCGACTAAAGAGGAGTGGACTCTAATGACTTGTAGCAAAGGCCTATTGAACTGTTCAACTTGAGTTCACCGGTAACATAGTTTAGCAGCAAAGTAATTTCCTTCAAAAGTCTGCAAGGAGCTCTATAATAGTACATGTTCTGATTAATGAGATTTACCCGGAGCCTTCTATTTCCCCTACAAAATGTATTTCATCACACGCTCAAACTGGGTTATTCAGAGGCTTGCTCCAGACTGTATTCTACTTGCTGACAGAGTATTTATATCCCATAGAGTTTACAGAAACACGTAACACAGCCACTCTCCTCTCCGAGTAGTATCCCAGGTTAGCAGGCCAGGTGCAGTGGAAACCCGGCCCTTTGTTTGCAGTGGCAGTCAGTGGCAATATGAGATCACATTACCCTACATTATTCAGCTCCAGCTGCAGTCATTCTCTTTTTTCTAAACTCACCACCCCTTCCTGTGTTCCTCCTCTTCTCTTCAACACTCATCAGCTTTATGCCACTCTGGCTTGCCTTGGTAATACATGGGCTGGTAGAGTTATCCGAAAAGCCATTAAAGGACACTGACATGGAGGAAGAGGAAAAGACTGAACCTTTTAGATGTAGATGATGTCAATAAATTGATTACTTCTAACAATAGGCTTTTTTTTCATTTAAAGATCCAGGTACTATGCATGCTCACTCAATATCGTTAATGGTATTAAGTTACACTCATTGAAGTCAGGAATCCAAGTCCGACACTCAAAGTTAGGCAAGCTCTTAGCCGAATTCACCGATATAAACGACCCTGAAGTGGCAGCAGTATAACAGCACACACAGTGATCAGTGTATAGAACAGTTTTCATCAGCTCTTTATTGTGTGTAAATCTCTCCTTTAAGGTGTGCTAAATAGATGCTTTACAGTTCAGAGACTTCCCGTAGAAACATTTCTTGAACAGACGCACTGAGATGCGTTTACGTAGATCGGAAGTTGGAAAAATCTACTCTGAACTCTTGACCTCTAACTTGCAATGGATTGCAACATTACTTCCACCTGTACTTCTCCTGCCATGACTAGCCAGAAGGTCTGTTGTGGAAAAAGCCAGTTGTATCAGTATAGTAGTATAAGCAAGTTGGATGTTAATAATATGGTTAAGTTGGCAAATAAGCCTGAAGTTGATAAACAGTTCAATGACGAACCAACCCCCGAAATTATGGTCATGCGCATATTTACATCAGTAATTGACCCAGATCTTGACCTTATTAAACAGAACATTGTTTAATGTGAGGACTAGAAAAGAAATAGAGCAGTGCTTTTCGAATCGGCCCTCTTTATTGGCTCAACTTGAGTTTCAGAATCAGTTTCGGGAGGGGGAAAAAGTTGAATCGCTGCAGTGGTCACAAGGTCTTCCTGAGGCCTCCTGGTGGAGGTAGTCCTCAAACAAGGTGTAGAGCAGTGGGTGCATGGGGATATGACTGGAGAGAAGCACTATTGTAATTGGTTTGTTGGCACCACAACCTAGTCATTACATTGTAGCCCTCTATTTAGACAGGTTTTTAATAATGGTGTAAGGTGTTGCCTCAACATTTAGTCCAGATTTCTGGGTTTTTACAGGTTGACAGCGTGCAGTTATACACTGAATTGATTTTATGTTCATGTCAACCTTTTAGCTCACGGTTAACCACGATACTCATGTTGTAAATGGTTCTAATTTGCACACAGAGTTAGGGATATGGTTGTAGGAAATTCAAATAAATCGGTGGACAGATGGTAAGCAGGCAACCACTAATACACCTATTGTACTCAGTGGCTGCAGGCAAATTAGGAGGATTGACCGGTGTGTCAGAATAGTGTGTTGTGGCTCAAAGCTCAGGTCAGTTTTAGCACAGCACAAAGTACAAAGAATGTAGAGACTTTTATATCAGACCTGCATTACAATTGAGACCAAGTGGCCCTTTTGCAGAAGTCTTATTCGGCATTCCACAAGATGGATTCAAGTCAGCCGTTTCTTAGCAGTGTACGTAGGCGATTGTGTATTTGAGAGGTGGGGTAAAGTTTAAATTCTGGCTCATACGGCATCTGAAACACACACACACAGGTAACACACGCCCATGTCAGGTGGGGGTGGGATGAGGTAGCCAGGTAGATTGTTAGGCGTGGTGTAAAGTTCCCCACTGTGGTCGCAGTCATTCTTCTCATGGGCAGATGGCAAAGCCACGGCTGGAGCCACTCATGGTTTATTCATCATAAGCACACAGCAAGCTAAGCTACCAGACAGTGCTTGTCTTTTGTCTGGAGTCTTTTTATCCATCTAGACTGACTCACCTATCCTAGGGTGGCCTCTCTTAACT
Source organism: Protonibea diacanthus (assembly GCA_028641955.1). Classification (NCBI taxonomy): domain Eukaryota; kingdom Metazoa; phylum Chordata; class Actinopteri; family Sciaenidae; genus Protonibea; species Protonibea diacanthus. Next base: position 14,309,248 of record CM053990.1, read on the forward strand.
GCGCAGCACTGTGCCACTGGTCAATATTTGAAAGCTTCATTCATTACTTATGTACAGGACATCTCTTCCTCTCTCTGCCACAGCTACACTCTTGCTGCCATCTTGAAAGCGCGGTGGAATAAGACATCTGTCTTTGTGGTTGTGGCGTTGTACAAAAAAAAAGTAGAGATTATCCCCTTGCCAATATCAGACAAAGGATTTTACTCCACAGCCTCGAAGTGTCAGTGTTGAGTTTAATCCAGCTAAATCTAATTTAGGATTGAAACATGCTCAGTACTTTTGTGCATGTGTAGGAGGGTACGGTACATACATGTACTCTCATCCTTGCTAAAGAGACTACCAAACCTTGGTAACCTTGGAAATTGGATTAGAGTTTCTTGCATGGATCTCAGCTAATTTGAGATTGGTGTTCTTGATCTTGATACTCCAGAACCTGCACTTCTAGACCACAAACATGATAGCAACAGAGGTCCCTCCCGTATTTAAGACTCCACACAACAAAGGCCAAGCTATGCAGCCTTCCTTTGCCTTTGTTTGCAGGACTTTTGTTTATTGGAGTTAACCCCTAACCCTCATCCGCGTGGTCACAAGAAGAAGCTATTTTGGGATGAAATGTTTGCTATGGCTTTGTTTCAGTGACATCACTCACAAGTGCTGCTGTTGATTGATAACTGAAGAGAGGGTGTCGAAGTCCCGTCCATAACAAAGCTACACAGGCGTCCTCTGTCAACAAATATTACACAAAACACAGGATACAATCTAAATAAAGGGAATCTTCGATTCACACCACGTTTTGTTAGATTTAAGTACGTCAGATTGGTTTCACAGAGGACCAGCGACCATGTGAAGCACGTAGGAACCTTAAGTTTTAGTGTCACCTGCAGGATGAAACACTGTTTCATAGGTTTTTACACCCTGAAATATAGGATGTTTTACAGAATTGTTTGTAAGATAAATTTACACCTTCAGTTTTAATGTATCCGAATCAACAGTTAGAAACAAGTGTGCCAGAAAACCTGATATTTTCTCGTGTGTTTCAAAGCCTCTCTAAGCAGATTTCCAGCGAGACTGTCCCAGAAATTGTCCTTGAATGTCAGCTGTGTTTTTTTTTTTGTTTTTTTCCATGCTCATGTTTGTTTGCTCACTCCGTGTGCGCTCTGTTTGTCTGTTCCACAGTTCTTCAGAAGGGACCAGGGGGATTTCTTCATCGGCTGCTTGTTTCTAACAGAGCTCAGCACACCCTTTGTCTCCCTGGGGAAGATACTTATTCAGGTGAGACAGCATGTACACACGTTAGGGCTGTCAGTTTTTCCAAAAATCAAGCTTAAACCTGTCTAACATCACATTCTCCCAGCAATCAAATGTTGACTTACCAAGTGGGCTGCATCTCTTTGCATATAAATGTTGCTATCTTATCAGTCAGGACGGCTTTACTCACTGTCATGTCCAGAGTTTAGGGTAGCATTAGAGACTCTGTCCTGCATTTCGGCCAAACTCATTATCTTAGGTATCGTTACATTTGCCGAACTTGTTTTTAGTCCTCAACCTAAAAACCGTCCTCTTGTGACATTAAAAGTCATCAGTTGCAGGCTAGAAATGAGAAGCTGTTTTTGTTTCAAACGTGACAAATTACAAAGAATTTTAAAGTGTTAAAACTGGCACTGTTACTGCAAGTCCTCAGTTTTGTAAGTATTTTGGAATGACAAAAAGGTTATCAGTGATACTGTTGTCTGTAATTAATGCAAATCTTAGAAAAATATGGCACTTAAAACCACATTTCATACATATGTGCGTGTAGAAAATATGACTTTAAGCCTTCCGGCATCAGTGCCGTGACTCTCCGCCTGTACAACAGAAGTCATTCATCCTTTTTCTTTTGCAGTTCCTGCTCAGGTGATGTGCAGTGCTTGCATCATCAAAAACCCGAGTATCTCGATTTCAGTATCTCCACCGTACCATCAATAATTGAGGTGCATGCCTCACAAAAAAAAGAAAAGAAAAAAAAAAGCGCAACAACAAAAAAACCATCAGTCAGTCAGCTAAGAAGCTATGGCACTGTTTTCTCCTTAACTCATCCACAGCCGTCACCGCCTTCATTAGTTCCACCCGTGCAGTGGGCATTACCCACGACTGCACACCCTGACAAGCACATGTGCTGTAGTGAGAGGCTGCGTGTTTGAGAAAAGCCATAATCTAAGAATAGAAGAGTCTTACCGTGTATCCCAGTGTAAGCAGTGGACCGTGGGATTTCAGGTCTTTGCTGTCATCTGGTGTCAGCAGAGAAAAACGGCAACGCTGGTTGCTGGTCCATGTCTTTAAAAAACGCTGCCCTCCTTTGGCCTGGATCAGCACTAACAGAAACTCTGCCAGACATTTTTTCTTTTTTTTTTTTTTTTTTTTACTGCTCCCCGTCAATTCCTATTGATTGCCACAGTCTTAGGCATCACAGTTAAGAAGTGTAACATAGAATAACGTGGGATTTATGTGTTAAAATGTAATCTAATAAATCAAAAATAGAAAAACAAGAACATTTTATTTATTTATTTATCATAAGGTACAGGTCTCAGCTATATTTTGACATTTGACACTGACATACTACACTGCAGAAAGGTACATGAGATAAGAGTTAACGTGAGGAAAGAGGGCTATAAACGTGGAAAATGTGTTTTATTTACTTTAAAATCCTCTCTCTATCCCTTCCTTGTTTTTGTCTCCTCCACCAGCTCAGCCTCCAGGATTGCTGGCTGCACAAGGCCAATGGCGGTATGGTACTACTCACCTTCTTTATGTGCCGCATCGCCTTGTTCCCCTACATGTACTGGGTGTACGGCAGCCACTACAACATCCCGCTCTACAGCGTGCCCTTCCACCTGCCGTTGTCCGCCAACTTGGGAAACTGTTGCATCCTAGCGCCGCAGGTCTACTGGTTCGTCCTGCTTTGCCGGAAGGGCTACCGTCTGTACCGGCGTAGCCGTATGGCGAACTCGTCTTCTGCGGCTCCCGTCACTGACAATAGGAAGGATGATTGATATCCGGTTCACGATTGCCCGCTCAAGCCGCACACTCAGCTACTAACGCAACTACTTCTGCAAAGGCACTAGTCTGACTTAACACATTTCAAAACCCCACCATTGTACTGTAGTACACCAGGACTGCCTGCTCTTGTCCCACAACTCCGGGCATTTTCCGCACACTTTAACTCCTCTATTACAAATCTGCTGCCTAAGTGGACCTCTCCACCGATCCAATTCTACTACTGAAGTTTGATGATTTGGGTTTATCTATTTTTTTTTATTTTTTTTTTGGATTTGGCTCTTGCCTGGATCTTGTTGAAGTGCTACACTACATCTGTTAACATTTATAACACTGAAGAAAGAAGTTTGCTTCCCTGTGAGTATACATGGGAGTAAAAGCACCAGAAACTGAAGGAAGAGCCTCTGTTGAGAGACATTATCTTATCTCTTACTCCTACTGTGTTTACAGCCTCTGCTGATTTGGAAGGTCTGTTACAGTGTGCGTGCGAGACTTGCTGTTATGACAGGTTGTATTTATTTTTATGCTTTTGCTGTAATGTGTTGGATAGTTGCGTTCCCTCTCCCATCCATTCACTAATCACGCTGGCGAGAAGGATTAGGAATAGTGGTGGGTGGGATGCAAATCCAGGCAGTATTAGCAGGAATAACTGTGAGGAACATGTCACCTCATCCACATCTGAGAGCTAAAAACGGCTACATTTGCTAAAACCCTTAATAATGTGATAGGTTCTGACTTTTCACCTCTGTTCATTTTGTTCGCATGCCACACCATGGCCTCAGTTCGCCAGCATCAATCCCTGTCTTTCCTCCCTCTTTCAACAGCCCTGGCTCATTTGTTTCCAGAAACCAGAAGCTCTGTATGCATAGTGTATCCCCAAGAATTAACGCTGCATTCATGTTCTTGGGAAACTTCAGTTTTAACAAAGTTGAACGTTTTCAGGAATTCAGTTTGGCAATATCCTCCGATGTCTTGAGTTTGGGAACAGTGGCAACAACAAGGAATTACCTCCGTTGTGGGAACCATTCTTTGTCATTTTTCGTGAAGCGCATGGCATTAAACCAGCTCCATGCTGGATTTTTTTCTTTTTTTTTTTTTTTGCATGTTAGCTTGATACTGTAAAGTTATGTCCTCAAATGAATCACCTTAAGAAAATACAGACCAGACTGATCTCAGTATCTTAATATTACAAAGCCATGAAAGGACAAGATAGGGCCCTCTGTTAAAAAATAGCCTGTAGGGTATGTTAGGGTTTCTTGCTACTGACGGATTCATCTTTTGAATTGCTGGAGCGTCGCTGCTGCTAAGGGAACACTGCGATGCTGACAGCTGGGGACAAATCAGTCTTTGGGGGTCACTTGTGGTCAAAAGTCGAAGGCTTTTGGAGACTTGTTCTCTCCTGTAAAAAGTTCCTCTGGCCTGAATGGGGATGCTTAATGTAGGATGAACTCAGGGCCATGGTTAGAGCAATAAGGTGAGCGGTGGCTCGCCAGGGTGGATTGAAATTTCTGAGCAACTACCACAAAACATCGAGGACATCCTGATACAAATCCAGTTTAGTTTCCCTGAAGCTCCAGAGATTTATATGCACTTGTGTATTAGCTGTTGCATTGAGCACTTCACACAGGGCTGTATATACTTCCAGTTTTTAGAGATTTGCGTCACATTTTAGTTTCATCTCAAAGACAAAAAAATTTAGAACTATATTTAGACATCAGACCTGAGAGGACCTTTTGTTTTTTTATCATGCAAAGCAATTTGTTTTGTTGAAATTATAAAGACATTTATCTAAAAGGCATTTATGAGAGAAAATCATTTAATATTTCCGGTCATTCAAGCTTTATAGTGAACTAACCGATTAAATACACGTTAATGGCCTTTTTTTATGTCCTGCAAATTCAATCTATGCAAAAAGAGGCTGCTGCGGTGCATGTATACAACACTAACGTCAAGTCATATCGAACTGATCCACGCCTCAATGTTCTTCTCTTGTTTTTTTTTTGGGGGGGGGGACCATTCATTTATTTCTACTGTGCATTTCTACTGGGACTCCACATTACGATTAACAAGTCTCGTGTTACATTTCAGTTGAGTTGGAAGTTGAAAATTCTTTGCCTGTCTTTCAAGTTTACCTCACTGATGTTTTGATTAATTCAAGTTCATGTAATGCTGGAAAAAAAACAAACAAACAAACAAACAAAAAAAACAACTGTATATTGATCATTATTAACAATTTTGTAGCATCATGCCGAAACGTTTACAACTTAGCTCAGTTGACAAATTGGAAGTTTTCCCGTTTGGAAACTGACTCGACAGGGCTGTCACTTTTTTCAAAAAAAAAAAAGGTTTGAACGCAACTAATAGGAAAAATCGTTGGAATAAATTTGAATGAAACTCACTCACTAATGTTGTTGTAGAATTTGACCTAGCTAGCAAGCTAACAAGCTTTGTTTTAATGGCAGCAATTAGCCTTTCCCTTAGCCGCATTTTGTTTGGGTTCAAATCCAAAATGTTTCCACACATTACGCTCTCGGAAGGTTTTGTGTCATGATGGCTCGTTTCTTTCATTTTGCGTTAAAGCCAGCCTTCGTAACTTCTGCCGAACAGCAGCCACTGTGAATCTATTAAAGCGATCCTCGTGATTGCGAAAAACATGCTAAAATATTAGCTAACAGTAGCCACTATAAGCTAATGGTCATACCAGACCAAGTGAGGCTGTAGGTGCAAATCCCCTGAGTGTGTTGAGTTAAGCGAGGGTGTTTTATTGCTCATGAATTCGGCTTGTTTTCTTCTTTCATACGTTACTAGGCTCGCTTTAAGAAAGCAAAAGCAGTGTTTGAAATTTCGAATAAAACATGACAGCCCCGTGACTCGAGGGCTCTTTTTAAATCTCAATTTTTCTACCCTGAAAGAAGTCAAAAGTTTCAACTTTCAAGCATCAAGAACTGCTTGAAAAAGACCAGTGTGCCGCTGTTGCATTATGGGTTCTGTAGTGCTCCTGCGTGGTGGTCCTGCAGTCAGTTTCTGCACGCCACTGTGGCAGACACATCAGTCTCCACGTCTGGTTGGAACAGCAGTGCAGGGAAAAGGTGATGAGTCTTGTTGTTGGTAGACTGACTGTTTGCTGACGAGCAGCGCAAGGATGAGGCAGTAAGGAGAGCCGAGCTGCTGAATGATGGGCTTGTTTGTCTGGTTTGGCTGCGGCCCCAATAGAGTGCAGGCCTCTTTTGTCCATTGCTGACCAGGCCACTCTTACTGGAAATATCCCAGGCTCTTTGTCCTGCTTTCAGCTGAACTCTCCCACTCTTGTTTCTTTATTGTTCTGTTCACCCACAGCATCTTCTTACATCCACTGTTGGTTGGTGGTGGTTACCTTTGACATCAAACAAAAAAACAAAATGCTGTGTTCATCAGTTTCATTCTTACACTTTAGTCCCTAACAAAGTTGGACTGTAGTCATGACTAACAGTTTAGTCACCCATTTTTATTTTTGTGTTCAAAATCTGCATGTCATTCCTTCCCAAATTGTGCGTCACCTCCTTCTTATCACCTCCCTTCCAGCCTCCAGTCCTAACGTCATTCCTGCTCTGGTCTTTCATTTTTTACTCCTCTCAGTCTCTTGGCTGATTTGCTCTGCAGTGATAGAAAGTTGCTGAGAGCGTTCACAGAGCAGAGCGCACCCTCCCTCCTCTCTGCTGCCATCTGTCGTCAGGATTATCTGCTTGTCCACTCAGCAGTTTGCAGGCAGGGCCAGTTGGGATCAGTAGAGCTGGCAGGCCGGCCGGGCATTTCTTATAGAAGCCGTGCATGCCTTCAGACACATATATATCTGTTTTCATCTACCCTATACGTACATATACCATATATACAGTGTTGTTTTAATGCTTTGGGATTGGTTTCATCTAATGTTCTTTAATGACTAGATTATTGGTCGATGGAAACAACATTTATACCATCATGACACAAAACATTTTGAGGTGTAGTAGTAGTGCATCACCAGACAGAGAACGCCCCCTCTTGAGTTTTTGCTAGAGTCACGTTTTAGATGTTCAGAAAGTCACTTTAAACTTCCCTTCGCCCGCGATTTTGACCCATTTCATAGTTGCAGAAACTGTCAAATCTGACTGATAGTTGTGGAAGTATCTGTCACATTTGACAGTATTAGATGGACTAGACTTAGCTTTTGAAATTATTGTATTAATATAGAAAACATGACATTCCACAATAGATCATAATCATCAATAGTCTTTTTTTTTCTCATTGTGTCCCTCTGGTAACTAAGAAAGGAAATCTCTATATTTGTAAGGCTGTGTGACGATGTCCAAAATTCAAATGTAATTACTGTACATGAAAAATAACACCCATATCAACTGATGACTTATCAATACCTGATGATTTTTAATAAAATAAAAAACAAACCCAGAAACCTGATGAATTCTTCTGACCTGAAGTTAGCCTGCTACACTGACCTGACCGCAGTGTTCAGTTCTTGAACGTTTCATAGCCAAGGGAAGACAAGCCACCTTATTACCATTGCTAGCAGGCTGGATGACTGCCTCATGCAGTCATGTTGCACATAAACAGCATTCGATCCAAAACCTGAGAATCCCTCAGAAAGAATTACGAAGGTTTCAAGGCATGCAGAGTACACATATCTTAACAGGTATTCTTTGTCACATGATAGATTCTTATTGTAGAAAGTCTTAAGTACATCCTCTTTGCTCAGGGTTTGAAGTTTGATGAAGTTAACGTGTGTGTATAGAGGTTTATTGTAAGATAATGAAAGACAGATTCTGAAGATGATCTAGAATGGTTTCTTTTCTATATGATATTTTTTTTGTTTTTTCCTTATAGAATTTTCTTCCATTTATGCTTTCCAACATGGCTTGTAGTAATTTAATTTCTAAGGGTTGGTAAACCAAAGACTGAGTTGAGCACTTGAGTTTATCACAGTAATTGTATGAAGAGAGATCCATTTGATTTTCAGTATTTTAGACATGCTGTGACCCACCTCTTATTTAAAAACAACTACCCTCCAGTTGTATCCTCTTTCTTTGGGTTTCCAGAGAGTGACCAACTTGTTGGGTCTGTGATGGATAAAATACAGTTACCAGCTGTTAAGTTGACTCTTCACTAACATTTAAGTTTGGGGCGGTGACATTTTACTACTTTGGTTTGCACACTGGTTGTGAAACTACATCCTGATGTACCTCTTTCTTTACCCATAACACATTAACATTTGAAATGATGTGATTTGTTTTCCCTGTACTTTGTATGTAAGGGTCGAATTTAATTGTCTGACTCCTGTTGAATGGGAACATGGACACCAAAATTTACACGAGTATGGCTCTGCTACACCGTGCTAACACTGATTAGCATAGGCCTCTGCCTATTAGTAACACTGTTTGCTGGTTCACTGTTCATGCTAACGCTTCATCTTGCATTGTCGAGTCATATCAACCCCCAAGCTAACACAGACGTTTCAGCACAGGTCTACATGCTCCATGCTAGCACTTTAGCACACAGAGTTATGTATTTAGTGGTTGCAAACATGCTAACACTGTATCTTTTGGGTGCTAGCAAGCGTCTTATCTTATAAACCTCTATGCTAACACTTAATTTATGTTGAGTGGTTGTTCCAAACCAACACTATATGTTTTACTATTAAGTTATGGACGCTAACATTTCAGCACAATGGTCTCTCTCTTGCTATAAAGTGAGAGTGCTCTCCTTGCTAACACTGTAGCACATGGTGCAGACGTGGGTCCATGTGGTTTTGAGGCATAATGAGCTACAAGCTAACAATTTATGTTGACACATTATGTTAAGTCATGGTAAGCTCCATGCTAATACTTTAGCCTACACTATATTCAGGCCACCACTGATGATTGAGCGTTCATTCAGTTCAGCTGAATGAACGCTAATATATCAATCATATAATGTGGCAGGAATTTGGCTCTTTTTGGTTTGGGGTTGTAGCCTTGTAATATTCCTGTAAGTTAGTGCAAAACACTAACACTGTGTCCAAACTATGGTGTCTATGTTCCCATCATTCAATATGTTAATCTTATGTATATTTAGGTAATACGCATTTTTTGGAGTTTCTATGGATTGTTGAGATGTGAATGGGAATGATAACTTGCACGTGGGATTTCTTCTGCCCCCATGATTTTTTTTTGTATGATTTGCTGCTTTGTCACATCGATTCATGGTTGGTCCCTCTTTCCTGGGAAGTGCGGGATTTGGCTGGGGAGGGTGGGGAGGTGTTGGGTTTGGTGGTGGGTATTTTAATGAAGGCTGAATAAAGGTTTTAAAGCTAGAACAGGATTTAAAGTTTGTGGTCTAATGCCATGTTCATGTCATATTGGATGTAAATAAAACTTGATGGAGAGTGACATCATCTCATGCTGATCCTGGAATCCCAGGATTAGTAATAATTACCAGTGGAACATGTATGTTTTTGTTTTTTGTCGTCACCCAATTGGTGTCAATTTCAAAATGTTTCAAACAGCCGAACATACACAGATCATTAGTGAAAGGAAAAAGTTGTAATGACACATAACCAGTTCTACAGTCAGTTCTACGTGTAGCAACCATACTCTGTTTTTGGTTTCTTCTGATACAATGTGAATGCGGCATTAGGCTGATGAACTGCACGGAATAACTTTGGAAACATTTTTGAATGAGGTGCGAATAATGTGTTGCTGGGACTGATTTTGATCTGTGGACAGTGAACCAAATTTGGTCTCCAGTGCCTTGTGAAAAATCTATTTGTGATACCCCACAAAACTCAGTATGAAAGAGCTAAGTTTGGCAGGCAGTGTTTACAGGTTGTGGCTGTATTTATTGTGTTTACCTTCATCATCATCATCATCATCATATCCTCAAGGAAAATTACTGTCTTACCAAGCATCAAGGAAAGTCGCATTGTTCATTTTAAAATCACGTCATTCATATTTTAACCGTTTGAAGCTACTTGGAAAAAGAAATGCTATTCATCTACTGCTAGAATGAGAACAAAAGTTGTCCTTTGATTCTGTTGAGATGAAGCCTTTATATTAATATTTTGTAGTATTTCATATTTTGTAGCATTTAATCTATATTTTGAAATCACCAAACCGCTCCCATAATGTTTTTTTTCTATATGGATATACGTTCTCATCTGAGGTTGAAACCCTTTAAAGAACAGATATATTGTAGTCTTGAATTTGTTTGCCGTGTTTCTGTTGTTTTATCAGATATCATCTGTCAGTTTGGAGGATGTGTACGTTTTGGAGATTTTGGATTTTGATCTTGACCTGCTGTCCATATCACTCAGTGTTCCACCATGGCTGTGTAACTGACTTAAATGCAGCACCTTCACAACCTTTAACACTTCCTGCCCCACATTATTTTTGATAGCATTCTAATTTTTCATACATATATATATATCTATATCAGATTTGATGCATCTGTCCTTTTTTGTAGCGTGACCTTTTTTGAGGAAAATTTCCTATCTGAAAAGAGACTGGACTGTTTTACGAAAATAGCTTAAAAGTATTGATTATAAGAGGAGTTATGTACTGTAGCTGCAACTTGTGAATTCAGAGCACCCCTTTAAAATTCAATAAATTTGATTTGATAGACTGTTTTGAACAAGTCTCTGTTTTGTTTTCCTTGTCTTTTTATATGTCTGCATGTCATCTACATCCATAAAGAAAAAAAGTTTTAGGCCCCGAAAACTCATTTAACATTAAATGTTCATGTTTCACTTTCATTTAGCCTGACATTGTGTTCATGTTGGCTGACTTTCTTGTTTTGAACCTACAGAGAATTATCATCCCAATCTGTAGCTCCCCTCATGATTACTGAGGTTTATAGTGAATTTCAGCTCATTGTTTAGCTGCCTGGTCCTGAATTTTACTGTTTTGGTTCAATTGTCATCATGTTCGGCCTCGACAGGCAGCCTTTTTTCAATACAAAAAAGTCAAAACAAAACAAAAAACCCAGTTAGCAACTAACTCGCGAACATAGTGAAGCATTTAAAAGTTAAAGAGCCAGATATTTCCCCTAGGAGTTGGTAGAGACCAAAAACAGAGCTAAAAGAGATTAAATATTTGACATACATTCATCAGATGGATGCAAACATGACTCCAAACAAATGATAATGTTACTCTGATAACAACCATTTGAAAATTAAATCCCCATATCAATTTAACCAGTTAAAAGTGGCTGTTAAAATCAGTTATTGGAGGTTTATGGGAATAATGTGAGGAGAGGTAGATGAGTAGATATCACTCTCATGTCTGTATGCTAAATATGAGGGTATTGCCAGCAGCCAGTTAGCTTAAACTGAAACAATAAATAGCAGTAACCTGTAATGGAAGCAAAACAGCAATAACAGTCTGTGTTGGGAACATATTCCTGGCAGGAGAAGCTCTACAAAGAGCTCATCATACAATTTGTTTGTGCACTTGGTACGACCACATGCCCAGTACTCACTCGACCCATGAAAAAAACAGTATAAACCATTTTTTTTGTGTGGTGTATTATTCCAGATAACAGTTCACATGAATAACAGAAGATTCGTGCATCTCACACATATTTGCACAAAAAGAACAATAAAGAACTAAACCAGACATAACTTTGATAAACTGATGAACTTTAGAGTCACTGGTAGGATTTTTTTCTTCATAATAAATGTACAGACATGAGGCTGAAGAGTTGTCATCTCTCTGAAAGTTGACGGACAAGTTAACAAACTACAGCTTTGTCTATCTCATCCACATGCCATTTTTCTGTTGGCTAATGGTCCAGAATGTTTCTATGCAAGAGGTCGCCGCCCCTAATTTTCGCCGCTTGCAATGCTCCCGGCCAATTGTTTCTTCAACTGGGTAAACAGCTGTCAAGGAGCTTAACACCAGAACTATGTGAATCACTGAATAAATTAGAGATGTTGGCAGCAATTCAGAGGTCTGGAAACTGGCAAGGACAACAACTGAAGAATCTTAATAATGCTTTTTGTTGTTTGTTTTTTCCATCTTGATTGTGATTAGAGGAAACAGTCACGTAAACATTTAGCCATTAAAAGGGGAATCATCTATTTCTTCATTCAAACCAAGAGCTACGTCCCAAATCACTCCCTATCAGTGCACTATATTCACTGTCTGCCATTTTATTTGATTGTTTGAATTTGCACATTATTGACTGTGAAGAGGTTAGTGAATGAACGAGGGAGTGGATTGGGACGCAGCCGAGGTTCCTGCCTCGAATGGACTGCATTCTCTTCACCAGAAAATATCACTGCAAAATGCTCTCGTCATCATCTGTGTCTGCTTTAAATAAAGATGATCTTCAATTTCTTCTCACATGCTTTGCATTTCCTCTTTTTTTTATTCAGTTTGTACAGTGTCTGGGCTTACTCATGCTGTCTTTAGATCATCTTTCAGCTGTAATGTGAAGTCACGGCCACCCGGAGGCACTACAGGCTCAAGATGACATCTGAGGCCGAGCTGCTCAGCTACTGTACTGCAGTGAAGATGGTCTACTGAAGAGATATGTGTGTGGTGGTGTGGTGAAGGTCATTTGTTTATCTGACAAGCTTAAATCTGTATCTGTATCAACAAACTAGGATTTTTAATAACTTTCAAAGCACCATATTTCTTTAAACATGTACTTTATTTAAATAATTATCATAGCTTTCTTATTTGAAGTCATATACAACGCAGCAATGTCTATGTAAGCTAGGGCTGGGTTTAGATTCTGAGCATTAATGTCGGTGGGAATACTCTGATGTTTTTTTTAATCTGCCTCTGTAATGAGATGATCAATCAAAATACAATGTAATATTCAATTTAAAGGTGGCTGATAAAGAATTTAAGGTAGTGTTGGTCTTTCGTTAGCACCGTATGGTCTTTTTTGTCACTTTTTTGTTATATATCTACTGCTACTGCTCACCGTGATTGCCAACATGACAAGCAGCAACAAAGATGAAGTGATTCAGTGTGAGAAAGTACCTATTCTCAGGTATTCTCAGGTGTGAAATGTACAATGGCAAAGAGAACTCAACGCTCTGAAGCTTGGAAACCATGAAAGCGGACAAAACACAAAAAAATGAAAACATGGTAGAGAAAAATGTAAATAAACAGAAATCAAACCACATTTGACACTTGTGACAATACATACATACAAAAAAATGCACTTCAAATACAGTAAACAGGATTTAGTGTGGTTAAAATTAGTTGTCTAGAGGAGATATTGCTATTAGCCTTTCCTGATTTACTATGTATGTATTTGTCAGGTATTTTTAAATGTGAGATGCCAAAGTAGTGAAGATCTTTTCTTATTTTGACATTTGAAAAAAAAGAAAGAGTATAAGAGACCAACGGTTCTTTAGATTTTTAGGTGGTATGCATTTAATTATGTGGTTTTGTGTCAAAAAAAATATATTGCAGTACTTAAAATCACAGTCTTGATGTGTCTTTAATGTACAGACTGGACTACATTTTTAGAATAAATGAAGTATTGTCTTTCAGAATGAAATTGGCCTCCACTTTGACTGTGCAAGCATAGAGCATCTTGAAAATGACCCCCAGGAAACTGCAGGCATGCCGTCTCGCACCCCAGTTTTACCAGCAGCAAAGAGAGACAAAGACATTTGAATCATCTTGACCACGCCTCCCCATTTGATCTTCTCCCGCCCCCTTTATGTCCCAAAATACAGAGGAGAACCTGTTGCTCCCAAGCTCAGGAGACCCAGATAGCTCAGACAGCACACTGGTCTGGGGCAGCAGGGGTTGATATCTAGTAAACATAGTAGATGCACTACCCAAGAGGAAGACGGAATAAAATCATCTGTCACTTAAACTGGATCCCTTTGAAAGGTTAGTTTGCTCATTCCTCAGGTCCTGCATGCACTGAGAACCTGATCTGCCCGTGCAGTGCGTAATCTCTTTTCCCAAGATAACATTGTGCATGTGTTTTCCATGGCTTATAAATAACAACTGCTCTTACTTTGACCAGATGAGAGGGGAGAGTAAGAGAATACGCACATTGAGAGAAGTCCTCCATGGAGCTTGATGGGACTTTAACAAGTTGCTGCCAAGGAAGGGACCTTCCTTCAACCCCAGTCATCCTTAAAACCCTTTTTCATCTTCAGCGTTGCTGGAAAAGTGGCATGGAACACTGCAGATATATTTGAAAATTTTCAGAAGGAACAATTAGTAGTGACATTGTTTGGTCAAGAGCTTTTAACAAACTGAAAAAGACAAGGTAGGACAAGACAGAAGGTTTGGTTTCTGATCTCCATACTGGCCACCCCATAACTCATTTGACTTGAATCTCCGGGGTGGTGAGGGTCAAAGAAGAAAAGCCATGGATGTAGCCACAGAGAGTGTTCAGGAGGTGATGGCAAGCGAGACTCTGGTTCAGTTCAAGGCCACATTGCAAGCTGCTGTCAGGGAGGTGCACGTGGACGTAAGTGCTTTCAAGCAACGCATAGAGCAGAGGATCGAGGAGCTGTGCATTTCCAATGGACCCCTGGCCAGCGCGGTGGCTAAACTGCAGGAGGAGAACCTGCAGCTCAGGGCAAAGCTGGAGGCCCTTAGCCGTCTGGTGGAGGGTCTTGCTGGGGTAAAGATTGAGAAGAGTCTTGTAGAAGTGAAGGTGAAGAACGTGGAGAGTAGTGTAGAGAATGGACATGCACAGATTCAGTCCAAGACCCAGGAAAACCAGAGAGATTTGTTTAACTCTGGAATATCAGAGATCATCCAGTCGAGTCAGTCCACTTTCACACACACTGAAACATCAGGGTCAAGTGGAGGCTCAAGCCACGCTGCTGCTGTTACTGCTGCTCCCATCAACACCCGAGTTCCTCCTCCATGGAGAGCAAAGAGACATGCTGAAATTAACGTGAGTATTCGTTCTGCTTTTCTACAGATAATACAGTTCACATAATAAAGAATATTGCAACAAAATAGAGTTAGCATCATAAACAACATCACTGGATATGTTTGTCAGAATTAATGTATAGATGGGTGAACAAGAGGTGTAACTAACTTTTTTTGCCTGACAACCCTGCAATTTCTTGCAGAATCCCTCTGCATTGGCACCCACTCAATGCAGTGACCTCAAAAAAAGATAATGTTGTGTTTTTTGCATTGTGAAGTCTGCTTGTCTGAAGACAACCTCATGTTATAGTAGTCTACCGTGCCAAGGAACCTGAGCACCTCAGTGTGTTTGGAGGAGGGAACTTTGGTACGAACACTGAAGGCCCACCTGACTCTGTCCAACCTCTTCTCCTTTGTTAGTTTAGCTTAGGTTTCATTCACAAAGTTGCGTCTATGTCAGGTGTTCAAACCATGTGAATGCACTGCATGATCCTTTCAAATGTCACTGCATCAATCAACGAGAAACCACCCAGTTCGTTAGAACACTGTGGTACGTTCAAAATATCAACCATGCTTAGGAACTGAGCTGTCCTGATCCACAAAAACCTCCATGTGAGGATGTGGATAGGAGTTCGGATTTGACTCAGTATCAAGGGACCCAACTAGAATTTGAGGGATCTGCAGTATGTTTGTCCAGTATATATTTAACCTCTGACTCCAGCTTCACACATTTCTCTGGAGAGCACTGGTCTATAGGCTCAGCATCACCTGCCATTTGTATTATTAGATATTATGATGCATTATTAACCTTGAATATCCAAATTATAACCACTTCAATTACAGTGATTGTATCTTTACCCCGGCCCCAGTGAATTCAAGAACAACCCCAACACCATGTATACATACTCACACACTTACACCCTTCCCTACCCCCCATCTCGGCCCTCTTCTGCTCATGATCCCCTTTTATAACAGCAGGTCCTGCAAAGGGCACATGTATTTTTGGGGTCTGTGATTTGGGACTGAGCTGCAGCTCTTTGGGGCCTCTAGCTGACAAACACGAACAGTATACAAGACCTCATGCTTCTAACAGTGCCTACGGTACACATATTGAGTTGCATTTTTATGATGTAACTCATAAGACAGCTATATATAAATAAATCTTGCCTTCCAGCCAATCCAAGTTTCAAATCTCCTAATGGAAAGTTGAATTGCATCTACGTCCCTGTCAATAATACCCCCAGCCCACACCCTGAGAGGGACAACCAGCTGTCCTGTCGAAACGTACACCCTGCCAACATTCCTCTCCACTGAAATCACCTGGTCCTTTCCCACCCGTCAGCCCCCCACTCTGACGTACCACAGTTTGAGCCCACCCCCAAATACTAAGATAGCCCACCATTTTCAAAGTTGACATCATCTTCCGTCAGTATTTTTAAAATCTGTTGAATTCATATTTTTCTTTGACAGTAGCTAGCACTGGTAAGCATAGTTTGGACAGAGAGGGGAGGGAGGGTGCTGTGTCCAACAATTTTTGTAACCTTCAGAATGAAAGGGTGATTATTACATCTTGTCTCAAGTTTCTCCCAAGCTCCCAACGTCAAGTGCCTTACGATGTGCGGTAATTACAAGTAGATGCTAGCTCCAGAAAATCAGTTAACAACCGTTTAACCATGTAATGTTTTGGTGAATCCGTTTACCCAAGCAAAATTAGCATTTACTTGCTACCTGAGAGATCAAAGTCAGAAATACACTCTCCTTTTAGCTCTGTTTTGGTCTTCACCAATTCCTGAGAAACATCTCACTCCTTAGCTCCTAATCTCTGCATATGCATGCAGAATCTGCAGGTGAGGCACCAAGATTTTGGCACTGGAAGAGTTCTGGTTTCCGTTTGTAGTCCAAGAACTATTGACCAGTCATGTTTGAGTGAGTTTTGGTTTCAGCAGTCCGTGCGGACAGCAAAATAGGTGGAACACATTGGCTGAAATGCAATCTCGGAACATATCAGCTATCGTCTGGTGACGATTTTTAAAGTTATCTATATTCATATGCAGATATCTGTTTACAGAGATTAACTGTAATGTGTCTTTCTTGTCATTCTCATGTATCAAGTTGCAGAGGAAGTCTTGGCCTGGATATTTGTTATTTGTTTTCCACACTTTGAAAGTCCACTGACAGGTATTTAGGTGTCTCAAAGTTGGGTCATTCCATTATCTGTGGAGGCTATTAGTGCATATCTACGTGTTAGCAATGAAATGAATAAATATTCAAATCTGAAAAATAAAAACTGAAGCTAAATATCATAATCCATTATTTCAGTGTGGCTTGTAACAATCCGAATCACTCCTCAGTCATGTTAAAAACCATTTGGCCAGACATGCCTATGTTTGTGTGTTTGCCGTCTCTAACCAAAGTATGTTTGCATGTTTCTAAAACAGAGCCAAAAAGTGATATGAAGTTAAACCCAGCCAGGGGTTGAAGGCATTAAAAGGGTCAGACAGAGTCAGACTGTGATATCCTACAGGAGCCCACAGATCACTGTGGCGCTAATCTCCCTCCTGATGACGAGTTGACGCACTGGCTGAAATGGCTTTGTTGGTTGCTGCCAGACTGCTGCGTGTCTCTGGAAAGCAAAAGGCTAGGGGGTGGGACAGGGGGCAAAGACAGGCCAAGCTTCAGGCTGATATACTTAGGCGCTGTTTGAACTGCTTAGTCTAACTCCCTGATTTCCAAAGCATCCATTTGGGGCTATATTGGGACGTAAGAAGAGTGGAGCGGAAACTCTTGCAAAGGGGCTGATTGCAAAATCTAAAATAGCTACTCAGTGGGAACATGGGTTTGTTGGCCACAGCTGTCATTAAAGGAGATGTTTTCAACTGTTAACAGCTGAAGATCACACATTTAGAGGAGTGAGCACACACACATACACACAGATGATAAAAGTCTAAGCTTAATTTTAGTTCCACAGTATTCAGCAATCTAAATAACCAACAGCAACCATCTTTGTGAGCAAATGAATGTTGAACCCAATGAGTGATGTTGCTAAGACAGATGCACAAATAGACACAGACACAGTTAGCTGCGTGTCTTACATAACTCATTTACCTTTACGAGGATCAAAGGAAATGAGACTCCTTGCGCAATTATTCATTCAGATTTGTCAGGTTTTATGAGTTTTGTTGTAATAACAATTTATTGTGAAAACGCTCAACAAAAATCCACTTTAACACAAGACCTTTCACATCAGTCCTCCATTAACTTGATGTGTTCCTTTGAGGCTATAAATGACCCTACTGGTTTGTGAATGTCATAGTTTTGATTCCTGAACTTCTTTTCTTTCCTGAACAGGGCACTGATTCAAAAGGAGAGAAAAGTGTTGCCCATGTTGCCGCTACTGCACAAGAGAATGGGAATCAAGGTAGGCAGATAATCTGAGAAGTTCTACAAAGGTAACTTGACAAGATGACCTCACCTTTGGTTATGTCTCCTCAGAATGCTCATTGGTGGATTCGATTGCAGCCCAAACTACTGAAGTTGTTCTCCAGTCCCACCAGTCTCTCACTGCCACCATGAAAACAAGCTCAGATACTTCAGCCTTAACTAGCTCTCTTCAGTCAACCGTAGACTTCCCCAACAAGCCTGGTCAGTTCATGTTTTACAAGTTCAGACTACTAAAAATAATGATTGTTGAGCAGTGATACATAGAAATCTACAGTTATCACTGCCAATGATTATTTTAAAATATGACTGATTGAACAAATGTTCTTCCAGACCAGGAAATATCAGGTCTTCTGAGCAGACCCCATCAACCCATCACTGCAGTGACAAAAGCCAACTCCGAAGCTCCAGCTGTTCCTCCATCTCCTGTGTCATTACCCAAAACAGCAAAAGAATCTCCAGTAAAATCAGTAGAGTCTCCTGCTAAATGTGGTGAGTGTAAAATCTATTTCTGCTGTATTTCTGCTTTGTCACTATAAACATACGCATAACTTAAAATCTGAACTGCTCCTTAATTGTGCTGTTTCTGTTTCCCACCTGATTTCTCACCTGAGAAACCTACAAGGAAATGTAGACAATCACAAGGCTCAAATTTTGAGACTAAAGCTTTTCTTTTTTAAATTGCATTTTGACTTCATTTTTTATTCAGATTTTCCCTTTTTCAGATGCTGATGAACCACAGCCCCATCTTCCTGTCACTGCCATGACAACTAAACCCAGTCAAGAGAGTCTGATTGCCACCAAACCTGCCCAGTCCCCTGCATCTGTGAATAATACAACTGGTCATTTTGCAGGGGAAGCCCCAACAGGGGAAGCAGGAGAATATTCTTTTATAAGAGGTCAGTTTGTGGGTCTTTTTCTTCATGTTACTGCATATAAAGATTGAGATGCATTCATAAGATTTGATCCTGACAGTCCTATGAAAGCAGTCAGTAACTTTGAAATGGCTTGGACTTATTGTATTAACACTGATTGAGTATTATTATTATTATTATTATTATTATTATTATTATTATTATTAACATAAATACTCTACACAACTTTTTCTGCAACACCATAGAAACCATATCAGATATAGCAGTCAGTCAACAGCAACAGTATTTATTGAAGAAATGTTTCAACATGTTGTTGAAATGTAATTGGTGTAAAAAGAAAATTAAGAAATAAAGACATGTAGGTCAGTTTGAAAGGCCATACAAAATGTAAGACAAATGAAAAGAAATTACTCATTCATTAGACATTCCTCTCTCTGGATTTCAATATATGATATATGAAAATATATGAAACTTCAATATGCCAACATTTTAATTTAAGTACAGAATTCCATCCACAAACAATTGCTAAATATGCAGGGTCGTTAACTAACATGCTGCCCTCTAGTGGCCATGTTCTGGTTGCTTCTGGACCTCAGTTCAAATGTGGCTTAAAGAATGTTATTACGAAAGCAGCAATGGACATACAGACAATACTATTGGGTGATTTGAATGTGTGAACTCAATGGTTTCCTCCTTGGAAAAACAATATTTCATATAATCTACAAAACCTAAGTAAAACAGCAGTACACAGTGGCAATATTATCTGCACTATTTTACATTTCAACTACAAATTTTCAGCAGCAACCTCCTGTAAACTCTCTTGAGAAGATTTGTAATTCTATATGTTTAATATAGATTATTTATTCCTGGTTCTACCCCATTATTGTTCAATTCCCTTTTTGTTCATGCAGGTACATCATCTGTAGCAAAGGAGTCAGGCTCTGTATCTCAGTCTTTTGTCCATCATCCTCTCACCGCTTCAGTACCAGAATCCCCAACAATGAAACGTGGCGAATATCCATTTAGACGTGGTGAGTAAGATGCTACAATATTGATTTGAAGTGGTATGATGATTTATGTGCTGAAATGCCTTAAAATATACAAAGACATTGTTAAACTAAGTATGAATGGTTAAAGACTTTTTTAGAAATTGAGTGTCATGTGCTTTATTTCTTTCTTCAACAGATACCGTGAATATCTCTGCCGTGACCACAACCAACACAGAGTCTTCATTATCTGCTTTGATAGCTCAGTCTCCAAGTCTTTCAGCATCACAGGACGCTTCAGTAAAACCTGGGGAATATCCCTTTAAAAGGGGTGAGTTCAAACAAGGATTCGGCTTTAAACGTCATGGGTAGTTCTTTGTTTCCTGATTCTCCACTCCACTTCACTTGCTGTTACATATTTTTAAAGACTTTTTTATGTACTCGTTTTTAATTCCCAACATTCTGCACTCTTATCTTCACTCAATTCAGTGCCCGTACTCAAGACACCCAGTCCTAGTCTAAAGAGAAGCGTGAGCTTTCCTCAACCTGCAGGTAAAATATAAAAAACCCTTTATTAGCTATGTTATAACTGTTCATAAAAACATTTAAATTAAACTATCCAAATCTGTGAATATATACAAAGCATTTCTCTTGGTTTGTTCTTGTCTTCTTTACAATATATCTCATGTCACCTCTCTTCTTTTTGTGGTTCTGCAGAAAAACTGCTTCCCTCCAAGTCGGTCATAAAATCTGGTTTCTCACCTAATTTGGACAAGTAAGTCATAACTAACTGTAACTGTAACACTAACTTATTGTTCCCTATTGTTAGATTGATGTTGCCATTTACAGTCTATTGGAAGCTTCAGTCCTAAAGCATTTTGATTGGTTGTTCACTGTTTTCTCCTAAGGAAAGTGAACAAGACAGTGGGCGTTGAGTTTAAGCAGGATGTGATGAAATCACAAACACTTCCACGGCCCAGTGGCGCTCAGGCCAAAAGGGCTCTCTTTGAGAGGATGAACACAGAGCCCACAAAGTAAGCATATTTAAAAATATTTCTCATTTTGTCCTAATCCATATATTCAGTCCCAGATGATCAATGACATATTTCTCTTGAACAGGCCAAAGGACTCAAAGGATTCCAAGCCTAAACTGAAGCGCTCTCAGAGTTTTGGAATGTCCAGTGCCAGCGGTATAAAACAGATCCTCTTAGAGTGGTGCCGCTCAAAAACCATTGGCTATCAGGTATGACAGTGCAATATCTGTCATCAAAATATCTTATTATACTGTATGCATATTTACCAAATAACACTCTCTGTAGCACTTTTTCTGAAAGAAGTTTTAAGAATTATTGTCTTATTGTCTTGTATTAGCTGGTTTGAAGTTCCTCTTAATCCTCTGACATGATTAGCATCAGCAGACCGAGTTGTGCAGCCATCATGGACCTGTAGATGTTCAAATTTTATTTTTTTTCTTGTCCATGTTGGCTTAAACATTTAGGTTCAAAGTCCATTCTTGAATTTGAAAAGAGCTGTCTTGGAGCTTTTGATTATATCACATGAACCTCATCAGCAGATGGACTAATGCCCATTTGTCATTGTCAGGATAAATGGAAACATCTTTACTTCCATGACCACCTGGCAAACATAAAAGTCTAAAACACGTGAAATATTGAGTAGCTATTGGATGCCCATCTTGTGCAGTTTTCTATATAATTTCACTTGCAACAGTTCTCGTGGAGTGAGGAGCTACACTGAGTAGCAAAAAGGACTTTACTCTTTTCTCACACCGGACAGTAAATCAATATTGGAGAGGACAAATTCTGTAAAATCATAAAGGATTTAACGTGATGCCATTATCATCTTTCTATCAGAACATAGATATCCAGAACTTCTCGTCCAGCTGGAGTGATGGGATGGCTTTCTGTGCTCTGGTCCACTCTTTCTTCCCACTGGAGTTTGATTACAACACGTTGAACCCTGCAAACCGCAAACAAAACCTCCAGTTGGCTTTCACCACTGCAGAGTAAGTTGGCTAGAATGGACTGAGTGAGGTTGTGAGTGAGTGAGTGTTAACCCTAACCCTTATATGAAGGTACATTTTGCTAAAATTAAATGTATTCTAACCAAGGTGGTACTGTTAAAAGGTACCGCAATTTAGTTGACTGTTGGGCTCTCAGCAAGTATGGTAAATGTAAATGGACTGTACTTATAGCTCCTTTCTAGTCTTCCGACCACTCAAAGTGCTTTTTTACACTACATATCTCATCCACCATTCACACACATTCATACACCGATGGCGCAGCCTTCGGGAGCAATTTGGGGTTCAGTATCTTCCCCAAGGACACTTTGAAATGCAGACCGGGGGAACCGATCATCTGATTAAGGGACGACACGCTCTACCTCTGAGCCACAGCCACCCCTAAGTATGTTGAGGGAAAATGTTGAACAGAAATTTGGCAAATTCAACATCAACTTTGTCTGTGGAGTAAATAACAAAGATTACCATCAAAATTTCAATTAAAGTCAAACTATGTACTACTTTTGCTGAATGGTGGCCACTAGAATAATTTTAAATACTAAGTAGGGAAAGGAAAAGGTCAATGAGGAGAGCAAGAGGTGAACTGACATTTGATTGGGGACATTGCTCACATATTGTTACCTCAAAGATACCATGGCTCAACTAAACATCCGGCTCAAAGAAATTGACAAGTAATTGCCTGGGAGGTTTAAGGTGTGGCGCTCCACATGGCATCATACCCAGACTTCAATGGCCGCTCCTTCTGTATGACTTTCCCATGACTCAAGTGGAGGCATGGAGATTTTGGAAACATTCTGCAGGTGAAGGCTAATTTGTTTGCTGCCCTACTCAAGTGAAGGGGTGAAACGCTTGTGGCCCTGCAATACCTGCTGAAGATACCAAAAGGTGCCCAACAATGCAAATGCTTTGACCACCTTTCAATCAAGCAATACCACCAAGAGAGAGGAACTTGTAACATTATGTCTTGTAGTTTCTGCTTGTCGTAAAGCATCTCTGATGTTTACTTCCCATACAGTGTGTGTCCTAACCAGTAGGCCAACCCCCCAGCACAAGTAGAGAAGCCAACCAAGAATGTGCTTTGAATGAGTGTCTTTCTGATGGTCTTCTTTCACTGGAAATAGATGAATCCCTTACACTACTTTAAATTGGATTGATCTTTACTCTTGTAATACTATTATGTTTCAGGGAGCAGGCTGATTGTCTCCGTCTGATCGAGGTGGACGACATGATAGACATGGGGGACAAGCCTGACCCCATGTGTGTGTTTACATACGTCCAGTCCCTCTACAACCACCTGAAGAAGTTTGAATAACTCTGTATCAGAGTAGATTACAAAGCCTAGATGCTATTAACCACAGTGTGAAATGAACACTTTGAATGAGCGGACTAACATGTAGCACTAAATCAGTGTCTGACAGGCAAACTAAGGAAACCACTGTTGTTAGAATCACATAAACAAATATTTTTCTCATAAATATATTTATCAGTTTTATACTGTATGTGTGTATTCACCAGATTTCCTTGTGAATTTATAGTCGACTGACACTGATTCTTAAAATGCAGTTTCCTATGACATGTATTGTGATGTGTGTGGCTCTAATGTTGCTGTATTTAAAAAAGTGGAGATTGTTTTTCTGTAGTTCTCAAATCAATAACAATAATGTAATCAAAGATCGGAAGACCACCTTTCAGTTTAAAAAAAAAGAAAAATTGCAATAGCTGCTGTTGATCAATCAGTGTTTGGGAACATGAGCATTGTTACAAAAGAAAAAGGAGTTCTGAACAAGTTTAGAGATGCTCCAGTGACAATAAACTGGTGTCTTGCTTCAGTTGGGTATTGTAATGTGGCAAAATAAAGCAATTTTCTAATACTTTTTTCATTTTAAGTGTGAATGTTTTGCAACATACATCACTGTGGTAAATTGCAGAGCAAAGATAAATTAAGTCAGGACGGGGAGTGTAAGTCTGGTACAAGATGTGATCCGCCAAATCCAGGTCAGTCAGTCAGACAGATGGTAGTTGGCATGACACTAACACAGACTGCTTTGCTATGCTATTTGCTATGCAAATGAAGTATTTTTTTTCACTATTAAACACTATAAATCTTAATGTTATTCAGTCTAAGGACAGGAAAAAACATACTTCAGTCATGTGAGGAGATCTGAGCAAACTCCATATGATGAGGACGACTGCGAGATGTGGTTGAAAGTTCAGAAAACAAAACAAGCGTTGCAAAGCGGTCATTTTGGGCTCTGGGTAATTCTCAAGGCATTTCTCGCTTAGCCCTACTTTTAATACTTTAAAACAAAGTTTTCAAGAATGAACTTTCATGCTCAACAGCTGTAAAGTTACTTCCCAAACATCTGGAAACTTCTCCCTTCGTTTGAGTAATGACGAGGTGTTTGTGCAATGATGTGTTTTTAAATATAAGACAAAAGTGGATGGTGTGGAAATCTAGGCCATTTAATGTTCTTCAAGTATTCAAGCTTCAACATTACTGACATAGGAGAACCATCACATCATTGGAAATCTTGGATGGACGGGTCTTTTTTAAGTTGATTTATGGTTTCTCTGGTAAATAGCTCTTTGAAAGATGCAGGTTTTCCTACAATCAGTGCCAGAAACAGGTTCATGGGATTGGAATCTACATTGCCATCTACTGGCAAAATAAATGTAGTGCAAAAAGGCCAATGACCTAAAGTACAAATTTTGAATAATTTCTTCATCTTTACTATTTCAAGACCTCCCTCTCATCGTGTGTGCTTAGATGGTGCAATAACTCAGGCTAAAAGAGAGAGAAAATACTGGAGGTGGGACAGTTTTAGGAGCATTTAAAAAAAAAAAAAACCCTATGCTATCACTCAGCTTTCATAGTAATTGTTCACAGCAGTTGTGCATTTTTACTTTAAACTGACAAGTCTCACATGGTATCTTGTTTCTGGGGCAAAAATCCTTGCACTTCATGTTTGTTTTGACTGTAAAACAAACAAACATTGTCTCCTGCTCACAAAACACATGCTTATGAGAAAAGCTGATTAGGGAGCAACACAAATCTGCAGAAAAGCTCGATTACGGTGCGTTTACGGGCTCAAAGTAGTCAGAACATAAAAATGAGAGGAATTACAGTGGGTGCTTTGAACTACCACGTTGTTTCTAAGTCATTCCTTGGGATTTAAATATTTTCTGTTCACAGACTAAAGGGTAAAAGGCATGCTCAATAAACTGTGGTCTAAAAGAAGTAAAAGAGTGCTTTAATGGTATCTACAGTGTTTTTTAAGGGGCGTGAATGCAGCGCTTCCCATTGACCAGGCATCCCTTCCGGTAGATGAGGTCAACTTTTCCCTAGATCCGCCATTTCAGTCCCGGAGTTTCTTGTTGCACATTAGTTTTGATTTATTTATTTTTTGTGAATTTTAACGCGTAGGCTGTTGACTGTGAGGTCCTGTGGGACAACAGAAGTCCCGTTAACTCAAACACCTTGACATTACTCGTGGAAGTTGCTTAAATTTGCGGTATTATACCGTTTTTTTTTCGGGGGGCAGCGTTAGTCAACCAAAGTTTTTGTATGAGTTGCGGATAGGGAGAGGCGAAGGGGAAAGGCCTCAAGCCTCGGACAGGATTTCACAACCATGGCCGGTAATTTTGATGCCGAAGACCGTGCTAGCTGGTACTGGGGGAGGCTAAGCCGTCAGGAAGCGGTTTCTCTTTTACAGGGACAGAGGCATGGCGTTTTCCTGGTGAGGGACTCAATCACCAGCCCCGGTGACTACGTGCTGTCCGTCTCAGAGAACTCCAAAGTGTCCCATTATATAATCAACAGCATCAGTAACAACCGGCAGTCTGGCTCAGGTAACGTTGAATTATTTGTCACCTTGCTGTGCATTTAAGTGAGCCTGCTGCTCGTATTCACTTGAGACTAACGCCACAGGACGCGTTTTCATTTTTAAATATGGTTTGCTGTGATTTAGTCCCACTCTTTGGCTAAGCCTCGCCAAACGCCCTTTATGAAACGACTAATTTAACTCGACCTCCTGAAATTTGAACACGTAGCAGCCCTCTATCATATAAGTGTGAATATCCTCTGTGTTTCCGGAAGCTACTCTTAAAATCGGCATAAATATTATATAATAATATTCACTCTTTTGTGTAAAAAATGTAAACTTTCATACGTGGTTTATACTGCTAGCTACCGCCCCTATTTTGGACCGTAGCTAGCTGGTTAGCTCCTGTTAGTAGCACTTTTTAACTGAAATTATGTATCAATTTCTTTATCGGAGCTAATCCTCATATATTAGATATGTCAGTTGGGTTTGACATTAAAAAAAAACATAAGTAAGTAGACGCAAATGTAGAAATTGAGTGTTTTGGGATGACCAACGTAAAGTTAAGTGTGCTACTTTTCAAATGGAGTTTGGTGTTCAGCTAGCTAGCTGGCTATCAGCAACCAATCCGATTTTATTTATTCACCACCACCCGTCGTACATGGGATCATGTATTAATCTTTCCCCTCTGAGGGTTGAGGCGGTGTTTTGTCCTTGTGTAGGCAGCAGGACGGTAGCTCAGCGGCCAGCGGTAGTGAGGTGGGCTGGGCTCCGGCTCCCGCTGCTGCTGCTGCTGCTGCTGCTGCTGCAGGAGGGATTGAATGGACTGGGCAGGCTGGGCTGTCACAACTGGAGGATGACTGGTCAGATTGGCGTTTCAGGAATGTCTGTGATCCTGCCCTGTTGCTCATACATAGCCCTGCTTCCAGGTCTGCCGCTCTGCTTGTAGAGCTCTTTGTCCTTTCTGGGCTTCCTTTGGCATTGGGTCATTTTTATTTCTGTCTCTCTAATAGTAAATCATCAATGGCTGGGCCATCATGGCAACTATATTATTCCAGTCTGTCAGAGAGAGTGCAGAAATGATAAATAATAAAAAAAATATTCAGTATTTACAGTAAACGTTGAGGGCCCAATTGTGTTATACATTTTGGTAAGATCATGTGATACTGTGGCACGTATTATTTTGTAACTGGACATTCAGGTTATTGTGTTTATAAATAGTTTCTCATTTGAATTTCAGGAAGAATTACTATATCATGATGTAAAATAAAGTCAGCCGCATTTGGGTTTGTATACTAGAGTCTCGTCTCCTCCATGTGATAACACAGCACTATATCAGAGGTGGAACGAACAGTTAATCATCTCGTTGTATGAGTACAAAGTTAAAGCTGCCAGTTGTTAATCCTTGTCCATGGATGTTAGTATTTATTTGTTGAGTAGTGCGTTTCTGTTCTAACTAACACGTTTCATGTTTCCTCCACCAGGTTTGGCTCCTCCTCGGTTTCGAATTGGCGATCAGGAGTTTGAGGCGCTGCCGGCCCTGCTAGAGTTTTACAAGATCCACTACTTGGACACCACCACCCTCATAGAACCCATAAGCAAGGCAAAGCACACGGGATTCGTCAGCTCCTCTGCTGGCGTCCCGCAGCAGCCAGAGGAGGCGGAGTTCGTACGGGCGCTGTTTGACTTCCCTGGCAACGATGAGGAGGACCTCCCCTTCCGCAAGGGCGACATCCTGCGCGTGCTGGAAAAGCCGGAGGAGCAGTGGTGGAATGCTGCTAACCAGGAGGGCCGAGCCGGGATGATCCCCGTGCCCTACGTGGAGAAGTACCGGCCTGCCTCACCCACTGCTGCTGGCCTGGGTCCCTCTGTTGTGGGGGCTGGACAGGGGGGGCATGTTGGAGGGGTAGTGGGCAACACAGACGGAACGGGGGTCCCTCTGGCCAACCCTCTGGGAGATCCAGGCCAGTACGCTCAGCCGGTAGTCAACGCCCAGCTGCCTAATCTACAGAACGGGCCCGTCTATGCCCGAGCCATTCAGAAGAGGGTGCCCAATGCCTACGACAAGACGGCGCTGGCTCTGGAGGTAGCAATCCCACCCAGCATTCATTTTCTCCAGGGCTGTCCTCCTATTCACTGTTAACCTCTTTTTCCTCTCTTGTTTTGTTTTGCTTTTTTTTTTTAGGTCTCAGCTGAGGCAGTGTAGATTGTCCTCATTGTTAATGGCTTACTCATGCATGTGAGCATGCACATAAAGTATCTTTACAAATGCAAGCTGACAGCGCACATGAAGACACACAGAGTGGAGATGGCTCTATTAGAAAAAGACAGACACAGATCCTTTACATCGGCCTCTCTTTATGTACACATTCTGGCTCATTGGATTAATGTCTGACATTGTACAAGTGGAGGCCAGTGGAACAAGGCACGTTGTTTTTTAGACGTTTACTCGGAACAGACAGATAAATTCAGATAGATAACAATAAACACAGACAATGTTGGGGAGCAATAAAGACATACTGTTTAGAAGAAGCTGATAGTTAATCAGTCACAGCTCAGAGACTCGGTGATTTACATCTGCTGAAGAAAGGAGGATTTTTGCCCAAAAGCAGCTCGTCATTAGCCATCACATTTAAATAATTAAGTGGTAAAATGGTGAACCTCACATGCTAACTAGTTTGTGACGTGGTTGTCAGCTTTTCTCTTCATGCCTCCTTCTCACAACGTGTTTCACAGCTCAAATGAATGTAGTACTTTTTAGCACAACCAGCTCTGAAATCCCTCAGCTGTCAGTTGTCGGGGCTCACAGTGTTCACCGTGCAGCCCAGTTCATTCGAGTCGTCATCTTCAGAAACACAGGCGCCACCATTTTGTTTGAAATAACACGAGTGGAAGATGGTGTATATGTGTTCCTCTGTGTGAGACAGAGCAGACTAGATGACACTGCAGTGTTTACAAACCTCTGCTGCTGTTAAAATAATAGGTCACGATATATTTGTGCGGACTGCCAAAGTATAGACTGTCTGTAGGAAACTCTGCTCTCACTGTAGATAAGGACTAGCAATTATTCCGTAATTTTCATGTGGCAGTGTTATTTTTGAAATTAAATTCTATTTAAAGTGTGAAGAACAGAACATGGAATTACAACATCCCGTGCGTTTCATCTACTTGCTGTAATTTTCTTCCTCTGTACGTCTACCTCACCCGTTTTCAGTTTCGAACATTAAAAACACCAAAAAAACAACAAGTTTGCAATCAGACCACTATCAACCATCAGACAGACCGCCGATACGAAGGTGAATAAAAGCCTGTTGTCTGAGCTAAAGCTGCCGCAGCCTCCTGAACATCTGAATTAACCCCTTTATCTCCAATTTTATCTGCAATTCCAATCGGACTGCCTGATATCGGTGGCTTTATGTCCCAGCCAGCCGACCAGAGCTTTGTAGGCGTGATTAAAAATGTGGATATCAGAGCCGTGCATAGCAAGTGATTGTTAGAAAATGGCTGCAGACATGGTGACACTGCAGCACAGTTTGTTGAGTCAGTTTCCAACTTTTAAATGGACGTGTATCTTTGATTGTAATGAAAAATGTCAAGTGCCTCAAGCAACTGCTACCACAGCCACCGAGCGTGATGTTGTCAAGAGTGACGTGTCACTCGAAACTCATAACGGAACCTCTCACAAAACAAGAATTGACATGCTTCCTGTGTCTCAGCCAAACTAGGATGAGGTCAGTTTTTTAACTGGTCCTGCCATTTAATACAGAGCAGAGACAGAGGAAATGTGTTTGTTTATTGCATCTGTGCGTTTATCCATTTTTATTTTCTATCTTTTTTTTTTTTTTTTGTCATCTGACAGGTGGGTGACATGGTAAAAGTGACCAAGATCAACGTGAACGGCCAGTGGGAGGGTGAGTGCAAGGGCAAGCGAGGCCACTTTCCCTTCACCCACGTTCGACTGTTGGAACAACACCACCCCGACGACGAGAGCTGAGAAACACACGCACTCCCATCACCTCGACAGTGTCCAGCACATCCCTTCTCCTTCGGTCATTTTGTCATGCTCGGAAAAGAAAAAAGATTTATTCAAGCACACAGCGTATGAACCTATGAGCTAAACCGGTCAGACACTCCTGACTCCGCCAATGCAAGACGTGTTGGGTGATCTTACCTAATGTCTTTTTGATGAGTTTACACTAAGGTCAGACTGATATCGGTCTGCCTATATTAGCTTATTTTAAAGCCATTATTTCACAGCGCCGCTGTCGGCTTCCTCCTTGACTACAGCCTCTTAAAAAAACATGCAATTAAATATTTCTTGTATTCAGATAAATAGCAGCATTTATTGATTTAATATTTATTAATGCTACATTTTAAAGGAATGCAGAATCACAGGTGAAGACATGTTAGCATCCAGTACAGATAGAAATGTGTTCAGCTTCGCTCAGCTCCACAACGGAAAGCAGGTGTAAACAGTTAGCCTGAGTCAAGAGAAGAGAATATGGCCGCAACTCCAAAGCATCTTTGTTTAGTTAATGGTTAATGTTTATTGGACAGGTGCAGTTATGAGACACTGTTTTAGGGCGCCTTCACACCTGACCTGCTTCGTGCAAACAAAGCCTGGTGCGTTCGCTTCCGTTCTTTTTGGCTGATAGCGAGAGAGACGGCTTGAAAAGTTTGATTTCAGTGCATTTCTAAGACAGCTCTGGTGCACTTGTTGGTGGTTTGAATGCAAAGCGGAACCAACCACAGGATTACGGTAGTAGACGTGAATTCAAAGCGCTACAACCTTTTAAATCCATCTGCTGACTGGAAACTTAAAATGGTCTCCTCAGCGGTCTGCATGAATAATGTAATTATGCGAGATAATCTGGTAACCATGGCAACGTGAGTACGGATATCTTCAAAAGGAGTCAAATCAGAGGTGTGTTGTGCTCGTGCCCTTCATGTATTTTAGCAGTTCTTCATTTAAAAAGTGAAATGACGGGATGACACAGTAAATATGGTCCTGTAATGTTACAGCACGAGACACCTCCACCTTTTTGTCTTGCTTCTACCTGTTCAGCATTGTTCAGCATGTTTCTAACCATTTATTTCTCTTTGTGCCGCCAAATATGTTCAACCTAAGAGCTGCGTGACAGAAATTTGATTTCCCTTCTTCTGTCCGTGTAGTGTTGATTATGTAGTGTGACACCAAAACTGTCCAATCAATGACTTACCTTAAGGTCGACAGCTTCTTGCTCATTGACAGTAAGGCAGCGTGAACAGGAAATGAACCAGCACTAAAAGGCAATAATGTTGAATTCTTTTTCTTCGGTCCAGACCGGATGAACCAGGCTGCAGGTATGAACGCGTCCTTGAGCACAGTGGGAGGTATTTCTTGATCAGCAACCAGTGGTGACAGTGCAGTGACTGCATTCGATACCAGTGACTAACCCTGAAAGACTTCAATCAGTTTTGAAAGGAATAAAAGTCTGCGGGAAACTTTCAGTGGAAAAGAGAAGATAAATTTAAATATTAGCAAAATGTCCGTTTCCAAAACGGGCAGCTTTAAACACTAGTAACCGATATCAGTCGAGCCCTAGTTTACACACCTCCAGCCCAGTATTGAAGTCTGCATCCCACACACACAGCAGAGTCGACCTACTCATCCCTTCCTGTGGTGTCTGTGTATCCCCACCCACTACATCTCATTCACACACAGAAGGGAAAAAAAAAAAAATCGATTGCACACAGGAGACGAAACACTCAGCTTCTCTCACAGAATCATGAATCAGTGAGTTTTTGTAGTGCTAGACTGTGAACGTCGGAGTGAAATGAGCAAAGACTTCCTGATAACTCCGTCTCGCGGAGAAGGACGGTCCTCCTCGCCAAGACGACTTCACCTACTTATTCCCACACTACAAACCAAGTCCTCTTTTTTTTGTACTAAAAGTGGAAAATATTATGATAGAATTGACTATATATATACACACCTTACATGCTAAATACTGTAAACATTTTCTCCTTCCTTCATATTTTCTTTTACTTTTTGTTACCAGAGACTGTACACCTGTTGTTATTATTGTATGTTCCTCTTTTGAAACACTATTCAGCGCCAACATGGATGACTTCAAGCAGCAGTGTGAAAGGAACTAAATAAACACCCTTCAGGGAGGAAGAAGAAGAAGAAGAAGAAGATCCTCTAATGTGGAGAAAAGTTTTTGTCTTCCAGCAGGATGTTTCTGTTGTCATTCAGAGATGCTTTTCACCCTAAAACACTAATGCCATTTTTATGTATAACCGGTAAGACATTTTGTCACTGTATGACATGCTGTCATGGTCATTTTCTGTAGGTTTTGTTTCTCATCAGCCTTTCCCACATGCTATTATTACACACTAAGCTTTTGTAAGCACACATAGGCCCACAGAGCATTGTGTCAATATGAAAATAAACCAGAAAATAGTCTGTTACTGTAGGAATTTTGCCTCCTCCTTAGCTAAATGTCATTTTCTGCTTGAGAATGCACATTTAGATCTCATCCTCAGAAACAGGCAGATCACCAGCTTGGGATGTCCTCATTAACACTGTCCTCACTGTTACTCTGGGTAATGTAGTGTCATCCTGCGCTTGTCGTCTAATCACTCAATATCAGCCTTAAGATTGGGTTTATCCACTTTCCGATGACCCATGAATGCCACTACAAAACTACAGCAGGAATATGGTGAGTTCCTGCACATTGTAGTAGTTTTTTGGCAGGATCTGCAGAGTTCTATCCTCTCTATGTCATGTCTGGTATTGGTAAAGATGAGGAGTGTTAGTAGGAACTTGCTGGCCTGAAGCCTAGGTCTTGATATTTTAAAACGAATAGCATGCTGCCAAATGGTTTCATAGGACTCACATTAATACATTTGTTGTCTTTCCAAATCAAGTTTAACCATGTCCTGGGGTCAGATGTATCAAGAATATATGCACAAAAATCACTCATATGTCACTTCCCACAGTATTTATAATATTTATAATACAGACTGTATGGTGAGAAGTTGCATGTCGTGCACATACAGCAAAAGAGCATAGGCAAAGAGTGTGACGTGGTAAAGCAGAAATGGAAAAACAACCCTAAACACCTTCTGTATCTATATTATAGCTGCAATCAAAGGCACATATATTCATTTGAATTTGTTGTCAGTGTGCTGTAAGTTGCCCCAGCTGTTATGTTTTGGTGAAATGATGCTATTCTGCTGTTCTTTTCAATGCAATGTCTTAAGACTGGTGGAGGAATTTGAGGCGTCGATGTGCAAACGGTTGCATCTGTGTCCAGTTAGAGCTCACTGTGGGAGTATCAAACATGTAAAAGAGTGTAGAGCGGTGCATATTTCTGCATTTGTATGAACATTGAAAATTTGTCTTTAATCAACACAGATTTATATATATATATATATATATATATATATATATATACATAAACATCTGGCCAGATATCCTCAAATGTAGTGTAGAGTTTACAATGTGTTTATAAATTGTGAAATTTTTCCCTCCATTTTTGTTTTTGAGACTCAAATTTAAGGAAATTATTTTTTGTATGCCACATTAATGCCATATTTTTATTACCATGATATGTTTATTAAAAATATTTTGAAGCACACCTGTGGGTCATATACAGGCCTGTATATGTTAATAAACACATGCAATAGTTCTAAGTCCCCATATTCCATGTTTTTTTTTTGGTAAGGTGAAATATTTAAGATCAGCAAAAATATTGAACTTAGGCACATTCAGCGGTAATGTGCTTAAGCAAAATCAGCTATGTGTACCACATTATTTAGCGACTGTATAGAGCCTACATAGTGATCAATTAACAGACCAATAGTTATAAATGCGCTTGCTCAAATGTGATTTTTGGGATGTTTTCAAATCTGATGTAGATGTATCCCAAACCACACAGCATCTAACAAATTGTATAATTTGTAATGACAAACTAAATCTTAACTGAAATGCATAATGTGATGTCAGTCATACTTTTTTGATGTGTTTCATTAGTATTGTTACTCACACATTTCAAGGCTGGTCAGTCCATTCTGTATTCTGTAGTGGTATTTTATTTTATTTTTTTAACCCTGTTTCTCTTATTTGTTATAATGCCTTTATGCAAAATGTTAATCAGGTGTTATATTCAGATGCATGGCACTGAGCTCCCACTGCTACTTTGAGAGAGAAAATATTTCCGCTAATCATTACTATTAGTTGGTTGCAGACCAATGAATACTGAAAATGTTTTTTTTTTTGTTTTTTTTTAGAAAATACCACTGATTATCCTACCATGTGCACCTTATCTCCTCTACAGCTCAAGAAAAAAAGCACATTAAGTCTCTTTATGCCATATAATGTTTAACTGTTCCTTTCTATTTTGCCTTGATCATATATTTTTGCTTTGAAACATTTCACCCTGACTTTGAAGAAGACCGGAACAAGCAGAAATAGGTTTGTGTCAAGCGTGGCAAATATATTAATGGAAGTTAAAATTTACCCTTTTTATTTTCTGTAGCATGTACGTGTTAATATACCTAGTCAATAAAAAATGTACCAGATTGTCAGTTTGTGTTCACATTTCTGTCTCCACAGGGTGAAAGTTATTCCACTCAATTCAATCTGGTTTTGTTAATTGTTTTGCTGTAATGTGCTGATGGAGCTTTTCACTCTACTCCTACATGTAAGTGATCCCAGATTTTTCAAGTCAAGATTTCAGTCTGAATCCAATGAAATACCCACAATGATTTATGGTCTGATGATTTACTAAATTATTTCAACATTTTACTTAACGACAAAACTGAAGAGAGATAAGAATAGTGATTTATGGCCTAGCGCTAAATCAAGGTATTGGAGCTGATCTTAGTGTGAATTACTCTGAATTACTTCTGCATGTACATTACTATAAACAATGACTGCATTACACCATATGATGAGTAGTTAGGCTGCATTTCTTTTGAAAATAATATAGAAAACTAAGCATCTTGCAAGATAGGTTTCTTTGAGAATTGTAACTATTGTACATTTTAATTAGATTTATTTAGTGTACATGAAGAGTAGTTTGAAAGAAAATTAAAGGTCCAGTATGTAGGATTTTGTGGCACCTAGCAGTGTAGTTGCAGATTGCAACCAAATGAATACTCTCCCATGTCTCACCTCTCCTTCCAAGCATGTACGAAAAACTCTAACTGCGAAATTCACGTGAAAAGTAAAAGATCTAGATTTAGAGTTTGATTTGTCTGTTCAGGGTTACTGTAGAAACGTGGTCGACTCCATGAAGAGAATCTACTCTTGAGACAATGAAAACGCAGTGATTCTATTTTCAGGTTATTTTACACAAACGAAAGCAGAGTTATGAGGATAGATGCTAATAGATCCTCCCAAATATTATACACTTTAAATGTAGTAAAAGCAAACAAAAAAACAAAACTCCCCATAATAAAATTACTGTGGCTTCAACTAAGGGTGAATTTCAAATATGATTTTGCTTATTTCTGTAGCATTTAGGGTAGGGAGAGTGTTAAATATTAAAAATTAGTGCACATTTGTGTTTATATGCATACCACTCCCTCAGCTGTCACTATGGACATTTTTTGTCTATTTGGCCAATTTTTTCCTCATCTGGCCATCATTTTGGCTGTGCATATGATTATTGGTAGTGCATATGACACATTTGTAATGTGTGTCTTGACAATTTTGAATTCAAACTTATTTTTCTAATAGATCAATAGAACACTAAAAACAGATTTAAAGTTATTATGAAAAAAGGCCCACTCCCAAAAACCTTGCTTTAAATTTGAAATGAATATATGTATTTTCTGCATAAATCGACTTCTTGGCCCTGCCTAACACTACATAATTGTGAGGATTTTAACCCCTTTAAATGCCAGTTTGATTACTTGATGTCACTGTTGTTATTTATGGAAAACAAAACAAATTGCCATTTAAAGGGTTTAATAAGAAACAGTCGAATCGTTGTGTATGTTAAATGCCTTGATAAATCACTAAACAGTGGATTTGTCTGTGTTTGAACTCGAGTTTATTGGGGTAATCTCAGAGAAAGGCTTATTTCTGGACTTGGCACGAGGGTGTGGCGTGAGATGAAGACTGTTGCGTGGATTTCTGGATGGAGTAGCGATTTTTCATCTTTACGCCAGTGCTACCAGTGAGTTCGATTCAGTGGAGCGACAGTGCTGTTAAGCTGATCCAATACCGAATCTGCCGAGCCGCCGATAATCCTCCTTTTTTTTTTGCAATCGACGCCACGAACAGTCCCTTTACACCCCCCCGAGCACCATGGGCAGATCGAGAGAACCTAGTATACTCAGGCAAAACTCGCCGAACAAGGGAGAGATATGACGGTAAGGTTCGAATAAAAAGTAAGGGCCATTGCAGAATGCCTGGCCCTCTTTCTTTCCTCAGTCTCCCTGCGCAGGGGGCTTGGGAGACGCAGGCAGAGCAGCTCATTGATTTGTTGGGTGAGACACAAATGGCGGAGATTTCTTTGCAAAATGAATCAGTGCAAACGTTTAACTTAATTGTTTTTGACGCACATTTTGCTCCATGGAAAGCATGACCTGTCGCGTGTCCTGGTGTTCCGGTTAAGATTTAGCTCATGTTAGGCGTTGAGCTGCTTACCCCCCCCCGCCTCTACTCCACCCCGCCTCTACTCCCCTCCGCTCCCCTCACTAGCTCTCTAAATGGCTAACTTAGCTAGCCTTTCTTCAGCCCCGACACGCGTCACGCCGAAACTCCATTCAGAAACCCGTCGGTCCTGCTCGTCCACACCCCATGAAAACACGTACTTGCGCCTCGTTTCAACGGATAGTTGACTCAACAAGCAGCCGCCTAGGTAGAAAATATATCCGAAAACTGTGCTACGGTTAATGCTAACGCACCGCCCCCACCAAGTGTTATGGTTAGAGAAACCCATTCCACCCTGGCGAACTAGTTTAATGGAAAACTTAAATGTGAGCGACTTCTTCTTATTGTGTTGTTGGGTGCAAGCCGGATTTGAGAGTGACACTGCTTTTTACGTTCAGGATAATCAAATTGTGCTGTACCTGGTGCTTTTTTAGACGTGAACATTACAGTTACAAACTGTAAAATGTGGAGAGGCTCGCCTTATGTTTGAAATAACTAGGGTGACATTCCGTCTGCTGCTTCAACGAGGCCAGCCAGCGTCGCTGTGCGCCTGCGCGGTGGCTTGTGTCTAGCGATTGATGGATGTAGCACCCAATGGCGTACAAGGAGGAGGCGGGGAAGAGAGCATTGCTTCTATGTGATTGGTGGCTCAGCAACAATCTCAGACGTAGACAGAAGTTTAGCTTGAGCTAACTTTTCTTTGCAGTCAATTGAGTGGAAGCCCTCTTACCAAAGCAGGGGTTATTGAGCTGATTAGTAAATGTACAGCATACCTCTGCAGTCAGTACAAAAATATGCCACAAAGAGGACTTGTCAGCGCGTTTTAGCGTGCTATATTTCTTTATTATACTTCCATTAACATGACATAGCACATCGCACCATAAACATAAATAACATTTACTTTAAATAACAACAGATGCATGTTGCATTAACTGCTCGAACACTGGCCGACTTGACTTTTGTGACAGAAGAGCCAGTTTTATAGGGAGAGGGTCAAGCGTGCACAGCTGCTCGCAACAGTAGATCCTCTATTGACTAACGCAACACCACAAAGACACTGACCACACATTGCTTTGCATCAATTTATGCCCATAACACACATTTAGATGTGTACGTAAGTGGACTTCTGGCAGAGTACCGGGGCGCAATATCTCCAGTAGAAAAACACACTGCAGGCGTGGTAATAACAAGAAGCCAACAACAGTCTGAAGCCAAGTTTTAATATCAGAGCGACCTCTCTCTCTCTGTCTTTCAGCTGAAGTCGTTTAAATTTCAGCTCGCTCAGTGACAACACTGTATGATATGAGATGTGATTGTTTTCGTGATTTAAAAAAAAAAAAAAATCCATTTCTTTCTTTTCATTTTGCCTGATTGTTTTGTGAGATTAAAAACTTGACATAAATCACTAGAGCCAGAGTTTTTGAGGTTTCTGGCAGCGCAGAGTATTAAGCCTTTTTCTGGAAGTGTGATGAGCAGTTGTTTTAATTTTTTTATTCATCAGTTTACCGCAGTGATAATGGTTCATGAGCTACCACCTGTGTAGTGTAGGCAGGTGGCCTGTTTGCATGCGTATTTAGTCTTTAAAATGACACAAATGCCCTGGCAGCAATGAAATGATATTGTCACAGTTGCTCAATCGCTCCTCAGTTAATGTGCAATATTGTCACGTTGAAGAAAGATGCTTTTTATAGCATAGATCACACAAAGTGCAGCTTTGAAGCTCGACTGTAATGTCTTTTTGTAGCAGCTTGAGAAGTTGGTGTCCAAATGTGAGTTGTAGAGTTTCAAAGTAGGGGGAGCTATATTTGGTGTGCTTGGTGTTGGAAGTAAAAGTCCCATTCCTTTTTTCCCCCCCATAGACAATGTTACATGACTTACAGTTGACTCACAGCATCTCTACAGCTTGAATCACTATGAAACTCACTCATTCGCTAAATCATCAATACAGAACTATGTGCTGGTTCTGGTAAACTTTGAGCCAAACGCTGTATTTAAAGGATCAACCGCCATGTTGAACCGCCACAGTAGTCCAGAACGGACAAATGAAACACTGGCTCTAGAACAAGGACTTTCACATTTCTCGTACGTTTCACAGCCACCGTAGTTTCTCCTTCACACCATGAAGGATGGGGTAAAATGACGGGGTTGCAGCTAGTAACTACACCACTAGACGTCACTAAATCCTCCACACTGGACCTTTTTAAAAAAAATCTGTTATATGCGCTACTAATAGTGGGTGGCAGCTAAAGATAATGGTGTTGAGAAGTGTGTGAGAATACTAAAAATACAATCTGCAGCTTGACTTTTAAAATCTGGGTCTACTTTGGATAAATTCAGCAACCACAGGGTTTATTTTGTTCTCAACTGTAATGACGAAGCACTTTGAATTGACTGTCACTCTGACCCGCTGTGGCTCATGGGTATTGTAGTATATAGAGCTTTCTGCCTCGCAAAAAATGTGACAGTTTCTGTAAAAACTGATAGCCATAAAACCTATATGAATATTTTTCTTCATTTCTGAGAGTCCAGTGCTTTTATGTTCAGTAACACTGAAGAGAAAAATTGACATACGAGCACAGAAAGGGGGGGATAACACTCTGCCCTTCCCTTGCTACAACTCTTATTGAATCCCAGTTTGTTTCACATGGTGGCTGTATATCTGTGTAGCTGTAATTCTGTGAAAATGTTTAAAATGCACAGAGAGGTCATTCAGTTTATTTGAGTGAAGGCCAGGCTGGAGGGTAAAGTGATCAAAGCAGCATAGTGCTCCTCCTGGCTTGCAACCATCATGTATCAGGTTTCGCCAGCATGCTGCATCAAGCCCTGCCATTGGCTTCTGCAGATAACACCCTGTCTGTGAAGTTAAAAGCCAAATGATTGACACACTGCTCTTTACCTTCAGGCTAGCATGTTTTGGCACGGGAGTTGTGCCTAGTGTGCAGCGTTTCAGGTTTGTCTTGACAATGGCAGAGCCAGTTGAATTTATTTAGGTGTAAGTCCCCCTTCAACTGCTCCTTGTTATTTGATAAGAGCCCCCATATTGTTTCTGTTTTATGTTAATCCCCAGGGAAACGGCTTGTTGTGCTGACTAGTGGCTCCTTCAAAGCAGAGCGTCAAATTGCTTACATTGGCACTTCATTCCTGGATTCAAAATTCATTTTTCACACCACACCCAACTGACTCACCTTGAAGATGAATGTTGAAGTACAAGAAAGACGGCCTGTTCGATCCAGCTCAGCCTTTTGGTTCATTATCCTGGCGTAGTTCCCACAATAGGTGTCCGTACGTTGTGAATCTCTGCATTAGGGGAGTTTATACTTGGGCATTGTCCCAGACACTCCATTAATAAAATACTGAGGATGACAGAAACCTTTCAAGGCTCTGTGCTGTGGTTTAAACTCTGTTAATGGAAGGAAGATGTGCTTATGTTCGATTAAGAAAATCCATGTATTCACCACTGTCCTCCAATGTTTGAGGACACAGTTTCAAATATTAACCCAAAAAGCATATTCATGTTTATCTCTAGTGTCACTGAGCTGTGCAGATAGTTTGGATTTCATTGGCTGGGTTTGAGATTTTCTAGATATCTGCTTCAACCTCAGTACAATGACGGTGAATCAAATTTTCTTTGTGGAGTTAAAAGCACCGAAAACTGCAATATTTCCTGTTAGCCTGATTAATCCACAGAATACACCGTCAGCACTTTGATTAGGGACAATTATTTCCGTAGAAATGTGCTCCAATGGGACCAGTTCACATAATGAGAACAC
This sequence comes from Protonibea diacanthus, assembly GCA_028641955.1. Lineage (NCBI taxonomy): Eukaryota > Metazoa > Chordata > Actinopteri > Sciaenidae > Protonibea > Protonibea diacanthus. Next base: position 14,349,727 of record CM053990.1, read on the forward strand.
TGTTTTAAAAGCTGGAAGTCAGCACTTAAACATAATTGTCCTTGTTTTATTTTAAATCAGATAAGCTGCAGTAATGCACTTGTACATACAGTATTGATCCATGATTAATCAAACACACCAGATCAGCAGATTGTGATCATTTTGATAATCTACATTATAATCTACATATATAATGTGACGACAGACCTACAGGTGGTGAACACGTTTGCAGTCTAATACAGTGATGCAAAATGTTCATAGCGGTACTTTGAAAGCTTCTCTCACAGAACTTACAAGCATCAGCATGACGTGGCATTTTAATATGACACAGAATACGATTTGGGAGGAGTCGAGCTGACTCCCAGTGGAGTGAGAGCTAATATTTGATTGTTTCAAATATCCAGTAAGATAATGTTTTGGCCAGTGTTCCTTTTCTAACCTAGAAAATGTTTTAATAAGCATCCCTTACGAGTGTTTTAGTGAACAAACAAAATTTAAGTTTACATTCAGTATTACTCGCCAAAAAACCTTGTGTGTGGGCTTGAGGTCTAACAAATATGTTAAATGTGTCTCCTTTCTCATTTGCAAAGCTGATGTTTCAAGTATTTCAAATCCAGCATCATTTACATCCATATTCATATAGTGAGGCCACACCCGTGCCGCTTTTTCCTCTAAAACACTGACGAAGACATACAGTGGTCTGAAGATGTTGGCTTTTTTAGGAGTTAGTGGTAGGAGAATATATTGTCACCCATCACTAGAGGTCAAAAACTCAATAGGGTACTTTTTAAATTTTGGTTTTTAAAGAAATGTATCCAACAGCTGGAAAAAAAAACTTGCCCATAGTCTCTGATTGAGATCACAGGTCCAATTAGAGCCTATTTTTTTAAAGATTAATAGAACTAGATGGTGTTGGCTGGACAACTCAGCAGGTCATGATTGAAGTTATCCATCAGTAAGTGCGACAAGCCAGTATTTTAACAGAGTGGAGGTATAAGGCCAGTCCACCCATCCAGGGTCTGCTCTTTGCTTGGGTTGGATTTAAAGGTAGTTTAGGTCAGGGGTAAAGAATGGTGTCACCTGTCAGGGGGCTCAGTAAAATTTATGGTGGCACAGCTTGATACATACTACAGGGCCTGATTGTAAGTCAAAACGTCACTTAACACTAGTACTGGTCTGCCATAGGAATGTTCACCCAACGTTTGACACGGTTCATCATCTGTATTGATAAATGAGTTTAAAAATAAACTCCGTACTCTTTGACAGATGTCTTCACAGGTCTGATAGTTTTGAAGAAAAACCTGCCTTATGTACATGTGCAAAAAAAATGGACAATAACAGACATTTCAATGTATTCATTAGTCTCTAATTGAAATTGTGCACAGTGTTGAGGTAGTTTTTGCGCTCAGGGACTTGAGATGCTCATGTCTTATGTCATTTGTTTGCCCGTGTCTTCTTAGAAATGGTGGAGTCGATGAAGAAGGTGGCCAGTATGGACGTGGAGCTGACGGTGGAGGAGAGGAATCTGCTCTCAGTAGCGTATAAGAACGTGATCGGAGCCAGAAGAGCTTCCTGGAGGATAATCAGCAGTCTCGAACAGAAAGAAGAAAATAAAGGCGGAGAAGACAAACTGAAGATGATCCGAGAATACAGGAAAACGGTCAGACGCTGTTATAAACCCACATATTTACAGACTAGATTAAATCTTTATAGGTCCCTCAGCTGAAGGTTTCTGGTATTTTTTTGGGTACATTTTGTCTTTTTACTGAATAAACTACTTTAGAGCCAAACTTTGACTCAAACAAATGAACATTATCTGCAAGCATCGTCTCTTGAGATGTACATTCCTCCTTTTGTGAAAGGCTGTGCAGAACCTGAAAGCTTTAAATGGCAGCAGTCCATTTTCTGCCCATTTTGCACTTGCCAGACAGAAGTATTGGCAAAACAAGATCACAGAGCTGCAATCCCTCTGCGCTGCTGTCTGCGACAGATTCCAACAACACATTAACAGTCTTGTATGAATCTTGCTGCAACACACTGACTTTGGACTCCAGTTTGGTAGAAGCTGAATAAAAGTCAGCACATTTACTCCACAGAGCAAATCTAAGCATATATTCCTGAATCAGACACATAAGAGAAAATTCATCAAACCCACTGAAGTAGAACTGATTTGAAGCTGCTACCTTTGCTGTTTCATGGAGGTACGTGGAGTTGGCGCAGTCTCAGGTAGTAGGATTTACATATCCAATTGGAAGGATGCCAGAGATGCTTTACCCTTCTTGGCAGGACTTTTTAAGCTCTCCTCCACTGACCTCTACTTTGAAAGGAATTGGTGTAATTTCATAGTCCAACAATACTTGTCTGAGTGAAATAATGAGGTAGGAAGCAACCATGAATCAACTTTAAATCACTTTTCTTTTCTTTTTTTCCTGCTGCAGAGAACCTCCCAGTCATTGGCGGCCCCACTGAATGCAATGCAGCACAGAAACCCTCTAGTCATGTCGTTGTAGCATTGACAGTGATTTCATAAATTTGTGTAGGGTAGTACACCAAAACTCTGCACATTAGCATCATTGCTGTGAATTTCTGCGTGCACTTGCTTGGTTATCTGTTTTGTGAGATTCACCTGAATCAAGACTTGAGCATTAAATCCCAAACTGAGGAAATTCACCAGGGCTAATAACATTGGACGGCTCTGCCTATGCCATCGCTGTGCGTCTGCCTCTATATGTTGCATTTCTTCAGGTTACCAATTAACACTACTCGCCACCAACGTCAACCGGCTAAATGCCATATCCAAAGAAAGAGCTTTATTGAGAAAAATAGCCGTTTTATTTGCAAGGAGGTGTCGTCATATACCGATGGCAGACGCTGACCTTTGAACTGAGTTAAACAACACCCAGTCATCCTTTCTGTGACACATGCTTGCATGGAAACTTAGGTTGCCACAATACCAGAATATTGAACTTAGAGACAAAAACATAAAAAAGCAATATAACAAAATTGATGCCAAGGCAAAACGAAGTCCTTAACATTATTACAGTTCAGTCAACTGGTCCTCTACAGCCCTAAAACTGCCCTCTTAACTGTTGCCATTTTAGTGTTGGCAGAAATGTTGTACTCAGTAAAATAATAAATGAAGAAATATTCATCTCAAAATGAGTTACTGCCATCACAACTGACGTTTGTTTACATTTTTCAGATGTCAGAACTGTGTGTCTTTGACTGAATCTATCTTAATATTCAAAGGAAGTTTTCGATACACTGCCTGTGATATGTGTGACCGCACAGGTAGTTAACAGCAGCGTTTGTGTGTGTTTTTTGGTCTGCAGGTCGAGAAAGAGCTGAAATCAATCTGCAACGACATTCTGGATGTACTGGACAAGCACCTCATCATAGCTGCAACCTCGGGAGAATCTAAGGTTTTCTACTACAAAATGTACGTGTCTAATAAACGCGTGTTTCTATTACACAGGTTCATTTTAGCAGCTTCCTTATTAAAGGCAGGCACACATACAGTTCGATCTGACTGGGCATCAGTCAAACTCGTAATGGAATTGTTCTCCCGTTTTATTTCCCAGCAGCTTTAACATTACCAAGGCAAATAAACACCAAAGTCCACTGGTCCTCAACTTAACGTAGGCAGGCATGAACAGGATTTTCTAAATTACTCACCGGGTATACAATAGACTGGGCTTCTCCCTTGTTTATTCAGAATGCAAATTGCTGCACACCTCTGTTCCTCCTGGCAGTTAATTATTCTAAGTGTGTTTATCTTAACTACTTCCTGTTAGATTTACAGTGCAGCAGATCCAAAGTTGATCCCTAACCAATTAAATAATCTTGTTTGCTGAGCAACCCGGCTGTGGAACATAAAAAGCAGAGTTGCTAGGTGAAGAGTTTCTGTTATTGCAATAGTGGTTGGACTGTATACAGGAATGTTTTACTAAAGGTCAAAAATGTCTTGTTAGTTTTTAATCACAGTTTTGCACTCTGGTTTTAATTGTGCAGGTTTGTCGAAGAAATTCTTAATATTCTATCTTATGTTGAGTAGTATGTTGAACTCTACTCTTTGCTCTTCCCTGCCCGTCGGAGCTTAAATGCATTTAGGGGCTCATTGTCCTCCTGGAAAATGATTCTCTACCACGTAGCTTCAAGCCACAAAAGATGTTATGCCTGTGCAAGCAGTACCACTCTTAAATAAATAAATAGACAGTTCAACTCAAGTCACCAGCTTTGAAATAGATGAAACATCACCACACACGAATAGTTTTCTGCGCTGTTTTCAATGTGGCTGTCTGCTAAGAAAAGCTCCTCTAATCTCACAAAGTTCAAACACTGAATTCAGTTTTAAACAAGACAAAACACGAATTCTACAAACTGCTGTACTCTGCCCTTAAGGCTGTTGTAGTCTTTTGATTGCACTAATACTAACCACATTAGGGGTCTTTATTCACTTGGCTTAATACTATCTAGGCTGTAGATGCTGATCTGTCTCTTTGGGTTAGGGTTATGAGGGTCATTACTAAGTACTGCCAGAAAGAAATATTTGGAAATATATGTATTTCTAATGTATTTCTGTTTCCTCTGTTCAGGAAGGGAGATTACCTCAGGTACCTGGCAGAGTTTGCCACAGGCAATGACAGGAAGGAGGCGGCAGAGAACAGTTTGATCTCGTACAAAGGTGCTAGCGACATCGCCATGACAGAACTCCCTCCAACGCACCCCATTCGTCTGGGATTGGCCCTTAACTTTTCAGTTTTCTATTATGAAATCCTCAACTCGCCAGACCGTGCTTGCAGGTAGGTGTGATTTAATTTCTGTTGTCTGGTGCTTCCAGCATTACATGATTTTTCTTTAATTTGTTTTTATTTTATTGAACCAGTTGAATTGACTGTGTGTTCTAGTACTTTTGGAGAACGACATTAAAGTACATAAAATATTAGGAAATAAAAAAAAAAATCCAGGCACACGCTGTACTCTGTGTGATTAAAAACATCTTTTTTCATATCGTGTCATCAGAATGAAATCACTTTTTTGCTCTTAGTGCCAGACTCGTGATTTCTTACTGAACTCTGCTCTGACAAAGCTACTGTATGATATTTCTCAGCACCAAACAAAGACAGAGTAGTCACACAGTGGCAGGCAAACATAGTCGAGCAGCTAAAAGGCGAACCACGGAGACCTTTTTCTCAGCATCTGGCGTGGATTGAGCTTGAGCTAAATGGAGGACGAATATTGGATTTATGTTTTTTTTCTGCCACCTAGAGTCCGAAAACCATAATTGCATCTTTCAGGGCGTTTTATAAAAAAGTCCTGTGCAGCTATTGAAGTCAGGCTTTTTTTTTTTTTCTTTTGCAATAGCCATTTTTGTCCAGTTTGTTAAATTGAATCCACATGTTTAAACAAAAAATGAAGAAGGAACTTTTCCTTTTTAGATGTGGCTCAAAGTCCCACATAAAAAGAAACAGTGTGTTCCAGCTGTTGGCGACGGATGATCCAGGATGTTGGCTTAACGATTCAGGATCCTGGCAACTTGAAAACAGCCCTGAAAGGGAACATATTTTTAATTTCCACCCCAGCACATAACCTCACTGCTTCTGCAGTGGAGCTGTGAACAGAATCAGTCAGTCACTGGAGAAAATAAAGTAAAAGTAAACTACAGAAACTATCTTGATCTTTTTTCCACCTGTTAGCCGTACGTGTGTCTAACTGTGTTGTCTTGTATCCTCTCCGCTGACAGGTTGGCGAAGCAAGCATTTGACGATGCCATTGCAGAACTGGACACGCTGAGCGAGGAAAGCTATAAGGACTCAACACTTATCATGCAGTTGCTACGTGACAACTTGACACTATGGACCTCAGATATGCAGGGAGATGGTGAGCGAGCTGTTCTTTCTTCTCAGGGCATTAGTTATAGTTCCTTGAATTAGAAAGCATCTACTAATATTATGATTTCAACTCTTTAATTTCTGGGTGAGAGGGACTGTCAACATCATAAACTGTCATTTAATTTTAAAGCTGAACTGTAGGGCTGCCCCAGCTAAAGATGTTCTTAGTCAAGTAGTTGTTGCACGTTGTTATTTTATTTATTTATGAGGTGTAAGACAATGCTTAGAGTTCCAAGGCTGAGAGAGAACGTTATAACATTGTTTACACTGTGTTACATTAAAGAGAAATACAACACCGTGATAATGAGCTTTTAAAATATAAATTTCACAAGAGGCACAAAGCGAGCCGCCTGTTAAATGCAGAAGCAGTAATGATTCCAAATCTGTTGGAACAACCAGCAAGTCTACTAACGGACTTATCAACACGATGATGGTGATATATATCATCGCTTAAATTAACTCGCTGCTTCAGGACCACTAACTTGCTAATGGCAGCTAGTTAAGTTAGCAGTGGTGCGCAGGTTAAGTGTTAGAAGAGAAAGGGCCAGTCTTGCAACACTGATACTTTTATCTCGTTCTTTTCCGTGGATATCCGATAATATCAAAAAGTTGCTGGAAGAACTACCTAACTTTTTCCTCTAACCTTTCCCCTCAGCACAGTGGTTTCTCTCCCTCTGTCCTCAGTACTCACACACATCTCTAATGATCTCTCATCTCTCCCTCGTTCTTCTGTAGAGTCTTAAGGACAGCCCTCTTCCTTCACTCTTCCTCCATTATAGAAGTGTATTTTGTAAGTCATTCTTCCTGTCTTTGGCTTTTCACCGCGAGCTATCACTCCTGTCTCAGCACCCTCACTAACCTCTTCACGTTACAAAGTCCAGCCTTGTTGGATGATTTTGGGGTTGAGAGGAGGTGATGGCCTCTCCTGCCCACTTTGCCCACAGCTCTGAAGGATTACGGGGCTGCAGTTATTAGTGTATCTAATCTCTTGTTTTTCACCTGTTCTTCACTTTGTTTTGCATGCGTGGAACTCGAGTGCTGTGTGTTTTTAGTGTGTTCAGGGTGTCTGCAAGTCAGTAAAAGTCTATATTATGCTAGGTTGTGTTTACATCTCACGGGACAACAGGTCATAAAACACTGTAATAGAGGGCTGAAGTCCTGATGTCACTTCCTGACTAGCTTCTGCTCCACTAGTCTCTTTATTTTGTAAATGAGTATCTACTACAGTGCCTGCTGTAAACATTTGCATTCTAATGATTTTGATGAATTTGGTCACAAATATTGAACTTTTCATACTGTAATCAAACCGGTCCATCCAAGTGCGTCAGATTAAAGTGATCGATCCAAAATCTTCAGTCTGAGTTCTGTTAAAAATCTATTTCATAGTTTGTCTGACGCGAATATGAGGCTACAATTGATTTGTGTGAAACAGACTGCTGAGAGCTCATCATTTATTCATCATTCATTGAAACCTCATCATCACTCAGCGTGCTTGTGAGCACCTGACTGTTGTTTTCAGGACAAAAAGCAACTTTTAGCTGCAAATGAAGCAGATGGAGTTCTTTGTGTAGAGGCTGTTTTTTCTTTTAAATGACAGCCCCGCTACAATTCACCTTTGTTCACTTAACTGGTCTTTGTTGACGACGGCTTTGGGCTTTTGGGAAATTTGTTAAAGGCTGCTAACAAAAGAAATATTTTATAGTGATGTTGCATCACTGATTAAACATTTATCGTCCCTGTCTGCACAAACGCAGTGACCCTTACGTTGTCCTTTTTTGTGCTAATATCAGAACTAGACTTTTTAAGGTTTTTGGTGTGTTTCTTTTTTGTGGGTATTTCATACCTTTTTATGAGATGATGATGATGATGATGATAGAGGGATGACATGCAATAAATATCCATGGCCGAAGTGGGGACGTTCTGGTTCATGGTCGCCACTAGAACAGCCTACTTCGGTTTGATTTTTAATGTTTGTCCTGGAATAAAACCTGAAAGTTCAGGTTTCATTTCTCTATTAAAATAATTTAGTATAAAAAAAAAACCTTTCTTTACCATGATGGATAAAGACGTGAAGAGCGAGTACAACCTTAAATATAGACTGAAAGAACTTGCGGACACCCTGCTCCATGCACGTTAGCACCGCTGAACACAGCCCACCGGGGCATTGCAGCAGAGTTTTGAAACCCGTGAACGCAGCTTATTGAAGTGTGATATAACGGACAAACTGCAGTAACAGCATGTGAGGCTCTATCTCCTGTGGCTTTCTCACATCCCAGTTAGCTGTGGTGCTAATGAGCACTGTTACGGTTTCTATTTTAATCATGATGGATTCTCAAGCCTTTGTTATTTGTGCCTCTTAATTCTTCATTACACGGATGGCTGTGCTGTCTCTATGGTAACCTTTCTAAGCAACCAGTTGTACAGGTTCACACAGCATTTTACCCCCTTAGTAAATCTGACCGTGGCTTGTTTTGAAGGTGCTGTGGATTAACTCTTGCTCACTGCATGTCGCCATCGGTGGTAAAGACGGCGGCGTACCTGTTGATGTCGGGTTATTTGTAGCATGATTGACGGATTTGTGATATTTCTGAGCAGATTACAGTAAAAATGAGCACATATCATCAGATTAAGCTCATCTTTATAACCCTGTCAAAGATGTTACTGGTAGATTAATCAAACTACATTTGGAAAACTTCAAAAAGTGCCACAGTTATCAAGTTTCTTCTTTTTTTTTTTTTTTTGTCCTTGTATATTTCATGTTATAGTTTTGTGCTGGTAACGGTGTCAGCTCCAGTGTGTCGTATGAAATTTCAGAGTCGGTTGTGGGAAGTTTAACTAACTAAGCCGCAGATAACAGGTTGTCACATGCCAGATGTCGCTTGTTAAAAGATTGAAATGATTAGTCAAATATAATGAACAGTCCAAACCAGTGACTGTAAATAAAAATGGGCGTAGTCTCTGTGACTCAGAGGTTTTTAAAGAGCCGTTGTGAAATTCAGTGTGGTGCTTCTGGCCATCCACTAGCAGCTCGACAGTCCTGACTTCACTCGCTGCAGACTCGCACCGAAACCCCACCGTCCCGTATTTGGTCCGTCCTGCACGTGACTTCAAACCCCACCGGGAGTGTTTCAGAAGCGAGCGTTTAGCCCGCCACTTTGCTTGCTCAGATTTGCCATTTTCCACCGGATTCTCTTTGCTTTTTCTGTCTGGCTTCCGCACCGCTCGAGGTGCCCTGTGTAGATTGACGTGTGCTGCTCGCGTCAAGCGTCAAAACTAGAGCAGACATGCAATTCACGCATAGCCGAGTGTCAAGACGCTTCCGGGACGCGTCTGAAACGGACCACGGTGGAGCCGGTGGGGTTTGATACAATGACTAGAATGGCCGTGTATTCTCAGTCTCTGCTTTTAAATCAGACTCTCCACCAACTTCACAGAAGTGCCAAATTAAACCATTGAAGCAAATTAGTAATCTGAATCAAGCAATCTGTGGGCCCCTCTGGTTTTAACGCTTGTAAACTTGTAAATCAGCAAATGATTTAGTAAATAAAATAATAGTAATAGGAAAAAACAAAATTGCATCTTGCAAAGAAACACATGAATACTCTGAATGTGAATATGAATTTGGGATCACTGTCCTCGTCAACCTTGTGCACGCTTTCAGCCAGCAGTGCTGATCCACCCAGACAGCCACATGTAGCTGTCTTTCTTATTGAGGGTGCAGAGATAACTGAGACTGTTCCTTGTTTCTGTCTTTATCTCAGGTGAGGAACAGAACAAAGAAGCACTGCAAGATGCGGAGGAAGAGACCCAGTGAGACAGAACAACGCAAGACAAGCCCTCCTCCTCGTCCTCCTCCTACTCCTCCTCCTCCTCCTCTTCCTCTTCTTCCTCCCTTATTTCTCTCCTCCCCAGCACTGGCTCCTGTCCCAATCCACAGTTTTCAGCTGGGTTTATACTGCAGCCCACACTCTTTCTCTACCTTCTCCTCCATTTCTGCCCATCTGTCTCACCTTTTCTCCTCGTATGCACGTCATCTCCCAACCCTCTCAGGGCCCGCCTCGGCTCTCCCTGTTTCCACTCCCCCAGGGGTTTTACTTTATTTTTGATGACTCATTTTGCAAGCCCGTACCCTTTAAGGTCCACGTCCTCTTTTACTGTTTTTATTTTGCTTTACTGTATCATCTGTTGCCAAGTACGCTTGCCTGTATTTGTAACACACATATGCAAGAGTTTATTTAAAGACGATACTTTGCTGTTCAACCTTTTCCCCGGTGTATGTGTGTTCATGAACATTAATACTGTCCATACTTCTGTCAGAAACGGTTCAGTTTGCAAATTGAGGAAACATAGCAGCGGTGGAAGACTTAAAAGGGATGCGTTAAAGCTTTTAGGAAGAACTAAGTGCCCTCTTTACTTTGTGGTTACCAAACCTGCTCATTCAACACATCAGTAGTTTTTTTTCTCTTTTTTTTTTTTTTCTTATATGACAAACTGCAGAATGTCCCCCTTGTCCGAGCATCACTCTGACCTCTACTCTTGTCCACTCTCGGACCAAGTATTGTGCTGCGAGGCTGTAGCGCTTTTGCTAATGGCAGATAGTTAGGTAATGGCTTTCTTAGCAGACAAACTGTGCGTATGTGTGTGCGTGGGAGGGGAATGCTCAACACTCTTGATTGTAACGTAATGCAGTTTTGCATTAGCACTATATTAAAAAAAAAAAAAAAAAAAAAAAAAAGGTTTGGGAAATAGAGGCCTGCTGTATCTTTACTCCCCTGACTCTTTCAGGTTTTCCTCGTCTCATCTGTCTCTTTCCTCTCATTTCCTCTCTTCCTTCTGTTCAGTATGTGTAACGTGAATCTGATTTGTACTACTGGATGTTCTCACCGGAGCCACAAGTACCATCTGTATTCTTTACTGAAACACAGCATGGAATTAACATTAAACTTCAAATTCAAAAATGTTCAATTCAAATGTGTGAGATGTCTTTTTTTTGTTTTTTTTCCCCCTCCTCCTCTGTTGTGTTTTTGATCTGACTTTGAACCACTAGAGGGCAGCGCAGGTTAACGGCCAAAGAAAGATTTCTGCTTGTGGATTTGAATGCAGTGATTCTACATTCACACTGATCTTTTTTTTTGCTAATGCATTAGTAAGAATGAGACACATAAATCAATAAAGCGCAGTGCTCACAAAGTATCGGTTGATTGTTTTGACTAGTTAGACTCAAGCTGAAGTTTTAACTTTTCTAAAAAAAAAAGCCTTAAATATATTTAGTTGTACCGACCAATGTGCATGTGACATTCAGAAGTGCAAAGGATTGATAATAATGACAAAGTTCAAAGGTCTAGAGTTGTTCATGAAGGTATTTTGATAGTTGGAGATGTTCAGGCACAGAGTTTCAAAGCAGAGTGGTGCAGACGGTTTTATTAACGTACCATCCAAAATATATTTTCTTTTTTTGTTTGCTCTCTGCAGGCATCACTCTGAACTGGATTAGGAGACCATGGGAAGCATTAACACTTTATTAAATGTGTAACAGCAGAATTTTACTCTTCACACACTGAACCTGCTCTATTGGAGCTGCAGGCTCTTTGTTTTGGTGTATGTGCACCCCGTGGTTTGACCTTAATCATGAAGGAGGAATATGAGTAGGGCTTTGTTATTGTATCGCGGTTATTAAAGACCGCATGGTGACACACTGCAGTATGAAACATCTGTCAAGGTTAAAGCAAACCAAATGTAGTGGAGGAAAAGTACAGAATTTCCCGCTGACATGCAATTAAACAGAAAGCTCAATGTTGTAAACTGCCTTCGTGTAATCGAGGATAAAACTTCTTGTAAAGACAGTTGCGTCTGAAAGATTTCCTGTTTGTCTTCTCGCACAAAGCTGCTGTACACCACACGTTTAAAAAGCCACGTTAAAGCTACAGAGGGCAACATTTGTCAGATTAAACCTCAGTTTTAGTATTAAGCATCACACACGTGTAGGGTGAACTCTGTGTGATGTTCTGATGACACAATGGATCATTGGATATTAAAGTTCAAATTTTGTACCACTTAGTCACCAATGTTCATGTTAATTAGTGGAGCTTTTAAGGATAGGTTCACATTTTGAAACAATAATCAGGTGGCCATATGTACAGTACACTGAAACAGTCTTTGGTCTAATCATTCATCCTGTCCATTCTGGCTGCAAACAGATCCTAACGTGACTGGTGATTAGAGAGATTAAGTCCAAGTGAGTTAAATTAAAAAGCTGTTTTGTTAGTATTGTTTTAGGAAATGAACACATTCTTTCCAGCAAGATGATGTAATCTCCTCTCACTCCTGAATGAAAACTTGAATTCATCATCACTAAAACTCACCCTTGATCAGCTAAGTACATTTGAGTGATTTTGTGGCTGCAGACTTGACCACTTGTTTATCGTTAAGCAAAACTTAAACTAGTACTGTTTTAACTGACTCTTGACTCTTTGCACATGACATGCACCACACAAACATTTTAATGGTTTTAGTCAATAAAATCAAACAAGAAGTGAACACAACGTACCTCAGACTTGAGTCCTGTTCCACTGGCTCTCGCTCAGTTCCTCGGCGATGATGTCCTTAAAGAATCAGACTCGAGAATCTTGGGAAATGCATGTTCACTGCGCTATTATCCTGTAATTACCACTCGTGGCTACAGTGGTCAGTGTTCTGCTGATTTCCATAGTCTTGGTGTAACAACGAGACTAAAAGTTGTCCAGCTAATAAACTGATTTGATTACAAAATAGATGATGAGGCTCCATCCTTTGCATCCCTGCGTATAAAGGAGAGCATGCTTAATAAATTTCCTGGAAATACCTGGCCTCAGGTGTGATGTGTGTATATCTACAATAATGCATCATATAAGCACAATTTTACCTGAAATAATCCAGGTCTAAAGGGTTTAACCCTTGGAGATTTAGAGCCATTAGGATTCATCCTCTGGAGACTATGCATATACATACAAAGCTTCATGATGATCTGGCACTAGTCGACATATTTTGCTAGCAGGACATAAACACAACAATCAACCATGAGTTTACATTAAAATAACGACACGGTGCATTGCAATTTGAAATTTGTCTTTACTTAAAAAAGATCAAAATAAAGATGTACAATTGAACCAATAATAGACGCCATATTACACTTCTGCTGCTCTAAAGACGGATGGCATGACCTGAAATATTTCAGCTGGTTTCTCCTCTGCTAACTTCCCCCTCCGTCACAGCCACAGCACGTGAAAGGGGATGGGACCAGATGAGAACCCGGAAATGAAACAAAAACATTTAGAACCAACAGCCTCGTTGGCTGGTGTTAATGAAGATGTGGCGTCTTGTATCCTATTGCAGATTGTCCCTCCGTTTGTCCCCCCCCCCCCCAAAAAGAAAAAGAAAAGAGATGAGGACACTTCAGCCAAGTGAAACCAGAACAAATACATTTTCTGCTACAGTGTGTCCAGCCTCCCTGCAGGATCCACAGTGTTTCAATAAGGAAGGGCTCGTCATTGTTCAACATACAAACAGTGGCTTCACCAGCTCGGGTTTCGACGTCTTACTGGAAATAGCATAGACACTTCAAATAACATATAGTGAGAAAAATGGCTTTTTTTTTTTTTCTTTCTTTTTTTCAATTTCGCATCCTCGTTTGGACTCTCCACACACATAATGGTCTAAAAGATCTACCCAGATAGTACTTGACTGTCGACATTTAAAACCAAGAGACAGACGGTTTCTTTTTCATTTCTCAGTACAAAAAATAGATCAAAGAATGAAAAAAATAGTTATATTCTGACTGCAGAAACTTGATTTATAAAGCTCTATTCGTGAGCGACTGTCTGGGTCTACATCTGCACAGTGAGGGTTGTGGTTTAAGGATTGGGGGTGGAGCTACTTAACATTCATTGTTGAATATATTCATGAGTTTGTATGCAACAGGTATCAGAATATTTGGGCAGTTGATACCCATTCACATTTAGAGTTTAGTTTGAATGTTTCCTATATAATAATACAGTTAAGTATTCAACACGTAACAAATTTTAAACACTGCCTCCCGCACGTCTCCTCCTTCAAGTGGCATCATCTTTTTCATTATTGCGATGAATAAAATCTTTAAAGATGATTTACAAAAAAAAAAGAAGTCTGTCCACTACAGTATCTGCTATGTACATCTGTTTAAAAAGCAAGCATGTTACACAGTCGTCCCTATGTACAGCTAAATTCTTCATTTTGTTTTTCACGGAATATACATATTTACTTATTTTCACAGTTTCCTATGTTTGCTCATATATTCAATATCAATAGATTTTCGTTATTATAAATACAAATATTTTTTTTTGTCATCTCCATGGCACTGAGCTACAACTTCTCCCAGTGTCACTTGTTGATATCTAGTGAGACTGTTGTCTCTTGAACACTGCTCATGTCTGTGTAGCGAACGCCGCTCACTTTGAAAACAATCTTGATTGTGGTTCAGTTTTTTTTTTTTTTTTTTTTTGCCAATTCACAGCAATCCATAAATGCACAGTTTTCAGTTTCAAGTTTACAGTTTTCTGGTCTTCATCTTTATCATATATCATGATATAATTCGTTTCTCTTCCCCTCTGTTCCTCTTCCAGCACTGAAGTTGTAAAGTTGAATGGCTCCAGTCGATTCCCGTGACCCTTCGATTCAAACGTGACGCTTCCGTGCGACCACACTGTTGAAAAAAAAATCGAGATTGTTCTGCCTCTGGTTTTCACAGATTTCTGAAAGAAATCACTGAGCCACAACAAGTCCTAACCTCTAACAGTGGGATTTGTTATTTGCGCCTCTGTCAGTCCGTGTCTCGCCCACTGGAGGTGACCTGTTCGGTGTGTGAATCCTGTTTCTTTGTGATTAGTTTCTGGTTATTTCGTGGGCGATGTGATTATTCTTTTTTTTTCTTGTTATTGGAATAAGGCACTTGAGAGGTTTTTGGTTTTCACGGGAGCTCAGAGGAGACCAGGGCGAGGCCGGAGCTCTGGCGGAGGGGAGGCCCGGTGTGGACGGCCTTGGGACAGTCGGGCGTCAGCACCCGTCCGTTCTCCCCAACGCTCCCTGTGATGGACAGTCGGGCCTTGTTCCTCATGGCTTCTGTAAATGTTAGCTGAGGAGAAAAATAGAGAGACAGGTTTATATACAGGGCAGGTAAAAAATAAGAACATTATATGGTTGCAGATTGGAGTTTTAGGATGTGCCAAACGTGTATAGAAATTATCCTCAATCAAGATACCTTACAAAGCTTCCTATGAAGCAGAACCTTTTGAAAGAGACAGCTATGTTTTCGAAAAGGGTCCCAACAACCTCTGATGAGAAAACTAATGTTACCTGTAAATATATGAAGCTCAGACCATCATTCCTATCAATTATGATAAGATTGTACTGAAAGATCTCGGAGAATGTTACTAAAAAGAAGTAAGACAGGGGAAGAAACCCGAGCAGTCAGACAATCATATTCAATCAGATATCAATTGTGAAAGCCACGATACGATAACAGTGTTGCAATACACTGAAAGTACTACTGGACTGAAGACAGTCCGACTCTGAACATCACAGTGCTGCTTTCACTGATTGACGTACACAATGAAGTGCATTTTCAAGACTGAACTGAAACTACAGTCAGTACGTACAGTCAGATGTTGCCACGTTCCACGTGCAGATTTCACTGTTACAATAGGTGATAGAATCTATGGCCAGAGCTAAAATTAAACCGAGTTTTAATAAACCCTGGTTTTCTGTTAAATCCAGATAAATATGATGTGGTGACTTCATTTGTTCTGGGCTACGCTGAGGCCCAGTGTAAAACAAAAGACAGTGCTCTACTAATACAAAAAAAATGTAATCTGGCTTCATGTATTATGTAGTCACAATGGTTAGCCTAGCTAAATTTTAAAAAGTATTGACGTATTTGTATTTTGACCAGCATGTCATTGTAGTTTTGTAAACTAAAGCCGGACAGACACTATATGGATTGAGCCCAATTTTGTCCCTCCTGACTAATTTTACAATCGGGCCAAATTTCTACAAGGTCCAAGATTGGATTTCTGGCATGTCCGAAATGTTGGTCGGCTGTCTCATGTTTGAGCATTTCCACAGTCCAGTTTCTCTCATGGCTGCTGCCAGAATCTGTTCTGAATTTTATTTATCTTGTTTTAATATTATTACACATGAACAGTGCTGTGATACAAAACTGAACTTTGCTGCAGAACAGACATCGCATCGTCTGCATCGTCGAGCTATCTGTGGCTCTGTATTTCTCCTTTTGCCCTCCATTGAGAGAATTACATTCTTTTGCCATCTTGTTTGACTAAACTTTAGCAGAAATATCAATGGATCATGAAGAGAACCAGGAGTTCAGTGTTTTCATTCAGCGTGAGCTCCGTGTCACGGTCGGTCAATTGATCTGTTTGAGTCTAAAAGTTACACGTTCCGGAGGTGCAGGAAGGCTAATTGAAACGTGTGGTGGGAGTAAACAGTGTGTGCCTTTCGTAGCTTGATTCAAACTAAAACTCCAATCTGCTTCAACATTACCTGCGAGAACAACAGGTAGAACAGCCTCACAAATACAGTACAGCTGTACAGTTAAATATATGTGTAGCAGAAAACACCTTTCATAGCCATTCAGTACAGTATCAAGCCAGCCCCATACTACATGAAAATCCATTAGCGACAGAATTATTACACAGTGAGTGATAGTTGCAGGCAGTGGGACAGGGAAGCTGACTAAGCAACAGTCAAGCTAATGAAGAGTTTGTGCTGAAGTGCTGATGGGGGACACATAACCACGTTGGACAGATATACACCGAGCGTGAATAGATATCTGAAAGTCTAATGGTCAAGGACCTGGGGGAAATATCCAGAGAAAACAGCACACATCAATAAAATCAGCTGAGCTCGAGGGACACTTCACTGACTGTAGACTTACAATGTATAGTGTTTAAACATGGCTTCATTACATAGGGCTTCCTGTGTGCTCAGGGCTAGTTTCTCATTAAATTTGTCCTGTGGCTGTGCATTGATGCTCTATTCTAACTGACAGGCTTGAGACAGGAATATCCCCGAGCTACAGCGTGTACTATTGAAGCTTAAGTGTGTGTGTGTGTGTGTATGTGTGTGTGTGTTTACGCCCTCACAAAGCTACAAAAAAACTTTTGATGGTTCGCTGTGAGAAAACAAATCACTGGAGCTTCAGAGACTAGACATTAAATGAGCGAATGTACTTAAGTTTGATGAAGACGTGTGTGTACAAGTAAGACATTGGTCCTCATTTAACATGCCTTTCCTACCTGTTAAAATGCTATAAAAACCTCAGCTACAGGTCTGAACAGTAACTCAAATGCTATCAAATTTCATATTAATTTGACTTATAATAAATTTGGAATGCATTCTAAGATTGTTTGTGTAAACTTGCATATTTATTCTCACATTTTATCCTAATGAACTCAACTTTCTAATGAAATCAGGTGATCAATCATCACATTTATCATACATTCCCAACATAACCGAATTCCTATGAATACTATCCTCTCACCGAGTTCAAAGTGAGTCATTTTGTATGATATTTCGTATAATTTCATTGCGATTTTGGAAGGAAAACAGGTCACGTGTTATGCTCGCTTGATAAATGAGGGCCAACGTCTGCAGCCACACAAGCTGCGAAGCAGTAGAGACGACGTCATGTCTGAGGATGACTCATCGCTTCCTGTCACATTGAGAGAAAAAAAAGCTCGAACGCAGACCAGGACGTCACATGACCACATAGTGAGCGGATAAGACAGAGAAGTGGGAAGCATTTTGCCACTGGTCACGACAGTCACTCAGCATGGCGAAGCTAGCACAGGGATATGATAGGTTTCACTTACAGTCTCTGTGCAGGGAGCTAGTGAGGGGAAGCAAAGGCTTGGGCAGACCTTCTACGAAAACCCCAACTACATCTTATCAGCCTCCCCATCGCTGCCGTACCCAGTGAAACCCTTGCTAAACTCGGCTAAGTTGGGGATGCTGGGGCTTGGCCTTGGACTCTGGCTTTGGTTGTGGCTAGGTTCGGGGCTATGTCGGGGGCTGCCTGTCTGGCAGGGGTAGCAGTGGTGGTGGGGATGGTGGTAATGGGGGGATTGGGACTGGGGTTGTGACTGGGCCTCCACCTTCATTCTCTTGGCCTCGTTGCGTGACTTGTAGCAGAATTCAATGAGGGCCACCAGCATGGCTAGGCCCAGGCCCCCGACGAGGATGTAGAAGACCCCCGCCACGTTGCTCAGACTGAGGGCCTGGGACGACTTGTCCTGTAGCCGGCGTGGGAAAGGAACAAAAACACAAAAGTCAGGGCTAGTTTTAGCTGAGGTGGCAGTAAAACATTAAAGAAAAAAAAAAAACACTCAACATTTATACACAAATAACACAATATGGAAAAATCTCACATCATAAACACACAAGCACACACAACAGATCACACAGTAACATAACACTTATCATTTATCACTACTCTACCCCTATCCTCTCAGCCTGCCTCAGCACAGCTGAATGTAGCCATGCTAGCTAAAATGATCTATAGAGAAATCAGCATTGAAGGGTCAGTCAACCAAATTACAAAAAAAATATATTTTCTCTCTTGCCCAGCGCTTCTAGTCATGCAGATAATTTTGCTTTTATTTGCCCACATTGTGCAATACATGCACCTCCGCTCCAGTACAATGGAGGTGACTGAAATTCAAATGTGGCACTACGATAAAAACTTCATCATCAACTTTTCTTTCCTAAAAACAACGTTCCTCCTACTTTGGATAATCCGCATAGCGCACTGCAGACACTTTAAAAGTAAAATAAACCTAATTGGATCAGAAAATCCTTGGCTGACGTGTAAAAGTTAGTGTAGTAAAACTAAAATGCAGCAAAGTGCAATGGAAAAATCATGACGTACAGTGGTCATCGTGTTGCTGCACCACCTTCTTCTGCTGTGGTTTAATGTCATGCGCCACCAGCTGTTTATCTCAACTTCAAATAATCACGTAAGGTAGAAGACAGACACGTGCATTCATTCTCTCTCTCTTTTTTTTGTAGACTTTCTTGAAATTTGTTTAAAATTTGTGCTACAATTGGATAGAAATCCGACTGATGGCATGTCAGAAGGAATATATGAACGGTGAATCGGAATCCTAAAGTAGAAATGTGAAAGTATATGACAGCAGAGGCATGTATGAGCTTACATCATCCATCTGTGCCTGCATTATGGCTTGATTTGACTGAATTAGCGCTGACACAGTCCCGGCTCCTTTTTTTCCGTTTCATGGTTGTGCTTTGTGTGTGCCTGTTTTTTTTTCCCCCACAACTTCATTCAAAAATAGCCCTCATAAACTGTCACATTGGGAAGTGTGTCAGATTTTTGCCACGGTGTCTCACGGTGCGTTTCAGATTGCCGACTGAAGATTTCACTTCAAACTCACACACTGAAAAGGGGCTTTAAACCACTTTCTACCGTAGGGACAGCGTGTTCTGTGGATTGTTCCTGAAAAGAGATGCTGCTGCTGATATTTAGAAATGCGATTAAAATGATCTGCATGGCTACATGTAATCAGAGGTAAATGAGAAAATCTGTTTTTGTTATCCGGATGAACTAGCCCTTCAATTTCCTTAAATATTTCAACAGGCTGCCCTGTCTCTCGGCTCTGACATCCACCTTTTTACCCCCTTTTATTCAAATGTGTGCAGCTGATATCCCTGAGCTCTGACTCTTGCTCCTTCCTGCCATTTATCTCCCTCTGATAAATCACCTATGTCCTTAAGGGGCGTTCAACTTATTACCTTGACACAAAAAGACTGCCTGTCATGCATAGTCTCATTTGCAGGTAATAGTGTGTGTGTGGGTGTGTGTGTGTGTCCTGCACTTAAGGATCTGATTAAGAGGACATGACTGATGTGGAAGGTACATGCTGCTTTATTTAAAATGCGTCAGCTCCCTCCATGCTCCGGTGAATCAACACCATGGATGAGTGTGCTACTACAGCTGAGGCTTACAGTTGAACTGACATCTAGTGTGACATACAGTAACGTCTAAACACGCCCTGGGACCATCTCAGGTGACAACCAATGTGAGTGTGATCCTTCATCTGCAGTTGCAACACAGTAGCTTAGCTGCTGTAAAACTGTTAAAGCTGCACCATGCCTTGTTTCTGTCATGCTGTATCCCTCAGGCTACGCCTTAAGTCTCTACCTGCATGTCTGTCACTCGCTGTTTCTCAGAGTATTATGTGTGTGTGTCATATCAGCCAGCCTGCTGTAATAACAGAACAGTACTGCCAGCGTTAGAAAAGTGTGCATAGAGACAAAGAGTGGAGGGGAGGCTCCCGGGCTGGTGGAGACTGACCTTACTTCCCGAGTCCTTGGGTCCACACTCCCCTTTATCGTACCACCATTTGTTTTTCAGTTTGTCTAAGACTCCTGCTTCACTCAGTTTCAATACGGCAAGGTTTACAGGCGTTCTTCAAATCACGGGGGACGGGGAAGGGTGGGGTGGGGAAAATAACATAAATAACATCATAGGACATGTTATTTTATGTTATTCAATCAGAAGAAGCCCAACAAGAGCAGCTCAGTACTCTTCACAAAGTGACGAAGCCGGGAAGGGGCCCCACTTGTGCTACATGTCTCTTTGCTCATTGGTCAAGATAGTTGTTTGCAGGGTCGGGTTTACTGGGAGATATTAAAGGGAAGGGGCAGAGCTAACAGACATATACGTGGGGCCCCGGCTGCATCGCTTTTCTGGAACGGGCACATACTGCCGGGACCTTTCTTACAACAAGCACAGAGGCTAGTACTGTCAACCCAAAACTATTGGCTCCGAAACTGTACTCTATGCTTAGTAGTGTGCTTAAACACCCAATATGGGGCTAGTGTTGTAGTCTAAGACTTATTTTGAACGAGGTGCTAATGCAACATTTTCAGAGAACTTTAAACTTCAGGATTTAGTTTAATCCTTACAATCAATTGCTACTTAAGCAGTACAACGAATATTTTTGCTTCAACAGTACTCGCTCTCCTCTTTAGATTTCCCAATCCGCCGTGTATCTGTGATGATCGACCCGGCAGATGCTCCTGTTACCGACAAAACACATTTCTCTTTTACCCGCATCAAGGTCA
Source organism: Protonibea diacanthus (assembly GCA_028641955.1). Taxonomy (NCBI): domain Eukaryota; kingdom Metazoa; phylum Chordata; class Actinopteri; family Sciaenidae; genus Protonibea; species Protonibea diacanthus. The sequence continues at coordinate 14,370,768 of CM053990.1, forward strand.
CATGGGCATAGCGACATAGCGGCTAACCTTCTCGCCACCGCCTCCGCTGCCACACTCTCCTTTGTCGTACCACCACTTGTTTTTCAATTTGTCCAACAGGCCTTGCTCATTGAGTTTTAACACTGCCAGGTTAACAGCACTTCTTGAAAACGATAAAACATATTTGGTGAGAGGGGGTGAGTATGCTGTCCAATTTGGGGAGGGAAGGAAGAGAGGGGGGGGAGAGGGGAAGGGAGGAGTAGCAGTAAGAGAGGGACAAGGGTGGAAAAGTGCATTAATGCTCTAACTGGTTACATCCCAGGACCCAAACACACACTGAGCACAAACCTCTCCCCTTTAATGTACTGTATTAAGTACAATAATATGACTCAATATTAATGTTATATAATTAATGTTAGCCTCATACGCAGGGCCAATTCCTTTATTAAAATCTGATGACATCCATGCCCAAAGTGAAGAAAATTATGCAAAACTATTCATTTTAAATGTATATAGCCATCATGTGCATATTTAGAACCATTTAACTAGACTGCTATTTTAAAAACTCATTCAAAGTTGCAGACTAAAACCAATCTACAGAATTTTATTGTTAGCATTAGCTCATGGTTGCTAGCTGCAGCTGACGAAATCTGCACATTTCCGTTGACAGCTGTCAGCTAGAAATGAAGACAGCGTTTTCATTGACAGTATAAAAAGAATGGACAGTGCATGAGAGGCGTCACCCAAAGGTTTCCAAAGCTAAAAAATAGGTGGCGCTGCCCGTCACCGTGTTGACTGTACTGTGTCTTCATTTTTGTGTTTCGATTTGCATTAAAATCCTCCAATTTAAAAACATCAAAATATCAGAACTAAAATGTTGGCGATCAGCACCGTCAGTCAGCTGGCGCTTTGAGAAACAGACACCTCGAAATAAGTTGGAACGGTTTTACACATGTACATAATGTGCGTATGTATGTCAGCCAATTCAGAGCTCACAGGATTTATGAGCATTAAGCTTCTCTGGAAAATCACGATTGACTTGTATAAAATGTCTATGAAAAGCTGTTTTAATAGGCTGTTTGAATTTCATGGATTCTTTTGAAGAACACTGTAGTGCTGTCTGACAGTGTGGAGCGATGGAGAGATTTGTCCCAGCGTGCGTTTTGATCCTTTTAATTCATTTGCATCATTATGAAAAATAAAGACAGTCAGAAATGGAGATGGCTCGAAAACACAAAGCAACACAGCTAATATTTCACTTTTAGCTGATGATGATGATGATGATGTTGTTCGAGGAGCCATGTGAAATAACAGCCTTGACCAACAGTATTGCCTGCTCTCGATGCTGTTGCTGGTGTGTTTCCTCGCTGATATCCGGACAAGTGACTGACAGAAGAAGATAATCCCCAAAATAACAAGATGGAAGCCTGGAGGAGGGGGACTACCGTGATCTGTCAGGGACTCTTCCTGGTCAAAGCAGTGGCTGAAAACTGGCACCAGCCTGGCTGCAAAACAAATGCAGTAGCTGCTCTGCTGTACTTCAGGCTTCACAGGCAGAGGAATTTACAGAAAACAATGGACGGGGTTTGATTTATATCCTGTGAGGAGTTGGCTGCTCTGAAACAAATTACCATGTTGGTAGCTGTTCACAAAGAAACAATAATGTTTGGTTATTGTTTTCAACGCCCTCTCTAATTACCTATGATGAATGATAATGCTCCAATATTATCTAGTTACATCACAGCGGATGTGCTTACAGCTCTTCCTGGTGTTTTCTAGCATGTGTGCCACAATGTTCTCACACCTCCAGGAATAAATTAAAGCGCAAGCAATCATGGAGCTGTTCTCCACACATACATACACACACACACACACACACACACACACACCTGTGAAGTTTTGCCTTTAGTATATTTGTCCATTCCCTTCAGTGAGACCTTGCCGACGGGCTTTGATCAATGAGTGTGTGGATTGAAAGTGCAACTCCCCACAGTAATGACACTGTATTCTCTGGCAGGTCTGTAAATTCCACTATGTGCGGGAGGCAGTGACAGAGTCTGGCAGAGTTACCCAGGGCTGAGCATTCAAATGGCTCCCAAAACACTATTTCAGTCACTTAGTTGAAAAGAAAGAACCAGTGAAGACCGTGAAGGAAAAGCTGAAGTAGCATTAGCGAAATATCTCTTCTAATTACTTCTGTATATAAATATACTCATTATCTCAAATGGCATTTCCTAAATAAGACATTTTCAGATGAGTTTTTTTTTTTTCTACAGCCTGGAGCATGCCATTCCAACATCTCTGCCCAAACAGCAAGCACAAGCACAAAGACTTTACCTGGCGTGGAGAGCTGTAAAGAAAAAAAAGGAAATAACCACCCCTGCATCATCACAATGACCACCCCCCACCATGCATGCAACAAACACAGATGTCAAAAAAAAAAAAAAGCCACTACTTCTGCCCTAAAACAAACATAAAACTCCCCCCACCCACCCACCCACCCACACCAAGCAGTGGAGACAGATAGTGATACAAAAGAAAGGCGGCACACCAGGGAAGGTGGAATACCATAACAACACGTGGAACATATTGTTACACTATTCCACCCACCTTAACTGTGAACCCTTGGGTGTAGCTACTCCGTAGCCTTTGGAGTCCAAGTTGCCTCCCACTTTCATTGTGTCGCATGGCTTGCGCTGCTCTGTGTACTCGTTCATGGTGGACTCCAACAGGAAGGCGTATTTCCCTTTGGACTTGCGGACCCGCGCCACGCCCTCAGCCGTGGTCTTGGTGAAGACTGTGGGCTCGGCCGACTTCATGTATCCCCACATCTTCTCGTAGACGGCGATTTTTGACCGCTGTGGGGTTTTGAGGGGGTTGGAGGTTCAAAGGTAGATGTGGTGTAAGATGGAGAAAACATATCCGCATACAACGCCACATAGGGAAAACAATATTCTTACCAAATACACTCCAAGGAAAATATGTGCATTAATAATTGCACTGTATGAGCTGCCTGAAAAGCAATTCACTTATAATGTATAAATTGTATATAGCTTTTTAAATGTTGCCTCTCTGTTGTCTTTAATAATTTCTTATTTCATGTTTCATTTATTAGTTGGTTTCCTTCCCTCTAAGTCTGTCTCGGTGTGAAGTTTTATCTTATCTTTTTACGTCCACCCTGATTACCTTCTCTTCTCTGAACGTCATGTGAGGCAATCACTGCCTGTTTCCCCCTAAACGTATTTTATAAAACAAATTAGGGACTACATAATTGTAGGACGCAGGGAAGACCTTGGAGACTTGCTAAGCTCCCTTATGGTTCTGAAAATGTCCAGAAGAGTGTGTGATCAACCTTTCCCTCTGGTGTGTAAAAGATGTGAGCGCTTCTTTGGTTCCCCTGGCCTGTCCGGGATGTAGACCATTAACCTGAGTAACACCAACTCACCCTGAAGAATTCTTTGGTCGAGCCAGAGTCCAAAGTGCCGTAGGCGATGTCCGTTTGCTTGGCCAGATCCTCTGCGCTCTCAATGGGGGAAACCATCCTCTCCACAGTGAGGAAGGCAGCCAAATTAGCCGTGTAGGACGAGATGATGATGAGGGTGAAGAACCACCACACTCCTCCTACGATTCGACCCGATAACGATCTTGGAGAGTAAAAAAGGAAAGATGTGGAAGAGTGTGCGGGGACAGTTTGGAAGGATTTTAAGGCAGAGGGGAATGCAGAGGATGGACAAGATAAAAATAAGAGTAACGAAAGGAGGGAATTGGCAGAAAGTAAAGCCAGGAACATGATTATTGGGGTGGTAAAATAAAGGTAAGAAGAAGAGGAGGAAGAGGGACCAGTGGGGTAAGATAGAAAGACATAAAAAACAATCAGTCAGTGTTGGAAAATACAGTCAGAGAGGAGACAATTAAGGGAATGAAATATGATTGTAAAGCATGGAGAGACTAACCACCACTGTGGATACCAAAAACGCTGACGTACCACCACAAGGTGGAGCTCTGACAACACTCAAACCTGCCAGAGCTGCATTTACCCCTCATTAGTGCAGATTGCACTAAAAAAATCCCACATGCTTGCGTTGACCAGCTCCGATAAAGTAAAGGTCGGCTACATTCTATCCCCTTCTTCCTCACCTCCACCTCTTTTTTTTATTGGTGGGAGGAAAAAGCTGCAGGACCCCCGGCCTGGCACAGCGACCGGCACTGTTCTTTTCTTGTTTGTTCGCTTAGGGGAGACAGATAGCCCGCTGCTCAGGAGTAGCAGAAGGTCGTGAGGAGAATCTTAAACCATAAATGCTGCATTGAGGAGAACAAACAAGATCTCCCCTCGGTGCAAATCAAACAGCAGAGGATACAAAACCCTCAGGCCTCCTTGTCAGATGGAGAGAGAGAGAGAGGGAGAGAGAGAGAGATGGGGATATGAGAAGAGGAGGAGAGAGACATCTGCAACAGTCAGTGTTTTCTTGGCTGGTATTTCCACTGTGTCTTATTGCAATCTGGCTGCATTCCATTGTCACCAGTATACACAGGGTATTTTGTTCTCAGTGTCCTGTAATCCCCATGCATGTGTACCATGCATGTGTACCATGCATGTGGTAGCATCCTTTTTTTCTCCACATGCAGTGGACGACACAGCCCAATGCTATGACCCGGCGTGGCAACACTTGAAGGGACCTCCCGAAGAAGAAACATTAAGGGTACTGTATTTTAACAAATAAGTGGGTCCTGCCAAAGAAGCGTCACTCTAACCACAGAGCTGGCGAGGAAAACCTCAGTTTTCTCGGTCTGTACCGATGAAAGTGCCTGTAGCGGCTAAGGCGACTTCCAGTAAAGAGAAGTGCTGCAGTAGAGCATGTCTCCTTCCACGCGCGCAGGAGGCTTTACCCATGAAATAGACTTACTTGACGTATTAGCTCTGGATTTGAATACAAATGACTTCCCTCTCTTTCTCTCCCGACACCCCCACACACTTCATTTTGCTTCTCCTTGAGACGATTGAGCATTTTTGCAGCTTTTGAGCGCAGAGAATTTAACTATAAAATAATGACTGAAGGGGGCGGAGGGTGCGCATTATGAGATGTATGGATGAGTTTTATCTCGCATTCTTTGTTGCTTTATTTCTACTCTGTTTCCTTTTCCCACCTGACGAAATCCCTTCTCTCCTTCCATCAGACGGTCTCCATCTTTCTATGCCAGCAGCAGTGGATTGTGGGAGTGTAATAATGGGACCCGAAGAGGAGTGTCTCTTGCCATGCCATCCATCCACCCTTCTGTGCTGTGTGTTTGCTGGCTGATACCACTGACTTTGATCCACAGTGACACACTGCTGTGTCTTGATGGGCCTGCAGTAAACAGAGGGGACGGGGTGGGGCTTAGCGCTCGGAGTCTGGGTAATTTTCAGGCCACGTCAGTGATTCCAGCGTTTTCATTTTTCTCCGCACGAGGCTAATGAATTCTACATCATATATATTACAATGATAATGGTTAGACTCACTCATTAGGCTTTTATAATAAATATAATTAATGTGTGAGCATAATTTATTAGAGATAATCGTTTAGCAGAGTGTGTTTTTAAAGTTCAGGGTCTGAGGTTAGTTATATATGATGAATAGCTTGTTTATTGTAAAAAGGGCATAATCTGTAGCTTCAGCCTGGATCTTTTCAGTCTGTAGGAAATGTTCTGTGACAGAATGAAATAAATTTCCATTTCATTAGATAAAAATTACCTAAACCTAGGTTATTTTCCTTTAAAGGATACATTTATTTTTGTTAAATTTCATGACAAGTGATGGAAAAATATATAGAATCCTAAATTAAATTCAAAAAAATCTGTTTAAACTTCTGACACATTTACAACCCAAACCAGGGGTAGATTTTTTTTTTTCTGTCACATTTCATGTGAACAACTGCTGCATGAAACACTATGAATGTCTTCCAGGAGATTCTGTCTGAAAAGGCGCACTATTATTCCTCTATTTAAATGATATCACACCTCTTTATGACACCCGGATTTTTCGCTCCACATTATAGTGTTTGGACATAGACAGATAACATATACAAACCAGTTCTGTTCTGTAACCCAACCATTAACCTTCAAGGGGCAAAAATGAGCCGTGAATGAGTGAAATATAAACTTAAACAATAAAGTCCTTCAGGTGGTGTGCAGTGGTATTGTTTTGGTGTACATTGTGCTTTTGTGGTGCATGCAGTATCACCAAACAAATTTACATTTACTCAAACTGCCACAAACTAATTGCCACATGATGACCCAGATTGGTTCTTACCAAACCAACACTGCTTTTACACTTCGGTGTCTTGTGCACTGATGAATATGAAGCAGCATATGTGCATCCAGCAGCCTTTGGGCAACCAAACTGTCAGAAAACTGAAAACTTGTCCATCAGAAAAACTCAAAAAGATTATGGGAAAAAAGTCCAGGAGATTTTTCAGTCAGTGTTGTGTTTTTAGCTCTGAGGATTATGATGACTCTTCAATCATTTGCATTTTTAGTAATACACGTGTTTATCCAAGTGTGGTCATTATCAAGTGTTTCTGTGCAATATGAAGCTCAGCACAAAAGTCCAAAACTGTTTCACTGCAGTTGGGTGTTGTGAACGTTGGGGAGAAATTGACTGTAATGATGTACGATCTCAGTGTTCCCACGAGTAGCAGAAACAAGACAACCAAACCAGGAAAGTATTAGAAGAAATAAAGTGGTAACAAAACAGAAATTGGCTCCAGTGTTGGGGGAATGGGATTCTCTGTAGCAGTCCAGGAAGCCTCAGGGTATAAAAGATGAATAAATGTTGAAAAAAAAAAGAATAATAATAATTTGAGCAATTATGCAGCAATTAGTCAGCACTTTTCCCTTACTGGTTAACTCGCTTAAATGAAATGAATTTAAATAGGAGAGATCTAAAGAGGCTGGCATGGTCTGCATGTTGGCAAGGTGGCAATTCAGCACTCATCTTAATCATTTATGTAAATAATCTCCAAGTGAACTGAACAAAAGAGAGAACTGGGGTGCAGCGTTCAGCTCAGTTGGTTGAGCTGTCGCCCCATGTACGAAGGCTCAGTCCTCGCTGCGGAAGCCCAGGGTTCGAACACGACCTGTGGCTCTTTCCCGCATGTCATTCCCCATCTCTGTCTCCCCACATTTCCTGTCACTCTTAAAGCTGTCTATCAAATAAAGCTTGAAAAAAGGCCAAAAAAAATAAATAATCCAAAAGAGAAAACTGGAAAGTTGCACAAGGAGCCAGACTGAAATTTCCAGATTTTTCCGATTATTGATTATGATTATCAAAATATCCCATAGAACTTTACTTAAAATGGTCTTACAGCTTCAAAATACACTGATGAATTATCCATTTGAGGCATGTGGAGCCATAAAAATGGTGGCTTGGCTGGAAATATTTCACACAGGACCATAGCTTGAATGTTGAGGAGGTGAAAATTCGAAGAGGCAAAGTAAATCATATCTTATGATTAAAATACAATCTGGTTCACGTTAGTATCAGTGACCAGCCTGCAAACAATCTGTCATAATGCAGCAAACGCTCATTTCCTTCCACAGGGTTTAAGGAATATTTGCGGGACAGAAATGGGAGCAGAAGAAAACACAACAACTTAAAGTGGAGTGATGAAGTGAAAAGATGGAGAGAGAGAGAGAGAGAGAGAGAGAGAGAGAGAGAGAGATAGAGAGAGCACTCTGACCTTGAGCAGAGCCTAAATAAATGAGGAGGTGCTAGTCTGCTCCTGGGGTGACACCTGGGGCGAGACTACACTATTTGACTTATTCATAGCAGACAAACTGTCACTCCAGATCCCTCTCTCTGCTTCTACTTCTCTAAAACTTCCTGTGGAGTTTTCACAATAAAAGCCTGGTTAAAAATGGTGGTGGGGGGGGGTCGAGCCCTTTGAGCTCCTGGAAAAGCTTTCGATGAATATAAGAAGTGTTGAGTTTCATTGATGGTTGCTCAACAGTGATTAAATAAAAAAACAGCTGATCAGAAATACGGGGCTTTTTGCTTAAACGTGATCAAATACAACAAGAAATCAAGAATGAAGGCTGTGTCTAGTAACAGTTTGTTTCAAATAAAGGCCTCTGTAGCTGAAATAAAGACCACTATTTGAGAATTTACGTACTTAAACTCTTCGCGATCCTCTCTGATGTCTATCTGCCAGCTCAAATGGCAGCACTGGCTGCTGACTAGGCCTACAGGGGTGGTGATATACCATCAAAGATAATCCAGGCTGCTTCGGCTCGGATGTTCTGCAGAACCCAACGTGCGCGTTATCTCCTCAAGAGATCAAATCTGTAGAGTTTTCACAAACGTCTGCAGCATCTCTCCGTTAGCTCCGTATGACGCCTGCCAGCCTCGAGGAGAGGATGTTCTGTTTTATCAAAAGTGGACTGGTTGTTTTACATTCTGCTCAGTTTTTTTTTTTTTTTTTTTTTTTTTACCTCTTAAAGGTATTCGGGCTATTTGAAGTGGGGTTGTACGAGGTACTTATTCATATTCAGTGTTACCTACAGTAGATGGCGATTGGCGTGCCCTCAGTTTGGAGAAGCAGAGAGGAGGATCAGCATGGAAGCTAAGGTATGTACTGTTACGGACAACAAAGCGTATTTTACCCACGTGAAATAGGCAAACCTAAGATCAATATCAGTCTGCTAATATGTTAAAACACCAAAGACCAGCAGCTTTACATTACAGCTTTTGACAATGGAGTCTGATGGATACAAATGATTGAGTTTCCCATCTGAAGTAGTTAAAAAAATATTTTAACCGTTAACGGCAACCACCGTCATACCGTAACAAAGAGATGAATCAAGGCCATCAGAATTCCAACGCTAACTGGAGATGTTTGTGTTCGATGAAAGCTACCTATTTACCACAATATCAAAGCAGGGAACACTATATTGGCTGTTGACTACTACCGCACATACAGATGCCATTAGAGCCTCCAGCAATTCCCATAATTTGAAGGAATAATGCAACAAATCAACCAAGTGTAACGAAGGACAAGCACTGCTGACACAGGCGGTAAGCGACGCAGCAGAACGGCAGTGTGTCAGCTGGATAACAAAGCTAATTGGCATTGAATTAATAGAATAATGGGAATCTTGCAGATAGACCACTTGAAAGTCATTTCTCCTTTTTAAAAACACAGCTTTTGTTGGCCTAAATCCACGAGTCAAATTAAAAGTTACGCTTCATCCATAGCCATCAGGAAATTTGCCATCAGTATGCACGCACTCTGAGCTAATCAGGACTAATCAAGCCAATCGCTGCATTCTCATTAGAGATGTGGCAACTGTGACTCAGCAGAAGAGACAAAGATAATCCATCTAATGCCATAAGATGGAAGTGACTGACAACACCTGGAACAGCCATGTCCAATTACACCTTCATGGACCGGCAGACGGCTGCCTTGATATTTGTATTGATGTTTTCAGACTTGTGATACCGAGATGTGACATCCTGCAGTCTCTGGAGAAAGTACCAGAATAACTTAAGTTCTAGTCATCTCGGATTTGTAGTCAGTTAAAAAGACTATCATGTCACCATTTCATTTAAGCTCCCCTCTTCTCCTGTTTCCACGGAGACATTACCATTGGAGACCAGGATATTAATCACTGAATTAATTATTATGGGCTGCCTTAAGGGAGCTGAAAGGGGTATTAACCCTTATTAAGAGAGAAGAGAGGAAGACGTTCTGTGCTACTTCAGCCTCGGCTTTTCCTGTTGGAGCTGTGTCATGAAATGACTGAAAAACAAACATATGAAGAAAAGTAGATTTAGCTTTCTCTATGAGGAGAGAGTCATATGGATGAGACACAGCTAGAAACAAATAAAAGTAAAGCGACAGGGAGGCTGAATGGACGTAAAAAACATTGTTTTCAGTGGTGGAGGTATTCAAATATTTTACTTAGGTAAAAGTGGCTCAAAACACTCAAAACACTCAAATTTCACTTAAGTAATGTTTAGCAAAAAAAGTTAGAATTAATATTCATATAACAATATGTAAGCGTTACTTTAATGTTGCTGTTTATCAAGGTGGAGCTCATTTTAACCACGCAACTTCAAACCCGACCAGGAGCGTTTAAGAACAGGGTTTGTTAACTTACTCATATTTGGTCATTTTTCCTTGGTTTATGTGCTTCCAAATATTTTTTATATATTGTTTCCCTTCTGGCTTTTCTAATAATCGATTACGAGTCTTTTATTTTGAAAATTGCTCAATTCTCTATGCCGCTTCTGTGTCCAACTTTCTGGCCAGCTTGGGCTGCTCTGTGCAGACTGACATGGATTGATCACATCATCCATCAAAAATAGAACAGCTGTTCTTCTGCGCTTAAATCATTGACAAGAATGGCCGAGGTGCGGGTGGAAGGTGTCACATTCGTGCCTGGTGGTCGTAAGTTTTTGGTGAATCTGCTGTAAAACACTTGAGCGAGCACGATAAGAGCGAAAATACAAAAATTACACAAAAACTACACAAGGTCACCACTGATGTAACTAAATCCAAAACCCTACGCTGGAAATTATGTGTACAGCTCATAAAGTTCTGTTCATGTTCATGTTTTTGTTTTTTTGTTTTTTTTACACGTTCTGTAGCCTCCCCAAAGTGTGCTGCACACAGACTGAGTTTCCACCATCCAGCCAGCTTGCAGCTGTAACACACGACCAAGCTCCTCGGCCCTCGCCCCAAAATCGTCCCTTTCACCTCTGGCCTTGTCACTTCCTCCTTGCCGTCTAATCTCTCCTGTGTGGAGGGATTTGCATGTTGCCCTGTCAGGCTAAACTGGAGTGGAAGCGCTCCTGAGCTCTGGGGCTCTGTGCTGATGGATTGGGAGAGGCCCATGGGATTAGCAGTGACAGGTGGAATGCAGTGGGGACCACAGCTAGAGACAGAGAGGGTTGAAATGTAGACTTTCCATTCTGATGCCGACATTGTTGTGAGGTTCTTAAGTCCTTATCTGCAGTACACAGGCAGAGATGTGGCGGGCTCGGGTGGGTATGGTGGTGGGTGGGTGGGTGGGGGGGGTGGTCTGCACACATGTGAACAAAGCAAGTGTACTCCTTAAATGAGTGACCTTAATCACTGTCACAGGCCCAATATAGGTTCCTCTATAGGTTGCTTACGTGAGGCCAGGCTATATTTTCGAAGGCGCTCTAATGTACCTCGGGATCCTCCATCTTGTGTGTTTCTCTGTTCTCCTCTGGTGTGGGGGAGGCTGAAAGATACAGGCTGGTTTGGTTCTCCTTTCATCTCCTAAAATCTTATCAACTCTATTACAGTACAAGATCCATAAGGGCTTAAAGCAGATAAAAGAAGTATTATATGAAAGACTTAAAATAACTATAGGGGCCATTTTAGCAGCATCTTAAAATAACCCAAACAATCCATCCACTGGAACATTAAGCTTGACAAAGCCATTTAAACAGCTAAGAAAGGCTTCACAGGAGATGAGAAACCATTAAGAATTACAGGCTTTACCAGTCTATAGGTTTGACCATAACAGTAGATGTCAGCACAGTGAATGCCAGTGTGTGATGACGGACACAAAGCCTGATCTTTGATTGAAGAACAAAGACGACCAGCCCTTAAAGGCTGGAGAGTAACATAGCCGGACAGTCAACTGGACAAGCCCCAATTTCTCCACCCTTCCACCAAAGTACGCTGTAAACACCAGCCTGCTGGCCTGAAGTCCAAGGGAGTTTGAGTCTCGTAATTTGGCTAAAGGGGAGAGAAGTCACAGACTCGGCGGAAGACAACACCTTGACAGTGTGTTCTCAGTGAATCACACTATGCAGCAGACAGCGGGTCCACACAACCATGGTCGCTAATGTAACTGGAGCTACAAATACACAGAGACGAGGCGCACAAGTGCGAAGCCACAACTGCCGAAGCTGACAGACACCGAGACATCCTAATTCCCTTACAAGCAGACAACATAGTGTATGCAAGTCAGACAGTGAAGAACAATATGGAGAAGAGAAAGAAAGAGAGAGACAAGAAATCAATACTAGCAGAGACACGCGCTGTCTCTTTCTCCCTCTCTCATGCCACATACACACAACGAGTGTGATGCAACTGTGCACATACGGGTATACACACAGCACGAGCAGCAGACAACACATGAGACAGTAGCTAACAACACAACACACTTGATACACAGACACACAGACTTGATACCTACCTACTTCATAACACTTCTATATATTATCTATATTACTGACCTACAGTTCTCATGCAAGTTACCACAGATACACAGCAGGTTATGTACACTAACTTACTTAAATGATGCAAACAGGCTAAATATGCTAAGATGGTGCATATTGTTTTTTTTCAGTGGCACATGAAAACCTCATATTTCCAAAAATGTCAGTATGCTCTCTTTATAAGAGTGAGATTGAAAGCGTCATATCAATCCCGTGTCAGTGATTTAAAGGTGCAGTGTGGGACTTTTATATATAAATGAACCTCTTTACATTTGGTCTCTTGCAAAACAAGCTCACAAAATGCTGATTAAGCCTCATCACTACAATTTAAACTCTGTATTTTGCAGTATATCTGTGTCAAAGTACTTGTGTAACTACTCTCACTGCCACTAGCCTGTCTAAAGTTAAATAACTATACAGATCATGTATTAACACTTGTTCTTGTTTTCAGCCACACTAGCATCATGATTCTACAAATGCTGCTGTTAAACTTTGTACAAACATTGATGGTTCCCAGAGGATGTACCAATGATTCTGGTAATCCTCTGACTTTTCCTCTACAAACATGTTGAATTTTGTGAGATTTTGGGATAAATATCTCAACAGGTATTACATGGATGAGCACATTTGGTACAGATGTTAACGTCTTAACGTATTGTATTGTATTGCCTTGTCCTTATGCTAGGCTAAGCTAATAGTTTAGGGACACACAGACACACGCAGACATAAGATTTCAATCTTTCCATCTCACTCTCAGAAAGAAAGCAAACAAATTCGAATAATTCCTTCAACTAAAAAGCCTTTTTGTTTTCATCCTCATTTCATCAGTCTAATTAACCAACACAGAATAATATAATCCAGTCATGTTCAGTCAACACTTAAGTTAGTTTGACTGTTGTTAAATGATGAGGTTTTCGCATCATTAAAATAACTAATATTACACAAACTAAATAAAATAATACAGTCATCCCACAAAAAGTAAACTATTGAGTTGTTACAATGGAAATGTATCATATATGATTCAGATTGCTGTTGAGCACCAACAGCAATCCACCTTTGAGTCAAGTCACAATGGACAAGAATTTGTAAGTATTCCAGGTATTTCCATGTTCATGATGGAAGCTGCAGCTTAAATGTGAAAGTCAGCTGTAACTCAAGCTAAAGACACATTACACATCAGTTAGAAGTGGCAAAATATTAAAAAAAAAAACAACACACATTTATAATAACTATGTGTTGCAGATGATCTGAATTTGTAACCTAGTGACTGATAGTACCGACCTTTTTTTTTTATTATTATTTTGTTATTTTTTCTTTTTTTCCACTGTCACAAGCTACTGCTCGTCAAAGTAAGGTGTCAAGACTTGTTCGGTTTTATTTTGTGTCAATCAAACATGTCTGAAATAATGATGAAGGTCTTAAATGCAGCTGAGGGACTTAAGCACTCGTTCAGACCAGCACAGACACAATCGGACTGGACGTGTTGGCACATAGTGATTATAATTGGTCTAAAAGTCATGTAATGTGTCCCCAGCCTGAGGACAAAAAAAGCTAATTATGTAGACTTTGCAGTAAACATCCATTAACTGCTGGACTATATTATGACATTAAATTATTTGACAGTTAAATAAAACTGTGTCTTACCTGGGGGAGATGTCACAGCCCTGCTGCATGAAGGCGCCCAGGGAGAACCAGAGGGAGTTGAAGATACCAAACTCATTGGGGGGCTGGTCGCTTGGCGGACCGTCGGTGCCCTCTTCGGGCTCCTCGGTGTGCCATTCGTACGGGCTGAAGCGGCTGACCAGGAAGAGCACCACGCTCACGCCGATATAGGCGAACACGATGCACATCCAGATCTCGTAGGCCAACGGGTCCAGGAAGGAGAACACCCCTGGTTTCGATTTTTGGGGCTTCTTGATCATGATGGAAATGCCCAGCGACATGAAGGGCTTGGAGAAATCGATCACCTCCTCCCGGACCAACGTGATAGTCAAAGGGGCCACAGCGATTTCCGCTTTCTGTGGGTGATTTGGATGAAAAGGAATTTGATTAGTCATCCGACCGAGCCTCTCTGAGAGCAACTCTAAATCCAAAAATGATGACAGATAAACAAATGCAAATGATGGATCATCCCTCTGAGCAGGGCCATGCATCAATCAAACATCACTTAGTCACAGATATGACACGCTGAAGGCCAATAGCCAGCCAGCCATCAGTACAGCAAAACAACAATTACCCCTTTTTCTTTTCTCCTCAGCTCGTGTTATTTTATCTGAATTTCTCCCTCGACTGAACAAATCACAAAGTGATCAAGTTTAGGCGGTGGCTGAATACGTCTCGGGGTGATCAAGTTAAGACAGAGCGAGAAAGAAAAGAAATTGAAAAAGAAATTTGGAGGCCCTCTCCAAAGCTGAGAGGCTTAGCTGAAACTCCGGGAGAATCAGCAAGGAGGATAAAATAATGTGTCAGAGAAATATGCTTACAGCACAGGAAGGCAAAAGTGGGATAGAGCCACCTCTGAGGTCTGCAGCTGTGGAAAAGTGCATACTGGCTTTCTGAAAATCCACCAACCAGATTACAGTTAGTGACTTAGCAACATTTGTGACCTTGTCTGCCTGGCTTGGGAGCAAAAGGGCTTAATATCAATGAGAATTTAAAGTTTCATTGCGGCCATCTGACACTTAAGGAGGACGAAAGAGAGAAAACAGGGACGAGCGAAAGAAAATGAAAAGCGATTTAAATTCTTTCATCCTCAGCAAAATGCACTAAGATGACAGCCTCAGGGCATTTAGTGTGCCCTAAAATACATGGCAGGTTAAAAGAAGGCAGGGCTTTTGAGGCACAACTGGTAAGAAATGAACAGTCTCTGAGCAAAGTCTTCGGTGGGAGTGTGCTGACAGCTTCCATGTCCTCAGACGTTCCCATGAACGCTGTAAAAAAAAAAAAAAAAAGCTGCCAGCTTCCCCCATGGCCCCAGGCACACTCTTTAGTGCAATCTGGTGACACTCCTGGTCCTAACTGGAATGTTTATCCCAAACTTTTAACCAGAAGTAACCTTGAAGTTTTAATGTGGAATATTTTGATTTATTTTGCTTTTAACATATTAAAAGTTAGCGCATTAAATATGAGCATTGCATCATAGCTGTGACCAGAAAAGAACGAAAAAACGAATTTCACATGCAGTAGATGGATTTTATAACTGGATTTAAAAAAAAAAAATCACATTTAAATTCATCTTGATGTCTAAAATTCACATAAATGTAACGCTGGTTATCTTGGTAAAAAATGTCATAAACCCACATTTGAAGCTAAATGGAAGGTGTCAAAAAAAAAACATTTTTGGTCTGAGGTTGTGAGTGAGTCAAAAACTGTCTGATGACAGCTCCACTTGTTCTTCCTGTTAGGGGATTTATATTTAAGTAATGTTACCCGTCATGTCTTCCATTCAAAGCAAAGCTTTAGGGACAGGATGTGTTTCCGCTCGCAGTGCTTGTTAAAGAGATGCAAATAGCAGAGAACACAGCTGCACTTTTTATTCCTGTGCTTTTGACCAACCTGGTAAGTCGTTGCATCAAAAGTGCAGCGTACTGCTTGATCGGTCCTGACACATCCCGAACTGTGGCTCTCCCCGCTCTCTCGCTGCAGTCGACTTCACAGTGAGTCACTGCAGCGCCAAAGAGGCGGCGGGCGAGAAAAATGCCACTTTGTGAAAATGCCACTTTGTGAAAATGCCACTTCGCTCATCACAAAAAAGGACGAGAAACTGTGTGTGTTTTAATTTTTATTTCAAACAAATTGCTTTTACTGCTGATGTAAATATTAATGTGTCATTTCCTGCATGTCTTTTGAGAGAAGCAAAGTGAAAACTGGATGAAAGGTTAGATAATTGTTGTTCAATAGTGATAGGAAAAAAACATTTTTTTGTATTGTTTAATTAAACCTTTAATTTAAGCTTAAGTTACCCAAAATCCAATATGAATTCAGTGTAAGCCACAAAATCTTTACTTTGATCGGTTTTATTACAAAACACAAATACTCTTAGAGCATCATCTCTTGCCTCACTTTGTTTTCTTTTCAGACCTTGAAATCCCAGCATCATCCCATACCACAGGCTTGCATCCACTTCAATCCCACCGCAAGGTCAGCAGCACAAAGACACCCTCACCCTCGAATCAAATCGTCACCTCCGAGATTCTTTAACAAGCTCCACGCCTCCGCTTTTCCTCTTTAACCTCTCCGAAAGCTCAGCTCTGATGCCCCGCTAATTCCCCTCTTCCTGCTAGCATTAATACCACCGGAGACAGCTAGCCTGTTTACGACTTCATTTCAGATGAGTTCAATTATCTACACTGCAAAACAACACGCAGGAGCTGTGCTTCAGGTGCGCTTTCGGTGAACCCCACAGATCAAGAAATACTGCTTGTGCAGAGACTGCCTGTCCAGTTAAACCTTCTGTAAAAGCTACATTCTGCACATTACAACACATACAGAGTTGTTTTATATATATATATTATATAATGTTTTTAACTATAAATGATTAAATAGTGGACCAGGGCCATTTTTACCTTCAACCGCAGAAAGTATGAGGCTTTATATCATCATATTTTAATAAGATGATAAGATCCCTAATCTGCTTCCACTTTCATTTGTCGTTGATACAAACTGAATACTTCCTCCGTTTTTATCTGTCGTCTTGTCTCATCACACTCAGTTACTCTGTTGAGTGTCTGTTCTGTGCCAGAAATATTGTTTTCATTCATTTATTGTTTTTAGTTGCTTTCATTTCAGTTAAACTGTCAAAAAAAAAACCCCCAAAAAACAACCCTCAAATCTTACCGCACAGATGTTTCACAATAAAAGCCTTCGAGCAGGTTAAACTGCATTATTACTCTTGTTCCTGGAACATCTGTGGCTAGTTTTGACTCAACACTCATTAAAAAAGCCAAAAAAGTAGAAGTGATAGTAAACAGCAGATTGGTATAATAGTGCTATGAAAATGTACATTAAGCTTAATATATAGCTCACATTTTTAACAAGGCCAGATGTATCAAGTCCACATTTTTATGACTTTATTGTGATTATCAGGATAAGAAATAATGAACAAATTGTTCTGTTTAATATATCTTGCTTTTATGGACTCTCTGCTTACAGTGTGAATGAATTAAATTGACTTTGATGGCTAATTCCTGGACATTTTCAACTCTAAGAAAGCTGAAAACCAAGCTGCTGTACAAATTTATTGCTAACAGATTAAAAGAAGACAGTATTCTCTCTGATTATCATCATGAATCTTACTGACAGCGTAGAATTAAAGTTTGAATGAGATGAGTCAGCGTCGATGAAAAGCTCATTTCTGTCCAAAATAGTGCTTCAGGGAGCTGGAAGAAGAAACACGTCCTGTCATCCAAAGAGTGAAAACAAACCAAAAAAAAAAAAGTTCTTACCCCGTACACCAGCTCCCCAACCATGCCATTCCAGATCTTCGTCTCTGGGTCCCTGGCGCCGTACTTTCCGTCTGGAACGATGGAGATTTTGTACTTGATGCCAATGTGTTTAGCGATCTCCGAGGCGAGGTCCACGCAGTAGCCCTCGTACTGGTCGTTGCCCTCGTACATCTCCCAGTTCTTCTTAAGCATCACATAGGGACCCTCCTACACAAGGGACCATAACCAGTGAACCAAACCGTCAGACAGACAGACACACAGACATGAGGGCTCGCACAATGGTTCATTGACACACCAACAGACAACAGAATGACAAACAGGAACTTCAGCTCGTTGATACCAACCAGGGTTCAGGTTAAAGCTACCCTGTGAACTTTCCCACCACTAGGAAGCAATGTTTTGATGAGCGGGCCCCCGTTTTGTTTGTATCTCATGCACAAACATGCAGGTGAAGCCGTATGCATTCTTGCTGATGGTTTCATGCTATTTCACTGATCACCTTTTAACACAGAAACATAGAAATGCAGCAGAAGAAGATCGCTAGCTAGCAAACACAGAAAATGTAAAAAAAAGACTTTAAATGTTTTATAAGGCAGGATCCAAGCACACACATGAAATATTGATATTGTGTTATTAATACACCTATGATAATATTATGTAAATAACCTAGAGATCATTTTCTGTTCTTGCTTTGTGGTTTACACTCCAACAATACACCTTAACGCTGGTAGCCAGTGTTGCAGTTGAGTGTAATTAATTTGCCAACAAAGAGACAAAACACAAAATAAAAGTTAATTGTTTTTTCAGGTTTTCTATAAATATTGCAATAATATCGTGATCGGAAGTTCTTTTGGCCTTGATAATTGTGTAGTGAATCTGATATCCTGACAGCCCTAATACACACGAGAAACACGTGATTTAAACTTTAATACAAACAATTTGTTCCACAGGGTACCTTCAGGGTCAGCTCAGAAATAGATTTTCTTCAGTACTTAACATAATGAAAGATTAAAACATTGGATTTGTTATAAAGAAATAAAAACATTCAAATGTTCAAATGAGATTTTATTGAAAAATCTTCATCTCCGACTGATATGATGCGGTTGGTTAGCTAAATTAAAGGTGCAGTTGCTAATTTGGAGTCCATTTTCCGCTCAAAACACACCCATGTGATCAGCATTCATGGGCTATGATGAGACTGTGGACTGTGTCATGATGTGACAACTTGTTGTTTCACCGTCGGGAACAAAACACGGTCCCATAATTACCAAATTCATCCAGAACTGAATCAATTTAAAATCAGTTTTCTCATCGTTAACTCCTCTTCTTATGTTTTCACACTGGCTTTATATCAGAGAACAAGATGTTTTCTAACACCGTTGTTTATCTTTTATACTGATGATTTATTCGGAGGAATTTCATATCCAAGTTAGAACAAAAAAATGCATAGTGCGGCTTTAAAAGTAACTGCTGAGAGATAATTTAGTGCACAACAGAAAGGGGATGCATATGTTATCATAATGACAGCCTCATGCTAAATATACACAGCACAGAGTTGGAGTTTAGGCAAAATCATCAAAGTGTTAATGCGGGTGCATGATACACAGAGACTCAAAGGGAAGGGAGGAAAGTATGACTAAGCAGAAATGGAGGCAGACATAAAGCTGAAGGGAAGTGAGGAATGAGCTGCAGTCAGACTGAATGACTTAATACCTAAAACAAGCCTGACTCGATGTGAACACTTAAAGTAATCAGGGGTCGCTACATCAGTCTACACTGTGACCAGCGGTGGGTTATAGATCATTACATTCGCCGTTGCTAAGAAAGTGATCTAAATGTAAACCTCGTATGCTTTCTGCGCTCATATTTCCAAACAAATTACTTTTGTCATGGAAGGCAGCCTATTGCATATTGAGAACGGGAGCAATTTATTTCTGAGATGTGTTTGCTTGACATTGCCCCGGGCCAAAGCAAGGTAACCAAAGACTCCTCAGTGGGGAGAGAATGCAAATGCTCGGCTGAGCCTGCGGCACAGCAAAATGTTTATGTACAATATAATGATGCTAGAATTTAGAAGTTTAATGTCAATATGAGACGTTGCTGATCTAAAATGTACAGTATGTTTCACAAGTGCTCTCGCAAATAAAAAACTTAATAACTGTGGTATTTAAGACCGATCCTTGCAGAATTTAGAGAACACAAAGTGAATTAAAATAATGTGATACGCTTATTACAAAACTTTTTGCCATTAACCATAAAGTATTCATCATTCTGCACACTATAGTTGATCATAATGAATATACGCTAACACAATCAAAATGCTTAAATGTAGAGCCTGATTAATCTGCTGTGGGCGCCCTGGGGCAGCGCTGAGCTATGTAACCAGTCACACAGCAGACCACACATGGCAGCTTCATTATATTTTGCTTACAGGCTCGGAGGCAAACAAACATCCTGTCCCGCAGTGTATGAGTTTGTGGTAAATGGATTAAATGTAAATTTTATTTAAGCCTTTTGGGCCCAAATCAACCGCCTTATTTTTGATGCTATTTGTTGACGTTGATGCATTTACATTCTGTAATTACCTCACTATATAGTAGTTTTAATTTTTAGCGGTGGAGTCCGCCATACCCGCACAGGATTCAAATATCCTACCTAACCACAAGAGAGTCACATAATTACTGTTTGTAATTTCTTCAAATAAATATCAAGCTCATTGTTTACCTTTGTAAGTTATTTCCTACTACCTTTGCTTCGCATTAAACGCACAAAACAACTTTTATTGTGAAGGAATCACAGGAAATGTTTGTTTGTCACTGGTTAGCTCTGACACTAACTGTGCAACCAAAATGCACCCGCAAAATGGTAGGTGGTTAATTTTGGCATTTTTTTTTAAACTAGAAAAGAATTTTTCATATGTTTTAAATACCGCAGCGTAATGGAACACAGTGAGCTGTTAGATGAAGAGTTGCAGGCGACCAGCTGCCAACTCCTCATCCAGGTAACAAACTCTTCTGTGTCCTGTTGTGTGCAAAACCACTCACTCCATGCACGGCGTGAAATCAGATAGCAGTGGCTCAAGGCGTGATGGGAAAAAGGCAGATTATTGACTGACTTTTTTATTAAAACAGTTTGTTTGGGTGTAAACAGATACATCAGTCTGACAAAGTAGATGCTTAAGGAGTGTTTGCCGCCTTCAGACGTTTGGGACTTGTGCTATTAAATCTTGCTGTTACCACAATAACCATGACTGTCACCAAATCAACCAGTGCTGAAATCTTAAGGATTACAACTTTAAAGCCTCTGCGGTGTGTGTGGGATTTGTTAGCACTCTGGTGCCCCCAATTTTACAATTAAAATAGATACTGGCAGACAAATCCTCCATCCCATAGATCCCAAACAGGCACACTGAGCACAATAGTCGAAAAAACCAACAACAAAACAAGCCCAATGTAGGCCTGAATACAAATTTTACACATGATGGCTTGAACACCACACTGAGGAAACTTTACAGCCACTGAAAAATGTGATTTATGATACCGCTTTAATGGTTCTTGGCCATTTTAATGATGAAGGCTTAATTTACAAGTTGATCTTTGCAGATGTTTTGGATGTACATCAGAGGAGAAACACTCTTAATCTGTATGATTTATGAGAGCGGGGTGTGTGACAGCGCTTGGCAGCCAGAGGAGCCGAGGGAGCGGCACAGATAAGAGATATAGGATGCAGTCAGTGTTCCTGGCATGAGCAGAGAGAGGTACTTCAGAGGTCTTCACGGCAAAGGCCAACATGGCTGACAGGCTGGTCAATAATCCCAAACACACTGCTTCACTCACTGCCTAATGAGACTAATTAACATGCCATTAAAAGCACACACACACACTACAGGGCCCACTTGATGTCACACATCCATATGTATGTACGTTAGCATACACACTCATGCACCCACGTCAGAGTAGTTTGGTTGTGTGGACAATAAACAATCTGTTGCACATTCTGACTGAATATGAGCAGGACGATGACGGATCTATTTAGTACAATAACTTGGCCACAAAAACATCAGTTCATGAAGCAAACACACTGTGATGCTTCTCAGTAAGTGACTCATTTATGCGTCTCAGTCATCAGTAGCCACTTGAGGCACTAATTACATTTTTATTTGATTTAATGCGGTTGGATGACATTGAAAAGGGGCAGCACATTTGAAGCACAAACAAAAACAATATCAGCAAATGTCCGCTGTCCTTTTTTCACATGAAGTGCACTCGACTGCGGTGGGACATCACGGCCTTGTCAAGAGTTCTGGATCACCTTGGTGCTTTAATGAATGCCAACATTGTTACAGCTGAGCCTCGACCTCATATACAATCTGTGCACCTGCAGTGGTCTGCTTACTACTCACACCAAAATATCCTAAAACTGAAGATTAGATTTTAAATAAGATTGTATGGGTGAAAACACCACTGATGTTTAAATCACTAAATATTTAAATACTTTAAACACAATATAATATTTTTTTCCTGTTCCTGTTGTTTTAAACTTCCATGTTTCACACCAGGCCTCATACAAGAACAATTCTTACCCTAAACTATACCCACTAATTTTAGCAGGTTTATTCTGATTTAGATTGAGCAAATACTTTTAACGGCAAAAACATTTTCTAAATTGTAATTTTCAGCTTGATGAATGCCAGAAAATTTCATTAATAGCAGAATTAATGCCCGCAAATTGAATTTTCATTCATAAAAATGTGACTTAAAAGTAAAAAGAACAACTTGGAGCATGAAGTGTTGGAGATTAGCATGACCTCTACATAATCACATAATAATTATAGTGCCATGAACAGTGAAATTAGCTCTAGAGACCAAAACTGTTTTTTGTACCTGGCTGTAAAAATGTTTATTTCTTCTATGAAGTTGGACATTTTAACATGGGGGCTTATGGAGACTGACTCGTTCTGTAGCCAGCCTCATGTGGCTGCTTGAGGAACTGCAGTTTTGGCACTTGTGCATTGACTTCATGTCACAGCCATGGAGGTTTCCGCTTGTAATTATGTTGTTACTGTATGTTTTCCCTCCTCTGTGGACTTTTTGTAAAAGATTTTTGTTCGCGCTTAAAGTAAGAAACTGTGATTGCGGCAAGTTCTCTTAAATCATTTGTAAGTGCCCCTTAAGAGCAAAGCTCTGTTTATGACAGGCGCTTGCATGAGGCCCAATGCGTTCCTAAAACAGCTGCAGCTGCATCGTCAGGAGGGACTTTAAAACAGTCTCAACATGTCCTCCTCCTTCAAAATTCCTTGAACAAGCATTAAACAGAAACATAATTAAAGCAGCACCTTCTCTGTACTTTTTGCCCTCTGCTAGATTGATAGCGCGCCAGGTTTAAAGTGCAAAGAAGGAGTTTAGATCCAAGACACACTTCATCAAAAGCTTTCAGCCTCATTCTGCCAGTAAGATGACAATCAAACTTTGTCCTTGTCTGGGAACTTCACTGTTAATGCACCAACCTTCAGGCAGCTATGGCCTGAGACATCATAGAGGTCTATTGATGTCAAAGAGAAAGTCAAAGAAAAATAATTGTACGCTATAAATGAAATCCACCAGACATAGAAGATCATGACATGGGTGCAGATGTATAAGTAACAGTAAGACCTGACCCAAGTAGACCTAATGAAAGAGATTTAGGGTTCTGAAACACTTTATCTTATCCAGTAGCAGCTGTTAGCCATGCAACATTTTCAAAGAGCTAGCAAGTAGCAGTAGCTACTATCTGACTACCAGCCCCCCTTTAGACCACATCCCATTGAAAATCTGTTTGTGAGAAAGTAAGCACAAAAAAGAAATATCAAACATAAAGCCTCAGATAAGGTTGTGTCTGGTATGAGTTTGGGTCTCTTGGCCTGAACACCTGTGTGTCGTCACATCAAAACAAGGAGGACTACAACAAAGTGAATATCTGGCAGAATTTGGGGATACAACACATAACCAAGCAGTAAAGTCAACACCATTTCCAGCAACCAAACACACCGTCCTGGTCCTGGCTGTGGCCTGGATTCTCTGTCTGAACGCATCACACAAACACATAAATGTGAAGGAAAATCAATAACAATATCATTCCTAATTCTTCTGATTTTGTTCTCGAGTGTAAAAGCCTCACAGGGTTCTTTAAAGTCCAAGTTAAGAGAAGCCCCACGGTCTGTTTCGCTAACTTTCTGCAGTGGAAAGGGGCTAATATTTACTTTAAATCTACTGCCGCATGACAAAATCTCTTTTTTTTCTTTTCTTTGTGTCTTGTGTTTGTCAAAGTGATTGTTTAGGACGCTCCCCCTGTAAACGAGATGATACATCTCAAGGGTTTTTATCCCGAGATAATACATTTCTTGAATTGATACTGCGCGGGCAGCACCAACTTTCTCGTTATGTTGAACGGCTCCTTTATCAATGCTCCTTAAAAGACACAGAGCAGCCTCAATGTAATATAACACTTCATTAAGTTTATGCTAAACAAACACCACTCTTACAAACATTAAAAGTGGGAGTGAAAGGCAGCCGTCACAATGTAACTATAATATCATGCTGCATAAAAGCATTATGGATATGAACTGGGATGATTATGAGAGCATTAGTCTTTCTAAGCTGTTTTAAAGCTTACAGGAAGCGCTCTGAGTGTGTAATGTACTCTACGGTAGAGCAGGTAGTCGGACAAAGTGACAGATTTACAGCAAGCAGGAATTCAGTTAGACATAATGTATATTTCACATCGTGGTAACGCCTCATTTTATAGTTCTAGGCTCTATAAATCTTTGCAAAAATTACAAATTCAAACCAGGATGGGGTTTCAAGCTGTGACTGGCCACACAAACACAACGGGCATGACAATGTATGAGTCTAACACACACAAACAGGTGTAGCGGGAGCCTGTTTATGCTAGTAAACAGACACTGTGCTGTCAAGAGCTGGGGACCCATTTTTAGCCTCAATGGGTGTCCATCCACAAGCACCGTCCTTAAAAGAGACAGTGTCTTTTTCCCTCCATTTTCATTTCATTTTCCTCTCGAGTGGCTCCATTTCTTGTTCAGTTTTCTGAACAGGGTGTCCATTAACATAGGTGCCGTGTCTCTCCTCTCGCCCAGAGTCTTTAGGGCTTCATTTTGGCTCGGGTTGTTGTGTCCATCACTCTCCCATTAAGGGCTTTCAAATCCTGCTTGCGTCCAACTGTGGGCTCAGTTTCTTAAAATGGGGTTCCTCATCAGGGGCTGAAAAGAGGGAGGATTGTGCTGAGCTGTGACTCTCCATTCCCACCTCCTTCCCTTTCTCCTCCACTCAGCTGCTACATGTAACGCTCACTATTTGGCTGCTTTTACTACTAAAGTCAGCCATGTCAGAGTCACTGCTTACAGCACAGAGATTTACATGCCATGCAAAGGCCATTCATTTCAATCATGTGAAAAAAAAATGCTTTGATTGATTTTGTAGCTGTATGGAAGTCTTTTATGAACTCTTTTATCTGTGCAATAAGAACCAAAAACCTGAGTAACGGCAGCTGGTTAAGGAGCTGTTTGACTGCTTTTGGAGGTGTTTATTGGTGCAATAAAAGGAAACCTAAGTGACGGTAGTTGATTCTGGAGTTTGTATGATGGTTTATTGCTAGAGTAATAAAAAACAAAGGCCCTTTTGTCAAGAGTATCTTTACTGATAATGCATGTGTGATCCCTGAACGGTCATAATACACACTATGAGGGTGGGTAAAGTGCTGGAATCTGGAGCATCTTGCAAACTTCATCACTTCACACTGGGATACTATTACTGTAAATCTGGGGATATGATGAATGTTCAAGGAGTTATGTGTCATGAAGTGTTGATTTTTTTTTGGCTATATAAGTGGACTTTGAGTGGAGATTAATTTGTCAGACCACAAATCTTATTAGCATCCCTGTATTTTGGTCTATTAAGGCTACTAATTGGGGATAATTATCATCTCTACTGTTTTAATGATGGATGTCTGCCAGTGAGAATGTTGAGTCTATCTTGGCAAAGAAGCCCTTAATCTATGCTCTAAAGGCTGGCAACAAAACTTTACGACAGATGATGTTTTACAGCTAAACTCTAACGCTCTAGTGTCGGTTCTGCGCAAACAGTGTGCCTACGTTATGTCTGCAGTAATGATAAAGCATCAAACAAGAAGAATACAAGGTTCATCAGTGTTAAAGTGCAAAGACTGAGAGTATTAATACGTGTACAAGCGAAAGGTGGTGAAGGATAATCAGATTGTTGTGAATGCGGGCTCTGATGTTGCAGGTAGGATGTATCATGTGTAACTTCAGGCTCCTGACTCTGCATATCCCTCAAGTGTTATATGCTCTGCAACAGCGCTAAATAATAAAGTCTCCTGGCATTACAAATTGCTGTGTGTGTGTTGGCGAGAGCATGCCGGTCTCTTACCATGATGGTAGTAACTACAACAGTGCGGTTCTCCATGCCAGAAGTGTCATTTGGAAGCAGAGGAGAGTCCTGGATCAGCACCAGTTTGTCTGCGTCGTTCCAGTATCCGATCTGCAGGGAAAACAAAATATGAGATTGTGTATGTGTTCATGTGTATGTGCTAATATGCTGCATAGCGACACATGCACAACTTGCTCTGCTATCTTGGCGGAGTGCTTCTGTTGACACAATCCCTGATGTCGAAACAGAGCAGAGGAGCTCTAACTGCCAAGACAACATGAAGGAAAGACTTGGTGGACCCGGGTGTCCCCGCCTAAATGGGAAGCTTAAGTTGCTGTTTTTAAGGGTTTTTTTTAGCTTTCACCTGCATTTAAATTCAGCTGCAACAGCTGCAGAACATCTGTCACATAATATCAATGTTCAACACGTTGGTGACTTTATATTACTCTATCGGTCAAAGTTTTGCTAAAAACTTTTAGAAAAATTGAGTAAAAAAGTAAAGTAAAGATAAGATAAGACAGACTTTAATGATCCCACACTGGGGAAATTCACTTGTCACAGCAGCACATATACTGAAGGTAGATAAGAAATCACTCCTAAATAAGAAATATATAGAAAAAAGTCATAAAGTCATGCTGGTGTGAGAGTCTGACAGCTGTTGGAATGAAGGACCCGTGGTAGCGCTCCTTCTTACATGGTGGGAGTAGCAGTCCCCCCACATAAAACCCATTCAAGACTATATCAAACCTCTATTTTCCAAAAACGTTCAGACTACAATAAAATCTTTTATCTTATTTAAAAATGAATTCACAATATTTTATTAATTTAGTAGATAAAATGGAGAATCAGATAAATAAATCAATGTATCATCACATCATGTTGCCATTCCACTAAAAAACAATAAGTACTGGCGCCCTCATGCAAGACTCAGTATCTATGTTGTGTCAAAGGCTATCTCATGTTCAGCTGACATTACTTCTTCCAGAAGACTTCAGGGTCAAACTAACTGACCAGCTGGAACTGACAGACATGATATATGTTGTAGTAACAATATAATCATCCTCTGTGTGAGGAAGATGAACATGACACTGCTCGGCCGATATGTGATTTTTAATAAAAAGTCAATATCTGCAAATATTCTGTCAAACTGATGCATTGATCTCATAATAGACGAGAGCTTTGACAGCAACCATAAGCAGCTATAAGTCAGCGAGAGTGGAGACGCTGAGCGAGCCAGCTGGCTGCTGGTTGGCCGCCGCTGGTGGCAAGCCAATGGGAACGAAGAACTGTGATTGGCTGATAACCCCCTGTGTGCTGGGGCATCAGGATGATTAAGGAACATGGAAAATATAGGAGAGAGGCCGTGACACACACACACAGGCACGCACGCGCGCACACACACCGTGTCCTGACAGGACCCTCGCTGTGCTGCAGGAAGACAGGCCAAAGCAGCTTTTGATTGATGGGATCTCCTCTCTGCACCCCCCCCCTCCTCTTTCTCCTCCTCCCCTCTACCTTGATTGCTCTCTATTTCATTTCATCCTCTCGCCATCGCGCTCACAAGTGCCCTCTCTCTCTCTCTTTTTCCCATTTTCCCTGAATTTTCTCAACAGACATCCATCCTCTCACACCAGAAGCAGAGGCGCTGAAGCTTTTTTACAACCTACTTGATGATAATAGAGAACGCCACACTATAAAATGTGTCCCAGCCCCCAGACACTTAAAATGACAGCAGTGCGCACATGTCTCTATCAATAAATATTGTGCATGCGGAAATATGCAGCATTACTGACTTGACTTGGACAAATATATTCATCTGTAAAACAAGTGAAAGCAGTGTGGTGTGATGTTTTACCCGTCTGGGTCCATTATTCTTCAGTTCAAACACGTCCATTGTGTAGTTGACCCTGCGGCCATAGTGGTCAAACTGGACATTACCTGTTAATCCCTGCAACCGGACCTGCACGCAGATGAGAACATAGAAATAGACACACACAGTGATATAACTGTAGCAAATAGTATTTGTTTACTTCACAGAAAGGTTGCAGGAAATACATATCAAGACTCATTTCGGTCAACTTTCTACCAAAACTAGCTTTTTTCAGGTGTTTTACAGTGAAGGAGTAGAAGGCAAACAACGCAGAATGTTTCGAGTTTTTCCTGAGCTCGCACTGAAACTTGACTTCTAAACAGAGCTATGACCTCCTCCATCTGTTCCTCTTTCTCTCTCACCTGTTTGAGAGTTCGTTCCATGTCGATGCCCTGGTTCCACGGGGCGGCGGGGTTGGCGAGACAGTCACCAGCGTTCCCCCGTCTTGAAATGTCCACCTTCTGCCTGCGCAGGTTCCTGAAGGCCTCGGCCATCACCATCACCCCGTCGTATGTCAGCGCTGAGGTGTACTGGGAGAGAGATCAGAGATACAGAGGTTACCGTAGGAGGGCACAGTTGAGGTTGTGTGCAGCGTTTCTTTCTTTAGAAAAATAACTTATCGCATAAAAACACTGCAGCAGGCATTATGATTCAACTCTGGCCTTTGAACTCTATTAAAAGGAAATAAAAAGCCAGGATAGACCACAATGTGATTTGTAAATTAGAGTCTTTGTAACCTGGCGTTCTGTCTGTTTTTGGGTATGTACACTGCTGGAGGACACACACTGGAAAAACGTATGAGGCCAATTAAATGCTGATTTAGCTGGACAGGCAGAATGTTCTGCAGTATTTGCTGGTCAAATCTCCTTAAAAACAATCTGTGGGCTGCCTTTGAGAGCACGCTGAGTTTCTGCAGGGCCAAGCAGTATGTTGTAACAGTCTGGCTGTTGCAGAGAAGCAGCAGTTTCACTTTGCTCATTATTTTCTGGAAATGGAAAGGAGGAGTGGTAGAGAAGGGAAGAGCATATTCCCCACAGTGAAAGCCTCCCAATTTCCCCCTAATCTATCTTTGACCTGAAGACTCCATGTTGGCTCTTATTATTTGCGTCTAAAGAAGTCAATCTCCCCATCATGAACCGTACTTTTCCCCAAAACTCACCTCTCGCGCGGCAGAAAACTAATTGAGCGCATGGCGAAAAGGCAGCAAGATTGAGAGTGAGTCGGGGAAAAAGAAAGGGAAAAGGCGAGCGTTTTGTCCAGCCGGGTAGCAGTCTGGCATTAATTATCCTGGCTAGCAGGAGTTCATTAACTTTGCCTCCGGCTGGGGGTGACTCCTATTCATTAGCCGACTGCTCACTCTGACATTATGGCTCTCTACAGAGACTGCTGCACTCTATCCCTGTGTTACTCTTTGACAAGCTGCCCAAAGGAACACACACATATACACACAAACAATAGAGGTGCATCTTCACTGCTCAAAACTACCAGGGAGCATGGTCACGGGTTTAGTTCTTTCCATGGAGCGTCATATACATGCTGTGTATGTGGAAATCCAGCAAAAGTATAAATGTCGTCAGTAAGATAGAGAGCAGCAACCTCATTTGTAATCCCCGATTGGTCTATTGTTTCCCCCGACCAGGAAAACAACCAGGTTGATGAGCACGTCTGACCAGAGCGGGCCGATGATTCAGAGGTCTGGAAACAGGGTTGATAAATCTACATGTTGTTTTTGGAAGTTGGACACCTTCTCCTGGTGTGGAGGTGTAACCACTGTAATAAAGCTGATCCCAAGTCGTGGAATACATGCAGAAAATTTAATGGTAGTCAGATGTGGTTGGGCTAAAATATTCATGCCCCCGAAACAGTGCTGAGCTAGCGTGGGACACTGCCACGGTGCCTGGCATCCGCCCACTCTTCCACCCGACTTTGGTTGTAGTACAGTTCCTGTGTTTACTCTTAGTTTTACTTGAGGACAAGTTGGAGTTGATTTCTGTTCAATTCTGTCTCTGAGTGTTTTTTTTTCTCTCAATTTCCCCAACAGAGCTGCTGAGTATTGTGACATAATGGACAGAAATATACACATCAGTTTTATGAGAGTTACACATAGAGGTTACAGGTAGAGCTGTGCCGCTGCTTGGACCGGGTGAAAGTTAATCTCAGCCACAACAAGCAGGGATTGACTGTGAGTCATAATAATAACATTAATTTTTGCATTGTGTGATGGAATGTAGGGATCAACCAGGCAGGAAGGGAGTGTTTTTAAGTTTCAGACAGACAAACCTGTTGGACTTTTGCGATCTGACTAACTGTGTTAATCTCTCTGACTACTGACATTCAAACAAAACTGCTCATATTTGTGATGATCAAAACTTTCCAGTGAGCCAACATGCACCACAGCAGCACCCTGACCCTGACTCTGTTGGACCTGAATGGAACGAAAACCTTAATTAGTATCATTGGTAACAAACAAACTGTGTTTACTCTACTATTTCATGTCAAAATGGCTGCTGTGAAAAAAACATTAATGATGGCTGTGTCACATTCAGGTGAGCCAGGGCTTCCAGGGGTCTGGCACGCTTGCTCACTCACTAATATGTTTTACTGGTACACTGAATTTAACGTAAAGTTAATATTGTTACGTTGCGTTAACAAGTCCAAATGTCCTTGGCCTCTGTCTGTGATTGGCTAGTACTCGTTGCCTTTGTTGGAATATTGGGGTGAGCCAGTCAGAAACAGAGAAGGGTGGGTTGACTTTGTCTTCCTGGGAGAAAAAAAAGGTGTCTGTAGACAAGATAAGCTAAAACTGCACATTTAGAGTGTCCTTTTATTATATCTTAAGTCTACAGGCACACCTGTGTCAGCATCTTGATGTGCCACATCTGTCAGGTGGATGGATTAACTTGGCAAAGCAGAATCAGTCACGAACTTCTGTGTGCTTAGAGGAAGTCTTAGATCTTTTACTTCAGCTCATGAAAAACGGGAGCAGAAAACAAAACTGTCGTGTTTATGGTGTTTTGTGGAGTGTACGTACAGGAATCCCTCATTAGTTCACTACCTGCAGATTCCTGGAACTTTTAAACACAAGGCATTACATTTGTCTTGGCAAAGTGAGTAAACATGCCAGAACACGGCCCAACTCACCGGTGGTGTTAATATATTAGAAGAAAGAAGGGCTGACTGTGACTCAGGCTGTGGACAAACTTAATGGGGAGCAGAGTAATTTAGTCTGAGTGGATTTCCAGGAGAGAGAGCAATTTATCAAGAAATGGAGTGGGGATAAACACACACACACGCACACACACACACACACACGCACACACATGCACACACACACAGATAACACAAACACACACATAATATCATGTGATATCGCCCCGTGGTGTAAACTTTTAATTTAAACCACCCCAATCCATCAGACACACATACGACACACACGCAAACACACTCTGCTTGACTCGCACCGTTTCCACTCCACTGAATCTGTTTTTTTTTTTTTTAAATAGAAATCTTTGTTGGATACAGATTTGCTGGGGGGAAAGAAGGTTTGCTGACCACCACGGCATGATGCCTTCTTGCCCCAGTGCCATTTGCAATCTGCGTGTGCATGAAAAGAACATAAAGTGGGTCAGTCTGTCACATCACTGCATATGACAGCGGTGGACGAGGCTGAGCAGATTGCTGCTGCCGCTGTCAGTTCCTCGTGTGCACATGTTCATGAATGTGTTTTTTTTATCATAGGCTGATGTTTATTAGTTTTTGCATCAAGCAAGTTTTTCATGCATCTTTGTGTGCTGCTGCTGCTGCCACTGCTGCTGTTGTTGTTGTTGCGTGCGGCAATATGCTGCTATATATTCATACACGTTTCATCTTCTCTGGCACTTTCCTTACTCACGTTATCTCTCTTTGCTGTATCCGCTGTTTTTGCTGTTGCAACCCCTGGAGGAATCCTGAAAGAGCTGTGTTTTTGCATTGCTTTAGCACACGTGCAATTTACATGACTGCTCGCTATTCTTCTTTAGTTTTAGATAGACAAGTTCACACCCAGCAGGTATTTGTGGGTTTCACTGCAATTAGAAAAGATTTTGAAACTGACTTGAGAGTGGGCTCTCTCAAAAAGGGGACTAAAAATCACAAAAATCATTTCAAAATGTTTTATCTTATATGTTCTGGATTTAATTTTGTGATATGGCTTGCATAACAACAACATCTCTGAGTTCACCACCATGGAGTTTTCAGAAATGTCCCCGCTCACAGCTGCAGAGGTTCTGGAAAATAACTACATCCACTGAAGTACTCTACTTAAATCCACTTTTGAGAACCCCTACTTCGACTTCTTTCACTTCACTACATGTACTTGACTTAATGGTTACTTTTCAGACTCAGATTTGACATAATAAACTCATAAAATACAGTACATTGCTAAAGATTAACCATTGTTTCAAACTGGCTCCACCTACAGCCGCAACTGTAAAACGCTTCTTACAGATTAATAATCTAATAATGTCATATGTAATAATATACCATTTTCCTACAGATAGAGTACTTACCAGACATTTATTGTAGTGAAGTATTTTATACTGCTGTAATGGTACTTCTCCTTACATAGATAAACAGAGCTACAGTCTCAAATCATAATAAGATATATGTCATGTTGTGTTGCTGATCTGATTTCATCTGATTGTGACATGACATACCTTAGGTGGAGCGTCCGAGCCTGGGTACTCCCTCTGATCCAGCTTGTTCCAGCGCTGCATCAGTTTGATGACCATGGGGTTGCTGAAGTCGACCAGCTGGAAGCCTGTAACGTTGGCTCCGCCATGCATGAAGCGCTCCAGGTTGATGTCCTTAAAACCCTTGAGGGGCAGCAAGAGGAAAGAGTGGTCATGGGTCCAGATGATTTAATTTAATTATATCATTAGGTGATGCTAACTCTGAACTAACAATAAACTATAATAGATTTGATTTAATAATTCTATAATTAATCAGGTGAAAATGTCTCCCAAACGTGTCTAAATGTTCGAGTCATCATACTAGATATCATGTTGCTTGCAGGCTGTCAGAGGAGGCTGAACATT
The DNA here is from genome assembly GCA_028641955.1 of Protonibea diacanthus. Lineage (NCBI taxonomy): Eukaryota > Metazoa > Chordata > Actinopteri > Sciaenidae > Protonibea > Protonibea diacanthus. The sequence goes on from CM053990.1 coordinate 14,403,810, forward strand.
ACAGCCATCTTAATGACGGCTAGCCGACCTTAATGGTTTCCATGGTTATGAATTCAAATCCCTGATCCTGTAACCCATGTATTTTTTCTGAACAGTTTTAAAGGATAGGTGCACCTTAATACACTACCCACATGCCCAAGTGTACACCGGCCGTGAAGAAATCCCTTTGTAATGTGATTCGAAATCCACAGTCCTCATATTGTGTAGAAATGCACTAAAGTGGTGCTTTTAAAGTGTGCCGTGCATCAAAGGATAAATGCCCTGTGTTATAAACAGTGACATTTAAAGCTAATCTTGCATATTTATCTCACCCAAAAATGAGCGTGTATTATTTCCATATTGTCACTTAATTTCTGCTACTTGACTTCAGGGAGTAAAGATATATATATATATATATATATAGCCTATAATAAACTTTGACATGACTTGACTATAAACTGCGCTTTACAGATACTGAGACACATTAAAACCACAACAAACACAGACACAGACAAAAACAACTGGGAGATGGTAATTAGAAGAAGAAGTACACACATACAAGGGCTCATAGACATGCAACGTGGAGAGAGATGGTGGAGTGATGGGCAGCCCCTCTGAGGAGCGCCTTGTGAGCAGGGGTCCGGTGCAGTGGGCACCTCGGCAGTGCCCAGGAGATGAACTGGCACCTCTCCAGCTACCAGTCCACCTTCCATATTTTGGTCCATGCTGGACTTGAGCCGGCCACCCTCCGGTTCCCAAGCCAAGTCTTTATGGACTGAGCTACTGCCGTCCTCAAATTAGCATTAGGCAGTGAGAGAGATGATGTGGTGTGAAGAAGATGTGATGAGAAGAAACAAATAAGAAAAACCATCAGCAGCGATTCTCCCTCACCAGGTTGGCCATGATGTAATGGTAGCCTTTGACATGTTTCCCGACACTGACAATCTGAGGAGGAGGAGCAGAACTCAGCGTTAATCTGACTGGATTACAGCATAGCATACGTTAATTACAGTAAATGATGCATGTGACAGGCGAGTGTGTGTCCTGACACAGTGGGACCGTCAGCTTTAATCCATAAAAGATCGGACGTCTAAACAAATGAATGGGCAGTCGTGTCAGTACCTAACGGAGGAAGTAAACACTTCACGCTTTCAAAGACATGACGATGCTTCTCGACACTCTTACACAACACACACATACATAGGACCACCGTTCTGCATCCTTGTGACAAAAAGTGAGTTTGAAAGCTGACATCTGCTGGAAGAATCCCACTGGACATGCAGTTAATAAGCGTGTGAATTAAGCTGAAAAGAAAAAAAAAAACGTTTTAAATTGATATCAGTTCATCTTCACTGCTGTCAAACTCTGAGCATCAGGTGGTGAAACTCTGCTGCTGGTGAACTCTCACAGCTGCAATATGGAAGACTTTAATATAAACATACGCACATTATAGCAAACTGAAGCACAGCAGGGAGCTGGAGGGGTAAAAAAAAGAGTAATTAATAAAAAGAAAATGCAAATTGCATAAATATTTAAAAGAGAAAGAAAACTCCAAAGTTTGCCACTTTTTTCCCACCTCTACTGGATTATGTGGATTTTTTATACATGTGTGTGTTTGCTCAGACATTGCATGTGATTAATACAGTTCACCATGATTCCCTTAGATGCTCACATCCTATCTATGTACATTTCTTCTGGTAGTGTGATGGTAAGTATTATCTGTAGTCAAGGCACTTTTATATGTTGTACCAGGGTGTTCTGGTACTCCACATCCTCAAACTTAAAATCCAAAGATCTGATTTCTTTGAATGTTTTTAAAGCCATTTTGGATTTGGAGTGTCGATGCTTAAACTTATATTTTTGGAGGCATGGCTTGTACTGAAGTTTTAATCTCTGGGATGTTGTTATACTGTCTGCTTTGGTCTGCATCTCTTTCAATGTACTTGTTCTTGGTTTGCTCTGCTGCCACTTTTGGCCTTAAAAAAGAGATTTCTTTTTTATCTCGCTGGGACTTTTCCTGGTTAAATAAAGATTCAACAAAAGGCAATATGTGTGTGGTTTACTCACATTATACTACATGGTTTATTGACATCCTCGAAATCCAACCAATAAAGCAAAACATGAAATACATGAAATGAAATATCGCTGGCATCTGTTAACGTGATGTCATTCATGCACAGACGTCTCTTACATACAGGAAATGTTCACACTGGTTTTGCTCAGACATGACAGGACCATTAAGAGAAAAAGCCACATCGCTCATGTCATATTTGACATCTGGTGTGAGAGGAAGCGGAGTCAGAGCTCGGGAGAATAGTGGCGAGTTGGAAAATAATGATAATGATGTAGGAAGATGAGAGTTTTCTGTTCCCGCACAGGCTGCAACACTGATTTTGGCACCCAAGACTTAACTAATGACCACCGCTCGCACTCACTTCTCACGGTGAATCACCTACTTCTCATCACACTCGCCATTTATCAGATAGAAAAAGTCCCACAGTGCACAAGTATAGAGTGATGAGAAGCTCCTGTTTGCTCACACGCTGTACGTTTATAATATATCTGGAAGGAGGGAGTGCTGGTATGACTATTATTAGTTGTGTTTTTCATTATCATTAAAAGTTATAACTGGCTCTGTCACAGTATTTCATGCTTTATCAAGCTGGTATTTTGCACATAAGAGATTACATTTATTACATCGGCAGAACAGAAAAATGCATTTAACGCTGTGCTGCTGCAGCCTTTACATTAGCGTGATGACATTTAATAGCTCGTGCCATGTTGTTAGAGCTCCAACCATCCTGACTTTAAAAACAAAAGACATGAAATATTTCCATAGCAAGGTGCACATCTGAAAGGGGCTTCATAGCACCTTTTAGCGACATTTAGTTATCTTAAACACCTCTTGGATTTTAATTTTAATTTTAAGCTAATAGACTCTTCATTCCTTTGTTCACTGAACAGTCATGGTACAGTTTGTACAGCTTGCGAATGAGCTGCAATGAGACGAATGAAACAGGTTTGCATTCAGAGATTTCATGCTCTGACATTTAAAGTAGCATCTGGCTGCTTATACGCCTTGATATGTACAGACCGTGCTGTTAATACGCAGCTAATAAGGCCCAATTATGTATTCAAATCCTTGTCCTGGATCAGGACAATTTGGCAGTATGTACATACGAACAGGATGACAGTTGGCATACAATACAGGCTCAAACGTTTATGTCTTTGGCAGTGACCACAGCGTGGGTAACAAAACTGTGCATCATCCCACACGCTCTAAGCGCGAGTCCATCACATCCTCTTATCTCTAAGATATTATGTGCACTGCCATCACGCAAAGATGAAGCAGGAATTCTGCTGCTCTGTGGGGCAAAGAGAGTCTCAGACATACACACACACACACACACACATCTGCAAAATAAATTGTTAGAACTATGACAGATGTCAGAGTGGAGATTTCCTGAATAATTGAACAATTACAGAGACACCAGTTGCCCCAGGGAAAGATGGAAGGATGAAGTGAAGGAAGAGGAGGAGGAGGAAGGAAGGAAGGAACACATCATATTCTGAGTGTGCTTATGCCAAATAACACCACCGGAGATCAGTACAGGCTGTTTTCATGCTCAAAACTTTCTAATTAACACAAATATATGTATAAAAAAAACAAAAAACAGGGTGAAACAAACATCGAGTAAGTGTGTAAAGTCTAAACTTCTGTTCTTTGCAGATATTTAATTTCTGGAATACTGTCACTGCATTTGATAGAACGGGGAATAAACATAGCAATTAAGGTGATTTTACTGATCTTGTGGTCAGCTAATATAAAGCGTTTTGGATTTTGATTCAGAAACATGTCTCATTAATTTTCTCTTTCTTATACACAGAGTACAAATGTCCTCTTCATCACAGCTTATCAAACAGTTTCCTCTGCACTGTTTCATTTTCCTGGAAACTATTTAAAAACACTGTTAAAGTATAATTCTGCTTTATTACAACTCAAGTTCAATTTCATAGTTTTCTTCATTATTTCTGCCATTTAAGACAACATGATGCTCATTAAGTCAATTGTAGAGATGTTATTAGACACTACTAGACAAAAAAAAAAAAAAAAAAACAGGAGCAGCCATCAGAAGTCTACTGTAAGTAGGGCAGTTTAGCCCGATTATATAAATTACAGCAAGTAGGTTAAAGTTGAACCAGGAGGTTTGACACTAAACCGCACTGATGTATTAAGAGAGCTGGATGTGGCATGAGAGGTCAGCCTTGATGCCCATTTGTCCCAGTGCCGAACAAAAAAAGTCCCCTGTGGCCCAGAACCCATTTTCCACATGGACAACAATTCACACAAAAAGGAAGGAGGTATTTCTCTTCTTATTTCACATCCTCAAATAACTATATTTATAAGACACTAATGAACATGTGAACGGAAGCAAACCAGGGAGAGAGAAGAGCATTGTGTAGTCCAGCATCCAGTTCTCGTAATACATCAATGCGGAACCGTAATGGACAGTTTGGGTAATGATTTTACTGTTTGCCTTTGTTTTCCCATCCCAAAAACTTTGGCTGACCCGTCTGATTGTCTGACTGCTCGTGTTCCCTGACCCCCAATCGTACTGACGGCCAGAGGCAAGAAAAAAAAAAAAAGAACCCAAGTTGTAGTAATCCATCATAGACATTTACAAATTTTACTGCATTCCTAAACTGCTGGAACCATATGGAACCGACAATTTAACAACTTTTACTAGTACTAGCGACTTTAGACGGCAAAATACAAGCAGCTAGTAGTTGATTTGCTAAGTCAGCACAATAAGAAACCAGTAAAGCTAAAAATCCAGCAGATCAACCACCCTATGTGGTGCAACTTGAGAGCTTTCATGTTGTAGCTCTGTTCTAGCTCTTCACACTATAGGTGAAGTTCCTCCTCTTTGGACCACTAAATCCTCTTCACCTGTGACTTAGTTAATGTGTTAGATCTTCTTCTCCTCAGTGTAGTTGTACAGTATAGTATATATAGCTGGGCTTGTCTACAGGTATAACTGGTTTGATAGCTCAGGATACTAGCCTGCTACTCCTCTGGTGGACAATGTGATTAAAGTCTGTTCAAGCCACAGCTGTCTCAAAACAAATAACTCATTTAACGCCACTTATGAAACTTCAAAAAGTTAAAATAAACAACCTTAAATGAATAGCACCCAATATACTTCAAAAGCTAGTGCTGGTTTCAGCTTTTGCAATGGTTGATTGCTCTTTTGAACAGGGAAAGTAATGATACACACACAACAACTAAATGCTGTCATGGTGGCATCACCTGTTCCAGCATGTTCTGCAGTCTCTCCGCCTCAAGGTCGATCACAAACTTCTTCTCCTGTCTCCGTTCCAGATCCTCTAGCAGTCGTCGGTAACTGGCGTCGTTGAAGTTCTCCACGCAGATGGCGCTGACCTGCCAGTTGTTTTGTCCTGCCTTCTCCATGATGGCCTGCAGGATGGCGTATCCTGGTGCAGTCGGGCACAAGAGGACAGGACACATTTATTTATTGGATCATAATGCTTATTAATGTTTTAACATCAAATCAATGTGAAGGACAGTTTCAATGAAAATGAACAGACGATATCCCTTAATTATGTTTATATTGGCCAACGTTCAGCGCCAAAGTTGGAAGAAGTGTGTCCTTTAACAAGGTGACAACGGTTGTCTTTCATAAAGGAGAACTTGTGTGTCCTGCTGCAGACCTCTAAGGCAGAACCACGATAATTCCTTAACTATAACCATACCGTAGTGATCATATGCAGATACTGTAGAAAGAAATATTGGCAGTGAAGGTTAAAAACACTGAACATTCAGGAGTTTCCCAGATTTTCAAAAAATCAAGTTTTTGTCTGACATTCGGCGAGAATCCATTTTTCCAGGCTTCAAGCTGTGTGTCCAAATCACAGTGGTTTGGACAATCAGCATCCTATGAGGAACAGATAGCTGCAGACATGGTTTGATGCTAGGTGTGACGCAGTGAGAAGTTACTGTTCATGCAAAAACAACAATGTTGGCTGCTAAAGAGGTTAACGTAGACTCTGCTAGCATTAGTTACATCAGAATTATCGTGTGTAGTTCCCCTGATTGGGTTTTTATGGAATGATGATCTGATTGATTGAAGCTCGTCAGTGATAGATCATCCAATCACATGCCAATTACTTCTTGAAAATGCGTGTGCTTTTCCAACCAGTCTCCAAGGATGACTTTGCAGAAGGTTCTGTGTAAAGAAACATCTGGTGCATCAGGTTAGAGTTGAATAAGATGATCCATTTAGTCCTGTTTGTTTGTTTTTTAAAAAAAAAAAAAAAAAAAGAAGGTCACACGTATCAATAAAGTTTTGCGGAGAGTTTGGCAACAAGCTAACAAACAAGTTTCTTGTGTGGATTCTTCTGCAGTTCCAGTTGAATTAAGGCACCCTGGAGTTTTTTCTCTTTCAAGAGTGTGTTTTCATTCAGTATTTATCACAAAAACAGCGTGACTTCTTGCATTTTCTTCATCTTCTTTTCTTTCTTCTTGATAGTGAGCATTCTTCTTCTTCTCTACCTTTTGTTGGCACATTTGTACATTTTTTGACTCGCTATGGCCGCGATATGTAAAACCAGTAGAACTGCATAAAACCAACAGCAGTATCTCTTGTTCTCTGCATGACTGTGCACTTACACATGCATCCTAATTCTTAGTATAAGTTTGTAAGATCCAAACAAAATGTGCACCCACTCATCAAAACATTGAGTACTTTTCAGAATGTTAAATTTTACAATATATTTAATTATCTTCTAAAGAACTACTGTACTTAAGACTTGCATGTATCTCTGTGTGCATTTTGATACAGATTTCAATTTTCTCCACATTTTCTATTGTCACATTCAACATGAATGCTCCCTAAATGCTTTTTAGTTTAGTCAGTGTAACAGCTCCTGAATATGTTTGCTTCTTGGCTGAAACATGCCGCATTAGTCCATGTGAATTCCAAAAAACACATTGCTCACATGCTCTTAATTGCTGGTTTAAACCACAATCTGGCTTTAGCTGACACAACATCTTTGGCAAAACAAACTATTTTCCATCGAAAAGACACAGAGCTCAAGCAAACTCTTATAAAGCTTTTATCTTTTTCCAACCGGATCCTGGCTTTTGGTCCAGTCTGGGAACAGGCTTGTCTCCATGAGTGGGATGTAACACTAGACTCTTGAGAGGGGAGGGACCCTCACTGTCAGGTTTGTGTATAAAGAAGATGAGTGTCAGAGAGGAAACTAGGGAGCTGTGAGGGCGGCTGTTCTCCAGCAGGAACAGATGTCCCCCTTAAACGGCCCCTCCTGGTGGCCGTCACAATCTGGCAACCCGTCTCCCTTTGCTCCCAATTAGTGGATTAACCTGTGCTCTGGCAACCCGGCTTCCTCTCCACCTCCTCTATCCCCTCCCCAGCCTCTTGCTCCCCATTAGAGCAATGTCTGTGCCAGGAGGGACTGCTGGTTGAGGCGACTCACAAATGGAAAAAAAAAACACATACTCACACATGGATGTATCATCAAGACATCATCCTCAGTTACTCCTAAAGGGAGAGCTGGTTCATGACATTCTGGCTACAACTCCAGAATTGTTGGGAAGCCAAATGGGACGCAATAATTGTTCATTTTGTCAGTTATAACAGAAGACAAATAGGGTCGCATGTTATAAAAACTAGAAAAAGAAAAGGGAATTCAAAATGTGCTTTGGTGAGGTCTTTTACTATAAAAGAAGCTGGTATCAGTGCAGGACCTTTGGGACAGACACATTCTTTTCACATTCATTTTATTGTATGCCTTTATTAGTGGAAATTTGAGCCGTGGAAGGAAATGAGAGGAGAGTGAGATGAGGAACAACATGCAACAAAGATGTCCCTGGGCCCAAAACACGGACCTTGCAGTTTATGGGTACCAACTCTGTAAGGCTAGCAGTTGATTGTATTTAAAATTTAATTAATGTTTTTGTGTTGTTACACATTATAACACTATATTTGTGGTTTGACACATGGTTGAAGGTGGAAGTACAATGAAAAAAAGTTGGCAATACTGCATGTAATCTAACTTTAAACCTATGCAATAAGATTGATTGTTTCAATGCATGATTTGATTTCTTTACTACTTTTGCCAATAAATATAACTCATGTATAACCTTTTACATGTAAAAAAAGATATATTGTCATCATAATGCCATTGAAATGAAGTATCTAAACGGCTTCAAGTTTTCAGTGAGATTTTGTCCAGTCTGAGGACTGTGTGTTGCTGTTGTGTATGTGTTTTTTCCTCCTGCATGTAACCAAAATCACATGAACTGTTCAGTTTATTCTCATCTGCTAATTAAAAAAACTGAATGCCTTTGCTCTGTGTGACTAATTCTATTTTAATTAATGTTTAAATAATGCTTAGTCTGTGTATTTGGCTCCATGGGAACTCTCTGATTAGCTTGCTAGTGACAATGCTAATGAAACTGTCGGTCACATGACCTTCACCTTGCAGGTCATAGTGCTTCCTCAACAATGACACTTCTGACATGCTGATGTTTAGCAGGTTTAATGTTTACCATATTTATAGCTTAGTGTGTCTGCATGCTAACATTGGCTAATTAGCACTAAACAAAAGCACAGCAAAGGATGATGGGAATGTTGTTGTCTTGACCTGGTGATGGCAGGAGAAGGAAAAGCACTGAACCGACTATACATCCAGTAGTTACTGACAATCCTAGCGCCAATCAATCCCATCTCTTAAAGATTACCCACTTCTTCCATTTTGTGCACAATTTAAACAGACAGTAGATTTGAATAGTAGTTGAGTAGTAATTTGAGTAGTTGAGCAGTAGACTATTAATTGATCAATATGAGCCCATGTTCACATTGAGCATCTGTTTATACTGCAAGGAGGAAAACCAAAGCAGAATACAACTAAGGCTGCTTGTAAGACATTCAAAGCCTCCACTTCCCCTGCTGTGAACTGATTTTATTTCCTTACTGTAACATTTACTTTGTGGCATTTGCATCTACCTGCCCAGGGACTGCAGTGAGATAGTAGCTGGTAACTAAACCTGATAGAAAGCGTCTCCTCTTATGGCTTGAAATGAAGGTTTTTGTACACGGTCCATAACAAATAAACATAATATAAAGACAGACTCTGAGCAGACCACGGGCTAACGACTAACAGGCTAAATACGACTCCCTGTGGTAGCTTCAGCTACTTTGCTGCTATTGACTGTATTGACTGAAGCTGTTTCAGCTACAAATGAGCAGCTGTTTCAGCTCACTGTTAGTGCGCTCTGGTGTGAAACCATAGTTTATGTCATTACACCGGTGTGCTCATACTGGTTTGGTATAGAATCAATCTTTTTAAGGGCAGAGGGGTCTGGCAGTATAGTGTGATTTATAACCTACATTGTAATATTAAGTGATGGAAATGCTCTTTATAATTTGAACAATCTACATTGTACAGACCTGTGCTTAGTCCCGTCCCCTGTAGCATCTGTTGCTTTGTCTGTCTAGCCTGTTATCCTATGGCACATATGTATACAGTAATATTAGTGATAATATTTGCCACTTTTAGTTGAAAACACTCTTAAAAATACACATCCATCCATGCATTATCTGTAACCACTCCTCATCAGGGTCATGGTGGTGCTGGAGTCTATCCCAGCTGACTAGATAGAAACAAACAACCATTTAAAAATACACATTTATTAAGGGAGGAAGCCTTTCTCTGACCTGGAAGCTGCCCAGTACAACCACAGACTGATCTGCTAGACAATCATGGTTTGTTACACAGCACATCGTTCGGAAACTGCACTTGGCAAGTGAATGGATGACCCATCTGTCCATCACGAGCAAACTTCAACCTATCAAACTTACGCTATGCTGAAGAAAAAAAAATCTTTTCCATCAAGGAAAAACTTCTTTCACTGAAGAAATACTCTGCAGTTCCGATACTAACCTCTTTAGCAGCTGCCATTGTTGTTTTTCTCACACACCTAGCGTTAAACCCATAGCCGATAGCATAGTAGCTCCTCATTGGACACCAATTAGTGTGAACCACTGTGTTCAGACACGGTCAGCTTGAAGCCTGACAAGATGGAGCTGAACTGCCTTGCAAGGTTACAAGAACACCTCAGTGGTGGTAATGAGGGAGTGGCAAATGTTGCTTTTTTACTTTTCCCACTTACTCTTGCTGGCCTAGTGAAGACCTCCCGGGCACAAGCACGCATTTTAGGCTACCACTGCCATCATAACATTTTTTTTTTTTATCAAAAGACTATCAGATCAGGAATCAGAATTCACACTGTTACCACCACCCGCCCACCAGATACAAATCAGCAGCATGAGCGAGTTGCTTGTACTGTATGTAACAATATGATATCCCATCATGTCCTATTGTGCAGCATGGTGTACACAGCACATGGACAGCGAAGCACAGTGGCGGCAGTCAAGGCAAGTAAAGCGTGCAAAGGGCCAGCTGATTACCAGCTGATAAATGTGTAGCCCTGGGGCTGTATGTGGAGCAGCAGCCAGCCGCAATCAGCATCAGCGTCAAAGACACAGCCACGGGCTAATGCGCGGACTGATGTTAGAGCATGTCGTGCTGATTGGAGCGGAGCTGGACACTAGATGGAAGCAGCTGCAGCATGTGGAGAGAAGAGTCTGGGTTTATGTGTATGATTTCTGCCTCTCCTCTATATTTGCCTCCCCGTTGTCTCGCCTTTACCGTCCAATGCGATGCAAGCTGTCAGTGTTTGTGTACCGAGCCTCCGTCCTTTCTCCTTCCTCATTGAGTCAGTCATCTTTTTTTTTTTCACCTCCTGCTCTCCAAAGAGTACATAGAGCGGCTTATGCTTTTAAAAAGAGCCATTCATCACGGCCTGTACATACTGCTGCCGCCAGTCCATCTGCAGGAGAAAGATTTTCTTGTTTCCTGCTTTCTGCTCTTCTTCCCCTTTTCTCCCTTATTTTCTCTCTGGCTCTTCACTCCATTTTATCACTCCTAATCACATTTTTTCCTCTATCTTTCCTCCTTCCACCTTTTTCCTCTCCTCATCTCCTCAACAGTTTCCTCTTGTTTCCTTTTCCCTCCCCTCCTTTCTTGCCTCCTCCCCTTCTTTCCTTTCTTGTCATATCCTCTTATTTCCTTTCCTCTCCTCCTCTCCATTTTACCTCCCTTCCTTTCTTTCCTTTTCTCTATGTTTATGTCTGTTTCCTCTCCTCTTGTTTCCTCTCCTCTTGTATCCTTCTACTGTATCTAGTCTCCTCTCCTCTCGTTTCCCCCCATTTCTTGTCCCTTCCTCTTACCTCTTTTCCTTTGCTTTCCTACTTGTTTCCTGTACTCTCATTCCATCTCCTCTCCTCTTCTCTACAAACATTTTCTGGATTAAATTTGGGTTTCATCTTGTGTCATTTCAGCTCTCCGATCTTCACCTCTTCCTTTCTCTTTTCCCTTTTTGTATTTGTTGTTACCTCGTATTATCTTTTTTTCTGTGTTGTGTGAAACTTGTGTGTGTAATTCCAGGAATTCCAGGAAAGCTAATAGGCACAGCACTCACTATAACCACACACATGCACACGTACACACACACTGACACATTGCTACAGTATCTAGCCTCTTGTATCTCTGGTGCTTTGATGCAGGGAATCAGACTGGCGCTCATTGACTGAGCTCAGCCATGCGTGGGCTGATTCTACATTATAGTCAATACTGGGTGAATGCCTGGCCCTGTGTGTGAAAAAAAAATCCTCAGGCCAAAATGCTGCATCCTACACCCAAAAGCCTTCTGAAAAGCGCTCGCATGCGCACGCAGAACATTAACACATACATATACAGTCAAGCCCTGCTGACATGCACTCACACATTCATATCCTCTAACAAAGATAGACTGCACAACATATTCTGAGGTTTTAAAACATGTAAGCGTGCCTCTTCAGAAGTACACAACTACTTTATGAGCAGAGCGTGCAGTACAAGAACTCAGAAATACGAAATATAATAATAATGTGAAGGATGGAGCCTGAGCTCATGCAGTAATAGTGTTTTCCATTTAGCTTTTCCAGCTCATTGCAGAAAGAACGCCTCATGATTTTTAGGATTGTGAAAAATGCTTGTGCAGAAATTTGCTTTCATGCAATGCTAGGCAGCAAAAAAAAGATTTCAAATGATCAGCTAAAACTGTTAGGCAAAATAAACGAGTAAGGGACACAAAAAAGGGAAGGAAATGCAGGAATAAGACATTTATAAAGAGGAAAGATAAATTGTGGAGAAGAGGGAGTTATAAAACAACTGAAAAACTACTGGAATATGTTAAAAGAAATACCACATAAACTCTATTTTTAATAGAACTCCAGGTCATCAGCACATTTCATTTAACCAGAGCTAGCAAAAGTACCCATGGTGAGGTAGTCATATTTTTTTTTTTCATATCTGCTGTGTGGTATCCAGTATATATCACATCCTTGACAGCCAGTGTTTCCTACTGTTAGGATGACAGCAACTTCAACACAATGGCAGAGCGCAGACATCAGTGATCAGTCAGCTGAAATAAGTTACCGCTGACTGACTGTAGCACCACAGACAGACTATCAGTAGAGCTGTCACTTTACAAAAAAATCAAGCTTGAGAAAATTCGGCGAACACGCAATCGTTCTAATTAATCCGAATGCAACCCACAGAGTCTATTCAAACATGCTGTGTGTGTGGTCTCACTGTTTTCACAACTTTGATTTAAAGGTTTAATGAATATATATATATATATATATATATATATATAATGTTGACAAAATGAATAAGAAAATTGGAGCATTGATTCCACCAGGAATGTCCTCTGCATGGCTTCATAGCCCACCAGAGCATTTTGTCTGCCCGATTTGGTTGACTTGCTCAGATTTCGTTGATTTAGTTGACTTGATTTTTGTGCTTCTACCATGGGTAAGTTACCGCTACTTCTGCTTTGACTGGGAGTAAGCACAGGGTGTTTTATTTTGAAAAATGACTGGATGCTCTATGCCGGTCATGTGTCTGACTTCCTGTCTGGCTCTGCACAGCTTGATGCTGTTTTTAACAAAAATGGACTGTGCACATTTAAAGCGGAGAGCCATTTCTGAAACAGTGAGAAATGTCTAGAATGGCTACAACGATTTTTAAAGCTTTTCTATTAACAGGACAATTAATAGTTTTAATGTGAAGCTTGAAAACAGTTTTAAGAAGAAGTTAAGAAAACAAAAAAACACGTCGTAATAAAAGAAATGTGAATAATTGTGCCATCATGATCAAATGTTAATGGACTGCCATTCTTTTTTATGAACAGGGTGAGAGTTCAGTTTTAGAGAGAGAGAGACCTCCCTTTCTGGAAATTTTGATTATGTCATTGTTCATTTAACTGCAGGGAAAAATACTGAGAAATAGCTGCTCAATAGAATAATGAGCATAATAAGAAGGCAGCATAGCATGGCTGCTTTGAGTGCAAGGACACTGTTAGAGGGTAACGACAATTAAGTGCTATAATTTTCAACTTCCTGGCCTGATGCTGCGGACTGTGTTTTGTCTCAGTGCACGGATAAATTTCAGCGTTGACAAGCTAACATCACTGTGGCTTTTTATTTCCCGAAGGGGAGGAAATGAGAGGACTTAGATTTGAGAAATACAGTACTATGCAAGAACCGTTAGCGAAAAGAGCAACATAGTTTACTGATAGGTAAACAGGGCGTGCATTAGGTCTGAGAGACATTTTAGGACCACGCTCTGCTGGAGTACAAGTGGAAGTTTACACAGTGAGAATTTTAAATTTGAACAGATGAAATGTTCTTTTTCCTCACATTTGAGCGATGGTTACACATTTCAAATAAAGCTACAGCCGAGTTCTCATCAACAAGAACACAGTGCAGACGGCAGACTAAAGGGCAACATGTGCTGACACCACTTCTGAAGAGTTTCTGCAGAGTTTTAGACATCCATCAGTCATCTGTCTGGAACAGATGTGCTTGTACTTCTACAAATGTGTCACTCCACATCAGCCTTGACAGGCCTGAATGTGTCACATGTCAATACGCCGCAGAAGTCTCGGTTCTTTTCTTTTAATGTTACAGTTTTCTTCCTCCTTTCTAAATGTTGTGAACTTTGCTACAAAATAAATGTCTAGAATGATCGACCACTTACACAAGATCAGTGCTCATTTCTTCTCATTGTTTGAACTTGACATTATGTGTCCAGCATTTAAAATGATCATCGCAGTCTCTTTTTGGTGTTTTATACCAAACAATAACATCATCTGTCCTCCTGTCACAGACTAATGCTGGTCTTCAATCAGTTGCGTTGCCAAATTGAGGCTTCAAGCAACCTAAAAATCAGGCTGCGTGTGCTTAGCCCCCCTGTAGGGCAGCACAGTCCTACAGCAAGGAACCATTGTTGATCAGATACAAGTTGGTCTTGTTGAAAGGAGGCTTTTTACCCAGTCGAGTGTGTACGACCTGAGATAAGAGAAAGGGAGCCTCCTGATACCATGCTCACTCTGTAGCCCCTGTACAGCCAATCTGCTCATTCACTGCAGTGCCCACAGCAGCACAGAGAAAGAAGAAAAACCCATGACTACCTTCTGGAAAATGTATGAAAGTGAGATGTGGAGATGTGATCCAAGCAGTAGCCCATATCCATTCTGTCTTGTAATGGAAATGTGACACGGGTGGTGGAGTAAGTACAAACCTATTGACTCTGGGATTGTGTGTGTGTGTGTGGTAAGAGTGAGACAAATATTGGCTGGGTGACATAAAAAATGAAAAGGGAAAGGAAAAAAAATGCAAAGAGAAAGAAACACACATGGATGAGAAAGTAATACAAGGTCCTCATCCTCAGGTGGGGAATCAAGCCAGAGGCAGATACAGAGGGAGGTCCAACACTATCCACAACACTTTTAACAGCAGCTGCAGTGCAATATTGATCGTTCAGTGGCCTCAAGACATGTTGTGGACAAAAAAACAGTCATTATTTTAGAGGCATGTGCATTCACACGTCTGTGCTCGCTGTGTAAGGGGCATGAGAAAGAGCACCGCAGAAATACCGCATACCCCGCCTGCCGACAGTAAATACAAGTAAATGATTTTAGATTAAACACACCATTTTAAAAGGTTAACCTCTGTATTTGAGAGCTTTTGAAATCTTTAAAATTACATTTATTACAAGAGAAAAGAAAAATCATGGGCATAATCCAACATGTCCTCATAGCCTCAAGGCATGGTTAAGTTAAAGTAACTAAAGGATCATTGTCATGGTTAAAAGAAACCAATGCTAAGCGTTGGTAGGAGATAGGCTACAAGGATAAAACACATGAATCACCCTGCCTACACATGAATCACCCTGACCTCCTGCCTATATGAGATTTGTGGCAGTATAATAACATTGTGCTGCCTCATACTTCCCTTTTGACAGACATGGGATTTATATAGTACCTTTTAATTATGTGAAATAATTCAGTCAGTTCAACAAAGTGGATATCTTTAAAGATATAATAAGTTTCAAGCTTTACATTATCCCACGTTTCCAACAATGTTCAAACCCAGAGAAATCCATAATTGTATCCAAGGTAACCATGTGCTTGTGTCGCATGTCATGGCTGTCATTTGCCCTTTACCCCGTCCTCTAGTTGCAATAACTTCCGGGATACATTAGAGAGTGAGGAAGGAAGTTAGCGAACACAGCTAAATGTAGTGTGAGTAAAAGTTCACTCCATTAGCATAATTTCTGCCTGAGACTTTTCATTGGCAATGGTGGTTGTTTAACCATGACATGCATGTCCGCATCATCACGTTACGTTTTAATTACAGATAACAGCTAGGGAGGGATCAGTAAGCACGCACACTTTCAAAAGGAAAGGCCAAAGCAGTCCAACTTCATCACTCACCTCGGTCGGTGTCATACAGGAAGACAAACTTGTTCCAGTCGTAGTGGTCGAGGAGGGACAGCAGAGCCCCCCGGATGGACGGCCGGAGCTGCAGAGTGAACTGGCTCTCACCCTCGGTGGGGAAACTGGGTGTGATGAGGGAGATGTGCAGGGCACTGCAGAAGGATGTCAACGTGTGGACCGAACGCTTGTCGTACAGGCCGAAGATGGCGAATACACCACGGGAGTACTGGGAACAGACTGGAGAAGAGAACAATGAAAAATCCATTAATAAATACGCAGATATAGCTAGTAAAGATGGGACCTTAGAGAAGAAATAAAATTAATTCATAACCTTCCTATCAACATCGTTGTCCTCAATTTGCTCAGTGTCTTCCATCACAGGTCCAACCTCTTACTTATATAAATGAATCTAAATAATCTGTCACAAATTTAAAGGACCAGTGTGTGTAGGATCTAGTGGCATCTAGCGTTGTAGTTGGTGACTGCAACCCCATCGTCTCACCCGATGACGACGTTGAAACAAGCAACACTCACACAACACTGTCAGCCTGTGAATCAGTTTGCTCATCTTGTATTAAGCATGTTTTCTCCCATGATAATTTCATTGTGTAGGTGCAAAACAACAACACACACAATAAGGACACATCTCCAGAGACACACACCTTTTAAATGACACAAATCTCGGCACGGTGCCGAGAAACTAGCGCCAGCACACATGAAGAGATGCCTCTAGTTTTCCTCGGATAGACAGAAGAAGAACCGGGTAGTTTTATGAGCAGTGTTAGCTGTTATATTTGACAAATGCACCTGAACAGACGACAAAGACAAAACAGCGCTCACTGTTTTGAATGACAATTGATGGCTGGGAAATGCGGTGCAAAAATCAACCCAGCATTGAATGCCTGGCACCATGACTGGAGACAAAATAACAAACCATTATCCCACTGATTACCACTTTAAATCCTTTCAAGAGAACCGCTGAATGCGGTAAACAGAGATCAAAACCAAACGCATCCGTTTCCTCTGATGCTTTCATCTCAAAAGCTGTTCTCGTCCCTCATTTAAACAGCAACCACAGTACCCACATTTCCGAGCAGCGCATTGAATCATCCCCCTCGTTGTTGTGTAGATATATTCCAGAGGACGTATTCTCTATTAACTAAACACATCACAGTCATGCTGCGCTGCTTCATGACATCAAAACAGCACAAAGTGAACCTGCATTTATTGTGTTTTATTGGTCGCACTTTGAATTAAATGCAAACTTTGCGTTTACGTCGTCTAACACGCGTACGCAGTGTGTGCTGCTTAAGGAGATCTCCTCATTATAGAACGGTTTGGCTGTCTACAAGAGCCGTACTATAATTGCCCTTTTTTTTTTTTTTACACACACAACAAGAGAAAGGGTAGATAATGAGCATCCTCTGCCAGTTTCCGGGTGTGAGGAGAATCAGAGCGAGCGGCAAACTGAAGGAAGAGCTCAAGATGTTACACTTGTTCAAGGAAAATGGAGGAGGGTGGGGGATACAAACAAGAATGCTACCTTACTGACAAACCCATTGTTTCCATGCAGAGTGCAGTATTTTACTGTAGAGACAGAGACAGAGACAGAGAGAGAGAGCCTGCGTCTTTTCTGATCTGCCTGCAGCCTCCTCCCTCAGTGAGACAAACAAGACAACAATCAGAGAGACAGAGCGAGGAGAGCCACCCTGCTACTGTTGTCGACACAATTAAGGTACACGGAGGTGCCAGGAACTACAGTATCAGGAAAAACACGGCAGACAACACTGCGCTGTTGTGGGCTTTGTCGTAATAAAACTTGCTTGTCCTTGTGTCATGACTCATTTAAAGTTAGTCTCAGTGTTGACTCGGGAGAGCGTCATTGATCCAAAGAATTGCACTTGGCACTAAAAAGAAAAAAAAAAAAACCTGTGAGTTATCTCAAACTCCGACTCAGATCTGAAACTGACAAGTCATCCTTTTTGTTGCAGTGTGCTTTGCTTATTGTAACTTCAGTTGAATGTCTGACCTTCACTGTGCTCAGACTAAATCTGAGTTTAAGACATGCACGCACAAAGATAACTTCGCAACAGGTTTGAAAGACAGTCATGATCCAATATGCACATACAATGAGAACAGGCTTTTTGGTGAAGCAGGAGAACTCCTGAAACCAGCAAAAAAAAAATCTGCAGCAGGGGCACCTAGTCCTAAACAAAACTATGTGAGCTTAAGAGCCAATGATGGACTGAATTTTGTATTAATATCAAATAATATAGCCACAGCATTTACCTTAGGGATGCTGACATGTTTTTAAGGTCTTCAGTGTGCTACAGTCGAGTAGCCAAACCTGTAAACTGACTCATCAATGCACTTGTGGATGTTTGTTTGGTGATTTAGCTAGCTGCAGTGTCCATAAGGAGAAACATTTTTATACGAAAACTGGATTGTTAGCAAAAAAGCAAGAGAGAATGATATCCCGAGTCTGTAGTACCCTCAGCTCTACGCAGCATTTTAGCATCTTTTAGCCTATCATTTTGGCTTTTCAGCCTCCACCACTACTGTTTTAGTTCACTTTCACTGCTTTTAACGTGTTGTTTTTGCTCTCACCGGGTGAAAAAATGCATTGCGTACAACCTGGCTAGCACCAAATGGCTAAAGGATACAGTTAGCAAGCTGGAAAGGAGCTAAAATAGCTAGATCTTTTCCTCTGGGATTGGTGTAGGCCAAAACAGAGCTCAGAAGAGAGACAGTGGCCAAATGAATGATAATGTTGCTCTGTAACTGCTGATTATGTAAATAAGCAACTGTTTGCTAACAAGTTTGCCACTGACAGTATGACAGTTCTGTGCTCACAGCTCAGTTATTGCAGGTTTAAAGAAAAATTATGGGTTGTTGTTGTTGTTGTTCAAAGGCTGCCGTCTCTGTCAGACAATGATAGTGCTGTTTAAATACATTTAAGTTTAAATGACTGTAATGTAAAACAAACATATAAATATACATTTCTATGTTTGGGGACTGTTTTTTCCCCCATAGAGACCACGAGTGAGAGGATCTGTACATTGGAGCAGAATTAAACTGCTGTCATTATTATTATGCTGTTATTTGCACATATGGAGACACTGCTCCCCGAAGACCACAGTGACTAACATGTAGTGTAAGGGTGTTTGTGTGTATGTGTGTGTGTGTGTGTCTATATTGAGTGATGACAGCTCACAGGAGTTGCGTCCACTCAACCAAGAAAGGAGTCCAGAGGTTGGAAAATCCACAAAGCTCACTGATGTCCCCTCAAGGGATATGATGACAACACACACACACACACACACACACACACACACACACACACTTCTCTGCATCCTTATACGTCAGTCCACACCCTCTGTCTTGATGCTGCATTGCCAGTATGCAGAAATACTTTGAATAACAACACATCAATCTGAATGTAAGGAAATCTGCTGGTCTGAGATCAGAACCTTGTTCAAACTTTGTCTCCCCCTGCTGTGTTTGTCTCTAATTACTGCGTGTCTCACTACTTTTTCATTAATCCACTTATTTTGAACTAGAAGCGATAATACACCAAATCAATGCTAACACTACCATAACCAATAATCAGCTATTTCAGTTACAGCTAACATGTTTTTCTAATCATGTTATATGTTGATTGAATTGGTGGTATATATGCACGTGTTGCCACTCTTGCAGATAAAGACGATAAATACGAGCATTAATCCAATAGAAACAGGACTGATTATCATAACAATGAGAGAAATCCATCTCAAGTGCACTCACATTCACATTCATATCACAGTTTCTGCAACATGACGGAGGACAAGCTGACAGTAATGCTTCATACACATAAAAGTAAATGTGAGTTAGGTAAACATGTGGAATTCTTGTACATTTGTCTGTGACTTTTAATTTGAAGGGTATGGATGAACTTCCAGTATTACAGCCCCCATTGGATAGGCTCCAGCCCCACCATGACCCTGATGAAGATAGGCGGTTACAGATAATGGATGGATGAATATATATGTACTTGCGTACATAAGTGGAGGTGCTTTTTATATTTCCACTTTATGTGAAGTAATGAAAGACAGTGTGGGTAGAAGTACACAAAGTTTTCTACTATAAGAAGCATCAAAATATACTTCAAGTAAAAGTATTTCAGAATGGCCCATCAGATAATACAGATTATTAATACATAATATTAAATTATGATTATTGATGCAGTTATGGCACTTGCAGCTGGTAAAGGTGGAGCTTATTTTCTTTACTTTATATACAGTCTGTAGCAGAGAATGTAAATACTAAAAGCACCTCATACTTACATACTTAAGTACAGAACTTGAGCAAACACTAAATATGTTAAACTAAATATTTTCATGCCACAAAAAAGTTCTGTCAGCCGAAGGTTTGGAAAGCCTGAAACAGCCAACCGCTTGGCTTCCCTTCAGACGTGACACCTGTGATGCTGGAATATCCCATAAAGTTGTTCACTGTATGTGCTCAGTCCAGCTCTTGGCGTAACAAATGATCCCTTCAAGGTCACATCTAAACACAGCTACAGTAGATGCCAAATGGCAGATGATAAGTGTTACCCATTTCATTAAAATAAATCGCCTCAGCAATGAAGAAGGAATCCATCAAAACCATAAACATAAAGCGAACAGCTCAGCCAGTGCCCGCTCTCCACAGAGTTTGTTCAGTATTCTTCCCTGATTCAAACACGAGGAACACTTCTTGATTTCCTATGAAGAATTGTCTGCGTGCATCAAATAATGGAGTGTTTTTTGAGGAACGTCATGTTTTTTTTAATGTGTTTAGAGGACCAGTAAATCGTTGTTATTTTGTATTGCACATTTATCTGACAGCTGTTGTCATTGTCTCAGCATATAATGATGACTGAAATGAAGATGTGGACTTATTTAGTTGAGTAACAATGGCAAATTCACGCCATTGCCTCACCTCATCTTCATTTTCTGACAAAACTGCACAACAAAACAGCAACACAAACACAAGGATTGTTTTTTTCACATGTAAATGTGGACCTTCTGTGGAAATATCTGCATGGTGTAGCACAAAGGTAGGATCTCCACTTTATCTCCAACCATAAATAAACACTAAAATCAATAACATGCTCACAGGGGTATTAAAATATTTATAAACAGTTCTATTTTCGCATACTTTACACTGGTCTCATGTTTCACTAGAGCACCCCAAAGGAGTCCTATCTGGTTTCCTGATGAGTCAACAATAAGTTTTATACATAATAATGTGTTTTATAAATATATAAATCAATAATAATAATAAACACTGATTCAAAGAAAAATATTTTTATGTGCCATAATTTGGTATTTTACCTCTTTATATTTCCTGTTTTCTCAGTACTACAGCTAATGTAATCATTCTTCTTTTTTATTGTTTATTGTTTGCTTTTGCTTATCAGGTAATGGGAATGTATGTTTCATTCTCACTAGTGGTGACGGTGTTAATGTTGAGAAGTAGGAGACAGTATTGATGCTACATTAGTCCTAGAGCTACATTACACGTACATTATATTATCTGAACATTAATGGTGGGCAGCAGTAATAGTTCGTTAGTTTGGGATCTCAAGAGGAGGAGACAAACCATCACTTGAAAATGGACACCAATATTTTTTTGTCAGGCTGTTACAAATTCTACTGAAACATTTAGGTGTCCTGCCATTTAGAGAGGCCAGTTGTGGTTCAACTCTGGCCCACAAATACCCTTAGTTAAACATTAGAGTGAGGGCTTTTAAGAGTAATATTGACATTGGATACAGACTCCACAAGATTAATTTAAGTCATATAGGAAGTACAAGTGAGAAGAAGTTTTTTTTTTTTTTGCCCTGCAATCAATAATTCATACCACAATGAAACTGCTTTGAAGTGCAGGAGGGTTTGTGCTCAATTAAAATTAGAGCAGACGAATCATCTGGGTCATACGTAGCTCTTTACATGGAGTTTGGCAGTTTTAGACTCTCTTATATATGAAACAAGTAAACTGAAACTGAAACTGAAACTTTAAAAACAGAACGAGTTATATAACTAAATACTGTATATGCAATTGACTTTATCTCATGGTAAAAATACAACAAATAAAACAATTAATTTCAACAGATATTCATTAGTATGTTTTCATTAGTGTATAACCACCTGAAAATAAGAGGTGTGTGTTTTTGTTGTCCTAAATTGGGCCCTTTATATCTACAGTGAGAGCGGGTCTTCTTCCATGGAGTCCGCCATGTTGAACCACCATTTTTTTTACAGTAGCCCAGAACAGACAAATCAAACATTGAACTTGCTTTTAATGTGAATTTACCAACCAGAGTTTTTCTTATATGCTTGGAAGAAGAGGATGACGCGTGGGAGAGTATTTATTTGATTGCAATCTACAACGTCACCACTAGCTGGCACTAAATCCTACACACAGGACCTTTAACTCACTGCATAATTCATTTAGCTACTTAGTTGCACCATTAAGCTGTCTATTAGTGATCGCAGCTTCTAGAACAATTTTTATGCACCTAAAAAAAAAAAAAAGTAAGTGACTTTTACTCCGTCTGAAATGTGACACTTGTGTGACACGTGTGTGTGATGAGACACACAGCTTCACAGAAAATCCAGATCAGGATTGCTCCAGTGCAAAGAGACAGCAGAGGCCAATAGCAGCAATCCATCAGAGTCAAACTGTATCAAAAAGAGTTTGCTCTGTATGACCTAGTAGTGATGTGACAGCAGTAGTACTGACAGCAAGTGGGCGGCCGCTAGTGATAGGCCGGCCTCCTGGACTGGTCCATTTAGTCCCACACCAGCAGTGACCCTGAAACAGCATCCGCTGGCCTCACACTCCACTGCACAAACAGGTCAGAGCACACACACACTCACTGCAGCTTACTGATCAATGGGCCAGACATGCTGCGTGTGACACACTAACAGAGCAACGCAACAGAAGCTCTCCTACTATTTTACATAACACTCGTCTGAAATGAACTCACATCATCTCTTCTAGCAAAGCAAATAAATAAATGGACTTCATGTGAGTGAAGTTGGCTCACGTGCATCCTCTGTCTGAATCATCTTCATGTTAACAAACCCTCAAGATGAGCTGAGCTATGCTTGGCTACGCTGTGGTAAGATACATTTTCCCAATCTGCTTCTACCGATGAGCAGGACTTTGGGCAGCTAAACTGCTTTGTCATCAGTGCTCTGTGTAAATCAGTGGACGGTTGGATATAGTCTAGTGCCAGTGACACACTTTCCCCTCAGTCCCCCAGGTGTCATGTCCCACCCACAGCACAGGGCGGTTTGATGATGACTGCCCCCGACCTCTGCCCTGTCAATATATCGATCTCAGCCGCACAGAACAAACTTCCATTATTTCCCACTTGTTTTAGAGCAAAAACATCTCATGCTTACTGATACTGAGTTATTCTACTGAATTGTTGACTTATGGCAAATTCTTTGCATCTCAAATCATTTTCCAAACCCGTTAAATCAATTAGATTTGAGTGGAAAAGTGACTGATATACTGAATAACAATATATTCAGCCTGCATTATTTATGGCTTTCTCCTCAAGATAGATCAACCTTTCAAAAATCATATGCAAAATTGTTTCTTACATGACTAAAATAATACCAATTTTATTTATTGCATAAGATATGCAAGATAAAACATGGAATGACTTACACTTAACCCAGTATAGATAGTGTTTTGACTTGCTAGTGCCATGGTTTGCTTTGGATAAAACATGTTATAACACAACTGTCAACATTTCTTCTTCTTATTTTTAAAAAATGCTCAGTAAGTTCCTAAACCAGCTGGACACTGTAGCTTTTGGCAAACATTACAGAAGTAGCTGCGGAGCGGTACACATTTGATGCTCATGTGAGTATTTCCAGCAGCAGGATGTTGCATTTTGACGCACAGTAAACCACTCGTCCATGTTCATGGTGATGAAGGAACATGAAAATTTAGGCCTGACAACACTTGCTAAAAAGATCAATAGATAGCTGAAAATAGGAAAACTAGAAAAGCACCAGCTTCATTGTTCAAAGCTGAATTCAAAAGTGTATCCTCGAGAGTTGTATCAATCACACGTTTTCATCTCCAGACTTTACACCTCAACAAGTTTGTTGTTCTTGGTTCTTGCTCACTGCTTGGACCATCCTGGGAGTTAGTGACTTACCAAAATACAACTTTTCAACTGGTATTTTCTAACTTCTAGTTTGGTAATCAGCAACACTTTAAGAAGCACAGGGAAATGTGGGAAATATAAGTATATAAGTGTTAGAGTGTATATCTACAATCTGCTTAATCTACATTACAAGTATTTTACATACATTTATAGTGGCCTGTTTATAATTCAGAGCAACAACATACACACAGCTACATCAAGCTAAATTGGTAATGACCTGTAAACATTAACTACAGTATTTTCTTTCCGGTATGGCTCAAGAGTAATGAGAAGAGACTCGGAACACAGAGATGAAGCTTAATCAACTTTACTCTCTTTTTCCAAAGTGTAAATCTTACCTGCAACAGTGAGACCCCTCAGGCCTTTTTATTTTTTTATTTATTTATTTATTTATTTATTTAGCTTCCTTCTGGAGCGGGCATGTCTCACTATACAGAAATATATACAAACACCAACTAAGACTGCACAGTCCACTACATTTGTCATTTTAAGGGGAGACATGAACAGGGCAAAAGATTTATCACCATAAAACTTCTCCAGCTAATTATTTACATTAAGACAATTTGTTCTGCATACATTTCCATAAAATAAATCTGAACATTGGATGAAGCCAGTTTCATTTCATTGACATGTTAGAGTCAAAGGTCTCCTTTCATCACTCCATTCAGCAAAAAAACTGTTAGCAACCATAAAGAAATGACACAAGGAATAAAATGTTACATGGAAACGATGAATTATTACTGAATAAGTTAATTAATAAAGCAACCCTTCTGTAAAAACTTTAACAATATAGACAAAAGACATGTCATTGTAGCAGAATAGTAGAAAATCTCAACATTTGTGTTGATAGAAAATGTTTAGAAAAGTTTTGATCTTCATCTGCATCAAAATACACACAAGTACAGTAGTTAACAAGAAAATACAAAAACAATGATCAAAAATGTGCCATGCAAAATTTGATCTCGTTTCTTGGCCTATTGCTTAACTTTCCACCAAATATTCTGTTAACAACAAACAAACACGCAAACAAACAAACCGCTGGGACAGAAAACAGAACCTCATTTGCAGAAATAAAAGAAAATGGAACAGCTTTCATCAGCTGGCTCTTAACTGATTCAGTATCTGTGTTACATTTGCAGATAACAGAGAGCAGCAGCACAGACACGTAGAGTATCTAAAAAATAACAAGATGATATGCTGCAACTCTCTATGAGCCTCCGTGTTTCTGCCTTCTGCTAGTTTCAGTTAAACCTAACAGCATACTGTTTCCATCTTCGCTTCCTCTGTGTGTGTGTCTGTGTGTGTGAATAAGATGCTTGTGCCATGTGCTTGTGTGCATTCAAGTGCATGCTGCATGCATGTATGGATTTGTGCCCATGACTTTTCCTTTGGCGTCAGACACAAAGAGAGAGAGGGAGAGAGAGAGAGAGAGACTCCCACTGGACATCATCGCAGCACATTCCCACATAATGCATGAGTGCCACTGACAGACCATGTCTCACTAAACACACATGTACACATGAACACACACATGCACTGTGCGTCGCCATATTCTGTCTGCTTGACTTTGTCTCCCACCATGCCCTGGGTTAAAGAGCGGTGGTGCAGGGCAGCGGAGAGGGAAGATGAGGCTCTGCTCTGCACATCATTTACACACTCCTCCTCCTCCTCCTCCTCCTCTCCTACCCTCTCCATTCTCCTCCACCCTGTTATACAATCAGGCAGAGGTTGAATGTTAAAATAATCAGAAGTAGACTCGTGTTTAGGAGGAAACTAAACCCAGATTGTCACAACTATGAGCCATAAAACCAACAGAACTTGAAATGATGAAATTTGAATCTTATTCAGGCAAAACAACTTTTATTTGTTTGGTCCAGTCAAGAAGGACGAATCTCCTACACTTGAAACACAAACCTGAAGACAAAAAATAGCAAGAAAACCAAACAGCAAAACATATTTATGTACAGCATGTTTGTGTGGAATCTATCCAGAAAGCCTCATTACAACCCTGCCGTAAATAAACGTTAATCAAACAAACTGCATCATATCCATCACATCAGAAGCTGTCCGCCCAAGATATTGGCAAAATGTTAGCATATATTTGTGACACACATACAATCACACAATCAGAAACTGAACTGGAGCTGCACAATTTCACTAAGTGCGTTCTGTTACCAGTGGCCTTCCTTAGCAGTCGCCCCTGTGGGGAAAAAAAACCGCATATGACAGATGGGTAAAATACAGCTATGATCAGCAGCCAACAGAGCTGCTGCTCACCCACAGCCCTCGATATCGCAGCTATACTTTTATGGAAAGAGGGGAGTTGAACACAAATTCAATTTCCAAGTATAAAAAAAAAAAATAAATAAAAATTAAAAAAACAAACAAACAACAACAACAAATATAACAGCTAATAATGTATCAGAGATCCTTGGAGGCATCGTCAACAGGCACAAAATGCTCCAAACTGTGAATATTTTAAGTGCAACCACCAAGGGATGAGTGAACTAAACTCCTCGTAAATCCTTTACCACTTAGCATCCATAAAACATGAGCTAAAGAGAGGCAGAGAGAGAGAGAGAGAGAGAGAGAGAGGGAAAGTTATTGGGAGATAATGGACGACAGCCAATCAAACTGGCCAGGCTTCTTGCTAAGATTGTAAAATGCCTCCTTTGTGAAGTGCAGGATGAAATGGACAATCGAACATCACCACTAAAGGATAACGTGTAGCCATAAGCCTTTTTCAGAGATTCAGACCTTTTGATAGGTTACAGATAAATAATAAAATTAATGAAGGCTGAATGCCATTTAGCTGCTTCAGGCTCCTGGTACTGTGCATTGCTGTCACACTCTCAGGCCTGCAAAGTGTAGCACTGCTAAGAATATCACACTCTTCCTAAATCTAAAGCTTCTGGTACTTTCAGGAGTTGCTGATTGAGATCGAACAAGCAGATGTTTGATCAAATCACAGCAAAACCAACCACAACAAACACAACATCTGGAAAAATGGTAATAGACCAACAGAGCTAAACAGCCCAGGAGTAAGTCTACAACATAAAATATAAAAAAACACACAGTGGCGTAACTGGTGCACTGGATGCCACCAACTGGCTCATGGCGGCCTCAGCACTGCCCTGAATTCTCCTTCAGCATATTAATGTATATATCATGCTGTTGTGGATGTGAAAGAAAATCAATAACAATATCAGCACCACTTCTTTTATGGTGTTCCCTCTACAGCTGCATATTTTACTTGACTACTAAACAGCACATAAAAACCATGAGGTCAGTCACACTGTCGCTTATTTAATGAAGTATAACCAACAGTTTGGATGATAATTTTAATGTACAATACATAGTAGTTTTCCTTTAAAGACCATATAAAATGCTCTAAGCAACAATGTTGCCACACTTGGTAAACGAGAAGAAACCAAAGAGCCTTTAAAGCTGCAAGAACTGATCTTTTTGACCACTTGGGGGCAGCAAAAACATCTCATCATCAACTTATTACATCAACTTATTATGTGCTAAATTGATATTGTAAACTTTTTTTCAAATTTATTCACCCAGCAGTTACAGAAAAACTAATTTATTCAATCAATGAATCACGTTTCTGGCCAACTAGCGAATGTTAGTCCACTATTCACTCTCTTTTAGCTCTGTTTTTGGTCTCTACCAACATGTGAGGGAAATATCTGGCTTTTAGCTGCTAAATGTTCACCAGCTAGTTGTTAGTAGTCTGCTGTTTGGTGTTTTGCTGTTTGGTTAGTATACAGAGACTTTTTAAAGAGCTTTTTAGCTGTACATGACACAATGAGAGCAGTGAGAGTGAGCAAAACAGTTGTTGTTGTTGAAGAGCGGGGAAAATTTAATTTCTGTCGTCAAATTAACAGCCAGCCAGTCGACAGATTTATTCATTAATTTATTTTTTAAGAGTTTGATAGACAGATGGCTGCCAAATATTGACAAAGTGTGAAAAACAGGCTATTATGTACTGTGCCATGAGCTGGTGTCCCACAGAGTCTTCACACGAATTAATATCTCAGCTTAGAAACATTCATATTAAATAGCTTCACGACTGTCTGCTAAAGCGTCAAATATCTGTTTCACATGAAGTGACATTATTGAACTGACATTATTGTATCAAGATGCGCATTACTTTAACATTAAAAGGGGTTTTTTTTATAGATATTTTCAGTATATTTCTCAAGCAGAAAAATACTTTTTGTAGTTTTGTAGTTTTTAACAGTCCTGACAGTTTTAAATATTTTACTCAATCAAGTTAATTGCTGATGAAGGGTTGAGATAGGATCATTTAGAAAAGGTCATTTATTTTTGGAAATATTGTCATTTTAAGGTTCATCCATCATTAAAGGCCATCCTTTAGTGTTTTAAGCAGTGCAGTGAATCTTTCCTACCACTGTCCTCCTGAGGGAATTTAGATTTAGTCCTTATTTATGTTTTTCATTAGGTCTTCTTTCCCTTTCTCATAACCTCCAACAGTATAGAGCTCATGGTGTAGAATAAAACAAGAGGAGAAGTGTGCCTTATTTACAGCCTCACCTCCTCACCTGGAGATGATCCTCCTACCTCCTTCTTTTTCTTCACAAACCTCTATGAATATAGACCCAATGTTCCCATGATTTGAAATGCGGCACTTTATCAACCAAAATGGGTCCAATCCCCGCATGAAGGTGGAAGGCACACAATCAAATGCATACGTTCACACCCAGCGAGACACACATAAGTACCCACACATGTCAGTGAGAAAACCAATAAGCTGCAGTATGGCACCCCTGACGATCACCAATGCTGCTGCTGCTTCATATCTGTACGGCCTGATTTACAGCAGCTGCTGGACATTTCTCGGCTCCGCGGGTGACTTGGCCAAAATAGTCACGGTTCTTTCAATGCAGACATCACTAGTGTCAAACAACAGCTGCTGTACAGTCTACTGCACCTATAATACAAGGGAAAATCCATTCGTCTATCAGAATTATATCAGCTTTTGAATATGATTATAGGAGAATACAGACACTTTTATAATGAGCATGCTGCATTTTCTCATGTAAATGAACTTAATAACTTCAAATGGTTATTTATTGATTTAATTAAAGATTCTAGAGGTTTAAAATCATGTTGTTTTGCTATGTTTTCATGTAAAATATAGTTATAACAGTGGATGTTTAAAATAATACCCAGCTTTGCAAACAGCATTGTCTGTCTTTGAGATCAAATGGTTAATTTTGTCCATGGTGCACATTAAAAAAAAAAAAAAAAAAAAATGTAAAAATGTAACAGCATCATTTTCTAATAGAACAGAACTCCCTGCACAGTCAGTCAGGCACCGGTAGGTTACAAGAACACGCAGGATGAGGACACTTCTACATTGTACAAAATGTCAGCAGCTACAGAAATAACCAGGATGAAAGTGTTTCTTTATGGCACATCTATAGTCTAGAGATTTTCAAACTTAGAGGAGGAAAGCGTGAGCCGCAATTTGTGCTCATCTGTCACAACACAGTCGAATCTGAACACAGACATGTTGGACTTATTTTTAGATAGAGCGTGACTTATATTTCCTGAGGATATCATTATCTCCATGGCTATTGCTCATAAAACATCCATACATTTATTTAGAATAATAGCAAATATGTTTATTATATTCTAGAATTGCTTCACATTTTTAAGTTTCTTCAGTATCCAAGTAATCCGGAAATAAATCTGCACATTTATGGGTACAAACAAACACATATCTGGCTTATTTTTAATGGTAGCCATTGTAAATAAATATACGCTAAAAAAAATATATTTTTACACTAACCCAGTGTGGCAGCTGTGAAAAACTCTAAAGCAAGTAAGCATGCTGATGAAGCACTTCCCTCCGATAGCCTTCATTCATACATTCTTCAAGACAAATTGAAATTCCAAAAGTAGCCAAAAAGAACACCAAGACAACAACATCTGTAAAACTGAACATGTACGCATGTGCTCAGCAGTACGGTAGGAAAAATACAATGCTTTACTGTAACACTTGTAGGCAGCATTATGTCACATTAACACCTGCAGAAACAGAAATGTCATCATACATGCTGACGATGAGAATAATGAGGAAAAGTAGCTGAGTGAACAAGGAGGACACAGCCAGACATGACAACTGACACCAGCTGGTGTGGGTGTGTGTTTGTGCGTGTGAACATTTGAGTGTGTTAATGTATAAGCAGGTGTATTGGTGCAGCAAGGATTATGTGCCTGTGTTTTTTCTTTTTTTTTACTTGCTTGATTTAATTATTCTCTCATGATGTGGTAATTTTCAAGAAAACATGGTACTTTACCTCTAAGGTGTGTGGGGAGCGTCATACATAATGTGAAATAATGGCATATTAAAGGCTCTTTTGTGTTATCATTGTATCCAGTGTGGGAGGATGGGGCTCTGTTAGCATGTTAGCTAATGGTTTATGACTCACTGGATGGTCAGAAAGCACAGCCTGGGCCTCGGGGAAGAGCTGCACCACGAGGCCTCCACCTGCTCAGCTCAGTCAGGTGGCTGCGGGTCTGCTGTCAGCCCCGGGGCCCAGCTTAGAGCTGTGCCACGAGGCCCTGAGCAGCTACCCACAGAGGAATATTATCGCTAATAGGATGTGTTTTAGGTCATAGAAGTGCACACGTGAGTAGATGCAGTTGTACACGCACACACTGAGACGTCATGGGAAAGGGCATTCAGAGAGAGGAGGCACACTGGTTGAGGAAACACGCTGCTTCACTGATTTTTGAGACAGCGTATCCGCCCGCACTCACACACACACACACACACAAAGATAGACAGGCGAACACACACACACCAACGTGCATGCATATACACACTAACAAGAGCTGGGAGATTCTTGGTCTGAGGACAACAGTTCTTTTTCGTCTGAAGCTGTCAGATCTGCTCATCCTCAAAGATGCATGAAACTGTGAGCACACACACACACACACACACACACACTTATATACAGAGCCTTCCTCAAACTCCGGGAGACTAAGATTTAGGCAAACAAACAGATGAATATGCATGATATGCAGTGTGTGTGTACGTGGGGTGAGCGGAGGTAAATCAAAGCTATGAGTCAGGAAAAGGAGGGACAAGAGGATGAAGAGGTTCAGGGCAAAGAGAGGACAGAACATGGAGTGAGGGCAGGGCAGACAGTGATAGCTCAGTAGCCACAACACAGCAGAACCGAGACGCACTTGTTATCTCACTCTGTCGCTGCAGTTCCCAAACTCTCCTCCCTGCATGATTCAACCCTTCTCACTCTGTATTTCACTTACATCACACTTTCTTTTTCCATTTTCTTATGAGCATCTTCATCAGGTCAGAATTTCCCCTTAATCAACACGTTTCTCCATGAAAAGGTATCTGGAAAACTAACGTCCATGAAGTTCACAGAACATAATCATGCTCCCCTGATGATAAATCATTGTGCTTTCAGTGATCTCATGACCTTTTTTCTAGTGCTGTACAGGTTACATTTATAGCCCCACTACTCGTAACTGAAGAGCACCTCTTGTCTACCAAATTATCTCTCGTTCTTGAACTGTTCAGGATTCAATAACAGTCAACAATAAATAATCTCTTTTAGGAATAATCCTGAATCCTGCTTGAACTGTCCACAGACGTCTGTTTATGATCTGTGGTAATATTTGGAGAGCTGTAAATAGCACTGCAGCTCCGAAGAAGTCACAATATGAGACGCAGAATTCAATATAAAATCATTACTACATAACTACAATCAAAAATGACTGAATGAATAAAAAGCTTTTCAGAGGTCAGATTTAGTTCAGGACTGTTGTATTGGGCGATATTAGATTGCAGGTGTGCTCAATAAACTGACAGCTGACACTGGAATTATCAAAACAATGTCAGACATTAAAAAGTAAAAGTGTTTTACCCACATTCATAGGAATGTGGTCCAGACCCACCACTGTTGTCACACAGCTGACATGTTCTGTCCTGCCGCTACCTTGCACTAACCGCTGTAGAGATACTTGTCCTATTTTTAGAAAGCGCTGAAAGCAGCTCAGACAAGCAGAAAATATCAAAAAGCACGCAATATATTCATAGAGTTACCCAGCAAAGGCACGGGAGAGGGAGGAGGAGGAGGAGAAGAAGGAGGAGGAGTGGAGACAGTTTTTCAGAACTTAAAGGAAGCGTCAACTTGGATTGCCCGGGAACGCCAGGAGGAGCTTCCATCTCTGTGCTTCCTTTTATCAAAACGAGGGAAAGAGGAGAAAATGCTGCAGCAGCTTTATGTAAATTCTGTGTAATTTAGTCATGTATATAAATCTGCGCAGGGTGCTTATGGATTTACATTACAGCTAATAAGAAGCTATACAATAAGATGAGAAAGCCAACAGATTCCATGAGCGAGGTCATCATCTCAGTGACAACAGAAACGGTCAGAGAGACACACACAGCTGCTAGCTGAGTGTTGAATGTATGCATATATGTACACTTTGCAATTCTATCTTTTCCCATTTGCTGTTTTTGTATCGACTTATGTCAAACAAAGTGTGAAAACTAGCATTAAATGCTCGCTGAAGGAAAACCGGTCCATCCACAGACTTAAATAACAAAATAACAAAAGAAATATCTGTTTATATTACGAATCTCTATACAACAACAGTGTTACAGAAACACCACATCAGTCAACAAAGAAATAAATGTATTAAGTAATGAGATGTTTTCACCCTTGGGTGGTGAACATAGAAGGTCATATATATATATATATATATATGTATATATATACAGTATACAGTATATGCACACATTAATACATGCCAGTGTGCTCATGGAAGAAACAGGGAGTTTAAACACTTAAGACTTAATGAGAAATATGGGAGGAAATATAAAATAGTGAAACCAATGGAGCTCTGGACTAAAAATAAACACAAACAGCAGCCAGTGATTTGTTCATTTTTAACAGGGGTGATGGCCCTAACCCTGCTCTGAACCTTGTTAAACCGATATCTGTATACCCCTAAAATATTTTGTTACACAGGTGGCTTGGTTTCAGCAGCGCAGATGCTACTAAATGATCAAAGAAATATTATAGGAATATTACAGGCAGCAGTGCGTCTCTGTGATCATCGCACACATCTGCGTTACTTCTTGTCACTTTGACTGCGAAGGTGACCCTACACAAATATATAGACTACAGTATAGTATAGAATTTAGGATTTAATGCATGCATGTATGTTTAGAGAATATGGACTGAGAGGAAAAGGCACAATTACAAATTCAGCTCCACCGACAGCACCATGGATTTATCAATACGCAGCACAGTCAGGCTGTTGATATCTCAGAGTCGTGGTCGGGGCCATAGATTCTAACTTGTACAAACCTCAGTCAGATAGAGGATCAATGAGTTGGGCAGACTAGACTAACTATATTTAACTAAACGACCCTTCTGCCCCAGCACTCTCTCTGCTCTAGGGGATGGAGAGGGTGGGGGGTGGTGGGGGGGCAGGTTTATCAGGGGGATTTGCATTCCCACTGGTTGTAATGCTAATGGTGACATGCTGCTGTTGAGCAGGTGGATGTTCACTATCTTAGCTTAATTAAAATTAAAGAGACTTGACAACTGTACCAGATAAAAAGTCATTTATTTGCTTTATTGGACAGTGATAGCTGGAAGTATGAACAGGAAATTCAGGGGAAGGGGATCCAGCAACCTGGATCACTCTGGTAAAGGGCATCCGCTTTACCAGGTGAGCTAACAGAGCATTAAGATATTGCTTTTTTTGATAGTGTTTTCTTATTTATGCTAACGCTAAGCTCATAATTGTGGCTGCGTCATCTCACAGATGGAGGACATTTTGAATGAAACATCAACAATCAGCTTCAATTAAAGGTTTGACCCTTTGAGATGAACAAACCTGAGGAGGTTAAAGGAGAAGGATGAGACAACAAACCTCATGAGGGAGCAAGTAGCAACCAGAATGAATGACAAACAGAGAGAGAGAGAGGAAAGGAAGTGGTGATTGAGTGACAGTGCTTGAAAAGCATGCCTCCATTAAACAGCGCCACAACTTGCAACCAGATGGGAGGGTTAATGAGAAGAGAGTCATGCCTGAACACGACGCCACGGTGTTGGGCTGCACCAACAGGGAGCACTGAAAGACCCAACAGGGAGTGTGTGTGTATGTGTGTGTGTGTCTTTGGAGGGTTTACAGTATGTGGTATGTGTGATGAAGGATTGAAGGTTGATGCTGAAAACTGCGTCACTGGCAAACACCATCTGGGTGCTCAGAGAAGCGTGGACACCCAATCTCTTTCACACACATAAGCACACACAAGAACACTGTTACCGGGTCTTAAAGACTAATTGTTGAAAGAGAGAAGACTTCCCCCATTTTCCGAGCCCCTTCCGGGGGTTAAAACAGGCAACTGTCAAGCAGCAAGCGCTCTCACACGCAGCTCCGTCTCACCTACCGTTCTACCGTTATTGTTGTAAAATATGCAGTGAATGTAAAGCTAGACAGCATGCATTATTAAAACACAGACCATGAATAATCCAGACCCCGTGTTGCATTTACACGCCTGATGACACAACATGGATTGTTTTCGCAGACCAAATTGCCGCACAATCAAAAGGTAAGCACTCACCTTGAAAATGACCAGGTTGGCCAGTGTCGTGATACCATTACCTTATTATTTTTTTCTCAGTGTTAATAAGAAAACCGCTCTACACACACTGTCAATTTACTGACACTGCACTGCACAGTCTCTTCAAAGAATTTAAACCTTTTAAACGTAGACTTGATCATTTCCCCTTATTTATTTACATGCTTAATGGCAGATCTGTCGTGAGACTGTACTGAGTCTAAACTTTTACTTAACTCATCCCTTCAAATGATATTAAGGCTTAAAGTTATGTATGATTAACAGTGTGGTCGTTTTGATTGACAGGTGGCTTGTTCGAGCACCCAGGCATCACTCAGCCTGCCTCAGGTCCACGGATGATCCACGTCTGATGTTAGTCTGCAGCTGAAGCTTAGCTGCAGACTCACATCAGGGACATGTTGTTCATTATATTTGACAAATCTGCACCATGGACAGTCATGCTGCAGTTCCTGTTTGCACTGTAATAAATGCACAGAAAACAACTTTTGATAGCGAAGAAAAAGTCTAAATTTGAAGACTAGGAAGCAAGATTTTAAAGGTACAAGGTAACAAATAATTCATCTGAGTTGTGCTTCTTTATCCTTGTTGGGCATTAGAGAAATTACATCCGTGCATTGCGATTTGACAGAGAAATAAGGGGTTTGATGAAAAATGTAGGTGTAAAGGAAAATTTAAGGAAATGCACCATGTCCATGCTATCATTGTCCACGCTGGACAAGGTCACCATTAAAAGTTGTTTCAGGACAAATTTCCAGTAAGTGTTCTATTATTGTCCTTTTGGCCAACTTTGCCATTTGGGAATAAAAAAACACAGAAACTAAAACCATCCATAATCACTGTACCATTATGTGTTGGCTCCAGTGCTCCATATTTATCCTCAAATAACTATGCTGAATCATAATAGAAGAGAAGCATCCTTTTTTGACAACATTATTAGTGGGTTTTAACTGGCCTAGGTTCAAATATTTTGAAAATGTATTATCAGGATATTTTTGAGGTTGGAGAAATCACATTGATCTGCTGCAAAAGACAATACACAGTAGTACTGCAGAGGGCGAGCAGTGCCAAGGATCTTGGCACGTCCACCATATTACATTGAGATAAAGTTGGTGGCTGTCAGGATAACTTTACTACTTCGAACTGGACAGTCTTACAGGACACTTTACTTTGTACATGTGGAAGGGGCGCTTGCTTAGCTGTCACCTTCTATCCTTGCAGGAATATTCGGCTCAGCTCCAAACCAGAAACTGTAACTACCTCCAAACTCCATCTGTTATCCCCTGTGTTTTCTGTTCTTTGTCTTTCTCTTATTCTGCAACTTTCTCTCCTCCCCGATGACTGTGAATGTGTCTGTTCCCAGCAGCCCATTCCTTTCTTTACTCTGTATTTGTTCTGCTACTAATGTAGTCTCTTTCTCGCTGTGGAAAAGAGATGACTCGGTGGTGGGTAACTCTAGTTCTTTGGTCTGTCTCATCCTTCTGCTACTGTTAAACTTCAGTGAAGCTCAGTACAGTGAAGTGGTTCAGCCTGTGTGTTTAATTGCTTTCCACTTCCAAGAAGCCTCCCTGCTGGCCCAGACAAAGAACTTCATACATCAGATGACTGGGGTGAAACTTCCAAAGTGCATCTGTGGTGTTTCATTTGGGACAAGATCTTGCACTTCACTTTAAAAAAAAATCGTGATACCCATCGAGAGCTTCATGACCCTGAACTGATGTCCAGTTGGGTAACCAACTAATGACTGTCCAATAATGACTGTCAATATAGAGAATCATGACCAACAAATAGTGTTCAAAACAATAATATTGCTATGTCAAGGTGGTGAAAATTCAGACATGAATCCACATAGACAAGAGGAGAAAAAGGAAAGTAGATAAAATGAGTCCAAGCTGTCATAAAAATGGATTACTGTTATTAGCTAGCTAGCAGCTACGGTACGTTAGATGTTTGTGGCATACAGTGTTTGTAGGTGCAAAAGACAGCACATACAGTATGTTGTTATCACCTGGTATTGCTAACAATAGCTAACCGGGCTGACTTGTTGTACTGTAATGCTGTCAACTTGGGTTTGATTTCATTGCCAGCTCTGACTTCTGAGGTAAATGAAATTCAGCAGGCTATGTTATTAGCACTTGCTAGTTAAATTACTACTGATGTGGGACTAAAGTCATTGTTTGGCAAGCCACAACTAAGTCTAGAGTCTTGGCTATGACATTCCGAGTCCAAGTCCAAAGAGAAGACAATATATATATAGTCTGACTATATATATATATATATATATATATATATATATATATATATATATATATATATTGTCTTCTTGTCTTCTCTTTGTCTTAGTAGAGTCTTTTTTATTTTTATTTTATCCAATTCGTTCATGTCTCCAGTCCACACTTCTGGTCAACTCATCTAAACACTGATATGAAAGTGAATACAAAGCAAAGTCAAAAGTGTGTGATTGGCCTGTTGAAATTGATGCAAACTCCAACATGGATGCAATCAAGCATCTCCCACCAACCACTGTTGGTCAGAACAGAGCGCCACATTATCCAAATTAGTCACAATGTGAGAGCACAGTTTGGTGTTAGATGGCCAATCATCAAAAACAATGGGTGCTGTAAATATGGTACACGGTACCTCATTTAACCATCCAAGAAGTTACTTTTCTCCACAATGTGAAATGTCTCTCTATGTTTATCTCACTCCCGTACCAGACCAGCGGCATTCTCTATCATGTTTGTCACCCTTCATGCGCCAAGCTACTCAAGTAGATCTATCTTTATTGGTATATGCTGTGGAAGACAGCTGGACCTCTTCATTTCTGTATAAATCTCCATCTGAGCCAGACAGCGGTGACTCTGACCTCATTATGGCTGGTAACAAGTATTATCAACACCATTTGGGCTCAGGATTTATCTTCTCATTGCCCTGCTACTGCCTTGCTCCTTTTGCTGCACAGCCTTACAGAAGAAAGTCACACAGCATTGAAACTGGTGGCCTGAAAAACTAGGCTAGGAAGACTACGTTAAATGAAGGCCATTAATGTTTTAGAAAAAGCCAATAGCTAATATCTAAACTGATATTCATTAAACTGAAATTTAAAAAGTAATGTCATGCAAAAAAAAATGCCATGCAAATAAAAAAAAAAGACATTCATGGTTCCAAGAGGCTTAATCTTTGATGACTTGATGATTCTCTGACTTCACTGTCATCAATCAATGATGTGGAAAATAAGAACTTTCCCATCAGCCTCAGACGTACTAAGATGATGAACATGGTAAACTTTACACCTGCTAAACATCAGCATGTTAGTATTGTCATTGTGAGCAATGTTAGTATGCTGACGTCTTGTGGCTTATGTTGCCTTCAAATGGAACTCAAGCTTGTGGTTACAACATGGCAAGTCAAAGTCATGTACACAATATGCTTGGCGTTCAAGTGGTAAGCCATGAAAACACCACTGTTTGGCAACAGCAACATAAACGGCAAAAGGGTGTTAGTGCCTAGACCACGCAGAGGATAATAATTTAGCAAGCTAGTGAGCGAGTAACGTAATGCAGTGAATGCATACTGCAAAGAGGGGGGTGTTGGGAATTTTCAACATTTTCCTCAGACATACTGCGAAATCGACTTTACTAAAATTACAATATATAAACTTGTCACCCACTGTAAAATGAATTTGGCCTCTGTTGTTTCTGAAATCGTCAGCAAACATGTCACAACTTGTAAACTCTGAGCTTTCAAGGAATTTACGCTTACAAGGTCATGAATACCACAAGAGAGAGGCGTTCATGTAGACTCTTCTCCTGAGTATGGTAAACATGACCCCATTTGAAAGCAAAGCAACTATGGGTCCACTAGTTTTCATTTATTGCCATTTTCTTATCGTGTCAAACTCATGAGGTATATAAAACTACATTTGAACTTGAACATTTTAGAAAAAAATCCGTAATCCAGAGCCATTTATGCTTTGTACTGCCATGTAACCAGTTCCCTCAGATATCAGATAAAACACAGACTGCTGAGAAATACATATGTTTATTTTACACATTGCCCTGCTGTATATAGGCTTATATATGACTTAAAGCACAAAGGGAAATAAAGGAAAGACTCTGTGTTGCAACAATCGGAGCTAACCTACAGTATTTAGTGTTCATGACACCAATATATCTGCAGCCCTGCTATTAACCTTGAGGTTGCTACACTGTATTATTGTGTCTCTTTGATTTAGCTGGCTATAATTTCTGCTTTTTCCCTCCTGGAGTTCCACACAGCGGTTTCAGATTTGAGTCAAAAGGGGTAAAATTTTCTATAAGCTCTTGTAAGTTAGCCGTTAATTACGGCTGAACAAGAGCTCTTTACACGTACAGCTCTGTTCCCTATGTCTGCTTTCATCAGCTAATGCATTTTAAACAAATTAACCTTCATGGTGCTACTGAATTCATATAAAAATTAAGGGAGAGTTTCAAAATAAAAGTGACAAAAAAAAGCGTTCATTTCAGCTGAGTTTATTTTGATCCCTCTGTGTCCTTTTCTTGATTAACATTTAAGTCAAGACATAACATTAAAACAGTCTCGACGTCGATGTTCTCCTCTTGACTTCTTGGTTAACATTATCAGCTGTATTCAGAGTTTACAAAAGCCTCCTCAAATCCACATCAAAGCTTTGTGTAGTTTGGTGAAAACCACCCAGCTTCCCTTCACAGCAGAGCTGCAGTTCAGGAATAACAATTAACACACAAGAGATGATAATCGGTCGCTCTCAAGGGCAACACAGCGGTTGTTTTTGAGTTTTTAATGTGTCTTATGTCTGAAAAATGAATCCAAAATGAAACAATGCTGTAGGACGGGAGATGAAAAACACAGTGATGAAACAGATGACAGGTGACTTGGCATATAGCATCATATGTCTTTGTGAAAACCCCGGTGGAGGAGAGTGGAGTGTTCGTTTGGATCTGTTGCAGCAGAAATGTCTGAATGTCTGGACAGCATTTCTTCATCTCGAGCACAAAATGACTGCAGCTCAGGTGCATTTTTTAATATTAATAGCACCCCTATCGAGGTGTCATGCACCTGGAAACTGTCACAGAAATCGAGACAAAGAGTCAGTGGTGAGAGACTGCAGACGAGATCACTGTCATTGTGGATATTAATAATTTAAAAAAAAAAACTGCTGCTGGTTATTTATTTTGTTCTGCTCTGCTGTTCACTTGCGTGCAGTGCAGTTTGACAGGTTTAACGGAGTGCATTTTCTTACAGTTGGTGGGTTAAACAACAAACAGGATTTATCAATGCAGATGCACATTTTATGGAAATAGATCAATTCAAAGTGCCAGGATGGCCCCGAACTGATGGGTTTATTAGGTGGATAGTTACTATGAGCAATGTAAATACATTTTGCAAATCATGAACATTTTCTTTTTGCTTAGCGCAGTATTTCACACACACACACACACACACACACACACACACACACACACACACACACACACACACACTGTGTGCTGTTTTTCTTTGCGGCTGTAACAATCAGTTTCCCTGCAGAGATCATTAAAGTTTCCTCATTTTTCTTAAAGTCTCAGAATAAACACAAACTGCAAGACAAGGACACCTGACTGGATTCAGTCCAATATTGAGCTAGTTTCGTGCAGTAGCAACACAACTCTATTCCCTTATTGCTACCTATCCACATCCGTGTGAAGCCTTGCATGTGTGTACGCAGTGTGTGTGTGTGTGTGTGTGTGTGTGTGTGTGTGTGTGTGTGTGTTTACATTTCATATTAGACTGGTGTCAAAGCACATCAGAAAATCTCTCCTCCCTCTCTCCTCTATCCCATGAGCACACATTCTTCTCCCCCTCTCCCTTTCTCCTCCTTGTCCCTGTTTTTGTGCCTATTATCTTTCAGCCACCCAAACAGACACTGACTTCTATCTAAAACATCTAACAAGGATGCACATAATCAGGGTTTACTGCATTAGTCTCCAAGACTGGTTTGATATATCAAGCATACTCTCGCCATTTATGAATTATGATAATTGTGGAGTAACTCAGGAAGAACGACCAATGCCAATTTTTACCAACACAGTATCTGTAGAGATGTAACTGCTGGCCTGTCCACATCTTTGGATCAGACTGAAATATCTCACACAAACATGCTCATCCCAGAGCATGAATCACAACATGATTCCCTTGGTGACGTTTTCGTCTCGTGTCGCTGTGAGCTTGACTTTTTTTAGGTTTAAGTGAAACGCCTCAACTTATACTCAACGGATTGTCACGAGATTTGGTACAGCTGTTCATGTGCGCCTCGAGATGAACTGTAATAACTTTGGTGATCGCTTAAATTTGTCATTCTCAGCTGTCCGCTGTTTTTTTTTTTTTTTCAAGCCATAAATCGGGGATAACTTAGCTAAAGAGAAAATTTGGTCTTGTTGATGACTTGTGATAGCATTTTACATTTGGAAAACATTTGGGCTCCAACCAAGATCTGGACAGAAATCACAAGCCTCCTGCAGCTTTCAAAAAGTTTTTAAAGAAAGCATTTCCTGGGCAATCGCTGTAGTTATTGTGTAGTAAAATGTATAGCAAAGCTGACCAATGCCGAGTCAACTTGCTTGGTATAATTTAGATTGTGTTGAAGTGGTAGAAAAAATTATAAAAAGATGTCAATTCTTTTCTCCAAGCTTTGCACAAGTTAAAATGACAAGGCACACATTGTGCAGTCCTCCGTGGCTACGACCATATGATAAAAAAAGAAACTCCAGTTACGGCTAATTGCTCTGCAACAGCTACCATGCAGAGAAGTATCTGTATTTATTTTCAGTCAGACTCAGTGTTTGAGAGTATTACTGTCTTTGTAATGTCTTAAATTAATGTCTAATTTAATGTCTCAAAAATATATAAAAGTGTTGTTATAGTGAACACCAATATAACAAAATCCAGCGTGTAAGATTTGGGGACTTTATTTTCAGAATAAGGCAGACATGGAATATAATGTTCATAACTATGTTTGCATGCATCACCTGAAAATAAGAATCTTTTTGTTTTTGTTGCTTAAAAATCATTCTTTTATATCTACAGTGGGAGCAGGTCTCCTTTCATTGAGGCCGCCATGTTGAACCACTATGTTACTACAGTAGCCCAGAACAGACAAACAGAGCCCTTAAAGTGTTATTTCTCCTTTACACTAAGAAGGTGACGGTGATGTGAGGACACTGCAATGCAGTGATTAGACCATTAAATGCAACTAAGTTCTACACACCGGACCTTTAAGTATACTTGAGGTATATACAGAGAGGTTGTTGATCAGATGCACACATTTCAAAACAGACAAAAAGTATTTTAAGCAGAAAAAACACATGCACAGCGCAAATCAGCTACTATCTCATCTTATTTTGTGTTTTTTGTTAGACAGGGGTCTTGCGTAATGCAGGTTTAAGACACTTTGGATGTTCTTCACAAGGAGGAGCATCATCTGGCCTGTCTGCCTCATTAACCCACCCTCAGCTCCCCATGGAGACAGGAAATAACACTGGGAGGAGGCCTGGATCCATGGAGTGGTATGAATGATGGGTGTGTGTGTGTGTGTGTGTGTGTGTGTGCGTGTGTGTGTGAGAGAGAGAGAGTGTGTTTAGGGGACAGATAGAAAAATGGGGCAAAGGAGCTCAGGGGAAACTGAAAAGCGACATTGTACAGAAGGAGAAAGCAATCAAACAATTACTGCAGGTGGTGATGTTAGGTTATTATGTGGTCTGTCTGAGTCATTATACAACGGCAACTTTTCATTACAAAACATTTCAAAAAGCTTAGCAATGTGTGGGTTTGTTTCAATGATGTTCTTGCCCAAAAGAAGTCCTGATCACTGCTCATCGTCCAGTCAACCTTTGCAGCATAAAACAATGGTTCAACCTCCCAAACCCCACCCGATCACTCAGTCTCCGTTACAGCAAGAACGCTACCTTGGTCTTTCCATGTCTCAGGATCCCTGTCAGTCTTTCACCAGCCACGTTACACCCTGTCTCATCATTGCCTCTGTTTTTGGATTCTTGTCACCATCAGCCCTGCACCATTTTTGGATTTCCCTCACTACCAGACCTCCA
This sequence comes from Protonibea diacanthus, assembly GCA_028641955.1. Lineage (NCBI taxonomy): Eukaryota > Metazoa > Chordata > Actinopteri > Sciaenidae > Protonibea > Protonibea diacanthus. The sequence continues at coordinate 14,446,700 of CM053990.1, forward strand.
CCTGCCCCCACACCACCCCCTCTGGCTTTGTCAATAAACTGTTTAAACTGTCTCTGGTCGTGTTTGCATTTTGGTTGAGCTAATACATTCAAAATAACAGCAACCCTGCCTCCTAGAAATCATGTTGTAATAATATGTGTAACTTTGTTTGTAAATTACATTCTACAGACAAATGTAATTAGGTAATTATGTATTTATGTCACAGGCCCTTTTTTTAAAAAAAAATCACGTTGATTCAGGTTACGTACAGATCAGATGTTTCATTTAAATGTTGCTAATTACCTGCAGATTTTTTTCTGTATTAAACCAAGACCAGGATTTTTCCTGAAGCTTAACCAAGGGCTGTGAGTTCCTGAACATCAACATAAAACAGTTTTATGATGCTGTATATTGGTGATATTAGACAAATATATAAGTAAGACAAAAAGATACAAGATATACTGTGAGACAAAAGAGGTGAAATACATTGTCAGTCATCAAATTTTACTTAAGTCTGGCTTGCTGCAGTGACACCATGCCACACCATTCTCTGATTATTTGAAGGCTGATGTCTAAAATCAGTTGACGTGAAGTTTGGCTGGATTTCAAGCTAATATATCTTAATAATGTTTCACCAAAACCGTCTTCAGGTGTGAAAAGGCCAACCCACTGCACATAGCAAAAGAAGTTGCACCTGCACTGACTCCTGACAGTGGTAGTTGAGTGGAGGTTTTTAATGTTAAAGCTCTCACGAAGAAAAAAAAAAAAAAAAAAACCTAAATCCACCTGCCTACACCTCAGTTGCATCTTTTGACACATCCTTCTTGAAAATTTTAAATCTCAGTGTTGCATAACAAAATTATTTCTCACCTCTTTTCCTCCTGACAACTGACAACAAAGTCTAAAATTTCCAAACAACTGCTCCTGGCAAATTCACAGAGCAATAATACAGTAGAGACCAGATTTTCCCACATGTACATGTTTTCTTTGACTTATCCTACTAAGTCATATCAGCCTTGGATGTTGATGGTTTGCGTCTGCTCATAAAAGGACACTCTCTCTCTCTTTCTATCTGCGACAATTTGCATTTTCATTCCCGATAATATGACAGAGTCAAACATGTTCTTCATTTCTCCATCCTTCCTTTATCCCCTCTCCCGTTTCACCTCTATCGCCTTCTTTGTTTCTCGTACAAAATGAAACATCTCATCGGTCCCAGTCATGCAGCATAGGGGGGGAAATTTTTCTCTCGGAGCCATTAATGTGCATCATCATGCAGTCTGTTCCCACAGGATCAGGCAAGTCAGCGGATTTACTCTGAAAGGAGAGGAGGGGGTTTAAGATCCCCAGTCAGGATTCAAGGACAATTCATTATCACTGCCAGGGTGCGGCAGGGCGCAAAGGGGGGGTTGGGTGTTCTGGTGGGCTGTAGGACCGCGGTTCAATAGTATGCGTTTTGATTCTCTGACTGAACTGAAGCGAGGAGCAGGGAAATGTCAAGGGCATCGCATAAACAAGCCGCTTCTCTGCTCGTTCTCCAAATCCACTGCAAGCTGTCTCAGAAAATACGCGCTTACGTCAGCTGTATGGATGTGCATCTATGTGTATAGAGGAAGAGGAAGGGTGCAAAATGAGGGCTTGCTAAAAATGTATTCAGTGTTTTTCTAATCTTTACAGTTGTCTTTAACCAGTGCTGCTGTATTTAATGCTTAAAATAATGTCATTTCATGTTTGTTTTTTGTTTTTTTACTGTCGTATGCACATGACAGTGAAGCAGCCATGAAATCTTAATTCTCTGCCTCCAGTAATTCTCAAAAAAAAAAAAGAAAGATTATCATGTGAGTAAAAATGAGAATCTGAGACCTAAAATTCAAATTATAATATAGGACTAAAACATAAAATAAAATATAATACTCTGCTAAGCAGGTGTACAGTAATGTTAATATGTATAAAGTGTGATATAGACAGGTTATGGACAGATAAGAACATGATTTTAACAACTTGCAAACAGATACTGTTATGTATGTGGAAATGTAGTAATACACATGTATAAACAGGTAGTGAGTGATTTATCTATTTTATTTTTATTTTATTTTCTTTCAACAAATTTCTAATTTTAGGGGGGCTCAAAGGTGAGAAGAAACTGTGGCTGAAAAAAAGATGAAAGTTCTTGGAAAATGTAAAATCCATTGGACAGTCTCAGCTAATGAACATGCAACACACTGGTTCGTTATGATATGAAAATCACTGTGCACATCAATAGGAACTACAAACCTAACTTTGTCTCCTGTCTATGCTGCCATGTGATTAGGAGAAGAGGAGGAGGTGTGACGAAGGATGAAAAAGCACAAGATTGTAGCAATAGAGTTGGGGGTTCACGTCCTGCATGCCACTTGGCTACTAAAACCCTGGTGGTTTAAGGCAATTATTTACAAGTCAACACACCCTGTCTCATGATTCAAGTCAGTATTTATCTTTTCAGTATTTAACCAAAACACAATCTGTCTTCAGTCCTGGTTCATCCATGGGGGACAATTCTGGATGCTTCCCGTTAAAGACCTACAACAAAGCTTTTATAAATCTGTACTCTCACCAAAAGCACTTCCATTGGATGTCTTCCCTCCTTATCAGGCTCAGCGGGCCGTAATGCTCCCATAGTTTGACACACCAGAACGAGAGGAAGTAGATGCTAACTTGGACAAAACAAAAATGAGATTAATGCTGTGTCAAAAAATGTTTTCATACATTCATTTCCACAAGAGAAAAGGAGAGGACTGAGTGGTTTCTCATTTGTTGGCAAAAATACGGCGGGCTCTTCCCCATCTGTGATAAGGAGCAGCGCACCCAAAGATTTTCAATGGAAAGCATCCAGGTCTTTCTCCCACGCAGCAGCAGCCTAAACATAGCCATCAAAACTCATCTAATCGTGCTTTACAGAAGTGGGAATCACAAATCACTTTGCTGATTCAGTCTAAAGATTCATGGAAACGCATCTGTAGCGCTTTCTCTGTGAGGACAAGGAGCAGCGCTTCAGTAAATGAATGCAGCATTGTTTAAATATACATGTTTGTACATTTACCCCAGTTGCTAGTCCGAGTTGTCATCTTCAGTTCAGTACAAAACTAGCCTGTACAAGCATTGTGCACAAGGTTAATAGCTCATTCGCTTATTGTTCATGACAGAATAATCAGATTATGATTGTTTTCATGGGTTTCGGGGGACTGCCCATTTTTCCAACGGCCCATTATTCTAAAACCCCAATAGTCCGAAAAATGTCCCATTGGACCAGAAAGCCATTTGTAAGACAGCCCGTTATCCTGAAAACAAAAACCCAGCCCTCCAAAGGCCTATTTCTCTGAAAATACACACTCACCAGAGTTCTTTCCTTTTAATATCATATCTAATGGATTTGGACGACAAAGGCAGGTGACCTTCATTGTTATGGGAACAACAACAAACACTTGGTTAACACTGTGAGGCAGTTTGGTTAGGTTTAGACAACAAATCTACATGGTTCGGTGTAAGAAAAGATCAAAATTTGGGTTAAAATAAGTGATATTACCATATTTTTAGCAATAATGGCTGTTTGTTTTCAGCAAAACAAGCTCTCAGATGAATGGCCTTTCAGTGATTCTGTGTAGTCAGTTCACTTTTGTTGATAACGCTTTGTTTGTACATGTACTGAGCACCTCTAATGTTTTAGTTACCAGGATACCAGCATCATTTTAGATTTTTAGGATTCCACATAAAGAAACAAAACAGGACCTTCTGTTTCCTTCCCATACTGCGAGCACCCTAAGCTCGATCACAGCATCAAACCCATCATTTGAGGGATTTTGTATGGAGTTATTAAGCTACCATTCACGGCAGTAAAAAAAAAAAAAAAAAGGAAAAAAAAAGCCCAACTTCTCCTACTCAGCTCACCCGCTCCCTCCAATCTGTTCGCCGACCAATGAGGAGGTGTATCTGCTGTGATAAAAGTGCAATAATTCGCCAATCATGTTGCAATCAGGGGCTCTTCTCTGGTAGACTGCTGGAGAGAGTTGAAAACGCTGAGACCATCCAACAACAGCTTTGCCAAGCTCACACACACACACACACACACACACACACACACACACACACACACACACAGAGTGGTGCACAGAGGGTGAATAGCTCTCAGATAACTGATAACTAGCAATGATCCGCTCTAATAATAGTCTCATCATGGAGCGGTAGTAGAATAGGGTGAAAGGTCAGTGTGCGTGTGTGGTAATTGCTGAGGTGGGGTCCTGTGTTTATATACCTATATTATAAACAACTTACAGATGTTATGTTATTAATTTTCTGTTGTTAAAGGTGAAAGTTATTCGTATTTACACTAAATACACAGCACTGTACTGCATAGTGAAAATTTGTTCTGCATCATTACAAGAACTGACCACACGGCTAGGCACGATAGGCCACGTATGAAGCATGAAGCAGTACAATACTAACGAATGCAAACGTCATTAACATGCTTTATACAAAACTATTCATTGCATGATAAGACACCTCAGTTTTTAGCCGTCCACCTGTCTAAGTCCAGACAAAAAGAAAACAACTGTTTGAGCTCGCTGTCTCTCGATAAATTGCTAAAATATCCATCCATTGCGTATGGATATCCATCCGTATATCCATACGCAATGTCGCCTTAATAATCCTCTTACTTCTATTATTGTTTTGTTTTTCTTAATATTATTTATTATTTGCTTTCTCCATTTATCTGTACTTATTTCTGGCATGTGCTGATGCAACGACTGAGTTTCTCCTCTGGAGATCAATAAAGGCTCATCTCATCTCGTTACCCCTGCAAACCTCCCAAAGAGGTTTGCTGGTCACGTATGAAAGAAAATGATATAAATGAATAAAACACAGGGCACTGAAAATGGCACGTTCACCAAAAAACACTCACTAACACACTAAAAACTGATGTACAAACTGTTAATTAGTGAAACACTAACATTAGGGGTGTAGCCAATATCTCCAGTAATATCTTTGTGACGCAAAACTGAAATAAACTGTTCATTTTTTTCAGATCCACTGTTAATATACTATATTAATCAGCTATAATCTGAAAATAGGAATAGGAAAAGAGGTCATAGTTTCCCTATATAGTAACTGTTCAAATGCTTGATAACAGCAGCGTCACTGCTGAAGATAGTAGCTATGACTGAAATGTGCTACAGCTGACTGTGGAGGTGCAAACGTGGCTGGGAACGAGCGTGATGACTGCAGCTGTTCATCAAATCTAAGAAAAGCTTTTAAGGGAAAGGCGTCTTTCTAACACAGGAAATAAACATTTAAACCTACACAGGAACCAGAAACATCACAGTGGGACTTTTATATGACTCACGTATGCATCTAAATATAACAGTCTGATTATGAGCCTGTTTTCTGTGATTAGATTGGCCCACATGATGTTTCCCATCCTGATGAGACCCATACCAGACATACTCTGGCATCTATAAACCATTTTCCGTGTTAAAATGATGAAAAAAAAAAAACATTAAGCTCCCCTCCATCTTCTTTTTCTCAAGGAGGAGGGGTTAAAGGTCAGCAGGTCATCATAGCTGTGGGCCAGAGAAAGTCATGACACAATTCATTCCCTCCTGCGGCCATTCAGTGGGTGTTTGGCCATTTGACCTCTAACTAATGAACATGGTGGCTAATGAACAAAGTCCTCGAAGGGTTTCTCAATCAAAGCACCTCAATTCACACTGGACATCTAATGACCATTAGACCAGAACTTCTAATTGTTTGGACCCACCTACTCATTTAACGAACAGATATGTTCTTCATTTGTCTTCATGGTGTCCAGAGCAGCGCAGAGGGTCTTTGTCTGGGTGCGTTTTTCTATCCGAGCTTCTTGTGTAATTTGGAAAGTAATTTAGGCTCATAATGCTGAATTACCTCATTAACATAGTGAAAAACTGCATTATACTGTGCTGAGTCATCATAGATTCACTATTCATTATTCCAAAACATCTTTTTTTTTTTTTTTTTTGAAGACAGAAAGTGAAAGCAGTGGATGGAACAAATAGGAAAGTTTTATGCTGGAGAAATTTGGGTCAATTTCAGAATAATTTTTTAGTGATGATGGTCACAACACTGAAACTGCTGCTGTACTCCAGTAAATTATATATTCTGTAGGATTATTATCCTAATAATATATATTCAGAATGTTGAATTTCTTAATTTCTTCTTTCTTTGATTTTGTTGTTTTGTTTTTGTTATCTTTCCTTGTTTTTAAAGTGAAAATGTAATGTAAAAAAATTAAACTTATGGAAAATGACATGTTTACGGTAGTTTACTTTTTTTTTTTTTATATAAAACTCTATAAAATGACGGACATTATCTATAAATTAACAACCAAACTGTAGTTTCTTTCTGCTTTCTTTGATCACAGTGTATACAAATGAGAACACTTATCTGTAATTAAACATGTGGCTCATGTTTCGCTGCAAAACCAACTGATGATTTCAGGTTTTGAGATTTATTTTAATTATGATTACTTTCATTTTTGTTAGGCAGCCTCTACTGCCAGTCATTTGACCACTGACCAGTGACAGCTGCTCATCCAGCACATACGCCCATAAAGTTACTATCAGTTTTATATACCACCCATTTTCTTGCGCTTATCTGGGGTCAGGTTGCAGCACTTGCAACACATTCCAGCTCCTCTTGGGGGATCTCAAGGCATTCCCACACCAGATTGGCTATATAGTCCCTCCGGCAAATTCTGGGTCTACCCCGGAGTCTCCTACCAGCTGGACAAGCCCAGAACACCTCCAAAAGAAGGCGCCTAGGAGGAATCCTGATCAGATGCCCAGACCACCTCTGCTGGCTCCTTTCAATGGGAAGAAGCAGCAGCTAGTCTGAGCCTAGCCACCTTACGGAGGAAACTTATTCAACCAAGCAAAAAATTGTAGCACCTGTGCAAAAGTATAACATTTTTAAATATTTCCATTTGTGTATTTTGGATCATGTTGGTGAAAAGTCATCAAATTTTAGGTTAAAAGTATGTTGGGTCATGTTGGGTATATTTCCTGCTTCTTAAACACATTATCATTACTCAACCTGACTAACAGACAGTGGACCTCGCAGGAAACAAAAATATCTTCTGGGAGGTACAATGTTTTATCTCTTGTTTTGTTTTTACGATAAAACGTTGAAAAGTTTATCTGCAATAGGCTGAAATATAATGTAACAGTAGCATCTTTAAGATCAGTAATCACACTCAGCGATCTCAGTTAGGACACAACATCTATCTTAAGTCTGCTAACGTTAGCCACCGCACGCTACTGGTCATACCAGACCAAGTAAGTCTGTGACAGCAAAAGTCTTGAGTGTGTTGAGTTGAAAAAAGGTTTATTTTATTTTACATCTTATAAATTCCACACATTAACCATTTCATCTACTAAAAGTTACATAATCTCGCTTTAGATGTGAAAAATAACTTCTTCAGTATAAAATGAAGATAAGAGGGCAAAGACAAGGTAAAAATACTCAACATAATCATGAGGACTCGTGCATATTTCATCCTCCTTTTAATCCTTTTATTATGATGATTATATTTTGAACATGAGCCTCATCTCTTCGGTGCTTTCTGCTTGATCTATAAACCAAAGAAATCTCTCACAGCTTGAAATCTGAGGAGCGCGGCGCTGCGTCTGCTTCCTGTCATTTCAAAAAACGTGATAGCGGCTCATGCATGCAGTACGTATGAGCATGTGTGTGAGCTGTAACAGCATCCTCCAGTGTGTGAGAACAACTCCCCTGGCCAGAGTGTGTTCCTGTTAAAACCCATCTGTGAATTCACACGACTTATTCACTGTGATCTGAGAGCAGACTTACTGCTATTTCCCTCCCACTCCCCTCTCCGTCTCTGTCAGTCTCTTAAAATATTCCGGGCATCTCTGTCTCGCAAAGCAATTCACTTCAATCCGTTAGGCTTTCATTAGCGTTAATGTTGCATGAACAATGTTGATATTAGCAGTGGACTGATAATGTTGTTTGAAGGTCGACATGGACTGAGCCACTTAATATGCATATATACAGTCTGTATCTTTGCTTTTTCCATTTTCGTGCATGTTTAAACTTTATTTCAGTGTTTATTAAAGTTCTACAAAAAATATGAAGAGAATAATGTACAACAAGCTGGTCTTTTATCATCCTAAATTATAGTGACCCCACCTGCTGTACATTATTCTGTCTGTTACGTGGTAACTTACTCGAGCAATCAATATATTGTGCGAAATTATTGATTTTATGATTTTATTGGTTTAAAAATAATTGCATTGTGTTCTTTATGGCTCTCCAGAGTCTATGAACAGAATTGCGTTTGTAGCAGCGATCTGTTATTCTTTGGAGCTGTAATAACGGACAATAGAATTACGCAGTTGACCAATACATACAAATGTGAACAATATTTTATAACCACATTTGTCCTTTATCGTTATTAGAATAAATGCTAATCATCCACACAGAATATCTCATATCCCTAACACAGCTGAGATCAGAAATCTGGGTCACTTCATGTGAATTCCTTTCAGGACAGACTGTGTGAAAATCGTGGCTGTTATCACCTATATTTAAACTATACTGTGTTTCTCTCTTCGATGTGATGGCCCGCTTTTTAATCTGCCAACTATAAATACTTTGGTTTCCACCAAAATCATGTCGTATGACAACTCAATAATAGCCCCGACCTGACCTGACATAATGCGTTGGAAACTAAAACGGGTGTCTGCTGCAACCGCTGACAGTTTTATTCCTGTGTAGGTTATTAGAGTGGACGACAACTGACAGCACATCTGGCTATGATAACCAAGCTATGATAACCAATCACAGCTTGTCATCTTTCACTACTTGTTTGGGGACCAATGTGTAGTCTGTCATGTCGCTCAGTCAAGTCATGGGAAAAATTATGAGAATAATCGCCTCTAATCTGACACAGTGATCAGTTTAAGAGACAGAAATATCATGTAGTTTGAACTGGACATTATAATACAAATTTCATCAGAGTTTCTGTACATCCAACTCTCTGTACCGTGCATATGATGGCCACCAGGTTGGCAGAGTACTTCACCCAATATTTTGATTTCGTGTGAGGTTAAAGGAGCAGGCAATCATCAACAGGACTCAATAAATTCATGTGCTGCTGTGTAAGAACTGAAGACACTGCTGTCTCTGTTCTGATACTTCTTGAATTGTACATGGATATCGTGATGTTTTGACTGCAAACTTTCTACACTGAACAAAATAAGTCAAATAATACATCCCATATTCTAATTATGAATCACATCCACATCTAACTATCTACTTGTTTACTTAGTGTACCCAGTTCTCTTTTCTGCTCCGCCATGATGCAAAGTGATAAACTCAAACAGGAACTCAAAGATAAAGTTTGAACAAAAGTCTTGAAATGATTAACACAAAGTAACTGGCGTGACTTCCTGTCCTAGTTTGGAGAAAATCCATCTGAACATCCTCACATCCAAAAATAGATTTCTAATTGAGAAAGAAGATGGTGATGGTGAGGCTGCTTCAAACCTCTGGTGGTTCTAAATATTCAGTCCTTCCCTTTAAATGATGGAGTGCAGAACTAATCAAACTTATGTAGTTTTCTCTGTTACATTATCTACATTTCAGCTGTTTCTCAATCAGCAGGCAGCAGAGAAATTCATACAACTTACTGCACATAAACGGGAGTGGTTAACATGCAGTTTAAATATATGAGATGTGGTGCTAAATTGCTTTTTGTTTCTGGTTTAGAACATTGTAAACCACTGTAAGCCTAGTGTATATAGTCTTATGAAGACATCTGTAATTAAATAATCAAATTAAGAAGATATTCATCTTCTGGTTGAGTTTATTTTCAATCTGGACCAAATTAAATAACAGAGGGTTCTCACACCTTCTTAAACTATATCAATTTAAAGGAGTTTTCAAAGACTTTCCAGGCCTAATTCTCTCAAATTCAAGGACCCAGTGCAGCATAGTCTGAAACGCGGATGAAGGTTAATTAGAACAGTGGCAATTTTAATAAGCATGCGTTATAAGCTCACAGACAACAATCAGAAAGAGAGAGAGGCTTGAACCCTAACTGACACACAAGGAAGGTGGCCCAGGAAACGATGGTGCAAGGAGCCACACAGGCAGCAGAACGCAGCCTATTTAACATAAAGTAAAAAAAAATAATACATCAAAAGAACTTAATTTTTTTTTCTTACACCACATATATAAATTCAAGGACTTTCAGTGACTAATGTCTATTTTCTATTTTCACCTTCAAGGATTTTTGGGAACCATGATAACAGTCTGGAAACCTTCAAATTACCCGAAGACTAATGTTTGAGAGACGCAGGTCCTCCCTCCCTACAAGTTAAAAGCTTAATGTATTAGAAATAAAACACACACAACTCAATTGAATGCAGCCTCATTTGGTCTGATGTGACCGGTATATTAGCCTGTGTAGGAAGCTACAGTTATTAATTACTTTGTAAATTCTGAAAACGTGATCAGTTTATAAAATGACTGACATTCTCCTGCACTCACTGTGACTTTTCATACCACACTTCTGGCTTCTGGGATATATCGTTCTAAAAATTGGTCTCTCGTTTCGACGTTGATTTTTTTTTTTTGACAGTATCTAAAAGATCACATTAACATTAATAGTTAATTGTTTTTCAGTGCAAGTTGTCTCATCTGAGGACACACACACACACACACACACACACACACACACACACACCTCTGGGGGCCACTTATATAACCAGTGCACAGATCAGGAGGGGGAGGTGCAGGGAGGTGGAAGGGGAAAGAAGGGGAGGAGACCAAGTTGAACGAGAGGAACTCAACAGAGAAATGACATTTGAAATATTCCACATTTAGCTGCACAGTTACGCTATCAGTTGTATTCTGTAAAACAGTGTACTGTGTGAATAAAAGCTTGTGTTTATTTTATTCAGTCAGGGTCAGTCTTCTTTGGTTCATGTGATTAAAATGCAGAAAAAAAAAAAAAAAAACAACCCTCAAGCTATGCGTAATCAGCGCAGTTTACCTTCGCTCGACTGTGTTTTCTATAAAAGCAGGCATTTTACATCTAAGAGTAGCTCTGTATGTCCACCTTATGATCTTATTAGGTTTGTTTTGTTGTAATAAGATTACATGCTTGAATCAGTTAATTCTGTATCTTCCTACTTCTAAACTGGACATCTGTATACCGGGAACTTGGTGTACGATATAACATAACTACCCAAACAAAAAGAATGTGACTTTTTTGTTGTTTGTTTTGGCAGACTAGCAGACTGTTATGTAAAAGGAAAGACTGTGCTGTTTCTCTGACTGCAAAGTCAACTCTTTTATTGGACGTCCTTGCATTTTGCCCGCCACACAAACAGCAACGCAGAGGGCACATTTCATCAAAATGTCTTGACTAGAATTTTGCGACGTGTTACTAAAGTTGCAAACACTTCAGGGAACGGTGATGAATGCTAATACATCTGAATGTTGAAAAGTCATCTTGCACTTTGTAAAGAAAATAGTTCAGGCTTTGGTGCGCACAAGCTGGTAAACTCACTTCTATTACCATGGCTACATTGTACCTTTCACCAGGCTAATGAATCCCTTTATGTAAAAATTCCTTTCTCCCATCACCTCATCTTCCTTTTACCATCTACATCTCCTCACCCCTCCATCCTCCATCTTCCTCCCTGCTTCGCCACATTAATCTCTCATTAGCTGCCCCCTCCCCCTCTTTCTCTCCATCCTTTCTTTCTCCTAAAACCAGCCATTACACACACAAGTATACATTGCCAAAAGGCCTGTATATTTTCGCCGGCGCATCAGAAGACTCCTTTAGACAAATGGGGGCCACGGACAACCATTCAAGGGGCAGCACTACACAGCAGAAGAGCCCCTCTTAAAGGAGCCCACAGAGGGGGAGATAATAGACTTAAATAGAGCTAACACGCTGCACAGCTGGATTATTTGTGCGCGTGCCCGCAGAAACACGCGCACGGTAAAGCGTAAAAAAAAACAAAAAAAAACAAACGGGAGAGCTCTTTCATACTCGAGGACACACACAAGGAAGGCATGTGTTTACGTGTGAGCAGCAGAGAAAATGTAGGGTCTCCTGTGCTGCATGAGTGCATATAGAAGCACAGTCTGCTCGCTATCTGGATCCGGAGTGAGTCAGAGCGCCGTGCTGAATATAAATGACTCAATGCAGATTAAGATGTCACTGTTTCAATGAAGGCGAAGGCAGGGGCAGTATGTAGGAGGTCAAATGAACCTCTTCCCACCCCCACGCGCCTCTTAAAACCTTTGTCTGGCTGTGTGGTTAAAAGGTTACCATGAAACACACAACAAGGATCGGTTGAATGAATCAATTGCACATGAGAAGGTTACACACAATGCTGAGGACTCAGAGGCGTACTGATTAGATTTTTATTTTATTTTATTTTATACATGTCTGTCCAGTGCACTGTTTATAATGATGGTGTGGAGATATAATACTCACCTTCACCCAAACTGTGTGTCTCGATTACATGCAGCTCTCTGTAATTATCTGTTAGAGGTAAAGTTTATTAAATATCCTATTTCCAACTCCCTGATCATTCTGCTGCTTCCTATAGGAAAAAAAAACCTCTCATCTTTCCTCCTCTCTTCTTCCATTTAATCATCCTCTCATTGTTTTCTCCAAAGTGATACAAATTAAATCAGATTTATCAGGTTACTTAGCATGCATCCAATACTGTATGTCCGGCTAACGGACTGTCCTCTTAAGTGGGTGAAGTTTCGCTGCAGTCTCGATCTGTCGCCAACAAAGAAGTCTTCTCCTTCCAGTTATTCCCTTCATGTATTCTCCTTATTTTCATTCCACTTCAATGCTGAGAATCTGAGTTTGGAGAATTACAATGCAAAGCATTGTCGAGGTGAAATTCCCCCAGTGAGGTATTTTTCTCAAGTGTATCAGCTGTGTTGTGCTGAAAATAGATGGGATATCCCAAGTTCTTTGCTATTAAATACCACGGCCACAGTGCTTCAATTTTCTGCCTGTTTTCTACTTTCATTCAGAGACATTTCACCGATGTTTATAACTCACTGCTTGTGCACAGGCACTTGTCAGAAACACCTGGATGTTCTCGTTGACTTTCACTCTGAATTCCCAGAGGACGTGTGATCACATCCGAGGGACAAATGGTTGAGAAGTAATTCAAGTTCAAGGACTGAAAGCAGTCAATGTGACTGTCCTGGACTTCAGCACATTACCAACTATGGCACCTTGACAGAAAGGCAGAGATCCATGAAATGATCATCATGCTGGCTCAGTGTTTCATAATAAAGCAGGCAGTCTGTTGTTTTGGCATTTTATTTCCGGCCTTTCCACACATGTGGGAGATGGGGATTTTCTATCTTAATACCAGTTTAGAAAGAGAAATGCACAAAGAGACTGAAATCTGCGTCCAGTGCACATGCATGCCTCATTCTGAGCGCAATACAAAAACCAAATCCTTCTAATCCCAGTCTCAGTTAAATGTAATGTAAGTGATGCATCATGCAGCATTTATAGGTGACATGAGGCAACATTAAATATTTCACTCCCCACAACTGATATTCCCTCCAGGCCAGCCCGTAACAAGTGCACTGTTCTGACCTGATGTCCTCTTTCTAAATTCAGCAGTGGGACACAGTTTTCACATCATCACAACGTTTGATAATTGTGTCTGAAATGCGTGCAGAAAAAAATCAATTTAATGAAATGAAACCAAATGACTGGACAAAGACCAATTATGGTCCCTTCCTCACCAGAGCTACAAATTAAAAACCTGAATTCAACTGTGCATATCTCTTAAAGTCTGTGTAAAGTAAGAATAAATAGGTGTTCTGAGTTTGTCACATCCAAGAAAAAAAGTGTTATTAACCACCCAGACAAATTTAAATGATCAAAAATATCAACAAGTTTTTGAAATTAGGTGTCAAACTTGGGTAAAAATGAGTATTCTCAGCTCCTGGAGTGAGGGGGCGTGTCCGCTGAATGTGCTAAAGCCACACCCACCCGTGGGAGCAGTCTAGCAGCAATTTTGAAGCGACTGAAACGTGACAGATGAGTTCAGAAAATGACTAACTCTAACTAACTTTGAAACACTCTGAGTGACATGAATTAATCTCTATCTTTCTGCTAGGGGTGCAGGGGTATACCGTTCAAAGTAATTTCATGTTTTCAACAACTATTTTCCAACATATTTAATGTATTTTGAAAGAAATTTCAGAATTGAAATTTCATGCCTGTAGTCCATTTGTTCTTACCTTAGATGTAAATCTTCAACAGATCACAAACATATGTACTTATTTATTTCCAACTACAGCTGGGCAGCTGTAGTTTTTCATTAAATGACTCAAACAGGAATAGGTCATGCATTTGTTGATGAACGTTGTGGTGCTTCAGTGAGAATTTGCTGATACTGGGTCAAAATAAACTGCTGTTCGTGGGATTAATTGGTTGTTGGTTTTGGATTTGGATTTGTAGACAATAAGACAAAATGCAGACTTTCATCATTCATATCCTTTAACGTGACTGTGTCTAAAAGTTTAAAACGCCACTGGTGCTACTATCAAGAAAGACATTTCTTTTAAAACATGGGTGAAAATACTGGAAAATCCCCCAAACATCTCCTCCACTGGAGAGGAAACATCAGATCTGTGTGGAGTGATGAGACTAACACTCCTCAAAGCAATACATGAAACAAACAAATGATATCATATTTTCTTCATAGTTTGACTGACACTCTTTTTATTGCATCCTTTTGTACCCAACATCTTCTTCTGCAATGTGGTAATGGCACCCGACTGGAAAATTAACACCACTAGCTGTTTATCTAATATTCACATTACAGAAGTGGATGGAAACGCACATAAATCTGCATTTCCTGTTGCCAAATTTCTGGAAATTTGATTAAAATTTGCACTACATTTGGATTGAAACTAGCGTTGCATTTGAACAATGCTATAATCACAAAAATTGTACACACGGATGCTCTGAGTGTTAAACAGAAAAACTGAGCAAAATACGGCACTCTAAAAGATTTAAGACATTTAAAATGTAATATTTAAGCACCTAGTTACTGTCTTATAATCAAATGAATTTATGGAATATATCCTTTGTGAAAGACACCCTTCTTAAAAGTGCATTTGTTGGCAGATGCCCAATTTACCCCCATAGAGTTGAGCATCACAAATAAATTCTCAGCCGGTGGGAGACCCTGAATGCCACCGCTGCGACAGAGACTAATAAATGTCTTGACCGGTGTCTCATTTGTTAATGGTAATTACACAGAGGTGTCACAATTAACTTGCTACTGATACATTATATTGCTATGTGAACCCCTAACAGTGGGACCTTTGAAAGTTGTGAGATAACCAACAAAATAAAATGTTAATAGTGGCTTTAAATCACAGTACGATGCCAGTTACCCCAGTAACCCCACTGTGAATAATTTGGACAATATACAGTGAATCAAACTCTGTGTCTGGGTCCACTGAATGATTATCAATGACAAAGGAAACATACAACATTTGTCCCCGTCCTCCCACCAATTATCCCCATCAGCCTTTCTAACAGCGGCATGCCGAGCCGCTGAATGGTCTAATCTCTCTTCACAAATTAGCTCCTTCTCTCATCTCCCCTTCCCAAATGTACATCATGCCCTTAAACGTCACATGGTAACGCTGCCTATTCATAACCACCACTATCTCAGGGCCATTGACAATGGAGCGTAACAGGGGCCGAGAAGGAAAAAAAAGAAGAGAATAAAGACACTGGGAATGCAAAACGGGGGGTGAAAACAAGTGAAGCGGTTCGATCTCAGATTCCCCGCTGGCCCTGAGCTATCAGAGCCATTGATTGGCTCATGTAATTCTGCTCTGATTTGGCTTGGCCAATCAATGCGCTGCAGACTCACTTCCTGTGACTGTGCAGCCATTAGACTAGAGGTGAAAAATCCCATAGTTTTCTTCTGTTCCTGGAAATACACAGTTTACAGCCACCCCTGCCTCCACTACAGAACAACTGCTGCTCCCCTCTTAGTGCCTCACTCATTGAGAGCCATTTTCTGTCTCATTTCAGTGTCTGTATTGACCGGGCGAACACAAAAATGCCCGTTTCAAGGATGGTGTAACCTCACAAGTGAAATCCAAGCAAATCCAGAAGGGTTATTGAAATAAAGATACTTTAGATTCTGGTCTCTATAACATACAACAGACACTGTTTTTATGGAAATTATAAAGAATATTTGAAGTAGCATATAAAAAAAAAATGATTGGATCATTATGGTTATGTACAGGTTTCTTTTAAACAAACATACACACACACACATATATATATATATATATATATATATATATATATATATAAAACCACATTAATATTTATGCTCTTTCCCACAGTCCACTTTAAATATATTGCAACTGCCAGATGTATATTTATGTGTGCCTATATACAGTATATATCACCCTTAAATTGTTTTAATTGCTTATCTTATATTCTATTCTTGTGCTCATAACCTACTTGCATTTTCCTCCTGCATTATTCTTTCTGCTGCTGGCACAACTTCTTTGCCCGCAGAGACTAATACAGCTTCATCTGTAATTTCATCTTAGAGGTCATTAACATTAATGGGCAAAACCAGCTATCAGATTCATATTAGTTATAAAAGCATTTGAACTGAATGCTTACATCAGCACAGTTTCAAGGTTTCCAATGAGAGAAACCAGACAAAAGCAAATATAATCTTGCTAAAGAAAAGTTAAGACAGAGGCGGCGACGTGACGCAAAGATACTGACATGAAACGGGTAGGTGAGTCAAATTTCGTACTCCTTAGAGTCATAGCTCAGACAAATCTGAACACACAGACATGATACATATATTTTTAGATTCTGTGTGACTTACACTTTCCAAAGATATATTTGTCTGGTATCTGGTGTCGATCCAAACTTCCATAAATACGCTTTGATATCAAAGAAAAAACATGCTCCTTATAGCCTGTTTTTAAGTAAACCAGCGGTGGATGGCTGTACATCCAAGTGGTGCGCTGCAAACAGGAGTTGCTAATAGCTAATTCAGCTTACATTTAATTGTACAAATTTACCAAAATGTGAGTTTTGAAGTGTGAGCAAATACCTCAAGAGTTTGCGTTGTTGTGGTTCGTGAAATCTGAAATCATCACACACACGCTCACACACGCTCACACACATACCCCCTCGATTACCAAACAAACATAACAGCACTTCATTCTCTGCTTAATTTAGCCATTGATTTTTCTAACACCAGATCACACCATAGATAGCAGAAGACATCAGGCTGCGGTGTTTTATGGTCTTTGTGGGAACCCCCACCCCCTGCACACACACACACACACATACAAAAAGCAGGAAAGAAAGAGGACGTTTCCCCCGGGATCATCACTAAAAAAAAAAAAAAAAAAAAAAAAAAAAAAATATCACTCCCTACTACTGTTGAGAGATCTAACCATGGCAGAGTGTGTGTTTGTGTGTTTACAGCTGCTGGCCCCTTCAGCGTGTGCAGCTTTTCTCAGATCAGATGTGAACCAGCAGACACAGCTGTACTGCCACATGATAACACACACAGAGCTCTTTAAGTGGCAGCATGGAAACACAAAACCCAAATATGAGTCATTTAAAATCTTTCCATATTTTCATTTGGCATGGCGATGATATTACTAGAACGTTAATATTTTATTACCTTATTTCTATCAATACTCCAACTCCTGACAACACTAACACTGATCCGAGTTTTACTAAAAGCAACAATGATATTCTTATTCATCAGAACAGAGCCAAAGAATATGGAGTATCCAACTTTTTAAAGGATAATTCCAGTTTATTGCACGGTGGGTCTTGGGCCAAAAGTTAAACTAGTTATCTAAACCACTTTCAAAAGTAAAGATGAGTGAAGTTGAAATGTCTGTAATGGTTCCTCATTGCACAGAAAAATTGTGTGTGGACAACTCTGGTAAATACAGCAGGTCGAAGTTGCTCCAGGAGGTCAGCCTCTAAGCTGTGATGGATGTTTACAACAGACAGTTTGACAAACCGGGCTGTTTGTTTAAAACTGTCTGACTATTCGTGTTTCTTGACCTAGCAGATTTCCTTTTGTCAATGCTGTCGGGAAGCAAATCAAAAGCAAGTAAAGAAATATTTCACCACTTTGGAATAAATGAAACTTTCACTTCCTTTATGAAAATTAGATAAAAAGATGTACCTCAGGCTAGAGCTACAATTAGTTGATAAATTGATTAGTGGCTCATATAGTTGTTTGCTTAAAAAAATCACCACCACTTTGCTGTACAGGAGGCCTGATTTGCCTGTTTTAGTCTGATCATAAACCCCACAGTGCACAAACACAACATGAAGCCGTGTGACTGACTTACAGGCGTTGGTGACGGCGAAGCTGTTGGCCGTCTCGATGTTGTCCACATGAGGCACCAGGTTGAACGGGGCTTCCGAGGCGTTTGGGCTGGTGTTGTGCAGGAAGATTGCCAACCGAAAGGCAGTGTACTCCTGATCAGTGTTTCTGATGAACAGCCCGCCTGAACAGAGAGGGGGGGATAAACACAGGTCTGATGAGGAGCATGTGGAAAAAAGAAGCACCAGAGAATAGTCCGCATTCTTACGACAGACAGTTCATTTGACCCTTCTTCACTATACGCTACACAGAGATGAGAATAAAACCACATGAATGTATATATCTTCTGAAAGGGAGGATCACAATGTATTCCACCTCTGCTAAGGACCACCTGGAGCCTCCTCAAGGGTCCCGATAGGGTACAAGTGGACTAATATGGGCAAGTTCAACAAGCCAAGGTGTAAAATAGTGTTTTCTGATCTGTCACCCCAATTAAGATTGAATGTGACGGGTTATAATCTGAAGGCCATGAGAGACACTTGAAAAGAAACGTTAAATGAACTTTGAATTTGGTTTGGTCAATAATCAAAGTATTGAACAAACTGAAAATTTGACCTTATGATAGCGCTAAAAAGTCAGGGCATCAACAAAGTTATTAGGATTCACCCTGTGGGCTTTGACATCAACATCTGTACCAAATGTCAAGGCAATCCAACCAAATGTTGTCAAGACATTTCATTATGATTGAAAAATGTCAACCTGCTGGTGGCACAAAAGGAAAAGTCACGTGATCAAATTCAGTAGGATACATCCTCTGGGAATAATGACTGTCTGAGCCAAATATTGTGCCAATCCACGCTGTAAATGCCAAGATATTTCACTGGAAACTTTGACTTGCTGTTGGCACTTAAGGAAAAGTCATTTGGATGCATCCTCTGTGGGTCATGGTTATCAACCTTCATGACAATTCACTGAAGGCACAACAGACAAAATTCGTGTTTGGATCATATCACGAGTTTGAGTCGCAGGAAAACACTAAGGTAAGGCAAACACTACACACTACACACTACCATAATCTTTATGGTAAGAATTATAGTAAGAAAAAGAACTACTTGATTAAGGTTGGGAAGGAGCTTGATCATGGTTCCAGGATATATATGGACTTAAAAGGTTAAAAGTGTATTCGACTTTAACAAACTGTTTTAGTAGCTGCAGTCAGAGAGGAACCTCTATCACATTAGAGGTGGACACAACTGACCGGACAATATATATGAGGTGCAATAAAAGGCCAATATTGTTCTGATAAATCACTTCACCAATATCCCATTGCAGTACAATTTGATGTTAAGCACCACTAGGCTTTGTGACAATGTAGGATACAGTCTGATTAGCATGTGAGGCGTCTTTGTTTCATATTAACGTGAGCCAAAAAGTGATATATTATTCACCAATGCTGTTGTTCTTTCCCCAGTGTCAAGAATCAGTTCATCATCAGAGATAACACTTTGAACTCTTGGTTTCTTTTCTTTGTGTTATGTTACTACTTAGTTCATATATGAAGACCTTCCCTACACTGTTCATGGTTGTGCAAATGTCAGTGGTGTTTTAGGTTAGAAGCACTTTGTTCACATTTGAAAATCTTACTTAAGGCTATATTTCTGGAGATTATAAATGTCATTTAAAGCAAAATGCCAGTGTGTTCTTTTTATGTCTGACCTCTTTAAAAGGTAAACTTTAGAATATTTTACTCCTTTATGATGTCCATTCATGTAAACCCTTTCCATCTTTTTTGCATAATAGTAACGGTGACAAAAAGCACCGGAGCTTGCTTTCATGGAATTTCACTGTGATGGTTTCACATCCCATTAACACACACTTGCTACCAAACGCTCACAGAAGGTGTTGATTCATGATTTACAAAAGAAAAAAGAAAGGTGTGAACATTTTGATTATTTGGCTACTGATCAGCAGGAATGCCCTTTACACGTTTCAAAACTGAAAACTTATATTCACCGCTAATTAAAAGAGGATAAAAATCAGCCTTTGACCTGAATCAACTTATCCAGCTATGACTTTCCCGTCTCCTAGATGTTGCACCAAATGAGGCGCCCCAGACTTTGAAGTTTTATAAATGTCATATGGTTTGCCAAATACAAGACACTTGTGGCTCCAAAGAGCCTGTTTGTTTTTGACCCCGTTTCTAGCTGGTACATGTGACAGCATCTGGATCACAGGCCTTTGAACTTACACATGGTAATATAGTATAAAATATATGTTTCAGGTCGAGGGAGGCAATGATCCTCTCAATCTGTCGCAAGGATGTGCAATATGAGGGTCACATGGAAACAGCCAATGGCATCTATTGGCTTCTTTTCAATGGACTTGCTAACTAGGCTAATGTGACTAACTGTAAGAAGGCAAGAGCCAGTCGAGACACTTGCCAGGACACTGCTAGTTCGCCTACCCCTGTTGGTCACGTCTCGTCCTCGTAGTGGTCCCCTCAGGAGTCTTAGGGAGTGATGCTGCTGTCTGGGCTCTATTTATTTCCCTTTTTGCAGAGGAAGGAGGTTGTCTGTAGCTTCTTTTTGACAAGCATCTTGAAATAGCAGGTAGAGGTGAATATTTCAACATATTGGGCGGATTTATTTCTTGAGATTGTGTTCACACTGCAAAAAATTGTATTTACACCTCCATCCATTCTCAATGGGAACCACCTCCAGACATGGTCTGGCCAATTCTAGGTATATTTACACCTGCATTAATATGTGTTAATCCTTATCCAGAAATAGATCACATTAATTAATACCAACTGACTTGTATAAAACCTTACTTTGACGTGGAAATATACTATTTCTAAGCAAAGTCTAGATGTAATATAAGTGTATATGCACCCAAACCTGTGGTGAATTTTTTATTCATGACGAATGTGATAGGAATTAAATTTAAATTTAAATTTAAAACAGGATGTGATTTATGATTTATGATTGTGATTCTATAAACAGTGTCAAATTAGAAAGAAGTAATCATGGCTGTTCCTGACTAAACCCTTATGTGTGCTAGCATATCACTGACTAGGTTAATTTTAAATTTATAAATCAAAGGTGAGTTAGTCTTTTATGAATCAAACATAAGCAAACAGTTGGAAATCGGAAGTTCATTCAACATTTTTTATCAGTAAAGCCCATGTAATGTGGTCTTTGTGTGTGGGGATGTAACTGGTGTCAGTAAATCAAGCAACACCAGTTTCTCCTCAGTTAACAATCTGTGAAGAGTCACAGCCTCAAGAGAGTTTACATCCACACACACACATACACACACACACACACACACAGCCAGTCTCAGATGATCTTCTTCAGAAGTGACAAGAGCTTCAGGATCTTTAAAGGAAAACCTGTAAATCCTTACAGAACTCCGAAAGACCTTTTAGCGTTGCTCGGAATAACAATTTTCAAAAAGTCTGGCTCGCTTTGAAGGTTGCTGTGAATCAGTGTGCAAACAAAGACTCGTCGTAATTTATTCAGAGAGCATTTCTGCTTTTGTTTTTTGATGTGATGGATTGACTTCCTGTCAAAGATGAAATGCACGCTTTGACAGCCACCATGATATTTTGAAAAAAAAAAAAAAAAAAAAAAAAAGACAGCGGAGCAAATGAATGAAAAAGTAATGAATGAAAAGTAGATCTATAGTTCTCACAATCCACCTTCACGTGCATGACCGGTGTCAGATTGTATCTGTGGCTGTTGCACAGTGTGTTGGCTGCCACGACTGTATTTGTACACTCGTTTCTGTGCTGCCTGCGTGTGTACACAGCAAATTTCACTCTGCTAATTGCTAAGCTATGTGTTGATTTTTCAGTGGCAATTATTTGAAACTGCTGAGTGTTGATTGGAGGGATGTGTGCCGTCTGTGAGAACAGGTGGAGCTTCCTGGTGGCGGCTCCAAAAAAATGTTACATGAAGTCTAATGGGTGACTGGTGCATTGTGAATTTTTACACTCCAGAGGTCAACCACAGGGCTGAGATGGGAAATCTAACGACACAGGTATTACATCAACAAAGTCTGCTATCACTGACAGCAAACCATAATGAGAAGTAGTTATGATTTGTTTTCAAATTTACCCACAACAGTAGTTTTGCCTAAATCAGCAGCACACATTTCTGAACGTCTCGCATCAGCGGCTCAGCAGATGCAGGTTTAAACCCCACCACCCAGCTCAAGTGTCCTCAGTTCCAGGGATGCTGTTCTGTAACAGACTCTGACCTCTGACCTCCCTGGAGGGGCCCGGGGATTCGAGTATCACGTTGATATAAAAGGACAAGGAGAATCATTTGAACAGCTTGTCATTTGTCATCAGCCTGACTGGTTCTGATGTGCCTCAACTCCTCTCTACAAGCAGAGGTGCAGCGGAGGGTCAAAGCACAAAAAGTCTGTTTGAGTGAATGTTTCATTCCTCAAATCAAAAGATAAAAAAACCACAAACAAACAAACAAACAAAAACAGTTCATCTGTGAGGGTGAAGGATTTTCACAGGGGGGGAAAAAAAAACACATGAATGACTGCTTTTCTGATAATTGATTTTTTTGGGGAGGGTTGTGATGATCAACAACTGGAGGTCACAGTTTGCCCTTCTTTTCATCCCCTGCCTTTAAATCAACCGAGTCAATCTGCCTGCCAGTGAAATGAAAACCATGAATCCATCATCTTTATTTCCTCCCACGACAAACACTGTTAACTTGTTTAATTGAATCACATGTTTAGAAGAGGAAAAAAAAAACTGGAGTAAAAAAAAAAGGAGGAATTGGTGAAGCTTGTAAGGCCTATGGGACCGGGGTCTGCGAGAGTGTTAACAGCAGTCAATGCACAGGCAGCCTGCATAGGGAATACACACACACACACACACACACACACACACACACACACTTTGCTGCTCTGATCTGCTGCAGTGGCGGAGTGCACTGGGATACACACTCTAGCCTGCAGATACAAAGCGCATTAGGTGTCTGTGTGTGTGTGTGTGTGTGTGTGTGTGTGTGTGTGTTAAACATGCACAGCATCAACAGAGGCAAGAACCCAGCCTGCATGTGATATTTTACAGGAGGGTAGGGGGAAAAAGAGAGAAGAATGCGGAAGAAAATCCCCAATTTCCACTTTGAGTAGTGCTGAGGTGTTCAATGGCAGTGGCAGAGGCAGCACACAGGACGTCCACACATTCATTCACATGATTCATCCCCTGGTTTAGGATTAACATTAAACCATGCTCACACACTTACCGATCTGAACGCTGCTCGGGAAAGCACCCATTGTCAGTCCCCAAAAGCCCGAGAATATCAACAGAAACCAGTCGCGAGAAGAAATCCTCATTTTGTTTCGGTTATAAACTGATGAGAGACATCGAGCAGGTTTAATTAACACCCCCGGGGCAAAAGCAACATCACAGAGGGTTTTTTTTTCTTTAAAAAAAAGAAAAACAAAGATATAAAAAAAAAAAATCAGATGCCCGTTAAATATCCATGTCTGTTATGGCTTCTTTTTCTTGGATATCCCCCCGCAGAGCCGCTCGTTTGTACCGTCAAACTGCGTCCGTCCGTCCGGCGCTGGAGATTTTGCGCACAACACCACCAAGATGAGAGAGAGAGAAACAGAGAGAGGGAGAGAGAGAGAGAGAGAGAGAGAGAGAGAGAGAGAGAGAGACAGAGAGAGGTGATGGAGGGGTGGGGGGAGGCTCAGCCAGCGGCGGCCAGTGCGTCTGGATGCGGCTCAACTAACATCACAGCAATAACACACATGCGCCTTTTTTCAGCGCTTTTTTTTTTTTTTTTACCCGACCCGGGCAGACAGGAGGGGCGTCAGTCAGTCCGCTCAGCACCGAGCGGTGGAAAAAAAAAAAAAGTCCCCGCAGCTTATTTAACACCAAAACTTCCAGAGCTGCTGAATCGAAAACACACAGTCTCACAGATACATTCTCACAGATACATATTCTTATCTCCAACCTAGAGTAAACCTCACTGTCCTCATCATGCCCCCGTTATTCTGCGCAAAAAAGTGCCATCTTAAATGCATTAAATCGCCCCAATTAATGGGATTATAAGGAACAAGCTCCAATCTACAGTGTTTGTTCCTCTGCGAGCTTCTGTTTTGCAGGATTAAAATGGCTTCACGCTGAGTTATACAGTCGTCAGTGGGTGCCTTGTGTCATTAAACACATGTATGAAACCACTACCTCAATTAATATTAGTTTTATTGGTCAGTGTGATAAATGAGGAAAGAATAAAAGGAATAAAAACATACAAATGTATTAAGGACACACATCACATAGTTGTGGTACAGCAGCATCATTTGTATTTGCGCACAAATGTTTGAGAAATCTATTTCAACACAAGAAAATGAATATAAATAGCACAAACAGTGATTCTCTACCGTGTCAAAGGTCATTAACGAGCCTTCAGTGTGTTAACATTAACACTGGATATGTTTTTACTGTTTTTCAACTAACAACCACAAGATGCTGGGTCCAAGAAAACACATCTGTAGACTGTGTAAAAAAAAAAAGTCTCCATGAAGTCACCCATAGGTTTCTGAAGGGCAGTTGTGAAGCTCTCACTGGTGCCACCTTGGCAGTTCCTGACTCCACCAGTTCCCGCCTAATCCAGAAACTGGCAAAGACATGGAGCGTGGGTGGAGCTGAGACAGGCTGAATGAAGCCTAGTTGCTGAAACCAGCTGCCAGTGATGGCACCCACCTGTCACTCA
Source organism: Protonibea diacanthus (assembly GCA_028641955.1). NCBI lineage: Eukaryota > Metazoa > Chordata > Actinopteri > Sciaenidae > Protonibea > Protonibea diacanthus. Next base: position 14,471,880 of record CM053990.1, read on the forward strand.
AAGCAGCCATGCTCTAAATTATGCATAACTTTAAGCCTTAATATAATTTGAACAGACGAGTTATATAGAAATTCATCGTTGCCATAAACTGGGACATTAGCTATAGAGACCAAAACTATTTTTTGTACCAGGCTGTAAACATTTCTGTTGTAAATGACATTTTAACATGAGGCCTTACGGAGATTCACTCACTTTCGGAGCCGTCCTCGAGTGGCCATTCATGGAACTACATTTTTTTGCCATGTTGGCTTCTTTCTGCAGCAATGGAGACCATTGTTGAAACAGTTTGGGTTACTGTGATCATTCCTCCTTCACTGGTTATGAAGACATCGTTTCCTAATATAATTGGAATGTAAGAGACGGAGGACAAAATCTACAAACTATGAAGAAAAATCAGCTGTCGGTTCACCATTTGTGTTCGGATGAATCAAGAGAGAGACTGCAGTTTGTGGGTGTTTCTATTATTTTGTATCAGTGAAGATAGGCTAAATAATAGAAACACCTCTCTGTGTCAGAAATGCCACACATCTGTGTAATAAATATCAAGCTAGATCCAGGCGATGGTTAGCATAAAGGGAAACAGCTAGCCTGGCTCCCAAAATGTTGCACTACTCCTTTAAGCTGATGGTTTAGAGAACTACATTTTTACTAAATGCCACATGCCACATAATTTCAGTCGGTAGCAGCATCACTTCAATTTGTCTCCAGAAATGTAGTTAAAATAAAGTCATTTGGAAGTTTTGTCGGCATCCTCTATGGAGAAATGAAAACCAGCATTATGAGAAGCGTAGGCACATCTCCTTGAGGGGATGCAGCTAAAGTAGGAACCGTAGGAGATGGTGACGCTGCAGTCAGCTCAAGTTTTGCTGATTTTGATGTTTGTAGCTGCCTCAGGTAGACCTCCTTTAAAATGAGTAATTATATGTGAGAGAGAGACACTGTTGGAAGCAGCGCAGGAAGTAGATTTTGCCGGGTACCATCACTAAACTATTTGAACATGCTGGAAAATCTGAAAAGTTCTGTGAGAAACAGGATCAGCACACACTCGTCTTCCTCGAGAAACCTTTTGAAATTCAGCCCGTCACCCTACAAAACAAGCTGCTATCTCTAGTAATATTAATGGAAGCTTAAACACCAAATGCTGAATTCAATTAGCTGAAACCTTGCCACAGAAACCATACTGATATTCATGAGATTTTAAAAGGGAATTCAACTCTAATTGACCAAGGGCAGGACATTTCAGCTTCTCTGCTCTCTATCTGTTGAAACTCTAAAGCATTTTAGAGTTTCTGGACAATGCTCCTATTAAAAACTAATTTCCTAAAATGAAATTTTCTGTAACGCGCAAATAAGAGGAGGTTTAAGGTGGAAAGGCCTTTTGTTACACGTGCTGCTCCCAAGGTCAGGAATGATTTTGCATGTTTTTCTGTATTCAATCATATTTTGTGGCTGCATAAATATCAATAAAGATTAATTTTATTCACACATTTTGAGAAAATGCGGCTGACATTTGGAGAAACAAATTTCATTCCAGTGAATACGCTTATCAGTCTGTCAATACTTTATCATGAAGTCATTTTTAATGTAATTCTCCAACTTATATTTCATGTAGACCAAAAAAATTCAAAAGTTCATCGTTTTGAAAATATTTACTTTGGAGGATCAGGAAAAAAGCACACAGTTGCTTCCGGTTTGAGGCTGTACAATAAAAAAGTAGTAGAGAGATTTAGTCAGTTCATCTCCAGTGGGTATCGAACGTCTGCAAGCACTTTTAACATTTACAGTTTTTATTGTCTCGAGGCCGCCTGAACACAAAACCCATTAAACCAGACATCTTTCAAGTTATGTTGATCTAGACGCTGTATGTTGTTGTTCATTGTTGCTTTTATATATACTATATATACACAGATACATATATAAATATACATCTATTTCTTCACCTACTTGTGTGTACATAATCCTGTTTATTTTTAACTATCTTTGAACAGCTTCATTGTCATTAGCTGTATGTCTATTTCTATATCCTGAAAATGGTTTAGCCTACAAATTCATTAGTTCATTCATTGACTTAGTGTGTCCACATGCGTGGGTCAATAACTGATTCAGGTAATGACAAGAAAAGTAAATGTAAAGCAAGTGGCTGACTCTTTTCTGGTAACACATTATGATAGTACATTATCTATATGAAATATGAGAAACTGTAAATCTCTGTTCCAACAACAGTTTCTTTATTAAAACAAATGCAAGGATTTTTAGTGCCTGAACAACAACTCAACAGGACTTTACTGTGTACAAGAGCATGGAGCTGACCGTGGTGCTGAATGTCTCTGACTGATTAAAAACAATAACAGTGGTGTTAAAATCAACATCAACATGCTCACTAATTAACAGATCAGCCATTTTGTACAGCAACATCCAGATAGACAGACAGACAGATAGATAGATAGATAGATAGATAGATAGATAGATAGATAGATAGATAGATAGATAGATAGATAGATGCATCAAGGCAACAATACTTTTTCTTGTGATTTTCTTGTGCTTGCCTGCAAAAAGAAATCTTTCATGTGCAAATAAGACAACAGTTAACAGCGTTTTTAAGTTGTATGTTTTGTCCAATCTTTAGAGATGTTTATGCTTACAAGAAATGTATCATCACAACTGAGCAACTGAGCAGGCTCTGAGACTGTTACAGTAAGTGGTAATATTGTTGTCAGTGCAAATTTTCTAGGTGTGCACTGATGGATGATGGATTACTTATTCCAAGTATGGGACACCCATTAAAAACACATAAAAAATATCAGACGCAGAGTCTTGCTTTGGATAATGGATGGCAGTAATGTAATATATAAGTAAAATCAGTGTTTCATGTGCACTTGAGTATGAGTATCTATTTTTATCATAACTGAACCTTTCTATATCTTCACTTGTATTAAAGAGAGAGCTGTGATAAGCTTGCCACCATCACAACTCAAAATCTGCGTTTTTAAATATACATCACTGCAATCTCTACCCAGCATTATATATTACACAGCTCCTGCTGCACCATCCAATTTATTGAAGTGCAGTTTTTTCGAGCACGAGACGACATCATATAGATGAGGCATCAGAGTGATGTATGTCAGCCGTTTGCATCAGTCTTACTGGCTCTTTTAAATTCAGTTCATTGTTTCATTCTTCTTCTCGTACCCTCAGAGTTTTCATGGAGAGGCGTGTTTAATCAAGGTGGCTGTATGAATTGGCACAGAGCTACTACTTTATATTTTTGCAGAGGTTATGGCAGAACATGTGAGACTGTGTGAGTTTTTCCTGAAGGATTATGTTTTGTTTTCATTACTCAAAACGAACCCTAAAATTAATCCTGACACATGGTCCAAGACACACAATGTTAATAGCTCATTAGCATGTGACATGTAACATGGATACAGCTGATAACAGGCTAGCAGAGGCTGACACACGACAAGAAAGCAGCCTGCTAAATCAAGAACAGCTGAGGGACAAATTCCTCTTTGTGACCTCTTTAGAAGAGGCAAAAATTTAGAACAGATGGTAACTGGAGCAGATCAATGACTATCTGGGAGAGATTCACAAACACCTTTGGAGTACTTGTGCTTCACTCAAGTCTTTCTAGTTTATGCCTCTTTTGCTATATTTTAGAGCCAGAGGCTCACAGTAGTCCACTTTAGCTGTAGCATTAGCATCCTTCAGGAGGTTTATTGGTAGCATTAGTGGGCAGTGACTCTCCATCCTTAGTCTCAGCACCCGCTGTGCTTGTTTCTCCACTGCTTCATTCATTATCTGAAGTTCCAGCTGTTGAGGTTGTCCAGCTTGGGTTTTTTTTTCAGAAAATATATATTTTTTTAAAAAAGTGACTAATCAAACACGAAACTCATCCTACCAGCTGCACAGTTTGGCATAGATATTTATAAACTCACCCAAGCTGGAGAAAGCAAAAAACAGCTAGTTTAGTGTTTGTGATGAATGCAAATATACAATTTTAAAACATGCATTATCGCCTTTATTAGCATCAGTGAGCTCTTGAAATGTTTCACAACGGAAACATTAAGGTGCGCCTTTTTAATCTGAAAACTGGTGGAGGTGGTCGTGTCAGGTCGTACGTGGACTTATGTGGACGTGACGTTTCAAACTTTTATAATGTTACAAGGGACGTGTGAAGAGAGTGAAGAGAGAAACTAGAAATAGGACGTTTGAGAAATTAGCAGCTGCATGAACTCGGTTCAGAGGGTAAGTTTCAGTTATCCACGCTGACTTTAGTTTCTCGCCTTTCTTGTTGCTTTTCCTTCCTTCCTTCCTTCCAACCAGTCTCCCTACTTTTGGTACTGCAAGCTACTTGCATATATACTCAATGGATGTAAACCTTGTGGCAGCTTTGTGAGCTGAATTGATTTTCGAGAGGAAAATCATTGCAACATTACACCCAGGTCAGTCACCTGAAACCACAGGAAGCCAAGAAACAGCCTCTTAGAATCACCCTGGCTTATTTATTATATACTACACTGTATTGCCCCCTGTGCATCCCATGCATGTGCAAGTTTCCTAAATTTCATTTTACAGCTCACTGTAGAATAAACAGTGAGTGACTGAACAGAGGGTGAGATTTCAAATGTTTTTAGACATTAAATATTTTTAAATCTGGACCATATTTGCAAACTGGGACTAGTGTTCATTTCAACTGTATTAAAGTTAATGTTTAAACAGTCAGGAAGCTGTTCATACACTGAGCATGCACAGTGACTGGATAATGGCTCTAAATGGCACAGTATGTTAAAACTAGACTTCAGAGGAGCTTCTCTAACACTGCTGCGACTCTCCCTCACACTCTGCTCCCAGCGGACGAGGGTCTGAATCTGACCGACTTTATGAATGAGGTGTGTGTGTGTGTGTGTGTGTGTGTGTGTGTGTGTGTTTGTGTGTGTGTGTGTGTGTGTGTGTGTGTGTGATGGATCTCTGCCATAACTCTGGGGTTGAACAGATGGGAAGCCTGCAGTAGGTTTTTCCTGCTCACATCAGGGGTGACTGAGAGTGTTGTTCAACCGCTGTTAGGGAATCCCGCACACACACTGTTGTTCTTTATATGTGAGTGTGTGTTTGTAAAAATATAAATAAATAAAGTAAAAAAGATCAAAGTAACACTTTCTCTGAAGTGCGCATCTATGTGTTACAGGGATATTCATAGTGGATCATAACACCTTTGACTACACTGAACACACACAATGCTTTCTGATGCTCTATATCAACAGAAAGCATTATATGTGATTGTAGTCATAAGGCATTATGAATGCATTTTAATACACTATGAATGTCCCCATAACTCACTATGTGGTCTTCAAATAAAGTGTCACCATCAATCAAGTTGAGTTTGAAGCTCAGCAGTACTCATCCAGCCTCCTTTCAAAGGACTTGAAAATTCAGTTTCCAGCTCTTGATATCCAGTGTTTCTAAGCTGATATGAAAAGTTTAAAAAACGTACTTCTTGACAATGTCAAGTAAAAAGAAAAAGAAAACAGATGACAAAAAAAAAACAAGAAAAAAGTTGTGGGCGCTTAAAAAAATCACTTCTCCACCAGCTCTCTTCCACACTGCAAAGTATCCTTTAAACAAAACTGTCTGCCACACCCAGAGGGGAGTCTGAATGGGACTTCAGACACTTATAGACTCATATAAGTATATAGACAGCACACAGATAATCTGTGCACCGTGTAACATCTGTGTGACAAGAGGCTATAATTAAACTGTTTCGAGAGGAGCTGTGATGAAACACTTGAAAAGTCACTGAACGTTAATTTAATTAAGCTGAAATGGACAGTTTGGACTTTCAGTTTGGAGGAAAAAAAAAACAAAAAGAGGTTGAATTGATCCGATGTTCGATCCATGTCAATGTTCTTCTTAGAACCTAAAATGACCTCAGTGCAGAGTGCAAAGACAAGATATTTAATGTTGCAACGTATAGACTTTATTTTGTTGTAAATCAACGCTGATTGTAAATTTCTAAATGTGACATCTGCAACATGTTCAAAAAAAGATTCATAGAAATCAGAGAAACATAAGGGGGTATGCCAAAAATTAACACTAAATTAATGTGACCTTTGACCCCTCAGGTGGGACAGCATGTAAAAATCAGCAGGCCTTTCTGAGGATAAGACCCTACACAGCACTGGGAATGCTTTGGAAAACCATTGTAAGTAAACAGTCTGTTGCTGCATATAAATGTAAGTGAAGATTCCACCGTGCAAAGAAAAAAACAGATATCGACAACGTCTAGAAACGCTGCAGACTTCTCTGAGCCTGAGCTTGTCTGAGATGGACTGATGGAAAGTCTATTTCAAATTTCCAAGTTTTTGGAAACCATGTCATGTCCTACGGGCGAAACACTGGATTGTATGAGGCATCACAAAGACTATATCGTCTGCATGGATCTGACACCAATAAGCACATAATGTTTGTTTTTGTTCGATCCATAGTTTGATCCAGTTCCCAGGTCTACAGACTATGTGAAGGTATTTTCTACTCTAACCGACATTTTTACTGTATTAAACCATAAAATTATGACACAAAGACATTTTGTCTTTCTCTGGTTAGCTGTGATGATTTATCAGTAAAGGTTTTAGGCAGGTGCAGAGACAGGCAACTATCAAATTTGGAAAATTAGCTCAACAGAATAACAGCTGGAGAGAGACAGAAAAAAAAGCAACAGACAGTATCTGTAGGAAATACATAAACGGCATCTTTAATGACAGAATATTCCAGCCGGGGGTCCAGCTCTTTCAAGCTCTGAATGAAGCTGCTTTACTGGTTATGGGATTTTAACAGGTGCTTAGTTTTTCAAGTCTGTGCACCAGGGTCCTTCCTGTGGCTGCCGGCTGGCAAACATCACTAACAGCGCTGCCAGGAGCGAGTGGCACCAGAGGAGCTGCTGTAGACTGTCACAGGTGGTCTCCCCCTGCTGGTTTGACGCTTGCCTCCCTCCTTTCTCATTTTCACTAGTTTCTGATTCCTCTTGACGAGGTCATTTGGTGATGAAATGGTGCATTTCTATCACGCTGTTAGAGTACAAAAGCAAACAGTTTGCTTAAGTAAATACATCTTGCATGACATGAACACACCCAGGTGATTCAAGTGCATAGAAGGTAAATGGAGCCGCTACGGCGCCGATTTACCCAGAGAAGAGGAAGGTAGAAAAAGACAGACACCTCAGATAAAATAGCATACAAGCACAAGAAACTGTGCATATTCTACTGAGTGACTGACTGACTGAAACCACCCAGCAAAGCTGTATAGTAGTAGTTTCTCCAGCAGCAGCCTGACACACCACCTGCTTTCATCCAGTTACAGTACATCTACCAAAGTCAGCTCTGAAGTGCAGGAGGAAAATCTGCAAAAACCTTTCTAACAAATTCTAAAGTATTATTATTATGCCCTTTGAAAAACAGAGCTGAGTTCTCATTATATGATTATAATGTAATAACATAATAATGTATGATTCTGAAACATGTATAGATGGAAAAAATTGTCCCATTCCAAACATTTTAAACCTTGAGTTGCTATGACTAAAACTGACATACTGAACAGATGTTAACGAAAAAAATGTCTTTTTTTCTGCTTTTTTCTACATAAATCTATTAAACATTCAATCATTTTGAGGATTTTAGCCCTTTAAACTGCTGTTATTTATGAAAAAACCGGCAATTAAAGGGTTAAAATCCTCAAAATGATTGATTGATATTTGGTAGTTTTGAGCACAGCCCAAAGTTGTTTAATAGATTTAAGTAGAAAAAAGCGGAAAAAATATTAATTTGTAAAGTTTTTATAGAAGTTTTTTGGATGTGGGCATTTTTGTCCTTAATTACTTAAGAGGGTAGTAATTAGAATAAAAACTCCAAAATTTGAGAGATGTTGTTACAAAAAATAATGCCACATGCACTAACATAGCCAAAACGATGTCCAGATAAAGAGGAAAAATGTCCGTAGTGACGCATGAGGGTTAACATGTTTTTTTTTTTTTCGTGCGTCAACTGCCGGCTGTCATGACTACGCACAAAGACATGAATAAATTGTTAACTTGTGGGGAAAACTGCTATAAAAAAGTACCTCCTTCACAGCCTCTTTGCACCATGTGTCACCAGGTCAGATTTTGAAGCAGCTCTGCTGGATGGCTGTATGGTCAAATCAGGAGGAAGGAGCTCGTCTAGAACAAGCAGGAAAAGCTTTTAGAGTTTTTTGTGACGCAGGATGGTGCAACGCATAAATGAAAGGCTGATTAAAAAAATTACTTCCAACCTGTTAATCCTCATCAGCCAAGCCAAAGACAGAGAAGGAGGTCAAGAGGCAAAATAATGTTAAATTCACAAAGTGCTACACAAACTATTCTTGGTAGCTGACTATGTACAACAGCAGTAGTGATTACTCAATGCATGAAATTCAATTTCCACTGGAGAAGCCTTCATTAAAAATTTATCCATTCTACTACTTTGAGACATTTTTGATTGCTTTGACCAAATTTACTGAAGATTTGTGTCTTGGGATGAAGAAAATAAAAAGCTTTGACTGGTTATAAAATTAATTTTACAGACATCCACTTGTTGGGCTGATTATCGTCAGAGTTGAAGAGCAGACTCCAGGTAAAACATCAAAATACATCATTTGTCCATGCTCTCTAGGACACATTTAATGGTGGGAAGATGTCATTTGTCTCTGTCTTCAAAAGCCGTTATAAATCACTGTTAAAAATAAATAAATAAATCTGTTTTGTAATGTGACAACGTTCTAGTTAAAGTTTGATTTGCTTTTGGCACAAGGATGTTGACTGTTGTTGTTTGAAACATGAAACAAAAAGTGTTTGGTTGACCTCCTTCCCACAGTGACTTCACATGACTTCCTCTGTTGTGCCTGTCTTTTGTCAGTTGAGTGTAAATTATGGCTTGGTATCTTTTCAAAAATTACATTACCAATACCAATAATAGTACCTTTAAAGTAATATTGATACAATAGAGTACTGCAAGTGAAATGTCTCCTATTTTTGGATCTGGGTAGGAAAGGATCGAATGCTATTGTTTGACTTGAGAAATTTCAATACTTCTTGGTACTGGGGGTTATTTCGATCAATAGAAAGATACTGAGTACCGATACCCAACTCTAGCTTAAACGTATGTTGATTTGGAGCATGTGGTGAAATGATTGGTACTGTTGTTCCTGGGAGCAGAGCCTCCCTAAAAGCTTAAGTGCTGACATTTGGCCCAGGAAAACAAAGCTCTGTCACCGGTCATTACCTTTGTGGCTATCAATCACAGTTAAACAGGTGACATCCAAGGGGAATGTGATGTGTTTAAATCAGAGTTTAGATGTGCATTGTTAAGTGACCAACGTTGCTGCTGTTGTTGATTGTGTGACGTCGCTGGTGCAAAGCTCCACAAAGTGTAAGTTTGTGAGGAGTGTAGAGACAGCAGAAACTTGTTTTCCTGCATCCTGTGAGTCACAACAATTATTCCCTTATTGTGTCATAACAGCATCTGGTTCATCGTCATCAAGCGCTCTGAGGCATCTCTTCCCTCACGGTTTAAACCTGAATCCCATTTTCTGGTAACTCCTAAACAGCAGGCTCAAGTATGCAAAATGGTCTCCTGTGATCGTGTTTCATTGATCTTGGTTCAAATTCTCGACTCAGAAAGCATTTTCTTCTGTTATGGAGATTTCATGTTCATCACAAATATGTCTTGATATGAACCAAATGGCTTTAGCTGCCTCAGCCGTCACCTCACCTGAATGTTTTCATGTGACACACCAGGAGAGAACACTGTGTACATGTTTGTCATATAATCCTGTTTATGCAAAGCCACATTATCCAATTTGTAGTGAAGGCACATGTTTTCTGTCCCACAGTTCTTGCTCACATCGTATCATTCTTGCGCTGTTATGTCATGAAGGGAACAAAGAAGCAAAGGTGAAGAGGAGGACTGCTTTCTCTTCTCCTTCTATATGTAATAATAAATATCAGACCCAAGCACGCACAATCTGACACCGTCGTAACCCCAGTTGAGTCACCCAGATTACAAAATGAGGTAGGAACACCATAACTGCATGCGGCCCCATTTAAATTGCCAATTGCCTGGCTTTGTGTATAGTGCAGGACGCATGTGACTAGTCATGCAAGATATTAGTCATGCGACCTGATATGGGGATCTAGACCACAGCTCAGGCAATGACTTGGTAGCGTCACCAATCGCTGTAAATAGGGTCCTGTGGGCATAACTACATGGTGTATCAAGTAGGCTTACATAAGCCCACTTCCACTAGAGAAGACTTTACCTTCAGTGCAAAGAGGGGGACAAAGAGCAGAACAGGAGGCGGTAGAAACAGCGAGAAAGAATTAATTTGTATCTCCTCCACATAAATATCCTACGACTGGATCAAATGTCAAATTAAATGGCTGAAGTCTGGCGAAGGCGCATTATTGATTTCCACAGCCAGGCGGTAAATGGGGGGGAAATAAGGAAAGAATTAAGGACAGAGGGTGATTTGACTGTGCTAGTCCCAGACAATAAGCGGCCCCAGCGCTAGAGCAGGCAAAAAGAAGAGAGATAGTGGGTGGGGTGAAGGAGGACTGAAGAAAATGAAGAAAATAGAAAGCGACAAGAAAAGACAGAGGGGATACGAGGCCCTGCAGCAACCCCTGAGAAAAGCTCACAGAGGCGAGGACTGACTCACAGGATGCTTCACAGGGGAACAGCCATTTCCACTTCCACGTCAGAGCCAGCAGACAGTCACCCCAAGTCAGTGTTTTCTCTTTCATCTGGCCCATCCTTGATTTCTACGTCAAGATTTGTGTGACAGCTGCAACAAGTCCTCCAAATGAAACAGCAATATATATTGTTCCGCATCCGTGAAAGAGAGAGTGCTGTAAAATACTCATCAAGCATCAGCTGATGAATATTATTAGAAAGATGTTTCACATGGGCTGTGAACCTGGTGTTCATGTGATCCCGATGAGTCAGGTTTACCCTGAATTATCCTCAATTCTGGGGTCACCAAGAACGCACCTATATGCAAGTTTAGGAAATGGTGCATTCATCTCATATAAATCCAGCTGAATGGCTTTCATCATGAAAATAAGTTTGAAGCCTTTAAGTTGTGTATTATGTAAAAAAAAACAAAAACAAAAACAAACCATTTATTCAGTGCCTTAAAATGTGAGATATTAAGCCTGTGATCGTTCCAGAGAAATGTTTTATGTTCTGTATTTACTTATATATTTTACTTTCTGCTGGGTTGTCATCATAGCTCTAATGCACTGATTGCTGGATTTTTGGTAGGTTTATATTGGTGTATTGTTGTTTCCCAACTGGGGGTACTCTTTGTACCACAGAAGGCTGGGGAAAGACGGCTCATTATCAATTACACTTTGGTTTAAAAAAAAGAATGCACATATTTGTGTTTGTGAGGAAAATCCAGAGCCATACTTACTAACTGAGGCTGATCGTTATTATATTCATTCCTACAATGACATAATTATCTTTTAGCTGTGAAAACAAGCAAACTGAAAGACATAAATAGATAACTTAAATGGCTAATGGCTGAAACATTAAGTGAAGAGAAGCCTGGCTTCAGCACATTCAGCAGACGCGCCCACACAGTCCTGGAGCTGAGAATACTGCTTATTTTTACCCGATTTTGACACAAAATTTCATAAACTTGATGATATTTTTAATCATTCAAATTTGTCTGGGTGGTTAATAACACATTTTTCTTTGGTCAGAACTCAGAACATATTTATTCTTACTTTACACAGACTTTAATTATCAGTGACAAAAAGTTATAGTTTTATCAGTGTTATGTGTCAGATAGTTCCTTAGCTGGGAGTAATAACTTATAGGAGTTATTGCAGTGAACCAGCAGAGACTCCAGGAAGTCAATACCTCTGGCCAAAAAAAAAAAAAAAAAACTATCAAATTACAACTGTAAAACTACAACATTTAGGTTGGAACAAAAAAGATATAAAGTGACCAGTAGTGAGCTTTAAAGGTGCTGGTAGGTCTATTTTATTACTATTGGACAGAGCCAAGCTAGCTGTTTCCCTTTGTTCTTTCTGTTCCTGTAAACTAACCCATCTCCTGACTCCAGATTAATATTTATGACAGATTTGAGAAAGGACGTGAGCATATATGTCAAACTATTCCTTTGATCTGAGATTAAACCAACCAGGAACAACACAGTTTGTTAAAGAATAACTGTGTCAAAAAGAAAGCTTTGTTCTTCTACTTATCCCGTGTCACAGTAATGTCAGCAGATTCCACAATAAAAAAATGATGGTCGTATTGTTGTATCCACTGTGAAATAAAAGACAGAGGCTGCTGTTGTGTGTATGACAGGTGGTCGTATCACGCTGCTCCGTTCAATAAGACAATCCATACGGTCAAATATGCAGCGGATGTCCTCCATCCTATATAATCCTACAGAACATCTAAGACAGCCGCTCACCCCTTTGATGCTCAGAGAGGAAACCCTGACAGTAGCTCTGTCATCTGGATGGCTTTAAAACATTTTAAATGTGGATTCAAGGTCTTGCCTTTAACCATTAACTCAGTCAGGCAGTTATTCCTACAATGGGAATGCAGTGTTATTCTTATTTAACGCCATCTTTTACAAAGACCGCTCACAGCCCCGTAACTGAGCTCAACCAACAAATTCTTGTTCCAACAAGACAGCTGGAAAAACATATTTTGCATATGAGTGCTTTGTTTATTCCATTTAGAAATTCCCACAATGCAAGTTGAATGTGTTGGCAATAAAGGCTAATGAATAAAGCCACCCTGAAGGGAATCTGCAAGGATATTACAACCCCAAAAAACACAACCGTCATACTTTCACACAGAGAGGGACCTTAATACAGTAAGACCATGTCACTTTAAAAAAAAATCCTTTCTTTATTACCATTTATTATTTCATAATGTGAGTGCCAAGCAGCTCTTCTCTGAAAAAAAAATAGGCACAGAGTCTTCATCTGATTCTTTTTATTTTGATATTTTGCTATAAAAAAGGGTCTCTGGATAGAAACAAGACTAACAGTCTAAATCCCTAGGAGTGGTACAAAGCGCTGCAGTTACACCTCATTTGATGAAAGTGTGACGTAGTTTGGTTGTAGTGTCTCACTCATGAAACATAGATTTTAAATCAAAAGGTTTCATTCTCTTGGCAACATGAACGTGCTCAGCAGATTTCATGGCAATGGGATGATTCGATTATGAGATAATCTTGTAATAACGTAAAGATGTTTGATATGAGGGTGGAGATACAACGCAGGGGTTCATGCTGTTAATGTGCTGTGTATATTTCATGTCCATTACATGTACACGTGGACATTTTGGATTGATAGTGATGATCACTTAAAAACACCAGAGGCCAGATTATTAAAAGATGCTTTTTTCCAACACATGAACTGATATTTCTAAAAGAAGAAGCTCACTTAGGGGAGCATTTATAAGAAAAAGGATGTACAAGTGATGAATTTTATCCTTCTTTATTGACACTGGATCCATTACTCCTTTTTTATTTGATCACGATTTGCAAATCACTTTGTAAAGTCTGTTTTAAAATTAGCTCTACAGATTCATCATTGATCATCCTTCTGACGGTTAATGAGTGAGATGTCCGATGATGGTTTACAGGTACATGTGATGAAGTAGTATGGGCGCTGTAAATAGCCACAGCTGTACCTAACAGTCACATGTAGCAGACAGCTGTTCTGACACCTAACCCAGTTGATTTAATTGCACTTTCTTCTTTGCCTTTCTTCTCTCTAATGAGTTGCGGAGCAAGCACAAGTATCGATATAGAAAAGGATGTTCAAGAGCATTTCAATTTACGTCTTACTGTGGGAATGGAAATTAAGCTCATACTGCCGGGTCCACAGTGATTACGATTTGTAAAACAGGACGAAGCGTACGCTTTACAACACCCGTGAAAAGAACGCATATGCAAATCGTCGTCTTTGTGCATACACACAGTTTTAGTCGTGAATCTACACAGAGTTTCATGCATATGTTGTGCTCATCCTCTGGGTTTGGAAGATGAATGTTAATGTTATGGATGTTCATCTCATCATTCTCTTTGGTGCAGTTGGGTCACACATGAGAGGAAAAAAATAAAAGTTAAAGAAGTGTTCTTCCACCACAAAACTCCAAAGATGATCATGTGGTGTTTGATGATGGTGGTGATCTTTTGAAGCATTTGCTTGTGTCATGTGTCGCAACCCATTTATTCGCCTGTCTGTACATCATGCTTTAGACCAGCTGCAATTACTAATTATTGTTTGCATTGATTCATCTGCCAATTATTTTTCTTGAATAACCAATTAGTTGACAGTTTTCCCATAATAAATTGTTCATTCTGGCCAACCAACACGTCATAACCCAAAAGATGCTTAATGTACTATCACATCTAAGAACCAGCAAATATTTTGTATATAGAAATAATTTAGACAATCTATTCTAAAGCAAGTTTCCACTCTTGACCCAGGGAATAGCAGTTGGACTATCTTAAAGTATTCATCAGCAAATTTAAATTGGCTCAGTTATGAGTTGTTGAAAGTAAGTGGAACTACGATTATTTTGTCTGGAGCAATTATATGATGATGCAAGAATACATTTTTTTCTCTTGGCTAGCTCAGCGAATCAGCGCAAGGCTTATCGACGCCATGTTCATTTGATTTGGGAATTCATTAAAATTGCTGCAGCCCAACTTCAACACATCAGGTGCGGCGCAGGTGTGTTCTGATCATCAAGCGGCACGTTGCACAGGGACCATCTATTCTTCAAGTAAGCAGCGAAAAAGCCCGAACACCATTATGCTCTTAGAAAAGATGAATAAGCACTCAGGTTTTTAATCTTTAACGAGTGGCTCTGGTTTACTCAGGAGAATGCCCTCAGAGGTGTACATTAAACGATTTTAATGGAGACAATTTTGTGGCGGGTGGTTCTTTTCCTCCGCAGAAACAGCATTAACATGCACCTCCTCGGGTGCGATCCCTCACTGCTTCTATAAATGCTTTGGTTGATACTTACCCATCTTTATTGTCAGTGAAGATGGGTTGAGCTCAGGAGCTCCTGCAGGAAGAAGGTGAGTAATATAGTAATCCTAACAAAAAAAATGCTGTTGATAGTAATTCTCTTATTGATCTGCGCCTTCCCCAAAGTGCCCACAGGCACACACCAAACTCAAAAGACTAAACCTGTTTATCCCTGCAGGCCGCACAGCAAGAACTTGAATCAATTAGTGCACCACAGAGAATATATTTTAGAGTTGCACTGCAGTAGGAACAGTGCAGCTTAGCTACATTTGTGTGTTTCTTTACTGTCAGTCTGACAGTTTCCTATAGCCACCAGCCATCTCTTACTGTGCAGACCAAGTGGAACCCATTGCAACAGCACTCCGCTTTCATACCCCCAGGATGGTGTACACATATATTATTCGTGCAAGTGCACATGCGCATGTGTGTACGCGAATGAGTGAAGCAGTATGTGGACGCCCGTGTGCTGCCATGTGTTATTTGTAATCTTGGTGGCTGCTCCAGGCTGGATTACTCTGTGTTGTAAGTAGAAAACAGTCCTGGTGTTTTATGATAAATACCCTTTTCTTGCCGCCAACCTCCCCATAACACACACACACACACACACACACAGTTAGCTCTAAACCAGGTTGGCCTCCTCGCTGATCTCACACACACATGACATTTTCTGCAGTGAAATTCATTTGTTTTCCACAGAGCTGTAGCCTGTATTCTCATCAACTCGCTCATGCTCGTCTACTAAAGGCTCTAGGGCACTGAAATCTGAGGTTGGCCTTTCCTGGAGGGACAGTTATTTAACTTTAACCAGGCATTTAGACCAAAATATTCGCAAAATAAAATGCAGAAGGCTCTACTTGGGATGGCGTATTGCTTTGGATAGTGGTGAGATGATGAAATGTGATCCAAAAAGGTCACTTTTTGGCTTTGAGGTCACTTTGGCTGAATACTATGAGGAAGAAATTTTACAGCACTTAAAAGAAGAATTCCCCCAATCATGTGTCAGTCAGTTGTGCTACGCCCACACCTTATCACATTATTACATTATGTTGTGGCAAATGCTGAGAGACTATTTTTCTGGGACAAAGCTGCGTGTTTGCTGTGGCTATTTGCTTTCCCACAGCAGGTAAGGAGGCTGAGATTTGTCATGCAGTACCAATAAAGTTAAAGTGTTACATTTTGAAAGTCTCAAGGGACGTGAAAATGAAGGACGTCAAAGAGGAAGAAGTGAAAGGATACACACTGTCCATGCTCATTTCTTCTTCATTCATAGTCAATAAATATGACTTTGCGCCTTGAAATTGAAACAGTTTTCAGATGTTAGTTTTTATTTGTGCACAGAGGCAGTAAAAAGTAATAAAAGATCATAAAAGCAGCTCTCTTGGTGAGTTACATGAGTTACCTCATTGTCTGTCTGCCTGTTAAATGTAAAGCTACAAAGATGATAGTAGATAGATAGATGCTAATCTGGCTCTATCCAAAATTAACAAAGTCTGTCTACTACCTTGTTTAATTAACACTTCTTTTGCTTAATTCACACAAAAACAAAATATCAATCACATTCATTCAAACAGAAAACAAAAAGTATTTCCAAGAATGTCAAACTATCTCTTTGGATTTAAAAAAAAAGAAAAAAAAAAAAAGATTGACATATTCTTGGAAATATTAGCACATAGTCTACTGTTCTGTCAGCTTTATACTACCTTTAAACTCCATGACACCCATGTTTGAATGACAGATGCCACTCATGTCAAGAGGTTCTTTACAAAACTTGTGTTATACCCACAAGCAGAGCCCAGCTTGCAGAGCCGAAGTGTGAGTGCTTCCAAAGTGAAATGCATCAAAAGCTTATAAAAGATTATTTCTGGGATTTTTAGAGCCTGTCTGCGTTCACTCTTTTGTCTGTTTTTTCCCCTATGACATCTGTGATTGTGTGAACTCGCCTGCTGTATAACAACTCCACAATGAAACCAAATTTTAGAGGAAAAAATATCCGTCAAGGCTTTTATTACTTCAATAACTCAAATAATACAACCCTACTTAAACATATCCCTCTTGACCTTGACGTATGGTAAATAACCCGAAGCAATCAAAGTCTACAGGAACGTTTAAGTCAAATGAGTTTCAAGATGCGAACAAAGACAATGAATGCAGCTTTTGTTCAGGGACATACTGAGTCACCACAGCCCCGAGCTCTGCCTCCAGATACACCTCCCACTTCTTATACGAAGATTCGACATCTCTTCCCTGATCTACTGGTTCATTGATCTGCACCCTCCAGCCTTGGCTGATAGCTTCACTTTCTATGCAACTGGAGGCTCCTTGAAGCATGAATCGGGAGGAGTGGGGGGGGGGGGTTGAGTTCTTCCTGCTCATTCTTCTCTCTGTTTTCTTTTTCCTCTTTTATTCTCTCCATCTCGCTTTCTTTTCCATCTTTTGCTCATCTCATGAATATAAAATGTGGAGTCCCTGCAATGCGCTTGGTTGCTGCCACTGCAGAAGGTCTTAACCATTAGTGGGAATAATCCATAACTATGAACTCCTCTGTAAGCTCCTTTCTGAATTCTGCTCTGACTGGCAGAGGTGGGCTGGAAAGAATAAAAGCCACCATTATCAACCATTTGGCTGTGTGTGACTCACAGAGCGTGAGTCATTATATTCTGTGGAGAATTTGACCTATAAAAAATAGTGACTTTTGTAAATAGCTTAATCTATTTGTATGCTAGAACCTTTCCTCAAGTCCCCAGAGTCGTACGTCTGATAATGCAACACAACTTCGGCTGAGCTGAACCAAGGTTACTTTTGTGGCTGATGAGCATCAGCGCTAAATCTCAGCATCTTAACAAAGGCGATATTTACATTTAGCCCTTTATGACCAAATAATAATAATAAAAAAAACTAATCTAAGCTAATGACATTCCACCTCAGATGTACTTTATGTTTAGGGCCAATTACAAAATGCTAACATGCTAAAACATGCTTACATATGATGGTGAACATAGTAAACATTGTACCAGCATGTTAACATTGCGTGCATGCTAGCCCCATCCTGTTAGTATTTAGCTAAAAAGCAAAGCTGTGCATTAGCATACTCCCACAGAGCAGCTAACGTGACTGTAGACTGTTATTTTAAAATGAAATATTTCTGGCTATGCTAGCAGCATAATGACCCTCATCAAAAGACCTGCAGCAGTCCACAATCCACACACATGCATTAACTTCACAGCAGGCAACACACCACTGTCCTATTTTTCCACAAAAGCAGTAATTTTATTAAATTTCCCCCCTGGAGCTCTATCAGCCTCTTTTGTCTGTATCACGCATCCTAGGTGTGTACTGGTAGTATTTGATACAACGCTCCACAACATGATCGCTGTGTGCTGAGCTGTACAAATATTTTATTTTCAATCCTTTTTAAAGATTAAACCTGTTAAAAGGTGGTGAAGATATAATGTATCTCCAGGGACAACTGACTAACAGCAGGAGGTCCCACTCAGTAGAGATCCAGAGAGCTTCGTCATTAGTCTTTTTTGGCCAAAATTAAGATTAGATTGATGATCCTTAACTTCGATTCTTATTTTCAGGTGATTATGCAGTAATGAAAACATAGTTATGAATATTATATTCCATTTCTGCCAATAGGTCCTCTTAAATGTGAGACATTGGACCTTTAAGGGTCCAAGTTTCTTCTAACTCTGTTGTGACTGGCTCGAAGCAATTTGGCAAGCAACCATGGACAGAACACTGTCTCCATGTAATGTTATGTTTTCAACTGTACCTCTGTTAGCGCTGTCATGACCTCACCGCTGACTTTAGATAGCAGCCTCTGCAAAATTGATTTTAAAAATTACTGCATTAAGAATAACCAGGGCACTCACCGAGCAGAGATCTCCACTGACACCAATAGTCAAGTCTTCTGTGATATGCAGATCTGCAAGCACAACCACAAAAGTCTGTATTACTATTGACCTATCTCAAGAAAGTGAAACATAATTTGTGTATCTGCCCTAAGTTTTGGATTGAATGAGCTCTTTGTCAATGCTATAGCCTTTCCTGATGATCAGCCAGTTTTCCCGTAATGCTGCAGGCACACAGTAAAATCGCCAGTGTCAATATAACACTTAAAGAGTTAATTTTAACACTACCTCAGTGAACATATGGTCCCTATCTACAAAGTGTTAAATGTACACTGAACATAGAGTTAAATTTCCAGAGTCAATTTTACTCTGGTAAGAGTTAATGTTTTACACTACACTACACTGATAAGTGTTAATCAAGTTTTACACTATGTAAGAAGTAACACCCATAGTGTTATTCACATTTAACACTAAAGAGTTAAGTGTTACGAAATAACTTTTCCAGTGTTAAACCTACTTTACACTATGTTGATTATGAAATTACTCCAAAGAGTGTTGATTTTAACCAACTCCTACCAGTGTTACATATAATCTACTCTCTCCCAGTGATACGATACAAAACTTAATCTTTGCAGGGGAAAAAAAACACACAATTGTATCCATACCTTAATACATATTTATTCCAAGTAAACATGAAATATTGGCATTACGTGTAAACATAACATGTAAAATCTCAAATCTTATCAGTCTCCATTATAAAAACATATTTTCAGTTGAACGCTGGAGAAAATCTCATGTTAAACTTCATAATACTGTATTGACATTTCTCACAGCCGTGAAAATGTCTTTAAAGTGCATTTATAACGCTACACACTGAATCATTTTAGCAGTGTTCAAACATGAGTAGACTTTGCCATCACCTGGAAACAATCAACCAAGTCAAACCAAAATTTTCCAAATAGGTCACTGAATGAGATATAGTGTATGTGTACAGATGTTTTTCACAACAAATACAGACAAATGGAGGTCTGCAAAACTCTTTACAAAAACCTTCATTGTGACTGGCAAAGATCTTGGCTGTAATCCATCAGTATGGTGACAGAAATGTATCTAAGGTTGAATAACAATAATAACTTTTGCTTTAATAAAACAATCCACCCTCAGGAAATAATGACGAGTCAATGATTTTCAGTGAGAGGGAATACAAAGTCAAAACCAAAAACTCTGGTTAAGGCTGCATCATATGGCAATATGGTACTACAAACAGGGAAACATCTGTTGAACCATATGCCATTTGAACATCCATTGGTTTAAAATAGAGCAACTCTTGAACACTGAACACCTTAGGTGCCTGGGATGGCTTGTACAAAACCTTGAATGCATGGAAATGTTCGTCAAAACAAATAGTTTCCACACCAGAGCCAATAAGTACAACTTGCTCATCTTTCACTACAATAGTGCTGATCTTACAAAATACTGGCAACTCCTCATTAATCTCAAGACACACTACTAAACCAGGGCGATATTCAGAACCATAGTGCTTTACCCATTTCACCAAAAGAACATTGGCACATGTGTCTACATTTAGTTTGGCAGCAATTTCAGGACCTTCTTGCAAATCTGTAATCTGTAACATCTTCCCTGGACCAATAGTTACTCTGCTCAGGCTGAAAGATTCCCAATGCAAGGCCATGTATTTCTGGTGTTTTCTGGCCAACGTCTTTGTGATATTTTTGAAACTTTTGAGTTGAGTTTTGAAAAAGTTATGCTTTGCCTCGTAACGCATACACCACATGTGCAGGAGTGGTCCTATATTTCTTATACATCGAGGATAATGCGTCATGAAATGATGCTTAGGCAAGAGATTTCTAGTAGGAAACAGGCGTTTAAAAAGCTGATGATGGTCAATAATGATGTGCTTCAGAAAGATGGTCATACCAGTTGTTAGGATGGGAGAAAACACAATATTTACTATCTGCAGCAACAACATTAACAGATGCCAATACTCATTGTCTCTCTGCACTAGATCACCAAATATCAACGTCATGTTTCGCAGTAAACACCAGGACTGAATGGCGTTCAGGCCCAAATCATTGCTTCCATCAAGTAACTTGACTGCAGGGGGGCGATTTCTCCTCTCAGTGTACCCATAGTTGAATGACTCTATTCTACTGGCCAGTTCTTTAGCAGTTAAGAAGTTTTCCTGTAAATACTCCAATACGAGTTTCACTTCTAACTGTGCAACACCCTCTAAAATGTCATGCATGATGTCTACGGAAAAATTATCAGCTGTGTTGAAATACTGCAGAGTGTTTAACAAACATGAACGCTTCACACCATATACATGAGGTAGGTGTGGATTTGTTTGTGCAGTATGACAATGTTCGGCAAGCATGTCTTTAGTCCGTAATATCACGTTTTGGTCATCTTCACAGAACACAGTTTGAAATTCACTCTTCTCAATGATACAAAAACGACAGCAATTTCGGGCACTGAACGATTGCACAAACCCAAACAGTCCATGTATACCAAGATTATCGCCGGTAACCTGCACAATACTGCCATGAACTGCATCTTTGAACAAGGGAACTTTGATCCCATCAGTTTCAAGCATTTTCAAGTCATTTATGATTGGCTCAAGGATGGTGTCAAAACCATAGGTTTTAATGTCCTGGGCATGAAAAAGTGCACACAAATGTATGTTGATTAAACATGAATTTAACTTTGGTGGAAAATTTCTCAGTGTAAAATATATACCCCCCAATTTATGTATACCCTTTTTGGAGCCTAATGGATTAGCAGTCTCGAACTCATCAAAAAATAACTGAATTTGCAATGCATTCTTTTTTTGAGAAAAAAGAGGATGTCTCTTCACATACAACCCATCATTTATGTCAAAATACACACCATCCTTGGGAGTGTGGCTTGACATAAACATATCACTGAGGTTTGGATTTCTGAGAATAGATTGTAATGTTTCTAGAATTGGAACATAGGCAAATTTGTCAGTTACAACTACTTGATCATAAGTTCCGGTGCTTCTGTTTCTTCTATTTTCAAATCTGACACCAAGTACTTTTTCAACAGGCTCAACAGTTTTCCATTTTTGTTCAAAATATGCATTACGTTTTGATTCAGTGTTCAATGCAGTAAGAGGGTTTTCAAGTGTTTTAAAAGTTTGTTCAATTTTAGCTTTCACATCTGTATCCTGAGAAGATAAACATTTCAAAGCTGCATCTTTAGTTTGACTCTGTACCTCCATTATGACTTCTTCCATGGATGATACAAAATTGTTTAAAGTGGACTGGCCTACACCAGCAACTTGAAGCTGCGCAATAGCAGATGCACACATATCACGAGTACTGATGTTGGGTGCTGGCAGGACATTTGAGCTACTGGCCGCTCCTTCAAAATGTTGTGACCGAGTATCATCTGCAGCATCATAACTGTCTACAATGTTATCAGTTTCAGCTTCACTCTCAATGTTCTCAGCATGTTTAGAGTTTAAATGTTTCCTGAAACCTGAAAAGGTACCAAGAACATGACAACATCCTCTCTGTGCACATTTAAGGCGAAGTGATTTACCTGGACATAAACCATGAGTCAACCGCAGATGCCTCACAAGATCATTGGTTCCCACAAAATGAGAGTGGCAAACAAAACAAATCAGGCCCATGATATTGATTGAAAATCACTCAAATACAGATACAAGAGCTTTTAGTGAAAAGTGACAAATATGTTGCCCACCCATCTATTACCTAGTGCAGCAGCCTGGCCCTAACCTCAGCAACACGTGGGCTCTCCTGGACTTGACCAACATCTATGTTGTAAATGGTTGTCTGTATGAAGGTGTACATGTTGTGGAGCATCTGGTTATACATGGTACCAAATACAAAGTGTGTTTTAAAGAGTTCGTCAAAAGCTCCTAGGGTACTGGTTGACTTGCACGGTATGACCTGCTTGTCCAGAATAATGAAGAACTCATGGATGGTGCTCCTCTTCATCCCAACAGCAAGAAGATACGGTTGAGTGGTGCATTTGATTGCATCAACATGTTCTTGAAGACTGGTTCCACTCTGAGGATAAAGAAGAAGTCAAAATTAAAAGTTGAAAATCACAGATTAAAAACAGTCCCATTCTCTTATTGCCATCTGTAAAGATAATCTTCATAAGCAATAACACAAACCTTCTTGAACACGACAAGATGTTTCTCAGCTTGAGCTGCAGACACCTTGCCTGGTCTTCTCCGGCCTTGGGCTGAAGGAGGTATCAGGTGGAGGAGGAGGATAATGGATGCAAGATCGCTGTCCCAGCCTGTATTTAGAAATAACAGCAAAATGTACTGTGTTATAATTTAAAAACACCATTATTTTTGAATTACAGCTGTAACAAAAAAGATGAGGGAATAAAACAGGAAAAGAAATCAACCCCCCCCCCCAAAAAAAAAATAAAAATAAAATAAAACACACACTACCAAGGGCAAGAGTGTCATCAATTTCCTCTTCATCCGGTGTAGCTTCAGCACAATGGATAAGCTCTTCAAGGTCACTTGTAGAAGGGAGAGCCTTACACTGATCAACCACCTTTTGCTTGAATGTTGTTGGCCACCTAGATAGAGAAAAAAAGTTATTTATGATCAAGAAATTTAAACACCCATAGATAGTGAGAAACAGAGACGATCACTGTTAATTTACTAGAATAATAAAAACTGAGTGCCACAAATATCAAGGAACCATATTTCCATTGGCATATTAACATGGCAATGCCAAATCCCAGAATTTCCCCACTGTAAGGTAAGTGTAGATGTGACACAGAATGAAAACAATGGCCATTTGGAAGACCTCCACATAAACCCTCAGCTGAAACCACTCTGTTGTGACTAACCTTTCCATAAATCTTGCAGCTACACCTTCTCCAAACTGCAGGATGAAGTCTTGCTCAATCTGCAACAGAAAAATTAAATACCAAAAGCTTTTTTAATTGGGACTGACTGGAAAAATATTACGTTCTATA
Source organism: Protonibea diacanthus (assembly GCA_028641955.1). Classification (NCBI taxonomy): domain Eukaryota; kingdom Metazoa; phylum Chordata; class Actinopteri; family Sciaenidae; genus Protonibea; species Protonibea diacanthus. The sequence continues at coordinate 14,495,826 of CM053990.1, forward strand.
TTTAGTAGTTGAGCAGATACAGAATGTATGTATACACCTAAATGTATGGATGTGCAAACAGTTTGAAAGTATATTTATTCAATTCAAGAGATTGAGAGAGAAATGTTGCTGTTAACAGTAATTCACACTGAAAGGACAATTGGATGTTTTAATGCAAAAAAATTAAATTACCAGGCCTTTGACATCTTTGAAGCGGGGAAATTCAGTCAGGACATCTGAGGATTTCTCTTCATCGAGGACCATACTGCGACGATGTTGAAACGTCATTTTCATCTTCTGCTTGATAGTAGCCTCGTCAGTACAGTATCTCATTAAGGCCATGGCCTCCTTGCATTGCTCTTCATTTAAGGTCATCTCAGGACTAAAGGAAGCCGCTCTTCTGGCTAATGGCCCTCCACTCAGCTGGCGTGATGATCCTCTGCTCTCTGATGAAGCACTTCTTCTTTGTACAGTTTTAAGCCGCCATGCCAGATAGCCACTGCCACTTTCACCATCATAGAAATGTTCCTTCGAAAATACAAAAAGTTTATTAGTTCCAACAGCAGCAAGATAGTTGAAATTAAGAAGTTATATTTATTAATGTAAAACTGGATAATTGGTGTGGAAATATAAATGCAACATTTTCATTTTTAAAATTAGTTCTCTAAACTATTTTATTAGCACATGCACACAATAATTTGCGCTCAGTCTGCAAACCCTTTAAAATGCTTACATATCCATTTTTAGAGTAGGGATCCATCAAGTACGGGAAGAGCTCAACTATGCCTCGAGCGTACATCTCTCTCACATTCCGTGGCGGGGCCGTCCTGACAAGAGTAAACTCAATACTGTTAAATGACATACTTCCAATGATTTCAAACAAAGCCAATAACAAGAACAACATAATAAATGTTTTCAGCACAAACACAGAAAAAAAGTTCTCACAGAGACAACCAAATTACCCATGTGCTTCTGTCATATCAGCCACAAGTATGTTGACCATTTGTCGGCGTGAGGAGTCGCTCAGACTTTTAGTGCGGTGGTACTCTTTGATGATACGGTCACCCCCAGGTCTCCTTGTTAGCGCCAATTCAACCACCTGTGAAGTGGACAAGCTTTTCACAACTGACAATACATACACTTAAAAATCTAACAAAACATGGTAACTCCCAGAGTAAAGAATTGCAAAAAAGATTTCCTACACCAACTTACACGTTTGGCCTCTTCATCTGCCCTCTGTCGCTTTCTGGATGGACTTTCACTCTCCTCCAGTACGATTGTGTCATCTGAGGTGCAGGACATGATTTCGAGGATGACTGTGTCATCACTGCTACAAGCAGACAGTGCACTGGAATTTGCATCATGGGAACTGCTGGACAAAGTTTCCTTGAAATCTGTAGTTCAGGATAAAGAGACAGGACAGAATAATACCAATTTGTTTTATTTTGTAACAATAAAAAAGTTTAGTTCATCATTACATTCCATGGATTATAGTGAGCAACTATACCGTCATCAAACTTGATGGTTAGTATGCCAGTGCTGGGCTGCTGCGCTATGTCAGTGAAGACCTCTGCGTCCACCTCAGTTCCTGTTTCATCAAAAACCTTGACACCTTCATTGACTGGCGGAACTGAGAACTTCAAGAAAGCTATGACCAAAAGAACAAAACAAGATTTCAATCAATACAAAATGCTGAAGGCCATTCTCCAAAAACACATTGATGCATTAGTAGCATGGTCTGAGGTGCAAACATGCACTGATGCAAGCATCTTTCAATGGTGTACAACTTAACAACTTACCACCAACCACAAAACTCAGATCTTAATTGCTGACCCCTTTACATGCCCATAGGGTAGCTTGCCAAAAGGTTAAGACGATTATTTTCAATTAAAAAAAACAACAACAACAAAAAAAAAAAAAAACAATGAACACACCAACATGCTTAGTTCCTTTTAGTTTTACCAACGGTGTGCAACTGACAGTGTCATACTGGGTACATCTTACCAGAATTTAAGAATTCCTCAAAGCTTGGCTCTTTTATCTTGACATATTTCTGTGTATTGTAGATTCTGGTTTTGATCAACATGATGGTATCTGCAAAGACAGCAAACTGAAATCTACATTATGATACACAACACCAGTACAAGCTGACAACCTGAAAATTGCCTATTTCAGCTTTAAAAATCACAAACACAATTCAATCTTATATCAAGTACATCAACTTATTACTTACCACCAGTGCACCACAGTACATTCTGAAAGAAAAAAGAAATGAAAATATATTAAGTAGGCTAAACCTGATATTATCAGAGCAAATTAAAACCCCTGAAAGATGGATAACATAGCCTACTGTTTTAAAATAGTTTTCCCCCAGAAAACGTGTCACTCATCTACTGTTTGGACCAGAGTGAAAACACGTGTCTGAACACGAACCGAGTGCTGCGCACCGTGCGAAAGCAGCTTAAACCAGCCTTGTAGCGCTGCTGCTCTGGCTAACGGCTAACGGCTAACAGCTAACAGCAGCTTACTGAGCCTCTTGGTGCCGCGGCTCGGTTCACGTTAACGAGGATCGAATAGGTGCATTCCTCTCAGTCTGCCGGTGAAACAGCGGGTCCAATGAGCATGTCCGCATGTCCGTGACATGTCCCTGTATGCTCAACCAAATTGTGACGTGACGCTAAAGCGATTTGCTCGGCTCAAATATAAATAATAAATACGACTGCGTCGACGAATTTTTGTCGTCATTTTACTGAAACAAATGTGCAAGTATGACACTTAACACACCACAACAGCCCGTCCTCGCTGACATTAAGGTTACCTCGTGTCGTTTTTGTTCAGTTTGGTGTTGCGTGGTCAGCCATGTGGCTGGTACATTTAAGCTAACCACCGACCCGATATCACGTTAGCCATTTGAAATGCGGTATTTGAAGACACGTAGTACCAACATTGACTAATGTGGTAAATGACTACGTCCCTTTATTCTTATACAAAAAAACATAACAACGGCAATAGTTTATCTAGAAAAACTTACCACAGTATCGATGCGACGAAGATGGCGATGCCAGAGTCCACGTTCTCAGTTTGACCGGGGAAGTTGATGAGCGGAGCTTTTCAGAGTATTTTTTTTTAACACTTGGTGTTGATTTAACTCTGAGAGAGTCAATGACACTGACAGAGTAAAACCACTGTCAACTCCGATTATTTTCACCAACACTGGACGTTTTTTTGTTCAATTTTACTCTGTCCATTGTTGGAATAACTCCGTAAGAATTAAAATACTTTGACACTGCATTTTTTACACTGGCAAATTTACTGTGCAGGCAGACAAACAACACCAACAACATAACCCCTGGTGGAAGTAATAACTTTTTTTTTCAAACTATACCCTTTGCTTTTTTAGATGGTAACATAACTCATTCTATTCTTCCATAACTTTTGTATATGATTCAAAGCCAACATGCGCTACCCCCCCCCCCAATCACCAATCAGCTGTAAAGACTTTAAGTTATTACAGTTGGAGCCATGAATCTGAATCAAAGCCAGCCACAGTGATATAAAATTCTGCAGAGATATATATTACTACACAAGACACGGCTCCACTTGTCTTGCTCTCTCTCTCTCTCTCTCTCTGTGTGAGAGCACCAGGGAGCTCAGGAGGTCGACCTGCATCCATCGATAACTTCCACCGAGTGTGAATGATTGCCGCCAACGTGCCAAAATCTCTAGAAGCAGGAGGAGAAGGATGTGAAGATGTGGAGGGAAGTGAAGAGACAGGACTCCCCCATACATGAGTTTATCCACTGAGACAACGATGAGACAAATCCTCACATGTCCAGGGTCCTCCATGTGTTGGGGCTGCCATTCATTGTTATGTTTCTCACCTTAATACACACACACATTCACACTCCCGTCCACAGAGGCAGGAGCGCTCATATCGGCCTCGTTCTGAATACACACTGTGACACTCTCTTTTCTGCTGACAGAACAAATGCCTGCCCTATTGTGATTAAAGCTGCTGTCAGTGGGTTTTCATCAGAGGCTTCTCCCCCCGCTCATTCTGCTGCGGTTCTCTCTCGCTTTTCTAATTTCTCAGCTCTATCACGCAGCTACATCACTGGAGGCACGATGGTGCTCCAGGAGAACATGGAAGACCTGAAGGGGACAGAAATTGGTAACAGCCGAGGTGTAAGCTGAAATTAGAGATACTAAGGTTACGAGAGGTGTAGATCAAGGTGTGCGTATAGACACTTTAATATGTGGTGACAAATCTGGTACATGATGATTTGTCTGCAGGGGCGGGGGGGGGCAGGGTACAGTACATTGCTACAAATCCCACAGGGCAAGAAACACAATGATCAGACAGGATGTATGCAAATAAATTGTTCTACCTGATTATCTAAAACCACTCTGAGTGGAGAGATTTGGAGCGTCAAATTTCATTCCCTGCATTCTGGTGAATGTTTACGCACTAATTTGTACCTTTTCTATATCAATTTATGATGGAAATGGCTTTATCATGTTTATTATTATGTAAAGTAAAATACATTATTTTTATAAGGCATTATATCTAGCAGTTCATCAAAATCAAATTTGTCTTTTTAGAGATGGACATCTGTAAGTTGTGATGGACATTTAAAATAGACAGTTTGGGTAATAATTTCACTATTCGCCTTTGGTTTCACCTCTACAAGTTTGGCTAACCTTAGACGTTACTACATCATCATCTAAATATTCTTACAATACAATTCATTCATTCTGGAAAACCTCATGGATGATTTCCAGAAAAGTGTGTCTCGTACTGTAACCATGATTGCAAAAGCTACAGAACCTATCTTCTCTATATCTTCTAGTCTTTCCAGTCCTGTTTAGGAGAACTGATTATTTATAGAACATTTGCCAAGGCTCCAAATAAGTCCTTGCAGATATCTACATGCAGACCAAAATGTAAGACGGCACAGCAACATGTGTGAACACATCTGTGTATACAGATACCCAATGTAGCATTGCTCCACATGCATGGAGTGTAGCTACACCTTAAGAGTCTACCATAGTTACCATCTTTAATATGTTAGTTTAGCATTTCAACATTAGTTTTGTAGGTATGTATTCTTAAACCAAATGGAAACTTTGAGCTGATGATGGTACTTGATGATCACCAAATGTACTAGGATTCATCCTTATGGGACTGACCAACCAACATTGGTATTCCTAGCGCCATGCTGGTAACAGCTACAAGATGAGCTAACATCTAGTCGGATCAAAATTGAATACCTGCACCTTCTGCCAGAGAGGTGTTATTTTTATAACTCTGTGAATAAAACCCAGAATGAGAAGAAGAGCGGAGAAAATGGAAAACTGACCTAGCATGAAAGTTTAGATATAGGAGGATAGATATTGAGCAGAGACCAAGTTTGGATTTCTGAGGAGTTGATGAACGATTCATTTGCCTGCACCAGGTGGTTTGTTACACAGAACCATCCAAAGTTGCTTTTGGAAACTGTTTGGAAAAGGGCAAGTACTTTCAAAAAGTACAGGCCAGGTGATTGGATATTTACTATCACAGGCGAACTTCCACCAATCACATCAACGAAACATAGTCGTGAAGCTCTTAGCAAAGTCATTCAGGAGAAGAGCAAGGACATCTTCAAGCCTTCAGTGTTATTCTTTGCTCTCAGTTGAATGAAGAAATACCCTCCAGTTCGAATATAACCAATGTTAGCAGTATACGCTAACCCCTTTAGCATCCTGCATAGTTGCAAACATACAGTAGGGAAAACAGCTTCTCACACATATTGCAGCTTAACCACACATGTAGCCCATACCATAGCTGCTAGTAGTTTGTCATAGGACACTTACTGGTCTGTAATCACAGAGTTTGGACGAGTGTGCAGCTTGAAACCTGGCAAGGTGGTTCCTTGCACACTCTCGTGTCCAGCTGCCTTACATGATATTTAGCATGCTGAGTAATTTTAACACGTCTTCATTGGGAGGAGTTCAGAATAATGTAAGCCTTACATTCAAAAAGCATAATGTTTATTGTGTGGGGCACCTGTGGTGGATGATATATTTCTCCTATTGTGTCCAAAAAAATATGTAAATGAGCAAAATCTCTGTCACGGTGGAGCTGCCCATGTAAAATATTGCTACACTTGGATGTGGGTTACACTATGAATGTGACACCATAAATATTTTTGCCTGCTTGAACAGACTGTTCAGTGAGCTTTACTCTCCACTACAGTGCCTCCTTAAATACATCTATTTCAAAGCAAAATATTCCGAAGCGTATCTGCCATTTCTGCACAAACAGAGAAGCAGGTATCATTATTCTTACAAGGAAAGCAATATGTTTCCTAAAAGAACGAGATACAACACTGCTGTGGTCAATAGATTACATTGTATGACAGGCTGGCTGTATTGCATGATGAATTGTTTCTCATTACATTTCCAGTTTAGGTTTATCGGAGTTGTTAGTCCCATTACACAGAGCTGAGCTGCACACTGCTGAGCGGCAAACAATGCCAGACAGGCACCGTATTCCAAATGTAGAGAAAAATAATGTTGCTTTATTTAATTATTCAAATGCAGTTTTAACTATTTGAGTTTGCCTATTCGACTAATATTGACTAATGGCACTTTGCAGCACACAAATGAAAAAAAAAATGTGCTGTTGGACTGCAGCTTAAATGCCCAGAGGTCCTTGGACTGAGTGGGGGTAGGGGATGTGTTAAGGGATGTCCAGCAAACAGACCACTTGACACCTATAAAGTGAATGTTTTAAATGTTTCATTGAAGTTATTTCCTGCAGCAGTGAGTACTAAATATCAGTACTTGACAGGAAATAAACTCCCAGAGACCCAGGCTATTTTCTGGCACTGTAATTCTAATTAAATAGTCTGTGTAAGAACAGCTTTTCTAATCACAGGTCTCACATTTAGCACTACCATCAAATGAGACAGCTCTATAATTCAACCGTAAACAATAATGGATACAAACAATAAATATTGAAACTCTAGTTCTATGTTAAAAGGCAGAGCTAATAATGGGGCAGTGGAAGCTTAGCCACCCATCTTTGTGTATCTGCACACTGAACATTTATGTGTTTGTCTAATGAACCCTTGCGCAGGCTGCCTGACAGCGGCAATGCTACTACAAAGCTAATAATGTCATCACAGTCTGCAAAAGCAGAATATGTCGTTTGTCCACGTATTCCCTGAAGTGATATTGCAATAGTTGGGTTTGCAATAGGCTTGGGTACAAAAACAACTTTGGTTTGGTTGGTAACTTGGTTAGGTTTAGGGAAAGATCATGGTTTTGGTTAAAATAAATACTTTGTTCAGGTTAGGCAACCATTGTCGTCTTGGTTACAATAATGAACACATGGTTCGGGTTATGGAGTTAGAGAAAGTTCCAAAGGGAGGGGCAATAAGCAATGGAGAAACGCCCTCTGCACCCAGGTCTGATGTGTAGAGCAGGTGACAGGAGTGAAGATGTTGGCATCAGCGGGTTTGAGGTGGCAGATAAGTTTATGTATTGTGGATGGCTTTCTAGGTGATGATAATACAAAACTGAATTCTTTGTTGAATGGGGAGCCAGTGGAAGTTGTGGAGGCCTGGGAAGATGTGATCTCTGACGTGTGATCAGCTGTCATTTGGATGCATTTTTAAGGATTTTGGTGGATGTGCTGTACAGAATGCTGCAGCAGCAGTTGAGGCGTTGGGTGATGAAGGCATGGATGAATGTTTCAGCAATTGAGAAGAAACATCACTGTACTTCCTTTGTTCCCATCATAATTACTAGCTAGAGGGCTTTGTCACTTGAACATGAATATGAAATCATTTTGAGGCGCACACAATACATTGTGTGATTTTGGTCTATAGGCCTAACAAGACTAGAATCAACTGTGGTTCCCAACCATTGACAGTACAGAGAATGGACAGCATATCCAAGAGGTCACCCATAGGATTCTGAAGAGCTCAGAGTGTGGTGGCTCTGGCTGCCTCCATTTTGGTAGTCCTGCCTCTTCGACCTCCAGGCTAATATAAAAATTGATAAAGACGTGGATCAGTGGTGGACATGAGGTGGGCTGAATGACGCCTGGAACGCCTGGGCACCCACCTCTCAAGTTGTGAAGATGGACATTTTATTATAGAGACTGACTCGTTCTGTAACCAAGTCCGTTCTGTAACCAAGCTTCAAGTGGCTGTTTGAGGAATTGCAGTTGTTGGCAGTTCTGCACAGGCTGGCTTTACTTCACAGCCACAGAGGTTACTGCTTGTTCCCAGCACAGCCTCAATAATAATGCACAAAAGAACCATGAACATTATGTGAAACAACAACAACCACAACAACAAACACGTGCAGGTGCCATTTAAAGACAAATCACACCTCTGCAGACAGTTTGGGGTGCAAAAGGAACCACAGATGGTGGTTACTATTTCATTATTATACTATTTCAAGACCTTGTAATGGGTGAATGCCGGTAACTACACCCCCTGCTGTGACGTGACAACGCAATATTAAGCCGTGCAGCAGTAACACATGCAAAACAAAAAACAACAAACATTTTATTGTAAGAACACCCTGTGACACAAGATTGATTGACTACAGACCTCTGCATAACAGGTCATCTAGATACAGTATGACCTGCCCCTCACCAGTTACTGTATATGGACATGTGATGGGTGGCACAGTTGAGAGATACAGATCAGTCCTAACACTCAAAATCACCCAGGGAGAGTCCTTCTCCCTTTTCACACCAGACACTCAGGAAGCATCAACCACGCAACAACAATTCTACGAATTGCAAAATAATTTAATCTATTTTGTTTCACAACCACTGTAGTTTCACGTACACACTTGGAAGGGGAGGGTGAGGCAGTACTCGATTGGTTGCAATCTGCATCTTCACTGCTGGATGCTATTAAATCCTACACACTGGACCTTTAAGACTTTTTTTTTTAAAATTCATATCACTGTGGTACAAAAACATGCTGTTCTACCGACACCCATACTCCAGCTGCTCCTGGCTCACAAACACTGCCAGTAGTACAGGTCGTCCTGATTGCCTCAGCGTGTGCGTGTTTTTTAGAGGACTAATATGCAATGATGATTGACTAAGCCTAACTCTGTTAGAGGACAAAGCGTGTGAAACAGAACAAAACCTGCGACAACCGAAAAATGGCAACGAGCCAAAAGGCTCTGCATCATCTTCTCATTTCCAGGAGCAGGCGCTTGACTGATCTACTGTTATTTTCTCAATTATTGCACTGCCAGTGAAGGGTAGGACACTCATCGGGTCCATTGCCAACACACCATCCACTCCAGCAGACAGAAACCACAACCTCTCTTCTCTGATAGCGACACAATGGGCTGAAGCTTCAAGACGCCCCTCAGAACTGATCAGTCTGTCCTAGCCACCTTGAGTTTTAGTGGAGCCATATATCAGTCTGACATCGCAGATTACGCCATTAGACAAACACTTCTCTCTAACTTCTAAGCTAGAAGCCTCTTGTCCGAAGTAGCCCTCAAGTGAAAAGAAAATGTGCTTTACTTCAGCCAGAGTTTACTTTGGGCCTTTTAATCCGCTAGACTCAAGGTTTGTTGTTCTAGCAGTCTGGTTATTTATGCATTTAATACTCAGAACAGATGGACTGTGAGTTGTAAAAACACCCAAACTCAATTTACAAGTCGTAAAATTATGTCTCATCCCAATCAAAATGATTGTTGGACAATAAATAATTTTGTAAAACTGATGGAAATAAATTACGCTTATTTAACATGTAAAGCACCAAATTCATTACAGCTGTTTAAAAATTTGGAGGACAAGCTCTCTTTAAATGAGCATGTCTTAATCATTGGCCATTTGGGGGCAGTAGAACAAGCTCCAAACACAGCACTGCCATGTTATCACCTCATAAAGTTGTAATGGTGAATCTTTAGTAAACAGCTGCCTATTTACACATCGAGCAGAGACAAAACAGCAGAAGCATTCTCTTGAAACTATAGCTGTTTCTTGAATATACACTACTTTTCAAAAGTTTGGAATCGCCTGCCAAGCTTGATTCAGTACCATCAGATGGTTGTGAGGGCTCCTTTATGAGGAGATGTTATTTTGTACGACAGAAAAGCAACAAAGAAGAAGCGACAAAGAGAGCAAAACGCTGTACTTTGGATTAATCAGACTGATAACAGAAACCTCACCAGTCACTGGTAAAAGACTATACTATTTACTATAAAAATATGTGCAGATTTAAAAAGGAACAAGCTGTTTCAGTGTCAACTGCAAAATAACATTACATAACCGAAGCTAGTCTTAAAACTTCAAAATAAGGTTTAGGTGCAGTAACAGTATCAGTAGCAACAGTATACTCCCCTCTCACCCAACACTGTGGAGAAATTGACAAAATGAAAGCTTTAATCAATTAAATCTTCTTCTTTTGAGGCCAAAAGTATTTTATATGTAAGCTACAGATTTCTACAGATTTGTCCCAGATTTATTATTTTATATTTTTCTCTTTGATTGACCAAACCAACAAAACCAATGAAGACTAGCAAGTCAGAGGCAGAGTAGGGCAGGTCTGACAACAACACCTAAGTTTACTCAGTTTCCAACTTTTCTATGGATATCAGTTTTTGAGCCACAAAAGGACAAAATGAGGTGGTGGACTAGGTAAACCTTACCAGGCCAATTGTCAGAAATGCCATTTGCACTATGCATATCATAAAATGGTGAATAACATTTTTGTCTCCACCAAATTGAGTCCACACTGTGTTCACCAAGTAGTCGCCAGCTCTCTCAGCTGTTTGGTGCTGGGTAGGTAGTGTACAGTTAATTCCCTTCATTTTTTCACTGAAAACAGCTTCCTGTTTCTGTTGGTGATCACCCCAAAACACACATTTTGGGTCAGAAAACCAAAACTACTCTGGAGAGATGAAAGGGAAGAGTTGGTGATGATTACCTATGCATTCGCCACTACAAGTAACACCTTTTCACATTACACAGAGTCTTGCAGCTTTAAAATACTGTACATAGAAACATCCCTTGCTTTATTGGATTCCACTTATCCACAGCAATCTAAATGCTCTGAATGAGCTGGAGCAAGTTAAATGTCTTAATCAATGACACTTTAAAAAGAATACAGTCTTTATAACCACCCAGTCTCCCTACCAAGGGCAGCACCACGGGTATGACACACACTTCAAATTCCAATGTGTTTACGTAAAACAGATGTCAGTTGGAGCGATGCAGTTAGCAAACATGAAAGTTTCTGCTGAGGACAAACAGGTAGACAGACAAATCCACAGCAAAACCACAGTCTACTTTTCATGTGTAGACAGACAGGACTGTGTGGGCTGTCTTTATTTATGCCAGATGATTAACCCTTCCACCACAGTAAGGGTTTGATTTGAAATTAATTAGCCTAATTAATTGCTTTATAGCCAGCGTAATTATGCGTATTTAGCGTTGCATCACAGAGAGGATAAGTAGCTATGAGTTTAAAAGATGAAGGTATTAAAAGCCAGCGCTGAAATAATTGGACATTATCAATGGTTTTCAAATTATTTTTAATGACTGTCACTATTCGCTTGTTTGTCTCTGTTTGTTTACCTCTTTTAGCCTTTTTTAATCCGTTTGTTCCTGAATGTACTGATGCTCTAGTACATTTACTCATGTAATGTGCCCAAGTACAAATTTGAGGCATGTGAGTATTTATATTTCATCATCTAACAATATACAAAGAGTTTGCTTCAACGATTAGTCAGTTTTAATAACACAGTAGTCGTTTAAGTCATCTCATCCAAAAATGCCTCAAACATTTCATGATTTCAACTTCTCAAATGTGACAATTTGTTATTTTTCTTCTTCAATTGCAGTAAATTGAGTAATGTTGAGGTTTGGACTGTTGGTTGGACAAATGAGGCATTTGTTTTGTCTCTGCACTCTGTTAACTGTAAAATGGATCAATTTACAAAATAACCAGCAGATTAAGACATCTTCAAAATAATCTTTTGTTGCAGTCTGATAAAATAAATAAATAAATAAATAAAACTTGCTCCATCTCAACCAACTATAAGATATGTTGGTACTTTAACTGAAGTAAACAATCCACCACTGCTGCCAAGATCTCAGTCAGGTCAAGTACATAAAGTGAACAAATACAGAGATACCTCCAAGTCTAAATCAACACGGTTAATTAGCAAAAATCAATGGGAAATGTCTAACTGACTCATTATGGTTTTAATAATGCACAATGAGACAATTAAATATTAATTAGAATGTATTAAGTGCTTATTTATTAAGTGGAGGAGAGGCAACTGCGTGAATTTTCGCTACAGGAATGGAAGACATGATATTTTTCCAAGGGATACTTCTGCTTTTTAAAAGCAGCCATTTTTATGCATGTACAAAACAGAGAATAACAAACGTAACAGGGACGATACGTTAAACAGAATGAAATGTGTTTGATTTTCCTGCGGTTGATATACATTTGACAACCAGGCAGAGCTTGTGTGTTATCACAGGTAGACATGTTTTCCTCTGGTTTACCAGAGAGATGTCTGTATGACTGCTCTTAGACCTAAATGAGAGATAATTTGCATTACCTACAAGAATGATTGAGTGTAAATGGCACAACTGTGCAACACTCTAAAAGACAGGCAAGTCTTAAGCGTATCTTCAGTAATACCTCATCATCCCGTCAACCTTGATTGAATGATTATCCTTCATTGTACAATATTGAATGAACATTCACTTATAAATTGGGATCACTGGGAACATATTCACTGTCTGTAATCATAAACAACTTAAAGCTTCCGTTACAATAAGTACAGAGTTGGTGTAAGAAGATGTTTGATCTAACTTAGCATCACGATTGGAAGTAAGAGGGAAACTAGCCACACTCACACCATGCTAGCCACTCTTTGAGGCTGTACTTGGATACAGCAGTGATTTTAGCTAAATATCAACACTAGCAGGCTAACATGCTGATGTTAAGCAGGTATAATATTTATCATGATCACCATCTTAGTTTAATGTGCTAGCATCCTAACATTTGCTGCATATAAGGTAAGCTAAGCTCACAGCTGAGAAAGCCTGAAGTGGTTGACAAACAGACCAACACTGACATCCCTGCAGCCATGCTGCTTGCACGGCTAAAAATACTCCAACATCTCCAAAGGTCACGAATTAGCACACTATCTCATTTATTTATCTGCACTGAAACGGACAGTTTAAGGGGAATGTACTTGATGTGCTGTAAGTATTTCTTGAACTGCCTCTGCACTGGCTATTAGAGTGATAAATAGATGAAAGAGGTAAATAAGGATGACATGGTCAGTTATTTGAAATCACCATGGATGCATGAGTTAAGAGCGCACGTTTGAGTGAACTAATCAGAGCAGCACACACAGCTGCTGACTCTCGATTAGCTTCAGTTTACAGAGAGTTAAACTTTAAGCTTATGTTAATGTTAAAAAAACTTATAGTTTAACACATAATATAAAAATGTAAGCCATGGGATCATGGCATCAGTTGGTACGATACGCTACACTGACATGTCCACATCTGACATGATGTAGATAATAGAGTATGTCTACACTGGCTGTATGGAAAGCCCTTCACATGAACTGATCCAATCACGACAAAGTAGTTATGAATATTAGTGGTAGGACAAGTTAAAAGTCTGTTTCAGTAGAGAAGTGCCTCACATAATTTGAATGCTGCATCAGTGGCTCTTTGGCATGAATAAAAGTTTTCAGGAAAAGAGTGAATATTCATCTTTTTTTAATTGCAGAGTTGAGGCTTACTGAAGAGTGGAAAGCAGTAACCATTTGGGAGCCGACTGAAAGGAAGATCGAGCATCAGTTATTCACTCAACTACAAATATTCGACTATTAATAGAAAACGGGCAACACGCCATTCCTGTCAAAACTGCTCTGTTCAGAGTCTCTATGTCTCGCTGTCATCTGCAACCTCTTTTCAACCCCCCCACAACCCATCCCTCCCCCTGTGCGCGCAGCTGGTGTTTAATTGGTCGATCTGCGTCTAGCCGTGGTGTGATTGGTGGATGTGACACTGGGCCCCGATGAGCTCAGTGACACCTGCATTTCACACAAGATGACAGTCAAAGACATAAACGCAGCATGGTTGGCTTTAATTATAAAAGGGTTAGGCGTGGGTATGCACATCTTCTCTACTCTGCACCATAATGCATTCCAGATACGCTCTCATAGATCTAAAAATAGTTTGGGGAATCTGACAAGAAAAAAAATGCTTAGTATGTAAAACTCCACACCAGTTAAATGAAACAGACATGTTGGGGAAGTAACACACCTCCATGTGGCTCATTTTAGGCTGATACCCTAATTGCAGCGCAGTATTTCTTTCACAAAAAAAGGGGGCCAAACACTCTAGTGAATGCCTGCAAGACACCAAGCTTGAGTTTATGCAGCTTATGCCATAAATAGAAACATGACACCCCCTGTAGGCTAAAATTCATCCCCACCCCTTTAAATTCAAAGCTGGCCTAATCCCTTAGCTGAGCTGAGAGTTGCACAGCACTGAAATCTCACTGGAAGGGAGTGCAATGGCGAATGCTTTGATCCTCCATGACAACAGCTACTAAACAGAGCCTATGAAGTGTGGCATGTGGCCATTTCTGCTTTCTGCACGCTGCGTCGATCTGACTGAATGTATCGTATTTGTCTCCGCACGAGTGCTCGTCTCTGAACCGCTTGAGCTGTTTGGGTGTCCTCCAAGATGCACCCACCTTATAGCCCATTTGACTTTGTGAGAGATAATGCGCATTAGTCTGTGTTTATGAACACACAATTAGATCCACTATTTAACACCAGACAGACAGGCCAAACTGTGGTTAATCGGCCTTGTTCGTGCCGAGAGCATTTACGTCAGTGTAAAGAGATGTAAACAATGCCAGAATTAATTAATCAAACTGGCCAAAGAGGTGCAAACTTAGCAACTAAAGTTTAAAACCTGTGAATTTAAAAAAGCTTGAGGGTGAGCACAGAGGGTGTTACTGCTTACAGCTCTCCCCACTAAAGTCTTGTCCTTCAGACAATCATTCCCAAGAGTAAAGAGTTAAATCTCTAATAACCCAACTGTATTATCCCCTCATAGCACTGATATAGTAAAGTTGTGAGCAAACAGTTGCTTATTTACACATCCAGCAGAACAGAGCAACAGTACTATTTTTTTGGCAAATATAATATAAGTCTGTCTTTGGTCTCCACCAACTCTTCAGGGAAATATCTGGCTCTTTAGCTGCTAAATGCTTCACTATGTTCACCATCCACTTGCTAACTTTGCCTGCCTCTTGTTTGATAATGAAAATGTAGTGTACAGTGGGTTAGTGTACACCAGCTGCCTGCTGGTGCTATAAGAGCAGCGAGAGTGAACCAGACTAGTAAACTTATGGCCTCTGAATCTCACTATAAAGCTTTGTAAACATCAGGAGATCACCAGGATTTAAGGTGGAGCTACAGATTCTGGGGACAATTCTCTGTAGGTTCATCAACATTACCTGAAGCAGTGCATTTTAGTCACAAAAGAGCAAACAGAGGCTGGTATGAATAAAACAATGTCTTATAGAAATCTCAGCTCTCATTGCTTTGGCTCAGTTTGACAATGCCTGGACAGGAAACAAATGTTTTGGGGGATTTTTAGTCTTCCTTTGTTTTAAACAAAAAGCTCAGATTCGACAATGACTAAGCACCTCAGTCATATTAATGGTATTATTATAGGGAGGGAAACAATTAGAGCGCGAGCAAATTAACTGCACATGTGGTTATTGTACTGTCGTCCAAAAAGCTACTGTTAATGGAAGTGCTTTTAATTATCACTAATGCAAATTCTGTGGAAATCTGTGGAGCTGACAGCATATTCACGTGTCATATTAATATATGAGGTGCTACATAGTCACTATTTGTGAGTCCACACCTCCTACACAAGGACATCACTTTCTTTTTTGGATAAGCCAGTCTGTTTGAATAGTTTATCCATTATTACACTTTCAAGTGTCCCAGAGTGGGCGGAGCAGGATGGAAACACCATCAGTTTCTTGCTTTTAAAGGAGCAGCATCTGCTACGATGGCAAAAAATATTTGCTTTGTCCGTCCTAGGCTACTGTAGAAACATGGCAGTTCAATATAATAAACTGACGCTGTAGAAAAGGACCCATGTCTGTCGATATATAAGGCTCAACAAAAACATAACAATTCTTATTTTCAGGTGATTATACACTAATGAAAACATAGCTTTCATAATCCATTTCTGCCACATTCTCTGAAAATAAAACTGGTCAACTCACACAACTGTTGTAATGTCTTCTGCAACTCTGCAGGAGGAAATTATGCCATCAGGACTGTAACTGGAGATTACAAATTCATAACACAGAACCTACATTAAAAACTGGGTGCATGGAGTGTGAAAGACTCAAGCAATTACCAGGCAGGGTGGATATAAAAAATAGATAATATTGGTTGTATTATGGGAAATGCAGTGTCCAGTATCTTTGGACCTTGACTCATACTTTTGACTAAAAGTCAGGATATCTCTACTTCTGCTGCTTTAGTTCTGACCGTTCGTTTTTTAATTTGCCTCTTGTGAGTCCTTTATGGAAGTGCACTATCAAATTGCTGGGGTGCTGAGGTACCTCTAATGAGAGAAGAGCACTCTTCTGCTTGTCTAAGTTCTGCTTTGCTGCACTGTTATATCAACTGACTTCATATATTCATGCACAGTGGGGGGAGAAGTACTCGGATCTTTTATTTTAGTGAAACTATGTAAACGTCTGTATGCAAAATTTTACTTTTAGATTTTTAACTTATAGAGAAGTAGTTTCCATAACTGCAACTTTCAGGCTGCACAGCCATTTTGCACGACTGAAAACTCATACATTCAATGCTCTGGTTCTGCTACAAAAACCAAAACTGGCCACTAATATAGAGCCTGGTTTAAGCATGAATGGTTTCTCATCGCTCTACTGTCACACACTTTAACATGAACACTTCATCTCATCACCAGTCATCTCCACCAACCCCCCACTAAAACCAATCTGAAGGGAAGGGAAGCAGAGAGACAGATATGTAGTCTTGGTGTCAAGTGGTCCTCGGCTCCTTATCCGGGCAAACGTCCTCTGCTTCACAGAGCAGCTCCGCTGAATCCGCCCTGTTCCTTGATGCGTGTTTGCTCATATATATTACAGTTTGTGTTCACAGATCGCTAGGCTGTGTTCTATATTAAATATTAAGCATTCAGCCATCATGCGAGATGTGCTCAGACACAGGCAGAAATACTTTAAGCTTTCAAACTTCATTTGAATCTAAGTACATGTTGCCTAATGATATACACTGCAGCAAATATAGATACTGTAGCTTGTGCTGAATGCATTAGCGGGCAGGATAAATATTGAGGGAGAATATGTGGGTGTAGCATGTGATTTTATGTTGCATTATGTTCTCGGATCTCTCTATCCGACAGCACATTGAAGATGTCATTATCACCCATCAGCTGTTATGAAAATTACTTGGCTTTTTGGCAGAAGCTTTGAAGATATTTTCACCTGAGTAGAAAGTCAAGCTAAGATCAGGCGGATAGCACAACATTAATCAACAAAAATGTTGATTAATTTTCAGATCATCCATACCAGCACTGCACTTTGGCGTTCAGAACCATTACACTGATTGGATTGACGGGGGCGTTACTATTAAATATCCATTTTGAACCCTTGAAAGTGCTGCATATCATGGTGGTTCTGATGACACTTGATGGGATGACACCTCCAAAGATATAAACACAAGGAGAGGATGGATCATTTGTCACAGATGAGGTGTTTCACTTGGTTGGTGAGTGCTGTAGTTATTCCCTTTAATGGTCCCATCCAGAAAAATGAAATGAAAATTACTTCTTTGTTCTTTTGGGCACTATAAAAGAAAAACTGTTTTGTGTCTGGGTTTGTTTTTTTTTCATTATGAGACTCTTCAGAGAGGTGTCCATGTGCACAAATATTCTCCATTAAAGTAACATAGAGGCAATTTTAATGGCATCATTTCTGTGTAAAACTCAATAAATGAAACATAAATCTGACGAACATTAAACATTTAAGGTGAACAGTGTGTCTGCATATTGAAAGCAGCACATTTGTGGAGCTGCAGCAGCTTCAGTCTTCTGTCTATGTACCCAGGATGTGTTCAGGCACCCTGTTCAGTGTAGGTCACCCACATTTTGTCAGCAGTCAAAGACCAATATGCAACCACTGTAGTTGTACTCATAAAACAGAAGAAACTAGACCTTTATGTGTAAACATATTCTCTGGGTTGTGGTTATGGATCTATAGTGCCAGTGAAATATGAATCCATATACATCCGGTGCAGACGGCTGCATCGCATTTCTTTTTTGTCAGATGTGCATGACAAGGACGACTGAAAAAAAACAAGTACTGAAACACTTCCTGTGTAGACCACATTCTACAGCTGTACAACTAAGCTACATGCTAATCCGATCACCATCTTAGTTTAGTGTGTTAGAATGCTAATATTTGATAATTAGAAACAAAAAAACAACATATGGACCAATACTAATATTGATCTATTGATGGTGCTAGATGGGTTACCAGCTAGTGGCACTACAGCTAAAGTCAGCAAATGAGCAATCTATGTATCTGTTTTGGACCAAGGTGGTGGACTGACCCAGCCAACCGGTCAATGGACAGCCTCACCCCTCATGTTGCTACCATGGGAAAATATATGTATAAATATATATATGTAACCAAGTGTGAAGAGATGAGAATCAGCACCTCCACATGAGTTGATGCCCCAAGCAAAGAGTTTTGTAGTCATGTTCACGAGTGACGGGCAAACAGACCATTATGGGTAAGAGGGAGCTGTGCTGAAAGCTCTCGATTTTCCAGTGTATCTACCCTCCAACCCTCACCTATGGCCATGAGATTTGTGGAGTGACCGACATGAGATTGTGGATTCAAGCGGCCAAAATGAGTTGCCTCCATAGAGTATCTGGGCTAACTAATAGAGATAGGGTAAGGAGCCAGCCAAGTGGGTTCAGGCATCTGATCAAGAGTCCTCCTGTGCGCCTTCCTTTGGAAGTGTTCCAGACACAGCCAACTGGCAGAAGACCCCAGAGCTGACCTCTCACTGCAGGGACTATGTAGCCTAACTAGCCTGGGAATTCCTTGGGATTCCACAGGAGGAGCTGGAATGCACTGATGAGGGAAGTCTGGAACGCTCTGCTAAGCCTTCTGAAAACGTGGATCTAGGATAAGTGGAAAGGAAATAGATGGATGGATGGATGGATGGATGGATGGATGGATGGATGGATGGATGGATGGATGGATGGATGGATGGACTTTTGAATGTACATCATTCCATTCAGAGATCTCACTAACACTAAAGTAAATCAAACAAAGTTCATTACCTGTGAATACTCCATTATAACCATATGCCAAGGGCAACTTTTCTAGCACTTACTTCATGGAAGGAAGAGAAAAGATTTCCACTTTTTGGAGGGAGTAACCATGTGCTAGAGATACGTACTGTACCTTCATCTGGATGCATTGCACAAATGAAAGTGTGCTCCTCAAAACTACTCAAAATCAACCCAGACAAAATTTCTGTTTTCACTAGGATTGCCTTTAAGTGCAGGACAATGTTTTTTTTCTGCCTCTTCCTTTATGACCACATCCATGTGGTGTGACAACAACTGAAGCCTCAATTACATGAGCAAGGTGAGAGAACGAGGCAGGCTCATCCATCACAGTGGAGAGGCGAGGCAGTCTGAATTGGCAGCTGTCTCCTCTGTTGCTCTGAAGACTCAGGAGGGTTGTTTGAAATTACGTTGCAAAGCCAGCATTGCTGCCAAGTTTTCAGTGACACCCAGATCTGTTACATGCACATATGTAGAGGTCTTTTTTTTTTACTCTAGTGTTGAAGCGATCCAAGCTATCAACAAACCATGTCCCATTATGTGTCTTATCTAACATCTGTCTTAACATTTTCAGGTGAAAAATGCAGTGTTTAAACCTCTTAGCATTTATGTTAAAGAAGCCATATTTACTTTTTAATACTTCCTATTTGTTTGGTTGTATTTATTATCCTCACAGTTTTATTTGCTTTGCTTGTTCTGTTAAAACACATTGATCAAACATTGTGAATCACATTGTGAATAAACACATTGGTCAGTATATTTAGTAATCTCTCTCCATGGCTTCTCCAGACTAGGATAAGATGAATCTTTGTGTCTCGGCTGCTAACTTTGCTCTCTGCTCGTGGGCAGTAGTATACAATGGATTAACAATGATTCAATGCAGGTTTTATTACATATATGAAAGAGATGTATCTCATTATATTCTGCCAGTTAAACAGGTTGGTAAACTGGGGTTAACCCTGATGCAGACACATCCCTGAAGTTCAGAGCTACTCAAAACATTTTAAAACATTTATCAGCAAAAAAAAAAAAAAAAAAAAGTTTGAAGAGAAACTTTCTGCCTTTAAATTTTAATCCATTTGAATGAGGATCCATATTGTAATGTATGAATAGCGCCAATTAAAAAGTCTAATTTCTCTATCAGCACATTGCAATTAATGATAATTTTGTGTAATTGTTTGGTTTTAATTTTCATTCCAAAATAGGGCTTAGATTTGCAGCTTATGGGTTTCTTAATGACCAGAGTAAGTTTAATATTAATGTGTCCTGAGATAAGAACAGTTTCTTATTTTGGGATCTGGAGTCCTGTTCATCTGCCGAGGTCACTGAATGTCTTCAATGTCTTCAGCCAGTTCTAATGATTAGATTGTTCCTGGGATTCGTCTTTCCAGTTAAAACTTTTTCAAGAAAGACCATATAAAACACATCTATGTGCAGTAGGTGGAAAAGACTGCTGTCGTTTTAGTTTTGAAATATAAACCTGTGTGATCCATAACCACCGATAACACCAGTGACTGTGTGCTGAGCAGGAGGAGGGACATTATGTGATACCTGGGTGTACTCCAAAACTGTGCTGATATGCTGCTGATTATGTAGTGATAAGGGTGGAGAAACCTCTTAAACTGGGTGTCATCAGTCAGCCGGCAGCAACAGTAGACAGCCGAGTAAACACAACAATGAGTGTAGGACAGTGCTAGCTCCTTCTGGGACCTCATCACTCTATATGTTGCTACTTGATCCAGTCACATAGCGTCCCATGCGTACCCATTAGGAGGAGAATCGAAAAGGTTTTTCTTTTCTATATCTCGAAAGGTATTTCTGTGATCCAACAGATGTCTAGTGCCTGCCCGGAAAGATAAAATGTTTGCCCTGGGCAAAACCAAAATTTAAATATAGCCTCGGCCCTAAACTTAAAGTATGTGTCAGTGAAGAGGAAGAGCAGAGCGAAGCAGTCTGATTTTATTTAAACATCAGTTTTGCCCCAAGCAAAGACTTTATATTTCATGCAGAAAATAGACATCTGTGAGAGCCAAGTTCCTTTGAAAACATAACCCGTTACTTGATAACAGGTCAAAGTAAGGTTTGCATAAGGCATGCTATTTGACTGAATCTTGGAGTGTTGAGGTCACAAACTCAGCTTGATGATTAATCGGAGTAATTACTGTGGGAACACAGAAATATCACAAAAGGCAAAGTCCATTGTGGCAACAAACACAAGCTATGAATCTGAAACATTTAGACAGGCTGTAAACAGTTTAACCAGATTATCTGAACCATTTCAGTTTTGAATGTTGAGGTGATCCAGGCTCATCAGGATGCCTCCTGGGTGTCTTCCTTGGAAGTTTTCCAGGCACATCCAACTGGTAGAAAACTCCAGGGCAGGCCCAGAACGCGCTGGAGGGATTATATATCTCATCTGCCTTGGCAACACCTTGGATTCCCCAGGAGGAGGCAGACAATGCTACTGACTAGAGGAATATCTAGGCTTAGTTGGATGGAAGAATGTATGGATGTATGGATGGACTTTCAATTTGGGTAAAACTGTTGCTAATAATCCAAGACATCGTGGACATCGTAGCATCACGACTACATTAAGCATGGTTAAACCAAAAAGTTAGTCTCCAAACTTAGAATTGAAGTTTACAACATAAAGTTTAGGCAATAACTTTACTGTTTGGTTAATCTCCGGGTTTGTTTACAAAATGTACGATTGTCTGACCACTTAAGTTTGTTCTTCTCATTAGCGATGCTGCCATGTTCAATTAATCAAATCAATGCAAATACCCTGATGGCTTAAATGTCAACTAGAACAACAGAAATAAAACATGAGTGCTTCCATTAATGTTGTTAGCATGCACCATTTTCCTGTTATAGATCCACTTTAATTTTCACCACAATCAAATAAGTAGTAACCAATTTGGTGAGTTTTAACACAATATAACAGAGCTGAAAAAATGAAGTTGTGAAAGTTTTCTTTCAAGTATGTATGGTCAAAGTCGAGCTGGGACGTCAAGTTTGAGTAATAATTTTATGGTTCCCTTTCGTTTGACAAACTGGGGGTTTGTTTAAAACCAGTTGGACTGCCTGTGATTCTTCTTCATGAGATTTTGACGTCGCCATGTTCCGGGATGTCAGAAAATGACCTCGGTGAGCACAATGTTATTGTTGCTGATTAGAAATGATGAAAACTATAAAGGTACAAAAAACTCAAGTTATTATAAATCAGAATAAACCATTAAACCAGATTGACAATGGCGATTTCCTGGCACATTATGGTCATTTTGATCATTCGTGCAGTATCTGTACGTCAGAACTGACAAGTTTAAAAATCATTTTCCACTGTGCCTCTTTTTCCACTGTGAATGCTGCAAAAGTCAGAGTGCTTGTATGTGTGTTTCTGAATGATGGAGAAAGAGAGGACTCCAGCGCAGCATATGGCCTTGTTTAGAAAATGCCTTTTTTGTTTGAAATGGCCAGACGGAGAGATGCAACCCTGAAAACAAAGCCAAGTCCTCCGAGGCAAACCAACAGGAAATGTAGGTCAGCACAAATGAAGTACTACATTGAGGAAAGCAGCACGTAAGATTCGTAATGACTGATATATTCCTTATTGAGGTTTTTCCCCAATCCCAAACATGTTTCCAGCTCCATCATTAGTTCCTTCATTTTAAAATTCCAGCCTTATTCAGCCGTCTGTGATTGGGAAAAATCTTCATGCGAAATCATATCTGTGGCAGTAATTGCCCTGGCAGCCAACAGATGTGCTTTAAAGTGCTAATGTAGAAGTGGAGAAGGCTGGGTTGTTACATGAGGGATGTGAGCTGGAGTCAGCACATCCAGGCGGATAACAAGCCTGGTGCAAAGTCAGTTAAAAGTCAATCAATGTTGTTTAGGGAAACTTTGACAACTTCAAATGAGTAGCAGGAGAGGCTCATTTTGCAATTTGTGCCGAGAAGAGAAGCTTTTCCAGGTAATGATGTGTTAGTCTCTGATTGAAGTCAGGTCCAGTTCATTTTAAGAGAGCAAATAAAAAGGCAAAAGGCGGACACTTTGGCAGCTAAGGCAGGTAAAATAATACACCTTCTGGTCAAAGCGTCCAACCTTTCTGAGACACCCTGGAGAGTTGGTCTTTTGAAGCTTTTATGTGACTTGTATTATCGAAAAAATGCTGGCCCCTCAGCCATCCATCATCCCATCCGGTCGTGAGCTAAACCTCAAACTCAGTTATTTATAGACCATCCAAGTTAAGCGCTGCATGCATCTAAACCTGTATTGATTCCCAGTCAGGAGAAACACAAGCTCTTGCATTAATGATCAGCCAATGACAAAAGGGCTTGCTGGTGTCTAACTGTGTATGTGCATATATCTGTGTGTTGTGGGTGATTTTATACGACGCGAATAAGCACACAATATATCGACGTCCAAACAATCTGTGTTGCCTTCACCGAGATGTGCCCATTCTCGCCTCAATGCCACCTCTCCATATTAAAAAGCACAAATCTATCCTCATTCTCTGTGGAGAATATATAGATTTGTTTAGACGACGACATCCAAACAATCTGTATTTCCCTCACTAAAATGTGCTATATGACAAAAAAAACTAATTTGTCTTTGCTTTCAGGGGAAATGGTTACTCTCATTCATTCATTTTCCTTTATTTAAAAAGTTAAAGGCCTTGTTTGTGAGATTTTCAAGAGAAACCAGGCCAAAACATAAACAGACTGTGACACACTGCAAAAGAATATACACAATATTCAGTAACAGATGAAATAAAAGTTAAGATGAATAAACAGGAACTATTTTCCAAAACAATCTAAAATAAAGTCAGATTAGAAAATTTAGAGGCAAACACAGGAGACGACGTCCAGACAGTCTCATTAAGATGGGCCCGCTCTTGCTTCGATGCCACCTCTCCATATTAAATTGCACAAATCTATCCTCATTCTCTGTGCCGGTCTCCGCCGCAAATCAGAAGAAATGCATCATGGTTAATTAAGATTGGTGACAGGGGAACACCTTGTTGCTGAAAGACGCAGGTGGACGGGAAGGAAACCGCTTTCCAGGGGCAAATAATTCAACCCACGTGGGTTTATCACATGTAGTGTAGCTTCAGCTGATCTAGGCAGGACTCTCACAGAATGCACCAATGTCAACAGCCTGAATCACAACGCTGGGCTGTGACAGTCTAACCGGGAGCCTCTAAATTTGATCTGTCCGCCTATATTAAAGTCTGGTGTTGATATAGATTCTGATGGGAAATTCACACGGAGAATAATAAATCAAAAGACTAAACAAATGAGAAAAGATAAAGTCTTTTTTTTTAGGGGTAAGTGGGTACTCCCCTTCATTCATTTTCCTTCAGTTAAAATCTCATTTGTGAGATTAGACAAACAAACTAAACAAACTGGGACACACTGCAAAAGAGTATACACAATATTTAGTAAAAGAGTTAAGATGAATAACAGGTAAAATTTTCCAAAACGATCTAAAACAAAGTCAGTCACACTGTAAACAATTCACTTCAGTTCAGCCTGACTAATACAACAACATATAGGAATCCATCCATACTAAAGCACTTGTCCCATTCAGACTCATGGGTACTCACTCTACAGCTCAAACGAGCACCTTCAGGCTGCTCTTAGGCCCAGCAGTGCTTTGAGCTAAATGCTAACATGCTCAGAATGATAACACACTCATGATTAGCAAATATAATGTTTACCACTTACATTTTAATTCATTCCTCCAAGAGAAATAGCTTTAGTCACACAGAAGGCTTCCTCATAAAAAGTGATTTATGCCCATTTCTCATCCAAAACATAAAATAAACCGCAGCAACCAACGAGAACAACCGGCATGAAAACACACATGGCTTAGAGAAGTCAACCAGCCATTGATCTTAGGCAACATGTTTAATATTATACAAGCCGCGGCTAAACACAAGCACATTACACAACACGGGTCATAATAAATAATCAGCCTTACCTGTTAGTGCAGACATAAAGCTTTGCTTGTGATGAATGTAACAGTGTGGAGCATAAAACATAACTCTGGCACTAACAGTTGAAGAAAACAAGGAGCTCTTTTCCCTCTAAAACAATGAGGAAAAGAGAAATATGGATGGAAACTCACTTTCCTATGACTCCGCCCGCCCCATTGTACTCACATATATAGTGTGGGAGCCCGCCTTCCCAGTTTAAACTAGCCTATCAGACTGGGAGTCTAGAAAACACACCTGAAAGGTTAAATACATCTAGGTCTCTTCATATTTTAAATGGCCCACAACAACAATGCCTCATTCAAGGTTCAACGCCTTATGATAAAAATATTTAAAACAAAACAGTTATTCTTATATTATTCAGAATTTATCTTTAATTACAAATGACTTCATCACACAACTACTAGCCAATGAAATCTGAGATCCCGCCTTCTAATACTCTCAGCTTCCTGGTGTATTTAGGGTTCACAAGGTGTTGTGTTGGAAAGGTTAATTACTCCAAGCTTTCCATCTTTTAGTAGTGGAAATTGGAATTGCATTTGAATATTACATAAGAAAGGGAAGCCAGCCATATCAGTATCAGGTGTTTAGAGTTTGGAAGTGAAAGCTTTTGCCTCCCACTCAGCAGATTACTGGTTCCCTTTCATGTTTTATTGACAGATGTTTTCAGCTGGTTTCCAAATGGGGATGTCAGCAAATCTTGTTTGATTATATCTCGTATAAAAACAGTTAAAGTTATGGCATTCAAAAGTATTAGTGAGGAAGTGTGAGTAGTGCTTATGGACATACTGTATAGTTGGACAGATAGAGTGCTTCAAACATTCAATCATTGCCTCAGAATACAGAACAGGCCTCAAAGCTCCAGTATCTTTATATTGTGCTTCTGCAAACATTTATCACATCTGAGTCTATTCATTTTTCTAAGTCATACCATGAAGCAAAACTTCTCTCTATTAAATTTATGATGTTAGCATTTGAGTCTGAAGATAAGCTCTATGCATGATTTATGGAGGTGTATTTTTCTGGCAAACCTCAAGGTGAACATTGACATAAAAATGAAAAAAAAAAGATGTTCTAATCTACTTTTTTTTTTTTTTTTTAAACATTGCAATGACATTGGACGATGCAGTGCTGTGCTCACAATCCAGTGCCCTCTAGGGTGTCCTACCTGTGGGGAAAACATGATGCAGTGTCCTCTAGTACCCTTCAGTGGAGAAAACATGGGTGCCTTAAAGGTGTCTTTGCAGTAGTAAAAACACAATGTAACGTCTTCTAGGTTGCTCTTCCAGTTTGGAAAACACAATGCAGTGCCTTCAAGTGTCTCCTACCAGTAGGGAGAACATGCTGCAGTTTCCTCGAGTGTCGTTCTAGCGGTAAAAACACAATGCAGTGCATTCTAGGGTGCTCTTCCAGTGGTGAAACTTGATGCAGATAAAACTTCAGATTAAGTCTGTCCCACACAACCAGTCCTTTTTCACCTCCAACCAGCTGATCTATCATGGCATGAAGTGGGTGTGAATGTCGGATCGTCCCCAGATATTAAATTCAAAAGTCAGAAGTCATGTAGGCCTAATTGGTTGGACATAGACCCTCAACGTTGGAAAGGTGTGGATGGACGTGAAGTCATATACAGTCCCCTTCAACCTCTCTGACATCAATTGAATAAAAGGTGTTACACACTTGGAGTTTTACTCGTGTGTATCATATTGCCCTAAGAACATCCTACATACTGAAAGATTTAAAGTCTGTCTGTCTGCAATGACCTCTTGTGGCATTTAGGTGATTTAGGTGGCTTATCTTACAGACAACACAGGTTTAAACCCGTTTTAAATCTTTCAGTGTAGCAAAGGTAATGACAGACAAACAAACCCAATGTGCTGACTGGCTATCGCATTATCCTCTGTGCTCTTGGCCTCACTGAACCACAGCAATAAATTCTCAAATAACATCTAGTTAAATGCAAGATAACTTTTTTTCAAAGAATCCAGCAAAGATCATACTTGCTACCTTACAGTTAAAGACACTTCTCCGTCTCTGCTTGTGCAGAGCAGCTGTCTAATCAAACTCTCTGTCCTAGACAGAGTGTGTTTCTTGCACTCATTAGCCAGAACAATCAATCTCCTCTTATTTCTGTCAAAAGCCTCTCACCTCTGATCAGCTGTTCTCTGAAGCCTCTCTTTCTGGGGGAAAGAAAAAAAAATAAGCAGAGAAGCATCTCTCAAAGGACAACACAGACACAGGCTAATTAGCAGCTAATTAGTCCAAACCGCTAGACTGAAAATGTTAACGGCATGTTTAACCATCACATTAGACTGTTGTCCCAAAAACAACACAAAGTAGGTAAACCTGAACTCAACAATCGGCAGAGAGAATGACATGATGTCCTTTTCTCGCTTGTGCTTCTCGAGTCCACACACAGCTCATCCACTCTCCTTCCCCTCTCAACCTATGTGGAGGCTGGCAGAATTAATGACCAGCTAAATTTATGAGGGAAAGTTATGAATAATGTTTACGTATTAATCATTCATGGTGGCCAGCCAAGCACATAGACTACAGCTCCCCTGGAAATTACAGGCTCACCTCGACAACATAAATTATCCATCAGATTTCAATCAGCCTTCGTGGTACGGCAAGCCAAAGCCAAACTTTCTCTACGAAATGCAGATGCATGCAAAGTCCAGCGTCTCTGACCAGCAGGGAGCATGCAGTATTAATGTATCGATCAATGTATCGATGACAGCTCCTATGGTGAAGATACAAGCACGATCTATCTGTTTTGGTTTCATAATGAAGCTGCGGTGTGCAGAATATGGGAACAATGCATCACTATCAAATCAGTTGTGATTCTGTTGTTGATGACAGATTTATTAGGGCTAATGTTTTCCCCCAAATTAATACCACATTTCCTCATAAATCCCCTCGCCTCACCATCAT
Source organism: Protonibea diacanthus (assembly GCA_028641955.1). NCBI lineage: Eukaryota > Metazoa > Chordata > Actinopteri > Sciaenidae > Protonibea > Protonibea diacanthus. Next base: position 14,524,190 of record CM053990.1, read on the forward strand.
CTCCTCCCAGGTGTTTGAGGCTTTACCAAAGAGATAAACATGTTGCAGGTGGTTTTTCCATCTGTCTTTCACTCCTTCAATTATCTGTCCTTTCCAGAGACTCTGTAAGCTTTCATTTTGTTTACTGTGTAAGAACAGCCCTCTTCCTGTCCTGGGCCTCTACACTCCACTGCACAATGTAGCTCTAAGGTAAAACCAACTCTCTCTGACTTTCTGACCCATCCAAAACATTTCCTCTCCTGCTACAAATCAAAATCACATCAGAGATGTTTCCAGTACTGCGCTGCTATGATGATATGTAGATATTTAAAAGGGGAGACTGTGTTAATGTCAGGTCTTTGGACTGTGGGAGGAAGCTGGATTGCCCTGGAGAGAACCTGCAAACTCCACACAGAAAGGCACCAGCCAAGGTTTGAACCAGGTTTTTGCTGTGAGGCAACAGTGCTAACCACCGCCCAAGGTCTGTATTGTTTTCACTGAACAAAGCATCCTGCGCGTCATACTGTAGTGTATAAACTGATATGTATTATATAGTGTATTTGGTGGTGATCAGGAATTTTGGAGAATGTTAGACCAGACTTTGTTCAAATCAAGAGCTGGGTTCAGGTCCAGGTTATCAGGCCCTCCATAAAGCATCTACTGCCAGGGCTCTATAAGAGATAAGTGCTGTGAGATAAACCAGTCGAGTTTGGAAATGAGACCTCTTTTGCTTCTAGTGCTGACAGATGTTTTTTTGAAGCGTGTGTGGTGAAAGAAGACTTTCAGGACATTGAACAGGCCTCTGCTAGACTGTGAATGAATGAAAAAGGAAGAATATATAGATCCTGGAAATGGTATTTTGAATATTGAAAGCAAAATCTATTTTTGATTAAACACAATGTGTAAAAAAAAGAGTAAGCCCATTTACGAATTAATTTAACATCTTAAGTCAAGAAAAATGTCATAGGTGTTACGGGATATATATATATATATATATATATATATATATATATATATATATTTTTTTTTTTTTTTTTTTTTTTTTAGTTTTTTTTTAGTTTGTTTGTTTTTTTAAGTTGGGTTGAATTTTCAATCAGAATTCAGTTTAAAATGCATCACTGGTCTTATTTAATAAAAGTAAATTACAAGTCGACCTGAATTTGCATTCACAAGTACCTTCTAGCTGAGTTTGTTGCATGAAATACAATCACAGCAAAGTAAATACACATGAACACACTGCAGATTGCAAAAATGTACATGTACACACTGCAAACTGTACGGCAGCAGGGTGATAACGTGATCAGAGAAGGTGTCCTTGAACTAACACACTGAGCTTCAAACCTTCGAGTCAGTGAGTGTCTTTGAGCACGACTCTGAATCCTTGTCAGTTTCATTACGTGTAACGGTAGACGACATTAACCTTAGCAGTAATTACCGTTGTTTCTCAGCATAACAAACACACCAGCTCCACCTCTCCTTGCTCTCTGAATTTGATAATGTGGTTTCACGCTGGCATCAGAGGCATAGCTGCAGGGATGGATGTCAGGTTTGGGTCTGAAACCAGAAATAATTGGTGTCAAAGATGTCCCTGATATTCTCAGTATTAAAAAATGCAGCAGTATTATAGGTGTGCATTTTTATCGTTACTCGAAATTACACGTAGACTAAAATTGTTCTTCCAGGACCAGGGTGTAGAATATAGTGGCATCTATCGGTGTAGTTGCAGACTGCAATCCTAATTGTTCGAATACTGAAACTATCTAGAGAGTTAGATTTGTAGCTTATAAACACGGTACACAATCAATGTGGCTACTACTACTACTTTGTTTTCTTGGACCTTAATATTTAAATGTTTATATTGAGAGAAATTGACATGCACCAACAACATATATGTGTAAAATCGTACTTGGCAATAAAGCTTTTTCTGATTCTGATTGCTTGCTTGGACTGCCTTTCTGGGTTTTGATATGCACCTGCCTGACAATCTGCAAGCTTTTGTTGACCACGGATTCACTATGGCAGCAATCAATAAGAAATTCAAGGAGAAGGACAAGAAGTTGGAAGAGGTGCGAAAGAACAAGGAAACCAAAGAGAGAAGACTAAATGTTGCAAACAGAGGATTGTATAGTTTTTTTTTTATGTATCCAATTTTTTTTTTTTTACTAGCCACAGAGTCTGCAGTCCTATTCTTCATGTTGCTGGTTACCCTGCATGAACTGTAATACTGTAGTAGAGTACAATACTTTCTACTAGTTAGTGTAGCTGCTACAGATAATGCTGATGATATTTTTATCCGTGCATAAGTAAATGAAAAAAATATTTGCTTCATGCATATATAAAATGATGTGTGCATAAAGATGGCAATAAGTGAAATTAATTCTTGGCTCTGTCACTGCCTGGCATGTTGTGACAAATACCGGTACATATGGTATACATATGGTCAAGTGGTAATGTGTAAACGTCTCACTAATGTGTGGGAGGGTGTGTCGTTAGTTGGATTCAGTTTCTCTTGCTTCCAGTGTTTCCTCTCATCCACAGGAGTCTGAAGCATCCCTGGTGCTAATTTTTACAGTAAGAAATGAGGAAAACATGGGATTCACATTTTACCACTGAAACATCTGAATGGTCACGTCAGTACACACTGAACTCAGAAAAGGGGAGAAGCCAAAAGGACAAGAGAAGACTGGCTGGGTTGAAAATCCTCGCACTCTTTACGTTACTGGTCCGACGACAATAAAAAGGGGCAGAAAGCCAGCACAATAATTAGTTTCACAGGAGCAGTGTGTTTAAGAATGATAAGCTTTGGTTTGGGTGAAGAGGAGTCAGCAGATGGGTGTAGCTGCTTGTTATCTGCACAGAGCAGAGGGAAAGGAGCACACTGCTGTAATAACTTTGAGAGACAGAGGTGAGGGGGAAAGAGGGACGCTGCAAGTAGGGAATCATAATAAAAAAAAAAAAAGAAAGAAGTTGAGATCAGGATCTGACGCACATACAGTATAGCCATCGCGCTCATACAGCCAGCAGCTTTCAGAGGCTGCTGCATTCCCGCAAGAATAGGGAGCCACAGAAAAAGACCAGTCAATTGTCGGCAAACGACAGTTGTGGTGCTCACTCAAGTTAGCATCATCGATACATGCCACAATCATTATTCATGGTGCGTTGCAGCTGCAGTGCTGCTCATGATGCAGTGCATGTCAGGATTCGCCTGTCAAGTAAGCCTGACCACCGTACGATGTGAGGAAGAGGAACATGAGAGGGAAAGATGAAGTGGCTGCTGGAAAATTGCTTCGAGCTGCATATTAAGATGATTTTCAAAGAAGCCATTCAACACCAATGCCAAACTGATACAGCTGACGAATATTTAGTTTCAGGTTCTATGTTTTATGATAAAGTTAGATCTTTAAAGATTTTTTTATTAAAAATATCTCAAAAACAGTATTAACACCATCCTGGGACTGTTTTGGTCCATGTTGCTGGGCAGAATAATGAATGAATAATGTGATTTAAGCCAAAAAAAAAAAAAAAAATCTAAATCCCTCATTGATTTCAGAGAAGGACTGCCATCAAGTGAATATATTTCCACTACACGGTATGTCTGCATCTTTCCAAATAGTTTACTTCGGGTCCTGCTATTATCTGAGCATCTCTGACTCGTAGACTGAATGAATCTATGAAAAAGAAATAAATAAATGGCAAAAGATGACAATGCTGACAGTGTCTGACAAAGCCTGCCATTTGATCCTTTGTCATCTGGACAAGCCTGTCGAGCAGGGCTCAAGAGGTTCGATTTGAATTCTTTTCTTTGGAGCCAGACACCTTGTCACAGCTATTCTTCTCACTGGCAGAAGGTAAAAGAGCACTCAGCAGGTGTCAGCAGGCTACACATTCTTTCTGTACGTTAACTATGGACACAAAGAACAGAAAGACTGGCTTCCTAAGAATGCATCTAGTGTCGATACCTACAAAAAAAATACAAAGATTTATTTCAACTCAAAACCACAAATGTCAACCTTATGGTGGCACTACAGGAAAAGTCAAGGTATCACTAATTTCATTTTCAAATTCATCCTCTGGGGACCATGAACATCTGTATCACATTTCAGGCCAATCCACCCAACAGATATTTCAGTCTCAATCAAAGTGGTGGACCCACCACCAATGCTATTTCTAGAGCCACACCGTTAACATGGCTGAGAAGCAACATCCAGCTGTAATTACATGCCCCATGTCACTTTCATTTGCTTAAAGTTGGAAAACGGTGCAACAAAGCATAAAATACATTTCAGCTACAAAAGTTATTTCCTTTATGCTGTTTCCCTCTAAGCAAGTGTTGTATCTTATTCTGACATTAATCATGGTGATAAATTATGTCTTCAGTCAATGTTTCTGTTTGAGCTCTACTCCACAGACAAGATTTATGTTCATGAAAGCAATTTGCTCTCTGCCTTTTATTCAATTTAAATCCATAATTAGTGTCTGACTGAACAAGCAGCAGCTTGTTATCCAATCAGGGACTAGGACTGCCTTCTAGGTGCACTGACGAGTGGTTTAAACTGTTTAATGTGAAGCCCTAAATCGAGTCTGGAATCACAAAGAAAAGATAAATTAACTGATACCAACATTGATTTACTGATTAATTTAAGTCTTGCTGGAACATTTTGAGTAAAGACGCAACTTAGCCAACCAACTGAATATAATGTGAACAAAACAGAGGTGCATCACAAGGACGGACACCAGAAAAAAAAAAAGACATTTCGTCATAATCAAACCCAAGTTAGTAGGAGCGACTAGACCAAGGCTCTGCAACTCATTGAGCAGATGCTGATGCCAGAGCAGGTGGAGGATGTGGATGTCCTTGAACCCAAAGTAATTCAGCACCAGCGTCTTTTAAATGACTCATCAAGAGTGCAGTCACCATGTGCAGTAGCAGTTAATTTAACATCCACGCTTTATTGTGTTCATCTATCACCGACTCCTGTAGTGTTTTTCTTTCTTGGAAACTTATCTATTTAATTTAATTTAATTTTGGCTAGTCCAGTGCAGCTCCACCTGCAAACATTATTGTAGTGCGCTCACTCTTTACCTACTGCCGCTTACTTCACTTCTGATTACTGTGGCTCTTCTTGTTGCAGCCGCAGTTGCAGAACTTGTTGCTTTTGGGTCAAAGAGTGTGGAGAGCATATGTAATATTTTCACCACAGATACATTGCAAGCAGTTTATTTGTTAATGGGCTGAAATTGGAACATTTTTTTGGGAGGGCCATGTTTTATTTCTTCCAAAGTAGAGATGTTTTATCTTTTGATGATGAGTCTCCTGTTGGAAAGAGTCTTTGATGTCTATCTGTTTCTTCTTGCTGCAGTGAGTTTCCATTTTTACAGGACATCCCCACCACAACCTGCCTTAGATATGACTGAACTGATTTGCTTCTTGTCTTCAGATGTGGAGAATTTTCCATGAATTTACCCTTGAACAGTAGAATAGTTCATGTAATTTGCATTTATTAAAAAAAATAATAATAATCAAAGTCACTGTGGGCACAATTTGGTATTCCCCCAGTGGTAGTATCAAGAAAGATAATATTATTTACTAGTCCGACAACAAGATGCCAAGCTCGCCGTCTGTCTTCCAGTCTTTCACCAACAACTAAAGATTTACTCTTGTTTGACAGCTTCTTTCTCGGTCACTTGCTCCTATTCTCTTCTTAGCTTCCTCCGTCAACATCCTCTTCATTCCCTTCACCTCTGCCATGATGTCTGTACAGGGTACTGAGTTTGGTTCCACTGCCTGCTTGCCTAGCATTGTTTCTGGTGCTCCAGGACTGCTCCCTGCCAGCATTCCCTTCCTTGCTCCAGGCCTGGAAGACCTCTGTCTAAAGCTCCTGTGTTAGTGATGGAAACACCAACACTCCCCTGATGCCCCAAGCCTGATGTCCCAGTCCAGGCACGGCTAACTGAATTAAAATCTGTTGTTTTTTTTAAGAGAAAAGTTTCATAATGCGGCTTTAAGCCATTAAAATACTTTAAATGATGCCACTATCCTGAAAGACCTGATTGTCAGTGGTGTCAGCAGGTTTAAGTGCATTATTCTATTCATCCTGAAGTGAATCGCACTGCACACCAAAGACAGTCACTGTTTCTGAGGTACTGAAAGCCTCTGCCTTGACATTTGATTCAGGCTGGCAGAATGACAGACGTCCTTGCCTCGACCTGTGTTTTGAACAAAGATTTTGACGTCTGCTAATCGTAATAATCTAAGGGTTTGCGATTTTATGTTTAACTGTTCACTGTGTTTGACAGAGGTTTCAGAAAAAAAAATCCTAATTTTAAAATGGACTTGTAGAATAACTGAATCACTGACTACGAAAATAAATCTGCACCTCCTCTGTCTGCATGAGCACACACAGGCGTTTGAATGATAATATTATAGAATACGACTTCATATTCATGTTTGTACATGCAACACACATGCATAATGTATGTCTTTGTGTTTGTTTTCTTTTAAGTATTACACTCCTCCCCTGTAACCTGGAAAATGCTCGGAGCTGCCCGCAAACACAACACATTGTCTGACTCGGAGGTGTTCTGTAATGGTGCAAGGACAGAGCTTTCATTCATGTCTATGTTACTGCTGCCCACCATCAATAGACAGCAGAGTGGCAGCTGATGTCATCTTTGCTGTCACTCATCAACTAGTCTGTCAGCCTCATGCCTTCACAGCCACATCAGGTGATTTCAAACACAGTTGACTCTTATTTTCCCAGTAAGTGGCATGTCCAGCTTGACTCTGGGCCTCACAATATGCCATCGTCAGAGGATTACAATATGGGTACTCTTCTCTGAGTGAGGTTTTTAGCTGCTATCATGACTAAACTAAATTACGCTTGCATGTTCGCGACAAGTTCTGGGTACTGAACTGATTACGTAACAGAGACGTGCCCAGTGTGATCCATGCATAAGGGATGGAAAAATCGGTCAGATGTCTCAATACCTATTGGAAGAATGCTATGATGTTTTGTACATTCATGGGCCTCATGACTTTGGTGATCTCCCGAGTTTTTCTATAAAGCCACCATGAAGTTTAAATACTTGTTTTAATTGAATTTTCCCTCGTTTATTTAAATAATTGTCAGTTTTCAATCTGTCCAACACTTGAAGACTGAAATCGAGTCTGGAATCACAAAGAAAAGATAAATTAACTGATACCAGCGTTGATTTACTGATCAGTTTAAATCTAACAGCAACATTTTGAACAGACAAAATGTAACTGGCTAAATATAACAAAGATGTGAAGTAGATATGCGTTATGAATCCCAATAATTCTTGTAAAAGTCAGGAGGACTGATTGATTTATGATCAAATACCTGAAAAACTTCTGAAAGGTTTGTGGGGACAGCTTCAGCTGGACTTTGTTATTTGTAGTTAGCATGCTAACACGATAAGCCAGGATGGTAGACATGGTTTAATATGCTAAGCTAAGCTAATCAGTCTTTGAGCTGTGCTATCGATCTTCTCTTCATTGATCTATTCCTTTAACGGGTGACCTGGTCAACAATAAAACAACTCTCAAGCTTTGTCAGACAGATTTTTTCTTTTTATGTTTGATAATTTTGCATTGCAACCTATATCTCTGCTAATATTGATGCTGATGCTGAAATGGGTGCTTTCCTCTCTTTTTTGAGGTCCACAGAAAGGTAACACATATGATATCATGGTAATTTAATATAGATTCATAATGCATGTTTGGACAAAAGGATTTGTTCAGCCACATGCTTAGGAATGGTTATATTTAGATAGAGATGATTGCTGATGTTTGGGAGGGTCAGAGTCACAGTAAGAATCCACTAGAATAATTAACCACTAATGTTTTGTTTACTGTCTTCACTCATGTCTCTGCTGGGGTCTCTGCTCTCCTGTAGTTGCTTCCTACCCCTCTCTAAAAATGATAAACATGTATTGGAGGTAATCTTTCTCTTCCTTTGGCATTTCCGCAGTCCACTATCTACACCTGAACGCTTTAGCTGTGTTTGTGTTGGAGGAATGTCACCTTCTTTATGTTTGCAGCAGATACTATCGGCAGTGTAGAGATGGGCAAACATAATGATGCAGACAGTCTTGTTTGCTCTCAGTGTTTATACCCGTGTATCAAGATTTCATGTGGTAATCTTTTATTTATTGAAGTCTTTCCATTAAAATGCTACACGTGCTCCAATTAAAACATAAGAAGGAACATGAATGAGCAGAACTGTACATTTTCGCAGAGACTGGACTGGTGTTGGCAGCTGTTTGGCCCCTCTCTCAGACAGACCTGCCATCTGTCAACGTTTCTTAGCTTTGTTTGTGATCATGTTCCAGTTTTGCCAAATGTCAGACAGGAATGGAGCCAAGATCAACATAACCAAGGCCTCTGATATGAGCCACCAAGAGCTGATGCAAACAAAGGACAAGGGTAGACTCAAGGGCTCATCACCACGTGTTTTCTGTTTGTTGTGCAGTCCTCGAGGTGTGAAGACTGACTAGAAGATGCTCTTACAGGCACTCCAGGCTCTGTTCAAGGTTTACTGTCGACTTAATGCTCTTTATTTTGCTCCTTCACTGCCAGCAAAGGTGCAGAGTGTTGGAATGGCACCTCTACTGACAGTGACACGGCACACCTCAAGTACATATGCAGCCTCCGTGAGCCCCCCTTCCCATTTAACACATTTACTGTGATGCCCGTACAAGTAAACACATGCATCTGTTGTTATGTTAATCTCAGCATATTTCAGGCCTCTTATCTCAACGTTACTGTAATTACTGTGTGATGCTTTCACTAAGAACATTATATCTGTCATAGTCCTTTACATGTGCGTTATACCAAAGGTGGAAAAAAATCTTACAGAGAGAGGATTATTGTATTACTGTATTTCATAACAAAAGACAACTGAAAATGACTTTACTGGAATATTTTATTTTAGATGTATACATGTAGCGAATATTAGATCATATTTTATTTCTTAATTAATGTGTATTAGTTTCTAACTACTTTGAAAACTTAATTGACGGGTCTTAATACAGGGAGTAATATTGAATAAAATATAGTGGCCTTGAGCTGCAAAATGCAAAGAGCCTGAACAAAACATTTTGCAAATTGTTTTTGTGTTTATGTTTTTGTTGTGGCGTTTTATGTTTGGTTGTTGTTGTTTTGTTTGTCCAGTGCTGATGTGTATTGTGCCTCAAGGCCAGTGTAATAAAATTTCAGCCTGAGGTATTAATCCTGTTTATGATCTCATGCTGTTGAAGGCTTATTTGCATCAGCAATGTTTGTAAATACTGTATAATATTCTATATTACTCAGAGAATGAAACAGAAAAATTTCCCTTTTAGTGTAAACTGCTCCAAATGACTGCTTGTAGAAGCTTTATGAGTTCAGCTTGACTGATGTCCTCAGTAACACGAGACGATGGTGTTGATGGATCTGCAGCTGATTCACTGGCTGTTTCTCAATCTGTGATCAACGCTGCTTCATTTATCAGAAAGCTAACGAGAGCTAAGCTACACCATTCCTGACACACTGCGAGGAAGTTGTGTACACATCTGCTCTGCCTCTGACTGTTTCCTGTCTCACCTCTTCTCTCATCTTTCTGTTCTCTTTAGGTTGCCTGATTTTACTTATTTTAAAACAACATGACTGCTTTACCTGAAGTCCTCAGTGTCAGTGCAGTTAGTCAAGACTGCCAACTGTGTGTGGCAGACAGCAGCTCTGCAAGCCGATGTGACAAAAGTAGGTTCTCCACTTTGACTTTTAATTAAACTCCTTTTCACTCAATCTCACTCAAACTGCTGTAAATTAAATGAAAACCTAAGAAAGCCAAACAGATGAAATGTTCAGCTGTTAACTGGGCAGATATGACTTCTTCTTCAGGCTTTAATAAAGTTGCTTACTGTATAACTAATATTAGCATGTGCAAGGTGTGAACAATATGAGTAAGATTCAACTGATTCAACCACTGGGCTGTGGACCAGCACTGGTCTGTGGGTCATGTGCTGCCGGTTCACACAGGAAACATGACCAGATAAAGTACATCTGTCTGTTCCTCTTGACATGTCATGCCATGTCAAGATGCACGTGGAAAAATTAAGCCCACAAGCTAGCAAAAATGAGTAAGAAACAAACATCTTTGCAGAACTTATTTGGAAAAACAAAATTATGGAGTAGACTGCACATAGTCCTGATGGGACTGGCTCGTGGCAGAAAAACAAACTCAGGGCTCGCACTAATTCAGTGTTATGGGGAGTTTTATTTTTTTGTGTTTTTGTCTCATATTTATCCCACACACCTTGAAGGCCGGTCAGTGACAATATCGTCTTACATGAAACCAGCCCGATTCTGCCAACAGTGAAACCTGACAGTTTCAATATTGAGTTTTACTGCCAGCATGTTGGGGAACTGGATACTTAATTCCACACTTCCTCTCACTACTGGCTGGTCTAAAGTAAAAGTAGGAAACTATCAGCATTTGAAGAACAGTAAAATGTCAAAGGGGAAGTATTTCTACCGGCCAAGTCACATTTTTATGTTTCATTCAGGGAGAAATCCAGTTCTCAGGCTCTTTAGTTCACCTATCTTAATTAACAATGGGGAGATAACAAGGAGCGAGTTGCAAATGGGGCTTCGGAGTGGTGACTCACCCATAATACGCTTTAAATAATAATAATTCCCTTTTCATAAAAATGACATATTTTAGCTGATTGCTTCTGCACAGAGAACCTTTCTTTAGTGCTGCCATACAAATGAAAATGCAGCTCTGCAGTGTGGCCAATAAACTGTAAATTGGATGGATGGTTGGTATGCACAGATATACAGTATGCGGCTGCTCACAGGCGTCGCTTTTGTTCACGTAATTCCCGCTCTTACACTTTTCTATGTGTTAGGAGAGTTTCTTTACTAAGGATGACAGAGTCACTGGAATCTTTTCAATAAGCTTTACTTGCAGCAAGGAATCAATACATACAGCAAGAGTACAAGATTGACTGCTCACTATCCTCTGCAGTCTGTTTTTATGCATAAAGCGACATAACCAGTAACTGGGCATAGCTCAGCTACTTTCAGGAGGCTCAAACATGCTTCTGGTAGATAACAGCAAGTTCAGTATCGTGAGTATGTTAGTAAGTAAGATAATGTTTTCGGTGTGCAACGTGTGTTTTTTTTGATGATAGGCCAGCTTCACACGCTAGAGTAGACAATGCTCTCTTGTCAACAACAGTTTAACATCTTGATACATTTTTCTAACACTATAAACAATTAATATTTTGACCACTAAAAAAATTCAGCCTTGTCCTCCCTCATCTATACCAACACGAGTTCATCCCACTTTATACTTTATCAGTCCAATACTGTACCTGCACATTCAGTCTGACTGAGAACACAGACAAAGCTGCTACAACCATCCCTACATCTTAATAAAAGGCACAGCAGAGAGTGACATCTCCCAAGAGGAAAGAGGCTTTTCCAGTGTATTAAATATCCACTCACTATGAAAAACGCAAGGACATAATTCAGACGTGTAGCTGTCTTGAATATCGCGTGTTAAAGTAGCTGGCAGACCAAGGCATTAATGTTTTATGTCGGGACATCCATGATAATTGGCGCAGAAGCACATAAGGCTCGGCGCTCTATTATTCAGTGACATGCACGGTATATATACTGTACCGTACAGCTGTTCAGTTCAGGTGCTTACAGGTCAAACACAGATTTGTACTGCTTCGTTCACGCTGTAAGCAAACGCTACACTCAATGATGAAGGATGACCAACCAGAAGGAGACATCAGTGGAATTCGCATAGATGGAGGTGACTCACAACTAAGATAAGACAGACGTCATTTTTTCCACAACGGGGAAATTTACTTGTTACAGCCACTCACAATACATGAGGTGGATAAGAAAAAAAATCATAAATAAGAAATATGTAGAAAAAAATCTAAGATATATTTGAAATAGAAACTAAAATAAATTAAAATAGCAAATAAAATCAAATAAAAAGTTACATTATTTAGCTAATATTATCTTACAGTATTTATTTATACACATACAATGATATAAATAAATAAAAATACAATAAAGGAAAATCAATATCAAATCATAAATCCACAATATGTTGTAGAATAACATTATAGGGCGCACATCACCCTCGCCTTTCTAGTGTTAAGGAGAAACAACACCCAAAAGGCCCTGTCTAGAGTCAGTGTTTAGTTTGTCCATTCTAGGCTATTGTAGAAACATGGTGTTGTTGTACTCTGTGTTTTCTTATTTTAAAGTAACAAAAACAAAAAAGTTCTTCTTTTCAGGTGATTATGCACTAATAAAAATATAGTTATGCATAATACATTCCATGTTTGCCATATTTTGAAAATAGAGCCTCCTAAATCTTTGGTCTAGTCTAATCTAAGGTCCAGTGTGTCAGATTTACAGAGCTCTATCTACATAATAATGCAGAAATGGAATCTAATATAGATAACTGTGTTGTTATTCGGGTATGATCACCTGAAAATAAGAATCATTATGTTTTTGTTACCTTTAGATTGATATCTATTTAGATATATGTCTATATCTACAGACACTGCAGGTCATCTTCTACAGTGCCTGCCATGTGTCTACAGTAGCCCAATATGGACAAACCAAACATTGGCTCAAGTTAATTGATCCACACTAACTGGTTAACACACATTGGTTCCAGTGTTTATTCTAGGCTCAGCTAATTGCCTCCTGGCTTTATATTTCATAACGTGTAACGGCAACAAATACCTCAATAGATATTAAACAACAACCATCATCCCACTTTTGGGAGGAGAGCAGAGATGACGGATTATGTAAGTAACACTTCCAATCAGTCAGTTAACCATCAGCATCATATGAAAGATAAAGTCATGATAATAATTGTGCACTGTAATGGTGCAAAACAGTTACACAAGGGTAATTATGCGAGCGCATGCCTCAAAATATTCATATTGCAGCACAGCCTGAAGGCTCTCCATAGACTGTGGAGTGTGTGGCTCACCGGGGGTTGGAATTGCCAACCAAGGCAATAAAAAATAACATCAAATATTACTAAGCATATTGAACAGTGAATGAGTCGTCCAGAAACTTCGCACCCTGATAAGAATGAATGGGGGGGGGGGCACAGAGACGCCATGCTAATATCCTCCAGTAGCAATTCTCTGAGCGGAGCTGTCGAAGATGACAAGTCCCTCACTGAGTGGGCTCGGATGTCAGCAGGGGGTCCCATAACCAAAAAAAAAAAAAAAAACTGCACAGAGTCAGTGAGACAGCTGCTGTTTTGATGAGGGTAGCCCTTTTTTCGAGTATGAACTCTTTGGGTATTTTCTTCTAAAAACTTCCATGTGTGCAGCGTAGCATGACAGCACACACGCAGAGCCTGTCTGATGTGGCAGCGTTGGCGGTGAATAATCTATAGGAGGCTCTATATGGCCGCAGGCAAATAGAGGAGGTGGATCACCATCAGTAACCCCGCCTGGAGGATGGCGAGCCAGAATAGAGTTGTCTGATGGTCATCTTCATGGCCTGGAAGAGGATTTAATGGCCAGACGAACTGTAGTATGTCACACAAAAAATAATAATTACACTATTCCTACAAGAATTAAGTTTAATTAATACATCACATCATGCTGGCTGAGCCTCTAACTTCTGGTTCATCGGGATAAAAGGATGTAATCATGCAGCTCTTCCAGATTTTTCAAATGTCACTGGACTGAGTGGATCAAAGTTGTCATCTCACAGGGGTTGTCACGCTCAAAAAAATGTGTGGGATCCCTGTGCGTCATATAGCAGGTTTCCAGACATCCCTTACCCTAGAAAGACATTCCCGCTCCTCTTGGTGGATCCCAAGACATTCCCAGGCCAGATGGACTATATGGTCCCTCCAGCGGGTTCTGGATCTGCCCCAGGGTCTCCTACCCCCTACTAAAGAACAGTACCCCAGAGGCATCCCAATCAGAAAGGCTTGTGTGCAAATATAAGATGGTGGCCATGGTAAACATCACCATGTTAGCATGGCTGTATCATCTCATACATCTTCACCTCCAGAAAGGAAACCAGCTGTTATAGGTCATCCTGGTTTCCTCCATAGTTACTGTTGCTGCGACACCCCTCACATGTAATGTATAATCCTCTGTCTACAGCATTTAAAGACATGTGGCACCTTTGACATGTAGCATATAAATGTGGTAACCCTGCACTGTGACTGCAATGTCAATACATTTTAGCCAGTCTACAGCTACCTCTTTGCATATAGCATAGATTTATATTAAATGTTTGAGATGTGACGGCTGATATAAGTAAATAGTCCAAAGCCTGTTCTTGTCTTGTGTCTGAAATGACATTTGTATTCCTCTGATGAATTATGAAGTAATTTATTTAAAAAAAAAACAAAGCAAATAGTCACAAGCTTTGTTTGGCAGCATATGTAATTCCTTGATTATCCTTTTTTCAGAGGTTATGGCTGAAGAAACATAATACTGGAGCTAAGCACATAATACAAACTGCAGCCGCAGCTTGATTTAGTGATTGCTTGACTTTGTAGAAACAGTCAGGATGATGACTGTGTGCAAAAATAATTGTTGGAAATTTGCATGTCACCTAAATGTGTCACGTATACATGTGTTCGTGTGTGTGCCTGTGTCTGTCAGGGTGTCAAATGACCATTGAATGCCTGTAATCCAGTTATCCACTTGGTACGTTATTATCCTTGACCTTGCAGCGCGATAGACATTCTTTACTGTGTGATTCAGCTTGAAGACAAAGAAACAGTGGCAGCAATAAATCACAGCAAAATGAAGTTAAGTGTTCATTGGGAACATTAAAAAAAAAAAAAAAAAGAAATATGATCACATTGGTGTAAACAAAGTATCTTTTAACTTTTAGTCAAGGGAATCAGATATATCATACATACTGTACGTATAATATAGTATATCGAAATAAAAATAATGTCATGATACACTATACCATCAAAAATATGTGGACACCTGAACATTACATCCATATGTGACTATTAGATATTTCATTTGAACACTTTGGGAATTAATTTGCTGCTGTAACAGCCCCCACGCTTGTGGGTAAGCTTTCAAGAACTGGAGTAGATACCTCCTGGACTGCAGTTTACCGAGAACAGAAAGAAATTAAAATCCTATATGAGACTTTTGTATCTTTTTAAAATGAGTTTCATTCGACGCACACACACGATAACACCGGAAAGAAAAAACCCTGCCAACTCTTTGGCGAACTGTTCCCCGGAAAACAACCTCCGTCTGGTCAGTGAGAGCTGGTTAAATCCCACTGTTTACTGAGTATGATTATGTGATGTCATGTGAGCAAAACCTCTTTATACTATGCACAGTTGGTCAACACAATCTTACAGCATACATAAGATTGTAGACCTCGGGACGCTTTTTCAGTGAAGCCATCTTTAGATTTACAGTGGAGACCAGGTGAATGGATGTCAAGAAAAAATATCTATATTTTACTGATTCATTGATGTATAGATTACCATTTCACAATTCTTAGTTTAGCATTTTAGCATGCTCAAATTTGCTACAAAACACAAAATATAGTTGAAGCTGGTGCCAATTTAAGTTTTGATGGTACTTGGTTTTAATAAAAATTTAAATTTGACCTTCTGATGGTGCTATATTAAAGGTTGATGGATCACCAGAATTACTATGACTCAACTTCTGGGGACCATGAATGTTTGACCAAATCCATCCAACAGATATTTTATTTTATTTTAGTTATAAGTGTTGGGGCAGGCCTGCTGACACTGACATCGTTAGAACTAGCATGGCTAAAAACATAAATTACCACTAAATCAAATCAAATCAAATCAAATTTTATTTATATAGCCCAAAGTCACAAAACACAGTTTGCCTCAGAGGGCTTTACAATCTGTACAGGGAGTGACACCCTCTGTCCTTAGACCCTCGGTTCGAGTGAGGAAAAACTTGCCCACCAAAAAACCCTTTTAACAGGGAAAAAAGGTGGAAGAAACCTCAGGAAGAGCCACAGAGGAGGGATCCCTCTCCCAGGACGGACAGACGTGCAATGGATGTCACGTGTACAGAACAAATCAACACAAACATATTGTACAATTACAATGAAATACAATAAATGATAGTATGATTACAGTAGCAGTGGAACTTGTGATAGAGTTAGAGGGACACAGATGCACAGCAGCAGTGAAACATTAACAGACTATAAACTATAGGAGAGATGTGGTAGCAATTATGACAGTGATGCTATATATAGTGGACATCAGCAGCAGACCACAGCAGCAGCCACAATCCACGAGAACCTGCTGGACGAGAAAGCACAGAAACTCCGGGGAAGAAGTTTAGTTAGTAACATGCGTTGACGGTAATGGTGATGGGGAGAGAGAGAGATTGAGAGAGATCGAGCGAGAGAGAGAGAGAGAAAGAGAGAGAGGGTTTTCAGTAAAGGGAGATGTGACTGCATCTTCAACCATTACCGTGCCTGGCTAGGCATAACCCACCCACTAATTAGTACTTTATTTGTATTAATAATTGATTAAATGGTAAATCTTGAAAAAAATGTCAATCATAGTGACAAATCCACAGAAAATGATCACACAGCTCTGCATTTTTTTTCAGCCCTACAGAGCTATTTAGCCTCTTTTAGCTCATTATTTAAATGGATAAACCCACTGTACACTACCTGGACTGAATATGACCATGAGATGCTGATGAAAGCTCTGAATAAATCTTTAAATATGTTGTTGATGCTCTGGATGTGTAAATACGCAACCCTCCACCATTACAGCGGCGAAAATATGTCTGCTGTTGTGCTTTGAGTCCGTCTGCTCCTGAGTGGCCAAAGAAACCAACCAAATCAAGATCAGTTCAGCTTTTAACATGTTCAAATATGTAACACAACAACAGCCTTAGGGTACACAGAGAAAGGACAACAAATTGAGCTGTAACAAACTATTAAAGATTAGAGAGAGAGAACCACAACACCACAAGCTCTTTGCCCCCACAGGTTTTATTAGTCCTCGGGACTCACTCTCTGACCTTTAGTCTGATTACAGCCATGGTTTGGCATCATAAATGAATCAGTTGAACATGTTCTTGGTGTGTGAGAGGGTCAGGACTTTAATCTTTGGCAAAACGAACAAAATCAATCAAACCTGTACGGAGAGAATCGATACGCATTAAGAGGCACAGAAAAAACTACAGGATGCACGAGATGAATAAAAGAAAACTGCACCGTGTTTGTGCTGTGGTGGGGTAGCAGCAACGTGAAAGGTTAGAAAGATTTTGGTTGCATAAGATCTGGAAGTTTCTGTGACGTTAATTAAAAGTCTTCGCTGTGTTTTATGTAGACACTATTCATGGCGTTGAAAGGTTTTTGAATGTAAATTTTCACCAGCATGGAGGCATAAATGTCAGAGACAGTATGCTTTTTTTGTCACTCATAAACTGACCTTTTATTTTAAGTCATGCCATCAACACAAACAACTCACCAGCCTCATATGGGACTGTCTCAGCCACGTCTTGGATCAGCCTTTCTGCTCTCAGCAGATGCTTAAGCTTAAACAAGCAGCTGTTCCCTACACTGTACTGTAGCTGGGGAAGCTAGCCTGCATTTGCCATTTACCACTTAGTCCTCATCCTGGTAGTCTTTTGTCTTTTTTAAACATGCCCATGAAAACATAACACTCACATCTCTTAAAACCACCCATTATATATTAAAACTATATTTAATATATTATATTATATATTTTCTTTCCACAGCATTCTGTGATGGGCTGCTGCACTTGTGGCATCATGATCCAAGAAGGTTCTGCAGGCAGCAGTGAACTCAGCAATACAGCAGCAATACTCAAAAATGGCATGTTTCAGTATTTAATGAGAACATCATAAAAGGAGGAGGACTCTAACCTCCCTCCCTAAGCTTTGCAATGGGAAACGTCTTTAAAAACATTTAGCTTGTTATTTAATGTTCACCACTTCAACCAATAAGTCCCACATGTTTTTCTTTGGACTTCATGTTTTACAGATAACCAGCAGTTACAGCTAACTGAACATGTTAACATACCACTGTTATTGGCGAAGACTTTATTTATGGTGGACTATGGTGGACAGATATCTCCTGTCAAACAATTAAACCTACATCTTTGTACTCACTATACTTGCTTTTCCATTTCAAATACATATTTAAATGTGCACAATGGGTTATTTTTTTTTTTACATTTTTATACAGTAGTAATGCCAGCATCTGTAGCACTAAAAAGATTTTTTTTCACTCTCATTTTACATATTTTATTCAGTTTATTTCTCTCTATGTCTAATATTTTTTGTAATATGTCCACTACTTTGCAATGTTGCATGAAATATCCAGCATGTTACTGTAATTTGATGTGATTCTCTAATTTGTGTGACATGTTGAGCTATGGTTGTTGTGATTTTCCTCAAGTTCATTGCACTTAACAGATAAATGTAAATGTGTTATATGTATCGTGTTCAGTCAGTTAACTGAACTTAATACTGCAGGTAAATAGTGAAAGGTGTGGACAATCCTCTTCAAGTAAAAGTGTACGACTGAATCACTGCTGAAAACATTTATTCACTAAACATCGCAGCCTTCACATTAAATCGTCTCCAAGAATTTAAGGAAGGATTCCTCTGGAGTGTCAGTATAATCTGGCTCAAAACAAACTAGAAACTCTGACCTTTCCTCGGGTGGTACTGGAAGTAAACTCTCTTTTCTCGCAAGGATTTCTAGAGGAAGAGGATAATTGGTGTTTTCACTGTATCCTCCGGTGTATTTCACAGTGTCCACCCTTGTATCCTCCAAAGGTTCAAAACAATCTAGATTCTCTTCTGTCCCCCTCTCAGATGGCGCTGGGAGCAAACGCTCTCTCCTGTCAAGGGTTACTAGGGGAAGTGGACAATCGGTGTTGGTTTCACTGGTGGCTATAGCCTCTTCTTTTTTCTGCAGTTTTGATTCATCAGCACTGTCTTCATGGCCTGGCATGATGCTTTGCTCTTCTTCTGCAACACCGACGTTTGTTGAAGAATCTTTGTTCATTTGTTGTTCTAAGGTGATTTTAGTCTGAGCTTCAGCTTCAGCCTCAGCCCTGATCTTCTCTAGCAGTCTTTGATGCTTCATCCCAAAGCTTTCCGGTCTTGGTGGTAGATGCAGTTTTGACATAGGCGTGCTTGTATGAGCAGGTGGACGAATGTAACCTTCATAAACAAGCGTTCGTTTTCGTCCTCGCTTTCTATAAACTGCAATTTTGTTTGGAGATGGAGGAGACTCAGGATCAGCACGCACGGGCAGAGAAGTCCACTCTGCTGGCATCTCACAGAGCACATATGTCTTTGATGAAGCAACTGCAAAATGATAGTACAAAGACAATATTATGCACCAGATTCCGTAATAAAATATTCCTCATACAGACAACTTTGTTTCTGTGTACCTTTCAAAGTAAAAAAATCTAAAGTTTACAAGGTTGAAATTTAAAATTGAAAAAGACAAAACAGGAAGGTAAAATAAAAGAATAATGGGTTAGGCTGCAAATAAGACAAATTATAAAAGTAAAGATAAAAATGCAAGCGGATACTCTAAATTGTGTCACGGGGGAGAACTAGAGAAGGACCCATATGCAGGCAGGTGGGGGTAACAAGACTAACTCTGGTAACAAAAGCGGCAAGAATCACAAAAAAAGGAACAGGCAACAAATCCAGGGTGAAAAGCCAAGAAACCAAAAACACACAAAACCGGACAGACAAGGAAACCCAGGAATTGAATAGACGGGACTAATCAGAGACAGGTGAAATAAATCAGGGGCAGGGGCAAAATCAAAAAAGGAGGGAAACAAGACAGGAAGAGAGACAGACGAGGTGGATCTACAAAATAAAACAGGAAACTGAAACAAACTCAAAACTGTTACAAAGTGAAAGGGGGAAAGAAGAAACTCGCTTATATAGAAAATAAGCAATTGAAAAAAAAGCATATCCATAACCATAACTTCAGATTCACTATTTAATTAAGACAATTTCTAGATCCTGAAAAAAGCAGCAGTGTAATTCTTATTCATCTCTACAGAGCTGTGCTTCATCTGCATAGCAATGAAAAGTGATGCCATGTACTCAGGAGAGATCAGAACTCTGTGTTAAATGTTCATTTTCAACTTACCATTTTTTGCCGTGTCATGATTTTTATCCATGACTGTGGATATCTTCAGCCAACAACTAAACAAGTTTCAGCAGAAAGTTATCAATAACCCAAAATCCACTGAGACACCGTCTGTGAACCAAATGTAAACATGATGGTTGTCCTAACAACAAAATACGAAATTCAACATTAGAATACAACATAATTGTCACAATTCTGGTTTCAAGGTGGTTTCAAAATGGTCAGTGTTGACTTTTGGTTTCACATGGGGCATGAAAGGAGACCTCCTGGGTGAACGTCCTGTGTTTGACTCCTCCCTACACTGATCTGATTTCCCAAAGGCTTATTGATGTAAGAATTCTGAATTATACCGCTGATTTGCATGCTAATGTAGTACCTAGCTATAAATTACATTACATTACAATTTAGTCTGTTGACATGGAGTATGGGTGGAGCTGAGGCGGGCTTTTAATGCATAACTTTAAGCTTTAATATAATGTGAATGGATGAGTTGTATAAAAAATCATCCCCAACACAGTTATCATGAACTATAGAGACCAAAACTGTTTTTGTACCAGGCTGTGAACGTGTTTATTTCTGCTGTGAAGTTGGACATTTTAACATGGCAGCTTCTGGAGACTGACTTGTTCTGTAGCCAGCTTCAAGCTTCAATGAACTGCAGTTTTTGGAACTTCTGGGTCGGTTTCAATTCTCAGATGTTGCAGCTTGGTCTTCACATGGCCTTTGTTATGTGGGTCTAATGTCAGTTTAGATAAGTGCATAAAAACTGCATTGGAACTATTTATTTTTCAGCTGAGCACCATGAAGACTGTCTGCAGAAAATGAGATGGAAAATGTCAAAGTTGCCTGAGGCTACAGGTATGCTTTCCTATTAACCCTCATCTATGAATTCAACTCCAGTCATAAAATAGCATTTAGGACACGAATAATTAACTGCTTTGTGCATGTCATTTCAAACAACTATCTGACTTTTTAGATGAGCACCATGAGAACAATTGTCAGAGAATATGGCTGACCAGTCTCATTAATTTGGGGGAAGGAGAGTGAAGTTATGCCTCAGATTCCTCCAAGGTAATTGGTTAAGGATTTCAAGCCTCTGTGTGCAAGGTAGTTGGTAAAGGATCTCAAGCCTCTGAGACCAGCCCTGGACTCCAGAATGGATGTGCTGCTAACAAAGATAATCTTCTCAAAGGAACTGTATACACTCCTCTAAACAAAGATATCTGAGCCATCAATGACACATGTTTGGCTGTGTTCCCTGGAGAAGAGAGTCTACTTTTCAGCTGACTCAATTCTGGGGGACAATCACAAGGGGCGTCTCTGGCAGTTTGCACGGGGTATTTTATTTTGAAAATCCACTGGCTTCTCTATGCTGTTTCTGTGTCTGGCTTCTGCCACCTCGAAGTGCTCTGTGAAAAGTATTTCCCACAGAGCCAAGCCAAGCTGTAAGCTACATGCAAAACAATCAGCTGCAAAGTAACTGGTGACTTCAGTAATTAAATAAATAAAATAAGGAGTACAAACAAAACAAAAATGTACATCTAAAATGTAGTGGAGAAGAAGTGAAAACTGGCACAGAAAATGAAGTTCAGTACACGTAGTAGAAAAAAAAAACTTGAGCACTGGAGTCATAAGTGCATTATCTGTTCTGATTCATTAACTACTAAGAAGACACGGGATCTTGGTTGACACAATGGATGCATTTTATGCATTGTTCTAAATTTGCTGAAATAAAATGCAATAAAAGGAGGGCCATTCAGGTAATAAAATGTCAGGTCCAGATCTCAGGCCAGTTTGTTGCACGTCTCATTGCTGTTACCGGCACTCTGCTCCTTTATTTCCATTTGCTCTGGACATAACATATGGTCTTCTATATTTAAAAGCGGTAGACATAGAGGGTTGTAGGGTATGACTTTCTTGGGAAACTGCCAGCTACAACAGCCATCTATCCTGTGTGTCAGTCAGGGCGTGCTTTTACTCAATTTGCACAACCTTGGCCGGGGATTTCATCTGAGCCGCGGGCCCCGCACAGCGTTGCCTCTCCCCAGAGCAATGATAACAACTCCAAATTCCACCTAAAGTTATATTTCATGCTAATGAATTAATGTACCCTTTCCCATTTTCAGCCTGAAAATATGCTCCTATCCCCTGCCAAAATGAAAAATCAAATCAGTCTTGTCATTTGCAGCTGATTTGTTAAGGTCCCAGCTCGCTTTCCTTCTTGTCCCTCGGCACGGTTGATGAGACAGCACAGCTGTGTTCCTGTTAGTGATTCTGATAACACCAAATTAAATGCCGTCTGAGAGAGTTGGGCCATTAATATGGAATCAGAAACGTCAAGCTGAGTCAGATCAATAAATTAAACACTGTATAAATTCACCATCCACCTCCATCTCGATGCCACATTATAAATGAAGAGCGCTCACATGCTTAAAAAAGAAAGTTCAGAATTCACTTGTGATGTTCAGACAAACGTCACTGCTGTCCTCACTCTGGTGCTTGAAGATTAATGACACTTGTAAATAATAACCTTACAAATTACTGCCATTGCAGCTATAATAAGTGCATTATGTTAGAAAATAACTACGTGAGAGCATCAAAATGTGAGGCTAGAGTTGCAGGAGAAGCGAGACAAAAGACGAGAGCATGTGAGGTGAAAAGGGAGATGTGCATGTACTCTGAAAACAACGGAATAAGGAGTGGTAAAACCTTTAAAGTACCCATAAACTCTTAGAGTACCGTCATTTTGAGCCACAATTTGGTTCAAAATTCATACATCTTATTGAATCTGAACACACAGATATGATACATATTTTTAGATTCTAGGTTCAGGATATTTTAAGGGTACCAATTTGCCAAATGTTAACAAATACTATAATTGGACAACCCGGTTGGATTTGACATGTACACTGATGTACGAGTTCATTGTGGGGCACCTGCTCTGGTGGACTGTACTATACCTGGACAGAGTCCTTGAATGATCATAGATAAGAGAATTTTGAATAAATTGAGTTTTGTGAACACAAAAAAGCAGCAACAACAAGACACATGACAAAATAAAGCACAGAATCACAGCCCCACATTGTGTATGTTTCCAAATTAATTTGTGTTTAATCAAGTTACCACAGAGTGAACCTGGGGCCAGGTAATATTCAAGCATGGAAAATGTGTACATAATGCACTGATAATGATGGGAACAAGGGCTTAATAGAGGTGCAGCAGCTTAGTTCTGCCCCAAGGCATCCTTGCAGGTTAGTCCGGCTGAGATGTCGGTACAGTACGACAGGATTTCTGTGTGTTTTGTCTTTGGTGCTCGTCAGTGTTCAGAGACAGATGTAAGTATTTAGAAGCCCACTCAGGGGTGGGACCTCCCACGTGCTTTATTTCCAACCTTTATCTAATTGAGAATGTTGTTACTGATTGGTATGGTATGTTCTCATTGTGATGGAAAAGAGCTAGCTGAATGTACAAACATAATTTTGTACTTGTATTTCATAATCACGTTACTACACAAAACATTTATATGAATATAAACATGTTATCTTGTTCACTAATAGATTCATGGAACAAATGTTTGCACAAACAACTTCTGTCTGTGTGTGTGCATAATACAAGCCTGCCTGTGGGGCAAGCATGTTTTTGTTTTTGTTTTTTAGTGACATACAAAGTCCATACAGAAAGTCCAATAACAGATCCATAAAGGATCAAGTAGGTTTAACATTTTGCTGAACGACCCTCACTGCATCAGGCAGCGGTTAAAGCCCCTGTCAGCTTGAAAGCAACATGTTAAGTTAAAGTCTGTGCAGAATGTATTATAAAATGCCCCTGTATGGGTGTGGTCTGATCAGATTTGACTTACGGGAGACCTGAAAATATGAGCAACGAGTTTTGAGTTTCAAATTTTTTGATTCTCAATTGGTGCAAGAAACAATGTGGCATCACTTTTTTTTTTTTAAATCGCTGAGCATCACCCTCTTCAAACCGGTGCAAAACCTATAGACAAATAGAGAAATCATCTCATGTGAAATAACCAGAACCGCAGGCAGAAAATATTGTGTTCATGCAGGACCACGTGCAACGATGGAAGGTCAGTGAACAACATGTAGCGGATCATTGGGGGTTTTAAAGTGTCAGTTATTTGCTCGAGTGGACAAAGCTACAAACATCAGAGGTGCTGTTTTGGTGCTGAGCGCGCCACAGGGTGTCTGAAAGCATGTATCTCACTTGTATTCCTGTGAGTCTGGATTCCTGACTCTATTCCATAATAACACGAGTGTGTTCCTGTGTGTGCGTGCGTGTGTATGTTGCACAAATCCGTCAGCATGATCTTCTTTTTTTCGCCCCAGCCAGAGCCAATCGATTCTCCACAGGCTGGTGGGCTGGGAACCACTGCTTTCTGTCAGAGCCTTGAATGAGCTGGTGGGTGGATGGATTACTCCATTGTAGTACGCAGCTAGAGATTTCACATTATATTAAATTAAAACCTGTAATTAGGAAAACAATGGCCTCAAAATTGTGCAACCCTATTATATTTTAATGATTGATTTGATTTTATCATAAAATGAAGTCATGCTTTTCTAACAGGGCACACACACTGTTTTTGTTGTAATACAGCAGGCACTGAAGGAGACCACAGCGAATTATGCTGCGCTCATTTGGTGTAAATCTCAGCCCTATATCAAACATTTGAGGACCGAATAATGAAGTGACGGTGCCGAGGTGTTTGGAAATAAAGCAGGAGATGTGCAGATATGATTTCTCTGAAGTCATTATCTGTATGATGATGTGTAACAAACTGTACGAGCCCACGTCTGATTTCACTTACAGAGCAGCAGCCCAAGAGCTAGTGTCCTGCAGATGCAATCACAGTTTAGCCCCTTAAAAAAACAGTCAGTCAGTATCAATAACCACAAGGTCATGCATGCAGTTCTGCTTACTCTACACAGGGTATCTGCTTTCATGGATGTTTGTCAGTGCATACCGTTAACGTGCTTAGAAATGGGAACCAAACAATATAGTACAGAATGCAGCACTTTATAAATCCAATTATAAATTTTTTGCTTAACTAGTTAACTAAACCCACCTCTGTTTACACAATATGTCAGAAATAGAATATAACATGCATAACTACTGCGTTTCTGTTAGTGTATTATCACTTGAAAATATTAATTGTTTTGTTTTTGTTACCTTTTTTGTTGCCTTTTATATCTACACAGTCCACTATGTTGCACCACCATGTTTCTACAGTAGCCCAGAATGGACAAATCAAACACTGGCTCTAGAAGGGACCTATTATGTTTTCTTCATGTTTCACAGCCACTATAGTTTCTTTCTCATGCTTGGAACATCAGGGTGAGGCGAGGGGGTTGAAAATAGCAACTAAACTGCTACATGCCACTTAGTCCTACACACTGGTCCTTTAAACCTGATTTGTTTGGTCACTTCAGGGCAACAGAAATAATGTAGGAACACGTAACTGACAACTGACTTGGTCTCCACCAGCTCCTCTAGCTGCTAAATGCTTCACTTTGTTCAATAGTTAGTCGCTAACTTTCCCTACCACCATTTATCAGCACTAGTATGTGGGGTTGTGCATCTGTGCTTTTCACTAAAATGCCTGATGTGAGAAATGTCTGTGGATGATCTGATGGAGGACTGAGAAAGGTGGCCAACATTTGCTGAGGAGCTGATTATGGGATTGGGAACAGGTGAGCAGGTGAGAGTCAGGTGATGCCTGAAGGAGAAAAAAACTCTGCAGGACAAAGAAAGAACTGCAGGCTCTGAAATGACAGAAAGAATAAGTCTCTGAAAACCTGATTACAGGGGAAAAAAATATGCAAGTAATATTGAGAACTGGTAGTAGCCATGACATATGGATGAATAAAATTGGACCTCAGCCGTTGCCATGGATATGACCCTATAATCCATCAAAGGGTATTTCTGAATGCAGAGTTAAGATTGTGGACTTCTGCTCAGGTCAAAGACCACCACACACACTAACAAAGCTCCTTCAAATTTTATTTACACACTTCCGATAACATCCTCTGAACTGAACCGACGGCTAAAATTGGAAACTTCACTCAAGCAAGGAGAAATATCAATTTGAAAACATGAATGTCTCATTCTGATCAGTAATCTGCTACGCGCTTCCAGAATCATTTTGATCTTTCAGTAATTTAGTGCCAGTCCACTTCCACTTGTTCACTTCTCCCTCTGTGAATTCTGGAAAAGAGAAGCGCAATGCTCACAGTCAGTAACAAGAATGCCTGCAATCAGATAAAATGCAAGGATTTGACTCCAGCTTTTTGCTAGCACCAGGGGGTTTGACCTTGCATTTGATTCCTAAAAAGGAGCTGTAATTTTCTTCATAGAAATGAAATGGCCTATTTTCCTACTTTGAACTGCTGATTTACAAAGTGGTAATGTGGCAGCTACCTCATGAAAGTGCAGCAGATGCAACCTTGGAATCCTAAAATCTAATTAGGCTACGTTTTAATTAAAAGTACCCACTGAAATACCAACTTTCCATTTTCCCTGCCTGTAAACATCACAGCACATCCAACCTGCCCTTTGAACGGCATTGAACAGCAACCTGAGAACAACTATGTGGCAAAAATCCAGATAAATCTGTTCTTTTTCTCTGTCCATTTGATGATCTTATAAAAGCTAAAGCATTGCTGTAGATTAAACTTTCCCACTGTGTATAAAGTAGTTAAAATTAGCTTTATCTTAAAGGAACAGTTCAACAAACAAACAAAAATACATATATTTCCTCTTAACAGCAGTGTCGTTCATCCATCTAGTTTGTTTCCATGAGAGTTGTCGAGTTTTGGAGATATTTGTTGTAGAGATATTGGCGTTCTCTGAAATATAATGGAAGTAGATGGCACTTGGCTTGTGGGGTCCAAAAAACACTGTGGTACAGTTACAGTTATTTCTAATTGCATTACATGACCAATGCAAATATCAGAGAACTTTTCCTTTAAGCGTAAGCTGCTTAAAGGAAAAGTTCTCTGATATTTGCATGACAACTAATGGTTTGTTATTGTTTCTTATTTCAGGACATGCAGCTTTAAAAAAAGACCCTGCAGATTCAACAGTGACATGCCGTGGCAGCGCTGGCAATTTAATTACCCCATTCTCTAACCCTGTTTTCAGTTGTGAGCAAAATGATTACATGGTCATCTCTGATATTAATTTATAACGACTGCTTCCCCCTCTTGCTAGGAGCTCTCCTCTTTATCAGCTCTTTCTTTGCCCTTCATTCTTCATATTTCTTCATCTTATCCTCTGCTTGTTCTCCCTGTCTCAATTTCTCTCTGTAACCTTGTGAGTTTGCTTTAATATTCATGGTGATTGAACCTGAGGGGAATTCACCGTGTCTCTCTAATTTATGTGAGATAGGCTTCATTATTCACCCCGCGATTTAATATGCATTATAGGATTGGTGTGTGAACATATGAGAGAGGAAATCTAAGAAACCTGCTCTCAGGATCGCTGCACTGTATGTAGTTAAACTTCTGAAGAGCTGACTGATAGTCTTGCCCCGAGGCAGATGACTCTGTACTTCTCTTTTGTCATTTCTGCCCCTTATGTTGTCGCTCTCACTTTCTTCTCCTCTTTCAATTTTTTTTTTTTTTTTTACCCATGCAAACGGTGTAGCTCTATGAATGACAATGTCTACCACCCTGGGCCAGTCTAAAATATCTTACATGTTTGATGGATTGCCATGAAATTTTTGCACAGACATTCATGCCTCCAAAAACAATTTATCCTGATGACTTTTCCTGTGGCTGCAACATGAGCTTCACATTTCACAAGTTGAATGTATTTCTATAAAATGCAAAAGTCTCATTCATGTCGTCCTTCAGATGAAAGGAGCGAAATGTTATGTTGTCCAAAACTCTTCACACAAAAGTTGCTGTGCCAGACTAATTCCTGGCACTGAGCAGTTGCCAGGCAACCAGCAGAGACTCCAGGAAGTTACTGGTCCCAAGTAATCAAGCACAAAACCTCCCACAAATCGACTGTCATTTTTACACAGATTAAACCTACAAATTGGAAATCAGTGAGTTTTTAAATGGCTGATTTTGTTACTGCTACACAGAGCCAGGTGGCCTTTTCCTGTTTCCAGTCTTTGTGCTAAGCTAAGCTAACCTGCTGCTAGGTGTAGCCTGATATTCAACAGACAGATATGAGTGTCTGTCATCTATTTCTCTGCCAGAAAACTCTGCCATGTTAAACTATGCCTCTAACTTTACTTTTACTTGTAGCCAAACCAACTTGAGTAACCTACAACAAAATTTGTCTCAAAGACCAAAATTTATCTTCCCAAAGAAACTAAATTATGTTTAAAACATTACAGAGACATCGATGCAAATGATTAAATTATGAAAACTAATGATCATTTTTCTAAGAGAGAAATCAGTGAACATGGACATTACTAGACACGAGCTAGAGTTAGCTTGCTCTGCTAAGCTAGCAGGCTTTGTTGGTTTGGGTTTCATGTTTCGTGTTTTATTTTGGAATTCTTTCATGTCCTCGTGTCTGCAACTTCTTACCATTGTTGTGTTTCCTACCAGTTTTGGCCTGATTAGTTTCACCTCTTTCTATTTCATCTGTGTTATCATTTGGACTGCCTCCTTTAGTCTGAATTTAAGTTTGTGTGCTCCTCTTGTACGCAATGATTGACATTTAGAGATTACCAGAATGCATATGATGCAAATGTTATGCAAATTGTATTTAGTGACAGACATATGATGAGAATGCAAAAAATGGAAGAAATACATTGTTAGTAAGTAACGGCAAACTTATTTAGATCTACACAAGAAAACTACAAAACAATGGATCATTGTCCCCGAGTTTACCAGCAACAGAAACACCTTACAGCAAATATTCTTTACAGTACCAACTGATATGTTTCTGTACTAGATATCCAGGATCGGACTCATACTTAATACTTGAAGAAGTAGGTAATTTCATCAATGTAGAGTTAGGATGCCCTGTAAAACCAGGTTCTGATTGAAGACCGGTTCCCCACGGTATCATCCCTTACTTTACTGCACTCTGCAGATGAAACTGTCTGAATTTTACCATTTAACAAAATGCCAAAATCAGTATCATATTTCAGCAAACACATTTATCATACCAACCTTCCACCGTCTCCTTTGCATTCACAGCTCATCTCTGTCAGTCCTTCCTCCCTTACCTTGCCTTGCCATAAGGCCTACATTCATGCACGCTCTCCTCTCTGACACATTTCCCGTGTGTTATCTTTCCCTTTTCACCTCCTTATGCTAAAAAGGGCATTTGTATTCCAGAGTCAGGATGGTAGGGTGCGCTTATCTTTTCAGAGGGCCTTTGAAAAGCCTCTGATTCTGCATGAAAAGGAGAATCCAAAGGCAACCTCTGTGACATCTCATGACACGTTAACAGACAGAGTTCAGAGCAAGGGCTAACTAGACAGCCACTGGCAGCAAATCCTAGGTTATGATGACTGACAAAGTCTTTGGTGCTGCGTCAAATGAAGTACGTTATACCTCAGTGTGCATGGGAACAGTTGGCCTTGCTTTCAAATGTGTTAGAACAGGCTGCTGCTCTTATTGTGACATTGTCAGACACAGATGTGAACTGTGTGAGGTAGATGCTTTTTGAAGTTTTTGGTGAAGAGTTTAAGAAATACACAGACTTCACGTCACACCTGTTACAGTGTATGTCAAATACCTGCTTCACTATTCTCTGTAGGTTGACAGGCAAGATTCAGTGGTTCACCCAGAATTGTATTCTTTGAGTGAGAAAAGCCTGTATCATACTGAAATTGCTTACTTTTAAGTATAAGTGGATTCACTGGGTGACGAAACTTCTTTTGCATAAAGTTTAACTTTGGTGACATGCAAAATAGTGCTGTTGAAAAAACTGTCTTGATCTTGTTATCATAGTTTAGTCAAGTTATCATAGCTTATTAGCCCTATTGCACCATCCACTTTTATTTTGCCATGCCCCCTACTGGTGCATCAGTTGAAACCATCGACAGTATAAAGAATGGACAGAGCATGAGTGACGTCACCCATAGGTTTCCAAACACCTGATCTGAAGCTGAAAATATGCGGCGCTGACTTCCGCCATGTTGCTTGTACTACTTCTTCTGCATCTAAATATTGGCAAAGACGTGGATCATCGGCAGACCGAATGACATCTGGGTGCACCAACAAGCCATCTGTAACTGTTAATTCTGCACAACTTCGAGCCTTAATATTATTTGAACGGTTGAGTTAAAAAAAAAAAAAAAATCACCCTCCTCACAGTTGTCATGGACGGGAAAACATGTAAACATGTTTATTTCTGCTGTGAAATTGGACATTTTAATATGAACGCTTATGGATTTTGACTCACTTCTGCAGCCTGCCTCAAGTGGCCACTTGAAGAATTACAGTTTGTAGCACTTCTGCACTGGCTTCACTTCCCAGAACAGGCTGTGGCTTGGTTGACACTGACACACCTGCTATCTTTATCATTCAAATGCTTAGTGGCCCAAAGTGTCTAGAAAAAATAAAAGACAAAATAAATGCAGAAAGAACTCATAAGAAGTAGTATTGACTAATGAAATAGCTCCTGCATGTATTGAATATAGCACAAACTGCATGTAGGTAGTATGCAATCCAGACTCAGCTTAGTGTTTGTACACATAAAACAACAATGAAAGTGTCACTGAGATAAATATGCATATATCAGTGTGTGTGTGTGTGTGTGTGTGTGTGTGAGGCACCTGTAACCCTGTATAGATGTTTTCTTGCACATGTCGTGTGCGTTGTGTGTATCTCAGTACGTCAGCCCAGCCCAGCTCCTGCTGACAGCAGTGTTATATGTGGACAGGCTGCAGGGTCCTGGCACATCTCTTCTTGCATGCTCTCCTGGATAATGTTTTCTCAGAGCTGTCAGGGCTTCACTGCTTACTGAGGCATATATCATCTATGAGCAGCCCTCTCTGCTCTTCTCTTCTCTCTTCAGCTCCCACCCAATCATTATTTCACAAGCCTATTAACACATGTGCTCTCCTTTTCCCTCTGTATCTTCTTCATAATGATCCCCCATGGGAAATTATTTTCAGAAAGGAAATGAATTAGGCTTACACAGATACACTGACTCACCGATTCTGAACTATTGATTTATTTATTGGTTATTGTCTCTTGCATGTGATTGATTATCATAGAAGTGATCAGGACTACAGTGGTTTTCCATGTTACACTCTGAATCATCACCCACATCTCACTTGGTGTGTGTCCCTGGTGGCTGGACGTAATAATCAACCAATCAGAGCTTTGTAGGACAGATTAACAATGGTGACGTCATCTTTCTAGAGCCTAATGTCGCTTTAAGTCATCAAATACAACAGCTTTGTCAGCTTCAAACTAAGCGACAACCTCCGTGGCTGTGAAGTGAAGCCTACGAGGAAGTGCCAAAAGCTGCAGTTCCTCAAACGGCCACTTGAAGCTGGCTCCAGAATGAGTCAATCTTCATAAGCCCCTATGTTAAAACGTCCAACTTCACAGCAGAAATAAACATGTTTACAGCCTGGTACAAAAAACTGTTTTGGTCTCTATAGCTAATTTCTCCTTTCATGACAACTGTACTGAGGGTGAATGTCTTTTAACTCATCCATTCAATTTGTATCAAGGCTTAAAGTTATGCATAATTAACAACATGGCTGCTTTGACTGACAGGTGGTAGGCATTGACGATAGCTTGTATGAGCATCCAGACGCCATTCAGCCCGCCTCAGATCCATCGATGATCCTTCAAAGCTTCAAAGCGGCTCTAAAGAAACCTATGGGTGATGTCACACATAAAATGCCCATTCTTTATACTGCCAATAGGATGCACCATCTGGCGTAATGTGCCTTGAAGTCAGGTGACACAGTTAGGGTGGATGGATGGGTGAGACAAACACAAGACTACACCTGAGAGACGGCTCTTAGTGTCCCATATATTTAATGGTATTGAATGAAAAGCATCTGTTATTGGCTGCCGGCATCTCTAGAAATATCAGCACTGCTGGTGTTTCTGTCTGTTGTGCCCTCCAACAGAGCTTGTCAACAAGACATCCAATACCAGAAGGGAAAGCTGGGTGCTTAATCAGATGAAAAGTGTGAAACTGATGCCAGGAAAGTGTTGTAACTGGGGGAGAGATGCCATACACTCCCGTCTCTTCTGCAAACGTATTAATCACTGTCAGCATCTTTTTTGAAAATGTTAGACATGGGATGGGGGATACATGGTGATATCAAACCCTCAAAGTTAAGGAAACAGAGATATTGTGCTCAGGGCTCATTTATATTCAGATGAAGTTATGCGCAGTCACGTATCAAAAAGATGAACGTTTTTTTTGTTTCTATTAGTATGCGAAGATGTTTCCCTCTGGAGCAGAGGTTGCATTTCCGCTGAAACATAGAAAAGAAGTACAGTTATTCTTTTCTCCTCCTCTGCTTTGCACAGCCAATAATTTGCACAACACAGAATACAATTTATTATTTCTCTTAAGAAACATTCAAGTCCTAACAGGGTGCAGGAACAGAGAAAACATCATCGGCAGAGGCTGCACATACAAAAGCAGCACCGGCACATTTTTTTTTTTTTTTCGTCGGGAAATCAAAGAAAACTCAACTCAAAAGGAGGCAACTGCTCATTTTATAGGTGGGTGTTCTTTTGCCATTGAAAAGTGGCCGTGCTGGAAGGACAAGTAAACTCACCCGTGTGACCCTGACTGCATGACAAAACATCAACACAAAGAAACCCGTGTGGAAAGGTTAAAAGAAAATGAAAACAGCACATGTACACCAACTTTAAGACCAGCTGGCACTTTTATTCTCTCCTGCTGTAAAGCCCCATATAGGACCCAGGTAGATTTTGACAGCAAGCGATATTTGGAAGAAAAGGGCAGCACTGGCAGCACTTCCTAGTGCAAGTGGATGGGTGGTGGGGGTAGTTGTCTTGATTATGTTTGAAGACGGGGTGCAGAGATTTAAAGGAATAGTTTTGGTACATTTGGGGAAATACACACTTTCTTTGTGTGATATCACTGCATTGGTACGGAGCTGGAGTAAGCATGCAGCCGCAAATCTAAAGCCCATTCATTTTCGTGTTATATTTTGTGTAATCTGTACAGACAAATGCAGCACAGTAGTTGCTGAATTCATCCAAAATCTGACCCAGCAACTGAATTCATTTAAAGGCATAGTTCAGGTGTTTTGAAGTGGGTTTGTATGAGGTACTGATGCAAAGTCTGTGTATTACTCAGAATAAACGGCACACACCAGCACATCCTAGTTTAGAGAAGAAGACAGGGACCCTGGCACATAGACAGAGCTATGCACTGCTGTGGACAGGATCAGTAGAAAAATGTATTTTAGCCACATAAAAAATGTAAATATCTGTTGAAGTGTACGCTATATTAAGAATATTTTCACAGCTTTACTTTGCAGACAGCCTTTTCCTTTGGCATGAACTGTAGACCTTCTAACTACGCTGTGCTTTATATTACGCCGCAGATCAATTGTTTAGGTTAACACAGATCAGACTCAAATCAAACTTAATATTTCTAAAGAAGTGTGCATGTCTGACAGCAGTTAATCCTAATATACTGTACACTTAGAGGGGTATTAACATTTTTCAGATGGGCCTTATTTATGTGGCCAAAATACATTTTTCTGACCCTGTCCACAGCAGTGCATGTCCAAACCGGGGTCCCTCTGACTACTGTAGGTAATACACTGACTATGCATGAGTACCTCATCCAGCCCTACTTCAAAATATCCAAACGATCCCTTTAAATTTTGTTTTCAGTTTTCATAAAACCATAAATTTTACCTTCAGTGGCACACAATAGAATTTTCCTTCCTGAACTCACATCATCTGCTTATATTTGTGGAATTACTTAGACTCAAGCTTCCACTAAAGACATGCAACTATGGAAATCAACTACCGCCCCAAGCTTGGAAAGCTTTCTTCTTGTGTTGTTTCCTGATATTACCACCAAATAGGTTCTTCACAGCAGAAAGCACAGGCAGCTCCATCATGTTTAGCTACAGAAACAGGAATCACATTTGTTCTGACCGTCCTCGCTGAACACGCTTGGCATTACTAGGAGTTAAAGTGCAGCCCGGAGACAATAAAAACCTAATTTCTTCTGACTCGACTCCCTACGAACTTTACACACTGAACACTTACCTCTTTCCCTGTGTTACCAGTAAATTGAAATTTGTTGCCCGATTAAGAAGGGCAGAGTGTTTTTGCAGTTTCATCAGTCAGAGGGGAGGGGAGCCTTTGCGTGTCCTGGATGTGATGTCAGGAAGCTGACAGCTCCTCTGTGTAGCTGAGTTATTGCTTTGAGCGCTTGAGCGCAGGTACAGCCTTTTTGGACTAAACACTGAGCTATAGAAATGAGCATGATCAAAATACCATGTAGAGGAGTAACCATTTGTCAGTGTCAGATGTATTTGGTAGATCTGTTAGATGTTGTGATAAGTTGAGTGATCGACTAGTAATTTCGTTATCTGAAATTTTGTCCTGCGGATATTTATTTCACACCCATTTTGTGAGTGATTAGACATAGTTAGCCCATCTTCTTCAGTAACAGCTGAGAGAATAAAAAGACTTGACAGCAGCAAAGAATACTGCAGCAAATTAACAGATGCTTCTGCCTCTGTTTACATGAGCTCTTTGTTATCACCACAAAGGCCCAAGACAAAACTCCTTCATGTTATTTTTCACCTTACCACTCAGGGGTTTTAATTTGAATTTGTAGTTTTCTTGACATTTAATGGCTCACAGCGGGTAGGTCCTGCGCACTGAAGCAGTCAATACCAATAAGAACCTTTTGGTTAGCTTATTAGAATAAATGCTGAAGGGCAGGGAGAAAAATCTATTAGCCAATTAACACATGATGTCCTGTTTGTTTCATGTGTACATAAATAGAAATACCAGCATTTAAAAGTGCAACATTCTGTAGCACAATTTAATGTGATCTAGAGTTGAGTTAACTTTGCAGAAATTCAATAAATTTGCTGTGTGTGTGGTATGAATATGTCTTTTATGTAAACTGTGACTTGTCTGTGTAAACTGTGTAAACTGAACTTGTCCAATGACAGTCGAGCTAATGAGCTAGCTACTGTGATTTTGTCCTATTACATCCAAACTAACGAGCTTGCTAACATTTGTCGCAAGACAAGCTAACAAGCTAACAGTTGCTTGTGACAGCGCACTGACAGTATAAAGGGATGGACAGTGTATGAGTGACGTTGCCCGTAGGTCTCTGAAAAGCCATTTTGAAGCTCAGGATATATGACGCTGGCTGTCACTTCTGCGCAGTAGTACGCTGCACACAAGCCAGGCCACTTTCTCCATACTTATAGTCATTATGCTAAGGGGGAAAAAAAACATTAATCATATTTTACAAAATGTTGAACTACATCGCTTAAATTAATCTGATTTGGATGGGGTTATATTGTTGCTTTAATATTATTGCTTACAGCAGTAATTATTAGACACTTTTGTTCATCTTCCTTTTAGAAAACCACTGATATGCTAATTAGCTTTTTGACAGCATCATAGCTTTGTATTGTATCTCACACATACACGCACACCACCATGGACTGTTTTCATTTCACTTATAGCAGTTCTGCCTTTAACCGTCTATCCTCGGCTCTGTGCTCGATTAAAGCTCATTCTCTTTCTCCTGAATGCTAATGTGTCCCGACCAGCCAGCTGCTCCCTGTTTTATTTAAAGCCCTTTTGTCAAGGTCCAAATTAAAACCTAGTCCATGAATTACATTTTCCAGTGTGGTAAAAGTGTCTGGTGTGGTTGCCTCAGGAGGGTCTAAAAAGATTCTGATTTTGAAATTTCAAAGTTAGCTTTAGACCTCATTGTCCCTTTGCCCCATATCTCATTATTGTGTGATGTGCTTCATTTTCAGGCATTATATACTGTATGATCTGTCTGACCAGAAGTCTTAATATTTATTCTACTCAATGGTGGATTTGCTTAATTTATTATCTTCAAACAAAAATGTTTCAAACTAACTAGACTAAGAGTCTATAGCTGAGCTATAAAACTGTACTTAAACACAGACATGCTTTGAGCGAAACTGCTTCATGCTGAGGATGACACGGCTAGCGTGGTGCTTGTGCTTGTGTTTCCTGTAAAGACAGGTACAACAAGAAGCAACAAAGGTCCCATTAGCTGACTCTTCCTGGTCCAGTTTGACGAATACAATACTGAATTAGCTTTCGTGCAGGGTTTGGCTCCTGGCGTCACAGGGCTGAGTCATCTAACCTAAACTAGTTGCACAGCTAACCAAGCTAATGGTGTACATGCCAGATGTGCTTGGTTAATGACATTTTCTTTGGGTCTTGGTCTGACTGCAAGTAATGCTAAAGCTATCTGTCCATCAGGAATGTAGACTAAATCATAGAGAGTTGAGGCGGAGCAGCTGGGGGACATCAGGAGGGAAACCAAAAGATCATTTTCACCCAAAGCAGTAAATAAAGTTATATTTTTGTACAGTAAACAGTGAGACCAACACCGTATTTGGTTAGAAACGATACTGGCCTCACAATCAATCTGCTCCAGTGGCATCATAAGAGAGATTGAAAGATGTTTCTTTGGACGCAAAATTATGATTATCTACTTTCTATAATAAATAGAAAGTACAGTTGAAGATGATGCAATCTTGACCTAATGCTAATGCTAGATTAAAAGTCAGGGGGAAATTATTACAATTCAGTTTAAGGAGACATGAATGTACTTAACTGCATTGCAATGGATCCAACAGTTTTAGCAAGATTTCACCCAAAACCACAAATGTTAAAGGGGATCATAAGTCAGTGAGACTGTGGAAATTTCATGGTTATCCAATGTTTTTTGAGATACTTCATTCTTAACTAAGTGGTGGACCAACAGACCAACATTATCAGCCCTAGAGTCATGCTACCATGGCTAAAAACTATTTGGCAGATTAGACCACCCCTTCCCAAAACACTCATCCATTACTCTTTAACCTTTGTCGCTCACCGACACGTCCTCCCTTTGCACTCAGGTGCTGCCTGGCCACCTGTGTTGACGGGTTCAACAATATAAAGTCTGGCAGGTGAAGGTTCGTAGAAGCCTCAGCGGTGACTGCAGTCCTGACATTGTTAGCTCAGCTGATTCAGCTGTTGCTTCTCTCCTGCTTTGATGAAAGCAGTGCTTGCTAGGTGGTGGGATTACAGTATTTTATGTGATGCCTCAGCACTAAAGCCTTCTTTACCTGGTTGTGGCTCGGCTGATAGTGCTCTTGTCCTGCAGCTTTCAGGCTACAGTTAATGTGTTTTCATACGGGCATGAAGGCTTCTCCACTGTGTCCCAAAAGACAAGGCTTTTTCACTCAAATGTACTGACCAAGGATTATCTGTGGGTACGATGGAGACATAATGCCTATCTATGCTGAGCGGCTACATCAGACTGCAGAATAGGCACCCAAAATGCTATCAGAGCTCTCATTAATAATTTCCATTGCCTCCTCATTAAGGTAGATATATGCTTGTGTCTCTTGGTGTACCTCCAGCATAGGAACTGATTTATAGTTCAGCAGCAGATTTCACCCACTGAGCACCACGACAAAACAAGATGGATATATTGTACTTTGTATACCACTAGATACCAATATATAGTACTTATCATCATCACGAACGGCCTAAATAATATAACATATAGCATTTCTCAAAATATGTCCCAAAGAAGAGCAACCTCCGCCAATGCGGAAGTGTTAAAAACTGTAATTCCTCAAGTGGCCACTTGATACAGGCGGCAGAAGCGAGCTGTTTAAAAATGTCCAACTGCACAGCAGAAATAAACATGTTTACAGCCTACAACTGTTCAAACTATAAAGTTACAGATGGCTTATTCAAGCACCCAGGCGTCATTCAGCCCAACTTAAGGCCACCGATGACCCATGTCTTTGCCAATATTCAGATTAGCGGGGAAATGGAAGAAGCAGTACATCTAACATGGCGGCAGCCGCATATTTTCAGCTTCAAGAAAATCTACCTATGGGTCACTCTGTCTCTGTTCATCCTTTATACCGTCATTGGTGTGGACACGTTATACATCTGACTTTCGTGCATAAACTGGCAGTTCACAACTCATCACAATCCAACAGTTTCCATAGCCTCAACCATACCATAGTTATCATGCACAGATATCGCAGACAGAAGTGATCATTGCCACTGAACTTTAAACAATGCAGAGTTCTTTCTGTCGAAGAAAACATGAGATGCTAATTCATACAGGGCTAATGTGACGCCTGTGGCTAAACATGGCTGGTGTTTTTTCACAGATGACCTCTGCTGTGGCGATTACAAATCACATCAGGTCCACAACTAACACCAGTCTTGTGCGAGTAGGGCTCTAGTAATCAAATTCTGTTTGCAAAACTAATGGGATATGCTTACTGTCCCTAAATTACTGTCATGGTTGCTGACCATAGGTTGCTGACTCATGGATTAGGAAAACATAGAGGCAATCCCTTTTTATGGAACCTTGAATATTTTAATTTTCTTCTTCTTCTTCTTCTTTTTCACAGCAAAGGTTCCTGTGATGATTATTCACACATTTACAGCTGCTCTGTTTCCACACATTAGTTCTGCTGTGTTGTTTGGGAGTGCACAGACACTCCTCTTGGATCACCGCAGCGCCTCGCCACAGACGTGAGAATTACCCACACGGCACCGCTCGGGCAGATAATGCAACACAAATATAATCAGCCGCTGCCAATGAGCAGAAATTAGCATTTGCACATGCTAATTACTAATTATGATAAGGACAGGAAAATTAACCGAAAGTGATGAGGAAGTGGATTGTAACAATGATGACATTGTGACGGCGAGAACGATCCATTGATCCCCGATGGTAACAATGATAAAGGGAGCGACGCTACTGAAAATGACTGGATTATTATAATGCCAATATGCAGCTCTATCTAGCATATTAGCTCATCCTCCACTCTGATGAGCATGTATGAGTGCAGTGGTGGGATTATGCAAATGGAAAATTGAAGAAGCTAGCGGTTTCCCTGGCAGTCAACTTCAAAGCTTCCAGGACTGGAGATGGAATTAGTGCTCTGCCTAATCCCACTGGAGGAGGGCGGGAGGGGGAGCTGCACTTTATTAATGCACCAGCAAGTTTAATCAGAGACAGAAACGGAAGAGGAAGGAGCGGCAGGTTAAAGAAAAAAAAAATGAGAAAAGAGGAGAAGAAATGGAGGTGAGGATGAGTGGGAGGCCGATGAGAATAAGGAGAAGAGATGCAGAACGGAGGAAAGAGCAGACTGTGTTTGTGAATGGGGAGGAGAATAAGTGCAACACAACGAGGATCAAAGAGAATTTTTATGGCAGACCAGGAACACTGTGATTTCCCACAGTTGCCCCAAACACAAATCCTTCTCCAGCCAAACCACCACGCCTGATATTCACTCCAAGAGCAGAAGCAAAACATCAGGACGACAGCAGAATCTTGAGGGCAGATCAATACAAACATTGCAGATGCCTGTACTGTATGTACGCCCCGATGTTAGCAAGCTATCCTCAATGCACACATGCACACAAGGCAAAACAGTGCTGGATCTTCCATCCAGCTCCATGGTGAATCATACAGCATGACTTTTACTATTGGCAGGATCATTAGAGATAATTGTCCAGCATCTCCATAAAAACGAGATACTGTAGGAGTTTATTAGTCCTTGTTGAATTGGGATGTATGAAATTCATGTGGTTGTGACCTTTACAGACCAAATGATGAACTGTAAATTACTGCTACTGATAGCTGCTTTGCATTTTCTTTTGCTGCCCATGCCTTTTTGTGTGTTCATTGCTAGGGGCAGAGCCTAAAGGTGCTTTCAAATGCCGCCTCCATTGATTTCAGCGTATAAACACAGCAGCACAGACAGGTAGATGGAGGTAGCATGGAGAGGGAGGGCAGCTGCTGTTGAGTTGACAGTGGTTCAACTTTTTCAATTTACCGTCACGGCCTGCTTAATGACCACGGCAACTACAGAAACTATAGCATGGATAACAATACAGCAGCTAATTTCTGTTATATTTGAGTTCCTCAGATGGAAACTCTTGAATCAAGAGAAACAGTATTTTCAAGATACAACTGCTCACTAAGGATCTCAATGTCAATTGCTTAGTTGATCAATCATGCACCTGACACCCACTGGTTAGATTATCATGCAATTTGTTGGATATTCATGATCCTGAGAGGATGCACCTTGATGATTTGGTGATTACATAAATTTGCTGGTTATTCTCAATTAATCTATACTACATACTGTCTATAAAATGTGAGAAATACTGTGAAATACCTTTTTATATGTCCCAAAGCTCAAGATGTGTGTATTGTATTGTATGTAATGTATTCAGATAGATAAAGTTTTATTCAACAAACACTCTATTACCCAAAAATATTCAGTTTACTATCATAAATGACACTTGAGAAGCTAGAATCAGGGAATGTTTGACATTTTTGCTTGAGAAGTGACTAAAACACTGAATCTATCAAAATAGATTCATTTTCTGTCAATTGTTGCAGTATATTTTGGACACTCCACTAACTTGCACTTGTTGCTATGAATGTCACATTTGCAGTGTCATGATCTGTAACAAATCTGATAGCCATGAAGTAGATCCAGAAGCAGAAAGATACAGTAGAACTGCAATAAGTCGTACTTGGTCAATAGGCAGGATAACATTCAGTAACAGGTCACCAACAAAAGCAGAACAGGAACAGAAGGCTGTGGAGCATTAAGGCAAAAGAGCAAATTAGACAATCTGGCTGAAGCCTAAAGGGCAGGCACACACCAGAGCTAACAGGGCAAGGAGGTGTGCAGGCAGGTGGAGAGCTGGCAAACTGGCAAAAGGTGGGAAAGCACAACTGGTGGGCGGGAGAGGAATGACAGGTCTGAAATGAAAAGAAGGGAATTAAACAAAAGATGTAGATAATTGTGATGATGATGGTGCTGTCACTGTGACTGTTATCTAACATGGAGTCTGCCATGAAGCATCTTCATGGAGTAACTGAGTAACTCAGCCAGTAGACAAACATTTACCTGATTTCTGCTACTAGTAGTAGTTTCCTCAGCTCTGCTATTGTTGATATATGAACATTTTAAATTCTCTAGCCTCATCTTGTAAACCCACATATTAAAGAGGCAGGACTACAAACATGGCGGTGTTCAGAGCCAGGGGTTTTGAGCTCCACAACGGCACTTCATAAACTTACGGGTGACGTCACGCATATGCCGTCCATTCTTTATACTGTCATTAGTTGTTATATTAACATTTGTTACTGTATGTGCATATGTGAGGTCTCATACTTGTTGATAATATTATATTTTATCCTGTAAAGGTCACAGAAACTCTTTGACTAAAGTTCTTTTCCAGTGCCACTTCGTACGTAATCCTAATTCAAAATATAGTGTGACTTTTATTTTATGGCAATGTTATACTCGGGCTGGATGATATGACAGCAAATATATACCACAATAAGTAGAAATAGAACCTTTATTTTTTGTGTGTTTTTCCTGCTCAGTTATTATTATATGTTTTTAATTATTATTCCAATTAATCATTCAATAGTTTAGTCTATTCAACGTCAGAAAATAGCATGACGACACTGTGGTCAAGTTGTATTAAATGTAAAAAGATGAACAGGAAGCTCACATCTGAGCAGGTTGAACCAGCTGTATTTATCCTTTATAATTAAATAAGCAGTCGCTCAGTTATTAAAATTGTTGCTGTTTATTTTTCTGTCAGTTGACTAATTGAATAATAAATTAATTGTGTCAACACGTGAATTTCTGTGGAGATGTCATTGACTGTAGGGGCTGTTTGATTCAGACCATTTATTTATTAGAAATGACTTTAAAATGATGATTAAATTGACAAATGTTGCAATTTTGGTAATTAAATCAATTAAGTTTATTATCCAGTCTTAAGCTATACATAATTTTATCTGGGAATATGTCCAAACCAACTGAGAAGGAGAAACAAAGTAGAGAACATGGACATGCCTCCGAGAATGATCAGCTCATATGTATATGCTTTATTTGTAAAATCATGGCATGGCCCTTGACTCACAGATCAACTCATTTGGACTCATATATTGATATATAAATCATCCCGCTGTGCTGGTGACTCTTTGATATACACACGGTTTGATTCATGAATTTGCCTGCTCACACTGCTGTGTAACATTTTATCTGCACGAGAGCCCTGGAGCGCTTGGAACGGCTGCAACCTCCTCTGTGCTTAATCAATAAGGTAGTGTTGATGAGTTTAACATAATTAGAGCTGCAAATATGAAATCTGTGGCGGCAATTTCGCTGCTTCTTGGCATGAAATTGATTGCCTTGGAAAACAAGAAAATCGATTTTCCTGGAAAACAAGACACTTCATGGAAAACGAGACACTTCTCTGCATACAACCAGACAATCAGATTACCATTTTTACAAATGTGTGTGCAGATGTGTCAGCTCGAATATTGATAGAAAATAGCAGTGGCAAGACAAACTGTGTGTAAA
Source organism: Protonibea diacanthus (assembly GCA_028641955.1). Classification (NCBI taxonomy): domain Eukaryota; kingdom Metazoa; phylum Chordata; class Actinopteri; family Sciaenidae; genus Protonibea; species Protonibea diacanthus. The sequence continues at coordinate 14,566,984 of CM053990.1, forward strand.
CTGACTGCAGACTCTATTCCTGACAGTACAATTTGCATTTGGAGGATGTGCTGCAGGTACAGCCGGCTGCTGCAGTCAGCTGAAGGTGAAAGGATGAAATTATGTTGCCCACTAGCACCTTCACATGGATGTTTTACGGTACTGTTTAACAGCCTGGAACAATAACTGCAGTGACGGCGAGATAATCTCCCCATGGTGAAATTCCTTGCAGATCCTGGCAAAGCAGCGACTTCATTAATGGATCTTTGAGAGGGGAATGCAGCTTTTATCTCAAGCTTTCATTGGCTGTGATGAATGAAAAATATAGGTCTTTAACTGACGTCAGTCTCTCTTGCACGCAGACACATTATTTTATACTTGTATTAATTTCTATAATATTTCAACATTAGCATTCATTTTGTGCTCTGTTGACATGTTAAATCTAAGTCTGTTTTTTTTTTTTATCTGGTAAATTCTCCACTATGTTCACCAGCTAGTTGCTAACTTAATATGTCCGCTGTTTGGTGTGGGTCATAAAACCAAAATAATGCGCTTAAAGGCACTAACACAGCTCTGCTTTATAGCATCTTTCAGCACATTGTTTTGGATTTCAGCTTTGCAACTTGAATGCTTTGTTTCAGTTCCCTACTGATAGTTCCCTAAAGATGGTGGAAACCAAAATGATCTAAAAGAGAGTGAATACTGGACTTGGTAAATAAGCAACTGTTTAATAGCTTAAAATATGATGACATATCAATGTTGTTTCTGTTGCCCCCAAGTGACCAAAAAGTATAATTTGGTGTCACTTTAACCTCCAAATGCAGTTTGTCTTTATCCTCTCTCAGCTGCAGCAGTCTTGGTATCAGTGATAGCTGATAGAAGATACCCTCCCCCATCAAGCTTAGCTATAAAGCCAAGTTTTGTTTTTTTTTTACCAAGTATACCCAGCATGGATTTCATCTGATAGACTGCACATCTCTCCTTTGAAAGGTCACAGCAGATATGTGGAGAATCTATAGAGAGGAAGCGAGCTGGCTGTGCTCTCTGGAATGAAATGTCTTTACTCCCCCCATACTGTAGTGACATCTGATGCATGTCACTGAAGCGCCGCCCACGCTGGATCTCCCCTCACCCTCACTTTTGACACTCTTTAAATTATTCTAAAGCTCATGTTTTAACCACACAGGAACGTTTCAGATGATTGCAGGACTCTTAAATGTCATACGCTGCTTATGCTTTTCATGTTTTTGCTCATTAACTTCACAGTGCGAAGTGTGTAGATTGATCTCTCCAGTCTTCCAGGCAGACTTTGGTTTCGGTCAATGCCAAAAATCAGCTCACAGAAACTTGAAACCTGCACAAGATAGGAAATCCATCACGGTCAGTGTATCTGTGGTTCTGAAATATCAGAGGTAGCTGCTAAACAACACTGCATTCATGTGTTTTCTTACCAGAAAATCAAACAAACGGTAAGATACCATAGTTATCATAAAAAGGGTAATGTGGATTTGGTTATTTATTCCTTGTAGTTCTGTTAGTTGTATCTCTATCTTTAATTTTCTTATTGATTTTATATGTTTAGTTTATGTATAGTATATTCTGATATGTGAGTTTTATATAATATAATTTATTTTAATTAATTTACATAATTTTGCATGCTGAAACTCCTACTGAGTTCACACTTCTGCCAACTTCTGCTGGCATGTTTACTACTGGTTAACCACTAGCCTGTTAGGTTTAGGATCTGACAATATTGTATTAATTTAATTTTTATTTAGATGTTACTTCATGTTACTACATTCATGCTTGTCTGAGCTCTGTTTTGGTCTCATCTGGTGGGCAGGTAGTGTTCAGAGAGCTGAAAAACCACTGCCTGGTGACAGAAACAACATTGATATGCAGAAACACCGTCACATTTATACCCAACAGAAAACAGTGTTAGGCGTCCTCCACCAATCTGATTCATGCCAACTAGCTAAGTTACTTCTGGTCAGTTGCTTTCGTAATTGGCTCGGCTTCACTGCCAGACTTGCTTTCAACATATCTTGGCTTTGGCATTTGGAAAATACCAAAGAATACCAGACTCTGGATAAGGTCACAACGATCTGGCTTCGTTCAAGGCGGCTCTCCATATAAGCCATAACAACCCCCCGGTTGTTCCTCAGAAAATATTATGCAAATATGATTAACTAATTCTTCAACACTATAAATTTGTTTTTGATTCACCAGTAGTGATGAATCACTTCTGCTGCCTCTCACTCGACATGTTAACACTCACGCACACACAAGTTAGCAAATGGCTCCTTTATTGTTAAACACTGTGTAACTAAGAAGCCATCACATGAGCTTCATTTTGAAAGTTGCAGCGGTATCAGGTCGAAGGTAAGCAGAACCACGGTGCAATTACACAAAGCTGGGGGTCTCTTTGTGTTAATGAGAACGAGAAAGGATGATAAAGGTTTAATTTCCTGCCCAAACGTGTGGGGAAAAAAAGCTAGAAATGTATGTACACAGAGCCCCGGCAAGAGCAGCACTTTGCAGCTCTATATTTTGAGGGGTATATGAATAACGTTTCGCTCTATAACGTTGCTCGGTGTTTTCCCTGTTGTCTGAATCAGTAAAATGCAGTTTCTGCAGGCGGAAAACTTAAGAAGTGCTGACTAAAGTGAGGATTGCCAACACTGACGTTAATGTGTCAAGCTCTAACACTGCCCTGCAGTTTTGACTTAGCTCTCATTACCACAGAGTTTGTCTGAAGCTGATCCGCGCTAATCCAATGCTTTGATGTGACGTGCGTGTATCTCCACTTGTATTATCATTAGACACTGTAGCCTCCCCTCTCCCCTCTCTCTCTGATTTTAGGAAACAAACTGGAGACAGTCCTGAATTTTGCAACACATCCGTCTGACAAATTGTCAGACAAGCGTGTTTGCACTAGGGTATCTCTATACTTGTGAGAACCGTTTGAGTTTTTAAGACCAAAAGTCTTATTGACAAGGCTGGAAATGTTCATTATACTGACAGTATGAAAGTGTTGAACAACATACGGAGGATTTTCCTTTTCAGGGAGATACATCAAAGAATTTACACTGACAAGAAGTGAAAGCTAATTTGTCTTCCATTGCAACATCAGAGCGCCGCAGCAAAGTTGCGCCCCACCATTTTGGACTGAAGGCGACTACCGCAGGCAAGAACTTAGTGACGCAAGTGAAACTCCCGCCTAGTGCTCTTTCTGTTCGATTGTCATATATTAAATGCCTATTCCTTACTACAGTGAAAACATCTAATAAATATGCATATTATTATCGCAATTGACTTTTATTCATTAAGTTTATGAACACTTTTAAAAGTAGAAAGAAGAAAGACGTAACATAACAAAACTTCTTCCTCACTTGCAGAGGAGCAAAAATTTCAAACATCAGACAATTTCAAACTTTTTTATGTCAAGGATCTCCAAAATAGATGCAAAACAGAGCACAACCCCATGTTTGAGAGGCTTTTGTCTCAAAAGGTCCTCCTCCTCTAATCCCCTGGAGGTCAGTCTAATAAAAGCGAAATGAATTTATTCGTCCTTTTTTCTGGAAATGCCCTACAGCCCTCTAAAAGGATCCCCGGTTGGTCTTTTTTTATCTGTAATAATCTTTGCAAATGAAAAACTCTTAGTCTATGAGTGAAACAGGTTGTGCCTTGAACTCCAGTGAGGGACGTTCATAAAATGCACCATCACTCACAGATCGATTTCATGCCCTGTTGGACAGTAAACTAAGCGACGCAAAATGGAGGGAGCCGAGCCCTGTTAAACGGATAATCATGACTTCAAACCATCTGAGAGGTAATGCGCGGAAGCATTTGGGATTCATTAGCATAAATGGAAAAGTTGTAGCTGTTGTCTGGCGGTGGTGGTTTCAGACTAAACGCACATAGTTTGCAGGAGGTGGTGCGAGCAGCACATTAGCCTTCAAAACTGCTAACTAAGATGCTAAAGTCTACATTAGTTTTCTAATAAAACTGAAGATACAGTGTGGAAACCCTTTGTAAAAACTAATACTGTTCTTCTAAAAGCTCTGACAACATTAGCATGGGGTGTGATCAGCTGATCTGCACCAAAATGGCACCAAAAAAACAGCAGCATCTTCATTCCTTCATATACCAGTACAGGCTGTATTGGAAGTCCTGCGCTAACGTAATATTCTCTAATCTATAATAATAATAACAATATTAGAAATACTCAATTCTATACTATATTGTATTGTCATGGTTTTGAGCGCCTAGTTTTGTTTCAAACATGTAGCTGTGTAAGAGCAAGAGGTCTTAGAGACGCACTGCTGCCTGTCGTATTTCTATAATATTCCTGTCATTCAGTAGCGTGCTGCTGAAAATAAATCCCCAGACTACAGCACAACATTTCAGGGGAGGCATGACTACAGATATAGGTTTAACTATTTGGTTAGCGGTAGGGCCATCCCCCCCTAATAAATCACCAGCTAGAATACAAGACAGCTTCAATAATCCCCCCCTCCACACCATGTCTGTTTGTTTTAGGCCGCAAAAGAAAATCTCTCCGACTGGAGATAATGTGACTCACACTGTGCATCATAAAGTCTACATTAATCTTCTTGCAAACAGAGAGCAACAGAGGTGTTTGGGAGTGACAAACACATGTTCCACATGTCGTCCTGCTCACTGTCAGGGTTCAAACAATATGCTTTTTTCAAGGTTTGGATCTTCTCATCATTAATATGATGATAAAGATACTATGGGCTCAATTTGTAGCATCAAGGATTTAACTTATGGGTTTGACAATTAGAAGAAAAACCTGAATAAATAAGTGGATGTAATAGCCTCACGGAGAGGCAAACATAAAACTAGATGATGAATTTGAAGAGTCAATTTGTTTAGTATTTTCAGTCTTTTATTGCCAAATATAGAAATGTTAAATGTAACATCAGGGAGCGCGTTGGCCAAATAATAATAAGTTGACCAGCCCAGAACAGAAATAAAATCACAGCATTAAATAAACCCACAAAGAAAAGTTACACTAACTCTCCATCAGCGCAAGACTGTAAACAGAAACACGCAGATACAGTACCTGCCGACTTTGCATTCATATGCGCATATTGTGCTATATTTATGTTCTGATGTTAACCTGAAAACAACATACAAAAAGGGCAGTGCTTTAGCCTTTAATATACCCCCAAGATGGACTGTGATTGGCTGCAGGTCCTCAGATTCCCCTGAGAGCGAGAGAAGGAGGAGGAACTGGAGCTGAGCTCCACAAAGCCAGAGGAGCAACACAGCACATTTAAATAGATTTCATTAGTAACACCTTCACCTATGAGGGTGCGTAACAGTGAAGAAATGTAGATGTTTCCATACATGAGGGCATGAGGGTTCACTGGTGGATGAAATTGATGTGATTCATGTGCTGTGGCCTGCACAGTCACTAAAAGAGGTCTTCATTACACATACAAATATACATACTGTATATATATATATATATATAGAGAGAGAGAGAGAGAGAGAGAGAGAGAGAGAGAGAGAGAGAGAGAGGACAAAATAGAGTAAGCTGCTGTATTATAACGTATTTGCATTATTGCATCATCATCCTTCATCATCCAAACAGCAGGAACAGTATCAAATAAATCATGTTATTGTCCCATTAGCAATTAAGCTAACAGGTTAACAGTTAACAGGAGAAGTAAAGATAAAAAAGATCAATGTAAGGAGAAATAAAATTATCACTGTATACTATACTGTAGGTTATCCATCCATTTCCTGTAACCGTTTATCCTCATCAGGGTCGCAGGGTGCTGGAGCCTATCCCAGCTGACATTTGGCGAGAGCGGGGTACACCTGGACACCTGGCCGGCAGTTCATCACAGGGCACAAAGACACAAACAAATATTCACAGTCACATTGACGCCTATGGCAATGTAGAGTCTGCCATTAACCTGTTAATTGCATGTCTTTGGATTGTGGGAGGAAGGAGGAAGTATCAGAAGAGAACCTACGCTGACACAGGGAGGACATGCAAACTCCACACAGGAAGGCCACAGCATTCTTCCTGAGATAGATAGATAGATAGATAGATAGATAGATAGATAGATAGATAGATAGATAGATAGATAGATAGATGAAGATGATATTTTGACAGGATAATGAAGCAAAACTTCTGCCACTCAACAGCAGCACATCGTTTATAAAACCCTGCACCTGAGGTTTGAAAAAAAGTTCAATACATTTAGAAGCAAGAAAAACAACTCAAACCTCCTGATACTAGAGTGCAGCCAAACATTGTTCAAACCTCCAGAACTTTCTTTAAAACTGGTGAAGAACATGAAGTTTTCAAAGATGCCAGATATTCACAGTTAGCATTTGGGGAAATGTGTATAAAATGATGCACAAAAATATCTCGAATATTTCCATTTGGTGCAGCCATAGTTGGATATATATATATATATATATATATATATATATATATATATACATACAAGAAAGAGTGTTGTTTCTCTTCTTGTACGTATCATATTTGCTGCTGCAATGCGTCAAGTGTCTCAACAGGGATCACTGAAACTGTTCATCATCATTCAGGTGTTCTTCATTTATCTTGTGCTGGTATGTAAAATAAACCACCTCCATTACTCATCCAGAAAGGAAACAGACGATAATCAACCACCCGTGATCTCATTTGGAGACATTCACAACATTTCCCCTGTCAAATATCAACATTTGTACTGTACATCATTTATTCTCTCCCTCCACTCATCTCTCTCGGTTCACGTCAGCTCTGTCAGTGAGTGCATCTGTTATGATGTGGATGCTTACTGCCACCTGCTGTTCATTGAGGTTACAACACCATACTACTCAAAATGAACATGACATTCACTGCTGTGAGTGATAAGTGAAGATGACATGGTATATATTTGCCCATTTTAAAGCTCCAGTGTGCAAGATTTAGGAGTATCTATCAGCAGGAATGGAATACAATATTTATTAGCATGTTTCTATTAGTGTATAATCACCTGAAACTAAGAATTGTTGCATTTCCTTTGTCTCAAAATGAGCCCTTCATATCTGCAGTAAGAGCGGGTCCTCTTCCAAGGAGTCCGCCATGTTGAACCGACATTTTTCTACAGTAGCCCAGAATAGACAAACCAATACCTTTAAAATGAACCTTTCATATCTGGCGCCGGTCTTCAACGGTATCCGCCAGAGTTTTGTGACCACAATATTTCCTCTTTCATGCTAGGAGCAGGAGAGCGAGTAGAGGGGGTTGCAAACCACCACTACACCACTAGATGCCACAAAATCCTATACACTGCTCCTTTAAGTACAAGTTTCAGGTACTTGTACTTCACTTGAGTATTTTATGTTGCTTCAGCTCCACAAGTTGCTAATCAATTTGAGATTTTAGATGAACACTGACGAAGATTAAAATGCTCTAACATGTAGTTGTTTGTGATAAAAACAGAATAATACTGTATATATAAAAATATACTGTAATAAAATAATGCTCTGAACTTTACAATGAACACTTTTGACAGTTTAAGTATATTTCGCTGATAATACATATGTACTTTTACTTAAGTAACACTTTGAAATTATTATAATTGTTTTTTTGAATTAGTATTTCTATTTTTACTGAATAATTCTCTCATCACTGTATTACAACACCACCCACAGAGACACCACAGCAATGAGCTCATATGTATCCAAATTATAAATAAATAGTCACCTCTAATTTCAACTGACATTTAATTTTTATTGTGGTCTCAAAAAGTACAGCACAGACAAATGAAGCACAGTTACAATATCTAGAAGTACTTCAGGCCTTACTGAAGAATACAGAATGCCGTATCAGTGATAATGAAAATATCATGCAGATTGTGTGGTCTTATATGCAGTTTCAAAGCATAATATACAGCAGCATGTACTTAACTTCATCTACAGTATGGTGGGACACATTGGCCCTGAAACTTCTAATACCACAAATTACTGATTTATTATCATAAAAGAAACAGCATTTTTATTTTTACAATAGTGCAAAGCTGACCATAGCAAAGCAAAACAAAATGCAAGCAGGAGATGAAACCAGCACTGACATTCACTGAAGTAAACAGCTGCGTAATACTGACGAAAAGCATCACTTCAATGGGACGAAGATATTTAATACTATTAAAAACACAATCAACAGTGCAAGCATGGCTATAAAATAAAACAAAAAACAAATGTACAGTTTCATTTTTGTGATGAGAACATTTGTCAGAGCTGTCAGCATCACGCATGATGTGAGCGCTCACGAATGTTAAATACAGTGGTCACATGTTCAAGTGAAGCAACGCTGCTGTGAAGACGATTCGGGCTTTTGTTGATTTTTCTGTCAGAGAGAACGAAAAACAGTGACTCAGAGCTGACACGACAATCAAAACGGTGCTCCAAAGACAATGAATCAGATGGTAATTTATTGGTTATTATTTATTCTTTTTTATTTTTGGTTGGCATGTTTTTGAATGGAGTCATGTACTACAATGGTTCCCAGCTGGGAAATGGGAACCAAGAGGGAATCGCAAGACAATTAACGAGATCAGAAAGCAGAAAAAACAGATTTCTTCTGCACCAAACTAAGTTTATTTTTTCAGATATTTCTCTTGTGAAATACGTTTACCTCTTAAAATGATTCAAATAAAACAAAGGGGGACAAAAATCACTCTTTGTAACTGATGATGGGTCACAAGACATTGCTTCTAGTTATGTTTCTATATTCTACAAACGTGTTCTTTCCTGGGACCTTCTGCGACTGCACGCCATTTAAATCCAGCACTGAAATGGCAGACTCCGCCACTGACAATTCAAACTAGCCTACCACTACGATATAAAGAGGTAACTAATGAATGAAAATACATTAAATGGCCATGGCAAAAATAGTTTAGATTTTAATTTAAACATAGAGTTTGAAAAAGCTTCTAGTTTTGGATGCAACCACAAGATAATGGCTGATTTTAAAAATTAAAAAGATTTAAAAAGAATTTTATGGATTCAGACAATTTGGGGGTTGTTGGAATAAAATTCATTCTAATTTTGTGATATACTGAATTCAGTGATATTTGGTGTTGTTGGCCTGTAACTTATGGATGTTGGTGTTTGTCTTGGTCAGGACACCCCTGGGAAACAGATTTCCAATCTCAGTGGGTCTTTTTGAGTAAAATAAAGAAATCAAATGATTAAATATGAATTCAGTTCACAGTAAGGAGCTGACAGTGAGGAGTACTGTGCTAATAAAAAGTCATTTCTTAAAGATACTTTTACTTTTTACTCTCCAGTTGGAGCGTTAACTGGCTGGTCAACGCCTCCATCTTTAGCATTTTACATTTTCACTCTCAGCTCTCCACTGTATTAATATTCATCATCTAACTAATTCTCTATGGAGAAACTCTACATCTATTGTCTTATTTCTCTAGTTGTTGCTTAATATGACAGATACTTCTTAAAGCTGCTATGTAGCATTTTTTAGGTAGAGACTACATTCTCCATAAACTCCACTGCTTTCTGTCTCGTCACCCATCGCTCTGTGTCTTTGGCTTTACTGAAAAGGACAAACATGTTTTTTACTCCAGATTTCCCACCAAATTTGGACGTTGTAAAATGCAGCACAGCAACTTCCATTTGTTTACAGTAATTACCACTAATGTCTTTAAATGAAAGTGGCAATAATTACCTCTATTAAACACCACATTTAGCAGCTTTGAATTGATTAGCATTCCAGCTCTGAGTTTGGAAAGCAAAACAAATACTTACTGTAGGCACGCACGGTGCAAATCAATACGTTTAAATAAATGTGCAGTGAAATAAATGTAAATTATTGCTTTGGCTGATAAAACACAGTGGACACAGTGTCACATTCAATGAATTAAAATAGAGTCAAACAATCATAAATGTGAGCGTGAGGAACATTCATAACAGAATCTCTGCGTGGGATCAAATCAAAGGCAAAACAAAAAGTTTTGCAAACCTGTGAAAGAATGCTCATAAAATTATTTTTTCTGGACGTTGAAATAAAAAAGTTGGCAAAATATCAACTGCAAGACACGGCTCTCTTGAGGCCGGTGCTGCCTAATGGTAGACATTCAATACGTGAAACAAAAACAACAAGTTCTGAAATATGTATGAACATCATTTGGCAGGTTTACAAAACTTACATTTGAGCTCACAAGAAACAAACTGCTGCTGTGATTGTAAGTTCTCCACATTCAATATTTTGGCAAGGAGAAGTCTTAGGTGTTAACATCATGTTGACATAAAAAGTACAGTACAATCTATATCATTTACCTACTGTAAGACAGACAGAGTTAAGAGATGAACTCGCCCTATATTGTCTGATAGTTTTTGATTGAATCTGCGCCAGTAACATTTCTTTTATGCTTCCGCAAATAATTTAAAGTTACATTATATATCTATAGCTCTTCATTTTCAATACAAAATATTGTTTTTGACATATTTGAGCTCATATCTGAAAGCCCGACCAGCTAATTGCCAAAATATTCACAACTGATGAGCGTTACGTTGCGATCTATAAGGGCTTTTTTGGCTAAGAAAGTAAGTTTTTTTTTTTTTTTACGAGAATAAGCACAGGATCCATAACTGAGGTGTGACGGCTTCGATACAATCGTCATGAATCATTAAAGCAACAGATAATGATGAGTCGGTGATGGTGTGGTGCAGCCTCCTCATGCACAGCTACAATCGCTATGGTCATCTCTGATGCTGGTGGTCTAACGCTGCAGTGAGGGCGTAGAGGCAGTGTGTGTGTGTGTATATATATATATATATATATGTGTGTGTGTGTGTGTGTGCATGTGTGTGTGTGTGTGGGTGTGCAGTAGTTGAGTGAGCTTTTGGCAGTGACGCGACATGACGTTAGCTGGGACGAGGTGGGCTGAGCGGAGAAGGAGGAGAGACTCCCCAGATGTGTCCAGTAGTTTGAGGAATCACCTAAGTGAGGGTAAAGGTTTTTCTGATTTCTGATTTTTAGTTGGGCTACCAGTCATCCAGGGGAGACCTCTGTGGGGATGTGAGGGGTTGAGTGAGGACAGTGAGGAGGGTCACAGGTTAAGGGTGTGTGTGTGTGTGTGTGTGTGTGTGTGTGTTTAGAGGTTGACCAGGTGGAGATCGGAGGCGGAGAAGTGGGGGCACAGAGCCATGTCCGGGTTCTTCAGCTGTCGCAGGATCCTCCTGTGGAACTTGCAGCGGACCCGGTTGAACTCCATGATGTCGCTGGGATCCTCCTCGATCCAGAAACGGTGAAACTCCTGCATCAGGTAACCTGCCATCCGGAAAAGGAAATTCTTTATTTTCTTCATCAATATTTTTAAATCACTTGATAACTTGTATGTCAAAGTGACAAATCCACCAAGAATTATCCTCCAACTGATGCTAGCCTTAGCTCTAGATTTGCTAGTTATCAGCATGAATCAGAATGAAAGAGAACATGTCATCATTTTAATGGTGAAAGCCCAAAACAGTCCAATATTTGCAACAAATAGAGTTCACCTCATTAATATCTCGTATTGCTGAAAAGTTATTTCATATATATTCCATTCGACTGAACTCACAGAAGGTCTGCTGGAAGTGCAGCAGGCTGGGCATCTCTGGGGCCACGTTGTACAGGTGGGTCTTCAGAGCTCCACTCACCAGCAGAGAGTAGGCCAGGTCTGTGATGTTGATGCCCACAATGGCAAATGAATAGCTGGAGGGAGGTAATGAAAATAAATTTTTTAAAAAACATTGTTTGTATAATTTTGTATCAAAAGTGAAAATATAGTATCGCAACCCTTTCTGTAAAAGCTCTGCCATCATTTAATGTTTAAAACCTTCCAACTTAGACCTCGTGACAAAGCCCAGGTGGTCCAAATGTGCAGGATGTGGTTTACTTTTTGGACATACAGTGAGAGGAGAACGCTGTATACCAGTCAGGAGCTATCCCTTTAGTATAGACACTGTACAGTTTTTTTAGATTTAGCAGTACAGTATACTTTGCACTTTATAGTTCGCTGCTCTGCTGGAGTGTCCTGGTATAAGAGGATTTTGTGTGACTTTTTAGTGTGAGTCCTTGGTGCTTATCAGTGCTGATGCAGACCGGAGGCTGAAGGCAGGGCAGGACACACACACACACACACACACACAGCAGTAAAACACACACACACATATCCACACACACATACACCAACTTGAGGGCCACATCGCAAAACCCCATCCACTGCTAAAACCGCTCTGTATTGAGGCCAAACCTCACACAGCTCCAGCAGCGGTAGCCCAGTTTTGCCTCCTCCACACACACACGTGTATGCAGCACATGTGCACACACTTACCCAATAGCTTTGTCAATGTTCTTCTGTTCCCATTCAGGCTTGTTTATCTCGCTGTGAGAAACAGGACACACTTCAGTCAAACAACAGAAAGAAATCTTAAAGTCACACTGAAATAACATTTTAAGTGCATGATTCATAAACTGTGTTTTTTTGTGGGAACAGTAAGACTGTAACACAAGACTGTTCAGACAGATGCTGCTAAATCTTACACACTGGTCCTCTAATCACAACTAATAATGTAAGATTGAACTAATGAAATAAATGTAATATTTTTAGCTTTTGCTGTTTTCCATTAAAGGATAAGGCTTGTGTTATTCAATATTTTCTTTAATGTGACTGGAATATTCAGCTTCATCCTGTCTTTTAGGCTGATAAGACAGCTGGGAGTCAAACACGCTCAGTGCATGTTAAATGCAAGAAACATCAACCGCGCACTAAAACCCAAAAGAGAGAGAGCTGTGAATGCAGTGAAAAGAATGAAAGTGAAATCAAGTACCTTGGCTTTCTGTGTGTGCTCCTACAGTGCATGTGAGAGTCAGAGAGGAGGGCATGGGCAGAAAGGTGGAGGTGCGGGTGGAGGAGAAAAAGAAGAAGAATCTTCATTTGTGAAATGGGACAGCTCACTGAGATGCCGATGACACACAAGACAAGCAGCAGCAGTCGACAAAAGATAAGGCAGTGAATGACATCAAGCTGTCGGAATGTATATAATCAAGCAGAATGTGGTAAATGCAGAGTTATGGATGACTTGAGTGCAGTTAAAAGTTGAAGGGATACACCTTGTGTCTGGTAGAAAGATACTGTTAGATAAGATTTTAAAGCTGCATTGCTGTTTTGGACACAAGAGGCAGTGGGACGAGCTGTTGCCTAGTTACACATCCAGTAGACACAAAGCAACATTAGCATTCATTTTCATTAGTCATATTTCTGGCCACCCAATGTCCAAAGTCCAACATTTACTCTTCTTTTAGCTCAGTTTTGGTCTCCTCCTGCTGCTAGCTGGTTGCTAACTTTGCTAAAACAACTTTGCAGTTCCCCTTAGCTTTACAGAGCCTGCATCAGCATCTTTTAGCTTATTATTTTGGTTTTCTAGCCCACAACAGTGTACACTACCTGCTCAACAACAAACGGTAGACAAAGTTAGCAACTAAGTTAACGATGGCTTCTTTGCATATTATGAAAATTAGTTATTTAAGCTATACTCATCTATTGTAAAGTTAGTTTTAACTGTAGATAGCCATACATACATGTACATTACAACTTCTTAACAAGTAGCTTTACATCTACAAAAAATCAACCAAAGAGTCTCTCTACCAAAACACACAGTGTATTCCTTTCATGTGTATCATGCTTTGGTGAAAGTTTAGAAAAATGTGGCTGCCGTACTTGTGCTTTGGTTGCAGAGAGTCGTGGAGCATCTGCAGAGCAGTGGCCTTGTCGTGTTCCGCAAAATACCTGCAGAGAGACAAGAGAAGCTTCAAGACACTTCGGATCGCAAACCTTACACCAGCTTTACAGCTGTGCATAGATTATGTATTATCTATTATTAAATCCAGTTCTTAGATAGCTATTGTCTCACTACAGATTTTTTGTATCATTGATTTCCAGTTCTTCCAATGGACGTGTTAATAAAAACACTAACATATCTTATACCCCTTTCAAGTGTGACTTTGTCTGACTCTTTTTTGGATAATGAGCTTACAGCAGGTTGTGCAGGCCCAGCAGGCCCATGCCTCTAAAATCAGTCTTAGGATCGCTGCCTTGGAAACCAATCTCACACCACTGTTTAGAGATGCGGCCGGTGAGTGGTGTGTCAGGACGAAGCTCCTTCCACAGCTGCAACACACACACACACGCCACAACTCAGTGTAGTTCAATTATTTCCTCCCTTGACAAGAGATGACATTTCTAAATCTAACTATAATAATATTACACATTAACAATGTTGGCTTATCCTGTCAAGTAGCATACACTAAATGAGAGGCAGGACAGGCCATCAGTAAAATCACAAGAGGTTCAATACAAAAAAAGATGATTGTTCCTGTTGTAATGATTAGTGATGATTATTTTTGCACTTCAAGTAGCCCCAGAGAACTGTGTACCTTCATCAGCATGTCCTCGTGTTCAGGATTCTCAGAGTCGTAAGGCTCCCTGCGCAGCTTCTCCACCTCTGCCACCAGGCTCCTGTAACCTACAATCTGCAGCAGGCTGGCCTGAAGAGAGATGCCCAGCCTGGGAACACATGAGGAAGCACTCTTTGTATGAGGGTATTCAAATCTATGAATGCCATGTACAAACACAGGCTTTTGTTCTGAGCCAGTTTGAGTAGGTGGGAGTTCAGTGTCTTGCTCAGTAGCCATTCCTGAGGAGGAAGGGTGTATTATGTATTCACTTTCACAGCCACACTTTACAGCTAGACTGCAGATGTGTTGACACTTCAGTGATGACCCCTAATGTACCACAACACCCTAACATAGGTGATAAAGTAACATAAATGTGATATGAAATGTAATGTCTCACTGTGGGTTGGTGTCAGGGTTAATCTTCTTCAAGGCCATGATGTCGTCAATGGTTTTCTCCACTTTATCAGGATGGACGCTGAGGGCAGACTGCAGCAGCTAGAGAAGACAGACAGCATAAACAAAATGGGATAGACAGAGAAAGTGGGAAAAGAAGTCAACAGACTGAAGCAGGAAAATTGGACGACACACCTGTATTATACTGGGAATATATAATGAGTATATTCATAGATGTAGAGAGCTGTACCTCATTCTTGGAGTACCTCAGAGATGACTCTGGAAGAAAATGGTTGCAAAAGGTGAGACAACTGCCTACATTAATGTTCAAGATGGCACTATACCTTCAAAAATCTAGAAATATTGAACATGGCACAAGGAAGACATGAACATTTACAGTATATCAGAGTACAGCTGCTTTAAAATGATACCTGTTCCTACATAAAATAGAATAAATATAAATTTCAGCTTCAGGCAGTATACAGCCAGTGTGGGTCTACCTATCTTGAGGGTCCTGCGGGCTCCATGCTTGTTGTTGTAACAGATTCGCTGCAGCTCACAGCGCCCTGTAAACTTTCTGACGACAAACTTCAGGCCCCGCCACAGACATTTACAGTAGAGGAACACGAAGAACTGGGTCACCACTCTGGAGAGAAGAAGACGGGGGGTTGAATATGTCTATAAGATACTAATCCGTACTTCACAAAGAAGCTGACAGATTTTGTGTAGCACATGTGTTGAAAGAGTCTTCACCAAAGGACGACAGAGTTACTGGAGTCTTTTCGATAAGTCAGTACGTGCACTTGTCTCAGTACAGAATTGACTGCCGAGTTCTCTCAGCAGTTGATTACACCCAGATGAATACATGATAGGTGTGATATCAAAACATATCTAAACATGGTATGGTTTACAGTTGGCCCCGCCTATGGTTTCAAAACATTGAGCATTTTTCATGCCTATCTAAGGCACACTGCAGAGTCAATGCAGTAGTTGTGACAGTTTAATAAAACATATGAATACATATTTCTAACAACATGGTTCTTCTACACATTTCCATTTTTTTTAAATCATTTTGCTACTGTTGATTTATGTAGTGCACAGACCTTTAGACACATATTTTTCTCTGTCTTTGCCCTCCCTCCAAAATTAAATGTGCATGCGTAAAATCTTTCATACAACAACATACATTTCTGATACATTTCTTATCAAATTTGTTCAGAGGTCAGGTGCTCAGAACGTTGCGAGGTTTGTACTTTGACTTATTTTTATGCTTTGGCCCCCAAATAATCACTGTGGAGATACAACAGCATGAATGCACAGACGAATGAAGAGAGAAGGAGAGAGGGAAACAATATTAAGACATGACTGAGGGAATGACTGAGGAAAAGAGAGGCTCAGGGACAGACATGACGATGATAAAAGCATAAAACTGTGTAGCGCTGCTTGTCTACCAGGCTGGAGCAGATCAAAGTGTGCTATTTTTACAGGTGACACTGAGAATGAAAATGAAGATGTGTGTCTTGGGAAATGCAGAGTGACCCATTAAAACACTGTGGAGACTAAATGATTTCCGGCCTTCACCTGCTTTACTCGGCACTGAACATTACACTAGGTAGGAATGAAGGAAGGGAATGTCCAATGTTATTTTAATTTAAATCTTCCATCATTTCATGTCATGACTGTTTATTGCTAGCCAGTATGGTGTGCAAGAAATCTTGTGTCATTTATCATGAAGGCTAAGAAAATACATCAGCACGACTTGCACTTCGGATAACCTACAAACCTCCCTCTGTGAGCCACACAGGCAAGATCTCTGTTTGTTTTTGTGCATTTTTAAGCAGAAATAAATCCTCCTGGGGCCGAGCGATCACAGCATATCATCTCCATTGTCAACAAAAAAAGAAGGCGCACATGCAGTCCTGAATGATTAAGTCCTGCTTCTGTAGCCCCATGAATGAGACTGGCATGTTAAACAGCTCTAATAGACACGCTGTCATTTTCTTCACCTTCAAGGATGCGAGCATGAAGAAACAGTGATAGCGGCAGGAAGATTTAAAGGTTAGACTGCGACCAAACATGCGATCACATTTTAAAGAGACACCCCAACAACAGACCCTTTTTCACAGCAGCCATTTTGACTTGAACTAGGAGGTGAGCACAGGTGTCACCAATGATGTTAATTAAGGTTTCATTCCAAACAGAGTCAGGGTGCTGTTATGGTGCATGTCGGCTCACTGGAAAGTCTCTGCTGCACTAAATGGAACAGGACCTTAGTTCATGTCAAAATGGCTGCTGTTAAAAACACACATCAAAGGTCAGTTTGCTCGTCGTGGTCGTGCTACTCAGCCTCACAATGGCAGTATCTGCAAGTCTGACTTGTGTGGCTTCCACAGTGTTCAGTTCCAGTTCAAACTCCAAGTGTGTTGAGCTTTATCAGAGCTATTGTTAGAAACCAAATGCACGTTCAGGAGCTTGGAGGAGCGGTGTAATAAATAAAGCAATTAAATCAAGTTATCGACAGTAGAACGTCTACTGTATATAAAATAGACATAAAGTGATGTTGTTTTTAACGTCTTCTGGTAAAGCGTATTTATCGTTGTCAGTCTATGTGATATCATTCTTATCAGTCTCACTGAGACGAAGGGATTTCTATAATACCGTCTAATGCTTGGACTAGAAAGATAATAATCTAATTGAATCCAGTCATTTCACTGTGGTGAATTGGGCGATACTCTCCACTCTGAATATCAGGATAAGTGTGCATCAAACTTGATGAGGCTGTTAATATCACATCTATGACACCGTTTACATAAATACTAATTATTCCCTATAATGACTGTATTAATAATCACATTATGTCTCTATTATGTAGTGTAGACCTTCGTATTTCGAGATATATTACTCCTATCAGCTTCTAAATGTACGTTTTATAATGTTATCTGAATTTAATGATTTATAGAAAAATTCAACAAAAACAAGAGAGATCTGGGCTTTTGTTTTGAGTGACAGGATACTCACATTAATTTGAATGAATGTGTTTCACTGAGCTCTGGTAAGCTCTCACAGATTTGCAGGGTTTACGTCACACAAGTGAGCACTTAACTACTCATAAATTGCGCAAGTGTGCGACGGACCTCTATGGTCTTCTGTGCCACTGGAAGAGCTCAGAAAATGTCGGTCTGGGCTTAAAAACTACAACTTCATAACACAAAGCCTACGTTACAAACAAAGGAAGTGTGAAGTTCCAAACAGATGCTGTTTGGGGGGGGTTACGATTCATCATTTTTGTAGTTTTAATCAAACTGTGATGAAATGAACTAAAAGTCAGGATATCTTCACCTGCGTTGCTTACATTTTGACCTTTCTGTTTATTGAATCTGTCTTTTACACGTTCCCCATCACTCACTTACTGGTGCTGCCTTTTGAATTAATCTGAATACTCTAATCGGCCAAAACTATTAAAGGTGCAATATGAATTGTTTTCACATGACTAAACTATTACCACGTTCGGTGAAGCACATTTGTATAATTACTGTAAACAAACAGCCATCAGTGGAAAGAAATTGGCAGCTTGTGCTGGACTCCGCTCTTCATTAAAAGTTAATGGACTGAAGGACGAAAACAAATGGAGTGAAGCCTTGTGTTTCTACTGTTCAAGTGTTTTCTAACAGATTTATTCTCTTACATGGAGGGAGTGGGAAACAAACGGATTTATGGGAAATGTGGTATTATGTTTTCATCTGTCAGTGCTGACTGTACATGTAAGTAGAAATGAATAGTGTGTGCATTGATTGTTAGCTTCCTCAGACTCCGTGTTTGTTTCAATCAAAACATTTCAAAACATTTAACACCTTTCTGTTTACAGATGTCTTTAGTTCACTTGAGAGTTTTTCTTTATTGTCTCAAGTTTGTCTTGGACTTAAATAACTTCCTCTTTCAGAACAATGACATCTACATTCGCTGGCCGATTCATTAGGTAGAACGTAATGTGATCCAAAACAACAGCTTTGAAGGCTGAATGAATTTTTAAGAAGCTTATAATGTTTCAGTTTGTTAACACTGTCAGAAGGTATTCATTCTACTTTGTATTTATTATTGAGGTCATAGTGGGTGGTGGTGTTATACTGGACTGCTTTATATTGAGACGTGTTTCTAATATTTTAAACAATATTACAAACACCTCTCAGTACACCACTGCAAACTACAACCTCAATAGTAAACTTGTAGATCAGATTCCACCTATTGAAGTGGCTGATGAATGTATATTATTTAACAGATGTTGTTACATCTGATACATGTTTTACTGTCTGTCCAGGAGAAGTTAGGAACCATAATTTATTTTTATTTTACAGAGACAGTATCAAATAGCTTGGTACATATGTCGTATATGCACAAATTTTGTTTGAAATGATCATTTTAAAATGGAAGATCTAGTGTCTCTTCAGCAACACAAAAATAAATAAATAAATAATAATCTGCTTCAGTCTTTGTCATTTGGACTTTTCGTCATGACTTATCTGTTTTATTCCATTTTAGTTATTTATCTAAATCCTACTTGTATGTGTTGATATATATTGACTTGTTTTGTCTGCCTTCTTATGTCTTATACACTTCTATGTAAAAAAAAAATGTGTCACTATAATTATATATAACTAATAACAAGTACCACCTAGATGTTAAATATCATACTCCACTAATTTAATCCAGACTGCAAAAAACTGTTTGCGCCTTATCAACATAAAGTATTTAGCATAAAATATATAAATAAATACAGAAAAAAACCGAAAGCATACAGGACTATTAATAGAGACACCAAGGGAGACCACCTGGTTTACATGTGCTCCATAATTAAGAGGCCTCTTTTCTAAGCGACCCACTCAAACCACAACAGGCACTTACCGGCCACACAATATCGTAATCGATTGGGAAGAGCTTAAATGGGGGAACTGGGAATACACAGTCAACAGTATTTGGTATAAACAAGTCATCACTGTACGACAAACACGAGAAGACACGTTTGGAAGAGGCGTTCACTGCATTCCTTCACGTTTTGACAAAATCAGTGTAAATATATGCACACATGACTTTTATTAATGTGAGTCTGTTTACCTCAGGAAATGCTTCATCTTGTCTTCTGTCACCTCTCAGGTGTCTTCGGTGCTGTTTCTGTGCAGGGATCACCTGAAAACAGATGAGATGATGGGCTGTTTTTAATGCGGGTGGATGAGGCCGATAGAGGCGCTCGGATCAGGCCCAGCAGCACCGGAGCTCTCCGCGGTGCTGAAACAATCAACCCGCATGTAATGTGCGGGTTTTACCGCGGGGTCTCCTCCGTTATTCAGCGCTTCTGCTCGGTATCATGACACAGATACACACACGGGAACACATTCCCACGCCTTATGGACGTTTATTTCACCCTTCAGACGGTCGTAATCCAGTAAAACCAGGTTATTAGAGTTCGATCGTCCCCGATCTGATTAGCACAAACGCTGCATAATCCACAGCAACAGACAACACATGTATCGTCGGGCCGTGAGGGGCAATGCAAGCGATAAAATAGACGCAATCACATGGCGACGTTTTCTCTTACCGATTTCAAATGAGAACAGGAGAAACGAGGATGGGATGCAGCGTCTTGTCCTCTTTGCTCGGCTACAGTCGTCTACTTTTCCTCCATGATGACTGACTGAGGCTGAGAGGGTTCAGTCTAAAAGCTACAGCACAGCAATGCAGCGCAGAATGCAAAGGCTGTACCAACACAGTACTGTGATCAGTTTACAGACCACTTGTTTTCAACTCTCTTCATATGGTGTATGGTTAGATTTTGCCCTCTAACCATGTATATTTTTTTATCAATAAAAGTGAATTACTTCATGCATTTTGGGGGGGATTTTTGGCACCTAAAGTGACTAAGCAAACAGGAGGTTAGTGTTTTGCTCAACACCATTACAAAATGTGGCTGTAAATTGTACTTGTGAGCTCTGTTGCTGTAAGCAGTGAGCGGGGGCGATTCTAGGAGTTTCTGGGCCTCCTAAAAAATAAATAAATAAATAAAGTCCTCGCTGTTTTTTTAAACTGTATGAACATTTTTGGCCACTTGGGGGCAGTATAATAAACTGTAAACACAAAGCTGACATATCACTTTAAAGGTCCACTGTGTAAGATTTCGGGACAATACATAAATCTTAGTCTGTATAGTCTCTATCACGCTGTGGCCGTGATGCTGTTTTGGTCTGTTCGCCACCAGCATTTCAGCCCACCACACTTCAGTCGGATTTGGTCATTTTTCCTCAACTTGTGTGCTTCTATCACAGGTAAATATGCCACGTAACCGTTTCCCTCTTGTCTCTATTTACAGAATATGGCAGTAATGGAATATAATATTAATAGCATTGTTTTCATTAGTGTATAATCACCTGAAAATATGAACTGTTGTGTTATTGTTACCTTACAATGTGCCTTCTATATCTACAGACACCACAGGTCTTCTTCCACGGAGTCCGCCATCTTGAACCACCATGCTTCTACAGTAGTGCATAATGGACCAAATAAACACTGTCTCTAAATGGAGCCTTTTGTGTGTTTTTTTTTGTTTTTTGCACCCACTATAGATTCCCCTTCATGCCAGGAAGAAGAGTTGAGGCGCCTGGTTTGCAAATACAAACCACAAAGCCACAAAATACTACACACTCCTTTAAGACTCACCTACACAACCAGTAGACATCTGTGGAGAAAATGAACTTATTAGACCTTAACTAATAAGTTCAGTACTGCATTTAAAATTTTGAGGTACTTTAAGTATTTTTATTTTACATAATTTTATACTTAAGGGAAACAGAAAAATAGGCTCTGCTTGGGGCTCCTAGTTTTTACTAACTTGTTGCTAGGCAATTTTTCTAGTGTGAAACATCCATCTGTGTCAAACGGGCAAAGTAACTGGACTGCAGCTCTATCCAAGTAGAAATTGTGTTCTCTCTATACTTATACTCATATTTTCAACTCATCAGGTATGTACATATACACACTGGTTAAAGTAGTATGGAGTTCCTGTAAGAGGTAAAATAAAGACGTCTAATGTAGCACTGAGACAGACTGACATGTAGTTGCCACTTAACGTTACATAACAGACACTTTAAAAGTATTAAGCACTGAGCACAGAACCGAGAGAATATAAAATTAATTTAATAGTAAAAAAGTAAACACTCCTGCTGCATGTTAACATGCTGTACTTTTGGCAATACAAGGCAAAAAAGCCACGTGATTTACAGTATATCTGGTAAAATTACCAAATGCATCTTGTAACAGCACCATAGGCAACAAAAGTAGAATACAATGTTTTGATTGGTTTGAGTTCAAATTCAAAACAATGACATAATACAGTGGTTAAAAACACATTACACAATATATTAATCTAAAAAAAAGGAAAAAAGGTTGACAAGTAACTGACCAGTTTTGGGACAATAAATAGTCATTTTGGAATTGTTTGTGTTAGTGCAAATGGGGTAACAAGATATTTGACCACTGTTTAAAAAATGACGCAACATAAAACAGGAATGAACAACACCTCAAGTCATAAAACTGCATTTTAAAAATGCCAAAAACAAGTGAACTACCTGGCACTGCACAACAAAATGCATACCTGTGTAACAGCATAAAACAGAGAGCCTTTCTCAGAACAGAAAGACCTTCAGTCAGTTTCAAAGTGCAGCCACGGCAGTGAGCATCTCAGTCCTCTGAGTTTCTCTGTCTGCTGACAGGAGGTGATCTGACGAGCTCTCAGCTGTCGGATCAGCAGATGCTTCAGCGGGGTCGCCATCACTGGAGCCGGACTCCGGTAAAGCAGAGTATGTGGGAACGGCGTTGAACATGACAAAGCCCAAAGTGATGACGACAAACGAGATGATGTACAGGGTTGAGAACTGAGGAGGAGAGAGCCACAAGGCCGACGTTAGTAACATTTTCAGGATGAGAAACTCTGTTAAAATGCATGACTTTTTCCATATATTTGAATTTTATGACTTTGAAAAGCCATGGCGAAAAATGCAAAAGGTCCTCTCTAGAGCCAGCGTTTAGTTTGTCCCTTCTGGGCAATTGTAGAAACAAAAAGACAGAAATGATTGGAACTGGAAGTTTTGTGGCTGCATCCATTTCTTTAGAATAATGTGCAATGTTTTCAATGCATCACTAACTGACTATATTTCAAAGTAAAGTGACCCAACACTGTTACTCCCTGCTGGAATGAAAATCAAAACAAAGGTTATAATGTTTTTTTTTTTTTTTTTAAGACACTCACTGTGTAGTGGAAGAGGAAAAGGCCGCAGAAGAGGCTGAAGAGGTCGGCGGTGAGCAGAGAGAGGTTGACTGCAGTAGCGCTGGTCATCTTCACCACTACAGGCATGAAGCTGTACAGCGCATACATACACAGGACGTACATTGCAAACAGCATGCCTGCAGGACGCAATAAATGGACTTTAGTAATGATGACAGTGGAGTGATATTTCAATAAAAGATGCTTCGAAGCAACTGATCCACAACTGTCATCACATACTGAGTTAACAAGAGAGAGAGAGAGATTAACTTACAAATGTGTAATTTCCACTCTATTGCAGCTACTGCTTGTGTTTCCAGAACAGCTCTGCAAGCCAAGCAACACAAAGTTAACATGGTGATGAAGACATATTTTTTTAACACTTGCGTTAATAGAAAAAGCATTTATGAATATATTTTTACAAAGTAACACAGATTAAAACATAAAATAAAACATGCCCCGTCAAATACATCCGTAAAATTAATTAACTTATCTCAGTATCAACCACAACTCAAGTTTTATGAGGCTGCAGAGGCCTATTTTTGTCCTATATCAGAATATACGAGGGATTTAAAAAAAAAAAAAAAACCCACAGCTGAATGCCACTGATGAGGGTCCCAAAGAGTCCCATCATGCCCAGGAACTCGACTCGGCTCAAGTTCTTCACCGTGTGCTCCTGGCACACATTGGATACAGCATAGAGGACAGCGCTGAGCAGGACCAGCCCATCTCCCAACATGACATCACTGGCTGCGCAGAGAAAGAGGGCGAGTCACACACTGGATAGGTGAGCAGGCAGAGGCAGATTGCTTTCCAAAGGGAGGAAATCCACCAGCAATGACTTTAGTTTATTACAGCTTGAGTTTTAGCCATCAGTTGCACCACCGTGAGACGGGTTCTGCTCAAGGCACTGCCACTGTTGCTAAATCATAAAAATTTCTACACAATGTCGCTTTAACACAAACATTTTTTGACAAGGCAAATAAAACATTGGGACACACAGGTGACAAAAAAAGTCTTGAGCTTAAGCAAGAACAAAACCAAGAAAACACAAGTCATCTATTCACAGTCACAGTTGTGGCTCTTTGTGTTGACTAGAAATGCCCAATAAGTTGTTTTAATCTTTTAAGTAGAAGATAATTAATTCCTCAAAATTATGAACCCTATTTGAGCACTGACACTGTGTCATCCGGACATTTATTTGGAAGATTAACGCAGACATAATGGTCATTTTGTGCTATAAAGTTTATACGACACACATTTGTATTAATTAGACTCCTCTCTAGAAGTCAGTGCTATAAACTGTCATTAAGTTTCAGAGTGTCCTTACTGGATCCCTGGTCTCTCCCAGCCAGAATGTCAGCTCCTACCATGGCCCCGACTCCCAACAAACACACCATCACGGCTACAAAGTGGACCAGCTTGTAGCGGGTCTTCAGGAAGAACCAGGAAAGCACCATCAGCACCGGGATCACAAAGCAGTCCAGCAGCTGAGACACAGTGACAACACAATGACAAAGCAGCATTTCGTATATTGACCGACTGATTCATTCAGTGTGAAACGCGAGTACAGCAAAGCCAAACATCTTACGACTGAGAAATTTGATATACTGCCACTAATTCTAACATCGGGTTGTCGTCAAATAAACATCCTGCTTCCTGCTCAAATCCTGGACAACAGCGCAAACAAATTGACTCTATGGTGTGGTCTTTAAATGTCTTGTTTTGTTCAACAAAAACTCAGATATCTTCAGTTTACAACGATAGGACTCAGTAAATAATCACATTTTGCTTCAAGAAACAACTACAACTAATATTAAAATACTCGCAGTTCAATTCTCTGTCGATATATTAATCAATTAATTGTTTCAGCTACTAATATATAAACACAGAGTCAGATTCTTGTCTTCACGACATAATTTGTAGTTTTTATTGTGGCAGTTGATTATGTTATGTTATTGTATAAGACTTTTTTTAGTCAAGATAATGATATTCATTTTAAATTGATATGGACAGTATGTAACACTGGGTTGAGCAGCTCACTGTCCTGTTCATGTTTGGATCAGGACCGTTTTCTCTCACCTGTATACTTGTCAGGGTGGTAAACTGGTAGGCCTTCACGACTGCATAGTTTGCCTCCACATCTGCCAGACCCATCACCAAATATTTCCACCACTTCTTTTTTAAAATCTGCAGGATGTTCCTGTCACCTGTGGAAACGGACACGGATTACTCCAGAGTAGGAATGGAAAACAATGCTTTTTTTTTTTTTTTTTTTTTTTTTTACACGTTCATGTACTTTGAATATTTCCAATAATCCACTACAGTAATCACTCTTCATCAGTTGACTCCTGTATGATTGGAGGCTTCTCTTATCTGAACTAAAACTTTGGAAAGCAACACATTTTGATGACAAATTTAACTGAAGACAAAATTTAACGACTAAAATATCAGCAGCTATTTCATTAAAAAAAGTACTTAATGTTTTATGATACACTGCTATAAAATTTAAAGCTCACATAATTCATATTTTTATACTAACATGTATGTTTAAAGGGTCGCTCTTGATGATGAACCCACTAAGAATCATCGCTCTCAACTTTAGAGAGATTAATAGCTTCTTTTAACACACTGTTTTTGTTTTGTACTGTACTATTTTGGTTCACTCTGACTGTTCATCAGCATATTTTCTAGATGCAGTGGTCAGCTGTTTTTCTGCGAAAAAAAAAAAATCCAGCTAAGTGCTCCCTCATCAGGTAGCAAAGCCAGATGTTTTTCTCAGGAGTTTGTTCAAAGGAAAATTTCCCTTTGAATGTTAACATTTTTCTGTATCTGCTGGATGTGCACTGATAAAAATCCATCTGAATCACGTCTACGTGGTAAGACATTATATGATTATATGATTCAGTTTTAGTTACTTTAAATTGCTCAAATGCAGAAACAAAACCTGCCTAGAGAGAGAAAAGTTCTCTCTACAGAACAGGTAAGTTTGTTTTATTATTATTATTATTTTTATTCACTACCATGTTTGGACTCATTGAGAACATGCAGAAGTTCAGCTATCCTGACCTTTTCGGGTGCAGAGGATGGTCGTATAGACAAGCAGCAGCAGGGTGTAGTTGAGGAAACTCTGCAGCATGGGCGTCTCCACCTTGTACTCGGCCAGGTACTGACAGCTCACTGCTGTCCCACAGATCAGCAGGGACAGGACCTGCCCCATGACTATGGTCTTCAGCAGGCGCCTGGAAAGTGAGCGAGACCATAATGTATCAACTACACGGGCTAGACCCCGCAAAAGAAACAGCTATGAATCATGAAGCAATCCAACACACAGACACAGACACACACATATATATATATTGACTGTTGAGGTGAGGGAGGAGAGAGTTAAGCCCGAAGGCAAAGCTCTCATTTACAAGTTAATCCACATTCCAGTGTGTAAATCCACCTGTGACATGAATACTGTGTAGACTTATAGATGTGTAGAGGATAAATTAGTTTTCTTCATTAAGCTGTAGAGACATGGAGGAGCTTTGAGGAGACCCAGGTTTGGCTGTCTGATTATGGCCTGTATCCCTGTGGAGGTCTTAAGAGTCTGGTCTGACTAGGGCTACAAAACAGTGTTTCATTGGCCCCTCTGGGTGGCAGTATCCCTCTTTCTGACAACGACAGATGTCGTCACAAGTTTGTTTTGTTGCACTTGTAACCACACCCAACAGTGATGTCACAGTGTACAAACACACCTCTTCAAGTAGGTCAGGAAATAGTCAGTGGTTTAGGCCGAATGGTTTTCACAGCAGTGTTGTCCTTTATGGTCATAGCTGTGGTTCTGTATTAATTTGTATTAATGGTTATTGTTTGTCAGACAGAACATGATGCATAGAGCGATATAGAGCTTAAACACAGTTAACGTAACAGACCAAAGAATTAATATTCTGTCAGAACAGGTGAACAGGGAAGTCTGATAAGCCATACTTAAGTCATTTGATATTTGCTGAATTTGAATGTGACTGCCAATGATTCAAAGTATGGGTTTAATTATGTTTAAGTAGTAAGAACGACTGACAATAACCACAGCAACATTAACCTGGCACTTATTTCAAAGCAGTTTGGTGTACAAGTGATGTGTCAACATACTTTAACAAATACATGGTGTTCACTTGACCCTGTTTGTGCTGTAGGCTATTTTCACAGCATGTGACATACGTTGTTTTTTTTATTGTTTACACCTGTGCTTTTCCTGCTGTCATGTGTCAAAATGTCTCTATCAATGTGCATTTTAGTAGACGGCAGTGTCCCGCGCTCACCATGTGAAGACATCCCTTAAGTTGTAACTGTACAGTCCACAGGCTACTCTCCATTTCCCACACCGTCTCTCCTCTTCATGTCCCTCCATGTCTTTGAGAGCTAAACCTGGAAAGAAAGATTAAAAAAAATAATAATACAGATGAAAACCTCAGAAAGAACTTAAAGAATTAGTGTCTTCCGTGCTTACTGTCTTCATCAGACTACCCAAGCAGAAAATGGCACTAAATCTCTACAGGAATGTCATGTGTCTCATGTGACTGAAGATTCTCATTAAGATTATGATGTACAATAAATCTGCGATCTAAGTATATCTAGGTTTAGGGAGTGAGACCTCAACTTCAACAGTGTTTAAAGCTGTCTGTATAGTTTACATTAGAGGCGTTGGCGCCTTCAAGGTGGGCAGGAAGGCACGTGTTTGTTAACTATAACAAGCCATATTTTATTTTTCTAGTTTATTTTTAGTATATCCTATATATCCCGAATTTTAATACAGCTCCTAATGATTCCTAACATATGGTTATTAATGTTTAGACTGGTAAGAACGACTGGAAATAGCCACCAAAATATTAAACTTTCACTATTTTCAATGCAGTCCGGTGTAGCGTGGCACTGACATTCATCAAGCTCAGTCCAAGCTCTATTGTAATGAATTACAAAATAAGATACGTGTACATACGTTTCCTTCGTAAGTCATGGCAGGAGTGGGCAAATTGTCCAGCTACGATGAATTATGTTTGTCAAAGACGTCCCACATTTCAAACATCCACGCGGGGCAAATTCACATCCTCAGTAAGTCAACCTAACCTCGCGCTGTGGTAGCACCGCCTCCTGCGCTCCGATTGATTAAATGACGTCCGCACCGTGCAGACAAACTTGATCTGGTGCTGATGAAAATCAAATCACCCCAGCAGAGGTTGTATGAATATAAATACATTGAGATCACTGAAGTTCAGTGGTGGAGGGAGTATTCAGATCCTTTACTTTAAAAGTACTAATACCACACTACCAGCCAGGATGGAGAAGAGTTTCTTCCTACAGGAAATTAGACTGTTGAACAACAGCAAAATGTAAATTTACACCTATATCCATGCATAGTTGCACTTTTATCTGCTGCTACTCATTTTTTATTTAATATCTACATCCCTGCTATTTATACCTAACATAGCCATACTGTATCCATATGTATATACACATCCTAGTCTGTTGCCTGGACTTTATGTAGCATTTTTTGTATTTTGTGTTGTGTGTGCACTTTAACTGTCTGTAGTCCTTTCTGTACTATGTTTTATGTTTCATGTTTCATGTGGAAATGACAATAAAACCCCTTGACCCCCTTTAAATACTTGAGTACAGGTTTAAAAAATATAATCAGGAAAATGTACTTGTACTGTACAAGAACCAGTTTTTCTTCAAGTGTAGTAAGTCCAAGTTAATGTTTGGCTCCACCTAGCAGTTGTGGCCCTAAGCAACCGCATAGCCTGCTTATCAGTGGCCGGCCCTGATAGTATATTATCAGTATCTAAAATTATTTCAACATTGACAAGCTGCCGTTAAAAAAATGCATAACATTCATCTGTTATGTTTCTGTATGTTGTCTCAGTCTAGATTTTATATCTAAATGCCTGTAGAAAAATGCACATTTATTTCATTTTTTAACTTTTGAAATAGATTTAAAGAAACTAAATTTTGGTACAAAATAACTGTTGTTTAGAATGTTTATATCAGTGTCAGCCAAAATACCCTAGCTTTGTCTCTAATATGTCTGGGAGGCAAAAAAGTCAAGGTCTTGTTGAACTGAATGCTTGATAAGTTCACAGATGTCAGCGTGTTTCACTGAGAATTCAAGCCACCACACACTGCTGTGCTCTGTGCACTTGCATTTACTTACTTAGGTAGTTCCCAATTTGTTGACATTCATTCAGCAAAAGCTATCAGCAGATAACACATTTGGAAAATTAAATTAATGTCCATCAATTAATTGATTGCTCTTTAAGGCTCTAGAGTTTCTATTTTTTTGTCAAAATGACTTGAAGCCGGGGTGTTGGTTAGCTCATTTGGTAGAGCATCCGTCCCATGTACAAAGCCTTGATGCAGCAGTCCAGGGTTCAAATCTGACCTGCAGGCCTTTGCTGCATGTCATTCCTCATCTCTCTCTCTCCCCACATTCATGTCACTCTTCAGCTGTCTCTATACAATAAAGCTTAAAATTGTAGAATACTGACCTAAAAAAAAAAATCAATATTTGGCCCAAATGCAAGCTCTTTGAGTTTCCTGTAAAAATATTGATATTACCACATCCTTTATCTTGTACTCTTCACTTCGTAGTATTTTTGTCTTTGAGCGACCTTTAGTCCACTCTCAGCACTGTCTGGTAACAGGCATGGGGAGTAAAACTTGAGGCAAGAAAACTGTATTTGCACAGCTTCAAGGACAGTTATTGTTTCTTACCATCAATATGATGTTTGTTATCATTCTTTCTCTTGTATGGATATGTTGGTCAAATGCATTTTCAAACAAGCAAGAAGGATTTGAACCTTCATATCAGGATAACGATGGCAGTTCACAAGGTGACAGCTGTGGTTTCATGGCAGACAAAATAATTCTGGGTTGTTTAGTTAAATGTGGAAGTAAAAAATGTATGGAGATGAATGAAATGCTAACTGAGGACTTAGTAGCCATTTTGAGTTGGAGCACTCAGCCAACAAATGCTCTGGAGTTTTCTGGAGAACCTTTTTTGCTGTTTAAGGTTCTTTGGGGGGACTGAATGCAAAACAAACAGTTCTTTAAGTCACAATTGCAGCACTTTTGGTGCTTTAAAGAACTTTTTTATGTTTATTTATTTTTAAAAATGCTGATTGCCAGTTCTTAAATTGACCATTTGCAGCATCTTTGTTCTTGGAAGAACCCATACGTAAAAAGTTCCTTGCAGAACTGAAAAAGGTACATACCACTTTAGGTTCTAACTCAAACCATTATTTTTAAGAGTGTACTGTGTAATTTAATAGCATATTACTGCATCAGAAGTATAAAGAAAATACATTTCTTGGAACCACTTATCCTCATCAGGGTCACGGGGTGGCTGGAGCCTATCCCAGCTAAGTTTGAGAGAGAGGCTAGGTACACCCAGCAGGGCACATAGAGTCAAACAACCATCCACACTCACATTCACACCTCCTTGTAATTTAGAGTCACCAATTAAGCTGTCAAGGTCTTTAGACTGTGAGAGGAAGCCACAGTACCCGGAGAAAACCCACGCATGCACGGGGAGAACATGCAAGTTCTACACAAAAGGCCCCGACAGTGCTAACCACTACACCACCGTGCCACCTGTATAAAGAATATATATAATATAGAAGAAAAATGAAAATAAAATACAATATTCCCAGTGAAATAAAGGTATCTCACACTTGTGCATCTGTGTGTTTGACATAGAGGGCTAATTAGAAATAAAGACAAGAAGGAAAAAAATGTACATGAGAGAATAGTGAAAAAATAAAAAAAAATATTCAAATTTGTATACAAATATTAAATAGGTGATGATAATCAAATCTAAAGAGTATGTTCAGCAGAATGACTGCTACAACTTCATTGAGAAAAGGGACACTATTATGTCTTCTATTATTTATTACAACTTTCTGTTTACAATTAACTAAAAAAATCAGTTTGGACAGACTCAGTGATGTGGATAAGGTTAATCATCCTGCGCGTAGTTCTCGCGAGATTTTACGAGAGGATAAGTTGAGGGAACATGGCGACGTCTAATTTGCTGAAGGTAGGACCCACTTCAATTCAATTATTTCTATTTAACGCCAGCTAAACTGTCTGTCACCTGCACGGTGTGATGCCGACGTTTAGCTCCAGCCTCAGCAGACAGCGGGCAGCGCTTGTACACGACTGTGCTGTCGGCGTTGACTTTAGCTGGGAGCAGTTAAGTTACATCTGGCTAACATTAGCTACTTATCAGTGATTTAGCTGGCTAAATAGAAACAGCTACAACACAGCGAAATATGAAGGGAAGAGGCGGATAACGGAGAAACGGGGAGACATGTAACGAGTCGGGGACGTTTCGTTAGCTTAATCTGCGCTGAAATATAACTATTATCTGTGTATACGCTAGCTACAAATCTCATATCATCTGTCAGTCAGTGGAGCAGCAAGCTGCAGCTGACCAGCCCTTTAAAACACACGCTAAACGCTGCCAAAAGCAACTGTTGTTGTAGTTTCTGTGCACTGAGTGAACGCTAATCCCCCCCAGCTGCTATCTTGCTAACTAAGATTAGCTTGACAGTGACCTATAGCACCGTGTTTGAGTCAGTCATAATTCATATCGTCAGGCAGAGGAGAAGAGAGGAGGTGACATAGCTGGAAGACACAGGCAGCTAGAAGAACAGCTGCTGCTGCTGCTGCTCATAGGAAATGCTCAAAATATAAGATTTGTGCCAGAAATAATAGTAACCGTGTACAGTTAAAGAGGCAGGCATGTGATATAGTCTGCAATAGTAGTATGTGTATTTATTGCTAACCCACCCTTGCTTTGTTCTTGCTTTGTACCTGCATGATGCCAATCACAGTTTCACGTTGTTCTGGTTCATTTTTACACGATTTAATACGCCAGTTTGATGTGTTTTTTTTTTTTTACACCTCAGCCTGTTGACAGTTCATACCTCCAGCACTCATTCATTCAGCCGACATCCACCGTTTTAAAGGTATCTTGGGGAGTACCGCTCTGCCTGTGTGGAGGACAGGTGTGACTGTAATGAAGGGAACGTCAACGTCAAGTTAGAGTGTTTTGAAAATCTCTATTTCAAACATGTAAAATCCATTAAAAAAAAAAAACAGGTCAAACCTGTACGCACACAAACTCAATTGTTGAGTTCTCCCAGCCAGTGCAAATGAGAGGAGTACTGTAGGAGGAAATATACACTTATATTTTCCCAGCCCTTCTCTTCTACTTATTATTATTGTTATGCAAGTCTGAACACATGCTGATGTGCTGCATCACAATTGACCTGTGCTTTGCCCCGATGCCATGCTATAGTCCGTATAACACATTGAGCATGTGCTCTGCTTCTCTTATATCGCCACACTCTTTATTAGGTTCTGTTCAAACAGTACTGTCGTAGTAAAATACTGATAGCTGCTCAATGTTTTGCATGTTGTTGAGTTTATATGAAGAAATCACAGTTATGTCATTCATTTATCTTTATTCATCTTTATATGTAGGCACAAGTATCAGGAAGTGGTTACTAAACAGTGCTTGTTCCTGACTCAGTACCAAAATATTGATAAGCTCCTGGAAAAATGACACCATTATCAGTTTAAACTTATTCTGTCTGTTCGGAGGCTCCGATTTTCTGGAAGCACAGATTCCATTTACCATCACACAAGACAAAGAAAAGCACCAAATCCTAACAGCTGTGAAGCTGGACCTGCGTAATATTTGTCAGCGTGACTTGAGGAAGACCTACATGTCTCTAATGAACACCGTTATACCAGAAGATACTCGCTGTCTAACACGTCGCTCCAAAATCTCCCATAGGTGCTCAATATGATTAAGATGTGGTGACTGTGAAGCCTACAGTCTATGATTCATATTATTTTTGTACACATCAAATCATTCAGAGACCTGCTGTGCCTTGTGTAGACAGATCTGCATTTCTTAGGATTCCTCACTCACTGATTGAGATTTTTCCTTCAGTCTGTCACCCATCTGTGCGCGGCAGATTCATCAGAAACAATCCAGCCAATAATGTCTGACCACCCATTAATTTCTACCTAAAGCAAATACACAAATAAATCACAAAAAGTAACCAAACTAGAGCTGCAACGATTGCAACGATTGCAGCTGATTAATCAATTGGGCAATTGAGAGAAAATAGATTGCCAGCTATTTTGATAATTGATGGTTTAAAGTAATTTTTCATTTTTCATTCCAGCTAGTCAAGCTGGAGAATAATTCATTGATTAATAGAGAAATCGACAGTATAATAAAATCAACAAAGAAAGAGAGACACTTAATTCAGTCAGATGCAGAAGATTTTATAATATAGCGGTCCTGTCATATTGAAAGAAAGAGATAGCTGCTCTATGTTTTGCATATTGTTTAATTTGAATCAATCACAGTTATGTCTCTGGATACTCCATGACAGAATTTTATTGTCATTCTCAATAGAAAACACACATTTTATTGCTTTGTAATTATGTTTTTTAAGTGACTCTTACTGTTAAGATAAAAAGCCAAAAAGGTTTGTCACTAACGCTGTTTTAAGCCTTACCTCTGCAATTCGTGCGTCTCATGAACGGTTTGAATGATGTTCTTCACTTCCCTCCTGTCTGCTTCCAGAACAAAGGCTCCCTTCAATTTGAGGATAAATGGGACCTGATGCGTCCCATAGTGCTGAAGCTGCTACGGCAGGAGTCCGTCACCAAACAACAGTGGTTTGACCTGTTCTCGTAAGTTTCCACATCGATGTTGGAGGCAAACAGGAAGAATATCTGTTAAGAAAGATAATTTCTCCCTCTTTGCTTCCACAGAGACGTCCACGCTGTGTGCCTGTGGGATGACAAAGGTCCAGCTAAGATCCACCAGGCCCTCAAAGAGGACATCCTAGATTTCATCAAACAAGCACAAGCAGTAAGACGAAGCACATGACGGGCCTCTCTTTTGAAATGAAGCTGTTTAATGTCTAAACTACTACTGTACATATATGTAAATATAGAGAGCTGGTTTGTAAACTATGAGTGTGGCTGTAACATAGCCTTTATTGAGAAAGATTAATGTCTGGTAGCTGCTTTGCATTTGGCTAGATAGTGTAAAGGTGATGTAATTGGTTCTTTATTTCCACTGAATAGTGTCCTATAACATAATACTATTAATACATCCTTTCCTACAATCCAAAAAAATTGGCGTGCTGTGTAAAATATGAATAGAAACGAAATGATGATATGCACAACATTGAAACCCCAGATGGCCACAAAGACGATGTATTAAATGTTGAAGCTGCGAAATTTCATTGTTTTTGGAAAATGATACACTCAGTTTGAGTTTTAATAATTAATAAGGTCAACTGACAACAGGCTAGTAACATCATTGTGATGCTCAGAGAGGCTTACTAAAGTAAAATTATGGTCCCCCCATACTTTCTTTCACCATTCTGTGAAAGACAGGCAAATAGTGAAATCATTTTTAATAATGACATTAATAATAATGTTTCTAAATGTGAAATCTGGGAATTCTTCGTCTACAGTTAATTATTATTAAAAGATTCAGAGAATCAGAAGAAATCTCTGTACAGAAAACTAGTAAGCGAAAACTAAAAATTGGATGGCCATGATCTTCAGGCTCACAGAGGACACTGCATTAAAAGCAGACACTGCTTTTATCACTGCATGGGCTGAGGAGCACTCAGCCCAAAAAACTGCAGCGAAAATTGATATTTATTCATTTAATTAGACAAAATCAGCTCTCACACTTCATGTTGATGCGAGTTCTCACATGGTGTAATTATGTACAGGAATAAGAAAAATATTTTCACCTTTCTAACATCAATAACTGTGCTTGTTTAATGATGAATCTCACCCTTAACATCTTTTTTTTTTTTTTACAGAGCAAATAGGTTTGCTAGTTTACCACAGTGGCTTTCTATTAATAACCGTCATAAATTATTATTCTTGATTAATGTCAGCGTGTCTGCGGGTGTTAATCAGTCTCATGTTTCTCACTCTTTCTAAGCGGGTGTTGAGTCACCAGGATGACACGGCCTTACTGAAGGCCTACATAGTGGAGTGGAGGAAGTTCTTCACACAGTGTGACATCTTACCCAAGCCTTTCTGTCAGCTGGAGATCACTCTGATGGGAAAGCAAGGGAGCAACAAGAAGTCCAACGTGGAAGACAGCATCGTCCGCAAGGTGAGGAGGAGCAGTTAGGGACGTGCAAGACGAGTCGATTAAACGCTGCTGCTCTCACTAGTCGACACTCGGAATTCTAATCCGTTAAACTAATTTGAATATTTTGTTAGTATAATACCAGCTGTGTCTTACACTCCACTAGTTGTAGTCAGAACAGTTCATTCTGTTTAATCAATGTCCCTATTCATGTACGCTGTGATCATATTGTGACTACATTCAGATGTTTCTCTGTCTCTGACCTCATTTCAGCTGATGCTGGACACATGGAACGAGTCCATCTTCTCTAACATTAAAAACAGGCTACAGGACAGTGCCATGAAGCTGGTCCACGCCGAGAGGCTGGGAGAGGCCTTCGACTCCCAGCTGGTCATCGGAGTGCGAGAGTCCTACGGTGAGAAATGCAGTAACACAGCTTCACCTCATTGCTCAGATACCCGCACTACGTAAAGGCTTACAGCACCACGAGTGTGTTCTGTGAACACAGTTTGGGTTATTTTTGTCAGAACTAAAATCTTTTTGGTTGCAAGAGGGAGACGCAATTGATTCATAATCCTCAATCACGACAGACTGCGTGCTCAAACTGAACTCTTTCTTTCTTTTCTAATGCAACCCCTGATTTCCAGCAACATCCTGCCTTATGCACTAAACGCCCTTTTAAATATGGATTTCTGGCTTGTAGATGGAGCTAATGGCGCTGAGGGATTATTGGGTCAGGATTGCACAACGTGCTTCTTCTACCATTGGTCTCTGTTCTGTAATATTTGTTGCATACTGTGTAGATTTAGTTACATTTTTTCAGATACAGTTTTACCAGATGGAAATCCTGGTGGCTTTAGTGATAAAGACACTACGTAACCACAAACATCACTTTGCAAGTACTTGTGATTGTTTCCCTTTTTTGGAAGTCACTTTGGGTTAAAAGCTCCAGCTAAATGACTAAATGTAAATATGTTTTTGTGATGGCAACTGTGTTCTTCTGTCTGAGCAGTGAACCTGTGCTCCAACCCCGATGACAAGCTGCAGATCTACAGGGACAACTTTGAGAAGGCGTACATGGATTCTACTGAGAGGTTCTACAGAACACAAGCACCCACCTACCTTCAGCAAAATGGAGTCCAAAACTACATGAAATATGTGAGTATGACTCATGGCGGTTTATTTAAGGGTGTATTCAGTCTGCTTCTTAGGTGAATCACAGGATCTCAGATGAAAACACTGTTTATCTGCCACCGTTAGAATAGAGACATCAGAGATGTTTGTGTAGTTTCCTCCGCAAACCAGACCCTACTGAATTTTGAGTATTTAACTCCTAATAGATTGTGTTTTAACACTGATTATTGCTTATTCAGTCATGATGTGAAGTCTGAAGTCAGCACATAGTCCACAGACTTCCTCTTTTGGAGCTGGCAAAGCGTCACAGCATGTGTGCCTTTGGACTTCCTCTGGAGTTGGCAGACTTCCTGTATACATGAAAGGGATAAAATAATTCAATTGTGCATGTCTTCAGGACTTCTTAAAAAAAATTCAGACCAAATGGATCAAATTCTGATCGCACAAAGAGTTATTATTACATCTAAAAATGTATTCACCATTTCACAGCCGCTCTGTTTCTAATGATTATGTGCAGGAAAAATGCTTTTTGGCACAGTGTGTGCTATTTGATGCTGCACTACCAAGTGTGGCCACCACGCCTCGCAGCCCACTGCTTGTACTGGAGGCTTGGTATACTGTAGCCATGATAGAGCAAATAACTGGTGCTAAACTTGTGACTTATGGACTTTAAACTCCAATTTTAGCGTTAATACCATGAAAATTATGAAATATTTAACTTCATATATGTTATTTGTTAATAATTCAGTCTCCTTTGCAAAAAGCAGGAAAGAATGCCATGAAGTGTAGAATAAATGTATTTTGACATTATTTATTACTAGTCACTTGATAATGTGAAAGTGCTGAGATGCCAACATTTCCTTGTAGTCACTCCATTCCCAACTACTCTGGACTTTCTATTTGCAGCTCCCAGCATGCTTTCTGCTCAAAGAAAATAAGTTCTCGTCATAACAAAGATAATAGCTGCTTATCCATCCTGCAGTTGCATTTTGTCACACAAAGCAGAAACTCGAGACTTCTGTTGAGGCTCATATCCCCCGTTTTGATGATCTTGGCAATAAGCCAGCCGGATGAAACGAAAGAAAAAACAGTCAGACAGCCAGTGTGATCCACGGCCTCTCTTACCCAAATCTAACTGAAGCATTGTGTGTGGTAAAGCACAGCACGGGCCAGAAACGTTCAGTCTCAGTCACAGTTCGGTCAAGCTTTATTACTTTATGTAGGCTAAGTCAGTGTAGATCAGGCTGTGCAACTTGAAAGTGGGCTCAGCTCCTCCAGAGATCTTTTCCTGGAACACTTTTCTGCAGTAAAACCTTTCGAATGACCTTTAAAACAGAACATTTTTCAGAAAAGTTGGAAGTTGTCCCTCTTTGAGGATGAATACTGGAGTGATTGTTGGCACAGGATTGGTTTAATCTCTATGGGTCCAAACACTGTTGGCGCTGCAGGCACAATGTTTTGACATCCTTTTTGGATTGTCTTTCTGCTGATAGACACTGCACGTCACTGATAGGTTTCAAATCTCCTGAGCTGCTCACTCTGAGTACCCGCCTCTCCTCTGGGGAGAATTTCATGCTTCACAACAGAAATAAATACTAAATAATATATAAAAACTAAATAAATAAATAATAATACATGCATCGGTGTGTATTTTCATCAGGCTGACTCAAAGCTGAGGGAAGAGGAGAAACGTGCACTGCGATACCTGGAAACGAGACGTGACTGTAACTCTGTACAAGCAGTGAGTATTACACAGCAGCACGGTGCAGTATGTTGTTTTGCTGACAATTCTGCAGGTAGTTAAAAAAAAAAAAAAATCTGCAGGTGTTAATCACTTACACAGAGAAGGAAAAGGGAAATGTTGAAAAGGGAAGTGAAATTCATACATATGTCTGTTTTATTTTTCTAATAAAGGAACAGTTTAACATTTAAGGAACTATGCGTACTCTTTCCAGCTGTCTGTGGTTAGAGGACAGATATCAGTCTGATGTCTCTTCATTAAGTTTGTTTGTTTGTCTGTACACAAACCATTATTTGCTGGTGAACAGTCGAGCACAGTGACCCTGTGTGTCTTCCTTTGTCACAGTCAAGTTGCAGGCTTTGATGTTGATGTTTGGTATTGATCATGTCTGTACAGAAAGACCTATACCAAAACCTCACTGGGCTGTATCCGGTTATTTTAACATTTCTGTTTGTTTCCAACAAATCGGACTTGAGATTGAAACAAAACAATGAAGCACGTTCCCCAAAATGTTTTTTATTGACGTACTGCACGTATCCGAGTATGTTTTATGTGTTGTTTTGCTTCTGTCCATCTTTCCAGTTAATGGAGTGTTGCGTCAACGCGCTGGTAACGTCATTCAAGGAGACCATCTTAGCCGAGTGTCCAGGCATGATCAAACGAAATGAGACAGAGAGTGAGTACGGCAGGACTGCTCCCACCAAAGGCTCAGCCAGCTCAGGTTTGCACCAGGAAATAGCCCTGACCAAACCTTCATGTCCAGCATCTGAACCCTGTAGACCATCCGTGTGTGTGACCATCTCTCCTCAAACATCAAATCAAACTTCGTCTGAACTAAATTGCTTCAGTGTGAACCCAAAATCAAATATGTGGACATACATAAGTGAACATGACTGTATTACCTGCAGGTTTGGAAACATGTCTATGAGGGGGGAGTGCAGGAGTTATTTAGAGAAGGAACACCTTATACACTCTCTCCACATTTAGTAGAGTTTAGTCCTCTTCATTCTTAGACAAGTTTCAAGGGTATAAACTCACTGTTCGCTGAATTCACAGTTAACCAGAGATACATTAGGTCCATTTAAACATTTTTGTTAATAGTCACGATACATGTCAGTACAGATACCAGCTTTACACTTAAAGAAATATATTGTCTTTCTGCAAAACCTTTTTTCAATTTAACAAAAGAATCTAAAGTTTTCCAAAGTTGTTGTACTGGAACTGAATAAAACTGAGCTTGACAGCAGGCGACAGCCTAAAAGCCACACAGACTTCTTAAAATGAGCTTATGCAACATTGATGAATCACATATAAATTAGTATGATAAATGATCTTAAAGATCTGGTTTGAGTTTATATTGAAAAACAATTTTATAATTGAGACGTCTGCTCGATGTCTGGGCTGCATAAACCACCCACCATTATTTTTTTAATACATCTGTGTGTGTCTGTGTGTGTGTGTGTGTTTGTTCAGGTCTGTGCTTATGCAGTTTTATTAACGTAATGGACAAAGGGTGTCAACAGTAATGGATTTTAAAGAAGCCCATCTTCTGCTTGTTTCATAATGCAGCTGCCAAATAAAAACTTAGTATTCAATACGTCAGATAAAGTTGCTTACATTATTATTGCTACACACCCCTGTTACTTGTTTTCACGTAGATGATTATCTGCATTATTTAATTGAATTAATATATTCTATTTAATGGCAAAATAATAAACATTATTTTCATGTGACACCAGAATCCTTGAGTTTCTTTCAGTTTTGTTTTAGCACCTTTCGTTTCTCAGTAGGTTTAGTTCTATACTCTAAATCCTCATCTATCTCTAAAAATGATAAATGTTTCTTTTCTCTCCACCACAGAGTTACATCTGATGTTCTCTCTTATGGACAAAGTGCCCAGCGGCATTGAGCCCATG
Source organism: Protonibea diacanthus (assembly GCA_028641955.1). Classification (NCBI taxonomy): domain Eukaryota; kingdom Metazoa; phylum Chordata; class Actinopteri; family Sciaenidae; genus Protonibea; species Protonibea diacanthus. The sequence continues at coordinate 14,607,136 of CM053990.1, forward strand.
CTGAAGGACCTGGAGGAGCACATCATGAGCGCCGGCCTGGCTGATATGGTGGCCTCAGCAGAGACGATCACCTCTGTGAGTGTCACATACACACATACTGATTAGAGTGGGAAGTAATGATTAATGAGTCCTGTTTTTAAAACTTATTTTCAGGGTTTGGGTCATTATTACAGTCTGTTGTGATAACATTGAACTTACCAAAGTATTTGCTGAGGTCTGGGAACACAATATCATAACTGCAGAAAAGTACAACAAAGCAAGAAACATGAGCAGTGAGATGATCAGGCAGGCTGTAAACAAGCCAGAAAACAACAAATGTGATTTATGTCAGATGTCCTTGCACAGCATTTCATTTACATTCAGTGAACTATCACAACTTTTTCCTTAAGGGACACCTTCTCTACTCTAGCCAGCTGATATATTCATGGATAATGCAATGTCAACAATAATAGTACAAAACAACTGACAAACTGTACAGGCAACCCAAACTATGGAAAGGAAATGAGCGTTTTATAAGATTTTTTTGCCGATTTATGTCTTAAAAATGAGTTTTTCTGATATTTTCTGGTATCATGTATTTTGTTTTTTTATTTTTTTAATGACCATACACACTTAGTAGGTGTCTTTTTTTTTTTTTTAACAAATTCAGTATTCAGTTGTTCACAGCTTTACTGTGCCCGTGTCCTGTGAGATTCGTTTCAGTGTATATCTTAAACAATAATCTACACTTCAAAAAGTACCTTTTTCCTTTCAGACTTTTTTCACAGAAACAAATGAAATGCAGAGATATTCATTTAATGTATTTGCACCCCCTAAAATTAAGGAGGCCTCTTCCACTTCTGTATTTACATAATGCTTTTTTATCACAGCAGACAAGCTGGCAACTGCAGTTGCCTCTTGTTTATCCAGCCTCCTAAGAACAGGCATCTTGGCTTGTTTGGATAACTTAGTATTACAGTGTCTTTAATGTTTGGAGGGACAGGGGGCAATTTGCTGTGGCCTAGAAATAACTTGCTAACATTCTACAGGTATTGATGGATCGAATTGATTAAACAGATATTATGTATGTATATGTATGATATATGGTATGTAAAACAGAAGTAACGTTTATTTTACAATATAATCACTAAAATCAGCTTTTTGTGGAGCTCTCAACCATACTGTACTTCATGGACTGGCTAATGAAGACACAGCTGAAAGCTCCACACAGTTAGCGAACTGAAGATTTCAAAGGTCAAGAATAAACTTTCACACTCGTCTATTCTTTATGGCAGGACTCAGAGAAATATGTGGAGCAGTTGCTCACCTTGTTTAACCGCTTCAGTCGACTGGTGAAAGAGGCCTTTCAGGACGACCCACGCTTCCTGACAGCTAGAGACAAAGTGAGCTCCACTTTTCATCAACGTGTCCCTCAACAACACGCTGTCAGAAGATGTTCTTAAACTGACTGCAGTCCTGTTTTTCCAAACTTCTTTGCAGGCATATAAAGCTGTTGTGAATGATGCCACTATATTTAAATTAGAACTTCCCTTGAAACAGAAAGGGTAAGAGACGCTCCCTGTATGAAATTCAGTTTTTGCTTTGAATGATGAAGGCAGTGATGTTTGACTGCGCTAGTTTTCTTCCCTCATATTTACAGGGTAGGTTTAAAAACTCAACCAGAGTCCAAGTGTCCAGAGCTGCTGGCCAACTACTGTGACATGCTCTTGAGGAAGACCCCACTGAGCAAGAAGCTCACCTCTGAGGAGATAGAGGCCAAGCTCAAGGAAGTGGTATGTTTCAGAGACGCTTTGTGTTTATTAGTTCTGTGGTTAGCGCTGGCAATAATCAACATCTGCTGCAGGTTTTTAGTGTTTTTCTGAATGATCCAAATGTTTTTTAATCATACTTGATCATGTTTGGTTTGAGCTTGAAACCACCAGTCAAATAATGTTATTTAGGCCTTATTTTAATCTCACAACGACCAGTGTTGTCTTCTGTTGTCTACTACAAACAATGCTAACTTTACGTTTAATATTGGACGGCAGTAATCGTCTGTGTGTTCTTTGTAGCTGTTAGTGCTGAAGTATGTCCAGAACAAAGATGTGTTTATGCGCTACCACAAAGCCCATCTGACTCGCCGACTCATCCTGGACATCTCTGCAGACAGCGAGATCGAGGAGAACATGGTGGAGTGGCTCAGGGTAAGATCTGTTTGGATGGCTGTGTGTGTGTGTGTTTATGAGATGGAGGCACATGTACTGTTCACTTTACTTTGTTTGTGACCAAAAATCAAAATGGAATTACTTAGAGGTAGTTTTTCATGTCCATGATGTCATGTATCCAAACAGGAAGTAGGGATGCCAGCTGACTATGTGAACAAGCTGGCCAGGATGTTTCAAGACATCAAGGTGTCAGAAGACCTCAACCAGTCTTTCAAAGAAATGCACAAACACAACAAGCTCGCTTTACCAGGTAAGAGGTAGACGTGCATCTCACTCACACACAAACCTTTCAGCATGTTGTAATTCAAGTTGTCTGAGAGAAAACTAGACCTCTCATCTGAGCTCTGGTTTCAGGCCTTAAGGCGATCACAGGTCATTTCAGAGAGAGAGAGAGTGTTCCTATAGGCTGTTTTCGCAGTGGGAGGGGGGGCTTAGCTGGACTGATATGAGGCAGAAGAGTAAGACATGCAGCAGCTTTTGCATATATTTGCACAGGTTTTGCCTACTGCAGCTTTAATATACATGGTGCAGGTTTTTATTTTGGGAATTATTTTGGGAATTATTTTGGGAATTTTGCCTTACTGTTATTACTGATCGATACCAATATCATATGCGTGCTAAATGTGAAATTAGCCTGTGAAGCCTAGCTTAGCATAAAGACTGGAAATAGGGGGAAAACAGCTAGCCTGACTCAGCCCAAATACAACTGCTGACACCTGTCAAGCTCACTAATTGATTATGTTTAAAATCTTGTTTAATCCTTACACAAACATAAATGCAAAAATGACATCATGTGTGTTCAGGCTGTTTTAAAAGGTTTTGTGTTATGTCTTGCTGACCAGCAGCCGAGTGCAGGGAAGTCTCTGTGCCCTGACAAAATGTCAGACCATCTGTTTTAATTCAGCACTACTCATAGTTCCACACAGGCAAATTAATGACTAAACCTGACATAGAACTTTAATATTAGTGTTAAGTCCTGTTAACTGTAGCAGTCATCATTCAGTGACGAAGATGTCTTTGTATGTTCCCCTGCAGCCGACTCGGTCAACATAAAGATCCTGAATGCTGGAGCGTGGTCGAGGAGCAGCGAAAAGGTTTTTGTCTCTCTGCCTACAGAGCTGGAAGATTTGATACCAGAGGTAGAAGATTTCTATAAGAAGAACCACAGCGGCAGGAAGCTTCACTGGCATCACCTCATGTCCAACGGCATTGTGAGTATAACAGATCTGCACAGAGAAGCACACACAGACATACTGCACATAACATAGCTGATGTGAAGTTCCTCATCTGCTGTTTCTTGATTTGTTTCCACTCTGAAACTCAGTTTGGTTGATTCCTTTGAGCAGTTTTGAGATTTACGATGTATTATTTTGGGGATTGCAACAGTTATGTTGTTTTAAAACGTTTGTTTCTTTCTCCAGATAACCTTTAAGAACGAGGTGGGCCAGTATGATCTGGAGGTGACCACCTTCCAGCTGGCCGTACTGTTTGCATGGAACCAGAGACCCAGAGAGAGGATCAGCTTTGAAAACCTCAAGCTGGCCACTGAGCTGCCGGATGCCGAGCTACGGCGCACACTCTGGGTAAATGGAGACAATGGGTAGATAGATGTTGTAAGACAAATGATGAAGATAAAACTGATTTGTCTCCATCTGTCCAATTGAAGTAGCTTGTTTTTTTAATTCATCTTATTATTTTTTTTATGCTTTCCTTACTCTCCCAGTCTCTGGTGGCGTTTCCCAAACTCAAGCGGCAGGTGTTGTCATATGACCCAGTGGTGTCTTCACCCAAAGACTTTGCAGAAGGAACACTATTCTACGTCAACCAGGAGTTTTCTCTCATGTAAGGAAACGCGTCTCTCTTCTTCCTAATTCTGTTAGTTGAGATGACTGGTTATTACTCTCATGTGTTCAGTAAATACGCCACAGCCAACTGCTAGCTTAGCTTAGAATAAAGACTGGAAACAAAGGGAAACGGCTAGCTTGGCTCACAAATAGTTGCTTTAACATTTTGAGCTACAGCATCGTACATTGACTCTGGATATTTGTGTTTTTTAATTCAAACAGAAAAAACTCCAAGGTACAGAAAAGGGGGAAGATTAACCTGATTGGTCGGCTGCAGCTCACCACAGAGCGAATGAGAGAGGAGGAGAACGAGGGCATTGTCCAGCTCAGGATACTAAGAACGCAGGTATGGAGATGAGCTCACAGCATGCAGGTGAAGATACTGCTGGTATCTCCCCTCTTACGTGACACCACCTACTGTGGATAAACAGTTTCACCTTCCATTTCCCATCATGGAGTTTCATCAGACACCCGTGGTTCTGTTTGTATAAACTCACAGGCTACAGGCTACCCGCCTGTCTTACTTGTTTTTCACACCATTCTGTCTGTTTTCCCCTGTCCAGGAGGCCATAATCCAGATCATGAAGATGAGGAAGCGTATCAACAATGCCCAGCTGCAGACGGAGCTGGTGGAGATCCTAAAGAACATGTTTTTACCACAGAAGAAAATGATCAAGGAGCAGATTGAGTGGCTGATAGATCACAAGTACATAAAGCGGGATGAGACCGATATAAACACCTTCATCTACATGGCATAGCACAGCACACCAGGATGTTGACTTTGGTTTCAGTGGATCAGGCCTGATGGACTCTAGGATACTTCCAGGCTCCCACATCCTCTATTTAAAAAAAAAAAAAAAAAAAAAAAAAAAAAATACAATCTTGTGCAGGGAGGCATGAATTTAAGACTGAGACCTACCTATTTAAAAAAAGTGGAACTTCCTGCCTTAAAGTTGTACAAAGAAAAAAAAATGCAAAAGTTGCAGTGGGAGTCTTCACCAAGTGGTTATATCTGTTGTAGTTGGAGGGAGTTTCTTTGCTGTCCAGATGAGGCTGTTGATTGTTAATGGTCTGTTTTTGATGCCATGGTGTGTCCTCTGGGCAGCTACTACAACACTCCTGCTCAATGCTTGTGCAAGTCTAAAAGGCATGCTGACAGGGAAATCTGAGGAACTTTGGACTGCAGATATTTTCACATCCAGTTTTAATCCATGTCAAACCCAGACCATCTGAACCCTGAACAAAATGCTGCCCTCTTCACTCGACGGCAGGGGGCCCTGATGCTGTCGTGACTCTCTCTGCAGTCATATTTAAAGTGATCAAACACCTAATCCGGACATTCAGTGTGTATAAAGAGCCAGATAAGCACTTCACAGTTTGCAGGACTGAACCAGACAGCAGCGTAGAGCCGACTCCAAACCCTGTCGATCCTCTGTCCATGGATAAAAAGGAGTATATGTGGGGAAAGAATTAGCATATTGACTATAATCCAGAATCCATTTCCCTCTATCAAACGTACCCAGGGACAGAGGTAGTGTTGGAGTCAAACCGGGAGCTTAGCTCATGTTTGCAACGGCTCTCTTTTCTGCAGGAAGCCTGGGAGAAGAGGCTGAGGTCAGTATTACACGTGGTAAATACTACAATTCAAAGGTATGGGAGAGTGTACCATGAGATGTGAATAATGAAATGATTAAATAAACAGCACCTTATTATAAAACGCCATGCAGGCTTGTCATTAATCTTAGCTCAGGAAAACATTTCCCCATAATCTTTTTTTCTTTTTTGGTCTGCATATAAATGAAAGTCTCTATTTTTAAAGGGGACACTGACTAATTTCACAATTGAAGGAATAGTTTCGGGGACATTTTGGGAAATATACCTCCAACTCAGAATTGGGTGAGAAGATGAGGATAAATATTAAGCTACAGCTAGCAGCTGGGTAGGTTAGCTTAGCATAAAAACTGGAAACAGTGAAAAACCGCTCGCTGGAAATTAAACTGGGGCAGGAGAGAACGTCTCATTCATTATTCATCATGACCAATCTTAAAACATGTCTCAGAAGGGTTGAGCTCATCTCTTTCTGCAGAAATTTACTCAACCAATTTCAGAGCCCTCTGGAGATCATTTAAATTTAAGGGCCTCGTGTCAGATTAAGAGGGCTCTATTTACAGAATATAGCAGAAATTGAGTATATTGTGTATAACTATGTTTTAATTAGTGTATAATCACCTAAAAATAAGAATCTTTATATATTTATTAACTTAGAATGAGCCTTTCATAGCTACAGATGTAGCAGATCCTGCAGTGTTTCTACAGTAGTCCAGAACAGTAGCACATTACGGCTTCTTACATGCTAGGAATGACATGCAACACCGCACATACATACGGCGTCCTTTAAGTGTATTTTTAAGTCATAAGAAATTAGTAAATAGTTGCTATTCTCTGTGTAGGAGGGAAAAATGAAGTAGCCTAGAGTAAAGCTGAAGGAGAAATATAACTAGGTATCATCTGCATAACAGTGTTAAGAGATGCACTTGAGTTGCCAAATTAAGGAGCCATGGGGGAGCATGTACAGTGGAAAAAGAACAGGGCCAAAGAACAGGGCCAAAGACTGAACTCTGTGGCACACCACATGTCAGCTCAGCAGTTGAGTAGAAACTCCTGTCTGATGTAATGCTGAAGCCTACTAAGGACAATTGAGTTATCAACTAGGAAAGATGCACTCAGCAACAGGGCTGAACATTCCCCAGCATCTGCACACATTAAGATATCATTTGATATCCTGTTTAGAGCGGATTCAACTATTTATTCAAAGACCATAGAAATAAAAGGAAGCTTGGACTGAGCACTATAGTTATTGGGAAGCAATGGGTCTAAACTTGACTTCCTAGCTAAAACGTTAAAGATGAACAGGAATGCATACTAGAGACAGTGTTGATAAGTTTTTCAATGAAATTTGGCTAGTGAATTATGGCCCGGACAGCCATATATCCTAAAAGGAACCTCAAATTTGGTGTTGTTCCACCTACGGTTAGTGTTGATTATGGACGATAATGTTATGTGGTCTGAAGCTGAAAGTTGACCTTTTGAAGATTTAATCCACCAGTCCTGGGCCATCCATCAGCTTTGTGCCTAGTGTTTTGGTCACTAACCAAAGCCTGTGAGGGCTAAAACAAAGATCAATCAGTAAATCCACCTCTAAGCGGCCCAGACAAAGTCTATAAACCTGCTAAAAGTAGGACTAGCATGTAGCACTGAGCTTATGCTAAATTCTTTTAGGCCATGAACCTCTGTCCTTTGTCTACCTTTAATTGGTTTGATGTTTGGGGCTTCAACCAAGCATGATGTCAACAAACAAACTGATGTTTTATCTTTCTAAGGAATCGTCACTTTCCACAATTTATGTAACAAATAATCAGTTTCACATTTGATGTAAACAGTCAACTCTGCCGTTCTCCTTCTTGATTAATTTCCTTCCTTATCCTATTAATTGAATGAACACTGCTCTTATTTCTCCCAGCAGGTGGTTCAGAGGTGAACAGTAACCACATCAGCTGTTACCCTCAGAGACTAACAAGCTCCCACATTTCTGAATTCTGAGAAGTATCCGACCATGTTGACTTCTGTGGTGCTATGTATTTAATACATACACATACTTGTATGTAGCGCATGAATGCAGCTCACCCATACCTATTTATCTCCAGATCCATTTGAATATATGTACAGTGTTTGTGTGAATGCATCTACAATGTACTACCTTAAGATATTTCATAGGATAAGAAAAAAACTGACCTTCTGGTGGCAAAAGCAAAAGTCACTTGATCCCCATCTGTACCAAATTTTATGTTTAATTTTAATCACATCATAATGAAAAATATATTAAAGAAACAGCGACTTGTAGCACATTACCAACATGGCTGCTACTAATCTGCTATCTAATCTCCATTCTCACTAATCCTGGTAGTCACATTGCCAAGTTCCACACATAGAGCTGTAGAAAAGCAGTGCGTCTTTATTAAAATGTGTATTTAAATAATAAATATTCCTCCTCATGGAAAGAAGAGGTGCAGCTTATGGTGGACCAGTAGATGGCACCAGAGCAATGCTAGCAAAGCTTGTTTTGAAGAAGTAAGGAACAACAAGTGTTCAACTAAAACTGATTCCTCTCTCACTTACTGTTTCTCTTTTTGTTCTTTTAAGGCACAAAGATGAAATTTTTGTCTTGCATATTCTTAACTGGCAGTGTATTAGCTGTGTGCTTGAGAATGATGCTCCCCAGTTGACTCTCCTGACTTAAAATGAAGTGTCAGTGTGGAAGGTATAGGAAAGCTAGGGATATAGATTTTCTGCCAGGACTGTTTCACTTGTGGTCGATATTTTTTACATACCATTCGCCAATATATTGTTCTGCACTAACACCCCATTTAGTGTTGTCCACCTCTTATATGATAAATGTGATGCAGGTTGATTGATTACATTTTTATTGTAGAATTATTCAATTAATCATTGTATGGATTGTTAATTGGAAACACTCATTCTGATTTAAATGCCGCATTTGGTATATGTCACTGGTATAATTTTATGACTGTAAGTTGACTGTTTTACAGTTTTTTTGTTTTCTAGTCTAGTCTTTCTAAACAAAGGCCATGTGTAAAGATAAGCCTAACAAATATCACTAAAATAACAATGGCCTTTAATCCTGATCTTCAAACGCACATATACTGAATATATTTGTCTAGTTGTACTTTTCTTTTTAGGTTAAATGCCAGTAAAAAAACACATTAATTCAAATATTTATCCAAGCATACAGATATTTATATTTAGTATTAAAATGATCTAAAAGCTCACCATCAAAATCAGTTGTTACAAATGTCAGCTTTACCCAGAGATTTACAGAACTTTACACCATCAGATAACCTGTAATCTGTTGATGGTGACAAAGTACCTGTTGTTTGTTTTATGTGATTATTTTACATAATTACTATATTTCAGAGGGAAATAAAGAACCTTTCACTCCATTACATCTACCAGGTATCTTTACTCGTTACTTTGCAAATATTTTACATACAGAAACGTCATCAGTTTATGAAATATAAAACATTCTATTGTAATGTATTATTACAGTATTTTTTACTTTTGATACTTGATACTGTAATGGTGTAGTATTGCTACTTTTACTTCTACGATCTACTTCTTCCACCACGGGACACAGAGTTTAGATAGAAACATTCGATTAATACATTTACTCTCACTAGATATTAAAATATAAGTATTTTTGTAGAATTTAAGGTTTATCAGAACACATGTTGTTTCTTCACAGCACAACCACGTTGGTCTGGAGCTCTGTCAGCTGAGCAAGACACCAACACTAGTACAGTACTGTAGAGTAATATATCAACTCAAATTGTGCAGCACGAACTTCAATAAAACGTTAAATAAGTTTTCCCTGTCAGTGGAGAATGAATGTTGTGCACCATGCCCTTTAAATAAATGGGTATACCTAATGCTATATGTCAAAGGTTAATAAGGTAATATCAAATTATAAAAAATATCCTTATGCACTATTTGTCCAGTGTTTCTTGTCCCATGTTCTCCAGCTTCCTGCCCATAATGTTTATGCTGATTTGTGTGAAGTTTACTTACTTTTTTTTTATACTACTATTAAATAAAACTGTTTATTTCTCTGTTTATCTTCTCAGGTGTTACATATCAGCAGCGTTGAAGCTGGAAGGGTGTAATTAGGCGGATAGTTTTTCTTAATTGCAGCATATTGCATCCTCTCGTTATTTGTGACAAAGGGGATTACAGGCCTGTTAACTGAGCGCATGCTCAGTCCGCAGCATCCCCCTGCCTCCATCACTCCTGCGATCCCCTCCTACCCCGCGCACAACCTCCTCTCGCAGTTGAGCTGAGGACCACAGTCAGGTAGGGAACATAGGACTTCCTACTTCGGACCTTCAAAATAAAATGGTTATCGGTTTTACCACGCTTCTTTTTTCTTTTTTAAATTCTATCATTTTCAATCCAGGATTATTTTTTTTAATTAAAATATAATTGATATAACATACATAAACATATTTTTAGGCTGAACACCGGTCTGTTGATGTAACTAGGTTTGTCTGCTGTTCAGAGCTGGACAGGTAACACGTACAGTGTGTTTTTGTTTGTTTTTTAGCTCTTTATAGTGAAATCAGCTGAAAGTGAACCAAAAATATAAAGTTCTGTGACGGAAGTTACAGTTCATTTTTATTACAGAAATGCTAGTCATAGTTTCTTTAAACGTTGCAGCCAAAATAATTGGTAGAAATACACCCAAACAACGTTTACGTGTTTCCCAAACAAAATGACTTTATTTTGAAACCAAGAGTACAGGACTTCCTGTCTTCGTGCTGTCTACTCCGCGGCAGCTCGACGCTGCTCGGGTGAGGAGGAGAGGAGAGAGGAGCTCCGCCAGCGGACCAGGGAGAGCGTGGTGAGGAATCCCAGCAGCCCCAGGAGAGTGAGAGCCGGACCGGCTGGACCCCCGGAGGAGGACCCGAGAGAGAGAGAACCACGTTGCCACGGGAGAGGCCTCAGTTCAGGTAACCGTGACATGAAACCGGTTCATACTGCTTGCAGCACTGGGGAAGGCAGGTGCTTTGAAGGGCTGCTGCTGGGGATGGAGAGGCGGCGGTCGGTGAACCGCACGAAGCCGCTTGTTATGTCTCAGGAGATCCGGGATCCTATTACTTACTTACCGTGCCGTTCTGATTTATATGGCCTCTCTTGTCCGGGACTGCTGAGCCGATAACGTGAGGTGAGGGTGGGGGGGGGTGAGAGGGAATCAAATCACCGGATTGTAACGGCGTGAGATGAGCTGTAACGTTTTTACTTTGCGCAAAAATAGCGGCATATATGAGATACGAGAGCCGCTGTTCACTGTTTCTGTTTGTGTGCCGCTGAGCTTGTTTTAATATTTATAAGCATACATGGGCGTTAATTGGGTTTGGCAGAGGTGGGGCTTTCACTCTGCAATTTCACATTTTGATCATAATTTTAATAAACAACTAAGAAAAAGCCACAGTTGCTATGGATCTATAAGGGAGCCATATCTGAGAATAACATCAGTGGAGCATTCAGGAGCAGTGATATCTTTAAGCACATAGTTTTGTGACATAAAACCAAACATTTAAAGATATAAAGCAATATCAGTCCTCTGTAATTGCCCCTCTCACTTGTAAGTTTTGCTGAAATCCAACAGGGACTTGTTTTGTGTTTTTGGATTCCCCTGCTTTGACTGGCTCCGTCTGATGCCGTAGAGCCTGTTTTCCTCTGCATGGAGAGTAATAAATTCATAATTTCAGAAGAGTATTGTTCTGCAGAGCGCAGAGAGAGAGGAATGAATGCACATTAATAGTCTATGCCCATGTGTAAGCCCCAGTTTAGGCTACTTGCCAGATATAATGGTCTGAAAAGTGGAGTCTTGAGACTCCCAGCAGGTCTTACAGGATCTAAAATCACTTTAAATTGTTAGAGTACTTGCAGCAGTGTCTGGTTTATTAACTGATTTAATTCATGCTACTGTTTTTTCCATGTGGAATGACATACAGTCTGATTAATAACAGCAGTAAACCCCCCCATACAGATCCATATAGAATTTATTCTCATCAAAATTAGGGTCCATTCCCCGGCTGTGTCTTGATCTGGGGGTCCTTCACTGTAAAACCGATCAGCATCTCTGTCCCTCGACCGTAGTCCACTTCAAGTGCCACTGCAATATGTGCCATTTCTGCACTGTTGCTCATTAGAGAGAGAGAGAAAAACAATATTCCACATGATTGCACCACAAGAAAAATCAATGCACTGCTCTCAGGATTAAATGTTCCTCCATTAATGAGTGCATAGCAACCTAATTTGCTGGGGTATTCCAAGAGCAAATAAAACACTTTGTAACTTTGCATTTTCTTCCTCACGTTAACAAATCTCTGTGATCTCACAGCGGATAATAACGCCGTTCAAATGCGACGGGACGCCGTGCAATAATGGGAATCAAAGTGAAGAAATGAAGCACAGGAAAGTGACTTTCGGTGCAAGTGTTATATGTCATGGCCGTGCCTACAGTAGCTGGCAGCAGGAGGAGATACTGCAGAGAGGAGCTCACGATGCTGGGAGGATGGGAAGCTGGGATAGCCCTCCTCCCTGATGCAGGAAGGGGGGTGGAGGGGGTGGCGGGGGCGGCGGGGGTGGTGGATGAGGGATGGTCTGGCACACCCCTCCCTCTCTTTTCTCCCACTCTGTCTTTCTCTCTCTCTCTCTCTCTCTCTCTCACTGGCATACTGGTGCATTACTGCTCACTGTTCACTTCTCTGAGAGTAATCAGTCTGTCAGCAGAAGCAGACTCAATCAGTCACTCCCCCACTAACCGACACCAACCCGAGAACACACTCTTCCCTGATCTCTGACCAGAACACCGCCAGAATCTGCTGCTGCCCGCTGAGCGCATTAATGAAGCAATGCACACCTTTTTTGCGAACAATTATAATCTAATCAGGAGAAACATCACATTTTCCTTGACAACAAATGAGTGTAATGTTCGTTTTTCGGGACTCTTATGTCTGATGGCATCACTAGTGTTCACATGCGTCATATATTTCTCTGATATGTGCATTAATCTTTAATTTTATGATCCTGCAGCTAACTTGCACTGTTTAGAGATCTAACCACTGGATGCATCAGTTGTTGCACGCACACTGTACGTCAGTATTGAAATGATCACTCCAGAGAAACTTGGTAGCCTAGAGTCACTGGCAACAGCATGGCAACATCATACCCGGAATAAGACAGATAAAGTAACAGGTTCTCCCTGTGATGCCAAGGAGAGTGTGGAGAAAATTGTTTTAAGTGTAGGCTGGCACACCATTATCCTCCGGTGATGCTGCCTCTCTAGATGTAAGTAGATTTCACTCCTTCTCTGGCCAATTGATTGGTCAAAAGGAAGGTTGGCTGCCCAGGGCTTGAACACGCAGGAGCTGTCCATGGTACTGTTCAGTTTGCTGGATGTGGTGGGAACTCCTGGTACTACTTTACCTTGTTTCTCTCTTTGTTTTGTTTTTATCTCACCTGTTCAAATTATATTACTTGTTTTGTCGAGGAAGCCAAAGGTAATAATCAGTTTGTTGTCATAGAGGACAAAATAAACTCACATTTGCGAAGCTAAAATCATCAAATTTGGACATTTTTTATATATAAATAACTGATTGATTATCAAAATACTTGACAATTAATTTAATAATTAGTCGTTGATATTTAGACTGGTATGTAGTGTTAGAATTTTCATTCAAGTAAATACTGACTATATAATATAAGCCTTAAAAGTTAGCCTACTGCTACCCACGGGCTAACTCTGAACTAAGAGCCATGTTACCATGGAAACAATCAGCGACAACTGCTAACCTGTGGCACCAAAAGACAAGAAACAGGAGAAGATGTCTCATTATTTGTGGCTTGTAAACAGTTGTGGAGTGACTAATGAGAAGAGAAAGAGTTTCCTCAGTAACCTGTTGGAAATATGCAGCGTTAGTCACTTACCTATCCCGAGCCTGTCCCTGACGCTCCTGTCAACTGTTGGATAAATATTATTTACTGTCGCAGTCTTTTTCCAGTCTGTTTGCTTTTTGCTGAATTTTCCGAGTAAAATGTCCAAGTAGCTGAACTTTTATCCACAAATCAAACATTTTCTACTCGAGGGAAGGCAGCTGAGTGGTTAACAATGTTTTTTTTAGCTTGAAAATCTCCATATCCTGAACCTGCAGTCATGTCAGATTTCACTTTAGGCTTCCTTTTGATTCTGGAGGTTCTTCTGTCACCTCTTCAAGTCAACCTCACCGCTGTAAAACATTTGTTTTAGAGAACAAAGTCGTGTTTTTCTACCACCTAACTCAGCGTGGTACAGCGTACCGAACAGACTATTTTAGAGCAGTAGAATGAGATGAATGCTGACATCTGCTGACCAGCAGTTACTCCTGCTCAGTAAGGCCAGCATAGCAGAATGAAGCAAGGGCGAATTTGCAGTCTGCTCATATTCAGCCATTTGATCAGGTGTACTGAGATCACACACCAGTCTGGAACTGTGACTGGTGTGTTAGGACTGCTCTGGCCTCTCCGCCAAAATCTCTAACTTCACAAGATTACAGGCTTCTAATGCTGTTCAGTGAAACACCGGAGGACACGCTTTGCAGCAGGCAGATATGAGGAGAGAGTAAGCGTTATGAATTATTTGTTATCCTAGAGCAACATGTTGGTGTTCGAGTGTAGCCGATGATTAATAAACACTGTAATACAGTCCACAGTGCTTCCATCTGTTGGAAGGGGCACTTTGTTTCCTGCTGCTGGCTCCTCTGTGTATTGATCATTGATTGAAAGGCTTTCCCCTCCAGCTTTTCACCTCTCTCCTCTGCAGGAGCTGTCATTTCTGAATCATGACTCAATTGTTTGGGGGGGACTGCATCATCTTTCAGTCATGAATTCTTTAAACTGTCATTTCATCCTCGGCAGACGTTTTCCTCCTCTGCACATTTCTCCTCAGCAACACATTATTTCTCATGTCTCTGAATGTTTTACACTTTGCTTTAAATGTAATCTGCCATGGATAGTTAATGTACTGCTGCCACTTTTTCTCTCTTCTGTCTTTATGGTCCATTATCTCAGAAATGTCATAAACAAACTCGTCACTTTTGGCCACTTTACAGCTAACAGAATCCATCCCATCTCTTGGGGGGTTGTTGCAGTCCCATTCCTCCTATAATCTGGCCATTCTTATTGAGTTTCCACCTTATTTCCATCTGTTTTGTTTCCCCACTTTTAGGAGTGCTGAAGTCTTCTATCATCACAGATCATGTTTTCCCAAACATCTGTCTGTAGTTCAACAGTATTTTTTTCCACACTAAACCATCTGTGCTGACTAATACAGTGGTTAATTGTTTGTGTCTAGGCTAATGTCATACAATCAATCAGAATTCAAATTGCCAGTATGTTTTCACATATTCAGCAATTCAACAATAGGAATATAGTATGAATATAGAAAAAAGCATATTATAACAAATATTTTAAGGACAACAAAAGAGGTATAAGCTTTTGTCAAATGTTTTATTAGATTTTTGCGATAACCGAGAAACTCACAGCTCAGATATGGCGACATAATTTAGAAATGTATACTTGAAATTGTGTAAACATCAACAGCATTTGGTCAGATAAGACTGTGTGATCATATTAGTCTGGTATGCGAATGAAAAAGGAAGCAGCTGATGGAATTCTTTAATGATTCAACAGACAAACTCAGAGCAGAAAACGTCAGGCATGGATAACTTTCATTTAGAGCAGAGACACATGGCATCCCAAGATGCTGCACAATTTGTAAGACGTGTACACAATTTAAAAATGATTAGATCTGAATGAATTAATTAGAACAGGAACAGCAGTGCAGAACAAGAGAACAATGTCTTGTTAGTTATTCAATAGATACGTAAAAAAAAATATGGGACAATATGCAATTGGGACAGATAAACATAAAATTATTTACCCAGATAAATGTGTAGAAGTACCTTTTTAGCTTAGTTAGCAGTTCCATTTTTCTCGGGAGCTGGTGGAGACCAAAATGGAGCTAGTAAGAGTGAATATCAGACCTAAATTTGTTAGGTGTCCAAATCATGGATTAATTTTGTAATTAAACATTGCAGCTGTAGCTGGTTTTAGTACTGTACTGTTAGACCAGTCAGCCTTGACTTACTTACATTAAGCCTAAAACAATAGCTGTGCTAATGCTGAGCTAAGAGCAATGTTTCCATGATAATAATGAATAGCAACTGCTGATCAGTGGCACCAAAGGACCAAAAAGAGGAAAACATGGCTCATAATTTGTCGTTTGTGCTGTTTTGGAGCAACTAATGAAAAGGGAAACCGTTTGCTGGATGTGTACATAAGCAGCTGTTAGCTAACACATTAGCCATTTCAGTTTTATAAAGTCATACATATGTGAGATATTGTGTTTGCATCTTGTTTTTCTGCCCCCCCGTGTGGCAGTCCTGGTTGAGACTGGAATATTAGACTTAGGGACAAAGGTAAAAAAAAAAAAACGAGCAGCTTCTACTGTGTTTATCGTAACATTCATAACAGTCAGCTTTAATTCAGAGCAGCGCTTAGTGTTGTGCTTGCCACAGTAGTAAAGGCATCCAGCGCAGCAGCTTCTCAGGATTCGTTCTCTGCAGGTAATTCTGTTGGCCGTCCGCAGAGGCCAGATGACAGCATGGTTTTCCCCATTGCTGTCACGAGCCAAGACACCAAGCCATCTGTCAGATTTAGCTTCCAACTGTGACCTCCTCATTCCCCGAGGAATTTGCTTTATCACTCACTCAAGAGTCAGATAGCTTGTTAATTCCTCTGAATCGAAGTTGCTGTAAATTTGGTTTAATTAAGGTCAAAGGCTGTACGGGCTCAAGGTAACAACATAGACCAAGTGCTATGTGAGACCTACCCTCGGTAAGATGCCTTCATTCATATGTGTATTTTATCATAGAGATTAATAAATATTTTAAGTGGTTAAATGTGTATAATTTCCACATTTTAGCTGATATTACCTGTAGTGAGTGCTGTACCTGTAGTGAGTCTCAAAGCCTGTTCGGATTTAACATATCACACGAGTCTACTGAAAGAATTTGATCTCCCTGAATGTCAGGACAAGTTAGTTCTTAATGCCTTCAGGTAAATGATGTTTGAAAGGTACAGTAGTCAGATTTCAAGTTGCTCCTGTCCTTTTGATTTGGCGTCCATCCATTTTCTCTTCAGTTCATTTCCCCAGATACTCAATGTCATTGAGCACCACAGGAAGGTGAACAGGTCGACTCAGACCAATTAAAAAAAAAAACTTTATTTGATGTAGCTGGCTAATGTCACACCAAGAAACAAAAGAATAGTCTCTTACTTTGTACTTAGACTGTTTTATTCTTACTAGAGCTACAACTAATTATTGTCATTATCCATGAATCTAGAATCTAGATCTTGATTAATTGTTTGGTCTATAAAATGTCAGAAAATAGACTAAACCAGCCACCAGTAGTTCTGAAAGCTCAAGTTGACATAGTCCAACAGTTGATAACCTACAGATGTTCAATTTATTATCATCGAAGTCCATGGGAAAACCTACCAAATATTTTCCTTTGCTTAAAAAATAACGAATTAACTAGTCTATCAATCTGTCTGTCAACTGTCAAATCGATTATTAATCTAATTGCTTCAGCTCAAAATCTTAAATTCAAATGTTATAATTGGGAGGAAACGTGAGGATCCTTTTAAAAATAAGTTGAAATGTTTGGACAGGTTTCATTTATTTTGATTCTGGACACACTGGAGTCTAACGTCCTGGATTCAGTCTGGGTTTTGAGGATCTCCATTAATGTCATCTGAAGTTCTTTGCATTTACACCTGGTATTAATAAGTGTTCTCCTGATTTTGATTCTTTCTGCATTGTTGTTGGATTTTAATTCACAAAATAGGCCCAACTGACTTATCAACTAGACTTATCAGCCATCATGCTGTCTTACTGTAGGTGTCAGGTCAAGAGAACCTATGTCTATGACACACGAGCCAGAGACATAGCTTGTGTGTCATAGATATAGGCTTGTTTTTCGGTAGCATGGCTAATAGGTTAACGTTACAGTAGAAGCTCGGTAGCACACAAGCTATCTTTGATGCTTGTCCTGCACAGTGTAGTGGTCCCTTGAGAGACTCCCCAAGCGATGCTTTGTATGTATGGCTCCATTGTTTTTCCTTTACAAAAGAATAGATTGTCTGTACGTTTTTTACCAGCAGATTCAACATGCTGACAGAAATTCTTCTTCATTGGGGAACTTTAACTTTTACACGGCAATGGCAAACAGGCTCGAACCTACATTAGCCATAACACACCGAAATCTCTCAGCTGTTGGTGATCCAGTTGCAAGTTATTGTGTGTAATGTATCTGTGCTCCATTAGGGTCACACTGTACCAATGTCCTTTACGCCTGGCTGAGATCTAATTGCAATGTGAGCCAGACCAACTCCAGATGTGCTTTTCAGGCAAAATAAGTTGGTTACCAAATTAACCTTGAGGACAGCGGGCCTGCATTGATCTGCATGTAGATGTGGATTTGTCCAGCCCACATCTCTACAACACCAACACCTTGTTTCTTCAAACAGAAAATGCTGAAAATGCATCACGCGTGAATGAGATGTATCTGCTCTGGTTCATCTGTGTGCCATTGTTTCTCACAGAGCACACTCCCGTTCTTATAGCGGCTGAGAGACGACATCAGAGCAACATCTCATCTGAGAGTTCAACAGGAGTTAAAAAAGCTCTAGAGAAACGATGCCTCCTACATCACCTGAACATCTCTCCTCCGCCTCCCTGCTGGGGTGCAGAGTCATTTAAAAACGCCTCGAGCGGTTGGTTGATACTGCGGTGTGTTTTGTATGTTTTCTTCCATTCAGAAAGTGTTCGCTTTGAAATGAGAACTTATCACGTAACGGTGTTGCAGTGTGGGAATTGCCAAAGTTATGTTTCAGATGATTTAGTGTCATCACATCATCAAGTCCATTAAAAAAAGCCCTGCAAGTTTCAACTGTAAAACAACCTGCTCATGGACACAATAACAAATTTGGTTACGTTTAGGTTATGAGGAAAACATTGTATTTAACAGAACCAATGATGAAGTTACACATTGGCTAGCGTGTTTCTTGTACTGGATAGGACATTTTACACATGAAAAGTAAATCAGTGGCGGACAAACTGCAGAATGGTGACACAGAACATATGAGCAATAAGCTAATATTGGCTGACATATCAGTTGAGCTCTAATGGGAGCATCTGTCTCTGTTGTCAAAGTCATGCACTTTGTACCTCCTATCATCCACTATCCGTTAGCACAACATCAAGAGGTCCTTTTAAGCATTTGAACAATGCTTGTCGCTGATGACAACAGTCTCCATTAAAGACGTTCTTCTTTAAATAAAACATCTAACATTTCCGACGTTTTCCATGCCAACAATCACTCTGTAGTGAGTTTGAAGACTTGCCTAAGGTGAGTATGGTTAAATCTTTTGATTTGTAGGTGATTCACGGCAGTTCAGTCAAAACGAAGCTGTCAGATTAACCTTGAAGGTCTGTATTGATCTGCATGTAGATGTGGACTGGTCGAGCCCTGATCCCTGCCACTAAAAAGGTGACCTCCAGCGTCCTTAGCCTTATCTTATTATAAATTCAAATTAAGCAGACCTCACCAGGTACACTTTAGAATATCTTTAAGCCCTGAGACTTTTTGTTCTCGACACAGATATCCACACAGTTCAGGTTAATGTCTGAGCTGTGCACTGTCAGGTTCACATAAGGTCTTGCTGTGATTAAGAGGAATCCTGTTAAAGCTTCTTAAACAGGTTACCGTGACGCTGAAACATTACTGTGTGAATTCAGGCGACTCATTTTCTGCTGTGAGCTCATGTTGATGAATGTAGTTACTGCTGATTCTAACAAACATAGAAATACCTTAAGGCTGCATGACATTGTAAAAAAAAAAAATCCCATTGTGATTATTTTGACAGTTGTGTTGATTACCATATGATTCATGATTAGTAGATAAATAGTGGAATGGATCATTTTTGCATCATTATTTTCACCATCAATGAAAAAAATCTTAATTAAAATCATACTGATGCGACATTTGTTGGAGGTTTGTACCAAACAAATATGATTTCTTACATCTAAAGAACAATATTCAGTCACCTGGGCATCTCTGCAGCATCGTTATTATTATATGGTCACACATTTTTGCACTTGGCCATATTGCATATTTAATAACATTTTAATTAAATGTGCAGCCATGAAGACATGTACTGTATTTTAGACAGAAGTAGGGCTTTATTGTAAACTGATGACAGCATTATTTGGTTATTAAAAGTAGAATATTTTTTGCACCTTTGATGGCCGAAAAACATTTTATTGGGTTTTTAACAAAGTTCAAACAAGTACTGATGTTTCACATTATTGGTGAAGTTTGATCAGTGTTTTTCTACATTATCCACAATATTCTAGTGGAATATTGAGCTACCCTTGAGGAAATGGTATTGCTTCTGACTTAGATTTAATTAAATTATTTAATTTTCCTTGATTGCCATTGACAACCTTGGGCTGCAGTGGGTCACAAGATGCATGATGGGATACATTGAGAGCAAAAAATAAAGTCTTGCTCCAGGAATCCTTTTCTTTTATCTTAATATCAGATAGTTTTACCCCTTCATTCTTGGAAAATGCCCAAATGCACAAGCCACAAACTAAATGCGTTTTTTTCAATGTCAGATAAAACATCAGCCGTTTAATAACAGCGACTTGGGCTTCAGGAAAGCTCACAGTCACTTTGCACTGTTCTCTGACATTCTGTATCCCGAGCTATCACTTGATTAATCGAGTGATAAAATTTAGAAAACAGTGACCAGGTTTATCAATAATGAAAATAGTCATTAGTTGCAGCTCTAGCTGGCACATTTCTTTCAACGTCATATCATCCAACCCCACCAAGAAACACAAACTGTGTATTTAGTCAACCAGTAAGAAGCGCAGCCATGCTTGAAACATTGCTGTCGAGGCGTTCAGTGACCTGAAAGACTTTGAATGTCTGTAATAAATCTATTGTTCATTGTCAAATAGTTCTGGCTTGCAGAAGTATTGATTATGAAAAGAAATGACGTGTTAGTATGCAAATTGATCACCATGAAAATATTTTTTTTATCACCTAAAGCATATAGACTATCCACACATTAAGACTTAATGGTGGTATTGACTGTGAATGTTTCTTACAGTACAACTAATGAGCTTTTTAAAAAAAAAAAGAATGAGTTCTTTAAATGATTAGCCATGCAGTCTGTAAATGTTCAAAAATTAAAGCTGACTAACTCACGAATGATCAGAGCTCAATGTCATCTTGATCAGTACATTTCTAGGGATGCATACCTTTCCAGATGCTCCTGAAGCCTGTTGATCTGAAAGTCTTCATGACAAAAATCATAAAAGTGAAACATGACCAAAGTCTCACAGATTGTCTTTTTCTGTTTGTGATTAGAAATAAGCAGCATAACTAGAGATATTGTTTTTTTAGTTTTAATTATTAATTTAAGTGTAATCTTGTCATTGATAGCAAGGAACAAATCATTTATTCTGGAGAGGCACTAGAAAATAGAATAAAGCTCAGGTTAAAAGGTTGCGTTTATTCAATGTTTCACTATTGATTGTCCCTTCAGCTCCATCTTAGTTTGCCTCCATGGTAACTCACCAGTCCCGCTGTATGCCCTGCCAGTATAGTACAGAGCTGATCAATGTGTATGTGGCTCCTTTAATGCATAGAAGTGATAATTAGGCCCCCGAGGATATCAGTGAATTGACAGATTAATTATTTTGACCCAGTGAATACAGGCTGTGCTCAAGGCAGCAGCGCACATCGACTTCCTATTTCCACTGAGAGCTTTCACTGTTAAAGTATTAAAGACTTCTGGATTCTGCTGTCACTCAGCTTTGTGTGTGTGTGTCTGTGTGTGTTTGTGTGTGTGTGTGTGTGTGTGTGTGTGTGTCTGGGAGAGTCAGCTGTAGGGAGGAAAATTGGTTTCCAAAATGACAGTGGAACTAACTTGTGGTAGAGAAACCAGTTTTTGTGATGAAATACAGTGTTCATAAAAACGTGCATGCAAGCACAATGATATGATGTGTATCTGTGCGTGTACTGTACAAATCTGGTCTGACTGGTGTCCCTCCTCGTCACCCTGGTTGTGTCCTTCAGGGTTGCAGTATGTTCACTTCAGTGAAGGCCTTCGAGGGGCAGCAGTACTCCACCCTGAAGAGGCAGTGCTTGCAGAGTGGCCTACTCTTTGAGGACCCCCGCTTCCCCGCCACCGACGACTCACTCTTTTACCAGGGCAACAGGATCGGACGTGTTGTCTGGAAGAGGCCTCGGGTAAGTCCATTGGTGCAGTGAAAGAGTTCCAACTGATAAAAACTGATGTTTATGGTTTGTGGCTGCTGATCACTGATAGTCTTTCCGACTGTTATCCAGCCCCAGGCGTTCGTCCATCGTCTGACAACCCAATAAATAGATAATGATAATAATAAAACACTCACTAGAATGTCTAGAAAATGGTCTAAGAATAGCAGAACATGAGATAAAATAGACTTTAATGATCCCGCAGAAGGGGAAATTCACTGCAGCTCTAACACACGGAGGATAAGAAAATACTTATAAATAGGAGATATAGAAAAGAAAGTCATGAAGTCATGCTGGTGTTAAAGAGTCTGACAGCTGCTGGAATGAAGGACCTGTGGTCGCGCTCCTTCTTACATGGTGGGAGTAGCAGTCTGTTGTATGTAAAGAAGGACAATTAAACAAACAAAGCTTGCTACACCGCCATCATGTCCTATTGGATGGTGCATGAGAGAGTTATCCGATAGCAAAAAAAGCTAACACCTGATCTCTAGTTGGGTTTTGCCCACCAGATTCTCATTTGTCCTTGGCTTATTTGCTTCTACCATGGGTACCATGGGTAGAATACAGAGTTAAATAGTTTTTTGTTTTTTTTTTGTATGCTCATTTTTATGATTGGAAGTCGGCACATGGTGTTTTATTTTGAAAGTTGTAGACATGTTTAAATGACTTTAATCTGGATTTTATCTGAATATGAGTAACTGTAAATGACAAATGTTTAGAGGGCCTCAGAGGATTGGAACACTCAAAATAAACAAAATCTCAGGTCTGACACTGTTGTCAGTTAACATTTTTACCAAACTCTCTGCAGATATATGATAATTTTATGCAACTGGGCATACAGTAAAATGTGGCGCAGTTGCAACATATTATTGACATCAGAGCGCTCTCAGGTCCCTCCAGGAGGGAGTTTGATGACCTATGACTGAATAAGTTCCCAAATAACAGTAGTCATCAGCTGTTGCTCCGCTCCACACATAAGTCTCCTCATATAAGCTGGTACTGTATACGTGTTTCAGAGGCAGATGATATCAAATGCATTGCCTCAGGATTTAGTGAGCTGACTCCCCAGCCACTGTTATCCCCCTCACACAGCAGGCTGTAGCTCTGGATGGAGTAACCTCCTTCTGCCTCTGTGCCGCCGCAGCGACAGCCAGCGTGCATTGCCATGGAAACTGGGTCACACAGATTATATGTTTTGGTCTGTGCTGATGTCAGTCATGCACACTGAAAACTGGAAGAAGTCAAGAGGAGAAAAAGCAGGAGGAGCATCATTTTCATGCGATTTGTGTCCTCGCTGACAGCGGTTTATGTCAGGAGGAACCCTAAGCAGGAGGAGTTTGACTCAGCATTTTTAAAAGATTTTTTATTGAATTATTGTAAGGCTGCTGTTGCTGACTTGGACTTGAATGCTTAAGCCATTTTTAGTGAATTACAAACACAACTAAATGAAGCTTGCTTTAATTATTAGGCTATTGATAAAAGCACAGGAGATAAAGAGGCTTGTAATGACTTAAAGGATTCTGTAAAATTGGCTCATGACATCCAAAATTGTAAAATTTGAATCTGTTCTGTACAATGATGATGATGATTCATGCATAGCGATGAGGTTGTAACACACACTTGCTATCTGTAAATGCCACAAGTCCCTCCCTAAGTCCGTTAACGAAGTTCATACACACACATACACTCACACAGTGCAATACGGTCTCGGTTTCCTTTTGAAACACATATAATGCTATACTGTAGATACAGCAATGTTTCAGTTAACCTCAATAACTCCATATTCTTTGTTTGAAACTGCCTTAGATTTTATAAGTATATTGCATCATATTTTAGTACAAAGCCTCCCTCCCTCATGCTGTTTTCTGTTACCGATTGCATCAGGCCACAAACAGGGTCATGTCAAACATACCAATCTGCTGTTTTGTTTCCATTCCGTGACAGAAATACTGTTCTATTGTTATTTTTCCCATTCCTTCCACTTCAGTGAGCACCGGCCTCCACACTCTCACGTTCTGCCTTGCTACAATAAGGATATACTACCTCCAGAAGGATTTCAGTTGAGCCTTCAGAATTGTCCATTATATGAGCAAGATGGAGATGATAGGGGCGTGCTCAGAAAAGGAATTATTAGATTATTATTATTATTAGAGTTATTATTATTATTATTATTGTTCCTTACAAATTGCAGATAAATTAGTGAGTCCTACATACAAAGTTGGAAACTTTCCATGGACATTAACATTCATTTATGGGAATTAATGGGAATAAATGAATAAGTGAATATCTGCCGTCACATAGCACACTCCTTACTGCAGGGCTGTTGGGGCCACACCCCCTACATGAACAGAACCTGGACCACACTTTGGAACCCAGAGCACAAGACTATTGAAGCTTGTGGACTACTAGAATATTCCCAAAATTCCCAAGCTTATCTTTCTCATCTTTCTCAAGTTTCCAGAAATGTACTGTAAACTTTCCTCCCCTTTGCAACCCTAGTCCTACAGAGCTCTCACAGAACAGAACTGAATAACCTGTACGTCCAGCCGAGGGAGGAAAATTGTTTCTGGCTCATGCTGGGTTGAATGGTGTTTGTTTTGATTTGATAAACATGTGAAAGTGAGCGAAAGGCAAAACAATGTCGAATTGCAAATTGTAGCTTGCATGTTGCGAATTTGATGAAACGTTCCACCGGGCTAGAGTTGAACATGTGATAACATCAGGTTGTCAAAATGATGGACACGGCTGTTACCCAGTGCTTGTGGATGAAGACTGAACGGACGGCCATGAAGGACTTCAGTGATGCAGTCATAAATATTCAAAGCAGGGTATTACTCTCTGAAAGCTCATAGTGATGGTATGGTATACCAATAAATATAATGGTGTCAGACAGCTGTAGTGCAGTTGTATAGATATCTATTAATATTCAAACGTCGACACACATTTCGGTGTAGTTTACAGCTTCAAAAGCCTGTCAGCGAGCAGTGCTTGAAAAAACAGACTCATCCAAACCGGTAAATCATCTCCATCAAATCATAAGAGACCTCTGCATGTTCTGAAACAGGGCAATAATATTTCCTGAAAAAGACACTTCTTTCTCTTTTATGTTACCTGATTAAACCTGAAATGATTAACCAGTCACTTGAGTTCGATGCTGTAAAACAGTCAGAGAGATCAAATTTAAATCTCCAGGCTTTCTGAAACTTGTAGTTTGTCTTTGGTCTGAATTCAGGCAGACTTTTGTTTCTTTCCTTCTTTCATGTAATATTTTACATACACCCATTAATGTGAAACAGGGGCACTTGATAATATATTAATGGAGAAGAGTAACCACTGGACTAACCTTCAATATCAATTTATTTAGCAGCTCCTTAATGATTTAAAACTCCTCTCACCATTTTGACTTGATGTGAGAGGACAGATGACAAAATGTTCACAAAACCAGTCCCTAAATCCATTATTAATACTATCTCCATAACTTCAGCAGCCACATAGGTTTTTTCCATTCTTACCAGTGAAGGCTAAATGCTAAATCAACTTTACTTTTTCCGTCTTCGGCCCCACTCAAGACGCTTTTACGCTACTACTTATTCACGTATTCACACACTGATAGCTCAGCAATTGGGGTTCAGTATCTCGCTTGAGGATGCTTTGATCGGTAATGAACAAGCTAGTAACAATACCTCAACTTTGCTGGGTTGTAGCAGCCTTGTTAGCATCCCTTAGGACGCCTAGCTGTTGGAAATCATCACTAATGTATTAATAAAAAGGCAAAATATTATTGGTTAGGGATTTGCTTTCTTTTCTGTGCTTCATGTTTCCGATAGAAACAAATTTCAGTTGTGCTGGGACTTAGAAACATTTAGATTTTCTGGCTAATTACTTGGAGAATGAAAAAGATGAGAATTAATTCATTTAGACAATTCCGATTGTTCCTCTGTGGGTTTTATCAACAAAAAGCATGGAGAAAAAGCCCTTTCTTCGGTTGTTTGTTGCAGGAAACGGCTTTCCTTCTTAACCACAACTCTCAGGGCTTCTGGTGGCAATGTAGTGCCGGAAAAGCTCCATTTCTGGTTTGAAGCAAGAAACCACATCTCAATAAGACTCCCACTGGATTGCTGTGCTCTCATGTTCCCAACTAAATGGAAAACAAGGCCGAAAGCTTCTGTTCAATGCAAAAACCTACATGAAAGTAGAGAATGACGCATCTGTTGAGTTTCTCTGGTCTGCACGTTTTTTTATTTGACACAATCTGTGAAGAAATGCCTTGAAAGCTTTGGTGGTAGAGTGTTATGATGATTATAAGTAGAAATGTTTATGGCAGATAGGTTCAAATTATTTAACAGTCAAGCTGCTCACAGTGTGAATGCAAAGAGGAGAGGTCATGTTATTAGTAGCAGGGTGAAGGTTAACAGGCTTCCCCCTCCCTGACCCAGAGGTAGTTTAGCTCGGCGTTATCCTTGCTCAGATGCATCTGGGCGATATTTATGGCTGCAGTGAAGCCCCAGTGGCAGAACGTGCAAGCATAAAGAGCAGGCTCTAATAAAATGTTCCTCCTCTCAGCCCGTCTCACATTGTCTCTCAGCCTGTCTGTCTCTCTGCTGCTGCCCTTCTCCTCTCCGTCTCCCTGCATCTCTTCCACTGATTCGTGTTTATTTATGCCTTGACTGGGGCAGGGTGGGGCGATATGACGATACATACTACCAGAGGATGGAAATATTTCTATACAGTCCATGCTATAGTAGCTCTACATTTTACATATCTCAGTGTATGATGTCATTTTGGTTATTTTTATAAATTCAGCAGTGGGCCACAGCTCAGTTTTTGGTGCCTCAGAAGTCCCTGGCCTTGTCTTATCCCCTGAGTTTCATGCAATTAAGTATGCAGATTATAAATTCGGGAAAAGGAGAGCACAAGTGTCAGATCGTTATTGTAGTGGTAAAAAACATGTGGTAAGGTATTGGGATTGGTAAGATGGGATGAAAAAGTTAGATCAGTGTATCATCTAAAACATAGATCTATCATCACTGCCGATCTGTCTTAACTTTTGAGGTATTTAAAACATAATTCTGCTTCATTACAAATTTAATTTTGTATTTTTGGACATTAGTTTTTTTACATTATACCTACTAAGTTGTGATAATTGCTGAGATCTGGGAGTGCACTAAAAAGAATAAAAACAGGGCAAGGAACATGAGATGTCAGACAACAGCTCCCATAATCCCATGGCACTGCATGCCATCATCGAACTCCGTCTTTCGTTATTGTTTTTATGTGAGACCCCTAGCAGCAGAACTGACATTCTGTGTGTTTAAAGCTACCCTGTGGAGTTTTTGACCACTAGTGGAGCAATGGAGCGATGTTTCATGAGCTGGTGCCCATTTCATTTTGTATCTAGTGCACCCACATGACCACAGCGGTGACGTGATGTAGTTTCTTCCACCGATCAACACTTGTGTGTAAACAATGCAGGCATTAAAATGTTCCTGCCTCAAGGATACATACGTTTTAAAGAGAAATGGAAAAATCTGAATGTGCTCCATCATTCACCCTGCAGGGCTCTGTGAATTCGTACTGCTCGATTCCACTTTCCGTACTTTGTCTTTGTCTTTTTGTGCTTGTGGCTGGGTTGTGTGCTCGGTTGTGTGTTTGCATGTGTGGCTGATGGTTTCTTTCACAGGCTGATGGATGATGCTGATGAGGGCTATGAAGCTGGATGAAAGGTTCTCAGTAGCAGGGTAAATGATTAGGCTGTTCTCAGCCACAATATTCACATTACTTCAATGTCTGCAGGGCCGGCCTGGGATCGATACTCTATTACTCTTCCACCTGAGCCAATCCCTGGCTGGCAGGCCACCACAGGGAGCCCCCGCCGCTGCTCAGACTCCACCAATCAATGCTGTTGCGGACAGGGGAAAAAACGTGATTAGAGATCTTAACTCTGGTCACTGGTCAGACATGGGTCCATTGAATAACATCAAAACATTGCTTCACATAGTTGTGCCCAGTTACACATATAGACACATTTCAGACAGGAAGTGCTTCAGCGCTGGTCTTTGTAAGGTGAGAGGGGCTGCTGGTAGAGACTGCATTCCTCCAGGGAGCACTGTGGTGGCCTCTGCTTCTGATTAAGAGTTTGCTTTTGCAGCGATCAGCTTTGCAGAGTCAGCAAATTACTGACCTTGGTTGCGTCCTGTGTGTGCGCTTCTGTTTCCCACACTTGAACATGCACCATAGTGTGTGTCTGCTGCGATCTGCATTTGTACACATACACATGACCACCATCACTTATATTTATGTCTAAAGCAGGACAGAGGAGCTTATTCCAGCTCACACTGGACTGATTTCCAGGCTATCACAGGGCTAACACATTCAGACAAACACATTCACACTCACTTTCACACCTATGGGACATGTCTCAACTTCACTTCACTGTGCGGACTCACTCTCAGAGGAGAATATGCAGGCTCCACACAGAGAGGCTGCAACCTGCAGATAGCTTCAGTGGGTTTCTAAGCATCCATCCATTGTGATGCTCCGACAGTAGTCAGTAAAATGTGTCCAAAACAACAAAAAAAAAAAATAATGAAAAAGTGAAGTCTGTGTGCACATGCAAAAAACAGTTTTGTCACTGTAGTGAGAAAAGTCTTCAAATCTTTCCCATCCTACAGCCCAAAAGCCAAAGATATTTTAAATTTACAATGGCAGAAAATAAAGAAATGCAGCAACACCTCACATTTTACAGCAAATCTTTAGCATTTTTACTTAATAAAATGATGATTGATTGATTAAAAAAAAGTAGTATATTAAGTTGTTCATTGACTGATAGGATTCACCCTGACTGCACACCCTAAATCCCAGAAACAGCTGAAATATCCACATATGTGCACTTTGGACTAAATTTAAGGCAACCATGATGTGTGACATAATAACTTCACCTGTAATGTGTTTGAAAACCTTTGGGGACCTTAACTGTGACTATCACTTGGCTCTCATGCTGAATCCAAGTTTGATACTACACAGTACATACATACACATGTGTACTACAAGTCATTTTGTTACCAAACAGCTTTAAGGTGCATTACCACCTCCCTTAAGGTCTGGAAAAACCAAGACGAATTGCAATCAGATTTGTGATGAGGCTAACAGAGACAGATGTATGTGTAAACAAAAGATTTTATGACTGGATTTTATGTGGATACTTGAAACATGATATGATAAGTGTAAAAGCAGAGGTTATCAAATTGATCCTGACTGTCCAGTTTTCAATAAAAGCCAGTCGTTCCCTTAGTCCCACCATGGGGAGGCCGCTGCGTACATGTTACATGAGTCTGTCGTTCTTTCCGCTTTCTCCCTCTTTTACTTTCCTAACCCTAGTTGAGTGTTCCAAGTGTGTAAAGATAAAGAGCTGTTAAGTGGTGCTGTGCTTTCCGCTGTCTGTTGAGTAATGACCGAGGTGCCCATCGACCCAACGGTCTCATAAAGCAGACAGCAGAAAACAGACAGAGTGTTCACACCCAGGCCACTGTCAGCAGAGCTCTGCAGGCTGCAGTAAAAAAATAAGTTGTTCTGCAGTTTATATTGGGCTGGTGTTAACCTTTATATTAAAAATCAAATATTGACCAGTCACTGAAATGATGGCACTTGTTGTAAAAATCAGCAGGTCGTGATGTGACATTAACCTCAGATGGTGTAGTATGTAAAAATGGATGAATAGGATAGGATTACTGCAGCTTCAAACTGTGCCTACGGCGTGGGAGTTTCCTGTGGCAATGGTTGACTGACATTACTAGGAGAATGTGGTGCCGGTGACTGGAGCACATTAAACCCCATTAAGCACGCTACAAGGCAGTTTTTTTCCCCTTTTGCCAACAAACACATCGCACTGGCTATGTACCATTAGTGTTTTAAGATGTCTGTTTCTTTTACAGTGTTAAACAAATTTGGGGAAGGCCCATCTTTGAGGGAATTTTCTATTCTAGCATGTCACATATTTGGGTCGAGCATAGTCCTGAGGTCACTGGAGGGGCAGTGTTAGGTGTTATCTTAGGTTGTGAGAGACACTGACTTCACCTTGAGACACACAGCTTTTTGTGTTTAAGAAAGCAGGCACCATTCTGATCATTACTGTGTTAAACAAGGTCAGAGGATAGTACTGTCTCCCTCCCTAGACACAACAGGTAAATAACGTAGAGCGCCTCTATAGAGTCAGATAACAATGTTGGACCACTAAAGTATAATGTTTATTTCCTTGTTTGAAGACTAACGACTAATGACACTTGGCAAATATCTTACACTGTAGAGGTACTGAGTATGACAATTTAGGGACATAGAGTAGTTGTGGCATTTTCCTGAAGATATGTGCTTCACAGCATCACAGCAGGCAGCATCATGTCATAACAAGTGTATAGATAAATCCTTCACTCTCCTTGATCAAGCTTCAATAAACCTTTCAGCATAAGATATCTCGGACTCCTGGGAATTTTCTCTCAACTGCCTGAACTCAGTTTTTTATTTCACTCAGAAAGTGGAAGCTAGGAAGCTAGGCTAACTAGCTTCAGCTCGGAGAGTGGAGCCTAATTAGCCTAGCATGCTAACATTTGGCAATCCCACTAGACGTTACATGTGTCTTCAACACCCTTAACCTGAGTTAACAGCAGCTTCTGTACACTCAATGCTTTGTTTGTCCTTCTTTTTTAAAATGGAAAGTGGATTAAATAACAAATAAATAAATAGTTGACTGAGGAAAGCTCACAGTGATAAGTCCTGTAACGTCAGCACTTTGTACATTACGCTGCGATTCAAATCACAACACAGAGTAACATGCGGAGTCACAGAGTAACTAAGCAATGGTGAACAGTGTGGGGACCCCAGCTGCTTAACTGCCCGTGTAGCATCTGTCTTATAAAAGTAATAAAATGCACTATGTTTAATGCACGTACGCATAGATGTTGAACCAATCAAATTGCAGCATCAACACTGTCAGTTGAAATTAAAAATCGTCACCCTAAATGTAACTTCTACGCTATCATTGCAGAAAAATAAAACTATTTCTTCTTTTTGGAAATTCCAATTTTGACCAAATAGGTACACCATCGGACATCGGGGATATATGCACACACACACACACACACACACACACACACACACACACACACACACACACACACACATATACATACTGTATATTTTGAGATATTTAGTTCATTTTAGGCAGTGCAAATAATTCTGACATGCCTCCCCTTGTTTGTAATATATCTATGCTGAAGTATGGCCACTGTTTGTAGACAAAAGAGTAGAGGACAGAGTGTCTGTCGGTTAATGGCTAGTGTCGACCAACAGCTCGTAGTATTCATCCCACACATTATCACAGGAACCACAGGATGTCTGATGGTGTGTGTGTGCAGTATGTGTGTGTTTTTGTAAGGATGTGGATATGTGTGTGAGTCCAATACACATGGGGGAGAGAGAGAGAGAGAGAGAAGAAGCAAGAGCAGATCATTGAGCACCATGTTGTTAGCTGTAATAGAGGTCTGTCTGTACACATTGTGGCAGAAAATGGACCTCAACACAGCAGTCACAGGAAATGTGATTTCATAAAAGCACGCAGCCCTCCCACGCTCGGGTAGAAGATCATGAATCTGATACGTGGGTGCACGAGGACAGATGGTCTCTTTCTGATTCACGACTTTGCCTTGATAACCCGTTTATGCTGTTCTGTGTCATGTGCTGTCGGCTGCACACACACTTTGTTAACCACAAACTCAGAGGCTTCAGAGGCTTTTTTTTTTTTTTTTGCCCTGAAGCAATTTCATTTGTGGAATTCCTAAAAATATTATGACTCAAGATCGTTAGCTTAAAATCCAAAAATATCAGTGTGACCTTCCTCAATCCTTCTCTTGAGTAATATAGAAAACTTCAGCTTGAATTGTAATTTTTTCAATGTTTAAGCTCAAAGCTGCCACACACCAGCGAACGTAATGGCTCACCTGTTCTTTGTCTGTCTTTGGGAGTGTAGGAGCTGTGTGAAGACCCTCACCTGTTTGTAGATGGCATCAGCGCACACGATTTACATCAGGGGCAGCTGGGTAACTGCTGGTTCGTTGCTGCGTGCTCCAGCTTGGCCTCCAGAGAGTCACTATGGCAAAAAGTAAGTGTGTATTTTTTTTATGTGTCTATGTGTGTCTCATGTCTCACATAAGTGCGTCTATGGTCTCTTTTGAACTGATCTCATCTCAAAGAAATCCAATCCGAGCATGAATCTGGGCTTTATTAGCCTATCTAAGCATTAGGACCAGGGAAACAGGGAAACAGCTAGCCTGGTTCTCTCCAAAGACCTTCCAAATGAACCTGTTGTATGTCAAAGAGAAATGAGAAAATGACAATGTGTGGTGTTGTAGGGAGGTACATATAAGTACCTGTGCGCAGCTTTCACAGTTGCACTGAAGTTGCCGGGTTTGCTATCACAGTGCCTCTACAAAACCTGTGCTAGCTGACCAAACAAGGCGACTCGTGCTATGACACAAGGGCATATGGATAAACTGTTCATCAAGACGAAATAGTTATAACATGTACATGCCTCTAAAATTGTAATTTTCCATTTCTGTCTCTGTATGGATTAAACAAACAAGATAAATCTAATCACTGAGCTTAGAAAGTGTTGATAGAAAGATTTTAAATTTTCAGCGGTCAGGTTGTTAGGTCCCCCTACTTTCAGTCTTTATGCCAAGCAAGGCTAATGAAGTCCTGATCCCAACTCCACATTTAACACACAAGCCTAAAAGTGGTATCTCTTACTTTGTAAAGCCAAATGTTGAACTATTCCTTTGAAAGAACACTTAGGTTGTGTTGTGTTCTTTCAACTGCATCTGACGGTCAGTTTATGGATTTTTTTTGCTCGTTTTGGGTTCTGTGCCTGTGTGTAGTTTGTGTTTTTTATCCAGA
Organism: Protonibea diacanthus; assembly: GCA_028641955.1. Lineage (NCBI taxonomy): Eukaryota > Metazoa > Chordata > Actinopteri > Sciaenidae > Protonibea > Protonibea diacanthus. The sequence continues at coordinate 14,640,160 of CM053990.1, forward strand.
ACACATGAAAAAAACAAACTTTAAACTTTCTATGTTGTGCTTTTCTCTTTGTTCTTGGCAGTGTCAGCCTGTGGTTGTTTGCTTGTGATAGAGGAAAAGGACACTGTGCAAAAACCCTGATTTATTCAGATAGCTTCCTCTCACTGCCGCTGCTGCTGATTCAACACGCTCAGTTGGCTGCTAAGACAGACAGTTTCCAGCAGGGCCTGACATGCCTCATGAAGATGTTGAATGGCTCAACACCACCCTACAGCCAACCTGTTGATGAACTCATAAGTCAAACACTTTGTAGGAACTTTTCTAACTGAAATTTAATAGAGAGACTCAAAAATGCTTTTTGACCTTTCATTGTACTCAGTTGTAATTATTCCATATTTAGTGTTTTGTGTCCGTTAGGAACCATTATGATAAAAAGAAAACACCAGAGGACTCATTACAGCACCATAATGCCTCTTTAGTCTCAGCAGACTACATCAGTCAGGAAGAGTCTGATTGGTGGAGCCTAAAGTAGAGTCTCTCAGGACGTGCTGGAAGCACTAAGGCTAGATTGATGTGCTGGCTTCTTTTTGTAGTGAACGTGTCTTTATTAGTAGCCTTTTTTTGTTTGTTTGTTTTACATAGATAACGAATTGGGGAGGTATTCAGTGATAGCTAGATAGGCCAAATGATGCATAGAGGGTGAATGAATGAACAGATAGATTGATTAATTGAGACAAATACATCAATACATGGTTTCTTTAAATAAAGCCCTGAATAACTCTCTGTAAAAGTAAAGTAGAAACATTTACAGCATCGCTCAAGTTTGTACTGAGAAGACTGACGTCACTCAGTCATGTTGGTGCAATAATACCTCTGTTAATTATAGTGTAAGTTTCATTAAAAATCCCTGAAGTTACCCTAATTAACTGTTTTTCGGTGTCTTGCTGTGTTGTTGCTGTTTGAAGTATTTTATCCACTGATTATAATAAACTGTAAACTTCTGCATGAAGATTGGCACCACAAATCCACTCTTGCTAGCCTCAGCACAAAACCGGAGGTGTCATATTAACAAAAGACAATATTTGACTGTACTGAGCGCTGGAGTTTAGGGTGTCAGGATTATTCTGAAATGTTCTTTTGGCATCCATCTTGACAGAGGAAACAAAGTGATTACTGAGGTTTAATGGGATTTGAAACAGGATGCCTTGGCCTGTTGTAGCGAGACGTTGGATTGTGACAGTCTGCTCAAGCAGAGTGCGTGCATATGGGCATGGTTGCAGTGTATCTTCCCCTCTGTTTACACTCTGTTCCTCTAGCTCTGTTCCAGTCAGACACAATCGTCACCCAACTCCATATCTAATGAGCAGCGTGCTCCCTTTGTCTTATTATATCTGCAGTTTGTTTTTGGAGGGGATGCACTCCTCAGTGTAAGTGAATCTCAGCTGTAGTCTATCTATGGTGATTTGAGGTCTGGCTGATGGAGGCTCATTCATTCATTCATTCATTCAAATAAATTCATATTCAACATTTTGGGAAATGTTTTTTGTCACTTGAGACCAGACAGGAAGCTGTAGTGTTCTAACTCCACCAACTGGCCACCTCTCTTAAAAAAACATTTGTCGTCCAGGTGAACCGTTCTTTTGGGTTTGGAAAGACACGTTTTCATATCAAATATCTGGTGCATTGTTGTGAATCAGATTGCATGGCTCTGCCTTCTGTAAAGTCGGGTCTGCCGTTATGGTTACAGCCAGCAGCTGGTTATCTGCTCAGAGCCAAGTAATAGTCTAGCCCATAATACCCCCAAAAAACAATTTAATTGATGTTTTTATTCCACTGAATTTATGAATTTGAATTTTATTAAACCAACAAGACACATCCTGTTTATTTATTGTGAGCGTAAGAGGTGCTGATATATGGATTTTGTTATTGCTAAACCGAGCCAGGCTAGCAGTTTTCCTCCAGTTTCCAGTATTTGTGCTAAGCTAAGGGACATATTTAAAAGTCCCCAATTTTACACTTTACGGGTGTTTTTTTTTTTTTAGTTTTTCATATCCATAAATGGATGTATTTGTATTTTTAAGTCCAAAAACCGTCTCTATAGTTTTACATCTCCTCACTCACACTTCTCTCTTGAGTATCTAGCAAGAGGGTTCGTTTTTTGTTGTGTTTTGTCTCATTAATGTTAATGACCCTGTCTTCTGATTGGCTGAGCTGTTTTCTGAGTGATGCATGACCAGGCCAACCACAGCTAACAGATTGTATCCTACCCGGACAGTGGGCCATGACATCACAACCGTGCATAAGTCCTGATGCAACAGCCTCTTTTCCGGTCTTATCTAGAGTCTAAAGTGGCATAAAGGCACAGTTTTGCCTTTTAACTGTGTGACTGTGTGCATTTATTCATGGGTTGAGCATAGCAGCTAAATCTGCTTTCTAATTAAAGGAAATCTCACTATGGGAGTAATGTTGCTCTCCACTAGAAAGCAAATAAGCTAATTTCCAAAAATGTCGACCTTTTGTTTTAAATGTAAAATAAATACCCAAAAGCTTTGCTCTGATTTTGCAGCCCTGTTAAAACATTTAACGATAACTCTAAATCCAAAGACTGGGGAGAAATCCTAATGAGGAAAAAGTACAAAATACACATCGGAGGTCTTATCAAGCAGGCCAGATCTGGTCTCCAGGGCCTATACTTTGTTTTGCTGTATGCTGTTTATAGTTTATAGTTTATAGTTTGAAATTGGATCACAATTTCAAGTTTAGAGAGTCAATAGTTGATGAAGTTAGACCTCTATTTGAAGTCTGTTCATTAGGTCTAAACAATAGTGGAAGTCTGTTTGTTAAAGCAGCCTTTGTGCAGAGATATTCTTCTATTTGCACTCTCCCGTTGGCCACCAGCTTTACTTCCTGTGAAAACAAAACAAGTAATCGTCCAAGTCTCGCAGGGGCAGACACTGCTCCCCAGTGAAACCTGAGTGCCGGTACAAAACATTGTTATTTTGTCTCGCTTTTGTACATGTACTGTCAAAACAGAGCCAGGCTTTAAAGTGTCTTTCATTTAGCTTTGATCCCTGTAATTACTCAGCACTGTACATTTAAATGTTAGCGTTGTATTTCTGCTTATCATCAATTAATGATAATAATAATGATGATGAAATGATCAGCTATTCCCCCAAATCCACTTTATTTGTTTAACTCGTGGTCAAAGGATAACAAGTCAGCAAGATAATAACTTCTATTTATGCATTCATGGTTGTAGGAGAGATTGAATTTATTAATTTAATCGAGGCTCCTGACAAAGTGCAGCGTTACACATTTTTTTATCAGAGAAAATGCAGGTTTAGCCTTTAAAGGTTAGACGGTTTCGGTTGGCAAGTTAGTTACATGCTCGCTACCAAAGAAGTAATACCTCCTGACATCTCAGTTATTTTCTTTTCTTTCACACCTCATCTGACACGCGTCTCCTCATTCACAGTCACAGTAAGCGCTTGCAGTGTAAAGCAGAGAGCTTCAGGAGGAGGCAGAGAGGTGAAATCCACATGCCTTCCCTCTCTTGTTTGTCAGGGTGACCATGCAAGACGGAGACAGATGAGGCAGCAGGAACCTGTTCACCCAACCACTGGGGAATACTCGCGCATACACGCAAATACACACTGTCTCTATCCATTATCATTACCTCATGTGGGACTCATTTCTGCTAAACCCGTCAGGGCAGCCTGTTTGTCAGACAGGAGGCGAGGGAGAATAACATTTTGGCTCAGCACCCAGAGAACAATCCGTGTTGGTTAAGAAAGTACAGGTACAGCTTTTTGATTTATTGCATTTATTTGTATTTAGATTTATTTATGCCCAACATCATAAGCTATGACAGCAAAAAACACAAAAAGAGCACCGTTTGTGATCAAGAGGCTCAGTGACAGAAGCAAAATATATTTTCTTTCTAAATAGGTTCTATTGCAAAAGGAGGAAGAAGAAGGACAAGTGTAGTCTTGTCCTTACAGGTTGACAGATGAAGTGACATTGACACACAAGAGGATGCAAAAAAAATACATGTTTAACCTAAAATTAACTTTTCTTTCTCAACTAAACATACACAAGCACAGAAAAAGAGTTCGTAGCAAGTATCTCTCCACTTTTTTGATTGCAAAGTCTCAACTCTCCACGATGAAGGTGATGGAGCTGTCAACAGTCTCAGGGCTGCAGCCTTCTGCAAACGCAAACAGGAAGTACATCACCTTCCTTACCTTAGCCAGCTCGGCAATCCTCTCACCAAACTCGTGCGCGTCAGCCTCGTAGCACTGGACCGGCGCATCGTTGGCGTCGCCCTGCGCCTTCCAGAAAGTCCCGGCGGGTTCCAGAAGCTGACGTGTCATCAGGTTGGTGAGGTCAGGCGTCCAGAGCTGCGAGGTGGCCGTGATGGTGAGGCGTCCCACCTGGGCCAGCCGCACCACCCAGCGCGAGAATCGGAGGGACTGTTTGGAGAAGTCCAGTCGGTACACGGCCTCATTGGGCCGCAGCAGGCGTTCGCCATCCTGCCTCTTCTGTCCTCGCTGCTGCAGAGACTGAACCCGCAGGCGCATCATCTCTGTCAGCTCGTTGTCCGGCCGAAAGGGCAGCTCCAACTCTGTAGACATGCTCGGGCGGCACACCACAGCAGGCTGAGAGGTCGATACCAAGTGCAAGGCTGGATTAGGTTGGCAGCTATGTTGAAACTAAGCGTCTTCACTTTCTCTCTGTCCTCACCCTTCTGTTCAGTAGCTCTTACGCTGTGCTCTTGCCTGAAGGCTTGTACATTATGCATGGGTGCATGTCTGCGGAGCATCGATAGGAGAGGGTGGATCCTGCACAGATGTACAGAAGAGCAGAGGTGCTAGGCAACAAGGATCTAATGACATTTGCAGCCGCAGCACAGGGTTTACCCTCAGGGAATGTGCTTAGTAGTGTTTGTCGGACATTTGTTTGTCTCGTCTTTTTGCTTGGTTACAGATCCTCGACTCTAATACTTGACATCAAGCACTGTTTCATCAAAATCGTAGAGGCTTACATGAGCAGCTATGTGAACATCAAAACTGTCACTGTGAACTGTAAGAGTAAGTACCCCCTTTTATGTTGGTGCTTATCAGGTGAGGGGGAGGAGGAAGGAGTGAGGGGAAAGCCTCTTCATTCCCCTCGGTGTGCGTATTGACAGACAGCAGGGGGAAGCCAAGGTGCCTTCTGCTTGTTTTTCTGGTCAGTCGTCAGGTCACTGAGCTACCAAAGTTCAGTTGCTGCATAGCGACACTTGGCCCAGATGAAAGCTGAGATAAATAGACCCTTTGCTCTGTCACTAGCCACAGCGCAGAGTCAGAGAGTAAGCAAGAGCGAGGTGGAGTGCAGGAGAGATTGCCTCCCAAAGGATTACAAAATGACTCTGAGGTTTCTGTGGTGCAGTGCTTTGTTTTTTTTTTTTTTTGTTTGTTTTTTTTTTCTTCCCCCTCCTCCTCTTTTTATTTTTTAAAGGAGCTGTTGCTGCCTCACAAAGCCGGCCCTCTCCGGAGAGGCTAGAGTCTCTCCATCAACAGCGTGTCACCTCCTGTAGAGAGGTTTGACAGGAACTGCTGTTCAGTTAGCGCACCTTGACATCTCCAAGGACACCCGCTGGAACACTGTCAGTTAACGCACACGTGGCGCCGCTCACTGCATCATTTGCAGGCTTTATTGCATGGCATACTCAAACTGGTAAATGTTTCACGGCTGCCCTTTTCGCAGGTCGCCTCCAGGTTGGGTGCTCTGTTACGACACTGAGCCACAGTGGGGAAGCAACACTTCATAAATTTTAAAGAGCAATCACAACGTGATATAATGCAGAAAATGAAACTCTGATAAACCCACTACCTGTTTAGCCCAAAGTTAGTGAGGAGCTGGTGGAGAAAGTCAGACACTTAGCAGCTAATGAGGAGACCAAAACAGAGCAAAAAGGGGAGTAAATATTATATTACATATATTCATTGTTTGGCCAGAAACTCAACACCGAATGAATTCTAATGTTAGCGGGAATGCTTATGACAATACAGAAATAACAATATCTTAATATAGATAGCTTAACATATTCACATATACAATTTATCCCCTCAATGTAACCATATATACATACATATAACCATATTTTTGCACTTCTGGTTGATGCTAAACTGCATTTCGTTGTGTCAGTACCTTGTGCAATAACAATAAATTTGAATCTAATATCAGTGAAGGCCATGACCTGTGAAGAAAGGTCACAGTACAGCGGACATCGTCAGGAGCCCTGTTATCGTTTAACCTTGACTTGTGCTAACCTGGCATAGCAATCATACGTTGATGATCTTTACAAATATTTCATACGTATTTTCTGTCCTACGAGGGAAGAACATGACTCGCATACAAACTTGCACTTTATCGCCAACGCCTGATGGTTCGTTTTCTCACCGTTGATGTAAACAGTGTCCATTTCCCCTGACATTGCTCCTCTTGAGCTCTTATCCTGTGAGTTAACAGTTCCATATCATTTATTTCATTCACAATCTTCAGCCATCCATCTCTTGTTGGCAGTTCTGCTTTATACTGTCTCTTCATAATGGCCTTTTTTGCAGGCTGCCAACAAAACTTTCAGCAAATATCTGTCTTCTCTTAACATAATATCTCATGTCATAGTACCAAAGTATGTAATGTAATACATGAGTAGTAATGTTATACATGAACCAGGTACATCGTGACCAGAATACAGTTTCATTTTTCTCCAACATGGTTGTCCTTGTCCATGTGTTTGTGCTTAATTTTAATAAAGTCTTTAATTACCTTCTACCAAAAGTGTTCTCTCCAAGTATGCAAAGTTGTGGACACGCAGTGATGCGGTGGTTACCAATGTCGCCTCACAGCAAGAAGGTTCCTGGTTCAAACCCCAGCAGGGGCCTTTGCATGTTCTCCCCAGGTACTCCGGTTTCCTCCCACTGTCCAAAGATGTGCCTAGGTGATTGGTGATAGGTAAATTGGTTAAGTTCCCCTGTGATGAACTGGCAATTTGTCCAATGTCAGCTGTGATAGGCTCGCAACCCTGATGAGGATAGGACGTTACAGGAAGTGAATGGATAGAATGTTGTATTTCCTTTTCTCTACATTAGGTGCTGATATAATGTAGATATCGTTCTATATATCTTTGAATTATAAACTCAAATTTGGGTTCTAATTATACCATTTTACACAAATTGTTATTGGTAAATAAGTATTATTATTATTGAGGCATCTGTTATATGTCTTTATCAGTGTACTGCTGTATTTTGCTTATTTTTCAGTAGTAGGTCTGATCAATGTGTGTTTAGATATTTTATGGGAATAAGTTGTTGTTTGTCACAAAATGGAGGCCGGGTTATCGGGGCTTCACTGGACCACAGCTAATGCAAGCAGCTGAAACACACACACACACACACACACACACACACACACACACACACATGCAGTGCAGTCAGACAGTTACTACCTTTCACCCATGTCCTATTACAGCTGGATTTATAGCTGAGAGAGCTAAGGTGATAAATTTGTCCCCTAATCCTAAATGCATCGGCAGACATGAGGGTACGCTGTCTCACTCAGCAGCCCAATCCGCCTTGACATTATTTATGCTCCATGGACCACCGGATATTTGTTTGGCTTACCTGCCCTTCTGCTCTTCTTCTCCATCCTCCTACTCCCCTGCCACCCTTCTCCTCCAGGTCATTCCCGACTGGAAGGAGCAGGAGTGGGATACAGAGAAGCCAGACTCATATGCCGGGATTTTCCACTTTCGCTTCTGGCGTTTTGGTGAGTGGGTGGACGTGGTGATTGACGACCGACTACCGACGGTGGACAACCAGCTGGTCTACTGCCACTCCAACGACAGCAACGAGTTCTGGAGTGCTCTGGTGGAGAAGGCCTACGCCAAGTTCGTATCAGAGCCAACAAATATGCAGATCTGGTTTTAGAGAAGAAACAAATAAAAACTCAGTTTGGGTTTAATTACTTAAACTTCTGACTAGATAAGATTAAACTTTGAAAAACACTATTCATGACAATAATCCTCATGTTGGAGTAGCTGCCCCAGCAAATATTTAACAATTTTGCTTAAAAAATGATGAAAAGTAGTAGTAGATTAATTTTTGGACAATCAACTGACAGTGGCAGCTCCAACGCGCATAACCCGACTCTCCTCCTCTTCCTGCAGGGTTTATGGCTGCTACGAGGCTTTGGATGGGGGAAACACGGCCGACGCACTGGTGGATTTCACAGGTGGTGTTTCAGAACCGGTGGACCTGTTGGAGGGTCAGATGGCAACAGATGAGGCGGCCCGTAACCAGCTGTTTGAAAGAGTTCTCAAGGTCCACAACAGAGACGGTCTCATCAGCTGCTCCATCAGGGTAAGCTCAGATACGACAACTTCCTTTTCAGATCATACCTTAATGCTTAGGTAAGATTCCTTCTCTGTGTGGCACAAAACACCTTGAGTAAGTACTGTGCCCATGGATGGCTATCCTTATCATCAAATAAAAGCAGTTGTTCTGTAATAAGACTTAAGCAGTGTTCAGTCATCACAGCAGCTTTTGTGAGTCTGTACTTAAGCACAGCAGTGCTTTGAACTAAATGCAAATGTCAGCATGTTAACATGCTAACAATTACAATGCTAACATGCCAACATTTGCTAATTAGCACACAAACACAAAGTGCAGCTGAGGCCAATGGGATTATCGTTAGTTCTGCAGTCATTTACTCATAAACCAAAGTATCTGACAAACTGAAATTTGTCTGGTGCTTTTGTCACTAAATGAAAAGTCAGAGGATCAACGAAGTTATTACAATTCAGCCTGAGGATATCTGCTCCAAATCCATCTACATAATATCTTGACATTTCAACAAACCATAACGATGCTTGCTCTGCTGCATTTCAATACCTGTAAATTGCAAATTGTCTAATCCACCAAAGCTGACCCCGGCTGTCCCCGAGCCCTTTAATAATTACAGCATTTACTCCTCTGATTTGCAAATTCAGGGATGAAAAACTGTCTGTCTCGAGTGACTTCGCGGGGAGACACTCACTGTCTATGTCTTGTTACAAAGACAGCTGTCTTTTTAGTGATAAATCTCTGCATAAATTATTTCTCAAACTTTTCAAAGGCTCTTCACACAAATGGAGAGCAAGCACCCTTTTTCTTTGCAAAATATTTGCATAAAGTCTGGGTAATGTTATAGGTACTCTACTACAGAGAAGCACATGTACTAATTCAAGAGTAATGGTGAGTTTATGTGAAAGGGTTCAAAAGGAAGCCATTGAACCCACTTAGTGTGTGGCTGATAAATTCAGCATTCATTATGGAAGTTTCCAGTAGCATAAAATCTCAGTGTAGCGCAGAGCTACGTAATGTTCCAATGCTCAACACTCCTGCTAACCCATCAGTCTGGCTGAGGTTCCTTAAGTGAACAACAACAACTGAAAATATCCTCAGTGCTGTATATTTCCAACAGGTCACTGTGGAAACTCTTTCACGCCACAAATTATGAGCCATTTTGCTTTCTTTGTCCTTTGGTGCCACCGGTCAGCAGCCAGGTGTCACTGGTTGTAACCATGGAAACATGGCTCTCGGTACAGAGTTAGCCTGGAGGGTGGCTAACTGTTATGCATTAAAATAAGCCTTTGTTTTTGTCCAGTTGTCCAGTTCTTTACTCAGACCTCCCAGAAGTCTCAGTTTTATGTTTTTGTTAATGTGTATCAAATAGAGCTTAATGAATAAAGCCCTGGGATTTGAGGCACAGAAATCCTGGCATAGCCTGTAGAGGGTTACTTTGCTCTCTGCTTGTGAACTCACTTCTGCTTGTTAAGAAAACAAGCATATGCTGTTATATGAATTTCTCTGTTTGGCCCTTGGTCTTATGTTTCACGCCAATCTTATTCCCTGACGTCCTGCTCTGGCAACAACTAATTCACAGTCCCTTATTGTAATTCAGAGTCAGTAGCAGTTCAATTTTTAAATGATATGGCTCTTTTATATGCATGAGTTTTTACACTTGAGGGTCTATTATTCAACTGCAAGAGTAATAAGGGCTCAGACAACATAACTGATACCATACAAAAATGCATTTTCCACATTTATCAGTTGTTCTTATTACTTTAGCTTGTATTTCTCAATCTTAAGTTGTTATTCTGGGATGTATGAATTCCACACCTATCTTCTGGGAGAGGCGTGTCCACTGTTATTCTCATTTCATTTTCATCTTTCTTGCACAGACAAATGGGAAAACAGGTGTGAATTAACAGGGGAGAAAGGCATGGTGTCTTGACGGATCCAAAATATGCAACTGACCCAAAGTCAGCCTGTGGAAAACCATTTTGAAATAAAAAAACCCAATCTGATCTTAAGGCTCATAGATAATTAAACTAAACTAGTTATTAAATTAAACTAGTCTAAGATTTGGTCGACCCAAACAGACCCTGATAGAGTTTCAAAGTAGGAGGAGCTATTTTGGATGCCCATGATGCCAGAAGTAAAAATCCTATTCATTTTTTCACCTGACACCTGACTCACAGTTGGAGCACTTCTACAATTTGCATCCATTTTCCATCCATCCATCCATTTTCTACTTTCGCTTATCTGAGGTTGGGTTGCGGTGGCGACCCGATGTTCCAGATTTTATCCTTGCGTTGTGAAGGAGTAGTGGCTCTACTCTGAGCTCCCTCTGCATGTCTGAGCCCTATCTCAATTGCTGAGCCCGGCCACCTGGTGGAGGAAGCCCATTTCATCCGCTGATATACACAATTTCTGAGTTTTTTTTCTGGTCACTACCCAAATCTCATGACCATGGGAGAGGGTTGAAATGTAGATGGACTGGAAAATCGAGAGCTTTACCGTACATTGACTGCAGATGGCGCACCAACCCGCTGGTCTATCTCTCGCTCGATTTTCCCAAAGACCCTGGGATACTTGAACTTCTACAATCTACAATTTGGATCATCATGAAACTCTCCTCTTTGAAAAAACAATGTACGATGCATTAGAAAATGTCTGATTCTAAAAGTCAAGGGTAAATAATTTCGTCTAGTTAGAAGTTAAGTTATGAGTCCCGAGATGCATTTTGGCATAAAAATATCGAATCACAGAATTTAAACTGATGTGATATGTGCCACAAATGGGTGGTAAAAGCTAAAGATTACAGTGTTGAGAAAATTGTAAACACAATCTGCATCTTAGATCAATTTTATTTTGGATTCTGCATAATTTTTTGATTTATTTCTGCAAAATCTTTCGGGAAAAAAGAAGACACTTGATTCACACCGCTAACTCTCTGGTTCAGTGCTGGTTCAGTGAAAAGAATATCAGGAAGGTCTCATAATTCATGCAATGTATCATGGGGATAGTATAATATAATCAGTATAACCCCATCCTGGGACTTTCTAGGGCAACACACAAAGCCCCCATGACTCCCATTAGCAGGTCTTTTTCGGAGCAGTGGGATCAGTATCCCTTCTAACAGCTTCTATTTGGACAAACGTGTGTTAGAACTCCATTAAGTAGAGTATCTGTTTGTCCTGTCTGTCTGTGTGTGGCTAATTAATCAGGCTCACAGCTGTTACACGTATAATGTATGAAATCTGCAGCGTAACATATCATAAAAAAAACAAGTCCACTGAACACATAATTATTGGATCGAAGAACTAATTTTCTGATAACAAAGCCGAATGACTCTCTCCCCCTTTTCCTTTTACGATCCAAAGCAAATGATGCAATGCTAAAATTTGAAAGTGTCACATCACTTATATTTGCTCAAATACATGTGTGTGGTTTCCCAGGCAACAAAAAAAAGAAAAGAAAAAATCACTCCCAAATATGCTCTCTTGCACTGTCACGAAGAATTGTCTGATAGAAGACTTTTGGGTGGTTTTACACAGTGCAAAATGGACGCAACAAAACAGATTTAATATATAAATGTAGTTTACAAAGTATTACAAATCAATATTTTTTATACCGACAATGGATGAAATGATTACACATAACATGAAGAGGTCTAATCCTCATCTTGTAGCTCTTTTAGCTCATTGTTTGTTCTCTGTACTTTACCATTTACCCACTGGGACAATAAGTTTCCCCACAGAGTTTACTCAGAAGACCTTTGTTCCATCGACTCCTGTCACGAAAATGTTTAAAAATATATATATAAGATATCTCTTTTTGGTTTCCTGTCATCACCAACCTGTTTGTAAATTCCCAGGGAATTGTAACAGCATCCTCTTCTTACATATTTCTAGAGAGCCACAAAAGCACACAAAAATTTCCAACCACTAAACCTGCCTCTATTTTGGGGGGGTTTTCAGGCAACCACAGTAGAAGACATGGAGGCACGGTTGGACTGCGGTCTGGTCAAAGGCCATGCCTACGCTGTCACTGATGTTCGGAAAGTGCGGCTAGGTCACGGACTGCTAGCCTTCTTCAAATCGGAGAAGCTGCACATGATCCGCATGAGGAATCCCTGGGGAGAGAAGGAGTGGAGTGGCCCCTGGAGTGACAGGTAATCACAACACTGCCACCTACAGGTGTGGATGAACTACTACGAATATTCAAATCTTCTCTTGTCTCATTGAGGCTGATTGAGCCGTCTGCGTCCATCTAGTCCTTATTTTGCACAGTGATCTAGATGAGTCAGACATGGAACATTTCCAGTACAAACAATGTATTTGTCCTTCCTTATGTGACCTTGTTGCGACTTGTACCAATTTAACCAATTTCACTAATTTAATTGTGAAATGACAAAGCGCCCCGGTTCCCTTTCGTCTCTCAGAATCTCTCAGAGGTGCATATGATGAATGAGCAAACAATAAACGACTGAACAAAGACCGACCCATATGTAATGCCCACAACGCAGGCAAGAAAGCTGCACAATGGGAAATGTCATGTAGACAATGAAAAATGGATATGCAATCAAGCTAATGGGCCCCAAACAAAAGAGCAAAGACGAATGACTGAATTCAGCGCTGTTTGTTGGAGCTTGTTTTTAGAGAGCAGCATCAAACGGTGGAGCTCACATATCATTTTCTCGAGACTCTTCCAAAACTGACTGAAAACCACTAGTGGCCATTCAAGTAAGTGGGAAAACCTGTTATTTCTCCCAAGAAGACACTGTTTTAGTCCAGTTTTATTTTTTTTGCATTACTTTTGCATTACTGCATTGCTCCCTTGACATCTCTCAGTCTTTCAATTGTTAGCTACCGGACTCTGTGAAACAAACAGGGAGGTGGTAAAGCGGGATAATAATGGAGTCTGAATTATTGATAAGGCCCAAAAGAGAGAAAGATGTTATTAAAGAGACGTGAGTCATCTCTCTTCTTTCTCAGTCATTCACTCTCTCCCGCTGAATAATTCATGCATTATTTGATAAAAACCTCTTACTGTAAATGGAGTCTGACAGACCGTTGAGATGCGGACGCTTGTCAGTGAATCATAAACAGTAAAGGCATAAACACAGGGCTAATGCATCCAGTAAACGCCCGTGTTTCCCCTGAGCAGTGAATACAGATCGGACCTTGATGTTTAGGGTCACACTAACAAATACACATGCACAAAGAAGTTATTTTTTTAACTGACACTTTAATATGATCGCGCCCATGAGAGATAGACACATACATAATTTAGAAAGCTACCGAGGATTTAAATTTCGCAGTTAGTTAGTGTGATCATTAGAAGATTCACAGCTAAATGTCTCATTATTAATATACAATAAATCCTACTAATCATTTTTGAATAATTCATGCTTCACTCAAATGACACATCTGAGGTCTCAAAACATGAATGAACCCAACACAAAAAATAATTGTCATATTACTGACAATTGTCAATAATTGTCAGTAATATTGTATAGAAGTGATGTACACTGTGAGAGCTAGTATTCAGATACACAGACAGCCCCAATCCATTTTTTGGTATATATTCAGATTGTATTCAGGTTTAGAAAGTCTGGACATAAAAAAAAAATCAGATTAAAGCCACATTTGGATGTGGTTTTAAATGCATTTCCTATCAGATTATTATTGGGATTTGTCTTAGTCCAGACACTCTAGACTCACTCAAATCCAAATCCAGGTGCAGAGTGGCTGAGGGGCTGCTGTTAGCAGAACGAGTATGAAGGACAACACAACTGTCTGTGGACAGATGCTAAAATAAATCACCTGCTGGCACCGTGTCTTAAAGATCTAATTTAAAAACAAATCTGATTTGCCTGCAGTCTGAACAAAGCCAGAATGTAGTACATTAACAAGGAGACCTGATTCACAGAAGTATAGACTAGCTAGCTGTCAAATTAGTTATGTAGCTCAGTTATGTAGCCCAACAGTCATTCAACAGTTACACAGAATGCTTAATTAGCTCCAGACTGTTAGTTTAGTGGCTAGCTTAGTTAGCTGTGAGCTGATCATTGAAAAACTAAATTGTACTAAACCCAAACAAAAACAAACCTACTGTAAGAAAAGAGTACTTACAACTGATATTTGGGGAGTAGATACAAAATCCCTGTCAATACTTGTTCTGATCTGACAAAATGGTGGATGTAAGTTAAGCTGCTATGGACCTGTGCCAATAATGGGAAAGCAATGAAACTAAACTCTGCCTGTGTATATTTCTGATTGAAGTTTACCAGAACAGAGAGGAGACTTAAGAATAAGAAATAACGCTTTGCCTCTAAAGTAAGTCTGTTTCAAATAAAGGTGTGGTTCTCTCTGCACTCAAGATAAGTAAAGAGGCATTACTACAGGTTTGAGGATATACATGGTTTTATAAAATATATTAAATATCAATACACTCTGTCTGTCTGTGATCCTGTCTGACTGTGGACAAATCCATCAAAGTAAAACAATAGAATTATCACAAATGACTTCCAAAAAGATCTTAGAGAAACTTAAAATCGGTCAGTCAACATCAGATACAGTCACACTTTCTTATAACTTGTTAGACTGATGCTGTTCTTCTCCTGTCTTTGCTATCTGCAGCTCGGAGGAGTGGAACAAGGTCAGCAAGAGCGAGAGAGAAAAACTCGGTGTCACTGTGCAGGACGACGGCGAGTTCTGGTGAGAACCATTTAAGTATTTACCATTTTTTTTGTTGCCTTATCTTAGACCTATTTATTAAGGGAGTGCTGGCATGGTAAAAATAACAGGGTTTCCAAAGCCCGTATTGGTCAATATTTAATCTCATTCCATGTGAGCACTAGAAATCCTAGTCTCCCTTTAACATGTAACCCTTTTCTTTGTTCCTGATCTCATTTCCTCTATTTTTGTACCTGTTCAAGGTCTTCTTCTTTCAAGCTTTTCCCTCTAGTTGGTATCCACTCTCTCCGATCTCTTCTCTCCTCTCCTTTTCCTGCCCTCTTGCAGGATGACATTTGACGACTTCTGCCAGTACTTCACAGACCTAATCCTGTGCCGCCTCATCAACACCTCCTACCTGAGCATCCACAAAACCTGGGAGGAGGAGGTGATGAGGGGCTCCTGGATCCACCGCCAGGACCCCCTTCGCAACCGGTCCGGAGGCTGCATCAATCACAAGGCCACCTTCCTGCAGAACCCTCAGGTTAGTTCAGTCAGTGCTTGTTTGTATGTATGTCAATAGAGCGACATGTGACCGGTGTTGGAGTGTGATGTGGCATCCCCCTTTTTCTTCCTAGTACGTGTTTGATGTGAAGAAGGTGGAGGATGAGGTGCTGATCTGCTTACAGCAAAAAGAGAAGAGAGCCACACCCAAAGAGGGCAAAGGGGAAAACCTCGCCATAGGTTTTGATATTCACCGGGTAGAAATACACACAAAGCAAACACGTGCACAAATACGAACGTCAGAGCGGACGCATTTCTGCTATAACGTCTTCTCCCTCTGCAGGTGGAGCTAAATCGGAAGTACCGTATGCACTCAGCCCAGCAGAAAGTAGCTGGCTCCATCTACATCAACTCGCGTTGCGTCTTCCTCAGGAAGGAGCTAAAAGAGGGCCGTTACGTCATCATTCCCACAACCTTTGACCCCGGGCAGCAGGGCGACTTCCTGCTCCGTGTCTTCACTGATGTGCCTTCAGACTGCAAGTAAATCTGATATCTTACCACTGAGCACAAAGTGTAACTCCTGAACATGAACTGTACATGTCACGTCTTTGACTTGCTGTTGTGTGAGTAAAACACTACCTGAGGTTTGCTTTTTTTATTTATACCCCAAATATAAGCAGACTAACCAGTATAACCTGTTCATTCTTCGTCACTGAAGTATAATTTTAACAGCTTTGGTAACTAGCCTGCTTGCCAAGTGTATTCCTCAATGTTTTACAACCAATTTAGCACTATAATAGTTCAATAGTAAGACTTGCAGGGTCAATTTCAACAAGTTACAAAGCTCAACATGTTTATAGAAAGGATTTACTTATGTCAGCATAATATATTCCCTCATGAATTGGCAAATTTTCGCAACATTTACTACAAAGAGAGGCTGTGTGTGAGCCAGATGAAACTACTTTGGCAAGTGCAATCATTTACATTAAAGATTCTTTTACACTTAAGAACTTCATTTATTTAGAGGGGAATTGTTGCGTAGCTGTTGCAGTACAAAGAAGGAATATATAAAATATTAATGAAGTATAGATATAGATTCTATTTATAAATATAGTCTGTACACAGTGCTTAAAATATATAAA
This sequence comes from Protonibea diacanthus, assembly GCA_028641955.1. Lineage (NCBI taxonomy): Eukaryota > Metazoa > Chordata > Actinopteri > Sciaenidae > Protonibea > Protonibea diacanthus. Next base: position 14,656,834 of record CM053990.1, read on the forward strand.
CCAGTTAATTGTAAGGATAGTGCTTTATAGACTGAAGTGGAGGTAGAGGAAGACAAAGAGAGAATTTCATACTAAAACCTTGGAAAGATATCCACTTGACCTGTCTCATAAAACTCATATTAACTTTAGATAAATTTACTTTTAAACAAAGACTGTGGATTTTGTCCTCCATCACTGGAATCACATTTGAAAGTTATCCCCTGATGCACTCCCCGGTGGCTCACCTGGTGGTGCTCCCCATGTGCAGCGGCTGGATCTTGAGTCCTTGCTGTGGCGAGTGCTTTGGTTCTGGCTAACTTTGTGGCACGTTGTCTCCGCTCTGTCTTTGGATGTCGCTGCACAAATGAAAGCCAAAAAGTCAGACGTGGATCTTTTTCAGACTTAAAAACTTGTGAACATATCCTTTAAATGCCCGATTCCCACTTTTTTGCAACCTGCATGCACAGCTGCAGCTTCTCTTTGACGTCATTTCCCAGGAGAGCATTTTTCACACAGTTTTTCATTTCACCACTTGGGACTAGCACTTATGTTGTGTAGTTAAGTTTGTGTCACTACACACTATTTTGGCTCTCTTGTATACTGTTGATGAAACAGCAGTTTGAAGTACTAATGTAAAACAGATCCCTGAAAAGAAATGAATTAAGTGCATCAGTCCAGGTGGCTTAAGCAGTTCTCTAACAGCCACATACACCGTTTCTTTCCCAGAGAGCTGACTCTGGATGAGCCTCCTCAGACATGTTGGACTGGGATGTGTGGCTACCCTCAGCTGGTCACTCAGGTCCATGTACTGAATGCTGAGGGTCTGCAGGGACAGGACTCCAATGGAGGTAAGACTACTACACATGGCTCCATCCTCGCTTGACTTGGTGCATTGTATTTGCATGTTGATGATCATATTCCTGTATTGTAAACTCCTGTGAACACCCACAGAGCTTCACTGCCTCAATCCCAATAAGGACAGACTTCTGAGCAAAGCACGAGGTACCACAGCACCATCTGCTGAAACTGTAGTTAATTATATGTTGTAGTCTGCAGTATGCAGCTCTTACTGCCTTAAAGCTCTTACATTGTGTGCACAAACCTGTAACTTTTACAACTCCCTCACTTTTAAAGCCACTATGTGTAGATTTTTTTATGTGATTATAGTCAATTATTCTGATGTCATAACATAGAAATTAGACAATCCCGTTTAAAAAGTCTTTGCAGTGCTGTCGGCTTTTCATTCTGTGTCTGTGGGTTGTCTCCTCGTGCTGCAGGGTCCATCGGATGGCACCAAAATCAGAAATGTTCATATCCTCCACATAGTGGCTTTATGTTGAGATTCCTTTTATGATGGAGCAGCAGTGGTGGAAGAAGTACTCTGATCATTTACTTAAGTAAACATAGAAATAAAACAATTAGAAATACTCCATTACTAAGTAGTCATACATTCAAAATAATGTGAAGTAAAAGTACAGAAGCATCATCAGCAAAATGTACTTTAAATATCAAAAGTGCTCGCTCTGTAGTAAAATGTCCCCCCAGAGTCATGTTTTATCACGTATGACATCATTAGATTGTTAATTCTGATGCAACAGTCACATAGTTTACTCCAGTGGTTCCCAACCAAGAAACAACCTTAAAGGGTTTCTGAAGAGCCAGTATGAAGCTCAGTATGTGGTGGTTTTGGCCGCTACCATCTTAACTATTCTCTGCCACCTACCGGCTAATTGAAAAACAGGCAAAGACGTAAAGCATGGGTGGAGCTGAGGTGAGTTGAATGAAGCCTGGTCGCTCAAACAAGCCACCTCTGACAGCACCCACCTGTCAGTCAGAGCAACCACACTGTTTTTTTTTTACACATAACACATAACTTTAAGAGATTGACTCACTTCTGGAGCCAACCTCCAGTGGCTGTTTGAGGAAGTGCAGGTTTTGGCACTTGGCTCCACGTTTAATTTCATAGCCGCAGAGGTTGCTACGTGATCAACAGATGATTTACTGGTATAGGAAAGATAAAACAACAACAAGTTGTAATATTAACTTTTTGGACTTTCTAATCTTTGATTTTTCTGTTATTGGTATTTCTTCTTCTTCTACAACCATGTGAGAAGTTTAGAGAGGGACTGTCTTAAGTGTAAACTGCAACAACTCAGAAATCCCAAATGAAACAAGGGGCGTCAACCAGAGACCATTTTTCTGTGAGGACAAGTCAAAAATGTGAGGAACCACTGATTTAACCTTTAAAAATGTAGGCAAAATCTTACTTATTAATTGTAAAGTAGCTAGTTATTACAGCTGTAGTAAGATGTAGTGGAGTAGAAATATAAAGGACAAGTAACTCAAAATTGTATTTCTTTCATTTTATTTCCACCACTGGTGAGCAGTACAGGTGAAGAGATTGATTTCAAAATGAAGAAAAAAGAAATCCTGCATTCTGTCGATCACTTTACTCACTTTATTAACAACATTTCAGTCCTCAGGCTCCCACTAGGTGAAATTAATGTAGACATACTGCTCCAATAACAACATATATTGTGCCTAAACGTAGCTCTGGGGAATCAGAGGGCACCAGCAGCACCTCCCTGACGTCCAAATAAATTAAGGTCAGCGAGCACTGTAATTAAACCCTGTACTGATCACATCTGATTAAAGTAAACAAGGAGAGAATGTTTACAAATATATGAACTGGAATATTGGTTAAAAAAAAGAGAATACAAGTGATGGACAGTGTGCACTGTTTGATCGAACACACCTGTTTATAAGACTTTATGATGTGCAAGAACTTTGTAGTAATTCTTAGAATATAATCAACAACACAAACAAGTTATCACTTTTGATAAATTCTGACTCCTGTTTAACATCATTAGCAGACCGGAGCTTCTTGTTTATTAGACGCTAAATGATTAAATTTGGTTATGCCTCAAACAGTTAATCGATTAGTCTGTTGGCAGAAAATTAAACAGTGGTGAGGCGTCGCTGCTTTTCTTTGTTTTACGTAGTAAAAGAGTAAATTGAGTATCTTCTTGTTTGAACGGACAAAACAAACAATCAAACTATTAATCACCCAATTCATTAATTAATGATAATAAAGAAAAGCAAATAATCCTGCACACTGTCCATTACTTGAACTTTGTTAACAAAGTTTTCAGCCTCAGTTTTTCGTCTGAGGACTGAAACTTTGTGTTCATATAATTTGTTCAAACGATGACAGCATGCAGGATTCTTTGGGTTCAGGTCAAATGACATTATGTAGTGTAAAAAATGTTTTTGAAATTAGAACCTGGGGATGAATTGATAACAAAAATAATCATGTATTCAGTGCAATCTTTTTGAAATAACCTCTTCACCTAATCACTGCGTAAAATCTGATATATTAAACAAACCAGATGGATAATAATCACAGTGTCTGTTATCTGCTGATGTAAAGACGTTTTTTTTCCCCATCAGCTGTAGATCCCTACGTGATCATCACCTGTGAAGGAGAGAGGGTTCGTTCACCAGTCCATAAGGACACGCGTTGCCCAAACTTTGACATCAAAGGCCTGTTCTACCGCAAGAAACCCAAGGACGGCATCCACATCGAGGTGAGCTGTCACTCTGCAGCCATCCCACTGTGGCTCTGAACACTGAGAAGAAATTCATGATACCTCTGACTAAAACCGTAGCAGTTCAGGTCCTGCCAGGCATCAAGAGGACTGGACAAATCATCTGAGATGCTTGCACTTTACTAGCAATGATTACAATTTCCAGCAAGCATTTTTTGTTGTGCTGCAGTTGCAAAACCAACAGATGTTGCAGTGTTGCAAAAGGTGAGAACACAGATTTCATCGGTGGAGTATCCAACTTCACAGCCCTCTTAGTGAAGACAGGAAGCACATTAAGCTCCTTTATCTTGCTGAACTTGGTCGAAGGTGATTTAGGCACTTCTGCTCCCTGGTGGCAGTGTGGTGTGTGGATCACTGAGTTTATGTTTCCTGTTCCTCTCATGCTTAAATGAACCCTCCATGGCTGCATAGGCTGGCATCAGAGAGGAAAAATAGGGAGATATCTAATAGCCCTATTTGACCCAAAACTATGCAACCAGAAACATGAGGAACTGAGGAACGAAAAATTCCTTTGATTTCCTGTTTGAGTTTCCACCACATTTGATGAACTGCGAAGACTAAATGGATCCACAATGGATTAAAAAAGAATGAAGCTGGTGTTTGTGCCACAATTAAGACACACAAAGAAACACACACGCGCACAGTCATCCTGTTTTATGTTTACCGTTGCGTGACTGGATATAATGAATGAATACATAATGAGACATGCAGAGGTGGAAACCTTCAGACATCTCTAGAATGCTTCTCTCCAAGTAGATGAACCTTTGAGTCATTCTCAGATTCTCTCCTCCTTCGCCTCGCTCTGTTTTAATCTTCATTGTTGTTCTTAACGTTTATTAGTGCTTCCCAGTGCTACATTATTTTATGAATGAAATGATACACAAGATGCAGAAATGTTGAGCAAACTCCATCCTGATCCTTTTTTTTTACACCCAGAGCTGCTTCCCCGAGGCATAACTACAGGCTGTCTTTATCCCAGCATGTTGCAACACTTATTATCATACACGCTTTGAGTGCTCTATTTATTGTTATTTTTCTAACAAGACATATCTCACCTGCCTTTTCCATCCAGTTTTCCCACATCATCTCTGAGTGTGGGACTTTGTGTGATCACATGAGAGTGGGGTTGCTAAGGAAATTTGCTGAATATCCATAACCAATCAATTACGGGCTTGAGATTGGGTAATATGTGTAAGCCGGCATACTTGTTAGGGAATTATTGTTGGTAATATGATGTTGCATTTACTCGATCAGACCTGTGAAATTGCATATTGCATTTGTAAAGAGGTAGAAGAGAGAAACTGGGCCTGGAATAGTTTTTCTACCCGGGCACTGATACCCAAACCCAGGGTGGGTATCAAATGATAGAGTTTTTCAAAATTTAAAACCAGTTAATCTCCGTGTTGAACTCTTTACTGTAATTGACATTCATACACCAGCATGCTTCTGTGAACAGATTGTGAACAGAGCTGAGCCGCTGTGATAAATGATGATTGCAGCTGAGTCCTCTGTGTCACAGTGAAAACACTTCCCTCGGTGTAATTACATGTTTCTGGATTTCTTTGCCAAACCACTTGAATTATGCAAGGCTCTGTCTTTCTTTCCTCTAACCAAAACTTCAGTTCAATTCAATTTTATTTATGTAGTGCCAAATCATAACAAAAGTTATCTCATGACACTTTTACAAAGAGCAGGTCTAGACCGTACTCTTTATAATATTTTCAGAGACTCAACATTTCCCGCCATGAGCATGCACTTGGCAACAGTGGCAAGGAAAAACTTCCCTTTAACAGACAGAAACCGCGAGTAGAACTTAGCTTATTGGTAGATGGCCATCTGCCACAACCGGTTGACTTGCAGCAGAGTGCAGCAGAAAACTGTCTTTAATGTAGATTAATGACATCTCAGCGATACTGATCTGCTTAAAAAGGTCAGTATGGACACCATCTGATGGATTGTGTCGTCCTGATCCACTTGTTCACCTTTTTTTTTAGATAGGATAAATTCTTGTCTTTGTATATCCGGTGTGAAACTGGTGGCGCCACCTTATAATCGAAAGCACTGAAAGTTCAGTTTTGCCGATACATGATATATTTTCAGATTTTCTGTATTTTATAAATCAGTTATAAAGTGTTACATAACTTAATTCTCTTTGAAAAGTGCTGTGTAAGTAAGGTTTATTATTTTTCACATTACTCTGAAGCTCCTGTACATCAGCACTTCTTCTCATTCTTCATGCTTCCTCTCTGCTTCTTGGTGTCACTCACGTGTACTTTCTTACTTTCTCTTGTGGTTTTCTATTTTGCGACTGCTTATTGCCTTTTGTCTTTTCTCTCCTCTCCTTTTCCTGCTTCCTCCCCCCCTTTTTTTTTCTCTTTTCGGATCTCTGCCTTCCTACCACGAGCGGCCAACAGATCTACAACAAGAACATGATCGTGGACACCTTCCTGGGTCAGGTGATCATGTTCAGCGACCCCAATGAGCGGCAGGAGCAGCACACGCTTCACCTCCGCGACAAGGGCAACCGCCAGGACAACGACCTCCCGGGCACGCTCACTGTGCGCCTCATCACCTCGACCACGCTCACCAACATCTGACGCGCTCGGTTATACGGTTATAATGATAAACTCTCAAGGTGGCGTTCAAGCGTGCCCATTGTTCATGTTCACTGTTCATCCTCAAACCATTGCGGTAGCTCACGGTGTTTGTTTGGGTTTTTTCTGCCGCTTGCTCGATTTTTTTTTTTTTTTTGCTTCAGCATTTAAATTCAGTTTACCTACAAGGAAGGTGTCTATCGACAATATTTGGGGTTTGTATTTAATCTCTGTCCCATTATTTACTGTTTTCATCACAAATTTGTTCTTAAAGTTCTTAAACTGAGCTACAGTTTAACTGATTTTTAAGAAAAGGCTAACATTAGCCTGAGATTTTATCAAATCAGTTCTTAGTCTGACCCTAATCTACAAACTTCTTTTTTCTTTCATATGCATATAGTTATATTCAATCACACACACACACACACACACACACACTCACACACACTCATACACGCACATACAACACATATGCAGACATTTCTGCACTCTCCATGCATGTGCCAATGTTTCCAAGGGCTATGCATTGCCTTAAGGTTGAGTCCGTCTCTCCACCTTGAAAAGGCGTCGGGAGGGGGTGGGTCACGTTAAATACTCTTTATCAGCTGTCTTCAGTGTTAGCACAGCCTCCATTCCTTAAAAATCTGCATTACACCCCGCTTTTTGTCATAGTTTCAGTTTCTGTCTCCCATAAAATGACATCCTGTATACTCTTTTATGTCTGTGGATAATCGTCCCACCCAGTCCGCTCACCCAGCCCACCTCAAGTCTTCTCACCAGTTTGTCGGTGCTTTGGAGAGCATGCCGCACTGTCTGTCACTTTTTACTGTGGACTTTACAAACGATAGCCAATAGCAGCTATTCTCTCCCTCTACTGAGAGCTTTTCTGTGTTACTCTGTGAGCGCGCTCGTGTGAAATCTTGCCTCCCGTCTTCCATCACTAGAACCATTTCAAACTACCCGAGAACGTTTTCTGCCGGTTGCTATGGACGATCTTAAAACTGCATGGCTTTACAAAAAAAAAAAAAAGAAAAGAAAAGAAACTCTTTGCCTGTGCTGCACATCTCTCCGGTCGTAGCTTAGCAGCCGGTGCTTTTGATAGTGCTGCCCTTCCTCTTTGATCCCACCCACATGTACCCCTTTCCAGTCCAGCGGAGTGCAAAGATTCACCCTGACATAATCAAGTGCTTTACGGGACCAAAGATGAGCCAGACCCTCCGCTCTCTTAGTCCCTTTTGGACCGCCCAGGCCTGGCCCAAGCCTAGCTACAAACCACCACCCCCTGTGCCACATCATCTCTTAACGGCAACACCACTGCCTGACGCTTCCTCTGACTTGAGTCTGTTGGCCGGGGCCAAAGACTTATGCCACGTGACCCCAAGAGACAGCAGCTGTGCTTCTGCTGATGGCACAGAACAGGCATACTTGTGTGTGTGTGTGTGTGTGTGTGTGTGTGTGTGTGTGTGCGTGTGTGTGCGTGTGCATGCGTGTGTGCGTGTATGTGTCCTACTAGTTGCAGCCTAGCTCTGAATGAGAGTGTTTGGGGTGAATGTCTATCTGTTAACCCACGTTGTACCTGGAAGAAAACGATTTCCGAGGAAAGGTGTGGAACGAAAGGAAAATTGCCCTTTATGGGAACACACACCTTGCACTTTATTCCATTATAAAGCGGGGGAAAAGGACCCTTAAGGATGAAAGAGAGAGGAGGGAGAGCAGAAGAGATGTCCTGCCAAAAAACCTGTGCCATCACCTTGGTCCTGGCCTCCACAGCATGGGACATTGGATGAACTGTTGAGTGATTTCAGGAGGATTTCAGGTGGATTTTGCATATTGAACCAACACTGGTACAATGTAAATCTATCTCTGATGGCATTTCTTGTATAGCTTATGTGGCCATCCTTTGACCTTTTAGCACCGAGGCTTTTTGTGACAGAAGGCCAGACGGAAAATCACAACTTGTGTTTTGTTTTGTTTTTCAAAAGTGCAATCTCATTTCAGAGACTTTTCATTCCAGGTTTTATTGACTCTTGTCTTATTTCTTTTTTCTTTTTCTTCCCCGCATTTCATAAGAATTTTAAAAAAGTACGTTACAGTCATCATCAACATTTCCTTTGAATGTAAGACAAACAGTTAGTGGACTAATCTCTCGATCCAACTATCAAGTCTGTTTTCCTGATTTGTCAGCGCCTTTTTCCATTACTTGAACTGTCACACATGGCATTTAACTGATCACACACCTTTGTGTACAGCATCTTTATAAATGTGTCTTGCATGGGTTATTTTCCAATATGTTCATGGCCTTGTATTGTACTGTTCAATTGTTACTATATATATTTATTCTTTCTATCTCAAAAGTCTTGGAAATGCTAGTTTTGAGCAGTCAGCATGTCTAACACTAATGCACCTCATGTCAGTCTGATCATATCAACAGGTTTGAAACAGTTATGTCTTGTAATACAGTGGTGCATTCATAATGCCTCTAGCATCGGTGAACATTAGCAGCAGTTGTTGACTACTATTTAGGTGCTATTTATCTTCTCTGTGCTCTTTCTGTATTGTTTTCAGTCTGACAGAGGGACAGAAAATGAGCGATGGGTTAGTGTGCAGGCAGACGTTGTTGGAAACTGTAGTTGCCAAGCAGTGTGCGGTTAGACGTGAGCATGGGCCTGGATAGCTGAGCACTGAGACGCGATGAAGTGTCCTTGTGCAAGGCACTGAACTCCTGACTGCACCAGTGGAGCCTCGTGATGGTTATCGTACAGAGCAGCATCCAGGTGTGACCGTACCGATTTGTGACTCTAATCCCCGCCAGGTCGATACTGTGATGTTCCAAATCAGCAATGGAATGGTTAACTGAGGGTAGACTGATGAGTTAATGTGAGAGATTATTAGTGCCAAAGGCATCGGTTGCTAGTTAGATTTGATTAAACTGACAGTACACAAATCAGGGGGGGACGCTAAATGATGTAGCTCTCATGTTTTACGTTCAAGTCATAGAGCTAAGCATCCGATTATCTGCTACTTTGGAGGAATTTCCATAATCTTTTTTTAACCATGTGGATGAAAAAACATTTAGCTCACTGTGCAATAAACAGCCACCCGTCACATTGCATTACAATACATTTCTCCCAGTCCCTATCACTCACAATACCTATCAATTATGTGAAAATTAACTTTACAAATGGTTTCCTATCAGATATTACATACTGTCTGTGTTGAGCTGTTGGGGCAGGAAGGTTTGAACCGGATTCAGACAGCCTCATGCCGCCTGAAATAATCTTCGGATGTAGTTTTCAATCAACGGTAGCACACAAAAAGAGTGCGTTATCGTCATAAGTGACGACTCTGTTCTGTCAGTGTTCAAAGATGGGAATTGTAGCCACAACTTGGAAAGTATGTTAAAATGTGGATTTGTTGTTCGATAGACTGAATCCATCCAGATGATTAGAAGAGTCTTTCAGGATTGTGGATATTTCCTCCAAACAGTGGTTATTTTTCAAAAAATCAGTGTTTTGCTCTACAAATCAAATGTAATGGTTATACAGTAGAGAGTCAAATTGGGGTTATGTGACACTGGCATCAACTAAAGACTAACAGACACACACTATTTTCACAATTTTGTTGACAAAAACATAATTCATGCGTCTTTAGGCTAATAACTGCTACATGGTACATTCAGGAAAGCCAATTCAAACGTATTGTCTTATTTCAGTCAGTGTATAAAGTAATATTTATGCCATTGTAATAGCTGTGAAATAATGTGTACAGTTTGATCTTTATTTATGGCAGTACGTAACTGAAACCTGCTCCTTATTAGCCGTGTAAATTTGTGTGATGAATTTTAGTTTGTTAGTAGAGAAACAAAATATGATGAAGTTGGATGTGCCATGTGCTAAGGAGGGCCACAACCTAAACACAGTGTTAATAAGCCACCAGTGAGAAGCAACCATTCATTCCTCAAAAGCTAGCTCACACACAGTAGTTAATATATTCCCATGGGCTAGAAGCCATTACATCAGTGTTTGACAAATGTTTTAGTACCTGGAGCTGTATGTTGGACAGTAAACAGCTAGCTGTGTAGCAGCTAATGAGCTGGTAGTCTACATTAAGAGCCAATTTATTGATCTTTGTAGAGAGTAGAGGTTGAAAGAACATTTAATTAACCCCTTTATGTCCACTGGATGTTGTGGTTCAAATGCACTCTGCTTGTATTTGATAAACATATTGAATACATTTCTCTGGCTCATTTATAATCGATATAGTAACAGATACAGTACTCAATAGCATTTTTCATTTACTGCAGTAAGCTATTTTGATATGTCACCGTGCACGGTACAGTAACATGTCTGTTAAACTATTAAAAGCATCACCTTGGCTTTTTGAACATATATTCATGTTCCCCTGAGGATGAATACTAAGCATCTTGGTGAACATTAGCTCCATCGCTAGGTCAGATTTTTTGTCAATTTAATGACCAAATATCTCAAAACGAATGGTTTTAATGCTAATTAGCTAATGTTAGCATGGTTTTTAAACATCATACCTGCTAAACATCAACATGTTAGCATTCTCATAGTGAATATGTTGCAAGCTGACGTTAGCTTGTAGTTCAAAGCACAAAAGTACAGCCTCACAGAGCTGTTAGCATGATTTTAGACCTAATCTTCAATATTCACGTAAAGTATGAATGAAATCCATCACATGCATCCATGGACATTAAAGGGTTAAGAGACAAGGAATGAATTTGTCTTCATGAATGTGCCATGTCCCTTCTGTGATCATAGATTTTATATTCCAGCGTTTCTCTTCAAGTGATGCCAGAACCATCATTTTACTTGGAGGTTTCACATCAGGTTTTAAGCAGTGACCAGTTGTGTTATTTCGTGGCTCCCTGTGTTTCTTTTTTTGTATGGAAGTGGCACAGAAATATAACCGCTAACACACGACCTGACAGCTTTGATATATGGAACTTTTGAGGCTTCAGAGTCACTGTGTCACTCACAATCCCACAGTAAACAGTAAGAGCAAGGAGCCAAAATAACAATGTGAAATCTAATCAAGGCGTTCCTTTTCAAGCTTCTACTCATGTGCCACAGCAGTGCCAAAAAGACGAATGGTCTATTGAAGATCATGCTTAGTGGGTGATGAATTTGTACTGTACATTGCAGAAATGTTTGCCATGTAACTGTTGGATGGGCGTTTATAACTTTTTTGTTCTCCACCACATGTTTTTTTGTGTTTTTGTCTTTGTCATGAAGTGATTCTTCATTGCGTTGCTATGGTTACTTGTTATAATTGTTGCACATTGTGATTCTTTGCCAAAAGTGTTATGGCTTTCACTGTTAACTACCACACACACACACACACATACACACACACACACACACACACACACACATTTATATATATATACACAAACACTCCAGCTACTAGACTAACCAGGCGTGGTTGGAGTTTACAGGCTTTGACTGGTTTTTTGACAGTTGCTATGAAGCTTATCGGTCTCCTGTACAGATTTTACGCACGGCCATGCCAAAGCAGGTTTTACGAACACGAAACCATTGGAATGAAGCTGAACTGCTCAAAAAAAAAACGGTGGTGACTTTTGTACGAAATCCAAAAATGCCAGTGCATGTAGCAAAACTGCTTCAAATCTGCTCGCACCATTACGAATCACAGAATATATATTTTTGGTTTCTCAGAGTGTTGTGAAACATAATCCGCTGTTGCTACTTTGATAAACATACTGTGTGAAGTAGAAAGCTCATGTTGCACACTTGCATGCATTAAAACAGTATCCAGTTTTCTAATATTTTGTATTCAATAACCTGCAGTATACAGTATGTATATAAAAGTAGCAGCAACTTATCGGTTATTATTATGGGATCCATGTTTTGATGGATGTTATACAGTATAGACATTTATTTCAAGAGGAAGATGTTTTTGTTCACTACCTCTAGTTATCAGCAAGAATACGTGGAGGAATCAACTGAATTATTCAACTTATTCCTATCCCAATGAACCTGTCTGCAAGATTTAGCGTTATGCTACAGGTTTCTTCCCGTTCTTTAGAGATTTGGGCAAAATAAATGATGTGGGAGCCTGTCAGGAAGACAAATTTAGACATCTGAATATTTCAACACAATAGCTAAATATGCTACCGCACGTTATCCGAGGCCACTTCTCTAGGTCATCTTCCCTCCCGTCGCTAGCAGGAGACAGAGGTATGATCCCATTATCTGGTTTAAGGTCTGACAAGCAGCATATACTTCCCTAAAATCTCTGTGACTATTGAAGAGGCTTTTACCCCCCGTTTATCATTTCTAGACACAACAATGACATGATAGCAGCTGAGGTTTGCTTGCCTGCTGATCTTATAGATACTGCTGCATGTGTCTAATGTTACGAGACACTGGACAGCGTTTTGTAGACTATTGAATCTGGACACGTCCTGCATTCTTGTCACTGACATTTTTATCTGAGATCGAGTCTTGTCCACTCAAGGAATGAGCTTGTGATTCTTCTTGTATTTTTCTGCTGATGTTTATTAACTGGAGACTGGAATACCTACTGCATGGTGACACTTCTAGGAGATGCTATGGTCTTTATAACAAGTATCTTTTATCAGTATTTTATAACCTTGTTAATTTTATATATCCACTTTACCCTGCGTTCCAAACTGGTATGTTTACTGATAGCTAGGTTTCAGAGAGCTGTGCTGTATGTTCTGTACCGTGTGCTTGTCTGTGTGTTCTTTTCAGCGTGAGCTTTGTTTTTCTTTTTCGACGCGTGTTCGTTGAATTTGGTTTCTCGGTTACACTGTGGTTATTTTATAGCTACAATCGGAAATTATTATTTTTTCTTTTGTATTTAATGTCAACTTGTGGCATGACTTTGAAATAAAACAGGAAAAACTATCCTGGGTGTGTCATGATTTTATTTTTTCTAATCTTTATTCTAACCAAGAAGTCACTCGGGGTGCATCGTCAACAACAAAAAGATAAAACATGTACAACTAGATAAATTATGATATCAGTCAATACTCAAGGCCATGCTGAAGAAAGTCATGCTGGTGTTAAAGAGTCGGGTTACAGGAGTTTTTCATGTCTCACACACTTCCTCTGTGGAGTCTAGGGGGCAGTCCAGGACAGAGCTGGACCTCTTGACCAGTCTCTTCCTCTCTATAATGCTAACGTTAGCTAACTAAACTATGCTGTAACAGAAAGTACAGCTGATGTTGACAGGGATGCTGTTCTCTTTCCAGGTATTTGCTTGACCTCATGACGGCCCTCAATGAGTAAGTAACAGCAGAGCTCTTGAAGATGTTGCTATTGAGAATTTAAATGTAATTTTTCAGTGCTGCGAGCACCACCTCAATTATATTGGTGGAGGCAGAAATGTCAGACAGTACCCGTGCTTTCTGTTCTCTTGTAATTTCTGTGAACTGACCCTTAAAAAATGACTTGACATGTGGTGACAGAGCAAGAACTTGGAAAGCATTACCTGGGTCACTTCCCTCTCCACCTCCCAGCTGGTCTCTGTATCTGCCACCAACAGGCTCCACCTCCCAGCTAATCAGGATCAGCAGCAATGAATGAGACACAGGGAGAGCCTGGAGAACCTGGTCACTGACCCAGACATCAAACTGTAGCTCGGCCGCAAACCAAGCTGGAAGAGGACGGAAACAGGTGAAAGCCTCTGGAAAGACTTTTAACAAAATAACAGGAGACTGACAGACAAAGACAGGCGCAGAGAGATCTACCTCCAGCTTCTTACACCATCTTGAATAACCATCCAGCCAACTCTGGGACCCCTCACACACCTTTCCAGATAAACAGGACAGAAGAGGAGGAAGAAGAAGAAGTGTGTTTAGAGGTAAGTGGGGCAGGTGAACATGCGTTGGAGGCCGAGAGCTTAGCCTGTAGCCAGGCCACAGTGCTCTGCTGTAGCTTTAGGCCAAAGCCTCTTACTGCTCTTCGTCCTGTGCCAGCACTTAAAGGCGCCATTATATACCCTTCAAGTAATTACAGTTGGCTGTAGTGTGTATGTATTTGTTGCATCAAGTCTTTCTTGACTTGCAATTAAGTTTTTAATTAAATTAGAGATTACATCTTGTCAGATAAGACAACAGTTTAAAGTGTCCCCTGAAACAGACCAAAAAAAAAGCACAGAAAGTAACTTTAGAAGCATTAAAGGATTTTAGTAGGAACTATAAAAGTGGAAGGAGGCTGCCAAGATGAACCATATAGTCAATGAAGTGTCAAAAAAAAGAAAACGCGTGTCCCAGAGGCTAAGGTGACGTCTTCAAATGTATTGTTTTGTTAAAAAAAAAAAAAAAAGTTGAAAACCTAAAGATATTTAGTTTGTTGTGAGCTATGACAATGAAAAACATCAAATGTTGTCATTTGAGAACTGGAAAACAGAGAATGTTTGGCAATTTCTTTATTATTTCTGCTTGAAAAATGACTGAAACAACTGTCAGATTACTGTGTTGCTTGAGTATCGATTCATCGTTTAATTGACAATGTTTCCACTTCTTAGCCTTTTACAGAGCTTTTTACTGCATGGTCGTGAACATGAGATCCACTTAAACACTCCCGAAAGGTTATTAAATGGACCTCACGTAAGGAGTTTTGGAAAGGTGTCAAGAATCTTTTGAATGTAAACATTCAAAACCAAGAAACTCTGTAGACACAATAAAAACAGCTGAGAGTATGACAAAATAAACTAATACAATCATTATGAGTGCTTAAAATGTTGTTGTACAATCATATCAGTGATTTTACATAAGCGATGCTGACCATATAATGAACCGAGTATTATGACCCACTTCCTCGTTTGGCTTTGGCCTCACTCTTTCTGCTGCTGAGCTCAGAAAAATGTGAATTAGCTTTAAACAAAGCACCAGTTCAGGACAACTGCCTCCCTCCTCTGAGCTGCAGTTTGTCTATCACTGATAATTAATGCTTAATGCTGGTACACCGCAATTCACATATTTGATTTATTGCAGAGACTTAGATGAGAAGATTGATGCCACTCACGTTTATGTCTCTGTGTTAAATATATAATATAATATCCTAATAAGATTAGTTTAGCTTAGCGCAGAGACTGGAATCAGGGGGAAACACATAAAAAGCATGAATCATCATTTTAATGTGGGTTTTTGTAGAAATTGAACAAATGACAGCTGACATGGTAATTAGTGAGCTTTAGAGCCGCTGGTAAGCACAGTTTGTTACCTTTGGACAGAGCCATTCTAGCTGTTTTCCAAGTTTCCCAACTTTATGCTGAGCTAACAATCTTCTGGCTCCAGCTTCATATTACACAGACACACATAGGTATCAGTCTTGTCATTAAACTTTCTCTGCAAGCTTAAAGTAAGCAGTTAAATAGATGTCAAATACTTTAACAGGAATGTTGATCATTTGATTACGCACATAATTTTTGAAAACGTCAGAAAATAACATGCAACAACGTAACAGGAAGAGACACATATTTGGTTAAAATGATGTGAACAGTAAGTAAAATAGCTGCATGGGGAATTGAGGAGCGTCTAGTAAACGTTGAAGAAAACATCTTAATGGAAGTAGTTGTGCTTCTTAATGAAAAAAGAAGCACAACTGAAAGAAAAATGGGCAAAATTGACATAAAGCAAGACTCAAAACAGTGAAAATGAATGAGCCGTTTCTATTTCTTATTATTTGATAAAGATTTAAGTGGACTGGGACTTCTACTAGTAACTATCAGATAAATAGATTTGAGATGTGAGTATTGTATATGGCTTAGAAAATTTTAAAGTAGAAGTATAAAACTGCATCAAATTTAATAATAGAAATTATGAAGTACAAGTAGCCCAAAATTGGATTTTGCACTTGACTTGACTTACTTCCATAACAGCATTAATATTTTAAAGTTAAGATTCACTTCTGTGCATTGTTTTTTGCAGAGACTGAACCACAGAACTCATGGAAGACATGGAAACATTAAACTTTCTTGGTCGATGATGAATTCCTCACACCTCTCGGTGCCTCTGAGTCCCTGCCATGTGAGTCAGAACCAATACACATACTGCACACGTGCTTATTAGAAAAGAATTAAAGGCCACACACACAGATTAGCAGCCAAGGCATAATCAAGATTGCTTTTGGCCATTACATGAAAATCTCTGACCAGGTCGACATGGGGGCTCACGAGCTCTGAAGACAGAGAGTTGAGGTCTTGAACTCTTTGGTCTAATAAAACATTTCTGTTGCACTTGAAGAAATACCTTTATTTTTATGGACAATAATTGCACAGTAGAAGATTTGTCAACAGCCAGAGAAATGGTGAAGTGCTGTGAAGAGAATCAGTAGATCTTGGGATATCTGTGAAGCTACTTTCATTCATTCATTATTCAAACTAAACGTTGGCTTAGCATCTTAAGTGCAGTTGTATAACACTTAACCTTCATTTAGGGTCTTGGCAAATGATAATATAGCAAACAATGAACAATAAAATCATCAAATATGAGCTGATTATAGAACTAGGAGTAAGTAAGCACCTGGCAAGTCACACTTTACTGACATTGCATCAGAGTTTCTCAGTCTGTTCTGGTCCATAAGCTTGTTTTTTAGCAACGCTGGTCAGTCCAAAAATTTGGTCTGGCTAAAATGTCATCAACTTTTGCATGGATTGCCATGAAATTTTATTGTTCCCCGGCGATGTAGCCTAATAACTTTGATGATTTTCATCTAGCACCACCACCAAAAGCATGATTTGTCTAATACGTTAGCAAAAAACTGCAAAAGTCCAAAGTTTCCAGAAGGCTCAGCTCTACTTTGTGTATAGCATTGCAGATGTTAGCATGCTAACAAGCTAAGAAGCAAAACATTATAACTGCTAAACATCAGCATGTTAGCATTGTTGCTGCGCGCATGCTAGCATTTAGCTCAAAGCAACCCTGTGAGTAATTACAACCTCACAGGCTGCGGGTGAATAGTCAACAAAATGATGTCCTATTTCCTTTCCTAAACACTTTTCCTTGACCTCGAAGGAAATCATTGTGAGGTCAACCGCTGTGCACAGAGAATCTGACTGCACTTATGCTAAGCTACATAGCCACTTTCCTTAGTATGTAGAGTTTTTTTTTTTTTTTTTTTACATTTTTCTTTCTACATTTTCTTTTTTGCAACACATGACGTGCATGAGCATGGCGAGCACTCCAAACTGATTCCACTGAAATGATAATATACCTGTGTACAAGGAAATAATATTATATTTATATTATGAAGTATAGGCTTGTGTGTGCATGCTAATGTTTTGGGTTTCTAAATTGAAAAATGGGGTTGTGGATACAGTGAAGTCCACTCTAAATTTAAGCACAGATCTATAGGTCTGTGTTTGGGACAGTTGCCAGATTGGCACCCTGTAGTTCTGGATAAGAGGCTCTGTCTTGGCATTAACTGAGCATACTGTGACTGCATATGGATCGACTTGGCTGGAAATGAACTGCATACTATTTAAAGCAGTGCCGGTTTTCTAGTCCTCTTGTTCAAGATGAATCTGACATAGATTCCTTTAATTTACAGTGAGGCACATCCAACTAAATGTTAATCTACTTATTGAACCACTAATAGATCATTAATACACTTAGCCCCTCCCCCCACACCACATGAGTTATCTTTATCACTCATACAGTGTGGAGTTTTTTCAGCCACACAAGTTATTTATGTTGCCAAGTTGTTTTGAATTTCCTAAAAGGAATTAGCATGTAAAAAAAAAAGTCATGTCAGTTCCATTTCACCTTTCATTCAATCACCATTCAGTCATTCAACTCTGCTCTAATAGTTCAGATATATGCATTTGATTTCATTATACCTCCTAAATGGACTGAGTACAGCATTTAAAATGGGGTATTTGCTCACAAGCATGGACTGCAGCAGAAACTACATTTTTTAGTTTTTACTTAACATGTTACTTTTTACACTTTAATCTTTAAATATATTACGTTTACATCTGCAAAATGTCAAAAGACTCAAAATTATTCTCCTACTTTTGAGTGACACAGTTAACTAGAAACAAAAGGGTCAGCACACTGCATCCAGTACTGTACCATCGTCATTGTTAATGAGGGTTAATGAAGAAAGGCGGCTCAGTGGGGGGAAAAAATGATTCAGCGGTCATAACTGCAACAACTATGGCTCGTACTTAAGTGATGGGATTAGCCCCAGGAATCCAAGTAAGCCTTTAACAGACCCTTTAACCCCCCTCCCTCCCCCACGTCCAGCTGAACCACATGGCTGATTGTGTCTGCTCTGACCCTGCAATGTCTAAATGAATGTGGAATGGTGTGGATTGAACTGTTCATCTTGGACACACGTCATTGGTGGATTACTGGCCTCCTGCTTTCGCGACATGTTTGATAATAGTATATACAATTGATCGAATGTGTCTTGTAGTTCATTGTTTTGGTTAGCATGCTACCTGCCACTGGTAGCAGCTAAATAGTCAAATATTTCTCTCTGGAGTTGGCGGAGACCAAAAACAGATCTAAAAGGAGACATTCATCACATCTTCATCATATTTAATTTAGATATATCTATATATATCTATATATATATATATATTCATATATTTCTATATATTTTGGTCATTTATATTAAGTAAAAAGAAGTCAGATCTGCTGCTCATAAGTGGCGGAAAAGTTAGAAAACAAAGTCTTGTAGCATCTGTAAAGATTAAGTGATGTAATAACATTAAATGCTATGTTGTGCTGTTTTTTGCATTAAACTGTCACTAATGACACTAGTGACAGTTTTCTTGGAGGTGGTTTTGTCTTTCTGTGTTCAGCCATGGTCACTACTTATGCTAACTTAGTACGTCCTTAGAAAATTGATAACAGTTCAGTACTAAGCATTGTTGTCAGTGTCTGTACATTATTATTTACATTTACATCTTACTAATTCTGATGAAGCAGTTTGTTCTTTGTTTTATGATGTCTTTTTCTTCTTTGCAGAGCCCACATACGGTGACCTCTGATGTCCTGGCATCAACCCAAGGCTGAACCATGGTCATACTACAGCAGGTTTGTTATATAAGTTGGGTAGAAAGTTGGGTAGAGTTACGAAATAACTCTAGATTGCTATGGTACGTGGTAAACTTGTTAGCTGAGCATGCTAACATTTCCAGATTTTGGTCTGGTGTTGCTCTGACAGTTCAAAACACACAGTTTCTGCCCGTGTAGAGATCCAAAGACAGACATGCTACTGTTGCTAAGTTGTGATTGGACAATTACTGTCCAGACAGTCAATCATCTCTTTTCTTTACTGTGTCATAGACAGTTCATTCCCTGTCTCACAGTTGAAGTTTTTCACTCACCAATGATGTATATACTGATACCCGTTCTCCTGTTTGCCCATTTCAAGGGTGTCTGAGTTTTGGATGTTGGAAAGAGGGCAGAAAGTAAACTCCTTACATCACCATTGTAGGTGACACTGTTCATGAAAAGCCTGCCTAAAACCCAGATAAGCAGAAGGCAATTATAATATCAGCAAAAGATTAGATGGAAGTTGATAAATAAATGAGGTTCTTGCAACAGCAAAGTCAGACACATTATAATGGATTAATTATAAAGCAAAGCAAAGGGTGCTACCGGCATAGTATGTAACATTTCTGCATATGTCTAAAAACTAGTACGCCCATGTTGAATGGCTTATTAAGTTGTGTACTTAGATTACTGCCTTGTTCAAGGTAACAATGTGCATTTGGTCGCCTGTCAATGGCATCATATCCCCTTCACTCTGTCTAACGTCTGGGGAAACCAAGGATACGTCAGAGAGTGAGGAAGGAAGGGGGTCAGCGAACCTGACTAAGCAAAATGTGAATAAAACTTTAACACATTACCTCATCTGTGAACATTATTTCTGTCTCAGTCATGTCAGACAGATTCTTGTTGATAATAACAAGAAAAAAATCACTAACACCATTTAACAAATGCAAAACATTGACAAAATTCTTTTCAAATCACTCATACGTGTTACCTAAAAAATAATCTCTCCTTTGAGGCCCATTGTTCTTTCTTTTTTATTTTGGATTTAGTGGACACAGACTTATCTACTTACATTTATGTTCACAGTACTCCCTTTAAATTCCCAACAACACTGTGCTAATGCAAGTTTTGCATAATCTTTACAATATTTATTGTAATATATGATGTGTTAGTTTTGCAGTCTACACATCTATCAGTGCATGTTTGTAAGGCTTGAGTTTGTCATTGTGGGACAGCCACAGGGGTCAAAATTAAGTGCAAGTGCAACAGATGACATCTAAAGTATGACAAATGACGTTAAATATACTGGATGACAAAGTAAGAATGTGTGCACTGTTGTTTCACATTTCAGTAGCTTTGTCTGTATAAATACAGACAAATGTCTCCTCCGTCAGTCTGACGTGGTTACCCTCATATCAGGCCATCAATAGTTTCTCTTTTATAACAAGATCCTGGTGCCTTTTTCCCCCCAGAGTCCTGTGGGGCATGACTCAGACACACTGCGCCATTTCAGTCTCGGCTCACAGTCTCAGCTATGAATCTCATTCAATGGGCGACATCTGGATGTTGTTAAATGGAAGTAAAAATAGCATCTTTAAGGTCATGGTCTAGACTGTAGGGGTGAATGCTGAGATTTGTGCTGCAGCTTTTCTTTATACTGAGCATCCAAACAAACATTGGAAATCTGTGGGTGTTTTTAGAAAGTAGAAACGTGGCCATGGTGGTTTACCTGTTGGAGTATACCGCCCAGGTACGAAAGGCTGGGTCCGTACCACAGTGGCCTGTGGACATCATGCTGCTGTCACCACCTTGTTCTCTACGTGGTCAGATTTTAAGCCTTTTCCAGACTTAATCCTCCCATTCAGAGAATTTGCAGCTGAAAAAGTTGGAAACTGTGGCCCTGTGATGCAACTTTATTTCCTTGTTATTCAACATACATAATGAAATAAAAACAGGCACAAAAAACAGGAAGATTATAGGAGAACAAATGACATGATAAAAGTAACACATAACTACTAGCTCACAGACACTCACCTGTGGTTGCTGTTAAAACTTGTCGATTAGTTCCTCCTCCTCTTTTGTCCAGTTTTGTGTTGGTTTATTTAGTGTAAAATTATCCATATTTTTTTTTTACGAGAGCTGTGTTTTATAATGCAGGGCGACTATGTGTGGTTGGACCTTAAAACGGGCAGAGAGTTTGACGTTCCTGTGGGAGCCGTGGTCAAACTCTGCGACTCCGGACAAATCCAGGTTCTTGATGATGAAGGCAGGGTAAGTCGGCATCACAATAAAATCACACATCTTGTCTGTTTACTGTAACAACTGTTCCTTTTATCCTGTATTTTTATTAGTCATGAGATTTCTTTTATTTCTAATTGGTAATAATACAACTGTTTCTCCAAGTTAATTGTTTTTACCTTCAAACCAAGCGGTTAAGGTAATCCGGCTCATACTGCTTGTGTTTCTCGCCCCTGATGCAGCAATAAGTTCCTGCATCTCAGTACAATGTTATAATAACCAATAGAAATGATGACCAAAACTAGCTAAATAAGACCCAGATTGTAATAAACCAGAATCTTTCAGGCCACTGTCCTTCTAATCTCTTCTGACGTGTTTCCATGCTCACACAGGAACACTGGATTTCCCCTCAGAATGCCACCAACATTAAGCCCATGCACCCAACTTCCATCCACGGGGTGGAAGACATGATCCGTCTGGGTGACCTTAATGAAGCCGGCATCCTCCGCAACCTGCTCATTCGCTACAATGAACGCGTCATCTACGTCAGTACCGCTCGTGTCTGTAAAGAGCACACAAATGTTTACAGTCACCTACAGTATAATAGGAACATAGAGAGCTTTTCCCTGGCAATTGTCCACAGCTCAGTTGAGATCTTATTCAGGTTAAGCTGTTTACTTGTACCTCCAATACCCTGTTTACTATAAATAAACCAATTAACAGAATGTCCCTACGCTTTGACAAATACGAGAGGGGATAGAAACAAGCATTTCTACAGAGGCACACTGAATTTAGCAAAGATAAAACATTTAGCAGACAATTAACTAATTGATTATCTGATTGATTGAGCATTTGGGGGTATTTTTTGACAGAAATTACACAAATTAACTGATCCCAGCGTCTAAAGTGAGACTATTTTCTGGTTTCCATACTTTATGACCCAAACTAAATATCTTTGAACGAGACAAGTCACCATGGGTTTTGTTAGCTTGTGTGAATTTTTGAATCCCTATTCATTTGTGAATTCAAATTCACTTACTCTCATAATGACGAGGAGTTGCATAATATTCTGTGACCTAATTAGAAATTTATGTTATTGTATGCTTAACGTTATGTGTATGTAAATTAGGTATAACATTTTGATGGTGTGGATGCATTTTAAATGGATGACTTTGTATCCATGAAGCATCTTGTACTGGTTTAGCTGCTCGTCAAAGAACAGAGGTACTTTGAGCAGATCTCTCGGAGTGATTTCTGCTTGAACAGTCTGACTTTAGATGCTTGTTTAATACCAATACTCATAATAATACCATCTACATTATTCAGTGACAAAGTCCCGGTGTCTCAAACCAAGGAGGGAATAAAAACAATTTAAATCAGGTCGAACCATCACGTCTTGCCAAATAGTGATAATAGATAACTACCTTATGAGATTATTGTGCAATAGTTTCTCTCTCAAGTGGAGATTTCAGACTATCTAACTAAGGTTACTGATGGTAGTATTAGGTAATAATAATCATAGGGGTTAAAAGGGAATTCTTTGTCCTTCGTACACAGCTTCTTGTCACCCAAACTGAGCTGATCTGTGGCACAGTGTGCCTGGTCACACCTGTTTAGGAACTTTAATCAAAGCAGATTTAAATAGGTTTACTGTGAATATCGTCTAGTAGTTGACGCTTAACAGCTCATTAGAAGAACAGAGGGATAAACTCCTAAAACCTTGTAGTTTGGTATGTATTTCTTTGTCCAGGTTAGTTCTATAATGTTTTTTTGGTTGTTTGTTCTCTCTCTCCATGTAGACAAATTGTGGTGGAAGGGTGAGTATGAAATTGAACCAGAAAGATTTGTATGACCAAAAAGCTAATATGGTTTTGCGATGTCACATCTTTCCTAACATATTTTTTTCCTTTTTTTCTGTCTAATATATTTATTGTATTTAACATGTCAGTACCGTAACCGTGGGTGGTAAGAGCAGCCATGGATGTAATTTTCTTAATTTTACTCCCATTATCTAGTTTATTTGTCTACCATTCGTGCACAAATCCTCCTTCTCAAAGCTAATTCTTTCAAATTCAATTTCCTCATGCTGAAAGCAGTCAAAGACATCCGATCATGAATTTGTTCAGTGAACTCGAAGGTACAAGCTATGGGACTTGTAGTCCCTTGGTGCCATAGAAAATGCATATTTGGGTGATGTCTGCATAATTAAGAATTATGCAATTATGAAATTATTGTTTTGCCTAATTTGACCGAATGGATAATAATAGAATAATAATAATAAATAAAGAGGTCCAAGGATTGAGCTTTGAGGAACTCCACATGTTCACGTTGGTCCACTTATACACATAGTAGACTTTCAGTTCTGGAGATTGGATATAAAATTATCTCAACATGACATCAACCTCACTTTAATTCATTTGTCATACTGGCAACTGACAATAAACAGTAGGTAACCCACAGTTGTTTTATATACTGAATTACACCTTTATCAGGCAGCAAATCTTTGGTCCATGATCACGAGGAACAAAGGTTTTTCTTGATGTTTTATGTGTAAAATTGTGCTTTCATTCATGGCATCTCTTGGTTTCCATATGTTACATTCCAACCTTTCCTTGCTTTATTAATGACTGATTTTAAGTCTTGCTTAGGTACTAACAATTTATTTTGTCTCCAGCTTCTTAAGTAGCTTTTTAAAGCATCTTGAAACACATTTGGATGACTAGATCCATGATAAATACATGACTATAATTCTTGCAGATTTGCTGCAAGAATTATAGTCATGGATTTTCATGTGATTAATGCAATTGACTCCTTGAGTTCCTCTAGTTCATTGTTAAATTGTCCAATCAGTTGAATTAGATCAGTAATCGCTTATTATTAGAAAGCATCAAAGTGATAGGGGCAAATAAAGTACAATCATATCTAGAATTATCCTGTATATTTTATTTGAAATATATTCAGATATTCTGTCTTTGAAATGGATGATATTTAAGAAATAATAATAATATTTGTGGTCTTTTCAATCATCCACTCTTGTGTTTTTGGCTTTCTGCAGACATATACAGGCTCAATCCTGGTAGCAGTCAATCCCTACCAGCTGCTACCCATCTATACTGCAGACCAGATCCGCCTCTACACAAATAAGAAGATAGGGGAGATGCCGCCACACATATTCGCCATAGCAGACAACTGTTACTTCAATATGCAGCGGAACAACAAGGATCAGTGCTGCATCATCAGGTATGTGTGAACGTTCACTCAAAGTGAAGAACACACATCATTCATAAACAAGAGGTTTACACCAACACAACAGGACACTTTCCAGTATTAAAAGATTGAAAAGTCGGGAACCAATAAACTACTACTGTGTATAAAGTGAAAACTCTCTCTTTATCTCTGTACCAGAGAAAAGGAAAGTGTGTCTGTGTTTTGTACGAGTGTGTAACAGTCTTCTCTGTGTGACAGCGGTGAGTCTGGAGCTGGGAAGACAGAGAGCACAAAGCTGATTCTGCAGTTCCTCGCCGCCATCAGTGGTCAGCACTCCTGGATAGAGCAGCAAGTCCTGGAGGCCACGCCCATCCTTGAAGGTCAGACAGCTGCAGTGTTTTTACACTTCATCTCAAAAGAACAATTAAAGCTGAAAAGAAATATGTTAAATCTAGCTGTTCTGGAGCTTTTGGTCGTATTAAACGATCTTCAGCAGATAGAGTTTGCCCAGTTTGTATGTAAATATAGATTTCCCTTATTAATTTAAGGACCTCCTTAAACTAATAAGATTTAGACCTCACATCACCACATCACAAGTTAGATCAAGCTACCCTTCACCTACCTACCTCTGTGATTTTTCCCCATCACCTCACTATGCAGTTTGTCAATTCATTCAGCTTTTGGCAATGCCAAGACCATTCGAAACGACAACTCCAGTCGTTTTGGAAAGTATATCGATATCCACTTCAACAAGCGAGGGGCCATTGAAGGAGCCAAGATAGAGCAGTACCTGCTGGAGAAGTCTCGCGTATGTCGACAGGTGAGACATCGGATCATAGTTTATACAACTCTGTCCTGATCAAACACATCCTCAATGTCAGTAAAGAAAACAGTAATAACTTCAGACCTTTTTGGATCAGTTTTGTTTGGTTAGATTGCTCATAGATTACTCACAAACTGCTCATACATTTTAGGGGTGTAGTGATACCTGTAAACACACAGTACAGTCTCCAAAGTTTAAAAATTAACTTTATTTTTTATTTCCTCCAGGCTTCAGATGAGAGGAACTACCATGTGTTTTACTGTATGCTGAAGGGGATGGCCCCAGAGATGAAGGCCAAGCTGGGCCTGGGCCTCGCCACAGACTACTCCTACCTCACCATGGTGAGTCTGCTGCTGTGTGTGAGACCATTCATACTGTACATGTACAAAGAGAACTGGATCCATTCACATCCACATCCAGTGTAGTATGTTCTGTTAACAAATACACATACCAATATATTTATTCATACTTAACATTAGAATGTCGCGGTCACAGTTAGCTAGAATATTGTCTTGTTAGCATTATAATATATAACCCATGTGTGTTACTTTTTGCTGATGACACTTGCTTCTCTTTCATTAAAATGTCTCCAAACTTTCATTTGAAGAAAATCCAGGATAAGATGATGTTTTCAAACGTCTTAAATTAAACAGACTTTCTTCAAATATGAATATTTTACTTTTATGTTATATACTCCCAAAAGCAATTGTACATTCTTGCCATTTCATTGGAAGCTTTCGAGTGTGCCGCCTTCTTCGCATGATTTGAGTGATTCAAGCTGGAGTTGCCTCATTGCTGCTTCCTGTAGCCAATGGGGGGAACACACTCACTATAACTAAGAACTACAGTCGCTGTGGGTGCTTTTTCTTTGTCACCCACAGGGACAGAGTGAGAATGAAAACAAATTTTGATTATTTTACAAAAATAAGAAAAGCACATTCGAGAGGCCAAAAACCATTTTTTTTCTCAAAATGAGAATTTAAGAATAATAAGAATAGTTTTCTTTCCTTTCCATTCAACTAACTCAATTACAACAAAACTAACAACTAAAGATCTGTCTAAGGACTAAGGATCTGTCTTTTACCTTCCAGGGTAACTGTACAACATGTGACGGTCGTGACGACCTGAGAGATTACTCGAGCATCCTGTCCGCCATGAAGGTCCTCATGTTCACTGAGACAGAGAGCTGGGAGATTTCCAAGCTGCTGGCAGCCATCCTGCACATGGGCAACCTGTGCTTTGAAGGTACGATGAACTGCCCGTACACTTAACTTATAAGGATATGTTTTTGTTGACAATTCTGTTGTAATTTTAGAGGCCATGTTTCGTGGTGGACTGCACAATATTAAGAGGTGTTTCTTACTGTATACTGCGTCAGTGGAAAAAATCACATGGTAAATACGTAGAGATCTGTTAGGAAAACAATGTCCTTGATTTGTTTGTTCCTCAGCGCGTACCTATGACAACCTGGACGCCTGTGTGGTTGTGAGATCTCCTGACCTGATCACAGCTGCTTCACTCATGGAGGTGTGTATGTGTGTGTGCACTACAGTCTACACATTGATCTGTGAATGGAAGACCAAATTCATATGTACCAGAAAAATTAATTATCTGCTTAAAATCCAGCAATATCTCTGTGTTAAGTAATGTGACGTGGGTTTATTGCAATAAACTGGATTAATGCAGCACTTTTGTTTTGTTGTTTTTGTTTCCTTATTATTAGCAACTAACCATATTTGTATTATTTTCTGGATTAATAGATTTGTTGTTTGGTCCATCCAAAGCCCAATATGTCGTTCTCAGATATCTAATATAAATGTCATAGAGGACTAAAGTAACCAGAAAATACTGGACAAAAGTTGGACATCTTTTTTAAAAAAATGATTTAAATGATTGATTGATTATGAAAATAGTTGGTTTAATTCATTTAATTTCAGTTTAATAGTTGATAACTAATCAGTTAATCAGCCAATTGTTACAGCTCTACTTATATCATAGCTTTTTTTATGTGGCTTATTGTGGATTGCAGGTGGAGCCCAAGGATGTAATGGTGTGTTTGACCACACGAACTCTGATCACACGTGGTGAAAGTGTCACCACGCCTCTCAGTGTGGAGCAAGGCCTGGATGTCAGGGATGCTTTTGTCAAGGTACTAATACAGAATACAGACAAATACAGAAATATCCAGAGAAACGTTGGCATTTTGTTTTAATTAATTAGTTATTAATCAGGTTTTAATTTTCTGTCAGTTAACTTTATTAAATAACTAACCATTTCAACTCTACAAAGGTGAGATTTACTGTTTGACTGGCCGACTGATAGTGAAGCCGTGTATTCTGATTAACCATGAGTTTCCTCTTCCAGGGGATCTACGGGCGTCTGTTTGTCTGGATTGTGGATAAGATCAATGCTGCCATATACAGACCTCCATCCTGTGAGAGCAGCATCGTGCGCCGATCGATTGGGTTGCTGGACATCTTTGGCTTCGAGAACTTTATTGTCAACAGGTGATTCATTCTTATTAAAAAACGTCATTATTTATCCATTCATATAACATAGAAAAATGTTGTTTGTACCATAGTTTCTATTGTCAAACAGTGTTGTTACTTCCATCTTTGTTTGACTTTGATTTTTCTTCTGTGTAGTTTCGAACAGCTCTGTATCAACTTTGCCAACGAGAACCTGCAGCAGTTCTTCGTACGGCACGTTTTCAAACTGGAGCAGGAAGAGTACAACCTGGAGGACATCAGCTGGCAGCACATCGAATTCACAGACAACCAGGACGCACTCGACATGATCGCCAACAAACCCATGAACATCATCTCCCTCATCGATGAAGAGAGCAAGTTCCCAAAGGTACAACACAAGGGAGTGTGTTTGGCAATTTAAACAATATAGTTATAAATATCAAGTGGATGAATAAAACAGTGCATAGTTCAGTGATATATTGACTTACTGATATGCTGGTCTTGTTTTGGTCCATTTCTAGCGACTATTCAGTATAAGAAACAGATTTATGTAATCGTTTCTGATGTTTACTGATGCATGTTTCTTTGTCGTCTATCAGGGAACTGATGCTACGATGCTGTATAAGCTCAACTCACAGCACAAGCTCAACTCCAACTACATACGTCCTAAAAACAGCTACGAAACCCAGTTTGGCATCCAACACTTTGCTGGTGTGGTGCATTACGAGACCAAAGGTGCGTTTTGTTTCATCAGTGTTGTTTTGTTTTGTGCTCCTTCTTCTCTCACTCCTCTCTGGTTTGCGATGACTTTTGGTGGTTTTGGCTCAGGAGAGGATTCTGTCAAAATAAAAGTCAGATGAGACGTGACAAGCAGTCCAATCCAAAAACGCACAAACAAACCCTAACCAAGACGCCACGTCAATCCAAAATGACTTCATGCTTACAGCTCTTAGAGCTACAGTACAGTACATGTAGTAGGCTGTGTAAGATTTTCCCTCTCCGTCCTCTTTCAGGGTTCCTGGAGAAAAATCGAGACAGCCTCCACACTGACATCATCCAGCTCGTCCACTCATCCAAAAACAAGTTCATCAAGCAGATCTTTCAGGCTGATGTTGCCATGGTGAGACCAACAAATACTGTAATACCACTTCCGCGTGCATTACTTGAAATGGTGGACTAACATGTTTTACCTCCTTTTTTTACGTTTGCTGTGACCTTTAAGGTGTCACCGGTGACTTTTGCCTCCCTTCTTAGTCTTTTACTAAGGGCACAGCCCTCCTCTCACTCTGCTCTCTCTTCTCTGTCTTTTCCTCTGACATCAGTTTCTGTGTGGCTATCAGCAGCCGAGCACCCCCACTCCAAAGGTAATCATCGGCCTTTAGTGACATGTGGTCACTCAAAATGTGGTCACTCGAAAACCCAATGTCCCCCCCCCCCCCCCCCCCCCCCCCCACACACACACCCACCCAGTGAATCCAAATATCCACGGTGCAGCTGCAGATAACAGCACACACCCCTTCTTTAAGCTCTTCTCTTTATCCTCCAGGTGTGCAGTTTGTTGTAACAGAAACCAGAACGAAATACACGTTTATATGATAAAAAAAAAATTTGCATGCAGTTGATGAAAAATTAACCAGCAAACTCTCTGACATGCACTTCTCAGTCCTTGTCTATCTTATCCTGTCAGGGTTCAAAAACTTTCAGAGAACTGAGGGGCTTTAAAAGCACAAAGTCCTGTCGTGTTTTCTCTTTGGCTTAACTGAAAGGATTATATTGAAGATAGCTGTCAGAGATTTTGCTTTCTGTTTGGTTTGTCTGTTGTGTACAGTAGTAATGTCTGTGTGCACCCTGTGCTTTAGTTGTGTACCACTGCGTGAACATCTGTCTGGTGTTTTATCCTCAATATACCATTAACAAATCCTGATTGTCTCCAACAGTCTGAGGCCGGTCTGTGTTTTTCACTCTGCAGAAGCAGAAACAATAGATCAGTTAAAATATGTTTTCAGTTAAAACATATTAAGGGATATCTCTAAGCACCATTAACAAGTCAGTAACACTGCTTTTAGTTCTTAGTCTGTAGGAGTCTGATGTGTGTCAGCATTTCTTTTATCTCCAATAACAGTGACAAATCTTCCCATCACCGCTCCGTCATGCATCTGTCATTCGGACAGTGTCTGTGCTAGAAAACATGTTGCGACAGCAAGCACCAGTCTGCACATTTTCCAGTGTTTAATGCAGTGATTTTGATCAATTTTGATACTTGAATGTAGAAAATATACATGTTGCCTTGTTTTTTTAATGTCACACATTTTTTGAAACACTATGCTTGATTAGTTTGATTAATTTCAGAGTGCAATACAACTGTGGTAGATACAGACAGCTGTACACGTGTATTTGTTATGATTTTATTACTTATAATCAAAAACTAGCAAGTCGACAACTTTGCTAACATCAAGCAGGTGCAGCAACACAAGACGTAGCAGCCAGCTAATATTATACTTCCAGCCGTTCTCCTTTTTTTCTTCTAGAATAGTTCCACTGGTTATAGATATTTGTTCTCTTATGCTGGTGTTTTATATATTGCCACCTTGTGTGCGTGTGTGTCTGTTTGTGTGTTTGCAGGGTGTCGAGACGAGGAAGCGCTCTCCCACTCTGAGCAGTCAGTTCAAACGTTCACTGGAGATGCTGATGAGGACTCTCAGTGTGTGTCAGCCGTTCTTTGTTCGCTGTATAAAACCCAACGAGTTCAAAAAACCAATGGTGAGAACAATTTTTTGTATGCGTACGTTAGAATTCCTGCATGTTCCTCACAAAACACAAAAACTTTACGTGTTTATTTTACAGGTTCAAGGTTGCGTTGATTTGAAGTATCTTTCTGAATTTTTGTCTCTGTTGAGTACAAATAGGTGTAAACTGCCTAGAAACAGCTCATTATTAGCACACTGTACAAATGAAATCACAAGTTGTGTTTATACTGGAGGTTATCTGCAGGACAACCAGTGGAAAATTCATGAAGTAACTGCTCCCACCCAAAAAAATAGTCCATAACATAACTGATTTTTTTTAATCTTTGGATAGAGTCAGGCTGTTTCCTATGTTTCTAGTCTTTGTGCTAAGTTATCCTGCTGTAGCTTCATATTTACCATATATTAGATTAATCTCATCATTATGAGCATGAAAGCTCATAAGTATATTTCCCAAAACGTGGAAGTATTCCTTGAAGAATGACAAAGTATAAACACCTGTACAGGTTTATTTATTAAACTATCTGTTGTCTCTTTGTAACTCGACTACATTTAGCTTCCATTTACTTCAGCGTTCATAAAATATCACATTGCCCTCTTGAGTAGAATTTTTTGCTGTCACCCTGCTTTTGAAATTCTCTTTGTTTTTCAGTTATTTGACAGAGAGCTGTGTATTCGTCAGCTACGATACTCCGGCATGATGGAGACCATCAGGATCAGACGGGCCGGTTATCCCATCAGATACAGCTTTGCAGAGTTTGTGGACCGTTACAGAGTCCTCATGCCTGGCATCAAACCTGCACACAAACAGGTCAACAACACCACCACAGCCGTCTGTTACATTTCTGTTCCTCTTGTCTTCTTCAGTCCTGATTAAACCTGTTTAAATTAGCTACCAGCAACATTATTAAACGGTCACTTCACCAAACTACACAAATATATATATTTTTTACATTGGCTAACCTCAAATTGTGTTGCTGAAAACACTGAAAGTTTTTCAGTGTTTTTCAGTGTGAGTGTAGTCCTTACATGAAAAAATATGAGCTAGAGTCAGGGCATGGTTAGCTTAGCTTAGCTTAAAGACTGGAAGCAGGCTCACATTCATGGTGCAATGATTGCTAAGATTTTTCAACATGACTTTCTTCTAAATCAAATTAAGATATTCCTTGTTTAATATCAACACAGGAGTGAAGCTGGACTCTTATATGATGTTTACCAACATCTATCCTAGCTGTGTAAGACTATAACTTCAGCTGATTGTAATAGAGTATTTCCTTAATGCAGTAAATATTTGCAACACAATTTTTTGACATCATACAGTATGTGATGAGTCTTAAAAGAGTTGTTACTGGTCCAGGAGTCGCCACTTTAACATAGTTTTCTCTCCTTCCAGGAAAACCTACGAGGGACCTGCCAGCAGATAGTCCTGGCCCGGCTGGGGAAATACGACGACTGGCAGATCGGGAAGACCAAGATTTTTCTAAAGGTTGTTTTTTTGTGTGTGTGTGTGTGTGTCCGTTTGTAAAAGTTAGCTTGTTGCATCATCCTGTTCAGGACTGAGTTGTCGAGACCAGTGCTCTTTGTATTGAGACAGTCAAAAAAAGGCAAAAGGAAATCTTAAAAATAAGGGATAACACCGCAGCATGTGGATCCAAGAGTTCACATACTTTGGTCTGATCCTTCAGTTTTGGAGTTATTTATTGACAGCTGACAACACTATATTTTTGATTTGTCATCATGTCCAATGAAGAAATCAAGATGTTAATCCATCTTTCTTACCTCGTGTTTGACTCTCAGTCTCACCCTCTGAACCTCATTCACTCCTACTGAAGATATAAATCTTTAAAAACAGGCCGTGAACATGATTACACTAAATGTTATTTAGGAATATGCATCATGTCAGCATGAAATCAACTGATTGTTGTACACTTTGGTAATCCATCCTCGATGAATATGTTCCTGCTTTGTCTCTGCTTGTCTCTTGTCAGGACCACCACGACATGGAGCTGGAGATCGAAAGGGACAAGGCCATTACTGACAAGGTCATCCTCATCCAGAAGTCTGTGCGTGGACTTAGAGAGAGGTAAAACATTTTCTAGGACTCTGCACGCACCTACAGAGCCCACAAAGCGTCAAAATATCATTCTTTTTTTTTTGTTTGTTTTGTGTGTTTTGAGTTGCAACTGTGCTACCTACATATAAATATTTGATGAGTGAAACTCCATGTTTCATTTCTCATTCAGTTCTAGAAGAAAGAACAGATTCAGGATGCAGGTCTTTTGTTCCGATTTAAAATCTAATTTCTGTCTCTGCGTCGTAGGACTAACTTCCTCAGATTGAGGAGAGCTGTGATTTTTATCCAGAAAGTCTGGAGGGGCTATCAATGCAGGAAGAATTACCAAATTGTAAGTAATATTACACATTTGATGTAAAGTTTTGTAGGTTTTCATCTGTGGTTATGTTCATACGAGCTGCACAAGACAAGTGTCCCATTCATTCACAGTAATTTAAACACCCCGCTAACATCACTCCACCTCTTCACACTTCTCTCTCCTTCAGATGCAGTCTGGCTTCTTGCGCCTTCAGGCTGTCTACAGGTCAAGGAAGTACTACAAAAGCTACCGGACGACTCGCCTTCGCGTTACTCTCATCCAAGCGCGTTGCCGTGGCTTCCTCATCCGGCAGACATTTTGGCGCCGCCTTCGTGCCGTGTTGACCCTTCAGGCCTACACCAGGGGCATGATAGCCAGACGCCTCTGCCAGAGGCTCAGGGCAGAGGTAAACAGTCATTATATTTACTACTGCTACTTTGACCATGTTGCTAAGGTGCCAGAAAGAGAGGGGATTTGGTGTTGATGGCAGATATGAAGAATAACGTACGTGTAGTGCAAAGAAATTGTGATGTGTCACAAGTCTGATTTGGAAATTGTGACGCCTGACTGTATTTATTCATGCAGCAGCATAATTAGATACTGTAGGAGGTCATTCTCATGCAACACCAACACCTAATGGGATATCTCTTCACCATCAGTTAGCTGACCTTAAAGAAAATACTTGACATTTTGTGAAATTTACTTTTCTTGCTGAGTTAGATGAGAAGATTCGATACCACTCTCATGTCTGTACACTAAATATGAAGCTAAGCTGCTTGCTGAGATTAGCATAAAGGCTGGAAACAGGGGCAAGTAGTCACTAGTAATACATTTATTCTTTTATAATCTGTAAAAATACAAATGGTAATGGTAATGCCTACATTTATATTTCCGCACACATGGCCAGTCATTTTGTAAAGCGAGCATAAATGTCTGTTTGGTGGTTTGTTTAAAGCTCAGCGAGGCCTTTAAACACACTGCATCCAGTCTGAAGTGCGAACGCTGCGTCCAAACTGTTACCAATAACACATTTTTAAAGATTTTTAATGACTTGTGATGGCCTAAAATATGTCACCATAAAACCTTCTTTTATATTTTCTATTTAAAATAGTTTGTTTAAACCTCTCTGCATGTCTGTTTGTGAAATATGGAGCTTTGTGAGCTTTTAAAAATGTTTTTTTTTTCTGCTCCTGTCACACATGTTCTGAAAGACAAAGTTAAATAAATTATTTGTTTTGTAAATGTTTGTTTAATCTCAGTTTGTTATATAAGTAGCTCCTGTAGAACTATCAAATAATATTGCTGAGCATGGCTGCGGTTCTAGTGACCCAACAAGGAAGAAGTGAAGTGGGTGAGCTCTTTGGGCGCCGAGCAGCTCGACTACAGACCAGAGGCGGCTGCTGTTACATGTCGTCATTGTCGTGCATTTATTTGTGTTGTCTTTATGACTCTCTATTGGTTGCCTGTCACATTCATGTGTAGAGGTTTAGATTTATTCTGCTTTAGAGGTCAAAGTTCTGTATATTGTGCTCAGCTTTTAAGATTAGTTGATATTCTTTGCTCTTCGTTGTCTAGTCATGCATTTCATAGAATTAAAATAACAAAAAGTAAATTATGTGTTCACACCTGTAATGTTCCCCTTCAGTTCCTTTCCAGTAATCAAAAGATAACCGAAGAAAATGCTAATCAGTATCACAGCCTACCTGCCTCTGTGAACCCTTCTCCCCTCTTGTTTCCTCTCTCGCCTGCCCTCACAGCTGCAGCATCGCCAGGAAGCCGAGCGCCAGCGCCTGGCCGAGGAGGAGCAGCTGCGAAACCAGATGACGGCTCGGCGGGCCAAGGCAGAGGCCGAGAGAAAACACCAGGAGAGGCTCGTCCAACTGGCCCAGCAGCAGGAGGAGAGGGAGAGGGAGGAGAAGGAAGAGGCGAGGAGGAAGAAGGAGCTGCTAGAGCAGATGGAGAGGGAGAAGGAGCAGCCTGTAGATCACTCAGACATGGTCGACCGTATGTTCGGTTTTCTGGGGAACTCTGGGCCGCTGCCAAACCAGGACGGACAAGCACCAGCTGGTTTTGAAGTATGGAAAGCCAGTTTTTGTTCTGATTTACATGTTCCCATGAGTCCTTGGAATCCTTTCAAGTATTTGAAAATAGACATATTAACTGCATATGTTGCACGTATCGATGCATTTCTTTTTCTGTCAGGACTTGGAGAAGACTCCTCGCGTTGAGGTGGCCGAAGAGGAGGAAGTGAATGAAGCTCCACCGTTACCTGATGAGGAAGAAGAGGATTTGTCCGAGTACAAGTTCCCCAAATTTGCAGCCACCTACTTCCAGGGTGTTTCCACTCACACCTACATCAGACGACCACTGAAGCAACCTCTGCTTTTCCACGAGGACGAAGGAGACCAGATGGTGAGTGTGTTAATGGAGTCAGCAGATCCACCACTTAAAGGCCAGTACAACAATTATTCACTTTCTCACGCTCATGTCTGTCTTAGCTTAGCTTAGCATGAAGGCTGAAAACAAGAGGAAACAACTAGCCGGCGTCTTTTCAAATCATGCTCAAAAGACAATCTAACTGACTTGCCTTGTCGTGTCCTTCAGGCTGCATTAGCAGTGTGGATCACTGTGTTGAGGTTCATGGGAGACCTCCCTGAGCCAAAATGCCAGATGGTTATTAATGACGGCAGCGAAAAGATCCCCGTCATGACTAAGATCTACGAAACCCTCGGCAAGAGGACCTACAAGAGGGAGCTGCAGGAACTGCAGGTGGAAGGAGAGGTGAGACGACGCTGACGTGTTGGAAATGATTCCTGAGCATTACTGATGCTCATTCAAACTGTCATCGTCGCTCCATATTTGTGTCTACAGAACAGCTCCATCGACAGCCAAAAGAGGAACAGTGTCAGACATAAACTTGTGTCTCTCACCCTGAAGAGGAAATCCAAGATCGCAGAGGAGGTGAGATTCGAACCAGTAACTTTCCTTGAGGTCTTCACCAGGATTTACTGTTTTCACATTTTTAGCAGTTAACAACAGCTTACATACAGATCACCAACATACTGACACCAGTGTTTATAGATTAAAGCTAATATTTTGATATTTAACACGTTAATAGATAGTTAATAGAATATTATTATTATTCTTTATTCTACTCATTGTCCGTGGCAGGTGACGAGGCGGTTAACTGAGGGGGACTACAGCCTTCAGGGCAACAGCATGTTGGAGGACCGACCCACCTCCAACCTGGAGAAACTTCACTTCATCATCGGGAATGGCATCTTACGGCCCGCCCTCAGGTGACCTATGAACAACTGTAGTTTTAGCATCTGAACTTCATTTCTAATTACCTCAAAGAAATCCCCCCTAAAATCAGTGTAATATGGCCCTCAGCTTCTGTAATGAGCTGGTACTCTTTTAAGGGGTAAAACTGTGAAATCAGCTGTTTTGTTTAGCTGTTGTCGTTCTGTCTCAGGGATGAGATCTACTGTCAGATCTGCAAACAGCTCACTCAGAATTCGTCCAAGAGCAGCCACGCTCGCGGATGGATCCTGCTGTCTCTCTGCGTCGGCTGCTTCGCCCCCTCAGAGAAGTTTGTCAAAGTAAGGAATCCTCAAACTCATTTCACCCAATGTGAAGCGATACCACCAGAACCTCCTGATCAACAACCTAGTCAGTTTGATCCAGTGTTGTCTTTTGCGATATCTGTATCTGCTTCTATCTCTGCTATAACGTTCTTCAAACGTCTGTAATTAAACATAATGTCGCAGAGGTTTTACTACAGGTGAAGAATTCAGTTTGTTGTCCTGCACAGCACGGTGCTTCTTTATTGTAAATCCTTCTCATTGATCCCGTAATCAAAGGCAATTTCAACTGTGAGTAAACATAAAAAACAGACTGAGAGTGGAGGAATAATTATTGTTTACTGGAGAAAGGATTCATTAAAATCCAATCAAGGATAGTAACGGGACGGATCGATCACTGAAAACACTCAAAGTCGCTAAATAGACAGCGGTGCAGAGTCAATAAAAGCCTTTCTGTCTCCATCATAAACACAAATAAAGCAAGCAGAGTCCATTAAAGTCATTAAAGGATATGAAGTTATTGACGCCACCTCAAAGTTTGAGTCAATCAAAAGTAAATTAATGATAACAGTTGTTATCAACACACAACACATTGATTCCTTGTTGTGAGGACTTTTTGTGTTTTTATTTGTGTTATGAAACAGTAAACTGCAATTATTTTGTTTCTGACATCTAAATATGTCAGTGCAGTCTGTCTCTTATCTTTGGCGTACATCGGCTTTTACTTCTTTTATAATGATCATGGAGATCTCGGAGAAGAAAAATCTGTTTGTATTTATGCTTTAATCAATTAATTTGACTCTTCATTAGTAATTTGATGAACTCTGTATCTGCTGTGTTTGTCTTTCTATCTCCCTTTCCCCTCTCTGTCAGTATTTACGGACATTTCTGAATAATGGTCCTCCTGGTTATGCTCCATATTGCGACGAAAGGTTGAGGAGGACATTCGTCAACCGAACAAGGACCCAGCCGCCATCGTGGCTGGAATTACAGGTACTGAACATGTTTGCTGCTCTGTGTCTCTGAATATCTGCAGGTCAAGTCTTAACTGAAACTTTAACTGAGCTTGAAGCTGATATTGAATTGAATTCTATGAGGTATTAAAAACATCTAAAATATTTAACTTGGTGAACCTGTGGAAACAGGAATTTTCAAGCCAAATTAGGCTGATAAATTAAAAAAAAACATAATTAAATTTAAAAAATACTTTTACTTTTTAGGACAAAATATTCTTCGTTAAATTTATTGAATTAAACTGATTAAAAGTGACTGTAGGTCATAATGATAAATCACTGTAAAACAAGTACTTGAACTTGAACCTGATCTTTTTTTGTCCCTCAGGCCACTAAATCTAAGAAACCCATCATGCTACCAGTAACATTTATGGATGGCACCACAAAGACGCTCCTGGCAGACTCAGCCACCACTGCCAGCGAGCTCTGCAACGCACTGGCGGACAAGATCAACCTGAGAGATCGATTTGGCTTCTCTCTGTACATCGCCCTGTTTGACAAGGTGAAAACAAGACATGTTCCTGTGACACATACGGTTTCTATTTTAAAGTCATCGCTCACCCACACACGCTCACTCACCTTTGACAGATGTTTGAATACTTTCGTGAATTTGCTTTGGTCAGGTGTCATCGCTGGGCAGCGGTAGTGACCACGTCATGGACGCCGTCTCCCAGTGCGAGCAGTATGCAAAGGAGCAGGGCGCCCAGGAGAGGAACGCTCCCTGGAGGCTGTTCTTCAGGAAGGAGATCTTCAACCCCTGGCACAACCCGGCCGAGGACTACGTCGCCACGAACCTCATTTACCAGCAGATTGTACGAGGGGTGAAATTCGGAGAGTACCGCTGTGAGAGGGTGAGTGGCTTTGTTTGTTTAGCATGCAGCTTACGAGTGTGCAAGGTAGTTTATTTAGATTTATAGATAATAATAAAACCAGGTTCAACTTAAAGACGAATGGCAGATTTATTTAAAGTGTAGTTGACACAGAAAACCGCACAACCTTTTGAAAACGTGCTGTAGGCCGAAATGTTGGGCTTTGTTTCAGCAAAATCCTCTCTGCATTTAAGAAGCCTATAAAAAAGGAAACTGTGGGTTTGATCCTTCTCTTTCAAGCTGTTAACCAGCACCAAGTCCTGTCATCCCTCAAAATCTGATGTTGGAAAAATAAAACATTGACAGGATGATGTGAGAGTGATGTGGTTTAGTAGGATTAACTGTTCATCTTAAACAAGTCCAAACTTTAAATCTGCGTGATCACAGTCAGAAAGATTTGTTAGCTTGTTCGTCTCCTCATGTACCTTCGCCCTGTTTCTGTCCTAAAGGAGGAGGACCTGGCAGAGCTGGCCTCTCAGCAGTACTATGTGGATTATGGCTGTGAAATCCTCCAAGACCGCCTACTCAGCCTCATCCCCTCCTACATCCCCGACAGAGAAATCACCTCAACTAAGACTGCAGAGAAGTGGGTTCAGCTTATCATCAATGCCCATAAAAAGGTATCTGCTGCTGTATTCACCGAAACAAACATTTCTTTGTACTTCTTGAACTGTAACTAACTCCAACTGACTGTGCAGGGATTACACACCAAAAGGAGGCTGAACACGCAAAGGGTGAAGGAGGACGTGGTGGATTTTGC
This sequence comes from Protonibea diacanthus, assembly GCA_028641955.1. NCBI lineage: Eukaryota > Metazoa > Chordata > Actinopteri > Sciaenidae > Protonibea > Protonibea diacanthus. The sequence goes on from CM053990.1 coordinate 14,696,120, forward strand.
TCGTTTAAAGTGGCCTTTACTCTTCTCACGCTTCTATGAGGCCTTTAAGTTCTCAGGTTGGTATACAAAAACAGAAAACAGTCTAGCTGCCTGGAGGTATCTGTAGGTGTTTTCATCGATACAACACCGTCCGTCTACAGGACCTAGTCTGCCGAAGAACGATGTGATTGTGGCGGTGAACTGGACTGGGGTTTACTTTGTGGACGAGCAGGAGCAGGTCCTTCTGGAGCTCTCGTTCCCAGAGATCACTGCTGTCTCCAGTAGCAGGTACAGTAACTCCAACATCTGCACTTGAATTGAAGTTTGGATTTATTTTTTTCATTCACCTTGAAAAGCCTCACATTAAAGTTAAATTTCATCTTCCAGAGGGGGTAAACTCCAGGGCCAGAGTTTTACCTTGGCTACCATCAAAGGAGACGAGTACACGTTCACATCCAACAACGCGGAGGACATCCGCGATCTTGTGGTCGCCTTCCTTGATGGTCTGAGGAAGAAGTCCAAGTATGTGGTGGGACTGCTGGACTGTCCCAACCCTGGTAAGATTCAGTGATGATTCAAAAACAAAGAATGATCATATGAACATAGTAAATAAATATGTAACAATCTTTATCTCGCAGCAGGGGCAGATGCCACATTCCTGAGTTTCTCTAAGGGGGATCTGATCATCCTGGACGAACACGACGGAGAGCATGTGATGAATTCTGGCTGGGCTCATGGTATCAACGACAGGACCAAACAACGAGGAGACTTCCCTGCTGACTGTGTCTACGTACTGCCGACCATCACCAGACCGCAGTATGACTTAGTGGTGAGTTGGATGACAACAATAATCAACTAACTTATCTGTTATCTGGTATCTGTATACTGGATATTGAAGTATTTAAAAGTCTTAAACTTGCAATTTGCAATATTAAGGGGTTTGTGCTAATTGTTTCCCCCTGCTTCAAGTATTTATGCTAAGCTAGGCTAACCACCTCCTGACTCCAGCTTCATAGTCTGATATGAGATTGAGATCAATCTTTGTATCTCACGCAGTGTATTTTCTAAAAATACACTGAGTGAATTATTCCTTTAAAAACACACTCAGAATTACAGCCCTTAACTTGCATTGCACTTGGTACATTTATAAAAATCTGTATAATAACATTTCAGGAGGAGATTCTTTGGTTTATAACTCCTACATCCCTTTTCTCCTCTCTCAGGCTCTTGTGACTATGACTCCTAATCAGAGGCGGGAATCCATTGGTTTGTCCCACATGAGTCCTTCTGACAAGGAGGATAAAATTAAACCCTACACCCTGGAGGAGTTCTCCTACGACTACTTCAGGTGTCTTTCTTAATCACTTACATACAGATGTAAAGTGTATACTTTGACTTGCCCGTGCGTAGTTTGTTTGTGTTTCATCATTTCCAACCCCTCTTGCGTGTTTCCAGGCCTCCTCCTAAGAGCACTCTGAGCAGGGTGATGATCTCTAAATCCAGAGGGAAGGAGCGTCTGTGGAGCTGCACCAGGGAGCCTCTGAAACAGCCTCTGCTGAAGAAAGTCCTGCCTCACGAGGAGCTCTCCCAGGAGGCCTGCCTGGCCTTCATGGATATCCTTTAGTGGAGGGCCTGTGGGTTCTGTATGTGTGCTACATGTTTTTGATTTTCCATCACAGTCACCAGCCTGTTGTTGTGTTAATGGTTGGTGTCCTTAACCTCGGCTGCACCCGTGATGAAGTATATGGGCGACTACCCGTCCAAACGGGCGCGTCTGGTCAACGAGCTCACCGATCAGATCTTTGAGGGAGCGCTGAAGGCCGAGCCGCTCAAAGATGAGATCTTCTGTCAAATTCTCAAACAGCTCACTGATAATCACATCAAGTATGTCTGAAACACACATACACACTTTCCCTCAGGAGTTGGTGGAGACCAAAAAAGAGCTAAAAGAGAGAAAATACTGGACTTAGATTTATCAGGTGGACACAAACATGGGTCCAAATTCTGTAAACATGTCTTTGCAAAATTAAGTTAAAGTGTAATATGTCAGTGCTGTATTCAAGACTAGTTTCTGCTGCCCCCAAGTGGCCAAAAAATATATTTATTGCAGGTTTAAAGTTTTGACTGTGCTTGGTGGTGTTTGGTTTCCACATACTTTCATCGGTGTAGTGTATTTAACTCACTAATCTCTCTAACTCACACTAGCAGGGCCTCTTTTTATTTATTTTTTGCCACAAGAACACCTAGACCATTTCTTACTTTGTTGTGCTGCGTGTGTGTGTGTGTAGGTACAGTGAGGAGAAGGGCTGGGAGCTGCTGTGGCTCTGCACTGGTTTGTTCCCTCCTAGTAATGTCCTGCTGCCTCACGTCCAGAAGTTCCTCCAGGCTAAGAAACACTATCCACTGGCTCCAGACTGCATGCAGCGGCTACAGAAAGCCTTACGGTAACAAACACACACCCACACGCTTTCCTGTGGTCTTACTCCTTCTATTGTGTTCAGTTTACATCCATTTCATCTCTCCTATCTGTTATTTGTTGTAGAAATGGGTCAAGAAAGTACCCCCCCCACCTGGTGGAGGTGGAGGCCATCCAGCACAAAACCACTCAGATCTTCCACAAAGTTTACTTCCCCGATGACTCAGACGAGGTCAGTGATGACTAAAATGTTAATGTTTATTTAGATACATACACACTGTATGTACATGTACGTATTTCACGTATAAGCAGTTGTTTCAGTTCGGCCTGTTTGTGTTGGCAGGTGTTTGAAGTGGAGTCGAGCACCAAGGCCAAAGATTTCTGCCACAACATCTCTGGACGTCTTCTGCTCAAATCCTCAGAAGGCTTCAGTCTCTTTGTGAAGATCACCGACAAGGTGAAGACCTGATTATCTGGCTGCGATGTAGCATTTAACATTAAATAGAGTTTTTATTTGGGGTTCGTGTAAAGACTGCTGATTGTTTTTAAGACACATTTTACACACAAACATGTTCAAATGCTTTAGAAAGAATTTCAGCTTGTGGTTTTCTGGTTCTTCAGGTCATCAGTGTGCCTGATGGCGACTTCTTTTTCGACTTTGTGAGGCACCTGACCGACTGGATCAAGAAAGCCAGACATGTGAAAGACGGTAAGGAAGATGAACGTTTCTTAAAAGCTCACATGTTTTCTATCTTCTCACTGATTTATCCTCCTGTAACTGTTTCCCGTGTGTGTACTGTAGGTGTAGTGCCTTCGCTGACATATCAGGTGTTCTTCATGAAGAAGCTCTGGACTAACACCATGCCAGGAAAAGACTCCATGGCTGACTCCATCTTCCACTACTACCAAGTGAGCGGCCTTCAGATCCTTTACTTAAGTAAACGTGCGAATACCACACTGTGAAAGTACTCCACTACAAGTAGAAGTCCTGAGAGTAAATATACTTTCCACAAATGGCCTTCAAACACTCACACAGTCAATAATCTTATTTTATTTAAGACTTGGATGTAGGTACATGGATGCTTTTGCATCCATGTACCTACATTTTTCTTCATGGATGTAGCTTTGTAGCTGGGAAGCTATGCAGAACAATGATGCCTACAAAGCTGTGGTCAACTATTTCTCCAAACAGTACAGTTTACAACATGGGCATCTTATCAACGACAGCTGAATATATTATACTTGTTGACCTCTAGTGGTTTCTGAATTTTCTCCAATGTGTGTTAAGTGATTTAAAAAATATTTTAAAAAACTAAATTACATCAAGTGTTTCACAGTATTTGGGCACTGGGCACAGCTGCTGCTGCACGCAGAGTAACTGCATTATACATTAGTATAGGTGCTAATAACTTTGCTTCCAACAGACAGGTTCAAACTCCACATGTACAGACATGTGGTATCTCAACAGTGACCGTCTTCTCTCCACAGGAGCTGCCTAAGTATCTACGAGGCTACCACAAATGTCCGAGGGAGGAGGTGTACCAGCTGGCGGCACTGATCTACAGAGTGAAGTTTGAGGAGGATAAGTCCCACTTCCAAAATATTGCCAAGATCCTGAAGGACCTCGTCCCTCAGGACCAGATCAGACATCTGGCCCCCGACGACTGGAAGAGGGTGAGCTGACATGTTGCAAGATATAAATACAAACATATGACATATAGCAAGAACAAGGTTTTGTAGCTGAACAGTCAATGGACAAAGAGTAGATGGACAAAGGAAATAAACATCTGAATTAGGTTTCTTAAATTCTTATTCAGATATTATCAATAGCGTCCCTTTTTAGAGGTCGGGGGGTGGTAGAGAAGTTGTGATGAATTCTGATGATTATATCAGATGTGATAATATCTCAGTACATCTTTACAAGATGTAATGTGTTTACATCTTCCTGGTTTGTGTTGTGTGTCTCCCTCTCAGTCCATCATGTCACTGTTCAACAAACACTCAGGAAAGACTCGAGAAGAAGCAAAACTCTCCTTCCTCAAAATCATTTACAAGTGGCCCACGTTTGGTTCTGCCTTTTTTGAAGTCAAGGTAAAGATGTTTATTAGTGTAGAGAAGTAAATCTGTTATTGTACTTATTTTCCAGCATTGAATGAAGCTTTTTTTTGTTCTGCAGCAAACAACTGATCCAAATTACCCAGAATCCCTCCTGATAGCAATCAACAAACATGGAGTCAGTCTCATTGATCCCAAGACTAAGGTTGGTTCGCTTTAATCGTGTTTGTTTCAAAGATTTCAAACCATTTTGGAAACAAAGTACAGACAGAGATTCAGATTAAAGACGGTCATTACCCACAAATAAATCTATAAAGTGAAACTATCACTATGTGATTTGGAGCTTGATCAGAGGCATTCATTTAAATACTGCTGTATCTGAAGTGACCACCACTTTCATTCTATTCATGTATTTCTGTCGTTATATATTTCCTGCAGGACATCCTCACCACTCACCCCTTCACCAAAATCTCCAACTGGAGCAGCGGCAACACGTACTTCCACATCACCATTGGAAACCTGGTCCGAGGCAGCAAACTGCTGTGTGAAACCTCACTGGTGAGCTGATAAATGCACTGTTACCCTCATATTTAAATGATCTTGATCGTGTCAACATTTTTGATTTCCAAAGTGGTCAGAAACACATCTAGCTCTTTTCCAGCATACTCTCAGATTGACCCTTTAAAGACAGTCAGACACCCTGATATAACTACACAGATATAAAACTGTGGCAAGGATACACTGAAAACCAGGACTTAATTATTATAGATGGCTGGTATTGTTTTCTCCACCTTTAATATTTGCATGTAATCTAACAAATAACAGATCATATCAGAAATTTTATATTTAATTATTGTGTTATGTTTTTAGTCAAACTTCATTCATAGTGAGAAATAACAGCTAAAGAAGATATATTCACAAAGTAAACATTTCAAAACAGGTGGTTACTTAAATTTTTCCGGTGAAACACGCTACAGAGCCGCATATCCCAATAAATAAAAATCTATTTAGTACAGTATGTCTGACCTTTGACCTCCGACCCCTCAGGGCTACAAAATGGACGACCTCCTGACCTCTTACATCAGCCAGATGCTGACGACCATGACCAAACAGCGAACCTCCCGAGGCAACAGCAAGTGAGCAGACGGCTGGAAACTGATCGATTATCAATCAATCCTGCACTCACACACACACACACACACACAAAGTGTGTATACATGTAAACAAAGTTACTTCACCAACTGTGTGTTCTTCAAATTGTCCCACAAAGTGGTTCATTCATTAGTGGTTAACTGTGACACTGTAATGCCAACGTTTTCATTCGTGCTGTTATGTATCGGTCCTGTCTTAAAACTCACATATTGCCTTTTCCTGAGTTATGGATTTCTCTCTTTGAGCGTTATGTTGGCGGTAGTCTGCATTATGTTATCACTGAGGTTTCTCAGTTTATTATCTCTGGAACGTTTTATGTAATGGGCTTCCAATGCAACTATTTTTAAACTTTTTGGGTTGAATTCAGCACGATGTTTTCTCAAAATCCGGCTTGTCAAGATATCAAGATAATCTTGTAGCCTCTTGCATCTCTTTCATCACTCTTGCTTTAAAAAGATTAGCAGTTACCTGCTCATGAATTAGTTGGAATATACTCAAAATCCCCAAAACACGCTTCTTAATTTGTTTGACTTGTAAGTAGCTTCATTTTTCAGATGCATCATTTGCACCATGTTCAGAGTTGTTATAAGTTTACCAAACCAGCATCAGTTATGGAATCTGTTATAGACCGCATAGACCACACCAAAGGTAACATCACTCATCACATGACCCTTCAGATCTCAGTTTTCCTCCAGTTGATCGGTTTGTTTGCCAATGGAATCTCCAGTGTTGTGAACTGTTGCGAGTTAATCTGGATTTAAACTTATTTAAATATAACCTGCTGATTTTTTTTTTTTTTATTGCATTGTTAGTCATACATGTGCAGACAGACCCTGTGTGTGCCACAAAGTTCAAACTACACTTCTTAGTTAGTTTTAGATCATGTCCATGTAAACATGTACTGTAGATAGCGACTGATTTTATGCTCATCTGTCTTTTTTTTTTTTTTCTAAATGTACGAACCAGTAGCATTGATTTTCAACTCATAATCATAATACTTTATTTATATTAAAGAACAATTGCTTCATTCATGATGTGACCACATATCCTGATGTAGACGTTAATAAAATACATTTTGCAAAGAGCAAATATGGTTTTAGTGTGATTTGTGGGCTTTGTGAAGCCTGTGAGGCAGCCTGCAGACACTACTCAGGGCTGAAATGTCCTGACACCTCCTCCGCATGTTGTTAAGGGGTAAGTAAATTGTCCTTTTTACATCTCAGTTTTTGTATATTGTATATATTTTGTAAAAGATTTACTAACAAAGTGAAGACATGTTTCCATCACTTTATTTCATTAAAACAAAGTGCACTAGTCAGAGTATTTTGGAGAGATCTGACAGGTTGGCAGTATGAGGCTGTCAGAGGACGATGCTTAGTGCTCCGTCACAGTCGCCAGGCTGAGTGTCTTCTCTGCTTGGGAGTTCGCGCTGGAGACTGACCATATATCACTCATCTCTGAAAGGGGAGATGGGAAAACAAAATATTGTTTGATTTTAGTCACATAACGGCGGTAATGGACGTCACTGAAAAACAAAAAACAGCAGCCTAAATGTGCAGGATGCTAACGGCAACGGTGGAGTAGATTCTCATGAAAACACTTGGTGTGTAAATAAGAAACAAGTGAATGAGTCTCTTTACGGCAGCTCACCTGTTTTGAACTTGTTATACGTGCCGTTGTCCATCGTGATTTTGCTGCCCGAGCAGAAAGCCAATCCTCGCTCTCGCCACCTGCCAGCAAACACAACATGTGACCCCGTTTTTATTTAGATCAGCGCTCCTGCCTGAGTGAAAACTCAGGGTAGGATTGTCCTGCTAACTGTTGTTTGTGTGTGTGTGTGTGTGTGTGTGTGTAATTCACCAGTGAAAGATGAAGATTATGAGGATCAGGACAAGGGACACCAGATCAGTGAGAATCCACATCAGGTTATATTCATCTCTACTCTGAGAACAGACATTAAAAAAGCAGTGGAGAGGTCAGTGATTCATAATGTATATATATATATATATATATCTGTAACTTTGACTTTGGGCGAGAGGCAGGGTACATCCTGGACAAGTCACCAGACGTAGGAGAACAAATAAACAAATAATTGATCGGTTTATATTTTAAATGTGGAGATGACCTGGTTTTCACAGGATGGTCGTAACAGTAGCAGTACACATGAAGTACAAGCTGTAGCTGAGCAGTTACCATGAGGAAGAGAGGGGCGCTCATGGTGCTGAGGAGCTGTGGAGCGTTGGTGGTGACCGACTGAACTCCACTACACCAGGCCAGAGAGTAGAGCCACGACTGGCTGATCACATACAGGTTGGTGGTGATGTTCGCTGCAGCGTACTCACTGCGCACAAAGAGGAGCAGAGTCACGATATGTTACAAAATACCATCTTTGATAGATACACGCACACACCTACACACACACACACACACACACACACACACACAGTGACCTGACGAGCTCAGTGGACATGGAGCTGTAGTGCAGGTTGAGTTTGACGATGTGGTTCCTCTGGAGCTCCTCTAGGGGGAGTCGACTGCCTGACGTCTGCTGGAGTTCAGGATCCATCTCCTGGACCAGAGCTCGCAGGTCTGATGGCAGCCACAGCACCTGGTCAGTCCACATCCAACACAAACACACACATACACAGAAACAGATGCCGTGATCGTAAATAACTAGGCTAGACATGAGTCATTAACTGCCTTCTGTCAAATAATGCAATATTGAATTACAAGATTTCACGGTGTGAGAGAGAGAGAACATAATATTATGTAGCAAAATAAATATTTACATTCAATTAACTACTCCTTGGATCTAGTTCCATATAAACCATATTAAAGGGATAGTTTGGGTATTCTGAAGTGGGCTTGTATGAAGTACTTAGCCTGCTTTATCTCGCACTGTATTAGGCTGCAGATCAGCTGTTAGGATTGAACTTTCTGACCCAAACAAGCTGATTTGCGGTGTAACACCGTGCATGGCGCAACAAAAAAAAAAAAAAAAAAAAAAGGCTGTTTGACAGCAAAATAAAGCTGTGAAAATATTCTTAATATAGCGTGCACTTTAACAGATATCGTTTTGTTTTGTTTTTTTTAGGTGTACCTGAAATACATTTTCCTGCTGACCTCGTTCACAGCAGTGCCAGACATGTCATGCAAACCGCACATCAAAATACCCAGAATATCCCTCTAAATATAAAATATACACAAAGCTTTTTACCTTAACAAGCAGGTCTGTTAAAAACACTTGGACCTGCTCTTTAATTATTTTTAAAAAATCTGTTTTTTAACCATCCAGATGAAAAAATATTGTGTTTACTGAACAATAAAAGACTGTCCTTCATTCATACTGTTAATGTTGCCTAACTTTTCTATTTTCAAACAAAATAATGTGTAAATATTTATCTTATGTCAAGAGACGACAGGCTGAAAATATTTTGTTACTGTCCAGTGGACTGAATATCTTTTCTGTCACTTCAACATAATAGTACAAAGCGGCACAAACTGGGGTTAACCCACTACCAAGTTTGTCATTATTTCGCCCACCTGCGAGGAGTGGATGGAGGACTCATTCTGAATGACCTCCAGCGTGCGTTGCAACCAGGTATCTCTGTAAGGGTGACCTCTGGGTGGGCGGTAGAGGTCAAAGATCACCTGTTTGTCTTTCCGAGCTGCCAGCTGGAGGAACGCCCGCAGGGTGCAGACAGGCTGTTTCCCCGCCTGCAGTCGGTCGTCTGCTCCCAGTGAGCCGGCAGTACCGAACGGGTCGTGCTGGAAGGGACAACCATCGATAACTAATTAATATTGTGACGTAACATGCTGTCCAGTATGTTCATCAACTACCTCAATTCTGCGGTTGTTAAATTAACATTCTTACCTGTACGTTTGCCTGTTCTGACCTGTGAAGTCTCACTGTTGTATTTACAATATTATATTTTAATCTGAAAACTGGCACATTCGATTGGAGACCCACAGACCACATCTGGTCTATAAGAGACCTTGCCCAGCAGTAGTAACTGCAAGTGAGCCATTTCACTTCCTTCCCAGCTTTGTTGGCACATTTCCAAAATATCTGGCTCTTGACAGTCACAAAGAGGGAAGTGCTAATGAATACATGTCTGTCAACCCTGAAATGAAAATGATTTTCATTGTCACTATATCCCCACCCGGCCAAGCAAGTCCTGCCATCTCCAAACTCAAATCCAGTCTGTTTAATTTGTGTTTAATGATCGTGTTAAAGAATTTTCAGAGACACAACACTGATTAACACAAAACTATCCAGACAAACTATCCTGAGGAATCACAGAAGAGGGACACTAAAGTGCAGACTTAGGATCTGAGCCATTTTACCCTGGTGCTGGTGATTTTAAACACTAAAAATGTTATGTCAATGGCTGGGTCAAGTCTGAGAAAACAGCAGTGATATTTTCTCCTGTATATGACTCCATAATGTCACAGTATGTGACTCACAGAGAGAAACCAAGCCCCGGCATTCAGGCTCTCCAGCTCGGCCCAGGTAAACATGGCAGCCGGGTCGTTGGTCCGGTTGGGGAAAATCTCGTGGATGTTGGTGGTCCGTTGCAGGGTGTAGTCGTGCATCAGGAAGGGAACCCCATCAGAGCTACAACCATGACATGACAACAGCATAAGGTGAATAATATGCCAGAGAAATCCACCAGACTAAAACTGCCCTGAGGATGAATTTGTTGATCCTCTGGCTTTTCTTCTGGTTCCACAAAGAGGTTAACGTTTTTTGGTGTTCAGTGAAATGTCTCGACATCTATTAGATGGATTGTCTTTAAATGTAGTACCAACTTTAATCATGAATTGTGTTAATTGTGTTGTTAGATTTTTGCTATAATGGACAGTAATGTCTTATAGAGACACTTCTGCATTCAGCTCCTGACTGACCTAATAGTGACATCCGTCTCCAGGCCTTCACTTCCTGTTTCCACAGCCTTCTCGAATGACATCATTGTGTTTTCTGGGGCAAGCTGCAAACGGAGTTACACACAATGACAGTCAATAAACAGTAGTTAACAATAGACCAACAGGTCACTGACGTGCAGTAGCAGTGTCAACATTTTACAAGTACTGTGTGCAGTGCTAAAGTGGAAACATCGTACAGTATCCCCCCAACATATTCAGGCTCACACTGCTCTGCACTGGATTTTGTCTTATATTTAGACTTTCAAATCTTATAGAGATCAGGACGTTTTAATTCCAGGAATTTTTGCAGTGCAACATCAGGCCATCAGTAAGACAATCCAACTGGGAAAAAAGCTCAATAACTAATGCTTGTTATTTTTACAGTCTAAAGTGTCACCTTGGATTATTGCTCACCATGGGTGCTCCTCTGTGGCCAATGAGGGTCGGCGCAGGGCCCAGGATCCCGTCCTCTTTGATACAAGGAGAATACAAACCAAGAGGCACCAAGTAGAGGGCGGACAGGATGCTCAGGTAAACCCCAATGATCAGTGCCCGCCTTACTGAAACACAAACACTGACTTTTAGTTTCCAATGTGAATTTACTTACTTTTTCTTAAGAGAATAGTTCAAATGGAAATACTTTTGTTTGTTTGTTAGAAGATAAGATTGAGTGTAAAAATGACAATCTGCTGCTGATATAGGCAAGATTTTTACATATGTTTGGTACACCAAGACATAACATGTTCATTTGTGAGCTTTAGACGTGCTGGAAGGTGGATTTTTAACCTTTGGACAGAGCCAAGGCTGACTGTTTTCAGTGTTTATGCTAAACTGAGCTAACTGCATATTGGCTCCAGCCTCATATTTAGCATACAGACATGAGTGGTAGGAGATCCCCGGGGCAGACCTAGAAGGTCTGAGACTATATATCTCATCTGGCTTGGGAACACCTCGGGATCCCCCAAGGAGGGGCTGGAACATGTTGCTGGGGAGAGGGATGTCTGGAGCGCCCGGCTAAATCTGCTACCACCAAAACCCAACCCCAGATTAGTGGAAGGAAATGGATGGATGAACATGAGTGGTGTCAATCTTCTCATCTAATCTAAAATATTTTCCCAAAATGATCCAACACTGTTCAGTCTGTCATATTTATTGATTCAACATCACCACAACATTTGTTCAAATCAAATGCGCCTCACCTCTGCTGTTCATGCGAAAGAAATGCAAAGCTATTGGCCAAGCCAGCGCCGTCGCCAGTAGGACTCCGCCCACATGTAAATAAGGTGCCGTCACCTGGTCAGGGTACAAAACAAAGCAGGCGTCAGGAGTGGAAACCACGCTGAGAGCCCGTGAAGGCTGATGGAAGGAGGAGGAAGAGGAGAGTCACCTGAAAGGAAAGTAGAAAAGTCATCCATTCTTTACTCCACAGGTCAGACAGCACAGCAGTGGCTCCGATGGAGAAGATCAGGCTCATCAGTATCCCGATCTGTCAACAAGGAAACATGTCATCCATCCACAAACACTGCCGTCACGATTTGAGGTGTAACACACAAACAGTCCATAGATTAATTACCTCCTAATTCTATTTATTAAACCTGAACTTTTAAGACAAACTCATAAATAAATGCAAGTAATCACAACAAGATGGAGATGATGCAGTCACACAGAGTGCTCGTCACACACTGAAATGGACAGCGGTTACCTTGTGACTCCAGTGTAAATACAGTTTCTGGCCCTCTGACAACAAACACACAGCCAGCAGCTGCACAGAGAATAAACACACACATTAGATCTGGTAAATGATGTTGAGATAAATTGTACAGCCTCCATATAACATCAACACAAACGGTGGTTTTCTTATTCAGACCTCCAGGAGGAGACATTCCTGTATCTTGTTTAGAATGATACGCTTTTTTTCTGAGAGCTAACATGAGGAAATTGACACCACTCTTACGCTCAAATTTTGAGCTCGAGCTCGGAGGCTTTTGGCTTAGCTTAGCATAAAGACTGAAAGCAGGGGGAAACAGCTAGCCTAGCTTTGTCTTAAATTCAAGAATCAGATGTTTTGGTAGGCATATTTCTGGAATTTGGAGCGATCTGGCAGTCAATTAGCTTAGCACTGAAAGTTAAACTCCTCCGGCTCCATATATCCACAAACATGAGTGGTATTGATACACACGGCACAGAATGACTGGCTGCACAAAACTGAACAACTACTTCTAAGAAAAAAAAACACTGATATGAACTTTAAAACAGCTCTGTGGTAAATATGACATCAGACAATCTGGATGACACTGACAACACAAGATCCATTTTGGTATAAAACACTCTCATCAGTTTGTGTCATCGCCTCACCATTAGTACCGTGACGTAGGTGAAGAAGGCTGCAGCGATGACCAGCAGCACCACAGACCAGGGAAACCAGAAGCCCAGGTTCCTGAAGTTAAACCTGCACAGTCAAGAGCCGATTTAGGCACACGAGTAAAAACAGTGATTGTTCAGTGATTGAAACACAAACAAAGGAGACATATGTAAACATAAAATATACTACATGGCTAACACAGCTGAGGATCTTTGCTCCATGCTTGTCTCTACCTTGTTCCTAATCACCTCTCCACTATCACAGACAACCATTTTCATATATAAAGATACCTCATCATGAGCTATCGCTACAGCTCTCAGAGAAAGTGACTAAAATCACCTAATCTAATTTATCTAATTTACTGTTTATAAAAATGGGTCAAGAAATTCTGCTGTTCTTATATTTTTAAGGAATCCAGAGACTCTTGTGCAGCGACTGAGAAGGCCCAGTGTCCACAGAGTTTACCATCATGGGATGATTAACAGCCCTTTATCTGTAGATCTGAGAGGCCTAGCTGTTCTGTATGGGGCTGGATGTTCTGTAATATAGCTCGGGGCGAGACCGTGCAGAGCTTCAAACACAAACAGAAGAATCCTGTAAGAAATACGATACTGAACTGGCACGCAGCGCAAAGATGCTAACACGGGCGTAACACATTGTATGGGAAGCGGAAAGTAATTTATCTAACCAGGACAATTTTTTGACTACAGGTAAAATGGATCCTCTTTCATGACCTTGAATACTGTCTAATCCGTGTGTGGTTAGCTGCTGGAAGTCACAAAACAAAGACTCCTAACATCAGATTTCTTCTCCGGGTTCCTTATAGCTACAGTGGAGGGTGGATTACTCTCTAGATTTACTCCCCTCCTACTCTAAAGAATGTTAACTCTTATACATGTATGTTGCATATTCCCAAACTGACCAATCACAAGTCAGGTAGTGTTGTAGCATAGAGAAGCTGCACACACTACAAAGAGAGTGGGATGAACAGAATAGAAGAACAGGAACTCATTTTGTCACAGGAAGTTAATATGACAATATGTGTATGTTTAAGGGTGCAGTGATTACGCTATAAAATGCACAGTACTCAACCCACCAGTCAAAGTCATTGTAGTCGTTCTTAGCTTGTCCCCAGAAGTAGAGAAACACCAGCGTTAAGCAGAAAGCCACCACAAGCAGAGCGAAACTGACACCTTCCAGCTGTCGGCAGCAGAGACAAAAATATGTTTTACACTGCACTTTAACACGGGGAATTTTCCTCCATTTATTGCCTCATTTCTTTGAAAAAAAGAGACCGATCTTTGAACTCTTTAAAGCTCTTTAGTGGCTGTGACTGTAAAACAGCGCTGCTCAAGTGTACTTGATCATTTCCTGGAAACCTTTTCGACTTGCTGACTTGAAATTGATGGTTAAAGATGCCTCGCGTTTCTATTTACATGAAATGTTGTCCACCAAAACACAGTGCTGAGGCCTGCACCTACAAAACACTAGCAGTATTGTTCTTCCTGTGTGTTTCCTGTGAAACCGTCTGCAGATGTGCATATATACAATCACCCACACATGATGAACAAACAAAAAAACACGGCACCAGAGCTCAACTAGTGGTCAAAAACACCACAGGGTATTCTGCTTTATTGATTTGTTCAGTCATTTTCCAATTAAATCGCTTTTACGACTTGACAAATGAGTCTCAATTGTGTGTTTTCTGCATTTGAATTGCATGATTGGTTACTGACTGGAGCTGATCTCGTGTTGGAAGCTGGTCTGACCTTGTTGCAGCAGCAGTCTCCCGGCTGAGTGCAGCTCCTCTCATGGCGTCTCCACCGGCAGCCGTACAGTCCAGACAGACATGACACTAAAGGCCGGTGCTCGTAACGCCGCAGCAGCTTTGCACGAAGACCACGCAGCCGGCCAAACTGCAGCTGGGATATTGTGGACGCCATGTGCTCACTCACACTCTGACACGCCTTCCACCCTGATCACACACATCTGAATCACAGAAACACAACATGTCACATTGTGATACTTTGATAGAAGAATGTTATACATAGGTAAGTACATTTGCTTGAATTATGACGCTGCTTTCTATCGCATTTCTATGTAGACTTGTAACATGACTACAAAAGCAACTATGCACACAAAATAACAAGTATAAAATCCTTTATCTCGGCCTTTAAATCCTCTAAATCTTGGATTTCTTACAATAAACAGCCTCAGATACTAACCCTCAGCAGGAAATCTGTTGGAACTTGGAATGGAAAGTTATTGTACACTATTGTTACTGCAGAAAATCCTAGTTGCTCTGTTGAAGTAAATATTCAGATGAACTCAGACCTCTTCAGTTTGTGTTGGCCTTCACCTTCACGTTTCTTTCTTCACATACGCCAGCTCTTGTGCAACTCAGACGTATTTCAGGTCATTATCTTTGCTGGAGAGCAAAGGACAGTTCAGGTAGTTGTAATTCTCCTCGAATTATTAAAATGACACCTTAATTAAAATTCACTTATATATCTGGACATGCATATAGTGTCATACTTAAATGTTTAGATATATTATACAAAAAAAATAACCTGTTGTTTATATAAATAAGCAATGATAAAGCATATTATTAATGTATTAAAGCTTGCCAGTACTCAGTAACTCTTCTGTGCTGCCTTGCTTATCAACATAAACACATCACCATTCAACATTAACCTGCATGTATGCTGGTAAACAAATTATCACATATGCACACATATGATCGCCCTTTATTCACGTGTTGCATGTGGGCTGACTTAAAGATCATTCATATAGAACTGTTCATCGGGTATAATCAGCTGTCCACATTGTCCAGCATGTATGAAAATGTCAAATTTAGGGATTTTTGTCAGTCCACACAGAGGAAACAGGATCTATGAGACCTTGTTAGAGCTAAGCCGGTCAGCACCCGAAACACATCGATGCCATTCGGCATGTTCAGCATCTCTTTTGTGCGGGCATATTCTTCTAATGTCAACATGTAGTGTTAGTCAGCCTACCTCCAAGTGAACCTCCAGGTCGGTCCTTCCTCCCGACGGAGAAGACGCCGGAATGCGCAGCTCTTCCTCGGCTACTCGATGTGGAGCTGGTGACCTCGGAGGATGAGTTTGTCAAGCTGCACGGAGTAACTCACGCGGCTGACGGAAGTGTAATGTTTTACAGCAGATTATTTACACCTGATTTCTTTAACATTTCTCCACCACATGAGCTGATATAATGTTGTTTAGCTGTACGTGTGCTTCGTTTTAATGTGAATCATTGCGTACGTTTGTCGTTTCTATGGCGAGAGAACATAGCAGATGAAATGAACCATCACTATTAATGTTTACCAAAACTTTAACTCAAAATACAAAATAAATATTCAATGATTTAATTGGAAAATGTAAAAAATAGAGCTAAATGCAACAACAAAAGATGCTTTATTTTTGAAAACAATGCCGGAAGTGGATTTATTGCAAACTCTGCTCTGCCTTACGCAGGTTCCTGTTGATGGCTCGACCTCTGTCACTGACTGCCACCTGTTGCCAGAGTGACACAAACACACCGTTAGCTCAGGTGAATTCAGGTGAGCCCTTTATTATCATTACTCCAGGAGGCATTAAACACAGGAGACACTGATGACAGTGAGCTGCAGCCATCTACAGACAAAGACCAACGTCAGTGTTCTTCCACCTCTTCCTTTCACTTACATTTATAAAAAATGAATATGTCTGCCACATTTGAAGTATGTTTCTATCCTGTCACACATCCTGGATGTGTACATACATGTACACAATCACCCAGACGTCTTTTTGTTCTAATGTGCCATCTAATCATTATCGCTGGGTCTGGGTCCAACACAGCACACAAAATGGACATCTATGACCAGTGGTGGAATATAACATAGTATGTTACTCCGGTAGAGTATTAGTTACTTAGATTTGTACTTGAGTATTCTAATTTTGTACCACTGTCTTCTGCAGTTCAGAGGGAAATGTTGTATTTTTGACTTCACAGTTATCTGACAGCTTTAGTTACTCACTGTTTTACAAATTAAGAGTACAGCTGAAAGGATTATCAAAACTGCTGCCAATTAACTGTTTAAAGTCATTTTTCATGTTAAGTTTGCAGCTCCTAAAATGTTAGGATTTTCTACTTTTCTGTAAAATAACTTTATAATTACATTTTGGGATCCATCAGCAGATTAATAAGCCCTGGTTTTATATTTTATTATAACTCATGCCTTCATTAAATATAATCAGTCACAGAGGACATTTTTCTGCATTGAGTACTTTTAATACTTTTAATACAGTTTCCTGATTATACTTGCATACTTTTACTTTTCAGTGCAAAACTTGTATTGTAATAGAGTATTTTTACAGTGTGGTATTAGTACCTTTACTTAAGTAAAGGATCTGAATACTCCACCACTGCCAGTGACATTAATACAACAGTGGATCTTCATCCAGAATAGATGGAGTTAGGGTGTCCAAGTGTACCTTTATCTCCACTTCATTTCCAGCAGGCTGCAGAACTCACTGAACGTAATGTAATCTTGTTTTGACACACTTGAGTCTCTTAACCAAACACATTTAAAGGGTGCAGCTATATATTCAAACAAGACTGTGTAATATTTAGATCTTTAGAAGCTGACTTCCTGCGCTGGCTTTGGGGGTTGTTGACATGACCTGAAACATGATTTCAACACATCGCGTAGTTGGAGAAATTTCCACAAACTGAAGTAAATGAACACAGAATAAATCTCCTAATGTAAGAATAAGTTCTGCTGACAAGATATAGCAACACCTCCAGCTACACTGCAGCCTCTATAAAGACAGGAGACAGAGACAGTCTTCACCACTGTGTTCAACCAACCAAGTGTTTATTCACCGACATTTACATTAAACATACAGACTTGAACATGAAACATGCTGTGCACTGGGCGTGCAACGGTCCTACCAGCAGCAGCAGCCGCATGTGGTGCGACTGGCAGCCTTAAATACCCTGCTGCTGCTACCAACCAAGACACTAGGGGATTTGCACTCTACTATAACATAAATTAAACAGTATGTTCTACCAGTTCTGAACATTAACAAAGAATCTATTAAAGAACTCTCATGAACTCATTTAGGTGCACTCCCCCCTGCACCAATCAGCTCATGGTACGACCCGGAACCTTTAAATACAGTTTGAGCTAACGTGGAGACCCTTTTCACCCGAACACCCTGGAGAGGAGACATAGGTAAGTGACTTGCACATTCTTAAACATGTTAACTCATTGTGCTTTTAATAACCAAAAGTACATAATGGAGACTACCTTCATTACACACTGCAAAATTCAATATTTAATATGCTCACAACATCTTTGTTTCTATCACAGGATAATTGTTCAAATAAGATCATAACAAGACAATAACTTCTGCCACCACAGTGTATGACACTGTAGATTCAGAGTACCTGCACATTTCAAAGGACCTCAGTCTGTCCGTCCAGTCCACTTTATTGTTAAGGTAAACACACTCAGATATCTGTATGCTCCCACCATCCTGATATCTAATCCCTGGATCTTTGCTGGTGTGGTCTGAGGTGTCTTCCTCCTGAAGTAAATCACCTTCTCCTTTATCTTAAGTAATGTAGTATAATGTAGTCTAAGATTAAAAATAATCCGTGAATTGCTCCCTTATCGTGGTGGAGGGGTTTGTGTGTCCCGGTGACCCTGGGAGCTGTGTTGTTGGGGGCATCCTGGAAGGCCAACCGGTTTCAGGAGAACGGCCAGACTAAGAGCGATTCACAGGTATAATAATTCATATTTGTCTATTGAAGGTCCGTCAGTGGGGCAGATTGGGGTTGTAACAGAGATGGTTCAGAAAGTTATTAGTACTTTGCTCTATAAAACTCTTCTGTTTCCCTTCTGTTGAGTTGAACACGAAGCTTCTTGAATACTGAATCCATTGCATGTGTCATAATATTTGTTTTGGATAAAATGATGATTGAAGTGCCAAGACAGTCATCCTGCAACTGAAAGTACAGAGTAAGCTCAGTTTTTACGTTTCTGCTTTTTTGGTGAGCCTTCCTGTATCAGTCATTCAGAACAGGTCTCACATGTCTATTTGCAGATATATTTTGTTTCCTAGGACAGTACCTAAGATCATAATATGGAAAGCAAAACAGTCAAGCTGAACATTCTGCAATTTGCAGGACAGCATGACCCTTGGATGTGAGTTTGTGTCAACACAGCCTCCAGTCTGTAGTCCGGTAAATGTGGGGTCATACAGTGCTAAGGCAGAGCTCTCAGCTGTCAGTCTCTAGGGACCCAGTCTGCAGTCCATTTGAACTCCAGTTCTGAAGACTGAAAGTGTTGCATGGAACGATTCATCAACAGTAGCAAAGTCAGGGGTGAATTTACTGTGCCCTGATGTGATGTGCAGAGAGGAGGACGTCACTTCATCACAAAAACACAAGCTCAACTCGCAACTGCTTTTGCCTTCAGTTTTGTCTTTAGTCAGTGAAACACGCGATCACAAGTTTCAATAAAAAGTTTTTGGTGGTTTCTTCATCTGTGTGTTTGAGATGAATGTCAATGAAAATGTGTCACTGTCTGAATACTCAGATGGGTTTGTCTATATTGCACCTCCAGCTGTTGTCAAACTGCAAATACAAGGACTTGCCCCAAACTGAACCTCTCAGCTGCAGTCACACCCAGGATACCACCCCAATAAGCACAACAGAACACGTTGCAGTAAATTCTGAGCATCATTGTGTAAATTTTGTCTTTTTTAATGATAAATATGCTAATTTGATGTCTGTTATCTTAAGTTAGCATAAAGACTGGGAACAACTAGCCAGGTCCAAGGGGGAAAAAATTCACACACCAACAAATGGATTGTGACTAAATATTTTATATTTTTAATAAAGATTCAGTCATTTCCTAAAACAGCTGGCAAGTGTAGTTTCACTAGGCCTATTTACTTAAAAAGGAGTCAAAGATACATTTGTTTGGACTATTTTCAGCTGTGAATTAATACACATTTGGCTGAGTATTTAGACAGCAGGATGATATACTGACCTGTGAGACTGACGCAGTCTGTCAGCCACCAGCGAAACAGTCGTGGTGACGAGCTTGCAATTCACAGTCGAGCATGACCAGTATTTTCAGTAGTAGCATCCCACAGATCCACTACTCAAATGCATGCAAGTGTTTGTTCATGTTTTACAGCGGGATTTTTTCCTTTCAGCAGTGGACAGTGTTCTGGATGCAAAAGCTATGATCCGCTCTGTATTGTCTGGGTGAAGCTTGGTGAGCACAGCCCCCAATCCATAGTCAGAGGTGTCAGTTTCATTTCTGTCTCCAAAAACCAAGATGGCAACATCCATAATGCCAAACTCCAGGCTTTAAACACACACAGACATGCAAATGTGGAAAAAATGGGCAGTCACATAGAGTACCTCAGGTGGTCAATTGGCACCTCTCTAGCTGCCAGTCCACGTTCTATACTGTGGTTCATGCTGCCGGAATAAGAGCCAATATACATGAAATGAATCCAAGCTTAGAAGCCTTCAGCCATGCAGCTCTCTGGGACTGTATTTAGGTACTGCTGTGCTTTGAGCTTAAATGCTAACATGTTTCTGCACTGAGCTCTTTATAAAATGTCAGCTGGTGATATAAATCTACATTCAATGATATGTAAAGCATCAAACTGCGGGGAAAAGGAGACAAATAATGACTATTTACTGCTCGGCCTGTCGCTTCTTTACTGCTCTGGATGCTTTTGCCTTCAGTTCTGTTTTCAGTCAGTTAGTTTCCATACAAACTTCTTGGTTGCTTCATCTCTGTGTTTGGGATTATTGTCATTGAAAATGAGTCAAAACCAAGCTGGCAACGTCAATAATTCAACAAACTCAAGGCTATAAAATGGTTGTCTGCAAACCAGTGGGTGATATCACACTAGGTTTGCAC
Organism: Protonibea diacanthus; assembly: GCA_028641955.1. Lineage (NCBI taxonomy): Eukaryota > Metazoa > Chordata > Actinopteri > Sciaenidae > Protonibea > Protonibea diacanthus. The sequence goes on from CM053990.1 coordinate 14,716,964, forward strand.
TTAGGATATCAACTTTCCTATAGTGACATTATTTTTTAAATTTATATACAGGACAAAAAAGGATGAATAGTTTGTAAACAATTTGATTCCGCTGGAAAAATAATGCCCTGGGTGCTTTTGCCTTCAGTTCTGTTTTCAGTCAGTGAAACACATGATCAGTAGTTTCCATAAAAACTTTCTGGTTGCTTCATCTCTGTGTTGGATCGTTGTCATTGAAAATATGTCACTGTCTTAATACTTTCACTTGGGTTTGTCCATATTGTTCCTCCAGCTGTTGTCAAACTGCAATTACAGGAATTTTCTTGCCCCAAACTGAACCTCTCAGCTGCAGTCAGTCACTCCCAGGACACCAACAAGCATGAACGTCAAGCGCCTCACAATCATGAACAGCATTTCCTGTTACAGCCTCCAAAGCAAAACACCAACACGTTGCAATGAATTTTGAATGATAAATACGCTTATTTGCTTTCTCTCTGAGAGTTGCATTAAAGGTTTGATACCACTCTTGTGTATGTATGCTGAATATGAAGTTACAGCCAGAAGACAGTTATCTTACATTAGTGTAAAGACTGGAAAGAACTAGCCTGGGAAAAAAGTTTGCACAACAGCAAATCTGTCGTGTGGAAATGCCTTGGTGCTCCAAAGGCCAAAAAGCGAGTTTTAAATCATCAGTTATATACAACAGCAACACATCTTTCAAGAAACAATGTCCCAGTTACGGATAATCCAGAGAAGGCACTGTCAGCAGTTTTCAGAGGATCACTTTGATTAAAATGTGATTATCTAGTGTACCGACATATTTGTATTCAGGTTTTTGGATTTTTAAATGTGTCTTTTACTGATTTGAGACCCACAAAGGCTGGTGTTGTTTCTTCTTGCCCACAAATCTCAAGACGACCACAACCCTGAACATGTTAGTCCATATCAATGCTTTCCAACTAACCTACTCGGTCTGTAGTAACCAGCCCAAAAATAAAACACATTAGTTAAATGTATTATTTAATATTTTAAGGAGTTAGTCATTTCCTAAAACAGCTGGGAAGTGTAGTTTCACTATGCCTATTTACTTAAAATTAATCAAAGCTATGTTTGTTTGGAGCTGTTTTCAGCTGTGAATGGATACACGTTGGATGTAATGTGCCTGTTTAAGAAATCTAACATTTTTAAGAATAATTTTGTACAATAATGAAGGTTTATGGCTCATGGAAATAAGCAATCATGCTTAGGACACACAACACACATTAGCAATTCATTGTTGGTTTCTGTCTATAGATTATGACCAGACGTATCCTCTAAAATCACCTAAATATATAGATCCCACCTTAGGTAAGTAAGAAGTTTTATATTTAGGTGAATCAGAGGTTGAAGCTGCTGCCTCGAATAATTCTTGCTTTTATTTTGAAGGGTAAACCGCTTTATTTCCGGTTTCACACCTGGCGGTTTGACGCGGCTGCGGCAGCGTGGCTCGGCTGGACTTTGACGTCGAAAAGGAGGGAAGTTAAGTAGACTCTGATCCTTTAAAGTTGCTCCATCAAGAAGAACGAGTTGTAGCGGCCGCATAAACCGGAGAAATGACGGACCTGTACGTTTCTTTGGCGGTGTTGGGAGCCGCGGTGACCGTCAGCGAGGCGATCCGCCGGACAGGAGCGCGCCTCTTTCCCGGGGCTTATTGGATTTACCTGCTGGAAGCGGCGTCCACCTTCCAGCTCTGCTGCTGCACTCATGAACTCAAGCTGCTGGGCGAAACAGCCCGGCTGGAGCTGCTGGTCGGCCTGACCCTCACCTACACCATGACGGTTATCCACCTTTTAACTTTCCGGGGGGCGACGTGTAACCCCAGCGGGGCTCTGGAGAGTGTTTGCCGGGGCAGCAGCACCGTCCGGGCTGCTGTCGTCCTCGTAGCCTGCCAGTTCGGCGCTGCGGTCGCCGCGCAGTATTTCGCCGCCTCCGTGTGGTCGCTGGGTCTCTCCGACGTCCACATCAGGCACCAGAGGTTCGGCTTTAGGTGCTTCGACCCCCTCGGTGGGACTATACTGGAGGCCGCGGCCGTGGAGCTGGCCTGCGCCTTCACTGTCCAGGCTGCCGCCATGCACGTCCACAAAGTGGACGAAAAACTTCGAGCTCACTTCATCGCTGCGGTCATCACAGCTCTGGTTTACACAGGTGTGTTAATGAAGCAATTAACTAATTAATTAGCGACCATTTAGTTTGATTAGACGCCAAACTATTAAAGATAACATGAAAGAACAGATTCCTTCAGATAAGATAAAAAATATATAAATGATATGCAGCAGAAAACAATATGATATAATAATTAGATTAATTGAGTAGCTATGTCAGGATGATTAGTTAATTATCTTGATTAAACTGGAATTAAACTGGTTAATCTTCCGTCTTGTGTAAAGACATAACACATCATGTGTTAATTAATTTTGCTGTATATATCTTGGTGTCTTCATTTTGTATTGCACTTCTGGTGAGATGTTAAACTGCATTTCGTTGAAGTACTTGTACTTTGTGCAGTGACAATAAAGAATCAAATCTAATTAAAACAATTAAACGATTCAGTCCACCGTGGACTCTGAACATGCAACACAGCATATAAAACAAAACAATCCAGTCCAATTTAATACAAATCAAACACTTATTTTAATTCTTAAATCCTTTTTCAGATGAACTGACTTATTATTGGTTTAAAACAGTCACAACACAAGTTCAAGTTCTAGAGTCCAGTCTGACTTCTTCAAATCTCCTATTTTCAACATGTTTCATTCACTGTCATATAAACCCGAGGAAGTAAAGTAAATGAGTAAAACAACACACAAATCAAACATTCATCAGAGTTGCTGCAGATTAACTTTGTGAATAAACCTGGAGCATGACGAGAAGCTACATGTACCCATCTCCCCTCTTTGAGTGTCCTGCAGTGAAAAAGTTTCACATCTTTTTTTAATTTGACTGAAATTTGAATATTGTTGCACTACACCTGTCAGACACCTGGAAGTTATCTGGTGTTGATACAAATGCATCCTGCTAGTGATCTTTTAACTGTGTTCATACTTTAAAATTGTGTATTTAATCACAGTAGTGCTCTTTTATTGTATTTATGACATTTTCCTGCAGTGACCCTTAAAACTTCAGACAATGCTCCACACGATCTGTACATCAGTTGGTTTATGGTAATTTGATTAAAGGCACATTAAGCAGCTGAAATGTGTTTACTCAGATGATGAAAAACTAATTTATCTGAGGTCAGGTATTTCAGGTTTGTTCACTGTAGTGTAGCCAAAACACAGTGACGCTGCCTTGTGTGTTCTGTGTGTGTGTTGTCCCTGGCAAAAATCGTGTTATTAGAGTCTAATTATAGGCAAAAATAGTTACTTTGAGAAGCGATCAGCCTCATTTGATGACAATTTACCACATGCTCCATGTTTCAGACTCGACGTGTCTCTGCTCTTTCTCTCCCTCTGTGCAGGGGGAAGCATTTCAGGAGCTGTTTTTAACCCCGTCTTGGCCTTCTCTGTCCAGTTCCCCTGCAGCGGCCACACCTATCTAGAGTACTGCTTTGTTTACTGGCTGGGACCACTTTTAGGTAAGGAGCAGAATCTGAAACCGAACCGTCACAGGTTTGTGCGGCGATCTGTGGGGTGGATGCAGGTCGGTGCCACTTTGCTTCGCCGCATACTGGAATCTAATAAATATATCTAAACTTGCTCAAATGTTCTCATAACACTGTCAAAAGCACAACAATATGGAATAACACAAGTGTTTCTGAGATTGTAACTCACTGCTTCTATCACTACTTCATGACACCACATCTAAGCTAACCTAATTCTAACAGTGTTGTGTCATTTTGCTTTTTAATGTTTTATACCTTTGCATATCTTTGCAGGAGCCCGTTTGGCTCGCATGCGTCCACCAAAGTAACCAATCCTGTGTTCTTCATTTGTGTCCCCCAGGTGTGGCGAGCTGCATCCTGCTGTTTGAGAAGATCATCCCTTTCCTCTCTGGAAAGAGTACCATCGGGCTGGACGTCCCCGCTGCCCAGAAACTGAAGACGCAGTAGCGGTGAAGTCGAGTATCTCTTTTTGGAGCTTTTTATTCCATGTTTCTCACACCAGTGGATGTCTCTGGGGTTTTTTCTGGCTCAAGTCGTAGGCCACAGCTAACTCAGTGACTCCATGGTAACCTCTGTACTTTAACATACAGGCAGTTTTGTCACAACTTTGAATAAACACTAAGAAACTGAAATGTGTGCAGAGAAAAAGAAGAAACATAATGCAAAAGGCACAACATTACAGCCACGTTTTGTTAGTATCTGAAGTTCCAGTGCATATCTTTTAATTTTGTGTGTACGGTGCGTTAATTTGTCAAGTATTTGGGTTGTTACTGTTAGAGCTTTAGTAGTATTCTCACTACATTTAACTTGTAGAGCTGGTGGGATGGAAGACACTTCCTCAACTACATTACAGCACTTTCTAAAAAAAAAAAAAGTCAATGTGAAATTAAGGGTGAAGGTAAAGAGCACAAAAGTTTGGTGGTTTGTTTTAGTTTGAGTTTGATTAATGTGGATGTATTTTGCACAGTTGTGAAATCATTACACCAAAATGTTTCTAGTACATTTGATATGTGAACATGACCAAAGCTTTTACTGTCTTTTGAACCTTTATGTTTTCCAGCATAAATCATGTCTGACTGCTGCTTAATCTATTTTTTTTTCTTCAATACACAGAGTTAATAGGATACTAGTGAAATATTTGTTTTTGCATACTTTTAATTTGTCAAAAACTGCAGTAACTTCCATTTCTTTGTGAACCAAGGACAAATTAACTTACAACGTTTATACCTCCAGAGTCTGGATGATGATAATGGATTTAGTTTCTGGGAGTAATACTTGTGTGATTATTTCTAGAATGTGAATAAACAAACTTTTCGCTCACATTTCTGACTCTGTCAGCCAAATGTACAGTGTTTTTAGATGAGGTTTTCTATAGAACTGTAATTAAAATGCATTTGTAGTACCTTGTATGAAATATTTTCAGTAAATATATATTATAAAAAACATTTATGGTGGTCGTGTCTTCTGTTCATACATTTTATGTTCAAATATTTTGTTTTTTGCAACAAAAAATTAGAGTTAAAACAGCTATTGCAGCTATTGCACAAAGAATGTTGGTATAGACGTTCATAGTCTCAGTCGTGTTCAGATGTATGTGATAAATGTCCTGTGTCCTGTCTGACATGCACACATCTGGTAGAAATGTTTGCGGAAGCCCAGGACAGATATATTGGTGTTGTTCCTGAAACATTAGCATGAGTAAAGGACCAGGTTCAAGAGGAGACCCTAAATGCTGATTCAAGATACAATGAGAGAAATGTTAATGCTTTCCAGATGTGGAAGTCTGTTGTGTGTATTCGACTGCTTGTCTCTTGATCTGGAAGATTCAACCTATCAAGAGAATGAATTGCACAAACTTTGCACATTGCATTGTGGGAGAATAGCATCCATCAACAGCACACTCAAAATGGACAGTGTGAACATACTTCATACAAAAAACCTGCTCAGGATCAGGTTGTCAGATGGATTTGGGGTGCAAACCTTGTTTATATATTCTGGACAACAATGTTGGTCTATGGCATAGATGAATAGGCCACCAGGGAAATGTGTATAAAATATGTTTCATGGGATTTGTTGACAGGTAAAATGTTGCATAATGAACCAAACAACAGTGCATGTTCTTTATATTCCTTAAAGACATTTGGATAAAAAAAGAATATCACGTCCACCTCCGGAGCACTTGGTACTTTGGCCTGCATGGTATCTGTTACACAACGTGGCCTTTGAGCCCTCTGCTTCCCCCTTCTTACACTGACTCAGCCCAGTGCCAAATAAGAGGTCCTCTGTTCACTCTGCAGCATAGACAACATTCAACACATAAACAACATTCTACATCCATGCTCATGAGAAACATGTGACGGACTCCACACGGCCGTTAAGCACAGGAATATGTGAAGAGAGTGTCAGTGTGGACTTCAAAGACAACAGCAACATGCTGCGTGCATGCTGACAGCCTCTACCGACAGTCAGGTGGAAGTGTTTGGGAGACTTCAATCAAAACCTGCTGTTTCTTTAATGTGCTCATCTGCTGTGAGCCTGCTGGCTTTACGCTGTTTGGTTTGGCTTGGCTCAGGTCAGTTTGAGCTTTCTGCTTTGGCCCAGGTTTATCCAAAATCACCTGCCAAACACAGGGGCTACTGCTGCATTCACTGCCTGAGCGAGTCATTGGTTAAAAACAAACAGCAACTTCTTAAAAATGTAATAAATGCAATGAATAACCTACTTAAATGAATAAAACTACAGTGGACCAGAATGCATATTAATACTCAAACTATTCAAAAAACTAGTAAGAATAGTATACTGATACTGATGTTTCAGGTAACACTCCAACCCCTTTAGTCCCATTTTGGATCTGTTTCTGTGATTGTGCTATGTACAGTACTGATTGACTCCCGAACTGATGAGAAGTTGGCACCTTAGATGGCATCCATTGCCATCAGTGTGTGAATGGGTGAATGAGATATGTAGTGTAAAAGCTACTTGAGTGGCTAGAAGACTTGAAAGGCGCTGTACATACAGCAGCATGTCTGTACACTCGTAAGTCTTGTTTATAATTTTTCAGTCATGTTTCGCGGCAATTTCAGCTTCATTAGCTGAATAATCATTCATCTGTTTTCTAGTGTACGAGTGTTGAATGCTCACGCATTAACTGATTGATTCATTGGATGTATAAAAAGTTGGTGGTGAATGGAAGAAGCACCTTTTTTAAGGGATAGTAATGTCCACATGAAAAGTCACACGAGTCAGGCCGCCTTTGAGGCTTAAAACCCATTTTATTATGACAAATGTACAAGATCAGATTCATAAGAAATAACAGTAAAGTTAACAAAAATGTAAGGAGCAGACAAAACACCAACAACCAGTCTACTAGCATCTATACACAGTGGACAGGGTGTCTTTCCTCCCAGATTCATCATGAGGTAAATAGGAAACTCTGTTAACACTTCAGTCATTGGCACCGACTTCCTCCCTTTAATCCCATCGCAGCCTTTATTTCTCTCTCCATTTCTATGCAGGTCTTGCTACAGGTTATTTCATAACCGTGAGATACATATTAATACATTCTCCTTATCTCTGTGGAGAATTTAAAAACAGGGTTACATACAGCACATAGACATCCACATTCCTTTACTCTGACTCAACCCCACCAGAACACATACTTCTATTACATTTGTAGAATTGGGTTTATTCAGTCCGACTAATCTAAACGCTAAATATTGTGTATAGAAGCCTAAATCGTGTGCACTGCGAGCAGCACATATAGGTTTTTGTCTTGGAAGTCATGTTTTGGCCGTGGCCAGTATCAAAACAGTATGATAAATAGAGTGGTTTATCCTCTGAAGACCATGCTGAGACTAATTTACAAAATATTTTACAAACAGGCCTCATTTCTTCTCTTAAATCAGATCCTAGATTTCTCTCTATGATAATCCTTTCTCTCCCCCGAGCTTCTTGTAACATGCCTTTAGTAAGTCACTGCATGCTTACCTATGCAGTTTCACTGCACAACGATGAGATAATCCTGCGTCATCTACTTCACAAGTCCGTCAGCACTAAAATGCAACAGGTCAGGAGATCCTTAAAACATGCCAAAGTTTTCAGGTTTTCTTACAAAAAAAACTGTTGTGCCAATATTACTTCCCTAAAAAAAAAGAAAACTATTAGAAACTCATGCAATCCCAAAGAATTGCCCAATATATTTTTTCCATGATTAAAAAATGCCTCTAAATATATTACAGCCAAAACTACAGATATACACACAGACTGGTTCCAGCAGAGGTCAGTGAAGTCCATTTCCCCCCCCGAATTCAAAAACTGCATCCCGGCTATCGCTTCAAAACAAATTATTCCACTATGTTATTTTTTTTTGTTTGTTTGTTTGTTTTCACAATCTTGATCTAGTTTAAGGTCTTACAAGTTGCCAGTTTACAGCAACTTCACCTGAACGTCAACTCAAGATTCTGAAAATGGCGAATGTGAACAGAAACGTGGGTTATGCTGTATGTGGGGAGAAACAAAAAAAAAAAAAAAAGAAAATTAAAAGAAAAGAAGGGGGGCGTTTTGGAGCATAGTGTTATTTTAGTTAATAAAAACAACAAGTCTGCAGGTTTTTGAACCTTCTATGAAGGACAATGTACAAAGAAAATAAGACACTTTACATCAAAGAGACAACAACACATAAAAGTTTAGATATACAAAAAAATACATTATTTAAAAAAAAAAAAAAAAAAAAAAAAAAAAAATCACAAAAAAGGTAACATAAGAGGAAACTAAACTAGAGGTCATGATTAGGAGGGACACAAGTTTTACTTCTTTGTTTCCCCAAACAAACATAGTACTCAAAAAAAGTTCACCACTGATACTGATGGCAGCGCACATACTTAATATGTATGTATAATTATATATGTATACAATATACAAAAACTAGTCTATCATTCAACAAAAAAGTTCAAGTGGAGGGCTGACAAATGAAGACTGGTACCCTATTTATTAGTCTAAAAGGTTATTAGACAAGAATAAATAGTCTCAGTCAATAGTCTCTTAACTAGGACAGTTTGGACATTTTGGGAAATTCACTCATTTGCTCCTGGAGGATAGATAACACTCATGTTCCATTAAATATGAGGCTCTAGCTAGCAGATGGCAGAAGAATAGTTACCGTGGCTCTGTACAAAGCGAACTCATTAACACGTTATATCTCGTCCATTTAATCTGCACAAAGCTGAGTCTGCGGATTGATGTTTGTACCAAGTTGCAACCTCCATGTCTGTGAAGTGACGCCACTGCAGAAGTGCCAAAAACTGCAGTTCCTCAAACGGCCACTTGAGGCTGGCTACAGAACAAGTCAATCTTCATAAACCATCACATTAAAATGTCCAACTTCACAGCAGAAATAAACATGTTCACAGCCTGGTACAACAAACAGTTTTGGTCTTTATAGCCAATTTCTCTGTTCATGACAACTGTACCAAGGCTGAATTTTTATAGAACTCACCCGTTCAGATTATATTAAGTCTTAAAATTATGCAGAATTAACAGCGTGACCACTTTGATTGACAGGTAGGTGCCGTTACAGATGGCTTGTTTGAGCACCCAGGTGTCATTGGGCCTGTCTCAGGTCCGCCGATGATCCACGTCTGCTGATTTTTAGATTCACCAGGAGGTGGAAGGACTTTCAACACGGCAGCAGACAGTGCCACAGATTTTGATGGACCTACTGGTGACGTTGTGCATACGCTGTCCATTCTTTATACTGTAAGAGGTTTGTACAGATTTAACAAACGAGACATAACGTGCTCTGTGTTGGCAAGTGGACCTGTATCACCTCTTCAAGCTATGATTATCGTGGCCAATACACAGTAAACAGTATTATTAACTATTTCCTGTTGTACTACTATCAGTGCTAAAATTAAAATTACTTGCAGCAAAGCCATTTTTTTTTTATAAATGTTCTGATTTATTTGGGATTTTTAAAAGACTAAGAACTGAATAATAGAATGATGGGCCATGGCGTAGTCTACTGCAACTGGGCCTAGCACCCATAAACAAAGGCAACTAACTACTGTTAGCATAGCATGTCATAGCCAAAGCAGCTAGAGGCAGACAGACAGGCAGCCTGGTTCTCTGGTCCTGCTGTGGCTGCTCTGTCTCTGTTTGACCAGAAGAAAAGAGCTTATTAAATGTAAACCAGTCTGCTTAACTAAGCTGACCTGCACTAGCTTCATATTTCCTGTACGAGTGTGGTATCGATGTTCTCATCTAAACTCTCTGCCTGAAGACTTGTAAACAAGCACTTTTCCAAAAAATGTCAAACATCTCCTTTAACGGATAAGATGTAAAACCATGATTCATCTTCAAATCTCTAATGGAATGACTTATTTTTAAAATGTCAGTCATTTTGCATACAAACGGTCAATCTTAAACTATTTACCCACATTTTAGTGCCAATTCTCCATCAATGTGGACGAGTACAGGAGCTAAAATTTGTAGAAAACTTGGATGGAACAAAACAAACAACAAAAAAGAAACAGGACGATGTGACAGAAGAAACCGGGGACACGTTTTCAGAGGAAGAAGGTGGTTTGGCAGTGGAGCTGGATGACGTGGTTGGTTTGCAGGTAAACGGATTATTATCAACCAAATGAGAGTTTGGTGCCCTTATTTGTTGTGCAATCCCACTGGGACAGCATTAGACTGGTGACAGGGATCCAGTTCTTACTGTAGCAGAGATTGCTGAGACTCTGAGCTCCAGATGACACAAGTAAAAAGGACGAGGAGGTGTTTGGAGGCGTTGGTGGGGGAGGGAATAATAAAGTTAAGCAATATAAAAATACAATACCACAAAAAAATGAAACAGTACACCATATTTTTGTTTTTACAAGTCTTCGTTATTGCAGACGTAGTCCACTAGGTCTGTGACTCCTAACAGGTCGTCTTCGTCGTCATCCTGCGCTGCCATCTCCTGGCCAACCAGACCGTTTGGTGCTATGGCAGCAGCTGGTGTGGCACTCATGTTTTTGGGTGCCTCCAGACTCAGGAGGCCTGGAGCAGCGGCCGTGGGCCGGCTGACGGGGCCCTCGAAGCTCTTTATCAGGCTCTGTCCGTTGGTGGGTGGCAGCTCCACCGGATTGCAGTCCACTGCGTTTGTTCCCTTTGACTCCTCATCTGCTTTTTCAGCTGCTTTCTTCTCCTTCGGTTTCTCCTCCGGTTCCTCGTCGTCATCGTCCGAGTCAATGCGGTTCACCCGTTTGCGGATGGGGCGGTCCTCCTCCGACGATTCGTCCGAGTCGTCGTCCGAGTCGTCGTCTTCAGAAGCCCTCCTGCGTTTCAGTGCGAGCCGCCTGCGCCGCTGCCGGGAGTCTTCCTCCGAGGAGTCGGCTCTCCTCTTCACCCTCGCATTCCTCGATTCCTCCTCAGAGTCTCTAGAGAAACTCGCTGGAAAAGAAAACAAGAAGCACTTTTAGCTGCCTGTAGTTCCAATTACCTAGATATACCTGATGTTTCTGCTTCTAACCAGATGAGCAGAGTATCACCATGCAACATTTCATTTATCTTTAATAGGATTTGTTAAATCAGTTCACACTGCAAACATGATGTCTCCTCCCTACATGTGGTGATTAGAGCCAATACATTTTGTTGCCGTCTGATTCACATCAGTACTTCATTATTTTATTGTATTTTGTTCTTAGCTTATTTTAATTCTCATGTGTAGTACTGTTAAGACTGTCCAGTGCTCTTATGCTGAGCTGACTGGTTCTTCTTGTCGAACAAATTTCATTGTAATGTTGACCCTGTGTTTACTTACAGATGACAAATAAACCTGAAACTTGATATTTTAAATTATTTATTTTAAATGTCTTTTTTTTGCTTCAAAGTAATTATAAAAGTAGTTACAATAGTTTATCATTTTCTGCTTTGTGTGACATAAACTAGTTTATTGTGTAACTATATCTGTACTTTATTTAGGCTTTAAGCTTTATTTTCTGACACTATCACTTTGTTTTCTGACAGTGAGAGGCATAAAAATGTCAGACATTTGTAGTTTCAAGGGAAGTTTGTCCACTTGTACACATGAGGTGTGGGTAGTGTGTTTACTTTCTCTCTGACAGTTTGGTTTGGTAGTCTTGACATCTGTTAAAACAAATGTGTTAGACAAAAGACTGCAACTAACATTACCAACCGCTCTCTCTCATTGCTTGAATTTATTCCCCGAAGGGTTTTTTATATCCTAAGAAAGATTTTTCCCTCAGCAGCAGCAGCTCCCCTCTTTGAGGAGAAGTTACCATCTCCTCAGAGGGGAGCTGCTGGTTAAATCTGACCAGTTCAAAAGAAGTACTTTTCTGGAAGCTATTCGACTCTTGGAATGTTTTTAGCATCTGGTTTTCTTTGTGACTGTTTGTGGTGCAGTGCACATATTAATAAGTTTTGGTAATTTGACTTAAACCTTACATTCCTTAAAGTGGTTTTGTTACTTCACTGTAGCATTTTTTAGCTCATCATGCTTAATCCCTGCAACACTTACACTCCTCCTTTATCTATCAACATACAGATATTCAATGTGGACTCACAGTATATATATATATATATATATATATATATATATATATATATATATATATACATAGTGTCCTAGGAATTCTAAGTATAGTATCACTCTGTTGCCAAATGATGAAATTTCCGAGCAGACTAATGTGTAATGACTCCAAGTCTCTGTCCATGGTGCTGAAAAGGTTTATTTTGAAACAAACAGCTGTATTAGTTCATCTAAACAGTTTTTATATTTAAATTTTTAGGAGAGAAAAAGCTAATAATATCTTATTTGTGCCAATACAGGTTAATCTTTAACCTGTCATTGTGATTAATACTAGTATTATGTTACCAAAACAAAATCCTGAGGTCTTGACATGTATTGTGTGTGTTTGTTTGTTTGTCTGACTGACCCTCGCTGTCGGAGCTCTCCTGGCGTCGTTTGAGTTTCATTTTGGCCCGGTTGGTTTCAGCCTGGGAACCTTCAGACTCGGACGTCTCGCAGTAGTTCACCTGCTTCTTCTGACTCCGCCGAGACCGCCGTCGACTCATGTCCAGATCACTGTCGCTGTACTCGCTGGAGCCTTCGGTCACTTAACACACACACAAAATAATATGGGTTACAAATGGTAATACTATAATAATGATAAATGATGATAATGATAATGATAAATAAATAAACCTTAAGCAACACTTGTGAGAAAATAAAAGGCATGCTTGGCTGTAACTGTGATGCCACTATAATAATATAATCAACATACCGATTTCATCTTCCTCTTCCTCGTCTGTCTCCTCTTCTTCATCATCCGAGTACCCTTTCGGTCTCCGTCGCTTTCTGGAGCTTCGCCGTTGTGTCAGTGGCTTCCTGGCCCGCGATGTGCGATGTTTACCGCTGCTGTTGCTGCCAAAGTCGCTGTTGTTGGACTCTGCCTCTGTTTCAACCTCCGAGTCATTTTCTGATACGATGAACTCTTCTTCTGAGCTGTATCCATGGAGACATGAAATGAAGAAATCTTTTATAGTATTCAGCTATGATCAAACCAAACTCTTTTCATTTGTATAGTTTTAAGAAATATCACACGAGAAGATGTGATCAGATTGCTTGGTCAGAACTACTTTTCTTTCTTCCCGTTCCTACCTTTCACTGAGGCGAAACTCTTCCTCACTTTCCTCCTCGTCTACGGTGCTGTCGCTGTCCAGATCATTGAGTCGCCGGCGTTTTTTCTTGCGCTGTCCGGAGGAGGATCGGGGCGGGCGGCCGTTTTCCTTGCCCTCCTCCGCTTGAAGGATGGCAGACATGTCCTTTCCTCTGTGGCCTGTGATGTTGGCCATGTCTTTACCCCGACCAGCTCCTGTGACAAACACAAAACATTTTCTCAGATCTCAAAAGAATAGTTTGACAACTGTCTCACTCTCAGAAAGAAAACACATTTTCCATGCAGTACTACTGCTTTGAATTACTTTCAGAAGAGAAAGAACTCGTGTCGTACCTCCTCCCTCTGCTTCTTTGATGTCTTCCTCAATCGCCTCCTCGATCGCCTCATCGAATTCATCAAATCTGTAAAATCAACAACACAAACGAACTCAAAAGTTGACCATATGCAGTTTTGAATCAAAAATCAGCAAATAAAAATCCCCAAAAGAGTAATTTACTTATGAGATATTAAAAAGTTTGTTTCAGACCTGTAGCTGATGGATTTCTTCGCCCTCGTAGACCTTCGACCCCAGCTCTTACTTCGCTTTGGTTCCTTCTTCTCTTTTATGATGATCTCTGGCTTTTCTTCTTCTACCTCCACCTGAAGAAAGTCAGAGTTTGTTAAAAAACACCATCAACAAGGTGAATATTTAACTAGCAAAAAAATGTATCACACTGTGTACTTACAGAGGGCGTGATGATGTTTTCAACACTGATTCCAACATAGATCAGACGCTCTTTCCTGGAGGACATAACACACATTAAGAGCCCTTTTCTTAATCACCATTGAGAAGAACTCTAAACTGAATGACACTTCTCTGAGTACAGGGAGGGAACACTTCATTTCAATGTTAATTAGGTCCTCAAGTCACTTCACTACATAATAGGCACAGATTTAACGAACAGCTGAAGCGCCTCACCTTCTCTCAGCTCGTTCCTTCTTTTTCAAAGCAGCATCGAGATTTTGGAGCTGCTCTTCTAATTTGTCACAGAGCTTTTTCTACAGAGGGGAAACATGAAAGCTGTGGTCATATTTTGTTCATTTTGTCTTTGAGATTTGGTGTCCTGACTGGTACATACATGCTGACAGGGTGGACAGAACCATTCTCCATCAGGGATGATCATGAGGGGGGGCCTCAGACAGGCTGTATGGTACCCGCTGTCACACGAATCACACAGTAAGATCTGGAAAGGAGATGTTGACAGATGTTAAGTCGATTATTGTATCACCTTACCTTTTCATCGTCACTAATATGTGTATTTGTTGCTTGTTGTTTGTTTGGTTTTCATATATAAGCTAAATATCTTTGGGATTTGAATGGCTGGTTGAACAAAACAACCACCCACCAGCTCAGGGTGATTTGGAAGACCACAATGTTTGCAGGGGTCGTCATTTGGAGGTAGGTCGTCGTCTGAGGATGTCGAAGAGTCCGAGCTTCGTCTTTCTCTGTTGCGATTCCGCCTCTTTCTGCTTCGCTCAACCTTGTAGTCTTCATCGCTGTCGTCCTCTTCCTCAGTCTCCTCCTCATCGCTGGACTCCTCGTCGCTGCTCTCTTCTTCGTCTTCCGAGCCTTTCTTTTTACGACGCGTTCGCGTGTTGGACCATCGGACCTTCCGCCTCTTTCTCCCCTGAAACAAACAACATCATGTTGACTTGACAACAGAGCAGACAGGACAGCTCGATGGTGTTGTACTTTTATTTAAGTAAAGGATCTGAATACTTCCTCCAACACTGGCATTATTCTTGTGTCTACTTTCATAAAAACTGTAGATAAACTAATGAACAATCTTACCTTAGGTTTCGGTTGACCCTCCTGATCAGCCTTTTTCTCCCTTGGTTTCTTCTGAACAGCCTTCACCTCCTCCTCTTCTTCTTCCTCCTCCTCCTCCTCTTTGTCTTTCTCCTTCTCACCCTTGTCGTCCTCGCGCTTCTCAGCTGGTGGAGCGGCCTGTGATTTCTCCAGCTTTCTGTCATGGATCTCCACAGCCTTCGGTGTCGGCCTGGAGATCCTCGGCGATCTCCGAAGTGATCTTCCCACGTTGGTGTCTGACTCGGAGTCCCCTTGTCTCTCCTCTCTCTGAAGTTCGGCTTTCCTTCGGTGGGCCGGGCGCTTGACTTTCCGCCTAACACCCTGCTTCTGAGCATCTGATGGAGCTTCCTCACCATTCACCACCTCTTTTTTCGTTGTGGACTCCTCCTCTTCACTTTTGCTTTTACTTTCGTCAGTGGGCTTTTCAGCATCTGGTTCTTTGATTGGTTGGTCCATTTCAGTTGAGGATTTGCTTTCTGGTTCTTTGCTCACATTTTGGTGGTCAGATTCCTCCATTTTGGTCGAGCTTTCACTCTCTTCACAAGGTTTCTCCTCCTTGGAAGTTTCACTCTCTTTGCCAGTTTCTTTCTCCTCCTTGGTGGTTTCACTCTCTTTGCAAGAAGGTTTCTCCTCCTTGGTGGTTTCACTCTCTTTGCCAGAAGGTTTCTCCTCCTTGGAGGTTTCACTCCCTTTGACAGTATCCCTCTCCTTGGAGGCTTCACTCTCTTTGCAAGAAGGTTTCTCCTCCCTGGACGTTTGACTCTCTTTAGGAGTTTCTTTGTCGTTCTTTGAGGTCTCTTTGTGACCAAGTTTCTCCTCCTTGGTGGTTTCACTCTCTTTGCCAGTATCTTTCTCCTCCTTGGAGGTTTCACTCTCTTTGCCAGAAGGTTTCTCCTCCTTTGAGGTTTCACTCTCCTTGCCAGTATTTTTCTCCTCCTTTGAGGTTTCAGTCTCTTTGCCAGTATCTTTCTCCTCCTTTGAGGTTTCACTCTCTTTGCCAGACAGTTTCTTCTCCTTGGACATTTGACTCTCTTTAGGAGCATCTTTATCCTCTTTTGAGGTTTGACTCTCTTTGCGAGAAGGTTTCTCCTCCTTGGAGGTTTCACTCTCTTTGCCAGTATCTTTCTCCTCCTTGGAGGTTTCACTCTCTTTGCCAGACAGTTTCTTCTCCTTGGACATTTGACTCTCTTTAGGAGCATCTTTATCCTCTTTTGAGGTGTGACTCTCTTTGCGAAAAGGTTTCTCCTCCTTGGAGGTTTGACTCTCTTTGCCAGTATCTTTCTCCTTCTTTGAGGTTTCAGTTTTTGGGAGTTTATCTGTTGTTGAATCCTCTGTACCTTCCTTGTCTTGACTAGGGTGTTTCTCACTGTCGTTTTTGAGTTTTTCATTATCAGTGTCCTTTTCATTTTCCTTGTCGGCATCCTTTTTACTCTCTGATGGACTTTTTGCCTCAATTTGTTTAGGCGGTTCTTCTGAGACCTTCGTCTCTGAGTCTCTCTCTGTAGTCATCTCTGCATTTTTGATGTTATTGTGCTCCTCGACAGGTTTACACGAGTCTGCTTTGTCTAACTTTTCAACAGCAGAAGACTCCACACTCTCTTTAGTGTTAGACGTTTCTTCTGATTTCTGACTGATTATTGGTTCGCCTGCCTTTTTAATGGGCTTCAAGCTTTGTGTAACTTCTTGGGTCTCTGTATTATCGCTCTCTTTTAGTATTTCTATCTTTTTATTGGCAGATGGTGATACTGTGTTTTCAGAGTCGACAGATTTGTTTGCAGGATCTTTATCTGCACACTCTGTCTCTGTGGTTTTAATGACTCCTGACTTCTCTTTCAGTACAGAGTTATCTGTTTTCTCTAAATTAGTTTCACATGTCTCCATTTCTTTAGCATTGCTCACTTCAGCATCTGTTTGCTTCATGTCTGTTACATTTTCTGTCACCTCTGACTTCTTGGTTTCTTCAGTCTGACTTGACTCTGATGTGTCCATGTCAACACACGCTGTTCTTTTCTCTGAATCTTTTGATTCAACCTCTATGGATTGGACTTTCTCTGACTCACCAGCTGTTAATGTTTTATCGGTTTCCTTTAATGTAGTCGTCTTGTCTCCTGCACAAGACTCGTTTTTATCTGCTGGTTTGGATTCTCTTAGTTTTTCATGCTCTTCATGATTAGAAGACTTCTCGAGTGCATTATTTGTGTCTTTAAGTAAAGGTAGCGGTTCTGTTGGTGTTGGGGAATACTCTTCTTTCTTTTCTTTTGATGCAGTGCTTTTCATATCTTCATTTTTCTTGTCCACATCTACTTGGTGTGATGTGATTTCCTCTGTGGCCTTCGCTTCACTGCAAACTTCATCATTTTTATCTTTCACGTCATCCTTGTCTGCGGATGTCGACTCGTTTTCTCTGGTTTCTACCGATTTAACTACAGCTGGTTCTGTCGTCTGCTCTTTGTCGGTGGCAGCATCTTTTAGCGACTCGCACAACTGACTCTGGAGCTCTTTCTCTGGTGTAGGCTGAACCTCACCGTTAACGTGATCAGTCACACTCTGCGCTTTCTTTGTCGGTTCAGGAGTCGAGTCAGTTTTTGAAGCTTCCTTGACCTGAGAGACAGATGGGTTTTGTACTATGATGCTGCTATTTTTTAAGTCTTCACTAAATTTCATTCCTCTTTTTTTCAAAGGGATTTTGGCCTGTTGGTCGTTCTTCAGAGCCTGTTGAATCTCCTCAGCACTGTTCTTCTTGGCCTCCTCTCCCTTTTCTGCTTTTACTGATATACACGGTGTCTCAGAGGCGGGTTCACTTGTTGCTGTTTTAGTGTCCAACACCTCCATCGGCTCTTCTTTAATGTTCTGGGCTTTTGTACTGATGCTGAGATCCTCAGCGGGTTTTTCTGAACAGACTTCTGTTTCAGGTTTGCCTTCAGTGATGCCATTGAGCGACGATTTGGCCTCAGGGGCTTCTGATATCGAGCTGTCTTTCTGTGTTACTTTTTCATCATTCTCTGTCTTTGGTGAGACTGGACAGACATCCTTTTTGGAGTCTTTGCTGTCTTCATCTGATGTGTCTGATGTGATCTTTTTGACTTCACCTGTAACATAAATATGAAGTAGAAGATCACAGCACGAACATGCAACCCAGGCTGACATTTCTAACAATCTGTAAACAGGTCACTTAAGAATATAATCTTTACCTTCTCCTTCGTCCTGCTTCTTTTCTTGTTCTTTTTTTAACAGCTCGGGATCAATTTGTGTCTTTAGCAGAGCCACCACCTCAGCCAAGTCATTTCTATCTCTACAGGAAGAAAAGGGGGGATGAATATAAAAGCTCCCTTTTCAGAGTAGATAACACACAGCACCCGCATTAGCATTTAAATTCCATTTTGCTGCGCCTGCAGCATATTTGTCCCATTAAAGTCACTTCTTTTTGCTTACTTGACAATGCACTTCCATGATGACCCATCTAAGTCGTCCTGTTCCTCGATATAAACGCGCACATTGTCGTCTTGGTCCAGTTGAAACCAATACATCTGACCGTCTTTGTCCCGGCCGATCGGCTGCAGCCGCATCTTATCTGGGTCCTCCTCATTGATGGCTGTTTTGAACTTGACATTTTCATCAAACTGACACTCGCACAAATACTGAAAAGAAAAATATACAGGATGTTACAAAATGGCATCTATCACATATTACAGAGCGTTCTTTAGTTTAAGTACAACATTCTTTAGTTATGCGGGGAAAAAAATGTATAAATAATAACTGTAGCCGATGAAAACTGATGATTCAAGGGGGAGCAATATGTCGCCAATATGCTTACATTTACACAGTGTGGTTAAGCTGCAGCCACAGTTTGTCAGAAAATAAATGCAACAGTTTCACAAACGCAGAGTTCCTGAGTTTTGTTTACCAGCAGCTGAGTGTAGCAATAATGGTTAACCCCAAAGTTAGCTACAACCTCAGCTTTCATGTGACACCACTTTTTTTCCCTCCTAACTCTTTTCATTAAAACTGCAACGACAAACAATTAAAACAGGCGAGGAAACCAGAAAACAAAAAAACAGTGTGCGTACTTTAAGTATCCCCGTCTTGCACTCTGTCGTCATGTCCTTGTATCCTTTTTGTTCGAGTTCCCATGCCCACGTTGTGTTGAACTCTTGGCATACCTGCAAAGAAAAATGAAAACACCATCATTTCTTCAAGCTGTCTGCTTGCTTGAGTGTTGTTTTCATTCATACTAACTGACAAATGTATTATGGTCGGACTTGCGACCTTTCAGAAGTTAGAATCAGGCAAAGCAGATTTGTCTCTCAAATCAGATCTTTAATTCAGACTGCCCGTGCTGTTATTTGCAAGTGATCAGATTGGATTTGCCTGTCCTGAAGCCTCCCCCTGAAGCGACAGCAGACGTCTATCCACAGACTCTGATGCACTTCTGTGCCTCTGGATTTAACGTTGTCTCTGTGTGTGTCGTGGTCCAAGTGACTCAAAAGACACTTGAAAAAATCTAAACTGAGCGTCCGGATCTGCAGAAATCTGATTAGGGTTGTGTTTCAAACTCTAATGTGGCTTAGATCTGATTAGCATGAATCACATCGATGCATCATGATTTCTTGACAAATCTGCAGCACAAATCAATATTTTTCAGATTAACAACAGATCAGGTGACTAATGTGAAAGATGATACGTGTAGAAGGGAATGATCATCAGACTCTTTCAGCAAACTGTTTTAATTTTATGGCCTGCAACAACAGACAAAAAAAGCCCCCACTTAACAGCAGACAAAGTGAGCGACTATCTGTTGAACAAAGTGGAGCAATTAGTTGCAAAAAGACAGATATTATTCCCAGGAGAGGAGTGAATATTGGTTTTGGAGTTTACCTTTACAAGATACTTCTCCCATCTGTCTGCTGACACTGACTTGCCGATCTTCCTCAGCAACTTGACGTGAAGATCAACCAGCAGCTTTGGGACTGAGGAAAGAATAAAAAGACGACGTCACTCACAAAGTAACTAAAAACACATTTTAGCATCGAGTCACAGATTATTAGAGGCTTACAGTAAATAACAGTAACAGATATCAGAATAGTGTCCATATATTGTGCCAGCTAAAACATAAGCTCAGTAAACTAACCATGTTTGAGGGCTGTGCTGTTTGTTACTGACAGATGACCCGAGCCCTGAAATATTCCTTTTATTGTTAGACTAAAAATGTTTACAAGCACCTTTATCCCAATGAGGACCTTCTTTATCATATCCTCATACTAGAGGGGACTGTGACATGACCAGAAACATGAATATAGTGTTTTAGAGTTTAAATCAAACATTTCCACTGCCTGGAGTAAACATATGTTTCAGTGAAGATCAGTGCATGTGTGGAAACATTGGATTGAAACGTTTGTTTTGATCTGGACAAACATTTTATTGATGCAGTGAGATTGTGAAAATGCCTTTGAACACACAATCCGCAATACAACAAGCCAAAAACCAAAGTATATATTCTGAGACATGCAAGCAGGATAATCTAAAAACTCAATCAAAAACAGGCAACTAGGCGCATGTAAACAAATTCACTGGTCCTCGTTCTTGTATATAAATTAATAACAGGTTTCATTTGTGTTTAAAAAGTCCACTTACTAAAGATTCAGAGCTTTAAATAATTTTTCTTTGGACACATAATATACATATCAAGACCCACTATTATATAAGGTTATAAATGTTTGTACATTTTACATTTTTATGAAGGTGAAATAAACTTTAGTGATCCCATGCAGGGATCAGTTTCAGTTCACTGGAGCAGAAGTACGAGAAAAGACACAAGTAACTTAACAAAGACCTTACATGGTGAAACGTCAATTAACACCCCGAGCTTTTTCTGACTTCAATCACTGAACTCAACCTGCCTTTATCTGGACATGTGTCTTATTCATTTACTTTATTATTTTGTAGCTTCTAAGGTAATAAATAGAAAAAGAGTTGATGTCAGTTAAAGTTGTCGTTTGTTGTTGTCGCTGTCATAAGGTCGTTTTCATTGTGAGCAACAGGCTTCACATGAAAACATTCACAACTTCAATTCATTTTCCAGAAAACCATTTTGATTCTTCTGATCGGAGAACCCTCGTGAGCTAAAGGATTATAAATAATCAAGAGATGGACACACGTTCAGACTTTAGGACAGCTTCAGAGTAGGGATTCATCACTTAGATTTATTGATTACCACGCCAATAAATCTAAATTAATTACACTTTGCTGCTCACGGTTTCCATGAAATTAAGCAAACAACTGAACTGTGGAGAATCTAACCAACCTAATGATGTGTAGCATGTCTGTACTGACAAAAGTTTGATATTTCTATGCATGAGATCTAAGCAGCTTAAGAACTTGCTCCAGCAGGCGACCCAGTCGAACTTATAAAATACAGATCGGGTCTAATTGAGACCTGCGATTATTCATCAAAACACATAGCTGCACCGGGTGAGTAAAAGGGGCTCTGTGTTTAACTGGGGTTTGGCTTTAATCTGAGTTTTACAGTAATTAAGAACATCTATCGTCAAAGTACTACACAAACTTAAATAGAAAAAATGTGTTTGTTGTGAACAGAGAAAAGTGCGAGGTACATGAAGAGGACCACACTGAACTGTTATCAAATGAAGCTGTGATGATGTTAACGCTTCAGCATTTCCAGCTCTATCTGATGACAGCTACATCTGAATGTGCTGCGGTCACTCATTTTAATATCCTGAGCTACCTGAGCTTTGTTTTGTCTACTTTCTAACATCAAGGTGTATTTAAATGCTAAATGAACTGTACTTATAGCATCTTTCTAGTCTTGTGACCAATCAAGGTGCTTCACTGACTGTCGTACAAGGTGCCAACTGCTCATCAGTAGGAGCTAATCATCCACACACCGATGGGGTTCAGTATCTTGCTCATGCAGACTGGAGGAACCGGGGATCGAACTACCTGATTAGTGGACAGCCCACTGTACCTCCTGAGCCACTTTTACCCTCCAATACACGACTGGTCACACTTACAGAGTGTGCTGCACAAATAAATGGATCACGTGTAAATTTACAAGCGAAAAACTGAATAAAAAGAACACACGTTTATAATTTACTGATACTGCCAGCTCTTTAAAGCCTTACATAACTCGGCTGTGATACACTTTGTAGCAGGAGCGTGCAACTGTTTCACAGTAACAGCCTTGTTAAGAAATTTTAATTTGAAACAGATGCAGGAAGTATTGTGGGCATATAAATCAGAGGGGCTTTATACTAAAATATAATCAAATTATCAAAGAGGGAATTAGAAATAAAGGCATGTGCCTCTACAGACAAATAAAATAATCATAAAACAGATTTAGAGCTTTCCTTGCATAAACTATAGTATTTATCCAAGATGGCCACTGCATATAATGTTGGTGGAAGGTCGATTATTATATATTATTTTATATAAATGCTAACAGGTTCGTGTTTTTAAACACATTAAGTTTTCATCAATATGATGAGAGAATATCACATTCAATCAGGAAGACTTGAGACGAGGCTGCGCCTGCGCAAAACAACGCAGCTCAATTGAAAAAAATGAGTCAAGTCAACCAGAATGAGCACTACAACCGGAAGTTGATTTTCTTGGCCTAAATATACACGTACGCGATTACTGATTACTAGGCGTTCACGTAAGAGTAAACGTGTGGAAATAATACAATTATACATCAAAGAGTTACTTAATGTATAGCGAGAACATCGCTGTATGTCATTCAACAGTAGGATGATGTTTTGAGCGCCAAAAAAATGCTTTATTTTGAAAGGCTCTGCCGGAAGTGGTCGCTATAACGGGTGCTTTGACAGAAGCTGTGCGGACCACTACATGGCAAAATGTTTTAACTGTAAATAAAGTGCACAATTACGCGCCCGTCACAGACAATGACACGTTCACCGATGCATTATCACCATCCACGACGTGTTGCATGAATTAGCACCGTGTTTACCGCCTCGCAAACACTGTTATCAGCACACATTCATGCCTGTGTTGTGCTACGAGTAACGTTACAACAGCAGATAAAGGCTGCTTGGAAAAAATTAAGCCCTATTCAAAAGCTAAAAAGTGAGAGAAAACCTCGACTAATTCGGCGGGCTGACACCTTAATAACAATTAAATAAAACGTAGGCACGTTTTCCACTTCGAGCAGCAGCTCTGGGGCGCAGTTAAGTTATATTTAAGTAAACACGAAGGTTAGAAAACCACACAATAACACGCGACGAGCTAACGAAGCTGCTAGCCCGCTAGCACGGTACCATTATCATTAATGCAATGGTGAAGTCTCTCCTCCTCCCGTCAGCAGCTGGCTGTTTATCTGCCCTACCTGAGGATGTGTCCTGCAGATATCTCTCCAGCTGGGGGAAGGTGAGCTCTGGTAAGTCCAGCAACGCTCCGTAGCGCTCCAGAAAGGAGCAAATCACGGCGTAATTTGGACACAAACCGGGGGAAGAACTCGCCGTTGCCGCCGAAGCAGCCATCTTTTCCACACCAGTGTCAAGCCAGCCGGAATTTAATTTAGTACTTCCGGTGTTGACAAAATAAAGCGCTGATCGATATAATTTTAATCCACGTTTATTTAATGTATTCTTATTGTTTTGCCTTTTATACATTATATAAATAAACATAAATTACATATTTTATATTATACAGTGATGTGAGTAGAAATACAAGTACTACGTTTTGTTAAATATGCACATTTAACACATTCTGCAAGGCTTGCACAGTCCTGCACAAACTGTAAAGCTCGTTTCATCCTAAAAACACATTGTACGTATAATTATATGTTTTATATTTATTTTGTACTTGATTAAAAAAAATATTCCTTATATTCTTAGATTTTTTTTACTTAATGTTTGTTATGCACCAAAAACACTCCATATTTATTTGCTTGTAGTCTAGAAGTACTTTTCTAGATAATAGTAGTATTACTACATTGTAACATTCAACTTTACTTAGAACGCTATAGCACTTTTATCCATAGCCTCAATTGAAAATTGCATCTTTTTTATGTATTATCATAATTTGAAGCCATATGTTTATCCTTAAAAAAATGTATAAAAAATAAAAAGTATTAGCAATACTCGAGTAAGAAAATACTTGCAGACGGGGCTAGTTCTATTCATAATTTAAATCTTCAAAGTAACTTGCAGCTGAAGCTGTCAAATAAATGTAGTGGAGCAAAAAGAAATTTAAATGGGACTGATATCTTCCCATCAACCCCTGATGTTGATTTACATTTTGTCACGCTCACACTGCCAGCAGAGGTCAGTGTTATAAACCTCAAACATTTTATAAGGCGCCAAATAGATTCTGTGTTTGTTATATCTATCATACATTCATTTCCATTTGCTATCTAATTTATTATTCAACTATTTAGATGCAGTGTTACCAAGTGATTCTTGTTTGGCCTCAATTTCTGTTGACCTGTGTCACGTTAAAGTTTCCATATTT
Organism: Protonibea diacanthus; assembly: GCA_028641955.1. Lineage (NCBI taxonomy): Eukaryota > Metazoa > Chordata > Actinopteri > Sciaenidae > Protonibea > Protonibea diacanthus. The sequence goes on from CM053990.1 coordinate 14,741,601, forward strand.
TGCTAACTGTCATCTTATTTGCAAGTATTAAGAAAACAAAAAAACCCCTCATTGTCACACTTCTCCCCAATCTCAGCAAATGTTCCTAATGTCCAATTATCTGAATTAATTAAAGGAGTGTTAAAACACAAATAAGTGATGTGAGAGCAAAAATAGACTAAATTAAAGTACATAAATAAAAGTATACACTTGAATACTGTCCAAAGAAGAGGAACATATTTTAGTATATCTTTTCACAACAGTTGCTTTACTCTTTATTCAGATCTCCATTACTGTCCACAGAGGTGGTTGCTAATCTTGGCTTCCACACAACAACAACAACAACAAAAATAAAGAATGATTTAAAATCACACAGTATCAATAAAGACAACATACTACAATATAAACTAAATATAAAGAAGTGAAATATCAGAAGTCTATGATAGAGACAAAAACAAAGAGCCACCAACCAAATGAAATAAACCAAATAAAAATAAACGCCGAAAAGTTAAATTCTGATTGAACTAGTGAGACACAAAATGAGATTAGTCACAAAAAAGGGTACATTTCGTTTTTCTTGATGTCACTATAACCACAAATAAAGACTTAACACCTCAAGAATGTGCGGAAATAAACATAAAATGTAAAGCGATGTATTCGTTTGTTTTCTGTGTAATATGAAGTGATTTCTGTTGTTTTAATTTACATTTATTTTGTGTCAAAAATAAAAAAGATGCAGAAGTCCGGACGATGACCCACAATGCACCACGACAGAAGTCTCTGTAGGTGAAGCTAACCGGAGTTAGCCACCTTAAAACCGGAAGTAAAGCCTCAAACTAAAACAAAAAAACTAAAGCAAAAATCTATCATTTTTAGTACAAGAGGCTGGATGTGCGATCAAAACACACGTGTTAACGACAATAAAGCACCACCAACATGTACAGTATAATACACTGTGTGATTATTGCTGTATTTGTTACCTATACAGATAAAACCTTCAGGTTATTCACACCTGAACGCCTTTCAGACAGGTTTTATTGATTATGAACAACCCACTCATGTAGACAGAGTTAGTTTGATTCAAGCACTTCATAATGATCAAACTCAACATGTGATTTACTTTAAAAGCTCAGACAGGAAGTGGAAGTTTTTATTGTTTGTGAATTGACAACAGTTAAAACGTCAGTGTAAACAAACAAACAGTGATGATCAGTTTAATTTATTCGGGAATCACTTTGACTGATCTTTATACTACTGCACACTCATTATCAACTCAGCCAGCATTCCATTTGTTTTATTGAACATAAAACTGCCACAACGTCTACAGTTTTATGCTTGTTGTGACATTTAGTGTTTGTTTCTGTCAGAAGAACTCGTGCGACCTGCTGCAAACAGCTTCAGGACAAATAGTGCAGTTTTTATGATCACAAAATCCATGTTTGTCAGTGAGAAGAAATCAGGACCCAGTGATCTGTAAATGATAAATTATCTATTGTCACAGTTAACATTTAAATTTGTTTTTGTTTTTTTTAATATTTATTTAATATAGTTACCCATACAGTTCATAATGTAATATCTTCCTACTGCATGTACATAAACCATATTTATTTCAGCATCCTTTGCCCTCTGCACTATTATTGATTTATTATTCAGTCAACAAATGTTATTGTTTATATACAGTTACACATATTTATACTTTGTATCGGTACATAGTAGTTTTATGTTGACCTGTATAACTCCTTGTTTCTTTTAGCTCTGCTCATGTCTGTCTGTTTGTAACCAGAGTTCAATTCCTCGTGTGTGAACACATACCTGTCACCAATAAAAATGACTCTGAGACCTGCATGCAATATTAACATTAACAATGAGAAGGCGCTCTGACATCACAACCAAAGACAACAGCTCGGAAAGGAAAGTTCAAACGGTTTTATTTTTTTCCATTTAAGCTATCTTTATTTCACATTTATTTGTACACAATAAATACAGTTAAACATCCACTGGTGTGTATATATGACGCTCAACAGCCTCTGCAGAGCTTACATTGTAAAACATGGGCAGTTTGTCACTGAATTTCAGACTTAACGCGGAATCAGGACCAGTAGCAAGTTAACAACAACTTCTCTATTGGGAAAAGAGACTTCTTTTATTTGTTTCAATACAACAGGGTAAATGCAAACTTCAAAAATAAGTTTGATGTCATTCAGATCTCAAGGAGATCAATGAGAACACAGCGACGTGGCTGACAGATATCTCTTTTCCTCTGATCGAATTGAACTAAAGTTTAATGATAGGTTTTTCTATCCTAATCCTAAAAAAAAAAAAAAAAAGAAAACAAAAAGGGGGAAACAAAAGCTGTGCTATTATTTGTACAGATATCCATCTCCAAGCTCTCTGTAAACTATTTCAAAAACAATACGATCAACAGGTCATATCTCAATCTCAATCAAAGACACTACAATGGCTATTTAAGGCTAAATAACGCAAAAGTCGATAAAAGAAAAAAAAAATCTTACCAATATAGCTGGTAAACAAAACGTCAAACAAGAAATATTGAACAAACAAACATCCACAATACTGAAAAGGAATAAGAAGACATCAAAAAGTGCTTCACTATGACAGTATAGATTTTATTTTATTCTTTAATTGGACAGCTAGCAGCTCAGGATGTTTTCCTCCTTAAAAATAAAAGGCATGTTTAAACTGCACATTACCTCAGTGTAAACTGTCACCAACTGCAACCTTCTCCTCAACAAAACCGCCGCGCTCGCCAGCAAATTTCACTGGCTCCATTAGTGTCATAATAACATTTCTAGATCTTTATTTTACAACACGAGAGAGAGAGAGAGAGAGAGAGAGAGAGAGAGAGAGAGAAAGAGAGAGAGAGAAAACATTAGACTATGTATGTACGCACTACGTTTCTCCTTTTAGGAATTTCTCGGCATTTGGTGCAAAGAAAACTAACGTAAGAAGAAGAAGGGATTGAAAATTAATCAATAAAAAGGTAACGTAATAATCCGTTATTTTGATCAAGACGACTTTTCTAGGAGATTCTCCCTACGGACAAAACAATCACTCAACTAAAATTGCCACTTTTCCCTTGTTAGTGTAACCGTGCGCGGTTACGTGTGTGTGTTTGTGTGTGGTCATGTGTGTGTGTGTGTGTGTGTTCGAGGAGAGGACCAGCCTCGTCCATGCTGGCGTTTTTGATCGAGCGTGGAGACAACCAGACTTTTGGTTTGTGTTGAAGATAACATGTTCACAACATGCTGCGATGTCCTGCCGGGTGTGACGTTGTTGCATAGAAGTAATCCAATTGTGAAACCTCTCGACAGAAGGAGCCGCACAGTAAGTGAAACAGTTAAAAAGGGAAATCATTATTATTCATATATTAATAATGATATCTGACGGGTGTATGGAAGAGTGCTGCATTCACTGAAGAAAATTATGACTGTATCTCATGATCACGAGGTCTGCTGCTGAACTGATGTTTGACATTTTGGAAAAATCTGCTTTGAGAGATTGATGAGAATATTAAAGGTCCAGTGTGTCAGGTTTACAGGCCTCTATTGACTATGTATTCATTAGTGTATAATCACCTGAAAATAATAACCATAATGTTTTTGATACGTTTTTGCGCACACTAGTTTCTCCTTCAGCTAGGAAAGAGAGGGTGACGCAAGGTGGTTGCAATCTGCAACTACACTGCCAGATGCCACTAAATTCTACACACTGATCCTTTAACATCGCTCAGATGTTTACTGATCACTCCGACAGACACACAGCTAGTACAACGCTACGGTAGCTTCCTCTAACTTCTGTGGCTGTGGCTCTCCGTTCCCTCAACTGTCAACACAGTCGAGATGGTTTGTTAGCGGACCATGTTAGAAGTAAGAAGTGTTTTTGTACTTCGCACTAATGAGCGAATCATTTCTTCCATTAACTGGTTTTACTATATTTTACGTCGTACACTGTTGACAGGTTATTTGCTCGTTATCACTTTATCATTTACTACTTACTGAGCGATAACAAAGAACAGAAACAGGATTTGAACCCATTCAAGACTGAGATTTGATACTGGCAGCAGATATTCTGCCAGTTATCATTTTGTCAGGACTTGAAGTGATTCATGATAGATGTATAAACTTTGAATACAAATTACAATATCTGACCTATTTATCAAATAGGAGACAAACACTGAGTGAGGGAGTGTGGGGGAGATTAAAATGGAGTAGAGTGAAGAGAAAGGCACAATATTCCTCCACAGTACACAAACCCTTCGAGGTGTTGTGTGAAAAGACGAGAGGACTAAGTGTAGAGCCTCTCGTGGCCTCCGGGCGTCTTCAGGGGGGTTTAAGTTTCCTCTGGCTTTGTTTGGGAGTGCGTTTAGGGGGGACAGAGTCCCGGCTGGTTTGAACGAAGAGTCGTTGCAGCTGCCGCCACCACCAGGGTGTCGCCTTCACACCAGCGTGATCTCCACCTCCTCCCTCCTCTTCACCTGCCCACGAGGATGCTGCTTAGGGGGCGGAGGCGCAGCACGGACCTGGATACATCCATCAAGCAACGACTCGGTTAAAATAACAGCTCATTGTTTGACATAATCACATAACGGACACACAGAAACGCAGAAGATGTGTTTACTCACAGGTCGAATGGTGCTGGAGCCGGTCTCTGGGTATTTAGGAGGTTGAGGGGAGCCTTGAGCTGGACCTGAACAGAGCAGTGGACACAGATTATCATCTCAAGTCATAACAGTAGTCGCTAACATTCAGACATCATACTTATTCTATGCAGACAAACCAGCAAATCTTACTCTGAAAGGGGCTTTTGTGGGGTGCAGGTGGTGGCCTGTGATGTCCATTGTGATAGGAGGGTGGTCGGCCAATGGGAGAAGCCGTGGCGCTGCAGGGACTCGACTGAGGAGAGGACATGGTGGGGGTCTGAAGGGGGCTGCTATGGAGAGGGCCCGGCTGGAAGGGACTACGAGGGGATCTGTCGCACTGGGCCAGAGGGGAGGGAGACGCCTTGAAAACAACAGAAAGAAATATGAACTAAGACAATGAGCGACTTGTCCAACTTTGTGTTGTGTGATGGTACACAATGTTATCTTAGATCGGCCTTGAGTTGTCTGGTGACAGTGCGTGCTCTAAACAAAAACCAAAAGTCTTCCTGAACTTGCAACAGCAGGTAAACTGCAGCTTCACAACAGTGTTTACTTCTGCAACAACCTACAATTCCAGCAGTAATAAACCAAATTTTAATACCTTTTACAGCACCTCATAATGTGCAGATTTATTTTACTTCTACAAGCTGCATTCATGCAAATTGTAGCTTTATTAACATCATTTCTGCACGTGCAATACTGCAATGTATATCTGTAAAATGCAGCACTATTGTAGGTATAAATGACGTGAGACTAACAGGATATATCATGCAGCAGTCAAGCTCATCTGCTACTATTGTATGAACATTTGTTGTTTATGCCGACCAAGGAGCTTGCCTGTGTTTACTCACAGCATATACAAGTTATTTTGCATTTCAAACATTGTCATTAATATTTATAACTGCAACTGTCAGAAAACTGCAACCCATCATCAGAACGGCTCTCGTTTACACTCGAGAAGAGTTGTTGAAGAGATCTAAGCGCCGCGAGCAAAAAGACGATGCAAACCACGCGTTACCGTCTGTTATCACGGGGAACATAAGATCTTGCCCCCAGTAGGGCGAGAGAGAGGGGACGACACACAGCAAAGGACCGCAGGCCGGAGTCAATCGAGTCTGTTGTGTCTGATCTTAATTTCTACATCGCAGAGTGAAACAGTGGCATCACGCTCTCCCAGGAGTTGTCATCCTCCTTGCTAAAAGAAGTGTGGGAAGCTTCATAGTGCTACTCTGAATATTTTTAGTCCTATAGTGTAACATTCAGCAGCTTTTTTTAAGAGGGACTCTGAGATGCTGCATAAGTACAGGCCCTGTTTTTTAAACGTTACCCAGCAAATCTCATAAAATACACATCTGTGCTACAACAAACCAAACCATACATTAACAGGGAGTATTTGTTTCCACACCATCAACTTCTCAGTTACTTACCGTCTTTTAAAAGGCTCTGTGTCTTATTTATAAATTGAATCTAGAGCCGTGCTTGTCATACCTGTGCACTGCCATCTCTCTGCCCATCTCCATTCTCGCTGGCGCTGGTGAGATCCTCCACCAGAACTGCAGGGAAGACGCCGACGACGCCGTTGAACTCTCCCTCCCAGAAACCATCGTCCTCGTGGGTCTCTCTGCTCAGGATGCGGATGATGGCACCTTCTGGGAAGGACAGCTCGTCCTCTGTTTGTCCCGCATAGTCATACAGGGCCTTCGCAAATGATACTGCAACAGAGAAGAAAAGCTTGAGAGTTCTCTCACTACAAAATAGGACAAAGACAAATTCAACAAACATACTGGCTGTAGAATTTGTTTAGTTATCCCTCACCACTGGAGTCTCCATTGACAGAGCCGGTTGGTAACTCGGTTTCAGGTTCAGTAGAGTTACTGGAGGAATGGGATCTGGCGTCTAGTGCGGCCAGAGCCTGCAGCATACTCAGTAGGCTGTTGGAGGAAGGCAGCTGCAAATATTTCTCTGGGACGTAGCCTACCTGTCCACTGCGGTTTCTGGCCTGGAAATGTAGAAATTACAAACTCGTGAAGACGACAAGTAGTGAAAAACAAACATTATCAAAAAAAACAAACGAGCTCAGCTAAAAACAAATGTGGATTTATGTACCTTGACCCAGTCCTCCATGTCTCCATCATCAATGACCTCCAAGATTTCCTGCTCCTCTATGGTCAGCTCATCTGGCTGAGACGCCTGGAAAAAAGGAAGCAGATTTGTATGGAAACATTCATCAGTTGTTTCCTTATGGATCCATGATCGCTCCACACAGATCTGATGTAACCTTCCTCACATTAATACATAACACTAACAAAAATGTTGTATTTACATCCTGTTTTCTGCATTTTTTTTTTACCATTTGAGGTTTCAACAGCAGCTCTCTTAAGTTCATCATCTCATTGTGCCCTCGTCTTCTTGGTGCCACCTACTGCTTATCTTATAAACTGACTCCAATGAGAACTCACTCGCTTTTTCTTTTTACAGAAATACTCATTTGGATGGAAGCACAGCTAATGTGACTATTCATATTTTTACAGTTGTGTCTTTTGACTGTTGAATGGATAGTGTTTGTGTAAGTTATCATTTTACTGACTTTCATACTATTTCGATGTACTTTATTGGCAGCTTGATGCAACTTTCCAAGGTTACTGTGTGTAAAATGTGGTTAATAACAGTACTGTTCATTTGTTATACAGTGGATAACACTGGTATATTCACAGAAATACATGTTGTCCTTACAAATGGAAAATATAGCATGTATAGGAAAGATATGAGAAAATGTTGTGCTATGTGCTAAATAAGACATAATATATGTATGTAGTATGTGTGGTAATGATAGTAGCAGGTCTACTGAGGGCCAAATATACCAACACAGTTTGACACAGTTTGTATTCTGCTGGTACCTTGTAGGAGTAGAGTACTTTGCAGGTGAGGGGATAGTTTTTCAAGGTGCTGGAGGGGCTGGAGCTGCTGTCATCTAACACTTCACCGCTGTCCTCCATTTCCTCCTCATCCTCTCGCTCCAGATCTGCTGTTCCCTGCAGAAACATGACATACGTTAAATGAAGAGAAAGAGCAACAAAGCATCCAATTCAAATTAGACCTAATGATTCTACGAGGCACTAGATAATCAGTACTCTTTATGGACGGCGTGTTGTGTGTCTTACAGAGAGCGAAGGATCATGGGTACTGAGGTTGTTCCAGCGTTCGTTCTCCAGCTCCTCCATCACCTGGTTCATGGCGCTCTTCAGCCACGTTTCAACAGCAACGCCCGCCTGCCTCAGCAAGTCCAGACGGGCCTCTGCTTTTGCTTTCACCGTCTGTCATCGCAGAATAAAAAACAAATAAACAAACATGATAAGAAAATAAATGCAGACAATAAAATATAACTGAATGAGCTGGCTAAAGTGATCGATTTTGGCCTCTGACTGTAGTACAGTAGTCTAACCAGCAGGTGGAGCACTGGGACCACCTTCAGGACACTGATTGAGAAAACAGAGAAATCCACTTCTTACTCGGCAACAAACACACACACACACACGCACGTTACCTCTGCCCTCCGAAGACTCTGCCTGGCGACCTCCATCTTTGTCTCCAGCTCACTGTTGTTTTGCTCCGATGATTCCTGTGTCCCGTATTCCTCTAGAGCCTTAAAAACCAACCATGAGAGGGAAAATCAATCTCACGTTGGCAACAGCGAAACAATCACAACTGTCACCCAAAATTTATTAGAAGAACACAGGACGGAACTGACGAACAATAAAGCCGATAATTGAGGATGTTTGATTGAGCTTTACTGGAGAGAGAGTGACTCATTTCCTGTTTAATGGAAATATTAAACCATGTGACACTGGCGTACTGGAAAAATCTTACTGATGAGGTCGGCAATCACTTATCTTCACAACATGACTTTCACAACAAATCGGGAAGAGGGGTCGATGATAAAACTGTGTCGTATTGCTTCATCATATTTTCCTTCACACCTGTTCTCCAGGTTTATTATTATTATCAAACTGACCTACATACCTCGACACGTTCCGATAAAAGCCAACGTTTAGTGGTTGTGGTTTATGCCCTACACAGAATATCAATATATCTGGTTATCATAAATAAACACTCATAAATCTGGTTTAAATTCATAAAACTGTAGGTGGGTTCAAAATGTTATATACACACTATACTGTACATATCCCAGAAACACTGACCCTCTCCTCTGATATTTGCCCTGTCTTGAAATCCTGTTGACATGTTGTTTTTTTTGCTAGTATGTGTTCATAATTTGTTCTATCCATATTTTCTTCACTAGAAATATTGTGGGCAATAATATAAAATTGCGCCTGGTGCTGGTGTAAATGTATTTAACACCAATGTGTGAACAGCTCTGTCATGTATGCCGCTCCCTCTGCCAGAAGCGTTCTGCATTTAGATCTAAAATTGTGAACTCTGGTGTCTGTGAATTCAAATCTATCTGCAAGCACTCTTCAAGCTGCTGATGTTTGGAGGTATTCTGGAAATTTTGTGGGGCTTTCCTGGTTGATTGAAGGTTAAATAAATAATAAAAAAAAAAACTTCCTTTTACCAACTGGCTAGTGTTCCTGATGTGTTGCGAGGAAATTACCCCAAAACATTATGATGTGATGAATGACTGATTAACTTATTTACGACCAGACAACTTCCTTCAATCAAAGGACAGCTCTCCAGTGGCTGTAAATGCACTTAATCACAAAGAAAAGGAGCGGACAGATGTTGGCTTCTAACCATCGTTGTTTAAGATTTGCAGCCTGCTTGTGCCGCGCAACACAAGAGCACGGAGAACTGTGGATCTGTTCTCACCCTCTGGGTGTGGATGATGCTCTTGTATTCTCGGGCCACGCGGCTCGCCCATTTCCTCGCCTCTTTATCCAGGCTGTGCTCCTCCGCCGTTCCACTCTCTTTTAGCAGCTGCATCACCTTCAAACACGAGAGAGAGAGAGAGAGAGAGAGAGAGAGAGAGAGAGAGAGAGAGAGAGAGAGAGAGAGAGAGAGAGAGACGGTGAAAGAGAGCCTACTGGAGGCGGACAGAATAATATTTAACCAAGATAACAGAGATACAGTTTCTCAACCTGCTGATACATGAAGGCTGATATTGACCTATTATTGGATCACATTTGTTCCAGTCACTTAATGAAGTTTCATGGCAGATGTTACCTCATATATAAAAAAAAAAAAAAACTCTGCACAAACTGGTTGTTTGTCCAAATTACTCCAAGTTACCTCACTTATCTTTCTTAATGCAACTTCCACAACCAATCACAACACCTTTAAGTTGTGTTGTGCTCGTAAGAGAGCCACCAGTGTAAGTTATGTTTACCATTTCTGTTACGTCCGTGTGGCAGCTTCCTCTTTTACATATTACATGCGCCTAGTTTCAAAGGTACCTTGTAGGAAAGACATACACAGGAGTGGAGCTGCAATAGAGCATCGCCACTGTTCATTCATGGTCAATTCTGACGGCTGCTTTAAGGTCGTACCATCATCCAAAGAAACAAAACAAACATAAACATATTGGTCTTAAATTTAAGGACCCTAAAGTCCAAACCCAGCAGACTCTCAGTTATGTAAGAAGGAAGAAGAAGAGTTTGTTTACACTGAAAAACACTGAAGAGCTTCACTTCATGACGATGAAAGAATGTTGACGTCAAATCAAATTAATCTTAATTCAATTTTAGTGTTTCAGATATTTCTTTCAGAAGCAAATCCCTAAAATTTGAGTTCCAACATGACAACAGCGGTGTGTGTGTGTGTGTGTGTGTGTGTGTGTGTGTGTGTGTGTGTGTGTGTGTGTGTGTGTGTGTGTGTGTGTGTGTGTGTGTGTGGAGGGAAAGGGCTGGGGTGGGGAGGGTCACTGCACTCTGATGAGGCCCACTTACAATGCCTCCTTTTCACAGCTGGGCCGTTCACAGGGCCTGTCCTACCTCCTGCCCCTCCCTCCCAGTTCAGCTCTATTCCTTACCGGATCCCTCTGTCTGGTGCAAGTGGTATGGGGAGGGTGGGAGGGAGGAGAGGGAGGGAAGGGCTCTACACCACCAATGTTTTCTTTAGGAACAGGCTGCTGCTTGTTTGACTTCCAATGAAAACAACGCCAGCGTTTGCAGTTTGAACAAATTGTCCAGTGTTGTCCAGTGGAGCAGAGGGCCAGTGCAAAGGAGGACCGGCAGAGTTGGGCAATGGGCTAGCATGGCTAGAAAAGAAGTATGTGTGACATGGACTTCAATACATTACATTGATGAACAGCAGCCATCAATAAACCACTGGCAGATTTGCACACCGGGGTTGTCTTAAACACCGATGATAAAATATTTTGGGGCTGATGTTGACATTTATGCTGATATTTAATGGTTTATAGAGGGCAAAAATGTTATGAACTGGAATCTATTTTAGACCGTTTTCCACCCATACTAGTCATTTATGAGACACTACGGGCTTCACGAACAGGTGTGCCGAACAGATTGCACTTGAATTAGGGCCCATGACACAGGTGTGCAAGGCTGTCGTAGGACACAAATTTTACATGCAGAACTTTTATAGCCCCGTGTTTGGGTAAGGCAGTCTGGGGGAGCAGATGTTGATTAAACCACAGCAGGAGATTCAGACAGAAAACATGGTGTGTTTAAAAAAAAAAAAAAAAAAAAAAAAATCTAATGGGATGCACAGGTGGGGCTGTGCTGCTTCAGGTACTGGTGTGAAACACAATGATATCCAGTAATAGATCCACAAATCTGAAGCATCAGATGCCAAAAGACTCAGACACAGATGTTTACAGGATAGGAAAGATTTTACAGCTCTGGAAAGTTACCACAGCGGCATCGGTTTAAACTTTCTTATCAAGCACTAGGTAAATAGAAAGAATTACGTCGTTAGTGTTAATATGCAACTGTTTGATTGCATCTTGTCGGATGATGTTGCGCCATGTTCCTAACAAGAGTTCAACCTTTTTTCCCAGATGACCCAGCGTGTAGCTCTCTGTGTCGGCACTGCACTGAAGCAGCGATAATATTGTTCTGAACGTGGCTTGACTTTTTATGATCCAAACACAATAGTTTAATATGGCTGTAATCAGCTCTTCCAGATAATGGTTCAAACAGGAGGAAAGACAGCATGTTCAGGTTAAAGTTCACGTACGGCTACACATGAGGTCATCACTTGGATTCCTATGATGCTGCTTGTTAAATGGTCTCCGAGCTGGGAGAGACTTGGGAGTTAAATAAAAGGACCCAGAATAGTCCAGCAGTGAGGAAATGACATGGTGCAGCTGTATATTAAATAAACTTGAAGGGAAATAATCTTGGTTCCTGTGCTGCATAAAAATAGGAACTAATATTTACAATGTTTTTTTTTTGGGGAGGGGGGGATTGCTACTTTGTTGCACAGCAGAATGAAGGCTAAGATTAACTGTGAGACTAATATTAATACTAACATTAGACTATTCACCATCTAGCTTTTCAGCACAAAACCGCTGAGGTTCATGGAAATGTTTTAGTTGTTGTAATCAAAATCTCCTCATGTTGGCATGAGATAAAACGTCAGGGGATCACCAGAGCCAGTAAGATTCATCTTCTGAGGACCATCCAATCCATCCAATAATGAGGTCCAAAGTGGTGGTACTGACCTGAATCCAGACCAGGGTATCTTCAGCCTTCAGGACGCCCATGAACTACTTGTTCCACTTGAACTGATTTTGGAATGAGGTCATCTGTTGAGTTTCATTGCATGTCTGACAGTTTATTAGTTTTGACTGTGTTCCTTTCTGGAGTCCCAAGACGATCAGTGTGATAAGAGAGAATTAAAATCATTTTTCTTTTCTTTCTTTTTCTACAAGATTGTGTTAATCTTTTTGTTTTCTTTTCTATTCATTTATATTTCCCATCATAGATAGTTTCAGCTTTAGTCTCTAAAATGTATTTAAACCAAACAATTTGACGGAAAATCACATCAGTTGAGCTGCTCATGACTTATAGAAATATTAAACTGATGAGTGCTTACACATATAGTGTTAGGCTAAAGGCTCAGCAGCACCCTAGAATCACTAAAACTTTGCTTTTACACGATGCTACAGGATTTATACTAAATACAACTACAACGTCACTAAAATGAAGCTTTGGCCTAAAGAGAAAGCCATTTTCTTTCTCATTTGCTCACTTTTGGATTTATATTCAGATATTTAAATATAGATGGTGGTGATGTTGCTGATTTGGCATCAAAGACTTATCCAGTATGACTCAATGCCACAACTAAAATATAGAACCACCTTGAGACAAATAGCTCATATTATCAGGTTAACATGTACTATGCAAGTATTTATTATTTACTCCAGGCTAACATCTGTTTCCCACATCATTGTTTACAGAGGGCATGACCCAACCCAAGAGCAGGACTTTGAAGAGCATATTCAGTGCTGGATGATTGTGGCAGCTGGCTTGGATCATGTAAGGATGTGGATTATACTGCAGAAGCGGTTTAAAGAAATGGATGTTCTGCTGTCCTCCATTAGAGAGTAAGCAACAAATTATGACCCAACACATGACATTTTGTGCAGTCCCAGGTCACGTTCCAGAGGTATTCTGACGTATAAATTGGCACTCAACATAGACAGACCCAGACAAAGTATGTAAAACACCAAAGATATCAACTTAATCTACTACATAAAATGAATTCTGGGGAACAAAGGAAAGAGAAAAAGAAAAAACTGCTCTATGTTGTACTGTTCACATCTGACATTTTATGGATTTAGCAATAAAACAGGATCAGGATTTACCGTATCTGATTCGATGGGCTGGTACAAGAAGTCTGGCGCTTGCTGAAACACGAGGTTCTTCTGTATAAACAGCTGCTGGTGAAACTCCTGCAGTACCTACACGTGTGTTTGAAGGGAAAAGATAAAATACATGTTTAAGTTTTGCTGGAAATTAATGAGTTACCCTACCTACACCATACATATACACCTGCAACGACGCTATACTTTCAATGCACCTTGATGCCTTTATTGTGACAAAGTATTTCTTTGTGTTTCTTCTCACTATTTCAAAGTCAAAGGTGTCGTGCTATGATTAGGGCCAGTATGAGACTAAGAAGGTGGAGTTAATTAAAAGCAATGACCTGTATGATGTCCCACTGTTTAATAGAACTTTATCCATAAATCACGCAAATACTGACCTCCAGCTGCTGTTAAACGACATGTCTTTACTTTAAGATGACAGTCCAAGTTTTTCTATTCAGATTTCTGTAAGTGTCTTATTTAACCAATTTGATTCAACATAACCTAAAGTGCTTTGCTTATTAATTATAAACATATGTGATAACCCTATCACATATGTTTATAGCACTTTGGCTTCACTACAACAGTAAATATTCTGTCATTAGTATAGCACCTTTACCTCATAATTTTATCCAAATTTACCCTTGAATACCTTCAGATGATCATACAGTTACAGACATACATAAACACACCCAAACCTCCAGAAACATTAGAATATGAATAAAATAAAGTGAAGGAGTAGTTTATTTACTTTTATCTTTTCGAGTCCTGTAAAATATTTCATATCAGAGCTTCTAACATATCTGGAAAGTTTAGAGATCTTACAGTGGACATACAGTTCTGTACTTTATCATGTTGTATAGTGACACATTATGTTGTAGCTCCTCAGTGATATCAGTATGATATTATATGGACTGACAGTACAAGTGTCTCTGGCTCTTGTGATAATGGTCCAGCAGTGTGGATCAGACCATACACACACTGCTATGGTGCTATTGTTTACTACCGTCAAACTAGAGAACATCTCATCTAACAAAAGTGCAGTGATAAAATAACCCTAAGCCAATCCAATTATAACATCATCATCATCAACATTTTTCATTAATTGTTCTTAAAACAGAGCATGTGAGTTACTTCATGTAGTCAAATCAAAACATCACATTACACAAAGCACACAAAAGATCTGTTTCAAGGGAGTTGTTTTGACACAGGAAGCACATGAGGTGAAATATGAACTCTGTTGAAAAACCACTGCGCCCAGTGCTTCGCTCTCTAATGATCTGTTCATATTCTGGCCTGAGCAGAAACAAAATGCCACTGCAGCAGCTCCAGAGAGGCAAGATGACCTGAACAAACGGACCAAAAGAGGCCAACGACAGCTCAGGAGCATGTAACCGAGGAGCGCAGCGGTAACTCAAACCTTCCAATTAAATTAGCAGGTGAGGCAGGAGAGTTCAACTCTTCCTACGTTCACAAAGACACGGAGTGATACTAAAGGATAAGAGATCCACCCTAAGGAATGGTATAAATTAATAGATCAACTATAATAAACCTATTCTGTACTGAACTCTACTGTGTTTTAGCACTGATCTCCTTTATGACAAACAAAATACATGAACTCTGACACTAATAATGCTGTTATTCAATCTTTTATACAGCCTCTCTTTCTTATTAGCAAAGAGCAGTTCATAAATAACTTTCAGGTAGTCGCTAATTAAAGTAAATTCTGTGAGTAATTTGATGACAGGACAAAATTAAACTGTTGTCTGTACTGCCAAAGATGGTTTGTGGGGGTGAGAGGCTCCACTCTAACACCGCTGGACAACAATGAGTGTTTCTGTAGCTCCAACAGAGTGAGACATCTTCTCTCTGCTTTATGTCATACAGCAGAGTCACATTATCCCAATTAAACTTTAATTCACATCAAATCAATAATTTAAGATGCTTAATGTTTTTATATCAGAGCCTTCAGAATTTCTATTCAGCAACTCTGCACCCTGTACATTTCTGCATTGTGTAACTTAGTGCTTCGGATACAATAAAACGTGAGAAGTCTGTAAGTCTGACACAAACTACTTCACAGACTGATTTACAGATTTTCCAGATGGACAGTAAAGTAAACTGCTGTCAACTATACTGCTGTTACTTAACGTGAGCTCTGTTTGTTAGCTGGGCTGCCCAAACTGTGAGCACCAGAGGAGTGTTAGTGTTTGTACCACAAGCGTTTTGGACCACAGGGAAGAGGAGGTTTTTTTAGGCTCAGGGCACAGAAGAATGCTGAAGCAAGTGTCGTGCCAGAACCGGAGCTGAGCAAGCGGGCAATGTTGCCTCTATGGACATAATATAAGGAATTAAGAGGATGACAGAAGAAGCTAAGAAGAGAAAAGCAGAGACTGACTGAGGACGGGGACCGCTAAACAAGAGTAAATCTGGGACAGACTTTTAGTCATTGGTGAGAGCTTTGTCAAATAAAAGGCTGGAAGACAGACACTGAGCTGGGCTTCTTGCTGTTGGACTAGTAAGTAATATTATCTGGCTGGTACGTCTTGTGCTGTTGCTTGATGTTTGACTGTGCATCTAAGTAATGTAATCATAATAAATATACATGTACAGCTGTGCAACAGTGGTACACTCTGAAACGGTCGCTAAATACCAAAAATAACAATTTTGCTGCATGTACATATTTATTTTTGCCACGTATGAAGGACATCTTTGACACAAACATTTCTTTTGGGATGAATTAAGTTTTGTTCTATCTCATTTTCAGGCTATGGCTTCAGCATTCGCTGTGCAGCTGTGTCATTTAGGTAAATGACAGTGAGATTAGACTCAGTGATGATAGATACCTAAAATTCAAAGGAAAAAAACAGAGGTTGGTTTGAAGGCTTACCCCATTTGAGCTGTTCAGGAGGTGGCTGAAGGTATTGTGGACAGCCTGGTAACTTTCCAGCTCAGTCTGACACAGCGAGACCAGATAATCTTTTACCTGCTCATAGATTCTGCCATCCAAAATCTGCATAAAATATATATATATTGAAGTTTATCAAGTTTAATGTCTATCCCCCACAGTCGACCCAC
This sequence comes from Protonibea diacanthus, assembly GCA_028641955.1. Taxonomy (NCBI): domain Eukaryota; kingdom Metazoa; phylum Chordata; class Actinopteri; family Sciaenidae; genus Protonibea; species Protonibea diacanthus. The sequence continues at coordinate 14,758,106 of CM053990.1, forward strand.
AAATTCAGACGGCATGTCCTTACCTTGATGCAGTCTATGAGGTCTGTGTCATAGTAGCGTTGTTGGTGAGCGTTCGCCGCTGCTAGCATGAGAAGGTAGTCGTTTCTGGAGTGGGTGGCTTTGGAGTTACACTCACTCCTTTTTGCTTTCAGCTGAAATGTAAAAGTTATACTGCTGACTGAGGCACCAAGACGTCACAAAATGTAGAGCAGTTTCTTAGATGCAAAGATCTCGTACCTTTACGCTTGCCCTCTGAAGACTGGATCTGGACTGGAAGAGACTTAACTTGGACCTGAACAGAAGACAAGAGGCATCATCTGACAGAGTAAACATATAAACAGCATTTGTAATATTTCTTACAGTTGTAGCTTTGCATGTGAGCAGCAAAAGACTCATTTTCATGTTTGTACTTTTAGAATTTAATCATGTTAGCATTTTTGAACAGAAGACATCTGAAGTTTTTAAATTATGTCAAATATATAGCTTTATTCAACTGCCATGACTGTTTCAAGTCAATATAATCTTCCTCTGCTTTAAACTCCGTCAAAAGTCGACCAGAAACTCAACCTAAAAAAGTTGCCTCTATCTCCTCAATGAGTCCGTTTCCACCTCGAAACATTTGACTCTTTGTAAAAAAAAAATCATAAACGTTTTCTGTCCATCTGTGACACATCTTCTGTCACTAGAGCTAAAATAAGACAGCCATGCAACCAAAATTAGATTCGGGGGTGAAATCTGATTACCAACCTGCTGCATGTATACGCAGATTTACCGTAACCAGGTTTCAACAGAGCATGTCAACGTGTTCTCCGATTACCTGCGTAACCCAGTTTCTTAAGTGCATTTGAATGCACTGATTGAAATGAGAGCAATAACAGCTTGCAACACACATGCAGGGAGGGAAGATTGTGATGTAATTTACTGTAGCAAAAAAAAAAAAAAAAAAAAAAAAGGATTTAACAGATCTGGATGATTTCCCCCAAGTGTGTGTGTGTGGAGTGTGTGTGTGTGTGTGTGTGTGTGTGTGTGTGTGTGTGTGTGTGTGTGTGTGTGTGAACCCAACAGGCCAGAGGAAAGTAGTATTTGTAGCATTAGAAGTGCCAATCCATCTTTTGAGCCTGTCCAAGAGAAAAACATCACCGAGCTGTGCCTCAGCTCTACACTAAACTTTCCTAATGGGCAGAAAAATGTCTGCAATGTGGTGAGTCAAAGTGCCAGCTGTTTGGGTTGTGCCAGGACAAAGTGTTAAAAATGAGGGAGAGAAGAGATGACTCCCTCAGGCTTGAATTTTAGTAGTTTGTTGCGCTGAATGACTATTTACATCATAAATACTCGGCCGATTATCTTCTTTACACTCTAAAGTGTGTTTTAGTGACAGGTCTTTGTCACATGGATGTGCAGATGTTTGTGCAGAGTTTGTCTGTTTTCACCTTCATCTGCTGAAGGGTGTAAAGTCTCTCTGTGCTGTGCCATGTCACAGACTTAATATGGACTTTTTTGTGAAGTACATCTTGTGTTATAGCGTTAAACTTTTGACACCTTTGTCTACTTTTAGATTCTGGATTGTTCAATGAAGGAGATGTCATAAATGTAATTGAACACAGACAAGTATTTTTATGTCTAAAAACATGTCTGAAAGACATCTTTAACCCATTATTTGTTTAGTCTATGAAATGCAAGACAAAGAGAAGCAACAAATCGTCACAAAATAGAAGCAGGAACCTTCAAATGTCCCTTGTCCCATGCCCTTTGGCTTGAAAATGAATCAATCAATCATAAAAATAGTTTCTGTGGCAAAGAATTTGCTTGTTAGTCTATGAGTAACATCACTATGATATGAAAGGCAGTAGAGTAATCTGGTTCATACTTGGCATCCAGCTCGGCCTTCTCTCGGACAGCCTGTGCCATCGTCTCTGCCTCCTGGTACTTCTTCCTGCTCTTGGTCAACTCTTTCACCGACTCCTGCAGCTCGGCTTGAACCACTGCCAGCTGATCAATACACTGTGGAAGGCAAGAAAAACAAGAGACAACTTTATATTTATGCAAATTATCATTGCCGCAATACGTCACCTGGAAAACATGCAAATTCCTCTTAGCCATATCTACAGAGGACGTGAGGTGTGGAACATCACAATGCTGTGTACAGGCGCCATAATGGCATCTTCTGAAAGGTGAGTGTGAACAAGAGCAGCATTGTAGGCTGTAGGAACATGGCCAGCAGAAACCAGAGCACAGCACTGGTTATATTTCAGCAAGGCGGGCTCAGTCCTCATAATCAGGAAACCTCCAGACCAGTACAGTCCTGCAAATAAGTCTGGGACAGATACTGGACTGATGGCAGTCATTAATGATACGAGGAACCGCTGTGACTTCGCTGTGAGTGTTTATCACTTCGAGTTCTCACTGGAGATTATTCTGAAGTGACACTGACCAGAGGATAAAGGACACGTGAATAAGTCTGCTACATCTGCTACTCATAATTATTATCAGTATGTCTGGTAACAGACACATTTGCATGGCACAGCAGCGGTGCACAAATGAACCAATAAGGCAACAAAAGATTTCACACAGGAGTGGGAACCTACGAGTTAAAACCACTTCTCTTATCTGAACAGTGTACAAAAGTCTACGTCAACATCAGGCTGTTAACATTTATGAAACGCAGATCTTTCCTCTTTTTAGTCCCACAGCGACGACAGACCTGTGGAAAACAGCTTAGTGTGAATGCTAGTTAACAGGTAGTTCATGAGCTGTGACCATAAACTAAACATAGTGAGGCTGATCATGAAGAGCAGGAGGTCCTAAACAAGGTCCTAAGGCTGCCAAAAGGATCACCTGTGCAGTTCTGGTGCACAATAGAAGTTTACAACAATAACAGTTTATCAAATGTTAGCTAACAAGTATCCATAAATTTGGTATACACGCCTCCCTCATATAGATCAATGCTCTGTCACCCATACATGATTTCTAATGCACATAGATCATTCAGTTATTGAACACATCAGGGATCAGATGATCCCCAGATGACACTACAACCTCATGTTACACCTTCTGCATGATCATGAGTGTTTCATCACTGGTTTATTGTTGTCACTTCATATGGGACAAAGCAGTGAATTTTTGTGTAATATCAATTTCAGACGACCACAGGCAGCGTCTTCATGTTCTTTGGAGAATAAAAGATTATGCGTAAGTCTAAGAGACTTATGCATTTACACCTTTTCAACATCTGGATGGGATGAGTCTCTCAATCAGATTTCAATCCGTCATCAATGTTTCTTGGATAAATTTACGCTAAGCTTTTATGATACTCTGGATCAAGTGATGAAGTGTAAATGTAGTGCTAGTATTCAGCTCTCTGTAAAAGAATCATCTAAAACATCAGATATAGTCACTCCAGTCCAAAACAATGTCAGTATCATGTTTCAAAACTCAGTTTGTCTGACCTTCCATCAGACTCAGACCTCTTGGGGAAACAGAGCTGCACAACCGTTTGTGACAGAAACCTGAGCACAGTGTAAGGTTGACTTTACCTTCCTCAGCTGCTGCTCCTTCTGCAGTCTGACTGTCTTGGCTGGGTCGGCAACCTGAACTTTGTAGTTATCACAGGCGCTGATTCTGGACTGGGTGACCTGGACCGTGCCTTCCAAATAGGCCTTCCATAAACAATACATGTTCCTAAACCAGACCAGACACAGTTTAAATACATACAGGTTTCTTTCTCAAGAAAGAATCACACAAGTTTTAGGTGAGACCAAACTATCACTTTGGAGGTAATGTGTTATGTAATTTCATTTTTATGCGATTATTATAATTCTTCTGTGTTTACATTAGCAGGGAGATCAAATGCTTAAAAAACAAATGCTTCAAATTTCTTCCTAAGCTGCATCAACACATGACACGATTGCGTTACTGCACATGACGAACAGGAGGAACAGGAGAGGCACTGGTGTTAATGAATCTGATGTGTAGAACTGAAAACTACTGTTGAAATTTTTTCCTCTTCCTAGGAATCATAGGAGAAAATCTTCATCTCAATTCTGGATGTAAAAAAAAATGTGATTCTCATTCTGACCAAAGAGTTGTGAGGCACATAAACATTTGATATGACAGAGATTAAATGGTTGTCCAAGAGGACATGCCTGATTATCATGTAGAAAGTTCAGAGTTTAAAGTTCCTGTAATTAGGGCTGCAACTAATGATTAATTTCCTTAATGATTAATCTGTTGATCAGTATCTCGATTAATCGGGGAGATGTTTGGTCCATAAAATGTCAAAAATTGTTGATCACTGCTTCCCAAAGTCTCATAGAGGACCAAAGAAACTAGAAAATAGTCACACTTGAGACGATGAAATTAGAGAATTTGTACAGACTTCTCTTCAAAATAGTTGACAATTAATTTATTGATTAATACACTAATCATTGCAGCTATACCTTTGATCTTCTTGTTCATCTGTTGGACTGTCTGGCCATTCCCTCTTTAGATACTGATTTGCCAACTTCTGGAGGGCCTGGAAGAGTGAGAGACAAAAGCAGGGATGACCTTTAACCTTTGACACCAGCAAGCATTTCATGTGTTTCATCTTCACATAGGGCATGCTCAGGAGACTGTGCCCTCCTCTGACCTTGTCCCATAAACCACCAGTCGGCCAGAGCATGCAAAGCTAACAGAAAGTCAGCAAACAGATTTTAAGATACTCCGTTCACTGCATCAATACGAGACACACCACACTCATTTCAAAATCCAGACTCACTAAAAAGTACTTTCTGCTTACAGTCGGTTTTCAGTGCGATTTAACACGGCGTGGACTCGTTCACCTGTTAGCCAGAGTTTAGGCTGGCTTACTTGCTGGTTTTTATGCTGACGTAGGCTCATTTTTAGAAGAAAAATGTAATTTATTTGGACCGCATTCACCCCTAGAGATATATAAGGTTCCTTCACCTCAGCCAACAGTGAGGTTAACCTTTGAAGAGCTAAAATAGCAAGACAGGGTAAACAGAAAAAAAAGAAGAGAGGAGGATATCTCTGAGTGCATGTTTGGTATGTTAGAGTACTTCTGCTGTAACAAGAATAAACTGATGGAAAGACAGCTTGAATATTTTTAGCATTTTTAGCACTTAGTTTGTTTTAAATACGAATGTTGCAAGTTAGCAAAACAGCTAATTGGCTTAACTGACCGTTTTTTGTTTTGCAGCGGGCATAAAATTATTTTGTTTGGATTCTGCATCACATTTAAGCTTGGCTGGAACAAAGAAATCATCACCATAATGACTGGGTCTAAACCACCATGAAGAAGACAATAAACGTCTGAAAGATGCAGATATTTCATCAGGCAGAGAGGGTCTGATGAAAAGATGCCATTGTGTTGCATTATGGGAGTTGTAGGATCCAGCATTTTTAGAGCTTGACGAGTGCTGGGGACTAGATTTTGTTCCTTATCGCTTACACTAAAATTGCTTTGGAGTCAATTTGGAAAGATAAAATGTTGACGTGAACAAAACTGAACACAGGTGAGATTTAAGTGTTGATCCTGGTGGACAGATATGCCAAGAAAAATGAAATATGTGGGGGGAAAGGATTTATATTACTTGTTTTTCCACATGCTAACTTTACACCTCATGCTACTACTTTTTTTTTTAGTAGTGAGCCCACTTTCTACATGTTTTTTTGTGGTTTTCTATTTGCTCACTCAAGTGTTTGGTGCTTTAGGTCCCAACAAGTGCCCATCAAGGAAATGAGCCCATCTATCCTTCCTCTGTCCACCGTGAAAGGACAAGCCCTGTCATGCAGTCCTGAGGCAGGCTAGGCCTCGGCTCTGAACTTGTCGGTCTTGGTGATCTTGGTGCCAAAGCTTCAAAAGCCGCTACAAACCGGGCCTTTGTGGGGCTCAGATAGAGAGAGGATCGCCAACTGAGCTAGCCTAGCGGACACGCCTGAATAGTGTGATGGGAACAAGGGAAGGGGAGGAGGAGGAGGGATGCGAGGACGACACAGAGGAAGAGCCACACAGAGGAGGACATTTTATCACACTGTGTGATTTGAATAGCAATCGGCTAATGGCTAAAGCAGCTTGCAGGTGTAAGAGACCCAGAAAAAGGCGCGTAAAGAGAAGAGATTTGAAAAAAAAAAAGAAAGGGGGGTATAACGAAAGGGAACGAAGTGTTCCAGAGACACTCTGACCCACTTTGATTCAACCATTGGCAGCGGGTGTCTAATTGATCACATAACTAGCGGGCAGCACAAGGCAGACACACAGAACACCTTTCAAACTGAGAAACACAATTAAGACATTGGCATTCCCCATTGATCCAATCATCATTTCGTCTATAAAATGTAAGAAAAGTCCAAATAAAATGTTGCACAGCGCCATGGTGACATCCTCAGTTTGTTTTTGTCCAATCAACAGCCCAAAACCCAAAGATGTTCGGTTTAATATCAATTAAGACAAAGAAAAACAGCAAATAGTCACACAATTTTTTGTTATTTTAGCTTTAAAAGTCAAATTATTAAGCATCTGTCAAGACCTGCATTTACCGTGATCCAAAGGCTTTGAGATTTGATGAACTAAGTCTGATGAAACGAGAGTGAAATACACTATAAAGACACCGAATACATGCAAACCCTTCAAAGATCACCACATATCCTTTCATCAAACTTTGATAACGAGAAGAGGAGAAGACACAACTGTGTTGCACTGCTCAGTCCTGATCAAATCAGACTTTCAAAACAACTTGGGTATAACTTGGGCATGCATATCCAATAAAACACACATGCACAGGGTTACAGAAGCTAGCCTGCAGGCTGATGTTGACCCTACGCTGGATACCGATGTGCCTTAGTTTGGATATTCTTTTTCACAGTCACATAACTTCATAAAAATATCTAAATAAAATAATCTCGTCATAGTTTATATACACTTTTCGTAATCCCCTAAAATCTGTCCATTGTTTAGTCTCTTCTTGGTCAGCGTATAGACCAGCTGATAAATGCACTGATGTTCCAGCTGCCAGACACATGCTCACAATTTTAAATGGACTGCTTGGCCAATCAGGAATTAGTCCAAGAGGGTGTCTACCAAAGTAATTTGAGCCCAAAGACTCACTTTTTCTGCTTTAGCTCAACTAAATAGTTACAGATTCATTATTTCCCCGGATCACTGAAATTATAGTTTTTACAGCACGCTCTGAATGCTCTACTGTGCAGTGTTAGTCCTCTGTCTTTACTCTGAGACTATTTAATCTTTCATGCAAGGTGACATGGTGACATGGACCCTGCCAAGCAATATAAATTATGTACAAACAGGTGTCAGAGATTTTCAACTGCAGGAGGCCGAAACTCAGCGTTTCCCCTTTTACCTTCTCTTAACTGGCTATAATCATATTGTGTAATGGTGTATAACACTATTTAAAAATATAAAGTAATTAAGTTAAGCCCAGCTCAGAGAGGTGATTCATAAAACACAATTACCAGTTAAATCAGGTCTATTTTCAGGAAACTCAGTTTCATAAAAGATGTTTAGAAACTTCATGTCCACACTAATTCTCAGGCTTAACCAGTGTTACAATCAATATGCCAGACTAAAACCGGGTCTTACATCTTTACAGATGCGATTCTTGTTTATGAAAAAGCTGAGCATCTTTATTAGTCTTGTACATTGTTACCTCAAACTACATGTTAGTTGGGACTTTCAGCCACAACATAAAATACTACTTGGATAATATCAGAATAAGATCATTGCAGTTTATAATAAATCTCTGGACAGCACCCATGAGAGGAATTGGACCCCAGAGCCAGGTTGTTTATCATTCAGGTGATTAATCCGGCACTGTGACCCCTTCAAACGAAAACTGAGGCTTAATTCATACGGTGTTCCAGTCAACATGTGTTATTAAATTTAATTTAAGTCAATAAAATAAAGCTAATAAAGAACTTTGACCCCTGGCTGTAGCCTCAGAGTAAGTCGCTTCTTCAAGAGGGGCAGACAGACAGTTGCCAAATGCCAATTGCCTTATTTTGTCATTATAAAATAAATGACCCGTCGGAGTTGTATGTATCTCATATGTTTTCATCTATAAACATAATGATTACAAGCCCAGCAACAAACTCTCTCGTCTTTGCTCTCGATGACTCAAGCCTGTTTCAAAGTGATTCAAAGAAATGAAACCAGGCTCGATGCATGAATCATGGTTCAGGTTATTTGGCTCATTTAAGAGCAGCTTTCTCACAAATAGTCCCTGCTTTTCTGAGCCACCTTTATTAAAACTCCCCTCAGGACCAGATGCAAATGGGCAAACACACATGTAAGGCTACTAGTTGGATAACTACAGCCGTGCCCCCTTCTCTTCACAGTGGTGGTGGACATTCCTCACGGGGCTGCAAAATCTCAACAGAGCCAAAGAGTCAAGGAGGGATTTTCAGACGGTCGATTGACGTCTCCAGGAAGCTGTGGGTAAAAACAACACAGCGAGGAGGAAACGAGCCAGTGGATCACTCGTGGATGATGTTACTCTCTCTGTTGTGGTGTTTTTTTCTGTGGCTGGTTGCCATTCATGAGCGATCTGACCACATGTGAACAAAGAGCTTTCTTAGGGCCACATCCTCAACCCCACTTTCATATGGTGTCTTTAGAGGACAGTTGCGTAAAAACGAACTGTATTTTTAGGAACCCAAATGACAAGGCAGGGCAGTGATGATGTTATAACACACATCAGTAGCGCTGGGAGAGATGACAAACAGTTATGATTTACTCACCTGGGCGTAATCCCTCTCTACAGCCGCCCTCTTTTGGCTAAAAGTCCTAAATAGAAGAGAAGAAAAAATAGTGATGAGACAATAACCAGTAACAGAAAACATGAAAAAAAAGCAACAAAAACATGAGTGTGTGACACAAGACAGAACAACCAGGGGTGTGCCATATCATATTGTTCAGAATAACATTGGTATAATTTCGCAAAATTGAAGTGACTTCAGTTGTGTGGAAGTAATTTGGTTGTAAAAGAATAAAAGACTGACGACAAAAGGAGGAAATGTAACAAATTTATTTCACCAGAAGCAGACACTAAAATCTGTTGACTTAAATTATCAAAAACATTTAAAAATGAACTTTTGATGCCGTTTGTAAATGCATTATTTTTTGTAGCAATTCCAGTAAAAGCCATCTTCGATCTTGATACATCGGTGTGTTTCTGCGCACCTGATACAGTTCCATTTAGTTACAGTCTAACAGCGTCACTGGGAAACTCCACCAGGCTTATCTCAGTCACGTCACAGCGGGGCAGTTTTGGTCTGTTCTCCAGATATTGTTTCTCTCTAGGCTGTTTTTGCGATCAGAAGTTTGCATGGAGGCCTTTTATTTTGAAATTCGAACAGATTCTCTATGCCCGTTTCTGTGTCTGACTTCCGACCGGCTCGAGCTGCTCTGTGCAGATTGACGTGGGCTGCTCATGGCATCTGTCAAAAATAGAACAACCGGTTCTGGGAAGCTTCTGACGCGGACTGCTGTGCTTCTGGTGGGATTTGAAACATTGACTAGAATGGCTGTGATAGGCTGGTCCGTGTAAGGTAATTTATATGCTTTCACGCCTGTGGATTAGTTCATTTGGTCAAGGGGAAGAAATCATACGTCAGTTGCCGTTCAATTCCTGTTCGCACTAGACTTGTTTCAAACAAACCACGAGCTGTAACTATGAAGTCGTACAGACTGACGGTAACTCATTGAATGGGCAGTTTTAGCAGCTGTCATCCTGAATCATCATCGTGTCCTCGGGACTCAGGAATTCCGGTCAGCAGATCGTGCATTATTTCAATGTTTTTTATGTGTTTAGTTTTGTTTTCTGGCATCATGAAGAGGACTTGCTGATGTGTACAGCTGCTCCCATGGTTACCGAATGATATGTATGAATATATGTACATCAAATATAGAGATAAAACCGCATATCTACTAACTATAAAACCCTGTAGCTGGTCTTTAAGACCACAAACAAACTGTGAGTGAATTGGAAGTGGACCCAGGCCCTCCATTACAGGTGATCTCAGACCAGTTGTATGGTCCACACCAGAGTTTGACTGACAGCTTTCGTACCAGCCCAAATGAACTGCACTGACCTTTTTTTTTTTGCAGACAGACACTCTTCTGTCTGCAGACAAAGTCCAGCTGTCTGTCTGAACTGATTTTCCCTGTCATCTTCTTCTCTGCTGCCTTCCTCATCCTTTGGTGCTTAACAAGGCTATTTAAATGATACGGCCTTCACTGAGCTGAAAGTCTTCAGTCAGAGCTCACACACTGTTGTTAAATGCTTTAATAGTTATTTTGTGAAACAGTTTAGTATAGTGTAATAGATTTTTCTGTAGCTGAGCCACTTTAAAAAGGCTTCTATGATAGGTTTTTACTGCTAATGTTTTAAATAGCTGAAAATGTTTGGCTGGTTTCAGAAATACATACACAAATCATAAAATGTGCTGAGAAATGTAAGGCATGTCAGTTTTAAGCTGGTGTTTAACAGTTTCAGGGTTGATTTACACCAACAGGAATGGAGCCAACATCACTCATGCTAAAATTTATACAAAAGACTAAGAAAAAAAGAGAGGTCAGTGCCCTGGGAAAAACTTGACTACAGCAGAATCATCATTAAGTCATTAAACATGTCGAGACTTGACTTCCATGCTCCACCCGGTCTCTAAACAATTTGGCTTACTTCCTGGGAGCTTCCCTCTCTTCCTTTAGCCTGTTCCCTTCCTCTTCTCTGCATTTCCAAGGCTCCGTCTCTTCCACTGCCCCCCACACTCACTTCCTGTCATTTTCCCAAACAGCCTTTTGCTGACAAGCGGGCACAGCTTCCAGTTTGCTGAATCATTTCTTGTCCGAGATCACGGAGCGACCCTTTGCGAATTCCGTACCCGTCGAGTTTCACATTGTTTCTGGCAGACTAATGTTACAGAGCCTCCCATGGCGAACGATTCAAGGCAGTCAGAACATCTGGCAGCTCTCTATGACCTTAACTTCCAGCTGTTTGGAGGTTCAGAGCTCTGCCACCAACCACAGACAGGAAGTGGGGAGTCAGTAGGCTGTCAACTCAACCCAACACTAAGGCTGAAAACACAACCACAACCTTTGGCTTTTCAACCTTTAAAATGCCTACGCATCTGAACACAGTGCTTAAACTGTCTGTGTGTCTCTAAATCCAGTGTTTACTGAGCCTGATCCTAAAATTTAAAAATACCCATACACTTTAATTTTTAGGTTTAAGTTGCAGATAGCTGTTCTTCAAAGACGTTCGGACGTGTGGAAAATTCCACAGACCAAGATATATTTACTTGCATAAAATCAATGCTCAAAGAAAGACATGGTATGATTAATCGATTCTACAACTGTGTATGAACACAAACTATATCATATTGTAGGTGGATGACACTAACTGTCTGCCTTTTAATTTGGCTTATGGATAAACAGGTCGCACCCTCTGATTAAATGTCACAGGATATTTCAGTACACAAACCGCTTTGGTTGAGAGACACAGACAGTGAATGAGAGTGAGCGAGCGCTGGCAACAAGGAAGCCGGTAGATCAGCGAAATAAAATGTTATTTCCTGATTGTTTCACAGTGGTTACATTCAGCGCAGATAGACAGCCCCAACACACTGCCGGACAACCCTGCTGTGATTCGCAACAGTGCCTTACCGTGTCTGAATGCACCCTTAGTCTGCGCTAAAAGAAAGTCTAGCTAGCCCACTGATGGCTTGTGTAACATGTTATGCTGCCACGGAGGGAAACGAATTCCAGACAAGCTACAGTGAGTGGAAAACATTTCTTAGCTAGACTATTTGGCAAAACCGATAAAATCTTGATTCTTCTTTTAAGCTTGGGGATGTTCTTCCTGAAAAATGTAGGAAGAATAAAACATCACTTTTTTTTTTAGAACTTTAAGATGTGAATCACCAGCAAGCGTGTTATGTGTGTGTTTATGGGCTGCAAGTATACAGTACTTCAGCTTCAGCACAAGCAACCACTTTGATTTGGCTATAATCAATATTACAATAACAACAATAATAACAACAATATATCAAATAACAACATAGAAAACACTATGACAGTCCGGCACACAATTCTTTTTACTGTTTTGGTCATTTCTGGACACAGCAACGAGCGGTTTTCAGCGGAAAATCTAAAAGAAAACTTTACACCACCAGCTAAGCACTATAAACAACAGATGAACACAGTCAGCCTATGGCGGGTGAACATAGTGAAGCATTTGGCAGCTCAAGAGCCAGATATTTCCCTCAGGAGTTGGTCTCCAAATAAATGATAATGCTGCTCTGTAACTAGTAATTAGAAAATATTTGCTAACAGGTTTGGCATAACAACTTTAAAAGGTGATGATATATCAATGTTGTGTTCATTAGGTGACATGTTATTGCAGGTTTAATAATCAGTTTCAGCACAGATGGGGCGGAAAGGTCTGTAAACCCATTCATCCTTTTCTATGGTTTGTGTTTGTGAATTAATTCAGTGATTTAAAGCTCTCATTTGTTAATGTCTTTACTGCAGAAACAGACCAAGAATGTGACAATGAGAGGTTCAAAAAAGAAAATTATTGTGAATACTTCAAGAGCCTGATAATAGAGTGCAAGCACAAGCTACAGAAATTTATGTTCTCCTCTAATAAAATGTTGTTTCATGTTTCCATTGCACAAGAGAAAAGGCTTCGAGGACTAGTCTAAAGTGATTTGATTCTTCAGAAAGTCTCCTATATTTGGGCAAATACGGTACTCTGCAATATAGTTTGACTCCTGAATCTCACCTCAGGTCTTCCAGGAGGTCACATTCTGTCTGGTGTTTGATGTGTAATCTGCTCATCTGCTCTGCATGAGTGTGTTTCAGCTCCTGGGTGACCCGGACCTGAAGAGGGGAAAAGAAAAGACGGTTTATTAAGAATCTGCAGAGTTACGGCTCGTTTTCTTCAGCTCATACAGAAAAGCAAAGAGGACATCCTCACTTTGAAAACAGAATATTTCCCAATGGTATACCAATGACACAAGAGGCCGGTGTTGATTCAGCTGGTATTGGTGAAAATGAGGCGCGCTCATTATCACTTAGGAGTAGCTCTCACCTGGTCAGTCTCTCTGGGTTTCTAATTGGCTGTTATATGAATTATGACGTGCAGGGAGCAGGTCTCATTACTGATAACTGGGAGTGTCGTTGACAGGAAACAGCTTCTTATCTTTCAGATTTCAATTGTCAGCCTGATTAGAGTTCAACAATCACAACTCAAATAAAGAGGGCAAACATTAATCTGCAACTATTGTGATAATCGACTCATCACTTCAATAATCTTACAAGCAAAACTGTAAAATATTCTCTCATTTTGACCTTTTAAATTGTGGGAATCGTGTATGTCTTTGTTAAATATGACAGTAAACTGTTTGGAATTTTATAAACAATCAATTAATTGGAAAAAATAATCAGCGTATTCATTGATAATCACTTTGCTTTAGCTTAAAGGCTCAGGCTGGTGTTATTCTATACATTTTGAAAAGATCAAACCACCTATGACATGCCCTGTCTGTGGCACTCGGCCACAAGCCCACTGGTTCCAACTGAAGATGGTAATCTTTAAGAACTGGCCACAAACATATTAAATTCCTACAACAGCTGGGCCGTGTGGTTTTTAGTTTTTTAACAAGAGTAAAAAGTGCATTTGTTGGGGATTATTTTCAGCTGCGGATACACATTTGGTGCTCTTGTGAGTATTTGTGGCGGCAGGAGTGAGCGTGTGTGTGTGCGTGTGTGTGTGTGTGTGTGGGATTGAGTCAAAATAAACTACAGTGGTAGTCCATGACCATGGTAGTGCAGAAACCAGGTGCGACAGTGTGGCTCACTGATGTGTTTTTAATAGTTTTTGGACACTAGTGGAGCTCTATAACTCAGGACTGAGATATGTCAGGAATGGGCTATATAATATATTGCATTTATTAAGATCAATTAATTATACAAAAAAAATATTGAAACTTAGCCTCCAATATCCCCTGATCAAATAGAAGCACCGTTGAGATACCAAACAGTGTAACGTATGGGGGAAACTTCACATCAACAATGTAATGTGACCACTGACTGATGCACATCTATCTTTATTTAATATTGTGCTGAAGAATGAATCCGCATTTGGGGCTGACAGTAAAGTCTCTTTTAATCCTGCCTAATTAGCCTGATACATTAACTCAGGAGAATAAATGCAGAATATCAGCAGTTTGTAGCTGCTGACCTCTACACAGGTGCTATTTACTCATCAATTCATGTCAAGTGAGACCAATCTTCAATCAACCAAGTCCCAGATCAAGTTACTGTAACTGTAAATCTAACGTGGATCGTCGCAGATGATTCTGAACCACTGACAACTCAGTGAGTCATTCTATTTATTAGTCAGGGGAAAAGGAACAATTCGTCCATTAATCAACCAGATAAATAATCAGCAACAGCAACAACAACAACAAAATCAAAAAGGGTGGCGCAAGACTGAAAAAGTTGTGAAATGTTAAAAGAAAACATCTGGTGGAACATCTCACAGTGACTGAGGTTAATTGGCAACAGGTTAGTCACACGACTGGGTATAAAAAGAGCATCCCAGAGAGGCTGTGTCTTTGTGAAGTAAAGACGGGGCGCTGTCAGATAGTGCAAACTATTTCAGTAAAATGTTTCTCTATAAAATCAGACAGCATTGCACCAAGAACAGACAAGATTTTCTTGTGGACATCATTGCATGGGCTGAGAAACACCACAGTTCATCGCATCCACAAATGATAGTTAAAACTCCATCATGCAAAGAGTATATAACCAGACCCAGAAATGTTCATATAAGATGAACTGTGGCAAAGCGGAAAACTGTTCCGTGGTCCAACGAGTCAAAATGTGAAATTCTGTTTAGAAATCACGGACGCCGGGTGAGGAGAGGAACCATCCGGCTTGTTATCGGCGCACAGTTCAAAAGCTAGTATCCATGATCATATGGGGGTTCGTTAATGCACATGGTATGATGGGTAATCTGCTTATTTGTGAAAGAACCATTAATGCTGAACCATATATACAAGTTTTAGAGAATATTTGCTGCCAAGTAGGCAACGTCTTTTTCAGAGACAGCCTTGCTCATTTTTTAGCCAGAAAATGCCAAACTCCATTCTGCCAGTATCCAAACAGCATGGCTCCGCAGTAAAAGAGTGCGGCTGCTGAACCGGCCAGCCTGCAGTCCTGACTGGACAACGACTGAAAATGTTTGACACATTATGAAACGTAAAATATGCCAAAGGAGACCCCGAACAGTTGAGCAGCTGAAATCAACATCAAGCAAGAATGGGAGCAAGACTTTAAAAACAAGAGATGATGAACTGAGCGTTAAACACGACGCAGTCTCAACTTTTTTCAATCGTTTTCACAAAACAATAACATTTCAACATTTGATAAATTGTCTCTGTGTCAGTGTCATTTTACATAGCGGGCCAGCTCTCTTTGGGAATGAGGTAGCATCTTGACAATCCGCACTTTATTCATTTATCAACATTTGTGCTTAAAATGTGAGGATCTGCTCTAAATTGAATATTTCTAGGTTTGGGACTATTAGATAAAAACATCAGCCCGGGCTTTAAGAAAGTGAAGACTGCTTTCTGATGTTTCATAACTAACATACAAACATACACTTTTTAGTGAATACAAGAAAATAATGGGATCAATAGCAATGCCTCACTCTCAGTCTGCAAATCTATAAACTGTAAATCTACTTCACAAGCAATATAATGTGTCTCTATGCAGGTAGAACCAGATATGAATGCAGCGCTATGATTGGACGCAGAGTGGCACTTTTAAACAGGTGAGCTAGTGCTACTTTGCCCTGCAAAGCCCCCGGAGTAGTTTGGTCAAACATTTAATCAAAGAAATTAATCAGCAAACTAATAAATAATTAAAACCACCATTAGCTGCAGCCATAAAATGTATCCTGAAGTTCAAAGCAGGACATCTGAATGCTTTTCTTATTCATTTTAATTTGCAAAAGTCAAAGCTCTCATGTTAAAAGCTCAGTTTTTTTTTTCTAGCATATTTTACTTCTTGAGCAGCTATACAGTAGAGAGTCTGACCAACTTCTGGGCAGCAAAAATGAGCTTCATTCATGATTTAGAGTCTGTCTCTCTGGACTTCTGATTGGCCATGAGATAAATTAGAAAGTGCAGTGAGGACGTCGCATTCCTGATAAACTGGAGTTTTGTCAACAGGAAAACAGCTTCAGTTATGAGATCAGATTAGATAGTCCAGACTGAAATTGTCATAAATATGTCCGCCAAGTTTGAGAGTCAGTGCAAGAACTATGTATGTATGTATGTAATAGACTGTGGATGCTCCACATATCCAAAAAACACAATCAGATCTTTAAAACCTGCATTTATTTGACTGCAGAGAGGAAGGAGTCAAACGTCCTGGGGTAGAAATGGTCAATTTTCTTTGCTGCTGAGCCATGTTTTTGAAATATGATCCCACATGAACATTTTTTCGCACAGTACCAGACTTTAACCGAGATTTGAGCTAAAAAAAACACTTAAGACTCACTTTAATATTAAGCTAAAAGTAGAATAATTTGAGTTGAGCTTTAAAATAAACTTTAAAAGGCAGTGATTGCTTTTCTTATTTGCTCTTGCACGCGAAAAAACAGCCGCCAAACTACCTTTAAAAATCTGCAGATTTACATTTTAACGGCTCCAAGCATGATTAAATGACAACCCATAACTTCACTTCAGATTTATTTTAATAAATGTGCATCCACTCTTAAAATCGGCATACATAAAAAAAACTTAAATGTTATTCCATCTGGGTTAAAACTTAACTTTTGTTTAGCCTGCTCCTCTCGGCTTGTTAAACCGCGGATAGCAGCAGGACCATTGAGCACCAAACTGATATTTACTTGAACTTAAGAGCTGCTTGGTAAATCACATGCACACCGATGTAACACAATACCTCCGCAACGTTATTTCTTAATATATTAAAGTTGTTTTCTGTGTTAGAGGTTTTATTTAGCCGTATTTTTTTGGATATGTTTTGGCAGGACCGTGTCTCCATTGGAGAGGGACCGAGCGGGGCATGTTAACGGGCTATTCTCCCTAAAAATTGTGGCACATGGGACTTTTTTTTTTCTTTTTTTCTTTTTACAAGTTTTCTTCCTTTGCTGCTATTTAAAGAAACAGCAGAAGCAAATTAAACCTGTAAACTAGCACACGTTTGCAGTCTAAAAAAAACCAACAAAGTTTATCGTTGAAACCAGCCGACTAGCAACAAAGCGTACATTTTCAACCATTAAATATGCAGCACTCCGTCGAGAACGTTTCCAGACAAGTAACGTTAGCTTCAACGGCTACAACGGGGGGGAAAAAACTCACCTTTCTCGGTGGGGGTTGCATCCTTGTTTCTTGACATAAAAACTACACAAAAGACGAAAGTTTATCTGGAAAAGTTTCGATCAAATGATGACTGAAGAAGGGGAATTTCAGCCCGGGTCAAGCGGCCATAGCGAGTCCAGTAAATAGTAAGTTGAGTCCCGTTGAAAACACTGTGGCCCCAGGGAACAGAAAACATATGCGGCAAGCCAACTGCTGTAAAACACGACACTTCCTGTCGTATTTTCAAAATAAAACCTCCAAGTATAAAATAATACTTCCGTACATAAACTTCAAATTAAAACATTTTTTGACAATAATTTTGATGCATATAAAAAGTCGCAAAGATAACATTCAAACACTATATGTAATGTGATTCCTGCAACTGAAATGTTAATTCACTAACCACTTTTTACCAGATCAAATCATACTGTTACTAATACAAGATAAGACTTTAATGATCCCACAACGAGGTAATACACAAGGCAGATGATGAAAATGAATTGATATTATATAAAATAAATATTGTGATAAATTGTAGTAGTAAATAATATAAATAGTAAATAATAATAGTATAAGAGTTGCTATTTTTGTTATTATTGCTATTGTCATTGTTATTATATTGTTATTATTACTTGTTATTATTATTCATATTATTATTATCATCGTGGAAATGCATTTTTCTGTAATTATTCTTTATGATTATACATTACAAAAAAAATGAATTACATACAGATCCTGACAGTGAACAAGGTAGTCATATTTCATGCCAAAACCTTTATTTTATACAGCATTCATATCGTATTTTCATGTCAGTTATATGGCAAAAAAAACAACCTTGAAAAATATGAGATAAAGTCCCAATCTTAACCATAAAATCAACAGTACTAATATCTTTTTACTGATATATTAGAAAAAGTTATGCCGTATTTATTTTGTATTTTTTTACAGTAAAAATAAAGTTTTACAGAATACTGAGAATTGTGTTATTAAAGATTGCGATATAAGTGTTTTCATTTTTGTGTGACACTGCAGATTAATCAATGAGGCCACAATCCACACAAGCACAAGATTAATACAACAACATGCGTATTAATCAATCATACTTATTATTGTCCTTTTAAGAAATATTGATCTTGAGTGTCTTCTTCTAAATAGCTGCAACCCAAATGTGCCTGTTTTGGGGGACCGTGATGTATTGTCTCAGACTAAATTGGTCTTACTTGTTAAGAAATATATTCTACTTGTGTACAAGTCTGTCTCACTTTTTACACAACAGCAGCGGTGGCACAAGCTCCTATTGTAATAATAATCATGTGTAGTGTGAAGTTGGGAATGTTTCCACAATAAATGTAAATCAGCACAAGTAGGTAGTACAAATAGGAAATAAATATATATATATATAAACTCTGCCAGGCGGAGAGGAGTATATGGAGGTTATTGGTGGGGATGATGTAGATTATGTAGAGACTACATTGGCTTAATATTTTATTGCATTGTTTGTTAAATGTAATGAAGAGGATATATTCATTTGTATTCATGGTATGCTAATTTTACAAACTAGAATGTGGAACCTACTTATACATAAACTATCTTTGACAGTGAGCCCTCTAGTGGCCATGTCCTATCTATAGATGGTTCATCTGTAGGTGACACATTTTTCTGACAATCATAAGCTAACGTGTTGCAAACACACACATGAGCTGTGTCACAGACATGATCCTCACCATCATCTTCTCAAACAGCCAAATCATAAGAGCCCATTTCCCCTTTGCTGCCCTTGTAAAACAATATGTATGTTTTATGTTCCGGCTAATAAATCTACCCATGCTTCAGCATGTGTTCCTTGAATTATACCCAACTTCCTCCAATCCTGCCTGTTATTGTGCTGGCATCCTGGAGTGGTTCACTCAGACAGATCAGAGATTAACAAGGGTCCAATATAAACAGCTAAACTACCAACTAATATAGCACTACTCATTAACCTGTTTATCCTTTTAGCTGTTTATCGATTGGTTTTATGTAACTAATTCAAATGTCTATCCATCACTTTAAACATAAAGTATTTAATTAACAAACTTCTAACAATTTCAAATTCTTATGTGCTAATACTGTGTGTTAACTATTTCAAATGATTAATAATTATCATTACTTTAAGCTGTCTCTATTTCTCTGCTCATTTGCTAACATGTTTCTTGTTGTTTCCTATTTTTCATTGAGCTACTCCACAGTCTTTCCACGTGTGGCAAGTGGAAGTTTCATGTTTTCAAATGATTCATTTCTTTTCTTGTCTTCGGTACAAATGAAGGGGACTGAGTTGTACCACAGTTTCACTGCCTGCACTCACCTTCTTCCTTTATTAATGCATGGATTGCATTCAAGGCAGGGCAACCTTACATTTCATACAGAGGGTACATTTACTGACAAAGCAGAGGGATGTGGACATCGCCTAATGTGTAATGCTGACAGTGCAGATCATTGACATTAAATCTGGTAATATGAGTGATTTAGTGCTGCTAAGGCTTGTTCACACATGTGAAATAGATTATACTGGTGGGATGTCCAAGTTTGAGCCTTATAAGACAGAATTCCCATCATCACTAGTTGGTACAAGTTTGGGAATGACTGCTTTACAGGTGTGTCACCTAAGTCCTGACATGCTATATTATGTTTGTATTTCTTTGTCCTCATCGTATCTGATCAAACTGACTGTAATGCTCATCTCCAGCTCACCTCCAGCAAAGTATAATCCATGACTGTGTGTGGTCGGTATGTTTTTGTATGTATCAGTGGTTCACTAAAAACATTTGTTAGAGGGTTTATTTCGATGTGTAGAACCACCAAACACATATGTTCTGAATATGTGACAAGCAGCTAAAGCAAAGTGTAACAACGTGCTCGTACTTACTTGACATTTTTCAATCAGTTTTGTCCTTTACTTTGCAGTGTGAAAAACTGCGCCACAGAGGGTTGTCTCACCTCTGATTGGCCCTCTGCAGTCACATGACGAGCCACTGCCTATTTTATGAACCAGCCTCAAGCGTGTAGGAATACAGGTAAAGTTCCTTTAGCTGTTTTCAAAATAAAATGATTTTAACTGATCAAATTTGGTAAAATTACTTCGTAAAATATCTTGAATATCTTGAAACCCTAGGCAAGATTTTAGGTGGTGCAGCACTGCCAATTTACATATAAACATATATGAAACTGAATAGTTTTGTCTTTGACATTTTATTTTATTTTTACAAAACAAGTTGCCCAATCAAAACAGCACAATAAGATAATACATTAGAAATAGAAAAAAATAATTAAAAACAAAAATAGGTAATGTACAAAAAAAATACAAAAATTGCAGTCCAATAATAAAAATGATGATACCAAGAATAAAATAAAACGAAATAATAAAAATGAAAAACCTAAGAGAGGCATGATTTCCACTATTCTGTACATGTATCACATACAATGCAATTATTTCTGATATGCAAATTAGATTAGATTAGACATATGGGAATGCTAAAGTTGTGAAGAATTACCATTAACGATGTGCACTTTAACAGTGATGTAAAGTTTAACACTATAAACACACTTTAGACTATATGAACTGTAACACAACAAACAAACCAGCCTTAGAACTCTGATATATGAGGGTGTGGAAAAATGACTATTATAAGCAGAGCAAACGTCAGATAACCACATGTCAATGAAAATGTAGACAGATGTAAACACCTGCTGAACAGATGTAAGGTGAGAGAAGTTAACTTCATATTTTCCATAACATCCATAACTGTTAGGCCCCTCTATCACATTAGCTCACGTTAAAACAGGTTGACGCTATTTGTTGATTATCAGACTGTGTTAAAGTTAGTCTTTTTACTCTTTTTCTTCCCCCATTTGTGGCGCCCCCACCCATTTACCTATACTGCCTCGCTCCAGTCTGTGCTTTGTGCTTTTATTTTGAAGAAAAAACACCGTTCTTCCGGTGTTATTCTGCCTTGTTTTGTTGACTTTGACTTGGTTTCTTTTTTGGTTGACCTCGCTGTCAGATTACAACGTATGCACACGTTTTAAAAGAAGACATGCAAGCTGTTTCTCACTGTTGTTCCTTTGGTTTGTAGCGTGAGGCCAGCGTTTACTGACCCGGCTAGTTTAACCAGCTAGCTAGCGCAGCCATGTCGACGTGGCGCCGGCTGCATGTGAAGGTGCGGACCACTCGTGGATTACTTACCTCCAGATCGGTGACACAACGGCACACATGGCTGAAAGGACACTTAATGTTGTGTCAAAGCCTGAGTACAGGCACACCTCTGCGGAAGTCCTTCTTTAAAGGTGGGGGGACATCAGAGCAATGCTGTGTACAAGAACATGCTAACAAGCCAGCTAGCTTCATTCATAAATCTGCAAAATCTATAATTATTTGTTTATCAGCTGATGTGTGTGACTTGTAGGTGACTTTTTAAACTCTTTAATGAAGTATTAGGAGCCTCTCTACAATTCGGCATTCATTTAATCTTCCAATAAACAATTTAAGTTAAAATTTCACAGCTATACTCCTGGGATGGGAAGATTTAAAGCTAATGCATTTACACAGGAAGTTTACTATATGTGCCAAATTATAGAGTAATACCTAAAGTTTCAGAAAATATCTTGAGTTGTAATCATCAAAAATACTGATGAAATATAACAAAGTTTCTATTTTTGTCCATCAGATCTGGAGGCTCAGCTGGCAGCCATGAGGAAGAAGGCAGCGGACGCCCTCCCAGGGAGCAGCTGGCTCCCCCTGGAGATAAACCCCCACCTTCCCCCAGAGAGGGCCGACATTGTTATTGTAGGAGGCGGTGTGATGGGCTGGTCCATCGCCTACTGGTTGAAGCAGAAGGAGAAGGTGCGAGAAGCGGTGAAAGTTATCGTCGTGGAGAAGGACCCGACGGTAAGGATCTGAAGACTGTCGGTGTAAAAGAGTTACATGTATTGAATCCTGCCAGCGAAACTTCTATATCTAAAACATATGAATGCACCAGTCAAATGTTTGGATACACCTTCTCCTTCGGTGTTTTTTCACTTTCACTTCACTGATGATGCTGCACTTCATCACTCTCCTTCTTGGACTAATAGCCTGGAGGTGTGTTTTGGGTCATTGTCCTGAGGGGAAAAATGAATGATGGCCCCACTAAATGCAAACAGGATGGGGTGGCATGTCGCTGCAGAGTGCTTGGTAATCATGCTGGCTTTGAGTTTTGAATAAATCATCAACAGTGTTGCCTGTAAAACATCCCCACACCATCACACCTCCTCCTCCAAGCTTCACGATGGGAACCACACATGCAGATACCATCTGTTCACCTTCTCTGCTCCTCACAAACACCTCAGATTTTGACACATCAGACCAAAGCACAGATTTCCACTGGTCTGTTGTCCATTCCTTGTGTTCCTTTCTTGGCCCTTTTCTTCTTGTTGTTCTTTCTCAGTAGTAGTTTGTCCATGAAGGCCTGATTCATACAGTCTCCTCTGAACAGATGGTAACTATAACTGAGCAGCAGAGGTTCTTGATGGTTCTTGATATTTTCTGGATTGTCTGCCCCTCATGTCTTGAAACAAAGAAGAAAATGTTCTCTACATTAAAGGTTGAATATTGGAAGAGAAGCCAAAATATCATATGGATTTGTTCACAAAACCTGTTCTGAATCCTCAGGAGGCCTCTGTTTCTACACATTTTTCTTATTAACTACTTCCTCCTGCGTGTGATTCTCACCAGTACTCCCAGGCCTCCACCGTGCTGTCTGCTGGGGGGATCCGACAGCAGTTCTCCCTGCCTGAGAACATCCAACTCTCCATGGCCTCCGCGGACTTCATGAGGAACATCAATGTAGGTCACGTTGAAGTCACTGCTGTTTGTGTGACGCCTCTCTCAGCTCACTGCACACTGGAAATGAATGACGAGCCTTTAATTCATTAAACATGACAGTGACCCATTACGCCCAGAGCGTGTGTTATGTTAACGTAGCTGCAACAAGAGCAGCCTGGTGTTTAACCAACATCGGTTATTGATATTGTTGAATTTAAACAGCAGCTGATTGATATGTTGTGCTCATATTTGGTGTCTTTAAAGCCAGTTTCAAGATAAAGGCACTTGATTTTGTCTTTATTTATACAAACATTATACTATGCCATCAATAGACATTGTATCAGAGATACTGTAGATATTGTAGAGGTAGTCAAATACAAGTCTTAAAGGAGTAAGCAACTGATATTTAAGTTCTAAGAACAAAAACTGTAGCTGTTGACTATTGCAGACATTTCAGGTCTCGGTGGATATGTAATCTGACAATCCGATATGTAATGCAGGTTGTAATGTAATGTAATTGTAATGTTAGTGGTTATACATTAATGTCACTGCAATGTTTATCCTAGAGATTAAGAGAGACGAAGCAGCTCTCAGCTTCATGTCAACAAGAATCAGTGTTCTCTTATTTAACAGGCAGAAATTAAAACAGAAGATAGACTTCTGAGTACCTTTGCATAGTTATACCAGGGTAAATTCCACATAGAAAAGGTCTGTTTACATTCCAGCTCCAAAATCTATGAATTTTCCACCTCTAAAATCAGTATCAGCCGCAGAAAGTTACTAAACTTCATATTAACAGCAAATTTTGGAGTGACAATGATCTTGTTTTTACTTGTTTTTACAAATGTTTTTACTTTAATCACCCTACTGTCTCTCTGATGCCACTCTGAGAACAAACATGTAATTTTAACGTCCACCACCGCTGTGACTCTTCTGTATCTGTGCTCCAGTGTATATTTGTTAGTATGTGAATTATTATCTGTGACTGTTCACAGGAACACCTCAACGTTTGGAATGAAGACCCAGTGGACCTGCAGTTCAACCAATCAGGGTACCTCTTTCTGGCCAGTGAGGATGTCGCTCACATCATGGAGACAAACTACAGCACCCAAAGGTGTCTGTCATTCATTATTACATTACATTCAGTACACTGAATATTAATTATTAGTCAGTTAATGATCTTACTCTGTGATTCTGCTGTAGGTATGCCGGAGCCAAAGTTGTACTTCTCTCGCCGACACAACTAAAGGAAAAGTTTCCATGGATAAACACAAATGGCGTGGCGCTTGCCTCATATGGTGAGTTGATATTTGGTCACTCTGTAGAGTTGTAACGTTTTTAGCAACAACATTTGCTCTGTTTTAGTTATGTATCTATATTTTTATTAGTTTTTAAGTGTGATATTCTTGATTGTGGCACATGTGCTCTGTACCTGCTGCCATGTAGTTTCGTGTAGAATAAAGGTAGAGGTTCGAGGTGTTACGGGTAAAGATGACTTTCTTTTGAGAAGGACGTTGTGAGTTGCTGTTTTCACATGTTTGTCTGCGTATCTCGGTGTAGTAACTGCGTTTGAATGTATTGCAGGGCTGGAGAACGAGGGCTGGTTTGACCCCTGGACTCTGCTGAACGCCTTCAGAAGGAAAGCCATCTCCATGGGAGTTATTCCGTGTTGTGGACAAGTTACAGGTTGGTTATGACGTCCTGACACAAGAACGTCCTGATGTAACTCTGTTTATTTTTAGACCTAAAATAATCAGTTGGTATCACTCTTATTTCAACACTGCCGTAAAACTTGCCCGCGTCTACTGTGGTTTAGTATTTTAGTATTTTAAGCTGCATATAAACTTTGCAAGTACTCTTTGTTTATGTCAGGTTGACATCTGCCACGTCCAAACCTCTGAATAAAATATAACCACACGTTTAGTAAGAGCACAAACACAACATCTGCTCTATTGTTTGTTTGTTTAAAAAAAAAAAAAAAAAAATCATGTTTTCTCAGTTGTTGGTTTATTTTGGTCATTTCAGCATCTACAACTCGAATACACATGGATACACACACACACACACACACACACACACACACACACGTGAATAATTAGTATCTTCTTATTTAATTTAGGCAGTAATTAATAATGTTTTATTTAGTTGATATGCAGTTATGTCTTACATTACTGTTTCTTCCACAGATTTTAAACATACAACAAACATGGTGGTAAACGCTGATGGTGAACATCTGGGTCTCAGGAGAATAGATTCTGTCAAAGTAAGTACAAAGTAAGCAGTGGTGGAAAGTAACTACGAAAAAAAGGCCAAAATCATATATGATCCCATGCAATCTTTTATCTTCAAAATTCATTTTAATATAATTTAAATTAGCTGTACCTCTACCAACCATCACAGCAAAATTATACACATTAACCCATCAGTAATAATTATCTGATAATATCGTCATATAGGATAAGATGAGCTGGATTTACTTACTTACTGGACTTACAAGGTGGAAAAGACATTTCTCATAAATGTATAGAAAAGTAGATTACATTGTATATATCGTATACCAAGTATATCGTTGGTGGGGTCAATTTTTCTGCCAAAAGAATACTTTTACTTCGATACTGTGAGTACATTTATAATTCTTTTGTACTTGTACTGTCTCAGAATTTTTAATGCAGGACTTTTACTGCTAATGAAGTACTTTTCCACTGTCGTATTGGTACTTTTCCTGAAGTAAACGATCTGAATACTTCCTCCTCCATTATGGGACTGTGACCAACTCCTTTGTTTAACTGCCGCAGCACGGTAGGAGCAGCATAGCATCGTTCATGATGATAATGTGTGATGTTGTGCTGAGCAGGTGCAGATGCCGAACAGTTTGGAGTACCAGCCGGTGGAATGTGCCATTGTGGTGAATGCAGCAGGAGCCTTTTCTGGTAAACTGGCAGAGATGCTGGGAATTGGCCTCGGCCCTAAAGACACCATTGCAGGAATTCCAGTGCCCGTTGAGCCTCGGAAAAGGTTGGTCATTGACTTTAAGAGGCATGCTTTCCCTCTTTCTTAAAGAAACAGCCCCAGTAGCTGACAGAATGTCTGGTTTTCTTTGAAAGGGACTGGCAGTGCCCTCACGGAGCAGTTCTTTATTATTCTCATCTTTAATTTGAGGCTGTTTCAGTCCAGATCCAATGAATGGTGTGAAAATTGTAGCCTTATTTAAATATAGTGGGAAATTGTTTCAGGGCTCACCCAGTATGAATGAGAACACCTTCAAACACACACATTTAAGGTCAGACCACAATGGAAATCTCAAGTGTTTCAAGTTTTTTCAGCCACAGTTAAAGGAGGAGTGAAAAGTCGGCTGTCCTAGAGAGAAGGAAGTGACGTTATCTCTTTTTAAATACAGTCAGTCTCTCCTGGAAGACATTCAGTGTTTAACCACTAACTAACTAAAAATAAAGGTTATATCATATAACTTGTTTCACACAAGTTGAGCTGCGATTATACTTGTCAGATCTACTCTATGAAAAATATTACTTTTGTAACTCTTTTTCAGGTATATCTACGTATTCCACTGTCCTGATGGTCCAGGTTTAGACACTCCCTTCCTGGTTGATTACTCTGGAGTTTACTTCAGGAGAGAAGGCTTAGGAGGGAACTACATCGCTGGAACATCACCAGAGGAGGTTTGTTGGAGTTCAGAGCTGTTTCTCTCTCTGTTTTTATGAATAAGAATCAATATAGTTATTTCTTCTGTCCGCCCTCAGGCGGAGGAGCCAGAAACCAGTAACCTAGAGGTGGACCACCAATTTTTTGAGAACAAGATTTGGCCCCATTTGGCCAGTCGTGTTCCTGCGTTTGAGAAACTGAAGGTACGTTTGGCTTTATAACTGCTCATGAGTTTTCATGTTTCTTTGCCTGGTAATCATTCTGTGGAGAAGAAAATATTTTTTATGTTGTTTTGCTGTTTTCACAGATTAGTGTAGATGTATCTCAGCTGTCTGTCTCTTGTTCTTGCCGTCAGGTGACGAGTGCGTGGGCAGGTTTCTACGACTACAACACCTTCGACCAGAACGGCATCATCGGTATTCACCCCATGGTCAACAACATGTACTTTGCCACCGGTTTCAGCGGCCACGGCCTGCAGCAGTCCCCCGCGGTGGGTCGTGCTGTAGCAGAACTGATCCTGGATGGGGGCTTTAAAACGTTGGACTTGAGCGGCCTCGACTTCAGACGCATTGTGGCCGAGGAGCCCATGCTGGAGAGGAACATCGTATAGAGGAGCTGGAACCGTGGCTCACACTCCTGCCAAAGCTAAATTATGACAACTTTGGTTGTGGTTTGGTTTAGTTGTAAACGCCGCAATCAAGTTCAGTGGGGGAAAAAGACGAAGAAGACTGTCCTCAGAAGAAAAATCAGTATGACACCAGTACGACATAAATTCACGACTCAAAGTGTCAAAACCCTCTAACAGCCATAAGATGTATGACTTTTGCCATTCAGGACAAGTGTGACATTACTGTAGAGCAACATAGTCCCCACTTTGACAGCAGAGAGCGCTGTCTGCTTCCTGTTTCCCAGAGTGGAAGAAGTACTCAGATCTTTTACTTAATTAGTAAGTAGCAATAACGGTAAAAATACTGTAAAAACTGTTACTGTTAAAGATGGAGCTAATTTTAACCATAAATGAAATAGTACTTTTAGACTTGTTTTATCGGTCACGGAGGACAAATTTATCACAAAACCTCTCTCTCTCTACCTCTACCTCTACCTCTCTACACTCTATCATAATTTCCGTAGACAGGACAGATAAAAACTAAAAAAAAATAGTAAATCGTGACATGACATCAAATGTTTCTCCAATTAAGAGGCACTGAATTATATATATTCACATTACATACACATATAGTGTATGAACACGTATGTTTTCACACCTGTGGTGCAAAAGAAATGTATTGTTGGAGATGTGTTGATGTATTGAATTCAATACTACAGACTTAAAAGGTTTATGCTAAACGGATGACAGGATGACAGCTTTAACTTTAATGCTCGTGTGAACAATGCGTACTTGGACTTGAGGTCGAGAAAGATGCTTTCTGTTTCTAGGAAGATGAAACTTTGGGAAAATGTCGTTAAAGAGGAACTCCCTTTCATTTAGAAGCTTTTCCATTGGACAGGAGTGTGTTGATGCTGTTGTGTAACACAGATGATGTAATGTATGTATATTTAGGCTGAGATATCAGCAGCAACTTTATCCCCAGATGAGTTTATGTACAGTGACCTGTACATAGTATACTGTGGGTGTGTACAGGCATGTTTAACAAAAAATAAATAAAAAATGCAAAAGCCATGACACATTTTAATTTGTTCTTGTTACATTCAGGTACTTTTTTTTCAAAGTTAATTATGTTTTCATGGATGTTTCATTTTCAGATTTACTCTTCAGTCAACATACTGTACATTGATAATTGATATTTTTATTTGAAAACCTTCATTTTGATTGGTTTAAATCACGTACCATTTTCAAGTACATTTCTGAGTTTTTCCATGTTCTGCTTCTTTATACTTTTTCTCCACAACAACTCAGAAGCAAATATTGCATTTTTTTATTTCACTGGAATTACTTTACTAGTTACCTACTAGTTACATTGTAGATTCAGATTAATAATACCTGAGACTGTAAATATAGTGGTATTTAATTACAACATTAAGTATTCATTAGTGATTATATTTCATGAATGAAGTTGTTCATTTGCTTCTATTCACATATTTACTGCCTTTTTTGTGTTTTCCATACTTGGCTGCTGCAAATGGTGCAATCTACAAGATTACAGGTGCTGTACAGAAATGGTTCAACAGATGGAGTCATTTCTGTTTTTTTTTTATTTTTATATCAGTTCACCAGCATGGTGCATCAACCCCAATTTAAAGCAAACTGTATGAGCGAAATATAATTTGGAAGTGAAAGCTAGGCGAAGAAAACAAAAAGAGAGACCAGATCTTAGTCTCATTTTTTTTTTTTTTTTTTAGAAAAAGGTTTAATTTGTTTAATCGAAATCCTTTAAAAAGTTAAGAAATCAGATTATAAAAATGTCACTCAGGAGTGGAAATACCGTTGGTGTCTGATAGCTGTTAAACATGTTACAACTGAAAGCTCATTAATAATACTTTGAGTAAAGGGTAGAATATCATCTTCTTGGAGAACCTGGGAAATAAGAGCATCTAATTCAAGACTTAGATACGCTTGTATATGTAATATTAATGCCTTTAAAGTGCTGGATTAATGAGGTGCATGCATATTAAATAATGGTGTCTGTTGGTTTTAGCTATGAGGCAATTTACCCAAAAGTAACTTTGACAAGCTCAGCTAATAAAACTGTCTTGTTTAATACTTTAACTCCTAACTTATTTATTTGTCTGTATTTAGCATACCAACCTCTTTACGGCTCTCAGGATCAACATAAATAGCTAATTTCTTGGTAATTAGTTCATTAGCAGGCTTGTTTAGAGAGCCATGTCTTTCTATAAAGACCCTAAAAGACATGAGACTCATGAGTAAGTAACTTTGGCATTTTTTTCCCTTTAATGACATCAATGATAGAAGAAGATCATTTATTTAAAGGAGCAGCATGCATGAAGGAGAAACTACAGTGACCATGAAACGTATGAAAAATGCATAGGGCCCTATCCAGAGCCAGTGGTTGAGTCTGGGCTGCTGCAGAAACATGACGACGCTGTGGAAGAGGACACGGCGTCTGTAGATATAGAAGTGTCATTCTCAGGTAGCAAAACATAACAAAGCTTCGTATTTTTGGGTGATTATACACTAACACAGCTAACACAGTTTGCAGTAGAGCCTCCTAAATCTGACTCAGTGGAACTGTAAGTAAAAGAACCACAATATAACAAAATACTCAAGTAAAAGTCCTGTTTGAAAGCAAAAACTACTTAAAAGTATCACAACTAACAACCTGTTCTGCTGTGAGTGTTACACTACTGTATACAATTGTTAAAGGTAAGGTCTGACATTTGGGGAAATGTGCTTACTTTGCACTTTGTGGGGTTCACTAGATGGGAGGATTGATACCTAAAAGGTTAGCTTAGCACAAAGACTGAAAACAGGGGGAAACAGCTAGCCTGGCTTTGTCTAAAGGTAACTAAATCTAACCTATCAACACCTCTAAACCTCACAAATTAACACACTGTATTATTTGGTTAATCCACAGTTTTACAGTGGGCTATGTGATTGACTATTTTGCTCAGGACCTGTAATGAAAACATACATCAATGTATTGTCAATGTACTGCCAAAGCATTTCACAGCTGTAGCTTGTCACAGTTGGAGCTACTTCAAACTATATCCAGTCAGGTAGTTTAGACCAGTGGAACTTGTAGAGGGTAAATGTCTCATTGGTGAAATTGCAATGTGATGTGAAATGTGACAAGAGGCCCCAATAATCAGGCCCCCAAATATTTTCTGAGGGACCACTGGAAACCACTGACAAATATATTATAAAAAAATACTATATTTCCCACTGAAAGGTAGTAGAGTAGAAGTACTATTAAATGGAAATACTCAAGTTAGGGGGTTGCGTAAGGGTTGGTGTTCTGCTCAGTCGGAAACCATTTTGCACCTTGTTTGTGAAGCTTGATGATTCAAAATGTGCTGTGGTTTTCTCTTGCAACTAATCCCTCCCCAAATACCTGCACATCCTCCACACATTAACTTCCTGCACCATCATAGAGTGTAAAACTGAAATTTGCAGAATACAGTTGACAGTTCACTTGAAGAACAAAGTCCACTCGTGATCCTTGTGATGTTTGCGGTAAATGTGAAAGTAGAACTGCAAAAGAAGTTTCACAATTCAAGTCATACATTAAAGACTTCACACAATATTCAAACTACAGAGTACCCTAGACCAGCAATGGTAAGGTGTTACAGTGTGAATAGAGTATATCCATCAATAGAAGTACTGACCAAGCAATTTTGCATGTAATGAGCTTATGGTGAACATGAACAGTTGTTTGTATGCCATAAATCTCCCCACATCTTGTGATTGGGTCAGAGTCCAGAAAATGGTGAGGATGTAACACCTCACTAGGCTTTTGTCACTGCTGTGAACCTCTGACATTTATCAGAAAAATAAACTCACAAACAGGCGTGCAGAGGCTCTTTTCATGCTCTGATGTGGCTGACAAATTAAAATGAAACAATTGTCATAGTTTGTGTGAAGTTTTGCTTCAATCACAATCTAGCACTGTTAGTGTAACACATTTGAGTACATCTGGTAAGCCGTCGGCTAACTTAGCAACCAGTTCCTGGACGGTCCAGTTGCTGTACAACTGGTCCCAACCAAGAAATAGTCTGGCACGTAACCCTGTACAACCATAACTTGTAACACTTTGCAACACACGGTTTTGCATGGATTAAACAAACAAGATGTAACAAGATAGTTTGTAACTTTTAGAGGCTCTGGACAGAGCTAGGCTAGCTGTTTCCCCCTGTTTCTTTGTGCTAAGCCAAGCTAATTGGCGGCTTGCTCCAGCTTTATATTTAGAGAACAGAAATGAGAGCAGTATCAATCTTGTGATGTAGATCTCAGCAAGAAAACGAATAAGCATATTTACTGAAAAGTCAAAAACTATTCATTTAACTACAACTCTGCTAAGCTAAGTTAGCTGCTAATCTAATTCTTGCAGAAGAAAGTGAATGGGTTTATTTCCAAAATGCTGAACTTCATATTTATGTGCAGCTCTGCTCACTGTTCTCTGGCTGTTCACTTGTATATTTACTGATGCACCTGCACACCTGACTGAAGCACTCAATGTGTTGTAGCAGATAGTTACTAAAGTAGCTTGTAAGAGTCTTGCTGAGTCTCTGCAGTCAAATCAATACAGCAGAACACTGTCTGCATCTTCAAGCATCTTCATTTGCATGCAGCTAATGCTGCCTGTATCTATCACTGAGGGGCATCTTATCAGCTGAGGACCTCTCTTATATGATAACAGATCATGGAAATATGCTCCACAAATATAAAAATGGTCCGTCCTCAGCCAGAAGAATACGGGAAAGACATTCTGTTCCCGCAGCTCTTCATTTTGATGCAAATGTGAGGCAGCCTTGCAGGTTCGAAGGGGGGGAAGGGGGACCAGGGGAAATGCAATTGAGGGATTTCTTTGTGAGGCCCGACGCAAATCCCAAATGTTCTCAGGGCTGAAAACAAAAACAGCATGGGTGCAGCACCGGCCACGTTGGCCCCTTCAATAGATGCACCTTCTGCCACACAAAAGCACTGAGGATTTTTTCAGAATATTACCCTCCTCACGCTAGTCAGAATATACACTGCCAAGAATGTCAGCCATCATGAATCCAGTGCTGATAAAGTTTCTGGTTGTGGTATTAGACTTTTTAGGTGGAGTAATGAAGGGAGGCGCCCTGCATGTCAAAGGGAACCGACACTCACTGGGAGCTCTCTGACTGGCTCCTCCGTCTGTATGAAGCCAGTGTACATGGTGGCATGTGGCTGGGATTAAGAAATTTCACTGTGGATTAAAATCTTTCCAACGCCTCCATGGCCACTCGCTAAAAGAAAGGAGTCTGAAGTTCCAGCACTGAGCAGTCCGGGCCCATGGTCTCACTTAGCAGGTATGTCGAAACAAAACTTTCTTTCTGCAGACATGAGGGTGGATAAATGATTTACATTCTAAAACTTAAGTTTGTTGTACATGTTTTGAAACATCTTTCAAGTACTTGAAATCTCTCTAAACAGCAAAGATATCCAAAGACTAATATATACAGTAGTGTTTTTACTGCTACTTGGAGAAAAGTTTGGTTTTTTTTTTATTGTGAAGATGTTCCTTTTCTCAAGCTTCCTCTCTCTTAGAAAGCAGAATATATGATAGAGGCTTTGCCAATTATATAACATCAAAGTACAAAGATGTCCAATAAAAGTACTTCTTTAAAGCCTTAAGAAGAAAAAACAACAATAGCACAAGTAGTTCTGTCCAACACACAAATGGTAATAACAAAATATGTACATAATAAGGAACCGATGATGTGTTAATAATAAAACTTTTGTGTGATCGCAAATTCGTAGACAGTTGACAGTTTAATGCGTTAGTAATTGGTACTTTCCCCCCCAAAAAATATGTCTTTCAAGTTTTGCACCATTTTTTTTTTCAAAGCAAACAAGCTTCTTGAATCTCAATTTTGTGTCTAATCAGTCATTGTTATATGAGGCTCAAAGTGGTCCACGTGGTCCATACTGCACAGAACAACCGGGTACAACAACTCAAATAAATGAATAATGCATTGTTGCGCTCTCCTGTCCGATGCTCTTACAAAGTACAGCCATATTCGTCATGAATTGAATTTGAACCATTTGAACTTTCATTTCCCTGACAACAAATCAGACACACTGTATTGCAAAATATGCAAAAGGCTATGTGATAGTTTAGGCATGTAGCACCGATAACTGGTTAGGTTAGGGTTCAGGTTAAATGATAAGTTTAGTGATATCGTATTGTGTCAATAAATGTCTGTGGCTCTGGTGATGAAAATGTTTAATAACAGGTCACAAATAAATATTTCCACTTTTGAAAAAGGTCGAGTTATTTGCTAAAATAGCTGGGCACTGTAGTTTTTTTTTTTGTAAACATCACTCAAACAGAAGTAGACAGTGAATTTGTTGGGGACTATTTACAGCAGCGGATTAATACGCATTTGGTTCTCTAGTGAGAATCTACAGCAGCTTTATGGTGTTTAAATCAAATGAAACACAGGAAATGAAGGAACACCCAGTGCAACAGTGTGGCTCACTGATGTGTTTCTAATAGTTTTTTTAGATAACAATAGAGCTCTAACAACATTCATAACTTAGACACAGCACAGTCCTTCTTAGCTCTCTGGTCCTTAAAATGAATAATCAAATCATAATCATCAAATCAGTGGAAATATTAATATTTAAATAACCTGTCTAAAGCTAGCCCCTGTTTGTTTTGTCCTCAGGTTTAAAGACATTGGGGGTCACGTTGTAAGTTCCTTCTCTAGAATACCTAAACGCAGCTTTGTACTAATCTCGTGTTTGCTCTCTCCAGCTCCAGGATGTTCAAGCTGCTCCAGGGTCACATCCAGCCAGCTGGACACCGAAGTGGCAAAACCCGCCTGGTCACCAAAGACGGGCGCTGCAACATTGAGTTCGGCAACATTGAATACAGTAACCACTTTGCATACCTCGTGGACTTCTGGACCACCTTTGTGGAGATCCGCTGGCGCTTTGTTCTCCTCCTGTTTGTGGCTTCATTCACGGGCAGCTGGTTTATTTTCAGCCTGCTGTGGTACTGGATCGCAAAGAGCAACGGAGATCTGACGGGACAAAACCGCACAGATGGACATGTCCAATGTGTAGACAATGTTAATGGCCTCACAACGGCGTTCCTCTACTCGTTGGAGACCCAGACCACCATAGGGTATGGTGGCAGGGCGCTGACTGGACACTGTGCCGGCACTGTGGCTCTAATTATCATCCAATCTCTAATTGGCGTTTTTATCAATTGTTTCATGTGCGGGGTCATCTTGGCCAAGATCTCCTTACCCAAAAAAAGAGCAAAGACTGTCACCTTCAGTGACAAGGCCGTCATCTGCTTAAAGAAAGGAAGTCTATGTCTCCTGATCAGAGTGGCCAACCTTCGAAAGACTTTATTAATTGGCAGTCAGATCTACGGCAAGCTTCTTCGGACGACAACCACACCAGACGGAGAGACCATCATCCTGGACCAGGTGGACATTGACTTTATGATTGACGCCGGGAAGGATAACTTGTTTTTTGTTTGCCCTCTGACCCTCTACCACGTGATCAACAGATCGAGTCCCTTCTACGAGCTGTCAGCGGACTCTCTTTCCCAGCAGGACTTTGAGCTGGTGGTCTTTTTGGACGGGACGGCCGAGTCCACCAGCTCCGCCTGTCAGGTCCGAACCTCCTACATCCCACAGGAGATTCAGTGGGGATACAATTTCTTGCCCATCATCTCCCGCACCAAGACGGGAAAGTATCGCGTGGATTTCTCGAACTTTTCCAAAAGCGTTCAGGTCACCACGCCACACTGCGTCCACTGCTTCGAGACAGACTACGACCAGAAAAACCAAAACAGCCACAGCTTGGAAAATCACAATAACCAGGAGAAGGTTGGCATCGATAACCTGGGATTCCAGGTGATTGACATTCACGAGTCTGTGGACGTCACTAAAATGTGAGCTGGTGGGAAGGAAACTTGTTTTCACACTAAAAGTAAAGCGACTCAGGATGTGGGACATAAACGTGTTTGTCACTTCCTTTTACACGAAGTTTCACTTTTAGTCAGACTGAGAACGAGTGAATCAGTGAAGAAATATTTCATCGTACTGCTTCCTCCAGTGAAATAATCATTGACTCTTTTGCCTCAAACGGCAGAAACATTAAAGGCTGTTAAACTGTGTGCATAAAAAAATCAGACATTAGCTGGAGTTAAGCTTTTGCTCAGTGGCTCATTACAATCAAAGCACCTTTAGGACTTGTGACTTTGTCTAAGGTAATGTGTAGACGAGGGAGAAAGAGGGATTGAAGTTTTGACGCATGGAAAATAAAAGGAGTAAAATACTGGATGGAACAGTGGGTACTTCTTGAGGAGATTAGGGCCTGAGCCTGTTATAATGAAAAACCGTGTGGGGAAGAAAATAATAAGTAGGACAAGACTTTTGAGTTTTATCATTATTCCTACTAAAACATTAACTGTATGTTGTTTTTTTGTCACACTGACACATCTTGTATGCCCTGATAATTAGGATACTGTGAAGATAGCTGCTGAATGTGATGATTTTACTCCTGACCAGTCTACAGTTTGTAGATCATACCGTGTAACACTGACACTTCTTCTCAGGGAAAGTAACATCTTCTGTTAGAATAAACCTTTTTTTTTCACAATTCATCAACATATTGGTTTTAGGTTTTCTCCACATTAGGTTTTCTCCACATTAAATATCAGAATTATGATTTTATCATTAACAGTGGTGGAATATAGCTACTCAAGTGCTGTAAATATATACAAATTTGAGGATTCTTCTACTTTTGCTACTCCCCTACATTTCAGCTGGACACTTTTTTATTTCAGTCCATATATTTGACATTGATATTCAGATGCTACAAGGAGTCTCATTGTAATACTGATGCTTACCTGAACAAACAAGACGATCAGCAAGAAAATGATCTGTTTCTACAGTTATTCTTAATCTGATTTGGTTGGATTTCCTACGTCAGATATAATTAGGTGGTGGTAACTACCTAACAGTAAAGTAACATCAGTGCACCATCCGTCCATTACCTGTAACTGCCCCGGCTGATTTAGGGCTGGAGGCGTGCACACTGGACAAGTCAGCAGTTCATCACAGGGCACAGAGAGAAAAACTACCATTCACACTGCAATTTAGAGTCACCAATTAACCTATTAAGGTCACGTCTTTGGACTGTGGGAGGAAGCTGAAGTACACAGAGAGAACCCACGCAGACACAGGGAGAACATGCAAACTCCACACAGAAAGGCCCCGGCCGAGGTTCAAACCAGGAAGCTTCTTGCTGTGAGGCGACTGCAACAGTAAAAAAAAAAAAAAAAAAAAAAAACATCATATAAGAGACAGTCCAGCAGTCCAGGGCTCAAATCTAGCCTATGGCCATTTGCTGCATGTCAATCCCTCTCTCTGACCTCCACCTTCCTGTCACTGTTCAGCTGCTCCTATACAATATAGATTTAAAATACCTTTAAAACACAAACAAACATCATATATAACAATAAAACACCAACTGGGACCAATATTCTGCATAATGACTACTTCTACGTTTGATACGCTGGGTAAATTTAGCTGATACTGAAAAAAAAAGGGTTTTTACTTCTACTACTCCTTGAATAAGTGTGGCATTAGTACTTTTACTGGTGGGGTATTAGTGAAGGATCTAAATACTTTTTACATGCCCGACTATTACAAATGCAGAAAAGTGCTGATGTAACTATAGTGTTTGGTTGTTTGTTTGTTTGTTTGTTTCTGGATAGATCTGGCTCCAACAGAGACTGTGTTGTTCTCACTATTAAGAAAGAGATGAACTGAGAGGCACAGAGGTCGGGTTAAACAGGCATTAAGAGATTTCAAATGCAAACACACTGCATACATTGTTAGCAGCTATACATTGTAACTGTTACGATGAAGGCTTCGTCAGCTTGTTTACAAATCAGACTTGTTGTTTACAGCACAGCGTCATGAGCCGAGCTGTTGAGATCGGTTCTGTTGAGACGTTAAGCTGTAATTTGACAAAGATTAGCAGGCGTTTACACGTAATTCACTTATTTTAGTTCACCGCATGTTTCACATTCACTGTGCTTGTGTCCCGTCGCAGGAGCGTAACAAAGACGACAAAGCACTGATGCTCGTGATGAACATCTGGAGAATTTGGGTGTATTAAATGTGAAAGTCCTGTTAAGACGTACAGTACACAGTGTAAGACAGTACACAACAAAATAAAAGCAGTGATGGAAAGTAACTTAGTACATTTAACCAAGTATTGTACTTGAGTACAACCTCAATATTTGCATTTTCTTCTACTCTTCTACTCTACAGCTTTAGTTATGCTTAATTTATAATTAATCATTTCTGATTTTCTTGTTATTTATGCTTGTAAACTGAGTACCTTCAATCATAAGAAAGCCACTTGTGTCTGCCTGTGCTTCCAGGGAACTACATTTGGGACAACAATGTGCTCAACAACA
Organism: Protonibea diacanthus; assembly: GCA_028641955.1. Lineage (NCBI taxonomy): Eukaryota > Metazoa > Chordata > Actinopteri > Sciaenidae > Protonibea > Protonibea diacanthus. The sequence continues at coordinate 14,796,137 of CM053990.1, forward strand.
AAAAAAATTAAATGTTTCTTTGATTTCATATATATAAAGTATAATAACGTTGACAACAGCTTTTCAGCCGGGTAACGACTAACATTTACTTCTCACTGGTTCTCACTGGTTCTTTCTCATCTCTGGGCCCAAACTTGAAAGTGGCCTGGTTAACATCAAAGGACGCATGGGACAACTCAATCTTCTTTTCCTGTGTTTGATTATCAGTCCACTTTTTTCAAAAATGCTATTTTTTTTTTTAAAATCACTTATTTAAATAAATAAGTAATGTACATTTTGCTGATACTTGAGTAGGACTTTGAATGTGGATGGTTTTTACTTACAATGGAGTATTTTTACATTGTTGTATATTGTACAGTTCTTAAGTATTTGTGCTTTACTTACTTCTGTTTTAGGGTACAGTATTCTAACGTTAACGAAATGTGCAGTATGCTAACATAAATGTGAAGCTTTGGGACAAAGCAGGACATTTTAAAGGTTCACCTTGGGGTTTAGAGAAATAGTGATGTGGTTTAAACATTTTTTTTCTGACAATTTAAGTAGTAATACTTCTGATAGTCATTAAAATGAGCTCAAGAACAAAATCAAATGTTTCTTTTATTTCATACATACAGTATAATAACACTGACAAAAGCCTTTCAGCTGTGTAACAACTACTTTTACTTTTAATACTTTAAGTACATTTTGCTAACAATACTTCACATGATACACGATTCTTAAATATATGTACTTTTGTACTTTAGTTTTTCCATTCTAGGATACTTCAGACTTTATGCCACAACATTTTTGGAGTAAATATTGCACTTTCTTCTCTTCTGCATTCACCACTTCTGCTGCTTTATTATTTTTATGAAAGGGAGTAAAGGCATAAAAGGCAGTGATGGCTTTGCAGTACAGTGCTCATGAAAAGTAATCAAAACCTCCCTTCTTTTATCATATCTTTATTTATAATCCCTGTCTCTCCCTCCACTAAAACATAAAGGCAGTAGATCCATAAAAACTGTGACGGCTGATCTCACCACTAGAGAGCATCAGAGAGCTGCTATAATTGGCATAAAAATATTATTATAAACAATTAATGCTGCAATAATTTATTTTCAAAGTGCCCCAGTTCTGCCAGCAGACTCTCTTTAATATGCTGAGTGATGCTTGAAAAGGTTCAGCAACAAAACTACAAACTTTTGATGTTCACACGTTCACGACTCCCTGCAGCTCACACCTGATACACTCACCCACTGCTTCAAGTTGCAGTGATGGACCTCGTTATGGCAGCAGCGCGTCGAGCTGTTTGTAAGACTGGCTCCAACAGATTCTCCTGAAATAGCTTTCATCCTATTTAGATTTACAGAGGAGAGTTGACTGAGCTTCATCTGCATAACAATGAAAAGAAAACTCTTGGCACAGTGAGTCTGAAGCAGCTAAGAGGGAGAAAAAAGACATGGAGATGAGAGGGCTGAGTGGAAAATACACTCTGTATTTTAAACTAATACAGATACACATGTACAGAGGTGAAGGAAGTACTCATATCTTGTACTTCAGTAAAAGTAGTAATACCAGAGTGTAGAAATACTCAGTTACAAGTAAAAGTCATGCATTCAAATGCAGAGATGTGAGCCTGAGTCATTGTGACTTGGACTTCAGTCGACTCAGGTCACGTCTTGGAAGTTAAAGACTTGATCTGAGACATGATGATTCAAAGGTTTGTGTTCATTTCATGGTTTCAGTTTAAATAAACATAAAAAATATTCAGCGTTGTCGTTTGCGGATGTAAATCCTGTCAGTCAAGCTCCTCACGATGCTACCTGATGGTCCATGGATCAAGTCAGATTATCATCATTGTACCAGTGTCAAGAGTCATTACTCTGAAAAGACGAATTGGCCAATGCGAGACCTGCTCATCAGACAGCCAGACTACAACATCAAACTCTGTTCGACTCGTCTTGTTCAGTTGACACTGAAAGTGACTCTGAGAGCTGATATTAGTTAACGTTAGCCAGATACAATATCTCTCACAACTCTGTAGCTAGCTAACGTTAGCTTGACAACGACTGATAGAAAATTGACTTGACTTGATGACTTGGGACTTTTTGAGACTTTTCGAGACTTTGACCAAATGACTGTTCAAATGACAAAAAAGTACCAAAAGTAATATTATTAAAAAGTAAAATAAAAAAATAAAAAGTATATTATTGGATTAAAGCTATATGTGTATCTCTTTACTGTTGAATCTGGTAAATGTGGGGATAATTTTAAGTACTTTATTCACTTGTTAGCTTGTGAATTTCCACCTGGGGATCAAAGTTTTATCTTATATAAATATATTAGCAGAAAAAAGTACTGTAGCAGAAAATAGAAATACTCGAGTAAAGTGCCAAATCGAAAATTTACATGATTCTTGAATATGTCGAACCCCAACATATCGTCATAGTTTTGGAGAACTTCTCCAACACAACGCAGTGTTCTTAACTTGGACTTCATTATTATATACAAATTAAATATTTAAATGTATCTTATTAATCTAGGTAGTGAACGCCTAGTAAAGAAATTCCATTCGAGAAGAATAACAATTATCACATTTAAAAAATAGATCAAACTCACTCAGTAAGCTCACGACAAATGGGAGAACAAATTCAAATCAGGGTGGAAAATGGGTTTTATTGACAACTCCTGGATGGACAATGGGAAGCAAATGGAAATCAATTCACATGTAAACATGTCGCTTAAGGTCACTTGAATGTTTGAGTTTTGGCAGGACACACACACTGAAGCACAAAGAGATGTTATCCCACTGAAAGTCTTCTCCAATAATATGTCAACATCATCATATTAGTACATTGCGTATGTAAAGCTGAGCATGCATAAGAAACTTCCCAGCAGCCTTCATTTAATTTCCCTCACATCTTTCAATCAATCATAGTAAACGCAACAGAGGCCTCATAGATAGACAGCGAATATCGCACCTTCCAGAACACACAATGCTTTTGGGGCATTGCCCAATGGGACAGCAACTTATATGCTATGCCACGCTAACACCGGCACACTCATGTTGACTGATAAACGGTTACTAGCATTAGCCTGCCGAAAGTAAGACTGAATTTCTAGTTATCAAATGTTTTTTTCCATGTTGAAATGTTTCATCGTTTAGTTGAATCACCAGGCATTCAGATAGTTGATTAATAATTATCACTCAAAGCAAAACGCTCAAAACAACTGTTAACATGCTGATGTTACGTATCATGAAGTTAAATATTTGCTAAGTACCCTAGTTACCCAGCCCTAGTTAATATTTTTACTATTTAGTGTGTATATTCATGATGGTTCAAACTATTAATGTTACTTCTTTGGTACACCCAAACATAATCTTTAGTTTTCTAAGTACTAAGTAAGAAATCATATCTTCTGACTTATTAGATGCTAGATCAAATCAAATCAAATCAACATGATATTTTTGAACCGATGGGATGGAAACATGTTAACACAGCAGGAATGAGTCAATGCCACTCAGAGAAGAGCCTGCTTACTGTGAGGTAACAGTGCTAACCGCTGAGCAACTGTGCTTCCTTTTAATTAACTATTAAATGATTAATTAATTAGTGTAGCTAATGGAGCTACCTTTCAATTAGGACCTATTTCTAGTGTGTAATTACTGTGGTGCTTTCATTTTTAGACACACACTCCACCTTCAGTTCTCAATTAGGCATCTGCCTGTTCAAAACACTCTTTTTTATTCTGCACATGTACATTTTTGTAAAACTCCACACTATGTGGCATTACAGCTACTATTTTTAGTTCAACACCTTTGAGATGACCTATCAGTAAACGTAATGTCATGTATGCTAACGTAGACTACAACGTAAATGTAATATGCAGCATGCTAACATAACGTAACATAACGTAATGTAACGTACGGTAACGTAACGTTAATATGTTAATGTAATGTTCAGTATGATAATGTAAATATAATGTACACTAATGTGAATGTTATGTCCAGTGATGTAACTGTAACGTGCAGTATACTAATATAATGTATGTTATGTATTGTAATGTATCGTATGCTAACGTGAATGTAATCTGCAGTATCCTGACATGTAGCACCAGAGCCAGTCATTTCTTGGCTGATTACTCCATTTGTTGTGACTGACATATTGTCTTCCTTCAAACTGTTGGCCTATGCTAATTTACAGATTTAGCTGATACAGTGCAGCAGTAGGATTTATTCGTCAAATATAAGTCCAGTACTTTGAGCTAAATGCTAACATCAACAAGCTAACACGCGCAGAGTCACAATGTTAACATATTAGCAGTAGCAATGTTCATACGCAAACATCAGTGCACACTGAGGCTGATGATAGTTATTGATTCCTCCTCTGAGGACCATGAATATTAACCAGATTTCGTTTCACTGAATACTTAGACATGACTTTTATTTATCCACTATTGTGTTTAAATAGTAGACATTTAACAGTAAACCAAAGCTTAATGGTTGAGGACAAATCAAAGTGAGTGAAGCAGTTCTGTCTGCTTTGGTGGTTCTTTTGAGTTACAGTGCTAAACCCCACAAGTAATGACTGTGGTGAAGGGATTGTGACATTTTGATTTCTGTGAACGCTTTCTTATGACAGAGTGTGTTGCCCAACCCTTTGATGTTATTGTTCTTGCTATTATGTCTCCACTGAGCAGATTCAGCACACACAAACGGAGACAAGAACGCACAACATCAGTAAATCAGATGTTCAGACATCATCTCAGTCGACCAGCTGGTCAGCTGCCAGCATAAATATTCATTACATTTACGGTTTAGTAGCTTCTCAACCACATGGAGAGAAGTGGAGTATGGCCTAATGTACTTGACATAAATATTTTAGCATGAGGTTTGCTCCGCTGCTTAGACTGGTTTCAAAATGTCCTGTAGGAATGGCCCAGGGCTGTATGTAATTTACTTTTGTTCTTAAATTATCAATCAGTCATAATTTACCCCTCACAAATTGTTCGGTATGAGACATTTTTATTGGTTTTTGCCCACTTAAGAAGACAGATGTGGTTTCCATACTGAGGGTCACAACACTTGTGAATGGTTGTGATTTTCTCCCCCAGCTGGAGAAGTGATAAAACCAGTGACCTTCCAGTCACACACCTGCTGCTCTTAAGATAAGTGCTTTTATTCTTTGCACTATTAAAGACTTATGGCCTCAGTTAATCTCAACTAATGTGATATCACTTTACATTTATAGTTTGCTTCGACTAAAAAGGACTTCATTAATTTGTAATCATCCGTCTGTACTGTGCTTTTATAGAAATGAAGCAATGTGTTTATTTTAATACATTTTAGTGTATTGACAAAGGAAAACTATCCAGTAATTATTAATAAAGAACTGACATATTATCCCAATGATAAGTTGGTATAGCAAACATGTTAGCAAACAGTTGCTTATTTATAAATCCAGCAGACTTGGAGCAAGATTAGAATTAATTGCAGTCATGTTTCTGCCCACAGTCCAACACTGACTCTGACAGTTTAAAGGATGGACGCGTGAGGCTCAAAATCTGTGGCTCTGGCTGCCACTATTTTGGCAGTCCTGCCTCTGCCGCCTCTTGGCTAATCTAAAAATCGGCAAAAATGTGTATCACTGGCGGACCTGAGGTGGGCTGACTGATGCCTGGTTGCTCAAACAAGATGCCCGTAATGGCACCCACCTGTCAATCAATGCGATGATGATGTTAATTATGCGCAACTTTAAGCCTTAATATCATTTAAACAGGTGAGAACTAAAAATTCACCCTCAGTACAGTTGTCATGAACAGTGAAATTACCCATATACTTTTAGTACCAGGCCGTAAAAATGTTTATTTCTGCTGTGAAGTTGGACATTTTAACATGAGGACCTATGGAGATTGACTCGTTCTGCGCACAGCCTCAAGTGGCCGTTCGAGGAGCTGCAGATTTTGGCACTTCCGTATTGGCTTCACCTCACGGCCACGGAGGTTTCCGCTTGGTGTGAGGGAGCTACAACACATGCGGTTGTAAATTACGTTGTGGAGGATGGCAAAAAGTAAAAATATTTTGATTGACAATGCTGTTACTTCTGACAGTATTTACTGTCGACCTTGTCTAATTTTGCTGCCCTGCTCTCATCCGTCCACCATCTAAAGTCCAAAAAACACAACTTTGCATAGCAGGTTTCTTTTTGTTTCCCTCTTTTACACATTCAGTCACCTTTTTTTCAAACACTCTACAGCTTCTTTAATTTTAAAAACAGTTTTATATTTTTTATTGTACAATTTTCTATTTGATTCACTTTTCTCATACTGTTTTTTATTGTTATGCACCAAAAACACAAATCAAAGTGAAAACATGCTGTACTACTTTGTAACCCATACATTGGGAACCACTTTCTTTAACACTTTGCCGTTGATTTCATTTCAGCTGTTTGTTGTTTTATTTATATTTTTGGATGTTTTTGCTGCTTCCTCTGTTCAGCTCTGATTTCTCCTGTGTATTTCTAACCTACTTAACTTATTGTGAAGCTTTTTTCTAAGCTTTTACTTCCTCTACATAACTGTATGTACTTGAACTTCGTTTAGATGTTGACAGATCAGAGTTTGCTGTGCGATATAATGTGGATAAGCTGCTAAATGCAGCCTCTATGCTCGATGCGTGGACTGAAAAACCATCTTTAACAAGGCGCTGTGACTCCTAAGCTTCACTTGCTGTGGCCTTTTGGTTTAAAGAGGCTGGAAAATATAAAAGCTGTGTCTTCAGATCATTTAGCGCACTTATTTTGGCACGGAAAGTATCCGTCACAGCACATTATGACCATGTGTTACACAGCACAAAGCCGACTCTTGAGATTTTACAACGCTAGAACAAACTGATGTGACGAAATGTATCGAAGATCACAGCACTGATGTTTTCTGCATGCGAGTTTATGTTCCTGGACTGATACATGCAGAACAGACGAGTTTACTCTGGAGTATTTGTGGATTTGCTTTTGCCATGTCGTGCTTTAGCATAAATTAATGATGTTACTGGATGCACAACAGGCGTTTGAATCACAAACTGTGACTTATTGTGGGAGCTCTTTCTCATGCAAATCGTTTAGTATGAAGAATTGAACCATTTTATTCTAACAGCTTATCAATGAGGCTCCTGTAATTTAGTTAACCGTCATTTAAATCTGAAAACACAGTTAAACAAAGTGTACTAGCCTCTTATTACATTACCAAAATGTCAGCTATGTATTCAAAGTCCAGGGCGTGTTAAAGCTTGTTATTTAGTGGCTGGCATGGTTATTTCTCTGCCTCTTTGTCTCTTCTTTACACAGGTCAGAGATCATGTAATGTCCTACTAGTTGACATTTCCTTCCTGTTTTTATTCTGAGAGGTTCTGACATGCACGTGTGTACACACCGTACTTCAGCTGCTAAACACACGAGCTGATGGAGCTCTGTGCAGAGGTGGAGGGACGGGAAGACTTGGATATTATTAGCTCATCTTCACTCAATGTAGCGCTGATCGGCTTTGACATCGCTCATAATCATCTGGTACGACCGCCTGCAGCCACGGTTCCCTTCGTCTGTGATGCTCTGATGTAAATCGTGTGTAATCAATGTTTGAGGGTGTTTGGCTTAGCGAGTGGTCGCACTTTATTTAAATTTAAACTCTAAAGCAAAGTATTTCATTACAGCTCGTAAATGAAGGCTGCTGGGAGAAATCCTTGATAGAAAAGAGACACAATATAATAGACCAGACAAACAAAAAACCACAGTTGCAGAAACAAGCACTTTACATTTTGAGAATATTTCAAACACATAAGCGTCCAATCTTACATAAATCATCTGGCCTGAATAAAATTCCAGTGATTTTATTGAGGGTGGATTCTCGGTTGTTTTTAGCCACAACAGACAACACTGTTACAAAAACAAAGAAAAAAAAAAACTCAAGCAATAAACTATTACAACCTTCATTCGGTCAAATCTCACTGCAACAGAGGAATGTCAGGGGTGATTTGGTGTCACGGTGGTTATGGTTTGAGTCTCTCTGCCATGCACCTGTAAAGAAAACGGGGGGGGGGGGCCACATGAGATCCATGGGTCCGGGTTCACCGTCACCCTGGGTCCATCTGTGCTACAGGTTAACAAGCGGCACTGCATTTTTCTTTCTCTAAGACCCTGAGTGGACACAGAACTGCATGTTTGGTTGGAGCCAGTGCCCAGTTACATCACAAAATGTAAAGATATTTCTTGAGTTGTACTTCAAAGAATAGCTCGATATTCTGGGGCATTTGTTTTCTCGTCACGAGATAAGATTGATACTACTCTGATGTGTGTACTCTAAACCTGAAGCTGGAGCCAACAGAAAATTAGCTTAGCTTAGCATTAAGACTGGAAACAGGGGGGGGAATAGTTAGCCTGAAGGTGTCAGGATCCCGCTATGACCTCTGACAACTCACCAAGTAACATGTTATACCGCATATACCTCCACTTGTTGTTTAATTTGTACGAACTACAAGTCAATGTAACTTCCTGGAGACGTATTGTCATTAGGAGGCAGCCAATATTCGTGTTGAAACCTTATGACCTCTTTCCCTCAGTTTTCAGTCTTTATGCTAGGCTAAGCTAACTTTAGCAATGCTAAACAACTGAATATCGAGTGATTTCTCAAGTCTTCACTACAAATCAAACTTTTCTCAGTTGTGTTCATAGTGTGCATAATAAAAAGGCGAGGTATCCTTGATTTAGTAAGACATTGTAAGTAAAACCCTGTGGGCGAAGGCATGAAATTAAATAAAAACAACGGTACAAAAAATGTAATAAAAAAAAAAGAAAAAAAGGTGAGGTTAAAGAAAATAAAAAATAAAATTAAAAAACAGCCTAAAGTGGACTAAGTAGAAAAAGGCATTTCAAAGTCAGTCTGGAGAGACAAATGGCCTTGGTACATTGAATTTCATTCACTGACAGAACAAAGGTTCATAGTTCAGGATTTGACCATTTTTGTGTGCCAGAAAACAGACTTAAAAGAATATTTTGGGTCTATTGGCCATCATTAACTTAACAACATCAAAATAACATTGTACTCATCAAAGTAAGATCTGTGAATGTGGCCACGCTGATAAAAAAGAGGTTCAACAGGACAAGAAACAAAAGCAGTCAGATGATCAGAAACAAGCCAGTAAACAATACAATGGCCGTTTAGGACATAATTTTACGAATTCATTTTACATCTGACTAACCTAGGGGTTTGTTTATAACTCGTCTGACGGTCTGGCTGCTTTTTTGTTATGAAATATATTTTCAGTTTTCCCCCAATAATAAATAAAAACACAAAAAGCAGAATAGATACATAGATGCCAAAAGAACAAATAGATACTAAGAATTAAAAAAACAAAACTAATATGATAAAATTAAAACATGTATATAGCTCACTAGTTCATTACACTGCCAGACAAAAGGTGCATTTCGGTATCAGTGAAGCGTCCACATATTTTTGGGGAATATCTGCAGTTGAGGCAAAAAAAAAAAAGAATTTGACCTTGTATCAGATCAGAGACACAAAGACTTGGCCAGAGAGGTAGAGCCAAAAACACAATATTATTTTCACCCATTTCCACTTTTTTTTGTTTTGTTTTACTGATGCAGCTGCATTCACAGATCTTAGCAGCTTATTTGTGCGGAGAGTTGCTTGCTACAAATGATGGCTAAAAAAAAAAACCCAAAACAGAGCTTCTCTTAAATAAAACCTTGAAATGCATTGAGTAACCTTGCTCATTTAAGAATATTTCCAGGACGTTAAATTAGAACAACTCTTTCTTTACAAACCATAAAGATTTCAAAGACGCTTTATGCCACTGGGCACTGGCCTACAAAAAGGCATTTTCATGTACTTCGTCAAGCTGTAGTAAGCATGCACTTATATGAGTTATTAATGAGCAAAATGTATGTTCAAGAGCAGAACCATCAAAAACTACATTCCAAAGCTTTTCCTGTCTTTAAATGCTGAAGGATGGATAATGAGAAAAAAGGAGAGCTGAAATGAGAGGGGAAACCTCCTGAACCTCTTCATAATTGACTGTGGGCTTGCAGAGCGCCGGCATTCTCATAGAGATTAAATTCCCCTCACTCTGCATCTCAGTTCGGGTGGCGGGGAGAAATAAAAACACTGGCTGCCTTGAAAAGGAGAAGAGGCTCCTCATTTACCACGGTAAACACGAAGCTTTGAAGTCAGCCATTTAAAATAGGATTTACATGAATAAATAAATCGTGCAAGCTCCAACACTGTTCATAAAAAAAAAAAAAAAAAAAAAAAAAAAACGCATGAGAAGGCAAGACAGCTTTGGGTAATCATCTGTGATGCTAACACACACATGACACTGCAAATAATAGACAGGCTATAGGGACTTATTAATAAATACCACCCGCTCGGTTTGTTTTTGTTTAAAACTTTGCTCTATGATGATCTAATATTATCAGCATTCATGATCTGTATGAATGTCACTGCCTTATTTGACGAGATGAAAAAACAAAGAGAGTTTATATTAAACAACCTTTTATTGATGCCATCATTCACTTCGATGACTTGGCATCTCACAGAGCCTCTCTTTGTCTTATGAATGAACAATGAGAGCCTTTTTCTCTCTTTTTTTTTTCTTTTTCTTTGTAATATTGGCATTGAAGATGTGCTTCACAACCCTGTGCTTCACATCCCTCCATGTAAACTATAAGAAGAATGAAAATAAAATTAATAATTACAATAAAAACTTCTCCACGGGGATGGGGTTCGATAGCATTTTATCGGATCCTTTATCAAATATGAAACAAGTGAAAGATGTGTAATCACCACTTGTTTGTCTGAGAAGGCAGAAACACCGCAGTTTTTTTTTTTTTTTTTTTTTAAAAAAAGGCGGCCGAATCTGAGCACCGTGATAAAACCGTTACAGACTGAACTTTAATTAACTACAGCTGATCTAATCGGATGAATTGAAGCTGAGCTGAGCTGCTACCTATGAACAAATCCGAGTTGTAGGTGGAAGTAGACAAGCTGCCATCGCCGCGGTGCCATCTCACTTGTTGGATTTCATCCATAAAGCGAGAGAGCTATGTCCAGGAGATCCTATCGACGGGGTTATATGTTGACAATGAGGTCACCAAAGGGTGTCCTGATATGTCACCCAGTAGACTGAGAGTGGGAGTTAATTCCAGCCTCTTTGCTGCATATACACAGCACAACAAACATTAACTGGTCGAGTAAGAAACTCAGACTTTGGGGGGAGAAACAGGAAAGTAAAAAGCCACAAGGCTTTACTCCATGAAATCCATTTTACTTTTACTTTTATTAAATCCTCATGTTTTCGGAGTGGCACACACAACAACAGAGCGACCGTGAACTGCAAAACTGCAGTTTGATTTGTGATGCCTTTAACTGGTTTTTGTTTCATTATTGTGCTATGTTCTCCTGTCATAACCCATCCAGTTAAAAAACAAAAAAAAAAACTATTTAAAACTCCGGGTTTTTAAAAGGCAGCTTTGTTAACCTGCCTGCACAGAGCAGTGAGTGAGCTACTATCTGGCTGCCCTCTTGCTTGCCCGAAGCTACGTATCCTGGTCTTTTGCAGTATGCTTCTGATTTTTATTAAATCACAGTTTGATGATTTAAATCCTAAATTTTAGTAAATTAATGCTCATACTCCACAAAGCGCTTTCACATCCAGACTGTGGAAGTCAGAAGAAACGTTAGCTGTTTTTCAGCGTTGACGCAGTCGGCGGCTGACTGTGATTAACCTGAACATCTTGTCAATGTAAATGTGCTCACCGCAGTGATGGCGGCGCTGCTCAGAAATCAGCCACCGGATTCGACTTTGTGTTTTGAAAAGAGGTGAGATAAAAGGATTGATAAGAGATTCGTTCTGATTTGGCTATCGGAGCCCATCCCCGGTCCTCCCCCGTCTCTGTCACATGCCGCCTCACTATCTCTGCTCTGGTTACGTTTGTGAGTCATGGATGGAGAACAGAAACGGACGTCTGCAGTGCTGCCTGTCTCTGGATCAGTCTTTGCTTACATGATTGTGACGGTTTGGTTCGACGTCTTAAAAGACCTCTCAAACCGGCTCTTCATCCTCCTCCTCCTCCTCCTCCTCCTCCTCCCCCTCACCCCCCTCGGCTTCCTGCTCGAACTTATCGGTACGGCGGTTCAGGCTGTTGAGGGTTTGGCCTGTAAAGCTGCTGCACTCTCACCGGCCGCCCGTTAGCCGGCCAGCCGCCCGGCAACTGTCCGATGACCCTGAGGCCGACCGGCTGGGCGTGTCCTGGGAGCGGGGTACTGGGGCTGAGGATGTGGGTCTGTCCCGGTTGGGGTTCAGGTGTGGGGGTACTACTTGGATAGCATGGAGCCGAGGCAGGTGGAGAAACAGGGTAATGAGGGAGGAGGATGGCTGGCGTTAGGCCGTAGCGTACCTGGAACACTCTAAGAGGTCCCTGCGCTACGAAGCCGTTGGGCCGCTGAGGCTGCTCCGAGTCTTTCTTCACTTCCGGCACTTTGCTCTCCTCCGCTCGCTTGGTTTTGCCCGGTTGCCGCTTTGCCTGGGCGACCTCCTGCATCTTCTCCACTTGAGCCCGGCGGATATGATACGTCTTCCTTGAGCTCTGGAAGGAGTCCAAGAACTCATCCAGGCTTACGTTTCCCTCCATGAACTTCTCCAGCAGCTCCTGTGAAGCAGGGCAGACAAATAAACCGACATCAGCAGACAGGACAACACACAAAGGGAGGTCCGACCGCGGGGGGAATCGTTCAAACAAACTGCTCTAAGTATAAAGAGGATTTAATCAGCTCCGGGATGTTTACCCATGAACTTTGGCACAGTTTGTCAGCCGCAATATTTGACTGTAAGTGCATTTTACACAGCTAACAGCTAACGCTCAATGTGCTGTGACTGTTACATTTGGCAAAGCTTGAAAGGCGTGTGATCTGTCTCTGTATGTGTTCCCAGGATGTGAGAAGCTGAGTGTGAGCCTCGTCTGGCCGAGGACAAGAAGTTAAATTTGTGGAGTAATCGCTGCATAAACCACAGCGACTGTTGAAAAGCCAATTCTGATTTAGTTTAGTTTTACAGGCCCGAGATTAAAAAGGAAGGGCTTATTCACATTTTGGTCACTTAATCACATTCTGCGTGTTCACGCAGGCAAAGAGTGGGGCGTCTGTAGCCAAAACAGAGTGATTCATGCGTATTTACATGCTTTTAAGTAACCGGGATACTGATACTGCAGTAACCTGATTTCTTACATGTCATATGAATGAGGTTTTTCATAATTGGGTTGAAGGATTAGGGAAACACGGTTAACACGGCTACATTTCAGCTGGTGGAACCTGATTTCATGGTTGTGTAGACACATAAAACAGGTTTCCAACGTACAGGATGTCAAGTATGATTTATCGCTGTAAGATCAGTGTTGGTGGGATGAAAAGGAAAATGTCACCGTATTTCAGATAAGTTCATGCAACATCTGACTAGAAGTGAAACTAACACTAAGCCCTAGAAGTCTAAATTAGTCGGTTGAAACTCAGAAATATTTATACAGTAAGGAAACACTGTACGCGGCTCTTCCTGCCAGTTCAAATGCTGGGAAAGTCCAAAATAAACCACTGTATACGCGGCCTAATAATCTGGGTTCTCCTGCTGAAACTGTACTCTGCATGAACCAGAGGAACACTCAAGTTTATTTAAAATATCCATCTGGCATCACACATAATCTGACAAACAAAATCAAATTTTGATGATGAATGTGTCAAAGAAAGTACTGTGAATAAAGAGATTTCAACTCAACAGGCGAAGAAGGTTTTAGGAATTAAAAAAAAAGGTTATTGCAGAAAACTTTCTGCTTCTGGACAAAACAGGACCAAGTTTAATGGCATTTCATTTATGACAATGCCAGAAACAAACGACTGATTGATAAGCTATTTGTTCATTTGATACAGTTCGATCCAGGGTTGCAACTAATTATTTTTTTTTTTATTACTGATTAATAATTTTGTCAATAGAATGTCAGAAGGCGACGCATTGAAATATTTTCTTTTGTCTGACCAGCAAAACAACTCCCAGTTTTTCATATAAGACAATAAAAAGCTGCAAATAATCACATCACATTCACACATTTTTTTGAATAGCATTTTTGCCCAAACTATGACTGAAACGATTAATGATGATTAACTTTCTGACAATTAACTAACTTTAGTTGTGTTTCCATCAGAAACTTCAACAGGTCAACAACAATGTGAAGTGTCAAATCATCCCAGTCAGGTACTTTTTTGATGGAGTTCAACTCGAAGGAGATACTACACAAGTCATGAAGAAAGAGGTTGTGTTGTCGTGCAATTGTTTGCAGATATTGTTTTTTAAAGATTATTTTGGGAGCTTTTGAACCTTAATTTAATAGAGACAACTGAAGAGGGGCAAGAAAATTCATGGGGCGCCTGCTCTACCAGGTGTGCTACCAGGGCGCCCCACTTGTGATATTGTTTGCGGATAAAATGAAATGAGCTCTGCAGGTAACAGCTGTCATATTATGGCAGTAGGGCCAATATATTCACACAGTGACCTGAGGTTATTTAATGGCGTTCGTGCCAGATGGAGAAGCTCTAAAGTCACAGTGGGGGGAGACACGGTGGGAGGACATGTAATAAAGCAGAAACTCCACCAATCACAAGACACGGTTGACCTGTGCTTAATAGGAGAACAGTGACCAGGGCTTTATGAGAATTAATGTTTGGTCTTTGAATTTCAGATGAACTTCTCTTTTCCTAATAACAATTATTGTTTCTGTAACCAGCACCATGACCACCATGATTCATCCATTGTTGTTCCTTTATTATCTGCAATTTGTTTTGAGTAAATCCCACATATACCGCCCTGTAGCTGTAAAACAAAAGCACCAAATGTGTATTAATCCACAGCTAAAAATAACAACAAATGCACCGTTTGCTACAGTTTGATTAGCCTTCGCTAACAAATAAAAAAATAATATAGCAACACCAGACTTGTCCTTTAAATCTTTGTACTGTTTCTGTTGTTTTAGGAGTTTCCTCGATATGAGAATCTTTTTAAACAACGCTCGAATTTGATGCTATTAATCAGCAGGTCGTGTGCACACTGCATCGCTCAGTGCATTTACATGCATGGGAGAAACCAGGTCACCGCGACAAATCAGGTTACACGGGACATCGGGAACACATTTAGATCAGAAACAATTAATTAGTCAGTCAACTGGACAATCGCTGGCAACATTTTTATTAATTAAAAAATCATTTATGACAATTTGTCAAGCAGAAAAGCCAGACAGACATTTGATGCTTCCAGCTCCTCAAATGTGAGCAGCTTCTCTGTGTAATAAACTAAATATATGCATGTGTGTCACCTTTTTGTATTTTTTAAAAATATATTTCATAAACAAAAATGATCAGTTGAGAAAATTATCTGCAGATGAATTGATCTGATATTGACTTCAATGTTATTATGCCTTTTGTTTTGATTAATGCATTTAATGACGTTATTTATAATAACTTGAATTGGGATATGTTGAAACAAAGACCTGGTTTTCTTCATCAGCATTAGGAAATAAGGTACGTTAAATTTCTTCAACTTTTCCACCATGAAATAACAGATGTGAAATAATTTTGATGCTACGCTGACGTATAATCAGGTGAATGGTGTCATCAGTACATCTGTTCTTGCACTATTTAACTTTGTCCTCCAGATATGCTCACCCACAAGAAGTATGTCACACTTCATGACACATAACTGCATCAACTTGTGATTTACAGGGTTTCCTGATGGACAGTAAAGTAAACTGCTGCCAACTATAGCTGCTGTTAGCTTATGTTAGCTCAATTTGTTAGCTGGGCTGCTCTGACTGTGAGCTCAGAACACCAAGGGAGTGTTAGCGTTTGTACCACAGCGGTTTTGGACCACTGGGAAGAGGAGGTTTTCAGGCCCGGGGCATGGGATTGCAGACTGAGAGTGATGGTAGAGGAAAGGGATTTAAGAGGATGACTGAGATGGCCAAGAAGAGAAAAGCAAGAAGTTGCCATACAAGAGTAAATTTGAGACTAACTTTTAGATACTGGTGAGGGCTTCATGAAATATAAGGCTTAAAGACTAGTAAGTAATATTAGCTGGCTGCTGTTTATATGGCTGGTTTATAGGGTTTTTACATACTGTATGTGTATGACAACGAGCATGCCGAAATGAAAACATGCCTTTGGCATTAGTACAGTGTCTGACATCATTAGTCACTTCTTGGCTGCAGTCCAACATCTTCAACATATAATCAGCAGTCCGTTGAAGTTGTGAACTTGACTTAAAACCAGCGTGCTGTGTGTGCCCTCTGTTCAGGACATATATGTACAAATAAAAGCTCAGTTCAAAGCCTGAAGCGACATTTGAACCACTGCAACCCTCCTGTGAGTGATTTATACGAGCACCGAGGACAAAGAATAAGCTTAAGTTGTGATTCCTTCATCAGATATTTGTTTTCGTGTTCGTACCTGACGAGGAATCTTCCGAATAAAGACGCTTGTTTGACTTTAGGCGACAGAGAAAGAAGCTGTTGGCCAGAGTCTTCAAAAGCAGGCAGGGTTTTTGTCTGACAAGGCCAAGGAAAAACATGCTTTTCCAGATTTTCACGGCCACGTGGTATGAATACATTTGCGGTCTGAAAGTGGATTTTTCTTGTAAAGTGCCATATTCATTGTAGAACTAAAATCACTATCACTAAAAGCATTGAGGACCCTCTGAGGGCTTAATCTGAAATCACTGAGATCAGAGGAGAGTCACAGAACAAGAGACATCTTTGTATTGATTCAGCTCTACTAGAACAGTTATGTAGCATACACCTACACACAGATAAATACCGGAGAAAACATTACACAGAATGTAATTCTTTCATCATAAAATTTGAAAAATGTGACAAAATGAATTAGTCAACGCCAATCTTCAACATGCAGTATTGTTAACCTATTTTAATAAGTCATGAGTTTATTCATTTATTTTCAAAAATCAAATGTATAAAACAGCAAACGTGCTGATTTGTCTGCCTCAAAGACAAACGTACTGAGGTGTTTTCTCTGCAGTCGTTCAGCGGTGCTGTTTGGTGTGTGCTGGGTGTTAATCAATCCGTGCACAGCCGCACTAATGACTGAGTCATGGAGGGATTGATCGGAGGCATGCGATGTGGGGGAGGTGTGCTGCGTGGATCAATCAGAACCTGGAGCAGCGGTGTGGGTTTCATGTGTGAATAAGACTCCCTCGATGTCGCGATGAAGCCCCGGGAGAACATGAACAGGATTTCAGCAGGGCGTTAATACACCATGTGAACAACAAAAACGATTGTTATTAATTATTAGAAACTGATACTTTTTGTAACGGAGCACATTCTTCCAACCTTTCTTAAGTTCATTTTTATGTTTTTATGCACTCATCATCAATCATCTATTTTGCACCCAAAATTCAACGTAAAAGTGATTTTCTAAGTGATTGTTAATACCAATTTGTTCAAGGGAAAAATTAATAAATTAAAAAAAAACAAAAAAACAAAAACTGAAATGCTCCTTTAGCTGAGGACTAAAGGTGAGTTGGTGGGATGTTAGATGTGTTTGACAGCAGGGTCACAAAGACACCATGTAAACCACCGCTGGACACTTGCAGTTACATTTTTAGTTAGAATCCTTTAAGCTTTTATCATATACCCAATTTTTGTCCGTTAAATGGTTGCAGTTCATTAGTTAGCTTACCACCTCGTCGTTTACATTCAGTCATTGGTTGACATATACCACATAAACCATTCCCACACTGGATTCAAATGACACGTACATGCACAAGGGATTCACAGGAAGTGACATATGCACTTGATGAAATTTGGAAAACAAGAGCTGCTCAGTTGGCTTCTCAAAGCGAAGCAATTTTCTGACCCTAGTGATCTATAAAGGTGTCATATCAAGCTCAACTTTGTTTTTAGGATGTTATTAGCTTTACTACTGATAACCACAGCTTAAATGTATTATGGAGGAACCCCACTGGGCACGTCTCTGTCGAATCGCGGCTGCAACTTTGTTTCGGTCTGTTCTCCGCAAGACTTCACACCACACCAGAACGGAGTCTCCTCAGGGTGTTTTATTTTGAAAATCGACTGGATTCTCTATGCCGTTTCTGTGTCTGATTTTCGTCGGATTGACGCAGCTGCTCAGATCAGGCTGTCAAAAATAAAAACAGCCACGTATTCTCCATGGAGCAGAGCGGAGAGCAGCTTCTGGGATGCTTCTGAAACGCACCATGGGACTTCTGGTGGGATTACAGTTGTCGACTAGAATGGTCACTTGTCCTTTCTGGCTACTGATTTAAGTCATCTGTACTGGTAACATGAAAATATGCAGTTTAATTTCAGCGGGATAATGAATTTCTGTCTGAAAAATTCACCAATAATCCATAATGCAAAAAGCAATATCTACTAAGAGCTTTAAGGACTACAGTATTAAAAGATGCTATCTTGGTCCAGAAACCTTTGAAGCACACAGAATAAGCTCCCCTAACTGCTCTTCACCAATAGCTGTGTTGCCTGTGTTGCTGTCATGTCTGTACATGCATGTTGAAGAAACGGTGATGGGAGTTATACAATACAAGCCTACAGGCGACTGTCAGTGAGCTCATGGAGGTAAACATGAGAATATAAAACAGCTTTTGTGCTGAGCTGTTTGTGCTCTTACTGAAGTAACGCTACAGTAATGAGCTCATCGTCCTCTCACGGCTTAGTTTATTAGACTGCTGTGAATGTATCAAGGTCACCAGATTCTACACATGAAGTCCAAATTATAATTTTTTATTGCAACCAAAGGTAAGGAAATGTTCACAGTGAGGTTTGTGAATTATCCCGAATAACTAGGATAATGTTTCTCAAATCTATGACCACCACAAACCAAACACAATTTACCTCTTCTCTACTGTGGTAGAGGCAGACATAACAAGCTCTGCAAATAAAACCAAATCTATGCAATCTGCATAAACAGAAGAACATGATTTTATAATTTGGCACTGTAATGTAGCCAAATGTAACGTGTTTGGGTTTAGAGATTCTGGCTTTTGATGTGATTCAGACTTTTTTGCCTGTGAGTGGTTTACACCAGCCTTTAATCATCAGGCTGCATATTTGTGTTTTAAAGTGAACATGAATTAATTGAAACGTTTGAGCTAGACTTCCTCATTGCAAAACTGACATAAAAGATGAAATGTTGTTCCACTTCAAGGGCTGGATAAATGCTGGTTACAGGCTTCTGATTTTTAGATTTGTTAAACTATATCAACATTCTGTAACCTTTTCATATCTTAAAAGTTAGCCAGGATTGCATCTTTTCACTCAAAAACACAACATTTGAGTGACAGGTCTGTGGGTCAATACCAAGCGGCTATCTTGATGGCTGTGAAGCGAAGCCAACGTGGAAGTGCCAAAAACCGCAGTTCCTTAAACGTCCTCTTGAGGCTGGCTACAGAATGAGTCGATCTCCATAAGCCCCCATGTTAAAATGTCCAACTTCATAGCAGAAATAAACAGTTTTGGTCTCTATAGCTAATTTCCTTGTTCATGACAACAGTACTGAGTCTGAATTACAATATAACTCGCCCATTCAGACTATATTAATTCTTAAAGCTTTGTATAATTAATAGTGTGGCTGCTTTGACTGACAGGTAGGTGCTGTTACAGATGGCTTGTTTGATCACCCAGGCGTCATTCAGCCTGCCTCAGGTCTGTCCATACATCTTTGGCTATTTTTAGATTAGCCAGAAGGCACAAGAGGCAGCTCTTTTATCATTGTTGTTATACAATATGTCCAAAACCCCTTCTCATATCATTTTCATATTATTTTGCGACACTCACTCGGGTGATTAGCTTTCAGTTGGAGCAATGACCCACTAGGATGGGATATGGTCTGTTCGTGTGTGCAGCCAAGCAGGAGCTGTTAGTCATCTACATTAAGTTAACATCCATCTCAAGCACACCCCCGCCTCTTGCAACAGTTTTCAGAGAATGGACTCACATGAATTATTTCATTTAGACAAAAACATTAAGCCCCTTCTTATTGAATATGCAGAGGGACATTTGCTGAACAAATGCTCCATCAACAAGACAAATTGGAAAATTAACACATTAGCTTAAAACTGTAAAAATCTGAACACGGGATTGGCAGAACACGGACAGTATGTGGAGAGATTTGTGCAGAGGCTGCCATGGTGTGGGCTCAGTGGGCTCAGATGTTGGTGCATTGCTCACTGTATGTACATGCCTCATGTCTTCAGAGATCAGATTGCACAGAAGTGGGTGGGCTGTCAGCTAGACTTTGCTTTTCAAGAATCATCCGCGGCGCTGCCAAAGTGATGAAAAACTGCGTTTGATTCTCAGCAAGAAAAAGAAAAGGGGGAAAACTCAATTTTAGGAGCTTTTTGTTGATGGTTTTTTTTTCCCCCCTTTTTTTTACCTCTGAATGCTCCTCAGCACGTGCCACCTCTTCCTGCAGGAGATTCTGCGCCGTCTGCAGGCTGTGCCTCTGGACATGAGCCTCTGCAATGACAAAGAAACATCAGTGATGCATGCGGAGAGAGAGAAGGAAGATGAGGTATGACTTGACTGGATTTGGAAGAAAGAAAAAAAAAAAAAAAGATCCAGTAACCAAGAAACCGCAGCAGAGAAAATTATTTTCCAAATCACAAAGAGCCTTCAGGGTATGTGCTGACGAGGAAGATGGTGGTGATGGGGTGGACGGTCGTTGGCCAGAAAAAAGGGAAAACAGGGGCTGTAAATATTCAACTTTTAGACTATTTTGGGAAGCTGGTCTTAGTTTGGTTTGACCACGAAACTAATACCCATATTGGAGTCTCATTTTTGCCATCCACTCATATTATTCTCTCAGATACACCGTTTAGATCTGATCATTTCGCCTGTGCGCAGCCAAAAAAATCCAGAAAACTCGCGAACAACAAACAAATGATCACAGATATCTCAGTGTACCTCAGTGTTCATATCCACACACATCATGTCTGAATTATTCATGTCCATGTCAATACAATAAAAAATGCAAGCAGCCTTCACAGAAAGACGGAGGCAACAGCTCACAAACCGCATCAAATATCATCTGCCACAAACCTGCTTATATCAACATTATATCAGGAACAAGCCAGTGGTGACACGATGACTGACAAGACGTTGTTTCATCACTGTGATGCATCAACAGACTGTCAGGAAACGCTGATGAGTACCGACAGTCATACCAGTTTATTCCTGTGTATTATTTTTGCAGTTCTGGCAATCATTTTTATCATATATGATGAAAAATAAGCAAGATTTGCACGTGTGCTTCATTGCTCTGATGTTTCCTCCTGATTCTTCTTCAAGAAAATGATTCAGGTCTGCTACAGCTTGGATCTGATTAACGCTGTTTCTATCATTCATAACTAATATTAGCATTAAACATCACTACAACAGTCTGAGAGGAAGAAGAAGTCAGTCAGATGATCAAAGTGGCAACTATTGTATCTAAACCACATTATTTGAAGATTCTTCTGTAGTATTAAGTGCCACGTTGGATATACTGGAGCTTTCAGAAAAATCCAGTTTTCCAGCTGTCATTATAACTGGGAGCCTCCCTGTAAAAACCAGTGAGGCTTCAAGGGGCCACTAGAGGGGCTTCACATATTCAGCCTAGTCGAACAATAAAATGCAGTGTATGTGATGCCTTAACTTCACATAATGAAGAACATCATGTTTTGGCTCAACAACTGATTAATAATAATCAAAATGTCATGCTAGTCACAGGAGACGTCATCAAACTGAATTTTGGACTGTTGGTTTGGACCTTTCAAAATCCATTTTCCAGTTGTATTATATAACTTGGATGTAATGTTGAATTAACACAGTTTTTTTTTGTTTTTGCATGTGGTGTAAAATGTGTAAAAATCATACTTGAATTATGTTTTAGTCTTGGGGAAATAAAGGGGAAATAAACAATTAAAGTAATGAAGATTTGAAAAGCAAAAGCTTATTTTTTCCTACTTTTATGTGTGTGTGTGTGTGTGTGTGTGTGTGTGTGTGTGTGTATATATATATAACATGTAATTATGGTATCTCCCATATGACAGAAACGTGGCAACAGTAGGTCAAAGCTGAATCACAGAGTCAGTCAGCGGGATGCTTATAACGGACGGTTTGAGTGACAAATTCAATTTTTCATCTCTTCCATATAAGTTTGTCTAATCTGATGGTTTATTTACTCACTGACTGCTGGTGTTTCTTGCCTCATTGGACTTCCATGTCACTATCAGTGTCACCATGATCCCAGCAGATACAAAGATGAGAAAATTTTATGTAAATCCTCAGATCCTTGAAAAATATTAGTAAATGTTACTTATTGACTTAAGTAAAACACGATTGTTATTTAATTATTTGTTGATAATCTTAAACGTTCTAAGAATGAGTTAAGGAGCCAACAATGAACCACAACATTTGTTCATGTTGCTTTCGATCTCCTGCACCCCATCGTTTCCTGTCATATCTCTATTGCTAATAAAGCTGAGGTTTGTGAGGAAGAGCTAAGACGAAGATAACGTGTGAGGTTTTGGTGCTCTAAAAACAACAGGAAGTTAGTTATTGCAGTGTGCTCGCTTATTTGGCTGCTTGTCAACATGGTCAAAGCAGAGGCTGTGACAAATGGCTCATTGAGGCGGTTAAAGTGTCCCCTTTGCCACAGTTTGAATTAAAAAAACACTCTTTCTTAGAGCCACAACTCGGTTAAATGTGAGCAGGAAGAGATGTTCTATGTATTCTTAGATTTAATGTGACTTTTACTGCCAGAGTATATCATCATCTCTGAAGTTCATCACGTTTAAACTTCAACAAATCAGCTCCGGAGTCATAGAAAAAAACAGGCTCTTTATGACTCCAGTACTTGGCACTGATAGGTGTCTGTACATCCAGACAAGAACTGCTAAAAACAAATTTGGCTTACTTTTAATAAAAGATGTCAACAGATATAGGGGAAAAAAACGACAGCGTCAGTCGTCTTGCCTGAGGTTCGATAAAAGCAAATAACACTAAAGCCACGCCTGACTGACAGCCAACAAATACATACAGGCAGACATGGGCACAGCCTTCCTGATAAATATGCATAAGTGCAATTGCATGTACGCAGCATGTGTTTACCTCCTGGGGGTCGTGGTCGGTCATCATTATGAACAGGCTTGACCCAGCTGACTGCAAAGTGTGTCTTGTCCCTTCAAGAGACGCTCTGACAGGCACACTAACCCCCCACAAGTCAGACCGGGTTCAGTGGAGACTGAGGGGCAAAGAAAGGTCACGGTAATGACTCTAATAACTTGAAAGCCCCTGAGGGAAAATCTCTACCCCCCCCCCCACCCTACCCACCATCTAGACAGACAGACAGAAAATGGAGAATGTGTTCAGGCAGTTGCATTTCCAGTCAAGATGTTCGCTTTAAATGTTCCCTGCCTGTCGCTGAGGTACGTTAATGCAGTTTGGCAGTCAAATCATTCACTCAGATCTTTACAGGTGATAAATTCTCTTTGAAAAAGAAGAGCTCGAAAACATTATGGCTTCAGAAACTCTCTTCTTTGAAGCTGCGCGGTACGTTCTGCTCTCCACAACGTATTAATAATCTAACGCCCCACATTAGATTTCAGTGTTGTGGCCATCGCTGTGTGAACGTCGAATCTATAGTAGTAAAAAAAAGCAAATGTGCATTATGGAACGACCTTGTTCATGACCCCCACGCTGCAGATGTTGGGTGATGGGGGTGTAATGTGAGGTGACAAGCACGTAAACAAACAGTCCTACAGCAACTGTATGTGACCTACATTTGAGGAGGTGGAGGGTGATGGGGGAGTGGACCTGGAGGCCGGTGCAGCATATGTGCAAGGGAATAGTGGAGTAACACACATGCATATACAAGATATTATTACTCTGGCTGACTGGCTGCAGCTATGTTCGCTGCTTCTTTAGGCACTTTTGTGGTGTAGAGTGTCAAGTTGAATATATCAGAGCCTCTAGCAAATGTTTCCCATTCATTTAAACGGTGTGTACAAGTTGGACACTGCCAAATACAGTGATTCCTATATGACATAAGTCTGGCAGGTCAAATTGTGATGGACAATTTGAGTAATAATTTTATGGGTCCTAAGGTTAGCCAGCTGGTTTATTCACAATAAATCAGATGATCGGCTTGTGTTGATCATGGATGTATAAAGAGAACTAGATACAACAATGGCACCATGGCTCCGTTTATTGTAAGGAAGGTGCCCATTGAAAGCCAGAAAATAATATTTCCTGGGTCTTCCACAAATGCTTTCTTATTGTGGGGCTGACAGGTCGAGAGCGGATGAGCCACTTACTCTCACTTCATCCCTCCGCTAACATGAATGGGGACGAAATTATTGAATCGTCTACGCTTGGGAAATGTTAGTGGACCAAATGGATGAAATTCTGATGGTGGAACTAGTCATTTTTTGGAGATTGAAGGCGTCCAAAAATGTATTCACCGCTTCTTTCAAAATGTAATCTTTGGGGTACTCATCACATCATGTGACAGACACCATTGCTGTCAGCCCGGTGCTCTTCCTGTGGGCTTGGTGTCGCACTATTGGACTTCTTTTAAGAAACTGTCGGTTAATCGTTTATTTCATTTTTTGATAAAAGGCCATAAATTCCAGCTTTTGGCTTTTCCCCAATGTGCTCATTTGCTTCTTTTCTGTTTTATATTATTTTAAGTTGAATTTGCATGTTTTGTCAAACCAACAGTCCAAAACCCAATTTGATGACATCTCCTTGGACCTTATATATATATATATAATATTCTCTTTTCTCTGGACAGTGACAGTGAGAGAGTCAGGAAGGCCATTGTAGAGAGAGGGGATGACTGGACCTGACCTGAACTCAGGCCACTGCAGCAAGAAAACCAGCTCCGACATGTGGCACGTGCTCCACTAGGCGAGCCACCTGGTGGAGCATGTGTCACATGTTGAGGGGTCGCACACTACATTTTGTTCTCAGCCCCACTAGTGGCCCCATGAAGCCTCAAGTTATTACATGCCACAAAAGAAAACTTTTGGTTGGAACAAACCATGTACTGACAGATTTTTCCACTGGGGACTATGATATCCGCAGCAAATTTCATGCAAAAATGGAGACACCTTGCCAAGCAGCAGAGTGCGAGTCAGGGGAAATTTCTGACTTGATCGAGGCTCGAGATATAAAAAAAAAAGAACATTTCTATACCAAAACTATTGTGAATTATCCTCTGGAACAAATGAACGGACAGACAGATGTACCGACTGACACCGCCTCCCATTGGCCTTGCTGCTAAAGCGTTAGTTCACAAAGATTAAGTTATGGAAAAAATCATATTCACACAGTTATCCCAAGTGGCATCTATCCAGGCGGATATTTTTGGTTTTGTTTGTGCAGGTTTTGAGAAATCTGTATACAGTTTGCATCGCAAGTCCTTTCTACTGAAGAAATAGTCCCTCTGAAATCTGACAGTGTGTTCTGAGGATTATTGCCGATTAGAACTGTGATTGTTTTGGAAAAGAGATGGTGCTGAATTTTTAAATGAACATTTTTTTTACAAGTGCCGTGAGCACCACAGATGTAATCTCATCCGTTTCTATTAAACTGGGGTGGAGGCCAGAATCTAAGACACAAATATCTCCCAAACAAATAAGACCCGAACTGTAATTTCATAGACAACGGTGAGACAACTCACTGGTTCCAGCTTCTCAGTTGTGAATATTTAACTGGCCTTCTTAGTCTTCTGCGATTGTAATCTGAGTATCCTTGGGTGTTGGATGCAGAGAAACAAGATATTTGAAGATGTCACCTCAAAATCTGGTAACGTTTCACTATTCATTTAAAAAAGTTTATTATTGTTTATTTTTTTCATTCTTTCCCTATGTGAGCTAAACCTCCATGTGAGTACTGATCTTATATTTCTGTCCTGGACTGAACCGCTCACACTCGAACCAAACAAATCAAACAAATCGCTTTGTTGGGCTGCGACAGGTCTGGAGTCATTAAAAGTTAAAGAGTCTGTCTCTACAACAAAACAATCGGCTCGACCGTCAGGCTCCAATGCCCCGCAAGCCCTGACTGTCAGGGATGTCCAATACGGTCAGGTTTAGAGTCAGCATTAAAATCCTCTGCAGTGATGTGAGACAAACGCCGAGTCCGAACCTTACATCGAGTTCTTGGAGGACTGTGTGAAACACTGATCTATGTGACAGCTACTGTCGCTGGGTGGGCTGTGCAGCGACCTCTCAGCAAACAGCTGATGTCAACATGTTAACGGTCGGCGCTGAGGCTACCGGCGACCTCCAGTAAACCCTGAGATAGAGTCCACGAGTAATTCACCTGTCTCATACTGCAGATAGTGGCTGTAGAGGCTTTGCTACATCTACTCCAATTTAGTCCCCAAAAGCATTGTGAAAAAATGATGCATTATCACGGATACTTCTTCGAATAACTCTTGTCAAAGTTAAGGGTTAGTTTCTTGTCATGACTGGATGCTGGCCTAGACCTCAGTGAACCTGTTGGAAATATTTTTAACTCTCTGAAACAGGCAACCCAATACTTCACGTAGAGATTAACAAGTGTGCAGAGGTGTGAAAGTAGGCAGGGCTTGAGCTATTTCACCCTTCACTCAACTACTTCTGTCACTTTTCACATTTAGAGCGTAACACTAAAAATCTCTTTGAGGGGGAGACTGTGAACGTGTGTTCCGTTATCCACATTTGTAAGATTCATCACATCGGGACAACAAAGGCATACCAAAGACCCGGGGCTCTATTTTAATCGTGGAACGTCAAGCGTGCGTTGGCAGTTTTTTTGCATGCATGGCCTGCGTGGGCGTCTCATTCGTTTTGAACCAGCCGTGCCAATCACAGCGGGGTATGGCAACAGCACCACTCGATAGATGAAGAATCGGCTCATTCAGGAAGTGATGACGTTGTCCGGATGGTGCAGAGTGACTTGATGTGAACACAAATATGCAAAAAGTGCATCTGCGCCGTAATGCATTCCAGGAATAAAATGTGAAACAACACTTTTGCTGGAAAGGAGGCAATGACGCACAGGACTGATGAGCTGCTGTAATCCGATGTCTCTCGTGTAAACGGGCAGAATACCAAGTTATAACAGACCAGCCTGGTGTGTGTAGAGGTGTGTGTGATTATTTTTGTAGCAGCCTGAGGTTGTTTGCATGTGATTTAATGAAGGTAAACACTGTGATGGTCGTTCGTCATGTCACGGTGCTCTGGCGCGGCACTTCTCGGAGTCTGCAGATTTATAAACATATCCTGCTGATTTCAGATGGCCGTAGGGCTTTTCATACAGCTGTGGACAACCAAGCGGCAACCTCTGTGGCTGTGAAGTGAAGCCTGTGCGGAAGTGCCAAAAGCTGCAGTTTCTTGAACAATCTCTTGAGGCTGACTAGACTACAGAGCAAGTCGATCTCCATAAGCCCCCATGTTAAAATGTCCAACTTCACAGCAGAAATAAACAGTTTTGGCCTTTCTAGCTAATGTCCCTGAGTCTGAATTTCTTTAAACTTGCCTGTTCAAAATATATTAAGGCTTAAAGTTATGCATAATTAACAATGTGGTTGCTTTGATTGACAGGTAGGTGCTGTCACAGGTGGCTTGTTCGAGCACTCAGGCATCATTCAATCTGCCTCGGGTCCGCCCATATTTGTCAATTTTCAGATTAGTTGTAAATTGTTAGCTTTGACTAATAGTGAACATACAGTACTGATGTTCATTTAGTTATGTATTTATTCTTTGTTCTTCTCAGTGTTAATTTAGAGACTTGGTTGATTATGAATATGTTAAATGATATAACATTTTAAAGAATATTCAGGTTAAATATCAAGAATAAAGTATTTAAGTTATTTACTCCAGAAAGCTGCCTTTTGAGCACCTTTGCATGGTCATATCGGTACAAAATCAGTGCTCATACCCATACACAAAAGGTCAATTTTCATTCCAGCTCAAAAATCAATTATATCGTTAAACACATTCAGTGGTTGGAGTGTTTAACTTTAATAGTTTTTGCATGTTAGGCATTATTCCATTACAGCAGCACATTTGGTCCAGTGTGCAAATCAATCACAAAGTGAATGTGAAAGTGAAGCTTTAATTTCCTGCTGCTCATTTATCATCGTGCCAATTCTGACATGAGAGAGAGAGAGACTTCTGCAAGCTTGTATAAAATGTATGACGGCCCGTTTAAATGCACATCAGGAAGTGGACTAATTTACTGTATGACAAATGAAGAGAAATGTCAGCGAAATATCAGCGCAGCTTGGCTTTTCTTGCAGCATCCATTCTTGCCTTTAAGCACAAGAGATTTCCACATTTCATGCCTGACCTGCCGCTAACATCGTCTCTGGTCAAAGGCCGCTAGATATCGGTGCGACTGACTGATGGGAGCGCCAGCTGGAAACAACACAAACATGGAGATGTCATCGGTCAATGATAATGAACACAATTCTTTCCCCTTCAAAAGCTGCCAACACTACTGTACTGAATGGTCCAGAGAAATCAAGTGAAGAAATGCAGTTTAACATGCCGGGCAAGTAATCTGCTGCTGATTATACACACAAATAGGTCATGGTATTACAGATGGGGCCTTGCAGGGCATGGATGTATTCGAGGCTTGAAAATTAGCCAGCGAGTCAGCAGTGAATTACACCCCTGCAGCACTCTGGAGTCATGTTTGTCCTCTCTAACGCAACGTCAAAGCCTGGCAAAGCAACCTGAGAGGCTTTCTGTCATATCCAACACGAGTGTGATAACAGCCTCACAGCTTCTTGTGAGGCGCTTCAAACTGAGACTTTTCTATTTTTAAGTTCATTCAGCTGAACGCTGTCACGCTCTACCAAGGAGAAATACTGTCTGTGATCAAAATGATGAACAATATCGGCCTATATTTGCTCCCCGACCATCTGTTTCTTTTAAGTGCTCACCGCTGTGGTGTGTCCTGTCAATCCAACAGTGTGATCAGCGCCGTGACATCTTTTTTCCTTCTGCTGTTTGACTTTCTGTGGGTTGATGATCTTTCCTCAGTCTGTCAGTCATGGTCAGTGCAAACTCATGGGATTAATGCTGGCTTTCAAACAGCTGTCTAATGCCAGAACGTGTTTCTACAAGTGGAAGAGCTCTATGTAAAAATCTATTTCAAGGATTTTTACCCTGTTTTGTTCCCATTTGAAAAACTCAAATCCCTGTGCACTTTCATCCATGTCACTGCTAACCCTATTGCTGGTTAAGGGGGAAGGGGAGGGCTGGGTGGGAGTTTCACACGATCCCCTAAATTAAATCCCCTGCTGTTCACTGACAGCCAGATTTGTGATTTGAAAGAGGGAAATGTTCAAATTGCAAGAGCTCAAATTTTTAATTACAACTTACATGATTATTAGGGTCTTAACAAGCTGTAGCAAATGACAATTTAAGCTGGTAACTGCGGGATTTCACCGGATATAATCGCCACATTTGGTAACCTGTAGACGTGACATAGATTTATTCTATCCAGTCACATATCGAAATATGGCTTCAATTACACTGTGAAAACACACTGTCAACTTTTAAATATTTCATAGCGGCCTCTTCCATCGCGCAATAATGAACTGTGACTGGCAAATTTACTCAGCTGTGACTAATTAACACTAATTCTGTGAGGTGCGAAACAATAAAAAGGCAGCCCTTGGCTGTATTTACACGTGGGCATGGTTTTGTTAAACAGGAAACACCAGTCTGCACATTGTCTGTATAATTTTGGTGCTGGACAAAATAAGATGTGGGCTTTTGAAACTTTTGGTTCACAAAGTTAGGTAGTAGGTAGATCATAAATTGTCATGCAAATGACCTTTAAAGCTGTGAATCTGGACCTCCAGGATTCGGGGGTGTGAAACATCACTTCCTGTCAGACTATCCTGTGAAGCTAATCTCAACTTAAGCAGCTGTAGTGCAGAGCACTCGACAGTCAGATATCAAGAAATTGTCAGATGTGAATTACCAGTAGTTTATCATAAGTTGTTGTGATTGTCTCAAAAATATTTGATCATTTCTCCTTACTTGTTTCTCTGAAAAACCTGCCACAATTCGATATTTTCCTCAGCTCACTCAGGCCCCAACAGCAACAACAGAGAGTATCCTTGACCCTCGGCTTCACACCAGCAAACGCAGCCAATTATGCCGGGCACACAAACGGGCCTAAAGTGCCTCTAGTGGGAATCCAACTCCCGTGTTTTTGAGGTGGTAGACAGGTACTTTACCCGTTTGTCTGACACCTTTACCTAACTGCTACTATCTGTGACTAACACCCTCAGCATCTTTACTTTACTCCACTGTGTATCCTCCGACAGCACTTCTGTTACTCTGAGTCCTTAAAATATGCATCAGACACTGAGCTCACTCGCAGATTCAAAAAGTAAATGTGACCTGACAGCAAAACATCTCAGAAAAAGCTACGACACAAGGTTGGTTGGTAGCAAACGCTGAGACTTGTTGACTTTCAGTCAAGCAGTACAATGCTTTTATTCCACTCTGGATATGGAAAGTCCCGAACAGAAAGTCTGGTTACTAGACACCATATGCACTTTGTTCTCCACCTACAGTCAGCTGGGTTCCCAGAGGAAGTGAATATAAAGGCCTTGTCTCACAGTCCACATTCACTTAGATCTGTTAAGGTGGCAACAAACAAGCCCATAATCCCACATCGATGACCACACCCAACATCACAAATGCGGGTATGAAAATAAAAACACAGCAAGTACAGTCCTGCAGTAGGATGTTCAGAGGCTGACCTCCGTTTGTCCTGAACTAGTGGGTGTGTGAAGAATTTACTCTGTGGTCAGTGGCTAAAGGTTCATTTTGATATTAGATTTCTTTTTTCTTCTTTTTTTTTTAAGACTGTAATTTCTGGCTTTCAGTGTAAAACATGGATTGGCACATGGATTACATGGGATGTAGCAGAAATTACAACAGACAAAAGGTGTAGTCTAGCCATTGTCAGCAGACTGTAACAGTCAAACGGCTGAAAACATTCAATGGCATTACATGATCCGCCACAGTCTACCTACAATGGTTTGATTAAACTGATGCCAGGAGCCAAACACAAAGCTGTTGTGCTTACATAGCTGAAAAATGGTGTAGCTGTAATAAAGTCATGGGTCATTTTGTGTTTTCAGTTACGGTAAAAGGATTCATATCGCTCCAGAATTTCAACTGACATTAAATTCAACATCTAATAGTATCAACAAAGGTTAAATATAATCAATCTGCCATGGTAAATACATTCCAGGAGCAGTTTTGGGCTAATGTGTTAGCCTGCAGTTTATAACAGTGGCAGATTTACCATTAAAGTTGGTTGAAAACGCAGACTCCTGCTGAGTTTCAGTTACGTTTAAAACGAGAATTATGACTTAATTATGCACTGGATGGCTACATACATGCTATCATGCTAAATGACTGATGCTAAAGCTAACAGGGCAAACATTCAGCATCTTTACCAGGAAGGAAGAAGACGAGGTAATAAAAAAAACATTGTTCTCGTAACATCTTGAGTTTGTTAGTCTTACTGCTATAAATATGATAATGGAAAGTGTCAAATCTGGCTTTTATGTTCGGCTACTTAGCTTACCTACTTGAATGAGCAAACTAGAAGTTAAACTTACACTTAAAACAGCTTGTTTTAACTTTTAACATTACAAGAGAATGTAATGCTAATATTAGCCTAGACGCTGCTAAAAAAAAAGTGTCTTGGACTGTTGCTCTCACATGATGGTGAAATACTTCTCACTTAAGCTGTAACCCGACAAGCTATATATAATATTAAATGACACTTGCCCTGGAAGGAACACAGGGTTAAGTTATTAGCTCATTAGGTGGGCATGCTAACGTTCGCAGCTCAAACACACTTTTGCTTGTATAGTAACCGCACTGTGTATATATGGAGTACTGCTCATATAACAGCCCCATACACTTCTCTTCAACAATGCAGGGAAATCTAAAGCTTGACAGGCCTGCTGTGCCTAGTTACGGTCGCTAAGCAATGATTGGACAAACACTGTTCGGGGGAGGGTTTTGGCGAGCCTGCCTCAGCTCGCCTACCACTGCTTCAGTGATGATTTCACTAATGTGTCCCAGAATGCTTTTCAACACCCACTGACGAAACAGAAAAGGCTACGTGGACATATAAATACAGCCAACTAGATATGTGAGTTATGTGAACACTGACATGTACCCGGGACTGTGGACGTATCTCAACTCAACTCACTCACAACATGTTACTGTATGTTGTGGCTGCAGTGGTCGATCGAATCTGCTATCAGTCACTTTCTTTTAATGTTTTAACACGCATTTCTACTGCAAAACCTAATAAGAAGCTCTTCCTCTTTGATTCACAGTTAGTGACAGCACATCTGATACTGTGTGCTGATGTTTTAAATAGCACTGCAGCCGCACCGAAAATATCTCAAAGTGATCTGACGCTGTCAACATTTGACCCATTATCTATTAAAATAAAAAATAGGTCTCTAGACTAAATTAATTAAGTGTCTCAGAGTGACTTTTCCTTTGAACAACCCTGCTCATCTGCTCTATATATGACTAATTTGCAGTTTGCAAACCTGAATTGTGTTGTTAGCATCAACATGCTTAATGAATATATTAACGGCAGACTGAACGGCATTGTTTCACAGCTGTGTGCTTTGTTGCACCCGTAAACACACCCAGCAGTGATGCCAAAAAGTTTTGGAGTACACCTGTACGTCACTGCGGAAAGGTGTGAACAACATTTCTTTGTTTTATAACATCCTCCCTTGTGGCTCGAAGCATTATTAAAAGGTTTTGTTATGGATATGTTTGGCACTGGAAAGATCATAGTCTTGGTTTAATGTTTGAAAGTTCAACAGCACAAGACGTGTTTACTTTATTAGACATTATTATTCACAGACTTTATTAACATTTAACCAACACCATGATCTTTCCGTAACCAAAGTTCTTCCTCTTGCCCAAACCTAACCACACCTGGGCTTCAGCCTCTCCTGAAAAAATGGGTCTGAAAATAATCCAGGCAGCTTTTCCTTCAAAACCTTCAAAAAGTAAAAAGAGCACAAAGATTTCATTTGTTTT
The DNA here is from genome assembly GCA_028641955.1 of Protonibea diacanthus. Classification (NCBI taxonomy): domain Eukaryota; kingdom Metazoa; phylum Chordata; class Actinopteri; family Sciaenidae; genus Protonibea; species Protonibea diacanthus. The sequence continues at coordinate 14,829,360 of CM053990.1, forward strand.
AACAAAACATCTAATCTGAAATCCATCTTGCCTTGGAAGCGCCACTGTGTTAATTAAGTAGGTTTTTAGCCAGATGTGCTAACATTTGCAACCGCTGGAGGCTAGCGGCAATCTCCACAGCTGTGGAATGAAGCCAACAAGTGCAATAAACTCAAATGACCACTTGATGTTGGCTACAGAGGTGAGTCAGTCTCCATAAGACTGCATTTTGAAATACCTAATATTACAGAACAACCTGGTTCAAAAAACAGTTTTGGTCTCTATAGTTAACGTTCCTGTACTAAGTCTGATTTTTTATAAAACTCACCCGTTCAAATGACTTGAAGTGACTTGAAATACAAGACAAGATGTCTCTATTAAAGGTTAAACTTGAATAAATTTATTAACATTAACCAAAACCATGATCTTTCCCCAACCACCAAGTGCCTGAACCTAACCACACTTGGGACTCAGCCACTCAGGAAAATAGTTCAGACAGCCATTCCTTTTCTTTCTGAACATATTTAGCAAAACAAATTAGTCGTACATAGGTTTCCTAAGCGACAGGGTTGGTTTAACAAGTCCAAAAGTTTAAAAGTCAGTGCTGACGATTAGCACCTAACTGGGTTAGCAACAGGAGCAAGCAGGGGGAAATGGATGCCAATAATAGTTGTAAGAAACAGTCTGGAGTAGAGATTAAAAAGAGACTCAATGTTTCGACTTCACCTGGGGACCACAACCACAACACACTCTGCCAGCATTTTCTGGTCACATCCACCAAACAGCAGGATGTATTAAACAATACAGCTGTCTGCCTTGATCCACTCCACAGTTTGTCTCTGCTACAATTACTTGCCTCAAGAAAACCCTCCTCATTCATCTTTTTTTTCCCCCTCCTCTCCCTTGAGCAAATGTGAATCAGATGTTTTGCAGAGGAAGGACGGACCCCCACCCATCCTGCTTCGCTGGGGAGGTAGGACAGCATCTGTGTAATGTGCGCACATTGACAGGAAGTTTAACATTCCACCCAACTTCCATCACTAGCCGGCAGCTGAGGCTGTTGCACAAATCTGGCAATGCGTTTTCATTAGGGTAAACCAAGCGCTGGGCCTGCTCCATAAAAGCTAACACTCAGAGTTATAAATAAGAAGCAGTTGACATTACCTCTGGAAATTAATGCGACAGGATTTATTTTATCACCTGCTCTTGGCTTTTACGCTGCGAGGAATTTCTAAAGCTTGCCCGTGAGGCTTAAAATTTAGGGCCGAGGCTTAAAAAGACATCCTCTGGTGCTGCCCTATAGCTGCCCCGTCAAAAGCATGACTTTCCTAAACAAAGACAAGACCCCTTTCACCCCGCAAATTCCTTGACAACTGCTGCAAGCTTCCTGCTGGCATTTGATATGCTCCATTTCGTTCCCATGACCAAACTCCAGTCATGCTGAGGCTTTCGCTGAGCAGTTGAAGGCTCGTCTCACTGACACTCTGAAGCTTCTCTGTACTACTGATGTGAAACTTCCCTCCGTCTCTGCACCAGCAAAGTGTCACAGCGAGTCAGAAGTGATTTGATTTTGCTTTCTATGTCGCAAAGCGTGCAGTTAAAGGTTTTGTTTTACCGCAATTACAAGGTGAGACAATGAGGAGCCACTGTGGGATATCACATGTAATTAGCTTTAACCTTAAGTGGTTAGGACGCAACCTTTTCTTTCAGCCAGGTTCTTCTTTTGGTTTGTTTTCACTGAAGTCAACATGAAATCTTATGAAAACTCTGCGGTCCTTTAAGTAAATAAGAACTACAGCAGCAGTCAGCTGTTTAAGGTCATATAGAAAAGTGGCTGAGGCGATGCCTCACTTTCACTTAGCAAGGCCATATTTACCCGTCCAGTCCTGGAATCTGAACCTGTGACCTTGTCATCACAACCACCAGCTCCACTTGACAGTGATCATCTACTGGCATCCTATATGAAACCAGAAACAACTCCCCCCCTCCCCCACCACCACCACCAACCTCCCCGCCTCCTCTCTTCATCGCTGGGGTAAACTCACCAAGCTGACTCTGTTTTTCCCAGCATGTGGTTGCCAGGTTGGACAGTTCCCGGTATTTCTCCGCCAGTTGGAGTTTGCCGTTACAAAGGCGGGGTCGTCGGGCGAGGCTGTCCTCGGCCAAACTCCGATTGGTGGTCAGCAGCATCTCCCTGTCCACTTGAAGCTCCTGAAACTGAACAAGACAAAGGTCACATTAGTCTATCATGCATGTGGTGCAGCTGCGTTGTACTAAATTATGTATATATGACATTATTAAATCTTGTAGCATACACAAAGAATAGACAGACCTTTATTTTGAAGGGTCTACATCATCTTTATTTGTCCTGCTATTACAAAAGGTGTTTGTGTCGGGTTTTAACAGATAGGACTTGTTTCATTTTACGAATATGTAAAATTATTATTAAAGTCATTTTTCAGGGGTAAAAAATCATCACTCTCCTGTTCCAGCCCATTAATCATGAGGATTTGTTGTTTTTCCCCAATTACAGGAAATGAAAAATCTCTGCGTCTGGACTGTTGAATGGACAAAACAAGACATTTGAAGACGTCATCCTGAGCTCTGGGAAATCGTGAAGAACATCACTTTTTTCTGACATTTTATAGACTAATTATTAATCGACAGGGAGCACTTATACAAGACAGACTCACAATTGCAGGAAAGTTATGTTAGTGCCTTGCAATAAAAAGCTGAGAGAAAGTCCCAGTAGTTCTTGTTTCCTATGCAACATAAGGCAGCTGCATGCGCTCATACACCCTGAACACCCTGAATGACCCCAGACTTGGGAGGGCCTTGTGGCTGGGATAGTTTTCTGTGTATTTGAGACCCACGGGGAGCTGCTTGATACAATTACTGCTGACGGCAGACTGCTTCATCTTCGACATGGTGGCAAATGGAAGCCGCACAGGACACTGAATCACCTGAAGGTGAAATGTCCTGCTCAGTGTTCAACAGCGCCTCCTGATGAAGTGCCACAGGTCAATCAATCACATTCTCCACCTGCAGCCCACCTGGATGACTGGCGTCCCTCCAGTCATAAGCCTATTTCTCAAACAGCATTACCGTCAATGCTTCACACTGCACGGTGCCCGAACAGACAACAGAGCGAGGAAGGAAATAGAAACTGTGACAATGGCTCTAGCCAACACCCCCTCCATGTGTTAACTCTCCTTGTAGTGTTTTATGTATGTTGACAAGGACGTGTGGTCTCCTGTGCAAGACTGGCTCCAGCTGGGGAGGCAGAGCCCATCTTCACTTCCCGCTTCCTGTCCTCCCTGATAAGGCAAGGATCCTGACTGGAGCGGCATCCAGAGGATGCAATTTAGTGGACTGAAGTTAAGAAAGTCTGTCCAGGCTGACAGGCAGGTCAGCTTGCCAAAGTGCTTTTCATCATGTCAGATGGATAAATGTTAATGGCTGTATTAACCTGGGATTGTAACAGTCGCCTACTACATGGAGACCGGCCAAGTGTAGATCCCAACACTGCACTAGAGTAAAGTTTAGGGGTGCTGTTCTGACTGATTAGGTTTTTCATTACGTTGAGTTAGGAGGTTTGGCTATATTTATTATGACTTGAACAGCACCCATTAGCCATTTTCCCTTGTAGATCACCTGTTTTTTGTTTGTAAGATTTTTTTAATAATAAATAACCAAAATCATCTGTCTGTATATTGCTTTCATTTTGCCTTCACGAGCCGGGTCGTAACAACTATGCAAGTCTCTGGCACAGTTTCACTAACCCACCTGCACCATTACATTGTTATTATTACAGCCTGTTACTAACACAAACAAATTATGAGATAATAATCATCCCCATCTCCGATATCAACTGTTGCATGTCATTTTATGGCTTTAAAGTAGGGTACGGATCATTTTTGGGAAACAATGCTTGACTCATTGAGTCACTGGTATAGATTATCGATCTGTATGGGTGCATTCAAAACAGGATCCGGCATTGTGGGGTGCGTTTATTTGTGCTGAACGTAACAGCTGTGAAACAATCAGGAAATAACTTTTCATATTGCTGATTACTGGGCTTTATTGTCGAAGCTCACTCACTCTCATTCACTGTCCCACTCACTGTCGTTCAACGTCTCTTAACCAATGCACTCTCTCGCTCCCTCTCACACCCTTGCACACAATCCAAAGGAAATTTTTTTGCGTCACTATTTTGTAACATAAATTGTGAACCAGACAGATTTAGAAGCTGGGTACATGTGTAGCATCTCCACAAAGGTTTAAGTGTTTATATTTGGATGCTTGAACTAACTGGGAAAATCCTCTGGGCCTGTCCGCGGCACGTTGCGTGAGCGTCATGTATTTGGTCCGTCCTGCACACAACTTCAAACCCCATCAGGAGCGTTTCAGAAGCGAGCGTTTAGCCCGCCAGACTTTGTTTACTTGCTCAGATTTGGCCATTTTCCCGGTGTATATTCTTTTAAACATGCTTCTACATGTGTAAATATGTTACGTAGTTAATTAGTTTCACTTTTGTCTGTTTTTTACAACCAGCAGTTTGCACAGGGTATTTTATTTTGAAAATCCACCGGATTCTCTTTGCTTTTTCTGTGTTTGGCTTGCGCCCGCTTGAGGTGGTGTGTGTGGATTGACGCGTCCTGCTTGCGTCAAGCGTCAAAAATAGAACAGACGCGTACTTCACATGTAGCCGAGCGTCGAGACGCTTCTGGGACGTGTCTCAAATGGACCGCAGCGGGGCCGGTGGAGTTCGATACATTGACTAGAATGGCTGAGTATTACTCGCGATGACGTGACGCGGACGGGCCTGGTGGATCTTGGGGATGACAAGCTTAGAATGAGCTTAACGGTAACGGAGTACCTGTGTAAAGTGGTCCTGACACTTATTTCCCCTAATATTTTATTGTATTTATATAATATATAATACATTTATATTCATTATATTACATTAAAATGCAACATTTTGACCTTAGTGGCTAACCCAGATGTCTGCACTATAAAAAAAAAAAACCCTTAAATTAACATTTTCTAAACAAATTCTGGATGTTTATGGCTCAAACATGCTGCTAAATATAGTGGTCATGCTTTTGTGGTAGGGGTGTGTGTATACGGGGAGAGGGGAGGGCAGTCACTGTCTCTAGGGCAAAAGAGCTTAAAACTATAAATTATTAAAAGAAATGCCACTCCCTTAAACTGTTGCCAAACCATGCTGTCATGGCTTTTGCTGTAAAGGAACAGTCGGTGTCTCAAACCCTGACACAATGCCACTCTGTAAGCTCCGCACTGCAAAAACCCTGAATCCTCTTTGACATCAGCATTCCTCTGATTCAACCCAGCCGGATACTTTTCTTGCTCAATTGCTTTCTTTCACCAGTCAGTCACTTAGAGCCTGAAGGCCGTATCATTGAGTCCAGCGCTGTACCGTGCATCTGTCTCACATTTTACGGGTCATCAAAAGGATGTATGAGTCCCAAGTTCAGAGGAATTTGCAGAATGCGCCCTGTAGTCAAAAGAAGGTCTGTCCAAGTGCAGAAAGAGATACTACAGATCTGCTGTTCATTCTAAAAAAACAAGAAATCCGGCAAAAAATAAAGATAACACAGTTAGTTTGAGACTTGCGGCCCAATTATCCGCCCCGTTTTCCTTAAACAGGAATCAATACGGACACTTCATTTCCTGCTTTGGCTAGTCCGCCCCGTTTATCAAACAACAACTGCTGCAGTCTTTGGGGAGTCAGAGTTTTTTGTAGTATGATGCACGGGCTGTAAGGCAAGGCTGACAGTGTTTACCATCCCTGACAAATGACACTTGGGGAGCACTTAAGAGTCTGGAGTTCTGCACCGGAGAAGACAAGGAGCAGTGGCACCGTTGTTTTCCGTGGTTCAACACGTCTGACCACATGAAACGCAGTAAATATGTGTTTCCCTTTCATCTGAAATGAGGCTCAAGCTTTAATGAGGCTTCTGCAATCCCAAGCCACCAATTTAACATTCAGTCTGCAATGAAATTGACGGGGTGCAAAAGTCTTTTCTATGAAAGAGAATTCTTCATGTGACGCCAGGCCTGTATTCAACTGAGAGAAATGAAGGGCTGCGTACTGTGAGGCTCTACTGGACAGCCAGCTTAAAAACTCTCTCTTTTCACCATTTGGGATGAGTTTAAAGCAGCTGTGATCAATAATTTTATAGCAACAATAGATCAGATGATGTGTTGTTACGAATCAAAGATGTCGCTCAAAGATTATCACCTGACAAAACTTTCAGCTTTGTGGCATGTTTCAGTTCATTGTTTTGGTTTTCTAAGCCTGTGCCTTTACAGTTTTGGTTTCCAACCCCAGCGGGCAGCTGTTTTTGTCGATAAAGCTCTGAAAAACTCGCTGTACACCTGCTGCTCGGCACTGAACAGTACAGACTCGAAGTTAGAGACTAGCTGGTGAGCATGGTGGAGCATTTCACAGCCAAATAGGCAGATACATAAACATAAAAACAAATATGACCAGGTTTTTTATTACTTCTCGACACTCAGTGCCTAAAGCATTTTGGAGGTTTGATACAAAGTTTTATGTAGCTTTTTTTTCACCTCAGTGTTCTTCTGATTCCCAGAATGACCTCCTAGGACTCAACCACTGACAGTATAAAGAATGGACTGCATACACATGTCACCCAGAGGATTCTGAAGAGCCGTTCTAAAGCTCAAATTTTGTGGCTCTGGCCACCTTTCTCCACCTCCCAGCTAATATAAAAATCGGCAAAGATGTGGATAATCGGTGGACCTGAGGTGGGCTGAATGATGCCTGCTCAAAGAAGCCACCTATAATGGCGTATAATCTTTATTTCTGCTGTACAACTGAACATTTTAACATAGGAGCCTATGGAGATGACCCTGTAACCAGCCTCAAGTGGCCATTCGAGGAAGTGCAGTTTTTGTCACTTCCTCATTGGCTTCGCTTCACAGTCACGGAGGTTCCTGCTTGTTCCAAACACTCTTCCTCAGTTGCTCTCTTGGGATTAATAAAGATATCCATCAGTCCATCTGCATTATTATTATTATTAATGACAATGAGTCTTGGAAGAAGCTCCTACAGCACTGACAACAAAACCCATGTTGACTTGACACTTCAGATCACTGCACTAGAAATATAATATGATATTGGAGCTGGTTGTGTGCTCTGTTTGTTATTAATGAGAATGCGGAGAACATGTTGAAGCATTCAAGGTTATGAATCATTATGACGGATTTAACTCCGTTTACATAACGTTCATCATTAACACGAGTTTAACGAAGCGTTCTGCTTCTGGAGCTCGTATGGAAATGAGAGATGGGTGTGTGAAACCAGCTAATCATGCTACATGTTTAATATTACATCACTGGGAGCCAGACTATTATTACATAAATGTCCTCTGCAAACTTCGGTTTTGCATTATTACTTAATGAAAGGTAAATGGATGAATAGTTGCTAAAACACCCCCCCCCCCAAGCACTCTGAGTCACTCGGCTCTGCTTCCCGGGGGAGAATTGTATGACCTCTTGGTGAGATTCGACCACTTTGGCTCCATAATCCCAATTCATTCACAGAGCCGGGTCTCATATGTCACCTCCTCCGCCAAGGACCGGGCAAAATAAGTAATGTCTTTCTTTGTTTCTGAGCAAAATCGCGTGACGTTTTAATAAATCAAATCAGAAGTGTGTGGTAGAAAAAGAGTGCGATCACCCAGAGTAGCCCAGGAAGATCTTTTTAGATCCTCCTAACACACAGTGAGAACAAGGATGAGGGTGACTATCCCGGCCCTGGTTATGTTTCACTGCACACACTGTTGTTATCACTCCACCCATGGCTGTCCAAGCCATGCAATCCTATAGCCTGACTGAGACACTCCTTTCTGTTTGAGGACCCCCCCCCACACACACACACCCTTCACCACCAAAAGGCAAGAAAAAAAAGAAAAAGTTTGGGACCCACCGGTACACCTTATATCTGTGTGTGTGTGTGTGAGTGATCTAGTATGGCTTTGTATCAGGAAGGTCATCATGAACCCCCCCCCCCCGAAACGTGCCATGCGGAAATCCTTTAAGAAATCTGCCATTTTCTATTTGCTGTGTTTATACACAAAGACACACTCATAAAACACTGTGATTCAAGGTGTTTTATAACTGTGAGAGACTAATGATCCATCCGGCATGCATCTTATACGCCAACATGCAACTTAATGCAGCAAAAACACACTTTTATTCAGAGCCAACGCTGCGCACCAGCGTATCTTCGGAGCGAGGAGGACTGAGGAGGACCAGTTTTAAAAGTTGAAATTGTACTCAAACAAGTCTTCTTTTATCTAGAAAACAAAAGCCGAATGGATTAGTGTGCCCTAAAGTCACCAATATTCCCTTAAGGCACCTTCTACCTTGCGTCCAAACCATCTGCTGGTTGAAGAAACGCTAAGTTGCGCGGTTTTTAAAAGGGAGTTTGGCGCAACGCTGAAGCCACATAACGGCGGCGCGTACGGGGTCTTCCAACACCTCAATGTGATGCTTCCTGCACGATAAGCACACTTGAAGCATGAAATGATCACTCGTACACACCTCGCAAACGAACCCGTTTGTGTTTTTATCTTCGCTCCAGTAACTAATAATTCACCGCAAATATTAGGACACCGGGGTTTGAGGGGGAAACGCATTGGAAATCCGACCACTCGCCACGCAGACAATCGATGAGCCATGTAAAGCGGATTTGCGTTACACACTGAACATCAAATGTGATGAGCCCAAACACAAAAAGGCTCATTTTTTTTAGAGGTGAACAAAAGGTGGAGCAGGAAAACGACAGAAACACGTCGTTGCCGATGGAAGAAGAGGTTTAACAAAGCGTTAATAAGACGCAAATTCCTCACGGCACTTTGGGGGAACAGAGAGAAGGATACCTACCTTCTCATTGAGCCGAATGATTTGGTCCATTTTGTCGTCGTTTTGTAAAAGCTCCCTCAGCTCACTTGTGTTCAAAGCCCTGTAGCCGTCAGGACAAGTGCTGGACTCCTTCAAGTTGGACATTGTATTCCTTCAAATTGCGGCTGGAGACGGTTTGGGAAACATAAAGTCCGCACAGCGGTTACATCTCGCTCACATTGGAATGCGATGTGATCAGTCCGCATGCAGCGTCAACGCGTCGACCAACCGTCAACCGTTGCACTTCCGGTTAGCGCCTTCAAAATAAAACAACTCTCCCTCCAAAGTTGTGAGTGGTGGAAAGTAACTGAGTACATTCACTCAACCAGTGTCCTCTTTCTGCTACTTTATAATTACAATTAGTCTCTTGGTTCTTATTGTTTTGTTCAAAACAAACAGACACAAGTTCAGTTTTTTCCACCTTTCAAGCTCCTTGTTTTTTGTCTTATGTCTATATTCTTATGTATGCCGAGAGCAAAGTGCAAACACACCTGGCCGATAAAAGTGATTCTGATTCTGATTTTTATTATCACTTTACACTTCTATCTATCTATCTATCTATCTATCTATCTATCTATCTATCTATCTATCGACAGTATATGAACAGAGCGTGAGTGACGTCACCCACTTTCCAAAGCACTGTTTTGAAGCCAAAAATATGCAACGCTGGACACCGCCATGTTGGCTCATAGTGCTTCTTCCTCCTCGCAGTTAATCCAAATATCAGCAAAAACCGTGGCCCATCGGCTGACCTAGGGCGGGCTGAATGATGCGTGGGTGCTCAAACAAGCCATCTGTAATGGCACCCACCTGTCAATTAAAGAGTACATTATTTTTAATTATGCATATCTTTAAGCCTTAATATCATTTGAACAGGTGAGTTCCAGTGGCGGTGCAAATTTCTTGGGGGCGGGGGGCAACTGTTGCAATGACGGCTAAGATGACCCGTTCAGTGGGTAAAATAATAATAAATAAAGGTCAGATAGCTAACTTTACAGTGTTACATTGCATTGTTTAATTTGGTTTTCCTCTTTAACCACTAGATGGCAACACCAGACATGAATTGAACATACTGTACAGTATAATCCAAGACTGTATGTTTTCCCCGCTTTTGTTGACACACGCTCAATATTTAAATTTGGTCTGGGTGGTCCCAGTTCTTTAATAGCCAATTTATCAACATTACTTCAATGACTGAACAGTAATTCCCTCAATAAAATGATGGAGTTGGAGTTGCTAGCCATGGCTGCCATGTTGATCTTGTGGCCTCCCGACGCGTGTGTGCGTGCACTGTATGTATGGTCCGAGCAGCACGCATCAGTGCTTATGATGAAATCACGTCGGGGCAAGCCACCCCGGAGCCCATAGAAATGAACTGTCGGGTCCAAAATTTAAAAAAAAAAATCTAAACATGTAAGTCTAAGCGAGCACCTGGGGCGATTTTCAATCTGACTGAAATCGCCTCCAAGGGGGTGGGGCTGCTTGTTGGGCCATCCATTGTGAGTTCTAAAAAAAATCACCCCCAGTACAGTTTTCATGAACGGGGAAATAAGCTATAGAGACCAAAACTGTTTTTTTGTACCAGACTATAAACATGTTTATTTTTGCTGTCAAGTTCAATTTTAACATTGAGGCTTATGGATATTGACTCGTTCTGTAGCCAGCCTCAAGTAGCCATTCAAGGAACTACAGTTTTTGGCACTTCCACATTGGCTTCACTTCACAGACACAGAGGTCGCTGATCAGTTAAAATGAGCTACTTCATACCTGTACTTGTACCTGTACTGGGGGACACAATGCATGCATCATGCAGCTCTATTCCTCTTCTCTCCCCCTTCATCTGTACACATTCATGCCCTATTAATGCATGTTAAAATGCATCTGAAAATTCCATAACAGCAGCTCAGATTTATACTGAAGTATATTACATGAGTAAATGTACTTCTATTACTTTTAACCAAATTACCAAACCGACCTCAGTCCTCATTTAATCCTTATTGTCCTCTGCACTTTTCTTTGCCTATTTTCTATCTATGTTTGACCCTGTGTTGAATTGATGATTTGTAGTCATTGTTGTTACAGTGTTATTAAAGATTCTGTGAGGCATTAAATAATTTATATTTCTAGCCAGCTGAGACACAAATTTCTCATTACTCCATATCAAATGTGACATAAGGGAATAACATCGATTTAACCCTAGAGCAATGAACACACAAGCCAGATTATCATAATAAAATCAAATGTTTCATGTACAGAGATTCTTTTTTATTTTCTCTTTTCTATCAGTATTGTCTCTTTATGTTTATTAATACTCCTTAAATCTGTCAGTGGTCCTGTTCAAATGAGTTTCTTTTTTGAAAAAAGTGACAACTGTCGTCTTTCAGCTGTGTTAAGTTAGTATATTTAGCTCTAGCCTAACTTCCGTTTTAGATTTTTCAACATTAAAGTCCTCATGATAGATTTCTTTTCTCCACGATACAGAAAATTTAGAGGCTGCTGGCATTATATGCATTCATGTAAAAACAGGATGTTTACTGTTCTAGTGGGTTGACATAGAGCTCTGTTATGTTCTCTCAACTATTTTACAGTAAATTACTGTTTAATAATAGTGTGTAAATGATACAACAATGTAAATATATAGTAGTTATTTTACGGCAATGTAGATGAAAATCACAGTATTGTGAGTTTCTACGGTAACCAGACACAATATTTCTGTAAGCAAATACAGCATTTAAATGTACAATTACAATATGATATTGTAATAATCATCTGTAGTTCCCACAACCTACAGTAACATCTCAGCAATGTACTGTGTTTTTACTGCAACTCAACCACAACATTACTGTAAAACTACATTATTGTATTGTACTTCTGTCATTATTTCAAGTATGATGCTGTACGCTAATCACAATTATTATTAATTATTTTCTACTGTATTATTACTGCAACTCAGTGAGTAGTAAATTCCTGCAAATTTACAGGATATGTACTACATTAAAACACTGTCATTTCTAACATTAACATTCACATTTTTTTGCAGTCGCTGTAGGAAGCTGAAAATACTCACAACAATTAGCAAAACAAGCTGCCAATTCATTTTATTTCATTGAACTAATTGATTAATCGACTCATCATTTCAGCTGTACTTGCACATTTTTGTTCTGTATGCAAAAATATAAATGTGAAAAGGAACTAAATCTCTCAAGAAGTAGAAAGTGTCATGAAAAGACTGTACAAGTGCCTCAAATTAATACAGTTAATACAATTTATATCATAGTGTGTTATGAACCATTTATTAAATGTTTATACACTCCTTATGAATGCTAAATAGTATTAGATTATTCATTGTCCATTCTTCCACCATCCAGTTGCACAGTAGTGGATAATGGCTGCTAAGCCTAAGGAGGGAAAATAATCTGTAACTGTGGTCACATTTCATTTCCATTTTGCTTCAGTGACCTTCATGTGTTTAAGCTGTTTTGTGTTCACATTTTCTCAAAGATTTTTTTGAGCCTTTTTTGGCCCGTGTCGTCTCTTTGGAGAGCCTTTGTGTGATCAGTTCACTAAACCCTAAACTGTGGCAGGATCCCAACATCCAAACCCACTGATATCCATTAAACCTCTCAGAACCAAGTGTAGCCGTGACTGATGACTGACAAGATATTATTATGTGGTTAGTGAGAGGGATTATTTGATGTATGTAGGTCACCAAACTATTGGTTTAGGGTATTTTCTCATAAACAAAATCCATTTTTTGTGTGTGTGTAGATTCTTGCCCCGTCTGCAGTCTAATACCTGCAGTCCTGAGGCATAAACATAAGAGTTATAAACCGACTAGGCTGCTAAGGGATCGTGCTGCCACCAGGGGCCCCCCAAGACAACCAGTGTGAAAAAGGAAATGAAAATGCATGGATGATGGAGACTGAAGTTAATTCAATCATTTTTGAACGTGGGGGATTGAATTCTGTTCAGAGTTTCCTCTGGCATCAAACTTGCTTTGTCGTTTCGGCTCTTCAATTCATCAGGAAGTCCCTCCAAAGGACTGTTTGACCCCTTACCATGTGTGAAAAAAAGCTACAGGGCATCTTCTTGCTCACTAAACAGTAAAAAGGTATTTGTACTTTACGTGCATATTTTGTGTTGCTTTAACCATCTACTGCACTGCATTTCAGAGGGAAATATAGTTTTTACTCCACTGCATTTATTTAATCGCTCTAGCAAATGCTTACTTTTCAGATTAAGATTTTAGATAGCTCTCTGTGGAGATTGCATGTTCTCACCGTGTCTGTGCGGGTACTCTGTGGGATCTGTAGCTTCCTCCCACAGTTGAAAGACATGCGGTTAGATGTGAAAGTAAATGTGAATGCTTGTCTCTCTCTCTCTCTCTCTCTGTGTCAACCCTGCGATGACTTGTCCAGGGTGTACCATGCCTGTTGCCCAATGCCAGCTGGGATTGGCTCCAGCCTCCATGACCCTGATGGGGATACGCTGTTACAGAAAATAGATGGATGGGTAAAAATACAACATTGTTGTTAAATACATTATTAAAGATTAAAGTTGTTGTTTCCATTCTTTTCGGCTTATGGCTCACAAAAACAATGTCTCATTGGGGCCCCTTGTTATGTTTCAGTTTCATCTATGGGTTGTTCACGTGTTTGGGAGGACAGTAACACTGAGAGTTTTACTACACGGGCTGTGGAAACTTCCGAAAACTGATGTGAGTAAACACAGTTCATTGCTGCATCTACAAATGTAAGTTAAGACTCTTCCATAGAAAGAGAAAGCCATATATCAACAACGAGAAACGCTGCTGACTTCTCTGAGCTTGAGCTTATCTGAGACGGACTAATGGAAAGTGGAAAAGTGTGCTGTGGTCTGACCAATCCACAGTTCAAATTATTCTTGGAAGTCATGGATGCTGTATCCTCCGTGCAAAGATTTTTTTGGAACTTTTTTAGAATCTGGGTTACAAATTATATTTGAGGCCCAAAAAGAAGTAAAATATTCAATATTTCACAAAAAAATAACAGATTAGAGAAACATCCAAAATACAAAAAAATAGATTTGTAGAGCAGATTTTCCTTTTCATGTCTTGAACCTCATCATCCCACAACCTTTTAGATTCATCTTTTTGCTCCTGGACGATTGCTGTCCTCAAACTGAGAAGCACCTGGTCCAGCTAGAGGATGTGTGGAGTACCCTAACCCTAACGCCTAACCCCTAACCCGTCTTGTGACCCCTTGGAGGGCTCCAACCTTTAGGCTGAGAACCACTAGACTAAACTACGGACCCGTTTATAAAGTAGAAAAGCAGAACTGTGAGTTAAATAAAGGATGTGACTACTTCTTCCACCACTGTTCTTCAGTTATTAAAAGCACTTCGACTGTAACTGCCCTTGACATCGCATCTGACTTGTCAGGAAATTAACTCAGGTTTGGTTTCTTACTGTACGGTCAGCAGCAGGAGAACCACATCACCGCTTTTGCTGACTGTAGTTGCAGCAGTTGCCAAACGACGGTAATATGCACAAACTCTGGTTTCACTGGACGAGGCGCTTGTTCTTTTTTTGTGGACTGAGGAAATATGTCGGTTCCTAGTCAGACATGAAAACAAAGCATTGACTTTCTAATCAGTAAAAACGTTCCATGGTGTTTTTTTTTTTTGTTTTTTTTGTCGTCAAGTGTTTCACCTCTCATCTCTCTGAATATGTGAACAATCATTTTAACAGACTCTTGGAGACTCTGAAGCTGTCTTTATTTCTGGAGGAAGTAATCAACGGGTATTTTAATTCTTGTTGAGGAGCTTGATAATTGTCCTAAGGATCGACCTCGCGGATCACTTTTATGTCAAAGGGACCATACTTTCATACTCCGAGATTCTTTATAATTACAGTGCAGTCCCAAGTCTGGGGCAGTTTTTCCCTTGTGTAATAACCTGAGATATATATATATATGTACCTTGGCATAATTTAATAGCTTTTATGTCTTTAACACACCAACAGTTCTGATTATTAAATGGTTGGGGATTTAAAAAATGGAAATAATCTTAACAAAACAAAGAGAACGAGAGGCTGAAGAAGAAGCCAGAAAGACAATCATATTGGGAAAATTACACCCAAGAAGAGAACATAAATTATTCATTATAAGGATATTAAATATGTTGTTTTTAAGCACTGGTGTGTTTGAAATAGTGTTCTGGCTCTGAAAGATCCAAAGACAGAAATATATTTTTTTTTTTTTTACCACAGACATTTTGACAAAGCATGAAAAGCAGATGTGAAACAATTTTTTTTTAATGATCACTCACTGAAGTCATAAACAGAGCCAGCGTGCATAACACACACAAGACCCTGAAAGTAACTCACTTAGTCATTGCCATGTTATCAAGTGCACTTGTGTTTTTCCTGCTTGCGAAAGAGAAAAGTTGATAAGGAGGTTAAAGAGAGCTCAGAGTCTGTGGAGTGCTTCACATCCAAGAGGAATCGTTCAAAAACGTACAGTTCCGCTTCGTGAGCAGAGAATGGTGCGAAGCCCAGTCACTGTGACCTGTTAAATTACAACCATTTCCTCACTTTCGAAGCGGTGCCATTTTGTCATCATGTTGCTGGAAAGAACAGACAGGATACCTGCCAAAAAAGCTTCTCTCAAGAGGAAACTGAGAAAATCCACAGGAGGAGATGGCACATTCTCAGAATGTAAGGCTCGATGACATCAGGTGCGAAGCCAAAGCAGACTCAACAAAGCTACACCAAATGACGCATGAATAACACGTTTTACACTTTGAAATTGTGCCCAAGTCTAATTTTGCATGCAGGTGATACACCGATCCTTCCCATTAACTTCTGTGAAGTAAGGCGTGAAGAGCCCCTGCTGGTCACTTGTGGTGGTGGGAGGAAGTGTAGTACATCAGCTGAAAAATCTATTTTTTTACATGGATAGATTATCATCTACAATTCATTTAGCTTCAGTCTCACTTTGGTATTTCCTGATTGAACACACAGCTGTTCAGAAAGTTGACGCAGCTTGATTTTTTCATGCCCGCTTGTACCAACACCTTGGTCTCCTCACCAGTTATTAAAGCATGCTTTGTGCTGAGTCACTTCCTGTATACAATGAATGCGTACAATCTTAGAGCCCATCGTCTGTCGTCTGTCAAAGATTCAGCCTCCTTGAGGTCAATGTCACAGACTTCCTCTGCTGTCCAGTTAGCAACTTTCTTAGCAATTTCTGCTAATCTCTATAAACAAATCTGCATATGAATGCACAAAAACTTGTGGTCAGACATTGGCCGATGAGTTGGGAGATTGGACTTTGGCTGATGTGTCCGCCTGTTTTGCTCTTCACATGGACTGTTGCAATCAAAGCCTACTCAAACTTCATTTGTCCATCCTACTTGGACTACAAACAGAAAGCAATATGATTGCGGTCCCAAAATCTTGGTCCTTTATACAGATTCACATGCAGGTGTCTGTTTATAGAAATAAATTTGCATAAAGTGGACCTGGACCATATGGACGATGTTGAGCTGGTCAAACAAACACAGGACTTTCACCCCGGAAACCACAATTCTTGTCCTATGTGAGACCAAATGTTGACCTATTTTAAGTTCACAGTGTTAACCACAGGTTTATTATTGTTACCATAATTTCTTGCACGTCCAAATAGCATTAAATGAGGTCCAAAAAGCTTAGCAGAAGTTAATGGGAAGGATAGGCATGTGGACTGTTGCGTGCACTTAAGACAATTGTGTTATAAGAAAGTGTAAATGTTGTGTTTATGCAAATTGAAGAAACCTGGTTGGCAAACTACAGGAGGCGGTCTGTCCATCAGACAGTCCTTCAATTCTCAGGAGGCATTCATTATGTAAAATCAAGTCTTATTCTATGCAAATACTACCTATATGCTCTTTCAAACATCATTGTAATAACAAATGCAGTATTTAACTCTGACGTTAGCTAACCCCAACCCTGGCTGAAGGATTTCCCCTTAAAAGATAAATGAACTAATGGAATATCACCAGCCTTAGTGATATTCTTGAATTTTGTTCTTGTCAACAAATCCTATGAAAACATCTAAAACCAAGAGTTCATTACTCTGTTACCCATACGGACTTCCCCACACTGTCTGTACCTATCAGCCTATCAGCCTCATGTCTATTTGTTCCTAATGAAGATATAAGCTTTTAAAACAAAAGAAAAAATATAGTTTCATCTCTAAAAAAAAGATCAAACAAAGATCAGTCTCCTAAAACAGCTGGGCATTGTAGTTTTTAGCAGACTTTATGTGTGCATACGTGCATTTGTTAGGGACTATTTTCAGCCATGGATGAACACATGTTATGGTGAGTATTTCCAGCAGCAGGTGACTCAAAATTAAATTAAGTGTTAAGCAAAAGGAGGAACATGTCATCCTGCGCAACAGAGTTGCTCAGCGGTGTATTTTTTATTAGTTTCTGATTAACAACGGAGCTCTATAGCACACAGGAATATGAGACAAGGCTGTTTTTACACAGACAAAACTTGTTAGTGGGATGCATTGCTGTTTCTTGACTTTTAACGTGACCTGTAATTAAAAAAAATATATATTAAAAATAATTCAAAAACTAGTTTAAAAGAGTTAAAAGAGAGAATTAAACAAACAAGACACAACATGTTGGAGACAGCCATGCTAATATTTGCTTTCAGTCTTTATGCTAAGCTAAGCTAATCACCGCCTCTGCACAAAAGCAAATAAGCATGCTTGTCAAAATAGCAAACTATTTCTTGAATAAATAGCTTTATTTAACATTTACAGATTAAAATTAAATCAAAGTATACGTTTTATGTTTGATCAGTTACTCACAAATCTTGTCAATAATTAACAAATATAGCAACTATGTACATGTTAGTTGATTGTACAGAACAACAACTTACTATAAAATAATACTAACTATAAATAGACTATATGTATACAGTTTTATGGCCGATAAAAAATGTTGGCTAAAGTAAGAATAAATTATCTAAAGGTTATAGAATACTTTCAGCAGATTTCTGCTTCTCCAGTGCTGTTCTCCATCCTTTCCTCCCTAAGCTGGTGCACACAAAATACAGATAACCTCATCTGTTATTTTCTTTTTCATGAATAATATTAAAAAAAAAAAAAAATACAAACAGACAAAATAAAACAGTGATAAAGTTAAGTCTTTGTGATATCTCTGCTCAGCAGGATACTAATAAGAAAGTCAAAAATGTCCAAATCTCCATCCTATATGCCCTCGTGGTCTTATGCCACGTCGTCATAGTCCTCTTCATCATCTTCAACTCCAATGTCATCGTAGTCCTCACTGGAGGCGTTGTCTTCTGCTGGATCTGGATCTTGGTATGGCGGAGGAGGAGGGAGAGTCGTCTCAGCATCCACTTTCACATAATCAGGCATGTCTTCCTCGTAGTCGGGTTCTGCCTGCACGTAGTCGGGCTTGCTCTGTTTGTAGTCGGGCTCTGCCTGCACGTAGTCGGGTGTGCTCTGTTCGTAGTCGGGCTCTGCCTGCACGTAGTCGGGTGTGCTCTGTTCGTAGTCGGCTGTACTCTGTTCGTAGTCGGCTGCGCTCTGTTCGTAGTCGGGGACGGCCTGCTCGTAGTCGGGTACCTCTGCCAGATTCTCATAGCTCTGGGCCTCTAAATGAACAGATTTTATATTCAGTTTATTATTACGTACAGTGTAGTAGTCTGGTGATAGATTGCAGTAATTATGTGACTGTGTGATGGGAGCTTGATTAATTCAATGTATGAGCTGGTTAAGTAAAATAATTTCAGGAAACATCATTCAGTGTAGCAAATCTCAGAGGAGAATGAGAATGTTGCAATGATTTTTGTTTTCTCTCTCGAATTAATCATGGCATTAACATAACAAAGTTTCGTTATTTTGACATCTCTGGAAAATTATCCAACTTATTAACATTTTTTATGTCGACATAATGACATACACAGTTTGATTATAATAATAATTAACTCATTATCACGGGCAGAGGAAAATAAACAGAGGAAATAAAATGTATGAATGCATGACCACTTGGGGCTCCCGTATTTTACTTTCTCTTCAAACATCTCTGACAGTTTTAGTCCAAATAAAATGCACTGAGCCTTCCATCTTCACTCAGCACTGCTCTTTTTTTCTCTCCTGACAGGCTATTTGTCTAAGAAACGCAATATGTCATGAGTTAACAGACCATTAGTTAGAAAAAAGAAAGAAACCAAATTTAAAGACATGTTTTAAAATGTAATAAAGCAATTCTTGACAATGTAACTACAGGTTTTCGAAGGTAATCTGAGCTGACTGTTGGGCAATAGTGTCAATATAAATTTAGTATTTTTAGTATACGTACTATACCTTTTGGAGTAGGCTTAATTTTGTCATTTTGGGCCACAGCTTTCACTTAAAGAAATAGTTCAGCATTTTTGGAAATACACAAATTAATTTGTTTTCTGGTGGAGCACTGAGTTGTTTAAACTGCACAGACACGTGAGACGTTTTCAGCTGTTTTACAGGCACAGTAACTTCCTGGAGTTGGTTGCCGGTTGTCTGGCAACTGCTCAGAGTCAGGAAGTTGAGTCAGCCAGCTGCTAGCATGGCTGAAAGTATATAGAAAAAGCCATTTTTTCCATAAACGTTGTGGGGGGGAAACACAATAAGACATCAAGCTAATCTTTAACGCATATTACCCGACTAATGTTAACAGCAATGATTCAACATTTTAACTGGATCACGTTTTTATGTTTTTCACACATTGCTAGTGTTTAAGTGCTAATGTTCAGTGTGTAATGTTGCTATAAAAGACTCATGATAAAACTAACCTTGGCCAGTACTTGAACATTTCTATCGCTGTAATCACTGTAAATAATTACTGCATGTGTTTTATAGACAGCTGCAACCCTCCTTTTGATTACTCTGACCATCATCTAGACTCTGATTTCACAATGCATGGGTGCACTGGCAGGAATCTGCCCTTTAGTTTGCCAGATTTTGCAGTCATCAGTGGTCACGGTTGTTGGTGTTGTCAAGACAAACTTGCCCACAGACGTAATACACATCTAAAATTTTTGCCCTTTAAAGCTTGGTTCATCGTCAGATTGCAGATAGGATGGGATTGTGTAGTCAGCTCTTGTGATAATGTGGTGAAACGTGTGGGTGGCATGTGGTTCAAAAGAAAAAGGGGGGTTTTTGAGAGGAATTTGTTGCCTATACGATCCATTTTGAGATCCAATAGTCTTGCCTGCTGTAAGAAACTGTGTCCGTGGAGGTAAAGGTGGATTGTCGGTTTTATGGTAGGTCTCCTGGTATTTGTTGCTCCTGAGAAGACAAGAAGAGAAATGTTGAAGTGTATGTTTTGTGGTGAGGTTCAATGTAGAAAATCTGACCAGAAGGCTACCAGTTCCACATTTTGGGAAATACCCTTATCCGCTTTCTTGCCAAGAATTGGATTCTTAGACCTACTTAGTATAGCTACAGTCGGCAGCTAGTTAGCGTAACTGACTATAAAGACTGAAAAAGGGGGGAAACCTGGCCTGTGGCTCTACAACAACACATCTAAATAGTCTAATATATGACACACCCCATGATACCACACCGTGATGTCTTAGCACTTCAGCTTTGATGGATTAAATGAGCTTCTGATGTGCTGGAAGGAGCATTTATTTTATTTAGCTTACTTTTGGACAAACCCAGGCTAGCTGTTTCCCCCTGTTTCCAGTCTTTGCGCTAAGCTAAGCTAACCACGTCATATTTAACGGAGAGACATGAGTTTTGTATCAAACTGTCGGCAAGAACGTGAATAAGTGTATCCCCGCTAGTGTAAAACCATTTTGATTTAACAGTACACTGCACAAGAAAAATCCACCTATTCGAGTGAGAAACATCTATATACAGTATATTATGATATATTACTGGACGCTGAAGTCAGATCTTCTTTGAAGCGTTGTGAGTCTGTGTTTGGCTGTGAAAAACAAAACAAAAGAACAGTTAAATTCAAGCTACAAGAAGAAGAAATTAATACAATATCAAATTACATCCAATCTCTGAGCAATACGAAAGACCATTATTTTATACGACAGGATTTTAAGACCATGTAATGTGGTTCTAAGTGGGACATAATCATGAGAAAACTCAACATTAAATCCTGTTTTGTGTCTCAATTTACAGTATTTATGTTCACACATGCACAATCTTTTATCTCCGCGTGTGCTTTTACTTTTTACTTATTTAACCATCACCCTAAAGCACCATTGAGTGTCTTTGCTGCTGCAGCCCAGTTTCCCTACAAGGATTAAATATTAATCTAAGTAAACGAAACACAGAGAGTAGGCCTACCCCTTATAATAGCAATTCATAGAATTCGTAGTATTATTTCCCCACATATTACACATATTATACATAGGTAGCCACAATGACAGTGCATTAAGTTAGATTTTTCTTTCTGTTCTGTATGTTTCTGGTCTGTGGTAGTAAAGTGTTTTTTCAGTTAACTAAAAAAACAGGTAGTTGTTGACACCGAAAGTGAAACTAATATAGTCAACTGCTCACTTCTCTCTGTAAATTCAACATTTATGCGAAATCCATTGTGAAGTAGAACATCAAAAGTGGCTGTTTGTATGCCACTGCTGTTCTGCTGACCAGTGGTGGAAAGTATCTACATTTCACGCTGCTTCGTACTTCATATTGTTACTCCACTACAATTTAGTGTTTCAGAGTACTTTTTTCTATGTCAGATTGTGCACAGTTATGGATTAAAATAATTCAAATTAGCTCTACTTGAACAAATATAACAGTAAAGTCTGTTACTGAAGGAGCTGCCCCCACAGTCTCATGCAGGGCGGAGCGGAGCTGTACTGATGGATGTCAGCTTTACTAACATCCTCCTCTCCCACACGTCCACTGTGGAGTTTAGGGGACAGTCCAGGACAGAGCTGACCAAGAAAAATACCAAAAAATTGATATACTGAAGTGAAACACCTCAAAATTGTCCTGAAGTTCAGTACTTATAGATAAATTATATGTTTTATTTTTGAATTTATGATTGTCACTATTGAACTATTGTTATTCATCATCGTTATTATTACTTATTTAGTTCCATTCAAAAAGTTTATTATGAGCTCAGGGAAACAGATTTCATTATAACTGTTATTGTATCATATTTATATGTGACAAATAAATTAAATTTAGTATTCTTAGTTACACTCCACCACTGGCTGCTACGCATGTGATGAATACTGGGAGCTAAAGCTAAGTGGAGCTAGCCGTAGCTACTGGCTGGCAGCATAGCCTTTAACAAAGGCTAACCATTAATGCTAGCTGGCGAGCCATGTGCCAATGGACAAAAGTCATTTTGTATTTATCAGTTTATTTAATGTGTGTAAGAAGTAACCACAGAGGAACGACAGTGATATATTGTGATTCATGACAAAATGCCCTGCTGGTGTGTTGACACATAAATAAAGCTGTTTTTGGGCTAAAATAAGTTTGGTGTCTTATTTTTATATAATTTATTAAACCACTTCTTCTTTAAAGCTCAGCTTTGATTAACTACGTGCTTAACATTGTAGTTGTTTTGCATGCTGTACATTTTAGATTTTTGTTTGCCGTACTTGTGTCTGTCCTTTTGATTTAATTTGTGGATTGTTGTTTTATGTATTATATTTGTTTTATGTAAAACATTTTGTAAAGAATGCTATATTTGTTGTGCAGACTTTTTTCTGCTCCGTTAGTAGAAACCAGTATCTGTTAGTGGAAGCTATTATTAGATATTATTAGTGACACAACTTCAACTCAGGTCACAAGTTCACATCAGACTCATCAAAGTTACTCTTTTGATTTGGCAACTCGTTCCATAAAATGTGTGTCTTAACACCACGTACATGTACAGTACAGCAGCACGATTTTCACTGAAACTACTTTTCAGTTTTAACTAAAACTGTTGATGTAAAAATACTGCATAAAGTTTTTTAAAGATTTTTTTTCATTTTTTTGTTGTTTTATATTTGTTTTAATATTGGACATTTTGTTGTTATTGCTTTTGTTGCCTTTTGCACAGTTTTATGTTGCTTATAGACTTATAAAACTTTAAATTTCACTTCACAGCCTGAGATGTGACACATAAAAAAACCTTAAATCACTGAATCCACTACCCTCTGAGCTCACAGGCTAATATAAAGAGAAAAACACTGTCACACACAAACCCAAGTTCTGTATGTGTTACCACTCATCACAACACTCATAACACAAGCATCGTGCAGTGTTACTGGCATTTCAATTATAATAAAAGAAGTCTGCGAAAGAACGGGAAAGAGAAGGGAACATTTCTGTTTTGGCATGCAAATGATGCCACATCAAGTAACTTCTGATAAATGTGTCAGACAGAGATTCAACTTACCTGCTCTGGATATGCACTTGTTGATGAGTAGGAAGATTAGGCTGATCACCAGACTGACAAAAATCATCCCAAGTATCACAAATAACCAGATGTATTTGCGCAAAAGATCCATGGGAGCTCTGGTCGAAACCACACAAGATTGAAGAGAAAAGAGCAATCACATTGACGCTGAAACAAGAAAACATCTGAGCTGCTGCTTTTCAGTATACAGCGCTGATGATCGGAAAGAAGAGCAATCACCACTTCCCCTTTTTGTGTGTTGACTAAGAGTTATGGTTATTTTGGTATTACTGTTATCTTTCTGAGAATCAAACATGCCCCCTTACCATCCCTTGGGATGTATCACAAATATGTGATAGTTTTTGCAGTTGCTCAGCTGTACTTGACATAAAATGATAAAGGAGCTGGCAGTTTTCAAATGAACTGTTTATGTCAGCTGGAAAGACATATTTACGTTCCAAGCGAGCAGAGTGATGTATGTGCTATTTATACAGTTTATCTGTCTACCCCATATCCTCTCTGTACAACAGCTTCCTGCCAACGGGCAACAAAAAGACAGCAAATAAGAGGCAAGTCTGACAAATACTGCTGATTCAGAATTAAGTCATGCTATATATATATATATATATATATATATATATATTTTTTTTTTTTTTTTTTTTTTTTACACATGGTGGCACGTGTAAAATAAAGTTATCATTTTCTTCAGCACCAAGGAGCTTTTATAGTTCATGTTAGGCCAAATCTTGACTACAGTGATATTTCACCATAAATCAACTTCTTCTTTCCAAATACTCAGAATATGTCTTACCTTTTCAGAAAACTTCACTGCTGGGTCAAAGTGAAACTGTCTCAGTGAATGGTTGATGATAGTGGATGTCGATTTATGGCGATAGTCATCGTGTATCGTATTTGCATGACAGTTTCTAATTTTCTTAGTTAACCAAAGCAATGAAAACTCAAATGGCTCTATCTCCTCCCCATCTTCTGCCATGCTCCAGTGACCACAGCATGGGTGTGTGAGTCAAACCAGTATATGAAATGTACACATCTGTGTGAAGACTTGAAGTGTGCTCTGAGGGAATTTGTGATGATACTCCCCACTCGGTGTCTCTGGTATTAAAGATGTCCAAACCAATATTTTTTCCCCATTGCTGTCAAAGTTTTATGACAGTTTATATCAAAGCCTGAGCAGACCCTAAGGTTCATCTCTGAGTCTCTTTATATTTTCAGTTCCTCTTAAATTTAGCATTATGTTGCATTGGTTTGCATCACCATTGCATCAATCTGAATGTGGAGCTTGATAATAAATAACTAACTAATAAAATGTATGAAACTTTAACTTTTATTTTGAAAGGTGCTACCGGAATCATCCAAGTTAGCTAGATTTACTATAGGTGTTACCGGAAGTGGGTCTTTTAAACGTTAGCGCAAAATAGTAAATTGTGTAAAATTATTAGGACATGGCTGTGTAAGGTAAGTATCGACTCGAAAACGTTTATTTAAGTTTAATTGTTTATTATGCTCTTTATTTTTTATACTGGTACGCGATACGACTTAAAAACAGTCGTCATCGAGCAGTGACGATTTGGATTTTATTTTGAAAGTTCAGCCGGAGGACGCGCTCTTCACCCTCGCTAGCTTAACACTAGTTGTGATGTTAGCCTGTTTTCTTGGACACTCCTAGCGCTTATCCCACTTCACTGGTAATTGCCTCAAGCCCCCCCTCAGGAAACCATGGCCGAGCAGGCCTCGGGACCCCCTCTGTCGTCCCAACATGACGGTAAATTTCTTGTGTTTGTGGGGGTTTTGTGGTGGGAGTGTTGAGGGCTGGGAGCAGCGAAGCCAGCGGCCTCTGCATCCTTGACAACATTAGCTAGTTAGCATCCTCAGGGCGACGTGTCACTGGCTGTCACTGGCTTATATTCAACATTTAACACTACGCAGTTGCTGCATGCACGAATATCGACTTTAACTAAGTTGCTGGTGGTCGTTGAAGCTTCATATTGCCGGACAGGAGCTATGTGCGATGGCATCCTAATATAACCAAGCTAACGTTGTTTTCTCTAGCTGGTTAGCTCGTAGCTTGAGCTGACGTTAGTCCGACTAATGTGATCTAAAGGTCGGCACTGGCCTCTGTTAGCCTGGCCCAGCCTTGTCAGTGTTTAACATGGATCATATGGATCTCATCAGCCCATTACTATGTGCTGTGTATGGCCTGCACACCCGGGGGTTGGACCATAATACAGGAGGTTGATCTTGCAGGAGGTTTCTCCCTCTGGTTCCCAAACAGGGGTCCGAGGACCAGCTTGGGGTCCTGCAGGGAATCTGTGAGTGAGTGAGTGCAAACTTAACAAATACCCATGAATATAGTTGATATGAGCAGGCGTTGAAGCTTTGTGGCAGCACACTAATGTTTAGCTTTACATTAAATGCAAAGAGCTTTAACGTGCATCACTTTAACCTGAAGTAACTCCAGAGAGCCACACAATGATGTGATTCACTGCCTGCTACAAGGATTAGAGAGCAGTCGCTCTTTGTTTGCAGAACATTTTCATGCCATGTAGAAATCCTCCATTTCATAATTTGAGCGAGCTTTATGCATCAGTGTCAGTGTTATGGACGAGTGTAATCACATAAGGCACCTGACCTCCAACATGTTCTGCAGATCCCGTATGTTGCCTAGGTGTGCAGCGGGTTCCCCGTGCTTTTAATATGTGACACTTTAGTCAATTACAATCGAAGAAGTGAGCGGTGAGTTTAAGTTATGCTTTCCCCAGCAATAACAGGGCAGGAAAAGAAGAATCGCACCTTTTTTTTAGAAGGTTACCGCTCACCAGTATGGCACATAATCCCCTCAGGGGCCGAACACCTGCAGTGACACATCCTCAGTTTCCTTCTTTCACTTTTATAAAACTGCTCATGTGTTTGTCTGTAGTTGAAAAACAAAGTGAATGCATTGTAATCGTGAGCCCACGACCTTTCCTCAGGCGTCAGTCGTACAGTTAAAGTCTACAATTGTTGCATCCATCTGGGCAAGAATGTAATTTTTGGCTCTGTCTTTTTTTTATATACATATTATCTTATTTATCTTTAAAGACTGGTTCATTTCTTTTAAAAATGTCTTTTGCATCTATAAAAACTCTCCAGCACACGCTCTCAAACTGCGATACGAGTACACAACCTTCCTGTAGTAGTACTTTGGAGAATCTCAAACCATCTGCAATGAGATTAATTCAGATATGATTGGAAGGTAATTACTAATGCATTACTGAAATATCTTGTTTCAGCATCAGCCCGATATGTCGTCATTTTCATTCACAAAGTGCGAGCGTGCATCCACGACTAAACGTGTGTGGTTGGATGACTTATGAGTTTGTTCTTTTTATGTTCGGTGTGAACGATGTACAAGTAGTCGTAAAATGATAAAATGGTTTCTTATGAGGTGATAACACAGTAAATGTCAGGCGTGTAGCATGCTTAGTGTTTAGTTGCACATACCTTTAGTACTACAAATGCAAATGAGGTTAAGTCAGCTCTAGATTCACCTGCAATTAAAACAGTATTTCCATCACAGTGTTGATTCTGTATGTAATGTAAAGCCTCTCTGCTTCTGTTTCCCCAGCCTACTTATTTTTATTTAATATTTACCCAGTATACTGATTCTAGATGTTGCCACATTCGTGTGTGACTGCTGTGTAGCGCAGTGATATTGAGCTTCTTTCCTATTTGCGTCTGTAGATTGTCTTCTGTTTAATTAAGGTCTTTGTTTACATAGATATTCATGTGATCTTTGTGCATTCCTAAACTAAATAAGGGAGTTTTTCATTCCGGCGCAGACAGTGCAACAAGTCAACAGAAGTCTGTTTGGTTAGACGTCACTTTAAATCCACATGAGAAAGTACACCGTCCTGCATGCTAAACTTCACCCAGAGCTTGTGTTGGATATATGTTGAGCATGTGCTGGATGGAATTTATGCTTTGGAGTTTGTTCAGCTCTCACATGATCGCAGTGGAGTCATGCTGAACCGCCCTGCTGCTCGGACTAGTAAACCTTTCCATTTGTCTGTCTGTGTTCGCGGATATCATCATCATCACCGTCGTCTCTCTCCGCCCGGTCTGCTGGTTTTGAATAAGAGGAAATAAATGAGATGTAAACAACAGTGAATGTAGGAAAACCACGAGACTTGAAGCCAGTTTGTTCATATTAAGATTAAGTTTAAGTTTTGGATTAATAATCATGATTTATGTTATATGACTTCTTTATCAAAATTTATATAGAAGTATTTGTTTGAGAAGAAGTTACAAATGATTTTGTGATTGGCTGGGTTCATTCATGTTTAAGTGATCACAACTGTAGTCCACCGTGCTGTTCACTGACCACACACCCGTTATTTAACCTCGCTCCGCAACAAGAAGCACGAAACACTGTACGAATCACATAACAGTACAGTCATATTACACATTAAATTCAGCAGGAGAAACTCTGCTACAAGCACATATAAGTCATATTTACACACACCAGACACAACTCCAACGCCAAGCAAATTAATTATCAAGTGTCAAGATCTGTATAGCGTCAAGTGTTTCAAGTGTGAATTTTCATTAGGCGCAAATTAAATCTTTCATTTCTGTCGTGTGCCATCTTAATTTACTCTGAGCAAGTGACATACTGATACTCACACATCAGAACAAACGTCACAAGTGTTCCCTTTATTATGACACCAAAATAATAATAATTATTAATAGACCTTGTAGTTCGTATATCATATACAGTGTCAAAAAACTGTAGCTGACACTGCTGAGAGCTTCTCTCTGACTTACTCTGTGTGTGCTGCTTGCCACAGTTTTGTAAATTGCGGTTCACTTTTCTGGATCAACTTTGCAGTGACACCAATATATATTACCACAAGCTTTTTTTCTAGTATTATTTTAGATATAACTGTGTCATTTTGACCTCGTTGTGGGGTGGTAGATGGTATCTTTTACAGAATACCTCAATATTACAATAGAACAATATTTCTGGTGTGTTAAAGGCATGTTTATGTCCAAGAAATTGTTCAAAACGCTCAGTAATAGTGGGTATGTTGGCCAAGCGGGTGGAGGGTTTCACTCTTTATTTAACTTGGCTAGTATAGTCTGATGCTGTGGTTCACAGTCTGCTGGGGGTCGGGACTCCTGCAATGCTAAACAAGAATTTATTTTGCAAGCTGTTGCTATTAAAATAATTCAAATAATCTTGTTATTTATTTTCTCGGTTAATCAGTTGGTCTATAAAATGTCAAGTTCCTTGAGCCCAAGCCTACATCTTGTTCTTGTTCTGTCCAAAAAATCATCTAATAACCAAAGATATTTAGTTTCCTCTCACAGAAGAGAATGAGCAACATCGCAGTCACATTTTAGAAACTGAAAGCAGCTGGAAAAATTAATGAAACCATTATTTGTCTGTTAAAATTATTGATTGTTCTAGTTTTTTTTTATCATACATTGCAACTGAAGTGATGAAGTGATGAAGTTTAATTTGCACATTCTCGTCTTTTAACTTTATGTAACAAATAGTTGATTAATTACAGCCCTGTGTGCTGCTGCTGTTGTTGTTTTTCAGAGGTGCTCCAGCAGCGAGTGGCCGCTCTGGAACAGGAGAGGGCCGAGTTCATCAAACTCAAGCAGCAGCTGGAGGCCGAGTTCAACCAGAAGCGAGCCAAGTTCAAAGAGCTCTACTTGTCCAAGGAAGGTATGGATCCCTCAATCATGCCAGCTCACTGGGATAGAGCTTCCTTAGTGAGGAAGGAATTATCCCTTTTTTCCTTTTTTTCCTTTTCCTGCTGCCTTTCTGTTCTGTTCCTGCACATTTGCGCCCCGCTCCATCAATCACGTTATCCCTGATCCGTTTTGTCCCCCCCCCCCAGAGGAGCTGAAGAGGCAGACCGCGGCACTGGAGGGCGCCCAAGCTGAGTTGAGCTCCATCCAGGACCAGCTGGCTCAGGCTCGGTCAGAGATGGAGACCATCAAAGCGGTGGCCACCGTGTCGGAAAACACCAAGCAGGAGGCCATCGACCAGGTCCGCAGCCAGTGGCAGGAGGAGGTGGCCTCGCTGCAGGCCATCATGAAAGGTAAACTGCTCTTACAATGCAAACCTCTCACATGGTATCATTTAACAAAGTTATTAAATACAGCACATATTGTAAGTGTGCTGTGGAAAGATAATAAAAAAACATCTCCTGGTGTAAATTATATTCATTATTCCCAGATTTTTATGAGTGTTCTGATTGGCTCTGATAGCATTAGCAATGAATTGGTCCAGACTGAGAGCCAGACGAGGCTGATTTTTTTAGTTTCCAGCGATAGTTGGCAAAAGATGTTTAAATGAAATTTGCAGCCGTATCTTTCTTATTTAGCGTGCATGTTTATCATAGCGCTGCTAAATTGAAGTGGACAGCGGGAGCTGGTCTGTATTTGTGCGAGTGAGGAAACCAAGACTGATACAGGAGAAGGGAGTGATAACTTAAATGTTTTATGTGACGTGGCATGAAGAGAGTAGAGAGGCGGCTGAATGTAGGCATAAAGAGGAAGTTGTAAAGCAGTGAAGAACCACTCAGAACAGACAAACCAGCAGTGCTTCTATCCTGACTCTATAAAATAGAAATCAATAATCTCGATTTAAATTCTTTTTTTCCCAACAGAAACGGTGCGCGAGTATGAGGTCCAGTTTCACCAGCGTCTGGAGCAGGAGCGAGCCCAATGGAACCAGTACCGCGAGGCAGTGGAGAGGGAGCTGGGTGAGCTGCGACGCCGCCTCACTGAGGGCCAGGAGGAAGAGAACCTGGAGGACGAAATGAAAAAAGTAGGCTGAGATCTGAGAATTGTTACATGAACATGTGTTGTCAACAGTTTGACCAAGAGATAATTAAAACACAAACACAGGATTACAACTTGGAAAATGTCTCAAAAGAGTCCTGAATCATGTTTTTGGCTGACAAAACACAGTTGTAACACAGTAAAATCATGTTTTTGCGTCTGAAATGAAGCATATAAGAGAATTTTAATTTGTTTAACCGTACACGTGCGTACATTTTTAATGAGGGAGTGTAAAACCTTTTTAAAGGCCCAGGAGGATGCAGAGAAGCTGCGTTCGGTGGTGATGCCCATGGAGCAGGAGATCGCAGCTCTGAAAGCCAAGCTGACTACAGCCGAGGACAGGGTGAAGGAACTGGAGGCCTCGAAGGTTAGTTGACACTAAATCAATGATTCCTCTTGGAAAACGAGGATCTAAAGTGATGGGTAACTGTAGATGATAACTGGGTGCAATATTAACCAGCCACGGCAGCTGCTCTT
This sequence comes from Protonibea diacanthus, assembly GCA_028641955.1. Taxonomy (NCBI): domain Eukaryota; kingdom Metazoa; phylum Chordata; class Actinopteri; family Sciaenidae; genus Protonibea; species Protonibea diacanthus. The sequence goes on from CM053990.1 coordinate 14,860,029, forward strand.
TCTAAACTAAATTGAATTTGTTTCATTATATTAGAAGTTGAAAGCATTTCTGCTGTTTCAGACACTCAGAAGTTAAAGTAGCTTCCATAAAAGATCTGATGTATAACCAAGAGGCAGCTTTTTAATTTTATACTTCATTTGTTCTCTAAACTGGGTGCCTGCAGCTCAAAAATAGACTTTAGCCTTATTAAGAAGTCTTACATTTAATTTACAAAGGCTTAAATACATTTTCCTACACTGTTAGCAACACTGTTGGCTAAAAATGTTTTGTTTGTCATGGGTAATATTTGTTGAATAGCAGTATAAAATAAAGCAATCTTCTCACTACTGTTGCAAATCCATATCAGTGCACAATCCGCAGTGATTGGGCTCTAACTGCTATGCCATTGTTCTAGACTACCAAGATCAACAGATTATTGGTTTTATGCCCTGACAGCTGTACTTTATTCTTCTTTACAAAGGTACACTGCATGATTTCAAGTGTGGTGGTACCACGTATCGTTGTACAGTGCCACAGTCACAGAAAACTGCTTCATGCTAGAAGGGGTAATTAAGTTACTTCAGTCGGTCGTAAGGTGGCTAGTTAAGTTTAAGAGTCACTGAAAGGCTTAGTGTTCGCTGTCAGAGAAGAGAAAATGCGTCATTTCTACCTGCGTTCTTCACAGCAGCAGTTATGCGAAACATTGCTCACCTCGGATAAACGTTGGCAGCGGAAACACTGAACTAGCTAGTCCGTTAAAGGCGGGGGACATGGTGTCAAGTTGAAAAGCGAAGCTGCAGCCGACCAGTAAGCTACGCTGTGTCATCTTTGAAGTGTCAGAAAGGAAAAAAAAAAGTGTGATGTGATATTTTTTTATTGTACTACTTGAAATTATTATTAAATAATAATAATCCTACAGTGATCTGAAGTGTGTACACTCATAAGACGTCTGCATTTTATTTCATTGCAAGCACAAAATAAAAAATATTGAACCTAAAATGTATTTTAGTGTCATAAGCACACAGCCTCTTGTAGGTGTGAAAAATGACTGCTAAGTGTCAGCAGTTTCAGTTTTCATAGATGCCACTGGTTGTAGCTTAACCTTAAAAAAGTTAAAAAGCAGTGCAGCCGGCCATATTAACTATTCTATGAGTGTAGAGACGGACAGAGGAAAGTTTCAACATTTTTGGTGTTTTTTTCATACTTCAATGCCACTTTGAAAATGTGACTTTCAACTTTAATGTTCTCGTTGTAGCTGCAGTGGGCAGATTTTTTTTTTTTTTTTTCAAAGGAGAAGCTCTGATAAAAAAAATTTTTATGTGACCTGCCCAACAGCAGAAGGACACAGCTACAGAAGAGCTGGTGAAGCAAATGGATCAAATGGACATCCAGTTTATAGATCATGGCTAGGAAGGCAACACTTCAAAAGTTTTATAATTTATCTCTCTGCTGTTTGATTTGCTACAAATGCCCCCTTCAAAACCACTGCCTTCTGTAATACTCACCGTAACATCTGATGGAGACATTTGACAGAAAATGAACCCAAGTTTGTCATTTTCATTCGCAGGTGAAGGAGCTCAATCACGTTCTTGAGGCGGAGAAGTCGTGTCGTACGGACCTGGAGATGTACGTGGCCGTGTTGAACACTCAGAAGTCTGTCCTGCAGGAAGATGCAGAGAAACTACGGAAAGAGCTCCACGACGGTACTTTGTTATACTTTTTATCAAAGCCCTTCGATAAACAGAAGACTCTCGGTTGCGTACAGGTGAAGTTGTCAGATTAAGTTTTTGTAAAATCTCGCAACAGTTGTTGCAGAGCTCTTTTCGGCATTGAGTCCATTTTTTCAAAAGTTAATTGTACGTGCAGCAGTGTCACTTTTCATGTTAATCCTTTAATTAGTTAATGGGTGAGGTGAACTGAGCTGTTAGAGGAAAACTTGCCCAAAACCTCAGCAAAAAAAAGGTAAATGCGAATGTACTGGGGTTAAATGTGCCAGTACTAGGCTTACTGATAAAATACAGTATATGACTCTTAGTTATTTACATTATTAAAGGAGCATGTGAAATAATATTTACTGTGCGTATGAAAATGTACACATTTTAATGCAGTGTTGTTTCTCTCTCTCTCTCTCTCTCTCACATTCTTTCTCTCTCTCTTTCACACTCTCTCTCTCTCTCTCTCTCTCTCTCTTTCTTCTGTCTCAGTGTGTCACAAACTGGAGTTGGAGCGACAGCAGCACAACCAGCTCAAACACACATGGCAGAGAGCCAACGACCAGTTTCTGGAGTCCCAACGCCTCCTCATGAGGGACATGCAGAGGATAGAGAGCGTGCTGTCATCAGAACAGCTCCGCCAGGTGGAAGAGATGAAGAAGAAAGACCAGGTACACACACACACACACACACACACACACACACAGAACCTCACAGAGATCTGTTATTGCCTCAGTGTTACAACACTTCACTGTGTTTGGAGTGATAAGAGATCTGACAGTTTTTTTCAGTGTTCACTCAGCAGATTGGGCCACTGGTTTGACAGATAATTTAGTTTCATCTTTTCAACTGAGACATGTAATCTTCCGAGCAATAATGAAATGAATCTGTTGAGCTGTGGTGTGATTGCAGAGTGAGGAAAGGTCATTCGGAAGTGAGGTGATGTTGAAGCAGAGGATCTTTTTAGTTTGTTAATGGCCTCTGACTTTAAGGGCTGCACAGAGACAAAAATCATCAAATAGCTGTATGGATCAATGTGAGGCAGTTTGGGATGGTGGTGATATGACACAGGATCTTATCCTGTCAGCTATTCCAGATAATACAAGATTTTATTGTTAAGGGAGAGCTGATAAATTATCACTCAGTAGCAGAAAATTTCTATTATTATGCATTATTCCAATCATGAAATTATAGGCCAGGGGATGCCCTGGTAGCTCACCTGGTAGAGTGTGCACCCCACGTGCAAAGGTAAAGCCTGACTATTGTCCAGTCAGCATAGTCATCTATATCACTCTGTATTGGTTTGTTTACATATCGTGGGTGTTTGTCAAACCCTTTACAAGTACCACCATCATCACAGATGTTATAATAAAGGTTATAATATAGGTCGACCCTCTTCAGCTACGGACAGTTTACGCAGTTTTTGAATCCTGAATGTAACCGGTTCAAGAACCAGAGATAATTTGGTGAACTCCTGATTTGCGCTCGTCTTCCAAATGATTGTTTTTGAAACATTCATTTTACCCTCACTCACTATCTCGCCATCACGTTTTTATTCATAACTAATCATGAGTCTATGCGTGCTACATACATGAACGTGACTACTTATTACAAATTAGATTGCAGCGATCTCATAGCTTATTATAAGTTTGAAATTTTGCACTATTTCGATACTATATTTTCAAATTTGTTTAATCTTATCTATTTATTTTTTTCCACGTACCACTAGGGGGTGGTCATGTATCGCCAGTGGTACACATACCATAGTTTGCAAACCGATGTGCTAGTCAAGAGTTCATGTGAAGTCAGGAAATAGAAGTAAGAGGATATAAAATACCACGATCTCTGCGATACGCCTGAAAAGTAGATTGTGGACGCCTTAGATCAGGATCTCGAAAAAAAAAATCAAGATTACTCACCCTGATGAATAAAGTACAGGTTATGAACTTCTTACTAATGTGAATTTATCACTCATGAGAAGCAGGTCATTGCTGGTTAGCATACCATTTTGAAAACGTTATTATACTGCATATGTAACCCATTCCCACTTGATTTAATTTCTCATATTAAGTTATGTTGTTTATTTGATTCGACACAAGCTCATATGTGTGGGATAATACACAGAATGGGCTGATATAATCATTAATAAACATATAGTTAAGTTAATTATCGTCTAAGTAAGGGACTGCGTTAGATTTTACAGGTGTACCTAATAAAGTTAGTCTACTAAATGTGAATCTGAGTAGATCTAATAAAAAGAACAATTAAATAAATGATGTTAAAACGTTTTATTTGTTTACTCTCCATTCAAGGAGGAGGATGAGAAAGAGAGGCTGAGCCAAGTGAAGGAGCTGCACGAGGAGGATGTGGGAGACAACACGGAGCCTCTGGAGGATTTGTTCCTCGGGCTGAGCGTCGAGGAGGTATGAGCATCATGTAAAGTGATATGTCCAAGAGGAGAACAGAGCAGGCTATTATCGTCTTACGTCATATTATATTCCCTTTGAGTAATGCGATCTTCAAACAGGCAACGTGGCACCTTCACTTTTGTCCTTGTGTATTGTGTTTCTAGTGTGATAAACCGACGCTGCTGCAACTGTAGAAAACAACCTTTTGTCTTCATATGAAGTTAACAGCAGCAGGGATTTCATACACAGTTAACATCTGGTTTGTCTAATATTTCTACATTTCAGTGTGATAAGTTACTTTATCTCATTGCAGAACATTAAAAAAACATTAATACTGTTACATATAAATGATATCATAATTATATGGCTTTAAGTCAGGCAGACAATGAACAGACTAAGCTGCATTTTAACCACCGCCTAAGTGTTAGAATTGGGCTGATTGATGTGCAGCTCAGTTAAGATAATTTCCTGAACGATCAAAACTGGCTGTTGGACGATTGGTTAGGTTTCTTGCAGTTTGAGCAGGTCCACACTCTGATTTCCTGTCATGGTTTCTGTCCCAAAGACCTTGTTAAACTCAGCTGGTTTGAATATTAAAGTTGTGACGTCTTGACTGACCCTGCGAGAGAAATGAAGCTGAACTTCGCTGCAGCTCACCCAGATGTCTGCATCCTCCAGCCATCTGAGGCGCCATATTTTTTCTTTTCTTATTTTCGTTCATGGTAGAATTACACAATAACACTGCTTTGTGTCAACATGGTTGTCTTTTTGAATAGAAGTAGACATGGTCAATAGACAGAAAACACACAAGGTCTTACAAAAATGTTAGATGTGTTTCTTTCCTCATAAAATATTTGCAACACCCTTAACCTTTGAACATTTTGAAACTTGCTTTGTTTACGTCCACTTTTACTTGCTTGCAGCCTTTTTCTTTCCAGCTTTTGTTGGCTGAGTTTCTTGGTGAATCTTTGCTGCCTGTATATGGGAATAGTATAAAATTATTGGTTGGAATGTGTATTTTGCATGAGCGTTCTTGTACGTTCGCACAAGACAAACATAAAAGGATCCGTTCATAAGACAGTTTAGTTAGTTAGTTTTACACAATATGCAAGATTAATAAAAAAGCATTTTTTATTTATACACACTGTAGAAACTCCTTATTTACCAGTTTCTCAGAACACTTATTTGCTCTTTCTCTCTCAGCCCCACACCAACCACAGCGCCCACGGCTCCATGCACTCCTTAGACACTGATGTAGTGGCAGGGGGGCCCATGGATCCCTACAAGGACAACCTGCGGAGAGTTCAGTCAACAGACAGCCTCGGCTCCTCGCTGTCAGTCCAGCAGGGACTCGGAGGCCACAACCACAAAGCCAAGTCAGCCAGCCACTTGGACGAGTCGGACTTTGGGCCCTTGGTGGGGGCCGACTGCGGGGTGACAGACAGTAGTTTTGGTGAAACTTCGTCCATCAGCTCCATTAAGCTGACGGCGAGTCATTTCCTGCTGACTAAAGACCAAGAGAAGGCCATCAAGGCCATGACGCCTGAGCAGGAGGAGACTGCATCGCTGCTGTCCAGCATCTCCCATGCCCCTGACACCGCCTTCCTACCGCCTTCAGGCTACAGACTCGTCAGTGACAGCGAGTGGAACCTGCTGCAGCAAGAGGTGCAGCAACGAGGCTTTTACAGAGAGTTTTAATACTTTGAATACAGCGCTTTGGTCCAAGCAATTTAGTTAGTTGAAGGTTTTCTTGTGAGCTGTAGATGATTAGTGATATTTACTGTAGTCTAATTTTCTTATTTTATTCTTTTTATTTGTTTGATTTTTGTTATATTTTTAGAGAGCAACATTTTTTTTTGAGAACAAAATGTCTTTGGTGAAAAAATCCATCACATGCATCCATTTCTGTATGTTATTTTGGTAGTCAAAGAAACTGATTACATAATGTTCGATCAATCCTCAGCACTCAACACTCCACCTGATGTTTCTCTGACATTGATCCCACTTGCTCTAATTTACGCATGGAGATCTGCAGTGTATGTCTCATTAAGATACTTGTTTGACTGACTTTGCACTCGCATAACCTAAAAAATATTTTGCAAGGCAGCTATTAGGAAGACATTTTATTAACAACAGCAACTTAAGGTCAAACTGCAACATTTGCATGAGAGGTATCATCAGTTTTAGAGAATGTGTCTTTGTTTTATGGAGCAATACTCTTTGCAAAAAGAAAAGTTATTTTTCCATGAATCTGGACCAGATTTTGGAAAGAATTCCGAGGAAATACCAGAAAGTCAGTACTCCGTGTTCAGTAGATCATTACACTTGATTCATGTTAATCTTTTTAATTAATCATCTAAACAGCAAACCCAAGTTTTTATAGATCATAGTTTCAAATCACTGTTAATAAACATGTCATATATGTGCCCTAATATTGTACCCACATTATTAGGTGTTAGGCATTACGTTATTAAATAATGGTTATTAAGTGTTTCCTGTTTTTCTTCTTGGTCCGCCATCAGGTGAAAAATGCTGGCAGGAAACTCGGCCGACGTTGTGATATGTGCTCCAACTACGAGAAGCAGCTGCAGGCCATCCAAGGACAAGAAGCTGAGACACGAGATCAGGTTTTTTTTTCGCTGTCTCCTTTTTACAACAAAGATTCTTTTGGAAGCATGATAGGAAATATTTAAAAATGTCTTCCAGGTGAAGAAACTGCAGGTGATGCTGCGTCAGGCCAACGATCAGCTGGAGAGGACGATGACTGAGAAACAGAATTTGGAAGACTCGGTCAAAGCAGGCAACGAGGAAACCACTGCTAAGGTTTGGACACAGGAAAATATATACATGACTTCAAGTGCTTTATGTGATACTGACAGTGTGGACTTTCAGGAGGTCATTCTCAATTTAAATCTGATAGCAAAGAATAATGACTGCAGGAAAATGAGACCTTTGGTTTATTATCTGAGTTGCTTTCTGCAGCATATGTTTATTCTTCATTTCACTGTATTAAATTACCAATGAACTCTGTAGGATGGTCTTAAGTTCCCACAGTTCTTTGGGTGATGTAAACAGGAAGTATAATGTTGTTGCCATGGATTCAGTATGTTAAGGCTGTGGGCTACAACTTGAGCACCATTTTTGAGCCTTTTTATCCTACATTCTGGCTAATTGGTTCCATTGAAGGTAAACCAAATTAGCTATTAGCAGTTCCTGTTTGCAGTGGACCCATGGATGTAGAGATAACTATCAGAGGATTTCTTTGATACAGAAGAAAACGTATAAACGCAGTGATTCTCATGCAAGTTATAGAGTTATAAGAAGTGTCTTTTAGGCTGATTTATGGCCGTTACAACATAATATATAATCAGAGATAACCATATCCTCGTATAGTTTAAATCGCACTGAATCTAAGCAGGCCAAACTTCCTAAGTAACTTACTGCAACATGCTCCCCCAGGGTTCTCTCAGTTTGAAAACCTCTGAGACACAAAACTGACTTATATTTTTATGTGTGATCAAAGAAATGATCAAGTATTAATGTTGTTACAGCCCCACACATCTAGCTAGATAGTTAACACTCGAGTTTCTTGGCAGTGAAACTGGAGAAACCACTTGTTCAGATTTGTACAGAATAATACTATTATTGTGACTTTATTATTGTAAAGGTGTTTACTTTGTGTTTTCATCTATGTGCAGGTGCATAACTAGTGCAGCTTTCTGCACCAGCAAAAGCACAGTGAGGTTTTCTTCTCATCTGTGGTTGATTGGTATTTAAAGACTTACCACAGTGGGAGGAAAGGTGCAGCAGAAGGGAGTGTAACTGGTGACCGAACAGAGTTTTAGTGATTAAATTCTGAGCAACTACACCCAAAATGATAGCAAAATAACCACACAGACTTATGTGCTCTGGTGCAAACCAAACGGGCAGTTTGCATCTTTGTATTCCAGACGGTTTCTGCAGGAGAAAGTCACCTCCTGAAGGTCAGTCCACACAGATAGCATAACGTAAACATATAAAAAATCTTATCACCCTTTACGTCCATTCCATCAGTCGTCTTACCTTATCCAAAAACAGCAGGTTACCAAGGCAACAGCCACATGACTCATCCTCCTTCCTACAGGTCTGATAAAACTAGTGCCTGAAGCATCACATTTGTTATTCAGTTGACTTGTGGTGAGCAGGATGTGGTAGAGCAGAATAATAAACTGCTCCTATAACTGTGTTGCTTCAGGTTTACACTACTCTAACCACAAACAGCAATTTGATTTTTGAATTATTTGTTGATGGGTAGCAGGATTATTATTAGCTGTATTATTAGGTATTGCTACTTAAGAGCATTTAGCAGTAGTGACATTATTATTAAAATTATATCTGAGAAATGCTTGCTACTAATTCCTGAAGCCCAAATGTCTTCCAAAGATATTCATTTTATTATCACGTATGACTGACACTGCGAAGCTGAAACAAGTGAATAGTTTGCATTTTTATTTGAAGTTGACATTTGAAGTTCATCTTTTGAGAAAATAGGAGTATATTACTGCAGTAAGGAGGAGCTAATGTGATTGGCCTTTACTGTTAATAGCCCCTAACAAACCGCTAACCCGCCCACTAATGGTGCATGATAATGGATTCTTCCTTATTCCCACATGCTCCTCAGGCCTCCAGCAAAACAAATCACCTAAATCTGCCATAAAACCTCTGCACACTTGAACGCACTTTTCACTTTTAATCATGAAAAGCGAGTACAGTGACTCACTAGTGAAACCTAGTGTGATGACCCCACCTTTAGCATCTATAAGCGTTATAAAAAAACATTTAATAAACCGATTATAAAGCACTGTAATGTATTTATAAACTGACACAAGTTCGGGGTTTCAGTCAAAAATCCGATAATCTGCATTTTAAAAATCTTTTGAAATGTCTTGAATATGATTTTGACAGATTAACATTAGTTAACATTACTTTTATAAACTAGCATTAACTTAACTACATAACCAACATGGCACCAAAAAACACTAATGCCAACTGTGTAGCCAGGTTGAAATTGATCAGAGCACGCTCAGCTAATGTGTTGTGATGTGGCGTATGGTGTGTTTGCCAGTATCGATGTGAAATAGGTTAATGTTAAATAGGGAAAAAATGTAGTAATGGAGAGATTTATTCTGTTTGGTTCTGTGGTGTCACAAAACAAAATAATTTTTTTTTTGCATGGAAATTCAGTTGTCAGTTCACAAACAACCTCAGCTTCATTATAGACTGAAGTTACAGCTGTGGCGAGCACTGTGGTATGTGACAGTGTGGCGTCTGAAACCGTTTGGAGCACTAATCAGCAGTTGCAGGGACAGCTGACCTTCCTGTTTCCTGAGTAGATCTCAAGCTGTGGTGTCATTGTTATTGATATCTCTGTTCTACGTTCATGGTCTCAAATGCAGAATTTTTGCATGATTAACTAACTTCTAACATTCAAACTAACCATCACTAAATGACAATGCGTCTTCACGGACTTAATTCAGCAGTAAAAGTCGATGCAGTCGTGTAAGTGTAGGGTCTTTGTGGTGTATGGTGATCTCCATAATGTACAAGGATGAACTCCACTCTTTATTTCAGCGTATGCTTGATATATAATCAGTATTTCTAACTTTAGTCTTAAGACCTTTTGAAGGCTTGCTCTTGTCTTACTGATGTTTCTTTTCTGTGCTGTAGGTGTCCGCCCTCTTGCAAAGAGTCCAGGATTCAGAAACGCTGCTCAGCACACTACAACAGGCCTTCAGTGAAGCTAAGAGAAACACACAGGAACAGATGGTGAGCAGCATATTCTTCCGTCAGTCCCGATGCTGCTTGTTTTTGCCAGCTGTGTGTGGATCTCTAGTTCCTTCTAATGTCAGGCTCGGCTAATGCTGGCGAGGCTTTAGCCTTTCAAATAAGCGTATCAGCTTTGTCTCTTGACATCAGGCCTCTGGCTTGGTTATCGGACATGCAGCCAAACTGAATTGCAGCTTGTGGATACTGCCCATGAGTGTTTTGGATTTACTTTTCTCTGCCTCTGTGGCAATAACGTCACTGTTCCTCCCCACCACATATATTCGCTGACACGATGGATCTTCTGGAATAGGACTTATAGGAAATCCAAAAAGCAGAATTGTACAGATTTGTACACTGTACATTACTGCAGAGACCTCCACATGCATTGCTAAATAAAGTCAAGGAACACGTTTTGAAAGCCCAAAGTGACATCTTTGGATGGCTTGTTTTGCTGCCCTGTCATTAAAAGATATTGTACTTAAAATAATATAAAACACAGAAAATGTTCACATTTTAGAAGCATAGAGTAACATATATCAATTATCCAAGTTGTTTTCAATTAATTTTCTGTCTCAGTTCAGTAATCCATAAATCCCCTGAGTGTTTCAAGTCTAGTTAAAACCTAAAAGAACAAAATAGTCACTTCTTTGGAAGTAAAATGAAACTGTTGCATAACATCACTGTTCCTTCCAACCACAAATATTTGCTGACACGTTGGCGCTCTTGGCTACAAGATCCTTTTACTCATGAAGTAAAAATTTTGTGAAAAATGGCCAAACATTGTTCATCCACCACAATAGAAATGCACATCATTGGAAAAATTCCCACATGCATTACCAAGTAATGTACTGTAAGTGCACTCACTTTTTCTAGCAGATTGTTTTCCAAATTGTGAGGTGGAAAAACAAGAAAAATTGAGTGAGACAGAAACGTCCTCAATAATGAATGTGCAGCGGCGAGCTGTATCACACCACATACTTCAGTGTGACTTTAAAGTCTCTGCAAACAAACTTGTTTGCCAGAAGAATGAGTCGTTCTTTTCACTGCATGTGGCTTTAATCTAAAGACATATGGGACATAATATTGTTGTGAATTCCGTCGCGATGTTACACCTCACTGAAACGATAGAGACTCAGATGGTGTGTGGCTCTAAAAGTAGACGCTGGCCGCTGAGTCATGTGGCCATGTGTTGAAATGGTGCTGGTTCCATATGCGGACAAACTGACACACGATGAGATGTAGTGATTTATTCTGTTTGTTTTTCAGGCGGTGCTGGTGAAGTCGAGGGAGCAGGTGGCAGATGAGCTAAGCCGACTACAGAGAGACAACGAGAGCCTGCAGGGAAAACACAGGCTGCACGTAGAACTACAGCAACAAGAGGACTTCCAGATGCCCAATACTGTACAAGTACGTAAAGCTCAAATGACATCGCTCAAATGCAACATTACCATCAGTAAAGGGGCTCCATATCAAACCTCAGACCATCAAATCTTTATTTTTTTTATTCTTTGATCCAATAGTTTCATATAAAATAAATAAATATAATAAATACAAATTATGCCAATTAATATAAATTAATTAATAAAATATTTAAGATCTCGTAAAGCTGTTTCACGACATTTAACGAAAGAAGTCAGAACTCAGAACTCAGATATTGTGTTGACCCAAGTCTAAAGAAATTACCCAGCACTTATCACTGGGGGTGAATTTATATCAGAGTGGATGATCAGTGAGAGGACGCAATAAAAATAAGATAAGAAATCCAAAGATTAAAATGAGTTAAAATTATGATGCTGTAAGAGGATATCTTGTCTGAATGCAAATCTGATCATGTGACATGCATTCACAGCTGATACACTCATTACCTCCACCAACAAGGTTATGTTTTGGGTGCTTAATTAACTTAATGGAAAGGTGTAGCATGGGCCAAGGAGGAACCTACATTCCAAGATGATAAATTTTAACCCCGATGTCTGTGGTAAAATGAACTCATTGCACATGCGAGAACCCATACAATGAAACACAACAGCCACCTTTGGAAGCCCTGTAAGTCAAGTGAACAGTATTTTCACTTGTCCCACTCCTACTTGCCACACTATCCTACTCGTAAGGGGTGAAGTGTTCCTGTTACCTTGACTTAAAGTGTTGACATAGAAGTATAAAGTAGTATATACTGATAGTCAAGTAAAGTACAAATACCTTAAAAAGAACAGGATTTTACTAAATGTACATAATAGTATTTTACAGCTGGTCCACAAACATAGATGGTGAAGCTAATGTGGTAAAAGAACATTTAGATCAAGGTCCACTTGATACATTTTTTGGAGCTTTCCGCAACATTTTACAGACTCGTTCAGATTATGTGAAATATTTAGCAGCATCATATAGGTTAAAAAAAAACTTGTAAATGGATGTTGAGTTGAGATTATTCCGTCACATGTACTGATTCCATGGCCAGGACATGGCCCGTGGACTTCAAGGCTCAAATTACATAAGTATGATTTGGGTTAAAGTATGGCTGTGCTCCGTTTGTAACTCTTGGTGGAGTCTTCATTTGATTTCAAAACTGTCATGAGCAGCAGTGTCCCCATGCATGCCACACAGAGCGTGGACAAACTGATACCAAATCATAGAGAAATAATCCCTCCAGTGTAGCGGTCAGAAGCTAAGTGGCAACGCCTTTGTGACTCCACTAGTATATTTTCAGTGTATAATGGCACCACTGTTGCTTCTGACAAGATTACTATCCATTTTTTACAACTGTGTGCTTTCCTCCCTCAAACACAATCGCATCTCTACCCACACTGTTACTCTTGGCCTTTTGCTGAATCCTGCTCTGGCAGCAGAGTGGGCCTGTAGTGGAGGTGGAATGGCACTGATGATCCACTTGACATGACATTTTTCGCTTGTTGGTGGTTAAACAAGCTGCTGACATAACATTTAAATCTGTATTTACTGTAACAAGATAGCAAAAACCATGAGGGAGAATCTCAAAACATTTAGCATCAAACTACTGCAAATACAACATGTAATGACTAATTCGGAGGAAATACATTGTAGCTTGTAACTAATTATGGATGTATGTACACGCTACATCCATATTTTGCTTGTTTACCAACAGTGGTATGTGCATGTTGTAGTAGTTTAGATGTTTGCACCATATAAATATAGAGGTGTATGTCATCAGCATACAACATCACTTTACATTTTCACAAGACGTTTTAAGGCTGTCTCTTTGTTTGTGCTCGTCTTTACCAGATTGTGCTACTAGATGATGATTTCCCACATTGATACCTGTAATATAGTTTCATTCTTCCTCAGGAGCTACATGTCTTGGTGTTGAGGCTGCGTGAGGACCTGGTGGCGCTACGGACGTCTGCCGATCACATGGAGGAGAAGTTGAAAGCCGAGATTCTGTTTCTGAAGGAGCAGATCCAGGCGGAGCAGTGTCTGAAGGAGAACCTGGAGGACACACTGCAGCTGGAGATCGAGGGCTGCAAGGAGGAGATAGGTGAGAGTCAGATGGTCAACTTAAATTCTTTAGTTGAATCATTTACTAACCATTGATCAGCTATACCGTAGATTTTTAGTAAAACTTCAGCAATTAAATGTTTCTAAGCTTCTGTGGGGATGTATCCATATTTTTCATTTCCTGGATTTTCTTTACATTCTCTTGTTTCTGCTTTTGTTTTTTTTTCATCATTCAGACATCTTGGAAGGTATGACAAACACTTTGAACGAGCCCACTTTAACTGCTTGTATGTGTGTTAACTGTGTAGCTGCCAGACTAATACGACTAAGTAGTAAGCCTAGTAACAACATAGTGAATGTTTTTGAATGTTTGAATGTTGTCCTGCCTCACAGTTTAGTCATAACATGTTTCACTGCAAATTCAGATGTTCTGTTAAGATGTTTGCACACCCTGTTGATAAGTAACACTGTTAGGCAGCAGCTAAGTGAATTATTGTGTGCACTTACAGCCTAAACCTTACAAGTGTGTTGTTATGTTTACTGAAAGGACTACGGTCACTGGTTTGGAGCTATAGCTATCTGATCAGAGATTTGGTGTCCAAACTGTTTTTGGTTAATAGTTCTGTCTGGTGCAGGATAAACATGACATTTAAACTAGAGCTGCAGCTAAGAGTTGTAATTATCTATAAAGCTGTCAGTTTAGTTTAATTTGATTTATTTGAATCAATTAATTGTTAAGCCGATTGTGATTTCAATCCTTTCTTTATGTGGTAGATTCAGTCTGTGCCATCAGGCACGAACACTGTTTCTGCGGTTTTGAACTGAACTTTAATCCTGAAATTCTATGAGCACAGAAAGAGCTGTTTTTAATTTACATACGATAAAAGTAAAAAAAATATACAACTTTTGGATTAATAAAAGGCGCATCTTCATTTTTGATACTAAAACATGAGCATTGACACCTGACAGAGACACAAACAGACTTTGGTACCAGATCTCTTGTCTAGTAAAGTGGCAAAAAAAAAGAAAAGTCAGTGCAACCATCAAATGTTTTAGTGTTTCACGTCTGTTAGTGTTTGTGCCTTAGTCCAACACCAGCCTGAAGGTTCAGTCAATTAGCTTTCAGGGTTTCTTCCTGTCTGTTTCACACAAGCCAAACACACACGGCAGCTTTCAGCAAAAGCAGCTTCCCCATCATTAAAATCTGTTGCATTATCCATGAATTTCTAAATAATTTTCAAGGGACTACGAAATGATTCCAGAGAGAATATCTGGTCTTTGAGATTCAGAAGTGAGCTGTACATCTAATTATCTCTCCTTCCCACAGCGTCTTTCTCCAGTTTGAAGACGGAGCTAGAGCGAATAAAAGCAGAGAAGGAACAGGTACTTATTCTACTACAGTACTTGCTAAAATGTGTTTTCAGCGTGTTCTACTGCACTCATGTGGCCAAAAAAAACAACCAATGCAGCTTTAATATTCACAGTCTGACACAGTGTCTCACTGAGGCAAACACAAGTGGTAGATTCGCACATATAGACTTTAAAAAAACTTAAACACTCTGCTGATCCTTCAGATCGGTGCAACAATGCTGGCCTCTCTCACTTTCTTCAATTGTAGACTGAATTATTGGCAGTACTTTTACTTACTTTACCTTTACCAGTACTTACGTATCTGTTGTTTATGTGTGTAGTTGCAGAGCAGTCTAGCAGAGAAAACTGAGACACTGGAGAACATCCAGGGCCTGAGGATCACCCTGGAGCAGCAGCTCAAAGAGCTTACCACTGCAAAGGTGAGTCTTGAGACACTTTTAACCTTTGGAGCTCCCACACCAAACTCTACTTAAGCATCACTTCAGTTAACATGAACAATAATTAGGGTGTACATCAAGAGGTACGGTATACAATATTTATTTATTTTCTTTATATAAAGTTAAAGTATCGTGGGTATAATGCTTGATGAAGTTGAGCATGATGTTTTCTACATGCAAGAGAGAAACCGTATATACAACACGTAAATATTTACAATGTTTTAGAAAATCCAAAGCCACTTCACTAAACTGCTGTGTGATGACACTAAGCCATTCATTCAGCCAGTAATGTGCAGTCTGAATTATCCAGTTAAATATTTATTGTGAATTACTGTATTGTTGAGGCAGTTTTTTGGCTCAATTTAGCCTTTTTCTAATTGAAGTTTGTATGTGTGTGTTTTTACTGCAGAGTGCACTAGAGAGTCAGGTCTTTGATGAGAGAGACAAAGCCCAGCGGCTGCAAACGGAGCTGGATGTCAGCGAGCAGGTTCAGAAGGACTTTGTCAAACTCTCTCAGACCCTTCAGGTAAGGCGGAGTTGTCGATTTATGGACATGATTTATGATTTATTTGAAAATTAGACCACTTCTTTCCTCCTTTACTCGCTCCTCCTTATCCTCCTTACCTTAATTGAAACCCTTTGGTCTTTGGTCTTTATTAAAATATATCCAAATTAGTAACTTGAGGAGAAGATGCACCGCTCTTGTTATTCAGGTAGACCTGAATAATATTCACACTCTGACAGCTCATTTCCTCTGGACAATCGCCAACTAGACAAAAAGGCTGCCACATGATTAGCGTGTAATTGGTGCAACATATGCACACAGTTGCACCACAGAAGGGTCAAGAAGTGTTGCTCAGCTGGAATAAAAATTAACTTCGAATAAGCAGGATTATACTTACACTGTCAGCACTGTCCGGGCTGTACTTGATGTTACTTGGTAGTCTGCCAGTGTCCGTCCCTGTCGGGACATCTGCACAGTTAACTTATTACAACATGTAGACTTTGGATGTTGTCTTTGTGAATGTGGCAACAGTATTTGTGTTGCTCACAATGACTCATGGTGGTAAATAATTTTTCCCAAAATGTTATTGAGGCTTAACTTGCAGCTTCAATAGATTCAATGAAGAAAGAAAATTCACGTACTGGATTGGACAAAACTGGACAAAACATTATCAGACTGAAAAAAGGCAACTTTTCTACAGCTTAATCACCTAAATGGCCAACATGACAAACACTGAGGCATCCTGATGATGTCATAGTCAAGCGTTTTTGGGAGCTTTCACCCAGTCGAAACTGCATTTTTTCCTTTCAAGATGTAGCATCAGCAATAAGCACTTCATCACTTCTCATTTTGAGCTCCTTTGAAACGGGCAGAGGTTACTTTAAAATGTCATACATTTATGGAAGAAGTATTTTGATATATGCTCATGTGTATTCTTGGTCCATTTCTAGAAATATCATTAAAACTGAAGTGTGAAGGTTTGGTTTCAGGAGAAAAGGAGCCATGAGTTTCAGAGTATGTGTACATTTAACATTAATCTAGCAAAAATACATTAGAATCCAAATTAATGGTAGTATAATAAAACAACTTTAAATGGCTCATATTGTATTTATGTTCAATTCCAACCTCTTTTGGAAAGCTGTAGCTGTAAATAAGCATTTTTCCAAGCACTGAGTCTAGTTCCTGCACCCTTCCTCTCAAGCTGCAGTTATATTCTACATCAATCACATGGTAGCCTGAAAAAAGAAAAAAAGAGTTTGACGCTATTTTGCTGACTTTTTATTTCACTGCTATTAATTATTAATCATTATTATGATTATTAATTATTCCCCTATGAATGTTAATGGATGCTGGAAACTGCAAAGTGCGAGGCGTGAACCTTTTTCATCTTCTGAAGGCAAGCATGCTAGAAAAGGTTTGAGAACCACGTGACAGATGCCATTGCTATTATAACACAATTTGGCCACTATGTCAAATTAGCCTGGTGCTCCTGGAACTGTAAAAGTTTGGGAGACACAAGTACGATTTTATGAGAAGTGTTTAAATTAACTAATGTTTGTCCGTGTCCGTAGGTACAGTTGGAGCGAATACGACAGGCGGATTCCTTGGATCGAATCAAAGTCATCCTCAATGACACCAACTTGACTGACATCAACCAGCTCCCAGAGACATGATACCACTGAATGAAAACTGCCTTCAGTTTCATTCCCCCTCTTTCTCTAATCACTGGCCCAGTAACATTATTGATCTGACCCTTCCTCCTCCCCATAACCACAGCGGAAGAGTTTGGAGGGACGAGGACAGACGTGGCATGAGGAGCCTTTTGTGTACATTAAGAGTCTTGGAACATGAATAATGAAGAAGAACACTACTAAAAAAAGAAACATGTAAATAACTAAATGTGTGACTCTGGACGGAGGGAGTGGATGCAAGTCTGTCTGTGTCTTGTTTCTACTGTAGATATGACTGTCTGTGTGTATTAGCTCAACCAAAAAGGTTTGTCGTCTTCTAAAGCACTTTTCATCTGCAACTTCTCTTTCCAGGTAAATAGAAAACAACTGGTGCATAACTTTCCTCCTTCTGTTCTCACAGCGGTTGATAATCGCTTCCTTGTTCCACTCGCTTGTTCTTTCCGTGTGTTGTTTTTTTTTTTTCTCTACCTTTTTCTGGCTGTTTTTCTGTGACATTTTCCACCTTGTTCTGGTCATTAAACCCTGTGACAAAGACACAGTGAAGGAAATTCATGGAAAATACTTGCACATAACTTAACTGGGATGGGAAAAAAAAAGGAACTTAACAAAATTTGAGCAATACCATCCATTTTTTTAAAAACATCCTCTACTGTATCTTGCTTCATTTTTGTTCTTAACATTTGACAGGAGCTCTATCTTTTTTTTTTTTTTTTTTTTTTTTTTTTTTAAACGCTGCAGAAATACAGTGAAGAAACATTCAATCATGTTCAGAAGTTGTATTTTTGAACCTCACTCTTGTCTCTTGTTTGTCAAGGAAGCCATCGAAACACTAGTTAAATCAGTTTGTGTCAGGTAAAGAAGTGGCTATGTGAGGTAAAAAAGATGGAACAAAATGTTCCAACTGAAAAAAACAACAACTTTTTATTAATTGTCTGTATGAATTGACCTTGGTTGGACTTTCTTAATGCAATTCTAAAGCTCTTAAATTACAGTGGGCGGCTTTTAAATAATGTACGATGAAAAATGAGCACACTATCACAACACAAGATGCACAAGACGTTTCTCTTCTGTCACAGCAGAGGCAGTAGCAGCCGGTAGGAGGAAGTCTTATTTAAGGAAACTTCTGGAGGGTGGGAGAAAAACACCTCTAACAAGCCACCGTGCTCCTCTCTGAGGGCTTTGCAAACTTTTACCCATCTGACTGTGAAAATCAGTTTGATCTCAATTTAAGGACAGGAGACTTTGCATATCTATAGTGTGTCTCTAACAGTTCATCACTACAAGAAATTTTATCTGTGCATCACGGGGTACCAAAGTCACTAAAAAGAGTTGTACAAGAATTCACTGACTCCTACATGACTAAACCTGCCAGTATGCCGCATCAGAACTGCTTGTCAGATGGTCGAATAGCTTCAGAAGCAAGAAATGAGCCAGGGTTTGAACTCTGGCCTCCATTAGTGAAATGACTAATATTAGGGTAACGGTTGTGGATGCGGCAAAATTTGCATACTTCTTGCTTGATTTTCTGTTCTTTTTCTTCAGATCAAATTTACGCTACAAACGTGTTATACGTTTCAGTTCCTTTCTAGTATAACCTCTTTTTTTTTTTTTTCTTTTTTTCTTTTTAGAAGTTGCTTTAAACACCTCAGTATGCTTCAAAACAAACCAGGTTGTACAACGTGTCACCCGCATCTGAAGATTAAAGTCTCGACACAATAAATCTTACTAACGGGTATGTTTGAAAACATACGTGTTGTTTTACACGGTTGAGAAAAAGAAAGTTCGTCTGATGGATACAAAATGAGAGCTTTAGCCAGAAGGGGTCAAACTCTTTCTGTGTTGTGTCCTACTGTTTTAGAAAGTTGCAAAGATGATTGGCCGCAGCACAACGGATCACAAAAAAGGAAGTTTCAGACACTGTTGAACAATCTGACAAGCTCTTCTTTGGAAGCCTACTGAGGCCTTAACCCAAAATGAAAAAGAGAGCTGTGTCCATTTCGATGTTCCATATTTAATCCAGGCAGACTAATTAATAGGAGTAGGACTTCCACAGTGAGGCTGGAAGAGGCAGGATCACACAGATGATGTTCATTGAGCAGCTACACAGTATTTTGAGGTATAAGACAGCGCTGCCCACCCCCCGGGCCCCAACTAAGACTTTCTTTTCTTCTAATGGTATAAATAAGTGCAGGAAAACTAATAGGAAGTTGTACGGGTTGGCATGATTCTTAATCAGTGTCTGGTTTTATTACACGTTTGACCAATCTTAGGTGACGCAACTAAAGAGGTGGTTCGTTATCAGCTGCTAGGCGCTCACATTTGTACAAGACAAACTGAGAAATGAAAACTTCTGTCACGGATAAGAGTGTAACATTATTTAACACAGTCACAAAAGGACCACTGAGATACTGAGAACTCCAGTGAATAGTTTCTGTCTTTCTGTAAGGATGTAAATCACTTCCCAGGAATTGGCAGTCATGACTTAGTGCGCTGCACTCTGACTTGAAATGGTTGCAAAGATGGAAAACATGAGTCTGAATACATTTTCTTGTGTTTTTAAAAAAAAAAAAATTCCTCAGATGGAGGGAGAGGTTCTCTTTGCATCGCGATTAAAAACAGTACATAACATATAAACAGGCATACAGCAGCATTGTATGGTTTAATGACATTGATCACTGTGTTTTTGTTTTTGACTTGCATGTATTACATTTCCTTATGTTGCATATGTCTATACTGTAGATATCTTGAGTTGATATTTATGATAGTCATGCAATGTGTTATGAGATAATGTGGCTGTGTGGGCGAGCCAGCCTGAGTTGCACTGACAGAAAACTGTACGTCTTTGGCTTGTATGATTGTGGGCTGATATTGAGAACTTAAAGTAGAAATTTTAAAGTGTGAATTCTGGACATTACTTTCTCTGAAGGCCTTATTGCATTGTTGGCTTGGTGTGTTTTTAATTTTATTGTTGACATTTAGTGTCCCTCTAATTGAACGTCTGTCTTTTACAATAACTAATTTGGCCTTTGTAGCATTAATGTGAGGATTCCTCAGCGGTTGTGGCAGACATCCACTAATTCGTTCTGGTCAAGAATAAGAGTTGATTTTTTTATTGAATTATTTCTGCTCTAACATTTCGGGATTATTTGAAAAATGTATGTTGAATCACAAAAAAACTGGAGTAGATGTTAAAATAAGATGGACGTCTGAAAGCTCATTCTGTGTACTACCTACTGCTTCATTTTTTTTTTAGTATGAATAGAACGTCACAACAAATAAAGTGCACTCAAAGCACAAATTTCTTTGTGCAGTCTAAATATAATTTGTTTTCCAAGAGTATGAAATGTGCTTTATGTAGTTTTTGTAACCCCGATGTTTACTGACAGACACACCTGTTTCACTGCAGACTTTATAGTGACTATACATGTAAACTGAAATTTCACAACCTGAAAATATGTAATATCAGTTCTTGCATCATTAAGCATTGACAATAAATAATTTTTAAAAAGCGCCTTGTTTCCAATAAATAATATATATATAATTCAGCTGATAAAGATCAAAATGCAGTTTTAATATTTCAAAGATTTTTTTTTTTTGTACTTAACTGGTAATATTTTTGTTACCGCGTTAATACTGACTCGAGAACACAGTTTGAGCTTTCAGAGGGAGTTTTATCATTCCATGTAAATGTGATGAATCAACGCATTGTTATCGTACATGTTTTACATAAGATCTTTTCTATGATTAGACCGATATTCTCGCTTGCTGACTGATATTAAGATAAAATGGCATCCAGTTTCGAGTTTCTACCTTTTTTTTTTTAATTATTATTAATAACAAATCAGCTACAGGAATTGCAATCTGTTCCACCTAAAATAATTGTGTAAGCATGGGTTTCAGCAGAGATGTAAATGCTGTTTCACAACAACAAGAATAAAATCTCAAAGTCTTGAATGCTTTTATTTTCTTTAGAAATTTGAGGGGCTTTTATGTCATAAAAACAGTCAGGCTTAATTGTTGAATTTTGGTTTTTGGCCCTCTAGAAATAGGTCATATCGGTCAAATCCTAGTGTGCGATTTCAAACTGTCCACAAAAAAAGGTGAAATGTTGACTTGTCATTTTACTCGTTAGCTGAAAGAGAGGCATGAGCAGCACGCTGAATGATGAAAATGATGAAATTTAAACGATATTTACCATAAAGTTCTGCCCACTGAATTTGTGTGTTGAGTTTTTATCAAAACTTGGTTGTCTTGCAATGAGGAAGTTTTTATCTCCTCCCTTCATGTTGTAACACGACACCACCAAAGTGTAATAGACTGTACTATATATGTGGATATATTTAAAACAAACTAGTGATCTTGCCCTTCAAAAATAATGTTAGGATGATTAAAATACAATGGGAATACAAACATTTGTCCTTTTCCTTGGAAATTGCATAAATGACAAGTGTTTCCTGAGAGTGTCTGCACCTAAGCTAAGAGTCTGCTATCACCATCCTTACATGCTGATGTCGTAATGTTCATGTTCACAATCTTAGTTTAGCATGTTAGCATGCTAGCTGAGGCGAATAAGAATGTAATTATTTATTCAGTTTATATCAAAGTTAAGCCTTTTATATGATAGAGATCAATAATTCTACAGTAACAACCCCTAAATGTGAGGTATGTTCAATGTCAGTTCTCGTGAAAGTGAGCTGATTTTGAGTGCTAACCAAGTAAATAATGTATTACAGAAAACTTACGTTTATTCATATTTATTTAGTTGGCAAGACATTTTCTCCTCAAACAAAAATGTCAACTGTATGGTGGCGCGAGAGGATGAATCAGGGTATAACTTAACTCATTAGAATTCATCCTCTGGGAACCACGAATGTCAGCACAAACCTTTGTGCCAATCCATCCAGAAGATACTGAGATATTTCCACAGCACACAACTTTGATCTGCTGGTGGAGCAACAGAAAAAGTGAGAGGAACACTAAGGTCAGTAGGCTTCATCCACTGAGGACCATGAATGATTGTAAAAAAAGAAAAAAAAAAGGCTAGCCATCCAATAGTTGTTGAAATATTTCAGTCTGAACTAGTCCAATGGTAGATGCCATTGCATTTACATCAAGGCAAAGGGTGGAACACCAACCTGATAATTCTGGAGGGGTTGTGACTCTAAAGTTTGAGAACCACTGCAGAGACTGGAAACAGAGCCAAGGGACAAATCCTGTTTCCAACAATAAAATGGAGTCAAAATGGTCAAATCCCATCTGCAAGCTTCTTTTACTGATGCTATGTTTTGTTTTAGGTGAGTGTTTAAGCCCACCTTGGGTTAAATTTCAATTTGGAAATGTTTGATTTTGAGTTTATTATTTAAAGTGATATCAGGTTAACTAACCGGACTTCTCTTCACAATCTTGCTAATTAAAGTACTTACTGACGATCATAGCTAAAGATTAGATTTAACACAACATCAGTTTTATCTATTCAGTCCAATATAGGTCATAGGTCTAGACCGTACTCTGTATAATATTATTTACTGAGGCCCAACACTTTGCACCAAGCATTTGTCGACAGTGGCAAGGAAAAACTTCCTTTAGGAGCCAGAAACCTCAAGCAGAACCTAGCTCATGGTGGGCGCCCATCTGTCTAGAAGACAAAGTCAACCTTTTCAGCCCAAGGACCTCTTGGACGAGAGACAAACAGAACAGAGACCCCCCACATCTAATACTTTTTTTTTTTTTTTAAAGTGTCACATTTTAAGCCTGGCCTATAACAACTTTTAGATTTACTATATTCACCTTTTATCTCACCTTATTAACCCATTTATATACTGGGTTATTAGCCTATATGTGTTTATGATATTGATAAAACATTCATGCATAATGGAATAATTTATAAATAATATATAAATAGTAATAGTTTTTGTCAAAAGTAGATTTTTATTGCATATTAATACTTGAAGTTTACGCAACTTTTTATTGTTTTTTTTTTAATTCTCAAATTATTTTGGTGAACACAGACCCCTGGTTGAAGACCCCTGGTCTAGAAGATAAAGTCTAGAAAATTATTACTTTTGAAAAACCTCTGCATTAGACCATGGTGCATTCATGGACAATCAAAATACCGGGAAACTTCTCTTTTATCTCTTCATTTAGTAACAGTCACCAAACCTACATCAGCTATTGAAATGCACACTGACCCTGAAGTGACTATGCAGAATGGCACCACATTAACCCTTCGATGCACCTTCAAGTCAAGCGAAGTGGTCAGCAGCTTCACCTCCGTGACCTGGAGTTTTCAGTCCAATCAACCCGACAACCAGTTCTCCAACATTCCGCATACGGTAAACCCTCTTTGTTTGGGACGATTTCCCACAGCTCCAGGATGTTTTCCTGTAATTGTTTGTTGAAGTGATCAGCAACTCCACCTCAGTGATCTGGAGCTTTCGGCTGTTTCAATCGAATAACTGGTTCACACTTCCATACATTGTAAGTCCTTGTTGGTCGTATCCTAGTGTAATGGTAAATTCAATTTCTTTGTTTCAGTCACTAGAGATGCCCAACCTCCCCCTTCCTAACACAAGATACCAGGTCCTTTTGTGTTTGCAAATTATGATGTCTAGACTCAACTTTGCACCTAAATACAGGATCCTGCAGGACATCCCAGGTGTAACACACCCACGGGGGGTCGGCACCGATACCTGTAATAGACAAATGGGTATGAAAACAGTCTCTGGGGGCAGGGGGCAACCCCTGCAACAGACAAAGGGATGTGAAACATAAGCTGGGGGGTGTTTCTCAGGTATAAATGTTTAGGTCTCCCCATGCTCGGGGTCTTTCTTCATCTTTGACCGCTCGCGTGTAGATTGACCTTTTCTTTGCGAAGAAAATAAAAACCTCGTCGGCCGGCAGAAGTCTCTAGTTCATTCTTCACCACCAGCAGAGACATTTCCACAACACTAGTTTGGTGGTTTGATTTGAGTTTCATGAGCTTTGTGTTACACTGTATTTAGTAACCCATCAGATTCCACTGGATTCCAGAGTCCGGTCAAGTTCAGTGACAGCGGTACATAGGTACTGTCACTGAACTTAACCTGATTTTCCTTCTCTTTGTAGATTTTCTACTTTTCCAACGGGAAAGGATTCCCAGGACCAACCGAGTTCAAGGACAGGGTGCAGTTTATTGGAGACATAAACAAGAGGGACGCCTCAATACAGCTGAGTCCGACTCAGTTCAGCGACAACGGTACCTTCTTCTGTGATGTAAGGAACCCACCAGACGTAACAGGAACACCGGGACAAACGATGCTCAAGGTCGTTCCAAAAGGTGAATCCTCAGATTTCTTTTCATTTCAATGTTAATTAAAATGCTTTTATTACAAAGGATTTCTGATGACAAGACGATAAAGTGTTAACCTTCAGTCTTTAAACCTTAAATCTTTATTCTTACTTTAGTCATCTCTAAACCTAGATCAACTCCCCTTACAACCACATATTAAATATGAAAGTGTGCCGACAAACAACAGCACAGGATCTGATGCATCAAGTATAGTTTGTTTCTTGGTTGGGACACTCAACCGTGCCACGAGCAATGTACACAGGGGGGTAGAAGCCAAAAAAAGTTTGAGAACCACTGACCAGGGGGACAAAAGTTTGGAGAACCCTCACTGCTGCTATTAAAGCTTATTGTGACAGTTTTATTAACTCATCATCACAATTATAATATTTTTATTGAGTAAATTAAACTAAAGCGTTGTGGAGACAGAGATACATTTTTTTCAAATGCTTTAAATTAAGTGGTAATTAAGTTGTCAAGTGTGTTAAATTAATTAATTAATGTTTGTCTGTGTCCACAAGTACAGTTGCAGTGAATACGACAGACGGACTCGTTTACACGAACTTGACTGACACTGACCATCTTCCAGCAAAGGTAAGAATCTTCACTTGTCTCACGATTTGATTATGATTAACCTGCCAGTGATTCCTAAATCTGTGTGCCTTTCTCAGTACATGAACATGATTATCTTCGCTCTCTTAGTAGTTGGACGCCAGAGTTGACGGCGCCTCCTCAGTTCTTGGCTGATTAGCGGGGTTTGCTGTACTCTTAATTGCTGCAGATGTTTGCTCCACGTGAAAACAGCTAAAGTGGCTCTTCTGATTTGTTGTATTGCCACCTTATTTGTGCTTCACAGAAAGTTAATAAAACCCTAAATGTAACCAGGTGTCCTCTTTTTATTCTTGTACACACATATACTGACTATTTCAACTAACAAAGCATTGTGAAGGTGTCACTTTCTCTGTAATTGTGATGGAATTTCTCATTTACTCATCTCAAGACTTTTACTTGTAACTGAGTGTTTTATCGGTGTGGTGTTAGCACTTTAAGTTTCCCACCACTGGTTAATATACTGTACAATAAACATGATCACATCACACCGATTCTGGCTTCCTTACAATTGGTTGTCCCCTTTAAGCTCAACATTTAGTGCGCCAAATCCCCTCTTGCTCCTAGAG
Source organism: Protonibea diacanthus (assembly GCA_028641955.1). Classification (NCBI taxonomy): domain Eukaryota; kingdom Metazoa; phylum Chordata; class Actinopteri; family Sciaenidae; genus Protonibea; species Protonibea diacanthus. Next base: position 14,885,911 of record CM053990.1, read on the forward strand.
ACCCTCAACATCATTCCTGGTTGTTCCTGTTTCCAGATATTTACATAAATATGACAGCCTTGCAGTCAGGATTGTAAGACTGGAATGACCTGCCTGAGGAGATCAGGGCTGCAAATTCCTTTAGCTGACCTTTTTATGTTCTATGTCACATTTTACTATAATTTTATTGATTTATTTGTTTTACTGTGTTCTACTTCATTCTAACGCACTTTGCATCTGTGTTTTAAAATGTGCTACATAAAAAAGTGACTGTCACTCATTGCCTACAGCCTAATTTAATTATGTAGTTTTTTTAAATCATCATTTGTAGTTCTATTTCTTATTTCTATACAAAAAAAATCTATCTATCAGCTGTCAGTGCACTGGTTGGCATGTAGGGGGCAGCAGTCGCGCACACACACACACACACACACAACTGTGTAACCACCGCTGCAACTTTTCACGAAGAAGAAACGGCTTGACGATAGAGAGGTGGAAAAAAAAGAGCAGAGGGACTTCTCCTGTTTCTGTTTACAACAACATAATGGAGCCAAAATGGTCAAATATCATCTGTAAGCGTGTTTTACTGACAGGATTTACGCTATGTGTTGTATTAGGTAAGTGTCGAAGCCCAGCTTGGGTTCATTTTCTGTGTGTAAATGTTTGATTTTGAGCTCGTTATTTAAAAAGGTGGGATATCAGATAGCTAGCTTAGCGACGTTGGTATCACATCTCATGTACGGGGGAGACACCTAACTACACCCCTAACCTCTCCTCACGGTGCTGCTCATTAACCTAGCTTTGTTCACAAGCTAGAGGCGAGATGCAGCACTAGCGGAAACACTTGTTTTAGGTGATATTACCGTTCACACCTCGATATAACGCCACGATAATGTATAAAGGTGTAGTTAAATTAACTAAAATCTAAATACGGTTCGGTGCGGAGCGGTGGCTACCGCCCTTGGTGGTGTTGTTCCTGGGGAAGGTGATGGTGGGACCAGCCGTTGGAGTAACGTTAAAAGGAGAGGCTAACCAGCTGGTACATGTTAACATGTAGCCGTATGAAGGGTTGCTAGGTGTGTTTGGGTGTATGCCGATTTAAAGAGTGACCTCTAATAACACGGAAAGTGTGTCCACGCGTGTGTTATCGTGGACGATAAACAAAGGCACATTAAAGTGCCAGATTTGTGTGTAACGTTACGGTAACTACGTGTCCGTCCGGGGGATTTACGAAGCTAACCAGCACAGTAGGCTAACACTGTTTACAGTAATTCACAGCCTACATCTTTGGCATTATATAACAGCTGGTATCTTATCAGCAAACAGTGGCTAACAGTGCCAACGCATCAGCGCTGTGGGTGATTAGCTTAGCGTAGCAAACCTTAAAAACAACATGTAATGTTCATGTTGCCTTACCTTTTCCTGACCCACCACAGTACACGTAGTAGCACGAGTGGCGACACAACTGCGTGCGTGCGATTTCAGCTTCATGTTTCACAGATTGACTTCAGTCTTATCGCAGCAATAGCTTCGTGTTCTTTAGTTAGTTAGTTAGTTAGTGTTGCTAGTTATCCAAACAGTACAGCACTGATCTGTTCAAAGCTGTATCATTCAGGATTGAGTGATAGTTAACAGCTGTGTTGGAGGTGTGTTCACCCTCAAATCATGCAGCATAACCAGAGTCCAGATGCTACTAAATAGTAACCACACACAGACATCAGTGTTCATCTATTGCTAACGGCTAGTCATCCAAATAGTACAAAACTCTCAGCTTAAACATTAACTAGCCTCATGTTTAGCATAGTATAGATATGTTTTACCCCGCGTATCCCTCAGCTCATGCTCTAGACTGAGGAGGCATGCAAATAAAGTGAGATCAAACACACCCATTGTTGAAATGATTCAGCCATTTGAATATAATGTAATATAAAGAGACATCCTGTCCTTTTTGGAGAAGTTGGCTGCTGTCATTCCTGGTTGTTCCTCAGTCCAGACTGATACACAAAGGTACCAAACTCTCCTATTAAACACAACACTGATGTTTTGCATAACATCCATAATACTGCTCTAGACTGAACGAAGCGGGAGCATGTAAATATTGTTGCAATGTTACAAGATTTGTCCCTTTTTGAAATAAGGCATAGCAGCATCCTGTACTTTGGCACAGTGGACTGACTGGTGGTTTTCTGCTTTGAATCCCAGACTAATAACATTTGACAGGAGGAAATGGAGACGCTTCCCTCTGCTGCGTATTGTGAAATTATTCTCATCTGATTACTCGCACAGTTTCGTTTGGGTTTTAATGCACAGTATTCTCCAGAGCCTCAATCTCTGTCACAGTGCATTAGATGAAATTTGGTCTAATTGCTGTGCAAAGTGCAGAAGACAGCGAACGATCTAGCTTTCAGCTGCAGCGGCTGGATTATCATCGTGTCTAATGGGTCTTCTTCTTATTGCGGGAGCAGATTTGAAGCCAAGGTTGTGACTTGGATGTTTACAATTGAAAATGACTGTGACATAAAGGTGAATGCACTGTCAAACATGGCCCATTCAGAGCTGTCCTTCAGGAAGCAGCAGTCAGTACTTTATATTCATAAACCCCTGATGTATGTGAAAGGTTCTCTCTGTGTTGCGTACAGTAAAATGAGTCAACCAACAGACATATCACTTTCTTGGCCTCAAGTGTGGTGCAGGGAATCAAATCCCCTCCCATGAACTTCCTCCAAAGAAAAAAGTCAATTCCCGCAGACGCCTGTCAACTAATCATTGATCTACTAAAAGTCGACTTTTCTGTCTCAAGGACCGATCTCAAAACATATCAGACATCATTCATAATTCAATGGCAGTTGTTGGAAGTGTCTTCATGGTCACAAGCAGCAGCTTGTTCAATACAAGACTCCCCCCAGATGCTACTAAAAAGGAGAAGAATCCATACATGACATAGTCCCAAAGTCCACAGCGCACAAACATCCCATGGGATCTCACAGCCGTAGTCATTTCTAAAAGTGGGTGGACACAGTAACTTGAACTTATATCAGCTATCCTATCTTCAGCACTATCAGGTGTCATTTTTGAGAATCTGGTTGCCCATCTGAGTTATTTATCCCCTTGAATTAATCATTTGTTTGTAAAAATGAGCACAAAGAGATCAGTTGTTATATTAAAACTGTTTAAGGGGCAATAAAGAAAACATTTTGTTGTATTTTACTCTCCACATCTGAGTCCAAAATCAACTAAGCTGTATTAAACACTATCAGCTTGTTTCAATTGTCCATGATCTGACCTCTACTGTTTATCTTGCACTGCACCACACAATAGTGTGTGTGCATTCAGCGCCCAGCCAAGAGGAAACAAGAAGTACTGAAACAACATTCAGTGTCGCAGCAAAACAGTTGTGTCAGAGACAAATTGAATGAATTAATGAAACATTTTATCTGTAAGAAAAAAATCAGTAGTTTGAGGGCACCTCCACACTGAAACACAGCTGTTCAGACACAATAACCTTTCAAGTTCAGTTCTTACCGCTGCAGTATCCTAATACAATAACTGGAGGCAATTACTTCAATAATCCGAGGGCACGGCTTTGTGGATCAAGGCCACATGTTAATAGTTTAAGGATATGAATTATTAACTTGTGCACATTTTTCTTCCTTGATACTTGCTGGACACTGTAACTATTTATGAAGCTTAATAAAAAAAAAATAATAATCATAAAAATAAAATTTAAATATCAACAAAAAGATAAGTCAGCATCGCTCTGTCACACTGTTAATGATCAATAAAGCCCAAAATGTACTTGATCAAGCTTCTTATCTGGTTTCAAGTGCCGTAAGCCCGAGTCTGTGTACACAGGAAAGGAACCTGACGATTTTGAAACTGCTCTCAATGTTCACACAGTTCACAGGAAGATAAAACGAGGCCAGCGAGGCAGAACAAGAAGTAAAAATAAACATAGAACAGTTACATACATGCAAATAAGTGTGTGTATATATAAAAGAAGCAATGACTGGCAACATACAGTGTTTATATACAAAATTGTGCAATGGAATACATATTTCTGTAATAGATTACTTTATAAACATGAATTGGGTGGTTCTATGCATCCATATAATTTGAAATTAATGTTTTAGTGTTACATATGGCCTATGTGTCCAGTATATGTAAGCATATGCTTTAATATTAAGATTTTCATTACTGTTAAAGATAATGTTATATTACAATATTTTATTTGTGCAACAATGACTAAATACTCACACTGGACACATAGGCCATATGTAACACTAAAACATACTTAGTGATGTTCAGACCAGATGTAACACTAAAACATACTTAGTGATGTTCAGACCGAAAAAATCCACTCTCATTCCTTCAAAGTTGAACCAGGCTCAACGTGTGGTGCAATGCAGCGTCATCCAGCTGTGTTGGTCAATCACATACACGCAAGTGCACATTTCTGTTAAATGACTTAATAATTTTGTAATTTAGACTCTCGCATTTCTTCCGTCTTCCTCGTGTTCATTGTGTCAAACGATAAAACAGTTGCAGTTGCTGTGATTTCAGGAGTTGTGGCGTCCTGTTTTTTGAGGATTAGAAACTGTTCTGTCGTGTTTCGGCTAAACTTGCCAACCTGTTTCTCACTCTGCATTTTATTGTGTCACCGGTATCAGAAAGAACAACACACCCCATCCCGTTTTGCTCTTAATACATTGATGCCGAACTTCTAGTTATGTTGTATTCTGTTTTATTTCTCAGTGTTTCTTCATCCCAACAGAGCAGAGGTTTTCAAAGTCTCGAGACCTAGGGCTTCCTGTCAGACAAAGCTTGCCCCCTCGCCCACCCTTAGTTTACTTGTTTGGTTTTGCTCAATTCTTTGATGTCTATGAGATCATGATTATATTTTCTGATCCCACAGACACTCAGCAATTGAGGCAGTATAGCTGAATATTGCTGTTTGACACAATTTCAGACTACACTAAATATATAAAAATAAGCTGTCCTGGGGCATTTATTAGTTTCAAAGTCTGGGGAAGTGAGAAAAACAGGAAATTCCACAAACTACGGTATCTCTGATCTATCTTTAACCAAATCACACACATTTAGGGTGTTCTATGTGATCTCCTTGCTAAATAATATCATATTTTTTCCACTGAGCTCCCCTGGGGGCGCCTGCGTCCCACTTTGAAAACCTCTGCAAAATTTCAACAAATAACCAGCAAACTAATATTTTATGTCGTCCTTTATTAACAGTCACAGAACCTACATCAGCTATCGTCATACACGCCGACCCAGAGCTGGTCATGCAGAACGGCACCACGGGGACCCTTCGATGCACCTTCAAGTCGAACGAGGTGGTCAGCAGCTTCACCTCGGTGACCTGGAGTTTTCAGTCGAGTCAACCCGACACTCAGTTCTCCAACACTCCGCATACGGTAAACCCTCTTTGTCTGTATCCGCCGTGGGGTGATTTCCCACAGCTCCAGGATGTTTTCTTGTGATTGTTTTATCAGCGCTGACACATGAAGAAAGGCTTCAGCTGCTCCTCGGGTGAAGTGTTCACTGTGATGTCATGCTTTCGATATAACTAGTTCAATTTGTTTTTGTGTTGGCTTTCATCTGTTTATCTTGTGTCTCAATCATCCTTGAACATCATAAAATGGTTTTAGTACTCCTGTATATTTTTATTCTTCTCGTAGCAAAACAAACAGTGGGTTTCAGATGAGAGCTGCAGTGTATAAACAGAAAATAAAGTGATTTGTTTCTGGCAAAATGATCCACAAAGCGGGCGATTACTGCGAAACAATCAAGATCTACTCTTCTTAGTCTTCGTCAGCCTCTGTGAGCATAATTAATTGCACATCGTATTGGTGATTTATTAATGTACTGTACTGTTTAACTTGGCTTCGAGTCATATTTAAGGACGTTGTCGTGGTTATACTACTAAAATCTAAACGGTATATCCCGAAGACCAAAGTCTGCTGCATTGTGTCAGGGCAGTTTTGGGGCGGGGGAGTAGTGTGGATCATGTAGCGTCCACAATACCTACTCCTTTTTGTTTACAGATCAGTCAGGCTGGGCGGGGGCATAGCTGTCTGCTGTGATCTCCTGCAAACATAATGACATAGCCGTAGGGTTTTTAAATTGCACAGTGCTCATTCCAGAACAGATGCACGCAGCCAACATTTTGAGTACATCCACACTAAGCCGCTTAATTTTTGTTTTAGTTTTCTTAGGGTGAGTTTTTCCTGATCCAAACGGAGGGTTTACGGACTTTTCCTACACACCTTGTTAAGCCACTTGTTTGGAAATGATGTTTTTTTTCCTAACTGGAACTTCTGGAGAATGTTTGATGTGACCAGTCACTTCAGTGGCATGCTGTATTTCCCAGAACCCAAGTGTATAAAGAGAAGCTGCTGGCAGCCTGTTTCTCTTAACAGCACAGCAGGAGGGGACTGAACAGAGGTGTAAGGGGTCGACCAGTCCACAGTCTCTGTAGCCAGGCAAAGTCAGGAAGTCGACTTTTTCTCTTATCTCTTATTAAAATTGTCGATACTGGCAACGGTACAGCTCTTAACCTGTAGTTAATCTCCACATCATAGTCATAAAGTAATGACTTAGTCATCCAGCCTGCGTCCGACTCACTCCTTACCAGATGTTTGCTGTGATTTGGTTTGTTGTTTGCCAACTGAACATTTTCACACACCTTAAACAGTGTTAGTCACACTAAACAGATACTGGCAGGATCTCAAAATGTGAATATATTTGTAGCAAATCAGGGGCGTGAATAGTTTCATTCTTGGTATTCCTGTCACTGTAAAGTGATATGACTAGAGTACAGGAAACAATTCATTATAATAGAAATTGTTCTTCCTTTCAAGCTCTGTTTGCACAGCTGATACTGCGAATAATAACAACTGACTTTACAAAACTCCGGAACATTTGAATGTTTAACCATGGCACCTTCAGCAATCATAGGTGTATGAGTTGAAAGAAGAAATTCCCGATCTTAACGTTGGAAACAAAATGGAAAATCTGCCATGTTGAAGCAACACTGGTCCACCCATGCTGACATGACTGTGCAGTTTGTTGTTGTTCTATAATGAAAGTAGTTATAGTTGCAAATCTACAAATGTTTGACTTGAAGCAGGAAAATTTGGACACACGTAGATGTTCTGATTGTAAACGACATCATGTAGCTTCATGTAGCTTCAGGCCTTTTGATATTTGTCACAGGAGGAAAACCACAGGTGGAAACGGTGAAACAAATACTGGCTGAACTCCAGTTAGCTGCTTCAGTTTAATGAGAAAAGTGAAAGGGAATTTAAAAATAAACGGGTAACGTATGAAGTTATTTGATTTATTTAAAGCTGGTGTGATTGAAACAGTGTCGGCTGTGTGTCAACCATCATTCACAGCACCCACCTGAGATTTATTGTCTACAGCAAGCAAATGACTTCTGGCCAAAATGTCAATCAAAAATCCACATCCACCCAGTTTTATCTAAGTTTCATGAGCCAGTGTATGTACTCACAGGCTGTTTATCGATCCAACTGTTCCTGGACTCAGGCTTGTTAAAAATGTGGACGTACAACCATAATGATTAAATAATATGTGAGAATTTGCTTTAGTTTGCATTTCCCGTAGACAAAGTTTAACCTGATTTTCCTTCTCTTTGTAGATTTTCTACTTTTCCAACGGGAAAGGATTCCCAGGACCAACTGAGTTCAAGGACAGGGTGCAGTTTATTGGAGACATAAACAAGAGGGACGTCTCAATACAGCTGAGTCCGACTCAGTTCAGCGACAACGGTACCTTCTTCTGTGACGTGAAGAACCCACCAGACGTAACAGGAACACCGGCACGAACGGAGCTCAGGGTCGTTCTGAGAGGTGAACCATCAGATTTCTTTTCAAATTGAAATCAGATGAATACTAATCAAAATGTTTCTATTCTAAAGGGTTTCTCCTGAAAAGGTGAAAATGAAAAGATTGTGTTTACACAAAATGCTTTTTAAAACAAACTTGATTAACTTTTCTTCCATGAAATAACAGATTTATTAAATTATTTTGATGCTACACTGACTTATAATCAGGTCAATGGCGTCTCTGTCGATTTTTGGTGGAACTGGATCATATTTTATGGAGAAAATGTTTACTGGTTTCCCTCTGATGGACGGTAAAATAAGCTGTAGCTGCTGTCAGCTAATGTTAGCTCAGTTTGTTAGCTGTGCAGCCTGGACTGTGAGGTCATAGCGCCTGGTAGTGTTAGTGTTTGGACCACCAGGAAGAGGAGATTTGAATGCGTTGTGCCAGAACCAGAGCTGGGCAAGCGGGCAATATAACTGGGCTCCGCTGTGGATAGCAGAGACAAAGAAGCCAAAGAGTATGTTGATGGGGAAACTAAGAAGAGAAAAGGAGAGTGACCAAGCAAAAAACACTGAAAGAGTAAATCTGGGACTGATTTTTAGTCATTGGTGAGAGCTTTGAGAAATAAAAGGCTGAAAGACGATGCTGAGCTGGGCTTCTTGCTGTTGGACTAATAAGTAATATTAGCTGGCTGGCAAAGGTTTCCAGTTTCCAGGCAAAGAGATGACTTCTTTCTGTCAATGTGCCTTTTTGCGCCAAAGATTTATAATTTGGTTGACCATGTTAAAATGTAATTGACTCAACAGACGCCACTTGGACACAGCGGAGGGGTTGCATCACCTAGAATGAGTTACTGGATTAAATTGTGGTTTATCTTAAACTGCTGCTGCGCCACACCATGAAATCTAGTTTTAAGCCAAATCGGATTATCTTTAAAGCGTCTTTAAATCTCACTTTAGTCATCTCTAAACCTAGATCATCTCCTCCTGCAACCAGTGGTTAAATAAGAAAATGTGCAGAAAAAAAAACATAGGATCGTTAATTATATGTTTTATTTGGGTTGGGCCATGCGATGCGCAATGTTCTCTAGGAATGAGTGACGTCAGTGATGTTTGAGGTGTGATAGCAGTAGAACTGGTTGCCTGTATGCAAGTGGCTCTTATGTCTCGTTCATTTCCTGCCTGAAATAACTTAAACTGGTCTGTGGCAAAAAAGCGCTGCTCTTGTTGTGAACATAAAGATAAGACAGAACTTTTTTTTTTACACCGAGGAAGATTGTTGTCCAGCAGTTGCAGAACAAAGTTAGACTGAATCATCATCACCAAACTGTTTGGAAAGGCCAGGTGATACGTGCCGAAGAAGTGTCTCCTTTTGTTCTTTCAATGAGGAAATACTCCACAGTCCTGATGTAATTGATGCTAGCATCTATGCTAACCTCTTTGGCAGCTGCCATAGCTCATGATATAGCTGCCAGTAGTTCTTCACGGGACGCTGACCAAAGTGGTTAGGTAATCCTGTAGCGGTGCCAGCTTTGATGAATGCAGTGTGTTTCCTGTAGCTGCTTTACAATGAAGGCTTTTAATGTTTTGAACACAGAGATTGACAGGACAACGTGCTGATTTATCCTCCTGGGTGCCGTATTATAGTCGATACTCTTTCCTCCTCCAGCCATGAGCTGATGTGGACTTCCAGATTTACTTAAATATTAAACACATTTTAAATTGAATGTACATGGGCACACCAATTACTCTGCCCCTGTGCTCTTTAGCTAAGCTTAAACATGACATTGTATTATATTGTCTTGCTGTTAAAAGTTAACTCTGACCTCCCAGCCAGTCAGAACTGAGAATTCCCAGTGCTCATGGTATAACTAGGATGTATTAAGTGCTGTTGGTGTAGCTCTCCCTATAGATTCCTGGAGCCTTGCAGCCTCAAGTCAAACATCTGAGCTGTTCACACGCCCAACAGTGTATTGACATTGTCCGATCTGTTATAGACAACATATGAAAACAGTTCCAGCAGGTGCATTCCTGTTACTTCTTTTCAGTTATGAGGAAACCACATGTGCATGTGATGGCTTGTTATCTTTTGGCTCGACAATGGTCGCCCCGCCCGGCAGGTGGGAGCTTGCTCTACATTTAGTATTTATATCTAGGAAGAAATGCAGTGTTTGTTTCTTTCCTCTGAACTGCTGTAGTATTCTTCCAAAACACAGAGACTGCGTTTCGAGGTATCAGTGACACTCCCAGCTCTGCTTTGAATATGATCGTGTCTGTGTATTGATAGCAACATACTGTTATTTCTCCACCAAGTTGAGACTAGCCAAGGAAACCGGTTGTAAGGGCTGATGTGTGACTGACGCACAGTCTCTCACTCATGACTGTAGACCATAAAAATGTGTTTGTCAGACTCTTAATAATTCATATTTTCTGTATCTACAATGGCAGACATACACTTTGAAAAAAATAAGGCTCAAAGTGCATTATATTAAATTACTTCACATGTAAATAGACTATCATAGTTTTATTTTTTAAAAGTGAAGCTACATTATTTTGAATGATTCTCAATAAAGATCTGTACATTGTTTGTCATTATAGACCCCTGTGTCATGTCAAAACTCCAGAGGGTAATTCCAGTTGGAAATGTCGACTTTATTTCTTAAAACTAACTGTGTGTCATTGCTCCTGTGTTTGTCGTGTCCAGAATCTCTTCCTCAGAGCAACACCACCATTATAGTCGGAGCAGTTTGTGGTGCTTTATTTCTGCTCGTCCTCATCGCCGTAGCTGCCTGCATTGTCATGAGGGTGCTTCACAACCGCCATGATTATGAAGGGTGAGTGTTTCCACATAACGCACCGTCATTAACCACCGCCACAGGAATACAACACAAAACCTAGTTTCCAAACTAACAAATCAGATTTGAAAAGTAAAACAAAGTCACCGAGATTAGGGCATTAAAAATCTTCTGTATTCTTTGTTCTTTGTTGTATTCCTTGTTCCACTGTTAAGGTAGCATATATATAAGTGCTACCTTAGAGAATACATCCAAACTGTATTCACAGTGACCAAAGATGTAAATTAAAATAGTTGCACCACTTAATCATTATTGCCTGTATCTGGGACATTAATCCTTACAGAGCCATGTGGTTATTGAAAATTAACATTCACAAACTTCTTTTATCTCTCCAACAAAGCTGTCTAACTGCTGAAATTAGCATTTTTCCAACTATTCATATTCATTTAGAAAGATCATGAGTACTCACTTCACCAATCACAAATGTGTGTTCTCACATTGTTCAGCTGGCTCATTTCGATAGCTTTAATTTCTCACATTTAGTATTCATAAACGTGACGCTTGTATGTGATGTTGAATTGTAAGGTAAGTTTCTCACGTGGACTTGTTTGATTGTCTTTAAGCTCCTTTAGAGATTTAACCCTCGGACCATCAACGCCTCGCTAACCCTTTCTGCATGAGAGCAGGGCTAACTCTCTCTCTGTGTGTTTACCTGTGGGGGGAAAAAGTCGCGTGTTTGGGCTGTTTGGATTTTGTTTTTGTTTTTTTGTACTAATTATTATTAATAATGTTTGTTTTGTTTTAAGACGTGGTCAAAAACTAGAGCTTCCCTTTGTATGTTTGAGGTAGTTTGACCATGTCTACCTCGCATGCTCCAGCCAAACGGCCGTCTCTTCATCTCAATGAGACACTTGCATTTTGAGATGTTGACTTATTCTAAAGTGAGAAAAAAAAGGCTTGGCTTTTGGATGGTTTGAGCCTGTGAGCTGAATTCTTTGGGGTTGCTGTTTGCTCTGGTGCCAGTCACTTTCCTCCATTACTTGTGTGTTTAAAAACTAATTCCACTGAATTACACTTTCTATTAACACCATGAATTAACCTGTCAGTTTATCAGCATGTTGTCCAGTCATCATTCATCATGTTTTGCCACTAACACTCAAAACTAACCACTGTCCTCCTCATGTGTGTTCCTTCATCACTAGCTCTTTCTAATGAAACGTGTTTGGTCAACAAAAATGTACATAATGTACATTATAGAACAAAAAGATAAACATCAGTTTCTCAGGTAAACTGTCAGAGTCTTTACTGGAGGTGCACTGATGATCAGATTTGTGTGTTTCAATCAATGGACTGAACAGTTGAATAGGCGGACTGATGCAAGTACTGATCCAAGCACAAATCAAGTAGTAAGGCTGCAACTAACGGCTATTTTCTATTTTCTGCCATAACAAATTAATAATTTTGCACAACATGCTATTTTTTTTACAAGCTCCTTGATACAAATAAAGGAGATCCTGGTTCAAAATAATGAAGTTTCTAAACTAAAGTTATGATATGATTTTGATGAAAGTTGAAATGGAAGAGTACGACTCGTGATATTGACGTGAAGCAGGCCAGCTTGAGAGCAACCGATTTTTAGCGTGTGGAAGTAGCGGTAACTACAAAAATACTTTTGTGCACTCACAGTTGTGCAGCGCTGCTACAGAACGATGCTTCTTTTTAACAGTATTTGGCAGAGTACACAGGGCTGAAATTAAACAGCCAAACATAAGCAGAATTAACATTAATTAATTAACATTATATATCATCTTACGCTGGCACCTAAATCTGTTGTAAACTGCAGCGAAATGCTCTCAGTGTAGTGCTGCTGTAAAGGGCGGCTGACCAGCAGGCTGAGGTGACCTAAACACAGTCGAGTTCAATAAAGAGGGAACAGATATTAATGGCTTTTATTTTAGCTGATACTGTGTTATGAAAATATACTTTTGACATTGTCCAAAACATATATAACAAGACTATCCAATCAAATTTTGCCTGAAAATTTTCTCAAATGATTAACTGATTAGCAAAACAGTTGCCAAATAATATTTTGTTGTTTGATCATTTTTGCAGCACTAATAACTTTTTTTTTAATAGCACTTTTCAAGCAAGGAGCATGAAGTGCAGAGAGATAGTACAACAAATAAAAAGAGCAGCAAAAAAGAACAAACCCAACAATAAAGCTGAAACATTACCAGACCAGCACATAAACCAAATGAAATAAATAAAGTCCAGTGTGATGTGAGCAAATAAATCTAGTTGTCAGAAAAGAAGGCAAGTCTACAAAAATAAAAGATGCCAAACTAACAAGCTGTATTTCTTCTTTAAGTCAGGCCTATTTTACCCATGAAACCAGTATAAGAACCAGTAATGATTTGTACTTGGAAGCTGCATCAGCACCGTCTGAGATCACTTTAAATCCCATCGGTTCACCTCCATTCCCCTCCCAAAGTGCCTGTCGCTGGGAGCTGCCATGCACTTTGTTTGCTTCCACTGTTTCATGCTTGTCTCTCATTGTTTTATTTTTGTCTTGTGATCCATTATTTGTTGTCTGTCTTCATTTGACTGTGCACCCAAATGGTTGCTCGACACCATGGCAAATCGTAACCCTAAAATAGATGTACGTCCTTGGAAAGCGTGAGCTCTCAGGCTCCGAAGCCACGAAAGAAGGTGGAGTCCAGCCTGGAGGGCTCCAGGTCTACCAGTCCCTCGGGTCCACTTCAGGTAGGAGGCGGGGGACGGAAAGATCCACTGTGGCTGCCACCGTTTCTCTGGGAAAATATTGAATTTACGTTGTTTATCCAAACGGAACAGAGATACTCTGCATACTTAAGAATATTTAGATCTGATCAATTATAAGACATTAGTTCAACAATAATAGTAATAAAGTTTATTTATATTATCAAAACAAAACTGCAACATAATTCAGAAGTATCAGGATAAAAATGATCAAAAAATACAGCAGGAATACAATGACTCACACAAATAAGCTTAATTAAACCAAATCATAGAATCAGAGTGCTCGACTGCTATAAATTCTGCCTTTACAAACATGATAATGATAATTGATGATTGAGATTGCATTTCTAATATTTCCATACATGAGAGCCATAAAATCAGAGACACCTTTCAATATAATGCACAAAACTGAAAACTTCTAATCTTCATAAAAGTAGAATTCATGGCAGAGCTGTTGTATTGGATCACTTTAGGTTATGCAGGTGGACGTACTGAAGTGGCAGCAGCATTCACCGTATTTTCCTTGGAAGCCAGGGTTTTTCTTTTATTACTCATGTTTTATGTATTTGCATGTTACACCTGAGCAAGTTTAGGAAAGTTAGGCTGATGAAGGTCTTAAAAAGCCAGAATATCATCTCTCTGCAAAAATAAAACTTCAGCTATATGAAAATAATTTATTTGGGGAAGGAAGAGAAAGTTTGTTATTTACTTAAATACTACAAAAATACTAAAGCCATTATTTAATCAACTAATCGACTAATTAACTAATTGTTTAAGTTCTACATTTTTTTTACACAATGACCCGTGTGCATGTTTTATGCCTTTCCAACTTTATGGCAAATACCCAATATACTGATTATTGGCCCTCGATAGACAGCTTATCAAAACACTTTTATCCACCTCTATGAGTTTCTAATGATTTAGGAGTGAAAAATAAAAGTCCTCTGCATATATCAAGGTTTTGATTTGTCTGGATACATTTGTGTCTTTTACTGACTAATTTCTGCCTTTTCTCATTGTGTTCCAGGGCCCGGTGATATACGCCCAGTTGGATCACTCAGGCAGCAAAAACTCGTTCCATAAGATGGAGCCAGTGGTCTACGCTGACATTCGTAAAAACTGAAGAGGAACAGGGGACCAAAAAAAAAAAAAAAGAAAAGAAAAGAAATAAAACACAGTAAAGTATCAAACCTCTATCAGCTGCTCTTGGGAAGGGTGGGTATATTTCAACAGGGACAGAAATTGGTGCAGTTTCTTTAATTTTTTTTTTTCTCCATCTTTTGTCCTCTGAAAGCATGACGCTGTTACATGATAAAGTGATGTCTTCATGTACTTTAGTGTAAAGAAAAAGAAAATAAGCAAAGAAAACACTCCAGTGAACACTACATTACTCCATCAAGTCGGCCTCGAAATTCTTCTCGAACACAGAAATCAAACAAAAAATTCCTTCATAGCTATCATTCCACGCGCGAGAATACTTTTTTATGCCGGCAAAAAGTCCTCCAGGCTGTTGCACCGACTGAACGTAGAGTCAGTATCAGAGTCACAATGTGCCACCCAATTTAAATGTCAAAGAAAAGTTAGCAATAACTAAAGCCGGGCAGGCACTGTATGGTTTATTTATACGTTGTGTTAACTGACCTTTAATGTTTTAATTGGCCAAACTTCATGACTTGGGTGCTCGCACTCAACGAAAATTCAGCCTATGACGGTTCGTTGCGTACTTTTTTATTCAAAGAAGATGGCGTAACATCTTGACTCTTAACCGTGTGTTGTAACTTTTGTGGTCCTCTAAAATTAACCTTACACTACACAACATTCCAACAAAGCTGTGTCTTAATTTACACACACAGCTGGTGCAACAGGCTGCGGTTCATCTCCTCCGTTGGGCACTTCCATGGTGATCTTGTTTTGTAGGGGCGTATGTATGTAATGTAGAGTTATATTGTACATCGCCTTCAGTAACTTTGCATGCAGTTCTCATGTTAAATCTAGAAACTAAATTTGGTACGCCTCCGATTGTCGTTAAAACGCAAGAAGCCGTCTGACATTGTATAACTGTGAATGCTTCAGTTTCCTGTAGAGTTCTGGCATGTTGTTGTGGTACCTTTTTTTTTTTTTTTTTTTTTTTTTTTTTTTAAATAAACTGCCTCCCGTTTGATTTTCACCTCAGTGGAGCATCTTTAACCAGTTTCCATCCTACTGGTTTTAATTTAGGGTGCTCTGAGCGTCTATTTATTTCCATTTTTTTCTTTTTCAAAAATAGGGCATATGAACACATGGAAATGCAACCCAGGTGGAGTTTTGTGTTTGGCGTCACACTTTAACACGTTTTTTTTTTTTTTTTTCTGCTTGTTTTGTTGGTATGACTAGAAGGAATAATGGTAATCACCTGGGCAACTTAGCCTCGAGTCATTTTGAAATGTGCATGTTTAAACAAAATGTTCAACTGAGGTGAAATATCTCCAACGAAAACTGGGAACTCTCAAACGCTAAATACACTAAATGCACTGTTTGCATGCAATTTACTAACATAACAAGCATTATGAAAATATCCATCATTTTTCATCTATGTATTGTGTAAAGCTCTTTTTTTGTTAAAAAAAAAAAAATAACGGGCCAAATATATTAGATAAGTTCTTTTCAGATGCTTTTAAGCTTTAAAATGCATTCCAAATTTATGTTTTCTTTTGTCTTGAAGCATTTAAAAGCCAAATTTCTGTTATTATTTTGTCTGTTAATGGTTCAGTGACCTATGAGAATGATAGTTGTGCTGCAAACAGTCTAAATGCCTTCAGCTTCAGCTTGTGATTCACAATGCAGTAAGTCAATTTCCACGTCGACCAGTATTTGTATATATTTCTTGCTCATGTAAGATATAGTGCTGTTTACTGTAACTCATTCCAGTGTGGTATGGCTGTGGATGTCTTTCCAGGGAAGGAAAGTAGTTTGCTGTAGAGGTCTAGAAAGTGTGTGGCATGTTTTTTTTTGTTTGTTTGTTTTTTTTTCCCTTCTTAAGTCTTAATTATTTGTCACCGTACACTCCAACGTATGCAGTGCCTGCAGGAAGTGTTGAGCCCTGAGTCACTTCAAAATGGTTTGAATTCAACTTTATTTAGTCACTTCAATGATATATTGAATCTAATGTGACATCCAAAAGATTAAATCTGGGAGATAATATGATAACATAGTTAAACCTGCACTTAAAGAGAAGTGCTTATTTACACATGAAGTAATTACTAAGTTGGTCTGTGCCAACACTTGAGGGAAAAACGTGGTTCTTTAGCAGCAAAATGCTACACTATGTTCACCGGCTAGTGCTAAAAATTAACACTATGACAGTGGTGAGAGTGAACCAAAACGGTTACAGTTAGTTACAGTTAGACTGCTATAGTGGAAATGTGGACTGCAGATCAGGATTCACCCTCTCAGCCTTTAGACCATGAATGTTTGTTTCACATATCACGCCGGTTCATCCAGAATGTGGCAATATTTTTATTTAATTATAAATAACTGACATAACAAACAACTCTGGCAAGGATAATGTGTAATGTTATTTTCAACCATACACTCCTGACCGCCAGTGAAAGTAGTTGCTCTTTCAGTTATTTTTTCAGGCACAGTTATGCTTTAACTTATTTCAAACTGTGCCTGTGCGAGGGCTGAATACTTATTTACTCTGGACATATTTCCATTTATTCATAACTTCCCTCTGACTGAAGAAAGTCCTAATTCAGTCCATTTTGACGTGACCGTGGCTGTGACACCACACACAGTGCGCAGGCCCTGTAGTCTTCCAGATTTGTTTTTATCTTTAGTGTTCAAGTCTTTTCTGTTGTTCATGTTGTTTTACGTTACTTAGCATGTATTTCACCGTGTATTCACCAAAATCCAAAAAGAAAACAACCTGTATGATATCCACAAACCTTTACTTGCTGGTCGCTTTGCTCCTAATTGTGACTCGTTGCAGTGTTTAGTGCTGTTGTAGAAATTGTGATGTAAACTATAAATTATGAAAGAGTTCCAGTTTGACCAAGATGGCGCGCAACGTTCAGTGTGTCGGTGTCTTAAAGTTTGGAGTGAATGCAGGCTGCGATGTTCACTTCACTCACGACGAGTCTTAAAGCGCGTGCTTAGTGTTTTTTTGTTTTTTTTTCGATCGTAAATAGTTGTGTTGTTATTTGAGATTTGTTTGGTATGTTATGTTGTAAAATCTGCACTATGTCTTGCATATCAAAGACAACAAATTCCCTGTGATTTTTTTGTTTTCGTTTTTGTTCATCTCGGATTGACCTTGGCCTCTGTTTAACGTCTTTAAAACTGGAATGTTGTACATTTAGTGCCTTTTACATTTCATCAGCTAACTTGAACATCTGCTCCGAATAGAAAAAATAAGATTCATTTATTTTCCTTTTATTGTATGTATTTTTTTATACACATAATATCGCCTCTGTATCCACTGTTCAAATTTTATATAAAACCTATTCCTGGCCAATTATATGCGTGTTTGTTCCAATTATTGTCTTAACTTTCTATTTACACTTTACTCTGAATAAGGTAAAGGCACCAATATCAAGCTATTAAATCATAATTAATGGTACAACAAAGATGCTAGCAATAACTCTATATTAATCATTTTAGTGATAGAACATTTTTTTGTCATTCAATCATATTTTCTTTAATAGACAGATTTTATTTGTTTTATTTTGTATTTATTATTTCTGTATTTTTATACTTGAATTTGAGTATGCTCCTCAAAAAATGTTAATTTGTTGTTTCATCTGCACAATCACTCATTTAAAATTTTAAATGTAACTATCCCGTCATCATAGTTGTTTGTTGTCAGATCTTTATTTATAGCTTGATAAGTCCTCTGTTGGTCCCATACTATCAGAACATTTAATCACAGTTAATATCAACAGCTGATAAACATTGACAATATGTATTTAATTGCTTTGGGTATAGATTAATTCTACAAACTTAATTTTTAAGAATTGTATTTATAGTAACAATTTAGATGATAAAGGCTTTGAAATGCTGGAAATATTTGTTTTATTTACGTATTAAAGTGTTTAAATGTTGCAGTTAAAAAGCTGTATGAACCCTGCAGACAAAACACAGAAAGCTTTCAACCACAGAAATCAGTTATAGAAAGAAATACAGAAATATAGCAGTGTGGAAAGTCTGCTGTTGGTAACGTCAAAGTCAGGAAAAACAAGTGGACTCTAACAACAGTTAGCACAACATTGCTAGTTGCCTTTGGGCTGTGAAGTGAAGCCTATGCAGAAGTGCCCAAAACTGCAGTTCATCAAATAGCCACTTGAGGCGGGCTACAGAACAAGTCAATGCTTGCCCCCATGTTAAAATGTCCAACTTCACAGCAGAAATAAACATGTTTACAGCCTGGTACAAAAACAGTTTTGGTCTCTATAGCTAATTTCCCCATTATTTTTTATTTACCCAAATAAAATTATGCATAATTAACAATGTGGTTGCTTTGATTGACAAGTGACTTGTTTGAGCACCAAGTCATCATTCAGCCCGCCTCTGGTCTGCTGATGATCCATGTCTTTGCCACTTTTTAGATTATCCAGGAAGTGGCAGAGGCAGGACTGCTAAGATGGTGGCGGCCAGAGTCCCCAAACTCTAAGCTTCAAAACAGAAACCTATGGGTGATGTCACAGATACTACTTCGATGTTTTAAAAGGTCTATAACACACATTAGAACTGTGTAAACAAAACATTAATATGATAATGAGAGCAGGTCTCATGGTGGAAACAAACCGAGACATTGTAATTATGTGATCTCTCTCTAGACCACTAAAGCTCATTCTGAAGCCACCCAGGCTGTTTTTATTTTATAGCACATTAGTGTGTGAGAGGAGCTGTGCTCAGCAAACTGTCACTTCCTATGTTCCTCTTTTATGTTTTACAGCAGTGGTTCCCAGTGTTTTGCTGTCAGACGTTCTCCCACGGCGCCGTCTGACGAGCAACTGTACAGCTATACTAACACCACCTGTGACTGTGACTTTATTACCTTAGTATTAGCATTTTATATCTACATATGGAGCCGGTTCTCTTACATGGAGTCCGACAACTTGTGCAAAAGCCCTATCAGTTACTAGTTTGCATTAAACTATATAATATATAGTTATATGTATACATATATATTTAAGTGGCAATACTACAGTGACATAAAAAGTAAGTAAAAAGTAAAATAAGTAAAGTCCTGCATTCACACTCCAACCCAAGTCAAAGTACACAACAGTAGTACATATTATTATCAAAAGTATCAAAATCAAAACATTAGAGTATCAAAAACATTAGAAGCACTTATAATGCAGAATGGCCCTTTTCAGAATAATGTTTATTATGTCACTGGATAATAATTATTGATGCATTGATGTATTCATCGCTTTGATGGTGTAGCTGGTAAAGATTAAGCTAATTTCAACTATTTTATGTAATGTCGGGTAGTTTAATAAATAATAATGCACCATCATTTATTAGCTGATCTATAATTTGCTTTAATAATCTGAATCTATAGTGGAACAAATAACTAATATTGTAACATAAATGTAGTACAATATTGGCCTCTAAAATGTAGTGGAAGCATAAAGCACTCAGATGCTTTAGTAAAGTAAAAGTAACAATGCCACAGTGTAAATATACTCTGTTACAAATAAAAGTCCTGCACTCAAAATTCTACTTGAGTAAAAGTACAATGGTATTACCAGCAGAATGTATTTAGAGTACTAACTACACAACACTTTGCTATTGTGTGCAAAAAGATAAAAGTACATTATAAACAACCTGAGCCAGAAACATTGCTGAAAACACCTGTGAGGGCATCATAGTTAATAAGCTGACCATATGTTTTTCATGTGATCAAAGTATCTAGTGAACATAGCAGTTAAATAAATGTAGTGGGCCAAAAAGTACAATATTTTCCACTGAATGGTACACTCAGTTAAAGTACAAGTACCTCAAAATTGTACTTAAGTACAGTACTTGAAATTTACCATAATTACACCATTTATTCCACCACTGCAATCAACACAGCAGGCAGTGAGTCAAATCATCTGTGATCATGAAAGAATAAAAGATGCACTGTCAGAGTGTGAGCAGCAGGAGGCAGAGTTGATCTAACTGAGCACTCACAAGTGTAAAGCTGCACATTGTCATTTGTATCAACACCACTCCCTTCACCGCCTCCATCGTTGGATTACTGATTAATGTTTTGGGATAACATCCCACTAATGTCACGGTTTTTTTCTCCAGGAAACAAATATGTGGGGAAAAAAAAAAAAAAAACATCCTCCTCACAGCCGTCAGTGATGTTAACGCTGAGCTGCATGGAAAAGGAAACAAAAAGCTGGCAACTGGGAATCCCGGGAAATAAAAGGGGACAATCCCCCAAGGAAGGTGTGCATCATGTGGTGTGCTTTGTTTGTAATATGAAGCGTTGAAGTGTGTGTGTGTGTGTGTGTGTGTGTGTGTGCGTGGTGTGTGAACACATGACACCACTGATAAAACATAATGAAGGGTGACAAGATGGTAAATGTGAAACCAAACCTGTTGCAAATGTACAAGGCACTGCAGGAGGGAAAAGGAGACCAGGTAAGACCTGTTCTTATACGCTTATTTAATTGTTTTTATTCTTTTTCACCTATTTCACATGCATGTCAGCAGTGGTGGTGGATTTTTTAGATACATTTACACCATCTTAGCTTAATTTCAAAGGGAAATATTGTACTTTTTAATTATTTTACAGCTTTTTACTTTTCTGACTTAAGATTTATCAACAAAACATCAACTTTTCACACATAGTATATTACTTTAGGTCAAACTTCCCAACAGTATAGTGTTTATTCTTGACGTTCATAAGTGTACTTTGAGAAAACAATCCAAACTCAAGGCCCACTTACTGGCTTTTACACTGTCTTCATCAGCAGATGCTCAGTTGTCATGGAGATAGACCTGTTATAACAGCATCCAAACCATTTTTAGGACTTCTCGCCCGTGTCGTCTTACATCCAAATTCAGTTTTGTTGAGGTAAAAGTTTGATAATAACCTTTCAGCATATTGTAATTCATGTTGTCTGAGAGAAAACTAGACTCCCGCACTTCCTCTTGGCACTGTTTTCAGGCTTCGGCAAGACTCGCCATAACGAGAAAATTTAACCAATCACAGGTCACTTGAGAGAGAGTGGGTGTTCCCATTGGTTGTTTTCGCAGGTTGGCTGACTTCTGCTGCAAGTCTGAACTTGTAGGTTTAGTGGGAGGGGCTTAGCGTAGTGCCACCAGGCAGCAAAGACAGAGGCGGAAAGGCTTCACCGACTGCAGCTTTAAATAGAAGGTGTGGTTATTACTTCCAGCACGTCAATTATGAGCACATTAGTACATTAATGCTTACCTAAAAGGTGAAATAAAATGTCATATACATGCTGTCCAAACACATGAAAAGCTAAATAAGTTGGCTGTGCTTTTTCATAAACACATAAATCAGTAGTTAAAGGTCCAGTGTGTAAGATTTAAAGGGCCCTACACGGAATCCGCCATGTTGGACTACCATGTTTCTACAGTAGCCTGGAACACTGGTTCCAGATAGGAGCTGTCATATTTTCTCCTTCACGCTTGAAAGGAGAGGGTGAGGGGGTTGCAGTCAGCCACTAAGTCCGACATATTGGTCCTTTAAGAGGCAAGAAGAGAAGGTTCATGTGAAATATAAATAAAGTTTTTGATAACTTGTTAAAACTTATTTTTTAAAAACTTTGTTAGGAGAATCTTTAACAAGATTGTGATACCGCCAAAAATTTTCTTCCAACCATTAAACAGCTCCAGTGCCTTGCTCAAAAGCACTTGGTCAGTTTTCACTATAGGAGGAGAGAGTTTGACGTATTCACTTTCCCAGCTAGTCAGAGACATTCAAGACAGCAGTAATGTCTGTCTGTGTACACTGTCCTTACTCATTATTATTACAGTCTTGTTTGTTTACAATATGGCGAACCAGAGAAAAGCCACATGACATATCAGACTCACTCCCACAGTCTCGAAAAGGATGTGTGATTTTCCAACACACCCACATGTGTCCGATGGGTGGGCGAAATTCTCATGAATCCATCAATAACTGCTGCTGACATTTTTGCCCTGTCTCGGTCCAGATATGGAGCATCAACTCATTCTCTCTTGTTTTAGCCATAAAAGGTTGCTTTGGAAAAATCAAAGATAATAAACATATTGAGAACCAAGTATGCTCTGAACTTTTAGCTTTGTGGTCAAACATATTAAAATGCCCCAAATTCCAAATGGTGATTTGTGTATGAGAACATCCAAACTATTTGTAAAGAAATCACACAACTTGAGGATTATAGGAGGGTATTTTGGTTGAGTAGGGGGATTGTGGGAGTTGTGTCTCCTTGAAGTGGAGCAAACTGGACTTCCCAACTCCCTATAAGGCTTTTCCAGGGAACAGTGGGAGGGGGGAAGAGGGCCGAGCGATGCAGGATATTCTCACAGGATGTGATAGCTGGACAGCAGCCGGAGCACTGAGATGTGGAAAGAAGAGTCAGCTGAGCGGAGCTTTTGGTTTGTGGTGTTTTCTCGGTTACTATCGATCTGTGAGTGGGTGGGTGTGCGCGCTGAGGATGTGAAATCAACATGGTCAGGAGACTCTGTGAAGATTAGTCATCACCTGAAAGTGAGGTAAATGCTCAGCATTCTAAAAAAGTCTTTAAGCTTATTTATGTTGTTGCATAGTTTTAGTTTTTGGACTGGACTGTGGGAGCAGATGCTGATTGTAGGAGTATTTGTGCATGCTTACACATTGCAGTGGTAGAAGAAGCAGATCATTTACTTCAGTAAAAGTAGAAATACAACAATGTAAAAATACTACTTTATTAGGTAAAAATCTTGCATACAAAGTAAAAGTACAGAAGTCTTATCAGTTACTAGTTTGCAGATATTTTACATTAAAACATCTGATTTAAGTGTTTCTACGTTGTGTCATTACTACTTTTACTTGAGCAGAGGATCTTTCCTGAATAAAATCTTTAAAAATAGTCTGTAGATCATGCAATACCAATATAAAAGTTATACACTCGGTATTCCTGGTCTTATTAGCAAAATGTACTTACTTACTGATGCATCAACATGTCAGCAGCATTTTACTGTTAAAGCTGCTCAAGGTGGGGTCGGTTTCAACTACTTTATATACAGTTAGGTAGTTAAGTCTGGTGATTCTCAGCCTAGGGGCCGTGTCAAAAAGTCAGAAGATGAATCTGAGGCTTGCTGAGATGATTAATGGGAGAGAAAAAGAAAACTTCTGCTGCACAAATCTGCATGGATTTTTCTCTAATCTTTGTTTTTTCTTGGGTAATATTAGATATTTTAAAGGTCCAGTGTGTAGGATTTAATGATATCCAACTGAATACCCCTCCCCTCACCCTTCCTTTCTAACTGTTCCAAGCGTGGAGGAGAAACAACAACGGTATCTACAAAACTTTAAATCTAGTGTTAAGTTTTTTTGTTCTGGGCTACTGTAGAAACATGACAACATGGCAACAATCTCTACAATGTCTGTAGATATAAATGTCTCATTTTAGGAAAACAAAAATATTATTATTTCCAGGTGATTATACACTAATGAATGAAACATGAATATTATATTCCACTTCTGCTGAATGTTACACACTGGCCTTTAACCTATTTATGCCTCAAATAAGTGTCTTTGGTGGATACATCTAAAACCACTGGTTTAATCTTTAACATTGGTTTGTATTAGATTATATAATTATATATATATATATATATATATAAATTAATCCATCAATGTCATGGGGGACTGGAGCCTATCCCAGCTGGCATTGGGCGAGAGGTGGGATACACCAGCTGGTTCATCACAGTCAGGGCTAACACATAAAGGCAAACAACCATTCACACTTCACACCTATGGGCAGGTTAGAGTGACCAATTATCCTATTAGGTGCACGTCTTTGGTTGGTTTGGTTGAACGCCATCTGGGGGTGTATATATATAATAAAATCAAAACTAAGGCTCTGAAACAAATGCAGTAGAGTAAAAAGTACAATATTTCCCTCTGAAATGAAGTGTGGAAGTATGAAGTGGAAACATTTAAACTATAATTAAAATACTTTGAAGTCAGTTTCTTGCTTGAGAAAGAAAATGTTGCCGCTTTTTATCAGATTGTAAATGTTTAAAACTGTTCTGCAACAAACCTTTGTGATAAACTTTGCCTGTTTGACTTTCCACGTCATTAAAAAGAAGCTATGCAGCTTTTTGGACTTCAATAGCAAAAACAAAAATAGGTTTCACATTTCTTATTCAATTACCAACAGATCCAAATGCTTCAGTAGCACTAAATGAATTATGTGTCTGTATTTCATACAAGCGCTCTTCATCTGCTCAGAGCTGGCGTTCCCTCTAAAAACATCACTCGAGATCACTGTGATGAATGAATCTGTATTTAATGAAAGAGCGAAAAAATGTATTTATGTGAAGGAAAATGAACACAATGAGTTTTTAGAGCAGCAATATTTCTAATTTAAAAATCTGAATGGGTGTTTTTGAAATCCTCTGTGTGTACTTATTTTGTATCACCTAAATTTCCACGCCCTTATCATCTCCATAGGTACTTACCATTACCGCAGTGCTAATTACTCCCACATTGTCTGGCCTGCATGCCGTTTTGTTGTGTTCAGGGGAACCTATCAGGAAATATTTTAGCAAGTTTCCGCAAAATAACGAGGTGCAGAACTTGTGTCTCGTAAAAAGATGACTCACCAAGGGCCCCGACAAAACAATCTCTACTTTTTCTGTTTCAAAACAATAACCTAAAGTACAGACTTAGTACATTTACTCAGAACTCATGGAAACCCTTCATTTGCTTAGTCATTCTTTCTCAGTTCTACCGGTTCTGCAGCTAAATCGAGTCTGTAGCACATAAAAAAAGAGAAATGTCAGAGCATACGAGTAACAAAAAGCCCCTTTTGTACAACAGGGCATAAAGAGCACCGTAATAAGTCACACAGTAGGTAGGGCTACTTCCCTCTTCCTTCCCTTTTCTAGTCATATCACCTACAACATGCTTCCTGCATTCATGTGTTTCTAACTAGTGTGATCTGGACTCTCTCTCCGTGCTGCAGCACCATGGCCGCATTCCAGCTGTTCTTCCCGCTGTTGATCAGCTGCGTGGCAGCATCCGCACATCCTCCCCACCACCTCCCTCCATGCCAAGTTGTAAGTACAGCCTAATAAATACACACACACTTACGCATATCTAGTACTGGTTCAACAGTGACACTTTATGGCATTTAAATACAGCATTTTCTAGGCACATTCCTCACATTTCTAGTTAAATAAATACTGAATATTTTCAGGTTTGTTCATCTGTTGTTCGTTTATTTTCAGGGGTTGCCTGCGGCAACTCAGATAAGGCACCTAATCCATCAGTTGCTTGAGGTATTTTTAGATTATCTACAAGCAGATGGTTTATTTGAAAGTTTTTGACCTGAGCAGATCTGGTTTATTAGTTTTTGCTCTTGAACTGTGCTGCTGTCAGACCTTCAGGGCTTTAGTATTTGGACAGTGAAACATGATTTGGCTTCACTGGGAGAAAATCTGGAAAGTGTTTTTGTATTATGCTTCAGAGGTTACTTGTCAATGTAGCATATTAGTGTGTACAGTGGACTGTGACATCTTTTCCTTGGAGTTTCTGGCGAAGCAGTTTCTGCTTCTCATGCAGTAATCTGAATTGTGTAACAAGCTGAAAATGTAACATGCGTCATTCACTGTGAGCTGGAGGATTTTCTTTTCCCATGCAAGACAAATATACAGTGATGTAGAAGAGCTTTAATGAAGTGGCTCTTGGTTGAGTCATTACTGCGTGTGTCATTTAGTGATAGAAAACCATTTAGTGATGTTAGGTGTTACTCACTGTTCATAGACTCAGTTTCTCTCTTGCCCTCTGCCATTTCATGTGCATAAAGACATAAAGTTACAAATAATACTTATAATAATAGGAACAAACAAAAACAAAGGTCCCCAGCTGGACTCGAACCAGGGATGTCATGGTTGAGTCAACAGTTACCAAAGTGGATACCACTGCACTCTGGGAGACTTCAAAGACAGGCTAAGGGTGCCACAAGATTTATCTCCATCTCCATTTTCTAGTCTTTCTTGACTACAACTGTCAAATAAATAAAGGATACAATATTTCCCTCCAAGATTATGTTAAGGATGGTAAGGTAAAAATACCTCAAAATTGTGCTTGAATACAGCAGTTGAGGGCATAATAAATAATTAGACGGAAGTGAAAAATCCTGGTTAAATATACAATTTACGTCAGTTTAAAAATAATGTTTTTAGTGTGAAATTCCCCTTCTTGTGTTATTTTTCCTGGGTCTGTCTGTCTGTCTGCTGAGAAAGACATTGGAGGATAACTACTTAATTTGTCTAACACAGACTGCTGGAGACTCATGTTACCTTCAAGCTGAACTTCACTGAACTTTTAGAACAATACAAAGATTTATATGTGGATTTTGTTCTCCCATCTCTCACGGCGGCGTCGTGCTAGGAAGGGATGGAGTGGAGGAATGATTACAACCATTAACTGTCTCAGTTTCTTCCCTTGGTTCCCATATACTGGACTAGTAGTCATTTGTTACAGCATTACTGTGACTAAATGTGATGTAAACTACCACACGCATATCGGACATCATACACGCAAAGGCTTAAGTTCAGAGGTTTTAGGAATGTAAGCAGTTGCACTCCACACAGACAGTGAGGATATCACTGATAACACCAGAAGTGACAGAGAAAACCATGCTTTAATGAGACTTTCTTAACAATATACCTATCTAGGACACAATAACAGATACAAGATGTTTTGCCTTCCAGCTCTTCTTGAGTAGATCAATGTGTTTGTTTACAGCCAGCTTGTAAGCAATGAGGAATGCCACTTTAAGGCTACCACAAATATGCCAAGAAGCTAAATGTACTCAGAGAAGAAGGAGACAGTTTTATGAGCTGTTTTTGGACAAGGGGGTCTCTGGCCATATGGTTTCAATTATAAACTACACTTAATAACTTAAATATTTGAATCTATTAAGGGAAAAGGGAGAGGGGATGACGAAAACTGTAGGTTGGTAATAAAGGTGTGGAGTGTGTTTTCTTTAAGCTGAAAAATCCTTCTTTTAAAGCTGTTTTTGGTTGAAAACCATAAGTATTAGAGTTATATCATTAGTCATAAAAGAACAGTTAACGTTTTGAATTAATTTAAAGAGAAATAGCACATGTAAAATGTGTTCTTTCATTAGAACAGCTCACCATCATTAACCTCATGGGACTGTGTTGCTGCCAAGAACATGCCGTAGATACACTGACTCATAAATCGACCCTCCACGTACGCTTCAAACATTTGGTCTGTATTGTGTCATGGTCAGGAAATTTGGCAGTATGCCGACATAATCAGACTTGTGTGTTTGTCTTTGTTCGTAGGTCCAGATGGATGTGTTTTGCAGCGATCTGAGCCTTAGAAGCGCACCAGTGAACCTTCCTCATGGTGTCCAAATGTTGGACCTTTCTCGCAACCAGGTGCAAAACCTTACCCAGGAAACTCTAGCATACCACACTGGCTTCCATCATCTGAATCTTCAGGCGAACAAGATCCACTTCATCCAACCGGGGCTCTTCAAAAACATGACCGATCTAAAAGTCCTAGATCTGTCCAGGAATCATCTGAATGTTTTTGCTCTCTCCAAAATCAACATTGGGCCTCTTACAGTTGTAGAGTCACTTGATCTTTCAAATAATGGGCTATACACAGGAATGTCTGACTATTTCCTGGCTGAATCTCCAGCGCTGGCAAACCTTTCTCTCAACAGCAATAGCATCACTAAAATAGGACAAAATACTTTCAATGGATCCTTGAACTTGACAAAAATCAGCCTCCACAATAACGTCATCATGGAGATTGAAGATGGAGCTTTCGACTCATTGACACATCTGACTGAACTTGATTTGTCCAAGAACTCCATCACGTGCATCACAGACTTCAATCTATATAATTTGTCAGTGCTCAATCTTAGTAAGAACAGCATGGAGCTTTTCCTAAGTGCAAAAACAAACAATTTCTATAAACTTTACCATCTTGATTTGAGTGAAAACAAAATGCGTTACTTTCCTCTCCTCCCTCTCCACAATAAGCTTGAATACCTGGACGTTTCACGAAACCAACTTCAGACCCTCAATGTCTCGGGAAGTCCAGAAAAAAGGATAGGTGTTTATTATTATCTGACATATCTGAAATACCTGGACATGAGTTACAACCAACTCAAAAGCTTACCAGAGTCATTTTTTAACTGTATGCAATCACTTGAGGTCCTAAATGTGAGCAACAACTGTATTAGCTTGTTTTCTCTCACTAATGTAGATCTTCTACAAAAAGTGAAGATTATTAATCTCAGCTATAACTCGTTGCAGAGTCTGACATTTGAGGAAAATACTCTGCAATCGCTGGAAGAGCTCTTCTTACAGGGAAACGACCTCACTACCCTGGACATTAACATATTTCAAAGACTTCCAAGTATAAAACACCTGCAGCTCCAGCAGAATAACCTGAAAATCTGTACCTCAGACCAAAACCTCCGGGATCCTCCAGATTGTGTCTCCTTTACTTCCATACGAAACTTGCAGTTCCTGAACCTCTCTGAAAATAATCTAAGGACTCTCCCTGCAAATGCATTTGCGAACAGTCCACTGAAGTTACTGGACTTGTCCCTGAACCCAGGCTTAGATATGGACAAACACTCCCTCTGTGGTCTGGAGCATTCCCTGGTTCACCTCCTGTTGAGGGAGAACAACATTTCAAGTTTAAACACAGCCCTGTCATCACTGAAGAGTCTGAAAAACATAGACCTGTTCACTAACCGGCTGAACACCCTACCTGTGTTGAACAAGGAGTCCTCCATTGAGTCACTAAACCTGCAGAATAACAACCTCGTCACCCTGGAGTACAGCACCATGCTCGCTCTGAAGCACTCACTAAAAACCCTCTACATGGGCTCCAACCCGCTGAGCTGCTGCAGCAATCTTGACTTCCTCAACATGGTCCAGCACTCAGCACTGGTGGTTCCTGACATTGAGATTGCGACCTGTATTCATGATGAGTATTCAGAACCGGTCAATATCGAGAAGGTGACTCGAGAAATGTGTCATAGAGCAGGTGTCCAAAACTATATTGTTGTTCCTATATTGATAGTGATTCTTGTGATGATCGTGCTCGGGCTTCTGGTTAAATGTTGCCATTTAAGGAAACGAAAGCACAATCGAAGCTTTAGCGCGTAACATGAATGAAGGAATTACCAGCTGAGACTTTTCCAATATCTGTTCACGAGAAGATCTGTGTTTTAACTAGAGACAGAAAAACTATGAATGTAATGATCTAAAGGGACAATTTAAGGCCTTGTTTTTGGGTTTCCACTACCATCTTTGCTAAAAGAGGGTACAAATCCAAATTTGTTCAAAAGGGAAGAAGCCTGGGTGAAGTTGAGATGCAAGAGGCACCACAATGGACTGAGTGATGAGGCTGAGACATCTGTCAACCAAGAAAACGTGCCATAATATCACCTAAATGAAAAAAAAGGCATACAACTATTGAAAGCAGGACTTCTTGGACTTTGTGGAAAATATTTTCTCCTTGTAAAAGTTTGACTTTTTAAATGGACTTCTTGCAGTCAGCGTCTAACGGCCAGTTCAGGAACTGCAACTTTTGAGCCTTCAGGCTCAAGCTTAGGTGTCGACTACTTGGTTGTAGTATCAAGCCACCTGCTAGCCATTGAATGTAAAAGGAAAAATCCACACTAAAAGACTGAACAGTGTTGACCATTTTCTCCACTGACAGAGCACACTGAAACGTAACCATAAAATTTTATGGAATACTTTGACTTTTTTTTAGGAAACAGGCTTATTTGTTTTCTTGCTGAAAGTTATATGAGAAGATTGATAGCACTTTTATGACTGCGTGCTAAATATGAAGCTACAGGCAGCAGCTAGCTAGCTTAGCTTAGCATAAAGACTGAAAACAGGAGAAAATAGCTAGACTAACTCCCCAAAAGCAACAAAATGCATATCAACACCTCTAAAACTCACAAATGAATACTTTTGGAAAGAGCTAGGCTAACTGTTTCCCCCTGTTTCAAGTCTCTATGCTAAGCTAAGCTAACTGACTGCTAGCTATAGCAGGCATCAGTCTTCTGATCTAACTTTCAGCAAGACAGGAAACATTTGAACAAGGGGTTCCTAAAAATGATCAGTGATGTTAAGTGTAAGATCAGCTGAGTGTAAATTTCCTTAAGCTAAAAATAAAGAAAGCAACACTACAAAAGGTCATGAAACAAAATGCTCTATTGATGGAAGATGAAGTATGATTAGATGAAGAACATGTAGGCTGAGAGTCATCTGAGATGACTCTACACTGTCCAGAAGAATTTTTATAAACCAATCCAAACCTTCCCTTTATGTAGTTTGCACTTTAAACTTCCTCTTGTTTGTATGATTGTATTTTGTTCTGTGATTGTCAACACTAAGTAATGAATAATGTTTTTATTATAAAAACTAAGCTGGACATTTTAAACAGTATGTTTTCTGTATTGATCCCAGGCCTGTGGTGCTCCTCCTGGACACAATATCTAGCATCGACTTGATATAAAAATATTTCAACACCCTTTTAGGATGAAAATGAAAGCTGGGCTAAGCACTGAAATTAATAACTGTGATACTCGGACGTAGAAGTACAATATATATATATATACTGTATTTTTCTAAATAATTAAATTAATATGAAATCCAGCGCTGTAATGTAGTGAGCTACACTGGGATCCACAGTTTCATATGATTTTAATGTGTTTGTCCTAAAGTTATTATTATTATTATTAATACTATGATGTTATCTACAAGTCTTGCTGATTTGTAGATAACAACATTTTCCTCATCCTGTGATGTCTGTTTTGTAATGTATGCAATATTTTGTACCAAATGAATTTTCTACACCTAAACATTGTGTGAGACGTTATTTGTGTAACAAAAACATGTAAACCTCTGAACACAGGATTCACACCAGTCCAACCAAGTTTCCTTTCTCCTATTATTCAGCTTGTTGAAATGATGTTTCACTCTGATCATATTTACGATGAAAGTAGCTGTAAAGCTAAGGAGGTGATACGGGGTCAGAACTAGGAGAATATATGGATCAACACTGGAGAAGTTTCTACACGTGGCGATACATTTTGACACTTTCAAGGCCTACAGGCGTTCAGCTTCTGACACTCAAAAGACAGCTTTTCAGCGAAATCCTCTTTCAAACTTATCAAATCTTTTCCAGTATTTGATACTGGTACATTGTTTGAATTGTGTTCTTGTAGAGCCATCTCCCGAATTTTTAACTTCTTGTAACCGAATTGTCAAAACAAATAGGTATGGGGCTGAAATTTGTTGGTGGGTCATTTATATTCCAAATACAGATTTAAAGAAGTGTTTTAATCATTAAATTATGACTTTAGCACATTAAACACACCCATTTGACTGATAGAAACCATAAGATAACCATCTCTTAAAGGAAGATGTGACACTTGTTTAGAGCTGAAACAACAAGCCAATAATCAATAGGTCAAATGACAGAAAAGTAATCAGCAATTGTTTTAATAACTGAATGCTTAAGTTGTTTTTTAAGGCAAAAAAACTCTCTGGTTCCAGCTTCTGAAAGTTGAATAGTTGCGTTTCTTTTTAGTAGTCAGATAGTCACCTTTGTAACACTTTTTTTTAAATCTTATCTAATAGAAACTGACTTTGCTGATATCACATTTTGATCTGGCTGGATGGAACACTGGACAGGAACACTGATCATGAAACAGAGAAATCCTCTAACACAATCTCAATGAAATGCACACTGATGTTTATACGAAAATAACATAACAGAGGATGCTCTTCTCTGTGGTTGTTTCACTCCGTAATGTTGCATTTGGGTGGCCTATGCAAAGTGGGAACATTTTTAACTTACCACGCTCAAATTGCTCTCACACAGTCAGTGACTTTCAGCGATAAGTGTGGACAGGTTTATGACTCTTCAACACATGCTAAATATGGCAGTCTACCAGGTTAGTGGTAATTTTCTTAATATGACTTCCTTTTAATGTGTGTAAATGAGTCTGACATTACTCATCTGTGCTGACATCTGTTATCTGCATTTTACAGTGGCTGTGGCATCATAGGCCTACTGTAGCACTTTGCATAATTAAAAACAGCTCGTAAATGTGAGTTAATCATGGTGTAATCATGCAGCATAATGATGCTGACAGGACAGGGTGGTTTCAGCCTGACTGAGTTCAGGTTTAAAGGGAGAGTTCAACAATTTGGGAAAATACACCTTTCTGGCCAAGAGTTAGTTGAGAAAACCACTTTTATGTTTTTAAGGTGAGCATTTAGCTTAGCTTAGCATAAAGACAGGGAACAGGCGGAAACAGCTAGACTGGCTAGGTCCAAAGGTAACAAAATCCACCCATGCAGTGCAACCAGAGAAGAAGTACTCAGATATTTTACAGAAGAAAAAGTACGTACAATGTACTCTAATACGCAATTACAGGTAAAGGTCATACATTTAAATTTCCCCAGTACAAGTACAAAATATACTTATATACTACAATGTACCAAAAAGTATTTCAAATGTAGTACTTTCTATATTTGAGGAGGTGCCTAAACGAAACACAATGTTTATTACTGATTTATTACTGGTCATACCAAGGTCTGTGAATAGACAGTTCCTGAACTGTACCTTTAAATAAATTAATCACATTTTTAAAAATCAATTTTAATTGATAAAAACACTCGAAGACAATAAAAATAGATGAGAGGTTCCTCATATTTTTACATTTGATCAGGCTCTTTCGCCCACAGCTGAGGCTTTTTAAGTTTTAAGTTTTTGATAGTTTTGACTTTCTCCTTTCTACCTCCTGTGTTTATGTTTGGCTTAAAGTGTTAAGATTGAGAAAGTGCTGTTCAGCATGAGAGGCTGTATATTAACTGTCTAATGAAAGCCTTTTACCCTCTGTGACTCAGACTCTCCTTCCCCTCCTGCCCCCAGGAGAGAGAAACGGTTACTGAAGCTAATTTACCATCCAGGGTGGTACAGGAAGTTGTCCAGCGGAGAGGAAAAAACCTCTTTATCGCTTTAAGACAGAAATGTGAATCTCATGAATGTTTGGAAAATATTCATCTATACAAAGCTTTTGTCTCCATAACGAAGCATCACTTTATTTCCTAGCCTGACACTAATCTCAACATGTCAGTGGATGTTTGTGTTTAACTAAAATACTGCCCTGAATCACACCGTGAAGCTGTTTAAACACTGTGAAGTTAAACACTGTTTAACTTGAACTCTGAAGAAGCTCCTCCATGCTGTGATCATGTACTTGCTTCAATAATAAATATAGTTTTGTCTATTTTGTTATGATATAGCTTAAGATGGGATGAGCTCCATAAATAAATACATACTGTTTGACTTTGGAACACAGAAAAGGTTCTTCCAGTCATATGCTTAATCGTTAAAAAGACTGTGTGGCTCCAGCTCCTGTTTTAGTAGATCAACAATAATCTTTCAGGCTGGATTTATAATTGAGAATTTGCTTATTTAACTGTAGCTTTGTAGAGTTTGCAGCGACAGGAAGCCCCAGAAGTAAACTACATCCTTTTTATCTTGCATCTAGGGCTGTCTAGACAGTGTTTATGTGGGTGAGAGTTATGTTTGTCTTAATTAACAAGTGCAGCCCTTCTTCTGCTTCCAAGTTACATAAGTGATGACCTAGAGTGAAGTCAATTGTACAGTATGTATCCCACTGTTTAATCCTGTTTTATCAGAGGACGTATGACACCCATGACGAAGGTTTTTACATGTTGATCCTTAAATACCGAACTTACTGTATCACTTATGTCTAGATTTAATATTATATAAACAGTGATGAAAAGTAGTAAATTTAAGTACTGTAAGGATCAGTGTTTAGGATTTAGTGGTATCTAGCGGTGTAGTTGCACCCCCCTCACCTCACCCTCTCCATCCTAGCGTGGAGGAGAAACTACAGTAGCTGGGGAAGTTGCGGAAAACGTGGTAGGTCCTGTTTAGTTTGTCCGTTCTGGGCTACTGTAGAAACATGGCTGACCCAGTGGAAAGGGACCCGCAGTGTCTGTAGATATGAAAGTCTCACTCTAAGGCAACAAAAACATAATTCCTGTTTTTAGGTGGTTATACATTAATGAAAACATAGATATCCATGTTATATTGTATTTCTGCCATATTCTGTAAATCTGAGACACTGGACCTTTAAATCCAAATTGATGTTCTTTACTTTCATTGAGTGTTTCCCTTTTATTTCTGCATCTTTTTTACTACATTTTTTAGTGTGTAAGATTTGGTGGCATCACATTTAGGTACTAGGTAGACTGATTTTTGTGCATTTTTGTTTGGTCTGTCTCACATTGTGCTGTTTTCATTTTGTATTTTGTCCTTGTTTTACTAATTTATATATTTTTTATTATTAATTTTATTTTTTTATTTATAATTTTATTTTTTTATTTATAATTTTATTAATTTATTTTATTTTATTTTATTATTATAGTTCAGTGTGTTTTGTTGTTGTTTTTTCTTGAGGTCCTACTATACATATAATAATACTACTAATAATAATAACTGTAAGTAGTAATAATACTATAAGAATGACAATAATAAATAAATAAATAGTCTTTACACATTGTAGTATCGAAGTTTTACATCCACTGTATGTATACAATATTTTTGGGGCTCTCTGGGCCAGTATGTAAAAGAATGGTGATATTAGATTGTGAGCTCTTGTGTGCAAAGTTGACATTTAGGCCTGACAGAACATCCAAAATGGAAAGTGTTCATATTCTTGGGAGCACAAACATGCTTTGTAAAGTTCACTACAATCTGTTATCACCAGAGAAGGGACAGCAGTTCCAAAAAAGCTCCTATAGTGGCTGTGCAACTATCTGTTGAGACGGTCCCCTCAAGAAAAAAACAACAGCATCATGTGTTTGCCTCTAATAATAAATGTTTACCACAACTGCAAAGACCTTGTCGGTCGGAAGCAAAGGAAGAAATATTGATGTTGTTTTTACAGCCACAAAGTCTGCAGAGAGAGGAGGTCTGGTGGATGGATGGCTCAACAAAATGTCAGACCTTGACGTGGGGAGACAGCTGTTACTAAACCCTTTCCTGTTTCCTACCATGGCCTTTATCCGAACAATAACCACGTTGTGTTTGGGCCTAAGCCTAAACAAACCTTAAATTACAAATGACATATTCAGTCATTTCATTCTGAGGACTCCTTGATCTGTCAGGAGCAAGTCGAAATAGCATGATGCTCTTCTAGTGCCGTAAAACAAGACTCAACATTGGTTTCTCTAACCCATGAACCCATGTAGTTTTTGTGCATTCACCTAACCCATAGTGGAGTAAGTGGAGCACCCATTTTCTCTCTTCTGTTGTTAAAAATAAATGACTGTACCGCCAATTTCAACTGAAGTACAGCACTTGAGTAAATGTACTTTCCACCTTGTGACAGCCGACGTAACAGTTATTGTCTAGATGGATCACTTTAATCACAAATTACTGAAACACTTTAAAAATTCCTCCCTTACTTACGTGGCTCCAGGAAAACTACTGGTAGATCAAACAAGGCTACTAAACTCTAAGTGTATTTATTTTTGCAGTATGGCATCATCTCTCCAGGGCGAAGTTAAAAATAGACAGTGGCTTCTTTGTCTTTGGGGAGAGGTGGGGTCATGATCGTTCAGCCTCTCAAGGGGAACTTTGTTCCCTCAGGTTCAAATCTATCGTTTACTAAAATCCGTAGCTGCACAACGTAAAGACAACAGAAAGGTCTGGTGGGGCGCTTGCAGCTGTACCACCCAGCTTCAGGCATCATTTCCTTTCAAAGACTTGTTCTCGTCTTTTATAAAATTCCACCACATTTTTGCCTTGTTTATAAGATGAGCACAGATAGACTCAGATGAGGCATACGGGAAGTGTTTGCGGTTCTTAATTGGAAGCAGACCTCAGTCACTTTTTCTCCTCTCTGTGACCGGGCATTGAGTCATAAATGAATATTAACCTGTGTTTATCATAGTTTAGTCACGCCGAGATAAAAAGGATTTTTTTTATGACGGGGAATCTTGGCCGAAGCAGAAGCAGATCACTTAGTCAGACGTTGTGGCAAAGAAAGTGAGAAGAAAGAGAAAACGAGTCCTGTGTTGTGTGAACACCTGCTGTAAACAAATATGTCGATATCTTCAGGTTTTTTCCATCTAATGAGAATTTCCTTCAAGGCAAATCCAATGGAAATAAATATGTAAAAGTGAAAACTTTGTCATTTCCAATTTAAATATTTTTTGTTCTTTGGTTTTAAACAAAGCGGAATGATAATTTGGTTCTCTTCGAAAAGTCCTGTTGGTGTCATGAAATCCTCAAAAAGCAGCAGTGTTTTGAATGAAATGCTAACAGCAGCATGCTAATGTGTTCACAATAAAAATGTTTAACAGGTATTACCATTGTAGTTTAGCATGTTAACGTGGTAATATTTGCTAAACAGTACTAAATCTCTATCAAGCGATATCTACATATAAATGCAGAACATGTAGGCGAGGGAAGATTTTGACACCAGAAGTGTTCTGGTCCAAGTACTGTTGAACAATTATGTTTGAGCTGGCTCTGGTTGTAGCAAAAGAGGTGGGACAATTTGTCCAAAAGCAGTTTCAGAACCGATCAGCTGTCATCTTATTACGATATCATCATTTTTAAGTTATTTGAATTCATATGCAGATATCAGTTCATACAGTTTAGCATAAGCGTGTTTTCCTACTCATTCTTATGTATAAAGTTACTAATCGGACTGCAGAGGAAGTTTTTGCCTGGATGTCTGTTATTCGTTACACCGGAAGCCCCAAAACATTGGCCCCAGAGACAGAGGCCCCAGAGGCTAAACTGGCATCGGACAATAGCCGATGGGCTCAGAGATAGAGCAGCAATAAACACAAAGTACAGTTAAAGAAAAGAGGATCACCAAAAGATTCATCATCTGGGAACTATGAATGTCTGGACATAATTTCATCGCAATCTATCCAGTATTTGCTGAGATATTTGGATCAAAGTGGTAGACGATTCCATTGATATTGCCATCACTCCACTAGTATGTCTAGGAGAAGAAAATGTTCTGTTATTTTTACTTTTGTTTGTTTAATTGGTGTCTAGTCAAAACAGTTGTTGGGGGGCTGGGAGGAGGGACTTCCTGTCTGCTGACTTGTTTTCAGTGAGTTCTCCGGAGTAACACAGACAGTTTCTGCAGAGAGATGAATTCATCAGCTGTAATTTTTCCAATGAAATCTGAACAAATACAACTAATAGTACCTGCTTGATACTACCTGAGATAAGACAGAAAATATGTTTTTTAAGATAAGTGAACAATCGGGTTACCTTCTGAGAGAAATATTTGCAGAGCAAACTCTCATTAAAAAGAAACTTCAGCATGTGCATGGACGATAAAATGGGGAATCTGGCACGATGTTGTGTTTTTCTTACAGCCATATGCCCAGGATCTTGACCTGCTCATAAAATAAACAGCCTGGATCCAAACTGAATCAACCTGGACTCTCAAACACAATGTTCTTGGAAAAACCTCAAAGCAATTAGACAGAAAATATGCCCTTTATTTTCTTGCATAAACAGCAGATGCAGGATGTATGATACCATTGTCCTCAGCGTGTGTGTGTGTGTGTGTGTGTGTGTCTTGTTTGCATTTTGTCTGCTGCCCTCCTCAATGTTTCCACACAGGCTTAAAGCACAACAGCTGTTAAACAGTTCAACAACTTGAGATACAACAACAGAAAGACTGATGCAGAATACACATTGAATTAAGCATTCCATTAAATTCATGTAACTACAGGGAAATAAACACGAGCGGGTCAACTCTGACCTTTCCCATGGACCTTGGCGATAAATCGGGATAGTGAGCGCTGTGTGGGAGCGCTGGGATTACTGCGGATGAATAATAGGATGCTGTCTGCTCTCAGTTTGCCAGTCAGTGAATCTGGAGATCATGGAGCAAGGCACAGGCAATCACACACAAACACACACTGGTCAACATCCATCTCCACTGACATACCCCCAAAGATAGTTTCTTGACTTGAAACAGATGGAAAAAAGACCTGAATCATCATCACTCACATATTTATATTAATACTGTCTGGTATGACTTATGAATTCAGCACTTCTTTGCCATGCTATAACTCATAGCAAGTCAAGGGAATGTGACTGTGAGATAGCAGAATATCATGCCAAATCTGCTGTTTTATGGCCCATTCAAATGGTTAGATAGATTTATTGGTTGATGATTACCCTCATGGTGAGCGGATAACAAAGGTATCCTGATTTTATTTGTCCAGATTTGGAGATATCTGTGTCTGAGATTTCTTTCGTTGTAAAAATAATTCAGCATGTCTTCACAGGAACAGTGTTACTGTGGATAAATTATTGTCAACAGGGGCATGGATAGTCAATATTTTAGAAGAGGGTCATGAGTTTCCAGCGTAACTCCCATCCCTAAAGAAATTTTTGACTAGCGACCAAAAAACAAACAAATGAAAACAGAAAACAGAAAATGTTCCTCTTTTACCCACGTTAGCAACATGGCTCTGGGGATGGAAATGTCAGTAGGTCAGACGTCAGACTCAAATATTTCAACAATTATTTGATGGATTGCGTTGAACTTCAGCATAGACAATCAAGATTCAGAGCCAATGTATCCTACTGGCGTCAGTGACTTTTCCATGACATGCCTCAAACAATGTTGGTTTAAATGGTCACCGACTGAATTAAGGCAACTGACTCATGTTCAGCAAAGAAAATATTTTCTTTTAAAAGTATTTTTAGGCTTTATTTGACAGTTCAAGGCATACAGGAAGAGAGAGGTGGGATGACATGCAGCAAAGGTCCACAGGTTGAAATTGAACCATGGTCACTGCAGCAAGGACTTCTAGCCTTGGTGCATGGGGTGCAAACTCTACTTGGTGAGCTACAGGAGTGTCCCAAGGAGCTTTTTCTAACTGAAACATAGAAACACTGAAACCACAATGACTCGCAGGACTCTCAGATTTCTTTCAAAGTGATCAATTACAACAAAAAACCCTGTGATACACCATATGGTATCATTAACCTCATTTGGAGAAACATTTCCTGCTAGTTTTATTTAGACAAATCATTGATTTGTTGAGTACAGACTACTCTTTAGCCAATATTTTGTAGACAAGAGAAAGAGTTTCCAGACTGAAGGACTCAGCTCAGACTCACCCTACAGACTACAGAGCAAAAAGGAGGGAAATCAAGTAAACTCAAGCTCAAGGAATGCTGCTCTGGCCCCCATGATAAATGACAGATATGTTGGAGGAAACTCCTACCCGGCCCGTTACACCCTCAGTCTTTCCTACATGGTTCAGCTGACTTAAATAGTTGACAACAATGAAAACAGATCACCAAACACAACGTCTATTGGTTTATTTCAATGAAAAGTCTTAACATCCATTGAATCTTCACTCTTTAAGTAGAAGGCAGCTGGACTTGTTTGGTTTTGAGGATGTGTAGTCACTTTTCAAAAAGTGACTTCATCAGCACTACTGAACTGATGAAGGACTAATGAAGACTCTCAGATGAAAACATGAATGGCAAAATGTCTTTATGCCTTTAAGAAGTAAAGACACCTGAGACATTCATTTGAACATATCCCGTATGTATGGATCTTTGGCGCACTGTATGCCATGTAAGTATACATAACATGCCTGAGAAACAAAAAAATCTAAATGAAGGCCATGTAATGGCTCAGCGAGTTCTGTATCATCACTTTCTTTAAAATGACACTACAAGAAGTCACAATTGTATGTTGGCAGTCTTTACAGTCTCTCTGTTTTTGCATCTCTGTTGGGGAGAGCTTAGAAGCGAAGGAGTGAAGAAACAGGTGAGGGAAGCAAGAAGGCAAATACTGTGTATGCTAAATGTAAAACACCCCGTAAATACAGGGACAGGAATACAGAACGAGTGCTTGATCAAACCTGTTGATGCTATTGTTACTCTGCTAACCAGGTTAGCTCAAGCCATTTATACTTGGACACTATTTCCCGCTTTTTCCAATGTACAAGTAAATTTTATCTTAATTTCTTTCAGGTAAAGCATTGTTTATGCTGAGTGTAAATCTACCGTGACGTCACCCATTGGTTTGTGGACTACCGTTTTGAGGTCTTGCGTTTGGCATTGCCGTTTGTTTTTTGGAACCTGGTTGAGATCTGAGGAGGAAATGCATTCCTATGCCTCTATCCTGATTGAGAACCTGTGGACACATTGTTCTAGCGACCTTTCAATCACAAAGTAGCCACACACCCTGCTTTATCGCCCGTTTTACTCTAGATGGGACCATCATTTACTAAATGAACATCATGCTATATGGAAGAGGACTTGAAACTAGCAGCTGAGACCATAAAAACATGAGGAAACTGTTCACA
The DNA here is from genome assembly GCA_028641955.1 of Protonibea diacanthus. Classification (NCBI taxonomy): domain Eukaryota; kingdom Metazoa; phylum Chordata; class Actinopteri; family Sciaenidae; genus Protonibea; species Protonibea diacanthus. Next base: position 14,926,954 of record CM053990.1, read on the forward strand.
GAGGTAATAAATCAAGTGAGAAGCAGGGTCATTTTCTCATAAGCTTATAGACATTAAAAAGAATGCAGGCTTAAGGCACTTTGCACTGACTTTTTACTATTTATACAGTCCATGGTTAATGTTCAAAGACTGCGAGATGAGCGTGATGCCGTCATGCTTGCGATGAGCATGTGTGCTCCATGTGTGATGCTAACATGCTAATGTTTATACAATTCTGGTTTATCCAATCTTGGTGGTGGCGCAGCAATCCTGTCATTACACAGAGAAAATATGTTGGACGCAGCCTCTAAAACAACCCCTGTAGAGCCCCTGATTCAGACATCTGGCGAAGTTTTAGACGCTGTTTGACGATTTGACAGGCATTTCCTCTGAAGCATACCGATGCCTTTTTTGTTACATGCTAGCATGTTACCTTAGCAAAAAATATATGGGTTGTTAACCTGCCATTGACTAAGTGTTGGACGAGCACAAAAGTCTTTAAAGTCCAGTGAATATTTTAGATATTTCACCTTGAAAACAAGGATTCAATCTGTTTTTTCTTCCTAAAAAAAATATTCTTTTCCTTGGAGTTGTTTCTCTGTCAGGTGAGTCAGCAGAGCCGGGTAAACTGTGCTATCCTGTGGGACTTTGGCAACATTATAGAAGCAGGGGTGCAGGGTGGAGGGACGGTAAGTCAGCATGCTCCTAAACAGAGCCACATGTCTTTATGTTGAGGCCAACCAATCAGACTCTGCAGGCTGTATATGAGCCCCCAGGAGCCCAGTGGATCACTTTCAACATGAGGAGAAAAAGCACCCGCGTGGAGCTGGACTCCACCAGGAAGTGTGCATTAATGTTTTTATAAGTGTGCAGAGCCAACAGAAAAACCTTTAACACCGCTGCACAGTGCCCAGTAAACACGAATCTTGGCTCAAATTGTCTTTATAATGCAATAAATATGGTTTAACATTTGCCAGTAGGAGCCACCATAAATCCCACAAGCGTTTTTTTGGCTGCCCGAGCCAATTTCAGTCCAAGTGTAAGTAGATATACAACATTTGTATGTGGCCAAAGATGTTTCACAACACCTCATAAAACCTGATCTACGTGTTTTCAGAATCTGAATATGTTGTAGTTCAAGAGCTGGGCAACAATGTGACCTGTATAATGGGAAAATCACAGGTTTGATCCAAAAATAGCAAACACCCCTGTCAAACTGTCATTAAAGTCTGCATGATTTATAGAGCTGCAGCATTAGAAAATACTTTACAACTATTTTGATAATCGATTGAGGTAAAAATGGTAGAAAAAACTGTTTTCAGCCTTTCAAATATGAGTTCATACTTTTCCTCTGTTTTATATCATAAACTGACTAAACACTAAACTGTAGGCAAAACAAGATATGTTTGTTTTACATTGGAGTTTTTCATGGTCTTCTGACATTTTAAAGACCAATGAATTCATCTAGAAAATATATAGCAGCCTAATCAATAATAAAAAGAAATGTTGTAGCTCGTCACAAACAAATAATTATAGTTGAAAATATCATTAAAAAGTGTTTAAAAGTAATGTTTATTGCTGGATTTTTACACTATGGTGTTGCAACTTTCAGTAAAATACTGAATACTTCTTCCACCACTGAATATTAGTACCAAAGCTCAGCTCCAGCTTTATGGCTGTATGAAAACATCCAGACTACTCTGGGCCATCTGCGAACATCTTAATACCTTCTGCTTTAGCCTCAAACACACAGTTGGTAGAGCATTTATAAAGGCTCAGTCCTTGCCACAGTGGCCCAGGGTTCGAATTCGACCTGTGGCCCTTTGCTGCGTGTCATTCTCCATCTTTCTCTCTCCCCACATTCCTGTCAATCTTCAGCTGTCTATCAAATAAAGCTTGAAAAAGGCCAAAAAAATATCTTTAAAAAAAATACACATCTGTGTGATCCACACCATGTCAACACTCTGACACAAGCTTCTCCATGAAGGGAAGCTTCTAAAGTTTCAGTGTCAAAGTGTGACTTCGTATTGTAGGAAGTGTCTCTTAAAAGGAATTTCAGCAGAATTTAGTTTTACTCTAACATCCTTCTTGTAGCCCCAACTTTAAATTTAGAGAGGGAGATGAAACCGTATGGATTGTGGGTGCTTACACCGGGTGCTGGATTACTGACCAAGAAAGCAGTGAAAGGTCTTTGCCCACATAAAATCAAAGGAAACCTGAAACTGAGGCTGCAGGCTGACAAACTGTGAAGCAACAACTGGTGCATGACGGAGCATATGTGAAGTGACAAAATGAGTTTGCAGTTTCCTTTTTAGTATAAAAACACAAACATGTTTGTCTCGAAGACAAGTTTAGTTTAGTTTTTGGTGTGGTTCGTGTGAAAAGATCAAAACTGAGTAAAAAGAAAAGATTACCTCCACCACATTCAGTCAAAATTCAAGTCCAAACAATAAGAGAAATAACAGATGATGTCATGGCAATGTCACTGAGGTTACTTGAGCTGGGGCCTGGAGACGGCAAATTTCCAGTTTACAAACTGAAGGTGTGGACTTGGAAAGATGTGACATGAATCAGGCAGGGAGGGAATAACGGAAACATGCTATTGGGTACTCTGAAATAAATTCCAGGATCTGAAGATTTGGAGCTTGATCCAGATTAGAGACTGAACCAGAAAGTGGCACAGCACAGTTCATCAGCGAGTCATTGCAAAAACATATCGACCACTAACGGGCTAGACGGGGAACCGCTATAGCTGGTGAGCTAACGGCTAACATCTCAAATGGCTACTTAGGTGAAGCAATCGCTGCTCTCTAATGGTGCCTGATGAAAGCCAAGTACTGCACATGTACAGCACAATCAAGCTCAGATTTGTAATGGTCAAAATAGATGTACACATATCTACCGAAATAAAAGACATTACATCATTTTAAAGTTTCTGTTTGATAAAATGTTTAATGTTTTTAAAAATATAACCCTATATTTCACGTTCATCTTGACAGTGTTAGATGTGATTTTATTCTTCCTGATCTCATCAAGGAGAACATATTGTTGACTCTGTAGCCACCATAAACTCGACCTTCTTCATGCCAGCTGATTATTGTTGGTTCTAAACCCTCTAAACCTATTCAAGAGACATGTATCATATTTGTATCATTGGATTCTCTCTCGTAACAGCCTGCAGAGCAGCAATTTAAATGCTCGTCGGGGAGGTTAAGTACAAGTGGATGAGGCAAAACACAGCTAATGAGATTTGACAGCTTCCCTTGTTTTAGACTCTGCTGACTGCCATATCCTTAGGTCAAAAGGCTTTTTAACCTTTAAGGAAAAAGTATATTGTTCAGAACAGTGATTTCGAATGTCAATGTTTGTCAGACTTGATGCAAAGGGGGCGTACAATTCCCCTTAACGCAGCACTTTCATTCAAATCTATTCATTTCACGTCAAACTGCGCTGTAAAAAAAAAAACTGTCTAGACTTGTGAGTCACCCGTCATGCACAACAATCATGTCGGTGATTTCAGTCAAATATGAGTTCTGCATATCGTGACGTCACTTGGAATGTTTGAGCAGAACGAAGCAAGTAAAGAGTCTGACGCAAGACTATCACTCATCTTAAATCCGAGTTTAAGACCTGTATGCAAGTTTTACGAAGTCATAAATAATATGCAACAGGTGTCATGTGGAAACTTCAGTGCACAAACACTGGATTAATCTTGTCTCCAGCCGTTACTCTTGAAATAAAAATTATATATTTTTTTTATATTCATAGACACCGTTTGTGTAAAAACCATATCAGACACAAATAATTCAAAGCAGGGTATCTTTATGTCATAAAACATGTCTAGAGGAGAGTTTTAAACACCGTGACTCCCTCATTTTGTCTTTCTACAACCAATAACACAGTATAAACTGACATGTTCTACTCAGCAGATTTATTGTGCAGATTAAATGATTTTTTTTTTCCCTCAACTAGTCATCTAGTTTGAAAAGGTATAAAAGAAATGCATAGTTTAAAACACACTATGCAAAAAAAACAAATGCATACTTCGTGAAATTCTCCACAGCAACGTTTCAAACTCCAGACTATATCTTAGAAAAGGAGCAAAATCTTCATCAAAATCGTGTTTTGTTTTGTTTTTTTTAAACTTTACATCAGTTACAATGAACAGTAACACATATGTTGGACTCGATCCTTCCCTCCAGGACTCCTTTTCTGGTTCTGCTTTATGTTCCCTGCAGCAATTCAATCTGCTCCAGCTTTGTTCTCTCTTCTGAAAACTTAAAACCCTTTCGGGATTGGTGTTTGGGATTTACAAGTCAAAAGAAATTACTGTTCATGTGGCGGTAAAAACCTTCAGGTCATTAAAAGAAGATGTCCGAAAATCTGTACAAAGAGTCTGAGTCGCCAAAGCAGTTCCTGGGGAGTGTGAATTTGTCTGTGGTTGTCTGATCTGGCTGTATTTCTGAAATGATGCACAGTGACACTGGGCACAGTGCCAAAAAATTCCAAATCATCAATTTCATGAATATTTAACGGTCTTACAAAGTCCTGCAAAAAAAAAAAAAAAATTGTTAACTATGTTAACATACTGGAACAATTAAGTCCTGTATGTTTGGAGAGGCTGCTTTCCAGCTGTCTGGGGTTGCACTAAAACTAATCATTTTACCGCGGTCCCCCATTTTACACCCAGTGCTCCTCACTGGCAATAAAAACCACGTGGCATTAGCTGTGGGCCGGAAAAAAAATACCTATTATAAACAAACTAATATTTACACAAAAACAGATTTCTGCACCATAAAAACAGCCAGAAAGTCTTTGCCCACAAACAAATCCATCAGTCAGATCCCTTCAGCGTCTCCAGCATGGGGTGGCTATGGTTGGTCTGGGGGACTGGCTGCCGTGGCCTCGTCGTTGCTGCTGTCCACCTCCTGCTCCATGGGGCTGTCCTCCTCCAGCTGCTGGCTGGTGTAATTGGTGATCTCCAGGAAGCCACTGGGCTCCACCACCACGTTGGATTGGCTGGAGTCGGGCAGGATGGAGTACTGAGGAATCACCTGCATGCGTTAGTCACATTTGAGGTTCGGTCAGTTCAGTTTCCAGTCAGGTAAGAAAACATGAAGTAAATATTTCTGTTGCATTTAAAGATGCTGTTTTAACACACATTGTCAAAATCACTGTTTCTTCCAGAGGATGTATCTAACGGCTGGTGTTTGAGGCTGAAGAGGCTCAAACTCAAGCTGCAGCTGATAAATCTTTGGTAATTTCCGACGTATTTTTGACCCTGAAGTAATGTTTTGGGGAAATACCGTTGTGAGAGGCGTTAAATGAGAAGATCAATTTCACATCTATGCTAATAAATACTTTCAGTACATAACCCCCTAAAAATAACCACGCTTCAGCTTCTCATGCAAGCAAAAAACTAAACTTAGTTCTTCATACAGAACTAGGCTAGCTGTTTCCCCGTTTCCTCTCTTAAAGCTAAGCTAAGCTAAGCTAAGCTGAGCTAACCAGCTGCAGCTTCGTATTTGGCATGCAGACATGACAAATAAACATTAATTCTAACTGTAATAAAATGACCAGAGCAGTAAAGTTTCAGCATTTTCACCTGAAGATTTCTAAATAAAACATGACATTTCAAAGCCAAAATTTCAGTCAAAAGTTGACTGAAATGATAAAAATATATTGAATGGTAAGCATGAATGGTATGTTTCTTTTTTTGCCTTTACACACTGTGTGGACTACTGAGGGATTTTGCCTTTGTTAAATGCTTTTCACCTACACTAATAGTCGCAGTGAACGCTGTGTTTTAGCTGTGTAAGATCTGTGGATGAAAATTAAATGTTACTATAGACTGTGCCTTTAAAAATAATGTGACTCATTTACGCTATCATTTTGAAAACATGACCATCCTTTGCCTTCTTTATTATCAATCTGCAAGCTAACATCCTTTGAATATGTTTTAATATGCGAAAGACAAAGCTGCACATCAGTGTGAACCTCGAGCTCTGCGATTTATCACGTATAAATATCGTACCTCAATGACCTCCAGGTCCTCTTTGCTCCTCTGTGCTGTGAGGCCCTGCATGCAGCTGAACTGCTGGGACTTTGTGTGGGAATGATGCATGGAGGCCCCAGAGCTGCTGATGAACTGGCCCGAGTCCAGTGTGCCTGACACGGCCTGAACTTCCAGGGCTTTCCCCAGGGGGCCGCAGTCGCTGGAGGAATCCACAACCATGGGCTCTGTGCTCGGGTCGATCTCCGCCTCCATCATGGAGATCTTCAGGATGTCCGACACCGAGGGCTTGTCTCCTGAGGAGCCGGAGCTGGACTCGGGGATGAGTTTGGCGGTGGCCTCGCCGCTGCTGAAGACTGGCGTCGAATGGTGGGAGCTCCCGAAGGTGATCTTGGTGACGGTGGCGCTCTGTGTGATGATTGGCTGCTGTGGTGAAGATATATAATGAAATACAAGAAATGGAAACTGAGAGAACTCCAAATGTCCCTTTTGCTATAGTTCATCTTACAACTGTTAAAGAGAAGCTTTATATATAATAACTTTCCAGAGTCGTAAAATCTTGGTTGTGCAGTGTTTTGGCATCTTTAAACCAAATCAACCAAGACTGAAATCATAACGACTGCCACCTTAGGTTCTGCATTTCTGTTACTGTTGTGAGTAATTTACTTTTACATTTCAGAGCTGTGAATGGCTCCAAGGCAAAATATCAGGGCTGCAATATAAAACAGATTTTATTACAGTGGTTCTTAATAATAATAATTTCATGGTCAATGTCCTTCGTGTTAGTGAGGCTGAAAGTCTTTGTTAATTTGTCTCACCAGCTATTACAGTGACATGAAACAGAAAAGAGAAGCAGCTGCGGCCAACGTTAGCGCAACTATGAATCAATTTGTTGCTGCTTCTCAGTCTGCAGCCTGCTCAACGTAAACAATGTGCTACTGCGTTTAAGAGGACGACGGGGAAAACCCCACAGCCTTCACAAGAACTCGTTACAACAGATGACTCAAGAAAAAGATAACAATGACAACTTATTAAGAAAATGGAGGCGTGACTCAGTATGTCTCAAAAAAAAAAAAAAAACCTACTGTTCTACTTGTTGGGGGTGGAACCACTCACCTGACTGGAGGCAGTTTTTTCGGTGCTGACTGGGTGGTGCGCCTGCAGTGGAGGAGGGTGGGACATGGGTGTGTGCAGGGGTCTGTGGTGGGACGTGGGTGCTTGCTGGAGCTTCGGGAGCTGCGGCGTCACCAGAGGCTTGGTCGTCGTTCCCGGGCTCGTGACCTTTGCCCCAGTTTGGGCAGGTGCAGTCAGAGGTCTGTCTTTGGGGCTCTGGGTTAAAGCCTGGAGTTTGGGTTGAGTCTGCTCTCGTAGTTTTGGCAGTTTCTTAGTCAGAGGAGGAGTGGAGGGGAAAGCGGTGGAGGAAGATGCAGGTTGGCTGATCTGAGGTTTGCTCTGCAGCTGTGGCAGCGGGGGCGGCGGCGGCTGCGGCTGCGGCTGGATGGAGGTGGAGCTGTGCCGGCTCGGCTCAGGCTCTGCCTGGGTCAAGGGAGGTGGCTGGGAGCCTGCAGAGAGTGGGACTTGCTTTGTGGAGTCTGTAGCTGGTTGGCTGGAGCGGTAAAACAAGCCCGTCTGCGGGTCCAGGGTGTCGCCTTCCATCTCGCCCACCTCTAACACGGCCTCAGATTTACTGTGGCTGTCTGAAGGCTGAGACACAGTCACAAAGGAGGAGACTAGTGAGGGATGTTATCAAGAGGACAACATGGGAACCACATGTACATGGTGTTAAGATGACACACAAGCAGAGAAATGATTCAAGTTGGGCTCCTAAGATGAAGTGTTAGAGGCTAGACATGATGAGTCATGATTTTATTCAAGTTTTCACAACAATTGGTTAGACCACAGCGCACTGTTCCGCGCTCTGTCAGTCAATCTCTGATGATCTCAGGCTCAGAGAAGTGGGCAGAGTTTCTGGGTGGTGTTGATATCTCTTTCTCTTTGCACTGGAGTCTTAACTTAGAGTTGTAGATGCAGCAACAAACTGTCCTTAGCAACAACGGTTTTCTGAAGTGTTCCAGAGCTCATGCAAATGAAATGCCGCCTCAGAAATTGAGGTCACAGGCGTTACATGTTGGATTTTGGCCTTTCCCCTTTATATAGAGAGATTTCTCTGAATCTTTTAATATTATCGATTGTATATAGTGAAACCATAAAATTGTGCATTGAGAAATGCTATCTAAAATTTATCCACACAGTTTTTTCACAAACAGGCCTCAGCCCATGTTTGCTTGTGAACGACTGAGCCTCTTTCACATCCCATCGTGATACTGTCACTTGTTACCTGAGAACCTGTTTACCTGTGAAATGTTCCAAACAGGTGTTTTTTGAGCTTTCACAATCTTTTGTTGCCCAATTTTAATGGAACATGTTGCTGGTATCAAATTCAGAATCAGAGCGTATTTTGTACAAAAACGCTTGTCAACTGAATGCATTGCGGATTAAAATGATTTGTAAATCATTTTAACCTTTCATTTAATTTATGTTTTACACACTGTCCAAACTTGGAATCAGGATTATAATAACCCTGAAGTGTCTTAAGCCAGTGCTCATAAGACAAATCTTTAATTAAGGTGATGTGTGACGGCCGTCACAGATGCATCACGTGGATGTTTCTGTTTCAGTGCAATATCACCTGAGTGAAAACACAATATGCTTTAGGGAAATTCTGTAGGTCAAAGAAAAAAGAAAACCTTTCTCACTTATCTTTAGTGGTAACACACTTCTCTGTGAATAGTTTTTAAATGAAACTACAGTGTACTTTCAATTGTAGAAACGGCCCCTTTGGAAACTATGAACAGCACACTCTGTGGATTATCCAGGGTGGTTTGTGGTGCTCACAATATTCTTTAAGTATGTTCTTTTAAGGTTGTGTGGACCACAAATAAAATTCCATTCACCTCCATTTTTAATGTAAGTTCTAAGAAGTATTTGTTTACTTGTTGTGTCATTTATAAAAAGAGGAACAGTAGTAGTCTTAAGTCCTCACCATGTGGCTGGCCTGTGACGCCGCTGCTGCAGACACAACAGCAGCTGGTTTGGTTACCACGGTGACCTGGCTGCTGATTTTGAAAGGCTTCCCCGGCTGCTGACTGGAGGACATGACCACGTCGTCACCCTCTGAGGACACTCCCACTCTGCTGACTTTACCTGGACAGGGGAATCACAGTGACGTTGAAAGATGAGCATATTAAATATAGACAACACGCACGCATGCACACACGCACGCACACAAACAGAACCTTTTTTTTTTGTTTCCAATAAAAGAATCAAAAAGAGAACTGTGTTTCACTGAAATTTCAAGCTGCCAACCAAAACAGGAAGTGTTTGGTGTTTATGATGTCAACTATATATTTCACTGGTACCAGTATGGATGAAACCGCAGTGTCACGTACTAAATTAACGTCATTCACAACAGTACCAATCTTGTAAAATAATTATGGATTGCGCTCCTGAGATGCATATATGTAATACTAAATGATCTCCACAGTAACCTCGTGCAACATTTCAGGACTTTTACATGTAACTTTAACGTGTAACAGTATATCCAGATCGTATGTCATGCAGCAGACTGGAGAGGCGTACCTGCAGGGACGTACTCAGTGCTGGGTTCTGCCTCTGAGGTGGAGGGTCTGGGGGACTCTGGGCTGGGCTTCTTCTCCTGGGCCAGCTGGATGGGCACAGCCATCTGGCTCAGATCGATGGTGTGCTGTCTGGGTTTGGACTCTCCCTTCTCCTTCACTGCCAAGACGGAAAACACTCAAATTTAATAATATACTGATTCAGATTAGTCATAAATTCTCTTTTTTCTCAAATTAATTTGGCGTTAAGGTACCACTAATGAAACTCAACACTTTCTGCGTGTGTTTCACATTAAAAGCCTACCGGTAAAGGACTAGGTTGTTTTTTATGCCACTGGAAGGTTTTTAATGTGACATGTTAATGAAATTTGCTGAGATGAAAGCTTAAAAAAAAAAAAGCAAAGTAGAACAAAAAGACCATTTGATTTGAGCTACTGTGGCGTGGATGATTTCAGAAGTTAGTCCAGGATGTTGCCTCCATTTTTGTAGACAGACAACACAAGCTAATATTAGCTCCATTAATTGGTTAAACACTTTGTCTCTTACTGACTTTTTAATGTTTCTATTTTAATCTTTCCAGGCCTCTTAAATATGCACTTGATGGCTCATATTAATGATATCCTAACCGAGGCTAATGGTGCACGTTTGAGCACTAGCATAAGATCAGACTACATAACCCTATTCATCACTTTAGGGGATTTACAGTCAGAAGTAGGGGAATGACAATGACTCTTTTGTAACGCTGTTCTTGCATACAACTATAGTCTAAAAATTCTTCCTGCATTCAAATATTCCATGGGACTCTACTCATCAACCAGGTTCCACAGGTTTGGAGACCAATGAGGGCATTGTGAAAGCAAAGCCTCAGGTGAAAAACATTACGGTTGGCCTCTAGCCTTTCGGTCTTTTTTTGTGATCGGCAGCTCCTCCTCCTTAAATCTGCTTTACTGAAGCTGTCAAAGGAAAGGGTGGAGTGGCAAAAGGCATGCACGCAGCTCTTTGGCTGGAACATTTCACCTGACGACTTGCGGCTGTGGTCCGCATGTGTGCGGGTGATACAGATCCCTCTCCCCCATTGTTTCCAGTTCACAACTGCAGCCTTTCTCTGACATAAAGGCTCACCTGTCGTCTGTTGTAGCTCCAGCAAAGCTTTTATGGTCGAAGTGGCAGACTGTGATTCCCCACCAGAGACCTCCTGGTAGATGATAGTGGGGCTTGACTCCACAGATACTTCCTGCTCTGTCCAATCCTGCTCTCTGGAGGACACCACATGCACTACAGGCTGAGGTTCTGAGGAATGACGGGAACAATATCGGACAACATTCAATTTTCTCACGCAAATGTGCATCAAGTTACTTTCACACTAGACTGTCACCTAATGTTAACACAGGCAAAAAGAGGTGATTCAGCTGACCTTATCATCTCTATGCCATGGTAAAAGGAAAGGGAAGTATACCCTGAGCACTTCCATGGGAGGCCTCGCTGGCTGAGCTGCCCGAATCGTCCTTTGTGGATCCATCCTGGCCTGAGGTCTGACCCTGTCCGATATCTGTTGAGCGGGTCACCTGCTGCAGTGTCTCAGTGACCAGCTGCCTGGTTTGTTCACTCACCACTGCAGTCTGGAAAACTGGCTTAGGCTTAATGAGAACCTGTAAGGAAACCGAAAGAACACACAGGGTACTGAATAAAGTTCCAAAAGTGTCTTTTTGAAATGATTTTTTGATGATGTGAGTCGATTGCAGGTTCAAACTTTTTCGTGATCATCCAGAGGAAGCAAGTCGTCATGTCCCAAAACTAAGAAAAGGTGCAAGCAGCACTGAGCCAGTTTGCAGCTTCTTCAAGTTTCATGTCTCTAGTTTGTTCCAGCTCATGGCAATTTAAGCGGAGGCAGAAGACAACAATTAATAATAAACCATCAGAGTTTTGTCTCATCCATCTATCACTCTCACGGATTTATTTCACTTGCTAACTAGTTTTCACACATTTTAATCAGAGCAGGTTGTAAACCAGCTGACTCAGATTGTTGGGAGGTGATTCTCATGCAATAGGCTCATCATAGCTGATAGTACATCGTTTATTGTCATGAAAAAAATACAGTAAAGATCAGCTTCATGCCAAACCTAATCCTACTTTATGTTCCTCGTAAACACAAATGTAAATATATCATCAAATCAGAATTTCTATGACTTAAATTAGCTGAGTTACTTCCACAAACCCTCTGGGAACTACAGAAGTATCGCTGAGGTACAAACAGCGCTGGATGTTATCAAAACAGGTTTCCATTCATTCTTTGTTCTGTGTTCCATAAACAGATCATAAAAAACTGTTTTATTGTTACAGCTGCTGGGGAAAATATTTTCTAAACATGTACCGTTCACCGTCACTGGAAAGTGTTTTATAATGTTTGCTGTTGATCTGATTTAAAAAAAAAAAAAAAACTTTTCAGATTTCGTTTGCCGTTTTGGTTCCAGATGTGGTTTATTGTACCGTGGCTTGTCACTGTGGGCGTTGAATACAGTCTTTACTGTATATGTATACTACGCGTGACTCACTGACCTCAATTTCCCTTTGATGACCGAAAACAGAAACTAAATTTGAGCTATATTTAGGCTGCAGTGATGACTTTGATATTGAAACTATGACATGCCGTTTGTGAATGAACATGAAGAAGTCAGCAGAATCTTGTTGTATGAGTAAATGTGTTTTTGTGCAGCAGGACGTTCATTCTCAAAGCAAACTGATATTTTTATAGATATTTTCCTTCATCCTCTCACTACTTAAAAAAAAGGTATTATAGCAGCAGAAAAAACACCTGAAACTAGCAGGGTGGGATTTACCCTCCCAGAATATATTATGAAACCTGTGCATTAAATTCAAATTCCCCCAAAAGATTTAGAGAGAGATATTGGAGAAGGTCAGTTATTCCTTTACCTCTTGGTTTTTGATGGGTAGTTCTTTTTTAGATCACAAGATATACTTTCAAATGCCCACGTTACACCCTCTCGGTATTTGTCAGATATAGATGAATTTCTAAAGAACCAATACTGTCTCGTTAGGTTTTTAAAACAGACATAAAAAAAATCCCTAGGAACTGAAAAGCAGCTGCTGGTTTCATTCAGCAGGCCTTGTTTAATAGCAGCTCTCGATATAAAATACAAATAAATACAAAAACCTAAGAGCAGAAAGATCAGATTAATCGACCAAAATGTCAATTTTTTCGAGCTTAAAGCAATGAGAGTTATTACAGCTGGACAAAAAATATCTAATAATGAACACTGGAAGGAGTTGTCACCTGACTCTGCAGTTCCCCTAATCTCGACAGAGAGGTGTTTGTTCACGTCTCATTTTTGTTTTATGATGCAATTAATTGTCTGCCCATAATCTGGGTATTTTCTTTTCTGTAAAGTTTTCCTTACTGTAACAATACTTGTTTTCTTGCATAGTTTCATCTCAAACCAACTGATTGTGTGAGGTTAGATGGGTCGAGAGTGAAATCAGCTTATTGAATCCCAAAGCAGACTGCGGTACTTAAATGTCACGACAATAATGTAACTTCTAAAGTAAGAACAGCACAGGCAGAGGGGCTATAGCCCAGCTTGTGGGCCGGCTGCCTAACACAACATTAATAAAATATTATAATTAGTGTAACTGACTAGTATTTCTGGAGTCGACTAGAGCAGCAACATTGAATCGACTGGTCGACTAATCACGCGCACATCTCCACTCTCTCCGCACCAAGCAGCACACACACAAAGTTAGTGGTGAACATAGTGGAGTGTTTTGCAGCTAAGGGGCCAGACCTTTCTTTCTAATGCCCTAATGTTTGCAAGGTGGTGATACGTCAGCACTGTGTTTCCAGCAAGTGGTCCAAAAGAATAAATTAATGCAGGTTTAATAACATAGGGCCGAAACACGATCCTGTTGCAGGAGATAAACACTGTACTCTGCAGCTGTTTGACCCGAAAGAGAACCAGACTAGGTCACTGTCTGTCTGTCCGTCCCACTCGCTGATAACACGGCCTCATTTTTCTCCCTGGATGGGGGAAGTAAATGGAGGAAGAGGAAAGGTCACGGTTAAAGCCCCGGTATACATTGAGAATTGGGGACTTTTCTCTTTTGTTTAAACTGATGTTTATGTCTAGAAATACATTACTCTGGAAGACATCCAGTGCTGGTGTCATCAGATTAATGACTGAATGCAGAACTCAGGAGAGAACCAGTCTCTTTCTTGAGAAGGTTAAAATAAGCAATTTGGTCCTCGTGTTCAGAGAAAGAAACTTTTGTCTTATTTGGTGTTTTTCCTACATTTGATACTGTAATGACTTACACCCCCGTGTGGTGACTTGATGTCAGTCAGTAGATCACATGAATATCCACTTGATATTTGTGGATAGTCATATGATAACCTCACTGGCCTGTGGTTAATCAGGATCTAACGCTGACAGACATGTGGACTGTTGGAGTAATGTTGTAATAAAAAAGCAGTTAGCAGGGACTGTTTTTTTTTATAAATTAAGAGAACAAAAAGTGCAATAACAAGAGAACGTGCCTCACCTGCGTCTTGCCCTGCTGGCCGTAGACGATCTTGGTTGGGATGATCTTGGTGGCAGTGGACTGAGATCCAGAGCTCATGCCTTTGGGCTGGGTGACGATCATCTTGGTGATGGGTCTGGAGGCTGTGATGATCGCTGGCTTGGTCCCCTGAACAGCCTGCAGGCCCTTCTCACCCTGAGGTAAACACAGAGTCTGTTTGACCATCACAGTCCATATTAAATTCAAAACATAGTTTTATCAAGACCACAACCAAAGCGTCATAACAGGCTGTACTGGCATATAAGACATAAGAAACCTTTGTGTTAAGCTAAGATAACCAAAATGCTGACTGTATCTTCATATTTAACAAACAGATATAAGAGTAGCATCAATCTGAACATCTAACTTGCCGCCAGAAAGTTAATAAACATATTTACTGACACCTAGTGGTTGGATACAAAAAAAAAGAACAGACTGTCAAACACAAACTGCACCAATTTTCATGACAAAATGTCTAATTTTCCACACACAAAGATGAATGCAATCACCATGATCATCAATAAATTTATTATAATTTATTTATTATAATTAATTTACAGACATCTTCAGCATTAATCTACTGATTTCTTTCTTATTTGGTCTGTAAAGCTCTCTGAGCCTCTGGTAGTTGACAAACAGTCCAAAATCCAGTCTGGTTCTGTAGTAAGAATACTAAAAAATATTATAAGTATACAAATAGTATTTTTTTTTCTATAATTTAAAAATCCAGAATATGTAAAAGCTTTTGTTATTTCCTCGCAGACAAGAAGTCTAGTCTTCAAGTCAAATGCTGTGGCTGTCTTTGGAGAGATTACTAATGATCAATGAATCATCTCAACCACAGTGGTTAAAAAACAAGAGTGGTGTTTTACTGACCCCGGCATTTAAAAGCGTGGTGACCACGTTCTTGCCCGGCAGTCCTTGGATGGTCGCTCCCTTCCCTGTGGTCTTCTGAACCACAATGACATTTGGCTTGGAGGTCATGGGGATGGTGGTGATCTTAGTCGTCGTGCCTGCGGCAGAGGAAAGATGAAATGTCATCTGATCTTCACACACACAGATTATGTAACAGATCTTGTCAGAGTGAGTTGCTGACTCACCAGAGACGATGTTGCTGCTGATGATCTTCCCACCCAGAGTGGCCAGAGACTTGGGCACCACTGTGATGATGCTGCCACTGGTGGTCTTGACGTAGGTGGTCCCACCACTGGAGGCTGATATTCTGGCGCCGATGCCGGGGCTCACAGTGGGTCTTGTATAAGTGGCCTGGGTGGCTGCATATAAAAAATATTGTTACCATCTAATAACTAGACCTGGGTATTGAACCACAGTTCAGAAGAAGTGACTGAAATGTGCCCGTACTGTAGCTTCAAGGATCCAATCAAATTTTAAAGATTTAGATTTAAATCAATAACACTGAGTCATCTGCTATGAGTTTTTGATCACTCACCTGTGGGCTGTGTGACCAGTTTTGTGGTCATGATGGCTCCGTTGCTACTGACGACCATGATGGGTGAAGAGCTGCTGCTGGACAGGGCCACTGATGAAGGCTTGGGCAGGATTTTACTCGGCTGAACCTGCTGAGTGATTATCTTGACCCCTGTAGATGTCCAAGAAAATGGTTTATGACCATTATTATTTGAACAAAAATATAAAAAGGCATCCTACTGCACAAAGAAAGATGGGTGATCATATTATGTAAGCTTACCGGACTCTTGTTTGATCTGGATGGTGGGTTTCGAGCCCGGTGAGCTGCTGGTGGTCTGGGTCTGGCTGACACTACAAGCTCCTAAAGGTGAACTCTGCAGCTGTTTGGGTGACTGCTGTTTGGGGAACTGGGCCAGGATCTGAGCCGGTGACCCCACCATGGTCTTTGGTGAAGGAAGTCTGGCTGAAGCCACCTTCACTCCAGCTGAAGCAGCACCTACAACAGTGAACACTGACGTCAGACTTTCCTGTGATCAAACAACCCTCCCTCATGTCTACTGTCACACAACACAACAAGCTGCTCAACCTACATGATGCGACAGTCGACATGACCACTGAAGGAGTAGAGGAGACCACTGTGGTCACTGCGACGGTGGTGGCATTGGAGGAAGGGCTCGAACTAGCTGGGAAGACCACGGTCTGTTTCTGAGTGGGCGTGGTCAGCATGGAGGTGGAGCCCAGCTTTGCCAGAGCGGCATTGTTGTGAGCGTGAGACTTGGACAGGATGTTGGGCACAAAGTTGGAGCTGGGAGAAGTTGTAACGATGATCACCTGAAAGAAGACAAAACATTTATTACTCTTTATTGTCGTGAATGTACGAATGTAGGAAGCATACGAGCATGGGCATAAGCTCCACTCACCTTCTGTGTGGTGGTGTTGGTGGTCTGGATGGTGGGCTTGGTGAAGGTGATTTTGACGGGGGACAGGTGGGGTGGGAGCGAGTTGGCGATGCTCTGCATGATGTTGCTCATCTTGGGGCTGCCGCTCACCGGCACTGTGATGTTCTTGGATACCTGTGGAGACACCTTGGTGACCTCCTTCAGCATCACAGGCGACGAGCTGGACGAGTTGGTCCGCCTTCGCTTGCGAGGTTTCTCGTCCTCATCGGAACAGCTGACACCTGCGAGGGAAATGGAAGCTGGAAATTAAGGATATTGGAGGGATGACAGCGGTTCTGCTAATCATTTTTTTAGATTAACGAATTCATTGTTTGGTTTATAAAACAAAAGAAAATTCCAAAAACATTGAGTTTAATGTGATAAATTCTGATTATTTTCAGTCCAAAAACCAAAAGACATTCTATTTACTGTAATACAAGACAAGGTAACGCAGCAAATGGTCACATTTGAGATGACCTGCTTGAAAAACATACAAGTCTGAACATTTCTTAACATCCCTCCTTTAAAGTCTGATTTGCAAGTTACTACTCAGCTCAATGAAAAAGGATAATAACAATGAATTTAGACTTTAGCAACAACAAGTAACAACTATCCTGACAACATATTATATACAATTTCAGTCTGTTTTATTTCCCTCTCTTCATTACTGGATTCCTTTTTAATTCATCCATTTTAATCTAAAAGTGATAACTGAGGAAAAGTTCAGATTGATTTGATGAGGCTGACACTCACTTTTAACATACACAGTGCTCCCGCTGGGCAGCACCACCACGTTTGATGAAGGACTGGGTGGTCGTGGTGATTTCACAGTTGCTCCTATGGTGCCACTCGTCGCCGTAGCGCTGGTGGAGGTGCAGGTGGTGCTTGTGTAAGAGTAACATACAACCACTGCAGAGAGAGAGAGAGAAAATTAAACACGTCATTCAACATATAATCTGTTGAATGGAGGATCTTAATTAGATACAAAGTAAGACTGGCCCACCTTCTTTGTTTCCCGTTTCAGCTGGCAGCAGAAGAGAGGCATTCTGATTGGCTGTGGCACTGGCCACGGCATTAGCAGTCACAGTAAAGGCTGTCTGAGGGACCAGCCTCGGCATCAAGGGAACAAGCCGGCGTCCTTCAATGGACCATTCGGACGAGCTGTTGGGACCTGACATGCTGAAAAAGATCCAGTCCGGTGGTGAGTATCAGGGAAACAACCTCAATCTGTAAGACGTTACACATAACTAATAATATTCCTACATGGCCTACATGGACTTACTGATATGCGATGGTGGTGAGGCGTTCATCATTGACAGCCCTGCGGACTTCCGCACGATGCCGCTCTGTTGAGATACTGGACAAAAATGTAGAGCACATTTTAAATGAAGCAAAGTTTGTTTACAAAATATTGGAGAATTTGTTCCTTTAAGTGACTGAGTTTTAAAATATGTAGACGCTAATTACCCGAGGATTTTAGTGAGTTCTCCCAGCAGATCCTTCTTGTCCTTTGTAAGGTCCCCCTGGGCACGCAGAGCACTGATAACCCCAGCGTAAGCCTCCAGCTCTGGGAAACAGAAACACACATCAAAGATCCTTTTCTAACGATCGCTAGTTTTAAACACAACTGATACACATTTATGCCCAAACAAGCCAACTTTTTATGACCGATGTGACACAAAAAGGATGCAAGTTCAAACACATAGACTCAATCAATTAATTAACTCATTAATTTATTTTGTCCTGCATGACCTTACCCAGTTTACGGAGAATTCTTTTGCACTCATCCCTGCCCAGGTCGAGGATGGTGGGCCATACCACGGGCATGGTACCAGTCAGCACCGGTTTCTCCAGCTGAATCATTGGCTGAGTGGAGAGTAAAAAATAATGCAGTTTAGCATAAACTATACTGCTCTATGTCTTTACTTTAAAGAGTTCCTGATTTGTGCTATTTGCGGATTTATGTCTAGATAACTACAAGTTATGATATTTAAGTTAAACCAATATTGTAAACAATGATCTCTTTTAAGCTATTTTAAACAGAACAGTCTAACTGAAGAGATAATTTTTATAATTACTGTATAATGAGAGAAATGAACTTGGTTCATTGCTTAGTGCATTTTAATTAAGTGTACTCAAGTTTAATTACACTAAAAAATTTCTATATACAACTGCTCTGTTTAGAAGCAATACTCATACAGTCAAGCAGCTGTTATGCAAAACACAGAGGAAGGACAAAAGGTACCTTGTTGAGGTGTTATGTTTGGGAAGTGAAGAGGAAATGACTGTCCTTGAAGCACTGATGTTATGTTATTTCTATCATGGCACACTACTGTTGAAGAGAAATTACAACATATAGTTTTTTTTGTTTGTTTGTTTGTTTTTAAAGATTATTTTTTGGCCTTTCCAAGCTTCATTGATAGAGACAGCTGAAGAGTGACAGGAAATGTGGGGAGAGAGATGGGGAACGACATGTGGGAAAGGGCCACAGGTCAGGACTTGAACCCGGGCCAGCCGCAGCGAGCCTTTGCATATGGAGCGGCCGCTCCACCGACTGAGCCGCCCCACAACATATATGTTTAAATAAACTCGCTACGCACTATGCTGCCTTTAAATAATATAACAGTCGCCAAAAGAAGTCATCCTTTAGCTGTGATCTCTTGAAACTTCTAAAGCTTACAAAAAAAATGGGAGAAAGTGGAAATATGAGCTCATAAACACACCTTGAAAGCATCAATTTTGACTTCATGGGAAAGTAAACAAATCAACGATTGGCCACAACACTAGGGAGGACAGCACTTTTTAGCAAACAGGAGTAGCATGAGCTGCACTTGTTGATACTTCCGCAAGCAGGACGGTGTGTGTAAGATCGCCTTAGAATAAACTACAGTGGCACGGTGCAAGGTAATGAAGGTAACAGTAATAAGGCACAGAGGCTGTATCAGGCCTTGGGCACACAGACAGTACTTGGTAGTAGAATCAGTGTTGGTTTTGGACTTTACAAGAAGTTTGTTGACAATAAGATGGGATGATGCCAAACTCCATTTACAAATCCACGAGTTTGATTGTAGCTTATTTTATGGCACAAATCATTTGTTATAAATCTATGAACACATGCAGAACGTAATTCACTAAGCTCTCATAGATTTCAGTGAAGTCTGTTTATACTGACCAGCACCGCCCACCACTGGGCATTTCAGTAACTACAAACATTGTGAGCATACAAGGCCAACCACATAAAAAAGTGGAGTTTTAGTTGAATTCAAACGCTGCAACGAGAGCACATTTACACGACGAAAATAACGCAATGTATTCATTTCAAAGCCGTGCGTTTGTTGAAGCAGTCTCACACATTGGAGCACAAGCAAAGAGACATTTCGTTGTTTTGTTTTGTGGGTCAGCTTCTGTCAACACAACGGGAAACGGCACGCAGAGGGGGCTACGCATTCACCAAATTGTCCCAGAAAATATGCAAGAACGTTCAAATACATTTATGTTTTTACAGTGTCTTCAGAGTAAAACCTTGGCATGGTCCAACCTCCAACAGAACAACATCAAATTATAGTTTAACCCTCAGAGAAACCCTTTGCTATGGGTGATGTTAGCTCAGCTAGTTAGCTTAGCTTCTCCTATAATCAATGTCTTACCATCCGTTAGCAGGACAACTTCAAGGCCTTGGTTTCCCCGAGATCCAAGCAAACATGGCTGACCATAAGAAATGCAGCTAAACTACCGCATTGTGTAGTTATTCTCCGATAAATTTCGGCAAAGAAAACAAAAGCTGAACTGCTAAAAAATGGCTCACTGTCCCCAGAGATGGACTGGTGTTTATGTTTTCTGCTAACTAGCTACGGCTGGCCTGTGAATGTATGGGGTCTCTTCTTCGTGTGTTTTATGTGGATGATACATGCCTCCTCTTCTGAGCAGGCGCAGTGCTGCCACCTACAGATAGAGTTTATTAATGCAGCCACAAAACAGATACATAAAATGAGTAATATAAACAAAAATAACTCATTGATGATTCAATTTGCAATACCTCTGCACAATGCTGTAACTACTTATCTATCTATTCAAGCCAATACTTTATACAGGCAGCCCATTACAGCTCTTAAATCAGTTTACAGTCAACCAAATAATCCTATCTGTAAAATGTAAACAAGCAGCCTCTTTCAGTTTCTCATCACCATGCAGTGTAAATGTATTGCAGAGAGAATAACAATAACAATAAATACAGCCAATCACAGACTGAGCTCATTTAAACAGTATTAGTTTTAACATCCTTGTTAGCATCAGGGCACTCTTTGTTTCTTTATTGTTCTCAAACACATCCAGATGCAAAGACCTTTTCCAGGACATACTGCATATTTTTACTGATCACTGGTCTAAAATATATTGGTAAGATATGTCTGCTGATTCAATTAGTCCCCTGATTCTAACTGTTCCTAAGTTATAATGAAAAATATTTAAATGTTTAAATTTTGTTTCAAGTAATACTGACACAGCCTCTGTAGAGTTGTACACTACCAGAGATATCAGAGTTTCTTAATGTAAGGGTTGGAGCCTCACTTGAGCTCACTTTTAAGAAGGAGTTGGTGATTTTCTTTCTTAAAAACTGATATTTGTTGAAGATATTTATGATGACAGACTAATAGAATTGGTTTGAAATAAATCATCGTGTCTACTTGTTATAAAACAGCATGCTCTTGAAGTATACTGCACTGAAGTGAACTTACATTTTACATTAACGCTGAACTAACTTTGATTAACTTTCTTAGTTCCAAGTTGCGTATCATGTATTTTGTCCCCTCTTCCTTTAATATTTGAAAAAACAGCCAGTGACCCATTTTAACATTTCATATAAGATCTACACAGACTGGACCATAGGCAGGCCTTAAGAAACACTGAGGTCATGATTTCAAATTCCCCCAGCATGACCACACCCACTTGGGAGATTGTTGACTAGCCCCCTCATAGTTGTCTAAATATTGTTTCAATACCTTTTCTACACTTCTTATTGATTACAGGTCTATAAATCTGTTGGAGCATTTTAAACTCAAATTCTTGTTTGTTCGTTTGTTTAAAAGCATCAAAGCAAAAAAAAAAATCAACCTTAAATAATCCAGCATGTGTAATATGTGCGCAATTGTACAATCCCAATTGTACAACTGTACAATTGTACAATCCCAATTGTATAATTGTAAAATCCCCTTCATGTAAAACTCCAACCTCCCAGGAATATTACAAAAGACATGAGATCATCACACTTCAGAAGATGGAAGTCCTACATTCACAAGCTACACTTGAAGGCAGCATTTTTGTGTATATCCCCAAACTTACTAAAAGACCATAACTTTGATTGATATTATGTTGTTCATGTATAGTGGTGGAAGAAGCAGTCACATCCCTCATTTTAGAAAATATACGAGTACATCAAAATAATAATACTTCATTACAAGTAAATATTTATAAATAGGACATGAACATGACGCCTTCTAAGAAATAAACTCTGTCTGCCAACAGAGTTTATTTCTTTTTGTAAATGTATTGACAGTACTGACATGACACTGACATGTTGTGAGTTCAGTATAAGCATACTTATATAACCTGAGATGTTTATGCCACTTTAGATTGTACTTCAGCAAATGAGTCATTTTCCTCTTCTGTTTGTTTGTTTGTTTGAATATATTTTTGTTTTTTGGGACATGGAGAGAAGTGATGAAGAGATCATGTTTGTATGTTTATCTACTGATGCTGGTTATTGCATGTTCTTCCAAAAAAAAAAAAAGAAATATGGAAAAAACTAAAAGGCCAAAAAAGTTTGAAACAGCTGGTTTCATTTTTAAAATCTTAATCTGAAAAGTAACAAGAAATGTAGTCATGTTAAAAGGGCAGTATGTTGTGGAGAACAGTGATAGAAGTAGTATAACATGGAAATACTCAAGCTACTGTAAGTACTAAGTGAAGTACTTGAGTAAACGTATTTAGTTACCTTCCATCACTGGCTAAGTCCTGCAGATAACAGCTGAAACAGAAAATACAATTTTTAGATTTGAATTCAGGAGTTTCACTTGTAACATGTGATGCAACCAAAATTGCTACTACTCCTGATCTGAGTACTGCTTCCACCTCTCATCCTGTATAATATCTGCATTTAATCTGGTCTTTCATTGCTTTAAATGTATGTGTAAATATATATGACTATTCAGATCATTTAAAGGTAATCTGATGCCTGCAGCATGAGTATCCAGCTGCACAAAAACTGAGTACAAGTCAAATAAAACCACATCATCAGTTTTAAATGTGATAGTTCTGTGAAATACGAGCAGTTCCTGAACGCAACGGAATGGAAGGTGGGTTTTTCTCCTCTTTTTACTCTTTTGGGCAGGAGAGGGAGGGAGGGGAGGGCAAAGCATTTCCTTTTTCCATTTGCATCACACTGTGGGGCAAAGTCTACCGTACAAATGAGTGCGGATTAACGTGAACAGACCTGGAAGAGGATGCTACACAAACTGGTTCTTCCAAATCAGCGCTTTGACTGGACGGGAAATAAGAGGACAGAGTTCATTTTGGATTTAGCAGCCAAAGTTTGACGTAATTCTTCCCCGGACATCAGGAATAGTCTGGAGTGTCATCAGGGAAGTATTTCCTAAAAGGAAAAATAGAAATATCCTCAAACTTGGACTTGGAGGTATCCTGAAAAAAAAAAAAATTGGATTAAGGGAAAAACATCCAAAGCAAGTTATGTGCAGCAAATTCACGGCTAGATGTCTCCGCTGATGCAGACAGCAGCTGGTTAATCAAACACATTCACACCCCAAAGAAAAAAGTAGCACATTGCTTCTTTTATTGCAACTTAGTGGATTTTAGACTTCATCGGCGTCGCTGGTAATCAATATATGATCGATTTTGGGGGAATTTTCCAGCAACTCTTCCTTTACAATCACGGGATTTTAAAAGTCTACATGCTGAATGTCGACGTTTCTGGACATGGACGGACATCGAGGAGATGAAATAAAGGAGCCGCTTTAATAAATAAGAGTCCGACTTCTATCATGAAAATGTTATTTGGGTGAAGTCCTCGGAAAGTCGTAAGGGAAGCCCCAATGAGTGGCACACAGTCAACACTCACTGACAGGTAGGATACAAAACACTTCTTTCCTGCTCTTTCTTATGTCTTCGCTGTGAATATGGCATGTTTCCCCAGTATGTATGAAGTTTAAATGGTTTTCTCATGTAAGATCGAAGTTTATGAATGGAAAAGAGCTCTAAATGCACCCCGCCAAACTCCGTTAAGAGACCTCAAAATTTAAGTTTTTCTCATTAATTAGAAACATCCATGCCTAGCAGAGTGTTATATAAGATGTTTTATGGTTTAGTTTGCTGTTATGGTGAATTCGGCGATCCAGTGATCAAACAAAAAAGTTCTCATAAAGTATTACTCTTTAAAATGATTTGTCCTCTTCATCTCGCCTTGTCGTGGGAGACGATGGCCTCTGGAATCGGTGGGGAATACACTGTAAAAGATGGGTTTTAGTAAATGTAAAGGGTTTTGGACTATTGGAATCACGCCGAACTAAATACAAGCCTTTAGAAGGTTAGTTTTAACTTCTATGTGTGTTTGGGAAACACAGATCAGAAGTTGAAAATATACAGATTTCTCAATGGAGTTTGTAACCCCCCCCCCTCCCTATTAAAACCAAAACGGAACATAACGGGGCTCGGTTTCTTTCCCCCCTCTTTAGTAGTATCTGATTGGTTTTGAGTGTTGATGACAAACCCCATTCCCAGCCAGCAGGGGGCATTTTCCTGGAATGAGTCATTTTTTAGTTGTGGCCCCCAGAAGGTCACTTTAGAGGCTCCTGCACATTTTTCTGTTCATAACCTGCAGGACTGGATACTAAAGCGCACAGACCAGTCTTCTAGCAAATGTTATGTCCCAGATACCAGAGTCTGAGACAATTTCCTTGTTGTCTGGCTTGACTGAAGTTGGACTGATTGAAATATCTCTGTGTAAACATGTACTTTAGTATTCAGATAGTTGAACAGTCCCATGTTCTTCAGGAAGGGCCTAAACATCTCACATTGGGAGCTATGGGTTTTCATTAGACTCTTGGATACCTTGCTGACACTACACTCACGTTATCTCATCTGGGATTCCAACTGGCTGCAGTATCGACAGAAACTAAAGTTAAAAGTCACATTAATCTGTGCACGTCAATACAAATTTGATTATACGTATCATTTGACTTCCCCTTTATTGATCACAGTAAACACAGGCTGTCGTAAGGAGTCTGTTGGAGTTTGTTGGTACCAACCTGAAACATTATGCGCACTTCTGTAAGAACCATATGAGGTGAATTGTTTTTAGAAAAGGTTAATGGTTGACATTGAGCTTTTCAGATTCCATCCCACATAAGTAACTTGTGTATTTTTACACTCGGTAATCAGGAGTTTCCTCTGAGGAAACGCCAAAACAAAGGCACACATGACTGCCTTGGAAAGTCAAACAAAGTCATTTGATTTCTTGACCTTCAGCCTGCAGAGGATTCGACGGCACTCGTCTGCTTTTTACAAGAATGGACCTCTTTCATGTAGTTTTGATTCTCTGTAGTGTTTCCATCACGATTTCCCCATAAAGATATATACAGTTTAAACAGACTGTGGGGTGGAAAGCATGATGCACTAAAGAACTGACCTGAAGGGAAGCTGAAAAAAATGGAAAACCAAAGCACCATCTATGGTTTGTCCAATAAAAAAGGAACACTTCAACATTATGGGAGACTCTTGTTTGCTCTCTTTCTGAGATTGGCTTGAGAAAATCCATATGAGTCTGTCCGTCACATCTGTCAGTTTGATTGGCCAGTTTGTGTTAATATGTGACAACTAACTAACTGATCAAGTTAGAAGTTAGCCAACAACTCCAGTGTCCTGTGAGGTAAAATTACTGTTTTTGTCAATGGAGTCTGGTGACTTTGAACAGAGCATTGATGAAAAAGGGTCTTACTCTTCAACAAAAAGGGTCTGTCTCTATAGGGAACTTTTCCATAATGTTGTCAGACATTTGTAATAACAGTCTGACAGTGGCAAAAATAAACACTTTTAGTGGATGTACAATTGCCCAAAATGATTACATTGCAGCTTTTTTTGTGGCAACTGGCAATTTCTTGCTGTATGTAAACGTACTGACATTCTCTCATTAGTGGGCCAGTTTTAAAACTTGTTGTCCCCATTAGTCACAGAAACATGGGGATATAGGGCCAGGTTGAAATATACCTCCTCTGCTAGCACTACCAAAACTGAATGAACAGGGTTCATTTGGATGTTACTTTCAGTGTCACAGCAGCTATTACAAACTTGATGATCCAGTCATACTTTTATCCATTCTACATTCTTCTCATACATTCACTCAACACTGGATTGATCCAAACCTCTGGTGGCTTCTAAGCATCTTAATTAAGCACCATGTTGTCCAAATCTTTTACCAGAACTGCAGTATGGCATTATAACCTGTCGTAAACTAAATCAATATAACAGTTTGAAACAGAATAATAGTAAACACAAACACAACCTCGGCATAGTCCACGATTCCAAATATATATTGACTATTGTATAAATTAATATTTGAACGTAAATTAAAATGTAACAACATATTTTACCAAATAAGAAGACATAAGTAGCTCTTACAACCGATAGCACTGTAGAAAAATATGTTGATTTTACTGTATCAACATATAGCACCGTATCTGAGGTCCTGCCTGCATCTGTAAATGTTTTCATTGAGGCAGAATTTAAAAAAATTGTTTTACTTGCAAAGTAGCAAATGCAAATTGAATGAAGTCTGAATGTGACTTGATGACTCCCTGTACTGTCGCTGAACATACCTCTGTGACGACGTGATTTAGTTTCATTATCTTAACAACACACTTGTCTGTGGATTTTGAAGGTTATTACTGAAACCTTTACAACCAAAAAAAAAAAAAAAAGTTGGTTCAGTTGCCAGGCAACATTTGTGCCAACTCCAGCAGTGGTTAGGTCATTTCTTGGATGTTGTTCAAGGGTTTCTCAGTGAGAAGAATTCAGTTTGAGCAGCCTGCTAGGTTTCTCCCAACATTTGTGATATTTTACTGTCTGGATGTGACAACACCCAGCATGGGACATGTTCTTCTGTCTGCCTAGCCTCGAGGGAAAGACTGAAACCTCCTTCTTTCCTGAAGAACCTTGCATAAGTCGTGTTAGGCTCACAGTAGCTTTACTAGCAGAGCTAACTTAAGGCACAGTACAGGTCCCTGGAGGTTGGGTAAAAGGAGGTCTTTAAAGGAAAACTATGGTTTATTACAGCTTGGGTTTTTATTTTGGTTGGCCTGGCCAATGCCTTTATCAGTTCTGTTAACATTGTAGTAATTGCTAAGATCTGGGAACAGTGCACTGTTACTAAAAATAGATCCAACGGGGCAACAAACACACGTAGATAATGGTTTTAAACAAGCCAACAGATTAGTCAAAGTTAATTATATGAGAAAAACAAACAGTAAAATTCTACAAACTGATCGTTATCCCCATAGTTTATAGACTGACCCTGAGATTGAATATGTATACCACTGGGTTGAAGATCATTCTGTTCAAGTCTGTAAATAATAAAGTGATCAGCAAATTGCACATTATTTTGGAAGTTCTGCACCGCTCTTGCTTGTGTAAGGAACCTGCTTCTCGCCGTGGTCATACCACATAGATTCCAGCCTTGAACTACACCTACTGGGCTCTCTTGCCCTTGCAGAGTGAGCCTACAGAGGTCAGTCCCAGGATCAGTCCAGGAGCTGACTGCATAATGAGCTGCTGCCATAGTAAATCAGAAAAATAAATACATGTAAATCTGGCTCACAGAGATCTTGGTGAGAAAAGAGAAATAGGATGCAGCCATCAGTCAGAGCAGTTGTTAACACATCTATGATTCATTTGAAGCATTAGAGTTGCAAACCATCAGGCAGTTTAAATAATGACTCTACCTTCCCTAGTTAGGATGGGAGAGTTTCTTTCAGCTGTCCCTTCAGTTTAGATTTAGAAGGCTAAACCTGCCGGACTCATGAACTTATTTGTTTGTGTTGTCAAAAACAATGACGCACAGTTGAGCTCGCAGTAAGGGTGATGCTTAGATTTAGGATGTATGCCAGCAGTCCATGGACCAGCTCTTTTGCTCTTTGTCGCACAGTTTTGCTGATCTGTGTGTTTCCTGCCCACTGACCTCCCAACTCCCCCCCACCACCACCACCATCTCTACACCCTGTGGCGGGAAGTGGTGACATCACTGTTAAACAATGTCTGTCGGGCCCACCAGGCCACTGGCCCTTTCCTGACCGACACTGACACATCAATGCAGGATGGCTACCAACCGGAGCACTTTCAAAGCTACTGCAGTATAACACTCCAAGATTAGCAGCATTATACCCAACAGATAAGGGCGTTCTTATTAAATGTATAGCATAAGATATGCCTAAATAGAGGCTCCCTAAATGTATCATAGTGCCTATAATTGACTCTTTACTCTGGTACCTTTCTCCTCATTTCAGATTAATTCTCCTTAGTGTGTTGTTCAGGAGTTGGATGTTGCAGCCTGACCTTTGTTTTTCTCTTCACTGCCACCAAAACTATGCATAATAAAAGTGCACCCTCATAAAAGAGTAAAAACAGACACATTGGAGCACCTTGATAGCCAAGTGGTTGCAACGCATGCCACATAACCGCAACGTTGCTGGTTTGATTTCAGTCTGCAGTCTTTGTTTGCACGTCTTACCCACCCTAAGTCTGTTTCCTGTCTGCATTCTTCACTGTCCAGTAAAGGTGAAAATGGCCTCCAAAAACAAACAAACAGAAAAGAACGGTCACATTAAAGACTAAAATTATTAATTACTTGGGTCAAAATTAAATATTTTAATGTAAAATGTCCAATTTATTTATACACTGCCTTAGTAATAAACATATAATTGAATGTGCACAACCCCTCCTCTCTGGTGGTCAGGAATAATTAACGGAATGAATGTTGTATTGCACACCACATGCATCATTTTCTTTCTGCACATTATGTGATAATCTATGTTGTTGTTGCTGTCTAGTCTCTATTCCAGCATCTGAACTTACAAACCGCTGAATATGAATCATGGACTGGAATGAGATGTGTGCGCATACAAAAAATGTGTCTGTGACTCTAACTGTTTTTTCTAGATTGATTTAGATATTCATCACTGAAGACAAACACAGTTCTATCATGACAAATTACCAAAGGGCAGGCAGGTCAGAGAACATATGCCGTGCAGTGAGCAGCACAAATGTTGGAGATGTAATAATTTCACGTATTTAGTGATGAATGATTCAGACTTGATTCTGTCTCTCAGGGGTTTGTTGTCAAGACTTTAGATTGTACACTGCTGCATAATGGACGTATAGTATTTATATTACAATATTCGTCCATAAAAAGCTCCAAAGGGATATAGCCTCCAAGATTCAAACCATGTGCTGTCAAGATGTCAATATTATCATGATTTATGGAACCGGGGAGCTTATCAATGTATTATTTGGTGTGGGTAAATACTGGAGATTAAACCTGTGTTTATATTAAAAACTGTTCTGTATGCCAGTGATATGATCTTTATCAATCAAAGTTTCCATTCATAGACTGTAGTCATGTTTGAGTGCCTATATTGAGCTTCTTGATTAGATCAGCCCTTGCAGTTCCCAAGCTTATATTAAATTTGAATGTTTGTGGCGATACAGTGGTGGAAGCCAAGTGACGTCAGATGCAAATGTGCGAGTGAGTCACTGAAATGGAAACGGACGAGAAAATATTCACTCCGGAAAGCTCAGATAATTAACCAGTGAAGTTATTGTTTACTTAAAGTCTGGGGAATTGATCCCACGCACACGTTTCTGATGTGCGTGTGCACGTATGTAAAACCTGATTACTGACCTGATTTATTCCTCTGTGCCCCAGACTATGACTTGCAGGAAAGTTAAATAAAAAAAAGTTAATTAAGTAAAGGGAAAAGTTGTCAACAAATTTGTATGTGGTTTTAAATAGATGCCATTTTAACTGAGTCTTCTCTTTTCCTCCTGTTAATTACAAACATGTATGAAATTCGCATGGTTCTCATTAGGCTACTTATTTCATTGATTAGAAAAGGCCCATGTGACTTAAAGGTCTTCACCAAACCTCTAGAGGTCCGCAGTGCTGTTGTAATAGTCTCTTATAGTTACAAAAAAAGTACATTAATTTAGCACAATGAATCTAGCTTCATAAACATTGTGATCTACTCTATGTGTAGTTGTAGCTTCTCTGGTTTTTATCTCCAAGCCTCTGGAGCTGAGTCCTTTGCTGTTATCGTCCCCGAAGAATTGTCTGGTATTTTTGGCATCTGAGACACAAGTAGATTGCTGCATGTTTTGTTTTTTTTTTGTCCTCCTTTGATAACTGTGTGCTAAGGAAAGTCTGAAAACATTAGCCGCCAGACCTGCTTCCAAGCCGAGCAACACTAATACAATAAGTAAATTAATGATTCCCTTTTATTGTCGTGCCAGTTAACTTTTCAAATTGACATGAGCACTTTTCCTTTTGTAATCCTGAACTGGTGAACTTTTCAACCAGATTTTAATGACTTCTCCAGAGGCAGGCTGTCGGTAATTTGGCAAGCTGTCATGACATTTAGGAACTTCCTAGCACATTTATTGAATATCACCAGATATTAAAATATTCAGGGATTTTTTTTTTCAATGTAACCTGTTACCCCACAAATAATGTGTGCTTCTTGGCTTTGAAAGTAAGAACTTTGTTACCACTGTAGGTAGTAACCTAGTTACCTGGTGATGCTAACGATTGCACCTTGCATCGGAGCAGATAAACACACTATTTAATCTATTCCTTTCAATTTTCCCATGTATTTTTTTTTTGGGTTACTAAAATAGAATATGAGAAAAATATAATATCCGTATAATACAAAATATACTAAAACTCTTCTCTCTTTTATACACTGTACCACTCCTGATGAAAATCTATCTTGACATGACTCAGAAGTCAGGGGCAGAAGTCATGTTCACAGAAGAGGCAATGTAATAAACAAATGTATTCACGTTTCATACAGTCACATTTGCCAGCTTTCTTTGTCACTCCCTGATGTATACTTCCCCATAAACTTCTTCAATGTGGGGTCACTTCCCATAGTAGGCCACTGTAACAACTGTTTTTTTGTGATAAAGAGTCAGTAGTTAGGCTTTCAGCGGATTTGTGCCACAAAGTTCAAAGTTATCAAAGAAGTTTGTCTTCATGCTTATGCCTTCAGTATCGGAAGCTAACAGCTCTTATGCAGAAAAATGCACTTAGCTGCCACCCACTGAGCAGGATGCAATTCGTCCTTGTCTCACCATGTCTTATCGACTGCTAATCTCCTCTAAGCACAGCAAGGAACCTCCCTAAGTGGGCCTTCCAATCTCAGAGAAAAAGACCTATTCCTATTCAACATAATTTCATCCTTTTGTGTGTAATTGTGAGTTTTGTTTTGTCGAGGAGTGGAATCAGTTTCATCTGTTCAGTCTGGTTCATTTTATGGGACCTTGACACAAAGGGAAATTGGTTTTCGGTCTTCTGTTTGTCTGAATCTGATATCCCAGAATTTAATTTATATCATCTTTTCACTGCACCGTGAGGTTAGTTTAGAAGGGATTGTTCACACACTCTGGCAGCTCAGTTGAAATTTCCTCAGCTCTGTCCTTTGTCTTCCCTCAAAGACACTTGTGCGCCTCCTCCTTCCCGTCTCCCTCCTCTGTTTCTTTCCCAGCCTTCTCCCTCATTCAGGAAACTGGAACCGAGCCAGAAACCCTAGTCTCCATTTCCGGGAATCTGTCCCACAAAGCCAGAGTATAGTAAGTTGGCACTGACGTGGGAGCCATTGTTAAAAGCCCAGGGCCCCCATTGTCTGAGGGAGGAACAGCAGCAAAAACAAAAACCCCTCTTGCGGAACGAGTAGGAGGAGCTGTAGGGGGGACACGGAAAGGGGAACCTCTGCTATTAATATATGAACTACCACCATCAGGTCCACCTCCTATGATGGATATGCATTTTAAATCAGTTAAGCAAATACCAAGAAAGAGGGAGGACATAGAGCCTGTTCTATTTTTGGTCTTTTTATTGTTGTTTTATTCACATTTAGACATCAATAGCTTTGTCTGTCCATTTTTAATAGTACACACAATTAGAGAATACTATGATGGTTGTCTTTGGGAAGGTGAGATTTTTTTTTAATGGGTGACTGTAGGAGGCTGTTGTCCATATGAGAAAAGTTCTAAATACATGTACACACAGCACCTCACCTGTTTTGGTCATTTAACATAAAATCTGCCCAATCAATATGAAGCTACAGACAGCAACTGGTTATCTTCATTTAGCCTAAAGACTGGAAACACTTGGCTCTGATAAGAGGTCCAGTTTTATTATTATTATTTAATTATATTGTCACTATGAGACTTCCAGGCAGTCAGAAAGTCACTGGACACATACCCCCCATGCAATTTTACATGTCACTGCCTAAATGGGTACCTTAGTTTGAGCATTACTGACATCTTATTTGTCTTTTGTTTTAAAATAGTCATTTGGTTTTCTTAAGCACTGCTCATCAAAACTTATTTGCTCTCTAGTTCTTGTGGTCAGAAACTCTACAGAGATCCATTATAACCTCTACACACCCGTGGTTTAACAATGGAAGTGTTTTTACTTTGCCTGATTAGATCTTTCTTTAAGATGTTCAGGCATTTACAAAATGTACATGGCATCTCCCCCCACTCCCATCGTGTTGTATTTTTGTCTTTCGACAACTGTATCAAAAAAG
The DNA here is from genome assembly GCA_028641955.1 of Protonibea diacanthus. Classification (NCBI taxonomy): domain Eukaryota; kingdom Metazoa; phylum Chordata; class Actinopteri; family Sciaenidae; genus Protonibea; species Protonibea diacanthus. Next base: position 14,959,385 of record CM053990.1, read on the forward strand.
GTCATCATAAAGTCAAATTCTACCTGTAGCTTGGGGTCGCCTTCTTTTTTTTCTCACTTCATTCATCTTTGAGTCATTGTCATGAAACCTCTTGTAGAAGCTGCCAACCTAGGCAAGCAAAAATTCTAGTAGTCTGTTCTCGGCATTTGTTTTGTTGCACCTGTCGGGGGAGAACTTCCTCATGCTCATGAGCGTATATTTGTTAATTCACATAGCTGTGTGTAGTGTTATTCCTTTCAATAAATGGATTTTAGCTACACTATCTACACTTGGAGTTTATATGTGCATATTAACACTGATTCCAATATTTTTACAGTGTGCCTACTTACTTAAGATAAACTGTCTGATATTGTTATATCAAGCAATCAGCACCTTCTTTTAAGATTTGATACATTTCCAAACTAGAGAACCAAAAGCTAAAACAACAATGAGGAAGTGAGTTAAATACATTTAAGTGAAATTACTTAAACGTATTTATTTATTGTATTTTGTGTCCTCACTTTGTCTCTCTAGGACCCCAAGCATTCTCAACAAGGACCCCACAGACAAGAAACCTAAAAATGAGAAATCCTCTGTCTCCCTCAAACATGAGTTTGACCCTACAGGTAAGACACGTTTGCTGATTTATATTTTGTTTTAGTGCTTGATTTGATTTTTTTTTTTTTTTTTACTTTTTTAACTTTCTGCAGCCTTTCTTCTGTGAAGCACTTTATAAAAACAGTGTGAAATGCCAAATGTTAGTGGCGTGGCTTAACAGATGGTTTACTTCATTTTTTATTGAGTATAACTTTATAATTGTGCAAGAGGCCTGTTTTGCATTATTTCAAATAAACATTGAGTTTTGCTATTTCAATTCATTGTTTTAGTCACTTTTCAAGCAAAAAATGCCAAACATTTTCTGTTCCCGCCTTTAAAATGTGAAGTTTTGCTGCTTTCCTTTGTTTGATATTAAATATTTTTGGGCTTTTCACTATATGTCACCCATAAGCCCCAGAAAATTCTGATTTGTATTCATCTTTCAGCATTCAGACATTTTACAGCCTAAAAAGTATTGAGTTATCAAGAAAACAATTGGCAAATTAATCATTAGTGCTCTAATTGAATTTATCACTTATAGTTGAATGAGTAAACTTTGCTATAACTGACATACATACATACATCTTTATCTGCCATACATGGTCTTTAACATGGGGGCTGGTGAAGGGGAGAACAGAGATGGTGTGGTAGTAGGCAGCGCTCAGAAACAAGTTGTTAAGATGGTTGCCTGGGTTGCAAGGTTGACATTAATCCTTCCTGCCCTTTTATTCACCCTGGAGTCTTGAGGCTCCTTCATGGAGTCCAGAAGGCAGCCAATTATCCACTCAGGAGAAGGAAAAGGAAACCCAGACTAAGGGAGATAGTGATTCACCGAACTTCCTCATTGACAACAGGAAGAACATCCCTGATGGAACTTTCTTGATTTAGCAGATGGTCTTTGCAGATTTCACGGTTTTGATGAAGTAGGTGTGTAGGAATATGAATGACTCAGTTGAGTTTAAAAATGGAGGCACTAGTTTTATAGGGCCAGAAGGACTTGGCAGATTCAGATTGGTAGTGGCTCCTGGCACTCATGGGATTTTCCAAAATGCAAATAGGACAGAATACAGGGTGTGTTAAAGGTATCCTGTGGAGTTTTTGACTACTAGTTGTGCTATGAAGCAATGTTTTCTACAACTACGCAGGTGACGCAGAATACTCAGTGTTGTTTCCGCAGATTGTTTGTGGCATTAATGTACAAAACAAGGTACTAATGCATGCACAAAGGGAGTGAAGAAGATTGAAAGCTAACAGACATGGGGGTTAACTCTGTATAATCTAAAACTATGGAAGAAATCAGTTTTGCTCGGATGTTTCGCATGTTTCGTTTAGGCCTCAAGGATACACAATGCATTTTGGTGAGGGAAAAAATGTATGTAAACATAACGTTGTTTGGAAGAAAACTCCACAGAGCACTTTTAATCCATGCTTCATCAATTCCACAGCACGGTTTATGATATGGACTACTTTCAATTACAGAATGAAGAGTTACTGAAGAACTTATGCATACATAAGTATCAGAGAATGGACAAAATAAACACTGGCTTTAGACAGGAACTTTTATGTTTTTCACAGGTAGCCACTTGTGGACTTTATGCTAAGGAAGAAAGGGCAGGGTGTGGTGAGGGGGTTGCAATCGGCAGCTGCACCCCTAGATGCTACTAAGTCCTAAACACAAAGTGTTTTAGATGTGCAAACAACCAAATGACTGTATTTACAAATGTTTACTAAAACTTGTAAGAAAAGGGTTTTGTTATAAATAAAAAAAAGTTGTATTTTTATCATATTACAAAGATTTGAGAGAGACAAAATGAAAAAGATCTCTCGCTGGTGAGCTCAGTTTTAGTTGGAAAGAGCTCGAGCTTCTATTTAAAAACCTTTTCTGTTTCAGTCTCTTGATTTGTCACTTCCTGTGTGGAAGAATTTTTCCCACAAGTGACTGCACCAGTGCCAGGATTCCTTTAGGTTCAAACAGTGCAATAACTATGAAATGAAACTTTCTTCATTAGTTAGTTAGTTTTGCTAATACTTTTAACTAACATTCATTGTTTGTAAAAATGTCAAAGAATACAGATGTATGTTTTGATTTTTCTTTTGTTAAATAATGGAGACTGAATTATTTGAACTAGATCTATCAAAAGCAGAAACATCATGAAGCCATGAAGTTGGATCATCTGACAACCAGTGGTTGCTTTTGTATGTGTGTGTGTAAATGGCAGGTCTTGTCCAGCGGTGTGTGATAATCCAGAGAGATGAAAATGGCTTTGGGCTGACTGTAAGTGGAGACAACCCTGTGTTTGTGCAGCTGGTAAAAAAACGTAAGTAAGGCTGTGACACACACACACATTTATCTTTCTATACTTTTAGGCCTCATTGACATAATGCATCCCCTGGCCCTAAACCTAATATTAACCATGACTGACCATGTCCTTGTAACAGTACAACTGTGTTCACTATCCTCACAAAACTGGCAAAGCAAACACAAGCACACATGAGCACACGAGACAAAAAGCAACGCCTCTCACTCTTTCCTGTTTTTCGTACCGTAGATGGAGCTGCGATGCGAGCAGGTGTCCAGACAGGAGATAGGATCATTAAGGTGAGACTATGAGAGCTATGTGAATTACCAGTTCCTTCTCGCTCGCATGTATCCTGTATTCAGCTGGCGCCTGGCGCAGGCTCATAATGCCACTAAATCATACACACTGGACCTTTTTTTTAGTCTCAGCTTTTGTGAAAGGGATGCGCTGATCCATCGTTTTCTCTCACACTACCAGTTCAGATTCCTAAATGTGTAGCCTCTATATTATTTTTATTCTAAATAGTTTTAAACTATTTTTTACATTCTTTACTTATCTGTACTTGTTTCTGTGCCTGTGCTGCTGCTTGTGTAACAGCCTAAATTCCCCTCAGGGGAGCTCAATGAAGGATTATCTTATCTTAAACTCAGCCTATCTGCCAGTGCAGACGGTCACATTAAAATGCATTTATTGTGAAACTCATGCAGGAATAATAACAATATAATCTTTTTTTTCCCTTTAAAGTTAGCTCCAGCAAATAAACAGACCTGAATAGAAAACTGTTTTTAACCAGATGAGTCATTACATGACGTGCCCAGTCTGGTTTGTGGTTGTGCTTTGCCAAAGGGCCTCAAGCTGGAAACCAGTAGTTGAGGGGTTAAGGGTTGCTGATGCAGGGGTCACACCACGACTTTAAAATATTATAATGTAATAATAAATTGATAAAAGTTGAAAACAAACAGGCAGAAACATCTTATTGTATGCAGCATAATACATTACATTTCAGCTGGACTATAAAGTTATGTCTACACAACAATTACAGCTCTAACCATAATATGTAAATAAATTCAGCGCTGGTGGTTAGAGGACAAGTTTGATCATTTTCTATATTTTTGTCGTAGTCACACAATCCCATGAAAAGACAGGAAAAATGAAATGATCAATCAAGTATTTTCTATTTATCCAAAGCCTGATATGGCTGATTCATCTGCTCCACAGAGCTCCATTGTCCAAAATAACTAACATAAACACGCCAGTGAGTCACAGCGATGCACTGCGTCACATTTTCCTCATCGTGTTTTTGGAAATTATAAAGGCATTTTAAAATAGGGGTCTTGGGGCAGAGAGCCACAGATGTGGTAGGGAAGTCAAAAGGTATTGAGAGAGAGACGGAGACGGAGACGGTTTTGGTAATGTCATGGGATTGTTGACAATAACAAAAATATAGGATATAGCTAACTTTTTTCTCCCGATGCTTTTTGTTTCCAGGTTAACGGGACCTTGGTTACACATTCAAACCACATAGAGGTTGTAAAGCTAATAAAATGTAAGTATGCTGTATCACATTTCAGCAGTTTTCAGACCATATTAAGAATATAATGTTAGCATGCCTTATAGTAGTTACTGATTAGTTTGTGTGAGGGCCAAACACTGTAGAATAACGTGGACATAGCATGTTTTAAGCTCTGAAGCCATAAAATCTACATCTGGGCTGGCTGTGATAGGCTGAGACATCTGTCAGTCAAATAAACTTGCCCCCAAACATACATCTCTGTGAGCTTAGCTTTTAAGATCTTCATTTTTTTTTGGGAAACAATGAAATTGAGATTTCATTTTGAGGTAAAACGTAGGGGTTTTCCCATTCACATGGGTGCAACTGCCTGAACAAGACATATAATTCATGACATGATATCTCAGCATTATGCTATTATTTTGGTCTTTTCATTTCTTTCATGTGGTCCGATGTTTCTCTGACGAAGCTCTTTTTCTCAGCCGGTTTCGGTGATCAGATCTTCACAGTGGCTTGGATGCTTTTGTATATCAGCATTTTTCTTTTTCTTCACCCTCCCTTCATTCCTTTCCCATGACTCCTCTCTGGCAGCGGGTTCCTACGTAGCCCTGACAGTGCTGGGGAGGCCTCCGGGGCTTCCTCATGTGCCTCTGGAGGAGGGAGAGGAGGAAGAGAAGGAGGAAGGGGCAGAGGTCAGCGCACCCTACTCCTCTCTCTCAGTGCCTCACTCACCTGCACTGCCAGGTGGGGAGAGATCCGGCCATGTGACCAGCAGCCCCCAGGAGCACATCACCTCCTTTCTGCCTGATGGGGTAAGGAAGAAGATGAGTTTTTATATTGAAGTATATTCATGTATATATTTATGTGTGAGAACTCTTGCTTTATTAAAGAATGGGAACACTTCATTACACAAGATTTAGCTCTTACCAATAAATCAAGGAAGTGTGCAATTAATCTACAGTAAAACCAGTTGTGTTTTCAGACTGCCTGATGAGCTCTGATGTCATTTTGAGTTCATATGAAGTAGGTTGTAGGTTACATGCGAGAAACATCCAACACCCAACATCTGATTTTATCATTAAAATTCTCCAACCGAGAAAACTCTGTATTAAAAAATAATCCTGTAACTTTAAATGAGTTAATTATTAATAAGTAATAGTTATATGTCATGAGTTAAAGGTAAATCAAAGTACCAGAGACCTGTTTTCATGAAACTGGGCACGAACATGAGTGCAGTCCTTATACTTACAACAACCTGTATGAGCAACTTGTAAAACCTGTTTCCGTTATTACTGTTGACCTTGTTTTGTTTTTATTTAAGTGATTAAAGACTTCAATATATAGCTGCACTTCCACATACACAATAAAACTACCCTTTTAAATCTTTTGAGCTTTTGAGCAAAATGGGAACAATCTTTATGACGTGACTGAAAACATTTTTTTATTCTCCGGAGGAAGCAGGATTTGGACTTCTTTATTTTTGTGTTGTCCCGACATCTTTTCTCCTACAAACAATGCCGGTCCAGAACTTGGTGTCTGTGAATAAAGAAAAAAAATCATTTATGACTGATTGTATCAGGAGTCCACAAACAATTTCATTTAAAGCCAGAAACAAAAATAGAGTACTGCCCTGAGGAAAAATGTAAAAGGACTGTGTTTGCGATACGGCTCACTTTGTGCCAGCATGATAACAAGGCCTTGTATGTTAATGTCACTGTAAAGGCGTGTCTTAAAGGAATACTGAAGAAATATTATTTGACATGTTAAACACAGTGCACAAAAAATGTAATTTTAATCACTTAATCTAATTATTCCACAAGAATAACGTAACACAAACTGAGCAGACCGTAAAATATGTTTAAACTTCCTTTTCTGTATATTGTGTACTAATGAAGCCCTACTAATCAACAGGTTATTAAAAATCAATTATACAAATAAAATATTCTAGCTGTGAAAGTTGCAGGTGTAGAAGAGACATTTCTTTATTTTTTTATTTAAATGTTATAGTTTGTGTGTAATTTGTTTTATGTGGAATCTGGATGGGGATCACAACGGTGAAGTAAAACTTTAATTATCTGAAATGGTATTATTTCAGCTGTGATAAGGTTCATGGTATCAGCAGCTTATCTGGCTGGTACAACCCACACAGCTCATTATTTTTAATTAGCTCCATCGTCTCAGTCCATTACCGCCTGCTTTTACCGGAACTGCTACGATTTGTACCCTTTGCGACACTGAACACATCAAACTAGAGGCTATGCTTTCAGGAAATCCTGTGTACCTGAACAAAAACACTGACAAGACAGTAAATTATTCGCAATCTTATAAGCACATTTTTCATTCATTTTCATGATCCCCTTTTTTTCTTTTTCGCTTTCAGTCTGATTAGTATCACTTCTCCTTTCCACTGTCTACACATTAAGCTCCCTTCAATCACATTTGCCTGTTACAGGAATAATTGTGTAATGACGTGTATCTTTGACTCCTTTAGCTCATTGTTTCCTCTTTATCGCTTCTTTTAGCCTGAGAACAAACCCACACACAGTCAAAAGGCTGACAACATGCAAAAGATGCTACTCAAGGAGCAACAGGACCTACAGGTGCTTTTATGATACAATTAAATGAGGATATGTATTACTGTATTTGCTCAGACACAGTGATTATGATATGTTGAGTACGGTTTGTCTGCCTTTTATCATGTTTCCACCTGCTGCTTTCTTTTTCACATGTACTACACTGGACTTTTTGGGGATTTATTTGTGTGAAGTCAAAGGTGGAGGAGTCCAGCAGGGACAGTGGGCTTCCTCAGGCTAATGCTACCGACGGGACCTGGACCAACAATAACTCTGTGAGTACTTTCTTCGCCAATTGTGATTTTGTTATGATTTTGCCAGCTTCTCTTGGTAGATTCTTTTTTTTCATATTAATTTGTCTATTAATTTGTTAGTTGATAAGCAAAAGCAGCAGTATTAAATATTGTATGATGTAAAAATGTCAAACATTCACTAGTCCCAGCCTCTTACATGAAGTATTTTCACCGTTTTATGTCATTGTAAACTTACTAGCTTTGAGTTTTGGACTGTTGCTCAGCTATTTGGAGATCTTTGTCTTTGGACTTTGAAAACTTGTAGTGGGTGAATTTTACCATTTTCTGGCAGTTTACAATCAATTCATCAAAAACATAAAGAAGAGAGTCCAATGTCAACACGATTTTTGCCATTTAACGACAGTTTAAACCTGTATTTCATGGAGTTTTTATGAAAATAACTAACTTACCAGATCAGGTGCTGCTGTTGACCAGAGAACATTGTTCCATAATATGTTGTGAAAGTACCCACGATCTGATGTTAAATACAACAGGAAGTCTCTCTGAAAATACTGGTTCGCCAGACTCCTTTGTAATAACAATCGTTTTTATCACAGCTTCTATAAATAGGGATGAAACGGTTGTACTTTCCAATCTCTAGGGATTTCCCAGTATTCAGCCCCAGACTAAACAATCAATTTGGCTTAAGTGTTGTGTTGTTCCGTGGGTGTATTAACGTGCATGTGTGTGTGTTTTTCTGTCTGTGTGTATTAGATGCATAGCAGCCCCCTCCCAGAGAGTACCGGCAAAAGGGAGACGCCCTGTCAGAGCCCGGACATCAGCCGGCGAGACGGTCTCAACTTCTGCTCATCGCCTGACGCTGACGACCACCCTGACACGGTTATTTATGCTCTCTCACACACACACACACACACATACACAAAGGCACACTGAAGTCTGATTATTACATTGTAAAATCATTAATGTGAAGTCATCCTGAAGACATTTTCAAGCTAAATTATTTTTAAATGGAATACAAGTAATATACAGTACATATCAATGTGTAATAATCTTTTCAATTTCACTCAGGACTCCAGTGCCCAGTCTACTATGGGTAGTGCCCCCCATCCCCTCAACCCCCAGATCATCGGAGCAGAAGATGACTACTTTGACTCTCAACAAGAGCAGGTATCTAAAGAACGAGCTGATTTTATGTCACATTATCTTCATCGATATGATCATTTAAGCATGAAAATAAGGAAACAATAAACATGTTCTCATAGGTTTGCTTATAAAAGTCTTAGAAGTTGATCCCTCTGTCTCTCTCTGTCCATCAGATTAATGGAGAGTGTAGCTCTTTCCAGAGTTTGGACTTGCTGAAGTCTCGGCCGGCTCATCTCGCAGTTTTCCTCCATCACGTCGTCTCACAGTTTGACCCTGCACCTTTGGTATAACAACCACACGCACATGATGCAGACTTAAAGTTTATAATACAAATTTAGAAATTTAGGTTGATATCAATATGAAAAATGTATATACTTTACTGTATGTTATTGTTAGTATGTTGTTGTCATTGATAATAGGTAGGACAATGAATTTAAATGTCCGGTGTACCGAACATATTGAGGACTTTGCATATTCTTCAAGAATAACAGTGGTGATATTTCGTATTTTTATCGTGGTCTACAAATTCCACAAAGAAACCAACACCAGATTGTGTTACTTCCCTATCTTGAGTGTGGCACTTAACCTCAACCTCAAGTCCAATGTTTACTACTTAGTATAACATATTAAATGAGACTGGCAGCAATATAAAGCTCTTTCTTTCTGTCTTCTCCCCCATGTTAGCTCTGTTATCTCTATGCTGATATGCACAAGCAGACCAGCTCCAAAGAAAGTCGGCGCTTCTTCATGGAATTCCACTCACTCTTTATGGATCGAACAGCAGTAAGTTATTCTGCTTTTTTCCTCAGTCCAAGTTGTTCTTTGTATTATTATTAGTATTAGTAGTATTTAAATATGTATATTTTTTATTTATCTCGTACTTTTTCTGTCTCTCCCAGAATCTTAAAGTCCCACTGCCAGAATCAATTGCAGGTGAAATGGGTAAGGAAAAGAAACTCAAATGTGTATCATAACGCTTCAATGAACTGACTTGAAATGCCGTAAAGATATCATATTTCATATTTTTGTATATGAGTTCATATGTTATTGTGCCTTCTTTATGAATTAGTTTTATAAATCCATGTAGTCATTTCATTTAATTAATTTAATTAATTTCATTTATTAAGAGTTAAAGTTGTGATAACTATTTTTTGTTTGTTTGTGTCTCTGTACAGAGAAGCGGAGGCTGGAGCTAATCCCAGAGGACCTTTGCAAACAGTACACTCAAGTTTTACAGGACACACTCCTGCCAGACCTGCACAAGAATCTGGAAGATTTCAGGTAAGAGTCACCACAACCATTCTGACAACAATGATTTAACTTCAAGATTTTCCTGACAGAAACCTGTTATAGACTAGCTGTAAGAAGATTATATCTCTATACGTTGCCCTGTGGCTGATGTATTGTTGGGGTGCTTGTGTTTGTGTCTATGTACGTGCAGACAGAAGCGTAGCATGGGGCTGACTCTTGCTGAAGACGAGCTGTCTAAGCTGGACACAGAGCAAGGAAAAGAGGCCTTAGAGAAGGAATGCTCCTGTGCTGAACACATCCTATCCAAGATAGAGGACATCCTGTGAGACACTAAGCACACAAATCCCAGACATGTACATACTGTACATGTGTATACTCAATTCCTATATTTCTTGTGTGTGTGTTAACTGTGTTGCCTGTTGCAGGTTGACGTCACAGCCCACAGAAGAGGAGAAGTGGTAAGACAGGACAGTCAGTGTGATATCTATTTGAGTTTCTGGAAAGCTAAAAAACTTGTCTCGTCTATGCAAACCATTTGTTGTTGTAGATTGTTGTAGACCATTTGTTGTTTTGCTTTTTTTCTTGAATCCAGCCAAACAATGCAGTATGTGATTCTCACCTATATGAAGCACCTCGGGGTCAAAGTGAAGGAGCCTCGCGGCCTCGAACATAAACGAGCACGCATCAATTTCCTGCCGAAGATTAAGGTCCAATCACTTGTTCAGAAACATACAAAAAAAAAAAGCACACACAAAAATACAGTTCATCATCCTGCCCACAATTACAAATGGATCTGATGCTGGATGCTGCCCTTAAAGTGAATACTTCAAAATAAGATCTGTGTTATTTTAACAAGCAGAAGAGTATCAAACCTGAGAAGGAGGGTGAGGAGAAGGGGAAAAAGCCACGGTTTCCCAACATACTTGGCCCACCTCGGCGTCTGAGTAGAGTGGATTCCACTTCAGGTGGGAAAACATTAAATGTTTGTTGTTTTTGAACATCCCACTACCATAAATGCAGTGAGCCAACTAATAAAAGCAATGAAATCACTAAAAAAATAAAATGATGTGTATATGGCTTTGTGTGCAGTTGGTAAGGCTGTGGAGATGAACAAGCAGCGGTCACCAAAGCAACTCTCTCAGCCAGCCTTCGGCATCCCTGAGCAGTCTGACTCTCCAGCCCCAAATTCTGGTCGGACCCGTGTAAGTCAGCCCAGCGAGGGATCGGACACCAGCACCCAATTTTTGCCTTCCGCCATCTCCCCTATACACAGCTCGCCCACTGGTCAGGCCTCAGATACGAGTGGACACGACTCAGACTCCAGTAAGATATACCTGTTTTTCTTCCTCTAAAGTAGCTGCTATTTGAATGGCGTCTGGAATAGCACGAGTTGACTAACGTAACTCTGTGTGGTCTGCTATCCTCTTTTCTTGACAGATTTGTCTCCATTCTGCATCCTGCCCAGACCGGGTGAGAGTCTGCAGCCTGGCGATCATCAGGATGGGGTCTTCAGTCCGACCACCACTCAGTTTGACTTCAGTCCCTCCAACCTGGAGCAATTACAGGAGGAAGACCAGGAGACTTTCAGGTATATAAAAAAATCTAAATAAATAATGATAAAACACAAATATTCTAACACTTGTTTAAGAGTAGTTTAAGAGTAGTGCCCCCCCCCCAAAAAAATATACTAATTTCCACTACCACCGGAATCTTTGTAATAGCCTCTCTCCCTCTGTCTTCGACCAGCAGCAGGATGGAGGTTCAGTGCGCTGCGAGTTCAGCTGACATCCAGAGTGAAGACGACCAGGGAGGTGAGATGGAGTGTGAAGAGGATCCTCTGACCTGGCAGAGTCTGGTCAGCCCAGGCGTCCTGGCAAGCTTAACGCCACAGGAGATCAAACGGCAGGAAGTCATCAATGGTGAGTCATTACAGAATCCAGAGTGTGACATAAAAATGCTAAAATATACATACAGTGTATATACATCCCCTTATTTGTCTGTGTCTGTCCGCCCTCAGAGCTTTTCTACACTGAGCGTGCACACTTGAGGACGCTGAAGGTGTTGGACTGTGTTTTCTACCAGAGGTTGAACAGAGACAGTATCCTCCCACCAGAAGACATCAAACACATCTTCATTAACCTGGAGGAAATCATCCAGCTGCATGGTAATCTCACTCGCACTCACTATTGCCTGCACGACACAGAGGGTTGAGAATTTAATTTCTCTTTGCTTCACAGTTTCTATAATGGAGCAGATGACGGCAATCAGGAAGAGGAGTGAGACATCCGTGATTGGTCAGATTGCAGACGATCTTCTGGCGTGGGTAAGACCAGTTTAACTTGATACAGGAGCCTACAAGTACCTAAATGTTAATTGAAAAATTATGATAACTTCAGGATTTGGAGCTCACCACGGTACTCGTACCACAATAAATTCCTGTGACATTACATTTCTTTTTGTCTGTTGATCAGAGACATAAAAGTCCTAATTATTCACAAGTAAATTCACAAGTAATAGCCAGTATTCAAATAATGGCTGTGGTCAGCATGAATGAATAAAAGCAAGATGAGTGTCTCAATTTTGGCAACTTTGCCAAAAGCAGCTATTTGAAACAGTTCTTGAGTAAAAACAGTATTTTTGTTAAGAGAAATGGCTTGGATCGTACAATTACACGCAATTTATTTAAGATAAAAGGTGAAAATGGAAGAAGGATTTAATTTGCGTAACCAGCAAATGGCATCAACATTAAATAAGAAATTAGAGTCTTACGAAAATATTGATTTTGATTCTAATTTGTCTATTTGTATTTGACAGGGACAATGCTTATTGATCAACAGAAAATGATCCAGAGTTTGCCCTATTAGGCTAATTTCCATAACGATTGATTTTTAAAATGTTGCAAGCATTTAAGTTTCTCTGCGTAAAAAAAAAAAAAACATCAGCTACAGTAAATGTAACAAATGCCAATATATTGTCCGTTTGTGTGTTTGTTCCAGTTCAGCGGTGAGGGAGAGGAGAAGATCAAAAAAGCAGTGGGCACTTTCTGTAGTAACCAGCCGTCCGCACTGGAGCTCATCAAGAGCAAAAAGAAGAAAGACCAGAGGTTCACTTTGTTCATGCAGGTCAGAACAACACAATACAGTAAACACATGTACTGACACTTATATTTGAAACAGTGATGAAGTTGACCTCTCTACCTTCCCTAACTGTATATTATATCTGTTTATTCTATTATATATCATATGTCACAGAGGTGTTTTAGATTATGTTTCCTGATTTGTTCTCATCGCTTCTCCTCAGGAGGCGGAGAGCAACCGTCTGTGTCGCAGGTTGCAGCTTAAAGACATCATTCCTGTAGAGATGCAGAGAGTCACCAAGTACCCGCTCCTACTGGACAACATTGCCAAGTACACAGGTATTAACTGCGCAGGTGTGAATATGACTGAGGTCAGGAGTTATGGTTGAACATGAAGTAACTCTTGGTTGTGTTTGTTTATCTTCCCACAGAAGATGGCGAGGAACGGGAAAAGGTGAAGAAAGCCGGAGAATGCTGCAAAAAGATCCTCAACCACGTCAACCAGGCCGTCAAAGAGGCTGAGAATAAACTGGTACAGACGTTAGAATCATTGTAAAATATATATCAGGCACAGATTGGCAAAAATCAAGTAATCTGCAAGGGTTGGAAAAACATTTAACAAGTTGTGTTCTTTCTCAACAGAGGCTTGAGGAGTATCAAAGGAGGTTAGACCTCTCATCACTCAAAACAAGTGAAAACCCCATGATCCTGGAGCTGAAGGTAAGAAACTAGTTTCTATATTGGATTCTCTAAACATACAGGCTCATGGGCCCAACGTAAAGTATTAGACTTATGCATCAAATTAAACAAAGGTTGTAAATGTACATCTGATGTATTATAGTTCATAATATTGTAAACTATGGGCCAATATTTTGTTATGGGAGTCATGAGATTATTTATTGAAAGTTGATTCTTGTCATGCAGAACTTGGACCTGACCAAGAGGAAGATGGTGCATGAGGGACCTCTTTCCTGGAAAGTCAATAAAGACAAGACTATTGGTACACTCACGCTCACACACGACTATATGAGATTAACATTAAAATCAACCATTAATCAATGACAGTTTTTTTTATTTTGATTTTTAACTTTTTCACCTCCATCTATAGTGTTATATCCTCCATGTCCTCCTTTCAGAGCTGTACACAATCCTCCTTGAGGACATCCTGGTTTTACTACAGAAACAGGACGAGCGTCTGATCCTGAAATTCCACGGGAAGAATCTGGCCAGTGCTGCCGACACCAAACACATCTTCAGCCCCATCATCAAACTCAACACTGTTTTGGTTCGTCCAGTGGCTACTCGTAAGAACTCAGAATATTTTTGGCTTTGTATTTTGCATTTTCTATCGCTCTGAATCTTTATGGTTCAATCCTCTGTGTCATAAAGTTTCTTGTTAGCAACACTAGCATCATAGCTCTCAGAATTGGCAATGCACCATTTGTACACCATTTTGGTGCAACTACTGGAAGTTTGAAATTCATAGTTTCCAGAGGATGAATTCCAATGATTTTTTTCCACAAAAATCCAGTGCCACCATGAGGTTAAGTTTTAGATTTTGAGTCATATATCTTAACAACTGCGATTAAATTCACCACAAATATTCAGTATCCTCAGAGGATGAATTTCAGTCAGTTAGGTGATGCCCTTACTTTTTATTCACCTTTTACTGAGCTGCTAGCCTTGTACTTTCTTAATGTTTCATGCATAATGTCGCTGTGCGTCTATAGTATATATTAAATATTACATATGAACATGTAACTGTGTAATCATTGTTCTCCTTTCTGTCCTCATCAGACAACAAGTCTTTCTTCGTGCTGTCCATGTCAGAAAATGGGGCTCAGATCTATGAGCTGATGGCTCAGACGGTGTCCGATCAAAGAACGTAAGTGTTGCACCACACACAACGGCTGCATGTCACCAGATTCCTCCACCTCATCCTGATGTATCATCTCCATTCATCCAGGTGGCAGTGTTTGATCACACAGTGTGCCGACGCCATGAAGGCCAAACCTCACAACAGAGATGCACCTCCAGCTCAGTCTGAGTGAGTCCACTGAAGCCTCCACGTACTGATGTTGATTTTTCTTTCATTATTTCTAATGTGAGTGTTTTTCAGTGCTGAGCGCGATGCTATTGAGATCATCAAACACGGGATGCCCAAGACGAGCAAAGATCCTAACAGGACGTCAAGTGGAAGCATCCAGTCTTCAGGTAATTATTTGTAATTATTGGTATTTAATTTTTTGATTGAAAGAAAATTATTTGACAGCAAAGAAAAAATACTGATTATTCACTGATTCCAGCTTCATATTTGTACTGACTTTGTACTCTGCTTTTCTCTAAACTGAATATCTTTCATTTGACATTAATTTAAAAACTTGAAACACTTGAAATACATTTTTAAAATGTTTTTTTCAATGTTTACCATCATCCCTTGAATCCAAATCTTGATACATTCTAGATAAAGATGCCGCCTCTTCTCCTGATGTTCAAGCTCCAGCAAGTATGAACCCCTTCGATGGCATGAAATCAGAAGACGAGGAAGAGGAGCTGGCTGTAGGAGACAGACAGGAAGAGGAGGATGATGAAGAGGTGGATGAAGCAGAACTAGAAGCTTTCCTGGACGGGCAGCTGGCAGACAGAATGCCCTTTCTGCAGGAAGGATCACGTCAGGGGATCGCTCTTGAAAGCCGAGACCACGACACATTCAGTATGCCCTCCTCCAAAGGTGAAGAGGCTCTCAGGACATGTAAGTTACATGTTAAAGGGTCAGTTCACCCACATTACGAAAACATAATCTCACTTACCTCCAGGTCTGGTGTCTAGCTATGCAGATAAGGGTGTGAAAGCCAATGAGATAACACATTTTCTCTGTCCCAGTGGCGATGCTGAAGCAGGCTGTCTTCACTCACATAATGAGCAGAGAGGCAGAGGAGGAGACGGAGGAGAACAAACTGAGCAGTGGCCCCGAAGGGCCCTCTGCTACATGTGATGAGAGTGGAGTGTCCACAAGCTCACAGAAGGACAGCCCTCATCTGACTTCAGGACTGTCTGAGGCAACTGAACGCAACGGTGAGGCAACCTCAGAAAGTTTCCTGTATTCATTTTCCACTGCAGTGTTAAATGAGAGCTACAGCCAGCAACAGATTAGCTTAGCTTAGCATGAAAACAGGAAACAGCTAGCTACAACTAGAGGATTTTACAACTCTTTTACACAGATAAAATAAACAAGCTATAACATTATTCATACATGTATATGTAATGTTAATAGAGTTTGTAACTGTTGGACAAAACGAGGCTAGTTTCAGGTTGTCTCGTGCTAAGCTAAGCTAACCGTCGGCTGGATATAACATCATATTTATCAGACAGATTTGAGAGAACAATATCAATCTAAAGTGCATTTCCCAAAATGTTGTACTATTCCTTTAAAAGTTGTTGAACTTTTACACGTGCTCTGCCTCTCCATCCAGGTGGGTCTATGGTTCTGGATTTTGGCGGAGGCTTTGAGGAGAGTAGCACTGATGATGATGGAGACGTAGCATGTGATGTGTGCATCGACATGAGAAAACTGCTGTCCTCTTCATCGCAGACAGGGGGCAGCTGTGGCCCCAACCTTAACAGGCAGCTTATGACCCACCTGCGCCTCCTGCAGGCCGACATACAGTATCTTAAGGTGCTGCACACGTCGTCTTCAGCTGCTTTCATGCACACACACAAACACACGCACACACATTATTGTTTACACACAAACCAATAAGTGGTGGGAAATCCTTGCTGGAAGTCGCCAAACTTGTGTTGTCATAGTAATAATTAAGAAAACTGCAGATGGGCTGATGATGAATGCTATTTATGTCTAGAGCATGAAAACCAAATTTCTGCACACTGTTTTCGATGGTTGGCCAGGGTTAAATGTTGCAAAATAGAACAGAAAATACTTTTTACACTTTGCTTCATTTGTCTATTGATTTCCTTCATTTTAACATGTGCACCGCATTGTGTATCTGTAGACCACAGGGAGTTTTATTGTAATAATCTTTTTTCCAGGAGGTGGAGATCAAGTACAATGAGCTGCGACAAACACAAAGTGACCTGGCTACTGACTTGGATGACAACAGTGGTGCGTTTCACTTCTTCTCAGCCACTTGGAACAATCCACATCAATGTTTTGTACACTGTCAGTGAACCTTAACGGCCTTGCTTGATGTTTTTCAGATGGGATTCAGTGACGAAAGTCTTTACGTTCTCTTGGTCGTATGAGTCAAGTTTCATGCTACTCCGTGATCACTTTCTTCCGGTTGGATCCTCGGTCATTTAACGCTGATGTCGCCCAATAACAGAGGCGTAATGTCTGATCTCCCACTTCAGGCATTTGTGACAATCAGGTTTTGATGTTTTCATCATTATAAGGAATGTTCTACTATAAACTCAGCAGAGACACTGTGGAATCATCCAAGGACAATTCAGTCACGTTTGGCTCTATAATATTAATCACATAAGTTATCGTAAACACTGGAGATATGAAGTGGAAAATGGAGTGAAGTCACACAGATGTACAGCAGAGAAACATTACAAAATAAAAGGAGACATGAAGACTGTGACCAGAATGATTCTCTGAGGATCAAGAAGGCAGACTGTCTTGTTCAGGACTCACTGCTGTATAATATCTGTGGATATTCAGCCCAGCACATAGTTGAACATGCTTAAAGACAGACTTCTTTGTTTTGTAACAGAGCTGAAAAGCAGCCGTTAAATGCCAAAATGTCCTCTCACCGCACTGAGCAAGTTGTTAAAGTCTGCCACGTTCACAGAAGTCAAACAGGAGGCTCTAACATCTATTCCTACCATCCCCAAATGTTCTCAAAGTATGTACATGTTACATGTTATAGGTCGTTACCCTAGCTTAGCATAAAACTGGAACTGAGGAGGAAGCCTGACTGACAAAAAAAACACCTACCATCTTCTCAAAAGTTAGTAGCACAAACAGAAATGTTAAAATTAATGTTTATTTTATTTTAAGGAGGGTTTTTGCAAAGAAGTGCCAAGCGGATGGATAAAAAAAATTGTCACATACCTCTCACTAAAACCACAAGTTGTTTTTATTTATGTTTCTGTTTCAGGTGTGTCAAGGCATATTTGTGAACTTTAAACACAGCCAGGCTAGCTGTTTCCTCCTCCTACTTCCAGTCTTTATGCTAAGCTAGGCTAATCATGTCCAAAATACAGCTCTGTACATGAGACTGACATTGATCTTCTCATCCCACTGTTGGAAAGAAAGCAAATAAGCATACTGTATACTGTACACACATGAATAACATCATTCAGAAATGGCTGTAAGAGGCTTGCTCATTTCTTGTTGAGGTTGATAGACTGAACATCATGTATTTGGGGACTGGCCACAAATTTCCAATGAAAAATTGTCCTGTTTGTAAAGTTAAAGTCTTTAACAGTTTACTGTTTGTCTTTTTGGTTTAAATGTAATAGCATAAAAATGAAACACTGTTTAGCAGCTGACTTTTAAACTTCCTATAGCACTTGAATGTAGCATAATATAGCAAACAAGATCTGAATCTGCCTGCAGTTGACCAAATTTCAGCCAGACTCACTGTCTTGCAAACAAATAAACCACGATAAACAGACAGATAAAACCAGAACCTCCTTCACGTTTGTGTTTCAAAGAAATGACATTGTGTAAATGGATTTTGGCACCTTACAGTAAGGAAACAATTAAGCACAGATCACCAGCGCTTAATGATGAATGCACATAGAAATACAGTTTAGTCTTCATCATTCTCGCCCTCTGTCCACCTACTGGACAAGAAACTGCAGCTATAAAAAGAACGATTCACATTGTGTTCAGCTGCTGGTGTTTTTTTCTGATGCAGAAGTGCATTTAAGAACACAGTTCACCATGAAATGTATTTTTTAGAGTGTGCACACGTGTGAATTTACTAAATTTACCTTTATTGTTAAAATTATTCTTTGCATTCCACACCTTTCTTTCTTACATTCACTGGCCTCCATGATAGTGAAGTGATGGACTAATCTGAGTGTAGTTTTGCACCACATTTGTATATCATCAAACCTTAAAAACTAGTATCTTTTATTCCCGTTAAATATACTGAGGATCCGTTGCGGGATCACTTCAGTTTGTGCAGCAGGCTCCTCGGAAAGGCCGTCTTCATCTTTTAAGACCACCAGCCTGTTACCCCTTCAAGCTTCAAAGATTCACTCATCACTTTAATAGTTGGACTGAGCACAAGCCACAAGACTGCACAGACCACATTGAGGCAAACTATATGAAAAAAGAAGAAACAAACCTGAAAAGAACATATAGACAACAAGGATTGTTATGGACTGTTTCAGTGTAAAGGAATATAATGTACAATTATGACTGTATATCAAAGATTTTGTGTTTTGTTTTTTGTTTTTACACCATGTAATCATGTAATGTTTTAACACAACTACTACTTACAAATGGGGTTTAAAGTATCCACACAGCATTAATCTGTTTTATAAATGTTCTCTTCAAAGTGTCATATTTTATTACATTGTTATTAACCCTGTTAACATGTTTTATATGAAGAGATTTTAAACTGACCTGTTGTTAAAAATGAAGGGAAAGACTGAAAAAAAAGTGTCATTTCTTTTTAATTCGGGTTTGGTGATTTTATTTATCTCAAAGCCTGTTTGTGGGCTCTACCTGTAGCTCCACAAGGAGCATAAAAGGAACAATCCACTCTGAAATTAACAGTAAACATTAGTTCCTTTACAAGGGATCTTGAAAAGTATTCAGTCAGCATCATCAGACCTGCACCAACCTTTCACTGCTGCAGCTACAGGCTGTTTGTTTCAGCAAAACTTAAATGAATTCATCATTTGTAGCTGGTTAATCCATCCATCCATCCTGGAATCCACTTTTAAGGAGTGACATAATAATAAATAATTCCATGCTGTGTCGTGCCTACTGGTTTTCCATTATATGTTCATGCTTTAATTGTGAAACAGGTATTATATTTATTTCTATGTGGCAAAGAAGACCAACACCATGCAGATGTGGATTGAATCAAAGTCTTTTAATACAAAACTCTTTTCACAGAAGCTTTATTTTAACAGAAAGACCGTCTTATTGTTTTCATAGAGAATAAATTCACACGAGTCTGTTGTAGCTGAGAACATGTAAAACAACATAAGTGAACACCGGTGTGGTAGATTGAGGTATACTTAAAAATATGGCTGATGACTTTAAGAAAAGATGACTTACAGATCATTAAAACATTATGGCCATCGATCACACTGTCATAACATTGATATAAATCATCATGCAACCCCCAACACTATTTCACTGATTACTGCTGTGCATTGTGGATTTAGGCCACAAATACTTTTGCTACATAGATAAACAAATAAGCATTAGCTGAACTCTACTTTTTGGTTGTAAAATGTAAGTTTTTCTTAAAAAATGATTCAAAATGATGAATTAATTATCAAAATAGTGGGCCATTAATTAAGACATTGACAAATAATTAATTGTTACTGCTCTGAAGTTGACATTTGTTTAGTCAGACGTTATTTCAATCCACCTGTTTATGCACATTTTTCAATTTGTGCATAAAGAAACCTTTATCATCCTACAATGGTTAGCACTGTAAACTTACAGCAAGAAGGTTCTGGATTCAAACCCGCCTGCTGGCTTGGTTCTTTCTGCACGTTCTCCTTGTGTCTGTGTGAGTACTCTCCGGGTACTTCGGCTTCCTCCATCAACCAACGTGCAAGATAATCGGTGACTAAATTGCCCATAGGTTTGAATGCGAGTGTGAATGTTTGTTTGTCTCTATGTGTCAGCCCTGAGATGAACTAGTGTATGATCACTGTGTACCCCACCTCTCGGCCAATGTCAGCAAGTAAAAGCCCAGCATTAAAAATTATCTGGAGAATTGTTTGTCAGACTGATACCAGGACTCATGGACATCAAGAAGTGGTAGCTTGATTTTGATTATGAAAATCCCTTTATGCCTCTAGCTGTAAAAACTTGTTCCCTGCAGAGTAACTGGATTAATTTCCAGTTTAAAGACAGACCATCATGTCCAATATAACAGTAAAATCTCCTCTTTCAGTTTTGTGCCATAAAGCAATCCTATGTAAGCAAGCTTATGTCACATAAAGTCAGCACGCTTCGTACAAGCTTTGCCTTTGTTCCTGCAAGAACTTTCTTTAAGCTGCATTTCTTCAGTCACTCTTGTCTGAAAGTCCTTCTAGTTTTTGTGTGTTGATTTCTTTGAGCTTGTGGTTCTCTAGCCACCTTGTATACTTAGCCCTACTTTTCTTGTAGCCAAATCTGGCAATGTCCACCATGAACACCCAGGCCAGTCCATACATGACCACGCCACCGATCTTCATTATCAGTGTGGTCCTGGGAGATGTGATCTCACAGTAAAACATCACAGTGCCAACTCCCACTCGCACTGTGGCAAACAATAAAATGAAAAGCAGGTCCACAGCGTCGCCCAGCAGGCTGTCGTACAGGCCCAGCTGGCGGAGGAACCAGCGGGTCTGCAGCAGGGGATTGGTGATCTCACTGCCGAAGATAACGCCACAGGTCTCACAGCCCGAAACTCCCATGAGCAGAGCCAGCAGGATGCCCATGATACTTGCAGCGTGGTGCGCCAGCATGACAGGACCCTCACTGTGGTGCCAAACACACCAGCACATATCAAAGAAGAAGTAGCCAAGGCAGATGGCCAGGGAGAAGGTCTGGAGCTCAGTGTTTTCTGTGCCTGGAGAACAGAGGTCAGGCAAGAGTTACATTTCATGTAAAAAATATGTCTGCTGTGTGCCATAAACCATCTTTGTAGATACTTGTCATCACTTACCTGCATGTGTGAAAGGCCAGGGTCCATCTATGAAGACGACATATGCTGTCAGCAGCACTATAAAGACCCCGTGAGACAAAGTGACTAGCCGACAGTTCCACTCGGGCCCCCGCTGAGCAAAGGTGTAGCAGAACAACAGGTAGAGGCCATACCAGCCAATGAGGCTGCAGATCACCTCCAGTACTGGCATGGCTGTCTGTATGAGACAATAGAAGTGATTTGATCATATGAATTGTATCCTCATTGGCTGAATAATGCAGCTTGTTGCGCTTTCACTTCATTTGTATATAATTTAAATATGATTCAGAGTGGACGGGAAGGGCTTTCACATTACACAAAGTAAAGAAACCCTTAAGCAATAAGCAGACAAGTTTATATTTGTACTTAAATTTAAAATTAAATTTAAATTAAAAACTTACTTATTAAAAAAAACACTGTCAAAATTGAATCAATGTGATAAAAGGATAAAGGCCATGGCCTGACAGGAGAATCTTGGTCCTTGGGGACCTATATCTTTTAATTACTTGAGGACACAATTACATTTACTCTACATCAGTTCTGGAAATACTTGCGCATCCAATACCTACTGCTCTACTGGATGTCTCTCAGCACCTACTCCTAGCTCCCCTACAGGAAGCTTCCTTACACAAATAATGGAGGTCTCTGGTGAAAGACACGAGGCCTCAGAGAAAGGCCCATCCACCCTCAGTGTGACTTGGGAGGTGGATCTCAATATGTCATTCAAACTTTAAAAAGATGTCCCGGGTCAGCCAAGATTATGAATAGAGTTTATTGGACTCCATTGAAGCTAATGTAAAGAGCAGGGTTGGAGGAGGTGGGTGGTATGTTGTGGAGCTGACCCAGAATACAAGACTTCTGGAGATTAGGGCGCAAAAGTCTGTATATCCTGAGGGACCTGTTGCTCCTTGATGACGTCCTCATGCAGAATGGATGCAGACTGCACCGATGCTGGGACATAAGCTCATTATTTCTGAATGGAAGGTCCCCTCTGCCCTCCTGTAAATCTTTGGTATAATCATTTAGGTAGACTAGCCACACTGGACGAACAAAGTGGAATGTTTCTATTTGAAGTTCTAGATACATTTCTAATATCCCTTCTCATTTTATTTATTTATTTCTGTCTGAAAGTGTAGAAATATGCTATTGTTCGGTACAGTCTTACGTGTCTTTATTTGTATTTCTTTCTTTCTTTCTTTTTTCAACCTCAGAAATAAATATATAGTTAAATTAATACCTGACCTGTCAAACTGAACATTATACTTGTAAAAGCAGACCTGTTGTATTGGATCACATTATATTGCACAGATGTATCAATGAAGTGGCCAGTGACTGTGCAAGTACTGACTTCATCACCAGATATTTATTACATGTATTCTTGTAAATGTTTGGCAAAATGCCAATTAATGTATTATAACCAAAACATATTTTAGTTTGGGTAAATAACCCAACAGTAATATAAAAAAATAAAACTCTAATAATAAAATAAACCACTGGATGCTGGGTATGTTGGTACTTTAATGACCTGTAACACTATTACAAAACATTTTACCTTGACTCCAGCTCCTTTCACTTCCTCCTCAGATTCAAGATACGTGTAGAAAATGACTCCAACAATCGAACACAGGCTCAGCCTCCATCACTGTTTATGCTCCATAAAAAAGCATAAAGACTGAAGCGTAGCACATTTCAAATGGACACATGTTCACTGTCAAGATGACAAAATGCCATGTGCAGATGCACATGCCATGTATAGACAGTTAGTGGATCCTTTATCCCTTCCCCCTGGATCTCAGTCTTGATCCTCTTAAAGGATTACAGTCTCCTCTGCAGATACCTGCTTTTAGACAGGACGGGTGGTACGAGGCTGCATCTAAATAACACTAAATTAAATTATTGTTTATGTTTTAACCTCAGACTCTTTAATTAATTTACATTTTAACACCAACTTCTGCCCTCCAATAGGTGATCTAGAGTCTCTCCATTTAAACGTCTATGCTGTTACAAAACCAAAGTTAAACCAGTGTGCTGAAATCAATGTGCTGCTAACTGAGATATGAGTTCAGAGCATATAATGTGTAATTATAATTATTGTTTAATGTATTTTGTATGTTTATATGTGTACTGTACTGTATGTTTATCCTATGTGTACTTTTTTGGAATGGAACTGCACGAGGATACAAAATGAATTTCAGTGTAAACTGATAATGATATCATCATATGGTATTATATCACATCATGGGTTTGTATCGTATCACATCATGTTGTAATTTATCATATTGTATCACATTGTATGGTACCTGTATCACATAATATTGTATCAGATCTCGTATAAACAGAAGTCGAAGTTCTTCTTTTGTCCAGTTAGACTTCTAGTTCCTCAAGCTGAAGTAATTCTCTCCATTAGATAAATACTATTCATCAAAAGAAAGTGCTTCTCTGTTTTAGCCACAGTTATAGATTTAGGATTCTCAACATTCACTTCACTCCTCTCCTCTCTGCTACTGCAAGTTAATAACCTAGTGAAGCGAAGGTCAGGTACTCACCTGACAACCTTGCAGCATTAACCCACTTCCAGAGTAGATTATTAGTCAGTCATGGACAGTTAAACTAAGTCAATTATGTGATAGAATTGATATTTATGGTGATGACTGATGCAGTCAACTGTAGCTTTTACGTTGAACAGATAAAGACAAAATAAAAAGCACATACTATAACAGGGACATTTTGGGTCTAAGAAATCCAGCCAGTTGTTCACAACCTTTTTTAAATTATAACCCATTAAATGTATAGCTGGACATTTGTGGATTTCTTACAGAGAATTAGATGACAAGATCAATGCCACTATGAGGTGAGGGTATGGTACAAATTACACCCCCAGCAGCTGGTTAGCATGAAGACCGAAAACAGGGAGAAACAGTTGGCCTAACACACTAACAAAACCCACCAGCCAACAATGATGTAAATAAATGTAAATCCCATTATTTATTTCATTATATATTGTTTGTTTAATCTGTACAAAAGCCGTAGCGTAACAACAACAAACAGGTAGCTTTGTGCTAAGCTAATTAGTATACAGTATAAAGAATGGACAGTGTATGTGTGACGTCACCCATAGGTTTCCAAAGCACCATTTTGAAGCCGAAAATATGGGCCGGTGTCTGCAGCCATGTTGGCTATACTGCTAGTTCCACCTCCCGGCTAATCTAAATATCGGCACAGACGTGGATCATCTGCAGACCTGAATCGGGCATACGTATAACTTTAAGCCTTAATATTATTTGAATGGGTGATACATATAAAAATTCACACTTAGTGAAGTTGTCATGAATGGGGAAATTAGCTATAGACACAATTATTTCTGCTGGTGTATGGAGACTGACTCGCTCTGTAGCCAGCCTCAAGTGGCCATTCAAGAAACTGCAGTTTTTGGGGCTTCAGCACTGGCTGCAGGTCCACAATGTCACCCAGCAGGCTGTCGTACAAAACCTCGGTTTATAAAACCCGGACCAAAAATATCCAAGCTATATGGATGGGTAATTTTAGTTGTAGTCTAAGTAAACTGAGTAAATGTGGCACGCCTTAGGTATGCCTATAGTTATTATGTTATATACTCCGGTCCAGCAGGTGGTGCAATGCCTTTCTAGTGTGACTATAAGAAGAAAGAAAAGTAGAAGAAGCTTTTCCTCTTCCTGGGTTAACTAAAGGAAAATAAACACACGATTATGACATTGAAACATATTATCACCATTTCAGCCGGTTCACATCATTTTGCGTACAGCATGAGTTAGTTCTTCAGCCCGGAGAACACATCATAAAACGCCGGTGCGCCAGGTAGTAAAGGTAAGTTCACCTGCATGTGGAGAGAACACGAGGTGAAACTGCGCTCATATTACTGAGAATTTAATACTCCCGTAAATGTTGTCACACGTTTATTGTGATTAAAACATTATCTATGACCTTAATGGAAAGATTAGAAGACGCTTTATCATTCGGCATTAATCAGACACACCAAACATCTCTTATATCAGGATAACTTTAACCTGTGTTGGTCGGTTGGTCACACGTGTTGGTCCATTCATCATTGTCAAGTGACGTTAGCAGACTACAGGGCTAAAGGGTTAAAATGAAATTAAAATTTAATAAATTATAGAGCTGTTTAATGGACCAGCTACATGCCGAATATACCAGTAGACCCTAACCAGTCTTTAAATGTCCCCTTATGTCATATGTTTAATATTCAAACAAGCTAAAGTAACATTATTTGTAATATAAGTGAACCTAATTTAGTTCATTGAAGCTGACTATTAAAACTAAAGCTGAAATGTTTTTAAAATGTATAAACAGACAAGCTATGATTTCTTAATGATAAAATGACGTTATATATACAGTAATGTGTTATTAACTTAATTTAATGCAAGATGTTTGCATACATACACTGAATTAACTTAAAGGTCCAGTGTGTAAGATTTAGAGTATCTGTCAGCAGGAACTGATATAATAAGTATGTTTTCATTAGTGTTTAATCACCTGAAAATAAGAATTGTTGTGTTTTGTTGTCTCAAAATTAGCCTTTTAGATCTACAGTGAGAGTGGGTCCTCTTCATGGAGTCCGCCATATTGAACTGCCATTTTTCTCAACAGACAAACCAAACACTGAACTAGATATGACCTTTTTTTTAATGTGAATTTGAGTTTTTCTTACATGTTTGGAAGGAGAGCATGAGAGTATTCAATTGGTTGCAATCTACAACTTCACTGCTAGTTGCCACCAAACCCTACACACTGGACCTTTAATTTAATTTAACAACTTCAATTGTGTATCATAAAGAAATTTGTGAGTATAATTTCTTCCGTTTCAGTGTAAATTGTCAAAATAACCCCCAGACATAACTTGTCTGTTAAAATAGCCTTTGATTGGTGGTGGTTAGTGGCTAGTAGACATCTTTAAAAATGTATTTAAGGTGCCTCACAATTCACTGCTGAGCTTTTAAGTCTTGATCCTCCTCTTCTTTTACTTTTTATTTTTTATTTTAAAAAATTTACTTTTAACATTTTATTGATTTTTATTGTTGTCATTTTTACGTTTGTTTGCTGAATTGGTCATTAATTTTTATGCAAATGTTCTTAAACTTCTTTTTTTAATGGGTTTTTATTTATTATGACATTTGATAATTCAATGGCCTAATTTTATTTATGGATTATCTGTTCTGCTGGATTCTGTTCATTGTTGTTTATGGGTTGTCTATGTTGGCTCTGGGAGGCACTTTGGGCTGCATGTTTGCAGGAAAGGTGTTACATAAATAAATAAATAAATAAATAAATAAAGTTTGAGTCCAAGCTTTGAACTATTACCTGCTGTTCCTTACAGTTGTGTTGTTCTGTTTTCTCTCTTTCTGCAGGATGGCTTTTCCGTGTGTGCGGCTGTGCTCTCGACACATGAGTGCAGGACTTCAAGTCTGTTCTTATGCAACACTCAGTAAAGCATCCAGACCCCAAGAAAAAAACAGCACTGGTCCAGTTTTTCAGTATGTCGGCCAGCACAAAAAGCCCAACCACAAAGTGTTTGTGTGGGGCTTTAGCTTCACTGGTGCTCTGGGTATCCCCAGCTTTGTGGTGCCAGACAGCGGCAGAAAAAAACCCCGGAAATACCAGCTGACTCCTTACCGGCTGGAGACTGCAGAGGAGGTGAAATTAGTATTGCTCTATTGAGCTTCATATGGAGGCTTATAGGTTTTAGTTATTTGATTTTATTAATATTTTAGCCATATGATGCATTTTAAATCAAATTGGATGTGCTGATTGTGTGCCTGTAAATTCTTGCTCTCTTCACTAACTGCTGAGGGATTGTGTTGTCATTTTAGACCTTGATTAATATTATTTAAAAAATAAGAATAAAATAATGATAATTTATTTGTTTGTAACTTTTTAAACTTTGTTCCAGTTGTCTCAAATGCTCGATTAGATCAGGATTTGTTTATTTTAGGAGATGCTGGGTCATTTTAATATTATATTCACTGGTTGCTAATCATTTTAATCAAGAGTGCCCAGAGTGCATATGTGTATAATATTTCACCCACAACCCCAGTAATAACTACAGCTCTATTTGCCTTTAATTGTGTACCATATGAAGAAGGGAAAGCATTATGTCCTTGCATACTGAAGCAGCTCCAGTAATTTGCTGATGCCCTCTGGAATGACGAGGTTAATTACAGAGAGAAAGTATTTTATTACCCATCTACGCCTGTAATATTATTACCATCTGAATGGGGCTCAATTATCAGATTGCTGTTATTGCTAAACATATTGAAATCATATTTGATGCTTATTGAAGATGAAACATCATCTTCCATGTCCACAATCCACTTTAGCACAGAAGACACATCACTAATAGAAGGTTCGAGGGACGTGTTAAAATAGTTTCATAAGACTGAACCCACCAGCTGCTCTTCTTCTTCTGTTTTAGATCACTTCTGCTGCTTGTGGTTATGGTTTCACACTCATCGCCTCCTCCACCAAAGATATGATCAAGCTGTGGGGCATGGGCCTGAACAAGGACTCTCAGCTGGGCTTCCAACGCACACAACACAGCCGCCGTAAGAGAAAACTGGACTGTGATACACTGAATATTTCAGACACGGAGTATTTAATCTTTATTATGTGTAGAGTCCTGTCTTGAATTTTACATAAAATTACATGAGTTAGATGTAACCACTTTGGTGTTTGTATACCTCACTCTTGTACTGCAAGTAAAAGTCAGAACAACCAAAGAGCTCAGGAAGAAGGCTTGTAGGCTTGTTTAAAAAAATAAACAAATACACAACTGATATAATATTCATTGGAAATATTCTGCCCAAAATAATATCAACAATTGCACAGTTTTGTTCTGTAATATTCTCTGTTATTATTATTATTATTATTATGCATTAAATATCTTCAGTTATATTTCCTTAAGGAAAAAGTTTGGGAACCACTGAGCTGGCAGATGTGCGTGAGCAGCGAGTTTGCTGCTTTCTTTAACCAAAACAAACCGCCTGTTTTACATATTAAAAAGAAAGATGCAACCATGCGCCTTCTGAATTCAAATGTCTTTTACAGAACTAAGAGTAGCTGAATGGCTCCGTTAACTCATTATGAAACACAATTCAGCTTGACAAAAACAAAACAGACCTCGGTGAAACTGTCTCGGTAAATCGTCACTGTTCCAAATAAAAATAATTTGGCTTGACGCTGTTTTTCCTCTCACTTGTTATTCACTTTAGTTTGTGTCTGACTGTGTCACCGAGCAGCGGCTCTCAGTTCTATAGAGGCAGGCCATTAAAGTAGAAAAATAACAAGACAGAAGTCCAAAAAAAACAGATCTATTTGTCTATTTATTCTGCTTTTTTTCTTGACTTGAATCTTTTGTCTGTTCTACACTTTGACCTTTTAGTTTAGTTTGTAACCTCTTTTTCTGATTTCTCTGCAGATCAGAGCTATGACTACGTGTTGGAACCCTCCCCGGTGGCTCTGCCTCTTGACAAACCTCTGCAGACCAGAGTGGTTCAGGTTGCAAGTGGCCGCGCTCACTCTCTGGTCCTCACTGACCAAGAGGGAGGTAAGACTCACTCAGCCTGCACTGGCATGATGCCAAACCTACAGCTACACACCTAGGTACAGGTCAACCTGTACAGAGAGAAAGAACATAATTGCTATAAATCACTAAAGGCCTTTTAGAGGAGACGTGATGGCAGCCGAGTGTTTGTCACAGCTTGTGGGAAGAGGAAGAACACCTGGTATTGTGTTGTTAACAACCACCTGTCACACTGTGTGTCCTTTTACATCCGCCTCTCAGTGAAAATGAATGAATCAGGCAGCTGTTAAATCTCTTTTTTAGGGTCTTCTTGTACATTTAGTAAATTAGCATACAGATGTTCTAACAAGCACCAGTCAATGAAATCTCAGTTTTTAGGATGGGGTCACATCTCTTTTATTGTCACTTTGCTTTCAGAGATTTAGAACAAAAGCATGTCATGTCTCACTCACAGTATGAGTATAGCTTAAGATTTTCTTTTACATTCAAAGATACTGCTGTTGAGGTGGATTATATTTTTAAGTATTGTCTGCGTAGCCAAGTCAACAAAGTCACTCTTTAGTTAAGTTTGAGTTGCGTTTTCCACATTTTCTGTGGTGTGACTGACTGTGAATGACAGGACATGACTGTTACAAATGCAGCTCAGCAGATGTCTCTCGCACTCTGTTATGGTGCTAATTTATCAACTCATTTCATCAGTTCAGGCAAAAACCCTTCCTCTGTTCACCGAAGCTGAAGAATGTAATTATGTTTTTTATCTTTCTTTCTTTAGGTTGCTTTGGGGCTCTAAATTTTACTACAGGCTGGGAATAAATGAGCAGCTTGAATATGAGAATAAAACTTTTAACATTTCACATAAATAGATAAGAACGGTTATATTAGGGATATTAGTTTGGTGCTCTGTTGCCATATTCATTGTTTTAAGAATCTGTCCCTCACCCTCTTCACTCACTTCTTCACTTCACCGGTTTTCTTTCACAGTTTTCAGTATGGGCAACAACGCGTACGGTCAGTGTGGAAGGCGGATAGTTGAAGATGAAGTCTACAGGTGAGTCCTGATGCACTTTGCACACAACACAACAGCGTTGTGTTGTTGCTTAGTCAAATACCTCAAGATCATTGCACTCCATTTTGCGTTTTCATGTCACTATGTCAACTCATTCCTATGGATTACGTGTTTTTTCTGGGGACATGTTGACAGGCTGTCGCCACAGCGTTTTATTTTTTTTTCACCTTAGTGAGTAGGGAGTGACAAAGGATGCAGCCAGATGTCTTTTCAGACCTTACACAGCATTTTGGAGATATGTCTGGCTTTGCTGGACCAGTCAATAAGTAACAAGAAATTGCAGTACAGGAATCATAATATATAATATCTAAAGATATACTGAGGTAAATTAGAAAGAAATAGCTGTAAAATGCCCCGGTCAGTACTTACCTTGGTCATAATTAACCCAGTTTAATGGATCCATGTCAGAAAACTGTGTTTTTTTTTAAAGTTTGACCCAATGTCGAAGTGTATACCGGACAATTTTGAACATTTTCTCACCCTGATGATCAATCAGTTAGCAGTTATCAATTAGCAGTTATCAGTTAGCAATGATAGTTAGTTTCTTTTCAACTACATGAACTAAACTATGTATATGATGTGTTTCTCCCATTAAGAAACAAGTCCATACATTTGTTAGACTAAATGAGAGTACAGAGGTTGTCGGGGACATTAAACGCCATCATGATGAACACTTAAGTGGTGTGTCGATGGATGTCGTGTCCGTGTTGTAGTTTGTTCATAGCCTAGTGTTAGCTTTTGACTTCTGGTGATTGCATTCGTGCTTCTAAAGTTATAAAAGTGGTGTTAATTTGTGGAAATTAACCAAACATGTAAGTATTATAAACTTATTTTCGCCACAGAGTTTCTTTTCTGCAGTGATCCAATGGAAAAATCCCATTGGCCTTCTGTTTAGGGAACCAGGGCGATACTTAACTTCCAGGCTGGCCTACAAAAATAGATCATCCCTTCAGCACTCTATTGTTCGTCTCTAAGTTGTGTTCTTGCAAATGCAAGTGGGAGGTTGTTGAGAGAAGGATGTGACCTCTCTGGAAAACGCAGCTGACTTCGAGTGATGGATCGGTTATTTCTCTGTCTCATGTTCAAACAGCGGCAGTCACATCATTCACAAGATAGAAGGCTTTGGCTCCAGGGTCGTCCAGGTGAGTGCAGCCTTTGTCTGAGCTGTGATGACAGATGGTTTTGGTTGTAGTATGTCTCATTTCCCCCTCCTGTTGCAGACCTTCACGTGCAC
Organism: Protonibea diacanthus; assembly: GCA_028641955.1. NCBI lineage: Eukaryota > Metazoa > Chordata > Actinopteri > Sciaenidae > Protonibea > Protonibea diacanthus. The sequence continues at coordinate 14,990,832 of CM053990.1, forward strand.
ACCCAGATCACACACCATGGAGCTGAATTACACCTTCCCAGCGTACACATTAAAATCTAATTTGGCTCTATTGTTGCTGCATGTCCTTCTTAACAAGCAACAATCAACCTTCGAATCTCCAAATCAGCCTTTGGATGAATTTAACATTTACATAGTGGTACATAGTTGTAGGTGTGCCTAAATGTGGTTTAAATGACACACACATTTTGAAATAATAAAGTTGATCTTTTTTTGTGTTTCCAGGTGGCGTGTGGACAGGACCACAGTCTTTTCCTCACCGAGACGGGGAAAGTGTACGCATGTGGATGGGGAGCAGATGGACAGACGGGTCAGTGCATGAAAAAGTGCCATTAGTTTTGTGTTGGGCACAGTCAGACCTACTAACCTTGAAAGCCAGATGAAAAATGTGTTTTGTACTCCACAGTAACCACTTCAGCTACAGTAAAGTCGAACAGAGACACAGTTAACTAACCACAAACTGTAGTGTGTGTGATCTGGTCTCTGCGTAACTTAGAGCCAGACCCAGATGTGCTTTAAAGGCCTAGTTCTCTTCTTGTTGTTCCTTTTTCATACAGCACACGGTGCGGAGTGTAATCTCCTGTAATGAAACACGATAAACTGAATGATGTTGTTTGGTAGGTGGGATCAGCGGCTAGAGAATAAAGGATTTCTCAACTATTGAGCCGAGTCATGATGGTTGATTGCACAGTGTTATTCCAGTCCTCCAGAGAAAAGTAGGCTTTATTCCAATATAAGCAACACATTTTTATCTTCAGATTCTGCAGCAGTTGCTTGAGGTTTAAAAAGACTTTCACATGTTGTCAAGACTGAATGATCCAGTGTTAGTGTCTCGCAGGCAGATATAAGAAAACATTTTGTCTTATCAGTATTCATACCGTATACAAGAAATGCATGTTTTGTACTAGACAGGAAGCGATACAATATCTGCGCTTGAGCAGCAGGAAAGAAACTCTGCTGCTGGTTGCTGAGGAACATCATTGAAATCCTTTAATAAGTGCAGAGCATGAAGATTTGCGGAAAGAGATAGAAAACGAGTGAATTGCCGGCTTTATTTGTGTCATTTCCACTCCTGATAATAAATCCACCCTCTGCATCATTGCTCCTCGCCTCGCAGGTCTGGGTCACCACAACATCAGCTCCAGTCCGGTGGAGGTGGGAGGGGATCTGTCAGGAGTGGAGGTGCAGCAGATCAGCACGTACGGAGACTGCAGCCTGGCTCTGTCCAGAGATGGACAGCTGTACGGATGGGGCAACTCTGAGTACCTGCAGCTGTCTTCAGTCACTGAGGCCACACAGGTGACGAGAGCTAATATGTCAACCGGCAGACTGGCGTGTAGAAGTGGTGGTGAGGGGGTTTGATACACCTGAAATGTGACTGCTCGTGTGGCACAGGGAGTTATTTAACGGCTCTGTTGGGTTCTATTTCCACCTGTCAGTCACCTGTCCAGCCTGTCAAAAGGTCTTTCCCAAGCTGCTGACTTCACAGCAGTCACTAGTCAAATACACAAAGTATGATCTATGAACATTTGAAACCATAATCTCAAACCACCTCTCTAACTTTATTCTGTGTTGTAAGTCAGACAGATCAAACTGTCTTAGCAGCACAAACTTGTTGTTAATCGCTTTAATTGTTTTAACTTGATGAATGCCGCCACGAGGAGGCTTCATTCATAAGATTTAATTGTTCGCATCATCGTCACACCCTGAAATTGCTGCCACTTGTGTTCATCCGTCAGTAGGTTTCATTCACAAGTAAAAAGGACAGTGTTGAGCTTGAAGGCCTTCGAACGTAAAATCTGCAAGCCAGCAGATGAAAACATTACACACATAGCACATTAACAGTGTCAGAAGTGATGTTAGTGGAGCCAAAAACATTAGAAAATATTAAAAGCGTTGCCAAGGCTCAGTCCCTTGCAGAGCCACATGATGGCAGAAATACAGAAGGAATGGTTTGACGTGTTAAGTTACATGAATGGTGGACAACTCCACTACAGTCCACTACTGTACATTTAGTCCACTTCAGCTACTAGTTTTACTCCTGAACTAATCAGTAGCGTATAAAGTACCTGAAATCATATCTGGTAATACAATGTGTTATTTATAATAAAACACTGCAATAAAACAGTGCTTACATAAAGTAGAAATTCTCATATGCATCTCATATACACAAGGTGGATAATAAATTAATTATAAATAATAAATATATAGGAGTACATAGTGGGAGTAACAGTCTGTTGCTGAAGGAGCTGTTTAAGGCCTCCACAACATCCTCCTCTGACTCACGTCCTCTATGGAGTCTAGGGTCCAGTCCAAGACAGAGCTGAGCCTCTTTGTTAAGTAAATTTCACTGTACTTTTACTGTATGTAATAATTTAAGTGCAGAACCTTTACATGTAATTGAGTATTTTTAGATCTTGAGGTAGCTGTTGGAGAAATTTCCAGCAACAACTGAATAGCAGCGTTAGGGCTAAAACAATCGTGCTGGTGAAAGGAAGAGGGTTGTTGTCAAACCTCTCAGTAAATTAGATGCACTTCACACTGACAGGTTGAACTAAATATGACTTTTCTAATCGGCTTTATTCATTAACTTTAGTTTTTCTTTCTAATTAAAAGTTCCCCCTTTTGCAGAAACAAAATATAACGTGGTAACACATCAGGATCACTCATACAGTGTCAAAAGATGTGTCAGGTTGTCTTCAATCACTTTCACGTGTCACTAAAGAACAAATCTGTTCGTAGGAGTCCATTTTGTGTGAGAAGCAGTCACCACTTCATAAAGAAACCAGCAGCAAACCAATCCACGAGCACGAGCACGAGCACCGGCTATTCCCCGTCACTGAGCCCATGTTTGTCTTTTCCTTCCAGATCAACTCTCCCCGACATCTTCCTCTGAAGGGCTGCGGAAAGCTGGTTCAGGCAGCATGTGGAGGCACACAGGTGGCCATTCTCAACGGTCAGTTCACACAAATACACACAACAACACAAGGGTGTGTTTGAACTGTGAGCACTGTGAATTACAGAGCTGCACGCGAAAAGACAGTTTAGATTTGTCGTCCGTGTTAAGGAGCTCTCAGGATAAAGATGCGTTTCCTGACCTGAAACAGTCGCAGTGACTCCACATCTGGCCTCTTGGTGGCATCACAGATCACAGTTCTTGAGTGTCTGGCATCTGTTCACCTTTTATACACTATGACAGGACCACCAGCCTCTGGTAAACGTCTGTGTAAAACACGAGCCGGAGTGCTTTCTTATCCAGACTCTGCTGTGTTTTTTTTTTTTTCCTCTCTGCTAATGCAGTTTAAATGCGAGCTGAGTCAACCAGCAGGATCATTTCTGATCCCGGAAGACTTTTAATGGACTATTTCAAGGGAGTGTTAATGTTCAGAGCTATTCAAAAACCAGAGCCTGTATTTGTCAAGTATCTCCGAGGTGGAAATCAATCCTAATTTGTCTAAAATAACCAGTGATACAAACTAAATGTGGGCGATCAATACTGTTTTGTTTCAATCTTTTGCCCTTTCTGTGCGTTTCTAAATCAGAAAAAGGAGAGGTGTTTGTTTGGGGCTATGGCATTCTTGGAAAAGGCCCCAAACTGTCCGAATCATCGACCCCGGAGATGATTCCCCCCACGCTGTTTGGACAGTCAGAGTTCAGCCCCTCGGTAGCCGTCACCAGGATCAGGTGTGGCCTCAACCACTTTGCTGCAGTGACAGGTGAGAACGTCTCAAAGCAGCCGTCGCCTCGGATCTCATCACTCCATGAAATACAAGTTTACTGATGCCACTTTACATGGTTTCAGGGTTCAGCTTCAAAGACATCAACTTTCTTCTCTGAAGCTGTTTTGTTATCAGCAAGGATAAGAGATGGAAACATAAAACAGCCAAGTCATTCTGTCTCATCCCGTCTGAAGTGCTAAAAGTGAGGCACAAATGTCTGCGGGTGCAATTTACTGTTGCGTCAGGTCATTTAGACTGTTTATGGCACTGAGCAAAAAGTCTGCTGCTTTTCTTGTCTGTTTTTTACCTCTAAACCTCTCAGACTAAAACAAGCATACAGTCGCACAACGTGGCTGACGTGACCAACCTCGAAGCCTCTTTTTATGAGTCACACTCACACAGGAAATAATATATACCAGTGAGTTTGTCATGAACTGAATTTTTCCTAAAATCAGGAATAATTTTTATTATACCTATACTTATATATAAGTACATTTGTTAGTTTGAGTTTGTTAGTTTATTAGCACAGTGTTGAAATACTTGTTCTTATTTTCATTATCAATTAATCTGCTGATTATTTTTCAATTAACTGTTTTTTTTTGTTTTTTTTTTTAAAATAAACCAATTTCACCTTTTGTCACAAAATACAAAGAAAAGCAACAAATCCTGCCAACTGAGAGGCTGGAACAGTTTTGACATTTTTGGTTGGAAATTGATGAAACAATTAAATAAAATAGTTGCAGATTAATTTTTGTTGATCATTTCAGCCTTAGTCAGAAGTAATCAGCACAAGCAGTGACTGATTAAAGTTGGATATCCTTAAAATTTAGACCGTGACTACTTTGTCTCGTGTGTTGCTTCAACAGAGAAGTCAAATCTAAATCACAGTTACTGAGTTAAAGCAGCAGTTTCCATAAAAAGTGGCCATAAAAGATGACTTTAATACACACCTGCTTTCTGTCTATGTATAGATGTTATTATGTTTGTTTAAATCTACTTTACATGCAAGTATTGTGTTTTAACAAACACAATGAGTCTCTTGGTTAATAGTTTAAAAGCAACTTGTGTTTGCTGTTTGGTAAGACATGGTTGTGTTTAACATATTAGATCATCACAGTAAAACGTCTGACTTGTTACAAACTGCAGCTGCCCTGTGTCGGGGCTCTCGCAGCAGGTGCCTGGTCTCACAGCGGGCTCATGTTTGATGGTTGCATTTCAGATCGAGGCGAGCTCTTCGTTTGGGGGAAGAATATGAGAGGTTGTTTGGGCATCGGGAAGAGAGACGACCAGTACTTCCCATGGCGAGTAAGGCAACACTGATTAAATATTAGTCATGCAAACAGAAGAATCAAAATCACACAACTGGCGTAGCGTGTAGAGGAAACAGCACGCCAGTTTGTGAACTTTGTCTGACTTCTTTCTTTAAATCAATGCACATTCTGTATGTAGAAGTTTTCCAGCAGATCCTCCTCATCCCAAGCCCTCAAGTCCTTAAAAGTGAAATCAAATGCTTGTAATGAAGTCATCCATACAAATTTTGTTTAAAAATAACAGTATTCAAGACATTGTAACAGAACAATCAAGAACAAGAACAATCACATATGATTTTACTCAGACGTCGACTCTACTTTCCTCTAAGTCGTGTCTCTCTCTCTCTCTGTGATTTACCATCAGGTGACTGTTCCAGGTCAAGTGGTGGATGTAGCGTGTGGTGTCGACCACATGGTGGCGCTGGTGAAGTCCCTCCTGTGAGCTCCCGTGTTCCTCAGCAAGTGGATTAAAAAAAGGCTGGATATTTGGATGAGACCCCCACCCACCCACCCACCCCCACCTCCTTCCCCGCCGCTGACCTCAAGGCGCCTCAGGGAGCCGATCGGAGGCCACGCTGGAGTCTTGAAGCCAGCTGGTCTCCACAGGTGATGGACCCTCATGTCCCTCCATCTTGCGGTGACGTCAAACAGAGTGCAGAGCAGTGGATCCTGCAGCAAACTGACACAGCTCACTTTATCTTGCATGAAGGTCATATTTGAAAGATGCTAAAAGATAGTTTCGGTTCATTACGACTAGGAACGATCGATTCATCGTTTTGCGAACAGTTCTCTGGTTGCAACTTCTCTAATGTGATGCTTAATTGTTCCTTTGTTTTATATAATCATAAACTGAGGATCTTTGAGTTGTTCAGACAAAACAAGATCTTTGAAGACGTCACCGTGGACTTTGAAGAAACTGAGCGTCAAAATTTTCTGACCTTTTTAAAGACTAAAAATAATGAGTACAGCTTTGGTTTTATTTTCATCGTTCTGTTATCATTTTTGTCTGCATAGTTTCTACAGTAATTACTTCAGTTGCAATGTATGAATGAAAATCAGACCCCAGAACACACTTAGCTCTCAGGTGGTTAAAACTGTAAAATTGTTTGTTTTGTTTCCTGTCATGTTCCTTCCACAAGAAAATGACTGTGACAGACATGGTGGTCTGTGAATGAGGCGATTCACTGTGGAATCAACAGACTCTTATCTCCAACGAGATGTTGTGGCACTCAGCAGGACTATGAAATGTGTGTTTTAAAAAAAAAAAAAAAACAACCTTCGACACCATTCGAAACGCCAGCGACAACATAAACAATCCACACAAAAAATGATCACCTCCCAGCCGACTGCAAATAGACGTGAAGGAACTCGAGAGACAACACGTTTTGGGCAATCAGTTGTACAACGTGAACTTGTGTCGTCGGTAACGTGCTTGTTGTAGGAAACTACAATCAGGACATCCTGACTGTGTGAGAGGATTTGATTGAAACGTGATTGAAATGTGTGCCGTATGGATGTTTTGGAGGATGACGCCACTTTTCCCACAATGGGTTTAATGCCATTAAATCCACAATATCTAACAGAGAAAATGACTTAAATATGTAAATAAATATATTTATTTACCACACCTCATGGTTTCCTTGAAAGCTTCCAGGAAGGGCCTTTCAGCTTAACCGTGACCGCATACGTGCATGCATCCACACACACACACACACACACACACACACACACACACACACACACACACACACTCACACAACCTCACAAACGCTTGACCTCCGTGGCTAATTTCTAAGGCTTCTCGGGTGAAAACTGTGACCGCCAAAGGGGTGAGGAAGCAAGCTACAGAGCTGCTGGTCGCAGCTAAAAATAGAGCAATTACAGTTAATAACACAATCCAATAATGCTGTCAAGCAGACAAGTCTGCAGTGGTCATTTCCAAAAATTTTCTACGAATACCAAGGAGAGGAAAATGGCACAGTTAATAATAACATTTTATTTATTCAATATGTTGTATGGCTGTAAATATAGAGGGTGACCTCTTTACACTGAAGTAAAGACAAAATGATGATTGTGACTGCATCATACTTTCTCTGCTGTATAGAAATAATCAGCACTTTTGTTTCTGCTCACTGCGATATTGGTGTTAACATAACAATACACTTCACAGTGATTCTGTGATCTATTTGCTTAGTAATGAGCATTAAAATGTGCTTATATATTTTTTTGCGCTCTGTATAAAAGGACAGATCTTTGTGTTTAAACATAAGCAAGCTAGTTTTGCACATTAAAACTCACTAAAGCTGAAAACTGAGCCAAATTCTAATATACTCTAACAAACACAAATTGATTGCCGGAGTCTTTTTATCAGCACTAAAGGGTCTGTTGACTCTGCAGAAATGTGTAATTTGTCTACAGGCGAGTATACAATTCAAGTAGAGATAACTAATAATGAATGAATGTTGTTTGGATCATTTGTAAATCGAGCGAATCAAGACTTTGCGCTCGTCTGAAGCATGTGTACCATCTTTCTACTTCAGCTTTACATTTCAAAGGGAAATATTGTACTTTCTGCTTCACTACAATTATGTCACAGCTTTAATCACTTTACAAATGAAGATTTTTGCATACAGAACATGACATTAATGTTTTCTATGAAATGATCCATTTAATTTTAATTTATTTGAAATATTTTAGAGGCTCTGGGTAATTTTGATGGCATTTTTCACTCTTGTTAGGATTTTTACAAACCAAACAATCCATTAAAGGACAAGTGTTGTAGGATTTAGTGGGTCTAGTGGCGTCATTAATTATTGCAAACCCATCACCTTGACGTCTTTTTTCTAGCGTGACGGAGAAGCGATGGTTGCTGTAAAATGTGCAAAAAAAAAGGGAAAGGTCGTGACCAGAGCCAGTGCTTGGACGACTGTAGAAACATGGCGGTTCAACATGGTGGAAATAGGAGCCACGAGTAAAAACGTTCAAAAACAGTGATGAATATTAAATTCCATTTCTGCTAGTACTAACTGAGTGTTCTTGGTGTGTTACTTGAACACTTCCTCCTCCTCTGATGGACAGTTTCATTCTTACAGCACAGTGACTGTGGCTGAGGTCAGTGCAGTCACCCTGGTTCTGTTCTGCTGCTGTTGACTTCCTTTTGGGGCCATTCATCATTGTGACAACTCGAGGGCCCTCAGAGGCTATGGAAATGTATTTACGACAAACCTACTGAGTGAGCATAAAACACCCAACCTGTGATCAATCTGCGAGAACACTCGGAGGGTGAATTGTAAGTACAAAATACGTTTACATGTATTTCATTCCTCCAGATGGTTTGTCACATTCAGTTTGAGAATAAGAAACTTGTAATGGATACTAAAATGTCTATCCGAGTGGAGTTTTACTTGTAGGTCAAACCTAACTATTTTTACTCTTTTTAAATTTAGTGAGCAATGACGTTCCTACTGCGGGTGATAAAATATTCATATATATTTCGACTTTTGTTACCCATAATTCTGTCCTTGCTTGCTCTCAAAACTTACTCTGTGCTTACATATCTGCCCAGTCATTGAGTTTAATATAAGAAGCACTAAAGTCTGTGATGATGCTGAACCCAAAGGGTTCCACAAAAGTCCATCCTGTTGAGATCATGTTAAAGGTGCCCTGTGATCAACAGTTGTTGGATATAGCATACACTCTGATGTAGCCACATGCTACATTTATTTTTATAAAAAATATCAGGCCGTTCTTTGGGTCAATCACATGACAATAACTTCAGTGATTGGCATCTGTGGTACTTTTTTTTAATTAATTCAAATCTTTTGAAATCAAATCTTTTTTTTTTTTTTTTTAACCATACTGTAGACTCAAACAATGGTAAACCCCTCTAGTGGTAGGGCTTGGTACTGTTACTTGGAGTACTGCCTGAAATGTATTTTTTAAAATAACATAATACTATCAGACATGTCAAATTAAATCATTAACGTCAGTAAATGAGTAGAATTTGGTTGTACCACTACAAGAAACCTTTATTTAAAACCTTGTGGAGCTACTATAGTGGTAATAATCTTAACCATAATATATAAAAATAATATTATAGTAAGTATTTTTGAGTATTTTTACTTAAAAAACACACAGTACATAAGTAATAAGAGTTACTTTCACCTCTATGTGTAAGGTGACAAGTCAGCAAGACTCTGAGCTGAGTTGTCGGACATTATGTAAGAAGAAAGACGATCATGATAAGAAAAAAAAAACACAAACATACCATGTCCGCTCCTTTCACCCTTCATGCAGAGGGGGTTTCTGCAGCTGGAACAGCCCTCCACCACCTCTACCTCCTTCTCCTCCTCCTCCTGTGTCTGTGTGCTGAAGTGAGCTGAAGCAGAGAAAAGATGGCATGTGGAGGCACCCGCACAGAGCTACAAGGACCTGGCTGTTCTCTGCTTTGTTTACTCAGGTCAAATAATACAGACAACTGATATACCTGCAGTCTTCCCTGCTGTCGTCCATCTGCTGCAGGCTGGAGAGTGTCAGTGAAGTGGAGAAGATACTGTCAGAAAGACAGGCGTGTCTATTAAATGTTTGTTTCACATGAAGTTTAAAATTGCACCCTAAGTACATGTATGAAACCTCACTAGCTGCTGTTAAGAATATTCTAGGCATTTAAGTGAGACTTATATTTGAAAGAAGAAATTAAATGTCCTGAAATCTAAAGTTAAAATGCAGCCTTTCTCAGTTTATTACACTCAAACTACAGCCTTGGTTGGATTTTACTATTGATGAGGTTGACTGAGGTACTTTTTGTAGTAGTAGAACATGATTTTGTCCTCCGGGTGGTACTAGTGGAAAGCTGACAGAGAGTCCAAAATGAACTAGTTAATCCTCTGGGGAGCGTGAACATGCTTATTAGCTTTCACATTTTAGAGATTAAAGAGATTAAAGCATCATTGAAACATTAAGGAACATCCTCTAAAATCATTAGGATTCATCCTCAGGGGATCATGCATACCAAGTTGGAATATTTAACTTTTCTTTACACTGAAAGATTTTAATATTCTCTAGTAAGTTTGCTTGTGTCTTTCCACTGGTGGTTGAATTGATGTAGTGCTGATGTAACAAACATTGTCACAGAAAGTCTCGGCAACATCACTGCTGCTGTTTGTGCTTGACAGGTTATTATAAGCACAAGATGACATCCTTCACTTCCAGTTTGTGTTCAGACTTGTAAAGTCCCTGTTGCATGTGCTAGTCTGTACTTAAAATACAGACTAGCACATGAACAAAAAAAAAGTACTTAAAATTAAGCATTAATGTAAAAACAGGATTTTACTGCTGTTGTTGGTTGAGGTGGAGCTCATTTCTAACTATTTTGTAGAAAACTGCAACTGATTATTTTCAATATGGATTCATCTGTTGATTTTATTTCTCCATGAATTGATCATGAATTGAAAAAATGTTTTGAAAATAGTGAGAACAGTCCAAACCTAAACATTATTAAAAAAGAAATTGTTTTTACATTAAATAGTGGACATTTGGGTTCTGCTCAAAGCTTTCTGTTTGTTTAAAGGAAGTTTTGATTGTTGAGTCTCTGTAAATAATATTAAGAGTACAGTCTAGACCTGCACTATAAGCAAAGTGTCATGAGAAAACTTCTGTTGTGATTTGGTGTTATATAAATAAAATTTTATTAATTTATTTTGTCTATCGACTAATTGATTAACTAATCATTTCAGACATTTCATAAGCTCTTTATGTGTTTTGCATGCTAACATCTTAATTTGTAAAGTTAATAAAGCTGTGCGATATTATAAAATACAATTATTTCCCCTCTGAAATGTAGTGGAAGGAGTAAAAAGCAGCATGAAAACAATGTTCTTATTTTTCTGCCAAAACTTTGAAAAATCAGTTTTACAGTTGATCTCGAGGCTCTGATGACCATGATTGGGCAGAGATGTCACCAGTTTATTGATTAAAGTACACATTGGGAGCAAATAACAGTGAGAAGACAATCCCCGTTTGTTAAGTAAAGACAGTAAAAATGACACAGTGGTGAAAACTGAACACTCAACAAGCCCCCCCGCCTCCCGCCAAAAAAAAAGCTTGTTTATTTTTTTCCACACAAGAAGCTCAAAATGAAAAGCTTTTTTTTTTTCTTTTCTTTGAAATGGAATCAGAAGAAATGTCACCGTCTTCATGTTTTAACACGGATAAACAGGGTTTCTACTAATCACATCTGATCAGAAGAAGAAAGGTTGTTAGATGCAAGAAAAATAGAATCACCAAATGCTTAAGACCAACAGAAATCTCACCATCTGGACAGGTTCTTTCGAAAGTAAATAGCCCTCCCCATTTTCACATCAGTACAGCAGGCCTGTGGGGGTGGAACCTGCATTAAAGTGCAGACTGGGGGCAGGGGAGGGGCAGCTTCAAGACCTAAACGGACACCAGGGCTTGGAGGGGAAAGTTCCATCCCTGTGTGAACCTTAGCTTATGTTTAGCATTCTTGCACCCAGTCATTATTCTAGTACATTGTCAAAGTGGCTCAGTAATTTATTACTATTGATGCACATTTTCATCATTGCATTTTACCATCAGGTCTTACTGTGGGTTCACACTGTGAGCAACATGATCATCGAAAGTGTATCTATTATGTAGCGTTTATCTGTCCAGAAAGAAAAAAAAGGTGGAGGCGTTTAACTCTCCATAAAACTGCGATGATGACTTTTCTGTTGTTTTCAGATTAAACAAATGAGATACAATGTGTTATTATTCATTTATTAAAATGATTAAATTTATTCAAATTAGCTGGGCTGTTTCCTTGCAGTCATTATGCTAAGCTAAGCTAAGCTAATCACCTCCATATTGGACACGCAGAGTTGGGAGTGGTTTCAATCCCCTTACATAACTCTCTTCATGACTACGATAGTTCTGGATCCTCATGAGGTAAGATCACTTTTTCTGATGTCGGGGTTGATTTTAAGCTCTTACACATACGTATTTATATGATAAAACTACTGCAAAAAGGAAACCTACTGGATTTTCAAATATGATGTTCTGGTCTGAATGGACTATAGATCCATGTATGCTTTACTGTGACTGCACTACAGTGATATGAATTGTATAGATATTATTGTGGTTACATTTTTTTCCCATTATTTCTTGATGCTAACATTTTTATATTGCTGTGACCTCTGTAGCAATGGTTTTGACCTCTGCAGGTGAAATGTTTTTTTTTTCTGACCCTAAATAAATGTGGATGTTTTCTCCTTTTCTCGGTTGTGCCTAAAAACATACTCATGAATGTGACTAACCTATATATATTTATGATTAATCAATACAGTACAGTAGAACGAGACAAAGCAGCCATGTTTACAGCTCTGTGTGGCTCTACAGCTCATTTTAAAAAAAACACCAAGCAGTGTTTGATCTGGCATTGATTGCTAATATGCTCATAATGTTAACAAGCTAAGTTTAGCAGTTCACATTTTACTCTGTTCAGCTTGTTAACGTTAGTATGCTAACGCGCTAATTCAGCTGAGTTTAATGAGAATGTCATTTTCAAGCTGTTTGGACATAAACCTAAGCATTGCGACAAATGTAAAGATGGTGCTAGATGGAAAGTCAAATTCATGATTCATATTTCACCGGATAAGTGAAAACTTTGATCTGCTGGTGGTGCTACATAAACAGTCAGGGGAAAGTTAGCAGGACTCTTCCTCTGGGAACTTTTAGTGTCTGTAAAACTCCACAGGTTTTCAATTTCCATTGTAAAACTGAGAAAAGCAAGCAAACGTTTCCATTTAGGGAGCCATATTGTGAAAATTTAGTTTTTTTACTTGTCAGTTATTAACTTTCAAGCTGCAAGGTCACCGATTGATGCCACATAAATCGAGCTCGCTAGCGAAAGAATTCCAAAATAAAAGATCTTTTTCTTCTGCTAATTCCATCAACCATGTTGCTCACAGTGTGAATGCATATTACTTTTTAAAAACACTAAAGGAACATTTCCTCGGCAAGATCATCACCAAACATCTGAATTTAACTTCTAAGTCTGAGGGACTCCAACAGTCAGCTCATTGCTGTAAAACAGCTGCTTAAAAAAAAAAAAAAAAAAAAAAAAACAAAACAAAAGAAAATAAAAAAAAAGAAATACATCATATTACTCAACCAGACGGTCTGTTACAGCTGGCTGTCTCAAAAATTGTCTCCTTCAATTGCACACATGAATAGTATTTTGACAAAGGCATCGGTTTAGGCATTCAAACATCTTGGCACTGACAAATGACCTGTGGAAAACAAATAAAAGAAAAGAAATAGGGAGAGCTATATATGTGTGTATATATATACACACACATATATAGCTCTCCCTATTTTTTTTTTTATTTCTTTCGTTTTTGAGAATACATTCACAACCTTCCACGAAAGGAATTATGTACTAATACAGTATGGTGCTTATGAGGGTCAGGGAGTGGGAAGAAGCAGCTTTAGAGAGGAAAAGAAACATATTCAGTCTGGTAAAGTAAAGCAACAACTACCAGAGGAGGCAGTGGAGGGCCTCAAGTGCCAAGGAAGGAAGGAGGGAGCGGGGTTAAAGAAAATGACCGAGTAACAAAGGTGTCCCTAACACACTGTCACACCCCCCCCTCCCCTCTCCCTGTACACCACCCACAGCCACTTTGTGGTTCGATCCTTTCAGAGCTGATCCACAGTAGTCCGCTAATAAGCTCTTGGCACTTTTTGGACATGATAAACGTTTGAACGAAATGACTTTGAAAACCGTTGTTTTCATCGTTTCTCCTCCGCCCTCCTTCACTGTCCCGTGCTCTTGGTCCGCAGAGCTCCGATCACACTTTGGATGTTTTCTTCGGGAACCTGCAGAGCACAAAAGGTTTTATAACCCTCTGAAAGCAGCATATTAATGCTGTAATGATTGCTTTGTCTGACCAACAGTCCATGATCCAAGAAATCATCATGCTCATCATGCTTATCATAATGCGAGACAAGACAAAGCAAAACCTCACATTTGAGAACCCAGGAAACATCAAATGTTTCCTTGAAATGATTTAGTGTGGTTAATCCAAACAGCTGGTGACTAATCGATCAATCAAAATGAACATTGTTGCGAGGTTCCCGTCTTACCAGGGCGTGGTCAAACTTGAAGGTACTAATGTAGTAAGCTGGAATGTCAGCCGTTGCCAGAGGTTCAGATATTTGAGCCACGATGCCGCACTCATCTGCAAAAAATGAATTTGCTGTGACTGATTGACTCAGTTTGTATCTGTACTGAGGATTTACAGCAGCGATTCCCAACGTACACTTTATAATGTTTTGTAACCTGTCTGGTTTAGTTTCATCCTTAACAAAAGTCTTACCAAATCATTTCTGTTTTTTCAACTATATGTACTACCCCGCAATCTTTCTGTGTATCTCCTGGTTGGGAATCACTGCGGTATAAGCTCTAAACACTGACATTACATACTATTCACATAATAGTACATGAACAAAATCCACTGCTAAAGCTTTCGTGTGACATTTGCATTTGAACATGTTGAAACAATTTGTAACTAAAGTCTGTAGAAGATTACCCTCATGAATTAGCGCAGAGCATCGTTCTTGAAAAACTGTTAAAAACTGTGTTTGTGAACACTTCTCCATCCACCTGACCTGTGTGGCACATCAAGATGCTGATTAAACAGCATGATTGTGACACAGGTGTGTGTTGGACTGGTTACAATAAAAGGCCACTCTAAAATGTGCAACATGACCTTGAAAAAAAGATCTGATGAGCTGTGACTACTTCACATAAGGCTACAGATACCAACTGTCTTTCCCTAGGAGGGCAATGCCATGACCCACCCTCTTCTGCCTCTGATTGGCTAGTGCACATTGCTTTCGTTGGAACATCAGGGTAAGCAAATTAGTTTCCAATAAGTTCTAAACAAAGACATCATGCTTGATTTGTCATACTGGGCTGCAACATCTGTACTAAACTAAGCATATTTATGGATACTGACACTATAGTATACAGTGTGTTTCGAGAGGTTCAGCTCTAATGCTGTGACAGTTAATTTTACCCTCATTTGGCTTGATGGTAACCACATCAAACTAGCCTTTTGGTACATAAAACTCACCAAATCCTAAAGGTTGTCCCCCAATGCGAACCATTTTCCAAAGCTCACCAGAAGCACTGGTGAAGAGGACGTTGTTTGGAAACCTTGAAGAAACCAAAGTACAAAGAAATGAACAGATTAGAAGTCTTTTTTTAAAATTTAAATATAGCTTAGGTTAAAGTTACATGCACTTAGGTTCGCAGTTTTTGCAGTCAAAGATCATGTCAAAGTGATTTTAAATTAACTGTTACTCACAAAAATGCTCCTATAGCCTAAAGACCTCAGAGTGAGACAGCTGGTGTCTGACTGATATCTGAGCCAGCGGGGACACTGAGACATGATGCTAACTGTAGCTTAGAAGCTAAGATTTGTTATCTGTCATATTGAAGAATGATAAAACAATTTAGCATCTAAACTAACTGGTTTTGGCATTTGCAGGTTGCTAGCCTGCAAACTGACATTAGCTGTGGACTCGTCTGGTTGACGTTTGGTAGCTCGCACACTAACACAAGACATGTTTCCATGACGCAATGTTACTGATTACTGATAAATGTTGTTTTTATTGGTTATATGCAAATTATTATATTATATTTCTCTTTCTATGTAGATGGAAAACCAATGCTCAGACAGGGGGTGCCATCATGTAACCAAAAATATATATATTTGTTCCTGTTGGTATGTGATTTAGCTTCAGAGAAACACAGGAAATGTAATTAACAGAGCAGATCTATGATAAAAAAACAAACAAACAAACGTAATTTAATTTAAGCTGGACTTTTTAAAAGGATAAATCATTGATTTTATATAGATTTTTTTCTGAGCTTCAAATGTTTGGCAATTCTACTTTAAACCAGTTTGTTTTGCTCTAGTTAACAAATGGCAGACACCTGACACAGGTAACCGAGCCCGTGTGGAAGTGCAGCAGAAGAAGCTAACTATTAACCATTCACAGATGAATATCAGCAGGTGAATTCTGTTTCTACTGAATAAGAGAGCCATTGTAAAGTAGAGCAAAATGGGTGACCTATTCCTTTAAGGCAACACATTAGGTTTTACATAAACATGGGGACAAGGCTGACCTACATGCTGCGGCAGCAAAATATGAACTTTAAAAACATAATGAAAGTTTGGTCCAATTATTATTTTACCTCCCCGTGGCCTGAAGACATTACTGACCCACATAAGGGGTACCTCATTTATGAATGGACTATGATCAGACTCTAATGTGCTGGCAATAGAGGGGAGCTGCAGCCGCTCAGGTTTCTTTATGGCCTTTCTGCTTAATTGGAGAGTATACTGTGAGAAAGAGGGGGACACAATGGAGAGTAAATGAGTTACACTGAAACCCACTGTGACTTAAGTACTTTGCATTTACCCAACTGCTCTCCTATTGCTTAGCAACGAACTAATCGCCCCCTCAAACAACAATCATACATTTGTTTCCTCTGCGGAAACATTATGTTTACGCAGACCTCGACTGAGAGAAAACAACATCTTGAAAGAACAACTGCGGTTAATTACGCAGCAGCAAATCGACGTGTTGCTCTGTGACAAAAACAACCTTTGAGTTGTCTGTTCGTCCATGACCAGTGAGATGTAGCCCTCGATCAGGGAGAAGGAGAAGAAGCGGATGTGGCTGGAGTCCTCGCTGGATGCTCCGGGTTCCTTTGGCCTGGAAAGAAACACGGTCTAACTTAGTGATGCAGAAATCACAGACTGGTAATCTCACACTTAGTGACTTGCTGACTCACAGTCACGTCCAGTTAGGGTTCACACATTTTCATTTTTATCCTCTTACAGCTAAGAGGTGAGAGTTTTTGCTGGCTAATGGTCTACAAGTAATGATGGAAATAAGCCTCTGCCAACTAGACGTCCACATTATTGTTAATGATGTGAGAATGATACAGTTCATTTTTCCGAGTTTGGTTTTCATTTAGTTACTTGATGCTATAAAAAGGGGGTTTCATGTCATGATTGACAGCTGTGCCCTGCTTACGATTAAGTCAGCTGGGTGTATGGACAGGAACTCTATAGTGGAGATGCATCATCCATGGTTTATCCTGGTGACCATGTCTGTAATCCTTCCTCTATTTGACAAGTTATTGTGTCTCCTGTCTGGGCTAAAGTTGTGGATCAACCAAATGATTTTGCCATTTCTAGAGTCCCACTGCTAGCATGACCTTAGTTTACACAGTTATTGTAGGTAACATCCTGCAGTTGACTTGCGTGTCTTAAAAAAAAAAAAGAGATGTTGTCCACGACATTTACACACACAAAACCCCTTCACATTAAGAGTTGTTTTGAAATCTTCTACCACATTCCCAAAAGCACCAAACAGAAAAGGTCTTTGTCTGCGTCTGTATTTAATAGAAGACGAGCTGATTCTTACCCTCCAGAGTAAAACATGACGTCCATGAGCAGCGTGGCTACAGAGGGCAGTGTGTCTGGGTCCAGGCTGGTCACACAGAACATGTTGCTGGGACTAGATAAGGGGTGAATGATGGGACGGGGCACTGAAAAACAAAAGTGTTGCTGTTAAACCCGTCTACCTCCTGTTACATACCTTACCGTTCTTCAGAAGCTTACTTCAATATAAAAAATACACATGTAAACAAATGTTTGTTTAAGCGTACCGAGTTTTGGCTTTACAAAACCATTGCTGACTCCCAGATCATGAGCAGCAACAGTCTCTCCGTTGACCACCCGAAGCAAAGTGAATTCGGAAGACAGCGTGTGCATGACCATCGGCAGGTCTCGCTCTCGAACCTGAAGACAAAAAAAAAAAAAAAAAAAGAATGAGGTCACTTGAGAGCAAATATTACATAATACAAAGAAGAACAGGATGAATCTCTGTGAATGTTACTTTTATGTCTGAGAAAACATTCAAAAGGAAATCACAATTTATCTCAATAATTTACTTTTAAGTGTACCTGCTCTCTTACTCTGCTTCATCTACATTTATTTCTGATAATGACTTCCTACAATTCATAAAAGAGATTTACATAATCTCCATAAAATGAGCATGGACTCTTTATATTCAGTGCATAAAGGAGGAAAGGAATACAGAGGACATACTGTAGTATGAAAGAAAAAACAACTAGATAGAAAGCTAATATCTCACTGTTAGATTCAATAGTTGTGTGACTATAAAAGGAGTCGTATGTTGTGAACTGTCTCCAAAGGTTATAAAACCACCCCAAATCTTTTTAAACAGACTTCAGATTATGCATTATCTTTTCATTTGGTAGACATGATGCTAACTCATTAGTTCATCTAGCCAATGTAGGTGGTTGCTCATCTTTCCATTGAATGGCTGTGATAAGGGCAGTTCTTTGATTTGAGTTTATTTTTATAGGCTGTTATCATAGATGTGTCACCCAGTAAAATTACTCTTTGTTCTGTGGGGATGGTTATTCCTGTAATGTCCTTGAGGACAATGAGTGTCGAGGTTCAATATGGATGCAGACGTGAGCAGGCCCAGAACATCTGTATTAACGTTCCTATTCCACTTTTATATCTTGGGCAAAACTGTGAGTAATGAGGTTTTATTCTGTGCAGACTGCCGGGGATATAGTATATTTTATGAATGAGATTGTATTGTGTAAGTTTATGTCCAATGTTAAAAGAGAAATTCTGACAGCTAATTCAAAGTGCTTCCCATTCCACTTCCTCAAAATGACACTTGAGCTCTTCCTCCCATTTACTAATACTTCCCACCCTGTAATCTGACAAATTCAGTCCATAGTTGCTGTTCACTGAAAATCTGTACTTTGGTCTGGGGAGTCTAAACTTGAGATTTTAGGTTCCAACTGCCATGTCTTTGTGAGACAGTATCTGCATGTATTGTTCCCACCATGAAGCATGAAGGACGAGGTGTGATGGTGTGGGACCATCATTGACCAAATGACCCGAAACAAGGGCTATCTGACCAAGACAGAGATCCTGGTTTGGGATGAGCTGGACAGCAGAGTAAAAGAAAAGCAGCCAAAAAGTGCTCAGCACCTCTGGGAACTCCTTCAACACTGTCCAAACCATTCCAGTTGACTACGTCATGAATCTGACTGAGAGAATACTAACAGTGTGCAAAGCTGTCATCAAAACAAAAAAGGTGGTTTCTTTGAAGAATCTAAAATATAAAACATATTCTGGTTTGTTTACACTTTGTGTTATTTCATAGTTGTTCATCAGTGTTAATCTACGATGTAGAAAATCATGAAAATAAAGACAGACCATTCAATGAGAATGTGTATCCATACTTTTGACTAGTACTGTACGAACGGTACATTTCCTTTTCCTTTCTATAAATTCACAGATTACATAAGTGATTTTAATTTAGTTCCAATTCGTGCAGTACATAACTATCAAATATAGTGTTCTCTTTGTTGCTGGAAAGTGATTTGTGGAGCTGGTGAAAGACAGAAAAGGATAAAGTAATGTTTCCTCACAGAGGGTGACATCTATTACTTCAACTGAGTAAAAAGTTGCTTGTGAGAAATGTGTGTACCTCCTCTGAGCTGCTCAGTCTGAATATACTTATGACTCCTTCTAAATTAGCCCATTCAACATTTGGGTCAGGCTTTATCGCTTTATGTAACACAAAAGATCCTAACAGTGGAAAAAAAAAAAAAACCCACAAACATCTTAAGCTGGTCTGTCTTTTGGCCTTCTAAGATGTTCAGTAATGCAGTCCGACACAGTGTGAGATGAGGACAGAGAGAATACGGGTGTTGGGTGTGGGCAAGAGGGTGAACGCAGCAGGTTTCTTTGCCTCTTTTTATGTAATATATCAATAATTAGGATTGTGGGTAGGAGCAGCCAGTGTGGAGACAGGAAACAAGCCTGGATGATACCTGGAATTCCAGCAAGAGTCTGAGCTGCTGATCCCCTTTATGCAACAGATTATCAACATGGACACAGGTTTTTTTTTTCCTTTCATTTTCATAAACATACCAGAGCTGCTCAGAAGACCTTGTTTTTCCACCAAAGCAAGGCAATAAAAAAACATTCCCCGTGGTCAGAGAGGCTTCGGTATGAGAGAGGATTTCTTCCTAAATCAAAAGAAGTGGGACCGTGGAAGGTACACTATATCCAAGGTTATTGCTTTTTCATGTCAGACACTGTGTGGACATGCACAATTTTGTTGCCAGTGGTTGCATAATACACAAATAATACTCTTAAAGCTGTTTGTGGACCTAATCAGTTATTGGTTTTTAACATGTCTGATCAGTTCAACGACGTGACAAAACAAGACAAGTGATTCCAATTATGTATTGTATTGTTTGCTATTGTACTGTGATGTCTGGATGTTTCTTTACTCTAGTTTTGTTGATTACCTTATCGAGTCTGGGCTGAAACATTTAATACATTTTAAATCCCTCACCAAAAAATTGAAGGGTGTAGAAGAGACTTGTCATTTTTTCCTGTCAGTGTTACTGTTTGTAATTTTATGTCATTGATATCAGCCTCACCAGTAGTATCAAGTTACTGTTAATGCAAACTAAACATCCGCATTATATTTTGACAGTGGATCACTTTTAAATATTGCAGGGAGCAATGGAACAAGCAGCCACACACGATTAGCTGTAAAACCGCTCTGCGCTGGCTGTGCCATTGTTTTCTGTGGGGAGATCGGTGATGCCCAACAAGTTTCGGAAGGATGCACAGCTTCAAATTGCCACCAAGCGCTGTGCTCAAACTTCAATTAATTTTGAAAGGAACTTTCAACGAATAAGATAACAGCTGTATGTGACATAGCAAACCCTTAGCATGAGTTCAGTTGGACTAGGATCAGTTTCAACGTGTGATGGACCGAATTTGTTCAAAAATATAAAATATCTCTTGAAATGGTTTAAAAGTAGCATTTTGAAGTTTGTTATTCACACTCACCAGAATGAAGTCCGTCTGATACGTCGACAGCATGAAAACAGAGATGTTGTGGTCGGCCAGCGGTGCAATGACAGATTTAGCGATTTTGGTGACTCCGATGGGCTGCGAATTGGAGGCGTTGCCGCCCCCTGACACCACGTTGAGGGCCAACCATGTAGCATCAGCAACACTGATGTGCTCTGACTGGGGCAGCTCTGGGATTGGACAGACACAGTCATATAAAAAAGTGGGAATGGAAGCACACATCAGCAGTAAATTCTGTCACAAAAGTAACTAATAATCCTCAAGGTTTAGACTTTAGATTTAGGACTAGCTAAAAGGGGCTATTAGGCATGACACCAGTGACTTTTTCATTAATGCTATTCATAACACACAGTTATATTTATAATATTCAGTGGTGATTTAACCTGCAGCCAGTTCATTAAACTTTGTATGCTGTTATTAACACCCAGTGTCTTCTATCTCTATCTCCAAGTAGGACATTTTTTTTAACCAGTTTGGAATAAATTGAAAGAAACTGGGAAGTTAGTGTGACCAATGAGCATGAGTAATGGTTGTTCCTTATTTTTTATGTGTTCCTGTTTTTTTTCCTGTTCCTACTTTTAATACTTAATATTGACAAATTTTGCCTAGAACCTGGAATTATGGGAAGTACGATATTATTCATGCCCCCCCTCTGTGTTCTAGTCAGTGATGAGCAGTCGAGTAGACTGCATTAGACCTGCTTTTCCACCTGTCCTACTAAATTCCAGTCTAAACAGAGGTACCTAGCCCAGTTTGGGTTCACATTTACATTACATTTTGAAGTCTGGAGTTTCTCAGCATTTCAAAGTCAGTCCGTTCTCACAAACATAATAGATAAAACACACCTTGCTCAGTCCAAACCACCAGGAATTTTTTGCTGACACAGAGTTACTTGGTCTGGTGTGACCAGCAGCAAATGGTGACTAATGTTAGCTAATCTTAGATAGATAGAGCTGCACATCAGGCACTACTGAGTCAGTGTGCTGACTTGATGGCTCTTCTTCTCGTCATGAGCTATGTTTACATTCCGTTTTAACATTTGTTATTACGCAGTCACTTCTAGCTTTGACTGATAAATGAAGGGAATTCAATGAAACAGTTAGATTTACATGTTATGCTTTAAAACTATTATTAAGATATTGGTTCAAGTGAAAGAAACACAATAAAAGTAAAACATTTGCTGGTTCCAGCTTCTCAAATATGACAATTTGCTGCTTATCCCTAATTATATATGACAGTAAATTAAATACTTTTTTGTCAAATAAAACAAGCTTAATTTGGGCTCTTGGAGGATGTTATATTGATGATGAAAATAATCACTGGTTGCAGCCCAATGCTGATCTGATTACAAGGCTACATTAAAATGTTAAAATATAATAGCATTGCAATAAATGAAGCAGAAGCCCTCAATTTTACAACACCTGAGCTTAATTATTAGCCAACCTTCACTTCAATCTTGCTCAGTTAATCAACAACCTTTACCATACAGTAGATCAAGCAGGATATTTAATAAGATTAACCTAACAAACATTTATAGCACATTTGCCTTAATAAGTTACTCGATGGCCTTGATGATATAATTGTCAGACATTATAATATTTACTTTGTGAGAACCATTTGGATATATTCTGTCATAATAAAAAGGTTAAAACAAATGCTTTATCTAAATGTAAAACTGCTTTGTTAAGTTTCATAGTTTAATTAGTTAACAGAAAACAGGCACCGACACAGTCAGAGCCAGTTACCAGTAGAAAATACCTGCGCCAGTTATGCAACACATAGCCTGTAGTCTCCAAGGTAACTAAGGAGGGTCACCCTGGAAAAGGGTGTGTAATGACATGGATTCACTCAATCAGCAGACCACAAAACACGGCGACTGGCAGCTTGGCCTCACATCCATAATGACAAAGTGTGCTCAAACATTGGCAGCTGAAGCTACACGCTGGTGTGCCGGAGAGAATCAGAGATTGCACAATGTGATCTTTTCCTGCTGCCCGATCTATGGTTGCCACAGTGACTTTAAAGATCCACAAAGTGAGGCCCACCTTTAAAGCCTTCCTCATCGACAATTATGGTGTAGTCCTCCGGAGTCTCCGTCAGACTGAAAAACTTGCATCTGAATGGGAGAGACAGGACAGATCAAACAGTGAGTGAAAAGCTTGAGAAAAGTCACTCCTCGTGCCTGTCGAACAATTACTGCCTCCTTTAGCTCTGCCGCTCCCTGAAGCAGTCATAACATACACATCAAATAGTCTGTTTGGACAATTAAGGAGACGGTTTCATATGAAAAGATGCGTCAGTAAGAGGTGCAGGGAGCAACACATGACTACAACTATGCCTGTAAATGTCTGCTTAATTATTTTATATTGAATCTGAGACTCATAACCAAGACATCAGTAAAACACAGTGCTGCTATGCTCCCAATAGAAACCTCCCCAAGCGCTGGGAGAGGATTCTCAATGATCGAGAGGTGTTTTTGAATATGCGAACACAGAGCTATGACCTCAAAATATCACCTGAAATCTATGAAGATAAATCATCAAAATCACCTTGACAACAATAAACAGTATCTTTTTAGCCACGTGGTTGCACGGCTCTAGGGATGTTGGTCAGTCCACCACTGAAATATCCAGACTCAAATAGCCTAAATAGAGCTATGAGGATTTATTAATTAGATGTCAGGTATTAACTATTTTGATCGATCAAATCTTAAGAAATTCTCTGATTTTAGCTTCTCAAATGTTTCTTGAGTTTCTTCACTATGACAGTAAACTCAACATCTTTGTGTTTTGGACGAAACGTTTTAGGATGTCACCTTGAGCTTTAGGAAAAGAGCCAGTGTTGAGTTTGTCCATTCTAGGCTACTGTACAGACCCGATGGATCATACTGGAAGAGGACCAGTGGTGTCTGTAGATATAACAGGCTCATTCTCAGGTCACAAAAACATAATGATAATATGTTCAGGTGATTATACACAAATGAAAACATAGATATGCATGTTATATTTCTTTTCTGTCATATTCTGTAAATAAAGCCTTCTAATTCTGGCAAGTGGAGAAAAAACCCCCACTCTGTCCACTCACCCATTACAAAGCAGGTAGACTCATTCCACTATTTAAGACCTAAT
The DNA here is from genome assembly GCA_028641955.1 of Protonibea diacanthus. Classification (NCBI taxonomy): domain Eukaryota; kingdom Metazoa; phylum Chordata; class Actinopteri; family Sciaenidae; genus Protonibea; species Protonibea diacanthus. The sequence goes on from CM053990.1 coordinate 15,015,029, forward strand.
TTTAATACTCTGGAAAATGTTAGTGTTTTCATATGTCATTGTTGGTGTGTCTTATCATAAACAAGACTGAGTGACAGACATAAATGTGTGCAAAGCACAGAAAACGGTTCGGTACCAAAAGCTGGCATGTCATGTCTGGTTAGATTTATAATCGTGTTTACTTAATCAGTGATGAGCTAGTTCCTGATTTAAACCCAATTTCTGCCTAGCCTTTATTTTAGCCAAATACTACTTGTGTTTAGCCAACATTTGTTAACACATGCTGAAACTTCTGTGATGATTTTGTTGTTTGTTTCTGTCTGAAACCCAGATTCAATACAGCAAAGCAAAAATGAACTAAAATGGTGAAGGATATGAAGGGATATTGGATATGAAGGGTTTAAATCAGCCTGAAAGCACAGAGGAAAGCAATGGAAAAACAGCATGCACAACACTAATGTGATAATCACATCTTTACAGGCCAGCTACTGAATGCTCACACGCCATATTTGGCTGAAAGGTGTGAAAAACAACAGGGGAATAACAGAAAAGACTCAGACAATGCTTTCTGTGGGAACGGCAGCATTTCCTCTCAGAATGAAATGAGCTGTCAAGTGTCACTTGTGACTTGCAGTCTGTTTTTGTAGAGCTAGGACATTTTTGTCTTGTACCTGGGTTAATAGCACTGATGTAATTGTGATCCTGTCATTATGGGCACTACTTAATGACTTACATTGTTATATGACCGTCCAGATCAACATTGAAATAGCAAATCACTGCAGAGGTTCAGCCATCGAGGGGGGAGATCACTAAACATCTTAGCTTGCATTACTCACATTCAGTGCACATGCAAGGAACTTCACGGGGAGTCTTTAAATGAGTTTATACTGTAAAGGACGGCAAACCACTTACAACATCATCTGTGACAAACACAACAATGTGTTTGTAGAAACGACCCATTAATTAATTAGTGCTAATTCATTTACTTTAAGAGTTGTTGATTTTAATTTAGTTTTCGTTTAGTGATGAACTGAAGTGTTGCAAGATTGAATGATTCTTCACTGTTTATATTTATATAATGTTTATATTTTTGAACCTGACAGCAAAACACCAGCCATGTGTATCTCAGATTTTAATCAAACTAGTTTAGAGTAATTGGGCAGAAGAATATATAAATCGATGCTTGTTATCATCCACTACCGTTCAGCGAATATTAGAAGATGATACACAAAATAAGCAAAAGCGTATTTGTTTAGTTTGAAAAGGTGTATCAAAATATGTTGATGGAAATGTGGCTTCTGACACATTATGCAGCTGTTTTTTGACCATGAATAGCTGCTTTATCATACCAATTTTGCCGACTGAGGTTGGACGAACGATTGGAGTTGTCCGGCTAGAAAACCAAAACATGAGCTAAAAAAGGCTAAAAAGCTCCATAGAGGTAAAGGGAACTACAGAGTTGGGTAATAATTCTCTGAGTTTGTCAACACACATGGCACCTTTCTGATCCTATAAAAATATTGATTAGTTCAGCTTAGGCACTGAAGCGTTGACCAGTGTGGTATATTTTGTTAAATGCAATATATGATTATTTTTTAATTGATACCCAGGAAGACAAGAGGTTTGACGATAAAAACTGCAAAAATATGGACCTGATTTTGATTAAGCAAATCAAGAACTACATCGAGAAGAGAGGAGGCTCAATACAACACCATGATGAGGACAGAAGTATGCTGTTGAAAGGACTCATCAATGAGAGGAAGTACTATGATGTGCTAAGTTTGTTGCTTCATCAACATAAGGCAGAGGATGTGAGGAGAGAACAGGGAAAAGCCAGAAAAAGTATGATCTACCATCTGATTATCTGATTATTGGCCTGCTGCCATGACTACTGAAACCACCAACCTCAAACAAGGTGCACCACTTCAAAATCTGCCCCAAACAAAACAAAGTAATCTTGTGTCCAAGTAACTGTGGGAAGTTTTGATAGAGCCCTTTCACGGTATGACTGAATTAATTCAGTCAAAGACAAGGAAGCGTTTGTTGTCCTTACTTCACTGTCTTTCCTCTGACATTTCCTACTTACAACAACAAAAATGAACCGGTGCTCATAATCATAGTGCTCAACTGACCTGAACACCACAGGGGGGGAATTACAACAAAGAAAAAGTCCAACATGTAGAGCTAAAGTTACATGAACTGATTCTTTTTCTTACAGGAAGAAAAAGAATATTAAATCTCCCTACTAGAGCCTGACTAATATGTTGGCGAGCCTATTAGCCAACCAGCTTGTTGCAGATACGCTCTATCAGTATATATTTCTGCTGATAACTCTCGAGAAACGTTTAGCAGTGTCTCTTTGAAAACTAAATTTAATAGATCCTTGTTATGTATTTATGTAAAATAGTACACTATATTTATATATTTTTTGTTTTTATATATAATTTTCAGACTCTGAAATGATGACGTTAATCGTGAGAGACAGTTGACTGCAGAGTTGGCTGTGTGAGGGTTGTTAAAATACTGAGAATAGACAATATAGCATTATATTAATTAAGCTTGGGTATAATTGCTTTGAATGATGACTGACGCACTTTTGTATTAATAAGTGCCAAGCTGATTATCATAGTTAGTTTTCCCAGTCTAATTTATGAACTGGAAGGTGACAAACGATGTTTACAAGGCTGAAACTGGCAATTCCAGGGACTCAGATATTACATGAATGTGGTGTTACCACCTCTGCTAAAGTCTGGATGCAAAACTGCAAGGCGCTTTGATAAACATCAAGAAAATCTCTCGGGTAAGATAGCTGCTAGTTCATCCTTGTTTTTCCTGCAGTCAGAGCATCATGATTTTATGAGTGAAACATGTACGAGAAGCATGAAAATAGTGCTGGTGTCTCGGCAGTACCAAAAGAAGACAAAAGAAGAGGCGATACCTCGAGACCCTAACTTTGGTTTTGTTGAAGGATAAGACGTGCCTCAGCCACAATATGTCATTTGTGATGAGAAGCTAGAAGATGAAACATTAAGCCAAGCAAAATTAACACATGTTATTCATGTGGTGTGTGTGTGTGTGTGTGTGTGTGTGCAGGTTGGGGTGGTGCTCCAGTGAAAAAAAAAGGGGGGGGGGTAATCACTGTCATAGGCCGATGTAATGACATGTAGCTCTGCAGTTTCACTTACTGGGCTTGTGCAATAGCCGTGGCAGCTGTGGGTGGCTATTTTCAACCAGCAAAACAAATAGGTTCACACTTCGAAAAGGTGGCGGGCAAAGCTCGGAAATCCGGGAAAACGTGTTGTTGTTCCACGGCGGCAGACTTGTCTACAAGAAATGCTAAAAGCTACTTTAAAAAGGGCAAGAATGAAAAGACTACATCGCTCGCACTAATTAACACTGATTTCACATAATTGCGGTGGCCAAAGTGTCTATATAAGCAAACGCTGGATGTATATCTAACCAAGAGGAGCTGAAAGCGATGAGTTTGAGGTTGAAGCTGAAAAAGCTGATTAGCAAACGGACATAAAATTTTGTTGGCAACTGTTTTGATAGTGGGGTAATTGTTTACATCGCGTTTTTCTTGCAAATGCCAAACATTCTCTGGTTCAAGCCTCTCAAATATAGTTCTGAAGTATATTTAAGTTTTTGGTCTTTTGGAGGGACAAAACAAGACATTTGAAGACATCACATTGAGATTTTTGGACATTTTATAGATCCCTAAATCCCCCCCCCCCCAAAAAAAATAAAAGACAGTCACTGCCCTACTTAAGTAAAATCCGCAGGGTAATTTGAAATACATCAGACAATCAGTAATCTGAATGCAGTGTTTTATCAGTAACTTCTCCTCAGCACGGGGGGGAGTTTTGATTATCAGCTTTCTGACACACTTGAACTGCTGGCTGACTTTGCCTGTTGTAAAAAAAAAAAAAAAAAAAAAAAAAAAGGTGTCAGTGTCAGTCAAGTGAACTAATTTGCTTAGGATAATATTAATAGACTGTAGTGGTAATCAAAAACGGCACAACAGAGCAATGGCAAAGTATAAAGGCCTGTTGTGATGTCACTGCAAGGGCTATTTAATTAAAGTTTCCTCAGGCTGAATGGCTCTCAGTGGATATCCACTTCACAGGACAGGAAACACAGTATGTGCTGTAAATGCCCTGGGCTGCTTGTCCAAGTTTAGTTGAAAACATGTTATAATTTTCCTGAGAGAGGGAAAAACAGGCTCACACACATATACAGACACACACACACACACACACACACACACACACACACACACATACAGCCCCTGGCGTCGACCCAGCTACAGATGGCACAAAGCTACAAAATGACACTACAGAACAAGGATAGGCCTGGAAACTGGTGGCAGAGAGCAAACACACACACTCTGATGCTCCCAGAATAACACACAAAACTGCATTTTGAGGCAGTAACACAACTACAGGAACTAGCCGGAGTAGAAATTAACACCGCTTTGGCATTAAACACAAGCATGCATAGTCCAGGCAGACCTCCCCCCGGCATTAGTTTGCTATAATGTTAACAACAGCAGTATCCTTGCAGTAAACACGTACAGCACCGTGGAGCATGTGAAGGAAACATAAACGACACTGTATGTTTTCACGTAGCTGTCGTGTCTGGGAAGTTACGTACCTTGTTTTGGAGGCCAAGAAAGCGAGTTTTATCAATCCGTGAGTGCAAATCTGGATCCCCTCTTTTTCTATACTCGCCACTTTCAAGCTGTGCTCTAAAATATGAAGCTCCATCTTTTACGTCTTCTCATTTGAGGTACGGCTAAAATGTAAAAAAACTAAACACTTTCAAATAAGATGCATAAATAAATAAATAGACACATACGGCAGGCTAAGGCGTTTTTTTTTTTAAATAGAGAAAGAAAGAGCGAGGCAGGGTGGAATAAAGAAAGCAAAGAGGTAAAAACGGACCTGCTGTCAAACCTGCAGCGGAACCGTTCACACTTCTGGTCCTAGGTTTTCAAAATAAAAGCCTCCAGCACGCGCTAGAAGGAAGGGTTGAAGAAAACACTGGGTAGCTCAGGTTTTATTAAAGGTCCAGTGTGTGACATTTAAGGATTCATGACTATATTTTCACGAGTCATATCAAATCAAATCAAATTTTATTTGTATAGCCCAAAGTCACAAAATACATTTGCCTCAGTGGGCTTTACAATCTGTACAGGGAGAGACACCCTCCGTCCTTTACAAGTGTATTGTGTGTTACCTTACAATGACCTTTTATATCTACAGAGGGCGTGGGACCTCTTCCATATAGTCCGCCATGTTGAACCCCATGACAGTATAAAGAATGGACAGAGCATGAGTGACATCACCCATAAGTTTCCAAATTGCTGTTTTGAAGCTGAAAATATGCAGCGCTGGGTACTGCCATGTTGGATGTACTGCTTCTTCCACCTCCTGGCCAATTACAGATCGCTTATCAGAGCAACCCGGCATCATTTGGCCTGATTCAAGTCCGCTGATGATCCACGTCTGTGGTGACGTTTAGATTAGCCAGGAGGTGGAAGAAGCAATACATCCAACATGACGACGTCCAGCGGCACATATTTTTAGCTTCAAAACAGCGGCTCTTAGACCTATGGGTGACGTCACTCAGGCTCTGTCCATTCTTTGTACTATTCTATTATTCTACAGCAGCCTAGAAAGGACAAACGAAGCGCTAGCTCTACATTGGACTTTTCATAGAAGTCAGCAGTTTGTCAGAAGTTTCATGGCCACTGTTGTTTCTCCGTCATACTCAATGACAATATAAAGAATGGACATAGCCTGTGCCCCCGTAAGCCGCTGCCATGTTGGATGTATTGCTTCTTCTGCCCCCTGGCTAATCTACATATCGGCACAATTTCGCACTACACATTGGACCTTAAATACATGGAGTCACCCTTTATGCTAAGCTAAGTGGCTGAAATCTGACAGATTGATATCGGCAGTTTATTTTCTTTGTGGTGAATCAAAAATCTACAGAAAATCTACAACTTGAATAACATATAATCAAATAGCTGTCCAAAAAAGAAAAATGTTAATAAATGGGAATATAATTCATAATCTAAATATTTCTAAAATCCTGATACAATCACACTGATTAGGTTTGAGGCACATACAGACACACACTAAAAAAACAGCCCCCCCATTCATTTAAATGGGAATGTGCTCTATGAATCTTTTTATACTGCCTCAATCGCTTTTATTTTGACGAGAAAGCGGAAGTGACTTCGTCACTGGCTCCCCGTAGCTTGTCAGTCCTTTCAATGGGAGAGCGGAGGACCGCTGTTCCCCATGTTTGCTCTCCGACTGGAATAGTTAGCAGCTGGTCGGACTGAAACAAACAACTTGCCATTCAAACGAAGGGGGCGGGTCTGCAGTGGAGTTAGGCATCATGGGATATGTTGTTCTACAGCTTGTTTGTACAGGTAGAGCTACACCAGTGCAGTGCGTTGCAAACTGGGTTTGAATGAAAAAGGGACTATGAGTGCTGACTTTAATTCAGTGCAGGAACAGACCACTTTCACAGCAGACACTCTGAGTTGTCTGTGGCCCTTTTGTAACCTTTTTTAAAAATACAAAAAACAAACAAAAACAAGCAATCATGCTCACTACCACACACATATTACTACACATAACAAAAATATACAAGTATATGCATTGATAATAAATATAGCATACAAAAATATATTACGTGAATAGTGTTTTATATTCATAATAAACATTTAACATATATGCTAGTATTGCTCCTAATAACAATAACAATAATAACATATTATTATTTAATAAAGTCACCATATTTAATATATCCATAACAGCAGTATTACAAATACATTTATGTGGACCTCAGGAGTTACTGTTATTGTCAGAGTAGAGCTAATGTAAACAAACAAACATAATCACTATTATTACATTATTTCTGCACCTTTTTGTAAACTGTCACCTGGCCTCTCTGTTCTTGAGGCTCTTTCTCACCTGCTTGGGAGCTTGCAGGTGTGTTTGCACTGAGCATGTCATTTACATACGCAGCTCCAATTTAGCAATTATTTCCCCCCCGTTGCCATGGTAATTACAGCGTAGAAAGTTGTTGACCGTGACGATCATCTTTTACTTCATCTTGTCGGAAGTCCCTTGACGTAGGTGAATGGAGCAGAAAACAACAGCGTGCTTCTGTTACATCAGGTTGTCACTGCAGTGCATCAGGGGGACTGAGTTAAATCTTTCTCGACCTATCTACGTCAAACCGTTGGGTGCATTTCGAGTAGAGGTCATGGGGTCAAAAGCATATTTTTTTCTAAATTATTATTATTCACAATAACTGGCATCCTGTTGCGTATCTGGTGTTTCAGTGTGTATGTGTGAATGGTTCTCCCCTGCTGTGAGGCCGCAGTGGAAACGCACATATTCACGACCTGTATAGTGGCACAGTGCGATTAAAGTGGGCTATACTGAATGTGTGGACAAACTGCCTTTGACACGTCGCCACCTACACTCCTGAGCATTTTCTGGACAATTGTAGAGGAGGTTTCTTTACTATTCTTAGTGTTCTTCTCTTATATACTACTCTGGTCCACTCATTTGTAGTCTATTATTCATAATTCCTGAGCTCCTCAGAGTGTTTTTGCTGGTTAACAGTGTACCACATTGTTCATTTCAACACATGTAGTATTTTGATTGTATCTGTGATTGATCAGAGTTAACTTGGGGCCATATATAGTTGTCTGTAAGCATTGTACTACATCCACTGAGGACAGGATGCAGAATAAATTTCAAACTAAAGCTAAGCTGTTAATATTAGCTCTTTTTGTATTGTATGGCATTTTCATATATAGTTATTGAGCTACAAGAGGAATATACTTGCAGCAGCAGTTCTAGGTATATAGGTAGACATATACCTATATAAAAAGGTGTAGAATTGTATTCATGTGTGTATATTTTATCCCCTTTTGAGCTGGGTGCAGCCTGGAAAAGAGTCTCAGTCTCAGTGGGTCTTCCCTGCTGGATGATAAATAAAATAATTTAAAAGGTTCACGGGACTGATAGCAAATATGTGCCCCACTAATAGGCCAATTCACAGCTACCAGCTCCTTTGTGCACATTAGGCTACCCAAAGTTCAGGTGCAGTAGTTGTAGTAGTAGTAGCACTGTTGCTTTACAGCCACAAGGTTGTGTGTTAAAAAAGATGAGTATGTTAGGTCATTTTTTCTGTCAATGCTCTTGGACAAAGGCACTGGTTTGACTTGCCCACTGCTCCTACTTACAGTTAAATGCAGGCAACTTCATTATTGTTATTATTAGTAGAAGAGTTTATTCAGGTTAAGGATTGGCCCAGACTTAAGAAGCTGTGCACCAACTTTAAATCCCTGACTCTAAATCTCAAACCCCCAAGCGAGCAATCTTGGAGTTCTTTTTAATCCTGATTTAAATTTTGACTGCAGCATCACAAGTAAATATCACCAAAATTCTGTCTTTTCAGAAGTATTGCAGCGTTTCCGCACACAGACATATACAGAAAATGTGTTTTTGGTTGGTTTTATCACATAAGCACAACTACTGCTCTTTCCTTCCGGCATCCTAACCATATCCTTTGCCCCAAAGGCTGCACTTCTGCAAGTCTTTAACCACTTCCCTGACAAGTGTGTTCCTGTCTAATAAATCATGGAAACACTGTGGTGTTAATTGTCTCTCGCTGAGGGCCTCCGTTGCTATAACATTCCCAGCCAGCACTCTAATTGCAAGAATAATTAGTTGTAACAGCCCACAACAAAGTATTAATTAAGCAAACAAAGACAGGAGTTCTGCTACCACAACAGAGAGCGTCAACATATTTGAACTGGAAAAAAGTATTTTCCTTGTGACAGGCAACTATTGTACTGCTAATGTTCATGTTCACTTTAGTACACACAAGAAAAAAATGTAGCGCAATTTTTCATTGTGGTTTACGTTTATAAATCATATGAAACATGAGTTTGTTTGTCAAGGGAGAAATGAAACGTTCATTAGTGATTTCCTTTTTGTAGGGGCAGCAGTGTCAAACTCATTTTAGTTTATGGGCCACATACAGCCCAATTTGATCTCTAGTGGGCCAGAACAATGAAAGAACTCTATAATAACATATAGATAAAAACACCTCCTCAATCAGTTGAACCGAAAATGTGACTGAGTGGCTATTTAGCAATAAAGTAGCTAGCTTTCACAGCTGCATCACTGATCTCAAGTTCTTGGCTATGATGAAAAACAGACTCCTGTTTCTTAAACCTGCCAACAATTCATTTATCTTCTCTGTTCTCAGTTGTCAGTTGCAAGTTCTTGCATTTTTCACCATGTTGAGTCTGATAGTAGTGTTGAATATCAGATATATTATAGATTATAGATCCTAGATTAGCACAGGACCTGCTGCTCTTAGGACTGCATGAGCCCTAGCAGACAAATCAGGAATAACAGTGTATTTTATTGAAAAATTGGAATTAATGACTTCTCTGCAGTTTTAACATTTGGCCAAATTGGACCCTTTTGCAGGTCTGGTTCTGGCCCGTGGGTTGTATGTTTGACACCCCCGCTATAGAGTTAAACAAAACTGGCATGGGAACCATCAGAAACCGAAGAAGAAATTGTAACAATCTGATCAGCTAGAGTAGTTCAGATAAAACATCATTTATTTCTTACAGACAGGAGACTAACATAATGTGCAGCAATCAATTCCTACCATTACATTTGGAACCCACGTCTGTTTAATATATCTCCATTTACTTTTCCATGTATAATGTAAAGCGTATTTTGTATTGATTACTTTGAAGTGGGTTACGAGTGGATCTTTTATCGCATTGTTCCTCTAAGTGACTAAGAACTCGACAGCAGTGCACTATCAAAGCACTAATATGTTCACTTACATAATGGTGCTTTTGTTGTGTGGTGGTGGTGCTGGACCCAATATGCAGACAAACAGACGAGGGAGAAGGAACAAAACAGCAGTTAAATGAAACTGAGGGTGAGAGGTGAGGTGGTGTCTCCTGATGCAGGGAAGGCTGTGGAGGCAGGCAAGCTCGCGGGGGGGCGTAGAAGCAGGGAACGAGGGAGGTGGAAAGTGTGGCAAAGTTGAGGCTAAAGCTGAAGGGTGCAGTGGTAGAGTGGCTTGCTGGTTAGAGAGCGGGATCCTGAAGGTAGAGAACACAGGTGAGGAATACAGTTGGAAATCTCAGGTAGCAAATTCACAGGCCGATCTACCACAAAGGAGTGACAATCTGGCAGTGAGAACGCAGGAGGCCAGCGTCTAAGTACTGCTCCAGATGAAGATCAGGCTCAGGTGTGTGCAGCCAGCCACACCTATCTCTGCCAAGAGAGCACACAGAGCAGATCCCCCGGCCTCAACACACCACAGCTTTAGTGTTTAGTCGTTACCTGGTAGTCATGGTCAAGGATAAGTCAACGCTTTTGACCTCAGAGTTACTTATGGCTTTCTGTCCACTCCACAGGGGCACTAATGGTCACGTGAAGCTTCAACCAGTCTAGGCCGTGCAGCAGGCATAAACATACAATCACAGCTAAAGGAGAAAGTGTTTATGCCTCATAGAGTGGGGAGTGGGTCTGAACAGAGCTGGGTGTACAGAACAGGCAGTCTTTTCCCCGCCAGCTGCTGTACTCTGCTTCCCTTCAGCTTCCTTTTTTTAGCCTTGGCAAATTGATCGCGAAGCTGGTCGAAAGCATTTTACGTTGGCCTCCCCCCTGCATGCATCCCACTACTTCCCCGATGTATTGCTGAGAACATCTTTTGTATGTCTTTGTATTCTAAACGTGATGAATCATACAAATGGGCGCACTTAGGGGGTAACAGGGGATCTCTCCTCAAAGGCATTCATAGCTGTACACACAAAAAGTGACAGAAGTGGTTGTGTGGAGAATCAAAATACAGAGCTTAAGGGAGAAGTTTACTACTTTGTGGTCTCTGCAGTCCCAGTTGCTGGTAGGTATATACACAGTAAACAGTCTATATGTCTATATGTATGCAATTATTAGCATGCTAACTAGCTTTCTACAATAGCAACCTAACCCTGCATAGCTCACAAACCAATGAGCATTTCATATTACATTATTTTGTGGGTTTATAGGTTGAAAAACAGTATTTCCCCACTGTGTGGAAGCTGCTCCTGGATGGTGCTATATCGGGGTGTGGGCTATTGTCAGCACCAAACATGATTTGATTAGAGACGTTTACACTCCAGCTACAGACCCCAGCCAAACTCACCTTCCAAGATTATTCAGACAGCGTGTGTTTGCACACACTGGTTAGTCCTTTTCCTAAAAGCTTGAACAAAAAAGCACAACTTGTCTAAATAGGTGAGCCAAGCAGGCAACAAGACTTTATATCTCTACACTGCAATATAAAAATGTTGCTTCTTTTATCCTAAAGCAGTTGTGTTGCTATTTGTGTGGCCCTAAGTCTTTTAGCATGATTTCATGTATAGGCCTTTAGTGTCACAATCTGCATTTCACCTCCTTCGTTCATTCATTGTCTCTGCCACACCCCTGCTCCACTGAAATCAGGACAATCATACACCTGCTACTCACCTGCACACACATGCCTGTTTTCTATTGGCTCAGCCTCTATTTCCACACTATTGCCCTGTCTTCTGAATTCAACTTTGAGACTCTGCCCTTTGTTTTTTTTTTTTTTTTTGTTTGTTTTTTTGTCTTCTGTTTGATTCGGCTTTTTAAATAAAAATTTGTATACAACTTGGTACATTTTACCTGTGGTCTTCACCACCACTGATTCCTGCCTGATTGCAACTTTGTCTGTGGTGGATATTAAAGTACCTTGAGAACTGTACGCTAATCATCTGTGTGTTGCATCTTGGTCTCCCTCAGAGCTGTTACATCAAGTGTTTTTTTAAGAACCTTTTGCAGGGTTAAAATTACATTTTAAAATTGAATAAATATTTAGACAGAAACAAGTGTGAAGTGCATCTGTAGTCATACAAGGAGACAATTGCATAGTAAATTTTCAGTTTTCAGTCGCAGTTTGGTTAGAGTCAGGCAGCAAACAACGTGGCTAGGTTTAGCTATCAAATCTACTTGGTTATGTTAGGAAGACTGCTATGAAATCAAACCTCTCCCAGGTGCAGAAGCGATGGGTACATGAGTATGGGTACATGGGTATACATATGGGTATGATTGTTTTGCAAATCCACACTTATCTAGACACAACCTGGCCTGTTTTTGTCCACACCTCTCTGAAATCAATGAGCTATTGTTTCTAAACTTAACACCAATAAATCTGCCATGGTTACATAATTGTAAACGTACATGTGATGTAATGTGTGAATAAAGGGGGCAAGGCTTAGCAAGCAGTTAATTCTACATAAAAATACAAACAAACAAAACACGTAAGAGGTTTACAGAAAGAGCATTTCTATTAACACACATTACTAAACAGCTTTGTGTATGTACCTGGTTGTCTCCACACCCAAGACCTCCAGATATGTTGTTTTCTTCCAAAAGGAATCCAGCAGATGCTCATTAACACGCTCAAGTCTTATCAATGGCTTTTGCAACCATGGGCGATTGTTCAGCCCCCAGAGGGTTAAAGTATATATAGTATAGAAATATCAAGTTCACAGAAACGACTCTCTCCAGTGATTTCAGAAAGTGCTGTCCTATTCCTCATACAGAATTTTTCACACCTTCCTGAACACTGGCAGGGATGTCACAGCTGACGTCCATTAAGGTCTGTGAGGGTTCAGTGCTCAAGGCTTAAGGGGGACATTGGAACTGGGCCACTCGTTTGCTGATTCTTTGTGTTCCTGTATCCTCCATAAGACATTTGATATTGTATCTAAATGCAAAGACACAGATCCACAACAAACGATAGCGGAGGATGAATGAAAATCCAGAAGGTTTAGGTTGCATTGCGACGTGAGGAAGTCAAGGACGTCGGGGAGGAGAAAAGCCTCCCGGGGAATCAGGATTTAAAATGATGCATCACATCTGAGCACCTCTGGAGTCTTGATTGGACATACATATCTAACACAGAAACTGTCTCGAAATACAAAGAAATGTCTCACATAGTGAAGCACATTAATGTCAAGACAACATGGAAAAGTTCTCAACTTGTTGATCATCTGGAGTTTACATTTCCAGGACAAAAAGAAAACATGAATAGATCATGCTACAATCAACAGACAAAAACAGTTCATATAATAATTACTTCTGAAAACACTTCCAAAAAGCATGAATATCACCACAGCATAATACTGGCAAAATACAACAATGATTACAGAGGTTTTATGTTTAATAGAAAGACTCATAGTAGTCAACAACTCATGTTTGGAACAAGTTGCACAATGTGTGATTACATGAGTTTGATTTCTGGTTATAAAGTTTAATCTGTGGCATTACTTTGTGGACTTCAGACCTGCAAGCCAGAGGCAAAGTGGTAGGGAGGTACAATTCGCTGCTGAGCAAAGAGGAGAAGAGCTGACATATGCTTTTAGCATAACAACTGTAGCTGTTGATGTAGAGCTTCTGAAGTACCAATAAAAAAATAATAATTCACCTCTCCGTCTACATGCAGGTGCACAGCTATGCAGTTTATGATTACAGAAAATGGAGATATTTCATAAACAAGGGACAGACCAGTAACATGGAAGCTTGTTTAACAACACAAAAAAGTTGAATTATGTTTGCCCACAAGAGTCCTAACAGTGAGCAAGCGCCCGGCTATTGCTTCATCGTGTTTGGTTACCAATTAAACAAAATACATCCACAGTTGCTTTAGTAACAAACTATTGGGGGCAGAATACATCTGTACATGAGGGAATATAAACCCCATAGAGGTGATTCAAGACCAATTCCTGCATCATTTATTTTGCCACAATGACGGGTTATCTCTACATTATCCCACTAATTACATGGCTACTTACTAGAGAAATCATTATTTTGAACTGCATCCTCTGTGGTCCTCCAGACTCAGAACTGTGTCCATAGCAATCGTTTGTTATTCATAGCAGTGGCCTTTTATACAGAAATAAGGCCACAGAATGTAATAACTGACTTATCAGAATAGAGTTTTGAACAAAGCTGTGTAATAAAATGTTGTGATGTTGTCCAGAACCAAACTCTTTAATAGAGGATGATCGTTTGAGTCTTCCTCGACAATCCAAAGTTATGCTGGAAGACTTTATTTACATGTGGCAACATTAGAGAAAGACTTCAGCATTGGCAAATAAATTATGGTTTACATATGTTTAAGACTGAGAAAACTTGGGTAGTGGTCTGTCTGAGGATGAAACCTACAGAATCATTTAATATAAATGTAATTCCAATTACATCCTACAGGGCTGCATATGCATATTATATGTTTAGCAGGATGAATTTCATTCAAATTAGCATTCAGTAATTTAGTTGGTCTCATTTGACACCTCTGCTGTTTAGTGTCAAAGTTAATATAAAAAAACAAAACAGGAATGGCGTACAAAATACGAACAGTATAAGCTAACACATGTTCATTCGACTGCACAAATTCAGCATTTGCCAAAAAAAGATGGACCTATTTTACTGGTAGGTTCCATTCATGTCATCCTGTCTGTAGCTTATTATATGCTTGAGCTTAAGGGCATGATTACTGAAGATGTGTTTTTAGCAGCACACAGCAGCCTGTTCTGAGTATTTTTAATATGAGGGACTGTTTTTGGCTTGTTTTATGCCTTGTGCCTTATCCACTTGAGGTGCCTTCCATTTTGGAAGACAGCCTCGAATGCTGGAACTTGTTAAACTCTCTGCGGAAAAGAGTCCTGTGATACTGTGAGTTCTTTTCCGTGTTGTGTGACCGGATTAATGGAGAGTGTGTAGTTCTGCAGTAGAGAAAATCTTTGCTCTAGCTCAAAAAGCTAATGGTGACAGCTTTTCATTGTAGTTGTGGGAAAACATGGGAAAACATTACGGCGTTACATTACTGGACAGTCGTCAATTGGAACATGAAAAACTATAAAATCAACCTTTAAAATGGAAATCCTGCTAGTGGAAGCTCATTCTGAGAGTCTGATCTGCCTCTGCGGAGTAGAATTAACACAGGAGGAGGTGTAGTGGAGGTGAGGTTCATAAAACCACACTGAAATGACAGCCGAAGGCAGCTGAGCAAAAGGGACCGTTTTAAAATCTGGCAGCAGTGTGATGATTGCTTTACTGAAGAGTCTTAAAAGCAAATCGTTGATAGTGTGGGAACATCTATATGTGCCTCAGGTGAGACACAGTTGAAAGCTCTGACAACGCCAGCAAATGGACACTTGTATGGAGGAAAGTGGCATGCTCAAGCAATTTCTTCAACGTTACACAAATCACATGTAACGTCGCAAACTCAGTTGCAAGCTGAATACGAAACAACTTTCAGAATATAGCTGGCTATTTTTTTCCAGGTTGGAACCATCCTTGTCAAACTGTATGTTCAGAGTCAGTGTACTCTGAACTGTACATTTCATGCTAATGATGTGCTTTTGAATATAAGGCATTGCCCATTATCCTGAACAAGGGAAGATGTCTTCTAAAAGCTGCACGAAAAGATGGTCCAGTACCATTTATGGTCAGAAACTCTTCCGCTTGTCTTCTTGACAGCCTCAGGCTCTAACCAGCTCTTCCGTCAGGTGTATTTCCTACAGCTTTCAGACTCTGAGTCACTGTAGTTTCTGAGCACACTCAGCACTTTTCTAGATACGGCTGTCCATAAAAGGTGTATGAAACAACTGAACACATCAGTCGCTGGCAGCAACAGGTAGGAGGAATTCAGAGGATTTCGTTGCACAAAAATCCTGTAATATGGCACGGGAAACAGCACAGACATACAACCCTGCTGTTATGTGATGCTTTATACCAAAGGATACCACAGTGATGAGAGCTGAAACACGGATTAGACAGTTTGGATTCACCCACCACGGTGTAATAAGGAAAAGAGAGTCTGGTATACCTGCTGAGCAATTTTAATTATGTCTGGAACAACAAATGTGGAAATACTGCCAACGTTCTGTTTTTTTTAGTTGCAGCCAAATAGTAAGCAATTATATCTGCATATTATTTGTAGAACGCAAACATTACAGTAGTTGGACTCATGTTATTTAACCTCACAAAGACTCCAATCATGAATTCAATCATGAGATTGCATGAGAATCCATCTTGCCAGGGCAATGCACTTGTCTCCGAAACACAGTGGTTCGTACTAGTTAGTGTTGTTTGAGGAACTATGGCACAGTACTGGTGTAATGCTAGCTGTGTGTTTTGATCTCTATAGCTAATTTCCCTGTCTATGATAACTGTACTGGAGGTGATTTTTTTTTAAATAGAACTCACCGATGATTCACGACTTTGCCAATATTTAGATTAGCTGGGAGGGAGAAGAAGCAGTACATGGTGGCAACCATGACGCTTCAAAGCCTATGGGTGATGTCACTCATGCACTGTCCATTCTTTGTACTGTCATTGGTGACAAGTAACTGTTCTCTTAAAAACAGTGCCAGCTACTGAAGAGTAGCTACTTAAGTAGCTACCGAAGGCTTTTCTTGAAGTGAAAAGACCTTTCCGTTCTTCTTTGACTGACTTTGGTAAAAGTTTGACTCCATCCATCCATAATAGACAGATGATTCATCCAATCATCTGCTTAGTAATTTTGTGCCTGACCCCTATTCCAAACAGTTTTCAACAATGATTCCCAGATGGTCTGTGCAGCAAATCATCAGGTACGTAAACACATGTAATGCAGCTTACACTTTTAAAACTCCATGCTTAAACCCCTACTGACTGAATCTAGCTAATTCATTTATGTACTAAAAGAATATATATATATATATATATATATATATATATATATATATATATATATATATATATATATGTATATGAATAAATAAAAAAATATATATATATTTATTTATTTATTTTATTTTATTTTATTTATTTTTTTTTATAAAAGGACATAGTGCATTGTAAAACATTATCTTCTTCCTCTCCCTGTCACTGTGTCACTGAAACTTTAATCCCTTCCTGTTGAATGTTCTGTCATACCATTCAGGTCTCCGTCAGTTTAATGACACATTTAGTGACCTATTATCCTCGACTGAAGCATCTGTGGTATTGTTTTTTGTTTTTTTTTTTGAGGGGAGGAATGCTTAAGTGTTCATTAAGTGTCCATTTCACTAAATCTCTAATCTCTGTGAATGTGTCCTTGAGTGAAACTAATAAATCTAAATGTTTCTTGGTAATCTTATGTCTGGAGATTCTGGTCAGAATGTTTTTTTTTCCTGAGAAGATAAAGTATAAAGATAGTTAAATGTTAAAAGGTTTTGTTGCATTGAACAGATGCAGATTTTGGACAGCTACACTTTGTACCATATATCTATACTGAATGTATTAGTCTACCTGGGTGTCTGAATCATCAGACATTTTCCAGAAATAATATAATCAGGTGCTGAGAGTCAGAGATCTGACCTTTTCTCAGGGATTAAGAGAGCCACGTGTTTCAGTTTTGGATTTAATTAAATTAATTTGTCGGTGTGAGACATTTTCATCGCTAATTTGAGAAAAACTGACTGACGAAGATGATTGAAGTCTGAACTCATCATGATTAGGAGTTTTTCTGGTGTCATTTAAAAGGCAACAGAGCCTCAGACAGAGGCATGTAAAATGGAGGACAGGAGTAAGCTCTAATCTCTTCCCCGTGACCCAGATGAAATCCTGAGAACAACCAGGGTGTTGGCAGGGCTCAGCCCACGTCTTAGAAGTACCTCCCTGCACCAGTACACACTGTGATCTGTGCAAACACCATTCTCAATGGATGAATGGACTTTGTACACCCTCAAGAACACAAAAATAAGTCCTAAACTGACAGGTTATATAAGAATTGACTACAACTATTAATCAACAATCAGTATGTTTGAGAAATGTCAAAATGATGTAGTCAGCTTTTCATAAAGTCAACAAACCAGCAAGTAAACTCAATGAACTATTTTTTTTGTCTAAGGTCTATTTTTAAAATGAGTATAACTCAACTAAATTAACAGTATTATACATTTAGAATTGACTATACTTGGATAATAAAGGGCTAAAAGACCTCTTTTAGACCTATTGACCTGTTGAACTGCTGGCACAGTTATACAACAGTTGCTGTAACAACAACAACATGACATTGGGGGAACAATGAATAAATCATACATCTCTCTTACTTTTTTCTATGAGACCTTCATCCTGCAGAGCTTTGAGTCCAGAAACAATTATCTGACATGAAGTTAGAAGCTAAAAATGTCTTTGTAAAGCAAAGCGGTCCATGATGAAAGGCAGTCAAGGCAACAGGACTAATATAGCCTACAGGAGGTGATGTTGCGCGCAGCAGAGGATGACACTGGACAAAGACCTGCGTAAAGATACTGTGGAAGCTGCAGGATTGAGAGAATGTTCTTAAAGTCTACTGAAAAATGCCAATCATAAAATCTAAATACCCTCCCAGTAAATTGGCAAAATGGATTAAGTTTGTTATTTCAATTTATCCAGATTAAGGCATTGAAATTCTTGTGTTTGTTCTTGTGCTTCTGAAATTGTGATGCGACACCAATACGGCTGTTAACTGACAATAAGACTGTCTTAAACCTGCATTATTTCTAATGGCCAGCAGAGGGCAGCTACATTGGCTGCAATAATAAGATCCGATTACATTGAGCCTAATGGAGAAATGACCCAACTTCTCACTTAATTTATTACCTCAGTAGTTTCTTAATGATGATTTCAAGTCTTCTGCCATACAGCATGATGCTGTTTGTAAATTAAAGCAGGCTATGCATTGTAGCCATAGTGCATGAACAGACGTACAGGGCACAAAGTGGGAATGAGTTATTATCTGATTATAAGTCAGCGTAGCATGAGAATTTTTTTTTTTGGTAGAAAAGTTTCACAACGAGTTTTTAAAGCATTGTCAAGAAAATAATTTTGTTAACGAAAGCTTCACATTTCATTTCCTTATTTTTATTGTTGCATCGATCTTGTGACAGCCTGTAATGTTCTCTTTTGCCTCTGGCTTTCATAGGCAGAGTCCTCTGAGTTTAGCTGCAGGATTTAACGAGCCACCAGAGCCACTCGTTCATCATTTCGTGCATTCTCCATTTGTTAGATAGATGGCTGAAAGCTCAGATTTTCTGTCGTGCTCAAAGACATAAATCACAAGTTCAAAAAGTCCCCCAAATCCTACTCGAGACGAGAACGTTAATGGGCATCCTCAGCAGTTCTGTATATATTCCTAAAAATATCCTTCTAATGTCAGCTGTCAGACACAATGCCATCTCCTGCCACAAGAATAATACAAGATACATACAGGAATAATTGCATTTCTGCTGTCTGCCGTACATAATTGTCTTCACAGATGTTTTGTCATGTTTATGTACATACATAATTACATCACCTTAAACCTCCGCTGTTTTATTTATCCAGTGAAATATCTTAACAGGGTCTTTCAACAGACTAGAGGGAGTCAAAGAACAAAGTTTGCTTATCTTAGAGGAAAACCAGAGTTACATAACCCCTGGCAATCTGCTCCTGTTGAATGGATTGCTATGAAATGTAGTATTCATGCTCCCTTCTGGATGAATCCTAAAAACACTGGGGATCGCCTACCTTTTTATCTAGTAATATCTTTAAGTCAAAACTTTAAATGCTAGCATGCTAATTTACTAACAACAATAAATGATTAAGCTGCTAAACATTTTATACTGCAGGAATCACACTGTTCATCATAGCATAAGGTAGCAGTAAATTAATGATCAGTAATCTATATTAAATATAGATATATACATTCTTTTGATATACTGAATATACTGGATGTGTAAAATCTTATGATGTACTTGAAGTCTTGAATCTATTTTAGCACTCAATCAGCTATGCTAAGCATACGAACATAAACTTGCGTGATCACTCTGACCTTGTATTAGCAGGAAACACAGCAGTCGTGTTGCTTCCCGTTGCTTTCGAGTCAAAATACATTAGACTATTATCACTGATCTGGCAGGAACCGCCTGCTGTTTGCAAGCACCATTAGCATGGACCTTGATCTGAGTTACAGAAATAGGTAACAGGAAGTTATTGTGCAGTACTTTAGCTATTATTTGGTCCATTTTCTTAGTTTGCACGCTAAAAATACGACTGATTGATGCATTCAGCAGAGTTTCAGGAGCAGGACCAAACTTTACCAACTTCTGACATTCCTTTCTTGTCCTGAGGTGGTCCGTCGTGCATGGGTGGTCTTTTGGTTCTGTTAAATCATTTAAACATATCTTGTTGATCTTGTATGATCCTTGCTAATGAAACAGATACACAATCTTGGACCTCTGTCTCAAAATGTTAAGTCAGCTGCAAGAATTTGAGTGCAGTATTTGTTTCTGCCCTTTGTTTTGGTGACCAATTAAAGAAGAGGGTTTAGTGATGCGTCTTTCAACTAAAGTTATTAAAAAAAAAAAAAATAGATCCTCCTTGTCCTCTCCACATAGTTGTCCATGCTTTTATTTTTTAACGTTTAGATTTCTATATTGCCCTCAGCACAGGTATTATTCAGGCATCCCTCCATCACCATCAGCCACATGCTGCTGCTTTGAATATCACCATTATCATAAGATCATATAACCCCATGACTACATGACCAGGCCCCAACTTGTAAAAAAGATCTACTAACCCTTTATGGGTCTGGGTGTTCTCATATAATGGCTGATAATGGTGTTCTGGTCTTTCCCAAAGCCTGAGCTATCAAGCTTTTGTATTCCGGGCCCTCAAACTCTGGAATAACTTAACTGCTGTGATTAGGCTCGCTAAAACTTCTGTTTTAAAAAAAGCTTTTATCTTTGTGAATTTTATTTGATTATGTTTTATTCATTGTCATTGAGTTTTATCTTTCTTTGAAGTGCTTTGTAACATTGTTAAGATAAGGGCTGTGCAAAAACAAAGTTTCTTCTATTTACAGCGCACTTTGTGTGAAATGGAAACGTGCTTTTGTTTTAGTTCTTGACAGGATTTTTCTGAAATGGTGTACATTTTGTCCATTTGCATGTGTTTTCTGAAATAGCAATTGAGATTGCAACACACTGTATCTAAGCTATTCATTCTAATAATCCAGTCTTTGAAATGCATGCAAGCAAAAATGAAATGGAAACAAGGAAAGGCCCATTTGGCATAGGACTAAAATATAATTTGAGACGATGCATTTATAGTCATACATTCAACAAACCAGAATAATGCAAACAAGTGCCTGAGTGTTAAAAAGGAAACAAAACAACAAAGGAGAGGTTTTAATTCACATCAAGTCACGCTTCCAGATAGTCAATACAGCAGCCAAACAGGCAATGCGATAGTGTTCAAAGGTACAAAATGTTGTCCAGAAGAAAGACTGACTTATAGCATATTCTTAGAGCATCCACAGTCGTGTATTTTGTTTTTTTTTTTATACCGAAAACAGTATCAAACATTAGGCAAAGTCTTCTCATGACAAAACCAAGAACAAATGCATGCAGTTTTGTTGTTTTTGTTTTTTTTTTCATAATATTGAGCTTGCATACAAAGGCAGACAGATTACAAAATCAAAATCACATGTCGGTTGTATTCATTACATATTCATCAGAGAGAGAGGGAGAGGGGGGGATCACTGTTGTGTCAAGGAATATATTGAGATGCCAACAAGGTTTCACAGCCAGTTTGTGCCTCACAAATCAATGTGGCTGAAGAGGCTCTTAACACTTAAAGAAAGCGGAAATGTGAGGGCTGTTGTAATGCATTAAACATTTCATTCCCAAGCTTTGAAAGTGTCAAAATCTTGAATAGTTCTACATCAACAGTACAGCTATTGGTCAACTATTGGGCAAGAAGGGTAAATAATATAAAAAAAAAAAATAGACTGCTGTAATTAGTGAGTTGAAATGATGTGATTATAAAAACAGTCAGCGACACTGACAGAGTCGACATGCTTCCTCAGAACACACATGCCTGGCCTATCACTGACAGTGACGTGAAGTAATGACAAAAAGCTGTTAGCTGAATTGCAAGCCTGACAGGCATCCTGAACATTACGCGAGGATTATTTGTGTGCCGTTTCTGCGTTGCCAGTCAGTGCACGGTGGAAATTTACAAGAAAGGTTGGTGTGGGGACATGCAGAAAAGGTCATACTGCGGAATCAAACTCATAAAATCACAAATACATGGCATGCATCCCAGCCTACTGATCCATGAGGGCAACTCAAGGTGGGAGGTTTCAGTCCTGGTAAGTTTCTAGGAGTGCACAGGGACTCGGAGTATCAGACTTTAACGTAAAATATCGAATGGAAAAAAAAAGAAGAAAAACATAAATAATTGAACAGGTTAGAAGGAGTCAAAGTAAGGTTTAAGGTATTATATAAATTGAGTAACAAAGCCCCTTGTAGTTTGCTCCTGGGCTTTGAGTTCAACCATCTCTATTCCCAGATATGTGTGCCCAAATACAGAGCTTTAATTTGACATATGAACAATATCAACAACACAGAGCACTAAGCTGCACATTCTTAGAGGATTTACTGTGGAATAGAAGGGGTTAAACATGTACATTCTTTTTGATACATTTATAGTGGAGCTGCTTACATTAAAAAAAAAAAAAATTAAAATAAAACCTCAACATATGCAACAACATAGTAACAATATACATACACGGCTATTATATTAAAAATTCTGCCCTTCTCACCCCCAGCCTGTCTTAGCAAAGCTCGAATTGGACGACTGAACAATCGCACTGACTTTAGCAAGGGCATGTTTGCCCTTTCAGCAGCAAACTTGAACTTCAGCAACAACAGGCTGTTGTAAACAATACATGCTTTTGTTGTTATTATTAATATTATTGTCATTTTTTTTATATATATTTGACGTAAACTTTCTGTTTTTAAAATTCGGCCCTTTTTGACAAACAGCAGGTGCATTTTGAGCCATGTTACTGTTGAAAATGCTGTCAACAAGTTGTTGTTTTTTTTGTTTGTTTGTTTTGTTTGTTTTTTTCTTTTTGTAATTCTTGAAACTCATTTTCTGTAGTGTAAACAATAAGCTGCACACACAACCACAGAGCTGCCCAATCATGCGGTATTGTGGCTGGACAAGTGATTTTCACCAGGCGGGTCACCCACTGGATTCCATTTCTGTTGTTGATTACAGCTGCTCTCTATCAAGCAGGCTCTCTACCTTCCACGCGGTGAAGTAAGGCTGTGTGATGTTTCCACCTCTGTGCTGAATCATCAGCGCAGATCATCGGGTCTATATGAGACGGACTCAAAGCAGATATTACATGACTATGCCCTTAACTGCACTTGTTCGACTGACCGTCTATTCCAATTTGACTCACTCTTTGCGGCCGTTTGAAATAAATGTAATCTCGCCCCTTGAAGCCTGAAGCACTGTTCTTTAAAGCTTTCATTATAAATAAAATTACTTCTGGCCACAGACAGACAACCAGCTGATTCAAAACAGGCAGTGTGTACCCACGTTTCATCTCCATCTTTTACTTGAATTTCTAAATGCATAAATAAGAAACCAGCTACTTTGAAGTCTGGGTAGGATGACTGAATGGATTAAACACTTGTGGAGCCTTGACATCAGGATTACCGCAAAACTGGGCAGCTCTATAGGTTAGGGGTTGCACTGAAAAATCAGTGAGTAAACCAAGCAGGTGGTGCTATTACACCTGGCAGTCTCATATTGATTAGTCTATACAGAGACACACACAGGAAAGCAGTGTTGTAAGTAGCCTTGTGGAGGCGTTTTTTTTTTTTTGTATTTTACTTCAAACAGTTTGCTTCTCAGACAGAAATTTGGTTAACTTGTCATCGCGTCAACTCACAGGTGAGCATCAGTCGCCCTGAAATCCCTTTCAGCAGAACGTATGGCTATCAACTGCCAAAATCTGTCTCCTTATACCTATTAAGCTTTAGATTTTGGGTTTGGTTATGGTAAGAGGGCTGAAGGCCTCAGTATACTTCAAACATGGTACTTGTCTTGTGGTTTAACAGTGTCTGAGACCCTTCTTTTTCGATGGTGGAAAGGGGGTCGACAATGCTCGCTTACGGGCCGTGTTCAGACTGCATGTAAAGATGGATGGCCAAACAGTTTCAACAATTTTGCCATCTTGCGCTGGTTAGACATCATTTGGAGCCAGAGTCTACACAGTAGTGATCCATACACTCATATACCCACCAACTTAATCGTGAGCAGGGCTCAGCTGTCAATCATGATGTGAAACCCCCTTTTTATAGCACTGAATAACTAATTAAAACCAAACATACATCAGCATGATAACAACTACCCAAAACGACAGAAACCATCTCTGGGAAGAATTTATTTGACATGTACTTGACCTGTACTATCCATGCTAACATGGGTGGGTGTGTGGTTTATGACCCGCTACTGCATTTCGTTGTCTAAGTGCTTGTTACTTTGTTCAATGACAATAAAGTTGAATCTAATCTAATCTAATACTCCAGCGAGCCTCCAGGGGGCAATCAAAATGTTTTGGCTTCACTTTTGTTGAGCTGTCCAAAAAACAACAACAACAAAAAAAACTGTTCCTGCAGCGTCCTAGCCAATAAAATAAGAGCAAGCACACATTCATTCACTTCTCCATTGCTGCCCCCTCCCTCTGGAACTCCCTCCCCAAACACATCCGCGACTGCTCAGACTCATCCACCTTCAAGTCCTTACTCAAATCCTACCTCTTCAAATCCGCTTTTCATTTGCACCAGTAGCTGTTCGTTGTCCTCCACCTGCTTCTCCCCAAACCTGCACATATCCATATCTTTTGTACATTGTTCTTTCCTCTACATATTTCTCTTTTATTGCACCATGCACTTGATTTTATGAATTCTTGTATTCTTGTATGTATTTTATTCTATTGTAAAGTGTCTTTGAGAGTTTTTAAAAGCGCTGTATAAATAAAATGTATTATTATTTATTATTATTATTCCTGGTAGACTACTTTCGGAGTAATTTAAAAGGTCTTCCAATTCATGGAGAAGTTTGAAGAGCTTTTGCTGAACTTCCTGAATAGTAATTCATCGTCTCACTAATACCTGAAATACAATACCTTCACAAATGCAGCCCACTGAATTTTTTTTTAACGCAGGGTTGTTTTGTCTGACAGCTCAAGGCAGCGTTTGAACTTCTCTCAAGTTTTCTTTCATTCCTCTTGCAACTACTTTTTTTTTCACTGTTAATTTGTAATACTATGTACAACACCACAAATGCCTTCAAGGAGAGACAGTTTGAATGTATGTGCTATTACTGAATGACTCATTACGTTGACTACAAAGACCAAAAGCACAGTAGATGGACTGTGGAGGTAGTGGGATGCAGAAGGAGGAGGCTATGACGGCAGGCTTTTAGCTACTCAAGTGTGGACATCAGAAAATGTATTAACGCTTTTGCCTTTAGTGAAGTTTATACGTCCAGATTAAACCACAAAATCCATTGTTTATAACTGCTCTCCAGAATGAAGCATTTTCTTTGATCTGATACCTAAAACTGAGAGGATGACATCGTTCGTCAGTGCCTTGAAAAAACATTCCCTGATGTCACATCTTTGTGGTTAAGGTTTGGTTCGGTTTAGGCACAAAAAGTTTGGGAGTGGGCATGGTTGAAAGGAATGACTGTTAGTAGGAAATGAGAAGTGAAGCAGTTTCCCATATCAAAGTCCAATCTTTAGCTGACCCAGCCAACCCCCCCGACCGTCTCCCTCTGTGGAGGTTGTGCCTCTGTAAGGTCATTATTACATTCTTCGCTCTTGATTCGTAATTCGTAATTTCTGTGGCCACTAGAGGTCTTTGACAACAGTCTTGGTCAAACAGCAGGTCGTACAATTCAGCTTGTTTGAAGCATACTGAGGCCTTAAAAGGAAGTTCTGTGTTCCCATGACATTGTTCTCACATGGCCAAGTGGCTCAAACAAAAGAATAAATGCTGCTTATATCTAAAACATTGCTAAACCTACTTGCAGTTGTGGCAGTTGTGGAAGCCACGTACTGTACACAGTGGCTGAACAACAACAGAATCTATGCTACCCAACACTTTTACAATCATATTAAAGTGCAACATCTTCATTCATTGAAACAAAATAAAAATCTGTGGCTGATTTGTTTACTCAGCTGCTCTTCTACGACACTAAATATTAGAGTCAAGCCGACAGAATATGGGTGGTTTACTTAAGAAGATGAGTACTATTCCGCTAAACATCTTTGCAAACTCCAGCAGTATGAAATTTTGCTACATCCGTTGTTAGATTCTCCACTCTTTACCGCAAGATGATAGTATGAAGGTTTCGTTTGTGCTGTTTTGAGGGACTAGTGAATCTAGCTGCTGATCTTAATGGAAAGCATTCAAATTTTTACTAATCATACAAGAAATCAGAATTATGACTGCTACCAATCCCTGTGATTCATTTCGTGAATTGAATTTCTCTCATAAGAAAACAAAAATGAGCAGCCGTCTAACCCCTACTGTATTTGTGAAAGAGTTGTTGAACACAAACATAAGCTTTTAGATATTTTTAAATGAGCCCTGTTAAGAGGAAATATATTCCCAAAGAGGTGTCACAGGTCGCTGTGGCCAACATCCAGAGAAGAAGAGAGGAGGGGTTAGGAAAATAAAGGCAGGAGTCCTATCTGGGAGACGGGGAGAGAGCCAACAGGTTGGACAACAGGATGGTCTTCAGTCATTTAATGAACCAGGTAATTCATTGGTCAACGTGTGCCAGCGTTCAATTTTCTTGTCCTTGTTTTTGAGGCAGTCAAACCAGTGTTTGAGCCTCTCTCCGTTTGCATTGATACCCAGAGATACACCACCTGAAAGAAGAAACAAGGAGGATGTGAGTCATATGCCGAATGCTCGGCAAAATGTGTGGGAGACTTTGAATGCGTCACAGTATAAAAGAGTGAAAGGATAAGATCATTATAGTGTCTTAGCAACAGCACGGAAACGCTAAGCACAGGTATGACATTAAAGATGTTGTGAAGAGTTTATAAGTCGTGACTAATGGCTTATTAATGGTTTATAAATCATAATATTGACAAACAAATCTCTCTTTGAGGTCCATTGAATGACACAGCAGCTACTAAAAGACCCTTGAGCAGGGGTTGAAAGTACATTTACTTTAGTCTTTGTACATTACCTGAATATTTCAATCTTATGCGAACTGTACTTCTACTACTTCTACTACACATCCACCACTGTCAGATGAGGTCAGATTGTGTTTTCAGCTGCTGTGTTCATGATCAGGAATTAAACCCGAATCACAAACATTTACGAATGTTTCAGAGGCCATATTTTATAGAGGTGAACACGTTACTCACTACTGATTGGTCAGGAAAAACAACCCATCGAAACACATACATAGAGTTTCAGGCTTGGTCACTGAGAGATGAGAGCATGAAATTTGTCCTGCTATTCGAGGTGAAGCAAACTTAACTCAAGGTCCACATGTTAGCTTTTTTACAGTACAGTAGACAACAGCTGGCATGCTCCCAGTTTGGGGAAGCACACAGGTAGCTAAGAAATATCAATAGGGGCAGAAATAAAACATTGTTTTGCCACATAAAAAAGGCAAACCTAAAAAAAAATCAATATCAGTTTTATGTCACTGCCATTTTCTCTTTTTTTCTCTTGCAGAATATGGGAGTTGTTTGTCCACTGCTAATGTAAGTTAGGATCCAAAATTATGTTTAATGTTAAAACACCAAAGTCACAAAATAACAATGGAGGCACCGGTAAACCAGCATGTCCTGTGTTCTGAGAGGTAAAATGACTGTTTTTGTCAAAGGAGTCTGGTGGCTTTGAACAGAGAATAGATCAATATAAACACTTCAGTTTCCTGTTGGAAAGAGCTGTCTGGCGGCTGGGCAAAGTGCTGAAAATACTCTAAATATAGAGTACACTGAAAATGATATTGATTTCTTTTTTTAGGTGACTAAAATTTGTTTTTTGTTGCTGTCCCTGTCAATAGCAGTACATAGCTTAGCTTGTCCAAACTGGGGGTGTGCTGACTGCCGTCTGTAGGTAACACTGTCTATGAATAAGTGCCTCGCACAACACCACTTGTAATGTGATAAATTCTTTTTACTACTTTGACAAAAAAATGATTCCCTAACTGTAGAGGGATTGCTTTGAAATACGTTTGGACATCATGTTTAAACAGAGCACATGATGGGAGGCCGGTTAGTTCACAGCATGGCTCAGTGCTTGTTTGTTTCCCAGCCACCAGCCTCAGAGAGAGCTGTGCAGATGGCAGACTCAGCTGGAGAGAAGGCCAGTGGTGCTGCTGATGCTGAGGAAGATCAGTCAAAGCTTATCCCACGCCGTCGTCATCTCTCATGAAAGCAGAGCTGCCCTGCCACTCTTCCCCCGTGCTTACCTATGAAATCGTTGGACTTTCCGATGTCGTAGTCCCACACGGTCACCTCCAAGGTCTTTTTGGTGAGGTCTGCATATTTGATGTCGTAACAGAACTCCTACAGAAAATGAAAGAGCAGAAAACAAGAGCTCCAGTAGTTCATTTCTTCAGTACGATCATGTATGAAAACAGTTACATTTTTCATCTATTCATATCACAAAGCATGAAGCCTAAAATGCGTCTTCAAAGGTCCTAAACACGTTGAATGAGTTCATTCTGCTTCATCTCTTTCACAACAAAACAATCGTCTGCATGGTGTTGGGTTTGCATAATTATCATTACAAACCTGAATGCATTTGACATTTGTTTCATTTTGCGGTGAAATTGATTCACATAATTCTGAGCGCCTCATTGACTTTTAATTTTTTTGTGTGCGTGTTGTGCCTAAAATAATATGCAGGTTAATGTCGGTGCAATAGTTGCCTTTCCTCACTCTCACATCCAGTCCTATT
Source organism: Protonibea diacanthus (assembly GCA_028641955.1). Classification (NCBI taxonomy): domain Eukaryota; kingdom Metazoa; phylum Chordata; class Actinopteri; family Sciaenidae; genus Protonibea; species Protonibea diacanthus. The sequence goes on from CM053990.1 coordinate 15,043,932, forward strand.
AGTTCAGGACACTTAGACACATTCAATAAACTACAGATGTCAGATGTAACCTGTTTGGAGCACAGAGGGATTAAATGTAAAATACACACAAGGGTACTTGTGTGAATGACAGTATAATCAATAAAACACACTGTCCACTAAATGAAACATTTTTTTTTCTGATATCAATTTGCACTTTATGAAGGAGGAGCATTTATTCTGCATTTCAATCTGTAGTTCAATCAAGGTTGCTACTCCACCTTAATGAAATCAATGCCTTGATACGGAGGAGGACCTCATTGCTCGTCTCTGACAGAAAGGCCAAGAGGCGATGGAGGAATATGGGCGCAAAAAATGTCAGAGGAAATGTCAAGCCGCTGGTCTGTGTCAGTGTTTGGCCAGGGCCGTCTGATCGTATACAGGCGGATACTTCCGAGCCAAGCTACCTTGTGCCATGACGCACTGAGGTGCCTGTTCAGCCTTGAAAACAGGTTTGGCATCCTTCTGCAAAAACACGTCTGAGTCCTCAGGGTTTTTAGCAATGCATTTCTGATTTCAACAGTATTTACAGTCAGTTTTTTGGTTACAAAAGAGGTGTTCATCTCTGAGACCGAGTTGCTCTGGCACAGTTTAGAAGAAAACAAGGGATGAATAAAGATTTTTGGAGTTCAGATGAAGCTATGAAGACTGGTATGAGAAGGTTTTCTGTAGCTTGAAATATGAGCTTGTGCTTGTGAATGAGAGTGAACCAAAACAAACCGAGGGCCATGAAAACCCCAACAATGAGCTAAAAGATGATAAAACACTCTATAGAACTGAGGGGGAACGGCACGGTTTGTGATAATTCTCTATGAATTTGTCAAGATGACACCTTGTCATGCAGTGATTTCTCATTCATACAAAAATATTGAAAACTTTTTTCCCCCTACACAAATATATATTAATGGCAAAAATTAGCAGCAATCAAAGACAACAAAGACAAAAGCACAAATAAAGAAATCACTCATGAAAAACTGAAAACTGTTTGGCAGCAAATTGTACGTTCATGTTGGATCACATCACTCACGGTGAGAACCTGATTGAGAAAATATATTTTTAGAACCTTTAAATGAATGATACAGGCACTGACACATAAGCTCATCAAACAAAGATTTCCAGCAGATGAGAGAAGATATAAAGTATCCGTGCTGCCAGAAGATATCGATGACCTTTGTGACCTACATCTACCTACATCCACAGGCAACTTCAGTTGTGCTGCTCTCTCTCAAAAAAAAAGTAATCTCACCATGAATTTAGAAAAATGTGTTTCTTTTCGATCTGACTAACCTCTCAGAATGGCTTTTGTAGGCCTTGGGGTTACGGAGGTTGCTGACACGCAAAAGCACCGAATAAACCCTCAAGTAGGTGAAAGAAAAATCGTCAAAAAACACTAAATGAATGTGGAGCTGCGAGGTTTTCGAGCTACAGCGGTGGTTTATACCTCGTTGAACTCGGGATTGAGCGTCTTCTTTTTCACAGCCGTCTTGTGCTTTGACTTTTTGTTCTCGTCGGGCTTCAGATACCTGTAGGAGAGCAGAGCAGAGGGGGAAGAGGGGAAGACTTATTACAGGACTTAACAGTGCTGTCATGGAAGAGCAGGGGAAAAAGTACAACAGATTGATTTATTAAACACCTGTACGAGCCTGATGTATCATCTGAAATGCTCATCAACTATGTAAATCCTCATATACAATGTAAAAGCATCATTCTGCTCATTTCTGTCCTCTAGAGGGTGCTGTGGTACCGCCCTCTATCCAGTCATACAGTTGCATTACATTACACACACTACATTATATATCTGACTTTAATAGACTCCACCTGTGCTTTTATTAAACACATTTTTTTTCCACAGTTGGTAATAAATAGATGCTGCTGTGTCACCACCTCTCAAAAACAGGTCTTCTCCATCAAGGCTAACGTCAAACACATGGATAGTTTAACAACAAAATTTAATTTTAGTGTCTTTCTGATAACATTACAGAGGTGAAGACAACCCGCCTCGTAACAATAAAACAGTTTGTCAGTCGATACCTCCACTGTATCACAGCAGGGCGGTATGTAGTTTCTTTAAATCATTAAATATCAATAGGAGGGTTTATGAGTACATTTTTTTTTATCATCTTTACAGTTTTCAAAGGTTACTTAACCACTTCATGTGTTCTAACAACACCGGTCTATTAGGTACAGCTAATACAGAATATAAAGTTAATGTTAAAGCTAATTCAACTGTCCTGTAATACAGCCAATCTTTAATTTAACTAATTTAGAGGACATTGTGGTCATTTTGGAGGCTGTAATTTACAGTGCTGTTTAATTGTGCCGTGTCATGGTGAGAGGTGTTTCCAATATTCAGTCTACTCCAAACTAAAACCTTTAAAACGGCCAAGAGGTTGAACCGAAAATCAACAAGTCTTCACATGGGGGGACTGTATTCGGTTTGTTTAGGTGTAAAAACTGGCAACTGAACCGTGTTGTGAAATGCGATGTAGATCTAAGTTGACATGATTGTGATTGGTGGAGGTGTTGCTGGTGTTCCCAAAACATTGTTTTTACTTATCATTTTGCATTCACTGCAGTCCATGAGTCAGTGGTGAAAACACATTGTTAGTGCTACTGTTGCTCTGGGTACAGGCGTTGGTGTTTATGAATGTACATCCAGTGTGTGAGTGTGTGTGTGTGTGTGTGTGTGTGTGTGTGTATGTGTGAAGGTGGAGCTTTCTGCTTCTGTTCTGCTTTCATAAATGATGCAAAAGGCAGATTGTACTCATATGAGACCCTGCCTGGTATAGTGTATGTTTGGCCAATAATGCTCATTCTGATGTGGTATATTTCAGTGCAGTAAACAATTACAGTTGCTTGTCACATCCCTTTTCTCTTACTTTTACATGCTCACTGGACCCACACACTCTCCAGTTTCCCAAGGTAGCACAGAGTCTTAAAGGGAGGCTAAGTGGGTTATTACTCACATACGTACCCCTGGGGGAAAGAGGGCTGAAATTGTTGATGAGGATATTGTAGTGAACCTAATTGTTGTCATGTAATGGGACTACTGACCCCCAGGCAAAACAAGCTGAGAGTGAAAGTTAGGATGCAAGCAATGCTATTGTGCAATACGATGGTTTTAAATGTTATTGCACTGTGTAAATTGCTGCAATTTTGCCGTACTGCCATTATTATGCTTTTGTTCAGCAGCTGTGCAGTGAAACCAAACATTCATTCTTAAGAATATCTTTACCTCTCAGCTTAATGAAATGCACTTGTCATTGACTGAAGAGCAATGAGGAGGGCATTTACTCCATTGTTTCTCATGCTGACTACCATGTTTGACGAATGTGCGTCTGCAATCTGCATTCATAAAATTAAGAATTTACCCGAAATTATCAAAATGTCAGAGCAAACCATTTGCAGTCGTGGTGGCAGCTGTGACTTGATGCATCAGATAAACTCTTGCTAGACGTGTGCTGCTGACAGAGGAGAGAAATCATGCAGCCATGTCTGTCTGACAGAGTATACATTTCCTTTATTCCCTCTCACATGAGCTTGCCAGTAAATCTATTATCTGTCCTTCAAGCTTCAGGGAGATTTTCTCAACCTCAAACTGTTGGAAAATTGTTGCCAGCCCCTCTCCTCCTCCTTGTGCTTTTGTTCTCAAGGTGTGCGCACCAGAGTCGGAAATTAATTGCACTTTCATTGCTCAGCCAGATGAAAGACTTGGGAAATGTTCAGGTGTGATAAATAGGACTCGCCTTCAAATTGCAGCCCTGCGGATGGCCTCTTGTGCTGTGTGTCTTTCATGCCACTGATAATCACAGGTAGTCTGCCTCTTTTCTGCTAAAACATCAGCACCGCCAGCTAATCTATTTCAGCACTTCTACAGTGCTTTGTACATTCACTAAAAATAGCATGGCCATGACGAGCATCAGCTGTTTTGAAGAGAAATGTTTGTCGAGAAGAAAGAAGTAATCTATCAACAGGTGGCTTTATGTGAAGACAACTCACGTTTGTATGTCACGGATGTTGTAAATGTACAAATCCTTTTTTCAAAGTATATCAATACAGATTTTTGGGAAACCTAAGGATGGCAAAGATACTTTGTTCCACAGTAAGATATCTCAACGAATGCAAGCCGATTTGACATTGCTTCGGTTCAGAACTTTGACTTTGGGCACTCCACTGAGGTGACTGATTTTCTGGTCTGGTATCATGACATGAAGGAGCAGTTTCTTGATTAAAAACATATTAGTCTAATGAGAATTGTGAAAGGAGTCACACCTAGCTCATACAACTCTGTAGGTTGGCAGAAGCATAGGTATTGTCATTTCTCCAATACTCGCACCTATGGAGGGCTATGTTGAGAAAGCTGTGAAGCTTGATTTGACAGTGATCCAACTTGGTGTACAAACTGACATGGATATTTGAAATTGCCAATGCTCACATGTTTTCTTCACCCAAAGGCATGGCTACCGAAGGAAATGGCGGAACATGACATACAAATGGTAAGTACCAGTATATTAATTCACCTGTGCTTCAAGATTGAGGGTGAGAGTTTCTTTGTGTCTTTGTTGGCTTGTCACAGTCCCTCTTTTCTGACTCAGTCTTTCTTGTTTGTGTCTGATTGCTGTTTCTTTATCTTTAAACCTGGCCAAGTAGTTAAAAACATTTCACATGAAACCTCCCAGAATGTAACCTAAGGTCTAGATGGTAGAATTACTTCAACATCTCGAAAACATTAATTTAACTGATTCTCTTTCACATTAAGCCTGATGAATAATAATCTTTAATATGAAACAACTACCTTGATGTCTTCCCAATATTGCCTGATATCATAGTTTGTGAATTCGCTCCGCTCTACTTTCAAAAACCGTGACAAAACCAGGCACCGTGGATAAAACCAGTATGTTAATATGGCAATGCATCAGTGTCGACTTCAAATGTTAGATTCAGGTAGATACATTGGTCTCTAGTGATTGATTAGGGGTAATCGAATCCCCCTCCCCCAGGGAAACTGATTAGAGCGGAAATTTAATGATGCTGGTGAGTCGCTGACCTGCTGGTGCAAACATAAGGTCAGAATTTGTCCTTGTCCTTTGGTTGATAATAATGAATCAATAAAATTGATTGTAGATACTGCAAAGTACTGACGACAAATTTTGTTTTATCTTTTTCTTTCCCCATGAGTTGTTTTAGTGTTGGCTCCAGATCTTAGTGATTAACTTGGTGAGAATAATCTTATTACTACTGATAGAAATGATGGCGATGATCCAACTTCGGTTTTGCATACTGACGTTTTAACGTAGGGGTCAGAGAAGCCATTGGCATCCATGGCGGCGAGGTGAGCACAGCGTATAATGCCCACTACCAGACAAGACTTCTGAGTGTTGTATTTAAGAGAAATCATGATGCGTCCTCGCTCCTCCAGGGACTTGTCTTCTGTCTTGTTGACCTGCAGGAATAGAAATGACAGGATTTTGAAATAACAGTCGACCACATGCAGGTATGTAAGTTACCGAGTGGCTGCCAACCAGGGTTCCCTCTGAGCAGCATCTTTTGCAACTGTTCTTCATGTCTGGCATCATCATCAGTTGGGATTTACTCAAAGCTTTCATTTCCCAAATTCTATTAAACCATGTAGACAACAAAGTCGTTTTTCAGGAAATGTTTTCACTCTGTAAACCATGGATTTAATTAAGTTTTTAAATCCCATGAGTTTGTTTTTTGTCCTGTAAAGCATTTTGTAAAAGTAAGTTGAATTTAAAAAGTCTACAGTGACTACAGCGCTCGTGTTCTTGACAGTTGTGTGTCCTGAAAATCAGCCCAACACTGATTGGCTGATTGATGTCATCTCCGTTGTAGATGGTGAATTAATAGCCTCATCAAAATTAATTTGCCATGTTCTTTAGAGACAAGATAAACAAGTGAAGTGACACATGACCTGTGTGAAGAGTGTGTCAGCGATAAACTAACATCAACCATGCCAATAAAGATCATTTTATTTGAACTGGATTAAAAACATAAAAAAAAATAGTTTGTGTAAATTTGATGTGGGTATTCCAAAAAGGAGATTTGCAATCTAGACAGAATAGTTTACAGTTCAGGACTGTGACACAGAGATTCCTGAGACCCATCTGGGGTTATATCTAGGCAACTAGGTTATATCTAGGTGTTATCTAGGCAACTAAAGTTACTTTAATTAATGTTATGGAAAGTTCACAGTTTTAGTTAAATGTTAATCATCATGTTGTGTTTCTTGATTCAAGTCGTGATTTTTTCTCTATTAAACTAAGACCATGACCTTTACCTAACCTTTACTAAGTGTTGGCAGTAATTAAAGTAGACGACAGACACCTATCCTTATCGTTTGCACCACTGACGCAAAAACCGGATCGCTTTCTGTTGTCCCCAGAGCTGAGCTACGTGAACAAATTATCAACACCACTTTGGAAATAGTAGAGAAGAAAGACGCATGTTCACTTAAGAGTTGAAGGAACAATATGTCAGATATTTCAGAGATTTCATCACAGATTAAGGAAACATGCTCAACAGAAATTCAAGCTTCTTGACAACAGCACTAGTCAATATGTTTCTTCTTTTAAAATTTGCCTTCCGGACCAGGCGGTCGGTTTGTGTCTTGTACTGTGTAATCTGGTCTGATACCACACATGGCCCATATCAACGCTCATTTTATGGATGCTGTAAGATTGTGTTGTGAGAGAGACCTTGACCCACAGTGCATCATGGAAAGTGACAGATATTGTAAAAGTTACCCATCCTACCTGGCGAGAGTGCACCCTAGTGTCGGTAGGGACAATTGGCCAGGTCACATATAAATTACTTGATTATTTCTCGCTTAAAGTTTCTAAAGACACTACTTACAACACCACTGTGGGAAGTTATGAAGTCTTTGAACTCAAGTATCGAAACCATGTCACATAATCATCATCAATAAACAGCGGGACCTACTCGGTTCTTACTGCCAGAGATAGAGGCTGCTTTCCCGGAGTAAGTGAGCCACAGAGTCCATATGGAGGACTTACTGGGTCACAGCGACGTTTAGCTCTAAATTCTCAAAAGTTGCCAAAAACAAGATGACCACATATCACTGTTACAAGTAAGGTTACATATCGTTCCTTTAAATTCACATTGTCACAATTTTATATTGAATTAGGAAAAAGGCAAAAGCTATTAAAATTATGTGCATTGCGTAGTAATAACAAGTAACTACAGCAGGGGTTGACATAGGGTGGAGGGGCGAGTATCTTTAATATTAGAGGAAGATATTAGGAGAAAAAGCACAAGTTTGGTCATTCATTTAGTCTGTATAGAAGTCTCGTAAATCAAGTCTTATAATATTGTACCCGGTGGCAGACGGAATTACTTAATGAAAGCGAGGCTTGGGAGCCAATCAATAGTATCATTGTTCTTTGGCTATTACGCTGTGCAATCAACAGTTACTTCACACTGATAAGTTAAAAGTGAGTGAACATTAAAATTCCTACATTTAGATTTTCATCTCTAGAGTTGAGACTATGTTATTTCAAAAGCGTGGCCTAGGGTATGACTGATTAGCTGATTGATTGGTTGGGTGGTTGAACGCTTGAATAGTGGCTCCTTCATCAGCTCATTCATTCAAGATATTCTGAAGATCTTCAAGCTTGCAGTTCTACCTCCAGCCTTGACACATGGGCCCATTATCTCTGCCTGAAACCAACCATCCGATCAACCATCAATCATCTCAGTTTGATGGCTCAGTCAGTTCTTGCTTAATGGTTAGTGGTGAAGTAGCAGTTAATAGACATCATACCCTTATTATATTGGCATGATTGTCTTTTGTTCTTATACTTTCAGTAATTTGCAGAGGACTTTAAGCTCTTCAGAGAGAAAAATACATAGTTCAGCATATGACTTTTTAAAGAAATGCAGCCCAGGCCTCTAAAAAGCTATCTGAGCTTTGTTTTTCCCCGCTATGACCAGTGACTTAGAAATGCAATTTACCACCAACACTCCCACAGTTGCTGATTGCGGAAATATGCATTGGTTTTTTCTGTGCATCAGCGTTTATTTTAAACCACATATATAGTACAACACCCTCTATATCAGCAGAGAAATTGGACAGGCTTAACAACTTCAAGCTTATCAAGAGCTACTTGAAAGTGCACTGACTAGTGGAAATGCGAGTATTGGGACTGTGAGTTTATTCAGTTTGGTTTGCATGATTTCAAATTGATGTTCATTAGTTTTTTTCGGCCTCATTTAACTTCTCTTTATGACAAAGTGCCAATTTCTTCACACTCACACTAAGCTATAAAGTTAAACTTAGGAGACTTAGGACAAAAAAGTAGTTTAAATGACTTTGTTTCTTTGACCAAATGTAGTTTTGCAGGACTATAATACATAACAATATAATAAAATTACAATGAATGAATCCTTTGGTGATAGCATCTTCCTGTTGTACTGCATGGTGTAGTTCACAAGTTTAAGATTTTAAAATTTCTGACCATGGTATCCCCCAGTGGTTGACATTGTGCCTAACTACTACCACCACACTGGCCAAACCCCAGCTGATCTGGACCTGACCAAAACCCCAATATGTTGCCAGGTTTTGTTTTTTAGTAAAGTTTTATGTAATTTATCAAAGTAATTCTGTGCACATTATCGACATCAGTGGTGTCATGTGTTGTAGATGCACAGTGGGCAAAGGAAAACATTTAGCCAGTGTGTCCGCATTCCTAGTCAGAAGTGGATACCAGATCAAACCAGATGCATGAAAACACTTTCCTTGCTTCCTGATTTGCTGCACAGTAGTATTTCTCCCAGTTTGCCCCTCTTGCTTGGTCTTGCTTGGACTCTAGTCAATACCCTAGGTGATCTCACGTGCAAACAAATAGCTTTTTTAAGCTCTGTGAAAGTTTTACACAATGATTGTTATTTTATTAATAATGATGTACAAAAGGAGGTGCACATACCTGACCTACAGAGTAATATCGCCTGAATCTGCAGCTCCCTTTGGATTTTCAGAGCTTTATACTGAGTTTTATCTTGCTTAGCTGTACAGCCCACAGATCACTCTTTTCGTTCACTCTCACAGCTCTCCTAATGTGGTTTTAAGCTGCAGTAGGCAGATTGGTTTTTAGTGAAAAAGCTCTAAAAACCCACAGTACACAGTCACCATGATGTCACCCATAGGTTTCTGAAGAGCCACTGTAAAAACTCTGCTCTCCCAACTCTGCTGGATCCTCACCTAAAAATGGGCAAAGACTCAAAGTGGCCATGTCCCTAAAATTATGCATAACTTTAAGCCATAATATAATTGAGTTATATAACAATTAACCGTCAGTACAGTTGTCATGAATCAGGAAATTAGGCATGAAGACCCAAACCGATTTTGTACCAGGTTGTAAACATGTTTGTCTAGCTGTGAAGTTGGGCATTTTAACATGGGGGATTAGAGAGATTGTCTCACTTCTGTAGCCAGCCTTGAATAGAAGACACTGAAAGTTTTGGCACTTCTCTGCATTGGCTTCACTTGCCAGCCATGAAGACTGCCACTTGTTTAACACACTACATGATCAACCTACATACATGAACAGCTATGATTTGGCCTTCTGACAGCTGCTGCTTCAAATAATCACGAACAATAATCATCACAAGCTCCAAGCTGTGTTTTTTTGTGAAACTGTTGTGGTTTCACACATCCACAGACACTGATGCCCCAAAACATCATCAATATTCACACACAGTATAAAGAAGAAAAACAGTCAGAAGCAAAGGTCTCTGCAGACATAGACTTGTGTCTCCGCCACAGTCTCGTACTGTGAGTTGGAGACAGTGCTCAACAATCTGTCCAACAGTGTCCACAGCAGGATACTAATCAGATATCACCAGGGAACTGACTCTCGCTACATGAATCACAGATGACTTTTAGAAGACGTCTCACTGGACTTGTGGACTCCATTTCATCTGGCACGCCAACATGTTTCAGCCGCCGCCTTGGTTTACTGTCAAATCCATTTAGTCCTGTCTCCGCTTTTGCTGCTTATCCACGTTTAGGACATCCCACTGTTGTCTCTGCCTCTCTGTCTCCTTTAACAAGATGCACTTTGGGAAGTCTGTGACACACCAAGAGGCTGACAGGAATACAAGAGCATCGAAACAGAGAGCGAGGGTGGAAGTGCAAACCTCAGTCTTCCTGGATGGTATCAAGGTCGGCATAGCTGACAAGTGCAGACATCATTACGGCACTCACTTTTCTATTTCGCACTCGCAGATCAACCATATGGCCTGGCTAGCCCTCTTTCTCTAACAAACAGACACATTTAAAACTCACAGACTCAATTGATTGACTTGATTGATGACCGTTTACTATCATTAATCACCAATAAAAAACACACAATTTTCTGCACCTACATGGCCTCTGCTCTCCTAGACTAAGGTCTGCTCTCTCTCCTCGGCTCCTATGAGACTCCATTTCCTATTTCCATCAATCTGCTCGAACACTAAATCAACTTACATAAACAAACACACTGCTGTGCAGTAGTGTTTGTCTAATATTTTCAACCTAATTGTACCATTGCCTTGGGGAAAACTGAATTAAGATTGGCTAGAGGATGTCCATTAATTGAATTTAATGCACAGTACAACCGGACACCTCCGACTTGACTGTCTGAACATCATTTTAAGTGAATGTAGCTGCAGAGCTAAATGATCGACTGAGATTTGCATCAGTTGCTCTCTGCTTTGTTTCATTGTTTTCTGAACTCTACATACTGGCAACAAAGCAGCACACAGTATTATTCCAAGTGTACTGACTGGGTTCCAGGCATTACTCAGTCCCTGAGGGGTTACCAGGGAAACAGAGATATTAGCAGGAAAAAAGTTCAGGTGATATCCTGGGATAAATGGGAGTTTTCCATTTATCCCAGGAGTGGTCCAGATTTCTGAGCCATTAATCAATTCCAGTTTCTTAACCTACAGTTTAAAATGGTAAATCTTAATTACCCGCCACAAGTGTTTCCCTCTTTGTCTATCCTCTTACTAAAGCAGTAGTACAATGAGAAACCATGACATGCTTAAAGGAGCACAGGTCTTTTTCTGTGCCACATGTCATTAGCAAAGCTCTTTGTAACAATGCGTGGGTAGTTCAGGATACAAGGCTGCAAATGTGTGTAATAGAGAAGCTGGGCCAAAACGCATCTCCTGCCAATGTCCTGGTAGGATCCCTCAGATCAACACCTTTCAGAGAACAGTGGGGTGCAGACTATTGTGCTGATGCAAGAGAAGAGACCATGGCTTACAGGGCACTGGCATTCAGTCTGCACACGCAACACAATCCAGGTTTGTCTCCAAAATATTGAATATTTATGTCTAAACTAAAAAATAAAGTTAAAAGGAAACATCTTCTGAATTAAAGTCTGACTGATATGGGTTTTTTGAGACTGATAATATTATAATTTTAAAGGGGGAAAAAGTTCACAGATTAAAAATTTTGTGAATTTTTGTGCTATTATGAAATCAGACCTTATCTATGTGGATTGTGCATCAGTTTTCACCAGTATAACTTTGCAAAGGTACGTACAAGGCTGCTTTCTTCAACAAATAACAAAACAAGACAAAAACACAAGTTTCATGTGATGTAACCAAAACCTTTTTTTCATGTATTCATGTTTCATATTCATCTAAACCTCCATCACTGCTAAGAGGCTGATGGAGGTTTTCAGTGCCTTTAATAGACAGAAAGACAGTGAAGACAGATTTTTTTCCTCCGTGGACCATGAATATTCACGGAAAATTGGTTCAAGTGCTTGGAGTTGCTTATTGCCAACTCCCACTAGTTCCCCAGGGACGCTACAGACAGTCATGAGTCATGTCCTCTGTTAAATATGCCAGTCACTTCTTTTCACTTAGCAGTGGGGAGTGTCTACACTGAGCACTGAAAGCAGCCGTAATCAATAGTTTCATATTAACAATGGAGATTTATGGCTCCTTTCAGCTCATTGTTTTAGTTTTATGGCCCGCAACTTTACTGTTGTGGTTCACTCTCCCCTCTCTCATCAAAACCTCTTACGGCAGACAGACACATTTAATGACTATTTGGTGAACACGGTGAAGCATTTAGCAGCCAGATATTTCCCTCAGAAGCTGGTGGAGACCAACAAAAGTGAGTGAAAATTGGACTCACACTCACTTAAGCATTCCAGGTTTAATATTCAGAGAACTTTCTATTGATTGTTTATGCAATGAGAAGAATTGGATCCCTGACTGGCTTCCCATTGCAATTAATGGACACAGAAGCCGAATGAACAAGTGTCCATATGATCACATTTTTACTTCTTGTCAAAATACCCTGCTGGGGATCAAAGATTCTCATCCGTAGGCGACTAATGGGCCATAATCTTTCGTGTGCCCTCTCCAACAATTCAGCACAGTATTATCATTACTTCAGCTTCCAGGGTAGACAAATTAACTGCTTTTAAACACTGGATTTCATGCACTACAAAGAGACAAAGTGCTATTCCAAAATTGGTGGTCATCCTTACAGTTAAGCCTTTCATTGTCCAACTGAGCTTAGGGAATAGAGAAATGTACTGCACAGAGACACAGATCCAAGATTCATTGCCAGATTTGGCTGCCTACAATGCTTGAGCCCTCTTGCTTGTGTACTGCTGCCAACGCCAAGGGCAGATCCAGAGTCGAGCATGGCCGACACATCCATTAGATATAAACGGGTGAATGGTCACAATGTTAGTAAGGACGAAGCTATCTAGGTACCAGGAGATTACCAAAATACAATACACACGTGAACTTGTGGTGACGGTGACAATGGAGGCACTATTTTAATGTCCTTGAGTCGGTTTCTGTGTAAACTTGAATAGTCCGGTCCCCACAGGTTCGCTGCTCATTCATGGGTGCTGGCATACATTTGAACATGTGTAATTAGATTAGTTCCCTTCCATTACTTATGTTGACAAGGATTACTTCCTAATCTACTACTTTTTTTTTCATGATAATCAATGCTCTGTTAACTCATTAAAAGTGTGCCTGGTTTAACATACAGTAGACAAGTGATCCACTTTGTGGAGGACTTGGTGGACAAAAAAAGAAAAGCTGTCCCTCCAAACAGCCTTGCATTTCTGGCAATATTGCCATCACTTCAACTTAAAATATACAAAACACAAACACGTCTGTGCAGCTGTGAATAGCAAAATCAAAGTTGGTGTCATCTGCAAAGAAAAACACTTTTGTAATAAGAAGAAATGTGGCCTTTAATTAAAACAGCAGCAACAAAAAGTTACAAAAGAAACCAGCATCCCACATGTTGTAGAATAGATACAGTACACATGTAGTTTGTGCAAATACTGTTTATTTTTGGCCTGGCTGCATCAATTTCTTTAGTATAAGGTGCAATATTTCCAATGTTTGATTTTGAAGTATTTAGATTACATTACATGTTTTTGTAATACAGTGGATTATGTTACTAATTACAAAAATTGCTACAGTATGTAATTCCTATTCATCAACATTTCAAATCTTTCTGGTTTGGGTGCTTTAGCAGCACTATAAATTCAGTTCCCTGTTCCAAGCGATTTGGCTGATTTACTGATTAAGGAGATATCTCAATTAAAAACGGTACACACAGTGTTCTGCATTTCTTTAACCACATTTCAACCTGTGACAGGCCCATTCCAGTGTACTGACTGGCTGAGTTGTTTATGAGCTGGACAAGCCAGTCAAAATGCTCCACTGTCAGGCCAAAACCATCAATAAGACGCTGTTTGCAGCCGAATGAGATGATTGAATGGTTGGCACTCTATTCTCCCTAGCCCAACATCCTGTTTTCAGACAGAACAGCTTATCTACCTTTTTAAGAACAAGCGGAGCATAAAGCTTCCTGTGTTGAACTCTTCCCTTCTCTCTAACCGGCCACGGCCATAGCTTCACTTTTCCTTGAAACATTTCTATGTGAAAATTGCCAAACTGTACTTTATATTCTATTGCTAGGGTGAGACATATGACAGGGTGGTGCAAAGTAGCAAAGCAACTTAACTGAGACAGAACAGACAACCCTAAAAATAATTGAGTTATGGAGTTTGACACAAACATATGCTCTAAAAGCCACTGCATGCTGTGATGGTCTGAGCTACCAGAGCTACTCTAAGGAAGTAAATCTATCCACTCTTTGCTGCACATAGCTGCTGGAAAGCTGGGGGCAGCTGCGGTTTAATGCAGGTATACCTTCAGTTTTCTAAATCATTTAGCATTTAGTTACGGTGATGCTATGGATTCAGCCAGAAGCATCATGTAATCCACTGTCAGGATGTGCTTTATGTGGTAGAAGCTATAAATGTACTTGACTGACAGCCTCAGTCAAGTATATTCATAGTCTGACAGTAGTGCATTACAAAATAATTGTCACCCCCACTACTGATTTGAAGTCCAACAATCTAATCACTTCATTTTTGTTATCATTTGACCTGCATGTCACCAAACAGCAAGCTAGTTTGAAAGATGAAAGCTTTCATTCAGTGGCTCAAATATTCACATTACTTTGATTTTGTCAGGAGAATATTGTTGTCAAATATAAATTATGTGCATGTAGTGGTATTGGCAACTCTTTCCAAAGAATAAGCCAAGAACAACTTTGTTTTCATCAGGGTCATCAGTCTTTTAACCAAAATTGATGAACCGATTTATACCTCAAAGGTGTACAAAAATCAAGTAAAGTCAATTTTATTTATACAGCCTAATATCAGAAATCATTAATATCCTTCAAGGGGCTTTACAATCTGTAGAGCATACTGTATTCTTTATACTTAGCCTGTGATTCAGCTGAAAAACCTCTTTAAAGAGCAAGAGAGCTGGATCCTTCCTCCAGGACTGACAGTTTTACCCACTTTTTTCAGTCTATAGTTTCTGCTGACACTATTACTCTGTAATCACTGTATGACAAATTCTAACCACATATTAAAATAAGGCATTTTGACTAGGCTCTATAAATCTTGACTTAAAATGGTGCTTAAAATGGTGAATGCACCGTGGTTGTTTGACACCAGTTATCCGTAAGCATATTTTGCATTTTGGGATTCTATTTCACACTCCCACATAGACAACAAAGCGGAGCAACAGAAATTTGTCTTTCCAAATACGAGGCAGTGTTCTATATGCCAAATACAGACGTTATCCTTTTTTTTTTCTTTTCTCTTTTTGAAAACATAAACTGTGTAGGCAATTTGAAAAGGATATTCAGTCACAGTTCAATGACACTCCACTCTACTCCTGTGATCTCACAACACCTAATCCACTCCTGAAACCCACTCATGGGCTCAAAACCCAGTCATATAATCTGTTGTTGGTTGAAAGTAAATTATGGATACTGTTGTTTGTACTGGTGTTTGTCTTGCAATTACCAACAATGGAACACTTTGCTGTGCCATGTTAGGATGTATGTTTTATCTGTTTTATGTGCAGAACTCATTTGGAGATTAGTTATTTTATGGTATCTGAATTTAGTATTATGGGTACTTAAATTTGTTAAGCTACATTAAAAAAGATTACACTCCAGCATATTTTCAATTTTTACTCTCTGTAAAATCACTGTTATAAGGGATACAGCTGTGCAGAGTACCCCTCCGAAGAATTAATGAAGACTATTGCATCAGAAAATTGAGGAATATAGCCAGTGAGATATGAGAAACCAAGCTGAAATATACCTGGTAAATCTATGTTTCTTCATTAAAAATATCAGTTTATTCCCCCTTCAAGCATCTAATTTATTTATTTTATTTTATATTAACGTTATTATAACAATCTCTTGACAATAAAACCAATTTAGGTATTGGATTTTTACCTGTACCACTGATCACATCACTGGGTTATTTAATTAAGATGAATGTATTAGAATATACTCTACTGACAGTCACATGGCACTAACTGATAGAGAAGATACACATTAAGGACAGAGGCTTGCTGCTCTTTATTTCCCTTCAGAGAAGGGCTCATAGGTAATACAAACCACTCGGCTGTGAAATGTAAAATCCAGGGTTTACATAATATTCTGTGATGAAATCTGGTTTGTATTAAATATAGATTTTTTCTCTTACTTAGCAGTCCTTGAATAGTAATAGTAATATGGTAACTGGTAGTGACTTCCTGATTGGTTTCTTGTCTGACATTTAATATAAATCTAGACACAGAGCACATTTTTTAATTGGGTTAACTCCTTATATAATATGTAACATGATTGTTTTTGACTCTGCAGCAAGGAGTATAAGATACAGTACAGAATGTTTTATGAATTGGAGATATTAATTCATGGTCTGCTCAGTGTGTCCGCTGAAGCCATGCCCACTCGTGGGAGCAGTCAAGCAGCTATTTGGGGTGCAGGAGTACACTCGGGGTGCCCTCAGTGTGTCATCGAGCTGCCCGTTAGGACTGCCTAAAAAATCCTGGACTGAAAAACAGTTTTAACCTCTAACTCCTTGTTCAAGGTCTTTTCACGTTTTCAGCAACTATTTTCCAACATATTCAGTGTATTTTTAAAGAGTTGCCTTCACACAGACTTCAATGTAATAACTGTTGAAAAGATCATTTTAAATATACATCCGATCATGCTTACGGTATCTAAAACTGCTGTGTGGCACATTGGACTTACAGGTAACTGTTTCTCCAGGCAGTTGTTGAAGTTTTTGATTTGGTTGGGCTTCAGCTTCTTGAGGGGGATTCGCGTTTCCCCGATGAACTCGTTGTGGCGAAATTTGTCCTCATCACACACCGAAATCCTGCGGGGAAAAGAACAGAGCAGGCAGAGGAGGAGATGAATGAAGTGAGGCTCAGGTTAAGGTTTTGTTGCTGAGCAGAGGCTTAAAGCCATAAAACCATCATCCTGCATCACATGGATTCAAGTCTTACCCAAATCTTCAATTAACTATAGAGCTACTACTCCCACTGACTCTCTGAGACTCATAGCACTGAAACAAAAAGCCCTAGGAGTTCTGCGGTGAAGGACTTCATAAGATTTGTTATCAGAAATGACAGTGACAGAAAATGATGAGATAATTATGCTTTAGGAAGCATTCAGTCATGTATGGATCAAAAAACTACCCTAAAATGAGAAGAAATAGAAAAATTACATTATGGTTAAATCATTTGAAACCCAATCACGACTTTAACTCCAATATATTTTGCTGTGCTCATCTTATTTACTCAATTAGTGCAGCTTGAATTGAATTGTGCCACGGTGCACAGTACAGTCGGCTTGTTTACTTATTTGTATTATCTATTTCCACCGAACACATAAACACAACCAACATCCTGTTCGCAGACAACATCCTTTTGAAAACATCGGCGCATGTTTGCCGGCGTATTCTTTGATCAGTAAAAAAGAAGACTCATTATATTACAAAGTGTAACTGCCAACAAAAGATAATGATTGATGGTAAACTGAAAGGCAACTCGTATTTCTAAACCACAAGGACAAAGGCGCACATACAGTACAGCTGAGCTTCAATTTTACTTTCCAGAGTGGAGGAATATATTCCTCTCTGCCATTTTATTAAATCTATAATGAATGTCAATTATTGGTGTGGGACCACGTTGCTCTCAGGTAGATCTACGTCTTCATAAATGCAGCGAGCAGCCTCTATATAAGCACTCACAGCTCTGACATGACATGATTCGCACTCATGTCTACATCGGGCTCACATAGTGGAATACTGGCTGTTTCAAGTGTTTTTCTCTGCATAATCAGCCGCCATGTGGAGGAAAACATGCAGCCTTTGTGGACCCGATGGCATGAGTAATACGTATTAGCATTGTAGAGGATGCAGAGTAATCAGAATCCCAGTGAAACTCAACAGATAAAAACATATCTTATCTGCTACATGGCCAGGTGGTGCTGAATCCAAATTTCAATTTACAAGGAGAAATGAACAATGTTGTGTGGTAATGTGGATGCCTTTTTCACAGTATTGTTCCTGGAAAATGGTTAATCAAGACGCTGTTACGTGAATAGATTCTCATCTCTGAGAAGTTGCAGATATTACTGACGTTCATTGTTGTTATGGTACTCCGTGCAGTAACAATAGTCATATTTTTCCTGCTCTGCAACACAAAATAACCATAATATATTCACAGAGCGCTGATAAGGTTACAGTGATTACTTCACCAGCTGTGAGATACAGTACGTACGACTTCTGAGGACTGAAGAATTAATAATTACATTGAAAACAATGCAATCAAATTTGTATTATATGTTGATTAAAACATGTTATGATGATTACATGAGCACATTCCTCAGCCATTAATCCAATAAAGCTCATAATTCATGAATGGATGAACATGCATTTTTGGTGTTGTTGTAGACAGAACACTACCAGCTTTTTCAGTTCATTACCAACCAACAACAACAAGTGGTGTTTCATGCACTGGGTGCTATATATATACATACAGTAGTTTACTGTACCGAGCAGTATATAGATCAACACTCAAAGGTGAGTTGATTAACCTGACTGTCCCAGATGGTTTATTACCATTGACAGTATAAATAATATATAGACCGCCTTGGTCTATAAAATAAAGCCAACATAGAAGCGTCTTAAACTTGCTTTCTTTCTAATGACCAGCGGGGCGCACAACAACAAAAACATCAGATTGCATGTAAGCTCATGAGATCTTGATTTATTACCTCAGTAAACCGTTTTCTTGTGGGTTTATAGTCTCAGTCGCTAGTATCAAGTCTTCTTCCATAAAGCAGGATGTTTATTTTGTAAGTCGTGATTCCATTTAGACTAAAACTTCTCAGTGAGTGTGTGCCACCACATGGACCCAGGTTTCTGAAGAGCCTTTGTGAAGCTCAGAGTGTGGTCTGGCTCTGGCTGCCGCCAACTTGGCAGTCCTGCCTCCTGTCTAATCTAAAATGGGCAAAGAGGTGGAGCAAGAGTGGAACTGAGACCGGCTCAATGAAGCCTGGATGCTCAAACATGCCACCTGTAACGGCACTCACCTGTCAACTAAAGCAGCCACGCTGTTAATTATCCATAACTCTAACCCTGGATTGAATGGGTGAGTTAAAAAGAAATTCAGGCTCAGTAGAGATGTCATGAACGGAGATCAAAACCTTCTTTTTTGTTCCAGGCTGTAAACATGTTTGTTTCTGCTGTGAAGTTGGACATTTTGATGTGGACACAGAGACTGACTTGTTCTGCAGCCAGCCTCAAGTGGCTGCTGGAGGAACTGCAGGTTTTGGTACTTCTCTGTTGGCTTCACTTCGCAGTCACTGAGGTTGTTGCTTGATTGTGAAACTCAAACTGTCAAACTAGGCGGTGCTGAATGAATGTCTGCAGTAAACTTCAATCCATTTGATACTTCGTTTTATTTAAAATCACAAGTGTCAACCTCATGGTGGCACTAGAGGAAATGATAGAGAATCAAGTCAGCGCGATTCATAAATGTCATAAATAAGGGTGGTGCATAAATGTGCACAAAATTTGATGGTAATCCATCCAATAGGTGTCGAAATATTTTGGTCGACAGAGACAGACATTGCCTAAAAATGCCTGTTTTCCTCTGTATACAACAAACATACAAACTGTTGGGTGATATTATGAGCCTCTGGCACTCACAGGAAGTCACAACTAAGGTACAGGCACACACCGCCCACACACACACACATACTTAGATGCTTGGAGGGGGAAACAGAAAACTAAAGCAAACTAAAATCCTCCACTACACACGGCCCACTTATCATTGGGATGTACAGTATGCTGTACTGTAGCTACGAAAGTGACTGCACATGATTACATAACCTACTTCCACCACGGAGTTAACACTTTGATAAAAATAAAGGAGCAAAGAACAGTGAAGTAACACTTCTTTGCATAACAGTGTCATATTTATCACGGGAAGAACACTTTTCTGTTCCAGGTTTTAGTCTATTCTCAGGTGTTGTAGTGAAACACAAATAACCAACAAACAGGAAGTTCAAAGTGCTATTTGGAGATTACAAACAAAGGATTTCCTGGCTGCTAGACCAGTCGGGGATATCACATGTTCAGGTTCGCCCTGGCATTCAAACATGTTATAATGTTTGGCATAAATTGTAGTGAAACGAAACACACAGGGTAAATAACATCACAATCTCTGGCTAAACTGGATGTTGTCAAATAGAGGCTGTAATAAAGTGATTTACCTCTGGAGTCCAATATCACTGCTCCAGGAAAATTTCTACACCCTTTCAAAACAGATCTAGCCAAGACGAAAAAATGTCAAAACAAGGAGAGGTGTATTTCCTCATTTTCTCTTCTTTGTTTGTTTGTTAGTTTCTTTCTTTTTTCTTTTATTCCTCTGATTTCCTTCCATATTTTACCCTCTGTTTCAACTCCTCTTATTTGTTTTTTCTTTCTTTTCTTTTCTTTTCTTTTCCCTCCCTCTCTTCCTTCCTTCCTTCCTTCCTTCCTATTTTCTTTTTTCACTCTTTCTATCCTCCTTAGTTTTGACTCGTTACCTTCCATATTTTCTATTCTGGTCCCTTTCTTACATTCCTTTCCTTTCATGATTGGACATGCCTTCCTTCTCTTCACCTTTGTTTCTTTACTACATTTGCTCTCTTCCTGACGTTCTTTCCACTTTCTTTCCATATTTCTTCATTCCTTCCTTTTCATTTTCAGTCTTTTATGTTTCATTATTTTCTTTCATTATTTCTTTTCATTACAGACACACACAGGGCATAGAGTGAGAGAGTACCTGAGTGTTTTGCGGACCATATCCTCGTCGGTGATGCCATAGTAGGTCAGGGTCTCGCTCCACACAGGGTTGAGTGTGTTGTGCAGGGTCTTGGTTCTAAGTTTATTGGCCTGAAAGACAAACATAGAGGTTGGTCGTTTAACAGGATTGAACATCATGATTGACTAACTACTGGCTTCGCCCCACACCTAAAGAGAGCTCATCCTTCAGGTGTCAGATTTCATTGAAATGCTGCCAGAATTATATAAACAACCCTGAAAATGCACAAAGCCGCTCCGCCCTGGTAAAATTTGTCAATGCATTGACGTCTGGTGGCACCCATGCAAACACAAGCTCGCTGCTGCATATTGAACACTGTGGGGAATGAAAAATAAACAACAGGCTGCATTTGCATGAAGTGACAAGCATAATCAAAACAACGCAGGACGTGAATGATGCTGAATAAACTGACGTTAAAAGGTAGTTACAATAGCTCAGTTCAGGCTCAGTTTGTTTCTGTTTCCGTCCGCACTGCATTTTTTTGAGAAAATAATGTTTCATTCATAGATCTGACTGACAATATGAAAAGAATACACTCATACCAAAGGTACAGGCTGCAACAATTCAGGAACCACATAAACCTTAAGCAATTAATAACTTAGGTCACTGATAACTAATACATACAATGATGCAACGACATATCTTCAGATCTATAGAATAAAACAGACACCTAAAATGTACAAAATACTGTAATAATGCAATATAAAATAAGCAACATTTATCAATAAGAAACATTTCATTAAGAAGATCAGACAACAAACAGAGGGCAACAGCTACCCTGGCTCTGTCCAAAGGGAATAAAACTGCCTACTAACACCTCTAAAGGCGTCTCATTGGATTATGTATCGTTTTTTTGTTCACACAAGCATGGTGTAAAAACACAGTGATGTAAAAACACTGTTGTTGAATAAGGGGGGAGCCACACGTTCTAACTATTTCTTGAAGATCAACAGTTTTTACCACTTTAATGTGGCGTGTTGGCTAAAGCGCCAGTTGGCAGATACAGGAATGATGGTGCAAAACCTGGCAACCTCAGTGTGACAACAAGAGCTCAGCACAGTCACTGTGTCCGCCAAGGAATAGTTACAGCTTTTACATTTAACGTGTGAGCTTTGGAGGTGTTAGTAGGCATATTTTTTAAACTTTGTAGAAAGAGAGGCTAGCTGATTTGTCTTGTATTCAGATAAAGCTATGCTAGGTTAAACACAACCTTACTTATGTTATAGACAAGAGATTGAGTCCTCTCTTGTTGCAGTCAGAAAGGAAGCAAAATGTCCATTTATGTTTTCAAAGAAAAAACAATAGTGAGAATTCAATGTCACAGTGCAAATGAATCTGTTTTTGGTGTGTATGTGTCATCTTCTTGAAGGCTGAATTGGTTGCCAGCCTAGTCCAAAGCAATGGACCAAGATTTTGGCACTGAAAGCATTGTGATTTGTAGTCTGAGTAATATTTAATTGGTCAATACTACTGCAGGTTTTGGCTGCAACAGCGACAATAAATGTGTGCATCAAGTAGCTAATTGCAATGCAAGAAGTCTTGGCCTGGATATCCATTATCTGGCTACACTGGAAGCCCTGGAACATTGGCCACTGCTCCCAGTGGCTAAACTGTTGTCAAATGAACGCTGACAAATTCCCAAATCGAGTCCACGGTGATGGCTCAAGAAGGACAGCCATCAAGAGATGGAAGGAAGCAACCTGGTGGAGCTGACTTTCGATCTTGGACTTGCACTCCTCTATTAGTAGGACACTGACTGTACCCCTCAACATTCTTGACAGAGTAATAAGAGTATTGCCATAAGATATTTTTTGCATTTTAGTATATTTATATGAAACAACACACCAAGCTTTTAAACTTTTTTCTGGTATAGTCAAATCATGAAGACAAATTACATGAAGACAAATCACAAAAAACAAAACAATGAATGTTAGCCAGAGGAATATTTAGTTAGGCAATATGTCAGAATAAAAGGTTAAAACAATCACCGATATTGATACGTATAGGGAACCTTAAAAAAGGAACACCACTGTTCTGTTGAATAATCACAGACAATATTGGAGTAACTTTTTTTTATTTGTTCATCTCTCTCTGGTGTTTCCTCCACAGGCTGCTTTTAGCATAACACACCAGAATCTCTAACCATACTGTCAGTAATGGAGTTGCATTGTGGGTGACATAGGTGCCAGGTTTTGGGGGGAAAAAAACCCAAAACTTTGGGTGTTTCAGACAAAAAGTCAGTGAGTGGCTTGATTGTCAAGAATTGCATCAATAGATATCAAAGACTTACAGCATTCTCGCTGACTTACTATGTCAGAGTTGCAATTACAATTACAATCCAGCGAGGTGATGAAAATGACTGTGACAAGCAACATGGTTTTATCAGTGTAACACTGTGCAGGGAAATCCTCCAAGCACACCGCTGAACATAACAAGATGAGGATGATGATACTGTGTTGTGAGACATCGGTGAGGACATGCGATTCTGTTGAATTTAATCAATTAGGTGGTGTTATTATTTGCAAGTCTGATGGCAGGGTTCCATATAATAAGGCTCTCTGATTGTTTCTCCCTCAATCAGTGGTTGATTCCCAGAGGAAGGGCGCTGAATGGGCGCACACTCACACACACATTCAAAATTGTGTTTTAAAGGCTGGTAACGAGATTTTGTGCGAAAATGCAAACAACATATATATATATATATAGATTTTTTTTTTGTAGCCTAATTAATTACCCTTTGCAGGTTTTCTGTCTTGTCAGAGTAAAACGTCTCTGAAAAAGCACTTACAGCAATGCATTGAATCTAATCAGATTAAGAGAAACTCTGTGGACGGTTAATATGTCAGAATGAAACCAGGTTGGACAAGCTGGTGGTTTAGGGGTCTAAAGTGCTGAATGTCTCCAGTTCAAATGAGATTGAAATTAGACGAACATCAACAGGATCAACATTTTGTTGTTCTGTTAGGACAGGGAATTATGTCCATGGGACAGATGTTACACTTGCAAATGATGGTTAGGATGAAACATGCAAGTAAATAAAATCAAATACCTCTCCCTTAAACTGTACCCTAGAGTGCTATCACACCCTTTCAGCTGCCTGTTCTTTTGTATCTGCAGGTAACTTTTCCTTGTAGAGGGAGAGTTTAAGTGCAGTTAGTGTCCTTTGGCACCTTTGTGTATTTTTTTATATTGCAATATATAAATAATGTTTCTGATCACTGGCTATTACTATCACAAGTCTCATTAAGCTTTAAAGCACTCTGAAGGTGTGTGGTGAGTAGATTGATGTTGATGTTGGGTGTTCTGCTGTTGGTGGTTTTCTATTTATTTATTTGTCTGACAAACAAATATGGAAAATATGGTGATTTTACAAGAGAACTAATAGATTAAATCAATCAAGCACCACTCCAACATACCAAATTGTCCTCTTAAAAGCACACACCTGCTGTTGTTTGGTGGCAGATTTGTAATTATGTGCAACTGAACTCACAAATTAAGCCAATCTAGACTTTCCTAATGTGCTGGAAGGCAGTCAAATGTAGATATTTACTTCATAATTAACACTAAAAACCCATTGTGTGTGTGTGTGTGCGCAATTTCAACCTCCCAATGAAGCAGTATTTCACTCCAACCTAAATAAATACAAAGATGCATAATGTATGTGTGTAATATTGCACACAGAAAGGAAAAACACACAATGGCTGCCCGAGCCATTCGCTGAAGGACTGCTGTGCGGTGAATATTGAAAGGACTTTG
Source organism: Protonibea diacanthus (assembly GCA_028641955.1). NCBI lineage: Eukaryota > Metazoa > Chordata > Actinopteri > Sciaenidae > Protonibea > Protonibea diacanthus. The sequence continues at coordinate 15,068,478 of CM053990.1, forward strand.
CTGTGACGCGTAACAACAAGGAGCGGAGAACAACAACATGCAGCATGAAGATGCTGTTTGTAATGCAATTTGTCCATAAAAAGACAATACGTGATATTGTATCTGTCCCTCCAGCTACTTCATCACTGTCTAAAGCAATGTTCCCATCCACAATGAAGGTCAAGGTGATCTAACTGTTAGGGGACACCTTGATTATTTCAAACACTCCCCATGGCAGTTACAGTACTAAGTGGATTGTTGGCAAGATGGCAAAAAAAAAGCAGAAGTGACCAGTTGAATTACAATGTTGTCGAGTTACATGTGGGCGGAGATGTCAGTAAATCACAATGAAGCGAGTTGACCTAAAGTTATGACTCAACAAGTATTTAATTAAAGGGTTTCAAAGCCTTGCAAGGCGCAGATTCTTGAAATGGCATAATGAAAGGTGGCTGGTTTTAACTGGGGTGATGAAAGCAGCGAATTAAATAGATAGAAGAGTGAACCTGCAGTCGAGATGGAGTTTTCTCTTCCACACGTGTGATCAGCATTAAAGGGGAAATAATTCACCTCCGCCACCTGCTCACAGACGGAGGGCAGCGCAACAAATGAGCAGCGAGTGGTAAGCGGCGTCACAAGTCATTTCAGCAGGCAAAGTTAAAAAGCTTTGCTATCAAGCCAATTATTGCAGTGTTTTTGCATGGACCTCTGGCTTTGCGGGGATTAGCCACAGGTTTGTGTGGCAAGTGTGAGAGTTTTTATGCGTGCTGCTGAACATAACCAATCTAAAACAATCAGAAAATATAGTTGTTTTTTTTCTCTGATTCGCCGGGTTTACCATGCAGCACTCCCTCTCCTCGTTCATCCTTGATGTTGGGGACGTCGCTCATCCACCGATGTCTCTTTCTCTCTAAGAAACACTAGAGGAAACTTGCAACTCAGATACACCGATGCTGGGTACACAAAACAAACCAAGCAAGGACACAACTGGGAGAGTATCATAGTTAGGTCCATGTACTTTCTCAGTGATATTTCAGGCTCAGTGTGGAGGAGTTTGATCTCTGCTCAAACCAGGTTTGATTTACTGTAAAAGGGCCCCTAATGGAGATATAGAGGGAGGGAGCACAGTTGAAACACGGACTAGTAGGAGAGAAAATAATTGGGCTGCTGTTTTGGACAGTTTTTTAATCACAACACAAATCTGTAACTCAACTAGCCAAAAACTCTTATCTTTATTATTTGTTCAGATAAAAATGGGTGTAAGTAAAAAAGTAAAAGTAAAATGTTTTTTTCTGCACATTTCATGCTAAATTGTGATTATAAAACAACTATTATCACTGGCAGAGTGAAATATTTAGATCGAAAGTGATCAAAAGAATAAAAAAAATGTCAGTCTGTTCACTGCTCATCACTGCATTGTTCACCGCAGTGTGACGCTGAATTGCCTTTCTACTAAAGTAGAAAAATCATCTGCAGCCCCACTACTACCCTCACACAAATGACTATGACTTCCTTTAGTGTTTATGTACAGTACTTCCTCTCTATACACACAAATATGTTTTGTTCACACCACTATTTAAAAGTAATGTTTCATGTTCTTTTATCAGAAGATTTATATCACTGTATGCGCTGCGTGAATCTTCTCTCGTGGCCCAAGGTCTTTAAATACATTCGTGTAGTAAAGAGCAGAGACTTCTTTAATGTTCTGTTTTAAAACTTGTGAACTGACTTAAATAATGGACCACTTTTGTCATTTATCCCAAAGTGACACACCAAATGGCTCCGCAAAGGTCAAACACGATATAAAGCCGAGGTGTTTGCATGTTAGTATATCATCAAGTTAACAGCCAAGGCGGCTGACCTTGCCGCGAGGAGCATTTAACACTTGGTGGATTTTAAGTTCACATCCTGCTGACAGACAAGCCATCATGACCATCAGATGAAATGATACACGGTTCACGCTTTTAATACTCTGCTTTCAATTATGTATTTGGAATATTAGTTTTGGCCATGAAAATATTCATTTGCCGAATATGAAAACACAGATTTCATTTCAAGGTAATCTGAAAAAAAGAGCTGTTTGGTGTCTCTGAGCATACAAGTATTTACTCCTACCTGCTCAAGCATTGCTTTTATTGCAGTTTATTACATAATTCAAAATACAATATACAATAAACAATGTTGGAGTTTTGTTCTTGGTGAATCAATTTTAGTCTCCCCAAACAGATTGATTTTCTAGGCTACCGTTAGTCTTTAAAACAATCAATCAGCTGCTGAATGTTAATTCCTGCCTGTAGGCCTTCCTAACCCTCTTTCATTAGCATCATGTCACAAAGTTGAGCCATAAATACTTAAGCAATACAATATTATCACAGGTATCAAAAGTATAAATGGCTTAGATATATCTACTGTATGCCAAAATTGTCAAATGCAACAGTTAATCACCTTGTGATCCTGGGAAAACATCATCATTTTTACAGTATTTAATCCCTGCCGGTAATCGACAGTTTAATCTGGAAAAATGAATGGCATTTCATTGTGTTTGATTATGGTCTCAAAGAATATGAAACTGTGATCTGGCTTTGCAGCAGAGCGTGAAACTTCACTTCTGATTAGAGTGCAAGCAGAACTTATGACCTCTTTAGTGGGTCTTAATGAGGCTCTTAGACCGAGCCTAATGATTATTTTGAGAACAAGCTGAGAGAATATCTGAGTGGGGAGAAGGTGACGGCATCTTGTGTTACTGGCAGGAATATGCAAAGGGCCTCTTCGAGACCTGCTACTGAGACAAGAGACAAATCCCTAGAAGCCAGATGCCCCCATGGTGTGTTTTATTCCACTTACTACTCAATTAATTCACCATATATTCTCAGAAATACTGTCCATGCCTGTTCTGCTGCAATCCATACTAAGCTCAAAGGGTAGCACTGGTAGCCACCAAAACAGGACATATAAAGAATGGAAAACCAGTTTTTGGTGCTTCTTGTGTGCTCATAATTAAAAGTAGATTTGAATCAGCTGATAAACTGCTTTTTAACAAAATCTTTGAAGATGTAAGAGCTGACTGTGACGCTATGACATCCATTCACAGAAGATGTACAGTACCACTTTACTAGCCAAGGATACAGAGCTGGTAGGAGCAGCAGATGGCAGGGGGAGCAAGCCAAGCCTCAGTGTTGTAGATACAAAACTTGTGTAGGTTTCGGCCTCTTTCAGCCTTTGAAGAAACGAGTGGTGAACGAAAACCAAAGTAAATATTGCAGGAAAGTCCAAGACAAAATATTTTATAAAAATATCTATAGTTTGTTATCAGTATACACAATGTGCCAGGTTGGGTAAGGATTCCTATAGAAGGCCAGAATTCATGTTAAATTATGTTTCAAATTATCACTGGCTGTGCCATCGTAAATCTATTGGATCCTCTAGGTAAACCCATTAACTACAACTTATTGCTTAGGCTAACCTAAACTAGCTGCTCCCAATAGTCAAGCTCCCAATCTCAATGCCATCTTAGTTAGTCCAGCTCAACTTCTACAAGTCTTATCCACTAATTAGCAACCAAATAAGAGAAACTATTGTGTATCAAGTTATATTTACTTCTGACTAGTTGTCAAACACAGCCAACAACCAGCTCACAACATGTTAAAAGTGGCTAGCTGGTGGCAAAAAGTTTTGATTTCAATGTCAGGTTTGGTCAGATGTTACAAAACCTGGCCAATTTATTATGATGAAACACACAGAGCACAAGAAATGGCTCCAGCATATAACTCCCTTTCAAACCACAGTGTCATTTGTGCAGGGAATATACAACAAGTTAATTAATAGGGTTTAGAGGTTGTGGTGTTTTTCATATTGGACAGATGTTCTGTTTTATCACATGATAATGACCTCTGATTTAATGATCTAAAACAATGAAAAATAAAAATTAAAACCCACACTTTAACACTGTGAAGGCAATAACAATTATCTTGAGAGAAATTTAATGAAACTTCCATTTAGAACAAATGAAGTGATGATTCAGTGATGATGTAATTATGTAACATTTAAAAGAGTATTTTTAGCCTCAAACCACAGCATGTACATGATATTGTGGACAAATTCTGTTGGCTTCTAAGCCACACTTTTCCCTTAGATTTATCTCTGCAAGATGGAGACTGAACAAATATTTTGCAGGGCTGTGTTTTCTGTTGTGTAAAAACTGTCTGTGAGCAGTCTTTCAGGAAAAATACACTGATTTTGCAAGAACCAAACCATTTGAATCATCCTCAGGGTGCGGTGAATATACACAGCAATCTGGTCACTTGTCTTGCTCTGGACCAAATTGTTGGATTGATAATATCACAGATGATATCTACAGTTGGTTTTCTCCTGTTAAGGGGAGGAACCGTCCAATTCAGACTAACAGCAGGCAGACTGTTGATTTGTTTTATGGGCCTATTCCATGTGTTCTGTGACAATTATTACGCTATTGTTTCATTACAGTTGTCAGGCCCTAGGCTCGCTCACTTTGAATAGCTAATTACACATTCTCAGGCTAATAATCACAACACTATCTGTGCAGTCTCACTAATTAGTCCATTTTTAAATTTCAAGACAACAAGTTGTGTCACAGCAAAGCACTATCAGTGTAAATTATTCAGTTCAGATATGGAGAAGAGACTGGAAAATGTTAATAGCACTGTGTTTTGTATATGCACTGCACAATAAAAGTCAGAACACAGTATGTGGCTGAGCACATAATGAACAAAGTTGCAGGGCTAACAATAAAGGGTCGTATGGTATATGGCAAACATGATGACATCGGTTTCCATCCGCATGTCTGAAGAAATCTAATAGACTTCAGTTAATCCAAAATAACTTTATCACAAGGATCTAATAATATATTTGTCACTGAAACAGTTGTGGAATGCAATATATTACAAAGTATTGTATTTTGAAATGTACAAATGTATATATATATATATATATATATATATATGTACTAATCTAACTAGCACAATACAGTAGTATTACTGTAATACAAGTATCTACACAAATTTTGACTTCTAAAACTAAAGACCAAACATCCTCAATGTTCTGCTTGCTACTTACACCAAATAGCTTGGCACACACTGTAACAGGCTAATATGTATAAAAATGTTAGCATGACAACATTAAGCCATATTCACATTATCGTGAAAACATGCTAACTGTACACATTAGCATGTTAACATCACACAGTAAGCCACATTCACATCATCTTGTTAACATGCTAAGTATACACATTAGTGTGGTAACATCACACAGTGAAACCGTATTCACATTATTACTGAAGAAATGCTCCTCCATTCAAACAGCCGTGCTGTGAGGTGAGTGAACCAGGACTCTGATTCAATCTATATAATGATATGCTACTGCTGAAGTGTAACTACACCCAGTCTAATAATCCCGCTTGCACTGACAATTAGTGCTAACAACAGGATCCATACCCTTTGCAGTTGTGATGTAGCGTGGCACTATAGAGATTCAAGAGACTTATGCCTGCCATCCATTTTGCGTAGTTTGCCTCCATTGTTTGTGTGAAGTCATGACTTGTGTTGAATCTTTGTTTGTATTTTGTTTTGTTTTATTATTCTGAACATTTTTGAGGTTTTTGGTCTTTGCAGCTAAGCAGTCATTGCTAAGACACTTAGATCATTGTTCAGCATGGAAAGTTTATTTGCAGTCGCAGCCAACTTAATAAGATTAATTGTGCTTCTTTATAACACATGCTGTCAGCCTTGCATAGTGTTATCATCAAATCTGATCAGAATATCCACAGTAAATTAGCACACGTTACTCATCCGTCTTTAACATCTTACGTCTGTCTGGTGCAAAGTCAGTGCTGAGGTTCAATGGCGAGAGCAGGTAACAATTGCAAAGTTCAGATCAAACGAATAAACAAGACGAGTTTGAAAAGGCATTAGAAAAAAGGGAGATGTGAGTCAGGTAGATAACTACACAGCTTGAGCTTTCAGTAAGCCGCTTTTGTGGAATGTGCTCATTCACAGGATCTTCAAGATTTGAAGACTTTAATGAAAGGATTAAATCAACCTCAAGGCCTCATGTCAGACAAAAGCAAATTAAAGAGGTCACTGACCTCTAGAAAAAAAACCCAGTGAGTCATCTTGTATGTTGAAATTTGCATTGAATCATTTCCCTTTGATTTATATACAGTATATGCTTGTAGTGATCATACTGGTGGAAAAGCATTAACATGTGGAGACCCATCAGAGCTTTAATAGCTCTTACACAACAGATTATAAGTGATGTCTCCTTGAGTGCGTCCACTTGCAACACTGAGCAGTCCAAAGCTTGGCTCACAGCATGATGTTAAGAGACACGGCCTTCACAAGTGAAGCACATCGTTAGTAAGCAGTACATTAGGTCATTCTGTTAATGTTTACATTGATGAAGCCTTGCACTGACATACCCTCACTGTGGTGCTCCACGAATCATGAAATAAATTATTAACCTTCTCCTCGTGTGGGTCTATTCACAAGCTCTAAGAAAATCACAAGAATAGATCCATGCAAAATATATGTATTCCCGGAAGCTCAGACTTCCAGGCAATGCTAAATCGAAGGAACAGGTCAACACACTTTAACTGGGAAGAGCAGTGAAAATCTGTTACGATAATGAAAGAGATGCCGTCAAGAAAGAAACAAAAACCCAGCAGAAATTTCATAAAATTAACATGGCACTCACCTTGCTGGCTCCTGGTAGTAGGTGCAACTTGACATAGGGGTCGGAAAGCCCATTGTGGTCCATTGGTTTGAGCCCCTGCGAATTAAACACAAGTCATCATCATCATTTAAACACCCCGAGAGGCAGCAATGTTAATGGCAGCTGTAAGGTAATTTAAAATCTACCAATCAGTTTCAATATCCTGTATGCAAAGAAGACAATTTAATCTTAGTGTCACAAAAGGAAACCTTGTGCAGTCTCCCAGGTCCATCCGCTGGAGATTATGATGTGCTAAGCCCCCCACGCAACCCACTATCAGCCGGCCACAAGGAATGAACTTACCCTAGACTCGCCAGAAACTGCCATTCTCGTAACAACTAACTGGTAACATCCATTTAAAATATCAGGGACATATAAACGTTTGGCCTTCTTTCCAGTTTTCATCAGTGTTCTAATTCCTTTAACTCTTTAGATGTACTCTACATGCTACATCAAATCTTTGTCTCAGTACAGTACCACTTCAGCTGGAAAGACCATCCACATCCTTTTGAGAAACACTGAAGTGAATAAGAGAACTGACCGGAAAGAAAGAGGTTTTACATCCTTTTGAAAAAGCAAATCAATGAGACTCATAGAGCAGGATGTAAAGGTCAGTAATACAACAACAACCCCCCCAAACAAAACAGCACCATGGGTGCCCACTGAGCAAAGTAAAGTAAAAGGACGTCAAGAGTTTTCAGAGGGAATAAACTGAAACAAACTGCAGCAAAGAAAACTCAATCAAAGTTGTCACCTCATGTGGTGTTGAGATTATTCAGGTTGCCAACTCATTTGGAGGTAAAAGCTTAAATTGGATCAGAGTCTACAAATGAGTTTTATAGACACCACTGAGTACAGTTTTGGTCATTATCACATCATCACTGTCAGGTGCCAGTGCAAATGTCAACTTTAATCAGTGTTGCCTTTAGTGTTACAAAAATGAGTTTTTGACATTCTACCTATATGTCCAAGGATTAGTAACAACTGATCTCTCAAAACAAAAAACAAAAAAAACTGTGATTTTACATAATGTTAAGTTATCACAATGTGCCTGGCATGACTAAATCAAAATCTACGAATACACTAGATCCCATTCATCATTTCCCATAATGCAACTAAGATGACAGCTTTGTTAGACCATCCATGTTTGTAATGCAGGTTAAACCCTGAGATAACCCTGATGACCCCTATGAAGCACTGTGAAGGAGTCACTTGGGCTCTGGGTCAGAACTAATTAATGGAGAACATAGATCAGCAGATTAATACAGAACAAAAACAATCTTGCAGTCCTATATAGAATAGTTCAAAACACCCTGTGCCTCAACCTAGGAAATTCCCATTCTTACATGAATGCATAAGTGATAATAATCTAATGTAACAATGTATATTTATTTTTTTTAAAAAGAGTCACAGGTTTTCTGAGTAATTGTTAATTAATCTTCAATGCATGACTATTACTTGTAACAGAGTAGTACCGTTACTTCAGTAAAGCTTCTAAATATTAACCCTCCACCGCAGTCTGATATTGTGTGGCAGAATGCAGTTCTGTCCTCTGCTCTTAGGTTGAATATATTAAAGATTTGAAAGAAGCTGTTGCATTCAGAAACTAATATCAGTTTGAAATTAGATCCCTGCGAATGCATTTCCTCAAACAATAAAAATCAGCGCTTGTAAATCATTTTTTTCTACAGTATTTTAGTAATCTTGCAGAAAAGGTAAGAGTTCATTTTATGGCTGCACTGTATGGCATTCCGCTACCATTAGTGGGAAATGGCTTATGTGTGCCTCTCCTACAATTGATTTCACCCCGTGTGATTGCTGAACGCTGGTGTCTTGATTCTCAGGGGCACCACAACAGACCTGGGAATGTCACATGCAGTATATTACAATTTGTTGCTGAACTCAGGAGGAGATTCTCATGATGTATTCATGACATACAGTGCTTGTTTTTTTTTGTTTTTTTTATAACTGTGTCTCCTCTGGTAACAAATTCATGTAATCAATATTAGATATTTTAATCATCAGTGTCATGTTGCAATATTTGCCACTTCTGCTGTGTCCACACATACAGATCGATATCTTGCAGTTTGTCCACTGTGCCTTTCATTGTTCTTAGTGGATTACTGACACACAAATAATAAATATGATGTTATAACGGATAAGCACATGAGAGTTATACATGTAATAAAACTTCTGACTTCATCTTTGGCTTTAAAATATGACCACTCACTTATTAATACAGTATACTTTACCCCACAGAGAGAAACATGCACAATAATACAAGTATCCTGAGTAATAATCCATATATATTGGTATGCGTGATGAAGAATAATTAGGCTGAGAAACCTTCTAGCTTTATGAGCTCACAATACAAAGATTGAATAATCCACATCACCACAAACAGCCATCATGGAAAAAAAAAACACTTTATTATGAGTCTGGTGCCATTATTTTAATTATTCCCTGTCTTTATGGTTTTGTCTTTAATGGTCCTAAAAGGGAAAAACAAAACAAAAATGACGTCTGTTCACCCACAATTATCAGGCTTAACAGAGGAGCTCGGCTCAAAGCCTAGCACTCAGCAGGAATTACTGGCAGCAAAATGACACACTCAACTGTGTCTCTAATAAGGAAACACTACTGCTTTAAATCCTGTCTGCACTAAACAGAACCCCAGTGACACTAATTTCTTTAGCTGACTCTCATAAACATGTCCACATTCTGATCATACGGACACAGTGTCGGATATAGTTTGTTCTCGGACACAAGAAAGGACCCTGAAGGTCCAGACAGAGACCATATTACAAAAACAGACAATTAAATGAATTTAGGGGAAACACTAACTAGATAAAAGGTTTCTCTGGGTCTTTCTTATTTCATTTAGGTATGTCACAGAGTCAGTTATGTCTACATACAGTAAGATATCATTTCAACAGGGTTGAAGTTGTTGTAAGATAGGACAACTCTTTTCCTTCTAGGATTTTGTTGGCTTATTTTCAGTAAAACATTATATATTACTGTAAAAACCAACAAAACCCAACAAAGATGTAATGAGAAGATCACTCACATGACATTGTGTAATATGAGAATTAGCTGTTGTTATGAAGAGTCTAAGATTTTACTTTTACTCATCCGTACAAAAGCCAGGAGGAACAGAGCCAGAAAAATATATAAATAAAAGGGGCGACCAACTACACGCAGTGGAGGCACCAGCATGCAGAAAGTTATGCTGTATTTATGGTGAAACAGATCCAAACAGTGGTTAAGATTAAACATATATGTCATTATGTGACCCAGAATGTATTAAACTATTAAACCTGTGTGAAATAAAAACTCCCAGGGAACAATTAAAGACAACTCATTTTCGAGCATGTGGCAGCCCACTGGGCCACTGCAGAGGATAATTATCATGTTTTATCTAGAGAAATGGTGGGAAAAGGGTGTTCCTTACCCAAGTCCACCTGTGTAGTAGGACATATTTTACTGGCGTATAAATACAGGAACAGGAGCTGTACTGCCAGCTCAAAAGGAAACTTCAAGAACTATTCAAAAGAGACATGTTGCTAATGGTCAGAATTTCCAAATTATGAGGTTAGAGGCTTGGATATTAACATGACTAACAAAATACCTGTGGCTATAAATAAGAATGAATTCTTTTTCTTTTTTTTTGTCTTTTTAATTATTTGGTAAATGCCATTTTCTGCATTTATATACAATGAGGTCAGTCTAGAAAATGACAAATTATGTTTCAGTGCTTCAGTGTGTGAATTTTTGAGCCCTGAGTCATACCTGCAAGTTTTCTCTCCGGCTGCATACAGTAAATAATTTCCATTAATAATGGAGGAGAACCTGTTTGCTGCCTGAGAGGCAAAACCCGGGGTATAAAAAGGCCACTAACCACTCTCTGCACTTTCTCCTTGCTGCTCATTAAACATAATCACTGTCAGCGCGAGCTAATTAGAGCCCATCAACATTTTGATCAACTCTCTTTTCTCATCTAGATTTTGACAGCTGGACGGTCGGAGAACAACATTTAGCAAGACTTTAGGTAATGAATCAAACTGAAACTGCTCAATGGAAATCAAGTCCATGTGTCAAACCCACCAGCTAATGTGACATGAAATAACAGCAGCTATGTATTTGAATATTAATCCCAATATTTTCACTTCTCTGCCAGCTGAATTAATAATAAATTGCTGTAAATTTGTTGTTTGTTTTGTTATAGCTTATAATGCAATCACAGCTGAACAGTACTCTCCATCTAAAACTGATTAGAGACAACAAACAGTTAGTTTGCTGTTGCGCACTGAATAATAATATTTAGTTAGCAGGCCAGCAAGGGAAGAGAAACTTTATGTAGGAATTAGTATACTATATTTATCATTACTTGTCTAACATTATTCATTATTATGCATGAATACTGAAGAAGAAAAAAAAACATTAAACTAAATGTATCAGTTATGAAGCACCATGGGAGACCATATATTTCTCACTGTCCCCATCTTTCTTTTATGATCATTAAATGTGCATTCAGATATCGCCAGAGGCCTTTATGTGTTTGCATCAGTGGCAATATGATGACTTCACGGTCAAACATGAAAGAAAAACGAGCCATGTCCGTTGATATTTGTTTTGATGGCCACGTCGTGAAGTTGATTTTGTGTTTAAGGTGAAACAGTTTACTGGATAGCACAATGCAGTTGGAGGTTATGTTATATATGTTTCATATATATTTACGGGTAGGCCTCCTGAGAGGCAAATAGATATAAAGGGTTTCATCAAAGTTGCACGCATTGAGACCTTGTGCCATGCTGAGGACTGTAAAATTCAACAACAAAAACAAGGCAAAGCCGAGAGGTTGAGGGAGTCTGCTGTCTACAGCTCGAAAATAAGGCGATACAACACAGTCAACATTCACTTTGCAACCCCAATCTCTGTGCCAGCCGTGACCCCTTCTCCTCAATCTCATTTCTTATTTTCTCCTCCCTTATCCAAGCAGCAGCCTGGGTGAACTAAACACGCAAAATATTCGGCTATATACAACATGCTTGATCTCAAATACAAAAAAACTCTTTGAACTGTTTTTTTCCCCTCTATGTGTAAAAAATATGAATATAAACCAGTTCAAAGCTTGACATCATGTAAAATTGTAATTCTGCCTGCAACTCCTCGTTCATTGATTTTGATTTTCTAGGCTCCTCTGGGTGCTAAAATGTTACATTTCTTGTTATGCAGCTGTACATCTTGACCGTGTTTTCCACACAACAAAGTTATTGAAATGGCACCACGAGGGCTGATTGGAGAGGTTAATGTGCCGTCTTCATCTACCTCTATTGTTGCCTTCAGCAGACACCTGAGCTATCATTTAAGTGGAGGCACATTATGTGGGGTTGGATTGGGATGAACAGACAGCTGCGTCATGCTGCTGATTGCGTAAGCACACTGTGAATACTCGGTTGATCATAATTACCGAGGGCTGGAGAAAAATGACCACTGCGAAAGGCAGATGGGTAACATGCATCAGTGTGTACACACACCACCATCTCACACATACTCATTCATAACAACTCCCTTGAATAAAAGCCTTTAAATGCTGTGAAATGATGTTGAGCTCTCTTTGTTTTGGGAATCATGAGCTTCCTTGACATCTTTCAGAGGAAGTGAGGGGTGTAGTGGGGCTTGGCATGTGTGCTAGTGTCGAGTTTGGAACTGGAGTTATGCACACTGGAGACACACTCAAATACTACTAGGACCATACATGCAACTTCATTAACTTAAAATAAATAATAAAAAAACATACTGTATGTATATCTCAGATGTTTGAAGTTAAATCTAAACATATAGCTAAACATATAGACCACTCTGTAGGATTTCATATAGCTCTCATTATGTTGGAGAGAGCTAGAGGTGGAAAATTATGAACTATTCCAAATCATTGCGTTAAAGCCACATTGTGTAACTTCAACTCTACCATAAAATAACAGATTTGAAATCATTTTGCTGCTGCACTGAGTTGTAATCAAGTGAACTGTATCTTTGTCATTCCCACTCTGTGTCCTGTTTATATAGTTCTTGGACTATGTAATTTTGTCCTCCAGGTATGATCACCCATACCTGTATGAAGTACACACCACCAACTATTTTACCGATTTTAGTGAAACTGGATCGTTTTTCATGGAGCAAATGTTTTCTAGTTTTCCTCTGATGTCCTTCAGCTCCTCCCCATCAACTCTGTGATCAACAGAGTTCCTGATGGACAGTAAACATAGGCGAACTATAGCTGCTGTTAGCTAGTTTTAGCTCAGTTTGTTAGCTGGGCTGCCTGGACTGGGGACAGCAACAAAACACTGTCTCTGTCATGGCTGTTATGGTCTGTTCTCCATGGAACTTGCTAAGAAGAAGAAGACTTTGTTAACTTACTGTGACTAGCTCAGAATTGGTCATTTTTCCTTGGTTTATGTGCTTCTAAATATGTAAACAAGCTACATAGTTGAAGACTAGAAATCACTTCCAGATTTATTTTTGTTGGGCAGCCTCTTGCTTAGTCACTCTCTTTTTTGCTTTCTCCATCATCCTCCTCATTTTTTTCACCTCTGCTATTACGTCCATAGATGCCGCTGAGCCCGATGACATTGCCCGCTTGCCCAGCTCCAGTTCTGGCACGACACTAGCTCCACTCCCCGTCAACATTCTCCCACGCCTCCTGAAGATATTTCATGACTGATATGATAATCCTCCTTTCATCTCCAGTGAGAGGAAGCATCAATGCAAACTGATTGTGCTACTGAGTTTAGCTGGAGGATTCGGTATTTTAAGATTAACATCTAACAGTGACATAAACAACAGATTTCATATTTAGTGGTCCATATTTTAGGTTACCGAATTTGAACTGTGAACTGCAGAGACTTTGAAAACATCAAAAGTGTATCTTGCAAAAACCGCATGTGTTTTGCAGTTGATCTTCCTAGGTCATACTGTACAGTTATGATTACTTGTTATTTTTGTGTTTTTAAGCAGTGCATGTATTCTATTTTCTGGTGACATTGGTCTTTCCATGGTATAAGTTCGTCAGATAAATCCATGTTTCTAACCCTTTTATACTTGAAGCCTTAAAACAAACTGTTTATTCTGAGCTAATGCTGTTTTTCGAAGCCATATGTTCCACATGAGTGCTTGTTTTCCACAGTGCTATCAGCCGGGCATATGTCTTCATTACCATATCTGACTGGCCTGGCAACATGCAGGTGGAGGAAGCATCAATCACCGGGAAAAGCAGATAACAGGATGGATGTAACGATGCATTGATCTCATCCAGAGGGCGCTGACACACAGTCTTGTTGAAGAAGGGGTTAATGCTTCAGGAGACACCTGGGATCAGTGGAGGTGCTCAGGTCAAGGCTACTTGAGACAATCCCGCAGTGATGGAAGTAGGCAATATGGAGAAGTCGGCAGATGGGTCCCATTCATCACCAATGAATGTCAACACTGATGATCGAGAGGCTTAAGGGGGAGCGGAGTGGAGGTGGGGGTTGTGTCTCAGGGCCATGCTGGGACACATTAGTTTCAAGGCCAGATATGCCATTGATAATGTATCATTGATTTGGTGGAAAAAACACAGCAGAGAAGAAGATCTGTGGTTTTAATTGACGAATAGAGAAACTAAACTGCATTTAAACAGCTACTGGGAGGTAACTTGCTTGTCATTGCGATGCTGCTGCATGCAGTTTTTATATTCTCATGGGCAAGCAGCCAAACAGAGAGATATTCCCAGTACATCCAATCCAAGACAGCAGTGGTAAATGTTTTAGTTTGGCGCATCTGAATCAAAGAGCGATGTCCTCTTTTCATAGCTGCCACTTGCCGGACAGACCAGGCGCATACACAAGTTTCTCAACAGCAGCCTCATTAGACCAAAATGCTATGTAGTTACAACACATTGTGTTTCCAGTTAACACTATTTGTAAAATCTGATGAAGAAAATCCTAACAACAAAAGTGTCACATCTTAGGTGGCAAAATTTGTTCTTCTTCTGGCACTTTTTCTGACACATACAGTAATGCAGCTAGTGTCAAAATAATCTCTGTAAAACAGATAGCATACAAATGGTCAAATCAACAAAGATTTGGGCATCGGAAATGTTCTGATTTCCATTTGTAGTCTGAGTAGTGTTGACCAGTGATGTATGTGCCAAATGCATTGGCTGAAATGCCAATATCGGAATGCATCAGCTATCGTCTGATAATGATTTAGTTCTTCATTAGCTTGTATGTACAATATTGTATTATTATTTTTTATTATTTATGGGTTAATGCCAGAATCACTGCCCCAATTTTTTCTTTTTACATTTTCCCCAGTTGTAGGCAGCACAGCCGTGTCCACTGTGTGAAACTGTGACAGATAAAAGCGACACCACGGTAACAAGCTATTTTAGTTCATGTGTCTATTTTTTTTTTTTTTGCTGTTTCCAGTGTGAACACTGTGTGTGTGCAATTAGTATAACGTGCAATTTTGTTCAACAACTCTCAACTAATTGTTGAAGGGCTTTCTGGGTGATGCAGGAAACTACGGTTAGCAGGAGAAAGGGAAAGCAAGTTCACCGAAAACATAAATTACAACACCTAATTTTCATCTTGCACACAGGGATTAGGTTTAGCTTTAATTCATCACCAATGTGGTTGACCTTCCAGTCCCATGTAGTCAGTCACTACATTTCTTTGTGCATTTGCCAGCATTTGTTATCAAGGTGTTTGCGTTTAATGAGTTGACTTGTCTTGGTGTGTAATTATGTACAATACTGTGAAACCAGATAAGAATTGTACCAACAGCATCAGTCCAAGAATTAAACATACATTCATAAGAAACATGTAATCACATTACCATGATAATGAGAGGGATCTGAGAAGAGGTTAGCTAAGGGTGGTGATGGTTTCGATCAGGGTTCACTGGGTCTAGATGTTGGTTGGATAAGACTCAGGATTGATTAGTGGGGAATGGTTGGGATTTGAGTTTATCTCAGCGGCTTACCTTCTTGTATCTGGGGACAGGAAGCTGTTTTTTTTCCCCCCACCAAACATAAAGCAGCAACACACAGAGACGATGAGAGCATGCAAAAGAGTAAGATGGAGGAGAAAAAGAAAAATAATGAAGAAAATTAAAGCAATTGAATTAACACATAAAGACAAACCAACAAAACAAAAGGAAAAGGAAAAAGTAGATGCAGCTTTCTGAAATGGTTAACACATTTCTGAGCAATGCTGAGACATTTTCTGTGGAAACAGTAAACACTGATTAATGCCATATTGAATTTGAACAGCCTGGTTATAATTTTCACCACTCATTTGTCAGTTGGCTTTAATTTATTTGTGTCTTGAGACAACAGTTGGTGACAGTTTGAGACAATAAGTAAACTAGTCGGAGTTACAAAAAAAACAAAACAGCTTTGAATTGGCGTTCGGACTTCAAGGCAGGCTCCAGGATCATTTCAGCAGGTGTTGCTGCCCACAAAGTTTCACACAATTCCCAGATAAAGACAGAGAAATATCTCCATGATTAAGTATAATATTTTGTAAGTTTTAACACATACAAAATATTAACACTTCTACCTGCACCTTCACCGACACTGACAGTAAAAATAAATAACATATGTGAAACAAAATGGATGGCATCCCCTTTAAAGAAATAGTTCACAATAATTTTGTGAAATGGACTTATTAGCTTTCTTTCTATGATTCAAGTCAGGACCTGGCTTAGCTTAGCTTAGCTTAGCATTAAGTCTTGGAGCAAGGGGGAACAGCTAGTGTAGCTCCTGTTTGTTTAATCTGCATGCAAACAGAAATATAAGGACGGTGATTATAGGGTTAGTTAGATGCTGGAACTTCACTGAGAGGTTGCCAGGTTTGATACCCTCGTGTCTCTACAGATACTACATCCAAACACAGCTTGACTCTAGCTTTGTATTTAACAGACATGAGACTGATATCCATCTTCTCATCTCACTCTCGTGTTAAACTAAGCAGATGACGCACAAACTTAACAATACACTGTTTAAACAAAAGACAGTCAAAAAAAAAAAAAAAAAAAAGGCTTGACAGCACCAGTATTAACTGTTAAGATATGAATCACGATTGATTTTTGTTTTGGCCGTGGCATGGCTGCTACTCACTTCATCCTTTCTGAATAGCCTCGTGGGAAAGACGTGGGAAAGACATTTCATCAATATTTAGAGCCGAACAAGTTGAACAATAAAAACATTTCTCAGTTTTTTTTTTAAATGTTATTTATGCAGGGATTGCTAGTGAAGATAAGTTAACCAGTGACATGAAAACAGATACAAACAGGGATAATGAATACAAAAGAGGAAAAACATCTCTTAAGAAACACAGCCTCAGTATGTGTGTGTGCTCCCATGCACTTGTGTGTAGGCGTACCGGGCATTGAAAGGGCAGTCTGCAGAAGAAGTAAGAGAATGAAAGATTGCATTGGAGTGTTTAAGGTAGGTTGTAGTGTAGGCGTTGCTGAATGAACAGGTTTCAGATCTGCAATTGAATAGTGAGACAGGCAGGGGGGCTGCCTTTGAAAACACTCTTCATGGAAAAGAGGGATATGAAAAGATATGACTAGAGAGGAAATATACTATACCAAGACATGAAATTGACTAAAAGCCTTACAAAGCTCTAGTATGTGAAAACAATATACCGTCAGCTTTGACAGAAAAAATCCAAATTTGCACCTTTGGTAAACAATAAAAAAAGTGTGTTCTGGTTGTGGACATGTTCCAGGGCGAAGACATGTTAGGTCTACCTAATTAGCATGCAAAAAAATCACGTTATTAGTTCTGCACACAGGATATTTAAAAATGACGGAAAGGAGAAAGAAATAATGGGGTAAAATAAAATCAATCAATGTTGACTGTTGGTTTCATACGATACACCAAACCCAGTCTCCTGTGTAAAAGTCCTGCATCTGACCAAAGACAGTATAAATAATGGACATTGTATCTTTGACGTCATCCATAGGTTTCTAAAGAGGCTTTTACTGCTAAGTATACTGCAGTATTCCATCTGACAAGCAGTTCTGAAGAAGCATTCTGGCAGCCTAATTAACTTGGGTTGCTCCCCTTACTTTTCCTCTAGCGCCACCATCTGGTCAAAATCACCCTTTTTCCATCAATCCGTGTTGATAAACAAATGTTAACAAGCTAACCCACTAATTTGTGCACTTTATACCTGCTTGGCATCACTATATCAGCATTATCACTGCCAGCATGTTAGCATGCTAATGTTAGTCAGCAAAGTACAGTCTCACAGAGCCTCTATTTGCAAAATGGTCAATGGCAACATATTTCATTGGAATTTCATTTGTTTTTAGCAACTAAATCATTTAAAACATTTTTAGGATTATAGACACTCAAAACATTTCAGTAGGATGGGAAAAGAGTGTTGTCATTGCGTGGCTAAAAAAGGACACAAGACCATGATCAACGACCCAACCCATTAGTGAATTTGAAAAAAATAGCTATAAAAAAAGGGAGTTGATATTGTTCAAAAGTTAGGTGATCCATACTTCATTTAGTATCGCAGTAAAAGCAGCAGAGGCTGAGATATCTTCGACGTTCCTCGCATGGCTTAGACCCTCCCTACCTTTCAAACTCTTTAGAACATAAACATACATACGGAAAGTTGTGAAAAACTTTGGCTAAAGCCGAATGAGGAAAATGGCCACAGTAAGTTTTCCAAGAACCCATGAACTTATCTAGGAACTCTGTCCGTAGGAATGTACTTGGCTGGCTCAGCCAAGACCCATGGTGGAGTTTAAAGTGCTAAAAATGGCTTCTTCATTATTTGTAAGCTGCAACATTCACTGAGCAATCTGATCAACAGTTGCTGAGATATCTTGCTGTGTGCCAAACTGTTGACAGATGAACAAACAAGCTAACAGACTCGACTAGACTACAGGCTACTACTACTACATCTGAAAAGATGTAAAAAAAAAAGACCTCAGATCATGTGATCTGTTACCAACTAAGATAACAAATTGGAAACGTCAGGTGTGTGAAACCACTTAGAAGCAGTGATGTAGATGCCAACAAAGTGTTGTAAGCCTTCCAGGCTGCTGTGTCAGAGGTCCAGGAGATTGAAGGCTGACACACGGCACTTATCAGCTTTTAATAAGTTGATTCTTATTTCCAGTGAAGCTGAAGGGGGTTGTTGAATTCAGAGTGAGTGAGGGAGCTACAATATTTGGCAGTTGATTTTTTTTAAGGAGAGGTGTAAGATTGTAAATTGCTTTATAAATTTTCAGGTCTTATGAAGGTGAGTACCCGGAACAAAGGCAGGGGAGTGAGGACGGCATCTTTCCGTACAGATAGGCCTCCTGCTATGAGCCGTTCTTTGGATAATTTTATGGTTGTGTGGTGATGCAGCGAGGCATAACAAACTATAAGGACGCCTGTAGTAGAATAAAAGTACAATGACAGAGACTGTCTTGCTATGCTTGATTTTAGGTGCACTGTAATGCTAATCCATGAGGGAGCAGAGATTTCTTCATTCAGCTCAGGTGACACAAGCTAAAGAAAGAGGCAGGGTGTTGCTTTGTGAAATTTGAAATGGTACAAAATATGAATGCATGGCTAATTTATGTTTTCATCAGGTGAACTGCTTGTTTGGACTGCAGAAGATAAAGATGTCTTTCGGCATTAACAGACTAGCAGCTTCATAACACATAATTTATGCTGTGGCTTAGGAAGTAGAGCGGGTCTTCCACTAATCAGATGATCAACGGTTCGATCCCTTGCTCCTCCACTCTGCATGTCGAAGTGTCCTTGGGAAAGATACTGAACCCCAGATTGCTCCCGAAGGCTGCGTGGTGTGTGAATGCGTATGAATGGTTAGCTCCCAAAAAAAAACTGATGAGCAGTTGGCACCTTGGATGGCAGCCAGTGCCATCAGTGTATGAATGTGAATGGGTGAAGAAGACTAGAAAGGCGCTATATAACTACAGTCCATTTACCATTTACCATTTTGCCTGTGGGGACTTTGTGTGCTAAGATTTAGCATCTTGTAATGTGATTCAGATAACTTTATTAATCTGTGTCTGATGAATTCAGTTTATTGTCTGCTGGTATAGACAGGACATGTAGCACATATAGCACTGCATAACTTCATGAAATGCATTCACTATTTTGTGTGTAGACTAAAATATAAAAATGAACACTGGGTTTCATGCATAAGTCAGTGCAAGAAGTGTACACAGTAGTGGATCGGCTTATAAATGTAAGTACATAGAAAATAATATTATAAAAACAAATATCTTGTATCTTACTTTGCGGAATCATAACTAAAGGACGTTAAAAGAAAATAACAAAGACTCTCCCAAGACTTAATAATAATAAGTCTTGGGAGAGCAGTACTGAGACTACAGTAAGTATAATATATGCATATTATACAGAGTTAGGAGTTAGGGTAACAACATTTTGTTAATGTTATTAATAGGCTGGTTATTGCTTGTTTTGATGTGAGCTGATCTCTGGTCAGAGGACTTTTGACCATGAGTCAGAAAACAGCAGCACAATCACATAGTATAAGTACCCAATATTACCCAAAATGTATACTATTTTTCAACATATTTCTGTGTAAATACATAGCAGTATGTATCTTTTCGAATGTGAGTATTGTGTCACTTTCTGAGAGTCTCCTTGTGTAGTGTACAAAGTTAATTTGCTAATACAGACCCACACTTATATACATAATTAGATACAAAATATTTCCACTTGCACTCTACAGGGAAGCTGTTATTGTGAAGCATCCTCAATGTCACACACAATTCTCCAATGCCAGAAACACAGTCTCTGAAACTCATTTTTTTCCTGTTCTGAAATCTACCTATTTTTGAGGTCTCAAGGTTGACAGGTGTGTGTGTGCTCCAGCTTATCTCTGCTTTAAAATATAAAAGTTGTGATCAGTAACAGCCTCTCCTGTGGCTGCCTGATACAGTAGCAAAAATATAGTATGCAAAGGATCTGCGCCTTGATCTATACTTGCATATTTATGATAATAAGGCAACATTGCCATTACAGAATTTGGACATTCAGCTCAATCGGTTCAATTAATAATTGACTTTGTAGTTCTTAAGCTCTGCCATCCTATTTTCTCCTCTTTTTGTAAGATGAAGAGGCTGTAAAGTTAGAAATCTGGGCAGCAGCCACTGTATTCAACTGGATTTGGCTTAAATGTTGTTTTTTATGCACAGCTGGTTTCAACTGGAAACAAGCAGAAACACAAAGAAAGTTTTATCAGTTTTAACCTACTATCAGGAAATTCCTGTGATGTTCGAGGTCTTGGAGCCAAGGCTAGAAGTCATTCTGTACAATTCATGAAAATCTCACCAGGGACAACTATTATGTGAAAGCGGAACACTCCAAAGATTTAGACCTGACTCCTTTATCTGTGTTTGAGTCATGATGATCCTACAGTTCACATACTGACTATTCCAGCCAACAGAGACAGTGACCATGTGGAAGTGTCTAAGAGCCAAGAGGACCAAGAGGAAGTGCTGTTAGCTCTGAGCTATTTCTGTTTCTCTGAATGTCTACATGCATGTATTCCACTTTAAATCAATTAAAGCCTATTTCAAGGGGCTAAATTGACTCATTTCCGTCATGTGAGCCATTACAGTGGACATGGTCTGATTCACTTAGTGCAGTGAGCAGCCTGTAAAGATGGTGAAGCTATGGATGGAGTCATGTTAGCGAAGGAAAAAACGTGTGCTAAGCTTTAGTACCTTGCGTGACAAAAGTTAATGTTTTGACCCTGAAATATTAGGATGTAGTCCACCATTAATTTTACAGCACTGTCCAGGCCGAGCAGCATTGTCAAATAGGAAGCTGCACTGATGATGTCATGGTAATCTGTGTGCTACATCTGGATGGAAAGTGCTTTATAAACAAGCACATTTTCTTCTCTAATTGCTATTATTATCAGATCTTGTATGGAGTACTAAATTATTTCCATGCAGTGTTGGTAGTGCTTTACAAGCAATCATGTTACAGTACTTTTTTAGTAACCAGAAGTGAATACAATATGAAATTCAGTAATTACATTAGTTACTAATCCTGCTAATGCTTTGTTACTTTGACATCTTGGTGTCAGATTTTATCCCTTTTTATCCAGATGATAAATGACAGACACAATATTCTCTGCCACAGGGTCAGTCTACAGTGATAAATCAGGTGCAGTGAATATTCCTAACCCTCCCCCAATGTTTTACACCACTGAAAATAAATGCTTTAAAATACAGATTGCATGAGACCAACAAAAAAAGGCAGTTCTTCTGTTTAGTTTCCAGTTTTTAGATGTGTTAAAAAGAAAAGATGTGAAAGTCTTTGTCTACTGAATAGTGAAATAATATTCCTCTTCATCTGTCAGACAGCAACAATAAGGTTACACTGAGCAAGGTTTCATATGATATACATATCTAAATAGAATCACTTAATTTAATGAGTTAATTGCCATTAACTGGTTACTATTTTTTTTTTTTACAATTTAAATTTGATTGACATATACCAAGATAGTCATCATAGCTTAGAGCTATACCAATTTGTCCACACCCCACGCTTAATTGAAACACTGTTTGATGTCACTTTAATATCTTTGGTTCAAATGAGGACCAATTTCCCCCCTCCAGCAGTGATTTGCTTGGTGGCACAATGCTAGCGTGGAACAAACAGACAAGGAACACTTTGACAACAGTCATTTTACCCTGTGAAAGTAGCCTTCGTTAAAAAAAAAACAAACTAAAAGGTAATTATCAAATAGTTCTGACTCCCAAACTATAGACGTGTCAAGGTGAAGGATTTAATTAAATGTTAACAAGAAAGAGTCTATGGGCTATTTGTTCTACTACCTTCACCCTCACTGCATGGTTCAGAGCCCTTCATTTCCACCCTAAAATGAATTCCAAAGTAGATTACCAAGTGCTGTTGGTAAGAAACCCACAGACTTGTTCTTTATGTGTAAATGTTGCTCGACTACACTCAGAAATATCTACAAGGTTTCTTAGCAAAGCTACTGAAATTCTCCAAGCACAACGATCAGAGTATTAATAGCTAAATTAATTAGTAGAACAATAAAAATAAGTGGAACAAAGAACACAAGTAAAACAGTGCCTTTTCTATTGTGCGTTTGTTTTTTGTGTGCAGTAGTGAGGACAAGAGAGGTACACTAAATTACTCATTTCTTTCTTTTTTTTGATTCATATAAGGTGCTAAAAAAGAACACATAAAGTGACTGATAAATAATATATAATTTCCTTTGTAATAACAGAGCAGAAAGGAAGAAGGAGAAAAGGTGAAAATGCAGAGGTGATGACTGGCGGTTTAATTGAAGGGCAATAATGCAGGTAGCATTTTGTCTGTATTGTGCTGGGTGGATGAAAGAAGGGCCTTGGACACATTAAAATGTATAAGATGTTGGAAGGTTTTATGCGGATGGATCGAGCTGCAGAGCTAGACCTATTCATGCTTCCAGCATGACGTGGTCATAATGACCCACATCCAATAATCGTCAGCACCATGATTTTCAAAACGGTCCTAGAAAAAAGGGAGTCCTGAAAAACACAAAAATACACTTCTAAATTTAATAAGACGCAACGTAAAAAGAGCAAAGGACCTAAGATGGATCCCTGAGGGACCCCACAAGTGATAGCAGCCAAGGAGAATGAGAAATTGCCCATGTTGACTGAGAAGTTTTGACTGTGGGAGGAATTGGGTTGTGCCATTACTACTGAAAACATTTGCTGGTGGTTAACCAGTCAGCCACACTTGACTGTAGTAGAGGTGAGGTCCACAAGGACTAAAGTTACGAGCATCATCAGTTAAGATAAGATCATTTATAGCCCTCAAAGTGAATGGTTTAGTGCTGTTGCAATTCAGATGTATCATGAATGTCCCAGCTCAGTGTCCCCATAAATTATAGACACAATTCTGCAGCATATTTATAACCAATGCCCACTTTCAGTGTCAATGCACATAAAGGACTCTGCACGTACAAGTAGCAAAGCACAGGATAAATAAATGGAGGTCTGGATTGTGGACAGTATGTAGACCAGTTTCCATCATGAGTCTGACAATATTGTGAGAGTATAATGCTAAATTAGGTGACTACTCTTTTAACTGTACCTTAATCATTATGTTGTTGACATGCATTGATATTGAAATATTAAATAAGAAATGTTCCACAGAGCAATCAAACAACTTATCATTGGTCATAATCCTGTTTTTGGTTTTGCATCAATATCAAGCCTCTGTCTGACGATGGGGTTTAAAATATTGTGTAGTTTTACATTCAGTTGGTAAACACCACAACAATCATCTAAAAAGACTGAGCAAAAAAAATAATAGTTTCAAGTGGAGGATCAGAGGTTGTTGAACCACAGCTTGTTATAAACAGGGTGTTTAACCTGTAGTGAAAGAACTGTTGGAAAGACAAAGTACTGGGGGCCCATAGTGTCCACAGCTATGTGATAAAGAGCATTTTATCAAGAGAGCAAGTTCACATAAAAACATGACTTAAAATTGGGCATTAAGCATTAAAAAGTGATTAATGATAGTTTTAACTGTTCTCTTATAATTACTGAAGCGTTCTTTCACTTTGTAGGAAACTGCAACTTCTGCTCTCACAGATTTGTTGAGTTTTGCTGTCTTGTGTATCTTACAGAACTATGTCATTTTTTTTGGCTCAGGTTTTTGCATTTTGAGAGGGTCAGTGTGATTAAGAGTAGCTGGAGTTGTATATAGAGATAAGCCCCTCTGCATTCCCCACATACGACACATTGTCCTTTCATGAAGCCTTATTTATGCAAATTAAATTCAGCTCTTTTTCCTTGTTTGAATAATCATCAGACTAGTGGCCTTTTGCACTCTCTTTTAACCTCTTTTGTTTGCTTAAGGTATGATGTCTAGTGACCTTTTGTCAGTTTCTGCAATGCACACCGTTTATTTTTCGGACCAAATGCCAACAGGACCTGTGATATTATAAGCATAGTGCATGTGAGCTATCACTTCTGCATAAATAGAAAATCCTGTCCCCAGTGCACACACAGCACGTCCTGATATCAGTCCCTAGAATTTAGATAAGTGTTTAACCTTCTTCAATTCCTCCAGATCTAATCAGAGAAATGATTAAGTGATGTACACTCAGTCACAATTACTATTGAACCCACTGCAGGTTTGGCAGCAAACGCAACAGCATAAAAACTATCTACAGCTAGAAAGATGGTCATGGAAATGGGTATATACAGTATTTGGGAGAGAAAAGGCATTTTCTCTGGTTGGCTAGGCAGCAGCCAAAGTCCAGGAGCAGAGCAGTATAGAGAATAACCACCATAAATCAAGATGGCCTGATGCCCACTTTTCTGTCCAACACTCCTGCCAACATTGGCTCCTCTGATGCCCACTTTCCTTCATACCAGCTATTCAGGCAGACAGATAGGAAGAGTTATAGCTGCTGACGGTACCCATGGCTGTCAGAGCTACCACTTCATCACAACACAGGAGAAGACGACACCTGTGGAACGATATTTATTGTATATTATATCAACAATGGCTTTTTATTTGAAAGTTAGACATGGTTTAGTTATTGCAGTTCATCTCCAACATGGATATCTGGTTGAATACGTACGCTGTTATTTAAGAATTCATCAATGCTACTTTGGATGTCCATAGTAAGCCTGTAAACAGTATTGATTCAGCCGCAACGTTAATCTACTTAAGTCCAGTGCCTCTTGGTATAAAGGCTACTTTAGCTCTGTTGCACATAAGTTAATGAAAAAATAAAAACAGCCCACGAATAAGCAAACTGAAAATGTTACATTTTGATTTATTAAATTTTATTGGCTGTTTTCCACAGCAAAGACTTATTTATGCTGCAGGCTATATAAGTGTCCTGTTGTGAGTATTCATACTTGTGCTACTGGTGTGTCTGCATTGCTCTGCTAATAAACAGAGCCAAAACACAAGTTGCCTTTGGTGTTTCTATGCCACTGTGCTGAGTTTCTTCATGTACAGTATTGCGACTGAAGCTGAAACTCTTCCTCGTCTCTCTCCTCAATCTGCCTTTGCTTGTGTTTTTCTCGTTTCCTTTGTCACCTGCTGCTTGTGAAACGAAAGGACGGGGGAATACGATGGGACAGACAAGAACATGCCGCGCAGTGAGGCAGAGTCCCACGCGTGTCTCATCTGCGTTTTGAATGAATTGCCTCCATTCTTCCTTAATACATCCATGTCGCCTCATTCTCAGACTATACATGCAGACACACACCAAGTGAAGCAATCATTGTTGTTGTGGTTACATTTCTGAGGTGCACATCAAGCTATGGCAGTATGAGGTTACGCTGCAACTGGTATAAATCTGCGCTTAATGGGTAATAAGTTAAGAACTGTATTGGCATGGCAATTGAACTTGATCATGGACACATTTTGAATGTTAGTGTCCAGTGTTCAGTACAAAATGAATCAAACAGATATCAGGAAATAAATCATCATATGACCTAATTGTATAAAAGAAAGCCCCTTTACGCTGTACTACAAGATCTAGATTGCTGATTTAAAATGACTTTGATTTTTAGAAGTGGCTAAGTGGTTAAATCTGGTGGCAGTGTCAAGCTATCTTAAGAGGCAAGGGGTGTATGATTGGCTGAAAGGTGATGGCAGTCACAACACTACTGTTATTACAAAGTAAATACAACTGGGTATGCAATGAGTGTTATTAGAATTGAGATAAAACCATAAAACCTGAATTTAGAATTTCTATCACAAAGAAAAAATGAACTCCTTTTTTACAATGTCATTTCTTTCTTACCCTCTCTGGATGCTATTTTTATATCCAGTCATGTTACTAACCTTCTGACAGTTAACCTTATTAACTGTGAGATGTCACACCAATTTTTTTTCTTTTTTTTAACATTTTACAACTTTCCCACTTTTTTGAAACATGTCGCTGGCATAAAATTCAAAATGAGCATATAATTCATTCATTCATTTTCAAAAAACAATATTTTTTTTCTCAGTTTCAACATTTGATAAATGTCTTTGTGCTATTTTTAAATTAATAAGGGGGTTCAATGTTTTGCACATAATCACATTTTGTTTCTTTTTATATTTTATACAATGCACCAGCTTCTTTTGGAAACAGTGCTGTATTATGAAAATTTAAAATATTTAATATGTAGGTCTTTTAATAACCCAGTGGGCCCATACCATGCTGTTACTATTGTGCATGATGGCTAACTGATATGGCTTTAAACATCTGCAGAAAGTGGAATTGAGTGGAAAATGAGTAAGCTTAAAAGAGAAAGTGAGACCAACTAACTGAGAGAGCTGTGAATATGGCAAGAGTACTATGTTGTTGTACTATGTTGTATGGAGATTAGTTTGAAATTATGCCCTGACTTTAACAGAAAAACAACAAACAGAAACAATTAATCATGGAGGAATTTGCGTTAACAGCAGCTCTGGTAAATTGCGTTAACAGCAGCTCTGGTAAATTAACACCATGAATAGAAGCAGAAAACAAAGTGTCTTTTCAATGTGATAAAATATACTTAGAAAATCTGGAAATTAAACCTAAAGGTTGCTCAATTAATACCCTGTCTTTAATAACGGCATCTCTTCAGCTGAGGTAGCTAATGGCCTCAGCCACTATTTGACACAGTTAGCCCAATATTCATATTCATTAGCTCCATTTTGCCACCAACAATAAATATATATATATATATCTGGCTCTTTGGCTGCTAGATGTTTGACTTTATTCAACAGTTAGTCACATTAGCTTCTTTTCTAAAATAAAACGTATTGATTAATGCTGCTTTAAGATAAGAAACACAATTGGTTGGATGCACACTCTTGGTCTGTTTGTTCGCAATATGTTTTAGAAATAATTAATGCTTTCTGAGATGAAAATAGATGTAAATATCTCTCTCACAGAAGACTGTGGGACGTGTTAAGTTGCTATTCCACAGCCTTTTTGCCAGTATGTGTAGGCTGACATGAGAGTAGGCTGCTGCAAAAAATATTCATCTTTAACAGTCATGTTATTGAATTTATAAACATCTTGAAAAACTGTCAATTGGTTTATATTGATCTGCCTTTGACTGCCATGTGACAAGGTAGTGACTGCTGTTTATACAGTCAATAATGAATATTGAGGAAAACTGTCAATATGGCCAAAACATTTAGGATCAGCTTAACTAAATCTATCGCTATTAACATGTGTTGCAATTTGCGGGTCTCATGTTAGTATATTCAGGCCTAACGCTTGATAAAACCAGAGATAGTCAAGCTTGAGTGTTCACAGATAAACTTGAATTGCAAGTCAGTTTACTAAAGGGTTTCATCCAGAATTTCTCTTTCAAATTCATGCTAAGCAACATTAACGTCATCTGTATCGTCTTTAGGGTGGCTCACCTTGGCTTTGTTAATGGTGCAGTGCAGTGCATTGTTCTCCTGGTCATACAACAAACTGAACTCCAAGGTCCCCAACGTAGCTGTAAAGACAGAGAAGGAGAACACAGAGAGAAGAAAATTAGGCTTTATAGCACACAAACAGCATCACTGGGGAGGAAAGAAACACAAACCTGTCTGTTTGCTTTCATCGTTTGAAAGAATAGTCCTAATGGGAAATCTCGTGGTGTTCTTGGCACTGACATGGAACAACAGCCATAATAATCAACACAGAACTAGACATTTTAGAAATTGATAAATGGAGCTTTAAGTTTTGTGTTTCATCAATGTTTTCTGTCTCTATATGATTGACAAAGTGTCAGTGTAATGAAGTGTAATTAATTTTCTTCCACATATCTAGGATCTGGTCACAGTGGCAACAGGTTAAGCAGTGCGTTCCAGAGATCCCCTCTCCCCAAGAATGCTATCCAGGTCCTCCTGGGGGATCCCAAGGTGTTCCCAGACCAGATGGACTGTGTAATCCCTGCAGTGAGGTCTGCCCCAGGGTCTCCTTCCAGTTGGATGTGCCTGGGGCCATTGCTACGAGCCATCCGCCTCTTGTATTACCAAAGTGAAAACTATTTCCATGTTCTCGGAACAAAGTCAAACATGTTTTCAGTAGGTTGTAAAGTCATGCAAAGTTTCCTGTTGTCTCTGATCCTATTTGTGATATTCATAGACAGGATCTCAAGGCACATCTAGGGTGAGGAGAGTGTCCAATTGGGGATCCTCAGAAAGGCTTCTCTCTTTTTAGCTGATGACATAGTTCTGTTGGTTTCATCAGACTGCAACCTTTTCTCATCGTACAGTAGATGCAGTTGGTAAAAATCCATTTGGTCCTATACCATTTTGGGCCAGTAGCCTATTGTGGGCAGTAAATGACTGACCCCTCCCCAATGTGGTCGAGTCCTACGTGGAACCAACCTGTTCCTTATATAGCTTGATTATCCTGCTCATTTTCGACAATATTAGACACAAGACGAAGAGCGAAGAGTGAAAGGAAAAGGGTAAGGAATGATGTGTTCAAAAATAAATACATACTGTAACACGATTCTGCCTAATGGATATATTCTTTGTAAGTGGGCAGCTCAAGTGCAAATGTTAAGTAGTCAAAATGGAAAAATTAATGGACATAATTGTTACATTAGCTGTTCATCTCAGCCTTTACAAATAACTTCATTAGATTAAATTAAATTAAAACTGCTATGACAAGAATAGTTATAAGACATAAAATTAGCAGTTGGATTGAAATCAGGCTGTTTTTTTCTTAATGTTATAATGTGTGACTTAATATCAAATGTTTATTGATTTTTCCATCAAGAGTCCTGTTGTTGGTTTGGATTAATCATCTCCTTAGCAACCTATTCCCAACTGCCATTGTTCATCTCTCAGGTTAAAGTGAGACCCACCTGAACCCTGTTTGTAATTTTAACTTTAACTTTAAATTTCTTCAAACTAAGAGGCTAATACGTCTTATTGAAGCACTAAAGTGCTTAGTAGTGAACTGATGCCAAAAAATGAACTCATCCTCTGTCCTTCCAAAGTTCTGAGGAACATCATGGATTAATGAAATGAACATATTTCAACTAATACAAAGACGTGCGTACAAAGAAAATGCCTCACAGGTTCTAGAGCATTGTGTCGCTGTTACCAAATAACACCCAGTTTTTGCTTCATTCACACTTTCATATTTATATAAGTGAAAAAACAATTTCTATGGATTTGTAATTGTACTAGCTACTGTAGTTACCACCTCCTCCACGCTTTACCTCCTCTTAAGAACATCCAACAGATTTGGCTGAAATGTAGTGGCTGAGCTGCTAATGTGGGATGATCCAGTAGTTGGCTTTTTTAGCATAATTTTACTACTTTTTTTTTTTTGCTAGGCATGGCAATGCTGGTCAGTCAGTCCACCACACTGATCTAGAGTGAATCACAATGACTTTTGTGGTACAGAGTGAAATATCTCAAGAGCTGTAAGGTGGTTTACCATTCAATTTGGTGCTGACATTCATTCTTGACGATGATATATGTTTTATTGATATTGATATTGATATTGACGGATTGGTTGAAGTAACAGACAGTGAAAGACAGATAGTTAAGCCAATCCCCTGTGAAGTATATTCTGAGAGTGGCTGTCTCTTTCAAAACAGTTTCCAACTGCAACTTTCCAGGTGGTTCAGTTAGCTTAGAGTTTTCTGGTGGCAGAGGGAATTGTTAAAAAGTAGTACATTTAAGGTGGAGTAAAGAAAGTTAATGCACCGAAGGTCTTTTACTCCCAGAAAACCAATCAGTTACAGAATAGTCAACTTAAACCCCAGACTGAAACATTAGTAACACTTAAATTGACTTGGTATCAATAGTTTGTTACTCATCAAAGCACCCCTAAGTCTCTGTGATTAGAGAAGTCCTGAGTCTAAACAGCAATGTATCAATTCTCCTCTAGAGAAAGCTGAGCTCATCAACAATGACTGAACCTTTTTACCACCTCCACCCCCAAAGCACACTAAGATAAAGAAGACATTTAGTTCTCTCTCCCAGTTTGCTGATGTTGTGGTAAATGATTAATGGGCATTGCTTGTTTTACAAAGTTTAACAATCACTATATACAGTCACTGTTTCATGCTGCTGATGAGTGCAAAAATACCAAGAGTGTCCTGCTGTTGTGTCAGATTTTCAGAAAAACAGAAGACCAATGGTTGAAAAGTATGACTGTTTCACCCTGCAAAGATCAAAGCCTGTGGATGTTAATGTAACATGGTTGGCATCACTTTGGTCCAGTTGAAAATATCAAATCAAAGAAATATTGTGCAGACTTCCTTGAATTTACAGAAGATGAATCTTTTTCTGACCCCATGATCTTTCATTTGGTCCAACAGGCACACTGCCATTAAATTTACAATGTGCACTCATGCTCCCCAGAGGATCACTCTTGTTATGTTATGCTGTGCACAACATAACAACAACATAACATAATCTAATAGGGATATTTCTATCAAATTTGCTGAGCATATGCATGGTCCCACGAGGAAGCACCTTTCTGAATGAATCTGGCGCCACCATTACATTTTAGTCCCACCACTGGTCCATCTTTGCTTGATAATCAGACAGAATGGATGCGTTGTTTTCACTTCATTGTGAATTGTTTGGGGAGCACAAACAGAAATACCACATTGTGCTGTCTACATCATTTTCAGTTGACACACATGCTGTGGTAGTGGTTGCTAGGAGCAGTTAAAGGACCAGTGTGTTGAATTTAATGGCATCTAGGGATGTGGTCACATCACCCCCTCCTTCCTAGCGTGAAGGAGAAACTACAGTGACCGTAGTTTGTCTGGTCTGGGTTACTGGAGAGACATGGTGAACTCATTTTCTCGCGATGTCTGTAGATATAAAAGGCTCATTGCTATTTTCAGGTGGTCGTAAGGTAATGAAAACAAAGTTATACATATTATATTACATTTCTGCCACATTCTGTAAATAGAGCCTCCTACATTTTTCACACCGGAAAAATGTTTCAATGTTCGTCATGTGAATCAAAGAAATATGCCAAATAAAGAGGTGTTATTTTTGTATGTCGACTTACAAACAGTAGAGTCAATCTCATCCACTTGTTTCTTCGTTTTGTTTTTTTCTGAATTGATTTCTGCTCTGGCACAGGACAAAGATGTCTCTATTCTTAACCTACAAAGCTCTAATTTGTCAGTTGTTTGTCCAACTGGGGAAACAGCAGTCAATGAGCAAAATATCAGACCTAGCTGAAAAAGCTGGAGATGTGGGCAGCGATTCAGAACCCTGGAACCGTATTAGCTTTGCCACAGGGAACAGAAAAAATGATCAGTATACTTATTGTTCTGTCCAACAAGATTACGAAGGGACCTTTAAATGTAATTTTAACGTACGGATTTTTGTATAAAGTAGCTACAGTATTCAGTTTCTTCTCTGTAACTGTAAATTGTCCCTCTACACATTCATTTGCCCAATATGTTTCCCAGTTTCCCAGTACATTAGGAAAGGTTAAAGGTATTCTTGGGATTTTTTTTGTGGGATAAAGAGCAAAACACAGTTTGAACTAACATGAACTCCTTCATAGTATGAATATTTTATTCACTGTAACAGCGCCTGTGTTTATCTCTGTATTCAGGGTAACAGTGGGATTATATTAGGCCGTTTGTGGAGGAGCTGCTTGTAACACTGCTCTGCAAAT
This sequence comes from Protonibea diacanthus, assembly GCA_028641955.1. Taxonomy (NCBI): domain Eukaryota; kingdom Metazoa; phylum Chordata; class Actinopteri; family Sciaenidae; genus Protonibea; species Protonibea diacanthus. Next base: position 15,100,898 of record CM053990.1, read on the forward strand.
GCATGAGCCATCTGGATAGCTGTGGGGTACAGCCCAGTAAGATGCAACAGTGCTGTGAACTCTACACGAGTATAATAAAGTGGAGTCATTTTTCCAACAGTGGAGTCACATTTCAGTCGTGCTGTGCAACCTAATTTCTGTGACTCTCAGAAAAAAAAGTGATAGGTTTAAAATCAATTTCAAGTAAAATAAATAAATAAATAAATAAAAAAGATACACCCAATTTTCTGCAATGAGTCATTAATTGCACAATTCCTAGACAATAAAGCAATAAGTTCTTTTATTAGAAGGTGCTGAGTGACTCTGAAACTATTTTCTTTGAATATGCCTTTCCTTTTTGTGCCTTGAGAAAGACATGCAGGAGTATTTTGTAAGAGTGCAGTATACTACTACTACTACTAGTACTACTGCAAATATGTTGAACAGATGAGATCTTGAAAGACTGAAAAACAAAACGTGAAGGTCCAGACAGATGAATCAGGTGGAGGATGGAGAGTGTTAAACATAAAATGTTGAAGAGCGTCATTGTTTCTGTCCAAAATTTGTTGTTCCCACAGTTTGTAATGATTTGTGAGCTAAGGGAAACTCTCTGCCTCTTATCGGAGTCCTTACTTGAAGCAACACTTTGAAGCCAATGAATCGACCACTCTTTTTTAAACAATGGATCGAGAGCTTTGGAGTGACATGGACATCCAAGGAAGGAGGGAGATTTGCTGAGTAGGGCATTGATTACAAGCCAACTGTTAAAGTACTTGGAAGAGTTTAACACTTTTGACCACAAGGCATGTTTGCATAGGTGTCAGTTTGTTCCAGTATAACTTACAAACACAAAAGTGGTGGTCTGAAACCTAAAACTCAACTTAAGTACCTAACAGATGTCTCGATCTAGAGATTGTTTGTAATGCTGTAATGAAGGCAAGGTGCAGCTCTCGATTTTCCAGTCCATCTATGTTTCAAACCCCCAACTATGGCCATGAGCTTTGGGTAGTGACTGAAAGAATGAGATCAGAAAATGAAATGAGTTTCCTCTGTCATCCGGAGGGAGCTCGGAGTAGAGCTGCTCCTTTGCCTTGAAAGGAACCAGCTGAGGTGGTTCGGGTATCTGATTAGGATGCCCTCGGATGCAAAGGGAGGGATGGACTAACAAAAAGTCCTTCTGAAATATATTACCTACCTGAAATTTAACCCACCAAACCACATACAGTACGTAGTACAGGAGTGCTTGTGTGGGCTGATTTGCTCAAGGCACCTGAGCAAATTCTAGAGGAATCAATGACTTATAGCAAAATCAGGCAATAGACAATACAAAGGCAGATCTTGAGTCACACTGGATTTGTATGAAGTGACATTTTACAAATCAGATCTGCAAAACTGAGCAAACACTGAGTGGGCTGTAGAAAAACTAGTCGAGCGGGGAAACAGCCTCTGGCCTCCGCCGCACCAAGATTTAGCAAGAAAAAAAAAAGAGGCTTAATCTGCACATTCACACATTTGCGTTTGATGTGACAGCACATCCAAGCAGCTTGTTGAACATGTCAGAGAGCTTTTTATAGTAATGGTCCACTCTCTGGGGCCTAATAGTGTTAAAAGAGCTGATTAGGGAGAAACAGCTGACAGGGACAGGAGGTTTTCTGAGTGATGACTGCTGTCAAACTGGCCACCACGATGCCTAAGCCGAGCGCCACACCAGCTCCGTTACATTCCTGCAGGCAAAACTGCAGCGCCAGTTCCCAATGAGGCTGACCGGGCGGTCACCTCACCGCTGACAGCCAAGTTTATAACACAAGCCTACACACAAACACTGACTTTCTCTGTCATCATATGCATTCAGAGGTCCAAAATGATCCAGCGCAAATGTTGACTTTTTGGTGGCAGCTCAGTAAATCTGTTCTTTCAGACTTATATTATATATAGATATGTACTGAATCAACGGACAAGCGACTAGAGTTAGCTGTAACACAGGTATGAACATTTTCAAGACCCACATTTCGCATTTCAGACCCAGAACCCGCTGGAGGGACTATTTAACATATCTGGCCTGGGAATGCCTCGGGATTCCCCAGGAGGAGTTGGGGAAAGGGCCGTCCTGAACACACTGCTGAACGTGCTGCCACAGCCACCTGACCCTGGATAAGCGGATGGAAATGCGTGATTCTGTCTGTCAAAATGATGGACATGTAAGTCGAATACAACCTTTGCCTCCTTTGTAAGCTAATGTAAACAAAATAATATGGGCACATGGGCTGGTTTTTGATGAGTTATATATACAATAATACACAATATCCAGAAAACAGGATTATTAAAACATGGCATTAGTGCTCTGACTCATCAATTTAGAGCATCCGGGTTAGTGCAAATATCTGGGGACTTTGAATCTACATGACTAACAAAACAATTCAAAACGTGAGCAAACTGCAAGAGCGTTATGTTTTGTCTTCCCAAGATTTGAAAGAAGTATGAGAAAGAAAGCAGGAGGGTAGTCCCGCCCTACACACAACATTACTGTAGTCTAAAGGACAAATTACCCAAGTGTTAATTTGTCTGCTTATGCAGTGCTTGAGTGAACAATTAGATTGCATGCTTTGCTTCAGCATCCCATTATGTGCCTCTCATTAGAGTGGAAAATTCTCATGGGGGATGACAGGTTCTGTAAGAGATGTTATTTGTTTAGCTTTTTACCACAGAGATGATTTCATGTCTGAGGAGAGGAAAAAAAACTAGGATTTTGACATCGGATGTCACAAGATGTGAAAGTGTTGAACACTTTGATCTGCGCCCTTTACAATGTAATCTGTTTCTGACATCAGCGGTTATTTTGTGAAACTTGATAGAAACTTCCTCGCCATCAGGTTCCACCTACAGAGGAAATGATTAGATTTTGGAGCTCATGACTGCACACATTTGCATGTTAATGAGAAATAAAGCATATTAGTTCATATTAATTTCGAACTCCCTACTAGTATTTTGACACAGGGAAATTTACTTTTGTAACATAATAACAGAAAGTGTAGTGGCTTTAGATGCTGTCAGTTTAAGTATAATAAAGCAGGAGAATTAAATATCTCATAGCTAATGTAATCTCAAAAAAAAGCCTCACTTCTGGGGTGTCGTTTAGCTCAGTTGGTAGAGCGGCCGCCCCATGAACAAAGGCTCAGTCCTTGCTGCTGCGGCCCTGGGTTCGAATCCGACCTGTGGCTCTTTCCCGCATGTCATTCCCCATCTCTCTCTCCCCACATTTCCTGTCACTCTTCAAGGTGTCTCTATCAAATAAAGGCCAAAAAATATATATCTTTAAAAAAATGTCTCACTTCTGATCAGTCAGGATGCAGGCAATAAGAGTGAATCCCCTCCAGCTTTTGAGTTGTACCTGGATCAAATATGAAATTTTTTACCACTAGAAAGATTAATTCGAATAAACTAGTAAACAAGAAAAACATAACGGTGGATATATTTTTCAAGATCTTTGGTTTCTGTTATTTTCTTACTTGGAAAACCTTTCTAGAGGTGATCCATAATGGATGTCCCTCTGTCCCTGAACCTTTGTGGAAGTACAAGATAAATTACGGACAAATCATGTCACTGTTACTTACAACTCTGACAGATACCTTTAAGTAAAAGTGGAAGCATCACAATGTAAAATTACTCATTATGCAGAAGAGCCACTCCTTTTACACCACTGCCAATAGTAAGTAGTAGCAAGATAATCTTATTGTTCAATATTGTCTAGCAAATATGTATGGATACTGTAGGTTGATGTTATGTCAGTTTGTTTTTTATTATTTCAACATCAAACTATTTCAAATGTTACCCATGTGAGCCTCAGCTGCCATTTCTATGGAAAAGAAGCCAGTCAGAGGCTCAGCTAAGAGCTGTAAAAAATTCAGAACGTATCGTCAATGCAACTGGGAACAAAATATGGTGCCATATTTGCTGAATTGACCCAGAATCTGAATTAATTTTACCTGCAGGCTGTATTATCAGTTTTCTATCTTTTGGCTTCTGCTTAGTATTAGCAGTGCACAATGATATGCTATGCACCGTGTTAGTCTAAGTTAACTTCATGTTTTTATGTTTACAGACGTGTAGCTTTGACTTTTTAATAAAATAAAATAAAAACAAATATTTTCTAATGCATGTTGTTCATTTTTTGTGCTGATAATTGAACTTGAGGAGAGTTTCATGCTGTGAGTCGCCTCACGCTGTCTATGCAGAAAATGTATTCCAGAGTGGAGAACCAACTTTGACAGCCAAAAAGTCTCCATTTTTTTCAAAAACCAAACCAACATGAATCAGTACAGTCTGAAGTCGGCTGAAGAAAAGCCCTGAGTCCAGATCCTTGCATGTGGAGACGTATTTAACTAATGTTGCAATATTTAATAATACGTCATGATCCCTGCCAGCTCCCAGTCTTCAGTTGAATTCTCTGTTTTCCCTACCATATATTAACCCTGTGTCATTTCACCCCCTGCCCTGCAGTAACCCATTTTCCCACCATTCCTCATCATGATTTCCCTCATTAGTCTTGCAGTACCAACCTAATTCTTTGCCAGATTGCCTGATTTGCATTCGCCCTAGCTTTCCAGCTTTTGTTCTGCCTGCCCAACTGCCTTCCTGATCCAAGGACTGATGATTCTCTATCTAACCTTTTTCTTTTTCCTGTTCTGTCCGCCTACCTGGTTTTGGCCTCTGCCTGTTTCTTGCTTCAGGTAAACATGAACTTTTTATTTTAACCTCTGTCTGCCTTTGAGTCATGCTTTTGGGCTCAAGCTTATTGTTTGTCTGAGCCATTAAACAATATGAAATATCAGATGGTAGACAGGCTTACAGCATGGCAGCGAAGTTAGATGTTAACCATTAAACTTGAAAGACGCACCGCAGATGTTTTCACTACACATTTTTCAAGGCACAGGAAAGAAATCATTTGTCGAATGTGAAATGTTTTCCAGTTCAAATACTGAACGCACTGAAGCATTGGATCATAACTTCCTCAACCTCAATCTCTAGGCATCCTCTTCTTTCATCCTCACACTGTGTACAAAACACAACCAACACTTTGCAACCATAATTCAACTGGTTGTCATTACCAAAAGCTGAATTTACATGAATATTTATCAAATGCAATCTGTATTTGTGCCAAAACACTAAAAGCCTTGAACTGTTGGCAACTGTTGGCTTGTTTGTCTAATTTTTAATGGAAAACATGTCAAGTATAGATGATGTCACATCAAGACGACACAGGGGTTTTTAAAGCATGGTACATCTTTGAACCTGCGTGGCAGATTAGTGGAGCTGACAGGAGCAGAGGCCAAACTCCTGTTAATTACTACAGCCAGTGAAGTGTGACATATTTTGTCTGCATCGCACGCTCTCCTTATGAGAAATTAGAAATGTGCTGTTGTATGCGCCCAAGCTCGCATAAATATGCATCGGAATCCGGATTTACTGAAGTGTGCTGCCATCCCACACAATATATTATCACAGTATGTGATGATGTACTGTATATACGTGGCAGCTAAAGGTTGAAGGAAGACAACAATCTCCGACAAGGTGGAAGTCTGTACAACTATCGTTTTACTGTCGGACCACTGAACCGTGCCTGTTTAAGCTCAGAGCAAAAGCTGGTGTTTATGCCCCGTGAAGCATCAGTAATGGTGCACCGATAACCATGAAGTCTCACCAGTCATAGTGTTTCATTTGGACTTGTTTTGTGATTGTGCTTGCAAGAAAACAACCCCGTATGTTGTGTTTGTTGAGGAATTAGCATGACAACCTTTATAGTGTTCAAAACTTTGTAGGGAGGAGGTTGGTCATACAAAGTAGCCATCAATCAATGTATATGAAGCATTTTGATGGGCTTTCTACACTGTTTTTGGTGGTTGAAAAGCATCTTTCACGTGAGTATGTAAGGCTCATTCTCTGTCTGCTTGCATACTGACAAACACTGGCAAGAAGACACTGAAACACAAGCTGAACTACTGTAGATTATTCCCAGAAGTTGCTGAGGCACAATAGCACAGAATTACTTCCCTACATGTGAGAATACTGCCTCGGTTCATCTCACGTTATAAAGCCGCATCGCTCTGCAGAGACTTTAGGTTATGTTAAATCTCTCTTTTCTTTTTTCGGTGTCAAATTGCTTTTTTGCTGCTTTGATGAAGCTCAGAACTGGCACCATCAATACGCCGCATGGATTTTTATCTGCAGGCTAGTTTGGAATAAAGGTCAGCTGATTATGTATTTGGATGGAGGCTCATACTAATATCAGTTATTATGAGATGAATTCTATCCTGAACGTCATGTTACAATAAATCAGACAAGTGCAAAATAATCTCACTTTGATTGGAAACAGAATCCGGGTTCAACAAGGATCCCTCATTTGATTTTTACACAAATTGAACATTGAAAAACAAAAGAACTTTATTTAATTGTCCTGTATTTATTGTGAAGTCCAGTCTCCAGTCCAGTCGTTGCTTCCATCATGGCAGCTTTGTCCTATAAGTGACCTATACATGGCTGCTGTGATACTTCATTACTCAACTCAGGTTGAGGCTTCTACACAGAAAGATTAGTGGTCTTTATTTATAAAAATAAATGTCTAGCCACCCCAAAGCCCTGAAAATGAACTTAACAAGCATCCAAATCTCTGTGTGGGAGGAGTGGACCGCTGTGAGTGTATGAAAAGATGAGTAAGATCAGTGCAGTGCCAGGGGGCCCAGGGAAGATAGTTGAAGATTTTGCACTAACTAAAGGCTCAAATGAGCTCAACAGAGAATTACTGATGGATTGGCCAGTGGTCAAAAAACAGTTATTGCTTATTGGTTGCCATATTTTTTTCAATATTTGTGCATTTGTACTGTATACTGGACAGATTCTCTCAGTACTGTGGCTCACTCAACTTTGTGCAGCCAAAGCTTGATTAGAGCTACAGCTGTAAAAACCCACCAACAGTATCAGTAAGTGCTATTAATTATTTCCATGACCATACAGCATAAACATTGCTTGCATTAACTAAACCAGTAATTATATATCAGTCTCGCAGGAAAACTTGACAGTCAAGCAGATTTGCAGTGGTCAGGCAGCTAATACTGATGCATCATGCCACCATTTTGCATCAGCATTTGCTGTGAGAAGCATGCAGAAATGAAATAACAGATACCAGTTTCTTTTGGTCTTGTCTAAAATTTTATTATTTTGATTTTCAGAAATTGGTATTTCATTGTCCTTTCTGGCATAAGAAATACTAAGAAATGAAAGTCTGTGTAAAGTAAGAATAAATATGTGTTCTGAGTTTGTCACACCAAAGAAGAAAGTGTTATTAACCACCCAGCCAAATTTGAATGATGAATGGGAGCAGTCAAGCTGCCATATTGAAGCGACTGAAACGTGGCAGATGAGTTCAGAAAATGACATGACTAACTTTGAAACACTGAGCGGGATGAATTAATCTCTGTCTCTCTGCTAGAGGTGCAGGGGTATGCTCAGGGTGGCCTCAGTGTGTCATCGAGCCACCCTTTAGGACAAAAAATGCTGAAAATAAAAAATACTGCCAAAAACTACTGAAAACTGGTGAAAAACTGTTTTAACCTCTAACTCCACATTTCAGTAACATACTGTTCAAAGTTTTCAGCAACTATTTTCCAACATGTTTTATGTATTTTGAAAGTAATTTCCTTCTTTGGTCTGACAAACTCAGAATACATATTTATTCTTACTTTACACAGCCTTTTTTGCATTTGCAAGTAGGCTAAAAATGGTACAATATTGTCATCATATTAACAAGTGATGCTATCCCTGGCATAGGTTTTCCTCCATTCATTTTTTGTGATGTACAGTACACCCATCTATTGTGTCTGTCCTCTCTTTGAAAATACAGTTTGAGACTGAAGATTAATTTTGGTTCTTTGAAGGTAACATGTGGAGTCTGTATTTTTAATTAACTTTTTGATGTTTTTGTTTTGGCAAGATTCGGAGAAAGAGCTTGGCAGACATTGTACTCTGTATCCTTGGTTATAGGACATTTCTGTTATGGAAATTGGATATTTTGAAACATTGTCTATTTTAATTTGAGGAACTGCACATCATGAGCCTTTACGTGACCATGATGTTGTTTGTTGTTTTGTTTTTGTTTTTTTTGTCTGCTGATTACCTGAAGGACATTTTGATCAGTCAATCTCTCTTTTTTCATTAAAACGCTGCAAACACCACGCCAAAGTTTGGCTCACTCTGGCTCACTGTTCCTTTTCCTTCCTGATATGATAGTCTTGTTTATGGAAAAATGAAAACCCCTGGTTGTAAACATATATTATACTGGAGCATGTAATATTACCTTTTCATGTCCTTTTCAGCATTTCATTCTTTCATTCAATAACATTTAACTTAATCCGTTCCTTTAGTGGGATTAAGCTGACAGCTTGTCTATTGGTTTACAGGAACAAAAGCTAACTTTGAAGACGCTAGCCTGTATAGCACCTCTATGATACTGTTGTCACACACACACACACTGTGTTAATCCACTTAAGTGAGTGAGTAGAAAGTCCATCATCCCCTTTGGAGTTAAAAGTCAAAGTTCATTTCTAAGCTGCAACAGATAAAACACAGTTTTAGCTTTTGGTTAAACTTTGCATTTTTATTCATACAGAAAGAGAGAGAGAGAGAGCGAGAACAAAGATGAAGGGAGGCGGTGATCAAGAGTTGTGCCTGCCAGCCTCCCCTGAGAGGAGTTATCTTTTCCACCCCGCTGTACATTCACTGTTGCAGCCCAGTGGATTAGACAGAGAGAGGAGTGCTTTTGCTTTTGCTTTCCCCCTCCCAGCGATATGAAATTCTGTTGACAGAACTGACAACAGAATGAAGGGTAGAAAAGACTCCTTGATAAGAAACGACACCCTGCACATGTACTGCCATCTTTTTATAGTCAGAGAAAATATATGAATGCAGTATGACTCCTCTGATTCATTACCGCTTGTAATGGCATCACGCTGATATTAATCATCAGTTCTATAGGTAGAAATAAAGATATTATGTAATCCATTTTGCATAAAACACATCAGTGGAGCTTTTTATACATCAGCTGGTGAAAGATGCCATCATATCAACATTATGATGAGCTGCCGACCCTCCGCCTTCTCCATCCTCTAAAGATGAGTGCAATCACAACCCAGCAAACATTTGGCAGACAGCAATATGCAAGAGGAGGCTCGACGCTTCTCCAACTGGGCTCAAAATTTTCACAATATAATATTGTAGTAGAGTGAAAAGCAAAGTAAAACAGCGTTGGATACAGTTGAACTGATTTCAGAAAGATCTTTAGCTCCTAACTTCACAGACAGCAGATAGAGATGATAGATGACTTACAGACATCGTCCCCACTTTCATTTTGGCTGTGATCTATGGTTCAGTGCAGGCTTTGGGCTATGATATGAGCATCTATTGAATGTCCAAATGCTTGATGAGAAAAAGTAGGAGCAACTTAACATGAAAAATCAGGCCAAAGGGCACAGACTCATATTTACTTCTTTAATAAAAATGAAAAATTTAGATTTGGCTTGCAGTGGGAGAAATAAGGACAGATTGCCCTCCAGGGCTGAAGCTCATATATGCATCTTTCTTCACTTCGCTGCTTTCCCATCGCTACCCTCCATCCCATATGATGTAAACACTGAATAAATCCAGACATTTTTTTGCATCCAACTTTGGTGAACTTGACTTATCAATTTGCTCTGTTGAACAATAGCAAGCTGTCTTGCTAGTGTTGAAATTTAAGGGGAAGGAAGGGAGAGCTACGGAGTCCAAGACAGAGGAAGCCATTGTAACTTATTACTTTTATTTGACTTCCTCCACAAAAGAGGAATAATGTCCTGTTAGCTGTAACTAGCTGTTAGCAAGCCCATAAAAGTATATAGAAGAAACGCCAGTGTGAAGTAAACTGCACTATACAGATAAAGGAGAAAGAAGCTACTGTGAAAGACTTGCACTAGCATGTTGGTGCTTTGCAAAGATGCACTGATGAATTTCGCTGTCTGGCTTTCTGGTCTGACCAAGTCTTAAATCACCTGGCCAATTAATAAACAAAGTAAGTAATGCACTACTAAGCAAGTCACTAAATTGTTAAGTCTGACGGCACCACATAATGGGGGGGGGGGTCTACAAATCACAACGAAATGCTGCTTCCATTAGGAAGATGCATGTTGCATGACTATGCATGCTGAAGACTACCCGAGTTTCTACACTGAGATGTACTGCAGTGAAGACGGGCTGTTTGATGGAGCGCTGCTTGATTGATGCAGTGCTTAATCTTTGTGTCTGATCAGCGCTGGGCATCGACTGTGAAGCACCTGCCTGGTGTGTCACCACAGCCAGGGGCTCGTACAGATACAGTAGTAGCAAAACAAAGAGCAAACACCAAAAGAACACTCCCTACAAAGCTAAAATACAGTAGCCTAGATTTGGTCAACGTTGATCTAAGACTACAATCTGACATTCTGGTATCTGCCCTTTACATTGTCCAAACGTAGACAACAGTATCTGGTTTTCCTGTATTTATTTCTGGGAGGTGAAAGAGGAATAATCATCCTCCAAAACCATGAAAGTTTACAATTTTATCACTTGTGCACACTTTCACTTTATGTAGTTGTACAGAAAAATAGCATAGACCACATCCGTGCTATGAAAAGTTTAGCTTGAATCCATGAGTTCCTTGGTTTTATATTTCTTCTACCTTCTTATATGATTCGCTGATTGACAACCTGCATCTTCCAGTTTCTCCCGAGGAACCTGATAATATGTGTTTTGAACAGTAGATGCTAAAGTTTTCATGAACTGCCTGAAGGTTGAATCAGTGCTGTGTATCGTAACACCTTGCACGTCGATGTGTATGATGCTGAATATAACCGCTTCGAGTGGGTGTGTGTCTTGCTACACAAGCCTATGTGTATATGTGTGTGTGTGTGTGTGTGCAGCCGTCTGTCTTTTCTCTGTCAGGCACCTGTCACATGCAGTGATTTTACCTAGCAGTGGATCAGCTTATTTGACAGTAATCCCTTCCATCTATCATCATGTTTCTTCTTCTCTGGCTTGTTGTCTTATCTTACTATCGCTGTCCGTGTTATTGTCCATTATGTGGTTTTGTGCCTGCGGCTGCGACATGCTGTGGATCAGAGTTTCTTCATGTCTGATGTTGCTGAGCCCGGATGTTTTTCCTGCCTGCCAGGCTCAGGCTGCACAGAATGATCCTTTGACATAGTGTCTGTGAGGGTTGTTGATCAAAACCAATGACTCGACGGTCACTTGACCAGGTGGTGATTTCAAGTTCAAGTTCATTTACTTTTATAGGCCTTCATCACAAACATACCGTCAAGGACTTTACTGAGGCTACATCCAGCTAATCAACCATCAATTACAGGCCAAAATGGCGAGAGACAGAACAGTTAGAGAGAAGCAAGAGTCTAACTAATCAACTCACTGACCTAGTTCACTCACACCCTAGTTCTTATATCTTGTTTTATACCTTCCTCTGTACCTGTAATAACAGTATATTTTACTTTTATTATCCAGTGCTTTCCAGAATACAAAGTAATGCTATAACTTCTTATGGTGAGCAAGATGTGAGTGTAGGCAGAGAGGTGAACACAAAGCAGATAATGACCCAACCCTGGCTCCTCCATTGTCACGTGCAAGTACAAAAATAATAAATACTTTATTGGGTAAAATTTGTGTCCACCTGATGATTATCAAATGAACAAACAAGCCTGGGGAGTGTGAAGTGTTTACCCCACACAATTCTTCTAATGTGTAGAGCAACCTTGTCTCCTAACACTGAAAGTGAATCATGTTCACTGGCAAGGTCTTTTCCAACCCTAGAGGTGTTACATTCTTGTACTGTAACAGAGGTCAAGAGGTCGAGGTGGATGGCTGGCTGGATGGAAGATTCTGACAGCAGTGTTGTAGTACTGAAGACCGGTCTCATGTCCACTTTTTGAAGGTCTCGTCTTGGAATCAACCATATTTTTTACTCTCTCATGTCTCTCTCAGACAAAGAGGACTCTGGATTTTATTTCCAGGCCACAAGACCACATCTGCAGGGATATGACTAAATTGTGGTGAAATGAAATGAAATGGCTTCCCATCCTCCTTAACACGAACTCAAAGAGAGTTAATGTGGGAGGGAGGAGATGTCAGCCAAATCTTCTGTAATAAAATTTGGCTACTTAAACCGAAAAGATTTCATCTGCAAAACAAGGTCCAAAAGAAAACACACAGCAGTGTATAAATCCCGCAATGTAACACTTACTGAGACGGACCCATCCAAAGAGTTTTGACAAATATTAGCTCCCTAAGTAGGCTATATGCTGATTGGTCTTGGGCTTGACTCGGTCTTGTCCTGCCTTAGTTTTTGTTATTGACTTGTTCTCAACCCCTTAATATCTCTGTCTTGATACACTCTGGTCTTGGTCATGACTTGATCTTGGTTTAGGTGGTTTTGACTAGCTGTTTGACAGTGTAAATGACAGTTCCGGTCCTGCATCACATGCATCGCTGGGTTTAGGATGCTGAAACACAGTTAAGGTAGCGGAAAGAAAATGCTTTTGGTTAAATAACTAAACATGTCCTGTCAAATCAGTGTTTTCTTTTACTATATTTAACCAAGATGACAATTTTTCCCTATCCATAACCAAGTAAGTGCTTTGAGCTGCCATAACAAACATTGGTAATGCTTTAGGTGCCGTGGTGTTACTTGTACCTTAATTTCAACACTGTGACAATGTTCACTTGTTGCTCTTTATTCTCCAATAAAATGCTACATACTGAAGCATTAATTACAGGCCATATTACAAATTCATTCTAAGTAGAAGGTAACTGCAAAGATGTTTGTGTTTGCGTGTGTTTATGTTTGAATGTTTGTTGAATTTTTTCATCCACAAAAGGGACAAAAAGAAATTTGGAACAATACTCGATAAGTGAGTGTTCATGTTGTACATTTACTCTGTATGTATCAGCTTGGACATGTTTTTATACTTTGAATATATTATCTAAAATGCACATCAGCGTAATATGATGACTGAACACTATTATTAAAAAAAACCCCTCTGTGACAGTTTTACAATGCAGAATGATTGCAGAATTTTCTTCATATCCACACCTTCTTTCAAATCACTGACTTATCATTTGGACGTGTGTGTGTGTGTGTGTGTGTGTCTGTGTGTGGTTGGGTGTGCGTACAGGCACATATGTGTTTATCTGATGTGCATGCATTAAGTCTATATAATGTAATTATGGTACTGCCTGCACTCTGGGTCTTTCCAAACCACTGAGAAACAGACAGTCTAATCTTGTTGGTTGCTAGGAACTGGGCAAGCTGGGGAATGGATGAGGCAGACAATTTTGTATCCCCATCAAATAGCTTACCACATTGAGGCAGACTTGATCTAATATCAAGGGGGGGAATAAATGGGTGGTGGAAGGGGAATATGCATTTAGCTGGAAACAATCATATTATAAATTGCACTGTGCCTGTATGTGGTCGTTGTGTGGCTGAATGATTTAAGGATGATTGTATGGAGGGTTTAGTTGCATAAATGTTTGGATGCAACAAACTGCAGCTCAGTAGTCTATATGCTATTTCATATTACAATGTGAGATGACAAAGGATGTAATTTAGAGTCAATCCACTTTTTGACATTAGTATTTTATTCTCACAGCAGGCTAGTCACATTTCCAGCACGACAGGAGAAGACTAATTTCGAGTTTCTTTTTTTCATCTAAAGGACTCTTTGGGCATGTTCATGCCTAAAGGTTTGTTTCCTGAATCAACCCAGTTAAAAGAAGTTTCAGTTTTTTAACTGGTCCAGTGTGTGCTTACACAGACAAAACTCAAACTCTCAAAAACAAAAGTCCTATGGTGGAAATGTTTGATTTTCCAGAAGGCATCTCACTGAGGAGTTATGGATAAAAACTGTAATTCTGGAAATGTAATTGCAGAATGCAGTCCTGTTTGTAAGGGCTATGATGCTATATGATGTCCATCAAAATGAAATGTCCATGATTTCATATTACGCCCTATCATTTATTTCGTTGTGTCAAAAAAAAAAAATCACTCTCTTTGCGGCAACATTTTCCTTCATTCGGATGAATCTTTGAATCGTACACATCACTGATGTAGGCGGCTGTCAGGAAATTTGTATACATCAACGAACATAGAGGAGCATGACCGTGACATAAAAGTATGAAAAGCTTGACACAGACCAGAAAACCTTGATGTTACTTTGCAAATATGCTGCAGACCAGTCCCCACAGCAGACTGAGACTCGCTCACCGCTTTAACCACCTACTCAAGAATCATGGCAAACAGTACAGATAGCGAGTGAGAGCCAGAAAAGTACTGCTGAGTGCTCAAAACAAACCTGAGACCAATGATGTTTTTCAGGGGGGAGTTCACAGAAGAGTTGACAGGGAGAACTGACTGGGTCGCGCCGACCTTTCCACATGAATTTGAAAATGTTTTCTTAGAAAAATTCCCAAAGAGACAACCTACTATTACATAACTGCTGATTGTTATGACAATGAGGCTCCCCGAAATTAAAGACAAACAGCGGGATAGTTTTTTTTTTAGGCTTTACAATGCACCTTGAAAGTGTACACACTTTCAAATTGCAAGATTTGAATTACAACTTACAATAACCCAACTTTCTCTGTACATTTTGAGATCGCAGTGGGAAAATCCAGTCCTATTGATAACATCATTATGTTTCAGTTGGTTGCAACCATTGAGAAAATTCTTGGTCAGTCTGATATTCACACATTTTTTTAGCGGCCGCATGCTGGCTGCTTGATGATAAAATAGCTGATTACATAGCTTAATGTATAGGGAACCCTTATCTACGCTCTACAGGATAATTGAAAATTCTTCTTGCTACTGTACGATACGAGTCCAAAAACAAGCTGGCAAGTCAGGCTGCCACCACGCCCTTTTGAAATTGTGTTTTTATACTACTTATGTGTTTGCCAAATACTTTTTGAGGGAAACATAATTGCTGCCCAGAGTATGCTTAGTGTGTTTGTCTGTTTTTTCAAATGAATGAAGAGATAATGTTTTGGAGCGCACATTCAAAAGTGCAGAACTTCCTACCCAAGTCTTGTGTGTAGTAACGTTTAGATATAAAAAGCCTTTTGTCTGAAGTCAGGGAAGATTATGTTTTCACTTATATGTTAAGATTTGATTCATGTCAATATTTTTACCTTGGATGCTTAAACCTTATACTGGGTTGGATATTGGATAGAACAGTTATTGTTGTAAATGAATGAAATATCTTGCCACATTTTAGCCTGCAACCCTTTTGCATTAAACAAGCAGATCCAACATCCTGTCAGGAGTTGAGTTGTCTAGCCTGAAGAAGCCCAGAGGTGTTCCAGCCATCAGTCAGATTTTAGCTTTCGACTAAGACTGTAGTTGCTTCCCTTCTCTCAGTCAGCCATATGCTCTGACACACTCTCAGACAGGTTGAGGTTTCTATAAAAGCTTTGCAGGGCTTTCCTCCACCTGGCTGACTAGTTTCATGAAGTCTTCTCAGTGCTTGACATCCACCAGTTCTCTCTCTTCACACCAACTTTCATTGGTGTGTCATCATGTCTTAAATATTCATTTCCCTGCTATGCAGACACTTCTCAGCTCTGTACATCTAGACCACATTCATGGCTGACATTTCCAAGTGGATTTCCTCTCACTACGAAGTCATGTTGAACGAGCTGCTCTTCTTTTCTGTGTTCCCAAGTTCCCAACATGACCTTTTTTCTTTTTTTTTTTTTTTAATAATAATTGACCAAATCTAATTAACACCAGCCCCAAGAGGCTGAAACATCTGCACATTTTTTTACCTTCAGTGAGGCCTGTGGGTAAGAATCTCTCAGCTTGTTGGCCTCTCTGCTTCCACGTCACCCCATCTAGTCACACCACAAGCTCCAGTAGTCACAGAGCTGTAAACATGACTACACAGGGTATCGAGGATGGTAAGATTTGTCAGTAGACTAAAGAACGGTTGTACTTTATATGCAGCTCATGCTTTCATATGTTGAGTAATTCAGCTATTTAAGAGGCAGGGTGCGCACCAATGTTAACTTTAATACTGCTAATTACAACGAACACTTAGGACACGCTAAGGACAATAAAATACCGTTATGGATGAACAAAGCTCATGGCTACAAGCTCTTCCTGACCGCCTCCTACATTTTAATTCTGGAAGTGTTATCCGTCCTCTGGCTACTTGACACCACGACAGAGAAACATCTATTTTGGTGGTTCACATTTGCATGCACAAATATAAACACAGCATATTAGGAGAGAGCAGGTAAGCCAGGGTGACTCATTGGGTTTTGACAGGGTAAATGATTGTTTTCTTCTTTTTAACGGGGTTAAAGCTGCATTTGTTGTACCTACACGTTGGGTCCAGAAGGGCTAAAGCTTACCCCGTGGCTCTGTGCGTACATAAACGATGACCGTTTCAGGACAAAATGCGACAAAAGTCATCTAAAAAGCTATGACAGCTCCAAATCATCAAAATAAAGGCTGTAATTTGCTGTCAGCACGAAGATCTCCTGCAGGCTGATTACTGCATGGCTGTGTTTTAACAGCTAGCAGCTACAGTAGCAGGCATCATCAACAACAACAACACCGCTGTTTATAATTAGTAAGGCTGTCTTAACCAGCTGTGAGCGTCAGACGTGCCTGCTTACAGTACATCAACCAGTGACAGACGCCCTGTCTCAGTTTTCAATGTCAGCTATACTTCCTCTTAGAAAAGGACACGGGAAGACTGTTAATGAGGTCTGAGGTTTGTACAGTTTATTCTTTATTTGACATTTAGACCTTGAAGAGTCTGCTGTGAAACGGAATATATCATTTAAAACTATATTCACCTTAAATTAAGGATTGTTATGTTTTCGTTCATCAGAATCTACAGCAGCCCAGAATGGACAAACTGGCTCCAGATTGGGCCCTAAGATTTTTTTTTTGTGTGTGTGTGTTTCACAGCCAACGAGGTTTCTACTTCACATCAGGAAGGAGAGGATGAGGCGAGGGGGCTGCAAGATCCCACTAAATCCTTCACACTGGGCCTTTAAAGATGCAGAGCGTTCAGGGCGTCCTCGTCGAGCATGTATCATGAACTACAGTCTTTTCCGCAGTGGCCATTTGCTGCATGTCCTCTGCTCTCTCGGCACCCTTTCCTGTCTCTTTCAAGCTGTTCCTGTCAAATAAAGGGTAAAGTTCAAATCTAGACCACCTCAAGCCTTTGGTGCTATCTTAACTCTGTTCGGACATTACACATGTTTTTATTAAGTTTGAGGTCCTAAGTAGAAATCAGACATCAGAACACTGTCTAACATGCATGGGCAGATTTGAAGATTTGAAAGAATGACTTTTGTGTCCACCCTTTCAAAGACAGTTACACCACAAGTTGATGTGCTAGTATGTAGTTTTTTTATATATTGAAAAGTCACCAGAATGCAGGTAAAGGAGGGTCAAATACGCTAATACTTTCCTCTACATAATTCCACGCCCAGAGGTGTAACATATGGCTTCTTTGTGGCTCCTGAGAAAAACCCTAGATCCACCCCTACTAACACCACAACTGCTACACACAGTGTAAATGTGTGTGTGTGTGTGTGTGTGTGCGCCTACAGGAGATGTTCCTCGACTGCTCTGTTGCAGGTAGCAGCAGCGGAATTCACAGAGGCTCACCTCATAAAGCAGAGATTTATGAATGAATAAAGATATACAGTGTGTCAGCCCCGCAGCCTTAACAACAAATGGCAAACATCTCCTTCACATCCCGACTGTGTTCAGCCCCCAGCCAATCCTCCAGACGTCCGGTGGATTAAAGATGTGCAGGGCGATAGGATTTGGTCACACAGAGAGAGAATTAGGGGAGCCGTTCGTTTCTCCTGATGCAGGAATAAAATTGCCTCGAGATCAATAACGTGCTGTCAGACATGACTTGAGTGATCTTTTTTCTCATCCCTGGGTTGAATACCAAAACGTCTCACGGTACGCTAAGTCGGCCTGCAGATGCCTCCTTTCGAGTGTGGAAGAAAATTTAGGGAGGGAGGTGATAAAACGTATGTCTTACTGGACTGCGATATCCTTGCGTGACCTTGTGTTTCTCTGCGATCCGTTTGCTACATTAGGATTAATGGGCTGGAAGACGAGCAAATGGAAGAAAAAAAAAAAAAAAATTCTCTCTTAAAACAGAAAAAAAAGACACTCGTTAAGAAAAAGCAAACATATTTTCTAAAAGCAGACACAATTTGTCATCTCTTTTTGCTCAAACACATTTTTTTCCCTTTGAAAAAAAAAAGAGAAATGCTCTGTTGGCCTCAGGTGTGCAGGTAAAGCACAAGTGTAATCAACTATATCACTTATGCCCCCAGTGAGCTTTGCCACAGAGGCTGTATCCAAACTCATTCCCTATTTACTATCCAGTGCAATATATTTACCCCCCTGACGTTTTATTTGTGTGTAAATTTTGTGCATAAATGTCCACAATTGAAATGGAAAATATACTGTCCACAGCACTGTGCAAAGTGACTGAAATCTCAGTTTACTGCTCAGTACTGAGTAGAGTATTGATTGTCCATTGTATATAGGAAGTAGTGACTGAGTGAGCTGAGTGAGGGGTTGAGTCAGCATGCACAATATAGCAGGGCTTTGTAATCTGTCAACCTAACTGGAAATGCAGCAACTGGGGCTGGAATTTCACCTCTGAGGCTGGCTATGGCCCCCTGTCTGGCATTAAAACTCAGCTGAAAATCGTATCCCCATCAGCCACTGTGGCCTTGGTGCCCCGCTCTGTGCCTATTTCCTATTTCAGAATGTTACTTGAAGTCGCACATCCTGTCCATCTACTTAAGCAAATCAAAATCACGCTTTTTAACTTATGGTCTTGATGCCCCGACATGTGGCCTTTGTTCTCTCAAAAAAAATTGCCCCTATGGCAGTGGCCCTAATCTCGCCATCTAATGACGATTTAGCCTTAATATTTACTGGCTTCCAGTGTAGCTGGTGGATATCCAGAAAACAGATAACAGATATCTGGATGGTGAGATATCTATAACAGCGAGAATGTGAGATTTTGGCCAATTAAAAATGTAAGGCCAGTTCTGCGTCTTGTGCTCTCTACACGGACTGTTTACCTGCATGCAGACGTGACTGATATGATACTACTCAGACTACAAATGGAAGATGGCCTTCGAGATAACTCTACCCCTAAAATGATGACATTGCAGGCCTGGCAGCAATTATCATCATCGGTTTCACCTGTGGTTTTCCAGCATAACAAAATGTCTGTCTGCACCTGTGTTGTTGTATTGTAGTTCACAAGTACAGATAGTATTTTCTTAGTAGCTCAGCTGTAGTACAGAAGAATATGTTAACAGTATTTTGCATTTAAACCTACCGACTGACTACGCCCAGGTAAGTTAAATTTTGAGTTTTTAAGTTTATATTCAGTGGGTTGTCCGTAGCTTTTTGTCCGTAGACTTTCTTTGTACAGAAACAAACAGGATTCTGACAGTAACATGCTCAGGCATAGTAATACCAACAAATATATTAAATATATATATCAATTTTTGTGATTTACACAGCAGATCTGTGTGTTGTTGCAGGAACAAAAACATAAAATAATATCAGTTGGACATAAACATCCTAAAGCAATGTCTTGTATCATGTTAGCACTACAAGTATGTAACACGAGGAGCATTTACTAGCATTAATGAAGCAGTTATGGTTTGAGTTATTGCTGCTTATGAGCACCAGGGGAAATCCTGGACTAAGAAACCTTCAAAGCATTCATGTTGCTGTGCTGTAACGTGATTTGATCTGCAGCACAAATCGAATGCTTCTTTGTGTTGCTGTGAAGAGACATTAAGAGACTGGATGTCAAAACCCAATTGTATCTGAGTACATATGCTATGTTCTGACATCAGTCTGTTATAATGTGTTTTTTTCATCGGTCCTTCCGTTCAGTCTGGTTTTGATTGTGTAGGCGGATTTTTAAAGGCAAGCAATGAGTCTGTGACAATCAGCATAATGAAGATTCAGAATACATTTTAATACTAACTAAAAAATGTTTTTTTTAATGTTTTTTTTTAATTTTTTTGTTGATGCTGTCTCTAATGAAACATGGCGTTTGTAGAAATGTGTTAGAAACCTAGAGGCAGCCACCCTGACTGCATCCAGTAAAGATTAATATGTTGAGTTTACAGTATATCAGCAGTGCACAAGAAAAAGAAGAAATATTCAGCAGAGATTTTATAGATTTAATGAAAATATGACTATGAAAACTCACAATCAGATCCCAGTCGTCTCTATTTTTATTGTTGTATATGTATTTCTTCAGTGATATATAATCATAAGTACAGATGGTATATGATGCAAAAATGTATACAGACAGATGTAATGGATCAGTGGATGAAAGCACCCCCGGGTTTTCTGCAGAGTCATACTTAGGAGCAAAATTGATCATAAGTCCCTTTTTATAAATGAGGCCCCCCCGAAATCACTGACCAAGCAGAAAATTGGACCAATGAGAACCATCATCTGTTGGGCTGATCCTGTTCATTTACACCTGAGGCATTATTTTCATCAGATTTATAAGTCTGTGCATACACTTAGATATGTTTTATAAATCTCAGTCTCAGTAGAGTAGGGCACATGTGCACACGCCCATGAAAGGATGAAGAAACCGCCTTTAATCATCTGTCGATTTTTGCTCCACCACTCGTTAAATTTGTCAGTCAAAAGAATGAAAAACAACGTGCAATGTTGCACTGGCGAAGTTCTCCAACGGCACCGGAGCAGGTGTCATTACGCACAACTGTTGCCATTTATAGGCACATAATGAATCACATTTACCTGGAAACCATCATGGACTCAATCACCTTTATTAAACGTGATTCAGAATGAATAAACATATCGAGAAGTGCTGAGGATAAAATGAAATAAAACACGGGGAATGATTTGATTTTGACTGACATTTTATAGTCTGCTCTGCAGACTGTGAACACAATAAAACAATCATTAAAATTGGCTAACAACCCAACCACAAACACGTCCCTCAGCATATTTCAATGATCTGAGGCTGGCTCCAGGAAAACCTGTATGCACCTGGACTGAAGTATGCTTGAGGTTTTTTTGTGTGTAATCTTTTATGCATCTGTACCTTGTCTTTGTACATTTCATCATGCAAGACAAATTGCTTGCTGCGAGAGATGCTTTTGCATTGTTTACTTAAGTTTCTGGTTTGTTTCTAGTAGGCTACAAAGATGCAAAAATCTCTCGTTATCTTGGCCATTAGTGTAAGACGGAGAGGATATTTAGGCTGACAGCATGTTCATGTTGGCAACCTGCTGATGTCATTTTCATACCACAAAGAAGCTGACACGGACCAATTAACGTTCTTGACATTGATTCAAGAAACGTGCTGATCTAGAAGTCACTACTGAAATCGACTTACAAGAACTTGTAAATCTGTCACGTCAATCCACATGGCGTCATTTTCGTGGACATCTGGCACGGGAAAATGTCGACACCGCCATTCTTATCTTCTCATCCTGTCTACAAAGCTCTGAATGACTTGCTTGTTTTTCGCCCGGGGAAACAATCAGGAACAGTCATTGAGCGCCACACTGAACTGACTTGAAACAATCTGAGATGTAGGCAGTGATTCAGAAATTAGGAATCAGGTTTTTAAAGGGGCTAAAACCAACTGAAGTGCCCCTATTTATCACAATGAATGAACGCGACAGAGGAATGGCGTGGCTAACTCATTCTTTTTTTTTTTGCAGTTGGCCTGCTATGGTCGGTTGCCTGGACAAAGTAATAAATACTTCAGGTTGCTTGTGTAGTCAATATTTGGACACAGTGTATACAGATGTATGTCGTGCTGTACTGAAGCAGATGTTCACTCAGGCTTGACAATGGTGGGAACTCAGGGTCGAGGTCAAAACCAGAGTTATGTTTTGATCTGGTCTAGAGTCATAAAATGGATTTTAAAAGGACAGGCTGTAAATATGACATAATAGTCATGTATGATGAAATGATATGACCAAAACACCACCACATCCCATGTGTGTACACCGACAGAGCAACCGCAACTCTCCATCACTTCCCGAAGAAAAGAACCCATCAAACAGGATGAGCCTGTCTCTCAAGGCCGCTGTTATAAAATCTGAAATTGCCCCTTCAGAAAGGCCCTCGTGTTGAAAAAGCAATAGCCCTCCTCAGGTGTGATCCTCAGGCAAAATTAAAGTGTACAAGTGTCCTTCAGGCTGATTATTTGATTGGCCCTTGCCCATCTAACTTTGGCTTCGGATAATTGGACAAATCTTTGAAAACACTGGCTCGCTGGGGACTTTGAAGCAAGTGGAAAAGACTGCCACACTTTCAGCACAAAAGTAAATGTGTCAGTGATGGAACGTCAGCCATGATTATATTGAAAATATAAATAAATAATAGAGGCAATTCTTTGCATTGAAAGTCTTCCAGGAAAAGGGTTAGCTAATGCAGAACGGAGACATACTTTTGATTATTCTCCACTTGCAAAACACTCCTTTCGCTATAGTGGCTCCACTGAGCTGCTGCAGTCATTATTGTGCTAAATAAGCCTATCTTGTTGATCAGTGAAACATTTCCAAGGCTTACTGCAGGATTAAAATTCCATTTCTTGCATCAGTTATTCAGGTAAAAGCTCCCCTGAAACAGAACTGATGTTATTCTTACGTTACCAGAAAATCAATGTTAATAAAAGGTCCTCCCCCTTATCCAAAAGTGTCATTTGCGTCAGTTACTTCTGACTGAAGAATGAAATTTTCCCTATGAATAGCAAGGCTGAACATCTTGATTTTTTTTTTTTTTTTTCCTCTCCCATCTCTTTCAAGTATTCCTGAAAGCGGACCTGAAAACAGCTAGATGTATTTTCTCCTCAAGGCCACAGTTATAAAATATAAAGCAGTCCTTTTTTCATTCATCATGCCATACTGCAGTGTGACGTTCAAGACAAATTAAAGCATAGTAGTGCTGTGTTTCTTCTGGTTGTCTGATTGGCCCTTGACCCCTTTATTTCCGCAGACGATGATTGGACTTCGGCTTTGTTAGTGCTGGTGCAATATGAAAGGGGAATTTGGGTCCTCCCACCTGTTTGCATGCTCATGATTTATAGCCTGACAATTCCCTGAAGAAATGCCGTTTCCCTTCCCATCCACTGCCTCAGTACCCACCAACACTGCTTTCATCTATTCAGCGGAGAGAAGCCAAATCAAAGCGTTTTCACTCGTTTTCTTCAAGTTTAAATCATAACAGCTCCGTGCACTTAGGAAGAGTTGCTAAATTATTGGAGCATTCAGGTTGGATGAACTATTGTCACTTGTTGGAATATAACACCAAAAGAGGCCTGGAGGTGGATTTTTACTTTTTTTTTTTCACGTGACAACCAAAATAATCCGTCATTTCTCAGACTGCTACTCTGATAAGTTTGAACGCCTGGAAGCTGCAGATGGATACAAGAGATTGTGACTCACTCAGCGCAACAAGAGGGATCAAAGGATTTGTTTCTCTATTAATCTTGAAAAAGCATGTTTTATTAAAGGAGGGTTAACAGGGGTAAGTTCTGTCTGTGCTACATTGTTCCACGCACCTCTCTAGGCTTTGAAGGACCATATCAATTGTTTTACATATCTGCTTTTATGCAGCAGTTGGTTTCCATTAGTATTAATACCAGCTGTAAGGTCGCACATCACAACCAATGCGAATACCCCTTGCCTCATCATACCTTTTCTAGTGTGTAGGAAAACCTACATTGGCCACGAAACCTGTGGGAAATACAAAGCCAACCAGAACAACATGTGGTGCAACATGGAATGGGCCCCCTTTCTTTGTAGATATAAAAGGCTCATTGTAGCTGCTGGATTCCACCTGTCACTGCTGCAGCATTTTCCCAGTGCCCCATGGCCGTCGGAGCTTATTGCTGTTCTAATTTCGGACGGATGCCACGTCCAGCCATGTCAATCTGCACAGAGCCTAGCCTAGCCAAGAGAATTTGGTCGATTTTTCAAATTAAAACACCCTGTACAAACTTCCACTTACAGTCAGAAGGGAAACAATTATGTAACTATGGACAGTAACTATGGACACTCCTAGTGGGATATGAAGATGCATGAAGAACGATGAAAGCAGCGTAATAGAGCTGTGCCCAGTGGGCTCCAAGCGATAGGTAACAAAAACACAATGATTCTTATTTTCAGGTGAACCAATAAAATCTTATGAATGAATATTATACTGCATTTATGCCATATACTGCCAATAAATCCCCTTTCAAATCATAGACACTGGACTCAACAATACAGCAGTAATGGAGGATGGACATAAACGCACTGTTCGGTGTGATGGATTGCACATTAGAATCACACAGAAGGGAGGAAAAATGCATTCAAAACATCTAATGAAAAAAACGGCAAAAGGCAAGCATTCAAATGTTGTCAGAAGAAATATTGTAGTGGAGTAGATAACATTTGCAAGTCAAAAGCAGCACACAACATAATATCGTACTATAAGGTGGGTGGATCAGTTTAGGAGCTGATACATTGAACAAACACTGAAGAGCAGAGCAGAGCATCAGTCTAGTTCCTCAATCCTCTAGTTTACAATGAACTCCTGCTCAGGTCACAGTTTGAGAGATTGTAGCAGAATTTGAAGGTTTCCGCCTGCTCAGACACAGCTGTATATGATCACTGATGACTTGAGACAGCTTCCTCTAGAGAAACCATGAAGTTAATTGGGTACCTAAATTCATAACCCAGAGAAATGGGTGTTCCTTTTTACCTGGGAAGTTCAATTAAGTAGCCAGGTTGCTGCTGAAATGAGGAAAGAAAAGTAGTTAAATAAAAATGTGAGAATGAAAAAGAAAGCTATAGAGTGTACCAAATGTTATGCCAATCTATCAGAAGTCATATATATATCAAGGCTGAATCTTGATGAAAACTGAAGGGATCATTTAAAGTCTCACTGCATGAGCAGGTGAAAGATTTCATATCTCCAGTGGAATATCTTAACTTTATGGTTGTCAGACAATTGCTAGGTTTCCATACAAATATAAATTTTAAGGATCAAATCATTTTTTAAGGATTCTGAGAAAAACCTATCCACCTGCATTTTGCTTTTACTGGTCATTTTCAGCATTTCCACTGGTTTGTTTTTGCACAAACTGGAAAAAAAAATATAGTTGGATGGTAACCCACCAATTGTGCCCACATCAGGTTTACATTATGACATTTTTTTGTTTAAAAAGTATTTCAACACATTGAAAAATGCCTGCAAGCAGACAACTAAAGCTGAATTGCAGACATGACATGCCTCATACTCCACAATCATCCAATCCAAACATACCCTCCCTATTTAAATTTCCCATCACTCCCTTTGCTCTGCTAATGCCACTGCTGCAGCATCACCACCTGTTCTTCAGCCACACCATCACCCCAGCACCCACCCGCAGGCTCTGAGGGTTTAAGATATTTGCTCATCACTCCTCGATATCTCTATGCATACATATCTGCAGGAAGTGATGAAGTCAGCGCCTAGACGCCGGACTCACACTGAATTCTGCAATAAACATTTCAAACTTGAGTTACCTGAAGTATTGGACATAAGGTGATGAAATCTGGTAAAAACATTCATGTACATAATTAAAGATATATAATTATATGCACATCATATGCAAGGATAAAAAAACGTAGTTGAGTAAAAAAGTAATATGATGATGATGATAAGATTTGTTTTCTAGCGCCATCATTCAGTCAAAGATTTTATTTTATATACTTTTAAGAACGTTTTAATAACAAATATCTGCAGGACTAATGACATTCACATCAGTTTCAGCTCTACTGTAATTGGTGGTACTTAGCACATGTTAGCATGCTAATATATGGTGGCCACACATTGCAGTTTGTCCAGGATTGTCCCAGTTTTATTCCAAAACACTAAAATATCAACACAGTTAATAATAATTCTAATATCACACATGTTTTTTAGTGCTTACAAAGACTTCTATCATGTTTTGTCCCACTCATTATTATGTAACCTAATATCGCGTCTGGATTCAACACTAATTTTCCAAACGTGGTGTTGTCAAGGCTGTGGCGAGCCTGAGTCATAAATGGCTCTTTCTGACAGAACCTGGCAGTATGCTAACAGTTAGCTGTCATGCTGAAGACAAAGTCTTCCTTTTCTAACCAGATACAGGAGGTTTGCGCTTTCGTAAAGTACCTGGCATCAGAAATGCTGCGTTCATATTGTCCATGGTATTGAAAGGTGAGCTAAGCGATGAAATAATTGTCCCCAAACCTGATGAAAATGCCTATTGTGCGTGCATTAATGTACACTTAGCATCACATCACACTTGACTTTTAAATTTTGGGATACAACTTCAAAAAAAACTGGAATGCGTGAAAACTGAATTTCAAGTCTCAAATGCAAAATGTTTCATTGTTGTTTTTTCACAATCCATCATGTTTTATTCAATTCAAGCTCAGCTTTCGCAGTCAAACACTCACAGCCACAAGGGATATGAGCAAGGCCCAGTGCCAACTAACTCTCAAAGGGAAAAGCTGTGAAAAGCTTTGGAGGAGGCGTCCACCTTTCATACCCTAGTTGCGTCCAGATGTAACTTGAGAATCCCAGTTTCGAATTATTTAAATTCATTGTTGCAATATCAATGCAAATTGACTTTAATTAAATTGTTTCTCCTTCAGGCAGATGCTGCTTTGAGACGGAAGAGCTGTTCAGTGCATCTGCCTTCTTCCTGTGTGTTTGTAGCAAACAACATAACACCTAATGATAATCTAAGTTGTCAAAAAGCCTCATTTGGTACCGGCGAATACGACCAAGCATTTATTTAACCCTCAAAACCTGGTGCTATACCGACCACCAGACTGGAGTTTATCTTAAGAGCCATTCAGTGTTTCTTAACTATAGGTTTAGGAAAGATAAGAAGCCGTGTGAACGTGTACGTCTGTGTGTGTGTGTGTGCGCGTGTGTTTTAGTGTCTTCTGCTGAAATTGAAAGGGACAAATCATTTGTGAGTCTTGAGAGTGTAAAGAGGAGGAGACAGACGGATTACATTATGTTAGCCAGCAGGAGTCTGCAGTCAGATACTGTGTTATACAAGCCAGCAGGAAAACACCTGCTGAGTGTTTCTGCAGGCTTGTATCAGATTTTTACCACCGATACATGGACTGAATTTCATTGTCTCTAATAGAAAGTTTCACACATATGGGTTTTAATTGTTTGTCGTTACGTTTGTTTATCTGCATGGTTGATGCACCTAAGAAGAAAGGTGAATGCACTTTCATCCATATGAAAAAAAAAGTCAAAAATAATCATGTTTGACTGTAGAATTGGTTTATTGTCACTACCAGTTTGATTTAAGGTGGCAAACACAGCAGTTTGGTCCATCAGATCATCCTCTAAGTGTTGGCTTAACATAAGCCCTAAAAACCTGGTGACTGGTGACAGCGCCATGAGGACAAAAAAGGGGTGGGTTGAAAGGATGGGGACATGACTCATGATTACTAATGCTTTTTTTTTTTTTTTTTTTTACCTCACTTGTAATAAATGAAGCCATGGGAAGCCTTTTTTATTGGCAGGAAGCAGGCGACAGAAAGGCTGCAAGTGGACAGTGTGAAAGAAAAGCGAATAAATAATGGATTTTTCTGATTCTCACAGTCTGGGCGTGGGAGCCAATTACCGTGAGCTCCGGGATTAATTGGAAATGACCATTTGGGCTAAATGTAAAAAGTGCTTTGGCTCATGAAAAATGAGCATGTGGAACAAAATGTATTCGGGGGCTCATTAGAATGTTCGGCATTTCAATTCCAATTAATAGCACAATTCATCTTCCAGAAAGTGAGAAATCAGGAGGGGTTTGAGAAACAAAAGATTATTCTTTCACTGTGGACAACAGAGCGGATGAGAGACAGGAAGAAATTAAAAAAAAAAAAAAAAAAAAAAGCGACCTCTCTTTGCTTTTGTCCTCTGGACCCATTTTATACATTCGTGGGAGAAGGCGAGCGGCGTGCTGTTTGACTGATGCTGCTGCTTGCTGAGCCTACACGGTGGAGATGGAGCCATCAGTGCCACACCTTATTGAATCTGCACCGAGCAGGCACCATCCGCTACGAGATACAATCTCTGACAACATGTAGAGATCAACAGTGGATACGCGGACTGACCGACTCCCCACATCCTGTATTAAAGCTGCCTCTGTGCTACACAACTTACAGTTGTCTGTTTTGAGCTTCTAGACAGTAAAAAATGTAATATTTAATATTTTAATGGTATATTTGAATACGTCAATACTCATGTCTTTTGGATAAGTTATTGTTTATTGATATTATTCCATTTCACTGGGCATAAAGACTTATATTCCTTATGGATCTTTTAAGAATGGGTTCTTCCAGTGTAAGTGATGAGGAACAAACTGTACTGAAGTAATGAAAGTTATTCAAACTAATATCCTAATAATAATAATAATGATACCAGACACTTAATGAACACACACGCTGAGAAAGGCACAATCCAAAACATCTCTGTGTAAGTGGGTTGTTTCTAATGATTTGATTTTTGAACACACACATGCAAACACACACACACCCTGTGCTCCCTAGAGTGAGAGGAGACAAGTGATGTGGACGAGGAAGTCATTCTCAATGAGGGAGCGCAAGCACGAGGAAGCAGATGAGGACGAGAGTGAAGGCAGTGCTTCTAGACAGGAAGAAGTGAGTGCTCACTCACGTTCAAAGGCCAAGAGGTAAATGTGCTTTCCAAAGTACGGTCTTACAGGTACTCTACACACTATCTGACCTGATAAGAAATGTAAACACACACCTGAAAATCCAAACCCATATATCCATAAATCTCCCACAGATGAAGTATGTAGCATTATGTACACATGTACCCATTGATCAGCCTGACATCTGTATCTGTTTGTATTGATGGACTCAAATGTGGGTGCAGCAGGGTGGAAGAGGATACAACCATTGCAAATGTAGTCTTATCAGCGCTTGCTTGTTCTCGGAGAGACAATATGGAAATCAGCACTGAGTACTGAGGATTTACTTTTCAGTTTTTTAAGCTTAAGAAGAATTAAATTTATGTTTTTTTGCAAAATAGGTTAATACAGCAAATTACAATCCTGGCAGTCGAAGGACTTTAATCAGCTGATAACGGCAACACAGTATCTGAACAAGACTAAATGTTAACCAGGCTCATCAGCCAGTATTGCATTTTGTTGTACAAGCCTGTGTTGTAACTTTTAACCTTTTTTTAAATTTTTTTTTATTTTTTTTATTTAAAACTAAACAATCCAGCTGGAGATGATAGGATTGCTTCTATAGCCCTTTGCAGGGATTTGGTCATAACCCAAAGTTTTGGACAAATTAATTGAGTAATTGAGACATTTCTCTCAAAACCAGACCACCAACCAAACATCAGCCTCCTGCTTTTTTCATGCTACAGTTTCACCAGTGTCATTATGATTTATCATCTGGGAACTATAAATGTCTATAAAATGTTGTGCTAATCCATCTAGTGGATGTTGACATACACACACTTCTTGAGTACACACTTGACCTTCTGGTGGTACGAGATGAAATGTGACCCCATTGCCATTGGCAACCGTTTTGAGAAATTGGTACAATTCTTGGCCTTTGGTTTCCTTCATATTTTCATGATTAAGCTCACTTACCGTATATGTGCCTCTAATTTACTCAAAATATAAGGTGATTAAAAAATGGCAACCATATTCAGCAAGAAGCTGATTACCAGCCTGGCAACCATTCTTAAAAGTTAGCGTTGAACCAACATGAATGCGATTCATTCTCTTGGGACCACGAATGTCTGTATAAAATTTATAGCAATCCATCTAGTATCCATAGATTAAAAATTTAATCTGATGAAATGTAAGTGTCATTGTGTTTTTTAAAATGTACTGACCATTATTCATGTAGAGCTTCTTTGAGGGGTTAAATGTGGAATGTCAGACCTTGACGGCATTCGAAACGATCTGTGGTCAGATTCCAGAGAGGTTGTTTTTTTGTAACTCAGAGGGCATCCTGATGCCTGAGGGGGTGTAAACATGACATCCTGGGTTTGTGTCCAGCCCAGGTCCTCACTATGCGCCCCCCTCCTCTGCCTCCTCCTCCTTCTCTTACTCTTCTGTCTCTGTCTCATAATGCTGCCTCTCTCTCCACACTGTGAACTATCACCAAAAATAAAATAAATAAATAAATAAAATGCCACACACACACACACACACACACACACACACACACACACATAAAAGATCTCAAAACCCAGTGAGGCCCAACCAAGAACAGATTGGGTATAGATTGTAGAATGTGTAGTTGCTGCTTGAAAAAGTCACCCACCCAAGGCATATCGACCATAAATTGTGCACCAGTAATGATAGAAAACACGGACTGTGAAGCAGCGCCTTCATTGATAAAAAGCCATGAAATAAACACAGCGCACAAGCAGCAATGAAAGCAAGACAACACCACAACATAAGATATTCATAGACACATGAACCCTGTGAGAGCATTTAGAGGTTGGGGCTTCATCATGGAGTGCATTCAAGCAAGACAAGTCAGCTGCACACTGTGAAATGCTCATTCAGTCTTTTCATGTTCCTGATTGAAGAGACTGCCTTGATGCTAGCAGATAGCATTTGTTCTTACGCCGCATTCCCTCCCTCCCTCCTTCCTCGCAGTAATGTTGGCCCTACTTTCTAATAAAGTACCTCTACAAAAGGACTCTAAGTTACAGCTTATGGTTTTATTAATGGCTAATAAATCATTTACTCGTGGACCAGTTACAAGTCTTTAATGAGAAAAAAACATTCGGGGTGCCAGATTATGGCAGGTGATCAATATACAGTGTTGTAAGTCAACCCATCAGGTTTAAATGATAATAAGTAATCCATAAAGGGTAATGAACAATAAGTCAGCAGTTGGTAAATCATTAATAAAAGGTTTTGAGTTGTCATGATTTTGGTATCTTAGTTTCTGTCATTCATTCATTCTGACTTTTAATTGGTTCATGTTCTAACTCTGCCCAGCCGCTCCCTCCAGCCACTCATGATTGATCTCACATGCTCACCTTCATCGCTCACCTTATTATTGTTATTTCCCTCTCTACTCTCGAGTATATACACACCAGTTGTTCTCTGCTGGATTGTCTCTGCGCCTTGAGCCTTAGCTTTCTAGCGCCCAGATATTTTCCTGCCTGTTGTTTGATCCTGATCCCTTTTTTTAATCAACTATTAAGATTCTGCCTCAGCCTAGCCATTTGAACTTCATTTGCCTTCCTGGATTTCGTATCCTTGAATATTTCACTAGTAAAGACTCTTTAACTGAACTGTTGCTTCTTAAGGTGTGAATTCAGGTTGCAGTTATGAATGTTAATGGCATCCCATGGATTTCTTTCATTCAGTATTTGTCACCAAGAATGGATTTTCTTCCTCATAAAACATTTTTGAAAGAATTTTACGCCATCAAGGTTTTTATATCAATCCAGTTTTTGATAGTAATTACTAAGTCGTTAATAAATCTGTCCAAATGGTATGCAGCACTAATCCATAAGAGGTCAAATGGTCCATTGGAGGAAGATCTCTGATGAACTAAAGAGGATAAAACAGTCAAATGGGATTTTACACAACCTGGAAACTTAAAAGAAAAGAAAAAACACTTTGTGACAATTAAAATTGCCGTTATTAGTTCAAGGCGAATCTTAACAAATCTCTTCTGGGATGCAGACTCTCTGTCTGAGCTTGATGTCTGTCTGGTCTGGGAGCACACTGCACAATATCAGAGCTCATTCTAACTCCAGTTTAGCCAGAATAATTGATTTTCAACAGCATCAGAGTCTGCACTGGTCTCTACAGAATGAGGAGGGTCAACATGGATGGTCAGCGCACGCCACCTTGTTTTGTGTGGGAGTCTACGACTCAAATCTGTTGCCACCAGATTGAGCCTCGGAGCAGTTGGAGCTGCCGTAACCATTCTGCCATAACTGCCACATTTTTTGATTATTTTTCACACGAGGAATCTGGACAAATCATATGGTAATTCTGTAGTTTGAGCCGGTTAACAGTGGAGACAAACATAGGGTGGGATACCAAGGCTATTTCCAGTCAGCGAGGAGTTTAAAGTTCTTTATTATGCTGCATTTGAATATTGAATGTATTCCTCCTTCTTATCATTAGAAACAGAATAAGTTTAGATTTTCTATGTATTTTGAATGGTTACTAGAATATTTCTTGACTGCTAGGATGTAACGATTAATTACTCATAGAAACTGGCGAACCAGTCAAAGACACTGTTCTGCAAAAGAAAGAAAAGTACACCCGAAAAGAGTTTTGAGGGGTGGAATAGGCACTATAAGCTGCAACACATCTGCACAAGCAAATAAAATCATGTCAGGTTGTATGCTGGTCAGGTGTTAGGATCAATCCAGCGGACAGCTAAAGGGCAACAAATACATAGCATGTTTCTGGCAGCATACAACATAGAATATAATACATAATTGAAATATAATATATAATACATGGGGCTTCATGTAGGTGGGGTGGAGAAGGGTAATTTAACCGTTACACAGACGCTTCAGTTGATTATGATGGATGTGCTCTGCTGCGGCTGAAGAGATCTGATAGCATTGTTCAGGACTCGTCTCAGATGTTTGGTTGTCTATTGTTTAACAAAAGAAAAAACTAAAAATAATAATAATAATAATAATAATATTAATGTCTGCCTTTAACTTCTATTTCCATTTTACCTAATCTTCAATAGACCATAAGCACTGAACAGGCAAATTTAACAAATGAAATGATTTCTGATTTAATCAGATATGCCTGTCCAGAATTTATTCTACAATATTAAGAAAAAGAAATCTGAACAAGATAGGTCAACATGGACCTTCATTGAATATGCATTAAAATGGAATAAAATTACTTTTTCAGTCAATCTAACATTTATCAAACAAAGAGAAGCCCTGGTGTACTGCTGCCGAGTGAATTTTCTTTGATTTTAAATGTCATGCCTGTAGGTGGCTTTACTCAGCCTGTAACCCTACTTGTACCTGAGCCTCCATAGCGAGGCAGCTCTATTACCAGGTTTGGTTGCACCTTGAATAGGCTGGCTGACTGGAATACCAGAGGACTTAAATTAAGTCTTTTACCCACAATCCGTCAATTTGTGAGTCACAGAAACCATAAAGGTCACGAGGGGCAGATCAGAGAAGACAGCGTATAAATAATCTTCAGAACAGAAGACGCTAGGACATACAGGCTCACGCCCCTTCTTCTGTATCTATCCTTCTGCCATCTGTTTATGCAGGCACCGTACTCCATATTGACTGTCACACTGTTTTTCCCATAGCGTTGCATGCTCCAGCATGAATGAAAGTGGTACTGGAAGCCTGCCACGGACCCTGAGAGACCCTGAAAACTCAGTCAAATAGCAGTATGGCACCACTGTGCTACTTTTGGTTTTTGGTGTTAATGCATGTCCGGAGGGATCAAGGGGCAGCTTACCAAGGTGTTGCCGACTCATTAGAGCCAGCAGAATCCGATCAAACTGCACTCAGATCTATACAAATGGAGCTTTTCAGAGAAACCGCAATCTCTACAGTGGGAGAGCAAGAGGGGAGGGGGGGTGGAGGTTTGACCTTGATGAGGGATGGTTAAATGGTGTTTTACAACAAAGCTATGGTGCAAAGCAGACTTTAGTGTTTTTGAATGGACTATTAAAGCGCTATTTTCCATAATATGCTTTACTAGCAGAAAAAGGTCAGAATAAGTACAAAATAACAACAACAAATTACAGCAAATATATCTGCTGAAACATAACAACACAGAAGTGCTGCTCATCTTCTTTTTCATAATCCATAATCCACTTGGCAAAGATCCTTGTATGTTTACACAGATCTACAAGGATTTCACCTTAATTTGTTTCACCCTTTAGATGTATCTTTTAGTTTTTACAACCAAAAGCAACTGCTTAGAACAACATCAATATATGGGATGGGTTATATTATATATTATAGCTTCTCAACACAGGAGTGTACTGTATATAGGGTGTTTCGTCATCAATCAGTCAGTCATCAAAAATTCATAGAACCATAGTTAAATAGCTCTCATTATATGTCTATATTGGCCACATTTCACTTGCACAGCCCAGAGTTGTCTGATCATTGAAAAGCATCAAATATGACTCACATCATCTCGAGTCTTTCCTCGCCATCTTTACTAACGGCCAAGAAAGTTGGGAACCATTTAAACTGCTAGCTTTGTGAATCAATGCAGAGAGAGTGTTTGGGTAGGGAGGACGTAAATCAACACTGTAAACGTTCTGCCATTTCACTGTTCAACTCTGTGATGTATTGGCAGTATCAGCACATCTCCAAACATGCCTGTTTTAACGTTTTTTCTTGTGTACCCGGCCTCTTACTGCTGTATTTTTTTAATGATTATTAAGTGTAGGCTAGTTATGCACGCTTGCCATATGTTATCTGTGTGTCTCACATTGTGTTGCAGTTATTTTTTTATTACTACTGCAGCAGCAGCAATTGCCCCTCAGGGACAAATAAATGTCTTAAGCTACTAGCTTTCTAGTAGTGGTGGTAGTATTAGGCAGTGGTGCACTGTTTGAGGGTCACAGGTAAAAAAACGAAAAGGGGACCAAAGTTGTGATGCATTCATGATGAAACAGCTTACTCAGGATTAGGGTTAGCATACAGTCATGTTTTCTCCACCTTATTGGGATCCTACTCCACCCCTCCAAGCTCCCCCAGGTGCTTATTTTGACTGTGCGCTGCTTCCCTTCCTGGTATGTGTCCTGTTGTTTTCTTGTGTTTCTGTCTGTCCACCTTTTCCTTATTTGCCAACCAACCGCTACAATTTAAAAGGCCAGCACTTCCTCCCAGACTCTGCCAGATCTTTCAGCCTCCCTAGTGGTATCTACACTACAGCCAACTCTTGTGCTAGTCTTGTCTTTATGCTCTTGGAAACTCTGCCTAACTCTGTTTGCATTGTGCCCCAGGAAATACCTCAATGCCACCCACCTACTGCGTCAGGCTCTGTCACGCCTGCTCCTCGGAAATCTGCCACCACCAGCCCTGCATCACCTGGGACACCCCACCCAGTGGCTCTCTGACACACCTGCACATTCTCTCCTTGTGAATAAACTGTTTTGTCTGATTCAGTCTCTTGGCTTGTGTTTTGAGTGTGATATTGTTCAGCTTAACATATAAACCATAATCAGATACAAATTCTTCTCATAGGGTCTTTAAATTCACATTACTCCTTGCCAATTGTCTATGGCTTGGTTATGAGAATTTAGGCACCAGAGCACTGATGAGTAGGCACCAATGGGCCACTGGTGCCTGTCTGCGCTGGATGCTTGCAGGTTAATTCATGATAAACAAACCATGGGAGATAGAGCACTCTGAGTAGCAAACCAGTGGAACAACTAGAGCAAAGCAAGAAAACGACAGAACAAACACAATATACTGCCACCTTCTGCTATGGGAAACTATTTCCTCACATGCAGAAATGTTTGTTCTATTCTCTTTGAGATCATCGAGTTCATCAGCTTAGTCAGGACTTTTAGGGAACATGGGAGTTCTCTTGGGAGATACAATGCAAAAGGCCAACAAAGGAAAGACCTACAGGAATATAATAGATATACCCCAGCAGGGATACGATAGTTCTCAGGTATTGGCTTATGTATCTGTTAGGAAATGAAGACACGCTTGCTAAGCGCAGGATTGGTTCAGAGCCTTACCCTGAGTGAGAACTGATGGATGATGATTCAAGCACCCAAGTGGCGCTCTTTATTTATCACACTTCATGTTCTCGATATTGACCGCTTCCCCCTTGCGTCAGAGCACACTGGATCAAGACAAAGTCCGATACTCTCTGAAAGCTAAATCAGCTGGATGGTATGGGCTGCACACACAAGTTATGTGTTGATCCTCAGTCCTGGAGTCCACTGCATGTTAACACTGATGGGACCAAGTGGACTTCATCTTCTTGGGTAGCTGAGCCTCACCTTAAGGGGCTCTGACTTTGAGAGAGCTGGATGGGTGCATTAGGAGATTAAGGAACTTTTTCTGTACTCAGTTATGCAATTAAATGTCTGCTCTGATGAAAGCTTGGAGGTCTAACATCTTTTGTTCATTTTAATGTCATTTTAATAGGTGGAGAATACCCCGGTCAGGCATTGTGCTTGACATTAATATTGATTTCTGCTGATGAGGCTGTTTTGCAGTAACTTGCCCTATGTGCAGATTTCATTCACTAATGGCAGAGCTTTTAAACAGAAGAGAAGAAGAGGTTAATGTTAGTTTGTGCAACTCCAGATTCGTGGAATAAAATGTGAAGTGTTTTCCATCCTGTTTGACACATTTTTAATACATATACTATGTCTTTCTATCTGTATTTTTATCTTTCTGACAGTTTCCACGCCTACAGAATGTGAGGCAGCATTCCCATTTCCACTTTGGCTCTTTTTTCTGTAAATACTCTATCTCTGGTAGGCGACTAGGACACTGATATTTAAAAACTGCTGTGAGAAGTGGTATTTCTTTGGCTCAAAGTTATGTTACTTTTATCCAAAAAGACGTCTGAAAGCACACTGACTGCCCACTTGCACTGGAAACCAACTTTCGTCACCACTGAAAAAGGGGGGTTTTCTGAGCTTTCACGATCAATAATTGCTATTAGGTAAAAACTACTCGCTGAAGACACAATGGAATACTTTGTATTTAGTGTTTGTGCAGGAATAGGTTTAAGACGAAAAACAAACAATTCGAAAGGGACTTGCAGAGACATCATGAGTCAGAAAACACACAGGAAGATAAGAACCTGCAGGGAGTCAAACTCACAGCATCAGTTCTAGGAAATGTTGTGATGATACTGCCTTCTGAATTATTGTTTGGAGCACTGTGTGGGATTTCTGTTCCGCTGCTCTCTTCTCTATGATACAGATTTCTACCTGGTGGGATGAGAACAAATGCAAATGGTGTGGAGATGAGTAAAGAGCTGCAGGCTTTTTTTCCCATTCTGTATGTTAAAATGTACTTTCTAGTGGAAAGTACATTTTCCTTAAGAATAATTCTCAGTGCTTGCACTTAATAATCACAACTTATACTTCACTGTAAGCATTGTACTTTTTACTACCCTAGATTTAAATGACAGCTGTAGTTACTTATAAAACTTGGAAAATGCAATACATTAATTGATTGGCTCACTAGCTACCACCCTATTTGACTTGGAATACTCAGATTCCCCCTGACCCTTCAGGGGGGCTCAGTCCCAGTTCC
Organism: Protonibea diacanthus; assembly: GCA_028641955.1. Classification (NCBI taxonomy): domain Eukaryota; kingdom Metazoa; phylum Chordata; class Actinopteri; family Sciaenidae; genus Protonibea; species Protonibea diacanthus. Next base: position 15,138,315 of record CM053990.1, read on the forward strand.
CTTGGTTGGGAACCACTGGATTTCACAGAATATGGATAGGTAATGTGATGTGTAAATACAACCAGCTGTTTCTACTTAAAAATGTATGATATGTCAGCGTTGTGTTCACCGCTTGTGTGTGCTGTCCCCCAAATACCTCTGTTAATTCAGGTTCAAGTTAAGTACTTCAGGGAAGCACATGGATCCTACAAGATATGGCTATTATCCATTGGCTTTGCCAGGTGCCTTTTAGAGGAAAACCCAATGTCTGCCTGGATTACATTAACTGGCAACATTTTTTCCAATCGTGGGAGTGAGACACACAGACGCTGAAGGTCGGGGTGGATGATCCTCTGAGACGCTCAGCTGTCTGATGTAACCCACTTTCTTCTCTCGCAGCATTCCTGCTAAAACATGGCTGATCCTGTATTGACAGCACTTGGAATCACCATCTCTGGCTGGAGAACAATAGAATATTGTAACCATCTATCCTCTGTCGCAGAGGTTCAGAGCACAAACAGGAAAAAAAAAAAAAAAAAAAGGAAACACCTGGCTTCATCTGAAGAAGGGAGGCCTTGTGGTGACATTTCACAGTAAATGCCTTGAGGTATGGCTTGAAATTATTGAAGCTATCAGAAATGATGTTCTACAGACGACTAATTTATTCTGTTGCGGTCAGATTCAGGGGAGAATGACAGCTTTCATAGCATGATTGTACGATTGTTGGCCTTCATCATGTTCACAGGTTGCTACTGTCAGAAACAGTAGCAGCAATTATTGGCAGATCAGCGCTAATGCAAAGTGTGAATGTGATGTTCTTATGTAGCTCAGCCCCTACACCTAACACTACGTTAGCCAGTGTCACATCTTCTACAAAGATTGTGTTTACACACAAGGCTGGGGATTTACATTTTAAAGGATTATTGATGTGTTATTCTATGACACACACTCAAGTTGACTGCTTCTGCTAATGCACTGGAGAATAGCGCAACGGCTTACAGTCATTATCACATTAAACCTTAGGGTGCATAAAGGAAGGCAACACTGCTGCAGACACCTCAAAGCATCTGTGCGAATCAAAGGGAAGAGCAAGTGGCAGTACAGAGCAGCTAGTCATGGACTTCTGTCCATCCTCACACTGAATCAGGTCAAGACGGAATATAAATCAAGATGAGTGACCATGTGAATATGAAGCAGCAGAGTGAACAGCTAGAACTAATGGAGTCCCATAATCAAATATTTAATCTCAGCAAAATGAGAAGAAAAAGATTTAGTGGGGTTTGCATGGATTTTTACAAGTACGAATAGATAGTAGTGCTTTTCTTGACCACTCATCAGTGTGTGAATATATCACTGAAGTTCAAAGTAGCACCAAAATGCAGTTTTATGCTCTTCGCCTGCACAGCCTGGAGCAAAATGTGAGCTAAAACCCGCTGTAAAGAAATAAATCCCAAAACATGCTTTTGTACATATAGTATATATTATTTAACTAAGAAGTCACTTTGAGAAATCTGTTTCATAGCTGAGTCCAAGCTGAGACAGGGTCAAATAGCAGCATCTTGATGTATAACAGGGACAGCAACATCAGATCAGAGCAGCAACAACAAGTACAATGTAAACTACATTACATTATACTAACTGCAGCTGGCAGTGATCAAATCATTTATTCTAAAATCATTTATATTTATATTAAATAAGGGTCTCAAGTTTGAGTTGGCCTGCAGATCATGACCAAGACCCATAAAAGAACAGACTTTTTTTTGTCTACCTCTGTACTGACTAAAGACACTTTAAATTCAAGCCATTTGTGTGACCTAAGATTATGTTTTGAAAGAAACTTCTGGCTTAAGTAGGAAATTTGCCTATCATGGACTGATCTTATAGACAAAAATGTACATGTGTTGTAACTATTGACAGTAAAAAAACATGGATGTCGTAGGTTTCTGAAGAATCGTTGTGAAGCTAAGGGTGTGGTGGCTCTGGCTACTGCCATCCTGGTAGTCCTGCCTGCAAGTGGAGCATGGGTGGAATTGACGCAGGCTGAATGCAGCCTGGTTGCTGCAAGCCACCTGTGTCGAAGCAGCTACATGCTTAATTGTGCATAACTTTAATCCTTAATATAATTTGAAGGGGTTAGTTACATACTGTAATAGAAATCACCTTCAGTACAGTTGTCACAATTGGAAAACTTAGCTATAGAGACCAAAACCGTTTTTTGTACCAGGCTGTAAACATGTTTATTTCTGCTGTGAAGTTGGGCATTTTAACATGGGGCTTATGGAGATTGGAGCAAGCCAGTGATATACCTCAGGGCTGAGTGATACAAAGGGTGAAGTTTGGAAAGATGGCAAGTGTGGCAAGACTGTAAATAATACCACCCAAATCAATCTGAGACAGAAAAAACCCAGCAACTGAGCGTTTTCTAGATGTCATGGAAAAACAGGGCTTTAGCCTGTAAAGGAAGCCAAGTGTGAGTTTTAATTTCTCTGCAAGATAATCAATGTGGTGCTTCAGTTTTAGACTTTTGGCCATCCAAATTCCCATGGATTTGTAAATATCAACGGACTGAACAGAGACACCATCAGGAGTATTGATGGAAAGGATGGGGGCCTTTGTTTGCCCAGGAGAGGAGATCAGTTTTATTTTTGGTTGGATTTCAGATCCAATAGGGCATCCTACAGAGTGCTGAACTCAGTTGCTAAGTTCTTAAAAACTGCATTGTTGGTCCACCAATCATTTTTCCAATGATGTGAGGTACAGTTACTCCTCTTCACTCCTTCACTCCTTACTTCTCTCCTCATGCAAAGTGGAGGTTTAGAGGCTGTGAAATAACACCATCAAGACCGCCCCTGCATTTATTGATAAAAGTGGACTTTCATGGATCTTTTTTTTTTTTTGGCCTTCTGAATTTTTACAGACCCATAGTTCCCTAAAAAGATGACTCAGGCACTGCTACTTTGTGGGGTTTGCCAGAAGCGGACGAGTCATGGATCTTTATGTAAGTCTCTGTGTGATGATATTTTGATTAATTTTATTGGAGACACAGCACGCATACTAAATATGCTTTTAATGTTGAACATGACAATTAAATGTCACACAATACTGAGAGAAGTGCTTTTCATCTGTAATTCTGTGGAATTAGTTTCACCTCGTCTGTTGAGTGAGGCGGGGATATTGCTTTGTCAAATTCAGAACAGCTGCTTGGGATTTTTATTGTCTAATTTAATGTCATCTAATTTCTCATTTCATAATATGCACCATTACTCAAAACCCTTTTTTTAAATGTTGCAAATCTTCCTAATTTAAATCAAAGTCCTATTCCTTTTACTTTGCTGAAAGTACTGTAATTTTACACCTGGCTGGCCAAAACTGTTGGTCCATCCAAAACTTTAGTCCTGACAAAGGTATTTGGACAACTACTACTGGTCATTGCTGTGGAAAATAATACTGCCCAGAGAATGTTTCTTCTTTTTATTGACCCCCCATTGACATTTCGTCTGGAACCACCATAAAGGGGAAGATTTGCACTTTTAAAGAGAACAATTTTAATGAGCACATTCATGCTCCCCAGAGGATGAACAGCATTTTTTGTCACCCTCGGATTGCATTGAGCGAACAGGTGGCAGAGCCAGGCATCGCTCATTGGAGGAGCGCAGTGGTTGTGAGGTAACATATGCCTGTACAAGGGCGTTCAGGTAGGTAGGTGCAGTACCAGAGACAACTTTGTATGCAAGCATTAGTGCTTTGAATTTTAATGCGGGCTGCAACAGGTAGCCAGTGGAGCTCAATGAGCAGTGGGGTGACATTTGACTTTTTGGGTTGGTTGTGGACCAAGCGCGCCGCCGCGTTCTGGATCATCTGAAGAAGTTTCACTGTGGAGTCTGGGAGGCTTGTCAGGAGGGCATTATGGTAGTCTAGTCTTGAAATGACCACTGCTTGTGTCAGGAGTTGAGTGGCATGTTGTGTTAAGTAAGGTCTGATTTTCCTGATGTTGTAAAGTGCAAAGCAGCATGACTGGGCAACTGAGGCAACATGATTAGAAAAGGTTAGTTGGTCATCAATCATAACCCCTAAGTTTCTCACCACCCTAGTGGGGGCAAGACATAGGGAGTCAATTTTGATGTTGATGTCATAGTGTATAGTAGGTTTGGCTGGGAGGACCAGCCGTTCAGTTTTTGAGAGGTTCAGCTGGAGGTGATGTGCCTTCATCCATGTGGCGATGTCTGAGAGGCAATCAGAGACCCGTGCAGAGATCGAAGGGTCCTCAGGAGGAAATGCTAGATACAGCTGAGTGTCATCTGCATAGCAGTGATAGGAAAAGCCATGTGAGCAGATAGTTGGACCCATCAAGGTGGTGTAGATAGCAAATAGAAGGGGCCCTGCATTGAGCCGGGCTTTTGCATCTCATAAAGGTCATGATTATAAAATCCTACACATATTAGCTTTACACATACCATAGGACTAATTTCATAGCCATTGGTTCAAATCTGAGAGAAATCAGGGCAATCAATACCAAAACGTCACAAAATATCTTGTGACTCCATCAATGTGTGACAGAGCAGCAGCATTATAAGGTCAGTTACTGAAAGGGATCAACCCTTTTGATTTAATCTACGTGGGCTTTCCTTTATTTATCATATTCAAAATGAAAATATATCACATTACAAATTAAAGATTACATACATAATCTTTAAACATGCTGTTGTCTGGAGACTATCTGGCAAGACAGACAACCCCCACCCGAAGGAAATCAAATCCACTTTAGCAGACAATAAAGAAAACGCACAATACACCTACACAGGGAAATCCTCCAACCAGGCTGGTATTAGTCCAGGTAAGCTCAGTGAGCATTTTCAGTCCAGCACTTCACTCTGAGACCAGACATTGTGGTCTGTGGTCTGTCTACAGCAGAGGTGATATCGTACAACTCACTGAGTTTCCCCCTCTCGTGGGAGCAGCAACTGAAAGACTGAAATACTGAAATGTGGCTTCTAAGAGTCCAAAGAAGCAGGGCAAGGACCTAGTATTGATCTAGCTGAGATGGGATGCAGTACATTTGAAAGAGCATGTTCAGTGTCTTCTCATGGAGTAACAAGACGAACTCAGACAAAAGAAAGAAAGCTTCTTTGCCAAGTAAGAAAAAGAGGTGTTGGGCTCTGATTTACAAAAAGATCCTCCGGTTATTGCTGAGCTCACTCTTTAGTCCACTGAGAAAATCACAACATAGAGGTTTATTTATTTATATCTTACAGAAACATCTATAGTCCTACAAGCAAACCCACATAACACATGAATTAAAGATCAAACGATATGGGGAAAGATTATCCACAAATATACAGCATTTTTTTGGAATCGTTCAGGTACACGAAGTGGTTTGAGTTCTGGTTCAGTTTGAGCACTGCTTTCCAGTCAGGAGGCCTTCCAGGATACACCAGGTAGATTCAAGGAATCATTAATTCCTGACTTTTTTGACCTAAAGTACTTCAGCTGAAAGCAGTGGAGATGAGGTAGGCAGTGTTTCCTACAGGGTATAGAGTTGGGGTAGGTTTGTTCTGTTGTTTTTATTTGGATTAAACTTTGGACTGTATATTCCAAAACAGATTTGGAGTCTATAGCCAGTTGCTGAGTTTGTTTGCAAGTGTTAGTTATCAGAATCTGTTTGCTGGAAATGACTGTACTGCTCTTTGTAAAAGCCAAGTTATTGGACAAACTGTATTATACTGAAGCCCTAAATGGTTCTTATTGAATCAACATGTAAATATGATCATCAGTTTTGCCCTTAATTGCTAATGGTTCTCAGATGAAACAACTTAAAAGCTTTGAACTTTCAAACTCAGATATGCTTTAATGTGGCCTCATTAAACAGCACAGCGCTTTACACCAAAGAAAAAATCTAATACTGGTCAGCTCTCTGTGGACAGAGTGCCCACTCAAAGCAGTTGTGGTTAAGTTAGTTAAGGTTGGATTCATCACTTGGCGTGGGCAGAGAGGTAATCAGACACAAGGATTTAATTTGGGCAAATGGAGTCCTTGGCTTCCCAGTTAGGGGGATGAATCACTTTTCTCTGGTAAAAACAGGTGGATTTAACTTTTTTTTTCTTTTTTTTTTTAAGTGAAGCTTTTAGTGTATCACCAGTGATATTTAAACACACGGCCTGCATGCACACATGCAAAGTGTGAAGCAAAACAAAAATTCCCCCCACTGATGACAACCCCAGACACCAAATGGATGTGTGTAATAGCTGGCATTATCATTACATAATGTGCTTAGTGGGATGACGGGAGGGCAGAGTTTGTATCTGATGGAGTAGATACTGCTGCTAACTTAAAACACTCGATGGCTGCTGTTGAGAGACAGTAATAATAACCCATAATGTGAACAGGCTGACAATCTGGCCTGCTTTGTTAGTGCTGGGTTAGTCACAGGAAAACATGGGACACTACAGTGAGTCATTACTACTGCATGACAGCTTGCAGATAGACTCTTAATAGGATTCTACTGTGCTGGGCACGGCAGCGCTGAAATTACTCTTTACATTGAACTGAGTATTATGAGGCTCAGGGGATGTTTTCAAGTGGATTGATGCAGCCCTCTGTTTTGAAAAGGTCTGGAAATGGCTTTTGGTCTGGGAGAGGCAACAGATGGCCTGACACACACTTTCTTCTCTTCTAGCCTTAAAGGAATGCACTGAATTTTTAGGGGATTAACTCATTGGTCGGATGCCAAGATCATTTACGCATTTCTGTTAAACTCTTCAGTAAGTATAAAAGAACAAAAACGATGTGGGTAATTCTGAGCTTCTGACTGTTAATTGTCATGGTGCGAGTGATATTAAATTATTCTTCTTCTGCACCTGGCAACTGGGCTGCCATTTCTTTTTCTGGCATCATCAAATTTTTTAGGATAGGTGCTCTCACTGGGCCAAGGAGAAGATTTTGCAAGCTGAGAAAGAAAAATGCTTCAGTTTTAGCCCCATTAATCTGATTCCCAGTTTGCTGTAGAATCGATTTTAAAACTCTGCACTCTGCATGGCAAATCCCCAGAGTACATTGCTGAACTTTTAAAGACTAACTTCACACTAAATCATGTATGGAGGAAAGCACTGCTTCACTAACCTTTACGGTTGGAAGAACTCCTGACCTCATCCATCAGCACAGTTGGGGTGTGGTTAGATGTAGTCTGTTCAGTTTGTGACCACACCTGTCTGTGATTTAGCGTTGAACTTGACCTCGACTTCTCTCTTCACTGACAAAGTAGGGATGCATCGATCCAACTGTTCCTCCCGATACGAAATACTAATACTCAAGGTGTCTGTTGAAAGTGGGTACCAATTCAGTTGCAGTACTTTTCTCAGATTTAAAATCTATGAACCTCCCTGTGCCAGAGATTGCTGTGGTGCTAAAAACTGTGTTAATGTGGATCAGTCACATCTGGCCAATATCCAATCCTCTTAATGTGGCCATCAATGCCAATACCGATCCAATTGATTGGATTAACACATCCTTACCACCGAGTGATTCTCAAATGTGCATTAGTCTGGAACCAGTTCATTTTTTATTTTTAAGGGGCATTATCAACAGGCAGACCAAAATGCCTTTGTACACAATTGGATAGAGCCTGAACCAATGAGAGCAACAAAACGTGTGGCTTAGTGCAGTGGGTAAAACTTACCAAATCGGAAAAAAAATGTTTTTCTTTCTTTCTTTCTTTCTTTCCTTCTTTCTTTCTTTTCTCAAAAGCTTATTTGATACTGACCCTATGGTGAATTCAACAGAAACAGTTCCACATTAGCATTTGCCATTTTTGTTGTTTGCGTAAATTCCTAAGTTGCGTTCATCTGTACAGACATCGTATCAAACCCACCCCGTATAAGATAAATAGTTGTGATTGGCCAGATGAGATCCAGGATGGGTTGAAATTTGTCTAAAGAGGAGTGGGGGCAGACGCATCTGCCAGAGCAAATAAAACAGAGCTTGCAGGTTTGTCTGATTCCCAGGCTATCCAGATGACTCATATTTAAAACCAGTGGCCACCTGTTTAAATGACTACCACCCTCTCACACTGACATCAGTCATCCTGAAGTGCATTGAGCAACTAGTCAAAACGCACATCTGCTCATCCCTGCCCAGCACCTTGGACTCTCCAGTTTTTGTATAGACCATAGATGACGCCATTGTCTTGGTGATACACATGGTGCTCACCCACCTGGACAAAGGGAATACATATGTGAGAATGCTCTTCATTGATTACAGCTCTACATTCAATACAGTAATTCTAAGCTCATTGATCTTGGACTGCCAACCTCCATCTTCAGCTGGATATTCGATTTCTTGATAGGTGCCCACACCTCCTGCTCTCTGATCCTCAACACAGGTACACCGCAGGGCTGTGTGCTCAGCCCCCTCCTTTATTCCCGGTTCAGTCACGACTGTGCTGCCAATGTCTTCTTTAAGTTTGCTGACAACCCGACCATCCTGAGCCTTATCACAGACAACAATATGACAGCCTACTGAGATAAGGTGACTCTGACCAGCTGGTGCCAGAACAACCTCTCTCAACATCAGCAAAACTGAAGAGATGATGGTGGACTCCAGGAGACAGCAGGGTTGTGGGCACCTCTCTGGCAGATTCAAGTTCCTCAGTGTGCGCATCACGGAGGACGACTTCTGGACAGTACACACAGTCAAGTAAGCTCACCAGCAGGTGTATTTCCTGAGGAGGATTTTAACTCCTAATCTACCCATTTATCTTATCTTATTTTATCTCTTTATGTGTTGTGCTCTTAATACTGTAGATAATATTATAAAGACTACTGTCTAGACCTGCTCTATAGGGAAAGTGACAACTTTTGTTATTATTTGGCGCTATATAAATAAAATTGAACAGAATTTTTCTTATCCAACACATTTTATTGTACATTTAAAGGATCCTTAAGAATTAAGAGTTGTTGATGCTTATCAAGCGTATCCACCGTTAGATGATATTGCTATCAGGTTTTCTAAACACTCAAATATCTGTGCAGGTCCTTAAAAATACAATATCTGTTGGACTTTCATTGTAAATCGCCTTTTGACAGCAGCATGTGATGTTTACAACATGAACATAGGATAGTTAAGAAACTGATGGAGATGGTTGAAAATGATGAAGAGCGACAGGGATCGGAGGAGGTGAGGTGCAAAAGCCTTACAACAATATAAATACAGCCTTCCTCAGGCATGATGAGGCGGGGGTGCTGCACCACTTTCAGCACCTTCCTCTGGCCATGAAGGGTGACAGGGCTTTTGCGATTGTGGCCGATACACTCTGGCACAGCGTACTATGTGATGGCTGATACAGCAGGTATTTTAAAAACTCATTTCCCCCCTAGTTTCTGTAGTCATGGCCTTTCAAACCGGTCTTTTGTTTAACTCATTCATCAATTCAAGTGTGAAACAAACAATGTTCCTTATATATTTACATACATATATTACAGGTCAAATAAATCTGAAAGAAGACCTGTTTTTTATTGCTTTTGATTAATTAGTGCATGCATCACTGCAGTTGCTTATTAGGTATCGCATAGACTAATCTGTCTTTATTAGGTTTTATTTTATAGATTAGTGATTAGAGGAGAAGAAATTCAATACAAGCTATCTTTGTAGCTGGTGTTGAATACATGATAGAAAAGTGACATGAACCTTTCTATGAAGAAGTCATTTATCTTTGAAATAAATCAATTGTTGGTTCATATTTTGTTAAATGCCAGTTGATCCCGTAAATCACTGTTGATGAGTCTGAACTTGTGACTTCTGTTCCCCATTGTTGATTCAGCTTTGACATATTGTCACGTCAGACGTCCATCACAACGGAGGTGATTTTTCAAATGAATCTTCAATAGCTTCAGTAACAACCAAATATATTTGATTTACTTTTTCCTGACAGATCATCTTCCTTTGTTTTAGACTCCTTACTCCTCACCACTTGACAACTACAAGCAAACACTGTAGCTCAAGTCAGAGCAAGACAATCCCAGGGGAGACCTGTGTGTGCATACATTACCCCCCCTCCCCTCCAAATCAACCTGCAACGGTCCTGTCAACACATATGGCTCTGTGGCTTATCTCTCAAAAACACAAGGACCTGTTCTGCCATGTGGGTCACACCGGCTATTTTTCCAAGCCCCGGCAGCAACGTGGCCCTCTACACCCACTACAAACAACCATTAATTGATGTGGCAGAGATCCGGATGTCCAATCGGTTTTGATTACCTCCCCCTTCGCAGGGGAGCTGGGACACTTGGTGGGTGATGCACTTTTCCGCTTCAATTAAAATCAAGGTTGAGTCACAATGAATCACAAAATGCTGCTGTTATGCAGATTAGCCAGCAGGTTTCTTAGTGAGGATTGAGATGTCCCCGTGTGATTTGGTACATAAGGGAGAACACTAGCACACTGCTCCACCCTCTCCCCCACCACCCCCAGAGGAAGCATGCAGATACTGGATCAAATCCCACAGGACCATGAAGAGCCAATTTGGGCCAGCGCTGGCTCTTTTAAATCACAAACAACAGGAAGAAGACAGTTCCTTTCTCTTACATTTCATGCTCGTGACGAAACTTACATCTCTAAAGGAGGATTTTTTTTTTTTTCAAAGACAATGAGACTAATCCAAACTGATGCCGCTTTTTCATTTGGATCACAGCGCCGCTCGCCGCACCACCAGGAAGGCGAAATAACTTTGTCAGTATGTGACTCATATGTATGAGGCTAAGGATTATCAGCCGCACAACAAGTGTGTTAAAACTTCACTACAGAGGAGAGCGTGGTTATAAATACATTTCATCATTGTTACTTTTATATGCGTGTAGAAGCACTCATGTCTGCAAAACCTGTAGGATGTGTTCCTGGCTTTTATACTGAGCTCTTGTCAAGTAGCCTTGGTTTCTCCCTCAAGTCTTTCAAAGCTGCACATTATGGGAGTTGTTTTGATCTTAAAGGAGAAATTCTTTCACACTGTCATACAGCGTCAATCTGTCATGCTTGCTTGCCATATTCCAGGACGTCTTTGTCACATTTTGATCACATTCACTGATGTTCTAAACCACATTTTATGTTCTGGGAAATGCATTAGTAGTTTGCTGCTCTTCGTGACTGGTAAGAGATGCGGAAAGTCCACGCCTTCATTCTGTTTACCCTCCTTTAATAATTCATTACAAGCAGTGTTTTTAAAATGTTGCAGCTGCTTTTGCTTCTCTGGAACATGACAGATCATTGTTGTTGGACATACTGCATGCGAGGTTATGTTTTGTATGATATTGTTTGCTTGCACTAACTGTATCTATGTCCACCTGTCGCTGCCATCTTAGTCGAGTCAAGTGGTTGAATAAAGGTAAAATGAACGAACACTTTACAAGATCTTGACATCAGAAAATTAATCTCCACCAAAATATTTTCAAAGAATGTAACATTGAACTGATTTGTTTTTTGTGAGTTGTTCTCCACAATCAAAAACATCTCAAGGCTGCATTGCATTTTGGACCATTGAGGCTTATTTGTGAAGACTAAGCTTTGTTCTGGAAAAGTAAACCTGAGACTGACACTAAAACCATATTTTCAGTGTGAAACTGCATTGCAGCTGTGCAGGTAATGTCCCATCATGAGGTCATGTTTTCACATGGCGTGGCTTTTCTTACATAATGTACAGCATCATATCTGAGTCTTTAAAGCAGACTCATGCTGCTGCGGTAGTATTCTGTTTATACGCATTATGTTTCTCCTTTCAAACTCCCATGGCAGCAGCAGCAGCTTGGGATTATTTGGGACGTTGCATCAGACCCAAACAGCCACTTGTTATTTATTTTTTTATTTATTTTTACTGCCTGCCTTCAACAGACACATTAACAGTAGGTGAGGCTGGGGATGGTGATAAGCATGCAAATGACTCAGACTTTGGATAACCCATCCAATATTTGTTTACAGTTAATTGCTACCATAGTTATTTTTTTCTCTTTCTTTTTTTTTGGGGGGGGGGGGGGGTAATTATCCCACATCACTGATGACTCTTCAGGTGATTGTAAAATCATTAAGATGATGCTTTGGCAGATGTTTGTGTCTAATTGCCTTATTAGCAGGGAGGATGGGGTTTGACATTTGCATCAACATGCAGTGACTGATCCTCAAGTGACACCTTGAAAACAAGCCAATAATTGTGAACTAACACCAATCTGATAAAGTTACAGCCAGTGTTCATTTTATTGGCTAATTTTTTAAGATTTTCGTCACGCACATTTTTTCGCTGACGAAAACTTGACGATAACTTAGGGATCCAATCAGAACTAATCTCTTTGTGTGGTCGGGCAGTTAGACGGAAGCAAACGTTAAATGTGAAATACGAGAAACCATTACTGTCCTCTGCTTAGAAAAGTGAATGCCATCCTTTTATTGTAACCACTTATCCTTATCAGAGCTTATTCCAGCTGGGATGACTAAGGACAAAGTGCCTGACACAACCAACCATTCATGTTCACATTCACACCTATGGGCAATTAAGATTCAACAATTAACCTATTAAGCGCAAGGTCAAAATGTCTGAGACAACTTGAAAACTACTTACAGAAATGCCCTATGGGTTCGAACCAGAAACCTTCTTGTGAGACGACAGTGCTAACCACTGCACCACCATGCCATCTCCAATAACATAGTGTTTCTATTGTAAATTAGTCTTAGTAACTGAGATAAAAAGTGATCCAGGAGTATATAATGATTTGAAAATTCAAGAGAAATAATTAATACCACTTAAACTAAATCAAACTTTGCTGTCAAAATGAACACCATTTACACTTCAAGTGTAAATGGTCTCCAGCAGCTACTGTTTTCAAGTGTAAATGCATTCAGAGATGGATTGAAATCAAAGTCGCATTCTACCCAAATGTTTTAAAACTGTAAATGCATTTGTATTATGAAGTTGCATGTGTATTGTTTAACACCTCAGCATGCTTCCTACTGAAAGTGTTAGTGCTTGTTCCAAATGGCCACACTCAAACGCCAGTCGAAAAGCCTGCTGTTATCCTTCTGATTGCCTCCTCAATTTCTCTCCGAGAACTGCCTACCTTTACACCTCCACTGACGTGGTCAATCACTGTGTACACCAGGCATGATTGTCAGATTGTCTGTTTTGGAAAGTTAGAGGTTAGAGGATCCAACAAACACTTTAAAGAATACTGAGCATTTCCTCCCACTGAGAACTACAGTAAGTGGTGTTCCAGTAGTCACTGTTGCGGTCTTTACTCTAGCAAGGAACAGTAAGTGCACAACGCTTATGTGGCGCTTTCCTAAACAGATAAAGCACTTAGCAATTTGCCTGTCATTCACCAACACCAATGTTCTGGACTTGTCTGACCATTGGGAACAATTTGGGTACAGTGTGACATGTATACAGAAGGAACTTGGAACCAATCCAGGTAATGGATGACCTCTACCTCCTGGGGCCATAGTTAACTCTTACAAATCCTCAGACAAAGCTGGTAGAAGATTTAGTGTAAGCAGTGACCTGTTAGTCTGAGAGGCGGTATCACTTTGCTGCTTTTAATATTGATTCCCAAAGACTTCACGCCACACCAATAATTTATTGCTGAAAATGAAAACACCCTCAGAAAGTCGTCTCTGTCTACAGAAATGAAGTCTCTCACTAATCGAGGACTGCTCTCACAAATTAGGAGCATGTATCTCTTCATCTCTTTTTCCCCACTGAGTGAAATCTCGGTTGCCTGGCCGAGGTCATAGAGCAACATCTGCCAGGCTCTGCTGCCGCCCTTCCCCCGCCCTCCTGTCCAGTTTTGGATTAGAGATAGCCTAAGCACCCCACCCCTCCACCCCCTCCCTCCCCCCTTACATGCCACTCTGCGTGGATTAACTCTTGGAGAAGCTGCACTGCTGTCACACATTAACCTGCAATCACAAGTCTCTTATGCTGAGAGCACCCGTGACAAAGCTCTAGAACGAAGGGCTGTTACAGTCTGATACAGAACACGCCGGAAAGTCTGTTTTCGTGCACAGCGAGAGCAACGTGTTATTCGGAGTGAGCTGTCACCGAGCCAAGTTCAGAGGCAACCAAATGCTGCGACTCCTTCACCGTTTCAGTAATTAATCACAAACCTAAGGTGTGGAAAAACGATGCGGCAGCTTTCATCCTGGCAGTACATTCACTTGTGTCCATGAAGATGTTTTCCGCCTTTACAGGATCTAGAAATATTGTTCCATCCTTGTTACTTGTTATTGCTCCAACAGCTGGACTGCATGTTTCATTTTCGTTAATATTCGTCCACTCAAACCCGATAGATTAAAGTCATTACATTCAGCAAAGGTTTTTTCTCAAAGGAGCCTCCCCTCTGTGATGAGATAGATATGTACACACACACACACCTTTATGCTTTGGAAACTAACACAAAAACAGACTGACAGACGAACAATACGCTCACACAACTGGAACTTGCCTATCTTGCCGGTAGTCAGTACAGTATGTGGATGAGTTTACAGATGCAGTCAGACTCCGCTGAGCGTAAAACTGCGACTAATTTGAAGCTTCACCAAGAAGCCATGAATCATTCAGCCCTGTGAGACTGAGCAACGGTAAAGATGGGAGCACCCTGAAGACACCGGTAATGTGAAAAATGCACACATGCACCCGTTGACAGACACATGCAATCGTTTGCTCCAATAAAATCACACGTATCATCCTTTCACTTGGAGGAGAGCAGAGGAATAGGAGAAAGAGGAGAAGGAGGAGGAGGGGAGCTGCATTCTTTGCAGCAGCAACAGTTGGCTGTCTGTCGACTGAGAGGGAAAGAGTTAGCTGCCGCACAAAGACACACAAGCAGAGGGTAACACACAACATGCATGCACGCACAAACACACGGGCGGCAGTGGAGATTGAAGATAGAAAGAGATGGACAGAAAAGGTGACAGATAAAGCCACAAAGCCACACGTCTGGAGGGATGCTTGGCAACCGGTGGCAAAAAATGGAGATGCAGTAATAAGAGAAAGGGGGAGAGGGAGAGGAAGAACTAAAAGGGATAGACGCACACATGTAGACATGTTGGAAAACACCATCGTAAGACAAGTAGGATGGAGATGACAAGAAGGGAAATCGTCACTTACTGGAGTCATCTGAGTCATATCCCTCCACGTCAGGCTCCTCGTCTCTTTTGGTGGCCTGTAAGGAGGCGGAGGCTCCGGCACAAGCCCGGTCTGGTTTATCCTCATTGGGGCGGTCACTTTCGGCAGCGGCGGTGGCAGAGGCGGCGGCCGAAGAGGTGGAGAGGGCAGAGCACAGGGCCCCAACAGGGCCCACTTGGTGGGGCGCAACAGGGGGGAGGCCCCGTGGGTAACGGGGAAAGTAGTCAGAGATCTGCTTGATGGGTTGGATGGGGCCAGGGCACACGTCAATGGCCATGTGCTCCTGGATGCTGATGGTGGGTTTCTCGCCTTTGCGTTGTGTCATGCATGCGGTCCAGCCCGGAGCCTACTCACAAAACCAACAAAAAAAAAAAAAAGAAAAACTGAGAAAAGAAAAAAATAAATAAAGGAAGATAAACAGACCCACCCCCCTCGTCCTCCTCCTCCTCTTCTTCTTCTTCCTCTTTGCCTCTCTGGAAGAGGTGGGTGTTGTCGTCCTGGGTAAGTGCTGATGGGTGGACAAGTCCAGGTGATCTGTGGATGTCACCACACTGGTCTACATGGAGATCTAGAGGCTTTTGGTGCGTCTTCCAGTGCTTGTCCTCAGACCCAGACCATGCTGTCTGACAGCCTCACACACACTACTACCTTACCCTCCCGCTCTCCTCTTCCTATACCCCCACACTCTGCCCACGTCTCCGCTGCCTATCTGAGAGAGAGAGAGCAGAGAGAGTGGTGTTTGTGTGAGGGAGTGTGAGAGAGAGGGAAGGGATTAGAGAGGAAGGAGGGAGGGATCAGCTGATGTCACTGCCTAGCAACCGAGCGGTAAACAGGAACCGTCGGTCGAGGTGCTTAATTATGATATTAACCCCATCCATCTGTCAGTGGGAGGGAAGATCCAGCGCCATGCCAGACTGGTGCGCGCATAAATGTGTGTGTCCTTGAGTGCGTGTGTGTGTGTGTGTCTGGTGCTATGATAACCTGGACAATGAGCCATGAATTGATGCTTTGTGTTTGTGACTCACCTCCATCATGTTTCTGCACAGAAAATTAGTCTTACGCTCTTGGATTCGAGTGCTTTTCAATTGCAAGCATGCAAGTTAATTATTTTAGCTTCCTTCCGTTCTGAGTGTTTCCTGAAAGCCCCCACTTGAATTTATTTAATCCCTTTTTAGAGGGGGCCGCTCGAGGCAAAATCTCCCCTCAGACCCCAAAATGGCTACTGCCGCCCCTGCCTGCCTCCTCCTTTCACCGTAATTTTTTTCTCCATGAAATCAAACTTAATGTTTAGATGTTTTTATCACATGTCTAGCGCTATGTCATCTATACACCAGTATCTGATCCAACAATGACAATGTATGTATTTGCAGGTATTCTAAATGGTGTTTTTGAGTTTGTTATTTTCTGGTAAATGATAAAAAGTTGATGATGACTCATCCTGCAATCGAGGGCATATATATATTAATTTTGCATGCAATGAAATGCTGTCTTCTTTTTTTTGACGCAGCTGGAGCTGAGTGACTCCTGTTCTGTTATAAAGCCTATGAGTAGTTCTGAGGGCTGCTACATCGCCAGGTCTCACTGATAACTGTACAAAAGCACAACTTTATTCATTGATTTTGTTGAAACTGGATCATATTTTATATCATATAAATATTTTGCCTCTGTAAATTGTACAACTGGAGGACATCAGAGTTTCCTGATGCAAAAAATAGCTAAAATAGCTAACCGCCAATTAACTGCTGCTAACTGTGTTTGCCGTTAGCAGGCAACAGAACTGGGCTCAGCAGCCAGACTGGTCCAGATTTGAGCACAGCCTCTGAGACCAAGAGGTAATAACATTACACCACTCAGGTGATTTACAGACGGCCAGCCATGCTGCTAACTGAACTGACTCACTCAGCCCCGGGTTGCTGGGAGCCAAACCACCTCAGTAGGCTGCTGGGTTCCCTGCCAAAACCGGCCACCACTGGCTTTGGAAGTTTTGTTCAACCCCTTCTGGTCATGTTCACTGGAGGACAGGCACTGGCACTAGCTCGTAGCGCTACCTGCAGTGCATAGTGCTGGGGGTATATTGCACTCAGCACTATTGGCTACTATAAATGCCAGTCAGTATCTGTGTCAAGTCCCTCACTGTCTGCCTGTTTTTACAGGAAACATGATATGAGGAATTTGGGGAAGCAAACAACACTCTGCTTTCCATTTCATGGGATGTTGAACACACATACCTTCATCCAGGCTTTCATTCATGCACAATCGCCTGTTTAAATGCACAGACCTATTTCTACATCCCTGTGTACCAATTACACATCCCGATGTTATCATATGTTTCTTAATTACATCCCATCTGTTGCAATTTTGCGGTTGGCAGTGGAAATCTGCAACAGCGTACACTTTCACACTTATTTAATACAACATATTACCACATTTTACCGTTGTGCATAAATCTGTTTGACATAGTTACAACTGTTATAATTACCTGCGACACAACGATGTCTTGTTAAAGGACCTTTATGTAAAAATACACCTGTCCTGTCATCATACATTAGTGTTACTACACCCAGTATCCAGTGTGCACATAGGAAAACAAATCCAGGATTTCTGGGTAATAAAGTCCAAACCTATAAACAGTAACCCTCTGCTGCCCAAGATGCACATGCAGCTTTACTTTCAATATAAAAGTGTGCTTTAGTTTCATTCACAACATGTCAAACTTGATGTGTTCCCCTTAACATACAAGCAAGTGTTCAACACTCCATGCGCCTCGCATTACATAACAAGGAGACTCACAATCCCCCAGGAGAGCCTCTCTCTGCAGATTTACTAGGAACTCTAACCTCTGCAGCAGCCCTGTTATCACGTTCAACCATTCACAAACAGAACAAACACGTCTACAGTGAACAGATGATGCAGCACCCTCTTGTGTCAGCTGTTGGCAACAAGTTAAAGCTCTGGGATTGAAATTCAAAGGTCGTACCCAAGCTAATTGGTGGTATTATTAGGTTCGGAAGATAATTTGACATCAGATGAAGTCATTTGAGCTTCTGCATGTGGCTCTGTTTTAAATCTATTTACACTCTACACTACCAGTGTATTTCCTTCTATAAATTCTAAACATACACAAAACAGATGCCAGTTATAAAGAAGCAACAGATTTTACCTGCAGAAAATGAGTCTTGTTTGGTGCCATCTGAACAGGTGGCCTCAATTATGTCCTCCTCCACTACAAGACATGTCATCCCTACTGGATACACGCTGAGGATTTCCTGCCTGCCAGCACTTTATCAGTATTCTGATAAACAGCGAAAAAATCAGGCCCAGTGGATCTGTTTAAGTTGACTTGACAAATGGAGAAAGTCCCTTTAATAAAATATTTTTTGTTTGTTTGTTTGTTTGTTTTTGACATAGTTAGAGGCAATTCTTTATTTTCCACCTCTATTCATTTCCCATCAGTCAGACAAGATAATGAGATCTGTCAAAAACAAAAAGCAGAAAATGTTTATATTATTTGATGGTTTATTGTGGCTATTAAATGAGAATAAAATCCTTACAGCTTTCCTATTTTTTTTTTTTGTGAGGTTAAAGATTAAAGGTCTGTGTGTGAGTCTGTGTGCACACATACACAATGAATGGGCTTTTAGAGAGATATAGTAAAGGCATGATTGTTTGTGAATAATGCATTGAGAGATGAGCAGTATGAGTCTCTGGGGTATTTAAAGTAGACCTCTCTCAATGCCCGGCCACTCAGAGGCAATTATCTCGAATAAAGCAGTGAGACAAGTCAACAGGATACACAAGCGGGCCACCAGGTAACCCTTTCTCTAAAAACACAAAGGCTAAATGAGCCCCAGGCGTCAGCTGGCTAACAAGCAGCATCAGCACTGTGACAATTCAGAGATGCAGAATGAAGACTAAAAGCACCTAAAATCAAATTACTTTTTTGGCTCCATTGAAATCCGATTTGTTCTCCTCTTATTACTTCAAAAAGAAAAGACTACTTTATAGATGCAAATGACTGTTTAAAATGCAGATTTGAAAGCCTTAAGGACTCTTTATGCTTCAAATGAACTTGTTTCTACAGTGTAACATCCAATCGTGTCTAAAGGCGAAAGTGTTTCTACCTGCTCCGAATGGACACGCTCGCTGCGTCCCCTTCCATCTCCCCCCCGTCTCCCTCCCGGGTTATTCTGTTTGTTTTATGAGTGCCTTCTAACCTTGATGCAATGAATCGCACACATTTGGGACAGCAGACAGTACACACAAAAGTAGTTGTCTGAACAAACTTCTGTACACCAGTGCAATTTATGTGAAAAGTGAGTTTTATTGTTGGATTGTTTGTTTCAAACTTATCAGATGCAGCACTCCAGTGATAGTTCCTCCGGGAAGCGGGTTTCAATCGTTGATAGCCGATCCATCAAGCTCTATGTTTCAGTCATACTGAGTCCTTTACACTTCATCTTGAGTCTTGGCCTGTGTTCAAATAATCTACTGCTTTCCTTCCGGCACTTGATATTCTTACCGCAATACATCATGCTTTCACACTCCGACCTGGAAAAAGTCATTCACACACTTATTTCCTCAAGACTTGTCCACTGTAACTTCCACCTTTCTAGCATAAATCAAAAGTCGCTCCCTGCACGCCAACTAATTCAGAATGTAGCAGCTCGCCTTCTTACTGGTTTTAACAGGCGACATCGCATCACCCCAATCCTGGCTTCCTTCCACTGGCTCCGCTGTTTGTTTTTAAAAAATCAGGTCCAGAGGATCAGTTTTATTTTGACTTGATAAATGGAGAAACAGCTTTCAAATCCAAGCACTTGGATCAAACAGTGTTTTTGGACACACTTAGAGGCAATTCATTATCGTACACCTCTTCATTTTCCATCAGTCTGATAAGGTAATGAGACTGGAAATTGTTATTTTGTCAGAACGTCACCCCGATCTTGGCTTCTCTCCATTGGCTCCATGTTTGTTTTAGAAATAATTTTAAGATTTCACTGTTCATTTTTAAAGCTTGTTTGGGGCTCAAAATCGGGGGTCAACATTTCGGAGTAACTTTGCAGCATTAGGTCTTCAAGCAGGGTCTTTTTGGCTGTTCCAAAGTTGAGGCTTAGTTCTAAAGGTGACTGTGCTTTTACCATGAAGGCTCCTCAGCTTTGCAACTACCTGCCTGAGGAGATGAGGCAGAGTCAGTGACTTCTTTTAAATCCTGTCTTAAAACCCATTTTTACAGACTTGTTGTTATGTGATGTCTTTGTTTGTATTTACTTATATTGTAATTTTGTGTCTTCTGTCTTGTTTTATTTATCAGTTAAAGACATTTTGAAGACTGGTTTGTGAAGCAGCCATTTGTCTAACTCCCCGTAGTCTTTCTGAGCTTTGTTGGAGTGTTTTAAAACATAGAAACAATACATAAAGTAAAGGCATGCTGGGAAGTTTGCAATCTAGATCTTTCAGAGCGGGCGGCTGCACTCACAGGTATAACTGATGGAGTTATCACTCATTTAATCCCCCTCCATAAGTGTCACATATCCGATATCTAAAAGAAAGTATGTCACCATTGTGTTTCCTGCATGGACGCCGTCAGAGATAGGGTGTTTCTAAAGCTTTAAAAAGCCTCCCGTCCCCCTGTACAAGAACTCCCTGTGGTGACTCACTGACAGTCCTGTCATGCAGAGCCCAAACCAGTCTTTCCCAAAATGAAATGAATGTTCTCGGGGTCCAAAGGCTTCAGCATGGAGCACCTCAGACATTGAATACATTGAACACTAAATATGCTACCCACGGCAGATGATTTCCACTCTGAAGTTGACTTCATGTTTCTGGGAACACAAATAGCCTGGCGAACATGTTTTTCTCTGGGTAATGATGCACGCAAACAATTTCATTTTGGATACTGATAGTATGTCATCGCCTCACTCAACTGTAGCGGCTGAATGACAGAAAAGGATGTCTGTATACCTTTGTTTAGGAATAATGAGGTGTTCAAAGTTACGGAGGAACAGATCTGTTTATTTATTTTACTGAAGCCATTTAGTTATTCATTATATTCAGACTGATGGTATTACCGCCAACAGTGTAAGACAATAATCCATCTTTTAACAAACCAAATTCTTCACAATAATCCTGTTACCATGACAAGATCGCTGTTTCTAATGAAAGAGAATCTAGAGAAAATACAGCAGCTTTATCGGATTAACAAAACACACACATTTCCTCTCCCACTGTGGCTAAATGGAATAATTTGGCAATACATTCAGGCTTGTGTTACAAAGAAAATGTCCCATGTTGCTGCGAGCCCAGTGAAATCCAGAATGTATGTAGTTTTGGGGAGGAAGCAAAACTTTCTGTAGAAGTTCAGTAAGAGCAGAGAGAGAAGTTCAGAAAATATCTTCTTCATCACAACATCCTCAGGATGAAGTGTGCTGTATAAACCGGGGTGCCAGCCCATCAGTTGATAAGTCTGGTCCAATTTATACAAGAATCTGTCTCTTTGAAAACATCTTTCAAATCACAGAGTGCAGACGGAACACGGTACTGAACCTGTCCTGCCACCTGCAGATAACCGCAATGACCTAAGCGGTTGTGGATGACAGATATGGCCAACAATCACTCCTTAATCTAGTCCTTACCTTCCCTGCTTTATGGTCTTCTATTAAAATTGTATATTTGATGTGATGTGGAGAGATGTTTGTATGTATGCGTGCGCCCACCAAGTTAAACCTCCTGCAGTTGCATCAAAATATGATCTTAGAGGAACACTGAAATTACATCGCCATTTGTATTGACTCTCTCCTCAAGTGTTCGTTTTAATGCAGGCGATGACATGATGTGCCATGAAATTGCCAACTGGGGTAATATCCACTTGTGTCCAACAAAATTACCATGTTGGCAGTGTGAGGTCTGAGGTCTGCGGCAAAACAGGGGCTTTATTTTGTTAATGTGACAAAATGAATCTCTGTCCAACTCATGACAGCAATCAGATTATTGGTCTGCGCTCTCTCTTGACAGAATTTGAGAATATGTTTTATAAACTTTGAGAAGATTGGTTTTCTAATTGCACTTCTCTTGTGCATTAGTCGTGTGCTTTGCTGGTGCTCACGGCCCATTATAACCAAAAGTAACTTGCAGAGAACTGTAGCACCGCTAATATGTCATCATAGCTTCTTTATTTATGACACCCACCACCAAATTACACTAATGTCATTTTTCCACAGTTTGTTGCTGTAATATCTGCTGCCTACAAAGTGCCCGTTCACTGGGAACTAGTCATGGCCACTTGACTTGACCACGGATTCGCTGCATTCTGTTGAAATGGTGACATGACGTAACCCACAAAACTCCCAGCACAGCATACAGTTGACTAGACTGGTTTCTTTAGCTGTTTGAGTTATTACAAATGCAGCTGTGATTTATCAGCCCGGGTAGTCTTTCCCACCATTTGCTAACCTTGCAAGGCAAGAGATTTGCAAAGATCACAAAATCACAAGACCATGTAAGAATCCATCTTCCAGGCTTTATGCTATGCATTTTTGTCCAAGCACAGTGGTTATAGTCTGCGTCATATAAGGGCTGGCTGCTATGCAAGAGCTGGCGACTGCTACAGAGGTCAGAGTATTCTTCATCATTGAAGAGCATAGAACAACTCTTTAGGCATTTCTGGATGGAAAAGATGTTTTCACTCTTATTTCTGGCCAAACAGAGTTTGACTATGTTATATTGTTCGTTGGTGATGATCCAATCAACTGGCCTGTACTGTATTTTTGGAAAGTTCCTGCCCTTTTCCAAATAGTTTCCGATGCCGACTTTTTAGATAGTATAAACCATCCAGCGCAGTCAGGTTATCCAGTACTCACCAACTTAATTGTTGAAATCTGGTAGAAACATGATTATTTGGACAATCGAACAGGTTTCAAACAAACTCCATATTAGCTTAACAGTCAAACATGGTCAAGTGATCAACTACCCTGACTCCTGGCTCAAATCTGACGTACCACACATGCCATAGTTGTGCATTCACAATGTGCTATGAGGGATGATTACAGACACTTAGAGCTTCACCGCCATGATAAAATGGTTTGGATAATCTGGCTGGTTATTTGACTTCTCAGCTGTCTTTCGTCCTAACGGTGTCACCATCCTTTCAGATCTGAGCAATTACTTTAATGAGTACAATGTCACTATCATAACTGATAGAAATGATAGGCAAAACTATAAAAACTGGAATTATGCTCTAAATTGTGACTTGTCTGGTATGGTGTGGTTTCATCTAGAGCACATTATGACAGGCACTCTCTGTATTTAGGACAAAAACAAGAAAAAGGCTTCTCTTTATGTAATGATGTTGGTCATATTAAATGAATAATTCACCACCCCAGCAGACTTTCCTGATCTGCAAGCCCATTCATTCTGATTGCAAGTTGCAATAATATATTCAGTCCATATTCCATCCAGCCCATGCACTCTGCTGTCCCTGACAGTCTGTATCTGTCGCTGCATGAACGGTTGCCTCCTTTTTACCAGCTGTGTCCTTGATCATTAACTTCTGAAAGAAAGAAAAAAAAGTCTGCAAAGGGAGAAAGAGATGCAAATATGTGTTGGACTGTTTTAACTCCAGCTTCCTCCCTCAGCCGCTGACTTCCCTCTGCTAAATAACATTCACCTAACATTCACCATCTATTGGACTGATACAAGCATCTTTGTACACAGCAGAGTCCAAACGCAGGCTTTGTTTTTGCTGTTGTTATTCAGAGCAGGAATGTAAATGAAAAAAAAAAGAATAAACAATCTCTGCTAAATTGCACGCCGTGTCTGGAGAAATCTGATTAATGGTCTCTTAACAAGCGCTCCAAGGAGGCTCTGCCACTCCCGTCACCCAGGAATTCAGCGTAAATGAGGGAGTCAAGGGTAAGAGTGACCTTTTCAAATATGCTTGTTCGTAATGGTCCACACTGACGCCTGAAATTCTGCCCTTAATTTTGGCTGCACACAGTTCTGGCACACAGACACAAACAAGAAATGGACAAACTTCTTTTTTTTTTTTTCACACATCTCCAGGCTCAAGTTTTAGCTCTGCGATACTGATTGGAGTCCCACTGCTCTGAAGGAAAAAGAAATAACCAGTCATGTTATTAGATTAAAGCAAGTAGGCAGAGCCGAACTTCTCTCTTAATTCAAAGAAAACATGCCAAACCATTTTATGAGGAACCGACTGCAGACGTGGATTTTATGGCTCTGGTAACAGCCAAGATGGTGGGCCTCAAAACTCATTAATATTTTGAGTTTTTCCTCTTTGCGTGTCATAACATGAGCTTGAAAATCTTTTTGTTATCAGGTCCCATCTTAAGGAAGCCCTGCGAGACAAGTGAGGAAAAACAATTCTAGTGATCCACTTTTCTCTGTTTTAAATATTCTTTTTCTCCTGTGTTTATGACTTAAAGGTGGATATGTGGTTCTAGTTAATGCACTTTTTTTTCAAATTCAGTGAATATTTCCTCTACTCTTACTCAAAGTGGTGGTTGTGCACATCTGTAATTGGGAAAACAATAAATACCAGCTATTCCAGACGGGATTTGTGTCAGGTAAATGTTAACTTCTTTGTCCATGGACATTCAGCTTAGTTTCTAGTTTGCATTAGCAACAGTTTGTAAACCCACAACATCACTAACTAACGAAAATGTTTCTAAATTACTTATTTTTTTCATCTGTAAAAGAAGGTGAGTTTTTTTTTACCAAGTGTTATTTAAGGCACATTAGAAAATGGGGTTCTTGTAGCTGAAATGAGTATTACAACAACCAACATGCTGAAAACTGATCCTGACAAAAAAAACTCTGTTTTCCCCACCTGTTCAAGAGAAAACTATTTAGTTCGAACTGAATTTACTTTTGCCCCTCGGGGCTTCCGTATAATACAGTCAGTCAAACAGATCAACATTATGTCAAACGCTGAAGGACGTGTTTGGAGGTGTTTGACAAGTGAAGAAACTGGTGCTCAGCCTTTTTGTTCTATTATAAATGACTTTCCAGGACGGAGACCTTCCTCAGCTGTTCGAGCCTCAATGTGTCTACCTGACCTGAATGAAAAACAACCCTGTGTTATGCTCGTGTTTCATATTAGAAATATTGATATTGATGCTGCAAAATACTCATAAAACCAACATGTTTAACCATCAAGGCGGACAAAACAACAAATACAATATTTTCAGGTTTGATGGTTGCTTTTTCAGTTTGAGTGTTTCTGCCTCTTCGAATATCCTAGTAACAGCTGTGTCATCCGCCCCAGGTAATGTCTATGGCCATTTATTAGAAATCCATTTAAGGGAGGATGGTGAAGAACCTCAATAGCCTGTCACTCATCTATATGTCTGCAAACCCTGCCCTCTGGTGGCAACAACTCAGAGAGTCATAAATTCAATTTTAGTATCCAGGGGAGGCTTTTCTTCCACACAGTTGTGAATGTGCGACTCCCTGTGATCCTGCAGAAAATGAAATAAAGGGATGACAGTGTGGAAGAGACTGGCCTGTGACATCATTCGCCTCACTGATGCTACGGAGCAGTCAGCTGGGCAACTACTGCTACTGAACAACACCTACTGTGGTGACACATCTACCTGCTCCTGATGATATTTTTTTTTTCATGTATGTACACATGTAAAAATCTGTCATCATGTAAAAGTGTAATCCACTGTAACCCAGCCATAAAAATACAAAGATCATTAAGCAACAGCAACAATGGAACCTGCAGGAAGTGAACACATGCACTTCACATTCCTCTTTGCAAAATAAGTGCTGATCACTCTTTCACTGAAACAATATGTGAATAGTTACATTGGAGACCAGTCCTTTAGCAAAGTTGGGACTGTTCTCTTTGATTCTTTAGATTTATCCATCTCTAAAGGCTATTTGGCTATTTGGCATGGCTTCAGTATGAGTGTCTTGCAACAGGTCTGCATGCCCTCATTAACATTATTAGTTGCACCTGGATTTTTTCCTGCAACCTATCAAACTGTAGAAAAAAGGCTTTTTTGACAAGCTTTTGTCCTTTTATGTATTTTATATATCCTCATGAGAGGCAATATAGTGTTCAAAACTGCAACCAACTGACCACTGGTCTTCTAACTGAGACCAGCAGGTTCAGTGTTTAGACCTCTGTCACAGATGCTTTGTCATCATGGCAGAAAAGCACAGGTATGACTGATTGCCTTAATCAAGGCTGAGTTCTGTTTACTGTCCCAGTTACTCATCCAGTAAACCAGCGTCCAAGTCATTATAAATGTTATGGATGGTACCCTTGCTCAGTTTGTTTAATGTTCTTATGCCAATAAGTAAATGAAACAGAATTACTGCAGGCCATTTATGGATTATCCTTCCTTGCTGCCTTCAGGGCCAGGCATTTTTGTTGTTGAGATCAAACACTTGGAGAGGAAGTCATCAGAGAAAAAAAAAAAAAACTTTTGTTAAAACAACAGAAGCCTGAGTTGGTTTGCAAAGAATCTAAAGTTACGTCACGGGGGGATGTTTCCCCATGCTCCAGTGGCTGCAGATGTTGAGCGTACACCCCTTGTCATTCTCACTTAGAATTTCTTTCGAAGGTTTTTATCTTCAAACAGGACTTTGTGTGTCCACTGCGAGGGCAAGATGCCTGGTCAAAATCATGCCACCACAAACAAGACAACTGTCAGACAATAAAAACATGGCAATAACATTTATCACCTTGTAAAGTTGATTTGGCCTTTTAACAACAAACTGCCTACTTTGACATCCAGCAGACACGGAACGGCATTATCCTTTATGTGGAGTCATGCTTCTGTCCACTTGTATGATAATAAGTCCAATATTCACTCTCATTTTACCTCCATTTTGTACTTGAATTATCTATTTTTGTCTTTTTACCTGCTAAATGCTTCACTATTCACCATTTAGTCAACAGTTTATGCCTTTTGTATGGTGCTATGTGGATTTATTAGAGCTTTTTTGTTGCAAACAGCTGCCTACTGTTTTGTAGGCTGGGGGGAAAAAAAACACCCAAAGTTCTCTGTTGATTCATCACTATGAAACGCCCTCTCATATGATTATACAATTGTAATTTCAACAACTTGTGCCGCTTCAAAGAAAATGCCACCTTTTTATTACTTACAGGCAAAAAAGTCCAGTAGTGTGGGAAGCTTTGGCATCAAAACTAGGTGCTTGAGGTCTTGTGGCGCCATGCCTGGTGATATTTTAGCCCTTTCTTTTGACCATATGTGCATTTGAAAGAGTGGTTATTGGAGAGGTAAATCAGGTTTTGGCACAAAAAAAAGAAAAATTCCACAGTCACCCCCAACTCATAGACAGTGCAGGGATGGTGATAACACATTTGTCTCTTAAACAAATCTCTTGCTTAAAAGCATTTACTATTGTCTTTGTGGGAATTAATAATTTCCATCCGGCTGTGATATCTGAATATTAATCACTCCATGCCTGCTGGCTTTCACCACACATTTCCGAGCCAAGTGGAGATTTTAAAAATAACATTCAAAGGATAATGACAGCCAGTGGGTTCCACCAACAGATTTAAGTCCAATATTAGAAACAAACAAATGACAGATAATGACAGCATCCCAATATCTCCTCCTATAGACAAGCTCCAACATGCTCTATTGTCGGCGCTGCTAAGTGGTTGATTTGGAGTCAGGTGCCGTGCTCTGAAATTACCCTTCAATTCTGCCCGTTATATGTATTTTACATATCAGCACTCACTCTGCCTGGACAATCTGTAACTACTCATGCCTGCAAGTCTTTAACATTCACAGTACACTGTGAACTACTTTAGCTCCCCAAGGATTCTCGTCAGTGACTCAGTATGCACTCATTTCTTCCTTCGGTTCACATAATTTCTGTGATAGAATATGTAGATTGTCAAGATCTGTATCAAAACAAGTGTAAAGGCCGGGCCATCATTTTTAAAAAGTGTGTCTGGTGCATGTTCTTTTCTTGAAAGATAAATCAGGTGTTACTGTCAACAAATCGTATTGAAAAGACAAAAAAAAAACATAATGCATTAGTCTCCCAAGACTTTGACACCCTAAATTAAAGACGTATAGCTTAAAAAAAAAAAAAAAAAAAAAATCTGTTAGTTTCAGTAACTCTGATGTGATAGTAAATAGTGACTTTGTTAGGGACAAGCAGCAACGTCAAGTAAACCTAACACAAGTGCCAAAACTGCAGTTCCTCAAATGGCCACTTGAGGTTGGCTACATAATGAGTCTGTCTTCATAAGCCCCCATGTTAAAATGTCCAACTTCACAGCAAAAATAAACATTGTTACAGCCTGGTACAAGAAATGGTCTCTATAGCTAATTTCCCTGTTAATGACAACTGTGAAAGCATTCATTCCAATTATTTATATATATATAAGGCTTAAAATTATGCATAATTAAGAGAGTGTGGGCACTGTGGGTGCCATTACATGTAGCTTGTTTGAACAACGCACCTCAGCTCCATTAGCCAGGGCTGGAGGGGGCAGGACCGCCAAGGTGAGGGCAGCCAGAGCCACCACACTCAGAACTTCACAACAGCTCTTCAGAAACTACATCCATGTGTTACACTGTCCATGGTTGGGGACTATTTTCAGCAGTGGATTAATACACATTTGGTGCTATAATGAGTATTCACAGCTGCAGGACAGAGTTACAGCGGCTTTACTTATGGCATTGACAGAACCTGTCACCCAGCACATCAAAGTGGATTTATGTGGTTGTAGTAGCAATAGTTTTTCATCAACAGTGAAGCCCTATGGCACAGAGGAATAAACCATATCAGGCTTTATATATCTAGGCAATGCTTATTTCTCAAACTCAAACGTATCCTTAACCTTCTTGATTATGATTCTCCAGCAAACACCATGGCTCATGTAAACTGTCCAGTGTGAGCTGATTACGCTGTGGGAAAACACCCTGTTGTTGATTCTGGTTGTATTAGTGTGCAGGGGAGGCAGTGGGTGGATTAATGAAACAAAATGTTCTGTTACATTGTACTAAAAAGCTGTTTATTCTCTCTACCCAGCTCCTGGGTGCAAGCTGATATTGGGCAAATGAGCACAAAGGGGAAGGAGCATGCAGTGTTACACAAAACACAACCTTTGCTAATCCTTTAAGAACCAGAGCTTTGGAAGGTAGTAGGTTTCAAATGTCTTTGAGTTAAATCTAATGGCATAATGAAATGGAAATAAGCCAAATAAGCCAGCAGCTCTCAGAAAGGTGCAATATATATATATGTGTGTGTGTCTGTGTGTGTGTATGTACATGTGGTTTGCACATAAACATACTTTGCACACGGAAATCGTGGCTTTGGAAAATTTGGTACAACGCGTGAAGCCCATGACGTGCCATGATTTCCACGTGCTCCACATGTTGAAACATGTGACAACTGCTTTCCTATATCTGATCATGTATGTGCCAACATGTAAAAATTTGGTTGTTCATAAACAATTTTGAGATGATGGCGCTAGATCAAAACACAAGGAGTCCTCAAAGTGATATGGGAACATGTGTACCAGCTTAATTCCCAAACAAAAACCAAAAAGAATGTCTGTAAAATAGTCTGTAATAGACCAAAGTGATGGACCAACCAACCAACCAACTGACTGTTGTTGCCTTCCCTAAAAACTGACATGGCTAAAACTTCTGAACATAGTTCCCTTAATGGAAAAGTTAATTTAACTTTCAAGACTGAGGGCAGATGGGTGTGCTTGGTGGTTTTGGATCTCGAGGGCTGTTTTGACCTTTGTTCATCAAGGTCTGCAGTGGTTAAGCCTGCTTGGTAATTCTGCCCTGCTGCCTTTTGCCCTTTGAATCTCACTGATAAAAGTTCCTCACATATTAAACGATTTATCATCTCCTCTAACCACAACCACCAAACGGATCCCATGTATTTTAAGTGTCTTGGCTTGGGGGTCATATTCAAACCATACTGCATTGTACAAATGCCAGAATCAAACGATGAGTCTGGTTCTTCATTTTTCTTATTTTCAATAAAAATGAATAAACTGATCCGACTAACAAGTCGTGCCCTTTAAATCCTCAGCTGAAAATGCTTCCAGAAAAATGGATTTACTCCTGCTTGAATAAGGTTTGCTAAAGGTTTTAGGAAATGACTGAGTTTTGTTTGTCTGTTCTTGAAGATCATATCTTCAGCTGTCCCTCTCCAAATAAAAGGCACAACAACCCAAGAAAGAAATCAATGGGCTTGGTTGCTGAGAGCTCCTTATAGGACAGACTAATTGATTGTTGGCTTTGGTCTTTTCACTGGATTTGATGGCAATAACAAATAAAGCATCACCAGTCTTCAACTCCTACATAGACAGCTGGAGACCTGGACCAAGCATTTAATATTTCTGTGGCAGTTCACCTTTAGTACCATCAGATCATCAGGGACAAGGACAGCAACTATGGCAGTGGAGAGAAGAAGAGTCAGGGACAAGATGATGAACTTTAGAGACAGTTTATTTAAACTTGAGTTCATTTACAGCAGTTCCACTGGAGAGGAAAAGGGAGTTTGAATGACGTTCTAGCCACATTAAACCTACGGTCCTATCTACTGTATGTACAGGGAGGAGGATGCAGCTCGATAGTGCAGAAGGCACAGAGTTGGCTTAATATTTGCCTGTAAGCGCTACTAACATGACAGAAAGGATAACAAGGTGAAGTGGCAGCCTTATATTGGAGGCCTGTGTGTCCGAGAACACTGTGAGATGCCGCAACTAAGGAGAATATGACTCCTCTGTTTTTACTCCAATCCATAGTGATATAGTGGAGTAGTTTAAAAACTACGACAGCAAGCATCTGCTCCTCTTTAAAACCCATTTCTCTAAATGTGCACTTAAACAAGCACAACAGTTTGAGCTTCTTGGTGCTCAAATGTGATAAAATAAGTATCGTTTGGATTTGTTTCTGTAAAGCCAGGGCGTTTTACAATATGTGATATGTGAAACAAAGCAAACTTAAATGGAACTGGTCAATGTTAAGGCATTTTGCAATTATACAGATGCGATTCTAACCAAAGATGAACGCAGTAAATCACACAAGGAGGGGTAAAGAAGCAAGTAAACGCAGGTCATAAACTGACATAAATCATGATGTTTGGCAATAACACGGCACGCTTCATTCACATCAAGTTCCCGTCACTCGCGCACACCCCAGCCAAACACCGCCACCCGTTTCCCATCCAACGCCCAAACATTTCCAACTGTCCAACAAGAGCTGCCAAATCATCCCAAACAAAACATGAGTCCCACTGTGAAAACGCAGGAGACGGATGACAGTAAAAGCAACACATTCATGTTCAAATATGATACACATCAGAATTAGGAAGACTTGTCCTCGCATCATTCCGTTATGGGGAGAGGGGGAGGGGGAGGGGGGTGGGGGGTGGGCGAAAACACTCATTCACCAACATACTCACAAAAATCAAACAAATGTACAAAGTGTTTGATACAATAATGTGACAAGAGATTCATTTTTTTTTCCCCCACAAAAGGATAAACCTTATATGTATACCACTCTAACACAAAAAAAAAAAAAAAAAACAATTCAAGTAAAGCCTTTTAAACTGGAAAAAAAAAAAAATCTAACTACATCATAGTTTAAAATCACTTGGAATTCTTGCATCTTAGATTTAGATTCTGCTGCTTATAAAAAAAGTACATTCAATGGGTACATCAATTATGGAACATAATTATAACACAGAGGTAAGTAAAATCAGTAATTGCTATTGAAAAAAAAAAAGTCATACATAACAGACATTAAAGGCGGATTTAGACCGTTTCTCTAGTTTTTTTTAAGACTGTTTTTTTGTGTTGAGATAGCAGTGGACAGCTGTCTTAATTAGATACATTTCTTTATCTCAGAGCGAATTTGAGCTGCACTTCTTTTAGAATAAATGATTGTCAGTCTGCCATACTGTCAAAGTATGAATCTGAACCACTGGAAGAGCATAAGTTTCATCCTTAAAGCTACAGTAAGGGTTGCAGCACAGCAAGTCGAGTCAATTCAATTCACTTGGGGAGAAGAATGAAGTAACCTTTCATTAGCAGACGTTTGGTCACGTGGAACTGAAGATTGACGGTCTGAATCCGCCTTTATTTATCTAAACATTCCCCAAACTCACTTACACATTCGCACACCGAGTGAGTTTTTGCACATTTTGTTGTACTACAAAATAAAAATAAAAAATTTAAATGATTGAAATCATAAATATATCATCATTGTTAAATAAATGTAATTATATACTAATATATAATTAGATTTATTTTCAAAAAGTCCCAAATAAAACAAGGTTTATATAGTTCAGTATCAGACTGTTTACATGTGACCTTGGACAAAAGAAAAAAAAAATAATCACAGGAGCAAAATGTGCAAGAAATCTAAAAGGTGCACTAACTATGCAAACATTTGAAGACGTGCAACTGATAATGATTTGCTTCAAAATAAAAGCACAAGTAATTCAAAAGCATCCTAAAATATAATCACCCATTAACATGAACGGGTCAAAGATCCTCGCACAGGAAGAAACAAAAAGAGAAAGAATGGCCGTGGAAGAAGGGACCGGCGAGTTCATGTCGGAAAGGGAGAAAACGATCTTCTATTTTCAAGCAAGCAAGTCCGCCGTAGGGTAAGGCAAGATAAATGTTTTGCTTCATCCAGGTGCGACAGAGAAGACTGTACTGAACATCACTTAAGTCTAGAAGCCCAAACTACAAAACTGCTGCAGTGACGGGCAGCGACAGGCAAGAGGCGGGTGAGTGATGAATCCGAAGAGGAAGGAAAACAAAAAAAAAAAGGCAGAAATTCATATTTTAAGTGTGACAATATTTTCTTGTCTCAAAGTAAAAAGAAAAAAAAAACAAAAAAAAAAAACACACACAACAAATACAACTTTCAACACAAACCACAGGAAGTACTGCAGCTTATTCAACTGCCATTAAAATGGACTTACTGATAAGCCTAATAGGATCAAAACTGATTACAACGGCGGGACTTATTAACTTCACTGTCAACATTTGTATTCTGTTCATATATTAATGTGCACGGTGCAATCATCTAAATACTTTGCTCCACATTTGTTGACACTGCCGACACACAGGGAAACATGACTGTTAATTAGTAAAGACCTAATACAACTGAGAGTTCAATGAAATTAAATTAAACTGCTACTTCCAAACAGAAATTTGTAATGTCCAAATTCTGATCAGACTTCTGATTACACCGTCGCAGAGGAAAAGTGCCAAATGAATTGTCTTCCCGGTTGAAGCTGCAACGACAAGTGCATACCGAAAACTTAATTATAAATGTGTTACTAGCATCTCATCCTCAAGCAAATATCTCCACCTGCATATTCAGGCATATTTAGTTCATATTTCAAGTGACTAAACATCATGCTTTCTCATCATGGGAGATAAAAAATACTTTGTTTGCACACGGTTTTTGAGATATCCAAACATTTACAGATATCGGTGATGAATGCCATAGGATAGATTCTCTGTGGTTTTTTTCTCTCTTGCTTGATCAATGAGGCCGAATGACTGCTAGAAAAAAATGGTTCTTGGATCTGTCCTTCTGCTTTATGTACTGCATGTTCTGGCATGGCACAAGGGGACTCAGGCAAAATAATAATAATAATAATAATACAATAATAATAAACAAAAAGAAAAAAAAAGGTTTTGCACAGAATATCAGAGATCCTACAAATATTTACACGACAGATACAGGCACTTGTATATCTTTGGTTGGAGAAACCCAACATTGCAAGAGTAATGCATTCACAGAGCTTTTGTGTCCCTTGTCGTATTTCCAAGGTTCACTAGGCAACTGGTATGTTTATTTTTATTTCTTCTGTTTCTTTGAGTTTGTCCATGTTACAGGTAAGTTCTGACAGAGCTCTCAGATGTCTTTTTAACCCTCTGACAACGCCACCTGCAACAGAAGAAATGGGGTTTAGAGCAACTTACAAACTCAAAACAGAGATCCCACAAAGACTGCTGATATGGACGAGAGCAGTGAAGTGAGATGAACACAAGTTGACAATGAAATGATTCGTTATTCGATCAGATTTTCTCAGGTCATGCAATGGGTCTGCCGATTGTCGTATCCCAGCTCTGTGTAGCTGGAATAGGCGTATCCACAGGCCTGGGTTAGTCCGTTTTAAACGCCGAACACTGTGTGTCACATCCAGCTGAGGTGTGTTAAGTTTTTGCTGATGCTTCTGAACCAGTGTTAGGTGTTTATTGTGAAGCAGCGACACAAAAGGAGACATATTTATCACAGAGTGAGTGAAGCTATTCTTTAGTAAAAGATCTAAACAACATATAGACACAGCAGGTTAGTTTGGAATGATGCAGGGAGGAAAAGAACAAACACTGACAACCAAAGTGAGCTCTTAGACAAAGAACTGGGGCCTCATTTATAAAATGAAGCTACAATCAATTTTAATTGAAGTACAACTTCCGCAGAAAACCAAATGAGTGGTTAGGAGGTGACTTTTTATTTGAAATCTGAACATGGTTAACTTTTCTGTAACCGTAATAACCTGTCTGAATTAAAAATTAAATCTATAAAAAAGTCTGTTTAAAGTGATAGCAGTTTGCCTTGCGTTTCTACAGAGGGTGCTCCACTATCAGCTTGACCTACTGACCTGATCAGTAATCTAAGCTACATAAAAATGGAGGACACCAGCGAGCAAAGCTGCCCTGAGTCGACAGGATCGACACCAAAGCATCTGGGGAGCAGTGTGTGTGGAAGTGTTTTAGGGTTGATGCCGTAGACGGCAGAGTAACAAAGATAAGTCTGTTTGCTGACTTTGTGCAAAGTGGTCGCCTTACTCTACGATGACGACGACGACACATCTGCAGACTCACCTGCTAGATTACTAATCAAGTCAGGTAGCGGAGGCACCAAGAGGAGCAAAGCAACCTCAAGTGTACAACCTCGTCTGACTCCCTACTGTTCGGCAAATTACTTTAGTATAATGTTTATATATTCCTGTGTGGTACTATATGTTTTGGGATTATCCGTTTATCAAGTTGCAATTTTATTTTTGGAGAAAGCGGCTGCCCCATTTTGACGGGGAAATCTTATCTGTCTGCAAAGTCTAGACTTGACGCAAGTGATTTTTCTGATTGTGTCAGGATGTTGCAGTTCGGGATGCAAGTCTATGGTGAACTTTAGCTGGATCAAATTTTTTTTTTTTTTATAAATTCGCTCTGTTGTTGCCACAGTAGGGTACTCAAAACCATCTGTTTGGCCTGACTCGGGCAATGACTCAGCACTTGCTGTGCTATCTTAAAATTGTTAATCCCTGGACTGGTGTGAGCTGGCACCTCGTACAGTGGCTACGATGATTACATGTGGGCAACGTTGTTGTGTATGTTGTGCTCTTTCAAGCAAGACTCAACTATGAATATAGGACCAGGACCACCACCACCAGCAGCAGCACATAACAAGGTTTTATAGCTTTGGTTTAGCAACAGCACCTCTCCTGCTGTAATCCCTTTAACCAGTTTCAGCATAATTAGCAAAATGTTTGAGTCATAGACAGAAAAATCAAGCAATAAGAATTTCATGTACCAAAGAAAAACCATTACAGATAGAGTAAATGTCCATGTAGTTTACACAGTAAGTAGAGAATCAGCAGTGTGATTGGATCAAGTCTTTGACCAATCACTGGTCAATTGATGTTTGGCTTGAACTACCTGTTCACGTCATATAGCACTGCTGGTGTCTGTTGTACCTTCTCAGGACAGAAGTCAGGGTTGGTTTGTCGTACTTTGCCAGGTCGCCCCTTGATGACTGCATAGCAGAACATAGTGATGACCATGACAAATAGGAAGTAGCTTGTGTGCATCAGGTGCAGGTTGATGAGGGAACGGTCGTCCTGGTAAGAGAGTTACAAAGCAGAATGAAATATCGCAGGGTAATTGTATTATATGCATTATTTGAACTGCCTTACAACAAAAATGTCCTCAACATACTCAGAGGTTGAAATTAGACCAAATCAGTCATTGCAGCGATTAGCCACAGGGTTGTGCAGAGGTGTGTGCGTGTTTTTGTGCTGAACGTAACCGCTGTGAAACAATCACTGACTTTCTAGCACTCCTTCTCCTTATTCATCTGCTATGTCGCTGGACCACCACTGTCTCTCTCTCTCTCTTAAACAAATGGACCCAGACCAAAGCAGAGAACCCAGACACAGGCGTAAAAGCTGGGTACACGAAATAAACCAAGCGGAGACACAGCTAGGAGAGGATCATAGTTTGGTCCATGAACTCTGCCTGGAGAGCTTCCAGTTTCAGTGATACTTCTGGATGACTGTGGAGCAGTTTGACCGGTCTGAACGGAATGACATCTGCTTGCCTTTTTTCTTTTTTTTTTTTTAAACTAGATTCAGTTTCAACTTTTCTGCAACAGGACACATCGTCTGAGGCCCTCGCCACCGTCGCCTAAACGGACTACCCTCATTCAGTATACGGGAGGACCAGCCTTTTTGCTGCAGCACATGATTTGATCTGAAGTGGAGTATTATTAGTAGTTATGTCAGGATATCTCAATACATTTGCTCCATCACAACTCTGATAGAAGTTGATTTTAATACAGTACAAACTTTGGAATAATTGCAGAACTTTGCAGCTTGGTATGACATATTATGCTTTAAAAAGCTCCAGTGTGTCACATTTACAGTAGGGGGCTCTATTTGCAGAATACGGCAGAAATTAATATTTCATTATCACTTAGAAATATGAATTATTATGTATTTGTCACCTTAGAATATTTTTAATATCTATAGATGCCACAGGTCATCATCTACAAAGTCTGCCATGTTTCTCCCGTAGCCCAGAATAGACAAACTAGACACTAGTTCTAGATGGTGACAGTTTGTTCTGCATTTCATCACTGTCCTTCATGCTAGGAATGAGAGGGTGTAACTTCACATATATGTGTATATGTATGGCATTTTCTTTTTTGACAGTGACATTTAAAAATCACACTTCCAGCCCAGTTATACAACATCTGTTTCATAGGGTACAGTCAAAAAAGTCAATGCCAGCTGCCACCTTTAAAGAGTTTTAGAGATAGACCTAGAGCATCTCCAGGCATTTTATAGATATTTAGGCTCCCTAAATATCAGAAGGAAAATGGGGACATCAAAAGTCAATCCATTTCTCTGTTTGTTGTTTGTTTGTTGATGATGGTGGAAAGGCCTGTCTCTAGCACCAGGCTCAAATCTGCTGTGTGTTGAAGTTGGCTGAGATCAGGTAACTGCGCAGGCACAGCATATATTTTCAAATTGTTTCCAGGCTCACTGGACATTTCAGTGCCCAGTCGTGGGCTGTCAATGGGTTCATTGTAATCCTGGAACAATACTAAATGGCTTTTTAGAATGGGCTTTGTGTTTGGTCACATTTGTCCTTAAAAGTGGGTGGGCGAGTGATCATATACCACCTGAACAGTTACAATGCACAATCATTCTGTCACATTTTGGTTTTCCTGGATTGTTTTTTTGTATTGTGCTGTGCAACAGTGACTTTATGAATAAAACGTTCTAGAAAAGAAAGTGCATAAAGTATCGTATGAACATGAAGAACTACATACTTTCAATCATCTGACAACCTATCCGTTCAGGACAGCAGTTCTAACCTTTCCAAGAGGCTGCTTACAGATGCTTCATCGTGGACTGTACTTATAGAACGCCTTTTTAGTCTTCCCACCACTCAACACGCTTTTAAACTACACATCTCATTCACCCATTCACACATTCACATACACTAACAGCATTGGCCATGGCCATGCAAGGCCATGCAACTGGTCATCCGTTTTGGGAGCTAACCATTCATTAACATTTACATTTATGCCAATCATTAGTGATGATCATCATGAATGTTGATTCATTAGCTTCCAATTAAGACAACTGAGACATGACATTAAACACGTGAACCTATGGCTGCGATGATTATTTTCACTTTTGATCAATCTGTTGAGAATTTTCTCGATTAATCGATTAGTTGTTTCTTCCATAAAATGTCAGAAAATGGTGACAAATGCTGATCACTGTTTCCCCAAAGCCCAAAACATTGATGAGCCGCATCGTGGCAAGGTTAGAAATCATTACAGCTCTACTATAATAATAATAACTGGAAAATGTTTGCAAGCAGAAAAAAAAAGGAGGCAGTGACTCACATCAGGAACGATGACAGTAAGCTTTGGGTTGAGTGCGTGGTACACCTTGCCAATGGCTCCTTTGTAACACCAGAAGGGGTTGTAGTCCTGACTGTACTTGGTATCTGAGTCACGGACCGTGGTGAACACCTTGTACCAAGACGTGGCGTTGGTGTACGTCTCTGGCACGCAGTGTGGTGGCTGCCTGCAAACCACAACAAAGATTGCTCTCTGTTGACTGGTGTTTAAGTGAGACACACTGACATATAGAGTGACATTCAAAGTGGCTGTCCACTCTGGAGGCAATGACAAACTACCAATAATTCAGTCACGTCTGACATCTGATGAAACTAAATATATCTGACAGACTCTAAATGACACTGCTGACAGCTCTCAGTCTGCCATTTGTGCTGCAGGGCTAACATTATACTTTCACAGACTGACAAGACTGCTCATCCCTGAAGGTTTCACCCGATCGGTAACGTGTAAGCTGCAATTTGCTACATGAGCTAATTCCTTCTCGCTCATTAAGACTCGTTTCACTCACCAAATCGAGCTGCCTACTTGCTCCCCATGCATGAGCAAAGAATGTGCATCGTAGGCAAATTCCTATGCAAATAATATTATAAAGTTAAATAGGGAGATTTCATTGACTGCTAGCTAGATAGTGGCATCGTTTACACTCCCACATAGAATGTGAGACTAGAAAACTGCTAACAAAGCTAAAGAGCCAGAAGAGCAGAGTGGTTTCCCTTCTAAGAAACTCTATTATGGTATATTTACAGTCTGACAGACAAAGCAGTGTGAAGCCAGAGAAAATGGGTGTATATTTA
Source organism: Protonibea diacanthus (assembly GCA_028641955.1). Classification (NCBI taxonomy): domain Eukaryota; kingdom Metazoa; phylum Chordata; class Actinopteri; family Sciaenidae; genus Protonibea; species Protonibea diacanthus. The sequence goes on from CM053990.1 coordinate 15,177,467, forward strand.
CCTGTAAGTTTAACAGCTTGAACCTTTAATATCTTGTTTTTGTACTAAATTCAACTGGATTTAGGTTAAAAAGGAGTTTGAAAGCATTGCACTCTGTGTCACTCTTTACACGGCGTCCAATTTTCTTTGGAATCTGGAACAATTAGTGTCGTCAGTTCCCAAACGCTCGCTGGGTGTTGTTCAAAGCAAAAGTATTGCAACACAGTGGTAAACATGCTGCGGTCTCAGCTTTTTTGGAATCGGTTTGAATCAGTCTGAACATTAAATATCTTGTCTTTGTACTGTGTTCAATATAGGTCAAAAAGGATTTGCAAATCATTGTTTGAATTTGTTTTAGAGTGTCCCAACTTTTCAGGATTATATCACACGTCTTGCTTTTCTCAGAGTAATAAGTATGATTAAAGAATGTATGGAAGCACTAATAGTTACACCCAAAATATTGCTAGAAATGATTCAAAGGTTTTTTGAGTCACAAACGTTGCGATACTGCATTTCATTTTGGCAGTATCAGCCAGCTCAAGTTAGACATATAAAGTGTCCCGATGAGTCAGGGAGGCAGTCCAACTCACACTGTGACTGGGAAGATATTGCTGGCCGCAGTGATGGTCATGCAAGTGCTGAACACCACCTGCTCGCAGTGGCCGTGCAGCACACAGTCATCTGAGTTCCAGGATAAAGGCAGGGTGAAAGTGATGTTTATTTCTTCATGGGCTTCCCGGCCTACGCACAAAAATCAAATGAGAGCATGTTACAGAAAAGATCTGATTTAGAGAGGATCATACATCTTTCTTTACCATTTTCTTACTGGTTATACTGGCATGAGAACAGCTGCTTTGGTTTAGCCATGACCCGGCTAAAACAACCTACAGGGCTAAAGAGAGGCACCACCTAAATAAGATGACAATTCCTGGATCCAAACACAGTCTAAATGGCATGCATAAAACTCCCACAGCAAACAACCAGGGAGAGCCACGGCAGCAACATTTGATAGCATACCAAGCTGCTCCCCTGATAGCAAATGACAGACTGACTCCACACGCTTATGGAATATTTATCAAACTGCAAAGGGGATTAGATTATCAGTCAAGCTGAGTGGACTCCTGGGTGTGACTGAGGATAGACGTGTTTGTGTCAACATTAAGTGCACATGCGGAGGAAGGCACCACGGAGTCTCCAAATAAAAGTAATTCCACGTCTCGCAGGCAAAGTCAAACGACTGAGGACACTGAAGTTCTCTGAAGCTCTCCAGTCACCAAATTGAATATGTCAAATACATCTGATGGCTAATTGGATGGAAATGAAGATACGCCCACGGTAACATCCAGTCATATTCGCACAAGTGCACGGGGCAGGCTGACCTTTAATTCCTCTTCTTCTGATGATAGCAGCTCCTCCAGTTGGGGAGAACTAGTGTTCATGTGCGTTTGTCATGCGGGGGATTAGTTCTCCAGCAACTTTATCACCGCTACTTGAATTGTTTGAGCGCTCCTTCAAAGGGCGGTATTTTCCACTACTTTACAACAATCTGATCATCCTTGACTTCAAGAACTTCAGTCTCCCAAAGCTGGTTTGTGCTCATCAAAGCAAAAATGTGACCCTTTTATGTAGGGGTGTAACTGTTCTGAAACTGAAACTGCGACACAGCCTTGAGTTGCAGTTCTGCCTTCCAGTGTTGTGGTAGGTGTGTTTTGCAAAAACACACACCTGCTGCGTTTTAGCCTGAACGTTTTTGGCAGCGTATCAGCTGTTGCGTATCAGCTGTAGCGTGTCTAGTCCTTCAGCTAGTCTGCTAAACTGCTAAAGTGTTGCAAGTGTCAAACTGTGTGCCGTCATTGTCTGACCTGAAGTCAGGTTTGTCAGTGGAAATACGGCGACAGCATCACCCCAAAGAGTCGAGAAGCAGAACGAGCAAAAACTAAAAAAACTAACTATGAACAATCAATCGATTTTGTAAGGCTCCTATGAAAGAAGAGGCTGACACTGCCTCTGTTTATTTTGTATTCACCTCTTGTTCACTGTAAGCTCTATCCAGACAGGACTATTTGCTCAGTGTAATAAAAATATTTGTAGAGCTCATTATTGACTTCGGTAGTCAACTCAGTGGCTTTAACACTTAAGAAAACAAGCACATTTCTTTTGTAAACTATATATGTGAAGTATTGTACATTCAGTGATAATGCCAAGACAAGAACCGCAGACAAAGCCAATATGGATGAGATTCTGTGTGTAGTGATTTAGTGTGTGTGTGTGTGTGTGTTTTACATGTCCTCATGACAAATCAATGAACATAAAGTACACCAAAGTTCAGTCTACTCGGTTTACCTGCTGTATGTGACAACATATTTCATTCTTTTCAAAGATGACAGTATAAACTTGAGTTTATCTGCTTAAAATGGACACAGAACTCTGCTGATTGTTTTCTGAATTTGTTTCAGTGTTACATTTTTTTCTTTTGTCCTCCTAAATTCTTTCTCAGTGGAGCTGTGCATGCCTCAGAGGTGTGGGGACAGGAAAGACACACACACCTTTTAGGGTACGTGTCAAATCATATACTGTACTTGCGTGCGTAAATAATGATAAGCCAGTGGTATTAACTTTTCAATTTGCTCTGCCTTTTGAAACCTTAAAGTCTGAAACCTATAGGAGGTACGGCTTAACGTTACACAACGCTGCCACTGTTTCCTCACCATGTTTGAGTCAAGTCACCACACAGAGAGGTAAGTTAAAACCCATTAAAAAAGGACAAAGTGCCAGCCCCAAAAGGGCTGAATTACCCCTGCACAGCAACCGCACAAAAACAGTCCATGCAAGTAACATACAAAAACAATAAAATATACACAATTCTAGAGTTGCAGAGGGGTGGAAAATGTCTGGTAAATTTTTGAGAAACTTTCAATGGGAAGTTAAGATTGGGAATTTTGGAAATATTCCAAATGGGAAGCTTTCCATGGGAATTCAGAATTAACTAGAAATTGGTGGCAATTTAGTAATTGGGGGGAAAGCTAGCGTCACAATAAGATCCTCATCAATGATCAATGAAATTATTCTAGCTATAGCTTATTTAGCATCTAACTTATTAGCTAGGTATCTACTGTATGAACACATTTTCATGTGCTATTTGCAAGTTAATTAATACCATACATTAAATATATTTACCCCATAATATCATCAAAATTTTCTTACTTCACTTTATGTACACAGTCCACAGTCTCAAATGTGTGGCTTCAACAGTCTTGTGTGTGGTCCAGGTTGTCGAAATCATCTGTGCATGTGATGGAGGAATGCACAGTGCATGTAGGGGGCGTGGCCTCAATAGCCCTGCAGTAAGCAGTGTGCTATGTGCATGTGATTGAGGAACAGCATAGACACTGGAGTGAACTTGCATGAAATCCAGTTGTTTTAGTCAAGATTATGCTAAAATATGTTTTCCACAACTATATTAAAGTTCCGTGTTCAGGTCCAGCCTTCAATTCCTGTTAATTCCCATGGAAATTTTCATGATGATCATGAGTCAACAGTGCAGTTAAACAAATTTGTAGTGACGCCCTGAGTCTGATCCTCTCTTTTATTTTAGCTCACTGCGCTCTGTGTCAGCTGTCGTGTACATGTAGTATATCTACAAACTGTGGCAGCAAGGAATCGCTTTTAAAACGTTAATACAAGCTCTGCAGAGATTTGTGGCTCTGCTGTACATGGTGCAGTCATGACATTTTCTTTTGTGGGGGATTTCTTGGGAATTGGTCTCACACACACTCACCAGCACAGGAGGACTGAGATTAGTTACTTGATAGTTTCCCACAATTGATTTTAACAAATTTCACATGTATTAAAGATACATATAGTCTCCACTTGACTTGATTTTTTTAAAGACGTGACTACAGGGCAAATACAAACTAAGACAACCTACCAGATAGGCCAACTTGCTGCCCCAGCACTGTAGCGTACAGGTGGGTGATATTGCGAGAGTACCCTCCAAACGGGCGCTGGGGGTCCAGCGTGAGGGTGATGGGGACTGAGATGTTGATGGGACCCGAGTCCTCCAGCAGGAGGGGAACCTGGGTGCTGGAACGAGCTTGGCCGCTGGTCACAACCATGCTCTCCGGCGTGGTCGACTCGTTCAGACCGTGCTTTATCGTCTCATTCTCCGACACACAAAAGTCCAGCTCATTGAAACGCAGAAGAAAGGTATTCCAGTCCTGGAGAGAGGAAGAGCATGCGTGTTTTAATTGTTGGACAGGGTCAACAAACATTTATTAATTGATTCAGACCTGGGACTGACACATCAGTCATATTTAACTTTCCGGCAGACTGCCATGCCACAGAGCTTCCTTTGTTATATTTAGGTTACAGACTGGCAGACATTATCTCAACCTACATGGAAGTGTTATGCTACTACAGCCTTTTTGATTTGCATATTGCTTCCTGCTCAGGGCCACATGCAAAGGTTTATTTCCACACATGCACTTTATAATCTCACATCATGTGTACATTCGAGCCAAGGGTGTCAAATCATGTAGCCATGTACCATGTAGCTTGCTTAGTATGCAAAGATTCCTTATTTGCCATGCTAAAATGAGTTTGAGCCATACAGACTGAGCAGGGTGAGACTAGAAAAGGCCGAATAGATCACAGCATAAATACAACATGGTTCAAATTTTTGGGGCAAATGCATCCTTGTGGCATGAAGCAGGCCACAAAGGTCAGCGAGTGACATTTAGCAGTAGCAGTGGCCTTGTTTTACTGGTATCTGAGAGCTACTTAATGGAGTAGACCATATCATTTCATCTCTTTTAAAAGAACCATGTGGGTGGGACTCACCTCCGTCAACTCCGGAGACTTGATCTCCTTAATCTTGAAGAAATAACCGATGGTCAGGAATGCGATGGCCACTGCACTGACGCTGATCATAAAAATGACCAGCGGTGGACGGTTGTTGATGTAGCTTCTCAGGTTGTCTATAGGATTTAACAGGTACACCTGCGTATGGAGAAAAAAGAATAATAAAAAAAAAAAACACACACACATTTGATCATGGAGCTCATGTATCAGAGGGGACTGCATAACATAACAGTGGTTAATATTAACTATGAGATAGTTTTTATTATCTGTATTTGTCTCTAGCTTATCAGTAACTATGTCACACATTTACAAACATGACCAAGAATAGATAATAGCTGCCTTGACCTGTTTATGTATTTATTAAATATCAAAGAAGTGATGCATTAATAGAAAATGTGGTTAAAAAAACACACAGATGGTAGTCGTGGATACAGATTCAGGGATAAAATTATGCAACAGTTAAAGGTAGTTTAGTTTAATTTAAGTCAGCATCTGGCTGCTTATAATGTTGCGTTGTGGCTAACATGCAAATGCATGGGCATGGCGCTTGATTAGGTTTGCTTAAATGTTCTTAAAAATGTAGCATCTGCTACTGATATGAGAGATATAAACTGAGTAAGGATTTAATCTGACCTCTACAATATAAATATTCTAGCTATGAGTGTACAAATGCTCAACAATGCTTCATTCGTAACAGCACGTCTCAAACAAAACACTAGGAGGAAAACTGCTTAAGAGTACACCTGAGATACACCCATCTCCGGTGCAGCACCTTTCAGGTGTGTTCAGATGTGAACCTCAACCTGTTTAGTGAGATGCTTTTAGATGTAATGTTTTTTTTTTTTTTTTTTTTTTAATGAGATCAGCAGAAATGCCTCTTCACCTTGTTTCATTTGTCCAAAAAACCGGTCTGACAATCTGGACTATTACCAACTTTAAGATTATTAGTATTGTGCTATTATGTCAATTATTTACATTTAAAAAGCCAGTCTACTCCAAATACATATCAGTTAAAGAGTGTTATATGTAATGTAAAGGACTGATGGGTTGTCAATCTTTAGATGTGGCAGGCACTTCAATTGTTTTACAAGCCAAAGTACGAGAAAGAAAGAAAGTGCTCACAGTCTGTGTCTGATATCAGGTTTTATTACGGCAGAACGGTAACATAACTACCTGTGTGTGAGTTTAACAGCCTGTCAAGTTTTCCCCACTCATTACACACGTTGTAGCTACCTGCTTGTGCATCCTGTTCATCCAGTTGCACCACAGAAAGGCTGTTTTTTCACTTCTACACGTGACTCTCGTGCTCCAAAACACAGCGTTGCACAATGGCAACAATTCAAAAGTTGACATTTTGTTGGAGCAAAACTGTGAATAACGCCATTGCTATCAAATTGCAGGGACCCCAGCTATTCTCCAGAGGCTCCACAAAATCTAAACATTTGGTATTAACCAAGGTAACATAGCTGCAAGGATTTTACGTTTAGTGCTGTGTTTGGCTGTCTCCATCAAAGGGACCGCAGCCAGGTGACAGAAGCTGTCAACCTTGTAGCATGAAAAGCTAGCCACTACCTGGCCCTGTGACAATTGTTCCGAACTGTGACAACAATGTGAGAAACATTAAGGATCAAACTACAACACGCAGCTGGATTGATTTAACGGAAGAACACATTAGCAGCTCTCACCATTTTTTCTTTCTGTGCATGCGATGGGTGCTAGCTGGGAGGTTCGTTGCGGGCCACAATAAAGGCAGCTGTTTAGCTGCGAAGCTAGCCTGTGCTGCTAGCTCTAGTCCCTCCTGGAAATACCGCTGAAGAGCAAAAGTCGGTGTTCGGTGGAGGCAGCCAGGCTTTCAGCGTGAAAAACAGCACGTACACTCCTTCCCATTCTTTGCTCTAAAGTTCACTGCAGCCCTGATGAGAAATATCTCTTGCGTATAGACTGGAATAACGTCAATAATGTATCTGGGTCCTCCCCGCCGACATCTCCTCCGCGTACCCGCACTGCGTAGTAGGAGCGTCGCAGCGTTGCCTTCTCGTTATTTCCGTAGAGCGTGCGGCAGAAATCGGTCGTAGAGGCTTTGCATGACGTCCACGCGTACGTAATTTACGTAGACGACGGAAGAGCGTTCAGCGTGTTTACAATTTTTTTTTTTTTGCTGCTTTCAGGTACCGTCGGAAATATATAAACAAGGGAGGTTTGCGCAACTGAAGGTTAGGTGTGATTGTTTCATGTTTTATTATTATTATACATATACCATACATCATGTCATATTTTGTGTATACTATACATTGCAGTTATGTATGTATGCACACCTTGCACAGGCTGAATATATGACAGATATCCATGCTATAAATAATATAATATGAATATGTAAATATTACAACAATATATAATAAGAATATTGTATAAATATGATATAATATCATTATGGTTTATATTAACGTCAACAGTAAGAATATAATAATGACACAGTTATTATCATTAGTTTTGTTGTGTTATACTAGTTATACTATTGTTGTTGTTGTTAATACTGTTGTCATTATTTGTATTATTATTAATTGAGGCACATAGGTGACCAACAGTCTAAATAAGTGAATAATGCTGATTGGTCTATCTATATTAGTGCTCCGGTTCAGCAGATGGCGGTAGGTACATCGTGCTACGTGTTTAAAGGTCTCCCACTCCTCTATGAACCCGTCGAGCATTGTGCAGCCCCTCTAACCCATGCTGTATAGTTAGCAATAGTATTAGCTTTGGCTAGTTGCGACAAGCTAATCATATCAGAACCAGAGAACCACCGGAAATAATATATTTTATCCTTCACAATAAAGTAATTGTTTCACCCATATGTCTATGGTTTCACCTATTTAAATAAATAAGGCACCTCACGTGGTGTACAAGGTGGGGCAACAATAATGTTTGGTCAATAAGGCTGCACACTAATCATATATACCCGCAACTTAACGAATACAAATTTCTCGGTACGTTCGCTTTTATTTTGTAGAGCCAAGCCGGAAGTGTTTTGTATCTTTATATGATTGCAGGACACTTGACACTGGGGGAGCTGTTTGCTAACAACAATGAAGAATGGTAGTAATGTGAACCGTGCTATCACATTTTGCTAAGCTTCTACAAGGTACAGTAGCTAGCTATGTGCAGAGACATAAGCGATGCGTTAATCCTTTTTTTTATAGCTAGTGTACAGTCTGTTTGCTGGCTAGGCTAGCAGTGTGTGTGTGTGTGTGTGTGTGTGTGAGAAACAGAGGGAGTGTGGCTAAAGCTAATCTATTACTTAGCCTAACAGATGCCTTCGTGTCAGCAGACTTCCACGTATCTTGTACACCGGACATAATGTTTGAGATTATTTAGAAAACTGTGGCGGTAAATTGAGACACGGTCTTTAAACACACGCAGCTGAGGCCATTGAGAAAGTCTAACTATTGTCGAAATGTGGAGGAGGCACATAAACGCTTGTGTGCCTTATGTTAAATTTCACAGTTCAGTAATGGAGATCATGCCGGTCAAGATAGAATATATTTTCAAAATAAATATGTTTATTTATACTTATTTATCTGTATCACTATCTCTGCACTCTTTATTTTATGTTCTTTTAATGCTATAGATTAGCTCTTTGTGTTTAGATGGGTAATCCTCATTGTCTGTAGAGAGAGTGATTGGTCAAGATGGCCTTTGTACATGTCAGTCATTTGAGTTGATAATACAGTTATTTAGTGATACAGTGTGCATGTACTGTGTGTCCATACTAGTGCTTATCAATACTCTTTTTGATAGTGCTCACCATAATTTCGTGAAGAAAATAAAGACATGACAAGGTGTTAAAAGATTCAAAAGTAATATTATTATTATTACATTTTTGTCAAAGCAACCCCGTTATATAGAACACACAAATTAATTAGATCTTTAACCATGTTGTCCCTTTGCTTTCTTTAGGTTGCAACTTCCCCACCACCACAACTGGATGCAGAGACCACTTATTTTTTTAGCATACAAGACTGTCTGTGTAGGCCTACAACCTCCTAGAATATTTGTCCGGTGTCAGCAACTCTGGAAAGCGTGTAGTGCCTTTTCAGCTGTTCATGTGTTAAATTTTTCCCGGCAAATCCATCACTTCTCCTTGGTATCCAGTACACACAGACTCCTTCACGTCGATCCTCCCCAGCTTTCCCTGCATCAGCATTTCTCCAGCCAGCCAGACATGTCAGAACAGAGGTTCATCGTTGAGTACGCCAAACGTGGCACTGCTGGATGTAAGAAATGCAAAGACAAAATCGCAAAGGGCATAGTACGCATAGGCAAGATCGTGCCCAACCCTTTCAGCGAGTCTGCAGGGGAAATGAAAGAGTGGTACCATGTGAAGTGTATATTTGAGAAGCTGGAAAGGGCGAGAGCCACCACGAAGAAGATTGAGGACATCACAGATCTGGAGGGCTGGGAGGAGCTGCAGGATGAAGACAAGGAGCTCATTAATAAACAAGTTTCAGGTACAAACAGACTCACACTCAATGTGATGTCATATGTCTCAGTAATATTCAGTATGCTCACAACTGCCATGTAGGGGCTCTGGCCTTTAGCCTTTCAAAGAAGCACATACAAAGGAAGATTTATTTGTCTGTTAATGTGGTCAATACAGATTTTTGGAGTGATTGAAACTGAAGACGCCATTATGCCTTGATGGAATAATCGGGGTTCCCACTCCTTCTCAAACATAAAATTCAAAGGACTCACAGATTATTGTTTCTAATAATAATAATTAAAAACAATTCTTTTCTTGCTCAAAATGTATAAATTCAAGCACTTTCAGTGACCTATGTCTATGTTCAAAACCTTTCAGTGCCTTGATTCCCCCTCACCCTCAAACTGTCTTTTCTTGCAGACCTGATGGCTAAAGTCAATGCAAGTCCAAAGAAGAAAGTGCAGGCCAAGTTGAACACCACCGGCCAGCTAATGGCTCCTCCTGCGGACCCATCTGTCAATGCACCGCGCAAGTTCTCAGGCTTCACTGGTAAGACGGTTTATTATTTGCCATCCTCAAAAGTCAAGGAAGGAGGAAGTAAAAATAATTGAGGCACAGAATATTTTACAGAAGAAGATGGTTTTCTCATTCTGAGACCAAACATCTTGGATCAGAAAGGCTCTGTCTGTTTACTCTTTTTCACAAATATCATTGGGATCTGCCTTAATGAACTTGATTTTTAATGCTCAGAATCTATTAGATCCAGAACGTACGGCCAAATATGTCTCGTTCACATTTTTATTGTCCCATAAGAGGAAATCATTTTTGTATTTTCATAAAAGCACAAATTCACAGGACATAAACACAATAAAAATACAGCAAGACAACTGATGATTAAAGTTCAAACATAATAAAAGTGATAGCCTAATGATTCAAGTGATAAAAGCAAGAAAAACAGCAATAATAAGAACAGAGATAAGATGAAGCGCTAAGCCATGTGCATGTAATATTTAGAAGCCTGTATCTCTGACCACATACAGATTTCTAACAGGCATCAGTAATAAACTCATATTTAGAAAAATGAAAAACATGAGTCCAAATGATGAAAAAAACAACAACTTTACATTAGATTAGGCAGGGAATAATGAGAAGCTCAACTAGGACAGGAAGTCCCAACAGCTGCGAGCTATAATGTTACCATGATCATTTTGTAAATGTATTTTTGAAAATGGTTCAGGAAAAATTATGAGCCAAAGTACAAAAGGCTGAAACGGGATTATCCTCTCAAAGCGGTCAGTAGATTCTGTAACTAACAGATAATCACATAAAATGTTAAAATGAGGATAATGTGACCTTGACTGCTTGTTCCACTGTGATCCAAGCAGGAGGTACTCGCTTCGTCAAATCTGTTTCATTACTTTGTACCCCTTCACTGTCGTGTCAGCTACAAAGGCCGGCAGCTCCAGCTCCAGCTCCAGCCCGGGACCGTCCTCCTCACCTGCCAAAGCCAGCCAAGGCAGCACCTTGTCCGCTCAGTTTTGTGACCCACAGCACAAGGACTGCCTCCTGCGAGAGTTTCGCAAGCTCTGCGCCATGGTGGCAGAAAACAACAGCTACAATGTCAAGACACAGATCATTGAAAAGTTCCTCAGGAAGGGCTCTGGTGGAGGTTGGTGTGTTTTATCAGTTTTCTTTTGTTTACATTGTGGCCGTGGGGTTGTGACAGAGTCAAGGCCAGGATTTCTACGGCGTGAAGTGTTTGTTTGAAATCTTCTTTCCTCTTATCCTAGATAAGTTCCACGGAGATCTGTACCTGACAGTGAAGCTGCTCCTGCCAGGCGTCATAAAAAGTGTCTACAACCTCAACGACAAGCAGATCGTGAAACTCTTCAGCCGCATATTCAGATGCAACCAGGATGACATGGTGCGCGATCTGGAGCAGGTCTGTGATCCACGTTCCCACGCAGGAACTCTTACGCTTTACAAAAGTATACCACACGTGCTGTTTTATTTTCGAAGTAAAAAAAGATATTCTTAGAGTGGAAATAAATTTCTCAGGGGATTTCAGTCTGGACTAATTATAGTTCGTCTTGACATTATGTCTTGAAAATGATGACAGAGGAGCTAATTACCACAAATGACACTAAAAAAGTAAAATTCAGTGTGTGTCTTCTTCTTCTTTTTTTTTTTTTTTTTTTAAGGGTGACGTGTCTGAGACGGTGAGGATGTTCTTCGAGGAGAGTAAATCATTCCCAGCGGCTGCCAAGAGCCTCCTGACCATCCAGGAAGTGGACGCCTGCCTGACCCGCCTTGCCCAGCTGACAAAGGAGGATGAGCAGCAGACCGAGCTGGAGAATATTGCCAAAAAGTACGAGAGTACATCATCATTTTCATATTAATCTGGTTGGGTTGTAAAACTGCACCAATAAGGTAATTCAGTAAAACCATAAAGTGCTGCAGACCTGCTGTATTAAAAACAGTTTGAGGCTCTTACAGCAGCATGAACATGCATTTTATCTTTGCATATGTCCTGGTGTCATAACTTCTCACCACGTGTACTCTAAAGCTGAAAATACTCCCCAACAAAATGCAATTTACTCCCGTTTCACTAACATCTGCTAAGGACTTCACTGTCCAGCTGTTTTAGGACATCAGGAAACTTCAGATTTATGATTTGTTTTTAAAAGCTTATGCGATCAGACAGACGGGGTAGAGAAGCCAGGAAGTGTTCAGACAGACTAACACGCTGCTGGTTTTGGTCTTTTTTGTGAGATTTTTTGACCATTAAGAACAGAAGAATGCTGCTAGCCTTATCCTGTAAGACGAGAACAGCCAACTACACAATACACAACTTTTAAGGTCACTGCAATATTAACTGCTAATATTCTATTAATACTAATAGTAATATATTAATGTATCAACGCTAACACTAGTTAGACTAATAACACAAGTGATCATGTGGAGCTAGAGGTGGCCAAAGCAACTTTAATCTTTTTTTTTTCTCAACTTTGGAAAGCTGTGAAGACTGTAGCCAGATTTTAAAGAGCGTATGATTTAATGCACCATTAAAACCTAAATTGCATTGAATATTAAAACCTGAGTTTAATTTTGAAGTTGTAAACAGAAGGCAAAATATAACAGAATGATAAAATAACACTTTTATAAGTAACCACGCCAACCCACAACTTTAAAGCAGCAGACGTTTTATTATGAAAATATGCAGAAGTAGAGATATTTGGTCATTTCTCATCACAGTATTTGTTAATAATGCATTTTTTGTTCTCACTTGTTTTGATTGCCCTGCTTTTTTTTTTATTGTTGGTATTTGTTTATTGCAGTTTTCCCTTCTCTTTAGATTGCCTCTCTGCCTCGGGCATTTCTAACACACACACACACACACACACACCACAGACCATCTTCATTTGACATTCTACCCTCCTCAGCAGCAGATGCCACAGTGGGATTATGTTTATTTGTCATAAACTGCAGCTTGCTAGCTGTAATCAGACAGAAGCATAATTTTTGTGCTGTACTAAATGAAACGTCTACTTGTGTCTTATGACACAGACGGGGCAAAGCGGGACACGTGAGTTGAAGTCGTGTTCCTCTCTCTCTTACACCTTTTCACTCCTCACGCGAGGAGCTGCGATGCTATCACGCTGGCAAAATCTCACGACAGACAGACATATAAACACCTGCCGCAGAGCTGATAACAGTAGGTGTCTCTGGGTGCACGTTATGCCATGATGACACACACATGCACACTCACAAGGTGAAAAGCTGTCGCAGCTGGAAATACAATCCAGAGGCATCATACATTAGTCCCTTTATTATTAATGTTATTATTATTATTATTAGTAGTAGTAGTAGTAGTAGTAGTATTTTTACCTTTAATATCCAGAGATTTGTCATTTCTGTGTTAGCTATGAATGAATTTTACTTGACAGCATGCTAGGTGTGTCTCACACTGATCTGTTCAACCACAACATCGAATTAGATGGCTTAAAGTTCCACGTGAGCAAAGAAATGCAACAACAGATTTTAGACCAAAACATCAGCACACGTAAAATGACTATGTGTATGTATTGTACATGATTGTGTAGTATTGTTTTAGAACCTTTCTGGTCATAACCGCTCATATTTCTGCTCCATAAGCTCAATATTTGCTTCACAGTAATAATCTGCTTTCTCTTTTCATCACAGGTGCACCGGTAATGACCTGAAATGCATCATTCGACTTATTAAACATGACTTGAAGATGAATTCCGGAGCAAAACACGTGTAAGTGTCTTTGTCTCCTGCCTGGAAGTTATTAAACACTGCATGGTTGTATTTCCATACCAAGCTTGAACTCCTCTTTTATTATTGCCTGTTATTGCAGCTTGGATGCTGTGGATCCAAATGCTTACGATGCCTTCAAGGCCTCGCGTAATCTGGGCGACGTGATTGATAGGGTGTTGAGGAATCAGCAGGAGGCGTCTAATGGATCGGGACCCAGGAAACTCCTCACTGTTGAGGCCTCACTCATGACCCCCGTTCAGCCAATGTTGGTGAGTACCAACATTCATTAATTTCTATTTGGTCTTAATGTGATTCAATGCGAAGCTGACTTGTTTTAAGGAAGTTACATTCAAAAATTGCCTACAAAATTAAATAATCGCCATCCCGATCATCCTGACATCTGACCTTTGTGATTTCATGAATCACTTTAGACACACTTGGGCGTACAAAACATGTCAAATGATTATGTGTCCACTAGGTAATGGCATCATTTGTTTGTTAATTCATTATATATTATGTATCCAGCAATAGGCCAATAGTGTAATAATCCATTTTTGCTTCAGGGCAACGTACATGTGGGTTATCTGTGAAAATAGACGGACTAAATTAGAAATAGATTTTCAATAAAAGAAAGTAATTGTTGCTTTAATAACTTTTGGTTTTCAAAAGAAAAGAGGTCAGAAATAAGACGTGAAATCCTGGATCGCTGAATCATTTAATGGGATGTTTTTTGTCCTGATACCAACAGCACGGTTTGACCTCTTTATAAATGTTAGCTCGAAGGCTTGAAGTTAGATTTTAATGATGTTGTATTCAAGAAAAAAATCATTCAGTTCAGAATGTCAGCTATTCCTTTTTTTAATAGATTGAGATGGCCTCAGATTTCTTATAAACACCTCCACACATACATTCAGTGAGAGAGAAAGTACTGACTATGTCACTGGCTGCCAACCTGGGGATCAAAGCTTCACGGGTGAAGGAATTTTAAGGTGCAAAGAAACTTTCTTTAAAAATATACACTTGGCTTAAATCAGAAATTTGATTGATTTCTGTGAAGAAAACTAAATGAAATTGATATTTTTAAAGTTAATAAACGAGTTAGTTAGAATAGAACTTTGGCCAACCATGATTTAAAGTGTTTTTTTTTTAAAAGACCATTAAATTGTGCATTACACAGCAGACCTTTACTGACACAGAATAAAAGAGCCCTTTAGAGCCCTGTGACATTGCCCACTTGTCCAGCTCCTGTTCAGGCATGACACTGGCTCCGCTCCTCAAAAAAAATCTGTGAAATAGTTGGTGGTCTGTTACTCAGTGTTGTAAAGCATTATGCACTGTTCACGTGTGACCATTCGATCAAAATTACAGAGCGGGAATGACGGAGACACCGTTCACCTGATGACGAGTCAGCATAGCGTCAAAATGATTTAAATCTGTTATTTTATGGTCGAAAGGTTACACAATGTCGCTTTAAGGTGGTGAGCCTTGAAAAATGGTTGCCGCACTCAGAGCAGCAGGTGAATGTGCCGTCACATTGCCAATGTAGTCACATCGATTAGCGTGGTGTATATTACCCGCATGCCCTGCTATGATATTGAGAAGGGATAAATGAGGTTTTAGGAGAACGTTGACACAAGCACGCGTCCACCAGAGAATTGCATTCTTGATGCAACTCTGCTCTGTACAACTCAGGCCTCGCCTCAGCTGGAAACGGTTTCTCTCTCGCTGTCTGTTATCGTAGTTCTGTGCTCAACTAAGTAACTGCTGAGATCAGGGAACAACAAAGTCAGATGGGCCAGACAATCAGACGGGTTGTAAACAAGGCAGTGGTTTAGCGAGATTTCAGTATCTAAACCAGCTGGTATGTCAGGAATCATGTTTACAACAGATAATTTGGCTAACTTGAGGTTTTGTTTTGTTCCTGCCTGACTGCTCGTGTTTCCGGACCTGTTGGATTTCTTGGTAGTGAAAAATGTTGATCTATATCCAAAAGACCAAGGGGACGTCCTCAAATATCTTGTTTTGTCCACAGCCTAAAGATATTCAGTTTGTCATAGACGATAAAAGAGAATTTGGACAATTTTCCTTCAATTATTACTCAAAACAATGAATAGATTATATTAAGATTAGATTAATCCGCTAACTGTTGCCACTGGAACACCTTTGGACAACATTTTAATAAAAAGTAATAGCATATTCGACTTCCTTGCTAGTAGCTTGGTGAACTATTGTGCTTTTTTTTTTGTGTGTGTGATTTCAGGCAGAGGCGTGTAAATCGATTGAGTACGCCATGAAGAAATGCCCCAACGGGATGTACTCTGAGATCAAGTACGATGGAGAACGCGTGCAGGTCCACAAGAACGGAGACAGCTTCAGCTACTTCAGCCGCAGCCTCAAGCCGGTGCTGCCACACAAAGTCAGTCTTCCCCTGACACACACACACACACACACACACACAGCCTGCGAAGCTCTATACCGATTAACGTGACAATGCAACAGAATCTGCTCAGGTTTGCCCCTGCAGGATTAGTAACTAAAAAGGCATTTCCCCCAGCGTGAAATTTAGACATTTCCCATGGTGATTTCCTACCATTTGCTCTCTCAGCATGAGGCCCGGAGCCTTGAACATGCGGGGATAAATAGCTCCACATCAGATTCATTATCGCTTTCAAACCACTAGAGGTTGCTGCTGTGTACATAATATAAACCTCACAGCAGCCTCGAACCGCAGTAACATCAGTAAAGAACACGAGGCACTTAGACACAAGGTTCAAAACAAGCGTTTTCTTGCTTTTCTAACAATTCTGCAGGCTTTTCAACAATGCAAGTCTTTTTCAGAGCTTCCACTTCAGCTTTACACCTGAGGGACACCACTTATGAGCAGCTACTTAAAAAACAGCATTCCTATCTTTCCCTCCTGGGACTCTGTATGGGCCCCCCTTTTATCCTGGCTGACATGTTGCCCTGCCAATGCTACCCATCAGCCAAATGGCTGGTAATGGACCATCAGCCACTGTAATTAGGCAATTTATGTTAATGCTAGGTTAACATTCTGAGGGGGTGGAATTGGAGTCTAATTACAGTAGTTTCCTAATGTTTCTTTCTTTTTTTTTTTTTTTTTTGTTCTGATGAATGATAACACTGCAGAAAGTAGTATGATGAGTATGATGAAGGTGGGTAGTGGCTACAAGCCTAAATATGAAAGAGCAAATGAGATGTAGCATGAATAAAATATGTTTTAATCTACATCAGGCTGACAGTAATGCACTTTATTATTTATTTTGTTTTTCAGTGTCAAGCCTGTGAAAAACCGGCGGTGGTTCCAGCCTCTTAAAGGTCCCATATTGAACCATTTTTAATTGTTATTACAAAGCAGGTCTAGGTTCAATATAAATCACTGTCCTCAGTCACACCCCCAAAATGGCTCACAGAGGCAAAGATGGAAGTGTGACAGAGGAGATTTCAAACTTAATACAGACAGTTTTGGGGGCTTAAAACCTACTAATATATTTCAACAAAACTTCAGATACACCTAAAAAGTGTAAAGTATGAGGCCATAATAATGGCTTCCAGTTTGCTTATTATTTCTCCACAGTGCTCAGTTCATGTGTCCATGTCGATGTTTCAGGTTGCCCATTTCAAGGACTACATTCCTCAGGCTTTTCCCGGAGGCCACAGTATGATATTGGATGCTGAAGTCCTCCTAATTGACACAAACACAAGTAAACCCCTGCCCTTTGGGACCTTGGGTGTCCACAAGGTGGGAGCCAATTTGCACCATTATTTATTTGTACCATGTATTTGTCACACAGCCTCCGTGCTTGTGTTGTTTGTTTTTCACCGGTCATTGTCGCCCATAATTCCACTCTTTCCTCTCCCTTCAGAAAGCAGCTTTTCAAGATGCCAACGTGTGCCTTTTCGTTTTCGACTGTATCTTCTTCAATGGCGTGAGCCTCATGGAGAGGTAACGTGTTTCCATTCCATTCGTTGTCTCAAGTGTCTTTTACCTCTAAATGTGCCAAGAATCATGATGAGAACGATGCCGAATGAAGATTGTGTTTTTTCACAGCTTGTTTTTTTTTTTCACTGAGTCTTGGTGTTTGGATTATGGTTTTATGTAGAGATCCCATTTCCACAGTTGTCCTCATGGGTTTGGCAGCTTTACTTTAGATTTTCTTTTCTTTCAGTACTAGTTTGAGTATATCTAGTAGCATGTTTTGAAGCCTTACTGAAAGATATTGAAAGATTGAAAATCCTACATTTTTAACTCCACCTGCAGTTATGCAACAGCAGTTACTTTCCAGTAAAGAGGATGTTTTCACATGTTGTATATGAGCTAAAGCTCACAAAAGTTTTTTTTCATATTTAAATATAAAATACATTTTTAGCCACAGGTTTAGTTGAAATGAATAACTATGGACATTGAATAGTGCGAGCTGTCTTACATTTATCTACTGCTGTCATGTTCTCCAGGCCTCTGTGTGAACGCAGGAAGTTCCTGCATGACAACATGGTTGAAGTCCCCAACAGGATCCTGTTCTCAGAGATGAAGCACGTCACCGTGAGTAAAACTCTGAATTGTTGTTGTTGCTCTGTGTGTACATCTGCGATAGCTCGTGATATCGAAATGCGTGCGTTTGTGTGTGTCAGAGGGCAGGAGATCTGGCTGATATGATAACTCGCGTCATCAGAGAGGGACTTGAAGGCCTGGTGCTTAAAGACATAAAGGTACGTTGCTTTTTCTCTTCAAATGGCGACAAACTGAAGGGGGGATATGTACGTTCATGTATGTGGAAACATGTTGAGTCACCTCCGTGTGTCTCTGTGTCTCAGGGCGGCTACGAACCGGGAAAGCGTCACTGGCTGAAGGTGAAGAAGGACTACCTGAACGAAGGGGCGATGGCAGACACAGCTGACCTCGTGGTTCTTGGGGCCTTTTATGGAAAAGGCTCAAACGGTGTGTAAAGCCCACAACCGTCCTCTACAGTTCAATCATTTCCTCAGCGCACTTGCAGGAGTCGTCTTCACTTTTTGATGCTCTCGTTTGCTCCTGACAGTTTTAGTACCATTTTATATGCTTAGCCCACTTCCTGTAAGATGAGGAGCGTGACTCAGGGGGAACCTCAAATTAGCTAACTAAGACAGTTTTACAATTACTCTAATTTTTTATTAATGCTATGAAAATTCTTCTAATGACCAGGGGGACCATTTTACACACAGTCTGAGCAATACTCATACTTAATACTCATACTTAATACTTTGACAAGTATATGAATAAATAATACAATAGGATTTGGCACAAGAAAGTCTGTGCCTGTGTGTATATATAAATGGGTTAAAATGTAATCTAAAGATTGTGCATGGACTTTACTCAGACGATGGTGAATTTAAAACAAGACTGCTCTATTACATTATGAATACAAAAGCCCAGAATCCAGCCTATTAGCATTTCATTTGAAAAACAGAGGAGCGGATGTGCATAAGAAGAGGATGTCATTTGATAAAGCATAAAAGCAGACAAGATTTGGGAGTCACTGAAGAGGCCGGGTAATGAGCCCGTAACACAATGGAGGCATAACAAATGCAAAAAAAAAAAACAACAACAAAAAAAAACAAGGTACAAATCTAAAACGCGTGGCTAATGAAGACAGCTCATGCAGTGTGAAGACGAGCTAATAGAGCAGAAACAACTTTTCATCACGTACTGTGGGACAAAAGTGGGAAGTCAAAAACAGCTGCTTAAAAACGGGCGTTTTAAAGTGGATATGAAGGGTCTAGTTTTTTGGAAGTTAAGTAAAATAATACAGTGTCGGCGTGTTCTTTCGAAGACTATCCGAGTATCCACACGTTCCTAAATTTCCCTCCTAATGCCACATGTGTTCTTTTACCCACCAGGGGGCATCATGTCCAGTTTTCTAATGGGCTGTTATGACCCAGACTCCAAGAAATGGTGCACAGTCACCAAGTGCTCCGGAGGCTACGATGACGCCACCTTGGCCAGGCTCCAAAAAGAGCTGGATGTGATCAAAATCAGCAAGGTCAGAGAGAGAGAGAGAGGATCCACTTAGAAGGCCTGCCTGGATTATTGAACTGATGTAATAAAATTGAAAAATAATCTTTTTTTTTTTTTTTTATATATATGTGGGTGTCTTTTTATTTTTTTGTGCAGGAGCCAAGCAAAATCCCAGGCTGGTTGAAAATCATCAAGAACTATTATCCAGATTTCATTATTCGCAATCCTGAGGTGAGATCACACCGTTCAGCACGTTTGTATTTCATGCACGGCCGTGTTGTATATCTGTGTACTGCAGACCTTTACAAGAAGTAGTGAGTTATACGCGTCCCTCGCATGTTTTCTGCAGGAACTTCAAGTCTGAATATAGATTTTAGTAATGAAATCCTCAAACTTCTCTCATTAAACTGTCATATTCATGGCTTTTTTTCTCACCTTCTGAACAGAAGTTATATTTCTTTTTTTTTTTAAACGGAGAAACAGCCGTCTCACTTCCCGTGTCATTTATGTTTCACCTGCTCCTGCTGTTGTGTTCCCTCTGCTGCAGGAAGCACCTGTCTGGGAGATCACAGGCGCAGAGTTTTCCAAATCAGAAATGCACACGGCTGATGGCATCTCCATCCGCTTTCCCCGCATGACACGCATCCGTGATGACAAGGACTGGAAGACTGCCACCAACTTGCACCAGCTTAAAGTAGGATATCAGCATTTTTTTTTTTTTTTTCATTTAAGCGCATGAACTATAATATGATATTGCATTTTAGAGCAGAAGTGACTTGACTTAACTGACACCTAACCATCAGGATAGCAATTACAAAAGATACCTTAGAAATCAGTGACTGGGGATAACTTTGGTCTTACTTGTGTTTTCCATGAGAATGTACTGTATGTGGAAGGCAGTTTATTAAACCTACTGTTGAACGAAGCACCCATGGGAAGCATAAGTTAAGCATGATTTAAATGACGAGGACCAAGTTTGCTGTCAGTTATCCCATAAACACTGACGAATGAGCTGAGGCAGTTAACATGCCTGCGTTAAATTATTCCAATCCCAACACGGGTCTTCAATCTCTCGCCACGCACACACGACATTACATCTCTTGGCCAAAGCCTGTGTCGTCATCTCGCCTCTCTGTTTCAGGAGCTGTACCGCATATCAAAGGAGAACAGCGACTTTAAAGTGACAGCCGGACCGTCCGACGAGAAGGGCTCATCAGGAGGGGACAGCGGAGGGAACTCCCCGTCGTCCTCGTCCCGTGCAAGCGCTCCACCCAAGAAGACCAGTAAGTACACAACACGAACGAGGAGGCTGAGAGGGGGTGGCACCAGAGTTTCACTATTTTCATAACTTTTTTTTTTTTTTTATTGTATGAAAGGACGGAACAGTTTATTATTTTTGAAACATGGAGTCATGCTGCCTTGGCATAAGCACATTTTTTTTTTTTTTGTGCACCCACAGCAATGTCAAAATGTCCTGACCGTTTAAATATCTTTTTAAAAGCCTGTTTCAGGCAAAGATTAGATTGCAGTGAGGGCACAGTGTGACAGAAATGTGAGGCATTTATTTTAGTGGAATACGGTTCATATTGCAACTTTATTTTGGCCAGTAAGGCAGAAAGTAGTGTTGTACCGGTACCACTGTTGAAAATGCCTCGATACTACCTCAAATGCAGGATCGGGTATCTGCAAATCTGCATATCTGAAACCACATCATTTATTAGCCAGGAAATTGTCTAACAAACAACAAAGGCAGTGCATAGCAGCCAATTAGAGGCAGAGTAGGACAGGCAGGTGTGTGTGCTTGCACTGCCGCCGAGCATCGACAACAAAGGTTTGTGTTTCGGAATCGGTATCAGGTAGGAAACCTCTCTAGCGGATAGAGTTGTGTTGCTGGACTCGCAGGCAAAATGTGAGACCCCCAGTATGATGTCAACCGAGTGCTGCAAATGCAACTTCATTTGACGTATCATCAATAACATGCGCTCGCTTCACAGACAGCAGAAGCACACCCAAACCGAAGGCGGTGAAATCGGAGCCTCGCAGTCCAGGCCCAGAAGCACCCAGTGCCAAGAAGGTATATCGTGTTTTAATGCGCAGCAGACAGTATGTTCACGTGACAGGTGTTCACTCGCATCGTTACAGTAATCCTGACAGACAGTTTGAATGAGAACTGACTGTTCTGTTTCCTGTCAGGTGAAAAGTGTTCAGAGCAATGGACAAACCAAAGCAAAGGCAACCTCTCAACTGCTGGAGCCAAGGAATGACAAGGTTGGTCAACATTGCGTCTCACTTTGTTTAATTGTACTCAAACAAGAGAACTGATGCTGTCTGTAGTGCAAACACAAGTGGTGATCCAGCTCCCACAAGTCAAGTTTGGGAAATGAAACAATGTTTTATTCACTGCAGAAATGATGTAAAAAAATATTAAAAATCTGCTGTTTGTGGAGTCTGACAACGTGGAGTTTATTATTATTGCAGCTCTGGTCATCAGTTCCATCATCTAAAATAACATTATACTCAGCAAAGTGATTGCTAAACAACACACAGGTGAAATCCCAGGAGTTGAACCGGGATCTATAAACTAATGTTTGTTCACATCCTGCCTGATCCTTTGAAACATTTTATTTTCATCCCACTGGAACAATCTTCAGTCAGAGCTAGGAGAAGTAGTTCAGCTAGCTAGTTCAAAGACTACAAATGATGAATCTAGTCATTGACAAATAATTTCAGAAATGTTAATAACTGTCAGGTTATTAGGAATGAGTCCTAAAACCTGGAAATGAGTTTGCTTTTTTGCACTTCCCTCATCTCAAAATCAATTTTTCTTTTCTTTTTTCAATTTTTTGAGATTTTGGTCCCATGCCTGGAATAAGTTGTTAAAGCTGAAGAGATTTTCAAATTTTGCTCTACAACATAAAATATGTCAGTAAATATCCCACTTGTGATTTCAGAAGCTCTTAAAAAGAAAAAGGGGGCTAACACATGGCTACACAAGACTACAGAGGTTGTCAGGATCTTAGTGGTGGTGATGTTGAAGTCATGTGACCACAGTCATGTGTACTTAGCTTATTTTCTGTGATAATCCAACCACGTCAATGCGTAGGTTGGCCTACAAAGATACAACATCTCAGCAGCACTCTATTGAAATACTTTTACAATACTTTGGATTCTGGTGACACAAAATGAGTATTACATGTCACTAAATTATCAATTAGAAAAAAGTTGTCATGTAGTGGTAACTGCAAAATTGAATCAAATGGACAAGCGAGCATGATTTCCTCTTGTAATGTTCCAGCTTTAACAGTTCTTTGTATTGACACACTGGGTGTTTCCTCTGCTGACCATCTGTATCTCGTCTGTAGACGTTGCTGGACATCTTCAGTGGGGTGAAGCTTTTCCTGCCGGTCTCCGTGCAGGACTTTGACAAACTGAGGCGCTACTTTGTGGCGTACGACGGAGACCTCGTACCGGACTATGACACCGCCTCAGCCACACATACGCTGGCCGAACCTGAAGAGGATGGCCAAGCCCAGAAAGTCTCACCCAGCTGGATCTGGGAGTGTATCCGCAAGAGGCGTGTCGTACCTCCCTGTTAACAATAAAAAGACAGACACACGTTTTATACACTGCGCTAACTGGTCCGTAAACCACTGCACATCAGCGTAACTTAACTCTAAATCCATGTTGAACAAAAATGAAACATGGTTGATCTTGTGCCAACCTGACACTGTGTCCATTACACAATGCTTTCACATGTAAGATTATGAATACTGGGGATGGATATTGCCAGTTTACTGATGACCATTTTGATGAAATGAGGTGTGTTTGAACAAATGTTAGTGTACTGTAGACGTAGAGTTTTTTGTAAGAAAAGTTGTTGAAGCAGCTATACATGAGTACTGTAAATCATGAAATACATTTTTACAAAGAGATCATGTCAGACCTGAAAATGAGGATGCTGCAGAATTAAGTTTTGTTTTTTTTAAATCGGCATGGTGCGTCATTTTTACTGCTTGAGTGAAACATTTTCCGAGGTATTAAATCCTCCAGCTCGTGAACTGAGAACAACCAAATCTGTCTGCCATTAGGAATAAAGACTGTCTCGCTAACGTCGTGCTCTTTATTTTCTACAAATTGCGCTTGGGAACGTTGCAGCTCCTTGCAGAAAATGTGGAGATGTTACAGATCTGATAACCACTGACGCGCTGCTCCAGAATTTACCGAGATCATGTTAGATGAATTAGTAGTTTTGCAGTTTTTAGGAGGTTTTTACTGCAGCCTCCAGCATTTGAATGGCTTTCAAGTACAATTCAGATAGGGATACTGTGGTTTAATTAAATGTTTCTATGTACTGAAGCTCTGAGGAGGCACATGGATATGAACCTGCACTGCTTCCCCTGAAAGGCGGATACAAAGAGGAAGGAGTCCTATATTTGTCCCTCTTCTCAGCAGGTAGACAAAAGGTAACAAAAACAGAGGAAATCTTGGCTTTGTGTGCGAGCAAATTAAAGACCTACTTTAACTCCTCTGCCAAGGAATACCCAATGAAACGTTAATGCTGCTGCAGAGGACTAAAAGAGCATCTCAGAAGAGTTTACTGCCAGTGTCGTGATCTGAAATGGGTCAATTTTGAAGATTCAAACACGACTCTAATGAAAGTAAAAGAGCTAATGCATTAATTGGAGTAAAGTTTAGTAATCATTTATATATTTGCATAGTTCTGACTTCAAAGACACACACTTTTCTTTTGCACTTGGTCCAGAAACATTCATGTACCTTTGATCAGACATTTAGGCGGAGGATTACGGGTTTGCTCTCGTCAGGAGTCAGTCTCATCCAGTTTTCTCTTTCCTGAGGATCCTTCTTTAGAGCGACTCCACCACTGCAAGTCGAACACTTCTTTGATGTGACAAGGCTAAGAAGTGGAGCAGACGACAGTGTTGATTTAGTCAAAAAAAAAAAAAAAAAAAATTACAAAAAAAAAAACAACTCAGCTTGAGTATAAAACATTAATTTTGGCTGTTCATTCTGAATGTGCTTTGTCTTTGTTTTATCTGACGGACCTCTTTTATAACCCCAAAGCAGGAAATGTATAATTAATGTCTTTGCAGACTGTTATTCTCGAGGAGGAAAAACTAACTGTAGAAGTTTTCAGCAAATAACAATAATCTCATTCTGTTGTCAATATCAACTAAAAGTCCACTTTTAGTTGTTTGTTTTAATGTGTTTGTTATACGTCAAAGCCTTTCCTGTGTGTTCTGCTGCACAACTCGCAGACACTTGTTATTTTCACAAAGCACTGAAACGTCTCAGACAGTCTGCTGCTTTGACTCATTTAATTTTTGAAGACCACAGTCGCTGCAGATACACAATGTTATATTTTAGAAGCTACACTTAGAGCTGATTGCACATTGCCTAAATGTGGAAGTGAGATTTGAATTACAATAATCCATGAATCACATAATAAACTATAATAATACAGGAAATTATTGTTCCTATAGTTAAGGCAAGTCCTTACTGAAGAAATCATGTACACACACACACAGTACAGTTTGATCTTTCCCACAGTTCCAGGCAGACTGGTTTCCGTTTCTTTGTGAGGTATTTGTTTAAATTCTGTAATCCATCAAATCTGCCGTCATATCTATCAGTGCAACATTATGTGGTAATCAGTGCTGGGTCAGATTACATTGAAACATTGATATTTTAATTATTGGATAAAAATTACATGCCAATATTTGTTAGTGACCTGATCCATTTGGTTTATAAACAAATAAAAATTTGTAATCAAATTTTCTGTAATCTTTTGGATTACTTAAAAATAAAATGGACATGTGACGTGACGTGACGTGATGCTAAGCAAAACAAAATAACGTGACGAAATATATCACACATCCTCAACAACATTTTGTTATTTTTTTGTAAACTGTTTCCATAATCCTGATTACATGTATGAGTTCCTACCTAACCCTGATAGTTCAAGTCTGCACTACAGTTTTAAGGTACTAATAGTGGATTTTTTTTTTTACTGTATGAAAATAAATGAAAAACCAAAAAATGTCAACTTCTCTGAGAAGAAAACCTACCGAAGGATTTTAAAGTTTCATAGTGGTCGAGTTCAGCTCAGCTTAAGTGTTAAACGCATGGTTTTGCATTTTGTCACGTCTCGTTGATGGACAAGTGGCTGTACATGACGCTAGAATTGCTTTTGGGTAAAACAGCTGAGTGTCCTGGATCCAACTCAGCACAATGAGACTGTTGTCTGTCGCAGCCTGTCTTTGTGAATTAGAATGATAAGACTGCTTTTAAAAAGAGCAGCTTCAAAGTTTCCATTTTAACACGCCGTTTTTGACGTTTGCCTCTCAATGAAACCACTTTGACAGAATCAATACTGAGCCACATAATGTGCAAGTTAATTCCGCACTTAAGTACCTGTCTGGAAGACTTGATCAGCGTTGCAGAGCGCAGACTGGACAGGCTGACTAACACGCCCTTCTCTACTTGCTCCAGAAGGACCCTGGTTCTGGGAATGTGACTCCACGACACGCCGAGGCCCGGCTGCACCTCCCCGCTGCCACTCCTTGTAACATGGTTTGTAACCTGCAGGTCCAGACATCCTCAGATTTAGATTTTTTTTTTTTTTCAGCTTGTGGGATTATCACACCACTCTTTCATTCTGTTTCATGCTTTAGCATAGCTCGCTAGAGATGATGAAAGCTTTAAAAAAAAAACAGATTGTTCCGCTTAAATCCACTTTATCTCACTTTAAATAACTTGATGATTTGAGGTGAAAGCTAATTATCTTTGGTGCATGCTTTTCTAACATGATTAGATCATATTTTACATAATTATAAACTCCAGTCGTTTCACAAAGGCTAAACAAACGCTTATTGTTCATTTCAGGTCTCAAAGCAATAACAAGAGTTGGTGTGAAAGGGTCTGTGGCGAGTTTAGACATTCAGAGCATTCAGCATTCAGAGTAGCACGCGTCAAGGACGGTGTCATCCTTACCAAAGCAGCTACATTGAAGTCCTTTGCCATCGTCTTAAGGGTTCCTGCCACTTGTATCATCAAGGACATGCCTGGAGGCACAGCAAGTTTTAGAGAGGTTTGTTCGTGTACAGAATACTCTCAGCTGTCTTTCAGTGGTACTTTCTAAGGAATAAAAAAGTAGTAAGTCGGGTGACAGATGTTATTGTGATATTTACAGCCTTCAATATGCGTATGGTTGACTCATTTTGTCTATGCTGGCAGCAGAGCTCAAGGGATGCCAATGTTGTTCAGTGAAAATATAAGATGGGTTGTCGTAAAATTTAGTACACACGTTCATGGTCGCCACGAGATGAATTGTAACTTTGGCGTTCCCTTCAAGTCCCTAAAATCCCATGTTCTCCAACAGATTTTTACTGTGACATTGGCACGCTACACGAATACATTTCCTAGTATAGTAGTTGTTGTTCTTTCACATGATACATCTGTACTTGGGGTTTTGTGCTTGTTGGAAAAAAGTGATTTGGTGCAATCGGGACTCGAACCCAGGCCAGCTGCAGCGAGCCTTAGCATATGGGGCGGCCGCTCTCCCGACTGAGCTAATTCTGAAGTTCAACTTCAATTGCCGTTTTGATTTGAACCAAAGTTTTCAGCAGTTTCAACTTCTCATCTCTCACCAAATTTCCAGTATGAATGGTTTCTGACCAAATACCTGCAAAACCAGTGACATGCCCCTAAGCCTCTGCTGTACTTTGTGTTTAGTTAACAAATATTAGCATGCTATTAGGCTAAACTGGGGTGTTCAACCATGTTAAACATTGCTTGCTAAGTGCTAAACGTCAAATATGCATCGTCATTGTGAGGATGTTGGCATGCTGGTGTTAGCATTTTGCTCAAAGCACCCATCACTAGACATGTTAACGTGGCTTTGGACTCTTCAGCTATCCCAATTCCATACCACATAAATTATTTATAGTATATACTAATCTTTGTAGTGTTTTGCAGTTGGTGTATAAGAAACCAATGTATTTTTACCACTTTAATTAAATTTAGTTTTACAATACTGCTGCCAGTTAACCTGAGAGCAAAAAGGTTTTCCATTGAATTGTGAGAGTCTGGTCAAAAATCAAGGATTTATTCATATGTATATTGTCTGCTTTGAGTACTGTATACTTAATCATATGAATTTGGTACACAGCTGTAGTCTTTTTAGCATGCTCAGTAGCTACCGCCATCTGTGACCTCAGCATGATTCGGCCACATAGTGTTCCGTACTCAGGTTGCATCTTCAAGGTATTTTTGTGATCCCAGGTATCCACTGCTCCGAATGATAAAAATGTGTGCCCAGACTAGCACGAAACATTTACATTCAAGGTTTTCACAGACTGTGCTGGTCACTGCCCTGGCCTGCCATAACAACTTAGGCGAGCACAGTATGTGGAAAGGTTGGATTTAAATGTTGGCTTCACCCCAGGTAAATATTTTATCATTTCGGGCAGACAGTAGACATCTGTGACATCACAAAAGTCATCTTTGAAGTTGTAACTCACTGGTGTGTATCAGGAGTTCTGACTTCTCTCCAGAGGTTTGCAGAGGAAAGTGACTGAATCACGGAGCACTGAGGTCAAATATGGGTCCAAACTTCAGTAGCCAAATATGCAGAAAAAGATTCTCATTTTTCAGAAACCTTTCTGACATTACTAATTTATTTATGTTGCAACTTCTTCGTGATCACAAATGATCTGCTGAACTTTGCTAACACTCTTGGTCTTTAACCTCTTCAACTCGATGGGGGTGCAGACCTCCTCAGCAGACTCTTTCAGAGGCCGTGGCAGGTTTTAAAGGTAGAATGAAGATACTGGTATCATATGGAAGAAATTGAGTAATTTCCAGAACACTTACACATCACCCAATTGTTACACTCTCCAAATGTCAAATTCTTTTGATACAAAATCACGGCATAAACTTTTTTTGTAATTATTCCTCATGATATTGGTGTCTTAATGTGGCATTTTGGAGAGATTTCTGACCACTTTCATTCAATTTTCAAGTAAAAAAAAAGGTTAAATGTTGCACTGAACCTGTAAAACAAATGGTATCAGCCTAAAAATTGCTGCTACAACAGAGACATGAAGGTGCATGGGGATGGTCGACACATGACTCAATCATAATGCTCCAAGCCCTTGTGCACTATAAATTTGAATAGGAGCCTAATGGAAACACAATGTTTATTACATATTTATTTAAATTTGATACATCTCTTGAATGCATCTCAAATCTATCTTCAGGTCCCCAGCTTTCAGATGATGTATATCACTTATTTGTGGCATATACTGTTGAGCTGATACCCCCCTTCAAGATCCCCTAAAATAGACAAAAATGAGTCTATGGTAGAGAGGGGTGGAGTGGAGGTTTGTAGAAATAGTCTGTTGTGCTTTGTGACAATGCTATGGACTGTTTTTAGCCATTTAGTATCAGTTTGTATTTTAATTTGAGGTTTCTATTTGACCAGATGTGCTCCGACGTGGAGAAAAAGACACATCTTCTTTTATAGCAAAGCCCAAGCCGAGGTTCGTCAGATGGTAATTTATTTCTGTATAAATGTACCTACTTCTACCAGTACTGTTTGTTTAAAGTGTTCTTTTTTGTTCACTCTACAGCTTTTCTTAAAGTTTTAATTAGATTGTTTCTTTAGCCTTTTGTAATGTCTTTCTGCAGGCACTCGTGGCATTTATTTTAGATAAACTCTGAACTCTGTTGTATTCAGTGACTGTTTAATTAGATCACAGTCTCTATAAACCAATTGTTGGCCTGAAAGTTCATTTGGATTAAGAAGCTGAATTATTTTGACTGTTAAAAAGGTCAGACCCCATCCAGTTAGCATTTACTGTTGACTGTTAATGCTTCTGTGTTTTCTTTATTACTTTCTTAAGATGTCATGCTTCTGAATTGTGTCGGGACCCTGCTGAGATATTTATTTCCAGACAGACATTTAGAGTCTACAAGCTCGGGTGTAAACAGCCTTAGGTATGATGGACTGTGATGGACTGAACAGAAAGAGATATCACCTTCATTTTGCTTGCCTCCCAATAGAGGAGCGATAACAGCTGACACAGAGTCCACGATCACTGCCTTGACAGAGCCGCCGCCAACAGACGCCTAACGCAAAATGTGACAAAATTAGATTGCTGAAAATTTCATCTGTCTTTCTCAAACGGTTCCCCGGGTACAGCGGGATTGCTGGTATATTTTAAGAAAAATCAGAACTGCAAACAAACCTGCTGAAGCCTACCACTGCGAAGGCTGTGCAGACAGTCGAGTAGAGAGTAGACGTCAAACAATCGAAAGATGTGGATCCTCTGAAGAGCTTCCATCTGTAAAATGACATTTTTTTCCCCCCCCACCTTGATTTAAATTACACATCATGTAATATTTGTTTAAAACGCAATTCCTGTCAACTCGCCTGCTCTTCCGTGTTACTTGTTTCCGTTTGTAGCATCTGAAGCAAGCGTCTGGCAGTCAGCCCTCCCGTTGTATCGATAAATATCACACTCTGTTTCAGTTGGTAAGAAATGTGCACTGCAACGCCAAAACACACCTAGAAGACATGGAGCAGATGATGAAAACATGGATAATTTCTGTTCGGTAAACAGTAAAGTATTATTTCAGCCAGAGTACAGTTTCTTATTCTGGGAGAGGAGAGTTTATTCTAAAAAAAGAGGGAATTTATGAGGCTGAAATTATCAGTGATGGAGAGAGAAGGTAGGAAATGTTCACCTGAGATTTGCCAGTTCCTGGGCCTCCTGACAGCTCTGTTATCTCTCCAGTATACAAGCCTGAATCCAGCACTTTATCTAAGCTGCGAGAAACAAGGTACAATTCATTACTCACAACTGCCGTCTGATGTAATAAACTATTAAGTCCAAGTACATACGCAGAGCCAACAAAAACTGCAGCTGGGTAGACCTAATACAAACAGAGCTTGCGTTGAGTTCCAGAATATTCTTAAGATATTTGGCCAGATCATATTTTCAGTTGCTGTTTGATTGCCTCTAGTCGAGCTCAGCCAGTGACTGCATCTTTCAAAGAGAATCAAAAGTAGGCTTTTCATTAATCTTTGTGCGTATGTGGATGGGTTTGTTTGTTAGCTACAGGTCTAATGAGCGTGTCTGCTGCAATGCCAATAAAAAAAATAATAATAATAATAAAAGGTGAGGTTAAAAGGTGCAATATATACTTGTTTATGTACATTTACTCTTGTAATCAAGAGTAAAGAATGTTTCTGTCTGTAGTAGTTGAAGAATTATAGAAAGAAGGGAATGAAAAGCAACCAAGGCCAGAATTAAACCAGGATGTTGCGATCACAACATAGCGTCTTAGCCACTAAGCCACCCCTGTCTTTAACGGGAAGGTTGTACCACAGTAGCGTGTTCATACAGTGACTCTAAGAGATTTTTGTGACAGAAGTTCAGCGAGATTTGTCCCCTAACTAGTAAAATGAAAATGGGAAGCTATCATTGACAAATCAAATCCAAAGTGGACCCTCGTTGGAGGAACAATTTGCTGGCTCCATCCATTCTCAGCTCAGCTCTGGGTCCTAACAGCTACTACAGAATGTAACACTGTGTTGTACTTATGCATGATAAATTTACCCTTTTTTTTTTAGTCTCTATCAGCAGTTGCAAGATTGGGCTAGAGTCGTCTATCAATTAATGTTCTATCTAACATATTTATCCCTTTTTAATGCATAACTTGTACAGTGGGAAATGCTCTGCCATAACTGGAGTAAGACTAAAGGTGTAACACAGGACTGATTGGCAATTTATACTGTATGCTTTAAATAACAGTCAAACCATGGCAATCAAGAGGACAGTAAGAGGGTTAAGCTTGTGACTTCAGCTAGTTGCAGCTAAACGAGGTGATATCATGTGACTCAAGTTCCACACGAGATGCTTTCAAACGCATCTCATCAAAAGTGAATTTTGAGCTAAGA
Source organism: Protonibea diacanthus (assembly GCA_028641955.1). Classification (NCBI taxonomy): domain Eukaryota; kingdom Metazoa; phylum Chordata; class Actinopteri; family Sciaenidae; genus Protonibea; species Protonibea diacanthus. Next base: position 15,209,060 of record CM053990.1, read on the forward strand.
TTATTCTATCAGTCGACTGTCCCCAAAGTCAAGAATGTACTTTTGATGTTTGAGCATAAATCTGCTGTATGTTCTCTTCAGCACCGCCTTGCATAATTAATTCTAATTTCACTATCCACTTTTTATTACATTATCTATTTCTTCCAGTATTATATGTTCTGCTAGCTGAACTAGAAACATCTGCATCTCTTCCTTTAGAAGAATAGCCTCAGACATGTGCATGCATTGTCTCAGTTGGATAGTGAAGTGCGGCTCTGTTCTCAAGATTTCCAACCTTGTCAGTCTTGTTATGGGTTCTTTGTTGTCTAAGTAAATCCTCCCTGAGCTCCACCTTTACACAACCTAGGTCATTTATACATGACCTCTTCCACTTCAGTGAATCCACTCTTTTTTTTTTTTTATGTGTTCACACTTTAAGAAACTTGAGCAATAAATCACAACAGGTCTATTAAAAATCCTACTGAGCCGAGTGAACAGAGGCTGGGCCGATGTGTGGATGAGGTTCAAAGTAGGCCATGTTTGAAGGTCTCACAATCAGCTGTCAACACACAATAACGTTCCTGTGCTACTTTAACCTTACCCTACCAGTCTGATTTCACTGTGTAAATAACAGTTATGTAAAATGTAGGTTTCGGGTTTGTTTGCAGCCTGTGCAGTCTTCCCAACAACAGAACACAGTGACAATCTTACTCCTCTTCTTCTTCATATACTTCTTGTTATATTGATTTAAGTGATGTATTAGTTACTATAACTCTGTATGCTATTTTGGAAAAGTTACAGCAACATAAAACACTGATGCATTAGAGAATCTTAGTTTTTGGCTCTAATTCAAGAGAAATGAGTTCTGTTTGCACTGTTTGTGGTCGTAATACTTTAACCATCTGTTCCCTCATCGGCAAATGTTTTGATTTGTCGAAGCCGACGGCCAGGCTAGTGATCTGTGCAGTTTGTGGAATCTCATCATCTTTGCCTGCACGTGTGATGATGGATGTGACGACGGTGCAGTTAAATCTACATAGCCAAGGTCCTCTCCAGCTTGAAGGTTAAGCATCGCCACAAGCCCGCGGTTGGTTGATGGCGACTCTCGTCACTCACGGCGTGATTGTGAAGAGGAGAATTGGTAGGGATGGACACACTTGCATTATTCCTGTCTTCTCTGACATTGGTGCGAAGAGGGTTACGCTGTTGTGTTCTCGTAAGGGCTCAGAAGGATGAAAGTGATTGCCCTCGAAAAGATTCTGAATTTTCTATGGGCTGCACTCATCAGTGAGATCAGACCATACCGTGCAGTCCTTGGACTTGAGTCCAACAGCTTCTCAAAAGATTTTGTTTTAATATTCCTGTGGACTGATATTTCTTTCAAATGGCTATACCCACCATCAGGATTATAATATGAACAAGAAGAGTGGGAATTAGCAGCAAATCACTTAAAGCAACAGCTACAAGAAACTTTCATTTTTTTGTTGATTCTGACAGTCGCTGGGGACAAAAGCGTTTATTCCAACTGAATCTGACCAGGCGGCAGGCAAAATAAAATCCTCTTGCTGATGGTCTTGTCTCTTCATGTAGGTCATACAGAGGCATCAGAATTAATCTGCTCTTTCATAAGCAGGCTGAAATACTTGAGTCTGATTCATTGTAAGGCGGTGGGCTGTTGAGAGCCACTAACACTGAACTCCAAGGCTGAATCTCTCATGAGGAGGCCGTGAAGGAAGACGATCGTTGGCATTTTCAATGAGGTTTTAAGTGACTGTCTTGATTTGAGGCTGAATTTTAATCACTTGATCACACAGAAACATTTCAACAGTAGCCTGTGTACGGCGTCATAATATCATGGTGCTATTAGACTGTCAAGTGTTGACAAAGCATGATGTGGGCTACATGATGCACAAGCTGATTAAAGCTATACGCCATTTATCAGCCCTCATCATCCGTCTATGTTTGTATGGAAGATCACCATAGCAGCAGGAAATCTGAAGAGGTTTGTCTACTTTCTGTCTTTGTACATTACTATACGGCTTTATGTTTTATGAATTGAGCTGTGATGGAGCAAATTTAAGTTGCATGAATGTGTTTTGAGTGTTTTTGTGCTGCCTGATAATTTTTAAGGAGACAGCTAATGAGAATACAGATACCCTATAATCAGTTAAGAACCCACAATACTGTACTTTTTAAAACGTGTTATGAAGTGATGATCTTCACTGGATATGCAGGACTAAGTATAAAGATTTAAAAGTATCTTTAGTTATGATGTTGTGTTATAGTGGAGTGGTTTTCTCTGAGCGCTTTTGATTTCTACTAGCTGGTTGAAATAAGAAAAATGTCCATCACATTCTTTTCATCCTTTTCAGGGCTACAAGCTCTTACTTACTGTGAAAATATCAAACAGCTGGAAGAAGAAATGGAAATGTAAGGGAAGAGAATGACAGACATTACAGTAATATGACAAAGATGCTTCTAACAGCAGACGTGATTGAGAGTTGAAGTGAAGCCCTAACAGTGTTTACAGCCACCGGGATTTCAGGCTTGAGGTAGAAGAATCTGTCTTTGTCAAGCACAATGAGGAAAATGTAAATAGTCACATTTGCATTGTTTCAGTCAGGCTTTGTTCTCACCGAAAACAAATCTGCTGTTTCAAGGGATACCGTTTTATACATCCAGTTCACTGATTCTCAGGCAGGATCCTCTCTTCTGTCTCTGCGGCCGATCAGCCGAGAAAACTAGTTTCACACTCAGCGTTGGTAGGAAATATCATTCTGCATATCAACACATTACAGTCCCTCAGAGCAGCTGCTTTAATATGTTCTTTCAAGGAGGACACTAAATATTATGTAAACCTCTCAGGATAATTCAACTTCAATCCAACAGCACTACAAACTGAAGCCAAACTAGAGCTGGAATTATTCTATTAGTTGTCAACTATTGTCATTTTGAGGAAAAATTCTTTCATTCATTTCAGCTTCTGAAATGTGAATATTTTCTTTATTTGATTCTTTGGTCCTCTGTGACAGTAAACTGAATATATCTGGGTTGTGGACAAAACAAAACATTTGAGAAAGTCACCTTGGGCTTTGGGAAACTTTGTGGTCAACATTTTCCACCATTTTCTGACATTTGATGGACCAAAAAAACAACAAATCCCTACTCCAAACTAGCCATTGACACTGAACATTTTAATGTTCGGAAGCATTTATTGCAGGACTGTTGTATCAGACTGCGTTACTTTTAGCTACGTATACCTAATAGACCAGCAAGCGCAGGTTTCATCACTCTAACTGTCTCTCTCGCACCACACTGACTGCACAAAGTGTGATGGACAGCAAAGCTCATCCTTCATCAGTTTATGTTTTCACCAGTAGAGCGCAGCCAAGACACACAAATCACGCTGCCTTTATTCACATGCCTGATTCAGTTTCATATCACTAATCCAAAGCACTAACTAATTTATGAAAACCAGTTAAAAAAAATAGAGCCACGGGGAGAGAGGAAAAAAAAACACCTTTGGTCATTAATTATGCTAAAACAGTGAGTTTAACTGTAGAAAAGGTACCATCCTATAAATTATACCATGATGGCCCATTTCACAGATTTGTCCAGAGCAGTCTGCGTCCTGGCTGAAGAATATTTCTCTTCTGAAAGTGGAATATTTATCTGCCACGCTTTGTGCTATGACTGCACGCAGATGACTGAATCTCGTGCTGCCAGTACACGTCTCGGTGCGAACCTTTAATGGGATGCTGTTTCTCAGCTTTGCAGGTCACTTTCATTACCGGTGTAACACAATGGCACACTGGTAACAGTAGGAAGTTTGGTTTCTTTCAAGTCATTACATTTTGATTTTCTAATCTACAGTGAAAATGCTTTAAAGGTCTTGCCGGTGTTTTTTTTGTATACGTGGAAAGTAGCCAAGATGGAAGCCAAGTTAATGCGGCTGATATATCAGAAACCACTTTAGTCTATGTTCACGAGCCAAATGGAGCAACAAGCAAAGAAGTCAGCTTTAGCTGTAATGTAGCACACGAGCCAATATGTTCTGTTGCTCTGCTGCTCTGCTGTATTTTTAACTACATCCACCTTAGTCCAAATATACATTCCACCAGAGGTCAATTCAAATTTGATTTTAACAACACTGAAAATATTTTACTTAGATAAAAATGGATGAATGCAGGGGAATGTCATTACAAACCATATTTGGTAATGCATAATACTATTGATTGAACATGTTATACTGTATTTGTGGACAGTCAGAACGGGTCTGCAAAACTGAAGAGTAAAAATTGCAAAAAAAAAAAAAAGTATTTTAAGCATAACTTAAGTTTCTTAGCATCAACCATCATGTTTGTTCCCTTTCACAGCACTAAACATACAGCTACTCGTGCTGCCAAAAAAATCAAGTCTTTAATCTAAAATAATATCAAGTGGCACTGATAAAGGAGCCACAAGGCGCTTAAACAAGCAGCATCTCTAAATCACTTTTGCCTCTACACTGAACGCTGGGGAAATGTTTTTTAATTTAGCATGTGGAGAGCCGTCCTTGGGAATACATATTTGATTTAAGCTCTTGTGGCACTGAGCCCACCGTTAAATCCCCCTGTCCCCCACCCCCCAAAAAAGACAAAGCAAAAGTGTGCTCTGCTGTGTGTGTAAACTGGTCCTTACCAGGGATTTCCAGTGGAGATGATGGCTGTTGAACTCAGTAGCTCTTCATACAGATCAGCACCTGACACGGGAAACGCTGTGTGCTGGGCCAGCAGCACTCGACGGATGGCGAACAGTGCCTAAAATATATGTAATTACAGCACATGAGGCTCACACCGCTACTGTGTGGATCATCCACATAACCAGTCAAAAGTCTGGTCATACCTTCTGAATGTTTTTTCCATTTAATTATTTACAAAAGTATGAAATAACACATATGGATATTCTATATGAAAAAGGTCTAAGCAAAGCAATATTTTAACATATTTTTGATTTTTCGAAGTAGCCACCTTTTGCTGCAATGACTTAGCTTTGCATACTTTTTTTTAATCTCTCAATCAGCTCCATGGAGGTCATCATCTGGAATAGTTTTCCGACCATCTTGAAGGAATTCCCATATGTGCCGAGCACTGTACAGATTTCCACTGGTCTAATGTCTATTCCTTGTGTTTCTTGACCCACGCAGCTCTCTTCTTCCTCCTCAGTAGTGCAGTTAGTAGTTGCAGAAATTCAAACATGAGGGTCCGATTCACGGGTCATCAGATGTGTTTTCTATTTAAACTCTGTGAAACATTTATGCGGACTTTAATCTGAGGTGCTGTTAATTGCCGATGAGGCCGTTAACTGTAACAAACTTATCCGGTGCAGAGAGGTAACTCTTGGTCTTATTTTCATGGGGGTGAAAGGAAGTCCCATGACTGCACTTACAAACACATTAAAAGTTCTTGACTGACCTTCGTGGCTTAGTAATGATGGACTGTTGTTTTTCTTCACTGCCGTAATATAAATTACTGCAATAGACGAATAAGGCTGTTTACTGTACGCCAACATTGAACAACTGATGGTCTCAAACACATTAAGAAAGCAAGAACTTCCACCAATTAACTTTTGACCATGCACACTGGTTAATTGAAAAGCTTTCCAGGTGACTGAGTGTGCAAAGCTGTTATTAAAGCAAAAGGTGGCCACTTTGAAGAATCTAAAATCTTGTTTGCTTACCACATAATTCCATATGTGTTATTTCATAGTTTTAATGTCTTTGGTGTTAATCTACAATATGGAAAATAATGTAAAAAGGATGAATGGGACTGTACCTCAGCCAGCATTGCTAGATTACCTTGTTCGATTAAACTGAGCTGTCAAGACTATAATCGAAAGGCACAAGGTAACATTTTGGCTGTTTTGATGCAAGTATTTTTATAATAACATTATCATAACATTATGTCCACACTGTTCGCTCTCTAACATCATTGCTGGGTTTGCATTTGATCTGACTTATAGCTAACAACTTCTAGGTATATGCAGTGAACGTATTGAGATTCTGCTCAGGCTCCATATTATTATTTACAATGCTTAGTGTAAGGTACATCAAAGTGGTTCAAGACTGTACTGGGATTAACATTTAGTTTCTTTATTGATGAGTCTGATTATCTTTGGTTTACTCGATAACAAGCCGAAAAATATCTAAAAATGTCCGTCACATTTTGCTGCATCTTTCTTTTTCTCTCTCTTTATTTGGTTGTTGCTGCTGTTTGTTTTGCCCCCCGTCTCTTCCTCTCTCTTCAACCTTTTCACAGAAGTGCATGCAGAATTAATGGCTGTCCACAGCATTTCACACATGTTCCCATACACATACGCTCCTGGATCCTGTAGTGCAGTCTTTGGACTCACACTCACTCTTCTTCCTCCATTTTCATTTTCATTTCGTTTTCATTATATATATATATATATATATATATATATATATATATATATATATATATATATATATATATAATATATATATAATATATATATAGATATAGATATAGATATACATACACACATACACAAAACCCAAATATTCAACGATCTAGAACAGAGAAAAGCAGCACATCTTCACATATGACATGATTTCAATTTGTGAGATTAATGTCGGGAGAAATTCAGCAGATTTTGTGTTATTGTGTTGAGAAGAGGCCAGCAGCCAAGCAAAGGTCTTGTCTAGTATGGGAATACTTCGATTTCATATTTCCCAACTGCATATTGCTTATCTTGATATATTTTAAACTGCCAAACAAGCACAGCAACATTCATTGCCAAATCAAAACAAGCACAGTCACTGTCCAGCTGAGACACAAAGCCTCCCTTTATTTAAACCGTAAAACATTCACACTAGCAAAGTGCACATATGACAATGAGGTATCACTGAGTTAATTAGTATGGAGTCAATATAATGTTGTAGATTGATTATCATCACTGAGACAGCATTGATCTTGACAGGGACTGAACCACATCCCACCTCCGATCACGACAGCAAAACCACAGGGTCATAGACGCTGAAGGAGAAAGGAGATATTTCTACGCCAGGACTGAGCTCATCATTTCCTGCTGTAAAGTTTGCCCTTCGTGAAACACCTGAAGCCTCAAGACATGAACCACGTTTCCACAAAATTGCCTGGAAAGTCTCATTTCCTCAACAAGCCTTCATCTCCCTGCTGCTTACTTAGAACTGCACTCCAGCAAATGAATAAAAGGTTCCACACCAAATCACACAGACTACTTCTTCCTTTTTTTATTTTTTTAGGGAGAGAAGTACAAAACCTTTTAACGCACACACACCATGAGCTCTAGATCCCACACAGTGATGGCACAGATCATTTTCACCAATCAATCAGCTTGAAAATCAGGAGATTTAAAGCAAAGTTTTCAACATAAACATACAACTTAAAAATACATTTTACATACTCTGCAATCATACAGTATGTGTCAAATATAAGTTAAGATAGAAGTACAAAAAGCAACTCTTTCTCCTCCCGTAGAATGACCCTGCACTCGAGGGTGTAATAAATGTATCCAATCAAATGTAATACAAGGCATCCAGTTAACCAGTCTCATCATATAAAACCGCACTTGATGGCGAGTTTGTGGGTCACAGCAGCTCTCATGGGTGCTTTGTTTTCAATTGCAAATTTTGTCCTTTGCTTCCCGATCTAACAAAGCATGGTTCTTCACACACGGAATGCCACGGAGAACCAGCGTCACCTCCCGTACTCCTGCTATGGTGTCAATACAGGAGTCCAGGGTCACTATGACTCACCCAGTTATGAGGGATCAAATCAAATCCCAATACGACTTGATCAATCCCTTTAGCTCAGAAAGAGGTCATACGGCAAAGCTGATGCTCCGCTCTAAGGTGGCTAGTCAAACACCTCTGACAGTAATACTATTTGGAAAATATGGGGAGATTTCTCTTTATTTCATATCTCTTTAGAAATAAAGAACTTTATGAAAAATCCCCAGGAAGCCTGCCAAAAGTGTGTTGAGCTGCATGAGTGCCTGAGGGACTTCTCATCTCTACAACAACAGAGGAAAACCACACAGTATGGCAGGCCAATCAGGTCATGACTACTGCTCTTCCTTTCCATCACCCGATGAGATCTTTGGATTTCTGTTTTTAATGTTAGTGTGAGTAAGTATGTGACTGTCGAGGAAAACAGAATTTATTTGCTTGAGTGCAACTTTTTTTTTTATTTTATTTTATTTTTTTTGGCCTTTTCAAGCTTTATTTGATAGAGACAGCTGGAGAGCGACAGGAGATGTGGGGAGAGAGAGAGAGAGATGGGGAATGACGCGCGGGAAAGAGCCACAGGTCGGATTCGAACCCTGGGCCCCCGCGGCAAGGACTGAGCCTTTGCACATGGGGCGGCTGCTCTACTGACTGAGCTAAACGCCGCCCCAAGTGCAACTTTTAGCTTATTTGATATTACTGTGCTACAGTAGGTCATCACACTGGATCAATATCTGTGATAGGCCAATACTGGCTGAGAAAAATCAGCCAATCATAAGAGGAATAAAATCAAACACTTTCCAGCTTTCTGTATACTTATTGCTGTTAACAGACTTACACTCTGATTAGTCTCTTCTTCTGGCCAGGAAGGATTTCCTGTCAGAGTTTATGTCCAATAGCAGTGTTTTATTTAGGAAAGTAAGGCAAATCTGCTGGGTCTCAATTAGTTGGAATGCTGGTGCCCCCAATCTGGGATAAAGGCTCCTAAGACGAGTGTGTTTTAACATTTCAAAAAAAAAAAACCCTGCCTTGTGCAACGTTAACTGAACTGCAGGCTGCTTGTCAGACAAACGTGCCAGTGCAGATGACCTAGACTTGACCTCCTAGCGGCTGTAATATGTGTGCTCAAGAATGGTTCAAACCAACAGCAGGAGTCTGATGGACCAGAGGGATGCCGGGTATCAGCTCAGGGGATGCCTGCAGGCGAAACAAGCTGGTCAGAAAATCTAGCTCGGTCACTCGGATGAACGTGAACCTGCTGCAGGCACTGATGGACAAGGGAATATTCTGAAAAAACGTAATGATGTTGTGAAGTTAAAAGTCATGCTGTGATGATAGTTTTAATGCCTTCGACTCAAGTCAAGGTGGTACTTAACTCCCCAAAACAACAATATATAGGTCCAAAAGACAATGCACAGTGAGATAGTACAAAATTACAGTTTTTTAAGCTTTCTTTGTGATTTCAGAGGTTTTTATTCCCCAGGGGTCACGAAAATATCTCATCTATACATGTCCATACTGCACATACAGACTCTCACTGTTCACAGACGAAGAGGTATTTCTGACTGAAAAGCCCTCACTCATGTTTTTTTTTAAACCAAGAAAGCTTCCAGCTTGACTTCATGCTCTGTCCACCCACGCAATTATTCACTGATACACATTTATCTACAAGGCTCTTCTGGGCCTCCTTCAAGACTACTTGCTGTCTGCAAATGTCTGCAAAAGTTTGGTGGGAAAACACCATTTAAGATCAAGAAAAAAAAAAAAAAAAAAACATTTCCTGCTATCTACCCTTAAGGTCAGAACGGAGTTAGGCAGAATTTCTTTCATGATCTCTGCTCTCTCCACAGTTTTCACTGCAAACTGATTTAAAACTGAAAAAGATGGCCTCTCCCTGCAAACTGATGATAAAGGACTTTGTGGCAGGAGTCTAATAAGGAGTCTTTTAGTTTTGCCGTCCTGATGGCTAGAAACATTCCCAGATTTTATTATTTACTGTGCACAGACATGAAATACAACTTCTATTTCTTTTTAGATCCATTTTAGATCTTTTTAACACATTGTATCTACAGGAAACATTTCGTCCAGATAGTTGCACTTTCTTAGTGAGAGTCAAACCTATGCTGTGAGGCAATTTTCCCTGGCTTGTTAATCAGATGACCTGGCTTGCCATAGCTTTACAGAACAAGCCCAGTGGGACGTCTGCTTACATGAAGGGTCGTTTTATTTAAAAGTGCAGTCCAACAATTATGCATCGTTATACGATGAGAAACTCCTGCTGTGTGCAGGTGAACATTTGTCAAGGATCAACATGATATTGGTCAAGACCTAAACCTAAAGAATTAAACGTGTGTCATTCATTTGTTTCTCCTTTCAATACATTTCAACACTGCAAAAGTAAGCTGTGAATTAGATTTATAACAAGGGAATAATCAAGTTTGTTTGAGCTGTTATAAAGAGGAAATGTGTTTCTGTAGCAGTGCATGAGTGCATGTTTGTGGTGATATTATGTAGCGTTAATGTGGCTGAACTGGAAGTTTACCTACTGACATGCAAAGTTTTCAGGTTCCTTCACCTCAGTGAATGAGCTACGTGTTTAATTAATATGTCCTATAAATACCTTATATGACACAGAGCATTTCCGAGCAAGTTCCTCGATGTCAGATGAGACCAGGTCCTCGACTGTGAAAGCAAGAAACCATGCTCGTTATTGTTTTTTTTAAATTAAGATGAAGTCTCCTCACAGACACACTCAAACACTGACCTGTTTTAACGTCAGCAGCACGTAGGCCCCGCAATAAAACCTCATCCAATCCCGGACACATTCCTTCACTCAGGACTGCCATGGTGTTACATGTTTAATCGCCAGTGAAGTTACTATCTGCTGAAGCTAAACCTCTACAGATGCCGTACAGTTGTTTTTAGCCTTAGCGGCTAAGTTGCGTAGCTAACTTTTCTTCCTGTGTGCTCGCTGAGGACAGTTTGAGTGACTTTTTCTTGGTGCTACTTCTAAAATTCACGACGATACAACTACAGCAGTATATACTTGAGACAAATTAACGCCTTTACAAAACTTTTCTCGTCTCGCTGCAGAAGTACGCACTAATTTCTTTCAAACTGATTAGGCGAAGGCTTAAATCTCGTCTTCCTGCTTGCCGTAGTAAAGTGCACTCGCGGTGTGTTTAGGGTAATGTAGTACACACCTCCAAAGTTTTGGTTTTCATTTTTTTGGTTTATTTTTCTATTTAATTTGTTGTTATGGACGCTTTCATTTCCCTTTTTAGTTTTTATATACTGTCTTATACATGTTTATATTCAGTGAAGATGTGAAATAGTGAAATTAAATAGTAAAAAGTCAGTAAAACTACAAGCAGTATGGTAGGTAATCATCCACAAAAACATTTCATTCTGACAATAAACCACACATACATTACAATAACACATTTCAGATATAGATTAAAATGTCTAAATATACAAAATGGAAAAATAAGAACACAATGAAATAAAGTAAAATATGTAAAATCCCTCTCAAAAGCAGAGGTGATTGTATTGCCTTTGCCATCTGCCTGCTAGATAAGTTAAGATGAGATGAGATATTTTTTTCCTTTTCCTTATGTCTTCTTTAATGTCACTTCCTTACTGTCATTGAAAAATATTGTTTATGTGCTGTTCAGACTATCTTAGTTAGAATGGGGGTGCATATTATTTCTGTTATATAAAACTAGGCCAGTCATTTAATATGGTCAGACTCATTTTTTTTCTTTCATAATCTTGAAGCTGTAATAGATTTTTAGCATCCATAGAGTCCCTGGGATAGATTTTGGTCCTTTATTGACATTCTCATAAAGTAATAAAAGAAAAGGATTTTTGGGGTCACCTTGACCCCTTTGCAAAAATCAGTGCAATTTCAAATGTGGAAGTGGTCATGGTACTCTGCATGTTGAGGGCACTTATCTTTAGAGAAACGTCTTACTTGACAATGCAGTCATCATAAACCCTCTTACATCCTGCTCAAAAAGTCATTGGCTTTGGTTCAGCATGTCATTCTTTCAGTGCTCTCTGCTTCCACATTTGACCAATTTCTATTATTAAGTTTAGACTTTGCTCTTTAGCTGTGCTTCTTGGAGTGTGGGGGGGGTGAGCATTGTGGGTTCAAGGTCTGCCTATTTTTTATTTTCACATACGATCTCCTTTTATATTTTTATTGTAACTATTATTTGTTCTAATCTCCTATTAACAGATGACTGTGTTTCTGTTAAATTGTTGCAAATTTATACAGTATCTGCTTTAAAAATTAGCATAGGATTTATTTGATCTGATATGATGTGGAAGAAAGGGCTACAAGAGAAAAATATGATTCTCTCAGGGATCAATAAAGAATCCTGTAATAACCATTAATATGCTAATATAATTCTACCCAAATGAATCGTATTAGAGTTATGGATAAAGAGCTGATACTGTGTTAATCATTTGACTATGCCTACATGTACTGTTTGAATAATGAAGTTCTAATTTGAGTTTTGATTATATCTTGCTGCTCTGTACTATCCCTTATTGGAGGATTATTCTAAAAAGTTATTTCTGTTTCCAGAAAAGTCCTGTGAGTACATCGGCCTACTGAGTAAAATCCCTCCATCTTAGACCCGAAGTGATGTAAAAGTACTGTGAATACTGTGCATGTGGTTTGCAAAGTCTACTGCAAGAAGTACCATAATAACGAATGACTTAACAATACACGTCATGTATTGAATTACTTGCTCATTATTTTGACTAATACGTCTTGAAGCAGTTCTCAAGATTGGGGTCAGCACTGCATGGGAAATTATGGGCCCTTTTGTACAGTGACTGTGGGGCCCCTTTATTCTCCTGACACAATTCCCCACATTTATGTATTCATTAATCATGAGACACTTAATACTCTAAGTTCATTTTTGTGTTTGTGCATATAAAATACTTTGTAAATATCTGTGATTCAATCAAGTCAGCAAGACTACAGTGACACACAAGCGAAACCGTTTTACAAAAATTGGATTTAAATGTCCAAGCCCTTAGAAGTAAATGTGGTGAGGAGGCCACACATGGGGGACTAGAGTCAGCAGTTACAAACTAGGACCAGAAGATTTCTCAGTGTCTGGTGAAGAAAATAAATAAATAAAAATGAAAACACAAGCAAACAGTGGAGGGAAAAATAGTACCATGAAATAAGAGAGTAAAAAAATCTAAGATCACAATTTGTGCTGTGGAGCAAACCGAAAAGTTTCAAATGTCAGACTGGCCTGTTTCTCCTCCGGTTAGAGTTGTATTTCCCCATAGTGTCCCCCTCCATGTTTAAGGGTTAGGGCTTAGGTTACATTCGGGTTAGGTGAAGCAGAGATAATTGGTTGGGATTTGGTTTAGGTTGGTGTCAAGCATCTCAAAAGACAACCGATTGGGATTAGGGATAAGGTGGGAACAGGTTAAGGTAAGGGGAAACACATGTCGACAAAGAAACGCACAACGCAACATTGGCTCTAAAGTCTGTGTGTGTGTTTAAAGGTACCGTGTCAGATTTAGGAACCTTTATTGGCAAAATATAGCAGGATAGAATGTGTTCACAATTTTGGTTAATGTACAGTTTCTTGGTAGTTCTGTACTGTTACTGATATCCACTGAATATATAATATATGAAACATCCATAAAACATGTCAGTTAGTTGGTGTACTCAATAAGTGAAAAGAGGTCCGGAAAAACTTTGGGAAACATTGGTAAACAGGTAGTGTTTCTTAATAGCACAAAAGAAGAAGAGAAAAAAAGAGAAACATTTCAGATACGTCATCCCTTTCAGCCAGTTCAAAATAAACAAAATATGAACATATGGTACTGTATGTGCACACTAAAACAGGCCAAACTTTGCTATTAGCTGAGTGAAAGGTCTAAAATATGCTGGTATTTCTGGGGTTGGGGTTGGGTATTAATGGCTTTGAGGCAAATGCCAGCCACACAAAGCGTTACCGAGAAGAATTCCTGTTTTGATCAAAGTCAAAACTTTCATCTTCTCAAACTGTTCAATGAGACAGCAAAGCAAACATGGTCAAAGTCATTAATTTTAGGGGGGAAGATTCTGAAGTTTGCGTCGGCATTCTGAAAAAAGATTGATCTCAACAAGTGTGTTCACGGACCCTCTAGCCTTCATATCAGGTGGATAACATATCGAGAAAAAGTGAAGAGGCAGCACCACCTCTCCTCTACCTTCAACATCTCCAGTGCGCACAGATTAATAATGCATACGGCAGTTTGAAACAACTTCAAATGGCTGCAACATCTGATGTGGAAACACTGCTCAAAAAAGACGGACAACCCTGTGAATCATCAACGCATCAACCCTGTGGAGAAAACAATGGCTCAGTCCCATTTTTTTCTTTTTTTTACCAAATGGAAGCAATGTTGCCAAAATCAGCCTCACTCACACAGAGCTTGTTTTTTTTCACAAACATACAGCACAGCCATTCCAGTCGTCACCAGTCAACACAATTTCACACATGCCGAAGAGTCCAGATTGGTGTCTGAGACTCTGTCAGCTACTATCAGCACAAAACACCCAAATGAGGAAATGTTTGGTACGGGAATGGTGTCAAATCTCTCTAGTAGAACACCAGACACTTATCTATGCCAAGACTCTGTGAAGCTGCGAAGCAATTTCCAAATTACAGTGTTTCGTTTTGGCAGTTGTATACCTAGAAATTACAGTTCTTACTAGAACCAGATATATATTTTTCAAGCTTGTCTTCATAAGACAAGGCCTAGTTGGACTTTGACCTTGACTTTACCTCAATAACCCTCAGAAATCCCACTTAATAACTCAAAACTATAGGTACATCACCAATAAAGAACACATCGATATATATAGATTTTGAATGGTTTATTGCATATTATGAATGAAGGTGAAGCAAAGATGATGTACTATAGGAGGGATGAGAGATGGAGTACACCAAAGGAGTGAGGGTTGAGGGATGAGAGGATGAGGGTCAAGGGATGAAAGGTAGGTGGATGGATGGATGGTGGGGGATGAAGGGATGAGGGAGAAATCAAGGTCATGGATGGATGGATGGATGGATGGATGGAGGAGTTCAGAGATAGACCAGTGTTGGCTTGTGGCAGGAAGATGGAAGGACCAGGAGGGAGTTGAGACTTTGAGTGGGGGACTCTGAGTCATTGCTTCATTGCTCTATGCAAATTAGAGCCCTGTGGTTCCTGTATTTGAGTAAAAAGGGAGAAAGGTCAAAGGGAAAAAAAACAGTTTGAGGGGAAGAATGTGAAAACTGAGTCAAAGAGGAAGTGAATGGATAAGGTGTGCTTGTGTACCTTAGGTGAGGAAATGGGATGAGTTCAAGGCGTGGTCTTTGTTCCCAAACCTAGTTATAAAACTTCATTGAAGTGGCTATGTCTGGATCCCTTGGTGTTCAGGAAAGACTCCTTTCATACTTCTAAGATTTGAACAAGTGGAAAATATTTCAGAGACAGTTTCGGCAAGATCCCTGTGTTATTCTCAAGGTCCTTTAGGTTTTTATGAAGAGCAATTTCATATTTCCTTTTTTATATTAGCTGGAAAATACCAGTAACAATAATAAGAAGACTATTGCTATCTTTGCTTCATGTAGGTGCAACAGCACAAAGCACAAGGAGGCCTGGCCGAAGTTGAATATAGATCAGAGTGGGTGGTGATTATTACACGCCCTCTAAGCCACTCACATCACCGGTCTCATCGCCCCGGAGCGGCTGTGCCAATAACGATGACGCATGTTCGCAAAGAATAAAGAATCAGCTTCTTCAGGAAATCATGTTGCTGTCAGAATGGAGCAGAGTGACAAGTTGTGAACACATATCTGCAGCCAGAAGCAGATGGCGTGGAGTCTTTTTTAGTTAATTAGTACAATGAGAAATAAATAATCAAACCTAGTATGGCGAAGCTTTATATTAGCTTCAGTTCTGCTGTATTTTACATTGTAAATGGACACATCGTGTCACTTGTGACACAGCAGTGTTTGCATCATAATGCGTTTTATGAATAAAACATGAACTAGCTGATTTTACTTTATTATTTTTTTTTAAGTTGGGAGAGAAGCTGTGACGCATTTAATCTATTGTCTCCCACATAAACAGGCTAAGACTGAGTTATGCCAGACCCGCTTGATGGGTGCAGAGGTCTGTGTGGTTATTTTGCAGCAGCTTGGTTTGATTTGCATGTGATTTAATGAAGATACACGCGGTGGACGGTCATTTGTAATGGCACAGCACTCTGGCTTAGCACTTTTCAAATCAGAGGCTGCAGATTTATCAACATTCTGTCCTCTTGCAGACAGAATCAATCATTTTATAGATAAATGCAGACTGATTTATTGTGTTCCTACTCTATCCATATTAAAGCTATTTTTTCCAAATGCATTTAAAGGCATCGGCTGGTTGGAAAGTGTTTAATTTAATCCGTTCATTTACATTTTAAGCATTATTCTGTTATTTCTGCAGTATTTAGTTTGTTCTTGTTGATAAAATCACAAGAGAGTGACAGCTGAGTGATGCTGCTCGAGAAACAGACGCGATTCTGGGGTGTTCATTCTCAGCACAATTTCTAAGTCCAATTTTCCACAAAAAATACTAACAACAGGCAAAGCAAATTTCAAGGTCAAGAAAGCACAAAACAATTGGAACGCTGCTCGTAATGGCTGATGTGCCACCACAAAAATAGGTCCCTCAGAGTTTACCTGAGGTCTGCTAGAACTGTCTGCTCATTTAAATCAGGACTGTCAGGGAGATAAACCGAAGTATTGGAAAAACTGAAAGCTCGACCTAATTGTGATGCTAGATTAACAGTCATTCTCACAAAATACATAAATGTCTGCGCCAAAGTTCAACGTAATCTATGCAACAGTTCCTCAAGACATTTAACTCTGAACCACAAATGTCAACCTGCTGTTGGTGCTGAAGGAAAAGTATCAACCCAAAAGTCATTTTGATTCATCCTCTTGGAAACATTAATGTCTGTACCAATATTTGTCTTCAGATGTAGACATATTTCACTGGATACGTGACCTGTTGGTCTGATGTGAAGATCATTAATCTTTCTACAGCCACATGCTGACTTCTGGTCAATGACTTTGACCTCTTCCAAGCAGATGCTGTAACTGGTTTTGGTCTGGTACTCAGACAGATAATTGCTGATGGTGTCTGTTTGTAATGTTCACTCGGGGTCATTTGATGCCAAAGACCAATCTTGAACTATATATGACCACCTTTTACCAAGTGAGTTAAGCTCACATTCTGTCCCCTGAATTAGCACAACTCACTGAAGAAGACTGTGAGATACAAATGAACGCCTCGAAAAGCTAGTAAGGGAACTTCAATCTTTGTCAAACTTATACCAAAGGTCAAGACTGAACATTTAAATCATCAGAGTGTTTTATTAAGTGATGTTGTCGCAGAAAGTACAAAGCTTCTACTTTCTTTTTAAAACTGGGGACCTGCAGTAGTGCTGTATTATGTTCCCTGCTTGTAACGGCTTTGTTGATGAGGTCAGCGAGGTTGAACAGCAGATGCTTTTGGAAGCTCCATGCATGGTACCGCTGAGTTTGTTCTTGTTACAGACAGGGTGCAATTTTATTGAGACATCTGTTTTATTGTGACCTCTGACCGATGATAAAGAATGTGGATAGACTCTCTAAAGATGAGAAGCATCGCAGCAGTCTCGCTGTTGTTCAGGTTACGCTCATCAGATTCTCCTCACTTGAAGACTTCATACAGGCTCCTGCAGACTGAGTTAGTGGGTGTATTCATCGCTAAAGTTGCTTGGTAATTAGCAGTCGTAAGTAAAAGAAAGATTTATGACACAGCTTATTTGAAGGCCTGTGAATTAGTTTTGAGCTTTTTTTTTCTGGTTTCATATTGATTCCCTTTTAAACAGGGTATATCGTCATAGTGACTTAAACTGCACATTGGTCCCAGCATATTCAGGCTATCTAGCCTTGGCATTTACTGGAGTCACTGGCCTTTTTTTTTTTTTTTAAATAACCACCTTCATTACAACAATTTAATATCCAAATCTGATTACCTCATTCCAAACAAATGAGACAAGTAATAAAAAGAGGTGGGGTATTATTGAATTAACAGACAAAACTGCCTTGAGTCTTCTTACTGAGAGCAGAGCACCCACTTTGTCTTGTGTGATGATTTATGATATCGAATGTATAATGAATGTTTGTAAAATTTCCAGGCCATTTGCCCACTAAAGATGGCCTCTTTAACTAGCAGGTAGCTTGCGTTGTTTGATGATAGTTATCAATAATGAAATAAATTTACTACTGCACATTAAAAGTGCTAAAATTTTCAATGCATTCCCAAGACTGATTGATGTAGTCGGAGGCACCCGTAGTCCATCAACCCAGCATGAGCCTGACTCTTTTACAGCCTCAGTTTGAAGACACAGTGCTGTCTCAATGAAAAGAAGGTCTGCTGCTTTAATTTATATTCAATATCTGCAATTTTATAGCCCCAGCAGGAGAAACAATGTTGATTTTTTAAATATTTATATCCTGCTCATTATGTTAGTTTGTTATTTTAAACTGAGAACACACGCTATTAATCTGTTTCTTTTCTAAAGCCAGTTTCTTGTGGTGTAACTGTAATCTGCTGGTTAAAAAACGTTTGATGATTTGCACATTTTTTGGATAAAATGAAAAACTGAATACTTTCCTTTTGTTTAGAGGAGCATTATGTAAGGTATGGATGTTTAAAAATTAAATATAGACGTATCAACAGATTGTGAAGAGCTAACAGCTATGACATTATGTCAAATACGTCTATGTGTTGCAGAGAAATCCGCTGAAATTAGCATGCTAATTAGCTAGCTTCGGCCTGTACTTTCTTGTAATATCACTTGTACCTTGAGAGGCGACAGTGAGTCACGATAGCGTCTAGTCTACCCCCACAAAGAGCCATGTGGAGTAGAGGAACAAGGCTGATGCTAAGCAACCCCAGCTTCAGCAGCCTGGGGGGGTTGTAAAGGAGAGATCCAGCAGCAGAGCCAAAGAAATGAACACCCAGAGTCATCTAAGACCTCTGATCTGGAGCCGTTTATTGGCAGGAGGAAAGCTCAGAGTTTAGTTTTTAAACTTTGTGGATTAAAAAGTGGATTTATCTTTACTCTTGCTTCTCAACCTGTCTGCAGCTTTGGTGATACTTCATATTTATACAGAGACGGGACAAAAAAGGTTATAGCTTGGATAAACATAAGCAAGTGTGGCGGCACGAGCACGTGGGATCTTCCACAGCTTTAATAATGAATTGAATTGCCAGACAACGCGCCACCCTGGGAATTTCACCCAGAGATTTAGATAAAATGATTACAAATAAAGCACTCGGAGTTCGTTTCTGAAGTGAGGACAGAGACCATGGTTCGAGAGTACAAAATATTTATTACAGCTGAATTTCTTTAAAACTCTGGCGCTAAAAATCGCTCTCACTCTGGAGATAAAAGGAGCCAACCAGGGTTTGAGACCTACTGTGACAAATGGGTCCAAAGAACAGGATCCCAGGGACACACACATTGAAGCAACCAAGAAAAAGTCAAATCACAAAAAAACAAAATGAGTGCAAGCAATATAAAGAGGACACCGCCACCCGGGACACCAATCCTACGTAGGCTCAGCACCTGTATGGGAGAGGACCAGAGGGCAGCAGATTTAGAAACAAAGAATCAACAAATACATAAGGAAAGAAAAGAAATCAAGAATTTGGAAGCTACAAAATCTATGATATGGGACACAACAAATTAACCGAAACTATTCACAAAGAATCAAAGGATAACCAAAATAAACATAAACTAACAAGATACTTATGGAGTGCAACAAACCAAATGCTGCAAAGAAAACCAAAGAAAAACAAACAAATGGCTTCTTAAGCAAAATTAAGTTCCATACTGTTCCCGCACACACGCACACACACTTTAAGAAGTGGCTGGGTCAGTCTCGCCCAGACCGCAGCGCTATCACTTTAGTCCGCCGACAACCATCAGGAGCCAGCTCAGTTATCGACAAGGCAGCTCAAACAATAGTGGGAGCAAGCAATCATTACAAAGAGGGGGCAAGCAACACAATGCCGGGAGACAGAACAACACAATCCCGGGGAGGCAAACAGCACAATCGTGAGAACCGCAGCAGTAAGGTTGCCAGCTGCAGGCGCTGTGTAGCTGCTGCTATGTCGCGCTGCTACGGCATGATCTTTTAGCCCTACAATAACAAACAGGGTGAGCAACTTACATATGGCTGGAGGAGGAAGCTGAGGCATTGCACTACATACCGGTCCAAACGTCCCGGACAACACAGTGTGGAAGCGGGGCCAGCGTGGAACAACGCGCAGCGATGAACAGCGGTAACCAGCGCCAGTGAGGCGTGCAGCCAAGACACCCGGCCGGACCTTCTACCAAAAAACAAAGAAACAATCTGTACTGGACAGGCCACATGCAGAGACTACGGCACTGTAAACAGCCTACCTACCACCCGGAAGGGCGACAGACACCAGGATGTGATACCTAACCTCAGCCAAACAAGAGGAGACAGGTGTACTCAGCCATGCATGCGGCTCTCCCGCGATTAGCTGGGGCAATAACCTGTGAACATCCCCAGGACCAATGAGTCATCTGCTACAATCCACCCCATCAACTGAATCTGCGTCGTCCCGGCGATGGGAAAATCCCGAACCCCCAAAACAAGCTCAACTCCAAGGCCTAAATAGTGCGACAACTGCATTAGACACAGAAACAGGAGGATTAACACCTTCTTGTTCGGCCCTCCCTGCAGGCCGTGGGAGATGGTGGACATTGGAGTGGTGACCTGCAGTTGACCTGGCTGTCCGCCGGACAGCATGTTCTTCCACAAGAGGAAGAAGTACCTGTCACCACAGGGCAGAAACCTGAGCGAAGATGGCACAGAGGACTAAGCCAGACCGTGGAATCTGCAGTCGAGGGAGTGAGTTTGGGTCTGACTTCTGCCACAGGATGCAGTGTAATGGGTTCTCAGACATAAAATCAACCAATCACCATCACATGACAGCTCATCCTCTGACTGAGACTGCCACAGAGGAGGTGGAGAAGAAACAGCACAACCTGGAGAACTGACCCCCACCACAGCCTTCAACAAGAAGCGTGGACCTGTCTGGCTCTGGTTGGGTCATCCCTAGGGGCAATGGTATAAACCGATCCCCCTTCCCACCGGTGCCCTCAAGACCGCGATACATAACTGAGGCCCACTGATCTTGGATCTTGTGGCGCCCCCGTACACCAAGGTCTCTCAGCCAGACCAACTGGCCCTCCTTCAGAGGGACATCTGCACTTTTTATGTTGATTACGTAGTTTTTCTTCTGACGCTCTGCAGCAACCTTCAACGTTCACGAGCTCCCTCCAAAAGCCATCTGTAGCGAGTTTTGATGCTCCTGGACCCACTCATGGACATTGCCACCGACCGGATCCTGAACTCGCCCTAACAGAAAATCCACTGGGAGTCTCGGCTCCTGGCCAAACATCAAGAGAAAGGGAGACTCACCAGTGGCCTGATGTAGGGTGGTGTTATAGGCGTACAGGACCTGGGGCAGACAGGAACTCCAGTCGCGCTTACGGGACCATTGATATGCGCAACAGATCATGGAGAGGTTCTATTGAAGCGCTCACATTGCCCATTCCCTGAAGGATGATATGGTGTGGTGCGAGACTTCTCTATACCATAGAAAACACACAACTGCTGAATAAGCGAGCCCTCGAAGCTCCGTCCCTGGTCGGTGTATCGGGCTGGAACACGAATTTTGAAAACCACTCAACCAGTACCTGAGCTACAGTGGCGGCTGCTGATCGCGGGTAAGGACAGCCACGTGTGCCAGAGAGAGCGTCGGTCATTACCAGCACGTTTTCCATGCCATTATGGCTGGGCTCCAAAACAGTGAAATCAATGGCAGGGATCTCATTAGGCCGAGGGGGCTTAAGGTGCCGTAATTTTCTGGTTGACTCACCTTGGCAACCTGGCACCTTTCACACGCCTGGCACCACTGTGCCACCTCAGCGGGTATGCCTGGCCATGCTGCCGCTGGCGTAGGAGTTCCTAAGGTCCTTTCGACCCCTTGATGACCATGCCTCTCTGGTGAACCTCAGTCAACACATCGTACCAGCGCTGCAGGCAACAACAACAACACAACCTCAGCCCCATCTGGCGGAGAAAGCCTGCGATACAAACACCACTCCTTCCCGACCAGTCCCGATCCCACTGCGAGAAGCAACACCAAGGCTGACTGAGACAACCTGTTTCGCTCGTCCTTATTGGGGGCGCTGTTCTGAGTCCAGAAAGCCAAGACTTCCTGGATGACTGGGTGGTAATGTGTTGGAGCGTGGCAATGTCAGATGGAGACTGCTGGGGCAAGGCTGCAATGGTAGCTTGTGTCGCATCTAGCCTGTCCATCTGTAGGGCCTGCTGCAAGGGCTTTGGGAGCAGTGTACCACGGACCATGGCCTGCATATCCTGCGTCTCAGGGGGGTGCTGACGCGAGAGGGCATCAGCATTCTTATTGCGCCCGACTGAGCGAGGTACTTGAGTTCCAAAATCCAAACGATGCAAGCTGGGCTGCCCAACGCTGTTCGGTGGCCCCAACAGCCGGATGACAAGTGACTCAAAGGGTTGTTGTCGGTATAAACGATACATTTATGGCCCAACAGGTACTCCTAAACTTCTCAGTCATTGCCCACTTGAGCGCCAAAAACTCCAACTTCATGGGCTGTAATTACTCATGTTAGCTCCAATGGGCCTCAAACCACGGCTCGCATAGGCTATGGGCCTAACCTTACCGTTCTGCTCCTGTGATAACACAGCTCCAAGACCACCATAGCTGGCATCCACCTCCAGAGATGAATGGAAGGTTGAAGTCCGCATATGCCAACACAGGTGCAGAGGTGAGAGCAGGCTTTCAATGCCTCAAAGCTATGGTGACACTCTTCTGTCCAACGACCAGAGACAGTTTGATCCACTCGCCCGGGCTTGGGCCTGCCAGCTCTGCCACCAGCTTATGCAGAGCGCAGCCAACTTTGCAAAACCCTCCACAAGCCGGCGGTAGTAGCTGCATAAAACCAAGAAAAGACCGCAATTCCGACAGAGTGGCAGGAGGTGGCCAGCGTGAAACCGCGTCAACCTTGCTGGGGTCGGTGGAGACACCTTGATCAGAAATGACATGCCCCAAGTAACGCACCTCCCGCTGGAGAAGGCACACTTACTGAGTTTCACCTTTAGCCCTTCATGCTGGCGCCCAGCTCACACCCAACCTCTGCAGATGTTGCTCGATGTGAGGAGAAAACCACAATGTCATCGAGGTAAAGCAGCAGGGATTGGCTTTGCTGGTCACCAAATCGCTGCATCAGCGGCTGGAAGGTGCTGAAGCGCATTACCAAAGCCCGAAGGGCATGCGATTCAAAAAAAGACCAAAGGGGTACAAAAGGCAGTCTTAGCACGATCAGCCTCTGCCACAGGGACCTGATTGTAGCCACTAGCCAGGTCCATGGTGGAAAACCAACGAGCTCCAGTCAGGGCATCTAGCGACTCGTCAATGCGGGGCAATGGAAAGGCATCTTTCCTGGTCTTACCATTCAAGAGCCTATAGTCCACACACATCCGAATACTGCCGTCCTTCTTTCTGACCAGCACAATTGGCGAGGCGTAGGACTGCTGCTCTCCCTAATGACCTGAGCCCCAAACGGCTGATTAATGTGGTCTTTAGCGACCTCATACTCAGATGGAAATTCAGCGATACCGTTGCCGCACCGGAACATCATCTAGGCGGAGATCTGCCGTGAAATCAGGTCAGTGCATCCTAGATCCCGTCTGGGCTGAGAAAATGGGACTGTACTGATCAGAAAGAGCCCTCACCTTGTCCTGTACTTCACAGGCAAATGACTCAACTCCACAGCTGCTATTTGCTCCTGTACTGGTGGGAAACGACTGAGAAGCCGTAGCCACCATGGGTGGCACCTCAGTATTTTCCTTGAGCAAGCTCACCACCGCACTTCCTCCAAGGTCCAACAACCCGCGTAAAGTACAGCAACACATCTGAAGACCCTACATTCCGCGATGGGAAT
Organism: Protonibea diacanthus; assembly: GCA_028641955.1. NCBI lineage: Eukaryota > Metazoa > Chordata > Actinopteri > Sciaenidae > Protonibea > Protonibea diacanthus. The sequence goes on from CM053990.1 coordinate 15,232,942, forward strand.
GTAGGCTGTACCCCGTACCACTCGTACCAGGGCAGGAGAAACAAGCAATCCGGCAGGCAGGCCAGAGTCTAAGGACTCAAAAAGCACAGTAGTGCCAGAGTACTGCTCTGAACATGTGGCCGCGACAACCTTCATGGTGCCCCCTGGGATACGACACGCCTTTTTGCGCGTGCCTTGACTTTCCCTGCTCCTGGATCAGCGAACCACTGGCTTCCTTATTAGCCTCTGGAGGGCCTGCATGACAAGCTTGGGGGCTCTGGCACCGCACGGCAGGTCAAACAAAGCCGAGCCGTACTGCCCAAAGAGTTCCTTAGCACCTACGGATAATATTCATCCTAACGCGCCGGGAGCCTGCAAAGATGCACCAGGGGTCGCCAACCACAAAATCCCACCAGGCTGGCAACAGCTTGCCACAAGCTCCACATCCAACTCCAAATAGCCAATGTACGGGATAGCCAAACCATTAGCTGCCCTGAGCTGTATTGAGTGACACAGTTTGACACTCTTATTTGGGCTCAAACTGCTGGCAGAAAAAGACTTTCATGATGGTGGACACCACCAGACCCTGTATCTACCAGGCAGGGAGCCACAACTCCCCCATGCTCACACCTAGATGAGGACAAGGCGACATGAGCTTTAACACTTCCATCGCCTGCGCCTGAATTTGAGCCAGTGACTGCCCCTCGAACTGTGACTCTGCAGTTCGGCGGGTGCCAACTCCCGGCACCTGGGTGGAGTGGAACGGCCTATTGACTGAGAGGGGTGGCAAGGGAGGCTGAGTGCGGTAGGAACACGGGACTCCGTCACACTCTCTGGCTATGTGGCCTGGTTGCTGACAGCCTACAAATGATGGGACCACGAGAAGCTGTTCGACTATGCTGGCGAGCGCCCTGTAGACGAGAAATGCTCTGAGTCAGTTGGTTCAACTGCTCCTGCTACGCTTCAGCATTTCCCTCATCTCATGCAGCTCCAGAGGTTTGAGGACTGTACTGGCGACTGCCCTGGACCACACACTGAGCACCGAAGACAGCAGGGACAGAATTACTGCGACTAACACCTCCAGGTAAACCCTCATTCCCACCTGATCGCCTCGCCTCTAACCTCCAACAAGGTAGCAGTAGGCTGCCTGCGCACAAACTGTTTCAGCTCACGACGAAGTGACCCATCAGCACATGCTCCACAAACTGGTCACACCAACAAGACCTCTGCGTGGGTATGCCACCGGGTGCACGCTGCTTCACAGACGCCATGAGGCCCATCAATGCGAGTGAAAACTCAAGCAGAGTCTCTCCCTCGTGCTGCCGTCGGGAGAAAAAGGCCTCTTGTAAGGCTACATATGTTTCTGCACACCCATATAGCTCCTGCAACACTGCAATGATCTGGCTGGGTCTAAACGCTCTTCGCTGGAGGCGGTGCCAATTTCCTCACGCGCCTCCCCCTCCAGGTGGTCAAACAAAAAGAAACGCCTGATCGGATGCAGACAAATGGCGTGCTCTCCTTCTGAGCTGCACCTCCTCAACCACTCACGAACCCTATACCTGACTTTCCCTAAATGTGGGACATTTTCTGTCTCTAGACACGAAAATCAACCTCTCCGTTAAAGGAGCACTGGCAATGTAGGAGCAGTGGGTGGAGGCGAAGCAGAGGGAGGCGCTGTACTACAAGACCGGAAACGCGACCGCAGCCTGTTCTTGTCTCAGCACCTCTCTCATTATCTGCTCGTGGCTGAGCAGCTAAATCTCTCAGTTCCTGCATTTCTGCCTCATCACTAAACCCTTACCAGCTACGGCCTTCCCTACCGTGAGAAGAGACCAGGGAAAGGGAAATGGGCTCGTCTGCAGGTCCTGAAGACCAACTGCTGCTTTGCCTCAAAGAAAAAAGAAAAAACACAGGTCAGACACAAATACGCACAGTAGTGACAGCCACAATTATGTTTAGAAAAAAACAAAAGAACCAGGAAACCGAACCTGCTCTCTGTTCTCCAATGCAAATCCTGCCGACAAGCGCCAGATTGTGGCGTACGAGCACGTGGGGATCTTCACAGCTTTAATAATGAATTGAATTGCAGACAAACGCCACACAAATTTCACCCAGAGATTTAGATAAAATGATTACAAAATAAAGCACTCAGAGTTCGTTTCACAAGTGAGGACAGAGACCGTAGTTAGAAATTTTAAAATATTTATTACAGCTGAATTTCTTTTCAAAACTCTGAGCGCTAAATCGCTCTCCTCTGGAGATAAAAGAAGGGCCAACCAGGGCTGAGACCTACTGTGACAAATGGGTCCAAAGAAGCAGGATCCCAGGGACACCACACGTGAAGCAACCAAGAAAGAGTCAAATACAAAAAAACAAAATGAGTACAAGCAATATAAAGGGGACACATACGGAGACACCAATCCACCACGTGAGCTCAGCACCTGTATGGAGGACCAGGGCAACAGATTAGAAACAAAGAATCAACAAATACACTTAAGGAAAGAAAAGAAATCCAAAATTTGGAAGCTACCAAAATCTATGATAATGGAACAACAAGTAACGAAACTATTCACAAAGAATCAGGATAACCAAATAAACATAAACTAACAAGATACTTATGGAGTGCAACAAACCAAATGCTGCAAAAAACCAAAGAAAAACAAACAAACAAACACAACTAAGCAAATTAAGTTCCTTTTGTTTCCGCACACACGCACACACACTTTAAAGAAGTGGCTGGGTCGAAGTCTACATGAACCGCAGCGCTATCACTTTAACCGCCCGACAACCATCAGGGACCAAGCTCAGTTATCGAAACACAAGGCAGCTCAAACAGTAATAGTAAGGGCAAGCAATCATTACAAAGGGCAAAGCAACACAATGCCGAGGAGACAGAACAACACAATCCCGGGAGGCAAAACGGCACAATCCCGTGAGGCAAAACAGCAGTAGGTTATTGGCTGGCGCTGTGCTGCTGTAATGGCGCTGCTACGGCAGTCTTTTTAGCCCTACAATAACAAACGGAGGGTGAGCAACTTACATATGGCTGGAGGAGGAAGCTGAGGCCATTGCACTACATACGGTCAGGCAATCCCGGACAACACAGTGTGGAGGCGGGGGCGCGTGAACAACGCACCAGCGATGAACAATGACGGTAACCAGCGCAGTGAGGGCCGTGCAGCCAAGACACCCGGACCTCTACAAAACAAAGAAACAATCTGTACTGGACAGGCCACATGCAGGAACTACAGCCGCTGTAAACAGCCTACCTACCACCGGAAGGAGAAGCGACAGACACCAGGATGTGATGCACCTAACCTCAGCCAAGCAGAGAGAGACAGGTGTACTCAGCCGCCCCAACATGCGGCTCTCTCTCCCAGCTGGCTGAGACGGCAACACAGCTGAACATCCCCAGGACCAATGAGTCCATCCTGCTACACAAGGAAGTTGGACTACTCTGCCAATGCTGGAAATGTGTGTCTGTTACTTGATTACAGCTGTTGGTTGTATTTGACCTTGAACTAAGGTAGCATAGTCCAGACTGAAAACAAATGTTTCAAAAATTGTTTGCTTATTGTCTTGTGGACAAACCTGACAAAGTATGAATTCAGACAAATAAATCAGTACCATGATGCAATTATTTCAGCATCCTTTTGATCTGTTTCTTGCAATCATCCCAGCAAAACCTATTTATTTTTGGTTCATACTGCCATAGCATTCTCAAATAGATTCAGTGGTTTGTGGCGACTGAATGCAAAAGCACTTGGCATTACAGTTTATTTGGAAAATTCGCCATACACTTTTGAGGATATTGCAAGGTTTATCATGTGTGTCTAACTGTAAACAATCTTGAACAGTGTCGTGACAGTGAGAGTGGAAGGAGGTGAAATACTGCCCCCTCAGCACCTCTCAAAACCTGCTGGTCCTATCTAAAGAACGCATTCAGTTTTTGAGATTTTCGAGATACAGGGTCTTCTTATTATAGAAGCATTAAATACTCCATAACTATTTCATTTCATGTTTCTTTCCTTTTTGTATTCCTGTGTTGCACGTTATGAGCATATGATTTCTTTTTGCCAATGCAACAACCTCATTTCCCCCCACTGTAATCAATACTTTAATCATAGCGAGTAAATACACTCGTCTAGATTTGCCCATGTTGCATGAAATTGGCTATTTATATGTGAATCTGTTTACGGCTGCATTGTAAAACCAGCCGGAGCAAGTTGATGACCTTTAGCTGTAAGGACTCACACATGCAGGAGATGAAGATGGGACTCACATCACTTGGAAGAAGAATTCATTTAGAAAGCTTGGAAACATCACATCACAACAACATATAGCGCTGAGTTACAGAATATCTCTTCAAAAGCATCATTACCAGTGTGGCATAAGACAGCTTCCCATTCCCTTTGAGCCTGAATGTGATTTCCTCCATAGCTTGAGATGAATCATGTATGAAGTATAAATTATATAAAGCACGTCTTCTATGGTCATGTAACATGATGGGTTCAGTCACGATGTACATGGTGGCGTGCTGTGACCTAGAAAAAGGATCAAACTCTGTCATCGCTTGTTTCTCTAACCCATCCTACGTGATTTATCTCTTTTTAAGCGTCCTCATATAGTGTCATTATCCCTGGCTGAACTTAAAATGCCCCAGACACTACACATCACCCTACAGCTGGGGATCATTTCCAGTGTGTAAGATTTAGGGAGCTCTATTTACAAAATATGCCAGAAATGTAATATAATTGTTAAAATCTGAAAATAACAATCATTATATTTTTGTCAGTTTAGAATGATTATGATCAAAAACTGGTGATTCAACAACTTTGTTAACAGCCAAACATCAAGCAAGTGCAACAACACAAGCTGTAGCAGGCAGCTAATATTACTAGTCCAACAGCAAGAAGCCCAGCTCTGCGTCTGTCTTACAGCCTTTTATTTCATGAAGCTCTTGACAACCACTAAAAGTCAATCCCAGATTTACTCTTGCCGGCGGTTTCTTGCTCTGTCATTGTGTGACAGTCTGCGTGCGTCCTTTTCTCTTCATAGCTTCCTCCGTCAACGTCCTCTTCATCTCTGCCATTATGACATTGTCTCCGCTCCCCCTCTGAATTGACCCACACCACAGGCCTGAAAGCCTTCTCTTCCTGGTGATCCAAAACACCTGTGGTACAAACACTAACCCTCCCCTGGTGTTCTGAGCGCACAGTCCAGACAGTCCGGCTAACAAACTGAGCTAACATAAGCTAAAGGCAACTATAATTTATAGTGTCCATCAGGAAACTCAATCACAAGAGAGTTGATGCAGAGCAGCTGGAGGACATCAGAAAACATTATCCAGTTTCATTGATGTGTGATTTAGTTCCATAAAACATTACGTACATCTTGCAGGTGATCATACCTGGAGGACAATGTTACATAGTGCGAGAACAGGCGTACAGGGTGCAATAGATTAAAATCTGTTATTTTATATGAGAAAAGTTACACAATGGGGTTCTATAATTAATGTCTGAAGGCACACATGCATCTATAAATTAATAAATTGTGTTGTATTACTTAATAAAGCGTGGTGTTGACATTTATTTTACAGGTCGCTTTCAAAATAAAATCACCAGACTATAAAAATAAAGCCATTACCGAATTTTTCTTTCACATCGATCTAATCTTTCTTCACCCATTAACAGATCCCTGAAGTTCTTCAACAGTTCTTTGAAAGATTCTAGATATTAATGTATGAAAAACCTTTTCAGAGAGGAAAAGCTTTAGATTTATCCCCATGTCCTACATTATGTTCCTTTTTAGAGACAGGCCCAGAGTGTATTAATTACGTGTGATTATCTATGCTACACCTCATTAGTCTTTGTGGAGTTGAGTAAAGTATATTGCTTTTTCTTCGGGCTGAAAAAAGAGGTTCAAACATTTTTAAAGGCATAATAATAACATGATAAAGGATGAATCCACAGTTTTGCTGCAAACTGAACAATTCAAAATAGCACCTCTCTGTTCTTTGTCCCTTTTTTTGTATTTAATTAAGGCTAAGAATAATACCAGATACAATCATTTAGTTACTGTGAGACAAAAATCATTTCTTATTCAACATATTTCTAACTTAAAAGGCATCCTCCAGTATTCTTGACACATCAGACTTCATGTCACGTGAATCACCAAAATATGCAGTTTGTTTGTTGTGGTAGTGGGTTTATTTGCTCTCTGTGCATTTCCTCTTCTAGGTCAGACTCTTACTGATGATTAAGTTGGACATGTTGGCTGAGAAAAAGGCTCGGGGGTTATCACCCTCTTGCAGAGGGCTTGCTGCCGATGGACCCTGACAAGATGTTGACTCCCACACAGGCTGTAAACCCTCCCTTTCTCAGCCATTTAAAGGAAGCTGCCAACGGTCTCTGTGAAGTCTGTGCGTGCTTGCATGCTCGTCTGTGGAGAGCATCTTGCTGCACTGAAATGTGGCAGATGCCCATAATGAAATATGTCTAAATCAGTCATGTCAGTTACCTCATGAGGCTCAAAACAATTTGCATTATTACTTATTATCAATGCATGTACTGTTATTCCAAAGAGGTTTCTAAAATTGATGCAGAGGTTGTGTCACACTTGAAAGAGTTGATCTGAATGCTAACTTTAACCTCACTTTACTTAAATTTATTTATTTACGAGTCAACCATGAATAAACTACAGCAGAAATGGCTATACATAAATAAAGCGGAATACACTCAGGTGATAAAAACAGACGACTTTTAGCATCATGTAAGTCAGAACTGGTGGATTCAGTGCCCCAATTTTTGCTTGTGATAACACTTGCACAATTCACGACACAAAGTGTGTGACACTGGAGCCTACGCACACTTCCAACATGACACGAACGCATCATGAGCCTAGCTCTAACATCAAAGCCGACTGAGCTTCCCTGTCCTGCTGTGAAGGTGGCAATGGACTAAAAACACATTTTCACCGTCTGAGAGGCACATTTCCATGTCATTACACGGAGATCGCTGCACGGTCCAATCGGAAGTGTTTTTTTTTTTTTTTTTTTTTTTCCCAGCATCCTCCATGAAGCAAAGTATGCAGCAGCAAGACACACAGCAGTCCTGCACATGGTTAAACAATAGTCACCTGTCATTGTCTGCCTCTCCAGTGTTTCCGGTGAAGCTCAGAGACCAATGACCGTCCAGGAAGTGATGGACAAGATCTGAAAGGGAAACACAGATATTTCCCAACAACAAATGTCTGAATATGTTGCCTGTGGGAATAGGCAAGTAGCCTCATCTGTGAGGTGACCTAACGCGACCATGGTTGCTGGTGGTTCTTGGGTCACATCTTCTCAAAGCTCCCGCTATCATGCAGGTGAGTTGTGTTCCAAACACGCAGCCTCACACTTCCATCATTCATCGTGGTAGGTGTCAGTCAGTGGCCAAAAGCATGTTCTTAAGCTTTTGTTTACAGAGCACATCATAGGAGCCAAACAGACTCCCACACACTCACTCAATTGTTGGACGTGCATGCTGGATCGCTCTGAAACGCCCTCAGACTTTGCGACTCTGGATGGCAGTCAAGATGTGATGGCATGAGCTGTCAACACTGTTGCTGCTGCGCATACATTAAACTCAAATGAATAATAACTGTCCTCTAAGTTATGATTTCATGCTGTTTTGCGTTGGGTAGGAAAGGTGCATTTTTCACTTGCCACTTGTGTTCATAAAACATGGTGTGTTATATTTTTGTTGTGCACATTGTAGTTCAGCACACAGACAATCAACAGGCAGTAAACACTGCTAGCAAAATGGCTTAAAAAACATATCTATGATTATATTGGTATCTATCTTGGATGATTTTTTAAAAATCTTTGAGGACTAATATTCAGCTTCAGACATAAGAAAACCTTGAAACTATAATTATCATGAAACATTTCCCAAAAGCAAGCTTGCCTTCCTCTCAATTTTCTAGGCTTTCATTGACCAAGGTTGAAGACAAGACATGCTTACAAAGGCACACCTTGAGTCTCAATATAACTGCAGTCTTTCCCACCATGATGAATAATGGTTTTGTTGTCCTTGGTTGCAAAGCCATCTTGTCTTAGAAAACAAAAGAACATCCAGATTTATTAAAAAAAAAAAAAAAAAAAAAAAGACCCACCAAGACTCTGGAAACTGCACTCAGTCTGCACAGCCTGTCCTTCTGATTAAAAAGGAAATACATGCTGGAATTATGTGAGTGAGCAGTGGGAGGACACATTGCTTTGATGAGCCCTCGCCAAATGCTCCATAGCAGCTACTGATTACGCAGCATTTAAAGCTGTGAATAATGTTGGTTTGGATAGGGAGGCTGCTGGCACGGCACATCAACCTGGCTAAGGGATAACAACATGTGTCAGTGAATACAACTTATTTTGATGCTGCCTCTTTATTGGCAATCCCTCACTGAGTTTGAGCATTTCCACAACAAACAAAGTCTCCAAATTCTCCAAATTTACTAAAGCCTCTTGTTACAAGTTTGAGGCAGCAAGAGCACACACAGGAGCCTAGTCTTACTCCACTTTTCAAAGCGTGCTAAATGGTTGCTTTGAAGGTCCGAGACTATGCAAACATCAGTTTTCTGCAGACATCTATGTTTTCTTGGACAGATGCACTGGGACACACTTACAATGGATGTTGGGAACTATTGACTGATTTGCAGGATTAGCGTTGTGTATTACACCACCCAATGGTCTCTGTGTTATTTAAAATGTGCATACAGACGGGTTGTGGAGAGGGTAATATTGTCTGCCAGGAGCAGTAGTTACTATAGAGCCATTATCAGTTGGCCTGCCTAAAGCTAGCCTTATTTCTGCTAGATTCCATTTCTTGCTCTGTAGTCAGTCATTCAAAGCTCTTGTGAATGTGACTCTGCTAACTGTTAGCAGCAGAATAGCACCCTTCCTGGTGTCACCTTGTCCACTGTAACTCCAGCCTAAAGTTAGTCAATGCTGCATCAGCACTTTCCTCCCTGAGAAATATTTTACGCCCGTCTGAAAAAAGCTAAATGTCAGTAAAGACAGGTCAGGTTTTTAAAAAGAAAAATGGCAGATGTTAAAGACAGTTTGCCCAAGCCTGTGCAAATAAGTCAAATAAACTGACCCTTTAATATTACCCATACTTTGCCAAAATTATAGAATAAATTAAACTAAATGGAACACAGTCATCTGTATTAAGTTTATTAGAGCAGAGATTCTTGCTTTGCCTTATTATTATGAGATAAATATTGATTGCAGAGTGTAATGGCTATAGAGTAATGTTGAAAACTTTGTTTTGTTTCCACTTTAATTACTCCCTCTGCTTTTCCTTCTAAGACGTTTAAAATGACTGTTGTGCACAGGTTTGGAGATGGATGTCTGCCGTTCCTCTGGTGAATAGAATTTTGTTTGTGGCGCTCACAGCATCGAAAAATGACACAGATGAAACACAACAACATCACTTTTCAGAAACAATGTCCTGGGATCCACAGCAGACACTTGCAGCAAACAGTTTTTTGGAAATAGATTATACTGAAGAAATTGCTCCCATGAAAACTGTTCACAGCGAGGTCTGAGGATTATCCAGACAAAGAGGCACAAATAAATGATTATGCTAAATTGTTATGGATGAGTCTGGTGACAGTTCTTACTGTCAACAAATCCCATGAAAAGAACACCAAGACTACTAAAAAGTATTGCCTGTGTTACTTTATTTCCTTGAACATCGCAACATCTACAATTGGAAATAGTGTCCTCATGGTTAAATTATTTACTTTTTTGTAGAAATAGTTGGAAATATTATTTAGCCTTTTTTAAAATTAAAATATATTTTTGATTGTTAATGACTTCAGTAGGAACCAATGAGCTTGGATCACAAACAGGGTAAGGCGCATTCAGGACAGGATGGGGCACTCAAGCAAAAGTGCTGCAGGGTTGTGCAGTGGTGTGGTGCTGTCTGTACAATTAGAAATAACTTAAATTAAATTAAACGTCGAGGCTGGTGCTCGCTCACTGTCATTGACTGTCTATGTCTCTCGCCCAAAGCTCAATCTCTCCCTCTCTGTGTCTCTCTCAAAACATTGGCCATAAGGCGAATTAAACTTTTTCGTGTCACTGTTTTTCAGTCTAAATTGCAAGCCAGACTCAGATTTAGAAGCTCCAGACTCCAGGCATTTTTTGGTGGACATGCCTGTGGACTGCACCACCGCAGCCAATATGGACTAGCCCCACTCAAATGAATGGAAAAATGTAACTGTGCCTTTAGACATTAATCTGTAGTGAATATGTACCACTCAAAGAAAGGATTTAGTGGCATCTAGTGTTGTAGTTGCTGATTGCACCCCATCGTCTCCTTATAGCCTGAAGAAGAAACTATGGTGGCTGCAAGATCTGCAAACACAAAAGGCCTTATGTAGAGCCAGTATAGTTTGCCCATTGTGGGTTACCATAGAAACATGGTTCAGCATGGAAGAGGACCTGCAGTGTCTGTAGATTCTAAGGTAACCAAAAACATAGCAATTCATATTTTCCAGTGATTAAACACTAATGCATATGATATATATGATATATGATATAACACTCCAGAAGTTGAAGTGTTTGGGCATAAAAACTTTCCCTCTCTTTCTCCATACTTCTATCTCTCCGGAGAAGCTGCTTTAAGGATATATATGGAAAGAGAAATGTGAACAGCACAGCTCGAGCAAGAGTTTTTCCAGGCACATAAAGAGTTATAGCCCTTACCTAAAATGCAACATATCTTGTCTTAGCATTGCATTCTGGTCTATGGAGGCAACTGTCAGTGTGAGGCTGTTATCTCTGCCTCTCCTATGATGGATTTCTCCCAGTATGATTGCTGAACGCTAGTGAAAATGGAAAGTCTAGAGAGAAGCCTCTCTCTTTGATTCGGAGGGACTGACACCAAAACCTGACATTTACTGTTGATGTTTTATATAGTTAAAGATATCTCTGCTGTCAGGCTTCATTGTAGCTGCTCTGGAAATATCTTGACATAAGATCACAGTCTCCATGACTGTCCTGTTATCCACAGGAATATAATAAAAACATTACAAAACATAAAAATGGGAACAGAAGTGTAGGCTGCAACACCACCAACTGTTTTATGTTTGTTTTTTTTTCTAGCACTTTTGGTCTGGTTTCAGCATTTGATGTATAAAACAGCAATTAAATTTACTGTAATCCATCTTTTCTCTCAACTTCAGCTCATTTGAATTCTGCTGGAATCCAAAGACCAAGAAAACTGAACACATCACACCAGCCCTGAGACAGAGAACAGAGCTTAAATAACTGCTGCTCATCTATAAATCTCTCACTGGCTTAGGACCAAAATACACCCGTGACTGTCTTTTACTATATGATGTTATGGTGCACTGTAGCAGACGCAAAATGCAAACACTATCTGCAGACTAGAATCATTTTATTGAACAGTTCATTCAAACCAAACGTGATCAGGAGGAGAGGATGACCGGATGAGATCTTGAAGGGAGGAAATCCAGAACAGTGTGGGGCTGGTGGTGAGATCTAGAACGGTGCAGAGCTAGTGGTGGCAGAAAAATCCAGGAGCAGATGCTGGAAGAAGACTAAGCTGGACATGGCAGGGGGACGACTGGCTAGATTTCCTGGATTCACAGAAATTCACAAAGGTTGGCCATTGCCTCGTTACCGTGAAGGTGACCGAACAATCTGGTGGAGTCTGGAAGGCTGAGCTGGACTTTGGGTTTGATTGAATGATGAGCAGCAGTTGGTGAGGTGATTGTCATGTGAAATGGTGACCGGAGGCTACGCCCAGCAAGACACACAAGAGAGAAGGAAACAATGGGAAACACTAGGCAGAGAGGAGGCAAAAAGCCTCCATCCTAACATGTGAACAGTCTCTGCCTCTCAGCTGCTAACTAAACTAAGTGCAAACTAAACATAAAGAAGCAGCATTTACTTATTATGTATAAGCTTCCAGAGGCTATTACACTGGCACTAACACTGACCAGCTGCAGATACACGCATTTTAATGTTTTTCTTTTCTTTTTTAATGGATTATGTAAAGCACTTACTATCCAGATAAACTCGCCTTGCCTTGAGCACAAATACTGAAAAACTGTATCTATGCCCTTTGTTTTGAAACACATCTTCTCAAGCAGTGGGGCTCCTCCTAAGTGGTTTGATGTGAATACTGGTTTGGAGGAACCCCACTGCAGAAGTGACCCTTTATTATAGGTTAGGTAAGTCATAAATGGCTGGTATGCTCAAAGAGGCCCCGCAGATTGATTCACTCGAGTCACCACATGCACTCCACACTGAAACAAATTACCACTGAGCTGATTCTGTTCCAGTGCTGAAATGCTGCTGACATGCAGCATCAGAAAAATAATATATTAAAGCAGAGAAGTCCTGTTATTACCAGAGATGCACTCATACTATTTGTCTCAGGGACTAATGTGTAATTAAGTGGATTAGCTAAAGCAGATTACCAGCGGAGTACGAAATGACAAAATGACATGAATGCACCCTCAAAGCGCTGTACATTTTCCTGTATAGCAGCATTGTGGGAAAACATAAAAGGCAGGCCGCAGTGATAGCCTGTGGTGCGGCTTGAACGACTGAGTGCTAGATTGTAAATTCAGGACCAGAAACCTCTGACATTTGTCCTCAAAGTGAAATATGCTTATAGAGTTCATACCATTAAAATCGCGGGTCATATTTGAGATTAATTTGCCAATTGTTCTTTTTTTGAGTAGTAGGAATCTGTATTTGTAAAGATACCAGTGCTACAGATATTACTAAGGCATTTTTTTCCTTTAAAACCAACTAGTGTATGTTTTGCCTTTTCCGTGTGTCCAATTAACAGTAGCAATGTGGCGAAAAGGAAAAAAAAATCATTTTAGTGTATTTTGCCTATGAAATGAAATCATCATCTTCACCAGTTCATCAGTTTGATTAGTTTTGCTGCTATATAAAGCTTGCTATAATCTCTCCTGAGATATATAAATCCACATTTCTGCATTGTGACCGCGAGGGTGTGTAAAGTACAATACAGTAGTGGAGGAAGTATTCAGATACTTATGTAAAAGTAGGAATACCCCTTCCAGAGCGTTATATTATTGCTTATAGTACATTATCTTATTTCTATTTATATACCATATTGGAGATTATTTGAACTATTTCATATAGCTTATAAAATCTTAATATAATAAATCTAAAGGCAAATGTAGTTCAGCAAAACAATAATTCCCTCTGAAATGTAGTGGACAGTAGTATAAAGTATCCTGGAAGTAGCACAAAATTAAACAGACTGCTGGGTTAAATGTACCAGAACAGCAACATGCAGAGATGCAGCAAAAAGCAGACGCTGTACTGTCCTGCACTGTATGGAGGACGTTGACAGCAACTGCAGAAGCTACAGTACTGAGACCACTCGAGCACAGACCCCCAGCACCATACTCCACACACAAATGGATACGACTTGGCAGCTCCTCTCAGTCTGGGCTGTAGTTTCAGCATGAAAATGTGTTCATTTGCAAAAAAAGCAAAAAAGGTTTTGATTTATTTTCCTAAATCATGTTTTTTCTGCAGTTAAGGGAATATCAGTCAAACTGATTCATTTTAGGAATGGCTTTTATCTGTTTCTGAAAATGAACTCCTCGTTCATTCTTTGAAAAATGTCTCATCTCAAGCCCATTGCAGAATTTTTATTATATTGATAAAGACATTTTAATAAACCTAAATGTGAATGGTTAAGCAATTGAAATCATGAATCACTGATATGACAATAAACATTTGTGCTGTGTAAGTCAGATCAATATCTGATATATAACTGAATGTGCCCCAGACAATGACAATGCACCTTGTCCGATATGTGGAACTTGTTTTGGATGCAACATAAACCCTAAAACCCTTAAAAAAAAAACCCAAAATGTTGCCACCAGCTATCAGCATGGTTTCACATACTCTCTCTTAACGACCTGTGTGCCTTACCTGAGTGCAAAAGGTTTTGATCTCAGCTGCCCAAATGAAGTGAACTCAAGGAGGAAACACTGGAGACCTTCAAGTAGACAGCTCAAAGTATGGATTTTGTGGCTTGGAGCTGCTGGATGAGTAGACATGCACTAGGTTTATGCAATCATCTCTCTCCAGGATCTTTATGCTGTTGCGGGAATTTCCAGCGAATATTATAGGAAGTCCGTCAGACTCGACAGCAGGGGGTGAAGAGCAGTGATTCATGAACTTCAAACGCCAGCAGAACAAAAGCCAGGATCTGATCACCTCTGACAGGGACACATGCATGTGCAAAGGTGTCAGATGTAGGCTACATACTGTACTGTTAATATTCAAAAGAAAAAAAATTAATTACACTTCTGTGATCAACTTCCTCTTTTGTTTAAAGATCCACTTGGTGAAATAGGTTTGTTGTTTAAATATTAGGTGTACTTCTGCCCAATAAGCCCAACCCCTTTAAAGTCAGAGTGTGCCTTCATATATGAAGCTACTGAGGCTAAATTGCTGATGAAACCCTCGCTGACAGTCAGTATCATGAAGCACAAAAAATGTTTGAAAAACACACAAACATTCCCACTTTCGTTTAGCCTTCAACACTGGTAGATGAAGTAAAAATGACACAATGTCATCTGTGTATTGCATTTTTCTTTAGTACTTTACATATAACAGGAAAATACAAGGGTTTGTTTTCAAGAGAATACAGGAAATTTAACAGTGCTCTGTACATTAACATATTATTGTGAATGTGGCGGTTGGCACAGCTGACTGAGCTGTTGCACATCGTGCACAGTTTTCCATTGGGCAGGGGGGGGGCAAAAAGATACGATTCAAGATGTTCAGTTACACGTTGTAAGATGAAGTTTCTATTAGCAGCTTGAAGAAAAATACAAAATGAGCAACATGTGCACCGTCACCAAAGCAGCATTACCAAAAAGTAGGGTGATGTGTAAAATAAAATGTTATTGAGTAATGGGCAACATATTTACATAAATGTGTGAGTAAATCTGAAAAAAAAACCATATGAAACCAGTGTTTAAAGCTGCTATTAGATACTTAATCTCTTATAGTAGTGTCACCAGATTGGGCTGACCACATTAACACTAAACAGCCAGGTTTAGTTAAGATTCCTACATTCATCCTGAGAAACCATCATTTAATAAAGATACAACTGAAGCACTTCCAGCTGGCTGCCGCTTCTCATAAGTTCATGAAAAATCATGTTGATGCTGTGGCTGAAGGACGGGCTTGGACTGTCAAAAAAAAAACAACAAAAAAAAACATCTTCTCTTTAGATGTTAACACAGATGCATGTTATCAAACAAGAATCAGGTCATTATTCATTTCAAACACACTGAACAAAGAGAGGGCATGCAGTAAACCAAATCCTTAAAGTCCCAATCCAGGATTTATGAATATATCAAATGTAGGTCTATATACATGGTATGGTTTACTGACAGAAATAATCTCATGGCAACTTTCAGATAAGTGAAAAATTAAATTCTGTGTTGCTCCAGTATTTACAGTACCATTTCCATCACATTTAAGACTTGTGTTTAGCTGTCACATAGGTCAGTCAATGAATAAGGAGCTCAGGAAACACATTGTCAAAGTAAACATAAAACTGTCTTTAATTCAATGTTTTTGTCAGCTACTTTTGTATAACAGCGCTGCCTCGAGGAGAACAATTCTGGATTGGGTCTTAAATAAGCCTGTAGAGGTTAAAAAGCAACTAGAATGGCAACAAAAATCATTTTGAGTGACAGTTCTGAGCTTATGTTCATTATCACTACAGAGGGAGCAAGTACCATTAATTTTCTCATAGGATCACTAAAATCAGTCAGTCAGTTAACATAAAAGAAAAATCCAAGCCCTTAGATGCAGTACAGAATTAAAAGAAAATGACACAGAAACTAGCTTGCTTCATTAGTCCTGGAACTTGCTTTATGTGAGATCAGAGCTGAAATAACTTTCAACTATCAACTTTCAAAAGTCATCTCCAGTCATCCACTCTAGTACTAAAAAGCATATGCTACGCTAACAGGGCAACTGCAATTAAAAATACTATTAGCACTGCTGTCATCATGCTCTCAGTCACTACATTTCTGGCTATCTCGCAATGTTTTGGATGAAATCTCACGTGAGATTTTTTTATGCTCTTTCTTAACCCGGCAGACCATTCCTTTTTCTGCATTCAGTAACACAGCAATTAACACTTTCTGCACAACACCACCTGCAAATAGCACCATGCCTGTGCGGTTCGCAATCACTTTGATTTGTCAACGAAGCTAATCACCATCCTGAGATACTTTTACATGATGTCAAAACCACGTCCACAGCATCCACACATCTGCCAGTAGCAACCCAACAGATATTTTTTACCAGTAAGAGCTACTAGTCTTTCACCCTCTCCATTTAAGACGAAACAAATTTGTGATCCCCAGATGTTGGTTCGTTGGAATAGATTAAACAAAATAGGGACTGCGTACAGAGCAGAGTATGTTTTTTAAAACAGCATGAAAACATGGGATTGCCATGATTTAGATTATGCAAAATCAATAATTCATTCAGTAATCTTCTTTTTGGGTAGATGACATTTCCTGCAGAGTTCAGAGGATCTTTAGGTGTTCGGTGTGAATGCTTCTGACCGGTACTTTATACGTTTTTTTTTTTTTTTTTTTTTAATTTTCCCAAACTCTGGAAGCCAGCTGAACTTGAGGAAGGGAAATAAATAATCAAAAGATTAGAGCCGTTACAATTCTGATGCATAGCAAATCCCCATGTTCAACAGTCAAATGTGATACAACTTTATTAAAAAGCTACAGTTCTGTCATGACATTACTGCAGGGAACCTTCTACTCACCACGAGACTATAAAATTTTCATGATTTCAACTGGCTTCCCACTCTTCTAGCTTGGAGTAAGTAACTTGTTGAACGTTCGTGCGGGAGGCGACTCTGGCTCGATACGGTATATACACATACGAGAGAGGAATGTCTGCGTGTATGTAGGCCTGACATGGAGGCCTGACATGGCATGCGTGTAATGCATGATAACATATTCACTTTAGTAATGTGTATGAATGATTATATAATTACAATACAAACATTTACAAATTTGGAAAAAGTTGCTGATTGTGCCTCAAGATCCCCTTCCATGCAAAGAATGTTAGAGATCCTCACAATACACAAGCTCTTTTCTATTTATACCTCATGCTTGAGATCAGTTGTAGTATTTTACATCTTACTACACTGTCTCTAGCCATAGTGAGAAAACAGGGTGTCCGCGCTGATATAAGAAGTGAACTGTGACCATTTTTATAAGGCAATAGATTTGTTCCAGAACCAGGAGGACTAGTAGTAGGGCACTGCTTTTGACTACCTATGAAATGTAGAAAAATGTATGGAATGAACATGAGTACAGATCATGAGTGTGCTGCACCAGGAACAACAATGAAGAAAGTTTCGCCATTAAAGAACGCTTTTTCTACTTTGGCAAAAACAAAATGATTTTTTTAACATAGCTTTCATAAGAGTCTTTGACAGTTTTTAGTTCATCAAAGGCCTCTTTGTTTGGAGTAGTTACAGTACTGCGAGTCCTACTGAGCCACCAAAACACATCCAGTACCAAACGTCTTCTACATTCCTGTCCATATCAGGTTTTTCCTAGAATCAAATCCCAAAAATAAGAGAGCTGGAGCAGCTCTCACATCTGGCCATGGCTCAGCTTTCCAGTGAAACAGGTTTTCTATAGCCAAGATTTACAGATTTCTCCAGTGATACAGATCCTCTGGTCATGTCTTTGGCTTCCTTGCATTCTCTTCAGTATGAGCGTGTATGAGATTACGGCACTGTGCAAACTAAATGGAACACACCCTAAAACCAAAACAACAGTTGGCCTTTTAGTCTGTGAAAAATCATCTTTCACTGAGGTGAAAAAGAGAAAAATAGAAAGGAACATTTCTTTAGAAAGCTGAGAGGGGTGGTTCACATTGCACCTCTTATCTCAGGCTATTTCTTTTATTCTGCGCATGTAATCATGCAGTTCCTCTGGATCTTGAAAGCCCATATCCTGGCAAACCCACTGAATGTCCTCTTCATCTGCTATGGGAATGGAGTTGTAGGGCAGCTCCTCTGTGGGTAGGGTGGTAAATGTGGTAAACTTGACTCTCTTGCGCTTGGATGTGGGTGAACTGGCTTCCTCACCATTCTCTTTCGTGGAGCCCCCAGAGCTGCCGTCACCCCGCCCATGTACCTGGCTTTGAACACTAGTCTGGGAACTGCCACTGCTATGATGGTCTCCATGGCAACAAGTCTGTACACCCTCCAAAGGGTTACTTGGACTTTCTACCTGCTGTGGTGACAGATCACACTGGGCCCTCAGTGGCTGGCCATTTCCCAGGAACACCCAGTGGTGGGAATGGTCCATGTTGGCCTGACCCTCAGGCGGAATTCTCTTATGCCGGTATTTAAGCACAAAGACGATGCAGTTGATGAGAAAGACTAAGATGGCCAGACAGAAGACTCCCAGTAGAGCATACATGCCAATCTCAAGGTCAGTCATGTTACGAGGTGAATGCACAAATTCATCTTCTTCCTCTTCATCACTCTCTGTTGGCCGCTCCTGGTTGCTAATGGTTGGGAAATTGGTGTAATCAATGGGAACACTGGCAGGCTGCTCATTAGATGTCTCATAAATTCTTCCACTGACGTTTGGATCAATGATTGGACGCCTGGTGGCGGGAGCCAGCTCGATCTCACCCTCTGTAGTTGCCTCTTCTTCTGAGTCTTCCTCTGGGCCAAAGCGGACCTTTACATAAACTGCAGCAGCTGCAATGACGCTTTTGCGTTTGGTCTTCTGGCAGGCCTCACAGATGGTCATCTCTACACGCACCATCTCGCCATATCCCTCTCCTTCTGCCACCACCACAGGCCAGCGTTGCTGTGGCTCCTGGGATACTGACACAACTTTATCATCCAGCGTGGAGGCATTGAGGTTGTAGTCTTTGGGATCAAAGTAAGTCAGGGTAGCGGCTGTGTTGTCACTGAAAAGCATCCAGACAGACAAACTGGCCTCCTGTCAGACAAAAAGAGGGAAATAGAGATTAGACTGGTAAAAAGACAATTTTGTTTACTTCAAAAACCAAAAGTTTAAAACAAAATTAGAAAAAATGCATTGACTTCCCTGATCACACTGTAAAATGTTTCACATAGTTAAGATATTTAAGCAAAAAAAAAAAAATTGACCAATAGAGTGAAAGAAAGATAGAAAAGGTGATAACAATACAATTCCTATGCCCAAACAGAATAGTTTAATATATTGCTTAATTTTGCAAATGTATGTATGATAATTTCTGCTAGTAAACAACATGCTGTGTTAATATCAAAACACAAAAATGTCACAAAGCTGTAACTCAGTCTTGTGTTTATCTCTCTCCAAAGAATATTTCAATGGTTCAGATCCCATTCTTTCATGGCAATGACAGTGATTTGAAGATCTGCTCCCATCTGAGCCTTTGAAGTTCTGGACTGGCTCCAATCCCTAAATCTCCAGAGCTTTTGTGAACATGTGCAGTACCCTGTGCTCAGTACAAGCCTCGACACGGACACAGACAGCCTGCCTCTGATGTGCACACCAGCAAACCACTTTCAAGCATAGAGGAGGAAGGGGTGGCAGGAATGACTGCGTTGTCCTGAAGGCTACAACGCAGCTCCGCTCTGCAGCACAGATAGATAAGGTGCACACAGCAACAGCATGTGCTTCGAATGATGAGCTCTGGTGGGTCTCTTCATGTTTTTTGTGTGTCTTCTTCTCATTTTGAATTTTCTATCACTCTTCACTTTCTATATATTCCCAGAAACCAGATAAAACGCCTGAATTCTTGCATGCTGATTACCTGACAACATGCATCTGCCGCATAGCAAACCGCAACACTGGTGTCCATGTAATCAAAGCTGCATTTGACAGCCCCCTTTGTTCACAGCTTGCTTAAACATCAGCAACCAACCATGTTGAGATGGAAATTGTGTCTCAAAAACTCAGTCCGACAATTTTAAGCTCTTTCTTTTGCAAAGGGCAGATACACCCCCAGCCTTTTCAGGACAGAAATCCCTTTGGTCTGGTTGAGGGAGAGGACTGTGATGATATTCCACCACGAGCCAAACCTCTATCATCTCAGCATGACAGAATGAAAACAGCCTTTGATATGGATGATTTAAATAATACATTGAATATGGCATATCTGTTTTTATGAGCTGACTCTGCTGCTATGAAAAGGCTGATATAGGAACAAAAGGCAATGGGTGGGTGTTTCGACACCGACAAAAAATAATTGGTATATACCTTTTGATGCATATCCAGTACAGGAAAAGCTATACATGTAGAGGAGATGATTTTGTTAAGTCTCGGGCAAAGTATTATTTTTTTTGATGAAAAAGGCGATGACAGCCTGATGAAACCAAAGCACTATGTTGATATTGTTTTAATACAGCTAGCTTACCAAACTATCAACACACAATTTCCATAACTAATGCAAACCTGAGCATGGGGAGCAAGTTGAGAGCACGAGGGGCTTTGGATGGAGGGAGCTTTTAAAAAGTTGGAACATCGCACTCTGTTTTACACCAGTACCACTGGTACCATTAAAATGAGGGTTTAAGCTAAAATTAAAATACAACGCTTAATGGTTTGAGTGCTGTGGTTTTGAGCAGGGTATTGGAGGGAATGAATAGCTCCGTAAGCCTGGAGCAGAAATTCTCACTGCTCCACTCACATGCTTTAATGTAATCACTGCAATTCCATAGAGTAATGTACATTAGGATGAAGTTTCTTATCTCTGATTTTCCCACTTTCTCTGATTTCCAATTTGTGCTTTATGGCATCAGGAAACATATTCGGGTGTAAATTAAACATAAACAACTTAGATTATAATATATGCAAAAAAATATTGCCATAGAAGTATTACTTAGAGACATCTGCAATGACTTGAGTTGTAATAATGCTATCTAGATTCATACACACCTTATTAAGTTGCTCATTTATGCAGAAACAGCGAGTACGTTATACTAGTGGAAATGGTTTATGATGAACCTTCAAGTGCTGAAGCCGTTTCAGCTCTGAAAAGCTTGAACTTTGTCAAGTGTAAAAAAAGAATGATGCAAAGAGACCTTGATTGTCCATCTCTCCCCATCCATAGTTTATGTGTTCATTCATTTCTAGAGTAATAGAGGACATTTAGAAAGTTTTCCTGTGAAACAGAATCAAATGGCTTGAAATAGCTCCAGTACCCCTCTGAGAGCTTGCCGGCAGAGGAATTGGCTGCCTTTTACGGCCCGGCCTTGGAGAGCACTTAGGACAATACATTACAATAATTAAATTTCAAGGTGGCCAAGAAGCGGAAAGCAAGAAAAATTGGAATTTAATGCTCGCTTCTCTCTCACTGATGCTTGATGGGGTTGTCGTTGCATTTTTAGCAA
Organism: Protonibea diacanthus; assembly: GCA_028641955.1. Taxonomy (NCBI): domain Eukaryota; kingdom Metazoa; phylum Chordata; class Actinopteri; family Sciaenidae; genus Protonibea; species Protonibea diacanthus. Next base: position 15,254,412 of record CM053990.1, read on the forward strand.
CTTGCAGGCCAGTGAAAGGGCAAAGCAGGAAAAGAACCCAGTCACACAAGCATACGCACACTTGTCCCTAGGTAAAACAGGTCTGCCAATTAATTCCTTGAAGAGAATTGCAGAGATCCTTACTCCTGTGTGAAGAGACAGAGGAAAGCAAAAGCACACTCTCTGCCTTTTTTCACCCAGACGTCTTCTCACTTCTCACTCGAGCAATAAAATCCATTTTGGTATATGTATTTGGCTGTATCAGAAGTGTTTCACCAGGCTTGGCTAATATGGAGGTTGTGATAAAACAGCACCAAGGATACTTATTAGTTCACTGCTGCTGCCTTTATCTGGTGTCCTTGATAACAATGCTGGCTGGAGCTTAAAAGATTTAGCTAGGAAATAATTTTATTACTCAGAAGTGAAACTCATGCTTGCTTGTTCATATAGAGCCACTCAAGGGATTTGCAAATAAACTTCATTTTACCACTCACAGGACTAAAATAAGGAAATACACTGAGTATGTGTTAGTAAGACACAGGGAGCCACAACACTACATGTAGCTTGTACATGTTATTCCATTTAGTAATAGGTGATTGCCATATTCAAGTGCATACTGTATGGAGGTAAATGCTATTATGTTTACACCATAGGGTATGTGATTCAAAACCAACTTCATTCAGTTTTGAGATCAGAATGAACTGAATCTATGTTGGTTTTGAACACATGTAATAACAACAACCACAATCAATAGATCCAGAAAATGATGTATACTGCCTGCACAGGAAGAGTAAACATGGGCAGTGACACCCTGGCTAACCTCGCCAATTAGGATGATTTTTTTCAGGGAAATTGGGCAGATGAGGTTCTAGCATAAGATTAGTATTTACCTCAGGTAGACTGCTGCTAACTTTACCGTCAGCGCACATGTAACCTTCATAAATATGTAGCAAGGGTTGTGGTGCCACTGGCATATTTCTATGATACTGTTGTGCTTTTTGCAGACTAAAATGCACTGTAAATATTTCATGCAGCTTTGGATGGGGTCTCACGAGTGAAGTGAATATAAATTTGGTTTGTGATTGGGGAATGTGGCTACAGTACACAGAAATGCACACTTTATTTTATGAGGATGAGATTGTTGTCCCCAAATTGGAGGTAAAATACAATGGTCCCCACAACGTGACTAATACAAGTACACACACACACACACACACACACACACATACATACACAATATGCACAGAGACTAATAATAATAACTAATAATACCACTAATATGAAGCAGGTAGTGAACATTATTGCACAGATTTTCTCTTTTTTTGCACTGTGTGATATGTTATGCTGTACCTGTTTGGGAGCAGTGAGTGTCTGGATGCCAGCTGCCTTGGCCACCATGGTGTGGCTGTTCCCAGGGCTGGGCTGCAGTGATAGGGTCAGGCCTGAGATGGCGTGAACACGCATCTCCGTGATGGAAACCTTGTCGTCTGTGACAGAGAACGCAGACTCTCCCAATACTGCATCCACTGCCAAAGGAGACTCCACCTGCAGAGAAAAGATGCTCTTTTATTGTTTCTCCACATGATAGAGGGGCATCCTTTAAGTCCAGAATAGACAACAGCTTTATTGTCTTTCTGAAGCTCATAAAGCCCATGACAAGCCAATTTTGGATTAAAGTGCTTTGTGCTGTTGTTTGTTCCACCGCATCTTGGATCCATGTGTCAATGCCTCTCTGTCTATCAAAGTGAAAAAACAAACAAAAGAGAAAAAAACCCCACTCGAGACGGAATCCATCAGCAATCAGACACAGGAGGTACAATCTGAAACAGCCACCACACGCTTTCAAAGTGACGGTTAGCAAAAAACACTTGTGCCCATCAAAGTGTCATCACATGAAATACCAAAAGCATTAGAAGCCGATCTTGCCTCTTCGGGTAATCCCAGGCTTTTGACAGGCCTCTGCACCCAGTACTTTGAGCACAAAAATCATCATTTCACTTTGCAATTGTGACCAGAGGTCATGAGGAACATGAACAATGTAAAGAGCCACTGAGCGAAGGAGTGGCCTGGCTCTCAGAGTCCGATGGGGGAAATCTTTCTACTTCTAGTGTTTTCTAACTATAACTGGCATCAAATATAGCATGCAATGTTCGAATGGTGAAGGGACTGGTGCTCTGAAAAACAACCCCACTCATAATCAGCTGAAATGTTGAAGGTAATTACATCGCTATACATAAGTGCTGCTTCAGAACTATATTATTTAGAAGCCTTAAATTTACTTGATTTATAATGTTCCTGTTCTAAAAATTTGGTATGATAAAAATAAAATTGGAAACAAATTTTCTTTACCCAAAGCTTTCAACATCTCTCTTTATAGTCTAAACCGAGCATTGCTGTGACAGAAACTCATTTGCTTACTGCATCTTCCCTTGAATGCTTTCTACATCATCTGTCGTCCAATGTTTTTTTTGGTTTTTTTTTCTTCTGCCTTTGGCTCAGATCTAAGTGCCACATAATTTGGCGCAATAATTTGTCATGTAATTTGGTGCAATGCAATTTGTCATATGAAGGCTTGAGCCAAATCATCAGTGGAAACAGATGTATCTGCAGGTGTCTGGTTTTATTAATTTGGTCTTGATTTATTATGATTTCTGATGTGCTCAAAATCATAAACCCCCCCTTCTTAAAACACACACATGCACAATCACAGTGGACTGCCAGTCTCTTTTTAATACAGCACCTGTAGCTTTTGGTTTTATTCTACGCTGTTTAGTAAGTGATGTAGTAAGTAGCAGTAGTAGTAGTAAGTGATTCAATTCACCTCCGGTCACCACCTGGTCATTTTTAATCCACTAATTCTTGTTTAGCACATATTCTGCTCCATTTGAGAAAATAATCTTGACTGAACTTAAGTGTTTATGATACTCTGGCCTCCTTGTAACCTCTAGAAGAAGCCTTATATTGCCTTGATTTATAATTCTGCACAAAACATCAGTAATAAATAAGTAAGTAATATTAAATTCTCAAAGGGACTTAAAAATGAAGATGATCCAGAGCAAGCCAAACACATAAACACAACACAGCACAACATAAGACAAGACAAGCAAGTACTGTCAGGCATTCCTGTTATTTTGCCATGTTTTTAAGCCCTGGTCATTGAATGTTTATTCATTTTCACCTTGTAGGCATGACCGGTGAGGGACTCATTGTACATATGTAATAAAACATTCAAAACTAAAGGTTCACTTGCTAGCCTTTTCTGTAGCCCTTGACTGGATCTACCTGTATAAAAACTCATTAAATCCTCACTTTGAATGACAACTTCACTTTTTATTTTCAGTGTTATGGCTCACACTAATTAGATAGCTTGTTGCCTGTCATCAAACAATCCACTTTGTGTTGCACAGCTACAAGAACGGTATAATTCTCCTTGGTTTTCCATTCCTTTATTTAGTTTTATTTATTCATTGGTCAATCTTATTGCTTAAATGGCCTTTATTCTCTTGTTTTTCTTAGATCTGCATTTTACTTGCTGGCCATTGCTCTCATTGCCCACCTTTCATTGTCTTCCTCCAACCATGTCCTTAAATCTTAATTTGTTTTGTATTGCCTTTGTTTTGGCCTCAGATCCTGGCTCTTGGTTGTTATTTTGCCTTTAGTATCCTGTTTGTGCTTGCCTGTCAAAGCACTTTGTAAACTCTGTTTTTAAAAGGTGTTATATAATTCATTTATAAGGTGAATTATAAATATTATTAATTCTCTAGCATTTCTTGCTTGTCTGTAGCTGTATGTAATGTGTTTCCCTTTCAGCATCTTTGCTTCTTTGCCCTTGATATTTTGCTTTATACATCTCAAAACACTGTGTGTACTGCATCACAGTCTATATGCTGCATTAATATCTGCATTAAGTGTAATACAATTACAAAAGCATTCATTTAAATTTTACAAAGGGGAAAAAAAAAGTAATCCTCCGTATTCGTAAATACTTAAGTGCTAAAAATAGGAGGGGGAAAAAAAACGGCTTTCATGCAGCTACAAATTCTGCAGTCTGATTTTCCACTTCCATATGGATATTGTTTGGGTGTGATGGATTAATATGCCAGAAAGGAAAAATAGGGTTCAGTGGGCATCACAAACACATGCACATGCAACCACACACACATAAAGGTGTGCACGCACAAGCCTAAGGCATGATAGTAAATGAATGCACAAGTAAACTTTAACGTTTTCATGAGGACATCTCAGCTGCATGATGGATCACTCTCACTACAGGAGCTTTTCCTGCCACAACAACAAATGCATTAGCTCGATTTTGGAAATTTCTATGGAAAGATTCAATTTAAGGGGGGGGGGGGGGGGGGTTGTTAACAGAGATGAAGACCACAACAGTGACAGATAGGTAAAAGATGTGTCCAGAACAAAAACAGTCAGTCAGTTTCGGAGTAAAAACACGTTTAAACATTAAATCAGACTGAGTACTCCACCTCTGCAAACTGTTTGCCTGCAATTGATTTTCTGATAGTTCACGTTCTGTTCCACCTTGGCAGATATTTTCACAGGCCAATTAAAGTGACTAAAAAGAAAATCTAATACTAAATCAAATCAATATGGTCGACTATGTACAAATGTCAGAACAATTCAAACATATACCACGTTGTACATTGATTGTTTGAACTCAAAAATTGAATCACAGAAACTAATCTTGTTCTGGGTTATGAGCCACACTGAAAACATATCATATTCTGTGGTTATTTATTCTTGAGCTGTCATGTATCTAATTTCAGGGATATTTAAGGAAAACAGTGTCACTACAAATAGTGAGCTGCAATGCAAAGTTGGTATGAATGCTTGAGCATATTTCTTTCAAACAAAACATGCACAATTCCAGAGACATAAATAAAAACATGAAATAATTAGATTTTGGGACAAGAATGGTACCCAGTAATATTTATAGATTTAATGTCTCATAGGAGTTCCCACTCACAGATGCCAAAATATATAAAGAGACTTGAATGTGGAGGGAAAACATTTTGAGAGCAAATAATAGAAATAAATAATATAAGTCATGATTCATTCCTTATATTCCTATATTCCTCATTCAAGTATAATCGGTGCACATACAGGACATGTTGTTGTGCTGTATTCTGGTCCATTAGTGTCTCTTCTACCTTGTATGTAATCTTAGTTTGGCGACTTAGCATGTTGACATTAGCTAACTAGCCCTAAACACAAAGCACAGCTTAGAGTGATGAGAATTAGTTGTGGAGATGGACAAATCTAAAATTTGTTTCATCACGGGATGAACAACTAAGCGATCAGATATGAACACCTGGATCAAATATCATACCAACATATCCAAATAGTTGTGGAAAGAACATACTCAGTATTGCCGTGCCGGTGCCACTAAAGGTAAAGTCATTTAGGATTCATCCTCTATGTATTATGATTGTCTGTTCAAATGTTAACAGCAATATATCCAGTACAGTAGTTGTTGAGATATTTCCATCTAGACCAATGTGGTGGACCAACACCGCCATCAACAGAGCCCTGCTGCTAAGGTGGCTAAAAATATGTCCAATCTAGCAGTGATGTCAGTACAATAACCTACCTACCTAAGTGATTTACAACGCTTTCAGTAATGGTAATATTATTGTTTTTTTATTTATTGACTGTATTTATTATTTGTTGGGTGTAGAGGGTTGAACTTCAAACAGATTCACACGGCTTCAGATCACTCTCCCACATTATGATCCAACAATCAAGAAATGTTGTCTAGAAACACAATTCCTCACTGGCTTCTCACCTGTGAACATTGCTAATTGTCTCATACAGCCAACTCTTTTTAATTTCTTTTTTTTTTTTTTACATTGTATGTCGGCGCGACCACAGCTCCACTGTGAAAAATTAGCTCTTAATGTGAAACATTCATTAGGCCAGCTGCATTGACAGAGTTCATTTAAAATCCTAATTGGACAAGGACAAAGCTCGTGAAAGAGAAAAACTCAATTGGCCCTTTTTCTTCAAAAAGATTTTCTCCCCCTTTCCAAAAAATGTAACAGTGTGAAATGAATGTTGATTCATAGCTACACTAAGCAATCACTGATGAATGTCTTCCACGTGTCTTTTCTACATTTATATCTACCAGTACGCAAAGGTCAGCTGAAGCTGTGTAACTCCTTCCAGCTCCACTCCCAGTTGGATTTGTCATCATTTCTGCAGGCAGGGGAGGTGAAGTGAAGCACGAAAGTAGTTACACTTTACATGTTCTTCAACTGGGAGCTCCTCTATCAGTCACTGTTTGAGCACTGGGATGTGTGCAGCTGTGTGCGATGGCCTTCGCAGGAAGTCATGGCACTATTTCACCGCCGTTCAAAGCAAACAGAAGATCAATGATGAATCCAAGCAGCAGATTGACACTGACCAGTTTCCATGGCTGGCCACTCATTCATAGTGCATATTACTTGCATCGCACTACATTATCCTCTCCCTACTACACTCCACGCTTCTCTTCCCAAACCTCGCATTCGATAAATCATACTTTGGGCGCGCGGTGCAACAGGATATCAGTGGAAGATTTATTCATGCAAGCTGTAGATTTCATGGGTACCTTAGAGTTTACTGTCTCCTGTAGGAGAAACACACCTGGGGAAAACACACACGTCCTCCCACATGCACACGCATATCAGGTTGAGGTGCACACCACTCTAAAGAGACCTTGAGAAGAGATCATTAATAGCTTTTCTTTGTACCGAACAATCTTTGCACTAAAAGCCATGCCCTATTTCACCATAGGTGATTTCGGGGATCTGCAGAAGGAAATTTAAGCCTTCAGTTATCAAACGGTACTTTCTTTACGCCTTATTACACTAAAAGAAACTCTCTCTGGCTGAAAGTTAAAGTTGCACTTGGTGAGAATTTATGCAAAACTACATCTAAATCACAAAGTTGAGCAGCAGCAGGAGTATATCATTCCCACTAATTGAAACACTATATATGCCCCATAAATAATGTCTTGTGCCTGATTGGGAGACTGGTGGGAAATCTTATCAAACAGAATGTGGCATTATATGAATCCGGCATATTGGAAGCACTTCAACACTTTCTGAAAGTCAAACATTCTTTCTTTTTTTTTTCTTCTTCTTTTTTTTTTCACTTGGTTTCACTTGGGACATACAAAGTGTGAAGAGGCATAGTTTGTTTTTAAAAAAATATGCAGACTGCTTTATCAGAAATTGGAAATTCTCTTTATGTGTGTAAATAAGAAAACAGACAAAAAGTATTACTTTTTGTAGCATGCAGTAAAGTCAAATGTGTTCCTTGTGTAATCTGTATGAAAAGATATTTTTCTACATTTCTGGAAGCACAAATTAGGGCAGAGCAGTACTACATAATAAAAATTTTATAGCAACAGCCGATCACCTTGATGGCTTTGCTACTGCTTGCTGGATAACCTTTCCCTGTGGCTAAAATGGATAAGTAGCACATATGAAGCATGTTAACAACATCAGGTAGTACCAGTGTATGACATCAATAAAGAAAACTCCCAACAAAACACAATTTGCTATTCAGAAGAAGAGCTTTAGCAAAGTGAACCACGATCCATTCTTTTGTGGACTTAAGTGACAGATAAATTTAGTCTGGTTATGCTTTGACTTCTACAAGCTCTAGCCTTCATCTTGTAGAAATGATGGGCATTTTTCATTATACTTTCCATCAGTGTAATTAACACTGACGAGCACCAAGATGTATCCTGCCTTTTTATGCTTGTTTGCACAAAACACACAGAGTGCTTCTCTTCCAGGAGGGTGAACTGATGAAATACAAATGTAATACCTCTTGAAATCCGAGTGAAAAAAATGAAAACGTGACCGTCGCTTTCCACTTGTAACGTCCTGTAAACTTTCAGGCAATTACACAGATTCGCACATTGCAAAGTAAGTGGGTGCAACAGCTGCAAAACAAACCTCTGTAACCACCCTCCCCCTACCCTGCAATCCAAGAGTTCCCTCGACGGCTACAGAGCCTTGCAGAATAGTGTGACTAGTCCCTGATAGTCACTCCAATAAAACCAATTCTTTCTTGGGGGGCATATTAAACTTTATTAGACATATCAAAGTATAGAGAGACAGAAAGAAAGGGAATGGATGCACATCTTGTATCTATGTGCAGAGAGAGAATCTTTGCATATACATTATAAAACCAGTGCCTGTATGCATGAAGATCTTAATACATGGAGGACTTGATGTTGCATTTGATCACTGGGTGAAGCTGTGAGAAGAGTTTCACAGATTGTATAACTCATACTTAAAGAGTCTGACCAAGGTATATAATTTATATAGGCCTATGTTGTGAGCCGCACTTCATATTCACTCAACAAATCCAGCGCGTGTTCCTTTCATTTGAGTGACACCATTTCTCCATATTTCTATTTAAATCATCCAGTGAAGTTAACATTTAAAGAGGGATTACATTGTTGAGAGACATACTGCACTGGTTTTATGCCTGGTATGGTAAATATTGAACTCTAATTTTCCAGAGAGGTTAAAGATTCTGTAGATTAGACCCGTATCTATTTGTATTCCGCTGTCTGTCTTTGGAAGAGTGGTTGATGTTTGCAGATATTAACGATCAGAGGACTAACACTGAATTCTGTCCAAGTCTGGCTTTTCACATTGAGAAGCAGCTATTGTTCGGTAATCCTCCGGATTAACCACCCTCCTCCCCCTCACCCCCCACCCCAACTCCCAGCAGGTTTGGTGAATCCTTAGAAAGTCATCATTCTGCCTTGTAATCACAGGAAATACACATACCCTTTACAGAATAATTAAGATCTGCTATCTTTATAGCATTAACCTTTAAACCTCAGATATTGTCTCTTCTTGTCAACAAACAAACCAACCCATCAAATTCAAAATAGAAATACTTGATTCATGCAATAATACCCAATCATCCTTCTAAAAAGACCAAAATCTAATGACTGTCTGGGATATTGCACTAAGTGGGCAAACGCTGCTCCGTTTCTTTATTCATGAGCTGGTGGACAATTTGAGTTAGTTTCCTAAGACTCAAGGGCTGATTCAAATCCCCTGAAAGACTACATTTTTCAGTAATAGGACCATTGTTGAGGTGCGTACAGTTCATTTTCAAAAATTCAGAGTAATAATATGACTGTTCATTGCAAAAGGCTCTGCAACCCGGGGATCTTTTACTGTACTGTTCTTAGTAATTTAAGTTTTTTTGTAAGCCATCAGTCATTTCATGTTGAAAGGAAAGATTCCGCAGAGATGTAATTTATGATTTGACATGAAGTCTTTAAGAAGTTTCTTTGCACATTTTGATTCAATCATTCACACCTGCAGGGACTGAGCTGCAGGTCCAGGAGGCAGCTGAAGTTCCAGTTTGATCTCATTTGCTTTAAAGGGAGAGCACACGTATTTTCAAGTGGGGTTGTGCAAAGTTCTTATCCATAGTCAGTGTATTACTAACAGCAGACGGTGATCAGTACACTACTGCTGCTGTGAACAAGGTCAGGAGAAAAAACATATTTTAGCCACATAAAAAACGCTCACCTAAAAAAGAAAAAAAAAAAATCAATATCTGTTCAAGTGTACGCTATATTACTTTTTTTTTTTACCACCTTACTTTGCTGTCAGACCGACTTTTACTTCAGCACTATCCAAACTTCTACATTCCTACGCATAAATTCAAGTGCACAGTGCACTATATTACGCCGCAGTTCAGCTGTTTGGATCAGAGTTACAGCAACACAGTCAAAAAAACCCACAAGCAGGCGCCGTCTTTGAAACCTTCAGAAAGGTGAATTTTTGATTTCAGCAACTTTCTGACCCAAACAGCTGATCCATGGTGCTAAACATTGCGAGGCACAATTTGAAGCTCTGTGGTTAGTGCCAAAGAAAACAGCTGTCTGGCTGCAAGGTAAGGCGGTGAAAATATTCTTAATATAGCGTGCACTTAAATGGGTATTGATTTTTTTCAAGGTGGGCCTGTTTTATGTGGCAAAAACATGTTTTTCTGCTGACCCTGTCCACAGCAGTGCGTAGCTCTACCTCTGTGCCTGGATCTGAGTCTGCTTGTCCAAACTGGGGGCGTAGGAAACACTCTGACTATGACTACATGTACCTTATAAAACCTAACCTACCTAAAAATACCCAAACTAACCCTTTAAACATAATGAAAATATACCCTAAATACACTAGGAGCTTTGATTTATGACTAAATGTGGAATGACATCCATCTGTAAATACACATAAACTGTCCTTTTTTATTAGCCATGTGAGCTGTATAGCTTAATCGATGTGTCAGTCATTCAACCACCTCGGTGCAGACTATATATTCTTATGCTAACACACAAGATAGTGACCATGGTAAACAGCATGTTCGCATGTTTTTCTAGAGCAGTCAATAATAAAGTGGTTTGATGGATTAAATCAAATCTTTTCTGAACACCTTATTTATTTACAATTGCTGTGAGTGAGTGTGGCAACTTACGTCTGGTGGTAAATTGATGTATAATTATTCATACCCTTCAACAGATTACAAATGATCCATTGCTCATTTAGAATGATGGATTGGTGACTTATATCTTTCCTCCCTATTTCGCCATCATCGGACGCATCCATCAAGCAACTGTTCTTTCTCTTGACAGGCTGAAACTGTGATCTTTCACGGTGATCAAAACTCTCACCAACCGTTACTTCTCTCTGTCCCCATAAATGACCAGTGAAGCATCAGTAAATCACTGCCCGGCAGTCATAACTTGTGCCGCTACCTTTATAAGGACTTCTGAACCTGCCTTGGCTGATGCATTTATATGCGCTTTATGTCAGGGAAATCTTTTACCTGTGAGAGGTGGACATGAACAGCAGTGCATACTTCTAGAGACACTAAGAGGTTTTTGTTTTATAACAGACACAGACAGAAGGTGAATGTTCATCGTTTAGGCCATTATTACTAATGATAATTACAACATTGTCCTCCCCAAGTTAATTTCTAAGCTCTGGGAACGTGGAAGAAGAAGAAACACAAGCAATCAAACTATCAGACAGGTTTTGTACAAACCTTGAGGTTAGCCAAACTTACTTAGAAGAGAAAACAAAAATGAACAGAAAATGACTTGTTGCAACCATCCATCATGGTTTATCGACTGTCTCCTGGGTTCAACTTTGATCTACCGTAGTTTTCTCAGTGTTTCTGTGTAATGAAGGATTATTACAGACATTTTAGGGGCACTCACTTCAAATAATCTGGTTAAACTGTTGGCTTGTTTACAACCTGTCTGATTTTCTTATTTTTCCTGCCCTATCTGACTTTGTTCCAGCGGAGTTGGCGTGTTCTCAAATTTGGCGGTATAATTTGGTGAATGCAATGTTATCACTGATAGAAATGATGATCAAAAGTATGAAAATAGAATTGAAGTTATGATAAATCTGTGTTATCTTTTAATCAAGGCCTCAACAGTCTCTAAAAGAACCAGCTTCTTTAGCTGCAACAGCTGCTGTAAACTCAGAAAGAGTAATGAGCTCTAAGTTGCAAATCTTTCTTCCTTCAGCTCTTTAACTCAATCTTCATTTTGCGTGTGGTGGCTGTGGAGGGCGCATTCAGGGAACGCCATCCCTTCTTTCACGCTTCTCACTCAGACGCATCATTTGTCATCAGGAGACACTTAATTTTTTCACTGTTGATTTATGTGAATTCTCAGCATTGAGGTGTAAAGGTGGACAGTTTACCTTTAGCACAGTGGATCCCAGCTCCAGACCCACCAAGACCGTCCTGTCCACCAACTCAGCTATCCTGGGGTCGGCCACCTTCAGGGAGTCCTGAACCAGGTCTGTGACATCCACCTGCCAGTCAGGCCCCAACATGGTGATGACCTGGTCGGTGCCCTCCGTAGAGGTGGTGTGGAACTGGGTCAGCACCTTGACGAGAGCCCGCTGGTACTGCAGGGTGCAGCCCCGACTCACCCGGCGCTCATCATCTTCGTCATCTGCATCGCTGTCTCTGGTGCTCCTTGTATGGAGAGAAAAGGGGGGAAAAAAAAGAATCAAAACTGAGGCTAAAAATGTGTTAGATATCCATATGGCGTCAAGGATGCAGAAAATAAAGTAGCGGTGCTATATTAAACATGAACATTGTGGGTGCCAATTTTTGGCAGCTGTGCAAGGTATAGCTACGTGACATGATGTCAAGGACCTACTTTGGTATTAAACTGTTTTAACAGACACACAGGTCTCTCAAATTCACAGTGCCTAATGTCTACATAGAGAGCGAGCAGTGAAAAGGTTTGTATCCTGGCACATATTTCAGCGATAACGACAGAGAGTGATGGTCTAATTATTATTTCTTTAAAAATTCAATAAAAATAAAGAAATGCACTGAATTCCACAGCAAAACAAAAGGCCAGTTTGGCACGAAATTGGCAAATTTATTGTGGTGAAGTACTGAGATTTCAGTCCTCAATTGAATTCATTTGTTACTGAAAAAAAAACATCTACAATCACAGATAATTTCTAAAGGCTGTTGAGTACTTAGGAGGTCTGTTTTCCTCTCACAGGTAAATCGGCCTGAATGTGTGCATATGTTGCATACAGTAAATTGTAATAATACATGCCTGCAATGACCCTACAGCGCAATACTTTCTGTATCAATGAGTGTTGCCTAAAGTACAAGTTTTCTCTGAAAAAGGTCACCCCAGCAGCTCACAATGAAACATGCAGTCAGTGCTAAGCCTCAGACAGTCAATGTATCAAATCATGCCTGATCATTTGCTTCTCATATAATGCCAACGCGCTCCGACAAAGTCAACAACAGTTAACTATAGTACAATTCATCAAGTCGCATGAGGCTGCTGTAGGCGATTATTTGCTATTTGCACAGCACAAGTCAGCAGATTAGAGGACGTAACGCACATTAGCTACGCACATTAATTGATGCCTATGGCTGTGGAGCTTTCTGCAAAAAGAGGAACTGAAGTGAAACTCTTGAGAAGAAAAACTTCATGCCGGAGATTTGGCTAAATGTATCTAGAACTGGCCACCAAAAAAAAAAAGATGGAGAAGCCCTCATTAAAAGCGTTAAAAAGTTAAAACTGCCACCAATCATAACTTGTCACTTCTTTAAACTGAGCAGCTGCTGCTAAATTATGCTAAGCACTGTGGCATGATGCTACGTCTCAATTTGTGCCTTCTGTTCTCAAGGGTCTCTACTCATTTTATAATTTGACATCATAACATTGATGAGAAAGTCGGCACCACTCCACACAAATCCATCACGCTGACTGTTCTGATGTTGCGGCGATGTGGAAAAAGTCCTCCGAGCCAGCAGGGAAGGACTGAAAGGCACCAAAAAGCAGAGTTTTGGACTATTGCCCTTCTTATTTCACAGGAGCCCTGGGCAGCGGGGTTAAACATGCCAGGTGCATCCCCCACCGAGTGCAATCTGCTGTACAACAAGATGTATGAGTTACCCAACTTCCCTCAGCAGGCTTGACAATCTGCCAGTTCCCACTTAAAAAGCGCTCCTCTGCTTAATCTTTGCTTTGAATTAACTATCTGAATGACTTGAGATTCAGGAGAGGCAGTGGGGCTGTCAGCCACCGACAAAGCGTATATCCTTACCCACTGATTCAAGGAACAGGTCTGATTATTAGGCTAAGCACTTCTGTCCTGGGGTCTCATAAACGCTTAGAATACACTCACTCAACAGCAAAATGCATTGTTGCGTGTACGTTTCCACCTGTTCCACCTACTGGGTTTGATTATTAATTCATCTTCGCATGCTACCTCTCCACACCTCATCATTGCAATACTTCAGCACACTACTATAACTTTGCTCTGGCAGGTTATATGATATTTAGGAACAAATGGGCCTCCCATAAGGCTGCCATGGGTCATTGGAGGCACATTCAAGCAACTTTTTAACATCTTTTCATAAACCTCTTTCCCACCGATTAAGCTCGGGTCACGGACTTGTCACTGCTGGGTCTATGGAATTTCCTTGAAATGAATAAAAAAAATGCAAAACTCTTTGACAGCCACTGTGTGATTATGTAATGATGGGCCAAAGAGAAGATGAATCCAATACTATGGAAATTATTGCCTTGACAGGTAAAAGCTACGGAGGTGGGGAGTGACTGTCTGATTACATTAGTCAGTGCAGTGATGTGTTGCATTAGTACAGTGGTTCTCAAACTTCTGTGTGCTTGTCTTAAAAGGCCATGAAAAGTTCACACCACCCCACCTAACACTTTTTTTTTTTATCAGTTATTAACAATGACAGTGCAAGGAACTGATGAAAAAAAGATCCAAGTTGAATTTAAGCAAAATAAACGTCGGCAGGATTGTATCAGTGAAGTCTTGTTTGTTTATTTCCCCTACATAAATCATATTACTTTTTCATCCACACCCCCTTGCAGTAACTGTCATAAAACAGTGTAGACCAGTGCATAGGATTGAGCGGCATCTAGCGGTGCAGTCCCTGATTGCAAACAATGTCTCACCCTCTCCTTCTTAGTCTAAAGGAGAAACTACAGTGGCCATGAAACAGGAAGAAAATACACAAATGAAAACATAGTTCTAAATATTATATTTAATTCCTGCCATATTCTGTACATAGAGCCCCCTAAATCTGAGCTGCTGGACAGTTTCTGCGCATGAGGACTGAAAGGCCTCTAAAAGTTGCATGTTTGTAGCATGAATAGCCTTTAATGAGTTTTTAAAATTCAGACTGTCGCTTTAGGGAAATCATTAGGAAAATTGTTCACACGGTTTATTATGTATTACTCCAGTGGATACTGGACCATTTGACACATTTTTGTTGATGGGAAGTCAAATTAGATTAAATTACTTGCAGGAATAAATGGCAATTTATCACAAAATCAGGATCAAATGAACACACAAAAAAAATACACTTAAAATAAATCGTGTTGAGAATAATCATTAATTTAATGAGCTGTTACTGTAGCAGTTAGCAGTGGAACTTCACAACAAGGTTCTTTCTGTGTGAAGATTTCTTTCTGGGTTTTCTACCAAACTCCAAAAATAGGTGAATTTGAGACACTAAGTAGTCAATGAGTGTGAATATAAAGTATTATACAATATATAAAGTGTTAATCTACATGTTTGGGTGAGCTCTATTGATAGATCAGTGATCTGTCCAGTGTGCACCCTGGCCTTAAACTGAAACAGGATATTGGATGGATGAATGTTTGCTATTCATGCTGATACCATCATATATGAGCTTAGAAACTTCAGAAAGTTACATATTTGTCACATGAACAGCTGGACTTTAATTAATTTTTAATGTGGATTTAAAAAAAATAAAATAAATCTGGGAAATTCTGAGTGAGACTGGATCATTTTTTTTTACTGATTTTATGTCAAATGAAATACACAGAAAAAGAAATTTGTCAGCCAGGTTATTTTAGGTGAGGCTTTGAGACAACTAATGGACAACTAATCTAACAGAAAACCTGTTAGACATTAGTGATGAGTTTGAAACAAGCGGGTCTTTATCAGGCAGTGAGGCTCTAACAGAAAGACATTACTGGGTGCATTAAGTTGTGTTTTTATTATTATTTTTTAAAAGCATCAATTTTATGCACTCGTCAGTCTTCAGATTTTTGGCTTATTCTGCTTCTGCACAATGTCTTCTTTCAGACAAGGGTAAAGAAAATACCCAAAATACACATTTAGGTGTTTACTTCACTAGATTTCACCAAAATTATAATAGCATTAAATAATGCCTTGTTTGCCCATTGAGATTTTATTATAGATATTTAATATTTAAGAAAAACTTATTCTTAATGTAAGTACTCAACATTTCAAGGAGATATCTATCTATATATGATACATACATATCTCAAAGCAAGTTTTTTTCTCAGACAATCAACAGCAGACCAAATCATCAATGATGTCTATAGGTAACTTGATACAAAAAGACAGTGAACAGGGAAACTAACCTAAACCTGATCTTAAGTATGGGCACTTTTCCAGTTCACATTAGCTCTCTGGTCTGATGGATGTCATCTGGACTTCATTCTGTGGGCTTCTGTGTGTTGGAGACTGACAGTGCAGCTTCGGGACATGAAGTTGCCGCTGTTGTTTGGTAAGCAAGTTAACACCACGGCTGACGCTGAGACTGCACACACAGTTACTCATTCAGTTAAAGGTAGAGAAAAACCCAATGAGACAGTAAGGCTCTCTCTGTCTCTGTCAAGGAGTTTCACAACTCTTGGCTCAGGTCAGTGAAAGTTTACCTTCCTGAGTCTCTACCTGAAAAAATAAGGTTGATATTTTTTTCCCCCCTCTCCCCCAGAAGAATATTGTCTGTTCTTATTAGAGTCTCTGATACAAACGTACAAGTTGAAGCTTCAGTGCACACGGTCTGCCCGCCTGATTACACTTTCTTTCCTTTTTTAGCGCATGTTAGTGGATAATGCAGCCAGTGAGCAATTCTTTTGCACTGTAGCAAAGGCCCACTGCAGGCCAAGAGACCTTACTGCACATGGAGGTTCAGAATGTGTCATGTAGGATGGAGAGACTGCAAGAGAAAGGAAAATAAAAGAACTGAGGCGAGGGAAAGCGTGTGGGAGGTTAGAGGCTGTGTAAAAGAGAGTCAGAGCTCTTGTGAGAGGAGGGAAATAAGCAAGATAAGTTAGCGATGGGAGGATTGAGATGAGATAATAATAATAACAATCACCAAGTAGAGGAGCTTTAGCAAAGTCTGGCGCGGATAATCATCCTGATTTAGTGTTATTGGAGGGTGTTCGAGATGACTAACGATATTACTTTGTGGTATTATTTACAATGCCTTGAAAGCTTTTGAAAACATCATTTAATTCATTATCACAGCACTTCATAATGACTGTAAACAAACAAGACTAAGGTCAAGGCAAGGCAAGGCCTGCTATCTCGTGCCAATTCTACTGTTAGGACTCAAAATTAAGATCACGTCTCGTAAATCCTACCGCAGTCTGTCCATTCTCTCCCTCCCTGGCATGCTGGTACAGTCGAGTTTGCCAGTCTTGTAGGTAGTTGTTGGCAGTCGTCTTGTTTTGCTAATGGCAGACGTCCAGGTTGTTGTTTTACAAGTCAGAATGTAGTCTCAGGTCTTGATTCGCAAGATCAAGTTCCAAGTTCTAAACTTTGGGTTTAAGTCTTAAAAGTTAAAAGTTAAAAGAGAAATGATCAGGAGTAATATTACCAAAACCTACATGTGAAATTCATGTTTTCATACGTAAAATGTTGCACAGATTCAGACAGTTTCATTGGTTTAATCCCACAAGGGATGACTGTGATGCATTCTGGCTGCACCACAGCTGCTAAATCTGATCGTGACCTTTCTAGACAATGCTCCTGCCTCCCAGAAGTGGCTTTCTACTCTGATCTGTGGGTAATACTCAGCTGTTTTATTTTTGAAGGACACTGTAACCAGCATAGCACAGAGCAGACTGAACTGGCCAGGAAGCCAGAAACACAGAAACAGCGAAGAATCCAGTCGCTTTTCAAAATAAAACACTCAGACAACCTCTCAATCTTAAAAACTGACATAAGGGAAACTATTCAACTAGATAACCTGCTTGACAGAAGCACATAAATCACATAAAATGACCAAATGTGAGCAAGTTAACAATGTCTAGCAGATAAAATGCTCTTCTTCTGAAACACCCCCGGTGGTATATAAATCTACACCAAGAATGGACCAAAAAAAAAACACTGCAGCCACAACATCACAGAGCTATGCCAACATGTCTAGCAGCAAACAACAGCAGCAGCTTTCTTTACAAATGACATACCAGATGAACTCAGGTTAGGTGTCCATTTCACGTTTGTTCCTGGCAAAACAAAGTGAGATATTAAAAAAAAAATGTCAAGCTCCACTTCTAAGTCAACATGGATAAGAAGTCCTAGAGACACTCTACACTCTTTAAACTCCCTACATTTCCATAGCAACCGAGCAAACTCAGCCCGCTGATGAGGACCGTAATCTATGTCAGGCGAAGGCTTCAGAGCAAATGGACCTTGACTGGAATAGTTTTGTGAATGATGTGTCACATGTGATGTCTTGCATTTAATATCTGAAAACAACACATGCCTGTATGTGAATATATTACATGTGATGAATGTGCTTTTTTGTGACGGGTTTATTACTCTTGCAGACTTGGTGATTCATGTACAGCCTCGGCATCAACACTTTGACAACAAGTACAAACACCCTGAAATAAGATGCGGGCTGTTTTCATAACCGTAACAAAATAAATGCTGCTGAATCAATCAATCACGAGGCGCAAATATAAGCATGAATTAATCCATTTCCTGTCAAGTAAAATGTCTTTTAGGATATGAGAGGTACACGTTACATAACTTGAACCCATACATCTGGGTTGTATGGTTATTAAACCAAGCTGCGATACTGCTACAGCCATGGATCAGGGAACAAAAACAACAACAACAAAAAAATAATCTATATCACACCCATCAAAAGATGTGTCCAACACTACCGCCAGGAATATCACTGAAAACAAGACTCCTGTGGGAAGGCCAGTCTAGTCAGCATCAAAGGCTTTAATAGTCTTCATGTGGCACCATCAAGAATGATGGCAGCCGTCTCTTTCTGCAGTTGCCCGATGCTGCAAAGAACTACAGGAAAGAAAAGAAAATTACACGCACCCAATAAATCCAGATGATAGCATGCAAGAAAGGAGTGAATTCCTCTGGCCTGGCTGTGTGACAATCATCACAAGCTAAAATAGCTCACATGGGGTCTTTGATGGCTGTTTTCATGAAGGCACAAGGGAAGTTTTATACGCATAGAAAATGGGTTGGAAGAATTGAAAAGATACATATTTGGAGAAAGGAACTTAAAAAGCACACCAATTTGCTTGAAAAAAACTGGTCTACCTATTTATATTCGGGTTGACAAACAAAGGTAATATCGTTATAAAAGAGTTATAGCATATGAGGTTGCCCGTGTCCCTTAGGGCCTTGTAAACAAAGGACAAACACCATTCAGAAATAACAAGGTCTGAACATCTCACAAATCTGATAAAAGCACATATATGATTCCTCATCTACAGGGTTCTACTCTAATAGTCTGGGCCTTTTACAGTGAATGAAATGAATGAATGGTGCTAAAGTGGGGATTTAAGACACATTTTACATGTCAAAATAATATACCATCTATAGCCCATTATAGCCCATTGGGGATCTTTGAAAAATAAGTCTCTGCAAGATGTTTTCCAAGCAGTCTAGGTCATTTGAAATACCTTAATTCTTCAAACAACTGCTTAAACACCCCATTTGTATTCAGGTTGGGTAGAAATGGATTTGGTCTATGGTGATGTACTCCAGCAGCGACGACAGCAGCCACCCGCGTGAGTGTTAATGCTCCCATTAAACATTTCCTAAATGAAGGGTTGTGGGCCTGTTTGTTACTGCTGCATGCATGACAAGAATGCTGAAATATTTTAATGAGCTCAGGTTCTTTAACCTAAGAGCATATTTTTCATCAGGGTCCTGGCTTGAGCAACCTTAATCTCCCACTAGTGCCATTTTTCCACATCTTAAGGTGTTATATTTTTTTTAACGCTTGGAGGCAACAGCTCTTTTGCTTCTTTATTGCCTGCTGGATTTCTCATATCGATAGAAAAGCTACTATAATATTGACATGAAGACCACACAAGTGGCATTTATCCATTTATCCCTTAAAATGTAGAAAGAACCATATCTACACTATGTATTTTCAGTGATATTGTGTGAACTTGAAGGCTATACACTATAAAAAAAAAAAAAAAAAGAAGAAGAAGAAGGAAAAAAAGCCATCACCGGTACAATTCATACTACCTACATTTAAAATGTAGATTTATTATACATAATTAACAAGGTTCAAGATTTCGAGGACATATTATTTCCTGTGAAAGTGAATCTTTATGGCTGTAATTGATTGAATTAAATTGTTACTGAAGTAGATTTTTATTTTCTTAACATTTAAATACGTGACACTAACATGAATTACTTAATGTATTTGGTGATTAAACATGAAACGCTTAATTTTATTTGTTAAAATTGTTTTAATACTAAGCAATTCAATGCAATGCACACAAAAAGTTTAAGAGAAAGAGTTTAAGAGAGGCCATATTGTCACAGAAACAGTGTTGCAGCTTTTTGGAAGTACAGCAACAACAACAGCAACTCTGACCATAATTTGGAGTTTCTAGTAACACCACAAAAACCCTCCGTCTTACTTCAAAAACATCATTATTTATCTGAAAGTACCACCAATATTCATTGGAAAAAGCTTACTGTGTGGTTGCTCAAAGTCAAATTAAGTCTGCATCTCGCATTTGTTGTATAAAATGTTTTCAGATGGTGATGACACAAACATGACAACCTTGTAGATCAATTTGCACTTGAGAGCTTCATTCTGCAGGGTACATTTCTGCTATGTACCTGAGACAGAACACCTAATTGGAGCAAAACAAGCAACAACACATAAAATCCTGGATAACAGAGAAAAGGCTAGGCTGATTTTTGAAGACTGCAGGCTTCCATACTCTTTGGATAATGAATCCTTGGGTAATCATGCACAAAAATAGTACATTTAAATTTTCTAGTGCCCCTAATGCATTCTGGCTCTGTTGCTTTTACCATAGGGTACAGATAAGAAAAGAAAATAGAGCTTCAGTATACTCCTTTG
Organism: Protonibea diacanthus; assembly: GCA_028641955.1. Classification (NCBI taxonomy): domain Eukaryota; kingdom Metazoa; phylum Chordata; class Actinopteri; family Sciaenidae; genus Protonibea; species Protonibea diacanthus. The sequence goes on from CM053990.1 coordinate 15,275,103, forward strand.
AAACATGCTATTATAGGAAATGCACAGTGCTGTTCAGGATTAGTGCAGCTTGGGTTTTACTTCTGTAGTTCATATGTTGCAGGCACATATTGGTCATTTGTCCTATTGAGTGGTTGAGGAATGTACTGCTACATCTACTACCTGTGGCAAAAAACATGTCACTGGTCAGATGATCAGACATGGATGCTGAGCAAAAATGAAAAATGAACGCTATAACGCTCAGGGAAACTGTGTGCGCACAAATATTATTGTAGGGTGATCGTTATAAACCGATATCTGCATATGAATGCTGAACTCTGGCATCAGAAACATTCTGGTTTCGTGTGTAGTGCGATGTGTAGTCCTTGACTAATCAGCCAGGCTTAGACTGCATGCAGGTAAATGGTTTGCGTAGAAAGCACAAAAGGTGTAACGCATTGGCCAAAACGCAATGTTGCTTTTTCAAAAAGATTTCTGCATTCACAAGAAAATCTTTATAGAAATGAGCCGAAATGTATCTTTTTTTTGTCATTGTTGAGAATAAAGCTACTAAATAGACTTCACCCTGATATCTTTCATTCATTTTCTGGATAACCAGTGGCTACTTCGAAGCTCTAATCCACTGGCCATTGTCCCCAGAGAATGGGTAACAATCTTAAAGTTAATCTTTCTGATTTGGTTATTTTTGGTTTTGGTTTTTGGTTTTATTTTTGGTATTTGTCTGATCTTCCGACTGATCACGTGTCTTGTCCCTTCTGACTTCCCCCTTTGTTGATATTACTATATTCCCAAACCTTAGAATTTGGCTCTGTGAATACAATGCAGTATTATCATGCAGGTTGAGGCCAAAGTTGACCAAAGTGCCCTACCTTCGGTCGGGCAGAATGGGAACCCTCCAGCCTTTGATGAAACTGAGATTGTTGTCAGAAAGTTCCACCTGCAGAGGAAGTTTGGGCACCCAGACGGTCAGCTCCAGTGGCGCGCTCAGGTGCTCGTAGCTGAAGATGACCCTTGCGTTCATGGATCCCCGTGTCTCCTTCCCATTGACGAACACATAGTCGCAATTCATGGACACCTAGGACAGATCAGGGTCAGAAGTCAGCCCATCTATATGGTAATGGTCACATCTGTGGCAGAGAAACTAAGTGATATGTGATGATATACAGCGCAGCTGTCAGTGCCCCAATTCATCACAGAGCATTTCAAGGTTCATAGTTTCAGGAGAGCAAATACACAGTAAGGATCTCTTAGGTATGTGATATGTGAAAGTTCAGGGCACATAAACTATATCTGCCAATACCTGCTTTTCAAGAATCAGCCAAATTTGCAAAACAAACCCTATAAATATGTCATTCGTGGCTTTACTTGCCTGGTTTTCAGATATCAGTGAAAACAGAAACTTGTCCTTCCAGAAACAACATCCTGGTTACGCTGATATATCTCAAAACCTATGCTCTTGAAGCCAAAATGATCTCCATGAATAGATACCGCTACCTTTTTTTTTTTTTTTTTTGTAAATTGCTTAAAATACTCCTTAAAATGAGGCTGTATGTGAATATTTATCACGCTGCAGACTGTGTGCCACTAAGGCTCCAGAGCCGGCAGGTTTTCATTGCACCCTACAGACTCTCAGGCCTTGATGGCACAGTAAGAAAACCACTGTTGTAAACAGTGGTTATTGGCTGTGGGCTGTTCTCTAATCTGATTTGCATCTTTTATGCAGTCAAATTAGTGCTTCTAAGTAACCCAGTGTTGTTAAGCATGTACAGTGCAAATTAGGCATGCAAACCACGTCTTAACCCCACCACCTCTCATGCCCATTCGCTGCATAATGATCTATGAACAATTATACAGACACATACAGTAATATGCTAACAAAACCTTTTAGGCAAACACATAACTCACATGATGCACAGGCTGACAGCAGTGTGACATTTCATATGAACTTTAGTTCATAACACCTACACGGCACATTAATAAATATATTCACACATTTCAGCTCTCATGTGACACTCATGTAATGTGATATAATTCATGACAAAGCAATGACACGTAGCATGAATTCAATATATGGAAATTTCTAAATTTAAGTCTTAGCAAATGCCATTTTTAACTTAAAACCATTCTTTAGCTTTCCCATCTAGTCAAAAACCTCCAGCTCAATTTGAATTATCATAAATACTTGTCCCCCTCTAACACTAAATTATTAACTGCAATGGATCTGGAGGGCTTTGCTTTTGGGCTCCCATCGAAGATTTATCTAGTGGTGGGAGGTAGCTGGCATTGTAATCAGAGGATCTAATCTCCCGCAAATGGAGGTCGGGCTGGCCAGTCTTCTCAGGGCTGGGGATTCATCATAACTGGGAGGAGGTCTGGGTAATATAATTCCCCCTCTATGTAGACAGGCCAGAGCAGGCGGAGGGGGCGGGGGGATGTAAGGACTTCTTAAGATGACAGTCTTTCCCTCTGGTTCAGTTAATGCAATTTTGCAGGGTTTGACCTTATGGGCTACCACAGTATCCAGCTTTTGTGCGTTATTGTTCTGTCTGCTCGTGTGCAGTCTTATCAGTAGGAAGCCAGTTACAAAAGAAAGAAAAATAAGTACCTCTCCACCTTGATTAATCAAAACATGGCTTGCATATAAAAGTGAGTCATGTACATCTGGCTGACATGTACTTCCTTCAACCCTAAAGACACATGCACACACGCACACACACACTGAAAACCAGCCCTAGCTGCAGTGCTGCTTCATCTCCTGCAGCTATTGCTGCTGATAAACTTGGCCGGCTAATTGCAAGTCAAAAGCTGTTAGCAACTCTGGGTATCAGTAGCCCTGTGGGGGCTTGCTGAGGAGGGCTTTCACACACTGAGCCGCCACATGCCGTCACACTGTTGCTAATGCGCTGTGGCATCTTCCATGGTGCCAGCAGATTGCCTGGGTGGAGACAGATCATCAGGACAAGTGTTGCCTCACACTGGTCACATGATGAGTGACAGACTGGCTGGGTTAATAAACGTGAAGACACCTATGGACCTTTCACACATTTATTGGATGAAATTAAATGAATGTATTTTCCAAACAGTTCCAATAAAGGCAGCAGCTTCTGTCCTTCAAGCAAGCTACGCTTTAATGGCATTTTATTATGATGTGACCATTCAGGTGCAGGCACATCTAATGCGGTAAATTCTGTGTTCATCCACATGCTGAGCCAATAGAAGTTAAACACATTTGTTCACATAATCGAGTGTGGAAATAGAGCCAGGATTTTATTCCATCTTGAGCAGTCAGATTGCTAAAACATATTTACTGCCATCACATCATTGGCTCATTATTTACACATGACCCCTTCAAGGGGTATTTCAGTAATTCAGTATTGAACATCCACAAGGTTAGGGGTCCAAATCGAGCAGAGGCAGACAAAAACACTGGAATACATTTCCCATAATGCAACACCAGAGCATTTTTCACTAGACTTTCCTGCCGAATAAATACACACATATCTCCAGCCCGTTTGTAGCACAGGCTGTTGTTGAACCTGCAAAGTGTTTTTGGGCAACAGAAACAGGTTAGAAACACATTTATCTATCATGATTTTTAAGCTGATGTGGCAAACTTGTTTTTTTGTTTTTTTTTTTATTTTTGTTTCTTTACACACACATAACTACTATCAAACTATCAAATATCATTAATTTGGAGTCATGTTTATGGCCACCTTGTAATTGTAAGTCCAATATTATGTCTCTTCTAGCTCTTAGAGACATGTTTACTGATGATGAGGATGGGAAATTAGGCTGTAATTCATAATTCACAGCTTCATTAATAAAACAGTAATCTGTCTGACTAAAATAAGCAGAAAATCAACAAAAAAAATCCATGATGTGAGCAAGAATGTGTCATTGCAGTGGAACAATAATGTCTCTCATGCCATTTAGTTGTTTCCTCTGCTAGACAACTGCAGATTCCCAGACAGCACAGTACATATTTTTTAATTTATGGAGTATGTTGGACATTTAGCTTGTATTTGACAGCAGTAAAGGTCAGGAGAGAAAGGGCAATGACATGCAAGAAGCAGGACTAGAACCCCAGTTGCCACGGTTACATGGTATGTGCTGCAGATCTGCAGAAAAAAAGATCTTTACAGAAATGGTAAAAAGGGAAAAATAAACAAAACCAGATGCAGAAAAAGGGTTCAGACTATTTTTCCCTGTTGGAGTTGCAATTATCTCACAGGTGGTCAGAAATAAACACTCAGCTGGGCTTCTTAAAACGGCTTCTGTCGCACACAATCTACAGAAAGTCAGGTGATTTTCAGTGTCACGTTTCAATGTCAAAGACACACATGACAAAGAATAAATCGAGGCAGAAGATAAATTGAGCCATCTTGATGACATTCCTTGTATCTCCAAATAGAAACCTCAATTATCTAGGACTTTATTTTCAAATTTAAATATTCACTGAATTAATTGCCAGAGCGTTCTGCCAAATGGAGTTTCCAGTTAGGGATAACATATGTATTAAATGAACACTGAATGCAAGCTGACATATGGCTAGCATTACTGGGATTGTGTCTTGGAGCTGTTGTGAAGCTTTTCTTCGTGTGATGGATGTACACTGGCTTCAAGAGCAGTGCAACCAATGAGTTCATTTAGCTCTGTTAGCTAAATGAGCCAGCCCCCATTAGCCTGTTGTTTGTAGGATTAATGATGTTGAGTGTGAGAATGATATGTTGTTCTGGAAAGCTGGGACTTTGGAGCCTCTTGGAAACAGTTTGAATGTAATTTAAAAAAAATAATTTTAAGAGAAAATCCTCATATTTTCACAGTTCCAAGCAAGTATCTGTATACTAAAGGCTGAATATAATAGGATTTGGTTTCCATTCATCTCAAACGACCCCTCGTTAGTCCTACCCATTTTTGATCTGTGTTGCAATAACAGGTGTCAAATCGGACAGAACCTTGGTCAACTTTCTCCTTTCTGGTGACCTGCTACTTGCTGCCTACTGTAGTTGCTAGCAAAATGGTGGCTAAATGGGTAACTAATCCACGCCAATCAGTAAATAGCTGTATATATCCCTGTATTATTAACACAGACAAGCTTGCATGTGGTATAACTAAGTACAGGGAAGAAGAAAGTTGACCGAGGTTTGCTCAACTTTTACTGGCGCACATAGCAAAAACGTTTGATAGCTAGGAAGGGTCAATTATAAGGTGAAGGTAGAACTTTCACAGACCTCAGCAAATAAAACCACAGCTACATTATATGGCCAAAAGCAGTTGCAGTCAGCATTCCAGTTTATCTGAGGTCAGCGCTCTGTGTAGGCCAGTCAAGTTCTTCCACACCAAACTGGGAATACAATTTCTTTACGGATCTGGCTTTGTGCGCGAGGGCTTTGTAATGTTGAAACAGGAAACGGCCTTACCCAAAATGTTGCCACAGAGTTGGAAGCTGTAGCATTAAAGGTTAGCCTCAATGGGAACTATGTGATCTAGTCCAAACAGCCCCATAGCAAAATGTAGATCTACATACATTTGGTGATGTAATATATCTCAAAGGCTTGGTTTTGTTTTTGCTATTTGAGTGAACAAAACCTTTTAAAATAAGGCGTTATGCATATTTACTACAAGAAATTTGAGTTATCTCATCAAATTGCAGATGTCACCAATGACATTCTTACAGTACCTCTTCCCCTACATAATTACTGCTGCAACTTCAAAAATCATTATAACCACTTCCATCCTGAGCTGCAGGAATGCTTAAGCAAAACGAGAGCCACCCCTCGTGTTTTTAGCTCATCGCTTGTCTTTTAGATGCTTAATTTGGAGTTGCATCAAAGGTATATGTGTCACACTAATAATCAAGTGTGGCAGTGATAAAGGAGCCTGCAGTCCAGTACAGTATGTGTGCAGGATGACTACAGGCATGAGATGTGATGTGAGTACACAAGGCCTTATCTCTGTCTTCAGACAGGTTATATGAGTCACAATGCTAGGGGAGAAAATAATCAGTGGGGGGATGGGGGTTGGTTTCTGTTACTCGTGATGGCCGGCAAGTCCCCCCTACCCCCTGACACACTCTCACAACCTCCTTTTTTTCCCCCCTTTGCTGGCTTGTACAACTAGGGTGCCTTAATAAATGTTCCTGCACACACATACACACACACAGCAACAACTGTGCACACAGAGGACAGGCTTATCTGCTATAGGCTCTTGATGCACACTGCAGCTTAGTTATTTCCGAAGAAGAAAGAACTAAAGAAATAAATAAAAGTTCCAGTAAAGGGAAAAAAAAAAATGACAGCCTCTCACCTATTTTTACTCTCAAAGTTGGTGGGAAAAAAAAAAAAAAAATACAAACGCCTGTGGGCTGGCAAACATCTAAATGAGAAGGAGGCTGGGCTGAAAATAAAGCATTATTCAGGGAACAAGTCTTGGAAATAATTTTAGTTTAAATGCTGTTTGAGTTGCAGTCTCAAGTCACAAGGCCAGCAGGAGATATGACAAGGTACTGGAAAGCTTTGTGCTATACGTATTTTGCACCACTCATCTAAAGTGCTCAGAATAAGAAAACACAGCACGACTAAAACAAGACAATCTGATTAGAATGGATTGGCGTGACTTTTGGCATGACAGTAATGTATGAGGTATAAAAAAAAAAAAAGCAGTAAGTTGGAAATAATGGACTGCTCCACCTTTGTCGGGCTCACAGTGAATCTTTTATTTCTGTATTCTGGGGCACGTTTTATTGAACTGTCATGACGCATGTATTTCCTGGGCCTGAAGGGCTCATTTTAAATTAGCCTCGAATGTTCAATGGCAGGGGCACTGAAGCAAGCCCACTCAATATCACATGGCCCAGCGCCTTGTCTTTAATGGATAATGAAAAATGATAAACGACGTGCTGAGGCCAGCCATCCCAATGCAACACCTGTTCTTTTCTATTGACGCCACAATACAATACACCGCAACTGGAACACCTCCCACCTTAAAGAAACACGTCTATACAGGAAACTCATTGATCTGGGCCGTGCTACGAGTTAAATTCACTGTTTGTTCTCCCTCAGGTATCTGGGTTGCCTTGCAGCGAACATTAGGGTTAGTCCAGTATATCAGAGTGAAAATATATTGGACAGATACTAGTCTTTTAATAAGAACAGACACTGGCCAGTCACAGCTGAAACGATTGAAGTCGGTATCTGATTTGGCTTTATGGCTTTCTGAGCTGTAAAATCTACAATCAAACCTTCCTCACCTGACCTTGAGGTGCTGCTGAACCACCCAAAAAGGATTTCACTAGACTGACTTGACATGATAGTTTTATTATTCAGTGAACAAAAGGCTTCCTGAGTCAGATTGGATTCAGTATTCTTCATAACATAAAATAATATGGTCAAATTTTAAGATTTCTGTCAATGGGGGACAATTCACAAGCTTGACGAGTCAAAGTTGATCGTACTGCGAGTCACGTCTGATCCCTGATGGCTGCTTCCCTGAATTCTGTGACGTCTGTTTATGTCTAATATGGATAGATAGATAATTCTAGGCTATATTTTATACCTGCTTCCAACTGTAATTGCTGCACATGTCCGTAGTGTTTCAAGATGATTCATTACATGTTCATACGGTATCTCTTGTATTCATATCTACCTCTTGCTGTTTATTTATAGACACCTCGATACACTCCCTCCGCACTTAAAGATAGATTTCTGAACTGCAGCGTCTCAGTACTTTTAATCTGTGCAATGACATGATAGAGTTGAATCTAATCCACAATGAAATACACGTGGGCTTGAGTGGGCAGCCAGGACTGTATTCAGAGATTGTCAATAGTAACTTTAACATGGGAGGAATATAAATATATGTGAACTGTTTTAGAAAGAATATGACTATCACTGGCCTGATTCCTCTGGTTAAATCCGTCTTTATCTGGGACAGTAGGTTAAAACACCATGCAGGTGTTCTGATAGACGGGGTGTTGTGGCTTGGAAGATTTGGCCTCTGGCAGAATTTATTTGTTCATAAAATACATGCTGGGACAGATCAACCTCTCTGGTAATTAGAAAGTGGGTGTAAGCAGAGACAAAGCACAATCAAGGTACTTTCTTTTATCATGCTGCCATTTTCACCCTTTGCGCAACACTCTCTTGTGCGTTCAGCACCCCAGCGAGTGTCGAAAAAATGGATGAGAACTTGTATGGAAGTATGCAACACACCTTTGAGAAACCTTATGCTGATGTCAAGCTCGCAAAACAAAAAAAAAAAAAAAAGAATGAAAAGAAATGGCTCATCAAGTACATGATTTCAAACTAAAACTTATATTAACTGTTTTATTTATTCATTCATTTATTTGTTAAAGCTTCATTTTGTAACTTTTCCATCATAACACAGCAGATTTTAAATCATATTTGTTGCTGCACTGATGTATAATAAATGGTGATGGGCGACCATTGTTAACTGTGGAACTTTGTGCGAGAAGTACGTAACACTTTACGGCACTAAGTCACCCATCATTTTTAGGGTAAGGTATTTTTTGAGACATGAAAAAACACGAGGTACTTTTTTTGGGTGCAGTTCAGTGCTAACTTGTCAGTTTCACATAGTTTGTGCAGACTTTTTGTCCGCCACATGCATTCTATAAACGTTTCATTATACTTATGTGATACCCTTACTGTCGTAATGTCATCTTGCATCCCATTTTATAAAGTCTGCTATTGGAAATTGCTATTTAAGGAAAGGTTAGATGAGGAACCTTTTTTTGTTGTTGTTGTATACTTGAATTTTTTGATATACAGTACCAAATATGCTGTTTACTTAATCTAAGGTCACATTACACATTACATAGTCCCATTTAATATAATCAACAGAGCAAAACGGTACTGAGACTTTACAGTTATACAATCTTCCTATAGTGTAATCTATTATGGTTGTAATTGACTGGAGAAAATAATAACGGCGTAATCACAGCCTCTAATGTGCTCTGCAAGTTGTTGTGATCCCACTTTAATTTATTTAATCAACAAACAAGACTTGATATTGTTCTCCGAGCTTGGATTCCTGGTGAGCGCAAGCGGTGATTGTTGCCTGCAACATGGGACACCGGTGTTGTATCTGCCATCAGCCATCAGTGAACAACAAGATGAGGTTGGCTTCATCAGGTGAGCAGAACTCTGTGAACGAGGTGCCTCTCTGACAAACAGTAGGTGTGGTGCTCAAAAAGCCATGTACCGGAGCTTTCACGGCTCCCTTGTAATCATGTTTATTTATCTGTAGAGTTTTATGAACATACACTGATTTTATCTAAGGCATAAAGCAAGAATCAAATCATAAGTACATATAGTGCAGCACAAAATGAAGTTTTTATGCTTTCCTGATGTTGTGCCTGTGGTGCTGGACCACTCCCGACTGTTAGTGGAAGAGTAAAGGGATTACATTTTCTAAATTGGCATCTTCTCCCAGATAAAGAGATTGAGGAAATCAGGTTTACCGTACCTTAACAATGTCCTCGTTGGATGACTTGCACTGCACAAAGGCTGAGACATCAGTGACTGCTCCATTCATCTCTATGGAGACCATTTTGACAGGAATGGCCACAGTGCGTCCGGTCAGAATGGCCGTGTTGATAATCTCAGTGTCCTACGGAGAGAAAAAATAGATATTAATGAAACAGTGGGAGTTAGACGGAGTGATTTTCCTAGATATGTCGTCAGTATTACTGATTTCCACATTTAAAACTATTACCTCTCAGCGGCAGACCGGAACTCATTTCACTGAGATGCCTTTCATTGGATTTCATCAACTGAGATTTACATTTCTAGTACCCTTGTTCACCTAGAGAGCAACTCAAAGTAACTGAAATATGAATGAAGAGGAGAGAATTTGAAGAAAAGTAATCATTTCCACCTTTTTCATTTTAGGAAACACATGTCTGCTTAATGGGGTCCTAAAATGTAAATCACAGCGTCAAGCTTAAATTGCGGACTACATAATACGCTTAACATTTACAGTACTGATCGACAGGATGTGATGCAGCTATCTGGAGTGGAGTATATGTATTTTAAGATCTGATTTTATAACCGCAGGAATTACAGATGGATGCCGCTTATCAAAAATGTTTCACTGATGTGCACATCACCTCTGGAGAACACAGGAAGTGTTGCTGGCACTGTAATGTGTAAGAACAAAGAGTTATCTTAATAAAAAAAAAAAAAAAAAAGGTTTTTTTGTCACAATTTCATCCACTTACAATATTCTGTTTCAACCATGAATTATTGCACCCCCATTACCCTTTTTTTCTTTGTTACTCTACTTGTTTGTTACTCTACTAAGAAGCTGTATAATTATTTTAATCTGAATCATTTTGTCATTAAGGTATTTGAGAAAAGAAAGTATGGCATTCTATGTTTTTAATTAGGCCCAAGAAGGAGAAAATTATGGAGAATTTCTTTGTTGTTCACATTAATGGTTGTCTCTATAATAGCCTAACTGCTATTCTGCAATTTGGGGTGAGGTAATCATTCGTGTAATATATGAAGATTACGTCTGTAAGTATGCATAAAAGAAAACCCTTTAACTTGTCTGTTAGGTATCTGATACGTGCACTTATATTCTCTCTATATGCTGGAGTTCATAGAGAGAATATTCGTTTTCAGTTTTACTATATAATTAAAACTTCTATGTAAAGGGATCAAATGGTGATAAATAAGCTGTACACTGTGCACAGTAATAAAAACCATCCTCAAATTCTGATTAACTAGCCACAAACAAGGCCAACATTGTCACCCCATCTGCATTTTTATTTTGAATGTTCAGGATGCAAACAGCCAATTAAAATACACACCAGGATCCCAGTTGAAGTTTGAGTCAATTCATTATTTTTTTTTGCAGATCATGTAAACTGCAAGGGGGTAACACATTTTCACATTTGCAGTGCATGAGTAGCCCAGGAGAGAGACTGAGATTATGTAAATTTCCTGAAAGAAAAAAGGAAAAGAAAATAGTTTATTTAAATTTCTCCCTGACACTTAATAAGGGTGTAGAGCATGAAGTATCACACTTTCTTCCCCATCTTGCTTTTCATGGGTTCCCACTCAACCACAACGCCCAGAATTGTTTATTCACTGAGGGAATATTACACAGAGACTCAGCACTGAGTTTTGTCAAGGCATCTACTCTGTAGCCTTAAGCAAATAACAAAGGTGGTTGGTACTGAAGAGTCCTGAGGCATGACGCTGAACTTTACCTCTGAGGGTGACAAAACAATGCTAATGTGCAATGATGTAAAGCCGATCCAAATATACAATCTAAAATCTAAGAAGCAGGTAAGTGCATTTGACAAAAACAAAAAAGGGAAAAGAGTGAGCATAACAGCAGAAAAACAACAGAAACATACTGTATAAGGACTTACACTACATCAGTAAGTGACTCGAGATCGTGGCTGACAATAACATTTTACTTACAATTCTGTCAAGCCACAAAGTAATTCATAAAAGTGCAATATATTTCCATCCATATGTTACCTGTTTTAATTTGCATGTGAATAAATCTGTAGCAAAAATGTTCATATGCTTGACTGAGGTGAAAAATTTCTTTGTTGATAAAAGCAAAACATGACAGTGCAAAGAAAAAGAATTGTTTCAAGTTCACAGTATCATCTCCTTAACATGAAATTTTCCATGTAGTTTTACTCTTTAATCATTCATGTAAGCAGAAAGAAAAAGATGACCCAATATGAGACCTTGGGGAACTCCACTAAGTATAGAAGGAGATCCATTTACACATGAAGTCTTATATGAAAAAACGTTGCTAACTAATGCTTTGTCAGACATTCCTTTGTTAATCAACCTCTGCTTAGGCTTTAGACGGATCAATAAAAAAGATACAGACCTCTGCTTCTTGAATAGAGAATCAATAACACCATTCACAACCTTCACAATGCAAATTCCAAGCTGATACTTTAAACATAATAGCATTAGTATATAAAAACCATCTAGAACCAGCTAGAAGACAAACAAATCTCATTAACAAGAAGGTTAATGTTCACTCAATTTCAAATAAGTCAGGTTTTGTGTCGTTATCATCATCATAGTCTCCAACATTTAACATTTTCTCAGAACAGAATGCACAATGTTAATTCAAACATTTTAACATTGCATTTTAACATTCCTTCTGAATATGTCCAGCATACTGTATGATCTGGATTATCAAATAAAACATGTGGAGTGTTCTAAACTTTTATCATAACTATCAAACAGAGCTTCTTCGAGTTTCAAGTCCAATCAGAGCATCACAACACCCCGTTCTTTGTTTGTGTATAAAACTCCATATTTTGTGTATTCTTTGAAAACAGTCTGAAACATCAGTAAATAAGTGTGCTTGATGCCAATAACCCAGACTTGTTTTGTTTTTGTCATAATATAATATGCATATCTTTTTTCTCTTTACCTTTTGTTGTTGTTGTTGCTAAAGCTAGGCAGAGCATCATTTCCTTTAGTTTATGAAACATGGCCAATTTATGGGAAGCAAAGCACAGCAGACCTCTGTGGATAATTGACTGGACTCTGGGGCGAAATCCTAATTGAAAGACATCATCCCTAAGCTCTCCTTGCTGTTTTGGCATCTGGTAAGTATTAAACTACACAAGACACTTTACAATTACATGTGTGCTGCTATGGGAGCACTAATTATGCTTACCTGAACCCAGCTTGGAACAAAAATCAGTCATCACTGCACAGAGCTATCATTTCACTTAATTACTATGTTCTCCACAAAGCAGCAAAACAGTTATTAGATACCCCGTTTAATGGTAATACAAAAATGTTATAATTCCAGTATTGCGTTAAACCAAATTGGTTTATTTTGACTACAATAAAAGCATTTTAACACTACAGTACTTTAGCAGGGTCTAAGAGAGATAGGATCTGCTCTCAAAATCTCAAATTATTATTTTTTATTTGGCATTTTGCTTTATATAGGATGGTGACAGCAGAGAAGACAGGAAATGCAGGGGAGAGAGAGGATGCCATGCAGCAAAGGGCCCAGGCGCATTCAAATCCAGGCCACTGCGGTAAAGGTTTATCCTTGATATGTGTTATGAGCTCTACCAGGTGAGACACCCTATTTTTATATTTAAGTGTCTTTAATGAAAAATCTTGTTTGATGAAGACTTATTTGATTTCATAGTCTATATATATACGCATTACATACGATGGACGATTATACTTTTAACATAATATGACAGCAACAGCAATTAATTAGAATTTAATTAAAGAGGAAAATGTACAGTATTATATTTATTTTAAATTAGTCTATTGGCAAAGTTGTCAGAATCATTTCAGCTTTTATTTTCTTTGTTAGTGATAAGTTTGAGCGTGTGGTAACTCGAATGAAATGCCTCGCAGTGTATTGTCTCAGCTGTGTTTACAGATTACAGTTAGTCATTTGCTTGTGGTTACAGCCATCCCATTAAATGTAATCCATTACTGTGAAGCCTTGTTGGACTTGCCCCCAGGGTCTTGGTATAACAAGCAAGCTGAGGCGAGAGCTTACTTAGCGTGTGAGTCAACTTCTGCCATTTCCAACTGCTTTTGAATAATGGAATGAATACATCTTGCCAGATGTGTATGTTTATGAATGCGCAAAAAAACATACATGTAAAGACGTGATACGTGACTTCAGTCTGTGCTGAATCATTTATTCTTTAACATCTGGTAGCTACTGTGGCTACTGTGAGCGGCTAATGGAGTTCGGAATCCGGCAGAACAACCACCCGCGTGCTCTGCATCATGCTTCCTGTTTCAGCTCTCTTCTCTCAAAGTAATAAGAATGTCCTGTGAAAGAGGGCTTTGGTGGCTTTGTGTTAATAGCGGCCTAAACTGTGTAATAAGCCTCAGGGTCAATTTAACCTTACCATTCTGAAACTGTTTCTCCTTTCACATTGTAAATACACCGGTAATTCCAGCCTTCTTTTTCCGTCTTCCTTCCCCTTATCCGCGGCAGGTCAACTGTAGTTGGCACACAATCTGTGGTCTGCCGACCATAAAAACCCTCTTTTTCATTCTCTTTACTGTCGCTTTAGCAGCTGTTTTCTCTCCTTCCTCACATGTTACTCAGTCAAAAGTTACTGTATCCTAGACCTTCATCTGTGTTGTTTTGCAATACAAAAGGCAGCATGTTTGTATTTTGGAGACAGAACTGCCTCCCACCTCTTTATATCAGCAGTTTGTGAAAGTGCTGATCTGTTCCTCAAGCTGTCAGTGGGTGTAAGGCTCCAGCTGAAAAGTGCTGGTCTGTTTGCATCTGCTGCTAACCTTAAAATGACAGTTATTCTACAGCGAAAGAAGCCCAAAATACAACTTCAGAGACAGTCTTTACGCATCTCCTGACCTAATTCATTCCTGGATTAATTGCTTTAGTGCCTTGACCTGAGCAGCATAGATGTGCCTGTACAGAAAGCCCTTCAGGAAACATTGGTTAACGTGATGAATACACGTGTTCCCTGTGCTAATTACAGCACCTTGTGATGTTCAACATAAAAACATCATTTCTGTACTTCAGAGCTGCATTGTGCTCTGGTGAAGGGACAAGAGATAAGCGGCTGCTCGGGAGTGGAATTCATACATAAACTCAACTTTTGCCACAGCAATTATTAGCGTTCTTCCATTTAGCAATCAGTCATAGTCAATAGAATGTTCACTTCACACTAAAATAGCCTTAACGCATGCCGGAGAGGTTAAAACCGAAATAGATATTGGTTAACGCTGAAGATATAATGTTAAGTACAAATGAACTTCAGTGGGCGATAAAAAGCAAACTCAAACAATATGAACAAAAATTACATTTAGGTCTTCCTCATGCTATTTTCTCAACCCGATATTTACTTAACTATCAATATGATACAACTTATTATAAAATATAATCAAATGTGCTTCCATGGTTGAACTGGAAGGCTCGGCAAAGTATTTCCTCAACTTTCCAAGTACAATACAGACAGCCTTGCCACTACACACCACCCCATTAAACTTCTCAACCACCTGCCATAATGATAAAGTTGGTCTGTTGTGTTTGCACCTAATAAGACCACCTGTTTTCAGTTCATCAATCATGTATCAAGGGTGTTACCATTGTTTAACTGTGTCACTTCCCCTGGTGGGGGAAGTGGAACTTGTTTGTTTTGATATAATTTACAATCCAATTAGTCAGCACGACTGAAAATGATGGATTAAACCTAATCTTTCAAAGCGAAACAAGGCTGACCCACCCTGCAGGTCGCCCTCAGGTTTTAAAATCAATACTTGTTTTCTGATGAGTAAAGTTTTTTTAGGGTCAGGCTGACTCAGAATTCCTCTGTTGCTGTTTTTTTCAACAGGTGCCAGCATTACACTTAGAGAGAGTGTAATGAGCAGGTGGAGTTGATCTGAGATGGTCTCAGATTTGGTTTTGAATTGAATTGTGACTATTTATATCAATGAACAATGTCAGCGATACTAAACAGACTAATTGGAAGCAGTCAGAGAATTCCCAAGGTGTGAAAACTTTTTAAAACTGATCAAGATTGACTGGGCTGAGTGTGCTACGCTTTTATAATCATTTCAAAACAAACCAAGCCAAGTCATCTTTCGCAGTGACAAGGGAAGACGGATGTCCTTGAAATTCCCTGTCAACTAAAAATATAAAAGACGATGATATACGAGTCGTCTAGTATTAACATGAGTCATATGCTTAGATATGGCATATAAAAAGCATTAAAACCATATAGCAACACAAACACTTACCCATAGATCTAACTACCAATTAATATAGAGTGCAGAGGTGGCAGGCAGCTACGGAGAGTTCCTGCCCTCTTGCTTCAGAGCGTAAATTTTACAAGGCAAAGTCACGCAGGCAGAAATCTAATTTTGCAACGCGACTAAACACATCTGGGTACAAGATGCATGCAAATCACAAATTTCAAGGGGACCTGAGATGTGAAGTTATGAAGTGAACCTTATGTTACAACAGATGTGCAATACGCAAAGTCATAAATGCAGCTCAAGTATATTTAATGAAGCTTTAGGTGAAGAAAAGGGGGAATAATGCAAGTATATTAAAGATAACCAATACTTAATATACTGGCAAAAACGTCAAGCTTTTGAGATATAGATGTTAATTTTATATCATAATTTTAATTTTTTTAATACTGTTAGCATTATTTATGTATCTTGTATAGAAGGCACGTTTGGGTCCCAGGGCTGCAATGATGACCTCTGCCCACCATAAACACTGCAATGCACTTGCCTTTCATTCAGCAACTGCCAGACATCTACTTCTACTTGCCACGAGCATCCAGTCTTCTATATTATTTAACATGCAGAGTAAATTTTTATGAGCAAATATGATACAGGTTTGAACCTATCGTCTTCTGGGTTTCAAGCGAGCGCACGAGTGAAACAAAACCACAAGAGAGGAGGTAAAGCAGGCAAGGCATAGCCAGAGGTACTCAGCACCTCTTGCTTGATTAATTTCCCTTTGTTCCCATAATCTGTTTACTACCCTCGCTAATTGCCACCTTTCATGAGGCAAGGAGAAAAGCCCCGATTAAGAGGGTAATAGACACTTAAGTGTTCTGGGATTGGTTGATTTTTTTTAACAATCAGCAAGTCACTGCAGAGAGCGCATAATAGGTGTTGATTAGATTTATTTGTAATGACAATACACCTGTCTGTATTTTGCACGACGCTCTGAACATGGTGTTTACTTACACCAGGCTGTCATGAATAGAGATATGAAAGCTACAGGTTTAGTATGGAGGCAGAAGGCCTCGTGGGATTCCTGATGCTTCCACACATGTAAACATCATTACTGGGATTAAATAACCCGGGAAGCTCATACAGATCTCTCATTATGAGTTTGTAACACAGAAACATTTGGCGTTAAATTAACTTTTTATGGGTGATTTGGTGTCTCAGGCTGATCGACAGGATCCTGACATAGCCCCATCCATGCATTTTTTTTGAACAAACAGTAATGTATTGCGTATATTGTTTTCTATATATGCCAGCTATTTAAGCCTACTGTAGGATAAGTGTGCAGTTATTGTATGTTGGAAACCAGATCTCATATCAGCCTTGATTGACAGGCAATCATTATTCAGAGATTTCTTCAGTCTTTAAGGAGTTTTAACCTTTAAAGAAAAGGTTAAATTAAAGGTTAGCTATACCTGCACTATGTAGCCACACAACTTGGAATTTAGCATTTGGTTTTTCCACCTTACTGATAATCTTTAGTCTATACTTTACACTTTATATTTGGGATGATTATAGCAGTAACTGCCGGAAGTGCTGTCAAAATATAAAATATAAAGAAGGGAAAGGACACAGACATTAGTTTAGGAATTACTTTTGTAATAGGAAGACTTAAAACTTAAGACGGGACAAGCGAAGTGGATTTTTTCTGTAATGGGTCCCAGTTGGTCAATTTGCATTTATTTGAGTTTAATAAAAAATTAGATCCATATGAATCTGGATATCCTTCCACTCACCATGGCCAGAGGGATGATGGCCTGAATATCCCGCTGCACAACTGTCAACTCCGTCACAACTTTCTCTGAATCTGGAGGTGGGTTCTGGCCTTTGTAGTCAATGTTCCAGTTGATCCTTCTGGTGACCGAGAGGCTGGTGAAGTTCTCCATCTCGAAATCTAACTGCATCACTTCGATGTTGCCCAACACATCCCTGCCAGACCACCAAAACACACACAAAACAAAAGATGAAATATCAGTAACAGCAACATACCTATGAAAACTATTATATATATAAGAATTCATGCAGTGCATTAGTTTCTGGAAATTAAAATGTTGATTATTTATTATTATGATTCATTATTAAACATGCAATATATTGAGCTGCTCACACACTGCTGTGTGGTTATTTTTAAAGTTTTCCTTGAGTTTCCTTTCAGAAATGACACATTCATAAGGCATGAGCATGTCAGATGATGTATTTTAGTATGTCTTCTTTATTCGGAGTTATATTCTACATCTGCATATCTGAAGGTATTTCTGCCTGTGAAACATGAAACACAATGACAGCATGTAATAATACACAGATCACTTTCAGAAAAAGATGCCAAACCTTTATTGTTTTGTATTGAAAGAACAGAGGAGTTGAATGTATTTTCAACATAGTTGATTAATGAAGATTGATCACAGTATTGTGGTTGGATCAATTAATCAATATCCAATAAGATGTCCAGTGAAGATTTCAGAATAAAAGCTTTAGTAGCTATTGGCTTCCAGTGGAGTGTAATCAATGCTATGCATTTAGCAAAGCTCTCATAAGTTGTCAGACGCATTCGTTGATGAAAAGGCTCCATTATTTCATTTCACTTCAGTCGAACCAGCTACTTCAGTCTGATTGGTAGATCTCACGCTTCCTGACAGAAACAAGACAGTTAAAGATTTTAAAGGTCACAGTGTGATGTTTACAACCTGAAGCTTTACAACTGACTTCCCTTTTGATATTGTACTCACATAAATGTCACTGCCTGAAAGCAAAAGCATGGTTGCCTTTGCTTTGATGGTGATATTCAGGTTTTGATGGCAACACAAAGGAGACAATCGACTATTACTACTAGCAGTTTTGGTTGATATAATTTGGTTGTCTGGCCATGATGAGAAGTGGTTTCCATTCTCGCCTTCCCTGATTGAATAAAGTCAAGGTGAAGAAGCTGAAACTCTGCTTAAGCATATTACAATTGTGAATCATTTTCTCATGCTGCAATTTAATCCTTTAGAGCCATAATCTCTGCAAAACAGTTTTTTGTCTGGTCACAAACCCTGAATACAGAATGTTCCTTATGTAAAACTAAAAGGATTTTAGACGCCTGGAGTGAGACTTCAATCTAACTAATGATGCAACAATGCACCAAGCTAATATGTCTCTTCATTTTATTTTACACAGCTGAGAACAAAGTAGCATTTACATCTTGCCGTCTTCTACTGAGGTCTGTCTGACCTGAGCCTCCCTGTATTTATTTATTTTTTATTTTTTTTACTGCTTTTTGGGGGTTGCCCTTTTATTTTGGAGCCTTGAACAGCTTCAGTGGAGCAAAAATAATTCACCTAGGATCAACTGCTTAATATGTTTTTTTTTTCCCCAACGTGTCCCGAAAAATATACTCACATACAGTCAAATAACAAATGTGCAGAAGCCTTGAGGGCAAGTGAGAAAAAAATATAATAAATCTGGTGATCCATTACTAAATAAATACAATGGTAGTGAATGTTTTACAGACAGTTTGACAAAAATAAACAAAATAACATGCTGAATAAAATGACCAGACAAATATTTGGTTTCAAGGATCCCTGTGCAGCGTATGTTCAACCTTCTGTGCAACATAAAAATGCATACCTGGTTTTTGATAAACTCGGACAGCAATCATATTTCCTCTAAAACCAGTAAAGATTCATCTGCCCCGATAATTTATTATTTGTGCTTGACTGAAAACACCTTATCTGACATTAGACTTATTTTCCTATACACGTTTCCACTTGTACATGTCGCTTTTGTCACAGGTGACTAAAACTGATGAGAAGCGACGGTTTTCTAGAAGAAAGAAAATTAGCATCTGCTACGTGAATTCATCAGTGCTTGTCTGAACGAAAACAGTGTGCGGGTCTTGTCAATAAACAATCACTGCTCCCTAATTTTGCTGGCCGGCTTTCTTTTCCTACCCGAAGGCCTGAGAGTAGAGCTTGTGCAAAGAGATTGCAAATTTGGTTCTGCCACTCACTTTCAAATAACCGTAATTACAGTGGCTGCAGGTTTGCTTCTGACCAATCGATTTTGGTAGGTAACCTGATTGTCCTGATGGCCTTGCAAATGAAATATTTGAGCATTCTCTCTTTTCCTTGCAGTGGTAAGAACACCAAAGTCTTCAGCTTGGACTGTCGCAAACACGCCAGATGATGTAGAAGCGATAACAGCCCTCCTGTTATGAAAATCCTGCTTGTTGGGCCTGTAATCCTCAGGTTCAACAAGCCTAACATGAAACTGTGTCACTGGTGGCGAAGGGGCAAATTAAATCTCTCTCCACCCGTGACGAGAATCCTCCTGCTCAAACCTCACCTTTAGCTAAAAGTGAAGCGCTTGCCGTCTGTCCCTCACAAAAGCAGAAACCCATCCCGCCATTCAGTCTGAGAGCCTTTTAATGAAAGCTGGATCAAACTATCTGTGCCTGAGCCTCCGCCTACAAAAGGTTCCTCTCCGGGAACACCGTGATGAGATCTCAGCCTATTTGTCTCGACATCACTCACTGAAAACAAACACCCCCTTCTGTCTGCGACACACTAAAGCTGTCATCAATATGGCCCACTGGAGTGAGGACATGTACAGGCGCTCAATACGGGTGTTGACACAAACCACGCTGGAGCGAAGGAAAAATGATGTCCACAATGCACTGATTCTTCTTCTTCTACTTCTTCTTCTTTTTCCAGTGGGTTGTAAAAATATATATATAAAAAACAAAAAAAAACAAAAAGATATTTCTGCTTCATATTGCGTTCATAGAGCTACAGTTCCTCTTGATGTTTTGACAGGTTTTTGAAATGTGTCTCCAAGAGCGCAGAATTTAGGAAAGATCACATCACTGTCTGTCTGCACATGCCCTTATCAGGAACCTTATTGATTCTCTCCTTTAGGTTTCTATCTCTTTACATGAGCTTTGTGGCTGCATAGACTTACAATTCAAATTTCCCTTTGGATCCGTGTCCTGCCCTTTATTGCATCGTGATATGACTGGATAACAGAAAATGACAGTTTTCACTTAAAACTGGTGGTATTTTTTTTTCTTCTCACCACTGCTCCCGTAGCCTACAGTGTGCCTTATTACATTGCTCTCAAGACATTTCGTCGAGATTATACGGTGACCTTTAAGTCAAAATGCTAAATTATGTATGTGTTAGCTAATTAATGTCACTTGAGTCCAGTTCCTACGATTTCAGAGAGAAAAAGAAAACGATACACGGGAGGAAATGTAATTCAACATAGACACATTTTTCTTTAAGTATAGTGGGCGGCGAAAAACTTAAATGAGTGATTTCGTACCAGAGGAAGAGAGGAGGGATGTAAACATGGCTCAAGAATGTCCGGCCTTGTTTTCATCAAGTTAATGATGTGCTGTCTGTAGAGCACAAAGAATATATATTTTTTTTTTTAAAAAGTTGTAGCTTGGGGCTTTTTCAGAGCTTAGGGGGATTTTATTCTTTGATCAGAGCTCTGTTTGAACTGATTAACAGAGAGAGTTCATTGGATCAAAGCACTGCAGGGCACCAGAAAGAACAGAGATGGTGAATGGGAGGGGGGGGGGAGTCTGAACACTCTATGCTCAAGTCTACTATAAAGTCTTGAGCACTTTATAGTAGACTTTTGATTTTTAAAAGCATTTAGAGCAAGGTATACAGACGTTTTATTGACACAGAGCCGGGGTTTTGATGGAAGATTTTCTTTTTACAGAGTGAGATCATAAGTACTGACTAATGAAAAAAACTAGCATGAATACTGGAGGCAGGTGGAGCCCCCTACTACTGAGAAATGTTTTGTTGTAGCCAGAATTATGGAAATGTGGAAGTTCTTTGTGTTTTGTTTAGTTATTGGTTTAGTTTTTAAGTTATTTATCTACACAAAAAGCTTGAGCTCAGACTTGACTTTTAATCCCTTCAAAAGTTAAGGTACTGCACATTTGCATTATCTGAGTAATAGTAATAATAATAATAATAATAATAATAATAATAATAATAATAATAATGGGTCACGGCAAGACAAAAGTGATTACTTCCATTTGATTGTAATATTTGACTATATCAAATCAGTATGTGATAAATAATATTAATAATAATAATGAAAATGGGAATGAATCAATGTGCATTCTATATGTGCATACACAAATGGTGTCAAAAGGAATTAACTAGATTATTAACAGTTTTGCATGTATGAGAATAGTGCCATGAAAACCAATTTACTGAGTGCAAAGTTTACTAACGCAAAAACACAAGTGTTTTGGATTTAATTGAATTAATGCCAGCTGCCAGCTCAGGGCCGACTCGCGTCGTGGATTTAACGTGTTGAACTCCAGCGAGAGATGCTCCAACACGTTGTGTGCAACTGCTCAGGGGATGTTGTTTGTAATATGTTTTCATCAGGCTACAGGAAAATCTATTTAATTGTGAATTGCTACTGCTGAGCTCTTGTGTCTATGCAAGCTAATCCACTCATACTGGTTCCTTGGCTGTCAGTGGTGGGCTGTCACAAGGTGACAAAAGCAAAAACAAGGCTGGAGTTATGGTGTCATGCCTATATGGTATAATTAATACCTAAACTCAATTTGAGTGTTGGGGAGAGCAGCAAAACAAAAACAAAGAACAGTAACTGATGTTAAGGGGTTCTGCCGTGGCTTTCCCGGGTGCTTAGGAAAGAGGCAAAGACATTTCTTGGACTCAAGATATTTCTTTATTGTTTCAGAAATGACAATAACTAATTTTTAACCAAAATTTGACTGGTGTTTTGCCTTTGCAGCACAATCTAGTTGTCCAATGAGTGAAAAGTGAAAAAATACAACTACAGCATGTGCTTTTGAGAGGATTTACATACTGGAACTATTTTTAAGCCTAAGCATCAGCTGGGTGAGTGAATGTGTGTTGTTATCACAGCAAGATTGTTTGGAACCATTGAGTTTTTGTAGAGACCTATACAAAAATTGTATTTGGCAACTTGATACAGTCTATTTCCTTTTGTTTACATGCAGAACTACAGTAATTCTGTACTGGACTGTGAGTGTTGCCAAAACACAAGTGACCAACACACAATACTGTGCCTGAATGCATCCTGCATAGACACAGATGGAGGACTGAAGCCGCTGCTCACACTAAACCTCCTGTGAGGACGCAGAGTGAGGCTGCTGAGCTAAGCTTAGCTAACCATGCACTGTACTTCCAGCTCTAGACTTAATGCCCAGGCATGAGGTTTGTGATATCCTCATCTCACGCTCAGAAAGAAAGCAAATAAGCACACTTCCCAAAATGTTTAACTATTCTTTGAAAACAGCTTAAGTGCTTAAACTAACCAACCAACAAATATGGATCAAAAAAGTTGTCCAAACAAGTGAAAATCTGCTAATATTGGTCCACAGTGCTGCCAGCTGAGCTCCCCATGCTGCAAAAGCTTTCCATGTTTTTGGCCTACAGAACTAAATGCATGTTGTACAGTATATAGTTAAGGATTTTCACAAGTGTGGAAACAATTTATGTAAACAGCCCCTGGAGAACATCTATTGTGCAAAAAAAACATTGTCATTTTCAAAATAGGAAACATCAGTCATGATGGGGCAGCACTGAAAACACAGCAGCTACTTGACAGTCCATGTCTGTTCTGCAGAAGTTTGTCACTTGGAAATGTGCTCTGAATCTTTCCCCTGTTTCATCCCTTGTTTAACACTGAATTATTCAGAGCTCAAAAAATGAACCAAGAATCATCCTATTAAATGATCGGTTGTTTCTCCTGTCCTCACTGTGACAGTCCTAATGCCACAGCATTTTCCAAAAACATTATTCATCTGAAAGCCATTGACCGCGATCAATAATGCATCGGTTCATGTGGTGTTATCAACAGGCTGCTGCTGTTAGAATGGGACTGTTCCAGATGGAGGGTTACAGAAGGATAAATGTGCTGAATAATTCCTGTGATCTGATGAAGAGAAAATCTGCGATAAGAACAGAATAATAAAGAGAGAAGGAGGAGTGATGAAGAGATCAACAAGACGCCCTGAAGGGAAAACATTGTCACCTCATTTCCTTAGTTTTCAGGTAATTTTGAGTAAACAAAAGCAGATGTTCCAACAGAATTGGTACGGAGATGTATTCACCAATGAGATGAGAAAACGATGCTGTGCGTGTTTGTTCGTCATTTTAGGAAGAGGGGAGTATATATATATATATATATATATATATATATATATATATATATGTGTGTGTGTGTGTGTGTGTGTGTGTGAGGAGGTGTAAGGGGGTGTGCAATTACTTGTTTGCTGCTTGAATCGTGCACAAGAAGACATACGAACGAGAACAATTATTGAACTTAGAAAACATATTAGACTTCTTATTACTGCATTGGATTGGGCAATTAGAGGGAAGTATTGTCTTGAGGATTTGTGTATTTTTGGGCTCATTACAGTAAAGTGTCTGAGGCTGCTGCAGGTTTTGTCCTACAGTATGAGCTCATCCACTCAAACAAGAGAGAAAATAAGCTTGGATCAACTTTACTGGTGAAAAATAATAAGAACGGCATCAAAAAGAAGCATGAAAATTCACTCCACGAACCATTAAAATACACACACAACAGGATTCACAGGTGTTTACCTGTCAGTTTAATTCTGCTGAATTAAAGAGGTAATAGATAATATTCACATCTTTGTGACTCCTTTGAATCTGACCGTGTTTTTGCAGCTAAACTGGCTGGAAATGGGTTTATTTTAAAAGGATAATATCTCATTTGCATGATAATCTAGCAGACCTTTTCAGACCTTGGACTCATTTGGACCAAAGGCTCAGAGCAAACAGATTCTGGAGATTAAAAGGGGAAAAGCAACAAGTCCTCATATTTAAATGACAAAATAGGTGTCAGTGCTGTCCAAAACCTCATGCTATTTCACTTACTGTAGCGTGTTTTCTTGGAATTCATTACTTTTGCATTCCCATTCGATACAAATAAAGACTTTCAAACAGCCCAAAGTACAAGCGCTGTGAACCAATTTCACAACAATATGTTTTCACAAGAAAATCTCGAGCGGCATGAGTGCTTTTTATATATATATATAAAAAAAAAAAGATTTCACGCTCACATTCAATTAATTTCATGGGAATGAAAGCATCAAGACATGAATTCTTCCGTGACTCTGCTTTTTAGAACTTTAGATACCTATTGTTTGGTTGTTAAGCTTTGGGTGGTCGCAGAATTGACTGGGTTTTTGACAAAATGCGGCATGACACATTGTTTCTTTATCCATGCTTGACCCCCTACTGGACATTTCTCACATGGTGACAGGGTGGCAAAGATTACATGACATGGGTCACTAAATATAGCAAGAAAGGCTGCTAAGAAGTAAATAAAAGAAGAATGGTGGGTTTTTTTTTTTCCAGGTAAAGCCACACTCTGTCTCCATCCTCTCTGTTCCACCCTCTCTCCTCTCTCTAGGTAGGAGTCCATTGGGATGTCAATATTTAGACTAGCAGTTGCTAATGTCTCCAAGGCTTGGTGATAACCAGCCTAAGTCCCAGTGCTTCAGGTCTTAATGAATTGAACGCATCACATATTGTGATTTATGGTTGTAAATTTTTAGTAGCTTTCCCTCGGTGGAACTGACTCAGAGGCAGGCCAAACTGCAACTGTGTGCTAAACCACTGTGCACCGTGAACTAAACCAGTAGCTGTTAAAAGGACTAGTGTGTAGGATTGAGTGGTATCTAACAACTATTGTAACCCCCCTCACTTCATGTGTTCCACAAAAACACCCAAAAGAGTCACTGTTTTGCTTCTGCTTATCAATTCTGGTCCTAACAGATTCCCAGTTTTAATTCCAATGTAGGAAAAGAAACAAGAGGTGAAATGTTAAGATGCTGGTAAGATGTTGTGTTACATTTTGTGTAGTGCTTTCCGTACCGCTGGTCTACCCACTATTGTTTAAGTGAGAATTTCAACCTTTGAAACAGTTTGCCAGCTAACTAAGAGAGTTATTGAGTTGCTAAGGCGCGAAAATCCAAAATGTAAAGTTTACATGGAAATACAGCTTATCTTTATGGATTCTATTGATGAAAAACTGGCAAGAAAACTGTCAACATACGATGCCCTTTACACGCGCCGAATCATAGCCGTCTACTGACCTTTAACAAGAATAAAACACATTTTTATTCACACAAGTGAAGCTTATGTCCCTTTAACCTTTTATGTTTGTCATATTTTACCTTTTTCATGTACTTTTTGTTTGCATTGCCTATTATATTTTTACCTGTTAAGTTTTCATGTTCTTGCATGCAGTGAACACACACATCCATCATTGGCTGCGATGTTAAAATGTGACGGCAAGATAGTAAACGGAGGTAACGTGAATGCTTAAAAAACACTGCAACTGTGGCTCCAAATGGGAAATATTAGGAAAGTATGGATCGAGAGTACCCCCTTTTCTACCAAATTAGCTCTGTAAACTGTTAGTACTGTACTTTAATGTCTGGTACTTGGAGAGCCAACTATTTTCTATGGCAGTACACGGCGGAAAAAGGCTTGAGAACACTGATTTAGACCACAATGGGCTTTCAAATCACTTGGCAAATCTAGTTTTACTGTTACCATAAAGTTTTGCGTTTACGGTGAAATCTGGCCAGACAGAGTCCATTTCAGCCCCATCAGATACTACAGGACTGTGATTAGGTGTTTTTTTACTCTTTTGGGGAATTTGGCATGATTACTGCTCTTAGACAAAATCTCATCTCAAAGGTATTTTAATGCCGGCAGTCAAGATCATCTACCTCATCACTCCGCGTAGACGGAATTAACAGCAGATGTAGTGAAACTAAGCAGATAACATCTCCATTCATTTAACTTTGTGCTGTAAAGGGGAGGGTGCTTTACTCACCGTCCTGGGCCTAGGTTGTATTTTATCTTCTGTAGCTCCTGGGGCATTTACAAAGGATGGGGCATGTTTTTAAGAGCTGCCTTTAATCAGAGAGTGAACTATGACTGTTACACACAATGAAACCTTTTTGGAGACCTTTTTGTTAGTGAAGACAAATATTGCTGTCTTTGTGGAGCAGGAGCGAGGGCAGGAATCAACAGCTGCACTTGGTAGACAGATGCAGTATGTTTAGGCCCGGGGCTGTTGACTTACCCCTGTTTGACTGCTTTGTTCTTGTTCACATCGATGGTGGTGATGGAATGCTTGGCGCCGGACTGCACCTCCCAGTCCACCTTCCACTGGGCGTTCTTCGACTTAGTCTGGAGCAGGTTCACCCCTTTCTTTGCTTTGACCCTGCAGGAAAACGGCGAGGGAAAAAGAACGGGACAAGTCAATTTTATAAGAGGGGATGATTTATGTGCAAGGTCAGAGGTGAGCGCCCTCTGTGTGCAGCAGTCCTCCTCCTTCTATTGCGTCATGGCAAAAGCAATTCCACAGATGAATCAATAACAGAGATGAATGAAGATGACAGAGCGATGATACATGAGGCCAGAGGGCTAGGACTACTTCAGGTCACACACTTTCTTTCTATAAAATCAAATCTACAAGGTTTTATATGGCACTGGGTATTTATAAAGTCTTTTTAACAACTGACACCTGAAAGCCTCCAAATCAGTTCCGATGCTTTGCAAAAACATTTAGACACACAACTAATAGCATCTGATTTTATACAAATAACAGAATAAATTGCTACATTCCTAGAGACACAATATCATGTTATTTTACCGATTCAGAGGTGAAATCCTCTTCCTATAACCCTTAGCTCCTCTGGGAGAACATACTGCACGGTTAGGTCAAGGTGAGCTACAGAACAGGAACACTGGAACTGGTAAGGAATTGATAGTTTTTTGCTCAAGGACACTTCAGCAGGGAGTATGTTTGGACTTGAAAACCACTCATACTCCCTGCTCCCTCTTAACATCTCAGGCGTTCATCTTAAATAGCCGTAATGTCTTTAATTTCATCTGTGTATGTAGTTATTTAGTTATTTTTTTCCCTCCATTTTGCCACGAATATATTCATATCACAGAGCACAAACCCTTCTCTCAAATCGAATCCGCCCAAGAAACGATAACTGAACTCAATATACATATGGCGTATCATCTAAGCACAGATACGCACCAACCACAATCTACGCATGTACATGAATACGTACATTTCCAAAGCCTCCAGAGATTCTGCATGTTCACATGCTGAACATGCATGTCTGTATACAGTGCACAGCACAAACCTATGCGGATGCATAATAGCTACAAATATATTACAACACGTTAATGTTCCATCTACATGTCCCCAGTACATCTGCAGTGTGTGCATGACTGCACGTACACCGGGAAAGCCTAGAATCAAGATGGACATCAAACACCCGCTTTGTAGTAAAGAAGGCCTAACAATGGCTGCAGATTCTGAGGAGGCTGAGATGAGTCCGCCTGTCTCCTCAAATCCTCCATAATCTTGCGGCAGCAATAAAGATGAAATACAGCAAATACATAAGGAAATATTTCAGTAAGTAATTCGAAAAAAAATGGCTGCTCCAATTACTTTCCCATTTCTTAAAGGGTGGTCAGGCCTTGATTTATCAAAATTTGATCATTTTAAGATATTTAGCTTCAGCATCTGTACAGAAGTGTATTTACATTTAGTCTCTTGAACCTGAGATCTCATTTATTGAGTTAAATGTTGAAGGTGACTGTGAAACTGCTTTCACAGACAGGTGCCTCAATGATTTTCTGGTGAGATATTTGCATTTCTGCTTCATGTGAGACTGTGAGACTGAATATAGAAAACTTTAAGGTCCATACGATCTGATTTGCTTTGCATGTGTATATTCATGACAGTGTTGGTTTCCGGGCTTAAAATTTGAATTCTTCAATCAAATTGGAAACAACCAGCTCTGGCAGCTGTCCTTTGTGACTTTACCTAGACGTGCTATTAAGGTGTGGACTGGTGGAATACAAAACAGCAGAGAGTAGAAAAAAAACAAACCTCTCCCCTTCCCAGTTATCGTGATTCTGGTCATTTGACCACATGAGCCACGCCCGACTCCTGCTCCTGCACTGATGCATGATGGAAACAAACGGCTCATCCACAGACATGCAGAGCCAATGGAGATTATTGATCTGATGGTCTCATTTTCATGAAATACGAGACAAATGAATGAATTATTAACATATTTGGCTTTTGTTTGTCTGCCGTGTGCCTTCAAGAGAATTCATTAATAACCAGACTGGGAGCTAAGCTAATGTTGGCTCATAAATTGTGGAAAATATTTTAATTTCTGATAAATGATAATGATATGGAGGGTATCAGACAGAAGGAGGTTGTCACTTTGGGTATGAAAATATGAGCCAATTGCTGCATTCATGCTTGCAAAACTCTGGGGATCTTAATGATTTTTCCTTGTTTACAGGAAAACAGTGTTGTTTTTCTCTTCCCGCCATGAGAGCACTGCCTCTCCACACAGACAAACAACACTTCTTTCTGGACAAACTTGCTGAAAGCATTGCTTTCTCGTCCAGCAGGTTCTCGTGGATCGTGGCTGCTGCTGTGGTCTGCTGCTGATGTCCACTATATATAGCATCACTGTCATAATTGCTACCACATCTCTCCTATAGTTTATAGTCTGTTAATGTTTCACTGCTGCTGTGCATCTGTGTCCCTCTAACTCTATCACAAGTTCCACTGCTACTGTAATCATACTATCATTTATTGTATTTCATTGTAATTGTACAATATGTTTGTGTTGATTTGTTCTGTACACGTGACATCCATTGCACGTCTGTCCGTCCTGGGAGAGGGATCCCTCCTCTGTGGCTCTTCCTGAGGTTTCTTCCACCTTTTTTCCCTGTTAAAAGGGTTTTTTGGTGGGCAAGTTTTTCCTCACTCGAACCGAGGGTCTAAGGACAGAGGGTGTCACTCCCTGTACAGATTGTAAAGCCCTCTGAGGCAAACTGTGTTTTGTGACTTTGGGCTATATAAATAAAATTTGATTTGATTTGATTTGATTACCTAAAATCACATTCTTCTCTCAAGTGTCTCATTTACATTCGACTGAAAGTTTGAGGGCCCCTGCGACATCTTCCGGATCGTTCCATTTATTTCTTTGACAGATAAAAAATTCTGACGTCCCACTGAGGTGTTTCCATTTGCCACGCTAACCTGCGCTCAGCGCATCGACCACTCATCCATGATTTGTCAAAGCAATTGACTTTCAGCTGAAGCTGTCTCCCTTTCTTCAGCCAGAACAGACACAGAGCTCAGCGAAAATATGTATTTTAATGCATTCGCCGCCATCCTGAGTTTGACGCTGACAGTATTTAACAAGGGATTAATGCAAGCTAATTATAACCATTAACTTATCACCAGCCATCGAGTTTAAAGTCTTAAACAATTTGCTTCTTTCTTCAGTTCAGCGTACTGTATACGCACACACAATTCATGGAAGTGTTCAGCGGTGTCACAGCAGTGCTACAAAGCTTGTGAGAGCCTCCCAAACCTGTTACCATCTCATCCATCTATCCCCCTCTAAGTTTAGGTACCGATATGACTTGATTCATGACATGCATGCAATCTCCAGCAAAACTCACCCATCCTGCCCCATCAGAATCCAATTATGTTTAAGCTAATAATTTTCTGTGCTTAATTACACTTTTAATTACAAGTTTGTTGACTTCCATATTGCCTCCATGTATCTGGTATGATGAAGTTGATTATCACCTGTCTCTGTTACCAACGTAAAGTCCAACTTATTAACCGCTAGGTAAGAGGCAATTAAAAGTGCTCCTCAATAAAGTATAATGTAAAAAGAAAAATAGAAATAACTTATATATTATATTAAAGTGAACTGAACAAACTGTTTTGTTCATTTTTATGTCATGTATTTCATTTCATTGTTCATATATATTTTTTTAATCAAATTATGGCAAGTAGTACAATTAAAAGTAGTATAATTAAAATCCTAACAATACCGATCCCCAGTCGCACTGCAGGAAGATGAGAACAGCGCTCGTTTTAGAACAGTTTTTGAACAGTCGACTGAATACCGTAGTTTTCCCAGTTGTCTACAGTCAGATAAACACAAAATTAATTAGACATCACTGTACCGAGTAGAGTTCGCAGAAGTTTATCATGTGACGTTTTCTTATACTGTAATTACATTTTATAAGCGGGGCCGTGGCGACCACCGAGGACACTGAGGTCATTTTTATGGGAACTGAAAGAGTTTTAACAAGTTGAGGAGGAGTTTACAGTCCACATGAATTACACAGAGTGACTTTGACGATACTTTCTAGAGTCAATGTTCTCGAATTTGACTGTTAAAGCCCAATAAAAAAATGAAGAAAATAAATTAGTGAAGTCATTTTGCATTTCTCCAACAGAATTACATTCCTGGGATCGTAAAAGGCTCTGGACATCATTTAGAAGATTTTGTGGGGATATAAAGTTTACGGTAAATATTTTCAGAATGGAAGTTCACTCTTGACCTCGGGATCAAAACTGCATGTGTGACAAAATAATCTCGACTTGACTGAAACTGAAAGACGGCATGTTGTCAAATATGATGAGAATTGAGTAGGTCCAATCACTGATGAAGACCAAGATGTAGTTCAAACCTCTAAAAAAGCCAGTAAGTAGACCTTGAGTTGAGATTACTTTGTCCATCTTGCAGAAAATATACGTTCACGTTTCGTTTAGACGAACAGTGATAATGTGCAATTTCAGACTTTTTTTGTCGCAAGAGAAACATTGTGAGGGAATTCGGATTCAAGACAATGTGATGACAACTTCAACAACAACAACAACATTGATGAATTCTATAAATACTGAACTAGCCCTCCCTTCAAAAAAGTGCATGTATTTTACTCCTCCAATTTGTCTGCAATAAACGGAAGCAGCACTTCTCGCAGTTTGCAGCTTTTAAAACACTGTTTCTTGTTATTGCAGCTTTCATTGTGTTCTTTCATCAAATCCCCCACATTAGAGAAAATACAGTAATTATCTGATGCAGCGTCGTCAAGGGGAGATGAAACAGAAATATGTAATGTTTAAGAAATCACCCTGATCAAGCACATGGCCTTTGATGTGAGTTGAAAAGGGGAAACGTAATACCCTCAGACTCTCACTAAATGAGGTGACCCAGTTGCTCCTTGATTACTATAGCTAGTAAAAATACTGATCATAAAAGATGATTATTACACATTATTGTAGGGCAGAACTATTTCCTGGTATGGATGCGACCCTGATGAGTAGTACTTGTATTTATATTCATTACCTAAACTCACCAGAAGCTTATAAAAGCCTACACACATTCATCATAATCTTTTTTTTTTTTCCTTTCAGAGCTTGCATATTGTACAGAACCAGTGTTTTTAATCAGATGGTCCTTTTCACCGACTCCGCTTCGTTTTTTGCGCCACAAATGAGAAAGGATGAATAATTACCCATGGGTGTGCCGCACAAATCGGGCCCCCCCCCACCCCCCGTTGAAATGTGTTAATACTGATTAATGAAAGAGCATTGCAAATGGAAAACAGCAGTAACCAGTAATAATCCATGCCCAACTTCTTCTTTGTGAGTCCCGCTGCTGCTGCTAGCGGAGAGGCAGTGTGAGCCACTTCAGCTAAGACAGAGCTATTACTTACTCATTCCACACAGATGCCTTCTGCCATGGCAACACCTATTAGACTCCGAGTTGGCTGACGGACTGCTAAAGAGGGGAGCTTTTGGTCAACACGTTTCAGGACAGATTTCTGAGCTGCCTGTTTGATCTACCTGTGGTAATGGTCTCGAATCTAGGGGTGAAATACTGTAAGCACCGTCCTGCGGCATGTAATGGGCACGACACAATGCAATCAATTAGTAACTGATACCAAAATGACTTCATGAGCTGGTGTAATTTAGTATTCTATTTTCAATACCTATTTTTCAGCCAGTGCAGAGTTTGGAAATAATCACCACACGCTGGAGCTTTGAGACTTTCATTTTTAACTAGTTTAAAAAGTTACCATATTTATATTTACTCAACAAAAGCGGAAAATCCTTCTCTTTATTTCTTTGCATGCTCTAATTACAGCTTCCTTGTCTGTTCTTTGCAGCTTGCAGTGTCTCTGTGGTGTGCTTGTACTCGAGAGTTTGGATTGCTTCTCCGCTTGGCACAAAGGTCTGTGTTCTCATGACCCATTCATGACACTAGCTGCCAGAAATCATGTCAACTGCCACATGCCACACAGTGTAATTTAATCTCACTGGCTGCTGTTAATAATTAAAATATGCAAACCAGAATCAAATCCAACCATAGCTTTCAAGACTTTATTTTTTTTCTCAATGGAGTATTTATTGAACATGTTTGAAGAAAATTTCCCTACAGGCAATACAGTCACCAAACTGGAATTTTTACCATGGCATAATGAGACTTTGATCAGTTTAAATGAACTAATAATGCATACCCAACACGCCAAGCTCTATGGCCAAGTTTGCAACCATTAATATTCAACGTTCAGTCAAGTTAGTTATAGTTAATATGCAATGTCCTGTTAGAAATTTCAAAATAAAGTTTGCTATGAAACATTTCACATTTTATGTAGTTAGGAGTAATAGTTGCCGTTTGGTTAGGTTTAGGCACAGAAATGAATTTGTCTGTGTGAAAATACATATGTGTTAAATACGTAAGTTCAACATGAGTCAACGGTAACTTTTGCTTTTGTACTGGACTCAAACAGCAGTGAAAGCCCTGTGTTTATTTTAATCCATCCATCTGCCCCAGCAGCCCAGACTCTTTACGCTACGTCACCTGACTTCACTGGCACATAAAACATTTCACCAGATGTACTAGAGTGGTACCCACAGTGTGGTCAGCGTGGGCTGCAACACCGTATAGGATTAATCTGAATGCTTGTAGGATAAGGGTCACGCAGACAGAAGAAGTAGAGTAGCCTGGATGTGCCAAATTCAAGGAGCAAAAATAAAATTGCGTCTTTTCTGAAGAATTGAGGTGCATAGACGCCTGGATATAGGTCAGTGTTGTATTCCTCGTACTACACAGAAAACAATAAGGGCGTGTTTTGATGCATGCATACACCACCAGTGTGGCATACGCCTGGAAAGACGCCCACTGTTGATGGCTTGAACAACCCCCTTGTGCCTAGCAATATGTTGCCTTATCACTTGTTTCCCTTTAGAGAAGAGCACACTGACCCAAATACATTGTCAGATTAGGATATTTAGCGAAGGTCTGAGCCGAAACATTTCAGCATCAGAAATTATTATTAAATTCAAGTTTCGCCTTCCTTGTTAATCACCATGACTACACGCTTAAGTATAGACTAAATCTAATGTGTTCAAATTAGATTAACGGCTGTTGCCTGCCAATCAAAACACAGCCGTACAAGCATTTCAGAGCTGGAGGCCGACTTTGTTATTAATACAACACCAGGAAACATGTTGCAGAAATGTGAAACTGAACACTCACCTGTGAGGTTACCTTAGTTAATATATTTTCTAACATGTCCTGCTGCTGCGGGGAATTTTATCTAAGTCGAAAAAAAAAAAAAGCAAAAAAAAAAAAAAAAAAAAAAAAACACGTCAATAACCACTTACAGATTTCCTGGCGCTCAAAATGGTCCCCTCGCAATAGACGGCGACTCTCAAGCGACAAACATGACATCACCCTCGCATCACGAGAAGCAATCTTATCAGTCATCTCAAGCACTTTGATATCTATGTTGTTTATCTTCACAAGTTAACAGCTTTCAGTTTTTTTTTCTGTCTTTTGACAGCAGCAGAGCGATGTACAGCTAGATAGAATACGAGAAGCTGGAGAAATATCACAGAGGAGATTACAAAATTTGAAAACTGCAGCTCCTGGTCAGCAAACGCTGAACTGATTTATTCCTTGTAGGGGAAAACAAGCATTGCGGAGCAGAGATAAATATGGCTTTTACAAAGTATGGCAGAGGTAACAACAGCACATTCCTACTTATTAAAATCCAAAATTTCCTTACAAAACAAACAGACCACGCTCCAGCCATAACTGTCTGGTTTTCCAGTGACATCAGCAGCACTTTGTTCCAGCTTACAGTGCTCTGTAATTAATACAAACAATAATGTCACATTCCAACAGAAGAGATGAGTAAGCCGATAATTATAGCAGAGATCCAACAAAGACATCTAATGCTGAGGTAAGATATTACAGTACCGTGCTAAATACTGCAATTATGAAGTTACTTTATCATTTTCTTTGTCTGGGGACTGATACTGTAACCTCAAAGTCTGAAGTTTTCATCATACTGATTGCTTTTGGTCAGCTCTGTCCTCTAATATCTGAGCATTGGAAAATGCCTGTATGTGATAGTTGTGCTTAAAGTAAATAAGTGGGGCTAAATTTCATCCGTGGATCAATCCACGTTTTATTCTCTATTGATTTTGATTTCCAGCAGGACAATGTGTGTGGGAGTGACTCAAAATGAACCACGGTGACCATGCTCATTGTAGGAACATGTCACCTCACCCACATTGCAACACATTTGTGTTTTTAATAGTTTTTTTTTTAAGTTCTCTGGCACAGATGTAAATATTACAGGCTTTGGCTACACAAATAATACTTGTCTGGAGTACCGTGTTAGATAATACAGAAAATCACCAGAGCATCTGATGAAGTCATCTTTGATTTACTAGCATTCATCAATAAACCCATCAAAGTCAGCAGATACTGTGTAATCATGGTAAAATCATACTACTGCCCTGCCTCTTTAAGTAAGTATTTAACAGTTGGCTTATGACTTGATGCGAGTGAATATCTTCAAAAGGCCTTAGGGTGCATGGAAGCAGAAAATGAAGTATATTGTGACGCTACATGCCTGGACACGGACATTATCTCTCTGTGTCTTCATCATTCAGAGGCTGCCCAAACATGTGTGACAGAGATGCACTAGGGGACTTTTTTTTTTTTTTTTCCACTGGATTAACCACCAGCTGCTTTTCAAACGTTTACTCTCCTCGCCTTTGAACCACATGATCCCAATGCACTATTTTTACTCTGAGGACCAAGTCATGAAGCTGCAGTTCCACTTAGACTACACCTTCGTTCACACTTATCTCCACCAAACCTCTCCATGTAAAGTAGACCGCAGAAATAAATAAGAGGCGGTGCGTGACGCCAAAAATAAAGAATAGTGATACAGGGAGCTTTTCTTTTTTAGTTATCGAGACTTTAAGCCAAAGGTTTGGGGTTAAGTAGATCAGGGCAATCTCCCTGGACATGCATCATCAAGAGATGTACAATCACCTTGTCCAGCTGTGACACCTTTTCAAATGCTTTGGAAATAGCTTGACATTGATGAAGCATTCTCTCAGTATAAATAAACATGGATGTCCTGTCTGTAATGTTACCCACAGGTTTCTAAAGCGCTGTTGTGAAACTCAGAGTATGGTGGCTCCAGCTGCTGAATGACGCATGGATGCTCAAACATTGTCTTACATGACGGCACGCACCTGTCAATCAAAGCGGCTACCTGTTAGTTATGCATAACTTTAAGCCTTAATGTCACATGGACAGCAACAAGTATGGGTCCCCAGACAAAGAACATGATAAAGCAACATCATAATTGTAATGTCTTCATGTTTTCATGCTAAGATTTCATGTTCAAGTCTAAGTGAAATGAACTCTTTACAATATGTTGCTGCGGTGTTCCGTTGAAGGAGAAGTTTTATTATAAAGTGGGTTTTGGCCATCATTCCTATGTGTAATGAAGCACTGTAGTTGTCAAATTAATTGCTGAGTTCTGGAAAAGCAATAAAATTGTTAAAAAGAGGTCTGACCAGCAAAAGAGGGTTCATCACACCTCGGGTAGACATTACTCTTAGTTTTCTGTTTCATGGACTTTATTGAAGCAATGACACCATCTTTCCAGATCCCAGTATCCATTTTGGTGAGTACAATATTATTATAGCTGATGGATATTAGGGCCAAAACTACAAAAATATGACAGACGATATATAATAAACCAGAATTATCCATTAAATAAGTCATTCAGTCATAAATTAACAGCATCGCTGACAGACAGACGTAACTTCAGGCTGTAAAATGTCAATTTTGGGGGGGGATAAGAGAGAGTGCTTTTTAGCATTGTTGCCAATTCATTTAGGACATTTTTAAAACTCTTATACATGACAACTAAGGCCAGAATCATTTAAAGATTAAACCATTCCTTCGATTCACCATGAAAGGTCAAACTGGATCTTTTCCGGCATGCCAAGAAAATGTTAATTTTGACCAGAACTTGATTTTTTGCCTGACAACTCCCTCCATTTTATTCTGCTTTTTTTTTTTTCAGAGCTTCACCAAATACAACTCCTCGTTTCGGTTTGTGCATTTCATCAGGGCCTGTCTACAATTCCCTTCTGAAATTATCACATGAAACGACCAAGACCTTCCTCTCTGTCTGCCAGCCCCAGACAGATTGGACTGGTATTTGGCATTCACGAGTGGCATGTTATGCTGCCGAGTGGGACGTCGTAAACAAACATTTGATCGCGAACGGCGGTGACAACAGCCCACAGAACACTTGTCGTGCCGCCATTGGTGAGCAAAAAAAAAAAACCCTGATGGATGGAGTCAGGCTCCACGGTTGTCCCTTTAGCGATGCACAGATGAAGGCAGAAAAGTAAATAAACAACTAAAATGTCAGCACTTGAGCGTCTCAGAGGCATTAACTGCACTCCCCCTTTGCATTACAGCAGGAGCAGGGGCCAGCAAAGTTTTTTTTTAAGCCTACGCATCTGTAGGCAGAAGCTCCATTAGTTCCTCTGAGGGGGCACTTTATGGACAACTTTGCGACATGCACTACTGCAGACACAACAAATTCCATTACATGAAGATATGTATTATTCAATGCAAGTGCATATTTTTATTTGTCCTTGCCCAGATTCGGATGCGGTGCTTTTATGTGTCCAATGACATGTGATTAAATCACATACTCCGCCGTGCGCGACATCTCAGCCTCGGCACGTTATGTTATGTTTATAGGGGCTACTTTAAAAGCAGGAAAGGTCTGATGCTGGTTTTCAGAACTTCACTGAACCGTTCAATTGAACCCACTTTCAAAACAAACACTAAATCATTTCTCAACCGCCATCAAAACAGAGAGTAATTTTAAATGGAAGACTGTAAACAACGTTGTGTTCAATGTTTAGCCGCCTCCGCTTTCACGGTCACAAAGCTTTTATTTTTCACTTACAATTCTAGTTAAGCCTTCATGAAGAATTGTAAAGATACAATGGCAGATATACTGTAATAAACAGAAACTAAATAAAACGTCCTCTCTATTCCCTGAAAGGTACTGTACTTCATTGTGTGGTATCGGAGGGGAGCAAACAAGCTATTGACAGTGTTTCACGACGTGCTGCCATACACGTCAGCACGCAAGTAAACACTGTGTTTTCTGACTATGCAGCTCTCTATTGCTGACTATAAGAATACTGTACCTAATTCAACCTATAATAAAAAGTGTGGGCTACAGCTTGACATTTCAGACAAAACCCGGCAATGGAAACTTTGCACTCTAAAGCCTTTACCGTGGTTGAACTGTGGATGTGGAGTGTGCTGAACCCAGCAGCGAGTGCGCCACCATTACTGTGTCACGCACAACGGATGAAAGAAACAATAGGACTTGATTACTGATTTTGAATACTTGTTTCATCAGTAATAACTTCGACATTTTCTAAATCAAACAGAAATATCTCCAAATAGCCACCAAGTCTCATATCAGAGGAAGTAAAATTAGCTACTGCCAAATTTTTACGGCAAGTGCTTCATCCCATTCTATGCAAATGATGCATGTACAGTATATTTCAGGCAAATATTCAAGACACTCCATGTTTACAACAAGAGCTAATACAAGCATGATTATTACAGCTTCCAGTGAATGGACAAACCGCTTATTTATTTACTTCCGTGCTCAATTCATCTCAGAATCCTTTTACTAGAATTTACTCGGAGGCTGCCTGTAAAGCTCAATGTGGGCTTGAGAAAGAGATATCTAAACTGTCCCACACTCCCGTCTTTCCATTACTTCTTTCCAGTGGTGAAGAACAGCCAGAGAGGGCCACCATCTGGGTTTTGTGCTGCCTGATCAGCCAACTAGAGAGCATAGAAAGACTGACAGAGGAGGGATCCTCTCTGAGTTTTGAGTCACCTCGTCTGCCAGTCATACATCAGAGGAAGACATTTTAGTAGTCATTAGCGTGTCAAAATTCTGGCGGGGTTGCAACCCTTCCAGCCACTGGGCCCCTACTGGTTCAAATGTAATGATACATTTTCTGGTTGTTGTGATGAAGAGAGAGAAAAAAAAATGGCGTAGTTGTTAGATTCAAAATAGTCACCATGGCTCAACATAGGACCCAAAAGAACTATATAGAAACCAAAGATGATCAATTGAAAATGCAAAAATAAAGATGTCACAGTAATTGCCATAGTGCTGTGACATTTTGAAAAGTTTGACAGCTGACAGAGTCTTGGAAATGCAGTGCAGAGGTACTGCTGTAATGAGCACTTAGCACAAATGACAGACAAAACTTGAGGAACTTGATGCCTACCACTTGTAAAAAAAAAAAAAAAAAAAAAAACTTACTTTTTTTTTTTTTTTTTTTAAAAACAGTGAAGCTCCACAATTCGATCTCTATTTTGGATGCATGATGACAATTTTTTTTTAGAGCCTCATGGGTCCCTAAGATCCCATAGCGGCCTCACTAACTTCAACATGATCAGACACAGCTTAGTAATGCTTGGCCTCAGCAAAAAAAAAAAAAAAAAAAAACTCATGCAATGTGCTCATCATTATGGCCCTTAGACAAGAGAGGTGTCAATGTCAATAACAGAGCTGCACAACATTTTCAGTCATGAAGACCGGAGCAGCCATTGCCACAGATGTTCGCTTGGCAGATGCACAATGATGCAAAAAAAAAACAAAAAAAAAAAAAAACCTAATGCTCATTATGATAGTTGGACGAAAGAACGCCTATCTAACAGTAAACACAGAAGCCAGGACATGCGAGTGGGCTCGGCCAGTGGGGACATTATCAGCAGAGTCAGTAATTCAGCCTTTTCTGACTGAAATAAAAAAAAAGGCAACAATGTGTAGCACAATACGGCCCAGTAGTCAGGATTCAGCCTAATCTGACAATTCACTGGAGGAGAAAAAAAGGAGCAGGACGCAGGAAAATCATTTAGCTGTTTTGACGAAAGGCTCTTTCGGAGCTCCGTGTATGGATGCTTATAACTACGGATCTAATAAGGCTACATTTAGACACTAACAGAACACCCAAAAGACAGGAAAAAATGTAATGAAAATGAAAAAGGCTAAACAAATATTTGCAGCCTCGAGGAAGCTCTCTCTCTCTCTCTTTCCGTCGAGTCCAGTGATGTCTGTTGCTATGGTAAGATCTAGACAATATAATTATAGCATACAGGAGAGGGTTT
Source organism: Protonibea diacanthus (assembly GCA_028641955.1). Classification (NCBI taxonomy): domain Eukaryota; kingdom Metazoa; phylum Chordata; class Actinopteri; family Sciaenidae; genus Protonibea; species Protonibea diacanthus. The sequence continues at coordinate 15,315,306 of CM053990.1, forward strand.
TAAAGGGCTCAGCGTTTTCTTCTTAAGTTTAGGTACCTTAGAAGTTGAAATCTCTGTCGTGTTCCTACTCGCTTTGACTGGATTCTGGCTTCTTACTGCAAAACTCAATTACAGGCCTTAAAACAGAGGCTGTTTGTCTCTGCACTAGATGAAAAGAGTGTTGTGGGTCTTGTGGTGGGTTTTGCCTTGAAAGGGTTGAGGGGTTTACGAATTCTCCCTCAGGCAATTCCATGCTGCTGTGTGCAATCTGTGCTTATAGACCATAGGCAGTGTGGGCAATCATTTTGAGCATTTGTCACCGCTGATTTTCACCCTCTGATTTGGCTGGAGTGTGTATTCCTGCACACCTTTTCATCCCAGATAAACAAATGCAAATAAGAGAGGCAGGTGAAACTAGGACAAGAGATCATGCCACATGCTGCTGTTCATCCAAGACCACGGAAACATCTTGGCTCTTGTTCTGCCTCAGAGATAATGATATGTGTTTGGACTGCTTGGTAGATTCAGATTCATTCATGCCACCAAACACAAAAGCATTCAATGGCAATCCAGCAGCACTCTTTATCCAACAGTAATTATGTAATGCACTAGTCTCGTCTGGTCGGAAGCAAAGGACTCTCCAATGCTGAACAATGATAAAAATCAAACAAAACAAGAGTTTAATCATTGTAAATGTTGCTGTGACTGTAGCTTGATTGATTCTGCATTTTTACTATTCAAGTGACCATTCAAGTATTTCCTACAGTTTGGACGTGAGGCATCATAAGATGGAGCAGACCTGTTGCATATGAGCTTAAAGCTTTTTGTGCGATGCCCATGTTCGAGATGTGACTTGATGTAACCAGCCACGCCATCCATAGTGCTCAGACTGTCTGGGAGTAAAACACATTAGATTTAACCCTGGAGGGCTGTGTCTGAGGTGAGAATGCAGCTGGAAAAAAAGCCTTAGAATTACACATTTAATTACGTTGATTGAGCAGCTTTTATTGATGTTCTCCCGTGGTTTTATGCACTATAAAGACCTTTTGTATTTCCTTCTAGTTACATCACAAAGGAGAATTAACTACATACAGTATGTTAGTGCTGCAACTAATAATTATTTTCCTTATCAATGAATGGCCTTGATTATTTTTTTGACTACCCAATCCGTCATTTGGCCCATACAATGTTAGAAAGTTCCCCTTTAAGCTCAAGATAATGTCTTAAAATTGATTGCTCTGACTAACAGAACAATATCAAAACATATTGAATTTATGATCAAATAAAACAGAGAAAAGCCAAAAATTGACCTCATGATGCACTAAAATCGGAGGATCACAAAAGTTATTACAATCCATCCTGGGTGTGACATAAATATCTGTATTTCGTTGCAACTGATTGAATGGTTGCTGAACTGCCAATGTCAACCTTATAGTGGCGCTAGAGGAAAGATCAGGGCATCACCTAAATCATTAAGATTCTTCCTCTGGAGACCATGAATGTGTGTCTGCAATTATCTGACCATTCATCCAATAACTCAACTCATCATAGCAGAAGGCTTGTCACCAAGAAAGAAATCGAAAAGAAAGAAATGAACGCTTCAGACTGGACCAAAAGTGGTGCACCGACAGACTGAACTATCCACAGAGCCATGCTTCTAGTATGGCTAAAACATCTAAAGTCAAGGTCAAGTCAACCCTAATGACGTTTTCACAGTAAGTGCCACTTGCCATCATGATGAACAAACTTATGTGTAAATGTGGTGGAGTGTCCTCTGACTACAGTACTTCACACGGTGTGGCATTAGTTAACATCAAAGCAGATCTTCTGATTTACTTGTGTGGAGCAAATCTAAAAAGCTAAAAAAAAAAAAAAAAAAAAAAAAAAAACACACTCCGAAGTGGCTAATGAACTGATCCAGACACACCAATGAATTGCAGATGACATCAGTGAATTTGTAGTCAAAAGGCATTCATACATATTGTATGAACCTCTCCACATTCCCTGCATTTACTTCTCCTAATGTACAGATCAAAGTAAAGACAATAACATTTTGTTAGTCTTGTCAAGGCAAAGAAATGTTTCACTTGCTGCACTACAAATAAATCTGACCTGGACTTTCAGTGTTCCAATAACAAGGCAGTGCCAGAAGTGAACACAAATCCTGACACATAACCTTAGAACAAGTATACCCCCCTTTTTTCCTCTATGTGTGTGTCTCTCTGTCTCTCACACACAAGAAGCACATGGAGGCGACAGCATTGGCTTGGAAGGCGTCCTTTTGGAGGACAATTATTCTAAGTAGTTTTCCCATCAGCCAGAGCCATGAGCAGAAGACCCTCGGGTGAGCCAGAACCTTTCTGAGGAGGCAATCGGGGAAATAGCCACTGTCCAATTTATTTGATAAGGCGAGTGGAGCTCAGACCTGCCAACAGATGCAGAGGGGAGGAAAATTGGGGCTGTGCTGCAACCTAGTTGCTGACATTTTCAGAGTTCAAATCACTATGCATACATGGTGATTATAATAATATTTCAGCCAGGGTTCAGGGTAGATATTCAAAGTTCAGGGCGCAATGGACAACTGCGAGCTTTTTTAGACGAGGTGATCAAGCAAAAGTATGGGTTACTACTACTCATTGGGGCATGAGATAGTATGTGCAGCAGTGATTACAATGTAGTGAAAGTGGGCAACTGAGCTTCCCTTCAAGGTACCGACTGCCTGAGATAAAATTCAAAGATCTTTTCAAGCAGGGGGTGGTGTCATCGCTCCTGATGTTCTCAACTTTTCCCCTGAGGAACTTCTATTTCAAATTGGACAGCTCAGAGTAAAACTAGCTCTCTCTGGGGATACTCACCCACACAGAAGCCAGTGTAAAAGAAATGCCATCCCTCTCTTGGGAAACGCACACACACACACGCACGCACGCACACACACACACACACACACAGTAACAGAAGTTATGCCTTGGCAATAAATAAATAAAAAAATCACAAAGGAATGGCCCACAGTATCATGTCATATAAAGCTTTGAAATGATCATACTGTACATGGATTTTGAAATACATGAAAATGCCGGTGTTACGGGTTGCCACATTCACTTTAAGACATACAGGATGAATATTGTAAAACAAAGTAAAGTATTGTAAAACAAACAAGATGATGGTTCTGAAATGAGTCAATGAATCAGTTATTCTTTTTGATCTCATATTATTAGTAACAAGAAAATAGAGTATAAAGTACATGTTTTTGGTAAAAACAAAACCAAAACCAAAAATAAAACAATAATAGACTAATCCACAATCTTAAATTACATCGTGTGTTATCAAGAGCTCACACGTTGCATTTTACATAGTCATCGATCGGATTTAATCCAAAAATGCTTGTTTGCTTAACAGTCCAGAACAGGGCAACAAATCTCTACTCATGCCTCTAGAATAAACAACATAGACAAATGATATATTATCTATCTCTTCCAGAGAAAACCCATCAGAAGAAAATTGTTATTATGAATACTGCCAACTGTTATGAGAAAGAGTCAGAGACCATTTGATCTCTCATTTGTATGTTTACAATAATTACGGCAAGAATTAAGGCAAAGCTATTTCACAAAATATTCATGAACCTTTTACAAAAGATACAAGGCATCCCAGGGTGCGCATCTTTTAAGTAAGTTTGCTCCCTTTTCTATAGTTTTTCTTTTTCATTGCATGGTTAAACTGTGGAAAGAATGCATGTTAAAATTTTCCCTGACAGTTATGGATTTTAAAGTCACACTGAAGCACCCAAAAGTGAAATACCTGTAATTTGGGCTATTCCTTCAGCCATTTACAATGTAAAATGTCTCTTACTGAAGACATTAGGAGGATATCTGGACATGACGAAAAGTGGACTGGACTGCAGCTGCATTCTCAATGAGTCAAATATCTGAATGTTGTCTTCAAGTGGTCTGTTCTCTAAAGGTCATGCATCGTCAGTCTTGGAGAGAGAATTAGCCACCTCTTTCTAAATACCACTGACAACAGTCCATGCGTCTCTTAAAATTCAAAATGGGTATTTTTAACCTATTATGTTTCTGTGTCTAATTGGGACAACAATTGTTGAAACTGGTCCAGTATTGAAAGAGAGCGCCGCAGCCCACAGCCACGAAATGGGGGTGCAATGTAATCCTTCAGGGTAATTCCACACTGTCAATGTGCAGTGCCTCTGCTAAAAATGCTTTTGCCAGTGACAGGCTCAGATTGTTATTAGAACTGTTACTGTAAGGTTCTCCGAAGAAACATACTGTTACATTAAAGACAATATATCAAACAGGTATATATATTGATCTGTTCATAACCACTAGAATCCATTGACAAACAGTCATTTTACCTTACAGAACACAGTAGTTGCTGGTCTACTGCTGCCTGAAATTGGTTAGTTTGTTTGTGTTATTGTGTGGCTTTGGTGGTTAACATGTTAGTTCACAAAAGTCACAAAATACCACAAACAAACTAACCTAATAAGTAATTAACTAATAAGTATACGTAAAAAATAAACCAAGAAACAAATGCGCCTTTAAAGTTACTCCAACCTCTATGGCACTTTTTCAAGTAGTGCATCTCAGAGAAAGGTAACTCTGTTAGATGATCAATGTCCCAGACAGGTCATGTTGCAGACAGGATGAACAGCAGACAGAGCAAGAAGAACCAACTCAGATTCTTATTGGACCTGCAGCTCAACCTACAGCCAAGTGAAACCATCCATCTCTGATTCACACAGCAGTGTACAGCCAGCTTTCTTGTGCCTCTCCCACAATCGATTTTCAAAACATCTTCGGTAATCTGAGGCAAACAGAACTTCTCCGATATAGTGCTGGCAGCAGCCCACTGAATGATGTCAATTATCCTGAAACAAATGACAGCAATACACCTGAGAACAGCTCTGAGCTATCTGACATACCCTTACCTTGCAGATCTAGCTCTTTCAAATGCAAATCTGCCTTTATTTCCCTTAGGCACAGGAATTCCTCCCTGCGCACCTACTGTATATCAAATTGGTAGAGAGAGAGGGACATCTCTCAAGTAAGAAACACGAATATAGAGTCAGAAGTAGCCAATAATCTGCTCAAGAAGGAGAGAGGCTCCACTTGAACGTCATCGAGATGTCTTTGAGTTTATGCAGAGCTGCCGGTGCTCTGAACAGAACCGTTGAGGCGAACGCTCAAGGAGATGAGTGAAACGATCTAGACGTCTCTCCACATGGAGTTTAAAATGAAAATGGAAGACCCCTTGAAGCTGTGTTTCGACAAAGATGACATTACAAAGAAATCAAAATCCCATATAGCAATCATTATCTGCCAAAAAGCATATGCTGGCCTGCCTCCAGGTAGACCGGTAGTCTGTGGAAGTAGTTTCCTGGCAAAGGATACATCAGCATCAGTTGATTTCTTTTAAAGCTTTGTACATTTCTTGTCTCCTCCATAACACCGCACCGACTGATAAAGGTCTTGCACCATCTCAGAGACAGAACTCTATGTGTCCTCTATGTCCTTGACTTCAACTTTATCCAGTCCCTCGCACTGACTTTTTTTTTTTGCTATCCTTTCCAGAATGGATATCTCTCTATTTGGAAACCTTATTACTTGAAGGAATTTGGCATTGCCATGGGACCAAGATGTTATTTGGTTTGCCCACTGCACTAACACGACTACATTCCTAATCCTGAGCATAACCTCCTTCCATTTTTTAAAAACAAAAAGTAAATGTGATACTTTTTTTTCTATTTATGTAGCCAAAATTAATATTTCAGAAAAAAGCTCATGAAAAGTAAATAAAGTGTTGCTAAATGTGGTCAGCCATGTGAAAAACATTGCAGGTTCCATATTTGTTATTTGACATCACAATAAACAGGAATCTGACCTTGACAGAGAAACCACAGGTATTTCCCTTCTTTGTTATAGTCAAAGCTACATCCTCTTCAGATTAAGCAGTTTAATCAGGCCTGCCATTTATTCAGTTTTAAACTCATGCCTAAAGGAACACAGAGATTTGGGAAATTGATTGAGGCAGATGTAAGGTGTGGTGTGGAATGGATGTAAACTACCCTGCAGCGTTTTAGAGGGATGATTCAGAATACCTGAAAAATCATAACAGAGAAAATATGACCCAAACAACTGACAACAGTGTGAAACCCTGTTTCATCCCACACTGACTTCTTGACATTCAGTTCCACTACATCAGGTTTCACCTAGTCCACACTCAGTGGAAAATACCCATGTGGCCTTTGAAATCTTGCAACAGACATGTTTCAATACAGATAAGACAGTGCTGCAAAAAGATGAACCTAAACATTTCACAATTTCATTAAATATACTGCAAACTGACATTGTACTTCCCTGGCACCTGGATGTGGGCAGTGGCATGTGGATGACAAGATAAATAAAAGAAAAATAGCAGAACTGGAATAGAGTTGAGGGGGTCTTTAAATTGGAATGCACCAAGGCCATCAAACACTTAACAACATACATTATAGTCACACAGTGGGAAATTGCAGCAGATGCTGAGGTTAAAGTTCTGGTTTTGGAGTGGTAACCTCGTCCTGTCCATAGGTTTTAATGTTCTTAATGTGTCTGAGAACATTAATAGCAAACAGCAGCCCTCCTACCCCTTCAGCTGTGCCTTTATAAGCCCGCTAAATCACCAACTGTTTATTCTACCTTTAATGATTCAATAAAATTAACTAATATTTAAACTGTGTTGTATTTAAATGCATCCAAAATTTGTTTGCTAATCAGCTGCATGAAAAAGACCTTCCTTATTTACAGCATATTCAGAATGTCTAGTTAGTCCAAAGTGATACTGTATAATTACACAGACTTCTACAGATAAGATAATAACATTGGAGGAATACAATCCAGACTTATTGTGTACATAAAGTAAATATATAAGTAACCACATGGAGAAAGTAGGTACAAGACTGCCTCTTCTGCTGGTGGTGGTGGTGGTGCTGCCGCTGCCGCTGGGAAATTAGTTTCATAGATTGTTGGAAGGTTAGCAGCAATCCTTAACTTCTAACTTCTAAAGTTAATTAGGGACAAAGCAGGTCCCACATAAACTATACAGGCTGCTTTGGATGGCTCCCTGTGGGCATCTCATTAAAATTCAAATGGTGTGATTGTGTACCACTATCTCTAAAAAAATGCACCATACTTGTCCTCTCCTATGCATTTTGTTATCAGGACCGTGCATAATTATCAAATTATCTAGTTGCTAGCTAGTCTGAAGCTATAGGGAAGGTGCCTGCTACAAAGGCCTTTTAGGTCAGATCAAACTCTCTGAGTAAACTACCTTATTTTGATCTTTTTCATAGTAAATCAACAACTGAACACTTTCACTGTACATCCACACAAGAAGCTGCTCAGAACAGACAGCCCCCCACTGTTAGACGCTAGTATCTTTGAAGTATAAGAGATGTTTCGATACCATTTTTTCCTTCCCAATATTGATTCTGAAACCCGAACTTTGTGTATTGGCCAATACCAAGTACTACTCTGAGACAAGAGCTACCTTTAAGTCTGTAGCTTTGTAGCTCTGGCTACTGTTACACTACTGGAAATCACCTGTTCTTTGCTGTTCTTTGTGAAGCAGTAGTTGTACAGCATACATTAAATGACTACCACTCTGATTGGCTTGTGCTTGTTGCCTTCGTTGGTGTGGATTGGTTAGGCCTAAGCATGAAGAGTGAGATTGGTTAGGGCCTCTGATGGGAAATGGCAGCGTCTATCTATCTACACACAAAGTATGAGGCAAAACATGACTGAAAAAGCAGGGTACTCTTCACTCCATTCTAAATTACAAGGAATAAAGAACTGCAAAGAAAGGTGCACTATTTCTTGTACTATGTTAATATGAAAAAAAATGAAATCTCATTTCCCATAAACCATGTCGCTTCCTTTTACAGACTTGCTCCCTCTTTGCCTTTATTGCTCTGAGGCTTTCTCTTTGTCTTTACTGAAGAGGCTAAATGTTGGAAATACGTTTTCCATTGGCCTTTAGCTCCTTCCTCCTTCTGGCATTGTGAAAACTGATAAATTTAGCTCAGTTTGCAGTGAAAGAAAAGCACCATTTCCTTGGTGGCTCAAATCAATCTCTCTCTCTCCCTCTCCCTCTCCCTCTAAAAGCAATCCAACAGACTACCCACCAAACCTGACCTGGTGGCACAAAAGCAACACTTAGCAAAGACTTTGTGTGCTTGTAATAATTACAGAAATGTCTCAACCTAAATGTTGCTATTGATTTATTGATGTCAAAATCCTATATGTAGCATAAGTACCAGTATCTCTTCCTAAAGCCATCTGTGCATCAATTTTCTTCCATATGGACGCCTCTCTGAGCTTCCACTCAATCTGGATGATCCATCTCACTATCTCATAGAGCTATCTTAACTGAGTAAAATAATTCTGCAGCCACTGTTGACAGTTGAGGACATGAGGGGGCCGCTTCTCCGTGGCAGTAAGTTCTGATGAAAACTGTATTATTTTTGTGCAGTTTATATAACTTCTCCATCCATCTTTGGGTGCACTCGCATTTCTCTGCCCTTTCACCAAAGAGCAGAAACAATGATGCCAGATTAATTTCAAGAAGATATAAATGTCAGGTTGCGCACTTTTGAAAATCAATTGAAATATCAGATTCTCTCCTCTGCATACTGAATATGTCAAGTATGAAGAATAGCAAATGTATGATCACGAGAAAACAACTGACGTCAAATATTTTATTTAGGCGCACAAAATCAAGAAAGTGTAACTCACTTCTGCATATTTTTCTCGACACAGCACACATTTCAATCACTGTGTTAATTGTGCTTCTTCATGTAATCAGCACATGGTTGGAAAAGTTAGTAAAGACCAGGTTGCTAAGAACATGGTCCTCAATTTGTTCACAGCCTCTATAGACAGGCTCATTAATGCTTCATAAAAAAACACATAAATCGTAAGGCCATCTTTCTAATAGGAAAACAGAGCAATAGTTTTAGCCCTTTGATGTATTTTAGGCTATTTTAAGCTCCATAACATTGTTGCTACCTGTAGATGAGATGCAGCCTTATACTCCCTGAGACTGGGAATTTAAAAAAAACAGAGAAGGAGATATTCTAGCATCCACTCTATGCAATACAGTCAGCATTTTACATAAAATCTAATTAACTGTGCTTGTGTTGATGTGTCGGGTACTGCTACTGCTACTGTAAGGTATAGCTCAGTCAAGGTCAACAGCAAGACTATACAAAGACTAAAACACATCATAAACTGTGAAGAAACTGTAGCTTTTTCAAGGCATGGTGGTTCTTGTGTTTTCAATGGATGGACAATACAGGGTAACCTTGCAAGCAAGATGAACTCACAAGATCAAGTAAGAATTCATGTGGCAAGCTTCAAGCTGTCCACTGTGTCTGTACAGTGGAGGAACTAGTTGCAGATGTGGTTTAAAGTTATTTTTTTGTAAGAAGCGACTGCTTGCACAAAAACAGTGAGGTTAGCATGATGTTGCTAACATCAGTTATATCAGAACTGGAGAGTAATTCTTCAATGAAAAAAAAGAGCGCAAAGGACGGCACTGAAGACTGTTATGGAAGCAAAAATTGTTTACACTCTCTGATCTGATTGATTGAAATCTGTCTGTGATAGGACTGGCTCCATTCAATCACCAGCAAAATAGTTTTTGAAGGTGTTACGTCAGAGTTGTGCAACAAACCACCTGGTACAGGTCAGGTTACTAGGAGGGAAAGTGGTGAAACAACAATTCATCTAGCAATTTTTTTACTTTCATCATACACTCAAGAAATATTGTCAAGAGGCCAAGACTACAACCTTGCTGTTAGTCACATTTGACTTCTCATACAGCCAGAGCTGTAGATTTAAGAGTTAGAATCAAGTTAGCCTTAAGTAAAAAACAAGGACTAGAGACTTGACCTGGACTTGACCTGGCTGCTCTGTTTATAGCAAGTTTTGCCAAACATCTCAGACTCAGAGCAATTTACTGCAACAAGTGAAGCAGGTCAAAGAAAGCTACAACTATCAAAAGACATTATTTGATACAATACCATGCCAAATTCTTGAGCCATTCCGAAATAATCAACCCTGGCTTTACACCGTCACAAACCACCTACATATCAAACACACAGAGAAAGGAGTCCACTCTAGTGTTACAAAATGGAAATACAAATTTGAGGGACGTTTGGCACATAATGAAATATTCTGTAGCAGACTGTCGGATCAGAAAGACCTTGGCAATGTACACATGAGCTGAGAGCAGTGTGGTGACTTTAAAGGGACACTGGCCTGAAAAGAAGCTGTAGAGCTGCCAATGTGATAGCAGTGCAGCAGAAACAGAAATTCTCTTCCAAAGTCTTCTTAGTGTAAAAGCACATGATGAATTATCATCAAAAGCAGCTGCTCAACAGGTAGCCAGTAGTCACAGCAGGGTCAGTCTGTAAGACATCAACTAAATCAGACAGTACCAGAGAGAGGCATGAAAAAATACCATGTAAGAAAAAAAAACATGTGTTCAAGTCTTTCTATCTTGATCATTATCAATAATAATAATAATCAAATTGCCTTGGCAACATATTTCTGCAGTTCAGCTCAGCAAAGTGAACTAAACACATAAGGCAAGGGGTGAAGTGAATCATCTCACGTCACACTGAGCATGTAATCATTACAGCCCTACTGCTTTCACCTCTTCACGCCTAAGCTCTAATACTTGCCGACCTGTCCTCATGTCAACCCCACCTTAATGTACTTCCCCGGGCTCCATTTAAATCACTCCGCTCCAGTTCATCCTCCAGACTCTTCCCTCCACTTGTCTTTGTCTTCTTCTTGTTCACTCACTCTTCCTTTTCTGTCTCTTCACCCGACCACTCTAATTGCCTTGCTTTGCCAAATGAGCCAACCAATTGTGCCTCCAGTTAAAAGCTGATGAGGAGTCTGCCCTATTCAGCCCTCCAACTCAGCTTGGGAAGCTAAATAAAGAGGGGAGAGATGAATGGGGCTTGTTCCTGGATGCAGATGCCATCCCCTCTGTGCTGACAATCACTGCCTGTGACAAGCAGCATACAATCATATTCCAAAGTCCCACGAGAGTAAGGTTTCTGGCACCCACATCTTTCCACTTTCGAACCTCATGTCAGTTTTGTTTTCATAGATCAATTGACGTGCATACTGTGTTACTGATACCTACGGGAAAAATAAGCTCTTTCTCTGTCTGCCTCGTACAGAAGTCAAAGATTTACAATAAATGCAGCTGTCTCAAACAGTATTGGATACTCTGCAAAAGGGTAAACAGTGAAAAACGGAATGGAAAAGCAAAGGACACAGTTGACGCTGTTAAGGGGCCCTAACTGAAATGCATGAAGAACCTGTGCTCCTTTTCTCATTTATAGAGTCCGATACAGGCTGTTTATTCATGGCTGCATTAGCATCAGAGCTGCTGTAGGATGAGATGGTAACATCTGGGCAAGGCCTCTAGTTAATTTACTGATGGAAAGTCGTCCTCACTTTTACCACCAAATGTTGGCTGACTTGGCCTCTGCTCTTGCCCATTTGCTGCACTGCCTAAATGTCACTTGGTCTCCACAGAAAGTCCCTGAGGAAATTACATTGCTAAATAGTTCATGTGTGCTTAATTATTCAGCAAGGGGAGCCAATGAACTGCATATGAATTGCTCTCTGTATTACTGCTGCTGTTGTGGCACATATTAGATAATAATACTTTCATTAGCCAATATAATGATTGTTAGCTATATATATATTCAGTCATGTGGGTAAGTAATGGTAAATCAAGAGGTGGGTGAACTTTGATTTGGTGGGTTCTGCACCTACTGATGGTACAACGTGCTGTCTGACCAACTGTATACAGACCAAATACACGTTTTTCCTTTTATTTAAGTGCGGTGGAAAAGTGGTGCCAGATTCAACTTTTGGAGAAAGGCAACCTGCAAAGCTGCTGCGCTCAATCAGACAATCAAACCGGTTTATCTCATGCACCCAGCTTCTCTGTCTTTGTCTGGCTCTCTAAGTCTAAGCTGCATTGGCTGAGCGACGGAGACAGTGAATGAAAGTAAGGGAGCACCAACGTCAAAAAAGCGGGTTAATCAGAGAAAGTTATTTTCTGATGGTTTTGGTTATGTTGCGCACAAAGAAGGACACCAGTCGCATCAGATAATTTGGACAGTTTCCTTTCCTAAAAACGACGCTCCATGGATGATTATCAAAACATTCAAAATGAGAAATTTAATAGCTGACAACTAATTGGTGAACTGTCTAGATTAATGGTAAAAATGGAAGCGGTAGAGGCCAGGATATCCTGACTTTTAGTCCTTAAAAACAATATTCCCAAAATACTGGCTGTTACCCATAATGCAACTTGATAGCATCTTTGGTTTGAGAGCTGCTCCAGAGCAGACTGAGTTGTATCCCTGACTTTAATTTGTAAAATTAAAGTTCCCTTTTAAGCACTCTTGTCATGACAAGAATTCTACTGTATGTTGCCATATCATGTTAACAGTGTCTCTGTGGTTACATTATTGAAAACAATAATGCATATTAATATTTGAAGATAATATATGAAACTGTAATATACTGTAAATATTACATGACAAGTTAATTAATATTAATTCGTTACATTAGAAATGCAGTATCTTTGCAGGCAGCTGCCCCTCTGGGAGTTTATATGTATATTTTATCGTTGACTTCACTTACATGGGAAAGAAATACAGATCTCATAGTAGATTCAAATATTATTATCCATTCCATTTCTTTTATCACCTTTAAAATCACTCGGTGTGTATGAATTTGCCGTAAACAAACTGGTATTATTTATGGTCTATTTTATACGCACGCTGCAGCTGTAGCTGTGTTGTTTACACACTTCACCCTGCAGAGGTGTCCTGCTTTATGGAGTCATGCTGGTGTCAAAACCTAATGCTCCAGAGGACCTACTGCGCAGGTGGCTACTGAACACAGATTTTTAATATGAGACTATAAAAACAAAAATAGGAGGATACCTCAAGAGCATGTTTCAAACAACTTAAGCAGAGAGGCTTCTGGGTTCAGATCAGTCATAGACAAGCAGACCACTTGTCTCAAGTGAAGGTTTAAGGATCCTCCTACACTGATCTTTAAACACTATGCTAATACAAGAGATGTTTTGTAGATCTGACATATAGGCTGCATACACACCCACTCCTTTCCTTGCAGTGCCTGATGATAGCCTTTAAGATACAACTTTCTGCTGCCTCTGCAGCCAAGGTTAAGCTAAAAAAGTCTCATATGGGTCAAAATATAAATGATTCCTCGCTGTTATATATCTTAAAGACCATGTGGCCAGTCGCATGTACAGGAGGACAAAAAAACTTCCCGAGTCCTGCACACACACGAGAGAATGAGAGCTGTGCATTCTGTTAACCACCGTTTTTGAAGTGGACAAGCACAAGGTCGACACGTCGGCATTAAAATGGTTCCGAAACCACCTGGGGAGGAACGAGCACAACAGGAAGCTTTTAAAAGAGGAAACCTATTGGATGAGCTGTCTTACTCCCCTCGTGGTTTAAAAGAGGAGTAGCTATCCTGCATCTCACAATTTCACAGAGTTGAAATTGATATTGATCTTTCCATGACTGACTCCGGGTAAGACACTAAGGAGGTACGTTAGAAAAAAAAATGTTCCTGTTCCTTTAAAACTAGCTCTCGACCACAGCAGCTTTCCCTTGCTTGTTGTATCTCAGATAAGTCCTGTCCTCATTTAATATATATCAGTAATGTGTGCTATAAATATCTTCATATGTGATGCTGAACAGTGGATCTAAATTACTGCATTGTGGACTCATGTTGTAGAAGTCGATCAAGGCCACTGTGGGTGATGTGTGTGTGTGCGCGCGACTGTGTTTGTGTACACGCTTGAGCACATGAGGTTTCTGGAGTAAATTATGAAAAGTAAAATATTTCTCCAACCTCAAGATTGGCTTCCACAGCAAGGAAAAGGCCAACCAGGGCTAACTCATTATTCATAATCTTATCAAACAAAATTAACAGGAATGAGTTGGAATGTTGCCGCTAAAGGAAATTATTTGTCATTCCAGCTCTGGCGTCGAAAATAACTGCAGTGTGTGTTACCCGCCATGTGAGAGAGGAGATTAGGGGATAGATTAAAAGAGAGGCGAAGAGAAAGGGTGAAGAAGAGTGGAAAACAGATGCGGCGGGGGTGAGACAGGTGAGGAGCGATGAGCAGCGGGATGATATATCAAAAAACCTTTTTAGTTTTCAACAGTTTTTGCTACTGGAGGAGTGTAAGCAATTTGGGCTGATAAATGTGTGTGTGTGAGAGAGCTTGAGAGATGGAAACAGACAGAGGGAGTAACAAATGACCACATTTGACAGAAAAATACTTTTCTCTTATTATTCAATAGCTCAAAACGTACCGTCAAGATGAGTTTGTACATTTTGCTATAAAAAGGAAGGATATGGAGGATAATCCACTCCATTATGTTCTGACTTTTCTGCTCAGTATTGGAGTTTAATTATCATTATACAACAAGTACAGCTCTGACCAAGCAATCTGATTGCTGCTGGAGACTACTTGCTGAGTAGTAAACTGGGTTCCATTACATATAGTCTACTGCTGTGACTGATTTCCAGGTATTATTCAGACCCTATGTATCTCCATAAAAAGAGAGATGACGCTAGCAAAAAAAGAAAAACGTTTATTTTGAGAGCAAATCGCCCCAAAATATAAATAAATTTTGATTGTATGTTTTATTTGAGTTGATAAGCGTTGTATAATCTTACATATTACATGAGAGGGTGTGCTTTACTGTCAATATTGGCTCAGTGATGTGGTTAGGACTGAGGCACACCTATGCTTCAACTCGGCCCTGACCGCATCACTGTCGTGCCAATAATGACCATAAAGCACGGCCTCTCGTGTACACAGCCACGGTTACTGAAGACGGGCTCGAACATGAAAACAAAGGCAACGATCGATTGAGTGAGAGGACAGTGTTGACTTACATGCACTGTTCAATTCACAGGAGGATGGTGATATGCAGGAACTTTTGATATTTTATAGCTCTTTTGTTTTGACTGTAAATCGTCCAACAGTGAGCTTGGCTGCCTCTGTTACGGATTCAAAGCCGAATAAACAAGAATTAGATGGATAAAATGTCCAGAGGGTTAAAATATCTGGATCTAAATCTTTCTTCAGAATTTCTCATCTACAGTCATAGTAAATTTAGTAAGCGCTGGAATTTTAAACCGATAAGGTTCCCAGAGGCAGGAAACCAAGCTGCATTTGCTTGAGCTGAGGCAAAGTGGATGTAATTGTAACTGACCCTGATGATGGGAGCGATTGCTGGTCATTAAACCGTAAAATACCGGCCAGGGTAGGAGATAATAAATCTCAGGCAGGAACGTGAAACTCAGCAAAATCAGCCAAGGCCAAGACTGTGACGGCTAGCGGGGCTTTAGAGAAGGGCCGGATCTGAATTTCAATTGTGTCTGTCCCCAAAAGTCCGACCGATACACATGTGCACACTGGAAATAGTTTGTGTAAGAACACATGTGCGCACACGCGCATAGTTGTAGAGCCGACCTGCTCCTCATTCGTTTCTGTGTGCACAAAGCATGTCCGTATTAACAATGACAGTGACAATGACGCTGAGTCCACTCACCCCATGAAAACATGAGAGCAGTGAGCTGAAAGAACATCCCAACACCACCACCCATCATCGCAGCCACAGTCAGGACAATCTGAGGCCTGTGTTACATCCGGCTCCCACCACCAGCTTATAAGGCTCTGCAGCCAGTGGCCCGGCATTCACTCCTCACACAGCAAGCTGTATTTTTGGTATTCAGAGGCAGAGCGTGAAAAATAAAACATCGTATTCTTTTGTGTACACATACCTCTATCAAAGACAAGTTCACATCTCTTTTGCCTCTCTCTCCTACAAAGCACAGCCGAGGTAAAGGCAGCTAAAGATAAAACCGGATGCCTCTTGGCATGGAGCCACCATCCGCATATGGCACAAATATGGATGCATTCATTGTTCATCTGGACACTTTCGTCTGACGCGTTCTGCTTTGTGAATGATGGTACAGTAATGCAACGCACCGCTACGTGTACCGCTCTCCCCGTTACATGGAAAGATGAGATTTTGTACAGGGGTGATGAAAACACAAATGAAATGTTTCACACCTATTCGTTTAGTTTCATGAATTACAAGGAGCCTAATTAGAATGAATGAGTGCGATCGATTCGGCGGCCACTGAGAATTGACATTTTCTGCTCAACTATTGTCTGTGGTAGAGCATCAATGTTAAATAAATGTTTGTTAATGGATGTTAAACTGAATGGGAGACACATTTGGGAGATGGTTTTCTGCTGTGTGTTAGGAGGAGCAGTTTGTGTCACGTAAATGTGCTGTGCAGTTATCCTAATAGCCTGACAAATAAAACTTTACATTTGCTGCCTGAATAAATGTGTCTGTCCAGAAAAAAAAAAAAAAATCTGACAAACTGCTGTGATTCTTCCTCAGCAATCTGACCTGGTAGAAGAAGATATGGGCAGCGTGAGCAGAGCTGTAGAAAATGTGAAACACAAAGCTAGCGAAGAAGGAATCAAAAGGAAAGATGTAGCAACCTTAAGACTTTAAAGAGTAACTAACCATGTTTTCCCAATGCAACACACCACTTTTTGATTGCACCAACTCCTAAGGCTGTATTCTGTATCCTTTATGGGTCGTTGCAAGGCCTTGCTTTTCCTCGATACAAGATCTAGTGTGGAGCTGCTTTTAAACACTTGCTTGTAATCCCAGGAACAGTTCAGCTTCATAAACAGCTATGATGAGAAAATGAACTTTCGACTTGTGTTTTAGCCACACTGCTGAAAGGCAAGTCAATTTGATCACAACTGCAAAAAATTAATTTAGAAAAGCTAAAAGTGTGCATCGTTTGAAACGGTTCAACACTAGTGCCCATGCAAATACCTGAATTTGGGCAATTTGGTTGCCCAAACTCAAGCAGCCAAATAAGAACTAAATACGATCTAAAACTGGCAAAATAATTAAATGTCTAATCAAAGAATAAGTAAACAAGATGGAACTAAATCTGGCCAGACTTCCACACCATCTGTGCTGCTGACAAGTTTAGGTCAGTACCAAAGAGCTAAGCCTACTAGGGTTTGATACCCAGCTCAAATTAAAGCAATAATGGAAGTGTTTACATGCAACGGTTTGTAACTAATCACATCTAAACGCCCAAATTTGTACACTAGTGCACCAAATCAGATGTGTTGCTGTGTTGTCAGCGCTGCTGTAGCAGGCGAGCTAACAAGCTGACTTTAACTAGACACAAAATCAATATGATGGAACGGTGCTGAAGTGATCAGTTCAAAGCCAAATAATAATCAGTAGAGTGGAGATGCTCTCCTGTCTTTCCTCTGTCGCTTTAGCCGATGGGGTGTATTTCCACATAAAAATCTTGCCCAGTGAAGCTTTAACGGTGTAAAACATGAGAGGCGACAGACACGCTGGGCCCAGGTGTTTGAGCTCTGTAAACACAAACTATTCCCCTTTCCTTCCTCCACACCAGATAACGCCAGGCCCCTCAGGGGAGGCAGCGCACAACAGCCACGACACCGAGAGGTGGAAAGTGAGGGTGTTGGGGACCTGTTGTCAGTTCCAATTGGCTCGCCCTCCAACACCGAGCTCTCCGAGGTCCACTAAGGTAGTCGAGTCGAGCTCCTGCTTGGTTGAGAGACGGAGAAAAAAAAAACTGTGTCTGAGAGCTGAGGCGCTTCCACTGCCTCAGCCCTGCCGCCATCCCGGTCTGCTGGTTTCATTAGGCTTCAATTAACTGCAGCAGATGATAAGGGGAGGCATTGATGCTGCTTAACAAGTTAAAGCACATGCTGTGTACTTAAGAGTGCTTCAGTTGGTGTAGCATCTGCTTTTGCACTTTGTCTTTACATAGAAGCAACACTAACTTGTTATTTTACATCACAGGACACTTGTGCGTTACAGATCATATTTCTCTGTTGTGACAATAGATGAGCGCCAAAATGGCATTTGCTGCACAAAGAGACGCTCTGATGTTCTGGGCAGCGAGAGCTGAATTACTACATGAGCCATTCACTGTGGCTGAGAGAGAGAGAACATGAGCTGAAGCCAAACAATCCTCTGCCACTCGCTATGAATTCAATTTCAATGCCTGTGTGTATCTCAGGTTTCAGCACAAGAGAATAATTACGCCCCCCTTCCCCCCTTTCTAGTGACATGTAGCAATTTCCTTAAGTAAATGAAGTGCTAATATTCTGAACAAATGCATTCGGGCACCTTGCTAGGCTTGTTGCCTGGTAACAGTGTTTGATAAAAAAGAATGGTAAATAAGGATTTGATCTGAAGGCGATATGTTTTTGAATTTATAATCACACATTGAAGCAAAATAGTCCCAGTCTTTGTGTGATCGTATGACAAATGATTTGGAATTGTTTTTATTGGTTTTACTGTAGGAAAGTGTCACTTTTGGAGTACTGGTTCTAGATACAGGCAGAGCTATTAAAGCTTTCCTAACTCATCTCCAACAAATTGTGTCTTCCTTAAGGAAGAATAAAAATAGGGTAAAAAAAAAACAACCGTCGGCAATGCTTAAAGAAGAGAATCAGGTGCACGTCGAGCATGGGGCGGGTAAAACAATACATGACTGTTCAGCAGTGTCAGTGGAAGTTCATGGTGTCGGTTGGCAGTCACTATAGAAAATCCTTTATTCAGCCATGGATGAACCAATGTGTTTCATCTCTTGAGTGAGGACAGGTGTGCAACTATAATAAAGAGTTCACGTGATAAAGAGACCGCATGCAAAATAAATTAGTGAAAAGAGAAAAGTAAAACTGTGATAGCGTGACAGAAAAATTACTAAAAACTTTAAATTATGTTAAAGTTAAGGGCAGCTTGGCAATGACATACTAAGGTGTATAAACTGCATGATTTACAACAAAATACATTGTGAAAAAAATACTTAAATCACAGTGATTCTTAGATAAATAAAGATAAAGAACCAGATTGTTCAAAGCTCATAATCACATTACCACATGATCACTACTCTCTTTGTCGTGATTCAAGGCACATTTTCAAACCTGTTCTTTCCTTTCCATTATCACAACCTGTTTCTGGCGCTGTACAACGTGTATGGCTGCTGAAATATGTGGCACGCGTCCACGTCCAGCAGGGCAGAGCACCTGCCACGCAGTTTCCAGCCTCAGCTGAGTATAATGGAAGTACAGACTCTCTAAAAGCAGGGGCATTAATGGAAAAAAAAAAATTAAATGAAATTAATAAAAAACTGACTAAGAGGCCAGAGATTTACTGAACTTCACACTAGATGAGTGAATTATTCTGCATTCTCACCTTTGAATAAAAAGTAAAATTAGGAGTGAATGAATGTTGTCACCAGAATGCAGGAAACAAAGTCTCCCAAACTCTATTGAGGCTTTAATTTAAAAACCCTCAACATTTTTTTTTCTCTCTCAAGCTCTCAAAGTTGGAAAGTATCAGAATTTGTGTTTATTTCCGAGGAGGTTTTCACATACAACGAATTGCCTTGGTGTTTTGCTGCATAACAAACACATTAGGCAGAAAACATAAAGAAGATGAAAAGCAAATACAAACAAATCAAGAAGAATAAATGAATAGAAAATGCCTCACAATGATTAGATTTACTAGTGTCGATCAACTGCGTAATTGTGGGAGTATTGTATATTTGTGTTGTATTGTGTGTATTCTTTATTTTGGTTTGAAATCTTCGCTCTTCTCAAAGGGACTGAGTCAAAATAAAGAATCTAAACTCAGGCAAGCGAAATCAAACTAAATGCTACAACATTAGATAGACTCAGAGTTGTAAATCATTACACATCAGAGGATAGAATTAAAAATGAATGCAGACAGCTTGTGTTTGTTACTATATAGAGTCTGACTTTTCTGATTTAAGTTCCCGCTCTCCGACGCTCATATTTACTTCTTTACATACCTCTATGAAAAATACCGACCTGATTCCTCCTGCTGTGTGCTGTGACGCTTAGCTCTTTGAATCTCTCTATCGTAGCGTCTCAGTTACACAGCAGACCTTGCTAAACATACCTCTGGTAAGTCTCTCTTTTGCCAAACTTGATGATTTTCTTGTCAAAATGATTTTTGTACCGTGTTAAATATGACAGTGTGATCTCTAAACCTGAATCTCAGGAGGATGAAAGGGTTGAAGCAAATAGGGTTAAACTATCAGGTTTCCAAGGCACTGGCTGGTTTTGTGTAAGTGAATGACAAATCGCGTGTTAGCTTGGCGTGTGAAGGGGGGCCCGTGTGGAGCCGGAGGGCAGTGGCGGGGGATCATAACAGGAGGGTGATTCCCTAGTGGGATTTATGCTGTATCAAGTATCACAATTACTGACATTATATAGATTTTGTATCAATTATGACGTGCCTAAGATTAATACATGTGCTGAGAGTCAAAGTGCAGGCGAATATTTAATAAGCACCAGGAAATAAAGGCCTTTGGGATCAGAGAATGTCTTATGAAGCAAAAAAAGTACTTAAATATTCAAAATAATGTAACACGGAGGGCATGTTAATATAAAAGTAGCCAGAGAGTCAATGAACTTTACTGAAACCAAAGGTTTAGGATGCAGCAGTTTAGCTAAAGAGCCTAGAGATTCATTGGTTGGTGGTTAATTTACATTCTAATTAATAATTCTTAATTACGCCCCTTATTTGTATTAAAAAACAACCAGGAAAACATGCAATAACCGTTGAAGTTGTAAATCTTTGGTAGACGTCAGTTTTTAGTTCAAATAGCCTCCACTCCGTGGGCTGTACAGTGATTATCGCAGTCTTTAACTGTTGCTTTGTGGGTGGGTAGAGAGCTAATGGAGGCCATCTTGATGAAGTAATTAGGTGGAGTCAATACAAATACTAAGCAGTTCAAACTTCCTCCTGCAACTTTCTTATCGTTAACGAAGTAAGAAAATAATGATCTATGGTCATTATGGTCATTATGGTCTGAAGAGAGCAAAACATCACCATTAAAAGAAACATTCTGCATGTTTGTTTCAACTTGTGAGTTGTTTTTTCCCCCTTTTCTTTTGTTTTTATTATTATTTTATAAAGTATTAAATTCATAAGCCAATGAACAACAAACCCTTACTTTAGTTTTTTCTTAATTAGTGGTCTTCAACATTTTTTAGGTTAATGACCCCATAGGTGATAGAGAGATGACGCAGGGACCCCTATCTACATATACTGTATAAAACTGTGTTGCATATTAAGCCTCCAGTAAAGTGCCTATTGTGCTAGTTCACAAGACTATGAGGATTAATGGGGAGCCTATAGTCTTGTTCTGTTAATTATTATTGTCTATTGTCTATTATTATCTTTTTCACAAATAGGCAGATTTGTCTAATAATATGTTGGATTTTCAAGGTAATGTAATCAACCCCCCTTTGCAGTAGCTATAAGTACCTCTGTTGAAGACCCAGGATCTAAATTACTTGGTAGAGAAACCTAAATGAGAACTACCCTATGTATATACATATATATGTATAATATATATAAATAATTTTCTGAGCACCGTTCTGACTTTGTTCTTTGCTCTATGGGCTCTATCTTCATGAATCCCCAGATCTAAGTGAGGTGAACTTGGTAATGGCCAAAACTGTGGAAACAAAAACTAAATTTCCCATTAAGAACAAAAAATAAATAAAAATTAGAGATGAGCCTTCGAGCCTGAGCCTGAAATAACAACACTGTTGTGCCTCTCCTGGTCCCTCTGCTGCTGCAGGATGCTTTCTAGTGCTACAACAAGAAGAATTGCTTTCTTAAACAAAACACTTCCCACAGAGGAATAAACAAAAGGCAACCACAGTCCTTAAAACTCCACCACAGAGGAGAAGTATATTTATTGTGTATGGCTACCAATTCACTTCATACGGATGACTTTAAATAGGAAAGTCACACGTATGCCCGTTTTAACTGGGTTATTTGATGCTATCAAATCTTCCCAGTGATCCGAGGATGTATACTCCACACGCCTTAATATGCAACAGAGAGAAGAATAAATACATGTAAGAGTTCATGACTGGGTGCAGAGCTGTGAGGCTGGAGTGCTAAACAGCCATTAAAGAGCATGGGAGGGCATCACAAATGGCCATAACAAATCTGTCCTAGTTTGCTGGGAGGCATCAATTTTGAGGAGTGCACTCAGAATTATTCCAATTTAAATCAGCCTAACATAACAACCTTCCAGCAGCGGGGACCTGCACTCTGGAGTCCACTCCCCCCCACCCCCCCTGGAGAAGAACAAAGAAATGAGATGAAAGAAGGTTTCACACATGGTGGTACGAAGAGCTGGGCTTCACTGCATGAGACGGGGGGGAAGCGGGGGGGAAAAAGGGGCGATGCAGGTGGGTAGGTACAGGCAGGGCTGGTGCATGCCGGCTGAGAAGCTATCGAACGGATAAAAACAACACTGGCCACAATATACATGCAATTTGCAGTTGTTAAACGTAACCCCACTGTTAAAGAGATGCGGCAGCACTAGCCAGAGGCCAAGAACACAACACTGTGGAAGCCTCTTTGAACTCCCTTTAACCCACCCCCCTCCACTCCAGCATACATAATGTTTACAAAGGAAATGGCTCCCATTTGGAAAAAAAAAGGTGCTTACTACACTGCTTGCTTTCTTAACCTTGAGGTTGTAGGGTATGTAGATGGGGTCACAAAAAAAAAAAAAAGCCTGACTAGATAAATATTTCTGTAAGTTACCTCAATACAAAAATATTAATTACTGGAAAGCTTAGTTTCTTAGCTTATTTCCTTAGTCTTCCTGTTTATCTAACAGGTACTTATTGTGCGGCTGCAAGAACTGGATTCTACACATTTATCTGATCTCATTTTATCTGTGTATAGGTCTGTAAATGCATGCCAACATTTGCACATGCCCGCAAGGCATCTTTCTCACAGAGGTAGTGTGGTAATATCAGCCCAGCAGAGGAGTGATATTTACCCACGTCTGGCATTCATGGAAACCAGGACTTGGCCTATCTCATAGCTGCAGGTTAGTCCAACTGGGAAATATTGTAGGTTAATGGGTGGAGTCCAGCAGTGGCTTGGCCTGCAAAGAAACTTGCAAGTATTCTAGATGTTGACTGTAGACCTTAATTTAACTTGACATCAAAATCCACCAGGCTAAAAAAATAATGCAGCTTTCTCACTTCTGTGACTTGAAAGTCAAACAGCGTCCTTCGTTGTGATGGAAAATTTGAATGTCAGGTCATGTGGCAGCTCTTGTCATTGTATGCCAAAACACTTGAACCATATGCCATATTGGCAGGCGGGGAGTGACATATATATCGAGTTAAAAGCCTTCTAAAGTACATCGCCGCAGATGCCGGAATGAATGTTTCCATGTTTCAAATGAAAACATGGTGAGAGTAAAAATGGGATGTGTGTGTGTGTGTATGTGTGTGAATATCATGCAGATTGTGCCACCAGAAGGAAGAGAGGATGAACCATTTCATGCATGCACAATCATTAGATCAGCAATCCTGGATGGCTGCCGTGTTTTATGAATATGCATTAACCCATTATTCATTTACCATTAC
The DNA here is from genome assembly GCA_028641955.1 of Protonibea diacanthus. NCBI lineage: Eukaryota > Metazoa > Chordata > Actinopteri > Sciaenidae > Protonibea > Protonibea diacanthus. Next base: position 15,338,961 of record CM053990.1, read on the forward strand.
TCCTGTTATGCTGCATAAAAGGCAGAGAAATGCTGCCAAGGTGCATTTGTATCAGCTGGGAACAGAACGGCTCTGCCTTCATTCGGCCATTCGTGAACGCAGTCTTGTTGACTGACTTCTCTTTCACTCTGCCCTCCGAGCTCTGTTGTGACTTCCAACCATCCGGTGTTTACAGTAAATACAAGGCCATGACTACATGCGGCATCACAAATGGTCACATCTCACCAGTGTTCGGCATCGACTTTTGTTCTCCCTGGATCACAAAGCAACAGCTTGTCCCTATCAACAATGAATTTAACTGTATATGACCTAAAATGTCTTTCTCCCAGGACCCTACCAAACAGTGCATCTCTTGATTTTTTTTTTGTGTGTGTGTGTACAGGATCTGATGTTCAGCTTTGCAAATAACAGCTGTGAAGAACACTCACTCAAGGCGGAGAGTACATCATTAAAATCAAAAGTTGGTTGCGGTTGGGAAGATGCAACTTCTTCACACCACTGCCTCCTTTGAAACTGCAGCCTACTGGGCAGTACAATCCTTCACGCTGGGTAGAGCCATGTCTATTACTACAGATTGGCTCAGCAAATCTCTTGGCAGGCATCATAAAATAAATAAATAAAATAAAATAATAAAAAAAAAAAAACGAAAGGAGGGAGGGAGGGAGAGATAGTGACAAAACCTCGCCAATTTCAGCCTGTGACAACACGAAGCAGGGAGGGGCAAGTAAATGCAGACAGCCTGCAATTGGAAAATATGGTTTATCTTAGTCTTGCGGCCCCCAATACCCCTAAAGGTTTTGAAGATAACCACATAAGGCTATGTATGTTGGAAGAGGGCTGCTTTGTGAAGGTAGAAAATGATCTAATGGAGGAGGAAGGGGGGACAGAAATTTGATGCTGCTTGAGAAATAAGATAACCTCCCAGGGCAGATGCCTCACTACCTGCCTATGCACCTGCACAGATTCCCCCTTGTCTGATTTTTCACATTATTGCATTTCCCTTGCCGAATGCCATCCAATCCCAGTGGCAAAATCTGCTATTAGATATGAAAGCAACGGAGAGTGAAGGCATTCTTCACTTATTTATTTCTTGAATAAAGTTATGCAACAGCCACTTTGTGCAGCAGTGTAAAAAGCAACACTTCCTTGAACTCAGTACATTTAGCAGGACTGTCTGCAGCCAAACGCTTCTTGATGAATTAATCAGTCTCTCCCAGACGCATGGGTTAATTTGGTCCACTGTTAATTCTGAACTGCTTTTTAGAGTTTTCGAGTATTAGCATTGCTCTCTTATTTTTTTTCCAAAGTTAATCTTTTGACTCATCTGTCTTTAGAGAGTTGCTCCAGATGTGTGTTCTAATAAGCTTAAAATGAGCATTCGTGTTGCAGTATAGACTGAGTTACTCTGCCACAAAAACATTTTTTCTTCTTTGTGTGTTTCCAACAGTGAAGTCTGAACTGTGCTTTTCTGGGGGAGCTATCCCAAAAATGTATCTACGTCAGCAATGTCATCAGATTACTGTATATCACAGTAGAAGACAACATTTTGACCAAGGATCAGTCTTGATCTGCTCAAAGATTAAACTTACCCTCTGATCAGATGATGATGTTACTCATTCAAAATAGAGAAACATTTCTCCCGTCTGTTTCCCCGTGTGGTACAGTTCTACTCGACTACTTGCTCTTTTTTGGGTTTCCTTTGTCAAATGTTTTGAACAGTTATCTGCCACTTACTTTGGTATCACCCCGAGGTTGAAATGAGCTGACGCTGTGGGCGGCTGTGGCTTGGAGGTAGAGTGGGTCGTCCACTAATCAGAAGATCAGCGGTTCGATCAAGATACTGAACCCCAAATTGCTCCCGAAGGCTGTGACATTGGTGTGTGAATGTGCATGAATGGTTAGCGCCGTAAACTGATGAGCAGTTGGCACCTTGCATGGCAGCCAATGCCATCAGTGTGTGAATGGGTGAATGAGACACAGGCTGTAAAGAGCTTTGAGTGGTTGGAAGACTAGAAAGGCGCTATGTAAGTACAGTCCATTTACCATCCATTTACTAGAATCAAGTCTCAGGCCTCAACTTTTTTTTACTCAAACCACCTTATAAAAAATGGCAGCCCACAAAACCACATCAACTGTTCCTCTATTTGGATCTTAAAAGGAAAAGATATCCTCATCTTGATGTTGTTGCATTTTCACTGGGTGTTGCTATGACGATCAGCTAAAAAAAAATACATTAAGGAAGTACCTGCAGCGAACAACAAAATGTTGTATGAGGAACCAATAATGCACCAAGTCCTGTTGAGCTGAGCTGTAGTATGACTCTAAATATACTAAACTATAGACTTAGTCTAAACTATTCTTTATGTTGTGAGGCTGCACAAAGCAAATAAAACATCCCTTCAGTCCTGGAATGACATCAGAATACTTCACTAACATTGTGCAGCAGCACAAACAAACACATTTTCTGGGAGGCTAAGACTGAACATAAACATGTCCGTATGAAAACAAGTGCGTGTTTGGAAAGAACACAAACGAATTCAGTGATCGAAAGATTTGCTGTTTCATTTGTCGCCCGGGAAAATGAATTTAAAAAGATAAAGCAGTTAACGTAAGCCTGTGCTGTCAAATGAAAAACCGACTTTTTATACCTACAGGCCGCTTGTTTGATTACCTTGCAGACTGAGAAAATGAGGAGCTCTGAGCTTTTGTCAATTTGTCTCTCAGACTCCTCGTCTATAAACTAACACAGTCTGCAGGAGGATTTGGCAATATTCAAATATGCTTTGGAAAAGGTGGAAAAGTACAGAAAATCCTCAGGTCTGTCTGTGTTTATCCATCTGTCAGACAAACAGACTTTTAATCAACTGACATGAGACCTATAAGAGCTTATCAAGAAATACACACTACGCAGCAAAGCAGCTGATATGATGACGTGAATGTGAAGTGAAGATCTGTACCAATCACACAGCAGCTCTGAGATCACAGTGTTCATCAGACCAATCCGACGGACAAAACAACGTCATGCGTTTCTGTAGAAGCAGAACTTTCATCGCCAATCTGCAGATTAAATGGAAATGAACCAATGAGAGAAAAAAAACTGAGCTTGAAAGAACAGCATTCAGCAATATTTTACATCATATTAATTAGAAAGGATTAATGAAAACCATTTAGACTACAAAAAAATGCCTGCACGCTGATACTTAGCAGTGGGAATAGATAATAAGGGATGAAACTCTACGTCGTTCCCTGCAAACATATGGTTTGAAAAATCACATGACGTGAGATCTGAAAGAAAAAAAGTGCGAAATGATATTCACACAAATCCTGAGCACATCACAGAGGTCCAGAACAATTAACACTGTCAGAAGGCGTTCACTCAAGTTTGAAGTGGTTACTGGGGGAAAAAAATGGGCGCTGATTGTGCCACCTACTGCAGCACTTTTCTAAAACTCAAGATGTCATTATTACACATTTTTCATGGTGTTTATCCCGCTATTTGGTTTATTTAGAAAATCTGGGATCTCTAGCAGCATATTAAACTGTTTGGTGGCCCTGTCTGCCTATTTTTTTGTCTAATGAGCCCACCCAATCAGAAGAGTTGAAGAGGTTAATGAATAAGAGGTGAAGTATAAGCCACTGGTCACGGTAATAATGCACAAATTTGTGCGCCCTGATGAGAATGTGACACATCTACTGATTAAACTGAGGCTTTTCTGGCTTAACAAAAGAGAATATTAACAAGCTGTGCTGACAGGCTGGATGCAGATAGTAGTGTAAATGTCTAATGAGTTTACAGCTGTATACTTGACTCACATGAACTTTGTGGGTTTGAGTCCAATGTCAAACCTAATTGGTTGTGCCTAGGTTGTTGTTTGTCTCAAAACCAGAAAACCCACAATGGATATGGGCCTAAAATCAGAATATTTTCAACTAGAACGGCCTAAACAAAGTTGCCTATTCAAGGTTATAAAAGGGCTGAATTACTTTAGTAGTAGTAGCCAAGCACTGGGATAAACCAGCATAAATATCTGCATCCCGTCTGGCATAGAGAGCTGACACACGCAACTTTCTTTAAGCATTAAAAAACTCGAGCTCAAAACAGCCCATTTCATTAAAATCTTGGCACACGCAGCACATCCCCCTTTTTGTGATTTGTGCCAACAGCCTTTAAGAGGACATCCACACACATTAAAGTTCAGGATGGTAAATACTTTACCCCCTGCTGCTTGACCCCAAATTACTTGTTCACAGTTCAGAATGAAAGGAACGGAGGAAGCAGTAGGGGGGACGTAGCGGTGATGGCGCAGTCCAACAGAGAGGCTTTATTTTGTCATCAGGAAAGCGGAAGCACTTTGAGGCGAGCAAAACTCTTGTGACCCTGCTCATCTTTTATCAGAGGTGAGCGCTGATAAACAGCGGTTCTCTGTGTCGCCAGATGTGTCACGACAAGGCGGCCCCCGCGGTGGAGGCATCACTTCCCGAGTCATACGATCTGAGCGCACGCACGCTCCCAATGAGAGGTGCTGACATTTCCCATCAAAGCTTTGGAAAAAGACAAGCCGATACTGACAGCAACAAGGGGCTGAGGTCCTCTACGCGGTGCGAGCAACCATCTAGCTGCCGGGGATGAAGCCGCCACTACTGGTGAATGTGGGTCATTCTCCCTCGGCTTCCACTGTGCTTTCTCTCCTTAAGCCTTTTTTTTTTTTTTTTTGTTTTGGACCCAGGGCATTTGAATACTGCATGTTGTACCCAGTGCTCTGGACTACTGCACTATTTCCAGGAGCTTTGTACCGTGCACATAGATGAGGATAATATGAATATATATCATGTGTGTGTACTGGCAACAAGGCTGTGTTTACTTAGGCGGGCAATGAGTCACCAAAAACCTAAATTGGCAGCTCATCACTGACTACATTTTACATCCATGCGATGACCTTGCTGCTGTTTAGTTTTCTTCAGGTTATTTACGTCACCGCAACTAAGTCTCCATATGAATAAACCAATGAACGCAATATTTCAGGCCACACAGCTCTTTGGCAAAGCGAGGATAGCTCTAGTGCAGTGGAAATAATTATCACTTCATTCACAACAGTGATAGTTAGTACTTGCTCTTGTGCTCGTGTTGAAATAAAAAACGTGTTTAGTGTTCACGAAGGACAAACAAACGTAGGGCCACATGGCGGAACAGATGAAATGCCTTACAGCCAGATCAGAAATCTTTTGACAGTGCATGGGGAGTTACTACACAGTATAAAGTACATCTGGAGAGCTGCAGATTTTAAGGCGAACTCATGAGATAATACTATAAAGACATCGCAAGCGTTTTAGAATTATCTATTGGCCAAAGCTTTTTGGTTAATGGGGAATTTGTTTGCGTGTCCTTGAAGCTGTGACAGAAGCAGAATAAGACGGAAGTTTATATTATGTTTTAGAGATTTAGTAAGCTTTGACTGATATCTCTTTATTACTCTCTCTAATGTTTCTATCTGAGATCACAATATGGAACTGTAGTGGTATAAACCACCATCTTGACTATCTTGTAAAGAAATTAAAACTCACACTTGGCTTTCTCTACAGGCCAAAGTCCTGAGAAAACACTCAGTTGCTGACCTTTTGCTGTTTCAGACTGATTTAGGTGGCATCACTCACTCTGTATCACTCAACCCTGAAGTAGGCTACATCAATAATTCTAGCTTCAGGACCCATTATTGTCCCTTATACAGCATGCTAGGATGGTCATCCCTCACTTGGCATCAGTTACAACACATTTTAGATCAATTTAGAACATCTTTAGAACAGCAAATGTTCTACTTTCTTAAGCCAGAAGTTTTTATTTTTGCAAAACGTCATAATCTTAGATCGTACATCTTCAGCTTGTAGCACTTGCACTGCTTGCCTGATTGCTGCCTGTAAACTGAACTGTATTGTAGTATGTAGTCTGTTATGTATCAGATGCCGCCATCGCATCTCCGATCACCTTTAAAAGTTGTTGTCGTCTTAGCAAATTGGCTATTTACACTCCCAGCTGGCAAAGAGCAGCATACATCCTGATGCTCATTGAGGAAAATGTCTGACTCTTTAGCTGCTAAATGCTCCACTGTGTTCACCAGCTACTCATGAACTCTGTCTCTTTGCCATTTGATGCTGAACGGGTAACATACAGCATGGAGCTTTTTTTTTTTTTTTTTTTTTTTTTGGGATTAAAAAAAAAATGAAAATGAAAATGGAGATGATGAGAGTTTGTGTGGGCGGAAAAACTCAAACGAGCTGCAGATTCAGGTGGTAATTCTCTCACCTTTCACATTCGCCATTTGAGCAATTGTTAGCACAAAAAAATACAGATTAATGGAGCCACAGGGTTTTCCAACTAAAGCTGATTTTCACAGCAATGTTCCAACCACTGGTTTTAACCTTTATTTACATGAATTACTAGTTCAAATTCTGTCCCTGATGAGGAGTAGAGCTTATTTCATGAATGAGATACTGATAAAGCTACTTTTCTGGTAGTATATAAACTAGTTATGAGTTGCAGATGAATAAAGACGTGATTTTCAGGTGACTGTTCAGAGCACAAAAGAAATTAATTATCATATCATTCTGCACCATGAGAAGCAAAGCTTGTTAGATAACATCCAAGACATCCATGCAATATGAATATATACTACTCCTCCATCTGACATGCACATATGCAAACACACACAGAGTGCACGTTTCTGATGGCACCACTGTGGCCCGCAAGGAAAACTAGGACATATTCCACAAGTGGCTGTGCTCAGGCCTCCGTCCGCCTGGCATACCATCATCTGCAATAACAAGTCAAGATCTTCAAAGCCGGACAACTGAAAAAGAAGAAAATCGGAAAGAACAGGGGCAAAGGGAGAGTCAGAGGAAGCCTTCTGATTCATCTTTAAAGACGCTTCTTATTGCATCTTTAATCATCTTCCTCGATGCGGAGGGACGGCTCGACTGTTGGCTTCCAGAACTATTGAATTCACAAGCTATAGAGTCGAGTCACTCAGGAGGCTTAAACTGGGCTTTCTTCTCCCTGCCCCATCTCTCTCTCTTTTTTTAACTCTCCTGTTTTATAACTCCTCATTTCCATCCCTGTGAGGTGCTCAGAGGGGCAAGCTGCCCAATAACTGCAGCGGTATATGGATGCTAACATGGTCAGGTAAATGTTTCAAGAGGCAGGGGGATATGACAAAGGCTTCCTCTTGTACTACAAAGCCTTGCTGTAACTTTGTCACACCATGCCTTGACTGACTGAATCCCAGAGCCACACTTTTCTCTGATTTGATGAAACTATTTCGTAATCTAGATGTCAGATGAAGGCATACATCAGTAAAAGTGGAAAAAAAAAACTGGCAGGCAGAGACTGTATGTTATGGAGGCCTTTATCTTATGACTGACACTAGATCATACATTTTCAGTGGGGGAGTCTTAAGGAGTGTAAATGCTGCTCTGATGGTGTGAAGACAAATGCTTGAGATTCTTGAGGGGGCTGTGGGACTTTGATAATGAACGGCTAACACTTTAGTCTGGCATCAAGGAGGATTGTGAGAATATATACACACTAAAAACAAATCCAAAACATTATTCACAAAGTCATTTCAGATTTCAGCTAACCTCAGAACTAATGACAAATGGGCCAATGTGGCCTTTGGCTCAGCTTTCTAAAGCTATTTGTTCTTATTTCAAAATAAAAGTATTGATCGTACTGTAACTGACCATTGTCTGATTGACTGTTGAATACATCGTGCAATTTTTTTCTTCATTTGTAAACACATCGCATCACTCCACAGTTAAAACATCTGATTCATTTGGTTGATTATTAATGAAAGGACACTGAAGCGCATTGTAGCCAAAAAAAACAATGTTTCACTTCAGATGAGTAGTTTTGTCTCCGCAGTTTTTAGGCTCACACAGGGCAGGTTTCACCACTATTTTTGCAATGCAACTAAGATCACCAGAGCAGTTCATTATAGTTTATGATTTTGTCTGTCCCCTGGAAGACTAGAGACCACTTTGTGGAAGCTAATATGGATCCGAATAAAGAATAAAGTGAAATGTTATTAGAAAGCCAAAGTCCAAAACTGCAGAAGTTGCTTCTTAATTAAAGATGTTTTACATTATTCTTTGTAAGCTACTGTAATTTCCCAAAGGATATGATAGTAAGATATGGTACGAAATTTCATTATGTAGTCTTATCTTTCAGGTGAAGCAATAGCTAATGCTGTTCAATGCATTTTCTTTTTTTAAGTAAACTGCTGTGGACAGAATATTAAACCTTATCAGAGCCGATGTAAAAATACAATAGTTTCTGTATTCACAAATGCATTAATGAGCTCTTATGATGTTGCTGTCGTGGTTTTAAGCTCTGAAGAATCATTACTTGGCTATTTGGGTCATAACTTTAAGAGGTAGGTAAGTAGGATTTAGAGGCATCTAGTGGTGAAAATGCAGATTGCAACCAACTGAATACCACACACCTCACTCTCCCCTACATCCAAGCTCCTTCTAAGCGTGAAGGAAACACTATGGCAACTGTAAAAAAATAGAAATACTCAATGTTTGCCCATTAAGGTGCAATATGATGGATGGAGGATGGATCCAGCTAGACTATAAAAATTAAGTTTGGTTAACGTTGTGAAGAGAAGTCAACTTTTACTTTTGGTTTCACACAGGACACACACACACACACACACCGGTCTCCTGGTTCAAAGTCTTGTGTTTGTTTGATCCATACATCCATTCCAATCTCCTCCATAAGTGGAAATCCCCCGCTCCTTATACTGCATCACATGACTTCAATGTCCAGATTGTGCACAAGGGTGTCATATTTTGAAGCATAGTTGTGCTATGAAGTGGCAGTATTTGATGAGGTGGGAGTGAGAATGGACTGCAGTGGAGAGCCATTTTAAGGTAATGAAAACATATTCATAAAATTTATTCCATTCCTGCCATTCTGCCAGTAGAGCCCACTCAATCTAACACACTGGGCCTCTAAAATGGAAGTGAATTCACTATAAATAAACCATTTCTGGAGGCAGAAATCATATTAAATTTCTGTTGGACATTAATGAGTTATCAAGGCTTAATTAAAACACTACAAAAGCAGAAAATTTAGATCTGTAAGAGATTTAGTTGAGGTTACAACAATCATATTTACAGTGTGTTTCATCATTCTTCCTGAGTTAGTCATTGAGTAGTCAGCGTTTCTTCCCACTGCCTGCACGCCTACAAGCAGAGAGAAACTTACTCTCCTCAAGTGTTGTCAAGTGCAAATAATCATTTATTCTCTACCCCTGAATATTGTGTTGACAACCGAGGAGAGGAAAGAAGTGCAGAGACCGGAGAGCCGAGCAGAGCCTCATGCTCCCTCGACTCTATTTCCATAGGCAGTGAGGTCAAACTCACAATTTAACATTGGCAAATATTATCTACCGGAACTGCCATTATGGTTCTTCTGAGACAATTCTAACGTCAAAGAATATAAAAATGAATATTTCTTTCTCAGAGAAAATAGGAACATTTTCAATGCTGGTGTGCCTAGAAAACAGAACATACAGGAGCTGGCAAACTGATGGGCAAAAATAGTGTAAAAAAATCTCCTTTAAACCGTCTTACACTGTGCATTTTCCTAAATTGACACAAACCAGGAGCAGGTAGTATTCCAGCACACCAGATGGGTACTTAAATCAGCTATAATCAATATTTTTTTTAAATAACAAATGACGTGAAGCGGGTGAAAGTTTACAGCTGCACCAGTGAAAAAGCTCAAAAAACCAACTGTACAGACAGTTAGCAACTAGCTGCTGGTGGAACATTTAGCAGATGAAGAGCAAGATGTTTCCAAAAACAATCAGGGCTCACAGCTCTTTTGCCCTGGGTACCCCTATCAGGTTGATCAAACCCTGATGATAATCCACCATGCAAATCTATGTAATCACTACTTATAATGATATACAAATTAAAAAGCACACAGTGGGCGCAGTTATAATGCCTAGCTCAATTATCAACTAGACTGATAGAGATAAAACTGAAACAGAAGATTCTGATTATCTGTCTTCTTTCCAGTATGCTCCAGATAAAGTTCCATTATTTCAGTTTGATAGGCTTATGTTATTTATATGCTAATAAAACAAAGACATGTATTTGAAATATGAGAACAATCCGCATATATTTAAAGTCAATCATTCCTTTTATTCCAGTTCTGCTGAACTCAATTTAACACAATTAAATGCCCTTTAATAGCTAATAAGTGTTAATGCGGGGGGGAGAATGTAAAGTGAATATTATATATATTTAAACATGATGAAAATATCCTTCCACTGGCATGTTAAATATTTAATTTCAAGGAAAAAATATAATGTGTGTAAGCAAGATGTGTAGAAAAATGTAATAATCAATGCGGTTGCCCACATTGCACATTCGGTTTGTTCTACATGAGCATGAAATACCACAGCGTATTTCAATATGTGATCCACAACCGTTACCTGGTCAAACAGCACACACCTTGTGCTTTTAAAGACAGTTTGCATTATTCATACGACCCTCTCCAGAGAGAGAGAGAGAGAGAGAGAGAGAGAGAGAAATGTCTTGATGTTAAGCCACCACTTCAAAAGGTGAACCGTACTGTGCTGCTCCGTTTTAACCCCGTCTTCTCCCCTTTATCTTACCTGAATTTAATTAGCACTGGCACATCACTTGGCTCAGTGAAGGAGAAATTAATGAGAAGGATGAAATATGTGATTACATGCTCATTTGGCTCTTTAGACTTAAAATGAACATAAATGGCTCTGCAACATATGTTCACGAAATCCCCAAGACCGAGAATATTGCATGGATTGGAATTACATAATGTTGGCCACACTTACATGCACACCATGATTTTATGCTATCATAAAAAGCTGCAATTAATTTTGAGGTCATGTAAAAACCTTTATCTAATTGTGCTGCTTTGAATGGGGCTGAATACAAAGACTGGAATGAAGACATCCAGTGCTGTGATAATTGTTCCATTAATGTAAGTCCTATATTTCTTATAAGCCTGTCCACTGGGGACTTCACCAGATGCAGCATCCACGCTGCATGGCTTTGTTTACATGCAGTCTCACTGCCTTAAGCCTAAACCTAGGACAAATTGCGGATGATTATGTGTGAGCATAATTATAAAGGGAGATATAAGACTGCAGCTTATGACAGGAAGGAAATGACTAATGTTTAGCTCAAGTCTACTGGGAAGCAGGCAAATAATCTATTCATCAATAACTGGTTTACATGATTGCATGGAAACAGGAAAATTGACAGTATGAGCTTCTGCTATGCATGTAAACAGCTTGATACCTTCTTTTAAATTCCAAAGGGTAAATGTGTGAATATAAACAGATTAAATGGGACATTCAGGGTGGAAACAGAATGAATCTGGAGGCAATCAGTCATCAAGATAAATTTCAAAGACGACTTACTTGAGGCTGAACTGTTCAACAGTGGAGTTGGGCATCAAGTAGAGGAAGATTTTGAGGGTTTCTCCAGGCTTCAGGGGCTTCTCGGGCAGCCTTAGGAACATGTTCTTGTCTAACTGCTTGTCTACCAGCAGTTGCTCCTGACTGGCCTGGTACAGGCTGATGCTCCCAATGCGCAGCAGGGGGTGCTGTGACAGAGGTTCTCCCCTGGAAACACCAGCACCCCTGTGACCTGAGCCCTCACTGCACTCCCCATCCAGATTAGGCCCATGAAGCGTGTAGTAGAGCTCAGCTTGGAGGGTCTCACTTGTTAGCCCATCCAAGAGCCCGTCGCCGGAGCCTTTCCTCCGACCCAGTGGGGCTACATTGGTGTTAAACCAGGACGGAGGGAGGTCCAGCTGGGCCAAGCATTGCGCCAGGTTGCCTTTCATACGACAGGAGGTTTTGATTTCACGGACATCCCGGAAGGCGTGCAGACGGACGCAGGGCAGCTTGTCCTGAGCCTTGAAGTCATCCCAGTCTCGGCCAGCGATGTAGAAAAACACCTGGACTGTGGGGTTGTTGGAGAAGACCCGCGCCTGGACAATAAAGGCTCGCACCTTCCAGTTGACTGTCAGCTGGCCGGGAATATCCAGTGGACTAGCTGGCTGGAGCAACTCCTTGGACACGGCCTGGTCCCGGGAAAAAGGCCCGAAGCTTATGTTGATGGCAGGGAGGTCTTTTGTCTGGAAAACCACAAAACTCTCAGAGCGCTGCAGTGGGTGACCAGTGCTGGGACTACTGCTGCTCTTACCGCTGCCGCCAACTGTTTGTCCTGTGATCTGAGCCTCCCGCAAAAAGAAAGCCAGTTGTGCATTGGACATTTTGAAGTTGGCGGGAAGGTACACATTAGGTGGCGAAGGACTGGCTGTCATTGCTGAAGAACTGAGGAGGGCATCTGAGCTGGTTGGAGAAATTTTACCTGCAAGAGCTGTGAAGAGAGGAAGCAGAAGAGAGAGGTTTAACTCTTAAATATAGAATCCCTCTTTTTTTTTTTTTTTTTTTTCTTACAAGCAAAGAAAATAAGAGTCTCAATATGTGATGAAGAAAGAGGCTCAAAGAGGATGGGTCAGTGAATGAAACAATGAATGAGGTGCATGCAGGAAGTCAAAGAGGTCTGCTCTACTCAATCAGCCGTAAAGATGAAAAGGGTAGAAGGTCAACACACGCTAATCAGATGATAACTGGTCAATACATGTCAAGCATCCAGAGCACAGGTTATCCAATGAAACATGTTGTTCACATTGTCAGTGTGTGTGTGCATGACATGACAGCTTCAACTGGGACGTGAAAACACATTCAATCAGTGTGTGGCCATTCAACAGTTTGAGCTGGAGCACACACACAAAACTCACACAAAAATCTTTTAAAATTGACAAAAACATAAAGTCTGCATAAAACGGTATGAAACAAGAAACTTGTATTTGAGTAGTGTTCACATTGTCATCCAATGTGCTGCACTGCACTTGTTGAGAGTAACAAATCAACATTGTTTAACACCTGAAATCACAGTTAAGGCAAAAATCATTGGAGAACAAACAGAATAAATGTGACATACTTATCAAAATTACCCAGAGCTGAGCACAAAAACATAGTTGCCTGTCCGCATGATCCAAATCATAGATTAAAAGTCCCATATTCCAAACGGTTTTATCATTGAAATCGCATCCTTTAAATCTGGAAGAAGAAACAAAAATCAAGAGGATCTTTCTTTGAAAGAAAACCCTCTTCAAAATGTTGAGTTTTTCAGCAGGCACTCCACAGAAGTTTCTCTCTTTTTTTTGGGTTTGTTTCTCTCTTTTTGGTTTCTCTTTAGAAAATCTTTGTCATGAGTTACAGAAGAATAAATGAGGCTGAAAAAAGAAAACAGCAATAGCTCCAGCAGTTCTTCACTTGGCCACGTTCCTTATAACGATTCCACTGAGCTTCTTGAACTTGTGCTTGTCTAATTCCCCGTGGCTTAGGTCTTGGTTTTGAGAGTAGTTCAGCCCCACGTAGCAGCTCTTTCAATCCCAGACTGTGCATGGCTCCAGGACTGACTCTGATAGACAGGCAGAGCCTCCTCCCCGGTTGGTGGGCTGTACGGGAACTATAGACAAAGCCTTTGACGCCGCCCCATCTTGCCACACCTAGTCTCTAGTCTATAATCACCATTTTAGCTCCCGGTCAGAGCTAAGACACACAGCCCTCAGAGGACTCGATTTACACCACACACACACACCGGCACACACGGAGGCGAAAGAAACAACACTCTCCAGCTCGATTCATCCTCTCCCTCTGGACGTGTTCAGGCAGACTCTTATGTGTGTGTGTGTGTGTGTGTGTGTGTGTGTGTGTGTGTGTGTGTGTGTGTGAGAGAGAGAGAGAGTGTGAGGTGGGGCGGGGGATGGATGTATTGCTTGAATGCCTCCAGGCAGAAAGAGAGAGAGAGAGAGTCAGAGAGTGAGAATGGGAGAGGGAGGGATTAGGTAAAGATTATTGATGAATTAGACTAGCTCTCCTTCCCTTCTCCTCCTCCTTCTCCTTCTTGCCCTCCCCCCTCCTCCTCCCCCATTTCGTCTGCTTTTAGCCCCATGAGAAATCCATGAGAATGAGGGGATATCGGGGCCCATTGGGGGGAGGGGTATCTGGACTGCCTGCCTGCCTGGTTCACTCACATGTGCCAGGAATTCCCATAATAAAAGAGAGAGGGATCCAGGGATGTGTGTGTGTGTGTGTGTGTGTGGGCCCCATAAACTGAATGGCAAACAGTGGGGGCAACAAAAGAAGAAGCCACAGCCGGGGAAACATCACGCACTTACAAATGAGCAGTCGTAGCCATAGAGAGGGCTGGAGGAACTATAATGATGAGAGAAGCTACTTAGAGGCTGTCTAGTCTTTATCGACCCAAAGCTCTCTACCTGACAGGAATGCGTGTGTTTGAAAAGAAGTACTGCCTTCGCCTTGATCAACATTAAAAGCAACAAATATGCACAGCAATCCATAAACTTCCATACAGACTCCTCCACCAGAGCGCCATCTGCTTCGCAAACGAAGAGCCACAATTCAAATCTCCCATTGCTGCTACTGTGTATGTTACCACTCGTGACAACATTACAAACATTTCAGACTCTACGAACAATCTCAGCCTCAGGAAAGGATTGAACATGGGCCTCACGTTTTTAAGATATATACCTACAGCTGCCAATGTTCTTATCAAACAAGTGGCCCTTTTCCCCCCTAAAACGTTTAAGGATATGATTTTATTGCCGTGTTTAAGAAGTAAGTAGATATTTGAACTACATTAGAGACCTTTCAATCTCTCTCTATGTCTTGAGGCAGGAGTAGCCTAGAGCTCAGAGGGGTCGAATCCCAGAGACGTGAGCTTAAAATTTGAATGTGTAAAATTCCCTCCCCTACCTCCAAAAAAGTACTGTCAAGGTGTCCTTGGGCGAAGGCTCTTAAAAGGTTCACTCCATGTGTTCCACAAGCACCTGCTGCTGGCCAAACAGCCCAAAACAAAATGGTTTCCAGCTTGCTGCTGGGTTATTTTTTTTTCTTTCTTTTTTTTAAATGGTAATTTAGTTTTTAAAGCAGTTTACTTCAGACTTGATACCATTGACTGCTTCTCTCTCCCCTGCATCTGTTCATTTAAACGCAGCGAGGCCGTGGGGCCACATCAGGGAACTTAAGGTAAAACTGTGACTCCAAGCAGCTTCCAGACATCATTCGATTGTGTGCAAGCCAATAACGACACAACGTGTGGTATCATCAGTGGTGTGCAATATAATTTAGCTGTTGGATCAAGTCAAACGGGGTGCAGCAGGAGCGGAAATGTAAGTCGCATTTTAGGAATGTGAAGCAATTACCCTCAGAAATTGGTCCTTTACAGGGAACTGACTTGTATCCTTTACACTTTTTCTACAGTTATTCTGGCATAGCACAAAATATTATCTCGATATCTATTTAAATAAGATGAAAATCATCCAGTGATCAAAAAATTTGACACTGTGGTGGTCAAGGAAATTGCATGGCGTTGTCAGACTTTGGCTGTTATTTTGAACATTTCTATATGTTTAAACATCCGGAGTCTCACATTTAGGGAGCACTAGTTACAGAATGTGGCAGCAACTGAATATAATATGCATAAATATGTTTTCATAAGTGTATAATCACCTGAAAATATGAATTGTTACCTTAGAATGAACTTTTTATATCTACAGATGCCACAGATTCTCTTCCATGGATGGTTTGCACATTTCACCACCACTGTATTTTCTCCTATATGCTTATAAGGCGAGGGTGAGGCGAGGTGATTGCAATCAGCAACTAGATGCCACTAAATCCTACACACTGCAACTTAAAAAGAGTCAGTATTAACGCTTTTAACAAGTTATGCGAGATTTCCTTGAGCACTTTCCTTTTTCAAAATCTTCTAAATATATATTTGGACCACCCTGGTTAGGAGAAAAAGTCCCATTTCCCCATTAACTACTGGAAATCCCCCACTGTCCTCTAGAAACTCCACTGTCTCCTTGTCCTACAACAGATCCAAATTATACTCCTTCGAACTCCCAAAGCCTCGCTACCTCTGTTCGCATCCTCCTGTCTCCATCTCGAAGGACCAAGCACCAGACCTGGGGTAACAGAGCCTTCTCCATAGCTGGCCCTCTCCCTCTGGAACCCTCTGGAGTCTGGACCGACCTGTCTACATTCAAAACACGACTCCAAACTCACCTTTTCAGAATTGCTTTTAATATGCGATGAATGATGTGGTTGTATATTGTCATCTATAATTGCGTATTAAACAGCATGTTCCTGCAATCCACAAATGTTTCTATGATAATAAAAGCAACAAAAGTCTATTATATTACTGTATTTTATCAAATATATATGATTTGTCACTTATTGTCCACATTTACCTACGATAACTTACTGTATGTACAACCCTGATTTGAAAAAATTTGGCACTTTGAACATTAAATACCTTGTCTTTGTCATGTATCCAACTGAATATAGGTTGAAAATCATCACATTTTGCTTCCATTTATGTTTTACATGACACTCTAGCTAGTATGCACATCAAGCATTCTAACAGAGACACACTGTGAGAGGAAACCCTCACGTTATGGCTGAAGGTCACCACTCCACCGCCCAGGAGTCTCCTAATCCCTTTTAAATGTAATGAAACTATACAGTGACAAGGCATGCGCTGAATGCCATCAAACAAAACAAATCCGTGCCCCTTCCCCTCTACCCCCGAGGCCTTATGGTGTCATCTGAGAAGGTGATTACAGCCTACGATGCATCGGGGTGCTCTTGTCTCATTTCAGTTGAACAACATCACTGGGTAGGTGGGTTTGAAGGGGAGCATGGGCACAGATGGGCTTCCAGAGTGAAACCCTATCGCCTTCCGTTTCCACTTGATGTCCTATTAGACCTCAGGCCAAATTGAATTGAATTCTCTTCCTGTTGTGCTCCCATTACTTGAAACATCTGCTGTGTGTGCGTGTGTACGTGTGGTGTGAGTGTGTGTGGCAGGAGAACGAGTGGGTGTCTAGTCTAAGGGCACTTTGTATTCATCAGATTACTTTGTCTGATGTCAATTAATGAAAGTATTGGGCCACTTTGAGGCTGAGGCGGTGCTATTCCACTTCTACTGTTATGCCAATACCAGTCTGCAAAGACAGACACTTTACAGAAGAAAAAGACACAATACTGCTGATTTACTATTCCAGTGGAGAATTTAATCATCAATCCACTTATTGGAGGGTTTTTTTTTTTTCGTGTTTAAGCACGAGATTAACAACAAGCCATTCTTCTCAGAAGCTAATGCGGGAAAGCTTTCGCACAACAAATTTGTCCTCATTCTCACAAAAAGCAGGAGGTTAAAACTCATAAGACTTGAGGTTAACTTGTACTAAAAGTAAATTCACTGGCTCTGAACACTGACTTATGTCAAACTGCTGGTGAGGCAAAAAAAACTATGAGGCAAAATATCTGGAAAAAGAGCCTAGCAAGCATATATATCTGAGATAATGTATGTTAAGCCAGCCTTAAACACAGCTGTATTTGTTATTTGCACAAGGTACACTACATATTCTACGCATTCAAATTTAGAAGCATCTGAAAGTACCGTACCTGTAGTGCTGCTGTTTAATCTCAAAAGCGTTCAGCAGACTGAGGCAGAAAAGCTTTGGCCTATAGTTAAATGAAACACTTAAAGTGTGCATCTTGCTGCCCACACAAAAGCTGTCAATTCTAAAAGCTGGCTGCCATGTCAAGGGGAAATACATAGAGAGGGGGCAGACATTTGATCTTGAGAAAGAGGAGTGCATAAACGTCTCTTCAAGTAAAAGGTCAGGAAAAATTGTTGAGAGTTCAGTGAGAGATGGAGCATCCTTACAGCATCACTAATGTTGCAGTGCCGAGGGTTTCCCTATCGATCTTTATTTCACCCTTCAATCCCTCTTTTCTTTTACTCTGCTGTGAGTATCACTATACGGCT
This sequence comes from Protonibea diacanthus, assembly GCA_028641955.1. Taxonomy (NCBI): domain Eukaryota; kingdom Metazoa; phylum Chordata; class Actinopteri; family Sciaenidae; genus Protonibea; species Protonibea diacanthus. The sequence goes on from CM053990.1 coordinate 15,356,955, forward strand.
GCTGCATTTGGAATGGTGAAATAATGCCTTTCAAGTCTCCCAGCCAAAGACTCATTCAATATCACACTACATTACAGAGCAAGATTATATTTAACAAACACAATTATTGCACTTTTTCTTGTTAATTTCAGCACTCCTTTCTTTTGCAGATTCCACTTTTGCTGAGACACGTATGCAAATAAAGACCCAAAATCTAAAATGGTTCACATTATCATTCAATTAGCTACGAATGCAATGCAAAGTGCAGATGAAAAGACATCTTAGCCCGGGGATGAAGGCTGTATTAGCACTTGAAACACTGTTGGAATCCTATTTTTGCCCCTATCTGAGGAACGTCTATTTCAGTCTTGGTCAGACCTGGATTACCTTTACAACCCGACTGAAGCTGGATTATCTCAAACTGTGCTTGCTCTTCATTTCATCAGTTTTCATCTATTGTATATGCATAGAAAAATGAATCGAATTTCAGTCACGCTGGGGAGGGTTTGTCCAGTTCATGTGTTTGCATGCAATCATATCACTTAGATGATTTTGAGTAAATCAGTCGCTACATGTGCCACGCGTTTCTCTACATTATATGTCCCCCGAAGCGTGGACACGTCTAACATATTTCCGTCAGATTAAACAGATCTGAGGTTTGAATGAGCATGTCAGTATGCATCATGCGGTTCCATGAATCGTCCACCAGCAGGTTTTACAATGCAGAGAAGCAATGCCTGAAATCTTTCTTCTTTTCATTTATCACATTTATGGATGAGCAATGTATCAACCAGAGGATCTATTAGTTTTGCGTAGAACCGAATTAGTCTCCAATTGGTGTTTTGTGTAGCCACAGACTTGACAAGTCAAATACATTTTTACAGAGCTGCCGAGCCCACAAAAGTCGACTATCTAACCACATCAGTCACATTAAACCATACTTGACTGTTAGTTTGATAGCTAGCAGAGCAATGTCATAGTAGGAGATCTGTGTTTGGATGTCAGTTATCTTGGACTATTACAATCAATCAAAAGCCTCTGATTACTCTTTTGAAAGAAATAGGTGTTACATAGATTTGTCACCATTCAGCATCATGGAAACTTTTTTCTCTCCCTAACTTCTTGTTCACCTCTTAGTCACCTTGATTGTAAAAGGAAATCCCTTATTAATATTCTACCCTCTAGCCACAAGCGTTGCTTGACCTTTACAACTAATTAAACTGGCATTTAATCTTTTGCTTCCCAGTGCAGAGCACTGTATGTAAAGCTGACCATATATGTGCAGTCTGTTTCTATGTATGGAATAGCACCACTAGTCTCTGACTCTGATAGGAAAGTTGTTTTTTTGGGAATACAAATTCATAAATAAATCTGTTTTCTAGACGAGGGATAATTTAACAGCTCCAAAACCCTTCAGGGAAGCTCAACCTTGACTTCTCTGTGATGGTCGATACAAAAGGATAACAGAAGGAAGTGAAGGGTTAATGATCTAAGACGGGCAAGTCAAACTTCCTCTGGATGAAGCAATTCCCGTGTGGGGTTTAAGAAATGGTTCGAAACTCGTCCTCAGTTTCCAGTCAATAGCTTCCTGTGGCCAAGAAATGTCCTGACACAAGAATGTGATTTGGTGAATCTACAGGGTCTCACTTAGAGGAAGAAGAACGTTTCCTCTGTTAAACTCTCACTTTGTAACTTAGTCAGAGAAGGCCGGTGTATTTCCACATTAAATCTGTAGCATGGTTTTAATGAGGCATAATTTGGAGATTAAAGAGGAAGAATATATAACCAGTGTGACACCATCAGTGAGAAATGGAACATTTCATCATTGATCCTTTATTATGCGCTCATAAAATCATCCATAATTTATATTATCGGCCACTCTTATCTGGTCCAGCAGAGACTGTTTGGATGAAGCAACAACTGAGGTGGATATAATGAGGTCTTCTGATTAAACACCAGCTAAGAATCATTTACTCATGTCATTCTTCCTGATGAGCAGAACAGATACCAACACAACTGTTTGATATCAAATATTTACCAACCATTTAGTCAAAAGCTGAAAGGAAGTATTCTTAAGTTAAAAGGTGATACATGCATGAGTGTGCGTTGCGCGAGGCTGAAGTCAATATCTGTCGAAGAAACTAAAACATGTTAATGCTGAACCTTCTGACTAATGATCTGAGGCTTTGCAGCAGTAATTCCCAAATGGTTTAAGACTTTAAAGGTAATGCATTGCTCATTGATATAAACCTCACTGATTTTTCTACAGTCTTCTCATGAAGGCTTTTACAAGCTGTTACGCATACGCAGTTTCATATTTAAATCATGTTACATGGTTGTCTCAAATGGTTCGCTTAACTTTAATTCTATGTTACGTCTGCTGCTGTCTCGCCCATAATATAACGTTGCTTGTAGAGTTTTGGTGCATGCAAATCCAGATGTGTGGTCACAGATTCCTGATTGGCCACTAGCTGAAGGAGGCATGGCCAGCTGCATCATTCCTGCAGGTCCTTGACTGGAGCGGAACGAAAATCTGTGATGTCTATTATCCATCAGAGTGAATGTATTTGTCATTGTCACATTACGGTTGTGTGGTAACCTAGTTTTAAATACACACTCTTAAAAGGTCAGCAGTGTGTGACCTCATAATTTAATTTCATAATTTAATTTTGTTTTTTTACTGTGGGGAATTTCACATCTAAAGCATGTTTTAAGTTTAAGTGTGGTTGTATGATGTACATACAGTACATACTGTAGTCATAGCGGTCAGCACGCCCCCAGCAGACAATAGGCCTGCCTGGAAGCTAAGCTAATGTATGGCTGTGGATAGGGGCAGCAGATCAACGTATTTTAGCTACTACACTAGAATATATTTGGAATATTTTCACCACTTTACCTTGCCGTCAGACAGCCCTTTCCAAAAGGAAACCGACACAGCTATATCGATGTCTTCAAAACCACCAGACTGACATTGACAAAAAAATTATTTTACTTCACAGAACACGACAGTTGTTGTGACTTCTACACATGACACAACACATTAGTTAGTTGTGTTGGTTGCTGCAGACTTAGGCAGCAGCAAATTCTCTGTTTTCCGAGGTAAAAATTTTTTGTAAGTGATGTCTGGTGGCTTTTAAAGAGAGCATAGATCAATATAAACACTTTAGTTTCCTGTTGGAAAGGGCTGTTTGACAGCAAGGTTAAGTGGTGAAAACATTCAATATTTTATTCAGGCTTCACCGTTGGCCCCTCTATCCTGTGACCCTTTTTATAATATTCTGACTTTCCATTTTCAGGATTATGTTTCATCTTTTCTTCATCTTGTTTTGCGTTGCGTCTGGTTTCTCCTTCTCTTCATTACAACCGGTAGCCTCGATGAGGGCCTTATATCTTAACACTTGCACCGTTCTCTGAATACATTTGGAAGCCGAAGAAGTCAACAAAGCAAGCTTTTAAATTCAAATTCTGTTGGCATGGAACTCACCAACAAGCTCAAAAAAGTACCAGAAAGCTGAACCCCTATGAGAACGGGGTGCCCTGCAACTATAATCACACACTAGAGCTGACCTATGAAGTTGCAGATGTTTACTTTGTGTAGTTAGTCTGCGCCTCAGCTTACCGCGGCGGCTTCCAATGTGGCCCCTGCCTTCTGTTTCTCTGCTGCCAAATGGAGCCTGGTAGGCACAGCCACTGCATGCATTAGTAGTGTATTGATGAAAGGATGCAAATGCCTCGAGGCAGCATGATCTGTGCCTCAATACGATCTGAGGCTGACGCAATCTATAGGGCTCTAGACAACAGGGTTTCCCATAGGGGATACTCTGTGTGAGGTAAACTGAGCCTCATATTATTATACAGCGCTGTTACAAAAGGATTTCCTGTACAATAAGATTTACTGTATTTTTTTGATGCATTAAATTCTGAATTCTTTTGCTCGTTTTGATTCATCATCTGTACGCTGTCTGTATGTTGTATATTCCTTCCTATAAAACACACCTATATGTCAAAATCAAACCATTTATAGCCCAATTAATTTCTTTATCGTCTTATTTTCATTAGTTTTACTGTTTTGTTGATTGTTTCGGATCCAATTTTAATCTTTTAACTCAACTTCACTCGCCTGTCAAACCCCAAATGACTTTTACAGATGCAACGACCTAATTTCCCTGTGGCGATCAATAAAACTCCATCTTATCTTTTTTTTTATGGAGCGTTATAGACATTTTAATCTAAAATGATGACATCTCTTTTGAAATGAACAGGCCAAGCTTAAAATAAATAAATAAACAAAAATAAGTAGGAAGCTGAAATAGCCTAAATAATTTGTATGAAAGAAAATATATCCATAAAAATGAGAAAGCATCTTGAATTACACTCAATTTACCTCCTTTTCATACCATCATCTTGACTGATCTGTAAACGGCTTTGCCCTGAGGTGATAAAACGCTGATGCATGCAATTCCCTGAGACAAGATAGCTCGCACATTATTTGGCATATCATTCATATACTGGAGTTAACTTCATGCAGAAGGATCCTCTTTTGAAAGAGTCTCAGCTTCCGTGACTCTAATTTCGCTGTAGTCCCCAGCAAAGCCTGCTTTTCCTGACTTGTAATCACTGTGAGTCTAATTATTGCTACATTATGCTGATTTGTAGATTATACATTGGCAGTCTTTCATTGTATTTGACCAGATTCAGCAGTACAGCTCTAATTGCAGCCCTTTGGGGATAATAAAGCTCTGCTGAACATTGTAACAGGATACAACACTGGATAAAGCTACTTTTTATTACCATATATGTTTTCAGCCCTCTGGTCTTAGCCATTACTGTCTCGGCAAGATTAAAAGCATGCTGCGTTATTGAAAAGGGTGTGAAAGACAATGCAGAAAAAGCTCAGATATTACCTTTTCTTCTTCTTTTTTTTTTTTTTTTAACTCCCAACAAATGAACTGAAGCAGAGGAAAGCTAAGCAGAAGCCCACTGTTAAAAGAGGTTAGAAATATACAGAATACAAAAAGAAAAAACTAGAGTACTGTATGTACCCCTGAGATATGTCCATCTGGCATTTTGATGTGCTGTTGAAGTATGAAGTGTATTTACAATTATGTATTATAAAACGTGATAAAGGCCACAGGAGGAGGAGGTTAGGGTGAATGGATGAGTCAAATACACGTGCTTTGACCAAAGAGACTTCTGTTCGTGTCAAACCAAAAGTCAACAGTTAACTTCTTTTTAACTTGTGTATGGTATATACCTAACCAAAATGTGACCGTTTGAACTTATAAAAATGTTTCTCCACAAGCTTTATTTTGAAAATGTCACCAAATATATATATATATATATATATATAGCAAATACATACGTAATAATGGATAATACTAAACAGCTGGTTACTGTAGTTTTTACTTTTTACATTCTCTACTCTTTTTCTGGCAGTATTTCAGCCCCAAATCTGGTACTTAGTGGGAATTTAGAAGACATTTAGGGCAGCAGGATGTGGGACTGACTCAAAATGAATTACAGTTCTTGTATTCATCTCCATAAAGCAACACTGTGGTTCAATCCTGTATTTTTTGAGGCGGCTGGAGCTAAACCCACATAACACAGATATGAGAAAGGGCCCTTCTGTTCAGTATTTTCAACCATCTCTGGCTGACCAACATTTAAAACAGAAAATTTGGCTATGATTTCACACTTTTCCCTTGTTTCTCTTTTAGCAAGTTTGACTAACCCGCTAATTGGACTGCTTGTGATTCTTCTTTTGTACAATATCAGTTTTACTGTTAAAAATCACACCTGGAACAACACAATGAATGGAATGACACACTGCAGCTATCGTAACTGAGTATTATCCTTTAATTTTATTTCAGTACATCTCTAAACATCCACCAAGGTTAATTCTCACAGCAAGCTTCGCTATGAAGAAAGAACAGAAAGCTTGCTTGTGATTTTAACATCCCCCCAACACCATGGTAACAATATCAAAGATATGCTGGAAATATTTTCCAGGTTGTTAAACTAATTTGCTTTGAAGGACAACCCAGTGGCTGCTCTGTCACACAGCCACCTGCAAACAGATTTCTCTCCAACTATAAAAGACTTTTTTCAGGGCTGTTTAAACACCTTATTGGAGTTATTATGTTGTCAGAGTTTCTTGTTTTTCCTTCCTTTCCATCCTAATTTTAGATTTGCACCTGAGAACTAATCTGCACAACTGTTGCACTTAATGAATAATATATGCGTTATGAGCTAAACCTTCTAAAACACCTGGTTGCTCTTTATAGTACCAGTGACGCTGTGGTTTTGAAGATCCACCAAAAACCTTTACTCTATGAATATTATTTCATTGGTAAAATAAAAATGAGACCTCATTTTGACTCCTGGGGAAAAAAAGATGCTATGAGGAAATAAGATTGGTTTGTAGACATACGTGTTATTTGCCGTGGGACCATAGGCGGCATAGCAGCAGCATCAGCTACTTCCTCTGTGCTTTTGATTTTCCTGCCTCTGATCATTTAATTTCATTGCCTGCAGGGAAACTCTTCATCCCCTTGCTGGTATGCATTTAATTTAGTCATGGTATTAACATTTTTGTAACCTTTGTTTGTTCAAGAAAGCTATTAGCGAGCCTGAATGATTTTAGCCACATTCTATATTACACCTGAGAGCCACCTTGTGTGGATACAATCATCTTCTTCTTGTTGACCACTGAGCAGTGGGGGGGTACAATTCCTTGCTTGAGGCACCTTGATAGTAGTTGCTTTCAGAGGGAGATTGAGAGTCATTTACTTTTCCACACGCATGGGACCTAGAAATGGGAGCTTCCAGCTTGGGTTTACATTTGAACGAAGATTCTTGTAATTTACTCTGTAATATTGTAGACATGACTTTGGAAAAGTCCTGTGGATTGAAGCAACAATCAGTGCACCAATGGTTCCAGGATTGGACCACCTTGGTGGTAAAGGATTTCATTGTTGGTAAAATGCGAATAAATGCACACCTAAGTAAAATTGATGCTGTCTGATTCAATAGCCTTGTAGGAAAACCAACATTCAGGAAGGTTATAATTTGTTTTGATTTAATGTTTTGGTAATTTTGAAGGCTGTAATATCTGGTCCTGTTAACTTGTATAGCATTATTCTCTGAAGCATTTAGATTATTTTGTCCATCACTTTTATATCAGTGGAATTAGATTTAATTAGATTAAAACACCCTTCACTGTAACACAAGGTAGTACTGTAAAATACCCATTTTAATTGTCAAATTCAGACTCCTGTCTCATAGAAATTACATTTATACGCACATGCCAGTAATTTGCAGTAGCATATGTCATTTGAAAGAAAATGTCATTTTACTCTGCTCACATTTGATCAACAGGATACACTGGTGATTAACATAAATTGCAAAATGTTGATAACAAAGGTGTCGGCAAATGTTAAACTGACAACATATTGAATTTCATTTCCTACCACAATTATAATAAATAATATGTTTAGGGAAAGATTGTGGTCTTTGTTTAAAAAAAGTTTCTGGAATATCTATATACAGTAGGAGCTGGTTTTCAGGAAGCCAAGACTGGGCAGACCACCTATGATTTAGCTATACATAATATCATACTGAGACCATGTCTTTGCTTGACAAAGGTTAGACAGACCCCTCACCAGCCTCTCTTGTTGCACTGGGGTAAAATACTTTCGTATGACATTATACACCCTTGATTTTCAGGTCAAGAGGCTCTGGCTAAATCAACATTCACATGTTCCCCTCGTGGGACCCATGTGATATTTTGGTTTCACAGCTTACCCACTGCGTGTGATGCATTTCGAATAAAAAACAGCAACAGTAGCCTTTGGTCTATTGTGGTGGAGGTCTATTGTATGGCAGTCCTTCATAGAGTCATGGCCACCACACAGCCAATGCAGAGCTTTCTGAGTGGAATGCCTCAATGCTTTCAGGAAGGAGAAAAGGATATCTTTGTTTCAGATTTCCTTCATATCACTGTCACACAAACACACAGCTTTTAGTTGTTTTGTTCCCATGGTGACGGGTTACACAACTAGCTGCCAAATCACCATAACAACAAGCTAAAAAAGGGGTGTCGGGAAAGGCACTTGCTCGTGGACAAGTAGGAGCTTAGAGTGCAAGATCTTGATGCCAGCATATTAAGTCTTTTCTTTAGTGACAGATTAAAGAGACATAAAATGTTTTAACTCAAATGTTTAGTCATTCAGTGACTAGTAACAAAGGCCAAATGAACTCAAGTCATATCTCCATTCTTAATTAAAACACTTGGAGAAAGCAAGAAAGTGCAGCATCTTTAAAGAATTCTTCTGCCAAATGCTAATCTTAAGCAGGCCTCAGGAATGAAAAGCCTACTAAACCTTTGTAAAATGCACCACAGTGGTTGAAAAGAAAGACATTCATACTGTATGAAAAACATAGACACAGCAGACACTATAGATGATGTTTCTGGGGACCGGCCTTACTGATTATTGTACTAATCACACATAACTATATAACTTTATTCACTGATTTTGGTGAGATCCAATGTTATTTTATGGAGAAAATATTTTCTGGTCTTCTATCGGATGTCCTTCACCTGCTCTACTTCAATTTACAGTAGTTATGGAGTTTCCTGATGGACAGATGCCTTGCTTTACTGTAGCTGCTGTTAGCTAGTTAGCTGTGCAGCTAACATAGCCTATTAGCTAAATTTGACATTACATCTCTAGTAGAGTAGCTTTCAAGCACTGAGTCTGTTAGAAATTAACGGTTAGCCACTTAGGAATACAAAAAGCTGCCCGAAAGTTGAGTCAAAGAAGCTTGATGACATCTGAGGGAAAACTAGATGTCCTTCACAATTGTTTGGAACAGAGCGGACATTGACTCATTGCATTATGTAGAGAAAAACATTGGAAACGCCGAATTCGGAGCAGTCTGAACACCTGCGCCTTTTGCTCACGAGGATTAATTTCACATAGGTTTACCTCATTGACTCATTGAAAAAGCATAATAAAAACTAATTGAAAAAGCATAATACTGTAGTTCCCCTTTAACATGGTTTTAATGAGTTTTCTCATAAATGACACAGGCAGACCAGTCTTCATTCAGCATGTTTTCCATCACTAAAATGCAGTATCTGTATCTGTGCTTGAGCATTGCTGTGAAATTTTGGATGTCAGCTTGCAAAAGTAACCAAATTTGACGAAAATGTTACGCTCTACTTTTTGGGACTTAAATCCCCTGCATGGTTTAACACTCTGAACATCCACATTACTCTGGAAATTGCTGCTAGTGTCAAATTCCTTTCACTGAACTTGGTCATTAAGCTGTCAGACAACTTGACATTACTGGCCATCATAATGTCCAAACCATGAAATGATTGCCTGCAGATATTTTTAATAAAAGGTATTTCTCTCTAATACTGACCAGTATGCCACCATTACAATGCTGCCAACAATTAACATTTGCACATAAGAGCTCACTAACATCGCTCGGAGAGATTAATCTCTATAAAAGGTATTACTTCGCTAAATAAACTGCTTACTTAGAGAAGACAGCTGATTCTGGGATTTTCTGCTTTTGATGGGATTTCTTCTCTGTCTGCTGTACTGTCATGTCACTTGATGAAAGCAATACAGACAACCCATGAAAATAAGGTATCCACAAGATACAGGACAGAGGTGATATTGGGAACAGGTCTTAAAGGTTTATTTAAGCCAAATCACAAATAAATCATTTTTTCACCACTCATGGTGGGTATTTCTTTAGTAGAAAATGGTTCTGATGAATAGCGATAACAGTAAGGATCTGTGCATTATCCAAAGTAAGAGATGCTGTTAAATTTAATCTTTCAGCACTTTGGATTAAGCCAAAACCTGGACAGATAAGGCCAAAGATATCTAAAGAGGTAGATATTACTATTCAGGTAAGTAGAAAAATTGCTTTGTAATTTAAGCGAACCATTGCGTCAAAATAAAAGCCTTTCCTTGCGATATATGTCAGAATAGAGTCTCTTCTACTTCACATGTAATAGCACCTGCACTTCACTTCAGGCTCTCAAATGACCATTGTCCATTGAGGATGAGGGCACTTTTCTTAGTAAGACATGGCAATGAGTAGTTCTAAGGTTTTGATTTGAATGGCACACTGCAGTAAGACGATTTTTATTATTTAACTTTGATTGCGCACTGGAGCTGTATATTGCATTTTCTCATTTCTTTTTATAAAAGCTTAAAGACATTCACTGAAGACAAAACTGATTTATTATGTGCATATCACACACACACACTCCAATTCTGTAAACACTTTTGAATTCATTTGTTGTGACAACCTGAATGAGCCACAAAAAGATATAATTTAGAGGCCTTTCATTCCTTGTAGTGTTAAATATACCTTAGGAAAGATGATAAAAACAAATATTAGCAAAGCCCGAAGCTCCATGTAAATAAATCAACATGGAAATATCAGTTTTGGAGTTTGTACATTGCCTTAATTGGTTTTAGGATTAATCGTCAAATAAGACAAATAAAAATAATAAAAATTATTCTATGAACCTAGTATACTGTAAGTATGTTTATAATGCATTATAGATGTGTGTGTCATAGAAAGTGTTGTATGTATGAATCCAATAACGTGACCAAAGATAAAGACAACAGCAATCATCAATTTTGTCAAATTACATGCAATTCCCTTAATTAACAGTGGCTTGCATCTGTTTTTCATTGGTCGAAGTGAAAGCAAAGGGGTTTTATAATAATGTGCAGCTGGTGGTACGAGCAAGGTTTAATGTAGGGGGTATATTAAGAGTTTTAATGTGTCTAAAGGCTACACTTCAGAGTTTTATGGGGGTGATATGAAGGGAATGTCAACAGAAAGAGGAAAAAATATCCAGGAAACCTTTCGAGCTGTAAGAAGATCTCAATACGGACTCTGGGTCTGACAAAAAATGGGAGCTTACTGTTGGTGTTATACTGTAAAAAGGACCATAAATACTGTTGTTCCTAGAACAGAGGAATCATCGATCAGTTTTAGTGGCACTCTGTTGCAGACAAGTAGTTTTTGCACAGTTAGGCATAGGAAGTCCATCAAGAAACATGTTTTTCTTTTAGTTGTATATAGGAGACAGAGTACTTTCTAAACCGACAGTAAACTTCGCTGACCCAACAGTAATCTAATATTCACAATTTTATGAGTCTTGCTGCAAAACCCCAATAATATAATGGGTAACTGAAAATATGGCCAAGAAGGAAAGCCTGTCTTAGAACAGGTGGAACTTGAAAAATAAAATCTGTGTACCAAATGCACTGCCTCTGCAATAATTTATATTGCTCAGAGGTAGTTTATTTCTCCTCTCCTCAGATTAAAGTCGGAAAATAACTTGCTGGTAGCCAAACTGGGGTCAGGTAATACATTTTAAAATATGCATCCTTCATTTTTTTCTCTGCTCTTTAGTCCCTTTACACGAAAGAATGCCACAACGCAGGCTGGCTGCTGACAGCTGGCATAAAGATGGGCATTTTTGCAAAAATATGAAATTCAGCAATTGCACAATGACAAAGAAACTGTCAGCAGGACTGAAGCCTTTTTTAAATAATTTACATAAATTCACATTTACTTTGTATACCTTTAAAAAGAAGAGTATTTCCACTACTGAATAAAAATCTTGAAGATAAAAAGTGATTTTATCTGAATCTACCCACGCCTTCTACTCATGAAAAAGCCTAAATCAAAAGCTTTGGCCTTCCTTTGCATTATGTTTTTTAAATTATTATTATATACATTTTTATCTAGATTTCATGTTTTTCTTCACTGGTGCTTGAGCAAATAGCATACTTCTTTGAAAATCATCACATGAATTGTTATTTATATTCTCATTAGTGACTTGAACGCTGACATCTTTATTTATAAAGCTTAAGAACGGTAAGATCAAAATGGTAAATAATGATATACTTCACAGTGATTAGGTTGAGGTTCAGACCTTCAATCTGCTGTACTGTTGTGTGGATGTTTCAGAGAACACATAACGGAAATATATTTACATCTTATTAATACAGTTGTGAAAATATAAGATGTGAAGCAAAACATACAGTGGATATACACTTACATTTAGCGGCTGATGGAAACATCGAGCAGGCTGATATGTGAGGATGGATACGACAACGATAACAGAACAGCACTTTCAACTGTTTTTTTTTTGTTTTTTCCAGCCTCTTTGTGATTCTAAGTTTATTGTTTCCTTGCTTCAAATGGGGCGTATAAAAGGAAGCGATTCAAAGTCAGTGACTAGGAAAGATTTCCTGATCTTTCTTTAGTGACTTGGCAGATAAAAGGAAACAAGTGGCGAGATTAAATATTCACGAAACCCCGGCATATGTTTTATTGATTGAGAGCAAAGAACAATAGAGTGTCAGGTTTTTCACTTTAAAAGCACTCGGAGACTGAATGGAACTTTAACGCACTGCAGAACCTCGGTGAACACAGGAAAAGTGACGGAGTCGTTCCTCCAGAGCCATTTTCTTGCTACGCTACAAAGGCTGAGGTTAACACTCTGCTTGAGAGGCTAATGGAATGCATTGGTGCTCTCAACTTACTGTAGAAGCATGTAAGGGGTAGCGCTCATCATCTGGGGAGATATTATAGCTTTGGGTTTGAAAAATGAATAGAAAGGTAAGGAGACTGTTTGTTTAGTTAAGACAAAGAAATGTGCGGATGACAAAGATCCTTGCCAACATGGATGCTGGTTAAATGGATGTTATGAATGACGACCACTGTTTTCTAATGGACCTTAAGTCTATTTGTTTTCAGATGGAGCACAGCCCTCCGTAGCGGATTCACAGGAGACTTTAAAGATATTAATGGTTACTGCTCTTGAGAAAATTCCATGAAAGAAAATCTCAGCATGGGGAATTCCTATCAATTGGCTATAGTTGTTTGGTCTCCACTGAGATTAGATTTCTAATCCAGGCAAAAAAAAAACTTGATCTTTTTTTTCCAAGTTTGAAATAGGGTATGAACATCAATATTTTTTCAGTAAACTGGCACTTAAATTATATTTCCTGGAGTCAAAGAAGTCTAACATAAAGCCAGCTTGATTTAGACACAGTTAGAGCTGGGTATGGGTACTCGACCAACCCAGTACCAGGTATTAGTAGTATAGTACTACAACATTTTCAGTCAAACAATACCTGCATAAGATGCTTTTTGTACCCGGATCTAGAAAAAAAAAAATATATATATATTTGTATGACTGACATACAAATATATATATATATATGACACCACACCACTGGATTAATGTGATATGTGAAGTATTTGACCAAGTTGGAGCGTTCTGAGATGCAACCAAAACATTTGAAAGTTTGGCTACATGCATGTGGTGTTCTCTATAAATAAATGCATACAATGCTCAAGGATGACTTCAGGATAAACTAGGAATATGAGTAACATGATAAAATACCTCATCAAGCATGGAGTAAACTTCAGTGTGGACCGCAGCACCATGCTCACAAGGTTAATGGCTTCTTTGACACCGAGTATGTAGAGTAAAAGCACCTTGAGTGGTCAGAAAACTAGAACGGCGCTAAATAAGTACAGTCTATAGTACTCTATTGGTATGAGTATCACTTTAGGGGTGCAGGTATTGGTACTGGTGTCATATTTTTAAACAAAAAAGTCTTTATGTGACCATCAGCATGGGACAAGGATCAAGATGTTTTAAAGCAGTTGACAGTGCTCTGCCAAACTGCAATACATCATTATACAAGCCAAGGCTAAAAAGAAATGTCAAGGTTGCTGTTTGCAAAAATGTGTCCAGGTTGCCAGTGTGTGCTCCTATTCTAGATATGAAGCCTCTCCTCTGTGCTGCCGTCAAAGGCATTGAAAAAAACAGTGCTTGCAATTTTGTCAGAAGGATTACTCAGCTTGCGGAGTGCTCCATCACAACTCCCTCTCTGTCATGGTGATAAAACATGTGAATGGGAGATTAGTGGTGGCAGTGTTACTTGTCTTCAGCCGACGAAGGCAGCTGGCTAAAGAAATGGAGAGCAACAGAATGGCTGGACGCAGTAAACACTTAAAATAGCTTGTGGATTGTTAAAGTGAGAACCCAAGTCAGAGCTTATCACAAGTCTATGGCGACCCCCCAGCTTCATTTAACAGTGGCCTTTTGCAGATTGCATTGAAATGCCAAAATGCAAATGTGGACTATAGTGATGTAAGGACACAAGTGTAATATCTAAGGGGAGCAATGTCAGTCTGCCGGACTTTCTACCACTTTGTTCTAATGTAAAAAAGTCAATTGTTGGATAGATTGTTGTTAAAGACCACAAATATATTCATGGTCTCCAGAGAACAAATCTTCAGTATTCTTTGTCGCAAGGGCTGAAGGCTGGCATGCACGAGGAATGTTAAGGGTAGTAAGTATACAAGAGTCAGTATCAACAGTAGCACAGTTGGGTCTGGTCAAGCCAAGTAAACCAGTTTGTAGTATTGAACAATTTCAGCAGGGGAACCATGTTTCACTCACCATCCACAGTGCTTGAAAGTGAATTTTATCGTATGATACTGAGAGTTTAATTCAGTGTTTAAGGTTGCATATACTAAGACAGTTTGCTAACATACAAAAGCCAATAGGTGGGAAAAAATTAAAAGCTTTTGAGTGCGGGCTCATAGCTAAAGTCAATATGGAACTAATCAAGCCAGGGCTCAACACTAAGTTTTAAAAGTGGTTGCCAGGCTGGCAACCAGGGATCAGCTTTTTGTTGCCACAAATAAAAATATGGTTGCCATTTCTAGTCACCTTATACTTTGAGTAATTGATATGCCATGCAATTATAGGGCAGGTGAATAATGAAAATGTTATTTGAATTGTGAATTAAATAAGTACCGCTGTTATGTTCTTCACAGATACCTCAGAAATGAAATGAACGCGAGTTAACATGCAGCATGGTCCGGTTCCAATTACAGAGATATTTCAACATTACTAATGCATCAAATATTAATTTATTTTGCACTGCATGTTTTGCACTTAACTGTTTCTATTTTTTACATGTTAAAAAAAATGGTTGCCACAGATGGCAACTGGCAATTGGTTACCATTTTTTAAAATGCTTGCATATTTGCAAAGGATTTGTAGATGCACAAGTTCTGCTAGAAAAAAAAAATGCTAGGTCATTTGCGGCCAGAACTAAATATCTAGAAATTGCTCCGTTTACCCCTGACATCTAATTGGTTTAGTTTATTTTGTAGGTTAAATAACAAGTATTACAAGTTCTCCCAAGTCTTTGGGAGAACAGTATAAAGGCTGCATAGAGACCATGGGCATAAAAACCGGTCTATACATGTTTTTGTTGTACAGTAACCATATAGGATTTGGCACAAAATATGCAGGACTGATTTATGACACAAATGATTCACTGCAAACAGGCATTGAATATGCTTAGTTTTGTTCATTCGCAACTAAATTTCAGATCTCTCCTATTGCCTGAAGCAATGACTGTTCCTGTAGATGACACAGTCCTGATATAATTAGGAACACTACTAGGTCCATTACCATCCATCATGTTGTCGAAAAGAACAGATTTAAGTAATTGTATTCCTGCTGTCATCATAACATACTCTAATATTGGCCTGTTTGGCAAAAAAAAAAAATAAAATTAATAGATTCCATCCAGAAGTCCATTTCTCTCACAGATCAATTAGCCATTGCAGCTGCACACACACACTCTGTATCTGAGATTGTACCAGAGGGCGAGTGACTAATACTCAACACAAGGTCAGAGAGCTGTTGCCTTAGCATTTCGTAAACAATAATTCCACTCCTGTTTTGCAAAAAAACAGTTTTGCAAGCTTAATCTACTTGGTCATGGAAAGATTAGCCTCTGCTGTTTCCCTTGCCCATGATAATGAAAACTGTAACACTGGGCACGCAAACAGCACTGAATATAAGTTGAGAAAGCACTTTTAGACTCACTGACCCAAATTTGTCCCCTTGTGAACCAATCCTGCGCCCAGTAAATAATGTCTATGTGTTATCTTTTGTCGAGGTTAATTCCAGTTGATTTTTCAGCTTTTATTATGGAAATTTCTTCTGCATACATGCAAAACTGCTACTACAGAACATAGAGTGAGCACTTTTACTGCATGTTAACACTAATCTTATACTGGTTTAGATGTAGTCAAGATCGTTTTTACATGGAACAAACATAATAATCTATGCCTCTGTGCTCATGATGGCCTAGTTTACTGATTGTGTGTGATGGAAAAGGCAAACATCCAGAATTTCTGGACTGACTGAGCGACCTCATAGTTGAAGATGGACCCACTGTTTGCATGATGTCACATGAATTAGGTCTATTGGATTATTAGAGCTAGTATATTCTTTCTCAAAACATATTACATATATTTGTGACAATGACACTCTGAGTTTAGGAACTACAGTTCCCACGATGCTTTGGGTGATGCAAGCAGAAAGAATGTTTTGTCGTGCCTCAGTAGTTACAAACAGTTCCTGACATACTGACAAAAATCACTACAGAAAACTCCTGGACATAGTATTTTTTATGAGGCAAGATTTTAAGTTATATAGGGCATAATTTTTATGGACCTTTATGGAGACATTTATATCCCTGAAAAGTGTAAGTCACACTGATTTTAACAGAACTTCAGCTAATAATTCTCAATTCAATTTCGACTTCAATTCAATAAAACCATCACAATATCTATATAGCACAAGATGTCCTTCAGTGTCTTGTTTATTCCAACCAAAATCCAACCGACTTGACAGTACTGACTACCAAAGCATTCCAAAATATAGATTTTGACAGTGTGTATCGTGTCTAAGTCACTTAGTCAAATTCAAAGTGTTGAATGTGGAAACACAAACACCAGCATATCCCAAGATACCAGTTTAAACATGTCAGTAAGATTTAAATGTATATGGTAACAAGAAAGAAAATGTGACTACAGACACATTCACAAGGCAAGACTGGATGTTGGTGCCAGCTGTGGCTGCTACAACATCATTTAAATAACCATACAGTTTCTATGGCCATTCATTTAAACGGAAATGTGCATAAGCCAATATTGTCTCACCCATTGTTGTACTAATTGCTTCTTTCCTGGTGCTCACCCTTATACCTCCATTTCATCATAGAAATTTACCCCCTTCTATAAAGCCAACTGCAATTGACACAACAATTACAGTCCACCACCTTTCCCAGCCAAACAGCTGTAGGATTGTCTCAGGAGAAAAGAAAATACTCAATTTGTCCCTATCTTTCGGAACTTTATCTCCATATTGATTCTTTTGTGGAACAAAAATCTAGTCTCAGCTGTGACAAGTTGAGGAAGGCCGTATAAAGCCGTCAGTTGTCTGACATTAACACCACCGTGAGGAAACAGTATTGATAACGCTCCAGGTGGGAAAGGCACAGACTGTACAGCTGGAGGTGTCTGCTCCAGTCTGTCCTCACATCAACATGACAGAGGCCCTCACTGCTCTAGCCTCTATACAGCGAGCAGATGGGAACAAAAGAGGTAGCTGTTTGTTGGAATTACAGAGGAGCTCTCAGTGATAATCTCCAAGGATGGAGATGTCTGAGGCAGGGCTGAAGGAAGATGGGTGCATCAATAATTTATGAAAACGGCTTCAAACGGGCACAGAAGTGGATTCATGTTTTGTAGTGTCAGTGAGCATTTGCAAGCGGTGTTTCGGCTGCGACTTTAGATCTGAAACCGTCATCACAATTCTAAATTTAATCAGGGCGAGAATGTATTTTAAGTCCGTAATGATGCTACAGTTGCATTCTCATAGATCATCATCATGCTGCTGGTTCAGCTAGATGCAAATGACTGCTGCTCTGATCACTTTAACAAAGAAGTCTGTTGCTCATTTATGTAGCACAAGCAGAAAGATCAGGCTTGATAACCGTCTCACCTTTCGGTCGGTGTAGTCGAGCCTTGTGTGCAGTACAGCAGATGTTAATCGCTTTGAGATTATGCTAAAATGGCTTGTACCATCCATTTATCAGACGCAGTGTACTAAAGCAGTGTCACGTACAGCACTAATCCAAATGAATACTCTGCATAGGACACTCTCTGTCAAACTGTGTGCAAACACAAGTGCAGACTTGTGGGTATGGCCAATTAATTTTTGTGGCTGGAGCCACAAGCGTAATCCTGACGCAGCACAGCACAATATGGAAAAGTGGCTGGAACGGGATGAATACACTCTTAGTAGGAGGAATACATTATCAGCAGGTGGGCTTGGGGCAAGATTCAATATGGCCAATCACATCAGCTTCTCTCATTCCCTCTAAAAGCAGCAGACAGTTGCCAAATAGGCCGTGAAAAGACCCCAGAGCACTTCACTAAAAGAAAACTAGTTGTCAAGAACCTGTGGAGTGAAATTATACAACATCCTCAATATAATTATGTGGAAGCACAACAAATATAGACGATAGAGGGCAAATTATATCATTTTTTTAGGCTGTGCCACAATATCTGTCCCCAGTAGCTAATAACTAGTCCAAATGTTTTCCTGAAAAGCGACCTGTTGTCATGACAATAATGATGGAATTCGCTCATTAGAAAAAGCAATGGCGTGTGTGGCTTTACCTCTGGAAAAAAAAAAAAAAAAAAAAAACCTTTGAATGGAGGTCGGAGCACATGCTTGTGCCTACTTTAACACTGCAGACCATTGGAGCCCCTTGGTAGCCCAATGGTTACAGCACAGGTCACATTGCCACCTGCTTGCAACCATTGCTGGTTTGATTCCAGCTGTGACTTCTTTGAATGTCATACTCCTCTCTCTCCGTTTCCTGCCTGATTCTGCCTTTATCCAATAAAGGCAAGCTTGCCCAAAAGTTTTTAAAAAATAATAATGAAACCACTGCTGACCACAAACTGTCTCCTACCAACAGACAACTTTAGTTTCTTTTAACCATGACTATGGTCTTTCTCTAATCTTAACCAAGCAGTTTTAATTTCCTCAAAAATGGAGGTGGAACAGAAAACAATGCTCCCACTCAGGTCTAAAGACTTGTTTTGTAGGTATGAACAATGCTATTTCAGAAGACAATGATATTCTAGTTCTATTTCGCTGGTGTTTGCTCTGCTGTAATGGAAATACAGTAGCTCAGTTGTCATCAAATCATCCAAGTACGGTGACATGATAATAGCTTGTCAAATAGAGGGAATTAGAGGAAAATAGAGGAAAAAATAGAGTTACCTACTGTAATAAGTGGACTTCAAGTTTCACAGTATTTGACTGATCTGATTTGTTAGAGGGAAATCCACTAACTAGTACTAAAATAAAATGTATTTCCATTATTCGTGTATGTTGTGGATGATTTCTGTTTGTTAAAATGATTGTATGATGTACATTTTATCTAGTTTTAGTCAATTTATTTATCAGCTCCCTGCAAAAATCAATTCCAACAAAAGAATCTATTTTGATTATCCGGGAAAAAAAAGTGACATTTGGAATGAAGAAAAGAAAGTTACCAAATCTTTAATGAACTGCATAAAATATCTTGCTAAAATTGTACTGCAGCACCTGATGTGCATAATTAATACCTCAGCTACACAGCGTTGCCCATTTGGATGAGAGTCGGTTTGTTTGATGCCACAAAACTGGCCTACTTTGCAGCCACATTAAAAAATAGCCCAAAGCAGTGAAACTGTTGAAGTACACATACATTTTGTACTGAGAAAGTTTTAGTTCATGCATTTTATTGTGCTGCCATGGCATCGAGTTAGCTTTGGCCTCTTAAACTAAAGTCTTGCTCGTTTGGTTTGCCCATGCATGTTGAGTTTCTCTCTGGACAGAATAGAACATTGGTTGAAGACTCCAGTATTTTCAAAAGCACCAACTGCCTCCACCATCTAGGCCAGTGCTCTTCTGTGGAGCATAGGAGAACATCCAAGGACCAGATCAAAACTTTCCTTGCAAAGATCTGCCACTCCATCTGTCAGAGTGGAAGACGTGGTCACAGACTTTTCTGCCTGGCAGCACGTCTGTCAAGATACAGTCCAACACTTGAGGAAAGACAGAGAAACAGAAGGAGGAAGTGAGCTTGTTGATTATACTGAATTCAAAAATCTTCCTGATAGAGGTGTGTTTCTTATTTTATTATTATTTTTTTTTTGACAAAATCCAAATTTTAATTATCTGCGAGTTTTGAAATCCTTTAGGGAAATCAATATTAACTTAGCTAGATTAACTTTATGAGTGAATGTCTGACCTACTTTCAGTGTATCCATCAATAGTGTCCCTTAAGAAAACTCAATGTTTGGAAGTAGCGGAAATTAGCATCAGATAAGAGGGACTGCAGTCAGGTGAGCGTGTGGGAAGAAGACGGTTTGTAGATGCTTCATGTCAGTCAAACAACATTAAAAATGTATGAGAATAAGAGCAATCTAGTCCATGAATATGAGTTCCTATGAATAATGTCTGTTTAAGAGTAACACTATGATACGGTTCATATAATTTATTCATGCATTCAGTGTGAAAGGGTTGTAGTTGAGGTGTGATATGAGCAGAAAAGCATACTATAGCAGGAATTTGACTTTTTTTTAATATCTAAAATGCATTTGAGACCATGCACCTTGTTCTATTTAATGCCTAATTTGCATGCATATATTAACACAGATTCCCACTAATGCAATGTGTGTGTGTGTGTGTGTGACACAGGTGCAACAAATGGCATTGCACTGCTCACGCTCATGATTCACGTGCCCGTGTCTCATTAAAATTACTGACAGATGCAAATATCCATCCTTCTCTCCCCATTTCCCCCAACACCTCACTCTCCTGTCGACTGTGTGTTTGTTAGAATGCCAACACACTGAGATTCCTGTTAATTAGCCCTAGAAATATTGCCACTTCTCGCTGATTTTTTGCATGTTTTCAAACAGCTTGCCGGCGTGAGGGCTGCCGTAAAGGCTGGTGATGAAGGACGCTCTTGTCTGTATGTCTGCTGCACTTAAACCAATGAAAATAGTCATTAGTCAGACACACCGCTCTGCATTTACTGATATATTCAGGCTTATAGAATGTATGAATATAAAGGCTAAGTGGAATTAATGTTAATACTTGCAGAGACATCAGTGATTCAAGTATTACTGACTCTAATCTTCATTCTAGCTGCTGCCATTTTAATGCTGTCACAGTGGAATTACAAATTATTAAAAGGTGTTCATATTAATGTCCACATGAATCGCATCCAGAATCAAATTTCATTTAAACTGAAGGAATATGGTCTTTATGCAGATTAATACCTTTCAAAATGGTGTTAGAATTTGGCTGCCGTTGCGTCACGGACCACACAATTTAATCAGGGGTCTGGCAGCTTGCAGGTCTACTTGGGCTTAAAATTATTTGACCAAAAGGGCAAGTGCTTCTGCTTTAAACTGAGAATAAAGCCCATTTATTTTAATTAAGCTGTTTTAGGCCATATGCGCTTCTTGCTAGATTGTTTAATTTTGAAATGGATGGTGAGCCACTGGGTTAAGTAAAAATCTTCCAGTTAAACAGTGTGGCTAAATTGTGAACACAAATTATTACCTCTGAAAGGGATTGAGATGTTTTAGGGGTCAGTAAAGTTCTGTTTAGTCATCATGGTTGTATTACTTAAAACAGCTGCATAATGTCCTCTGTGGTTACACAGTAGAGGAGCTGTGTTAATTCTTGACCCCAGAACTGGTGGTTTGGCAAAATTATCCAACTGAAGGTCCACAATATGAGTTGAAATCAATCAGTCATCTCCATGACAACTTATCAAACTATCAACTGATGTAAATAGTGAAATGAGGTTAAAAGCCTTGAAATAAATCTTATTATTGGATCTTAAAGTAAGTTAAAGGGACAACTTAACTCCCCAAAAATACACATTTTACTTACTCACAGCTATTTAAGTCAGGATGTAAACATTAATGACATCCTCAGCTGAGCTTAACATTAGCTAGCTTAGCACAAGACTCATTTAAAATGTATTTTTGGGCATTTTGAGCACCTAAAGCTGAGTACAAGATGGATAAATACCATCACTGATTTGGGGTGAAGTATCCATTTAAGAATATTTTCTTATGATGCTATGAGACTATAAATGAGACTACACATTTTTAACACACTTCACTTCATTTGAAACTCAAACTGTATGGCAATAGCTGGTTGATGATTGTCCGACTAATAACCCCCAAAAATATTAAGCTATCTGGAGGACTTTATATTGTGTTTATATTGTGAGTTTTATGAGCTTATGTGTTGAGTACTATGCTCTTGGGGGTTCTTTTTGGTACAAACAGGAAGTTTTCAAAGCCATACACACACACATTTTTCTCCCCTTGATTCACTACCTGCTAATTTGCAACTTGACAGTACTTGTCCAACATGTATTATTAGTTTTGAAGGGCTGTTAGTGGCTCTTATGCTTCAAGCGCTTCAGAAACAAATGTGATGCCAGCGAGGGGGACAAGAGATAATATCCTTTTTGGAAAGGCAGCAGGGGTTTATGGGAAATATGATCCTATTTTTTTTTTTTTTTTTTTGAGAAAAACAAAATACTACCTGCATGTAGCACTTGTAATTTTTCGCACACTGCTGGATGTTTAAAAAAAACAGTTGCTTGATAATGTAAGACATTCATGAGCAAAAGACCTTTACTGATTTACAAATTGGTTTTTAGAGATTTGTTTTGGGTTTTTCTCTAAAATCGAGGTTTCCTTTTCTGAATGCTTCACATGCCACATTGCTATTCCTCCAGTGACACCTTTTCTGTGTAAAAAAACAAATACTGTCAAGAGCAATGTTATTAGCAACATGTATATATATACACACACACACACACAGTAAATGACAGTAATGTCATGTGGATGCACTGTAGGTCCTGGATTCGGTGGGAGAGCCACATTATCCACAGTCACAGTTAAGAATGCCCTGCTGGATATTAATGCTAAAATATGAAAATTGAGTGTACTGCCCTCTGGACAACCAATATGCACCTAAAAAAAAATTGAAACATGACTGTATTTGGCTTTCACACTTAAAAGGCTTTGCATACATATGCAACTCTCTTTGTAACTACCTTGCGGCATCCCGCCACTTCAGTTTAGGATTCTGGAGAGCTCAGCTGGCGAAAGACAACATTCAGGAGGAGCTCTGAAAAATGAACTTATAAGAATAAATATCTTACATGGTTCCTCAGGTTTATCTTATCGATCTAATTAGGCAGCAGGAATCCTGCCAAAAAAAAGAGAAGCAACACAGGAGGAAGGCTTAAGAGAACCAGAGCTTTACTATGTTCATGTTTTTCTTCCTTAACAATAAAAAAATAATGTTTTTGAATCATTTTTCTGCAGTTTATAGACAGTTTTGAATTGGTAATAAAAGACTTTGGTCTCAAATGGGCCCAAGACAATTTTCTTTCCACTACAGTGCTCTTACCTATAAAAGTATAATACCTGATGGCAATCTACAGTATAACCATGCTATGGATTGTGAATATGATTATAGCAGTGATTCAGATGATAAAACAGCACCATAGCACCACAATAGTCATGTTAAACAAGGATCTTATTCCTTTTATACAACACTCACCAACGCAAGGATGCATGCTTCTTGTTGTAAATACACATAGTTAGCACTGGGTGTGCTTAAATACAATGAAGTACAGGCAATCGTCTGTAACCCTCGATTGTGATGATAAAAATACAACACTGTCATTGCATCATGTCTAAACTTAAAAAAAGAGAGAAGGCATATAAAGTAATGTTTCTAACAGGGCTGTCAAGTGATTAAAGTGATAAGTGATTAGTGACAAGTGATAATTACTCGCATTAAATTAATCGCACATATTCTTTTTTTCTGTGACAAGCATCCAAACATATCCATACATGTTTCAAATCAAACTGAATTTAGTAGCTGAATAAATCAATGAAAAACAGACATTTTAAACATGAAATATGTTTTGTATGAAAAAAATAAAAAAAAGTTTTCACTGTTCATATTCAATATGAGCATCTCAGGACAAACCTACAACCTCATCGTGACAACAGACGAACAGTCTCTTTGACATCAGGACTTTTTGCCAACATCTCATGTGTCAAAATAAACTTAGGTTAGCTCAGAGGATGCTCTCTGTAAATCCTCTGCCTGTCCTCTAACACTGACATTGACCTACAGTCCATGTTGCGAGGCAGTTCATTAATCGGTCGTTAGTAGACTTCATCAGTTTGCATCTGAACGTCTGGTCGAGGTCGAGGCTGGCTCCTAACGCTAGCATCAGGTGTTGCTCTTCTCATCTGCCTCCATCGTGTTTACAGATCAGGTGTGGGCAGGAAGTTTTCCCGACTCAAAGGTGGCACCAGCAGGTACCACACAGCCTGATTCTTCTTTAATTTAATGGCGGACGGCAATGAGCGTCTAAGGAGCATTACTGGCATCTACTGTGCTGGAGAGTGGGCTGAAGTTTCCTAATTCTACGAGTGGATGCAGCCTGCATTTTTTTTATTGCATTCTTGTTTCTATAATTAATTAATCGAAATTAATGCATTAATTTGACAGCCCTAGTTCGAATGCTAAATCAATACCACTTTATATTAAAGTATGTAAATTTAGTGTTTGGTAAATGACTTTAATATAAAGATCTGGCACTCCACGTGCAGCCTATTCACATGCTCCAGTGCACCACATTGCAGAAAGCGGCACAGAAGCCAATGGTTTTCCTTCCACAGACAAGGTGGACTCAGATATGTCGCTGTGTGTTGCCAAGGACAACAACAACCTGGGAAAAGCTGTCAGAAAAGTGCCAGAAAATCACGGGCAGCCACCAAACATACGTATCTGTGCTGTGCACTGATGATGAGGAAAAACAAGGCAAGATCAGGGCTGATAGGATCCATCCTCTCCATGGAAATATCTGCATGTACAACAGAAGGGGAGCTACCAGTTCACTCAGACAAGTTGTATGAAGAAACTCCCATTTCCCAGCAGCCACAAGACTATATGACAGCTCGAACAACTTTAAGTATTTTTTTTTAAATCTGTTTGAGGGGTTTTACAGAACAAACTTGAAACTTTCAGTCTTTATATGCAATAAATAAAGGCCGTATCCCACATAGTGTAAGCTCTGTGCCAAATGTAGAGGTTGCAATTCTTATTATATTCAAACAGCTTGATGTTCTCCTTTTAAATTTTAATATTTGATGTGTACGAGTTTTCATCTGATAGTGGTGCTAATGGAAAGCTGCTGCTGCTGGTGGTGGTGGGGTCATTCTTTGTGTAAATAGATACCAAATGTCATGACAGTCTGGCTTTCCAACCCCAAGCCAGACAGGAAATATTAGAACAAAATTCTGCTTCACTTATCCACTGCATAAAGATAATCTTTTTCTTAAAAGTGGATCTCTGGGCGCCCTTGTAGCTCATCTGGTAGAGCCCACACAGCATATACAGTATCAAGGCTGAGTCCTACTGCAGCCCCAGACCTCTTTCTCTCTTTCTCTCTCTCTCTCCTTTATTTCTTCAGCTGTCACTATTCAATAAAGCAAAAAGTGAGAGTTCAACTCTCTAGTCCACCAGAGAAACCTAAACATTCCACACTTAAAAACACCTGACAGTGTGGGGGCGCAAATGTATTGAGCTAAGTGTACCGCAGTATCAGTGACCTATCAGATCTTTGTGTACTTTTGATATACAAGGCTATAGTCTATAGACGTTCCAGTTGGTTAACTAAACAGATGGCAGTTTGGAAACGGCTCATATAGGTTGTTTAGGTTGGAAAAATTAATGCTTTGAACATAAGGTGGTTAAAAAAAGCTATCAATATAGAAAGAAATTTAGAATATGACTACCTTTGTCCCATCGTTGTTCTATGCACCAGTATCGAGACTCTGCTGAGAGATAAAATGCTACCCGGACACCCATTTTGCTTCAACCTTATGACGTAAGTCAACCAAGTACATCCTGCAGAGCGTCTCTTGGGCTAATGCATAAAGACCACTGATCTTTTCTATGCACTTGCAGAGAAAAATGTTGGTGCAGTTGTTGAGGTTTCAGCAGCAAACCCAACTCCCATCTGAGCTGACAGCTGAACACCTGACAGACTGTCTCGAGGAGCAGAGGATGAGATCTCTCACGGAACAATGAGAGGTACTAGACACTCACAGAGTCTACCACTACATCTTACAATAACTCTGGTCATGTCACACCACTCTGTTTCGAATGAGTGTGGAAAGGAGAAAACGTGAAGATAACCAAAGTTTGGGTTTTTTCATCATTGCAGTGGTTTTAACTCAAGGGTTAATGATAGAATTGCCATCCAGCCATTCATCAAGCTAAAAACCATAATACTGAGTGATCACGTTAACATTTGTTGTCTTGCAAAGAAAAATCTGAATAGCTTGACCTATTTGTTATTTCATTTAGGAAATTAAAAGTAGTGAGATGTAATCTTAGATCAAAATCATAATTAACTCACTGCTTCACCATCGTTACTTTATGAAGGCACAATGTCACAGTAGTCTCACATTTGTCAACTGTACAATGTTTGCTTTTGAGTGTGTATTTAATGGATAATTCTAGTTTATTACAACTTGGGCCTCATTTTTGTGGTTTTGGTCATCATTTCTGTCAGTTATGAAAACCTGTTCTCAAAGTAATTGCTCTGGGAACTGGGAACACACTGACAACGCGACAACAAGTCTGACAAGGCAAGAAGTACAAGCAGTCACAGGACCAGACAGACTGAAAACCAGCTGGTTCTCACTCCCAAGTCATCAAATTTTGAAACTTGGTAAGTAGCCCTACTTATCACGCAAGTATCACGTTGTAGGTATCCTGTGAGTATAATTTCCTGACATAATGTCTCGATGTGCAGTTGAAGTTGGCCGACATAGGATAAACAGCAGAAGAATCCACATGTGGAGGTGGTTGGGATGGATGGATGGGTTAAACGAACCCATCTTTCCCCCATGATCTTTTTAAGTTTTATGTAATGTTACCTATGCAATTTAGTAACTCTTAATTATATCACAGTTACTTACAGTTATGTTACTTGCACTACATGTGTTATGGTACGTATTTATTTTAATCCAAACTAAATAGTTTTTAGTAGTTTTAAAGTAGTTTTAGTTTTACTATTTACATAGTTTTCAATAGATTTATGCCAAAACTAACTAAACAGTGACCATACAACCAGATGCTGTATCTTTATTATTGCTAACTTGACCGGACATTGCATATTAATCGTTGCTAACTTGACCACAGAGCCCTGCGCGAGGAAAACTGACTCAAAGGGCTAGTTACAGCATGATAGTATGAAGTACTGGGAGTAAGAATGTGTTGGAACATCTGTGACAGTCCTCTTAAATCTGTCTGAGTTGACTGTATCTTACCATGTCTGACTTATTTTTTAGTCATTCCCAGATCTTAGTACCAATGGCTAAAATAGCAAGCAGCACTTAGGTTGTTAAAAAAAAAAAAAAAAAAGTACTGAATTCTGCTTTTTTTTTTTTTTTTTAAGCACAGTGTGAATGCCTATCAGCTACAGAGCACCTTGGTTCATGAGGCTGGCTGATGAGGTCACCAGTAGCCTGATAAGAAACATCAGAAGGACCTGATTGTTCCCAAAGTGCCACAGGGTTCCCCTGAGTTTCTCTCTCCCTCTCTCTTGACACCCTCAGTGCAGCTCAGTGTCATGGCTCTTTGACTCAAAAAATGCTGTTCTGGACAGATACTCTGGCAGCCATGGACCATTAGGCCACTTTCTCCTGCTTTACCTGAGAAGGGATGGTACTTTCCATTGTGGTGAAGGCCAGAGAAAAGTGCATGTCATGGTGATGGAGCTGACATGTTTCCATTAAAGTTTACATTACAGCTTAGGAAATATGTTTGATGTGTGAGTTCCTAAAACTTTGCAGAAATGGATGATGCCCTTAATATTAAAGAGGACGCAGACGTGAATTATCATATATAAAAAGAAAGACCGATCCTCTAGTTTCTGGCACTGACAATTCTTGATTTAAACACATTAAACTGTCTGAAGTACTTTGTTTCTTTGTTATTCATCATAGCTATTTTTGCATATGTACTTTTTGTTTTTATAAGACCAGTTTCCTTGTTGGTCTTGTCTTTTTGTCCCTTTCATCCAGTTCTTCTTGTTTTTACTGTCATCTTGATTGGATTTTACTTTATTCATTCCTTTGGAGTTTTGAATATTTAATACGGTTCTTTTTTTTTTTTTTTCTCCTACACATTCCATATTTCTGTCTCACTTGCTTCTAATCATTTTTTCTGTATATCTTAATAAATGCATATTATACAGGCACGCCATAATAAGTGAAACATTTCCTAGTTTAAATGTGTTTGATCTTTCATTGGTTACAGACATAAATTCTGCTCAGAATCCTACTTGTTCTGCCAATTCATTTTGCATATTTAAAGAAAAAAAAATCCAGCTTCCTCTAAAGACTTAAAACTCTCTGCATTTTTGATAGGAATGTGTACTTTGGATGTTGGATGTTTTAGATGTGGGAGTTAACAGCCCTGCTCTGGTCTCGGGTAATATGTTGTCTCCTAACTCTCCCTTTGTGCCAGCTGCCAAACTGCACTGTTGCATCTTTTAAGAGAGCAAAATGTTTGGAGGACAGCCAAATCTGAGACTGGCATCACTATTTAAACTGAGAAAAATTAAGGTAAAGAAACCCCAAAGGCAAGTTAAGCATTAAGGAAGTCTGATCAGCAGCCATGTATATCAAACAGCTGAGAACTATTCTTTGGATTTACAATGAAAATGAAAGATTTAAGATTATAAAGCTGTTTTCTAAGAATGATCGGAGCCACAGTGGTACAACAAAGGAATGAAAGATCATGATGATTATTCTGGAAAAGTAACTTGTGTACTGACCCTGTATCACACCAAAGTGCATAATACACAAACTAGTCCATTGTGGAAGTGTCACGTTTTCAACGCAAACTTATGTTGCGGTCAAGTTAGCAATAATAAATATGCAACACCCAGTTACACTTTCAAAATGAAGCTTGCCGAGGCTGCAGTTTGTTTAAGCTCAGGAACTCGAACAGCAGTCTCCCGGGTTAAAGTCCTCTGTTTGTTTGAGCTATCCCTCCACCAGAGCTCCTCCAAATATGGACTCTGTCGCTCATTACACAACTGGTGGTACTAAACCTTCATACAAGCCTGTACTTTTCACATCTTTCCACAGCCAAGCCCTCAGGAAGAGCGGTGGGCTTTGAAGCCAACATGTCATCAAGGCCAAACAAGAGACAGTTAAGAAAACAGACACCCTCACTAGGAGAGTCATTTCCTGTATCGGTATCACATCCCACTCCCGCTCTCCTTTAGGAAACAAGCAGCCGGTCCTGAGTCTATTGACTTGGGAATATTCTGACACTAAAATTACATTTTTTTAGACAGAAAAATCACAAGAAAATGAATTTGTTTCAGACTTGTCTCTGTCTCAGCAACAACATGCTCTCTCACAAGATCTGGCAACACATATATCTCTTCCCTCTGGTGCTGCATTGGCGGTCTGGTTTCACCAAAGACGATCTATAACAACTGAACTTGTATAATTTTTGGTCTCTGGCACAACACAATTTGTTTTTATACGTTCACACTACATTCACAACACTCCAAAAAAAAGATCAGGGGCAAAGAGACAAGGTTTAATATAATTTAATATTCCAAAATGAGCTAATGTTTAGACTGCATATCTCTAATGAGCGTTCTGAGGGCATATGCTATTTCATATTGTTCCACGCATTCATTCACATTGAGTTTTTTCTCTGTTTCGTCTGTATTTATCATTCAGGATCAGTTAACCACCAGTCTATTAATCAATCTTTCAATCAAGAGGGAAGCCTGGGCCTCCCTGCTGAAGCTGCTGCCCCCACGACCCGCCCTTGGATAAAGCGGAAGAAGATGACAACGACAAT
Source organism: Protonibea diacanthus (assembly GCA_028641955.1). Classification (NCBI taxonomy): domain Eukaryota; kingdom Metazoa; phylum Chordata; class Actinopteri; family Sciaenidae; genus Protonibea; species Protonibea diacanthus. The sequence continues at coordinate 15,386,890 of CM053990.1, forward strand.
TAAATAATGTCTACAAGTTTCATAGCATATGTAATGCTCATTAAAACATTGCCATTTCTCTGAAGTTCAATCAACGCACTGACACTTGAGAGAGACACATGAGAGACCCTAATCCACACTCATGTCACTGTTTTGTTGTTGACAGTTATGCATCACTTGCAAGAAAGCTGCCATGCCACCTAAATGGGTCATAGTTTGTGTAAGAGGTTCCTCCGCAAAACTGTCAAGAACTTTTAATTACATCAATATCTTAGCAGAAGCAGGGACTGTAATTTGAAGCAAACAGTCAACATTCTTTATTTTCACACCTGCGTCTGCACATTTGTCTGATTAGTCACCACCTGCAGGGATCAAATAACAGGTCCTGACAGCTCTAAAGCGCTCCTAAGTCCCGGAAGTGACAGTAGATTAAGATAAATTGATACAATTCTTGCTGAAGCCTCAAAATGAAACCAAATGTGTGTCACGCTCTTACAGTAGGAGTGATTTCCTAATGTGAGGCAGATTCATTTTAGCTATGGCTCGATTTAAAGTTGTTTACATACAGTTATCAGTTCTTGACAGTTTGGACTTCAACGTGTGTCTTCTTCGGCAGCTCATCATATCCTCAAGTATTGACATAAATATGACACACTGCTGTGAACCTCGAACAAACTCACTTTTACTGTCTAAAAAGACTTTTAGGAAGGGATTTCTTCACTTTACTAGACAGTTTTACAGAACAGACAGCAGTGAGACACTGTTGTGAAGTGTGAAAATGAAGAGCCTGGGTATAACCTGAGTGAGGGCCTCAGAACGCTTTACTGTCATCTCCAGACTTTTCAACCCAGACATGTCTTCATCTCAGCCACTTCTGAATGCTGATTCACCTTTTTTCCAACACAAATATATGAACAATTTGATGCATCTGTGTTTGCTTTCTCTGCAACACAATAAACAACTCTACCAGTGTGCAGACGGTATGCATTGATTTATTGGATGCTGGAGGTTACAGCACAGAGCTCTTGAAACTCCATGTTCATCATAAAGCACCTCATCAAACTTTATTAAAACCAAAATTCAATTATTATCAACTGGGTCTTAGTCACTGTCTTGAGTTTGTCTCGGGATCGTCTTGATTGTAGCCCCCAAATTACATTATTCTTTTATCTACAGCACTTAACTCCTCTTTAAAGGGCGCTTTAATGAAGATTAATTGGTCTTCATCTCATGACAAGAGTCTACAAGAGGTCACGGAAGCTGCCCAGAGAGATTTCTGTAAGAGTTGAGAATGCCCGTATTATTGAGTTAGTTCATTAAGGCAGTCAGTCATGTTTAAGGTATGGTACTTTTTCTTTTACGAGCTAGAGGGGTATCGTCGGATTAACCTGCTATAGAGCCAGGGGCCAAAAATGGCTGCTCGGCTACCATTAGCCCCCATTCATCCCCCTCCCTGTGCATTTTGTAAAGTATTCCTTTGATAGAATATTACAAAGCCCCAGGTTTGCTGTGCTATAATTATGATTAAAGACAACTAATTTAGGAACAACCTCTGAACGTAAGCACAGTATAAGCTGATATAATTAAGATCTTAAGATGTAGATTTTGCTGTAAAGCCCCTCTTTAAGATTTGGTAATATACTGGGACCCACCTTAAGGCCCTTATCACATCAGCTGATATTGTGCTTCAGTGCCACATATTCCCATATTCCCATATACCCAAGCAAAGTAGCGATTAATCAAATTACCATAAACTAATTGTCACAAAGAGTACCTGGAGCTTTCAGGGGCCTATGGGGGTCTGGGGCCACAAGGCACTTCCCTATTTAAAGTAGTCCGTAATCCAACCTTGGGAGGGAGGCCAGTATTAAGATGTACTTGATATTATTCTAGTTTACAGGCAAGTCAAAGCCCTCAGAAAGAATAAGTGATAAGTGATTAATGAATATGTTGTGTGATGTGACAATGGTAGGTGTTTTCCTGCAATGCTTCATATTTCAGTAGCCGGGCCATTGGCCTCATTACAAAAAGTGTCTGAAATCCTGACTCACATCAGTTTAGGGTGATATTTAGGATTTTTGGTATTACATAAATCTACTTGTCATACATACATTTGGTTAGTAATTTAGGTGTTACAGAACCTTCCTAGCTAAAATGTTAGTTCATAAGTAAGGAATCCTAAATTAGGATGGCATAGTCCGCCAGTTTTAATATTACAAATCCCCAGGTTTGTAATATTAAACCTGCATGCCCATGTTTAATGGTACAAATTTCCCAAGCTTCCAAACAAACAATATCTGCTTATTATTTGCAAGCTAACTAATCGGTGACAAGTGAAGTGAGACAGTGGTTGGATACAGGTAGTCTTGTATACATTATAAACACAGATACAGGCAGGACAGGACATCTTTCAAACACTGAAAGTTAAAATAGGTAGGCCAATAAGTAGTTAGGATATTTCTCTATAATAAGGTCCCAGGGCTGCGCAATGTAGGGTTTATGGGCCAAGGTTGGTCACAAGATTCGATTTGGCCTGCTATGTTGTTGTTGCGATGTTCCTACCATGGTCGATGGCCTACAATTAAATTTCAGTTTTGGCTCTGCGAGGGAAAAAGTTTGGGCCCCCGGATCTTGGTTAACTTGCAGCAGATGGTGTACAGGTGTCACAACAAATTCAGGTTGGCAGGAGGAGTGCCCTGTGTCTCAATTGTACCAGATAGCTATTTGAGTACTGTGGCACTAAATATACTTGGGATCCTTGCACCAATTTGAGATCTTATTCATCTGTTTATTTTCCACGTATCCCCAGGGGAACAAGTGCGCCTGGTTGGGAATCACTCATCTAGACATTGTGACAAAATCCACATATCTATTTCAGTGTTCATTTACATACATACATACATACATAAGATCCATTATACATACTGATACATATACAGTACTCCCTTTCAATGGTTCATAAACACATAAAAGAAAAACTACTGAAAACCTCATGTTGAATCATGCATGCAACACGAGTCTTGTTTTAATATTGTTTGAAGCACCATCTGGAATACTGATGAAGCAGCATTCTCTAAATAGGTCATCTTAAAAGTCACAGTCACACACAATACATTCTGTCAGCAAAACCACGAGCATCTACAGGTTAGCCCTGAAAACACGTTTTAAAATAGAACTGATGAGGCTAAGCTTTGTATGTATCCCATGGCTTTAGCACCTAAGGCTGCAGCACACAATGTGTCTAAAAAGTCACCTACTGACTTCAAATCTGTAAGGTTTTTGTCTTTCTGATCAGTATCACCACCACTGGTATAGTAATAAATCCATCCCTTTCTGAGCACTGGTAATAACACACTACCAGTGCTCAGAAAGGGATGGGGGTGTCTGAGCAGACAGGTGGGAGCCCATGTGTATTATATTCTTGTTGTTTAATGGTTTTAGAGCAGTTTTCAAACGGTTTAAATTTCTTTATCTACAGTTTGACCACAAAATAGATTCAGTAGTATCTAACTGTGATTCACAAGTAACATTCATTGTCTTATCTCACCTATGGAGTTGTGTTTTGATTTAATCCTGCAGTTAAAATAAACGGAAATTGAGTTGTACCGGTGATGCGATATCCAACAATGTGGCATTATTGATATGCTGATTGTGACCTCGAAATGAAACCTATACGAAAACCATTTCCATTGTCAACTATTCTCAGCTTGTCTTCAGGGTGCCTTTTGCAATACTGAATTCAACTCAGTGAGCTATGTCAAACGATAATGCCTGCCTTGCTATAAACCTGCTGCTGCCGAGCTCAGAATGTTGTCAACTCTGTAAAACAAACACTTGATTTAAAACCATTACAAATTGAAATCCAGTGAGTTATATCTATTTTTTTTTTCTCTTTGAAAAAAACAGCTGAAGGCCCAGCTGCACAGGTGCTGCAAACATAATTACTTTGCACAGAGAATTTTTTGGACGGGAGAAGTGATGTAACTAGTCTAGTGTGTTTTTTATTAAAAGAAATTAGGGTCAAATGGGTGAACTCCCGTTCAACAGAAAACAACTTTACGCTTAGAAAATTAAATACGCAGCAGCCTGCAACCTTCTTTCTTATTACAGACCAGTTCATTTTTATGTTTTGGCTGGCAGGTTTGCATTTCCTTTAGTATTTAGTATTTTTAGTATTTTAGTATGGATTTTTTTGTCATTTTGCCTTAGTGTAGATAAAGACAGGAAATGTGGGGAGAGAGAAAGAGATATCCCATGTAAAAAGGGTCGCCTCGTGTGATTTGTGCCCCAAACACAAGGCCAGATGAGTTTGTATTTTTAAGTTGTTTCTCTTAATGAACTTAATAAGGGCTGAATGCCTGAAGTAGGTGGGTTCAGATGAGAATCTGCACTGGGCAATATGGTGAAAACACATCTAAATGAGTTGAAAATACTTCAACAAAAACATGTGTATGTATTTTAAGACTTTATGATTTCAAACAAACAAAAATGTTCAGTCAGCATAATTTTGGTAATGATATCCGTCAGTCCCTGAGATGTGTCACAGTTCACACACAGAGGGTCATTGCTAGCTAGCTACAGATGATGTCTAATTGATCTAATTTAAGGAAAAACCAAAAGTGCTTGGCATTAGGAAAAGATCATTAGGAAAAGATGGTCACAGCTAAAAGAAATCACTGACTGTTGCAAACAGTGGGCCTCCACTGTTGTTAAGATACAGCCGCCTTCACTTCTGAGGGACAATAGCCAGTCTTTGCCCAACCACAAGAGTTCACTTGCATGCACCCATGCCACCGTTGGTAAGGGCAAGACACACTTTGTTGCAGCCAATCTTGTACCGCCCTTGTTATCGGCCAATGTTTCAGGGCTTCGGGTGTAGCCAGAGGATGTCAGGAAAACAGATAACGGATATCCGGGCCAAGATTGCTGTTCATTGACTACAGTTCAGCATTTAACACAATAGTTCCTTCCAAGCTGGTGAGAAGGACCTGGGACTAAACACCTCACTGTGCATGTGGATCCTTGACTTTAAACTCATTCCTCATTGAAGCACCCCAGGGCTGTGTTTTGGGTCCCCTACTACCACTGGAAACAATGAAAAAGGTTTAAGTAAAGGATTGTTATTGTTGTTATTATACTATTAATATTACTTATTAAGCATTACTACTTATTTAGTTGCATTAAGAATGTATAGTAGGAGCTCACAGAAATCCCTCTATCTCACATCTCACCTTATAGCGTATTGAATTGAATTGACTTGTGGTGTCCAATTAGGAACCTGATATGCGAGAATGACAAGGAATGCATTTTGGCTAATCTTAATAAACAGATATCTGCATATGAACGCTGATTAAAAAAACAACTAATTAAAGTTAAATGTTAATTAGAGCCGATGGCCATCCGATACTTTTGGCCAGTTCGTTCCTTCTTGTTTTGTTTTTTTCCCCTTACACGGACTGTTTAGCTGCATGCAACGAAAACATGCTCAAACGTGATTGGTCAATACTTGGACAGCAAATAAGAACCAGAACACGCCTGGTGCCAAAGTCCTGGTCCCTGGCCTACTGATTCTGCATTGATAAATGTCATGACATTTTGCTCTACAACTTTCTAATGTAAAAGAACATATTGATGGTTTTTGGAACGGTGGAATTTAAGCAATGTGAAAGACTGCCTCTAAACAAAAAAAGGTGGAAAGGAGGTTGAATTTTTCTAATCCTATTTTTTTCCAAGGCAGGATGGCCTCACCTTGCATGTTCCCTTCAAAATGAGCCTTGGTAATACATATTACATCACTGACATTGAGCATATTTTCATATAAATTAGATTTTTCCCCATTTATGATGTAACAGGACTAAAAGTCACAAGCCCTGGTAGCAGACAGAAGGATCAACAAATCCACTATTCATCATCCATCAGCCCTGCTCCCTGCATTGACACAAATCTGTCACGCTAGTTGCATAACAATTTTGACATGTTTATGTGGAAATAATTAAACGAGAACAGACGACATTCACAAATAAAATAATTTGTTCAACCCCACATCTCAGAGATACATATAGGTTATTCTGGTCCTATCTGTGTATCTACACCATGCTGCTGTGTCATGACAGTGATAGACAGCACTGACAGCATCATGTTTGAAAGCATCAACCAACACACAGCCATCCAGGTGCTCTTTTTTATTGAGGGCTGGAGGTTTAGTTCAGAGGTCTCTTTCTTTGCAGTCACATTTCATTTACAATGATATGCTATCACTCTTAAGTAATACTCTGTGACATTTTCAAAGTTGGTAAAAAAAAAAATAAAGTTGTAAATTGACTTCTTAGGAACTATAGTGCAGAAAAAATGTGTCAATGTCTTTAACTGTAAATGCCAACGAATTCCAGTTGCTCCGATTTCCCACATCTGCCTAACCCCTTTTTCCCCATGTGGGCGCCATTATTGATCGTGTCTTGAAATGCTCTCTGTCACTGCATCACATTACCCTCTGTCTACACATTCTTGCCTTGTGGTTAATACTGCATGCTCAATGAAAACCTGGGGATAATTTCACAGGAAAATCTCAACCATTTCATTAGTGGGTATTTGTAATGGGAGAAAACAGCCTAGAGAATAGAGCCAAATCATTTACTCGGCCGCTGGAGCATTGTAAGTGACAGCCATGTACATTGATGCATGATGTGCAGTTTCCCGTCACAGCTAAATAGTTGTTCTCTCTTAAATGGAGTTAAGTTAAACAGCCTACTGATCAAATAAATAATGCGCTTTTAAAATGTATTGAAGCAAGGAGAAAATTACATCTGAGATGTTGGGACATTTTAAAATGATAAATATGTGACACTCTTCCAAGGTTAAAAGCCCACAGGCACACTGGCTATTTGTCTTCAGTCTATTGCAGAAGAGAGACATTAGGGGTGCTGATGGATAACTGACAAAATGTTTGTTTCTTATTATTGTCAATTTAATACATAGTATGATTAATGAGTTTAGAAAGTAAACTTGAGCCCACTTTTGTCTTCAAGAAACACTGTTAAAAAATACATTTTTTGAACGACACACAAAAGTCAAGGCACAGCACAGTACAGTATATATATATATATATATATATATACAAATCTATAATCTTCCTCTACAGGAAGTTGACAGACATGACCAGATGAACCTACCAGGGGGCCCCAAGGCAAAAACAAGCTGCTGGTTCCTTAATAACCACCATCAGTTCCTTCCACTCTCTGCAGTGTATACATTATTTTATTTATTAGAGTTTAGTTTCGATCCCAGTTCACTGTGTGGTTATTCAACCCTATCGCCTCGAAATTACGCTTATATACAATTGTGACTATAATGACCAAAAGTTGTCACCCCCAACTCCGGAACATTACATAAATGTAATGTTTCTTTCATTCAAAGAAACTTTTTTCTATTATCATAATCAGGGCAGGAATTACCTTTGTCACCACACAATTATTATGAATACAATTCAAACAAATTTGTCTAGGAGACAGGGTTTAGTAATTTGATTGAACGCATTAATTATGCACATTATGAAATATTCAGCATGTAATCACGTGAATTTAAATAACAAAGGCTTTAACTTCAAAATGCATTTTACCACGGGGGTCGTCATCTAGATGGGTCCTCAAGATCAGGTAATCAATTGTGGTGCATGTTTCAAAGGAAATTTTGAATTAAATTAAATTAACACAAAACAGTTGACTCACAGTAAGCCTGGAGCTTTGGAACTGATGGAGCTTAGAAATCTACTGTCGATAATACACTAAAAATTAAGCCTATTTACTAAATCCCAATATCTGTTTGTTGTCTTGCTCTGAACCTCATGAAGTAGTCTAAACTGTGCCTGGGGCAGAAATAAGGTCTAATAAACTAATCTATTGTATAGTTCTATGTTACACACAACTTTAACTTCTTTCACACCTTGTTTGTGTCTCACAGGCCAGGAGCTCTGACTGACAAGGCAGGGGTGACAAGAAATACAACTCTGTCGTTTGATCTTTGGTTTGGACTGTGGGAAAGTATTGTTTTTTTTCATGCCCTGGTCCATTTTGAGATTTTGGATTATTTAGTGGAAAGAAAACTAGGTGTTTATTTTACCATACTTAGTAAAACACTTTAAATGCATATTTAAACACAACATTTCAGAAAACTTGAATGTTTTCTATGAGCCAGAAATCTTCACTTCAGTAGCACTTACCTATCTATATCCTGAAGGTTTGTACTACGGGGTTTGTTCATCATTCATCAACCAATGAACATTTTATTCCTAAAAAAACATCACAAAATTGATTTTTTTTTTTAAGGCTATTGATGAGTGAGAAAACAAGAAATATCCAAAACGCCCTTTGCTCTGTGAAATCCTTTCACTCTGTGTTAATAAGATTAAACAAGAATTTTGATCTGGGCTTTATCCAAAGTTCAGATTTCTGCCCTGGAAATGTATGCAAATAAAAAATACAACTAATACTGAATTTATTCACCCCATTCACCTGTATTGCCACTCCTTTTAACAGGAGACTTATCAGGACTTGCACTGAGGCTGAGCCAAGAAAATTTAAGCATCAGTCAAACAGAAATGTAGTTGTGTTATTTAATCTGCAATCTGGACATTTTGCTGTGTTACAGGAGGTAGTAGTAGGTGTACTCACCACCATTAACAATCAATGAAATACATTTCAGTGAGCTAGTTACAGAGCCCTGGTATTGTGCATGGTGACTCACTGGCATGTCTTACTGAGACTTTCAAAGGAGTAGAGACATTATTAATGCTATTAGTTTCACCCATGCGTCTCCTGCTTATGTGACGAGTCATGCGTGCGATTAATGCATCTCTCGTGTATGTCCCATGGATCTGTTCAGAGCAACTCAAACGTGATGACTTGAAAGCCAAAAAAAAAAAAGAAAAAAAACAAAAACAAACACGCCTCCTTCTTGCCAGCAGTCTCTCTCTCTCTCCTTGTGCCTATTCCTATTCCTTCACTTTCATCCACCACCAACCCCCCCGCTGTCAGGATGAGTGTCGGGCTCTTTGCTCTCCCAGATGTTAGCTGGCAGGAGGAGGCTGCATGTCTGTCATCAGTCAGGACAAGTGACAGCCACGTCGGCGGCCTGTCACAGCCGGCATTCCTCAGGTCACTGAAGTTGTTGCCGTCAAAGCCTCCACGGCTAGGTGACCGCCAAAAACCCGGGGAACGAGCATAGACTAGAGGAGGCTCATCTGAGATTTATTTTTTTCCGGCCACAGGATGTAATTCACCCAAGCACAATACATTAATGTAGTCCTTGAATGCCATACGAAACCGAAAGGATCCAGAGATTTCCTTGTATGTCCGTAAACACTATTCGGATATGATCAGGGTCTTTCTGTAAGTTTCCAGCTAAACACATATGTTAAACTAATATCGACTAAGGCTTTCCCAGACTTCAGTTCCGCCTGACCTGTAAAAAATGTACTCTACAGCGAGCCACCAAATATTACAGTCCGATCCGGCAGGACTGGGTTCATGACCTCTGTTTTTTTATGTTTTGTGCTCAAAGTGAATACGTCTGTATGCCTGGAATCAACACTAATATTTGCATTCAGTTTGATCACATCCTAAAAAATCTAATTACAGTAGCATGGATTTGGCAGCATATAAAAGCACAATGAATGGGTTGAATTATACCACTGTTTAATGTAACTGCAACTATCTACACAAGAAGCAATTTTTGTTATGTATGTCTAGAAACATGCACTAACACTGGGAAATGATATGCAGCAGACCATTCCAGAAGTAAATGAGGACTTTACAACTGCATAATCTTCAGATTTTTTCAAAATGTGAGGGTAAAGGTACAGGTGACCTATAGAGAGATATAGCTAGATTCTTTGACTTTCTGGTTTGCTTGTTCCCTCATCATATACAGAAAGGCCATGACAACAAGGCAGGTCCTTTCCTATCTCTCTTCAAATTAGTAAGAATGTAGATTCTAAAAGTCTTTTGCTGTTGTGTGTTTTGCTTGTTCTCTATGGACTGAAAAGAAAACATGTCCAAAAGTGCATCTGTATTCCCCGAAGGCAATGAAAGGCGCCATGCATGGATCAATGCACCAAAGGACAGGTCATAAGTCAAAGGAAGCTGAACAGCAAGGTCAGCTTTGAGTTTCTTTGACACCCTTCTGTGACCTTACTATCGCAGGACTTGGAAGCCTAAGAGTCTTTGTTTGTATTTTTTTCATGTACCTATGAAAAATAGAGTGGTAGTCATACATTATATGGCAGTTAGTTAACACATGATCTATGAAAAAAATAGCTAATACCACTTCCACATGATCCAACACCCACTTCCACATTGTGAAAAAAAGATTTATGACTGAAGTCAAAAAGAAAAAAATACCACAGGGGTGTCAAAGTGCAGACATACCCAAGTACTAATAACTCCAGGAGGAAAAGTTGAGACATAACAATAGAATTTCTGAATGTACTGTAACTGTACAGTGTGAGAGTCTGAGAAGGCAAGCAGGGGGTGAAAGCTCGCATAAAAGAAAATGTTGAAAAATGCCAACAACAAATGAGGAGCCATTGTCTTTCCCCTTTCTGATTCCCGTGCTTTCGTGAAATTCTACAATGGCTTTTCATTGGTGCTCACGGGCTGCAGGCTCGTGAAATTTCCTGCGCACACAAAAGAACTTAGAACCTTTCAATCTTAAAGAAAGAGATAGAAACAAAAAAACAGAAATTGGCACTGAAATGTTTTCCCAAGACAGCTGGAAAAAGCAAATGAGAGATCTGAAAACAAAGCCAGTGGTGTCAACACTAAAAACTGTCCATACTAATTACTTCCCTGAGGGAGTTTTCCCACTTTATTCCCTCTCTGATGTCAGCAGTCACAGACTCAAACTGTTCTCACTTCCACTCCCAGAGAATGCTCAGCAGCATCCCATTTCCATTTTGATTTGCAGTCAAAGTATAATGCTGCCTTTGTCATCTATTTAAATGCAAAACATGACACTATTTAAAGTGTGTACTGTATGTATAGCACTGCTACAGAGATGCAGTCCATGGGCACTAATCAGGAACGATGTAACTGCAGGGGTACGCTGACACCATGCTTAAAACCATCCGATTATATTGATGTGTTTATTTATTGAATGTACTCAGGGTTATCATAACTCATTGTTGTCGTGCTCACACCCCCAGTAGGCTTCATCTTCACTCTCATTTTCTGCCTTTTTGTTTTTGACCCCACCTTCTATCTTGTCCTCCCTGTCCGCCCCCCCCCCTCTTCCTCGTTCATTCCAGCCTTCATCACTCATGCACTCGTTGCCGTTCTCTTTGTCTTTCCTATCCCCCCTCCCTCTCTGTCTGTCTTCGCCTCCCCTCCTTTCTATTCAGATCACTCCCTTTCATTTCAGCGCTCCCTCCCTCCCTCTGGAACATCTTCTCTTCCTCCCTTTCCTCCCCATCCTTCCATCCTTCCATCCCTCCCTCCCTCCTCAGAAGCGATGGACCAAGGACGTGACGGGCTGATAGCAGCGTGATGTGCATTTGCTGGGCTTCATGCCACCCAACTCTCTTCTGTCAGACTTGTAATAAACTGCCACTGCTTCTACTGATACATGGCTAATACCTCCAAAAAGTCAAATACATCACATTAACTATCAAGGCACAGTTTGAAGGGTAGCGGTGGTGTGTATGTGAGTGTGTGGCAGGACTACTGATGTTAGGTACTGGCTGCTGTCTCAGCAGAGTGACATCTGGGTAATGAAGTCCTGATGATCTTTCCTGGAATGGAAGTGGCCCACATCGTGCGGCTCTGCTGAATATAGATGCATGATGCCATAACTTTAACGCAGCTCTTCCGTTGAACAAGTCACTCGTGATGGCCACTCGTTTTTTGCCCGCAGGCTTGTTAGAACTGCAACTGTCACTTCCAGGTTAAAGAAGCATCTGCTACATGTATGCAATGCAGTATTGATGCAACGCCGAGGGCCCACAGAGGCTGCTTAACCCACTTTCCACCTGGTATCAACATACCTCCAGGGTAATCACACTGTCACTGCATCTTGCACGGAGGCAGCCAGAAGGCACTGAAGATCTGATCATCCAAGACACCTTAAGAGGTGATCAGGGACATTTTAAGTCAGGATAACGTTTTGTTTTAGATTTTTGAACTTAGTTTTTAGATAAGGATGCACTGCTTAAAAGACAAGACCGAACATGAACAAAATGTAGCTCCACTCTCTGGTTCTCGGCTGAGCTCACCACCTTATTTTATTCAAGAAACAAAGCATGAGCTCTGGTGAGGTGCACCAAAGACCCTTGTCATAGGCTTGCCTTTAGGCATTCAGGAATAAGTGCACTGCTGCTGTGTTCACACTCCTTTACTAACCCCTCTTATAACCTCAGTAGATTCTGGAAAAAAAAAAAAAAATAGTAAAATCTACCTACCTAAGAACGAAATGAAATCTGCACTGCTTTTAAAAATCATTTCGCTGCGTCTGGTCTCAGCGTCGACCCCAACGGTTGTTCGGAAAAAACATCTTTCCTAAATACTAGTGCTGGTGCAAACCACTCCTGTAGCTTATGTCGTGTCTCAAGTGAGATGGAGGCTGATGCCTTAAAAAAAAAAAAAAAAAAAAAAAATCAACGGGTGATGATAAACTGGAACTATTTGCTCTCGTGGGTGGGTATTAGGGAAGATCAGATCTTTAATGTCAATTGTATGAGCTGTAAATACAGCATGAACAGACATCAGTGGAAATCAATAACAAGCATATCTTTTAGGATTAAAGACACACACGGTAGAGTTTTGACTGGTGCTGTACTAACATGTAAACGAGGTTGTGCGTGAATACCTGAATGTGTGGATGCATTAGTGTGTGTGTACATCAAGAAAAGGGATGTCTATCTCAGCAATTTAATGACTCAAACATGCGATAGTCTCATATATTTAGTCATAGAACAAGGCAAAACATCTGTTGCTCGCATCACGTGTAAAAAAGTTAATATGAGGAATATAACTGAAGCATGATACAGCCTGAGTATGTATGATATCTCTATCTGGTGTTAAGGACATGAACAGATGGAACGTCACACTGAACTATAAATCACAACTTGTGCTGTAGATATAATGGAAGGAACCCCATTACCCTATTGCATCAACATTCCTTTTAATGTACAGTATGTAATGTTATTCTCAAAACGGTTCTGGTTTTGGTTCTCAAAGAAAAAACAATATTGCACATTGGTAATATTCCATAATAAAGGGAACAATGACAAAATAACATTACCACATTCAAACTGTGCACCTGCAATGTAATGTATTCAGCGGGGTACATTACAATAGGTAGAATAATCGCTTTCTGCAACACTGATCAGATGTGCAGTGTGTCAGATCAGAGCTGGTTTTCAACCAGAGATGCAACAAATGAGATATGGCTGAAAAAGGTCCTTTGTTTTTGTAATAAACAGCGTTGATGCGTTTTGCCAGCATTGACTGATTTACTGTGTTCATATTGAGATACATGGTGTCAGCCCTTCTATGGGTCCTCCTGCTCTGCTGTTCTGTCTCGCCTCATCCTCTCCTGTTTATCAGCCTTGTGAATCTAAATGATGTGCTTCCCCTTGAGCTAGCTCACTTGTTTTCTCACTGATGATGTATACAGTATATATTATATAGGCGCTGGAGCATAATTTTACATGTGCAAGCTTCCTTGACCGTTCTCCTTTGTTTGTGCTGGTCTGCCTCAGTGTGTATCACGGGCTACTGCGGGTCTCTGACAGGTTATTGTTTGACTATTTTTCCTCCACACTCAGTTTCACTGTTTCTCCATTTCTGATGGAGTAAATCAGTGCGACAGGAGCACACACACTCTCTCTCTTTTTTTTTTTTTTCTCTCCATGGTGGAAGATTTTACACTGCCAATGTAAAATTATTTGTCCACCTACCAAACAAAAAGAAAAGCGGTGGCCAACAGGGGCAAACTGACCACATAAAATGTTGGCAATCAAGCAAAGCGAGGAGATTTTTTTAGGATGACTGTGAACACGGGATACTGCAGGTAAATGGTAAGTGCCATAGTTTCATGCACATGCTGGTACTCGCTGTTCACTGTTAGATATTATGTTGAGGAAGCAGCTGACGGTATAAAAATTGCAAATAAACTCTCAAGCAGATGTGATTTTAAAACTGTGAACATTAAAAAAAAAGACATTTACTTTATTTACACCTGTCACAGTGCTGAGTTTTACGCCAGCACATTTAAACACATCCGGCACTCAGCCTGCGGGCCTGTACTGGGAGTTGACATCACAGGAAAACAAAGCTGCTACCCAGCCACTAGGTCAGAAGTTTTTCCAGCACTCTGAACATGCAGACAGTGCGACAGGAGGAGGCTTTTCTCTCCTGTGGAGACCTCCCCTCATCCTATTTGTGCCTCCTTGCACTTGAAACGCATCAGCAAAGTATATGTGTTTCCCTGAACCAGGCGAGACAGCGGCCCATCTGGCGACCTCGAGTTTAGAGGTGACTTGGGGGCAACTGCATGGCTTGGAATTACAGCTTGCTATCCTCCTGCTCTGCTTTTCGATCTCTGACTTCCTCCCTGGTCCTCTCAGGGCTGAGGTAAATGCTCTGTCAGTCAGCATCAGAAAACTATTTCCAAGTATTTTGTTGAGGGTTTTCCAACTGTGACTTGACAAGGCAGAGTAGGAAAACAACTGTGCAACAGCTCACTTATTCGTCAAGGGTCTCATTTGATATTGAACATCAAAATCTAATAATGCAGAGGTAGAAAGAACAGAAATGGAAATTACAGAAACAAACAAACTAGTTTTATATCCTGTCCTGAAGATACCTGAACTATGGATAATGGCTATGCCATCCTCCATAATTAAACAGCCTTTGACTCAACCAAGCGGCAATCTCTGTGGCTTTAAAGTGAACCCTATGCGAAGTGCCATATACTGCAGTTCTTTAAACGGCCACTTGAGGTTGGATCCATAAGTGAGTAAGTCTCCATAAGCTCATATATTAAAAAGTCCAACAGCAGAAATTGCTATCCAGCCTGCCTCAGGTCCACGTGATCCACGTATTTTCAGATTTTTGGATTAGCCAGGAGGCAAAAGCAGTGCTGCTGAGATTGCGACGACCAGAACCACCACATTTTTCCTTACTTACCTAAAATGGGTCTTCAGACACATGTGGCTGACGTCACAGATATGACGTCCATTCTTTACACTGTCTGTGGGCTCAACAAAAGTTAGCAGTGTTGCAATATATCTGACTACTAATACTGACTAATTATGATATTTTTAAAAAATCAAACACTGATATCATGTTAATGATACACACATATTAGGCAAAAAAGGTACACATTAAAAGTGGGGTGCTAGCTATTCTTTAAGATGTTACTTACTTTGTGCATTTTATAAATTATTCCTGACCACATTACAAGTTAATATCATCTTGTTAGTCTTTTACAATAGCCCCAATTTGCTCTCAGATATTAATAACCTGGTATGGAGACTTTTATGGCTTTTATGATGCAGGAACTCATAGTCTGAGGTGTAGTAAAGTACTTCTGTTTTTATTTTAAGCCAAGGCAGTGCAATTCCAAACATCTACCCCACAGGACGGGAAGTGAACTGAGCCCTTTAAAAGCGGTGATTGTGCAATTGGTTGCTGCAGTTATGAATGTCGTCTAGACTACCATTACTCACAATTCAATCAAACCACACTTGATGCTTCTTCAACTTCACTTCAATCAATCAATTTTCCATAAGCGAATTATGCTCCAGTAGGCCCTGAAGATCCTACAAATCATACCAGTGACATGAGAAGATACATGGGCTGAGGTTCACACACGTTCACTGTGTGCACATGTCATGAGTTCATAACCAGAGGCAATAGAGGGTCCACTCAGAGTGCAGAGAGCTTATAACCAGTGTGGAATAATGTGATTCATGATCAAGAACCTATTTTTAAAATAGACTGACAATTTAGAGATATGCTTTCTCCAAGCTTGTCCTGTAAACTGAGCAGTCAGTTAGGCAAAAAATAACGGCAGTAACAGAAGACGATTAAACTCACCTTAAACGGTTTGAAAAACGGTTTTCAGACTAATTTCAATGTTGGAATCAAGCAATATATATATAATATTGTCACCGGCTGTAGCAGCTACAATCACCCTCCACCATCTGGTGACACACTTTAACGTTAACGGTTTTCTTATTTTCAGAGGTTGGTGCCATAACCAGAGACACTTCCCAAGCTGGAATGGTTCATTGACTTATGGAAGTGGCCTCTGTAGTCCATCAGGACAGACCGGATGTTTCTAACGTTTCCTTTAAAACCCAGTTGATCCATGTGATGCTCGAATTTGTTTGTCTGAACTGAGTAAATACTGAAGTTTTGAGGGCACTCAATGTTTTTGCATTGTAACTGAGTGGCCAATTAATTACTGAAAATAGAAGATGAACTATCTGTAACATATTTTTTCTGCATTGCTTCATTTGCCAGCTTTTTCCTTGAAAACAGAAATCATCATTATCTAGCACTGTAAACAATTTTACACGTTGATATATATATAGATATAAAACACCTCTGGATAATAAAAAGGCATGTCTTACAGGGATTAACATGTTACCTTTAGTTAATGATGTAGCATGCAGCATTTACTTTTCCAGCCAGTGCTTTCCATATATATAAATAGAATATAATGGGTATGACATTATTAATCTTGTTTATTGTTACCATTGTGTATTTTATGCACAATATTTCTTCTAGTGACGCTTGCAAATTGAGTTTTCTTGGAGACAATAAATAGCAATCCGTAAATATTGTCCACTTAATCCATTCCTTGAATTTACAGTGTGCATGTATAGAATATATGGACATATGAATAATTCATAGAATTGCTTGAAAGTCTTTCCGCCATTTACTGCTGCATTACAAATGTGGGCTCAGGTGCCAAGCACCATCTTCAATATTAGTCAGTGCACTACTTGACATTCATGTGGGCCATGATTAAACCAAAAGCAAAAGGTTATTGTCGGAGCTTGACACAGACCTGTATACGGAAGTTCTGACTCAACTTTGTTGGTTTGGCGCAACGGCAGATGATCCAGGCTTAAGTTAGACAAATAACTCCCCTTCACACCTTTGTGCCACACAATCTGCTCCAGGCTGCTTTTCTCAATATCTGTTTTTTTCCTTTCCTGCTTCTCAGTTCATCTCTACATCCTGCTCAGTTCTTATCTCTCATTGTCCTTTATTGCCCTCTTCAGCTGAGTGCCGCTGGTTGGACTGAGGAGTGTCACTGTGACTGATGTGATATCGACAGACTATCAATCTCAGTAAAGTATGTAGTACTCACCAATGCTGGTGATCAAAATCTTTTTTTTTCTTTTTATTTGGGTGAAAGAAGGAATCATGAACTCATTTTACCTAAATGGCCGCTGGCACTGCTTCCAGGAAACCCAACCCCCCCCCAAAAAAAACAGTTCCTTTCAATATGATCTAAACAAAGAGCAGACCTACCAACCAAAGTGACCAACTGCTGTCTATCAGCTACAATCCATCCACCCATATCAGGCAGACACACACATACAGCCACCGAAGCACTAACATGTCAGCATAATGAAATTAGACAGCGTAGTTTGTGACGCTGCATTGTCCTTGTTCATTTGTGGCACCATTCCCACCCCACACGGCCTCTTCACCCTTTCCAGAGCTGAGCGACCAGGATATTGCTAATCGCTCACAATAGAGGGATTAGCAGGCGAGCACAATAGGGGTCTAAATGTCAGAGCCCAGCACCTGCCTAAACTCCCCTCTGTCGGACAACAGTCAATGGGCAGCAGGCGGCTGGCAAACTGCAAAACGTTGCTTGTTGATAACTGCGTGGTAGGAGGTGGAGTTAGGAGGCCTCTGGAGAGTACTGATACATACATACAGAATCAAACCAGTAGTCACCCAACAGCCTAGTTTTTAATTTGGATGTGAAACTGAGGCTTATCTTTCCGCAGCAACGAAACCTCATTTTTCATTTTCTTCACTGCTACTTTGTTCTGTACACTGTCATGGTTTATAAAAGTTTAGGCATCAGAGGAAACACTAAAGCAAGGATTGTATGCATTATTCAGTGCCACAGTTGAAGTGAAACCTCAAACAAATGCAAGATGAACAACTATAAATGAAAAGCCTTCCTAGTCAACTAATACTTGTCTCCAATAGAAGTGAGAGGATTTTAGAGATCTTCACAGATGCAAACATTCTGACTCAATCCAAAGAGGACATGTAATAGAGTCGCTTATGTGTATACATTTATTTTAAAATAAAAGAGAGTGAAAAAGGATCCAAGAACAGTCAGATCCAATACGAACAAACCTAAAGTTATTCCAACCTGATTCAAAATGCGGTCAATTGGAACAAACACATAGAGAGGAAACCAGCAGAGGCAACAGGATGATCCTCCGCCAATTAGCAGACATCTCAGTTTTCCTGCACTTCCATGTTCACATTTTTTGCTTCGCCTCAGCATTTTTCTGTTGTGACGATTAGCAGACACCCCATGATAAGAGCTGATATGGGGTCAGCTCAAAACTATTGGGGCGTTAGACATGTTGACACATGGACCCCAGGCCTGGGGTAAAAGGCAACGGGACTCTATCCAACTTAATTAGACCAAACTGAATTCCACACATCGGACACTACATGAAGGAACCAAATGGATCCAGGTAAACCATCCATTAACAGCACTGGAACTAAAAATGTAAAATGCATCCCAAGAACGTCATTAAAACCTCAAGGATTTATATTCTCAGAATCGTGAATGTCTGCCTGTTAGATTTAGATTTAAAGTACACATTTTGCCTGATAACTGTGTAAAAGGGAAGGTCATGGAGTTGCCAAAACCATTTAGACTTCTTTAGTGCCGCTTTATTGCTTCGTATAGCGCTATGGTCTGTTAAACTTTATGTATTAATGCCTGAAATCAAATAAGGGCTTCATGAATTAAAAATCACCCTGATAATGACTGTTATAGAAAAGAGAGCACAAAGAGAAGAAGTGGCTGACAGTGCCTCCACACTTAAGGACAAGATCATCGTATGATTTTATGACTTCACTTCAATGCATTGACTTTGTTTCAGTGAGTTTTTCCACTTAGAGTCTTATTTTTGTTGGTTTCCGTTGTTCTATTTATTTGCGACATTGCCAAAAAAAACAGTGTTACACTTCAGATTTAATCAGCAAGGTACAGATCTTAAGAGGGCAAATCTTGCTCGGTGTCGCTGGTCTAAAAATCATCGTCTCATAATAGCTGACTCTAAGGAGAAAGCTGGCATTTTTATAACGGATAGCTTATTTCAAAGCAAGGGCAAAACTGTTTTGAGAAATACTGGATTTTGTGCTTTTCATGCTTTGCAAACCTGCTGCAAAGGATAAAGACTTCACTTTCAAAGATGCCACACTTCTTTTTCTCATTTCCCTGGCCTCATTTTCCTGCATAGATTTTTGAAAGCAGACCAAAATTGGCCTTGGCACATGATGGTAATTGTCTCACCAGTGCCATCCAAAGCACTCCAAATTCATCCTGCTTGCTGCTTCACTTATACTGCAAGTGCCTCTTCCTGCTCAGCAATACTCGCCCTAATCTTATCAGTGCATACCACTCTCAGCCAGCGCAGACAACCTCAAGGCCAGCTCTCACCTTATGATCAATGGAGATCACTTCATGAGAAAAATAGAAAAATCTACCAAAGTCTGTTATCAAGTGAGGCTGATACAAAGAGAGGTTGAGAAGTAGAATTTCTTCAACATTTCTGACAAGTGGGACTATGCTGCCATGGGCTGTCACCTTAGACAGACCAACCAGAACACGAGCTGTTCTCAATTCATTGCCGTTTGCTTTAAGTGACCCAATCATATGGAAAATTAGCTTTGGGAAAATAGGAAAAGTATTCCAAATTGAATAGTGTACCGTGTCCAAAGGGATTTGGTCATATTCTTCACAAAGTAACTAAAATGTGAATCCACAAAATAAATGAAACAAATGAATCTCTGTAAACAGATATCGGCATATGATTCCAGAATCTGTAGGGACAAGGCTTTGGTATCAGAAGCGCTCTGGTTTCCATATGTAGTATTGACCAATCGTGTTTGAGTGGGCTTTGGTTTCATACACATATACATACAGTCTTTTTTACGAGCAAAAGAGGCAGAGAGCATTGGCTCAAAATGCAATCTCAGAAACCATTGGATTTCATCTGCATTCATATGCAGACGTCTTCTCTAAACTCCAACTCCATTCCCATGTCTCAAGCTGTTAATTGGACTGTAAACAATGACCGCCTAAAGAGAAAGTCTTGACCTGGATATCTGTTATCCAGACATCTGCTGGCTACACAAGAAGCCTCACTGGCCATTGTCCTCAGAGGCTAAATCATTGTCAGACAATAGCCGTTAAGTTGTGAGATTGGAAACTAAATGAACAAAACTAATGTAAAAGATAAAAACTAAACTAGCAGCTGCTTGGGGCGACAGCCATTACACCACATATTTCAAAGATTTTGAATGTATTACACTGACTCACGGATTTTGATATTCTGCTCCAGTGTTGTAGCACAAAATGTAGTTTGTTATGAAAATCTGCCAACTTGATTTAGATATTTCTTGCAAATTGCGACTGAGTGTTGTGAGAGAAGATTAAAATTCATGCTTTAGAGATCATGAACATCCTCATTGGTCTGCATTTTGAAGACTTCTGGCTACTGCATTAGTTTTTGTCATGGAGGATGACGGTGTTCAAGGAGTCTGACCTGTTAAAGTTAAACAGGTTAAAGTTGATATGTAATATATGTGTGGTTTCTAATGCAGAAACTGAGTTAAATCCGTGTTCTACAGGATATTTAAATTCATTGGTGAGTCTATGACCTTAACAAGAAATATCTTGCGCCAAAAAAAGTTTAGGCCATGCACTCCACTACAGATAACTGAAGGGATCAATTTGTTGCCCTCACTTGTTTGCCCCTGTCCTTATATCTATGAGAAGAGCTCACGCCTCATGAAATTCATGAATTCATACAAATGAATCCATTAAATGCGCACCTCTGATGACCCAAAGACAACTTGAACTATTTTATCCTACATCCCTGTAATAATAATTTCTATTATTATAATCACACATCGAATGCTTATGCAGGAAAAAAAAAAAAAACAAACAAAAACAAAACAGCATTAATCTTTTTGTCACACAAAAAGAAGTTTCTTGCTAAAGACCTTGCAGCTAGAAAGTTGCTGTCCCTTGTTTTATTTTCCTGGACTCCCTGCACCTTTTTCTCAAAAGCAATGTTCAGTACAGTATGCACACAAAAATAAATTAAATGTCAGACCACCTCAAACATAGCAGCCTTACCCTAGGAAAACCCATTGTACTGTATATACGCAGGAAAAATGTCCCACTGTATACAGTCACATTAATCCAAGATCGGGTCAGGCAAAGATCCAACCCATTTTAGATCTTGTAGCAGAGCTTGCAAATAGCCATTGATGAGCATTCCTGGCATGAGAGAATCACAATGATTTAGAATGAACTCCTTTGTCATATTTCAAAATATGGTGTCACTGACACTCATCACTTGTTAATTACCCACAGAACTTAAGTGAAGTTGACACCCTCGTAATAAGCCCATGTGTCCTGGGAGCTCATTTGACACAGTGATAATGTGTCTGTATAATATGATTAGCTGTCTAAACACTCACCTGTCTGTCAGTCACGCAGATGTACGTCAAAGTATCCTCCTGGGACTGTTTGAAAGAAGAAAAGCTAGACTAATGCTTATATGCAATTTGTGAGAGTAACATCGATTAATCAAAGTCTATTTTATTTATGCATCAGAAAGAAAGATTTCTAACCTTCAAGAACAAAGAGAGTAAAACCATCAAAACAACAAGAACTGCCTTTTCTACTCTCAGTACTGAGTATCCTGTTGAACACCCACTCTCCATGTAAAGGAGGTAACCAATCAAAAGTCCCCACACATTCGTCTGAAAGACTGATGACAGACAAGGCGAGGGACGGGGGAGAGAGGGAAAAGCTGACTGACAGGTTATGTGCCCCCCCCCACTGTATCCTTGCATGTACTTAGGAGCCGCTGAAACTTGTGTGATATTAATGTCATCTGCCTTTTGTAATTTGACTTGGGAGTTCAAATCTTGTCTCAGCTTTGCCTCTCTCATGTCTGCAGGGTCTTACATCTCCCATAAAGAATAAAGAAGAGTAAAGCTTGTTGGGCTTTAGTTTCAAGCAGATGTCAGATGCACCTCACTTCCCGCTATAAACTGGGATGAGTCTGCTTTTTGCAGGAGGGGGGAAAAAAAAGGTCATTTGGCAGCTCGCTCGGCATTTCACAGCAATATTTCTTGCATATGAAGTGGTAAATGGGAGCCTTAACTCACAGATGGCACGCACTTCGGTGAGAGTCATAAACCGACTGCTTCCTCTGAAGGATTTGTTTGTATCACGCAGCTGATATGCGCCTGGGATGTTTTTGATAAATCCTGACAGTGTCCAGCGAACACCAAGGGCTCATGCATTGCAGTAAGTTAGATGTGTGAGCAAACATGACTATCAATACACCCTGAACCAGTAGTGACAGTGCACTGTTTTGGCTGTTGTGTATCTATTTCATGGTGTTGTTCTGTCAGGAAATTAAACGATGCATCTTTGACAGATTCCAGTCAAACATTGGAAAACCACTGTAAATGTCACTCTATTACTTGATATCTCTTTTCTACCTGTCATGAGAGCTGTCAAACTGTCAGATGCAATTTTGTCACTAGAGACCTACCAATATTATCAATATTATATCACATTATGCCAATACTATCTTCTCACATATGTCAGTATTGGTGTATAAGTCAGAAATAATATAACAAATCTGTAGTAGAGAAGTACCGAAGAAATTATTTAATATGTTTATGAAAATTCCCTGTTATATCAGACAATTTATTGTTATCTGATATTCTAAATGCTACTGGATGGGTTATGTTTGCCAGCTGGAAGCAGCTTCTCAGTTGTTATTATAAAAGGTGTGAATGCATGTACTGCTGTGCAGTAAGGATTACCACTACATTTCCATCCAATTGCTGACAGCATATAAGCAGCAGACAGTAATTTCGTGTCTGTGAAATTAAAATGTTTTAACCCTGCTTTCTTTCTAATAGATTTTTTTTTAGATGTCCCTTCACCTGGCTCTCTACAGTTATCGAACCACACGCGTCAGGCTGTCACTCACTGTTAAACTGCCTCAACTTCAGCAAATACCCTCCAAAAAAAGTCATCCTCAGAATGGATGAAGGATTTATTGGCTTGGACTTGCGACTTCTTAATGGAAACATAAGTGAAATCTAATATTGCTACTTCCATTACCAAAATTACTGCCACTACTCCAACTATCCAGTAGTTACCATTACTATGACCCGCTTTACATTCTGCATTGAAATGTGTTTCGGTGATCAGATTATAAGCGGGTAGTGCTTGACCACATCAAAATACAGGTGTAAATGCACAAGGACAGATTGTGACCCGATTGGCCAAACCACCTCCAGGTGTAAATGCAATTGCATTGACTGATATTACAGATACCTAAAAAAAAAATATATAGGTTGTTAGAATTTAGAGAGTGAGCAAGTGAGAAGCCTGTAAAAGACATGCCTAATTACTAATTATATATATTGTATGTGCCAGGAAAGCACCAAAAGATGTTATTCTACAGAACAGCATGAAAAACAAACAAACAAAAAAAAAACAATACGAGTGGGAAATGAATGACATTCAGTAGGAGATAATTATGTATGACAGTGTGCGTTACAATAATCTGTGCAGCTGATCTGCTGTTAACAAGGAGTAGAATTTATTTAATCAGAGTAGCCTTCATGAGGATAACAAAGATGCATTGACAATGTGAGGTGTAAATGCAAAGGCAAGATCTGATCATTTGTTATCAGAGCAACGTGTCCGGATAGAGATCACATTTTAATCCCAGGTGTAAACTGCACGACTGCTACCAGCATGTTTGGCCTGTTGCTTAAAGAAGCTATCCATCAACAGAGTCTAGCACTCCCTGCCTGTCCTGCTGTGGCTGCCCCTGACCCCTGACCTCCCTGTGGAGGACGGCGTCTATTGAAAACTATCCTACATCAATAACAGATCGCATTACATGTTTTACGAGGGACCATAGGGTGCTCCAGCTTTTCCATTTCCCCCCATCTTCCTTTCCAATCAGCCAGCCCAACCTCAATACTTGGAGCACTTGGACGACACAGGGGGTCCAGTAGACTGCACTTTACTCTGGATTTCCATATTCTGATTCATGTTTTGGCCATCCTCAAATGAGATAGCCTGCCCACACAAAGGCTTAGGAACATCAAAAAAGCCCAACTTCCGCCCTTGGAATATCTTACGCCATATGAGGTAGGGGGTGAGTTTGGCCCACACAAAAACACCAGAGCAAAATAACACAAAAACAGACGAGCCAGAAGCTATTGGGACAGATTTAGAATATTACAGAGAGTGAAACTGTGTTCAGAGCAGAGATGCAAAATAAGAAGAGGAGCCTCAGTTAATGGCTGGAGCCAGTGGATTGAATTTCAGATGATAGTGGCACCGGCTATCAATTCTGGCCCAGATAATCAATACGAAATATGGCCTCCATGTTACTGCTTTGCTGTGAGAGTGGGGTTTTCTGCAGTGGATAGGGTCAAAATGGCACAAAAGAACTTGAAAACCCTTTTAAACATACAAAAAAACTCATCAAAACATACTCATGGTTCTTATATAGGCAGGAAATTATCTTTTTTCTAGCAATCCAGCAACTTTCAGGGGTTAAAATCAAAACCCAAGGGCATAATGACAAAGAATTAAAGGAGGGCGCCCATAAATCAAAGTAGGGTTCATCATTTAATATGTTTTAATATACGGAAGATCCAGATTGAATGTGCTATCTTTTTATTAACCAAGGACTTCCTACAGTGTGACCTTGACTTAAGTAGTAAGAATAATGTTTTCTTCAATTTTCTTGGATCAGATAGAAAATATTTCTCACACAGTTTTTTTGCTGAACACAAGCCAATTAAGTAATTTCATTTTTTATCTGTTTGACCTCCAGTCTTGAGGTGACTACCATAAAATGATTTAGATCTAATATCTTGACCTTTTGAAAGGCATTCATAAAAAGGTCAGATTTTACTGGGAAAATATTCTCATTAATGAAAAGGTTTTCTTCTGAGGACGTGAAGTGGAATTTCTTAAAATGAAAGGGCAAATAATTCCTACCTCTGTGTTTGTGCATTTAAAAGGAGCTACAACATACATATGCACTGTAAATACAATATCCTATGACTCACCAAGTATGTGCATCACACGTCTAAAAAGTATCCCTTCCCATGTTTTTTTTTATTTGATTTTTATTTTTAATTACAACATGCCTGAAATCAGGAAACTCAAAGTAGGCAGAATTGAAAAAAGATGAGAGCGAGAGGTTAAGTATGGAGTGTTTGTGAAGTCTTTGTGCAGCTGGTGCCTTTATTTACATATTTACAGCTGAGTAAGCGTGTTTTCCAGCTTGTGGGACACGTACGCAAAGAGAAAGTCAAAAGAGCTGCTGCATATTCTTAGCAAGCAACTTCATCGGCAATTTTGATTATATATTTATTTATCTATTTATTTATTTATTTATTTTGGCATCCATTCAATGTTCATCCTCACATGCACACATTTTGGATGAGTCACTTTAGCAAAACGTTAATGTGCTGACCTGTTATTTGGCCTATTACTTCTCTGTTTGGAAGGTGAAGCCACGATATGTCTGTTGGTGTTTGAGCTGGTGTTGGATGATGGTCTTCCACACATTTGTCAACTTCAAGTCATAAATAGGCACTTGACACGCAATTCTGTGCAACAAATTACAGTAGTCGTGTTTCAGTAATTAAGTCGTCATTTGTCTTCCTGCATGACAACCTGTCAGAGTTTGTACAGCAGCTTTTCCAGTACATTCCACAAAAATCCCTCCACCAAATATGTTTGCTAATGTTTGTTTAGTCAGCTCACTACTAGAGGTCACCTGATAAAAGATTTATGAAGCCAATTACAGTTTATTAGCTGATATTAGGTTTGTGTTTATGGAAAAACACACAATATAAACAAACATTTGTGTTAAAGATTTCTTTCTCTAATTTAGGGATAGAGCTTCCAAGCCTGAGAAGTGAAGCCAAGGCCTAAGTATTTTAACCTACATTCTTTTAATGTCCAGCAGGGGGCAACTTTATTGGCAACAAGGTCTGATTGTATTGAGCGTAATGGGGAAATGAGCTTACTTCTCACTTGATTATTCACTTATTACCTCAGTAAATAGTTCACTAAACAGTTTATGATCTTGATCGCTAACTGTTCTTTTATGTAGCATGATGTTCGTTTTGTAAACGATGGGCTGATTTAGCTGACAAATCATTGTCAGTTAGTCTGTCAAGCTCAACACACCAGGCTCAAGAAACTCAGATCAGAAATTAGAGATGGGATTCATGAGTCTTTGAGGGGAGCCGCTTCTTGTGGAGCCGTTCCTTTCAAAGAGCCGTTCACAAGACTGGTTCATTTTTATATTTATTCATTTTTAAGAAGTCAGCCTGGGGGTAACTCATTTTATACGGGAAATAATCACTGAGAGGAATGCTAGGGTAAGATTTGGATCAGAATCATTCAAACTTAGACATCCCACTAATACATATTCTCTTTGTGGGATATCTGAGTTTGAATTATTCTGAAATATTGATTATAATTTCATTCGGCATGTGTGGACTAGATTTTAATGTTTGATCTGCATTCATTGTCCTCTTCTTACCTCTGTCACTTTCACTGTTGGGTGTTGGGTTTTTAAGTGGCCATGCAAATTATTTGTTGACCCAGACATGAAGGAGATATTATTCTGGCAAATATTACACTTTACTTTACTGTTTTTGTTGTCAGAAAAGTGCACCCAGATGCTGCTGCATTTTCTTTGGGCTCATTTGTCTTAGACCACCGCGGTACTGACTACTGAGTGGCAGGCAGTGTGCCGGACAACTCAGATGACGTCATGCGCTATTTGCATATCATATAAGCACTCCATGTGTACTCTGCGGTGCTCCTCCCCTTGTGTCTGTTCTCTGTCTTGCTCAGTGGAGTAGCAAAGGAGGAGCTCGTGTGCAACTGAAAAAAAACTGAACAGCTCGCAACTGCAACTCCCATCGTTCACGTTAAAGAGCCATTCAATAGGTTGAGTTCACTCGTGAACGTCACAACTCTAGGTCAAATATGAATCAAGATTCTGTTACTGCACAGATTATTGCTCACCTCACATATTTTCAACAACATCTTTTTAGCTACTGTTTAATATGAGACGTGTCTGTGACCAGGCAAGCCGCTACTCAACAGTTCCATGCTCTCGTCCCAAAATGGTCACTTTTGGCTCCAAAAGCCAAAATGGCAATGGCGAAAATGTCAAATTTTAAGTCTTTAAAACGGTTGTCTGCCAACTAACGGGTGATGTCACAGTAGGTTTTACACCAGTGGAAAATAAACTTGCCGTGTACATTTTAAACACTAAATGTCACTTGAAATTCAAAAAAAATATTAATAACATCAATCCATTTTCCATAACCACTTATCCTTATCAGCGTGGAGCCAATCCCAGTTGACATTGGGCGAGAGGCACACCGTAGACAAGTTGCCAGTTTATTCACACCGTCCGAAAACTTCTGAAAAATTGCGTGACTACAGGATGAAAAGGTGAGATATGGACATTCTCCGGACTTATATCACTGTAACAGCAGGCAATGTCAATCTCCTTCATGAAACATGAATATAACCTTGTGACAATACAGTATGTTCTGTCCCACACAGTCCATCAATGGGTTTTATTTTTAGATGCCTTAAATGGAGGCGGAAAGACTGGAAAGTATGACTAAAGGTGAGGAGGGAACAGTGCGAGCATCAGTCCCTAATGGCTCTCATGTACTGTATCAAGATGCAGGATCCCAAAGCCCCTAGGGGCTTGGCTACATGGTAAACACTCTGCAGGTAATGGCACTGCAACAATTGAATGGTTTCAATATTGTTGCTTCTTTCTGCAGATGCGTTGGCATACAAGATAATGGCAGAGACAGCTGCTGCTAAGCCGTCATGTTAATGATGAAATCGATGCTGGCGGAGGAAGAGAAATCAGCGCCTCACTATACAAATTACATTCACCATTCAGTCAGTACACCTGAGCTGCTTTTTATATTGTAATTTTTTTAATTTGTTTAGTATCAATAACTCAAAAATATTGTTTTTGATGCACTGAGTTTTAGATTTTGGGTTATTTTACTTCTATAATGTGTCTTTTTTTTTTCAGACTAGACTAGACTGAAAAGAAAAAATGCCCAAAATAAACCTAATTAACTTTGTACCTTTATGTCTGAATCAGTCGACTTTCACCAAAAGACTTTTTGTTTGACACTCAACATTAATAATCCCTTCCATCTACCTATGAAAAGATGTTTTGTTACATCATGTACGTAGGATAAATACTATTTTGAGTTATGAGCCAAGGACAGATGACAAGCTTGGTGATCTCTCTGAACAGAGGCCATTTAAATATTGAATGGTTCACTGATGACTGTGTAAACACAGATTTTCATTTCTGGTGCTAAACATGTCTCATTACAGTGTTTTAGGTATATTTGGTGGGCTACATATTTTTCATCATCCTGAAAATGTTTTAGTTTTGGACATATGTCCAAAAAATAAAACATTTTAAAACATGTCATCCGGTATCATCATTGGACACTGAAAATGCTGTAAATACACCTAAAATTTGGTGTAAATACACCTAAAATTTTAGAAGACTTGTGTAATTGTCTTAATGTAAGTAATCTACTGGGGAAGTGTCATGGTGATATCTATTACAGTATATCTGTTCACACTGGATTACTCTGATCCAGAAATCTCCACTTCAGTAACACTTACACACAACAAACATTCCAGTTTTATTTCTCTCTATATTCTTTCTACAGAGGGGTTCATATATAATTCATATCTTGATTTATAGAACATTTTATTACTGTTGTTTTTTTGTTGTTGGCGGTACTTTCTGATTTATGGAGTGATAAAAAGAAAACTCTGACTCCTATATGTCAACAAAATGAAACAAAAAATGAACTTTGTTTTATCCAGTGTTCAGATTTGTGTTCTGGAAATGTTTGCTGAATGTTTCAGAAAACTTGTAACACAAACACACTTTCAGCACACTTTCATGATTTTTCAAAAGATCATCTTTTTTTGCAGTGGTTCATGGTGTAAGTGCCGTCTGTGCGGTGTGAGTGTGCTGTGCTCGTTAATTGTAGCCATGGTATGGCGCAACCGATATATGCTTTTCTAGAAAATGG
Organism: Protonibea diacanthus; assembly: GCA_028641955.1. Lineage (NCBI taxonomy): Eukaryota > Metazoa > Chordata > Actinopteri > Sciaenidae > Protonibea > Protonibea diacanthus. The sequence continues at coordinate 15,416,334 of CM053990.1, forward strand.
AAATGAATAAGTCAAAAGAACAAATGTTGTTTTGATGAACTTAAAGTGACTTGCATGCAGTCTCTTCTTCGCCTAAGCTCTTATTTCGCATGACAAGACTTTGCTGACTTTCTCAAGAACCAGTGACATTTTAAAAGCCTCAGCCCCATGTTTGTTGCGCTACTGTTCTTTGTGCATGAACAGAAAAAAAAAAAAAAAAGCACAAACATGGAGCGCCTTTCCTCAGTACAGATACTATAGTTCAGATTCCTTTATGCACTTTGGCTTAGAGACTTAAAGCTTGAGCTTCAAAGCTTCAGAGCAAAATGAGACTTGAGATATCTTCACTCCCAGTTTGGGACAGAAAGGCCAAACACTAATGCAGTTTTTCAGTCAGTTATGACCAAGATGTGACTGGCAAATGTTCAAAACAAGATAATCTTCCCCAGGATGGGCAAGATCCATCTCCAAAGTGTCATCACAAGCAGGATTTATGGTTCATGATAATAAAACACAAACAGCTATCTCAAAAATAACTTCTTCGGTTTTACAGCCTAGAAATCACAGGCATCCATAAAATATAATTAAATATAGATGTGAGCAGCCATTAGAAGTGTCTAAGCCCACAGGGCAAATGATTTGACAGTGAGAAAATGTGCTACATTCACCAGTTTGAGAAAGTTCTACATCCCGAAGTTACAACACTTCAGTGAAAGTCATGCAACTGCAGGTAAAACAGTACTGCAGGTACTGCACTTTTTTTAAAAACTTGCCAATTCAACCTAATAGTGGATTCACACTGACCAAATGTAGTCTGACACCTCTTTGGCCCAATGCAAGCTTTGGCTTAAATTTGGATGTTATGCCTGCTGGTATAAATGCCTGCCAACATCATATATTTCCTCCTAAAGTGATGACATCTATCTGATCCAAAAGAAAAAAATAAATAAAATAAAAACTTCTCTGACAGTCTGAACAAACTTCACAGTGGTAATATTTCCTGCAATGCCACGTTACAGAATACTAGCTTCAACTTTGTGGAAATACATCTGCATATTAGAGGGATTTCACACTGAGGACCTGCTGGTTATTGCAAAAAAAAAAAATGTGTTCATCCTGCTAAGACTGGACAGTTTTTTCTCCCAGTTTGCAGCAGTCAGCAGTGAGTATTCTGTCAAAAGGGCAACTAACCTCCTCCTCTAGTCCACTGTGTTCACTTAAAACCCGCTCTACAGTATATCTATCTGAAGGAAGACACAAGTTCTATACTATATGAATAGGCTGTCAAGCATGTGATTGGCATGCAGTCAGCGCATGATGAGGACATTGTGGTTGTGTGAGAAAAAAAAAAAACAAAATGATTTTTTTAAGGTTGCAGAAGGAGAGAATATTTTATATTCAGTTGATTTTGATGTTTTGTGCTTTTTTTTGAGAAAGAGAAAAAAGTGAATGTTTTCATAGTCCATGTATGTAAAATATGGACTTTCTGTCATTTAATATCAAATTGAATATATAAAAATCAACATTCACAGTTGAAGATGTATTAAAATATCCAAATCTGAAAACAATTATCACCCATGTTCATCACAGGCACAGGGTCATCGCAGTGCTAAATTCCTTTTAACCTTGAACAATTTCAGCATTTTACAGGACGTCTCCCAAATATAGCTTGTTTGTGCAATAATTATAGAAGCAAATAACACAATGTACAAATTATCATTTACTTGCAGAGAGAGCATTAGCATCTCTCCATAGACTCTTTTTTTTTTTAGCATTTATTGTATTTCGACAATGCACAGCCCTGCTGGCGGACTGCGTTCATTGTGAGGAATAAAATACATCTTATTGTCACAGCTGCAATATTACACTCCTTTGTCTAAAATTGGAATAATAAATAGAATATATTCAACATCATAACCCCCTGTTGTGTCCTGATGTTAGCAAGAACTTTTGGAGCATTTGCTGTGGGCGGCCAGGAGTTAACTGCTGATGCTCCAGGCCACAGAGCACTGCAACAAAGACAACAGTACAACAGAGATCCACATTCAGCACTCAAGAGCTGGTCATTAACATGGGAAGCATGAATGTTTGTCTTTATGGTATTTTTAGCTGTGTTTTCAGACTCCTTTTTTTTCCAGAAACTGTGGTGGTTTTATGGTTTCTGCTCCATAAGCCCCTGGCTACATGCAGTTTCAAGGTAGACGACTAATCAAGATGAGTGCCGGGGCAGGACCCAGATGAACTGAGTGGGAGGAGGAGCAGACAGTGCACTTCCTGTGTAAGGGTCTGTTCACACACACACACAAAAAAAAGATTAAAAAATATTTATTTCAGCCTAGCAGCAGTGCCATTTAATGGCTAAGGATAAATTAAAAAGTCATTTTGTCCATGGTTTCATTTTGTTTGGGTTTTTATGTCTCTTGCCTAATATCAGATTTGTGTTAGTGAAACAGTTAACGAGGGTTTGGGTTTTATTAAACTAGATTTAATCAGCTGGTTTGAAGGAAAGAAAGTGGAAATGGGTGCTCACTGAGGGGCCAGGGCTGCCATTATCTCTGTGTGGTGAGGGTATGTGTTCTATCTCTCCTCTCCATTGAGGTGACATTTTAGCAGAATGAACAGTTGATGATGAATAGTCAGATGTTTTTTTTGTCAATTAGGAGAGAAGAAAAACATAATTAGAAAACGTAAATGCATCACCCAATAGAGAAACTAAGTACCTCTTGTGGAACATTAGTGTGGCTGACTGCTGGTCTAGTACTGATTTGCACTTTTTAAACTCTAAAACCATGTCTGAGACATTTTTTTTATATAGAGCAGCTTTAGGTGTACTCTTTATAACATTGTTTATAGGGACCCAACAATTTCCACCATGAGCAAGTGCCTGCTGACAGTCGCAAGGAATGTGGTTCAAAGTGGGCAACCATGTTGCAGTTCCAGGATCTACACTAATATATATACATCTACAATAAAGCAATATCTGCCAATATACCGGCTTAGCACTAAAATTTACACTCTCCCTAGGACTGTGAAAGGGGGATGTCCAATCATTAAGTTTCCCTTTAACATAAACGGAACTACATTCATTTTTGTCAATAAATGCATGCAGCACTTACACCTTTAAAAGCAGCAATTTAAGGTGTTAGCTCAATTTGAAAAGAGCCTGTGTACAAGAGTGCAGACGGCATGCAGTCGCTTAATGCAGTCACACCAAACAAGCGTCTAGTTGTCAAAAGCAGAATAAAGTTGTCAAGGAAAATAAACAAGAGCTCAAAACTCATAACTGAGCTTTTGACATATCAAGCTGATCTGAAAAATGACAGACCACAAATCCAAATTACTATCATTATCACGACTGATGTCGGACCAAACCCACGCTCTCGCTGATTATGTCGTTTTTTTTGTTATTAGGTTCCATATTGTAACATGCCTAAGAGAAATTTCTGGGTATCTAGTTGATGTTTTTATTTGTGGGAAATAATCTCGTATCTTTTATTTCTTCCTCCAGAATAGTTGAACTCAGATCAGGACACAGATCTGAATCAAGATTCTGAGGTTTGAAAAGATAAAAAAAAAAAAAAAAAAGAATCACCTCATCCACTCTGCATCATAAATACAAAAACAGGCCATGCTTTCTTTATGTGGTGATTTCTATTCTGTGCTTGAGTGCTCCATCCGACACTCTAATGTCTTATTATCATGCACCGTGAGAGATCTGACGTCCCTTTTGTTAGAAAGAACAGGAATGAATACGTCTATGAAGGGTATATTGCCAAATGAAGTAAAGGTAGGTGTGCTTTTATTTATTCATAGTTTTTTTTTTCTTCAACTATATTCTTAGATTGTCTTCTATCATACACTCAGCACCTAAGACAATAACCTGATCAGATCTTCATTTCCCAACAAGTTTTTTTGAGTGGCAATGTGTGGGAAGAATACTGGAGAGTTTTTTTTTTTTTTTTGAGTGGTTGCATCATCCTCTATTTCACCCACCTGAACTGAAAGCATGTTCCCCTGCTGATGTGATTCTGTCTCATAACCTCATATTTCACTGTGTCAGCGACACCTTTACAGGCTCGGGGAGTAAAAAATGCATAGACCATCCCGAAGACTTGTTTTGTGGCATAAACAGAACAACGACTGACACACACCAGGTCATATTTTCAAGGAAAATTTACAGTCCAGTTTTTCTTTGAAGACCAGGCGAAGGTTTTAGCTTTGATGGTGATGCTGTTCACTGTGAACTATAGGAGGCTGGCTTACAGAAGACTTACAGCGGGAGAACATAAGGATTTATATTTTACTTTGAACTGAGTACCTTTGTTGTAAAACAAAAAACTTTTTTTATTACATTTCGTTTAAGCAAAATTGAATATAGTTTAATCAATTTACATAAAGAGCAAAGAGAAACAATTTTGATAGGACCAATGGGTTATTCAAGTGAAACGTTTCATCTTCAAAGTATCAACAACACATCTCATTTGTGATCAGCACTTATTACTCTAACCGATAAACATGATCCACTCATCACCTCATATCCCATTCCCATATCTGTCGCTTCTAAACGATACATGATCATGATGTAGCACATTTTCTATAAATTCAAATTAATAGTTTATACAAAATGACCCCATAGGAAGGCCTTTTTCTTATTACATTTTGAATTATACCCCTGGCTCTTATCTGAAATTAAAATTAAAATCTAATGAATTTATTTAATATTATTGTATAAAAAAATAACAATAATAATTTTTAATTTAAGCATGTTAGTGTATAGTCAGGTTTTCTGCTCTGCGTCAGACTTTAGTCCCATTCACTCTCCATGTTTGTTTGGGTTTTAGTCTTCCTCTGCTACAGTGCTGTAACATTATTTCCATGCAAGTTTCACATTTAACGAAAATTCACTACACAACATCTGTCAGTTTATGAGCGAGGGTTTTAGATGCTGCATGCATTCATGTATCCAGGGTGAAATAAGCAAAAGAGCATAATATAAAAATAACAGAGCTACTTATATCGCTGCTTAATATGTATCATCAAATTGCACAGCCCTAATCCAGCACATATAAAAATTATAATATTGGTCTATGCAATATAGTAAATGTGCAATTTTGCAAAGTCTGAGCAACACCAGCATCATTTTCGTATACTGTATACAGTATGAACATATTTAACATAAGTGCTTTGCAAGGCCAACACCATGTAACTGACAACCTTCCCTCTCATATTCAGTTAGGGTCAGGCTATGAGCTTATTGAAGAGCATTCATACCACTTCAAATGGAGTTTGTCTTCCAAATAAAATTCTACATCAGTGTGTCATGAGTTCAGCGAGACCAGACTGGAGAGTCCCCACATTACTACACAAATTCAGCCTCAAATATGTCTGAAATTTAGGAAAGGTTTTTTTTTTAGTGTTTTGCGAGGCCAAGACTTACTGTAACTTACTCCATACAACCATCCCAGCTTCACCTTACCAGCCTCAAGTCATTCATGAAACTGCCTAAAAAAATGAGCACCTTACTGATAAGTCAATAAACCCTTACACAAAAAATGAATAACAACCTAAATGGTCCTTCTGGAAAGTCACCAGGTTAATGTCAGAAATAAATAAAAAACAAAACATAAATACCTCTGATACACAGTACACAATCAAATACACCATTGACTGAAGGGTTTCCAAATAGCTATTTTTTGTTTTGATTCTATTATGCACAGACAGAGAACCTCCAGCTTATTACAAGAGCACTTAAGTTGCCATTATTGTGCAGGTATTCTATATCTGACCGTTTGCTGGCCAGGTATCATATTGCATGAGCAGTCTTCATTATTAGATAACAATTGCTGGTAAATGGTAACAAATAGAGAGGCCGGTGAGTGGAGATGAGGCTAGATAAGATATAATAAAGTTATACAGACAGTGCATTCATGACTGATTCAATTACAGCCTAATGTTCTAGATTACCCGGTCAGTGATCAAATAAAAAGAAGAACCACTTTCCAATAACAGCACACCTATAGTCCTGTAATTGCAATGCATTCACTGTGTCACTATAATTAAGCCTATAGTTAAATGGGGTGGTGTACAATGAGCATCCTACACCCCGAACAGCAGTGTAACGACAGACTGTACCACATTGTAAAGCACCCCTTTGTTTAAGTGCAGAAATGAGATTCTTGCCAATTTCCCAGACATTGTTCATGCGGCACGTGTCAGAGGCATCGACTTGTGCTGCCTTCAGCTGTGTAAATTCCATTAGATTGATGGCCACGCGTGTGTGTGTGCAAATGAAAATGCGAGTGAATTGTCAAGTGCGCGAGGAAGTGCATCAAACCATGCCACTGCCTACAGACCATAGAATCCATAGATGGCTGCCGACGCTGATACAGGATTATCCTCTGGTGGATTTCCACATTATACATCTCATCTCCTCCTGCAGGAACCATATTGCACAATGGCTGGATCGAGCTTAACAAACTGATAGCAAACAGGGAGCCCGTAGTGCTGCATTTCTTTATCTTGCACTTTTTATTTCATCATCCTATGTGGAAATTTATGAGCCATATTGACATTTTCAACTATGATGTTTTTAGTCAATAATTTTACATCCTGGTAACAAGTATTCGCATTAAGAGTTCAATTTGTGAGTCTACATGTTTAAAATGCACTCAATTGTTTTCCTTAAAGCTGCATCAATAATTTATTTTTCATATTTACAATAGATTTGTCATTAAATTATCTTAAAATATCATCATCATGTTATTAAGTCTACAGCTTCAAGTACGGACGCATTAGCCACAGAATGTGCCTATTTTTTATAATTGTCATGTTGTTATTGTTACACTGGAAAACAGCAGAACAAGCTAAATTGGTTTACATTAACACCTTTTAAAACTGTTATTTCAGACTTGTTAGATAGCGTACAGTACAGTGAGTTCAGCTGCCTGCTTTAGATAGAAACAAGGTTGACGAGCGACTGAACAGTCGAGCTGGGGGCCATGAAATCCAAACAGAGAGCTGGAAAATGCTAAGAGAAAAAGTCTATAGAGTTGAAGACATTTGCTGAGTTAATGAGCTCAATGAATTGCTCAACTTCGATATCAAATATGCATTTTTACTATTTCAAGCCACATTTCCAGAGGTATATTTGATATTTATATCAAACCCCACTAAATATCTACACATGCTGTACAAATCAGTGCTCATTTGTTATCTTAATTACTATAGTCATGACCGGAACAATGAAGGACCAACCGATCATATGAAAGGCTCGAATACTTTTTTTTTTTAAACAGCAGCTAGCTTGTGCAACATATCACACTATGCTGCCCTGCAGTGCCACGGGGTCTCTGGGACTGCTGGGTTATTAACAAGGTTTGCACTTTCTACTTTCATCTGGGTATACTATCGAGGCATCATTTGACTCACACACTTAATTTTCACAGTAAAAAAAAAAAAAAAAAAAAAAAAAAATCTGACACCTTTACACCTTAAGGTTAGCTCACCAAGTTTAGTGAGCAGTTGACTCCTGACAATGAAACCCATACAGTATCATCCCATATCATAATAAACGGAACCAATATCGAAATCAGATATGAGGATATTAGAATCTCCAAATCACAAGGATACCTTCAACTCGAGGCTTGTGGGAGAACCTGGAGAGAACACACCGATGACCCAGAGAGAGAGAGCTAGCAATCAAACCTTAATCTCAATCAAAAGAAAAAAAAAAAAAGAAGTGTATGGTAACTGTTGATGTAAACGAATACCACCAATCAAACAACCTCTTATGGGACATAAATCACACCATGATGGGCATTATAAGGCGCACAACAACTTCTATGAATCTAATTCCTATCATTTGTGTAGACACCTGCTCAGATGTTGCAACTTGATTACAAGTGTCTCACGGGAAGAAAAATGCACGTCATGTTGCGCTTGGAAACCAGAAGGTAGTCTCATGGGAAATGGCTGAAGGCATTTGTCACTTTTTATTTGTTTTTCTCCGTCGGAATTCTCTATTGCGAGACAGTGAAGGCAGCACAGTTCCTCATTAGCATGGCAAGTCCTTCAAATGTTTTGTAAGATTAAGACGAAATGAATCTTCATCCATCACTATTTAGGTGATAAGAAGGAAATAAATTGGCTTGATTCATAGACATGGGGCATCATTTAAGACGCATTAGGAAGATATGCCGACTTTATAAACCTAAATCGCACAGCGGGATACAAACAAAAGATAGCAGGGTTTCTCCTGCACAGAGACTTGAAAGCCAGCTGCTTTGCTCAAATTCTGTGCCACGTTATCCAAAACTTAACCATGTGCATCGCTGCCAACTGGAACTGCAACAGGAAATTCACTGCAGAGCGGGGCGAGGTGAAAAGACAGTGCACAGTAGCTAGTAAATTAGCACTGGCCATTAAAAACCTAAAAGTGGCATTCATGACAAGATGCAGTAAATCTGTCAAATCTGACAGACAGAATATCAGCCGACGGAAGAAGGGGATAATGATGGTGGGGAGTTATGCTATGCTTCGACTGGTTTCCCTGTTAACCGGTGACTATTCCCTGAATGCCTCAGTGGGTGTTTGCGGCGATGGCAGACTTTGGAAACAGCAGGATAATATTTAGCTGACAATGTGAATGCTTTTTTTAGATTTTATTTTATATATATATATATATATATATATATATATATATCCATCAGATCCATTTGTAGTCTAAAACTTGGGTAAATGTGTGTCACCAAATATTACATTTGTGCAAAAATAATGGCTATTAAAGCTATCAATCTAGGCACAGTTTCAGTCAGTCTCAAAAAGTACACAAACAGCCTTTTTCACGGCAGTCATTCAACCTATCACGATAAGGAAAGCACAGGTGTTAGAGTTAGCTGCTTTGCTGCTAACGCTAACTATGTAACACTGGAAATAACTTTATTATGGCATAAATAGTGGTTTGATCAAGCATTTGTAAGAAGCTGCAGGGTAAGGATTGTAAATATTACATTTATTTAGTGAAAGATCTATCTATCTAAAGTGAATTACAATGAGTATGGACGCAAACCCAAGACTGCAAGGATCTTTCAAGTACAGTGACTTCTTCAAATATGCTGAACTGCTTCATCTGCTAGATTTTGATAACAACCATAACCAGGCGCCATAATCACACCACATGCATTTGTGTGGTCAGGTTAGTGTGACAACGGAGATGTAATGATATATCTATGTCATTTATCATCATGTGTTAATTATGTGTGTATTATGTTTCTGCTTTTCTGAACAATAAGAGAGAATATTTTTTCATAACATCACTGTGGGCAGCCATCCTTTAGAAAATGATTGGAAAACCACTGTGGGTAATGCAGTGCAGAGAAAAGAAAGAGGATCTCCAAGTTTACCAGATACCCTTTTAACCTAGAATCAATCTCCTTTTTTCCTTCTGTGTGTCTACCTTCCTCTTTTGCCCTGTCCACTTTGCCAGGATAAAAATAAAAACAATGAAAAAGGTCAGGTCCATTTGAATACAGTAAAAAAAGAAAAAAAGAAAAAAAAACAAAACAGACTTGCACTGTTAACTGGGGAAAAGCATCCTATTACATCTTTGCTTCAGTGCATTGGGAGGTTAAAGAGCACAATCGTATTATCCTTTCAGATTTGAGTACTGTAAAATACAGGAAGTTCCCTCATTGACTGGAGCTGAAAGAGGAGATGAAGAAGGCATGTTCGCACTGCCCACATTGTACCATCAAGATTTTGTACCTGCCCACATAGCTCAGTGCCTGTCGGTAAACAAGACCGCCTCCTCATCCTCTCCGGAGGCTCATTAAAATTTGAGTACCAGCTCCTCTTGTCAAACAGAGTGCGCTTTGCTTTTGGGGGCCCAACAATCCAATAAATGTGATAAACCTCAGCTAGAGTGACCTGTGCAATGTAGCAAATGACTTCATGAAAGCTGAAATAGGGGAGAGGGGAAATTAGATGACTGAGGCGTCTGTGTGGACCGTCTTTCAACTTTAAAGCCTCCTTTTTATTGAACAGAAAGTTCATCGCCCGTCACATCCTTTCACCCTTCATTAAGCAAAAAGTAAAAGGAGATGTTGTGTAATTGAAGTAACTTCAATGTCTAGCCTCTCTTTTTTTTCCTTGATTCATTTCTATCTTTTCCATAATGACAACATACTCAATCCATAACTTGCTTTATATGGCTATATTCAATTTAGGTGGATTATAATGTTAACTGATGTTAGCTAGCTGACTACATTAGTTGTCTGTTGAACTTGAACTAAACTGCTGTTCTTTATAGAGCGGTTTATGTAACGTAATGACTTCAACATTAATGTTACTTTTGTATTAATTACTCCCTAAAAGATAATAATATGGAGAGTAACATTTATCTTGTTGTTAGCTGTACTTAGTCAGGTTAGCTATGTTAATTATTCATGTGTAACATTAATCTTTTATGTAATGATAACTAAATTAACTTATCCTGCATGACAGGTTGAACTCATGATACATTATACATAATTGCAGTAGCAATTACACCCTAAAAAAAAATTATAAAATAGAGAGTGTCTTTGTACTTTTATGTAACTATAGATTGTCAGTACTCCACCCACCACTGCTAAGTGCAATTTTGTGAGGACACACACACAGACATGACACAGACTATGTCGTTTTAACGACTGTGGAGAAGTACTTTCCTTCCTGTCTCTCCTCAGTCTGATGATGAATATGAAATGTGGGCTGTGGTCCGTGAAGACGCAGTACGAGAGCGACGACCTGACCCTGTGCAGCTCTTTTCTTAGACACGGCCACCCGATTAAAGGCACTGCCATTTATTAAATATGTTCCAGCCAAACAAAGCTCTGGCTACCTTCACTGATTTCATGACCACGTCTCTCCGTAATTCATCTTTTTTTCGTCTTTTTGCAGCCTTCTGTCAAGGTTAAACTTAAAGCGTACGTGTGCGTGTGGAGGGGGGGTCATCTGCTCCGTTATGGATCTCCTCATAAAGACATTTCAAATATGTGAGCAGCAGTTTGGAAATGATTGCGTGTATATGACTTACCTATACGATGAGGACACCATCAGTAACCACAGGTTGGCAGCAGACGGAGACAAGAAAGGAGAGAAAAAAAAGAGAAAGTTAATTATGGATGTTAAAAAAAAGCACACGTACAAGACTTCAATCTCACACACAGGACAGATTCGCACTTGTAAGGAGCATAGCATTGTCATCTTAACAGTGGGAATGATCACACTTGCCGCCTCTATCATCCACCCCTGGAGGCACTCTATGACTCACATCCGCCCAAATGCAGCCAGTCTACATAGACATCAGTACATCTCTCCTTAACCACCCATTTGTGACCACCAAGACATTTCCAGCTTTAATTATTAACAGCAGCTCTTGTGTGAGTAATTATTTTAGTAGTTAATAAAAATTTGACTGGTTTAATTTCTTCCGCAAACAACTTTACTTTGCGCTCTATTTTTTTCTTTTCTTTGACTTAGTCAGGCAATATTTTGGTATTAATACTTTTCCCCCTCATATTTTCCTCTTTCTTGAACTTATTTCCTTTTCCCCTTCTTAAATATTTTGGCACTTGAATTATTGCTTTGCATCCATGAACTAGATTTCATTAACAATTCCATTTCAAAAGTATAATAAATGCTCAGAAATAATTAACAACTTAGTCGCAGTTTTAAACCACAGCAGGAGTCTGCAAAAATAAATGACGGTAGAGACCCACAAATTACAGCCCAGAGAGTTGTTTTTCTGGATTGGGAGATAAATTGGTCGTATTTTGTTCTTGAAAAAAAATTACAGATGGGCTTAAAGGACATAGACTGAAAAAATGTAATTTTCTTCAATGAAGCACACAGTAGCTAAAAAGAAAAAAAAAAAGAAAAAAAACATTCATACACTGACCATTCATTATCAATAATTGCCATCTCCAAGTATGAATTGGATCTCCAGGGCAGGCTGGACTTGAAATGGATGCAACTGAGTCAGGGATAATAAAGCTGGCAACCATTTTGGAGGCAGCACAAGAACAGAGCTTTTAAAAGTGGTGCACAGGTGCTCCCTGCCAAAAGGTTAATGTGGCTTGGTACTCTGTATGTGGGAGTAATTACAAAAGGGAAGACATCGCATTAATGTTTGGAAAGCTGGGAGTCTCTGCTTCCTTAACACTCCAGCCAAACAGAATCAAAAGGGATCAAGTGCACTTGCTTGGTTGAAAATGAGAATATATACAGACTCAAAATGATCGTGAATGTCTACAGTGTACGCGTATATGATCTAATGAATAGAGGAAATGTGTGTTTGAAAGACAAACATGCAAATCGGTGTCATTCCCAAAGGCTATCCTGCAGCAATCTTACCCCCACATACTATTCATCTATCCATACAGTACACTGCAATAAGCTCACAGGACGTGTGAGCATGTGAGTCAGGAAGCCTCAACGTAAAAGCATTGCATGAGAACTCTACAAGCTGAATGAAGCACAACAAAAGGCCCTGATAAAAATCACACAGAGAGAGAGTGTGGAATAAAGTAAAAAAAGGGCACCGTAGGGTGTATCCATGTCTCCGTCTGAAGAATTACGGAGTGGACGCACGGATTCCAGCTGAATGGACAGAAATGTGACGGACAGCTCCGTCCGTCTCACTTCTGTTGACGCAGCTCACGCATAGGTCATTCACAATGCGGCAACAATCACAGCAATAAAGAAAAAAAAAAAAAAAGGAACTTTGCCACTGTGCTGCTGCTGGGATCTGAATGGATGGTGACAACAGTGAGTCATTTCTGTTAGTTTCAAAAAGCCTCTGCAACTTTTTGGTCTGTCAAATGGGCGCAGAGAACTAGATCATGAGCTCCTCCTCGACACAGACATTCCCTACTGAAAAACAGAAATAAGAATAAATCTAAATGGACAGACAACAACCAGATCAGTCCAAAATGTATTCTTCAGCCAACTTAATAACCTTGTATCATGTGAACAGAAGAAAACAGACTTAAAATTAGAGAGAATTCAGACACGTTACTTTGTTGCTACTAAAGTTTCCAGCTAGTGCGATAAATGATTTTGATTTATTTACGATTTATTACTATTTACTTATTTGCTCAGTAATTCTAGCAGCATTTGGTGCTTGACAGATGGTAAATTTTGGTTATTGGCTTCAGTCCTCTTCTAAAGAGCAAATGTCTGAGCAAAACACTGAAAGTCATATCATAACCTTAGGCCAACTTACCATAAGGCAGAGTTAAGCAACTGCCTACGTGTCTTATTTTTCAGTTATTACCCAGGCTTCCAATACCTTCTTAAACATCAAATTCAAGGATTTGAGGAATTTCCAGGCCCAATTCCCTCCTATTTAAGCAGCTAAACTTGGATCAAGGTTAATTACTGTTACAACAACAGTTTTTTAAATCAAAATGAGGGGAATGCTACAAAACCTTGGAAGGACAAGAAGGGGGAAAAAATGGTGGTTGAAACAAACCATAATTACTTGCATGCTGTAATTAAGTCCTACATCAGAAGAAGTCTAATTAAGCAAATACTGCTGATTTTAGTCAAATACAAAAACGTGTTCTTATAAAAATCACATCTAGCAAAAATCCGCCATCACTTACCACCCTCAGTTTATAGTCAATTGATTTTTTCACCTTGATCACGCTCAGGCTGAGCCCGCTGAATTTCAATCTGTATCTTTTATTTATCTATCTTTTTTTTTTTTATTTTCTCCTTAATCAAGTTCAGCAACTGCACTACTTGAGATGAAGTGGTTTCAAAGTGGGCTGAATAAAATCCATCGTCCTCCACTTCTCATCTGTCAAGTCCAACTGAACAAAACACTAAAAGAGAAGTGTTTGGTATAGAAAACATCGTATAGTAATTTGTCTTGATATGTCGATACGATTATTACAAATATGTGTGGAAATCTATCTATAACGTGTCCTGTGCTCCTCTTTACGCGTCTTCAATTATTTGCCAAAACAGAGTCAGTCCTGCAATGACAAGCTAATCCAATGGTCACTCACAGAGGAAGATGAAACAATTAAAAGGTCATGGCTTGTCATTTCTCATTTGTGCACAATGCGGCCCTTGGCACCAACACTGTGACAAACACATTGGAAATATGTCCCAAAATTCCTCCATGGAGAATACCACCCACAGGACCTCATTTCAGTCTTTGAGTCTTAAACTGCCCCCTAGTCTAACAAGGAGCAAAGGTGAGAAACACAGGTCTATGGCACAGAAACTACTAATGGAAAAAGAAATGGCAAATGATGGTGATTGCGAGCATTTTCTTGGCTAAACCACCCTGAGAACCTGTGGATATTTTGCACACAGTGATTGGCTTAAGGTTAAATTGAGTCAAATTGAAACTTTTACACTGAATTCCAGCACTGAGACTATTTTGGACGAGAGGCCTGTCTCCGGCATTACAAGTGGCAGCCAGAGGCCCACCTGGGATCTTTAATTTGTGATCTGCCACCAAATTTGCCGCAGATGATGTGTTCTTCTTTGTTGTTGTTGTTTTGGTCGGAAAGAAGCAAAGAGAAAATATGTACGTTTACTTTTCACACTGGGATTGCACAAAATGAGTCCCTATGCGGACACAAACACGCCCTTGTAAAAGTGAGGCCGCACAAACTCCAACAAACAGCATCCCAATCTAATCAGCGATTCATTGCTCGTGCTGCAGATGGCAATACACAACACAGCTAAAGTACTGTCGAATTGATCATTCCCATGATTCCCCAGTAGTGCAAAGATGGACTTGTGCCTACAGTTAACTGAGAGGGAAATGGGGAATCTGCTGATGTGATAATAAATAGACTCCCCTGCACAATGCAATTTATGGTTTTCTCAACGGCTCCAGCAGTACTTTTGATTTGCAAGATTACATTTGTAGTTTGCTACGTAGAATACCAAACACTGGGAACGCTGCAGGATCTCAATTATACTACTTGAGCATGAGTTTCTACTTACTGCTGTCTAAACGCCCACCTAAACACAAATAGGAGTAGATGATGCTCATTTCCTGCATTTGTTCCAAAGAGAGAGGAACAAACATGCAACGGCAAACCTGCAGAGGTGTTGTGACAAACCCTTAGCGTGTTCTGTCCTAAAAAAAAAAAAAAGGAATCCACAGATTCTGCAGATTCTGCATGGGCAAACACGTCACTGCACATGCTCAGGGACATGCTTGATGCCCTATTAGAACAATCCCAACCCACTCCAGTGTTCCACAATGTTGGTTGACTCTTAGAATTTGTCCACTATTAAAAATAAATAAAAAAAAAAGACACTAATATCTTTGTGGCAATGTGACAAGCAATTAAGGTTGAATCATTTCTGGACAGCATACATGGCTTGGGGGCTGGAGGATGAAGTGAAGAAACTTGAGAGCAGCAGGCCTACAAGGCAGGGATCGCTTCCATTGTGAACTCCAGATGTTGTCCTACTTTGACATTTTGAGCGCTGTCTTTTGTCACGCATGGATGAAACGCCATTGTGCTTGGGGAGCATTCAACAAAAGTGCAATCATTGTTTGTGATCTGTGAACTTTTGACCACGCAATCGACAAATGATACAAATGAAATGAAATCAAATGAAAAACGCAGGTCAACCATGTGCCACTGAGCAATATTTGCGGCAGACTCTATGGCTGTGAAGTGAAGGGCCAAAAACTGAAGTTCCTCACAACAGCCACTTGAGGCTGACTACAAAACACATCAATGTCCACAAGCATCTCATAATTAAATGTCTAACTTCACAGCAGGAATAAATATGTTCACAGCCTGGTACAAAAAAAACTGTTTTGGTCTTTATAACCAATTTCCGCATTCATGACAACTGTATTTAACTCCCTCGTTCAAATTATATTAAGGCTTAAAGTTATGCATAATTAACAGTGTGACTGCTTTGATTGACAGGTGGGTGCTTCGTGGAGCACCCAGGTGTCATTCAGCCCGCCTTAGGTCCGCCGATTTTTAGGCAAGACAACCAAATGGCGGCGGCTAGCCCCACAGCTTTTGAGCTTCAAAATGGCTTTCCAGAAACCTATGGGTGATGTCGCGCATACGCTGTCCATTCCTTATACTGTCAGACACAACACCTTAGCTTTCATCTAGTATGATGTTAGGTACAGTTAATGGCCAAGATCTACCCTGATTAGTTGTGTTGTTGTATGTCTGCTGGCCTGGCACCTGCTTCATCATGAGCATCTGTTGAATGGTGAATCTTAACAGTTTTTGCGATTCAGCCCTCCTAGTTTTACAGTGGAATACTAGCGTAGAAAACAGGAACAGTTGTACACATGTGTTTGTTATAATTGCATTAATTATAATCCAAAACTAGCAAGTCAACAACTTTGCAAGCCAAGCATCAAAGAAAGTGCAACGGTTTTACAGCCTGTATTTCATACAGCCTCCGCTAGATTAAAACACATGGTTCAAGTTGGGGAAAAGTGCACTTGTGAAAGAAAAACTCAAGAAGACCAATAGAGCACTCCCTCTTTGTGGATTAGATAGACTAGACAGACTAGACAGAAATAGAAATGGTAGAATTACAATGTAGGGAACAGATTTTGAGTATGTTATTTATTTATTTTTCAACTTAATCCTAAAGCAGCTGAGGTCTCTAACTGGGGGGGGGGGGGGGTAATAAGTAAATTCAGCTGGCTAAGTATTTGGTTGGACTAAAATCCCTGAGACTCTCAAGCCTGGATGGCATACGGTTAAGAACTAATTAAATATTGTATGAATCAGCACCTAAAGCCAAAACAGATCACCACTTTTCCCAATGTCTCTCCGTCGAGACACAATCTCACGCCATGATGTTCTCACCACGGTTTGTGGCTCGACAACTGCACACATACTGAACAAACAGATATGGGAAAGAATATTTCTCTGCCATCTGTGACTTACAGGGTTGTCAGTGCCAGAACTCGATTTATAGTTTTTGTGGACTGTCTTATGTGACTTCTCCTGAATTCAAAAACTCTTCACAAAGACCTAATTTATCTGGCACAGATCAGCTAGGCCTTTATTCTCCTGACAGTCATCCTGATGAAATCCCCATAAAGCGAGTCCCACTACCTCCTCACCCGCTCTTCCCTCACCCTCATCCTCTTCCATCTCCTGGCCAGTACTTTAATCTATACTTATTTAAACGTCTCAACAGTCCTCACTTATCACAGTCTTGATTTTGTGGGTTGAAGGTGCATTGACACAGCGACCTTGAGAGTCTAACTGCAGCACTTTCTGTAATTCAAATCCACGCAGTGCGGTTTTGGAGGCCGAATGGACGGTAGATTAAAACGATTTAGGTTTAATAGTACATGAAAAAGCCTCCTGCGATTCTGTGAAACCTCAGTAGGACTAAAACAATCCAATTACAGATAACAGCATCAGTGTGGCAATACAATGCACAAGTGTCCTGGCTTCGAGATGGATTGGATGTAACATGCTGAAGGGGTTCCCGCTTGTACAGTTAATAAGGACAGGACCAGGACTGTGTCTGTACTGAATAGATTTGGGGCACAGCAGCAGGCATATGATAAATGATAACTCTCGGCTATGTCACTTACAAAGTATCCTTGGTCATTGTTTCATGCCAGTGGCACTGGTTCCATTGCAGAAATCTTAGTTTAGGATGACATTTTTCAATGTTGCAAGGGAATGTTTCCTGACTGTATTTAGGAAAAAAACAGAACTATCCTAACTTAACCTCCAATCTGAATAATTTTCTAATCATAAGTTAGCTAAGTGATATAGATCATAGTATCACGATAACAGCAAGCAAACCATTTTACTTCTAAAATTAAAATGATGTGTGCTCATACTCTGCGCAAATGAACTAAATTAACTATGAGGTGCCGACTTCACATTGCTAACTCAATTCTTCTAGTTACACCAAGCTAGCTAGACAGTGACAAGTGAAGTGAGATAGTGGTTGTCATGGATACAGACGGATTTGAGTACATTACAAACACAGAGTGAAGATTAAAGGATCAAATTTATAGTTTCAGGATTTCTTAAGTTAATAGAAAAAGTCTGAAAAGAAGTTCAAAGTTAAGTTCATATAGGACAAACAGTTTTTTATGTAACAGCCTTTTAACAATATTAGAGCCACTTGAGAGGTAAATTCTAGATATCAGCAAGGTTTATGGTCTTCAGACTCCATGAATCAAGTCTGTCTTTAATGTGACTTAATGTGGCAGTGGCATAATGAGTTATTGACCTTCCTTAGCACCCCTGGTCTTGGTTTGGTTTATCATGTGCATGATACACAGCTCTACCAATGGTTTCACATTGTTCAACTGACCCACAACATGGCAACAAAGTGACAAAAGATGAAAACAGCAACCAAGTAAATATGCCATTTTTAAAATGTTTAAAAAAAAAAACAGCTTTACATATGTTTTAAGAAGAAGAAATGTCACACTTTGTTAAACCTCAAGGATAAACACCATGTGTGAATGTAAATAGAACTTTTGTTTCTTTTCTACAAGAAACGAAGTCACAGAAAATGGCAGTCCGGCTTTTTTGTTTTAGCTGATAGGTCTTTCACAGCAGAGAAAATACTCCTTGACAATTTAGAAAAACTAAAAGCACACAGCTTATCCTGCAATAAGCTAAAGTGTTAGCATGGAGCAAAGGAGCCAGCCATCTACCACACGACTGCCTGTTAAGCTACTGTAGCAATTGTGGAACGAGGTGCTTCAGAATCAGTCATGGCCAAAGTATAAGGTTGCCATCATGACATATATGGGGTGGTGTGGTAATCGCCTGCATCCATTCACACCGTGGAGAGGAGGCGTGTTAAAAGAATGACAGGTGTTGATTCAAATTGTGTTTAGTGGAACAGATGGGAAGCAGATTTTACCACAAAGTCAGTGGACATGAAATGCAAACAGATGTATTTATTCACTTTGTAAAAGCACATCTGTTCATTATATTTCATATAGTTTTGAGGTCTGTAACTCCATCAGGACTCAGTCAGATATTTGCGGTAAAGTGCGTGTATTAATAACCACATGTCCCATTCTAAGCGTTCTAAGCTTGAGAGACAATACTCATTACTAACATTAACACATTCTCTTGGGCCTGATTAGTGAGTAGCCACAGGCACCGGTACACAGTTTAACACACTTACACTACAAATGAACCTGTCAACAATGTCTGGCTTCCCCGTCTTACCATCATTCCAAATGACACTTCTCTATTGCCATGTGTAACACAAAATGACATCTCACAGAGCCTGCTGCCTCACACGGAGAGGCTTACAGAGGCAACGCTGCGTTTTTTTTTTCAGATAAAAACAAAGCTGAGGGAAAAGACATCATACTCGAAACGAGTGGGACATCATGTCTTGGTCTTCGCCATGATCAAATGAGTGTGATCTTGTCATCTTGCTTTGACATGTTGGAGCAGCCCTCTAGTTTACTCGGTGGAGTTGAGTTGCTGCATTCCCATGAGGTAGGAGAAAGCGCCCGTCCAGCTCTTCCCGGCCTCCTGTAATCCTTTGCCCAGCCCAGTTCTTGCCTTTTTATATCCTCGGTTCTTTGACTTTTTTGTTCTCTCATCCATACACCCTATTTCTTCACATTTACATCAGTCTCTTCTCTGAACTTTGCTGCTCACTCATCCTCCCGTCTCAGACTGCTGCCCTAGGGACCCCCAGGGTGGGCCATTAACGCAGGGACTGGGGATTAAGGGACAGGCTTTCCCAGCTGAAGATCCCGGGCAACCTGGACAACTCAGAGCACGGCCGCTGCACAACGCACTGCCTGTATTAGCCTGGCCTGGAAACGTGCATGACAAAAACAGACATGGAGCCAAGGCGCACATGTAACCGAATTAGAATTAGACCAATATAGCAGCTACCTTCTTTTCAGGCTTATTAGTCACTTGCTGCGTAATAATGCTGTCAACGAATTCTCCATTTATGGGTAGAAAACCAAAGTTTGCACAAGGAGCAACGAACCATAAAGAATGTGATTAGTCTGAGTGTCAGAGGAGTTTGGGTGGACAATCTATTTGAGCAATCTATGTAAGGACATTATATTTTAGACTAACAAGTAATAATACACCACATTATGGAGAGATGCTGGTATCAGCTTTGACAAAAAATATATATATATATATATATTAATCTACTCTTAGATGTACACAGTTCTGGGTTCAGATGCCCTTGGATGTTTCACCTTTAGGGTAACTCAAAGTGTAGTGAGGGAAGAGGAAGGTAGTCATGGCACGCCTGCAGGCAAACACACTCCCTGCTCCAATTTTTTTGTTTGTTTGTTTTATTCATTCTATCCACATTAAAAAAAAAAATGTCTCTCTTTTTTTCCACTCTACATACTATCTATCTGTCCAACAGAGTATCTATCAAACAGTCCGATCCGGAGAGAAATTGTGTCATTCCGAGTTCAAGAATGCGCAGTGCTGTGGTTAAAGGAAAAGAAACCTGAACAGTACATTTTTAGGCACTGGAAAGTGGGCACATTCACAGTGCCTGTGGCAATTCTCGGGATGCTATCAAACCTGAGTGCAATTTCCATCTGGGTGGAAGACGTAACAAGCATGAGTATACAGTAAATGACTTAATATACTGAGCCAATTTCCCTAAAGGCAGGATAAATCCATATGTTCATTATAGATGTGGCCATTGCAGTGTGACAAACCAACTCAGAACAAAAAAAAAAAAAAAGAAATATGGATTTCACAAATGATTTTCTTATCATGACTGTATGCAGGATGATCTGAAAAGTGGAGGTGCTATTTTTATCCTCCAGTCCGTGTGCTGATACAGCATAGTTTCATTAATTATAATTGTGAAAATGCAGTACAAACTGACGCCACTTTGCCTTGAATGTACCTCTATCATAATTACGTCCACCGCCTACTAGTTTCACTCAAAATTACAAATGGAAATATAGTGTTTTAAAATCATTTTACAGTTGATGTGATGACTGCATCCCCATAATGTAATGACCATGTTAGCATGAAAAAAATATGCCATATTCTCTTTGTACGAGTTCATAATCCTGCTCTTGAAAACACAATACAGTTAGCTGGGTGTGGGCGGTAAATCAAGGCATTCAACGGTGAAATTTCCTCCTCTTTTGAGGACATGACAATAGGTTGAAGTGAGTGGCGTGACTGTGTATGAAACACACTGCAGTGGGCAACATCTTCAGGGCGATTGGGTGGCTCCAAATCTGCCACTTTTCATTCCCTAAGATCATGTTGCTTTCTGCTACAAGAGGGAAAAAATCCTGACAAAACCTTTTGCTGTACCGTTAATGCGGATGCATCTATGGAGGCTGGTGAGGTTACAGAGAAAAAAAAAAAAAAAAAAGAGAAAAAGTCTTAATGGATTATTTAACAGGACACATCCGCTCTGCATGGCTGCTCACCGGCTGTTACACAGCCTGCTTTTCTCCACTGTTGCTGCCAAGTGTCTCGGTGTGACAGCTGGCACACCTGATCTATCTGATTGGATTAGTGCAATCAGTGGGCAATGTGCTTAAAGCTAACCAGGGTGATGGTGGTACGAGCACTGGTGATATCGTTAGTCAGGTATGAAAAAGAAGTGAGAAAGCTCGGTGACGGCGCGGTGTCACATACCAAATGAAGTGCTTAAGTGTCCCGTTTAATATCCAAACGTCTCGACGTGAGCAGTGTTGACATTTGAAGACTTGGTTTAATGGTTTGAGAGTATACTGACATAGTGATATACTGAAAGTCTGGTTATGGAATCACAGGTTCAGAGATTTGCTCCTCAGTAACCATCAGTATTGCACCCCTGCTCTGTTACGAGTTAATATTACAGGGCTGTGTGTGGTTCTTGACATAAAACAGGCTGATAAATCTAGTGCTCGACACACTAGTAGGAAACGACCCTAATATTGCTATCAGCAAGTGCAACCTTTTACCCGTGGTAATACAATACAGGCAAACACACTTCAAGTCTGAAGTGGAACAGTTACGCAGGAAATCAGATAACATCTCGAGATGCTGGAAGCAATTACAGCACAGGGTTGTTTTTTTTTTTTTTTTTTTTTTTTTTTCATGTTACCACTAATGGTGATGGCAGGTTGGCAAAATCTAAGCTGGGCTCCACAGGGGGGGTGTGATCCTGAGGTTGATTCAGGCAGAAATGGGTCACTGAGTAACATAAAAAAAAAAATCTCGTTTATTGAGTTTCATGAGTCATGACGTGGAAAAATACCAACTACAGTTGTGTTTTTTAAATATTATTTTAAAATATTGCCCCAAACATAATACATATTTCTACATGACAGACAAAAATAATGCAGTTTCCTGTCATTGAGGTCCTCCAGGGGGTTCAAACCTCCCAATTTAGCTCATATATATTAAGATATTACATGTTATTTACTTTATGTTGCATTCATTAGGCAGATGCTTGCTTTGGACCAAAGCAACTTACAACAAGCGGATTCAGTTAGATGTCATCAAGAAAGTGCAACTCTTTCAAATAAGTTACTTATGTTACTTATGGAAACAACGCTAAGCTGCCGATAAGTTGACGTTTTGATTGAACATCTAATGTTAGTGTTGACAGCTCTGCACTGTAGCTGCTTGAGTTAACGTTTAACATTAGCTTAACAGGATAATGAGCTTCACAGCTCTCAGTTCAGAGCTTTTCTTATTTATAGTTATAAAGTTATAGTTACATTTTGTTTGTAAAGTCCATTTTCAAAAACAAAGTAGGGATGCTACACGTTAAAAATGATACTTTACGTTCAAAACACCAAATGACATGATTAACATTCTAAATAATTATTTTCAAAATTTAATCACTTTTCATCACCACTTTTGGCAATAATGACAAATCAACAGTAGCTGCGTCTCATCTGACTTGTTAAAGGCTGTATCCTCATGAAATCAGTCAGATGGCAGACCAGATAACATCTTCTGGTCAAACAGGTCCAACAAAATGCAGGATGGCATAATATGCTATTATAATTCTGTACTGTTTATAAATAATAGTCAAATATCTTAAATTAAGTTTTTTTTTTTTATGTCTGTTATATTAATACTTAATTATGAGCTTCTCATTGTCTAGAACGCCCATCTTCTCTCCATGTGTCTTTACTGTTAACAGTATCCTCACCTATTTTTACTGTCCTGCTCTCAGTCACTGAAATGATATCTAGCATGCTGTATACCGTCTGCCTGACTCCATGTGAATGCAGCATTAGGTCTACAACACCGACAACTGAATTCTGAATCTAAGGTAATAATATATTAAAACAGAGAGCGTCATACTTTTATTGCTACCTTTCCAGCAAGTTGCTTGCTAAAATTAAGGTGCAATATTAGAAAGATAAGTCAAAGAAATGCATTGAGAGAAATTCAGATTATTTAATTCCTGAAACTAAATGTCACAATTACATACAATGACTCTTTAGTCACTTGATATTTATCAAATCTCCACTTTATCACCGCAAGTGGTAATGAAGGTGTATTTCACCACAAGATTTGCCCAGCACCAACACAATGTAATGAGGTGGAATGACCTACTTTAACCAACACTTACAGCATGGGTGGCCTCTCAGAAATGAGAGACGGTACGGTAGAGAGAGTGACAGTAGCTTAATATAGCTGTCTACTTCTTCATCTGGTGAGCCACATTGCATTGCGGCCAGGTGTAACTGCTGCTGTATTTCTGACATTTTACTCATAATTAAACGCGGTCTTCTGAATATGTGAGGCTGACCCTTGGCCCTGAGGATAGAGTGTATCTAATGATTCAATCTGCTACTAAAACTAGTAATATTTTCTTGTCCAGTCAGTCAACAGTATTTTTTCTCAAGCTGCAGTCTTTCTTTTGGTTGAAACATGGCCGTTCCACAACAGTTGCTTTAATCATGTGCCAGCGGTTTGGTATGCAGGCAGCGCTCCTGTGCTGGCTCCTGGTTTGTTTTTCTCCATTCATACAATCTTACTTTAAAGCTGTTAAGGCACATAGCTTATGTGCATTCAGTTGTGATTCAATAAAATGTCAGAGGGTGATTTAAGACGGCTGCTCAGAGGTAATATTACTCTTTACAGAGAACCAGGCATAAGGTGCTCTGCTAAATGATGTGGCGATATATGCTCATACAGTCTAACACGCCAACTACATTACATAGCGCATGCCATAGGAGGATCCTGCTGATGGCAGTTTAACGGGGGAACCGTGATTTGTGATACATTATATGCATGAGCACACCTCCCTGGCTGGAGAGAAAACAAAGGGACTCCCATGGACAACAAAAAGCAGAAATCTGCGTGTTTATGCCAGAAAAACAACAAAGAAAAACACTGATCTGTGTGTCCCGCAAGGCACCTGATGCCCATTCCGACCTGCATTAAAAAAAAAAAAAAAAAAAAAAGGGGACATGGAGAGAGCGATGCAAAAGAAGTGCAATATTTTTCTTGCCCATAACAACAAAAAAAGAGCGTTATTTACCCACAGGGGGTGATAGGGTTTGCTGATCGATTACTTTGCCAGGTGCCGAAATGTCTGGCCTTTAAAACTTAATAATGGCCTGTATGATTATTTTTCCATGAAAAACTTCCTACCTGTTCTATGAACTCTCACGAAACCTGAGAGAAAACCTAAAGCAAGCAACGATGAGCCTTGTTTTCAAGCCAAAAAAAAAAAAAAAAAAAAAAAATCAACTGCGAAGGCAGTACTATTAGCACAATATTCCGTATGGTAATATGTTACCTATAAGCAGACATTTCTGTTAATTATCTGCACCAGTTGCACTCC
Source organism: Protonibea diacanthus (assembly GCA_028641955.1). Lineage (NCBI taxonomy): Eukaryota > Metazoa > Chordata > Actinopteri > Sciaenidae > Protonibea > Protonibea diacanthus. The sequence continues at coordinate 15,441,123 of CM053990.1, forward strand.
GTTGTGAATATGTGATTTAATTAGTTGTGTCAATCATAATCTGCTGTACACTAGCCTGGGACTTGTTGATTCCAGGCTTGTTAATAAATAAAAAAAAAAAAAAGAAAAAAAAAAAAACGGTTTAATTAGCTCTCCTTTAGTTCTGAGTTCGCAATGCAGGCCTGACTAAACATTTGCACATATACAGCACATGGCTACACCCTCTATTGTCCCCCACTTGGTCTCTAGATACAGCAGCAGCCGCAGCAGCTTTTGGTGGTTTAAATAATACAGGAGGGTTGAAATTTGTTCTGAAATTTTAATTGTGGTATGGTCTGGGGATGTGCATTAGGGAGCAGGGATGGAGCAGTGGGTGGGGTGAGCATAAGTGCTTTCCAACTGCCTTAGGCTTCATTATGAGGGGAGGTTGGCGAGGGGGGGTTTAAGGTAGGGCAAGGAGGTGAAAGTAAAAAGAGTAGAGCAGAAATAAAAAAGTCTGGAAGGGTCTCCACTTACTGTCTTCCCAAGAGAGCCGTGGCCAAAGAGTTGCGTCTGCAAACTCCTCCTGCCCATACAATCAGCGTGTACCACAGTATTGATCTGAGGATATGAGCACCACCCACTAACGAAAAGTTCTGCAATCAAGTGCAATTATGCCACATTTATGACCACATGCCTGGTGTCCGGTGCCGCAGTGATGCTCATCTGCTCTCATAATTCATAAATAATGAGACAGCTAAATAGATGCGTCTGTCCGAGAGGAAACGATCTTTACTCCTGAATGATCTGACCACTGAAGCACACTTCATATGGAGTTGAAATTTTATAGAAAGGTGACTCACTGGGCACCAACTAAATGCAAGTTCATGAAGTGACACATTGGCCTGAGATAATTCCCAGCCCCCAACAAGCTTTTCTGCTTAACTGGCATGAGAGTTAGAAAATTAATTGTAAAGAATTTCACATGCAGCTATCTAATTGCTTCCATTCTGCAAATTCTCCACGTTTGAGAGCAGATTGTCTGATGACAAGGAGGGCCAAATGCTTCATTAACATTTAGCACGAATGCAAGCGCATATATTTACACTGCATTATTGTTTACTGACACGCATTGCCTCTTATGCTGTTACTGTAAAGCACTTAACCCCCATATGGACCCCATTCACCTATAAACCACAATCATCTCAGCTGGAGTATACGAGGCAAACTCAACAGTTAATGTTACTGTACAGAGCATATCAACAATGACCTACATGTTCATTAAATAGTGTCCTTGGAGGCCCCCTCATCTGCAACGCAAACAAAACCCATTGTTGTTCTGTAAGCAGCTTATGAAATGGAGGGGCTGGGGGGGGGGCTGTACGCTCATAGTGTAATACACATACACACAACACAGCCATTATGATCATGCACTTCTATTAATACATAGACCCATACGATGAAACGTTTTTTTCAATATCACGATATTGCCAAAAAATTGGCCAAAATTACAAATCTGATTACATAGCACATCACATGTCGATGCTGCATATATAGTAAGTGTAAATTGAAAACTAAGGCTTTAACAGAGAAGAGTTGTATATTTATTTCCCGTTGTTTGTTGACCACCTTCAATGCCATGACCTGATCATGTAAGTCATCAAGGTTTCATAATGCTTAACACCAGCGCTCGCACTCAAAACAACCTGACTGTAGTGCAAGATACGCTTGCCTCTCTTATTTCCTCTAAATAGCTGGTTTAAATATGTAGCTTTAATTTTAAACACCAAACAAAGTTCATTCAACCGAACCATCCCAATTATTTCAAAATATATTATAAGAAATGTGCTAAAGACGTTAAGTAATATGCATTTTCATTCAAATCAAAGCTGAACACATCAGTGTTATGCTAAAAGCCAGTAAAACATGTTTACAGTAAACGGGTGATGAACTGGTGTTTTTTTATGACAAAAATAAATCATTAATGCTCTGACCTCTGGTTTTAAAGCTTCAAGGCTGTTGTTAACTGTGACAACCCCACATGTGGTCAGAGGTGCTGAGCTTACAAATCTTGTTTTTGCTGCCCGGCTTGAATGTGCTCAGGATGCTCTATTTAGAAATTCTGGGTAACAATCAATAGAAAGGAGGGTGACTCTAAAGTGCAGATGGCCACTTGTGACTATGTTCAAGAGTGATGATGATAAGAAATGCACAGTTTTGTTCATTGAGCTGGAAACACAGGCAAAATCCAACCCCCTATAAATAATTTAAGGACACACCCATCTACCTGTTGAGTCCAGAGTCTGAATCTGGCCTATGGCCTTTGCACATCATTCCTGTTTTCTAATAACATTGCTGTTTCTTTTGCGTTATGACTAGGAGATAAGGGTCTAGGTATTTCAACACATTGCCCACAAAGGATGTTGCTCCAAGAATGTTAAAATGTTGTTTTCTTTTAGATGAATTTCTATCAGCTATTGCTCTTGAGATCAAATGACAAAGAAACTCCCAAAACACAAAGAAAAAAAAACATCAAAGATTTGATATTGTTAGGATTATGGCTGGGAAATACTGGCTTTGTTGTCAAAGACACAAAATATACCATTTATTTCCTCAGAGCTGTTTAAATGCCCTGTAGCAAGGCGGAGTCCTCGAGTGCTGTGGGGGCGATACTCAGTCACCAAGCTGGTTCTACCGGGCATCAAAGAAACAGTAAATATGAAGCAAGGCACTGCTGACAGTTTTTACATACGTAAAGCAGTTAAACCTTTACATGTTTCAGATGGTAATCAAATATTTATGATGCTAAATAGAGCAGCAAAGAGGCATAATTGCTATTAGAAAAGACTGGGAGCCAGCTCCAACTGCATAAGGAAAATGCATCCATATGTAACTGCAGAATATCCATCACTTCATACATGATTGATATTGGTATTTAGAGCTGATAATATGGAAGATCCCATTTCCAAATGCTGGGAGCAATCAATGGCAGAGAAGATGAGAAGCAATAATGGCTGGCCTGCATGATGAGGTCAACCCCGTTGCCATGTCTTAGGCCATAAAATAAAAATAAGGGGCCTGAGCACATACCTCCCAGTGCCATTAGGCTTGATCATTCAGTCCACATCTTGATAACTCCTTGCAATCCTTGTGAAACGATTGGGGCACAATGACACAAGAATTCAGTTGTGAGCCCAGAGTCTCACCTGTGACCAGTGTTTCTTCAGAAAGTTGCATTTAAAAGTATGTCACTTTAGAGAATACACACTTTTTTTTTTTTTTTAGGGATAGTTTGGGTTATTTAAATCGGGGCACTTATCCATATTCTGTGTATTACCAATAGTAGACCCTGTCCCCTCAGTTTGGAGAAGCACACAGTAGGACCCCAAGTGGCAGCTTACGTGGGTGTAAAGTGAAGCCTATATGCTGGAGTGCTAAAAAATGCAGTTCCTCAAATAGCCACTAGAGGCTGGCTACAGAACATGTCAATCTAATAAGCCCCCATATTAAAATGTCCAATTTCACAGCAGAAATAATGTTTACATTGTGGTACAAAACATGGTTTTAGTCTCTATAACTAATTTCCTTGTTCATGACTACTGTGCCGAGTCTGAATTTTTGAAAGCCAAACCTAAAAAAACTCAACATCAGTCTAAGTGTATGCTATATTCACAATATTTTCACTGCTTTATCTTGTTGACAGACAGCTCATTCTGATAGGATATTGAAATAGTTATATCACTCTCTCCCAAAAGCCACCAGACTTCATTAACAAACAACGGAATTTTACCTTACCCATGGTAAACCTGCTTATTCGCAGAGATTAAATTAAGTTTTTCATCAAGGACACCTGATGGCCCTGAAGAGAGCATCAATATACAGAAAACTCTTCAGTTTCCTTCTGAACACCACAACAAAGTAAAGCATGGAAAATATTCTAAATATAGCATACACTTGATTCATCCAATTCATCAGGAGTGGTGGTACACATATACTTTTTTAGAGAGAGATATGAAATTTCAAACATGTACAGTGAAGGCCCTTCACAGTGTGCAGATGATATCACACTGCACTCAGGATAAGAGAATATCACACTTTGCTGAGGATAAGTTGAGCAAAGTCTGCTGACGGCAGAATGGATCAGTTATGTCTGCTATAGCAGCTGAAAGGCCAAGGACAGAAAAATATCTTCAAAAACATGATATTTCATTAGATTTCAGTCTAATAAAAAAGATAAGCTATATAATAAATCGCACAACAGAAACAAAACTCTGAATACCGTTTTAGAGAGAATTATTGCTTTTGTGGTACATCTCCGGCTCTTAACTTTCATAATACTGTTACTTGTATTATTACTTGCCAATTTAAAGTAACATTATGAAGAAAAGTTAGAAATATTTCTTGCAATTTGGCACTTTGTAAGTTTTGCGACACTGCTAACCTAGCGAGTCAACAACTTTGCAAACACAGCCAAACATCAAGCAAGTGCAACAGCACAGTAACAGCCAGCTAATATTACTTACTAGTCCAACAGCAAAAAGTTCACCATGGTGTCTGTCTTTCAGACTTTTATTTCATGAAGCTCTCACCAACGGCTAAAACTCCAAATCAGCACAAAATTTACTTACTCAGTCACTCTACTTACGCTCTACTTTTTTTTCTGCTTAACTTTCTCTATATGGTCTTTTAACCACTGTCTGCAGAGGTTGCAGAGCCCAGTTACACTGTCCGCTCACTCGGCTCCAGTTCTGGCACGACACCAGCTGGCTGGTCCAGAGTTTCTTTCCGAAAAGTGTAAACACAAACTTTCACCTCATTGCTTTGAGCTTCCAGACTAGGCAGCATAGACTGAGCTAACTAGATGAGTAGGTGACAAATTTAAGCAACATGTAAAACTTTCTGTCCATCAAAAAACTGTAGATGACAGAGTTAATACAAAGCAGCTAGAGGAAATCAGATGGAAAACATTTCCTCCATAAAGTTTCACCAAAATCAGAAAAAAAAAATGGTTGGTGGTGTGGGCCATAAAGCACAACACACTTCTCCACACTTCTCAACAAGGAGCCCAGAATTATACAGTGTCAGAACAGGAGTTCGAGGTGCAAAGTGGCATGACAGAGACACCATGATAGAGACACCATTTGCCTGATTACAAGTCAGTGTAGCAAAATCTAAAAAATGAAAGTAAAGCTATTTCAGGGCAGAAAAGTAACATAAAACATAATGTTGCTGTAATATGTGCTTTAATTGCTGATGAGTGCATGACAAAGTCTTCCCATGCATGTTGGCATGTATACTGTAGATTGATAGGTTAAGAGGGAAGAGTAATTGGTGTAAAATTGTTTGAACTCCCTTTAAATATCAAGTGTTAATAACAGGATCAGTTAATTCATTAATTTTTCAATATATTACATACATTACAACCATCATATTTCCACTTTATCGCTGACCTCTCACCAACAGGGGGCATTGTAAATGACCATAGAAAGCCTTTCATCTAGCTGGAATTACTCCCAAGCCAACTACTGGACATAAAATAAAAATTTGGTTTCTGGTGGGCCAAATAGTGTGATACTGGAAATACACAAAATAAAAGACAAAGTTGTGGCTGTAGAAGAATAAATTAATATGTGTTTTGAGAATTTCCCCCCTACATCATTAAAGTACAGTGTACTTAGTGTTACTTTTTGCACATTTTTTTTTTTTTTTTTGCTCCTGCAACTATTGACAACCTTAGAACAGTGGAGCCCTGAGAAATATGCGAAGAATAATTTCTAGGCTTGGTCTTCAAAGAGAAAATTAATAAGCAGCATTTAAGATCGCCTTTAGGGCAGCCAAAATAAAAACCGTTGAAGCAAAGTGAAACATTGCTTGAACACAACTCAGAACTGCGAAGGAAAGTACGGGAGCCTCATTTGTACAGAAATTAAAATCATTTTAAGAATCACCTAATTATTGACAATCAATACAGGCTTCAACCCTTGCAGGCTCCTGGTATTCAGCTTCGCACTGCAGCTAATAAGATGTTCAATAGACCTTGACCAGCGCTGTGCACAAAAAAAAACAAGGCAGAAAAAGATGATAGGGCAGCTGTGGGTACTGGTCTACTGCTGTGAATCAGCACAATAGAGAGAATCCCCTGTTGTCTCTCTCAGACTTCACATTAACTGATGGATAGGCTCTAGCTGTTTTTGCTAATCATAATCTACATAATGTGCAATTGTCTGCAGGAAACAAATCACTAAAACAGGACATTCAAACCACATTCACATCACATTCATCTACTAATATCACACTCTCAAATTAGCATTGAGGCAAGTCATTAGTCAGCTGTATAACAGTACGCTGAGTATGCTGTGATTTAGTACTGCACTTCCATTAAGTTGGAAGAAAACGAATTAAACAAGAATGGACAAAAGAGTCAGAGATATCTTGATTTTAAGTCATCACTGTGGGGCATACTCCAAAAAGCCTATGCTTCACATAAAGTAACTCAAGAGTCTTTTTATCAAACCCTCAAGGGATGTCACTGAAGTTCCTCCAGACCAACAGAAGACATAATACAGCACTTTCTGCTTTGTTACTGCTCATGACTAGGGAATGAACTTTGACATTAAAACTGGTGGACTGCCCCCTTCAGCCACCCCAATAACAAATTTGAAAGCTTGAAATTACTTGATGCTGTTGTTGGGTCAAATATTATGATTTCCTCTTGTGGTAAAATCTAATGGACATTCTGTTAAAAAGCATATAGATATCAGGGAAGCCAACTCGCTAAATACTGATTGATACCTGAAGACTATTTTTGCACTCTGATTCATACTCATGCACTTGAAGTTGTGTGTGAAATGTTGTTTTATTTGATTTTATGAATTCCATGTAGTCTCTGTGGCTTTTATTTTCCACTTTATGTTATGCATTCCTTCTTTTACTCTTATTACTATTGAGTCTGTTTTATTCTCCACCGTATTAAATAATAATTATGGTATGCTGTTTCCTATTTTTATGCTGATTCTATCTCTATAATCACATGAAGATACATCTTTATCCTAATTTTACAATTATCATCAAGTGTTTTATTTTCCATCTTCTTTTCCTTTTTTATGTAAAGCACGTAATACATGTAAAACTAAACAAAATAGTAAAAGTAAACTATTTTCACTGCATTCCTTGCATTTTTTTTGTTATAAAAATTGACATTTTCTCATTGGGATTCTTGGGGTTCACTGAAGTGGATTTTTTTAACCAGTTTGACCAAGTAATACATTTGAAGTCTCCATCCTTTACAGTTATTACAAGAGGTTGATTTTTTTTGGAGCATTAACTTAATTGCAAATACACTATGAAGAATGAAAGTAATCAAAAACTTGCACTTTTATTTTACTAAACTTTAACACAATTAGTTTATTTAAATGAAGTATATTTAAGTCCTGTAATTTGTTCTTTTCATCTATAACTTTGAGTCATTAAATTCGGCGATGACTCCCAATCTTAAAGTGTATATTCGATATGGTAATTATTAAAGATTAGTTGCTTTAAATAAACAGCACTATGAATTCAATAAAACCAAATAACTCTTGAGAAATTACCAACAAATACATAATTTCCTTAACCATTACATGTGCATTACAAAGGGCAGTTGCATGGCATGGATGCTGTGTGTGTGTGTGTGTGCAAGAAATTTTCAAACTCCCATAAACATGTTCAGCAGCTGTTTCGTCATACTCACACAACTATATTTGGCTGGGGTCAGAATCCTCTATCCATTACAGTAAATCCAGATGTGTACAGTTCGTCCACTGACCCAGATCGTGACCCCAATTCGCCAAGTTGGTAGACTGCAGTTGGACTGACCCTCACTTACACCAAGAGCAGTATGTGTACATTAGCGTGAAAGATGTATCAGTTTACTCAACTCTCAACTTCACCAGAGAAAGCAATCCTGTTAGCGGTCCCTGAAGCTCTGAGCACTCGGAGAGTAAGGATTTCACAGCTCTTTGATTACTCTGGAAAATATCTCTGCAAAATCGATAGCATGAATGCCTGGCTGGTGGCTGGACCCCCCGTATCTATTACCATAACATCAGTCCCCAGGTAAAATCTGATGCTTGCTGTGGGCGCTGATAAAGTCTGCCAGCAGGTTTCAGTTTCCCGTCTTTTCATCAAAGTCTGCTGGACGGTATTTTCTGCACAATCCCTCAAGCCTAACAACCTGCACACGCACAAATAGTCCCAAACATCTGCATTGACAAACATATTATTTCTATTTACCCTGTGCAAAGCAATGGATAGAGGGATACCGCACTGCAAACTTTTGGACAGGGGGGTCGGAGACCAAATGATTCACAGAAATGATTTCAGAAAATCAGGACTCAATACTTCTCTGGTTGGCGCTCAATGTCAGAAAGATGGATGAGAATAAGGTTCTGTAATAGACTGGCATCCTGCCTCGGGGGAAAGACTGGTAAACCTTAGCTGCCTCCCACCGCAGAAACTCGAGATGAGCTGCTGGTTTCTGAGCCAATGGCTCCAACAAGGCTTACACAACCCAACCCTCATTAAGATATCAAATTCAAAGGCTGCGGTTCTCACTGGAGTTTGGTCAGTTGCACATTTAGAATTCATATTGAGTTTTTTGACAAGGTAAGGTCAAGTTATGTGCAGCGTTTTTATGTGTTTATAGCATCTTTCAAATCATTCTGATGGTATACGTAAAAGACAATCCCAGAGATAATAGGTACTTTCATAGGAGGATATGTTAAGGGTAATGGCATGCACTGCTTCCTGTAACAGTCTCATTTTTAATACTACCACTAGGTGTCATCAAACTTAGAAATATTCAAATCTTGCAATCTTGCATTTAATCTAAATGATCAGGTTTTACAAAGTGGACTGGACTGGATAGACAACATTCAAATAATAGAGAGAACAGTGTATTAAATGTGTATTATGAATCTGCAGAGCCCACACAGTGAATCTTAAACATTTCATGCAAGCTGGAGCAAGAAAGGAATTGCATGAAAAGGCTCAATCTGTAAAACAAAAAACAAAACAAAACAAAAAAAAAAAGAAGACAGGCCAAGTCAATGAGACAATTATATTCCCTCATTTATTATTAATATGTTGTCAGCGTGGACTGTCCATCCATCTGTTCAATAATCTTTAGCTGCATGATGAATGCGTGGGCACACCATTTGAAAATGACGCTACCATCTTATATTACAGTTCAGTAATAACACAGTAATAATGGGGTGATAGTTTGATAAATAAGAGGTCATTAAGCATTCCGTAGCCCTAGTGTTTACAGGTAATGAGTAACAGCATTAAAAATGTGCATAGTATTACCTTGAAACTAAATGTTTGGGACATGGGGTGGATGAATTTCAGCATTATAATTTGGTAAAAATCAATTTGGTCTTACAGGATTTTTCATGTGATTTTGAAAGTATTAAACATGTCTACATTACAGTATTTATTTATTTTTATCCTAATATGGTACTGACATAACCATTTTATTGTTAGAAGGTTCCCATGTTGTTACCAAAATATTACTAAATTATTATTAGTTTTGCCTCATTGCTCTTGAAATGTTCCCCCATCAATTACACCATTGTTAATACCAAACTACTACATGATATTACTTATTACCTCTTAAGCATCAAACTATTACCCTGCTATTATCATGTAATTACTAAGCTGTAATGACAGGGCGACCAAAAAAGTTTTGTAGTGCATGATGCATTTTGTGAAAATACACCTTCCGAATAGAGAAGGCTGGGTATAGTCTGGACTGGTACAGGAAGTGATGTCAAGAGTACCACGTATGACATTGATATTAAAAGAGATGTGCACTCAGACCTCAAGGTGACGTCTTAGCTTATTGGATTTTCTCGTCTTGAATCTAATGAATAAGAATATGCAGTACGGCAGAATGCACTGTACTAATGTCATGTTATTCCTCCGTCTTCCTGCCTCCTGATGTGTCTAATGATTATCAACACAGTTTCTACTTCCTCAAACTTTTCACACTCCACAGATAAAATATATCCTGCTAACTCATTAAACTGATCTAATTAGCAGTTAAGGAACTTATTGCACTTTCAACTACGATAACCAGGTCGTCGACATACTGGAAACCACACAACGACAGACTTTGAGTCTGTCCCAGGACTTTCACTGCATCTCATTTCTACTGTCTCATGCCATGTTTCCTGTCACTTCATCCTGTCACGCTAGCTAATGAAGTCACTCAATCATTGGATGCATAAATACTGTAATGAGTGAAGACCAGTAGAGACAGCTCAATGGACCATGCAGTCTGCATTGCCACAGACAGCAGCAACCCCTCTGCAAACTTCTCTGGTGGCAGAGAGGACACTGTTATGTGCATACAGAAGAGATGACCTGAATGTATTTCCCATCGCACCAGACGTATTCATCAGGAGCCAAATTCAGGTCAGTCAGTCAGACAGACAGCTCTTCCTCACCTTATATTGAGTGATGCTCAGTGTTTACAGTGATAGGTCTTTACAATCATGTGGGATAGTGCTGGGTCAGTTGAAATAAAAGTATCAAGTGTGATACAAACTATGTGCCATGTTGTATGTTAGAATATCAGTACTTTATGTGTTTGATCCATATACAGTAGTGTGCTATAAAATATATTGGAATATATTAAAAATCAACTTATATACCCCATTACATTTCATATTCAATGTTTAGTCTTAATTTGCAGTTCGTGTTTAATTTGGGAATAATAAATGTAGTCTGAAAACTCCCTAGAAATGAGGGTGTCAGAGAAGATCAAAAAGATCCTCTGAGGCAAAGTAATGGCATCAGACTTTGAGTCAGAGTCCCAGAGTACTGAGAGCTTATAAAAAGACCTTGAACCCAGGACCTATGGTGCTGTGGGCTTATGAAAAGTCCTCAATCAGGGTCCCATGGCACTGATAACAGAGTATAGGCAGATGGAACCCACCCCCCAGGGGCAGGGTCTCCGGTCGTAATTAAATTAAAAATAGCACCAGGATGTACCAGTATGGCATCCAGGTGTGCAAAAATGGCAGTCAGGAAGTACAAATATAGAAAAACTGGAATGAAAATTATCTCTAAGAGTGGGCATCGGGGCAGGCTGGGGGATAAAGGCTGGTGAGTCGCTTTGTTTTCAGTTCACTAACTGAAACTCTATTGCCTAAACTCTGCTCGTACCCCCCTTTTTATGTTTTTTGTACCTTGAGACTTCTATACATCTGCACCCCTGCTGTAGTTACGTGTTGGAAAAAACTTCTCCAGGCTTACAATCTGGCCTAGACTCAGACTTCTTATCTGCAACACCTTAATTTTTACTCAAAGACTTTCTTGGGTATTCCACTCAAGCAACCATGGTTGGCTCCAAATTCTCAACCCTCTTGTTTTTCTGTTTTGTTTTGTTGTTTGTTTTTTTTTTGTGTGTGTGTGTGTGTGTGTTGGCAGCTTGATCAATACTAGAGCTGCAACAAAAAAGGACTGAAAAGTTGGCAGTTAGAAGTACAGAGCAATACGCCGTTATGTGTGTGTATAATACACCATCTCGTCACATTTTTTTTGTAAACTGGCAGGTTTCAGAACATTGCAGTCACAATAGGTCAGTGGAATTCATACAGTACAGTTGGTACAATGCTGACAAAACATTACGTTAACAGTGAAAAAAAGATTAAAATTATGAGATGTAGCAATATAAACCATGATTTCTGTCTTTGACCTAGTGTTGAGTGGTGAGATCATCTTGAATTCTAACATCAACAACAATAACTGCTTCACACGGACTGTGGGTTGCACAATTGCATTAAAAATACAGATTTGGCCTCATTTTTCTAAAGCCACTGTGTTTTGCTGTCAGAATTGAATCGGAGATGGAAATATTCTACACATGTACACCGAGGCTTCAAGCTCAAAATGGCTGATAAACGTCTGAATCTGTTGATAAGAACGTACACTGACGCAAATAAGAAATGTCTTCCGCGCTAGGGAAACCCACACCATTTCCTCATCTGTGCATGTGTGAAATCATGCAAGTCATGTTTCCATATGGACGTATATGTTGATTGATAATGCTGCTGCCTACTAATGCAACACTGCTTTATTCATATGCAAAGGAGAACTTTTCTTATCTTAACTTCCTACTGATAGAGATAATTCATTGCAGAGGGTATATTCAGTTGCATAGCAACCTGCAATTATGCATGCTGTCAGGAGAGCAGATACTCATTCACTGTGTCCTTCTCTATTTCATCCCCTTTAAACTACACTAGGGTAGTTCCTTTTCACAATGAGGGGACATGATAAACACGTCAATTACCCATGTCAAGGACAGATTTACAGAAGCCTGTCATAGGACTGCAGACAAATTTGGCTGCTGAAATCATCATATATAACGCACTTAAATATCTGACACTTCACAAGAGCTGACAGTGGCAACATCAAAAGCGGTAGGGGGTGGAGTGGGAGAAAATGGCTGCAGCAATATCCACGAGGGAAGTAAATTAAGCACTCTGCGGCGTGGTGTGTAGCATCTTGGGACTGGCAGGAGAAATAGCAAACTGAGCAGGATAGCACAACTTCAGGGACACCAAATCTGTAGTTTTTGGGATGGTTTATTACATCTGCCACGAATAAATCTTGAACAATCGCAACCACATGGAAAACCTTGGTACTGACTTAGCCCACTGTATATCAAGAGGATCCTCACCTTTGCAGCAGTGGTTTAAGAAACATGAGTGTGGAAAACAGACAATAACAAGAAGGCAGCAAAGAGCAGAACCTCAGCGATTTCTGGGAAAAGCAGGTCCAGTCCAAAGATTGAGTATGATTGACATATGCTGTTCATAGTCACCTAAAGTGGGCAAAATATTAGCCACAGGCAAAATCAAATACACTGAGCTTTTCATTTATACCAAGCACCGTGTTTCAGTGTCTGTCAAGGATAGCAACTCCACCTCCTGCCCGTCTCTGCAAGCTCCTTTTACTGACCATTTGTAGCATTTTTTTTAATTATTGTTGATTCTTTCCCTCTGTGTATTGTTGATCATGACTGAAGATGTCTTAAATACAATTAGATGCAGAAAATCATCTCAAACTTTCTAGTTAAAACATCTTGAACTTCAAAAAGTGCAGCGTCTTTCCTTAGAACACTGGCCCTTAATGTCTGTTAAATGTACCAGTTTGGTCATTTGGGTCACTTTGGATCATCAGGCACTGCAATGACTGCAAAAAAAAAAGTTGAAACAAATGGAGTGTTCAAAAAGTCTAAGAGTAGTACAAAGGACGCTTTTTCCTCCATTGCTACTTCAAAGTTCAACTTGTCATACCAGTCAGGTAGTCGAATAATCAGAAAACATGAGTAAGAGTCAGTGAGACAAATGGTAATATCGCCGATGTGAGACCATGTAATGAAAGTACTCTATCCTACATGGGTGCTATTTACTGAAATAGTATTTCTGTTTTCTTTTTTAAAAAAAACATGAAATTCATGAATAATTTTGAATATTGTGTCAAAATATGAAACAAAAACACAGCACACATAGAACTTTTAATGGAGTTCTAGCCTTGTTGCCAGAAGGTCAAGTATTTGCATAATGTGCATAAAGAATATGGTTCAAAGCTTGTAGTTTCTGAAAACATAGGGAGACAAATCCATATGATTCAAATATAGAATATAGAATATATATGTTTTTCATTTTTTGTTGTTTGTTTTTGTTTTGATGGGGAGGAGACACAAAGGAAAATAAAAAAAAAATAAAACAAAAATCAGAAATCATTAGGCACCCTTTTAGTAGGCCTGATGAACTTTCCGGAACTGATTGCAAGTAATGCAACAAGCAATTAGAAGGTCATCAAATATCTTTGAGATGATCATTTCTGACAATGTAATTATCTTTCATAATCTGTTTTTCCTCTGTAATACAGCTGCGGGCTTACATAAGAATCCGTCAAGCAATCTAGATGTGTTGAACAGCTCTAACTTAGCTTTCCTATAATAGTTCAATAATAGTGTGCTATCATATTTTCATAATGTCCGTAGAGACAGTCAGTGGGGATTTGTCGGGACACTTTGTTGAACGAACATGAACATTACACTGAAGTTAAAATGCAGTATTCCAGCCAACAGCAGCATTTTAAATGTTGAAATAGATACACAACAATTGTGTATTTAACCCAAAGCAGTTCTGCTTACATTGCTTTCTGATGGCCACTGATATATCAGTAATTTATATGCTGACTGCTGTTTACTTTTCCCCGTGGTTCTCTATGCATTTTCACAGTGCTGCATGTTGAGAAACCATTTTGGTGTTTTTACAGAGTGTAATGAGGTATAATTGATAGCTGACACGTGCAACGCAAACAAACAAAGGTTGAGTCATGGATCAGATTTTCTCTGATTCTCTGATAAAGATGCCTAGATAGCCCTGATACAGATCATATGGATCCATCTCTACAGATCAGTATCAGGAGCTTGGAACGTCCCACATTGAGAGTGGCCCTATTCTATGTGGCCCTAATATTAATGCTGTAGGCGCATCATGTCTGGATCCGCCTGTGTAGCTTAATGATTTAATTTACTGTTGTCTTAGTCCACTCATGGAGGCTGGGATGTCTGGATCAAACAAACAAAGGACTTTCTCCTGGGAGGCTGCTGTTCCTATCCTGTGTAAAAGCAAAACTAAACATTGACTCCTTTCAAGTTGCAGCTACACAACATTTACATCACATACCTAATTGACTTACATAACGAATTTAAGCTACATCAGGCACAAAAATGAACTTAACCAAGTAGTTAGTATGGCTAAGCCTAACAGTGCAACTGTATCAGTTAAACTTGAAAAGTTAACAGGACATGACATATTTATTAATTATCATTATTTAACTTTTATTATTTATTAATTATTAACTTGACTGTAGAGCCCTATGTGAAAATGATACTAGGGAACCTACAGTGTCAATTTTGAAGCTTAAGGACACTGACCAAGCTGCAGTATTTTTTTACTGATAATATAATAAGTAAAGACCTACTTAAAAATAATTTGTGATTAATCAAACTGATTCACTGACTTTATACTCAGAAAAGGTTATATTCCCAGAACAAGTGTCGGGATATAAAAGCTTTCTCATGAGGTTATATTGAGAAACAAGCAGCTGTAAAACTGCAGATTTTTTTTTCACAACCCCCCAATATGAACACAATTTGAAAAGTCTAGAAGACTTATACAATTAAGGCATTTTATCCCAGTTCACGTTAGCTAAGGGCTAAATCAGAAGGCAGTGGCTTGATCAGAGTAATCTTATGCAGGGATATCAATCATTTTTTGTCTTTGTGTGCCACTGAGGACCTTCTATAAGAACGAACAGAGCCCAGTCTCCTAAATTGAAATCTATATTGGTGCCTTTGTGTCTGATTGCTGCAGATGTGGATCTGGAAAGTAAAATGAAATCTTAAAAACTAGGTAATGAGCCTATTTGAATTACCATTAGAGCTGAACTCCTTAAACTAATAAAGCATTCAGGTTTATTCAACAGATTACTTTAATATGGTCCTACTGTACATCAGTCACGCTATAGCCTGATTTTTCGTGTATAATTCCATACATTTCACTCTGCTTAGTATAACTACCTCATGGTGGATTCATTCGTACAGCCTGACATTCCCCCTTTATAGCTTTGATTTCACGCAAACCACTGTCACTTTCAAGATGTGGTTCCCCAAAGCAGGCTGCGGGGGTCCACCATGATCCCTGAGAGAATTCCAGAGAATCCTCAGAAAAATGAGGAATAGCTTAATACTTGCTGCCACTCCCCAGGACTTAAGTAATATAATGTAGAGTTTTTATAATGAGTTTTGCTCATTAGTCTCAGTTTGCATGGGGACTAATGGCACACTGGACTCCTCCTTCAGCTTCCTTGCTGCAGATCTCTTCCATTTAGTCCTAATGAGGTTCACATGGGAGTTGTTCCCTGTTCTCAGTCACGCTCTAAGGTCAAGGGTTGTCATTTTCACTTACTAAGGGCATTGTGAAGCTCTAAGAGAATGTGCCAGTGATTCCATGCTATACAAATTGACAAGAGAATTACACTCTTCACCCAGATAGCATCACCTCACTTACAGCGCAGGCACTTTCTGTTCAAAACTATATATAAATGAGAGTCTTATATGGATTTTCATGGTAAAAATCTACACTCCTCTACATGAGATTGATTTAGGTGAGTAAAAGGGTGGATGAGTGCGTTATGGGTTGTCCTTTACCAAGGACAGTATTTTAAGGATGGCTCTGTGCTCTATATCTCATCTGTGGCCATTGTAAATGCAGAAAAGAACGAAGAACACACCATCTGCTTATACGAACACAAACAAACTGAAGCCTTTCAAGCACCTGATGGAAGGTAGTAAAGGTTTACTTAATATTAAGCTCTCTGTGTTTGCTTTGGCATTGTCGGTAAGGCTGATGCATTACGGAGGTTTGTCTGCCTCCGACTTGCAACATTTGCCTGACCATGTGTTCATAAATGTCATATAATGGTTCCATAAGTAATGGTATCAATAGAAATACATTGCCAACCTCTCCACCCTGCTCAATTGCCGCTCAACGCCCACCATATGTTTTATTCTCACAAGCAATGCATCTAACTACCACTCAAACAAGTGTCATGAAGAGGATCAAAATTATCCGGCGGTCCCTCATCTACATTACGCTTTCTGCTCAATGCATGCACTTGTCCTCTGTTTGACAAACACCGTGAGTACATTATTATTTTTGTTCTGTTTTTATGCTCCCTGGAAGTTGTCACGTGAATCCCTTATATCTATTTTCTCTTGCATTCACTTAGTAACCATGCCAGCCCTGTTGAAATGTCATTTGTGCATCTGGATGAGGTTTAATTGTGCAGATACCCTATTTTGAATGTGTGTGTGGAAGCTTAATGTCAAAATCTACATCTACATCTACATCCAGGCAAAGCAGTCCATATAACATTAACTCTTTCATTAACATTTAGATACGAGTCATTTTTTCTCAACTGCTAATATGTGGGATGTCTCTCCCTTGTACCTTGTAGACCAGCGTGCAATCAGACCAGACTTTTTTTTTTTTTTTTAAACATGTGACTTATTCATGTAATTCTTCATTTATATTTTATGCAAATTAATTCATCATCTTAAGTCATAATGTATCCTGGAGTTTCCTCTACCACTGAACAGACGGTGGGGGGTCGCAGAGCCGTTAACCCGCAAGGAATTTCATCAGTCTGGGGTTTCATTGTAGGGGTTCAGTGTCCCGTGATCTGCAAGTATGTAGGTTTTCCTTCCTTTCATTTTATATCTATAGACACCGCAGGTCCTCTTCCAAGGACTTCACCATATTTAACTGCCAGGTTCTAAAGTTTCTACAGTAGCCCAGAATGGACAAAGTAAAGACTGGCTCTAGATGCAGCCTTTTGGGCATTTCACAAGCATCTTAGTTTCTCCTTTCTGTAGGAAGGAGAAGGTGAGGTGAGGGGGTTGTAATCAGCAACTACACATCTAGATGCTGAAACCAAATTCATGACTCATGAAGGATTTACTCAGACGAAACAGTTGCTCTTTAATGAACAAAATTCTGTCTTTGCCGACATCAACAGAGAAGTCAATTCTTTTCATCAATGCACTCAAGAAAACAATGCTGCTGAGTGCCGGAGTGGGAGTTCACAGTACAGTGTATTTATGCAGCTTTAACAAAGTGGACAAAATCCACATACAAGACAGAATACCTGTCGTTTTTGAAGGGGAAAGGCTGTATGGCGGAAATAGGCCTATCTGTCGGTGTAACCCTGTTCACTGGCGCCACATCTGCATGCATTAGGTTTTCCTCCCAACGATCAATAGTGGAGAAGCTTCAAAGAGGATGGCATTGTGCCAGAGGGCTCCACAGAGAAGACGTGCTCGCCTAAAAAGCATCAGGGTGCGTGGATCCCGACTTGTATTGTGCTGTGTGTTTTACATTTGCCCTCTCGCAGGGAGCAGGCAAACACTTTTATCAACACCTCAGCTTTGGACATAAATAGAGCTCTTGAGGCAAGGGGGAGAAAAAGAATACAGGCGCAGAGCAAGACATGGCTCTCTGAGTGTAGAACAAAAGAGAATGCCACTAAAATTAGGAGAATTATGTATGAAGTCAGACTCAGTTGTGTTTTTGTTTACACAAAAGAAGACGCTGAGAAGAGATGCACTCGAAGGCCAAATGCGCAGAGACACCCAAACAGTAAACTTAATATGCAACTGTTGGGGGACTTATTGCAAAGACACAGGCATTCGTCTGCTGCTGCATCCACTCTTCTAGTTTCTTTGCTTTGCACCAGACTTTGGAACCTGGCTGCAGGGATTTACTCCAAGTCGGCTACAAGAGCATTGGGGAGATCACCACTGATGTTGGTTGATGAGGCTTGGCTTGCAGTTGACGTTCCAGTTCATCCCAAAGATGTTGGATGGAGATGGAGGTCAGGGCCATTCAAGCTCCACCAAATGGGGAAATTTCTTCATGGATGTGGCTTTGTGCACAGGGATTAGGCATTGTCATGTTGAAACCAAAGCCAAAGCGTTGCCACAAGGTTGGAAGCACACCAGACCAAAAACATACAAAAGCATATGGACAAGGACGTCCACAAACTGCTGTACATAAAGGATTATACTGACAATAAGAGGACTGATTATTTATTGAATGATACTTTCTGACTAGATGTCTACTGACTGCTAGCAGCATCAGAAAATGATCAGTATAACTTAGCACTGGTTATATAACAGATTGGTCCTTATTATCACAGATTAAAATCATTCAGTGCAATATATGAGGCATCTGGCCTCTTTATTAGCTATAGCGCTAACAATTCCAGTAAAACAGCAAGAGCATACCTCATGTTTGCCATAATTTCAGGAAGGCCTGTGCTCTGAATATGGGAATATCTCTGATGAGAGCAAGAGAAATGACAAGGACAACTGTGGAATAAAAAAAAAAGAAGAAGACAGAAATATCTATTGGAGTGTGTCGGTCTCCTGTGGAGCTATAATTAAATGTGCTGGCTCTTGTTTCTCATTTGACAATATGAATACAGTATTAGTCATTAATGGGAAAGGACGGTGATGATGATGTTGAAAGATGGGAAGGAAAATGGGAAGACGAAACATGACAGAGAAGGCAAATTAGTTTCTCACCTATGTTAGGCTGTAGATCTGAAAGGACTGGAGAAAAAAAAAAAAACATGTGCATACTTCAGAATTAATTGCACTGCCAGCTGCCAAATGTGGACATATTTGCTTTGTAGAATGCAAAGCAAAAAAAAAAAAAAAAAAGCTCCATGATTACAATGCAATCACATGCTGATTGGAAATCCTCAATGGCACAGCAAAAGAGGCAGTCATTTTGTCTTAAGGTGGGCCTGATTACAGCTACTGTGAAGAATAAAAAAAAAAAAATCACATTTGGCAAAAGTGAGACAGCTTCCCTTTGTCTAGTTATTTTTATTAACTGTTCATTTGAAGACAGTCGACACCTAAGAGATCCAACACACGAGAGAGGAGGATACAAGCCCTGCAATTATAATTTAGTCCCTGAAGTAATTGATGCTCTGAGGATTTGGAGTGATTCATGGGTATTAGCTACATGAGGATCATATTGTTGATGGAATAACCGTCAATGTGCCCTGAGTGTATGAGGTAATAATGCTCATTTGCAACCTCCAATAAGTAAACCCCGAGCAGTAGGATCTAGTTTTCATCATTCCTCCCACAACATTGCAAATGCTGAACTATAAGGCACTGCGTGTTCAGTGTGTGTGTGTGTGTGTGTGTGTGTGTGTGTGTGTGTGTGTGTATTTCTATTAGAACATAATACCCTTGAGAAAATAATAAATACCATAATATGCTGATGAATTGAGGAAAGGCTGGAACTGAGCTATGAGGTGAATTTGGTGGCAACCATACTCGCACTGGAGGGAGTTTTTCTAGTTATGCAGTAGCCTAATGAGGCTGGTGTGAGATTGACCTTGCTCAAATGGCATCGCTAATAATGCTATGAGACCGTAATCAGGGATGTCTAATCACCGAGCTTATTGCTGCTGATATCTCAGGTTATGTAGCTAGTTTTGTAATTTAAAACAAGAGACCCGAATAGGTTAAGTCAAGTTCAATAGGTTTAAGCCGTTCAGTGGTAAATTTACAATTTTTTTTGTACTTTGTTGTACACTCTGCTGAGTGTAAGCTCTGCCAAACAACATGATCTGACAGATTCCTGCCATATATACCGCTGTTGACATGATCCAGCGCCACCCGTCAGTATCCAGGCAAAGGGATGCATTTACTGCTCCATCACCACCTCAGCTCTTGGAAATTCTGTTTCTCCTTACACCTGACACATGGTATTAATAACTAAGAACCACACTTTCCAGTGTTCTGGCTTTTTCGTGATCACAGGCGAAGACATTTTGTCATTTGCATATGCTAAGAGCCTGTGAAATAGTCCTAATTCTTGCTCTTCCTAGACAGGAATTGCATTCTTAAAAGCCTTTCTTCCTTGAGACAATGGAGTCGAGAGGGGAGAGAGCTGTGAAGCCTGTGGTAGGTGATGGAGACTGTAATTGGCACTACGCCTCACTAACCCCATAGCAAAGGTGTAACTACGGGTGATGGAGTGACATATGGTGACGATGAGTAGAAGGCGGCCAGTTTTTAACATGTGAGAAGAAAAGCTGGATTCTGCCAACAATCTATTAAATTGGAGTGCTTTTCTGTTTTGTTGACATTCATGGTGAGTTCATTGTTTTGCTTTATTTTTTTTAGCAATGCTAGCAGCTCTAGGGATGTCACTGTCTGTCTGACAGTCAATTTGGTCCAAACTGAAATGTCTTTACAACTACTGGACAAATTGCCATGGACTTTTGTACCAATGTCCATTTGTTCTAATGAATTTGGTGGTTCCCTGTCTTTTCCTCTAGCACCATCATGATGTTGACAACTTAATTGGATATTTTGCTACAGATTTTCCAGAACATCCTGCACTACAAGCAGGTGAAATTTTTACATGTTCAGTCAAATGTCTCCACGTCTACGGCATGGATTGACAAAATTTTGTTCAGGCATTCATGCACGTAATTAGTTTAATTTAAATTCACACAACACTTTTTGTTTCTGGACAGTTACCCACAAAGCTGATGACATGGCAGGTCATCAGCTTCAACTGTATTTGTGTTTGTTCCTAATTAGAGAACGGAAGCAACAGAAGCACGGAAACATGGTCAACAATATATAATCTAGACACAAACAAAGTAGCAATGTCACTGTGAGCATGTTAGAATGCTAACCTTTGACCATTTACCTGCAAAGCTAGGTAACTGTTCAACAATCCCATCAATCTCCACTGTACTTTTGTGTTATTCCCAATCTGCAAAGCTGATGACATTCCCATTAGCCTGCAAGCATTCTGTGTTTATTTTACCTATTTAGAAAATGTTAGCATGCTACGTTCAATGTGACTGTGAGCATGTTAGCTTCTTGATGTTAGCATTCATGTCAAAGTTTTGCTGTGTCTAAGTACAACCAAGAATATGAACCACTTTATTGGAAGTAAAACTTAACTCGGGTGTGCCCAATATTATATATTGCTAGCTGCACATGCATTATTCAAGAAAACTATTTCTGTGCACAATTAAAACTGAAGCAAGTACAGTGGGTTGACCTTCACCTTCAACCTGTATTATAACATTTGTAATCATCTGACTGTCCGTGGTTCTTGTCCAGTAACTAAAAGCAAGATTGCTGTGTTCCAAACAGTTTTACTATTGCCAATAAGGATGATGCCCATCACTATAAGACCCAAGGAGTAATAAATCTAAATTAATCTTTGAGTGGGCTCCTGCATGTCTATTTCAAAACTGCAGCTGTATAAAACCTCACTAACCCTGCATGCAGCTGACCAGTGAACAGTATGACCGTGGTCAGACTCCAAATATTTCTGACATAAACTGGAACATTAAATCCGTCTCCATCTCACACATACACACGCTGGCCAGAGTAAAAGATTGGTCCTGACAGCTAGTCATGTTCACTGTTCCACCTGGCCTTTGTCAAAGGTGAACACACTACATCAGATCTGTAAGAGCACCGTTACATCAACAAACTCTAAAGCACATGTCAAAATCAACCATCCAGGAGCTAATATGATGTTGCTAGGAAGCCAAAGCAAGAGACTGAAGCTACATCACACAAGTGCTAAATAGCAGTCTGACAGAAACACAACTTTAGAAAACAAGATTTGTCCATCAGTCTTCAAATTGGAGTATTCCTGACACATTTTCGACTCCAATTTAAGCCTTGTCAAAAATGTTAAGTAGTAATCGCCATTGTGTCTGGAGACTTTTCAAAAAGATTTACAGTTTTTTCACCATTTAATCAACCTGAAAGCTGGGGTTATACTTTCAATTTGTCACATCTTGAATACATTAACTCCCTGTACCGTCTGTGCGATATTTCTAGATCACAGTCCAAAACTGCAGCCTAACTCTTGACGGGAGCTCAGATAGGACAGGATATTACAAACATTTAACTTCACTCCTGTAGATATTTGGTCTCAGAGATTTTTTTAGTCCTTGCTTTTATATAACCAGTAACTCTGAGCTTTTAACTCACAATGAACAAAAGGCACAGCCACCAATTTCATTGGTACAACTATTCAAATAACCATCATAACTACTACTAGACAAACATCAAAAAAAGAAGGAGCTGTGTTGTAACCATACCTCTTACTAAGGTGTTTCGTGGCATCCATCCATCCATTAGTAAAGAAGAGAAAGCAGAAATCACTTTTGTTCACTCAGGCACAAAGTCTTTTAGGCAGACTTCCCAATGAAGGTCTGCTGAAGGTCTAATAAAATGAATCACGGAGCATCAGGGCTGGATTATGAGCTAAAAAGCCAAGCTATGTGCGTAGCTGTCGGGCCATAGTAATTCGTGTGCTGAGGAATCTCACAAAAAAAAAAAAAGTGTTCTCACATGTGTCCTGGCCAAAAAAGTCAGTGTTTTGAGATCAATATAGGCTAAGCCTTTTCTCATCCTCTCCTCACCCTTGGCACAGAAAACAGCCTCATACACCTGATCACAGGGGCTTTGGTAGGCTCAAGGCTTTTCCAAGGTTTTGGAGATAGACTGAGGTATTTGTGCAGCAACATAAGCCTTGGCCCTGTAACCTTCTGCGCAATGTTGACCATTTTGTATTCATGAAAAGCTGTAGGAGGTGATGGAAAATTTGCCGTAAATGGGCTTGATTAATCTGGCAGTAAAGTCATGCTGGGCCTACAGCTTTAAGATGCAAACTCCCCTTTCATCAGCGTGCAGCCATTATCACAATTATCTATTTTCAGCAGCCTAATCTTTGCTTTAATCTGCGAGGATGGTGCTGCTATCACTAAAGTAAGCACACATCTCAAATGAGATCCCAACTCTGACCTTGATAAGTGCATAAAACTGCCAAAGGCTGCTTCTACTCAGTGGAGTAAATATATGGCAGTGGGAACTCAACATCTACAAGCTACTCTCTCTCTCGCAGGTACTCAAATGTTTGGCACAGAGCCACTTTGGACAGAACAAATAACAGCAGCAGCTGCACTTATCTTATGGATATTTTTTCTGTCCTCTCTCAAAATGAGGTGAATAAAAAGCCAACTGCGTATTGCACTTTTTCACCCCCAGTCTATACATCCATCTCTATCCATAATGCAGCAGTTAAGCAACACAAACATACAGTAGATGCCTTCTGTTGTTGACCTGGCTTCCACGTCAATAGATGAAGTCTTCTGTACGGGCAAACTGGCTGGAACTATAACTAGAATTCCTTCACCCGTATCTAAGTATCACACATGAAGAGCAAATCCATACAATCGCTGTTAAACAGCAGCGTATCACAGCGTGGCACATGCAGTTGTCAAAGCACAGTGTCTTCACTGGTGGTTGGTGTGACTGATGTTGGGTAATGTCAAAAGGGTTTCTTTACCCCGTCATCTTATGAAATGTCAGTGCAACAACACACAACTCTGAAGCAGCTAGCGCTGTACTGTAATGACTATAAGATGACTAGTTTGACCCTTTTTTGTGTGGCCTGTCCTCGTCCAGGTCTCCATGGAGAGAATTTTCTATGGCGGTACCTGAAGTTGTTCAATGCCCTCCCTCGATCCACGTATTTCATTGACATGCATCAGAAGTTTTGCCATTAAAATTGTATATGCTGTGATTTTGTTGGTTGTTCTGTACAAGCAACATCTATTGAATTTCTGTCCATCCAGGGTACCAGAGACCTTTCTGAGATTTATTCTATTTTTTCCCTGTTAGAAAGGTTTTTAAAAGGGGGGAGTTTTTCTTATCCTGAATCAGAGGTCTAAGGATGGAAGGCGGTCTACGCTATATGCCTTGTAAATCCCACTGAGGCAAATTGTGAGTTGTGATTTTTTTGTGGTGACATAAATTCAATCAGACTCGACTTGAATTTGTCCATTTTCGTTTAATTCTTACCTCAGTGGTTCCCAACAGCAGTCCTGAAGATTCATCAATAAATACCAAATTAGCGAATTCATGGCAGATGAGGCAAAGATCTTTAGTAAATCCATGAACATATCTACAGCACGTTCTCTGACAAATGAAGACTCAGAACAGAGCCTTAGTGTTTGAAGTCTTATTATAAGCCCCCGAGGCAGCCAGTACCATTCTTTATGTCAAGGAATCAGTTACTGGTACTGGGCTGAATACAGAATAGAAGGAAATGTAGAGCAGAAGACGAACAAAAGTGAGAGAAATCTACGAGAAGACAGTTTTTGCAAAGTTACAAAGTCAAAAACTCTTCTGCTGTATGAGCAGTAGATTTAAAAGAAAATAAATGATGAGATGGAGGGGTGAAAATACAAAATGAAATATTGAAATTGAATAGTTAGAAATTATCAAGTGATTTAATTAAAGTGAGGCAAATTTGATAAAAACAGCTGTTCATTTTACGCAGCTTACATTCATCATTTAATGTTTTATTTTCAATTATTTTCTGTTACGTGCGCCCTGGAGGCCACTTTCTTTGAATGGCAAATGGCATTTTTTGTGTTGTGAATGATGAATAAATAGTTTTTGTTACTTCCACCACCTCACCACCACTGAGGCGAAATAATTCACCTTGATTCCAGCGGAGCTTTTCATAAACTTACTTTCACCATCTACTACAGATGCAAGCCGGAACATGGCAGATTAGCATCAATAAAGCAACTCTTAAGTTATAATTTATTACACAGGAGACGAGGGTGCAGTCTACTGTGAGAGTTGTCAAGGGAACAGTAAAATCCACTGTAAATAGAAAGTGCAAGCTGCATGTTGTGCGGCTCGACTTTTGACTGGTCATGTCAACATGTTAATTTCTTCCAATAGTGTTACGCACTCTGTGGAGAATGTGGGTGACCTACTCTGTGCATTAATGAGGTTACTCTGCATACTAGCACTGCGGCTGTCAAACCTTTATGCTTCAGCTTTATCATTTTTAACATTTTTTTACATACACATCACAAAATAATCTATCTATTCACACCCAAGAAGACCTCCCAGTCTGCTTATTGATCAAGCCCTGCGACATATTTTGCATTCATGTGGTCCCCTCCTGCTCCAGTTAATTTCATGTCGGCAGGGTTAAATAGCAGTGAATAATCATGGCTTGAGAAATATGAACTTGAATACCCAGAAATCATGTCATTTCTCATCTGTAAACTGTACGCAACTATGCTACTCTGTCCCATTTTACTGTTTATCACCGTGAGCAGGGTGTAGGGTTGTTTAGACAAGTGTGATTGTCACATGAAAACATCACACTGTGCCACTTTGTGTCTGTCTCACATCTACAGACAAATGAATCAAATCTTCCTAAGCCACTTCATCAACAATATTTTTTCAATTCATTATGTTTAATCTTTAAAATCCGGGGCACTGTTTGGATTGGCAGCGTCACTTGTACTTTCATCATCATCTATCGAGCTGCTGCAGGATTTCCAGACAGGATTTGGTTGGCCCCGAAATGATACCACATTCGTTTGTAGATAAATTTATGATGTCTCATAAATTTCAATTGGAATATGTACCCCGTGAAAATTTGTTTGTGTTGCTGTGAGCCATGAACCCTTGTGCTCTCGTCTCTGCTCTGGCATTTTTTTCTGATGCTTGCACATCCTGCTCATATTGCTTTGCTGCTTTGTAGTTACCCTCACACACAAAAATTTGCATCGAATTTCTCCTATCTTCAATGTTTGGGATCATTTGCATGATGTTGTTTGCTATCTGACAGGGTGTGCACTTGACTGTGTTGGGACTTGAAAGGGCTGGTGCATAGAATCGGGGATGGAGATCACTGCGACGGATGATGGTGATCCGGAACAATCTGTTCATTCTCCAAATCTGTTCATTCTCCAACATAATAAAGTGTAATGTACTATTAAAGGGGCAAAAAGCAATATTTCTTCCCCGGTGAACAAATTGACCAAATCTGTGGAGGGCTGATAGCGAGCGCACCAGGGATTTGTGTAGAGCAAAATATGTTCAATGTCATAATCCCCATAGGCCGCCTCATAGCGGCGCTGTACATATGTGTCTATATATTGCATGTGATATATAATACATTGCATGAACCGCACACTAATCCTAACAGTATCAATCAAAAACTGGAAGTCAGCGTGACAGGCTGCAGCTTTTAGTTCCAATCAAACAGCTTTGGAGCCTGTAACATACCTCTAACCAGAACAATCTGCTCACACAGATGGGAGACAAGGCCGCAGAAGAAGCATCAATACATGTGATCAAGTGTTGGTGTCCCATTGTAAAACACTTGGCAAATGATTTACCCCCAGCTGCTGCGCACAGCGTCATAAACCTGAAAACAACAACTGGAAAAACAGCGTGGGATCTCATTCATTTCACAACAGCAGGCTGAGGAGTGATCGACTTCCATCTGCAGAGATAAAGGTGGCTGTCATTAATCTGCCCGCACCTTTCAGCTCCACGTCTAATTAGCTACTGATAATTTGATGGAGAGAAAAGTAGTCAGTAGGGATGCACCGAGGCACTTTTGTGCAGTTCTGATCTGATTTTGATACCTGAATTTGGAGATCTGCCAATACAGAGTAGCAATCTAAGACTGTCATTTAATGGATGAATATGCCTCACCGTGTGGAGGACACAGGGCTCATTCTTTTATATGTAACATCAGGCTTGACTTAAACACTGCATTCCTAACTATGTTAAATTAAATGTAAGAAATAAATTCATAGACATGAATGTACTGAAATTCAGTTAAGAAATCCATCACCAATTAACCTATTCAATGCATGTCTTAGGACTGTTGGAAGAAGCCGGAGTACCCGGAGAGACACACACACATGAGGAGATCATATAAACTCAGGCATGAAATGTATCAGTAATGTTCCCATAGCACATATCCAAGATGTCCACATACTATAGAAGTGATGGCTAAACATTGTACAGTCTCAAACTGATATAATAAATAATAGGATGAACACCAGAGCTACAGTATAGGATACTTCATACTTAAGGTAAATTGTCACCAATCATTCAGAGTCATTCAGGGTAGGGTCAAGGTGTTGCATATAAAATAGTTTTTATTTTGTTTGTTCCACTAAATGGGATCACCCAAATCAAGAGGTGCAGGGTTTCTATTGAGTTTTGTACTACATACAAGTGATTTGCCTTATCCTACCTCAAGTAAACTCAGACACATGGTTCAATAAAGGCAAGACAAGGCAAGGCAAACAAGTCCCAAGCATGCATTTCCTTTGCTTTCAGCAAAGTAAATATCAGTGAATGGCACTTGTCTGATTTTATCAATATCTGAGTTTGTCTTTCTTACATTAGATCAAGACTTCAAAAGAAGACCTGAACACATCTGGGGCACAGTGAAAAACACATTTCTTGGAATACGAGAAAGTAAGCAGTTATGGTTGTCCATTGTGCAGAAAAACGAGCCAAGAAAGAAAAAATGGTGACAGGTATTTCTTCTTTCTTCCACATTTTTTCTTTATAAAGAGTAAAATATGTTGCTAGTAGAACAAAAAATAATATACCCAGTTATTTCTTAGGATAGTATAGATGTCCTTTTTTTAGACGAAAATCTTTTCTGCTTATCTGCACGGAGGGAATGAGAAACATTTCTAAACTTTACAAAGACAAAATTCCATTGGCTTTCTATGGGCTTGAGGTCAAGGACTGCTATATTGTATAAATACATTATCTCAGGTGCAATGTGGGCCTCAAGCTTGCCAAGCCTTGAAAATATAAAATCATTTCGTTTAGGAAGTCATGAGACACAAAATGTATAGAAATATCGACTCTACTGACACTTCTCAATTCTAGCAGATATTATGATGGCTACTGGAAATGGGAACTACTAAGAGGGGGAAAAAATGTGGTTTTGACCACTTCTACAGTGAATGCTGTCATGTCAGAAAATATTCTGTGAAATCCATCCATCTTGTGACGGTTAGACAGAACTAACAAACTAACAAACCACATCCAAGTTAAATGTGGAAATGTTTTGCCTGTAAGCTGATTTATTGGTCTCAGCTTAACTAAGCCTAATATCCATCTCATCGCATGATCTGTGCTGAACTGCGGCTGACATTTGCCAGATTGCATTCATGGGCTTATATCTAATGCTGGCTTCCCTGAATGATTGCCACGAGGCACTGCTGCACTCACGCTTCATCTAAGAAATCCCCAGTGAACACTCCATCATCCTTCAGCGTTTCCTGAGCGTGATGCAGCGTCTAGCCGTCCCCCCCATCAGGCTCCAATCGTGGCATGATTTCCTGTTTGCTTTCTGCTTCAGTTGCGCAACATCTCACGGCTACAGCTTCAATATCGCACCTTACAGTACAGTCACATGTTTTGTAATGAATACAGCATTGAAACCAAACGCTTTGACAAACTGTCACTTTGCAAGCAAGGTTACTGTCAGTAAATGCCATTTTTACCAACTCAGATTCAAGGAAAAACCCATTAAAGCACTATTCTATTCTAAACAGGAATCGAGATGCAATACTGAATGAGAATTACAGTGTCGTAGACAATGAGAACGAAGGTGGTGTATAAAATGAGACCCTTGTTAAATATAAATGACGCCTCGAGCTGAGAGGTCGTCCTTGGAAAGACTGTTACAGTTAGCAGGGTCAAGCTGAGAATGAATGATTGTAATGTCTTCTTTCTTGCCATGCATATCTTTCTCCACACACATACTGTAGATCTAGCTAGAAAAAAAAATCTCTGGTAGCAATGCATTGCGACGTAATTAATTGACCACTGAGTCAATATCAAGTCGCCCACGTAGCTCTGGTTCTTGAGCTGGTTCCATTCAAGATTCAACAACAGTGAGGAGTAAACTTTCCTCCTGCATGAACTCTATATAGCTGAAAGGGTTTGCCTATTGTATTTTATCTGTTATACTGGTGCTACTGAGAGAGCTGAGCTGAGCTGGAACGCAGTGTAAAAAGATTGAGAAACACTGCGTAAGCATTTTTACAACTGTGTGGCCTAGTGGCTCTAAATATCGTTACCTCCAGTAATATATGGCATTAAACCACTTGTCAGCACATCCAGTGTCCATCATGTTCATGATCATGTAAAATATAATCAACAAAACTATCTATAACACAGCAAAAAAAAAGACGGCTTATAGTTAATCAAAGGCAACTTCTGCTGATTATGAGTCGATTTCAAATGCCTCATCTCCTTTTGAAGTTTTTAGTTTGAAAAGCATTCATATTTTGTTTCTAAATTCTGGGAGCATTTTAATTTGTGCGCATGAATTATAAGATTGGGTGAATGTACTGATCAAAATAAGGCACTGAAAATGACATCTAAAGCATGAATAAAGGAAGCCAAGGGAGTGAAGCCCATCTCTTGTGCGTAGTCTGTATGAGGTCGTAACTTCAACCGCATGAAGTTGTGATCTTTGATCTTTGCTCAAAGCTAAAAGTGAGATGGGTAGGAAAGTTTACATAACCTTTATATGAAAGACTGAAAACTGAAGAAAAAGGCCCGTTTTGATTCATGAGCAACTGTGAGAACTAGATTAAAAAGAACGAACTGCCATTTTCTTTTCACACTGAAGTTTTCTTTTATCTTTTTTTTATTATATGTTCTTGATTTTGCAAGTTTCCCCCCCAAAAAAACACATCTGTGATTCTCTGCAAACTGCTGTAGGAATGAGTCACAACAGTAATCATAATCTGAAAGTCCGTTGGATCCATTCATAACATTAAGGAGTCAAACGGTGACAACATCAGCCGTACAACAGTGGGTGCAGTACCTTCAGCCAAATTCTGCGAGTCTGTTAAAGTAAGCTGACAGCTCAGTAGTCCAGATAAATAGATAAAAGCTCCTAGCGACAGGGAGCCTGAGAGCTGTATGACATTTGTCTGGGATTTGTCTTGTGTGAGCAAAATAAAGTGACTACAATGAAGAGGAGGAGGAGGAAGTTGAAGTACTGCCATTATTTTATCCACAGAAGAAACACAGGAGTCCAGATGCCTGAAATATAGAGGTGGTATAAAAAAAAAAACACTTAATACAAATTAATCCTCGGGGACAACTTTGAGGCAGAACCGCCAAAGATAAAATTAATGTTTGCGGATAATTGGCAACCTGCATTTTTCATTCTAATGAAGATTAATGTTGACACAAACAAGGGAAGATCAAAGATGCCTGTCACTCCTCGATGTAATGGAGAAAACATCAGGAAACAAGGCATCGTTCCTGGAGTTTTGGCAGCTGAATGAAAACTTATTTTGGCCAGAACATGAGAGCAACAATTACCATAAATATCGTAAACTGCAGCAAGACAAAAAGCAAGAGATTATTTCTATATCTGGACCTGAACTGGAATCTTGGTTCCTAAATTGTTCTGCTGTGTAAAAACCATAACTGTGTCTAGTCTTGAATGCAGTCAATTTGGAGGATGCAGGAAAGTGCAGTCAAGCAGGGTGAGAGTATAGTACACAGATGTTTCATCATATCCCCAGCAGGGAAGCACCTGATAGGAATTCAGTAGGTTGGGTAAAATGGCTGTGGGATAAAAAAAAAAAAAAAAAAAATCTCTACTGGAACTAATAAGTTTATGTACACATGATTCTGTTTCATCATTTCTTAAAACAAGTCTGTCATTCAATTCTGAATTCTCAAATAATAGCTGGTATTCAGGTGGTCGCTGAAAAACAAAGGCTTGTCACTAATAAGTGGCGATGCAAAGAGTTGGAAGAAATTGGAGATAATTTAGTAAATGGGAGTAAGACTCTAAATGAACTCTAAATGGTCAATGAAAATGATGAAATGATGCTAGCTATAGCTTATTTAGCATCTAACTTATCAGCTAGCTATCTACTGTATGAATACATTTCCATGTGCTATTGCAAGTTAAACATTAATACTATACATCAAACAATCCCTGTTAAGGGTCAACCTTCAATTTTGTAAATTCCCAGTTTATTCCCATAAATTCCTGTTAATCCCCATGGAAAGTTTCCAAATTGGAAATTTCCCAGAATTTTGCAACCCTAGTGTGTGCAAAACTGTTCCTTATTTCAGCTTCTCAAACGTATATGTTCTGGTTTCTTTAGTCCTCTGTGACAATAAACTGAATACCTTTGGTTTATAGAATAGAAGAGAACTGAGGAGGATTTAGTAAACACTGACTTACTCACTTTTTTCACCATTTTCTCACATGACCAAACAGCTAATTTCTTAATCTAGAAAATGATGAACTGATAAATCAATTATTAATTAAAATAACTGTAACTTTAAGACCTAACCTTATTTAACAACAGTAGAACAAAACAGCAACATAGAGCTGACTGTAATTAATTAACAGTATTTCTTTAAGGTAGTGAAGGAATTAGGTGGTCCACTATATAGGATTTAGCAAGTTAAAAGGTCTAATGTATAAGATTTAGCAAGTTAAAGGTCCACTGTATAGGATTTAGTGGCATCTAGCAGTGTGGTTGTAGACTGAGGCCGAATGAAGACCACTCGCCTCACCTTCTTCTTTCAACATGTAGGTGGTCGTGTAGTTAGCCACAGAAAACATCAAAGTTCCTGTCTAGAGTCTAGAGTCAGTGCTTGGTTTGTTTATTCTGGTTTACTGTAGACATATGGTGGTTCAACAAAGCAGACCAGCTCCCTCTGTTGATATAAATGGTTCATTTTAAGGTGACAAAAACACAAGGATTCTTATTTTTAGACTATTAAACACCAATGAAACATAGTTATGAAGATTATATTACATTTTTTCCATTCTGGAAATATATCCACTGAATCTAAATTTCTCTGTTTTTAATATGAGCCTGTTTCAAATAAAGATCTGTCTCGCTATAGTGAAGTATATGAAGACAAAAGCCAATATTAGACAAGCTAATTGTAGCTTGAAAGTTTCTGCTTATTTTTAGATGGCGTGTTTGACAGTTGGGTTGGCTGGTTGGTTGATTGGTTGGTGGAGATTTTTCTTCCCATCTCATTGTGTTGCTTCTAAAACAACACATCCCAGTGCAGGAACACGACCTCTGTCTGGTCCTATTTGGATGCTTGCTTTTTCTTCTTGCCCCAAGCAAACTTCTCCCCACACAAAATGCTACTACTATTGCTGCTTCTGCCCCAATTTTGTTGTTTTGCTCTTCCAAACTTAACCAAGTGTTCTTAAACAAGCAGTGACAACGACTTTAACCGTATTTGTGCTCTTACACTGACAGACGGGCAACCTATAGCTGAATTACGTTACTTTTCTTTATTGGGTTTTGCATATGTTTTTCCCCCTTAAATATTCAGTGCCTGTGCACATACTGTATCTCAACTTTAAACAAGGATATTTTTTTGTTTCAAAAACTTGAATGTCGCTTGTAAAGACATGTGGAGAAGCTCAAGCCTATGAAATATGCTGACTAACAAGAAAATGACTTACATTGCCAAGGCAGGAGCCGAGCCCGTTCACACTATCAGTATTTTATGGAACAGCTTTGTGAACAGTGCTGGCAGGCACAAAATCTTTATAGACAAACAAGAGTGAGAGCGCTCACACGAGACATGCTTACTAAATAATAAAAGGATAAATAAGAGCAGGGGGAGCAGAAAGGCTATACGTGCAGATTTGATTAAGAAGAGTGACAGCGTTCATAAAAACTCGATTTGATAGAGCAGGAAGAGTGAGAGCTCAATACACAAGTAAGTGTTTCTGAAATTAGATAAGAGAAAAGAGTAAGAGCAGGATGTGCAGGTGGATATTTAATATACGTGATAAGGCGTGTGAGACTAGAGCGGTATGGCAGTGATTCTAACCATGTTTCTGATGATATCTGCCTTATCCTATATCACGAAACACTTGTGTGGCTAAATTGCATTTTAGCATGCAGTAATACTACAGACACACTGAAGTGTGTGAGCTGATATATCCAGTCAACCTTGAGGCGTTTTACTAAATATATCAGATATCAGCTGTCAGGACAGGTGTTGGGTTGTCAATCTTCAAAATTACAGCCTTATTGACAGTGGATTTTTGTCACGGATTCGGAGAGAACACATCTGATAATATCTTGGCCTATAGCAATAAACATTTCACGATGAAAAATACGTCTGACTTAAGCTACTGAAATGTCATAGCAGTAGAAAAGTTGGATGGAAAGAGCAAAATTTGAAAAAAGGATCCTCATTTTCAGCTCCATTTTTGGCTCCACCTAATACACATTTCATGAATGAATTTTAAAAAGGCCAGACTCAGACCAAATCTGGTGCTGTGGCGAAAAAAAGCAGGTTTTTTCCATTCATTTGAGTTTGGGTAGTGCATTTTGGCTGATGGAGTACTGGCCGCTGGCCGCAGGGCGTGCCCCCACCCACCCACCACACACCAAAAAAACCAAAAAAAAATGCAGGCAGAAGTTGAGCGAGATTCAACTTCTGGAGAAACCCTCCACAATCAACCTGGTGAATTTATGGACTAAACTCTGATACTCTACCTGTTGTGTTCTGGCTTTGTTTATTTTATGTACCCAGCTTCTCTGTCTGTGTTACAGTCTGTACTCCAAAATAGTGACAAAAACCTTCCTTTAGTTTGGTCCGATGTTAATAGAGGGGCGGTCATGTGAAGGAGGAGGAAAAAGAAAAATGCTCCACTGAATCCAAGTCAGTTCAAATATATATTCCAGCTCTTGCCTGAAATATATTTTAGTCGATGTTTGTACTATTTCACAGATGTCAGCACATGTAAAGATTGTTTGCCAGCAACAAAAACTTCACTGTCAGCCTTGACTGTTAAATAAAGACTGTTACACGAATACTTCATTGTGTGCTTTGATTACAGGAAACAAATCCAAGGTGATATTTAGCTTCTCTTTGACACTACAGACAGCATCCATAATTAGCTATCTGGGGAATGTGTATTCATCTCAGACTAATTTAACCCTTCGAGATATAAGAGCAGCCAGATAGAAAGAAAGATAACTTTAATAGATGACTTTTTATATGCCTGTCGTCATTATTAGTTAGTGATCTCATGTTCATTTTCACTTTCATGTGTTCATCTCCTCAAACGGCTAACGATCCACCTAAGCTGTCTTTGGCGACACCTGCCGTGATAAGTGGTCACTCCATATTCCTGTCATCTCTGGAGTGCTAATTTAGTATTGAATTAAACAAAAAAATCAATGGATCTTCAGAATGGAAATGCACTGTCACATACATTGCCATGTGGCGGGGGAAATTCAGAGTGAGCTGTGCATTGTGCAAGTTATCCCCAATGATGCCACTAGGCTCATTTCCACTGATTTTGTTTTTCCACAGTAGGATATCTGATAATAGGCAATAATATGTAATATTATGCTAAGTAAATATTTCCTTATTTTGTTTTCTTGTATTGATGCAGCTTATTTATTTTAATTATGTTCAGACCCAAATCTGTATATAATCTGATAAGAGGGCTGTGAAGTAATGCTGATATCTGTTCCTGATGTACAGAGTTTGAATTACTTTCATCAACGGAGTGGGGCCAGGGATGGTCCAATGAAGCACCGAGGCAGAGATTGATGTTGTTAATAAAGTGAATAAGTTGCTGAGTGACAGGGAATACACTGATGAGGACTGTATTGCATTATATTGTTGTATATTATTGTTTCTGATTAATGTTTTCTGTTCTTGTCATGTCAGATCTGCTTTTCTTGACCCCTGATCTGCACATCCCACCCCCAAAGGCACAGCAATGGAAATAAACTTCAGGACTTTATTTTCTTTTTTGTAACCACTCACTTTTTTTTTTCTAGCTGCACTGGTGTTTTTCAAAATGAAATCATCTAACAAAGTCATTCAATCAATAACATAAGAACAGTGGGTGGGTTAAGGAGTGTGAAGATGGTAAATTTTCCCTACTTAATTTGCCTACTGAGAATAATTGAGCACTTTGAGGATAATGCTTTGTGTGACAAGTTAATGTTGTTCATGCAGGCTGTGGGTGTTTATCACAGAAAAAAGTAAAAAGAAACCTCAAGTTAATAATATGATTTTATGTTGCAGAACATCATTTAGTTTCGGTTTCTTGTGTATGAATGTTTGACAGCTTAACTTTGAAGCTAAGCTAAACAACCTCAGAGATCAGCTTGGCTCAGCTCAATGTTTTATTAAAAGTGTATTAATATACAATTGCCTTTGTCTTACAAATGGAGCAAAACACTTGCACACTGCTTTTACATGACATATCTCATTCACCCATTCACACACATTCATACGCTGATGGCATCAGCTGCCATGCAGCAAGGTGCCTTTTGGTACCGTCCACAACTTTTGTCAATGGAAACCCAATGATAACCATTCTAATATGTACGGAACTGAACTGAACCGTTTGGTGTAAATGCAACTTTGATGTACTGACAGAGGCAGTCAATGAACAGCAATTAAGTCATTTCTGTGCTCAAATGCAAAATCTTTCAGTTTCTAAGAAAAATATTATTGCATCAACTTTTCCAAAAACATGCTGCTGTCAATTTTTCATGTAAGCAGAACAGCCGCAGGGAAAATATTATGTATTCCAACCCAGTGAAGTAGCTGATTTACACGACTTTCATGGTATTATCAGCTTAAACAGATTATAAAAAGGTTTCGACCACCTCTTTTTTTAACCACAGAAGAGTTGTAAAGGGCAGTATGTTTGAAGTGGTTACAAGAGGCATTGTTATTCTGCTTGGCGTATTATCTTGATTATTAATGGCATGTTAGGCTCTGAGCAGACCCACCTAATATCTCATAACGTCTAACACTCCCAGGAGCCACCTGGAAGCCACATCACCTTTTTTTATGATTGCTTCTGCCTTCACTAGTTCATAAGTGAAGCGAGCCAATCGCAAACATGAACCATTAGTTAGACTGCTGGGTAATCAGCCAAAGTAATGAAAAGGTACCAAGCTTCGGTGCTTTTGTAAATTTAAGGAACCAAATCATAGTACAGCACAACATGGTACACATTTCTATAAACAGTGGGCACTTCAAGCACAGGAAAGTGAGAATATTAGACTTTACACGGAGGAAAAAAAGCTAAATTCTTACAAATTAACACCCTATTTAGTTGCTTATATTCAAGTAATGGGATTAAATTATCCGTTGAGGCAATGTAATGTTTGCTGATTATGTTTTAAGGCCTATTTGTATGAGTCAACAGTCACATACTGTGTCGGGCAAATATTCTCTTTCTGCTATAATCTGTTCTCAGGACTTGGATTGATGATCATTTAAAAAAAAAAAATGGAAACAGAGCCTGTATCAGTGCATTAAATTACACCTGTGCCAAGACTTTGGTGTGTAGAGGCATTCATAATAAATGTGACACCTTCAAAGTAAAAGAGAATGTAAAATGAGGATGATAAAGCAAGACCTGGAACACTGAAATGACAGACAATCATTTACTCGATAGCAGGAAGTGATTCCCAGACCATTTCGAAAGATGTTAAGTAAAAATGGCAAACATTTGTGTTCCACTGTCTCAAATGTGGGGGTTTTCTCTGTTTTGTGAATTCAATCCCATTGTTCGGGGCTGTTGGTTGGACAAAGCATTTTGAAGACATGACCTTGGGGCTCCTGAGCTTGTGATGAGTATTTTTCACCTGTGTCTGACATTTCATAGACTAAATGATACACTGATTTAGAGGGGGGAAAAAAAGAAGTGGTAGAAAATGAAAAGTACATGTGAGAAATAAAACACCCTGTCAGTGTTTTATTACAGCGGGCATAGTGTCCCGCACAGTCAGTGCTTAAAGACATGAAGACCCCTATATGTCATATAGATAATAACAGTGGACACGTGTATGTGTGTGTGTGTGACCTGGACATGACACACATCAGTATTTAATGTGTCTGTTCTGGACCACTGTAGAAACACGGTGTTTCAATATGGCGGCCTCCATGAAAGAGGACCCACTCCCAATGTAGATATAAAAGGATAATTTAGTAACAAAAATTAAAAGATTCTCATTTTAAGGTGGTTATACATGCATGAAAACATAGTTATGAATATTATATTCCACGTCTGCCTTATTCTGAAAATAAAGTCCATAAATCTTACACACACTGCACCTTTAAAACTGTAATATGTATGAAAAAGACTGCTCAAACAGCAATGCCGCTGTAAGTAGGAACATAAACATATTAACATCTTACTTAATGCCACTGCATCTCAATGTCTGCTCATCTCAACATAGACAAAATTATATTAGGTATAGAACATTTGAAGGATGGGACATTATAATCAAATGTCACAGCATACTGTGAGATGATCTGACACCACTTTCAGGTTTATTTCTACACATTTTAAGACAAGTGTCTGAGACTGACATTGTCCCAGATCCAGCTGGAATTGAATCTGGCACCTTTGGATTTATGTCCTTTCTATACTGGTGACACTCTATACAGTATGTGTGTGTAAATATGACTTATCTTTTGTTTCCCAGCCTAAAAAAAACACTACGCCACCATGTTTTCGCACCATACATACACTCACAGCATAAACTACTGCAAGCACTTTGTAATATGATGCCTTAAAACAAATTCATGTTCATAAACACTATCTGTGTAGTATCGAAATGCATCAATGCTCAAAAGCATCCATATCAGCTATATCTCTGTATAGGACCGCAATAAAAAAAAAAGAAAGAAGGAAAAACACAAGCAAGCGGTGTCATGTAGCAGTAAATAAAGAGACCAAGTCAGTCAGCAGTATTTTCTGTACTCTCAGCCTGGCAGGGCTCAACCAATTAACATGCAAACAGGCATCGCCTGCTGTCTGAGAGCACCAGAGGCTGAACTCTGCAACAGTCCCACTGCTGATTGTATGAGCCATATTTACAGTTGCCATTGCTGTGCTCATGCAGAGTGAAGGACTTTCCAATAAAAAGTGAAGCTTGCAATATACGGATATATACAACAGTCCTGCACTGTCTACTCATGATGATAATAAGGCTCTTTTCTTTTACAGTTTCTCATCAAATTATAATGATGATTCATTTTCCTACCAACTTATGTCCAAAGGGGGGTCACATGGGTAACCGCTCTAGCAGACGTTTGCAGCTAAAACAGGAGAATGATTTGGAAAATAACTTAATGTTTTGGTGTGGGTTGATAAAAAAGGACAGGGGCCTTCAGCAATGTAATATAGACAGGCCAAGTTTAAAATGCATCGTTGTGTAACACGTTCTCTCAATTCTAATAAAAGTCAACTAGATCACTAGCGTCTGCACATTAGTAATTAATAGACTGAAACAGACATTTATTCATTTCCCCCCTTATCAGGTTTGCAGGGGGCTGAAGCAAATCCCAAACATGCAAACCTCACACAGAAAGCACTCAGACAACCGGGGAGTGAGACAGCAATGCTAACCACTGCACCACCGTGCCACCCCCAACACAGACAAGAACATGCATGTAAATGTTATGGAACAATTCAAGTGTGAACTGCATCATCACCCATTTGGTTTGTTGACAACCATTTTGAAACCTTGAGTCTGGAAATATGGACGTAGACATCTTGTTTTTCACAAGGTAACTGTGCTCTATAGCATACCCAGCTTTATCTGTTTATTTATATCTATGTATTTATGTATCTATTTATCTAAGTGGGACCATCATTTACAAAAGAACATCATGCTGTTTGGAAGAAGACTTGAAACAAGATATTGAGACAATAAACTCATGAGGAAACTGTATAGTGAGGTAATAAATCAAGTCGGAAGTGGGATCATTTCTCCATACGATTCAATACAATCAGGCTAACAGCCAATAGAGCTGCCCCCTAATGGCTATTAGAGAGAATGCAGATTTAAGATACTTCTGTCCTGGCTTTACTTCACATGCCCAGAAGCTCTATCCACTAAGTACATAGTCAATAGAATAAACACAAAGAAATTCTGTACTGTAGTAAACCTGCACAATCATGGAAAAGAACACACAAACTCCACACAGAAAATAAGAGACTCTAGTATTAATAAATAATACTTATTTATTATTGTTCCTGATGCACAAGTCCTCTTTATACTGACTCTTCTGCTGAGACATTTTCTCTACATTTTCCCAAAAGCAGAGTGTAAGTGAACATTTAACAAGAAAAAAAGTCCATCCACTACAAAGTGAAGGTTTTTTTTAGTCACTCAAGGCCTATTATGTCCCGTGGCTTAATAGCTTTTTGGTCTATAGAGGTTATTGTGGGCGGAAAAACTTGCATCTCTGCCATCTATGTAATGGATTTCCTGACAGTTGAATGTATAAAATTCTCATCTTAAAAAGATTTATCTCCGATTTTAGGTAGATAGTAGTATAATGTGATGTTTACCATTGTTTCTGACTTGAAAAACTTGAGGGCACCCCCATCAAGTCTTTTAGTTGTTAGTCCCATTAAAAGGAGAACTGAACTTACTTTGAACTCAAGGCTTTTGTTCAGAGTTTTAGCCGTCATTAACTGTGACACATTCAAACCTCAAGTGTGTTCAATCATTATGATGGTATAAACTGGCAAAATGGGGCCCATGCTGCATATAAAGTCTGGTCAGTCAAATTTTCACAACATATTGAGCCCCCGCTGGCAATGTTCATGCAGCATACTACAAGCAATAATACATTTTCATTACAATCTAAGTTTGTAAGATGACTTTTATGTTGTGTCTTAAAAAAAAAAAGTTACAGTTAGCTCATCATATTTCCCCAGGCAAGATGTTCCAAAGTTTAAGCCCCAACTGCAAAAAAAAAAAAAAAAAGAAAGAAAAAAAGAAAATGCTTGATCATCTCGTCTTTGATCCAGACTTTCAAACATACAAAGGAGCTCTTTTTGAAGACCAAAAACTGTACATGAAGAGAACAAACTGAATACACGAAGAGAACGAACTTGCGTGTTCCTTGGTCCTTAATTTGTTTGAATTCATCTGTTCTTAAAAGCACCATTCTCAAACCCCCCAAACCATATGAAAACACAGAGGAAAGACGATGGATCCAAGATAACTCCTTGATTACACAGTGCAAACGAGAAGAATCCACTTAAAGTCGGAACATGATAACTTCCAAAGATTCTCTTGGGTCAGATGTTTTCAACAGATGTTAGGACCTAAACTATATTTCAGTCAATTCCGTTCATTCAAGGTGGAAACAGGTTATTAACTTGCTGCCATATAATATGAATGCAGCATTAATCATTACAGTAGTTGATCTGATTGGGGGTAGGTGTCTCCTTTAGGGTGCACAACCAGCTAAAGCATAAAGAGTGAGAGGTTTTGGTGGAAGGATGGGTCAAACAAACACGACTTGAACCCTGGAGAATGCTGCTCATGTCCCATCTGAAACCAAAATTTAATTCAAGTACAATCTTTTTCTAAGCCTAAGCCTCAGTAGTTTTGTTTCATAAACAAAACAAAACTAGACTTTAACCAGATGTTGCATTTTTATGACTGCTAACTTGACTGCAGAATGGGCATGTGTTGAAAATGTGACACTGCAGTGGACTGGCGTGTCTATTACACACTTTGATGTGACAACAGCATGACAACATTAGCCATCATAAGCTACTGACCAAGTCACAACAAGCAGCAAAACAACCTGTCTCTCAGCCTGCATGCCCACTGTGCTCCTTGTGAATAGACCGGCAAGTAGTGCTCAACAACAATGGAAATGACACAGATATGAATACTGACTAATGTGGGAAAGGTTACATTAAATAACATTTAGTTGACTGCAGCAATATCTCTAATCACGACACATAGTGGTGATCCTGCATTGGATGCCAACCACAGACTGTTATTGTTGATAGCTAAAGTTAGCTAAATTGGCGTAAATTTATAGCCTAGTTTATTATAAAACATCGATGATACATCTGGTCTTACGCCCATGCTCTGCCATGCGAATGCCGCCCTGTTTAAGTCCTGATAAAGTCAGGAAATAGAATCATCAAATACAGTCTTTCACCAATGTTAGCCTGTGCTATAGTCACTACATATTGCATAGAGAAAAAAAAGTTGAAGACCATTCAGTTGAGATGTCCATGACAGCGGCAGCCTGTCAGGTTGTCCATGCGCATTGAAAAGGAATTACAAGTCGACTCAATTGCTCTGAAAAGATCGTAAGAGTGCTTTACAAGACATCCCAACATTTATCTATTCACACAAGTTCGTACACTGATGGCTAAGTCTGCCATACAAACTGCTCACTGGGGTTTAGTGTGTTGCAGAGGGACACTTCATCACTCTCTCTGGAGTAGCTGGGGATCGAACCACGAATGATTTTAGCCCTATTATTAGACAGCCACTCTATCTCTTTACCTGCTACATCTCCTCAGCCATGCTCCCTCAATACATAATTATAGCTTTGAATTAAAGATGAAGGAAATGAAAAATATTTCAGTCACTACATCTACAATAAGTAATGGACTGAAAGGCACAAAAAAGATCCAGTTAATCTATCTTGCAAAGTGGGTTGGCCAAGTTGCGTTTAAGAGCGTTATTTGCAAACAGTGTCAATGTGTAGAAAATGAAATTTTGGACCCTGTCACAACAAATTATGCAGATTAATATGAATTGCTGTTGCACATAAGTGATTCACGGCAGAGATGTTGGGGAGATAAAATTCAGTTCATACACAATTAGATGAGGAGGATTTGTTTTGTTTTGATAATCTCAATCTGTAATGACGTTTTCTTATTCGAATTAAAGAATAATAAGAGTAGCACATCTTTCATGGATACAGGTTCTTCCAATAGGCGTGAGATCACATCACGTGAAAGCTTTCTCCCTCAAAATTTAGATCCGAATACATGGTTGTTTTACAAGTGAAGGAAATACTGGGGAAGGCTCGTGAAGTGTGTCAAAAACATGCCATTTTCACCAGTTAATTGTAGAATTCTCATGAATAATGGCAAATTCAATGAGTCGAGTAAATGTACGCATGGTTAATGATGTTTTGAAGCGATCCGCTGGAAAACAATTTTCATATTTTAACAACCAGGACGCAGGAGGAGGAGAGGAGGGTCGATTTCAAAACACAGACATCAGTGCTCTTATTTACAAGCAGTAGGACAGTCATTGAATACGCACTGTTCACTCTGCATATTATTTGAATGTAACACTTCAAAAGTCTTCTCTTAAATGGATGTGT
The DNA here is from genome assembly GCA_028641955.1 of Protonibea diacanthus. Lineage (NCBI taxonomy): Eukaryota > Metazoa > Chordata > Actinopteri > Sciaenidae > Protonibea > Protonibea diacanthus. Next base: position 15,483,805 of record CM053990.1, read on the forward strand.
TGCAGTGTAATAAATAGTGTTGGCTCCCTGTGTTTAGCTGCAGGGTTTCACTTCAGGACTTCGTATTCATGTAAAACAAACATTGACGAATGCATTGTCCAGGATGTTCTTGGAAATCACCATCGTGGGCGGTGCAGTAATCAACTGTCTCAGGTAATCTGTGTGGATTTTCATCACCCTCCGCTGTTTGATATCATGGTACTGACGTCCCACGCTTTGCACTGGTAGATGCCAGTGATAACAGTGATTTTCTCTCTTTTCTTGGCTCGAGTGCTTATTCGTAGAAAAGACTTCTGTTTGTGTACACTGATAGCAACTGTTTATGCTGATTGTTCCCAAGGCAACATGGGAAAAAAAAAATCCTTCTTCGATTCTTTTATACAACTGAACTGGATTGTTAAATGCTGTAATGAATTCAAAGATTCAAAGTACACCAATAAAATATAATTTTAACAGTTCCTATAAAAGCCAGATGACAGAGACATATTTGCTCTCTGGTTCCCTCCCCCAGGCATACATTATGTTATATTGTAATAAGTGCTGCGATGCTTTAACCCGGTGAATTACTCCAAAGCCAATAGTGAATGATGAAGGGAAAATCACTTAGCATTCAAATCAATTATCTATAATACAAACCATGTGATGAAAAGAGAAAAAAGAAATGGACATATTCATGCTTTAAACAGGGTTCATATCACAGGCACTCTGGCTGAATGAGAAAAACTGAATTAATTCAAATGCAACCTCTAATTGCCTAACAATGTTTGTTGGGATAAAAAGGTTGTAATTAACTTTAAAAATAAATTCCCTACATTTAGCAACCTTGGAGAACTTGCATGAACGTGTTCTATCTGGATGCGGTGAATACTTTTAATACAAAATACATTTTTGTGTGGTTGTTAAATAAACTTGACTAACATGTCCATTCCACAAAGAAGACTGTGGTTTGATCCTGAATGGTAAAAGCATCAACGATGAGCTTGATTTTTACTATTAACATGGAAATATTATCATATAACTCTTTTGCAGCTATACCAAAAACACCTTGACATGATGTGATATTGCCTTTGAGGGCTGCATCAAACTTATGTTTTTTTTTTTTTATGAATCAATGAATCATTCAGTCAGAAAAGGTCTAAAAAAGAATGTGCAGAAGCCTCTATTAAAATCTCCCAGAGCCTGAAGTAAAATCTTAGAAAACAACTTACGTTGTTGGACCAGAAGTCTAAAACTCAAAGACAGCAACAAATCATTATGTCTGGAGCCAGTGAGTACATGATTCAATCATTAAAAACACTGGTGATTATTTTTCTAATTAATGATTTGACTTGGTCAGTATTACACAACAATGAAGAAAGTACAGCAAGTTTATGTTTTTCCTTTTAAGCTGCACAAAGTACTTTTGTGCGCAGTCGGCTGCAAATGGCTCTGAAAGGTAAGTAACGGCAGTATTTGTAAATGGCACCATTTACCCGATTACATCAGATCAACATAGAATTATAGAATTTCAAATTTGTTATTTTTAAAAAGGTACAAAAGTTACACAATGGACCTTTATGGAATCTAGTTCACAAGCACTGTTAAAATGGTACACTCATTTCCATGCCCGAAAAGCAAAATATATCTTTGCCTCAGTCATGTCCTACAGTACATTATCAGTCTTGTGAGGTTGGTGGCAAGTAAAAAAAAAAAGGCTACTCATCATGTCAGCTACTTGTACGTGCTGACTTTGCACAAAGTATCCACAAATACTGCTGAGAGGAGAGACTGATCTCTACAGGACTTTTCTATTCAGGCCATAGTCACATGGATGTCATAATTTCCTTGGATAAAAATATGTTCTCTATAATATGGTAATATAATATAATATATAATACGACAAGTGATATATGAATCATAGTGATTAAAAACCCCATGAAATCAAAATGGATGTGTTTTTAATCACACGATTTAGCTTTTTGATGGACAGATGGCTTTAGCCAAACAACTTGCTAAAGTAGCTAACCACCTATTAAATGCTACTAACTCAATCTGCTGTATTCCCTTTCAAACTGGTCACTGCTGGTTTCAGAGGGTGTGTTCAGTTCTGGGTTAGTGGAAGGTAAACATCAACACAAGCTCATAGCACTACCTAGTGTAATTCAGACGTGCTATTGGCTACTGTAAACACAATCAATATCCACAACAAGTTGCTCTCCATCTGCCACACAATCATGCAGAAGCAAACACCACTCGGCTTTCAGTTGAATGAGGCAGATAATGATCACCTAATTCTACAGTTTACCTCAGCTCTACAGTTTTAGCATCTTTCAGCTCATTGTTTTGGTATACAGTACCACTCTCTTCAGCTGCAGGCAGCTGTTTGCAGCATTAAAACACTGATAAAGCTACTGAACACAAGACGAAGATGTTTGCCAGATGTTTGAACATTATTTAGCAGCTAAAGAGTCAGATATTTTCTTCAGGAGTTAGTGGAGACCAAAATTGAGTTTTATCTGTAAATTATTTATTTTGACTGTTTAAGTTTAGTTTTAAATAAATCATCAAATATCACAATACAGAATCTATGCATGCTGTTCATATAGTTTACACTGTTCTGTCCATGTACCTATGTATAATAAACACCCTGCTACATAAATCATATTTGTTTTAGTAGTCTTTGCACTCTGTGCTATTGCACTATTGTCTAGTCTATACATACATACATACATACAGCTACAGATCATTATGACACTGAAAATTTACACCAAACTGCTTTGAAAACTGAGTTTTGGTCCTAGAAATATTCAAAACATTCAATAGACTTCAAAATATATATAGTAGGAAAGTGAATTAATGTGGTACACTGCTACATCTTTTTTCCCACCTCCAATTTGAGTAAAAACTGGAAAACAACTGAATGCGATGTACAGTCCTGCTGTTTTTGAAGCACTATCCACTGTTGTGTCTGACCAAAGACCATCTCCAGATATATAATTGCCATCATCACTGCACTCTGTTGTTAGTATTGACTCAGGTATCATGTTGTGATATCTCCAGAAGCCTGGAATCTTGGTGGCTGCATGATGAACTGTAAAACATGGCGTTTATTTGATTTGTGTCAAGACAATCAGATTGGGGTTGTTGTGATGTCACATTTCATGTGGCCGGCAGCAGACTCTGTATACTGCACATGACTCATTGCTGTAATTGGTTTGAGTGTTTCAGTGGTGCAGGGCCAGCAATGTTTTCATCTCTTGGGAGGGCAGATGTTTTTGACAGTGAGACCACTCACCAGACTCGTGTCATGTGGAGCTAACAAGCAGGCAGACAAGATAAAGATTTTTAAATATATATATATATCTAAAAAAAAAAAAAAAAAACATACATCAAATTCAATCATATATCAGTGTTTCATCAGTGCAGATGGAACATTTGGATAATTGGTACCATCCTTAATTGTCAGTGTTCACATTAATGCAATATCCATGCTTATTTTAAGTCCTTCTAACTGTGCGCTTTTGTAATGACACTCTACAGAAAGCCCCTCGGCTGTAGCAGTTAATTAAAACCAGAAAAATTATTTTCCTACAGTTCACCATAACTCCTGGAAAAGAAGCTAAAAGGTAAGTCAACGCTAACATGAAAATAAACTTTTTAGATCATTTGAAAACTACTTATGGCATATGCATTTATAAAATGTTTTTTTTTTCTTCCTATAGAGTGCACTATTGCCATGCAGAGCTCAAGCTACATTATGACAAACGAGATTCACAGGAAACAATATATGCAGATACTCAACCATTACTGTCATCTGATCATATTAATGGAAGTGTACTGTGATAGCTCTAGCAGTCCTATCAGAGCTGCCATCTGCTGCTGCTTCCTATCAAAAGGGCGGCTTTTATTGTGAAGCAGCCACAACAGGAAATGCAACACTTGTGACCAACGAGAAACAAGTGTTGCAAGACCTGATGGACAGTTGAGTAAGTAAGGCGAACTATAGCTGCTGTTAGCTAATGTTAATTGGCTCAGTTAGCTGTACTGCCCAGGCTGTGAGCTGAGAGAACAGAGAGAGTGTTTGTGTTTACCCCGCTAGACAGGAGCTTTTGACTGCCGGGAAGAGGGTTTTAGGCCTGGGACTGGATATAAATGCAGATGGGGAACAATGCCAGAATGAGGTCAGCAGAGGTAGAGCATGGCAGAAGTGACCAAGCAAAAGGCCACCAGACAAGAGTGAATCTGGGACTGACTTTAAGTTGTTAGCGTGCTAATTTCTGATCATAAGTAAATAAAATCATAACATGTACACATGTACAACTGTCCATATTTACAAATTGAAAAAAACTTGCATATTGTTGCTTCAACTGTATTCTTGAGGTAAAAAGTGTTCATACTCTGTTTGCATTTAATGACAATTAATAACAGAACAGATTTAAGTAGATTAGAGAATTTATATTTACTGCCAAAGTCAGATTTGACTTTTAAGCGCCACTAGGTAGTCCTGTGTGGATGACTGCAAATGAATAAAAAAATTATACAATCTATTATACAGATATTACTGTCAAACACAGCCTTCCCACTGGGTCCTAACTCAGTCTGACATACCAGAAAACATTGTGCCCTTTCAGCAGGTCCTGAGACATTTTTCCTCTGTAGCTGCATATATAAGTTTCATCAGACAGGGCCAGTGGCTTATAATGACCCAAAACTTATTTTATTAAAATATTCCATTTGAAAAAAAAAAATTTGCAGCTAAATGAAGGGCTTTAGTTGGCATCTTCCTGATTCTAGTTCTTACACCGTGGCTTGAATAAGTCTGCAACTAGTTGCCATTGGCAGAGATGCCTCCTTATATTTGCACATGAAAGACAGCAGACATCTGTATCGCGGCCAAATGAATCATTTTCAATAGGACGGGCTTTCCACTCTGGCTGAATTAGTAGTGGCCTGGAATGTGTTGCAGTGGGAAATTCATGTAAATTAGCTTGACACCTATTTCCCACGGGACCACCCGTCTGCAGCGCTTAATTAATACCACATAATTCAAATATTGTCTGGTTTTGGTTCAAGGGGTGGAACTGTCTGGGTGTGTCACCCCCCGTCTTCACTAGCCCTGGTAAGTATTACTCCTCCAGTGGCAGCAAAGATGACAAGCAGCTATAGTGAAAGATTACACTACTGGCTAGCTGTAAGTGAGAACCATTAATGTGATTTTGGGATAATGCCCATTGATTAATACGGCCCTGGGGGCTTTGACATTGAATGAGTGTGCTTGTCATCTCAGCTGAAAGCAAGGGAGCCTCAGATATCTACTATCTGTACACAACGGCAGAAAAAAAAAAAAATCACTGCCAACATTTTAATTTATTTTTTCCCCAAAGGTGAGGAGATATGAGATCTAAGCGGAGTCTGAAAAGATGATATAGGCAATATTGCTTGCTGTGGGGCTGATTAAAGCCAGTATATTGAGAGTCAGACTATCAGTTCATAGAAAATGCTTTTTTTTAGTGTCAGTCATGCAGGATCATTACACATCAGCCACAGGGAGGACGGATATCAAGTTATCTTCAGTTTCATTCTTCAAGGTTTAAGAGCATCGGCAATCTTTCTTCATCAGCCCTCGCCAACCCAGCCGCAGCTGGCAGAGACCGAAGCCGCCGTCGTAAAGCCTTATCACTGCACTCAGGTGTATTAACGCCGTCACCTCTCTTTCTGTGGTCCGCTGCCAGGTCACATGAGAGAAGTGCTGCCTTGGAAATCTGCGGCACTGAAACAATATCAGGGATTTACTTTCTTTTTGTTTACTTCGAGTTGCAGTAGGATAACTTTGAGCATTGGCAGCCCCTGAAGGCAGAGGCTGAGTGTGTGAAGTTGGAGGACTTTTAATTCCCTGAGGTCATGTAAAATGTGCAGCAAAACTGCACAAGGCTTAATAAGCAAAGGACAAAAGAAAGAAGAGATCTGTGTTTGGCAAGAACGCCGCCTCTGAATGTGTAGGAGGTTCATGAGGCGCTTTCACACTTAAAAACATTCAGAGTTTGTCACTTTCTGGGAGAAAAGTGAACTCTCGTGCCAGTGATCAAACTAACGTCATAACTGTAAAAACATTTCATTTATTGTTTTTCACTGTCATGGTGAACCAACTGATTAATATAAATCCCCACAAATGTCCAAGAATGATGCACTTCACAGGCCTGTATTTATGCAGTTTTACAAGCCTGTTAAGTGTAAAGGTTGGGTGAAGTGTCTTTGTCTACCTTTGCGAGGACCCGTTTGAGTTTTATTGTATAGAACAGAAGTACAAACGTGCCTCGGTGTAGTAAACCTACGTTATCAGGCATACACATTGTTCTGTATTTGACTGCCTCACAAACTCGCCTTTGGACAGATTCTACCGGCAATTAGTTTCTTCTCTATCAGTGCAGCTGTAATCAGTTTTTTTTTTTTTCCATCCTGTGCATATGCGTGCCAACAAACAAAAGCATTTAAGTTTCATCAACTAGACAACTCACTCTTGCGAAAGCAGTCAGTCATATAAACTGGAGTAACAGAAACAAAGCTGGAAAAGATAAAGATGGAAGGAAGGAAGGAAAGTAGGAAAGAAGGGACAGGGAGATAGAGAGAAGATGTTTCAGCTGTCCTGATAATTCCTTTGAAGGCAGTCTGAACTGATGCCTCGTGGGAGATTCAGAAAAAAAAAGTCTCATAACCCCCCCGGTTAGGATTCTTAATTTGCACAGGAAATTACAGCCTCTGATGTTGATGTACAACAATGTATCTTGCACTGCTAGTGTATCATTTAGGATGACTCATCTGGTTTGCATTATTTCTAGAGAATGTGCGGTAACTTGTGTTGTTCAAAGCTCGGTCTGCAAATCTGAAATTTTCCTCGCAGGACAAAAAGATGTGACTAAATACATCTGATTTGGTACAGATTACAGTACAGTGCTCACTATGGATATTTATATAATGTTAATGTCAAGATGTGGACCTAAATCACTTCACAACAATACTAAATACCCATATACACTTTAATTTCTCTTCCATAAATTGTTGACAAAAAATGTTGAGAATGTTCTCAACGCTGACCTTCAGAGGTACTCAATAACACTAAAGCCAGCGCTCAAACATTCAGATATACCGAAGAGGAGAAGCAGCATAAGAACTTAAATGTCAACAGTATTTTCTAGCCAAGAATACCCTTCACTTGGTTGTAAAGGGCTGCTGTTCAGTCATCCATAGATCAGGTGAAGAGCATTACAGGTGACTCACTTTTGAATAAAAGCACTCCTTTTTTAAAAATCCCAGATGCAGTTCCAGACGCTTAAGGGGATATGCCAGTGCTATATAAAGATCCACATTGTTCACATATATCTTGGTTTACTCAATATGAATTGCATGTGTGTCCATCCTGGGAGAGGGTTCTCTCTTCTGTGAAGCCCCCCAAGGCCCCCCTGAAATTTGTCTTGACCAGATAAGCTCTTAGTAAAACTGAAAAATTACCCCATTGTCATGATAGTCATATTAGTACTACTGTGGAATGGAAGTAACATAACTCTCATTTTTGTTTAATAATTGAATCGTGTTTGAAATTAGTACTTCTATGTTTTCATTTTTTAAAGTTATTTAAATACCATTACTACATTAATCAAGTGTTACAATGGAGGCATGTAAATGACTCTGAGGGCTGTTTACTTCAGGTACAAATGGCTGAACACTAATTAGCTAGTCTACCATTAACTAAAGCTCTCTACCTGTCAAGCTGTCTAGCTCACTTCACGGAAGGGTTGAGAATCCTGCTGTCATTCGTCAAGTCATCATCGGCATTAGCTCAGTGTAGAAAAATAGGACTGCTGTCAAAGAAACTATTCCAGTAGTTATCTCTGCGTCACACACAGAAGACTCATTTCGGAAACCCTCACCTTTGTCGCACCTTGTCCGAGGTCTCCTCTTGCAAAAAATACCTCCTAACAAAAAAAGCATGGCACCTTCCATGCCTCATACTTGTTGGGATTTAACAAACGCAATAAGTCTGTGTCAGTCTAGTGGAGCCAGCATACTACCCATGACTATGTCCCTGTGTACTTCATGTTTAACAAAAGATTAAGGTGAAGTATTAACTTAATATTTTTGGATTTGATGATGGGACAACTGGATTAAATAAAATGATAGGATTAATTCAACATTCACCGATAAGAACATCAAAAAGTTATGGCCAACTTAAAAGGTATTATTTCTATTTTTACATACATGCTGCATATTTACTAGAGTGGATTTTGTGCTAATTTCTATATCTATGTTGTGTTGCCTTATTGCCTTTTATTGCAACAAATGTCACTGTCTAGCAAGCCTATAAAACATCAACTGGTACACTATATACCAGAACAGACACATTTTTTTTTTTCCTGACATTGTCATAACCACCGGAGCTGTCACAGCTGCACAACAGTAAAATGTGTGTACGTGACAAATATCAAATCACTACCAATCTAGTTTATTTAGAAATGCCAACTCCGCAAAATGTCAACAGATCACCACGTGTTCTGCATTGCCTCCCGACTGAAATGTGTGCTGCGTATAAATATCCTTTTACTTCCTCATTTGAAACAGGTTGCTTAAGATTCTGCACAGTCCTGTCAGATGGAAATGTTTTCCTGTAATACTATTTGCACAGTTTCACACCGCACCAAAATCAACATTTTTCACAACTCTAATTAGACTAATGGTCTGACAATTGGCCAACAAAAAAGGAAACGTAGGATTTTTACTTTCCCTAACTGTTATGACAGAAAGGATCTTAGCTATATGATAAATGAACAGCTTCCACCGCTACACAAGTGCTTAAATGAACACACACACAAAAAAAAAGAAACCACCAACAAATGTTTACAGATGCAAATCCCAAAGTAGCTGTGACTCTCCACACTTCCAGTTGTGTCAGTTTGTTTGCTTTTCAAAGAAAAATGATGCCAATGGGGAGAGCAGACATTTCGAGCCCCCTGAATCTAATGATGACAAGGACACAGAGAGCAATCCCTGCCAATCGAGGACTGTTTGAGAGTCCCAACAGTGAGGCCCATTGGATTACATGATCTCTTCATCTCTGTTATTCTCTCCCCCGGCTTGCCTCTGCTGGAGCTCTATGTACGACCTACAGCGTTAAGGGCAAAGTAAAAATTCCCCATGCGCTGTCTAGAGCCTGGGACAACAGGATAGGTAGCAGGGCAAAGCTGGGGTAGCTGGGGTGGGGTGGGGAGGATTTTTTTTATTTTAGAGGTTGAGGATTAGGGATAGAGAGGTGAGAAAAAGAATCCAGGTGCAAGTTTTTGCTGTGAAAAGATTTTATAAATCTGACATGAGGTACCGGCCATATTGATTGCCCCTGGGGCGACTTTAATTGTAGAGTGTAAATAAACACAACAAACATGCTGAATAATCTGAAATGTTGAGCTGGTGTCAGACTGGAAAACAATAAGTTGTAGGTTGAGGACAACTTACAACTTGAGGACAACTTACTCGAGCACCTGAAATATTGATTTGTGTTGTGTGGTGTTAAAATTTGAGCACACATAATGGTAGTCTTGCATAGATGTTGATGGTGCTGTCCTTGAAATCAGGAGTTTAATGGTCCCATTATATAATTATAATTATAATGATAATATTATAGCATTATAGCCAGAAGTTGGCAGAGTCAGGATTGCCAAGACGGAGATTGTCAGATCTACTAAACTGTCTGAGCTTCACAATGGCAGAAACCAATGTCATAATGACTACATCCAATAGATACACCTTGATCAACGTGATCAATCTTTAGGATAAATGCCCGTGTTTACTATTACTGTACATTGAGTTCTCTCACAGTCAGGATTCCTATTTTGCTTTTACGTCTACTTTGTCTTTTCCAGTTAACAAAGTCCCTTTCTACACTTTGTTTCCCCTTAAGATTAACACCTTTTACTCTTTGCTTTTCATAGAATGTGTAGCACATCACTGCATGCTCGTAGCGTTGATAATGCTCAAAATATAAACAAAACACGGCTGACATTTATTAAAACATTTGCGTCATGACCTTGGGCCAGTCAATCTTAGCCATTGCCAATTAAAATCCATGAGCGCTTGATATTCTCGGGACATGATTTTTTTTTTTTTTTTTCCCAGGACAGCATTCATCATTAGTAATTAGGCCTACAATTAACCTACTTTCTTTAATATATACTGTGGCATGATTTCATATGAGTCATGCAGCTAAAATTATGTAAAACATGTACATGTATTAAAAAAAAAAAAAAAAAGAACTATAATTTCTTCCAGTTAGACTAAACTATCACAAATTAAGAGTGTGAATTGAAATGATCATTTGAAATCTCGTCTGAATGCAAGCACACACCAACAGAGTGGCACTACATCATAGATGTGAGAAACACGTTATGATCAAGTGACAGCCTCCACAGTGACATTCAGCTGCAACATATGTGGAGACATCTGTTCTATTCCTGTCATCTTCAGCTGATTTATGGTGATATAGTTTTAAGAAACGTTAGCCCTCGAGGTGTCTTTTTGTAAGAATCATTTATTGTGGAAAATAATGAATTCATTACGCTTTTGTGGAGTTTAGCGGGTAAATACATTTGTTTCTGGTTAATCATCCATTTTGGGGACAAAGTTCCTGCATGAATTAATCCTCGTCTCCACCTTCTTGGATTTTCCTGAGGATTATGATCAATTTGAGAGTGCTCAGCAAGGGATATGACAGTACATTGGCATTAATACACATCAGCAAACCGGGGTGGTAAGCTTACTATGTTGAGTGATGTGACAAATTAGTGAAAGTCTTTGAATTTTTTAGAAGCGTGTTAGAAACTTCAGCGTATCTCCAAAAGGAGTTACTAATCCTATCGCAGTGCCAGGTATCACTCTGCAATAAACAGTGTACTTTCTGCCCGGGCTCTCACAATACACACACACACATACACAAAGACACACACACACCACCTTATGTCAGCTGCCAAACTCACACTGATGCCTCATTCAATATACTAAATGGGGCAGAGAAAAGCTACAGCTAAACACATTGTGACTCTTAAATTAATTTGCTCAACCTTGAAGCCTTGAATCCTTCAACCAGAAAAAGCCAATGAGATTGTCATGTTATATTTGGAATCAAATCAGAAATACTGTAATATACTGGTACACCTCCGTCATGGATATATGAACAGTTCAGAGTGATTTGTTATGTTTACAGCTTGTTGTTTGTATTGAGGTCTTTGGCACAGAGTTACTTTTCGTTTTATATACATTATCACCATTTTCCCCTTGAGTTTACCCCTGTGAGCATCCGACTATGCATGCCTGACCTGTTTTGTTGGTAGAGTGAGACCTTTTCGAAAATGCTAATGAAATTACAGTGTTCCAGACCAGCCAGTCTGCATTATGTGGATTGATGGTACATTTTAACAACTTGGCTCTGCAGAGAATGCATGCATTATATTTTAAAGAGTGATGCTTCTATTGGTTTTGGCCGTTGCCTGTCCTTTTTTGCCTTTGTGGCCGGTGCTGCGGCACAGCTTGAACAGGGTGGGGCAGATAAAAAGTACACCAGGAAGGCAGTCTTGATTCCTAAAAGCTTTGTTTTCTACTCCAAATACATAAAACATGCATTCTGTGTCAGGTGGGACATTTGAAGCACAAAAACAGAAGTTCAAGAGGGAGTTTCGATGTCCATTTTCAAAATGGCTCAATAATATTACTCCACATTTTGACTTCATGAACTGTTTCGCGAACTGTTTTAAGCACCATGATACTACTAGCACAAGAAAAATCTTTGTTGCACAGAAGTAAGAGATCTTACTTTTCTGGGATATGCAGGTTGTAATGAAAAAATAAGTAGTAGTACGAGTAGAGGGGGTTTAACAATGTACAGTAGCTCAATATTCTGAGATCCAATAACATGATGAAATATATCTTAGAGCTGAGAAATGAATCATGATGTGGATGGAGCACTTATAATGAATCAATATCAAGGAAATCTTATCAAATGGCTCCAAAACAGGGTATCAGAGCAGTGCTGAGGGAGTAGAGAGCTCAATGCATTTTTTTTTTTAAGTCAGACTTCTCCTCCAAGATCAAGCTTCGCCCCACTGAACAAGTTGATTGTGGACAATGTGAAGTTAAATTTCAACTCGTATTGACCGTTGGATTTCCAGTCAGTGGACAAGTTCCCCCGGCTGACAGTACGGACATTTTAGCTGTAACATGAAGCAGTAACACAGACAAAGTTTAGACAGGCTGTTTTTGAAAATTTTAGGAACTGTTATTTCTTTTCATATTCTCCCTTATGACCTTCTCCCTTTTCTCCTCTGTCTGTACACTCCTGATGTCACACAACACTGGGTAACCAAAAGTTTTTCAGCTCAGCTTAAAACATTTTAAACTTAAAGGTGGGGTAGGAGATCTCGGGAAAACGGTTCCAGCAAGCTATATTTTGAAAATACACACCTGTGCCTTTTCTTCAGACCTCCCCTCGAAACCATGCCTTCAGAGTAATGGAAGGGTCTGTATTCGTTCATGAATGGGTGAACGTGCAGAGGGGGAGGGAGAAGCGGACTGAAGTTTGATGGACGCGTCAGGATCGGAGGATTGGACGGTGTTTTCCCATGATTTCGCCCTCTAGACTGGACTAAAACATTTCGTTTTTTTTTGACAAACCTTCTATTTTACTGGCTGCAATGGGGTCGTGAAGAGGTTTATATGGTAAAAGGTTAATATGGTAAAAACATCTCCTACCCCACCTTTAAATGCTGTTTGTGTGCTTTGAGCCGAAGGAGGAATAAAAAAAAAAGCATTTTATCAAGTTTTTGTGTGCCATTTATATCTGCACATCACAACATACTAGAAAATCATGCAATAAGCCAGTATGGCAGATCAGAGGGAGAACGCCACCTGCAGACACCAAAACAAATGAACTTATTGCTTGTCTCCAGAAATCCAGCCAATTTCCCTACACAGTTCACCTGTTGACATAAGAGTCAATTTCCTCTGTACAATTTTACATGTTTTTTCCATCAGGAAGCACATCACCTTGACAGGGTATGAATATCCTGATCACAGGAGTGTAGAATCCGATAGTTTTGCTTTAGAAACTGGCCCAAAAGTCAACCCGCTTAGGCCCACTTCCTCTATAGTCTTTTTTTTCAAATTGTGCTTTACGTGCTTGATAAATGAGTAGATTGAGTGAGAGACAGTGACATGAAAAACCACAAAGTGACCACTTTTCTTTGTATAAAACTGAAGTGAACATATTGCATGTTGAGTTATGCATGACGTATTCTGTGACATCTCTCAACATCTAATGGCAATGAGCAAGAATCCAGCAACAGCAATATGTATTGTCTCTTTCTACGTAGATTTCACACCTCCACCTCTCACTTCCACTTCACCTACAGCGGCCTGCAATTGACCCAAACAGTTCAATTATGTGGAGAGAAAATGCAAGTAATTAAAAACCCTAACTGAAATATGCATTTTAACACATTCTCTCTAATGTTTTTTGTTTGTTTGTTTTTTGCCATCAGTTTGTGCCGAAAGTATTTTACTGTAAAGTTGCATGGGCGTGGGAGCTCCTGCTAGGCCTTAAAGTGACTTTTGAAACCCAGAATTTCAGCAACTGGCCAACTTTACTGAATACTTAATGAATAAATATGTTATGGTAATGTCTCCTGCTACTATATATGTACATTCAAGCATATATCTACATGTCATTTAGTGTTAGACTGCAATGGAATGGTTCCAACACAAATTATTTATGCTAGCATCAAATCCTCACTCAGGATTGTGTTTTCCTTAACATACCACAAGAGACAGGAAAGATATTAAAAATGTATATCAAGAAAGTTTATGGTATCTTTCATTTTTGTTGCTTTAAGGATCAAAGGTGATGTTGATGTTATGGAAGAACAAGATTTGCCTAATCATAGTCATATAAGTTAAAAGTAAACAGGGATGATTGGTTTTCTGAATGTTCCCATGTGGTCAAATCATGCTGGGCCCATGCTTATTTGTCAAATGTGAAAATACGTTTTCTCAGCAAAAACTTATAATCTAGAAAAACATCTGTTTTTACTTAAACTACTTTTTTTTAATTAAACATCCAAGGTTGAGTGCATATTTAAGAGTTTCAAAGGCATTACAGACCAACTGTGATCAGGAGCTACGCAAATAAACTGGACTCAACATGGATAAGCAGAGGTCAGTGTGTATTGCAGTGTGTAGATAAAAAAGGCATAGAAGGACATTTGAAAACTCAGCTCACACTGAAGCAAATATGACCTTCACTTCACCTGAAATAATTTGCCTTCTGCGCACAGGATGCACATCTTTTATCATCCCTAAATCTGAAGTAAACGCATGGTCCAGAGTAATTTAATAAAAAAGCTGTGTTGTAGTCGTGCTCTGCCACAATAATTAGTGTTTCTTGTCTGTATTCACTACACAACTGAGCAATGTTCCACATACGTTCTCGGTTGGTGTGTCTCCATAACAAAACCAATTATTGGTGGGAAACAATCTCCCATAGTTAAACAGTCTCCGTGACAAAAAACACCAAGGATTTATGCCTCTTTAACACTCAACTGAGACTACTTGCTATGCTGTAATTGTGGCACCTTGTGAGTCTGCAAAGTATTAAAAGCATGTTTAAATGATCTTATACTTAGACCTTTTCTTTCAAAATGAAGTCATAAGAGAGGTATACAATTGTGACAGTTGAATGCTTTCTTTCAACATGAAGAACCTCCACTTTGCCTTTTAGGGGTTTTCAACAGTTGCCTGGCAACTGGTCTTCGACAAAAAGTAGTACGACCCATAACTTGAAATAACAAAATGTAATTTTTACACTTTTTTTTTTGTGTGTGTGGAAAAAGATACTGTGTGTTAATTAGTGGGTTTTAGAGGTGATTGTATATGGACCTTGTTACCTTTGGATAGAGACAGCTTTTTCCAGTCTTTATACTAAGCTAAGTTAACTGTTTGCTAAGCAGACATAAGTAGACATCCCAGTGATTTTAATAACACCCTTACTTTGCATGTAGATTTTCTCTTTGGTCAAAAATTTTGGACTAACGTATGGTAAAAAAGGGAAAGACAGTGGTCCAGAGGTTAGCACTATCACTTCACAGTTAGAAGAAATGGGCTATAGGTGTGAATGGTTGTTTGTCTCTGTGTGCCCTGTGATGAGCTGGCGACTTGTCCAGGGTGTACCCCACCTCTCGCCCAAAGTCAGCAGGGATAGGCTCCAGCTTCACTGTTGTCCTGATGAGGATAAGTGGTTACAGAAAAAGGATGGATGAACATCTTAATGACTTCCCAATGAATTAACTGTCAATAGTCAATGTGCTGCTAACATGAATTTGAGTTTGTTTCCCCAAGACTATGACTATAGCAGTAAGGGGTTACTGCTATGTCCTCGCCAAATTTTCCAATTGTACAAAATTAATAATTAATGCAACACGACTGAGTTTATTCCTGCTCCCCAGAGAGTGAACCCTTGTAATTTTGGATGTTTGGTGAGCTTTCCGAATAGGCCAATCACAATTAGGTTTCTTAAGCACATTCAGGCATTACATATGGCCAATCCTTTGGACTTTAATAACCCCATGGTCCTGGTCCTGCAGTGCCACTGTGAGGAAGTAGCTGTTAAGCCCCACTATTGGTAAAGTAATCATCATGATGTGAGACACTGGATTCAGTAATAGGTCACCATTATTTGACACATCAGTATGTTTAAATGTGGGCTTCTCTTACTACATTTTCAGGTTTCTAACTTGTACAACGAAAAAATACAGAAGAATGATAAGTTATGAGCACCTGGTGTGCTAATTTCCCTTGGGTGCCCCTTATAACCTTGAACTTCCATCTGAACTCCCAAGTTTGGGACAATTCACACAAAGTTTGCACAGATCATTTTTATAAATCTTTATAATTAAGCCAGGGCCTTGACCTTGATCCCAAATAGACTTTTTTTTAAAGACAGCCTGTAATTGACTGTAAGCAATGCACTCATTGATTAACACTTTTTCAGGCAGCATGAAGAAATCCAGTATATTTTAGTTGGATGCTGTCCGTGTAGGTGTTTTAACGCCTCAGGGTTTGAAATTTAATATTGCTTTCACTAGGCAATGTGCTCTTGAAAGATTGCTCAGCATTTCACTGTCAAGCTTTGACATATCAAATTCTGTCAATAGAGATATCCATTCAGTGTCCATGCCAACATCGGAATTGATTTTATCCTCTTCAGTCTTAGGAAAGGTGTAGCTTTACATTTAAATCTTACCTAGTGCAACTTCAAACGTCACATTGAGTCTTGCTGTCAAGACATAGATATAAACACTGTAGTCTACAAGAATGAAGTTTTAAGAGTGTCTGCAACAGCTGCATGGTTGACTGAAGAACTTGTCAGGTAGGTTCAGATCGCCACAATTCTCAAAAATGATGACCATATTCAATCCCAGTGTGGGATCCATGTATGACCATTTTGTATTTCTGTTTCACTACAAGATTAGAGCATCTTATTAATAGTGCCGGTTGCTTCTTTCTTGACATTGATAGCACCTGAATCTGAGGGTTGTTTCATCATGGTTTAAAGTAGCACGTTGACAGCACTGCAAGATAAGAAATTGTGACAGATGATTCTTGTCAGTTTATGCATTTCATACCCCAATGTCCACTACAGAAAGTGCAGAATCTTGTTCTTTTATCTGCCCAATGCTTGTCTTCATATGCCAAGCGCTACTTTTTAAATTGATGGGGATAGAAAGTGAAGGAGTCTTGGCTTGTACTGTACGAATCAACAAAACAACATACTGGCATTTTTGTGACCATGATAAAGATGTTGAAGCCTTTTTTTTAAGAGTTCGGTAACATTTTCAGTGTCTTCCTACAGAACATTTGTTTCAGTACAGTTCATTCAACAACTTATTTGTTTAAACCATAGACTGCATAAAACATGGACGTTTCTGTGGCATGACCCACAGGTTTCTGAAGAGCTATTGTGAAGCACAAAGTGTGGTGGCTCTGGTCATTGCCATCTTGGCAGTCCTGCCTCTGCCAGTCTAATCCAAAAATGGGCAAAGACATGGAGTGTGGGTGGATATGAGGTGGGTTATATATGGAAAAAATGGCCTCAGTGTAGTTGTTATGAACAGGGAAATTAGCTATAGAGACCAAAACTATTTTGTGTACCACGCCATTTATTTTTGCTGTGTGGTTGGACATTTTAATATTGGAGCTTATCGAGACTGACTCGTTTTGGATCCACCCTCAAGTGGAAACATAAGAACTGCAGTTTTGAAATTCTGCATCAGATGGTTTCATTTTCTGATTCACCACTGTGGTTAAAATCAGATTACACAAATACATCTCAATTAGCATATGTTTCTAAAATGTCACATAGGGATCTTTTTAACATCTACAAAGATAAACTGTTTAAATGTTCCAAAGGCTCTGTAATCTGTAGGCGGACTGTCCACACAAAGTGTCACCTATAAGTTTTGTTGATAAAAATAGGTGCAAACATGCATCACTTTGTCCTGATCAAATAAATCTGGACAGGTATGCAATATTCCCCATGTATTATTCATAATTTAGATTCCTTTAAAATACGAATGCATCCCATTTATATTCTTCATATTCCCAGTTTTTCCTTTCTTGATGCTATTGTGTCCCATTGCATCTGTTGCCCTGGACAGTGCATTAGAAGTGGGTAAGACAGGTCTTTTGAAGATGAGAGAAGGGCGAGAGAAATTTAAGTTAGAGGAAGCGTTAATAGGGCCCGGTGGCCATGTGCCTGGTGCCCTGAGTGGCTTTGATCCCTCCTCTCCAAATCCAGCAGGCTCCAGCCAGGGTGCCGACAAGAGTAATTTCCTGGTTGGGATGGAGGGAGGGGGGTGAGAGTGCTGACAGGCCAAGAAACCTACTGAGACTTGTGCTTTAAAAAGATACGCTCCATCACCGATCACACAAGGTGATTATTTGAGCTTGAACTCAAAGAGGAATGGGCTGGTTCTAAAATCCAGCTGGATGGAAACTGGCTGCAACTAACGATTAGCGTTTAATCTGCTAGTTATTTGCTTGACTGACTGATTAATCATTTAGTCTGTAAAATGTCAAAGACATTATGTACCAAGGGTACAATAACATACAGTAAAAGAAAAGCAGCTAATACTATTGATTGAGATTAGAGATTAATTTATGTACTGTACTTATCTTAATGTCCTAATTTATGTATGTTTTAGTCTGTCTACTTGTCCTACTGTATGTCTTTTTGTAACGTTATATTGCACAAACATTACACTCTTTTAAATGTATCAGTCAACTAATGTACTAAAAAGGTAAACAAAACTGAAATAATGAATTTGTAGCTTATTATGTGTTACTTATATGGGTTGTCTTCAGCTAGAGCTCAAGCGGTTTATCAAGCCTCAGTTTCACCCACGATCCACGTCGTTGCCCATTTGTAGATCAGCCGTGACGGAGGACTGCCAAGATGGCGGCCAGAGCCACCACACTGAGCATTACAACCACTCTTGAGAAACCTGTGGGTAACGTCACACATATGAAGTCCATATTTAATACTTTCTGTACTTTCATTTACCTGTATGTTATTGTCCTCATGATTTGGTTCATACACTGTGTTTTAAGCCCGTTCTGTCCTGACTCTGGTTCATCACAGAGAAAAACAGGCACCGCTTCACTTCCTTTGATGTGTGATCATTAGTCTAATTAATGTTGGTGCTCCTTGACTTCTGTGAAGGGTTGGACTTAGATAAACAGGTAAAACAAGTTCATTCCAAGGGACAAAGAAAAAGGGACTTAGTGTGCAGCATGACTTAAAACAGTACTGGATACAAAGCAATTATAAAACAGGACTGAGCTGTAAGCTTATTATTTTCTGTATGACTTGGATCAATGTATTGATATTGGAATTACCATTTTTTCCTTGTTTGGGTTGAATGTGCTGAAGCTGCTCATTCTGATCTGACATTCACTTTTTAAAGCTGTGACATTCCTCTGTATGCCATGTGTGTGTATTGTCATACAGTAGCAACCTAAAAACAGAAGGAGAGAGAAGTATTTATTATGCGTTGGTAAAGTGTCTGTTATTTAATTACATGTTCTTATGCAAGGGGGGAAATAGCATGGTGCGGTGTAAATAAAATGTTAAAATAACATTTTACCATTAAAATTCTCCTGAGGCAGTGGAAGTGCAAGCTTGATCACCCAGCTATTAAAAACAGCATTCCTCTAATTTAAATTTATGTATTTCCAGCAAATGCTTAAATATCTTAATGATAAGCTGTAGCTGTTTCCCAAAATGCCAATATTAATAAGTTCTTGTGGATTGCTTAAAAAATAATGACATGTCTGTGGGTGATTTCACCGGGATTCATTCTGTGATGCTGCTGCAGCATCAAAAGAAATCTCTCACCCGGTGCAGAGTAGGACAGCAAGCCCCATCTGATTGTATTCCAGGTGGATCTCACTCAACTGAATACAAAAGAAGTACAACTCAGCATGTGTGCTTTGATAGACGTGCATGTTGGTAAGAGGAACTCCAAAGGAGCGCATTTTACATTTTTTTTTTTCCAGCGGCCTCCTGTGAAGATCTTGACAGGATGTATGCATCCTAGAAAACAGCAAGAAAATCTCCTCCATGGCATTTCTGATTTATTACCTCTGCCAAGGAGGTTACAGTTCCTGAGCCGTTTGTTTTTGTGTTTGTCTGTCAGCAGGATTAGGGAAAATGTCCTATCACCCATATATTTATTGTGAGTGATACAGAGCAATCTATTGGTGCTTAATTGTGACATAATGTTGGTGCCAGTATTTGAGATGCTCTGTGAACTAGCTCGCTTTTCAGAATTACAGGCCCCGTAACACCATTAATCCATTCAAGTCAAGCTTTATTTGCAAAGTAAGCTTTATGCGAGGCCCTTTACAGTCAGAGTAAAGGTGCTGCCCTGTTTAGTGCCATTAATGAATTTTCATATTAATTAATCTATAGGTAAATTAACCGTGGAAATAAAGACTGATGAGCATCTAAATGACTTAATTACTTCACAGGCCTCCACATTTAATCTCCATGAAAGCTAATAGAGAGTAATTTATAAGGACGTACCTGCTGCAACACACTCCATGTATAATATACAAGTATTTACTGATGTTACTGAATCGTGCTCTGTTGTGGATGATCCATGTCAAACGGTGTAAAATCCTTCTTTCTCATGTTTCCTCAGAGTCATTTACATATAACTGAGGCATGAGGAAAGATACCCTGCATAACAACCAGTACTGGTAGCTGACATAGTTTGACAAAGGTCACAGACTGCTCAGTGCTCCTTTAAGTGGTGTACTTTCATACTGGAGGCCATGGATACGACCAGTATTACAACAAAAAGTTCATCTACAATTGCAAACCTTTTGTTGATGCCGTGCAAGGACACCTCGAGTGAAAAAGAGAATCAATTTTTATAAAAACCAAATGTTTGTGTCCTTGTATAAAGAGATTGTCAAAGAAACAGATTAGTGGACAAACTGATGACATCAAAAGATGGAACACAAGCTTTATGAGCTTTTCCGTGCAGAAAAACAGCAACTTTCAATGACAGATTACGCTTTTAGATTGACAAGGATTGTAGTCAGCAGGATATCCAAGTACTTCTTATGAGCAGCTGAAGGTCGCGAATTGGATAAGACCAAAAAGCAGTCTTTGGGGGCTTACAAAGGATGTTGCATAAATGTGCATAAATGAGGGAAGTCAATTTATCAAGTTAAAAGTTCACTTATTTATATAGTCTTATTTAAAGTCTCAAAGGACTTGCTTGTTGTAATATGCATGATGGTATTTGAATATTCAGCAGACGCAGATCTACTAACTTGGGGAGCTATGTAGTGTATGTAGTATTTTTCTTTCTTCTGTGGTTAAAGAAAAAAGGAATTTTTTTTTTTCAAATGACGCCAGCTTAATGCTAAGTATAATGAGTGCACAGCTTAGACCAGAGTGTGTAAGAAAATGTACTACTTTACTTTAAATGAAACCAACAAGACTAGACAAAAAAGGACATTTATCATTTGATGCTGAAATGATTTATCAAACTGACTGGTCAACAAATAATTACTAGACAACAATTTTGCCAACTGATCAATTGTTTTGATTATTCAACAGAAATGCCAAACATCTGCTTATTCCAATTTCCCAGATGTGATCATGTGTTGCTCTTCCTTCATGCTTGCTTTTCATATTGCAATTTGCACACAAAAATGTGTGTTAATATCAGGTGTAAATGCCCACTGGACTCAGTTGCAGTTCCTCAGTTGTAGTCAGAATGCTATTATTGGGTGTCGGTTAGCTCAGTTGGTAGAGCATCCGCCCCATGCACAAAGGCTCAGTCCTTGCCGCAATGACCGGGGTTCAAATCTGACCTCCGGCTTTTTCCCGCATGTCATTCCCCATCTCTCTCTCCCCACATTCCTGTCACTCTTCAGCTGTCTCTGTCAAATAAAAGCTTGAAAAGGCCAAAAAAATATCTTTTAAAAAAAGATAAAAGAAAAGATGCTATTATTATGTCAGACCACATCTGGAGATGGTCTGGGTGGCATTATGATTGGTTTTCAGCCAGGTGTGAATCTGATATCTGTACAGCTTGGCCATGTTTAAGAAAAAATAATCACCCTAACTCCTCCTTTTTGGGCTTTCTCAACCTCCTGGTCAAAAAGCAAAACATAAACCCCTCTATCAATATAAAAAACAGTGTTTACTTCATACATCAGTACCAAATCACTGATTATACCCCAGACACATCTTTTTGTTGACAAGTCCGCCAACATAGTTTGCACATTGAAATTTAATCACAATGCGTGCAGAAAGACAAGAATGCTTATTCGTTCTGGGCGTAAATGCAGAGGCCCATGATCAGGTAATTATCCAGATCATGTGCACACTGTTTATCGTCAACATTTGTGAATGTAAATGGTGTAGAAATACACCAAAGGCTGCATGGTGAAGGATCTTATGCTGTCTTTGTGATTGTAGAGACCTTTGCTGGTCTCTTTCAAACAGAGACATAGCAACATGGCAGCTGATGGGATCCTAATGCCTACGTGCACGTACTATGTCATGTGTCAGTAACATGCCGGTAGACCCGATCATTTTGTTCCAAGGAAGATGGAGGGAGCTACCCTACATGCACGAAGATAGCTAACAAAAACAGGTATTTAACATTTGCAATTAAGTTATACGGCTATTGCAATATCTGCAAAGCCAAGGTTTCGAGGGGTTAGGGGTTGTTTAAGTCAAGCCTTATGCTGCGTCACACATAAAAGAATGATCCCAGTCTTTAACAGTGAGGCATAGAGCTTATAAAGGAAACTCTGGTATCAGTACTCCCTATAGATATCAAGAATGAAGTCGGATAGGTGCATCCCTAGCCCAAACTTTGCATAAGCTGCTGTATTGATTCCGAACACAATCTATTCTTAGTGTTTGTTAAATGTGTAACATCATTCATACTGTAGTGTATTTTAAGACAAAGTTGTACCCAAAGAAAAGTAATAGAAAGCTTCGCAACCCACAGTATCATCATTCTTTACAAAGCAACTGTTTTAATGTTGGGCTCTTGGAGGTACTGGTGCGTAAGATCGCCTCTCAACATTGCATTAAAGTGACAAATAGTCGTGTAGCTCTTTGGATAGAGCCAGACTGATCTGTTCTCATTACATTACAGCCAAATCACGTTTCAGCCCATCACCTGAATTCTAATCGATCTGGTTCTATCAAACAATGACCTCAACAATCCAGTCAAACAACGAGGATTAGGTCTCTGTGATGGAAGTAAGGTTTCATTTCAGGGGACAAACTATCACTGATTTTCACTCAAGAGTGAATGCTAATGTTGTCAAACCAACAATTCAGGTTTATATTCTTGTATATTTGACAGGGAGCAATAAATGTGACACACAAGTCTGTTACTGTGTGGTAATTTGTCCCTGAGGTTTTTCAAAAATATCCCGGATATATTTTTGTGGTTCAAAAGGATCAGGATCACTTTCTTCTACATTTGATACAGTGCACTTCACAGAAAGACAGAGGGAAAGTTGAATGCTGACACTTCCAGGATACGGCTATTTAGACACTCACACTGTAGATATTGCTACAGGGTGACGGTTGAAGATTCAGTGGCTACACACAACCTTTCCGACATGTTTGGTGCAAAGAATGGATTTCGAACTGCCTTCACATAGCAGTCAGAAAAGTGATGCAGGAAGAGGGCCTGCCAGGTCGCCCGCCAAAGGCTCACAACAGTGGGGATGAGTCACTATGCTGCACAGATACAGTGCAACTTCAGCAGCTTATCATGTGAAAAGAGGACATTACAAACCTTTTCTTTTCGATGACCGGGGGAGAACATTTTCTCCAAGTGCAACAGCAGCAATCCTGCTTTCAACAGACCAGAGGGTTCTACTCAATAAAAAAAAAGGCAAGAATGGATTTTTGAGATCTAAATACTAAATTATCTTGACAGGCCCTAAAAGAGGAATTAAAAGAGCCATTATAGTGCTGAACAAAAGAGGGTGGAGGTTAAAAACCTCCATTATATTCAGTTCTTCCTTCTCATTATCAGTTTGCTTGTAGATCAGTGACTGGATGGTAAAAAACATTTAATTTCAGTGCAAGTTTCAAAGAGACAGTAACAAAAATACTCTTGGGTTGTCCTTTTTTGATTTTTGCTCTCAGGCCATGCAACAGGACCTGAATTACAGTAAATAAGGTCAGAAACGATGGTACTATTCATATTTCATGAAGAAGCACAATGCACCGTAGATGTTACAGAAAGTGTTGGGAAATAGGGGACAAGCTGTTTCCTATTTAAAGGTCAAAACTTTTTGGTTATTGTGCAGGTTGATGGCTTTGGATTATTTTTTATTTTATCCCTTTTTCTATAATTCTGCCTTGTCAGAGCTATTACGGTCATCACATTGGTCTGGTCCACTGGGTAATAATAGCAGCACTTACTTCAGCTCGACAAGGACAGTGCAGTCTATTGAATGTCACTGTAAGTCTTAAAAGCAAAGAATAACTTATTTGCATGTGAAAGAGATCTTCTGCATGTAGAAAACTGAAATACCAGCGAAAGCAAATGAAATGTGGTTGCATGTGTACTCTGTTAATCGTTTTGAAAATTCAAGTGACAGCACGGTACAATCCCGCAGACTCACTGCAGTTGCTCTTGTTAGCATGTATAATTCAGCCAGCCACTCACCTCGCTGCCAAAACAGGGAAATTCTCCCCGATTTTCATTTAAATTCGTTTTGGAATTGGTGGCCACTCGACTGCTCGAACTGACAGACAGAACTGCCAAACTAGAAGCTGTGCTTTTATGTGGCCAATTTCCTTCTCCCTGGAGAAAAATGAGCCGAAGAATGCATTGAAGGTCAAACTAGTATCAGCAAAAGAAAGACTAAAATAATGATTGCATTAACATGCAGCTGGGGAGCTGTGTGCTCTTTAAAGAGTTCCAGGGAGGGAGGTATTACAATGGTGGGCTCCTTTTGTGTTCTCCCATCACGCTTGAAGGGAAGCAACACACACAAAATAAATCTGAAAATAAATTCACGCTCTCTGAGGCACACATGCTTTGCAGCTACGGTAGATAATGTTATAATATGTGGCAACATACAAGGAAACGTGTATATGGGATAACTGTTTGTGTCACATTCAATTTTGATTTATTGTGATTTATTTTCACAATGTTAATGGTTTATTTCTGCTTGGGTGCACTTCCATTTTTCTGGCTTTTTTTTGTTGTTTGTTTGTTTGTTTTGTTTTCCTCTGTGATATTTTCATCTAAATAAATCTGTTAAGCTATTCTCCATCAAAGACTGTCATAACACAACAGCGATTCAACCTGAAAAGATTTCATAAAAGCATCATTATTTATAACACCTGGTCTCTTGTAGAAAAACTATGACAGACAAATAACTGCATTTTTTAACACTTTTCTGAGGTTCTGAGGAAAGTTTGAGATCAGTTTGCCATCAATATTTAAACACACGAAAACAGATTATTCTGAAAACAAGTAACGGGAATATCCATGCTTAAAGGCAATTTGCATTCAGACATTGAAGTCCAACATATCTACAACACAAACAGTGGAAAATCCGGGAAACTTTAACTAAGGTGACACAATAAGTCGGGATTGTAGAATTGTAGAATAAGTTGTATTTTTGACAGAAGGAAAAAGTTGAGGGATAACCAAATTAATTCAGATTCACTTTTCAGGGGCAATGAATGGTTATACTTATTTTCGCAGTAGTCCATCTGTGAATTTTTGTCTGCTTATCCAGGGTTGGGTCACAGTGGCAACAGAGTAATCGTGGTAGTCCAGATGTTTCTCTCCCTAGTAACATTGTCCAGCTCCTCCTGGGGGATCCCGAGGCGTTTACAGCCCAGATAAGATATATAATCCCTCCAGTGTATGCTGGGTCTACCCCGGAGTCTCCTGCCAGTTGGACATGCCCGGAAAACCTCCAAGGGGAGACACCTCAACTTTTGATAAAAAGGAAGTCTGGGATCCACACCCTATCTCTAGCCCAGCCACTCTGTGGAGGAAACTAATTTCACATTCACAGGTCATTTCTGACCTAATCCATTCTTTCACTCACTATTCAAAGCCCATGACCATAAGGCTGAGGGTTTGAACAGAGATCGACTTGTAAATGAATTATAATACAAGAAGAACTCCATGAGGAGCTTTATGGCAAAAGCATTCTGGCTCAGTTCCTTCTTCACCACAACGCCCAGTACAACACCTGCATTACTGCTGACGTCACACCAATACACCCTCACTCATGAACAAGATCCCAAGGCACTCGAACTCCTTTGCTTCCGTTCATCAAACCTTATTTCAATAAAAGCCAAAAAGGTAAACCTGCTGGTGGTGCTACAGGAAAAAGCATCATCCTTGTGGGACCATGAACCATGAAAATTTCAGGACAATCCATTCAATAATTGTTGAGATATTTGAGTCTGGACTGACCGACTTACACTGCCATCCCAGGAGTCCTGAAGCCCTACAGCACAAAAGCAATGCATTTTATGTTCCCAGTTTATTCAACAAGACACACTAAATCCAGTGTTGCCAAACAGAGCAAGACCATAAGATACTGACACTCAAATGTAATCCAAAGAAAATCTAAAGACTAATCTCTTGGTAAGTATCCCGAAGGAAAACCATCAAACTGACCACTTAGCATAAATGTAAAAGACTCCAGCAATTATTAAAGGAAGAATAAAATTCACAGAGATGTAAACAAGGCCAACCCTCTGGAAAATAATAGACTTTATTTTACCTGTTATTATTTTAGTCACCTTATTCAGAGCTGTCAGTCTCACAGCCGCTACCAGATTAATGTTTTATTGAGATGTTATGGCTGAAATGTTTGCAAGCAGTTGATTAACACATCTAGAAGACACAGAGCAACATTGGCATTCATCTGGAGTCAAGTTTGTGTCCATGTTTGAGTGATCAGTGCTAAGCCCAACAGCCATTCTCCTTTTAGCCTTGTTTTGTCTCAACAACCTCCAGACAGAAATATCTGTATTTCACACTCATATTCTCATTCCTACTCAGTCAGCGTTCACCCTCAACAAACTGACCAGCCAGTTACTGAGGCTGCTGTGTAGTATTTTTATCAGCTCCTCCAGAGCATCATTAAAAGTCCACTGGTTCCAACATACAATATATCACTGTGGGATTTCTTGTTACCGTCATACGATGTGCCTGCCTTTCACCATAGCAACTCGGTCATGAGATTACAGTTTCGTGTGTAATATTTGTATATATTTATGTCACATCACATGGAATACATTTTGCAAGTACCTTATCATGGAATCTTGATATCTTCACAATCCTTGTATTTTTGTTCACTTTGACATGCAGATCAATTTACTTAGCTTGAACAGTAAATGCTTAATAATGAACAAAACCATCCTGGGTTGCCATACAGTATGATTTCTAATATTCAAAGACTTGTTTCAACTGTCCCTAATTATATAAATGACACCTTAAAGATAAAATTGCATGTTCCAACATCAGACATGATGAAGCAGAAAAGAGATGAAATTTTAGAACGTGACATACTTTTAATCGACATTTCCGACTTCGACCCACGCATTGTAGGACAGTGACTCAGACAAGACAACACTGCCTGTTATTTCTGTGTGCAAGTGTGCATTCGGGGGGGGGGGGGGGAGCAAATCTGTGTGAGGATTCTGTGTTTCAGTTGTAGTAGAAATAGCCTCGAGTTTGCAAGATGTAAGACTTCATTTGCAGGGGAGGTAAGACTTTAGGTCATGTTTGTCACAAATGTCACTCCAAATCACAGCTGCGGAGAGAAAATTGATCTGGGTATGTATTTTGCACCTCAGGCCAGTTTTGACAAAGTAGACCCAAGAGCTGATTCACTTCTTTGAAAAAAAAAAATCTAATCTCTAGCAATACTATAAACTGTGGCAGGACATTGCATTGAACATATTCAGCACCACTGTTTATTATATTGCTAATTGTGTAAATAAATTTAAAGCAGGTTTAGATGAATACTGCTTGAATAGATGAAATTGAAAAGCTTCACTGTGGAGCACTAGCATGAAGCAGTTTGGTTTGGCTTAAAGTCTCTTCATAATGAACACAAAACTGGTTTGGCAAAAGAGAGGCAGCTCTGAACTCAAACAATGGAGGAGATTGCAGTGGAATAAGAGAAGAAGAAAACAGCTCCTCTTTCTACAGGCGGCATTGGATCCAGTTTGAGAGAACTGATGTTTCAAGGAGAGAAAATCCAATTTCAAAATACAAGAGAATCTGCTTTTGTCAGTTTTTAATATTGGGCAGAAAATAGATGACCCAAATTAGCAATGGCCTGCTGATGCACTTCCAGCTTTGAGTTGGCTTAACTGTCTCCCTGAAACTTTGCAGCCCCTTGTGTTATACAATAGATAAGGCTGTATAGATAAAGGATAAACTGAAGTGAATTTGAACTTAACGCTGCATTAATTGATTGTTCTGGTCAGCTGGGGGCAGCTGAACAAGTTGGAATCACCTTCTAAAGAGGTAATGTTGAATGTGTCAGTTTCTCATTTACACATTCAGCAGTATTAAATTGGAGTTTTGGTTCTTTTTCGGATACATTTCTGTTCAATATCCACTTTGCTTTTGGTTTTCATCAACTCAAGAAAAAAAAAAGTTCCTCTGAACACAGTTCTAAGAAGAAAGAACAGAGTTTACGGGCCTTAAGAACCAAAACTAAAGCTAAAAGAAGCTAAAACCCTACACAGAGCTGCTAAATCTCTGTGGTTTAAGAGTTTACCCTCTTATGTAACTGTCATTTAATCAATTTAATTTAATTTTGATCTTTTTGAAACAAAAATATGTAGTTTTACAAAGTCTAATGCACATTTTCTTCTTTGGCATCTTATCCACAATTCAGATTTCAGTAACTTGCCTCTGTTTTGCTCAGACAGATTTAAAAATATATATACATACAATAGACAATAAAAAATGCAGCAGGTTGTTTAAAGCTCAGCCACCTTGGGTGTGTTTAAAGAGAATACTGTATTCACAATGCCACGGAGATCTATGGTGTCAACCAGCATGACCCCTAAAAGGTTCTGCACCTCTTCAGGGCAGGTGAAATGGGAAAAGAAAACAGCTGCGACTGCTGCTTATGGAGTGTAAAAAGAAAAAAATAAAACACAAAGAACTATTTCTGGGATGCATTACACACACACACACGAAACCAAGTACAGATAAGAGATTACAATGAAAAGAAAGAAATGTGTTTTGATTCATAACCTTCAACTGAATCAACTGTTGCAGCAATCGTGTTGTAAATTCACAGCTGATACCTCTGGCGTCTGTCACCATTGTTGAGCTTGTTCTATTGTGAAGCGGTGCTATTATTTTTGTTGTAGTGTTACTAAGAGCAGCATTTAGTTGGAAATGTATGAACTAATGATGTTGATATACTGATATACTTGTGGGAGCCAATTTCCTCATTTCAGATTCAGATATTATGAAAATTCTATCTTTGTCGCAACATTAGATATTGAGTCTATTATCTTATTTGTGCTTAGTAAATGAGTTTATTGTTATATTTGTCTATGGAAATCCATAGGCCTGGGGCTACTCCTCTTTTTTTAACCATGTTTTGCCTTTATGGGGTTTTTGACTGTAGTTAATTTGTCAGCTTATTAGTTTATATCATGGAATCCCTTTGGTTTGTTTCTATAGCAAATAATTGAGGCTGTTGTACAAAACAGGCTTTGTTTGAGGTTGATTTTTTAATCATACATCG
Source organism: Protonibea diacanthus (assembly GCA_028641955.1). Lineage (NCBI taxonomy): Eukaryota > Metazoa > Chordata > Actinopteri > Sciaenidae > Protonibea > Protonibea diacanthus. Next base: position 15,513,187 of record CM053990.1, read on the forward strand.
GATCTCTATTGTCTTTGTTTGGACTGCAATGGAGTGAGCCTAACTGCATATATTATACCTGGAGCTGCAAGGCAAGTTTGATGAATAGGATTGCCTTCACAGAATTTTTATCACGACACCACACTTTTAATTATTAAATTAAACAGAATAAAAATCTAAAACAACCATTTGCTATGAATGAGGGGGTTAAGTGCTGATTTCATTTAATCTAAAATTCAAAGATTAATTAAACATAATTGTCTTTAAAACTGCACTAATGATATACTTGATTTTATAAATAAATCAAACTTCCTTAGGTACTGTAAAGGAGTCTGAATTGTCATCCAGCACTATTGCTCCTCTGAGATTAGATTGTGAGCCTATTTCAGTTAATTATATGGTTATCAGACCCACAAAATCCCCTCCTATGGATCTCATTTCCAGCAGCTGTTTATAAGAGATATAAAAAAAGCTCTGATAAATGGACTGCACCAAGTTGGCCAAATGTGTAAATAAGCAGCTGTTTGCGAACAAATGTCCCCTTGTTGTTCCCCTTTCTTTGCTGTGTGTCTTACATGTTGTCAAAAAATGTTTAATATAGTTTTAAGTTTAACTTCATTTCGGTATAACCCACGGAGAAAATTTGGATTACATCCAGCAAAATGTGCCTCAGATTGAGAGGCCTGAATCCTGACTTGGTATATTATACCTCATTATATTATGGCTGAACTGATAAAACAAAACTTACCAGCTCATCAGGGGAAGTAAAAGTAAAACAGTTAGATATTTTTGACTGAACGCTGGCTGTTCAGTAACCCAATGCCCAATCCTTCTTATTAAAAGTTATAATACAATTCTTTTTTAGCCATCTGAAAGCTTGCTTTATTGGTTATTTGGGGAGGAGAGAACATTTCAGAGCTATTACCATCACTCAAAAAAACAATGCAGAGCCAATTTTCCACTTATGACCTCCACTGTGTATCCTTTGTTAGTTTTTTGGGGGGTTTCTGGGGTGATTTAAGAATGCAGAACAAAAAAACAAACCACAAACCGAAAAAAAAGGCTCTGCTGTGGGTCTTTAAAAATGACATGAACCCACATCTTGAGAAAGATTAATGACTTCATGATTTATCAAAGACCCTCACTTGGACAACAAATCATTATAGTTTATGAATATGTATAAGGCTAAAGGGTTTCAAGTAAGATGCTCATGATACATTATTAATGACTTAAAAGCGTGCATGAACTGTTAACTGTACATTATGTTTAAGTATTATTTAAACCCTTTACTATCTTATGCTGAAGTATTTTAAAGTTTGGTTGTATTGTTGTTTTTCCTGTTTCCTCCATTAATGACTATTTTAACATAAAAACACCAAATGTAATATTTATATTTGAAATAGTTTAGGCCCCAAAAGAAGAAAAATGAAATGATTAAAACTTACATTTAGTCGATGTCCCCACAGTATTGCATTACAGGAGAATACTGCTGTACCCATTTTTACCCCCAAATATCCTTTGATTTTTAATTTGCTTTACAGTCTAGAAAAATGCAAGTGACCCTCCATTATTGAACCAAGTGTGCTCTATTAAATATTTTGGGAACTCATTTTTATTCAAACCCTCAGAAGACCCTCAGTGGTTAGAGTGAACTGGTTTGTGATTTGTCAGTATGTTCAGCTAATATTCTGTTATCCAACTCCAGTAGCGCTAACCCTTGACCAACCTTTGGTTACTATTCTGAAGTTTTAAGAAATAACTTTGCCAAAGCAACACAACCTGTTCCTGTTTAAGGCTGCACAGATTTTGATGCTAAACTTCCAGTTTCGTATACAGATGACTGGTCTTTTCTTATATTCTTATTTAACTGTTGCTCAGAGGGAACCGTGTCTCTTTCTGCCCTTTTCAAGTCTGGTTGAACCATTGCACCATTGTGTTTTGTCAATGTGCAAAGGATTACTGTACTATTGACTGTACTGAATCAAGTTTTTGGCATTAGATTCCAAACTTTTGAATGGTATTATAAATTTTTCTAACTTTACTATACCTTTTATGACTTTAGAAGAATACAAGTAGAGCTTTGGGTCCTTGTTAGTCAACACAGACTGCAACAAGTCAGAAGACTAGGGCTCTGGGGCTCTAGAAGCCGGTAGAGCAAAATATATTTAAAATATGATGATGAGAGGAATATGTCAAGGCTAAAGCTTCATCTACAATCCTTAAACACAACATTTTATTCTCCCTCGAGTCATTAAACCAAACACAGAGCTGATCAAAATGAAAGCAAATGGGAAAAAAATACTGCAGGACACATGTATATGCGTGCATGCAAGAGTATTGCAGAGACTCACATTTAAGCAACTCCCTTACTAGTATGTCAGCCACAATCGATAACGGCCCCAATCAATAACAGCCACGATCAATAACCACGTATAAAAAAAGCTTATACAATTCAAGATGCATTCTTTTCTTTAAATCCCTTTATTTATTAACAAGTGGCGTGAGCTATGTTAACAGCACACACATACTAAATGACAGTGTTTAAACTGTAATTAAACAAAATAACATCAGTCAAAGCTGCTCCGGCTATTACGCGACCTGTTGTCAATTCTACAATCCAATCATCCACAAGCCAATCAAATTCGCAAGGTTGATAACAGTTATTCAGAGCAAATTACAGGCATTTTTGAGCAATATTAGGTGAGACAAACAAGCAGGGAGCTAAAAACAAAGCGTAACCAATTCCCCATAACTCATTTAAAGCAATTTCGAAAACAGCTAGGGCTGCAACTAATGATTGTTTGGTCTCTGAAGTGTGAGAAGATAGTTAAAAGTTTCCCAGAGCTTGAAGTGACCTATCCAAACTGTTTGTTTGGCCGGGCCAACAAAAATCCAGAACCCAGATACTGGAAGAAGACAAAGAAAAGCAAAATATCCCAAATGATTACTGCTTATTGTAAATGGACTGTATACCTTACCTACTGTCTAAAGCGCCTTTCTAATCTTCCAGCCACTCAAGGTGCTTTTCCACTACACATCACATTCACCCATTCATACACTGACAGCATTGGCTGCTATCCAAGGTGCCAACTGCTCATCAGTTTGGAAGCTAATCAGTCACACACATTCACACACCGATGTTGCAGTTTGGGAGCGATGTGTGGTTCAGTACCTTGCCCAAGGACACTTTGACGTGCAGACAATCATCTGATTAGTGGACGATCTGTTCCACCCTAAAGTAGAGCCACAGCCGCCTTATCGAAATAGTTGCAGATTAATTTTCTGGTGATCGATCGATCAAAGATTAGACTAAACAACAGACTGAAGTGTTGCTGCTTTTTAAGCATATTATCATAGTAGCAGAAAATAGGAAATAAGCATTATAATGATTGCTTTTCTCCGCCTCTGATTGGCTTGTAGTCATCGCCTATGTTGGTTAATGTTAAGGGAAAGGTGGGATTAGGGTTGGCTTTAGCCAGTAAGGGCCAGAATACAAGCAGTGGGGCTCACAATAACCCATGGAGAAGTAAAGAAGCAGTCACAGGATTGGGTGTCATTTAGCTCAGTCGCTAGAGCATCTGCCCCATGTACAAAGGCTCAGTCCTTGCCGTGGCAGCCCAGGGTTCGAATCCGACCTGTGGCTCTTTCCCGCATGTCATTCCCCATCTTTCTCTCTCTCTCCACATTTCCTGTCACTCTTCAAGCTGTCTCTATCAAATAAAGCTTGAAAAGGCCAAGAAAATATCTTTTTAAAAAAAGCAGTCACAGGAGAAAGATAGACAGGCTCTTACTGCAGTTCGGATGAACACAAACTTCAAACATGTCATCAAGGTAAACAAAACCTTTTCTTGTGCTGTTACTTTTGTATGGAAAATAACTCGCACTCTGATCACAGTGCAGTTATCTTGTATGGATGCTCTTTAGAAGTCAACAGCAGAGGAAAATCAACACCCAGAGGACACACAAAGAGAATGCCTGCTTATTTTTGCCCATTTCTTTACTCCTGTGTCACTTTACATATTCTGATTACACCATTCGCTTGATTTTGTGAGACTGCAGATACACTAGATGGCTATGTCTGGCAAGGAATCCTCACCAAAGGCGCCCACAAACCAATTTGCCACCGCAGCTCTGTCGGCTGCTGCTGTCACACTGCCTCCACCTCCTCAACCTCCATCTGCTGGTTTTTGTCATCCAACCAGGCCTATGCTCCTGCCTGTGGCATCTGGTTTATCTTATTGGTTTATGTAACTGGAATAACACTCAAACAAATGTCGACTCGCCCCTATTATTTGTACCTACACAGCGTTTCACATGGTATGGAAATCAACAGAAAGGCCATCTCCTGCATCTGATTTGTGTTGTAGTAGCCAGTGGGGGATTTTAATTGGGAACCCCTTAAAGAACTGAGTCAGTAACAACAAACACAACTGTATTTGTACGTTGCTGCAAGACCACAGATAATCCAGTGAACCAAAATGAAAGAAGTCTGCATGCTCAGCAAAACCCTACCTGAGAAAACATTAATAATACACTCAAGATTTATCAGTTTTCTGGCTGCGAGAAAGATTCTAGGGCAACACACGGCAGCTTTTGTATCCATCATATGCAAAAACACAATTAATGGAAGCTCCATCCAATAAACTGTGAAAGTCAGTGTTTTACCTCCAACCAGACATGCAGATACTTGTAAATGCTTTGCTACATTATTGATGTTCTGATGGTTACATAGTTCACTTCATTTCTCCTTCTTTTATTAGAGTTTCAAAAATGTGCTTCCTATCTTTACTTACCTCCTCGCTTTGTTTTTAATTTTCCATGGCAAGTACGATACAACATGATGGAGAAAAATGTCTCCACAACTGAGAAAAGCAACACGGTATGCTAACATTTTACAATTTTACATGTTGATACATGCCGCTGGGCCGATTTCCCAGGAAAAAGTCTTTGGTGGAAGAACAGGAAATGATGCATTTTATGTTTCTGGCAGGAACCAGCATGGCTGCACAGAAAAAGAAGCAGGCGTTATCAACAGAAAAATAACATCAACAAGAAAACAAAGACACGAGAAATCAAAGACGCAGGAGATCAGGAGCAGGAGATTGTGTTCATTCCATGAGTTTCTCAGGTGAAGAAAACTTGGCGCATATAATTCTTTTGTTGTGAAGCACTTTGAGCTGCATTTTTTATATGAAAGGTGCTGTACAAACAAAGTTATTACTACAGCACCTCAATATAACAATACGAATTAGCATAATGATGCATGATTTCCACACAGCTTAAATCTAACAATTTCCTATTAGTTCTAAAGCTGAGCTGGGAATAAAACCTATTAGTGAAAAGATGCTCAGCCCTTTTTTAATTGAGCTACAATAGCAACATCCCTCTACATCTGACTGTCTCATGATGCTAACGAGCTCACAGCTAGGCCTGTATCCTTGAAAAGGGTGCCAATCAGGGAAGCTGAGCAACTGAGCACTGCAGGAGCTCTCCTGCTCAGGTCTGAAAAACAGCTTAGTCTTTGATGAATAAAGACGATTGTAAAAGTTAAAGACAGGGAACTCTGATAACTGCAAAACACAGCATGATAGGTTGTGTGCATTTCCCCCTATCGCTGCTTTGCTCCAAAACACACCAACAGATCTTTTAGCTTTTTAGAAAAGACACTGGGGAACTGGATTTACCAAAGTCATGCTGATCTTCTTCCAGGACAACCTTTCGAGTTTTATTAGGTTTTAGAATTTTCCCAAAACATTGTAAATCATTACAAATGCTGCAAGGTCAGACCGATTTTTAACTTCAGTGAAGTCAGAGATTGCATCTATTTAACCTGTGTTAATGTTATATCAAATATTTCCCCATACATTTTCAGTTGGGGATTACTTAAATATCAAAAGGTAATTCAAGTCATTACATATAAAGTCCTCTAAATGTCAACAGAAACATATTTTCAGGTGAAAGTTTTTATCTGTCTGATATACAGTCTAGAGGGTGACTGGCATGGAGGGTTTAAAGGGTCAAAACTAGATCTAGAAATACATAATTATATCATAAAATCCTTGAATGAATTAATTGATTGATCGAATATTTAAAAAAGACAAATACAAAAAAAATTCCATGTTGGCCGGGCACTAGTACCACAACTGAGGCTACAAGGTAAAATGATGGAGGGCTGCAACAGCAACGCTGGTCATCCTGCCCATTCTTTGTCAGTCATGTATTTTCTGTAACCACTTAACCTTATCAGGGTCAGGGGTACACCACTGGACAAGTTGCTAGTTCATAACAGGACTGACAGATAACCATTCATGCTCACATTCAATTCATTTTTTTGTACCCAGAGTAAAACCAGGTAGACTAAAAAAAAAGAACATGCAAACTCCACAGAAAGTCCCCAGCTGACACAGGCACCAGGAACCTTCTTGCTGTGAGGCAACAGTGCTAACCAGTGATTCAATTTGAAGGCAGTTTTTTTTTTTTTCGTACTTCCAGTTAGGGTTAGCAATACACTGTGCAGATTGAACAGATTATAGCTGCACTAGTACTGTGAATATTACCTCAAGAACTGCTTAAACCAAAAACGTCACCACTGTACATCAGGAATCTCATCCAAACTTGGACAGAAACGAACATCAATCAAGGTTCTTGATTCGCATGTAGAAACTTGCGCATTATCTGTAACTGACATGCCACACATGTCAAATACCTACAAGACTTTCTGAGAGCAAAGCGGTGAAAGTTAACTTGAAAAGTTGTTACCATCAGCTTCCAGCTAGTCTTGTGTAGGCGATAGGGGAGTTTTGATTACCGTCCCCACTCTGTGAACTCGGGAAGGGCTAAGCACAGAGCAGCTACATCCAGACACATCTAGCAATCTGTAAAATTACTTCTGGGCTTTGTGCCCTCATCTGCACATTCAAGACTGAGTGCTGCTATGGCAGCTTAATCTTGATTCAGTCAATCTCTCTGACCTCTTTCTTTCAGCCCTCCTCCTGCAGAGAGGACCTGAGGCTCGACACTTGCAGAAAGATGTGTCAGACAAGGATAGACAGACAGCTGGTATACATTTCTCAGGGATGTGGAAATCAGATTGTCAGACGACCCTGCACACCGCTCCCAGACAGAGTCAGCGATGCCCGGTGGATGATTGCCACACTGGTGAAACACTGAGTACTCAAATGTAAAACAATGAGTGTATATTTAACTGCATCGTTTAAAAAGATGAAAGAATGCAATAAAATTATTGGCGTCTTCGATAGACAACTTCATTCCTGGTTGTTCCAAGATCCAGACTGATCCACGAAAGTGATGAAGCCCTTACCCGACTTACCTGAGGAGATCATCCAGGCTATAAACTCACTTAAAAAAAATCTTTATGGTGAGTTCAACTATGTTTCATGACATTTTAGATCACTTTAACCTCTTTTGGTTTTAAAAGGTGTCCTGTTTCACTTTGTGAAAGATTTATTCATCTTATTATTATATTAAGAAGACCTAAGCTTTCCAAAGATGAGTGTGTATCCAAGTCCAAACAGTGACATTGGAGTGACTGAATGAACTACACACATCTCTACTATCTCCAATTTTTGACTGAACAGCAGCGTCCATGGTTCATTTATTTATTTTAATACGAATTCTGTTCTCAGCTTCACTAGATTTAACTAAACCTTCAGCTTGTACAAATCGCAGGTGCAAATAACAGACCATCACTACGCAACAGCTGGCCCGTCATCCTTCAAATGTCTTCAAGTACCCGCCAGATGTGATTTCAAGGTGTGTTTGTTTTATAGGTGTACACCTCATCTCCATGGTGATCAAGATGTACTGACATCTCTGTGGCATCCATGATTACCATGACAACAGCATAGACTGATGTTGGCCAAGCTGGTGCTGATGTCCCAATGCTTGATCAAGATGTTCCACTCAAACGCTCTCATTAATTCCAGGTACTGTGAGTTTTTCTTCACACAGCGCCGGTGCAGATCAGCGTGAGCTTTGCTGCTAAACGTTTTCAGCTATCTCGACTTGATCAGCCCTGATTTTCATAAGACAGTTTTCTCAACATTTGATCATTGTCTTCTTTCTCAGCAGCAGACGTTTTTCAGTTTTGGATTATACTTAAATGATCTCATGGCGGAGATATTCTGAAGCCTGTTGAGGTGGCATTATGACTAAACATGATGGGCAGAACATGCCATTTGAGTACTTCTCGAGAATCACACAAGTTAGCAGTAGCACCAGAACCTTGGCACCAGAACCAATTGTTGGTCCTATTTTACAGCAGAAGTTCTCATAAGGTTGCTGCCCAGACTTACCTTTGCTAGTCAAACTGGATATACTGCAGAGAATATACTGCAAGTTTTTCTTGACCTGCACAATCCCTTGGTACTAGGTAGGGCAGAAGCATATCCCAGCATACACTGGGCAGAGGAATGAAATTACCAACAAGTCTGCAGTTCACTTGTAGAAGAACAGATAATCACACTTATTAGTGAGCATGAAAACAAAAAGGAAAGAAACTTGGAGCAGAACTCACATCCTAATTGCTGCAACGTGACACAGCTGTTTATAGAGACTTCGTACACTTGTGTTATTCCCTTGTCATTAATAAATTCAAAGGTTAATTGTACTCACCTAATCCACAGGCATGGCAAGGAGGACACCAGCATGAGACAGAAAAAGAAGAAGAAGAAAAAAACATGATTAGCAATATGTTGAAACTAGAAGGAAATTGCTCTTAAAGTCAACATTAATATGCACATTGTTTTGACATTATGTTTAAAAATGTAAGAGGTTTACACATTTAAATATCTTAGGTCTGATTGATTAATTACAGAAAAACATGTCTGTAATCAAGACTTTCAAAGCACCGACATTCAAGTATTCATCAGTTAGCAAACATGAGCAAAGCATCAATTAGCAAAGCGTGAGACAGAGCGCTCGCTGTAAACACTGTGGTGCATACAATAAGCTGCTATACAAGATAAAATCACCATATTTGAAAGATATCTTGGTATTATACAGTATTTGACGATTACATAAACAACACTGGAATCAACATATTTTTCTGTGTATTAATACAAAATCGAGCATTTTTAGTGTCAGTGCAACACAGTTTCTCAGCACGTTTTTGTTGTCTGTTTTTTTTTTTTTTTGTCCTTATTATACCATCAATAGATAGATAGAGATAGCCACTCATGGCAGAATTTTGTTTGGGCATTAGATTGTATTTTTAGAAAATGCTTTGACAATATTAATTGGTTAAATTTGGACTAATAAAACAGAGCAGATAAAAATAAGTGCTTGATGCGGATTTAATTTGGTAACAGCAGCATCAAATGTTTTAAGACATCTGTCAGATGTTAAAATAGGAAACATCAGGTGAGATTGTTAATTAAAGTCATATCATAGACTTTATTTGGTTTAGACTGATGTGAAACCCCAGATCTGCCCATCAGTTTCCCATCACCGACTCCACTGAAACTTTTTTTACTCAGAAGTAAAGACCATTTCTGTAAAACTTTCATGGTTTCAAAGTTTCAAAGTTTTATGCCTTTATCTGACATCCCAGGTCTCAATTGTAGCTAGAATGAAATCCAACTGTAAAACCAGTTTCAGGGTCAAACTAAGTGGCAACCTCTGTCGCTGTGGCGTGAAGCCAATGTGGAAGTGCAAAGAACAGCACTTCCTCGAATGGCTACTTGAGGCTGGCTACAGAACATGTCAGTCTCCATAAACCTGAATATCAGCCCTCATCAGCTCCACCAATGACCCACATCTTTGCCCGTTTTTAGAATAACTAGGAGGTGGCAGAAGCAGGACTGCCAAGATGGGTGCGGCCAGAGCCACAAATTTTGAGCTTCAAAACACCTCTTCAGAATTTCATGGGTGATGTCATGGATACGATATCCATGTTTACACTCTCTATAGAAACAGATCAAGTCAACTCTAGTTCAGAATGTATAATCTAGTCAATAAATGTATTAAGTTGAATATAATGTGTTCATAGATGTAGAGTAGATGTAGATGTAGAGTTCATAGAGTATTTTTAAGTAGTATTTGCAAGAGTTTAATGCAGCAACCCTTTTTGGGACTATACAGTCTAGTAAAAAAAACAAGACAAAAAAGACAAAGACAAAAAAACATTTTGGCCTCATTCAGTCTCATTCATGAAGGTTGATTCTACATTAAATTTTAAATTCGATCTCGAAGACCCGTTATTGGTTTTGTGAACAAGGAAGATCTAACATATCTGTCAGAGAAGCTACTCAGTGAGCTTCAATGCATTCATTTCAGCTAACTTACATAATCTAATCATGTTGTCATGCACCAGAGACTCTGGAAATAAAACATTCTCTATACAACACTTTGGGGAAAGAAAAAAAAAAAAAAGAAAAACAATCAAATGAGAAAGCTCAGGTCGTACAGATGTCAGACATCTGTTGGCATAAATTATCTCAATTCCTGTGTTGACAACTGGTTGGTATCTGCCTAAAAAGGTCAGCGGTGGGAAAAGGGAGGTGTCAGCGTCGTAGTGGTGATGGAGTGGGCCAGCGCAAAGTTCAGGTTCACTTGGACCGAGAATCTTTATGCCCTTATTGACAAAAGGTCAGGGTAACTAACGATCTGTGGGAAAAGGTTACACCTGTCTAACGAATACACCTCATGCTATTTACATAGTCTGCCATCATGAATTACAACTGCCTGTTAAACAAAAGGATGCACACCACTCGTGCATTACATAATATGTATGCTAAATGTTTGCTTGAAGATATGAATAATCCAAATTACAGGATTGATTGTACCACATTTGGAGCATGTGCTAGCCAAATTATACAAAACACTCTGCATGTATTTAATAAACACTAGCTGCAACATGTTCTCTGCTTAAATATTAACTATGCATGATATGTGATGTTTCTGGTGCAGAATGCATTAATATTTGTTGCCTGTGGTCAGATTTAACTTTAAAAATTAATGCCTTAGCAATGCTTTGAAATCACTGTCTGCAATGAGGCAAAGTGGTAGCGGTGGTGGTGGTGGTGGGGGGGCGGCGGACGAGGTGCTGGGCACCAACTGAAGGAAATAGATCAGGCTTTAGAAGTAGAGGCCACGCTCTGCTGATGGTATAAACCACAGCATCCATCCATTTGGAGAGCGTGGACAGGAGTGAACCGGGCGGCTTTTTCTTTTGATGCTTTCAGGTGCAGTGTATCCAAATATTCTCAATCAGCGTGACTTTAGAATATTCAAGTCGAGCTCACGACTCAATGCCGCTTTTCAAAAGTTGTCTCTTCTTCAGAAAGTGAGGATCATGCCAGTGTTATACAAGCTTTTCATCTCCCACATAAATAGACCTAGAGGTATTCAGCTGGAAAACCTTCTCCCCCTGGATTTGTCGCTGAATGTTTCCCCACACTTTCCCCTCTGGCTGAATGAAGAGGAGACATTTTATTTATTTGGCCCATGGACGATAAGTTGTATTCATTTATTTTTGAATATAAAACCAGATCGCTTTGTTGGCATAAATCAAATTCTGCATTCAAAGACTGAGAGCAATGTGACTAAACATTTATCATTCTTTTTAAGTTGATCAGATGGAAGCATAAGTTATCTCTAAGATTTATCTCTTAACTTACATTTGCAGAGTTAGAACACAACTTTGACGACCAGCATTTTTAAAGTGTCAAGTATGACAGGTTAGAGTTAGAAAGATTCAAATATCAGAGCTACGCTATCCAACTATGCACATAGACAGCTCCCGAAACATAACTGTGTCTGAGGGCTAACCTCAGCCTGCAGGCTACAAATTTATAACATTTACTTGTGATACAAACAGGAGGCGTGGAGTTTAAAAGACAGGGAGGGTCTAAACAAAACCTGCATTTTAGGAAATGTATAGGATGTTTTGAAGTGTGAACAAAATATATACCGTCTATGTGAGTGCCTGAAATGCACAGAAGTGCAATAGGAAATTGCCAAAGTGCCCCTTTAACAGTCAAGTCATTTTTATTTCTATTGCCCAAAATCACAACAGCAAAAATCCTCCACAGTAACAGGTCAAGATGAACTGCACACAGCAGCTTGTATTCACCACAATAATCAGTCTGTTGAGCATTTTACCAAATGGATCGCAAGCCAAAAGCTTTTTATATTTATAAATATATTTGGCCTTTTTTTTTTTAGCTTCATTTGACAGAGACAGCTTGAAGAGACAGGAAAGGGCAGGAAAGGGCCGCAGGTCGGATTCGAACCCCGGGCCGCTGCTGAGCCATCGTACATGGGCACTAATCGACACCCCAACAAGCCAAAAGCTTTAACCCTGTCACCGCTGTTGTGTTTGGTTCATCCTTAAATTTTAATTTGTAACTTCCTGTGGAATTTTCCATTGCTGGTAAAATAATGTGAATCTACAGGGTCCCTTCAGTCCTTAGTATGTCAATAATATGATATGACCATGATATCACAGATGGCTAATGCAGCTTTAAAACCTAACGATTGAGGTGTAAGTCCCTAATAATCCATATTGCACAATAAGGCAGCAATGGAAATACATGTTTAATAAAAGGCAAACATGCATAAAACATCCCTGGGGTGTGTCAGCTCAGTAAACAATCCATTCTACTGGTTCCTTCCTCTCTCGTGTGGCAGAAACAAATAACACTATCAGGTCAAATTTGTTGCCTTGTGTCTGAAAAGGGTAATCACTCAACGTGAGTGCAGTTTGGAAGTGAGACACATGGACATGCAAACGGCCTATAAAACAAGCAAAGCAATGGAGGGGAGAGACAGAGCAGGTTTAGAGGTGCGTTTATCTGTAAATAGATGTGATGTTTCTGACCATTACCGGAGAGAAGAACTTGCATCAAGCATACATCTGAAACTTTAATACATTATCAGCTAGACTTGAAGGCTTTGCCACCGATACAATTGGCTCTTATAAAGCCAGCAACGATGATATCAGTGAAGAGCCAGGATGCATGGCGAGCTTAGTGTACGTTCAGAAAAGGGTCCAGTTTTTAATGAGGGTAAAAGGACACGGCTCTCATCTTTTTTTCATGGCAGTGTGTGCATCTGTTGAAAAAAAAAAAAAAAAAGAGAGAGTCTTGGTGATAAACAAGGCCTATCTGGAGGAGGCCTTGCAGCAGTGAGCGGGCCTAAATCAGGCACTGTTGCATAGCAGATAATATGAGCTGCTGGCACTGGGAAAGAGGAGGAGGAGGAGGAGGGGATGTTTGCAGCAGACTGAAGGTAGAATCTGTTCCATGGGAAAGGGGCACTGCTGCTGTTGCTATCGTTGTCCAGCGAGGTCCCTTCATTAGCCTCTGTGTCCTCTGTTTTCTCTCCATGCCTCTCTCAGTGTCCTGTTCACCCTCCACAGAGTGATGGGGAGGGCTCTCTGAATAGCAATAACCCTGGCCAGCATCAATCCATCTTCTACTTCATTAAGGGGGCTGCAGCGTTATTGCTGGGCCGTAATGATTCCACAGATCTCCTTCCCATAGGCTGACTTTCTTAGGCTTTCGGAGATATCATAAAAGAGAACACATAAGATGTGCCAGAAATGTATGTGAATTATTAATTTCCTCAGTCCCTGGAGGAAGTTTGTCTGTGTGTGTGTGTGTGTATGCACGGGCGCACGAGCGCGCTGCTTTATACTTCATACAGGTTGATTCAAAATTTATGTTGCCAGCTCCTTCGGCATTGGAGAGTTATTGCAAAAAAAGTCAAATGAAAGGCCGCCGTATTTGTAATGCGGTTCAGATATACGGCCACTGCTTCTCATTCGCATCTCTGGATGGTAATGCAAAAGAGATGATGCTTTATGCAGACTAATCCAGCAGAAACACATCAACAGAAGCTGGAGGAATGAAAGAACAAGACAGGGTTCGGAGCGCTGTATATACAGACTACGGCAGGCTCATACCCTCACACACACCTGTTTTATGTTAGCTATAAAAAGAAGCTTGGAGTACCCTCCACGAAGCCATTAACAGTCGTGATGTGAATGTTTGCAGGTGTTTTTGGATTTGTTTTGCTCTCATACAGGCGTTTAACTGACCGTGCCATGTGCGGCATTTTTTTTTTTTCAATATTAAAGTATAATTCTCATAATTGCTACATGCTGGCGTAATCACTGTGAATAAAGTGAGATCATTGTAGAGATGATTAGCAGCCTGTAGCTCATGCCAGCGGTATTGTTATATCTGGTGTTAATCAATATTAAGACCGTGTTTCCTACTAAATATTCACATCCTGTCACTGAGATTCTGTACCTCTTTCTTATGCGTTTCATTAAATGAATGAAGGTGGTTAGTGCATGGAACTAGCAGAAAGTTTTGTCTAATGACTTTAACACCAAACAAAGGCCTTGCCCTACTAATCCTGCATTTATATCAGAGAAGCTTCCTTTAATTCTAATGTTGCATTTTTTTTGTCAGAGTGCTATTCATCTTAAGAGAGAATATGATTTAAAGCCTACAGTTGGATGACCTACACCATTTGCTGACAGCACATTATTATATTGACCTACATTACAGCATCCATCATAAAAAGCACTATCCTTTCACTGAGAAAGCAATGTCACTGCTAATCACATTAATGTCCAGTCTAGTGTTACCATGACGTGGTGAACTGTGAAGAGTGACAGGTGTGCTTTAATTGGTGCCAGCAAATGAAGTCATTAAGAGGACGATATCAGTTTGATGGAAGGATGATCCACAACGGCCATGACAACAATTATATTTCAGTTATATGGAATTAAAGATGTGAGTTTGTGTGTGTTTTTACAAACTGATGAATTATGACTGTCTGTCAAGACAACGCGAGAGTCTAACATTGTTTAAGCACAGCAAAGCTTCTGTGGTTGGAGGTTGGATGGATGGATGAGTCAACAAAACTGACTTGGATGCAGGACACATTAACTTATCTTTCTCTAACCTTAACCATGTAGTTTTTGTGCCTAAACACAGTCAAACTAGCAGATCAAATGGTCATATGAATCATTTTTGTAATGGTTATATGCCACAGTTTTGGATGTAACTGGCATATGATGACCTACCGACTGGGTACTTGAATCAGAAAACACTCGTTCTTATTTGGTTTGGAGGACTTGTTGCCAGACATGATCCTTACCAGAAAAAAACTGCAGCATCTGTTCAAAACCATAAAATAAAATATATTTAAAGTCCAAGTTCCTGCTTGACAACGGATGAGCCAAAACCAAAACCACAGCACACAACTCACCCATCAGCTGTGACTGTTTAGTCCAGCTGATGTTTCCTAGTGATCCTCACCCAAACAGCTAAAGTTAAGGTTAAAATGTTAAAACCATGCTGAGATGGTGGGATTTATTCACAACATGTCTGAAAATCTGCTCTGTGTCAGTCTAGAAACAGTAAGACTGCACGAAATTTAAGTTTTGTGTGTGGTTCCCACTGATAAAATGTTTGCTTAGGACCACACGAGTGCCTGGATGCAGTCATTAATCATAAGCATTGGCAATCCAATCAATTATCCAACAAGGAGAGGTGAAACAAAATCCATGAACTCTTGAGTCAATGAAGTCATTGAACTCTGACCTTTTCACCAATCTCAAACCACCCACGTTAATCAGACAGCTGTACCTACATTGACATACACAGACTCAGCACAAACCAGGGGGCTAAACAGGCATATAGTCTAAATGCGGAAACTGTTTGAAAGCCTCCCAAAGTCCCTTACAGATTAGAAAAACAAGGATAGCAAAGAATGAAGGGCTGAGTAAGAGTGATAAAGAATACAGGGAGGGAAAGGGTGTGCGTAGACATCACTTATCTGCTACTGATGCCTCGTTCACCTCCGCCAAATAGATCTGTCAGACTAGAGCTTCTCAAGGCTCCTGAAGGGAAACTCAATAAAAAAGGCAACCCGGGCATCTCCCAGATTCTTGGGCCAAAGTAAATAGGCGCTGAGCGTGACATTATTGATAGACCATAAACTAACACCGCTGTTGCTTCTCAGTGTCAGTTACTGCTGTCAGTGAAGTCAGTGCAACTGTCACTTCCTGTCACTGCAATGGAATATTTCCTCGCATCAGGAAGGGAAATGGAGCTCCCAAAATCAACATTCAGTCAAGTGTAGATAGAAATATGTGCATGATTTCACAGTCAACAGCAAACTGACCGACTGATCCAGCACCCAAACACCTTTCAACTATATATCAATTGAACCAAATTTTTGTTTTGGTGCCAAAGCAGGTAACTTTCAGCCAAATATTTAACTTCATGCATTAAGATACCAAAGAGAGTACATGACCTTTGTTTGACTTTGTGTCTTAGAGGTTTAAACCATCAGAAAGCTATTAGCAAAAGACAGAAAACTGGTAGTTGAAATAATAAAGTTATAATAAACAATGTGACACGTAGTACATGTAGCTTTGTCTATGAGATGGTGGTCAGAACAAGCTTGACTTTAAGCTAATCCTCCTTTGCATCAAAGGTGCATTTTTTCACAGTAGCTCCCGATAGCATAAGGTGCTTGTAATCCCTGAACACTGAAGAAAAAAATCATGCTTGGACATTTCAGGTGAATATTCATTAGATTTTCTTCTCCCTACCACAACTTTGTTTCATTACACCTGCACTAATTTGCACTTGCTCTTTGGTGATGGAATTATTCATGCACGAAAGATCCTTGAATCCTCGAAAAATGGACCATCGACTTCATTGACTGCTTCTTTTTCCCAAGCCTCCTTTACAATGTTTAACACCCGAATAAGTAAACATTACATAGAAATGTTTGCGATTTAGCACCCTAAGTTTCAGTGTGCAACACCAGTAGACAGTTGTCCACGTTATATATTTATTTATATTACATATGATCAAAAACTAGCTAGTCAAGAACTTTGCTGACACAGTCAAACATCAAGTGCAACAACATAAGACATAGCAGCTAGTTAATATTACTTGCTAGTCCAACAGCAAGAACAACAACTACTCACACAGCAACTAAAAGTGACTCTTGTCTGGTGGCCTCTTCCTCAGTCACTCCTTTTGTCTTCTTTGCTTCCTCTGTCAATGTCTTCAACCTCTGTCATTATATCTATGCTAGCTCCAGGTCTGGCACGGCACTGGCTCTGAAAACTGACTGGGACTATAAAACCTCCTATTTCGCCTAACTCTAACCCTGTGGCACAAAAACTAATAACCTTTGCAGTGATTTGCCAAAGAAACAATTTTTGTTTTCTTGTGAAATTTCCCCTAATAGTTTCAAAAAAGACTTCCCTGTGGGTCAGCAGGGCTGCTGTGTTTATAACCAGGTCAGTGCCTGCTCTCAGAGGGAAACTCTGCTCCACTCAGCATCCACTCCTTATCTTGGTTGGACGGCTTGATCGATGAATGGTGAATAAACTCATCTCTCTGCATCTCTGACTCTATTGCTTTAGTCTACCGACACAATCAGGGAATACTGGCTGGCGAATCAATTCATCAGTTTAGCAAACAGGCTGGCATGCACCGAGTCCCAAATGCAGCCAGAGTGTTGCAGCGGTATTGTCCCCAGGTAAGAATAGGTAACAAACCACCTGTGATGAACATTCACAGCCTCGTGTTCACTGTTATTCACCGCTGAAAAGCAATCCCACAGTGCAGAGGAAATTCTGTGATTATAAATAATGAGGCTAAGAAAGGAGCATATGGCATGATTTCATCAATATGTATGTGGTTGATGTTCAGTACTCTATGACAGGAATGCTTATTCTGCATGAAACTGTTGAACATGTGCAAACATAAAGGTCCAGTGCATACGATTTAGCATGCTTTATTTACAGAATATGGCAGAAATGGAATATACTTATGTAAAGAAAACACAATTATGCATTTATGTTTTGTTTAAGTGTATTTTATATCTGCAGATGCCGTGGGCCCTGTTCCACAGAGTCTGACATGTTGAACCACCATCAACCATCAACCACCACCTGAAGTGGCAGAGATGTCACTAAATTCTGCACCTCTGTTATTTGCTTTATATTTGTTGTCCTTGGGAAATATCATCAACAGTTACAATATTGCTCACCATTATACCATAATGATATCCAACTCTACCTCTCATTTGAACATAGTAAGACTTTTAAGCCATCTTGGCCTCAGACTGTCTGAATGCTATCAGGGACTGGATGGAACAAAACTTGCAGCTCCAGCTGTTGCTCAAGAAAAAGCTATTATATATCGAATATATCTGATCCTTAAATCCTTGTCGTTCCACACCCAGGCAGATGACAAGATCTTGTTTTTTTCATTTACATAATATCAGTAAACTGAGATTCCCCCCCCTTCAAAAATGCTTCAAAAAGCCTTAAACTACAGCTTTTGCAAACTTCTAAGGACATGCAGATGCTAGAGACCTCAAGAATAGAATGGCAAACTATACGACAAAAAGATTATTCCCTATTTTTATTGTTTTTTTCCAGCTTGGGCCGGGCAATAGATAATAGAGATAATAGATAATTGCAGCACTGAGCTGTTATTAATTCATGATTCTGTTCATTAGAGGAGAGAAACTGTCTGAACTCTGTTCCACTTCCACTCAATTTAGCAAGACATCTTCCCAAACGACCAGAACCACAGTGTTTCCCTCCACAAGTGTACAATGTCAGTTTCTCTTCCACCTAACAGTAGATAGAAACTGCTGCAGAAACAGACAACTGAAATACAAGGTCCTCTGCAGGAGGCAGGACATTTGATGACAGACACAATGACAGTGGGAAGGATAAAGAATTGGAAGCAGTTCTGAGGGCGAAAGTTTTTCTATACTCACAATATGACAAAACCTGCACGTCTGCGAATGACTGCTCATTTTCCTGTTTTCCTCTCCTACAAAGAACAGATTTCAATAGCTGTCTTTTTTTTTGTTTTGTTTTTCTCAAATTTTGACTTTTTTTTCGCAGTGTCATTGTGCAAAGCTCAGGGAGCGCCAAGTTCAACAATGCCACACTTAATCAAGAGAATCCAAAAAGTAATGATACACATGAATGGAAAAAACAAACCCCCACATTTACTTTGGGTTTGCTCAATAAAGGAACATTGAAGATAACATATTTCATTAATAAGAAAGTCTAAGACATTGTTTAATTGTGATTTGAACTGCAGCAGGAGGAGGCCTTAGTTCCGCTGAATTAAATATGCTGCATTTAATGACTTCTGCCAAAATAAGACAAAAACACAGGCAGCATACTTAACCTTGGCTGCTTGTTTGACTGCTATCTCCGTTCTCTGCTTCACCTGGGAATTGAACTCAATCTAATGAGGAATACTGATTAATGAGAAACGTGACACACAATGTGCGCCACTCTATCAGAGTTACCCCTGTCCCTGAAGCCACAGGAGGATGGGTATGGGGTATGTAAGTGTGTGTGCCAAAATTATAATTAGTGCCTCTTAAAACCTAACCGAAAATCTCTTTCTGACAAAATACTACCAGAAACTAAGGAACCTTCACCAGAACTCAATCAGGAGCCTGTCAGACTGTCCACCACATCTGAGGAAAGGTCACACAACTAGACCAATTAAAAAAAGAAGGCAGCTTTGTTTGAGACAAGACAAAATACTCAGGGTTTTCTTCAGGTATCTTTGACATGTTATATCTGAATGAACACTGCAAAGAAACGACAGGAAGAAGAGACTTTTTTTTTCTTCTTCTGCTAGAGCCCATAACCATATTGAAACAAATTTCTCTTGTTCAGCTCTTTTTAGACAAGCTGGGAAGCCGACCGCTCAACTTTGTTGTTAACTCCAATAAACATTGCAAGAGAAGTCCAACCCTAATATTGATTTTATGTGGCACCACTGCTTGCTTACTGCGAAGTAGCTGTAGCAGCCTGGAGGTTTGTGTTTGCCCAATTAGCACCATTCAGTAAATCAAACGCCACCCTCAGGGACAAGGGCAGAGACTTTTTGGGACCCCAGGAACTAAATTTAGACCCTGATCCCAGTTAAGTAAAAGTTAAGTTCCTAAAACAGTTCTCAGGTTGGTGAAACGACATAAAATTAAATGATTACCATTTAAAACAATAAGCCTATCATGATTATATTAGCTGGAAAGCAATTAATGTAATAACAGGATACAATTGCTGAAATTCTTTTGATAATTATAAACTTTCCTATTTATTATTCTTTCCACAATACATGTATTCTCGGTATTGTTGTTTTTATTATATTTTATTTTCTCTCCGTAGACACAATCACACACATAACAGATCTCCCATTAAACACTAATTTAATTCACAGAAACCACATGAGGTGCATTATCAATATGATAATTATAATCACCATTTCATTGTGTTGTTTTTTTTTAATTATTATTATTTCATATCCTGTATGTACCATGGCAAGTGTATTTTGTACTTGTTTCAATGATATGTGTAAAGCCACTGATGTGTGCATGCCATCATTATAAAAAAAAAAAGAAGCAAACATCAATCAATGTAAAATACGATGGGAATGAAAAACCACGTTCTGTGTGTCCTGTATTCACAGCATGCACCTGACACTTAACAATCAGAGCAACCAGTGATGGTTAAAGGACCAGTGTATTCAGTGGCATCTAGCCCCCTAGAGGAGGTTACCTGCATCTGCGCCCTCTTCTTCATAACATGAAGACGAAACTACAGTCGCCACGAAATGCAAGAAAATAAAAGGCTCATTCTAATGTAACAAAAACATAATGATTCGTATTTTCAGGTAATTATACACTGATGAAAGCATACTCATCTGCCATATTCTGTAAATAGAGCCCCCTAAATCTCACACACTGGACCATTAATGATCAAAAGTCAGTAGTACGGCAAACAATAAGATAAATCAGGCAATATACAACACCGCTCAAACATTTTTATACCAACTTTTTCATAGGGATTTTCATGTCACTTAGGTGTCAGTTTTATCAACTCTGCAAAGTACAATTAGTTTCACATTTTCCACTGTCCTCCAGTTCAGGTAGACTGAGAGTCAGGTCAAGATGCACTGTGATGTTAGATGCTGTTGCCACATGTCAGCTGTTGACCTGGCTGAATATTGTGCTGACTGCTAGAGTCCACTGTCAAGACCTGGACAGTGGATCTATTTCTGACATGGCTGCTGCCTTTAACTCGAGGATGTCAAACATGAGAACCATGGAGGGCCCACGCAATCCAGGTTTTCATTACAGACAAGGACAACGCTTGAAAATTTCACTGATTAGCAGCTACAGAGGAACAGAAGCAATCACAGAAACACTGGTTTTCACTGATTACTTGGTTTTTGACTGAGGCTAAAATCTGCACACTTTTGAGCCATGTGAAAAATATTATTTTTCATTACTTGATACAACTACAGAAGAGTTCATTTGCAAAAACACCATTCGTAAAATGAATAAACCAAATCTTGTTTGACTGAGAAAATACCTTACAAAAACAACCCAACATCAATATGACTGATATTCTTTGGAGTGCAAAAAAATGATGATAATATTTTTTTATTTACACAAAACTATTTGGAAGCCATCATTTGAGACTAGAAAATCGCAAGTACTTTCAAGAACTGGATCCATCTGTCTATAGCGGGTGAACCTCATCTAATGTTGTACCAAAGACAGTCAGAAGAGCGAATACATCTTTTCCATCAAAAGTAGCCTCCAGTGTTGTTCGCTGCTTTCTTTCAATGAAGAACACTCTCCAGTTCTGATAATTGATAGTAGCCACATCTATGCTAATCTCTTTAGCAGCCACCATTGTTTTCAAGCAGTCGCTTCTCACACACCAAGCATTAAATCATGCCCCCTAGCTCATGCCATAACTGCAAGTAGTTCCTTTGATTGGTCCATAACCACTGTGTACGGATACAAGTGTATAGACTAAAGCCTGGCAAGATGCGTTCTCGCATGATTTTGTCATTTAGGGATTTCAAGCTACCTCACAAGATAAAGGAACCCCATGATTTAATAAAATAAATAAAATTGGAAACCTATTTTTGTAAATTAACCTCAGCTTTAACATTAGCTTTCTTAAACTTTCTTAAATGCAAAAAATGAAATTTTTTGTGTACATTTCTGTTTTAAAAGGCTTCATAAATGTACTGTTACTCCGTTGGATGAATTCTGACTCATTAATCTCAATGTAATTAAAGTCGATGTAGTTCGATTAAGTCGAACTGGGATTTGGGATCCACTCAGCAGCTTCAATTGAAACTCACCGTGGAGTATAATAAGCTTTCATAGTATGCCTTGCATAAAGTATATAGCAGAATGTCTAATAAATGAGCAAATCAGCACATACTTATTATTATACTAATTATACATTGATAAGAAAATACATTTTTCAAGTGCATCCTGATTTAAGAGATACATTTAATTCACTGCTACGTTATCCATTTAGTAGCTGAGGAAATGTGTTGGCCGTGAACAAATCACATTCAAACCTCACATCTATTTACAATCAACCAAACCTAAACTGCCTCAGACAGGCAGTCAAGCAGAGAGACTGCAAGACAGATTCAATAAAATCACATGAAACCTCTGACGCCTGCAACACATCACTCGATAAATTAGACTCATGAACCCACTGACACCAATACACACTTTCATCACCACTACATCACATGATGTGGCAATAATGCCTGCAGATCATTGCTTTGGCATTACAGTCTATTACTGTCTGACCCAGCTGTGCCAAACAGGTCAAAAATATTTAGTTGCATTAAATGACTCTTAACATCTTGAATTAGCATATTTATTGTTTTTACTGAATTGTGAATTCATGGACTGGTGTGCCATTATGATTTAAATACATTATATTAAATGTCATTTTTATTTTTCACTGCCAAAAAAATACCTGGAAGACTGACCAGCTAAACACTGGCCCACTAAATATGGCGATAAGGTGACAGACCGAAGACTGCCCCATTAAAAAATAAACACTGATCAAGTAAATACTGGTCCATTAACTACAAACAGACCGGTCCATTAAGCGCTAAGATAGAGTGACAAATTAAGACACAGCCAATACATAATTGAGACTGTACGACTGGCTCATTAAATATTAAGTGTGACTGACTAAAATTTGGTCCAATACATTTTAAGAGAGAAAAAACCCAAATAAAACACTGGCCTATTAAACAGTGACAGCTGTAGGAACAGCTTGAAGCTGTTATACTAAAGCAACATTATTTTACTTTTTATACCATAAAATATCAGATTTTAAATAATTTTGATGGTACACTGACTTGTAATAAAGTGAATGGTGTTTCGTCTGCCTGTTCTTGCACTATGTAACTTTGGGCTCCAAGTTGAGAATAGCAGCGCTTTAAGGCACACACCACAAGCTATTTCATTGATTTTGGTGAAACTCATATTTTATGGTGAAAATGTTTTCTGGTTTTCCCTCAGATGTCCTCCGATTTCTCCCCTTCAACTCTTTATGATTAACACCTTTTTCTGATTTGCAGAAAACTGCTGCAAAATGTAACGTTAGTTACTGTTAGCCAATGTCTGGGTGATCGGACAATGCATCATGGAGAGAAACCATGGCAGAGGCGAAGAGGGACTGACTTTTAGTTGTTGGCAAGAGCTTCTTTATGCTCAATGCTGAAAGACAGATGCCGAGCTGGGCTTCTTGCCGTTAGACTAGTAAGTAATATTAGCTTCCTGCTATGTCTTGCAAATCTGAAATGTCACTTTACATAGTTCTGGGCTAAAACTGGTTTACAATGGATATCTCAAGTTTCAGTCCATAGCAAGGCCCATGACTGAAATATGTCACTGAGTACCAAGTATGGAAACCTGGCTCTGAATGTTAGGTCACTCTTTGCAAACTGCCAAAAAACAGTCTGGTACATAATATTTGTTTTTTACACTTTGGTTTGTGAACTAAGACTAAACAAAACTAAATGTGATAATTTAGTGGGCTTTAGAGATGTTGTTGTTACCTCTGTAGCTTTTGTATAAATCTTCATTGAGGTTCCATCAAAGTAAGGTGTTGGAAAAAATTATCCTTTCCTTTGGAACCAAACGAAGGTTTGGTTCATCATAATGACTAATCTAAAACATTACCAGGCATCCATTAAGGGTCAGACTTAAACCCTTTCCGGGAAAGCAGCCATTAGTGTATTATGACTGAGTGCTTACTCAGTTAGTCTGTTTGAACCAGACCAACTAAACACTGGCACATTAAATATTGAGACTGACTGACTAAACACTAGCCCATTTAAAGGCTAAGGCACACGGACTGACTAAACACTGGCCCATCAAACACTAAGGCAGACAGACGGACCCGACAGCATGGCATCTGTTTGGCATTTTCATTCTAGCTGGGGGGAGCTACTCGCCACTTGACCGTGGGAGTGCCATCCGTATCACTCCAACAGCTGAAAAAGCAGCATGAAGCGGCCCACATGCTGGTTGCAAGATTCTGAATGTGGCGACTCAATGTTAGGGTCTACCTGATTGTAAAAAAAAAACAAAAAGTGAAGGAAACAAAACCAGAATTTTGGGAAAAAATTGGGATTTGCAGTGTATAATTTTATCAGCTGCAGGCTTTTGATGTACCTGGTAAAAACAGTATTTAACAGATTTCGACACCCCAACACATACTATAAACAACTGTTTACCAAGACTGAATTCAGTAAACACTGTCTTGGTGAAATCAT
Source organism: Protonibea diacanthus (assembly GCA_028641955.1). Taxonomy (NCBI): domain Eukaryota; kingdom Metazoa; phylum Chordata; class Actinopteri; family Sciaenidae; genus Protonibea; species Protonibea diacanthus. The sequence continues at coordinate 15,537,822 of CM053990.1, forward strand.
TAATGCTAATGTATACTTCTGTGGTTCATAGTGGCGCCAGCAATCTAAGTTATTAGTTCTGATGTAGCTGTCATGATTATAATAATAAAGGGGAAATGTTCAGAAGAGATGAAGAGGAAAAAAGGGGGGTGAAAAAGAGCAACAGTAAGAGTCATGGAGAGGGGAAAGATAAAAGGAAGGAGAATGGAAAAACAAAGACTAGTGAGAGATAAGTTATTTTAAAAAGCATGTGAGTGACGAAGATGAAGAGAGACAGACAGTGAAGGTTGAAGTGACATCGGCCTAGTTTCAATTTGTGAAGTGAGAATTTCCATAACATAACGGGCTTCAACCGTACCAGATACAGTTCTTGTTATTTTATGCTTAGACACTTAGTACACCGGGACGGAAAACCCATTTATAGGCTGTAGAGAGCTCCTGTCAAAATGTTCACCATGGAGGCTCAGAAAGATGTTGAAAGCCTTGTGATTTTGTCAAGTCCACTGAGCAATGTAGGGCTTTAAGGGCAACAGCAGAATGATAACTTGTGAAGGTGCAAGGTAATTTAGGTCCAGCCTTCAGGGAAGGGAATGCAAAAAGAGAGCTCGTTTCAGCAACCCCAGAGAGATCAATGCAAGGGGCTTACTACAGAGGAACCACAAAATAAACTGTAACTCAGGATGGGCTCTGTGCTGTCCCTGAAGTGGAGTCTGTAATCCATAATCTGACACCAACTCACACAGTAGACCAAACAAACTCTGTCAGCTTTTTGTTGGTTTGATCAACATATAAGGGTGTTTGTGGGGGGTACTTATGAGGAGCAACACTTCACTCACAGCTTTTGTGAGTGAGCTCATTTTGGCCAGTCCTAACAGCGGGGGAGTGTAAGCATTTGATGATTAATCATCAGCATGATTGAATCAAAGTACTTATCCGATAGTTGAATATTAGATGTCAAGATTTGGAAGGCTGCATCCAGGTTTCTAAAACCTATAATGTTAGAAGCATTGTGTGTACAACCAAGTACAAGACCCTCAATGCTTTTGAAGAGAGAGGTGTGCATTCTTATCCTCATTTGAATGGATCTCTCCTCCCTCTATGATGGAAGGCTTATCACCTTGCCTTTTAAGCATGGGCATTGGGAAGAGCTTTAAACAGATTTTCCTTCAGCTGTGCAAACGTGCTCTTTTTCTTTTCAATCGTGCCCCAACCATAAAATTACAATTTGGGTTCGGTCGAGATATACTGCAACATGACAAAAGCTTTCCTAGACTTTTCACCATCACACCTTGTACACCAAGGCTCAGTGCTCAAGTGGCGGATCTCCAACATATGGCTGACCTGCAATATACAAGTAAGTAGTATTTGTCTTACAACAGATACAGGTAAGGGCACACTGTGTGATCTTGTTTGGTCTTTTCAGACAGTTTTTTTTTTGTAGTCCGACGTTGACCCTTTTTCATTGATCACTTGCTCATTCGACCCAGATCTGTTGAGGAGTGATGGAGGAATCTTAGTGTGAAAAGGGTATAAGGAACTTTCAGAGGCCGGGTTAAAGTTAGTTTTGGTCAAATTGTAGTTATGATAAAATTAGGGTAAGCCTCTGGGGACTGAATATAAGTCAGACCAATATGCTCTTAAAAATACCAAAATATTCAGGTGTATCTTTCTGAGAACCTACTTGAGGCACATTCTGGCAAAATGAGAGCTTGTTTGACCATTCCCCACCTTTCTCTGAGTGGCTCCTCACTTGTGGGTGACAATATGCTAGTGTGTCAACAAAACAGCAAGGATGAGAATACTACAGGCCTGTGAAATGGATGTAAACAATGTTGGATTTAAAATTCAGCTTTGCAAATGTTTTATGAGAAAGAAAACACACATGGTCGCATTCTTGCATGTAGCACTTACATCTATTATTTATCTATATCTATTATTTGTTACAAGCTGAAGTGTGATGGCAAGATGGCAGAGGTAAAAATGAATGGTTCAAACTGGCTCCAAACAGGAAATATTAGGAAGAAAAGTGTGAATCAGGAGTGCCGTTTTTCCACCAAATTAACTCTGGTTCTTAGCCTATGTTACTGTACTTAAATGTCTGTCATAACAGTGGCATTAGGAAAGTCTGTTTTCTGAGGTGGCTTGCAGTGTAAAACGTTTGAGAAACACTACACTAGTCACATTTATTAGACCTCAAGGAACCACAAGTGTGAGTAACACAACATGAAACAACATGGCCCCTTTAAAGGAGGATTTATTTTAGGCTTGAGACTTCATTTAGGTTTAGTTTGTTTGAGGAAAGGGCAGAGGTTAGAATGGTTGGGGTGTGGGGCTAGGGGAATGCATTGCATGGTGGCCGTCCTCACTCTGAATATGTGTGTGTGTGTGGATACCGTACTACAAAGAACAAACACTCCTTTGTTTACCCGAGGCAGTTTAAGCTCCGAGGTTGATATTAAAGACTGATGTGTTTGTCACTTTATCATCCCCTCTGTGTCATTACATCTGCTTTGATTTGTCACTCTATTATCCAGCCATGCGACACATTTTTGGCTTTCTCAGCTCTGTTTTCGAAGATACTTTATCACAAAGTACAACTGAACGCAGAGATTTGTCTTGGTCGCATTTGTAGTGACATTAACTTATTATTGATGCAGTGACGCACTACACACTGACTAGGAATTCAAAAATGTATTTTAACCTTCACAAATCTCCAAGACGCCGACTTCCATAACACCATTGCTTCTTTATTTTACTTCCACTTCACACCAGGGATCTGTGCATATCTGAATTTAGGACAGGATTAAATATGAAGGTTATTCAATTCATTCACATATTAAATGTGCTGTAAAAAACAATATATCTCTATATATGTTTTTTTAATGTCATTCACATCATTACAGCTGCAACGATTAGTCATTTAGTTGTCAACTATCAAATGAATTGGCTACTATTTTAACAAACTATTAAACTCTTTAAATTCTTTGATTTTATCCACTCAAATGTGAATCTTTTCTGGTTTCTTCAACCCTCTATGACAGTACACTGAATATCTTTGGGTCGTAGACAAACCAAAACATGTGGGGATGTCACCTTGGGATTTGGTGATCAGTGATTAACACTTTTCACCATTTCCTGACATTTTATGGACCACACAACCAGTTGTAGCAATGCAAATCATATTGAATTAAGCATTCCAGTACGTAATGTCATGTCTTTCTTTCTTTCGCTATATCACAGATAATATGAACACAGCAGGAACAGGCAGCCTGTGAAATTAATAAGCAAAAGTGAGAAAGTGTCAAATAGGCTATAAATGTACTGTTGAGAACACTGTTAAGTCTCAGATATAAACACGTGTTACCAGAGTGTGAATGTCATTCACCTAAACTTGTAGTGTTGGTCTATCGATCTTCAAACTGACTGCGAGTATGTCTTTGTGTATTAGAACATTAGAAGTTATGTCAGGCTCTATATAACTGAATATAATGTACTGTATATATCCCCATGATGGCAACAAACAAGGAGGTTGAACTCAACCACATGTAGTTTCTGGGTGATGATGAATTTAATTAAAGTGTTAGGATTACGCAACTAATAGATGAGATAATAGATTAGATCATCGATGTTTGTGTACAATATTTCTCTTTAACAAGTTCTGTAATTGTTTGCTCTGTTTGTAGAGCTTATATTCTCAGAATTAACGTCTCAGTGAATACTAAAATCATATTTTAGTAAATGTAGCTCCAACCGTGTTTAGAAATGCTGCAGCTCTCCCCACCTAACTCAATGAAAGACTAATCAGACAGGAGAGAGAAATTAAGGAGGGGTTGATTAAAACAGCGACTACGTGATGCTGAATAACATTTTCCACTGTGTTCCACAATGTGTTCTGCATGCTGCCAAAAAGTCCCACTTCATCTTAATTTATAATGAAAGCCAATGCCTTCAGAATGTAAAGCATGCGCATACTGCAGGCCAAGATGCAGGGAAGGCTCTATGGTGTTGTCATTTTAATTGGAATGACATGAAACATTCAAACATGTCAAAGACATATGGACTGCTTCTTACAAATGTGGCTAAAGGCAGGAAGTAATGTGAGAAATGTATTGTTAAAATAGGTTGTTTGGGTTTATTTTCCCTCAAACCTCAGTGTTTACTGATAACCTCTCCATTTTACAGGCTCTGATATTATTTAAATCAGGTGTTTGAAGATAATACATTAACATTAATATTGTTATTCTGCTTTAAATACCAGCGTTGCTTCTGCTCCTTCTTTAACCTTCTGTATTCACAGCAGTTCACAGCTGTCACATCGTTTTGAAATCCAATGAATTCGAAATTAAACGTGTGTATACCTGTGTTGGTTTTTCTGCAATAGAAAATGATGAGTAAAAGAATTTGCATAACTAAAAAAAGTCTCAAACTCCAAATCTACTCCAGATTAGGGTTCACCCTAAAAAACAAAAGTTAAATCTAAAGCCTAAAGCGGTTCTTCATGGTATAACTGTTTTTTGGACAAAAAAAGCTATTTAAAGATGGAACATTTCCTAATTTTCCCTGGCATTTTGTAGCCCTGACAATTAATTTAGAACGAAAATAATCAAATGCTGCAGCCCTACACACAAATATGATTGAAATTCAAAAACGAGCTGTGCTATCAATCACTCCAAAATCCCAGACAGTCCATGACTGGAGAGTCTAAGTACTGTCTTCTGTTCTAACTTGGCTATAGCTGGACTTAAAGGCCTTAATGTGATTCCTGATGGGACATGGACCTTAAATGACCAAAGGATACAGTCTTCATGATATATGATTCGCTCCACTTGCTTCCAACAAGGAGGATGAGTGAAGACACCGACAAAAAGATAGTGACATTGTCCAATCTGGCCAGTCCATTATGGAAGGGCGCAGGGGAAAGTAATAGAGCTGGATAAGTCTTCAAACCTTAAGTCTTTTCTCAGAAAAGAAGCGAATGAAAAGACTTTCACCATGGCCTGGAGAGCTCACAGTCTGAGCTTTCTTTATGAGGAGGGCAACTAAAAAATAGGTGAAAAAAAGGGGCATCTGATTTGTTTTCTTCTGGTGCACTTAGTAGGCACGCAAGCATGTCAATTTGCCCCATGAGTGCATGATGTCAACTGGATGGAAAAAGGAGCCAGTTAGGAGGGGGAGTAATGGAATTAAATACTCTTCTAAATCCTATTCAGTGACATCTGGTGCCACTCCAGTGCTTAGAATAGTTTCCAAAGTCTAAGTGAAATGAATTAATAATTAATGCTTTTCTTCATGTTGCTTTCTCTGTGCTTATTTGGCGAAAGCTGTCGTGTAATGATCTGGCTAGAACTGCTCATTGCATTTCAGGCTGTGACCCAGAAGCTTCGAGAAGGAGAAAAGAAAGCTTGCATAACAGCATGTTAAGATGCACTTTGTAAAAATGAACACAATAAATGAAATGATCATCTGTAAACAGCACTAAACTGTGTTGTCCGCATTAGACGCCAACATAAAAATGCTGTTTAATGCTCATAAATCTGTTGCAGAAGAATACACAACTTATTTATTATACAGTAGGCCATTTGGCCAAATATCACTCAAAGATAGCCAACAATGTCAAGGGCAAGATTCACATATACAAGTCCACCTGGAGCCGTTAAGAAGCCAGCAGCAGTGAAGAACTGCCTTTTAAAAAGAAGCAGTTTAATTGCAGAGTGTTTATTTTTTTCCTTTGCCTCGGCTTATTTGTCAGGTGAGAACAATGACATTTGACTAAATAACTACAATAAAAATACCTGACAATGGAGTCTCTGTACTTAATTAGAAGAAAGCAACTACAGCAAGTGTGAGGGAGAATTATTCTGCTCTATTTGTAGTCACTGCAGGTTATCAGGTCAAAATGTGCAACATGAAGATAATAGCAGCCTCAAAAAAGTCTTGGCTGAGGCAAAAGTAGTGTAAATTCAAGGTATCAGTTACTTTGGGGAAACATTTTGGAACTCTACTATAGTATGATCTGTAATTTTGATCATGTAAAAGTGAATTTCTGAATGAATTTTACAGGCCTCACATTAAGGCCAGCATAGTCATTACATTATGTTGTGTGTATACCGATTTATTTTATTGATTGCCATAACTAAATATGTATTGATTCACAAATTCACAAAGACTTAACACTCAACTCTTCTGCACTATACTTAGCATTTTATCTTCTTTTAGCTCATTGTTTTGATTGAGACTAAGGCGCTTCCACCAGCCCATCTAGGCTCAATTCCAGCACAAAATCTCATTATGAGACTGAATATCGGACTCACTGACAGTGAAAAATGAGAATGTTGATCTGTACATAGTGGTGAAAGGTGTCCTGTGTGTTGGCTATTGTTTGCCAATATGTTTGAACTATATAATCTGGTAATAAAGCATGTGGGCGTTTTCTTTCCACTAGTTAAGTGAAATGCGACACGTTTACAGGGAAGTAATAGTAGCCAAAAATCTCAAATGTTACAAAATACAAATAATTTATCTCTAAGACCTTAGTAGTCTAAATACACGAGGTATGAGAATTGAAAAGTTATGTTTGTAGCTTTAATCTGCTGAAATATGTCTACTTTTTTTGCAGAAGGATCAATACCTTTATGTAAATAGCGCAGTGGATAGCATAACAACAGTCACAGGGAGAAAGCATTAAGGGCAGAAGACTGACTCAGAACAGTGAAGCATCACATCCTCCACCAGGTCCGCATTATAACAAAACAGACAAACATATATGCTAAATAACGGGGATGTTTGCCAAACGTAATTACCAATAAAAAGAAAAGTCTTGTTTTAACATCTTCTCTCACATTCAGAAAAGAGTACGTTCAAGGAGACTGTCAATAAATGTTGTGAGACGGTAAGATTTATTAAGCTTCTAACCTGTCTCTGGACTAGGAATGAGAGAAAAAAATGAACACATTGAGAACAACTACTGCAATGAAATGGGGTCATAATTTAATTTTCTTTAACTGACAAACTCTTAGTGGCTCTCTGAACAGCTCAGTCAATTCACTGAAATGGGGGATAAGGACTCTCTGTCACCGTCTATTCCATTTTGAACTTGCACTTTCTCTACTGATCTCAAATAAAAATCTAAGTTAATTGCATCCTCATCAAAATCCAGACAGCTGCATTTAGGGCAATCCCTGCAGAAGTCTATTTGCTTCTGCATCTCTGTCAAGTGAAACAAATATTTACTCAGCCAGACACTTCGAGTTACAGGCCGCATTGTGGGGGATAAACAAAACGAGCCTAGAGATGTCACTAACTGAATTCACAGAGAAGATGAATGATAAATAGTTAAGTGGTACATGGCACGCCTTTCGACTGAATGACAGACCAGCACAGAGAAAACCTTTGTCATTCGCCAACACACTGCCATCTAATGTTCTCTGTATTTAATAAATGGTAGAATGAACCTCATCTTTACAGCTTGCTGCATCTCTGTACAAGTTTATCTATGAGGTGCCAGAGAGGATGAAAACAACATCAAATCATCGGCAGGAAAGATGCAAAAAAGCTGCCAGATATCATCAGGGGGAAATGTAAAGTGCACCAGAAAGGGCATGGGTGGTGGATCTCTGTAAATCCATTCAGAAAAAAAAAAGACTGGCTGATTGGTATTGAGTTTTGTGTTCAGTTCTGTCACTGCAAGTGTGTAATTCAAAGCTTGTGTGATAAATCTGACCCTAATTTAACCATTTAAACAGCCATTTCTGTCTCAGATCAGGAGCTTAATACTGTAAGAACAGAAACAAATCCTTATAACATAGAGTAAAAAGACTAGAAAGACACACTATTATGATATCAAGAGTCTGGCAATTTTGATGATTTATGGACTTGGAAGTCATTCATGCATCTCAGTGTCATCAGTAGGAGAGGAAATGATTCTCAACGCTTGCTGAGTAGCAAAAATGGAACCGTAGCACAGAATACAGAAAACTGTCAAAATGTTCAGCTCAGATTCTTAGTTTACTTGTTCTTTGATCAGATATTTCCTGGTTTCAAATCACTATTTTGGTCATTTTAGATGCATCTTATTCAGGCAAAGTCCCAGTACTGGATGTGCAAGAAATTGAGGGCAAAAATAAACACTGATGCATTTGAGAAGTTTATCAAAGTAAAAGATTCATCACTGCAGTATTTCTACTGGCATTCAGGTATATCTGCACCAGTTTTGAAAAATGTCGAACAATACCCAGCCCTCTGTAGCCTGAGTCCAATTGACAATTTGCCTGTATAATTTTAAAAATGTGACACAAATGTATGCAAATTGATATTATTCATCTTTAATATATTTGAACTGAAGTTCCATTTCACACATTAACTCCTGTCATATCCAATGCATTATACCGAGCAAAATGTAGAACACACATGCACAGCTTTTGGCGTCAAACTTTTCTTTTTTGCTAGGCTACATTTTATTTTAAAAAGGTCCAGTGTATAGGATTTAGTGGCACGAAGTAGTGTAGTTGGTAATTGCCGCCCGTGTCGCTTCATCTTCTCCTTCTAGGCATGAAGGAGGAACTATGGTGGCCATGAAATGTGTGGAAAATGCAAATATCTATCTGTTTAATTCATCCGTTCTGGGCTACTGTACTAACTTTAACAGTAACAGTTCAACAGACTCTGTGGATGGAAGAGGACCTGTGGTGTCTGTAGATATAGAAGGCTCATTTTAAGGGTACAAAACATAAGAATTCTTATCTTCAGGTGATTACACGCTACTAAAAATATAGTTAACAATAGTATATTAAATAAATAACTCCCTAAATGGCACGCTGGACCTTTAAGTTCACTTGCACTAAAAATCCTCATTGCTTATTCCATTATCCCAAAGGTGTTGGATGGGGTTGAGGTCAGAGCTCGATGTAACCCTGACTGGCCTTCTGCACAATACTGGGAAAAACCATTTCTTTATTAACCTGGCCAAAGCCAGGGGAGCATTGTCATGTTCAAACCAGAGGGTCACCCTCAAACAAAGTTAGAAACACACTATAAAGAAACTTATTTTTGGGCCACTTGGGGGCAGCAGAAATAAGCTGTAAACACCACACTGACATATCAGCCAACGATTTCCTATTTACACATCCTGCAGGTACAGAGCACCATTTGGAGTCATGTTTCTTCACACCATACTGTCCCTCCAGCTCTGCTTTGGTGTCCTTTAACTCTGGAGGGAAATAACTAGTCTTTTCTTTAGGTGGTAAAATGTTCCACTATGTTCAACAGCTTGTCACCAACAGTGCCTGTCTCCTGTTTCATGCCGAGCAGGTGGTATACAGTCAGTTTTTAGATGCTTTTCGCACAAAACTACTGAGCCATCTGTGGATTTGTCAGTACAAGTGACCCGTTTCAAATATATGTAGTCATTGTGACATAAAAATATTAACTCTAAACTATCCTCGTATGCTGTGTAGCATGAGGATTTTCCTTAATCTGGAATAAAGCCCAGGGCCAAAACATGAAAAACAGCCACAGACCAGAAGTACACAAATGTATATCTGACAAGAGAAGCTTTTGAAGGTATATACCATCCTTGCAGAATGGCAGAACTTTCACACTTTCAAAACCCAGTGTCCTACAGTCAGTCTCTACACAATATCTTCAAAAGATATTGTACTTCACTGACTCACTCACTGCTGGGAAGTTTAAGAGTTTTATAGAGCCTTTTCTATGCCGTAACCCAGCCAAATCCGAGGAAAAGATCAAACACTTTCAAAAGATATTCATGTATAAAGAACAATACCAAAGAGAGACTTTTGAATCCTTAATCCTATTCTCAATCCTGAATACTTCCTACCTGCAAGCCTTTCACTGAGGGTGAGCAAATAATTCACAAGACCATACTTAAACACGGTGCCGCTCAGATAAGATTAGCCAATATGGCTGTGAATGAGAGATAAGTGTAGACTAATTCCTCGTATCTTGGGGGCAGAGTTCCTGCAGAGTTCCAGTAGGCTGACCTGAAGCTCCCTGGAATGCTACAAGCTACGACTGATCAAAGACCAGGCAGCTGATGACTTCCTATACTTTTCAGACAATTTGTACAGAATGAAGACGACGCACGGAGGCATTTTGTCTACGAAGGTGCCGCTTTGTCTTACAAGGGGAGTGAAATTTATGATCACAGCAATGCAGTGCTGAGACACATTAACCCAACATGGTTCAATCTTAATCCCAAGGCACGATGTTGAAGGTTTCTCCGGGCTGATTCGTATGCTACACGCACTTCAGTTTGTGGTGACACGATGATATGAAATCTCACTGTAGTCGACAGCATGGGCGCCTGTCTTCAAACTGGCAAAGAGCACAATATAGCAAATATGGGACACCTGCTGTGTGACAAGCAGCTGAGAGGCATGAGGAGGCTTTTCATCTGATTGAAAGCAGAACCAAACCGTGGCCATCAGTGGAGCTCCAGCCCTACATCTTTCCCAAAAAAGACAACGGGAGAGATATCTGTTTTCATATCAAACACTTAACAGACTGAAAAAAGAGGAGGATGAAAAAGCTTTCTAAGCAAACAATGACAAGCAACGTGACGGACCGGTTTTATTACTCCAGGCACGCGAGCAAACTTGCATTAATTGCTAAAAGATAAAGACAACAGTCCTTCTTTTCCACCCCACTTCAAGTTCAACATTCACTGCACAAAACTATTAACTCTGGAAGTCGGCGCACTCAATTATGGTAGAGGGCAAGATAAAAGACAATATTTCATTTCAAAACACATATCGACTAACATTTTTGGCTGTCGATACTTTTCATCAAAAGGCTCAGGGAATGCGGTGCAGAGTACAGTGTTTTGACGGCGTGTTATTTTACCCCGACAGCCGCGTGTGTTGCAATCTTTTCCACTGTTCCTTCACTCTTTTAGGAGGAGCAATCAAGTGTCAAACTTGGGAAAACTGCAAAGAGACGTGTGCTACACATTCACTAACATTTTTTTTTTTTTTTTTTTACACACACATCTACACCACTGTCTTCTAATACCCAAAAGTATGGGTGCAGTGTAATTTGTCAAGGATTGAACTGCTCTTGTAAAACTTTCTCTAACATGGGAAATGGGAATATGAAGCAGAGAATGTTCATGAATATGCAGCGTGTGTTCTCTTGCCTCTGTTTTCCCATACAGATGTGATGTCATTACATATCTCGTGTGGCTATATAACGCATGATGCCAAGGACATCTTTGAAGTTAGAGTAAAAAAGTCCTGCAGAGGGTTATTATATTGTATTCAGTACACAAAATCTAACACATATCAGCTCAACTGGAGGTGATTAATTGATTGTTCAGTTAATCAAAGCAGACAACCTCCTTGAGCTTTAATCACATTAATCATATTTCCAAGCATCTCACGCTGGTAGTCTACTAACAATTGATGGGTTAATTGAATCACTTCTCACAATCATTTTCCTGACCTGCCAACTAGTATGCACATCAGAGACCAGTGGCATGAAATACGGCGCAACACAAAAGAGAAGAGACGCTTCACTGCGGTTCTGACACAACCGATAAGTCCAATCATGTCAAGTCATTTTCATTTATATAGCCCGATATCACGAGTAACATATTTCCCTCAAGAGGTTTTACAATCTGTTCAGCAAGAAGCTGGCCTTGAAAGTAAACACAAAGCGTTTTCAGCTTTGAAAGCTCTTGTCCAACCTGACCAATCCACCATTACACCTCCACCTCAGACAAACACGCATGACTAGATTATAGATGAAAATCCTTTTTTGTATGTGTGGTTTATTTTGCTTTGTATTGTGCATTTTTTGCATTTTTGCTTGTACCTAGATATTTGTTTAAATATATGAAAGCATAATGACAAGAAAGTTCATATACTCGAAATACTCAATGAGTCAATAATGGCCCCAAATATCTGAAATATGGAAACCAATACCTCCCAATATTTGTAATCAGACAGATCATTCCTCTTCATCAAGTCTTCCACATCTATTTGTTCCCCTCAAAATATAAAAGTCACTGAATGTGTAGCATTCAGTGAACACCTCCATGCAACATACTCATATTGAGCATGTGTACGCAAGTGATGGACATGTTAGATATAAACTAGTGCGTTCCTGCTTTGATGCACACCTCCGGACTGGTGTTTTTCAGTCACAAACTGTTGGCCATGTTCTTCACTCAAATGTCACATGCAGAGACATTTTACATCAAAAGAGTTGAGATCAGCGGGTATTACAGTGACCCAACCAAAGCCTACTGTTCTGGATAAAAGTATCAAGTATAAAGTCTTGTGTAGCTCACAGTGTCAGTTGGTACCTCTGAATTGTTGACCTCACAAGCGAACTCCTGCTGAAACATGGCCTTGATGCTTTTCTTAATGAATGTGTACTCATAGGCTGGCACTAGTCTTAACCAAAGGTTGGAGTCATATGTAATTAGATTTAGTCAAGGACTGCAAAGACACCAACCACTTCACAGCTTTTACACAGCTTTTTGACAAGTTATACCGTCTGTATAATCAGTCACCAAAGAACTTAAGAGAGCTTAATTCAGTGGCATCTGAAGTAGGCGTATGTTTGAGAAGGATCTGTCAAGTCTTGGGCATATGGTGGGTGGCCTCATCCTTCAGAGGACTAAATGTATGGACAATGCATACTGCACTTGACAATCACCTCACAGCTGCACATAAAGATGTGAAGTGAATTCTAAGTGAAAAATGTATGTATAAGAGGGGCTAGAAGCAAAGTTCAGTTCAATTGCTTTTGTTAAAAAGCTCAGGCTGATGACAGATGCACTCGAGGAGCTTAAAGACCCATCTGAGGCTCCGCAGTCCAGAGACATTAGACTGTCTCAATCAGTCAGTCTGATAAAAAAGGCAGCTAGATGTTTTCAATACCATGAGCAGGGACCAAGACAAAATCACAGTCTATAAAACTGCATGTGAGACTGCTTTTAAAGTCATAACACTATACAGTGACAGCAGACAGAAGGTAATAGAGCCCAGAATTGCTATGAAGCGCAACGCAAAAAGCATGCAAACAAGGAAAGAAGAAGAGGAATCACTCTTTCACAAGGCCATTTCCCCATTAAAATAAGGGAAAAATTAAGTCAGAGAGCTATTCAGTCTTTTAAATTTAGGATTCTCTGGTGTTAAAGCAAAGTTATAGGGATTTGAAGGAGGATACCAGTATATCAAGTCCCTTCTGAAACTTAAACATGCAGTGGAAACCATTGCTGTGAGCAGAGCAGAGTGTGAGAGGGGTTTCTTGGAAATTAATAAAGTTGTGACACCATCACGTTCACGACTGAAAATTGAAAATGTCTCTGCTCTAATGTTCATTAAAATGGATGGATCTCCTCTTGGGACACCACGAAATACATCAGGACTTGGAAAGCTATCAGAAGGTCTGCAGATCATTTACCGTGTAGACAAAGATGTACTACATACCACACAGGCTTCTCTATATTATGGATCTGATGAGTTAACTGGTCTTACTGGTCAAACATTTTTAGAAAATTCTTGGAATTTGATTGTGTTCTCTGTGATGGAATTAACTATAATGGTAGCTTACAGTTTCCACTGTGTGTATCTAGCTGGTTGGAATAATGTGTCTTGAGTGATGCTTAGCAAGACTGCAAGGAAATGGTGATTGGTTTGAAGTTTAGAAAAGGTGTTGGCAGTTTGTGTTATCATTCTCTCCTTTATTTGATAGAGATGCCTACAGTACCTAGAACGTTTCACGTGTTCAGAGCAGAGGGTTGTTTTATCTTGGTATATTTTATTTACAGTTACTATCAAACAGATTTTGTAGTCTATCCACAAACACATGTGCACCCATGGCTAGCCAGAAACCACAGAGCCAGATAACAAATCCCAATTTAACCCCTGGAAACATGTATCTGCCAGGGCAAACATTGTCTCTGGAGTATGGTCCAAACAGCCCTGTGTACCTTGCTCTGTATTTTACTAACATGTAGCTGCAGGTTAAAGATAAATACAATTTGTTTGATCATTTTTACAAAACAACAGGCTCCACAAGTCTGAATATTTATTCTGATCTATTGATTAAGATAAGTTGAAACCTTCACACTAATAAGTTGCCTGTGGTGAAGTCGAAGGTACATTTCCATATGACTGGAAATGTGATTCAGGTACAGTGCAAGTGAGTTTCATGACAACAAAGGAATACAGCAAAAGTCTGCAAAAATTTTCTATCGAAAACTGCACCAAAGTGCTGTTATCTTGATGTAGACTATTTTTTTTATGAATACGGAGTTGTTGATGACCATCCTGCACTTCTTGTAATTGCTAAAAATCTCATGGATCATGGATGGAAAGCACATTTGACAATAGATGTAAGTTTCTTTAAACATAAATGAGAAAATCTGAACCCCCCAAAAAACATTTTAAAGTTCCATATTGATTTTACTGATACAAAATTGCATCATTACAATAGAATTTAAAATAGATGTGCACAATCGATCGTTATACAAACTCATACGCACTAAGATTGTGTATGAGCAGTGAAAAAATGTATTCACCACTACAGAATAACCCCAATATAAATAACCATGGAGAGAGTTTCAAAAAGCCAAAGGTTGAACTGGAAGTCATGTCATGTGTCAACATATATGCTTTTGTTAGCTTGAACTTTGGCAACTTATATTCAGTACGATATATTGAAAGATCCGAGTGTGTTGTGGGGAAATTCAGAACCAGCCACCCACTTCCACATCAATGAACCACCAACTGTGCTGGAGTCAAACAGACCACTAACTTAAAGCAAACAATGGAAAGGATCAAAGGTCAAGTGCAAGAGCCGCTATGCATTAACAGTTTCCCTGCGGCTTAAGCGCAATCTCCTAAGAGGCGAGAGGAGCAATCACCAGAAGAGGCGATATGACTTGACATACTATCCTTCCTGAAAAGAGGATTTTCAGCCGGCACTGAAGATTGGAAGTGGATTTTGATGTTTCTACTGGAGTGAGAAGTTCATTTCATGATTGATGAGCCAGGAAGGAGAAGAGTTGACAGTAGGTGGATTGATGACCAGAGCAGCATTGGCAGAATGAAGAACATTGCCTAGCATGTAGGAAGTGGACCATGGCCTAGAGCTATGAGAGCTGTGGATTCCTTTGAAGTCATGTGCGCCAGCACTAAGGTCCTGAATTTGATATCAGACAAGAAATACAGCAGTGGTTTGTTGGAGGGAAGTCAGTTTTGTGAGATGACTAGAGCAGACAAAAAACATAAAAGATGATGACTGATTAGACAGATTTTTGCAAAACACTTCTTTCTATGAAATATGAATTATACTCATCTGATTCTTTTACATCCATCAGACTAGAGACCGTTCTACTTTACATGTGTTCCTGATCCCTTTTCAGCATGTCTAATGACTGAAAGCTGTTCAACAAAGACTATTTTGCTTTACTAAATCAATGCAACCTATTAAGTATCATTGTAAGATATAATTAACCAGCCTGTAAGAATAGCGCAAAATGTCTGTTCCAGGTTGCAATCCATCAATTTTCTGCTTAAATTAAAGAGGGGAGATTTACATTGTGCAAAATTTACTTAAAACTCAAGAACTTGAAATAGCTTTCAAGACGGTTTTCTCCTAGAACAGCATTTTCATTCTCTTTCATGTGGAACAACCCTCCTCTGGGGTGGAAAATTGAAATTTTAACAGTAGCAAATCACTGTCTCTGCCATCCTCTTTCTGCCCCCCTTTCCTTTCCTTGTCTACTGCAAGACGGTGAATTGACAAAGCGGGATGCAGAGCATAAACAACACAGCCAAACTAGCAGATATCTATAATGAAGAGACGCGGTAAAGCAAAGCTTTAACTGACGGTGAAATACATAACATTATACAAATCCAGATGTCAATACTGAGCGGCTGTAGAAGGCCCGTGGGGTCTATATTCCTAGACAACTTATTTAACTTGACAAATATGAGCTTGGTGATACTGAGTCTGTTTCCTGTACAGAAAACGCTCTGAGTGAAATATGAAGTTACAGTCGTGGGATTTACACCTGGGCAGGAAACAGCAAATAACTCTTGACCTCTAATTTCACAGGAGGTGTGTGTGTGACCTGTGGACAAACAGCAACAGTGTCATTTATTAGTTAGCAAGTTAATAAGTCCATTAATTTAATAAGTTGATCCGGCGCATTTCCGAGAAGCATAACAGTTAAAATTGCATGTGTGTGCATGGGTTTTTGTCAGTCAAAAAAAAATAAGAAATGTACACCCTAATATTACAATTATTATATGTACACAGGCAAGACTTGTTAATAGGACCAATTCATTATTAGGTTTGGCCTGTGGACAATGGCAAAAGTATTATATATCAGAGTCACTGCTTAGACCCAGACTTTCCCGGCTTCTGCATAAATACGTAAATCAGAAGAATCAACACAAAACATTAACATCATAACAGCTGCAGAGCCCACGTGGAACAGATGTAACCGACTTGTCATTTTGGTGGATTCTTGTGTTAAAATGAGCTCTGCTGAGACTTTGGAATACAACAATCACAGGCAACTTTTGCTGCAAATGAGCAGCAAAATGAAGGAGCATCATTTGAATAATCATACTACAGTATATACTGAACTATTGACAAGATATTTTACTAACAAGGAGTCCAACACGTATTAAAATCTTGCAAGCAGTGAGTAATACTGAACTTGGCTTTGATCATCCAAAAGACACCAAACAACTTTGATAACTAAGAACAGATGTTTTGTCTTCCATATATCTTATATATTAATATCTTCCCAGAAGTAATCTTGGTAAACAAATCACTATTTCACTAGGACATGTACTATGTAAGAATCCTTGCGTAATCAGGAAATCAAACAATAAAAAACCTGTAGCGGGGGACTTTGCTTTTTGTTTCAAAAGGTTCTACAAGTAATTATTCAATGCAATGCACAATAGAAATCCTGTTCAGTGTCATCACCTCTGTCATGCCATTTCTCTACTGAGCCTGGATACATTGCCCACTCACTGAGAACTGGTTCTGGGGCCCATGGCAACATCATTTACCTGATTACATGTCAGTGTAGCATAAAACTTCATGGTAAAGTTACACAATGGGACTTTAATTAGTTCACTAATTATAAAGCTCAGGGTTTTCACAACTGGAAATATAAAATGTTGAGTTTTGTTGGAGAAAAAAAAAGTACATGTTTTATGGTGCTATAAAACTGATCAATGGCAATGTGGTTATAGCCCCTAGATGTGAATTTCACGGAACAACATGTTCAATAAATGACCTTGAGGCAAAGACATCTTAATTACAACAGTTAAGTAGGAAAGATTATCAGACGGTGCCAGTCCCTGGTGACCCACACAGGTAACTTATTTAATTACCACTAATCTGTAAGAAGATGACTGTTTTTCTTCTGTCCTTGGATTGATGTAAGTCAATGTAAAAGATGTCCACATCCTTTATGTCTCAAGCAGTTTTTTTCTCTTTTTTGTTTTTATGAAAGAAATCTGCAGTCAAGTATCTCTTCAGTTTATACAGAAGTGGTCAATTATGATTTAAATATCTGACTGACTGACTGTTTCAACATGAATCAAGAATAATTCAGTTTCAAAATGAAAGCATGCCTTTGAAAAATGTGTTCTAACAAATGCAACAAAATAGTATGAAATGGGATTCATGTTTGGAAAAAAAACAGCTAAATAAATACAAATTCAAAAAAAGAAAAAAAGAAAAACATTTGATGGTTCCAGAGAATTTGCTGCTTTGTTTAATAATAAATAGAATATTTGGGGATTTTGGTTGGTTGGTCAGACAAAACAAGAGATTCAAGGTCAAATCACATGAAAATATTCTTATTGCCCTAAAACTAAGAGATACAAGGGCCGTTAACAAAGGTCAAGGGTTTATAATGGCTGCATACTACAATACTGCAACTAATAATGACAAGTGTGTTTTGTATTGTTAATCAACTGAGTGAACCTCACACTCGGCTGATTAACAATACAAAACACACTTGTCATTATTAGTTCAAATTAGCTGCATGATGTTCACACTGGAAAAAGAACAAATCAATACAAACTTATATTAATCATCTACCTGCCCAGGGACAACAGCTGCTAGCTAACTGTGGTGCAATTACTTTTAATTGTGAGTTGTTCCTGCAAAAATAATCAAATTAAGTAAGAAAAAAGAAATGAAAAATATGAATCCAAGATGATGATCTATAACCTAGTTTGATATGACATTTAAGTAGCATTTAGATCACAATCAGTGTTGAGCAGTAACGCATCACTTGTAATAATATTATTTTCACCAGTAACAACTAAGTAGTTTTAACGTGTAACTAAGCCAAAAATTATATTCCTATTACTTTAATTTTGTATGGAGGAAAGATGACAAGAACATCCACTGTCGAATATAAATTGTGTGCAGGTAGTGCTAATGTTTTAAAACCAAGCAGCAACCTCCGAAGCCGACACAGATGTGCCAAAAACTGCAGTTCCTCAAACAGCCACTTGAGGCTGGCTGCAGAACAAATCAGTCTCCATAAGCCGAGCTGCCAAGATGGTGACGGCCAATGACCACACTCTGAAAAACATGGACATCATACTGTTTTGAGGCTCAAAGAGTTGACCTCCAACCTCCTGAAACACTTACTACAATGTAAAGCTTGTGGAAATACACCCCACCAAAGACAAGCCCTCTGCAGCTGTGTAGGATGGCTGTAACCCAACAACAGCCAGAACTGGATATTAATCGTAAACAGCTACAAGCAACTACAAGACCTAAT
The DNA here is from genome assembly GCA_028641955.1 of Protonibea diacanthus. Classification (NCBI taxonomy): domain Eukaryota; kingdom Metazoa; phylum Chordata; class Actinopteri; family Sciaenidae; genus Protonibea; species Protonibea diacanthus. The sequence goes on from CM053990.1 coordinate 15,556,597, forward strand.
GAACCTTGTGGCCAGTAAGTGGATGTAGATGAAACGTAGCAAGATGAAATGCTGCCTATCTACACGACTGACTCTCCATCGACAGATCCTTGTCAAAGTAACAGTCACAGGCAACACATGATAAAACAAGTATAACAATAATGTTACTTTGAAAAAGGTAAGCAGCATTGAGTAATAAAATGTGTTTTTTGAGTAACAAGCTAATCACAAATACAACGTGAAGCCAATCTGTTTTGTGATTAAACAATAGGCTTATTTTTAGATGCACAACCTCACGATCGAAAAAGCAACCTTCCACTTTGTGCTGCAGCTCGTGTTATTTACACAGCTTTACTTAAAGATGCATTATTTGTATTATATTTATGTTTATGGCAGTTTTTATTGGAGTGTTAATACTGGATGCGCTTTTCAGCAGTTGTGAAATGTTCTTACAAAATACATATGTTCTGTTTTATTACCCATTACAGTTTTTTTTTTCCCCACACATAGCTTGCCACTTGCTAAATTAACTTTGCACTGTAGATGTGATTCATGTTAAAGCACATCTGTTGGTATTTGTTGATTACATTTCCTTAGCCTTCCTTGCTGTAACCTTCTTCAAGCAAGAGGCCCCCCCCCCCCTCCCGATGAACAAGGAGTGTTTGAGCCGCCTGATGTCACACCATAATCAGCACGGTGCAGTCAACATAACCACTTACCCTAATGAGGTCATTAATTAAACAAATTAAAGCATCCATTATAAAATGTTTCAATGTCATACATACACAGAAAACTTGAGCAGAATTTCTATGAACTTCAGATATTTAAGCAGAACAGAGAGACAGTTTTAGGGTGTAAATAAACGCAGGACAAAGCGGTGTAGCTACTGCTGCCGGTGTGACGGTTTCTCATGTATTATTTTCCAGTTATTGTGTTCACGAGAAGGTGTCTATATGCAGATGACACCGTGACAACACGTGTCGTCACCTAACATAGTGCGGGGACATTAAACATGGATCATGTCCTCAAAGTAGGCCACTGCAGCTCCAGACACCTCCACAAAGACTCTCCGCGCAGTCGTCTCAGCACTCCAACCCGAGACAGGCTTAGAGCTGCTGCTTCATGCTGCGCTGAATGGCAGTACTAGTACATTGTTCGAGAGTGCAGCCATTTAGTCGAGTTTTTTTTATAAACTTGTAAATGTGCCCTTTTCTTTGTCGTGCGCTCTTATTTGTTGATCATGAGGAGGTAGAATGAATTGGGTGCGTGGGTGTGCGAATATGTATTTGTCTGAGCGGACAGATAACGCATGGCTTTCATCAGCATAGTGAAAGTGCCTGGATCTAGTTCCAAACTGGCAAAGCAGTCGCATTCACTAAGCTCCAAGGCTAATGGATCTCTTTTTAAATCTTTTAACAATCCTCACTCTGTTTTGTCAGCAAAGAGCAACGTACAAAACATTCACGGAGCTTCTTTTTTTTTTTTTTTTTGGTTTTTTTTGGCAGATACTGACTGTAACATTTATAGGATGAAATCAGAGGAATGTTGGTGGTGGCAGATCACATCGGATGTAAATAATTCACATTAAATCTACAAGAAACTTTATGGGATGCCAAAATTAAACGAAAGATTTATACTCAGGAGGTGTCCTTGAACAAGTGTGACAAGTTTACATCATGGAAACTGATAAATAAGATTAATAATTAATTAATAATTATGTTTTGGATGATTATTACAGGTCTCAAATGAGTCTTAGTTTTTACCTTCTGGATGTTTGACCTACATTTTTTTTGTTTTTTCACTTTATACGCTTGAATTGTAGTTTTACGCATCAGACACATGTAATAACTACATTATAACTACTTTTTTTTTTTTTTTTTTTTTTTTTAAATTGGGCCCAGAAAGCATCATTATAGACACTGACTGTAGGACCCTGCTGCCAGGGTGTGTACTAGAGAGGAGTCAGGGGGGATCTTGGCTCCTCCAGATATAAGCTTCCCTGAAAACATGATTTGTGAAATTTTGGGCCATCTCTGAAGTACTAGTGTTATCTTTGCCATGTTTTTCTTTTTTTTTTTTGTATCTTCATAGTTCATGTATAAAATTAGCCTATTATTGATGTATTGCTCATGCATGAGCGTGATTCATCACTTATTCCCCTTATTAACAAAATCACATGATGTTCTTAAGGCAGCTGGGATAGGCTCCAGCCCCACCACGACCCTGATGAGGATAAGCAGTTACAGTTAATGGATGGACATGCTGTTCTGTGGTCATCACCATCAAAGTGTGGTAGCACAATGTCATAACCTTCACTCGCTTTAACTCAAAGGGTCAGTTAGGTTTGATGCATGGCCCTCGCGTTTGATGTTTTAATTGTCCTGAGAAATGATGGTGCTCATCTGTGCATGACAGGTAACTTTAACTGTTGAGGACACGAGCACTTGTAAGCAACCTGCTATGCTCTGTTTTTGATATAATGCTCATACATTTACACTTCTGACCTGTGGCTTGTTTGTGGCAATAAACTATAGAATGTAGAAGACCTGCTTCCCTCAGCAGAGTATATACTTTGCCCTGCTTTAGTTTGACATGTTGCATCACACTGTGATGTTTGGTTTTGATACCAGTGCAACTAAAGTAAAGTCAACCACAGTTAGTCAGTCACACTGACTGCTGCTGACATGCTGTTTATGCTACAGGGCTGGTGTGGACAAGGTGTCATTTATTTTGAACCTCATAAGTGATTTATGAAAAGATACAAAAGGATTCAGATCCCGTAAGCAGGCACTGCATTCAATATGGCAGAAATGGAATGCAATATTCAGAATTATGTTTTCATTGGTGTACGATCAGCTGGAAACATGATTCATTATGTTTTTTTTTGCACATTTCCATTGTAGTTTCTCTTTCACGCTAGGAAATAAAGGGTGAAACGAGGGGGGTGCAATCACCATCTACACTACTAGATGACACTAAATCCTTCACGCTGACCCTTTAAGGTTTGATACTGGGCTTTATAGAGTATCTGTATCTGGTGTGTATCTCCACTCTCAAATGCTCCACAGTTGCTGCGGTGGGTTTGCTGTGTGCCACTGGGTTTTTCCACCCAGTGCTGATCAATTTTCTGAACAAACCTAGCACTCAAGTCTCCATAACCAGCATTTACACTGTCTTGGGATCCAGCATCTCTCGCTGAAAAAAGTAGTAGTTTTGTTGGGTTAGCAGCTGGATAAGGCAGATTTCACAATCACGAGTGATTCTTCTGGTCACACGCTGGAAATAAATATCATCAGAGTAGTGAATAAATCATAATAGTGGTGGAAAAGGCTCTTACACATTCAAGAATGTTTTTGTGTGTTTTGTGCATAGTTACCAGTATCCATCTACACTGCTGAATACAACTAAATCCTACAAACTGCTGCTTAGACTCGTATCACCAAAATTCTTTGCTCATTTCTGCTTCTGTCGAATTGTTGCATTAAATGCATATTTATTAGGTATGTGCAGTTGACCTAAGAACTGAATGTTGACCAAAGTGTTTCTCCTCAACAAGTTCAATACTCATGGACAAATGGGCATGAATATTCCAGTGTACCACTGCTTAATGCTAGGAGCAAAAAGTCAGTCACTGACAGATTGTGCCTGTATTTCAGTTAAGTGGCCCATCATCAACCCCGACCTCTTGTTTACCCATATTTTGCCCAAGTGGCGGCCGACAGATTGCGCACATGGAGCAATAAACGTGAGTGATAAGCACCTCCGAACATACGCCGACTGAGATGGAACTTAACATCACACAGATTTTAAAGCTTTAAAGAGCGATACAACAGTCGCATACTTTCAAACAGTCCCGCTTGTCCCAGATAATATATTTCACTAAAGCAAAGCAGTCCAGCTCATCAGTTCAGGCGTGACTTTAATGTATAATCTCAGTTTCTTGATTTTCTTTTTTTTTTTTTTTCTCTCCCCTCACAGTTCAGACGGGAGCTGCAGTCTCTGAATCCCAACCCAGCTTCAAAGCACTGAACAGTCTGGCCTCTTGAGATAGGTTACTGTTTCACATTGCATTGGTTACTATGTCACACTCCCTCCGGCAAGCCTGGAAACATGCTTCCGCCGTGGCTGTTTAACCATGCTAAATCATCTTCCACTCTTGGGTGTTTTGACATTTCGGTAATTAACCAATTTCCCCTTTCTATTTGTAGCCCACCATACAATCACAATCATGTTATGTTGCTTTCAGTTATGGCAAACTCCACTTGACGCCCATTGAGAGACCTATGGGAATTTTTTTTATACCACATACCCAGACTGGGGATTGCTTAATACCTGTGGAGTCATGTGACCAGGAAAGCTCCTGTGGGGGGGGACTACAGGAATGCAGTCAACGTGGAACAACCAAAGAACTGCATTTAAAATATTTCCTAAACATGCAGCATCTGATGTTATTTCCTCGAGTACTCAGCGGAGCACTGAGCAACAGAAACAAGAGAAATTACTGAAAGAACTGTAAATTTAGTTTTGCCACAGATGTCTTACACCATTTACTATCACTCTACTGTTTCATGATCCACAAAGACTCCTGAAGCTAAATGGTCATCTTGTTGACTTGAAATACATTATGTGTAAGTGTTCCAATCAGGGTTTCCAGCGGTGCAAGCCCAGCAGTCCAGCAAGTCTATATTGACCCCCCACTGGCCTAAACATCCGGGAGGGGTGGAGCAGCTCAGTGGGAAACAGATATAATGCTTGGAAATCCCACTAACAACATGTTCGTTAAAACATGATTGCACTGCACTATAAGGAAACACGGGGTCTGCCGTCAGTGTTCTTTACCCTCATTGTGCATCGTGATGTGCAACACTTGACATTTCCAACTACCACAAGCTAATGTTATTTAGCAGCCTTAGCTAGCTAGCCAAATAGTCAACACAGACACTTCCTTTGTGACATTTAACCTATAGACAGTTTTCTTTTCAGATGGCCAAATACTGGAACTGATGGCAATGAGAAAAAAAGACTGCTAATATTTGGCTCCACTGAGCACTTGGTCCTCTGTAACATTGTAAACACAGGAACAGAAAAGTATCAACAATCTTAACATTACATCAAGCAGTAGTAAACACAGATTTGCTAGGTGGAATCCCGAATGGATGGTCGAAAAGACAGACTGGATAGTTGAGAGCAGCCGGTTGAACCCAGTGATGTTAGTTCATTGGAGGTTTTGCAGCTGAAGCTAAAGACAGAAGACAACAGGGATAAGAAAGCAAGGTTTGGGTTTGGCTGGCTGGCTACAATACTGTCTTGTAGCTGTAGCTGAACGCTTGATTCAGTACAGTCAGATGGCTGAGGGGACTACTATTTTTGAATGGTATTTCATGCTTTTAGGTTGTAGAAAGTTACAAATAGATGTTATTTTGTATGTTTTGTACCTGGAGAACAAAACACTCGTGGTTCAACCAATCAGACAACTGAAAAGGCAGAAAGAGACAGAGATATTTCAGAGCGACAGTTAAATAGGAATATAAGGGATCAACAGTCACTGGAGAAATTGAAAAATCAAATCAAAATCTGATTCCTGTTTCAATGTCAAGTGTACAATAGTACTAAATAGAAGCTGGAATTGGATTTGTTGTGTTGCAGCGTTCTCCCGTCATGAGACACTGTGGGGACGTCGACAAAATGGAAGTTTTAATCATCTGACCATTCTTCTTTTGGACCAAAACTATTTGTAATGTAAATAATACGTTTGGGGTCTGAATTATGCCATTTTATTTTACCTATTTGATATTAGAAAAGAAGAAAAACATCAATATAGCAGATGATCCCAAACTTTTAACGGTAGTGTATATTGGGTAACCTTGATTACAGTGCTAAGCTTCTTATGCATGGGTTAGAAACTATTCAATTGTAAATAATTAATAAGATAAATTTCCACCTAAAACGGCATTCGGATTTAATTTCAGGAGTCATAAGGGAGATGTGCATGATGACCAAGCAAATCACAGCTCCTTGTTGTTTCAGCAAAATAACTTTATAATGATTAAATAGTCTTTCAAAGTGTCACAGGAGTATTGTTCGGTTCATAATTGAAAACGGCAGAAGCTGGAAACAATTTCAGCTACCTGCCAGTCAGTAAGTAATTGGCTGTTTCAGATGAGCAGTTTGATCCTGAGGAGGAGAAGTCATTAAAACAAAAGAGCTTTGTGGTATTGTGGCTTATCAAATAACATACATACTATGTATGTTTGTGTATTATGCATGTTTGCTTTTAATGTGCAATTAAATTAGCAAATACTAATTTAATGAGTAGTAAATGTATCTAAAATCCGACACTTACATATTTGCAGTGGATTCAAATCTGATTACTGAACATTGGAAAAACATTTTCAAATGCAACATAACATCACAGCTTACTTCATTTTATGTTATTAATTTAGTCAGATCTATGTATTGTAAATGTAGATCATAAGTGAACATCAGTGCACTATTTTTTTATTTTTTTTCCGGGAAACAAAGCAACTAAAAACCCACACACAACTCCCCGGTGTTATATCTTACAGCAATCTTACGATTTAACAAAACAAACTACAATGTCAGCTGGGTCCAAATGACATTTTCATGGTTTATTGTCATCACTCATTTTCCCTCACCACATCTAAAATTAAACTGCCGTTGGAAAAAGAGAGAATGAACATTTTTAAGCAAGAATCAAGGGAAGTGAAGCTAAACTGCAAGTGCCGTCTCTTTGACAAAAAAAAAAAAAAAAAGCTCAAAACCCAAAACAATTCAAGAAAAAGTATAAGCTGATTTGTCTCAAGATTATGAGTGACTCGGGAGATTTGTATCATTCAGGACTGTCATGCTCCAAACGGCTGACCTTAATACCCAAATCACACAGAGGACTACAAGCGATGACGCATCTAAGTTTCTACATTTTTTTCTTCCCCTGGCGTCTGGCCAATACGATCCAGATTAATTTACAAGGAGAGCAGCTGTCAAATACACTAGTACACATCCTGTGTTGCCAACACTGCACATAACCGACCATAAGCAGTCAAAACAGCCAAGAAGCATTTTAAATGATGTGGCTGTCATCACTGAACACAGCTCAAAGTTAACTCTAAGAGGTTGTTTTCGTGGGGCTTACTTCTGCTGTCAGTGACGGGTGGGAGTTGAAAATCGTTCTTTTACATGATTAATAGTGTGAACATTTCCACAAAACATAAAAATGTATGCATTTCCACTGGATTTATGCATCTTTGACTGGAAGAAGTAATCAGTGAGGTCATTATTTTATTCCTTCAACATCAAAAAGTGGAACCATGTTCAAAGTAGAGTTTTTTTTGTAAATTAGAGAGAAAATTAGAGGTATAATGATTAGTTGATTAATCGATTGATTGTAAACTATTAAATTAATCACCCTCTTTATGCGCCCTGCGATATGTGCTAGCGTGACCGTATCTATTGAAACCATATCCTGCTTCATCATCCGTTTCCCTCTAAATGGGACCATACTTTAAGAAATAAGCATCATACTGTATGGAGGAAGAACTGAAACTAGCAATTAAGACCATGAACTCAGTAGTAAATCAAGTGAGAAGTTGGCTTATTTTTACATAAGGCTCAATGCAATCTGACATTTTTATTACAGTCAATGGAGCTGCCCCCTGCTGGCCATTAGAAAGACTGCAGGATTTGGCTTTACTTCACAGACTCGGAAGCTCTCGCAGTTTAGTTAGCGCATTCCCGCCACCAACTGTGTGGCGTGTGTTTGTGTGCGTGTCTCTCTGGTGGCTGTGGCTCAGCAGGTAAAGCAGATCGTCCAGTGATCACAGGATTGGCAGCTCCTCCTGTCCACATGTCAAAGTGTCCTTCGGCAAGACACAGAACCTCAAATTGTTCCCGATGGTCTGGTCAGCACCTTGTGTGGTAGCCCTCTGCCATCAGTGTGTATGTAAACAGATAAAAGTGCCCTATAAATGCAGCCATCAGTCAGTAGGATAGCATGAAACTGGGAGAAGTAAAGTGAATTGCATCTAGGGATCCAACTAACAGCTATTTTCATTATTGATGTGATAATTTTCAACTAATCGATTAGTTATTTGGTCAGTAATATGTCAGACAGTGGTGAAAAATATCGATCATTGTCTCCCGAAATCCAAGGTGATGTCCTCAAATGTTCTGTTTTGTCCACAACCCCAAAATATTCAGTTTGCTTGTATAGAGAACTAAAGAAACTGGAAAATATTCAGAGAAGCTGAAATTTGACATTTTCTCTTCAAAAATGACAAAACTATCAATATCAATTAATCAATTATTAAAATACTTATATTTTTTAATAATACTAATACAAGAGAATGCAATACTGTAGATAAGAAAATGTGCACAGTATTATAACTGTCAGTTTCATACCACAGTATATGATGATATGATGATACTATCACTGCAACCCTACAGAAAATTATCAAGCACTGCTTCCATAGGCCCTTTGGAGCTTTTCAGCCTTTTTTAGCTAATTATTTTGATTTTGGACAAGCAACAACAGGCAATGGTTTTCTGCAAAAGCTTGAATAAATCCTCTGTACGCTAACTACCCAGCACCAAACAAGCAACAGACAGCTACAGTGACTTGCTGGTGAACATATAAAGAAGAATCGAGCAGATAAGGTGGCAAATATTTCCGTTGGTGGAGACTGAATGTGTAAGTAAGTACTGTAACTGTTTGCAGAAACATTCACCATAACAACTTAAAAAAGTGATAGCGTGTCAGAAATTGTGTTTTTAGTTTGTTTTGCTGCCCCCTAGTGGCGACAAATCAATTGATGCAACTTTAAATGTCACATTTAATTAATATAACAGCCCCAAAATATTTGGCTATAATATTTTTTTTATTATACATGAGTCAGAGAGAGGAAGTTATTGCCAAACATTTCTGAGCAGATTTATGGCAAATTAAGATGGATCCTTCTGGTTCAGGCATTTTGGCAGCAGACTTCAGGCCCCACAGAGCCTATGTGTTTTAATGCTGTGAGTTCAATCAGCTGTTTTACTCACAGAAGTAGCCAGGATTCCTCTCAGTTTTTGTCTGACATGGAAAGCGCCATTCCTGAAGTTATTTAATGGTATCTTATATATGAAAGAAAGCTTTGTGCTCTGAGAAAAAATAATGAATCCTGGACAGGCTTTTGTGCCGGAGTTAATGATGTTTCCGAGGGGGTTAACTGCTGCAAAGGAAAAAGAGAAACATTATCATACCACCTTAGTAATGCATTGTCATGAGAGTTCTTGTTTGCTAATTGTGCTGGGATTAACAGCAGACATAGCTCTGGCAAATCACACGTGAAGAGTGTGGGAGAAAATGAGAAGTAGCTTAAGTGGGTGAATGACTGAGCAAGCGAGTATGTGCATTCAAGAGAGTGTGAGCGATGTAGGGGGGTGGGTGGTGGTGGTGGTGGTGGTGGTGGGGTGTGGGGGGGGGGTCCATAAATCTAGGACAGGCACTGACTGCAGGGTGAGGGGTGGGAGATATAGTGAGTTAGAGAGGATTTCAGAGAGGGAAAGCAAAGCTGAAGAGGGAGGTAAAAGCAGTCGTGGAAAAGAAAAAGAGAGCCTCTTATTGTGAGGTGGGGGATTTGATTTATATTAAACATGCAAAGGGGCAGGAGGAGCTCACTGACTTCAGTTCACTGTTAAGGGATTAAAGGATATACCAGTTTGCCCTGTATCCATAAAAAAGTGTTGGCCAGTTTCCCACCACTATTATGATTTTTATTTCCAATGTATGACCAGAAGAATCACTCCAGTGTGCTCTGAAATCTGTTTATCAAGCTTTAAGAGGCTGCTAACCCAGCAAAACTACTTCATTACAGCGTATACGGGAGAGATGCTGTATCCCAAGATAGTGTAAATGTTGTTTCTCAAGTCTTGAGTGCTAGATTTGTTCAGAGAAATGGATCAATACTGGCTGCTTTGGTAGAAAAACAGTGGCATTCAAAAAACCCACAGTGCAGAGAGAGAAGACTCTCACCAAAATAATCACACGCACCAGATATAGATATTCTATAAAGCCCAGTATCAAACCTTGAATGATCAGAATGGAGGATTTAGAGGCATCTAGCGGTGTAGTGACTGATTGCATCCCCTTCGTCTCACCCTTCCTAGCGTGAAGGAGAAACTACAGTGGTGATGTGCAAAAAAACGCAAAAGGCCCTACAGCCAGTGTTTGGTTTGTCCATTCTGGGCTAGTGTAGAAACATGGCAGATTCTGTTGAGAGCAGCATCTGTAGATATATAAGGCTTATTCTAAGGTATAATGACTCTTAAATCATATATGTAAATAGAGACTACTTAATCTTACACACTGGACCCTTGAATCTAAATTTATCCAATTTTAGGCCTTATTCATACATTTATGCCAACAGTGGATTACATGACTATTTGCATGTGAAAGGCTTCACTGATTGTGACAGACTGATTCCTAGAGTTCATGTTTGGTTCACCAGCAGCAGACAGAGCTAAAAAGGGACTGAATATTGAACTTAGATTCGCCAGGTCGCCATAATTGCGACTTCAAACGAATGCTAAGTTTGCTCCGGGTCTGCTGGTTTTGTGAATTGGCAACAGTTTGCAAACAACTTGAAATGTGACAATAAATGATGTGTTTACAGCTCATTTCCCCTGTAAAGTGGCAAAATTTTTTGGAATTTTAGGAGGAATAATGCTAATAATTAAGTTTTGGTATCAAAATATGAGAAATTTTTCAAATTTAAGCCCTAATAACAACTTTGTTTCAAAAGCCCGAAGGATAATTGCGGTTTTTAAAATGATGGAAAATGTACTGCATTTATGCAACACCTTCCTACCAGAACAGACAATGTACTTCATAATTTGCCTCTCATTTGCCTGTTCAAACACCCCAATGGTGGCAAAGCACTGACCAGACCATCAGAAGCATTTCGTAGCTCAGTGCTGACCTCAAGACACGGGGTGGAGTCAGTTCACTTTAATAATGATCACTGAAAGTTTTATTCAGCCGAACCAGCAAAAATATACCACCCAACATATAAACAGGCCGAGTTAAATGCAGAGGACAGACGGTGTATTAGATTAAACACAGTGGTAAGCAATTAAAAGAGGTGTCAGCGACAGCTTTTGCTGCTTTCCCACATCCTGTGATGAATAAAAGAAAAAGTCTCCCTTTCAAGGTGTCTAGTCTTTGGCAGTCTTGGCTTGAATACAGTTTATTTTCCTCATCTTAATGTCTGTCCAGTTAATTTAACTGTAGCAGCTGAGCCTGTGTGAAGAGGCTGCCTAATTAATGGTTCAACTCTAGCAGGAGGTACTGTGGGCTGTCTGCAGGGAGAGCAGCCAGACATCGGGCAAGAAAACCACTCCCCACAGCAACTCCGGAGACTTGGCCACTACTAATGGTATTGACTTTGAGCTTCTCTGGCCACAAGTGAGAAGCTGTCTTCTGTTCAATGAGCTTTTAAATTCTTCCAGGGCAAGAACTAACTTTGTTTTTTGTTTTTGTTTTTAGCTTTTAATTGTATTTTAAACACTATGAAACCATCTCATATGATTAAATGTGCTGTATAATTTGCTTGGTTGGTATATGTACTCTTACTTCTATCAATACCTTTTATACAGTGAAATCAGCACAGTGTCTCCAAGGATAAACAACCTGTCTCCCAAAACAAGTACTGTGTGTCATTTACTGTGCCAAGCTCCTGTATGTATTGGTTATTGGAATAGAGTAAGTTGTTCTGGGGTCAAAGTAATTCATTCATCATCCATTTTGCAGGCAGAAGGTAAAATTATTTAATCAAGCTAATGTTTCATAACCCATTATTCTTCTCAGCCCCGGGCCTAGCATTGTGTTTTTGTTCTCCTTCCATTTATATGCTTCTTATTAGCTTCAAACTCAGACGTTTTGCATATTGTCTAGCAATAACCAAAGCCATTAAAAAAAAAAACAAACAAAAAAAAAAACACTTGATATGAATGTTTGCATTCTCTGGATAATTCAATGTGTTTTCTTTGGTTATCTAATATAAGGAGAATTTTCTCAACTCACAATCACAATCACTTCGTTCCAGGCAAAAGAAAAACTGATCAAAAGAAACATTAATCAAAGTATTTGTTTTCTCCAATGAAACCATGCCACAAACCTTTCTGAATTCACGAGGGGCAAAGGTTAACATGAAGCTCTAACTATTTACCAAATGTTAACAGCCAGTAATTAACATGTACAACGTCAACAGAGCCCTTTTTACAAAGGAGAACAGAACACAAACACATTTGATGCATACATGTATGACACCACCACGTAAACATGGATTATGACTAAGCCAGTTTGCTCATTGTGCTAACTGAAGAGCCGTTAAATACAATATATTGATTGACAGTAAGATTCACCACATAAGCTAATTTAGCAGCGGGCAAACCTGGGTTCATAAATCTGTAGTTGCATGTTTTTCTTGTCACTTTGTACAGTCAGTGATTGCTATGATTTTCAAATATGAACGGGCTATTTTCAAGCGTGTTTACAGACTTTTCCATCTCACGCGCATTTTAATGAAGCTGCAAAATGCCAAGCCGCAGCAGCTCCTTTATTAGAGGTGTTGCGTGATGGACAGTGAAGTTTGAACCATTGGACAGGTGCATCAGGGACCTCTGTGAATACTTTTCTAATTAAAGCACCTGATTGAATGGAGGCCGCCCAGGTGATTTTAATGTGATTTAAATTTTAATTGAAATGGTGTCTTGAGGGCTAGTATAATTTAATTTACATGCTATTATTCATATTTAAATCGTAGGTCCCAATTATTGCAACCAATCATTTGCTTTTTTTCAATGCAATTATGGAGACAGTGTACCCAAAGGCAAACAATGACTGGACCCATTGATTTCAAGGTTTGTTTGACAATAATTATCCCTCAACAGGTAAAATCGTTTTTGTCGAACTTATAATGAATATTTGGAGGCTACAGAGAATGTCATACTGTCACAGAGACCTGAAAGGTTTAAAGCAACCACAGCTTGAACACAACTACCGCCATGCGTGAAAGAAGGAACATCACACTTGCAATAGCTGCCAAATTGCAGGTCATAAACTTTTTTTTTTGTATTATTTTGTAGCACAAAATATGACAGCAAACACAGCTGTGTGAAATAATTATGTTCTAAAAAGTATTACACTGAAGAGGCTACAGCAGGGCTATTGTTAATGCACTTTGGAGCCTTCTAAAGTGCAGATTATAAAAATGTTAACTTGTTAAGTACCAGATGCTCCACTAGGTACATGACAGATAGGCACATACAACACATACATGCAACAGAAGTGGGACTTTTTTTTTTTTTTAACCCAGAAACAGCGTCTCCAGAATTATATCTGGAAGTTGATTATAAGCCAGTGCTATAGGAGGATGGCGAATCACGGTAGGGTGGGGGGGGATTTCGGATTGTGAAACTGAGCCAACTGTTGTTTCCAAATGGCCAGCTAACAGGATAAATACTGAATTAACTGCAGGGGGAAGAGTTTGATTACAAGCTCATTAAATGTAATTTCATCCAAGTGTGTGTAATCATTTGACATAGATTTTCTCAATAAAAATTAGCAAAACTGTCAAGGAGCTACTGAGCTCAATGTGCAGCAAATGGCAAACCACTAGTCCTATGGATTACTGAATGGTTGTAGCCAAAGGACACAAATAAAACAGTACAAACACAAATAGATGCAAAACAGTCACAGTGGTAAAAAAAAAAAAAACATCCACAAAGAGATGTAAAATGAGTCCACAGAGATGCAAAATGACCACAGATATGTGGAAAAAACAGCCATACAGACAGAAATCGACCACAGGGTGGCAAAACACCTACAAAGAGACAAAAATGACCACAAGGAGGTGTATTTTTTAGTGTCTGTGTGTTTTGCTCCTATGTAGAAATGGTTTGAGGTCCAATGTCTAATAATCTGTCCAAGATAATGTTTATTTTAGACAGTTGTCTTTAACGTGTATAAGCCAATAGCTTGTTAAAAAGGTCCAGTGTGAAAGATTTAGGAGCAGGAGTATGTTTTCATTAGTGTATAATCACCTGAACATAAGAATAGTTGTGTTTTCGTTGTCTTAAAATGAGCCCTTTATATCTGCAGTGAGAGTGGGTCCTCTTCAATGGAGTCCACCATGTTGAACCGCCATTTTTCTACAGTAGCCCTGTGCAGACAAACCAAACACTGACATTTTGCTTTTTATGTGAATTTCGCAGCCAGAGTTTTTCTTACATGCTTGGAAGGAGAGTGTGAGGCATGGGAGAGTATTCATTTGGTTGCAGCCGGCAACTTCACGGCTAGGTGGCACTAAAATCCTACACACTGGATCTTTAAAGGATCATTCTCTACCAAAATTATGGAGCAATGGAACAGTCACTACCTTTGTGTTCATAATGATGTGAAAGTCAATGACTTCAGGATAAAAAGAAAGTCTAAAAATCACAACTTGCTGTTGTTGAGCTTCAGTTTAATCAACGGTGAAATCAAAGCAAATCTTTTAAACAGTAATCAGACAACAGTGTGGTCAAAGTCCAATAATGCTTAAAGAGAAACACTCCGTTCTCTGACAGTGCCAGAGGAGGAAATGCTGAGCAAAAAAAATATCCCTTTGTGGTATCTCATATTTCACTAAAATCATCGTCTAAAAAAGAAAAAAAAAGAAGTAACATAAAAGTATGAGATGTCTTTTTGAAAACTGCACACTCAGTAAAGCGCTGAGCAATCTCCCCTCCGAGGTTTGACTGCCACACCCTCTCGGTGGAGTTATGTGGTGGCCGTGCATTTTGAACAACAAAAAGCCTCAAGAAAAACACTGGGCTTCTTGAGAAATAAAATATTAATGATTACATAAACTAACAAAAAGTGATCTGCTCAGCAGTGAAGTTTCGGTTTGTGGATTTTTATTTAAGGGTATTGACTCAACTACTGATAGCATAGCTGACACAAGCATGAGCCTTTGTGAGTTTCACATGAATTTTTACACTCCCAGTAGGTTTTATGTACTTGTCCTGTTTCTGTGAGGCTGCATGATCAATTAGAAAAGTTGCAAAAAGTTTATTTTCCACCCGAAGCTCGTCTGCAACATGTCAACATCCTGCAAATTAAGGAAGTCATATATTCCATTTTGCACTTCTGTTAATGTCAGGATCAATTATTTTGACTGACGGACCGACTGACAGCTTGATGGATTGTGCAGAGACTCATATGGTCACTCTTATTCCGGCCTCGCAGCCAACAGTCTTTCATTAGTTGATTTGAAGAAGAAAAGACTGGTCAGAGAAGACGTGGAGCCAGAAAGTCTGAGGC
Source organism: Protonibea diacanthus (assembly GCA_028641955.1). Classification (NCBI taxonomy): domain Eukaryota; kingdom Metazoa; phylum Chordata; class Actinopteri; family Sciaenidae; genus Protonibea; species Protonibea diacanthus. The sequence continues at coordinate 15,571,940 of CM053990.1, forward strand.
GTGAGATTGTTTTAAGTGTGCCGTCTGTGCAACTCTGGGGCAAATCAGCATTGCAGCCTCCATGAAAGATTTATTACTAGTTTGTAAAATCCAGAACTCTTGGCTGAAAGGCATCTCAAACGCTATCAACAACTCATAACAGTTGTGTATAAACTGAGCACTCCAATAACTATTTATAATAGATTAGCAACCAGATGGTGCAACAGTAGATCAGCAGTCAGACTGACAGTATGCGGCTCACATGTCATGGGAGAAATTTGGTCCTGTCATTTGGTCTGCACTGATACTCAACATAGAAATCTGGTCATGTGGGTGGTTTTCTGATTAAATCTTAATCAAGGCTCCTCAGATAAATATCAACACTGTTTGTTATTTTTGGGTTTCCAAAGGGTATCGTCAGTACTTTCAGAACCCAAAATAGCAAATAAGAGACAAATCAACAAGCTGGAAGGAAAGGACGGGGTCTGTAAAATGGCACCTGAAAACCCGGTGTAGACATGCGGGACTGATGAGACAGCTGAGATGGGTTGAAGGTTACTAATTTGTCTTCCAGGACAAACCATAACCATATGGACAACAATTAATGTGCATTTCCCATTCACCACTGGTATATGGACACTAAGAGTTTGGCAGATGGAGATAAACAGTTGGTGGGGTTAATTCTCCAGTTGGCTGCCGTTAAACCATTGCAGAAGAAGATGATGCAATTTAAAGTCCCTGTAAAGGCAATTCTGAGATTTCTTTCACCAGTTTTCAGTCCAGGATATTTTGGGTGGTCCAAAAGGGTGGCTCGATGACATACTGAGGCCACCCTGAGACAGAGATGAATTAATTTCGCTCGGAGTGTTTCAAAGTTAGTCATGTAATTTTCTCAACTCATCTGACAAGTTTCACTTCAAAATTGCTGCTTGACTGAGTTCAAGTTAAACCTCAAAGACTATATGCGATAGAAACATTTTGGTTGTTTCAAGCATGTTTTCATGCTTCAGTGCACATTTAAGTCAGAACTTGACCAAGATCTATCTAAGTCTGTTTCCTTGATTGCACACTTTATTTTAAAAAAAACTTTTTCCATTCCTGCAAATTGAAGTGGATGTAAACAGTTTCTCACATACCTTTGTTTTCTCATCTTGTACTGTGTTCAACCAGCTCCGTCTCCAACAAACTACATTTATATACTACTAATTTGGTTTGACCAATATGCTTTGTATGGAAAATGGATTATGTTCTGTGCAACATATTCAAGTGAGAGTGGTGTTGGTAATACATGCATTTCTTCTGTTTTGTATCAATGTAAACATAAAAATTATGTATTTTAGACAGTTGGCCAGACAAAACAAGAGATTTGAAGACGTCACATTGAAGTCTTGCCTTTTTTCAATTTATTTTGGCAGATACAAGTATTCTGTATATTTAAATTATTTAATACAATTGACAGTTGCCCTTGCAAAATTCATGATTAAAGTCAATGTCCTACAGTAATGACCTGATATCGCTAAAGACATTGGCTGTATCCAAAATTAAAAGGATCTCACAGTTTCCCACTTCAGCATTTCAGTCTATCTTCTCTCTGCAGGCAGACATACACTTGAGCTGATCTAACAAGCTGTTTTTTTTTTTTTTTTTTTTTTTTAAATCAATGCGGTGTGCACAATCTCCAGGGACGAACAACCTCCTGCCTTTTATACCCACTGTGTCTCTCACTGTGTTGATCTTATGACTCAGACTTACTGATCATCTTTTGTTGCATCTCTTTCCCGGATCTCAATTGAGCTTCTTTTTTTTTTTTTGTCTCCTCGAGGAAAATACTCACTGTGTGAACAGAAGGAATGAACGAAGCTTCAATAATTTAGTTTTTAAAGAGATAATGTCTTCAAGAAAGTAAAATTATTAAAGTCAAGTGCAAGGTTTTTTCCTCTGTCCAATACAGGTGGAACTCACGGCTCACATTGCTATACAATCAGTATTACAGAGAATGAAAAAAATGTTGAAAAAAACTATTTATTCCTCTTTAGGCATAAAATGTTCAAAGCCTGTTTTCAATTTCACCATTGTCTGTTTCATTCTTTGTTCTTGTGATGTTTTCCCAACAGTTTTTATTTCCAAAATGCAAAACTAGACTCTTCAGTTTTTGAATAAATCATCTTATTTTGAAGCACATCTTTATACCCTGAAAACCAAACAGACGAAAGTATCTTCAGTAAAATGTAATAACCCATTTGTTTTTTTAGAGTTTCATTTCAACCAAGTTTAGACAAAGATGCGTCTGGAAAGGTTTCAACTTTAAGAAAAATGTGTCGCCGTCGGTCTCAATGAATGCACAGACGGGACCAGACAGAAGATGGTCTGCGATGCGAAAAAAAATAAAAGATAAACCTGCTGCAAAGTCTGTACATGTATGCAAAGGGAGTATTAGTCTGACAAAGGGAATCTTCATATCAACACATCAAACCTTCAACCTCAATTTAGGTAGATCTGAATTTGAATATCATTACCATAGTGGAAAGTCCTTAAAGCTGTCACTTGATGAATCCCATCATGCATTTCACAGAAAATGATGAGACCTGTGGGAGGTAATTAAAGCTGGCAATCATAAATCCAGGTGCACCAATTAACAGCAAATAAACATGATAAGATCATTTATTTTCAAGTGTGTGTATGAAGGCGGTCCCTTAAATTGTGTGTCGCCATTACTGATCTACTGTGTTTTCTTTGTCTCCTGTTCAAGTAAATAAATATCAATTTATTTCACATTACCGCTCTGCAACTGCTTAAGGAAACAGCTCAAAGAAATGCATGTGATTTAATGGAGTAGCTTATGTCATCTAAAGAAGATTCTAGTTCAATTAACAATTACACAGCGTTGTTCATACAGTAATATCCAATGATGATAAATGACAACCTGCCATAAGTCATGCTGCAGGAGCTGTGTGGGCGCCTGCTAGTGACACCCACCATCCAGCCCAGAGGATAACAGGTTCACAGCAAAGTCACATCCCAACACTATGCTCCTAGCACGTGGCCCCATCTGGAAACATCACCCCACAGACTCATACACTTGAATACACAAACACACTTTTGCAGAGACAATGCCAAAAAGCAGCTGAAGCATGTACTTGGTCAGGAGACAACAGCTTCATTATTCCTGCAAGGGCCAAATGAGCCAACAGATAAGTGGCCGGCTGTGAAAATGGGATTTTCAGACCACACATTGGTTATTATCCTGACACATTATCCAAATATACCGGTTGTATCCAACCAGACTCAGGAGAGGTAGTAGTGATGAACAGGTTCGTTCAAATGATCTGTATGGCTATGATAATGGTACAGCATCTGGGTAGTGGAGAGGTAAAACACAAGAGTTGGCAGGGTAGTTTGACAAGCATGACTGATAGTGTTTGTGAATCGGAAGCCAGAGAGGAAGCATTTCCCTCGGGTGCCCAGGACAGAGGAGCATTTGACAGGAACAGGAGAGGAGGCTCATGACATCCCTGTCTCCTTGAAATTAAGTTTGCATATTATTAAACTGTTTTCATAACCACATTCTGGTGACAAACAAAATTGCTGCCTGGATTATGTTCACAGACAAAATGTCTTTAAGGGAATGAAACAAAATTTATGTAACACGCTGGAACCGCACAGAGGGGGTTAGGGTTGGTGGTGGGTGGCGGGTTGGGTTTAGGCAACAAAAACACTTTGGTTAAGGTTATGTAAAGATTGAGATTTTTTTCGGTTTCGGTTAATGTTAGTAAAAGAAATGTATGTCTACAGTCACTTCTTCTTTATCAAAAGCAGACGATGATCTTTCCCTAACCTTTACAAGGTGCTGGGGGTTAGTGGCATTAGTTACTATGACTACTACTACTTACTAGGTACATTAATTCACAATATTTCCCCTTTATCTTCATAGAAAGCATAATTTATTCGGCATTCCCATAAAACACATTTTCTGCCACAAATTAGTTGTATATAAATAGAAATCCTAGGAGATGGTGCTGCACATTTCCACGAATGCCATCCACAGGTCAACAAAAACACCAGCTAAGGCGAGAACTACGGTACAGGGTGACTATTAAGGGTTTGGCCCAAGAAAGCTGGTTAGCAGACATGGTAAGCTCTGCTGTTCAACTGAACTTCAACACAATATGGACCAAATTTTGTAAAACCAAAGAGCAACCTCTGTGGCTAGGGAAGTCAAATACCAAAAATTGCAGTTCCTCAAACGTCCACTTGAGGCTGGATACAGATATAGTAACTATGAAACTAATTTCAATGATCAATCACTTAACGCCAGGCGGATCCTCATGCATTTTGTCTCATGGTACGCTCTGGTCCATGAAGTTTAATGTATGCATTTCATAAAAGTGTAACCATTTCCTGAGGGGTACAAGTCTTTATTTTAGGCAAGGGAATTTTAATGAAACCCACTTGCAAATGACAAATAATGTTTGTTATTGGACAAAAATGGGGACAAATACAAAAGGTCATTAGTAGATTGAAATGCAAGGACACGAGAAGACCGTACACATAGCAAGGTCCTACTGGACAAGATGAAAGAATAACAGAGTGAGAATGTGTCTGACAGCAGTGAATGTTTCTGTCTAAAATCAAAGATATTCATTAAGATTTTAAATCTGGAACTTCTCTACAGGGAATACGTCTAGACAGATGGTTAACCAAAACTGCAGAACTCCCAAAGAGATTTCCTGGAGACAGGCATAAACTTTCAAATTATTTAGCTAATCATGTTTGTCAAATAAGTAAACTTATACACTCCAGAGTTGATGGAGCGATGACACAGCTGGCTTCAAACTGTTCGTTCTGTGTGTGTCTTTGGCTTAGGCCAAGAACTAAATGTTGGTTGCACTGCGATCAAACATGTGAGCAGCATTTGGGAATTCATAAATGGAGCACCACTCTCTCTCTCTTTAATCCTCATTAAAAAGTATGGCAGTCATGAGGAGTTCACCGAGAACACACAATTTGTTCGGATAACAGGCTCACCTCTGGCATGTTTGAGCAAAGGGACTATAGTACCACCATGAAAAATGACTTCTTCTACAGCATTGAATGTCACACTGCAATTGTAAGGGATGAACCTTGCTCTCCCAGTTTGCTCCTTCTTTGATTTCCCAAGGGGGGTCAGAGTGTTTGTTTCAGGGAGTTGAACCTCCCATCATTCATTCGGGATCATGCTTCTCTCTAGTTGTAGCAGAGGTCTGACAGACCCCTACACATCTTACCACAACGATAAGGCAGACTCATAATTTCTTCTACCTCAGTTGGATTCTGGAGTGGACAGTTTTTATCACCATCATTTCGGACATGGGTAAACCCGCAGGAACAAGTCCTTTGCTTATACAACTTCTTCCTCTATCATTAAAAAAAAAAAAAAAGAAAAGTCGATTGACTGACTTTAAGTATAAAAATAACATTTTAATAAACTGAGTTTGCTTAAGTATTAAACTCCATAGGATAGATTTACTCATCCCTATTGTAAAATATTATTATATTAATATTATTATTATTATATATTGTAAAACTATTAAGAGTGATGCACATCCAGGCAAAAATACTCAAGAGCAAGATGGAAAATACCACTGCCGGGCACAAAGACATAGTGCTACTTCCACCATGTAAGAAGGAGCGCTACAACAGGTCCTTCATTCCAACCGCTGTCAGACTCTTTAACATCGGCACGACTTTCTTATGCATGACTTTATTCTATATATTTATTATTTATGAGTAATTTGTTATCAACTGTGTGTATACAAGCTGCTGCGACAAGTGAATTTCCCCTTTGTGGAGATCATTAAAGTCTAGTTTATCTTATCATATTTTATAGGACACTGTAAGGCTCCAAGTAAATAAATAGTGTTTAAGCAGGGATGGAAATCGAGAAATGGTTCCAGTTTCGAAGACTAAGAGAATCTAAATGTCAACGAATGCTGTACAAATACTCATTTCATTCATTTTAGATAATGACGGAATGTTGCTACAGCTAGCTCCACTGTTTCTACACCATGTTCAGACTTATATTAAAATATAAAAACAGCTGATTGATCCTAAAAACCTGGAATTGATAAAGAATCGCATAGATGAACGAGAATGGCTTCGGTATTAATAAAATCTTATCAATTTCCAAATCTGTTTTTAAGGCAATGTTTCAATCTACAAGATGTTCTTCAGGTCTATTGCCTGACTTTGTCAGTCAATGTACTCCTAATGACTATTTTATTTTCTCTTTCTGTTTGAATTAATCCTTTTTAAAATGTATTAAGGTCCTAAGGGAATCCAGTCAAAGAGAGAAAAAGCACATAACTAACAATTTTTAAAGCTGCCAAGTTAGTTAACATTTTGCTGTGACGGTTGTTTTTTACAGTACTTTCAATGACAGTAGTGTAATGTTGGTAAGATGAGGGTTAAAAAGAGAATCAAACTATTTATTTGACAGCGTAACACTTTTGATCTATTATGAAAGGAAATGAAATGAGAAATTTTAACAGAAAAAGCTGAAATCTTCTTTATTTTCTTGACACGTCATTGATTTTTTTTTTCTTTTTAACCAAATCTTCTATTCATATTCTTATTTTCTATTCATTTGCTTTTACATTTCCAAACTATTTTTGTCCGTACAGTAAAGAATGAAACCACAGACTCCACAGACAACTGACAACCTCTCCAACAGTGAGAGGTCAGTGGGAAACAGACGGCTGACTTTGACACTTTGCCACTAATTAATTATCAAGCCCTAGAAAACGCAGTGGGATATTAGCCTTTTATACAGGACTCCGAGGGTGTAATTACAGCATTGTACCAATCAACATTATGCCAACAGCGGGTGTCATTCATGATATTATACACCTTCCCTCTGCCAAATCACGAAAGCAGAAATCCTTGTTCTACCATAGGCCCTTATTGCAGGTCTACCTGCCTCACACTGAAAGCTACATTAGCCTCACCGATCATAACTAATGATTCAGAGCTCCACTCCAGATACAGCTGCTTGTGTTGTCCACACCTATTACCTCGCACACCTGCTCATCCCAGCAAATAAAAGGTTTTAACATCGACAAGACCAAAATGGTGCCTCATAAATCAATACTTGCAGTACATGTAACTTTAAAATGGCCTTCCAAAGACACTAGGCAAGTAAACACCTACATGCCCCCCCGAAATAATCAATGCATTTGGTGGAGTAGAAACTGTGTTCCCAAATTATAGTTAATGGCAGAAAAAGATCAGTGCAGTCGAAGATGCATGACATCCAAACATATGCTGTGGCACCCCCCTTAGGCCAATCAGCGCAATTTGGAAAATTAATTGCGTATAACAGACGGAGAGCCAGATGAATGAACGGACAGACGAACGAACAGTCGGACTAATCGGGGTCATCCCCGCGTTTTGACCGTGGCAGAACAGAAGTACAACCGTCTCATCAAAGCGTAAGGTTGGACATATTTGCTTCATATTCATTACAAAGAAGAAACTCATTTGAAAACTTACTTGTCAAACCACTAAAATAACAAAACTACGACAATGCACTCAACTGAAAATCAAGCGGCCCGTCTGTAAACGTCGACATGATCTTGTCAAACAGAAACTGAGCCGTTTAAAAAAAAAAAAAGACGAAAAGAGAACAGCAAGTCGCTCGTCTCCACGACCTTGTTTATCACCCTATCAAGGCTTTCCAAGGATCCCTGCAGCGCCTCTTCTCATTTATTGGACACAATGTGATGGTTATAAACCACCAGCTCGGGATAAAATTTAAAACTGGAGAAAGAATTCATTTGATATGTGACATAAACAAGACAGTTGCAGTTTTGTAATACGTCTTTAACAGTGCACTGGATAATCTCTGTCTGATAGAGCAATTGGCTCCATCCTGCTCCAGTATTTACTTTTTTTATTGAAGGTGTCTTCTGTGCACTAACTGTTTTTTTTCTCACCATTGCTAACAGAACATGCAGAATACTATTTCTGGTCAGGTTAGAAAGGCAAATTAGAAAGGCTTGGAACTGAAGAGTTTTCTTGTATTTGTCATCAGTCATCGCTGATCACCATCTTATTCTACTTGTGCTTTCACCTCATTTGTATCTCATCTTATTTACTCATTATTACTACAAGTGGGTGTTATTTTTCATATTATTTTACATTGATTCTGGCGCTGTATCCCTGTTTTTTTTGTTCATTTTTCAAAGTCTTTTCCCTATGAAGCACTCGGTGCATGTAATTTCTCTGCAAAAGCACTTTGAGTTGCACTCCTTGTATGAAAGGTGCCACGCAAATAAAGTTATTATTATTAAATGTATGATGAGCACAGCTCTTAGTTATGTGAAAGCCTAGAAGTGAAGTGGATAACTTTGGAACATCTGGCATTTATGTCTGATTATGTGAATGCTCCTCTTAGTCAGCCAGGAACATAACCCCACCGTTTGGCAATCATCACACTGATTCTGGAGGTGGCCGGATATGGCATCTGGAGGCAGCTGCAAGAACAGATGACAGTGATTGGCTCCTGTGTGTGGAAGGGAGGAGGAGTGATAATATTTGGCTTATATGTTTGGTTGGTGGGAACAAAGAGGATTACCATTAGAGGAGACGTGGTCAAGTTATTCTCACGGAAGGACGAGGATCAGTGTTTACTTTATAAAACACGCTGACAGCGTCAAGAACGAAAGACGATGTGACTAAATGTTTACGTGATTAAAAGTTTCAGTATTTAAAACATCAGCAAACAGCCAGAAAACGTGGTTTTTAATTAATGGCACGTGATTACAGAAGGGATAACTATGAACACCTCCGTATTAAAGTAATGCCCTGTTTTTGTATTAAAAAAGAAAATTCTTTAAAAATGGGTAATAAACTTTAATTTGGGGCAAGCTTAATGAATAATACTAATTTTGAAAAGCTTGCTGTAAAGACTGTGTACAGGGAGCAATCAGAGCTATTATAGTGTCAGATTTTTCATTAGTTTTTAATTTTTGCTTTCAGTTCTGTTTAGTTTCAGTTGGTTACAACAGCAAGTTTGCTCATTTGACTTTGACTTTATTAGCAACAGTATTAGTTTATTTAAATAATTAACAAAATATGGGGTGTGTTTGTTTCCTCCTTTTTATTTTGCTTCCGTTAACTAACTACATCTTGATGTAGGTTTTTTAGTTTTAGATAACTCTAATAAGCTTGGGACAAATACTTGGAAAAAAAAGTTCTGAAAGAGTTTTAGGAGCCAACTGTGGTGCTCATCTGTTTGGAAGCTAATCATTCAGCCGCCTTCGGGAGCAATTCAGGGTTGCAGACTGGAGGAGCTGGGGTTCAAACCGCATACAGTATATTATACGATCAACAGAAAACAAGAGTATGTGGGAATTTTAGGAGAATTAATTTGTTACTTCTGAAGAAAAGGCAACTTTATTATTATTATTATTATTATTATTATTATTAAATAAATTAAGTTCTAGCCAATTATACACATATTTGACCACAGGCAGGAGGCCAGTGTTGGCCTAACATGATAATGATTGGGCGATTTCTTGCTGTTTTACTTTTGACCAATCATCATCCAACTTTGGCTTCTATCCATCTTTGTATCCCCTGCCCAGTGACCCAAGATTAACTTTATTAAAGGGCCATTTATTAATGAATAAACATGCAGACAATTAAATAGTCATTACAAAGCTCTAACCCAAGCCATTAGATGTTGCCCTACATCTGTTTCTCCTATTTTTATTTTTAAATTCACTCTGATGCAAGGCAAACTTCCAACATCCACTAAAATGGATTCCTGGGATTTCAGAATTAGTAATGAAGCCTATGAAAAACTTTTAATTGTATGAACAGTTATCTGCCACTGATAGACTTGTGCATTTAGGCCAAACTCTCCTCCCTCACGTCCTCAGAGATCTCTATGACTAATTCATTATTCTAAGCCTCTTTAAAGGTTGGCACTCTGTTCTGTGTGATCACTGAGAGCAGATACAAAGAATGTGGAACTTTATTATTCTTAGTCCAATTTACTCTGGATTAAGCAGTCTGCCTCCTCCCAACTATTGTGTGAAAATTACATATGCTTCGCTCAGTAATTCCATGCAAAAAAAAAACAAGCCCTGGCACTGTTAAATGTATATGGTAAATGCAGCATTGAACTGCATCCTAATCCTTTTCAGCATCCAACTTATCTTTATCCAAGGCTGAGCACACTCTCTGATTGTTTGGGTGGTAACAGCCAAGACTCAAAGTCACCCCGCCTCATATCAATGGCTGAAAATAGTCATAAAAGTAGGAATATTCTGCAGGTCCATGCTGTTTGAAGAAATGTACCATGTGTGACCAAGTATACCAGCTTATTTTTACCCTTTCCCTAATTATTTACGACTCAGACCGGATCCAGTGTTTTAATATTCAACGGGGAAACAAGACTTCCCTGCCCCGTAGCACAAAACAACTATTAATCTATCTGTGGGAGGTTGATAGGGTTTAAATCAATACCAATGACTCAATGATTACTTGGCCAGCAGCTGAGATTTCTGGCGTCCAGAACAGATGTTACAATCCGTACCCTCTGTTTTAGAACAAATAATGTCCTTTTAAAAAGAGATTTCCAACCTCACCTGCTGGAACAAACAATCCTCCCTCACCGGAGTTCACCTGCTGGATTGTAAAACTGCTCAAGAGGGTTGGTTGACAAGATGAATACATCAGCTACAGGCTGAATACAAGGCTGTAGAGTCAGGATTGCAAAAATACTGGTGATCAGGAGAGCCCCAAATACACATCTAACGAGATAACCAAATAAATTCCCTAAAATGTCTCAATTTGGATATTTCACATTTTGTCTATTCGGTTTAATCTTTTACAAACGTAAAAGACTCACCCAGAAGTTAGGAATTTAAATTTTGTTTAAAAATACTGGAATTAGCGTTAAATTTCCCACCATGCAAGAGCTCAACATGAACTCTTAAAAGCGGCTGCCAGCCTCAGCTTTTGCTAGTCTGAATTGAAAATATGATTGCTCCATTCTCTCCCTTTCAAAATCAGTCAGTCATCAGTCATTATAAGCACCTTGCCCATTTGTTTGGGTTTATCAAACCTTTCACCCAACAGTTCCAGCTTCGATATAAACAAACCAGGGAGAGCCTTTTACCATTTGTTACATTAGGGATACTTGAGTGTTGTTTCTAAGTGGTAAAAAGTGGTTGCCGCTGATGGCTATCAAAGCCAAAGAATAGGTGCTCGGAGGTGGTAACGGTAACCTAGTAACAGTTACTGTCGAGCCCTGCAATGTGTACCTTTTGATTAAAAGATCACTACAGTGCACACTCGCAACATTGTTGGACTAACAATGTGGATTCCATGAATTCACTGCAGCTTTCCTTAAAGATGCAGAATCTAAACTCCAACCTTGTCAGGCCCACAGCTAACCATTATTCTCATTTTTTTCATTAATCGATAGTTGTTTGGTCCGCAAAATGTCATAAAATGGTCAAAACATTGTTGAACACTGTTTCTAAAAGCCAAAAGGTGACATCAAATGTCTTTTTTTGTCTACAAACCCTACAAAAGAGCTAATTTCAACATGAAAACTTTTTTTTTTTTTTTTTAGGAAGGGAAACAATGTAAAAAGACCATTCTACAGTGTCATCAGTCCCCACTGCATTTAGGATGCAGTGGGACACAGTCAAATCAATCTCAATCAATCATGTATTATTTTTGGTTGTGGCCCCATAATGCCTCTAATACTCCATTATAAGCACCAAAAGATGAAGAGTAGCGCTAATTGAACAAGCGTTTACATTCCCACATGAATAAATGCACATTCCTACATCAAGACACAGCAGCAGAGAATGCTACGGAGGACCCATGCAGATCATTTTAATGCAAGCGCTCCAGTCTCTCCTCCTTACATGTATTTTACATGGGCAGTGTCAACTGCTTCAGCGTCAGGTTAAGAGCCGGAGTGGACACATGAAATTTAAATTCACCGGAGTGATTTCTCGAGTAGAATTTGTAGGCACGGCTGATGAAAAAAATTGAGAGGCAGGAGGAAAAGGAATATCACTAATTTAACATAACTGCTTAAGGACAGATTTAAGTGCTGCGAGTTATTTTTTATTCATTAAAGACAGTGAGGGAGAGATGTTTACTGAAATGTAAGGCTAACATTTTAACATAGGCTAGAATTTTAATCAAAACAGTAGCCTGGCCCAAAGCAAAAAAAAGAAATGTGGAGCAGCTTTCTTTTGCTTTTGTGTGGATTAAATCCTGTTTCATAGGCTTATGGTAAAATTATTATAATGTCTTTTGGACCTAATATAGCATAGCAGAGACTATTATAACAGTCAGGGATTCCTTTTCTCTCAAAGCCTATGTAACCTAATAAAAGAATCGATTACACTGGGCATTGCTCAAACTGGCACCATGCTCCGGGGTAGGAAAAAAAAAAAACAAACAAAAAAAAAAAAAAACGTTTTCATAGACCACAGAGAACACAGTGAAAAAATATAGACCAAGTCACGTAAGGCCAGAGTCTTTAATTCTATTACAGCAGAATAAGCGCACCGACATTATTTTGCAAACCTGCTTATAGGCAGTTTTTTATATTTCCGAGCTAAACAGCAACTGCATATGGAAAGCAAAATTCTCTTGTCATGCAAAACAGTTACAGTTCAGACGGATCTGTACAAGCACAGATGGGTTTCAGTCTGCTTTCAGGAAATACATAATCAGTATTGTTCCCCAAAAATGCCAAAAATGGTTCGACTGAGCTCTCTTCCCTCCAGGGGAGAAAAAATAAACTGTGATTTAAAGTGATGTCAGTGATTTAACTGTATGAAAAAAAAAAAGAGTGGGTTAATGTTCCAACCTTTGATTGAAAATTTAATTAGTAATGATTTCACGGGTCAAAGATGAAGTCCTGTTTGACACAGTTTGGATGAGGTCCTAAATCTATAGCATGTCAGCCGGAGGTGTAGACGTAGGAAAAATGTATTTCACATTCCGTTTTTATCAAAATTCAATTAATCTTGCCACTTTTCTATTGTTTCCTTTCTGGATTTGAATGCTTTGTTCCCCGCTGTCACCAACATTGTTTGAATTAAAGCTGACAAAACAACAGAAGCCTGTTTTTGTACGCAACATGATCGCTGAAGTCAGGCAAATCCAGCACACTCAATGCTGGGGTGGCCTAATTTGTAAAGCATTTGTTTCCCTGTGTTAAAAATCAATGTGACTAAGATTCAAACTGTATGTTGAGCGGACACGCATGCGCTACAGTCAACAAGTCCTAGACAACATTATCGATTGATTTTCAGGGTTACTTTGGAGACAAACACGATGGATTGAGGTGTGCTCTGTTCACAGGTCAGTCCATTTTCAGAACGGTTTCGTCTCTGTGTTTCTCATAAGCACAGCTGCATACATGCCAAGGACACACAGACAAATCAACATATTTTCTATAACTTGTGCAGCAGTTCCCCAATTTCCAAAGAACGCCACAATGCTTCACTCAGAGTGTCACTCTCTAGACAAATGTTTGAGTATTACATTAAAAAGAAACTGAAATATTGACGAACGAATTATTCAGAAAACACATACATTCTGTTCTCTCCTTAGCTCCCTCCATCAATGGCCTCTTTGGCTCTGCCATTATTTCCAAAGAAGCTATCAAGCCCGGTTACATTGCCCACTTGCCCAGCTCCAGGTCTGGCACGGCTCCAGCTGCACACCTTGTTAGCACTCACCCCCACACCCAGACCTGTAAGCCTCTTCTTTCTGGTGGTCAGAAACACTAACACTCTCCTGGTGCTCTGAGCTCAGCTTCACTAGATAGTAGATGGTCATCGGAATGACAGACACACCATTCACCTGATCACAAGTCACTGTACGGGGCTTAAAGTTTAAAAAAAATCCTGAGCCTGAACTTTTCTCGTCGGGGGTGGGAGGTCCGACGCAGAAGAACTTTTTTTGCTGCTAATTGCATATATTAGCTTCTTTGCACACAACACACAGAAACACGCGCCTGGCTCCACGCCCAGCGCCATTTATTTTTAAGTCTTTTACAGTTAGGACGTCTTCCCCTGGCTTCATGAATTTCCCCTCCATCTTTGGATTTCGGTCAAACAAAGGTCGGCCTGGATGCTGCGTTCAAGACCACTCGAAAGGTAACTGACAGGTCATAGTGTACACGCTACAGGTTAAGTCGGAGGAGAAAAACTAAGTGTGGCATATTGTCACTATTCGCTGAACACTGAAAACTTATGCAGCAGCAATTTATGTCATTTTGGAAGAAGGTGAATATACGTATACTTGCCGAGTTTGACACTGTTCAATTCATTTTCCACAATTCACAGCCCATTTTTTCCCCAAGTTGTGGAGTGCAGCATCAACTGCTGCTGGCCCTCCGTAGTTACTGTTGCTATGTCTGTCACTGTCACAACCTTCTGAGTACATCCATGGTCACAACAGTCCTAAACTATGCGCATCATTGCGCATGCTTTGTTACGATTGCTAACGTAGGATTGGACAGTAGTGGTTGGAGGGAGGGGCTTGACAATATCCCGCATAACAGGATTTTTTTTTTTTAATGTTTAAGGCTGTTATTTTAGAAAAGGTTCACAATGGGTGTATAAATTAAAAACTTACATATGGGACAAATACAACTTCTGTGAACTTGTAGCAAAGAGGCTAAACACTAAAGCCATCAGAGCTGAAAAAAAAAATAATCAGAAACCATGGCCAGACTACAACACTGCAATGTTTATTTACATCAATTCAAAATGCGTAGTGTTTTTCTCCACACAAACAAACAGTTAGTAGAGAGAAGGAAGCCTGTCACTCACACAGAGCAGACGGGAAAATGTCGACATCTTGTCATGTTCAGGGGATTAACAAAAACAAGCTGACAGCTACATCTAACATCTCGAGGCAGGAATACAGGTAGAAACATTCATCATAAATCACAATCAAAATGTCAGTTTTTGTATTACTCTGACTGTTCATCCACATCTTTATATAGAACGTAGACAGAATGTAAACCTTTATAAAACTATGACGATGCACTTTTTTTTTCTCCTGTTGGCACAACTACAAGACTGCTGCAGCAATTAATCTGCATTAATTATTCTGACCATTAATCTCGGTCTAGATGATGTCAGGCAGTAGTGAATAATACCAATCACAGTTTACTACGATGGCCCAAGAACAGTCCAAAATAATTATGTAACTTCTTTTTCCATGTATTCTTCCGTGTCAAAACCTGGTGCCTACATTACCCACAATGCAAATCAACCACTGACATTACAGTTGATAATTTATGTGTGTTAATGTGTTATGGGTGTCAGCAGGCTAATTTGATTTTAATGAATATTTAAACCATGGTGGAAATGCAGACAACAGCAGGTTGAAGGAACCTTTTAAGTTCCTTTAAAAAGTAGTTCCTGGGACTAAAAGTTCTGGGCACTTGGATGGAAGCATGGCTTGTGCTCACATATGTACTCACCAAGATAAACAGACTCTGATGTGTAAAACTGTCGCAGTTGCCCTTCAATAAAAGTTGGAATGCCCACATTCAAACTTATTTTTAGGAAAGAATCTTAACCCAAACATGAAACGCTGCACATATTTGCTTTTTCCAAGTAGACTTGTGTTCTCTAAATACAAGTGGCACAGTCGTTGGATTCATTGCAGTGTTTGTGGACTATGTTGACACTTCCACAACTTGTGATTCCAAAGTGGGAGATATCGGAGCCACACGTCCTAATTGTAATCAGAGATTAAATAAGAGACTTTTTTTGCCAGCCTGCAGCTTGTATTTACAGTAAATCTTACATGACATGATCTGACATGACATTTAAAAAAAAAAAAAAGTCACAGACTACCTCCACAGAAATGATTGTCAAAGTCAAACACCAAGACTAATCTGCGGGAGCATGTAGCTTGTTCAGATGCACTTCCACATCTGCCATGCTGACAATGAGAAACAGTCGTGAACTTTGAGAACTGCAGCAGGAAAAGCAATCCCACAGCTGAAAACGATATTGTGCAGAGGAAGAATTAAGTGTTGGCTGCTTGTAGAGGAGGAAGCTGAGGTAGGTTTGCCAGACTAGAGCATGCATGTCTGAGTCCTTTAGCAGATTTGTAGCACTGGGAATTCAGTGTGTGTGTGTGTGCACGCCAGTGGGACGGAAAGAAGAGATACTGAAAGATATGCTGAAAGCTAAAAATGTGGCCATATTTCTTCAGTTTCCACTGCACCGATCGCAGACAAATCCTTCATATGGAGGCCAACAGTCCACTGAGAAATACTGCTGATATGCAGAGTAGGAGAGCTAACACCTCTGTACCACATGGTTTATCTGTTTTGACTCGGCTGATCTCTCCGGCTTTTACAGTCTTGACAAATGACACGTACTGTACGTGTAACTAATCTTATACACCTACAGATTACACGTTGAATGCTTAGAAAAATGCCTTGTCATATTCACCCATCTAATGTGAATACAGAGATACGTTACAGCGTGGTCGTATCGTTTAAGTTAAACAATAAAATTCAGTCATCACAATGCACAGAAGAAATGTATTCACAGTGCATCATAACAACACTGGAAAAAAAAATGCTCATGGTTTTATGAATCTGCCATTAAGTGTCCCTGATCTAGTGTTAATGAGTCCAATTTTTTTGTTCTTGTCATCACTTCTCTAAGTTATTGTGGGCTAAGAACAGCGAAATGAACCCGACATGTTAGAAGCGATACACGATGAATAAATCCAAGTGATTAGGTTCATGTTTCCGCTATCTCGATTGGAAGCGACTGAGCAGTGTCACCAACTGAGTCACCAACTTAGAGAGGTCAAGATCGGCTAGTAACCAAATGTAAGGTGCGTCATCGAATGGTTTTCAGCATCGCGAATTGAAAACATTAATTCCGATCTTCAGACTGTATATTTCTACCGAAAAGCAAGCAAGTGCAATTCCAGTGTCGAACTACTGTAAGCAGTAAGACGAGACCGTACACTTGACATTGCTTCGCTCGTCTTGGTGCGTGCGCTGTGCCGCTCGGGTGGGAAGTTAGCAGGTGAGTCTGCAGATATGCAGTCATTGCAGAATAAGGTGGTGGATCACAAGACAAACTATTCAACAGTCTGTTGCGCTTATAGACTTTTTGAATTTCAGATCATTACAGTCCAAACATATCACAGATGTTCAAATTTTAGATAAAAAGTGACAGCCCAAACAGTTTACCATTGGGTTTTTTTTTTGTTTTGGCTGGTGAGTGACGCAAATCTCCACTTGCATAATTCATCAGCAATCAGCTGGTGGCTGGTGCTAAAAAAAAAAAAAAGAACTTAATCTGAGATCTGGGTATGGGATGACATTGCCCCAACCGAGTCTGACAGAGTGAGATATATGAGCAGACAGACATTCAGACAGGTTGTAAGAAACACATGAACAATCTCTCTCTCTCTATCCTGGGCCACCGGACCCCTCTCTGTCTCTGTCTCCCTTTCCCCTGGCTGTCGGTGCCTCATTCCAGATGTTTTGGATCTGGATCTTTGTCCTCCTCTCTTCTCTCCCTCTGTTTGATTTTCATCATCTCTCCTATCTCTCTGAATGGTGTGCTTGGGCTTTGCCTCTTGTATGTTTGCGTAGTCTGTGAAGAGATGGTTGTGTGGCTCAGGTCTTATCTCTTCAGCACCACCTGGAAGTTGCTCGACATCCTCCCAGATCAATACTGTTCATATACAGAGGGATCTCTCCTGTTTGCTCGCTGAAATCAGAAACAGCTTTTATTTTGTCAAGTAGGTTTTTACATAGAAGGAATTCGCCTTAGTGTTTTGGTGCATAAGAAACACATATTTTAAAAATTTTGATTTTTTTCTCCATTTTTCTCCCCCTATTAAAAATTAAAAAAGGTCAAATAAAAAAAGCAAAGAATCTAAACCAGTTTACCTTTAGGTACATCTGTAAATGAATGTACCAGAAATGAACCAGAACAATCTTCTGTACTTGTTGTAGAACCAGGAAACTGTCTTTACAATGGACAAAAGACAGAATTTGTTGCTCTGTTGGGGTTCTTTTGTGGCTTACTCTAGTGCGAAGTTCCTGGTTCTCATTAATTACTCTAACTTTGGGGTTTGTTTTATACTTCGGGTCATGGGGCCAGACCGATTGTGCCCGCTCCTCTGGGACCTGTTACAACATAATGTACTTGTGGGATGCTAATGGGGCAACCCCAAATGCACATTCTCTCTTTGAGAGAATGTAAAACTGATGATTCACCAAACCAGGCTAGCTGCTTTTAGTTTCTTTTTCTTTAGCTAATCTATGCTAACCAGCTGCAGGCTGTACTTTCATATATATAGAGAGAGAGATAAGATTATCAATCTTCTTGTGTAACTTTCTGCCAGAAAGTGAGAAAGTATATTTCCCAAAATGTCAAACGACAGTATTCCTTTATCCCTGTCCTGGGAATCCTACAATGAGTAGTCAAGTTCAGTGTGCACTGTTTGATGAATGAACTTGGTTAAATTATCCATTCCCCTATGTATCTGTTCAACTAGGAGTAGAAGTTGCGGTACTCTTTTATAAAATTTGATAGCATAAGAGAAAGGGTTTAAATATACAGTGAGCTACCATAGGGAAGGTGACACAGCTTTATAAGCACCGCGATGACTTATTCAGACCTTCTGAGAGGTTATACGATCCCGGCTACAAAGCCCTGACCATTTTAAACAGCAGGGGAGGTCTTGCACCCCCTCCTAGACATTTGCCGTATGTGGACATAAATGCCACTTACCATTTCCTCTGTTCAAATTTGTATTCCATGTAGAGGAATTAAGGAGACCACATTCAGCGTAACCTTTCCTTCATTCAGAAATCAAATTCTCTTCCAGTGTTTCAAGGGAGACAACTTATTACGTGTGAGATATATTGCCATTTAATGACAAGACCACGGGAATTAGAGGAAAAGGATTCAACCCTTGTAACACGACAGAAAGAAAAGAGTGTGCCACAGCGTGTGCCATCACATCTAGGTGATAAAACTTGATAAAAGGTGTTTGGTGAAGTCCAACCGATGACAGAGCTACAGTAATATCCTTCCCAGAAGGTGTCCAAGAAGTGTCTATTCCTCTTTTTTCCCCCCATAATGCAAATGTGGAATCTAGCCGGTAAAAATGTTTCAGTGTCTGACTCACAATACCAGAGGCAGTAGAGAAAGCTATTTCAAAATCAAAGCCACTGTGCGAGGTGCAACACGTAAGAACTGATTTCATACCAAAAAATGTGTGGTCTTCTAATGTAGAAGACAGATTGCTTCCCTGCTGAGAATAGTTACAGAAGTACAACATGTCCATGCAATCACCAGCAAGTGCTTGTATCCGTTCTCCCCTTCAGTGAACCAGGAAATTCTTTGCTATTATCAACATATTCTGTGTGAATGTCAGGGAGAAATTACTTATAATTATGTGGTGTAGGGGAAACGTTTATTTCTTCTTTTTTTTTAAAGATTAACTATACACTAAGGAAGCTATATAAAAAAAAGACAATTCAATACCCTTGATACACTGTCATGGTGACATCTAGGCTTGGGCCAATGTAAACATTTTCACATCGGTGTGATATTAGGTCAAAGTCAAGTGGAACATGCTTTCCACACGTTTCTACAAATGTTTCGCAATAAAAGCCATTCATTTCTGGGTTTCTTCAGCAATATATTTCACAAACTAGTTCCCATAAAGACACCGCTATGTCTGTGCCATCGTCTGCTCAGCTGTGATGCTAATCCGCTAATGCTATATGTGCTGCAGAGAGAGCTGACGGTATTGTAGCAACTACCCACGAAATGGTCGACATTGCTGAGAGCTGCTTTTTGTCTCTTTGCCAAAATGCAGCTCAATGACAAATGCTGATTTTAGTCTGTTTGCACAAAACCAGACATGGATTAGACACAGTTTGCATAAAACCGGACCAGTGAAACCTGAAACCAACCCAACTGTTGTGATCACCTGTACATCATCGCATTCAAAACCGTACACCAAGCCAAGCTGGCGGCGGATTAGTTTAGCCAGAGATTACTTTTTATAATATCCAGAGACTTAAAAGAGATGAACATTTCCCTCATTGCTCGATTTCAAGAAGCATATGTATGGATTCAGAAACTACATAAGTATAAATATAATCCAACCTTAAACAGTTGTCTGGCGTAGATCAGGTGTTTCGAACGAGTCGAGAATCTTCACATAAGCGAAATAAATGGCAAGCCATCATCTACCATGAAAGTCTGTCTGAAGCCAGTTTATGAACCAAAGAACATATAATGTATGTTTTATTTACTGTAATTAATCCCCACTCTTCAGAAATGAAAAGCCAAGTAGGGGTACATTCAACACGGTTAATTGATTCTACTGAGGCATTCATCTCCGACGACAAAACATGCACGCTTTCATGATTCACATATTTCAAGATTCTGACAATAAGGTCTACCAAGAAAAAAGGGGGTAATGCATTGTAAACAAATAGCACACTCCTCCTTTAAGCAAGAACTAGCAGCAAGCCTTGAAGCCCTTGGTAGAGATGCTGCCCATCATGCTACATCTGAAGGAACTGGTGCTTCACAAAAGGTTCCTTTCAGAGAGCTGATGAAGGACAACATCCTTAGAATTCACTCCACAACGGAGAAAAATACAGCTCCGAGCATCGCAGGGATTTAAGCATAGCTGCTCTTCAAAAACATTCTAAAAAGACAATTTTTATGATTTAAAACCTTTTGGACTCTTGCAACAATTGTTGAGAAAATCAATTACAGCAGATGGGCAAGCCTGGGACAGCAATTACAGAACAAGGCTGCAAGTAAAACAAGGACTTGTCTTTCCAGTAACAACTTCTTATTCTTATTGTTTCCAGTCGGAGGTTGCCCTCTGTTCAGGGAGCACAGATTGGTTTTAGCCTTGAGCCCATCTGTCACTGGAAATTCAAAAAAAACATACTGCTTGCAAAATGGTGCCATGCTCCAAACGGGTTTGCCATTATCCGAGTGCCACAAAAAGCTCTTCCCTTAAGCATTGACTGAAAGCTGCTAGCTAAATATAAAAACCTTATGCTTCATGGATGCAAACACAAACTAAAGTGGCAGGTGCGCCAACAACAATGCGACATCTTGACATCGCCACAGCACAAAACAAAAAAAGAATAGCTAAATAGCAACGCTGACTCATTTGCAGTCACGAAGTTGATGCATGTGGATAGACGGCGAGGTATCTCCTGCATGTAGTGCAGTGTTTCACATACAACGGGACGGGACACAGGAAACCTCTTCGAAAACGCGGCGACGGAGCAAAGGGTTTGTTTCACCACGTATAAAATCAATTAGGATAGAACATGAGAGCTGGTGTGTGACACTGCTGCTTTGTCTTCTCTCTGTCCAGTGTCTACTCTCACAGATAGGCTGGTGCTGGGAAGGCTGCCAACAACATACAAACCATGACTGGGCAAACATCGCTCCCCAGGCCGTGTTATGCAGCTGACTGCAGATTGCTCAGAGCAATCAGTGGTACTTAATCACTGCATTTTGCCACACCTAGTATGATGTGACACACTCACTTTCTAGTAATTTAATATATTAGGGTCTTGGACTGTTAGTTAGATAAAACAAGACATAAAGAAGACGTCCCTTTGTGCTCTTGGAGGGAGTGAGTTTTACTGTTTTGATATTTTTAAGATACAAAAATAATCATCAGTTGCAGTCGTGTATCGGCTTTGTTTTATTTTATAAAAGTGTAATGATTTTAGGGAGATAGCATGAAACATTGCAGGAAACACGGATCAGTGATTTAGCGCCATCTAATGGTATAGTTGCTCCATCGCCTCACCTTCCTGTTCCAGGAGCTTTAAACACCATTTAAAGCCCGGCTACGGTCAAATAATACTTTAAAAAAATGGTCCATGCCTTTTCCTAAACACTTTTCCTTGGCGTTGATGGAACATCATGAGGTCAAGCAAAAAAAAAAAAAAAAAGAAAAGAAAAAGATGTGAGGGAGACTTAAAGTTAAGTTAAGTAAAGAAGACATTGTGCTCGGAGAAGCTGACTGCACTTACATTCACCTTTCTTCCTCTTCTTTTTTTTTTCTTTTTTATGACGCATAAGTACAGCAACAAACATTAAAGTGCTGTCGATTTCAAGGCTTCTTGTCTGTGACAAAAGTTTTGGATTGTGTCACAAGCATAAAGTACATACTCTGTTTTTCTACATTTACATGGTCAAAGTATTCAGTGGTGTATTGCTTTAAAGGTTGCTGCAGCAAGGAACTGCACTAAAGCACCTTTGCTTAACATGTAGAGAATTATTGAGCTCTTATCATGGCTGTCGTTTTAATACTTTAATTTCACTCATCTTCAGAAGCAGCTGCATTGCTTAGTTTGTCCACTCTGGGCTACTGTAGAAAAATGGTAGTTCAACATGGCGGACTCCAGGGACATGTGGTTTCTCTTGATATTAAAGGCTCGTTGTAAGATAAGAAAAAGATAATGATTCTTACTGTCTGATGATCACTACACTAATATTACATTCTATAAATAGAGCCTGCTTAATATTACACACTGGACCTTTAAGTATGTAGTTGGAGATACAGTATTATATACAGCACATAATGAGGTAATAAACCTGAAATACTTTGGCACCTAATGCAGTGTTTCTGTAGTATAGAGTAAAAAGAAAGGTGTTAATTACAAAAAGCTGGCATCAAATGTGTGATGAGAATCTTGGTTGCATATTTGTAAAACCTCAGAACCTGACTGAAAAATATTTTTGCAATTTCTTACCAATTTTATTTTGACAAACATCCTTTCAAAATGTTGCATTGTTGTTGGCACACCTGCCACTTTAGTTTGTGTTTGCATCCATGAAGCATAAGGTTTTTATATTTAGCTAGCAGCTTTCAGTCAATGCTTAAGGGAAGAGCTTTTTGTGGCACTCGGATAATGGCAAACATCATCCAACACTATCTAAAGCCAGTGTTTAGTTTGTCCATTCTGGGCTACTGTACAGATATGGAGGTTCAATGATGGACTCCATGGAAGAGGACCCACGGTGTCTGTAGATATAAAAGGTTCATTCTAAGGTAACAAACGGATGATGATTCTTATTTTTAGATGATTTTATGCACATATTTTATGCATATTACATTCCATTTCTGTCATACTCTGTACATGGAGGTCCGTAAATCTTACGCACTGCACCTTTAATAGAGCTAGGTTAGGACCTTATTTCTGTTAACTGTGAGAAAATTGACATATCCTAGGCCAACGAGTAACAAGAAAGCTCGTCTTCAAACACCCTCTTCAGATCAAACACGCCTCACTGAAGTGCCCTTAAAAAAAAAAAAACTTTAATCTCTATCAGCTCCAGGAATGCTGCTCTGCACCTGACCTCTGACCCATGTGTGGAGGAGAATGGTCGGGAAGAAGATGTGGACTTCCCTTCAGGCATCACATTTAAAACTCGCTGTCTCCCAGCCTCCACTTAGATGCAGAGTGACCAATCACAATGGCATCTTGATAATAATAATAATAATAAAAAAAAAAGAAATCCCTGTGAGGCTTCTATTTAATCAACTCTGCAGGAAACTGGAATCGTTAACTTGTTTACGATGTTATGCGTGAGCCAATATATATGAAAATTTAGGTGAGGTGAGGAGAATCTGGAATAATAGATTCATTACTGTACTGTATTTTACCCAGAGCAGTCTTAAAGTCCATGATATTGCTTTTTCACACGTGGGGATTTGTCTGCTTAGCTGTTCATCCAGCCAGTCTACTACATTCCTCTTGAGATATTCTTACAAATTGTTTACTTAGCATACAAGTGTGACAAGGAGAGAGAGGTTTTAACTGCTGGGGCGAGTGCAGCATGGCTTCGGTGCGGTGTGTGTGTGTGTGTGTGTGTGTGGAACTTGAGGTCTCTGGAGGGCCAAGAAGTCTCTGAAATACATCCCTGGAGTCAGCCGGCCATGCGCCAAATCCGTTACTGCAATTACGTCTGACAGCAACGCCTTCATTGTCCAGGAAGGTGGGTATCCCTGCACTTAGCAACGCTGACCCACAGGCGTTAGCGGGATCTGTGTAGGCTGTGGTATTGCAGCACACTTTGCTTCGCAGCCTTGGTGAAGCCATCAAGGAGAGTATATTCTTTAGTGCACACGTAGGCGTTTCTTTTGTGTGGTAATGAAATTGAGGCAAGACTTAGTGGAAATGAGTAGGAGAGGGGAGATATTGTGCAGAATGCCTGAAAGGATGCAAAGGATGGTTACGCAGTAAATATGGAAAGAATTGCACTCTGTCACAGTGCGGCTCACTTCCGTGCTATATGAGCACCTTTAAAAGAAAAAAAGAAAAAAAAATATGGCTCCGAAACGAATAAACAGAGACTACACTGGAAGGAGCGGCGCGCTTAAGCCACGCTTTGCATTGTCATACTCTTGTTACAGCTGGAAACAGAGCTCCTGCATCAATAAGAAGGATATTAAAAAAAAAAAAAAAAGGAGGATTATCGTTTCAGAGTCCAGCTAGATCACTTTGGACAGAAAATCATCTTTGGGATGCTTGATTTAGGATTTGGTACACTCTGTCTATGTAGGACAAACTATAGGTTTATCTGTTGCGTAAGACTTTGCACACACACAATTCAAAAAAGGAGTTTGTAGATAGCGTTGCAGCTCCTATCTGATGTGTTGCACATACGGTCACCCGATGGTACTATTTATGTCTCCTGGAGTGTAGATTGTTGTGTTATCTCTACAGGAACTTACAGTGAGTCTGCAAGTTTCAGTGTTTAACTTGCAGGAGCATTAAAGAACAAGAACATGCTAATAATAATAATAAAAAAAAAAAGTATTCCTGCAGAGTTGTGCAGCATGGAGGCTTCTATCAGTGTGTGTGCCTTCAAATGACCAGTCAGAACAGTCAGCAGCCACCTCTGCAGTTACATGTTGCAACACAATTATGATCCTGAAAGCCTACTGAAGAGGGTAGGAAAAGAGGAGGAGGAAGAAGGAGGAAGGAGGAGGAGGGGGGTGTCTCACTCACCATATGAGAGCGCCGAAACACAGATGAGGAGAGTCCATCTGCAATCCCGTACACCTGACATGGTAGAAATCCCAGCGGGCGGATGTTAAATCCCAGTTGTTTCCAGTAGCCGATGGTGGATAAATAAACCTCTCTGCAGGTGTTAGCCTCCACACGACGCTGTTGCAGTTCTTCCGAGGGGGGGCTCTTAAGTTGAATAATGCGCAATGGATATGTATCTGCACGAGGATTTGAGCGCGCGCGCACGTATCTCTGTGTGTGTGCGTGTGTGACAGTGTGCGCGATGGAGATCTTCAAAAATAATCAAAAAAAAAATGTTATTGTCCAGCTACAGTCTTTACAACGAACCTAGAAGGCACGGCCGAACCGCGTCTTCTTCTCCAGGCGAAAAAGATTGGATTTTTTTTTTTCCCCACATGGGAGAAGAAAGTTAAAAGTATCCTGCTCCAAATTGGACAACTGAAGGAAGGAGAGAGACCCAGCGTGACTCAAACGGATCCAAGTCCTTGCGAGAAACCCGATAAATGTCCCCCCCCCTCCCCTAAAAAAGAAATCATAAATCAGTGGGCATCAGTGGAGAGATGACGCGCGCCCTGGCTTTAAAACACAGGAATCCTGCGTGCCAACCTCAACCCAAAATGTATATATAAAAAAAAGGGGGGGGATAGACTAGGATGAAGAAGAAGCAGAGGAGAAAGAGCAGCAGGGATTGTCAGTGTGATTAGTCATTCTCCAATTAAGAATTCAAAGATGAAATTCCTAGCGCAAATCATGGAGAGGAGGAGGGAAAAAAAGAAGGGGGGCGAAAAAAAAAAGGCGTCGATCCGGGCTCCGCTCCGCTCCGCTCTCTGCTTCAGCTGTCACTTCTCGACTTCTCGGCTTTCATTTAAAAATCCACAGGAAAATGTGGAAATATACTCTGAGCTGTAAACAAGCCAGAAATAAAAAAAAAAAATGTCCGGGGTGAGAAGCTGCAACCAAAAGAATGAGAGAGAGAGAGAGGGAAAAAAAAGGTTTCCAGGAGTTCACCTACCGCAGCGTGTGGAGACAGTCACTCAGCCGAACATGACCGGAGCGCAAATCTCCACAAAACTCCTCACACTTTCTTCTTCTGTTGTATCCCGTTTTACTTTATGAGCCGCGAACCGGAGAGGAGAGGAGCATCGTCGGTTTACCGGAGTCTGAAACACAGCCAAGTCCGAGCAACTCTCTCCGTTTTTTTTTTTGGGGGGGGGGTGTTTTTAAATCCCCCAAATCTTCGGACTTCGCTGCACCTGTCTGAGGTGGACTCTGTGCCGCGCACGGAGCTCGCTGAGGCCGCTGTCTTCGCCACAGAGGTGTCGGTCCGGTTTTTAACTCCGCTCCAAACTAAACGTGCTCACCTTAAAATGTACTGAGCCGCAGCTCGCGCCGGTTAAGCACGCTGCAATATGAAAACTCATATCCGGGAAGAATTTTCAAAATAAAATTAGGAACGTTTGTAGTTTTTTGGGGGGGGTTGACTCATGTAAAGCGAATACATATTATTTACAGCAATCTATATTAAAATACAGTGCATATATACATAACACATTTAATTATATAACATCAACATACTTA
The DNA here is from genome assembly GCA_028641955.1 of Protonibea diacanthus. Lineage (NCBI taxonomy): Eukaryota > Metazoa > Chordata > Actinopteri > Sciaenidae > Protonibea > Protonibea diacanthus. Next base: position 15,598,617 of record CM053990.1, read on the forward strand.
TATTATTTTCGTCTTATTATTAATAGCCAATCATTGCAAAAAATATTTGTTTTACATTAATGCTGAACCAATATCCTGATATAAAGAGGACATAAATATTAAAACCAGACCAAAGCTGACACTTAAGAGATAATACTGACTGTAAGTTAAATCAGTATCGCAAACAATGCCTAATTTATGGTCACTAATGTCATCCACCCTATGGAAAGACAAAATGAATCTATTTTCTGTAACCGCTTAGCCTTATCAGGGTCAGTGGGAGCTGGAGCCTGTACACCCTGGACAAATCAGAAATAGTCACTCGCAGATTTCTGGAAACTTCAGGCGAGCGCTACTTTGAAATGCTCAAGTTTGCATGCTTTTATTTTAAAGGCGAGACGGCTAATATCCGATCTACTCCACATTTGGTGTGTTGAACTTGACGTGGATGAGACCGGGCATCGCAGACAAAAATTAATCACGTGAGTGGCGTACCCGCCTCCTCCTCCTCCTCCTCCTCCTCCTCCTCCTTCATCGGTGAGACAATATCCTACTAAAGAAAAAGAGGCTTCACCTCTGCCTAGTCATGGCTTCACTTGAGTCATCAGGAGGCTTTTGTTTTGGAAATAAGAGTGCGCATGCACGCGCGCGCACACACGCACACACACACACACACACAGTTATCTGCCATGACTTCAGCCTGTTCAATCAAGATTAATGTTTGATATTAAGCATTGTTAGACTTGTAATGTTTCAGGCATTAGAGCTTTCTCACAACCAACGTGTTGACTTGACAAACACAGCTTATACCATTAACAGTGCTGCCTCCCACTTAGATGTTCTTTTGTAGTCACTGGTGCACTTAAATGGAACCCGTCCATTGTCACCTCTTGAAATAACCAAACTTAGGCCTGTCGTGTCCAGAAATGAAACAGAGCTGCTAATACGCGCTTTTATCTCATCACGTTTACACTAATTTCCCTTTCACCCGCCTTAGCAAACTTCCGGTTACAAACCAAAAAGCTGATGCTGGGCTCGCGCAGTCCAACCCAACACAAACAATGGTCACATATCACACCTGTTTAAACTCTCCGCACTGTTAATTTTAGTCCTACATGGCCAGACTCCACAGTACATCATGGACGGGGACATGCATGAGGCTGGGCTAAAGTTACTCGAGCAGCGACCCATTTGTCCTCTTTGGCTGAGCTTCCCATCTGGAGGGAAAATGCTTAATGGTTTCATTTTTTGCTCATTTTTTTTCTCACACCACACCTCCTTTTGGGTGAAACAAACCTGTAAAAGTGCCTACAGTGGCACCACGTCCGAAAGCTGTTGCGTCACGTTTGCGTCACAGCGATTTACAATTCTCCTTATTTCCGAACGACTAGTCATTATGTGTACGTCTGTGGCAAACACTTTATCACAGGTGAGTTAATGACATTACTGAGTAAATGTCTTGGAGATGGTGTAACTTCAGTGTTTATTGTGAACAAATATAGCCCCACCATAAAACACATGCTTGTCCACTTAAAAGACCACCAGGAGCAGAGGGTATTTAAACTTTAATAATTCACATACATTGAGCTGACCTACCTTCTAATAATGAACCTTGTAAACAACTCAGAGTAACGTGGGAAGCGGAGCTAAAACTGTTTTATTTTGCTCTTGGCTCAGGAAGAGGTTCGCACCATATGCAGCAAATAGAGTGGACGTTGTATCGGAGCTGTTGTGGAGCTCAGAATGTCATCTTGGTAGCACTACTTTTCCCCGTGTCAGCTAATCTAAAAATTGGCAAAGACGTGGATCATAAGAGGACCTGAGACGGGCTGAATGATCCCTGGGTGCTCAAACAAGCTGCCTGTAATGGCACTTACCTGTCAATCAAAGCAGCCGTGCTCTTAATTATGTATAACTTTAAGTCTTAATATAATTAGAGTGGGTGAGTTAAATCAAAATTCAGCCTCAGTGCAGTTGTCATGAACCAAGAAATTGAAAAGAAAACCAAAGAGATGAAAACCATTTTTTGTACCAGTTTATAAAGATGTTTATTTCTGCTGTGTTGTTGGACATTTTAATATAGGTATTTAAGGAGAGTGACATGTTCTGTAACCAGCAAGTGGCTGTTCGAGGAACTGCGTTGCGTTTTTGGCATTTCCACATTGGCTTCACTTCACAGTCATGGACATTGCTGCTTGGTAGACAGATTGAACAAATCAACAAAACAGAAAGTGACAGTGTCAGAAATATATTATTTGTTTGTGTCCGGTACGGTACGGTCCGTTAAAATGTCCCGTCTGCACTCCCACACCACAAGCTATAATCTGTGGACTCTTTTAAAAAGCAGTTAGAACTTACTTGGACAGGCATTTAGGTAGCATGTGGTATTTTATGTTTTGCGGATGTTGCCTTGTCTGCTTGATTTTTTATTTTTTTTTATCTTTGCATCTTTTTTTAGTCAATCTGAATCTATCAGTCATTTTTTTTCTCGACTGTCAAGCACTTAGGCTCTTTTTTTTCTACCACATCAAGGCAAATGTGTGCCATTAGAAGAGTTTCTTATGAGGTAAGATAAAGGGGCTAATAGGTTAATTATCTAGCATAAAGCCCCTTACGGACGTGGAATATATAATCTCGCTGGTTTACATATCGGTGTCCATTATGTAAATGTTCCATAATGGATTCACTCATACATGACATGACAGAGAAAATAACATCAAGGAGGAAGAGGCTTCTTGGTTGTCTCGCAGGCTGCATCAGTGATGGGTTATAAAAATCTATTTTACTGTTCGTCGTTTATCACAGAGCGAATTCTGCAGCCTATTTCATAATGTCTGACAGTTGGTATGGATGGAAATTGAAAACAGGGAGTGAGCACTTGTCTCGTTATTGTTGTTGTTGTTGTACAAGTTGTTTTTTTAGAAGAATTTTTACAGACTGATTTGGCATGAGAAAAATCTCAACAGCCTAAAATTGGAAGCGTTACAGAAATATTATAGGTTTGATCTAGTACAGGTCTCAGCATGGTCCTTGTGTGCCACCCCGTGTGCCCGTCCACACTGTGCCGTGCGCACGCTGTCCGTAATAATTAATGTGCACATACGACTGCACAAATCTGCAGCAGCGCACGGGTAGGCGACTGCAGAAGAAGACAGCAGGAAAAGCTGCATGTAATGTGTCTTTGTTAATTTTTTTTTTTTTACAGTGGCTGAGAGAGCTCCCATGGTTTAAGGGGGGGTTTAGACGCCAACCATGAACCACAACATCCCCAGTCGAGTCTATCGGGGGATCTTTTTTGCACCATTCTCTCTCTCAAAATCTCTCTACTAGTGCTATGTGCAACACAAACCCCCCCAAAAAAGGCATTTACATTGGCTGCATGTCTCAGTTTTGATATTTTCCTCGCACCCATAAATCTGTTGATTGCCAGTGTTTTGGAAGAAGGTGGTTACCACAGACCAGTGAGCCAATAATCAACAAGGAGTAGTCCTTTCTCACACATTTTGCCTTGTCATAGCATTAAAAGCACAGGCGTAATTAACACCGTTATCTATGGCTCTGTTCCATTTAAGTGTACCAGTGAGGCATGACCGTCAGCCAGCATTCACAGAGGAAGAGTCCTGAAACTAGCAAAGCTAAATTGAGTGTGCCCCAATTGATATTAATAATTGCTTTTCCTGCTATGTAAAAAAAAAAAAAATGGTTTGTTAAATGTCATGATAATGATCATTAACCTTTACTTGCTGCTTTGTGACAGTCCCATGTTAGGCCGTTTAAATATTGAATTCCTTTCTTGTAGCCTGTTTGTAGTGCAGTGGGAAATATGCAGAGCTCATTGTCTTTTTTTTTTCTTTTCTTTTCTTTTTAATAACCTCTTGCAAGAAAAAGGCTAACAAGCACACCGAGTCCCATCGTGCCGGAAAACTTAACAAGAGCAGCTTTTTACGCTTTAGCAGATAATTTATCAAGACCACTTATGCAAATCAAGTCACTTGCAATTTTCCAGTTAGAACACCTGAGACAGAGCACAGCGCAGCAGCAGCGGCAGCAGGCAGCTAGGTGAGAGCAGACTTGTGGAGCCCCACTGCACCAACCAGCAGCCAGGAGAAGAGGGCTGCCGCAGGCTTCACTGCAGGTATGACATGACTGCTAATGGTTTGTTAATGCATTTGACTTTGCGATCTGTCTTTTTATCCTCTGACATTTAACAAAAATAGACTTCTTGTCAAATGGGTAATTATTTCTTCAAATTGCAAAAATGCTTGTGAAGTAATAAGGGTCTCTCGCGGTGACAAGTTAGGATGTTCTTCTGCTGGGAATTTAATATCGCCCGCAATTACACCTGAAAATCGACCAGTTTGCTACATAAAAATTAATTTAAATCAAACCATCCTCTGCCGTCGCACCTTTCTATTGCCACTTCTCAGATTTAATGCGTTAATTTTGCCTAATGTGCTAACAAATTCACCCTCTAGTCTGTGTCACATTTCCATTTGAGAAATGCTTTTTTTTTTTTCTTCTCAGGCGCGCGTGTTGGCTTTGTCCCTTTGGCTCAACATCACTGCTTGTCGAATACTATTTCATTTTACAGAATGTCGTCGCGGGATGTCAGCGTTAGCATTTTGTGAAGATCTTTTGTGCTCGTGCAGCTGTTTGACACATCTTTGTCTTTCTATTGTCAGTATCATAAAGTGTTTTTTGTTGATTGATTGATTGATTGACTGATTTGGTTTGTATTGTAACTTTCTCACTAAGACGTCTTCCCTCCTTTCTTTGTAACTAACATAAAAACACAGTGTTGTATGCTTTATAAATGCAGGATATAATGTATAAGTGTAATGTATTAATGCACAGCCATTTGCTCATCATGCAGCGAGTTCTTCTTTCCCAGCAAGAAAAAAAGGCCAAAAAAAAAAAGAGGTATTGTTGTAGGGTCATTGATGTTACTACACCAGTCAATAACTAACTATGACAGAAGGTGTATTTTCCATTATCATTAACTTGTGCCATCAGAGTTTCTATTTAAAGCCTTTGAAAATGTATTTTTTCAATAAGCTTCTAACAATGAACTGCGAGTTTCTACATTTTCACCACACAATTTCCCGTCGAGGGTTGAAACTTCTGTGTTTGTCTGTGCTTTATGCATCAATCAGGATACAGCAATATTTGAATCCAGAGTGAAATATCTCAACATCTGTAAGACGGATGGCTGCAAATGCCCAGAGGATGAACCATAATGGCCCTCTGACTTTTCACAGACATCACAGTAACTATTGTTTGAATTGCCATGAAATTTTGTAGACACATTATTGTTCCCCTCAGGATGAATTGTATTAACCAATCAACCAGTCAATAATTGAATTTTCCTGCACTTTACACACAAAACTTTATTTGTTTCTAATTAAATACTTGCAAAAAAGAATCATATTCCTCTCAGCATTAGCTGGATTTTCTGATTTGTGCTAATTTGAAAATATTGGCACTAAACTAAAATGTTGAACAGTATAGCTGCTAAACATTGGCATGTAAGCATTTTTATGCTAGCATACTTATGTAAGTCTTTAACTCAAGTGGCCGTTTGGGGAACTGCTGCTTTTGGTACTTCCGCATCGGTTTCACTTTGGATCCACAAAGTTTGCTGCATGCTTGTTTCATGCTGTAGTGCCCCCTATCTGCAGTGGCCATACAACAGCTAGTGTTTACACCGAGATTTTTCAGGTGACACACTCCATAACGTAATGACCAATGACAGTATAAAGAATGTTTTGAAGCCAAAAATATTGCCAAGTTGGCTGTACTGCTTCTTCCGCCTTCCAGCTAACCTAAATATCGGCAAAGATGTGGATCATCGGCGGACCTAAGGCGGGTCGAATGATGCCTGGGTGCTCTAATAAGCCATCTATAACGGCACTTACCTTTAAGTTATAGCCACCATGCAGTTAATTATGTGCAACTTCATTCATCATCATACATTGTTGCTGATTTATTTGTGAATATTTCATGTTAGAGAGATGTGAAAACATGTTTCCAAAGGTTTAACATGGTGCTACACATTACTTTTATTCATTTAAATACGAAGGACATACCACACTCAAGAGCAAAATGTTTCTGTGTGAAATACACTATTTAATATAATATTTAATAATGTGCAGTCTAGGCAATAACTACATGCTTTAATGCACATAAAAGTAGACTTTAGGTTTAAATGCTGCAGATGCTCCAGCAACATAATTGCCCCAACCATGTTTTTACTGTATAATCAAAAACCTAATGATGTGAGAACTAAATACTTTAATGAATTTATTATTTCTCAGTAGGATAACTCTGTTTGCCTTCATCTGATATATCATCTTTAACAGTATGAAAGTTATTGTGCATCTATCATTTTGACTATTTTAGAGCTGATGTAAAAAAAAAAAAAAAAAAATGTGAAGAATAGAAGGGGTGAAAACAGCATCTGACCCAGTCTGTATTCTTTCCCAAAACTGAAAAGATCCATACTCGCATGGCACGACTGACCCAACGTCCACACTGTAAGCAATTAAAATGATCTAGTCATGAGGTCCATTAATTTCCTATGGAGCTGAGAGCCCAGGGTCTGTGTGTGGTCTCTCATTATGCACAGTGTTAGGAGAGAGACATTTTCTTTTTGTGGATTTCTTTGCTTCCCTGTCATTGTGTTTTAGTTTTCTCAATACACATTCTGCCTGGTAAGTGTGAAATGGGTGAGTAGATTGCCACCATTCAAATCTTCCCAGGCCTGTATAACTTTTAATCTGAGAGGATTTTCATGGATTTCAAGCAAGAGACACATTGAGACATGGCGCATTACATTACAAGACATCCATCACAATCAATACTTACCTCTTTATACTTACTATAATAATCTGCTAACATAATGCTTTCAAGCCATAAAACCTGCCATAAAACAATCCAAAAAATCATGTTTATGGCACTAAATCACACAAAACCATTTCACTTATTTTGGTTATAGCGGATCATAGAAAACTATAGCTGCTGTTGCTGTTAGCAAATGTTGACTCTGTTTGTTAGCCTTGTTAGCTCAGAGCACCATGGGAGTGTTAGTGTTTGTACCACAGTTTTGGACCTCCGGGAATAGTAGGTTTTCAGGCCTGTGGTGTGGGGGGATGCAGATGAAGGGCTGGGTGATGGGTACCAAAACCAACAATTGCTCAGCAGCGGCAGAGCATGGCAGAGGTGAAGAAAACGAAGAGGACAATGGAGTAAGCTAAGTAGAGGAAATGAGAGTGACCAAGCAAGAGGCCGCCAGACAAGAGTAAATCTGGGAGTGGCTTTTAGTCATTGGCAAGAGTTTCATGAAATGAAAGTCTGAAAGACAGACGCCAAGCTGGGCTTCTTGCTTTTGGACTAGTAAGTTGTATTAGCTGGCTGCTATGTCTTGTGTTGTTTCACCTGCTTGACATTGCACTCTGAAACTGGGGGAACTACATTTATTTTAACCATAACCCTTCACTTTACTGAAAACTGTTTAAATTATCCCCATCCTCAAGGTTTTTTTTTTTTTGCCAACTAATTAAATTAAGTAAGTACGCTCATACTGTGGAGCACAAAATTTAATTTTCCATCCTTTGCTGTCAAAATCTTGCCACCTATCAATAGTAACCCACCATTAGCTAAGCCTCAAACTGTACCTGTCAGTGTGTTTAGGTGCCAAAGTTAAAATTATTTTAAATTGGGGCACAAAACCTGAAAGAATCAATCCACTTTTCTCCATTCTAAATTGAAAATGATGACTTTAATGGCTTTTTTGTCTCCACTGTGCCCTACCTGTTCAGCGCCAAACGGCAGACAGACAAAATTAACAAGTAGCTGGTGAATATAGTGAAACATTTACCAGATAAAGAGCCAAATATTTCCCTCAGGAGTTAGTGGATAGCTACAAAATGAGTTAATATTGGATTTGTATGCTGTATACATTTAATACAATGATACTATATTTTTTTTTGTTGCACTTCCAAAATCTGGCCACAGTTCATCCTCTTATGGCATATTGTAATAATTTATGTCTACCACAACAAAATATGAAGAAACCTAATAGCACTCTGCTGTAAGCAGAACTGTGTATCACAGCACTCCCTTTCTATAGTAAATGGAATAGTGAATTCTAGTCTTCTTACCACTCAAAGCACAACGTGGGTGGCAGCATGAATACGCCGACACCATCACCTATTCACACACTGGTGGCCAGAGGTTGCCATGCAAGGTGCCAAATCCCAATCACATACTTTAAGCAGTTTGAGATTCGGTATCTTGTCTCAGGATATTTCTACATGCTGGCGATCGTACCGCAAACTTTATGATTAGTGAACGACCTGAACCAAAGCTGTATTTGTATATGTGCCATGAATGTGTGTTGTTACTTTTACTGCCAGAACACCACATACAAACTATATAGAGACCTGTATTTTGATTGCTTTTGTAGGTTTAGTTATCAGGTAGTGTTGATGGCAGCATTTCACCTTCTAGAATTAACTGCTGACACTGTCCCGTGCCTGGGAGGTGTTACATATGCAAGTTCCTGCGACTGGCAAAGAAGAACAAGCAGACATTTGCAATCGCACAGCAGGAGTCTTTCCAGACAATAAAGCAGAAGTGGAGCCCCCAAGAAATCACTATTGGATATAAGGATACATTCTGCTGTTCCTATGCTTCCTATTCTATGTTTTCTACAAAAACCTGTTATATACATTTTAAGAAGCTTGAGCTTGGATGAGAACAACAAGAAAAGAACGACGAACAAAGACGTGCACAGACTTAAAGACAGAGCCTTTCTGTAATGTGGATATGTGAGAGACAGAGCTCTTATCTGCCATTCACAATGGAAACTACTGTTGGTTCTACTATAAAGAAAACTATGTTTCCCATGTTTCCATCTTAGGCTCATCCAATTTAACTAGAAGGCAAACATTTCCCCAAACATTCACTCTCAGACTGACGAGGAGCAGGACTTTAAAATGAAGATGCATTTTTTTTTTTCCTGATTGCATTCAGACTTACCTGCTTCCCCACTAAAGCTGCACCAGATTAAGGAGAAACAGCAAAAAAAAAGTTAGAGTAATATAATTATCAGCAGAAAAGGCAAGCCAAAACAAGTGGATGTGCCAAATCAGCTTATGCCGCATCCAAGGACTGTATGTAATTAGTGGACAGACTTTACAAGTCTGTGAAGTGAAGTGTCTTAAACCTGCATTATTTCAAATGACCAGCAGGGGGCAGCTCCATTGGCTGCAACAGAAAGGTCAGATTGTATTGAGTCTTATGGGAAAACGACCCCACTTCTCACTCGATTTATTACCTCAGTAAACAGTTTCCTTATTAAAATATGGTTTCACCCATTAGCTTGGAGATTTCTTCCATCCAGCATGACGTTCATTTTTCCGAAACATATTTTAGTGTACTGTTTAGCGTATATGTTATGGATGACCAGGCAGCCTGCCATTTTTTCAGCTTGTAAATTGTAAATGTCAAAACCAAGTGCAATCCAACTTTAAGTATCCACCCACAAGCTCCACACTCCAAATATGGTCACGTCTGGCTCCAAAAAAACAAGACGGCAGAGGCTATAAAGCCAAACAAACTCTGAGACATAAACAGCAACAACAAGTACAGCAAAAAAAAAAAAAAAAAAGAACAACAGCAGTCATTTTGACTGAGACGGAAGCGCAATCACTCTGTAAGAACATCAATCCAGTCCATCATGACTGACCCTCTTTTGTACTGCACAGCTTTTCAAAACAGCCTTGCGGGCTTGAAACTGCCACTCTCAGTCATGTTTAATGTTGAGCTTAGATCTGAGCTTTGTTTTCAATGAGACAACAGCAGAAAAGCCCATCTCACAGTGACAGGATGTAGCAATGGGTTATCCCGCTACCGCAGCAATCCAGACGTCACTCAGAGCCTAAGATGTAAACCTCAGGCTGGAGTTAGAGATGTCATCTCAAAAACATCTTCTCAGGTTAGCTGAAATCAGCAGGGGTGGGTGTCTCACCCGTTTATATGCTTTTTGAGATGTAGCATGGAAGAATCCTGACAGGTTCTTCAAAGTTGCCATGAAACGGTAAGCAGATTGTTATTTACTTGCATATATTTACGTGTTTTTCGTTAAAAACAGGCAGATAGGGTGGTACTTGTCGTTTATAACGATTGCTGTATAGTCAGCTGAGTGTGCATTACACCCCCACCACTATGCATTGAATGATCTTTTAGGCTTCTTATGTGAATTTCACAGCTAGGGTATTTCCTACGTGCTTAGAAGAAGAGAGTGATATGTGGGAGAGTACTCATTTGGTTGCAATCTGCAACTAGATAATCATCAACTTTGATTTAATTTGGAATGAAAGACACAAGAAATCACTGCTTTTATCTTTGCCCTGCAGCTGCACATTATATTCTTGAGTTGTGTCAAAATTTTGCTGATTTACGGCAGAAAGGGACTATTACTAAAATTGTAGCCGGCTTTGTCCATACCTCCATCAACAACAAAAATGACCTCCTCACTCATCTTCAAAAAGCATTCAGAGAACAGTCACCATTTCTTATTCTATGAAACTGTAATACATTTGTAAGTAGAAGGGCACTCAGAGAGCACAGACCACCAAGGCCAATGGTCCAATCTTCTGTATGAAAATCTTCAAGCACTATTATAACTGACAATGTTAAGTGAAAAATAATTAATGTATCCACCCCTTGATTTGGCTCCACTCTATTCATGTTTAATGGCCAGTAGTTTTTCCATAATCCTGCTGAATGACACCAAAAACATAACTGAAAACTAAGAATCTATACCCATGCTAGCAGCTCTGTAAGTCTGTACTTACAGGCATAGCAATGCTTTGCCCTAAATGCTAACATTAGCATGCTAACATGCTCAAAATGACAATGCTAACACATGCTGAAGCTAAGCTAAGATTCACTAATTAGCAGGAAGCACGTAATCCAGTTGAGGCTGACAGGAATGTTAGATTTGTAGGTATTTGTAGGTCATAAAAGAAAGTATTGGTAAGATTTTGATCTCATGATGACACTACATAAAAAAAGTCACCAAATCACCAAAACCAGTTCACCAAATTTATGACATTCTGATGGGGATACAGATTTCATGGCAATCCATTGAATAGTTCATTCTCATTTGACGTTGCTAACCAGACTGTAGCCTGGCCCTGGCCTAGATGCCCATTATCCCTTTTCCAGAAATCTGCTGGCTACACCAAAAGCCCCAAAACCTTGGCTGTAGCCTCCAGAGACTATATCGTCGTCAGACCATAGCTGATGGGTTCTGAGATTGCTCTGTGGGTAATGCTGTGTGTCCAGTGCACATTTGGTGAAACCCTCTTGATTTGTGCCTTTAGTCCTCCGCTTCTTGTCCCTACTATTGCCTGCGCAGCATCCATGAAAATGCCGTCACAGTTCTCCCATTTCAGTCCATGTTCTGGCAGATAAAAGTCAAGTATCTTAAAAGCTTCTTTAGCTATCGCTTTGTTGGAGACGTACTTGCAAATCCTCGCTCGGTGAATGAACTGACACAATTAGCAAGCAACCTTCATTGCTGTCACAAATACTGTATATATGCTGTCTAGTACTGGACAACTGTACAGCCTTTAAAACTTTCAGCATGAGTAACCTTTTGCATTTATGGTATGAGTTGTAATAATCATAACACTAGTAGTAGTAGTACTAGTATTATGAGTAAGTAGTGTGAGAACATTTGCATTTTTATATGTTTATATAAGATAATGGTTTGTAGTGAGGTGGTGAGGTTTGTAGTGAAATAACAATAAACAGAGTTGTATTTATGTCAAATATGTCTTTGTAATAATAATAATACTGTATATTATATATCTGCCATGTCTTTATATCTGTATACAGCTACAAAATACTTTGCTGTAAGCTACTCATTAAATGTTTATTTATTAAAAAGGGGGGTAGGCACAAGTAAGATCACACTGGTCATATGGAGAGGTGTCAGAGCAATGCGGTTGCCTCTTAGCATGGTGCCCTGAGCAGTTGGGGGATTAGTACCTTGGTCAGAGGCAGCAGTATTGATAAATCTGAAGCCTTTTTGAGGTTTTTGGGTGCCTGTTTCTTGTAGTTAAGTGATTAAAATCAATAAGTCAGTCAGAAATCTGTCTATATACTATGTCTGTGTCCCTTTGTTGACTTGACTCTTGGTAACATTTCTAGTGTGAAAGCAGTGCGTCTATTGTTCCCACATGAAGCAGATAAATTCAACATTAGTTCTGCTTCACTTTCTTTTTTTTTCTTTTTTTTCTTCACTGGTCACGCACACCCACCCACACACACACTGGGGTTGAGAGCCATGGCCATATCACAGTCCCTCCATAGGAGGCCTCATGAAAGGAAGATTTGTATTTCCGCAGAGTTAAAAGGCAAAGCTGCTCGAGGTTTGCCACAAAGGACACACGGGTGTTTCAAAGTGTAGAGCACGAGCACAGCATGCAGTCTGCCGGAGGATCGAGTGCCAGCAATTGTCGGACCTGGATCACAGTGTGCAACCCAGTGTGAAATTTGCAGTTTCACGCCCTGGGCTGCTTGTGTCATAACAACGACATGTGAGATCCTGGCAGGTGTAGAGGGTTGATATGTTTATGGAATAAGTCATACATGGATTAATTGGATAATTATTTTGAGATAGGAAAATCCCTTCACACCTCCACAATGCATCTCTTTGAAATGTTAAAATCTATGGCTGCTACACATATTGAGGCATTACACAGATGATGGCCCTCAGTCTTCGTCATCTATGATTTTCAGCAGGTGATGAGCAGCCTTGTATCGTGGTCATGCAATAAATTTCTCAGACACTAGTGATTCAGATTTTAATTGACTATATTTTACTATTTAACACATTTTTCCTGGCAGCGCTGGAAGATATTACGCCTCTTTAATCCAGCTAAAAACATAACGTCAACAGCTGCCTGCGGTTCAATGAGCAGATTTGTGCTATTAAAGGAGACTGTCGTGAAGCACAACATAAATGAAGAAGTCAGTAAACTTGTTTTTCATTTGTGCATGAAGGCATTACTGACAATTTAATGTTGCACTTCAGGCTGCTGGAGAAAATATGTTGGTAATCTTATTGCTGAGAGTAGCAATAACTGCAGAACTTTATTAAAGGCCACTTATCAAGTGGTGAATCCAATGCTTGGTCACTCTGGAGAACAAAATGAAAAGTTCTTGATTTTCTCCACAGAGACAAATACAAAGATGTGGACGCACACAGCGGTGAAACTGCGCATCGCAAACAGTGACTGAAGGAGTGACATTCTCTGAATATCCCTCCAGATGTGTCTCATCTCTAAATACATCCCTAATTTTGGAAACTGAATATCCTCCGTTAACCTAAAAACACTGGGACTGCGTGAAGCTTCTGTCTCAAAGACATCAAACTAATTAGGTAATAAAAACTGAAATGTACTTCAGGGAGGAAAGGGAAGGTAGAAGATAACCATTAGAAAGCTTAGTTTGCTGAAAGCCTTAGCGTAGTGAACACCTTTAATCTACAGGAGGCTGGATCAGTTTTGGCGCAAATGGATGAGTAATGTGTCCAAAATATGTACACTACAGAACAGAATAACGAACACTGCCCACACCCCATTTCTGCTTCAACTTTAACCCCATTTCTGACCTCAGTGTTTCAGCCAAACAAGAGTGAAAAAGTCACATGTTACCTTTCACGCTTTATCCAACGGGCGAGATGCATCTTCAAAGATATTTTCATGATCACACAGATGTCTACCATCTGCCTGGAATGATAAAATGTTTGCCTAGAGCGAAGCCAGAATTTTAATTCAGTATTTCCACACGCTGTCTCTCCGCTCTGCTGTTCTTCGAGATTTGTATGGGTTTATTAAGTGAATTGCAATGCCCGAGCTTCATTCATTGGATGAATGAAGATATGACGGGCCTTGGAGTACAATGTGGACAACTAAGACAGCGGTACTGCCAAATGCTTACATTAAAATAAAACTTATTTGTTGTTGTTTTTTAAATAAAACTACTTGTTCTTGTATCTGAATGTGTTCAGGAGGTTGCACAAATAAATTGCTTTGACCTGTTACGTTTGAATATCATCAAACCAATCATGACATGTCCTCAAGTAGAGTGTGTTTCGCCACTGCTAACTAGTCGGCATTCACATTCCATCCCCCACAAACCCCCCACTCGTTGCTCATAGCTGGAACGCTCTGTTGATGAAGGATGTAGGGAGATGTTATGGTGACATCCATAAACAGAAACTTCATTTCCTCTGAAGCCACGAACGCAATACAAATCCTCCTAACTCTCTAGTAGGCTGTAACCTGAGCATCTACCTCATCTCATAGCATTGCAGCAAATGCTATGAGATGGGCGCCACCCTTGTGCGTCAAACTAGAAACAGGAACCAAAGTAATGCATGACAACCCGACGTAAACATAGGAAAATATATATATATTTTTAAAGACAATAGTTGCACAGACTATTCGATTTTTTTTTACGATTCAATGACTGTTAAAATAATCTGAAGTCAAGACTTATTCATTTGTTCTTATTAGCTAGCTAACTCGGATTTTGAAATAAAAAAAGTGATGTGGTAGACAATCCTGCACTATTACAATCCCCAAACAGTGTGGTGAGAAAATATGACCCCGAAAGCATTCAATTTGGATTCGTAATGGCATGTGGAGATGCTGAAAGCTGAAACCACAGTGTGTTGAATGTGGTTTTTACTTTTGGGTAGTGCTCCTTGGAAATTTTTTCAATGACCAGAAGTTAGAAAAGTTTGTGAACCCTTGGAGTAGAGCATGCGCTCCAGTGTCCTTCCCTGGTCGGGATGATTGGTTGTTGTGTGTCTTGGTGTATTTTCTGTTTTATGTTGAAGAGTTCATCATCAGGTGTTTTGTGTTACTTTACTGTCTGCATTTTCCCCCTGCCTGTTTTTGATGTTTAATTCATTAATTGGTTATCTTATATTTAGTCCATGTGTTTTCACTCTTTTAGTTTTGAGGTTATCTGTGTCTGTTCCCCAGTCTTGTGTTATTCTGTCTTAGTGTTTCTTCCCAATGTTCCTGCTCTACTTACTTGATTTTTCTTTGGTAGACCAAGTTTTTAACTGGTCTTACGTGTCTGTTGGTATTTTGTGTTGACCTGTCTGTATCCAGTAAGTCAATGAATAAATTATACCTTTTGTTAAGTCTACCTACCCGTTGTTGTTTGTCTACTTTTGGGTACCTCTTAAACTAAACCCTGACAATAAGAGAGTTAGAGACTTCCCCTGACTGCACCAGCTGACTTCATGTTACACCAAAATTGCCTAATAGCCCAGCATTGCTCCTGTAGTGTTATAACCTAATTTGATGCTCCCACCAAGGGACATGACACAGACGCTATTCCGGTGGTTGTTCATTTTTTTTTTACAACTAATGAAAATATATTGTGTATTTGTTTATTTGACTTACAAATATTATATTAAATATTAAATATTCAACTTTTTTTTTTTACACGAATATAACTCAATACTTCTAGACTAAGAAAACAAAGTGATGTAATCACGTCAGTTCAATGTTTACAACCTGCAGCTTTACTGTTTTGGTTCACTCAGGTTACTTTCATGAACTCCATTTCCATCCTCAGCAGGCGGCTGATCTCAGATAAACTTGCTGTCCTGTATCTGCTCAACATCAAACAGATAAAGTGAGCAACCTGCTGGTGAACATGATGGAGCGTTAATCTATGAACATGTGTTCACCAGGTAAATATTGCTGTTTGACCTGTACTATAACCCTTGGTTTGATACGGACACAGGCTTTGGAAACTCGAGAAATACTTTTCATTTATTCTTAAATGGTGAAGCTGCCAACACTTGAAGCTGCCACGAAGGACACCGACTCTGAAAATGGAATTTATTTTACATATTTTATACACACTGCAAGTCTATTGAGCGTCTGAATTTGTCAGAGCAGGTAAGTCAGTATGGTGTCGTAATCAGTTGTGCTGAAGGCTGTGTGTGTATAACTGACTCCCTTGCTTGCAGCACACTTTTGGATATAAATTCTGTTATTTCATACAATTTCATGTCTCTGGGAATCATAGAATAGTGAATTAAGTTGATGTCCCAGACGTCTTCATTTGAAACACATCTCAGCCGTCAGTCAGTCAGCTTAGTCAAACTGCATTACACATTAGATCAGTCCTCCATACATTAAGCGCAGAAAAGCTTCACTTTCTTTTTTATTATTGCAATAAAAGCCTGTAGCTATCCAGACTGGTGATACTCAAAGGTTCATGGCAGAATCAGTGTTTGGAAATAAAAATACATTTTATTTGTATAGCGCCTTTCAGAAGTGTTTCACAAGACCAAAAAAAAAAAAAAAAAAAGCATATAAAAAGAACATAAAGTATACAATATTAGATATTACGATATTATCAAAACAAAACAAAAGAATAGAATTAGATGTACACAGCAAGGATTTAATTAGGTAAAAGCACATTTCAAAGTGTGTTTTTAAGATAATGATGTGGCTTGCCTTAAAAACTACATTTTTATTCTATTCTATAACTATTAAGCTATAATAATTGATATGTTGCATAACACTGTATATAATCACTATATAAGATGAAAAATGAATTCTTAAGGGCATCTCTGTGCATTGAATAGTCTCTTTAGAGCACAGAGATAAACATTAGCCATCGCTTTGACTCTTCTGGTAGCAGTGACCTTGTTTTACTATTCACATCTGATGAATTTTCAGCGTTGTATGGCCTTCAGTGCCACCGGAATTGCCTTGTTACCTATAAACTGCCTCCACAATTTACATTTCATCTCAGCACACTTCATCTTTTTGAATCTTCTCTATATTAAATAGTGCATTTAAATCCTTGCTTTTTGTATTTCCTTAGTTGTAACCTTGATAGTGCTTTATTCACTGCTCATATGCTATAAACCAATCTGGAATACTTTAAGGCTTATGTTTACCAAGTATTGTAAAGTAATTTTTTTCTCTGTATTGTAAATGGTATTACCAATAAAATGTGGTTTAAAGTCTAAGTTCAAACATGTCTTAGACAAAAAAAAAAAAGATAAAATGTCAGGATCACAGTGTGGCGCCCAGATTTAGAGCTGCAGCAAAGGCAATCAAAAACATATCAACCTTTTTATTTCTAGCTATTATTCTATTTCCCTCTGTTATTTTTTATTGAAACAGTCAGAAAGATGATAATTCAACTTTATGTTAAGATCATAGTGGGTGGTGGGAGTGTACCCTGCCCGGTTTGGACAAATTATACTACTTTGCTACACAAAGTTATTGACATGATGCTAAAATGACTGTGACAGGATTATTGAAAAGCTTCATCATGTTCAACTAACATTCACCACATGGACTGTGCTAAAGAACACTAATGTGCGTTGTCTGTTTGACGTGTTGTACTGCAGTACATTTATGCCCAATAAAATAATATGCGAAATATAACCACGACTTATACCTCACCTCTCCACCAAAGTCAGCCGGGATAGGCTGGGATAGGTGCCAGGCGTTTCTGCCATGATCAGAGATCTCAAACACGGAAGAGCAGAAACGAATTGTCTGAAACGTACACGAGATTAGACCACATCCGCAAATTTAGGCATCTTAAAATGTTTTTATTAATGCCAACTAAAATATCCAGCACAAATTATATATGATAGACACAGATTAATTATTTATACATTTTATTTTATACACGTTTTTAGTTTGTGGGACTGCAGCTTATCACCTCTCCCGCCTGCTCCTGCATTGTGCACTCCCCCTCCCGCCCGCGCCCGCAATGAGCTTTCAAAATTTGTCCTGCGCCACACTGCTTTGCGTCGGAAGTGCAGGGCTCTACCATGACCCTGATGAGGAAAAGCAGTTACAGATAATGGATGGCTGGATGTAACCACGTTAACAATTGTCTCAGTTCACATTGCCGGGACACTGGAGAAAACTTTCTAGATCAAATACATGTGGCCCTACTTAAACAGTCCAGAGCACATGATATGAAGTGCATATCAGTCTCTTAACTGGTGATAGGTGTGATAAACTAATAAACTAAAGATGTGAAAGAGAATTCATAAGGACTTAGGAAAAAAAACATCTGTGCTCAAAGTCCGTGCTCAGAGAATCCGACTATACTTGCACTAGGCTACGTAACGATACAACGACGGATGGCGAAACTACAACTTTCAACATTCAACAGCATTCAACCTCACTGCCAGCATAAGCAAGCGTAACGGCCAACTTAGAAAACTGTTTTTTTTTCTGTGATTTCTGTGATTAACCTGTGATTAACCTTGAGTTTCCTGTGCTTGAGGAATCCCACCATTCACCTTCCATGTCTAACTCTGTCTCGTCTCTGTACCTGGCTCCTGGAGTTCTGCCACCACCAGCCACGCACCGTTCTGGAACCTACTTTGATACAATAAACTGTTCAAACTAATCCTGTTGTCTGGCTTGTGTTTGCAATTTGAGTCTGCTACCATTGATCGTAATGAATGTGCCAAGTTTTGACAAGCTTTGTTCCACATTGAAATGAATGAGAAATGAGTTTTGGTTTGACAGCATCAATAATAGACGCGAAAACCTGTTGTTGCTGAAAGTAAGGACAGAAGCAGAGCAACCAAAAGCTACAAAAGCAGCGAGCACTGCTGCTGTTAGAGTTTATTGTAGATAACACGTACTTTGGTCAAACATCGTAATCTCACCTCTGTACAGTGCCATGCCATGCAGTATAACTGAACAAGATACTTTTTTGCACAGATGTTTGGTACTTTCCCTTCCCTGTCAACAATTTGTAAATTCCTTCACTGGAGACACAGAAGGAAAGAAAGAAGGTTTGGAAGAATAAGTTATTTGTTGTGTATCAGCAGGGGTCGGTGTCAATCATAGGCACTCTCAACTCCACAGTGGCCGTTATAAGTCTCCAGGCCAACATAGAGAAAGCTAACATTCTCATCTGTAAACTGCTGAGTCACAGTGCTTGAATATACAGCACTCAACATGTGGTTTTTATCCACATTTCTTGTCCTGTATATTCATGCCTTTGGGTTATGAATATATGAATCCTGTTTTAATTTGAATTTACATTTCAGTAGAGACTGAGATCCCTGTCGCCATGTTTTTCTTTGTGTAATGATTCGCACCAGGAGTTTCATTTTGGAGTGACAACACATACTTATAGCTACCCTTGTTGTAGAATAAAATGTGTTTATTTAAAAAAAGAAAAAGAAAAAGGAGTCATTCAAGTCTGCATTCAGTTTGCAAATGGGTACATTTACATGTATGCAATAATGTCATTATTCTGAACCCTGTGAGACAGACTGAAGCTGTTTAAACTGCCAAAAAAGTCCTTGTAATAATCCTGTTAAAGGGGTGAAGGAATTATTTTGACTGTCCAGAGGTAATTCAAAAAATGATGGAGTTCTTCGCCATGCTCAACCCATTTAACTTAAAAATGTCTTCCTGCAGCATACCCTTTGACTCAGTTCTACATCTGATATGGCTTATATATAATTGCTGTAGTCACAAATTGCATGTTTTCATCTGCAAAACTGAACATATGTTCTGAATTGTTGCAGCCAGGCTTTGTATTCATCTCTTTTTGTGACATTAATCAACAGTTATGTCACTGTTTTATGCATTTATGCATCAAACCAGGAGGGTCCTTATCCTCACCATTACCAGGAACTACCTTTCAGATCCAACTTACTAAAAATATCCTCAGGTAAGCTGAAGAAATTAAGTAATTTAAAGATTTATATCATTAACATATTTGCTGATTTGTCTTCCCCAAGATTCTTAGCACAGTAGAAATCCTTGGAACAGCTTGTGAGCAGGATTCACTATTTATCTCTAATTTACACAAAGTGGTGGATAATCGCTAAAAGAAACCACATTTATTACACGCAATATGTTCATGCTTCAAACACAGAGTAATCAATACATCCATGGATTTACAGCATCTTGAAAAAATATTTAAAAAAAAAAAAAAGATCATCAGTCAAAAACACAGTCGAAATATTTCTTTTACTTACTGTGCAACATGCCATATGCTGTAGAGATGTACTAGAGATATGTTGTAGAGATGTAGGTAATTGTGTCTCCTCTTTTGGTGACTTCCATGTTTTCAATTAAAGATTATGTGTTCATCAATGTTGAGGAACATTTTCAGTGGAAGAAAATGCACTTTTGGTAAAAGTAGCAATATAAAAATAAAAAAGTCTTGCAAAACCCATTCTTTCCTTATCTTACTGAAAACTGGTTTTGAAGTCTCAAGTTAATACTGATGCCTACATATGACCTACATAAACAAACAAGACCAGCAGCGAGATGACTAATCTCTTTGGGCCAAATAGTTATATTAACTTGTGCCATGTGAGAAGTTTAGGGTGGAAAGACAACTAAAACATGACAAAGGGGTTTCAACCAGACACACTAACAAGACAAAATGGTTGGCAATCATCAGTTTTTTGGTTATTTATTGGGTTTATTATAGTATTATTAGTCCTATAACAGACCTCACTAGAGCAGTTAAATGAGTCAAAAGTCCAATATTTTCCACTGAAATGGATGAAATTTCTCATGAAATCTTTTCATCATTAAAATCATGGTTGTCATGAGACACTAGCAAAATACTATAATCTCCTTCCAAAAGGTATTTCTGTGACGTAAACAAGTATTCATCTGAATCTGAATCAAGGTGCCAGTGAAAGATTACGCAACCAGAACTAAATGAACGTGGAGCCAATGCAAACATGTCATCTCTGACACAAAGTGACATCTGACAGATCCAACTGTGACAGACTGAGCTGTAAACAAGGTTGTTAGCCATATTGTTGTGTCATATTGTTTGTTAGCAAAGCATCTCTTTCATTGCTTTGCCAAAAATACACTCTGCGTCTCATCGTTAAACTTAACAATCCCATTAAGCTGTCAGCTTTTCCGTGCTTGTGCCTCGCTGATGCGACTTCATGTCTGAACCTTTTCTTCAAAGCCAACTGTTCCCTTTCAGGAATTTGTTTTGGTGTCTCAGAGTTGTCCTCAGAAGCCTCGAAATCATCACGCCGGCGAGCATTTTGAGTTGAGAGACGCTCACTGGCACACAGTACTGATATGTCTGATTTTTGTTGACATGACTGAGTATGGTCTCCTCCTGTTGAACACACGTAGACATGGGTGTCTTATGGGTGACATAGCAAACAGCACAGAAAATGTTCTCACCGAAATGTATTCATACTGCCAAAAGGAAACAAGTCTGTGACATTGAATCACTAAGCGTTCTGTTATGCAATTTTCTGTCTTTTGGGTACACAGGGCCATGCGTGGGCCTTGGGGTCATAGACGGTGACGGCACTAAGCCAGATCAGAGAAGATGCTCTCTCTTTGGCATGTAAGGCCGTCGTTTGGAGTGCAGATACCAGCCTATCTCAGAGTTGCCTGGTGATCAAGGTCAAAGAAACTCAATGTTGGCCTCCTAGACAGCTAACTCTTGACGTTCCATTAGCATGAGCAGACAACAGTGTCTCCAGACTAGAATGTGTTGAAGGTGAACACTAACATGGGTAAATGCATCCCCTTGGACTATTTTGGGCGTAACGTATTTGTGGCATCATCTGTAAGGGTTTAAAGTCTGACCACTAGCATGTGTTGGGCAGAATAGAAACCGACTCATATGCATACCTGATTATATGTGAAAATGTCTCTGATTCTTCTTGATCACGCTTCAATACATATTACAGCATAAGACGTCAGAGGCTCCCGAACGCTTTCTTCCCTCCTGACCTGGTGCCATTGACTTTCAGCAAAATGCTCTGTATACTATATTATGTGGCTTTTGCCGTGCAGCTGCAATCATGATGCTTATGTCATGTCAGGGCCACTCAGAACTAGAGTTTGAGCATATTGTGAAGAGTGGTTTGAAAAGTTTCTTTCTCAGATTTGTTCTGCTGTGAATTCATGTGGACTACAGCTGCTGTGAAAGAGCAACCTTCAAACACTTTTCAAGCCTTTTAAAGCTATAATGGATTTTTTTTTTTTTTTTTTTTTTTGGACTGTGGATTATTAATTTAAACTATAGTAAACTTTCACTATATTGCAGACAGTAACCCAGTGCCGAGATGCATGGATGCTTCAGATATGAACACTGCTGAGATTCTCAGCACAGGTTAGGCTGTCAAACATGGATCTCAGTGCGGCTGCTATGGAGAGGTTCGGGAATGACATCGTGTTTGCTTCATCCAGCGCAAGCTGAAGAGGTGAGATGGATTCAGTCTTTTCTTGATTGATGTTGCTGACAACGGCCGTTGGCAAGTTGGCATGTCAGACGCTGTGGAGGCACTCCGAATTTTGCCTCAGATCTCCTTGTGTTGGATGAAGGAGACAACGTTTGTTTTGCGCATCCTGACAATTGCTTCACAATAACAGATCTCAATATCTTTCACATTGCAATTTACCCCCATGTTGAAAATTCTGAGGTTTGCATTTTATGGCAAAGTGTACAAAAACAAAATTCTGGCCTTTTTAGCCTCTCCAAGGTTTGGCAATGCTTCAGCAGCTGAAGGTCAACTTGTTGGTCTTGAAGGAAAATGCTCACTACCCAACATGTTTTTTTTCCCCTAAGGGCCAGGAGAATAAATGTCCTAGCACATGAGAAGACACAGGTTATGCTGTAAGCTCCCTGACTCATTCACACTAACAAGAGTGAAGGAGAGTTTTTTGCATTGATACTGATAGCCCCAATGTGGGCAAAGAGCCACTGGTTAATGGAGATTGTCCTGCTCTTCTGCAGCCAGCCGTGGCCCTCTCTCCCTTTCTGCTGCACAGGGACCAGGAGAGGAGGTATTTCATTATTTCATCCTCAGCTGGAACGCCTCGCCTTACAAGCCTGGCTCATGACACGTTTAATTTGAATGCAGTGGGGCTTGTTCGTGTCATTGACACTGTTCAAAGTGCAGGGGCCCTGACCACAAAGTCTCTATATATGCAGGTCTTTGAACTGTGGTGTGGAAAATTAGAGAAATTATTTCAATTTTCTGTGACAGCAGTTGCAGTTTTCTCCAGGAAATGTTGGACAAACTTGAGTCTGCTTCCTAGACTGTTGACTGAAATTACCACCGTCCACTCGGCCATAATACACAGTACATAAAATATAGGAAGCCAGTGGTGGAATGTAACAAAATACAAATTTGAGGTATTTTACTTGAGTATTTCCATTTTATGCAAGTTTATACTTCTACTAAACTACATCTCAGAGCCTTTTTCTCCACTACATTTGTAGTTACTTTGCTTTCTTGATTGTCTCCAGGGCAACAAAGTGTTTTTGACTTTTTAGAAATGCATGGCTCTCATAAGACAGCAATACTAGAAACATATGATGAACTTATAGACTATCATGCATTGCTGTACATTAAATTAGCCAATGGTATCAAGTAGTTAAAATGAGGTCATCATTAAACATCTACAGCAGTAAAATGCAACATACACATGCAACCTCTGTGGCAAAAACCTACAGTCCCTCAAACAGCCACTTGAGGTTGGCTACAGAACATGTCCATAAGCCCCCATATTAAAATGGCCAACTGCAACAAACATGGTTTTGGTTTCTATAGCAAATTTCCTTGTTTGTGACAACTGTACTGAGTCTGAATTTCTATATAACTCACTCATTCAAATTATATTAATGCTTAAAGTTATGCATGATTAACAGCATGGATGAAACCTGTGGATGACATCACGGATACAACTTCCGTACTTATACTGTCTATGGCAGATACAGTTAACAGCAGTTAATTAGCTGTTATCTAGATTAGTAGTTCATCCATGTCCATCAGAAAACTCAGAAAAAGAAAAGAGAAGTCATAAAAGTTGGAGATCTAGCAAATATATTCTATATAAAATATGATCCAGTTTCACCAAAATCACTGAATATAGTAATAAAGTTGTTTTGCTGCTTTTGTACAGTAGTTATTGAGGCCCAGACATAGTTGCAGCCCACAGACACTCTCGGACTATAAAAGGATATATAAAACAGGAATTACTCCACTCCGGCTGCATCATAAGTGAGAATGTGTCATTGGATACAAAATTAGTACACGCCCCCAAGTGCAGGTTGAGTCAACAACTTTTTTTTTTTTTTTTTAAAGATTATTTTTTGGCTTTTTCCAAGCATTATTGACAGAGACAGCTGAAGAGTGACAGGAAATGTGGGGAGAGAGAGAGAGATGGGGTATGACATGCACCAAAGGGCCACAGGTCAGGACTCGAACCGACTGAGCTAAGCGCTGCCCCAAGTCAACAACTTTTTATCAATTACCAGACATCTGTGGCTTGGATTTAGAGCGGGTCGTCCACTAATTAGATGATCGGCGGTTTCGATCCCGGTTCAGTCCCCTTTAGTCTGCATGTCGAAGTGTCCTTTGGCAAGATACTGAACCCCAAACTGCTCCTGAAGGCTGTGTGTGAATGATGTATGAATGGTTAGCTCCTGAAACTGATGAGCAGTTGGCACCTTTCATGGCAGCCAGCGCCATCAGTGTATGAATGTATGTGAATGAGATACGTCCTGTAAAAGCGCTTTGAGTGGTCGGAATATTAGAAAGGCGCTATATAAGTACAGTCCATTTACCAGGAAATGACAAACTTGTAAATACCATGAAGAATACCCGAGAATACATTAAGAAAGACTTTTTTGTCAGTGCTAGCCATACTGTAGGCATCAAGCGTCAATCTTGACTTCATGGGGACTAAAAACTGCATTTGTAAAAGTAAATTTGTTGGATGAGGGTGAGTCATTCAAGTCATTCACAACCCACCTTCTGACTGAGTCATTAAAGCGACTGCCCAAAGAGAGACTGATATAAACAGAGAGTGTGTGTATGTGGCAGAGTGAGACAGCAAGAAAAAAGGCATAACTTCATCTTGTAACTGTGTAATGCAGTCCTGAGTAGTTCCTTTCTAACAGACAGAGGGGACATCTGTACCTTTCTTGACTTGACACTTCAGCTGGCTGGCGTGCACAGGTGTAAGAATGGGAGGAGATCCAAGGACTTCTTTTCTCCACATTCCCCACATTCCTACCTCCATCACGGCGTTCACTGCTAAAATCACCCCAGTGATGACAGCGATGGAGGAGGCGTGCTTTCAGGAGCGAGTGTGATTCAAACAAAGCTCAAACTGTGAACAAAGTCCGTGTCCACCTCCATTCAGATGAGGAGATGTATATACTTGTATCTGTTCTTCTTCTTCATTTCAATTATTGTGGACATTCTGCATCATCTGACCTTCTTCTCCTTAAAGATTCTGTTCCCACATTTCTCCATGTGTTTATGAGCGTGATTCATCATGATTCAAAGGTCACTGTGTATTGGTATCTGCAACTCATGAGCTTGAATTAAATCAAGTGATAAATGATAGTGGTAAATGATAGATAGATAGATAGATAGATAGATAGATAGATAGATAGATAGATCTTCTTACAACAACATATTGCAAAAGCAGAACAAAAACAACGTTAGTTCTATGTTCCAACATCAGCTACTATTTTTTCATGGGCTCTTATTATTACATTTGTCAGTTTCAGACAACTTGGCATTGACTTGGCCATTGATTATGTGTCAGTTTATCCGTTAAATGGAATATACTCAAATCCCACGTGAGCTCTCATTTAAACAATGTTCAAACTCGTGTCAGAGCCGTGAAGCTCCATTATGTTTTATGTGAATTTAATGAACACCCTCCAGATACACACAAGCCAGTACTCTCCCAGGCCGTGGTGTAAAGATCAGAATGCACTTTATTGTAATCTTTAGTATTCTATATAATCCATGTTGTGCTGGGTGCAGTGGATAGAATATGCAATTTAGCTGAGCCTGCTTTATATATATTTAGGTCACAGAGTTTGGGTAAAAATACTATACTGACTGTGATAACTGATTAAAACATACTGGATCTTAAGGGAGCTTAGATGGTCACTGGGACCAGGAAGACTACAAAGACTGTAATTTCCATCCTCAAGCTTCTTACACTATAGTATGGTATATTGTTGGGCTCTGAAATGTATTCAGTAACTGAATATAAGTTAATTGCAATTTTTGTAATAAATAAGGTAATCCATTCAATTATTTTAAACATGTAATCTAATCAGATTTTTTTTTTATTACTCTGTCAGACATTGGAAATATTGCAACTTATACTAAAAGAATGGACGCAGCCATGAAAATTTTCAATGCAAATAAAATTTAGTGAATTTAGCATATTTAGCATTTATGGTTCAAATCAGCAAATCAAATATTACCCTTACAATAACAGTGCTGGCACAAACAAGTGTACTGTGTGCGTTGATTTACTGTATTTTAATGACAAAGAATGGAAGCAAGTAAGCCTTGACTACAATTACACATTTTTTTTTTCAAATGCATTCAGGTCTGATTATAGTTACTTAATTTTTTAATCTGATTATGTAATCCCAATAACATTTAGTTACTACACAGAGAAGGTGAACGAATGGTGTCTGCATGTGTGGTTCCCATCGTGAAGCATAGAGAAGGAGATGAAATAGCGTAGAGGTGTTTTGCTG
This sequence comes from Protonibea diacanthus, assembly GCA_028641955.1. Taxonomy (NCBI): domain Eukaryota; kingdom Metazoa; phylum Chordata; class Actinopteri; family Sciaenidae; genus Protonibea; species Protonibea diacanthus. The sequence continues at coordinate 15,625,224 of CM053990.1, forward strand.
GTGGCGTTTTAATCAAAATTCAAGGTCAGCATGGCTCCCATAGTACTCTGTAGCGACATGCTATCCCATCTGGTTTAAGCTTAGTGTAGCCATCATTTGTTTTTTAACAGGACAGTGATGGATGGAGAGTGATGGAGTGCTGCATCAGATGACCTGGCATCTACAATCATCCAGGTGGGATGAGTTGGACTGCAGTGTTAGAAAAGCAGCCAACAAGTCAACTCCTTCAAGACTGCTGGAAAACCATTCCAGGTGACAACCTCATGAATCTGAATGAGAGAATACCCAAAGCTGTCATCAAAGCAAAAGGTGGCTACCTTAAAGAATCTAAAATATAAAACATATTCCTACATAATTCTATATGTACTATTTTATAGTTTTCATGCCTTCATTGTTAATTTACACTGTAGAAAATGACAAAAAATAAAGAAAAACATTGAATCATGTGTCCAAACTTTTGACTGGTTTTATGATTACTGGCCAGACATTCTCAACCGATATATTTATATTTTTGATGGACTGTTGTTTGTGTCATACCATTCATCTCCAGTTGAGGGCAGCAATACTATTGAGAGGGCTCTAAACTCCTTCAAATAAAGTAGCAGAGTAAGAAGTGGAGGACGGACAATGAAGACGTCTGTTGTAAAAGAAGAAGAATGCAACCTTCAGGTGCATCTTGTAAGCTACTAATTTAGAGGACAGGATGGATTTGCCAGGAAAGTTTTTGCCAATAATAGTAAATTTTAATTTGTTGATTGGTCCATTAAATATATAATTTCTGTGTTTTGCTCAGGTCTGCGTTGTTAACTGTTAAATATGTGAAACAAAACATTCAAATAGTTAAAGAAATAAACATACTGTGTAAACGCACAATTAAATCCTAGATCGCTAACTAGCACTGAACCCACAGTAGTGACGTTTGTTTGTCTGGTGGCATTTATACCGTTTGACAGGCTTAAAATGTTCCCATGTACGGTTGGTTCCCACAAACGTGCCTTGAATTGCGATATTCCCGGCGGTCCCTGAAGGCAGCCGCAGAGGAGGAAGGAACCCTGGCAACGCTGTCACAAAGCTAACGCTATCCATGTACTGCTAAGAAGGCATCAGCTTTGTCAACATGCACTTAAGTGTTTGTCCAGGCTGTGTACCATTTCATATTTACTCTGTAGCTTCCTCGAAGGTGTGTTAACAAATTTACAATGGAATTTTTTAACGAGCCAAGCTAGCTCAGCTAGCAGACTCCCCTTTTCCTTCGTCGTAGCTACAATCATTTGACCAGCTAACCAGAACGAGTTGTTGTTAGCTGAAGCTGGTTGAATATGGCGATTGTGTCTGGCTCCTGTGCTCGGGTAAACGGCTCTAGAAACGGGCCGTCCGTGTCAGCTACACCTTCTGGATCCGTTGGACAATCTCAGCCCATGATAGCGGTGTGGGAATGGCAGGATGACTTAGGGTACTGGCGGCCTTACAGCGGCCAAGTGAGCGCCTACATCGAGCGGTGTCTGGCACCGCGGGGCCAGAGAGGAGGAGCACCCGGCTCAACGAGCATCTGCCTCGGACAATCAGACCCTAGCCTGTCGCCTTATCTCATTGACATACCGAGCTTGAAGCAGTTTCGGCAGGACACAGGTAAGCCCACGTCACACGATATGGCATTTATTACAGCCACAGTAACGTTATATTTGAAATATAATTTTAAATATCGTGCCTCGAGACCACACAGTTAACAGGCTAAGCTAACAGATAACGCTAGCTGCTTAGCATTAGCTTCCACTGGCGCTGTTGTTTTGATGATTGTTTACATAGCTGCAAGCTAAGATTAGCCAAAAACCCAGAATAAAGTTAAGGGCTTTAGACGATTGTTTTGCTTGATTTATCTGCCCTTCATCCTTAGCTCCCATGTCCACATTACCTTGCTTTTAGTCCAGCATTTTTTTCTTTCTTTGAGCTCAGTTTATTCGTGTTTACTAGTTTGAATGAAGAGCCAAAGCCTCTGTAAAGTAGCAAAGACAAACAGCTGTTTGAACAAACATGCAGCAGTTGCAGTGCTCCTCAAAATATTAATGAATTTCAAACAAAGCAGAAGCAGCCTTAGCCAAAGGGCTTTACTGGCTGACAGGAGGGATTAAGCCAGCACCAAGGCAGGGATTATGTTTATGTTGTAGACAGCTACATGTAAGAGCTTATTTTTGTTTGTTATGACCCCATAGTGTAGCTTTACTTCATTGTATTCATTAAAAAAAAATCATTTTTCATTTCCAGGAAAGACACGGTCAGTACGTCGCTCGCTGTTCGCCCAGTCCTCGGGCCTCGGCAGTGGTGTTTACTGGGAATGGGCCAACGACGAAGGAGGATGGACTCCTTACGAGACTAGAACCTCTATCCTTTTGGAGCACAGCTATCAGGCCCGTCAAGGGACGGCAGACTTGGGGCCGCATGGATACAATTACATAGTGGATCTCACATCTTTGGCCCAGGTTAACAAATCCACGGGATTTAGACGGCAGGTCCGACGGCAGTGTAACCTCCCTTACCCACTGGCCTCCTCTGGTCCCCCAGCTATCCCCTCGGGCCCGGCCTGCTCCTGCCAACAGTGTTTGAGCCACAGCAGCACAGGACCAATGCCCAGCCGTTCACGACATTCCTTTTCATCAGGCAGTCTGAACCGGCCCAGCCTCCAAGGGCCAGGAAGGGCTGTAGCTGCTCACCCCACTTCAGTGTACTCGCCGTACCCTAGGAGACCCCTCTCTGTTGGGGGAATGTCCTGGGGCAGCCCATGGCCTCCACCGCCCTCTGGTAGTCAACTGTCTGCACCACTACTGACCAGCTCTACCAGTGCCAACGGGTTAAGGTTGGTGTCTGATTCATGTGTCGGATTGTGATTTGCAGTTTAATACAGACCACCAGCAGCAGAAAGGCTTTGTCAGCTGCTCTGGGATGACATATCATGGGCCGCTCTCCACCCTCCCTTCCCCTTCTCCTTTGTCTTTCCTGCCTGTCTCCACTTTGACCTATCCTGTAAAACAGGAATGACAAAAAAAACATCTGCAGTGCCAGCCCTGCAGTGGCATGTTTGTCTTGGCCAAGTTCCTGTGACTCTTGTCGGTGTCATCTCCAGCCTTCACTGGTTTTTGTTCCTAATTGCACAGAAAGTGGAAGACAAATTGCTTACTTAAGTGGTATAATGAACATGCAGTTCACTTACAGTTTCTCAAGGCTCTAATTTTCTTCTACATTAAGTTTCATTTAGTGTATTCCCAGCCACTGGAAGTTAATAATAAGATGGTGAAAAGCTGGATGTTCTTCATACACTGTGGTCTGAGTTATGAACTGTTTTCCCTCATCCTTCTCAATAATTACTCTGGATGGTCGGTCTATTACAAACAGATGACCACATGTATTAGGCTTAACCGAGTCCTACCCATTTGCATGTGTATAGTCATCTGTCTTGACCCGTCGTTCTGTTATTGCTGAAGTTATTTTACAGCGTCGAGCAAAATGCTGCCACGACTATCAAAGGTTGTCAAGAGTACTTTGACACTTCTCAGATGCCACATGTTTAAAATGATATCACTCAATAGGATCGAAAGTACCGAAGGGAAATAAAAGCAGAATTACAATCAGATTTTTAACCCGAGGGCCTCACAGATGAAGCGACGAAGAAGAACAATCAACATTTTAGGCCTTTTTCACAGCGGCCATTTTGACATGAAATAGTAGGGTCAACACAGGTGTTACCAATGATACTAATTAAGGTTCCGTTCAGGTCAGGGTGCTGCTGTGGTGCATGTCGGTTCACTGGAAAGTCTCTGCTACAATAAATGGAACTGAACCTTAATTAGTATCATTGGAAACACCTGTGCTGACCCTGCTGTTTCATGTCAAAATGGCTGCTGTGAAAAGGGTAGATTATATTATTTTTCTCCTCTTTTGGTTGTGATACGAAAGTGGTATTTTGTTTGTTCGTTTTATTATCGCGTTGAAGTTAAAATTATATACGCAAAAATTCTTCTGTGTGCATTTTCTGCACTTGCAAAACAAAAATATAAAAGCAGATTCATCCTGCAGACATTTTCCTTTTTAAAATTATGTTGCAGGTCATTAATGTGGGTACTGTTGAGTTTCACTAATGCATTGTGTGACCAGACACGTACCCCACAGCATCTTCTTGACCCCTAGGTTAGCTGATGTCAAAAGGCCATCCACAATATCACTGATACATTTCCTCCTATTGTGTCATGACGTCCTGTTATTTTTGCTTAAAAACATCCACACTGTGATTTCTGTGTTAATTTGAATGTTGTTTTCATTTCATGCATTCTACGTTTTGTGAACTTTTGACTATAAAAAATGAAGAGGATTGACGCAAAAACATTTGGTCCACGAGTTCATGAGTCGCCCGGCCAAAATAGTTATTTTGATAACTGATTAAACATTTAAGCCATTTATTAAGAAAAAAAAGCCAAACATTTGTTTGCTCTGTCTTTAAATTGTAAGGATGGGTAAATTCACACTTGAGAAGCTGAAATCAAAGAATTGTGAAGATTATCAGAATAATCGTTGCAGCTCTATTATAGACTGAAATGTTCATCCCAAAATAATCAAGAAGTAAAAGAAATAATCATTTGTTGCCGCTCCGTCATACTTGCTCAATTCATTTCTTGTTTGTTGCATGCTCATCAATATATTGGGTGTTGAGTCACGCTCCCTTGTTGCACTATGAGCAGTCATTGTTATTTGTTGTTCATCACTGTCACAAGCTCTTTTACTGGCCAGTATTTCAGCTCCTTAAGTAAAGTAAATAAACCTTTACAGTTAATTCACAGGCAGGTTTTGTAGGTTGTCTTGATCTGGTGCCAGAGTTACTTCTAATGTCACTGCAGTTAAATGTTCTAATTCTGTGAAATGGAAGGGAAACTGAGATCGGTCTGAAAAGCTTTTGTTTGGCTGCTGGGCTCTTTGTTGCTGCTTCTACTGACCGAATGTCACTGTTCTTGTTTCCTGTCCTGCAGTGTTCCTTCCATCTCTGTGCAGCTGAATGGATCCACCAGCGTCAGCTCTGCCCTGGCAGGTAAACGGGTCACCAACCATCCATCCTTGACTGTTACCTCTCCACAGTCTATTCCGCACCGCACTTTTGAGTTGATTACAGGTTTAGTTCAGCGTAATGTTTTTTGGTTTATGTGCCCCCCCCCTCCTCCTCCCTTTTGCATTTGTCTTGTGAGTGTCAGTCTGTTTAGTGACAGCATGCCACAAAAAGAGATGAGAGAGGCTCCCATTCAACAAGAAATAAGAGTGATATTATCCTGTTTGTTGCAACAGGATACGTGAAAACAGCCTCCACACAGGCTTTTTGTTTTCGCTGAGAGCCTATACAAGTTGCCTCATGAAAACATGATTAACTTCAGCTTTCAGCCTTGATCCAGTAAGACAGCTGTTGTCCCACAGCACCGCCTGATTGATTCAGATGGTTTGCATCTCTGACAAACTATTTGAATTTTAAGCCAAAAATACATCAGTGATGTTACCAAATGTCTTATGATGGCAAAGAGGACCGAGCAGTGTTTCTCAGCACTTGTCGTCATGACTTCTGGGGAGTTTATTGTGCGATAATGAAGGCTATATTTCTAAAATAAAAACTGGCAGGTAGGGAGGTAAACCATGACAAGCAGCGTACCTGTTGATGCTGTCAGGTAGTTGTGGGGGTGAGATTTTTTGCGCTTTTTAGTATGTGTGGTTCCCACCATGAAGCATGAAGGAGGTGCAAAAGATGGTTACTTTCAAGAATCTAAAAATATAATAATTGATCTTTGTTTACACTTTTTCTGTTTACTACATAATTCCATATGTTTTGATGTCTTTAGTGTTAACCTACAATACAGAAAATAACATAAACAAAGAAAAAACAAAGGCCTGTTTAAACATTTGCCTGGTACTGTGTTGCTTTTCTAAGATCCTCTTTTTGCTCTCCCAGCTCATCCTTAAAGGTATTTATATTCTTCTCAATTAAAGGAAATCATTCAACATAGTACACAAAATCAAATCTGTCTTAAATGGGGAAAAAAATCTGCACACAACATCCATTATATTAGCTCAAGATGGTGGGCAAAGTCTTTGAGAACTGAGGCAAAAAAAAGAACAGTGAAAGGGTTAATATTAACAGGCTTTGAGTAATATTATTGACTGAATATGACGTGCAATTTACACACATATTTAATGCTCTCGTTTCCCCTGAAATTATGTAATTAAGAGTGTAGAGTAATGCTGTATGTCATCAGGCTGAGATAGAGCAGACAGGCAGGTTGTCATTTTCACAAAATGGCAAAATTGACATGCAAAGTGAGCGCTCACTCACAAATTATTGCTCAGTTTCTTGGCTGTGATAAGCTGACTGAATCAATACAATCAGCACGGAGGAAGCTGGAGGACCAGAACCTCATTACTGAAAAGCACCGTAGCGTGACTTTGGTGAATCATTTAAAATGGAGGGTCACTTGTGTGGTGTCTCCTCCAGATGTACAGTTTTAATTCTCATTAGCCAGTAATGAACATTAGTGGTATCTTATGCGCTGTTTATTTTGCCTTCCCAGCATTAAACACATACAATTAATATGCCTGCCTCCATTAATGGTAGAGGTAGAATTTAGATGTTCAAAAAACACTTTTCTTAGTTGGCCCGCAAAGTGTTTTTTAAAACTGGAAAATCCGGCAGCTATTCTGGGAACATTGTCAGGTTTTAGCTACTTCAATTCTCACCTCATCAATTTGAGGTGAGAAAAGCAGCCAGAGTTCCAACGACGGCATAAAGGCGAAAGTGAAAACGTGGGATGGTGCGAGCAGAGAAGAGTCATAAAGTCAGCAAATTTTGTTATTAATCTCAGTTCCAAGGCGAAATATATCATTGGTTTATTACTGTGTTAGCGTACATACGCTCCTGTTTTACACCAGACAAAGTAAGGCTGTAGCAGCGAATCAGAGTTCAAATTTTCATTTGTAGAATGTTGTTGGAAGGTACATAGAGTGTGTGCTTTAGGTGATCATGCCAAACAGCCAAACTATCCATAAGGATTGTGCTTGTCATCACGTGAACCATTCCTCATAGTTTCCTGATTGATTTGTCTGACTTCCAACTCCTGGGCACCATCTATTTTCCGTGGATCTTTTCCAGTCTCACGAGATATAACTCACAGTTTTTCGGCTTATGAGATTAACGCTCGCTTTAGAACAGAAGTCCTGATTGCAAAAACAGCTTTACTTATTAATAATAATAAAAAAAAAAAACGTTGGTTCACAGTCAACGAATAAAGCAAAGCCATATGTGGTTTTAATTTGAAAGTACTTGATGCTGTTGTGTATGAAGGACACAGTGGAAACATCAGTTGCTGCTACATTTCTCATACCTTTGATTTGTTCCTTTCTACTCCTGCATATCTCCACTTGCTCTCAACCCTCACCTGCTCCACTCTGCCCCGCCCTCCTCTTCCCCCTCCCCCGTCCTGCCTCAATCCCACCCCACCCCATCTCACCCCCAACCCCGCTCCGCTCCAGGCATGGCCTCCATTTTGATGTCAGCAGTGGGACTCGGCGTGCACTTCACCACTGCCCCCCTCCCTCAGCAGCAACAGCAACAGCAACAGCAACAGCAGCAGCAACAGCAACAACAGCAGCAGCAGCTACAGCAGCAACCTGCTCCTTTCTCTCTTCCTCCTCCTCTCCTCCCCCCAGCCAGCAGGCCCAGCAAGCCCCACAGCAGCAGCAGCAACAACAGCAGCAGTTCAGTTAGGAGAGCAAAGAGGCAGCACAGGAGAGGTAGCTACCACGCAACCGGCCCTTCCTCCACCTCTTTATTTTTTTATTCATCGTTTTCGATCATCACCACAGGCTTGAGGAACATTCCATCCAGCATCAGCTCACTTTCATCTGTCGTCATGTGTTCGTTGGGTGTTTTCACGCCACTCAGCCTTTGTGTCAGTTGACGAAAACGTGCTGCTGCAACTGCTTTTCGTGCAGCAGGGATGGGCATTAGTACTTGAGTACTCAATTTGGACGACATTCGTTAACCGTGTACAGTACTCAACGTTTTCTACGTGTGTTTAGTAACACATCACTTGATCTTTGCGCTCAAATTGCACTTATTTTCCGTTGTTGGCCAATAAACGGTCATGAATATTGTTGCAGAATAGAGCCAAGATGGCTGCTGATGAAAAAGCAGCTATAGCTTTTTTTACCACCAAAATAATTAAAATTGCTGCAACACCTTTATGTTTTTTTGTCATATAGGGTAATCTCAACAGTGTGCAGCGCAGAGATCTGGGCTAACCCTAACGCCACTTGCGTTTTCACTTGGGTGTTCTTTTTTTGTCACTATTCTAACTTCAGTTTTTTCCATGCAAGTACTCAAATATGGTAATTAATGCCCATCCCCGCTGTCAAATGAGATAACGGTCAGTGCACTCTAAACTGACGCAACCTTTTGAATTGTCTGACTCTGCTATAACTGACCTCCCTGCTGCGACCCCCCCCCCCCCCCCTCCCAGTTTCATTCCAGTTCGTGTCGTCAATCACAGCAGCTTACCCACCATGCAATCCTGCATCTCCTTAGTTCTTTTTCAGCTCTCAAACATGTCACATACAGCTCTATTTTACAACCTGCAGCAACCTTCATTTCCAAAGAAGTTGGGAAAACATAAACAGACACAAAACGTGATGATTTGAAACCCCTTATTTAATTGAAATTTGTATTGTTTTATATGCCCGTTTTGAAGTTGATGTTTAAGCATCCCAGAGAGGCTGAGTCTTTCTGAAGTAAAGATGGGGCGCTGGCAAATAGTGCAACTATTTAAAAAAAGTTTTTAAAAGTTTCATTGTGTGCAGTTCATAATATCATTAAAAGACTCCTTATGCAAGGGACAAGGCTGAAAACAAGTACTGGATGGTCGTGATCTTGAGGCTCTTCGACAGCACTGCATCAAATCCAGACACGTTTCTGTCTTGGACATCACTGCATGGGCTGAAGAACACTTCCAGAAACCTTTGTCTGTGGACACAGTTCATCGCTGCGTCCACAAATGCAAGTTGAAAGAGGAGACGACAATGAAAGAGCAAAGGAGGAACCATAAACCAGATCCAGAAACAGCTTCGCCTTTTATGGGCCCCAGTTCATTTAAGATGGACTGAGGTGAAGAAGTGGAAAAGTGTCCTGTGGTCTGACGAGTCAAAATGTGAAATTCTGTGTGGAAATCACAGACGCCGGGCTGAAAAAGGAGAAGGACCATCCGGTTTGTTTTCAGCGCACAGTTCTAAAGAAAGCATCTGTGATGGCATTGTAGGTGATCTGCACATTTGTGAAGGCACCATTACCGCTGAGCGACGCTTTTGGAGCAACATATGCTGCCAAGTAGACAACGTCTTTTCAGGACCGGCCTCGCTTATTTTTGGGTTTCAGTGTTTTGCACATCATCGCATTTTGTTTCTATTTACATTTTACACAGCAAGCCAGCTTTTTTTTTGGACACTGTATCATAGCTTCTCACCAACCATCCTAACAGAAAAAGGTGCTGGGAGTCTGAAAAAAGGGAAAAATGTGCAAACGCTGCCTCAGAATAGAGAACACCTCCGCCTTTGATATTTCAAGTCTAACCACGCGTGTGTATTCAAAAGGTTAACAAACTAAAGGGAATAAATGAGTGGGGAAACATGCCAATTGCAGATGCTTCCCTACAGGATACGCGCACTCACCGAATGGTTTGAAAATTATTTGAATCATTTGTTACGTTACCTTCACAGTCACCGGATCTCGGCGAGATTTGCTCTGTTGCGATCGCCGAAACACTAAAAACGAGGGAACATCTTGCCAAGGAGCACTGAAGGTGTTCTGGAGGCTCCGGGTGGAACGACACCTCATTTACACTTTATGTTAGGTTTCACTTTGATTTGTCGCCCGTCTGTATGTCAACAAATCATCGTCCGGGTGCTCATTCACTTTTTGCTCCCGGTGCAGAAGAGATCGCTGATCTGGAGCCTTGTCCCACGAGCCACTGCTGCGGCATAGAGCTGCAACTTAATTGATGAGTCATTCGACAGCAAAATAATTAGCAGCTATATTGATGATTAATCGTTTTTAGTAAATATTTTAGTAAGGACAAATGCCAAAACTATGATAGTTGTCCATGGTTGGACATATTACCTTAATTTGTTATTATGATTCATAAGTTATTGCCACCATTAGTCACTTTGATGCGAAAAATGGGAAAATAAGGTTCAGGGTGAAAAATATTTAAAGGTCGCCTTTAAAGGGGGATTTACTCATGGCTAACAGTGTCTTCTTTGATCTGACAAACTCAGAACACACATTTATTCTTACTTTACGCAGACTTGTACCTCCTAATCTTTTAAAATCTAAAATTCAGTTAAGCTATCTTCTGTATTAACCTTAAAAAGACACTTGAAGATGAACATTTAGTTAGATTCCTAAACAGACTTGACACTCACATGTGACAGAAATATGGTCGTGTGATAAGCCGCCCACCATGCTTCATTCTGTCATCGTCCATTCAAACTGTCTCTGTGGCTTCATGTATTTCATGCATCCCGTGTTTCTGATTTTAGGAGCAACAACCTGAAACGAAAGAGCAGGAATCCATAGCTTATGTGTTTAATGTTTGATGAATTACTTGATACTGTGAAGAAAATCATTTCATCTAACCTCACCGGAGTCTTAGTTTTTTTTATTATTTTTTTTTTATGGCAGTTTGTGGTACTCACTGTTTTTAGTGTCTGGCCTGCCTCAGCTCATTCATCACTTTGTGATTTCTCTTTTATCCCTCTTTTAGCCTCCGCTCAGAGACCCGAGGAGGTGATTCAGCGCTACATGGAGGTGGTGGCCGGAGCACCAGATGAGGTAAATGTTTCATTATTTCATTTCATTAAAAATGTGGACTCATGTTTGTGATTTGTGGTTGTTGGTACAGGCACATTTATCACAGTTAGTAAGCTGGCCCTGACTGCGGTGCATGTCATGGAAGGTGACTTTTCAACACAGCATTATGATGGATTGATGGATTGTTGCTGTTGTTGGCTTTTAACCAACAACAGCAAAAACATTTCAGGTTTTATCTGGTAATTGTGACACTAAACACACATTCCCTGGTTTCCTCCACAGGACTGCATCATCTGCATGGATCAACTGTCCAACCCGTCTGGCTACGAGACCCCCTCCACAGAGGAGGGAGGCCAGAGCATCCTGTCAGACACTGTGGGGAAATTCATCAAGTGTGGGCACACCCTGCATATGCTCTGCATGCTGGCCATGTACAACAACGGCACAAAGGTACAGATCTGTTGTACACTGCATGCCAACTATTGTGTTTTCATTATGTGTCTTTGGCAAAGTTGCATTGTGATGTAATGCAGAGAGCTTGATCTAAAAACGTCTGCCTTGAGGTGACAGTAGTTTGAGGGTTAGAAGAGAAGAGCAGTTAACTCCAGAGGTGATTAGCTTAGCTTAGCATCAAGACAGGAAGCAGCCACTGCACCCGATCGCTGCTCCTTGAGAAACATTTCCAGCATGTAACTCCCCGTACAACCACAACTTGTCTTTGATACATTTCTTTCACTGATTAAACAAACAAGATACAACATGTCACATAGTGAACTGTGCTGTTAGGCATTTTGACAGAGCCAGACTTGCCTTCCTCTGCCTCCTTGGGTTGCACCCATTTTTTTGAATTTCATACTAATTTACCACCCTAAAAAAATCATCAGTCCAATGAAGTGATTCATCGGATTAAATAAGTTAGACTTTTCTTTAATTGTCTTTAATTATTTTAATACACTCAGCAGGTTAATCCAGTGAGGGAATAAAATGATGACAATATGATCTGTCTTTTTGGAATGACTTAAGTGATTTATTATAATAGTGTGAGAGCTGAAATATTTTTTTTTAATTTTGTTATTGTGGTTATGAATGGAATTCATCGTGCTGTTAGACAGCCTTGCTCACAGTTTTTTGACTGCAGTGAACGGCAAATAGGATTGTTATTATTATTAATGTTATTTCTTCCACTTGGCTCATTGTTGTTGTGAGTCGTTAAGGTCACCTGAAGGTCGTTGGACTTAACGACTTAACATGTTTTCAATTTTTTTTTTCCCCCTCTTTTCCCTCTCAATACATTTTTACCCTTGGAATGGAGATTGGCTCACACAAGTCAGAAACAATGCTGCATGCAGCCACCACTGGAATATATTACTTCTGTTATTATTATATCATATTATGAATGAAGCTTACAGCAATTAAGTACAGCCCTATTGCTTCCAGTCTTTATGCTAAGCTCATCGCCTCCGAGCTCCGTCTACTCTACATACTTAAATGATGCAGTGAGAGCTGTTAAAGCTTCCGAATGACCTCGCATCTCTCTCCTCATTTAAATCTAGTAACTACAATACTCAATCCAATAATGAAATTAACTACACTCTGATTGGCTGTAGGCTGTCCATTAATATTTCATATAAGACACCTATGAAAAAACTGGGAGGAGGAGGAGGAGGAGGAGGAGGAGGGCTCCTGTTGCATAAGAACCTCACAGATTGTTCCAGGTATCTGCCAAACACTTGTTGGTGTTAAGGGGGAAACTGAGTCATAAAACTTTTTGATGAAATTCTGATTTGTGAAACACATTGATCTAAATTAATGGTCTTCAATTGTTTTTCTTTTGGCAGTTGACCGTGGTATAAGCAGGATAAAGTCCTCAAGGTGTGCATTATCAGGAATTAATGGATCCTTTAGAGGCAACCATTCCTGATAATGAACACCTCATTGGGCATTATCCTGTACGTATACAATATGTGCGCAGTAGAACAAAAAGCACACTGCCCTCAGGTTAGATCTGTTCATTCAATCAATTCTTTTAAAGCTTTATTATGACGTGTTTTTGCCAGTTCTCTGACAGCTGTGGCTGTCTGGCCTTATTTGTGTTGTTTTTGTATGCTGGTTGTTTGAGTTATGAATGATTCTGGAGCTCAGGTGTTTTTCAGTTTAATGTTTAATCTAATTCTTGGCAAGAAAGTGAAGAAGCATTACTCCTGAAATGTTTGTCCTCTGAAAGTGCATTTTTAGATTCTATACATGCTTTGAAAATGGTTGATAATAATGAATAAGGAGAATGATGTAAAGTTCCTGTGATTTGCATTAAATTAGCTAAACCAGGTAAAAACAGCAGTAAATTGTCTACCAGTTAACTCCTTTACTGTCAGGAATATGTGTTTTATTCCTTATTGTTGTTGAATTAATTTAAGGTATTGTATATCACATGCCATTCATACATACAAGCGTAACAATCGGTGGTTACTGATGAGAGACCGGAGGGATAGTGAATCAGCGAGGGAGAGGAACACAAAACAAAAGTCTCATCAGTGGATCAATGACTATTTGATCAGCACTTACCTGATTTGTATTGATCACTCCAGTTTCAAAAAGGCTCTCTGGTTGTGTATCCTCCTCAGGACGGCAGTCTGCAGTGCCCCTCGTGTAAGACAATCTACGGAGAGAAGACCGGCACTCAGCCCAAAGGCAAGATGGAAATTTACAGCATCGCCCAGTCGCTGCCAGGTCACCCGGACTGTGGCACCATCCAGATCATCTACAGCATACCACCTGGCATACAGGTACTTCTGCACATCGTGCTACTACGTCTTTTATTTTGCAGCGATCTTTTCTTTTCCACCACGGCTGCAAAATCAGAGCATTAAAATTTGATTTTCAGATCGACACATTTCTCCTCCTGAACAAAATAAGAAAAGGCGAATAGTTTTCAGACAGTTTGTGGATGATTCTCTGAAAATCATGGAGCAGTGTGACTCGGCTTCAGAGTCTGTGTAGTTAAAATTTTGTGTTCATCTGTTAACATTAGAGTTTGAGACACGTGTGCTAAGGTCTGAGATGTGGATCTTTGTATGTGGTCACATATAATCCCATAATGGCTCATATATGAGATGATTTGTATTTGTATTGTGTTTGACAATTATAAATCTTTGTCCTTTTTGAATGGAGAGAGTACCCGACTCCTACAGAGAGTGTTGCATTATGGGTTGTTTGTAGCCTGGATGTTCAAGTCAGCCTTTATTGGTGTGGGAAATTGGGATTGGAGCATGGCAGAAATAGACACAAAAATGCCGCCTCATCCGTGTTGTTTGTTGATTTACAAGCTTTGGGTCGACAATAAAGTTGTAAAGTTCGGTTGTACTGTAGCTTTCTTGTATTAAATTATGAGTGAACCTAAAATAAAATCCAAAATAAAAAAATCTGGGCAAACATTACCCAACATGACTTTGATATGTTGGGAGAAACAACATACCCCGAGCTAATGTCTGCAGGAAGACTACAGCGAGGCCAGCTAATCAGCCAAGAATGTAGGAGATGCTGTGGACTTTGCAGTCCAACATTCCTATGGTGTTAATGAACTGTGGTGGGACATACAGACACTAGTCTCTGGTCTTTTCTCTGGGTAACACAGAGTATAAGGTGCCCCGTCTGAGGCAGGTTACAATCCCCTAATAATGATAATGATGATAATTGAAAATGAGATACTTTGGAGATGCATCGGGAAGCGTGCATTCGAATCGTGGACAGGTGAACTGGAATCGAATCGTGAGGGCAGTGAAGATTCAGGTCGTCTCATGTTCAGGCCAATCCAGTACCTTTTGAAACGCAAGAGTGAAATGGGGAACATAAGACTGCTGGAGACTGTACTGAAACTCATTTAGGGTGTGCCGAACAAGTTTTTAACAGATTGATGTTCAGGCTCGGTTGTGGAAGAGCCATCTCCTCTGTCCTGTTGTGTGCGGTCCACAGTGTCCGCCTCCTTTTGTTACAGTCTTTTGGGAAATCCCTCATTTTATTTCTGCGTCCAAAGAGCCGTATGTATCTTAAGCTACAAGAACTGGAATCAGATTTTTATTGAGCCGTTGGGCTACCGCTAATCTCCAAAAACATGTTATTAGATTGTTTTATTTTTCCAACTGATCTCTTGTATTAAACTTTACGTTCCCACTCATCAGTCAGTTTTTGTCCTCGTCCTCCAGGGCCCCGAGCATCCAAACCCAGGACAGCCGTACACCTGTAGAGGCTTCCCTCGCTTCTGTTTTCTACCGGACAACGACAAGGGCAGGAAGGTAAAAAAAAAAAAAAAAAAAGCAGCATTGTGTCACAGCATCTGTACCTTACCACAGGTCCAACTAATCAATAAGTTCACTCACAGCAGGACCAAAGTGGAGCTGTAGAGAACAACCTGACACATTAGGCACATGCTGCGTGACACCGTTAACACACGACTCTGCATAAGGCTCCATCAGGATTGTAGCGCTTCACTGTGATTAAATTAAGAACATTTTGTGCTCGTTATGAAGTTGTGTTGTTTCCATGGTGAATTAGGAGCTCATTTCCTGCTTGCTGGCGACTGCAGCTGTACACTTCAGCCTCTATAAATAATCTCTGATGTAATTCACTAATGGAAAATTGGATTAAATTATTCCAGTTGTAGTTTTATCTGTGCTGGTGTCTCAGACTCTTTTCCAATCTTTCAGAGTCCCCAGTGCAATGGATCCCCGTAGAAGAGATCGGACGAACAGCCTCGTCCCATAGTGCAGTAAAGAGCAGGAGGCTTTTCACTGCTTAAAATCAAAGTAGTGTTCAGGAAACATTGTTCATTTCCGCCTATCTGTCACAATTAACTCAAGTTACATCATCGCATTTTATCTAAATTGTTTGTTTGCAGACTGAATGGCAGCCACACACTGAGTCAATTAAACCAGCATTTATCAGTACAGCTAACAGGACAGCGTGCACAAAACGTACATGTTTAATCAACTCTGAGTAATCCAACAAACAGCAAAAGCAAACCATGTTTTATGTTTGTTGTGTCTCACATTGTAAAAGACGGTTACTTCTATTATCAATAAATTCATAGATCAGAGATTATTTTTTCTCAGTCCATCATTTAGTCACATGATATGTCACATCACGTTCCTAAAGGCCGAGGTGACGTCTACAAATGTCTCCCAACCAACAAGATGTTCAGCTTAGAGAAAAGCGGGAAATATTTAAATATTTTGACGAATAATTGAAATTAATCAAGTTCAAAACTTTAAATAATGGAACATGGTGTTTAGAGTATATCATCAAAGTAAAATATCCAATAAATATAACTTCAAATATGTTTAATTGCATACATACCCACATCAAATTCAGGCTTAAATAACTAACTTCCGTTTAGTTCAGCCCACTGACCCATTAGATAGACAGGTAACGGCATACTGGCTCATCCCTATAAACAAAAGCTCTTCTACATGCTGTTTAAAGGTCCAGTGTGTGGGATTCATTTGCATCTAGTGGTGTAATCACTGCACTCAATCACCCTCACCTTCCTAGTGTAAAGGAGAAACAACTTTTGAAAGGCCCTGTCTAGTGTCAGTATTTAGTTTGTCTGTTCTGGGCCACCATAGAAAAATGGTGTTTCAACATGGCGGCCTCCATGGAAGAGGACCCGCACCCACTGTAGATATAAAAGAGACTCAAGAATCCAAAGTTTATCAGATGACGGACAAAGAAAAGCAGCAAATTTTCACGAGAACCGAAGAATTTTTTGCTTTAAAAAAAACTTAAGGATTTAAATGATAAAGCAATTATTAAAACAACTTGTCGATCCATTGTTTTGCTTCATGGATGATATTTACCTCCCTGTTTCTCTCAACAGGTGCTGGAGCTGCTGAAGGTGGCATGGATGCGACGCCTCATCTTCACCGTGGGAACGTCCAGCACCACGGGCGAGCCCGACACAGTGGTGTGGAACGGCATCCACCACAAAACAGAGATGATGTCCAACTTGTCGGGCCACGGCTACCCCGACCCAAACTATTTGGACAATGTTCTGTCTGAGCTGGCCTCTCAGGGCGTGACAGAGGAGTGCCTCAAACCTCCAGGTGGTGGTGGTGGTGGTGGCGGCGGTGGCAGCAGCACTAGCAGCTAGATCGCGGCTCAGAGGTTCACACACACACACACACACACACA
Organism: Protonibea diacanthus; assembly: GCA_028641955.1. Lineage (NCBI taxonomy): Eukaryota > Metazoa > Chordata > Actinopteri > Sciaenidae > Protonibea > Protonibea diacanthus. The sequence goes on from CM053990.1 coordinate 15,642,286, forward strand.
CACACACACACACACACATACATATACATACACACACTTCCTCTCACTGCTGACCCACAGAGTTAACCCTTCAAAACCTCCACCTCTGTTGGCAAGGCGGGACCTCCTGCAACCTCTGTTTGACATAAAATTAATGTCAGCATCTACCCAGATCTCATTGAGTGAGCGAAAAGGGGAGATTTAGAGTTCTTGAAGCTTCTTTGGAAGGAGATCATCACATATACCAGGAGACGAACTTGTAGAGAAAAACGGGGCTCCTTTTTACTCTGAGCCTCCTTTATCAAACCTCCACAAAGCTGGAGGTTTTTCTTTTTTTTTTTTTTTTCTTTTTGTTTCATTTGTTTTCCATCAAGAGCCTCATCTCTTATCCCCGTGTCCAGTTACCATGAGAATGGCAGCTTACACCGGGGATAAAAATCTCATTAAGCACTTTAGTTCTGACAGTGCATTTAGCTGACGAGATGCGTGATTTCCTGGTAAAAGGGCAGTTAACTTGTTTTCAAATTGGGAGGTTATGCAATTAAAAGTGTTTCTGCTGAAAAAAAACCTTTGTGTTTAGCACAATGACACACTAAAACTGATCTAGTAGCAAAGTATATATTAGCCTATTTGATGAGAAGAGGCAATAATTAACTGATGTAAATAAGACAAAAAAAAAAACATGAATGAAGCAAGAAAAAAATATTGTAAAGAAAAAAAATGAAACCAGTCGTGTCCACAAATGTCAGTCGAGGAGAAAAAAGTTGTGTATTTTTTAAACATTTAACACTAATTCTAATTTGATCATTTGTTCTATTATTCCCTAATCTAATTTGATAAGCAGACGTCTAATGCACTCACATTTTGATTCTCATTTTTCCATGTTTTGACTTTGCAGCGACGATGCCCACAGGCATTGTTTATGTCACTCAATATGTTATGTTGTCATGTACGTGAGAAGGGACAAGGTTAGGTCATATATAGCTCGACAACCTCAGTCCTTTTTGTCCGGACAGATGGGAAAGATCACTGAGATTTTAAAAAAAAGAAGAAGAAAAAAAACTGGTAAAGAACATTTTACAGTGTGACAATCAAGGTCATTGAACTCGTCTTGATTAAACAAGACACACAAAGCCGCGGCGAGTATGTTGATGTTCCCGCCGGCTACAAACTCACCTCCTGTATTCACATGCATTATTCTGCTCACAGTACTGCAGTACAGTTGCAGAACTGAGTCTTGACATGTATACAAGCAAAACTGGAAAAAAAAAAAACTGCAATAAAGAAATAAGGCAAAATGAACCGTGACTGTGTCTCTTACTTTGGTCTCTTAGAGTCTACTCTTTACTTTTTTTTTTTTTTTAATGAAGACATCCTCAGTAGCTGAAGGTGCTGATCTGCAATGATGCTGCAATGATTACATTAGCCGACGCTTTTATCCAAAGCAATTTATAAAAAAAGGGAAACAACCCAGGTACAGTACAACAAGGACATGTCAGTGCAGCAGTAAGTACTGTGGTAGTTCAAGAAGAGGGTAGATTTAGCATATCCAGTTGTTGGTAGTGCTGGGAGAGGAGGAACTCTGAAGAGCTCGGCCTTGAGTTTTATAAAGGTACCGAGGGATGCCCCAGATCTGGTAGGAACTGGGGCATCCCTCTGGGGCGGTAGGGTACGGGTGGCAGAACCAGGTGTTGTTTATTGGTGGAGCGCAACGGTTGTAAGGTAAGAGGGTGCAGAACCAAAGACTACTTTGTAGGCTAGCATTAGTGATTCAAATTTAGTGTGGCTGCTACAGGTAGCCAGTGGAGCCCGCTGAGCAGCGGGGTAATGTGCCCTTTTGGGTTGATTGAATGCACTGCCGCATTCTGGGTGATCTGAAAAGGTTTCACTGTGCAGGCTGGGAAGCCTGTCAAGAGGACGTCACAGTAATCGAGTCGCGAGATGGCCACAGGATCAGGAGTTGGGTAGCATGCTGAGTTAGCTAACACCTGATTTTTCCTGTGTTGTAAAGTGCAAAGTGGCACGACCAGGCAACCAAGGCAACGTGATCAGAAAGGGTTAGTCGGTCATTGATCGTGACTCCTAATGTTCTTGCTATCGTGGTGGGGCAAGGGATAGTCAGTTGATGTTGATGTCATGGTGTAGAGTAGGTTTGGCTGGATTTGTGCCTTCATTCATGAGGATATGTCAGAGATCTGTGCAGAAAGGTCTTCAGTAGCTGAAGGTGTTGATCCGCAATGATGTCGCAGTGATGTTTCGATCCAGTGATCAGGATCATGAAAACTCATTCCTCACGTGGGAGCTTATGATACTTGAATATTGTAGTGTTAAAACCCCGGAGGGTGCTCCCGGTCCTCTTAAATGGCCTCATATTACTCGGCTTATTGTCTGGTCATTCAGAGTGATCATCAGAGCTAATGGGCTCTCACTAGATGGCTGCCTGTAGCATTATAGATTAACCATCATCTTGTTGAGATGCCCCTAATCGTGTCCTGACCTCCAGAGAAGAGGAAGACAATCACAGATTTGTGAGAAAATGTGCAATAACACAGATAAAACAGGAAAAGTCAATGTTTTATGACAAAATTTGGAGTGTGCTTGCTTTAGCTGAAGCCAGATGGCATAAAGTTTAATATCGTAACAATATAAAGTAAACTTAAATGGTCTAACATTGTGAAAACACACTATGTTGGTGGTTTTTGTCATTTGCAAACTGCTTCAGTAATCAGTAAGAATATAATGGATGATGTAAGGTACAATGTTTTTCTATAGATATCACAATACAATTACAATTATAACATAATGTAGAGATAGAGATTATATAAGATAGAGTTTGATGATCCCACAGTGGGAAAATTCACGTGTCACAGCAACTCGTATACACAAGGTGGGTCTGACCGCAGTTGGAATGAAGGACCTGTGGTAGTTCTCCTTCTTACATGGCTCAAGTAGCAGTCTTTCTCCGAAGGAGCTACTTAAGGCCCCCACAGTGCTCTCAAAGTTTTCGAGGTGCAAGTACAGTCTTTTTTAGCTTTATCTCCTCTGTATGCACAGCAGAGCTATGTGTTCAAGGTACCTGAGAGGGAAGTAAAGATTATAGATGAGTGTAAAACACAGGCTGGAAGATGAACACCAAACATGAAAAATGAGAATCAGTCAAATATAGAAGGATGAATTTATTGAGACTGTATGCTGATTTGATCTGACCGAATGTGGATAAAAAGGCTGTCTGGTTATTTCCTGTGAGTTTAATACACATTCAGTTGTCAACTAATGCAGTCTAATACAACAGTCCCGTGATAAATCTTTCCTTCCTGAAGCTTATAATCCGTTTCAGAGAGAATCAACCTCATGCTCACTTTGTTGGCAGCAGTTTGTGGTACTGTTGTATTGCACTACACTGGTGGAAGAAGAATAACCACTAAGATGGCTTCATGTTGTATAGACTACATTTCAGCTAGGTTTACCTAATAAATCAGCAGCAGTTTTTTTTTTTATTATTGTTAGAAACGAGTTTAAACTTGAATCAGCTGAATAAATTATCCCAGAGCTCTGTTTCTATTTTACATTATTTCTATTCAACTGTTTGAGCCCCTCACCACAGTGATTAATATCATAGCTTAACCTCAGCATACCATAAGTATGTAAGGCAGCCTGGTCGAGCTTTGTATTTTTCGTTTATGTGGGTTGTTGTAAGAGTAAAGAGTTGGAAGGGTGGTGTATTTATTTATTTTTGTGAAAAATGTGTAAGGAATTAAACAGTGTACAGGCTATTGTAAGCTGAAATCGACAGAATGCAGAGCTATCGTTTACCGAAGACGTTAACTTTCGTTCGACAAACAGTTTGTCCTCATACTAAAAGCCCCTTTTCTTGTATGTAAGCTAAACAGCACGGTTATTTGACTGAAATGATGTTATCAGTCTAATCTAGCTAACATTTTTTTCCCTAACGTACTCCAGGTTACAACAGTGCTGCTATTTCCATTTCTTCTAACGGTTATCAAGTCGGAAATGCCGTTTTCAACTAACTCATGAAGATAGCGTTAGCTTAATTAGCTAGATCACTAAAATTTGTTATTTCAGTTGTCAGAATCAACGGTTGCCAACTAATTAGATGCCGTTTTTTTCTACAATTGTTTGAAACACAGGACCCACCGTTTCAAAAACTACCAAGAAGTTTGAGTGGTTCACATGCCGTTATCTTTGTAAACTGCAAGATGTGCCTCGACTCAATGGACAGGAAGAGCAGCAGTAATGTTGGACATTGCTGGGAGAAATTATTAGGATGTTACGGATGTACGTTCCCAAAAATTACACAAGGAAGTAGAAATATCAGAATCCTTCACTAAAAAAGCAAAAGACAATGTTAATCTTTAAAAGTCAAGAATTTGCCCAACATTAATGTGTTCAGTAAATATAGATTTCTTTCTTTGAGTGTCATCAATGATCAGACAGGAGTCTTAAGTTTCCCGTAGTTACATGGCTTTTCGTAGCTATCCAAAATACCCAAATACATGTAAATCCATTAAAAACTTGCTGTGAAACACTGTACAGCTCACACAGCTAACCTCCAGAGCCACTTCCGGACTCAACTACTCTATGGAAGGTTGTTCACGTCAGATTTTTGTACACTCAACTCTTTGGATATGATTGAACAGATTACAAACCTTTGTGCTGGTTGGCCTCCAGTGGATCAGACAGTACATCAAACAGAATGACCAACAGAATCAAAGTGCAAGGCAACACATTTTATTTCAAAGGCCTAATTGGCATTAAGGTACAGCATATTAAATATTGTTAGTCCAGAGACAGTCATCGCAGAATAACATACCATTCTTTCCTTTACATGATACATTCAGGCTGACTTTAAATGAGATATTTTACATATTGTTAATGTGGTGCTAACATAAAGAGGCTGTTTACTGAAGGTCTTGTGTTTACTGCAGGTACTTCCTGCCGCTGCGCGAGCGGAGGTTCTACCTGTCGGGCAAACGTTGAGTCCGTTTTATCTCCGTTAATTTCTGATGGCTTGCCGTTGCCACAACACCCAATTAAGACACTTCATTGCTGCTGTTTATTTTGATTTCAGCGGTTACCTGTAGTTACTGAGCGACTAGTAGTATCTGTGTTAGTGTTGTGATAGTTCCCCGAAGAGCCGTATAACAGAATAATGTATTTTACATCCCTGCACATAATGTTATATTTTAATAAATATAATAAATAAAAAGTACAAATATCTGAATATTATGGAACCAGATCGTTATCAAAGACATTTTTTTTTGTCAGTAATACATTGCAACCAAATGCTGGATCCAACAACATGACTCAGTGGATGGACACTTTGTAAAATGCGAGGGCAAATAACATGACTTTAGTAATGTTTTCAGCTTTGTAAAAAACAAAAAAACAAAAACAATATTACTGTCATGATCAGCTTCAGAAGGAAAACTGTCCTGCTGACACTGTGTGGAGGCAGGAGACAGACAACAAGCCAAGCTTTTTGCCCCGCAACGTTCAGATCCACGTACATTCTATTGTTCCTCAACACTGGGGACGTCATTCACAAGAGTCAAATCTGCAGCTCTCTATATTCAGTCTGGAGAGATTGTTTAAATCTTAGCACTCGGACAAAGTGTTAGTGTCGCACGTGAAAGAGTCATGAATATCACTTTGACAGAACTCCTCCTCCTTTTATCCCTTTGCTGCGTTCCCGGTTTGTCCTTCAGTAATTGACTTTCCCGGGAACCTGCACATTCACTCCACTGTAGTCCACCATGTACATGGGCCACTGCTGCAGGCACACACAATCAAAGAAAAGACAATGAGAGAGGAAAGTCAGTCATGACGGTGGAGAAAATGCTTTCATTAGTGCCAAGAGGTTGTTGACCTTGCTTTAAAATGCTGTGTTATTATTAGGCTTGCCTTCGGAAATTAAATTATTTAACAGCTTCGAGCAAGATTATACTGTTTTTGTTCCGATCAAAGAAGCGACTGTACTCGAAACACTTCCCTGGACAAGTCGCCAGTTTATCACGGGGCTGACACATAGAGACAACCATTCACGCTCACATTCACGCCTTTGAGCAACTTATAGTCACCAATTAACCTGCAGGAACCTTTTTGCTGCTAACCACTGCACCACTGTGCCGCCCTTCGTAACATTTCGGCTCTTGTTATAATTATCTGTGGTGCAGTGGTTAGCACTGTCCCCTCACAGCAAGAAGGTCCCTGGTTCAGACCTCGGCTGGGGTATTTCTGTGTGGAGTTTGCATGTTGTCTCCGGGTACTCCGGCTTCCTCCCACAGTCCAAAGACATGCACTTGACAGGTTAATTGGTGACTCTTAAATTGTCCGTAGGTGTGTCTCTATGTGCCCTGTGATAAGATGGTGACTTGTCCAGGGTGTACCCTGCCTCTAGCCCAAAGTTAACTCTCTTGTCTACCTTCAGTACGAGTTTGACTATGTAAAATGATTTCCAACGACGACTTCCCAGGTTCTGGGTAATAAATCCCATGAAAAGACCAAAACCAACAATGTGGCTGGAGGACTAAACCCCAAAACCCATCGGCTCCCATTGAAGACACACCTTAGATCTTAGAATCAGTTCATTGTTAGTTTTGGTCTCTACATTGATTTATTTTTGACAGTGAAGCACAAACCTTCAAACTTACCATCACTGGAATCTGATTGGATGATATCCCCAAGTCAGAGGAGGCAGGTACTCGGTTGCTCTCCTGAACTCTCTTGCGCTTTCGTCGATTGGTGGAGGCGTTTGTTCCTACTGGAGACACAAAGCGAATGTACTTTATAGCACATAGCTTTGCTTTTATAGCACATAGCTTTACTTTTATAGCACATAGCTTGACTTAAAACACTCACCTGTGTTACAAGCTTGGCTACAGATTTCTGCAAAAGGTCTGGGTGAGAGAAAAAAGGCCGGGAAAATTCAGATGACATGGCACTTCTTTTCAGACTAAAAAAACAATTGAGTAATTTGCGTTGGGCGTTCTGTTCAGACTGCACTCATTGACACCTAAAAAAATTTAAATAGCAACAATTTTGCATCATATAAGACTTCGCCTCCATTCTTTCATCATAGCTTAACTGCCTCAACGTCAAAATATTGTTCATCATTTCACATTATTTACATTCGCTGCTGAGGAAGATTCATTCCTTGACATCTCAGAGGCTGGATTTAAATCCAAAGCATAAATAAACCATAATGAGCTTAACTACCAACAGGCAAAACCCTAAATTCCCACTGAAATATACAGCGTGGTGACAGCGAACAGGCTGCTGAATATTCAGGCGTCTCAACACTCACTGTAGCTGGCTCTTGATGTTGAATGTTATTTCATCTGCGGCTTGAAGGATTTTCTCCAGGCACACAATGTCGTAGGTGTTTGGGTTTCGGAAGGGGATATCGTCTGGAAGGCCACTAACTTCTACAGACTCTGGACTGCCACGGATTAGCTTGTACGGGACCATGACGGAGCGGTCTAAGCCCAGAGCTTCACCTGAAGACACAACACAACAATGTGATCAAAAACACACACACAAAAAAAGCAGAAATAAAGCTTTTTTAATCACCTGCAAAGAGCTACTAACGGGAAGACATGCTGCTTGTTTTTCTGTCAACTTTAATAAAAAAATACTTAAAATTGAAAACATGCGAATATTCATATAAATACAGTGTAAAGTCACGACTTGGACTGAAAAATTGAAGATTTGAAATGTGTGTGAAAGTTACTGTAGGAAAGAGCAAGAACAACTGCCTGAGGAAAAATGAGGTGAATATGTAAAATGAATTATGCTAATGAAAATGTGAAAGTAGGTAGCATTTTGTGTCTTTACTTTTCCTCTTTCACACTGTGATACTGCTCACATATTTAGCCTGGAGGTCATTAATGTTCATTTTATTAATTCAGGGACGCAAAGGGTAGCTGTTAAATGAAAGCATGCAAAAGGACTGCAGTTCCTCAAAAGTCCACATGAGGCTGGCTGCGGTCAATCTCCATAAGCCCCCATGTTAAAATGTCCAACTTCACAGCAGAAATAAACATGTTTACAGCCTGGTACAAAAAACTGTTTTGGTCTCTATAGCTAATTTCCCCATTCATGACAACTGTACTGAGCCTGAATTTCTATTTAATTTGCCTGTTTAACTGATATTAAGGCTTAAAGCTCTGCATAATTAACAGCATGGGTGATGTCTTGCATGTGCCGTCTATTCTTTATACTGTCTGGTTTCAACGTGATGAATGCCAACTGTTCATACATATTTGTGAAATTAGATTCACTGATGAAAAGGGTAACTCCTGCACACTGACTACAAAACAACTGATTTTATTTAGGACAAAACTTTTTTGGATCTTTTTTTAGATCAAAATGATTTCCAATACCCTTGGACCTACATATGATGTGTGTATGACTACGCTCTGTCTTTCTCTATGAGAAAGAAGAAAAAAGCTGAGAAAAAAAGCTTCATGTCCTGCATAACAAATCTAGCAATGTCAGTAGTGGACCTGAAAAAAATATTACCAGAAAATGATTAAATATTACAGCTGCCAACAGTGTGTGGTTATAGAGCTGTACCATGGTGGAAATAAAGAAGGAATGGTTTTCAGTTTTGTGCCCCAAAAATGTTCATGTCCATGAGTAAAATGTGAGGCAGTCAAGATGACGTGACAGTCCCAGACATGAACAAGAGAACATATCCTATTACTGGATATCCACCTGGACAGAAACCTTCATAAAGGCCCTGAGGCAACGGTTGGCGTGTGAGAATCGTCATGCTAACTACTGAAATGTCTCAGTTGTCAGGCCAAAATGCTCACGGCAAAAAAAAAAAAAAAAGGTCTTCCTCTTTACTGACTATACGTGACTCGTTTGACGTCTCACGTAGAGATAGATAAGATAAAATTATAAATACGAGGAAAAAAATGAATCACTCTTATGCGTGCCACTGAATCCGCTGCTAGTGGCTCTTGCCCACTGAAAAAAAAACTCAATGGAAGCAGCTCAAATTCAACATAACACACAAACATCCAAGTCTGTTTACCGTATTTCTTGTTAAACAGTTCCTTGACTTGCTCTCGAAGGACGACTTTCTCCCCCATGCGGTTAATGTCATCATCATCTGTCGAGGCGAAGAGAGTCGGTTCATTTTTAAAAATGAAGTTCCAGATTAAGCAACAGCAGAAAAATGTCTCCTATAAAACCTTTTCGACTCACCACTTATGGAGGCGTAGGCCTTCTTTAGTAAAGTGACACGTCGAGGTGCTGATAAAAAAAAAAAAAAAAAAAGAAGAAGATGAATTATGTATTAAAATATAATATTAGTTGACTGCGCTACATTATGGTTATTTAATCATAACTACATTCTCTTCTCACCTGGTTTTGGAATAAGTCCTTGAAAAGGTCTGCAAAGAACAAAGTGTTATAAATATTTGAGCAGACATAATTTAAACTGTCCTTGAGTAATAAGATGTTCTTTAATTACATGTTACTCAGGCTATTATCATGACATATATCACATTTAAGAGGTACTGTTTGGACCTTAAATGAGTTAAAGCTTTGCTGTTCACATATTCAATAATTATCTTTAACAATAATTTCTTTTCTAGAAGAATGAGTCATCTCGCACACTGGACCTTTAAGTGTAGGTTCCCACCTGGTGATGGTAAAACTGATTTTGTCAGCGACCGCCAGGATTCTCTCCAGGTTCTGGGAGCCGAAGGTGCAGGGCTTCCTGAAGGGGATGCCGGGGGGAAGGCCCTCGATGATGACCGAGTCAGGGTTGTTCTTGATCCTCTTGTAAGGCACTTGGACGGGGTACTTAATGCCCAATGCCTCCCCATACTTCCTGTTAAACAGATCTTGGACCTGCTCTCGCAGCGTGTTGGCCAGGTCGATCCTGGACAGCTTGGACTCCAAACACTCTGGAGACAGGAGACACTTTGAAATGTCATCTTTTCTTTTAGCCTGCTGCAGTTATTCAGCCCTTTCACTGCTTACTTTTAAAAGTGAGGGTGATAAATGGCAATACACAAAGCTGATTTATGTTTAAACAGTAAGAGCATCAAATCTGAGCTTCAAAGTGGAGACTGAAGGTGAAACTTGGGCGTACCTGAGAATCCAGGTCTCTTGGATATAGCTGCAGTATCTTCTGTTACTGGCGTTGCGTCCTTGGCGTCCAGCTCTTTGGAAAAAAAAACATTTAAATGTTTAGTTTTTGTCATTTCGTAAGATTTACTGAACACAACAAACATTAAGAGCCGTGCCTTGTTCTAGCAGCGGAGCTTTGTCACAAATATAAAAAAAAAAGTAGCAATAGCTGCAGGAAAATCCCCGGAAAGACTTTCTTTTTCCTTTAGAAGAGCTATTTTAAAATAGCGTATGAACTGGATTTGACCTCATAATTTCATGCATGCAGAGGAGTGTACAAATAGCATCTTAAATCCGCTTTATGAGCTTCTAGATGGTGGAATTGTCTTCCTAGTGTCTGCTAAGATACTCCTTTATCTCCAGAGCTTCAGATATTTACAGATATATTAGTCTGCGGGTTTACATCCTTTTTTCTAAATGTGAAACAGGAGAATGAATAAACAACTTGTGTGTGCAGAAGGTTAAATGTTTAGTCACCTGGACCTCTGAGAAAAAATTTTTTTTCACAAAAATACTGGTGCAAACAAACCCTCAAAAAGACCGAGCGACTGCGAGCAGTGATCCACTCGACCCTTGAACCCCAAAGCGTCATCACTTTGTCGACTGGTGCGATTTCAATCATATCACATCAACGCCAGCGAGACGGAGGAGATGGCGACTGACACCTCAGACCACACCGGTGAACATCCAGGGAGTTGAGTGAATAACATGACTTCCTGATTTTGTTGTTGTGACGTTGTGGTGCACTGAAAAAGCCTTCCTATGTTTGTTCAGGACGTACCTGGATCACAGACGGGGATGGAAGGCATCTCTTGTTTTACTTGCTCAGTTAACAGCTCAGGCCTGGAGACAAACACAAAGATGATTGCAATATTTACAAAGCAGCGGCGACCTTGTTTGACTGTTAATATGAAGGTAACAGATAATAGATGTAATTTGCAGCTGAAATGATACACAGCGTCCTGGAAGGCTTTATGTGTGCTCACCTTTTAATAACAAACTGGATCTGACCGCTAGCAGCCAAGATCTTGCGCAGTTTTGCCGCTCCGAAACAGTTGGGCCTTCGGAGGGAGATTCCCTCTGGCAGCCCGGTGACGTACAGATCATCGGGGTACATCTGGAACTTGGAGTAGGGCACCTTGGCTGGTTCGGGAAGGCCCAGAGCTTCAGCTGAGGAAGAGGAGACAGAACTTCACTGAATGTGTTCAGATGTGATCTGTGTCATCTGAGAAGGATAATTTGAGATCGTTGCAATCTTATTTTACTCGACCTAGGCGTAATTCTTACCAGTATTAATTGTCTTTGATGAAAGTAGTTGCTGATATGATCTGAATTACACTCTTCAGTACAGTTACCTTTAACATTAATGCACACTAATACTTGCACAAGCACCCATGGTGTGATGCTTACCAGCTGTTTCAGTCACTCGGTAACTAAAACAATCAAATCCACCGATTCTTCTTTGCTATAACTCCTCTGACATAACATCGGGATTCATCTTTTTACCCCACACTGAGCACACTAATTCTTCTGCGTTCAATTATTTAAAGAAGTTAAAATATTCATATTGGAACAGACTATAAAAGCCGAACGATTCACTCGTACTCTGGTAAAAAAAAAAAAAGGGGGGTGTGTATATGTAGAGGAGATTAAAGTCTTACTGCAAAATTAATGAGACTGATATAACTTCCTGCCCTGGTATGAACGAGGGGTTAAGCTGCGTCACTGCAGGTAGCTTACCGTACTTAATGCTGAAGAGGCTCTCCACTTGTCGGCGAAGCTGGAGAATCATTTCACCAATGTCCTCCACCAGACTCCCCGCTAAAAGAGGAAACAAACATTTGCGGGACAAAAGAGAAGTATTACACGAGAGCAGCTCGGTGACTCAGTCTTCCCACCTGTGAACAGCACAAGCATTCTCCTTTTCGCCAGCTTTGTTTTGATGAATTCCACCTGGCCCACACTGACCTGGTAGTGACAAACTGACTGTGTGGTGTATTAATCACCAGAGGCCGTAACAGATGAACATGGGAGAGAAGAATAGCGGAGGTGCAAAAATGGGGCTAATAAAACAAAGTGGGAAGTATTTTTTTTTGGGGTGGACGTGACTAAATGCCACACATTAACTGTGCTGCAAACCATGTTAGTCTGTTGGAAAATTTATAAAGCTGCAAGCTGATCTCAAAGCTCTGAGATTCAATAATACATACATTCATCGCTCCAAATGCAAATGGTGAAATTTGACTTTAAAGATTATAAAAAAACGCCTTCAAGTCGAATATATAAAGGGTCTTTTCTCAGAGTTAGGGCTACAAGTTAGTGGTCAAAATTTTGTAGCCATTTTATTCCAGTCTGTTTCTCAAACAAGATCATATTTTGCGCAAAGTGGTAAAACAGGCAACAATACACTGGATTTAGCAGAGCATGCTGAATGAGTCAGTCGCCAGCGCCGCCGCCCCCATCCTACCTTCAGAGGATCTTCTGATGCTCTGGGAGGCCGTGTTGGGCGACAGAGCTTCAGCTGCAAGATGAAAGAAAAACATGAGGAGAGCAAACATACCAGCTGCTTTCAAACGTTTTGCAGAACAGAGAATTCAAATGTGTGATATGTTATTCAGTAAAAGACAAAACCAAAGTTGTTAACGTCTGCATGGTTTACCTGTTTTCAGTGGCTTTGTGTGTTCTCGCTATGATTTTATTTCAGTGCTGTGTGCTGTCAAACAGCTGGTTATATTCTCTCACTTCAACGGTTGATCGAGCATTGAGGCCTCCTTAAGACGTTGACTTACATACATAGCCATGTACAACCATTCAAAAACTGTTTACACTGTATACATCTTTTATTTTTGATAGATTTCACTGTTTATACTGCTATATTTGCCATATTTTTACTGTTTATATTTTTCAGGTTTGCCATATTTTTCTTAGATATCTTTTGACTTGTATATATATTTTTATGTTTTATATTTCATGTATATTGTCATTTGCACCAGGCATATGAGGGAAACACTATTTCACTTCTCTGTATGTCCTGTACATATAGCAGCACTGACAATAAAGTTGACTTGACTTGATTTAAAGAGCTGCAGAACTTTGTTTAAGTGAGCCTTCCAAAGTCGCCCCCATTTTTTCTCTATGCTCCAATAACTGTTGAGCAAGCCTTGGTCAGAACCTCAGTCAACTTGTCCTTGTTTCAAAATACAACCCAAAGTGACACACATAAGTCACAGCTTAAGTTAGCTAATGCTACTAAAATGCTAGCGAACTGGCTAACTAATGATTCATGTAAATGAACTTCCTTTCTGCTAACATTATCTGTCAGATGTATTTAGCTAGCTAACGACTGATGTAGATTAGGTAGCTAGTTAACTAGCACTTTGCTCTGTAGCCAAACACTAGATAGCTAGCTAGCTTATGATTAGTTAGCTAATTAGCTAGTAATAACAGTAAGTAAGTAAGAAAATAATGTTGGGTGAACCAACTATTTAAGGTGAAAAATAAATAAATAAATCTCTGCAAACAATATTTAGCAACACTAGCTAACTTAAGGTGCGACTATATACATTATGTGTCACTTGTTTTTTTAACAATCTTCAAATTTTGGTTGTCTATTTAACACTGACGAGTTAGCACATAACATATCTAAGTACAGGAAACAAGACAGTTGACTGAGGTTTGCTCAACGGTTATTGGAGCACAGGGTCCAGGAAGAATGGTGAAATGACCTCCACAGGGTACTCTACAGATCTAGGCAAAATCCCACATGTATTGTATTTTAGTATATATATAATGCAAAATAGCAACAAATAAATAAATAAATAAATAAATAGCATGTAACAGCAAATAATACTAAATGTGACATTTGCTGCACTTACCTTCATTTTCTTTCCTTTAGTGGTCATTTGTGAAAGAAAAGAAAACTTCAACAAAGCACAATCAAATCAACAAAATAAAACAAAACGCTTCCTGAAAGCATTGTATGCTACGCCCAAGATCACATTGAGTAGACTCTTCATTCTCTACATTCATATTGAAATGAAATGCCTCATTTATATGTTAATTCATATAAATATTCAATCGACATCTGAGGACATTTACTATATTAGTATTCAACTATTGTTTAATACTTCTTTTGTATGTGACAGCTTGTTTGGCTAGATACCAGTAGGGATAAGTAAGAAAATATGTTCTTGACTGGGTAAAGCAACCCTTTAAGGTGAAAAATACATAACTAAATGAGGTCAATGTGGTTTAGAAAGAGAGCGTAGTCTACTCAAATGTCTTGGAAACCTTGGTAGCTCTAGAGTTTTAAAGGTGAGAGCTGTTTCAGTGTACGAACAGCTTCGTGTTAGATGGAGGTGGGATTTTGGGAGTATTTAAAGGATCTTTTGAGGAGAAGTTTTGAACTAACTGAACTAACTCTAATCATTGTGGGCAGTAGGACTACAGGACAGTGTTAACTCCAAATCTGGAAATAAGCACAATGCATCAGTCTAAAATGGCAAAAATGACCGAAGGGGAAAGTCTCAATTTACAAAGTGACGTCAAGACAGAGGCCAGAGTGAGAGAGTCAGATAGCTGCAGCTGATACATGGTGCCTTTTGCAGATAAGGAGTTCTTGAGGTTGGGGTTGTAGCTACTAGTGGCTGGGAAGGTTTGGTCGTGGGAGAAAGAGGGGTGAAAGTTGTTGTTCATACGTGTGGCAGTTTATTTAGCTCCCTAAAAAACAGCCGGTGTGTGGGGGGGGGGTGGCAGTGATGGCACCAGGCTGCGGAGGTAAGAGCTGGCATTCCAGGAGCTGCAGTGAGAAGGAGGTAGATGAGATGGAGGTGATGGGAGCTGAGGTTACCTGTGTGGTTTTCCATTGATGGGTGATGGGGAGCAGAGGGAGCAGAGGGAGGCGAGGCTGTGGCTGGACACGCTGCAGCTGCGACCGGCTCGGCCACAGACTCGCTGGGCTCCTCCCCGCTTGTACCAGCATCTGGAGACAAAAGTAAACATTTGGGGGGTTTCGGTGTGTGTTGCAGTACAAAGAGGAAATATCAGTTTGCTGACATTTCCTGTGACATTTCCTGTATTATTGGTTTAAGACTGATACTGATGTAGGTTTTAGATAAGGCAAAAACAGCCCTGTGTGCGACCGTCTAATCGACTGTGTGACAAGCCGCCTACAAAATAACCCTACGTAAAGATGATGAAGTCTTTAATCTCGTAAAAGTGAAACATAATGTCTCAACACTCTTTTGAGACATTATGTTTTAACCTCTAACATTTCAGTAATATATCGTTCAAAGTCTTAAAACAACTATTTTCCAACATATGTAATGTGTTTTAAAAGAAACATCTTTTTCGTCTGTTTTTATGATCAGAAGTTTGTGGGTGTTTTATTGCAGCTTGTGGCGTCAATCAAAAACTGAACAGCCGTATTGCTCAACAGAGCAGAGCAGAAAGACACTTCCGGACCGCAGAGCTTCTGGTGGACTTCAGCCGTAAGACGCTGTGTTGCCGTGTTTGTTGTAGTGTTGGCTGTGCAGTGATGACTCCTCAACTTCACCGGTCATAACAGACCTTTTTCACAGCAGCCGTTTTGACATGACATAGTACGGTCAACACAGGTGTTAATTAAGTTTCCATTC
Organism: Protonibea diacanthus; assembly: GCA_028641955.1. Lineage (NCBI taxonomy): Eukaryota > Metazoa > Chordata > Actinopteri > Sciaenidae > Protonibea > Protonibea diacanthus. The sequence goes on from CM053990.1 coordinate 15,658,068, forward strand.
CGGTGAGCCGACATGAACCGCAGCAGCACTCTGACTCTGTTTGACCTGAATGGAACTGGACCTTAATTAATATCATTGGTAACACCTGTGTTTACCTACTATTTCATGTCAAAATGGCTGCTGTGAAAAAAGGTCTATTGACAGCGCTGCAGACGCCGCTGAGAGTACAGAGACCTTGAATTTTTGTACCACCTCTTTGTACCAAGTCCAGAAAAACTCTCCCTAAAGGGGGGACGTTAAGTTCCTGTTGTGCAAAAGGCTTGTTTGTGTGTGGTGAGTGTGTGTTTTCATTGATTTAAAAATGATCTTAATGTGTACCACATACCTGCGAGATGTCAGTGATAATCCGTCACAGTGACATCTCTGGATACCGTGAATATATTCAGAAGTGGACTATTTTCAGAACTAATGGCTGTCGAGCATGTGCACACTTACCTGGTACTGTAACTTGAATGATCTCCCCGTCTGGAGGCTCTGTTTTAATCCTTTTCAAAGGAATGCAATCTCCTGAAGGACCTGCGGGGATTGAACAGTTCATTCTGCTTGAGTTCCCATCAGTGTGCGGCACTGTGCTTTATGGCAGCGTTCAACAGATTTAAGTAGGCGATAGGATGTTTGAACTGACTAGACTGCAAAACATGATGGGAAAATTTCTTCAGAGGCTTCTGAAGGACTGTTCATATCGCTTTAAAAGTTTAATATGATACTTGGGGGGGGTTGAATTTTTTTTTTTGTTACTTCAGACAGCAAAGTATCAGAACAAAGAGGTCTTTATAATGCAGAAATGCTTTTAATGCGTTTAATTGCACATACCTGCTTCACAGTCAGCCAACGGACTCACGCATGCACTTGTTGATCTGTGATGTTAAATAAAACACACTCAGGTGACGACCAAATTACAAAACTGATTCAATTAAAATACACGAGCCATTTTGTGGTGGCATGCAAACTTATAATAATGGGCCCCAATACTGAATGAGGGCACTTTCACACCAGGATAGTCGAAAAATTTCACACCTTCAGTTGGTTTGGTTCAGTTTCACTTTTGAAAGCGTACCAAACCGCCTGAACAACGTCATGCAGTTACCATAACTGCTCATTTGGGGGGCGATATTGCCTGAAACGTACACTGAGGAAGTCGGCTTGTGGAGCAACACCAAATTTATGCAGTCTTGGCGTTTCTGTTTTTACTTTGGTGTTCAAACCTGATTGGTTTCTCACAAGAAGCTGGCCAGTATGAGCAGCAGGCGAGGTAGCGAGCTATCCAGCACGTGGCTCTGTACATGGGACTATCCGAGGAAACAAACACTGGTCCGTTTAAAGCGGACCGAACAACTCTGGTGTGAAAGCGCCCTTAGATTTGTTCAGTCAAATTTTGCTTCATCTGGAAAACCAAGTAAACTAAGCACCAGTAGACTCAGGGTCCCCACTCTGTTTAAGAAGTAATTTCCAGGTGTGACCAGTCTCACCAGTTTATCCATGTTTGGGAACCCTGAGGCTACATGAGGCACTCTTGTCAGTCAATTTGATAAAAACGGCACCGCCTCTCACAAAATATATAGAAAGAAAACCCTCCAAAAACGAATCAAAAAATGAATTTAAAGCTGGCACTAAAATTGAAGCGTATCACAGCTAGTGTCACAGGAGCAATGTAAATGATGCACTCAATGAAACAGCATATTTAAACTCTTCAATTCGGTCCAAATTATGAGTAATGGCCCAATACAATCTGGCTACGTCCCACTATCTCATATTTCCACATTATAAACAACGTCTGTGGGGTAGTGCTCAATTTCTGCGTGGGCTGAGCTCTGACCTGCTGCTGTGAGGATTGCTGACCAGCTCCGCTGTGGTGGGCGGGATGCTCAGATTGTCGGGGAAGCTGTCTTCAGGCGTGCAGCCCAGGTCATGCTTGCCTTCCTCCCTTGCAATCTTGCCAGCAGCTTCGACAAACAAGACACAGAAGATAAACAAACAGCGCATCCCATTAGCGAAGAACATCTGTGGGGTGTAAATATATAAATAAAGGGCTTGACAGCGCAGTTTTCTGTTAGCCAGTTACTGTAATTAATTGTAAAGATTTTGACAAATACTTCACGGCTAAATGCCTGGATCAAGTTCCACACGACGCGCGCGTAGAATCCTTCCAGAATATTTACACCTCTTTTACCTTTCAAAGCATGTAGATCATTTTTTTTGTTTTACTGTAAATGCAGGCCACACTCGAGCAATACGCCAAATTAGGCATGATTTTAGCTGAGTGCTGGAAAGTCAAGGTCTGTGCACTCCAATCAGGTGACCAAACAACCATTATTATCTCATACTGTCAGCTGGCAGTTTGTGTTTGCCCAATTAGCACCATTCCATAAACCCTGAGGGATCATGACAGGGACTTTTTGGGACCCAGGGACTAAATTTAGACCCTGGTCCCAAAGGTAAGGTTGGTGGAAAACTGCAGTGGAAAAAAAAGAGGTGTCACCTACACAAAACTGCACATCCATCTAAAAAAAATAAGCCCTGCATGGTTATATTTACTGTAAGGTTTTGGATATTTTAAATTTCCATTGACTTTGTGCTCAAATGAGGCAGTCAAATCCAGCAACTCTGCAATAAATTCTACTGTCATGACGGCTATAATGTTCTGTTTTCGTTGAAAATGTTTTAAGGGGCCCTACACACCGTGCTGTCACATCGTGGTGTCACGCTGCGTGCGATGAGTCTAATAAAATCTCGGTTGCAATCTGTCAGATTGCACAATGTCACAAAGTTTTAAGGTTTTTAAGGCACTGAATGCACAAAGTGTCAACCGAAAAAAAAACAAAAAAAAACAGTACAATGTCTGTGTTAGTCTTGTATTCTGTGTCATTTTATGGCCTGTAGTTTGTAGACAGGGACAGTCAGTGTGATAATTTGGGGGTTGTGCCAGAAACCTACCCTACTCTGCAACAGAAGTTTGAACTTTGAACTCTAAATTGTTTTGTCACAGCTCGATCAAACACCATTTCTGGGTTGGATGAACAAAGATCTTCTTACATTTCTCTCACTGCTGTTGACTTTTTTCAGGAATTGCCTAAAGTGGTACAACTGCAGGGACTTTTTTTTTTAGAGAGGCGTTAATTCAACATTTTTTAAACAGTTGCGGTGGTACTGTTGATTTGTATTGTTATTCTGAGAGGGGTTTCTAATATTGTGTCCACCTCATTTAAATCAATGAGGGCAGACTAAACTTTAGAATTAGTAGAATTTATTTCAGGGCTAGATGGACCTAATAAACTGGGGGAATAGTGACAGATACACTGTCAAAAAGCAGAAAAACAATATTGATGTTTAGTTTTTCCTTTATAGATACAGTTTAATATTGCCTCTATGATGAATTTAGCCAGTGTAGATGCAAATGCATGATATCCAATATGTTTGTTTTTGTCTATATAAGCTCTTCTACTGTGGAACCAGCTCCCAGTTTGGGTTTGAGAGACAGACACACTCTGTGTTCTTTGTTTTGTCTGTTTTCCGTTGTAATAAATCAAAAGCATCTAGAAAAGGAAAGCAAATTATGATGACTAATAATAAATCTCTCTTCCCAGTATATAATTAGCAACACTGGCGTGAGAAGTCATAAAGAGGGAGGTCAGGCTAAATCGCAGCTCAAATTCACATGGAAAGGGTATTGAAACAAAACAACTCTTACCAGTGAAAATCCTTTCATCAAACATTCTGAAATATAAAAAGGAAAACAGGCTGTTAGTCTCTCAGGGCAACGATCATGATGCAAACACTGTACATGTGGAGGAACACATCATTAGCAGCTCTTTAAATAATCAGTCTCAGTCGAACGATGAAGTCTTATCAATGAATCCCTCTGACTGAACAGAACTGGGCGATGTGAAGTGTACTTCTTCGACTGCTTCCCCCTCCTTCTGGCACATGCTACTACATTCCTCTCCTGCTGCGATCATAATGAATCATGTTCCAAGTTTTTGAGGATTAACACTGAATTTCCAGCTGGTGAAGAAGGGTTCTGTTTATGGCTACTTTCACCTATAATTACTTCACTACCTGACTTACTCAAGCCAGATGACCTCATTTCATATTGAGGTAATTCCAGAAAAGACTAACAGTCTTCTAAACTCTCACTGTTAACTGTAAGTTCTTTACCCCCTTGTGGGGTAAACTGTTTTAAGTTTGGTCTGAGGGTGGCGTTAGAGAAAAGGAAATTAAAAAGGTCAAAGCTCTGGCCATGTTAGGACAAGACTGATCTCTATAAACAGAATCTGGAGCTAAGGGACTGAGATTTTGGCATCAGAAGCGTTCTAGTTTCCGTTTATAGTCCGAGAAGTATAGACCAATCGTGTGTGAGTGAGTATGCAGATATCTGTTGATGGAGATAGATCAGCCTAAATGTGTCTTTCTCTCTGTTGCGTATAAAGTCGCTAATAGACCTTAATGGAACCTTAATTAGTATCATTGGCAACACTTGTGTTTACGCTACTATGTCATGTCAAAATGGCTGCTGTGAAAATGGTCTGTTGGACTGCAGAGGAAGTCTTGGACCGGATGTCCTTTATCTGTTTTCTCGATAACCGCTGGCTAAATGGGAAGCATTAGACAGCCAATGTGTCTGGGACATATCACTCTGGTTATCAGTCACTTTTTTATTTTTTTGTGTTGTCTTTGTATCCAAAGCCTGATAAACCTATTCCTCTGTGCCATGGAGCTCTATCAATAAGCCACAATGTTGCACTGGGTAAAAAGTGTTGGGGAGTAACGAGTTACATGTAACATCTTTTAGTAACTGAATTATAAAAGACAGTATGGGTTAGTACTGTTGCACCACGGCCAGAAGGTTTCTGATTCAAACCTCGACAGTTAATAGGTCAATTGGTGACTAGTTAGGTGTGAGCATGAATGGTTGTTTGTCAGGGGTGTACTCTTGCCCAATGCCGGAAGGGATAGGCTAAGAATAAGTGGCTCCAGCGAATGGATGGACGGTTAGGCCAACACACAAACGGACCAATCACGTCGCCTTCCCTCGAGCTACACCTCTAGTATGATTTGAAAACTCTCAATGAGATTTTCACTATTAACAAAAGCCAGCAAAGCACTGATCTTTTTGCCTGATTTTAAAAAAGTGAGCTGCACGTAACATGGAAATGAAATGCGGTTGTTATTACATGTGATAATCATCTGGCTGTGATTAATATCAAAGCTGCAGCTGTAAATGAGAGCAAAAGATTGGCTGCAGTCAAAGCAGCCAAGCGTCAGAATTAGGGATCGGTTAGTTTAAAACGAACGAACGAAAAACGAACACAGTCTGTCAACAAAGAACATGCCAAAAAAAGAACATCGGGGGGGCCTACATCTGGAGCATCTCTCAATGACAATGGGTATGTGATGTAATTCTGGATTAATCGCATTTTCAGTCTTTCCTAATTGTATTAACACTAATGAGCTGCCTGCAGGATTCGTTAAAAAGATGTGTTATCTCAAACAAGGCATGGTGGCTCATTTAAATTAGCTTAAACAAATGGATGGAAGCAGCCACAATATGCTGGCAAGGGAAAGTCATTTGGGACGTGAATGGAAATGGTTTACCAGTCAGTGGGACACAGTGTGCGGAAGGAAACAAACGTTTAACAGACAGATGGTATAGGCTGGCCCACTTGGTGGCTGCTTATTAAAAATCTTCTCAAAATAAAAGTTTCAGAAGCGATGCCATACTGTAGAGCAGAGTTGGTTGATGGTTGGTGGAGCTGGACGGTAATGAAGTGGCAAGCAGATCAACTGTGATCTGTGCTTGGTTGACTAAATCAGATTTAATTAGACATGAGAGCACACAGTGATGTGTTTCCTTAAAAATATGCATTGCATCAGCCTAACACTGCAAATTTCAGCCCCGGAGATGAGAGAACTCTTTGTCGTCACCGTTTGACAATGAAGCGGATCCCATGGCGCTCGTCCAGGATGCGCTTGAGCTTAGGTACTCCGTAAGTGCAGGGTCTCTTGAAGGGGATCTGGTCGGGGATACCGATGATCTCCACGGCCCCCGGGTCGCAGGCTATTTTGCGGTATGGCACAGGCACCATGTGATCTAGACCCAGGGCCTCAGCTGGAGATAAAAAACAAAGAATATTCACTTTATGTATTTGTTACTCTGCAAGCATGGATTTGCATATGGAAAAGCAGCCTCCAGTGGGATACACGTCTATGTAAAGGTTTACAGCTAAATGAGAATTAGAACTTTAAGGGGATGATAATTGGCGCTGAGGGCTTGATTAAAAAGAAATCTGGATCCCATGAGCCATAATATAGAATCTCTTTATCCCTTAAACTGCTTGTAGATGCACTGTATCCACTGAATAAAGACACTGTAGTTGGATTGCTTGGAAGCATCTTTTGAATACTTTCAAATAAGTGGTAAAACAATGCAAATGAACATATTGTCCTTCTGGTTGAGCTCTTCTTGCGACATTTTTTTGTAGGAATTGACAGCATACTGTGGTTACAAATACACGTCTTGTGTCTTCTGAGGGAAAAGATGATCAAGCCAAAGCTCTGACCCCAATACATCAACAACCACAGACACGCACAGAATCATCACTGTGCATGAACAATTGGTTGAGGAGGCAGATGTAGCATCAGATCTATGCCTACATGTGATACCGAGGCCCAAAGAAAAGGCTTTCCTTACCGTATCTGCTGTTGAACAGGATCTGGACACATTCTCTCAACGTGTTGATGTCTTCAGTTTCCCGAATGAAAGAATCCCATTTTTCTGCAAGAGACGACTCCCGTCAGTGCTTCACAGACAATGAAATGTTTCTTTTTATGAAAGTTTATTATTCAAATGAGATTTATTTCATTGTGCTGCTAAAGATCTGAAATTAATCTCATCCATCTACTCAATATCAGCTTAGGAAATGAGTGCAATCTTCTTATAGGATTACTCTTGACATCTTAGTAGCTTAGCTTTTAATGGGTTAGTATAGTTTAGCCTTTGTTCAGTAAACAATACCTGGCTACTGTATGAGCTTGCAAATCCAGGCAGGACACAAGAGAGCGTAGGAAAATATCTAAAACAAAATGCACAAAATCCTCCTCTGGGATAGCAGGTTTTAACTTCCTGACTATTCATTTGTGGCAGCTCATAATAGGCCAATTGATACTTAAATCCTTCTTTGATAGGGATGCCTTAAATTTGATTATCAAGATTTGACTTTGCGTGAAACTTGGTCATGAAACTATGGTGATAAAATGCACAAAAAAGAGCCAGTGTTTTGTTATGGGCTACTGTAGAAACATGGCAGTTCAATATGGTGAACTCTGTGGAAGACACACTGGACCTTTAACATCTGTGATATTTCATAAAATATAATAGTAGTGCCCTAAAACTGAGCATTTTACTCAGTGTAGGAATGATACCTTTCATCTATCTAAAGTTACTAAATCTGAGGGAAATAGAGGGAACTTTCTGGTTTATGTGGTTAAAAATCTTTGACATCTTTAAACATGCTTGAAATTCAGCTTGTTAGTGACTTTCAAAGTATAGAATGTTCTGACTCTGAAGTAACTGCTCAGTTATACATCTAAAATAGACAAAAAGATGTGAGAGGCTTACTTGTCTTTGAAGACCAATACAGATCTACCACTGCTGTGAATTTAAAATGAGGCCAACTGTGTAGCCCTTCTTGATAAGGCTGGATTTATTGGTTGACAGACATAGACAGTGAATGAGAGTGAGGGAGCGCTGGCATCGAGAAAGCTGGTTAATCAGCTAAATAAAAAGTTGTTTCGCAGCGGTTATGTTCAGCACAAACAGACAGAATGCCAGCACACTGCCGGACAACCCTGCAGCGCCTGATTGTGTCTAAATACGGCCAAACATGTTTCACATTACCTGATTTTTCATGCACTATGGAGAAGAGTAGCCTCTTGGAGATGTGGATGCCAGGAGGGCTCTGACCCTGCTCACCAGGTAGTCTTGTTGTCTCATCTGAAAATACAAAGACAAATGAAATACATTTAGTTTTATTCACTTTCTTTTGAGAAAAGTTCACCTTGCATCCAGATATTCAATTAGTTAATTAATAATAATATATAATAGTTAATTAATATTCAATTAATCTGACTTCAAAGCATGCTCCAGATTTACCACATTTCTTGGTACACTGAAAGAAGGATGTATTTAGTAGTATACTAAATACTAGTATTTACTCTGAAATACCTTTTTTTCCAATTTTCTTTATTATGATGATCATTTTTGCTTGAACTATGACTGAAATCATGTTGAAACCCACCCTCCAAACCACCCACATACACCTTACGTACCATTATTTGCACCGTCCTTGACAGACGTGCTCTTGTCTGTCCCTGATGTCCAGTTGGCAACTCTGTCCTTGCCCAGGTTGAGGAGGGACATGGGTTTGAAATCCAGCTTCCCGTCTGGGTGTGGTTTGGAGGACATGGGCATGCCATACAGGAAGCTTGACAGAATGGAGTTGCTGGAAGTGGCTGGACTTGAGGACGTGACTACCTGGGCAGTAGTCTTCCCTGGGCCGTGGCTGCTCGGCGTCATGACGGCGGTGGAAGAGTTGTGATTGACGTCAGTGCTGGTCTTGGCTTCTCGAGACAAATCTTCTGCTGGCCTGTACACATCAAGAGGGAATTCGTCAAGCTTTTTGTTTGTATCGCATGCCAAGTGTCTCTTGGTTTATATAAACATTCTACTCTTCTTGAGTAGTACCAATTTATCTTTTCCATTGTGACATCCCCTCGATAATTTTTAGAAGAAGCCATTTAAAGTTACGCTTCTATCAGCTCTCTACCTCTCCTTTCTCTTCTACTACCAGAGGATATTCAGACATTTTATTTAAGCCTCAAAATGTCAGAAAATTGCCTCAACTCTACACAAAGTTGGATGGCAAATAATTTTCTAGTGCTAAACACTGACGAAACAGAAGCTCTCATTTCAGCCCCAATTGCCGTTGTCCCGCAGGTGATAGAAAGTCTGGATCTCTATCCTCCTCTGTTAAATCTATTCAAGTCTTCAACAGCATGTTAACTGGTTCACTCCTGTTTCCACGAGCTGAGGAACAATGCTAAACTCATGTCCACTGTGTCTCAAACTGGAATCAAGAGGGACAGGATTGTGTTTAATTCCTCCCGTCTTGACTTCCCTGAACCGCTTACAAGAGGTCAAAAAATGTTGCTGCCAAGCTTCTGACCGAGCCCTCCAAAAGGTCTTATGCAACACCAGTTTTTCTCTACGCTTCCCTTCAAATTCAGAATCCAGTTCAAGATTCTCGAGATTATGTTTAGAGCCTTGCATGGTCAGGCACCGGACTACATCAAAGAACATGATAATAAATTGTCATGGGCAGTGAAAAGTGGAGGCAAAATGAATGGATAAAAAATGACTGCAATATTAGGAAGAGAACTGCGGTTCAGCAAGGGTCAACAATAAATAATCTGTAGCTGAACAGGGTCGGCCCCTCGGTTATACTGGTGGTACTTTTCTGAGGTGGTACATAGTGTAAAAACGTTTAGACAGTTATAACAATTCCCCAGTAATTACCCCACTTCTACTGCTGTGGTCAAAGAGTGAAAGTTATTTTCTCCACTGGGTGAAAAGAGTCGATTATGTTAATAAGAAGGGCTGTAGTGTGGGGGGGGTTCATCTGGAGCAAGCATTGAGTAACTTGTCTTGATCTTAAAAAGGTATGTGTCACTTTTATTTAGGCCTTAAATATTTCCAAGGTACAACGAGGTGCATGAGAAAGCGCACGGGAGTGTTGAGACCCGCTGAATTTAGATTCCAGTTAAAAAAAATAAAAACATTTGCAGCAGAAATGCCTCCGAAACAGGGAGTAAGATTAGGTTTCCCATTGTTATGGGAATTTTCCAAGAGTGACCCTTCAATAAGAAGGACTGGATTTGAAGCATCAAAGTTTAAGTTGAATTTATTATTCTTGTACAAGAAGGAGCGTTTAACGGTGCAACACACAAAAGGGGTTACAGAGAAAAAGGCTCCCTGAAAAGCCTTGACAGTTGGTTTTTATACACTCTCTAATGGGCTGTCTCAGACACCTCCCCATAGATATAGGTAACGTCATAACGTCTTTTTTAGTTCTCTGATCAGTAACCAACAGGATGTTCCTTTGTCCAAATAACACCTCCCTAACCCGTCTCCAACCCTTGTACTATTGTGAATTACCTCAACTTAATTTATAGCTGAACTTAATCTCTCCCTGCAAGCATCGGCAAGACAAAGAGAAAAAGGGGAATTCACATGAGACATGCAAAAAAACAGGATACACACATTGTATGAATTAAAAACATCTGGACCCCAGTATAATCCTAATTTTTATAACACCCGTACTTGAAGCCATGTTTCCTCTGGTGTTACTTTTTGCAGCGCTGCCTCGTATAATTGGTTCATTTTTTTTATTCACTGAGGTGAAGCACATGCATAGTTTGCATATCATTCCTTATTGTTTTTTGTTTAATTGCAAGCATGAATAAGTATCGGAGTTATTCAACAGAATTAGGGGTCTTTATTGTCTTTAAAAAGAAGCGGCAGGTCTGTAGGTACCAGTAAAAGCTCACTGCCAAGCTCATGTATTTTCAGAGTGATCATATTTGACTTCATTATACAACTGCAGTGACAGGAAACCACCAATTTGTTGTGGGTAAAAGTGGTTATTAATGGAGCAAGCACAGAGAAAAGAGGCTTTAAATGGTGTAGTCTAAACTACAGCTAAACAAAATAAATGACTTAGTAGATGAATCTGGTGTTTTTTTTAGGAAGCCAATACGTGACCAAACCACAGTCCAGGAGCTGAGAATACTGCTCATTTGTGACACCTAATTTCATAAACCTGTTGATATTTTTAATAATTCAAATTTGGCTGGGTGGTTAATGACACTTTCTTCTTTGGTTGGACAAACTCAGAACACATATTTATTCTTACTTTACATGGACTCAAACCCATGTGTTTGTTTATTTTATTGGCTTTTAATTATTTTTATATTTTATGGTTTTATTGCTGATATTTGTTTCTACTCTGCACAGTCTCTTTCTGTTGGGCTTCATGTTTGTGTGAAAATAAAATCTGAGTTGAGTAAACTGTCCTCGCATGACATAGCTCGTGGCAACTCCCGTCCCTGCTGTCATCTGTTTATTATGTTCCGTTTATAGTCTGACAAATGACTTGACCTCCTAAATAAATGTTGACCTTAAGTCCAACTACAAGTACCACTAGCCAAGCTCAGTCTTTGTTCAGAAAGTCATCAGCGCTGTGCGAAAGCAATCGAATTTTCAACAGAGCGATAATATTCTAACTTAAAGTCTTATCTTGAACAGGAAATCATCACGATGAAAGATCAAATTATTGTAACAGTGCCAATTTTCAAAAGTTTTAAAACCCTGTCTCGTAAACTAACAAACCACTGCAGAGTTTTGGCATCTGATAAGACTTCCTGGATCATGTTTCATTGTCTCAGCGGTGCCTGAAACAACAACAACACAGACTTGCATCTTTTTTTTCCACCAAAGGGCTGTTTTCAGTCTGAAAGCCCACTAAGGAAACCATTTAGAGTTTTTGTTGCCCTATTATAGAGTTTTATAGAGTAAACATGAAGTCACAGAGACTGACTTGCTTCGAAACACTAACAAGACAGAGGAACATGCCACAAGTCACTGTTTTCAGATCAGAGATTGTGCCTAGACAATCTCAATCTCAGGTGCCCAAGAGTACCTTTGAATTCTGGGTAAAAGGCATCAGATTAAACCTCAATGATACTGGCAAGACTTCACCAGTGTCCTCCTTTAATACATCTTATTAACAGGCTTTTTGTTACTTGCCTCACAGGCACTGATGAAATATAAGTTCTTGTCCTAATCCAGCTTCTGCCATTGATGCCGCTGAATCTTTCCTGTTTTTGTGATGAGACTAAGATGTAACCTGAGCGAGTGTTTTCCACAGATGAAATAAAACCCCGTCCATCCCACGCTAATGTGCCGCAGCCTGTCTGCTACCAATAACTAGCTATAAAGATCCAGCTATGTGCTTCCAGCCATGAGTATGTATCTCTGCAAAGCATTAGCATTGGGGGCAAACTTCCTTTTTTCAGATCAGATGTGAAACAGCTGGTTTCATGATCTGATAAGTGTTCCAACAGCAGCCTGTTATCCCAAACACAATAGCATGCTCTCGCTTCGCACACTCACCTTTTTACTGTGAACTGGATGCGGTGGCTCTGCTCCAGGATCTTCATCAGCGTCTTGGTGTCGTACTCGGAAGGCTTCTTCAGGGTGACTCCCTCAGGCAAACCGTGGGCCACCACACAGCTGGGGTCTTTCTGGATCCACTCATAAGGCACAGGGACCAGGCTGCTCTTTCCCACAGCCTCACCTGCACATTGCACGAGGCAGCGTGAGTGCAAACTTACAAAACTGGCAGAATAAAAGCTAGAATTAAATAGCTTCTGCCCTGCTCTTGGATTACTTATGATTAGAATTGGGTAACGGTAATATCAAGGAGGATAAATCATGTACAGGGTGATAATTATGAATTAAAGTAAGAGGACTTGTGAGTGAATCCTTACTGTAAAGTACAGTGAAGACTTCCTCCACCATCTTCCTCAGAACGAAGATGTTGGATTGAGCGTCTGATGGAGCTCTCGGTTTCCCATGCTCACCGTCCTTACTGAGTTTGCTGAGGTCGCCTTCCTGGTCTTTGGTATGGGCATTTGCTGTGGTCAAATTTTGCACACATGGCACCCCTGAAGTGACATAAAATGACAAAAGCGACATCTCGCATTAAAAATAACAAGCACACAAGAACATTTCAGACGCTTGTATGTCCTAATGATCCCCAATACGGGTTTGGAGAAAGTACATTTTGCTTTCTTTACCATTTTTTTCTCCTTAACAGACTCAGTGCTTTGACTTCAACTGTTTTACAGAAACAAAGAACAGGAAGATTGAGAATCTGGCTCCCGAAAAGTAATGAATATGTAACCTTTTGAAAAATGGCGCCATGTAAAACAAATGACTTGTCTGTGCAAGAATGTGCCCGGATAAATGTAAAACACCTTCAACAACGTGATTAAGTAGGCAACATAAAGCCGCTCAGTTAAAATCCTCCTCATTTGTTGTAGCTGAAGGCCAACTTCCTGAAACCTAAAACAAATAGCCTATTTCTATTTTATGTCTTTACTAAGCAAAGCAATCCGGAGCTTCCCTGTAACCGGCTGGAAAAACTCATTTCACCTTGTATACGCTCCCTGATGAAATTAAACTGTGTAATGGGAGGCCACAACCCCTCAAATTGGTGTTATTAGTAAGGAAACATTGTGGAGTCTAAGAACATTATTTGCTGATTTACCTTTGCGCTCAAGGTCAACAGGTGGAGTTTAATGTCTCGACGATTTGTGAGCGAGGGCTCGGCTTACAACCTTGCATACTAGTTTGTTTACGGGAAATGAAGGCTGAATGAAAGGGCTCCAAATTTGCTTAAGGTCGGAATATTCCCCCACATGGCACAGAAAAATATTTTGCCTCATCCCTAAACCTGTAGAAACACTGCAGATTATATTCTGATCGTGTTATAAGGTGTTGGTTGGTTGACTGGTATCCTCTTTGACCTTGATTTTAGCCTCAATCAGTGAGGAATTCTTTCAGAGATATACTTTCAAAGAAATGGAAATTTTAGAATAAACCATAAAACGTGATTGGGGAGGCACAGATCTACATCTTTTAGACAACATGACTGCTCATGCATTTTCTCTTTCACTTGTATATTAACTGTTTTCTCCAGCCTTTTGCAAACCAATCTTCCTTCATTTGAACTATAATAATTAATGGCAAAACCTTTATTTTATATGGCATTCATATGGTATTTTCATGGAAATGATAACATGAAAATAGCAAAAAAGCAAAACAGTGATTCTTTTGATTAAAAAAAAAGGCAATAAAACAGCAACCATAAACATGAAGTCAACAGTACTACTATCCTATTACCGTAATATAAGAAAGTTGTTGCCAGTTTTTTACCAAAAAACAACTCTTTTTTTTGTTTGTTTGTTTGTTTTTTTACAGAAACATTTGTGATGGCCTTCTTTCCAGCAGCGTGGAGAATCTTGACCAAGTATAAAACATGACAAGATTTTCATATCTCAATACATCCCACAAAACAGAATGTATACGAAGCCAGGAAACAGATCTCTACATTAACATTTTTTTCCTCTTCCTTCCTTCCTGTAATAACTTGACTCACTCTGGTCTGCCACACAGAAGTTCTGCCAGTTGTTCCCTGAACTTATATCTGAATAAAAAAAAATATTTAATCACCTTAGGTTTTTGGCCAGAATCAGCTTTTCTTATCTATTTCTCAGATGGTCTGAATAAGTCCCTTCGTAAATCTATCGAGAAAGTCACCGTGTTGGCAACACTGGCCTTTCTCTGTAATTGATTTCGTGTACGTAATAATTTTATTTTGATGATGAATTTCTCTACTTTCTCAGACACTGTATCTCTGTGTTCCAGCTCATATTTATTACCCTTAATTTCGCACCGTGCCAGAAAGGTTCTGTCCCTATCTATCCTATGATATGAATTCCCTCCATCTCTGTGATAGTGTCACGGTGTATTTTCCACGCATCATACCTTACACTTCCTTTCTGGGATCTCTTCATTCACTTCTTTTTTTTTCCATTTCACGTCTGTTATTTTTCAAACATAACACATCAAATGTTTTTTCCAAATGAGGTTTCACGTGAACATTTTATCTGACAAACTGCAAAAAATGTGTGAAACCGCGCCTACTTTGCTGATGCGATTTTTTTCCCCCCCTGAAAATCTGATACTGAGCAAAAACTTGCAAGCTGCTGCACTTCTTCTCAACTCTTGGCTGAATCTGCATTTATGCGATCGCATAAAAGTCACACAGTCCTACAGGGACAAGTCTGACACAAGAGCATTTTATCTTAACCGCACGCAGCTGTAGCTATAATGAGAGTGATCAATGCTCAATTGAGAATGAACAATGGAGAGAAAAAAGAAAAGGAAAAAGAAAGAAAAAAAAAAACGACGATTCAACGGGAGAGCAGGACTTACGGCAAAACTTGTAGAAGTCTGTTTGGATTTCCCTCCTGGAGTTGAGGAACACTCTGCCCTTTTCTGTGCCGACTGCAATCACGCTGTCCTCGTGTATGGTGACACACGCCACCTCAGCGTTGAGCTTAGACATCGCCATGCACTGCAAGACACAGATCATTTACTCGCGAGTCATTACAAGAAGGTGCAACCCATTAAAGAAAAACAGAGGATATTCACATACACACAAAATATTAGCAGCTTATTAACATGTTTAAAGGTGGATTTACGTTAATTTCAATCACAAGAGGACAAAATAAGATCAACAAAAGTAAATGACACTGTGTGAGGCCTGATCTGGGACATACCACTGAGTCGAGGGCAGACACCAGGCTGGTGAGGATCTCCTGTCTGGCTGACACCAGCGGGGCTTGCGGCTCGCCCCGGGAGTTCGTCCTGATGCCATCACATGTCAGCTTCCTCATCTGAGCCATGCCTCTGTGGGGACCAGATGAACACAGTTTTGGCTGACAGCTACATAGACGCAGCCCGTATGTGAGCACGCATATAGGCACCAGTGACCTGCATTCAAAGCAGTTTCTGTTGACATCATTCAGTTTGACTTTAAGCAAATAGAAGCTTGCATTCAGAGTATCAATCAGATACTGGAGGCTTGAGGCTTTATCTCACCTTAAGACGCTTGTTTCATATGATCAGAAGACAGATTACTAAGGCATTACTCAACCACAGCGCTGCTTTTAAGCTACGTGTTATGACATCCTGTTAAGTAGGCTATGTTCACTATATTCACACCATCCTTGTTCAGCACATTGGCTTGCTAATGCTAATTGCACTAGTTGTTGAGGTATTTGGTAATAAACCAAAGTATTGGACAAATACAATTTTAATAATGGCACCAAAGTTGGGGAAAAAAAGGTTTTACAATTTGTGTCTGAACCTCATTTAATGGCATAGTGGTTGGGCCTTTGCATGGATCTTGTTTTGGTGCCCTGGCATTTAAGTGGCAGCTGCTAGCTCGTCTACATTGTAGCGTTAGCAACCAGCTTCAGGTTAGGGTAACCTGCCATTTTCTTTTTAACGTTACCGGATGGCACACAGCACAACAGCAAAGAGGCACACAGGAAAGAGAAAAGGGGACAACATGCAACGAAGGAACCTAGTTGGAATTAGAGTTGTCACGATACCAAAATAAGTAACCACGATACTATACCAGACAAAGTATCACGGTTCCGGGTATTATCGCAATACTGCAGCCTTTTTTAAAAAATTTTTATTATTATTATTATTTTTATGAACTGCAATGTATTTGTACAAGTTAGAAATACTACTTAATTACTTATAATGTTGTTTGGTTCATGATGAATATAATACTGATGGAGTAAGAATTAGTCTGAAACAACAAGTTTGTTTTTTTGAGCAAAATTAGTGGTGCCACTGACGACGACGCCGAGGCAAGCTCGCCGCTCGGGCCCGGTGCTTCTGCCATGGTGAGTGTGTTGTCTCGTGTTTGTGACTGTAAGCCGTGCACACGTCTGGGCGAGACAGAACTTATTTGTTTTGAAGCGACTTTCTATCGAAGCAGAGCTGTCTTCATGGAGTTCATTCTTGCCGGCAGAAACACACGAATCAATCAGCTAACAGATGGGTGGACTCAGCGTGCAGAAACAGCCTATCATATCCCCGGACGTCACCAGTAACGGGCCAACAGCCAATCATTCAGCAGCTCTGTAGTCTGGTTGCAGTAGTTGCCACGTTGGTTTGTTTACATGGGAGTAGCATGCAGTGAGAAGCCGGGAGGAGAGTAGAGGCGGCCGCTATGTAGTGGAAACCCCGGAAATCCACGGTAGTACCATCGTGTATGATTTCTAGTATAGTAGGAACTATTACAATTTGGCACCATGGGGTACCGTGGGTATTGTGCAACTCTAGCTGGAGTCAAACCGACAACCTTGCAGTTATATGGTAAGCGCTACAACCATTTGGCTACCAACATGCCCCCTAACTTGCCATTTTCAGTGTGAAGATTGCTAGCTCTGAGGTTGTTGTTGTTATTTCTCATGATTTTTAAAACAGTAAAATGCATTGTGGGGCCCACCATTAACTGCTGGTTTAGCCTTACGCTAACTTGAATGGGGATAAGATAAGGGATAAAGATAAGTGTTGTTGGACCAAATTTTTACAATGTAAACTCATGGAAAAAAGTCTTTTGGGGTCCCTGTACATCATGTGATGGACACCATTGCTGTCATTACACGGTTTGGCCACTCCGTCAAATTGGTTTCAAAGTCCAGCGCTTTTCCTAAGGGCTTGGAAATACGTTGCAAATGGCAGGCTTACACCAAGCAGCAACCAGTTTCCCTGTTCACGACAACTGTGCTGAGGCTAAATTTCTAAATAACTCACCAAGTTTAGAATTAAGAGCATGGCACCCACTTTGACAGGTGGATGCCATCACAGGTGGCTCCTTTGACCAACTAGGCTTCATTCAGCCCGCCTCAGTTCCACCCACGATCCATGTCGGTAGGACTGCTAAGATGATCCTTCAGAGGCTTGTGGGTGACGTCAGAGAGACTACATCCATATTTTATACTGTCTATGGCTCATACCCACAATCTACATCCGGAGAGTCAGACAAACCATCTGGTAGCTGTCGTAACATAAGACAAATGTCAACCTCCTGATTAGGTCAGTGAACCATAAAAGCTCGCACCAGTTCATCCAGCAGATGCTGAGAGAAGTGAAAGCTTTAAGCCGCTGGTAACGCTAGAGGAGAAGTCAGGGGATTATCAGTCTGAACAAAACTTTGTGGCAATCCACTGAAGAGTTGTTGAGATATTGAAGTCTGGACCAAAGTGGTGCTCTGACCAACGCTACCAACCCTGGAGTCAAAAAGCCAAATCCATCTGAAATCAGCGACTTGGCCATTATCATCTGGGGCTAATTAGAGCACTCAGATGATGTCATATGGGCCCCTTCATGCTATATTTTGTCTCCATGACAGATGGCACAGGCCAGGATGAGTCCTCAACTTCCCACAACCACTGCAGGTGACTGTACCACCACTGCATAATACATTTTAACATAAACGCATCACAAAAATGACAAGATGGCCAAACAGATAGGAACTGTTAAAGAAAAACTGCTCGGCTAAAGCCAGGCACTATGTTCTCATGGCAACTGAAACCCGTCTCCTTGGAAACTAATCTCGGGGCATTTGAACAATGCAGCTCTGGCCTTTAATCTCTCCAGACACTGGGAACCATTATACTAGCCTCTGGCAAGCCCAAACCACTGACTCAATAGAGAGAGAGAGAGAGAGAGGACAGAGAGGTGGAGAGGGATAGACAGAGAGGCGGAGAGCGAGAGAGAAAGAGGAGGGTGGGTGGGTGTGGTGGGGTTCAGCTGCACCAGTCTGAACGTGCCAAGTCTATTGGCCATCTAAATCTGCCTCCCCTGAGGCCACAGCAAACATTAGCCCCCCCTCCTAAATTATTGCGGTCTCGAAATAGATGGCCTCTTTCCCTCACATATTTAAAAGGCAAAGGAAGTAGCGAGGAGGAGAAAGGTGGGGATAAGCACAGGCTCAGGATGATGCCATGTCAATTGCTTTGCGAGAGCGAGCTGGAGCATAATGTCACAGTCCTGTTATGCTTCTCGGGGAATACTGAACATTTCGGTGCGGAACGACATTAAATAAATCAAGCTCATTGTAAAGATGAGTCTATTACGAAGCTAGAAACACCAGATGAAAATCCTGCAGCGTCGAGTGAATGACGCAAACTTTGTGGACACGCCAACACTATTATTCACCGTGATTCCATCCAAACCACCACTTTGACAAAAGCTCATTTATTCTGGAGGCCACAGAAATCTTTGTTTTTTAGCGGGGAGTTACAGGTTTTTGATATAATTTACTGTTTGCTAAAAAAAGACGACTAGAAACAGCTTCCATCTCTTTACTTTCTATTGATGTCTCATTACGGTGTATGCATCCTGCAGGGTTATTCCTGCATCTTAAAGTCCTGGGCAAACTGCCTGAGTGTCATTTGGAGCTAACCTCTAAGTGAATTTAAATTTGCTCAGAAAAGACCCCTCCAAAAAAAAGAAGTCTGTAATGGGATGAAGCTGTTTACCGACAGAGAACTACTTCTGGCCACAAATCCAAATAATGTCGATATCTATAGGAGTCAATCGAGGTGACAGAGGAGGTTTTTATGTTTGAATAAAACAAAACTGAGGTTGCTATTGTAGCTAAATGTCAGGTTTATTTAACACAGCAAAGTCAGTCAGGAACTGTGTCTTTAGAGATCTGAACTTGGACCACACAGAGTCAAAAAGTCAATTAATTTACTCCAGCAATTAAGCAAGGTTTC
The DNA here is from genome assembly GCA_028641955.1 of Protonibea diacanthus. NCBI lineage: Eukaryota > Metazoa > Chordata > Actinopteri > Sciaenidae > Protonibea > Protonibea diacanthus. The sequence goes on from CM053990.1 coordinate 15,677,556, forward strand.
ACTGTTTTTAAAGGATTAATACTCTAAACAAGTAGTAAACCTCTGATTATGCTCTAATCTCTCAAATCTGAGTTTTGGATTTGCTATACAAGCATAACAAATACAATAAAATGTCATGATGATGAGCAATCTGCCAGTTGCTTTTGTTGATGTTCCAGGTTGACTACGAGGACTTCAACCAGAGTGTAACTTTGACGCTTCCCTTCCTTGTAAATTCATCAACACGTCTTTTTTTAACGGTGTTGTGTTCGTGGCTCGAGGTCAGTGCTGTTCTTTAAAAAGGGGTTTTCCACCTCGGCTCAGCTTGCGACATGTCAGGACGGGTCAGTCTGCTTTAGCCGTGATGATGATGGTGGACCGGCTCACGTGCTGTATCATCAGATTGTTTGTTTTTTTTTCCCGTTAACCCTGTACTTGCTGAAAGAAGTCCACACGATACAGCATGGTATCACAGGATGTTACAGATGTATATTGGGACTTTAAACATACCTGCACACCTGCACCGGTGTTTTGAATTAGTAATTCATTTGAGTAATTAATTAGTAACTAATTAGAGCTCTAGAGACTTAAAAGATGAAAACAGAGAGGGGGGATTATTACGATTACGAATATATTACGTCATATATTACACATTCAGACAGGGTCAGGCTCCACCGCAAATCGCCGCAGGGTTGTCCTGCGATGTGTGGGTCTGCTGGGGGCGTGTGTATTTGTGCTGAATGTAACCGCTGTGAAACAATCAGGAAATAACTTTTTATTCCTCTGATAAACCAACTTAATCGAAGCCGGCGCTCGCTTGCTTGCTCACTCTCATTCACTGTCTCTGTCTCCCGATCAATGCTCCCTTCTTCTTGTCGCTATTTGGCAGCATGAACTGCATGTCAGAAACAGATTTAGACGCTGGGTACATGAAATAAACAAAGCCAGAACGCAACAGGTAGAGTATCAGCAGAGGCTTTTCAGAATGACTGTAGAGAGTTTGCCCTACCCCGGTGTCCAACTGGCAGCGGTGGCGGCAGCGTGACGTTGGGCTGCCATTTTCCCCCAGAGTTAGATTCGGCTCAACTTTCAATGCTTTTTGTTTTTGAAAACACCGCCACGCAACAGTTTTACACAGTTTCTAGTGGTAAGAAGATGCCAAGGAAGTGCATTTTTAATCTTTTTTTATGAAGGCCTTAAAGATACACGCAGTGCCTTTTGGTGAGCAACACCGAATCTACACAGAAACATTTGTTTATTGATCTCCACACAAGAACTCCACGGGGGTAGCTTTCATTTCATCTTTTTCTTTTTTTTAACAGCTTTTATGTGTTGGCAGTGAAAATATACACTACATTTTCCATTTGGATTCAGCCATAACAAGCCGTGTGGAGTTATGTGTTTGTTTGTCTGTGTTGTTTATGATGCTGTTGGTACACTCTGGTGTTGATTTAGGACGGCGTAAGAGGCCGCTTTGAGTTGAAATGGAGTGGAAACCATGCCCGGCTGGGTTCAAACCCACACTGTGCCCGTTCTTTAGCACACTTAGTGATAAAACTGCAACATCTATCGGTGCTAACAGCTACAATAAAACTCTCAGAGATGTCAAACAAGCGGTACAAGGAATAACACAACAGTGTGGGGTATACTACAGGTGTGCAAAAAAAATTGCTTGCTCACCTTTTAGAGGTTTACGGCCTGCTCAATAATTAGAGGACTGAATAGCTGAGTCATAACGTAACGCGCTCTGCACGTTACATCTGGCATTTTAGCACGTGAATAATGAAGGAAGGAGGAAAAAAAAAAGATTTGACTGCAACTTTGACATACCTTCACCAGCTTACAGGGTGCGGCCTGACAGCTACTATCTAACTTATCATTACAGCAAACAAGAACATAATCCTTTTGTTTACACCCTGCGTCTGTGGCCGTGGCCTTTTGGGAATGTCATCACTAATGTTATGACTTTTAACCGCTGCAACGCCAGGCAGGATTCAATATAACATATTAGGAATAAATACTTCAATCCTCCAACACTGGATTAGATATGACCAAGTTAAAGCAGCATACTGGTTGGCGTAAACGTATTAAATCATACCAACAACTACTGTGTTTATTTAAAGTTATTACAGCCATAAAACCAGGTCATGTTGAAGAACAAAGAAGAATGAACAAAGATTTAGAATGAAAGTTAAGGACTTATTTGTCGGCCATTTTCTCAATTTATCGGTTAATTGTTTGGTCCATAAAATGTCAGAAAATGTTGATAACTGCTTCCCAAAACTCAAGGCAACATCCTCAAATGTCTTGTTTTTTCCACCACCCTAAAAGATATTCAGTTTGCCGTCATACAGCTCAAACTTTTTACACCGTGTGCCACCACAGAATATATTAATCTGCACCGGTATAACAGGTATTAAAGTATAGTGTGCCAAACTTATTCAGCTGCGGAGAGTTCACGCAGGAGGAAGGGTTACTCTTAATAGGAAGGATTTTTTTTTTTTTATATCATTGATAAGAACCAGAGCTGCTTGGGTGGAAGAGGGTTACTGCTGATCTGCAGTTCTCTTCCTTATAATTCACATTTGGAGCCATGATTGCAGTTTTTCAACTGTTCACCTGACTAGCTCCCCATCACATTTTAGCTTGTGACTAATCACGGACGTACGCAACCGACGCTACCTGCATAAACGTGACATGACTACGAAAGCAGGAGGATATTACAGCTAAATGTTACAGGTCCTCATAGTTTAAAGTGTTTTCATACAAATCCTTGCAGCATCGATGGTGTTTAAAGTTACTAAAGCAATTCATTTAATTAAATAATTCCTCCTGTAAACGCCAGATTGACAATCAGCGTCACAGACGACTAAAGAAACCTGAAATATTCACAAATGAGAAACTGAAATCAGAGAATTTGGCTCAAATGATTCATTTATTATCAAAATAGTTGCCAAGTGTTACACCTAGTACAGTGTTTATTTACCACTTACAAACTGGGTAACGTCACACTGCCACATTTTTGAATAGGTTTTGGCGTGACACTGGAGATTTTATGGCACGTTACAGAGCTGCAAAGTTGTGTTGTGAGAGCTCCATGTTTTGCTCTTTAAGTTCACATCACATGAGAGCGGAGAGGCATTACTTTGAAACGCTGGAGCCAGGAGAAAATGAAGCCTGAAAACCACAGGATATGAGTCCTGAGTGTGTCAAAATAAATAAATAATTAAATAAAAGTCTTTTCTTCCCAAAAGGAAATGAGCGAGTGTGTCTGTGTGTACAAATCTGTCTCTCTCTGTCAGAGCTTAAGTTTTTATTTATTTTATTATTTTTCTTTTTTAAACTTCTTGTACCAACTATAACCACACAGCTGAGAGCAGAGAGGAAAACTCTACAGCTCAAACCTTGCCTAGCTTCAGAATAACTCACATTTATGTTGGCTTTTTGTCATTATCTGGAGTCTTTTAATTTGAAACACTCCCCCAACCGTGCCACTTTTAGTACAAGACTGTAATTACCAATTAGTGACCTATTGTTTATGTTTACTACACCTTAATAAGGTGTAACAAGGTCGGAATGAACTCACTTTACAGCTGTGAATTAAATCTTTTTATACTCAAATTGTTTTGCTGAAGTTCAAACCTCTCTCGCTTACACTTTAGCTTGCTGGCTTTGTTGTACTAGCTCGGTAACCTTATGATAGCAGTGATAGCAATATGTGTGTGTGTGTGTGTGTGTGTGTGTGTGTCTGTAAGAGGGGGGGGGGTTATAATTTACCGACGCTGTATCCTTATCATAAATATAGACAAGCACCCCACTCGCAAGGTTACATGGAGGCGTCTCTGTAGGCTAATTAAACTGCTAACTAACACTAACCCTTCCTCTGCTACTTGCCATAGCTCATCAAACGCAGGCTAATTAGCTAACGGTGTCATAATAACGTTGGGCTAAGCTAAGTAGCTAGCTTAAACTCGTTAGCTCCGCTGCGTTAGCCCGTCTTGCTTGCTAGCTAGCGCTTAGCACTTTCCTTTCATCTCCTCCCCCCCAGTCCAGAAATTAGACTATAATCTGTAATTTCTGAACGTACGGTCACACAAAACAACACGCCACCATGTAAACACACCACATGAGGGTCCATGAATATAAAAAGAGACAGCGAAATCTCACCTTAATTAGCGATTAAATAGCCTTGTTGCTGCTGTCAATCCCGGAATAGGTTTATTCCCCCGTTTTAATCCATCAGAAACGCTCACAATTCCCATCCACAATGTAGCTGTGCCGTCTGCTAAAACATCGTAATCCGAAACATCACAATGTTGACTTCGATCGCACGTTTTATAGTCTATTATTTGTGTATTTATTCCAAGTTTATTTCTCTTTTTCTCCCTTAACAGAGCAGGGTGTCCCTTTCCCCTTTCTTTGTTCTGTAATCCAGTAAAATTGAAACTCATTCGCCTCCTGCTAATCCCAGCCCAACTCAACAACAGCATCTATTGGCTGCAATTTACATACAGGATTAGCGGAGGAACCTCTGGAAAGACCCCTCAGGGGATGCAAAATTTACACGGAAAAGGAAATAGTATGATTTTCTATTTATTATTACTACATTAAAACAGCTGTGAAAATCACTGTGTGCCACTCGGCTGCAACTTCACAGTCAGTTTTTTTTTTTTTTTTTTTTTTGTGCTCTGCAGAAATCCAGCATAGGCTGCATGAAGGTGGTTTATATGATAGCTGTGCAGTATCAAAATTATTTTTAGGTTTTATCCAAAGTGGATATGGATCTTCTGGCCATGCCATAGTTGCCTAAAAATAGCTTCATATAGGGTAAAGTTCATATCCAAGGGGGGAAAGGGGGAGACGTACTTATAGTTTCACTTACTTTTGCACTAATTTGCCTTCAAACCATGGTGAAATATTCAGTTTAACCAAGAAAGATTTAGATTTGTCCCTGTCTGTACCTTTTCTTTTGCATGCTTCTGCAAATAAATCACTTATTTATTCAAATGTCACCAGCATAACCAATCTGCCCTCTAGCCAACAACTGGGACGTGTGGATAAGACCTGACATTTGCCAAGGCCAACAAGGAAAAGTGATATATCTGGAGGTTAGAAATTCAAAGATTGTAAATAAACACGCAACGTCTGAATGTTTCATCTTTGCCATCAAGGACTTCACCCCCCCCTCGCATAAACAAATGATTACCTCCTTTTTCTGGTTGACATCTGCCAAATATTTGCTTGAGACGAGTTTATGATTTACAGCAGGGTTTATTTTATCGTGTGTGTGTGTGTGTGTGTGTGTGTGTGTGTGTGGCTGAGGAATGGCTAAATGGTTATGGTTGATGACAAACTTTCCCCAAACCACCGGCCGCTCTCTCTCAGTGGTATGAAATGTGACACGGCTTTGAATGCACCCTTGTAGACACATACCTATCTGTCTGTGTTTTTGTGTCTGAAAAAAACAAACATACAGGAGTGACATAAGTGTGAAAGAGTGTGAAATAAAACACCAACCAGCCCTTGCCCACATTGTTAATATTTAATGACTCAATCTTCGAAACCATTGCAGCAATAACCCAAAGGTTATGAGCCCTCCAGCTGAAAAGGCCTTGTACAATAGCCAATGGAAAAATTTAGGTTTTTATCTGAGCTGACCAGCGGCTGCCCGACATGTTTTGCTCAGGAGACACGATTTCAAGCTTTCCACACACCACTCACCTCCGTGTAATGTCTCCTGTAGCAATAGCAACTGCAAACAGGATCTCCGAGTTTACTTGACAGATGGATAAAACAATATTTGGAAGACTTACGGTATAAATTGTTTACGTGTTGGTAACATTTTTGCAAATTAAATCCAGGTGTTGTCAACCTAGGCAAGTGTAACATCCTAACATCCATTGTTTGGGTTTTAGCTCCTGTGACAGCCCTTCAGTACCCAACAAAAAGGTCAGTAAAGTAATCCGGATACGGCATTAAAATGGGCTGCTAAGGCGTACCATATATAATTAATTAATACTAGTGTGTGGATGGAGTCTGCACTGATACATAGTCCACAGTAAATAAAATAGTTGATCATTACCGACAGAGTAAGAGGCGTGTTGATACAGGGTCAGACGAGTTTAAGGAAAAGTCTGGAATAATTCACTATATTCAGTCTATAAACATACTGTAACGCAACTCTGAATGCAGCAGAGCTTCCCAGGTTCATTAATATTAGTCTGAGAAGTCCACTCATGTGCAATGGCTAAAAGGGACTACATTTTCTATTTTATTTTTAGGAGGATGGTCCGTTAGTCACCTTAAACCTGAAGACATGATTGGTTGATTATTTGGCGAACATTACGGTAAGCAGAAATAATAGCGTTATTTAAAACGTATACAGTCTAAGTTCAACCACTGTTAAAGTAGTTTATACTACATGTAACCATGGCAACAATACTGATGCTTGAGAGTAGTAGTTTGCCAATCTTTTGGCACCGTGTACCACCTTTAGAAAATATTAGTACATCGCAGTATCAGTAAAAACAGCAGCATAGGCTGACCCTATTCAGCTACGGGCAGTTTATGTAGGAGGTGGGTTTATTCCTAATAAGGAGATTATTTATTATTACTTGTGGTTGAATCCTGAACAGAACCGGTTCAAGAATCAGAGCTAATGTGGTGGACAAGAGGTACTCCTGATCTGCACTTCTTTTCGTAATATTTCGAGCCACGATTTACCAGCGCTTACTATCTCGGCGCCACATTTTAGCTCGCAGCCAATCACATGTGCGCATGCTACATGGATTTACGCTACATTTCAGCAATTTCATGGTTTATTTTCAGTCCGAATTTTGTAGTTTTTTATGTTTTTATATCAATTTATTTGAGATATTTTTTAAAAATTCCATGGAGATTCCTCCATGTACCACTAGAGGGAGGTACCACCAGTGGTACACATACCATAGTTTGATAACCTGTAACTTTTGAGCATGTTACTAGTTAAGTTAACTAAGCTTTAAACCAAATGTAGAACATAAAAACAATAATTGGCTATTATCTAAGTATGATAAAGCACTAAAAGGTTGCCAGAGGGAATAAAACTCTTGTCTTTGTTGTGTCTTCATGTCCTCCATCTTTTTTCTTATATCTGGACATCTTGCTGTGCTTGATTGCTCGTGTAAAGATCCAGACCTAACCCTGAAATGGTTTTTAGGGCACTTCAAGAGTACTGAAATTTGATCTTGATGATAGTCATAAAACGCAAGAGTTTGCACAGGTTTTCATACTGACTTCATGAGCAGTAGAAATTGGGAGAACTCATTTGGACTGGTTTGGATTTGGTTTGAAACAGAAGCAGTAGTATTTAGCTGTATTTTAGTGAAAAAAACAGACTTTTGCAACAGGCAGAGCATGTGGATGGAGAGCGGTGAAGTGGATTATGTTGTGGGAGTTGGTTTGGAAAGTTTTGTGGACAGTTTAGAAATTTTCCAAACCAAAAAAATGGCCACCATTGGAATCCATTCTAATACTAATGGATTCAACATAATCACAAACAAAAACCTTCCTGCAGCTACTTTTCAAGCCAGTTCTCTACTGAAAAGACAGATTTGGGGTGTTATTTTAAAGGTCTTTTTTTAATGCTTCCAATAACGTGACAAGTACTTATCACATTGTACAATAAAGCAGTGGTCAGCGCTAAATGTAATGAGTGTGTCTAATTCTCCCATCAGGTATTAATTAAGGTGACAAATGAGCCAAACTCCCTAAAAAAAAAATAGTCAGTGTCATCCTTGAAGAGTTGCTCGGAGTATCACTGGCCAAGACAGCTCAGCCGTAGAGGATTATTACAAAGCTGAGGAGGCAAATTAAAAGTAATAAATAAAACAAACAAAGCGACTGAGACCCAGTTCTTCTTCACTTCTTCACTTCTTCACGTCGTTGTCCATCAGCCTTCAAAATTCAGAATTGTCACAGAGTTCCCGGCAACTTGTAGATTCAAACTTTCTAACTACCGTAAAGCATCAAAAGTTGCCATACTGTAAGTTCTCAGGAGTTGTACCGATAATATCTCTTCATGTCCATGTCCTGTTTCCTGTTCATATTTTATAGTACTTTAAGCGGTCTTCATGATTGGCTAATAGGTGCTTTCTGCAACAAACACATAAATTCACTTGAGATTCGCTGTTTTGGTATTAACTGTAAACTGAAATGTTCTTCAGGTGTCCCGTCGCAGGATCAGGAGAAATGTCGGCCGAGCTTTTCTTTAAGGTGTGCCTCCGTACGTCCCATTTCAGTCTTATCTCTTCTGCTCATATCAGTGTTGTTCCTAAAAAAGCATAAAAAAAACAAACAAACAAGACAGCTTAGTTCTGAGAGATATTAATGATATCACCAAATCCATAATGGTTTAAAATAGGATGAAAGAATACCAACATCTCGAGGACTGTCTGACTCCTGATGATGAATTCCATTGGCTGAATTTGCACCATGTGCCTGGAAAACATGGCAAACACAAGTGAAATTAATTTTTGACATTTTGAGAAATATCTTCCCAAGAGTTTGATGAGAAAATTGATACCACTCTCATGTCTGTACAGGGAAACAGCTTGAGCTTTTTACTGCCCTACAATGCCAGAATCTGATTTTTTAAACATGTTTTAGATGTTTTAGACACGTTTAGCCATAGAAATATAATTTCAGTGAAAACATGTACAAATACAGTCACACAGATCATCATCTGCCACAGAGAAACAGCTAACTAGACAGCTAAAACAAGAGAGCTAGCCGGAGACCCTAGCTAAAGCTCAATACATTTATTTATTACTTTTTATTTTATTTTAATTACTTTTTGTAATTTAAAAAGACTGATTTGTGCTAAGCTAAGTTAGCAAGTGGTAGTGTCATATTTACATAACAGGGAGTGGTATACATTCCCCATCTAACTCTTGATAATAAAAAAAAAAAAGACTCTAATCTACAGAGAGTACTCATTAAAATACATTTCTCTCTGCACAAAAACACACATTACTACACACAACTTCCTTTGTAATATTCAAGTCCTTTAAAACTGACATTTAATCCTCTCATATTATTTTTTCCATTGCAAGTTGGATCTTCAATCAGTTTTACCGGGCTTTTATCTGGATGCCTGCGCATGGCCTGGACCAGCTGGTCGACTTGCTGGTTGTGTTCCAAGGCATTCCTCAGAGCCTCCTCAGTGCTGAGCAGCCGTTGGCGGAGGCGGCTCATTTCTGAGTCCAGGGCCGAGGGGTCCAACATGGAGTACCGACGGTGGTCAGGTGAAGACCGTTCCCGACCCTAAAACGCACACAAGGCAGGGAGATAACAGCCAGGGCCTTCTGTTAAATCAGTCATATCATGCTACCGTATATGTGATTAACACACTGTTCACAGAGCACATTTTCATATTTAAACAGATTTTCTCTTGGGGATCAGTTGGCACAAATTATTTCTCTCTTTCTAAGCCTGCCTCTTTTTGCTCCAGTCACAGTTGATCAAACGTCAATTTTCTCCTTTCCTGTACTTATACAGATGATATGCTGTGTTAACTTGTCTATGTTGAAAATACAACCAAATTTTGAAAATGGTTAAAAAAGAAAGACATTTATATCGTCATATCTTAAGTTGGCTCATTTCAATGTAACACAAGCTACCTTGCTAACTAACAATTGATGTACATCAGATAGCTAGTTACCTAGCATGCTAGTAGTTGCTAACATTAGCATTAGTAACTAGGGTGCCAACAATTGACGTAGATTAGCGAGCTAGCTAACGACTGACATAGATTAGTTAGCTAGTGTTTTACATATATTTGCTAACTTAAAATGTGATTATATGTAACCTTTATCTTTTAACCAACTTCAAAATTTGGTTGTCAGTACAGTTGTGAGTACAAGAAAGGAGAAAGTTGACTTAAATTCTTAACAAGCTTGGCTGCGATTGGAGCACAGAGCAAAAAGGGGTGGGACTTGTCATCATGGTTATCCTGGCTGATGTTTGGAGATTACAAATGTTTAACAAGTAGTCTGCATTTTAAATTATAGAAGTCATAAAATGTCAAACTATTCCTTTAACCATGTAAAAAATGGCACAAGAATATTCTTGTGCCTTTTTTTACATGGTTAAACTACTGAACAGAGTGGCCAGAGAGAGTTTAAAAGCTTGTGACCTAAAAAGAAAATGGTGTCCAATAAGACTTATATTTTCTTTTTTTACTCCACTGATCCCCTTGGTAAGTTAATAATAGATCTATGTGGGGGAGACAGTGCAAACCTTTCACCCCAGAAGAACATTAGCTTATCATCACAAAGTCCTTCCTTCTCACCAGTAGAAGCAGTTTTTCACGCAGGGTCTTGATGTCATCCTGTAGTTTCTGCTCCTTCACCCTCCACTCAGCCTTGTGCACTTCTCTGTTCAAGTCTTTCTCCATATCCCGTGAATGGCGATGTGACTCCAGGAGTAACACCCTCAGTTCATTCAGACTCCTGGAATAAAAACAAGAAGATAAAGTACAGAAATAACAAACAAATAAACCTTGAGCGTTTGGTAATACTGCCAATTTTCCACAACTGTTTTCCTGGCCTGCAGGACTACGGTGAATTGTTCTAAACCTGACTGCTCCCAAGTACAATAATGAGAAGCAGTGCAATTTTGCTGTCAAGTATTATACAAGCCGTATATCTGCTTAGACCTTCCACAAAGGTCATTATCCTTTACCAGCCCATTATGTGAATAATATGCTAGCTAGTCCAGCCAGAGGGGATTGAGGAGGCAGCCTCATCTCTGTACTGGCTGGTGGATGGATAACAAGAACTTATTGAAATTCATTCCCTGCATTTAACCCATGCTAAGTGTTGGTAGCAAGTTGGTAGTAGAAAAACTGTTACTCATGTTACCCAAAATAGGTTAACTAGTTTAACACCTGGCCTTATTTAAAGTGCTGTATATTCATTTGCAAATGATTATGTGTGATGTGAAACGGGTGTAGGATGTGTAAATAACCAACTGTTTCCCCATGTCAAGTTATAAGATAAGTGATAATATGTCAATCCATTTAGAGCTCATTTACGCTGCCCCCAAGTGGACAAAAAATTAGTAAATGCATGTTTAAAGGCCCAATGTGTAGGATCTAGTGATATCAGTGCAGTTGGGGATTGCAACCCCATCCACACCTTCCTGCTCCAAGTCTGAAGGAGAATCTACCATAGAAAAAGGCCCCATCTGGGAGCTAGAGTTTGATTTGTCCATTCCAGGCTACTGTAGGAACATGGCGGACTCCGTGGAAGAGGACCCACAGTTTCTGTAGAGGCTCATTCTAAGGTATCAGAATAATTCTTACTTTCAGTTGAACATGAAAACATGGTCATGCATATTAAATTCCACTATTGCCATATTTTGTAAATAGAGACGCCACACCTCCAAGGAAAGTGAAACGGTTATTCGATTTTTCACTATTGATGCAATGCTCTCCACCTGAATGATGATGTTTGCTACGGTGCCTCGGGCATGCTGCCCTCCTGACCACAAAATGACCAAACTTGAGTCACCACAGCCACAGTTCATTCGTTCATGCAATGACAGCGCCGTGTGCTCACTGACATGGATTAGACTTTTTGTTTCTAAAAAAAAAAAAAAGAACATTTTTTTCCCACCACAGGACTTTCTAGAATTGCCTTTCTTGAATTGTCAACTTCAAAGATAAAAATGAGAAACGTTCAGAGTTGACTTTCTTAAGGAAATGTATTAGTCTGTTTCCCTAAAAGCATGTCGCAGACTGAAAAAGCAGCAGGAACATTAAGGAAGCTAATGATACTAACATCCAATAACATTTCCTCAAGGGGACACCCACTGATTTTTTTTTCCAGTGGACGGTATATACTTTTATTGCATGCAACATAATTGCTGCCGAGATGATGCACAGAAAAATATTCTGCTATTGCCTGGGGCACTTATTTTTAGTGCCTTGTAGCAGTTACTAACATCATAACCATCAATAATGTACGAACTGCATAATGTAAGATAGCCAATAATGTAATACAATTAGAGCAATCTGTGGAGTTCCTACAGCACTAGAGACGCCCTATGAATGAAATGAATTGTCTGAATGTGTGTGAAGCAGGGCAAGACCCTGTTTAATAAAGCCGTGCACGTCTGCGACGACACTGTGACAACTTTCTTTACACTTGGGTGGTTAAATAATGACCTCAATTATCAGAGTTTTATTCAATGTAGCCAGATTTGGCAGCTCAAGCTTAAGCAACACAAATGGACTGGGGAGGTTTGTGAAAAGTGTGCCAGAAACAACTTAATGCAGTCTGCGAGAGGTAGACGTCTGGCAGGTCTTTGTTGATTCCCTCTGCTGGCAGCCCTCTAAACTCACAAGTAAAAGAGACTCTCTGAGACTTTTGGCGCCCGGTTTCACGTCCGAGTGGCGCAGCGTTATGTGCTGGCTGGAAGACCAGCGGCAGTGTCCGAAAAGGTGGGGCAAACTTAAAACGACGGGTCATCCCTGAACCTGCTATTTCAGCTACATCAGCGACAAGACAAAAACTAGGGAAAAAAGGGAAACTTAGAGAGACAAATCCCAAGAGAATTATCATCAGCAGCTCCCTTCAGCTCAGGGAAACAGTAGATAGCTGAAAAGGTCTGGGACCTCTGTCAAATGATCATAATGTTTGTATATTACACTGAAATGACCATCAGGAGCAATTTGGGTTGCGATAGGTGGACAAGATGAGCTGGGAATCAAACCTTGTGATTAGTGAATAACCAGCTCTATCTCCTGAGCCAGTGGAAATTAACAAGTACTGAAACATATATATTTTTTTCAGTGTTTAAAATTCTGGAACATTCTTCTTCTAACACTATACTCCTGAAGTCACCTGAAGTATCAGCGTATTTCTTGACTTTTATTAAACAGCACCTTCATTTTTAATTCATCACATAATTAAGGCCTACATTCTACCCCCACGGTGTATTCATGATATTTTTCTTGGAGGTCCACGGCCGTCACCTCCACTGCTAAACCATGGGGGCGCCCCTACAGGTGCTATTAATAAGTAATCACACACGAACAGTGGAAGTGGAATATTCATAACGAGGTAAGCGCCTGTGAAACTACAGGCCTAAGTCTGCTCCTCATCTTATCTCGCTGATTATGTTTGTAGAGTTAATTACTTTGTGTTACTCTTTTACAGTATGTTTTAGTGTTGTTGTTGGTTTTTTTTTTACATGTGCAGAATATATTTCCCTCGTGGAACAACGTTTTAAATGAAAGTGTAATGAGTCTGCTTCCTCGTTACCAACTGTGCTGGACATTGGAGTTCAAATGCAGCAAAGGCTGGTACTTATACAAATAATACGGAGAACAGCTCTCGAAAGTGCAGCATGAGAAAAAAGCGTCTCACGTGGACTGTTATTTAATGATATACATAAACCTCTTGTTGTAGATGTGATGTGAGTCCTACCATAGCTAATAACCAATATCTAGATGTAATATTCAAAGAATACTGTTCGAGTTGACAATACGTGCAGTCAAATCAATACATGGCCCGTGGCTTCCATTAACAAATTGATCGTTTGATGTATTTTTGTGCATCATGTCTGCATGACTGCAGATATAGTTTTTCACTCCTCTTTCCCACTAAGTGCTGAGGCAGATTGTAAAATCGATACAGCCTCATCTCCATACCTCTCTTTTTTCAGCAGCTCCTGGCTGATGTGGACCAGCTGCCCAGAGGCATCATGGGACTTCTTGGTCATGGACTCCAGCTCTGTCTCCAAACGCACCTTCTCCTTGGCCATGGCCTCGACTTTCTTTTCCCCTGATCGGACTTTGCCCTCTAGTGCTGGTAGACGAGAAAGAAGGAGCAAGTTTGTTTTTTTTTCTGTGTGTTTGGCAGAATTTATAACGTTGTTATGTGTGTAAAACACCAAATAAATGTAGATGTAAGCATATTTAAGGTCATTTTTAAGTGTTTATGATGTTTATGAAGCATTAAGAACTTGTGTATAAACAGTTTTTATGCCTATAAATGAAGCACTGAAGTGTTATTTATTCAGAACTACTTAGTTTTCCATGACAGCTGAGGAAAAGTCAACAATTTGTATTATTTCAAAGATCGAGACTAAACCTTAAAACAGTTAGTGTGTTAGTTTCACATTCATCTGCTTAAGGGGGAATGTTCCACATGAAGCAATGGTGACATCACATGAGTTTGGCATTACAGTGTTCGCCATCTTCTTGTTTTGGAGCCAGAAGTGACCGTATTTGTATGAGGAGGTGGTGCTCCGGAGGAGGCTACACCTTTATCCTAAATGGATCTGATGAAAAGTTGTTAATCTAAGCCCGAAATTTAAATGAGTTGATCAGACATTGCTACATTTGTTAGAAAACCAGCCTCAGAATTTCAGCACAATGATTTTGATCACAATAGTAAAAGAACAATTTACAGAGCAAGTTATTTCATTTTCTTTTATGAAAGATGCTATAGTTACCATTATTAGAAAACGGATATTGATATTGATTTTGCTTTGATAATAAAAAGAACATTGTACGTACTGGACACTTTAGATGAATACTTTGCTTTGGTACACACTTTGGTAGCAAACTGTAGCCTACAGCACACCCTGCTCTATCATCTGTTTCACTATTTTACTTTATTTTCTAAATAAAAAATACCATAAAATGATGAACGTGACACCATCTGAAAGACGACTTCAAACTAGAGACTGAGACCATAAACTATTTACTCTTAACACAATCTGGCTTACTCCTCTATGCATCCAGCGGAGTCGACCTCTGCCGGCAGATTTTAAGCAATTGGAAGTTCTGCACTATTTATTATACAGTCTGTGGTGCTCACCTTAAATCTATGGGAGCATGAGCAGGATTTTGTTACATTACGACTGCTTTGAAAGCCAATCTCCACGGCTAAAGTGAGAACGGACGTCTCTGTGACTTTAAAGAACTAGTTCATGGTTTTACAAGTATGTCTTAAAACGATATGAACAGATTCAAAGTAAAATGTGTGCCAAAAAAAGCATTATAATGCCGTACCCCAACAAATGTCACGTCATCATGATAAAAAAATGGACATGCCATAGTCCTCTTCTATGTAAATAGTACCCCAAAGTTTATCTGCAGGAGTTATGATACTCTAAACTTGTGTTACTCTTTCTCCATTGCAATTCAGCAAACGATCACTATGAAGGGCAACACAAAGAGGACACTTCATGCCAAAAAATATCCTGGTACAAGCCTTTCGTCCCCCATCGTTTGCAATGGAAGCATGTCACGAAGTGAGCCCCCAACTTGAACCGTACTGATGAGGTTCACGGTTATCAGAACATTCAGATTTCATGTTGTGAAACCGTTCTTCCCTTTGTGCCCCATATTGTTCTATTCCTCCTTAAATTATTCAGACTTTTCTTCAAAGTGTGTCATTTTGATTATCTGAACTACATGAAGTGTGTTTGGGGTCCTTTTGATGTGATGGAACTTAAAGTTTTCAAAAAGACAGCCGGTCGACAGATTTCGCAGCGATGATCAAAGAATGTAACGGTGGAGATGAACACAATCCACCGTAGAGTGAGCTCAACACAAGCGGCGGAAAACGAAGTGAAGGCTGTAGACACATACAGGGGTGTACAAAGAGAGCAACACTGAGAGAATGACACTAATGAAGGTCATTATGTAAATATGACACAGATAACGAGTTTATATATTCAGAAATATGTCACATTTCCACCAAACCAAAACCTAAAGTGGCTCATGGGAGAGAAATGCTTTAGCCAAAAGCAATATTGGTGAGGGGAATGTGACAAGAGTGTTTACAAGCCCCCTACAGGCTACACAAAACTACATATTTTTATTAGCTCTGTTACTGTGTGTGTGAAGGCCTGATCTCTCGACAGAGATTCAAATATCCGAAGATGAAAAGCCTTCAAGAAAAAGACACGAGAGTTTGGAAAAGGTCGCCGACTGCTCCTGGACATGCTCTGGAAAATGACATTTACCTCCCATCTGAGATTTGAGGGCTTCAACCTGGGACGTGAGAGTCGAGACTTCTTTTTCCCTTTTCAACAACTTCTCCATTGTTTCTGAAGAAAAACAAAGCAACAGTTAAGCGTCTCGCTGGGAAATCAAAAAGCCACAAAGAATGTGTTACAGTTACTGTAGCAAGTCACTTAGCAAGAGATTGTATTATTGAACAGAGATAGAAGCCTTTCTCCAAATGTTAAGTCAAATCAACTTTGTATTTGTTCTTATGGATACCAAAATGTCAAAGAAAGGGCAACAAAGTGTCAAATATGGGACCCTGAAATGAGACCCGTGTCTGATTAAAAAGGCTCATTCTAAGGTAACAAAAACATCCAGATTCTTATTATACACTAATGAAAAAAAACATAATTATGAATATTATATTCCAATTTTGCCATATTCTGTAAATAAAGCTCAGAAAATCTGACACACTGGGTCTTTAATTTGTACAAAATCAAAGAGTAAAAATGACAATTTGCTGTTTTGGTTATGTGCTGGACTATTTCTTGGCCAAGTACACTTCCTGGAGTTGTCTCCACTGGTTACCTGGCAGCTGCTCAGAGACAATAACAGCCGTTTAGAGGTAGCGGTAGGTCAGTTTAGTTTTTTTAAAGAGAGCTACTGCTTTGAATTTATAAAGATTTAACAAAAAAAAAAAACGGAAACCAAAGAATTATGCCAACTAGCAAACTGAAAATGCATCTTCTCCTTTGAATGTGTTGCAGTTGACAACTTGAAGAAGACAAACTTGTGAATTTCTATCCAGTCCTCACCTGCATAAATAGACATTATAATTATATAAGCTCATATAACAGCACATAGCAGTATACATAAATACATGGAAAATAAATGAATGTTGATACCTTCAATGTTCTGTTTAAGCTTCATCTTCTCTTCTGAAATTTCGTTATCCTCTATGACCTGAAACAGGATCAAGTGTTAAGAGAGTTCAACTTCAATCAAATCGATGGCAGCATATTAAATCAGGTAGTGGATTCAGCCACTCACATTTGCATCATGGGATGTGTAGCGGTCTGCCTGGATTGCCTGGAGCTGGTTCGCCGTCACCCTCAGCTTCTCCTCCAGTTTCTGGATCTCTTCTTGGCTCTCTGCCTGTGCCTTCTGCAGGGCCTCATAGTCCATCATCTTCTTCTCTGACAGCTCCAGTCTCTCTCTCAGCTCCCCTGTGCTTTTGTCCTGCTCCATTTTAAGCTTCTCCATCTCCGCCAGCCTCTGCTCCGCCTTCTGTAGCTTATCCGTGACCTCCTCCAGGTCCTGCTTGCTGCTTTTGGCCTCCACCTCGGTCCTCCACGTCTGGCTGCCTTCAGCCAGCTGGTCTTTGGCCTCCTGAAGACGAGCGCAGAGGTCTTCACGTTCCTTGGTCAGGATTGCGGCTTCGATCTTATGTTTGGCCTTGAGATTCTCCATCTCCAGCTGGTGCTCCATCTTCAGGCCCTCCAGAGTGGCTCTCAGCTCCTGGGCGTCCTGCTCTTGGCCTGCAGGAGCAGCTTGATCACTGCTCAATTTGGCCTTCAGTTCTTCCAAACAACGCTGGTGGTTGCTCACTAAAGTGTCGAATTTATCCTGCAGATGAAAGTGAAAAGAATTATTAGGTTGTACTGTTGTTTTGATTGAAATCTCAACTCTCAATCATGTCCTTCTTGTTTGGTTTTCCTTGGTCCAAACTCTTTCTAGGCTTATGCTTTTCCACTCTGCTATGTGAAAAATTTTGTGGGAATCAGATGAATCCAAACTTTATGCCTTTTAAACCTCTTACCCATTCAGCGTTCATGACTTAGTGATTCACAGAACTATACTGAAGTGACCCTGCTACTGTTGCCAAAGTTCTTTGAACTTGCACTAAGTTAAGAATACCTTCCAGGTGTCCATCATTTCCATGTTTTCCTTGGCAGCCTGTTGGACTTTCTGCTTCATCTCACTGATCTCCTGGTTCTTATTATCCACCACCGCCTTCAGCGTGTCTATCTCCTGCTGGCACGCTGCTAATGCGGTCTCGTACTTCTCTTTAAGCGCGCTGCTCTCCTTGAAGTGCTCACGGCCCGCCGACACAAGCTGCTCGCGCAGGAGGAGGGTCTCCGGATGAGTGTCTGACCCCAGGGCGGCCTCGCTGTCGCCGGCTTGCTGTGAGCTCGTTTCGGATCCTCTGAGTTGAGCCTGGAGGTTCTCGATCTCGGCTCTCTGGCTGCTGAGTTCCTTCTCCAGCTGCATGATACGACTCTGCTCTTCAACTGTGGTTTGCTGACGAGAAAGAAGACACAACATCCGTCACTGCTGTTGAATTTGCTGATGATTACCATAGCAGAAAGGTGTCAGCCTTTCAAAAGAATGACCCTATTACTGTGACAGGTAGGGAGAACCTGCAACAGAATGATGTCATTCCAAAGAAAAGGTGACAAAAGTGAGCAGAAATCAGGCCTCAGGAAAAAAAAGGAAGAAACACCAGGAGGTCCTTGCAAGGATTGGAGATGATCAAGTGCATTCCAGTGAATATATAGTACAAATAAACTACATTGTGTGTGGACAGTGACAAATTGTGTAGAATTTTGGCTCCCTGCTGTAGTCCTTAGATACAATATGATACAAAGACTGAATAACTTCCATTTTCACAACACAACAGATTGTTTGGGCCGGGACTGCTTTTTGATGTACAGACACACAAAAAAAAAAAAACTTGCTGTCCTGCAGAGAGTATTGGAGCTGACAGCTGTATAAAGCACAGACTGACTAAGAGGATTTTTCACTCTTGCAACGTGAATGTGACTGAGGCTTCACCCGCAGTAGCTCAAGATTGTCTACGCTCTTATTTTTGTGACAGTTCATCCGCCATGTTCCATTAATATACGGCAAATGGCAAAGATCTAAAACTGTATTATATATCAAAGCGAGATGTGCGAATAAAATGTCAAAATACTTTTGGGGTACTTAAGGTTGAGGTTGTATGAGGTAATTATCCACAGTCAGTGTGTTATAGGCCGTAGATGGTGGTCAGCGTGCCCCCAGTTTGGAGTGGAGTGGACAGTGATCATGGCAAAGAAGTAGAGCTATGCACTGCTGTGGACAGGGTCAGCAGAAAAACATATTTTAGCTCACCTAAAAACAATCAATACCTGTGTACGTTATATTAAGAATTATATTTCTACTTTACCAGTCAATGGCTTTTTTTCTTTGGTACTGACTGTTGAACTTCCAACTGCGCTGTGTGATGTACAGTATTACACCGCTGATCAGATGTTTGGGTCCAAACAGTTGGGCTTATTCGTAGGAATATGGAAGTTCTAGTGCCAAAGAGCAAGGTAAAGTATTCTTAATGTAGTGTACACTTAAACAGGTATTGCTTTATTTGAGGTCACCACCATCTACTGTTGGTAATACACTGACTTTGGGTACAAGTAGCTCATAAAACCCCTCCTGACACTTTCCCTTTCAAGTTTTCTTTGGTCAATCGCCCACAAGCTGAAAACAAAATATCTCACAATTGTAATCAACTCTAATTGTTGATTACAGGCCTTTTTCACAGCAGTCATCTGGACATGAAATAGTAGGGTGAACACAGGTGTTACCAATGATATTAATTAAGGTACTAACCTTGATTAGTACCATTGGTAACACCTGTGTTCACCCTACTATTTCATGGCCAGATGACTGCTGTGAAAAAGGTCTGTTGATACAACTTTAGCTTTATGGGACTATAAGAGACTATAACATCATCATATTTCTAGACACCTGATATATCTTAAGTCCAATATCCAGTTTCCTTTTAGCTCTTTTTTTTGGTCTCCACCAACCCTAAAGTAGAAAACCTTTTTTAGCTGCTAAAGGGAGTGTTCAGTGGGCTTATCAGTGGGGTTTTCTGTCTAAAAACAGCTGCCTGTTTCTGCTGGAAATGATGGTAATTGGAGTTGTAACAGGGTAACAGGAGTTGAAAACAATTACCTAAGATGTGCTGAAAGTCGTCTGAATTACTCCTGACAAATCTTGCTGTTGCATTCCAGTCCAGCTTTTTTCTAGCAGCCCAAAAACTTAAAGTGCTTATTATTTTTGAGGAGTACCACCAAAGTGCTGGCACTACTAAAGATTCGCATTTCACAGGGGATCAAAAAGTTAAAATAAAGCATTTTATTATGACACTGCTGTCAACTTTTGAAAGTCGACAGTCCGCACTTAAACGTTAATCACTGTTATCATTTCGATCCAAAGTAAAAAGACTAAAAAGGAGCCAAAGGATCAATGTGTCACTTTCCAAATATTTGTGCAGCTCACTGTATGTGCAAAGAAGTGGAAGATGAGAGGAGAGCACAGCCATTCTCTGATCGTCTAGAAGCAGCCAAGCAAATATAATAAAGCAAACAGCAAACCTCCACGCAGTGACACTCCACACACACACACACACACACACACACACACAGACGCACACACACTACTGCAAACATCCTCTTCACACTTGTATCCAATTAAAACAAAAAGAAGATTAAGAAGGAGGATCCGCTGCACAGTGCACAGATGTTAATTTCAACCATCTGGGAAAACAATCCACCAGACCTCAGAGTTACTAGTTGATTCATATCAAAGACGTTGCCTGAATAGCGTTCAGATTACAGCACATCACACAGGAATAAAAGAGTAAAAAAAAAAAAAAAAGAGTCTATGCAAGGTTAATGTCCTTGAGAGCATCTGAAGTCGATTTGAAGTCAAGAATTGAGATAGCTCAGCAGCGGATCAAAGCCAAAACAAGATCAAATCTTTTTTTTCACCTTAGTTCTCTTACCCAACCTCAAGGATACTGCATCATGAGTGCATCTTCCCTGTTGGCAGAAGCAGACCTTACTGCATATAGGAATCCAGAGTCTGAAAGTGTTTTGTTATCTTCTGATGGTTTGGAAATTGAAAGTACACATGTGGTTTGATTTGTGATGCTGTGGTCTATTATTAAGGAGGCTTTCTCTCTGATGTGCAGTGCTGCATGTCAAAGTGGCATAAAGGACATCCTTTATTTCACTCCACAACTGGTGGTAAACGGACATCACCGCAACACCTTGTCTTGAAACGTTAATTTTAAGAATCGGTGATGAATCCCATTACGAAGTTAGCAATTTCTCACGTGTTACTAATTGTTTTACCGTGCAAAAAAGATTCATCTGCTTTCGCTGTACAGAGCTAAAAATAAGAGGAGGAGGAGGAGGAGGAGGAGGAGGGAGGGGGCGTTATTTCAGATATCATGTCCTGACATCTCAAAGTGCAGCTGGCAACTGATCCGAAAGCCAACCTCTAAATAAAAAAACGAACAATCGCGTTTGAAAAGAAAATATACACCAGTTACTGCAACAGAAGACATGATAAGCTGAAGCAGCTGACATTGTGTTTCCTGTCAGAGGCGAATGTCTCAGGGGGAAGCTCTGGGTCACCAGCGAGGAGCATTAATATTGTGATTCATTGTGAGGGAATGAAGGAATCAATAGTGTGTTGGATATCAGGTGCAACTTACTGACACTATTTCTGACATTGTTAGACATATATTTAAAAAAAAAGACAAGACTGGCAATATACTATATTTTTCTTATTGTCAACAAATCCCATGAAAACCAACAACGAACTGATCCGACTAGCAAGTTCTGTCTCTGTAAATAAACCCTGATATCTTATTGTTGTCCAAAAAACTGTTCAAGACATTGCTGACCCTAAATGTGTATAAATCAGCGACTGAAAATAAAAATAAAAAAATAGTCCCCAACAAATGGACCACTGTGCACTAATAACTATAATGCATTGAAAACTACAGTTCCCAGCTGTTTTAACAAACTGAACTGTTTTAAAAACTCAGTGTCTTCATAGGAAATTTGAAAGTATGAGGAGTGAACTGACACACTGATGATCTTTTCATGGGATTGGATGAATTAAGAAACACCAGCCTCATTCTTTGAACTGTAGTATTTTAATATCAACAGTTGTTTAATCTTCCAAGAAAACAAACTTTAATTAATTTCAAGCACTGATCGTATTTATGATGACTGATATACAGAATAGTATCTGTTGTATCAGGATTTTTCGCTCTATGTCTTGAACCAACAACTTACTTCCACTATGGATACTGTGGCATTAAAGGGATAGTTTGGCTTGTTTAAAGTGAGGTGGTATGAGGTCCATAGTCAGTGCTACAGTAGATGGCAGTCGACACACCAACAGTTTGGAGGCCCACCTAACTATATCAATATCAGTCTAGGTGTATGCGATATATATAATATTTTCACAGCTTTACCTTGGCACCATGCAGCTCTTTCTGACGGGAAACTGAAGAGTTTATATTGATCTGTGTTCTATTCAAAGCCACCAAACTATACTGACAAAAAACAGTCATTACTTCCCAGAACACGGGACTTGCTGGTCCACTGCTGCCTTGATCGCTTAATTTGATTGTGTTACTTCTGTGTTTTAACGTGTTAGTTCAGATCCAAATTAACGTTAGTTGCTGTGGATTAACGCAGTGAACTGGCAACCTCCATGTTATGCAAGATAACGAAATCTGGTAGATTTGTGTGGACCAATATAACCATTATTTTTTAGGTTTGCCTTCATTTAGGTGGTTAAAATATGCTTTGTTGCTGCCCCCATTCACAAGCAGTGCATTGTTTAGCTTCAGTGCTGGACCTGTCTGCTTCCCCAAACTGGAGGCATGCCAACCACAGTCTGCTGTAGGTACTACACTGACTATGAATCATACAACCCACCTTCAAAATAACCCGCCCTATCCCTTCAAACCACAGAATTTGCAGTTATTGGCTATAAAAGGAGGTGAGGCTCAGTGTAGTCAGAGGTTCCATATCACACCCATACCTGTTTGAGATTGCAAGTCAGACTGACCATGGTACATTTGGACACCAAATACAGGTGCAGTGTGACTCTAACCTGTGCATCTTGTGAGTTATGCTACTACCAACAAAGAAGCAAACAGAACCACACAGGACAGTGGCTACAGGCAGGGGGACGCGTGCTTTGTTTTTTTTTGTTGTTGTTTTTTTACCCTCCTCTTCTCTAATTCTTTCTGAAGCATCTCTGCTCTCGACTTTTCGAGGAGCAGACTCTGCTCGAGCTGTCGAATATGGGCATGTTCCAATTTCGTCTGAGTCTACAGAAAGACACAAAGAGAGAGACAGAGAGCAACAAAAGAGTGGCAGAAAAGAAGAGGAAAAGAAGGAAAGACTCAAAGGGAAAGAGACCCATATAAATTCAAGGGGAATGATGAAGATCAGAACATCAGTCAACATATGATGAGAGGGAAGCTCTATAGAAGGCAGCACTCAAACAGTGTAGACTCTGAAATGAGCTCATGAGGAGAAGATTTAGGTCGGTTCAGCTTCAGGACAACTCTGTAACATGTATAAGCATTTCAGTCTGCACTGTTCAGCTAGCCAGAGCCTTTGAAAGCCCTATTGATGAGTGTGCACTCTTATACAAGGTATTATGGTAAAAGTAACCAACCAGTTTAATGATGAACATTCCCAAACTTTACATTTTACTCTCCTCAACATTATTAGCTAAGCTAAAATTTCTCAGTAAGTTAATCAGTTATGTGAGTTATCACCCCGCACATCCACAGAACCGTTATTTTCGTTATCTGCCGATCATAAGATCACTGTTTCGAAAACTCATGGTGACATCCTTAAATGTCTTGTTTTGTTTTTAATAATCAGTTCAATGTCACAGCGGACTAAAGAAACCAGAAATTTCACATTTATTCACATTTGAAAATCTGAAGTCAGAAAATTTGGATGTTTTTCTTTTTTTAATCAATTGATAATCAAAATAGTTGGCTGACTCATTTAATGGTAAAAACTAATCAATAAATCAACTAATGGTTCTACCAGGAATGGTTTTGATTAAAGTGTATGTGGTGATATTGTTTTCTTTTTGTAAACAAACCCAATTTAAAGACCAAAACTAACGATGAATACGATTAACAAAAATTGTTTGATATAGTCTGGACTGAAAATAGTCCTAATAAATGCATTATTTACTCCTGTTTGAGTAACAATTTCTAAAAAATAAAAAAATAAATTACAGTGCCTAGCTGTTTCATAACATTATTTAGCCTTTTGTAGAATTTAAAGTATATATTTGTGACCATTTAAAGGATTTTAGCTGCATTAATGGTTTGGGTCTTTTCATGTGATTTGTTTACGAAGAGAAAATATCACCAGCCGCGTCCCTTTATCCATTTTATCCACTTCTTTGGGAAAAGATGTCTTCCATGCAGTGTAGGAACATTATGCTAGATTAGAAAGAAGGCAGCTGTTGCATTAAAAGAAATCTGTATTTTCAAGTGCTAGTCTTGAGTCTTTTGTCACCATACGACAGACAGCGCAATCACAAATTGCATTTCTTGGTATATCCACTTGAAGGTTCAATGCAGGCACAGCCGGGACCATTTCCACAAATGAACAAATTGCATTTACCTTCTATTCAGGTTCCTTCTCAAGGGACACACAGGAGAGAGGACAGTACCTTATCTAATGGATTTCAGACTTTTCTGCATAGCTTAAAAATGAGGTACAAGTCATACCTGCATTGAAGTAAGCCATTTATCCACTTCATTTTAAATCCTCGCATTTCGCTTGACTTCTGCTCCCAAATACGCTGCGACTGAAAGCTCTCTTTTCATGAAACGTCTGTATTGCTGAGGTAAGCACGCGGTGTAATGACTGGCGTAGCTGTCAATCAACTGCTGAAAAGGGGGTTCAAGTCCAGATCATCGTCTGTGCTGAAGCTTCACCGAGCTCCTCATTTGAACTCCTCTCTTTAAACCTGCTTTAAAATGTCTGCATGTGGTCTACGGGGCACATTGAGATGCACGCGCTCATCTTCATTATCATCTGTATAGACCATAGACTGTATATAAACACGGATGACATGACTACTGAGTGGAGACCGTTGTCCATCTTTATACACAGTCTATGGTCTAAACCCCTTACGCATCATCCTTCTACCTTCTCGGGGGTGCAGAACAAGAACGATACTGGTATGCAGAAGCACATACATCCCATTATTGATACAGTGTGTAGGTATTCATAATGCTCATAAATACCTCCAGGTCTCCTTTGGTGATGGATTCCTCTTCTACTCTGAACTGGAGGTCCTCCACTTTCCTGTAAAACATTGCGAGACGTGGCACAGAGGATGAAAACGTCAAAGGATCACAGACTTGCAACTGTGCAGCGTTTAACTCACACTGCGAATGATCAGGTCCAATGTAGTGAACTAAAGCCATACGGACCATGATCTCTTTACTTGCTCCGTGTGCAAACGTGGCTACATACTGATCTGTCCATTTTTGTACAGTAGAAATAACAAATATATGTAGAATTTAACATCTGTGTGTTATGAGTGTATCTGGAGCCATGAAGTTGTTTTTGGTTCTGTCCAAACTGAACAAAGTAAACACACCAACGAGTCTAAAATGGGCTCATTTACACAATCTGTGTAATTCGTTTAAACCACAGACAGGCAGAAATCTAAAAACCACAATTTCCGAGTTTAGTCAGAAATATGTGCTGAAACTATTTCTTGACAAACTTGACAATCTGTTTACCCATCTGCCCAGTGCTTGCGTGCAACGTCTCTGGCTATAGCACGGGTTGCCAAATTTGGTCAGTGAGCACCAAATCTGGCAACCAGACTATGACTGTGAAAACTACAAACTGCCATATCTATATTTCTGCTTATGTACTGATTAAACCAACAAGATATGTGTTAATGAGTGCAGCTTAGAGGTCTTGCTAGTCTTTTTTTCCCCACGATCAACATTCCAGGCTTTACTTTCTGTTCAATAGTGGAAACAGACAACTTTTCATTTGTGTGTTTTCCTCAACGCGGAGTTACTTTAAGGGGTTGAAACCAAGACCAAGACAGTTTATAGCCTACTTAGAGGCGAGCCGAGCCCCATGAGGAAATGATCATCACCACTTTGAAAAGAAGAGAAGAAGAAAGTTTGTTCATTGAAAAGCTAAACTGAAATTATCACAGTTTTATATTTGATTAGGGAACACGCAAATGCTCTCTAATAACATAGTTTGATTAGCGCTATTGCTTCGCACAGGCGAGTAAGTAACTACAGCATGCAGGTGGAGAGGGCAGTTACATTATCATCAGCAGGGAAAGAGTTTGTTCATTCATTTAGCCTAATCAAGCCTTCACTGCACAGTGAAAACGAGATTTACAGGGAACCAATCTAAACACTGATGGTGCCATTATTCTATAGCTGTTACACCGTGAGATAAGATAAGATACGTCACAGCAGCTTGTATACACAAGGTTGTTAAGAAGGAGTGAAGTCGGAGCTGTTTAAGGCCACCACGGTCTCTGCAGGAGGTGAGAGGAGTTGTTCATGATGGATGTCAGCTTTGCTAACGTCCCCCCACCTCCTCTATGTAGTCTAGGGAGCCGTCCAGAAGAGAGCTGGACCTCTTAACCAGTTTGTTGAGTCATTTCCTGTCTCTCTCTGCACCTTCCTCAGTTAACATTTACTTCATACTGATAAATTGTCTATTTCCACTTGAAGCCACAGTCTAAAGATGAACAATTTTGTCTTGAAAAAGCTAAAACATAGAATTGAATGTAATGATTTGTGGATATATTTTGCAGGTACTTCCAATTAAACCACTGAACAGTGATTTTCATTTAAATTTACCAGCGCCGTCAGATGAGAGTGCAGAAACCTACCTTTTCTCTTCTTCAAGCTGGTTGGCCAGCTCCAGTTTATCTTTCTCTGTGGTTGCCAACATGCCTTTGACTTGCTGGAGTGTGCCCTCGTTCTCTGTTACATACTGCGGACAGTAAGAGGAAGGTTTTTATGAAGCGTAACAAACAAAAAATAAGAACAGATTTATTGTTACGAACGATTTCACTCTGTTTCATACCTGCATGTGCTGCGCCTTTATAACATTCAGCTCCTTCTCCACCTCACAGATGTGGCTGGTGGCCTTGGCCATATCGGCCCGTTCCAGGTCCCTCTCGGCCAGCAGCTGCTCGATGTGCTGCTGCTTCTCCTTCAGGGCTTCCTGGAGCGCTGTGGTGCCTGAGATCTTACGGGCATAGCGCGACGATGTCTCCGTCAGCTGAAAAGGGAAAAAAGAACATAAAATATTAGGGTCGAGGAAAGGGTGAGAATGTAAAAGGTGTGAGGGGGAGAAATAAAAGAGCAAGCGGGTAGAGAGAGGTTGGAGAAAAGGTTATCAAAGGGTGAGAGGTTGTGGAGAGAAGGGGGGGGGGGGGGATCAAAGCGTTAGGAGAAAGTTAATCTTCACACATTCCCCTCAGATCACAAGATGAAACTACCTACGTCTTTGACATCAACCTTTATTTTCCCTGACATCATAATATGATCAGAAAAAAAGCTTTTTTTTCTGATCTCGACATGACCGCCTTTCTTCTGATCTCTAGTAATATTTAACCACGAGAGAACGGTTTCATGATCAAAAACATGCCTGTGGAATAACTTCCGTGAGGCTGACTGCACAATAGCTTTCATGTAAACAGAGCGTGATCACAAAAAGGAAAAGGTTATCATCCTCTAAGATAAAGCAAAGATTATTACATTGAAATTAACAGTTATTTCGCTGTACAAGACATAAAAAAATGAGAAATATCCAGCCTTCTGTCTGAGAAGACAAAGACTAAACACTGATTTTTTAGATTACTTAGACAATAGAATTGTAAGCTTTGGCTACATGAGGCTATCATGGCTAACTATATTATATAATTGCAGTATAACTATAGTTAAATTACTGGATATTAATATTTGGTCTAAATGTTGTTGGCCTAAAAGATGCAGCACTTTTTTTTAACCACTAGAGTGTACTCTTTGACAGGTTTCCTGCCTGACCTGTATGATCAGTTAATTTAGTAGTTTTTATTTTATAATACAAAGATTCTTCTTCTTCTTCTTCTTCAACAAGGACATGCTGGTTATAATAGTTCTAAATCATAATATACTGTGTATACTGATAATGTAAACATTTCACAAACAACCCTGAAGTGTAGCATTTCTGGTCCAGAGAGGTCATAAATTCTTAGTTTGTTTCAAGCAACTGTGTCACAAAGACTGAAGGGAAAAATGTATACTTTTGATGGATGATATTAATATTTCGCTGCCTTTATTTCCAAACGACAATAAATCTGAATATTTTGTGCGGCGTGATCAGCGTGATAATTCAGACTGGCTGCTCTCTGCTGACACCGTTGCCAACAATTAAGGAAAGTAAAAAGGGAGTGTCCTCCATCCGAGATCTGGCCATCAACCAGAGGCTAAAATCAATGCGAGATACCCCGATGTCCCATTCATTTGTTGCCAACCATTCCTGTGGATGTTAGTCTTAAAGACACAGCGTGTTGGGAACGAGCTACTTGAGTCTTCTTTCGGCTGCAGGTCTGGAGATTTGTCACAGAGGGACAAAATGCAAAGTCAGTGAATCAGAGCCACAAAATGCAAATTATTAACTGCTCAGCAGATAAGGGAGTATTTCAGTACAATGAAGCCATTCATCATCCTGCTGTTTGAAAGCTGCACACAGTGTTTCACCACATGAAGTCAAAAACTCACACTTTTCCACATTTACTGTCATCAGAAACTGTAATAGATAAATTATAAAAAAGATAGTAATAATAATAATTAACAGTTTAATAAGCTTCATTGGAATTTAAATATGTGGAATTTGAAAGGGTTATACTTTTTTTATTCATTAGAAAAATGGGAAATTGTAAAAGGCATAAATTGAAAGGCATATTAAAATATTGTTCCATAAAAATTAAATAAACAAATACACAGTACCAGTCAAAAGTTTGGACCACCTTTTCATCCAATGTTTTTCTAACTTTCTACAGTGTAGGTTAATACTAGACATCAAAACTATGAAATAATACAAATGGAATTATGCAGTAAACAAAAATAGCGCAAACAAAGCAGAATATGTTTTAGATTTTGGATTCTTCAAAGTTTACTTTTTTTTTTTTTGCTTTGATGACAGCTTTGCAGACTTTTGATATTCTATCAGTCAGCTTTATCCTGAGTGAGTTTTAACAGCTGTGCCCAAAAAGATAGGAACTGCTTGGGCCAAGAAGCACAAAGAATGAACCTCAGAGTGGAAATCTGTATTTTGGTCTGACTGAAGTCCAAACTTGAGATTTTTGGTTCTAACACGCTGTGTCTTTGTGAGACACAGAAAAAGTGAAAGGATGGTATCTGCATGTGTGGTTCCCACCGTGAGGCACGGAGGTGTTATGGTGACGGGTTGTTTTGCTAGTCACCATAGTTGGTGATTTATTCAAAATTCAAGGCACCTTTAATCATCATGGATACCATAGAATTCTTCAGTAACATGCCATTTATATATGAATATAAAACACATTGTACTTTGTTTAGATTTGTTTGTTTACCACATAATTTCATATGTGTTATTTCATAGTTTTAATGTTAATCTATAATGTAGAATATGTGTATCCAAACTTTTGGCTGGCACTGTGTCTTCAAGGGTAGAAGGACTTTATTTCTGTTATCAGGCCCCATATTTGCCATTTCAAGCCACTTTTATATTTTGTTTTATTTTCATGTTTCCCTGAAATTCTTGTTGTACTTTATGATATTAATTTTTATATGCACTAGTGAAGCACGTTGTAACTCTGGTTTTGAAAGGCCCTACAGAAATAAAGTTACTACTTACTCGCTTACTTTAAAGGAATAACTTTGGGTAATATGGTTCTTCAGTTTCTTGCAGAGAGTTAGACAAGAAGATTGATAACATGCTCATTCAGACGGATTTATCGATCTTCTCATCTAACTCTCTGCAAGAAATCAAGTAATGTTATTTCCCAAACGTTAAACAGCACATTACATCTCTGTTTGAACGGCCCCGCTGCTCTCAGTATGTACATAAAGCATACTGCTGACATCTTACCAGTCCAGCTCGGCTCGGTCGTCCACCCACGGAGGAGGCCACCGAGCTGACTGAACTGATGGAGGAGCTGCTGGGGCTGTGGGCCAGAGAGGAAACCCCCATGGCCACCCGCTTGCTCTTCTTAGCCTTGGCCGGGCTGGTGGAGGGGAAGCCGATGCGGATCACCTTATGGATCGGAGCAAACAGGCCAAATTTGGGAAGACACTGAAAGTATCTGCAGGAAGTGAATGAGAGAGAGAGAGAGAGAGAGAGAGAGAGAGAGAGAGAGAGAGAGAGAGAGAGAGAGAGAGAGAGAGGAGAACATCTTTATAATGATGTTACTTGAGGATTTTTTTTATAGAGTCCCTTTGTGTTTAGGTTTATTAGGTACATGACTAAGCATGGAAAGAAAAAATGCTGAAGGCATTTTGCAGGAAATAATGATCTTTTTCAGGCACAAATTTACCTTATGGGTTTTGTTGCATCACCAATTAAATTTCTAATCATTAAAACCAACTATAAAACTGTAAAACAAGTCCCAGCATGACAAGTGCAAGAAGGCTGGAGTGGGCTGCAGCATTACAGAGCAATAAACCAGTTCATAGGGTAATAAATTGTAAAAGATCCTGTTAATGCTTAGTCGATTAACTAATTAGTCATTCAACAGAAAATGAATTGGCCAATATTTTGATGATTTATTAAGGATTTACAGCTTTTCTTTGTCATATATGATCTTTGCATTGTATACTGACCATCAAAACGTTATTGGAATATGTCATTTTCAAATGTGGGAAATTGTGACGGGCATTTTTCACAATTAATCATTAAGAATTAATCAATGAATGAAAATAAGAGTTAGTTACAGAAGTACAAATCATTCATGGATCCACTGATTGGACTTCATGCTCAAAAAAAATTGATATATGGAGGGAAAAGAATGTGTGCTGTGCTAAAGCAGATGTCTGTGGATTTTGGGAGGTGAGAAATCATAAATTATATGATAAATGTGATAAATATGAAGCATAAAAACACACCCATTCAGTGGTGCAGACCAGCTCTGGGTTAGTGGGTCACAAACAGAGGATAGAAATAAGAACAAACAGATGGATACACAGGTCTCCCCTTCCTTTTAGGGGAAAAAGCAAAGGAATTTGGGGAGTTTGAAGCAGTGTGTGTGGGTGTGTGTGTACCTTGTACCAGCTACTGCACCATCATTCTTCCCCAGAGGCTCATCCAGCTCGACCCCACACCATTCACCCTTGGCGAAGTCTGTCTCTCCCATGTAGCGTATGACTCCCATCTTAGAGCCTCCGACCTGTAGCACACATGCACAAAGAAAAAAGTACATTTCAGTAAGAGGTGTGGAAGACTAATAGTATTAATAACATTATTAGCTGTCTTCATAGACCTCAATATACCATCATCAAACTGATTGTTTAGCTGGCATTTTGGGAAATATGTTCCTACTTCCAATATTTTGCTAAGCTAAGCTAAGCATCTGCTGACTCTAGTCTTATATTTTACAGAGACATATCGTGTAACTCTATCCCAGAAAGTAAAATATAATTTTGGAACATACGTTTATTTGTTTTTGTGAAGAGCTAGTTGAGAAGAGCAACACCGCTCTAATATCTGTGCTACAAGCTAAGCTACAGCCATCAGCTGGTTAGCTTAGCTTACCACAAAAACTGGAAAAAGGGGTTAGCCTGGCACTGTTCAACAGTTAACTTGTGGAAGTTACTGCTACCAGCCAAAAAATAGTCAATAGTAGCAAGGTATTCTGTATACCAGCACCTCTGAAGCTTATTAGAGACCTTTAGAGGTTCATGTATTTTTTAAACATGTGTCAGTCCACTCATATGACTATGAGACAGTCATAGGTTATTTCATTTCCAATTTACATTTAAATATGTGATTTAAAGACATAAGATTGACTACAGTTAAAGGCTGAAATGTCAGACGGGCTGTGCTAGTTATTTTCTTCATCATGGCCCAGTCACAGATGACCAACACAGAGTGAAGTTACTGCCCTTTGATTTGGTTTCATCCAAGTTTTGTAGTTATTACAAATTATTTCCAGTTTTCTCTCCTGTATTAGTTTACAGACTGTTCACTATATGCAACTTATGAATCATTTCACTACAGCACTGTGCAAGCAGCTGACAAAAGAAGGGATAAACATGTTTTTAAGACAATAAAGTTATTTATAACTGTGTGTCATTATTGTCTGAATCGAGGCTTCAGAGTAGTATTTCGACAAGGCTGCACCAAGAAATGCGAAATCCAATTCAAAGGGAAAAACATCTGTCCTTGGTGACATATTTAGGGTGCCACATAGTCACGTCTTGCTTCCCAATCAGGAATTTTGGTTTCCTGTTTGGAAGACGGTCCAAAACACACACTGTGCCACTTGGGTCAGCCAAAATGTGAAACTGACTAGTACAGCTGCTCAGTGTCTTTCACACATGGTGACCATATGTACGAGACATTTCAAAAACTCATCAACATATACAAACATCAAGCTGGTCACGGCTTCCTTAAATGGAAAAAACAGCTATAACAACAAGACTGAAATACCAAACCCACGGACCAAGCACTTTAATTACAGTTGACTTCTCTGATCATTTGTTTGTGACATTTTCCTCCAAAGAACAAAGTGTCCTTCCTTCATTCATTATAAATCAGCCAAACAACTACGTAGGGCTTATTTAGGGCTGCGACAAACAATTATTTTCATTTAATTAATCCCAGAGCAGAAGATCATGTCTTAAAAATGTTCTGTATCATCCAAACAATAGTCTAAAATCCAGTAATATCAATGGACCCACTTTTCACCAGCATCTCTACCTTTAACGATTAGGGTTTTCTCTACACTACCAGGCAGTTCTCAAGTTTATATGCACAATATAGAATGGGGAAAAGCTGTGTTTTAGCAACATTTCACTCAAGTATCATGACCTTCCTAAAAAAAGAAATACGTTTTCTGGAGTGTAACCAAGTCCCATATAAATATGGACTACTGGATTTAGTAGCTGATGTAACTGAGACATGGACAAACCAAAAGAAAAGGGTGTGGTGTGAGTCACTCTTCAGCTTTCTATTGTCAAATTAATATTCCACTCCTCTGACTTGTGCTCCTCCTAAACCGCTGAGGCCAAAGTCGAAAACGTGGCAAGAAGCACTGCGGTGTCACAAGACATTAAAATGAGATGGTCTGCTGTCAGCCGGGGCTGTGTGATGTCTCAGTGACTCAGTGTCAAAGCGCCAGCGGTGCTAAGACAGCCAGTCAGCACAGGCCCCATCTTGGCTCCTGTTATTGCCAATCTCATCTAAAAGCTGTACTCAAAAGGTGGTCAAGATAATTCCACAAGTGATAAGTCCCCACTCAAAGCACTGAATATAAAATGATAAGACATAAACCATCATCCTTGGTGAATTCATCATGATCACACTATGCATTAGAACCAAGAGAGTGTTTTTGTAGCCATGCTAGTTTTGGCTATGTTGGTCCGTCGGTCCAAACTGAAATATGTATTCATTGAATTGCCATGAAGTTTTGTGCAAACATTCATTGTCCTGTGAAATATCTACTTGATGGATTGGAAAATTTGGTAATGACATTCATGGTCTCCAGATGATATATCCTAATGACTTTTGTGATCTCTTGGCTTCTCTTTGTGGTTCTGAGCGAAATGACTCAAAAACTTTTGGATGGATTGCCATGACATTTGGTTCTCACATTCATGCACACTAAACTAAGGTGTGGTGAACATTACATCTGCTTAGCATCAGCATCTTAGCATTGTAACAATCTCTGAGCCGGTGACTGGCGACGATTTAGCCTCTGGGGGCAACAGCTAACGTTTTGAGGCTATCCAAAGAGATATCTGGAAAATGGATAACACATATCCGGGCCATGACTTCCTCTGCAGACAGATTAGCAACTTGATACACAACTATGATGAGACATATTTCATCAAAATTCTATAAACTGATATTGATACTGATACTGAGATTTTTAAAAAAAAGCTAATATAGACGATAGCTGATGGGTTCCAAGATGCATTTTGACCATTGTGTTCCACCTCTTTTGCTCTCTATGTGGACTGTTTACCTGACTTCAAATAAAAAACAGAATGTTTCCAACGTCCCTACCTACCATCCATCTACAATCGTCATTGTGAAATTGTTAGCATCTAATATTTGCATGTAGCACCCTGACAGAGGTCCTTAGCATGTTCTTGTTACTTATAACACAGCTATAAGGATTCATGTAGCGAAATGTAAGACTTGTTTTGAAGCTTTTGTAAGTGAATGTAATGAAAAAGAATCTCTTGTATCCATTACATGGCTCATACTGCATGAAATTAAATTTGGAAAAGGGATCATTTGTTCTTTTTGAGGCTGCAACACGATATGTTTAAACGTATCTCTTATCCTCTTTAATAAAATAATTCAGACTCCATGACCTCCAAATTGTTACTACTACAACTGTGTCATGCTTAAGGGACAATTTCACTGACTAGAGGCCATGTGAGTGGCTTTCAAGATATCCAGAAAAACCACCAGCCACATCACATGCAATTTTACTGCAAGGAAACACTAATTTAACCTCTACTGAACTCTCCAGTAGCAAAGATGGCCTCTGGTTAAATACTAAGCAGAGGAAAAGGCAGGTCGGTGCTTCCTGTGGATGCTCAGACATCAAACGTGTAAAGGCAAATGGAGACAGTAACCATGTGTTTAGCCTCTGAACATGTTGGGAAACATTTCTGAACTTAATTTTTTTTTTTAAATCCTGAGTTACCATCGTCTTGATGCAGTCTCTAAATGGCTGCTATTTAGCCACCAACACACACACACACATCGACAAAGTCTGAATTTAGTTAAATATTACTTTTCCGCCAGAGGCTGGACACTACTGCTTAAATATGCCTCCAGTTCAACAATGTGTGAAAACAGCGTGTCCTACTGCTGCTACTATCACATAATTCAATACCTTGCTGAGGAAAATAGCCTTTGCTTTGCGTAATCTGAGTTTCACACTTTGTGCTCATTTCAACAAATTTTGGCGGCGGTGTTGTATTTCCAACAAGAGAGAGGGGCGTGAGACAATTGGATGGCAGCACGTCCAAGTCCCCGCAGTAAGATAGATAGATTACACGGGAGAGGCTTAGGAAATAGATGGATTCACTGATCAATGTGTCAGCAGTGGTCTCTCCTCTCTTAAGTGCTGAAAGTAATCCGGAGTGATTTACAATATTGACCAGGAGGAATGCTTCTGGAGCTGCCTGTTTCCAACAGCACAGAATCTGATGCAACTATCCCCTGTGCCTATCAGTTAATGGAAAGCAATGTGACCCAGGACCAATAATTGTATGCAGTGAACATTATATACGCTGATAGGGGGGATGAGAAAATAAAAAAGTAAAAACAGGGAAGAGAAATGTTCTTTCCTAGCTTTGACATGCTAAATAACCACCATCTTTTGGTTGGGCAAGGCATAATGGTACCAAATTCTAATAGACAGAATAAGGAAAAGCAGAACTTTTCCTTTGGGGATAAACATTGTATCACATTACACTGCATGAATCCATATTTATTGAGGGCTTCATGAAACCGTAATTAGCCATCCACAGGGAGCTTAAAAGATCACTTCCAGCTACTCTGGATTATGTTAGATATTTAAGATATTTAAGGAAAATCTATTTAAATTGTAATTTCCAGATTTGCACAAATAGTGAAATTATAGATGTTAGATGAAAATATCAAGCACAGATTTTGGGCAACTGATGATACCCAAGGTTCCCATTAAGGCATTTGCGTAAATTTCCATGACACAATGTCTTTGCTGATGTGAACAGTTTCTGTAACAAATAGGTTAAAGAAAAGATTCCCCTATACTCATTGATAATATAATTAGTGGACAGAGTTTCCAAGTCTGAAGTAAAGCCAAATACGGAAGTGTCTCAAATCTGCATTCTCTCTAATGGCCAGTAGAGGACGGCTCCAATGGCTGCAACAAAAAAGTCTGATTGTATTGAGCCTAATGGAGAAATGACCATACAGCTCACTTGATTTACTACCTAAATACCGAAAACAGTTTCTTCATGTGTTTGATGATCTCAATCTGTAGTAGTCTTCTTTCATACAGCATGATGTTCATTTTGTAAATTATGGCATTCAGAGTAAAATAGATAAGATAAAAGGGGGTATTCTTTAAGGCGTAGCTACATTGTGATTGGCAAGTCATTCTCAGTGAGTCCATCCAGCGCAACACTCAGCTAAAACTGTCAAACTAGCTGATCAAATATGAATAAATATTCCATTACTATATTGCTCCAAAAAACCAAGATGGCATTGTCCATAATGCCTCCAAATAACATTTCTACAGCCTTTTGATATTCCCTTGCCCTGTCAGATATATTTTAAACTTCTGTTAATTTTTTTAATTGAATGACACTCTATATAATGCACTATTTGTCATCCATAACAAAATTACTCACCAAAACTCGATCTCCGACTCGAAGATCCTTATCCCCTCCTTTCTTAACCGAACCGCTGTCAGACATGTTGGACCCCGACTCATTGCCTGTTTTCACTGCACTGTTGAGCAGACCCTCTCTGAGTGGCACCACCACCCGCTGGCCAGGGGGGGCACCACTGCCACCTTGCTGAGTCTGATTCTGGGCAGAGAGTGAGTCAGTGGAGTGGCTGTCACTTCCCTCTCCGACCGGCTGTCGGGTGAGCTTCGAGGGTCGCGTGAAGATGCCCTGGAGGGGCTGGCATTCAAAGTAGCGCACTCCGCCCACTGAACCATCGTTTTTGCCAACTAGGTCATTCAGTATTACGCCTGCCCACTGTCCGGGGGCAAACTGGGTCTCCCCCAGGTAGGCAATAGCTCCTGGTTTGACGCCGTTGACCCAGACTTGTTCGCCGACTGTGTAATCCCCCAAAACATCGTCGCCCTCTTCGGAGATTTTTGTTGGTGTGGTGGGCTTGAGTGGACAATCTGGTGAAAAAGAACAACATTATATATTATTTGCCATGTTGTAGAGCAGCACAAGTGTTCATATAATACTCAGTACTTCTTATTGTAATGATTGCTAACACCCTCCTCATTGGAGGGTCAAGTTGTAAACACTGCATACATTGTAAGAACATCCTCATTCACAGTCTAGCAGTATCGCCTTCGCACTATTCATCCTATTTGACCGTGTCACGCTGGCAAAAAAAAAGGAAAACTTCTCGTGTGGCAGCATCCTGAACAGTTTGTGCAAAATTAGGCGTTACTCTAATTCCTCCCGAAAAGTAGGTCAGAGAAACGGTATCTGTGATTTGCCGGTGATTAACCCTGCCTGTGATATCGCCCGTTTGACACATCGATGAGCTGGGCGCTCTGGTTTTTTCCACAGCAGCCTGTAAACTGAGCAGGGCACCATTAGCACGCGGTCTACTGCACCGCACTGCCAGTAAAAGTCTGTGTTTATCTGTATGTGTGTGTGTGCAGGAATGGTTGGTGCCAGGGCTGTCTCCTCGACACCCTGAGAGAGGGCCTGGGGCTCCGTGGGCCCCAGTGGTTGTACTTTATGCCTCAATTGCTGCCATATGTTGTGATGTGAGATGCATTCGTCACAAATGCAAATGGATACGACTTCAAAGAGATTTTGAGTTGATAATAGATTTAAAGTTTTGAGAAATGTGCTGCTTCCGGGTGTTTATTTTGGGGAAAACTGTTCTTGTTGGTCTTAAGTGATTATCTTTAAGATGAACTGCCCAACTGCAATATGCTGCAGGTGTTTAGGGGAGACATTTGAAGCCTCTTTAAAGGTTTAGTCCATTTGCTTGTGTCCGTATGTGGAGTAAAGTTTGTTCTTTGCTGCATTTGGCACTTAAAACATGACATAAATCAGCGGTGCAAAAGATATTGGCAATCCTAACATTGGGAGCACTCAGGTCCCTCGTTAGTCAGTAAAGTGTCAAATTGAATGCTGCTCAGGGCAAACTGTCAAATAACATCATCATCAGCCATAACTCACTCTGTGATTGACCCATATTTCAGAGTTCTGTGCAGCTGGAACCACAGCTGGATTATGAACTCCAGCCAAAGAAACCTTCCTGCTAACAAGGTCATGGTCCAACATGTTTTGGTCTGTTGCTATCCTTACCTAACTGTTTAACAAGCAACCACTACTGGCACAGTTTTACAGCATTTATTTTACTGACATTGGCTGAACTCACTCCCTCTTTACCACCTACTGCACTACACATAATCTAGTGCAGACAGACAGGAAATTGGGATGAGAGAAGGGAGGTGACATGCAGCAAAGGGCCACAGGTCAGTATTGAAACTTGGCCACTGTGGTAAGGATTTAAGGCCTTGACCAGGTGAGCTACTGGAGCTCCCCAATGCACCACATTTTATAGAAGTTAAAATGACAAGGTATGTTTGGTTAAAAGTAGTGCATTAATTATGTAGTATGTCAGTATCAGGAGCAAAGGATGACTGTAGCATAAAAAGCGACAAAGTCCATGAAGGGACGAAGAGGTAGGGGTGGATGGACTTCATTTCCCGTGTGAAACCAAGTTATTTCAACCCAAACCATGATTTCTTTCTCTCACATTCTTAAATATCCCATGATTGTGACAGGAAACGTAAATATGAATCTACCACGTGCAGAACCAATCTCTATTAATTAGGCCCTGCAACACGTCCACAACTAAAGTTGAAAATTACAGTTGATGACTCAACGGCTGCTAGAGATGACGCAAACTGATGATGATTAGTAAGTGTCCGAAATCTCAGTTTACCGCTCACTATTATTGAGTAAATCATTGAGCCAACTCAAGCGCAACAGCTTCCAATAAAAAAAAAAACTTCAAAAGAAATCCGCTGTCTTCAACATCTATTTGAAGTGTGTTTAGCCCGTTGCATCACTCTGCACCTACATGCACATTGAGGGCAGAAGGCATACAATTATTTTTTTGTAAGGAACACATCGGACCAACCAGCGTAACATGTGATCATGGCCAGCAGACCCAGGGTAGCGTTTAAAAACCTAACCCATGATTTTGGGTTGCTGAGGCAACAGGAGAGCGAGGGTAAAAGGATCCTTCGGCAGAAGGAAGACTAGAAACACAGCCCTTACTTTCACTATTGTGCTTGGCCACCTCCCACCACCATCTGAATCCCACTATTCATCGGCTCCGCACAATGAAACCTCCACAGCTTTCTCCCATCCCTCCTCCTCCTCCTCCTCCCCCCAATTACCACCCCCCCCCTCTCCCCTCCATCTCTCCCCACTTTGGCTACACACACACACACACACACACACCTCTTTCTCTGGCCTCTTTAACTCTGCTTATTTATGATCATTTTCCACAATGGCTATCATCTTCCTCCAACTTGTTCCTTTTGGTTTAAATCGGGCTTAGTCGAGGCCGATTCTGTGTCGTTGTCTGCAGCAGTGGTCGCGGCAGCTGGCTGAGCAGAACAGACTAACAGATGGAGGGGGTTGAGCTTCAATGTTTTTGACTTTTGGTCAGTCTCTTGCTTTCAAATGTACAGTATTTCATTTTTGCACGTTAAGGGAATGCGCGGCTAAAGCGTGAAGTCCGACATTTGACTGAAAAACACAAACATTTAAGAAGTTTATTATCTTCTTAAATCACATCTGATCTCTAATTTTCAGTCAATCCATTTTGACATATGTAGACGTAGATGCAAAGATGCATTAATACAGGGCGTATACATCCCAATCTTTAAGTGTTAAATGGTAGCAGAATCATTTATTTTGGTACATCCTTGCATTTGATTCGTTTAGCTTCATGCTGCCAGAATATCTAGTTCTTCATGTGAACTCACATGCTTTGATAGTTTGTTTGCAGAGCAGAGATGAAAGCAATGGGAAGGACGGTTGCATATTAGTGGTAGAGCAAGCGAGAGGGGACAAAACAGAGCATCATTCTGCATTGTGATATATGTTCACTGACGGTTAACAGGCCAGTTAGGACAGTTAACTTTGCTTTTGGGGAATGACGTTGGAGTTTTCCAACAAAGCACGCTGTCTCGGAAGAGGATATAAAACTGATAAACAGCTCCAATATAGGGATTTGATTTATCTAGAAGGACTACACTGTCCTCTTCATTCACACTCACACAACAATGCCAGTCACCGGCTTTGATGTCAGTGAACTGCAAGTTTTAGAACCACTGCTGCTATCAAGCAATTATGCGGGTCTTCACATCTTACCAGGTAACCCAGCATTTAACTGTGAAATAACTATTATGGGACACACACAAAAGACATTGGAGGATCCAACTGTGGTTTTGGGTGTTTCTCATAAGGTAGTTAAGGTAAGGTAGTCCCTTTAATATCACTGGGTGTGTCCGGCCATTGTAGGCAATGCTGCAAATAAATGAGCAGGTCTGCTTTACTGTGTGTAAATATTGGGTTTACAGGACTCTTTGATTTGTTAGGTTTCATTTAGTGGAGTAGAGATTTCCTTCTGTTGGGCTAAATCAATTTAATTTCACTATAGTACAATCAAAATTTTAATTTTAAATTCTATATACCTTGATTGAAGAGTTTATCCACCCACCCGAGAACTGTTCAGTTTGTTTGTTTGTTTGCTTTTAGATGCTGCACAAGAAAGAATTAACACTTTACTGAAATGCGAAATGAATTTTCCTCTGGTTTATATGCATGCAATCGTTTTATTAACATTTGTTATGCTTAATGTGCACTTTCTACAAAAGGACTTCATTTATGTCAGGAAGCATGTCAAATCAAATCAAATTTAACCTGCTGTCACAAAATAATGGTTAGGTTGTCTAAGGTACAAACCATTCACCCTGAATAGGGCTTCAACTAACGATTATTTTCAGTCTGGAAAGATATTTAGTTTAATATGCAGCCTCTGACCTTATCTGCAAGTCATCGACCTCTCTGCCATCTTGAATCTAAATCTGCTCTATCTAAATTGACGTAGAACCCATCGTTAAGGACAGTACTGTAGGCATACTGATCCGGTTGAAGTTAATCCTAATGTGTGTTAACAATGGA
The DNA here is from genome assembly GCA_028641955.1 of Protonibea diacanthus. Taxonomy (NCBI): domain Eukaryota; kingdom Metazoa; phylum Chordata; class Actinopteri; family Sciaenidae; genus Protonibea; species Protonibea diacanthus. The sequence goes on from CM053990.1 coordinate 15,718,589, forward strand.
TCAAAGAAGCATGTGTAATGTAAACATGGCATCTCTTAATGACCCACAAAGGATTAAAACCTGACTCAGCAGTTCCCCTTTTAGCATCTTTCAGCTCGTGTTTTGTTTTTACGGCTGCAAATTTACTGATTTAGTTCACTCTCACCACTCTTGTCACCTTTTGTTTGCTGATCTAAATCTAAATCTTACACATTGGAACTTTAATGGAGGTTTGAATGACAAAAAACTGAACTCCAGAGAGTCAAACAAATAGTGGAAGCTGTATGCCTCCAAAAAGCAACAGCCTACGACTGTGACTGAAATATTTCTGCCTAGAATCTATCTTCCAAGGTCACGGGAGACGTGGCATCGCGAGAGGTGGCACCGCTCTGTTATTTTCACATCAGAAGCCGCTAGAAGGAAGGCTCCGCTACTTCCCTCTATCCACCCATTGACTACAGCTTTCTCTGGATGGTGAAGCAGTTCTTTAAATTCAGTGAAGTAAACTCTGCCAACTTTCGACACAGTGGCCTCTTCACACAATCTTCCCAGCTAAAACCAACAAACAGCCAGGTCAGTGTTATCTGGGGCAGGAAACTAATCCCTCCATCTACTCCCACAGCGTTCTGCAGCCAACTTGAATTAACAAGAGGGATATCATTGAAAATAATAAATCAGCCATGATAATCATTGATCCAAGGCATTAGTTTAGGGGTACTGGTAGGATATGTTTTACCTTTAGATGAAGTCAGGCTAGCAGTCCCCCCCTGTTTCCAGTCTCTATGCTAAGCTAAGCTAACTAGCTGCTGGCCAAGTTTATATTTACAGTGCATACATATAGTCAATATGCTTAAATTATCATCATAAACATATATTATTATATTATATTATACTTTCTTTCAAGATATCTCTGTTTATATTCTGACCGGTAACAACGAATCTACAATTCAGTTTTGAATCTGGAATGTAATATTCAGATATTTCTGTTAAATTATCAACTTAAATTCAATATACCTTCAATGTACTTCTGATTTCTGCCATCTTCAATTAGATGGTTGATTAAAAGATATCTTAAAAGATATCTTAATTATTAAAAGCCTAGTAAAATTTCAACTAAACATGTATGAAACTAGAGTTAAGACTCCATTTAAGACATTAGACATCATAGATATGCTTTAAAAGGTTATTTAGGGAAGCCATTTCATTCTTAAAATGTAATAATTACATAATTCCATTTTATATTTCAATTTCTAAATGACTTCTGGATATCTGTTACGTGAATGTCATTAGTCTAAAACAGCTAATGATAAAAGGGCCTGTGAGCAGAAAACACTACATTGGGAAATGAAAGCAAAGCTACGTGCTGACTGTGTATTTTTTCTTTTTTGGATAAACAGGATGTGAGCTAACTAATGAGTTCATGTATGGTACAAACAAACCACAGGCAAGTATTTAGACGAACGCTAGTCACATATGGACAGCTACCAAACAGCTGACGAGCCCTGGGCAACAAGCTTTTTTGGGGGGTATCGGTTGAGTTCAGGATGATTTCGGACACAAACTGAGCTGTTCTGAACTTCCACATAAGACTTGGATAAATAAACATGGATAAATGTATTCAAATGAATGAAAGGAAGCCACTTCTCATTCTTCACTCTAAATGTATATAAATATATATAATGTATATAAAAGTATATAAAAGGCTTTAACCAAAAGTTATGCTTTTGGTCGTGGATGAAACAGACCAGTTTTGTAAAACACATATTATCATTTCACCAGGCAAAGTAATGATACAGTTTTGTTAATATACAGTGTTTTCGTCATTTCTGGGAGGCTTGCACAAGTGTTCAAATGTCCTTCTCATCTAAAAACTGTCTTTAATTTAACATTAACAGCTTATAGAAGGAGTCTTCTTCTGTACAACTTGCCTGCCATTCAAAACTTAGAAAACCATTAGCCTAATATGAAATAACATTGCTGGCAGTCATCAGAAATGATGTAAGAGCAGTAAAGGAAACACTTCCTGTGTTGGAACAACTTAAATAGCAGCAGCTCTGTTTTTCCTCCCCTCGCTCTCGTGAAATTCCTCAGTCAACATGAACCATGACACACTTGTAGCTGCCTCTGATAAAAAAAAAAAAAAAAAGGCCTCACATACACACTGATGCTAATGAGAAACAAGCATACTATCAAGCCGGAGAAGGCCGGCTATTCTTCTGCTCTGCCAGCGGAGCTGTAATTTAGCAGAGGCAGAGCTAACGTGTGCGTGTAAAGCCGGTGGGACGGGGCTGTCATGTGAGCTATAACCAGGGAGGATAAACAGCACGGCAGCATTTCAGGGTGAGAACAGCTGTGATTACTTTTTGCAGACAGAGGTTGTAATTTTGATTCTGAATGCTTTTTTTTTTCCAGACATGTCTAATTTTGGGTCGTTTTTCAGTAGCTGCAAAGGTCAAAGTCGTGCAGGCGGTTTCAAGTCAGATTTTTGATAAAGGAGAATGGAGATACTCTATACTTCCCATCAAGAGATGAAAACCAACAGCCCGTCACTCAATACTTTACGACTTTCATAATGAAGAAATGAGGTCTGTGGCACAGAAGAATGAGATCATCTTTGAATACAAAGACAATACTTGCTTGAAATTGCAGTTTATTGGTGTTTTTGGTCGTTTCAATGAGACAAATATAGAATGTCACCACCCTTGTCTTTTACAGCTGTACTCTTCTCCATGTTCCTTTAACTATAATGAAGCTATATTGTATTTTTAGACTTTTGTGTTCCCTGGAGCTGGATGATAATGCTTCCAAGGGTTGTGTTTTGGCGCTGTGGCTGATAAAACATATTTCATTCTATGTGATGATCATCATATTAAAAACTGAAATGGTATTTCTCTTGGCAAATTCTTCCCTGTCACACTAAAAGCCCTATCCGAATATAATAAAATAGAAAAATAAATAAAAGCAGTAACAAACTCCAAACACTGATTATTACTGAAATTATCATCTTATGAAGTTGATATGCCACCAAACAGACACAGAGCAACTTGATTATCAGCAATTCTTCAGTCAAAATAGCTGTGAAAACCAAAACAATAAGCTGAAAGACACTAAAATAGTGTCTTAGTTAGTCTTAGATTAGTGCAGCTTTATAATCACCACGCAAGAGAAAAACTGCACAAAACCATCAAAGCAACAAACGAATAGTTACTATATTAGCCATAAAAAGAAAGTCTTCCTGGCTGAAACATTATTATCCCGTTAATATACGACAATATTCTTTATATTCTATTCTAACAGAACTTAAAGCACTAGCTGAACAGAGCACAGGTCCATTGAAATTTTTCATATTGTTCAAATCTTGAGGTGGTCGTCCAATCACAAGGGGTTGCTCTCTGTTTTGATTTGCCAGGAAAATATCTCCTGAACAACAGGACAGGAATTTCAGGTCATCCTAATTTTTACTACACACATAATGGACTGGACTGTTAAAATGTAGACTGATGAAAAAATCTGTTGCTTTTTTTTGCATTGCTGACATTGTCCGGACCTTAAAGACATTTTCTAATGTTCCTGTGCAATAAAGTGAGTAAACCCTGGTGAGTAAATATATGTAGTTTCTGCTGCAGAAGTTGCATTTGAGATCTCCAGATTAAGTTAAAGAAAACACCTCCCAGCTTCCATGTGTGTATCATCTAATGCAGCTGTGCTCCACTGAGTCATAAGATGAATAAAATCAGCTAAGCCACTTCCGGTGATGAGAAGAAATCACTGGAAGAAAATAAATCCCTTTTATTTTTCCACAGGGGTCAGAAGGAGGAAGTAACTTACTGTCTTTAGGGACGACTGGGCTGGATGTTCCACCCGCTGAGGTCCTTCCCACTGGGCTGGAATGTTTGGGCCCCCGGCCAGGGATTTTCAGTCCACTGGACTTGAGCATATTCATTCTACAGTAGCAGGGAGATGGCCCGGGACCTGAGAGCTCCTCCCTGGGTGATGAAGGCTTGTGGATCAGGCACTAGATGTGGGAGTGGTGGCTGTCGCTCTCCATGTTTAGCTGTTGGAGAATGAGAAAGGGGGGCATTTATAGGGTTATAAATGTGGGGATAATTAACAGAAATTGCAGGTAAATAAGCAGAATGAGGGGTGGTCTAAAAGATGCATGCAACAACCAAAAACTGTATGAATGGAGCAGACTGTTGACATTCAGTCTACAATAGAACAATGCAAAGGTATGTTTCCAAAACAGTTTTTGTGCAATTTCCAATCTTATCATGACTTGGAAACTATGTTTTGTGCATACTTTAGATCTGTGCAAGTATAAGCCTATAGGACTTCCCACTGAGGTGTGTTTTCTGGTCATTTTTCTGCCTTTTTTTTTCTCGTGAAAAACTTGATACTTCTTCCTTTTAAGGCTCTTGAAATCCTTCAAATGAAACAATGTGGGAAAGAAAGATCACCGTTGGGTTGCGGAATGACTGCTGGCTCCAAAAAAGGACAGAAAACGTAGCAAAAGGGTGGCAAGATAAGTAAAAAAAAAAAAAAAAATGTAAAGAAACCTCGGTCCTCGGATGTGACTGACAAAAAGCAGAGAATCATGGGATATGTTTACATTCAGGAATGGTGAAGCCCTCCCTCGCATTACCCCCCGAATGGACACCGATAATGACAAGCACTTATCCACTTATTTCTGGGTATGACTATGTTCACGCTTGTGTTGATGGCTGCTCATAACAGCAACCTGGAGCTTGTGCCTGTGCCGGCTTGATTCCAAAATAGTACTACCGCTGCTGCTGTTGTGCCCTTGAGCAAGGGAAGGAAGCCTTGAGCTGGAGCACCAAACTCCCACAGATGAAAGCTGACATGTTTAAAGTTAAGTTGTGACTTTGGCAATCCAACTGTAACCTATATGATTACAATAAGCCTGTTATTACAGTGATTACCATGAAGTACATGCAATATTATTATTATTATTAATAACACTCCACTGCTTCTTTCATGCTTCATTAAACTTATCATTTTCAACTGAGAAATAATATGACAGAGCCAATGTAGGCCGGTGCTCAAGTGGAGCATGGCCTACAAATCATGGCCCAAAAGCCATTAAGAAGATATAATGCTGTTATAGGCTACAATAAACAACACACATCTGGTTGAGGCTTTTAAACTAGACACTAGGCAGTTAGGGGAAGAAAGCGAGCATATTCCGGGCTTATTGATCATAATTCATGATATCCAATCTCATTCAGATCATTAAAATAAGAGCAATCCAGCCTATTAAACCTGTCGTGGATGATGCTATGACTGAAGTAAAAAAAAGAAAAGGCCTCTGAGTTTGGGCTTTTTCTTCATAAAAGGGCCTGGTTTCATTTTCATAATCGGCATCTGATCGCAGCCCAAAAAACACGGATGAAAGCATCGGGATGATAATGCGCACCTCAACAAAATGTAACACAACGCCAGTTTGATCTATTGTTGTAGCTACTGCGGCAACGTGGTCCAGACTGCCCTTCACTTTAAAACCCCCTCCTGAGTCTCCTCCCTGCACAAGACACAAAAGCATCTTATTATAATAATAATAATTAAAAAAATTTACTCACCTTTTCTGGTGTGAAATTAGAGCGTCCGATCAGTGTCCTGCCAACCGGCCCAACTTTCAATTTTCTTGCCAGGGAGGGGGAAAAAAAAGGGGGGGATTAGTGGTTGCCACTCCCTGGGATGCAAATATGGATGCTGAGCAGAAACTGAAAGGGAGAGTCAGCGTGGATCAAGCGGATGATGGCAACAACTGCACAGTGTCTGCGATAGACCTTTAGCAGTTAGCCTGCCGGTTCATTTTCTGTGCGGGGATGATAGCCGGAGAAGCTACCGAGGAGAAGCCGACATGTACCGCTGTGTTTAGCCGCCGAGCACTGGCACGCACGGTTTTCTAAGCGAAACGCAGCATCAGCAACACTCAAAAAGCAACTTTATCTTTTTTTTTTTTTTCCTGACGTCTTCCTCTCATTAAACTGGACTCCTCGGTTATATTTTGCCAGCTCCAGCTGTCGGTGTTCCCACAGTGGTGTGGATTTGTTGGGTTTTAGCACAGCCTCCCTGTGACTCAACCCACCGGCTAGACTGAACAAAGGGGCTGGGGAAGCAGCAGAGCCTCCTGGGGGTATGATGATGAGAGTGAACTACAAGTCTGAGCTCCGGCTCTCTCCGTGACGTACTCCGTTTGAAAGTATGGGGATTTAAACTGGCCCCGTGTTCGTGGGTCAAAATGGATGAGTCACAAAGCATGACTCAGCATCATTTCCTGTTATCGGTGTCGCTTTAGTGTATTCGGCGGCTATAAAATCAACAACAAAAAAAAAGGACATTTTTTGCTCAATAACATGCCACATTTATGACGAAGCTCCCTTGTGTTCCTTTATCCTGCATCTTTAACTGGAAAACATCTGGCACACCATCCATAAAAGTCAGAAAAATAACAAATTCAGAGCTTTTTAAAACAATATATGAAAGCCGAATTGAAGAGTGGTTTCTAATGTTTCATAATAAGAACTTAATTTCATAAAAGTACTCCTTTACTTTGGCCAATAATTAATTCACATTAAATAGAGAAAAATCTGAATGAAGTTTGGTGTAGGGTTCTCCTGAGACTGAAATATCTGAACCATACTGTATATATGTCATAATGATAGGGACAATTGTGAAGTTCATACTCAATAGACAGCACGTGAACCCGTATATGATACATATGCACGTGTGGGCGATTCATTCTCATATTTCTCTCATCCTGTGGGTTGGGCCAAACCCGTCCATATGGATCTCTTTTCCGGCTGGTTTATAAATCGTTTGGATTGGACAGTGGACACAAATGTCTGCAGTGGGGAACACTGTGATTGGTCAGTTTGTCTGCTACTAGGAGTGCCCCAGTTTGACAGCTGTGCCGCGAAATAGAGACCTTTGCTGTTAAACTGTACACTGACTTCACTAACTAACACCACCTCCTCCCCATGGTTTGCCCTGTCATGTGTTGTCTTTGTCTATGCCTGTATTGTTGCTCATTTAAAGGAATAATTCCAGATTTTTGGAGAATACAGTTATTTGCTTTGCAAATGGACGCAACGTTGTATAAAACTATTATACAACTATTTTTGCAATTTAGCACATTTACCACTGCTGAGCCTAGTTACATTGCCCGCTTGCTCAGCTCTGATTCTGGCACAACACCAGCTCCAGCTTCCTGTCTGCATCCCCCCTGCACCACAATCCAGAATACTCCCTCTTCCTGGTAGTTTAAAAGGCTTGAGGTACAAACACTAACATTTCACATAGCTGTGAAGTGAAGCCAATGCAGGAGTGCCAAAAACCTGCAGTTCATCAAACAGCCACTTGAGGCTGGCTGCAGAACAAGTCAATCTCCATAAGTCCCCATGTTAAAATGCAGCAGAAATACACATCTTTACAGCCTGGTACAAAATCAGGGATAATTTGGCATGCCTCAGGTCCACAGAGGATGCACATCTTTTCCAATAGTTGAAAGGTTCGACCAGCTAGCCAGTTAGCTTAGCATAGCATTAACACTTGAAACAGGGGGGAAACACTTAGAATGCCTCTACCTAAAAGTGACAAAATCAAGCATTTATGTAGCAGATATGGTGTCTAAAAACTTGCTTCAGAGTATACAGTGAGGCACATTCAACAGCTGGTACACTGCACTGTGTTGTAGTCCAACCACACAACACAAAGCTGGCACTTAGCAGGCGGGTCATGCCCATACAGTCCATTTAGCTGACAGAGGAGGGAACACAGAGGCTTTCTAACAACACAACCTCCTTTATCCTTGCAGGTGGTGACAATAGGCCTATACTTTGTACACACTGCTCTCAAATAAAGCAGTGGACATATAAAGAAGTATATTTGTATGAAAACTGTCACTTCTACTAGTAGCTATTGGATGGGAACGTAATGGTAACCTGGATTATCATAAATACAATAATTAATAAATAATGTTGGGGCTACTTGGAGCTTTTTGTTTGCTTAAGTTAAGTTTTGAACATTGGCTAGATTGTGAGTAATTTTTTTTTTGTCATATTTAACAGTGCAATATTTCCAGTGACCACCAGAGGTCACCAAAGCCATTTAAATAATTGAACTACAGCAGTACCCAATCCTAATATATTTTCTACAGGGACCCTTTTTCTATCATTTGTAAACTGGTGACCCGTGATATATTTAATTGATATTTCATAACCCCAACAGTGGACACAATAACTGTAGGAAACTTGTGTAAAATGAGTGATTTGGATGAATGTTGATGAAATTTTGAGCATAATATTTATTGTTTATATTGCATTGATATTTTTAGGAACTTATACATTTATACAATTCTGTCTTTGCATTGTTTTTTTTGTTTTTTTAAATGATTAACATACATATATTAGGTTCCATTTTGACAAATTCAAGTTTTATTCTCCCTGATGCTTAGACATTGTTATGTGAACTTTTTTGGTTGTTTCATCTCCACTTTTCTAATGCAGGGTGAAACTGTTTAGCAGAGAGTACTCTGAATACAGTTTGTTATTTATGTGAGACTTACTCATATTTTTTTTTTTACCTGTCACAGTTATTTCTGTGTGTGCTACACCTGAAGCCATATATGAGTAATGAGTTGAGGTGCTTCAGGTTTGGAGCTGACGCTGATGAAGAAATGGACCCATTTACAACAGAAATCCACAAGAAAACCTGATATTTCCACAAAGTGCATGTTCCTTATTGCTACTAAGATATCCACACTAGGCCTGCATTTTTTTCTAAAATATTTGAACATATTTGTAATTTGAAATATCTGATATATTCATATTAATACATTTACATTTGAAAACAGAACTGATTCAGTGAGGCTTTTCCATTTGATTTTGTTGACACCTGATACTGGGTACATGTTCATAAACATGCTGGATGTTATGTCAAAATGTTTGGAAATATATAAATGTTTATGTTGCATGTCACCGCTGTTGATGATTAAAAAACGTTTTGACTCATTATTGCCATCTAATGAGATGAGCCACAAGCTACATCCTTGTCCGCCCCAGAGAGCACCAGAGCTGTTCAAAACTCTTCAAGATCTCTTTTATTTTTGGTTTTCTGATGCCACAGATTCATTCCTAACAAACATATTAAACATGTCCAAACTCTTAGTTTGAACCTGAGCCTAACCCAAATCCCATAACGAGTGGCCCCAGGCCAGGATCTCATCTCAGCCCTCTAAGTCTGACCCAAAGCCCCTAACACTGGCTTTCCAGTTATGAGATAGCATCCAGCAAGCTCTAGCGGGGGCTCTCTACCGCTCTACCCTTTGGCTTTCAACCCTCCACAGGAGAACCAGAGGAAAACGTTGATGTGGTCCATTCCCATGAGCGAGTGCCCATTCTCAGCCAGTCTGGCCACATGGTGGCAACAGTCACCACTTTGATTCCAGCCGGCGACCTTTGTTTTGTGTCATACCCTCCTCTCTCTCCCTGTTTACTGTCTGTCTCTTCATCATGTCACAATCAAATGAAGACAAAAATGCCCCCAAAAAGTCCATATAAGATTATTCAAGCCAGTGAAAGTAGATGGATTTTCAGGCTCCATTTAAAGGTGTCAATAGTGTTTGCCTCTCTGATCAAGTGTGATAAATTATTCCACAGTAAAGGAGCTCAGAATGAAAATGCTCTCCACCTGTGGTTATTAATCTTCATGATATTTAGATAGCCTTGTCATCTGAGTGTATGTGGGGGAATATGGACTGAGAAGTTACAGAGATGACAACAACTGCAATCCAGATAGGTAGTTTTGTCAGTCATAAGCAGAGGCTTTCTAGCCTGAATGAAACGCAGCCAGTGAAGTGAGAACAAAATCTGTGTAATGGGTTCCAATTTTTTGGTTCCTGTAAGAATACTGGTACCTATGTAGCAGGAGCAGAGTGTGTCTTGAGGCCAGGCCTCAGTGATTACTGTACAAACTTTTATAACTTTATACACAGAACAGAACAGAAAATTCATTCAAACTCTTTTTGTTGAGAATATCTACTTTCCCTGATTTAAAAAACAGGCCTAAAACCAAGTACTGACTTTTTTTGTGTTTAAGAGCCAAGGTGAAAACTCTATGATCTCTAGAGTTTTGGTTTGCTGTTGCACAAATGAGCAATTACCTAGAAGTGCTTTGACTTTGACACTTGAAATATTTCTAGGGAGAACACAAGTGTCCTGGGGGAACACAAAAGTTTCTTGGATTCATGCAAAAAGTTTCTGGATGAAATGAGCTCAGAATGAAAATGCTCTCCATTTGCGGTTAATGATCTTAATGATAATTAGATCCTGTCCTGTTGAGTGTATATGGGACTGTAGACAGAAAAGATTCTCAGGGTAACGCAAATCCTTTCTTAGGGGAACCTAAATGTTTTTAGATGAAACACAAAAGTTTCTCAGGGGAACTCAAAAAGTTTTACAGGGTAAACTTTCTTGGGGGGAACGCAAAGGTTTCTTAGGGGAACGTAAGTGTTCCTCAAGGAAACACAAATGTTTGATAGGGAAACACAAAAGTTTCTCTTGGTGACGCAAAGGTTTGTTATGGGAACACAATCATTTCTCAGCGGAAAACAAAAGTTTTTTGTAGTAAGGGAAACGTTTCTCAAAAGAACACAGAAGTTGGTTGGGGTAATGCAAAAGTTTCTTGGGGGAGTGGAAGTGTTCCTCAAGGAAACACAAATGTTTGTTGGGGAAACGCAAAAGTTTCTCTCGGTGATGGAAAGGTTTCTTCGGGGAACACAATCATTTCTCAGTGGAAAACAAAAGTTTTTTGTAGTAAAGGAAATTTTCTTGGGTAACACAAACGTTTCTTGGGGTAACACAAACGTTTCTTGGGGTAACACAAACGTTTCTTGGGGTAACACAAACGTTTCTTGGGGGAGTGGAAGTGCTCCTCAAGGAAACACAAATGTTTGTTGGGGAAACACAAAGGTTTCTCTCAGTGACGCAAAGGTTTCTTAGGGGAACACAATCATTTCTCAGTGGAAAACAAACATTTCTTGGAGTAATGGGAGGTTTTCTTGGGGTAACACAAAAGTTTCTAGGGGAAAAGCAAAATTTCCTTGGGGGAGCACAAAAAATCTTTGTTTATTTTTCACCCATGAGGGGTAGGCAGGTGCATTTTGGACCAGTTGGAGTGTTTTTTTTGCTGCAGTGATGAAGACCTGAGAACATCATCTTACAATTCTTTTGTGGCAACAGTTTGTGTTTGGCCCTTTTGTTTTCCAACACAACAGCACAGAGCTAGCTCCCAAAAGATTTTTCTTTTCTTTCCAGTGTTGTGTAGAAGAACTTGATTGGCCACCACAGGGTCCTGTCCTCTGTCCCCCGCCCAGCAACAATGCTTGACTTCACTAATGTTCATGTGGCTGAATGAGCAAATCCCTGCAGCCAGGTTCCAAAGTCTTGTAGTAAGCTTTCCCAGAAGAATAGGGAGTGTTGCAAATCAATGCCCATGCTTTTAAAATGACACGTCCAATCACAATCACACTGGGGTATAATGTTCACATGTCCACATACTTACACATGCAAAATTACACCACCACAAGTTTCTCTAACTTTGATTGCTATGATGTTTTGTATGTTAGGTATAATTATACTCGTTCAGTCATAGTAACAACCCGCCACAGCAGCATAACAAAGGGTCTCTGGCTGACCTGAGCTGCTTCATTAATATGCAGTGTATCCAGATAATGCCCCTCTGTGATTTATAATAATGGCTCAGTGTTTCTGAGTGTGTGGACGTTGCCCTCTCAGTCCACTTCATGTAGGGGAAGTGACTGGATTACATGCTAATCCCATTATGATGCTGCAGTTATGTGAGGGCCGGTTGAAGGGATTAGAAACTAAAGGCTCCAGATTCAGGACAGGATCAGCAGCAAACTGGGTGACTGTAACTACTGACATGCAGACCCTAATGGGACATGTCAACAGTTTAGATGACACTGTGACCGACCGACGAGGGAGAGCGTGTCTGTTTATCTGTCATCTGGAGGCACACTGACATGGTATGTATGATTTTTTTTTTTATGATGCCATGTTTCTGTAGCTCTCAGCATCAGCACTCTCCAAATGGACAACCCAGCATACAATTGATGGATGGTGACACGCAGGAGGCAGCCAAATTTGCTGTCAGCTTAAATGAGCAGTAAATTCAGGATATGTTATGGCGGGGTAAAAACCGTTGGTGTATGGAGTCTGCATCAGAATGTGCCATCAAAATATTTATGGATATGTTTAATTGTAATCATTTATGGTAAAAAAAAAAAATAAAAAAAAAACAATTTTAAAAAATACAAATTGTTGAAATTAGATTGATGAAAAGTTAAATGATAATAATCCTGATTACATTACATTACATTTGCAAAAATAGAAATAAACATAACAATGTAGCAACAAGTGTTGCTACATTGTTATGTAGCAACACTTGTCAAAAACTGGCGAAAAGAGACAAAACACATCATAAAAGTTAAAGATAAATTTGACTGACACTTTGTCTATACAGCAGGTCTAGACTACAATCATAATAAAATTATTTAAAGACTCAACAATTCCCACCGTGAGCAAGCACTTGGTGAAGGTGGCAAGGAAAATTTTCCTTTCAGCTCATCAAGGGTTGGTTGGTCATCTGCCGCGACCAGCTGAGTTAAGGATGGGCGGGTGGACAGTAGTAATAACTTTAACTATAAACTTTAATGGAGGTATGGACGATAAACAACGATCACATTGTTTAATACTGTCTTTCTCCATCATCACGTGTCACACAGGGAGGAGGGATATGTCCTTGGTGACAGACCCAAAATAAAAGACAGAAATTAAACAAAACAATATAATTAAATAAAGATAAAAAATGAATTCAAAGCACTGAATCTCTCTTCATTCCTCATTCTTTTTGCTCCAGGCTGCTTTAGTCCACTGCTGATTTTAATTAAAAATACAAAAAAAAAAAAGAAAGAAGCAATTTTTAGGATTTCTGCAGACTTAACAAAGACCCAATACCATGAAAGGATTTCTGAGCTCTTTTCTTTTCATTACAGCAATATGACACATGCTGAATTAAACATTTTTTTTTTCACTCAAACTAATATCCTGAAATATTCATACTCTTACAGGCACCAGCTGAACGTCTCGTTCTTTTAGGACTGAGCCGCTTGTTTTTGGAGAAATGACCGATGAGGCAATGATTAACCCGGTTGGCACTGAGGATGCGTGTCACTGTCAGAGGTGTCATTGTGTGTCTGTGTGCACATGACAGGAGGTGAAGGTCTGGATGAAGGACAGAGATCACACACTTAAACAAAGACAGCAAGAGCATCTGACCCAGACAGAGACGAGAGACAACATGCAGGAGCACAGACTCTAACGGTGCCTATTGTCCTGCACTGTTTTAAGTGGATAGTCTTTTGCAACAGGCAGTATATCAAACTCAAAGGATTGTATTTCTTCTAAGCATTTGCTCTAAAAATGTTTTTTGGCTCGCTTGATTTCATTGCAGCCAGCACAGTATAAGTGCCATTTACAAGTATAGCAGCAGCACAACAACTGCGACTATGTCAAGGTCTGAGGAAGCAGTCAGAGTCTGACACAGCAAGCAAGAAAAAAAAAAGAAAGAACAATTTTTTTTTTTCGACTGGAGAAGCAAGAGCAGGTTCAACAGAAATACCAGTGGCTGTACATGCTGCAGGCTTCACCCTCTACCTCCACATATTCCCGCTCCACCTGCAACTTCAGCTCCTGCGGCAAACGAACATAATCACAATCTTCAACTAGTCCAGCGTCTGGCTCTTCAGTAACCTGCGGCACTCTCAGGTAATGTATGAAAGTGTGCTGCTTATGTGAGGGTATGTGTATGTGTGGTGTGTGTGTGTGTGTGTGTGTGTGGTGGAGGTACATCTTACTGTATTTTCAAGTGACAAGATGTTATGAGGTACACAATAATGTTAAGACCTTGTGGAAAAGGAATAATACAGTTATTCATTTAGAAAGATGGACATATTTGCATTGAAATGATGTACACGTTCCTACTATTTGGTGTCATTTCAGCATGTATTTCTATTAAAAATGCAAAACTTTCCATCATTTTATCACTTTGTCTGAAGGAGGGCTTGTTAAACTTTGAGAAAAATATATTGGTCCACCTCAAAATGCTATACTCTAAAAACATTGATCAAATTATTCGCATGTAACATTCTCATTTCCATTGACTAGGAATGATCAAGGCCAACAGCGCATTAATCTATGACCGTCCACTATATATGTCCGCATTACAACTGACCTATCTCACAATGTTAACCAAAGACAAAAAATAAATTAGCATATTGAAAATTTAATAGGTTCTTCCTTGGTCCGTGCAATGTCGTTCCACCAAGTCTCATGGAAATCGGGCCTGTAGTTAGCTAAAATGTCCTTTACTTGACCCTGCAAATGTAGTAAAGTAGAAGTTAGCATAAATAAACATTACCTTACAATACATGATCTATTTTAAAGCAAAATGTAATTTTAGACACATTTCTTTTAGAATAAAACTCAATTTTAATGGAATTAGACTTCACTTGTGAAGATATAGTGATATGGTTTTCTCTATTCACTCCCTGCAAGTGACTACAAACCACACACTAGTTGTGGAGCATTTTCTGGCTTTAGGGGATTGTTAGGACTTAGGACTTAGGAGGAGTGGTCACTGTTAACCTTAACCATTCAGTTTCTGCAGCACTCCATTAACTGAGTTTTTTGTTTGGAGTTAGTACCACATCACAGTTTGTACCAATAAGATTTAAATTAACCTCCATACTCCACCTACAACACAGAGATCACATCACTGTATGTTTTTTATATTTGTATAACCCAACTAGGGTGCTTTCTAAGTTGCACATTTGATTGGGTCATTCCAAAAGTGTTTCTTTATTATTCACTTACAGATACATACAGACACACATTCACACATAACCAGACAGTCTTATAGCTGAATTGTTCTGTCAAGATAAAGTGGACTAAAAGGAGTTAGGTCACTTAAAGTCTGTCTGCACTGCTTTTCTTTCATAGAGGTGTCTATTTTTTGTATTTTGTCCTTTCTCCACCTTGCTTTCTCTCTATTGAGTTATTCCTGCCTTCTTCTAGGGTCTGCATTACAATGTGCATTTGAACTAATCTGTCGAAAATATCTTATAAATATCCCCAAATAAATGCATATTAAATTAATCCTAAATATCTTAAATATCCTCAGCAATCACTGTATATGTCCCAGTAACAGGAGGAGACATTTTATACTTAAGTCAGCTATTACGACTCAGGTAATGAACAACAGGCTAATACGTGGAAGAAATTACAATCAGTTTGCAATCAGTTTGCTATAGATAAACATAACAGGGTGGATATTTTCAGAGAAATTGGAAACAAAGAGTTCCATTTCTCGTAGGTGGTTTCCCTCCAAAAATGTTTGCGTCTTCCCAAAAATATGCAACAATAATGACAAAGGACATGGTAGTTTAGCTTGTTTGCGCTAAAATCAAAGTCAGTATTTTAAATTTCATTAATCCTAGGTACGTATCATTGTGTTCTATTGTAAAGGGGTGTAAGACATGCTTTAATCAGCCCATTTTACATCATTACATGAAGTGTTAATTTGTCCACTATCCTCTTTGTACAACGTATTTTGAACTGAAAGGTACTGTGGTAGTATTTGTTGGGTTTGTTTTAATTAAATGTTAACTCGATCATTGCCAGATGGGTGGACTTTGGCACAAAGGACAACACAGTTGTCCTGGACACAAATGCCATCATCTTAACTGACGAAGCTGACAAAGCCTCAAACCAGTTGCTTGATCAGGTTAGCATTGAAGTTAGCATTTGGGAGTGCTGGTAATAGCTGCATGTATTAACCTACTTGACATAACAACATAACCAAGCCACCAGTTGCATGTTAAAGTTAGCACTGAAGTTAGCATTTGGGGGGCCTGTTATTCACTAAATTAGCCTCCAACAGTTTGCAAACTAACAAAGTCTCAAAAAAGTTGCTTATTCAGGTTAGCATTTAAGTTAGCATTTGGGGTACCTCACTAAATTAGCCTTAGCATAGCTTAACAGTTCGCAAAGGCAAAAACAGGTTAGGTTCAGGTTAGCTGACCAGAGGCTACAACTTCTGACAGTAACCTCAATTAAGAGAGAAATGTAAATTCATCAGACCATTTGGAAACTAACTGATATAAATATCACAGTGCAAATGTTCAGGCAATGCTATTTTTCTGGCGTGGTTTTAGTATCCCTTGGCTGACTCACCTGACATTGTCTGCACATTTATATCATCCAAGGGCAAATTAAGACAATATGAGTGCAGAGCTGGCTTTGTGAATGTTAAAAATGCTGTGGATTGACAATAAAGACTATTAAATTTGGCTTTAATCACCTTGAATGAATGTCTGCTATTTACAAGTCAGAAACTTTTACAGACACTCTGCCATGACTGTGGCAGAAATCCACCCATCTGCTACAGACAAATTATTCTTCAAAGGTTCAACAGGAACTGACCCTGCTGGATCACTTTGTTCATCTCCTCTCTGTGTTTGCTTTTGGGTCTCCTTCATCACAGGTGTTGCCATGGCATCAGCAGCTCTGGAGCTGATGGGCTTCTTCCTGGGCCTGCTGGGGATGCTGGGCACGCTGGTCGCTACCGTCCTGCCATACTGGCAGATTTCTGCCCACATCGGCTCCAACATTGTCACGGCCGTGGCAAACATGAGGGGTCTGTGGATGGAGTGTGTCTACCAGAGCACGGGAGCCTTCCAGTGTGAGACTTACAACTCCATGCTGGCCCTGCCTTCTGACTTACAGGCCTCTCGTGCCTTAATGGTCATCTCCCTTGTGTTGTCTGTCCTCGCCATTGCTGTGGCGGTCCCGGGAATGCAATGTACTATTTGCATGGACGGCACAGGTGCAGCTAAGAGTCGTGTGGCAGGCGCCGGTGGGGGCTTATTCCTTGCCGCAGGCTTCCTGGCACTCATACCTGTGGCGTGGACCACACACGAGGTGGTCCAGACCTTTTACCAACCGGCTTTACCAGCCAGCATGAAGTTTGAAATCGGGGAGTGTTTGTATGTTGGTCTGGCCTCTGCACTCATCTCCATGCTGGGAGGGGGACTGCTGTGTGTGTCATGCTGTGATGAGCAGGACGGTGGGCGTGGGAGGCGGCATGGTGGCGGGTATCCTTATCCAATAGGAGGTGGCATGGCGGGTACTGGACTACGGACAAGCTCACAGACCTACCGCAACCCCACACTGCAGGCAGGCAGCAGGGGGCAGACGTTGCTTCGTAGTACCAGTGGAAGCTCCCAGTTGAGTACACATGGAGTCCAAGGAGCCAAGAAGCCCACTGCGGCAGGATATGACATCACAGGATACGTCTAAGGTCACCGCCACTCCATCACACCTTTAAATGTGGTCTCTCAACAACTTACATTTGATTACATGTATTTATATGTCTTTAATCGAATGTTATCACTATGTGCTTGACGAAGACAAATGAAACGCACGGCATACAAATGTATGGGGAAGACATAAAGAAGATTTTTGTTAAATAAAGTGGAATTGTGGCGTACTGCAGACTGCAACAAACTATTTTACAGTGTTTTTCTCTGTAAATGTTTAATATTTTCCTAAGTGTAGGAAGTTGTACATTTTAATCACCTTGACTGAAACTCAGCTGTAATGTAGAGAAGCCACATAAATGTTCAAACTACACAGATGTGTTGAGGATTAACCCATTTTAAAATGTTTAAAACAAAGAACAACATGTTTGATAGGAAATGTACAGTGAACATACATTCCCAAAGATCCAGATTATTACATTATCTTGTCATGTTCTTTTTATACATCAAATAAACCAACGCATTGTTTTGTTTTTTTTCAATTTTATTTTGCTGCATGATCCATGCAGACATTAATTTTTATTTTAAGGAAAATGAAAATAAAGTTTAATTTACACATTACACATATGCAGTTGATGTTTGATGTGGACTCAAGGTGGATGGATTTCCTCTATGATGTTTTGATTATTTGCAACTTGACTTGACAGAAAATCAATGACTTCAGACTCAAATTTGAGGTTAAAGACTTGACTTTGGGAGTGCTGGTAATAGCTTGGGTGTTTCTGGGTGGAGTTTGCATGTTCTCCCCGTGTCTGCGTGGGTTCTCTCTGGGTACTCTGGCTTCCTCCCACAGTCCAAAAACATGCACTTAATAGGTTAATTGGTGACCCTAAATCGGTGTGAATGTGATTGTGTGAAATGTGTTTTACTATTTGGGCCAAAAAAATGAAAATTCTTTCTTCATTCTTACTATGTGACAGACAACAGAGAAGCTGCTCAGAAGAAATACATATAAATTCCATATTTGGGTGTCATAGCTACAGAAATATCAGAAAAGTATTTCCTTTCAGACATATAAGGTATAAACAAACATTAACTGGCACATGAAGGCTCTTTTACAGAGCAGCTGTTAATAAATAAAGGCTAATGCGAGTTTTTTTTTTTTTTTTTACAGCGTAGAATGAGAAAAAGATCACAGCCCTGAACTGAAGGCAAACAGAAGATGGACACAAACAAACCTTAAACAAACAAAGCCAAACTACTTTAGTCCGATCAATAAGCAGTTTTAGTTTGACTTTCAGGAGGATCGTGAGACCGCAAACTCACATGCTCACTGGGTCAATTTCCAATCATTAAATTGTGATAACACTCACACTTGAAAACTGTAAAAATGTACATTAGGTGATTGTTGGATCAGCGAGCAATCTGTGGTCTGGAGTTTTATCATGTCTGAGAGAAGTCTAGAGTTCAGAGTCTGACCATGTCATTTTACAAAGGTTGTTGGCGTTGTAGAACTCCATATAGTCAAGAGCTGTAGTCCTGTTTGGAAATTCAAACCTAAATAAAGTCAGTTATTTATATAGCACAACAAACAAGTTGATCCTGTGCTTTCCAGTCAAAAAAAAGGTGGATCTAATCAGGTACTGTAGACACAAAGAGAAACTGTAATCTGGTCAAGAACTGAACTCATTTAACCAAAGCACATTTGACCGAGAGAACGCCAGAGGTAAGTGGACACACATACATATACACACACAGTTTGAGAGTGTGGGAAAAACAAACACAATGTCAAAAACATACAGTAGATGATCCTGATCACCTTTTGTCAATGGTCTGTGCAAACAGCAGAGACACGTGAATGTTTTGCCTCTCCTCATGCATTGAGATCTTCAAAAACACTCAGTGAAACAAGATTTGAACTCTTACTTACAATGTTAGATTGAAGCTCTGTTTATCAGGGCTTTCAAAGAAATATAAAACACCCTACAGAAGTTATGTAACTGCAAAATAATAAACAATCATCACAATACTGTACATGACAAACACATTGAACATTCATAAAGATAAGGGAGACAAGTCCCATACGAATTTATGAGAAATGAACTGACAACTGGTGGAAGAAGTACTACAAGTAATCCGTAAATCCTGGATTGAAAAACAAACCCCCACTATTTCAAGTCAAAATGGTGACTGTTAAAAAGCTCTATATACTCAGTTACATTCCATTACTGTCCGTACTCGTACTTGTGTATTGAGAACAGCTGTGCTGGTTCGCTTGTTTGGTTCTTGCATGAAATCAATTTACGATCCGAGACCATGTGAACATGGTAACAGCAGCTTCCTGCAGTGACTCCAGCTGCAGATAGGAACAGGTGTGTTGGTGATGTTATAAATTACTGCTCAAGCTCAAAACAAGCCAAAAAAAAAAAAAAAAAAAATTCAGTGGTGTGGTCATGTTGGTGCTTCCATTAGGTTGACCTTTGCCACCAAAAAGGAGTATTCAACCAACAAATTAAGATAAATCATTCACCCAACAATTGATCCCTCAAATACTGACAAATTGCAACACCTGCACCATCAAGAAATCCACCATCCTGACCGTGAGCATCACTGTCTCGTACAGAAACAGCACCGAACAAGACTGCAAGGCCCGGCAAAGGGTGGTTTATTCAGCTGAACGCACAATAATTAGTGCTTTAGATTATACCAGATGCTGCAAAAATAAGGCTGGGAGAATCTTTAAGGATCCCAAGCACAGGGATAACAGCTTTTTATCCCTGCTACAATCAGGAAGAAAGTTCTGGATACGCCAGACCAGCACTGGTCTTGCACAGCAAAAGTGCATGCATACAGGTTTCATCGACCTAGGGCATCAACATCAGTGTGAGGACAGAAAATAAGATACAAAATGACATTTTATGTATGTTATGTCCTTGTAAACAAACTTTATTGAACACATGGATGCTGTTTTTTGGTCTCCTTTCAAAATAAGACTGACCTGTAACAAGTGAACGGCTCCATCTTGTGTCCAAAACAAGAATAACACTGAATCTTATGCATCTTATTACTGACCTTGATGACACACTGCAGTGGAACTGCATGGAACTGTGAGTCACTGTGGATCAACCTGAATGAAAACAGTCACACTCTGTATCTTTTGTAGTGTTTTTCTATCAAACAAATAAATCATGCACATTTATTCATGATATTGCATGCTGTAAGTACAGTACACGCCTGCATTTATTGATTATGTAATTAATATGATTCCGCTAGTATTATTTCATTTTTGGCACTATTTCTTTGTGTTTGTGTTTGCTTACATCATTACTGTTTAATCAGGATGACAATTATGAAGAACGAGCTACTGCAGCACCAAAAACCAGGCATTTATTAATATGAGACTGGCAAAGAAGACCACTTTTTAATCCAGAAAAAATAAATAATACACAAACACATCCATCTCAGTCTGTTATTCAGTAGGATCCATGTTGCTTTTTTTTATTTCTTCTCCTCTTGCATTTCCGTCTCTTTCTGTTTCTCCTCTTCCTGTTGCTGACGGCCAAACTCGACCACCAAAGGTTTCCCTAGTAACCGGTATGCATGGACCAACTGCAAGGCTCTCTGGGCTGTTTCAGCATCTGCCAAAAGCAAACAAACATGAATAGAAATCAATTAAATATATCATGTCTAATATTTACAGACCGTCATGATTAACAGTTCTCTGGTCAATGCAACAAACAGCTTCTCACCTTGCAGAGTGATGAAGGCCTGACCCTTCATCCTTCCGGTCAGCAGGCGGTAAATGACCGGAGGCCCGTTCTCCTGCTCGAACCTGGAGAACAGCGCCACCAGCTGGGACACTGATGCCTGTGCGCTCAGGTTCTTTACACACAGCACCTAAAGTGAGATGCACAAAAAAACCCCCCAAAGATTTAAATTTAAAATTTAAATTCTTTGGAGCAGCTGCCTTTGAGATTCTGTAGGAATTTCACCAATGAATAATCACTCATCAGTGATCATTAATCATCAAAATAAATCGGCGCAGTAAAAAATTGCTTATTCTCCCTGAGAAAATAATTCTATAATTAGGTGAAGACAAGATGTTCAGCCGACTCTCCAACACTTTTAAAGACACTAAGTAAACTTTCTGATCTGATGTTATCTGCATGTGTGGTTCCCACCATGAAGCACGCAGGAGGAGGTGTGATGCTGTTTGGGTGCTTTGCTGGTGACACTGTTGGTGATTCATTCAACATTCAAGGCACATTGAACCAGCATGGCTACCACAGCATTCTGCAGTGACAGGCCATCCCTTCTGGTTTGACTTAGTGGGAACATCATTTGTTTTTGAACAGGACAATGACCTAAAACACACCTCCAAGTTGTGTAAGGTATTTGACCAAGAAGGAGAGTGATGGAGTGCTGCATCCAAAATTACCCGACCTAAACCCACTTGAGATGGTTTGGGATGAGTAGACTGACAGTACCAAACACTTTGTGACTAGTACATGAAGGTGATACCTTAGAAGGTTGTCCCGGCTGGTAGTTTCGGAACCTCTGGATGCTTCGGATCCCTTCTTCAGATTCACGGTTCTTCAGGATTTCTTCATCTGAGATTGTCTCAATCTCCCCTCTGACAGTCAGCGGTCCCCCTGACCTCGTCGTCACCGCACCACACAGACTGCCGATTGGCTGGCTTAAATGTATCTTTGTTGGAGCAGATGGCGGTGGTTTACATGGTCTGTCCTGAGCGGGCTGCTGCTCTGAGGTGTCTGAACTCGACGCTGGTTGCACCAGCAGGGTACTTTTTTCACCCGGCGGTTCAGAGTGAAGGTCTTCTTTTGATTGGTTGTTGTCTCCTTGTGAGTCCTGTAATTGGTCAGATACAGTTCTGTGTGTAGGCAGGTGTGGTACTCCACTTGTTTCTCTCTGAGAGTCCTGTAGTGAAGCTTGTTGTCTGTCCTTTAGTAGCACATCTCTATAGAGAGAGTCCATCGGATCAGATGACTCCCTCTGCTGGCCCTCCTGGTTATTTTCATCTGTGATGGAAAATACACAGGTGAGGTCTTCTCACACGGGATAGAGTTTTAATATTATTAGTTCTCCTCTCTCTAAATACTGTTTAGTTGACAGCACTCCATACCTCTGTGGTAAAGCGCAGTAAGGAAACCCAGGCGGTCATTTCCCTGGAAAAGCGCCCGTTCGATCTCCATTTCCCGCCGTGACAGGGGCCGGCTGGCAGCAAATCGCTGTGGGCGGGACAGCAGCTCTGCCCTGGCTTCAATCTTGTCTCTGATCACCTGCAGGCGCTGCTGCTTCGCACCTGGTGTGGCGCACACGCCGTGGGACTGTGTGGGCACAAAGACATTAGTTTGTTGGATCTGATTTATATATAGTATGTACTGTATGTCAATGTTTCCTCAGAGACTTTGCCCACGTGTGTGCATGATTAAAGGAGTATTTTTCAAGCTTAAAGCCTCTGAAAATGTGACTTCAGATAGTAAAAATACAAATACGATACCTGGTTCAAAAACTGTTCATTTTGCTGTTTAGACACTTCACAAAGACTATGTAAAAAATGAATATCATTTTAAATGTATTGGTTCTCAGAATTAAGTGTGTAATACATGTCTGAGCATAACTAAGTAAAAGAGGTGTTCTTACAGTTAGATCTAATCAAAAGTTTGTCGATATTTTGTTTTCTGTATAAACTTGTTTTTGTGTGTATTTATTTTGGGGAACTTTTATTTTGTTGGTTTTATTTTGGTAGTTTGACCGTTGGCTCTGATGTGATGCCTCTTCCTGGAGATTCTCCTTAGTAACGGTACGCTATGGTGCGGAGAGGTAAGATGCGCTCTCGTTGTAAATAATTTCATACTTGCTTAAAAACGCTAAATAGAAGTTCAAACTCTACTGTATTTAAGTCGTTAGTTTTGGTCTTTGTTGTGGTAATTTTTGTTACAATGTGTATATGTATTTTTATTTTTGTGTGACATGCTAGCTAAACAATCGCAGGCTAGCTTAGTGAACAGCACCGGCTGCTGCTCACGCGCCGGCCGTCTCTCTCTTGCGTGCGCGAGAGAACATATGTTGCTGAAGTGATTCATTCACTCATCGTGCTGTACACAGGTATGTGAGCACTAGGGATGGGCGATATGGACTAAAAAAATCATTTCTGGTATTTATCACGGTAACGATAAAAAATGACGATAAATAAACATTAATTTAGCCTGATATGTCTGACTATAAATCTATCACCAAAATAATAATAAAGGCTAGGGGGAGCTGGTGGTGGGCGTGTCTATACGTGCTGAATTTAACCGCTGTGAAACAATCAGGAAATAACTTTTTATTTCGCTGCTTTATCAGCTTTATCGAGGTCGCTATCTGTATTGCTATCTGTTATTGTCTCTCTACCAAACCTCTCTCTCTTTATCTCTAATCATTGGACACAAATCAAATTAAACTTCTTCCTGTCTCTATTTTGCAGCATAAATTGAGTGTCAGACTCAGATTTAGAAGTTGGTACATGAAATAAACAAAGTGAGAACATAGGTATATTATCATAGTTTAGTCCGTGAATCCACCTGGATGGTCTCTGCTTCAGAGACCTTTCCGGCTGTCCATGAAGGTTTGACCGATCCGAGTTTCTGACTGGCGGCCGAAGCGTGAGGAAAGAGCTCCTCGCTGCCCGGCGTATCTGCTCCGCCTTCCCACCATTTGTCAATATGCGTGTGTGTCGTGCACATATATACATCATCAATGGGAATTTATATAAAAAATTGCTAGCTGTTATCTTTCCCCAAATGGAAGGTGTTTTGGAATAATTATATTTGTATGTATGTGAGTAAAATAAATATCAAATATAGGGAGAGATTAGTTTGGTCTTACACTTTCAAGCATGCAATGTGGTAGAGCATGGGGAATCATCTGACAGTCATTATTTATACCTATGATACCTGAATGTGTTTGGATTAAGAAAACTGGAAAAAAAAAAAAAAACTCCACCTCCGTGTCTCTGATAGGTTTTACCTTCTCCGCTGCCTCTGATGCGTCTCTGCTCTGCCACAGTTGGATCTCAGTGTCAGTTAGGCCCAGCTCCCGCAAGCTGGCCAGCTCCTTCTCCCCGTCCTGCAGGGCCTGGAACTGGGAGAGGCTTCTCACTCCAGCCGCCTGCTCCCCAAACGGACGATAAAGTGCCGCCGGAGCGAAACACTGCTTCTTGGCAACACATCTGTGGGACAGAATTTTTTGCAGGATTCACCTCATAGCTTTACCAAAAGCAGCTACAGACACTTTAGTCTAAATGTAATTTCTAGACAATCTGCCGACACAAAGATGGCTGAGTAAGAATAAATATATAGTCTAAAACATCCTCCAAGCTGCTCTGTGGGACACATGGGAAGGTTGTAAATTTGAAGGTTGTCATAATTTGCATTTGCATTTAAATGAAGCTTTGGGCAAATATTTTCCAAAGCAACAGAACCAAAACCTAATTATAAACTCTGTGTTTATAAATAAAACTAACATGCAAACAGATTTCACAGACAGAAATGTTAAGAATTTCCTTCTTTCAGTAGATGTAAGCTATTAGATTATATTCTGGCACATTTTTGTATCTACACTTTGTCCCAATCCCAGTGAGTGTCTGCAGGACTGTAAGAGCCGTACGAAGAATGTTCTGGACTGTAAATCTATATGGAAACATTTCTGACCGGTCAATGTCAACGTCAGTGTGAAGCTGCTGCAGCAGGAGGCTGTGCAGCTGCCGCTGGCCCTCCGTCTCCTGCTCCTCCAGAAGTGGGCCATCCTCGCAGGGTCGCCGACTCACTCTGATCAAGATGACACAACAGACATGAGGTCAGCCACAGGCGTATACAGCAGTACTAGGTCATCATCAATTGACAAAGTGTTTCTTTTAGGTGACAGTAGGACACTTTTTAAAGAAGCTTACAGAAACACAACTAAACTGTTAAAGTGCCTGAACTCACAAAAATATAACACGAGACACCTGAGGATTTCTGTAGATGTGAATAGCAGTTAGGAGGAAAGTTAAATATGTTGGATTGCTAAAAGAACCAGGGCTAGTAACAATTATTTCCATTGTTGATTAATCTGCTGATTATTCTTTCAATAAACAGATTAATATTTAGTTTACAACATGAAACAAAGCAAAAGAGCTTTATAGTTCCACCTTTGAGAAGCATTTTTAGTAGAAAAAGTACATACTACATACTTATAGTGGCTGATTGATTTGGTGTGGCCATTTAAATCAGAGGTTTTTCAAAGTGGGGCCTCCAAACAGTTTTAAAGGAGGCTCAGTCAATACAAGTCAAATAATATAATATTGGTTATAATATTAGATATTAAAAACATAGATATAGTTCAGAAATATAGTTTCTACCTTTTTATGTATTCAGTGTCTGAAGTTATGTCAAACAGCAATTTTAGGATATCAAATACCTATGCAATCAAATAACATAATCATGAAGCTTTTCTGAGGGAGGCTCCTGTATTAAACACCTGTATTAACCCAATGCAAGCAATGTTTCAAATCAATAATCTTTAACTACAAGAGTTTATTCAGGCACTCTGCTCAGTGCTGTATGAGCCACAGTGGAGGTTTACAAACCCCCTGAACTGACTTTTGAGAAAGAGGAGAGAATGCTAACCTAATTTTATCATGTTTAATATCATAAAGACCTCTAAGGGTCAAACTAGAAGATGACAACGACTGAAGGTGAGGCAGACGGTTTATGCTAAGCTAAATAATGTCTACAGTATATTCTAATAAAAATATATATTTCCGGTCGTCACGTATTTTCGAGTTAAATCATGAATAACAAACAATAACAGCAGCAACGCTAGTTTAGTTGGCTGTAGCTATCTCCATGACAACAGCGGCGCGTGAAGTAGATCGAATGATCGACGTAAAAGCTACGTACCATCACGTCAAAAGCTACGTGTCTCAATTTACACCTTTAACCAAATCAGTTTAATTAAAATGCCCAAATTATTGTAAAATGACCAGTATATGGCACTGATAACTGAAAAATGTGTTTACCTTCGCATACTTCCGCCTTCTACTTCCGGTTCCGGCGTGTGGAATCACGGGAAATGTAGTAGAAAGCCGACATGACCAATAATAACATATAGCTATATTTCATGGTTATACTAGGAAAACAACGCTACAGATCAGATTTGGTGCATTTTGGAATTGAAATAGAACAATCTGCATTTAATGCATGAATAATTATGTTTTTTAAAAACCTGTATGATAACTAGATTGTTTTTTAGTTGTTTGGTTGGACATTATGTTCCCTCTTTGTAAATCCACATACAACATAACATGTTGCATGTATATTTTCAGTTAGGAAATAATCCAAAAATAGCACTCAAAGTCCTTTTGTGCACTACACCACACCCTGCTTTATTAGAAAGGGTGTGGTTTATAAACCCATCTATCATCATGTTGCCTTCCCTTGATTTATCTGAGCTATTTTATCAAACGTAATGCTGCAAAGCCTTTACAGAATACTGTAAACCGCTCCCACCCTCCCCACCCAGCTGAAGTGTCCTCAATTAGCCTGCTGGCTGACGTCATTAAGGTGACATGGGTGCTACTCTGAGCAATAAGAGAGCCCCCAGCTGCTGCAGCATGGCATTAAAATATGAGAGGAGGGTGGGTGGGGTGGAGGGGGTGTCTATGGATGCGAGTGGAGCCGTGTTGTTTGCATGCGATTTTAAATCCCCACGCATTTAGTGCGCGGTTCTGCTGCGGTTACTCTCCTCCTTGCCCGCCCTGCCTGCCTGCCTGCTTGCAGCCAGTGGGTCGCCGGCAGCTCGACTCCTCTGCAGGGCTGCGCAGCTCCTGACTGACAGAGAGATGAGGGGTGGGGACGCAGGGTGGGGTCACAAGCAGGGAGAGGCGGAGGAGGAAAAGGCAGAGAGAGAGAGCCCAGCCCTTGAATACACGGCAACAACACGCCGTCAGAGAGAGGGAGAGACACACAGAGAGAGACTGGCTGTGTTTTTTTTGGGGGGGGGAGAAAAGGGAGCCTTCGACGCTGCGGATATGAACTGAAAAGAAACACTGGAAGAGGCAGGGATCGTGTTCCTATATCCCCGTATATTCACTGTTAAAGGTGGAAAACCAGCCACCCCCTTCCCCACACTCCCTGAAGCCCTCCTCTCTCTCTCCCCAACAGTTCAGATAGAGCTACACCCAAAGCCCCGACCGACCCCCTCCTGCTCCTGCTGCTCCACCCCTCCGCCGCTGCACCGCTCCGGCAACCGAGATGCACACGGAGACCCGTAACAAGAAAGTAAGTGCACGTTATTGACTTTGCCCTGGTCAATGCATTAAAGGAAAAGAAAGAAACATCTGTCTGTGTGGATGATCAAGCAGCTCTGACATTGTCATGTGCCAAACATAAATGTCACTGAGTATATATGTGTCTAACAGCCAATTGCAAGTGTATCCTTGCAGGCAGGCAGTTTATTTTGCAATTAGTAGGAAGGAAGAGTTTTGTAACAACGACCTCATCGCATTGCAAGCACATCATGCACAGAGCTCCTGTCATTTCCACAGAAAACCTCTCTGTGTCCTCTGTGTCTGCCTTTCTCTTTCTCTTTCCATCTCCCTCTTTCTCTCTCTGTGTGCGAGGTTAGCCCAGGTTCAATTTTTAAATGCTCTGTGATCTCTGAGAGGCAGGAAGGAAACGGAAGACAGAAACTGCAGCTTGTAGGACACCATCTTAGCTTTTAAAGGGCCAGCATCCTCTCTCTTGAAACACAAAACACACACATACACACAACTCATGGGAAGCCTTCCAAGTGCACTGCCTCCAGCTACTCTCTGCATTGGACCCCCCCCCCGACTTGTGACTTTTTAAAATGAGTGTTGCTTCATCAGGATCAGTTTGCCCAAAAAGTAAATTAAATCTGGTGATCGGGGTGTTATGGGAGCTGAAATCAAACACCGGTGTCCTCTGTGCAGCTCCAGATCTGTTTGTTTGATGGTTTTCATGGCAGATGATGATGAAGGCAAGTTACAGTTTGGTGCACAACTTCCAAGTTCCCGAATAAGAAAGTGAACTTTGATCTGCAGATTTGCATGAGAGTGACAATTGATGTGTCTTGTGTTTGTTTGATGGGTTTTAGTTGTGTGCAGTCACACCAGACTGTCGAAATTTTTAATTGTTCAATAGTTTGCTATTACCAGCGTGGGAGCATTGGTGACATCACATCCTGTTTCAGTGTGAAGTGGGGGGGCAACCAACAAATATTTTAGTTATAGATTAGTCAGGTATTTTATTTTGATCAGTCAATTGAAGGACCAGTTTGTATAATTTAGTGGCATCTGGCAGTGTAGATGCTGACTGCAGCCCTTCACCTCACCCTCTACTTCTTAGCGTGAGAGAAACTACAGAATATCTGGAGCCAGTGTGTAGTTTGTCCATTCTGGGCTACTGTATAAACATGGTGGGTTCAAGAATGCGGACTTAGTGTAAATTTGTGCCCTAAACCTTACAGACTGGACGTTTAACTGCTAACACAAAGTGTTAGGAAATAGTTAAAAAAGGTCCACCACATTAAGAGTCCTCAAACTGATTATTCCGTCCAGCTGAGAGCTCAAAAACCCAAATATTATGAATAAATGTTCAAATTAAAATGATATAAAACAGAAAAGTATATCAAATCCTTAATTCTTGGATTAATTGATATTTGTTTCAGTCTTACACTACAGTGAAATAAACTTAAAGGACCAATGAGTTACAAACTGGACCTTTAACATTATACCCAGAGCCCAAGATGATGTATTTAAATTGCGTATTTTCTCCAACCAACAGTATAAAACCCAAAGACGTTCTAGCAGACAGTAGCATAACACAGAGAATATTGAGCACATATGGGCTATAAAATTAAAGTTTGCAGCCTGTAACCAGGATGACATCATTGACCTGTTGTAGGTGAGGGTGTATTAGGAAGCTGTGAAGGAGGTGAGCTTGTGCAGGGGCAAAGCTGTTGTGGAAGTTGAAATAATCTCATTAGTGAAACCAAAAAGGGGTGAGTTAGCAAACATGAGTAACAAAAAAGTTCAGAACATGAGCAAAAAACAGAAGAAGAAACGCTGTTTCATCAGTTCAGAGTTAGCAAGTCAAGTTCTTGGCTGAACTCAAACGGTTAGCTCCTCTGTGCTACAGCAACTATGCTAACAAAACTAGTCCACATAAAACATTCCTCCCCCTGAACTTTTCACCTTTCCTGAGCTTCACTGGAGCAGCTTTCGGCTCCAGGTAAAGGTGGATTAGCAAAAGTAGCGAGTTAGCTGCATCCTTTTTGAGTGTCTTTTTTGTAAAATCTGTATGAAGGGTCAAAGTATTTCGGCCTCCAGGGCGAACATGTGACTGTGCTCAATGAAGGGCTTTAACTGAAAGTGGAAACCAATAGATCCGTCTGCAGCCTTGTGACTAAAGACGAAGACCACTTTTACCCCTTCTCATAACCCTGCCATTTTAAAAGTAGTAACCACAAGTGTTGTCATGACTACCCATGTACAATTATAATTAGCCTTAATGAATCCATTAGATACAACAGGGGCATTTATGACTTGTAACCCAGGCAATGCACACGAACGCGAGTATTTTAGTCGCTCCTTCTTTGCCAAATACAGTAAATCTGCAATAATACTGCACTGGGATATATAATCCTCAGTAGCATAAGTAGAATTGCTACAAGTTTTTTGTTACAGTGCTGCTTCCTTCATAGCAAACACTGAAAGAAACCATGATTGTGTTTTCCAAACCTAAAGCAGCTAAATAAATAAAAAAAAGTCAGTTGCAGTGCTGTGTCTGCATGCATGCTATGCGGTTATTTCTGCTTTTGGGATTGTGATGTTATCTGAGTTCGAATTCAGGACACAAGCTGAGCCAGGTCCAAATTATTTTCTGCCTAATCCGGGTGGGTTGTGTCCCTTTCCATTGCTTGCATCTAGGATCTGAGATCGGATTGGATCTCATAACCTCCGAACAGATCTGAACTGACTTGCTATCAGCTCTTATCATGCGGCGTGGCATAATTATTGCAGGAATGTTTTATTTTGCGGAAGATGGCGCGTGTGAAGTGCAGGACCAATGTATTTCCTGCTTGTTAATTGTGCTGGTGTGCTCTCTTAACATTTTTGGATCGGGTCTTATTATCCTCACACTTCTACTACGACGTCTTCTCTTAAATTTAAAAAGTTTACACTTTCTTCCAGTGCTGGTGATGGACTCCCTCAAATTTTCTCATGTTTCTTCTAAACAAACCAGGATAATAAAACATGTCGCCTCATGTGTGGTGGAGAATGTTTCCTTATAAAGAGCTTCTAAATAGGTACCGTCTATAAAAGTGACTCTAAAAGCTTTCATGAACTATATCGAGAACACTTACACGTTTCATCCATCAGTCAATAGACACCAACCAGACATTTATACACTCTCTTAATATTGTGGGCTATTAGTTTACATATGAACTAATACAAATAACAAAAGGTAAGATGGATATGATGGACATGGATGAGTCCTTTTTGTTTTTACTTTCACCTTTGACCCAGACAACTGTTTTTGACGTCATGTGAGCGCAAATCAATCCTCCCCCGTCACAGTAAAAAGGCTGTGCATTATTGGAAGTGTAGTTAACTGATAGCAGCGCAGTGATTCGTCATCGCAGATGCACATCTGAGCATGCTCCATTGTGTGTGTGTTTGTGTGTGTGTGTGCACGCACACGCATGCATGTGCGTGTACTGGATCAGCTGGGCTGTAGACGTGAGAGCAGGGTCAGCTGTACATTCCTGGGCAGGGCATCAGCAGCAAAGGGCCCTTGAATACAAAGTCTGCTTGTGTATGTGTGTGTGTGTGTGTGTGCGAGAGAGAGAGAGTGTGTGACTGTGTAAGAGAGAGAGCTGATGCTACACAGTAGGCAATGATTAACTATTCTGAACAAAGTTTGATTAAACGACTGAGATAGTAGATGTTGTGTGTATATACATCCACCTCCACACTACACACACACACACACATACACGTATATAGACACACATGCACATCTTCCTGAGTCGTGAGGCATGACGCGAATAAGTAGAGGGGTCAGAACCAGCCAGTTGTTGCCAGTGTGTCACTCCAGCCTTAAAAATTCAGTTAACCGAGCAGCAGTTCTCCAGACAGATTGGCACTGCTGCTTATCTGACTTTTGTGAAATTGGGGAGGGAAACTTCTGAAACTTTGTTGGTTGTGAACTTTCTAAATTGACTGATCAATTACACAGCGGTGCAAATGATTTAGCATATTTCAGCTCATTATTTACAGAATGGTTGCATGTTTTCTGGTTGATATTGCAGCTTTTATGCAGCCATTAGTTTCAGTTCATTTCAGTACGTCGTGAAACGTGAAGAGACTTGTAGAAACTCCTATGTGTAGGTAATCCATCACCGTGAACCATTAGTCAACTTTATGTGTTGGTCGTTGTTGCTTGGCAATGCAGTAAACTCTTTCGCAGAGATGCAACAATTAGACGGTTAGTTGTCAACTATTTAATTAATGACCAACTATTTTGATAATCTATTAATCAATTGCTTCTCAAGTGTGAATAGTTTCTGGTTTCTTTAGTCCTCAATGACAATTAAATAATATAATAATAATAAACTAAATATCTTTGGTTGTGGACAAAACAAAACATTTGAGGACTTCACCTTGGGTTTTGGTAAACAGTGATCACCATTTTTGACCATTTTCTGACATTTGATCAACCAAACAAGTAATCGATTAATCACAAAAATGACCGACAGATTAATTATTAATAGCAACAATTTTTAGTTGCAGCCCTGATTTCAGGACTTTAACTTGAAATTCAAGATTTAGGTGCTGAATAAAAACTGAATAAACTATGCAACTCTTCAAATTGTCTCAGATGTTGGAACATCCTTAAATGTGACACCAAGGAAAGTTTTCAAAATGTCTTTAAAGCTGGTAAAAACTATGAAATTGCAAATTATTCACCTTTAAAATTAATGTTACTTTGCACTTCACCCAGAGGGAGCCAAAACATTCAACACCACCAGTCAGTTTCAATACAGGGATTGTCCAGTTGTGTCATTGTAATTTAGAAAGGACTTCATATGATAGAAATGACTCATTATCTTCTAGTTATTTAACATTAATTAGTCACTCCCTACCTTTAACCACAGGTATGTGGTCAGGTATGTCAAAGTGTGACTGTATCTTTTGTTCTGGTGATTTCAAAAGAATTGTTCTATGAATGAACGAAAACTCGTCCATAATCTTTATCACGACTTAATATGAAGTTACCGTCACACCAGAAGCGTCTGCAACTGATATCGCAGCACAGAAATCTAGCTATTAAGCCAGTGATTTTAACTAGTGGGCTAGCTTACTCTCCTTTTGTTCTTTCAGTGTCTATGACCAAAAATTCATATTATCTTCATTATTATTTTAGGTTGGCCTTTTATTGTGAGCAGACTGAGACACGCCTGTCACCTGTGCAACAGTCATGCTGTTTAATCAGCATCTTGATAGGCCACGCCTGTCAGGTGGATGGTTTATTTTGGCATAGGTGTAGTGACACGCATTCTTTTATTTCAATTTGCAGAAAGTTTTTTGTTGTTGTTTTATTTGTTGAGTGTCACTCAGAATGCGTCTGCAAAAGAGGTTGGGTTTACGGACACGCAACTAACTGTCACTGGAAAAATTGAGTCCAATATTGCTGATGTCTCAGTCCACCCACACATATTATATTCCACTTATGCTGAATGAAACTAGTTCACAGTGCATTCATTTTCAAAAAGTTTTGCACTGGATTGCAACGTGTCTCTGTGTGAATTACTTTTTTTTTTTGTAGGTGTGACTTTATAGGACTGTGGGTTAAAAACAAAACCCCCATTGTCACAACCAAGCTGAACGGTAAATACAGTGTGTTTCAATCACCTATTATTGCATCACAGAGGAAATTCTGCAGCATGTTCAAACCACCTTTCTTAATGTTCAGAGTTTGAAGAATTGATGCTGGAGTATCTATCACAAGCCAGTAAAAAGTTGCATGCACCATTGATTCAGTTAAGGTGAATTGACTAATAGATATCACCATGAGACAATAAGACAATAATTTTGGCCCCTTTATTTTCAATTGTCGTGTTATAGAAGCAAAATAACCCAAAATTTCATAATTGCCCAGTGTATCTTTTTGCCTGGTCATGGTCATTGTGGTCTTGGTAACTTGTGGTACGTTGTGGGAAATGTGGCAAGACCCTAACTGAACTAGAAGTGAGATGGTTTGAGGGGGAAGTGGGTGCACCAAAAAATACATTACAACAGCTGATCACAAAGAAGAACCTTCCATGTGTTGGACGCCATAAATCGTTTCTCTGTAATGATATAAAGGCATCCAGGGGTGCATTTGTAATTTAAAGACACATGTGACCTGGAGATCACCAGGTCACCTGCTTCACTGGCTGAGCTAAGGGCGCTCTAATAAGCGTACTGTAAGTGTTCTCCAGGTGGTGAGGAGGTGTCGGAGCGAACCGGCTCACTGCACTTTTCCATTTTCCATTTTATGTGACGCTCTTATTCAGAGTAATTTACGGTGTGCGCGGCAATACAATAAGCTCCAGTTCCCCCAATCACCAACATTAAAGGCGAGCAGCAGGAGATGAGTGCAAAAGGGTTGGATGGCAGTGTGGTGACA
This sequence comes from Protonibea diacanthus, assembly GCA_028641955.1. Taxonomy (NCBI): domain Eukaryota; kingdom Metazoa; phylum Chordata; class Actinopteri; family Sciaenidae; genus Protonibea; species Protonibea diacanthus. Next base: position 15,752,729 of record CM053990.1, read on the forward strand.
GCAAATGTCTCTTGCATCTTCATGCAGAGACAGTGACATGCTCTCAAGCTTTTATCAATTATAACTGAGTATATGTGTTTGTGTATCAGGTGGAGAACCAAACCAGCTGATTGGGTGATTGTTTAGTTGGCCAGCTGGCTGCCTGGTCGTGTGTGTGAGTGTGTGAGACACGAGATAAATGAGAGTAGGTTATGAGGACACAGTGTGAGGAATGGACTGGGTGAGTTAAGGCCATGACAAGGGTCATTGGTGGCGGGTGGCGCTTTGGTCGGTCGGCTGAATCGCTGACAATTAATAGGAAGCAGGTAGTCTGGAGAGCAGAGGGGAGGTAAATGTCAGATCTGTGCTTTTCATTAGTCTGCGCTCCACTGTAGAGCCAAACAGAGCTGCACAGAGGTGCAGTTTTTCATATCTTCTTAGGTACTCCATTTATTTTAAAGACATAATGAATTAAGAATGACTTTTCACACTGTTAACCCAATATGCCAAGTCACAATATACAACTGCCTCGAAATAAATGTACAAAATCTAAACCCAGCTGTGTATTTTTTTTTTTTTATCACATGCTATACAGGTAGGTGTAAACAAACTTCACAAGTGAGATAAGGGATTTAGATGGAAACAATGAAAGTCAATGATTGACAAAGCCTCCTATTGAGGCCATTTCTGGGAAGAGTGGAAAACACGAGATTGTCTGACAAAACAAGAAAAGATTCAGTAATGCTATAAAAAGCAGGACATTCTGAAAGCTGAAAATACAAACTCACAGAATGGTGGGCAGTCATCTTTATTTAACCTTCTAGGTGGGGAAAAAAACAATATAAGATGGTTGCAAAGTGAAGAGTCAATAAAGTACTACAGGAATGAGTCTTAAAACTGAGAACTGAGTTCACATTTGTTTCACTTCTGGTTCCCTTGCCTCAAAGTTAGTGGGCGTTATGAATAGGTTTTTGGTTAGATGTATTAAATAAGCTTGTGTGTACTGCAGACCCTAAGGGATTCTAGACTCTGTTCTACAACATAAACATATATGCCATCACTGCACCAAAGTTAAATTTTACTATACCTAACTCTGTCCACATGTATCGTGGTTGATGCTGACTTTGAGCCAGACCTTATCACCCAACGTCATTGTTGGACCTCACTAATGCTGTTTTGGCTGAATGGGAGCAAATCCCTGCGGCCAGGTTCCAAAGTCTTGGTGAAAAACCACAAACCACAAAATAATGGAGGTTGTTAGAGCACCAGATTAATATTTTGGAATGAGATGTTCGATTTGTTCAGACAACAGGCAAATCAGATTTGTTTCTCAGACTGTTACTTGCAAACGATCAGATCGGATCTGTCCAGAGAACAACCAATATGCATGGGTTGCTCTGCTAGACAGCAGTGACTATACATGTTTCTGTTTTTGCTATCTTTGTTTTACTTGTATGCAGTTTTCAGATTTTTTTTTCTCCTCCGTATTGCAACCCATGCCGCGAGATATCTCTTGACAAATTGTCAGTAGGTTTCTTCCAGTTTTGCCTGTACAGACAAGTAAAGATGAGATGAGAAAGCAGACGGAAGATAAAAGATAAGAATGTAATATATATAAAATATAATGTGATCAAATCTGTCGGGGGTGTTCTATCTTGATACTGACTGGTCAGGTGGTCAGGTATTAACTTGTTGCTTCTTTGCCGCACTGAGGCTTGCAGAGTCTGGAGGAGGGTTAACAGATTTTGTTGTCCTGGATTCAGCAGAGCAACACAGGGTTGGGGAGGGGGGCGCAGAGTTGTTGGTGGTGTCACGGTATCTTTTTTTTTTTTTTTTTTTTATGTGTTTGCTGGGCCGGCCTTGCTCAGGCTGGCCTGCCCCAGGGCTTCAGGGCTATTTATAGAGACACAGCACCATTTATATGGTGAAGGCAGAGGAGAGCAGAGCAGAGCAGAGCTGGCTGATTACCAAAATTCAACCCTGGACACCTTTTTATTAAGTTCAATATCCAAACATTTGAAGCCTGGTGTCTACAAATATCACAGTGAATAAGAGTAAGCAAGTGCAAACTAGATGACTGGAGTCATCTTCATACAGAGTGTTGATACAGAGCTGTTGATCTGACCTTGATCTGGTTTCTTGTCTTCTTCGCCACCTTGAAGACGAAACAAATCCAATGTGGAATGATGGAAATGTCAATTGGATTCAGTCATGATCAGAAATATTGATTGAAGCCTTTCAAATGTACTGGATTTGTTTTATTATGAGATAAATCCTCAGGACCAGAGTGTTGCTAGAAACTGGTTCAGTATTTGTCAGAACTTCCCTGTTCAACTCCTGGCACTAGTTTTGTCAACCAGTTTTTGTGAAAACCAGGAATTAGTTCAAGTTGTTATAGACTGACTGTTTGAGTCTGTCACAAGGTGCACTGCTGCAGGATGTAGGATAGGAGGCAGACTGCAGCTCTGTGACTATTACAGGCCTCCTCCTCCCTAGTTTTCACTACTATAGTCCACCAATTACACCATCTGGAAGTGACACTGACTTCAATACGAATTCTGGCTTCTGGACACATTTATTTAAAATGTTTTGTCTGCAAAGATAATCTAAAAATCAGTGTTCATGCATGAAGCTGTGGCAGTAACATTTTTAATGATTTTTGAAACTTTTATTTACCTCCATGTTGGCCTTATTAATACCCACATGTTGATAAAAACAGTATCTAACCTAACCCATATCTATTCATTGTGACCTGACATTTTATTTCATTTATAAGAAAGAAAGAAAGAAACATCTGAATGTTACACTTTACTTCAGTCAGAACATTTTCATTCATTCAGTATATATTCACCACTTTTAAAAAACAGTCCAAGGTTATGGAGAAGTTTCAAGTTCAGTTTTCAAGTTCAGTTTCACATATAAAGGATGTAACCTCTTACCATTTGTGTAAATTAGCCAAGGCATATCCAAAGTAAAGTGAAAGCTGTTTGAACCCATTGGAGCACATCCATGGCTTTGGTCTCTTTTGAAAGTTAACCCTCTTAAGTTCTGCAAACAGATATCTGCAGGTTACTATAGCTGTCACTTAATAGCTGGAAAACACAATGTGATCATAGCATGAAGCCTTATATAGTCCAAGTTTTAATTTGATAACAGCACCAGAAAGAATACATATTATGCTTCCCTTCAGATCCATGGAGATCACATGGAGGTCACTTGGATGTTCACTGTTTTTGTAAATATGACACATGATTTACAGTATCTAGATGTGTATGATGTATAATCTTTCGCTGTGGTTTAATGTTTAAAAAAAGCAAACAAAATTGCAATAAATCATAATATTGAATCATATTTCCATGAATACACACATACATCAAATCTGCATCCAAGTCTTGTGATAACCCAACAGCCAAAGACACACAAAATGCTCATAATTATATAACCCATCACAATCTCTAAAGTCTAAAATGAAAGCTGTAACAATAAGTGGTTATAAGTCCATACAATAAGATATAGTCCATATATCTGAGTGCAACATCAAGTCACGCATTTCCAAATCCAAGTAGGAGTGCTGGAACGGCACATGACCACATGTGAAGATGTGGCCAAGTTCAAACCAGCCAACCACACTGCGCACACTGTAGCAGTCAAAGCCAAAGGCAGTGGTTCATTTGGTTGTGGTGTTACCCATGAAAACACGCTAAATTTGATTTGGTTTTGAGTTTACTGCCAGTATAATCTGACTAGATGGCCGGCACGGCTGGATATAAGCTGTAAACAGACACAGAACTGGCGGCTGTATGTGAATTATACACACCCGGACTGTCTTTTTCTTTCCATCTGTAACTGGCCTGTCAATCACCAACATAAAAAAAAGAAATATAGAAAGGGGCAGGTTGGTGGAAATATCGAGATAGAGAAGAGAGTGTGAAAGGTGGCAGAAGTGGAAAAAAACCCTCTGCAAGCTTGTTTACACACATACTGAGTTCCTTGGAACAGCTTGGCCGGCCCAGTAGCCATCTGTGTTGACTATACATTGAAGTGACAGTTTAACTCTGTCTGTCTTAATGTGCTAAACTGTCATCCTTACATATTCAGCTCTCCGGTTTTCCTTCTGTTTATTCCAGGCAAGCTGGAAATCTGAAACACATCATTTCTTAGTTAGTTTATATATGAGGGAGCTACCAGGCAGGCAGTATCTCAAGTTTCAAGGTAGAATTTATTGTCATTTTCCACAAAGAGCACGTACCAAAGCCAAGCTGAGGTTTGATTCTAACTTCTGGCCTTCTTCTGCACATCACCCCCCTTCTCTCTGCCCCACTTCTCCTGTCTGACAAAAAAACACTAACAACAAGTAATTGTCATTTCCTCTGTATACTGTATTCACTACACAGGGGAATCAGTTTCTTTCAGCGCTCTGGTGTAGACAATAAAGAAAAAAATACATTATACATATTCATTATACATAACATAATACATAGTCTGAAAATACTACAGGAAGTATGAATTTTACAGCTGTGTTTAAAGGAGCAGTGTGTGTGATTCTGCAGATATAAATGGCTAATTCTGAGGTAGCAAAAGAATAATGATTCTTATTTCCAGGTGATTATACACAAATGAAAACAAAGTCATGGAATAATCATTCATTCAGGTGGTCAGTTAAGCAACCAAAGAAGTGTGAATTTCTTGTTTTCGCCTTGAAATTAACCAAACTTCACCACACCTTGAATACATCAACCGTTTATTAATTAAAAAAAATACATATTTCAGCTTTATTGGCCTGGCGGTGTACAGGAGGACAGAAAAATGTGACTGAATCATTTAACTTGTGAGGTCATACGTCATTTGCACTTCTTCTGTAGGGACAGGGTGGACTTCTTTATGTATTGGTCTTGCGTGATTAAGCTAGCTGTGAGTCAGTGTTTTTCTGTTTTCTGTCTAATAAAACTTAGAAGGCTTCGTGTGGGATTTGAAAAGTCTCTGCGGTTTCTTTAGTCGCCTGTTTTCCCCCCTCCTCCTCCACCTTTCTCTTGGGTCACGGTCTCTCAGTCTCGGGTGGTTGTAGCTCCATCTCAACATCAGCGTCATTACTGTTAACTGGCTGACTGGCTCTTCATGGACTTGGAGATTAGATTAAGTTGGTTGGCTGACCTGTCCGCTCATTCACTGACTTGTTTTCTGACCATTTTATTGACTAGTTGTCATTAACTGACAGCTTTATTCAGCTGTTTAATTAACAGATTTGATAAATTAATATCTAAGTAAAGTAAGTAAACAAGCTCATTGGCTTGTTACTTGCAGGCTTTGTGTGAAAGCACGTGTTAATGCACAAATTCCATGCAGGACCACATATTCATACCAGACTGTTGGTCACAGTTTTAACACACCCACTGTCTTTACAGTAAAGATTCATCATGGATGTCTTTCTATTTTTATTTCTTGAGGTTTGGGGACACTCCTCATACAAGAAAGGTGAAGGTCGTGCTGTTCACGATACTAAAACTGAACTTGCCATGACATTTTGTACACAAAATGTAATATATTAGTTGACGAGTGAGCCTGTCTGTTAGTTTACTGACTAGTAGCAAGCTGATTTGTAGTGAGGTGGCCTGTGTTTGCGGAGTTAACATCCAGAGTCTTCTTCAGCTCTAGCAGGAACAGTGTTTAAGTTTATCTGAAGGTTGTGGAGCTGCTGGGAGTCTGTCATGTGAGCTGCAGCCTCAGAAAGCACGGCTTTGTTAGGATTGTGGATTATAACGGTTCACGACTCTTCTCTTTCTGTGTCGTGTCCATGTTCTCGGGCATTCCTTCTTCTCTGGGCACATCTTTCTCCTCAGTTTCACCTTCATCAGTCTTTCCTTCTGCTTCTCCTCCATTCACATCAGGAGATAAATACAGATATCAGTCAAGTGTTGATAATGGGTTTCCTTGCTACACCTAAAATGGTATGTATACGCTAGTCAGTCACATGCATCCAGCCCATTTTATGAGCTCTGGGCTAAGTATGTCTGTGAGTTAATATCAGTTTGGAGGTGTTTCATTCACAGTACCTTTTCGAAATGATGGCGACCACTGGGCCCAACATATTTTAGTCCATTCTTGCTGTTGAGACTTATTCCACAGGCATTGGCAGCAGTTTTAGCATTTGTGATAACTCTGCCTCTTGAATCACAAGGAAAGAAACTTATGGAGCGGATTCCATTCTGCAGTTTTCCTATCAGTGTACGGTACTTCCCAAGAACCCTGATGGGGAAATGAGTGTATAAAAAACACATACACACACACACACACACACACACACACACACAAGTTTGATCCTGAGTTTGATTATAACAAATAGAAGGGTAAAGTCAACAATTCTGTGGAACTGGTTTTGTGTATGGGCATGTGTGTGAATATAGAATCAAGAAGGAAGAACAACTCAAATCAGTTGTGTCAAGTAGTTAGTATTAGAAACTACTGTGCAGTGTTTTGATGTCATGTGGGCATAATTTATAAATCTGTTCAAACCAGCCCTCCTGGATTTTATTCATTCGTCTCACCTGTACCTTTTTATTTTAAACAACACTTACTCTCCCACATAGCCTGTTGTGTTTTCTGGTCTGTGTTCGTCTTGCTTTGAATCTTTGGACCATGCCCTTAAAAAGTTGAAAGCAGAATAGACCAACAAGTTCAGGGGCCTCATTACACAAACATTTCCTAACTGCTTGTCCTATCTTAATTTATGTTTAAAAGATAGGAAATATCATATCTTCTTGTTACACAAGCAGTCATGTTCTGTCCTATCCCAGAGCACCGAACTTCTCTTATGAAATTAAACTACAACTGCAAACTTGATCATCAGAATTGGTCTTTTCATTCCTGTCTCTGTGTTTATAACCTACATGAGGGCGCCTGTATCCATTAATCACACACTGACAGTATAAAGAATGGACTGCGTATGTATGACGTCACCCGTAGGTTTCTAAAGTGCCATTTTGCTCAAAATCTGCGGCTCTGGTCGCCGCCGTGCTGGCAGTTCAACCTCTTCCGCCTCTGGTGTAATCTAAAAATTGGTGAAGAAAGATTAAACAATTATGTTTCCCGTTCTTGTTAGGATTTCTTAAGATTTAGGGTTAGGTGGTCACACAGCCATGACTGCTGCTGTAATAAGAAGATAGGATATTTTCTGTATTTGAAACTTAAAGGTCCAGTGTGTAGGATTTAGTGGCACCTAGCGGTGTAGTTGCAGATTGCAACCAAATGAATACTCTCCCACACCTCACCCTCTCTTTCCAAGCATGTAGGAAAAACTCTGGTTGGCAAATTCACATTAAAAACAAAAGAAAAAAAAATGGCGGTTCAACATGGCGGACTCCATGGAAGAGGACCCGCTCTCACTGTAGAGGGCTCATTTTAAGACAACAAAAACACAACGATATGTAACATTCATTATTATGTAAACATAATAATGAATTTTGTATTCAATTCCTGCCAATAAATACTCCCAAAAATTATGCACTTGACCTATAAGTTAATATAATTATGTTTTTCTGTAATGAGGCCCCTGAACTGTATCTGGAAATTTGGAAACAGGAGTTTAATGAATATAAATGTAAGAATTTAGAGTCTTTCAAGTCTCTACTCCACAAGCTTTGGTACTGGATGTTTAAGGGAGAGGAAGTGTATGTGTGTTTGTGTGTGTGTGTTTGTGTGTGTTTGTTTCATTGTTGGAGGGTTGTGGCTGAATGTGTGCTTCTGGTGGGAATGTGTGACTGTGAATTATGTGAATGAGTGTGCCTTGTGTGGTGAGGGGTGGGGTCTGTCGAGTGTGTGCATGTATGTATGTGTGTGTGCGCACACATTCTTCTCGATGGGCTCATGTGAATGTTTGCTGCATGCCAGCGTGTATACCCGTGTTGACACGCTTGTGTATGTGTGTGTGTGTGTGTATGTGTGTGTTTGTGCGAGGATATTGGCTGTGTCACCTCAGATTAGGCCATGATGCGATGGTGGTGGTGGTGGTGGTGGAGAGTGACCCCCTACCAACCACGCCACAGTCATTAACAGGGGGAAAGAATCCCGTCGCCATAGCAACCGCAGCCGCGCTGCCAAAATGGCCACAATGAAAAGAAAAGGGGGACGTGGGAGGGGAAAAGAGAGCGAGCGAGAGAGAGAGAAGGGGGGAGGAGAAGGGAGTGAAGGAGGAAGAGGAGGAGGAGGAAGGTGGTGAAGGGGGAGGGTTTGGGTGGAGGTTGAGGTGGGGAGGGTGTGTCTGAAACTGTGTGTGTGTTGAGAGATGGAGGTTGTGGGAATGGTGGAGAGACAGAGAGAGCAGTGATGATGATGATGATGATGGGGAGAGAGAGATGATCAGATAATCAGGTCACAGTTTCTCAGATGAACACACACACACACACACACACGTGGAGGATTTCTTGAGAATGAAACAGGGTTAAAGGTGATGGAGGTCAGCTAATCATCATCACATGACCACAGCAGGTTTCTGTCCACATGATACACAGCATAATGACATTTGTGTTTGGCTTTTGCCTCCTTTCATTCATACTTTTCACTTCAAAGGGAAATATTTTGTATGTCGGAACGTAGAAACGTGAGTCACTGTCCATGCACCCAGATCCCCAACAGTCTTCTAACTGTAATTTAGGGTCTTATGTACATAATCATAAGCGTCTAAAAGGTGTTTCAACCAAGATTCAAAATTTTGTCATTTAAATTTTTGTAAACTTTCCTCATATTGGGCTTGAATTGGGCGTGGTTTTGCACTTTTACATTTAATGTGCAATTATTTCTGTGAACAAATCCATGTCAGTGATCTCACAAAACCAAACCTCTCTGCTCAAATTCAATCTGCCTCAAAGTCAGCCAGAGCCCAAAGAAACCAACTCTACATTTAGTGTAATAAATAAACTTATAAACTGTCAAGATAGGAAATATTCTTACATCAGTTTACTTTATCAAACATCTAACTAACTAACTAAGATTAGCTTAATTACCTTGATAACTTGTTGTAAAACACACTTCATTTAAACATGACAAAATGTCTTGGTTAGTCTTTCTGCTGTCCAAACAATCACCTACCCTGGTTTGGTCAACATAAATCCTCAATTCACAGAGTGAGACGTGAAGTAATTCAAAAATTGCTGTTTTTGTCAAAGGAGTCTGGTCTGGTGGCTTTAAATGACGATGCTCAACCTTTGATATCATATCTGCATTTTTAGCGTTTCAAGCCACATTTCCAGAGGCTTTAACATGTTTGTCCCATTAAAATCCCAGAAATCTTCTCCTGCAACCAAACACAAGACAAACTGACCAACATGAAGCCCTGGGTGTGTTTCACCCTGTGACTCACTCATGACGAGATTTGTTTAGAGTAAGAAAAGTGAAAGCAGTACATTTGAAAAGTTAGATCTTTTGTTTGTTTTCAAGACGTCACCCTGCAAATATTTCCCCAATCTCTGATTTTCTAAAAGAATAATGAAGGGATGTTGTCCATTTTGGACCTGAAGTGCAGCAGAGAACCATCTTACCGACTGCATGTGTCTGCTTTCTTTATGCAGACTTTACAAGGTGATGCTTTGAGTGCATCTGTCTCAAACAAAATGCTAAAAGCGTGTTCAGAGACCTACAGTACACATGCTTTTTTCCTTTTTAAATTAGTCAAGAGAAAGTGCTAGGGGGTGTTGATGTGTGGAAAAAAAAAGTAGAAGTTGAACAGTGACTCCGCAGTCTTGAAATTCATTCCACCTCTGCAGGGTCCAAACAGAAAAGAGCTTTGACTTTGATTGCCAACTGTGGGGTTCGTAGTGTACACAAGAGCGCAGTGTGCATCATGGTTTGAACATTGCTTTGAGGTAAGAACGGAGCAGTTCCCTTCACTTCCCTGTAGCCTACCACCACAGTCTTAAACCAGACGTGAGTAGCAAGGTGTGAGATGACAAGCACCTGGAGGAGTACTCCTCCCTACCAAGGAAGAGGTGAGTCCTTCTTAGTTTGTACACGAGGAAGCTCCTGAGTCACACCCATATTCTTTGCAGGGCGGGCTGGCATTGCCACAGTTTTGCCCGTGTTGATGGATGTGTCTCAGCATGGGAATCTTCACATGCTCAGTCTTATCCAAGTTGAACTTTAGGTGGTGCCTTGAAATCTACTCAGAGATATCTGCCAGGCAAGCAGTAGATACATGCCTCCACGTGAGTGTTGGACAGGTGGAGGCACATGTGGTATTTGTGTGACATGAGTCTATTAAATGCTTCATTATGTTTTTAGAACTTAGTGGTATGAGTGATCTTACATGGCCTCTATCCTCATTGTCATTGGTTGTCAAAGATCACTCATCTGTGGCTCAAAGTCTTTTATGCGTCTTTCACATCGTCAACGAATATTAAGGTCATTAAGTGCACATCATTGTGATGGAGCCTGAGCTACCATTTGATGATTAACACAATATTTATCTTTATGCAGTAACAAAATAACTAATGAGTCGAGTCTATGAAGTCTAGTCATCACATTTTATGGCACATGCTGAGGTTAAGTGCGTCTCAAACTAGTTTCACAAGTGGTCTTTCTGCTTGTGTCATTTGTGAAAGTGACTTCTGAAACTGTGACCTGCCGTTTTAGGGACGTAACAACAGACCGGCTCTGAAGGCTGTGCTGTGATTCTCTTAATTCCTGTGAGCATTCAAACACATACTGCTGTCAATCAAAAGATCTTCATTGTGGGCCCCAAAAACTTCTAAACTGAAACACATCCATGGAAAGGCAACACAACCTGATATTATTTGTGCATTTGGCCATTCAGAACCTGTTGGAAATAGACCTGAGGATTTATACCAGATCCACTGGCTCCAGTGTGATGCTCCACCAAACAGCAGTGGTTGGAAAAAATGCATCATTTTGACCTGCATATTCCACCTTTTGACAAGCATTCAGGTATCGCTGAGACTTGTGGCACAGAAAAACATGTTGAATTAGTTATTTATAAAACCTCTCCTCAACTTTTCTTATGTCATTTTCTTATGTTATGTTGTCGGGGTGTTGCAGTTTGGGACGCATATGCACCCGAGCCTGTGGTGAGCTTTGCAGTAGCTTTATGAACAAGTTGATATTAATGATCAATTAAAAGGTGTGAGAAATTAATTGCCAGACACAAGGTGTTTTTAATTAAAAATTCCTGATTAAAACCTCATTTCTGCTAGCAGATTTATAGAGCACAGGTGTGTAAGTTCAGAATGGGCTTCTTAAAACCTGCGCAAGCAAGTTTTCTTTTTCATGTCTTTTTTATTTTTGCGATAACAACAGCTAGACAGGCGGGAAATTGGGGAGAGAGAGGAGGTATGACATGCAGCCAAAGCCCCACGAACATGTTTTTTTTATACTACGTACGTGAGCACACCATTCGAAGTGATCTTTAAACAGAACATTTTTATTTTTAATGCCTCAGTGTGCTTTCAAGTGCTCCTGTAACGTTCTAATACAGATGATCTGACACTATCACATTCACTTTTAGAGAAGTTGTAGGTAGGTTTTGAACTTCTCTCTCTCAAGCTCGCTTTCTTCACACCACTGCCTTCGTCGCTTTTTTCCGTGTCCAACCAAAATCATACGTTGGAGAGTGTGCGCTGTTATCTCCACTTGTATGATTGATATAAAGTTTTTGCAAAGTTTTTCTTCATCACGGAAACCATTTTAGACATTGGGACATTGTACGGGCTAGTTGTAGTTCGTCTGAAGTATACTGACGCCTTACCCAACTTGATTAAACGCAATAGACCAGCTTGAATTCTAATTAATAATCAGAAAGGGGTCATATTGGTTTCTGATGGTGGTAGAACATCTCTCTGACAGACAGGAGACATGTTTTATGACTGTTTTGTCTTGTAAAGTAAATCCTGTCAGTGTGTTTGTGTGTGTCTGTGTTGAGGTTAGTTCAGCAGGCACATAAGTACTTTGAGTCGAGTGTGTGCTTTAGAGAAGAGCTCTGACCACAACTTTGTGGTTTGGGCATGTGTGTATGTGTTTTTTTTTTTTTTTTTTGCATGTATTTGAAGGTAGGGGCAATATGTATTTAACTTAGCGCAGTGCACACTAACTTTGTCTAGTGAGTGTGTGTGTGTGTGTGTGTGTGTGTGTTTGTGTGGATAAGAGGGTGTGTAGGGAAGTGGTGGCTGACTTTGCGTCAACAGGGTGTGGTGTGATAACAGCCAGACAGCTTCTCTCTCTCTCTCTCTCTCTCTCTCTCTCTCTGTCTCTCTTGCTCTTTCTCTCTCTCTCTCTCTCTCTCTCTCGCTCTCTCTTACTCTCTGCTGCCAGCCAGATGGAGACACACCCAGTTCTTCTCCGCGGAAATGTGTGTGTGTGTTGTTGCTTTTTTCATGTCCAGCGTTTTAAGGAATCACAAGACAATAGCATGACCCTGCTTTCAGACCTACATTTAGGTCGATCATAGAGGTCTCAATTCACTAAATTGCAGTTACAAACACTCCTAGAGAGATGGGTCATATTTGGCCAGCTGCCAGCTAGCAGCATCTGTCGGCCATAAAGGAGCCAATCAGCAGCAACTTAAGTCAACCAGCAGAGCTCCAGAGGAGGCCGTAATAATCTGAGCCTAAACAGCAAGAGCAAAAAAATCCAGTGTGTCAACATGGGAACAGTCTGGAAAATCATGGTAACATCTGGCAGACAACATGCATCAACAAAGAGCAGCAGCGATCACGAGATGAAGCTAACCAACAGGGGCAAATAACAAACATGAATTAATACGCTTTAATGAAAGGCTTGAGTTGACCATGGGTAATATGAAAGTCTGCAGCTCTCCGGACCTTTTTAACCTTGCTTTAGCTCATTGTTTTTGGTTTTCCTGTTAAAATGAGTGAATAAAGAACAAACACGACTCCAAATGAATGCTAACGTTGCCCTGTGTCTGCTGGATGTGCAAAGAGGCAACGTTCATAAAGTGATAATATGTCCCAGGTGTGTGTTTTATAGCTTGCTTTTTCACGTGTTCTGCTGCTAAGTTGCTGGAAAAAAAAAAAAATCAATTTAGCTGACATAAAAGTAGTAAGAAATATTTGTAGCCTATAGCACCTCTCATACATAAAATAAAACTCAGAAAAGGAAAACATGCCAGCAAATAAAAGGTTGCAAACAAACAATTTAAAACAAAATATGTAGAATAATCAATTAATTATTAAGGATAAATATGATAAAACAAGATTCTTTAAAAAATTAGTTTAGCTTATACAGATGTGCAAAAACCTATATACATACAGCATATGCAAGAATAATTAATACCTTAAACGACCCATCTGTGGATTAGTGTTTGCATTAATTCTACGTTGTATCTGTGTCAGTGAAATTTGTGTGTTATTTTCTGGTAAAAATATGAAGCGTGACAGGATTCCTCAGTGATTCCCACCTTGTCTTGCAGCGTTTTGTGAAAAACATACGTCCATGGTATTTTTACATTTGCACTGATACCAGTGGTGACATATGAGTGGATCTTTAGGTGTTTTTACGTTTGTGTATTTCGCGTCTGGGGAAATCTACAACACCTTGAATGCAGAGCGTAAAAGAGAGGAAAAACATTCAGTCAGTCCACTGTTCTAATAATGACAAAGAGAACAAAAACAGGAAAGTGCTAAAAGCATTTGCATTCAAAGAGGCCGTACAAAATGAAAGGGGACAAAGTGAACGGAAAACTCTAATTAACACAAAATGTTTGCGTGTCCAAGCAGAATGAATCATCACAATGTTCCCCTGCGTGTTTTTGTTTTTGGCAACATGACTGAAATAAATGTATTAGTTGTGATGCTGTCCACTTGACAGAAAATGATGCTCTCTGTGTTGTGAAATCAAATGTGTATCCAGCTGAAACATTTGGAGTCACGACAACTTCCCCGATCCCTGTCACAACCGCCCGCTCACTCTCTTCTCCTTCCTCTCCATCCTTCCCACTTTCTCTCTCTTGTCTGCATGTGATTCTTCATGTCCTCTGCGAGACAGACACTGTCGTGCAACAGCAGTGACCTTTGACCCCGTGGCCTGTAAACATCTCTTGTTGGCCGCTGTTGACTTTTCCCTCCTGTTGTTGTCAGGGCCTGACAGACAGTCGTCAGCTGTTGTTTTGAATTTCTTTGCCCTTCGAACCAAGTTAGATAAGTGTGTGTGTGTGTGTGTGTGTGTGAGAGAGAGAGAGAGAGAGAATCATGTCATTGTAATCCTTGAATTTCAGGAAATTTGTGAAACATTTGTGGCACTGATGGTGCATGTTCAAATTGAACCTCAAGCCCTGATGCTGTGTCCATGGTGGTGCTGGTGTGGAAAATCCTTGTAACAAACAATAAAGTGAATAATGATTAAAGTTTTTAGAAACAAACAGCAATCTCCTCTGCAGATTAAAAAAAAAAAAAAACTCTTGTCCTGTTTAAAAACAAATAATTCAAGCTAAAACTCCTTCACAAAGCTGTCAGACAAATGAATTATGACCATGTAAGTAATGGTTTGCAGAGGGTTCAACCAGTTAGTCAGGATGCCACATTGGCCATTTTGCAGTGACCCTGCAACTAGTAAATTAGTCATCAGGAGTCTAAGCAAAACCCTTTTCTGTGCTTTATTTTGAAGTACTTCCTGCGTTCCTGCTGCGCTGTATTCAAACAAATGTTATTAATATTTGTGATGGGACACTGATTCTATCGATGAAAATACAGCAGTGTGTATCACCAGTACATAATCTGTTATTGAAGTCAACATTAAATATATGAATATATAAATAAGGCAATAATTACATCAAATAAAAAGTCGCCTGGAATAAACAAAAGTAGTCTGTTTTGATAAGTAGGTTTTTATTTTAAAAATACTGTTTATGTATTGACCCGTTGATATATTTGTATTTGCATTTATCTCTATATTTATTGCCTCATTTTATTTCATAGCCATAGTTATTTATATGCTGTTATTTTCTTTTTTTTATGTGAGCTCTCTTTCTCTTGCTCTTTTCAAAAATAAAATTCCCTTTCAGTCGATTAATGTATTAGTTAATCGACACGAAACTAGTCTAGTACTTTGAGAATCAATCAATTGTTTTTCTTTGTCACACGATCAAAAAACAATATTTTCTTGTTTTGATCAGTCAAAACAAGACGTTTAAAGAGCTTATCATGGGCTTCAAGGAATGTGTTTCACGATTTTCTGATATTTTATGAATGAATGAATCGATTTATTAATTGTAAGTCAGTTATGTAAATAGTTGATGGACACTTGTTGGATGATCTGTTGAGTGAAGTTAATGATGCAGAGCTGCAGTTAGAACAAAATTAGAATAGGCAAAGGTAGAACAAGTCGAATCGTTTTGAATATCAGTTTATTTTATGTCCAACACATGTGATATATACATGGCAAATGCAAAATATCAGAATCGCTTCGCTCTTTTTCTTTTTTTTAAGATCTGAGTATCTGTGATCATAGAGCAGCTCCAACCTCGAACCTCCTGCCCCTGCTTGGGAGCAGGGGCTTAAGGAGGACCATGGCCCTTTAAGAGGTGGTGGTGTGTCCTCAGCTGAAGGAGGGGTGGAGGCAGTGAAACTGTCAGGGAGTGGTTGGGGACGGAGATAAGTTTGTCTCCTCTGCCACAGTGCAATGGAGATGTAGATGACACGCATGCTGCATGTGATGATGTAATATTGCAGTGTCATGTGATCACCCCGTTTCCTTGCCGTGTTTACTTCAGATATGTATTATTTATCTGAATGTGTTGATTTATTTAATGACCATGTTGTGGTGATAAAGACTAAGTGAGATAGGACAATGAATGACTGTGAGAAGGTTATGCAGAGGAGAGAGAGTGGTCTGAGTTAGAGGAGGAGGAGGAGGAGGAGGAAGAAGACATTCACTTGTAAGGTCACAGCTGTGAGAGAGAGGGTGAGAAAAGTTTCCCTCCTCTTACTCCCTTTCGCTCTCTATCTCTCTACAGAAGAGAAAAAGCAGTCAAGGTTGAGAATGATTGAATGAAAGTGTTGGGAGGGAGGAATGTTTTATTGTCTGACATCTGTTGAGCAAGAAAATGTTCTTATAAGCAGTTTCTAAGACTGTGTTCAGACAAACAGTAGCACGATTTCTCTCATTTCAGTGTTGGGATTCTGGCGGGTGATTCGGACCAAACCAGACTAGAAATGCCAGTCCTTCCATTCATTTTAATTGTGGTAGCCGGTTGTGGGAGACAGGGCCGCAGGGAATGCAGAAAAATTTGCAGTTGAAATGCAACCCGATGACTGTCTGACATATCACTGACATCAGGTACTATCCAGGTAGAGTTGATGGTCCAATGATGCTTTCCCTTTTTTGTTTATTTGTTCTTAGTTTATTTCATCTGCTCAGCTTCAACACTTATCTCTGGCTAGTGATCCATGCTGCAAAATAGCAATACCATGAAGCTTTCTTCCTTTGTGTTCGTTTGAGAGACAATAGTGGTTTAGCAACATAGAGAGTCAATGAGGAGAGGGAGCCACTTAACCTGATCCCCACAACATGTGATTTAAAAACACTGACTCTGTTTGAAGTTGAAGCATTTCTTGATGGAACGTCAAAAATTGGCATGTCCTGAGTTTAATCTTGATCCTTTAACATTGAGAAGCTACCCTTTTTGAGCATAAACATTGTTCGTTTTTTAGCCACACTTGCGGCTTGGCTCTTGAGATGGAAATGCCATTTCACCACTTTTGTCCAGACAGAAAATGTCTCACCAAAGAAAGCACAGACTAACATGAAATGTTGTACATTCAGAGGATTAGTCATAATGATTTTGGTGGTCCCCTAATTTTTCCATTGGACAAGCTTGACCGTGGTTTTGTACAAACATTCAACTCTAAGAAGTAATCTTAAGAATTGCTCTGATTTAAGAAAATAAACCGTTAACTGTCTCACCTCACACCAATGCAGCCTTTCTCCTCCCTGTTTCTAGTACTGGACTGTTTTCAGCTTGAATTGTAGTCAAGGCTCAATATGTTTGTTTCTTGTATCTCAAATGAAAAAAAAAAACCCAGATGTCCCCAAAATCTTGAGTTCTTGTGAACTAAAGCAGATTTTGGTGGACATGGCCCTTTTAGCACCCAACCAGCCTCCACCAAACACTCGATTACCTGTCTCATCTCATCTCTGTCAATTATTAACCAGGCCCCACCCTCCCCCACACACATACACATAGCAATAGAAAGTAAAGGTGAAGAGGCGGAAGAAAAATGCAAGTGGTGTGCTTGTATGTGTAAATTTGTCTATATAAATTAAGTTCAAGCCAAAAGCTTCTGCAAGTTTTTCTTCATTTTTCCTTTGAAACTGTCTTCCCAAAGAGGGGGTCCTCTTGCTCCTCAGGGCTGAGGCTGTAAGGGGAGGAGTATTAGTGTGTGTGTATGTGTGTGTGTGTGAGTGTGTGTTTTAGGGACTCCAGTTACATGAGTTGTGCAATGTTTGGACCTCAACTGGAAACCAATGGGAACTGACCTTCCTGCCCTCTTCTTCCCTCCCTCTGCTCCACCTTCTCTTCTCTTTGCAGTCTCTTCATTTTTTATTGCAGTTACTTATAAAATGTAAATTAGTTGCAGGTAAAACTGTCACCTGTTCTCTACCCCACAGTCCCCTATCCCAGATAGACGCATGGCTTACCTTCCTGACCTGCACTTGAACTAGCCTTATCCGCAAATCGACAACTGCCCTCTTTTTCCCATGAATAACTGGCCAAACATAAACAGGTGGTGGTGTTACAGTAATATATCAATATTTCTGCTTGTTCCAGTAGAGCTTGTTAGCAAGAAATTGTTTAGTCTACCTACATTACATCGAATAAAAGCAGAAAATTTCCATGAAATACTTACACACGTATCAGTATTATATTTTTGTGACATTCATGTACCCTGGTGCCTTTTTTTAAAATTTGAAATTAACAACAAAAATTTCACAAAGCCATAAGACAGACTCGGCTTAGTATTCGGAGTGACTTAACACTCCCATTATGGGTCAAGCTCTAACCAACCTGGGACTCTTTGTCCCTTTATGTCTCTACTAAAATGTGTCCAATAATCCTAAGGATGCCATAAAATCTATAAAGATGCATAACCTCCCATTATGACCCAACCTGAGCTCTGGCTGATTTTACATTCAGTGCACTGACAAATGACTGTTTTATATCTGAATGCTATTGACAGCGTGTCAGGAGGATGTTATGAACTGAGATTGAACCCACAGCGGTATGAGCAGTCGGCCATTATGGAGCAGGGGAAAAAACGTCCTGCCTCTATTTTTATTTCGGTTATTTCTCTTCCTCTTCTCCTGCTGATTGTAATCTTAGTTTTATCAGGTGACGATGAGCGGCAAACTGACATAGTTAAATAATAGCACTATTAAAGGAAAGTCTGAGTTTAACAGGGAAGACACAAACAGAAAACTGGAGTCAGACGGAACCAAATTATCTTCATTTGCACTTCTAATGAAAAGGACTCGATGTGTTGTGCGTGTGTGTGTGTTTCTTCGATAGGGGTTTTCAAAGCTGTGTAGGAAAATTGCTACGTGTGTGTTCATGGGTGCGGTGCATAACCAGACATTTATGTGTACAGATGTATGTGTGTTGGTTTGCAGACCCTGTGCGGGAATGCACAGAGTGTGGCTGACTGGGGCAATCCCCCTACAACTACCCCCACCCAAAACACACATACACACACATACACAGGGCCGGAGGGGCGTGGGGGGTTGGAAAGAGGCAGCAGTGACAGAGAGGAGAGCGCTGACCCAGATAGTGTCTATGTCCCACCCCTCTCTCTCTCCTACACTGTAAAAAATAGGCTTAGCATGTATTTTTATTTCATGTAACAGATTTAAATGGTGCTGCAAATAATTAGTTATTTTCATCTACTAATCTGCTGATTTTGGTTTTGATTATTCTGAAAACGACAGGGCTCAAAATTAATGTAGTGTCCCAAAAGCAATTTTGGGACATTTTTTGCAATTTAGCACCCCCAGTTTCAGAGTGCAATAACATAGCTGTAAATATGGACAGCTGTACATGTGTTTGTTATGATTCTATTACTTGTGATCAAAAACTAGCGAGTCAACAACCAAACATCAAGCAAATGCAACAACACAAGACAAAGCAGCCAGCTATTCTAACAGCAAGAAGCTCAGCTCGGCGGCTGTCTTTCAGCCTTATTTTTCACAAAGCTAACACCGCTAACCCTGTTTGGTTACATTACTCTCTTGCCCAGCTCCCGTTCTGGCACGACACTGGCTCTTCTCCCTATGAGCAATCCTCTGCAGCCCATCATTAAATGACAGTTTGTTGTCCATCGACAGAAACAGAGAAATATGTACAAAAGAGCAATAAAATGACAATTTCAGCTTTGTTAAAATGCAGTAGCAGGAGGGGGCAGAACAGAGGTTTAACAGAGTGGGATGCTTCTGTGTCTCATTTTCACATATCAGTCAGTTGGGTGTCGTTCAGGTGTGTCACTGTGGCCAGAGGTCTTTCTGAAAACAACGCATGTTTCATGGTGGAGAAAAAAGTTGCAGCTAAACCACACAGTCTAGATCTGTCTTTCATTAGGATGAGAAAATGGTGTCAGCAGCAGCGGTATGGTGGGAGAATCTCAAGACAATGATGTCATTCTGCTTGCATTGTGTTTTAATACATCTACCTCTGTCTTCTGATGGAACCACACATTACCTTTATTTTTTATTAGACTATGAATATAAAGTAAACATGTTTGGGAAGCTGTCATTTGTTGCAGCTCACCTCTTGTCAGATCTCTTTTATATCTGCCTTCTTGGTGCTTCCATCTACTTTTGCTTTGGTTAGTGGAGTGAATGAAACAAGCCGTCCTCAGAAACCTGCGACATGACTCTCCTCCTCAGCTGCGTGCAGCTCAGCACTAACAGACTGGTTGCTCGGGTGTGAATGTGTGGGACCGTATGAGGATGAGGTAGAGTGTTCAGTTCACGCTCAGTCAGCCTTCACCAGATAAAAATAGATTTAAAAAATGTAGAGATTGGCCTGTTTGAAGCCCGGATATAGAGCCTCTAGTGGACTGCTGCAGAACAACTTCACAACAAATAACTCATTGAAAGTACAGTCAGTGAGTTTTGGCCTCATTAGCTGATGTTTCCTGATTTTAGGACTTAAACTTGAGATTATTTTCATCAATAATTGATTTTTAGATTTTGATTTTGTGCAACAGAGGCTGTGTTTGTTGTAGATATTGTTTTTATTCCTTCACTCTGTAGACGAATCAGTTAACACAGACATCTTTACACATTTAATGCTGATGCTGATGGTTTGTGTTGTCCAGAGAGAGCTTTTTGGTGAAACTGGCTATATCCTGGCACCATATTCCACTTTCATTATATTAAAAGGATGCTAAAAGGAAAATATCTTTTCCGTGTTGTAAAACTATAGACGTGTGTGTAAGCGCCATTTATTATAGTTCAGTTATTTGCGCTGAATTGTGCTGATGTTTTGTTGGAGGAATAAGTTTGAGTATGCTTTTGAATTTTGAGCCATCTGTGTTGCTGTTGATGTTTCATGCGGCTTACGTACAGAAAGCAGGAAGTGAAGTGCTGTCGTAAAAAACGTGTTGAATAAACGAGAATATGGCGGTGCAACACAGGCGTTTTGCTGTCTGTGTCGGCACCCAGCCGGCTCAGCGAGTCTCACGTCATTTCTCGAGAGTGGTCAAAAGAGTAAGAAATGAAGAACGAAGAAAAGAACATAAGACAGCCACAACAGTGTGCCTTGTTTGAGTTTATACACGCGCTGTAGCAGTGCTTGAAATTAAGGAACAATAAAAGAGAGGACACAAAGAGTACCCAGGACAATTGTGGGACAGTCAAGAAACTTATTACAGACAAAACTGTTCTGTTAAGATTAAAAAACATGATGTCACACTGCCACAGACTAGCAACAATTTCAGATTATCAGGGAAAGGGACAATGGAAACTGATTGTAGCTTTTTTTATTCACTTTCACTTCGCTTTTGCCCCAATCTGTGCAGCTTGTAGAGAATTTGCATCTTTCTGGTATCCACTCACACCTTTGCTTTGATTAATATGTATTTTTGTTCATTTAAATAAACCTATACATGTATGTATTATTATTTTTGGCCCTCATAAACATTTCCTCGGCCCAACACTGACACGTCCCTCTCCATCCCCCCATATCGACTTCCTGTGGTGGGATCAGAGCCTGACAGGGTCACACCCACCCCGCCCTTTTATATTCCTGGAACTCCACAGTAAAGAGACCTCGTTGGGGGGGTTAGGGGCACACACACATACTCTTGTCACTTCTCATTTACACACACACAACATGCGCATATACACCCACACACAGTCTCGCACTATCACTGCTCGTTAGTGTTCTCCTCTCTGCACACACACACACACACACACACACACACACCTCCTGGCCTCCTCACTGACTGTACTCCTTCCATCTGACTGGCTTGTCTACCAGCAGATGTGGATCAAGTCGGATTTGCAGAAGATTCCCAGTGTTTGCTTCCTTCTGTTCGGAGTGGTAAAATGGGTGTGGTTTGTATGCTGAAGCACAACTCCAGAAAGTTCAGACGACTTACAATTTCAATTTACCGTGATTTACTGTTTACGAGGCTCCATCTGAACTCCACCTAGCTGGAGGTCCAGATAAGGTTAAAACAAACGCAGAGGAATTATTTGCAGATCCTATTCAATCCATGTCTGGCTACAGCACTAAACATTCTTCCATTCCAAAATATTTTGAGCGGATTTATTCTGGACTCTGTACACAAGATACGCATACGATAAGTCATAAAAGTGCAAAGAAAAGCAAGCAAAATTTGAGGCCTTGCAAAACATTAGATATTCTGTTTTTAACTCAATAAACTTCAATAATTTCACACAAATTTGTGTGAGATTACTGAATCCAAGCGAGGTTGTTCCCTCAGTGCCAGAAAAATACAAACTACACAAAGTTAGGCTAGTAAGCTAATTTGTATATGACATAAAACCTGAAGAAAAGTCACCCAATGTGTCTGGGGGGGAAATGGTAGTTTGCTTTCATTACAGGCCTGCTCACAACATAAAGTGGCACCCTGAAATTAATCTGCCCTTGTTAACAAAATATTGGGTTCTAGTAGTTTGCCCACGTACAGACCTTTGGCAGAGAAGTTTGTGTTGCTTGCCGGCTAGAAGCATGCTAGCGCTAACCAGTCACAATAGCTCTTGGAGCTTCTTTCTGTTTTCTCTGTAATGTGCGGTTTACTCCCTCGTGGCATTTTTCACAAGATTGAACTTCAGTTCATTCAATAAATTGTTTCATCTAAGAGGTAAAGGAGCTCTACAAGCTAACAAATTGCTAATGTGTAGCTGTTTGCAAGCTCTATCGCTAAAGGGACAAGAAGCTCATAGTTTATTCAAAAGATATTTGTACCACTGACTCCTGGGTCGTAACTAGAGCCTGATATGCCCTAACACATATATGTTGTATATCGGTAAAGGAATGTGCGGGTGATTTAATTGGCCCTAATTGGCAGTATTAAAATAGGCTGATGCTCAACATACAGTGCTGATGTTTAGCTATTTGTTTTATCGTTATTATTTCTTTTTTTCCTCATGAGTTCAGTTATTTAACACGTTAAGGAATACTTAACTTGAATATTCTTTGAGTTATTTGTTTAGGAAAGTAGCTTTGCATAGTCATATCTGTGCAAAATCCACATAGAGTTTTCATTCCAGCTCAAAAGCTCATTATATCAGCCCCCATTTTCCCCTCTAAAGCCTCTAGTGGTCTCAAAAATCACGGTCAGACTCTACTCAGAACTGTCTGTTCCTTTTTGCTTGAGTAGTTTGTAGATAGATAGAGGAGGTTAAATAAAACTGGGTGGTGACATGCAGCTAATAAGCTATGATAGTTTCCTCAGAGGAAGACTCTCCAGCTCTCATTTCCCTCAAAGGTCAACTCTGTCAGGGTGGCTTGCTATTGGTCAGTGGCGCAAATTCAGAGTTCACGTTACTTGACGTGAATGGCAACATTTTTAAATGCTGATTGTAGTAGTTTTTGACATTTTTTAGAAAATCAAAACAAGATGTAATGGAAGTTTCAGCAAAGAGTTGGAACAGAGGAAGTGTCTTTGACGTAAGGTTCATAGGTGGAGTTAGCGCTCCAGCTGCGCAGTCTGCAGCCTTCAGCCTTCAGCTCCTTCCAGCAAATACTCCTTCCAAAAAATGTCAACAATAGTGCTTTGACAACTAGTACTTAATGTCATACTTGGCTCACAAGCACCAAATCTGATTTATTCTGTTGTGCATTGGCAAAATATTGCCCCGTAAATCTAGAGATGGGAAAACAGAGAAAGCAGATTTGGCTTATTGAAGTGAGTTAAAACAACAGCAGCCAATAAGTGTTTACATTTTTTCTGTCGGTTGTCAGATTTCAATCAGGATTTCCTTTTTGTTGTTGAGGGAGAGCCATTTTTATTCATGCTACTTCCGCAGAGCTGAATGGACAGGTTCGACATGAAAGGCAGGTAAGAAGCAGCCAATCACAGAAGAGAACAGGCAACAACAAGGCCAGTAGACGAGGGAGCAGTTTAAAAAACATCATGCTGGGACAAACCTGAAAAGAAGATAAAGAACAGGTTGTGGAAAACTAAAATGACGTCACGTTTCCTGGAGCATTCTTCAAATTCATGATTCGGGACGTTTGAATAGCAAACTTGAACATATTTATAATTTACATATAGTTAAATTTGTAACAGGAGGTTTGCAGTTCCTGTTTCCTGTCTTTTTAACTGTATGCACAGCTACACATGATACAGACATTTAAAGTACTTCCGTGAGTATAAAAATGGAAGAGTTGCACTTCTGTTGTATGCTGCAGTGCATTGTGGTCCGTTTCCTGCTCCTGTTTATGTAGAAATCAGCCTATGTTTCACTTTTCTCACATGGATTTCTTTCTGTTTGTTTGTTGAATGTCAGTGCAAACTTAACTCACTGTTCATGGTGTTAGAAGTAACTCGGCATAGTCTGGCCTCAACAAATTAAAAGATTCATTTAAATCTTTCATGGTGGCTCTCCGGTGTAATTTCAGACCGTAGTTGTGTGCTGGCTGCCGGACGAGGGGGGAAGGTGTGACATCAAGCTGCCTTTACCTTTGTTTAGAGACACAGAGGGGGCTCTGTCCCATCACAATAGGACTGAGAGACCAGTGTGTGTCCTCTGTGTGTGTGTGTGTGTGTGTGTGTGTCTGTGTGTGTGGGAGGGGTGGTGCTTGCAGCCCCACCCAGACTGATTGGTTGAGGCCACACCTTATTGTGGAATCCACTGGGTCACATGTTCGCCTGCAACACCCCAGGACAGCTCTGCTCTGCCCTGCATTCCCAAATACATACAGATATAAAATCACTTGTTAGCATCTAAAAAAAGACTGAAATCAGCTCTGTAGCTTCCATTTAAACACACACACACACACTAAAAGGTCATGGTATACATATTGACCTTACGCAGTGTAACAAAATGTGAAAAATCTTCAGATTTTCAGTATATTAACCCCAGGCCTTACTCATAAATCAACAGCCTGTGTGTTCTGTGGTACATTTGTAGACATTTTATTACTGTGACCTAATACTACCACTCCATTTACACCTAGTACCTTTTGAATACTTTCCCTTTGAACACCCGAAAGAACAGCACCGGCACGACATTATGCGCAATACTCCCATCTATTGTTTTTATTTACGTTTGACAGTAACACTTGGTAAATCTTGGCTTCTCTACCCTGACTACTTATTCTGTAGGTAAGATGTGTGCAGTGTTTTGCACTGATCCATCCATGCTTAACCCCCCTTATACTGTTTTTATAGTACAGTAACACAAACTTTCTGCAGTTATTGCATTCATTATTTGGGTTAACTATACAGTTTATCAGTTATTCTTCTCTGTTACTGTTATGCCTTGAATATAAAATGAAATATTCATCAATTATGTCACTTAATCAGTTTACTCAATAATAGAAAAGAGGAACTACTGTAGTAGAGTTACAGTCCCAACTGAACTAATTTAACAGTGTGAGACAAACTACTACAATAAATACTTCATTTGGAAAATGTAAGTACTCAGTAAACAGTTACATGTCACTGGGCTTTACTATTTAGTCAATATGAATATTAAAAAGGCATATGGAGGCATCCTGACAGTACATGATTTGCACTACATTTCCCACAACAAGCAGTATGTTGTAGAGCAGGGTCTGTACTGCAGACAGGAAGTAGAGAACTAGTTTGTGTATCTGAGCCTCTGTTGCACTGTGAGAAAGATAATGAAGTGACTTCACACCCTTGCTATCACTTCCTGTTTAAAGCACACGATGACACAATCAATACTAAGCCACGCTGCACCGTCCTGAATGGTCTGTTTGATTGACCGTAGACCCAAGAAAATATCCCTGCATGTGTTTAGTCACGCCAGGTCCGCATTCAGCGACCTCAAACTCGAAGAAATTAGGGCAGTTTTTTTTTCCTGTTTAAAACCACGACCTCTAAAGAAGTCATCTAGAATGTCAGCTGTAACCGCATTCACATCAGCCACAGCTGAGCTCAAAGTGGAAGGCGAAAAAGAAAGAACTGGGAGGGAAGTTGACTTCATTAACAACTTCCACTGGTGTAAAGATAAATGGTGTTCAAACTGTGGTTCGCAACCCAGAGGTGGGTTGCAACGTCAGGGGCACACGTGGAGCAAATGGAGAAAGAAAGCAGAGAAAAGATTTCATATATCCCAGTTTAAATTGATCACCTTCCTTCTGCTCAAAGTTTGAAGAATGAAATTTATCATTTTCCAAGCAAAACAACAAAAAAATTCTCTTCACCAATGTGATGATTTGCTTCTTTTCTTCGTGTTGTATGATTATAAATTGAACACATTTTCAGTTTTGACCTATTTTCTGGTCAAGATAAGACCTTTTATAAACTAGGCTAAATGACTTATCAGTAAATACAGCTAAGATATGCTGTCTGCTAGATTCCCGCAGTCTCATAAAGGTTTATTATGATTTCTGATTTAAGTCATAATGCTGCCACTTTTAGACAAAGTTCTCTGACAGTTCCTGTGTTTTTGATAATATTAAACATTTGAGAACTTTATTAACTGAAAAAAGTGTGCATTAAAGTATTGTTTTCGGTATTGACATGGAAACTCCAATGCTACGCCTCACCAAGTTCTTTCTGCTGAGATGAAGCCGATGATTTACATCTACATTTACATGCTGAAACACCGCTCGCTCAACTATTAGTAAGTTCTTGTACAGTTTTATCCGTTGGAGCTCTGGTAATTCTCAGATCAGAGAAGTGGTACATTTAAATGTCTGAGAAAGGAAGTGGACATGGAGAGAAAATGGAGACAGAAAAGAAGAGAAAGGGGTGTGTGCATTGCTAGAAGTGTGTTTGTATGTGTGTGTGTGCTGAGTCTCTCTTCCTCGGCACTCCCCACACCTCTCGCTCTCTCTCTCTCTTTCTGTGTGTGTCTCGCTAGGCTTCCAGAAAAGGGTGTGTCCGCCTGCCTGCCACTGAAAGGGAGGGAGGGGTCAGCTCACGGCTACTCCTCCCTGCTCTCTCTCTCCCTCTGTTATTTCTCTTTCGCTCTCATTCCCTCACTGGCAGCCTCAGGATTAGGCCTTTTGTCTCTCTGCCTCCTCTGTCTTTCTCTTTGCCATTTAATTTTCTATCTTTCTTTTAAGTGTGTGTGTCTGTGTGTGTTTTTACCCCCCTCTTTGTGCAGATTTTTGTGAGGGGGTTTTTCTTTTAGTCACCTTTTAGAGCAAAGGTAATTTCTTTCCCCTCCTCCAATATCTAGCCTGCCACTTCCTGTCGTCCTGCCTCTCCTACCTGTCTTCCTCCCCCTCTTCCTGCCTTCTTATCTTTTCTCCTCCCTTTTCACATTTCCCCTTCCTCTTCCATTCCTTCTCTTCCCCCACCACCCACCCCTGCCCACTTTACTCCTCATTTCTTCTTCAAATCCTTTAACAAATCTCCTTTCACCCTCTCCCCCTGCCCTGGAAGTTTTGGCTTTTCTTCCTTCTCCTCCTGATTTTCTCTACCATTCCTCCCCACCCCCCTCCCTTTTTTTCCACCTCCTCTCCTCCCTTAACTCAAGCCCCCTTCTTCTCCTTCCTACTCTTCTTCCTCTATTTATGATAGATTCCTCTTCTCACCTTCTGTTTCTTCTCCTCCTCCTCAGTGCCAGTCGACTCCTAAGCAGAAGAAGAGTGCCGTCGGCACCCAGAAAAAGCAGAGGAGCCCGGCCAAGCAGAGCACCCTGACCCAACAACAACCGCCGCCATCGTCGTCGCTGCTGCCGCCGAAGGAAGAGAAGGAGGAGGAGCCGGCGACCAGGCCTCGGCCGCCACAGGAGGAGGACGAGGAGGAAGCAGGCGAGGAGGAGCGAGAGGAAGTGGCGACACAGTCTGTGAAGAAGAAGAAGAAGAAGAAGAAGCAAGAGGAGGAGGAAGCAGAAGAGGAGGTGGAGGAGGACGAGGGCGACACAGACATGCCGTCTGTACAGATCAAACCAGAGCCAGAGGAGATGGAGTGCACGGTGAGGAGGAGGGGCTAAGGGAGGTGATTGGTTGATTGATTGGAAGAGGTGATCAAGCAGAAAGGATTGGTAAACAGGCGGATGGATGAGATCAGATCAGGTGGGCGTGGGTAGGCGTGGCTGCCAACTCGCATCGCTCGCGACCAGACGTGTTTGCTCTCGTTGGGTTTACACTCAACGCATGTTGGATTAGAAGCAGAAACTCGCAGGAGGAGTGAATCGATACAGCTCTCTTGGTGTTCCAACTTCCTGGTTTGATCTTCTGGTTTCTAAACAGTAAACATGGCAGCCATAAGTAAATCAGAGCCGTGGCGAACTCTTTGTTTTTGAAGGCGTACTCACCAAGTTAATTGCACTGCAAGATAGCTTAAGGCTAAACCCAAGAAACAGCTAATCATACAGGTTGTAAACAGACCTCTAGGTTAGCCTAAAGTAGGAGAAAAGAGTAGTAAGACTAAGACCCAGACTTCCATCAAAGTTAGACTGATTTCCTGTGTAATATCTCACAGAACACGGCTGTAGTGGGTATGAACCCTGCTGCATCAATGCAGTGGCTCCATACAAATGAATGAGTCCCATGTGGAGTCTGTCTGAACACAGCGCACCCAACATTTGACACTGATTGGGTTTATACTGCATTTTGTAGTTTGGTTGCGGTTTAGTATCTGTGTGTTCTTTGGAAACAACAACTCCCAGGTTTACTTGTGACAGTGTGTTATGTAAGGTCACCGGTCAGTGCCCTTTCCTCTTCTTGCACGTGGTTTTTGTTTGTGGAAGGGTTTATTATTTTCAGTTATCAGAACCCCAGAATCAGATCACTAAACAAGCTGGAATTTAATCATATGTTTCAAGTAAATGGAAATAGTCTGACAGACAGACAAACAGAGCAAAGGCATTCATCAAAATCTTATTATACAACAGTTGCGACCAGGTAATTTGATCGGACAAGAGTCATTCCATGAGTGCTGATATAGAGCACAACGCCGCTGACTTTTATGTCTATGCATCACTCCACTTTACAGGTGTTCTAAGGACCATTTCTTCTGTTACATTAACAGTCTGAAGATTCATTTCATTTTTGGAAATAATGTTAGGTGAAAGAAGTTTCCTTCGAAGCCAGGGGATGTATGGGAGGAATCGAAGGGGAAGGAATGAGAGAAATGTAAATTCTGGTTAGTAGATTGGTGGGCTGAGGACAGAAAGAGGGATGCATTGATTATAGATGGAGATCTGTAGATAGATTGAGTGAAGGAAGTGCAAGAGCAGAATTGATCGGAGGGGGGGCGGGTTAGGAGGGATGGATTGGAGCAGAAGCTGATTGGATGGTGTGTTTGTTATGAACAGGAGGAGTTTGGAGATGATTGCGATGAAGATGTTTTCTTTTCAAGTTTTTTTACCCAATTCCTTGTCTTAGTCTTCTTCTTGGTCTTCATCTTGTTCTTCTCTGTCTATGTCTTCTTCATCTTGGTCCGGGTTTTCTTCTTCGTCTCAGTATTCTTTGTCTTGGTCTTCTTTATCTTGTTCTTCTACGTCTATGTCTTCTTCGTATTGTTCATTTCAACTTGGTCTTCTTGGTCTTGTCTTTCTTAATCTTTTCTTTGTCTTGGGCTTCTTTGTATTGTTCTTTGTCTTGTTCTTCATTTTATTCTTGTTCTCCTTCTTTGTCTAAGTTCTTCTTTATCATCTTAGTCTTGGTCTTCTTCTTTTCCAGCAGAAAAACAGGGAGAGTGAATGAAAAAACACCTCATTGTTCTCAGGAACTGCTGCTGCTGGAGTCTTTGAGCAAAATATTTAACCCCCTATAACTCAGGATCTGCAATAGCAGTGGATAAATGAATGGAGGTAGACTTTTACAGACTTCTCTGCATTATAAAGATAACGATGAGTCGTTCTGCATGTCTTCAGGACAGCAAGTGAGTCGAGCAGGTTGTCCCGAACGTGACTGGAATCGATTGATGGGCGCATAAAATGACGTAGAAAGTCACACTTTGCAAACAAACACTTAATTGCTCTCTCAGTGTGTTGACATTTGTGGTTTTGCATTTCAAACAGCAGTGTCGACCTTTTTTTTTTTTTTTTTTTAATCCTGAGTGACTTTCAGGGAGAGCATCAGGAGAACAAGCTCCATGAGGCAAATAGTGAGTAGGTCAGAG
Organism: Protonibea diacanthus; assembly: GCA_028641955.1. Taxonomy (NCBI): domain Eukaryota; kingdom Metazoa; phylum Chordata; class Actinopteri; family Sciaenidae; genus Protonibea; species Protonibea diacanthus. Next base: position 15,782,461 of record CM053990.1, read on the forward strand.
GTCACACAGAGCCAAAGAGCCCTGACAAGAGTCTGTGAATCATTTTGAGGAGAAAAGCCTCCTCTTGAAAACCAAATGCCTTCTGGGGTTGACCTGCATGTTGCTTTAATGCCTTTAATGGTTTTATTTCTCAGGATGGCACTATATTTGTCAGATTGTCTGCTAACTCATTTGCATCATTTTCCTTTATGATTTACACTGAGCTTGAGAGTTTTTCTGAAGCAGAGGCGCATTTTTATCTTTCAGTCGACTTCTCTTTTATTATGACTTTTATTAACTGACTTAGATGTCTCAAAGGCTTTGAGGGGTGTAAATAAACATGACCAAATGTGCTCTCCAGGTCAACAAATCATGGTTGGAGAAGGCAGTTTAGAGGAGACAAGATAACATGAACACTTTATAAAAAAAGACTTAAGTTTTAAGTCCCCACTGCTACATAAACATTTTGTGTTTCATGCCTGTCTGGTTGTATCAGGTCTGTATTTGGCGGATTTTCCAGATTTGACATGAAAGTTGTTTCTTTTGCATGTGTGGCTGCATTTTTGACTCTGGTGATCTGGCAATATTTGGAGCTGTTTTAGTTGTTGTTATTGTCTCAGACTTGTTCTACATTACATTTATTTGGCACTTTTATCCAGCAAATACGAGCCTTAACAATAAAAGATCTGCGATTTTGTTTTTGTTAACGCCTCATAAATATAGGCCTGTTTGTTGTTTACATATATCATTGATGTAAACAGTGCCAGAAAACATTCTTAACTAAAATGTAGTTTTGGGTTTGTCCTGAATTAAGAGACGTGTCAATTAGTAATAATGACTATGGGCGGTTTCAGTGCCTGGTTTTGAATTTTTACCCCCTTTGTTTACATTTAAAGGATCGATTATACCTTTTGCAACTTAAATTCTCTGTCATCAGTTGTCAAGATTATTTCGTCTGCCTCTTATCTGCCAAAAGGCCACATTATGTTCTTCATGATATGTGGTTAACTGGCTGAGACAAAGACAAACCTACGCAGCTCATATTTATGAATATTTGTCTACTAGCTGGGTGTAGCTTCTCATCCTGATTTTGTGAATGCTAATTAAATATAATCAAAAGTAATAAATATGTTTCCAGTGTTTGCATGTCACTAAAGCAGAACTTAAAGGAAAGCAGTGCATACATGTTGGTACATAATTGACATCTCGAACTTTAGTGTTAAGCTGATAAGTTACAATTATAACCGGTTACATGTTATAATCGGAGACAGAAGAGGGTATAGAATAAAGGGCGTGAGCAGTAATGATAAGGTGAGGCCCGTGGAGTCGCAGGCACACTGCAGCAGCCATTAACCAACATACTGAGGAAGGAGGGAAGGGTGTTGTCAGCTACAGGGAAAGATGGGTGAGGTATGAAGAGAGAAAGGTGTAGGTAGTGTTAAAAAAAGCAGCAAGGGGAGAGAAGATAGGGAAAGAAAAACTCACATTTTGGCGGCGGGGAGACAGATGAGGAAAGAGTGCAGATGGAGAGAGGAGAGATAGAAGGGATGGAGGTGTAGGTGGAGAGGGTGTGGACAGTCAGATAAGGAAAGGCTGCAATGCAGGATTATGACTGCCATCCATTTTGTCCTCCTGTGCTCTCTTCAATGTTTTTTTTTTTTGTTGTTGTTGGTTCCGTACAGCCAGCAGCAACGCCAAGGCTAACTGTTCCCATTGGTTTCATTAGGAAACCTAACAGTGCTAACAGGCCTTTTCAGAGAAACTGAAGGGCAAACAGAAGAAGTTTTTTGTCTATGGCCATAAAATGAATTGAGAAGGTCAAGTGGAGTTACTCAGTTTTTTTTTTTGGAGTTTGGCTTAGTGGTGAGAATGCACATAACAAATGAAGACCAGCAGATTATTTCTTGTGTGCCATGCTTACTCTCTAGCATACGAGAATGATAGGAGCCTTGCATTAACAAAAAATACTTTGTATTGCTTGTATTCATACAAAAACATCAAATTAATTCATCATGGAACTATTTTAGGTAAATATTACAGGTTCACTTGAGCAGTGTACATCTTTCAACGGGTGGAAAATCTGGTCAAAAAACTGTACCACAATCTGTTCAGTTGCAGTCATAGCATAGCACCCTATGAATCATTAAATCAACTATTAAAAACACAATACTGCATTTGGGCCAATAGGAATCATTATGTAGGAATATACTTTCAAGCTGCAATAATAATGGTGCTTTGGTCAGAGGGAGTTCTTGTCATATCAAATGCTTATCTGTGGCTTGATAGCTACCTGTCAAACAGACTGACATGACAGTTTTGTATTACTGGAGAGGCAGAGTACAGTTTCAGTCAGTGAGCTCGACTTGCAATGATGGCATGGTGACACTGGAAGGTGTTAATTTTTGTGTTACTTTGATTGAAATGCTAAGCAGGTATTGTGACCGTGATCCAAGAAATCCTCCAATCCTTACACTGAATGCACACGTAGATTTGCATATGTGATGGTATGTAAGAATGTGGGATAGGCAGAACTTGCTCTGTTAGCAGGGAGTGGTATGTTTGGGAGCAGAGATAGGAGGTAAAGTTAAGAGGGAAGTCAAATGCAGGTCAGGAAACCAGCCGTTCTTCACCCGGAGCTGACACATTTAGGTACAGATTGCATCTGTGTACCAATCCAATGTGATTTTAAGCAATTTTAAGAAACATCATGTCAAAATTGTGCTCCCGATTCACACGAACAGATCAAGCTAGCTTTGTTTAGATGTGAAGAATGAGGTGCACAGAAAAAAGGAAAACTGGGCAATGTCATGACAAACTTACCAGAATGGAGCCAATAGAGGTTTTGGTGTTCCTGAATGTCTCATGGTAGTGGTTTGTCTTCATTTAAAGTTGGGTTGAAGCATGTGTTGTTGATGGTTGCAGTGTGTTTTAAGTTTAGGTAATTCAATAGTAGATTAATAGTTTGCTAATTTAAATATAGGTCAACCACTAAGACTAATTTTAGCTGATGAAAGGAAATCGTATCAAATATACATTTCATTAGTGTCATATTCAGGTCCATGTGGAGCATCTTTACTTTTAACATCTTCGTTCTTGCAGTTAAAGTTTAGTCTTTTTTGTTGGCACTTTGAGTGATTATTTTAATACAGACCTGTGATTATGATCAGTAAATCAACAAGATCAGCCACTTCCTTTTTTTGTTTTTTTGCACATTTTATTGAATTTTCAGATAATTTCAGGCTTTCTTTGAGACATATTTCCACTGATAAATCAGCCGTTCAGCTGACACTCCTCTGTTTTTATATTGCACTGACTGGAGAATAACTGACATAATTAGGAAGGATGAAGTTGCGTGATACCTGTCCAGACTTCTGTCAAAGGTCATGGTACATAGCCTGCCCAGTCATGGTAACAGACCTTTTCCATGACCAGCGCCAACATCATTTTTCTTAGCAGGGTATAAATCTGCTCTTACTAGCGAAGAAGCCAATTACATGTCACCACTGGCTCCAAGATAGCTGGAGCTTTGATATAACTAGTCGTACATATAAAATGTTCTGTTATCAAGAAGCTACTTGTCAACTTTATATCCCGACATAACAGAATGATGTGTGGAGTTTCCCAAGGCTCAATACTAGACTAATGTAGAACCTTAAATTACCATTAAGAATACCTAAAAATGAGATAAATTTGTGATTATTGGGCCTGATACTGCCCAGCTGTCTTTCTCAGAAGATTTTAGAAATGCTGTTAAAATTCTGTATAAAATATGTGCTGTATTCACTCTGATTACTAAATATTTGCACACTTTCCAAACACAATTTTGTGTTTCTGAACTACTCTGAACGCAGTGTTTTTGTCAAGTCTAAAAATGGAAAATTGATGATGATAAACACATAATACACTGTTCTGAGGGTTATTTGCCATTTTGCCAGTGTTTCAGTTATTCATTTTTATTGATCATCTGAGTTGATCATTATTTTGCTGAATAGAAAAACTGAGTGCCAGATAATCTACAGAAAATATATCATCAAGACGAAGTACTGGGTGCTGGCGATTGTGTGAAGGAAGTGGTGGGTGCAGCGGCTCATCTATAATTCGACTGCACAAGAGACAAACTGTCCACTTGCTGATTTAAAAAAAATAAAATAAAATCATCTCTGATTTGCTGATTTTTAAAAACATGTTACATTTCAGAGTACAAAAAGCCGAATTATGTCGATGTGTTCGTGTGAGGCTGTGAGGGTTTGAGGAGATGGGGGGAGGGGGCTAGTATATGTGTGTGTTGTGTTGTGGCATGGTTTGGGTTAGTAAAGGGTGGGGGCTGGGTGGAGTAGTATTACGTAAGGGATCATTAAGCAGAGGGTGTGTGTATGTGTGTGTGTGCCGACCACACCTCTGTGGCTGCCTCGAACAGAGGGAGTGGAGTTTCCTGTCCAAAGATAAAGTCTCCAGGAAGCAGATCCTCCTGGTATTTGCTCCACCGGGAGCCTAAAGACACTTAAACGCCTCACATCCCACTTAATTCTACATCTGTTGTGTTAACTCAAATTCACTATTATCACTTTTATTCTGACCCATTTGCATCGTCGCTGTCAACAAACAATAACACTGGTGGGATGATGGTCTGCCTTTTCCGGTTTTACAGTCTTTGTTTAAAACAGGATGTAATTTTTCCTAATAGTGCAGTCTGGATTGTTTTTAATGGCATTCGTTATGGTAATTAATCAAACTATTTGTGTTCAGTGGTCCCTGAGGATAAAACGCATCCAGGAGAGAAAGCACAGATATGAAAACACAAAGGAGGAACAGGAGAGGATTGTCTGAATGAGCTAAATTTGTCTGTAAGCAGCACATGTAATCTGCTATTGGTGACGCAAAACAATGATACAAGAGAAATTCTTTATTTGCTTCATAATTGGGGACAATTTAAAGGTCCACCCAAAGAAATATGGGACCACATCCAAATAAAAATTGGCTTCAATCGGTCTCTATTCAGTTTCTTGTGCTGCATCGACTTACTAGAGCTGCAACTAATGATTATTTTCATTGATTATCTATTATTTTCTCAGTTAGTCGATTGATTATTTGTTGTGTAAATTCTCAGAAAGTAGTGAAAAATACCTTAAAGTACCGGTGTGTGGGATTTAGTGGCATCTAGTGGCTTAGTTGTTGATTGCAACCACCTCCCCTCACTCTAAGGTGACCACAAAACAAGCGAAGAACGCAAAAGGCTCCCCCTCGAGTCAGTGTTCAGTTTGTCTCTTCCAGGCTACAGTAGAAACTAAGGATTTACGATTCATCGGTGTCCATAAGATCGTTTTTTTTTTTTGTAATTGGAGCCTCCACCAGTCACGTGAAGACGTGTTGTCGTGATCAGTTCCTGTAACCACTCAAACTGCAGAGTCAACACCCACATATCAACTCAGGGAATATCTACAGTGATGTTTGGAATCAAAGAAAGGCGCATCTTTTGACCAGGAAGACGCCCAGACTGTCTTGAGAGTGATGACTGATTAGGTTGCCAACCCCTGGCAACAAACCCAAAAGTTCATAATTCATAGTTCGCTTAATCACTACCATCAAACTGGAACGGCTAACATGGCTACCATTACGTGGAGCCGGCAGCAGCAGACTGGCCGGACTGGGGGAGTTAAAACTCTGGAGATGTCGGTGAATCACCGAGCTTGTTGAGCAGACGTAAAAGGCGTCAGTTGGATTTATTTCTCTTGGCCAGTGGCTGTATTGAGTCTCATACTGAGTATTTTTGTTTGCTTCCTGGGCTCCCAAAGAGGGATTTTTTCATTGAGAAAATAACTCCGTCATTGTTAGCTGAACTGTGGGTTTTGTATTGAGAACTGGCTTTATAAATACACTGTGGTGGACTTCAATTTCATGTGTGCTTTGTTGCGTCTTGTTGCCTTCTGGTGCCTTCTTGAAATACCTGGTTGTCAGTGATTTGTTACAGGACCATGCACTCAAAGATGTGGGGCTAATTGGCCAATTAATCAGCTTTTTCCTTGTCCAAACTATCATTATGATAGCTTAAAAATCCATAATCTGCTAATCATTAGTAGAAACATGACGGTTCAACTCGGTGGACTATGAAACTTAATGAAACATAAATATGGAATATTATATTCAATCTCTGCCATATTCTATAGACTATGATGAAGGTGGTGTTTTCAAAATGTCTTTTCCTACTGTATATCTCGTTTTGTCTTCAGTTTCACGTGAAAAGCAGCAGATTAATTGTGGGCTGTGCGTCTGTTGACAGGGTTTAGACTCTACTTTTGCTTGACTTTCTAGTGGAAATCTGGACAAATGTTGTGCAATGACAACTCCCATAAGTATGAGAGCGCTGCAGCCTGTACGCGTTAACGGTTGTGGACAGAATGCACACAGCATGAGACCACGCTCGACTGAACACTGGTTGACAGTCGTAGATGAGTGTTTTGATAGCCGCTCCGATTTCAGGAGAGGACGTTATTATTACATTAACAGTACTATTTAAAAGACACCAGTAGTAGGTGAAGTGCCTTGCTCAAGAGCAGTTTGGCGGTTGATTGGGACAAACAAGCTGCTTAGTTAACTGGGGGTCGTCAGGGTATCAGAAGGAGATCAAATGTCATTTTTGCTGGGACAAAAAGTTATTAGGCGACTTCATTGTTAGGCGTCAGTATCTTAACACACGCGCACACACACACACCCCTATCTCATCTCTTTCTTCTTCTTACTTTCTCTTTCAAACTCTCACACTTGACTCCCTCTCCCTCGTTCTCTCTCTCTCTCTCTCTCTCTCTCTCTCTCTCTCTCTCACTCACTCTCTCCCGCCCTAATAGGATATGTCGAGGGAGGCTCTGCTTCCGCTCGCCCCGTCACCATGGCAACCGCGGCTCTGGCGGGAGTTGCCGAAAAGACTGTGTAGCCTGACCCCTCCTCCCCCTCCCCATTCCTCCTCTTCCTCCTCCACCTTTCCAGACCAGCCTCTCTCTCTCTCTCTCTCTCTCTCTCTCTCTCTCTCTCTAACTCACTGCTTCAGCCAAAGGCGAACAGCGCACAAACACAAACACACACACAAACTCACACACAAACATACTGAATACCTGCCAGCACAGCACAGTGAATAGCCCCTGTAATCTCTCTCTCTCTCTCTCTCTCTCTCTCTCTCTCTCTCTCTCTCTCTCTCTCTCTCTCTCTTCTCTCTCTCTATCTATCTTACACACACACATTCACAATGAGGCTCTCCATTATTGTGTGTGTGTGTGTGTGTGTGTCACCGATGTACGCACATAAACAAGTCAGTTGTCCTCAGCAAGCAGGATTGCTCATGCACAAAGACAGGCCACAACACACAAACACATACATACACATACACACACGCTACACATACACTCTATTACTCCCATGTGTTTGTGTGTGTGTGTGTGTGAGCATGAGACATGAGAGGTTAGAGGCCCTATTTGCTGCGCTTTTGCAGGAGGGCTTTGCTAGAGTGTGTGTGTGTGTGTGTGTGTGTGTGTGTGTGTGTGTGTGTGTGTGTGTGTGTTGAGCATTCCAATCCATTTCAAAAAGCTAGCACATTCACAATTTTGGATACAGACAGAGAGAGAGAGATGATGTGAGGGGGTGTGTGTGGGGGGGGGGGGTGAAAAGACAAATGCAGTGCAGATACTGGACAGATGCAGCTCCCTCTGCTGGTGTAAGATGATGATGTCATTGTTGGCAGCCCTACTTCCTCAGAGCACTTCCAGGAAGTAAAAACAGCTGCTCTGATTGGGACAGGAACCAGATACGACTCTGGTACATGTGTGTGCATGTGTGTATATTTTCCTCTTTATGATGCAAATCTTTAAGCGTCTTTTGTTGCATCTGAAAGAGGTGTGACTACAACACTTTTTTCCACCGCTTCCCTTCTCACGCCGAGAGCAGATATCAAGTCAGTTGCAGAAATCTCTGCATGTTAACAACCACTCGGCTCTAAAAATATGATGTTATTAAACCAAGTGAATAAAGGAAAAAAGAAAGATCACCATCTGTGGTCACATAAATTCACCTGCGTTCCAACACAAACAGTCTGTTTCCCAGGTTAGCCGAGGCGTCATGGGCGGCGAGCATTTGCTGGTGAAAGTTTCAGTGCCGATGGCTGAGCCATGATGTTTGTAGTTTCCATTTACAAAGGTGACCCGATTTTGACATAATTGATGGATCCAGCTAGACTCGCCCAACCGCTGCTCTTTGTTTCTGCTGCAGGTGAATAGACAATTTATGTTTCTCCGCCTCAACCAGTACAAGATTTACAGTGATACATGACAGAGGAGAATTGGTTCCTGTCTGTGCCTCTACCCCCGAGTCTGCCTTTAGTGACATTACATCTGAAAACTTACTGAAGAATGTTTAGGATTTTTTTACATACATTCTTCATTTTATGATTTTGTCAGTTTTTGGCCATAGGGAACTACTGCGAGGCTCCTTGCCACGCCTGTACTATGCACAGCATATTCCACTGCTGGAGCGCCCAACAAGTTCGGGCACATTCCTATATGTGGTTGCGGAGGAGAGGATGCTGGGTAACATAGGACGCTGACAAATAAGCCATAATGCAGGTTAAGAGAGGAGGAAAGGAAAGTTACAACTAGATTACATTTCAGAATAATATGAGGAAATGTTTCACCTTTTGTTCATTTCACTGACAGGAAAATCTTGTTTACAGCCTGGATCTTGTTTGCATACACCGTCTGGCATCGCTTCTGTTTGTGATTACATTCTATTTAATATCAAGGAGAGAGGAGATGTTTGCTAGATGGAACTTTGCAACTGTGTGGTAGTTGAGCGTTACAACACAAACAGACAAGTTTAAACAAGTCCAGTTAGTTGCTTGATTATGCCAAGCTATTTATGTAGAAGTGATCGATGGTGCACAGTAACAGCATCCCACGTTTGTTTGTTCGCGGAGCTCCTTGGTCAACTATGTCACTCATCTTTGCATTAAAGCTTCTTAGCTCAGATTGTTGGAAAAACTTTTCTTGTCCTCCAGCAATGTCATTTTTCTGTACCTGTCCCAAATGAAAATATAATTTAAAAAGTGCAGCTAATGGCATTCAGAAAAAATACCTCTAATTCAGTCTGCTAGTACTCCTATATATATTCATCACATACAGTTGTAACACCAATTACAAGGTGGGTAGGGTAGTAGTTGTTTGCTACATATGCATAATTAGACATGCAGGCCCTTAATTGAACTCCTCCACTCATCTCGCATCTACCTATTTCCTGCTTATTTTTCAACCAAAAATTCTGAAATATATATCGATTAGCAGCAGGGTGTTTCTTTTTAACTGAGAAACTGAAGTTGCAGTTGCGTTCATGCCTTAATTAAACTCAAGGTAGAGTCAAAGAGTTCGACTCAGGAACTCTGTGTGTGCATTTAGGTGAGCGAATGACTAAGCGCAGAGAAATCGCGCTGGCAGCTCCTATTGGGTAACATTAGGCTGAGAGTCAGTGTTAGCGTTGGCTATCGGCCACGGGGAGCTGTGCTGGGATCAGCCTGCTAACAGGTGGGTGCACCACAGAGAGAGACGAGAGGGTTGGTGTTTCGTGCCGTTGAATACCCCAGGTGTAAAGGGGTGGAGCACACATGTCTCTGTGTATATGGTTAATATCTCCTCCAGCTGTTGTTTTGCTCTGTTTTCATTCTGTCGTCCATATCTGTCTTCACTGCCCCTCTGAGAAACACACACAGGATATCATTGCATACGGTACATATGCGTAGAAAATAAGCATAGATTCCCAGATAAAAAAAAATCATAATTAAGCAGTGGTGATCACAGATGACATTGATGCATAAACACTCTCAGTAATCAATACCAAGGTGCCTCTCCCTTCACCCTTATTTCATCCTCTCATCTTCTCTTCCTCCCCTCTCTTCCTCCACCCTCCCTTCTCCTTCACAAACAGTCCCACAGTATTGTTTGTCTCACCTCGAGACCTAATGATTTCTTCCTGTAGATACATCAACAACAGTGACAGAGACTGAAAGCATATTTAGCTGTTTTTTTTTTTTTATTTACTATGTACCATCTTGTTTCGTGTGCTGTTTGTTTTTGTCCTTTTTTCCTTTTTACCACACAGATCATATTCTCCACCAAAAGCCAGGAGGTGCAGCAAGTGTAGTGTTACCAAGGCTGTTGTTGGTCTCGTCCGGCGCCATCTGGACAGTAACTTTTGGCCCTTCTCCATCAAATACCCAGGAAATAAAAACGAGCACCTGTTGCATTTCCACCAGTAAATGTGAAGATTAAGAATATAAAACTGATAGCGGATTAACGGCAGCTCGATTCAACAACGCATATATTTGTTTGTAATTTGCATAACTGTAGCGTTCGGATGAATGTTGGAAATGAGAGCGTGCTTGGATGGTGTTTCCGTTAATTACTGAACTATGCCGACCCAGGCACGACTCAAAGGACCGCTAAGTTGTTATAGAGCAAACGCCCATGTGGACATTTTGGTAATGTTCATCACAGCAAACAGTTACACTGTCATTGTTTGGGAAACACTGGAATGAATATATATGGGAGTTTAATTTGGCGATTTTGTCATTTTTATTTCGCTAATTAAATTTTCTACCTCTAAAGAGCGAGTGAGAGAAAAATAGCTGCCAGGTCATGAATGCTCACATGAACTCAATGGATTGGGTTCCTTTTGAACAAAACAGAGTTGGTGATTGTTGGAACAGTGGAAAGACTAACAAAGATAGTTTTGTTGAGGTTCAGCTTGTTTCTGTCCAGTCATTTGAATCAACAGAACTGCATAAATAGATCAGAAATGCCTGTTAACAGTTAGAGGTTGCCATTTGCAAGATTTGAGTAGAGAGAATCTGGCAAGTGATTCTAATCTAGTTGCAAATATTTTTTTTTTTATTTGTACTACATATGCACTCATTGTCTCCCACTAGTTGGGAAGGCAGCCACGTAACTTACGCCTCATTCTCCTGAACATGACACTTTACGACACTCATCTTTACATACTGATTGATGCTGAATTAGCGCTCAAAGCATATGATGATAATTCAGCACTCAAATTACCTAGGGACGAGGACCTTATGGGAGGCAGAACTACACCCCATAAAGCGGGGGAAACTAAACTCGGCTGCTGTGGTTTTACAGCTGGGGTAATAAGTAATCTATTGTATCAGGTTGCGTGGATGGAAAGAACATTATTATCAGCTCTGACACTGGCAAATTGTATGCAACATTAGTTTGAATTGATCAACGTTTTGCCGTGTCTGACTGTGTGCGTTGGCTATCTGCGCTTACAAAAAAACATGAGATCATGATATTCACTACAAGCAGGAGCTTCTTAGAGAGCAGAAGGGAAATGTGAAGCAAGTGTCATTTCTTAAAGGGACTTTGCTTTGAGGAGCTGGCGCTGTAGATCCTCGTGTATAACCTGTCTAAATAAATAAGTCATGTGGCTGTGACAAGATGTGTTGATTGGTCTTTAGTAGAGTGTTACCTGTTACATGAAAAACCATCCTTCATCTGCCAAAAATGTACACTCTGTACCATGTAAAAAAAAACCTGGTCGCGATACGGTTACTGATAAGCGGGCTGTATTGCAGTAAATCACTCAATACTTCTGTCTTTATGAGTACAACATGATTAAGTCTTCGGACAGATTCTGTCTGCCTCTCAGCCTGGTTTCTCAGCACGCAGTCACAGCTGCTGCAGCTCTCATTCAAGTTAGAATCACATGAATTAACTGCAAGGCGAACTGGGTGACCCATTTTATGGCTGAGCAGTTGAACTAAAGAAGCACACAGGGTGAAAGTACTCTGGCGAGCTCCTTGTCTAGCTCCCTCCACGTTGCTTTCAGACACGTTGAGTTGATTTTTTTTTTTTTAGGTGAATTGTCTTCCTAGCCACAGCGAATTTGCTTATGGTGTTGAGTGACTTGTTGTTTTGACCTGTGGTGTCGCTGATTCACAGATGCAAATGGTTTTTGCTTCGGGCAAGTCAAAGATTAAGTTTCAAGTTCAGTGTCTTGCCTTTGTGGGGACAACACAGAGACAAGAGACTCTGTGTGATATTCAAAATCAAGATTGGCAGTGTTGTATTGTGGTGAAAGCCTGTAAATAGGCATTAAAGTTATACAAAAACCATGTCTCTAAGGTCGAATCACCTTCAATACCTAGACTTGAGCTCAAAACATCTCTTATGTTCATGTTTTGCAGAGTAATTGCCTTTCAAATATATCTCTTGTTTGTTTGTAACTGAATAATCTCTTTTCACAATGAAACTGGATCCTCAGTGGAAACCTTTCAAAGCGTTTGAAAGTCATGAATCGGCTGAAAGATTTGATTGTTTTTAGTGTTTTGGGGCATTTAAGTGTGGATGAACTCCAAGACAATGGGTTGTTTAGACCCAGTGTTAGTGGTGTCAGTGGAAGATTCAAATCATTCTTCTTCAGGTCGAGCAGTCTGATATAATCAGTAATAGCTGTCCTCACTTTCATGCTGCTTTCGAGTAAAATCATCCAAGTCGTGCTGTCATGCTTGGTGAGTTGTCTACGATAGGTACAGGTAGTGGACCTGAACCTGGAGTGAGTCAAAAGATGAGGCAGCCCTTTCGGAGACAACAAGATAATGTTATCTTTGTAGAAGTGGTAGATTTGCAAAAACTTAATATCATACAGTCTCTGGCTGCACAATTCCAGCCTGTGTAGTTAGCATGCATAAGCTTGAAGGCTAACTTGGCTTGTTTGGCTTGTTTAGCATCGTCGTCACCCTAACTATCCTGCCAGCCCATTCAAAATATCTGGCAATTTAATAAACCATTGCTTGATTATTGTATATTTCAAAAAAGAACAAAGTTGGGTAGTTAGCCTTGCTAACAATAAATTTAATGACAGTTTTATAGTAAAATTTGAGCACAGCTTGTGACTGGGACAAAACAATAATGTTTTAGTTGTTTTGACCCACTTATTACTTTAGTTTTGTCTTAGTCTTAGACTAAATGGAAGTGCTCCATTCAGGCATTCTGATGGGCAAGCGAATCAAGAGCATGACACGATTTCCACTTTGGCAATGAAGAAGGGCTCAATTTCCTATAAACAATGTGTTTTGGTTCATCTTAAAGTTGCTCCTTAAAATCAGTGTGATCTAGGGCACTGAGCTGAAATAGATCCTTCCTTTTAAATAATCATTCCATCCTCAGATAGAAAGTTCCTCCTTTCAAACTTCCTAATTTTTCCCTTCCTCATTCTGCCTCTCAGATGCAGAGCTTTTGGGGGTCCAATGAAGGTTTTTTTTCAAGCGGAGTTCATGTCTTCTTTGGGGGATTTTAGCAAAGAGTTATGTGTTCTAATCTGAGCAGCAGTGAGGGAGAGAAGAGAGAGAGGAACAAAAAGAATGGAGGAGAAACGAAATACGAGAGTGAGTGGGTGGAAATGAAGCCAGCGAGGATGAGTGAGGGTGGTGGGAAGAAACAAGGGTGTAGTTAACGTGAAGAGAGAGAGAGAGAGAGAGAGAGAGAGAGAGAGAGAGATGCTGGATGGAGGGGGGAGAGAAAGGTGAAAGGAGAGAGAGAGAGAGAGAGAGAGAGAGAGAGAGAGAGAGATGCTGGAGGGAGAGGTGGGGATGGAGGAGGGGGGGGGGGAGAAAGGTGAAAGGGGGTGTGTGGTTGTGACAGAGAGAGAGAGAGAGAGAGAGAGAGAGAGAGAGAGAGAATAAAGGGAGGGAGAGGTGGTGGTGGTGGTGAAGATGAACGGACTGGGAGTGGAGGGGAAGGGTGGTGGGTGGGGAACGAGTGGAAAAACATGGAGTCAGCTGATAGCTCCCAGTTTCCATGGCAACACTAGGCCTTTCCCACCCACTCTCTTTCACTCTCGTCTCTTTCTCTCTTCTCTGCCTCATCCACTCTCTCACTCATTTCACACTTCTTTTCAGGTTTTTTCTTTTTTTTTTTGTTTTTTTCCTGCTGCCTTTTGCTTAGTGATCCCCTCCTTTCCTTCCTCTTTTCCTTTCCTGTTTGCTTATTATAGAGCTCCTTCAATGGAATTCTAAGGTTTGGTGCAGGTTCTATATGCGTGTATGCTTGTTGTTGAACATCACATTGTAAGCACCATTTAGTGTGTTCCTGGACACATAATCAAGGGGAGAAAATGGTTCCTGCTTGTGGCTGCATGACATGTCCGAATAATGAAACTTTGACAAGGAAAAGGTGACCAGTTGTCACTGAAATGGAGCAAATTCAATATCTCTGCTTGGTGTGAAGAAAAAGAAAGACTTAAATGGCTGCCCACAATACTGAAAATCATTCTGCACACTAAGTGTGATGTGTGGTGACCTTTTAATGCACTAAAATATACAAAACCATCAGTATGGACCTTTTTTTAGCTGTGTTTATTGCATCTCTAATGATATTTGACTGCAGGAGGATGTTTACCAACCTCTGCCGTCACACAGCCCGGCCTCTAGCTGAACTGTGTGACCCGTTAAAAGGGCGTAGCGGAGACTCCACCCTCTCCTCCTCACCCAGAGCCAAGCTACGCTTAGCTGAACTGGACTGAGGCCAAGTCCTCGACTGGAAGCTCGCTGCTGCTCCCTCTTCTCATTCCATTTCTCCTATTTCTCTTTCACTTTTTTTTTTTTTTGCTCTCTCTCTCCCTCTCATAGTCAGTACCAGTCTCTTTCTATACCCAGCCCTTCTCTCTCTGCCCCCCCCCTTGCCTTCCCCCCTCTCAGTGTCCCACACAGCAGCCATTGTTCCCTGTGCTTTTCGAGCTGCATGGCAGCTGAGCCCTGGGTGGCTGTCGAGGCCAATGGGGTGCTCCGTTCCTCTGAGGAGGCTGAGAAAACTAGGGCGTAGCATGAAAAAGCCTGATGCAAGTTATGTGAAAGCATCGATCCAGGTTCAAAGCAAACTTTGCAAGCAAACGTATTCAGTCCTGCTGGATTGAAAAATGTGTTCACACCTTGTATTCATACTGTTTCCCACAGGAAATGATCAGTTTTCTTAGATATCCTCAGTATTCTTTGACAGAGAAACACACGCATAATTTAACAATATGATGACTTTTAATTGTTCCCGCAGTGTGAGATTTTTTTTTTCACCAGTTTGGTCTAGCTGATGGCTGAGGGATGGGTATCTAGAACCAATACCAGTCCCTGACGGACCAGTACCGAAATATCGTTAAGCTCCTGGACAAATGGGTATTTATGTAATGTTGTGTTCAAAACCATGGGCTCATTTTACTAAATTTAATGAACATGAAAATAATAAATTAACTGATTAGCATACTATTAGCATACTATAATAAATATGAACTACCTTTATATTATTTACTTGGGTTTTGTCAGTAACACTGTCGATAAATACCCTAATGATGCCCATCCCTACTGATGGCCCTAAATACAACAATAATCATTGTGTAAAACACACCCACTTCTTTTTTTTTTTTTTTTGTCCAGCTGTTGAGTCTAAAAAGTCTCTAAATACTACAATACCCATGAGGCTCAGCAGCAGTTAGGCTGCAAAAGGCTGTGCTATAGTTGCTGAACTCATCAACTGTTGACCCAGAATCTGCAAGTGAACCTTTTAAATGTTTCATCAGTGCAATCTTTAGCTGTTAGCAGCAGAAATGTGAACTCTGGCTTTGTACAAAAAGTTCAACCTAGTACCTCTCTTTTAATTTTTTTTTTTTTTTCTTGAATTGAATGAACCAAATATTTCCTTAATTTCCCTGTCAGCCACACAAACGCTGTCTGTGCAGAAAGTGAATGGAAGATATCTGAAATAACTTCCTCCTGCTTTACAAACCTTTGCTGCTGTGGTGATGTGTGTCCACCTCAATCTCGCTGGACAAGAGAAAAATACTGAATTTTTAAAAAATGTTTTGGTGGCTTGTGTGGCCCCTGCTGGCTTTATAAACAATAAAAGCAGCATGCTTCAGCATTTTTTTGCCGTGCTGCACTTCCCTGTGCTTACATTGGTTTAATTAATACATCGGTTTGACAATAAAAATGAGTCCTGTGCTGAGATGAGAATATGAGTTCAGCAGTCGGTATGTGAAAGCTGGAATGAGACCTGCCTCACCCTCATGTCACCAACCAGCTGACTGATTTCATCAACATGAGTTTCAAGAGTATTATCTGTGTTTCCCACTAATTACAGGCTGCCACTGTTTAATTTGTCCCGTCACACTTGCATAATGAATCCAAGATATTTTTATGCTTCAACTTAAGTTTCACTTTCAGACAGTGCTGCCTCAGCACACTGCTGAAGAGTGAAACAAATGACAGTGGAAAGTTCATAAAGTTAGTACACAGTCTGTATTTACAGAGCAAACCCCTGTGTGGACACTTTGCCGTCAGCTTTCAGTACAATGCGCTTTCTAAACTCCTTACTTTCCTCTCCTCTCTAGCAGGCAGATGTAGGCGACGACTGCCCGCAGCCAACAAACCTGAAGGTGAAGACGGAGGCGCCAGATTGCAAGACAGAGCCCTCTTCGCCTCAGCCGTGCCCAGCCGAGGACCAGACCGAACCCGTTGACCTGTCGCTCAACAAGCCTCGCTCCTCTTCGCTCCCCGCTTCTACGTCAAGCATCACAGTCAACCCAGCGCCCAGCAGTGTCGTGACGCAACCCAGCCTGTCGGCTACACCAGTCGCCTCTGCGGTACAATCGATAGGCTCCATGGTAACCCCAAATTCCCACTTCCACCACTGAATCAGTGAAGTTGTTCAACAGTTAGAGGGACCGATCATTTTCCCTTTCCTCTTCCACCTCTAGGTCCTCTCTCCAGGCTCCATCTTGGCCACACAGGGCGCCGGAGGCCAGCAGATCCTCCATGTCATCCATACAATCCCCTCGGTCAGCATGCCTAGCAAGGTCGGCCAGCTTCAGACCATCCCTGTGGTGGTGCAGTCGCTGCCCGTTGTCTACACCACCATGCCCACCGACGGTGTCGCCACAGCAGCCATTACAGTGCCACTCATAGGCAGTGACGGGCGCTCGGAAGGATCTGGTGAGTGGTGCAATGATAAGATGCTGTGATGGTGGACAGTGTTGTGTAAGTTTCAAATATTTAAATTTGTGACAGAAAACCTCAAAAATAATTCCCACGAGCTCTAGTTTGAGATTCATGTTTACATCGCATGCTAACATGCTAGCTGGCTCATGCTTGTTGCCATTTTGACGTCCCAATTCATAATCCGTAAAACATCAGATTGGCTCATTTTACCGGCCATGGAAACAGCCGTCAATGAGTACAACACCAGACATATTTGAATCACTGAAAAAACTTTGGCATCAATTCAGAATTCATAATGTTCTAATTATCTAACATGCAAGACATCACATTCTTAGCATGTTTACATTGCTGCAGCTACACTTACTACTACAAATTCAACACCAACAGTGAGTCATGTATTGTGACAGATCAGGCGTCTTTGCTCTTTTCAAACTTGCTCCCGTAATTGTTTTTTCCTCAACTTCTTCTCTTGTCAGGTGATGGCACATCTTCCTCTGTCACCCACAGCTACAGCTATGTAAAGATAATATGAATAAATACACTTTCTAGCAAGGCAGAGCTGGAGAAGTTGACTCTTTAGATAAACAGGATGTAGCTTTATTTTATGTCATATCGTCTTTTGATGCTCATGTTGTAACAGGACCTGGGATGTTAACAAAGCGCAGGGCAAAAAGCAAATCAGTAAGGAGACAAGTTTGAAATGGTTGTTTCCTTTCCTTCTTCGACTATCACACCCGCTATTGTTTTTCATGGTCCTGTCACTCTTGCCCACACTGTCATTTATGGGGAGCTCTCGCTCTCAGAGGAGTACAGCTCTTTTCTTGAGGGGGGATGGTTTGTGGTATGTTAGATGTGCCGCCTGACTGCCTGTCTGTCTTTGTCAATCTCGGCGCTCTCCCTATGTGCCAGATGATAGATATTCCCACTTAAATGAGGGAACCTGTAGGAGGAAATGTAACACAGGTTGTAGAAAAATGTTCCTGACTGAAATATGTCAACAGTCCTCTAATATTTTTTAAGGGAGAGTCTCTGGATGTCTCATAAATCATAACAGGGGCCTGCGGAGTTGGACAAAGGTTGCTGAGTAATCTGCCATTTTTCAACTTTTACCTGACCTTACCTGACACTAATATTAGTCAGAGTCAGAGGTAAAATGTCTATATCGAACCGCTCTCAAAAGACAGAGTCTGTTCTGCCGTCATCATGTCAGCCATTAGTCAGGCGCGCCTTAAACACTGCACGCGATCTGTTCGATTCACGTAAAGCAGTGACAAACGGAGATGTTAAAGTAGCTGTTATCCATCCCTGAGTAAACACCAAGGGAAACTTGACATTTGCTCAGGCAAGCTGGCAAAACAGGCCTCCGCCCGTTTGACAAACTGCAGCAAAGTCCCTCGGTGGAGTCAGTTTAGTCCACCTTGGTTTTTCTAATCCAAAACCAGCACGGCCTCGACTCGGGAATGTGAACGAGGCAGGCAGTGACACTCACGTGAAGATGCTCTCAGACCGCTGGGATCTCATCAGCACAAGAACAGGCGCTCTTGTGTCACAGAGTGTTATAATTTCCATTTCACTTCGTCTCAAAATGCCTTTTCTGCTTAAATTCAGTCATTCATTGGGCTTTTACCGCTGTTTGGCAACTTCAGTGGCTGTAAATGTCAACACGTAGTAGCAGCAACCTCTTGCTATAAGAGTGATTTAATACCAGGCTGAAAGGCGGCTTGTTTCACAGCGCAGCACCTGTAACCACACCTAACAGTGACACCCTGGACTTTAAGGATTTAAAGGATGATTCTGGATTACAACTCTGGCCTTGTTTTTGTAGATTTGATCTTCATTTTCTGTTGGGTGTGATGGCATACAGTCCGTTGAGAAAAGAGAGTTATTTGGGGGGTGAAACTCAAACTGAGTGCATCTAAAATGTTTGCAGGAACTTGGTCTTTAAACTGTCTTGTTTACAAGGAACAGTTTGAGTTTCTCTTTCAAATATGTTTGGCTAGCTCTAGGGTTTGTTTAAAACATGTCTTATTATATTTCCTGCCCCATGTGGTTTCTTTTAAGTAATGTTCCCACTATCCCAGTATCAAATTTTCCAACCTGGCCAGTCTGTATCGTTTACACCAAAGGAAACCCAACAGATGGTCAAGAACATGATCTCACATATACGGTAGCTTATAGTTTGCACAGTAATCTTTTACACAGTTTCCTCAGAGGGATCATTCAAGTGTCCCTTGAACTAATGTAATCTAATACCGTCTAATCTTGCGAGTAGGGCCAGGTGGATTCTGAATGTTCGGCTATCAGCGAAGGCGCCGCCAGCTCTCGCAGGCCGCATTATAATTCTGTTTTGTTGCTGCATTTCACAGCCCGGGAGTGCTGGAAAGGAGACACAGAAACAAAGAGCCAAGATATGAACCAGACAGGGGGAGTGGGTGATGGAAAAAGGGAGAGAACGAAACGAGAACTTTGATATCTTACGTGTCTTTCGTGTACCTGCAGAGCGAGCAAGCAAGCAGGAGAGAGGCTGACATTCGCTCGTCCGTGTGCTGTTTTGCGGTGTGGGAGGATAGGTAGACGCAGAATGAAGGAAGGGAGTGAGGCTGGGTGGGTGAGGTGGAGTGGTGGGGGTGGGGGCGGGGGGGTGGTTGAGTATGCTGCAAGGGATGAGGAAGGATGAGGAGGAGAGGGGTGAAAAGGGTCGAGAGGAGAGGAGATGGGGTCGTTTTTTCTTTTTGAAAAGGGGAAGGCAGCAATGGCGGAGGGGTGGGGGTGGCTTAATTATCTCCAGAGACAAAGAACACTTCTTTTGGTGTGTGACCCTCTCCACACCAACACACACACACACACACACACACACACACACACACACACACACACACACACACACACACAGATACTCCACCCAAATTCCTTGCGTCACCCTCCTTACCGCCCCTCCCCTCCTTGCTCTCTGCAGGCTGGGTGGACTTTGACCAGTATTGCTGCCACATTCCTGCAGATAGAGAGGGGGAGGAAGGTGTGGGGCATTAGTAATTTGCACTTTTGTTTTCATTCATCATGTTTTTATTTTGATTCATAAATTGTTTTTCTTTTGTTTGCTCATGTCATGTTTTCCTCTTTGGTAATGCTTGCTTGGGTTTCTGATGAGCAGTAGCCCATGAAATTGTCAAATTGCGAATTTATGGGAAAAGAAAAGAATGAAAGACTTTGACAAAGGGGGAAAGGGAGAGAGAGACAGAGAGAGAGAGAGTGGGGGCAATGTACCAATAGACTAAATAAATTAGTGCAGCTGTCTGATCCAGACAGATTATCTGACAGATGAGAACCTCAGAGTTGGCAGATTATTATCTGCAGTGACGTTTTCAAGTGCACGTAATCATTGGATCAATCGTTCGCACAAAACTCGTCGATAATAGCAGCCTTAAATATCAAATGTTCTGTAATCTCACCCCAGTCATGTCTTTATCATCACATTTTGTAGCATCGTATTAGCAAAGTTTGATGGAAAAGGAAAATTTTGAAAAAACGTCCTTTAATTTCACAGTTTCAAGTTTTTACACTCACTTGAGGTAATACATCATTGCTCTCACGGCTCTATAAAACGTACATGATAGCGCCACACTGATCTTATAGGACTGTAACTATAATTGCATGACTGCAGTTCAGCAATTACTGCATATTTGGTGGGGTCAATCTCTTGGTATTCCATTTCAGTGCAGTTTAATGATAACAATGTTTTCAACACTGTAAAATTGAGAAGTTATTAAAAAAAACCCTTCCAGTTTATGGATTTATTTTCCAAAGTTTCAAAAAACACAATATAGTTCAAGGTTGGATTACAAAGCTTCTGAAAGAGATAACCTTTCCCTCTCAACTTGTAATAGTATGACTGGCTGCTTGGGGTGCCAGTTACGTAAACGCCTAACGATATTTTTATCAGGGTTGTCAGTCAAATATTTTTAAGTTTTAAGTTAATCAACTGCTCGAAGGATTCAAGCACAGAGCACAATAAAACAAAACTCTCATAACTTGAACCATCAAGGACACATACCCGAAAACAGACACACAACACAGGCCAACCACATACAAATAAAACCCCACCACAGATTTGTTCAGTTCTAGGCGTATTCATTGCATCCGACAAAGAAGAAAATTCCAAAATCCAGTCCTTATTTTCTCCTCCAGTAAATTTCCATAACAAAATAATAATTACTTAAATTTCACAACAGTTTAGTCCATCCATCCATCCATCCATCCATCCATCCATCCATCCATCCATCTATTACGGTCATAGAGGGCTGGAGCTTATCACAGCTGGCAATGGGTGAGAGGCAATGAGAACCTGGAGAGACCTGTTTAGTTCAGTTCAGTTCAATTATGAAACAAGCATTTCAGTTCAGCTCAGCTCAAGTCAAAAAAGAAGAAAGAAAAGAAATAAGAAAACCAAAATACCGGAGATACCCGAGTCAAGTCCAGACAGTTACTTTGGGGCTAACTCCCTTCACTTTACCAGCAGTTGGGAAATAACAGACTAAACTTTTCTTGGTCTTGAGAAGTCGTAGCACCTATTGACCTGACAAACTGTAATCTACGCTGCTGCTTAATTTGACCTCTACTTACCTTGTTATTTGAATTGTGGTCCATTAGTCAGTCATTTATGGTAAACCTCTTTTAATCTTCGTCTAGTTTTCTGACTGGAGAATAGGTGCCACCTACTGCTTACCTCCTGAACCAACTCCTAATATTCACATAACGTTAGTGGACAAAAAAAAAAAAAAAACATTCATTAGCATTTTCTTTAACAAATCACTCAGTATTTGGTTAAAATTTATGATACATTTGGATGGAAACATGGCTACTACAAGCTGACTTTCCAAAGTTAGCAGGTCATCTTTCTTCTCTGTGTATACATACCCAGAATTCATCAGGAAATACCTTAAGAGCAATTACCCTCAGCTTTCCAGAATTTAAAAGCTAGACCACAACCCAAAGGACTCATCCTCCTTGGTGAAAACTCAAAATGTGTCAGTATTTCTAACGGCTTGCCAAAACTTGAGAACAACCAGCGGAGGCTCCTGGTAGCCTCGAGAGATTTGTCATTCAGTTAATTGCTAATTAGCATTGTCTTTGAGTTCTGCAGAATATTTTTCATTAACATATGCTCACATTTTCCTCCTCCTACTGTGACATTGTAAAAGGTCGCTGATATGGGAAAGAAAGAAAGGGCTGGTTGGACAAGAAATACTAAAACATGTTTTGAATTTTTGAGACGGCAGAAAGTAGAAACCAGCAGACATGCAGAGAAGTCCAGCATGAGGTTTGGCCACAGATTTGATCCATGCAGCCCAGTGGACCACACCTAACTTAACACACTTGGATCAAGGCTGTGTCTTGCTAAGTTTCTGGAGTCCAGGCGTCACTATTACAAAGTTATTAACCCCCTGCTGTTTTCTTGTCTGTTTCCACCCCTCCTCCTCATCTTCCTCTGTTCTCTCACTTCTCTCTGTTCTTTTCTTTTTCGTAATTTAATTTACTGATTTATTGCTTTCTCTTTCTCCTCTCATGCTCTCCATCCTTCCACTGTCAATCCTTCCATCCTGCCCTCTCTGCAGTTCGTATTAAGCCAGGTTCAACGTCTCCGGTGGAGTATCAGAGTGACAGCGATGCAGAGAGCGGTACAGAGTCTGGATCGGCCTCCCTCAGTGCCCAGAGCCTCGATGCCGGGTGAGTTTGGATGTCAAAATCCTCATTTCATATCACTTATACAGAAAAAAGGCTAATTTCTTGTATTTATTAGCTCGGACGACATTTCAAATCTGGCTTTCATCAGATGATACCTGGGTCTGCATTTCTAAATAAAACTGTAGCTTAGCCCTAGCTCAAAGTCTGTATCTAGTGATCTTAGTTTATGCAGTTCCACACAGGGGCAGCAGGTGGCAGTAGATCATTAAAAGTACAGAAGAAGACGACGTTAAATAGTGAGCTTTAGAGGTGAGTTTAGAGATGGTAAAGCTACAACGAGTAGCTGATTAATCAATTAGTTGTCAACTACTACATTAATCGCCAACTATCTTGATAACTGATGAATTGTTTTGTGTATTTTTATGATTTAAGCTACTTAAATATGGATATTTTCTTGTTTCTTTAGTCCTGTATGACAGCAAAGTGAATATCTTTGGGTAGTAGCAGTAGTTGGTAGGCGTATTTTGGACAGACCCAGGCTAGCTGCTTCCCCTTGTTTCCAGTCTTTATGCTAAGCTAAGCTAACGACATTCTGACTTCATCTCCGTATATATAAAGCACAGACATGATAGTGGTATTAAATTTCGCCTCCCACTTTTGAAAAGAAATATCAGTTCCAACAATGTTGGAGGCTGTGATTTCGTGTAGTGTAGTCAGCCTTCCCGCCCCAGTGGCCAAACACAGCGCAGCAATATTCCAGAAAGCCTTTCCTCTGTTATTAATGAGACGTCTGTAAAACTGTTGACAGGATGTAAACACCAGAGACCATGCACGATGTAATCTCAGCGTAAAGTCCACGATACGAGTCGGCAGGGCCAGCGAGAGAGACACTAATGCACAGCAGGATTTCTGGGAAATGCGGTCTTTGTGTGGATCACCTCCCTCCCCTGCAGTTTTCTAATTACATTACTGCAGCGCTGCCTTGACTGGACACTTATATAACCTTATATAACCCTCTGTAGAGGAGAACACATTGGAGACGCCCAGGCTGTATCACAGGGAGACGTGTGTGTGTGTGTGTGTGTGTGTGTGTATGTGTGTGTGTGTGTGTGTGTACACACTTCATAACCCAAGACATTTAGTGCCTTCAAGGAAAGTGGGGACATTTGACAGGTTGTTACTTGTGAGTTAGCAGAGTGAAGGTTAGTGTGCTGGTGAAGGCTCTCTCAGGTTCAGTAATACCTTTGCATATGTGTGTGTTTATGTGAGTGTGTGTCCGGTGTGTTTATTAGTAAATGAGGACAGAGGTCCTGCCACACCCAGTGGGTGAGGCAGCCTCACTGTAACTGAAATTCAGGGTGTGGGCGTTGACGGTTAGCTTAGTGCTGTGTGTGTGTTTGTGTGTCTGTATGTGTGTGAGAGAGAGACACACACCTAAAGAAAGACAAAATGTTCAACAAAAACAAAGTGAAGTATCTTTGTTGGTGTTTTTTTGATTCCTTTTTTTGTTTTGAGGACAATAGCGTGTGCTTGTTTTTGTGTGTTTTTTATGTGTCTGTCTGTGTATGTGTGTGTATGTGTGTTGCTGGGCAGGGCTGTCCCAGTACCCGGGTGTAAACATGGTTTCGTAATGCAGTTTGCCATCACACCTCTTTGTAAGGCGAGACAGAGAGGGTGTTTTTTTTTTCTCTCTTTAAATCAACTTTATTTACATCGTGATTATCAAATGAAAAAATCAACAACTACAGTTACATCAGAATATTACAGCACACGCAACTTTATCAAATAGGAATCTAAATAAATAATATAAGTAAACACTGAGAGAGAGGCAGAAAAGAGTTAGTGGATTCAGTCTGATTCTCTTTTGTTGTGGAAAAGAGGCGAATGAAGATATGAAGGAATAAACAAGAGACAGAGACACAGTAGTGCTGTTGTGCAACACACTGTGACTCTCTCACGCCCCCCAGCGGCCTTAAAACCACTTTCAGATGACGTGTGGCCCTGTTGCTGAAAACACATCACATGAATGTAATACAACGGCTCATAAAATAACTTGTTAACGTAGTGTGACCCACGGCAGGAGAGTTAAATAGTGAAATAAAGGGTAAACATTTTTTAAGATTACATATTAATGAACTAATACAGCACAGATTGACTGTTTAAATAGTCATTTGTAAACATGATTTCTGATGTTTCTTCACCACACATACATACCTTTTAATGTTAACTTACAGACAAGCCAAAAGGCATTTTACAAAACAGCTATAAATAAATATAATATTTATAAATAAGACAGGAGAAACAAATAAAAGCTACCTTCACATGCAGACACAAATGTGGACATAAAAATACTGAAACTAGCATCCCTTGATCCTGTTTCTGTCCCGCCAGTTGAAAACGGTGCACTGGGTGCTTGGTTTCAGTTATGTACGTCAGACTTATTTGAGTTTATGTTTCCTTGATCTGTGTCTTCGAAAAGAGCTGCAGATTTCTGTGCAGGTGTCTGTTTATTTTGTATATCAGTCTCTCATAAGTTGCAGTTTTAGACAGGCCATTCAGAGTAGGTAGGATAGGGTCAGAGGCAAAGAGCAGGAGTAAGACTACACTCAACACTCTCTCTGGCTGTCACCGATCTTTTCCATAACTCTCTGCCAATAGGTGTCTAGTTTAGGACAATTGAGGAACACATGGACGATATCACCTTGTTCTGTTTGGCATCGCCGGCAGAGGTTTGAATAACTTAATACTACCCTGTTCATTCTCACAGGTGTCCAGTAGAGACTGTTGAGTATTTTCAATGAAATAATTTTACACCTGGTGACAGTCATTGGATTGAGCATCTGTTTCGCTAGTTTATTCCACTCATTACCTTCATATGTTACCTGTAAATCCCATTTTTGATAAGGATCCCTTATTATACAGCATTGCTGCAGCTGATGTTTGCACATTCCTGCACCACTGTACAGCGCTGTCATTTAATTCACTAAAAATCGCATGACACATCTACATATAAAGCAGGTCTAGGCTGTACTCTTTATAATGTCATTTACAGAAACCCAACAATTCCCACCATGAACAAGCACTTCACAGCAGTGGAAAGGAAAACGTCCTTTAAGAGTCAATTTAAGAGAATCTGGGAGGATAGAAAGAGATTAAAATACACAGCAACAAGATTACTAATGATAACTTTAACCAAATAAAAATATGACTAATTTAACTTGTTACATATACATCAGGACTTTTATTTTGGAAAGCCACAACTCAACCTGTATGTTAAAGAAAGTGACTCACTCCTTTTCCTTTCTCAGGTCGGTTATGGACTTAGAGCCCGTCGATCCAGATTCACCAGACATCAAGAGGAGGCGGATCCACATGTGTGACTATGAAGGCTGTAAAAAAGTTTACACCAAGAGTTCTCACCTCAAAGCCCACAGGAGGATACACACAGGTGAGACCTGACAACACAACAAACACCTATCCAGGTGTAAAGGAGCAGTTCACCCTTAAATGACACATAAAGTTCTGAAAGGTCAATATAAGCCACAAGATCAAAGATCGAACACACAAGCAGTCAAGGCTTTGCAAAAGAGGCACAGAGACCAGCTTTAATGGGAATTCTGGGAAATGTAGTAAATGTCCAGCTCAAGCAGGATAACATAGGTTGTGAGAGTTTTTTCTGTCATTCATGCATTTTTGTTTCCACCAGTATTGTCTTCTTTCTTGTTTTTCCCACCCTTTCCTCACTCCTTCTCTTTGTCTCCTGCTTCCTTCCAGGAGAGAAGCCCTACCACTGTACCTGGGAGGGCTGTACCTGGCGCTTTGCCCGCTCCGACGAGCTGACCCGACACTTCCGCAAGCACACGGGGATCAAACCTTTCCGCTGCACCGAGTGCGACCGCTCCTTCTCACGGTCCGACCACCTCTCCCTGCACCGCCGTCGCCACGTCATGATGTGAACTCTGACTTCCCTCCCGAACGACCCATCAAACCTCCCCTAGAACCCCCCCCCCTTCCCTCACAGCACATCTTGTACCACTGCTCCTACACCCCCACATCAACTTCCTGTTTCGCACATCAGGATTTTAAGCCCCATCGGCAAATTAAAAAAAAAGACCTCCTTCCTCCTCATCCTCTTCATCTTAAAATCAAAGGAATATCAGGAATGTGTCTGTGAGTGTGTGCAGTGGCGGTTAGGGAACTTTTACTGTGTGTATGTGTGTGTTTGTTGGAACACATAATGATCACCGTCCACCCAACAACCCATCCTCCAACTCACCTCCACCTATCATACAAGACATCAAGAGCAGGATGGACTGAAGGACATCCATCAGCAGATACGTTCATTCATCCATCACATCCATCCATCCATCCAAAGGAGAGGAGGAAAAGGAGGAATGACGTGTGTTTATTCAAACCTCAAACTAGAAGTGGGATTATTAAGCGGGATGTCACTTCAGCTGCTCTTTTTCTTTCTGACAGTGTGAACTGTGTACATATGCAGAGTTGGAAATTTCATAAATGCCTCAAATAGCCCCCTTTTCACCACAGGAACTTTTTTAGGAACCCAAGAACTTTTTCTCTCTAGCCTTAGCATTTTGACTTGAGGCACGGTGGCAAAATTGTTCTTAAAAAGTTGACACAAGTCTGGCACTCAGGTCAGTGCTACAAATATATTTCAGCTGGTACCAGAAAAAGTGTTAAAAATGAACACAGATCCTTGAAATCCATGAAAGTTTGAGAATTTGAGGGACATATTGGGCATGGAGTTCCTGGGGTTCCTTAGAGTTCCTGGTACTGTTTGGAAATGGGTCAACAACCAAAACTCATTTAGATTATATGTCAACTCTTACTCTTACTAAACTGTTATGGCTCTTGAAGCTAGAGGTGTCCCAACCCTGCTCATATCAGTGTACGAGTGTGTGCGCGTGTAGTGATCTTTTTCACAGCAGCTGAAGTGACGTCAAACTTCATGTTTGCCGAACATCTATCAAAGGCTTAGATTAGATGAATTTCATACCCTCCTCTCCCCTTTCACCCTCACCCCTCTCCCCTCCCCTGGTACAGGGAGCTACAAGACTGTGAACTTTATAAAGATTCATTTGTTTTCATTGAATCAATCACATTATTGTCATTTGTGTGTTCTCCCCCCGCACACACCTTTCTGATTCCTCTTCAATAACAGTATTTGCTTTTTATGCGTTGTCGTTGCTGTTTTAGGCCTTCAGTTTTGTGTTTTTTTTTTTCCTTCTTCTTCTTCGCCAGGTGTGGCACTCTTAACAGAATGGCATCGTTTTTTTTTTTGTTTTTTTTTCCTTTTTAATGATTTCAGATCATTTTGTTGTGTTCTGAGGCTGTGAAAAAGACTGAGGAGACACAAATAGTTTGAGATTACAAGTAAAACTCTCGCGCAGGGAATAGGGGAGCTTTTCTGAGTGTGCGTGTGTTTTTGCGTGTGTGTCTGTGAGCGAGTGTGCATGTTTTAAGACAAACACATAATCAGAATTTAAGATTTTTATGAGTGTGTGTTCCGGGCACTTGTCGTTCTTTTACCTCTTGCCCGTTGAGCCTTAATAACTGAAGTCAATCTGTAAGGGCGAAACCAGAACCACTGACAGAAGAGGACGTTTGGCCAAAGATCATTTTATTAAGACATACAATTACACTGTTTGTCCATGAGGACCTGATCTTTGCAGGTTATTTTTCTCACTGTTTTCTGTAGAGAGGATGCTCCTCACAGCTTAGCTTGTTTTTTTTCCTCAAGCAATTAAAGTTGTTACATGTCAAACTTTAAATTTGGAGACAAAATTGCCTTGTAAAGACACAGGCCTATCAGTCTTTGCTGGGTTCAGTTGAGTTTTTTATGTTGTGAATATCTGTGCAGTTATATTGAGAAATCTGCTGAGCTGCTTTTTTGGCACAAAACATGAAGAGGGCGCTCCAGCAAAGTCACTTTCGTATTTCACTGATCATGGAAATAAAGAGCAGCACTGACACTAGTCGTGTTTCCACCGAACTGTATCCCAATTTTGGCAAAAGAAAATGTGAATAAGTGCTTCTATATTTATATCCACTACCGTTATGTAAATATAAGTTGTTGGTTCATCAACATAAGCAGTAGGTGGCAGAAACTCAGAAGAAGAGGGTGCGACAAGATGACGTGAAAAAAAAAGCACCAGTTGAACCTGAAACTGTGAAAAACTGCAACAAACTCTCCCAAGAAGGCAAATTAAAAAAAAAAAAAACTCAAGCGAGCATAGCCTAAAGTTTTTTTTTTTTTTTTTTTTTCAAATTTTGCCCTTTCATCAAACATTTCTAGTGCAATACTTTAAAATGCATCAAAATACGTTGAAGGAAACACGGCTAGTGACATTTCATGAAGCATCTTCCACCACCTCGCACTGAAACACCAAACAGTGTAAATTTCCAATGGTTTCATGGCCTTACAACAACCATGGACCACCAAAACGAGAGCCCAACATGGCTGCCACTGAAGATCACAAGTGGCCAGGTCTTCTGTCAGTGGTTCTGGAAACCAGGCACTGTGCCGGCCTGTCAGGGTCCGTAGTGCCTGCGGTTTAAACCACGGGGAAACTTAAGCGCTCTCCTCACTAGCATTTTTAGGGTTGGGGTCAATTCTCTTTCAACTCCGTTTGTTTTTCATTGTGACAAATGTAGTTTAATGCCTCAATAAATATTTTATGTGTTTTCCCTAAGGTTCCTTGACATAACTCCCCTAATATCTCGCCTGTGCTGAACTCTAAACCTTAATCTTATCAGCACATTTTTCAAACTACCTACCAGGCAGTTGGAACAGAATTGATCCCCCGTAACCCTGCCCTCTAACCTACAGTGTCCATGTCTTAAGTGGGCTGTTTTTCAGCTCCCATTCTGGACTGAACTTGATTATGCAACCTAACGCAGACCTCGCTCCAAGCGCTGTTCTGAACTCGTCGTAGAGCACTAGCTGGTAGTTGCACTGCTGATATGCAGCTCACATAGGTCGTAACAAGAACCTCAAAGGGAGGGTCAGGATGCTTAGAAGCCTTGTGCTGTCGATCACTGAACAAAGCCAACCCTGAAACTGCTTCCAGAATACCCAACAAGAGTTGTGACTGTGCACTGAGGCAGAAACACAGACAGGAAACAACGTGGGCTGCGTATGTGATCAACGGAACTCGCTTTTTCGCAATCCGAACGCGTCCCTTTTTACAAATAAAAAAGGCGAGACACATTTTGCTTTTGCGTCGCTGTTCTTGTTAGCCATTCAGAGTTACTGTTGTCATTTCAAACGCTAGTAAACGGGGCACCTGACTTTTCATAGTATGATAACTGAGATGGACGTGAAGGCTTCCTGCGAGCTGAGTGCATGCCATGGACATGGCAGATTGTTGTTTGGTCTGGACACTGCAAGAAGAACAGTCCATCTTAGCAAAGTCGCTAAATCTAGTTGTGCATTTTAAAAATATTTCACAAAATAAGATCAGCCTTGTTCAAGGGTATTGTCACTGCTACCAAGGTTTAACCAAGTGCAAAATAAGGAAAACTGTTTCAGTTAAGAACCTGAACTTAATTCAGTCACTTGTTTGGAGGGATTCTGTTCTTTCTTTTTTTTTTTTTTGCAGTGCAGCGCAGAGCAATGCAATGTCCCCATTCCTCTTAACATCCCCCTCTACTTCAACTAAAAAAAAAAAAAAACCCAACATATTAACTAAGCACATCTTTCTAGAAGAGTATATGCATTTGATTGCAATTTTCTTTCTTTTGTAAACTGTTGATAAAGACATTAAGGACAATGACAAATAATTAAGATAAATCCATGTACATAAATGTATATAATCAAAAAGTGCAGAGTAAATGTAACGGGTGAATTTCTATTTTTAACACTGACTAGATAATGTGAAAAAAATCTCTTTTTTCTTCTTCTTTTGTTGGTTTGATGAAATGTGTTTCATCATGTGTTTTTTTTTTCTTCTCAAATCTAATAATACATTTGTTTCGTAGTTTCTTAAAACGACAAAAAAAAAAAAAAATTGGTCCCACTTGTGTTGTGCACACTTGTTGCATGGAGAGTAGCCTTCTTGTTTTCTTATAGTGACGTTGGTGAGCATGTCCGTGTGTGTGTGTGTGTGTGTGTGTGTGTGTGTGTGTGTGTGTGTGTATGTGTGTGTGTGTGTGTGTGTGTGTATGTGTGTGTGTGTGAGACGGTGGGTTTCCCCAACATTGATGACCTGGAGCAAAAAAAGAAAAAGAAGCCCAACCTATGCTGAAAATGATGAATTAGGAATCACTTTATTACAACAGAGCTTGATATTTCACGCATTGGTTTAAAAGATGACAACATGATTTAGCGTTGTTTGGGTCAGAAACCTTTTTTTACCCATTTGCTGGTTTTACACTCTCCAGACTCACAAGTAGTAGACATGCAACACGCCCAATCATTTAAATATCTTATTCATTACAAGAAACATGAAATGAACGTATAGTTGCAGACAGAAACCCAGTTTATTGCAACCAAACTTCACAGATACAAAATAGATGATTAAAATTAGCTATTTTAATAAGATCAGACATTGAAGGAGACAAATTTTAACACAGACCAAAATCATTGAATCATATCTTACTGCTTATTGAAAATAATCAGTAGATACATGTTAGCTTTCAACAAGAACTGACTGGTATTAGCATGAGTTAGCTATCTGGATATATTGTTCTTGAATGCTAACAACAACCATCTATGTATCCAGGACAGTAACAGATGTCCATTTAGCCCAGAAAAACATGTTTCAGCTTAAAGCCCGCAAATAATCCTCTCTAAAAAAACAGAAGCTAATCTTGAGCAGAACAACGTTAGGAAAGGAGGCAGGACTTAACTGTTATATTCCTTTTAGGAACGGCACAGGGTTGATTTGATAAACTGTGGAAATGCTCAGGTCCCATATTCCTATCAATGTTGAAAAATTCAAAAACTCATTCACATGTAGTGGTATCTAGCCATGGCAATACATATGGAATAAAATGGAGGGTTGTAGTCCTCCAAGCAATGACAAAATGATATTCCTGGTCAATACACAGAACAGTTTCAGAGGCTTGACAAAATATTCAAGTTAAAGTACACTACTAGCTTTGCAGTGAATACAGCTGCACAGTTGTCATGGAAAATGGTCTAGTTGTTATCACTTCACCAAGTATACAAAAGTATGAAACATGTCACGTGGATAACAGGTCTGCTTTCCATTCTGTTCTGTAATCACTGAAATCTCATCCAAATGCTAATAAGGAACTGTTAAGATTATTTTGTCAAACCATTTTAGAGACATATCTTCAGTAGAGTGGCAATACAATTCTAAAGAAAGTGTCATCTGTTGATTAACCAGTTTTCAGAGGTTTAAAGTAATTCTTCAATCCCTCAGAATACCAGAAAAATAAACCCACCATTGACCTCCACTGTAATGTATGATGATATTTCAAATTCTGTAAAAACAACAACAACAACAAACTGTCATTGCATGGCTAGATACCACTAGAGGTAAACAGACGCATTTTTTTGGGGGTAATTGACCCATCTGAAGTCCTGCCCTTTTTCTCTCCAGGCTCCAATCACAGCTGGGCAAACCTCAGTCAACTTCCTTCTTTACTTATGTATGCTATGTGCTAGCATGTCTATGTTTTTCTTTTAAATTTGAAGGTGGTTAAAAGATAAAAGGGAAATTTTGCTAACTAATCTACATTGTTTGTTAGCTAGTTAGTTAGCTGCTTCTTTGCTAGAAAATGCTAAGTTAACTAGCTAGCTAATGTACGCCAGTCATTAGTTAGCTACATTGCTTACATAGCTAACTTAAAATGACTATATATTTTATGCTTTCTTAGACGCTTAGCATGTAGCATATCTGAGTACAAGAAAGGAGGTTCTGATGAGGCTTGCTAAACTGTGATTGGAGCACAGAGCTGAAAGTGATGGGTGGTGGGAAGGGTCCATTTAGGTGAAGCAGCCCTTTAAAAATGTTTATACTTATTTACTTATATGGATCCCAAATCCCTTTAAGAACTTTTACCCCACGTAGCACATATGAGTCATTTTATATCTGAAAATGTTATCGACTCATCGCTTTTACAAGCACATTGATCAGTTCTGGTCACTATTAAAGCAGCAAATTGGTGTTTCTTGAGACAAACTCCACTAAAACCCCAGTGTCACAGTGAGGATAGTCACCATGACGCCTCGGAGCCTGTTACTCATGACCTGTGATAAAGTCTTATCACTGGTGTTGGACTTGTTGCAGGGAGACTGCTGCATGTGCTTGTGTTTTTCCCACTTCCTGTTGTTTTTTGCGGTTTGTGCAAGCTTGTTTTTCCCTCGATATTCTACTACTAAATCTTCTGTTCATGTACAAAGCAGGAATGTTCATCATCTGGTGAACAGGTATGGTGAAACATTTAAAGAATTTTATCCTCACTGAGACCTGACAGGATAGGAGTTCAAGTCCGAGGGTGACGCTAATGATCTGTGGTCCGCTCACGTGCCTCGACTCACCACTTCTAATCACTTCAAATCAGAAGTTTCTAGGTATTTTCTATTGAATGCAGTAACTTATGGGCCAGTACTATCACTCAGTGTAATGCAGTTATCATTATAATAACTAATTGGTTAATAATATTTTTTGTTCTTTCTTTTTTTGTATTTGTACAGAACAAATGTGTAAAGATCAGTGAGGAAAACGTGAGCTTTTTGATACTGTGACTCATGGTGTTTAAAAGTCAGTTTCTCCCTGTACAGTTGTGATTATTTCCCGCTTCCTCCCTTCTTCTTTTATAGAATTAAAAAATGTTTTTGGTGCAATTTAATTCCTGGTGTCTCTGTGTTGTTATTATATCGTGGTGATTCTATTTTGGAGATTCTTCCATTCAAAGAGAAAGAGAAGAAAATGAATGTGTTTTAACTCTGTAAAGTGTTCTTTGTTATCTGTAGGAAAACATTTAGCCATGCTAACAGCTCTAGAGGCTGCACTTGGGGACCATGAATGTAGAGTATGATTAAGTCACAAAAATCATGTTAGAATTAAAAATACAAACATGTAGTTTAGTCATGCAATGATAACTTGCGTGTAAAAACAGCAAATTCAGGTTTCCCGCCTTATGCCAAATTATTCATCATGCAATGTTGGAACATAATTAGAGAGAGAGAGAGAGAGTAGAGGTGTTATCAATATTTTCAATATTTGATTTTGAAGTAATACAAAAGTATTTGGATTATCAGCATTTCCAATGGAATCCACTCCAACCCTAAATACATGTGAAAACAGCATTTTTTTTTAAATTTTAATTCTATAAAGAGGACTTAAAACAAGAGAAGCAATTTATATTCAGTTATATAACTAAAACCTCAGTGCTTGTCTTGGCTCTGATGACCTTGTGTAGGTAGGTCCTGGGTAATGCTTGTCGCTTGTAAGTTGTTATGTTCCCACAAGAGGGAGCACTGGAACAAATTATGGAAGGAGGGAGAAGGAATCCTCCAGTGAGGACAAAAAAATAAAAACACAAGGTACAGGTAGAGGAGACAACATCAGCAGAGGTAAAGTTACAGATGTAAACATCTGCTTGGGTCTTAAGTCTTAATGAGCTGATTTGATATTGTGAATGACCCCTTTAAAAAGGTACTGACCAAAAACAAACCTTAGCTTACATAAGGAGAATGCTGAGATCATACTTGGTTAATAAATAAAAAGTAACTTTGAGTGTACATGAACAAAGTCATAAAAACTTCTTATGTGTGTTCTTATGTGTGTGTGTGTGTGTGTGTGTGTGTGTGTGTGTGTGTGTGTGTGTGTGTGTGAGTTGGCTTTGAATGAAACTCTCTTTGCCGTTTGCTCTAAATGGGTTTATTGGCCTCTCGCAGTCATGAACAGGCGAATTATTAACTCACACAGCGTCAGTCGTTGGATTCATACAGATGGAGACAGACACACCATATCAATGCAATAAAGGACATAACTTTGTCGCTTTGTAATTCGGCGGCCTGGCCTCAATGTCAGCTCACTTTAATGAATCATACCGGTTCGTAACCTGTCCGGATGGTTAAGTGGAGAAAGCTTCTGCTTCCCACACTGAGGATCACTGGTCGGCAAGCAAGCTGAGACTTCATTTGATCTTTAGGTGCAGCGAAATGATGAATACATTGTGCACCTGCTCAGATATAATTAAAATGTGTTGTATTGGTTATCGCAAACCAAATCTAGGTTTATTACAATAACTGTGCTTGCGCAATTGCTAATGACAATATCCCCTACAACCTACAGGCTGTGAGTGTGACTCAGTGAACTTTATAACAAATTAGTGCCGCACAGTAGTTCAGACAGGTTTAAAACCTCCCACGAAACAAGCCTTAAAGCTCTGATCTCAGAATCAACATTAACTACCTCCAGACCCATTAGTTTAGCCAGTATCTACCTTTTTGCATAGTTACTGTGAACGTACAGGCAGTCATAACTGGATTACTTGATACTGAAGAAAACTTCCACGATTGTTAGGCAAGATCCGTACCTGTTCTTGAGCAACATTATGTAACTTTTCTGACTTAAAATAACAACTATACTATCATTTTGGTGCTACGCTGACTTGTAATCGGTTGAATGATGCCTCTGTCATTCCCACTCTGCACCCCAAATTCCTGTTCTTGCACTATGCAATTTGGTGTCCCAGTCACGACAAGTGCATAACATTTTATGGCACTAAGTCACACACCACTAACTACTGTTACACACCTTTTTATTCAAGGTTTTTTCTTTAGTTTTGTTACCTTCTTCATTGTAGTTGAACACTAAAGACTTAAACACTATAAGATAACACATATGGAATCATGTGGTAAACTAAGAAAGTGTAAACAAAGCAAAATATGTTTTATATTTTACATCCCTTAAAGTAGTTTTGCTTTGATGACAGCTTTGCCCACTCTTGGTATTCTCGCAGTTTTGCTTTTCAATTAACAGGTGTGCCTTGTCAAAAAAGGGTGTTCAGAGGTCGCGTTGGCATACAGTAAATAGCCTTACTTGACCAGTGTAGTAATCAATATTATGGAAAAATTCAACTAAATAAAAATAAATAACACTCCAACATTACTTTAAGATATGAAAGTCAGTACAAATGGAAAATTTCAAGAACTTTCAATGTAGCTTCTATTGCAGTCACAAAAACCATCAAAGGGTATCATGACGGTGGTTCTCATGAGGAGGTTGCTTCAAACCGCTGGTGAACAGATACTATCTGCATGTGTGGTTCCCACTGTGAAGTATGGGGGAGGATACGGTGTAGGGGTGCTTTGCTGGTGAGTCACACTGAACCAGCATGTGTACCATGGCATTATACAGCAACATGCCATCCCATCTAGTTTGAGCTTAGTGGGACCATCATTTGTTTTCATCAGGACAACGACCCAAAACACGCCTCCAGGCCATGTGAGACCTATCTGACCATGAAGTAGAGTGATGGAGTGCTGCATCAGATGACTTCGCCTCTACAATTACTACACATAAATCCAACTGAGATGGTTTGGGATGGCAGAGTGAAGGACAAACAGCCACGTGTTTAGAATATACAGGAACTCCTTCAAGGAGTGACTTCGAAAAAGAATCCTGGCAAAACTTTATTTAAAAATATAGAAGAAGCTTCGAAAGATTAGATCTGACTTAGAAAATGCATCACCAAAATTTTTTGTTTTACTTGCCCTCAGAGCTTCCATAACTTCCCCCTCCACTTATGCAAGTAGAATCTCAATTTAAAACCCTTAAAAAATGTGTCTAACAACATTAACACATGCATCTCACCAAATAAAAAAATCAGTCTATGGGGGCGGAGGATACACCATTTTATGTCAAAACGAACTTTCCAAATGGCTGATATGCATCTCCCCTATCCCAACACATATTTTCATGACATTTGTCAACAGGTCAGTTAACTTTCACAAAGCTTCAATCACGGATGATAAGGCTTCTGGAAGCCATGCACACTTCTGTGCACAGATAAAGTGCAGCCAGTGTATAGACAGTCATACTGCAGCAAGATGATTTTGTGCTGTCTGTGCAATGTAACCGCTGTAGACAGGTTGTTTTGACATCAGTGCGATGCAATGCAATATATACTTTGTGGGTATGGTGAGTCTTGTCCAAGCAGCTCTCTGCCAGCTCTGAGCCAAGTGAACAATACAGCTGATCCCTGCATGTCTTAGTGACAAGTCACAGTCTGCAGGCGCTGTGGGTTGTTTTGACAGCTATGTTGGCCCGTTTCCCTTTTCCATTTTCTAAAATGTCATCTGGGCATGGCAAGATGTGCACGCAGCTTTTGTCTGCAACACTGTGTTATAAAGGTAAGCAGTTATAACAACGCCTATACACTGCCATACCGGTCCAGCCACGTAAACAAAAGGAGTTCACGTGGCATTTCGTGATCAAAAGGATCCTCACCTTGAATGCACTTTGAATGAGACAACTGAGAGATCTTGTTATCCCGGTTCTGTGCCCACTGTTACTTTAAAATTTGTCAACACAACTTTGCACAAGTGTTCCACAGAAAGAAAAAAGTTCTTGTAGATTACTGATGAAGCAATCCAAGGAATTTCATCTCCTAACATGTCAAGTGATGTTCTCTGGCTTTTGTTGAAACAAGTCATTCTTACTGTACTTCCTGACAATTTGCAGTTTTATTTTTGACAAGGTACAAGTTATGATATGAGCTGAAAACCTTTGCCTATAGACAAACAAACAATCTTGTATTACTAAAATCCTCAACTAAGAACCAGCGAAAAGACGGGTAGCATTTCTCAGGTTAAAGAGTCTGAGAACAATAAACTGACAAAGTTTGACAATAACACATAACACATGTTAAATTAAAGTTCAGTCATATCACAGCCCTGCTCAGTGAAGGACAAAGAGGGGAGACCACACATGAGTTGGAACTTAAAAAGAGGATTAACTCAAATTATCAAAGAAAGTAAGCTTAAGGCACACAAATACACCAAACAAACCAACTTGAAACCAAAAAGGGTGGAGGCCAGGGGAGAGAAAAGGAGACTGATTGACACAAGCTTATAATGTTGGACCAGGTGATCTGAAATCTCCTTGATTCTGCCCCCAGGCTCTAGCAGGGAGGGAGGGTCAACACAGTCACGTTTAGGTGAAACTAGCAAGACGAGACGTTATCTTTGTTTGAATTTTCCTCCCGCTGCGATTACTCACAATTGTATCATCAACCCTACAATCTCCCGCATGTCCACATATATCTGATAAAACTAAGGGATTATCGGCTTGGCTGAGTTTTCATCATTTGTTTGGTCCATGAGTTAAAGCCCTTGTAAAGCCAGCCACCATGGTGTTTCCCTCATTTGGCCCGATTAGACCTCTGCTCAGGTTGAAGCTGCGTAGAGTTATGGTGGGAATCACGTACGGTTACCAAAAACTTTTCTAAAGTCTGAAACAAAATGAATAAAACAGTAGCCGTGTTCCTATCCAAATGTGACGCAACCACTACCGTGCAAATAGGAGTTGTTTCATGACACCCGCAGTAGGTGGCATACCTCAGTCAGTAAACCGGAAAAGGTTGCAGCAAGAGCATGAAAAGCAATGCATGAAACAGTAAATATGACATTTGTGTTTGTTTCATGTATTAATGTGAGGAAGGATACATCAGATTGTGGATGTATTACAACCTGTAGCCATGAGGAAACAGCTGATTGGTCATGTTCAGTACATTGCAACTAAGAAGAAAAAAAGTTTCCATCTTCCGTTAAGAGTTTTTTCGTAAAAAAGAAACATGCAAATGTAAAAATGTTTTTTTTTTTACAACATTGAGCAAGTTTTTTCAACTTTCCCTGGTACTACAAAATTTGTATAAAATACATTTACATAAACATGAGGGAGAATATTAGCTGGATGCTATGTCTTTTGTTGTTAGACTTGTTTGATGTTTGACTGTTAGAAAAGTTGTCTACTGGCTATTTTTTTTTTACTATTTCTTTCTTTTTTTAAATCGACTATTCAAATACACAATCAAGAGTCTATTTTTTTCAGCACTTGTTCCCCAGAGGGCCACTTAGCTCCTCAGAAAGAATTGCAGGCAGTGCTGCAGAGTCAGTCAGACAAGTTTTAACAGGAGTTTTACTGCTGCAACTGTGGAATGAGCTGTGTGCCGAGCAGCCAGCTTCATTGGGCCCCCAGGTGAATGTACAGGAGACTGAGTCCAGAGAAAATGTAGCTAAACAGCAAATTGTAAAGCAACTGATTGCAAATAAACATGTGAGGCATCTGGGTACCTACGGTAAACAGCCTGTGGCACTACTGTTGCCAGCTTGAGCATCTGTTTGCATTTGGAAACATCAGGGTAGGTTGGAATTGTGCAAAACATTGGCCTGTTAAGTTTTTTTTATACTTTAAAATTTGTGTTGACTGTCTGAACAGAATTTCACAATCCTATAGACCCAGACATTTCATTTCACACACACACACACACACACACACACACACACACACACACACACACACACACACACACACACACACACACAAGTCTCATTTCTCTCAAGTCTTGACCAAGATGGCGTGGCACGTCACTGCAGAATACATGAGTGGACATGCTGGTTAAGTCTGCCTTGAATTTTTAATAAATCACAGTCTCACCAGCAAAGCTATCACACTTCATTCTCCATGCTTCGTGGTGGGAACCACACATGCAGATGTCATCACTTCACCTTCTCTATGTGTCATGAAGACAAGGCGGTTGGAACCAAAAACCTCAAATTTGGACTCATCAGACCAAAGTACAGATTTCCACTGGTCTAATATCCATTCTGTTTCTTGGCCAAAGCAACTCTCTTCTTCTCCTTGATCTCTCTCAGTAGTGAAACATTTATGTGGGTACCAGCCTCAGAAACCACCAATTAACTGTAACAACTGTAACTCTTGGTCTTTCTTTTCCTTTGGTGGTCCTCATGAGAGCCAGTTTCATGATAACATTTGATGTTTTGCGACTACACTTGAAGACACACTCAAAGTTCTTGAAATATTCTCGATTGACCGACCTTTGTGTCTTAAATTGATGATGGACTCTCATTTCTCTTCAAGCTGTTGAACGGTTCAGTAAAAGTAGTTACAGTGATCAAATAAGGCTATGTGCTGTATGCCAACAGTACATTGGAACAAGACAACTGCTGATCTAATTACCTTTTGTGAAGGTACACCTGTTAATTGAAAAGCTTTCAGGGTGACTACCTCACGAAGCTAAATGAGAGAATGCCAAGAGTGTCATCAAAGCAAAAGGTGGCTACTTTGAAGACTCAAAAATATAAAACAAATTTTGCATTTCTTAGACTTTTTTTTTATTACAATCTAATTCCATACACTGAAAAGCTTTTGACTGGTATGTAGTGTGTAGTATATGTATGTGAAATATATTTAAATATCTGTATCTACCCATTCCACCACCAAAACTATGCTTTAACAAGCACTCAAGCTCATTTACAGCTCCATGTTTTGTTAGATGCACTGTAACAATAACGATGGATATGAGGCATATGATGTCAGTCACTCATTTATGAACAAATATTTTCTTTTCTAAGACTTGCACATGAAAACTATAAAAATATCTGCAGAGTACACACAGTTACACAAACTGTACTCTAGATTGACATCAAACACCTTTGCGTACACATGCAGAGTACATTAGGTGTTAGCATTTAGGGCGTTGTCCCAGATGATGAGGCAAATCTCTGAGGCTCCCTGCTGAAAGCATCCTGGCACAAACATAATGATTACTTTCCCCGCCAGCAAAATACAGCGGTGGACCCCACCCTGTCTGCCTTTATACTTTTATACTACCACTTATTCTTCTTGCTTAACTGTTGGTTTCTTTTGTCCCCCTCCCGTCAAACCACCGGCAGATTCTTTTGTGTCACGCAGCCCCAGCAGAGCAGCCTGCTGGCGGGGGTTACCTTTCACCTGACACGTCACGCAAACACAATCAGGTATCTCCAACCGCAGAGGAGTCGATGCACAGGAATGATTAACTTTCTTTTCTCAAAAGCTGTCAATAATCTCTTTTTTTAATATTTGACCCAATCTATTATCTCCTCACAGATAGGATGTTATCAGCAAAAAACACACAGCAAATTGTTTTTAAAGCCAAGACTTATGATGACATTATATCCCAGAAATGGCAGTTTTCTTTCTTCCCTATGTTGTTTTAAAAAATATATATATGTCTTAGTTTTTATTGGATCATTGTTTTTACTTTTACTTTTTTTGCATGTTTTCCTAAATTATGTTAGCTTAGTTTTCTTTTTTTTTTTTACATTTTTGTTATGAGAGGGAAGGTCTGTTGTACAAGTCTGTGGCATCTTTACCTCTTCTGGCATGTTATTTCTTGTTATTTTGATTTTCTGCCATTTTATGTGTTAAAAAAAAAAAAATAATAAAATAAAAAATAAAATACAAATAAAACATAAAAACATAAATTAAACTCACTCATACAACTGACACTGAACAGTAGTAGAGTACATTTTTTTATCTAAACAATATCAGTCTGTGACATTTTTAATGGATGAATTTTGATTTTTTTTTTATGACCTCCAAACAGAAGTCACATGGATTAACAACCACTTTAATATTTTGGGACATCTCTCCAGGTTTGTGAAGGGAATAAAGACAAAAGACGGTATACCTTTGGCTCAATCAGACAAGTCACATATTTAAAATAAACATCTGTAAAAAATAGGTTCAGTCACAGACACTTTCCTGAGAATCAACATTTGATAGCAAATGGTCATTCGGTTCTCGCTATTTACAAATTAAAAATATGCTCAAAGACCAAAGAAACAAGGAAACAATCCTCTATTTTATGAATCTTTTTTTATTTAATTGCAGCATCTTGCACAAACAGGAAAACAAAAAAAT
The DNA here is from genome assembly GCA_028641955.1 of Protonibea diacanthus. NCBI lineage: Eukaryota > Metazoa > Chordata > Actinopteri > Sciaenidae > Protonibea > Protonibea diacanthus. The sequence goes on from CM053990.1 coordinate 15,824,086, forward strand.
ACACAGTTGTTGTTCTTATCAATTTGTACATAAATTGATAAATTCTCTTACACACACAGTATCAAAACAAAATTAAACAAGCATTCACATACCGATCTAAAGTCCCATTAGTTAAAAAAAGGAAAAAAAATATTAATATTATAATAGGAAATAAAACCAAACAAATATTTACAAAGTCTTCTATTAAAGCTAAAACTACAGTTATGTACACAGTGGGTGGTCGGCCATCCCTCCTTGAGAGAGACAGGAGAACTTGTTTCCTTGGGAATAAATTTATATAGAAATATAAAAACAATTGTAGTGTTAGCAACAACTAAATTCACACATGCTGGACAGACCTGGGTCAATCAACGCTTCATGCTTGTTCCTACTTTCAGGTTGGGTGGAGCCTATAGCCTAAGCACAGTACAAACAGGGTTAGGTTGCAATGACAATAAAAAAAAAAAAAAAAAAAAAAAAAAAAATCAACCAAACTCACTTAGCAGTCTAAATGTTTCAGTTAAGTAAATGCCAAGACTAAGTACTACGACATACAATGCTATTCATACAAAGCACCTGAAAACAACCCTGGCAGTATCATCCAGCTGCAGAGTGGCTAAGTGCTGCTGCTGTTACATTCCTTTCCTGTAGGTGGCGCAAGGTCGGCAGGAAGAACTGCAGAGCTCCCCTTGTGGAGAAGCAGCAGTGTGACGTTTATCTGATTAACGAACTGCACGTGTGTTTGCTTCTCATCAACTTTACAGTAACATTAAACCTAGCCTCCAACCTTAGTGATCCCCTTACAGTGTTTTTTTCATCCTTAAGTTACTTTGCTTGTCAGAGTTAGCTTTGTACATACTGTTAGCAGTATTTATAGTTTGTTTTTTATAAGCATCTCATGTTCTCTTAGCTAGTTATGCTGATTTTTTTTTTTTTTTTTTACAGCTGATAGTGTATTCTTCATTTCAGTACTTGGCTGACTGGCTAATGTTGCAAGATGTCCAACACTAGCTGAAAAGTGAAGTAATATGAGGAAGAAAAAGCACTGTAAGGTGATCACTAAGGTAAAAGTAACATTACTGTAGAGTTGACAGGACAACAGAAACACGTCATGTGACATTGTGCAAGTAGAATGAGTCATTTTTTTTTTTTTTTTTTTTTTTTTTGAGTGAGGTGGAGGCCAGTCCCATTGAGTTGCTTCATGACGTTAAAGCTCAATAAAACATTTGTTCTTTGATCGGAGCTGTTCAAAAATGATCATTACAAAAATGACTTGCAACACAAGTAACACACAGCTTTAGTGCGTTTAATGATTCAACTGCATCTGCGTGTCACTGGGACACATCTTGTGTAAAAATAATGTGGGTTCGCTGTTGCTTCAACTCAGTTGTCTGTGTTTTTATGTTGGATTGTCTCACAATCAAGTATTAAATCTTAATTCACTGGCATGTAGATCTGAACCTCTGAGGTTCAGGATTTATGTGGACTAGATGTTATTGATCACTCGCTCCACCTGGAGACATTTAAATGTCAGTTATTATTCTGACAAACTGGGAAAGCGTCATGTTTGCGTGGGGTTGCTGCTGATGTTTTTTAAATTTCAAATCTTAAATCTCACAGAAAATGATTACAGATTATTCAGTCAGTAAAAATATATATCTTTTTTTTTTTTCCAATTTCTCCATTAATTGCTTGGCAACATTGTTTTAGTTCATGGAGTACTGGGCAACATATCTTTCTCTTGTCATTCATGCTGTTGAGCTGCACAACTACACAGACGAAATGTATCCAAAACACAGCGGGAACTGACAGCTAATGTCATGTAAAGAAGTGAACGTTAATTTGTTCATACAGTTAACGGACTCTAACCAGCTGTTCTATACATTAAAACGATTAGGGACGTTTACATAACAGGTCTATCCACCCATCTCCGCGTCTCTCGAGTTGAAGTGTTGAACTAATACAGGAGGAAGAAGAAAAGGGAAAAAAAAAAATGAAAGGGGAGGGGGAGAAAACCCAGCGCTGAATAGAAACAGCGAGCAAACCGCAAACTGTCGTCAGAGGAGCTCCGTCGCCACGGCAACAGGTAATGTCATGGATACAAACATTGGCAAATCACTCCGCTCTCTGAGCTCGACAGGTAGTACCTGTGCTGAAACAAGCATAACTAGACGATTATTAACTTTTCCATGGAGAGTTCTCTGATTGTGTCTCTTGATTGTTTATGTACTCTCTCTCTCTCTCTCTCTCTCTTTTTTAAGGAGATTAAATCTCAAGGAAGTTTCAACGTGGAATATTACTCACATCATTAACATTTGATGTAAAAAAAAAAAAAAGTCAAGTATAAATCTCAATACATTCGTTGTATTCTCAGACATACATATACACACACAAATATATGTACACAAGTATTTACAATAAGCAGGATGTAGGGAAATTCAATTCCACGTCTCCTTAAAAGTTCATACCTCAAAATGATAAAAGAATGACAGTGATGATGATGGTGATAGTGATGAAGTTGGCAGCAGAAGAAAGTTGTTTCCAGGATGTAATCAGTCCCAAAATCTGACACCACAGTTCTGATGTGAATGTAGCGCGTGTTTCTAGGAGTCGGACCAGTTCATATTTTAAATCTGTTCAGTGACGAGAACAGACACCAAAATCATCTCTGGGTCCCCTGGTGGATCATTAGCTCTGGTGTTAAGACCTCAGCAAACACTGTGTTGACTGATAGCAGATGACAGAAAAACGACATTTTGCACGTGAAAGAGCGAGCCATTGCAGCTGCCTGGAAGTACTTTCCCTGGAGTGAAACTGATAATAAGTTCTCCTGAAATGTCCATAACTGGATATGTTAATCATTCAAAAAATTTACCTACAACTTCTACTGTAGACCACATTCCTTGTTGGCTTGTAGGTGACCCACAAATACACCTTCTTCAGGTTCAAAAACTGACCAACGCCAACCAATCGCCTGCTATCAGTCAACGCAAGTCAGTGCACCAGAATAAACACAGGGATGATGTTGGTTGTATATCTGTTCATGCTGATCCCTTTAATTCTGTTTCCGGTGCCTGTCATGTATGGATACTGCTCTTTTGTTTGTAAGTGTGTGTGTGTGTGTGTGTGTGTGTGTGTGTGAGATTAGTTTTGTATATACAGGTATGTCTGTGTTAATTCTGGTGACGCTTCATGTGCAGGGCCAGGTGGTCAGAGCGTGAGAAGCAGCGGCTGCAGGCGACGCACTTGAAGGGTTTGGCTCCGGTGTGTTTCCGGTAGTGTCTGGTGAGTTCGTCCGATCGGGCGAAGCGCCAGTCGCAGCTCTCCCATGTACAACGGTACGGCTTCTCGCCTGCAAGAGAGAGGACGGAGGTGTTAGCAACGAACAGATCTCACAATTAAAACATAACTACTTGACTAAAAAAAATGAATGTATTATTGTCTATATAATAGTTTAAAATCTTTAAAAACTACTTCCGAAAACCTCGCTAGAGCCAGATAATTCAGCCCTTTATTTTTCTCTTTGTCAAACACACCACTGCGCTGAAAACTGTGAACCTTCTCAACGCAAGAACCTCTTTGTTTACTTGTCGTCTCTTTCCCGAATCTGCAGCGTAACATCGATGAGCGATGCTTTTCAGTACCTAACTATCAAATGACAAATGTCAGAGTGTACTTGAATACACCGCCAAGCAGACTATGACAACACTGAAAAACAGGTTTTTATTTTAGTCGGTCATTCCTTATCGGTTATGAACGATGACAGCAGAGATAAAATGTGAGATAGTGGACGAGGAAGATGAGATGGCTGATTTGTTCAGTTTTACAATAATGCAACTTTTTTTACAGTTATATTTGCAATTATCAGACTGTGTGTGTGTGTGTGTGTGTGTGTGTGTGTGTGTTGAGGCAGACGTGGAGCTCATGAGACTGCCTGTTTTGAGTTTTTAAACGTTTTTAAGAGATGAAACATTTTGACCTGAATGGAGCAAAAGATGTAAATTCTAACATGACTGTGGGTTTCTTCTGTAACCACTTAAAAACTGCCCATATGTGTTAAAATCCTGAGCTGAGTTTTAAACTTCCAGGCCTTTTATGTCTAAAACACATCCTGATTTGACTGAAGTGACAAAAACAGGACATGCTGGAGCAGATCTAGTGACCACACTGGTAGGATTGTTTTGCTACACCTTTGTTAAAAGGTATCCTGTGTAGTTTTTGACCAACAGTAGGAGTATAGAGCAATGTTTTGCTGCTAGCTCACGCTAAGTGTGATAGCAAATATGGATGTAGACAATGGCACAAATTAAAATACTCGTGTGACAAATGTTTCATGAGGGGGAAAAAAATGCATTCAACATGTGTGTTAGATGCTTTTTAGTGTTGCATGTCAACAAAACATGGTTTAGACCAAACTTCCACAGGGTACCTTTAAATATGAAAACTTATTTGTGTTGGAGCTTTAGTTCTTTTGTTCACTCACATCTCTAACTCTTGAAAATAAACCATATCCCACTGTTGTGTAATTATAAGGCAGTTCTGGATAAGAAGGTATGAAAGGAGAGAACCTACGAAATCAGCCAACTAAATCTAACACGACACTTATCCATTCCCCACCCAAACATTGACATTTCTGTGCTGTGCCACAACGTGCTATTGCCAAACAGTGAGCTAATCATCAACAAAGAGAAAAAAGGGTACGTTGAATAGGCTGGTATGCACACAAGAGGAGGAAAAAAAAAAAGTCATCTTTCATAGCTGAGGTGGAAATTAATGTCGGACAAACAGAGCTGAAGAGGAGATAACTAAACAATAAAGTTAGGTACCTGAAACTGTGGTTTGATGTAAAAAGGTTCAGGATATAAAAGATCCAATGTTTGTGTTTTTCAGTTTTTGTTTTTTGTTCCCGGTAAGGACTAAAATTGTCCTGTAGGGTCCTCCATCTTTTCAAAGAAGCATTTTATTGTGTTATGTTAGATATTTAATGGACTTTCTAAGTTGCGTCCTTGGCTGAAAATCCTCCAGGAAACTCTTTTATCAGCCAGTGTCGAGGGAGCGTGACTGTTTTTGGCCGCTTGGGTCATCAAGTGCTCGTTACCAGCGTGGGCCTCCCCTTAGTGCTGATTAGATAGCTTCTGCTATTGACCATCAATCACTTAGTGACAGCTATTAGCGGAGTAAAGGGGTCCAAAGAGCACGGGGGGGGGGGGGGGGGGATCAACTGAAAAACTTTGTGTGTTTTTAAGTTTTAATCTAAAAATAAAATCCACAGAATCAGCCTTTTAAATCAAATCCAAATAGTGTTTAGAAATGATTTGGGGATGTCTTTAAGTTTAAAATGATATATCACTAATGTTTTTGAATAAAACTGTTTTGTTTTTGTTTTTTTTACAATTACACACATGATAATAGCTTTTAAACATCTTCTTTACCCCCCTACACGATTAAACCTGAGAAGCTTGAATCCTATGAGCACCTAAATGCCACATCAGAGGCTCAGAAGCACTTCAGCCTCCAATCAGGACAATATCCTGTTTCTAGAATTAACCGCTCTTGATGTGTGTGTGTGTAGAGGCAGTGTACAAATGTCTCCATATAAAAAGGTGGAGGCTCTCGAGTCGCAGGTGTGTTTGGTTTTGCTCTATAGCTGCACTGTCGGGGTCAAAAGCACAGCCGCCTCTCTTAGACTATTATCCCCTAAGGGCTAGCAAACAAGGCGGTGAAATACGACACATCCACACACACAGAACAAACACACTTGACGGGTATACGTTTCTAAACAAGCTGCCAAAAGGTCAGGTGAAATTGTGCATGGATGTATGGCTGGAGAGGTGATTTTAGTCGAAAGGAAAATGGTAAGATTTACTTGCTGGTCAACTTATTCCCATTAAAGTGATGAGAACAGCATCACACGTCTGCTTTAAGCTATGGCTTTAAGAGCTAAAGAGCAAGAGATTTCCCCCCCCGAAAAACAGGTTCAGTTTCAGATTTGTCTAACATGTATGGGGCTCTATTTACAGAATATGGCAGAAATGGAATATAATATTCATAACTATGTTTTCATCAATGTATAATCACCTGAAAATAACAATTACTATGTTTCTGTTGCCTTAGACTAAGCAGGTCCTCTTCCATGGAGTATGTAGTCCAGAACGGACATACAAAACACTGGCTCTGAGTAGGGACTTTCACATTTTTTGACAATTTTGCAGCCACTAAAGTTTCTCCTTTATGCTAGGAAGGAGATGGTAGTGTGAGGCATTTGCAATCAGTAACTACACACTGGTGTTAAAAAAAACATCTTAATTGCTATTTCTCATTAAAACCAAATGTTGATCAAAGCATTGATGTGAATTAGTCTTTGGCACTGGAAAGCACGTTAACTAACACACCTATGTGGATGATTTCTGTGTCTATTTTTTCATCTCTTAACACCGGACTGAAAACCCAGACGTCTCCTTTGACACTAAAAAGGCATCGGCGCTCAAAAAGCCTTTACAGGCACTGGTTTACAACGGACAGGGAATGTTTGATCAGGTGGCTGATTAGAAATGACCAAACTATTATCTCTCCCTCTCAAACACACACACACACATGATATACACTAATAAGTGCCTGTATGAATACGTCATTAAACCACAATGGATAAAAACGCAGTCTTACACAGAACAGAACGCACACTCAGAAATGTACAGGTGGTGCAACAGCTACAGTGCATCAATCACTTGGGGATAAAAAAAAGCTTTTGTTGCGGGCTGATGTGTAAAGAACATATATATTTACTCTATAGGAGGCTTCAAGTGTCTGACATCCTGAACTGATTACTGGTGGTTTGATCCTCTACAGTTATAACTTCAGAACACAGACAAAATGAGGTTAAAAACCAGACAAAAAGTATAAGAAATGAATAAGATTTAGTTTAAACCTATGATATAAATCATTTGAATATAAAGCTTTCAATAAAATGAGGAGGATGACGTTCATCACTAGTTTTGTCTAGGTTGACATTTTAATGTACTTTACATTAAAGAGGTTTTTTGTACCTGCTATATTTGATATGATATGGTACTTTTAATCTAAAGTCAATTATAATTTCATATAAGTTGATATTCTTTAGTGTAATGACTCAATATATCATTATTAGCATATGAAACTGTCTCCACCCACTGTCAACGATCATCCATCAATAATGCAAATATATCCATAAGAAAAATAAAATACCTGAGGAGAAACTACATTTTTCAAACCATTCATGCCTTACTATACACAGTATACACACTGATACAGCAGCAGTGTGTTAACATTTTGAAACCATCTCGGCCTGTTGAACTGAGTCAAAGAACAAACACTTTCAGGCTCTTCAGGACGCCCATAAACTCTTTGTGGACTTCTTAGCTTTATCAGCTCAGTTAGTGTTTGTGAAGAGGGCTGGAGGGTAATCAGGCTGATAGCACTCGACTCTTTACACACACACATGTACACACACACACACACGCATGCGCACTAACATAATTACAAAAGTCAACGTGCAGAGTTCAAATGGTTGCTGAGGCCATGGTCAAGGTTGGTCCACCCCCAACCACGACCTGGGGGCAGATTGTTTTGATGATAGTGAGATAGTGATGCACATCAACAAGGATTCAAAAAAAAAAAAAAAAATCAAAGTCTAAAAATGCTTTATTACATGTCTGTACTCTGTACTTACTCTGTAAGTACTATCAGCAAAATGCAGTATCAAGTGAAGTTAAAGTACCTAAACTTAGTTAGTTACATTCCACCACTAGTTGTTTGATATCCTGTTAAGCCTGTTTGCCTGACGATAACAGGTTCACAGCAAAATAATGCAAAACTACTCTGATCTGATAGAATCTAGTTAGAAGGTTTAGAGTTATAAAGCACCCTGCAGCTAATGAAGCTGATTTGGGGGAGTTTAGCAGAACGACCCTTAAACATCAAACTCTTAGCCTGTCTCATGCACCGTCAGCCATGAGCCCGTCCCAGCATACACTGTGTGGGATGCAGGATACACAGTACACAGGTCATAGTGCTAACACATAGATAAACACATTTCCACCAATTTAGAGTTTTGAGTGTTGAGAGTGTTGACCTGTGAGAGGAAACTGCAACAACTTGCTCTATAGTATCTTCAACAGGACCTAATCAACTACGTCTTGACGTTGTGCAGTCAGACCCAACTAAAACCTTCTGAGACGATTACTACTCTATAATGGTGAGAAGTAAATATCAGCCTTTGGAATGTAGGACACTTTTGGTGAAAGAAAGAAATTAAACTGACACTTATTATTATATTATTAGCATATTTTATCATGTCATCATGCTTGCAAACACACCTGCACTGCACAACGTCCTAGTACCTCCTTAAAAAGAAGTAAGAGTCATATGTCATTCTCACTGAACTGAAACACACACACATGAAAGCTGATGTTTCACCACATTAAAGATTCTTTGCCGACATGAGTGCTGATGCAACATGTAGATTATTACTGTAATAAATCACGGATAAAGACTTAAGCTACTGAATAGAGAACTCCATGCCAAAAAATGTGAGAATCTTCTGTTTTCTTTTAGTCTTCTAAACTGAAAGTGTTTCAGTTTCAGATTGTAGGTATGACAAAACAATACATTTATATGTCAGCTTAAGCTTTGGGTTATTATAATGTAATGTATAACACCAAACAATTAACTGTTCAATCAAATATTTAACCCTAACTCAAAAACTGTTGGTGTCCGTATGAGCCTTCAAATCCCATATTCAAACTTTAATGGGTAAGTATGTTAATCACTATTCGTCAAATGTAAACAAGGATGCAAACACCCAGAGAGCATCTCTGAAGCTCTGTTAAGAATCTATGTTAAGAATATATATATACTAATAGAATAAGTATTTTCAGAGTATTTCTGGAGCCAGGCAATAAGAAAAAGCCAGTGTAACAAGGCACTAATGTGGCTTGTGTTATCTCATAGATTTGCTGTGGATAGAAGACTGGTTGCAGCTTTCTGTATGAGTTGAAGGTGTGAACAGGCTTCGCCACTCAAGTAGGCAAACAGAGAGCCGCATTAATCAATTCTGGGAAAGATAACGCATGAATAATGTTCTGCAAGTCAGAGAATGAAAAAAGCACCTACAGTACAGTGTGAAACCATTTTATGCTGATGCAAACAGGACTGAAACTATAATAATCCAAAAGGTAGGTTTCGCCAGAAAGTATCAAGTAATAAAGTCAGAAGTTTACAGTCACATTGAGATGTTTGTTATCTGCAGTGGTGGGAAGAATAGTTAGGGCTATAGTTGATTTCTCCTGAAGAAAGCACATACATATAAAAATAAAAAGGGGACCCAGGAAAGAGCCTTGAGGTACTCCACAGTTAAGAGGATGCACTATAGTTCTGGTCAACAGAGCTGTCTGTTTGAGAGAAAGGGAATCAGATTGGAAATTATGCCCAGATCACCTTATTTGTGCAGATTGGTGAAAAAAATACTGACAATAACAAAGAAAAGAAGCGGTATATGACAGGCGATCTCTTGTGACCACTTGATCTGTTGTGTCCATTCTCTGGATGGGGTTTTATTCATTTGTCTTGATTTGCCTGAAACATTTCCTGCACTTTAGAACAGTCACTTCACCATTTCTAACTTATGAGTCATCACCAACTGAAAGCAAAGCAAGACTAGGCAAGCCTGGTTTTGCCAGATCACAAGCCTGTTTGAAAGATTCACTGAGTGACCAGAATGACTAAACCAGGCAGTTTACGTGGACATGTTGCTGTCTGTTGCATGTTCCAGTGGCGTAAGCATCGGAACACAATAAGCAGAAAGGACCACTGATTGACAAAAGCCAAAAATGTTGGATTGAATCTCCTTAAAACACGTAAGCACATGCTTGTTTCAACAATGTGTGCTGGTCGGTAAGTCAGTGAGACACATTTAGTAGTCAAATCATTGTGTATTCCAGCAAAAACAACTACAAAAATTTAAACTGTTCCTTAATTGAACAGTTCAATCAATTGATATCATGTTAATCACAAACCTTCTCCAGGTGCCAAATGATTTTGCAGTTGTGCATTCATTCACTGGCGACCACAGATAATTCAACTATTGACAGCCAGAGACAAAGTGATAGTTTGTTCATCTTATCTTAACCAAAGTGAACGACCATGTTATACTGGCTACAGCATGTTGTACTGCAAAAAATACTGTAAAGTTCTCATTTTATTTTAATAAGATTATTATTGCTTCTTGACTAAAACATACAAACCTCTAATTCAGTTTGCATCATTGTATAATTTCTCTGCTCTCTTACTGCTTTATTGTATTGTGTTGTTTACTCTTCTCACTGCATATTTTATAGTCTATTTGTCTTTTGTGCTGGTGCATCCTGCTGCTGCTGCGACAACCCAACTTCCCCACTGGCATCCATAAAGTTTCGTCTTATCTATTTATGACCATAGAAAGATCTGTTTCTATTTGCGCATAGATTCACATGTTCGCTCGTCACGGTTTTCACACCGGAGGAGCTCTGCAGCTTTAATCGCATGAGTAAATCTCCAAAATTCAGTTCTGAGGCGGCTAGGAATCCACAGGTTTCATCTTACAGAAGGGAAACACATTGAAACTGGCCTTCCCCCATTCTGCAAACCCCCCACCTTCCTCCTTCTCTATCCTCTGAAAAGAGACTGAAAAGCAGGAGTAACTGGTTTGGCCTTCGTTTTTAACTGCGTGTCTTCCCCCCCTTTTTTTTTTTCTTTTCCTCTTCCTTCATCCTCCCCTCCTCCTCCACCCCCCTTCTTTGTTCTCTCTCTCTCTCTCAGGGGAAGCTCAGAGGACAGGTATGAGCACGTATAAACATGGCGGAGAAAAAAAAAACAAAACTCTTGAGCAAACTAGAATTGCCTCTATTTTGTTTTTCCTTGTCATTGTGTTCTTCGTCTCTATTATAGTTACTGGGTGTACCGAAACTGGCAATGTGACAAAATATGCAATATACAATAAATAAACTGAAGTCAAGTGAACTCTGAGCTTAATATGTATACTTGTGAGATTGTGACTGGATGTTCGCTGGTTTAATTAGTTCTGATCTGGAAAGGAAGAGTGAATAAACGTGGGCATATTTTGGCTAAAACAGAACTTCAAAAAGAATCCTGATTCTCAGAACCTGAAATCTTTATTTTATTATTTTACTTTACACCTTTCATCAGATTGCATTGCACCTGAGAAGGATTATTTTCTTCTATGACAGGGAAAACTTCCACTCAGAATAAAGGTTTTTGGAAGGGACTATTCAGATGTATCTGAAATGCTAACATTTCTGGCATCTGATTCAAATTAAAGCTACAGGAAACCGGTTTCTTACCTGTGTGCGTCCTTTGGTGTGCCTTCAGATGAGAGCTCTTTGTGTAAACTTTGGTGCAGCCTGAAAAAGAAATCAGAGAAAGATCATGAGCCACAAAGTTTACCTTGGTCATAAAGCAGTTATGTGCTTTTGCTTGAGTTGTTTTTCACCTGTGACCCAGTGATACTGACATAACAGTGAACAAACACTGGGACAACTCATTCACATATTCGCCAACACGGATCTTTGGAGGTGGACGCCAGATGGACCATTTCTAAATGTTGGTTTCAAACACTCACATTTTCACTTTAACAGTTTATGCGTTTCTACTGGATAATATACTTAATTTAGGTTAGTTTGTTTAATCAGTCATCATAGTAATTTTCAGTCAATTTACATCATCTTAGAAAGAGTACAGCAACAAACGTCTGCCTTGTTTTATATAAGACTAATTTTCTAGATTTAGATTTAGACTGATTATCTGTTTTATTCTGTTCTGTTTTTCCTATATTGACAAATGTGTGTGTTAAAGCATGTAAAAGAGAGGCAGTATATTATTGACACATTTTCTGCTTTGAGTGTTGAGTATATTTACACAACAGTGACAATGGTAGAAAACATTTTGAACCAACTTGCTGAAACTTGTTTTCATTAGTTATTGGTGCAGTAAACTGTTATTAAATCCCAGAAAATCTCAAGCTGCTGATTGTTTGTTGTGTTAAAAATGGAAGCATACAGAACAACACTAGTGTACTTCAGTGTTTACTCTTTGTGGGTATGGGCAGATATTGGATTACATGCTGCTTTGGATGTTGCCTGAGGCACTCTAGACATGATCAGTGATTGTCTTTTGCCTGGAGTGGCACATAGACAGGGACACAACACATAAATGAAAATATCATGCCATTAAAGTTAATTTAAGTGCATATCAGTTTGGTTTTTTCACTTGTCATTAAGTGAGGCTGTCTTGAAACTAACAGAATAATCTGTAGACTATCACTCAGGGCTTGGACACAAATATAAAACCTGAAACCAAAGATGTTTCTTGCATCAGTAGAGAATTATCCTCTCCTTTTGCTAAAATTAATGCGTAGTTAAACGTTTTACTGTGATATCTCAGTTAAATACAATAAACCACAGACCTGGGTAGTCACAGAAGTGGATCCTCCTCTTCTCCAGCTCTGGGTTGTTCCGCCTGTTGTATTTGGGACCTGTCAGGACACCCTGGCCATGTGTCATCAACAAGGCGTGTGGTGACAACCCCGTCACCTTTATCCCTCCCAGACGCTGCTGGTATGGAGGCGGAGGTTGGGGTGCTAAGCTGAGATCTGCCTGACCGTCTGGGCTCCCAGGCTGAGAGTTTGGGGGTGAGGGTGGCAGGCTGTGAGGCCCCGTGTGCTGTGATGAGTTGACCGGAGAGGCTTGGTAGTAACCATGGTGCTGCTGCATGTGGGGCTCTGCCATCATGTAGTTGCCGTTAGTCGTTGGCAATGATACACCGCCGAGGTTCAGCATGGTCCTGCCACCGGTGGAGGCATGGCCCGACGGGCTGGTGTGGGACAGAGTCATGGTGAGGTCAGCACAGCTGGTGATGGGCATGTGGTAGACCTGCTGCTGGGGAGCCGGGGGTCCGATGTGAAGCTCTGCGTCCAAATTTGGCTGCTGTTGGTGCTGCTGGGATGCTGCTGTCACACACGCCACTCCTCCAGTGTTCATGTCTGGTTTGATGAAAACATTGTTGACCACCGGCGGCACACTGAAGACAGAGGTGAAGTCCGGCAGAGCCTGGGTGGTGGCGGTAGTCTGGGGAATGGAGCAGGGCACCTCCAGCCCTGGCTCTATCTTGATCTGCTGCGGTGTGAGGGTCTTGGTGTTGGGCCGGTAGAGGCCTGTACGGAGGTGAGTGCTGGGAAGGATGACATTGATGTTGAGGCTGTACGGGGCAGTGGGTTTGTCCTCTGAGAAGTACTCGTCAACCACGGAAGCGCTCTCTCGTCTGTATTTCTTGTCACCAGTGTCGGTCGACAGACTCAAGAGAGGATTATTGACCTGGGGGAGGTATTTGTCCAAGTCTAGTTGAATCTGAAAAGGAACAACGGAGAGAGACGTTTAGTGAAGCTGCAATTTTAACACATTAAAAAGATAAAAACATGCTAAAGTCAACCAAATGTTCAACTGTAGGATTTGAAAAGCTTTCAGAGAATGCTGTGAAAACATCCACAGCAGCAGCCACAGTTTGGCACAGTGTTTGTTTAACATCGACGTGGACAGAGCACTTGTTTAACTGCTGTAATTATTTTGTGAGATTAATGGATTACAGATGGTGATAAGGCGACTGTGACATGGCTCAGTTCAACATGATCCACCGTGAACAGAAACAAGTGGAGCAAAAAACATGTATAAATACATCAGAGGGAGCCAGCGGAGTAATTAAAGGAGATAGGAAGCGATTAAGAATAGATAAAAGAAAGATTTTAGAGAAGTTGGTACCAGGACTTCCTCCTCCATCCCTCCATCATCCTCCCCTTCTTCATACCTCACATTCCTGTTTCCCAATGGAGCTAACGGCACTGACAAACAGCCAGGACCAGGATTAAGGACTGACAGAAGAGGGGTTTCAGCTACATCCAAAATGATACTGTTTATGTCTGCAGGGCTACATGTGTGGAGGACAGTATTTGGAGAAGATCAGACTAAGCCACAAGAAACGCAAAGCACAAAACAGTAAAGAAAATGGATCACCAAATTATCTGATTTTTCATTTAATCAAGAATGAAAATGACCATTGCAACCCGAGTTGTCAGCCAGTTGGACTCAACGACTACCTGTCTGAAAAGGATTTGACCACTTGAATTCTAACAGCTCCACCGCTCTGTGTTTAATTTACGGCGCACACATTGCATGCAGAGAGCATATTAACCAGAAAACAGGAACCGTTTAAGTTTGTGAGTTTGTTAAACCACAAAGCTAATTAAACTTGTCAGAAGCAGCAAGAACTGCTGATTAAAACCTTCAGCTCTTAAAACGCTTTATTGCAACCCCATGGATGACTGTAAAACTCACACAAACTGTTTCTGTATTTATGTTTTTATATGTGCTTGTCTGTCTGGTTTGAAGTAGGCGAGAACTTGTTGGAAAAAGTCGATGTGAGAGGCACCAAACTGAGCTGAACAATCTGAAAATAAAAATCAGTTTATTATTTTTATATGTTAACCTGTTTGCTTATGTTGGCAGGGACGCAACTGCCAATCAAATCTGTTTGTGTGACAGGTGACAAAAGGTGTGTGCATGCTGCCTTTGTGCACATGCAGAGGAAAGTTTTTAAGCAACAAGACTGGACAGGTGGAGGAGCGTTTAAGAAAATAAATTGCAGGTATTTTCCTTTTGTTCGTGCGGACGGCATTATCTGATATCCCGATAAACTGGTGTGTGTTTGTATTTGTCATTCACAGTCTGCGAAGCAGACAGTCACTCCTTTAGAGGTGCATAAGGCGTTGCATAGAGAATCTATATGGCAGACCACACACACCCACAAACACACAAACAAACACACACGCACACACAGGTACATACAAATGCATAAATGCATATGCCGGAAAAATGCAAAAAAATGCGTGCATGCATGCATGCAAATTAAGGCATGCACGAGCAGATGCACACTAAATAACCGACACACTCGCTCGACTACGCACAAAGGAATATACACAAGCAGAGCGTTCCCTCTATGGGTGTGGCTGATGGCAGTGTTTTGTTGCATGAAGAAGAAGAAGGAGCTGAAGAAAAACAAAAAAAATGCAGTCAGCCAAACCAAAACAAAAGGCTGAAGGCATGAGAAAGACAGAACGAAACTTAAACACTGTCAGGTAAAAATAGCCAGACAAATCTGACAGTGACAAAGGATACACATAGATGAAGAAGGGATAAAGGGAGGGAGGAGTGACTGTGAATGTACAAAAAGAAACAAACGTACTGAGCGGCTAAAAATGACGAATGTTCATGATACAAAGGGTTATTTTTATTACCGTTTGCATGTGAGCAGCAGAGCTGCAACGAATAGAAATTTTGATGTCACCAGCTCAAATTTGTTGTTGTGGACAAAACAAGACATTTCACACTGCCTTGTGAAACCCATTTCATCATTTTTGTGACATTTTATGACCCAAACACCTCAGAAAATAATCAAGAATATGTTTAACAGATTAACCAATAATGAAAATAATCATTAGCTGCAGTTCTAGTGGCCAGCAAAACCCCAAAATATTCAATTACACTGACATGAAATGGTGAAAATGAAGCAAACAATCAAATCAATGAAGCTTAAACCAACTAACTTATTAGCACAATTAGAATTTTTTTACTTTCTACAATCTAAATGCAGCATTTTTTATATTTTGATTGAATGCAGTCGTCTTCATCAGTATGAACTGCACCCAATATAGAAATCATAACCCAGATATGGAGTCCTGGACTGAAACAAATGACCTAACGAGGTGCTGATGTGCTTGAGGTCGCGTCCAGCATCTGAACAGGAGGCACAAAGCAGCAGAGAAGGCCTGTTTCAACACTGTTATTCTGCAGCACTGCTTCAAGTGCCAGCACCGTCAACAGACACACACATACACACACACACACACACACACACACTCCCCATCCCTCTATTAATAATCCGCTGAGATATTTTCACACAAAAACCCTGGAGTTCTGTTGTTGTATGCGTACTTCAGCCGGAGGGGTCAAGAGTTACTGTTCTTTGTGTGTGTAAATACTGTTAATCTGAGTGCATATTTGTGTGAAGGACAGAACATATATTTTAATGTCCCTTTTTTAAACGTAGTTTCAGCGTTCGTTGTTGGCTCTGTACTTTTACTTCAGGCTTTTTTTTCCAGGTGTTTGCAAGAGTTTGAAGTTGTTGTTAATGTATATTCAGTTCAGCCTGTTGACCGTTTTAAACATGAATAACAACAGTTGTCAGTATTTGCAGAAGGTTACGTAAGTTCGTTTTTTTTTCCATTTTCAGCAGAAACACCAAAAACACAAACGTTTCCCCCACAAACACATTTTTTTTTTTTTTTTGCATCTGCATGTGTGTATTCTTAAGTGTCTGTGTATATATGTAAATGCGCGTGTTTATTCAGTCGTGCCCGTGGGGCTAATACATGTCCATCGTTCAACGCTGCAGCACTCACATAGCCTTGTCATCGGTGCAATCTGAGCGCTTGGTGAAATTAAAGTCTTCTATTTACTGAGGAAAAAAACAAAAAAAAAACAACAAAAACAGCCTCTCTGTTTCGTTCCCACTGAGGGCTCCTGTGTGCCTTTCAGGCCAGGACACAGACAGGCCCTGTGCTGCTGGGCTGCTGGCAGCTGTAACCCTTGGGCGCCCTTGGTCACGTCCCCTGCTGGCCTGCTGTTGATCCCTACTATTGTCACCCCCTGCTCTCTGATTCGCTTGCATGTTTTCGGACATTTCTCTATCTGGCCTCTTTTCCGCACATGCAAAGATGATACTGTGCAGAGAGGGGTCGGCGTTATCAACCGAGGATGCAGCTGCAAGGTTAAGTTTAAGCATCAAACAAACTTAAGGACAAGTTTATTTTTATGTGTCTGCATGCAGTTTGAAGGTATCCTGAAGGAAAAGGTTAGCAGTTCTTGCAAGAACAATGTGACGCAATTTCAATCCAATAAACTTATTTTACTAAATTTTTCTGTTAACAGCTGAAAGGAAACCATGTCATTTTGAGTGTGGAATTGTGTGTTTATTTGGGGTATTGGTCCTGCATGTATTTGAAAAAAATGCCTTGTTAGTAATGTTAACTAACCTCAACGCATTTACAAGACATGTGGTAAATTGCAGTACAATTTATGTGGTAAAAGAGTAAAAAATCTTCAGGTCAAGTCTCCAGTCACTCAGTTAATAATTGGAGAACATGTACAACTACTCCGCTATGGATCCTTCTGCCTGATAACAAACAGTGTCTTATCAGGTTTATGGGATGGAGTGGGAGTTTCCACACTTTCGGGCCAATATGACATCCATCCTTAAAAGACCTTCATATGTTTTACAAAGAGAATGCACTTTACACTGCTGTCTATTGTATGGTCCTATCAGTGCTCTACGTTGCAGTGCGCAAACCGCATAAAAATCAGCTTGCGTGAGAGAGTAATCCACCACACTGAACGTCTTGACTGCTTTTGCTGACAAAGTTATGTTATTGTTGAGTGCAGCTGATATGATTTTGAAAACGTCTGCACTTTGTTGCCACATGAAAGCATGTTTTTATGTGCGCAGTGGTGCCATAACTAACATCAAACTTCAAATGACGGAATATTGCCCATGCTGTTAAAAAACAAAGCCGCTCATTCCCCAATTTTGCGTTTCTAAGCCACAACCATGGCTAAAATTGGCTGGATGTGGCTATAGGTGGTCTTGTGTCAAGAGATTTAGTGAATAATGAGACTTCATGAGGGCACCCACCCTAATCACCAAAAACTTTTGACATTCTCACACCATGTCATTTCTGCCACTAGGAGGGCTCCCACATCAAAACAGTAAAACAATGTTGCGAAGTAGTGTGGGATCATGGGAGTTGCTGTGTTCACTATTAAACAATCAACTATTGTTGTCTATTTATCTATTTATCTATCTATCTAATTGGGATGTTGATGAAACACTCAACAAGTGTTTAAACCACATCTACCTGACAACCCCCCTCCACTTCCTCTGACCCAAAAGCCTCCAAACTACAAAGTCTGCCATCTTCATCACTTCCCTTTCTTTGCTAATTACAAAACAAATGGCTGCGTCTGCGCACCAGCGTTCTTTTATGGCTCTTAGGAATGCAAAGAAACGGTGGCCATTTGCCTTTGGATCTCCATAAAAAAAAAAAAAAAAAAACTGAACTGATAGTGTCAACAGAGCAGAAATGATGACAGGGTCGTCAGAGCAAAAACAAAACCTTTGAGACTGTGGTGATGTTTTATGATCACTGATGGAGGGAGAGATAGGGAAGCTTGTTTTGGCTTCCCAGGACGGCGGTGAGTTAACTGCCGGGTGGCCAACTTTAGCTCTTCTGGGAAAGTCGTCAAATGGAAAGTCAAATGCCCATTTGATAACACTTTGGTGTTACAAAACATATTAATCTGTATTGACAATAATATTAATAACTGCACACAATAGCTGGGATGCTGCAAATACAAATCTACCATATCTTCATTTATGACTCCATGTCTGTCTATCTATAAAATCATCCATAAAATTGGCCCCTGGATATCAATATGTGTTGTCTATTTATCTTGTTATTTTATGGCCTATGTATGTATGACAATGTGTCAAAGTGTCAAAAGATTTATTTGGTATTCACACACTTAAAATGTCCGTAAATGTTCACATCCTGTATATGATTGATGTATGGGAATACTTTTATGAATGGTTCTGAACTTCAGTATCTTTTAACCTGGACCCTATTTTTTCATGTTTTTGTGTGTACGACAATGACTTTTGAAATTGGTCTGAGTGAGAATGCTGCAGCTGGCAAAAGCAAAACTGGGCTGCGATGTAATCCTTCCAGGCGATTGCACCTTGTCAAAACACGTCAACTAAAAGTGGTGGTTTTTGCTACTGATAGGCTCATAGTGTCTGAAATGTGTGAGACAACATTACTGAGTGGACTTTTTTTTTTTAAGAGTAAGATGCTTTTGTTTAACCAGAGATCAGCACAGCTGCTTTGTTCAAAGCCACCGGACTCTTGACCATTGACAAAAACAGTAACTTTACTACACACGTTTGTTTGTGTTATTGTGTGACTTTGGACCTCACATCCACTTCCTGTGTCTGAGATTTTTTTATTTCCTCACCACGGAATGATTTCACTTTTCGTTTTTATTCACCAGGACAATTTCACTGTTTTTCCAGACAAATGAGGGCTAAAATATGGAAGTCAGATTTTGTTTCAGAAGATAAGTTTGCAAACCACAGGTATTAGGAACAGTAAGACAGTAGAACAATAGGACATATATGTGGGCGGTGGCAGAAACTGTTGCAATATCACTCTGTTCAAAGCCACCAGACTCCATTGACAAAAACAGTAATTTTACATTGCAGTTTCTGGTTAGTTTGTGATTTAAGTCAAACAATAACATACGCAATCGCCCCAAAGGATTATGTTGCAGCCTAGTTTCGTTACTACCAGCTCTGGCACTCTTGCTCAATACTAGATCAATTTCAAAAATTGTTGCCCCCATTAATCATTAATCATCAAAACAGGAAACAAAGTTACTTTTGCCGAGAATCACGCATACACTCAGAGAATGAGCTGTAACATGAACCAACACCTCTCTGACAAAGTCAGAAAAATTCTTCTTTGCCACTTATCGTTGTGTAAACATAAATCATTTCGGGACAGAATTCTTTTGGAGCTGAACTGCAATATCCTGATATTCAGGTTAACAGTTCGTCCAAACAATAACCTCTCTCACGTGTCATCCTATTTCTGTCTCTTATTTCTTGTCACTCTTTGTTCTATATTGTCCCACAAATAGAAAAGGTCCTTCTCAAATTTAGCTTGCAGTAAGAGGGGTGGGGTGTCTGGGGGGCTTTTTCAGTCCTGGATCCAGGGTTCGTCTACTGGTAATCTTGATTTCGAATGCCATCAGATACTTAAGAATAATCTACAATCACTTTACATATTAAGGACTTCAAACGTCCCTCACCACATGATGATTTCACCTTTTGTTTTCAATCACCAGAACAATTTTCACTGTTTTTCCAGACGACTAATGGGTAAACAGTGACAGTCATTAGAGATATTTTGCAGCTTCAGTTGATGAGTTTGCAAAACCGCAGGTATTAGGAAACCATAAGATATGACTGTCTGCGGACGGCATGTGTTGTCTGGTACAGAAACGTGGCCGGGCATGATGGGTACAGATGACATCAGCAGACCAAACAATCTGAACAGAGAACAGCATGAGTCAAATGATGAATCTCTGCTCAGTGTGCTGGCAAACTGACACTATGTGGACTGATTTATAGGTTTCCATATACATCAGGCAGACACATTAAATACTTGTTTATCAGCTAGTAATGTATTTTCTATTGCCATAATGATGCAGGTATACAAAAGATGAATAGAAGCTCTCAGAAAAAGCTGAAAAAAAAAACATTTGACAATGTGCACAAAAGCCATTTTCTCTTTTAAAGAGGGTGTTAGGGTGTTCTACACACATATCAAATCTCAGAAGAAACTTATAGCTATAGTTGAGTTGAGTTGAGTTGAGTTGAGTAGTTGAGTTTAATTGTACCAAATCAATACTACCAGGAAAAAAAGAGACCAACACAATCTCTAAATTAAAAACTGGAACTTGCCTAAAACCCAAAATGATCGCTTCCCAAATGTTTGACTGCTTCAAGAATGAACAAAACAACATGTATCCCCATATCACATTTCCCATCACTAATCATTGTGGGATTCTACAAGCTAAGACTCGTTGGCAGACACTTGCTCGGATGCAAATTATCTGTGTGTGTTGTCCTGGGAGTCAAATCATTAGTCAAACAAAAACCATTTCAGCTTTCAGCGGGATGAACAATGTCTGTCGGCGACAAGGGATCCAGAAAAGAAGAGGTAATGCCTGACAACCCACTAAAGGAAGGCTGACATAACAGGAAATATGCAGAAGTTAAAATGTCAAAATGTGACACCAGAAGCTTAAAGTCAAAAACATCCAGATCCCAGGATGTAAAAAACGTAAAAACCAAGTTTAAACCATATCTAAGTATTGATCTTCAGGAATCATTAGGCATGACTGGTAGCACACTCTTGATGTGCACGCCATGAAGTTACTCTGTAACTTCTCCTGTCGTCTATGCTCAGTCTTACACGAAACCCATTGGTGATATAATGACAAAAGAATCTGGAAATAGGTTTCATTAGTTATTAGTTACTTATTCCACCATTACTGCTGAGGCACATGAACAGATTAATTCCAGCGTAAAACATGCACCATTTGGAAGAAAAGTACATTCTACACACGACTAAGTTGACCCTCTTTTAAATAATCACTGCAGGTTTACATCTCCAAATGCAGCAGACAGATTTATTGCCAGTGTGGTTGAAAGCTGCTGCTTGAGTGTTATACAACAAACACATGACACCAGTGTGAAGTGACAAAAAGAAGTTCCTCGAGTGACTGATGAGTTACGCAAGAGCAGCATCTACAACTCTACATTCATATCTTTACACAAATTAATGTGAAATAAGGAATGGGTTTCTTGCAGCAATGAAACGGTGGATCATTATCAGCTGCAGTTCTTCTGAGCTATATGGACATTTTAGCATCTTTCAGCTCATTGTTTTGGTTCTTTTTCTCAGCTCCCATAAACCCTGATTTCCAGCAGAAGAAAAGGGTGCAACAGGATGACGTAATTGGATCTATTATAAAACCAAGAGAGCCACAAGGAGCGGAAAGAGTTGATCAGTCATGTGACTAAAATGTTCGCTACGTCAGAACGTAGTCACAAATTTGGTCACTTCCTTCAAAACTCTCTAACGCGATACATTGATGGATATACAGCTAATAACAGGGCTAAGGAGGAGGGTAAATATTGTACTTCTATTCATCAGGTACATGCATGCATGACTTGACGAAATGTTAATGTTGCCCCGTCTGTGCTACATCTGTAAACAAGTAACTGCTGACACATTTCCCACAAACACACAGCGTAAAAACTCCAAACTGAACCACTTTAACCACCTCCTCACAAACTGTGGAGAAACTCATAGGGGCGACGGACAAAGCCAAAAGATCAGCGAGGTCATTTAAAGACTTTAAAGAAACCTTTCAGCACAAACAAACACTAAAAAATGATGAAGACGTCAGCATGCGACAGTGTCTTTGAGTTGCCTCATCAGCCTTTCACTTGCTGCTGTGACTTTCTCATAAGGTCGGCCTTTATCATTCTCCCCATTACCTCGAGGCGGTCTATGGAGATGCGGGCCCTGCTCAGACAGGTCGGGCAACATACTGCTGTCACGACACCAGCTCTGTTAAACGCTCTTTAAAACACCAACACAGTGACACAAAAGAGAAAAGAAAAGAAATTGAAAAGAGACAAGAAACAGACGTTTTTTTGCTTTTTTTTTAAACCCACACTTCCTGAGCCCATTACTTTAAACAGGAGAAGAAAAAGGGTGAAACTGACGGACAGACAGAGATCAATCTGTGATCTGTGAAGAACGTGGTTGAGAAACGCTTCATCTACATTCATGGTGAATCAAGTGCACATAAGGTAAACCCTGTGAAGCTGCGGATGGCATGAATTTGCCTGAGGGGTAACTATTTCACTTAACCCAGCGTCTTTGTTCTTGAAGCCCTGTTTTGCATAACATCAAGCACTGCATGTTACAGCAATGAGAAACAAGAGAAAAGAGCAGTTGAATGTTGGCCATTTTGTGTCCTCAGAGCCGACCAAAGGGACACTTGGTGTTTTTATATTTAAATATGAACTTGGTTATTTGTGTTGAGGATTCTTACGCAAACAGACAAAAGACAAAGATTTATCTAATGATGCTCAAGTCAATGATTGACGACTTGCTTCTCAGCTGCATTACATAGTGATTCTTAAAAGCCCACAGGCACACAAACCAGCTCACTTAGGCTATAAAATAACTCTGTTTATGACCATGGTGACCTACATTTATCTGCAGAAAGACAGGCAGCGAAGGTGCATGTTGTGTTCTACATCGCTTGAAAACTTGAAGAAAGAATAACTAAAAACGCGACAAGACACTAAAAAAAGATGTAAAAATAACAGTTCTACTAATGTGACAGTTGTATGATTAGAATAAGGGAAGAAAACTAAAGACAAACTCCTGATCCAATAGAAGCGGGTATCTGAACAACACTTCTACACCTGTCAGTCTTTTTTGTGATTAAAAAAAAGTCCAAAATCTCTGATTTTAGATTTCAAATGTGAATATTTTCTGATCTCTTTAATCCTCTAAACTAAATGTCTTGGGGTTGTGGACAAAACAACATTTAAGGATGCCACATTGGGCTTTTTTTCACCATTTCATGGACCAAACAACTGATGGATTAATAAAGAAAATGATCCACAGAAGAATCATTAATGAAAGTAATCTTCACTTGCAGCCATGGGCTACATTTAATCATAAAAACATGCAGAAATGTTTGACTGCTTCTCTGAGATGTTTGGTTCGCTTCGATGGTCGCACCTGTCCAGCTGATGGAAAACACTAAAGTTGATTCAAAACAGCGCTAGCATGTGACCGCTTTCATTTCACGTTTGCATAAAAATCAACAGCACAAGCCGAGCCTGTTCAACACAAGATGCTTTGTGTGGAATACGTTGCACACAGGCACGAAGAGTGCATCCACACGCCATCGACACCACCAGATTAGAATGAAAGTAAAGAATCATCTTCATCAGATCAGATCCACTTGGGGCTCTACGTTGCTTTTCATCCAAGACCCAAAGAGGAGCAGGGCAGTTCTGGCCTCAGGTGTCGGGGTCTGCCGTCTGTTTACCAAACACCTGGCAGGACGCCAAACGCAGCATAGTATGAAGGCGTCCGGTTTCTGTTTGCGCTCTGTTGTGATCATGGAGGGCCATCGTACAATTCACAGCCATTTAACTTTAATGCAGCTGTCATGTCTCTGCTGTTTGTCTATGTTTAACAAAGAAGGTGATGGAGATGGTCATGAAACATAGCTCATCCTTTTGTATTCTTAATTTTTTACAATTAGTGAGGCACGATCGCCTGCTAAACCATGACAGGACTTACTTCCTGGTATGTTCAGTTGCGTTTCTGCCATCAGAGCACCAACTATTCTGACTCCTTTGTAGATCTGGACTGGCAGATCTACAAAGGAATGTGAGGATTGATGGAAAAGAGGCCATTTTGCAGACTTGTCTAAAAGTCAATGTGCTGTTCTCCATCATGTGATCAAATCTCATGACCGAACAGGTTCTTCAGGCAGCGTCGGTCATCATATTTTGAGGAAACAAGCAGGAAACCGCGTGTGCGCTCAGTTCCTCTCCGACCCAGCTTAGTGTGTTTGTAATAATCAAAATAAACAAGTGGAGCCAGCAGGATATTAACTTCACGATATATTTAAATCAACAACACAGCATGTGTATAAAGTAGGGCTGCAATATGGTGATGTGCAATGAATTACATGAAAGTGAAAATATTGATGCAAAAATGATTATCGCTAATCATGAATCATGTTGTAATGCTGCATTATTTTA
The DNA here is from genome assembly GCA_028641955.1 of Protonibea diacanthus. Taxonomy (NCBI): domain Eukaryota; kingdom Metazoa; phylum Chordata; class Actinopteri; family Sciaenidae; genus Protonibea; species Protonibea diacanthus. The sequence continues at coordinate 15,848,686 of CM053990.1, forward strand.
GTCCTAATATAAAGCTTTTTTTGTTGGCAAAAACACCACAAAAAGCTTGTTGCTTTCTCGTAAATATATTAACAGGACTTTTTTTTGTATCCAGAAATATCTGTTACTACATATTGTACTACATATCATGTGTGAACGCAATTCTATTCAGAATTTTGATTTTGCACCAAAATCAACTTTCCTTGTCAAACAAACCTACAAATAAAGTTTGATTTGAATCATTTGGATCGCAAAACTGCCACTAGTTGCTCCAAACACAGCTTACAGGTGAACTTTACCTACTTATTCTAACATGTCAGGTGTCTGTGTAGGACTTTAACCTGCCTGGCTCCCTGTACAGGTGAGCTGCTTCTTTTCACAGGTTAAAGCAGCCTGATAAGGGGAGGAGGGGGGAGACATGCGGTAATTAAATGGTTGTTAGCAGCTTTGTTTATCCTCAAAACGACTTTTTCTTTTTGCCTTAAGTTGCACCTGAGGCCACGCTGTCTGCTAAGACATCAATGTGAACGTAAGAGTTAAAAAAAAAAAACACCCAGAGAGGCCGGACCTCCGGTTCACCGGGAGCCCGGCCGTCCTCAGCGGGTCGACGGAAACTCTCACCCCGGGTTTGACGTCTTCAAACACGGATGCGTCCTCAGCGCCCTCTGCTCCTGACATCCTCACTGGCTTCAGCTGCGTGAAAACCGCTCTTTCTTCTGTCGTATGCGGCGGATTCATGGCCAGTCCTACACTCGCTGCCATTAGAATGATTAAACAAATATATCTCCCGGTGAATTTGGGTTATAGGTACATAAAACTGCGACTTATTGTAGCTGAAAACTACGAAATAATCCCACAGCCTTCCCTTCTGTTCTAACTCACAGGTAGGTTTTACCTGAGCTCAAGTATGGACCTGCTACCTGGAGCCGACGATGAACATACGACACAGCCAATGAGAGCAGGCGATGCGTCTCGGAGTCCAATCAGATGTGTGGTGGGAGGGACTCACCTGAGACTCCAGGGAAAGGAGGAAAAACAACTGGAGGGCATCGGCCAAAACATACACACACACACACACACACACAGGCAGAGAGAGATACAATAACTACATGCTTGGTTGTGCTAATCTCAATAAAAATAAATAAATATATGAATAAATAAATAAAAGGAAGAAAAGATCTCCTGCAAAACTAAATTTGCTGAATTAGATTAAAAAATAAACTCTAAAAATAAGAAAATAAATAAGTAAATAAATAAATAATAATAATAATAATAATAATAATAATAAATTTTTAATTAATTAATTATAATTGCAATATGCACATTGCAATATTGTGCATCCATTTCATACAAAAAGATGACCAAATGTTAGCTTAAAGATTAATCAGGATGTGAAGCAGCAGTTCCTTGGAAAACCAAAATGAGCACAACAGTCTGGGAACTTCCAAGTCTTTTCCACAAGGAAGAAAAACATAGACAAAAGAAACTCACCGATATAAAACGGTAAAAAAGGACCTTTTATCTTTTTTCAGTGTCACGTTTCTTCCATTTATTTCTGCAATAATGTGTATTCCCGTCACACAAAAAAAGAAATAAATGAGTCACTGCTGACAAAGTTCACCTGTGGCCTAACCCTGGACCTATTGTATTCAACAATAGGCTGGTGAAATAGTGGAATAAGCTGGTTAAACTTGGGATGTAACAGATCTTGAAAGATGGATTATTGTGTGTGCACACGAACACACAGGAGATAGTAGAAAGATGACATGACTGTGCATTTTAGCAAGTTCATCAAACGGTAATAGTCATGGTGAGTATTGAGAGCTATGCACAAGAATAGTTTACGTTATTGGAAACTAATCTCTATAAACAGATGTCTGGATATGAATTCTGTGTGCAAGGGAGATTTGGGGGCCAAAAGTGTTGCTGGCTTACGTTGTAGTCCAAATAGTAATGACCACATTTGAGCCAGCTTTGGTTGCAACACATCATGTGAGGAGCAAATAAGGTAGAATGCAAGGTTACCTGTATTCATATGCAAATATGTATTTATCAAGATTAGCAGAAATCTGTCTTTCTCTTCATTCTTGCATATCAAGATCCTAATCAGACTACAGAGGAACTCTTGGCCCAGGTATTCATTACCCTTTTTCCGCATATCCGCTGGCTACTGAAACAGCCTCCTGCAGAGGCTAAACTGTTGTCAGCCAACTCATGGGTTCTAAGACTACGTAGAAACATACAAAGACTAAGTGTATGGTCAGAAAATCTAATGCATTCTTTATGTCAGAACTAATCCTCTTAAAATGTATTTAGTTAAACTTAGTTAAGTTTGAGCTGCTTAAAGTTTGTTTAGTTTTTTGTTGTTGTTGTTGTTTTTTATGTTTTATAAGTGTTCTTGGCATCTTCTTCAGTGACACATTACACCGATGATACACCAAGGGTCAGATTTTCATGGGTGAAATGTGAAATAAAACGACCGTTGTATTTCAGAGGCTGGGCTCCAACTGCAACATGATAAACTTGAGGAAAATAACTGTGTTGATTGTCTCTAGAACAATGAACATGCTTATTTGTTTTAAGCTGCACACAATGAACTGCACAAAAAGAATTTGTATTATTGCGTTATGAAAAGACAACACCCTTATCTGGGAAATAAAAATAGAGATAGAGAAAAGGTCAGAGAAGATGTGATGATACCATTTTAATCAGAAGCAAACATTAGAGGACGCAACATGCATTCTTTCGCCGGGGTTGACGAGATGCCACTAATAGTGGCACATGCTTCAGTTGTTCCATTATCTTCAGTACAAATTGATGAGGACAGCCTTATTCTTCAACGGAAGTGTAGACATGGTCGTACCTGGAACATTAAAGCACAGATGCAGTTAAGACATGCCGACAACTACTGTACATCAACTGTTTACAAAGTGGCTGTGCTGTCCTGTATTCTAAGATTTTAATCATTTTGGCCAAGTGGCATCCCCCATGGCTGTAAAATAAAACTAATGCAGAAGGCCCAAAAACTGCAGTTCATCAAACAACCACTAGAGGCTAGCTGCAAAAGCAAGTCAGTCTCCATAGGCCCCCATATTGAAATGCCCAACTTCACAGCAGAAATAAACTGGTAAACTGTTCTCTATAACTAATTTCCCAGTTCTAAGATGGTGATGACCAGAGTCACTACACTGAGCTTCACAGGTCTTCTCTGTGACGTCTGTAGCACAAGTTCCAGAGTTATACCTCTTATCAGGTTCTCTGCACAGTCCCCCTGACATAAATGAAATAAAACTAAATCATCAACAATACCCCCCTTCCCCCAGACAAATACAGGAAACAAACAGCCTGTGTGTCATCCATGTAAGGTATAATTTAAGAACATGCATAATGTTATTTCATAATCACAAAACAAAGCCACTGTGCCACCGTTCATTGCAGTAACACATTATACTCTCTGTTCTGGCTGTAAAAAGTGTAAAATATAAGTTTATTATATTTTTCTCTTGTGACACATTGTGGCATCACGGTTGTTTACACAGGAGCTTACATGTGTATGTACATTTTTGCTTTGACAAGCAATTTGTCAGACAATTTGTGCACCATTACCAAAATATTTCTCCACATTAAGGGGAAAACATTTGTTTGGCAGTTTGTTATAACAGGTGGTGATTCACTTGTCAAACCTGATTGGAACATTTTGTTGCCACGACTTTAAAACATGCCACTGAGGCGTTATCGTCTGATCACGTCAGTTTGCTGCTGTCAAAACCTGAGTCCCAAGTGTGATTATAAAACCGTGAGAAACTTCAGTACTGATGTGGATTCTGTTTATACTGAATATAACAACAGGAACTTTTCTGATCTAGTCTAGTTTGTCCCACTGGTTGGCCCGCATATTTTCAGAGTATAATTATACCACCGTAGAACATAGCAAGCTTTGATGAGAGTACTGATACAATACCCTGTGCATCTAACCTTTATTTAAACTTCAAGAACCTTTGTGGATGCCTATATTTACAATGATGTTGAGTTGCAGACAAATTATATATTATAAAACAGGACAAAACACAGATGAAGCATTTGCATGTTGAACAATTGTTAATAGGAGAAATTCCAGTAGGGGTAATAGACTTTTAACAAGACTAGGTAGAAACAAGACCTGCAACTATTAGTAGTTAGGAAAAATGTCCAGATTCTCTGATATAAATATATTCTATTTGTTTGTTTTTTTTTATAGTATAATAAGTATAGATACAGCCCTCTATGCCGTGGGCCCCACCAGCTTCTTTAATTAGCTGAAGAAAAGGCTGTTTCTGTTCTGGGATTGTCCAGTCTTTAAAAGTCACCTGAATGCCTCCAGAAGTCTTTGAACCTCCATCCTTTGGTGTGTCCACGTAGTAAGAAAGTGTAGAAGAAAAGAAAGCGTGCAAGAAAGGGATAGACCCACTAGCAATAGCAAGGACTGCGATCAAAGAATCTGGAGTTATGGTATGGTATCTAGGTGCTAATATTAGACCATCACTCACTCAGCAAGCCACAGATTTTTGTATTTATATGGTTGTCCCATCACTAAAACCAACAATGTGTTAATCTGTTTGTCAATACTCTCTGCCTTCTCCAACCTGGGATGCCTCAAGCTTAATAGTTCCTAAAGAAGATGCAAATGCTACAACTGAGGCTGAGAATTATATCAGTTTTGCAGGTATTTGGTTATGGAGCATTATGGGTATTAAGTTTTTTTTTGGAGAAATCAAAACCTGACAGTGATGCTGTACAATTCACCCTAGGTGCACATGAATGTGCATGCAACATTTCATGGTAATCCATTCATGATGATGAGAAATTTCATTTTGAACAACAAATATAAACTTCATGGTGCTGAAAGAAAAGTCACCAAAATGGCTCCGTGGCTGTGAAGTGAAGCCAATGTGGAAGTGCCACAAAGCCCCCATGTTCATGTCCAACTTCACAGCAGAAATAAGCATGTTTACAACCTGGTACAGGGTTGATCTCCATAGCTAATTTCCCTCTTCATGACAGTCAGTCTTATTTTTTATGTAACTCTCCCATTCAGATTATATTAATGCTTAATTAACAGTGATGGGTGTCATTATGGGCGGCTTGTTTGAGCACACAGCCGTCATTCATCTCGCCTTTGGTTCAATGATCATCCTACTTTGTAGAACACTGACTGCTTCCAAGGAACTGTGATCTACCAAGGAATGTTTTACTAAGAATTTACCAAACAGTCTTTTGTAAGAGTTCTGCCCTGTATGGACTATACCCCAGTTTTTGCGAGGGAGGACAGACTGGAGTTGCAGGACCAGATTTGTGAGCTACATTATCGATGAGTAAGATTTAATTACACCTCTTAAAATGGACTTATGCTACTTTTGTTATGCCTTCATTAAGCAACCATACCACGAGGAACAATTTTAAAATGATACTCCACCCACAATCTTTTGAGTTTGAAGTGCTCTCTTCCCAGATGTTTAAAAGGTGTGTTTTTGCTCATTCATCATAACTGCTCAAACCACTCTTTCAGTATAATGCAAAGGCCACCCATGTGCTCCCAGCCATCCGTATTCTTTGCTAAATATTGATAAATACACTGCCTCAGTCTCAGTCTTCATGCATGAAAAACACACCAGCACTACATGTATCTTTCTTGTTTATCACCTGATGTACATTCTGCTGTTGTAATCATTTGAAACCAAACTTGGCCTAAATCAGTGAAGTATTACTATCATTAACTCACGTGTTTCCTCTCTAACAAACAGAATGAACAGTATTTACTATGACTGCAGGGTGGCAGGAGTTTTAATAGTTCCAACTGAAAGGATCATAATGACATAACATAGTATCAGGCAGTTATTCTAAACTATAGGTTTAAACTATGAGGTTTGCACAGTTTGTCAAATTCCAAAAGAATACAGTGTTTCCTATATAATGTTTTTACTTAAATATGAACATTTTTATTACTAACATAAACAAAAAAAAGATTGACAAAATGTCTTCTATGAAAAAGGTCCATTATCTTAATATCAAATCATCATTTTATTTGCTGGCTTTTTAGACAATTAGACAACAAAGGCTGGCAGAAAATGTTTTTAAAAACTCACGCTGTGCACGTTGACTTCATTCAAACCTGCAGAACTTGTAAATTATGATACAGATTTCACAAAGATGCCTATAACCTATAACTATGTCCAGTGCTGCCAACTCTTTGCATATTGGTGACATCATGACATACTGTAGCATTTGCATTAAGATTTGTTACTGTATTGGTTTCATGAGCAAGTGATTACTTGAAGCAATATAAAAATATAGATGCTTTGTGATTAGTTGGCTAAAGAGTTCTTTCACTACTGGGACGTTGTATGTTTGTGGAATTTTCTATAAAGAGAGGGAGAAAATCACAAACTGTTTACAAGCTACAGGAACATCTTAATTCAGAGTTTCAGAGAGGAAGAGCAAGAGAAGCATCTCTGCTTCACAGACCCAGAACTACTAACAGATGAGCTGTGCAGCATGCATGGGTATGAATTACAATATAATATTTAAATGTATTTCTTGCCTTTTCCCTGTTGGTCTGAATGAGTCACTACACTGTCATTAACTTCTGTTATAAATAGTACAGTTATTTTAAATGTGATTGTAATCTATTTTTCAGTTTCAGTCTTACTTTTGGCCGATGCCCAGGATGATTGCAAGTGATGACCGCAATTCGGTTAACGCCCAGAGGTAACGTTATGAACAAGGGCTTTCTGAATGTTACATGGTTAACCTTTACGAGTTAAAAAAGAGGTTATTAAGAGACACTTACTTGTACATGCACACAAAGGCTATGCAAAGCTGGAATTTATTTATTCATTGTCGACACAAAAACAAATAACACATAAACATGTCATGACAAAGCCAAGCCTCTGCTCCAGGCGTGTTCCTTCTGAGGAATCTACTTCACTCTAATGTCTTGCATCACTGTGATTTATCTTGTCATGCAATCCAAAAGTAATAGAGTAATCATAGAGTCTAAAAGAGTTCATAGTACTCTATTACCTCACTCGCACACCACGCTCTCAGAATGGAGGGTTCCTTATGGTTCCCATAGTCTCCCAAAGTCGACTGGGAGCCAGGGCTTTCAGCTATCAAGCTCCTCTCCTGTGGAAGTTTAAATCATGTGCGTGTTGATGTGTAAGAAGAAGCAGATTTAAGAAGAAAAAAATCAAACAGCATGACGTTTTTGCATTTAATGGTCTACCGTATCCCATTTCATTTTCATTCATCTGAATGAAAATGAAATGGAACAGGAAACCCTTTATTTATCTCTCTCTCTCTCTCTCTCTCTCTCTCTCTCTCTCTCTCTCTCTCTCTCTCTTTTTTTTACACAGAAGACAAATGAATACAAAATTGAATGACTTCATAAGATGGGCAATTTTACAGGGAGCATAAATGCTTTCCCGTTAATCAGATAACACAGTAGGCAAGAAAGTAAAACAAGATCGCAACGACAGGTTGCAGCTCGGGACAAAGCTGAAACCTGTATAACCACTTAAATTTTGCTCGTGTAATTTGTGCGTGCATTTGTAATGAGTGTGCAGAGAACAGAGTAAACAAAAAGAGAACAAAGACAGAAAAGAAGAGATGCAAAACAGTGTTTGGGAACTGAAAGACAGAAAGAAAACGAAGCGTGAATGGAAGGGGCTTGTCTTTTCGTGCTTTATCGCTGCAGCGGCAGAGAAGCTACATGTGAAGATGAGAAAGAAGACACTGGATACACTGCATTCCTTGACGTCTCTCTCTCTAGCGGTGGCGTGTTGTTATTAGGCAGAGGGCAGATAAGGACATGGTTTCCACACTCGACTGGTAAACACCCGCCAGATATCTGCTGACAAGACTTGAATTTTGGTAGAAACGTGTATGATTTGTCCTGTCCGCTAAGCCCTACAACACATCTACAAGGAGCAGATCAGGTTGCTGATGAATTAGTATGAGATTTCTGGGTTTAATCTCAGTTAAAATGAAGTCAAAAATAACAGCAGGATTAGGCAGATGATTCTTTTAAGAACCTCATCCTGGGGAATTATAAGAAACCTTTAAGTGTCAGAAATACTAAAATGCCAATCAGCTGTGTTTCAGCTTTGGAAACGGTCATATAAACGAAAGTTATGTACTGTTATGTTAGATACCTATTGATCAAGAGAGGAAGTTTCACCTGATGACAAACAGGATAAAAATGGTTTGAGGTATTGCGGTATTGTTCTTGCTTAAATTTCATGTCAGCTCATGCCAACTACATGCCGCTACCACATGCTGCTGACTGTGCGGTGAGAACACCTAGGACAAGAAACTGCTGATCAGTCAGAAGAGTGCCATGTGTCATAGCTTCTGTTGCAATGTGATTTCTTTCCTGTTTTTATCCAGTATTTGATCGTGACAATTCAGTCCATACAGACAAGTCTAGTCACATGTCTTAGCATGATGACCTGATCATATATTTTGTAAGCACATATTTGTACTTACAGTGGACGAGCAGCACTGCCAGTATCGCTATAACAACTCACCCCTACAGATTCATCCCCCACAGCTTGAGATGATACAGGTTCTGGACCAGGTTCTTGTCATCTCACACCTAGTCCTACTGCAACTCACTTCTGGCTTGTGTTTCCCATCATCTGCCATCCGACCTCTGCAGCTCATCCAGAATGCAACAGCCCAGTTGGTCTTCAACCTACGCAGGATCTTGCACACTGCACCGCTCCTCTGCACCCTACTCTGGCTATGAGTGGCTGCTCTAATCTGATTCAATGGCTCAGGCTCATCCTACATCCAGTACATGATCAAACCAAACACCCAAACCTGTCTACTATGTTCTGCTACTGACAATCTAATATCTGTTTCTAAATGTTACACTTGGAGCAGTTCACCATATTCGATTAAGTTGCTTGATTCTTGTGATTTCTGGGTTGTATCCACATGCATTTGTTGTAAGTCACTTTGGTTAAAACTATCACCCAAATAAATGCAATGTAATGCATTTATTGGCCGTAGCCTTTGGAGTATGTTTAAACTTTTAACACGAGACAGCAAGAGGAGGTGTGGATCAAGTCGTTTGATGTGTCATAGCAGAACTCACCTCTCATACCAGCTGATTGTACCTTGACAGGGTAATCACTGTGTTAATGTAAGTGATGAAGTACTACATACTACAGGGGATATATATATATGTGTGTTTCATTCAACACTACGCTTTTCATGTGTCACTGAACACTGTTTTGGATGCTGCATTTTATGAGTTTTGGACGTCCAGTAAAGGACAAAGTCAATTTGCCGTCATGCATATGTGGCAACACAGTTTCAGATATATGCAAGAAATAACTATTATAACTATATATAACTAAACTAATTCAAACCAAGTCCCCTGTTTCTATTTTTCATGGGCGCAACCCACATACCCCAAAATGCATGTTCCTTACAATTGTGGCACCGTTTAAAAGGGAACTAATCAGGCTTTCCAAAGGTAAAAGAATTATTGCCAAGAAGTTTAGTTTATGTAATAACTACTTGGTTAGGTTGAAGGGAATATCACTTATGTTAAATGCATTGCCTAAGTTACAGATGTTAGTTACAAAAATAGTTATTATTAACTTTTAGTTTCACATGGGACACGAACAGCAGTTAGTCGCAATGGACCGCAAAATTACTAACACATAGGAGTGTTATTCATATAGATATTTAGTGATACTAGACTGCCTTTACTAGCGGAAGTTAAGTCACACACCTTGAAACTTACATAATTTATCTTCTGCATTGGAGTGCCCTGTGACATGTGAGTACTGTATGAAGTACCGTTTTGAAATAAGGCGCTTGTACTGCACAGTACCTAACCCCTGCCACACTTAATGTGTCACCATACCCGAGAATATAGAGTGAGTGGGAATGCATTCGTTTCACTGGAAAGAATTTCACAATATAAAAAAAAAGCATTTGTTAAGGTAAGCAGCAGATCTTTGTGAATACACTGTCTGTTTCAAATGATTTTACCACTGAACTATTAACCACAAGACTCCATACTCCAAAAATCATTGTTAGTCACTGAGTGAGGAGAAATTTTAGGAACTTTGTGAAATGATATCTATGTCAAAATCTTGCTGAATCTAGCTGGAGAGACACTTGATCATCTGTGATGTTAAAACATCTGATTTACCCAAATTTGTGTGTCCTGCTGACATAATTAATAATATAAAATCCTACAGTCACCACCTCTGCAGGCTGACATACAGTACAACTACAAGTTTAGTGTGGCACTGAACTGAACTGAAAATATCAATAGCCTCTTTGTAGAATTGTCGTATTGGTAATCATAATTAGTAAGTTGAGACACATTTGGAGATACATTTTATTGCCAGGTGTGAACTAACGTGTTCAAAGCCTTGTGATCGGATCACATGTTCATGCCAGGCATGAACAGGGCCATAGTCAACCGTCAGAGACAGATGATCCCTGAGCACACAGAAAGCTCACAGAGGTCAGTGAAGTGCCGCTGCTGACACTGAGGCAAGGCTGTCAGCAGAATGTCACTGGTTTAAAGGATTGGCAGAAGGAAAATAAGCACTTAGAGGTTCTTCAAAAATAGTGATTGTCCTCAGGTGAGAATTCTGTGCAATTCTTCAACATTAAAAACAGGTCTGTGTTGAAACTTTTGAAAACAGAAACAAATCTCCACCTCCGACCCAAGTTACTGCTGACGTTACCAGTTAGAAGGAGATGTTGTACAAATGCCTCAAACTGAGACATTTGCCAGGTTTCAGGAGGGAAAGGTGTTGGGATCTGTATCTTCAAACACTTCCCGCAACATGCAGGACAATGGAGCACTAAAAAGGTACGGGCAAGACAAAAACAGTGCTATTAAATGAAACGTATAAAAAACAGGAACCCGAGAAAAATCATAGATGCATTTGAAGTACTTTGTTTTTCCTAAAATCACAAAGCATGTCAATAAAAATGTTACAAAAATGTTATTTCTGAAGGGGCTTTTGAGAGACTCCCTGAACTGGATTTGTGGCATTGTAGAACAAAATCCCTCCTGAGTTGAGTGGACAGTGAGTTTCAGACAATGGTCAGTCTTTTTGGCTCCTGTGTTTTTTGGAGAGGAACCACTGACTGATGCTATCTGCTATGTCTAGACATCAGACAGCCTCCAGTATTAACCCCTGCTGTGGGGGGTAAGTCCTCTTCAGAGCTGAGCACAGATCAGTTCTCTTGTCTCCATCTTTCTGATCATCGTGTGAGAGCTTCTGGCTACCACAGACACTTGTTTTCACAGTGAAATGCCAACTATGTTAACAAGCCATTTAGCCTGTAGCTGCTCTCAAGGATAAACACATTTTGGCTGGTTGCTGTTATGGTCAGTAAAGCATCAACATGAGCATCAAACAGGACCAGAACTCCCTTGAAAATGAGCTTTTTAATCTCAATAGGACCATTCCTGGTTAAATAAAGGTCTTAAAAAAACAAAAACAACAACAAAAAAAAGCAAAAAAAAAAAAAAAAACTGAAGATTTTTTTGGTTTTCTGTAAACTGTTCCTATAGTATCTCTAAATTGCTACTGCTGTGTGCTGAGAAATAAACATGATGGCCCTTTCAAACACAATGTGAGTTTCCCTGCGCTCGCTCCTGGGTTCAGTGCCCAAAAGTTCAACATAGTTGGCATATGAACTTTGCCGGTGGCGCACGCCTTTGGAAATAATTCGTGCTGCCAGTGTTGTCTTAAAGGGCCATTAAGCAACTACAAAACTGTTGACCCATAACTTACACCCTCTCTCCTCTCTTTGGCTGCACCAAATCAACCAAGTTTTGGCATGGGAGGTGGTACTAAATCCAAGTTCGTTCAAAAGGAATTGACATTTAAATGTCATTTTGTGTAAAAAAAAAAAAAAAAAAAACAGAATTAGCACCACTTTTTCAGTGTTGTATCCCACAGCTGAACTGCACCTGTGTCACATAAACATGATGACAAATATCCAAAAATGTTCTAGTATGTAAACCACAATGGGAACGCAAGGCAGAACCAAGTTCAGGTGAAGTTACGAGAAAGTTTGTTTGTGATTAACAGAAGGTGCTCTGACAGAGACTACATTCCTAAACTCCAGTGTCAAAATGTTAAAATTATATTGCGCGTCCATCCATCACCTCTACTCTTTCAACTCTGACACCAGACATGTGCTGCAACATGACCTCTGCAAGCCAGTGTGAAGATAATTTTTCAAATAAAAAGACACATTCCACCGCAACGCCACTCTACCGTTGTGTTCTTGGTTAGTTAGTTGCTGAAAACAAATTTGAAGTATAACCTTAATTTCGCAGAATATTTAATGTGTGCAACATTCAGTGTTTACAACAGATGCATGTATACATACATAAATATTTAAATAGAAGCAAATCATATGTACGTCTAATCAAATTTTTATAAGAGCACAAGGAGGAATTTGCATCACATAAAAAAAAAAAAAACATGCTTTGAGGTGGCCTTCTTGATTGATGATGGTCAAACTTTGACGTGTTTTAGTAAGTGTTGAGGTCAAACTTTACTATTTGCCCATGTTTTTGTGTCCAAGTGACTAATGTGGACAAAAAGTTTGATTGTTGTTGTCTGACAACGTTATGTGCAGACCTTTTTGTTAGAGAGTAGGCTCCTTTTTGTTTAACCAGAAACAGATGTTATATTGCTCTGTTCAAATACACCAGACTACATTAAAAATAAACAATAATTTTACCTTACAGAACATGCTGAGTTTCTGCTTACGTCTGCCTTTATAGTTTCATTCATTCATTGACTTCCTCAAAAAATCCAATGCAGCCAAAGGTATGGTTATAGTTAACGTAAACTATTGGACATGCCTATCCACCACCGCACCTTTACTTTCCACCTCACTACATAAAGGACACCTTACTTCCTGCATTGGCACTCATGTCCTGCAGAATCATGCAATACATCCAGGAATACTGGGCTGACCTGTTAGGAAATAAATATACTTAATCAGATGATGGGTGGATAACAGCTACATTTGTGTTGAGCAATGTTTGCCCAGTTTGTTTTCATTTGTTTGTTTTTTATCATTCACAGGACAAAAAACTTAATGGAAATTAATCATAATGGTATTTAATGGACAATAAAGATGAGGTTGATGATTGCGATGACGATGACCATAATTATGGGGCATGTGATTCTTTGTGGGTGTGATGGAACGAGAGCCTCAAATTGGCTTTTTGGACTTGAGGCCTTTTATTGACTGAGGGAGGAACCTGTGAACAGCCTTCGATTGTTCTCAGGAATGACGCCTCCAATACAGGCCTGTTTACCTTCCTTTGAGGTAAGAGCTTAAGCATTGATCTGAGTAAACTCAGGACTGGTGTACTTCACTACGTCAGTTACAGGCAGTATGTACAGAGGTGAGACCCAAGGTCAAGGTGGTGGGAAGAGGAAAGAACACAAAAGGAGCCAACAGAGTAGACTAAGATGGATTTTTCATAGATAAAAGAGGCTGTCAAAGATGTGAAACATAGGTAGACACACACACACACACTTGCTGATCATCTTTTTTAAAAGAAAAAAAAGAAAAACAAGTTTAAGCTACACCAATCAATATTCCTATATTAACAATGGATTGGATGATGGATGAATAGTAATGTTAAATGTGAAAAGCACCACTTAAAGAGATAGTTGGGGTATTTTGAATTGGGGTTGTACTGTATGAGGTACTATCCATACTTTGTGTGTTATCTGCAGTAGACAGCAGTGAGCACGCAGACCTCATAATACCCGAACTATCCCTTTAAAGTGAACCCATGGAGAATCACCACCAACTCAACGCAGTCCTCCTCAGCTCTACAGAGCGTTTTTGTATCCTTCAGCCAATTGTTATGGTTTTACCAACCACCTTCTAGCTGAGGCTCTCATTTCTCTCACAGCCCCCTTTTGCAGCTACAGTTGACAAAAAAAAAAAAAGGCTCAGATGAACCCACTGTATACAACCCATCCAACTAGCTGATGAACATAGTGAAGCACTAACAAAGAGCCATAAATTAGACCAAAACAGAGCTACAATGAGAGTAAATATTATGATCTTGAATTTGTAAGGTGCCCCAAACACGAGTCTAAATCAATGCTGTTACTTTGCCATAACATGTTTACTACAACCAGTTTAGGTGACAGCGTGCCAGTTGTGTTTCTAAGTTTGTTACTGCCAAAAGAAAAGCTATCTTTGCTTTATGTTTAAATAATAAGTATGTAAGTACAATGCTTAGAGCAACATTGTGGAACTTTTCCAACATAAAATGTCTGATTTAAAGTCAGTTTGATGCAACACTGACTTGAAGTATTAGTGCCTGTACCACAGGCATTTTAGACCACTGGGAAGCAGAGATTTTTAAGCTTGGAGCAATAATATAGCTGAAATTAGAACATCACCACATTACACCACAGAGAAGATACATGAAATAAATAATGAGATATTTTTAAGTTGGTGTTATTATCAAAGGAATTTCCTTGTAATAATTTCACAAAGCACATTCTTATCATCTTGATCACGGCCATGTTATCGTATATGCTGATGACACCTCACTTCCTGTGACGACAAAGCTCTTATCTGTCCAGACGCAGTAATTCATTGATAACTGCTGCAATCCTTTTATAGTCTGTGTGTTCAGAGAAAAGTCAGAGAGTCAGACAGTTTACAGCTTTGACCCTGTTTATCATAGTCAACAATCCTAACTGTGCAAGACTGTGTAGGCACATTACCCAGCATTGAGAAATCATGAAATTACAATAAGCAATTAATGATTTCTATGTCATCAAATCTATGACTGCGCACAGTTTATTGCTTGACAACACAACATGCAGGTGTCAAACACAAACGGTAACCTGTAATATGTCATAAGGATTCTGACCTTCAGTGTATGCATATCTGGCTGTTTTATTCTGTATCTAATGTCATCCAATTTAATTACTTGTACTTACAGTTCATACTGTCTATATCTTAACTTAAGTGACCTGCACTGTATAATTACACATACTGTATATTTACACTTATACCTGCAGTTGTGACTGTTGCTGCTCCGCTCCGCTTGTGTTCATACTGTATACATCTTGCTATAACATTCATATCTGCACTGTTATTATTATATCTCTATACATATGTACATTACTCTGCACTTATCTCTAATCTAATCTATAGTCAAGAAGTAGAATGGGAGCCAGAGCCTTCAGCTTATATGGCTGGCTCAAGCCCTGAAACATCCCTTAGTTAGGCCTAGACAGCTAGGGGATTTCTCATAATGCACTGAACTTTCCTTTCTTCTCTCTCCATCTATACATATGCATTTCCCATTAATGCATGTTACTAACTTAGCTTAATTCCCAGAGCTGTTTTCTTTCTCATCTTGCAGGTTCTCGTGGATTATAGCTACGCCTAGATTGGTTGGGCCTGTTGCTATCGTGCTATTTTTATTATTATCATTAGTACTACCATTAGTTATATCTCCACTAAAAGTTTATAGTTATAGTTATCACTGTTTTTATTGCTGCTGTGCATTTGTGTCACTCTCTTTAACTCTCTCTATTCCCTCCCCTGTTCTGCCTGTTCAAAGGAAGTTTTCTTCCTTGCCACCGTCACCAAGTGCTTGCTCTTGGTGGGAACTGATGAGAGAACTTCTGTTGTGATCTGGCACTATATAAATAAATTGGAATTGATTAATTAATTAGTCAGAGCCAAGAATGTGACTAAATCGTGACACGTGTTTGTGCTTCATTTATTTTATCAGCAGTGTCTTGATAAAAAGAAGACATAGTTCATAGTCTGGGCCAAAAAGGAATCTCTAACTACTTAACTGTAGAAGTGATGGAACATCAACCATTAACATGAAGAGCACCGTCACAGACATTTTACTGTCAGGCTTATGACTTATCAGGAAGGAAATTAAAGCAGTTTATGGCCATAGATTACTGTAACTGTCAGATATATATGTTAGCAATGCACTGCAAAATACACACATACTCCATAGTTGGGATGGTTTTTATTGATGTACCCACAGACTATTTGCATATCGAATTTACTAAGACATAGATCATATTCTGACAAGCCAGAAGAGAGAAAGCAAGATGTGTTTCACAACCCCCGGGTTGCTGTTAATCCTGCAGGATGTGTGACCATATTTGGGTTTCAGGAAGTCCTGGAATTCCTTCAGAAGAGATATGAGCCAGCTAATGACATCATAAAGCAGACGGGAGGAGGGGGTAGAGTACGCGCTGAATGCTGTCTTATTTGTTTCCTGGAGCTGATAATCTGCTGATGCAACCCACACCATTCCAGGCCACGCATGATCCTGAAAGCTGCAAATCAGTGCTTCCGGTAATCACACTCTGTTCAGATTCACAGACAGGTGTGAATTTAAAAACATAAAGACTTCTTGCAAAAACAAAACAAACAAAAAAAAACATACCAATAGACAGCCAATGACAGCTTTTTCAGTATAGTGTAACTCTATTCTCCTCTGGTCTCAGTGATAGATTTGTCACTCCAGTTTGCCCAGTTAACAGCAGATTGTTGACTGTTATTTTAACCCCTGATGACAGAAAGCTCCCACCATATCAAGTTACCCCTCCACCTGTCTGAGAGGGTGAAACTAAAGGTGAGAGAGAGACGACTATCAAGGCTAAAGAGAGGCGAGCTGAGCTATTATTAACTCTTCTTTGTTGGTGTGTAAGTAGAAGTAACCTCCCCACAGGGCTCATAAGGATTCCAACCCACTAAAATATGCTGCTTTTGTCTCCTGCATTTTTTCCGGCACCCTCTGCCACCTGGCTCTCTCTGAGACACTTAATCACCACGAATATGTGCAACAGGTTGAGTAAAAGCTTGCTGGGTGCCCCAGTTCCATATAACATGCAGATAATACTTAACTATGACATGTATAGTCCAGGAGTGGCAGTTAATTGGCAGTATTAAGTGTGTGTGGTGGCTCTGGCCAGCGCCATCTTGGCGCTCTTGCCTCAGCTGGCTCCCGGATAATCCAAACATGGGCAGTTTGAGAGTGTGGGTGGAGTTGATTGGGGATGAATGAAGCTTGGTTGCCCTCTGACAGGACCTGCCAGTCACTCAAAAGGCCTTTGCTCTTAATTATGAGCAATATGCAACACAGCCAGCTAGTAGCTGCAGGAAAAATTAAAAATACCTTCTCTCCAGACTCAAAGCTCACATGGGTTGCCAGATTGAAATTGAACAAGAGTTACACAAAGACGTTTTTCTGGCGACCTGGCCAGTTCTCTCTACTTACTCCTGATAAATTGCATCCAAAATCACAAATCTCTGTTACATTATATTTCATTTATTGATGACAACTTAAATGATCTAAAGTAAGTCCATTACTTTCTTTTCCACAGTAGGAATAATTTTAAAATGATGGGCGGCCCTGCTGCTTCTGGGCTTTAAGCTGTCTCCATCTTTCAAATGTGTTTGACTACATTTTTTCTTATAGAGCTTTTTTTTTTTTTAAATGTTGAATTATAATACGCAGTGTGAACTTACCTACTATACTTTTATGACTGACGGAAGTTGATTTTGAAATCAACTTAGGTACAGTATCAGTATGTTCACCTCACGAAATTTCAAATAACAAAACACTAACTCACTAGTCAATGTTTGGCTACAAAGTGATCCACGAGTTTGATAACACTTTTATCTTTGTAATGATTTTGTAGTGTTGCAAATGTCATAAAACTTGAGAATCATAAATCATCTCATTTAACCCGACAAGATGCTAAACAAGCTCGCTGGCTTATGCTAGCAAAGAAACCGAGGCTGCAGTGCCAACATGCAACTACAAGTCTCAACAACCAACCACCTTTCGGTTCTGCAACCTTTACCAGTGGACAAAATGACGTAGCTGCATTACGTAAAGTTTGTATGGTCTAAGTACCTTTTGTTAGAGTAGCAACTACTCCAAATAAACACTAAACAGTGTCTTGCAGCTTCGTTAAGACCCGCATCAGTATTATACTACCTCAATTCACAGGCACTTAGGAAGTCTCCTCCCACATATTTAAACAATGAGGGGGCTGGAGATACTGGAAATGATCTAAGTGGGTGTTTCAAGCAACAACGTGATAAGAATCATACAACATCTCAAGTGTGCAGTGTTTCCTCATCCATAAAAAACTGTCATACAAGTTGAACCCGCAACGTACACTCATTGTGCAAATCAGGGATGTTAAGTGTCCGTGTGTAACACCCCCCTCATCCGCACCAAGTGGCACAATAAACACTTGAGTTCACTTGAGTTGTAGCTGTAGTCGTAGAATTCTGGTTGAATAGCAACGATCTGCGTTGGGGTGTGTATGTTGATACAGGTAACAGTGCAAAGAAAAAGAAATACTACAGTACTGTTTGTGTAATATATTCATAAAGCATTTCAGAGGGCAAAACACTGCACAGCAGTTTGGAATTTGATAAGACAAGATTTCATATTTCTGTCTTCAGAAACAATGAAATTACACTGTCTTGATACTCCATTGATTGGCCAATAAACAGCATTGTTGAGTGACACTGCAGTTTCATTTCAACTTTCATTTAGACAGCTCATAACATTCCACTGTAGTGCTTCTCACACACACAAGCACACACTTATACACACACACAGGGCTCCCGATCTGTCGGCATCAGGTTCTCTGGCTCTCCAAGTGGGTGTCACAGTGTCACGCCAACGTAACTTCACCCCATCACGACACTCTCAGCGTGTCAACAGGAGCAACGCGGACCACAATGCAACAGTAAAACGATGCGCTATTGAGTGGATGACAGCCAAGTGGCGCTTCATTTACTGGCAGGCAAACCCCTAGAGACCTGAGACGATCTGTGTGTGTGTTTGTGTGTGTGAGGTTTCCGTTTGTAAAGAGACTAAGGAAGCAAAAGAACCCCAATCAGATTGTACATTCAAGAAAAGCACATGTGTGTATGTAGTCATGTGATGTTATTATCACAGTGTGAGATCCTGTTGGTTCAGTCAGACAGTGTTTCATCTCTGTGTTGAATTACAGCTCCATTGTGTTTCCAAGGGTTCTTCCATGGCTTTTTCCACAGATGTCACAACTCTCTGGGTGGCCCAGTGGTTAAAGAAGCTAAAAGGTCACCAGTTTGATTCCCACTGATCAGGCCATCAATGTCTGTGAACTAGAAGTTCTGTCTTTCATTATGTCAATATAGTCATGGGGAATCAGTCAAAAATTAAGCAGCAAAACATCTGCTCCTTGGTCAGGTAAGTAGCTAAGTGTATGCTTCTCTGTAAGGGACAGTCAGTTTTAACATTCTGAGCATGATTATTGGTGTTAGGTCTCCAGTTTGGGGTCCGTGTAGTGGTCTCCCATGAACCAGCTGACCAATCCCATTTAGATTCTTGATTTGGGTGTTTCTATAAACCCATATATAAACCCAAGTCACGCTGTTCAAAAATAACATTGGCTGCACTCCAGCCTTCCAAGATTTTTAACGTCAAACAACAAAATGAGTTACTGGTTTTTTGCCTGCTTTACATAGCAAGAGTCCAATTACAGACATAACTGTTCAAGACAAGTTAGTCTGAGGCTGCAAATATAATATCTCTGATAGTGCTGAGACCTCTGTTTTTTTTTTTTTTTTTTTGCACTTTTTCCAAGTAAAACCTTTGCTGAAATCATCCAAACCACTAAATGCTGGGCCACTGCCATCAAAGTTGCGAATTGTTGGATCAAAGAGGTGATGAAGGTGGTTCCTCTGAATTTGATCAAACCACACTGTGGCAAAGCATGCATAGACAAGTGACAATTTCTAAAAGGATCGAACAACATTTAAAAAAAGAGCTGGTGGTGTGGATTTCATTTAAGACAGAAGCAAGGTGACACATCATATGTCAGCAAGCCGATTACCTACCGCAGTGTTGTTATGTGATAAATTGACAGCCATAAATAATGAGTGAGATAATGCGTTATGCCTGGTTGACTGTGGAACAGACACCAGACTCCCTAAACCCCCTGACAGACACATGTAGGTCAGACCAATGAACAGAGACACATAAAATAAACAGGAGGATATTTTTGCTATAAGACTTTGTTTTGTCCTCTTAACTTTTAAGTTATGAGATTGCAAAATAATAATAATTATAATAATAATAATAAAGTCTAATAAAACCTTTTCAAATCCCACCAGATAAAAGCTACACAATTAAAGATTCCAGTGAAGTATCCTGGTAGTCATATGTCACAATAAGGCAATCTGAGAACTCATCAGCTGTCGTCTGAGGGCAATTTAGCCTCTCGGGGTAACAGCCATTGTTTCAGGGATTCTGGTGTGGGCAGTGGAAAGCTGGAAAAATGCTACATTAAAAAGATGCTTTTCATGCGAAGAGAAAGACACACATGTTGTCTTTGTACTCCATAACCAGCAGGACATTTGCAGGGTGTTGAAGGATGCTATCCACCAAATGACACCAAAGCACCATGCATCCCCCTTATTAAACTACCAAGCTCCATGTCCTAGTAGCAGAAAGTGCAGGGGCAGAGGGATTGTTTAGTTGAGTATGTTAGTCTGGTCTGCCTGACTCATTGATCTCTTTATCTGACAGAAGGTTGTGCAGGTGAGAATCTATGGCCCTGACCATGGCTCTGAATTATCAGTAGCCTTACTGTGCTGTGATAAATATATGGTGCAGTAATAGCAGATTGATTTGTAAGATTTGTTTCTGTAAGTCTTTGTTTTGGAACTATAATATTTTCTAAACTATAGATACTCAGATCTATTCTGTCTTGTAGCCTATATACAGTACACTATAAACTAGTGTCAGCTTCATGATCAAAGTAACAAGTAGCAACATGTGGTTGACATTTCTATGATCAAGCTACCATCCCAAAATTTCGGGAGGACACAATATAATTAAATCTTCGCCCCACAGACATCCAGACACACCTTATTCTTTAAAACATATTAATGAAATGTTTATTTGTAAACAGCCTAATTGAGAACTTCTGTGGGACTGATTAATGTTTTATTTGTACAATATTTATAGGTAGAAACAAAATTTAGTTATGGCGCAATCACTTTTAAAGCAGTGTCATGGGCTATTGCCAATGTAGCAGCCAGTGTTTTGGGGCTTACAGTGTAAAAACTGCTTGTTGTAGCGTAATACAACAATAGCTTGGTGATTTGCTTGATATTACATAAAGAGTAAATGTAGAGTAAAATGGGTCAGTTCCAAGTCAGATGTAATTTCAGTTTTTTAAATACCCAACCTTAATAATACCTGATGATCATGTGTGCAATGTTAGTGTTCTCCAGTGACAGAACGCAATGTCTGAACTTTGTCGTTGGAAAGACTTCCTCTTGTGTAAAGCAACACGGGCTGGCAAGGTGGCAGGGTTGTTAAACCTGATTGTTATGTGCAGTTTAATGACATCACATTTGAGCGTTTGGTATTAAGGTTCAAACATTACCTCGGGCAACTTCTTGAAAGACGGTAAGGACATAAAGATCTGGTTTTCAGATGATCAATGACGTTAAGGAAAATGGAGGGCGTCCTCAGTCATCTGGTTCTGTTTTACAACATGGAAACAAACTTATAGAACAATGGTACCATGTAAACATCTCAGTATTATGTAATAACTGCCTATAATTGCGATTAATTTTGCATGCAAATGTAGGGAGGAACTGTGCCCGAGACAATGCACTCACATGTTGGGACAAATACTAGTGCAGGGAGAAATGTGAGTTTGTTTGATGCGAGCACTTCCTCCCCTGTATCACAACCAGCATTCCAAACTTCAGCCTCATTGGTTGAAACCAAACTCAACCAAACATCAAAGTGTTGTTGTGCTTTGGCAGCTGCAACCAAACCATGACGAAGTACCATAACCGCAGGGCAGCAAGCAATTTCCAGTGAAACATCTGCTTTCAGATGCGAATCTGTGCTGTGCAGTTTATCAGATCTGTTTGGGTAGCACTTTATGGGAAGGTACGAGAATCATCATGACTTCAGATCAGAATCAGATTGACCTGGAAGTCTGGTCACCATCAACATGCTAAAAAATGTAGTTATTTAATAACAACTGGCTAGTGTAATACTTTTAATCTACTGTATTTAAATTGCTACAGTTAGGTAAAAGAGAGCAAGAGATAATATAATAAGCTGAGATATGGTGTGACCTTTAATCATCTTCATTCTCAATCAGAGACCTTCATCTCACCCTTATTTTGTGTTTCCTGATTTTTATTAACTTACTTTCCAACAGACTATTATCTGTCAGCTCTTCTTATATGATCTTCACTGTTCTTGTACAAACTCATCACATCTCAGTCACCATTTGGACATTTTGTTGGTCTCATCAGGAATGGAGAGGGTTAAAAATGGGAACTTGTGTCACTTCATACACACCGGTGCATAACCTACAGTTTGTGTATATTAACTTCTGTTGAAACCATGACATCCTATGATGAGCTGGCTACACTGGATGGATGTATGAAACCATGACGTGGATTAGAAAACAAACGACAAACTCCAGCACTCGTTAGACTGACAAGTGGAAAATTTGCTGAACATATCCGACAAGGCAACACTAAACTGTTGTCTTGGTTGCTAAAAATTCAATGCTTCAGAGATAACACGTTTTTCACCCTGAGGGAGATAATACGAAAAAAAAAAAAAAACTGTTGTGGTTTTTGTGGTATTTGGAAGAACGATTTGGAAAAGTTCAAGCTGTTCTCAGATTTCAGACGTCACATGGTGTGAATAGCAGTCTGTCAAGCACTAATTGAGGTATCCAAGTTTGTTTGAACCACACAGCTGCTGCCATGCAACCACAGGTTGACTGTTGCAGGATGTCAGAGAGGAGTTTTCCACTCACCCTTGTTCTCACTACATTTTTCTACATCCGTCTAGTGGGCGTCGGCAGTGACTTCATCTTTGACGTGTGCCGTCCTCTGTGATCACGCTGACTCAGGCTGAGCAATGTGCTCTCACGCACATACACACAATGCACGTTTTAGGGTGTTTTGGACTGGTTACGCATGCGGAGGAAATGACGGCGTGAGAGAGAGAGACAGAGAGAGAGAGAGAGAGAGACACGTGGAGTGAGACAAGGCTGCTATTTAACACCTGCTCTGTTCAGCATTTATATAAATGAAATGGCCACCATCTTGGGTCAGTCCACAGCGCCTGTTCTCACACTTCACAACAAGTCTAAGATCAAATTTCTGCTTCTGCTGGAGTGCATTTACATGAACACTAAACAAACACACACTAAAATATGAATTCACACATTAAAATCTGCAGAAAAGGTGAGGTTTGGTTAATGATTTAAACATGGACAGATTGATGGACATATGTTCACGTTATATGTGCACTGTATGCATATCATCAGGACGGGGGGGGGTAAATATTTCCGTGCACCTACTCAATGGCATTGACGCCATTTTTATTGCTATGGTATTTTACGATGGAAAGACTCTCGCGGGGCTCTTTAGAAAAGACAGACTTGACTAGTTTGACATGACAACTAACCGCTAGAATACTGGTTCTGTCAGAAAGAGCCATCTATGACTCATACAGTAAGCTAGCTACAGCCTTGACAACAACGCATTGATTTATTGACACATACAGACAAATCAGTGGTTAATTCACAGGTGTGGTGAGTTGTTTATGTTTTTATATCAGCTTAGGGGATCATCAGTAGCACTGAACACGATGCAACAAGTATAATAGTCAAATTATTTTTATTTTAATTGTGGTGATATGTGTTTTACAGATATGTCATGACACCCTGCTTGAACTGAAACCTGGATGTCTGTTCACCGTCAACATGCTAAAAAATAGTTAGACTAGACAAGAAGTGGTTAGCGTGAGATGCTTTGTATTTTCTTCTTTCCACAGCATTTTGATTGATGCAGATCAGAAAGAAAGAGAGCGGGAGAAGACATCTGTGGGCTGTTTGCTTTGTTTAGTTTATTTTCTCTGCGATTATAGCAACAAAAGCTCCGATACAGTGCGACCTTTATCCGGGTTCATTCTGACAGTTATCGTATGAGACTGTGATGGATATACAGCTAGGTGACTGTCCAAACACTGACATTCATATCTATACACTGTCTCTGTCATACCACAACACCCATTCATACCCAAAAGGCAAACCCTTAAAGGTCCATTGTGCAGGATTTTGTAGCATCTAGCGCTCTAGCTGCAGGTTGCAACCGCTTCCCCTTCATCTTGAACCAGTGTTTAGTTTGTAATGATGTAATGTAGGCACCTGATTTTGAAGAATGAGATGGAGGTGGATATCATCATTTCCATGAAATGTAAAAGATGACATCTGTTTCTGCCCAATCAGTTTTGATCTTTGCTGTGTTGTAGGCACGAGATGTGAAATCAGTGGGATACTTTTGTCTAGGATACGAGCTGCAGAGGATGGGTGAGAGTTGTTCAGGATCAGGGCTAGATAACAAAAAAGGGTGTGTGAATTATAGTACGTGTGCTGTATGTGCATGTATGCAGTTACATTACCTTCTCTTTATGGAGTTATCTGTGTACAGACGAGAAGCAGCATTTATATCACAAGATTATTTAAATCAGAAATTAAAGATGTGATTTTCCATCTTCCTTAATTTTGCTCTCCAAGGTGAGTAATTCTACATTTCCCCCTGATGGGAGCAGACTAAGAGTTTGCTGGATTTAAGGAATTTGTGCTTTTTGTCTTCACTGTTGTCCTCGTTTTGCAATAATAATATTCAAGCCGGGCCTTGTCAGTGGTGATAGAGTATCAAAGAGGTGATCATTTAATCACAGCCCTCTTGAAAGTTAACCATGATATTCTGACTGACGTCGGACAAACTGCAACATATGTACAAAAATACATTTGACTCAAGTGATTATTTGCTGAATTCTCAAATTCTCATTCCTGTTTTCACCATCAGACCAAAGACCATTTGTGCCTTTAGATTAGATTAGATAATTGCACTGGGAGACTTTTAATGATCGTCAGATTTCATGTATTTCTACATGAATATGGTCTGAAACTGAAGTGTAAATATGTTTTCCTTACACCTCTACAATCTTTTTGAAGTCATATTGCTAAAAAAAGAATAATTAATATTAGTTTACAGTCACATTTGCTTTTCATGTTTGAACACAGCCTGTGGTTTGGTCTGCTCATTTCGTATCACACCTCCCTCTGCTGGGAGAAATATGGCATTTCAATTTAAAGAGAGACCTCCACCTTTTAAAAAAACTGTAAAGTGAGAATATCAAATCTAAGTTTACATATAGACCAATGTGGGCTGGACCATTAAAACCATTACATAACAATATATATATAACAACAACGTTCCCTTCCTTTTGGTGAGAACAATTTATGAACAAAACAAAACAAATGATAAACAGACTGAAACATCTTAAGAAAAAAAATAAGTTCATGTTTTAGTTTTTCTACATTCAGTGAGGACACAAATCTTTTATAACTTACTGACTGAATTACTGAATAAAGACGTTCTTTGAAGCGTTTCATCTTTTGAAAGCTGTGAATCATTTAATAAGTAAAAATGATAATAACTGATAAATTGATAGTAAGGATGATGTAAATTAGGAACCATTTCATAAATAGAAAGTTGTTTTTCTTAAAGCGTCTGCTAAAATGACTAAACATAAATTTAGTTGCAATGAGTTGATATTTATCATACTCTATATTTATTTATTATTAGCCAATACATGGAAGAGATACTGTCTATGATTCTTTTTCCAGTGACTGATGAATTGAGCACCACAGCAGAAATCTCAGAGACATACTGTACATCTCAAAAGTTGGACACATAAAACTGAAACAATCTGTGATTGTTAGATACTACCTCACAAAGGCAAAAACAAAAGTAAAACTTTGAGATCAAAGGATGAACCTTCACCCGAGGTTGATCTGCAACGTACAATTGAAAGTGAGACCGAGAAAAAGCAAAAGCTGTACAGTTTGTGTCTGTGTATGTGTGAGTGTGAGTGTGTGTGTGTGTGTGTGGTTGCTACAAGATTTTGCCACAGTTCTCCAGTGTGGCCACCCACCCACGCACACACATAGCATCATTACTGACGTTGTATTACGATGTCGGGCAGGGTTGGTCTGTTTATTTTATTCTGTCATTGTTAAGCCCCTGTAATGCATATTGATAATTTCAACAGACACACACACACACTCACACACACATAGTTCACAGGTTGAGGTAATGAGGTGCCAGATTTCTTCCTGCAACAAGGTCCTATGGTAAACAGATGTGAGCCGACCAAGATAGATCAATGCATGTGTGTGTGTGTGTGTGTGTGTGTGTGTGTGTGTGTGTGTGTCAGAGGGATCAGAGATAATCAGAGCTGCCTAATGACCCCTCCAGAGAGACCTCAGCTAATCCCCTGCACCTCTGGGACACACATACTGTGCTTCCCCTCTTCCAGCCAGCTCTCATGGGGGTGCGTTTGGTTCTGGCCTGGTGAGGGCAGGGTGGGTGGGTTTATGAGAGTAGAGCACTGGTGCAGGTCAAAGGGGCTTCAGAGGAGATGAGAGTCTGGAGGGGTGAGGGATGTGTGTGCACTGGATGCACTCACTGTAGATCTCTCTCTCTCTCTCTCTCTCTCTCTCTCTCTATATATATATATATATATACATATATATATATATATATATATATATATATAAAACAGAAATTGAATGTAATCCATATTTTCTTTTGTGTATAGTCCTAAAAATAATAATCTTTATACTAACCACTGGCTTTAAACGGTGCGTTTCATGTTTTTCATGCGCTTTGTGTTACCAGCGTTAATGCTAGAAAGGAGAGTGCAACTTAAAACTAGAAAAAAGAGTATCTATTAAAGCAGAAATGTTGTTGGTTAAGTGATTGTTGCACGGTACTTCAGGGTTGATTTTGAAAACTCTTTCCCTTATCCTCTTCACCATGTCCGTGCTTGCTCATTATTTATCCTCGAGGTATATTTGCAACAACGTTATTATCAAAGCATGCCTTTTTGCTCGCTTCTCTGAGTGTTATTGAATGCGGCACCAAGGAAGACATTTATCCCCCCTTGACAGATGATTATAGAGTAACTTCAATAGAAAAACATAAGGGCTGCCTCACTGTGATGATTACATATAGGATTATGTAACGTTTCAAGCGCTCACAAGTTTCATTCACAAAGCGTGTTGACGAGTGTGTCTTAGAAGAAGGAAATCAGTCCAAAAATTGCATGGTGTCAGCAGGAATGTAAAAATCCAAATTGAACTTGATAACCTGAAACTTTAAAAATTCACTTGCTCACAACTGTTCATATTCAATTGACCCTTCTTGAGTCCATTTTGCTTTGTGCTCCAATAACAGTTGAGCAAGCCTCAGTATGAATCATGGCCAACTGTCTCCTTTCCTGTACTTAGATATGCTATATGCTAGCTTAATGTTGATAATACAACCGCATTTTTAAGATGGCTGAAATATGAAAGTGATATTGTCCCATATAGTATCTACCTAGTAGCTAACTGATAGCTTACGTTAAGAAAAAGGCTCACTACATGCCGATATGTGGAGATTAATCTAAATACGCCTTCATTTGCTTCTAATAGATGCAACAAAATGGCTGAACTGTGCCAGACACCCAAATGAGACCAATGGCTGCTGGTGGGAAAATAAAGAGGTTGTGTGAGGTTTGCCATTGTGACCATGAGGCTTCATAACATGAGGTATATAACCACATGCATTTTCTCCCTGGCCCTAAATGTAACACATACAATGTAACACATGTTTGGATATGTGTGTGTGTGTGTGTGCGTGTGTGTGCGTGCGTGTGTGTGATCTGATGAGGTGATGATTACATGAGTGACCCTCGGGGATGCAGGAAAAGGCTGAGCTGGAGGGATTTCAGGCTATCAAAAGTGTGTGTGTGTGTGTGTGTGTGTGAATGTATGTTACTGTATGTTAAATTATTAAACTGCGCATTAAATGTGTCTTATACAGCAAGAAATGTGCTTTATATAGAGACGACTGGTCCCAATATTCTGCCAAATCCAAATATATAATCTCTTTCTTTGAGTGCTACACACACACACACACACACACACACACTCTTGCCCTAACCCCTTAAACTCCGCTGAGGCTCATATCCTGACAAAAGGGTGGATTTGAATTTTAGATGCAGTACATGAACCCTGTTGAATGAATGAATGACTCTGAAGGAGGAGCCCATACGTCCTTGAGAACAAGAAAAGGTTTTGCATGAAAAGTTAATCACTGCTGCTCAAAAGAGAGAAACGAGACAAAAAAAGTATTGTAATGTATATATTGTCAGGGATCTATAGCCCCTGAACAGTCCCTTCACTGACTGACCTTCATTATAGAGGGCGGCTTTGGATCAGGGACCTTTTTTGTACATGTATATAACATGTACAAAAAAAGGTCCCTTATTTTATCAGAAAACATAGTACTATTGACATAGTGACTCTAACTGGTGTTTATTAAAGAAAAACAATATATATCAGATCTATATGTAGAATCTAAATCAAATTAAAGGTCCAATAAGCCAACAAACACTTGATTTATCTGCAGAAACATTTCATCTATATGAGGAAGTCTATGTGTTTGTCTAATGTCAACAGAAAATAGAAACCACACCTGTGATGAAAGAGCTCGACCAGGTGAATCCAGATAAGCGCTTTGATCTCTGCAAAGCTTCAACTCTTCAATCCGCCTCCGTCCGTGCAGATGAAAGGCGAGAGGGCGATTTTAAGACATCAGTGTTTGCACAGAGCCTGCAACTCCATGTCAGGAAGGTGATTCTGACAACAGGTACATGTTACATTTGTACTCTGTCTCTCCATCACTCCCTCCTCCCCTCCCTGCACGTGCTGGTGGTACGACTCTGCAAAAAATATTAAAAGAAACAAGAAGAAAAAAAAAAAAAAAACTAATTCTGCTCCCAAATTCACGCTCACCTCTCCCAGGCTGCTGTGGAAGAAGCGTTTCATCGTCTGGCAGCGCTGACATGATCAACTATAACATCACCTAAGGCTACCATCAGTTTCAATGTAGATCACCTGCCAGCAGAGAGCAGAGGTGGGCCACTCATTTGGACAGAAACTGACTTGAATGTGTAAGACAGCCAACTTACCACCAGGTGGCGGTAGAAGTCAGCGCTCGCAGCCTTCTCCTGGTTGCCATGCAGTCAACACAGATTCCTCTGCTTGGCAAAGAGCCATATTTATATTAGGGACAAGTTATTCTGAGCTAATTGGCACCTGATGTTCACTTAATGAAGACAGAGACAGACAGAAGGGCCCTGAGAGAGTGTTGGAAGCAAATCTCCTGACATGACCAAGAAATGATACCACCTCCCAGTAATTAAGACGCATTTACACAGAAACACGCTAAAGACAAAACCCACACTGCATGTACTGATAGACACACACATACAGGCACACAAACGAGCCGCTAATGAGCTCGGCAACCTGTTCTAATCAAAACATCTTTAAGCAAATTAGCAGGAGAATTTGTCACTGAAAATTTCCTGCTTGGATCCTGTGAAATCCAGTCTCAATGGGCAATCATCTAATGCTTTTATATATTTTTTCATATCATGATATATGTTTTACAGTAATATTTTATTTGTGTTTTTAATTCATTCACCTTTGACTCTTGAGTTGCTGTAATTGAGTTTCCCTTATCTTAATTATTTTTTTTGTGTGTTTTGTCACTTAATTTGACTTAATTCAGCCTTTCAGTTATCCTTTTTTTTAACGTAAAAACTCAACTTTCATTACACTTCATCCAAAGTGTTTTAGAGATAAAAGATGTTTATTGTGTTTAATAGGACTGAGACAATTTTCCATCATATACCATGTGTCTGGGAAATTGTTTTTTTCACATTATCTGGTAATTTCATGTAATGGTAAACACGTTTTATAATTTGCTCTGTGCAAAGATGTTCATTTACGGGAAAAATGCAAGTTTTCAACATTTCTTTCCTGACATATAAAACCCATTTGTTCTCTAAAAGACTGTCAGTTAAAGTTAGTTTAGTTTAGTTTCCAAAAGTATTTAAAAAAACATTTAGATATCATATTTAGCAAGACTAAACAGTGGCAGACCAAACTGTCACAGATGGGAACTTCAATTAGTAGTTTAATGGTCACATACTGTATAATCACACAGGTACAATCATAGTGAAATGTATTTCCTTAACCCTTTACAATTTGATTTTAATAGAAATAGCGTAAAATAGAATCGTAATGAGAATTAAATAATAAATGATAATGGGTGCAGTCTTGAGCAGTGTTCTGATTCAGGATCTTACTGGTCTGAGGGTGGACAGGCTTCTTGAGCCTGTCAGTACTGTCCTGTTGTACTCTGTATAGAATAAACACTAAGAAATTACTCAGTGAGATTTCAGACATTGACTACACATGATCAGTTTGCATCATCAAGGACAGGTGTAGCATCGCTCAACTATAACTTTCACACCTGTAAAATATGTAGAATGGCAGTGTGGGATTGTTTGCAGAAAGAATCGTGCATGTCATTTTGTTGTTGAATTTCTTCAGGGTGCTATATAGTGGATATATTTTTACACCGAGAATTCAGACACTAGATTTGTAATTTAGTAAAATTTATGAATGACTTGCTCCACGATCAGAATTTGACCAGTTTGGTCTGGTAACATTCTGGTCTGGTAACATTCAGAAAGTCCAGAAGAGCTGCATGATTAAATCATTCTTTAAGATAAGACAAACTTTAATGATCCCACACCGGGAAAATTCACTTGTCACATCAGTTCGTATGCACAAGGTTGATACGAAATTACTCATAAATAAGAAATATATTTAAAAAAGTGCTGAAGAAAGTCATGAAGTCATGCTTGTGTTAAAGAGTCTGACAGCTGTTGGAATGAACGGCCTGTGGTTGCGCTCCGTATACATGCTGGGAGTAGCATTTTAATCTCATTCAGTGGAGGCCTACACCGGAAGTTAATGCTTGGCTGGTTGAAATCTCGTGCACAATGTGAAAGCATATGCGGAAGATCTGGGTAATGACATTTTAGCTCCATGTGCCACTGAGCTGCTTGCATAAGAGTGAACGGAGCTTGTTACATATCTACTCTTTTTACTTTTACTATGGTGGACTGTGTGTGTGTGTGTGTATTAGGTTAATTGTGTAATTGTGTAACTGTGCTTACATTGTGTTAGGTCACAGTTTAACAACTGCTTCCAGTATTAACCTCAAAGGTAGACTGCATAGCTGTGCACCTGGTGTAGTGAGAACAGAAGAGTCCCAACATGAGCACATGCACGTCATACTCAAAACGTGGCTTAAATGTTATATATACCCACAATATGGATGTAGTCCTTGTGGGAAAAAAATGTTATGTCAGACAAACATTTAAAATTGATACGGCTGCACAATGAATCCTGTCTGAGTAAATTGATTTCACTATAGGTGAGACACCACAGGCAAAACATCATTTTTTCATGCACTGGTCAATTCTGGGATTTTTGGGCTATTTTGTTTCCATATCATGTCTTCTTCCAGACTAGTGAAAGGAGAATGGCAAAAATCACATTTAGGTGTTTGCTTTTACTTCAGTTTGTCTATTTGTGTCTGTAGATTTCACCGTTAGCGTTACCTAATGCCTCATTTACATATTTAAACATAACATTTTCAGAAAATTGTCCTTATGCAAGTAATAAACTGGGGAAGCTTCCCGGTGATATCTGTTAGTTAAAATGTTTTACCCTATTCACCTCTAGTCTCTTTAAAATGTCTGAATTTTATAAATACATATGTTTAAAGGCCTTTTTCTCAAAATGAGTTTTTTTTTTTCTCAGACTCTGAGCCACAAATCTCCACTTCAGTAGCTCTTACATACACCAAACCTTCCTGTTTGATTCCTATCTATATTCTGAAGGTTTGTACAGAGGGGTTTGTTCATATATCATTCATAGCCTGATTTATAGAACATTTATTCATAAAAAACATGCTGAAAATTGATTTTATATGGCTGCTGACAGTATTTTCTGATTTATGGAGTGATAAAAAGAGATATCCACAATTTCCTCTGTAAAAAAAAAACACTTGACTCTAATATGTCAACAAAATGAAACTAAATTTTTGAACCTGGCCTCATCTAATGTTTAGATTTCTGGTCTGGAAATGCATGCAAATTAGCCCATAATTAATCAGATAATGCATAATTTGTTTCATGGTGATATTTTCTATCGTTTTCACCTGTCGTGTCTTGTTGTGTTGGAGAAAGTCATGTTCCTGTGTAAATGATCTAACTTGATAATTCCACCACAAAACTGTAAGCCGACCTGCCACTGATGCTGATAATAACCGAATAATCTGCTGCGACTGCAGCAGAATATAACATACTCACACTCAGTGTTTCTGCCCTGCAGTGTGAATAAGCTGTCCTAGCTGACTCTGTGGTTCATTAGTATAAAGGTTTATGAAAAGGCTTCATTAAAATTGCATCCAGCATTTCGGTTCCTGTAATGAAAGTTAGTGCGAGTGTCAAAACCTCTCTCGTTAACCAAACTCACCCGGCGCTGCGCTGCTGGAGATTCATACATCGTGTGGTCTGAATCCTGGACTCTGTGCTCAAAGATAAGCACCACATTTTATCCAAATATAAACACAGAATTATTTTTATTTCATCCTTTTCTTTGAATGCATCTGAATCTTCCTTCTCGGGCTACGTAAATTCTTACATACAGTATAGAAAATAGGTTTGATGCCATATATTTCACAGAGATTTTCAATAGTTGTAATTCTATATTAAAATTGTTGAATTCATAAATTTCCACAAGGAGGCTAAAGGATGTCTGACTTCATGACTGCATGAACTTTCCCCAGACACTAGGAACCTTTGGAGGAACTTTCTACCGCAAGGACAAGAGTCTAAGTTAAGTTCCAGGGATACTATTTCACCCCCAAAAATCTCTGATCAGAGGAGGTACAAAAGTAAAGGAACTGAACTTTTCTGATCAAGGGTCAAGCACTCGCAGCATTTCATTTTTTAATGGCCAATTAAAAGTGAAACCTCCAATTTTTTCAGTAGAAATACAAAATAAATCCATATTTTACACAACTGGTTCAGTAGCCAATTTCACGTTTGGTGGTTATTTTGCTTTGTTTGATGGGTTTTAATGAAATCAGACTCAGGTCTAACCTGGCTTTACTCACATTGACAAATTTAAATTTGTGGCTCAAAATCGCTCGGGGAAACTTTTAACAAAACATTCTCAAGTTTACAACAGCTGCGGCCATGTATGCTCATACATCCACACGTTCATGCATTCACACAAACGCTTGACCTCCATCAGCAAGAAACCATGGTCGCTTTGGCGTGGGCAAATTTTTGTGGGCCGACCAACCAACAGAGCAAGCTATAGAGCTGCTGATCAGAGCGAAAAAAATATACTCATTTGACTTTACCGAGTAAGTCTCTTCACTTTTAACATCAAACGCACCATCACTCCCAGCACAGAGCTCTTTCTGTTTGTGTCCATTGCAACCTCTATGCTAAAGGGTCAGTGGAATCTACCGTTCTCCTAAAATGTTTTGCCTTTTAAAGTGAAAAATCACTTTAGCGTCCAGTGTAGATGATGATCTGTATGCTGCCTTCATTAGTTCAGGGGTCTGAGTGGTAGCAGTCACTCCAGGTCCATCACCACCAATCCTCGCTCGTTCTCTTTCCTGTTCTAATTGCCTGAATAGTCCTACTGTTGCTGCCCATTAGTATAATATCCATTAGTCTGCCTTTCCTTCCCCCAGACCACCACTCCCTGCCTTTACTACACCTCTGAGACACACACACTTATAGGCAAAGCATAACACACATCTACAGAGGCTTGCAAGCACAGCAACAAGAGTTTTCTCTGTTTGTATTAATGGTGATTTCATCACCAACCACCCTTTATTTTAATCCCTTCAGCATTTTCCATCCTTGATCTGTTTGTGGGCATCTATGCCTCGAGTTCACACTTTTGTACGCTCAAACAAGCATACGAGCATCCTGCGATTCCTCTTCCTCAGAAGTAACAAGCTAATGTCATGTTCCTGTGCGAGCCTCTCTGCCAACATGCTTTTATGAGAGTGGAGAAATGGAAAATGAGGAAATAATTTATCTCACTAACCCTTCAGGAGTGTATTAAAACCTTTCCTTTTACTTACCAACAGGATCGCTTTCCAAAATGCCAAGTCAAAGTAGGAAAATTCTATACGGCAAAGACGCTCAACCATCCAGAGATGAATGAAAAGACTTTGTCTTGAGTGATCTGTTTGCCCGTTTATGCTTTCTCATGTGTTGTTTTATGGATGTTTTCTTATTGTATTCTCTAGTGAGAGCAGCCGTGGACATAAACATTATGCCCATGCTGTCATGCAGCAATAGTGGTCCCATTGCCTGCAGAGTCATATTAGCCGACTGGGAACTTTCATTGAACCTGGAATGCTGGAATGGGAATGCAGCATCCAAGACTGCGGACACCAGTTTGATGACAGGGAACACCGTACCAAGCTGTTTTTCTTGCCAGGTTTTGGTTCAGGCATCCTAGGGCTGAGTTAGATAACATAACTAGCAGCATGGCTAACAAAGCAAACAGCGTATATACAAGATGTGCTTCATCTGCCAGATGAGCTATCATTCCATTGAGAAACTTTCCTTGGTAATGTATTCTTTGTTGATCTGCAGAGCCTGGCTCCATAGTGGCAGATTCAGCGTTTAGCAGTTAGGTACTTTAGCAATTAATGCTAAAGCAATCTTTAACAAATGGAGATCGGAGATCGGAGATTTTCAGAGAGCTTTTCTTTTTGTCTGTGGTAAGTTGTCATGGTTATAAAGTATGGTTATACACTCTGCAGTGTTCTCATATAAAGAAATTATGGACTCAACTATTTCAATATACAAGGACACCTCATTGTGTATCCTTGTTACATATCATTGCCTCAGGATAGGACATCCAATCACAGCTGCATATCGTCACCCTCAGCAACCCTCAGATTGTGTCGGATCTGTGGACTTGGTTTTAGACATTTATTAAAGTATAAATAGGCTTCAAATGATAAAGTTGAGAAGGTGGAGGTGGAAAAAAAAAAGAACAAGAAGTTGGAGAGGAAGTAAGCGGAGCTTGATGTGGGAATCAGGGAGAAGAAGAAGAAGAAGAGGAGGAGGAGGAGGACAGGAATAAGGGATTGGCATATGATGATGAGATGATATCAGGGACTGGATAGACAGAAGTGGAGAAGTGTAGGGGGATCACAACATCATTATTTCATAGTCTGAGGAGGCAGATCCACATCAAGCTTCTCACAATGTCAAGCAGTCAATCAGCATCAGCCTGTGTGTGTGCGTGGGTCATTGGTATGTTTTAAAATTTTTATACAGTGCTGTGTTTCTGTCACTCATTGCTTTGGGGCAATAGAACAGGCAGAAGTGCAGGTGGATTACACAAAGTGAAAAAAAAGATTAAATATTAAAGTTGTACTCCTATGACCGACCCAGCGTACTCAGCAAACTGATCCGAGAGAGGTCAGGCCTTTAAAGGTCAGAGGTTGGGCCACGGGATGAGAGCAAAGGCAAGGAAGAGGAGCCGAGGGATTTGATTGTCCCTCCCCATGATCCCTATCCTTAGTCTGCAGCCTCGGGGCAATTCGCTGTAGCAGTTGCGGACAACTGAAGTGGCGGCTCGCAGCTTCAGCTGCCAGTCGTCGCAGGGCAGGAGATGTTGTAATCTTAAGAGGTGTCAATCACAGGAGATTAAGGGAGGTCACTTGAGCGGCGGTCTGCTGGGATTCTCCACTGCCAAGCTGTGGGGACGATACAACCCTGAACCTGCGTTCATATATACGGGCAGGCGCAGGCAAACCAAGCGCGCTCCCCTTCGACATGAAAGAAAGATGATGGCATGAATGATGTATTGTACTGTTACACACTACAAACACTCACACGCACACACATATACAGAAGGTGCAGGGCAAAAATTGGAGTGATAAAATGGCTTCTGTAATGTGGCCTGTCTGCTGCAGAAAGAGGGAACAGAGAGGAGAGAAAGAAAGAAGGTGACGCTGATTGACAGGCTCTACCAATTTTATCCTTCGTTACTCAAAGAAGAATGATCATAGACCGCTTTGATAAATAGTACTATATTTCACCTCAGTGTTTTCATTATTAGTCTGAAATGATATAATTCAAAGGTTATATTTGCAAGTTATTACAATGCCCTTGCGTCATTTATTGTGCAGAATTAATTTTGACCGACAAGCTGATTCATCTGCGATTCAAAAACATATGGTGTTTCTGCACCATCTGACCCAATCAGAGCTTTGAAGGTGTGTGAGAGTCAAAGAAAAATGAAAAACATAATTGATAAGCAGCTGCAGAGGTTGGTGCAATTCAATTTACAGAAATATATCCTGTGATATCACTTGCTGGAGTCTCATCATATACATCCACACATTCATATAATATGACTCAATACATAGCACAGCCACAAGGCAAGACAACAATCAACACTAAGCCTGTCTAATACAAATGATAGCTCTATATAATAATTTTATTTTGTACATCATCATTTTGCCCCGATCCACTATATCACAAATGAAAGTGGGGTGGGTAGCTCTCTACATCCATATCATATCTTCGAGAACAACAAAAAAATAAATAAATGAAACAAAAAAATCTTGTAGTCTTTGTTTTGCACTTGTCCTTGGGTAAACAAAAACAATCTGAACTTTTTGTTAAAACATGTTGCATTACTTTCCAAAATCAAAAACCCTGGCAATGTTTTCCAAATGATTTCCACGCCACCATTGCTTGATAATGTGGTTCTGCATGAAGAGTTGGTTTTAGACAAGTAGGAAAGGATCATCATCACTCTTTGTAAGTCATTTCAGAGTTCAGAGGACCTTCATTGTCATGGTATCAGTAATAAACACATGGTTAAGTTTGGTTGGTGTTATGCACCAAAACTACATGATAGGTTTAGGAAAAGATCATGTTATGTACCTGACGTAAATATATGCTTCGTAAGTTATGTACTTGTTCCTGTCAACTTGTTATTTCGACGGGACAGCGATCTCCTTGGTGAAAGTCTGTTTGTTTGATCCATCCACCCCAACCTCAACCAGATGCAGACTTTTGCTCTTTTTATACTACATCATCTGACATTTTCTCTCTTCTAAGCTCTTCTAAGCTCTTCTAAGCGTAAGTAACGCCACTACGGATGCTGCTTTTATAAGGTTTAGGCGAACGGTCAAAATGGAAGAGGCGGAGATATCCTGACTTTCAGTCCCTGTTATGGACATGTTGGACCTGTGTTTCTATAAGTTTTTGACCCTTGGTTGGGATGAGTTACAGTCAAGGTGATTTGAACTCACTGGGAAACTCCCTTGGCATAAATACTGTAGACAGACAGATAGAAAGACAAGTTGGCAGGCAGAAAGAGTATAAACTAGCAGGCGGATAGACGAGCAGAGACAATCACACTCCTTGTTTCTGACACTCTTGTCATTTTGACGTCTATCTGCCCAAAAGCCTGTCCATCAGTGTTTGTGCCAATAGCTGGCAGAACATCAACGTTTACAAGGCCACAAAAATAACCAGGCAAGACACCGGTGGGACTCAGCTAGGAGTACTCAAAGAAAAATGATTGAAAACCAAAGTTTTATCAAACGTAAGCTGCAAACAGAGTGCTTCTTCGAGCACCTATATGTCCATCATTATTATTATCATTAAGTCTTGCCTATTTTTGCACACTGTTTTGACTTCTTATGTAGGCCCACTTCAGCAAAGCAATGAGGCTGTCCCATGCACTGGAGGGCCCAGCATGTCCCTGCAGGTGTGTGGTGGTGGTGTCTGTTGAATTGAAAAAAAAAAGGTTGTAGGTTTTTGAGCAGGACAATGAACTCTAAATTACTACAGATGGTTAGGCCTGTGTCTCGCCCGCCATTAGTGTGTGAGTGTGAGACACTGCAAACTTTGAAACCAAAGCACAAGGTGTGTGGGTTTTTGACATTCCGGTGAATGCATTTCATGTTTACTACTTTAAATTTTTAGCAAAGAGAACAGAAAAAGTGTTCATTCATTCATTTTTTTTGCTGCTGCCCACGTCACCCATTCCATGATGAATTCTTCTTTCCTTTCCTCTTTCATATCTGAGCACTTCTTTCTGTTAGTACTCTACAGTCCTCTCTGTGTCTCTCTTACGTCATCTGTACACTAGAAAATGACATTTATTAGTGGTATTCTTGTCTGGGAGGAAACAGTAGAGATTTATAGTCATGTAGAACGCTTGTACACACTGTGCAGTGCCAGAAATAACACATCTTGTCCTGCTGCTAATAACACCTGAGGGCAGAGATTTCTTGTCAGTGTGTCAGTGTTTTTTTTTTTTTTGCAGTGCTAAAAAAACAATAAAGAAAGAACTGAACATACATCATCATCATGCAAAACAAAATACAAAATATAAATCGGTGTCTGGGCATATTAAGTCCTTTAGAAAAAAAGAACTTTTAGAGTGTTATCTTAATGTCAGGTTTACATTTACATACTAACTGTCATGATTCATTCAACAGACACAGTTCAACTGTCACCATGATACAACAACATCTTTATTATTGACCTGGGAGTATTGGTGTGGTTTTGTTTGTTGTGGACATTCATTGGGCTCATCGCGACCAAAATGAAAACATTTAGCAGTCACTATCTGTGTGGTGTTGACCAGCTGATGGTTCCTGAGATATAAAAATGGTTTGGTTCCGGATAATAACAAACAAAGATAAACGAATGAAAGGACACCGTCCATCAGACCAATGATTACGTTTCTGTTTCTGTGTTACAAATGTTACTTTTGTTATTTAAGAAATATTGCTGATCTATACCTTTGTTTTCTCTCATTTGGGTTACTGTAATGCCCCCAATACACCTGTTTCAAACTATTCCCCTTAATCATCACTGGTTTGCTAAAGCACTTATTAAACTTAAATATTTAAAGAGACAGCTCAAAACCTTCTTTTATGATATTGTTTCTAATTAATTCCTCCTTTTTCTTATATAGTCATTTATTTGTCACACTTTTATGGCTATGATTTTATGGCTATTATATCTTATATAATTTCTATAATTTCTGCTATATATCTGTTTTATTACTAATATTTTTGTTCTTACTTCTTTTTATCTTTTCCTTTTATCCCTTTATTGCTTCTTATGTCTTCCATCTTAACGTGTGTTATTGATTTGTTTTCTTTCGAAGAACCTTGAGCTGTTTTGTTATACAAAGTGCTACAGAAATAAGGTTTAATGTTATTATTATTGTCATTATCTCAGTAAACTACACAGAATCCCTCTCATTTTGTGTTTTTATTTATATGTAAATTTAATGTCATTTTAAGTTATTTTATTGCTTTTTCTCCCGGGCCTAATCTTCTGTAGTTATCTGTGTTAGCATTTTAAAAGAAAATATATAAAATAACAAATACAGATTAGATCAGTTTCCCCCCAAATACAAACAAACAAAAAAAATTTGCATGAGTCACCGCAAACATCAATTAAAAAAAAAAACTGTGGTGACCTTCCAGAGAAGTGAGTTTCAGTTGGGTTCCTCTTTCTGGGCTCAGATGGTGCCAAGTGACCCCCAGGAGAGATAAGAATAACAGAAAATGTCTCATGTTCTGTGTCACTTAATTCAACATTTAATTATTTATTACAGGTGACTTGTCAACTGTAAAACTTAAATATGAATCATTTCCTTCCTCAATGTTGTCTGTTCTGAAAAGTG
This sequence comes from Protonibea diacanthus, assembly GCA_028641955.1. Classification (NCBI taxonomy): domain Eukaryota; kingdom Metazoa; phylum Chordata; class Actinopteri; family Sciaenidae; genus Protonibea; species Protonibea diacanthus. The sequence continues at coordinate 15,888,531 of CM053990.1, forward strand.
TATTTGTTGTTTTTTAATCAGCTTCACCTCTGCAATAGAGTGCATGTGTTAATATTCAGACTGATTAGTTATGGATATGTACTGTGAGCTGAGTGATGCAGGAAACACCTTGAAGCGTTTATTACACGCCTACTTTATAGAGAAATCAATATTTTATGCCAGATTAATGTTTTAAAGTTGATATTTTTGTTATTTTATTTGTACTATAAAAAATGAACTTACTGCATCCACTGTGGTCCTCAAACGTCTACAATCAGAACTGCATCCATAGCAGTGGTCTGTTAATTTTAAGATAGATTTAGCTAATTATAAGTGCTATCTGTTGGCATGTGCATAAGTATATTTTATAATACACTTTTTTCATGCAGCCATCTGCATCATAGCATAAGTTGGTCAACATTGAAGCCTAACCCAACTAATTAATGTTAACATACAGACAGAAACTTTACAGATCACCACCCTAATTATACAGATTACCCTTTTTACATTTTGCCGCAAGGCTTATTCATCATCATTCACCTGCTGTTGGCAGGAATGACAGGAGATGAAGAGACAAAGGGTTGTGGGAGAAAACAGCTTGTTTATCAGGTAACAGTTGGACCAACACCACACCTGCTCTCTTCCCAGTCCTGTGTTGCAAAACATAAAAGGAGAAGCCCTTTATCTATCAACTGTCTCATTAGGATTTATAGGCAAAGTAATGTCCTTTTTTGTCTTCCACGGTAGTGCATGATCATCCATTGGACACTGGATTGCACTGTGTTAATTTGTAGATTTTAAATTGAATAACACACGTACAGAGAAAAACTTGTCTACTGTAGCGTATTTTGTCTGGCAGTAGTCACACGGTGGAGTATCAGCACTGATAATCTGATATGATCATCTCACATCAGCCTGTGAAATTGGAGCTGATGCCAAAACCTCACGTTTGTGTTGTGTCTGTTGAATTGTCAAAGCTTGCTGAAGCTGAAAAAAGAGAAGTACAACTGCACTTTGAGATCATGGTCATAACTAAACATGTATGGAATATATATATACATGTGAAAAAGAGAGAGAGAGATGGGAACAAGGTATGGCAGTATGTTTTAAAAAAAAAACTTTTTAATGAGAAACAAGACAACACAACACAAGAAAACATTAATAATTTAAAACATCAACTGTGTTGCTTATTTTCTTAAATGTTCTATATTTTGGCCAAACAAAACAATATGAAACTGGAATTTGCAAGTCTTAAATATTCCAATCGTGATGTTACGAAATCTCCAATAGTCACACATTGAGCTTTATGAGCATTCAGAGGGTTCAGGTCTCAGTTTTCGAACATGCGCAGGGGTTACTTACATTCTTTTGCATGGTGGTTTCTTTTATATTTGTGTATATAATGCATTTGTTTCTGCATTGAACCCACCTCCCCAATCAACCAGTCAATTTCCTGACACGCATGTCCGCATGATGCATAGTCGATGGGATTTGAAGGGCATGCACGTCGGCTCCTCTGCAAGCCTTTGTGTTCCAGCATAACACTTTATATCCTGAAAGAAGATTGGTCATCGATTTGTTCTTGGTTTTTATTATGTTTAGGATAAAAAGTTTCATGTAAAAGTTTCAAGTAACAACAGTGTTGAAAAGGGCATCTGCCCTAAATGTCCATACATGAATAAATCATTTACTCAGGGAGCTGTCCTGCTGATTTGAAGAGTAAACATGTAACCAACAGGCTTTCATCAGTGTGCTCAGAGCCAACTCTGCACAGACTCATGTACAAACAGGTGAGGTCAATCCGAGGTGATTGTTTTGCCTCATAGCTTAATACAGTCAGATATTATAGTGTGTTCACATCTGCATAAAGGCCTTTAACCCAACCAGCCAATTCTCACTCCCAAGTTGTCAAATATGGCAGCTTTGTCAGTGGCCTTACACTACACCCCTCTAGCTTCATTTCTGGATGTGTCAGGTGATGTAGTAATGTAATATCATGGAGTAAAGAGTGAGACAGTCCGCATATTGAGGCGATTGGGATGGATAGATGGGTCAAACAAACAACTTTCATTCAGAGGCCTACTGTTCATGTCTCGTGTTGAACTAAAAGTCAACGTTAACTTATTTTTAAAGCAACATTATGTAATTTTTCTACCATGAAATAACAGATTTTAAATCATTTTGATGTTACACTGACGTGTAACCTGTAATTCCCACTTTGTGCCCCGTATGCCTGTTTTTGCACTATGTAAGTATGATCACCCACAAGAAGTACGTCAGGCTTTATGGCACTAGTCACTCACCACCATAAAAGAAAATGTTCTCTGGTTTCCCCTCTGATGTCTCCTGCCTGCCCTGCCTTAATTCTCTGAGTTTCCTGATGGACAGTAAAGTAAACGCTGCGAACTGTAGCTGCTGTCAGCTAATGTTAGCTCAGTTTGTTAGCCGGGCTGTCTGAACTGTGAGCTCAGAACACCAAGTGAGTATTAGTGTGGCGTTCTGGACCACCAGGAAGAGGAAGTTTTCGTGTTTGGGGCATGGGCGAATGCAACGGATTGGAAGCAGTGTCATGCTAGAACCAGAGCTGGGAAGGCATGCAGTGTAACTGGGCTCACTAGTGTCTAATGTCTGTGGATACAATGACAAAAATAGGCAAAAAGACTGAAGGGGACATAGATGGGAGAAGCTAAGAAGAGAAAAGGAGAGAGTGACTGAGCAAGAAGCTGCCAGACAAGAGAAGAGACAAGAGTAAATATGTGACTGAATTTTAGTCGTTGGTGAGAGCTTCATGACATAAAAGGCTCAAAGACAGATGCTGTGCTGGACTAATCCACTAACCAGTTTAACCAGTGTTTTCATAAGCATTGTAATCCTAACAAATACATGCATCAGATGTCCATATTTACCGCCGTGGTATTGCACTGTGAAGCTGGTGACGTTAAGTTCCAAATATACCAATTTCTAAGTAATGTTGCTTCATGATAGATATATTTACTACAAGATAGATAGATTTACTGTCACACAACATGATGAAAATAAAGTCAGACATCTGCAACAGTGTGAAAGTGACCTGAATCACACTGCTCAGAAAAAATATGTGGGCCATGTTTACTTAGAACGTGAACACAGCCCCACTGAGTTTCTCTGGGTTAGGGTTAGTGAAATGTATATATTTTTTTCCTTCTTCTTTGTAATCACTTTCTGTCTCACTCTGTGTGGAATCAATACACAGCAGAGATAAAAACCAAATGATGAACTCCAAATGACCAACTAAGTGGTGTAAATTGATTGTTTGGCCTGCTGTACCACTGTGTATGTAAATGTGAGTCTGTGTTAGTGCATGGATGTGTGTGTCTTCCTGTGTGTGTGTGTGTGTGTGTGTGTGTGCGCGCGCCCCACAGGGAGTGTGTGCTCTGTGATCCAGGTAATGCAGACCAGAGAGTGAACAGGAGAACAAACGAGAGGCGACCGCTCTTCATCCATCTTCTCTCTCTCTCTGACCTCATTCATCCAGTCTTCATTTATTGATCGATGGGATGACGCCGTGTTGTGTTTGCAGGCCGGTCGTGACAACCTGGTGACATGACTCCACAGGGGACACATGGGGAAAGAGGGTCCCACAGCAAGTAGAGACATAGAGATAAGTGCTGATCGGTCACACCAGTAGCTTATGATGGTGAATTTCATAACAAATCAGAGAGAAAATTAGTTTCAGTAGATTTTTTTTTTTTTTTACAGAGGCAAAATTTCTGCTTTTGTGTTGAGCTCAGCTGTACTAAGTGGTGACATGTGGTATTTGCACCATTGACTTTTGGACAGTACAGACCCTTTGAGGTACAAGAGAACTAATGCTAAAATCTATTTAGTCACAAACAGAACTAGCTGCAACCAACAATATACAAGCCTTAAAGAGTCACAATGTCACTTTTAGCTTGCTTCTTAGATTAGGTTTCATAGCTTACAAATCGGCTATCATTTGATGATGATGATTTAGCCTCTGACATGCAAGGATGACAAGAAACACATATTTCGGCTAATCTCTATAAACAGATATCTACATATGAATGCAGATAAATGTTTAAAAATAAAAAGCTCAACTGTTGTCATAGGTGAGCTGATAGGATCCAAGACTGTATTTCGGGCAATGTGTTCCACCAAGTCCAACACAAGAGCCGGGTTCTGCTCGTGGTTTCTGTCTCTTAAAAGGAAGTTGTTCCTTGCCAAGTGCTTTGAATGGTTGGACCTCTGTAAATGATATTATTAAGATTATGGTCTATACCTGTTCTATATGAAAAGAGTCCTGAGATAACTCATGTTATGGTTTATATAAATAAAATTATATTGAAAGCCTGCTGATACATGATTATTATTAGTTATTGGTTATAATAAAAAGCTACATTACCACCAGATGCATTTTTCCAGTCCACTCAACAGACTATAAAGAGAAACCACAACAGATTCTGCATTCATATGTAAATATCTGTTTATAGAGATTACATGGACTACAATACCTCTAAAAACTGAAGCGGATTAGGGTTATCACTTAAGGTTTTTCCACAACCAAATAATGGAATAAAAACTAAAAAGTGTATTACATGTTGTTTTTATAGTGCTGTGTAGCTAGCAATCTGCCAAGACTAGGACCAGGCCTATAGCCAATGATTTAGAAATTTGGTTAAAGCTTAGAATACACCAACCGACCAATAAAATCAGGATTCTCTAAAAAGGCAGTGAGGCCTTAATCAAAAGTACAGTACATCATGTAGTTTTTGCAAGTTTGAGAGGATTTTTTAGAGTTGTTTGAAAGGAGTTCGTGGAAACCAATAATCCACTTTTTTAATTGCCACTCCAGTGCTTTATTCTTTTTATTTCTGTTTGGCCGATTGGATTCAAACTACAAACCCATTATTCATCCCATCTAGACGACATTTCAGAGGCTTTAGTTCACAATCACTGCAGACGTTTCCCCATCGGTCAGTCAATAGTGGTCGCATGCAATCTGCACCCAACATTTTAGCATGTGGCTTCCCTATTGGCATTTCCCCTCAAAAGCTGCATGTGATTATGGGTGTTGACATTCAGAGGGGTCAGCTATTACTCTGATAATTAGTAACACTGCACTGATTCAAATGATCCATCATGGTGACGCCTTGCAGATGAAGTCAGTGATTTATCATCATGTCTGAAGCGTGGTTTCTTAAACTGTGGGCTGAGGACACTAAATGAGACAGCACCCTGGTGGTGGAGAGTCTTTAATGAGCTTTGATCCCAACATGAGGAGAATACAAATATGGATGGCAGACAAGAAATGAAACACATATGTACAACTTTAGACAACTGTCTTGTTCTTTGAATGGAGCCCATTATGGGTCAGTAGCCAGATATTTATCAAAGTAGTTTGAAAGTGTAGCCTAACATGACGTACTTTTCAGCTTGACTTCATCAGATGAAAAAGACTTTACACACTCACCCAGGTGAGTTTTTGTTTTGTTGTTGTTTTTCATAGAAAGGACAGAAAGAAAGGTATAAGCCCCATAAGCCCCAATGTTAAAATGCCCAACTTTACACCAGAAATAAACATGTTTAACGTCTGGTTTAGAAGACGGTTTTGGTCTCTGTAGCTAATTTCCTCATTCATGACAACTGTATGGGAAGTGAATTTTTATATAACTCCCCTGTTCAAATTATAACAAGGCTTGAAGTTTTCCAAATGTGGCAGCTTTGATTGACAGGTAGGTGCCATTCATTTGGCATGACTTTGCTCCACCCATGCCCATTTTTGAACTAGCTGGGAGTTAGACGGAGTCAGGCACTGCCAAAATGGCTCTTCAGAAACCTGTGGGTGAAGTGCATGTTTTATGCAGTTAAGTTGTAACACTGTTGCACCACTGACCCTGACTGCGGTCAGGAGTGTCCTATTTAAGCACACCTGACAGTGATGTCATAGTGATACTGACACACCCTGTAGTACACTTCTTTGTAGCTGTAGCAAAATGAGAAGTTAAACCAACTGGGTGCAAAAATAAGATTTTCTGTGGGTGTTAAGTTGCTCTTTAAATGTCTGTGTGTTTGTTCTAGACACTTTAACAGGTTAAACAGTTTGTTTTGAACGTTTATTAGATGTTTTAGGAAAATATTGACGACGTGTATTAAGTTGGATCCAACACCTAAAATGAATGGGCTGAAAGCAACTATCAATTTTTTATATGAACAAACAATTCTACACATACAACTCTAACTGAAAATATAATGTAATATCTGATCTGCTGATAGTGTTTTCTCATACAGAAAGTAGATCTTTACTCTTTCTCTGTAAAAGCTTTATTCATTTGTCCTGTATTCACAACTAAATAGTACTGTAGTACACTGTGGTGCAGTTTGGGAAGGAGGATGCAGTATTTGGTGTCACTTTGTCAGACTGTTTCCTGTTTAACAGATCTCCCTGTTTCAGAAGCGCAAAATAAAAGTTAATCATTGAGCATCACACACCGTGGGGTAAACGGCTGTGAGGCTTCAGTCGGTCAGCTGTTTTACAGACAGCGACAGACACTGAGCAGAGGGCGTCGGGTCAATAGTGATAATAGCAGCAGTTGGGGGTTTGTCTGAGAGCGGCAGGACAGAGACAGATGTGGCTGCTGCTATAGATCCACGCTGCATTATCTGCCAGGCCTCAGGTCAAACGACAGCCACTCAGGACACAATGGGAAGTGCAGGTACACACACACACACACACGCACACAGGAATTATTTTGTTGCAAGTAATTATTGATTTTCTCCTAAGTTAAAACATTCCATATAGATATAGGTACAGTATTAAGTAATTAGTATGAAGATGAGCTGAGGTAAGGATAGCAGAGCATGTAAACTGTATGGAAGCCTTGAGAGGCAAGTGAGAAAAATAAAAAAATGAGTCCTCCCAGGATAATTTATTATTAAATATATAATAATTTTTTAAATCTGTGAAAAAATGTAAATGTATGTTGTATGTACAATGTATGTATGAAAAACAGACAGAGTGATTTTTATTTTCATTTTTTATTTTAATGTAAAAGATGTACCTTATTTCACAATGCTAAGAAACATTTTATTTGTTTTAACCTCACATAAAACCTTTCAACCTATCATTTTTTAAATATATTTTGAAGACATACTACTAAGTCGAAAACACAAACTGGACCTAAACCAAAGAGTGACATAAAATATATAACTATATTGTTGTTTACGCACACAAAATATATGCTTTCAACTTTTTGAATCTCCCGCCAGCTCAACACAGCCAGGTCATCAGATACACACCTGCAGTGACACACACACGCCCTGAAACAAAAGTCTGACTTGCTAACAATGAGTAGCGCCACGCGTCACACAAAGCCGAGGAGATACCAGACGAGCATGTCGGTTTGAGCTGCCATGATCCCTCTTGTCTTCAAAACAATGACAGACAAGAGGAAGAAAGGTTTTTTTTCTTTAAAACAATCCACCCACGCCTAAAAAAAAGGTAAATCTGTTGTTTAAATTCAAAGAGATGAAGTGATTTGACAGACAGGAGGTAACGGAAAAACTTGTGAGTCACCGGAAACCTTAAACAGATGGAAAATATACAGGAGCGTTACCTCTATTACTCTTTGGAGATGGTGCATCAATAACTGACAGATATCACTTTATAGTGTAAGAACTCATCAGAAAAGTACAGATGGACAGGTTTCATAGTTTGTTTAACGTTTGAATTATTGGTTCAAAAGGATTAGTTCAATTGAATCGAAAGAAGTACAATCTTAATCTGTCCTTTGTCTCATGTTTGTTTCACCAAATACATTTTAAAGGTTATATGAACCTTGGCTACTTCACTGATGAATACAAGCACAAACTTGATGAATATTTATGTCTGAAACAACGCAATATTAAAGATTCCTATTCCAAAAAAAGTTGGAACGCTGTGCAACCTAAATAAAAACAAAATGCAATGATCTGCAAATTCTTTTCAACCTATATTTAATTGAATACAGTACAAGACAAGTATGTTCAAAATGATCATTTATTATTTTTTTCTGTAAATGTACACTTTCTGAGTCGCAGCAGAAAATTCAAAGACATTTAAACAAGTGATAGTATCATGAAAGTATATTAAATATTTAACCAAACCTCATCTTGCAAGGCAGTCGGACTTGCAAGAACATGACATATGCAAGAATACGTCAAGCACATAGCTTGAAGCCTAGCCTTGAGGAGTTGGCTGCTGGAGGTTAGTCCTGAAGGTTTTTCTCAAAGGCAAACATCTTTTCGCTTCTGACTGGCTCCAGTAAGAGTTTGACTGTGTTATATAGTTTTATGAAATGATAAGGTTTGAGTTTGGTTGTGATAGATGATGACAGATTGCTCATCCAATCACAGGCCAACAGTAACTTCTCAGAAACTGTCTGGTGCAGTACACATAGAGGTAGCAATGTCACCGTCATGTCCATTGTCTTCTGAAAGCCTTTGAATCTTTCTGCTTGCATTCATTTAAGCAGATGATGAGTGAAAGCCGAATCAATAACCTTAAGAAAAGTATTCCTCCAATTATACATAAACTAATTAAGAGCTACTGAAAGTAACTTTTTATTGTGTGTGTATTTGTGCAGTGAAGCCAACACTAAGCGGTCCAGACATGAACGTATGGTAACATGGCCGACCCCCGGCGCTGTAACACTTGTAGAGGAGCACGCTAGCTTGCAGGTCCTTTTGTTCTGCTCCCATCAGCCCCAGCGGGTACCGGGCTCCAAGGGTCAAAGGACAATTTGGTCTTTTTAAAAAGTGGACCTTGTTTTCCAGATGACTGCCAATTAAAGACCCCCCTTCTTGTTATTTCCTGCCCCAGCTGACCTGACGGGGCTTTGCTGACAGAAAATACATGAATTATAATCACTGAACAGGGAAAAATGAAAAGGGAAAGAATAATAAAAACTACCATCATTAAGACACTTTATGTTGGTTTTTCCTTTAATGACACACAGTAGATTTGAAATTATTCATTACTCAGTAGAAATGAGACACATACATACTCAGAACGTTTCCTGATTTTAAACTAAGAAACCACATATGCTGGTAATTTAGGAGAAGAAGCTGATAACCACAAGTAACAACGTCCTGTTGTCAGAGGAAAAAAATGGTGAGGAAACATGAAACGATGATCATGAACCAGAATCCACTCACAACAACTTGTAAATCAAGACCAAGACAAGGCAGGGCGAGACTGTGTCAAGACCAGGATGGAGCTAATATGTATAGCTAATATTCACAAAATGTTTAGGGGTGAAAAGAAGTTTTGATATAGAGGCAACGTTAGCTTCTAGTATCCTTTACACTTAGCTCTCTTTAAAATGTTTCCTCTCCCATGGTGCCGATAAAAGTTTGATGCGGTCCCAGTCGTAAGTGTTGCACTGCAGAATTTAGATAGTGCTGTGTGTTATTTTGGATGCTGTTTTTCAGATGAACTATTTGTTACTGTGATGTGATGTCAGTCAAAGCGACTTAAACGATGAAACAACGTCTTGAACAGTCATGAAATAAAAACAGTTTTATATAAAAGTGAGTTTTTCGGAGACAGACAAGACTGAGTAAAATGCAGTCTTGACCAAGACCGAAGTATTGCAACACTGGCCTGATATTAGGCACAGCGGTGCGAACATCAGCATCCTTATAATGGCAATGCTAGGATTCAGTCTCTGGGTGTCAGACATATCTGCACCAAACTTCATGGCAATCCATCAAATAGTTGTGAGGATATTTAAGTAGAAGCTAAACATATCAGCCTTCTGGTGGTGTTAGATTTAAAGCCAGGGGAACACAAAAATCAGGAGGATTCATCCTCTGGGGACCATAAATGTATGTACAAAATATCATGTAAATCCATCCAGGAGTTGTTGAGATATTTCAGTCTGGACCACAGTGATGGATCGTACATAGCATCTATGTGTGCTGCTAGCAAGGTTGTTTTATTGATTGTTTCATCTGATTTTCATCTCTCTTTTTCTGAAATTATCTAAATAAAAAGATAAATCCCCACATTTTCCCCCCCTAAAAATAAAGACTGAAATGAAAATAACAAACCTTGTATGAATACTGGACACCATAACACAGACACACACACACACCTTCCCTGACATCCAGCCTTATGTTGTGCCTGGAGGAAGAACTGAGGGGGGCTGAAGGAGGTGGAGAGGAAAAGAGAAGAGTTATATGGCCGCATCCATAAAACAACACAAAGTCATCATCTCCGTCCCTTCTCACCCCTCAGGCTGTTCTGAAACTCGCCTTCCCCTCCTCTTTCTTTCCCTAGGTCCCCCACCTCTGATCTCTGAGCTTCATCTAGCTACTGTTTAATCCTCTGCCTGCTTGTCTTTTAGCCAGTGTGTCCTGTCGAGGTCACCACGACCATCAGCCAATGAATGCACTGGAATTTGTCTCTGAAACTTAACAGAGAGCTGAAGGGACACAACAATGGGCACATCAGTAACTCTGATTCAAATTTAAATGGTGTTGGATTGTTTCTTTAATGATCATAGACTTCCTGATGTTAGAAGTTGAGCTGGGTAGTTAATCAGCTACCGTAACAGCGGGTAGAAACAATGCTTTTAATTTTCGTTTTGTAAGCAGCACACTTGAAATCTTGCACGTTTCAGTTGTTGCTGTAAACTCCAAGCTAGATTATGTAAAATGGAAAAGCACTGTAAAGAAAAAAGTTAATTAATTTGCCTTTATTTTTAATAGACACATACCCATACTCCAATATGCGTATGTGTCTATACCATGTGTCTATACCATGTATGTGTCTATACAATACTCCATACCCAGAGCCTGTTTAGTTTGTGTTTTTTAATTTATATACATTTCTTAATAAAGTGATGCAAATCCTTTTGACAACAAACCAGATTCAAAAACAAACAAAAGCAAAAATAGAATAAAAACATGAAAAGGCACAGAGGACTTTCACTTCTACGTAATTTAAAATAGACTTGAATGGCAATGACGTAAATATAAAACAAAAAAATTTGAAAATTAAACATTTCGAAAATAATTTAAACAAAACAACAAACAAACATTAATACAATTGTGTTATATAAACCTTGTGGGAAGATGAGACAAATGATTGGTTGAAGTCGTGTGATGCCATTTAGCCCAACAAACTTCCTGTGATTCTCTGGCTCCACCTACTGAGGTTTCAATTAACCAATGAGATTATTACTGCCTCCGAGACACATTTGTCTAAGTAACACTGTGATGTGCCACATAAAGACCCAGACAGTGAGGACAGTGTTGTGGCCTGTGGAATGGCCTGTTGAATGTGAGAATGTGTAATGAACAAGAGGCATTCATTATAGATCACACACATCATTTATTCATCCGTCTGCTCTGTCTGTCTGTCTGTAAACACGCCTGTGATCCACAGTGTATGTGTCTGTTGCTATGTGATTCGGTGTGGTTGCTTTGATAGTTTATGTTCCGGCTTTTTTTTTTTTTTTTCCATGTGCGTGTGCACACATCTGGGTCACCTCTATGTGTTTGCCAGGTAATTCATAGGTAATCCAAACAGCAAGTACCCCAGAAGCCGTGTGTTTTTAGTGTTTTAAAGCAACAATATGCAATTTTTTATATCTTAAGATAAGAGCTTCAAAATCATTTTAATGCCACACTGACTTGTAATCATGTGGATGGTGTTTCTGTCATTTCCACTCTGCGCCCTGTACACCCATTTCTGCATTGAGTCCCAGGTACGATCACGTAGTAAGTACACTAAATACTCACTCAGTGTTAGCAAAGGAGGAGATTTTCATGGCCATAATGAGGGGAAGCCAGTTTGGATGCTGATGGGAAGCAGAGCCGATGTCATGAACCAGAGCTGGGCAAGCGGGCAATGCAGCGGGGGCTCAGAAGCTTCTGTAGACATGACAAAGACTAAGATGCCCAAGAGGACGCTGACGGAGGAAGCTAAGAAGAGAGAGAGTAACTGAGCAATAGACCACAGGATGAGGGTAAATCCGGGACTGACTTTTAGTTCTTGACAGGAGCTTTGTGAAATAAAAGGCTGAAAGACAGATGCTGAGTTGGGCTTCTTGCTGTTGGACTAATAAGCAATATGAACTGGCTGCCATGTCTTGTGTTGTTGCTCTTGCTTGATGTTTGGCTGTTACCTAAGTGGTCAACTTGCTAGTTGTAATACATGTGTACAGATGTTCGTTTACCACAGCTGTGTGAGTGATATGGCGCTGAAAATGGGAGCGCCAAATCACAAAAAAAAAAAAAAAAAATGTTGCTTTTCATCCAGCCTCTAAAGCAAACCATTAAAACATGAACAACCCACTATCCAGGTAAATAGGTCTGTAACTTTCTGCGTTCTCTGTTTTTCTATCAGTGCTCTCTTGTCTTAATGGCCTCTGAAATGCTGATATCAACAAAACGCATTAATGCTCTTGTGAGTGAGACAGCTTGATGAGTGCCGAGTGCAGATGATCTATGGATCAAATCTTAGGTAGTCTCTCTCCAAGACGGAAGGATGGTAATTTGTTGTGTTTTGACATGTGCAGATATCAATATGGTGCATTATGCCTGCGCCCTTTATTTCAGCCAAACACCAGGGAACATGAGAAAAAACTGGTTGTCCATATAAGTAAAGAAAAATGTAAAGAGGGAAATATGAAAAAAAAACAACAACACTTTTTACAGTCTTTAAAGACAGTCTCTAAAGGCAGTTTTACAGTCTTTAGCATGACGACATTAACTAATATTGACTTCCCGTAAAGAAGACGAGTTCAGTTCAGGATTCTTTCAACATAGTTACAAACATTTGGATGACCAATATTGAATCTGTGGGACAGAACAGACAGTCAGATATCAACATCAACATGAGCTTCTCCCTGTATTGTGCTTTATCTCAATGGAAATAATAATAATAATAAAAATACAACACATTTACTCAACCAACAGACAAGATCTATGGAATATCACTGCCTCCTAAAATGACTCATTTGAGCGTTTTTGATCCGTCACAGCAGAACGACATTGTTTGTCAGTGCCATACAAAAGAGAGCTGACTATTAAATCATTAAATATTAATATTAATAAAAAGTTATAGAAAAGACGAGAGAAGAATGGGAGAGAAGATACAGCTAAAACTGTAAAAAATTGGCAGCTGTGGTTCCAGAATTTTACCGTAATAAACGGTAAAACATTTTCTAATCTTTGTCACAGTAAAAGGATATTAGATATTAAATACAGTATTATATACAAGTGTTAAGGTTTTTATCATCAAAAGAAACACTCTTGCTATACCATAGAGGTTTTGCCATTCAATATTGACAGTGTTTTAGTGTAAAATCAATAGTCTGTCACATAGAATACCTCTTTATGTATAAATTCTCTTAAAATCTTAAAATTTTGCCATTCAGCTAAGACTTTAAAAAAAATCAGCTGTTGAATGTTCATTAATGTTGTCACAGCTTTATATGAAGAATTACAGCAAGCAGTAAAATCACTGACACGTCTCCATTATTAATAAAAAGTAATTAATGTCAGTTTTTGGAGCTTTCCATTGGAAATCATCTGGTAATAGTGCTCGTTGTGCTAAAGGACTCTAGTATCTTCATTGTGGAGAAGCAGGCAACCAAACGCATTTGTCTACTGGTGAATGGCGGGACTTGATGAGCACAGAGTACTGATGTTGTGTACTTCGGCCTCTAAGATGGGATGGTAATTTGCTACCTTTTGACATGTCGGATATCAATATGGTGCATTATGCTCTTGCACTTCATTTCATCCACGTACTCATGGGAATAAGAGTAGAAAACTGCTTAGAGCGTGTGATAGAAAAATCGACAGTTCACTTGAATCCTTGTTTTTCTTTGCTGACATGAAAAAGGTCTGCTTAAGAAGGAAGCTCTCATGGGATTTTTGTACATATTTGTGCGAAAAGGAAGGTTGATTCTTTGGACTTTTGTGCGAATGTATGGATGAGTAATGAAACCATTACACAAACTCCATCCTAACAAAAAACAAAATAATTTTACTAATTAATAAAGTTAGAGATCTTTTTTCTGTTCTGGTCCATCACATTCCAAAAACAACTTTAAAAGCCAGGATATCTTTCTGAGTTTATTGCAGAACCATCGTGCATTAAATCATTAGGCTTATTAGAGATTTCTTTTAAAGTCACAAATGAATTTACACTGCTCAAGCTGCCTTTTCTGATACAAAATACATTTAATGTAACTCAGCTCTCTATTCTCTATTTTCTTTCATGTTTGTGCCAACAGCTCATTGGTATTTTAACAGTGCACCTCCTGGAAGTGACTTGTCAATGAACTCTTACCCGCTCCATCATGTTCACCACCTCTTCAGATCTTTAATTTAAGATATACACGCTGTTCTGGCTTCAAAACCAAGCCTGGCACAAGTGTGGCATTCATGAGCTGCAGCTGTCAGTGACACCAACTAGCTGTATGTCACCACAGAGTAACAAGATAGCATGCAGTCCCTTTGCATAGCTGATCCTTTGGCCCATGTGCCATATGCTCTCCTACGGCTCCAGGTAAAGCTTAACCAGAAAGACTGTTGTATGTGGCGCAGGTTCTTATTTCCAAAGTGTTTACCCCAGAATGACCTGGTAGAGAGGTAGTTAAGTTAAAATGACAACTGTTTTGTGTCTTTTAGGCATGTGAGAATAATCCAAATCTGGAGATCCACCCATTTGAATTGTCATTGCCCCTATTTACATTACGATTCTGCAGGCTTAAAATGTTTTCATGACTATGGGACCAAGCCAAACTGCTGATGGTGCACCTTTCAAAAGTACTGTAAAAGATTATTTTGGAGTGTTTATGGGTGAAAAGCTCAAGGGAAAGAAATAAGTTCAATAACAAATGTCAATGTTCAGTTTCTGCTGCAGACAAAGTCTTAAATTTCATCGTGAATCCTGATGACCTAACTATAGATATTAAATGAGAGAATCGGATGGAAAACATTTTTAAAGGAATACTGAATAAATACTTATTATACTCATTTCACGTCGCTTCAATTCATAATTTATCTTAATAGGACAGATTTTATAAGCATTTTAGATTAATTATCTCTAGTTCAACTTTCCAAGGAATAGTGTTAGGCTAACCCTAACCCTAACAGGTAACATGTTCAGTTAATAACAATAAAATAAAGCTAATAAAATGAACACATTTGTTTAGATTTGATTACTGTAGATAAACAACAATCAAGGACTATGGGAATAAAAAGAGACCAAATTCATATTTCAATTCATAAGATCTGTTTGTAAAAAGGGATTTCAGTGAGGTGAATGCAACATGTAATATAATCCTTTACACCCAGATGACACTGAGAGCCAGTAAAGCTGTCAAACAAACAATCAATACCTTCCTACGTTCAATGATGAGCCTTCCATTATCACCATAACAACCCTCATCACCATAACAACCCATCAGCATCCAAGCTCCTCATCCGATCAATGTGACTCTTTCCACAAATCTCCTCCTCAATACTGTCATCTATTCAATTAATAATTCAGACATTTGATTGGCAGATGAGGATCAATTAACCAATTAAAGGGTCTTACACAGCGTTGGGGTTTTGTCCAGGTTTTGGTATTTTCTCTGTGGAAACCATTGATGCTGGAGCTGGTTTTGATTGACGGGCCACAGCGTAGCCATCACACTTGTCACCTCAGGGCATAAACCGAATGGTCCATGTGATCAGAAGTCGATCTGCCAATCTGCCATCTCGCATTCACCGTAATTGTGAGTTTGCTTCTGTGGAGTCCACAAGTGACAGAAGTTACATTCGTAAATGAGAACAGCGATGCCCTTGTGGAGTAAAAGGTAAACAACTCTCGATTTCTTCAATCTCTCCTTTCTCTCCATTCGAAGTTGAACTCAAGTCGAAGTGCCGAAAAGTTGTATAAATTGATCGTGATGCTTGAGTCTGTGTCAACCCTGGTTGTAGAAGTCAACAAATACTTCAAAATGCAAGTACAAGTACTCATATAGAGAGGTCCACAGGTTCCTCTGCTGAAACTTCTACTTCAGTGTAAAAGTATCATAAAGTCTGCCGTTAAATGAAGAGTTTCAAATTTCCAGTTTGACTGAAACAAAGGGAGGAAAGGAAATGTTGTCAATGATTTTTTTATCCATGACGAAAACGAAATAATGGCATGCTAAAAGTAGATCTTTAATAATAAATCTGAATATTATTTATAATATTTTCTCTCAATAAGTACAGGAAAACAGAGATAAAATGATTGAATGAATTTTTTAAGACTTACACCCACCAGCAATGTTACAAAAGCCAAACTGCAAAAATATCTGTTAATCAACGACCCAAACCTAACCCACGAACGCCAACTTACTGCATTATGAAAACACAATAGACCTTTTTCACAGCAGCCATTTTGACATGAAGTAGTAGGTAAACACGGGTGTTTCCAATTACAGTATACTAATTAAGGTTCCATTCAGGGTGCTGCTGTGGTGCATTGTGACTCACTATGGAATTGAACCTTAATTAGTGTGAAAACACCTGTGTTGACCTCTTTTCTTAGAAATTTGAGACATTTGACTGCATTACCTGACAAATTGTTCCAAAAGTGTGTTTTTATTGTTGAATAGAAGCAAAACAAGTAACCCTTCATTAAAGACAAGCAAGAAAAAAAACATTTGACTAAAAGTTCTCTAAAATAACTTTTTGTTGACTAAAATTGAGAATGTTTTCAGTTGTCTACTCATAAATGTGACTAAAATGTCAACAAGTATTTTCTTCTCCGGGAACACAACAAGGAGGAACCTGGAAATTTCGCAGCTTAGACAAAAGCATTACTGTTAACACATAACAATATATTCATGACAGGAAGTGCAAAATTTAGCTGTGTAAAGTCAGGCTGAGTTTTAAAGATTTAAAAGAGAGAGACAGAAGAGATAGTGAGAGACTGAATGGGTAAATAAATGGGTTAGTCATAATCGAATGGGTGAGCAAATCAAAAAGAGAGAGAGAGGGTTCATTTCAAGTTTGAGAGAGCAGTTAAGTAAGTTAGAAATGAAGGAGTGCAGTTGGTGAAGAAAGAAAAAGGTGCAATTTCCTGCATACAAAGAACATGATCCAGGGTTTTGTAGATGTTCATGTCTGGTAATAGGGTTAAATCTGAGATGACAACAACAACTTTCTCCTCCTCCAACTGATGGTGCTTCTCTTTTTATTCTCTGTCTTGACTCTTCACTCCTCCACCCCAGATTTCTCTCTCTCTCTCTCTCTCTCTCTCTCTCTCTCTCTCTCTTTCTCTCTCTCTCTCTCTCTCTCTGTACCTTGCTTTGGATGTCATTAAATATTCACAGCTCCATTCTGGGCTAATTGTCCTCAACATGGCAAGGAGCAGTGGAATGAAATTAACCCATTAGCCAGAAACCGCTTTCATCAGAGCAGCGGGTTCAGGAAGTGTGTGTGTGTGTGTGTGTGTGTGTGTGTGTGTGTGTGTGTGTGTGTGAGGCTTTCTGTTCTGACATAACACTCACACAAGTACATGCACATAAAGCATGCTAAACAGATGCATCACTCCAGATGTCATCATTCTGGGACTTTGAGACTGAAGGCAGGTGTGTTTGTTTTTCAGCGTTCTTCATTTCTTTGTATTTTCTTTCTTTAGAGTCATTTTGTCAACGCTGTTAGAAAATTTTTGTATTTTGTACCACTTGTACCATTTTTTGTGGTCTCTTCTCTCCTTCCTTTTCTCTTTCCCTGTATTATTTTCTTTTAATCGAGCATTTAATTTATAAGAGCAGCATTTTTTTTTAAGAATTCAAGAAATAATTTTATTTCAACATAAATATCTGTATTATACTTCCATTCACATCCATGGCAGATTAAACATTTTGCTGGCTCTAAACTATAGAGCTGTCAGGTGTTTTATTCACTACATGAATATCATGGACAAGTCAGATTCATCTTTAAACGTTGTTCTGTACTCAAAATACAAGTGTAGGGAGATGAAGTGAGAGTCTGTTGCAATAACAGTAGAAAAGCATATAAAAATGCGCGAAAGAGCCACAGGTTGGATTCGAACCCTGGGCCGCTGCGGCAAGGACTGAGCCTTTGTACATGGGGTGGCTGCTCTACCAACTGAGCTAAATGACACCCCAACATGATATATTATCAATATGATTATGATATTTTAAATTTCCTAAATATCACAATAATCATCAGTAAAGGTATACCATGACAGCACTATGCATTGTCTGGAGAAATTCAGAAAACAACCCTAAATCCAGTGTCTCTAATTATTATTATTATTATTATTATTATTATTATTATTATTATTTGATTACTGGATTTATAGATTTTCTTTTTGTTTCATTAAGAAATCACCTAATAAAATATTCTTTTACAAATCACATACAGTATCAGTATCTGCATCTTTCCAGATTTGCACAGCTTTCTCTTCACTGTGAAGCTAATGTATGTAAGTGAGTTGCTGCTTCCTTCCCTTTTCCTTCCTTCCCTCCTTTCTTAAATTCCTTCTCTTTTTGATTGGCTCTTTGCAGATTTGTATGTCCTTCCTTCCCTTCATCCTTATCCCCGTCTTTATCTTTTTGTCTTTCTTTCTTATCTTTCTTGGTCACCGAGAGCCCCTCTCACAGCTTAGGTCAATAGTGCTCTATTGAATGTATTGACAGGGTAAAGTGGTCCTACTTAACAGTGCAGAGAGCCTCGCGCTCATGACAGTCTCCAGAGGCAAAGGACAGGGTGGAAGGGAGGAAGGGAGGTTGAGGGGGACGCGGCAGGAAGGATAAATTAAAACAGATTGTGCCGATTTTGGATGGTTGATTATAATTTTAAAATCATACAGACACCATTAAAAAAAAACAATCTTTTGTTGATTTTGAATTTGAGCATCCAAAACACAAGTTAACTCAGATAAATGTTTGAAAAAGATCAATTTAGGACACTGCAAGAAGGTAAGACAAGTCAAAATATATTTACATTTCAAAATTCTAACAAGAAATACTCATTTGCAACTTGGCAAAGATGGTGAGTTAACTTCAGCCACCTCTGGGACCGAGCTGCAACCTGTCGGCTAATTAAGACGCTGCCTGATTTCTGCCTCATTAGTGGTAATTTCTCTTCCCCTCCCTCCTTTTGTTTATTCTCCATTCTCTTCTCTTTTTCCATTTCTGCCTCCCCCTTAAAAAAAAAAACAAAAAAAAAACACCTCCCCCATTTGTTTGTTTTCCTCGTTCCACTGCATCTGTCGCGATAGAGAAATTAAATTTGATAAACGAGTCGATCTTTAAATATTAATTATGTATTAATTACATTCGCAAGGCAAAACAAACCTTGCTTAATGATTTATGAGGATCAGTCCCACTTTACTCCCGATTTCATTGTCCAATGAGAATCAGGAGAGAGGAGGGAAATGGAAGTGCTGGTAAATTGAAACAATGAAACAAAATGTGATTAGAGAGCAAGCGAGAGATTGTGACGCTGCGTGTGTGTTTTCATGCTTAAAAGAGTGAGATTTAATGACATTCAGGCCGTGGAAAAGCCCTTTAGAAATCAACACAAGGACCAATTCATTGTATATGAAATGAAATGAAGAAAGGAAGAGTGACAAAAGAGAATGAGGTTCAATTTGTTATCACTTTTTGGTCATGTTTGACCTTTGACCTGACTCATCTCCAGTCTTGAGTTACATTCCATGTGGAGCTCTATGACCTGTGACCTCACTGTGATCTTGGGCTTATTCATTTCCACTCTGACTTGTTGACTTGAAGGTCAGTCAATCCAGAGCATTTCAAGAACTTTGAATTTGTCCTTAAGTACAGTCCCAAAAACCATCAAATGCTATGATGAAACTGGCTCTCATGAAGTAAAGGAAGACCAAGAGTTATATTAGACCAGTAGAAATCTGGACATTGGTCTGCTGAGTCAGATTCCAGAGTTTTGGTTCCAACTGCCTTATCTTTGTGAGACGTAGAGAAGGTGAATGGGTGGTATCTACATGTGTGGTTCCCACCCCGAAGCATAGAGGAGGAGGTAGAATTTAACCAGCAAGTCTTTCAGCAAGACAACGACCCCAAACACACCTCCAGGCTATGTAACAGCTCCACAGCCACCCGACATACACTCATCTGACATGGTTTGGGATGAGTTGGACCACAGAGTGAATGAAAAGCAGCCAACATTACTGTATTTACCAAGCATTATTTCCTAGTTTTGATGTGTTGCACTGAAGGCAAACAGAAAACACTCCGTGTTTTTATTCTGTCTTTCATACTCATTTGCTCGCAGACGTTCAACAAACGCTCCTGATGTGTTTTATTTTCTTTGAAAAGGTACTTTTCTATGCCGCAGGTAAGAGTAAAACTGTTGAAATAAAGCAGGTCTATTGTACTGAGGTACAAATACTCCCAAAATTCCCTTAACACGCTCTGTACACACAGCATGCACAATTGCTCACATACACACTACCAACCAAACATAACCAGTTCATATGCAAGTTTCTCTCTCTCTCTCTCTCTCTCTCTCTCTCTCTCTCTCTCTCTCTCTCTCTTTTACACACACTTATCACCTGTTCCCATGATAGTTTCAGTCTCTTGGGTGACCTCCCCACACACACACACACACACACACACACACAAACACACACTGAGCCTCCCAACTCTAATAAATATTTCAAAGGGGGAATGTTTAGTAAACAAAGGTGTGTGTGTGTGTGTGTGTGTGTGTTGTACTGGAGTTTCTGAGGGATGCCGAGAAGAGGTGTCATATTTGCCTTCTCTCTCTCTCTCTCTCTCTCTCTCTCTCTCTCTCTCTCTCTCTCTCACTTCTTCTTCTTCTTCTTCTTCTTCTTCTTCACCTCCTCTCTTCCTCTCCTCTCTGAAATTCGACCTTGTTGTCGTGCTCTTTTAACCAAACAAACACTGACCACTGCTGCGTCCTGTGTGGAGTCCAGATGAGGAGGAGGAGGAGGAGGAGAGAGGTCCGACCCACAAACCACAGCTTGCTGCATTACGTACACAGAGTAAATGTGCATTTCCTCGTGAATCTATTAAAGTGTGTGTGTGTGTGTGTGTGTGTGTGTGTGTGTGTGTGTGCATGTGTTCTCCGCATTGTCATGTGGGAAGGTCATTCCAATCTAAATGAGCCACTTGGGTTTTAATGCAGCTTTGTTTTGATTTTCATGTTTTATAGGATATTTTGTTGTGCTAAGATTTTTGCATATTCTAAAACTCAAGAGTGTAGAGCAGTGGAGGTACAAAACAATCTTTTCAACCACTGAAAATAGAATAAATAAGAGCACATAAAAGTTACTAAAGTTCCAAAACAATCGTAATCTACATGAATGCAGAATCTGTAGGTGTGGGACGAAGATGTCGGCATCGAAGGCGTTCTACTTTCTGTTTTTTGTACTGATCAATCACACTTGAGTGGGATACTTTTGGCTGCATGCACATAAATATTAAAATAATAAAATATAATAACTTCATAGAAAGCATCAGAATTGCTGCTTGAATGCTCCCACGAGTGGGCGTGGCTGAAGATTTTGACACCTGATTTTGACACCTAATTTCATAAAATTGTCAATATATTTAATCATCAAATTTAGCTGGGTGGTTAATAACTCTTTCTTCTTTGGTCTGACAAACTCAGAGAACATATTTATTCTTACTTTACACAGACTCTAAGGGTTATGCTCCTCCCACTGGAGTTGAACTCCTCCAATAAGATCGCTCCTGTATCCAGAACACCTCTGAGAATTAAAACTCACCGGCAACAACATTAACTATGCGTATTGATTTTATGTGTCTAAATCCATGTTTATGTATTTCCTCCTGTGTTTGTGCATACAAGTCTATATGTGCCTCTGTGTGTGTGCCGCAAACACCACACTGCTGAGTGTGTGACATGAGAAACCCCAACTCCCCACAGCAGAGGCAGAAATTATCATACCGCAGCTCACAGCTCTGAGTAAATAAAACATTAAAGTCTCACAAATTTAGCTCACAAATTTGGAGAGTGGGAAAAATTTAAAGTGCTTAATACTTAATACACACTTTACAGTATGTTCTGCCGTATCAATATGTAATGAGGCCTAACTGCAAATCCGTTAATCCAGATTTGCTCCTGTATAGTGAAGATATAAAGTGCATGTATGAAAGTGAGTATGAAGCCCTGACAGTTTATTTTCATTTAAATGTTTCTCAACAATGAGAAAAATTAGTTGAGTTGGCTCATTGCACTTTGTAATCTAATAAAATTTGTATTATTATGTTATTATGTTGATATCAAAGTGCATGGCCACCATCGGACCTTATTTTGGGAAAATGTATGATACTCAATGCTGAGAAACAAATAAAAATCCACCAATAAACCAATGAAGTACAATTGTCACATAAGTCAAAATGAAATATATACATATAATCTTAAAAAATGCCAACATACTTGCTAAGTGTTCATGTATAAGAGGTTCACCCCTCACCTCTCACCTCTTTCCTCCTTCTAATCAAATGTTTTGAAGCTAATGTAAATTTTGTGCATATTAACAAAGAGTATATTAATTTATTAGGCACTATGGATTAAATTGTGGCCACAGGGCCAAACAATGTAAAGAAACAAAGATTGAAGAAAGACAATTATGAACGCAGAGGGAGGAGAAGACAAAAAGGCAGCATCAGCGGTATGACTGTATGTGTGTGTGTGTGGAGGGGTTACAGCTAAGTAGATAGGTGACAGCAGTGAGAGCAGGAATTGTGAAACTGTAGCTGACCCCGAGCTGCTGACAGGGGCCCACACAGGACGAGAGAGAGGGAGGATAGGGGAGGAGACCTTGGAGGTGGGTGGGGTGGGGGGTTTTGGGCGGGTAGTTGTAATGTAGCAAGTGGAGGTCGAGGAGAGAGGGTGAGAGACTTGAGAAAAGCCTGGGGCTGGTAAACGCTGAGAGGGAGGGTGAATGGATCCTGTAGGGTGGCTGGAAATGGCTTGAGGTGAAAAAGACGAATATTGAAAAGCAGTTCTACTTTTCTCCAGATTTTAGGAGAAACATGATTATTATGTATCGTCTATCTCAATGTTTGAACATCAGTCAGCTTCCAGCTTTGGAATTCAATATAATTATATCAAGTACTCACTGTGAATGATGGATTATGATCCTCTGATTTTTGTTTTTCTTTCACTTTTCCTAATCTAAAAAAGATATCTTAATTGTTTTACATTAGAGATCCTGCAAAACAAATATAAATATAAATATAAAAATATGAATGAAGACACAGATTATCCATATAATTAATAATGTTGTGATCTTAGTGAAAAGAGCATCAAATATTTAGGCTGATCCGACATCTTCACATACTTCACATACTTCACTTTGATACCATTAAAAAAGAGAAATTACATTCTATTCAGAGATCTTACCCTAAATCCTAAATGAATGATTGATGAACTGAAAATCTAAAATCATATGATGTAATATGTTATATAATATATATATAACATGTCTGTTGATATAAATAAGTTTCAGTCTGACTCAGTGCAAGAATTGCCGATATCGTAAATACAACAAAGTACCGCCACGTCCACGTCCTTCAAACTTAACAGTGAAATGTTTGTAACTGCATCCCAAAGTTTTCTGATCTGATGCCGCTATTAAACATCATTTATCAGTGTGTCATCAGTGTGTCGTTTATCTGGGGAGGACATTATCAAACCCATGCAAACTTTTCCTGGAGAATCTACAAATGCTCCAGCGTCTAAACTCGAATCAAATTAAAAAAAAAAAAAAAAGACATTCTGCTGCAGCACACGCCTGAAAAAGGCTACATGGAACCTCACTAGTTGTCATGAAGGCTAAAAGTGGTGGTGGTGGTGGTTTGGGGTTAGGAGAGGCGGGGGTGGGGGGTGGGGAGAGGGAGGGAGGAGGGCTGGCCCACTGAGGATAATGGGAGCAATGGGAGCAGCCCAGGCAGCATATGGCCAGGCTGGGCTGCCTGCTGGTGCACCAGCTGTGAAACTGGTGGCTGAGATCACACAACCACTAAAGAACCCATCATCCCTCCCTCCCAACCTCCCTCGCTCCCTTTCATGTGAGTTCACTTCAGTGTACTTTATTTCCATCTTTGGTGGAACAATAAATGATAATTAATTTTTTTTTTTTTTTTTTTTTACAAGAGAAGTTGATCTTAATACTTTTACTCAGTCATTGAAGGTCGCCTCCTGTGTGGTGTTTGTAGCCGTCTTTATGATTTTTATGCAGGATATTTGAGATACTACATGTAGTTTTGATACTATTTTCATTTTTTTCATATATATTGCTCTTGTTCTGATAACTTACAGAATGTCTAGCCTTTTACCATTGTATGTACTTTGTTTGTTACATTGTGGCTCTTTTTTTTGTGTGTGTGTCATCTGTGTGACCTGTTTGACTTGTGTCGCTTTTGTTTTTTTTTTTTTGTTTTTTTTTTTACTGTGTATGGGCGACCAAACCAGTTCCTCCTTTGGAGATAAATGATGTTATCTCTCCCTCTCCCTCTGTTGGCGAGCTGGCCACACGCGGTGAACGCTGGCACAACTTTGCTGCAAAAGACGGGGAGCAGTAGTTGTCGTCCGGTGCAAAAGTAGATTATAAAATCCAGATTATAAAATGAATATGAGCTTTAAGCAGTCAAATCTATAATTCACTCTTTGTGTTAGTTGGGTTTCCATCCACCTGTTTTGCGTGTTTTCAATTTGCGCATAGAGAAAATGAGTGATCACTTTACACATGGCTGAGGTGGCAAAGTTGGTGTATTAATAAAAAGAAAACACGACAAAGTGCTATGGAGACAGACTTAGAGAATAAATCATGACGTACATAAAGCATGTGACTAAAACATCCACTGAAGAGATTTAAAAAAAGAAAAAAACACCTGCAATGTTTCCGTGTGTTTGAGATTTGACTGCTTCTCATTTATTTCCATCATCCTGTTAAACCCTCCTTTTCTACAATGATTCAATGGCAACCAAGTGCAGAATTAACTCCAGCAGCTGTTTATTGCATGAAGGCAGTGGATGGAAATGTGCTAAATTCAGTGAACATGCGGTTGGAACATTTGGATGGAAATCTACAGTGTTTCCTTGCTGATTGTTTCTGGGGATGTGTGTGAGTTTAATTACCTTAGTAAGAGAACTATTTTTACCTGAATGTTATTCCTGGCACTGTGTCAAAAGCTTTGAAACAGCCTTTAAAAAACATCATTTGACTAGATTAGATCAAACAGAACTTTATCGTTATGATGTTGCAAGGCAAAGTTCAAAGAAAAGTCAAAACTTGGTAGTATGGGGGTGGTGTTTAGCTCAGTTGGTAGAGCAACTGCCCCATGTACAAAGGTTCAGTCCTTGCCGTGGCGGCCCAGGGTTCGAATCCGACCTGTGGCTTTTTCCTGCATGTCATTCCCCATCTTTCTGTCTCTCCCCACATTCCTGTCACTCTTCAAGCTGTATCTATCAAATAAAGCTCAAAAAAATATCTTTGTATGTAGGTAATATGTAGCAGATAGGGCTGCTGGGAGCACAGTGAGTTGACAGGAAGAAGATGCCCATTTGAATTGGATAAATCAGAGAGCCGAGCCCTCAGAACTCCACCTGAACTTCAAAATACTGTAAGAAACTGGGGGGTCAGGCCACAGTCGTCGTTCTGTGAAAACAATAGTTGCATGAAAAAGAGTTCACTTTTTGGTCATTATGAACAGAGAGGGGAGTGTCTGGGGGGGGGGTGTGTGTGGGGGGGGGGGGGGGAATTACAGCAACAAAGAACTCTTTCAATGTACATACTATGTCATGTGACAGATACACACACATACACACACATACACACCACCCAGGCTGCTCCCATTCGTTCCCTCAGCTAACCTTTATTTAAATGACAGCTCTTAACAGGCCGATCCCTCCAACCACCACTCTGCTCTCTCTCTTTTGCGCTCTCTCAGTGTGTCTCTGCCTCGTATGCCCCCAGGCAGCTCCTAATGCATAGGGACAGGAGGTTGATGGGAGTGCGTGTGTGTGTGTGTGTGTGTGTGTGTGTGTGTGTGAGTATAGAAACATGACTCACGAATCGGGTGTGTCATTTAGCATAAAAGCATCTCCCTTTCTTTTTCTGTTTTTGAATCTCCCTATTTTTGTGTTATTCATCCTCCTCCTCCTTTTTTTATCCTCCCTTCCTCCTCCTTCTCTTCCCCTCCATACCTCTGCTCCCCCATTATTCCTCCTTTCCTTGCATTCTTCCCAATTTGTCCTTCCATCGTCGTTTCCTCTTCTTCTGTCTCCTCCCTCCTGTTCTCCCCTGCCACACACACACTCCTCCCTTCACCTCCTCTCTCTACGCTCCTTTATGTCTCTATGAGGAGCGATCAGGGCTCATGGTAAAGATGATGCAATATGGATGAGGCCGTCTCAAAAGGCATCAAACAGGCAGCAGAGCATCCGAGGGACCGACATCACATGCGCTCAGAGAGACGCTTAGAGACGTTTTTCGCCGGTCGCTTTCATCCCTTGTTCTTTCCTTTTCCACCCACCCATCCCATGGCCTAGCTCTTTCTTTATATCTGGTCCTCTGTGTGCAGTTAGTGTGTGTTTGTTTCTGTTTGAACATATAGATGTGTGTTTGGCTTTTAAGTGACATGATGCACACTGCGGCAGCCATATTGGTGGTCTTGGAGCTCTTTGGAGAAAAGCTTTTTTTTTTAACCTTTTGACCCCATTTACAGATGACTGCAAATTCTCAATATGATCACAAACTCTTAGTGATGAATTTCCTAACACAAGTGTATGAGCACAGCTGCACATGAGTTAATATGAACAACATGATGCTGTATATTTATGCCCTATACCTGTCTGGAAAGCAAAATGGAGCACCCAAACCAGCTCTGGATGGAACATTTGATACATTCAGTGTGATTTAAATAAGAAACAAACACTTAAACAACTCAGTAAATGACAGGAAGTGAAAAGAAGAATGACGGACAAAATAAAAAACAGAAGAAAATTTAATAACCAAAGTAAAATTAAATAAATGTCACAGTGCAGATCTGAAAAAAACAGGCTAAAGTTAAACAGAAAGTGCGTGTAACTAAGCATCACATATTAGTTAATGTAACCAATAAACACATTGAAGAATTGCATTCACACACTCTTCTTCTCCTAAAAAAAGGAAACTTGCTATGCAGGAAATATTGCCAGAAAAAAACTGCAATGTTTAAAGCTTGTAGAAATGTTTTCCTGCTGTCATTCAATGTCTGAAAACACTGCTGCAAATGTTACACCAGTTTCTTTCTTAAAAGAGACACACACAACTGTCCATAATCCTCAATCCATACATCATTTATACATATTTTCATTTCTAGATAGACTGTACACTCTGTTTTCACACTACATGCTTTCAAATGGTGTAAATCTGTCACTGAGAGCTTTAGGAGAAGCGCTAACCCTGGCAGTGTTGGTGAATGTCAGAACAAACAACAGAAGAGAAAACTACTGAAATATATCTTATATATTTCTTATAAATTAACATACGATTTACACACAGCACTTCATATTTTATGAAGAATCCTGTATAGCTTCCTTTCTTAAAGTGCCCGTCATTCCTGAACTTCACAGATGGTAAAACATGAATGAAAACAACATTAAATACACAACTTTAAATATTCATACTCTCTCTCATGGGAAGTTATTGTCTTGTGGCTGCAGCTTTGTCAAATCATGTCTTAATAGAGACATGTCTGTCATGACTTGGACACTTTATTTGAAAGATTTCCACTGAATGTTGAACTTTGTCATCTTTGAGCATCAGCTGTACAGGTGCACCATTGGTTGTGATGCTAGCTCTGCTAGCTCTGCTAACAGCTTACAGCTAACAGCTGTGATGCGTTTAATATACTGAAACAAAAGTATGATTAAAACTGGCAGCTATAAAGCAGTGGTAAAAAGATATTAGTACTGCTAATTTTATGGTTAAAGTTGGTGTTTTATTCCATATTTTATGTTTTTTACACATCAAAAGAAACAATGTTTTAACATATATGAATGCTGTATAAAATGAAGGTTTTGCCTTGAAATATTACAGTGTTTTACTGTACAATAAACAGTCTCTAATATAAAATACTACTCAGTAATGTATAAATCCCCTTAAATGCTGTATAAATAAAGGGTTTCTCAGGAAATGTGACTGTGTTTTACTGGCTACAACTAATGACTATTTTTATGAACTGATCAATCTTTTGGTCCATAAAACATCAGAAAATAGTGAAAAGTGTCTCAACGTATAACCTGTTTCCAACCTTAACCCAAGATCTTCAGTTTAGAGAAAAGGGAGGAAAGCAAGATTACTTTGATGCTGAATCAATTATCAAAATACTTTGATTATTATTTTTTCTGCTGATTGATTAGACGACTAGTCGTTGCCACTTTATTGGTCAGTGCATGATGAGGCATGAAGCTTGACATTTCCCAGTGAAAATGCAGAATAATCAATGGGAATCTACAGAGGATTCACTCAAGTCAAGACAGCTTTATTTGTAGTAGACAGTAGTACACTCAAAATGCATCGAAATAAAAAGCTATATGTAAAAGTAAAGAATAAAAAAACTACATACAAATAAGATTATCATAATTACAATAAAAAGGAATAATATAAGATGTTATTATTATTATCATTAAAAAGAGAACAATAACAACAATAATACTGATTTTAAAATACGGGTTTTACTGGTTAACCACAGATGTTAAACCAAAAACTAAAAGCTAGCATTCGTGGTAATGGTATATTAAAATACAAGTTAGCAAATATACAATATGTTCAGTCTGCTAACATCACACAAACTGATCAGAGATGAGACAGTTCCCAGTGAATACCTATATACACACAAATGCGTTAAATGGTTTGCACATCTGTTGATTTCCGCCAGAGCTCGTAAATAAGAAATCGCTCTTGTACAACTTAAATTAAGGTCAAGTAAAAACATAAAAAATGCATCCCCTCTTCAATGGAAGACTGTCAGGGCGGCCAACAAAGGTGATAGTTTATTCTGGAAGGCAGAAGAATTATTTATGATGATGTTGCACTTCAAGGGGTCTGCCAATCAATAACATGTGGCCTTAATCACCCTGACAAAGTTGTATAAAAACCCCTCCACACGCACACACACGCGCACACACACACACACAAAGAGCGACATCTCCCCATAGTCTTAAGCATCCACCAAATGCTACCGTACAAGGGATAGCTATCATCGCAGCATCAAGTATTAATCATGTTTTAGAGAGGGAGAGAGGGGAGGAAGGAAACCCCGTCCAACTGCACCGTCCCACCAGAGAGACGGGGAGAAACTGAGGAGTCCCAATCCACTATTCAACAGAGAGAGAGAGAGGTTTTGTTGAGTAAACATGTGCGGCTAATAAGGAAGTCAGCCCATTGACTTACACAGTAATAATTCAGCTAAAGACAAAGCAGTACAGTGCAGTAACCAGGTGATCTTTAATCAAAGTTAAATGACAATCTAGAAAAGTTTAAATTTGTCACAAGAACTTGATTGGCTTATTATTCAGGTTGCTCCAGCTCCTTCAAAATAAAGACGAAGTTAGCTTAGTTTGCTGAAACTCTAAGCTAGATAAGCCTTAAGTTGAAATCAATATATTGGCAGGTGAAGGCGGACATTTTAACATTGTAGGAAACAAATATTCAAGAAATAATGGGATGGATTAGCATAAGAGAAATTATACCAACCTCTCCCATAAGGTATAAAAATAGGGAGAGGGGAGTACAATACAATCTGGAGTTTAGAGGTCCACTCAGTCAAAATAAACTATAACCAGATACATTTTGTGTAACTCAACACAGAGATATAGGCACATATAACCTAGTTTCACTCCTGAAGGTGAGATTTAAGACCGCAAGGAAGGATGAAGTTGATGAGAAAGGATGTGACTTTGTCTATAAACCCGTAATTACCGGGGTGAAAAACTAAAAAAGAGGCAGAAATCTACCATTTGAATAATTGAAAAATAGGTAAGTGTTTAATAATTAACTGGTACAAATGAAGCGAGGAGGGGAGTGATAAATGTTTTAAACACAGAGAGAGAACTCTCTAACTGACCGCTGACCTTTTGGACGGACACAGCTAAGCTAGGATAAGCTACACTAAGCTAAGCTAAGCAGAGCTAAGCTAAATAACAGCAATTGATTCAGAGACAACAAGAAAAAGACTACACTCCTTTCTCTAATCCAACAACTGTGTGCAACTGTAAAAGTGTTTCTAATCCCTGTATTTCCCCAAACCCTGTTCTTTCACTCTCTACCTTCTCAGTGGGCAGCACTGTGGACTCACAGCAAGAAGGTCTTGGGTTTGTCCAAGTCCCTTCCATGCTGGCACGTAAATCCCCATTTTCAAGTGGCTGTCCACCAACCATTGAAGACATGCAGGTGAATACTTCCACTTAACTAATTCTTCTTTGGATTTTTCAGGAACTTTGAGGATGATGACCCCAATCATCCCACGGTACACGACCACCAACCAAGCTTCAGCTCCAGTTCATCCTCTGGCAATCGACCCCTTCAACACTCAATCATCCCACTGTACACAATCTGAATCCATCCATCTGACCAACCTGAATAAATTATGGAAACTACTGAAGGAAACTTAACAGAAAAACTGTGATACAATAACACACCGCTTAAAATACCATGGAAGACAGATGGGCAACCTAAACACAAAACAAACACACACTGTCAACCTGTCAGGCTTCTTGGCTGCTGCTGTGTATGTGTGTTTGATATACAGGTGGCCTACAGGACACGCACACCTATTGGAGTCCACTCTCCCATCTCACCTCTCTTTCTCTTTTACTTCCTCCACTCTCTCTCTCTCTCTATCCCTTTTTTCATCTCTTCCCCCCTCTGCCACAATCTGTCTCTTTTTCATCCTAAACCTCCTTCTCTCACCCGTTTGTCTCCTCCTTCTTCTTCTCATCTTTCTCATTCTCCTCTCTCATTCATCCCATCTCTTTCTCCCATACAGGATGCAAGCACTGCGCCCCGTGGTTGCCAGGCAGTTACCACAGAAACATTTTGCATTATTGATGGAGCGCGCTCATCGTGTCCCAAGCAGCACCCAAACTGTCCCAGCAGAGCACCGACAAGCAGCGCTGCTTTCGAACTGGCACAGAAATCATCAGGCAGCAAGAGTGAAAATAAATAAGAGACAAATTCAGATTCTGGTTGAGATTTATGCAGAGCTCTGAGAGTCAGCTTCCTGAAAAGGTCCAGTAATTAAAATTTTAACTTTTACTATTTCTTAAGGGATGAGAAGTCATCTTGAATTATAGTAACGCCTGAATTACTCAGCATAAAGAGTCTGCTGAAAAAATAAGTACAATGAATGCACGGTCATAATAATGTGTTTATAATAATGTCACATAATGCTGCCTAGACTTATAAAACACAACATTAACATTTATAATAATAAAAATGATAATTACACTGCCTTTTCTTTATGGAACTGTCTTCCTGGTCTGCTGACTCTCAGAGCTCCGCAGAAATATGAATGTAAATGAGGAGTTAATCATTCAGATCACTGCAGAGGTTGAGGAGTCCTAACAGAAAAAAGCTCTGCTGCCTCAGACCTTGTTATTGGAACAGCCAGCAGGACCTCAGACCTCATCAGGTTGACATGAGGAGAGTAACTCAAGACAGATAATCTGGGACCAGGCCATGAAGTGCTTTAACAGTAAGACCTTCAGATCAATTCTAAAACAAAGTGCCGGCCAGAGTAAAGACATTAAACAGAGAGATATGTTTTCTTTTTGTCAGCGGAGTCTGGCTACTGCATTCTGCTCAGTCGAGTTATTATAGATTATGAATGTGTCCTGAACTCTGTCCTAAAGATCAGCTAGTGTCTCACAGTCATATTTTATACATAAACATATATGCGTTGCATTGTTTAGCTTTAGCCGTAAAACCAGTGAAAAGACTGCTCATCCGCAAAGTCGTACTTTATACTACAATGTTTGGATAGTCTGTTTCGAATAACTGCTGTAGTCTTCCAGCACAAGGTGAAACTAGATCGTTTGAACACGACACTCGGAGGCCATGCGGCAACCAGGATGGTCCAGCCAATCAGCCAGCAGGTCAGAGACCAACAGGCTACCGGTAATCTAAACCAACACAGGCAGATTAATCAGACTTGAGAGAAATTTACCTGAACACGGGTGCAAAATAATCTTTTTGGGCCTGGTAGATTGTTAGCTTCATGCTAACACGTTCATTCTCACCTTACACAAAATGTCAAGTAATCTATATGCGGCACTTTTGTGTTGCTGAATTGTATTAACAGACAGACAAGCGTCACAATAAATCTCATAAAATGTATTTATATACAGTATATATTACCCAAAATGTGTTTTCATGTTACCTGCTTTCACTTGTTTTAATTTTGTGTCACCCACTTATTCCTGAGGCTTCATTCAAACATCACGTCAGCCGAGTCATCCAATCAGTAACAATTAGCCATCGCTCAGTGCTTCCAGTCAACCAGCCGGACAGTCAGCCGGGCAGCAGCATCACTCACCTGTTGTGCCCCAGGCGACACCTCCCTCCTGATCCCCATGATGCAGCTGTCATCCCAGCCCCTCCATTGCTCTCCCTCTCTCCCTCTCTCTCTCTCTCTCTTTATCCCTCTTTGTTGTCCATCATCTTTTGCACCACCTACACATCCAGCGCAGCCTCTGAATGAGGCCTATTGTGCAGCATGCATGCTGTTGCTGCTGCAGCAGCGTTGTCCTGCATGACCCTCTGCGCTGTGCATAACAAAGTTTCTCTTCACGAGTATCCAGCTCCCTCTCAGAAGCACATCTCTTTGCCATAGTATATATATATGTTTTCCTTAATGAGGGGAGCACCAAGCATTTTCAGGAAATCTTAGCCAACCATATATTCATGATGAGTATGTCTATAAAAACTGAGAATGCATCCCACAAATCCCAGTTAGTTCTTGTTTGTAGTCCTTTGGTAAAATTGAGTTGCTCCAGTTGTATGAAAAGAAATAACAAAACCGAAAAAAACAGAAAAACAAGTGAGCAAATAAAAAAATAAAGACAAGGGCGAGTGTAGATCGTCCACAGCTGGCAGGCCGGACTGTGTTAAGGCCTCAGGGCCCCGGTGGATGCTCCCTGTGCCGCATCTCGGAAGAAAAAACAACAAAGAAAAAGAACGAAAAAAAAAAAGAAGGAATGAAAGAAAGGGAGCGAGCGAGCGGGCACCTCTGCTTTGAGCAGCAAACAGGAGCTTGAGTGAGGAGGAGAGGAGTGAGGCTGGAAGTTTATATGTGTTCTCTCCCCCTGAACCAGGGGACTGGCTGAATAAATAATACAATAGATATTCCTGTGATGAGGTCTCGGCGCACCATTCATAATTATTTCATTGTAGCTGTAATGAGAGCGCCGGCCCTACCGATGCACCCTGCGCTGGCAGGTAGGCCTCTCCTGAAACCAGGGCCCAGAGGCAAGAGGTGGACCCGTTCTGCAGCTCCACACACACACATACACGTACACGCACACAAACACACACACACACACACACACACACAAGGTGCAGGTTGGACATTATTACTGTGTTTCTCTGGAAACATCTGTTGCATGATGATACAGTGGAAGTGTATGACAGATGATATGATAATCAGCTAATCTGCAGCTGTTCTCAAATGTATGCAGGAAACCTTCCTCACCAGAGTTGGGGAAAGTTACTTTTTCAAAAATCATAACAGAACATTGGAATAAAAAAAGTAAAAAAAAAAAGAAAAAAAGAAAAAAAAGTGGATTATGATAATGATCGCCTGTGTTTAATTATTTAATTATTTAATATATCCATACATGGCAGCAACAGAATTGTTGAGATTTTACAAAGATTGTAGTGGCGAGAGACTGTGCTACTCAAATTGTGACTACTTAATACGCAATACAGAGTTAGAACACACTCCATCGCCATTGTTTGGGCCCAGAAACACCAGACTGACTTCGAAGGACTTGAATGTGAACTCTTTCAAGCACCGCAGAGACTCCAAGAGCTATTTTCACACCTGTGTGACTCTTTAAATGATCTCATACTGAACTGAAAATATACATATCTGATAAGTAAAAGCTGCAGCTACTAGAACTCATCTTGCTTTGCTTTTCACTGGTTTTGTCTCTGAGCTTTTGCTTGGGGAATGTGAATGGAAAAAATCATTTCCTGCTTCACAAAATCTGAGAATTTGCTTCTTTTATCTAATTTATATCGAAAAAAAGCTTTAAAAAGCTCCATTATTGCCACTATCAAAGCATCAGTCACAGGTGATCAGACACATAGTGCGTTGATACCGTGTGAATGTGTGCAATGCACTTTTATGTCTCTTTGTGAAAGATTAAACACATTATGATCTTCCTGATCCCCTCGTTTTGAAGCAGGCTACTCGTGACAAAATCCCACCTGGAAATTCAATCTCATACAGGGGACACATGTGAAGCCCACAGACCAGGGGGAGTTACACCTTAAGCACATACATTCAACCGCAGCTTTTTGGTCTCTGATGGCATAACAAGCGTGAAGAGAAGTCTTCAGATGGGACGATCAGGACAGCTGCTCCGGCTGAGGAGACAAAAGAAAGGGGATGTTGAATTTTCCTCAAGTTTTACATTTATTTTCCCGGAAGACATTGATGGACAACCATAAACTTATTTAATGCACCTTGTCAGAATTAAAATACAAAGGGTTTCTACTGAATGTAAGAGTCTGATTTCCTCATATCAAGACCAGATATGACACATCTATAAAAAGGAGTACATAATCTACTCTAGGTGTGCTGAACGATAAATCTCACTTGATCATAAATGGAGGCATGTCGTTGATTGTTATTAGCATAGATAACACCCCTAGCACACCGTATAAGTGCAGGTACTGTGGGCACATGACCAAGCTCTGGAGAGATGCCACCAATGATGATGATGATGATGAAGAAAAATAAACTTCAGCATGAGTGAAATCGACGTACTGTTAAATACACTTAGACAAAGTAAACGTGATCTTCCAGTGCATACAGTACTAGTGTTTCAGGAAAATATTTTTGAGATATTTTTGTCCATGTCACCATCTCCAGTGTATGTACAATGTACTACAAGAGATTTGTAACTATGGGTTTAATCCAATTTCTTTATATTTATACTTTTCTTTGCCTTTTATGGCATCTATTTGGGGGTAATGTTGGAGTTTCAAGAGATCCATGCTGTATACAGTAAACACAGAAAATCATACATGCTGAAAGAAAGCTGTTTATTCAACCCACACAGCATGCTTAGACACATGGTCACACAGACAGACTCACAGTCCCAGTTGTGTCTCTTGTCCCTTGGGGCCAGCGTCTCAAAGCTTTCAGGGTCCATCAGAGCTACATACATGAGAGAGGGTATGGTCCCACTAAGCTCCAGTCTCTCTCTCACACACAGACCACCTCTATAGCTTTCAGTCTCCCGCATATATATACGTCCCGAGGTCTGCCGAGCGAGCACCTTCCGAGCTCTAATCCTGTTAGTGGGTGACGGGGGGAGTCAAGGGGAAAGGGGGGAGGTGTGTTGATGTGTGCATGTATGGGGATAAGGGGGTAAAGACAAGGGATAGGGGGGGGAGTACATGGGACACAAAGACCCCCTCCGTCTCGCACCAGCTGGAGTCCTGTGGTATACGTGAGACCTGAATACTCCCTCTTACAACACACACATACAGTATATTCATTCATTCAGTCATTCATTCATTCATTTATGGTGCTCTGTGGCTGAATGAGCAGGACACTAACAATGTCAAGATTCTGAGTTCAATTTCCATTGGGACACCCTTTGCTAAAATGTACGCACTTATGTAGGTCTGAAATTTCAACCACCCTACAGCCTGAACCCAACTTCTAGCAATATTTCAAGATCAAAACTCCTGCACTCTTTCGTTGTCTAAAGTTATCAGCTGGCCCATCTATGATGAAATGGGGTTAACGAGTGAACTGTCAGCAATCATTAGCCAACCATCACACCCAGAAAGACAAAATATGTAAACCTCTCCCCTCTATTAAAACACATTCAAACAAAACTTCGAGTCTACAGCCAAGCTCGCAACACTATGAGACAGTTCTTTGACCTAAATGCTCACGCTGATGATGCTAACGCGCTGGTGTTGAGCAGGCATAATGTTCAGACCGTGTTCTATCCTATCGATACAACCTCTCTGTTCGATAGTTGTTGAGACATTTCAGTCAGCACCAAAGTGGTGGACACACTGAACAACAGACTGACGCTGCCATAGATTAGATTGGATTGCTGTAGACTAAAAACAGAATGACACAGCAGTAAGCCTCTGCTTTAATAAATCTGAACTGAGTCACCAGTTTGTTGAGACTTTGTCAAAGGAATAAGTTTAGCTGCAAGCAAATAAAGAAACGGTATGAAACCGTTACCAGAAACAAAATTACAGATTTCTCTGGATTCATTGTTAGAACATTTGGGACAGGTACACAAATCAACAAAATATACAACATTTGTCTGGTCTTTTTAAACATTTTAATGGAAATGTTTAATGTATATCATATCTTTAAGCCCAAACATATCTAAATTCTTGAGTTTGAGAATTAGACCCAAACCTTTTATAAGAAGATAAATGTGTATGTAAAATATAAAATACCAATGTACTCTGACTAAATCATCTGGACCATACTATGTAGACGTGCTTACATCTTTTCTTGTCTACTTTACAACTAACAGGGAATATCAGGGCCAACACTGAAGTCAGAATATGCCTCCACCATGAACACACATCAGCCAATGAGCATCAGATCTATATCACAGGACATAAACACAAATGGCCCCTGGCAATGACTATTAATATTTCACTGAATGAAGAAGAGAGAGGAAAGTCCAGCTCTGAGATCCATCTCATCAGTTTTCTGTCTCTCTGCCTGTCTCCCTTTTATTCAGATGTTCCTGTAGCCATCATCACCATCGCTCCCTCTTGATCTTTACCGATCCCCAGTAAAGGCTGCTGTTGATCAAATGTGCCAAAATGAAAGTTTGTCTAGACAACAGGGGCTTCCAAGTTCAACATCAAAGAGAGGTCCACAATGGGATGTTTTAGGTAATTGTGAGTTCAAGTCTGAATAAATTTAAAAATAATAATAATAATAAAGAGACACCTAAGACACCTTTACAACTTCTCTGATAGAGGTGACCATTTATCAGGCAGGGACAGTCTGATGAAAATATGCTGCTGAGTTGAATTCTGGGAAATGTAGGATCCAGCAGTTTTGGAGCTTGGCTCATCTCACTGTTATTGTGTCTTATTCTAGTCTTTCTATTATCCATTTGAAGGATATTTACTTGTCATCACATCATTTGGGAGCTGAAACAAATCAGCTTCTTCAAGTAACTCTGACACATTTCTTAT
Organism: Protonibea diacanthus; assembly: GCA_028641955.1. Lineage (NCBI taxonomy): Eukaryota > Metazoa > Chordata > Actinopteri > Sciaenidae > Protonibea > Protonibea diacanthus. The sequence continues at coordinate 15,926,014 of CM053990.1, forward strand.
GATTCTTCTGAGTATTCCAGTCTCTTTTCCTGCTGCTCCCTCCAGTCCCGAACACCAGAGACAGAAGTTAAAAAAGAAAAAAGATTAATTTTCATTTACATACATCCTTGTTATTTCTCCTGTCATCCCAGTGACACGTTCATACATCATTTTGTTTGTTTACTTGTTTTCCCTTTGTTCGACTGCTCTCTATTCTTGTAGTACAGAGGAGAGAGGAGCTGAGGATTTTGTTTGTATGGAAATGAGCGCGGCAGCTCACTCTGGGGAAATGCTCAGGGAGCTGAGCTGTTTGATGCCTGGTCCTCCATGGAGCGTCGGGATGTCGCTATCGAGAAAACGTTGAGTTCAGGAGGAAGGAGAGGAAACAGCAGGGTGATGTGGAGACTCCTGAAGTTGCATTAAAAAGGTCAAAGTGCAATCTGCCTCACTGGACCAGAGGTGACAAAGTCTCTTAAAACCCTTGTAATAGCTTTGCAACACTTATTTTATGGAGCATGGTCTTTCTGAAATGAGAACAGTAGTGGCTCTGACCTGTAGGTATAAGTTTTAGTACTGTCAAAAATTTAAATCATGGAAACAGCAGTAAGGGAAACAGATTTGATGTAAAGTGCAAAAAGTTTTTCTTTTTCTGCATGTACATCGTGAGTTTCCCAGGCGAAGGAACACGATTTTATATAAAGTAATAAGAACAGTAGGATTTTTGAAGAAAATGGTGATTTATATGAATTTTTAACAACATTTTTTAAAGACAATTTTTTTGTCATATTACCCAAACAGTGTGATAACTGCTTTCAATTCACATCTTAAGCTGGAAACGTAAATAATTCAAAGCCAAATTAAAACCTCAACCCAGACACGAGGTCCTAAAGATTAAGCAAAGATTCAAGTTCTTTTCTCTTTGACAAGTTTCAGTCATGTCGGATCTTTCACATGTTTCTCAAAAGTGTTTTTTCTTTTACAACCTTAAGTGAGTCTCAACCTAATGTGATTCTTAATATTGAGGTGGTTCCTCAGTTTGCCCCTCTACGAATGCTGATCTTGATCTTTCACAGTCAGTTTAAAAGGCTTCTTTTGTGCTCTAAGAAGAAGAGAGAAGAAATCAATCACACCTGGCTGAGGAAGAAAGAAAACAACTTGTCCGGGTGGAACTAATTGTGCTCATTAGGATGCTGTTCAGATTGGCCTGAAGTCTTTGTTGTCTGACAGTAATTCTCTGTGTGGATTTAATTGCAAAAATACATTTAAAAAAAGTCAAATATGTGGCATTTATATCAGATAGAAACAAAACAAATACCTCTTTGAAAAAAAATCACCTAATTTATATCTGTAAAAGTCACTACAACCCAGTATGCCCTCTCTTCTCTCCCCTGGAGAACATCTCAGTGGTGAGAGCCGGTTATGTCCTGATGTGATTAAATTTCAGGGAACCCACATTGTTATAACAAACATCAGTAGTGTGTAGGTAGTGTCTTTGACAACTTATGTAAGAAAGGATCTTGGAATTCATGTGGAGAAGTCAACAAGACCTGATCAGTCCTAGCCGGTTCTTGCCACACGTTGGCGAACTGCCCCCTGGAAAACACCATCAGTTTGCAGCAGTAAGAGCAGGTTAAGTCCCGCTGTTTACCAATGGTTATTATTTGATGTGATGTGAGCAAAACACCTCAACTCAGAATGTCTTTGTCTCTTTCCACTGTGGGCATGGTGGGTCAGGATCTCCCCCACAACACAATCTTCCATAAGACTGTAAACCTGGGGACACTTTATTGGCAAAGACATTTTTCAGATTTACAGTTGAAAAAGTCATATATATGAATGTAATGATGTATAATTCAGGTTCAGGTTATCTAGGACAACTTAAACTATCTACAATACAAAGCTCGGGACTTTATTTTCTGTGTTTTGATACACTGGGAATGATTTTAAAATGACAGGCGCTCCCAGGCACTAGCGAAATATAGATTGGGCGCTCTGGGGCGGTATGGGTTCTTGAGGGTTAAAAGATTTTAGCATAATGCTTGTTTGGGTTGATCTTGAAGCTGGCTGCATGTTGCTTGGTGGTAGGTTTGGGGTTGTTTCCAGGCAGACCCTGTCTCATCTCAGTTCGGTTCGGCATGACAGCAGTCCCCTTGTACACTCAGAGTAAACAGGCCCGCGGTTATAAAGCTTTTACACGCCAATCCTGCCCAACATTCCCTTTATGTGCAAGTGCTGCAGGGCTCAGATGCATAATACATGAGCACTCAGTTAATCTATTGATCCAAAATATGTCTTCTCTCTTTCTCTGTCTCATTTACTGTCTGTCTTTCTTTCATTCTGTCATACCCTATGTTTGCTTCTTGCTCACTGGTTTTCTCTTCTTCTGCTCTTTCTCCCCATCAGCAGGCCAATTTCAGCATGCGGACAGACAACACAACGACAGATTAGACGAAGAAGAGATGAGAGGGAAACACACATGAAGAGGTGGGGATAATAAAAGGTGTAACCATGAAAAATGCAGGAACCGTGAATAAGAAATAACCCTATGAGAGAGGTTAGTGGTTAGAATGAAAAGAGCAGAAGAAGAAAGTCAACGGCTGTGATGACGAAGAGCACAGGGGCAAAACCCACTGGTATGTGAGGTAAAGATGCAAACAACCTGTCAGCCAAAAATGCCACAGATCATACAGGAAGCAGTTAGAGACGACAGAGAAAAAATATGTCGGCTAAAGATTGGAACCCAGAAAAGTAAAAAATATACGGAAACAACAACAAAAAAAGGAAAAAGACGGCACAGAGTGAAGCTGAGGTTAAATGTTTCCTAGCAATAACTGGTAACCCCTTTAGAACCTTCATCCTAATCTTAATGCTCAAATAACTAAAGGAAAACAATCCACAATGGGAGGTAATGGAGGGGTTTATGGCATGAAAACTAGAGAGTGGCTAAAAAACTCATGCAAAGTAGTCATTGCCACTGTCATTGAGATTAGTGGGAGCAGCAGTAAGTATAGACAATAGGATTTCATGTTCAAACTTTCAGAGACAGAGAACTACAATCTACTACGTGATGATCCTTAACCACGTTTGTTTGGTATGAAGTCCTTAAAAGTCACTTTGCTCATTAAGCAGCCAGATTAAGTTGTCAGCTGTCGGTTGACTGGCCCACACAAGTAGACAACTAGCTGGCCAGTTAACCAGAGAGGATCGGCTTGTTCGCTCTCTGGTCTTCACAGTGAAAGAAGATGATGTGATGAACATTTGAAAAGCGCGCTAAAAGCTAACAAATAACTGGCTACCACTCACTTCAAAGCTAGCTAATGGACCGGTTGGAGACATTTTGACTTAAAGCGGACAAACACAGGCGGACTTCATAACGGTAATGATGACTCAGTTCCATTAAGTGGCCTGGTAACAGCTATCATTAATACACCTGTGCATTTCCTGCTATGACATGTCAAAATATCTGATGTGCTACCACTCCATTAACAGACAAACTTTAGAAACACTTACCAAATCATCACTGGAGGATTTTTACATCTCATCCCATCTCCTTGCTGACTGCAGCCCATCTTTTTTTAAAGTTTAGGTGGTAAACGTGAAGAAATAAGCTGTATATCTGTCATTTTAAAGTGCTCCTATTTGAAAGAGAGATTAATTGTTTTTGCAACCAACACATCCTCAAGAGATCAGCAAGCATTCTGGCTTCTTTGTTTGTTTGAACTGTGCATTATTCACATTAGAACGTAGTGTTTATTTTTAGCATGTAGCAGTGGGACAAAAGAGCATGTTATGTAACTTCACAGGTTACACTCAACCATAAAACTTCTTCACACACAGTAAGGTTGACCTTTAGCAGAGCTTTCTGGTGGTCTGAAGGTCCTGTGTTTGAGTTTCCAGGAGAAGGTGGGAAACCGGATCATCAGGGTTCGTCTACAGGACCTCGAGCTTGACAAGACTCTTTACATAACATCACTATGCTTCAGGCTCTGTGGATGTGTGGAAAGAAAGAAAGAGAGAGGGGTAGAGAGAAAGAAGTAAAATATGCATGAAGGTGGTACTGTAAGCCGAGCGACCAGGACAGGATGTTACAGTATTGGTGCTGCTTTAGCAGGGCAGCCATGTTGTAAAATGGCTGGGGAGTACTGGGGGGTTTTTCGAGGCCGAGTCTCAGTGGAATATGAGTGTGTACCAGACATTAACTCACAAGTCTTTCTCTGTGAGAGGAGAGAGAAGAGCTGAGTCTATTTTTCTGTTTCGATTTACACCTAAATCTAAAGATTTGTTTGCAAAAAACTGATAAAAAGTAATCAGAGAAGCACTGAAGAGAGTTTGCTCTAACAAGCCACCTGTACCGGCACCCACCTGTCAATTAAAGTGGCCATGCTCTTAATGGTGCATAACTTTAAGACTTAGGAGACAGGCTCAAGTGTTTTGGCACTTCCATGTTGGCTTCCTTTTACAGCGACAGGTTGCTGCTTGAGTGCAAAATGAAATTCTGACCCATGAAAACGGAACGGAAAGGAACAAATTACATTAACAGCTATGAGAAATCACTGATGTGGCAGTGATCAACTGATGGTTCCTGCACAAGCTAACAAAGCTAACAAAGCAGACACACGCCAATGTGTAATTTATGATCATTGTGTTGCTTTAGCACTGCTACGAGTTCTTGTTCTTCACTGTTTGGTGTGATCATTCAACACAGCATAATGACGCACTGGTGACTCGCGGCTGACTTCGGTGTCTATATTCTCATCTCTCAGCATTAAGTCAAGCAGAAAGGCAGTCTATCAGAATCTCTCAGTCTGAGATAGACAAGACAAGAAACCCTTTACTAAACCGGCAGGTGCAGGTAAAGTGCTGGGGATCTCTCCCTGAGCGAACAAACTAACCTTTTCTTCCAGCCTTGTGTCTTTAATTTGTACTGGCAGACAATGAAATATTTACAAGGAACTCTACAGGCAATTACATTAAAAGTGTGTGGTTAGACACTGCCTACCCTTCGGCAGGGCCCCCTCGGTGAGAAGAGGAGGCCGATTTGGTGAATGGTCGCAAAGTTTACAACGTCAGATTTTACTCGCTATGAATAATTCAGAGCTGGAAGAAGCAGAGGGGGAGAGGAAAGGAGGACAGGAGTGAAGGAGAAGAGAAGGGAAGGAGAAGGAGGAAGCTGAGGGCAGGAGGAGGGAGCGACGTCGGCAGTTGTGTGTTCAGACTGTGGTGGATGTCGGTGGAAGGCTGTACTTCAGTGTCCATTTGCTAAATGTGGCAGAAGTACGCAGCACGGCGGCCATGTTCTGCTCGCTGAAAGCTTCGCCGGACGTTTGATCCCTCAGAGTCCAGCGTGCACTCTAAACATACAGCCACCCATGCATAGCTGCGCATACGGTACACACACGCCCTTGTACACACACAAATAAAAACAGGTACAGTCATCGACGTACACACACTCACATTGCAAAAGTACAGCCATGTATGCTGGATTTAAACTTTAGTGCCGAAATAGAGCAACATAAAAGCTGCACTGATGGCTAAATTTAACAGAGAAGAACTGTGCAACCACACATAACAACCGAGTTAAGTGACAGGTAAGTTTGAACTTTTTCAATTTCAATTTCAATTTTATTTTTATTGTTTCGTCAGACAAATTGGACTTTTTTTTTTACAAAAACAAATCAAACAAGTGAGGAAGAATTTAAGACCCGTGTAAAGTGTAAAAAAAAAAAGAAGAAAAGGTCAGGACAGAGTGACTTCTGCGTCTGGCTTTACTAAGCTGTGTTAAAACACCTATTGAGGGAAAATGTTTTGGAAGAATGACATTCATCCTTAGAATAGAGCTTCAGAAACTTTGGAGAATTTTCGCCAAGGAGCATTAAGTACGTTTGCATCCACCCGTTGGGGCAGCCAGGACAGACAAACAGTGTGTTTATTAAAACACAATCCAAATCAAACACTCAATTACTCTCCAACTCAACTCCAACTCAACTCAACTCCAATTCCAGTTCTCCACAACTCTCAGCAATCACTTCTGACTTCCTTTTATACTAATCTAACAGTCACATGACTGATTAGATTAAACGATTTATAGGTGTTCTTACATATTTACATAAATAATAACAAATCATAAATATTTACAGAAATCTCCAAATACAATACAATATAAACATCAATTTACAAAGCCGTATGCCATTATCAAACACCCAAAAATAAATATACATAACTAAACATAGTTACATATTTAGCATAACTTTGAAAACTTAACCTGGAAACAGACCCTGACCCTTACACTTACAAATAAATCAGGACATACATGAATCGTGTGACTTTGTCCACTGAAGGGACAAAAAATGGCAGCAGCACTGAATACAGGAAACAAATATAAATACCATATTTGCATCATGGTTTGAGGTTTGATAGTCATTTTAATACATCTGCATGACCACACATGAATTAGCATTTTCTTTTGCAGGTTTAATGACAGTTCAGTTAACTTTTGTACTTGTTTCATGGTTTGTCACCTTCATGAAACATTTGATGTTTTTTTTTTTTTTTTAATGTCCCGTATGTAACAAATACATTTTTAATATTTGTATATGATACTGGATTTCAGAAGCTCTGTGTCTTATTTCTTTTGTTACATCTTTCTTATATTAGACAGAAAATAAATGACATAGCTGTACAGCTGCCAGGCCATGCTAAGCAAGGACAACTTTCTCTTGAAATAAGTGGTGACCTTAAATTTTGATCTTCCCTTTTTCCTGCACTGCCTCTCTCTTTTACTCACACTCTTCCTCCATCCTTTCATCCTCTCACCTCCCTCCCACCCCAGCTGGACTCCCTACATTTTCTCCGTCCGGTGTCGCCTTCCCAGAGGAGTGTCCTGCCTGCCGGCCTCCCAGCGGAGGAGGGTGATGTATATTTGATGAGCGGTCGCCGGGGGACCCTCTAGAGGGCCACAGCTACAGCAGGACAATGGGCCTCGCTCAGGTTTCCTGCTGGCCGTCACCAACACTGCTGCTCTTTTTTTTTTTTTTTTTTTTCTAGGCGAGCTGGTGAGTCAAGGCTGGAGTTTCAGCCCACGACAGCAGACCAAGAGGCAGAGTTACCCAACACAGGGCTGCCTGATGTACAGCTTCAGGTTTTAATGTCAGGACAGCCATGAAACAGTTCATTAAACACCTAGTTTGAATTTTAATGAATTATATCACATTGGTTTGATGTTTTGAGGGTTTTCCACAGAGGAAACCATCAGTGGAAAAGAAATGCAGTTTGTTTGACAGTTAAATACAACTTTTCAGCTCCTTAGAAACAATCATATTTAATTAATTTAAGTGGTTATTTATAAACTTGGAAAATTTGATATTTTGGCGTCTGTTTTGTGGTCAAGTTATGGACACCTACAATTTATGGACAAAATAATTTGCTCCTTTGGGAGGTCAACAAAAGCAACCGTGACCTTGATCTTCCTTAAGATAACTGAAAATGTAAATTTCAATCATTATGTTTGGGTTAATCATACATTACAGCCAGGAAGTATCCAATAAAACAATATCCAGCAGATGAAAACATGCAGAGATGTTCCCATCAGGACACTTTAAGCTCATTTTTCTGTCTCTTTCTTCTCATCTTATCTATCGTTTTACCTCCCTCTGTGCTGTCATGTTTACTCTGTTATTTTCCTGCCTCTCTTTTTAACGCACCGTTCACTGACCTGCAGACAGATAATTAAACCTTTTGTTGAGATAATAAAAGTAACTTTGCACTATTTGGTTGTTTGTTCCTACAATGCTCTAGTTAAGACGGACCTGTGGCAAAAGCATGTATGAGTCAGTGTGCAGTTTATTGATTGTTTAGCTTAATTTTCTACTATCAAAGCTGCAGAAAAAATAATTAAATCAAACAAAAAGATGAGAATATTTAAGGAAGCAGGACATTTATAAGTCAGACCTGTGTTGCCCTAAACAGTTTACACTAAAGAAGAAGAATCTGTGGTTTTTCATTTCCTAAGAGCAAATAAACAGCTCTGATGAAGGATAATAATAATAATAATAACAGTTTCTATTACTGATTATTGCACATAATCACATAAAAAGAGGGATTACCTGGAAACCCTCCCCATCAACCCCTCCGTCAAGCCTTTGACCCCCTCCCTCCTCCCCTCGGGGCTTTGGGCCTTTAGGTGATTATTGAGGTAATTATTCCGTCTTCTTGCGTGCGTGTCTGTCTTCCGGAAATACTTTTTTTTTTTGATTGACAAGCTGCCGCCCCAATGACCCCGCGCGGTCCATCTGTAAATATTTCATCGTCTGTTTGTGCTCTTTAGTTCCCGTTCAGGCCTGTTTATTCTTTAATTGAGGTGTGTGTGTGTGTGTGTGTGTGTGTGTGTGTGTGTGTGTGTGTGTGTGTGTGTGAGTGTGTGTGTGTGTGTGTGTGTGTGAGAGAGAGAGAGAGAGAGAGAGAGAGAGAGAGAGAGACAGCGTACGTGTGTGTGTGATGGAGAGAAGGGGGGTCCTTACTACGGCCACAAAGTAAACGAAGCATGATTAATTAATGTATTAATTGCCAAGAAAGTGAATGGGGTTCAGGCGGAGGAATTCCTGCCATTAATTAATAATTGGAGCTGAATCTCTCTCTCTCTCTCTCTCTCTCTCTCTCTCTCTCTCGCTCTGTGTGTGTGTGTGTGTGCGTTTATGTCTCACAGGTTCACACGTGTATTTGTGGCGTTGTTAATCCAAGCAGTGCAGGTTGATTTGTGGCCGCTCATCTGTCTTTGTGCATTCATAATTTGTTGTCGTTTTTAGTCATCAGAACACACACACACACACACACACACACCCGGTGAACATTTGTAACTATTACAAAACAGAAGAAAAAAGACGTAAGAAAGAATCGAGCTTCAGTTTGATGAGTGCAGCTTTAATCATCCCTGCAACACTCTAAAAAATTATGTTTTGATATTTCAGCAGCTTATCCTGTCAGTGTCTTCAACACTGAACCGTCTAATAACCCATTCTCTTCTCTTCTCTTCTCTTCTCTTCTCTTCTCTTCTCTTCTCTTCTCTTCTCTTCTCTTCTCTTCTCTTCTTTTCTTATTAAATATACACAAATTCACATTAGACAATTTTCAGGCCACACAGCTCACTTTTTGTCTTTGCTTTTTAATCCAAAGATTTGCGCAAATAGTCGTTTAAATCATTATAGAACACAAACACATTCATGATTAATTGTTAAATTTATTAATGTTCTGCTTTCGGGTAGTTTATCCACGTCCCCTCACCTGTTTTTGACAAACTGTTTCTTCTCGCAGGTGTTTGATTTCCAGTTATCTTAACGAGTATCTTTTTTACAGTGCGCCCACATAGCATCCTTCCTCGTTCCTCCTCTCCGGTGAGCCGTGCACGCTTGGAGGCGTGACTACGAGTGCGAGGAGTACTCCGTGATTGGTCGCAAGGGGAGCGAGGATCCACCAATGAGGAGGAGCCTGCGCTGCTGTGGTCCAATATAGGAGCTGGAGGCGAGGAGCATCTTTATTATAGAAGTCATTTACAGGCGAGAAAGAGTCAGGAGACCCCGCAGGAGCCTAGGAGTTACTTCTCCTCTTGATTCTGGTTTTTAAAGCGAAAACCCGCGACCAACCCCCCCTTCCTTCCTTCTGCCTCCCCCCCAGATCACGAGCGACTTTTTTTCTTTTCATTCAAAGTGCCTAGTCTGGCAGCTGTTCTTCCCTGAGGCGTTTCTTTTCCAGAAAACAACCAAAACGGAGCCGAACGAGGACGACGGAAAACAACCCTCCCTCACTTCTGCAATCATGATGTCGATGAACAGCAAGCAACCTTTCAGTATGCACCCGATCCTGCACGAGCCCAAATACACGCCTCTGCACTCCAGCTCGGAGGCCATCCGCAGAGCCTGTCTGCCAACACCATCGGTGAGTCCAAAATTCAGTTTCAGACACCGACTTTCTGCAGCTCCTGCCACGTTGCAGAGCAAGCAAAAGTGCAAAAAAAATGTCTGGGTGAAATGGTAGAAACTGACACATGGCTGCTAAAAATGCTGTGAAAATGTGAGGCGAGCTTGTAGATGTGGAGTTTAAAGTGAACACACACACACACACACACACACACACACATGAAATCTCGTTTCAGTTAGAATGGTTAAACCTGGTTTTTTGAAAGCAGAAAAATCATATTTCACTTGGATTTGAGTCAAAAATGTTCCAGTGTAACAGGGTGATGTTCCCAGATAGAGTCCAGAAGATGAGAAGAGTGTAATAAAACTGACCCAGGGGTAGAAAAAAGAAGGAAAGAGGAGTATGAGCACAGTAAATTAAAATGAATAAACACAGTGAAAATAACTGGAAACAAAATGTCAGAAATAAATTATTAATACAGAATTTAACAGAATATTTGAGACAATCCAGACATGGATCTGACAGGATGGATCAGACATCACCAGCAACAGAACAGAAAACTAGAAACTCTGTGCGCAAAGACGCACAAACGCGTCCAGAAGCCCACCAAAAAAAGAAAAAAAAATCCTCTGAGTTCAGCTGAGTGATGCCGCTCAAAGTGGAAGAAGATAAGAGGCGGAAGAGGGAAAGAAGCTGCGTGGATCCTCTGAGCGCGTGTTATCTCATATTGTCCCATTCATATTCAAACTCACGCTCGACTCATTTCATTGTCCGCAGAAATTATTCAGGAGATCGTAAATATTAATTTTAAATGAACATATTTCATCTACGCTGACACACTTTCAAGGCGTTGGGCTGATTCGGTGTCGATGTCCAAGTTGCGTTAGATTACAAGTCAGAAAAAAAAAACAAAGTTAAGTGAAAGTTACATGAAAATTATTTGAATTGCTGCAAAAAAAAAAAAAAAAAAACACAAAACAAAACAAACAAAAAAAACTTCGACATATTAGAAACCTAAAAAAAAAAAAAAACTTGGTTGGTTAATATTCTGATATTCTGATGTCTCACAGGTGTGGGAAATAAATGTGATATTTAAGAAAATGTATGAATATCTTGACTGGCTGACTGGTAATCAGGCTGCAGTTTGAACCATCTTAAATTCAATATAATAGATTTTTTTTTTAGTTTTTATTATTTTTAACACATTAAAACACAAATGTCTTCACAACAAAATTAAAATAATCCATAATTCAGATGATTCGTTGATGAGAAATGTGCCAGATGGAAGAAATTAAATAGTTTAAGTTTTTTTTAGACTTCCTGCTCTAACCCGTCTGACTCTCCTCCTCTCACAGCTTCAGGGCAACATCTTCGCCGGCTTTGACGAGACTCTCCTGCAGAGAGCCGAGGCTCTGGCCGCGGTCGACATTGTGGCCCAGAAGAGTCATCCGTTCAAACCAGACGCGACCTACCACACCATGACCACCATGACCAGCATGACATGCACCCCGACTTCCTCCTCCGCGCACCTGCACCACCCGTCAGTGCTCACCTCCCACCATCATCATCCGGGGCACCATCAGCCGGCACAAGGCCTGGAAGGCGACCTGCTGGATCACCTAACACCGGGTATCTCCCTCGGAGGCATGCCCGGCTCGGAGGTCTGCTCCACCGCCTCGCACACCGCGCACGCCGCCCACATGTCGGCCATCAACCACATGCAGCACCACCACCACCACTCGCAGTCCATGAACATGCACCCACACGGGATCGGGTCCCACAGCTCCCTGGGGAGCGGTGGCATAGACGCGGAGCCTGATCCTAGGGAGCTGGAGTCGTTCGCCGAGAGGTTCAAACAAAGGCGGATCAAACTCGGGGTGACCCAGGCGGACGTGGGCTCGGCACTGGCCAACCTTAAGATCCCTGGGGTCGGATGTCTGAGCCAGAGTACCATCTGCAGGTTCGAATCCCTGACGCTGTCGCACAACAACATGGTGGCCCTAAAGCCCATCCTGGAGGCCTGGTTGGAGGAGGCGGAGCGGGCGCAGAGGGAGAAGATGGCCAAACCGGAGATCTTCAACGGGGGGGACAAAAAGAGGAAACGAACGTCTATCGCCGCCCCGGAGAAGCGTTCCCTGGAGGCTTATTTCGCCGTGCAGCCGAGGCCATCGTCGGAGAAGATCGCCGCAATCGCCGAGAAACTGGACCTGAAAAAGAACGTGGTCCGGGTTTGGTTTTGCAATCAGAGGCAAAAGCAGAAACGAATGAAGTTTTCTGCGACGCACTAAAAGACCCGCGGGCCTCTGCCCCGTTTACATAAAACAAAAAGACAAATCAGAGACGAGCTGCTGCTGCACACTGTCAGAAAAACAAGGTACACCGCTGTGCCTTTTGTTCCCCGGATGGACCTGCGTGACACACACACAAACACACACAGGTGCGCACTTAAAAAAAAAAAAAGTATATCCGTCTTAACAAGTAGTTTAATCTCTTCTGGAGTCTTAGGATTTGAAATCATTGAAATTATATAAGATGCTGCATCACCTCATTGGCTGAAATAACGGACTAAATATTTTGTTAAGACGTTAACAGTGTTGTCCACCTTCTAAAGGAGCAGCATTCACTGTTTTCTTTTGCACCGGTGCCTGAATTTTGTGGAAACGATTTCACAGAAAGTATTCAACACAGGCAAAAAGAAAAAAAAAACCTGCTGCGTCTCTGGACTTTTGTTTTATTTTTTTATTTTGAATTATTATTATTATTTTAGAGAGGCCTGGATGCGGGACACCTGATGACTAATCTCCACTCAGTATAACCAGGAACTGTTTCTGGAAGCATCACGCAGCTTCAAATATATATATGTGTGTGTGTGTGTATAAAACTGGATTCAACGGTGTACCTTTTTTTTAATCTGACAGTGGAGACGGAGCACCGGGACTGGAACCCCTGTCTAAAAAACACAACAACAAACTCTCAAATGTTTATGCTTCTCCGCAGAATATGCTCTCTACATGACATATGGGAGACAAGTGATCACCATGGTGGCAGGAAAAGATGAGAGAGACGCTCCGTCCCATTCATTCTTATGGCAATTATTGTACAAAAAAAAAAAAAAATTAAGCATAATAATGACGAGAATGGAGGAATAATAATTGTTATCCTCTTTAGTCGGAATAGCTTTTTTTATATTTATCATTGTACATTTGTGAATATGTTGCACCTCCGTGTGTGGAAAAAAGCTCATTGGAAATGTATTGAATTCTGTCTTTTCTCCCAGGTGTTCGTTTCTGTAGGGGACTAGTTTATTTTGCGGAGGAGGAGGAGGAGGGAGGGGAGGACGCAGATCGGACAAAACGAGTAAAAACAAACAAACAAACAAACAAAAGAAAGTCGATCTGTGGCTGATTTATGAGGCAGAATAAAAAAACTGTAATGGACTGCATGGGGTTTACTCGTGAAGAGGGAGAGGTGGCTGTTTTCTGTGGCTCCAAAAATATGAAAATAACCTCCCCACTCTTCCTCCTCCTCCTCCTCCTCCTCCTCCTCCTCCCTCCCACCCTCCCTCAAGTGAATGCATTGCAATAAGAAGAAACACACACTAACACAAACACAAACACACGAATATACACACATTCACACGGTATAGCTGTGTGGCTACCTCATTACGCAAGTGTTGGCACGTTTCATGGTGATTTTAAAAAAAACACACACACGCTCAAAAAAAAAAGGGAAAAGAAAAAAAAGTAGGATCATTTTTGATTTGTTTTTATTTTTAACGTGTTTCTTTTTCTTTTTTTTTTGGTTTCCATTTTCTTTGTGTTTCTCTTCTTCCACCGGTTTAATGGTGAATTAGGCCTAGAAGACTCACTGATGTGTAAACCTGTTGTATGTTCACTGCAATGATGCTTTGACAATCAAATTACTATTAAGTTGTTGATCTCCCCCCTTTTGTCTCCTCATGAAAACGAATCATTCATTCATTATTATTATTATTATTATTATTATTATTATTATTATTATTATTATTATTATTATTATTATTATTATTGACACCTTTGTGGAGCGCACTTTGTAGATATTCTGATGAATGGAAATAGTCGGCCTTATTTATACACATCATTTATTTTTCAACACTTAAACATTGTTTTGTTGTTGTTCATTTTTTTTTTTTTAATTTATTTATTTGAACTTAATTTATTTTGGAGTGGGGGGATAAAATACATATTTCATTTGTGAAAGTGTGCTTTAAATGTGTCTGTGTAAACGACAGAAGCTGAAATAAACCGTGCACGTTTTACTTCATCCTCTGACAGCCTTTCTTTGGGAAATAAAAGCAGTGACATGCACAAAAATGCAGCTTTTGGGGGTTTAAAAAAAAGACTTTTTTAAATTCTATTTGAATTACACTATCTCCTATGAAACATTTTTAAAGTCGTTTAATATTTCTGTGTTTGCTGATAAAGGTGTTAATAGTCTTTTTTTTTTTCAAAGATAGATTTAATGGACCGGTGCAATATGAGCAGCAGCCTGTCTGTGTCTCAGTCTTTTGGATACAGTGTGTGTGTGTGTGTGTGTGTGACTGTGTGTGTGCACACAGAAGCAGGAGAAGGAGGAGGAGGAGGCGGAGGGCAGCTGCTGCTCTGAAACAGGAGAAGCCTGGAGGTGAAGGAGGTCCGTCTGAAAGCTGTTTCCCAGTGGTGATGAATAGGATTTGATACTTGAGTGACTCTAATATTGATCAACTTCGCCGGGTATGAAGACTACACGGCTCTATCACATCAAGGAATAACGCAGGCTGCTCTCCTATCTGAAGCTTTTAGCTCTTAACAAGTTGAAATACCCTGAAACCTCGCAGGCCGGGGCCAATCAGGATCCTCTGTTTTCTCATAAGTTAGAAACTGGAGCTAGAGCAAGATATGTGTAAACTACTGAGACCAACAAGAGCAAGACTTTCTGCAGCACATCTTCTGTCTGCAGTGGTTCACTTTAGGCAACATGTTTGAAATGTTTAAGACAAAAAGAAAGACCATCAGATGATCAGGTTTATTTGCAGGGCTTTATCCAAGACTTTAAGAGGTCACGAGCCCCTGACACAAGAAAAAGAAGGTCTCTAATTTATCTATTCAGTTATTATTCTGCATGAACATGAATGTTTAAATTGTGTTTCAGAGCTTCCTTGACACTTTAGGGATGACATTTGGAGAGGAAACGTTGATGTCATTACCTTTCTATTATTTTGTTCATCTGAAAGAAGAAAAATTTAAACATGGTGACTCTAAAACTGCTAAAGCCAGCTTCTAAAAGTAAATTTGAGTCCAGTCTCTCCCCGGGTTGCTTAAATCATCAATAAAAATACAAAAGACGTGACCTCATCATCCTCAATGTTATGGCCCCCAGCCTCCTAATGCTGTGTTGTGGAGGAAAAACAAGCTTTTTGAATAGATTAAGCATTTAAACAATGAAGCTAATTCATCCTGAAAACACACAAGAGTTTCATCTGTCAACAATTATTCTTATACATTTTTTTATAACACATTTAAGAAAACAAAGCAGAAAAACTGAATCAGATATTAAAACAAATCAAGAAGTGTCTGCTACATCAGACCTTAAATATACAAGATTTACCTCCAAAATAAAAGCATCATCTGTGCATTAATCTTAATATGGGGCTCTGCACAGCCTCTTTTTACACTGTAGGAACAACCTGACACCTATTGGTACTCTAATGCTTTGACAACATGGCAGCATATTTATCTGTAAATGTGAAGGTTTGAATTTAAACACCAACCTGTAAATTTAGTCTTGAGGTTAAAACCAGAGAAACTCTCCATCTGTCTATATTTAGATATATAGTGTAAGCAGTGTCAGTGTTTGTTCTTTATATCCCCCCCCCCCCCCCCCTCTCTCGCTCTCTCTCTCTCTCTCTCTCTCTCTCCTCTGCTTCAGCAGGTGGTTTCGACCCGTGAACTCGTTATTAATGAATAATAAATATTGGCTGTTATGATACTATTGATTTTTGCGCATGTTTGTTAAGAAGCTGCTTTTCTCTGTCGTACAACAACAGCTCGGGCCCCCGCTCCCCTTGGAGCAACCCAATACAGGCCTTTTAAAGCAACAGCCCGGCCCCCCCCCTACCCCACAATGTGGAGCTGATGAAGGGTCCAAGACGAGGGGGGCGCTGGCAAAATGAGGAACAGCGAAATGTCAGAGTTTATCACTTGATAAGGAGTGACTTTTCAGTTTAGGGTGGGCTGATCCTCTCCTTCCGAAGGTACAATAGCTTTTCCATGAATAATTCTGCCAAGAAACACTCATTTCTTGGATTTTTTTTTTAAAAAGAAGATTTTCCTCCATTAAGTTTAATGCCCAGAATATTAGCACCTTCAAAAACCTTTATAACCCAAACCTGCATGTGCATTAGACATTATAGACCTACCTATTGGTCAAAACCTGCTCAGATGGGACTCTTTCACACCTTTGCAGCATGAAAACCGTGTGAAATTCCTTGTATGTGTACAAATACCTGGCCAGTACAAGTGATTCTGATTCTTATATCTATAAATACATAAAATAATACTCTGAAAAGGACCAAGTGTCTATAACAGAGAAGAATAAACATATCTAATAAACAAGTAGACTAAGCTCAAACACAAGACAATGACAACAGTTTTTCCCCACAAAAAAATGTTTGTGTGTTTGTGTCCTGCACCAATTTGAATTCAATCAATTCAAAATTCATTCAATCAGAATCTGTCTGAATGTGTTTCACCAGTTTATCGATTGGCCATTTTCATATTTTAAGTTCAGAGGAGGAAAAAAAAAAATCAACTTCTATATCTTCTGTATTGTACATTTGTCAATATTTACAGATTTTTTTTATTTTTTTGCCTACCAGACTGTGGCTGGCATGTTGGTCTATAACAAAGAATGTAGTACATGGCTTCATCAAAGTTTAATCGTGGAGCGGCTCTCCAGTTGAAGCCTATAAATTATATATAATTGACCGTGTAATCAATGTGAACAGTGTATCAAGCTTTCCTGAGACAAAGTGATGGGATGCAAATGCACAGAACAGAAAGTGTGGAAAAAGTTAGAATATTATTAGAATATTCCCTAATATGTGGATTTAAAGTGACTAAATCTAATTTTACTTGATCGCCCACAGCAGTTTTAATAGCCTTTCCCCTCTGGTTGGCCTTCACAATAAACAAAATATTACAAAAAGATAAAGCTGTTCAATGTCAAGTGATGGTTTTATTTTCAAGAGGGCAAAGATATTTCCTGTGAGATGCAGTCAAAAAATTCCAGAAATATTAATGATAGTGCATCCAATTTAGCAAATCTTTGGTACCGCTGCAAGTTTCAGTGTTGTTCAGTGTTGGTTGATGGTTTTCAACAAAAAAGGGATGATGTGAATTAGATAAAGTATATCATCCCCTTAAGGTGCCTGACCTCAGTCTGCATGCAGCACAGCACCTGTACAGTCTAAAATAGTTGGTTTAATAATTAAGAACTACCAAAAAAAAAGACTATTTAGTCTATTGGTTGGTGTTTTCCATGTGATCTGTCCCCCTCCAGACTCCACCCAGGATAGTGGCTGTTGTTGTTTTTGTGGATGAGCGGATAAAAGAGCTTTTCCCAGGACAGCCGTAGTTAATTGTTTGATTTAAATAATTAAGAAATGGGAGGCCTCATTTTCCTCCGCTGTGTCGGATCCAAACAAAAGCAAATCAGACTGATGCGCATACAGCAGACTCAATCAAGTGCCTCCAATAATTTACAGCCTGATAGCCTAGTTAAATGGGGAGGTGTATTCTTTTTCCCTATACACTCCTGAATCAATATGTGCGACTGATATATGTGAGCAGTATCACTAGTTTCTGATCTAGTACCTCAATGCTATGGTTAGGGTTAATGTTAGGGTTAGTCATGGTACAGATATCAACATATGAACACAGAATCTGTAGACGGGGGACCATATTTTTAAGTTTGTAGTCCATGTAGTGTTGACTAATCATGTATAAGAAGGCTTTGGTTGCAACAATCCATGTGGAGAGCAAAACTACATGAAAATGTATGAATGTAATCTTGGAACCATTTAGCTCTTGTGTTCTTTCCCATCTATCAGCTTTATTTAGCTTTTTAAGAATTGATCTGCATTCAGCAGAAAGTTTGTTAATCGGAGTGCAGAGGAAGTCTTGGCCCACATATCCTTTATCCCTTTTCCCAACATCCAGTGGCTACACTGGAGGCTCCGAAACATCGACTTTTGCCCCCAGACGATAAATCATTGTCTGATGATAGTGTTTGAATACTGTCCACCTCATGGCAACAGTAGGCAGTCATCTCAGAAATAGGAAGTCATGCCTCCTCACATCTTTTTTCCACATTAGCATAGTACAAAAGGATAACAGAAGAAGCGTTGACCCATTCCTGAAGTATCACATGGGGGTGGTGATTTTCTGAACTTACAACATCCTTGATGGCTGTGTTGATTTACTCCACGTAGCCATATTTGTTTGAACCCTGACTTTAGCAGTTATGTGACCTTTCCAACCTCAGTCCCTTCTGAAAAACCTCCAGCAACACTTCCAAAATCGCTAAAATATCCGAGCAAAATGTACAATGTGTCCAACAGTTAAGAGGAACCTGGCTCAAATGCAACATGTGGATATTTCTACTGGCTGTCCGCTGATAGCAAAAAAAGAGAATTTGCAACACCCCTGAAGCCAAATGGCTGATAACACGTCAATCAAATCTAATTTGGGGTTCACTTCAGCTTAATTATGGCAAGCGAACTTGACTGTCAGACTTACCACATCTACAAAAGTGCAACAGATAAACAGTACTCTCTTCAGTATCTGAATAGATTTGCATATATAACACTATTCCATTTAACTCTCTTGGTCCAATTGCATAATTCTCATTGTGAAACCAAAGTCAGGTATCATTAAAACTGGTACAGGAAAGGAAATGCCATCAACAACATGTCGATGGTTCTTTTTTGCAGTCTCAGTCTGCAATTCTATCATTTCTATCTATCACAATCTAGAGGTTATTGTCTTGATTTCTATCAAATGTCTCTTACCATTGTACCAATGTTTTATTAACATTTTTTTTTAGAAACGTTTATATTGACTGTATCTGCAAACTGTTCACTTTCAAGGTGTTCAATTTGTTTTCCTTACAATACCTGCTCCTGGAAACAGAAGCACTGTATTTATGCTTATGTTTATGCAACTCAAAGCACTTAGAGATTTTTTGGGTTAAATAACCCAAAAAGGAAAGAGTTAGTCCTTTTAGTCATGTGCTTTGTGCGCCCAAATATCATGACCTCCTCCACATAATTTAGGTGCAGGATAAGGATGTCATACCTCCAGGCAGCACTTACGTTTTATGTACATGGCAAAGCACATTAGTAATACATAAACATGTTTTGTTGGAGATAGAGATGGGTGAAGAGGATTGCTCTTGTTCGAGATACTGTTTCTTATGTGTTTTCATTTGAATTGGTCTCTTGTTGTCCAAAGATTCCCCCATTGGTTGTCTGCACCAAGCGGTAGAACTTCATTTGGGTTATAGATTGAATCTCCCTCATCTCTTCTCTGTTGCACGCTCACAGGCTGCATTTGTACAAAGAACTCTTATCAGGGTACGAATACAGAAATAGAGAGCTTTAAAAACAGGCCTCAGCGCAACACTCCAGACCCTCTGTCATCCCTCGTGCACAAACCATCCCGGTTTGAAAACATGCAACTCAGTCTCATTCAGCACCAAGGGGAAGATATAAACATCAAGTCAACTGGAAAGTGGTCTCTACAGTTTCTGGTCCCTTACCAAGCTCATGGTAGACCTGCCTTCTGATAGCACACGAGCTGCCCAGAAGGGACCAGAATCTATACGAATAAGCGGTAGATGCTGTTAATTCCACTCTCTTTCAGATTACTCCATCCACTCCTTCCCCGGCTTGTGTTTTCCATGAAGCGAGGAAGCGCATTTTCATAAATAGACCTTGGCCGAGCGCTGCAGCAATGAAATTTTAATGAAGCTCCAAGTCTTGAGTGCAGCGCTGGGGCCTTGGAGAATCAGCCCTCTGTTACATTACTATGGCTTTCTCTCTCTCTCTCTCTCTCTCTCTCTCTCTCTCTCTCTCTCTCTCTCAAACACACACACTAATGCAAACATACCCCCTCCTTCACCACCACACATAAGCACACACACACACACACACTGCTCTGTTGCAGTGGTGCATGGGGCAGCCGGCTGCCTATTGACAGCGTGGCTGGAACAGGACCAGACTGACGGGGATGTGTGTGTGTGTGCGTGTGTGTGTGTGTGTGTGTGTGTGTGTTGAGGATTAAGAAAAATTTGTGTGAGTTGGAGGAGGTGGGGGTAAAGGAAGGAAGGAGGGAGTGGAGGTCTAATTTGTATTTATTTATTTTTTCTTTTTGGGTTGTTTTTTGTCCACTTATTATTTATTGTATCTTGAGGGGCATCGACCCCCGTTAGATTTCTTTTATGGAGATAAAAAGTTCACGCTGGCAGGCACACACACACACACAAACTGCCGACACACAGTGGAAGTGTTCAATTCTGTCGATGCAATATTTATCAGCGACGTTCATAGATAAATCCTGTGTTTCAGGTCGTCTGTTCATTTTTAGGGAGGCAACACACACACACACACACCACCCCCATCTGTGCAAGTCATTGTGTGTTAGAAGAAGGCTGATCACAGGACTGGATGGTACAAATAAAACAGAACACAACAAATAATCTTACACACTTCATCACTTCCTCCTCCTCCTCCTCTTCCTGTAGGAGCTCCACAAGGAGGTCAAAGGTCAGGCAACATAAAACAGGTGTAGAAACAGCTTCCTGCTTAAGAGGAGAGTGTTTAAATCAACCAGAAACCAGGAAATAATGATAAAAAAAAAACAAGTAAAATGAGGGGTTAGTGGGTGAATGGTGATGAGGGAGGCTTGCCAGTGTGTGTGAGGAGGTGATGGAGAGGAGGCTGGGTGATGACATTATGCATATGAGGCTGTAATTAAAACATGGCGGCCGTAATTAGGAACATTGTATAACTAATCAGGCCTAATGAGCATCGGGGGCGGGCAAGGCGGTGATCAAACGGCCGAGTTATGAGGCTTAATGGGCGGAGAGCAGGATGACACGTCCCGCTGTTTATCCGAGCACCGCCAGATTATTACTTTGTATTGTTGAGACAATAATGAGAAAGAAAGAAAAAAAAAAATCAGTCCAGGTTGTTACCAAAAGGGAAAATTAATATTATTATTTTCTCATATAGGTGTGTGGTGATGATTCACTGGAATAAATTTCAGGCGCAATAAAAAATGCAATGGCATGAATTATGAAAACCATAACAATATCGTATAAGCCATATCAATATTTACTCAACAGGAATCCCAGATCTTGGGAAACCCTTCTTTAGTCTGAAGAAGAAGAAGAAGAAGAAGAAGAAGAAGAAGAAGAAGAAGAAGAAGAAGAAGAAGAAGAAGAAGAAGAAGAAGAAGAGTGCTGAAGGTTTAAAAGCAGAAACGGGCCTATTGTCTCCTCGCTCGGTCCAGATCGAATAAATAAATAATTCGGATAAAAATCCAGTATAAATCCCGGTCATATTTTTGTTTTCATTTATTGATTATGAGTGACTTGTGCAGTTTATGTTCGGAGCCCTGAGTGGTTTGACGGAGGGAGCGTCCGTCACTGAACTATGAGACTGATATTCAATAAGAAATTAAACTTTAACTCCTGTTATAGGGCAAACATTTCCGTCTCTGTCTGTCTCGTTTGTGTCAAGCTTTCACGTTAAATATGCGATTTTCAATTCTTATCAATAATGTAGCGAGCAGCCGCCATTTAAATATTCATTTTGCGTTTACGCTCAGTTTAAACAGACCGTATAACTGCCGCGTGAAGTTAACACGACTCATATTCTCTGTTATTAAATTAAAACACAATAATAAATATATATACATTTATCTGCTCTGTCGGTTCATCTCCTCTCCCAACCTGTAACTGCATCTTTATTTAATAACGTGCACGAGAGGAGAGGAGAGGAGAGGAGAGGAGAGGAGAGGAGAGGGCCTTCCCGCCATGAGCGTGCAATGTGTGCGCGAGCGCAGCCTCTATAATAAACACATGACACGCGTACATATAAACGCACGCGCGAGGTACACTGGAGCGGGCAGGCTGTGTCACGCGCCACACAAACACTAAATCACACGCACGCGCGCAAAAATAAGAAACAGTAAAAGACGAAGAAGGATTTCAGAATAAAATATAGAGTGTGTCATGATAGTAGGCCTGCTGGGTGAGATTTATTTTATATTTACTTTTATACTTATACGTAGGCAATTATTACAAACTAAATATTAGAAAATAGAAGTTAATTTCATGTAAAACAAACAAACAATCAAACAAAAAAAGGTAGTTCAAGATAGAAAACTGTTTTGAAAATGACATTTTTTTTAGGTTAAAAACATTTTAAAATAAATCTATTACTTTTTTATTAGACTGATTATTGTAATAATTATAATAATAATCTTAAGCTTTAAAATCCTACGAAATGCAGCAAACTGGACAAAAAGGAAATGTTCCCTCTCCCTCTCACGCACTCCTACGCGAACACCCCATGCACGCGCATTTATACACACACTTACACACACACACACACACACACACAGACCGGAATTATTTATACATCAGCCCTTCACCAGCCGCTGGTGGATGCTTCTCATCACCGCATCGATACACAAAATAAGAATCAGCAGTGAAAGTTAATCACAGAGCCCGCGGGCCTGCAGGATGCGGAACCATCAGACTGCATGTAACCCGCAAACCGGAAATATTTACATCATGTCAGCACCGGTAACAAGTGCAGGTTGATGATGCAGTGAGTGAGATGAGTGTTCATCGTTTTTTTAAATATATTTAATTGATGGAGCCTGATTAGCAAAATCTTTGTTAAACTAAACCGAACAATATTTTAGTTGAATCTATTTGTTGCTTTGAGTCGAAGTTTAAAACATCTGTAAGCACACATAATAATTACAAAGGTGGCTTTTCTCTATCTAAAACGCTATTTTGAAAACCAACTGGAATAAACAGAATCTAAATACGAACTTCCACTTAATTCAGAGAAATGTGTTCAAAGAGACGCGCTGCTATGGGCTCCTCTAATCATGTCTCATCAATAATGCATTTTAAAACTGACAGGATGCCCGAAACGCAGGGCGGCTACAACATGAAGCCCCGTTTCTCGGACGGACACCGGCTAAACTTCAGCGTTTAGTTACAGTACAATTTTAATGAAATTAAATTTATTGACGGCGGAGAGCAGAGTTCTGGTTTCAGCTGGATGAAAAGCCCAGATGCTATAAAATGGATTTGAGTCCATGATATTAAAATCACTGTAAACCCCAATTACTTGATTTTATTTTTATAATCTAATCCGATATCATTTGCATTGGATGTAGAATTTTATAATCTCCCATGGAGAGAGGTGTCAGTAGATAAAAAAAGGGACAACCTGATAATAAATCTGTTGGAATTAATAAATAAATAAAATTAATAATTCTGTGAATTCAAATATGGCCTCCATGAATTTCACATCATCATTGACAGGTGGGGATGTAGGTACAGTATCAGCATGTACAGTAAACTAATTATACAAGCTACTGATGTTGCTTATGTGGCATAATGTAATAAAAATAAATGAATAATTTCAAATGCAACATCCTGGTAAATAAAATCATGTTATACGAGTGTAGAAAACATACATTTAAAGTTGTTTTTGCTGTTATTTAGGGGTTGTTTTAATCCGTCTTCACCACTCCAGAGTATCGCTGGACTTATGCATTTTTAGCATAAACACCGCACACCAATACACTAAAAAAAATAAAGAAATAAAGAAAAAATGCGAAGTAGGCTGGATGAAAAACTCCGAATTGGGCTGCTGGGCCACTTTGATTAAAAAGCAAACTCATCTTCCCAGAAGTCCCTTTCAAATGCAACAAACTGACAGAAACAAACTGACAGAGAAACCAATTGGTGTGTATGTGTGGAGGCTGGATGGATGGATATGAGGGTGTATGTATGGTTGGTTGGGGCTTGTGTTTGGGGATTCGCTCCTTGTGGACTGAGTTGCTTTATTTCTCTGCCCTATATATCTGTCCGCCTTCACTCTCTCCCTCTCTTTTTCCCTCTCTGCTCTGGAGGCTGAGGCTGCTGCTGCTGCTGCTGCTGCTGCTGAAGGGATGTATGAAGCGCTACTTTCTTGTCTAGGTGATGAATAATGCAGTGCTCAGAGGCCAGCAAGTTTCCAGTTAAATACCAATTTGCTTAACCAATGTTTCCAGCCGCTGCCAGCTCCACTCAGTATAAGCAGGGAGCTGCACCGGCCTTTGGTAATTAAAGAAAAGATTCATATCTGGAGGAGTGGAAAAAGTTGTTCCACCTTGCATGTGGTCAGTGATGGGTCACATTGTTTGATTTTATTTATGGAGCTGAAATTTAAAAAAAGGAACAAATCACTATGTAGCAGGTAGGGAAAAAAACAAATGTAGTCTTTCAGTGTCATTATTTTCACTGTTTTAAGATCATTTTAAAACCTTAAACATATTTTTGTTTTTCTTCCATTTAGGCAGGGAATATTTAGGGGGAGATCAACAGAGCAGGTCATCAATATATATGTATATCCCACATCTGAAAGCTGGGATATACATATGAAAGTGCATGAAAGTGTGACAAGCTTAACTAGTTATAAATCTGTAATAAATGTTGTGTTTTCTCTAGGTCTATTCAAATTTAGAAAGTTTTGAGAGTTCTGCCATCAAAATATGAACATTTAAGTCCCTAAAAACTTGTGTTGGACGACTGTAAAATGTTTGATTTTACAACATCATTCTCATTCTTGCTGGTAGAGATAGTACTATGACACGCTGCCTAACTTTAACCTTTAGCAAAAATAAGTGAAAACACTGGAAACATGGTTAATGTTCATCTTTCCTTGCTGTTGCAGGCCTTACTGTGACATCCTCAGCTGTCTGGCTGTGGCTCAGGAGGTGGAACAGGTCATCCACTAATCAGCTAATTGGCGGTTCAAACCCTGGCTTTTCCAGACTGTAGGTCGAAGTGTCCTTGGGCAAGATACTAACCCCAAAAACTCCAGAAGGTGTGTGAATGCTTATGAATAGTTAACTCCCAAAACTTATGCCCAGTTGGCACCTTCAGTTGTCAGTTCAATCAATCCTCTTTGGGAGGAGGTTTACAGGTACGTGTTCAACACCATTTACACTTGTCATTTCAAGCATCTCATATCTGGATAAACTCCAGAAGTGCTTTAATACACCTTTATTAGCCAGATCACAACCAATCAAATGAAGATTATGGTAGAGATTATAGACAATTCACCCGAAGCTGTTTCTTAACTTCCAAAAACACCAGAAGAACAATCACTCAAGGAGTTTAGTTGCAACAAGAACAGTTTTGCTAGGTATCAGCTATCCATAAACCCACACAGACACATGGATGAATCATATTTATGAACTGAGAGTGAGTCTTATGTCGTTCCCTCACCCATACAGATCAATACTCTCTCACCCACGGAGGTCATTCAGTGGTTGAACTGATCAGAAATGCTTCAACAGCTTGATGTGGTTTCTATATGACTGCATGTGTTGGAATCACTGGGCTAGAGCCTCGTTTTCCTGTTGTTAAAGAAGACAGAGTATGATGCCTACGATGGCATAGCATCTTGGATGCATTTATACTTGATATCCAATCAGATTTTTTTAACCATCGGCATGATCTTTCCCAGGGGTGCAGCACAAATTTCTGGACCCAGTGCACAGACAGACTTGAGACTTCCTCTCTCAGGCAGGATGCCTCTGGATCTATACTTTATGTTCAGGCGACCTGTTCCCTATGATCTTGCTCACTTTCTTTCGTTTCTTGAGATGCTGAAGCTCCGAATTTGCCCAGACTTCATCAGCCGTTGACCAAATACATCAGCTGAAGGCATGGTGCCAAGGCATCACCCCAACACCCACTGTTCCTCACTGAAACTGCAATCAGCTTCTGGTATGTAGATGCTTCTGCAAAGTCCTCTGTATCTCTGATCTCAGAACACTGATCGAACCATTCCTCCTACATCGACGCAGCATCCACAGCAGCCAAACAGGCCATCTCTGCTCCAACCATCCAGGTCCTCTGGTGGTTATCTCAGGCATATCGCTTATACGTATGTAACAAGCTTAATGATCTCCACACTCAACTCAGCTCAATCAGCTCTAAATCTGACTCTTTTGGGGCCTGTAAGCAGCTTGAGAGACGGAACTAAGGAACTAAGGGCCTAAGGCTCACTCTGCCCTGTCTTCATCACTTCCTTCTCCTTGATATCTCTTCAATATCTTCATCCATTGACCAACATAAAAACCTCAGAAAGTTCCAGTTAAACCTTTAAATGAAATATTGCATCTTTGCTAGGGAATGAGAATGTTGCACTAAAGAGGATATGACTTTGACTGCTCAAAACCTCATCTTAGCTTCAGGCCCATATAAAGAGGGGAAATGGTTACTACAAGCAAAACCTACTTACTGTTTTAAGACAACTAATATCAGACTTCTCATGTGACTCTACATGCGGATCAAAAACATGCCATTACAGGGAGCAGGTTAGGGTCAGCTCCCCCACAGCTCCTGGTTCACTAACAAGCAGCAGGAGCCTGAACGTGAGGTCGGACGTCAAGCAGAGTCCCTGCTGTGTCCCGAACAGCTTGGCTTCCTTCCGGGTGAGGATTAGAGCTGGAACAGGGCTCCGTACCGTGCGTAATGACCGCC
The DNA here is from genome assembly GCA_028641955.1 of Protonibea diacanthus. Taxonomy (NCBI): domain Eukaryota; kingdom Metazoa; phylum Chordata; class Actinopteri; family Sciaenidae; genus Protonibea; species Protonibea diacanthus. Next base: position 15,952,765 of record CM053990.1, read on the forward strand.
TGTGGCCCTTGGGTCGTCCTGCCACCCCCCTTCCCCTTCCCCTCTCCTTTCTGCAATCAGCTCACCGAGGCGGGATGCAGAACAGAATCACTCCTCCCCACCAACCCCGAAAAAGTAAACACTGCCTCTCCGTTCCCTCGCCAATTGTTATTCATAGACCAGATAAATATTTAATTCCATCTAAGGATACCTTTTGTTAACAGAATTACCGTACAAGCCTTGCAGCCCATAAATCCCACAATGAATTCAAATTCTGTTCGTTCTCCATTTGTGTGCCGGTTCAGTCGTCATTCTCGTGTGGTAATGTTGGTGTTAGGAATGAGGAGGAAGAGGAGGAATGGGAAGAGGATGAGGTCAAGTGAGAAAGGGAAAAGAAGGTGGGGGAGGAGGAGAGAGAGAGACAGAGAACAAGGGTGAAAAGTGTGAAATGGAGGACGAAGAAGGGAAAGGAGGAGGAAGGAATACAAAGACATGGGAAGATGATGAGTGGTGGTAGAAAAGTTGCAGGAGGAGTTTAACAAGTGCAAGCAGAAGAGGAGCAGAAAATATGGATGAAGGGTTGGTGAAGGAAAAGGAAGAGTCAGAAGTTTAGGATGTGGTGGAGTAAAAAAAAGCAAAGAATATGGAAGACGAGGTGTTAGGGGTATAAGAAGATGAGGAAAAGAGGAGGTGCTGACAAGGAAACAAAAAAGAGGCAGAATAAAAAGGAGGACGAGGGGTTCAGAGGGAAGAAGAGGTTGGAGACAGAAGGACAATGTGGACTAAAGAAGAGGTGGAAGACAAGGAGAGCAAAATGGGGTAGTGGTGATGGTGCAGTATGGTGAGGCTTAAAGAACTGGAGACAGAAGAAGAGAAAGAAGATGTAGGCGAAGAAGAAGGAGAAAGACGCAGAGGGAAGAAGAGGAAAACAATTAAGAACAGGTGGGAAAGAGACAGTGGTAGAAAAGGAGGAGGGAGGAAGAGAAAGAAGATGTACTGTAGAAGAGAAGAGGAAGAAGAGCAGATGGAGGTGAACAAGCAGGAGGAGGACAATATGGAGGGAAAAGAGGGCAGGGAAAACAAGGAAATTGAGAAAAAATAAGAAAACAAAGGGAGAAAGACGCGCAAGAGTGGAAGTAGACATAGCAGGCAGGCTCCATTGATCTGGAGTATGAAGATCCAGACTGCCTGTCTACTTTGTATTCCTTTTGAGCCATAAATAATGGATTGATGAGTTCTGATGAAAACATTAACACTGGGATGATCTTAATGAGCACACTGACTGTAAATGATCTGACGGACCAACTATAATCACCCAATTGAATCAGCATGACCCGCCAAACAAAAAGATGTGGAAACCTATCGATTCCAAATAAAGTCAGCAGCTTTGATTCCTCAAGAAAGGGGGCATTGGAAAGAGTCAATAATTTTCCTCCTTCTTCTACCTGAGTTTCATTTCAAATCGAGGCGTTTGTTTGGTCAGTCCCTGGAGATTCAGACCTGTTGAGGCCACTGTTCAAGAGAGCCCGAAGACAGTTGGCTTGCGATTAAAGTTTAATCAGCCTCGCTTGGTGTTGATAATATTCTTCCACCCTTTTTTAATGAAATGAAATTCATATGTATATATATATATATATATATAATTCCCTTAAGCAGGACCGAATGGTGGGGAAGAGGGTACGCGTTTCTCATGGAGCAAAAAGGTTTCAATTGGGGCTCTTTGATAGCTCTTAATAATATCCCCACGGTTGATGGATAAAATCAAATAGAATGATAAGTCTTTGATTTATGTCCTGAACATCAAACCCACATTTTCGCGTAACCGAGCTGAAGGAGTCCATTTGGCTCATTCCTCTGGTAAAAAATAATATCCTTCGCCTGATCCAGGAGCTTTTGAATTAGCGTGATCACAAAGATTTCGTCCAGCTCCACATGTGGTGCATGCCGGGTATGAATAATGGGGGTGGTTTGAGGATGTGAGATGAGGAAGAGTTCAGGGCTTCAGTCACATAAGAAAATCTGAAATGTTTTACATTAGCAGCATTTAACGGATGATTTTTAAAACATAGAATTGTTCTATTACAATTTTCTATTGGTTGTGATGAACACACTAAAATGAGATCTGAGTACTGAACACTTTACTTTAGTGACATCTAGCCATAGACTGTATAAATAAAACATTGACGTAGTGTCCGTAATGTCACTCAGAGATATCTAAGGGCCATGGTGAAGCTCAGATTATGGTGGCACCAGAGGCTGCCATCTTGGCAGTCCTGTCTCCAAAAATGGGTAAAGAGGTAGAGCGTAGGTGGAGTGGAGCCAAGGTTTATCTTATCTAATGTTGTGGATTTGGGTTTCCGGTCGCATCACCTAATAAAGGAGCAGATGTAAATAGAATGGAGACTGAGGTGATGCAACACACTTGCATAGTAGGTTTACAACAAGGGAAAAGATTGCTTCGGGAGATGCAGGTTATATATTCTTGAGCAAGAACAGAAAGTGAGCTCACGTTTTCCATAAACATGCTAGTTGGGGACATGGCAGTGGTAAGAACTCAAGCAGATATTTGATGTTGGTTTTGAATGCAATTCCTGAGTTTCTTACATAACATAACTTCACAAACTGCTGTTATTTTGGCAACAGAAAATACAAGTCAATTTAGTGGCTCTAATGGGTGAAGCTTACCATGCACATACCTTCACACAACAGAAATTGTAAGCTACTAGAAACACTGTAGAATTAGTTTTAGGAACAGTAATACTAATGACTGTTAGCCAAGTAACATCGGTGATAATTTAGAACAGAATTTAGTTAAGCTTTTGTACATAAATAGAGTTATCAACAGTCTCAGACCACGCTGGGAAACTCTCCCTACGTATCCCCAACATGCTACAATATCAAATTGAGTAGGTCAGAAGGTTTAAGAATAGATCTGTAAACCCTTCACAATACCAGATAACCTGGGTCGAACACCAGTACAGACCAACGTCCCAGACCAGATTTCTCCTCTGATTGTCGGGAGGGTTGAATTGAGGTAAAGCAGAGCAAAAACGTATGTAGTCTGAGTCCGGCTTAAGTACAGTAGGTCACCATTGAACGAAGATGTCAGTCTGTAAACTGTGAAATATATTTGAGTTATTCACCTTCTGCCATTTTCTTTCCCAGCTGACACTCCCTTTGCTTTGTTTGACTTCTTTTGAACGTTTTGCTGTGTTCCAAAATCTCAGCAATTGGTGTATACCACTGTAGTGGAAATGATGGTTAAAACAAAAAAAAAAAATAGACACAAATTGAAATAAATTGGAATTATTTTTTAACCAGCATTCCAGTCTAAAAACCCTCAGTAACAACACAGATACAATCATAGTAGAAAGTAAAAAAGAAAAAAAAAAAACATTTAGACCATTTGTATGTAAATACCTATATTTAAATACTTTTATGCTTCTTGTTTTTTGGGGGTTTTGCTGGTCATTTCAAAATTCTCTATAAAACAGCAACTGTACACTGACAAGCAGGGAGTTCACATTAAGTATGTAGGGTATGTATATTATTGCATATTTAATATTAATAGCTTTTATTAGCTTAATACATGCTAGCATATTCATGATGGTCACTTAATGGAATAGAGCTGGAGCCTCTCACTGCAAAAAATGTCCAATTTCTCCTCATTTAAGGGGCTGATGTTTTTGTAGTTAGATTCCATAAAGTACAATCGGGCAATTTACAGTATTACATATTTCTTAAAAAATAAACAAGTCTAGGACTGAATACTGATATAAAAATTGGTTCAGATGTATATTTGTATCTGAGAGAGTGTGCATTTGCATTTTTACAGATATTTTATGAATGATTTCAGCTAATGAAAACTTCCATCGTTTGCTATGTGACAACATATGTTGTCAACTGTATTTTAGGCTTTGAATTTATTTGTCAAACTTGTGGTGAACCCACTGAAAATCTAAACTCAACTCAGGATGAAGTCTCTTTTGCATTTTTTGGGTGGCATGTAGATTGTATGTTTGAGTCTCAAAACCCACAATAACACCACAGATACAAGCTGTGTCCCAATTCAGGGGCTGCAATTCATGGGCTGGCCGGGGTCGGTGCATTGTGACTCCACAGTACTCCGGCACAGCCCACTGTACAGACAGGCAGTCTACATACATTTCCACCACAAAAAGAGTGGGCTAACACAGCTAGCAACTAGCTAGTGAAGAAAGTGAAAGCTAAAGAGTCAGGTTTTCTTTTTTTTCCATGAGTTGATGGAGACCAACTCAGAGCAGAGAATTATTTTTGGACTTACATTCGCAGATAAGCAGAAAATCATCTGTGTTTTATAGATGATAGATGTGTAAATAAGAAATAATTGTTTGCTAGCATGTTAGCCACTTGATATGTCTACCGCTTCTATATTACACTCCTCTACACATCTCCTTGTAGAATTAGATGAGGCTTAAAGGTGTTGAGAGCTGAGGTAAGTACGGGTGTGTGTGTGGGTGGGGGAGTTGTTGCTGATGATGGTGGATGGGTGGTCAGGGTGATGGAGGAGCCACTCTTACTGCCGGAGAGTCAGAGTGGGGTGAATGTCTTCTCTGATTAGCGGGGCCGTCTGTGAGTGCACTAATGCACCTCGCTATTAGCATGTTTCTCTTGGTTGCTACGGGTAGCGCTGCGCCGCCTCCCCGTTTGACATGTCAGAACGCATATCAGTCACAGTGCGCCGTGGCCCGTGGTCTTCACATCACTAAGAGAGAGAGGGTGTGGGTAAGAGCGGTAAGTGCGTCGGTGAGTGTGTTCTTGTCCTGGGTTGAGTTTTATCTCTTTGGAATGAGGATGTTTTTATGGAGAGAAGAGGTTTCAGCAAGTCGTCACTTCTTTCAGGGTAAGCTTAGAGTCAGGGCCTTGGGTTTACAAGCTATGATTACAACTAAGATGGGTTAGGCTCAGGAGGTTTGAAGTGTGGCGTGTGGTTTGATTAAAAAAATGGGTGAACAATATGGATGAAGAGTGTGAGAGAAACAAAAGGACAGAGAATTTAGTTTGGACAAAAAAGTTCTTAAAGAACTCCAACGGGGGTGTTCTGGTAGCTCACCTGGTAAAGCATGCACTCCATGTATCTAAGTCCTTACCACAGTGACGCAGGTTTGATTCCAGCTTGGGTTCTTTGTTGCATGTCATCCCCTCCCTCCTTTGAATTTCCATTTCTCCAACTGTCACTGCCTAATAAAGCAGAAAATGTCAAAAAAATGTCTAAAAATTCAATCATTCAATGATCTTCATTGATATTCATGATTTGCTCCTGAAGGGTACATATATCTCAAACTGCTCTATGCAGATTCATGTGGGCTGCTTGCGGCATCTGTCAAAAACAGACTGACTAGAACTTGACTAGAGCAGTCGATGGAATTTGGTGGTTATACTTTAAACCACGTCCTTGTAATAGCCTTTTTGACTTTATAAGTTCTTTAACTTTTATCACATTTTGTCTCCTTTTTGACAAATGGAATACGCCCAACATTCAAATCTAAGTGGCTGGAGAGAGCCTGTAATCATAAACAATAACGCAGAGTGGGAACCACAAAGCTAGAACGGAAAGAAACAGAAATGATTTAACATGTACTGGATTATTTACATAAGATTATCGTGTGTATTATTAAATGATGATATCAGTATTTCACCTTTTAAATATCACAGTTCATCGATACTTGTATATTGCAACACCCCTAATTTGTGAGTAATCCCAAAAATAAAGTTTATGTAGTGAGTAATGTCTTTAAGAGAAAACCTCTGAGACAGAGAGACTACATGGAGACAGCCCCGTCTATATCCTTGCTGTGTGTTTTTTGTCCTGATTTCCACATAGTTTTGGAATGAGATGTTCAACAATCACATATGGATGTAAGGCATCCACAAATGTTTGACCACACAAAAATGAGGAGTAGAAAAGAAACAGGAAAGGAAAAACCTAAAATTGAAGCAAAGCAAAGTGACAGTTTACAGAAAAGACAGAGAAAGAAAGAGACAGAAACAGAGACCTCAGCACCAGTAAAGTTGGCTGGCCTGTGGAGCTTGATCAATCATGAATAGATAGATGGAGGCAGGGAGAGAGAGAGAGAGAGAGAGAGAAAGGGAAGGAGGGGTAGGTGAATGAAAAAGATGCCTGGAGGAGGGAGGGAGCCCTTCGCCAGTCCGAGGAGCGATCTGTCTGCCTAAAGAGCTTTGTTACCATATTAACTGACGTCTCCAGATGGCCTTGTCGGAAAAAAAAAAAAAACCTGAGCTGAGCATGGGAGGAATGATAGAAAGAGAAAAGAAAAGCAGAGACAGAGAGGCCCGAGTGGAGAACAGTGTAGTGGAAAGCATGAAAGGCCTCAGAGAACGAGTGCAGGGCCGAGGAGGCAGGGAGGCAGGCGTTCAGCGAGATGGGAAAACAGAAGAGAATAAAAATCCCCTTAACTTTTCTCAACAACAGCTCCGAAACCTTCGGCCCAACACTCCTTCCATCCATCCCCTCCTTCCTCCTTGTACTCCCCACCTCCCATTATTTTTCTCCCGTGTTACTTTCTTCTGAAAATCGCCCCGAGGCTAGTCACTCTCCTGGGTGGCTCACCCCCAAGCAGAGCCCTTGTTCCTCGCACGCTGGTAATAATTTGAGTCTGCTGAAAGAACCTTTTAGAGGGATCAACCCACACACCTCCTCCTTCACCGCCTCCTCCTTCTCCTCTTCTCACCCCGCCTGCATCCGAGGCATCAGGCCTTCTCCCATGCCGCCGCCGCTCCACACGCCTCCACGTGCCGTCTCCCCTCCCTCTTCTCCCCTTCGCTGGTCCAAAGTGCCTCCTGGTTCCTCCCTCCTGACCTGCCCTCCATCCACAGCCGTAGCCACATTACTCCCGTGCATTACTCCCGAGGAGCTCATAAGGAGTGAGAGAAAACATAAGAGACAAGACAAAGAGAATGAGAGAATTGTTTGTGCTAGTTCGGGCCCAGAAAAAGAAATGTGACGAGGAGCGCTATGGTGGAAGAGGAGTAAAAAAAAAAACTGAAGGAAGCAGAAGAGGCTGAACAGGGGGGGAAAGCAGAAAAAAACAAAACAACGAACAGCCACTCTGCTGTGGGTTCATGCATTTTGTACAGCTGGTAGACTCCACCGTCTCCACCGTCCAATTTACAGCTGCCATCTTCCATATGCGGTTTCAAGCCTCTCGCTGCTCACAGCCAGCCTTGTCTCCTGACATTTTTACTATTTAATCTCTTACAATCAACCCTGATCTACTACTACAGTACAAACAGTTAGCACTCAGCTGGAATGAAACTACTTCTTTTACTTTTAACACTGTGAAGTGAACATTTTCAGGTTAAAATTGCATCTGCAGGTGATTTGACTGATACGTTTGTACTTACTTCTTGTAACTTAGCTGAAGGTTATTTTTACCGCTACACGTAACTTTAAATTGTAATTTTGTTTTCTGTCTTTTGTGATATGTTTGCAATTTGGTAGTCAAGGTGTTTCATCGTTTTCTACTTTTGCAGTCTTTGTAGCTGCTGGATTTCCAAAAACACTGATATAAAATTGATGCTGCTGTTGCTGTAACATGGGCTGTATAGCTAATTTCGTTCATGACAACTGTACTGAGTCTAAATTACTTTTTAACTCACCGATTTAAAAAATTAGATTGAGGCTTAAAGTTATCCATAATTAACCGCGTGGCCACTTTGATTGACAGGTAGGTGCCGATACAGACGTCATTCAGCCCTCCTCAGGTCCACTAATGATCCATGTCTTTAGCCAGGAGGCAAAAGAGGGAGCCAACATTCCTTCAGAACAGCTCTTCAGAAACCTATGAACGACATCACACACATGTTGTCCATTATTTATAGTGTCAGTGGTTCTGAGATTATTGAACCATTTGTGAAAAGTGAAAACAATTAATAAGACGAGAAAGTGTTTCCGGATGTTCATTCTTTTCTATAGTGGCCTAGATAACAGCAACAAATACTTTAAATTCAGTATCTGTCCTGTCTATGTTGTGGTTTTAATTTTGGTTAAAATTGTTTTTTTATTAACAGTAAAGTTTAACAGTGCAGGAAAACACACACCATACGCATAAATTCTTCTCGTGTGCAGGAATAATATTAATCCACGACTCAGCAACCAGGACAAAGTGAGTTGAACAAAGTGAGGCTGATCGATGAGGCAGATCAGTTCCTGCTAATGGGTGAATGTAGGCAAACACTTTGAGGCAGCTCTGAGATCAGCACCCTGCGTCCTTCATGACAGTTTAGATCAGGGCTGCCCAAAGTTGCTCCACTATAAGGTTCGATGTAGCCTGCCTTCAAAATCACTGGGTGTTGGGGAGGAGGTAATAATGCTCTTTTTATATATTGGATCTCTGGTAATTATTTTTCAGAATCTGAGCACAGGCAGGGTGAAACTTTGTGCAGGAAGTCAGTCAATTAAAGGAAGTTTGCATCCAGGTGCAATTTTGCTTCTCAGCATTGCAGTAGGTGTTTGGCAATCAGGATTTTGTCAAACCTCACCTCTGGTTTGGACTGTACTTATATAGCGCCTTTCTAGTCTTCCGACCACTCAAAGCGCTTTTACAGGACATATCTCATTCACCCATTCACACACATTCATACACTGATGGCATTGGCTGCCATGCAAGGTGCCAACTGCTCATCAGTTTGAGGAGCTAACCATTCATACACATTCACACACTGATGGCGCAGCCTTCGGGAGCAATTTGGGGTTCAGTTTAGATGTAACAAAATGTTCCACTGAAACATGTTTGTCCCTTTGACAGCTGCTGCATGAAAAGTCATGTCTTAGTTTGTGTAATCAAAAAGAGTCAGAGTCTTTAGAACTGTTAAACTGTTCAGGGGCCCTGCTGCTGGAAACAAAACACACTTCCTCTGTGACACTTTATTACACCAAGGACCAGGTTTTAGTAGCATCTAGCAGTGCAGTTGCTGATTGCAACCCGTCTCACCCTGTTCTTCAGAACTACTACTACTACTACAGTAGCTGTGAAAGAAACACAGTGGTTCAACCTGGCAGACTTCCTCTACGAGGACCTGCGATGTCTGTAGATATAAAAAGCTGATTGTAAGGTAACAAAGTATACCCATTCTTACTTTTCAGGTGATTATATGCTGATGAAAACAGTCATATTATATTCCATTTCTCTCATCATCTGTAAATAGAGCCCCTTACATCTTAAATACTGTACCTCTAAGTTGAAAATATACTTTTCCGAAGGATGAAATGTGAGAAGAAGAGGAGGCCGAGGAGTTCATATACAGAGAAGAAGACTAAGCATCACATGATGACATCCTGGACCCGAGTGAGGATGTCTCCCCTGTGTAAAGACACAACGGGAGCTTTAATGGATAGATCACCCAACATCACTCAAACCGCAGTGCACTGAGGAATGTGAGTGTGCGTGGAGTGTGTATACTTCTGTGTATGTCATACACACCTGCATTGATCTGAGCTCAGGGGTTGCAATGCACACACAGAAAAACACAAACAGACACACACCTGCATTTACACACAGGTGGCAGGGCAGGTACAGCGTGCTCCTCTGTCCTGCCATCCACCGCTGGCAGATCTTTTATTTAGCCGCTGCAGCAAGCGGCTCCTTCACATGAATTATGCAGCCGCGGGCCCCTGTAACAAGCTCCAGGCCGACTCTACACCTTGTGTGTGGCTTAAAATATAGATAAAAGCTGAACAGCCAGCTACAAACATAGTCTTTTTTTCAAGACAGAAGCAGGCTGGTGAGGAGAGAGTCCACAGCAATTAGACGAGGCTGTTGTGCTGCAGAGCCGGGCCAGTTGAGATCTGCAGAGGAAAGTCCAGCTGTTGACTGTACGGAGGCAGAAACAGAACAGAGCGCAATGCAAGAGAGTAAAAAAGGGGCACAGCAAAGCCTAATACTGAACTGAGTTGAACTTATTAAAGCACAACAAAGCCGAGCAGCACAGAGCGATTCACACCAAAGCAATAATAGCAACAGCAGCCAGAATAGTTTTATTTATGTTATTAGCTGAAGATGAATGGCTGAGTGTGTCGACGGACATCTTTGTGCTCGTTTCTGCTCTTTTAGCATCCCGGATGAAAGGCGTCCTTTGTGTTGGTGAGATGAGCTTGAAGTCGACTCCCTCTGTTGGGTTCATAACAAAGCTTATGCAACTTCCAAGAAGAGAACAGTGAGTGTAGTTTTTTTTTTTTCTTCAGCCAACAGATGAAGGAATACTCTTGGTTAATTTGATAAAACTTATTGAACAACACACACACAAATGGTTCAGCATTTTATGTGTTTAAATGTTGAGTTAAGCTTATAATAATAATTCACTTGCAAGGAACACGCCATCAACAGGTAAGTTTGAAAGATTTATTTACAACAAATGAAATGAGGATGTGCTGTGGTAGTAAGTGCCATTCATATCTATATCTTGAGTTCCTTTCTTTACAATCCTACTGTGGAGAAATTGCTGAAGTCAAAGGTCAATGGTGAGGTCAGGAGGGAAGAAGACATCAGGAGCCTCTGATGTCATATGCTGTATTATTTATTGACGCTTGGCCAAGGAGAATTAGAGACACTCTCATGCTGCATCAGAAGTGCCTGAGTCGGTCTCACATTCTGCCCAACTCATGCTGGTGGATAGGCCAGCATAGAGATATGCAGATATGTTTATAGAGATTACCGGATAGCCAAGTCCTCATGCAGCTTGTTGTGCCAGTGTCATTCAAAACTTTTAGTATTTCACTGGGTGAAATATTGCTCCATTATGGTGAACACAGCAGGTGAGAAAGGGCAGTGTCCAAGACTCTTGAAGGAACAGCTGCCAAGATAAGGATGCAAAACACAAGTAGTACAGGAGGACAGCTTAGGAAATCATCTGTGACCACAGAAAGTCAACGAAAGCCACAGAGATCCAGTAAAGCGAAAAGAGATCCTGTACACAGGATGACCTTGCTTGGGGGGCTTTGTGCTGGGCTTGTAGGGGAAACTACATGTCAGAGGCTGTAGTTTCCGGGTTGCAGGGAGACTGAGACTCTAGAGTCGGTTGCAGTGACGTTCAATTGGAATATTTTGTAACGTAATGTTTTGTTTTTTGAATATATCTTTTCTTCAAGATATTGAGAAACATTAAGAAAGACTGCCGTGTGATTATGGCACTATTGTTAAGCTCAGACAAGGACTGATTTTAAACAAATTCAACTTCCAACATTGGTCCTGGACATAAATCACGATTCCTAGCGTACCTGGCTTGGAGAGACTGAAGTGAACAAAACATAGACCCTGGGTTTGAGTTTATGTGAGCCTGTACAATAACAAATCTCCAACTAATTAACTGAAGGCTTGCAGCTTAATGAGCACTGGGTTTGGGAATGTGACATACAAATATTTACGTAGAATACAAAAGCTAGCCCATGAGTACGCTCATGAATGATCACAAGATCAAGCTCATAAGAGGCCAAACTCTTGACAAGCTGGACTACAATGGACAATGCTGATTTCCAGGCAGTAAGGCCAATATAGACTGAGCTACCAAGGCAGTTTTGTGTTGATATGTGTGGTATTTTTTCACTTTGGTATTCCACTCTCAAAAGCTTAGTTGGCTGGGACTAGAAATGGTCTCTGTTGCAAGAAGTTATGAAGGGCCAGACTACTTGCTGGAGTAGTAAACTGAGTTCCATTCCATACTGATGTGACCTCACGTATTCAAACCCCATAAAAAAAATAAATAATAGCAAAATAAAAAAAAAATAAAAAAAAAAGGCTGACTATCACTCCACCATCTCTCCGCATGCATTGCATGGGCCTGAGTGTGTGTGGTTGAATTTCAGGCTTATATATGTAAAAACTTGAGTGAAAATACAATTATTTCCCCACCGAGGGATCAATAAAATAAACCTTCCTTTTTCTTCTTATACAGCTAAAAGCCTGATATTCTCTAAACTGCCTATAAATAGCTAATATATATGATAATGAATGAATGAAAAAGCTCTTTTTACCATTCACCCATAAAATCATTGTAATCAGAATGTTAATTATTTAGAATAAAACCTTGACATTAAACCGAATCTTAACATATTAAACACCACATAACTGTAATAGCTCCACTGTGTGCTTATGAATTGTTTAAAAACCTCATATAATCCTTTCATATACAGTTTGTAATGGTATCCTGATTCTTTGAACAGGGAAATATGTGAATGTCACCGTGAATTCAACAGTGAGTATGATATCATACAACAGTGAGTTATCTATTCATGGCTCCATTAATGAATCATAGCCTTCCTAGACTTTATACTCCAGACATGCCCTCTTTGAATATGTCATAAGCTCTTATTCTTTTTTAATGGGCCAGCAAATCACGGCCCAAAACAAATATATAAACTCATGCAAACATTACAGTGAAGGAGAGGGGAGGGGCTTACAGAGGATTTACTGTAGGTCTTGCAAATCTGTACGCAGGAGTTGGAGGTTGTACAGTGACTGTACTGAGGGGAGAGAACTGTGCAAAATATCCTGTCTTTCTCTCCAAGTTACATTATTTATACTTTATACCCAGAAGGCTCTTTAAGCAAGTCAAAGCCTCTGTTTGCATCACTTTGCCAGGCTGTACCTTGGGAAACATCACTGCAGCGATGGACTGATGTGTTTCCCCACAGACCAAACTTGGGTAAAGGTCAGAGTTATAACAAAATTATGAACACCCATTGCTGCACAGACACTGGTGCTAGCAGTATAAGCCCTCCACCCCTGCAGGTTTCCCAGAAGAAACATTTACATTTTCCCTACTGAAGCTCATATCCAGCAGTGCTTATGGTACGAGCACCTTCAAACATCTCTAATATATCCAGCTTCACCTTGCAAAGATTAACTTTGACCTGTGCTTCTGCTTGTGATTGAAAAAAAGGAAGCTGTTTTTTCCTCTGTAATGGGTTGCACCATTGCGCTTAGCCAAACACGACCCAGTAGAGAGTTTGTATCTTATTTTATTTTTAGGAAATTTTTGAAATCATAGCGTGTTAAGTGTTAGGAGTGAAAGGTAAATGGGGGGAAAACCTTGAGTGTAATTTTGAAGGAGTGGAATGGAAAGAACTGCTTATTACTGTATGCAGTTGTCAAAATTTCTATTTTAACGCTAGACATCAAATTATACAATACAATCACAGAATTTTACAGAATATACTATACCCCTGACAGACTGCACAGATTAAAGCATTTCAGTACTCCAATACTCCAGTACTCCATGTTACATATGATAAAAATCAATAAAAACAAATTCAAATGTATGACAACTGCCCTGATTGTAGCCAGCAAATGTAAAACCATGCAATGGAAAAGCAACCACTTATATTGGCTAGATGAGAAAACTTGGAGTACTTCATTTACATTCATATAAATATTGAATCTGTTATGCAAGTCAGACATGTTTGATTTTTAATTAGGTTTTTTTTTTTTAATTATTTTTTTATCCCCCCTCTGCAAGTGTTTTATTGTTTTGTTTTTTATTTTGTACTTTTATTTATTCATTTTTCTTTGAATACGTTCATATGTATAAATAAGTGGTCGGACCTGAGGGGGTTGGGGGCTAGACAGGAGAGATGTGTTTGGGGTGTTTGGGGGTGAATTGTGATGGGAGGGAATGGAGGAGGGAGGGCCAGGCTGATCAGGCACCTACACTGTGTGCTTATATTTTTGTACAGTATTGTATTATTCAGCCCTAGGGCTGTTATGCTAAAAAAACAAAACAAAAAAAACAATCAAGATAAAAAAAAAAAAACAAGAACAAGAACAAAATACAGGTAGTATTTTTAAATGTAGCTAAAATTCAGTGATGGTTGAAGGCTTACATTTGCAGTTTGCATGTAAGACCACGCATACAGCCAAGACAGAGCAACTTATTATCCTTTTAAAGACATGTTTGCCCGTCTGACAAATGCAAGTCCAGTATTCACATTCCCTTTAGCTTCAGTTTGGTCTCCATCAACTCCTGAGGGAAATCACCCCAGAAACTTTTTGTAGTTCCTCCTGTGGGATCCTGAGGCAATCCCAAGCCACATGAGACTTAGAAGCCCTCCAGCGGATGAATAGAAGGTTGCTACAAAGTGTATTTCAGCTACTCTAACCCTAATGCAAAAGATGACCAACATACAGTCCATGAGGTTTATATTTGAAGTCTTCAACAGTGTTGTAGCAGCCAACATGAGTTTCCTCTGTCGGAAAGCCGGACTCAGGGCAACAAGGCATTTTGCAATGCCCCAGGGCAGACCCAGAACCTGCTGAAGGGACTACATAGCCTATTTAGCCCAGGAATGCCTAGGAATCCCCCATGAGGAGCTGGAATATGTTTCTGTGGAGAAGGACATCTGGAACATCCTAAACCTGGTGCCACCATGACTTGACCACAGATAAGCAAAAGGAAATGGAATGGATGGATGGAGTGTTGTAGTCATGACCAAGACTCTGAAGGGTTGAGACCAAGTCAAGACCAAGACAGGACGGGACAGAGTCTAGACCAGGACCAGTCACAGGTAGCAAATTTGTATAGCTAATATTTGCAAAGTCTCTTTGACTGAGGAATGAAGACATTTCTTACATTTCTTTATGCTTCTTTCTTTACTAAATGTCGCTAAAAGTTTGTAGTTATCGTTGCATTACATACTGCTGTTTGTTTTCTTTTGGTCTACAGATGAACACTTTGTGGTTTAGGTAGACAAATTTTATAACGGAAGAAGAATTGGCTGGCGTCTCCTTCAAGACAGCCGCAGCTTATTCTTGGTCTTCTTTATTCATCTTCTTGAAGCGCATGTGAAAGAGGATGGAGGAAGCAGTTAGTTTTACATCTAATCACAGTAATGATGTCAACAGTTAACAATGTTAACAACCGATCTTGGAGCGGCGTTCAACTCAGTTGGTAGAGCAGCCGCCCCATGTGCAAAGGCTCAATCCTTGCTGTGGAAGCCCAGGGTTCGAATCCGACCTCTGTCTCTTTCCTGCATGTCATTCCCCATCTTTCTCTCTCTCCCCAAATTCCTGTCACTCTTCAGCTGTCTCTATCAAAATAAAGCTTGAAAAGCCCCCCTCCCCCCAAAAAATAAATAAATAAATGATCTTGAGTTGTACAACAATGGTCTTGAGAAAGCTTCTTGTGACAGAAACATTGACTTTTAATAAATCAATGCAAAGTGTGCAGGAATTTTTTCCTTTTTTCTATGGATACCACCACCACAAAATGTACTGTAGATATACTGTAATTTACTGTAAAATGAAGGAAACGCTAAAACAAAATGTTTTTTTAAGATCCTTTTAAATATTTGCACTGATTTGTCTTTTTTCAGACTTTTCAGAACGCTGTTCTCTTTGCATCCAGTCACATTCACACATCCAAACGGAAAAGTTAAAAGTGTACACTGGATTCATTGTACCCTGTCACACCAGTTCACAAGTCACGCTCTGTTATTTTCTCTTCTGTATCCTCACTGAGTGTGTAGAACCGCTCTCGTCTGGTCATGGTGCTTCAGAGAGACCAATCTTCGATTCACTGTGATCAGTCTTTAGTTCGGTAATCAACGCCTGGCCTCCGTTCACTACTCGTCTACTTTGGATAGATAAATAATGCACAGCTCTGCAATTAAAACACAGAGATCTGATGCTGTGTCACTAATTTATTGATTACCACTCAGTGCTTCAAGATGACAGGGTTAAATGTCAATCAGATGATCAGAGTGACACTTCAGTTGGAGTTATTCATTCCTCCAGCCAGCAGAAAGAATACAATTTCCCCTGTAATGGCTCTATGTATTATTAACTGGTATGCTAAGTTGTGTTGGGCTGCTTTCAGGAGATGCTGAGGTCAGTCCTGATTAGCTAGTGACTTGGAGGAGGCTTTAAAGTGAATAAGGAAGTGCAAGTATTTGATGTTGGCGGCTGCCACTACTCTTTCGTCACCAGAACAGAATTTCATGAAGATGATGGCCATGCTGCCTATTGTCTTCTTCTGATGGGTTGAAGTTGTACTGTTGACTCAGGCTAATGTTTCATCGATACTTGTTTTAATCCTAAAGTTGTGTAGAAAATTAAGGCAAAGACAGCAAGGAGACAGGTAGCAAAATTAAAGACTCATCACACGTTTACCTAAATCCTAAACTCCTTGGCGTTTGTACTGTGTTGTTGGCTTCCCCTCAGCAGTGAAATACAAGTACAGTAACGTAACTAACTACCATTCTGTTGTGGAGAAATTGCTGAAGTCAATAATCAATGGTGAGGTCAGGAGGGAAGAACGTGTTCAGAAGCCTCTGTTATCTTGTGCTGTAATATTTATTGATGCTTGGCCAAGGAGAAATAGAGACACTCTCAAAGTACATCAGAAGTGCCTGAGTCGGTCTCACATTCTGCCCAACTCCTGCTGGTGGCCAGACTTTAAACCCCAAGGCAGGCTTGACGAGTCTAGGAAGGCAGCAATAGGTCTTTCTTTTGAAACTTTCAAGTAAACTGCAGGACAAAGTGTTCCTTCATGCGTTGAGAAAATTCTTCTTTATCTAAATAAACTATTTAAAAACTCTCTCGGATTCACTGGAAAAATACCTCATCACAAAGCTGTAAACAAGCTGTTTTTCTGAGCTCAGGAAAAGTGGACTTTTTAGAGATAAGGGGTTCTCACAGGATAACATGATCTTATAGACCATGATGCATTGCCGTAGATTGAACTGTCTAACAGTATATCAAGTATTTCCTGTATTTTGATATTCTTAAGAAGATATATTTCTGGTTTTAAGAACCAAAACCCATCTCGGTATAGCTTTACATCTGATCTCTCAGACTTCTCTGCGGCTGTGGATTTCTCTGTGGATTGAGCGTTTTGATACTTTCAGTGTTTCATGTCACACCTACAGTAGACCTGCTTTATAATAAAAGACATGGAAGTCTCACTTTATACAACAAAGTTAAAATTAGCTCCACAACAGTAACATTCAGCATACACATTTAAGCAGCAGTGGTAATCAAAACTTTAAGCACCTTTCTCTGATACAACTGTACGTTACTTTAGGTTTTGAATAAGACTTTTACTTGCAATGGAGTATTTTCACAGTGTAGCAAAGGTGGCAAGGTGTTTGTATTTGGGGTCTGCTATACGTTCATCGTTCAAGAGCAACCCCCCTGATCATGTCAGCAGAAGACGAGCTGAGTGGAAATCTAAATTAGGGACACATGAAAGTAACATCATTTAAATAAAATGTATTTTTTAATTCCAATCCTTGATGAACCAACTGATCGATATTTAGTTTATAGTTGTAAGACTCACTCAAACCTACGAGGTATACAAACATTTTCAAAAGTGATAATCTGTTTCTAAATGAAAATTTTAAGCTTGAAAAAAAATGAAAATATGTTTCTGTCTGACTTGTACATGTGTACAAAGTTGGTTTAGAAAAGTTAGTTATCTTTGATGAGAGGTACTGACTTTGTAGAAGTTAGAAACTCATGAGGGAACACTATATTTCAATATAGTTTTGCACTTTCTGTAATCAAAGCAGGGAGCGACTACTGTATCTCTTCATTACCTATAGCTGTTTTAAAATAGTTGTTATGAGGTTTCCAGGCTCTTCTTCCTGTCAGCTTCGTCAGTGCGAGGAAATATAACGATGGATCCTCGTCTCACTTTAAATTGATTTCCTCTGAGCTCCGCTGTCCTTCTTCGGCTCAGAATCGACAATGACAGTCAGGAGCGAAACACTGACTGACTCGTCTTTCATGGTTTTCACTCTTCACTCAGCAGCCGTACCCTCTTCCTCTCTTCTTCTTGTTTCCCTTTTCACTCCTGCTGGCCTCCTCTTCCTCCAGTTCCCTCATCTCTTCTTTTATTCTTTTCTTTCAAGCCGTCTTTTTCTGTCACTGTGTATGAATCTCTGTCGGCATCTAGATTTTTAGGCTTCAAGAAAGAGACAGAAAGACAAGCGGAAGAAAAAAACATCCTCTTTCTATTTATTTATTAATTTGTTTACTCGAACATTTATGTTTGTCTAACAGTGAAAAAAAAAAAAAATCTGAAAAATGAAAAAAGAAGACAGTGAGAAAAATACCCTCCGCTGAGCCCAGATGTGGAGCCTCACCACAGAGACCCCCATCATCCCAGCATCTGTTCCTGTGACAGGGGTCCTGGGTGTGCTGCTCGCCAATGGGGCCCAGCAGACAGACCTGATCAGCAGGCAGCGTCCACTCTGTCGGCCCACAGCAAGGCCTTCTGGGACACGAAATGAAGACAGGCGCGCGGTGTGGGTGTGTGGTGTCTTGGCACACATGGTCACCGCATCTGTCTTCTTCTCCCTCTTCTGCACCGAATGCTCTAGTCCCTCTATCACACACACACACACACACACACACACACACACACACACACACACACACACACACAAACACAAACACACACTGTACCATTCAGCATCTTTCTTCTTTGTGCTGCCCTCTTCATCAGCACAGATGTTGCAGTTGTTGAGAAGTCAGTGAGGCTTCAACCTCCCTGTCAATCATCTCAACCCACATTGTGAGAGGCAAAACACACACACACACACACACACACACACACACACACACACACGAAATGTATTTCATAGACATATAGTAATTATAATTGCTCAAATACTACTGCTGTTTACTTAGGAATTTCTCTCTTGAGATAAGAGAAACCTGTAAATATTGTACATCTTAACTGGTAACATTTATCTAATGGCTGCAAAGAAAATACTTGTGTGTGTAGGATTTAGCGGCGGTAGCAGTGACACTTCCCTTCCTAGTGTGTACAGTAGGAAAAACTATAGTGGCCACAAAACTTACGAAAAAACACAAAAAGCCCCGTTAGAGTCACTTTGTCTCTACTGGACTACTGTAGAAGCATGGCAGTGCAATGTGGTGGAGAAATTACCAAGTGACTATAGTGAAGTTATAGGTCCAAGATCTCAGCAATGACATACATATCATAACATCAACACTTTAAGCACTTTTCCAAGTATTTCTGTTAGCTGCATACCTTCTCTATATCATATTCACCTCTTAACATTCAACGCACACCCCAAACACACACACACAGCCACCCAGAACAATTTTCAATTTCCATTTCTGATTCCTGACCTCTGATAATTGGCGAGCCAGCTGACTGATGGTTGCCCGAGCGCGGCACAGGCCTCCTGTCACCTGCAGCGACGCCGGCCTAGCGGTGAATTATTAATGGCTAATATCATTATGTAGGCACTGCTTGTCATAACAATCTAGCCTGTTGGAGGGAAACTCAATCTGCCGCCCCTGCCCCTGTGCAGACAATGCTTTTTAATTATTGATACGGACTAATTGACTACAGGATTCGCAGGGCACAGTTACTTTTGTTCCCTTCACAGCTCGCTCTGCTCCTTCAAGAAACAATCTTATTAGGAGGCCAGCCCTCCCTGATGCCCCCATGTCAGCAAATTAGCAGGGAGGACGACCCCGCTCACTCTCCTCTCTCTGCCTTTTCTCCTGGCTTCCTCTCTCACCTCTTTTCACACCTCTTTCTCCTCATCTACCTTTTTTCCCCCTTTCACTCAGAATTTAAGATTCTTCTCCTCTCCTCACCTCGACATCGGACACCAGTTAATTAAAACGGGACAAGGAGGTAGACGGTAACTCGACGTGGCTGCACATCGCTATTCACAGCACACTCCCATGCCACTGCAGGTTTGTTTCAGCAAAGACTGTGCTAATGGACAGAAGACGGAGGTGAGAGAGATGGTTGAGGGTTAATAGAGTTTAATTAGGGTTGATGTGACGGTCTGAGGCTGCGGTCCATGGGGTCGCCCTCTCTGCTTTACTGTATTCACTCATTACCATACAATTTAATATCAGCTCTATCTTTCCTGGCCAACCCTACATCGGCACACTTTCTGACCTTGTGAGATCAACTTCTTGGCTATTTAACAAACCTGTTACTCCATCAACAGGTCCTCCAAATTAAATGGCAAGATACACGAATGGTAATTGCATAATCTGGCAATATAGTAGTACTCGAGATTGACCTTCTTTTAGGGTCTCGGAACCAACTGCATTTTTACTCATCTTGTCGCAGTCTCAGACAAAGAGGACTGACTAAAGTCAAAGACTGACTGAGTAAAATGTTATGCTTCAAATTAGGCTGATAACTTGCCTCAATCTCTTAAGAAAAACTCTTTAGAATTCTCTTTACCCCTCACCCAAAGAGATTTTGTTAATATTATTTATTATTATTTTGCCATTGTTAAAGTCTTGGTCTTGACTTGGTCTCAATCTCTCAAAGTCTTGGTCTCGTCTTGGTCTTGGTACACTCTGGTCTTGGTCCTAACCTGGTCTACATGGTCTACACACTGGCATCTGATCGTCTCCCTATGTATAACTGGTGACTCTATAATAACGTCCCACTCTTCCTGCTTTCCACATTTCCACAACATTGCTCGAGGGCCATATCACTTGAACATAATAATATTTTGTTTTGCATTTGCTAAAACAGCCTTTATGTTGCTATAGTCTTGTAGTCACGAGCTGTGCTCATCTTACAGTAGCCGACTAGTAAAAACATTACGTTTCATTATACTACATACAGTGTTTGATGAACCCCAATGGCAACAAATCATTCTACAATAAAACCAATGACTTTATGTTGAAAAACTCAGCTGCAGAGTGACTTTCGTAAATTTAAAAGATATATCATGTCAGTACCTAAAACTACATTTAGTGACAGACAAATATGATGACTTACAACAGAAATGCACATTATTAAACGATCTGTCAGACAACAAGAAACAGAACACTAGTGTGGAAATGCAATTTCCACAGTTAATTAGTCTTAGTCAAAATAGTTTTACTTTGTTCGAACAGGTCCACTTCCATTCCAGTGAAAATCATCGCAAGTCCTTTTCAGGTAAAACTATTTGACCCGTCATGACCTCTAACTGCTGCTAATTCAGGTAAAAATAAACCAGTTGCTTGTTTCTTTGAGCCGTCTCACTGCACCGTCAGGATGAATCTTTAATCTGAGGGCAAACCTGCAGTGTGTAGCAATGGGAGAACCCAAGGTTTCAAAGCAAAACACACACATACACACACACACACACACACACCAACACACTGAGCATGTTTAGGGAGGCTGCTCAGGTGTGTAGTGTGAGGTCTGAGGAGAAGAAAGACTGTTGTATTGTGTGTGGAATACTTTATTTTTCATTGTAGGAAATCAGAAAACACAGACCTTTGAAGTTCAGTGTATATACAGGAGTATGTGTTTGTGTTGCTGTGTGTGCCGAATATGTTAACATTTGTGTGTGCTGTGCGTTTGTGCCCAGTAAAAGTCCATTCATGTGTGCATGTGCTAAATGAGTACATGCCAACTGTGTGTGTGTTTGCTCTTGTGTGTATGTTCTCCTGGGTTTATAGATCCACTTTCATTACAGGTAGAGAGCGAACACTGAAACTAGAAATGGAAAAAAAAAAAAATCCCAAAACATTAAAGATATGTCAGGACCCTACAAAACAAGAATGGTCCCAGCTGTGTACTGTAAACTACGTAAGTAAACATGGTAACATCTTTACTGTTTGTTAAAGCAACATTATCCATGATTTGGTATTTTTTTGGTGATTTAGCGCTCAGAGTTTAAGAGTGGAATTCATTCACACGCTGCTGTTGTAAATAGTTATACAGGTGTATTTGTAATGAATATATAACTAGTAAGTTGGCAACTTTGCTAAAAGCCAAACATGAAGTAAGTGCAACAACAAAAGTCAGTCCCAGATTTACTCTCATCTTTGTCTCTTCTTAGTTTTCGTCTGGTCAACATCCTCTTGTGTCTCTTTGCCTCTGCCATGAATTCTGGTAGAGGCTGTGGAACCCAATTATATCTTCTCAGTCCCAGTCCTAAAAACCTCCTCCTCCAAGTGGTCCAAAGTGGGCATGGAGACTATACTTGTCAGTAAGCCTGTGTTACAAACAGGATGTGTGGAATCTGAAAGACATTTATCAGGCAGGTTATCGAGCTGAATTATCCAAAATGTAAGCACCAGCGTTTTGGTGCGATGCATGCGGTACTAGGGTAAAAAATTTAGGATATCTTCACCGCTGCTCTGATTGGCAGTACAGCCTATTTAAGTCTCTTGAAACACATGATCTGTAAGTGTGAGTGAAAGACACCTTTTTTTAAATCACGCTTTGTCACCTTTAGCATATGAAATACATACATGTTTTAGTCATTTTCATGCCACGTTGATCCACAAAAACGCTTTTGTCATTCACTGTCAACCTTCACTTTGGATTCTTTTAACCATGGCTGACCGGGTCCACTTCAAGTGATTAAAAATGCCAACGTCAGATGAACAGGAGTGCAGAATCATGGATAAACACAGGTTAATATTCAACATATTTTGTACCCTTTTATCAAAATCAGTTGCATGCTGCATTTTTGTAAGATGGCATACATCATGCTACTCATCTGTCTTGTCAGCTGGCTCAGGAGCCATCAGGAGGATGAGACATGAGGGAAAACAGTTTTATTCACAGTGGAAAGGCGAATTAAACCGCCTCTCACTTGTCTTTTCTACGAGAACAAGATTGTGAATGGCAAATAAACGGTCAGGGCTTCTGGATTAAAACAACTACAATATTTAAACATTGTCTGCAAAATGAGACGGGCACTTGCAAATTTAATGGGCCCAAGACTGTTTGAAAAATTAAAGCTTTGTTCAGTGGTATCATTTTTCTGTGACATCCCTTCTAATCTTATCGCAGACACATCTGGCCTTTTCTTTTCTCTGTTGTTCAGATATGATGAAGTGAAATTTGAAAAAATGGGGCCTTGGAAATTCAGAATCAAGGTGCATCAGTATTTGTAGAATGTATTCACACCCCACGGTTAACCAAGCCTTTGTGTCTTTGCCAGCCAAATATTAACTTTTTTTTAAACATGCTGTCAAATGCAAAGACGGCAGACATCTGAAAGTAGGGCAACGCTGCAGACAGTAAAGAGAGGTTGAAAAAACATCAGAAGGCAAAATAAAGACATGGAGTGAGGCTGGAAAACAAACAGATGTCCAGACAGACAGACAAACCAATGAACAAGCAGAATGACTAAGCAATAAATATCCAGATACTGTCAGCAAAACAGACTTTGTCAGGAGATCAGGAGACGAAGAAATAGTCTAACACTCCCATAAAACCACATTGTATTTTGTATTTCTGTTTGTGTACATATTAAAAACTCCTTGGAGTACATTTGAGCTAGATATTATAGTGATATCAATCATCTCATGTAACATTTCCCAAATGTCAAACTGTTGCCTGAAGTCCTGAGGGATGAGCAATGAGATATCACAGGGCAAGAACATAACTGGTTGTAAACAAACCACAAGTTTCATAATGTTTCAGAATAAAAATTTAAAAAATGATTATTTTATCTGTCTTTGTAAATGTCCATAGTTGTGTGCGTGTACATTGTTTTTCCATATTATAAATGATATTTTTGTCTTTGTCTTTGTTTTTCAGTTTCATCTGGAAGAAGGTGGTTTAGATTAGAAACCCGGTTGTTTCAGTTCTTACCGCCCCGTTGACGTTGCCACGCTCCTCAATTTTAGAATGCAGTTAAGTTAGGCAGTCAAATATTGTCATAACTTGTAAGAATAATGGCATAAATAAGACTGTCCTTTTAAAAACCCTGATCCACAGAGCTTATTCTGTAGAGAAAAAGAAAAGAAAAAAAAAACACAGCAGTTGAACCTCTCTGCTGGATATTAAGTGTGGCTTAAGTAGAAGTCCATTTACGGTGGACTGTACCATATGGACTGTGCGTGTGTGTGCATCCTATAACAGGCGGTAGTGCCACTTTCATAGTGTCCAACTGCCACGTCTCCCCATTAAGGCCTGTCCCGGTACACTGAACGCACACACACACACACACACACACACACACACACACACACACACACACATATGGGTCTTCACTAAGTGGCTTGCCATCTTGCACTCTCCGTCTCCTGCCCTTTCACATGCTTAGACACACATGCATACAAGACACACTTATCCATGTAGACACCGTCAGCATCATGTTTGGAAGGAGGGTGAAACACAAGGGATGGAGACACATACACACACACCTACACACACACGCACATGCACGAGCTAATGCCGCCCTCCTGCTGGCCTCTGTGGAATAGCCATGTCACAATCAAGAGGCTCCTTGGCCCTAATCTGCTTTTTAGGGCCCCGCCACAAACACTCATCTGCATAATCAGGACGACAAGTGTGGAGAGGGTGAAAGAGCAACAGAGGGAGGGAGGGATGATGGAAAAAGGATAGAGTGAGTAGGAAAGGATGAAAGGAGGAGAGGAGAGGGCGAGCCGGTCAGAGGGATGATATGGAAGGAGGTTACAGACGAGGGGGGAAGGAGTAGAGTGGAAAGTGGGGTGGTGACAGGAAAGAGGGAGAATAGATGATGGAAGGAAAGGGGGCAAGGAGGTAAGGAATGAAAGATGAGGGGGAAGAGGAGAAAGGAAGTGTCAGAGGATGAAAAAAACACTTGCTAAAGGTGAAGGTGAAGAGGAAGGAGTGGCCATGATGAAAATGAGGCAAGTAGGAAGTTAAGGTGGCATCGTGTGTGAGTGTGTGTGATATTGGTTATGACAGTCACACCTGCCGCCTCTCCTCACCCCTCACCTCTCCCCCTCCTCGTGTTTCCCTCCACCATCAGGAGTCATTAACAAAAAACTGAAGGGGGAGAACGCATTCGTTTCCCCCATCACTCTCAAATGAGTCCTTACCATCTGAACATCATTGAAAATCTTTGACCAACTTTTGTTGAAAGACTAAATTTGTATCAACCAGGTTTAACCTGTTTTAATGTACACATTTAGGAACTAACAGCAACTTAAACTTTCTGCATCAATTTAAACAGGGAGTAATATCAGCTTGCAAGAAGCATTCTGGGATGTTTTCATATTTTCAGCTCCTTCAAAATGCATTTTTCATTGTAGGAAAAGATGCTAGATGCTTTAGTTGTGACGAGTGAATTTTGTAAGTTAAACAAATACAGTGAGTGCTTGCATGTTATCTTTATAAACAGTTTGTAGATACAGTGAACAGAACAACCAGAAAGTTGACAAAATAAAAAACAAAACAAAACATATCTGAAGCAACTTCGATGTTTTCTTAAGCGAATAAGTTTTAACGTTGGCTGAACCAGTTATCATTCTGATAGAGTGGGAATAAAATACTGTCTTGTTTGTATACTGACTTGTTTGTATTTCTGTGTCAGTCACAGTTAACCCCAGGATGCAGAGAAGGTCCACTTGCAAAATTGTGTCGAGGAGGAGAATTGCAAAATAGCCAGCCAATGGAAGGCTAATACCCAGAGCCAACTTCCTGTAAGCCAGACTACTGAATGAGTGGTGATTATAGGCTGCACTAACTTTAAAAAGATCCGTTAATGAAGCACCAAAATTATATTTGAGATGCCATTGTCAAATACAGCTGCCATTTCATAAAAAAACAAAATCTGTCATAAATCAGAACAATATCATTTCTGAAGTATGAACATTCATCTTGATTGTACTGAAGGTTTTGTGTTTCATTGGTTTGATTTTAAAGTTGATTCAGGAACAAACTGTCCAAAAACAAAACGCATGAGAAAACCAAAGTATACATAAGAAATACTTCATACTCAAAACCTTGGTTTCTCTTGTATGTTTACAGTATGGATTTTATTTTCAATTTTAGTTTTGCTTGCAGACATTTTGATCCCAAATCGACTTTCTGGGTGTCTCTCAGCACAACACCTTTAAATGCTCACTGGGTTTTCTCAGTCTCTCCTTCACACATGCAGATGTATTCAAACAGTCTGTTCACTTCCTTTTTCTTCCTCATTGCCTCTCTCCTCCTCTTCTGCTTCTCTTTTGCATATGATGCACGTCGCCAGGCGAGGCAAGTCCAGCTGCCGCGTTAAAGAGAGCTGAGCGGAGCTCAGGTTCAGGACCCCCAGCCGAGGCCCGCATGCAGAATGGGGATGAACAGGCAAGTCCATGGACGCCTAATTGAGGGACCTTTAAAATTCCCACAGAGGACCAATCATGGTTTTCATCTGGGGCTACGCGGGGCTGAGAGAGGCCAGCGAGGGCCTCTCATATAGAGAAAAGTGACAAGAAGATATGGAGCAGCCCTGAGACCTCAGGCATAAATCTGCACATGGAGAGATTTTTATGTAAAAATGCAGACATTGTATCATCTGAAATGACTAAACTGTTCAGTCTACTCCAATTCAGACACCACAAATTCATCCCACAGGCAATTAAATAAAATTGTGCTGCCAGACACTGAATTGTTTCAGTGAAAGATACACAGTGTCCTGTACAGTTAGATCTCTTTGGACATAAAACATCATACACCAGCTGCTTGGTAAACATTAGTGTGATGGTTTGCTGTTTTCTGATTTGTGACCTCAAATTTCACAAATCAGTTATTGTCTTTTGAGGTTAAAGGCTTGGATGGTCATTAAATCCTTCTGGTTGAATTATCTTTAAAGAAGTACTGGGAACTGTGGAAATAAAATGTCAGAAGTCAACTATGACTCCCAAGAAGAACTTCAGTAAGGAATATCCACACAGAGCTTAAAAATGAAAACAATTCAAAATCATTATGTAATTTTTCTATTCAAAAATAATACCATATTTTCTGGTTTTCCCTCCGATTTCCTCTGGATGCTCACCTCAGCTGTAACAAGGTAACAAAACTGCTGTAAGTTCTGTTTGTTAGCTGGCAGGCCCGCTCTGTGAGCTCAGAGCAATAGGGTAATGTACAGTAACTGTTTGTACAACAGGTGTTTTGGACCACCAGGAAAAGGAGGCTTTTAGGGGCAATGCTGATGGGGAGCAGAGCCAGTGTCGTGCAAGAACCCGAGCTAGGTAAGCAGGAAATTTAACTGGGCTCAGCAGCATCTACGGACATAATGGCAGAAGTAAAGAGACCAAAGATGACACTGATGGAGGAAGCTAAGAATAGAAAATGAAAGAGCAAGAAGTTTGAATTTTATTTTATACACCACACCAGCTTTATATTTATATAAACACTTTTTATATTGTGACCAGTCCTACTAAAAATCTGTTCCCGAATATCCTGCTTTGGATGAGACGGTTTGTCCAATAAAACTCAGCATTACTGCTACAATCTGCATCTCAAACGCAAAGCTATAGATCCATCATGACTCATTCACATATTCAAACATAATATTTGCTGTGCAGCACAAGTGTGCAGAGACAAGATGCATCCTAACAACTGCATGCATATTGCATCACCTCAACATGTGTTTTCAGGGAATATCTCTTTTATGCATTAATATAAATCCTCTAGAGTTTATGGTGCAACACAGCCCGATGAGCAATGAAAGCGCAAAATAAAGCAATCAAAACTGGGAAATGCATTGAAGCTCGACATTTTTAGACAACGAGAGAATCCTCATTCAGTGGAAGATCTCAGAGTGAGCTGCCCTGAGGCAGAAAGAAATTACCTGAAGGGAGACGAAGGGTTTGAGTCTTCAGAGATAAATAGCATTGAGACATTTGTGGTCCCCAGAGAATGAATAATGATGATTTGACCCCTGACTTTTCCTCTGGTGCCACCAACAGGTTCGCATTTGTGCTTCAGAGTGAAATGTTTTGACTGTTGGATTACCAAGAAATTTGGTGCAGAAATCTGTGGCCTCAGGTCAGAACTTGACTTTGGTTCATCTAACAGTTTGGTTTTGTTTACAATGAGCGTTGTTGCTCAGATCATCATGCTTGAATGTTCCTAAATGATGTTCGACCCATCATTGTTTGCATTTTTGTGGTCTCTTTCGGTGACATCATCTAAAAAAGACAGCAAGCGAAGGCTGGTTGGGGAGCAACGTGTAGACTCGTTATGTCTCTCAGTCATGGCATGACAAGAATTTATGACTATAATTTCCTAATCTGACACAATGACAGTCATAACCCTCCTCATGCCATCCAGGGGTGTTGCATCCCCCAACCCGAAGCACGCTTTAATCCACAATCCGCAAATGCTACCTCAACTCCACCTCCTGTTCCTCCCTCTGTGGAAAAAGTTGCATAGCATGGTAGCGGCTGAGAGAGCAGGCGGGGAAGAAGGCTGGATGGGTAAGTTAGTGTGTGCATGTGTATGTGTGTTGCAAGAAAGAGAGGGGGGGGTACAGAGGGTGGTGTGGCGTTGGGAGGGTGTTTCCCCAGCGGGACGCATTAACAAGCCCATCCAGTTAAATGTAGCCCCTGCATTACCTAATGTACCGGCCCTTCTCCAGCAGTGTAGGAGACAGCAGCATCCATTATTGATCAGATGGAGCTTCGCCTCTGAAGCTGGAAGCCTGGTGGAGGGAGAGGGATGGAGATGGAAGATGGAGAGAGGGGATGGGGGGAACTACGGAGGGAGGGGTAGAGAGGGAGAAAGAGGAGAGAGATTTGTTGTGAGGTAAATTGAAGAAATGATTATTAGGACTTTGCGCTCATCTCACTCTCTTTATCACTGTTTATCACTGTCTCCTCGAATCCTCCCGCTTACTTGTCGTCCTCAGTCACACATACTCATCTCACTTCCTCTTTCAGTTTCCATCTCTCTGTCCAGCTCTCAGTATTCCGCTTTTCTTCTTCTTTTCGTAGATGATTTGTAAGCATCGATCACGTCTCGTCCTGCCTTCGTTCCCCGCTGACAGAGGCTCTGCGTCTCGTCGCTCACATCATCATCATCATCCATATCATCCCGGCCATGTTTTCTTTTAATCCCTCCATCGTCCGATCATTCTGCCATCCTTCGCTCCATCATTCATCCCTCTTTGCCTCCCTGGTGAGTTCGGCTGGGGGGAGAATTTGAATTTCACAGAAAGTCATTGGAGATTTGGTTTGGTTTTTGCTCGGGAGTTGGGGTTCTTATTTCTCTCTGTCTCTCTCTCTTCGTTGCTTGTGTTTCAGTCTCCTGATTTTTTTTTTTCTCTGGGTTATTAAGTACCCACTGCCATTCAAGCCAAGAGCTGAAAATAAGCATCATCCTAAGATCTTTGGCTTTGCCATCAGCCACTGTATTTACAGCTCGGTGGTATTCATAGATTTAAAATCTGACTTCTAGCCATATTTGAATTACACTCGATATGTCTGTCTTTACAAGCACTACGCTACACTGATCTCTTTTGCCCTAAAGGCTCTATGTTTTGAGTTTAATGTTGTGTTAAGGTTGTCTTTTGATTTTCTTTGTATAGTTTTGTTCTGACTGATTAACGAGGAACAAATAGCTGCTTTCACCTCTAAAATACGCTTCTGATCGCAGTCATCGATCCGATCAACATGGAGTGATTTCTCTTTAAATAGGAGACACGCTAATGAACTTCCAGTGATGCTTAACCAGCAGAGGTGATTATTCTCCACCGATCCTGATTTTGACACATTGTGCCATTTGCCTCCAACATTATCCATTAAAACGCTTGATATCCTGACAGCCTGAAGGCACATCGTCTTTTGTGAATAATTCACTTACTCGATGACGCTACTAACTGAATATATGACCTTTGCAGGTTGAAATAGCATGTCTATTTTAGGTTACCTTTATTACATCAGAAGTGTCTTAATAAAAAAAACTTCTACAGTTTGGTGGAAACCAAAAAATCCTTTCTTAATTCAGTCCTTAGACCTTCAAGTATGTATTTTACCTGGCAAAGGTCCAAAACAAAGTGAGTACAAGATTCACCAGTTCTTTCCAAATCAATTTTGATTCTGCATGTATCGATAGAACATTATGGTTGCAAGCAGAAGTGTGTAAAAATAAAAACACAATGATTTTATCGTCACATTTTGTTTCCCTTGAAAGAGAAAATTCACTAATGAATCATCCCCCACAGGATGAAACTAAAATCATTTTTTTAAATTCATTTAATTCAACAGTCAGGCACTCCACCTCTGTTTGAACAGCTTCAAGAAATCCCTTGCTCAGGAGCACATTGGTAGATATTACTACAGTCTGCTGTGTGGAGGACTTGAACCTGAGAACAGATCAGATGTTGATGTGCAAGAGCTGACTGTGTTGGTGTTCCTTATTTCCATAGTGTGTGTGTGTGTGTCCGTTACCTACTTGGGACTTTTTGGTATAAACACTGACCTTGTCAGGACCTGTATTCCTGTATTGGGACCTAATGCCCTAATGCTCATCATTTTTGAGGTCCTAGTTAGGTGTGGGTAGATGCAATGCTATGTTAGGGGTAAGGTGTAAATTGAGGTTATGTTAAGGTTAGGATTAGGCATGAATTGGTCATGATTAAGGTTCTGGTAAGGGTTTAGGTTAGGCTTTACACAATGAATAAAGTCTGTCGCAATCTGTTATTTTTATAAATTGTATGCGTTACTGAGTCTCCTTGTTTTTACTTGTCTCTGTGCATCATTATTAGATTAGTTTTCCTCGGTTTGTGTGCGTGTCTTCATTATGAAGTGTGTGTGTGTATGAACGAGCGTCCACCGGGGGGGGGGGGCTGAATTATTGATGGTGTTTCAGTGCAGAATTGTGTGACAGTTAGCTTTAATTTCCCATTTAGCTGGAATAGGGAGAGACAACAGTGTGCTAACTAATCAATACAACAGAGTGTAGCAATACACACTACTGCTGGGGAAGTAACGCGTGCACATATGAGGAGTCCTACAAAACGCACATGAATACACATACACAATTCAGTCTCTCGAAGACATACTGCATGGAAATACAGTACATACTGATTGACTGCCTTTCTCACACAAACACACACACAGTGAAAATCAAGAGACATGGAACACACACTGTAAGAAAACACTGTTGATAAGAAGGGTAATCTAACATGAATCTGACCCAAATTGTGTTTTCTGTGTTGTTTTTCACTGGCTAAAGTTCCACTGGTGTTTTTTTTTTTGTTTTTTATTATGTCATCTTGTTGTGTTTGGTATTCTGACTGAAGAAGTTGCACCACCAACTGCTTATCTTGTTAACCAACTCTTAATGTTCACATAATGGTGATGGATGGAAAAAAGGCATTTTCTTTTGCCAGTTTACCTTGGTTAAAATCTGCCTTACATTTGGATGGAAACACAGCTAGTGTCACACTGTTGTGTCTTACTTAATTTTCAGGTTGTTTTATTGGGTGACTTATTTGTAATGCATTATATAAGTAAATGATCCAAATGACTCTTGCATCCAGCTTGTGTACCCAGTTTAGCCATTGCATGAAAAAACACTCCTGCTCTTCCTTGAATGAAAACAAGGTATTCATTTTTTTTTTTTTTTTTACCCCCTCCCTCCTACACCCTCTCGTCTCTGTATTGATCTGCACCTGAAGTCGGATGATGATCAGAGCCGCTACGCCTCAAAGAACAATTAATTGTGCATGTGATCGATGTTCATCCAGAAATCAATAGACACTCTGCTCTTCTCACTGTCCGTTTGAGTGTATCAGTGTTTGTGTGTGCACTCATGTAGGTGTGCCTAAGTATGATAGTGGGTCTTTGTGTGTGTGTACTGGTTGGGGTTATACTTTAACTATGATAACTTTCTGTTTTTATGTCACCTTGTAGATGTTTTTAGACAACTGACCAACTGTAATACTTAATTCTTTGTTTGTGTGAATGTGTTTAAAGTCAATCTAAGTGATCTAAGTGAAGAAAATGTATATTGTATTGTATTTCACTGTGTGTATACTTCGTTGGTATGGCAGAAATGGAATATAATATGTATGTCCTCTGTCTCTAGTTTGTTATTGTACAGTGAGTGAGTTTATTAGGTACACAATACAAAAATGTAATGCAAGAGTGTTGCTAATCTGTTGCCTTCATGAAGATTACAGTGTTTAGTTTCATTGATCTGCTGTGGCATTTCTTTTCCTGTTCAATTCTGTCCAGAGAAGTTGATTTTAAGAGAAATGGATCAAAGGCAGAACACTCACTCAAACACATGAACATGCTAAAACAAGACAAAAACAGACTTCAAGAATCCATACACATATTCAGGACATGCTACCGTATGTCGAAGTTGTTCTTGGCTACAGTTTATCTTTGTGCAGAAGCGCACACAAAAACAAACACAGACTCAGATCAACACCAACTCTACCAGTGCTGCCTTTTTGTTTAGGATGCAAAATCAATCATCCATCTTTATGGATGATACAGTTTGTAGAACCACGCTCCACAACCTTGGTATTTTGTTTTCTCCGTCAAATCATTGTTTTCCATTTTGTTTTTTGTTTAGTTCTGTTCTCTGTTTCGTAGGTGCTGGGTGGATGAAGAGACTCTGGGAGGAAACAACAAAACTGAATGGTCAAATAAACAAAGATGTATAGCCGGGTCTTGGAAAGTTTGGAAAGTTTCTGGATGACAGATACAACGAATGAATTCAGTTCAGTTTTTCAATATTTAACCAAACGAACCAAACCAAAGTGTCTTTGAGGGGTTTTCCATCAACCCGGGTCAGTGATGATATGTGATCCGGCTCGGTGGCAGGCTTGGTGGTCTTTGCTGAGCTGTGTCCTCTACAGCTAAACTCCATGTGTCTGTGATGGAGACTACACACAATGATCTGTTAATATCTATTATTACTATTAGACAAAATTAACGTTTAAACAAGAAACAATATGAATATTGATTTTCAGTTCATCTCTGTTACAACAACTGTGTAGCCAGTTTTCAGCTGCCTAAGTCTTTTAAGAAAACGCAGTCCAATACTGTTTGGTTCCTTGCTGTTAGTTTACCATTTTCAAATAGTGTTCAATATGCAGATTCTTATATGCACTGATGTGGTGATTTTTGAATTCCAAATCTGATCATGAGATGGAGTCAAGTTAGAGGAGGAGATTCGGAACAGATACGGCAGCAGAGAAGATGTGAAGTATTTTGTACATTTACCGCAGGTGCATTTTAGGTCCTCTAATGGAGGAGGACAAGGACAAGTTAGACTAGGAATTAAAATGCTGGAGAGGAGTAGACAGACTAGACCCAGCTGAGTGGCCTCATAAAAAAGTAAACAGGAAATCGGCACCCAGGATGGGGTTCTTTCCTTCTGCCACCCAACAGCAGAGTTGGGTGGTGGTGGTGGTAGGGGGATTATAAAGTAGGGTTGCCAGGGCCAAAGACAGACAGAAACGGTGGATGCAGAGATACATTTTTCATTTGGGAAATGGAAAAAAATCATGATAAAAATACATGATAGCACTACAGAGCTTAATACAGTATTTCCAACTGATGAAAATACGTTTAATAAAGAAAAGTTTTCAACTCAGCCACAAATTAACATATTTTCTTTGAGGTAATTACACTTTTTTGCCAAATAAATAGAAACAATAGAGATATATAATAAGTTTACTTCATGTTTATATATAAACATGAGGTATGTATGATGAAGATGACTGTAAGGACCGTTTTCAGTCTAGGATTTTATGAAAAACACCCAGTGCATGCTGGGAGATATCCATGGCGAGACACAGATGAGTGAAATATTAATGAGACGTAACATTTTTGCAGTGAGTAATTTTTTTTTTCTTCCCTCATCCTTCTCATAGCATCAGCAGGTATGTTGTCACCTCCTGAAACACACATGACAAAGACACACACACGCACACTTCTGCGAGACAGGGTGGCTTCATGAGTGTGAGTGTGTGTCTGTGTGTGTACTGGATGTGTGGAGGCCATTTGCAGGTAGGGAAATGAACACGTTGTGGCACTCAGAGGGCAGCTGCAGCCTTTCAGTGTGCGAGATGCGTGATGCACCGTGAGCTGGCAGCAGAGGCGGGGAATGAAAAGTGTTGTTGAAATGTGAAAGGTAAAGCGGAGAGTTTCAGAGCGTGTTTTGTGTGTGTGTGTGCATGTGTGTGTGTGTGTGTGTGAGAGAGAGAGAGAGAGAGAGAGAGAGAGAGAGAGAGAGAGAGAGAGGTTAAGTGGTCTATAGTCACTCAACCATCATCCATTTTTGGATGAAATAACCTCTCGGATGAATCATATCTGCTGCATCATCTGTTCACCCTCAGACAGACAGATGGTGTCATGCAGGCGTGCTTACATCAGGGTAAAGTCATCAACTCATAAAAGTTTTTCAAAGTGTTGAAAGTTATACATTTAAGCATGTTCTGCTGCTCTTTTGAAATGATACGGAAAATATCTTACATGTACAAAATCCACTGCTACTACATGTCACACTAGAGCACATTATCTCAGACCAAAACAAATGCCCCACAGCCAGTCGCACTTTTGACAAAACCAGTCATTTTATCTCAGAGACAATCCAAAAACACACTTCAAACTTGACAGTAACAAAATAAAACTTACCAAAACTGTAACTGTAACAAACTGTCTTTGTTAGTCTTTCCACGGTATTTCCAAGAATTGCCAACGCTGGTTTGGCTGAAACGAACCTTCAATTCACCAAGTTAGATGTCAAAATATTCAGGCTGCAATGGCACCAACGTAGCTAATCCTTGGGGACAAATGCACTCATTAAAGTACATCCACTTAAAATGCTTGTTTTTTTACCACTGAAGGGGTCAGATTGTAATTTAACGTGCCCGACAACCTTAGAGATAAACAACAGAGATAAACCTTACTTAAAATTGAAGTGTAGAAGCTGTTGGCAACCTTAAAGGGGCATCAACAAATGCAAATCAAACGCTTTGCACTGTCTCACATCAGTAGTTAAAGTTTATCTTACAGATATTACAAAGAGGAAGTAATCTGTCAGTATATACTGGAAAAAAGGGTTTTACAGTCCTCCCACGTGGAAGAGGAAGAGAAAAGGCAGAGTCAAAACATGTAAAACTGCACTGAATAGGAGAAATCACTGATTCAAAAGGCTGAACTGAACAGTATCTTAGATAATTCATCAACCACCTCTTAACACCAATTTTACAGCCTGAAACAGATGCTGACAAGAGCAACCTATAAATCCAACAGTGTTGCGCACACCACCAAAACGTGGCTGAGGGTGGCCACAGACACAATGGCCCACAACAGCTCCAGTTAACTGTTGGCGTGGTGTGTCAGTGCTTCTATGCTATGTCTTAAAAAAAAAACATAGCTTTGTAGCTGCTTGTCCTCTCAGTTCAGTTCTGACTATCTTGTTAGTTTAAACTGAGTCCTGTAGTGCTTGCACAGAAGCTGTGTCAGCATGGATATTAGTTGTAGCAGGTCCTGGAAGGTCAAACAGCCATGCCAGAGACACGCAGCAGATTGATTACATAAGCATTTATCCTGAATAGTAGCGCAGAGGATTTTGAGGATATCATTAATGTGTGAAAACACATTTTGACTCTGGTTTTGATGCGTGAGAGGATTCAGTCAGTCAAAGAAATTCTTCCACCTTTGGTCTCTTGAATCCACCCATCCTGAATAAAAAAAAACTCCACCTTGAATAAGTTCAGTTTGGGCCCATGTTGATGGATACAAATGTAGACAGGTGCAAATTGAATGAAGGAGGGGGAAAGAGCAGATATAAATGGGGAAGGTGGTGAGTGGCTTGGATGGAAAAATGAGCTTGATGTTTGCGAGAAAGACCTGATTCAAAGAAAGAAAGAAAGAAAGAAAGAGTCAGGAGCAAGACAAAGAGAAGGAGAAAGACGAGAGAGAAGGAGGACAAGGCCCACCACACTCAGCTACAGGAAAGACTGCAATTAATAATTTACATCATCTGTCACTGTGCGCTCCAGTGGACCACTCAACAACAGCACCCGTAATTTAAGGCAAAAACACACACGCACACACACACACACACACACACACACACACACACACAAGAGAAATGCATGCGTGCATGGAGCTGCATTAACTCACACATGCACAAACATTTGCGGTTGCATGCAAGTGGCTGCACACACACTCACACACGCATGTAACACTACAACTAACCGGTACGCTCTTTGCCCGACTTCCTGCTAAAAGCAAAACAGTAGAAATCAAACGACGGCACCGCGGCCCTCTCCTCTCTTTTATATCCATTGTTTCATATCCCAACCCGGACCTCTGTCTCTCTGAGTCTACGCTCCGGGAAACGTGCTTCTTACAGTCCCTTTTGTCTCTGTGGCGGCCATGTGAAATTTATGCAGTGTATGTCACTGCTAGCTAGCACCCGACAGTAAATATTTGATACGTTTCCCATCCTTCGGAGAAATTCCCCCAAGCATGCGATTAGACCTGTTGGGGGCAGACCTAAAGCGATAGCAGCCATGATAAATTTAAAACGTTTGTTTTGGAGAGTAAAAATCCAGCAAATACCCATGTGGAAAGTCATAATTGATCTGTTGTGTCTACACCCGGTCAACTGGATCAGACTGAGGTGGTTTGGATATTCATCACTTACCTAGTTTTATTTTCTCAGGAGCCTACTGATCCTAAGTGTTGTCACAGACAACATAGACCAATAAAAAATATAAACTTCTCTTCAAGGTTTTTTAAGGATCGACATATTATAAAGAAAAAAAAACTTTTTCAGTGCTCGTGCACATATATTTGTGTATCTGCAGGGCCTACCGATCCTTTAAAGTGTGAAAAAAAACGACCGACTCAGTTTTATGTGCACTGCCTCAGTCAGAATATGTGACTAAACATACTGTTTAGATTTTGCATTAGTCGTCAGAATATAAAAATACTGCCCCCCTTTCTGAATATTTCCAACCACGACCTGAGAGCTGCCTTTGCCAAGATCCATTTCCTCTCTTGCAAGTGACAGACCTGCTAGCAATGTGTCAAAGCATGGATCAAAGTACAGTAATTGCCCAGCACAGTGTGTCTCTCTGTGCTGAACATAACCACTATGAAATAATCACAAAATAACGTGCTCGATATCGGTGCTCCCGCTCTCCAATTCACTGTGAATGACACTCAGCCACTACTCTCTCTGTCGCTATTTTGCAGCATTTTGCAGACTGCAAACCAGACGCAGTCATAGGTCATGGTTAGGGATGTGTGAGTTAGGGATGTGTGAGTTCCATTCAGACAAATGTTGAAATGGACTGTGAGCACCATCTGATTGAGTCAGCTGTGTAAAATCCACACTTTACTAACACTAACACTAACACTAATACTTTAACACTTCTCTGTCATAATTTCTTATATTTCAATACTTAAATATTATACTTAATACTATAAATTGTAAGTCAATTTTTCATTAGGTGTGACCAAAAGGATATTTGATCCGTTTTTATGTATCTCAGGCACGCAGACAACTGATATTACACTGATATGATACTGATATGACACTGATGTTGGTGTTGGCACCTTGACTGTTGCCTTCACAGCATCACAATAACAATAAAGAGACCGTTCATTTGATTACAAGTTAGTTTAGAATCATCAGCAAAATTACACTGACTGAAGCTTACATTGGATAGCTCGTGATATTTCTTCTGAATTGTGACTCATGTTTCCCTCACCGTGTGACTCATCATTCTGGTTACACATTTGCATGTTTGTTAAATAGTAGTGGAACAAAGTTGAGTGCTGGGAAGCCCATCCAAATGTTTTATTATTAAACACCTGATACACCACAACAAAACCAAACTTATACAACATTCATACTGGCCGTCTATTTGAGAGACTTCCCTTCAGCCATGATGACATCTTGTGGCGATGACATCATAGGTAAATGACATCACGTGTGTTGAAAAGTGGCATGGTGCTAAAAGAAGGATAACAGTGTCAGAGCCGGAGAAGTGACTTCACTGGCTGAATATTTTATGAAGATCTGAGTGGAAAGAGTCAAACTGTCTGTCCTGTATTCTTTTTTTGTACAAAGGCAGAAAGGAAGTAAGTGGAAGACAACAAACTCTGAGGGTAAAAGAAATACAGTGTGAATATATTGAGAGCCAAAAGTAGAATAGAAACAGCTTCATCCTCTAAAATATGTTTAAAGATATATATTTTTTCATGTTCAGCGCCAAAAACAAAAAGTAGAACAGTTTTTGTCATCTGAAGGGCAATGTGGCCTTCATGTGTCATTAGAATATTCAGAAATTTAAATGCATATTTGAATTCTGACAAGGCATTCAGAAGCGATCACACATCGAAGACAAGGTCAGTGACACACACAAACTCGAATGGAAAACATTTCAATTTCACACTTCATCTGTCATAAAAATATCCTGTCCCCATCACCCAGACACACACACATACACACAGAAACGTGTTGTCAGTCACTCACGATTGCACTGCTTTTAAGATTATTTCAAGTACGCTCAAATGGGATGTGGCGATACGACACCTGAGCCAAAACTTTGCTTTCCAAGACAGTTTTAAGAGGAACAACAACACTTATTAAAGGAATTCCTCTTTCACAAAACATGATGTTAATCTTTTTACCTGATAGTCAGTGGAGTAATCTCTAAACATCAAGCCAGAAAAGAGGAAGTCAAAAGTCAGAGGTCAGTCAGATAGTATAGGATAGGATAAATATATAGAATATATAGGACCCCCTATTTAAGATAAGATTGATCCCACACCAGGGAAATTCACTTGTTACAACAGCTCACAATAAAATATAGATCAAAAAATCATAAAAGTGGTCAAAGATATACTAGACATATATAAAACTACTGCAAGGAACCTACTGCAAAAAAAAAAACAGAAAAGAAAACAGCAACAACATATTTGCACAATGACAACCATGTACACCTCGTCAAAACAGCAGAATTAGATAAGATGACATGAAAAGAGTTACAGATACACTGATGCAAAAAACATGACACATCTACAAACAGTTAAAGTTATTTACGACTTTTTATTTATTATACTGCGGAAGATGGTGACTGACATGGACTGTGAGATAAATCCAATCTGTAAACCTGTCTTTAAATGTAACACACCAGAGAATAATAAAAAATAAAAAAAAAACTAAGATACTCTATACAGCACATATTACATTATGAGTGATGCCTTTAATCCTGCGTGTTTGCTCTACAGGCGTTCATGAATTGTGTGTATGACCTGGGGCTATAAAAGTCTTGACTGTGCTGCTGTATTATATGACAGCTCTCCCTGAGAGATTGCGTTGCTGTTTAATTCGTCTGATCTTTTGATTCTGGATAAATTTAAACCGAGAACCGCACCAAACAGATAGCAGAAAGAGAGGATGAGAGGTGGTAATTGCTGCGTGGAAGTCCGTCAGATTGTGTTCTTAACATTCAGTGAGCTACATCATAGACTTCATTTCGCCATGTCAGTTTGTCTTTAAAGGGAAGAGAGACTCTTACAAGTAAGAGGTGTTTTTATTTGTTCAACTTTTATCTTTAAACATTATGTCTTTACCGTTATGCCAGCATGTTAAGGTTGTCATTATGAGCATGAATTAAACCAAATGTGCATGGCTAGATACCAATATTAGGAATCATATAAATCTTTAGTTTTCATGGTGTGTGGTTTTCATGTAAGAAAAAAAAAATAGGGAAGCCTAAAGGTATGAAAACGTTTTGTCGGATTATTAACGAACCAAAAAACTGGCCTCATGTGAACCATGACAAATAACGCCTCCACCACACGTGTGGAAGTTCCCTTAAAACAACGGCTTTTTTTTCTCTCTTTTAAACCTGCATTACCACGTGTGAAGCACAAACACCCTGCATAATGAGGCATGGAACTGTGAGATATTTTCCTATGAAGTCCAATCATCCGTGACCATAGCTGGCACAACTTAACAGCCCCCTTCACACATTCGTTTGACACTGGATCAAAGCACATGAAAATGAAGTTGTTCTGAATTTAGTAGTGCCAAGAATTTGATATACTCCTTGTTGTTCTTGAGACAGCCATTTCTACCTTATAATGTATTTAATTCAGTTCGATTCAATTGTATTTATAAAGTGCCAAATCATAACAAAGTTATCTCTTGACAGTTTTCATATAAAGCAAGTCTAGACCGTACCCTTTATAATATTTACAGAGACCCAACAATTCCCACCATGAGCAATCACTTGGCTACAGTTGGCAAGGGGAAACTTCCTTTTACCAGGCAGAAACCTCGACCAGATCCGAGCTCACTGGTGGACGTCGCCAGTCGCCAGTCACATGGGTTTACTCATTTAATACCATAGGAAGACAGCATGTAATGTCTAATAGGCCTACATAATGGCAATATTGGACCGAGAAATCTTCAGATATCATTTTTCTTTTTGAATCTTTTGAATCATTATAACAGTCCAGAACATGTGTTTATCAATAGTAATGAAAAAGAGATTCCTGACCTTTTGTTCTAGAGTTCAGAATTAACATCAAAAGAAATATTAAATATAATGACTTTATGTGTACATTTGAGGGATAAACTACCTGTCCTTGAGACTGGGGGACTAATTATATAGAGCTATAATTCCTGTTACGCTGAGGAGGTTGTAAAAACCTTCAAACTGAAGCTTCAGAGTCAGCACTTTAACTTTATACTCTATTTCCTTTATTTCATATTCAATGTGCTGTAGAGCCAAAAGAGACAAAAATGTGTCGGCATCCTACTGTATGCGCTGTAAAAGTCTGCATTACACACGAGCACACACATCATAACCCCCAACATGTACAGTCTTTAAATACACAAACCACTCTAACACACTTACTGTGTAAGGAGCCCCCCAGACTGTGTGTCCTGCTGCTGGTTGGACCTCCAGGCCTCATCAATATTGTAAACTGGTACTTAGCGGACAAAAGACAGCAAAGACCAGAGCAGAGGACACCTGGGGCAGAGAGAGAGAGCAGAGTGAAGAAAGTGGCAAAGATCTGGTGTGTGTGTCTGTTTATCAGACTATAAATGTGTGTGTGTGTGTGTGTGTGGGCAGATGGGTGTTTGAGGTTTGGGTAAGTAGGTCTGCAGCTGTCTGTTTCTGTGCAATCGTGCGTTTGTGTTCAATTGAAGTTTCACAGTTTAAAATTCTCTTATCACCATGCGCAACTTTGGCTCTTTTTTTTTAATATGTTGCTTGTAAAAATGTAGGTTGTCTGATTAACTTTGCACACAAATTAAGATTTCTGTATCTGTCTTATGTATCTTACAGCCCTGATTCCAAAAACAGAATACATCAAATTGGAGAGTGAATGTATGCTTACAAAAAACAGTTTACAATAAACAAGTTTATCAGTTTGAACATAAAATATATGTTAAATATATGTTGAAAAGGATTTGCAAACCAAGTACCAACTTTTTTGGAATCTGGGTTGTATATATTGCTGCTGTAATATTAAGTTGATATTTGTATTTCTGTAGGAACATTGTGATGTACAGTAGAATTTAAAGGGATAGTTCAGGTTTTTTTGGAAATGCAGTGTGTTACCTATGGTAGACAGTGGTCAGCTCGCTCCCTGTACTATGGTGTCATACTTACATGGGAATAAGTGAGTTCTTGGGTTGAGAGAAAAAAAAAACATATTATACTACAAAAAACTTAAAATATCTTTTGCATTTCCTGTGGTTCAAATATAAGCCTGCTGCTGCATAGTCACATTCATGCACATAGCGTGCATAAACATCCATAATGAGCAGCGAGCTACAGTAAAATGAAAAAAAAAAAGTGTGGGCAAAATGGTTCAAAAACGCTGCAGTCGTGGCTTCAAATAGAAAATATTAGGAAGAGAAATGAGCACCCAATTTCTGCCAAATTAGCTCTGGTTCCCTGGTTAATTTCAGGATTCAACAACAATGAATGATCTTATTAGAAATAAATACACCCCCTGCATAAACTGTCCATAGCTGAATTGCATTGGCCTACGCTGCTGTATTTTAACATTTGTCGTAATGGCAGTACTTGGAGAGTACTAATAGTGGAACACGATGTAAAAAGTTTGAGAGAAATTTTAATTCATGTTCAGGATAAGAGCCCCTAAAGAATTATGGAATATGTTGCAGGGATCAGTTCAATGAATAGTAATCATTTTTGCAATTACATAATATGACATAAGTGCAAATGCATCCACAATATCAACAACAAGGCCCTGTTAAAGAAAATGTCCAAAAAGTTCAGAGGCATTAATGAGAAGTTGTCTTGGCTTTGAATGATAAAAACTTCCTCGGGATGTACATGTCAATATTCCCCTTGAACCAGTTCCTAAACCCTGAGCTGCTGTAGTGGAGCTGATCAGTGTGCACCAGCAGCATGCTGTGGTTGTACTGGACAGCTCTGAGGTGAGAGGATGTTTGACAGTGTGAATACGAAGCAGGCCGAAGCTAAAAAGAATTGTGCACGCTCCTCCAGCTCATCCTAAAACAGGAATAGATTGTAATAAAAGGATACGGCTTCGCTGATTGACAGACAGTCAAAGATGTGAGAGGATGTGTTTACTTCTCCTCAGCCTAAACCCTGCCACTCAGCCTGTGTGTCCACAGCATCGGCTCAGTTAACAAAATCAATAAGCCTGCGTGTGTGTGAACGTGTCGTGAGGAGTGTATGAGTGTGTGAGGGGGAGGACGGGGGAGGTCAGTGTATCTGTGCGTGTGCAGGTGAGAGAGAGTTGTTCCCAAGGCGGGACGTCCCTTTCCCTCACATCAATTATTGAGAAGTCAGGACACACTGAGAGCTCCAGGAGGGGGGTCACAGGTCAGGAGACCAGGACTCCGGTGGGTTTCCAAAGGCCTCAGTGTCCCTCACCCCATCCACACACACATGTTCACACACACACACGACTTCCAAAGGAGACTCAACACACAGAGTGCATATACTGTGCATTAAGTCACTCACGCAGTGTTTGAGGTGAGCTGATAGATAGGCAGTTGATATTTTCTACCATTGTTCAAGACACAACTGTTACAAACAGTTGTGTCAAACAACTAGCTATATTTGGTCCATATCTTAAAAGCAACATTGTGTAACTTTTTCACCATAAAATAACAAAAATCAAAGGAATGGCGTCTCTGTCATTCCCACTCTACATCTCTTTGTGCTCTGGCTATGATCACCGGCGAGATGTGCGTAAGGCTTTACTCCACTAAGTCACACACCACCAACTATTTCACTGATTTTAGAGACATTGGATGATATTTTATGGAGAAAATGCTTTCTGGTTTTCCCTCTGATGTCCTCTGGCTGTTCCACATCAACTCTCTGTGATTTACAGAGTTTCCTGATGGCCAGAAAAGTAAACTGCTGCAAACTATAGCTGCTGTTAGTGAATGATAGCTCAGTCTGTTAGCCAGGTAGCCAAGACAGTGAACTCAGAGCACTGGAGGAGTGTTAGTATTTGTACCACTAGCATTTTGGACTGCCGGGAAGAGCTTATTTTCAGGCCCGGGTGCGGGCCTGAAACCGAGGCCAGCACCAAGCAAGAGGCCACTGGACAAGAGGGACTGACTTTTAGTCGTGGTAAGAGCTTTGTGAAATAAAAGTCTGAAAGACAGACGCTGAACTGGGCTTCTTGCTGTTAGACTACGTCTTGTGTTGTTGCACTTGCTCGATGTTTGGCTCTTAGCAAAGTCATCGACTCACTAGTTTTTGATTGTAAGGAATGTAATCGTAACTAATACACTTGTTGAACTGTTCATACTCACGACAGGGGTTTTATACTTTGAAATGGAGTGCATTAAATCGCGAAAATACCGATTTCTATGCAATGTTGCTTGAACATTTTAGATGCAACGGCCATAAAGGGAATCATACACCATCAGCTTTGACCGTTCCTTAACCCACCTACCTCTTCCACATTCTTTCTTGCTGCATTGAGTGCCTCCCCCTCAAGCACTGAGCATTTCCAGAGATAAAATCTCTGTTTTTCTGGTTCTGCTGATGAACACGAAGAATCTGCAGCGGTTATTACCTACTGTAATGTGTTTGTATATATTTGTATATTTTAATGTATTTCTTTTTCCATTATGCCTGGATGGCGTTAGAACAGGTTTTCCATCAGTGGGTGCGTTCACACTTTAGTAGGATGGTTCTGCCATCTCATCAAGGGGCTCCAAGGTTATGAAACTCCTTCACTGCACAGGAATAACCATCGAATCAGGAACAAAACTGTAGTTATGTGTGGTTTCACAGCATCGGCAGTGTTATGTGTTCATCTTGAAGTACATTCCCAAGCAGCAGATATACTGTACCTCTCAGAGCAGCCCTGGAATTGTACTTGAGCTCCACAAACTGCTCTAAATCCCTTTCTGAAATCCCTTATTCTCTCAGCAGCTGTCCAGCTCTGAGGGGTTTTGAGGACTTTTGACAAGATCGTCAAGATTTACTACATTTGCCTCCTCTCTCACCCTCTCTCCACACACACACACACAGATACACACACATCCATAAGATTCTGACATGCTTTGAGGGAGTTATTCCCACTTCACCTTCATC
Source organism: Protonibea diacanthus (assembly GCA_028641955.1). Taxonomy (NCBI): domain Eukaryota; kingdom Metazoa; phylum Chordata; class Actinopteri; family Sciaenidae; genus Protonibea; species Protonibea diacanthus. The sequence continues at coordinate 15,997,076 of CM053990.1, forward strand.
GTGTCTTTCTCTCTGCCTCTTCTTCCTCATCTTTATTTTTAGGAGGCTATCCTGGCCCTAGACCACCAAGACACCCCCCTCACCTCCCACCACACTCATCCACACTTTACCATTACCGCCCCCCACCACCACCACCACCACTAACACTACCACCACCGCTGGCTACATTAAAGGTAGGGATGGCTGATGCGTGTAGCGTTAAAGGGGCGGGCGGCCCAGCAGCGCCTGCCTGTGTCTGGGCCGGGGCCCGGCTCATGAAATATTGACGGGCGAGTGTCCCTTCCAGGAGCTGGCTCGCTCGGTCTTGAGAGGAGGAGGGAGGAGGAGCAGGAGGGCCACATTAATATTTCAGACTGCAATCTCCTGCTTGACAAACTCTCCCACGTGATTGGGTAAAAAGCTGCTTGCATTGCCTAGCAAGCCCCCCCACTTCACCCATTCCTCCCCTTTCCTCTCTCTCTCTCTCTTTCTACATTTCTTCCTTTCTTCTAGGCTCGCTCGCCCCTTTCTCCCTGTTTGCCATCTCACCCTCCTTAGTCTCGCCGCACTCGTCCTGCTTTTTAACCAAATTTGATTCCTGGGTGTTTGGTGATGGTGTGTGGATGCCGAGGGATGGGGTGGTGGCGGAGCAAGGGTGAGTGGCGGTGGTGCGTGGATAGGGGGAGGTTAATTAATTACGGCCAGTGATTTTGGCCAGCCTCGGTCGTCGTGGGCCCCCACTCTCGGCAGGCCGTGGCCTCCAGGGGCCCTACCCGTGGGTCCTGCCAAATGAAGTGGCATTCATTTTTTATGAAGAGCAGGTTATCCTATTTAGTCAGATTAAAACAGGCAAGGAGAGGGAGGAGGAGGAGGAGAGGGGACAGATCCAAAGAGAAGTGAGCAAGCCAGAAAATAGAACCTTCCTCTCCCCCCATTTACCCCTCTTTTCCTCCGCCTCCCCCCTTTTCTGTCTGCTTTACTTTACTCTTAAGCTTCACTCAAAAACAACCTTCCCCTCCTTCTCTCCTCCACCGCCACCGCCACTCCCATCCACGCCATCTCACCCCCCCCCCCCTTGTCGCCCCACTCCACCCTCCCACCCATTAACCTGGTTATGGGTGCAGAGTGCTTTGCTGACCCTTTGCCAGGTGTGGCATAACCCTCACTCTCTTCTTCCTCCATATCTTTCTTTGAGTCTCTCTCTCGTCCTCGCTTAGCGTGTCTCCCCTCTTTAACTTCTCTGGTCTGTTTCTCCTCAGCTGTCTCGCCATTTTTGAGGTTCATTTATGCTTTCCTCTCCCAGTCGGAATGAAGTTAGGGCTCGTGATTGATTTCTGATTGGTTGTTTAAAGCCAGAAGAGCACCCGGAGTAAGCCAAGCAGCAAACCTGAGTGAGAAAAAAAAAAAAAAAACTACTTCATATTTTTACAAATATCTTGACTAGGGGAAACATTAATGTGACTGAAATTTGCAGCTGAGAGAATTAAATTTTGCTGTAAATAATTTAGTGACTGCAACCATCTTCGCCACCACCTCCACACTGGATGGTTCTTCGGCTCCGCCTGCTGAGTTTTATGCCACCAACGAGAATAGTCCTGCTCTGCATGCAGCGAGTAATGCTTTTATAACTCAAAACTGCCTGTTCCCCTGCCGTCGCCTTTCATTAGCGTGTTCTTCGTTTTCATTTTAGGCAGTCTGATCTGTGTGTTTGTTTGGTATCAGATAATTTGGCATTAGTGTTTTGTAGAGAGAGAGAGAGGAGAATGGGATCAGTACATAGACTATAGCAGTTAAAAAAGTATCCAGAGTGTGTGCACTCATTCAAATTTGATGCTGTAATTTACCAGCTTCTCTCATGAAATTATGTTCATGCTGCAGACTGAGTGAGGTTGAGAGACGCTGTTAAATGCTTAAAGGCCAGCTGCCAGGATAGCTTACCCTCCTCTGGGCAGTGCTGGTGTGAGGGAAGTAAAATTCATCACAACCAAAAAAAAAAAAGAAAAACACCCACACCAAACCCCCTGGGCAGCTAGAAAGTGTATAGAAACCAGCCCAGATGAGCCTAAAAGCTGGATGAATTAATAACATTGATAACAGTGAAACTTATACTGTGGTTTGGTTTGATTAAACAACATTGTTAGGCTCAGAGAAAGATCATTGTATGGGTAAAGTAGCTACAATCGATATTTCAGTAACGATACAATGTGAACCTACAGAGAATTATCACCTGAATCTGCGGCTCCCCTCAGCATCACGGAGCTTTGTAGTGAGTTTTAGCTCACTGTTTAGCTGTCTAGCCACAACATTACTGCTTTGGTTCACTCCTCATAGTGATGTCCTCACCACATCAGGGAGACCCACACAGTCTGTGTATGGAGAAGGTGTAAACCACATTTACAGACAGATGATGCATGTGTGAATAAGAGTGATGGTGTTGTTATCTGTGATGTGATCACAGATGATGTGATGTATCTGTGATCAGTGATGTTATCTTTTATATCTGTCAGCAGAGGAGTATGCAGTGTAACATAACAAGGATAAAAGTTTTAAATCAGACAAGGTGACAATCGTTTTTATTGTATACATGGATATGATGAGGTTTTGTTTTTGTATGAGGCACGTGAAGATTCTCTTTCAGCGGTTTGTGTACTAATTTAGTTCCCACGTCTCATATTTTTTTCTCCCCTCGTCTCCTTCACTCATGTCTTCCCTTTCATCTACTTTTGTCCGTCATGTCTTCATCCGCACACCCTCCCTCAGCCCCACTTCACCCCGTCCATCTCCACCATCTCCTCTTCTTTTTCTACCTGTCTGCCGCCCGCTGTGGGAGGTTTCTCCTAAATGATGCAGGAGGCGGCAGACAGAACTGTAACATGGCAAAGCCAATGGCACGTAAAAACCAGCATGGCCAGCATGAAACATCCTCCTGGGGTGAGAGGTGGAGGAGAAAGAGGAGGGAGCGAGGGAAGTGAAAGCAGAAGAGACGGAGGAGAGGACGGCGAGGCAGAGGAGAAGAAGGAGGCGCAACTGTGAAAAGTAAGAGCGGGAAAGAAACATAGGAGACCCTTGAGGAAAAATTGTGACGCTCAAGGCCTGGGTCATGTGGCTGAAGGAGGAAGCCAAGCTAGCACAAGAAATAGCAGCCTGCACTGCAAGGTCAGCTGACCGCCTATGGTTATGTGAGCTCTATGATGAAATTATTATTATAAGTTACATTTGTCTTTTTTACGATTTAATTCTTGAGTTTGTGCTTTCTTTATTATTCAGCTGAGCAGTGATAGTGAAATCGTTTGCGAGGCCACCATGAGCATTAAATAATGTGAGTGAAAATTCTGATAATAATCAATAGAATGCATAAATATCCATTAACGGTATAATGAGAGAAACCTATAAGTTTTTATCTAGCCCAATTTTTTTCTCTAATAATCAGTTTTGTTTGTTTTTTTACATAATGTTTGCATTGATGATAACATATCATAGAAATAAGACACTGCTTTATCAAAACTACAAAAAATAAATAAGAAATATGGCAAATTTCTTAATATCAGATTTTTAACTTTAATTTGACTTTAATTTATACGTCATTGACTGAAACTTGACGGAAAATCTGATGGCCGCCCATAATTTTAACCGATTAACATTGAGGGTGATCTACCGTATGTTAAGTAGTTCACACAAATCACTGTTAACCACATGCAGACCATGTGTCCAGATGGAGTGTGCATACTAAGTAGCTATTGTATTTACTCTCGCATGCATGATCCCCTTGTCCAGTTGTTTTTTAGCATCTCACTGAGAGGATATCCTGCTACACAAAAGTAGCAGCCAACCAAAAAACAGCAGCTGAGTGTCTGAAGTTTTCAAAAGTTATGATGCGTTTGTTAAACGAAATGAGAAAATAGGTATCGATGCAGTGGAGGATGAGTGACAACCAGGTAATACTGATAAAGTTTTTGACATATCAGTGTCCGTTCATCTTTCCTCTCCATGTCCCCCAATAAATATTATTATGATTGAAATGTTAATGCTATTAAATTAGCTGTAATGTAAATTAGCTGACTCATTATCATTAAAATAAAATGACTTATAATAATAATAATGATGACTATGGTTGTGATTATGACAGGATTTTTACATTCCTGCCTGTCAGCGTGACAGACATCGAGAAAGTCTAACGTAACATCTGCAGGGATCATTGTGCTGTTAGTACTTGCCACCATCGTTCAGGTGACACATTGTATTCGAACCTCAATGATCTCCAGAGAAAAAATGATGGATGACAGGTTGGTGAGAAACAGATAAAAGAGAGTTGATGGAAGGGAAGCGAAGAAGATGAAGGTGAGGCGACAAAAGAAAACACACACAAATACACACACTCTGGCCTGACATTCTAACCTAGCACCAAGCCGGGCTGATCTGTTCTTCAGTCCACAATAAACACTCTGTCTGTCCCTGCAGTCAGGATAACAGAAATCATAACTGTGTTAGTGCTCCGAGTGCAGCCATGCAGATAATGTAGGGAAGAACTTGGGAACACACACAGATTCACACACGTCAGTGAATTTCAGCCGTGTTTTAAAGGACAAGGCCGGTGGGACAGTCAGTGAGCAAGAATCAATGAGGAGGATGGGACTCCCTGTGTTTCTCTGAGACTGAGAGCTACATACACTTATGTGTGGAACTGTGTGTGTGTGTGTTTGTCTTCGGTATGCCACTGTGTGTATGATTGTGTATCTCAATATCACATATGAAACATAGACTAGTGCCCCCTTGTGAACCAAAGACATGTTTGCAAACGAATAATGGAAAAGGAAAATTAGGAAAAGAAGTGAAGTGTGTAACATTATGTAACATGAAAAGTCAATGTTGACTTCAGTTTCACGCGGGACACAAACAGCTGTCTTCTGGGTGAATGCCATATGTTTATTTAGGTATCAACACTAGTTGGGTTTGGGGTGGACTGGATTAGAATGTGGACTTCAGTATGTAGCATAGCATGATAAAACGGAGCACAGTGGGTTAGAGGGTTTGTAAAGTCAGTTAGAAAACAGTCAGTTTCGCAGCCATCTTTTTGGTGAAAGTCTTCACCATCCACCAACCCAACCTCTTCCAAACGCAGACTTTATCGCCCTTTAAACTATATCATCTGACTTTAACGGCACATCATAACATTATGCTAAATACAATATTTAGCCTCCTTTTAGCTCTCTTTTGGTCTCCACCAGTGTCTGCGAAAAGCTATAGTTAGCTGCTAGATGAATCAAATTTGTCTTAAAACTTAGAGAATCGGGGAGAATGTGGGTTAGTCAAGAGACTTTTTTGAAGTGGAGAGACTTTTGCTTTATCTTTTTATATAAAAACACTGATAAGTGTTGCTTTAAAGGATTTATTAACATTGTCACATAGGGCAATTCCACCATTTTCTCATTTAATACTGCGCTTGAAAAATTAATGAATTTCAAATTTGAAAATTCTGAGATGTGCATCCCATGACTGGGATAACTATGTCTGTTTTTATAGTGATCTGGATCCTGGTGCACATTTTAAAAAATGTAAACATTTTCTATTATTAAAATAATAATAATAAACTTGGAGAACTGTGCAGCCTTGACAGTGTTTATATTGTGTAAATATAAAATTTCTATCATCACGTCAGTGTTACAGTGTTTTTTTCAGGTTTAGCATTTTGACTTTAACCCGTGCTGGTCAAGTTGCTGCTTTAATTGTCACCACTGATTGATTTTTGGTTTGTCAGTTACATGTGGTATAGGTTCTCTAAGGTTAAAGCTGAAAACACACACACACAAATGCATGTTGAAAAGCATACAGCCGACCTTACTGTACCTACATCCCCACAGACATGTCTCATGAGTGGACAGAACAGCCACATGTGTAATGAAAAAGCAACAAAACACTCCCTGACACACTTCAGTGGACACTACAGATAATGGCAGATCTTCCTCTCTCTCTCTCTCTCTGTCCCGGTGGACTGGCTGGAAAGACATTTCAGAACATTTTTAAAACGTCCGATTTGGGACAGAATGCACTTGTTCTTCATTTTCAACACATGAACGCATTACAGTATCCATGACAGCTCAAAACCTGAGCAAGTAAAACCAAAATATTTACATGGCTATTTGAATATGTTATTTTTATGTTTATATGACTGAACTGTACCTTTAAAATGTGACAAAAGTGAACATGTATTTTGCGATGTGTGAGTTTTCACAGTTTTTTTTTTTGGCTTACATTAAGCTCACTACTGAACGACCGCATTAACTTTCAGCCGCAGTAGAAACATGAACGAAACCCCATCAAAACTGAAGGTAAGATGTTTTTACTCCCCCACCACTCAGGACGAGATTACTCCATTAATGGACCTGCCTGCCTCTTTTTCTCCCCCCCCCCCCCACCAACACTCTTACAGTACTCTTCCACCTAGTGAATTATGAATGGAGGGGCCCCTTGTTTTTCTGCCTCTGGCCGGCCCGGTGTCCACTCAGTGCACTCTACTGTACATGCACACATCACATTTAAACACGGAGCAAAATGGGGATGGAGCAAGGTATCAGATCAGATCGATGGTGATAAAGTTTGGCAAGAGATGCATTGTACGACTTTCAAGATGATTGTAGATGATTTTGCTAAAAAAAAAAAAAAAGGATGTCTGCAGACGGATAATGAGACAAAGGTCAAGATGCATTCAAATCACAAAAATTTGGATGGATACAGTGTCATGTTTTGTGGCGAAAGTTTGAGATATCCAACTTCGCCCAACTCGTTCTCATTTCAGGTTGTCAAGTGCTGACACTTTGTCACGCTCCAAACACGGCACCCTTTAGCATCTTTATGAGACACACCGGGCTGACAAAGCCCTGTGAACCCTTTCATTCTGGTTTCATTCTGGTTTATTGCAACCTAGCTCTTATTTCTGGAGTTTATTTTGTAGTTGCTATCAGTAACAGCAACATTGTACTCGCCAAGTTAATTGCTGAAATGTGGGAATATGTCAACATTGCTAAAAACAAGTCCTACAGGGCAAGAAACACAAAGTTAGATGATCAGAGAGAATTTAAACTCCCCAGGTTACCAAACCTATCTGAAAAGGAAGGTGAACTGGAAAATTACCAAAACTGCACACACCCAAGTATTAATACAGACATTTCAAGCATGCTCAAATATATCTTTACCTCCAAATAAAGTGGTAAATTGGATAAATTACTGGCAACCTGAGCTTGTTTTCTCCCATTTTCCATGTCTGACTTTTAGCAATGTCAAAGCCAACAGCAATGAACTGTTATTTTTAACCCCGAAACACAACCACACACACACAAAGGGTTCACAGACATGCAATGTGGAGAGAGATGGTGGAGTGATGGGCAGCCACCCAGAGGAGCGCCCAGCGAGCAATTTGGGGGGTTCGGTGCCTTGCTCAAAGGCACCTCGGCAGTGCCCAGGAGAATGGATGGATGCAAGAATCTCTACAAGGCCAGACACGCAGAGAACTCAATAATATTTCGCCTCATTGGCTGCTATTATGTTGTTTCATCTGACTTAACGTGTCCTCCTTTAACGAGGCCTCGGCAGCGCTAATGATGAGCCGCAGCCATAATTAGCCTCATCAGAAGGACTTTCAAAGTGTTTAGATTAGCTTAATTAGCTTTGGTACGCGCCGCCTGTGTGCGAGCACGCAAACACAGATGCACGCAAGCATGCACGGTCATACACACTGCACATATAGTAAAACACATGCATGTACACACTCATTCCTTGTAGACCCGGCCTCAAGCTATTGCGCTAACGAGGCTGAGAGCTCACAAAAATCCGTTGGTTTTAAAAGTTAAATGGCACTGTGTAAATATATTTCCAGGGGATATCCGGGGAATAATCAACTTTTAATTTGACTGCTAATTTAGTTAGTCGCCACAGTGCTCAACTGCCTCCCTGAAGTCATTTGAAGGAAAAGAAGAGAGAAAGCGAGCTGAAAACCCTACGAGGAAATTGCTCGAAAAATCACTATCAGAGGTTTCTTAGATTTTCTATCCTGAGGATATCTGTGCATTTGTGGAATTACAATAAGGGGAAAAATCTGAAAAAAGAAGGGAAAAAAGCGATGAGAGAGGGAAGATTTTGAAGAGTTTTGCCTGGAGAAGTGCATCTCCCTCCCTTGTTAACTACAGCAAAGTTGATGCAATAGCATATTAAGTCAGTCAATGGACGTTATCAATGCCAGGATCCATTAACAGACAACAGCCGGCAGCACGAAGCTGCGGTGCTTTCACACATAGATGTGTTAAATTGATGTGCTTTTTTTTTTTTTTAAAGCATTTCCTTAAAGAAAAACAAGAGTAAAGAACAGTTTTTGATTCATTTTTGATTTTTATTCACGTTAAGTAAATCTGAATTTAATCATGATAATGTAAATTATGATTGCACTTCAGGGTCAGGGTATCAGGACATACCTCTGTCTCTTTTTAAAACAGACGTGTGTCAACTGTTGAGGAAAATAAGTAATTTTAATCACATTTGCTCCAGAATCGGTAAATCTTGGCTGCTATGCTCCCTACTATAGACCTACCATAAATACCCCTGTACTTCAGTCTGTATGACGGATGCTACACTGACATATTTCACTTTAGATTTTAACCATAACTGTTTGACTTGACCTGAGGTTACACCTTGTTGGAGGACAATAACTTGTTACTTGATTGAAAAAACACCTTTGTTATCCTGATTTTATGTCCATACTACACACCTGTTACAACTGTAGAATAACTGTACATAAAAACCATCCATCTCCGTCAGGTGAGATGTGTGAAAATGGGTCACAACATCTTTAATATCTTGTAAACGGAGAATCAAAGCCTGTTAAAGACACACACTTAATGTGTAATTTAATCATCTTTTAATGGTCGTTGATTTGTACAAATTGCACCTGTAGAAAAATCTTTTAAAAAAACCTGAACGTGATCAGCAGACCCCTCCCTACTTGTTATCTCACGCAGTGCTGATTAATAGGTGGCTTAATGGGATTAATGACAGCACGGATAGTAATGAGGAAGTGCGATTAGCATAAAGCAGGTGGTGTTTGGGTTATTTAAGGATCCTGGAGGGTGGCTTGTTGCTTAGGTATGCAGAAATCAAAGACTGTGGGTGATCAGGGGTGTGTGTGTGCGTGTGTGTGTGTGTGTGTGTGTGTGAGGGAGAAAGAGCATTGGCCTTTCTCACTGTGTTCAGCTCCTCAGAGGGACCCAGTGGGAGAGCAGAGCAGAGCATCGCTGGAGAGAGACGATTGAGGGAGGGATGTAGAGATGAAGGTGAGGACGAGGATCCAAATGCTGCAAAAAATGAGGGTAGAAGTGTAATTTCATCATCGGGTTGTTATCCTCTTGGATTCAAACTTGTTAGCATTTACCAAAAAAAAAAAAACACCAGCAGCCTAATTACAATTTATTGCAGAGCTCTTGTATCAGAGTTTTATCGAGATCTACCTCAGTGTATTTACAATATGTTGCCAACTGGGACAAACCTGCAAGATGGACTTAGTTTTTTGATGTGAAACACTGGATAGATCTACCAGTTCACACCTACCTGTTCCAAAGGAAAACAGTCTGATCCTGGTTGGAGAGTTAATGACTAACACACCTCTATAATCTGTTATGTTGGGTCACGTGGAGACCTTAAGGCAGTGATAATAATCCAACCATTTTCTTGTTCAGAATGACGATAAATTGACTCACACAAGGTTTGTTTATACCAACCCTTTTTACAAAGACATGAAATAGTGGAGTAAACAGAGGTCTTACCAATGATACTAATTAAGGATCCGCTGCTCCTCCATTAAACGGAACAGAGACTTTTTTAGTATCATTGGAAACACCTGTGTTGACCCTTCTATGTCATGTCAAAATGGCTGCTGCAAAAAAGGTCTATTAGTGAAGGTTGAATGTCCTTTGGCTGATACTTAGGAAGTTGCCAATTAGTCTATCAGCGATGTGTACAGAGTATAGAATCAGCAACACTTGATATTTGCGAAAAGTTCACATACACCCGTCCTGTGAGTGGATTTGCCTCTCAGGAAAGCGGGGACAGCAAATGCTGAACGCTGACAATGAAAACGGGTAATTTATAACCAATATTGAGCCGCTGTGTTTAATTTGCAAAATGACAGCTGCTGTATGAAAGGTTGCTCACCATCAAGAGTCAAAGCATGTTAGCTTCAGTGCAGCATTCCGGTCTTGCAATACTGCAAGAAAAGAGACGATTACGACTCGTCTTATTCCGACATCAACAATCTAAATGTTTACGCAGTTTATCTATTAGAAATATGTCGATTTGTAAAAGTGGCCCAAGTGACAAAGTAAGTTGAGCATCCCTGCGTTACTACTTTCAGAGAACCAGTAGGAAGGCATAAAGAAGAATCTACAGATAGTGATGCTGTGATAGAAATCTCTTGTTCCTAACTTGACACTTTTTGCAGCATTATCAGCCCAGCCTGCAGTGAAGAGGCCAGGGGCTTCATTAGAGAGATCTGGAGGCCGACCCTATCAGCCTGGGGGCACGTGTGGTGGTGGTGGTGGGGGGGGGGCTGGGGTCTATACCAAACCGAACGCCGTCTCTCCAATGGAGACGGGCCGGGCTCCCCTGGGTTCCCCACGACCGACCTCCTGCTTCTTCGGATGGGCCAGAAAAATCAACGGCGTTCCCCTTTGAACAACCTCCTCCTCCTCCTCCTCCTCCTCCTTTTCCTGCTGCTCTGTCTCTCCTTCATGCTTTCTCGCTTTCTCCCTCCGCTCCCTTTCTCTGTGGACCTAATGAATGATTCATTTAACCCCTCCACCACCTCCAGCACCACCCAACTCTTCGCCTTTTCACCCAACCACCCATCTTCCACTCCATAACACTTTATTTTCATTCTGTTCTCCTATTTTATTGCAAGTAGGGACTCTTTTTTTCAATAAAGAGCAAAAAAAAAAAAAAAAGTAAAAGAGCAGCTAGGGTGTCGGTACAGTGGTGGTGGTGGGTATGAAAAGGAAAAGCGAAGGAACAACAAAGGGAGGAACAAACGCCCATTTGTGTCACAGATCCCTCCGTGTATCCCATTAAAGGCAATGTTTGACAAATTACTTCACACAGCTTGAATGTTGATTTGCCGTGTGTGTGTGTGTGTGTGCGTGCTGAGTGTGTGTGCGGGTTAGGAGATGAAGCACTTGTCAGACACACACACACTACACTGAACCGCTAATGAGGGCAAGATGGTAGAAAAGCCCTTTAAATGAGGTATAACGACACACAAGAGCTGCAGAAGAAGGAAGCCTGGCTACCCAGATAAAATCAATTACAGCCCTTATTATCTTGGAGAGTCATTAATTTAATGGAATAATTGGTCGGGACACGAAGGAGCTAATTGCCGTGATGAAACCAAATTTCTAACATGAAAGGGGAAGTAAATGAATCTAGATGGCGCACTTGAAAGGCTCTGAGAATCTGGGGACAGTTTCAAAGATGGGTTTTATATTCTCGGATTCGTTTTCCCTGGGCTCCGACTCACAGCCTGGTGTGAGAGAAGGAAAACAGTTGTGATTCAATTGGAGAAGAGATCTCTCTTAACTCTGTGTCAGATGGAGAAAATAGAGCACATCCTACAAGAGGAGAAGAAGAAGCGAGTAGGACGGGAAACAGGGCCGGGAAGAAACACACACACGTGCCAGCCTTCGTTGAAATCAGAGCATTGTAAATATTTAACATAATTATGAAGAAAAGGGGGAAGAATGATTGAGAAATTGAAGGTCATCATGCCAGACTGAGGAAAGCGTATTATAGAGTGGACAAAGGATAACAAGGAAACATCAAGCTATTACTTCTCAATATGAGATATGTTTGTTTACGTTGTATTCAAATATATTTTCATGAAATGTGAGATTAGATTTAACTTTCTGTCTAGCATGCAGTGTCACTGGCTTTAATGCTGCTGTAGCTCCTTGTACAAGAAGAACATTATTTTCATCGATCCCTCAATGGGGAAACCTTATATAGATCCAAAATACAACCACTTAAACAAAGGGCTTAATGTGGAGAGACGGATATCCACGTAGCGGCACCCTGGGAGCAGTTGCTCACTTGCTCAAAGGCACGTCGGCAGTGGTCACGTCTCCAGCTACCAGTCCACGCTCCATACTGTGTACACCAACAATCCAACGTGGTCGAATTCCTGGCATCGCGTCCATTATGGGTGCTGTTTCAGTAGCTTCTGTAATTCAATGCAATCTCTATTCAAAGATAAAAAGTTTACTACAGCACTCGCTATCCAAGAGTGTTTGGCTTTTAGCATTCTTAAACAGTGTATAAACCTTTAATAAATGGTTTATTAAACACTATAAGGTAATTGTAAACACATGAGCATTTCATAGTTCCTTTGTCAACAACATTTCACATGTATAAACAGATAATAACTGACAATACAGTTGTAATAATTTAGAATATGTATGAGTTATAACTGTTGGCAAACACTATACATTAATAAACACTTCAAAATGTCCTTATATTTGCATACAACTATTTATGAAATGTTCATGTCGTGCTTATAAATGATCCATGTCATTTTGAATTAGGTTTCTGTTTACAGCTGGAGCAGAACGTCGAGTTCTTATTTCACTTTAACCTCACACGCGCTTGTTTTATGTCTGTATGTGTTCTGGTTGGCAGCGGTGTTTTCATGCGAGCAGGCAGTCTGTGTGACGTTTGGCAGCGACATCTGAGCCACTCAAGAGACACAAGACACAACAGTCTCAGCTCCCTCCCTCCGTCTCTGCTTCCTCGTCTGAAGACGACGCCGAGGCCAAGTGGCAGCACTTCAGAAATCAAGATGGTGGCCTGCTCTTCCTATCCTATACCTAATGCCAGAACGGCTAGCAGGAGATAAAAAAAGACACTCTTCATCCTTCCCCCAGCACAAACAGACTTTTTCTTTTGCATGTTTTCCACTAGTTTTCCTGTGGCAGCATACCCAGCTGCGATGCAACGATTTCGTCTCAGGTGTTTAGGCGTCCAAGTGAGGTTGGAGAGCCAGACGCGAGCAAAGCAAAAGCAGGAAAACAAAATGTGAACATTCAAAAGTAAAAAAAAACTGTCCCTAGTTTGTGCTGGTCTGAGGATACAGCCGCCCACCAGAAGTTTCTCCTGATTGATGTGTGTTTTCTCCCTTTTGATCAGTGATTATCAGGGATAAATAATTTAAAGTACTAAAAAGTTAATAAAGACCGAGGAAAATCTTTCCAATTTGGACTTCTGAGACGATGGAAGAGATTTGATAGACATGAAGGACGGACTTGGTGGTGTGGACAGAGAGGGGACGGGTTGCAACTGGGGGGAATTACCGAAAAGGAAATGAAAAAATGAAAAATGACAAGAAAATGGACAGAGGAGGAGTGGAAGAGAGGCAAGAGAGGAAGAGAAGCGTTGTAAGAGGAGGAGGAGAGGTGTGGCAGAACGGGCCGAGGGGAACCCGCCCCCCTAATTGGTACTTAAACACCCGCGCCGAGCAGAACTGTTGCTATCATAAGAAATTGATGAATTAACTGAGTGAGAGAGATAGGCAGAGAGAGCTGGAGACTGTGGGATGGCAGAGAGAGAGAGAGAGAGGGTTCTGAATCTTTTAAGAGGATAACTTACTTGGGCAAAACAGCTGTTTATGCATTATTTGTGCGGCGAGCCATTTACCACCGTTTAGGATGAAAACCTTGGTTCCCGGGCTGCAGGACTTGCCCGCGGGGACACCAAGGGTTTTGGGAGGGACCCGGCGGCCCATCAGTCACTGATAAGAAAGGATGAAAAATTAATTTGCTGGTAGTTTCATTTTAAAGACTCAGATATCAGCCTGTCAGTCTGTGAGCTTTCGTTTAAGTGACAAACAGGCATGCAGGGATTCAGGCAAGAGGAGAAAACAGGAGGACGAGGTGGGCACGGATGGAAACTTTTCGATTGCATCCAAGAGAATTTTTTCGGCGATCCAGTGTTGGTTTATCGGCCTTGACACTTGCATACAGAGATTTCTTCCTTTTTTTGGAACATAAAAGTCCAAAAAAAGTCTTTTTTTGGGATATAACTTTACAAAAACAATAACATTTCCTACTTTCAACATTTGATAAGTTGTCTTCACATTTTGTTTCCATTTACTTTACACAGCATGCCAACTGTTTTAGAGTTTGAAGCATCTCTTAGAATGGGCTGTGAGGAAAGTGCTTTTGTGCACATTAAACATCAAATGATGGTTCATGAAACTTTAAAAATCTCTTCGTTTGGTATAGAAATGCTGGAATATAATACTGAAGCACTCCATTTGCACATAAATTGACATTTGTGATCACTGTGTGACACCTGCCCAGGTTTGTTCTTCACTCGGGTTGCGTAGTAGGTCTAGTAAGAAATCAAACCGGGTTTATCCTCAACTGCAGAGGTCTGTACAGAAATACTGGATGCAAGAGTTCGACACGCCTGCACTGATGCAGGCAAACCGAAATCTGATTATGCTCAAGCATGTATACTGAAAGAGCCAAAAAGCCTGTTTTCCTTATGTATCACAAATGTGATGAAAATCACCAGCGTCAGACTCAGAGTAACACTCAAACTAAATGTTTCACAGAGTTAAGATAACAGCTCCTTCAGTAAAATAGCATTTAATGGCTGTAAAGAGATGGATTTTCTGACCAGAACCTGTTGCCATACTTAAGTTTCTAAATTGAAAAGGCAGAAGCTGAGGTGTGTGTGGAGGAATGGATTGATGGATGGATTATGGCCCCCTTAAACTTTGTCCAGAAGGACGATTTGACATCATCACTGTTTCACTTTGATCACTTCAAAGAAAGCCTTGAAGTCGACGCTGGAGAACCATACGACAAGCGCTATTGCAGTAAAACAGCCGCTATCGCACATCTTCAAATACCATCGCCTGTCACTCAAATCCAAAAAAAAAAAAAAAAAACTGCGAGAGCTTTGGCCCTGCGTGAAAACAACAAGACCGGAGAGTAATTGCAAGTTAACTGGTAAATGCAAGGAAACTTCAGGGTTTCAGAGTTCGGGGAGAGTGGGGAACTTAGATCTCCAAGGCTGCGTGCTGTTTGCTCTGCGTTGGTATTCGAATCTGTTGAACTGTTTGTGTGTGAAGGGTGATACTGAATGTTTACATTTTTCATCATATTCACACCTGGTGACCCTGAAATGCTCCTATTTTGACTTAAAGGCTGAAAAATGAATCAGAATCCACTTATTTTCAGTCTTTTTTTTTTTGCATTTTTTCGTGAACTGTGTTTGAATGTGTGTATTTTTCTATACGTATGAGAACCAAACCGGTGCAATCTGACGCGGGAAAACAACATTATAAGTGATTCACATTTATAAGTATGCCAATAAAAAACTGACGTCTGCCTCCTTCCATGGCGTTGTGTGTGCAGGTGTGTGGTTTTCCTGCTTCTGTCACCTGCCCTCTCCTCTCATCCTCTCTCTTCTCCTGTCATCCCTCCTGTTGCTATGGTGACTGCCTCGGGGCGACAGACACATCCATGTCATGTCGGGCGGCTCTGATGCTGATCGGTCCTGATGGAGAGAGCTTTGTCCCTGTTTGTTCACCTAAAGCACAGGCATGTCACCGCACCACCTGGGAAGGGGAACTCACACAGACACTTCACTTCAATACTTTTGATCATCCTCTGAGGTTTGGTCAGCTCCTGTTTTTGCATATGTCTCCTATATGTGCAGCATTTTAGCATCAATAAATCACGTCAAAAAATTGGGCTGCTGTCAAGATGATTCACCTTATCAAAGTAGCATTATCAAATGTTGAAATAGTACCAATTTCAAAGAATCTAAAGCGATGATTATTTCGTTAGCATGATCAGAATGCAGCAATTGTTGTTTCATGCTAGCAAAATAACGGTTTATTCTGGTTAGAATATTTTTTTATGAGGAAAAACAAAGCTATACAAACAGAGTCACCTTGATCAATTTTAACCAAAAATGAATCAATAACTTTTTCTGTATTCAACAACCACAGTTCAGATGATGTTTTCAATAGTGTAGCATGCCCAGGGCATATTATCAAATCCCCAAACACACGCGGATGCACTTATGGATGCAGCCATGAATGCGGCATTTTCGTTGGTGAGTACTTTACAGAGGAAGGAGTAGGCCTTCTGGAGCTCTTTAGAAAAGACATTTTCGTGCTTTGCTGATATTTAAAAGAAAAAAGAAGAAGAAGAAGAAGAAGAGTCTGCTCACTGTAAGCATGCGTTGATAAATGGCTAAAGTAGCTGTAGTTGTGTAGTATTGTGTAGTAGCGCTCTACTAGATAGATAATCATGTAGTGCCTGTTGCAATAATTTCACAGTAATATACAGCAATTATTTTACAGTCATGAAGATGAAAATCACAGTAATATACTGTTTCTTCTGTAATGTCACATTATTACTGTAAAAATACAGTATTTTAACGTAACATTATAAAATGATATTGTAATAATCATCTGTAGTTACTGTAAATTCACTGCAAAAAATCATTACTGCAAAGCTATATTAGTTTATTGCTAAATTACAGTACAATGATGCTGCATAGTAATTACTTGTGATTTGGCATTTTTATCATTACCGGGTACTCAGTACCCAGGAGCTAACTCCATAGATAGATAGATAGATAGATAGATAGATAGATAGATAGATAGATAGATAGATAGATAGATAGATAGATAGATAGAGTGAGTCCTCTCAGACACACACACTTCGACTCTCCCTTTTCCCACATAATGAGAGTCGGGTCCTCATGGAGGAGGGGTGGACTTGGACTGGCATATCATCATTCAGGCCGGGCGCGTAGGGCGAGTCGTGATTAGCTGGCAATTTATTCTGGCGAACGCGATTGAGAGGAAGGGGCCCTGAAATGGTAATGTGTTTAAATGTCAGAGGAAAGGTACGGTTCTCATCAACCTTTGGTCACCCGTCCGCTTTGAATATTCTTATTGCCGTCATGTATTAGTAATGAGAGTTGAAAAGTAAGTAAAATTTAACCTTCGCTGTACCTGAGGAAACTATGAATATTAACGAGGCCTATTATGTGTACCTGATCTGAAAGAATTTTAACCCCGCGCCTCACTGGCTCGCTCTCCCTTCCCAATTTCACTAAATCATCTCACTCTTTTCCTCTTTTGCTCCTTTTCTCGACTCCCCACTTCTTCTCCATTTTCCTCTCCTCTCTGCTTCCCTCCCTTTTACTCACACTTTTTCTCACCCAGCACCGTCCTCTCTTCTTCTCTTTGCCATTTTTGTTATAATTTCTGTCACTTCATCCAGCTTCCTCTGTCTCTTACACTGAGTAACTCTTTTTCTATCCCTTATCTTCTGCTACATTTCCACTCCCTGTTGCTTGGTGCTTTAGTTATTTTGTTTCTCCACCTTGAGCTCGATCTCCTTTCAGCCATGGAATCAGTCTTTGCTCATCATCTATCTCTTAAAGTGACTGGGAACCCAGATCTACAAGAGCCCTCTAGGGTCTTATGTAAATAATAGTAAGCATCTAAAAGGTTTCAGGAATATGTTTCAATCCAGATTTGAAATATTGTCATTGAACTTTTTATAACTTTTCTGATGTTGGGTTCGAATTGGGCGTGGTTACGCTCTGGACATTATTTATACACAGTTAATCAGTTCAGATGTCCCATGAAACCAAACCTCTCTGCTCTCATTCAGTCTGCCCCAAAGCCATCCAGAGCCCAAAGAAACCAACTTCACTACATTTAGTGTAATACATAAAAAACAAGAACGACGTTATGGTTAATGTTAGCTTAATTACCTTGTTAACTCATAAATCACACTTCATTCAAACATGACGAAAACAAAATAAAACAATTTTTCAACAAAACATCTTGGTTATTCTCTAAACTCCGTTTTTTGTCGATTTGAATCAATTCACAGAGTGAGACATTTTGGTAAAATGTTTTTGTCAAAGGAGCCTGGTCTGGTGGATTTGAAGAGAGTGTAGGTAACAGTATCACTTTGGAAAGGGCTGTCTAATGGCAAAGGGAAATGGCGAAAACACCCCCATGATCAGAACATGACATGTCAGTGCCTCCACAGTCTACAGACAAGTGGGCAAATCTAATCACAGTAATTAGGCTACTATGAGCTTAAAGGACACTCATCATTCACTCATACATTTTCCCATCAATCTCTCCTTTACTGACCTGTTTCATCACAGACATTGTGGCTTGACATGTTTTGCATATGTGAAATAGTACTGTATTAAAATATTATAGTGATGTGATTTATTGTTTCTAAACTCTTCTCTAATTGTTTTGCAGTCCAGATGTTGGGTAAAATCAATTTTCTGCGTGTTAACAAAACACCTGTCTAGCTAGAAATGGACAACAGAGCAACATCTAGCCTGTGTTTGTTTAGATTTTGGTGGGATAAGTCATGTTTATCTCTTATTGAGGCCAGCTAAGGCACTTTGAATAACAACGGAGGAGCAGATTTGGACTAAATGAAAGAGGATCTGCTCCTAATGACACTCTCACACTCATCCGGCATTCGCTTGTTTTGCTCTCTCCCCATATTTCCCTCTCTTTCTGTGTCTGTCATCCCTCCCCGTCTTCTCTGTCATGAGAGGGGAGACAGCTATTTACCATGCAGAGATGGTGTTTGCATAGATCAGGCCAAAGTGGGACATGTGTGTGTGTGTGTGTGTGTGTGTGTGTGTGCTGGATGGAGGGGGTGTTACTCCATGGATTAAGGCTTGATCAAGGCACCACCAACACACACACACCCTCACTTCCACCTCCCCCATGAGGGCCTGGGTTTTTTTTTTTCAACTGTGGAGGGGGGGATTGACACATCTATCTGCTATGGACAACAAAGACAGAGGAGATGTTTGCTGTCTCTTCCACCCCCTCCGTCTCTCGTACTGTCACTTATGATCCACACGTTACATCTCAAAAACTGTCAGGCACTGAGATACTGTGTGTCTCCTTGCAGAGACACTGAGATGTCGCATTGTGTGTGTTTATTGATGATGGCATGTGCGTGTGTGTGTGTTCGCAAGTATCTTGTGAGCGCAGAAGTATTTGCGATGGTGGCTAATGTCACAGTCTTCGGGGATCAGTCCTACAGTCGTACTGCTGCAAGTTCCTTCTTAAATACCGCAGAGAAACACTTGCAAATAGCAAAACTTTTTATTTAAATAATATATGTTCTTGTGGACGGGACAAAAGATTTAACAAAATCAGATTTAGCAAAATAACACGTTCAGATGAAGTCATTTCCCTAAATGATCATCTTAATACCACAGAAAATAATGTCTACATGTGTTTTACATATTTTAATGATTTAGAAAACACTTGAGAATTAATATTGATAATATATAATATAAAGAGAGAATTCAAGTGAAAATCAGGTTCTCATAAACCCATTTGCAGCACAATTTAATTATTTGCTGGATTTTTATTGTTTTTTATTATTTTATAAGCATTTAAATTATTCTAAAAGTATTTTAAATGATAATGATAAATATCCACCAGCTTGGGCCTGTTGTCCTCAAAGTGCGGCCTCTGTCTGTGTGCTGTGATCTCAGGGTAAGCCGGTAACGGCGCGGCTCTTATTAGCTCTCTTTATTGATTTAGAGAAGGGATTCAGAGCTGAGCCGCTCTCATTAGCACTGGATAAAGTCATAATCCACCAACCTGCAGGGTCAGGCTCACTCTCAGCGCTCGGCTGCCTTCACACACCTTCTGCCTCAAATTCACTCTTAACGAGTTGATTCCAAGATGTTGCAGGTGTTCAATGATAATGAGGCTTTTTCCACAGAAAGAAATGATGAAACAAAGAGTTTGCTTTGATTGCAGAGACGGATCATAGTGTTTGAATTTGCATAATTTGAGATATTGTATGTAAACTGCCAGGTCTCTGCAGAATAAGAACACAAAACAATTATATTTTTTTCTGTTATTGTCTGAAGTGCACAGGACTTCTAGTGACTTATTAAACATGTCGGTTACCTGAAGAAAGCCAACACTTCCCCTTTCATGCTGCCATTTTACCATTTTGAAATGAAATGTATGTATTTCTGCAGGTCAGCCTTGTTCATGCATGATCATATGCCACTTTTGCATTTGTTATAGCATCTTGATGCTTTTCCAGAATACTTCTTCGAGTTACCCTTTGTTGTTTTTGAGTATAATGGAGCAACATTTCTAAGTAAGTTTATGGTAAATTTTAACATCAGTGTAACGTCGACACATCTGGGTTTTTAATCTGGCTTTGTAAAGCCATGTTACACCTTTGTTTGGATACAGTGCATTTGAATCTTAAATAATTTTGTTCACAAGAACTCAACTTGGTAACTAAACTAAAATGGATTTCATGATTTTGGGGAACAGGGCCCACAGCAAAATAGTTCACAGCATACTCACTTTATTGAATGTTTCTAAACTTCATTGAAAGGATGCTACATTAGCCTTGAACAAATTTCTAATTTCCCAATTCTGTATTACTGTATTTCCAGAATTACTGCCGCCAAAATTTAAGTCCTTCTGCTTGGAGTGAATGTGAGTCTGCTCTCACAGTATAGTGTAGTGAGTGAGTCTTCCATGTCTAATCGCCAAGTCATCTGTTTTTACTTGTGCAAATTTTTAAAAAAGGCTAAATGCTGTTTGGCAGAGTTGACTGAGATCATGGCCTTTTTTTTAAAGAACTGCTTTATTTATGTTAATTCATTTAAAAAAGGTACTCTTGAAAAGTTAAAGTTATATTAGCGTCCTAAAGTGGCCAAACTGTAACTTTCAGGTTGCTTTTTAATCATGTCAGATACTGTTTTATGTCAGCCTGTCAATCACCCTCTCAGTCCTTCCTCAGCAGAGCTGCTGGAAACCTTCCTCCCCTTCCCCCTCCTCTTCTTCCTCCTCCTCCTTGTCTTCCTCCGCAAGCTCTCCACACCTAATTCACTCCCGGCCCTCTCCGAGCCGGGGGTTATCGATTTGCCGGTGTGATAGAGGTGGGAGGTGTGTTCACAATGCGGCGGGGGTCTGCCTGCTTGGGCTGCATCTTTCAGAGGGCCAATCGATACCGACTCCTTTTCTCCCCTTCAAAGCTTTTCATTCACACAGACAAACAGGGAGAGAAAGGAGACGTGAGGAGCAGGGGAAGGAGGAGGAGAAGAGTGAGTGACATGAGAGTTTTTTTTTTCTTCGTTTCTTTCTTTTTCGCTCCTTCGCCTTTCTCTTCTATCCTCTCTGGGCTCCTTGCTTGGCCTCAGGGTCAAACTTGGGAGAGAGGGAGTGAGAAAAGGAGAAAAAGATAGAAAGAGGGAGATGAGGAGAAAAGAAGCAAGCAGGAGGGTGAAAGACAAGAAGAAACACATGGGAGGGAAGAAAAGGGAAAGACATGGATGGAGCGAAATATGCAAAAAGTAGCAGAAGATGGAAAGCACTCAAACCATGAAATGCCACAAAGATTTAACCAACTAGCAGCATCATTAGCAGGAACCACAAACTAAATATCTTCATAATTAAATGTCACTTGTAGCAGATTTTGCCTTTCAGGGTTGATGGAGCCACAGACAAATGTAGTTTTACTGTGGGAGGTGTGACAAACAGAGGAGTTGGTCATTGAATGTGATGTGCTATTGATTAATCAGGTGATGAAGTATAAAGAGCATAGAGCTCAACCAATACTGGATTCTTGGGGACAAACTTTATTGCCCAAAATGACATTCTTCTAGACTTCTTTTAAGTTATGTTAGCTACAAATATGTACGTTAAAATCTTTTCCTATACCTATAAAGTAGTTTTTGTTGCTAAAGCTGTTAACCACGCAAGCTTTGTTTTTACTTGACCTAACTTTTCTGTGAAGCCCTGCACTTCCAAAAATGACACTTAGAAGGGAGACGAACATCTGAATTCTTTATTGTCTGGTTTCTGCATTGCAGAGTTTCTCGGTAGACAGCAGAAGAACTGGAAGATTGCATGTTAAAAACACAAAGACAGCTTCTTAAAAAATAATGACTGTGAAATTACTTTTGGGCAAACAAATCTCTTCAGGTGTTTAATTGCTCACTAAAGATAAAAGTTTGTAAATCTAAACCCATACTTGACGAGGTCACACGTTTCAGTCTTAGCACTTTGATGGTTGTCTTTGAGGAAAAGTTGTTTGTATTCCCACATATTGATTGGAAAATCCTTGAGCATCTGAATACAAATTCATCTCTCGAAATGGAGGAGAGATGTCGAGTTTCTACAATGAGATATACACCATCTGATAAAAGCTGCATTACCCGAACCTCGGCCACTATGGAGCTGGAAATGATTAAAATATTGTTCATTTGTAATCGTGTTTCAGTCCAATATTCATACATTTAGATTAGATTTTAGAATGGTTTTATATGGCTCTGTAGCTGCTACATGTAGTATTTTCTTTGCAGCTAACTTTGTCCACTGCTCTCCACGTCCCTTGGTACCATTAAAAAACTCCTGAAGACGCAGCTCTTCAGAGAGCACCTCCTCTCCTAGCACTACCAAAACTGGACATACTAAATCTGTCCTCTCTAGAGCTGCCACAGTACTTATCGCACTGTACCTTCATAGTTTCCCTTTTGTCACTTTGGATAAAGTTAAATGACTGTCATGTTATCTGTCAAAGTCATGTAGTGCTTCACTAATTTCTTTACAGTATCAGGGTAAACCTGCTGAGACAGTACGGAAGTCAACACTATTCTTTGGTTCCACTTCCTCAGCTGACTCCAAGATGTCCCCAGCAGTGGTACAAATGTTGTGGAGCACTGCACACACTGCAACAACATTTGGTGCGATCAGCTTGCAGGGCTTTTGAAAAGATCCCTCGCCGACAGACATGGGTATCCTCCTGGCTGGTGGGTAACAGACCTGACAAACACTGGGATTTTCCTTGGTACCTTGGTATCATGCACTGAAGCAGGATAACAAACAAATATGCCCAGAAATTTGCCAGGCGTTTCCTGTTTACGGCATCCTGTGCATGTCAGCCATGAGGAGCCTCGATGTGCATGTGGTATCCATCAGTGGCTCCAACACAATGGCCGAAGACTGGCCTGTTGGCAAGGTGTTGGAAGCCAGGGCCAACTTCAGCACACTGTTCTAGTGTAGGATAGTGGCACAAATCCTGTGTATGATGTCAAACACAGTTGTCTTTGGCACTTCGAAGACCCAGGGGACAACCATGTAAGATAATCCATGTGCCAACCAGTAGACCACCCAGAGGACCTCCATATATACTATAGCACCCAGCAATGGGTTTTCTCCCACCTGAAAAGGGCCATCAGTGCCTCAATAGATGGCCTAAAGGAGGTTGGCATATGTTTTGCTCCTCTCCTGTAAAAGACAAAATATCAATCTATCCATCCATATTAAGTCCTTGTTTGGTCTCTTGGCCTTTGTCATTATGTCCAGAGAGGCTGCTGAGCAGTTTGGGTTCTGCATAGTTTGTTATGTACTACTCACAGGTGATCATACCCAGAGCAAGTTACATAGTGCATGAACAGACTCACCATTCACCTGTGTAGCATCAAAATGATTTAAAATCTGTTATTCTTCAGTAAAATGTTACACAATGCGGCTTTAAACCACAGCATATTTCATCCTTGATCTTCTATTGAGATAGCAGATGTCCAAATTACATCTTTTGTCTCTGAGCTGTAGAAGGGGACAACTTTTAGATGAGAAGCTCTGGGAAATAATGTTGTACAAAAAAAAGGGGGTTTGAGATTTGTAAGGTTAAACCCTATCCATTAACAAACAGGAAAAACAAAGCCTTGATTATTCAAACACAGATGCCACTGTACGGCCTCCTCTGGGACTGTGATCTTAGGGATCAAAGACTGCCACAGACAATAAGCTTCCTTCACCAGCTTCAATGGATGTCTTGAACTGTGACAGATGCATAAAAGATGCACCTCATAGCGAAATATGATGTGGTGCGGTACCTTTACATCTGACAGTCTGAAGTTTTGTCCTTGTTAAAGGACTTTTATTGAATATTACAGCAGTGCCAGTAGTAAACTACAACAGCACTTGTCAGTAAGTAAACTTTCCTTCAGAGCTTTCCCCCGTGTCTTAGCTCATAATGTTATCCATGGCTCGAGGCGTCAGAGACAATTACATTTTGGTGATATCTCTTCCTTTCTTCACCAGAGGTTCTCGCTAATTTGATGCTCTGGTGAGGAAGATCGTTGGCTTTAATACAAATCATGTTTCAATCGTTACTTGAAGACCTAAAGCCCTGCCCTGTCTCTCTGGAGGACCGCGGTAATGAGGCCTGCTGGGATTTCAATCATTTTTACATCTGTTGAAAAATAAGGAGAAAAGAGAAGAGGAAAAAAACAGAGAAAAAAGAAAAATCAACTGCCCCCCCCTCCCCGCCCCTGCATCCCTATCTTACTCTGTTGGAAAAAAAATAATTTGTTTTGAGGATTGATAATGAAAAAAATATATAAAGAGCTTCTTTTTTTTTTTTACCCTTCTACTTTTGTGTTCTCAAAATTCTCTGGCCTTGAAATCTCTCAGTGCGGTACCTCGATGCTTAAAACTCCCCCAACAATTTCTAAAGCCCTCTTCTCTCCCTCCCCTCATCGCAAAATAAATAAATCTTTCTGATATTGGATTTCAGACACCTCTTTATCACACAAACCCACTCTTTCTCCCCATCATCCCCTCAATCTCAGTGGTTTATGGTGTTTTCCTCTCAGAAAACAGCAGCTCCCCCACTGTACAGAAACAGCCTCCTCTACAGCCTCCATCTTTTTCCGCTTTAATTCACTCTAAATGTGGTGCCCAAGATACAGGTGGGAGACAATAAACATACGACCTCTAAAAGTATGTCTGGGAAAACAAAAACAATTCTGGATTAATATAATGCAGCAATGATCGATACTGTCTGGGCGCCTCAAACAGAAAATGTCCTTGTGATGTGATCTTAACCACTCAAGAAAGGTGATGCCTTGTCTGACAAAAATAATTGCACGTAACTAAAACTACTACAATCTTTCACCAAAGCTCATGTGTTACTTAATCTTCTGTAGCTCGACCTTCGTCTTGGCAAACTCACGGAGGTCTGGTGGCAACAAATACACATGTTGTAAGTTTGAAAACTGAATTTGAAAATGAATCTTGTTAAATCAGATTTTCTTGTACGGCGAGCACCAGCAGTGTATTCGTGTTCCCGACAAATTCACCAGACTTCTATGAACTTCTAAAAATGAATGTTTGACTGCACTTTAGACTTTGGAACAAGCTGAAAACACATTGGATATAGACCATCAGTCTATTAAGTTGTCTTCAGTAAATGCCTACTTGCAGCCGCCATGGACAGCATGGGGGTGGCTGTGGTAGAATGGGTTGCCCACTAATCAAATGATCGGTGGTTTGATCCCTGGTTCAGCATGTCAAAGATCTCGAACCCCAAGTTGCTCCTGACACTGCCATCGATGTGTATGGATTGATTGATGATTCCCAAAAAACGATGAGTAGTTGGCACCAATGAATAAATGCATGTGTGAAAGAGATATGTAGTGTGCCTTGAGTGGTCGGAAGACTAGAAAGTTGCTATAGAAGTACAGTACATTTGCCATTTATCATTTATTTTTCAGGGCACCTGCTGAATTTTTGTTCAATAGTCAATAGTCCCCCCAAAGCTCTACTTTGGTCTCTACACTCTCTGCCTGCTACTGTATTTAACTTTGTCTTTCTGCTGTTGCTGGGCAGGTGATGTACGGTGGGTTTATCGCAGCTTTTGTTCACCCAAAACTGCCATCCGTGGTGGATGAGAGTGTTGTTGCATGCCAAAAATAATAAAATGAGCTACAGCGTTACTATTATCTCAGCGAAGCTTGAGCAGTTTTGAGTAATTTTCTGGTTCTGCTCTTCAGTCTCTTTTCTCTGTCGTAAAAAGTAACTTATTTGGTGGAGCCTGAGGCAAGGTCAGTTGGGTCAGACCGTCCCAGGTGATGAGAAACTTCTTAGAAATCTACATTGCTAAGCAGCTGTGAGGGTTATCAAAAGTCTTGCAGCTCTGATGTAATGGTTACAGAGCCAGTCGTGGTCCACGCTGTTCCATATACGAAGCTCATCGTTTTCAGCTCTTACAGATTTTCACTGAAAAATACCTGCATTTTTTTAAAAGGTTTGAAAAATCATGTTTTTTTTTTTGTTTTTTTTTATGAAAGAAAAGCACAGATGTGTTATCATTGTGATCATGGAGATAATTTCCTCTTCCTCTTGTGTCAGTGTCACAAATATTAAAACAAGCTGATATTTCACTACCAGTGGCAATATTTAATCAGTGTATTTTTTTTTTTCTTTCTGGAGCTCTAAAGCAAAATCAAACATATATTTGAATATCAAGCGATCAGACAGACACATCACTGGAGTCTGGCTGCCGAAGGAGCCTTTGAAGCCTCCTGGCAGAGCTGCGCCAGGGAGCCCAAGAACCGGCTTCACTGGTTTTGGCTGCATTGAAGTTAATGCTAACACTCCACCTCAACGGTGGATCAGAAGCACCCTGCAGCGAGACACCTCACCTCGACGGCACTACATCAGAGGTGGATGCCGCCTCTCTGGGAGTACAGGACAGCCCACTTGGTTTCACACAACAACACTTGTGTTTTTGTCTGCTTGATTGATGCACCTTTGGTTTATTTTGTTGTTGGCTTTGTGCTCATCTGTCTCCTCACTTGCTGCTCTGCCTGCATCGCCGCCTGACTGCCTGCTCGCGCTCTGCCTGTCACTTTGACTTCCCAACTGTCCGATTCCTTGTTTGGGCTCCCACCTGCTTCTTTGTCCATTTCATTGCCCTTCCACTTACCTGACAGACTTGTATTTTGACCTGCCTGTCTACCGTCGTACCTGTCAGTTTGTGTGACAGCCTCTCTGCCTGCTTTATTTCCAGTTTGCTGACTTGTTTCTCACAAAATATTTCTGTTTCTGAGTTTGAAAGCCAGCGTTACATAAGCAGACTGTAAGGAAAGGTGGTAATCAATGTGTCTGCAAACTGGGAACACTGCAAACTGGCGCGTTTCAATAGTTCAGCTCTCATCAGAACATGCTAACATGCTAAATGCACCATGCATCTCTCAATGTAAGCATGATTGAACAGCATGTTAAAGCTGCCTCTAAATGCTCTACATGGCTGTACTCTGACCCAGTTTCTTTCTTCAGTGTACAGATATAACATTTATTTTCCCTGCCTGCCACATCCACTTTATCAAATGGTACTGTACATACGGCAGTGCATGTGTCGCCATAAAGTTGACAATGTATGAGTCTACATATGGAAAAGGTCATAAATGTTTCCTGTATTTTTTTTTTAGAAATATTTGAAGTTCCAGTGTGTCAGATTTATCACAGAATATGGATGATATTAGTGTATGATCATCTGAAAATAAGAATCTTTGTGTTAACCTATAATAAATAAACTAAACCAAACACTGGCTAAAGATACAGACTTTTGCAGGATTTTTTTTGCATGTTTTGTAGCCACTTCAGGCTTGGTACAGGAGGGTGAGGCGAGGGGGTTTTAATCTGCAACGACACCACTAGATGGAACTAAATCGTACACATTGGTCCTTTAAAATCTGAGAAATACAAAAAATACAAACGCTGCTGTCTAGATTCACCATATAGATTCACATGTTGATTAGATTTGTATATTCATAATTTAAATGTATTTATATGTTCATACATTATTAGAATTATATAGAATTATAAACATCTTGTTAAAAATTACATATAACATGTTTTGGATACATTTCTGTCTGAAATGTGAGGAAAATCAGCTAAATAATCAAAATATATCAGCGAGAACATTTACATTTGGTGGCCCGTAATACAGGATAAGTAAAATAATGATGTAAAATATTTTGTATAACTAAAATACAAAAGTTTAAGTGCATGATCCAAGGGAAACTGTGCTTAACAATACACATGAGTGTGCACTGATCTCTGGGTAATGCAGTCCTTTAATCTTAAAATTCAAACACAAATTTCTTGCTTCTGATTGTAGGAGTCAATGCACAAAGCTGCTGATTGCAGCTTCAAATCTTTTTGTATTAACAGACTAGTTAATAAA
Organism: Protonibea diacanthus; assembly: GCA_028641955.1. NCBI lineage: Eukaryota > Metazoa > Chordata > Actinopteri > Sciaenidae > Protonibea > Protonibea diacanthus. The sequence goes on from CM053990.1 coordinate 16,025,185, forward strand.
CTGCTGACTGAAAATATGAGTTTAATTTGTAACAAAGCGAGATAATGGTACGATAATAATAACAGAATTAAAAACATCTAATTAACAAATGTGGCACCAAATCTGGTATATCAGGCTATAATGGCAGCACACATACCAGTCAGAAAGGTAATAAGTCAGTCAGTCAATGAACAGTCAACAGTCCATTAATGAGTTGGGGAACTAGTCGGTCCGTCAAACAGATAAACGCACATCAGCACACAGTCCATCATATGAATAAATAGTTACACAGACAAACAGACAATCAGCAGACAGACAGATGAAGAATCAGTCTGATAAACAGTCAGTCAGTCAGTGAGGGTATCACAGGCTCGGGCCTTCTCCTCTGCAGATGTCAGACACTGGATGAGTGACAACTAACCTCCCTCAGTGCAACTTATTGATCAGCCTGGGACTCACACATCGTCTGTGTGTGTAAGAGAGAAAGAGAGAGAGGAAGAGAGGGAGGGAGGGGGGTGTTCCAGGTTATAAATACAGTTTTTAGTGACCCTTATATGAACTCCATGTTCTGCTCAACAGGTCCCGGCAGCGTGAATCTGTCAGGGCTGTGCGATTGTCCTGCAGATAAAATGATACAACCAAAGAAGTGGTCTGTGATTAGGAGGTTAGAAACGGTGTGGTATGTTCCATCAGAAGAGCCAGAAAAAAGCTTCTAAATGAAACTTGAGGTGAGATTTTGTCAGCCAAGGCCTCCAAAGTCAACACTGAAATTTCAGTCTCAATTTAATTTCAGCAACAAATTCTATTTCAGCTCTTGAAAACAACCATATTTACCCAAATATGTGATAAAAAATACTTTAAGTAGCACATTAAATAATCTATCAAGTGTCGTACAGCAGGGTGTGAAATCTTTGACAAGGCTGGCACGGTTGTCGGGTTGCGGGCAGCGCTGTCGATTGTGATTTGTTAAGCAGACGTGTTGTCACATCACGATGAAGATAACTAGAACAAACTGGCAGAGATTAGGATACAATACACAACCAAACAGTGCTGGGAAAAAGATTAGAAAGATGAAAAAAAGATTATAAAAAAAATAACAGATGTCACTGTGTTTAAAAGTTATGAGGTCGGCCCTGCTGTTGTCTTTTTAATGACGGAAATCCAAAGTCCCTTGCTTGTAAAATAAATCAACAAACCTTGTAACAAAGTTCTTAAAAGTTAAGGTTAACACCTGGGTGACTGGGTTTTACATTTTCTCACATACTCCTTCACAAACAGCATAAAATGTAGCGTAAAACATTTCAACAATGGGCTACAATGTCACACTAAACTTTGGTAAAGTTTTAGCGTTGTTAGTCATATATATATATGCATGCAAAATTAGAAGTCACAGAAGAGAAAAACAGCCGCAGGGCAGGTGAGATTTTAGAAAACCCCTCACACCTGAATACACCATGTTCACGTCTGTTTCTTCCGGCATGAATTGTATGAAATGACTGAATCAGAAATAGTTAAAGCAGGCTGAGGAGTGAATTACAATACATCATTGTTAAAGAACTCCTGGATTGATGACTATATTTCCTGGAGTGAGAATATCAGAGGCTGGATCCTCTCTTTAAAAACATCTTTTGAGAAGCTGCTGAAACTGTGAACCCCAAATTTTTTGCTTGAGCTGCTTAGAGGCCACAGTGCAGCTCCCTGGTGATAATGTGTTTAACAGAGTGTAACATGCCGTTGCTGAAAAAAAACAGCATGTGTTGCTGAGTCAGCCTCCCTCCTGTAGACCTGGAAATGAGTTGTCTGCGCAGGTGTACCTCACCAAAAGGTGCTGCCAAGAAGCACTTGTTGTAGCTGGTGTTCCCTGAAGGTAGCAGCAGGCTTGTAGCAGATTGACTAAAACTCCTCGTTTCTCACCGTTTTAAGGGGCCCAGACTCCTCACAACACCAGGGGGAGCACACAGTGAGGCCTTATGACTCCGCCACCAGGTGATCATCACAGTGCTCCAATACTGACACTGTGTGGCCAGAAAACAGTACTGCACTGTATTGTTTGTATTTAGTCAGTAGCTTCCTCAACCACCTCTTTCCCTTTCTTATCTCTTCCTTTCCTGCTTTATGCCTTTCTTTCATCCTGTGTCTCCACCTTCCTCTGTTCTACTGTTCCTCTCATCTACAGTACCTTGTCTTGCACCTCTCTCTTTCCCTTTCCTCCTTTAGGTCCTTTCTTTTCTCACTCCTCTATTCCACCTCCTCCTTTTAATCTCTTCCTTAATTGCTTTCCCTTCCTCTCATCCTCTCCTGTACTCCACTACTTCCTCCTCTGTTTCTTTGACTCAGTTCTTTTTCATCCTCCCTAATTCTCCTGCAAAGGTGCATGTCCTAGTCCTTCCTTTCTTCTTCACCCTTGGTGTCCTCCTCGTACCCTCGACTCCTAAAACTCATTGTAGAAAGTAGAGCATCTATTTATTATTGATGAGGGCAACTCTGTGTTGAATGCAGGAAAGGCAGGAAAATAAACTTTTGTGCTCCCTGCACTTTGCTGCTCTTTCAGTTTTACAGAAGATCTGGGACCAGTAGTGTCAAGGTTCAACTTTAGCTAATTAGATCTTAAATCCTGTCACTTAAAAATCTATATTTGATGCCCGGTGGTTATTTCTAAGAACACAGTGTCTTATGTTACACTAGCTTTAAGTTTCTTACAAGTGTGGTCATCATTTATAGCAAGCCAAGGCGTTGCAGCCACGTGGTTTGAGATTTGAAATGAGAATTTAATAATTATATAATAATAATTTCAATTTAATGTTTAATATAGGACTACATGCCAAAACTAAAGGATCAAAATATACATTTTCACAAATAGTGACCCAAATTTGGTGAATGCCAATCATGACATGTTTATCCATTTGTGATTGTTGAACATGGTATTCCATGAGATGGCATGGAGGAGAAGTTCCTCTACATCAAACTGAAAAATTTATGTCCTTATGGGGCCTTTTGTGTACAGGTGTACTGTCATCCTGAAGCAGGAAAGTGTCTTCCCCAAACTACTGGAAACACACTATTTTCCAAAATATCACTGTATGATGTTGTATTAAGAGTTTCCATCATTGGCACAAAGGCAAAAAAACAGGAAAACACCAGACCAAAAGTACCCAAATGTATGTGTCTGCTAGACTGACTGCGCCATGCGGTTTGTTACACAGGGCCATCTGAAAAGTCGTCCTTTTAAATAGATTGAAAAAAGGTAGGCACTCTCAAAAATACTTGGGCTAACTTCAACAAACCATATAGAAGAAGAGCTCTACCTAAAACAAATCTTACCAAAGCCAATCGGAAGAATAGAGTGAAAATGTTTTATATCAAGAAAAGCCTTCAATGTTGTTCTTTGCTCTCCTTCGATGAAGAAACACTCTCCAGCTGTGATATAGCTCACCTCTTAGGAGCCATAGTTGAACTAACAGTCACATCTTGCTGCATTACACACCAGTATTTCCTCAGAGAACTACTATGAAGCTTGGCAGTACGGAAAGCAAATCCAGCTGCCTTGTAAGGTTATATATCCGCATACTTTTAGCCAGATATTAAATTTAAAGAATTAAATATTATGGATGCCCCTAGTCTGCAAAAAGAAGCACTGCGCCAGCATTTTTTGTGCTTGTTTACAGTTCATTCAAGAATAAAATTCTAGCTGAGCAGAGATCAATAAATGAACACTTATTTGATTGTGTTAAGCTAAATGATTCATTCATGTTTAGAAATGATAAAAAATGTATCTAACATGCAGAGAAAAATATTAGTCTACATGAGCAACAAAACGATCCCACAGTATGGTCCAGTGATTGGCCAGGTGTGCTCAGGTGTGTCGATGGGCGGGGCTTGGCTCACTCTGGTCTTGTTTAGCATGACTTAGCATGACAAGTAATGGAGGCAAATCTTCACTCAAACTTCTTTTTTTTAACTTCTAACCAAAAAGTCAACGTTTCCAGGACTGTTTGAAGTAAAGAATAATCAATTAGTGACGTCACAGACTGTGGCTGAGCTTCACGTGTTGTTTCTCCTCTGAACACGTCACAGGGACGCGGTTAACGTCATGAGGTAGGAAGTTTACTGCCAAGCTACTGTTGCACAATACACTTGTTTTACAGCACATGGTATGTGTTTTCCATTTGTCATCACTACAGTCGGTCAATTAGCTCGTTTAGTCAATGACCGAAATAATGACATCAATTTATCAATATTGTGGGTCATTAATCGAGAAGAAATATTTGCTGTTTCTCCAGGTGATGATACTTTACTAAAATGTACTAAATTTGGGATGATTGATCAAACAAATTACATTAATAACTGATTCCTAAAATAATCAAAGCCATTGATTAAAAATGCAGCCTTAGTTAGGATTTATGTGAAAGTTTTCTGTGACTGAACATGTTGTGTTTTGGTTGTACTGTATACAACAGCCTGACTGTGGTTCTTCTGAGCTGTGCATAGCTTATTCGTTTATTTAGCTGCAGTCTGTTTTAATTTCAGTGATCTTGCTCTCATCAATGTGTTCATTGCTCGCAGTATATTGACAGTGCTTAACACATAACAGAGGCCGACTGATTAGGCTGACTGACGTGTTGGCAGAGGGATCTGGGAGGGTGACAGGACAGGACAGCTGTGATTGGCTTATCTTTGTTGCCCTTCATAAACTTTTTTGTGTGGATACAGAAGTGTGAAGTCCTCTCAGAGAGATATTCAGAGCAAAATCAGTTCTATGTCTTGGACTGACAGCTTGCAACATGAGACACTTTGCACGTTATTCCAGCTTTATTGTTTTCTGCCTGCAACATCTCCGGGAATCACAAAAAGTACAAATATAAAGAGGTTATTCTGGACAGTGAGGATGTACTGTACATGTTTCCCTGCGCTGGAGTCCAACTCTGGATCATTTTCAGCATTTTCTTACTGAACAACTTGTGACTCTGTAGCAAAAGCATCTAAGAATGTATTTTTAACATAAATAATTGGTATTGTCAGAAATGTTGTCATCCATTTCCTTTCTAGTAGTGCCCATCCCTCTATAAGACCACAAGAGGGAGATACAGCTCCACAGAAACTGAAGGGTTCCCTTCTTTCAGGCACAGTAGCTGATAAATTGACAAACACCAAACTGATATTTTCGCAGAGCATTGCCTCGACATGGATCTGCACCTGGTAAAGTGCTTCTCAGAGAGGGTTTACTTTAAATATATAGTGTCCAGTGTGTGACATTTATATTCTCATCTGCATAATAGTTTAACCAATGAGCATGAACGGTTAGATTAAAAGACTTTACTGCTGCCTTCAAACTAACTACACTTTTACATCCAAAATGTGTGTGTGTGCGTGTATGTGCTGTGACTGATCACACGTTTGGCACACAGAGAAAAGGTTCCCACACTCTCTCTGCTCTCTGAACAGAACACTGTGGGAAGAGAAGGAAGTGTGTGCGTGTGTGTTTCCAGTCTCCATCTTTAGACATTGGGACAATTATCAGTCTTTTGGAAAAAAAAAACAAAAAAACAAGAACCAAGGAAAAGAGACACAGTGGTAAGACAAGGATTAAAAAGATGATGGAGTGAAGGTAGAGAAAGACAAATGAAAGATGATCTGCCATCAATCTGGTTCCTTCCAATTCCGTACCCAGATAACAAACTGGAATTCTTATCTAGGACCAGTTTGGACAAACCTTCTCATTCAGCTGTTTTTCTTTGTTTTACTGTTACTTTCTACATAAACAAACCAACAACACAAACTAACATTCTATCAGTCAGCTTCATGTGGTAGTCACCTGGAATGGTCAGTCTTGAAAGAGTTCCCATATATGCTGAATACTTGGCTGCTTTTCTTTCACTCTGTGGTCCAACCCATCCCAAACCATCTCACATGGGTTTAGGTTAGGTGATTTCGGAGGTCAGGTGATCTGATGCTGCACTCCATCTCTTTCTTTCTTTGTCAAGTAACTCTTGCCTAGCCTGGAGGTGTGTTTTAAGTCATTGTCCTGTTGGAAAACAAATGACTGTCCCAATAAGCTTAATTCAGATGGGATGCCACATGCTGGTTAAGCATGCCTTGAATTTGTTAATGTTAATTGTGGCTGATTAAAAGTTTTCTTAGGTACTTTCGGTCTGTGTGTGTTGGACAAATGGTGTGTTTATGTGTGTTTTTGCACTATGACCCTTCTTTCCTGTGGAGGGAGCGGGCAGTCCGTTACCCAGGGTCCTTGGCGGGGCCAGCTGTCAGGGCCTCTGTCCAGCGTTTTCCAGCTCAGACTGTGGGAAAGTGGGAACCCCGGTTTGTCCCACAAGGCTCGCTAATATCTAACGACCGCCCCCCTTTCTCATCCTGCTTCCTGGACCAAACGTCTAAATATAATAGACCCGGGGCAGTGGATTTCCCGCCCTGTCCCAAAATATAGAACCAAAATACTGCACTGACATCAAGCATGTTCTCAGAGATTTCACTTGTTATCTTATTCTCTAATGTTGTTTCAGGTCTGTAACGTTGGTGGCATTTCAAAGTCATGCATGTCAGCATGTCAAAGAAACTGCACCAAAGATTTGTCCATTTCTAGCAGTTATATGCCTTGATCCAACAAAATAGGCACTTGCTTTGTAGTCTCTGTGCTACAAACTCTTTGATCCATATGTAAGTGAAAATAAGTGTGTATGAATATAAACTCTGATGGTAACAAAATCTGTTATCTCCTCTATTATTAGCAAAGAGCAGTGTACAAACGATTCAGCTAGCAGCTTCTCAGTTTTAGCTGAGCCGTCATTTTTGCCATTTGAAATGACTGTCGCTAAGCAGTGTTAGCTCTGTGGCTAACTTTATGCGAGGCCAAAATAAAACTTGGCTGTTGTGTGTCTGTACTCAGCCAAAGATTGTTTCTGAGGATGAAGAAGAATCACTCTGTAACATCACTGTAAAACCACAAATAAGTGTTTTTTTGTTTGCTTGTTTGTTTGTTTGTTTGTTTTTTGTACCATTTGGGAGTTTAGGAGTTGTCTCCCCATTAAACTGTAGTATCGTTCACATCATCAATTAATTAAGCTTATCAACTATATTGTTAATATCACAGATTTTCAGGATAGATCTATTCTGGGATGTCCTGAATACCCTGCTTGGCTTGCTGCCACCATGACCTGGACCCTAGATGAAAAAAGTAACCAAAAGGTTAAAGGCTTAAATAAAGTAGAGGATACACCTCCCTATCAATACCACTTGATTTATTTTCCCTAGATTAGTGCTATTTTACATAAATGAATCAAATGGGTTTTTTTGTTTGTGCAGTTTCCTTAAAGTGTCCTGCACAGTTTGATATTTCTCCCTCTGTAATTTCCCAGTTTTTATGCTTTGTGGCTGTAAATAAACTAAGGGCCAAACCCAACCCGGATGGATGGATGGATGAATGGCTGGTTGGTTGCACGGCTGGCTGAGTACACACAGCACTTAACCCCATCGCTGAATACCACACCACCATCAGCAGCAGCAGGCCATTACTGTTCAGGAAATATGCTGAATTATTCAATCACTTCCTCTCCGCATTCTCTACAGGATGCACAGAGTCTATTGAAAATCACAGAAAGGGTGTGTGTGTGTGTGTGTGTGTGTGTGAGTGTGAGTATGAGTGTGTGTCTTTGTATTGATGACGTGTGCACATGAAGGGTCTGTGCGAGTGTGCGTTGTGGACATGTCATGACCTACATTGGGATGCTTTCTTGTACGTCTGAGATTTATAAGAAAATCTGAGTTAAAAATTCAATCTTCTAGTCTTCAAACTAAATAATAAAAACAAAATCATGTTTTGGTTTGGCAAAAGAATCTTTTGCATGCACTGTTGTTATTTTTGACAGTAATGTCACTGCTGCATGGACATGCCCTTCAAATGCAGGTTTGGCTCTAAATGCAACTACTGTAAGTACAGTCAATGTTGGAAGTAGGCTAAAACGGTAGTAATTGTCATTCAGAGATATTAAATGGCATGAGCAAATAGTAATATTTAGTGGAGTAGACCTATATCAGAAATATCATGGTTGAGTGTGGTTACAGATGCAACAAAACACACCTCTGACCACATCCATCAGTGATGCCGAGTATTATCCAGGGCTCTACAGAATCAGTGACTTTAGATATGGTTGTCTGCCGACAGGGTTGCAGGAAATATGATGTGATCAAACTATTCATTGGTTTGAGCCAAAGAGAGAAAGTAGACTTTGGTGCAAGATGTTTCACATCATCGTGCCCATAAAATCTTGTGTTTTTTGGCATTGTTTCATTAGGATCGTCTTTCTTAACAAACCACACCATAGTTTGGTATTTCTTTCACTTGGCCAAATAACCAACTAAAGTAGTGGGTGGAGACATTTTTGAACCAAATGTTTTATCTCCACTGAATACAGCTGCACCTCTGACTGGATGCCAACTTCTCATTTTGACCACCAGGTCAGCAACAAATGCGCAATCAGCTAATCAACAGAAATCTACCAGCTAAAACTGGATGTATTTGATGAAGAGACATACATGCAGTTGGCTGTATTGACATGAGCCAACTTTGATTTGTACAGATAAATGAAAAGTGTTATTGGATTGATAAGGGCTCTCAAATCTCAATTTCATGAAAGGAAAATATGACAAGCAAAAACAAAATCTTTTCTATCAAAACACTTTTCTGCAAGGTCGAGGGTATTAAAACACATTTCCCCTCAGCTCTTCAAATTCCACATCACATCATAATTTATGTGACAACATCTGAATGGGAACTTGCACTGTGAGTTGCTAGAGTGAGAAAAAAGATGAAGACAGGATGAAAGAATGAGAGTGGGAGGGAGGGATGGATGTGAATTCCAGAGGGTAGGGAGAGGAGTTTTGTCATCCCAGCAGCAGAAACAGGAAGTGAGTTAAAACCTCTCTCCCAACCTTTTGACCCTTGCAGATAACATTCCCACCCTCCCCCATCCCTGCAGCTGTGTGAAGCCCTCCCTCGCTCCCTGGACCTTCTCCTACTTGTTTCCTGTACAAAAAGTCCGGCTCCATTAATCTCTGATGTGAAGTTTTTTTTTTTTTGTTTTGTTTTTTTTTTTGCCGTGGTGTTATGAGTTTTGAACTAGTTTAATGCAAGTCAAACCCAACTCCTATCCTCGGAGCGACTTGCACTACACTTGTAATTGTTGTGCTGCTGTTTATGTTGCTGGATATTTGAAGATGAGGTACACCCAAGTATAAACCTACTGTGACATCACCCATTGGTTTTTAGACAACAATTTTGAAGCCTCCAGTTTGGCATTATGGATGTTGTCCTCTCCGTTTGCTAAAGAAGTGACCACATTTGGACAAGAGCGTAGAACTGGTGGGTGACATACTGCGTTTGGTTTTGAATCGGGTTTCGAACAGGAAAAAAAGCATCCTGTCTGGTCACAAACATTATATGTTTGATAACATCTGAGGCATGAAATTGTCCATGAAATAACAGATTTGTATTGTATCAGCATTTCCTAGTTTCACAGTTTGATCTGAGTTTTGTTGTGTTGTGCCGAGAATTACTTATCATAAGGTAGCCATGCCCTAAAGCATACCCCGCTTTATTGTCTATTTTGCTCTAAGTAGGACCATAATCTACGAAATGGACATCATGCTGTATGGAATAAGACTTGGAACTAGTGAATGACACATAAAATCATATTGAAACTGAGATAATAAAGTATTTTTACTCCATTTAATAAGATAATCATTTTTGCCAATGGAGCTGCCCCCTGCTGGCCATGCAAGAAGTTTAAGACATGCTCCAACCTCTAATTATATAGTCTACTGTGGATGTGTACACCTAGCTAAAACTAATGAGAGGCTGTAATAAACATCCATGAAGTTAATAATGTTTTAGAGGGGTATTGATTCAACTTCATGGTCATTTTGGAGGTTTTATGGTGTAGAGTTGTTGAGTTATATTGCATTATAATGGGAGGTATTTCTAAAAACTTTGCCTGAACATGGCATCATTTCCTATGTTATCCTTGTCCTCATGCTTTCCTCTTCTTCACACACACAAAACCAACTTCCTATCTGAGCTTATCCGCGTACAGATACAAAAAAGCCACAGCTTTTTCCTTCCAGTACCAAAGCCAGTCCATTTTGTGTATGGGGTCATTGCATCGTAGACCTTTCTCGGTATCATAGAATTTTTCTTGACTTCTTGTTCTACTATCAAATGTAATGTAGACAACTAAACCTTAAAACCTTCTGTATTTTGTAATGTTTTAGACTCATAATTTACTGCCCTAGTTAGGCAGGCAAATTTCATTAAGTGACGTTTTATACAATAAATAATTGATTTTCAGGAGCTATATATAGTTTATATAGTTCGATTGTGAAGTGTGATGTTTACCAACTCAAAATCACATTTACTTAACATCATATCAACACTTTTTACTGTAATTATCTATGTGAGGTTGCAAAGTGTCAGCAACCATTCACTCTCCTGAAGTGTCATTGAGCAACACACTGAAACCCCCTCACCTCCCGGCCCATTGCTCTGTAGCCAACACTGACCTGTGACCTTCTTTCATTTGTGTTACTCTGTTTTTCTGGCTATTGACAGCTATAAACCACCAATGAGTGTGTGTGTGTGAGACTGATCCAGCTTCACCCAGTGATGGCCCTTACCAACAGCAGAGCTCCAGTATCATCTGTGTAAACACAGAAGAATGGCCTTCAGAGTGATTGACAGCTGTATGGGTGTTTGACAGACAGGAGGTTTTGTCCGTGAGGGGCTTTGAGAATGACTTACAGGGCGCACCAGAACAGTGCTTGTTGTATAGAAACAACAAGGGCCACAGTGAAGATGCACAAGTTGGCGAGGGTAGGGGGTCGGGCAAGGGGGAGGGCGGCTCCTCACCTCTGGACGCCCACTGCTTTAACAGCAGGGTTAGAGGTCGCGGTTGGAAGTGGCATCACTCATCAGCTTGTCTCATCACTGGAGTGGAGGAAGAGAGAGATTCTTTGAGTAAATGAAAGTACACTTGTTTGTTTCCCTTATATATATATTGATAGATATACCAGTTGGCAAATGGATGTTCACAGCAATGCCGGATGTATTTATTTAGGGGGACCATGGCACCTTTAGGAAGAGACAGCAGGTCGACAGTATATACCACACAGAAGTGCTACATGTCATCTGAAAGATGGGGACAATTAATTTGAGATGCAGTTCAGCACTGTCAGATCTTTCTAGTGATAAATCTGTAATGAATATTGTGTTTTTTATGTCTCATACGTGTTGCAGCAGTTTTTGGGTTCATACCATTTGTTATCTATCAAGGGGAAACTCATGGGTATCCATACCACACGTTTTCATTTAGATATCTTGAGGTCAGAAGTCAAAGGACCTTTTTGAAAATGGCCATGCCAGTTTTGCCCTGGCCAAAATTTTGCCTGAATTTGGAGTGTTATTTCACCCCCTTATCAACAAACTCAAATGACATGGTTGCTACAAATTGATGCCTTTGGTCTTCTAGCTTTAAACTAAACTAGACTAAGCATGTGTCAGCCTCTGAAAGACCATAATGTCGACCGGGCAGGTCGTGGCATCCCTATGGGGCTAAAAAGGTTAAAATAGGCATTCATCTATATATTATAGATACCAAAACAGTTGTGGTACTAATTCTCCAGTCTGTGCCATTAAAGCATTCCAGAGAAAGAAGGCGCAACAACATGATGTAATTAAGACAGCACCAATGGTCAAACCAACCAAAGTGTCATCAAACATCTTGTAGTAATAAGTACATTCATTTGGCAAATGTTTCAGTCTCTTCATTACTTCTAACAGATCTGATTCAATTCAGTTTCATTTATACAGCTCCGATTCATAACAAGTTATCTCATGACACTTTCCATATAGAGCAGGTCTAGACCGTACTCTTTATAATGTTATCTTGCTGATGGTGGCAAGGAAAAACCTCCTTTTAACAGGCAGAAGTCTCGAGCAGAACCAAGCTCATTGGTGGACGGCCACCTGCGGTGACCTCCTGACTTCAAGAGAGAGAGGGTTTGCCACAATTTTTCTTCTCTTCAATGGAAGCATCAGTGTCACATGATTTAATGATACGGTTTTGATTTTTTCACTCCAGCAAAATGTAAAAACTTCTTTTGACAGATTTACGCAAGACATTAAGTTTCAAGCTGATAGAACAATATCAAGTATGTTTTTGAGCTGTTAAAGAAGATCTCCGACCTTCAGCACTACATTAAGGTTTAAAAGTAAATGTTTAAATTTTAACGTTACACTGATCATGTTGATGTTGATTAACTGTATTCGTCCAGGCACAACAACATACCCGTAATCACATAAAGACATGATGCGGCAACACATTTGTACTGCCTGATAAGTGCCAAACGTACAGTACGATTCATTAAATGGATCTTTAGATGCATACATGGTCCGTTTCAGCAGATGGGTCAGAGGTCAGGAGAAGTGGACAGGGACAGCAGTTTTCCAGCAGCAGGTAAAGAAGCCCAAACAAATACTGGGCAGTGGACTTGAACCAACAACCGCTTTGACTCTCAGGCTACCAGGTCAGCACTGGCATACATCAGACCAGAGGCTGGTGAATGGGTTTATTGGTAAAAGCTTGTGGAGGGAAACGTCCATGCATTATTTATTTTCTCTATCACACTTTTAAAACACACACACATGCACACACAGTCTACTGAGTGTTTATGTGTCACAAATCACAGAGAGTGCGTTCATTTCCATGAATATGTGTGCACTTTTATCTGTGTGTTTGCTCGTGTATGTACACAGGAGTAGATACAATGTGTGCGTGTATGTGTGTGTTTCCTCCAGAGGGAGGTGTGTAAGGGTGGAAGATGCTAAGAGCTCTGCTTTAATGCACTTTGATTTGAGATGATGAACAGAAAGGCTGTGCTTTTGGGTTTTTTTTTTTTTCTTCAAGGCTGCACGTGCACATAAACACGAACACACTCAAACACACACACACACACTTGTGTGTGTTGTTCCTCTAATAATCCCTCTCTCCTCATCTCTTTTTGTGTGTCTCTTGTGTGCACACACACGCACACACACACATCTGTATCCACTGCTCTGGGAAGCCATTAGTGTGACCCAGCCTTGATTACTTATTTATGGGCCCAACAGAGTAAAGTGAGGGGAGTGGAGTACCAGGGGGCCTCATTTATAAAACTGTTGTTTGACTTCACCCACATCTCACCACACTTCATTTTATAATTTCTAACAATGTCAGCAAATAAAAATTTATTACATAAATTGAGTTATATCCACAGCATTCAAAAATGGCTAATTACTCAGAGACAGTCTAGACATGTTTTGATTTGGTACCGGCTGATCAGATAGATGTGAGGTGGGAGGGGTTATTTCAGGTGTGCTGGGTTCTAGAAGTAAAATTGGAGCACTTTAAAGGTACAAATGGGCATGAAACACCAGTAAGTCAGTGCAAAAGATGACTGTTAGACAAACGTCAAAGGTCAACTATGATTCCTAATGAGCAATTTAGCAAAATGCAATTACTGAGCTCAAAATTCAACGATTAATTGAGTTTTGATTAATTGATTTTATTTGGTAAATTGAAAATACATTACACAGATAGTTTACAGGACTAAAAGAAAAAAGGGGTGACGTGTATATGTTACTATTTTTATACTAATACTAAAAATGACCAAAACTACACAAGTTCAGACACGAGTCCTAAAAATGTGTAGAGAAATATTTCTCCCTACTTTGCTTTTTAGATTTGGCTGGGGTTGGTTGTGTACCCTTTAGTTCAGATGAGACTAAACTAAAGATTACACTTAAGACAGGGACACACACAAGGTAAAAGTGGCACAAAGCACTTTGATAAATCAGTTCTTGCGCAAGCTGGGCTGTTTGCGTCAGTTGAGCTCAACATCCAATCCTGCTCTTTTGCTCTTTACGAATCAAACACAGGGCTGGTCTTCATAACCTCTTGTCATAAATTCATAAACGAGACGTTGCATCTTCTGCAACAGTGAAGTTAAAAAGGGTCTCCTCTCCTGTCAAGTACATCATTTAAAAGACACAATCACAAACATCAATGAAACCACTTCTCATAAATACAGTGGATTGGTAGATTCTGATATTTCATCATGGTGGAGAAGCACAGGGAAGGGCAGGAAAATCAAGAGTTGGTGAGCATGAGATAAATATTTCATCATTTATTTTTTCATCATTTCTATCATATATAATATACCATTTATATAATTTATAATACATTATCAGTGTATTTACTTGCCAGATTCACCCAGATATGGAAAAAATAGAGCAGTTTGCAATTCTAATACTTGTTTAACACGGTTCCAGATAGGCGCTTTGGGGCACTCCTGTATGTTCCTGGCATTATACTTTACAAAGATGTACATGTTGTTTCTTCTTTGCTGGCTTGTGTGTGATCTCCATATCTTCACTGTGATAAATGGAAGTGTGTGTTGTGCACTCACCAGGGCTAAACTAGCTGTTGATGGTCAGTAACTATCTCTAAACTCTATGCTAGCCGCCTGTTTTTACATGTTAAAAAATGGAAGCTATGAGGTTTGGAGTTGTTTATAGATTAGAGTAATTAAAAGTAATACAAATAATCAGCAGAGCCTATATTTGATTTATATTCTATGTCCAAACAACATACAAGATGACCTCATCAGTTATATCAAATGAATATTGTGTCACTTTTGTGATAAGAGCAGTTGCATGTTAAATCATTAAGTCACCAAATGCACATTTGTTCTGTTTGGAAACTCCTTTTTATTGGTTCATCTTTAGCCAGGAGGGTAGCAGCAGCTACACCACACCAAGAGGAACAAAGAAACAAAATCAAAAGACAAACAACAACAACATTGGTGCTCTTCATCTCCCCTGACCACTGTAAAATAAATACTTCATTCATCAACACCATCCTCATGATTACTGTTAACCGCCATTGTTGCAACCATTTAAATAAAAATCCATGAAGCAATATCAGCAGTGAAACAGAAAGTGTGAAATGCATATTGTTCCATATATAATATATTCATTTTAGATAGATTTCTATATATATTTGTTCCATATACTCTCCTTAAATTCTTTTACAACATACAAGATGCCAATTTGTACCAAAAGCGATGCTTGCTAAGACACAAGAGGAGAAGTTTACTGGTTATAGTGGCAGCCTGCGTACGTACAGCATCAGACAGGTTCCTGACATGAGCTCCGGTCACGAGGGAGGAATGTCGGAAACGTTTGGAAACATTTGGAAATCTTGGGATTAAAAGATTTATATATCGGAAGGCTTTATTTGTACACATAGATACACACAGCGTAGACAGTGCAAGTGAGGTGTGGAAGTTGTACACCAGTATTCAGTGTAGTTTCTGACAATAACAGGAGCTAAATCCCCCAAAACAACCCCAAAACACCTTTGTGTAAAACTCAGTTTTCCGTTGTAAGAGGTGTCCTTTAATCTCATTAAGATGCGTGTCATTTTCCTTTCATTTATTGAGTACCAGAAACAGTCGAATGTTGATGAATTATAAGATAATAATCACCTTTTGAAAAATAACTAATTTAAGATGCAAATCAAGTCGATTCACCCACAATGCACTGCCTGTACCACTGTGTGTATATGAGGTACATATAAAACATTGCATACTAAAGAGGTTATGATTGGACAACTGTCACTGTAGATATTTTAAAGCTACTTTGAACACAGATGAAACATAAGTAGTTCAAAAATATGCAGTTTCCTCTGTAACATCATCCAGCTCAGACAGAAAACAATCTGGGTACAAATGTTCCTCAAGTCATCTCCCCAAGCACCAAGATCTGACTGAAATCATCCAGCCAATGAAGAGGAGACTGTGTGTTTGTGTGCATGTCTATGTGTGTGTGTGTGTGTGTGTGTGTGTGTGAGGCCACGACCACAGTAATGCCGATTAAATTTGAAAAGTTTACATTCGCATTATTGTTTTCAAACACCACAACAATAGAAAAGTGTTTTTGTTTCTTCTATCAGGCAAACCAGGCGACCCAACAGCATCTGCACACGGCTGCCAAGTGGTTTTTCTGCTGCTTTTTAAGCGTTGTTTATCATTCACAGAGCATGCATGCAGGATAGAATGTGCCAGCGAATTATCAAAAATGGCTCCTATGACAAGCATACGTCAGCGTTTTCCTTTTGTCTACACTGTTACGTGGAACTTTCCAGTGTATCCACTTGTTCTTGTGCTGGGCGGTTGAAAACATTTGCTCACACGGAGGGAAAATTTTCAGATTCATCAGCATTAATGTGGACATGTTGTCAACCTAGGTGATTTGCATTAGTAATCAATCATCCGTATAGATTATGATTTTTGGTTGCCAATACTTGTAACAATGGTAATTATCATAGGTAACATTAAAAGTGGAGAAAGTTGCAACATTAAAAAAGGGGGGGAAAAAAAGCCATGTTAAAATTGAGCGTGTCCTCCACAGTTGCCAACCCGTCTATCAAAGTGAAAGCAGTGATGAGCACAGAAACATTTGGGACAACATTCATACAGAACACTAAAATTATTCAAATAAACCATACTTTGTGAGCTGAACAAATATTTAGGTTGCTATGTTGGGAGTTGCTACATTTGTTGGGAAATATCATGCATAAAAATGTGCAACGTTTTTACTGAAGTTAACGATTTTTGAGTAGTTCTGTCCACTTACAAACCCTTTTTTAGCCTTAAGGCCTTAGTATGCTTCAAAAGTACAAGCTGGTACAACGTGTTCTCTGAACACATCTAACAGGTAGGTGTTTACACCATGTGGATCGATGTGAATGGCAATGAAACTTAAAAATCAAAGGCATTCATAGGTTTTTATATATATGAGAAAATGAAAAAAAGTTCATACCCTGCATACTTTCACACCTCTGCACCATATGATTGTTGGACTGTCTATAGAAAAATGATCTGAGACAAGCATAAGACGCTGTTAGACAAACTGATAAGCATTTTCTTGGAAGTAGGGTTGTTCCGATACCAATGCCAGTATTGAAAATGCATCCAGTACTGTATTATTTTTATGGTATTTGGCGAGTATGTGTGTCCATGCAGCAACCGATACCACATAGCGTATTAATCCCTAAACAGGACAGTGTCCTATTTTTCCCTCAGGATGGCAAAGTAATGACTCGCCCTACTCTGACTCTGATTGGCTTACCCTGATATTCTCACCCTAACTCCCATTAGTATCTGGAAGGAATGAACAGTATTGGAACATCTCTTCGTTGAAGCATACTGAGGCCTTAATTTTAAAGCGTATCAAACTATTACATGCAGAAAAATGCTACAGCATCTCTCTACTGCATGCAAGAGTGATCACAGCTGCACCGATGTTGCACACCTAAGAGGGATTGTTAGACAAATCCAAATTTTTATTGCTTTTGGACCATCAGAAAGAACAGGGAAGCTTAGCTTCAATGTTAGAGATGTATTTGGTGTCAAAAACATTCAAAAACCGAGCCATAATACTGAGAAAAACTACGGGATGTGGCAATAAATTGATGCTACAACATTTGTCTTGTTCAGAGTGTAACATCAGAGTTGCCCCAAAAGTTTCTGATCTGATCACAACTGGACTGTAAATAAGTAAATATTTGCTATAATGGAAAACAGCCGCAATAATATCAATCTCATAGAAACAAAATAAACCAGAATAAAAATAGTTATACCGTTAATAGCCCCATATTTACATATAAAAATATAGCAAAGTAACATTTAACAAATCAGGTCAGTTTGTGTGTCTGTGCTTAGGTGACACACCCAGACACAGACACAGAAAAGCCCATATGCATCCAAACATGAACACACACATACACACACACACACACACACGTTTAAAAACATGGTCATGCACACACCTGATGCTGTGTGTGTGTTGTTTATATCAGCTTTGAATCCGTCCTCCCGTCAAGGAGCCATGCACTGTTGATTCGATTTTGAACTGTTTACCGGAATGTTGAGTAAGTTTAGTAAAAGTTATTTTTAGCCAAAAAAAAAAAACCCAAAAAACAAAAACACACTGCTCTTTTTTTTTTTGTAGAGCATATATGTGATCTTCATCTGACTTAATGGCGACATCAACATCCTCGCTTTCCTTCCCCTCCATCCAACCTCTCTCCTTTCTCTTTCCTCCCAGCATCCATCTCTCTCCCCATCAGCTGTCCATCTGCCAAACACCACAACTACACTCATCCTGTCCCCTCACTTCCCTCCCTCCCACGCTCCATTCTTCTTCGGCCCATTAAGAGCTATCATGAAGCTAATTGCCTGTTTGATCAACTCTCTGTGGACCAGGAACTGGAGGCTTTTAGCCCTCTGAGCGTAAGAGGAGAGACGGACGAGGCAGGAGGGATATATGGGTGTGTGGGAAAAATACGCCTCTTGTCAGCTGGCTTTCGATGGTCGGGTTAGGTTGTAATTGTTTTTTCTTTTTGTACTGTGGTTATTTAGAAAGACAGAATAAGAATCGTGTGTCACTTGCTGGAAGATATTCGTTTACACATTATATAGCGCTGGGACATCCAACATGGAGTACTTCTGACATAGATATATCTGAGCCTCGTGAAGTCCATAAAGGTCTTGGGCCATATTCACAAAATATCATCCAAGTTTGAGCTTCTGAGAAGAGGTGGGCTTAACCCTGAAAGATTGTCGGGATATCTAAAGGTCATCAAAGCTGCAGAACTCATTTTTTTTTCCAATGGCTGAGTAGCAGATTGTTGTGCAAACCTTGATCTCCAGGGTCAATGTGTTGATGAGGAAATTGCATAACTCAAGCACCATCAAAATACCCTGGCAAATGTGCCAGTATCTTTTTGAAACCTCCAGTTTATGTTTTTTCTTTCCCAAAGTCTACACATTACCAGCAGCCAAATGATTTTGATTAAGTCTTAGGGGTAGTCCAGAGGACTTTTAAGCCACCAACACTTGAGATGACTGAGGAGCCATTTTTGAATGACTGGCATGCCCGTTATCTTTTTTATGCTAACTCAATCTTCTATTTAGCTTCAAAATGTTTTGTGAATATGACCCCTGGATCAAAATCACATTAACATAATGGGTTAGCAAGAACTCGGAAATCCTGAGACTGCGACTGGGTCAGTTAAGAATGTAAAAATGTCCTGAAACTGAACCTAGTATAATTTTATTGAAGCAAAATAACTTCAGCAATTGTAGGTCTGTTCAATCGGGTTGATCATTTATACTTTTCAATTTCTTCACTGTTCTTCATATTGGATTGGTCGGGTTGGTGTTGATATCGGATTGGTGTTGATGTCGGATAGTTATGAATCAAGGAACTACGGCTACTGTTTTTCCACCGCAAGTCATTCTAGATCAAGGTAGTAACTGAGCAAGACACAGAGATTGCTCAGAGAAAAGAGCCATTGAATTGTGGATGGGAGGAGAGTAGATTGAGTGTGGTAGGAGAGGAGGGGGTAGAGAATGATGGAGGTGGCGGCAGTGAAGGAGGTCGGTCAGAGGAGGGAGGTTGGCGACAGACTGACTTCGGGAAGAAACCCGACCAGACCCTCAGAGCTCCACTGAAGCTGCACTGCTAAAAATAAGACAAGGGAGGCTTCTTCTGCTGACAAAACAACATACACACAGGCTCTACATACACAGGTTGTTGTACAGTAGGAGGACACACACACACACAGACACACACACACGCTGCCTAGTCACAATGGATGCCCCCTCCCTCTGGTTAAATAATCCCCCATTCAGCTCTAGGCTGCTGGGGAAAACATTGTCCATCTACCTCACAGTGCTTTTCCTTTACAAATGAGCTTAATAGCATTGAAATTCGTACAGTGCATGGTCCCTTTTTGGTGTCGAACTGTTGTTACAGGTGTGTTACAAGTGTCTTTGTTCTCACTCTATGCCTCCTTGCTTTGCCGAGTGTCCCAGTCTGATATTCACCACGGCACAACATTGGTTTCTTCTTTCTTCCATCTTCAACCTTTTCTGGAGTTTTCTTAATGTCTTTCTGTTGGAAGTCCTCAATCTTCCGTGCTTCTTCTGATTCTCTCTTTCTGGAGAACAGAAACTCTGTTAGCATAGGCCATACATGCCACCACAGTTATCTTTCCTTCCTGAATTGGTCCATCGCCCATCTTTGCTCTGTGCATTCTCTTTTCAAAGGGTGAGGAGGAAGGAGGTTCAGCAATAAATAAATAGATTTTAACACATCCAAACCACAGAATGCGGAGAGAGGTGATTTCTGTCTGGAAGTCTTGGTTAAGGTTGAAGGGCAGTCCAGCATAGCACAACAGCTTCTTCTTCTTCTTCTTCTTCTTCTTCTTCTTCTTCTTCTTCTTCAGAACAAGTTTTTGTTTTTAGGCATGAAGTCTCCAACATGAACAGGCACAGTAAAGCTTTGGTCCCTCCTGAGCTGGAGAAGAAGTAAATTCAAGGTACATTAGGTGAACAACACTTCACGGTGGGTTGATTGGTTGGTTGGCTTTGTTGTACGTAGGTAGGTGGGTCACAATGGCATTGTCGTCACAATGTCAGCTGTGGCACTGTTGGCGACAGCGTTGCTTTGGCGACGGCTAAGGGGAAATGGATTTACCTGGCCCCCATCCAGGCCTGTCATAACGGCTTTTCCAGGGCCTTGCTACGGAGCGAGGGATGAGGGTTAGGATTGGAGGCGGAAATCTTGCGGCACACAGTGTTGGTGTTGTTGCACCTGCAGCCAGGTCGTGTGGCACGGTCGTGGGCACACTGGCACAGGGCAAGGCACAGCCTGGCAGGGGGGTAGCAGCAGAGGCAGGGCAGGCAGAGCGCCAGGAGCCCCATGGTGCCCCAGCGGGCACAGGCGTGGGCTGGAGCGCAGGAGCATGGCCGGTCAGCACAGTTATCCTCATCATCCTGGGCGGAGCAGTGGTAGAACAGGCCTTTAACACAACACAAGCAGGTGCCATACTCCACAGCGCTTTCCACGGAGCACAGACACCGCTGTCCGCAGGCCCAACAGGAAGGCAGGCGGCGGGGGGCACAGCACTCTTGGCACTTACAGCGACCACACCGCTCACAGATGAACGAATGAGGGCCCAGTTCAGCCTCGTCCTCTGTCAGGATTTTACCAAAGGAACCATCAGGCTTTAGTTCTCCTTTAGGCTGAGAACGGTTCACTGGATCTAGGCCAGAGTGAGATGGTGTCAAACCTGCCAGTAGCCGCTGGTCTGAAGTTGCACTGGTCCGAGACACGGAAGAGCTTAAGGTACTGGAACGGCTCAGGCGGGACAGGTGAGCATGCTGCTGTTGACTTTGGCTGCGAGGAAGGGGATGGCCAGGGTATACTCCATGAGGGTAATGGTCATCATGGGCATAGAAAAATCCGGACTGGGAAGCCGGTTCCAGTGCCACGGGTCTCTCCACATAGTCATTGGTGGCCCGGATGGCACGTATTTGTTCGAGCGACAGAACCTGCTGGAGGTCCAGCTCGTTCATCTCCACCCTGAAGGAATGAGCAGGGTCCATCCTGGTGAGCCAGGCTGGGTGGCACCAGGGCTGCAGGCTGGGCCTGGGGCAAGGTGCTCCCAACTCTCACGGCACATCAGATAAACCTGCAAACACAGAGAAAGGAAGTGACAGTGGTTAGTGACATTGACCGGCTAAATTTAAAT
The DNA here is from genome assembly GCA_028641955.1 of Protonibea diacanthus. NCBI lineage: Eukaryota > Metazoa > Chordata > Actinopteri > Sciaenidae > Protonibea > Protonibea diacanthus. The sequence continues at coordinate 16,046,868 of CM053990.1, forward strand.
GTATTAATATTTAGCATCTTATTAGACAAGCCTGTTTTATTCAGCTTATTGCAACAACTATTGTTTGAAACCTTGCAGTCGCATGGCTTTTCACGTAATTTTAGGGTTACAGTGCAGTGCAGAAAAACACAAATTCTACAGTATGTTCAATGACTTTTCAATGATTTTCCTGTCACATTGGTCTAAACACATAATCTGGTACACAGAAACTAATGTGTTTTTGTTTGTAGTCTGTTTAAAATGGACAGAAAAAGATTTTCCTTAGCATGTGAACCAAAGCCACAATGGCAAGACACCAAGAAGTACCTCCTACAGAAAGTCAAACTGCATTAGCATAAAAACTCAGAGAAGAACTCATTTCTGATCCAAGCCCCACCAAGTGTTTGATTGACGAATGATCTGACAACACTGAATGCAAAGAGGTTTACCACTGAAAACTTTACTTTCCTTCAAGCAAGTGGAAAAACAAATCAAAACAAAGCTCAAAATTTGAGCTTTGGACCAAACAACTCTTTTTATGGCATCGTAATAATGGCTATTATGTGTTACTGAGCAAGAAAACCCTTCTGCTTCCAGAAAAGAACCAAATTAAGTGACTAAAAAGCAATAAAATATATTACATTACATACAGCAAACGTTACCCTACATTACTTCCCAAATATCTAAGGAGCACTTGATCAAAGATAGATTTTGGCAGCACAGCCTCCACACAACCATCATCCATGTCATCATGACCGCTGAGGTTCTCCATTGCTCAGGCTAACGCTATTATTAGTCTGCCAGAGCCAGAGAGATACGACCATGAGGTCCACACTGTAATTTAGCATCTGTTGAACACAGCTGCTGCTGCCATGGAGGAAACCCACCTGCAGACAGAGAGGCTGACAGCATTGCCTAGCAGTTAGACTGTAGGAGAAGTCAGGTTTAATTCTCAAACAAATTTAGTTCAAGTTGCAGATTTAGTAATCAACACGTTTCCGGTTGCAGGGTTTAGGATTTATAAGACTGCTCAGGTATGTGGTTTCAGCAAAATCTCATTGAAAACATGGCTTATTTTAGGAAAACCACATTTAGTTTAGGTCTGTGGTTCCACCCAAACAGCAACCACTGCTACATGCTGAACAGGGCTGCCTTAAGACATGGTTTCTTTAATGGATACTAATATCTACGTAGTAAAAATAATACTAAAACTTGGACTATGTCGCTGAGAAATTCTGTCATTGGGAAGTGTGTGAATCTACTGGAGAAACCAGGACAAGTTCTGGTAAGATGAGTTGTTTGGCTTTTGAGATCTCAGTGATGGATATCTCAAAATCAAAAGCATGTGTTGATAACGCTAAAGCTAATGAGCTAATGAGAAAATACATCTTTGGTGAACTGACCCGTGTTAAGATAGATTTCAGTCTCTCTGATGGATTTTAGCTACTTTTTGACCAAATTTGGGCGTTCTTACAAAAACATGATTTTATATGATATAAGTAGAAGATGAGTAGTAAGAGTCAGTATGCCAGCTTTAGGGAGCTGTATTTGCAGAATGTGGCAGAAGTGGAATATAATATGCATTAGTTTTTGTTAGTGTACAATCACCTGAAAATAAGAATCATTATGTTTTTGTCATCTTAGAATGAGCCTTTTGGCAACCAGAGTTTCTTCATAGTTTCCTTCACACTAGGAAGGCGAGGCTAAAGTGAGGGGGTTGCAGCTAAATCCTATGATATGATACTTTAAGAAATTCTTCGAAAACGGAGACCACGTATCTATCCCTAGTGCTTTTGTTGCATGCTAATTCCAAATCAAATGGTTCGCTTTCTGACACAAGATGACATCCAGTGTGTTGTGTACATTTTAAGGCTGGGTAAAACTGCAGCTAAATGCTTAAAAGATATGTATAAATGTGCTTAGAAGTGCAGTAAATGCACAAGCAGAAAAGACTAAATTAAATAAAAGCTCCCAGTCTAGTTGAATATACAGCTGATTTGATTTCTTGTAGCTCAACATCAGATGAGCCCTGAATGAAAAGAAAATGAGTGTATTTCTTTGTTTTTACGTTTATGATAAGAGTAGTAGAAACCCTCCCCGACCAACATGCACAATTGCTTTACACTCACACACATACAGTATACACTCAGCCATACATACACCAAGAAACTGCAGTCTTGCCAAGTGGCCAAGGGGGGAGAGATAGCTGTCTCGTTCCGCACATGGTGCCAGTCCTCTCAGAGAGTAATGAGGCCAAATGGAAATGCATTTAAAGCAGCCCAGATCATGAGATTAGATGGAGGAGGGAGGTAAGAGGGAGCAGCAGCAAATAACCATCTCAGACCACGTTTACATGAATACAGATGCAGTCTTAATACACTGTTAATGTATCAAGGATTATCTGTCTAGTTTAACCTTATTCTTCGTTCTCTTATCATTCTCTTATGGTCTGCATTTACCTGCCAGAAGAAGAGACAAAAACAAGACAGTTGAATATCTACTCCTTGCTTGTTTTTTAGTTTAACAAACCAACGCCTTTCCCCGACCCCCTGTTGAGGATTGTTGAATGGATAGACTACCATGATTGTTAAGTGTCAGTATGCTTCAAACGGTCATGTTAGATGGTATGGATAGTATGGCAGCATCTAAAATCCCCTCGCTGTACACCTCTCCTACAGTAGGAAATTCCCACAACACAATTCAACATTCACAGCCACCTCGGGCAGCGATTGGCCAAAATGTGTGGACACAAGGAAGCCTTTTAAACTTTACTCTCAAGCATCTTCCATAGTTCAATCAACTACTCCTTTTTCATGAATACAAACTAGTACATCATTATGAATGCATAAGATGTCTGAAAGTGTGGGACATTATCCCCATTTATCTACCCCACACTACAGAGTTTTGGGGACTTTTGCCTTCATATGTGGTTGGACGACAAATCGGACAAACTAGTTTCTTTCAACCATAATGTCATGTTCAAACTGAGTTTTGTTGCTTGATCTTAGCACGTTTAAGTCTTATGTGTGTCTGCAGACCTAAGCAGAGGTTGATTTTGTGCACTGATCATCATTAAATTATAGTTATAAATGGAAAATAACCTGCATGCCCTTAATCGTTGCTGTTCGCTGCTGTTCAGCGGTCACTGGTTCACCATTTCAGGAAAAAAAACTCCTTCACCATACAGGAAGTTATACATTTTATGATGACAATGTTTTGGAATGAACATAAGAAGGCACTGGGTAGTTCAACAGTTTCCACTCAGCATTAATAAAGTTCTATCTTATCTTAGTTTGTGCTGCAGAGACGGAAACAAAAACTGCATCAACCGAAAATCCAGTCCTAACCAGTCCCAGAAGCAAAGGTTATTTACTGTTAAGGGTTTTTTTTTTTTTCAATACATACAGATATGTCATGATATGGCAATTGTATGCAAAATCTTTATTGTAATGAACAAGACACTATAATAGTTATTTTCATAATGTACATTATGTAACTACTTTTCTCCGTTGTAGTCACAAAGTTTCATTTACTTCCTGTGTCCAACTAATCATCCCCAAACCCAAATATATTCAATTTGCTATAGAAAACAAAAAAGGCAGCAAACATTCACATCTCTGAGCTGAGCGGAAAATTGCTTAGAAAAAGGTTAATCAACTTTCAAAATGGCTGCATTTTCTTTGTCATCATTTAATTTGTTTCGAATCATTACTTTTGGCCACAAAATTGTATAAAATGTATCATGTTGTTAACAATTCATTGATTGTATTATAGCCCTGTTTTGTACAGCTAAACATTTGAATACAGAGAGCTAGAAAAAAAAAGATGAGTGGCTTCAGGAAAATGCAGTGCAAAAGTAATAAGAGAGGAGATGCAGGACGTGGATGAAACCAAAGAACGGCCATCAATCACTGGTAGGGAAGGAGAGGTGATTAGCAAGCCAGGCTGTAAAAACAAAAAGAAAACAAACAAAAAAAACCCTCTTCCTGTCCTCCAGGCTTTCCAAGGAATCTTGTGAACAAATTGTGGCAGCCTGAACATAAAGGTGCTCTCCCCTCCAGCGTCTCTCTCTGTATCTACCACTCAGTCCCTTCCTTCCAGAGGTCCAGACATAAAGTAGCAGATAAGAAGGCCCAGGTTGGTTAGATGAGGATGCATTTTCAAATTAGTCAGAGGAGAGAGGAGAAGTCCTGGTGACTAATCTCATCAGGCTGAGCGGTGGCCGCGGCTCGCTCATACTCTGTCTGCCTATCAGACCATCTAATTGTTAAAAAGAAGAGGCCTGCCGTCCATTTCCATGACCTCATATTTACTGACTGGTTGAGGCAACCACTGCCAGCAAATACTGCAAGTCATGTCAAAAACTTAGAGACTAACAGCGCCTTGGATGGACACATGCAAATTAGTCAATTAAAAGAAAAGTTGTTCATCAGAAAATTAAACAAGAAGTATTTTGACTATGATCATATAGTTTCACTTTTTTAGATGTAATAATTAGCTTATTTCTCTGTTGTATATCTCAGTAAATCCAATAACTTTGGGTTTTTAAGTGTTGTTCCAAAAATAAGACATATTAAGACATCACCTTGAGCTGTGGAACATTTTTGCAGCCATAAAACAATTTTCTCTTATTTCACCCCAAATTCTTTGATTGTAAACCACACCGAAATGTCACTGAGAAGGAAAAACAGGTTTACTGTAACAACTATGAATCATGGGAGTGAGTCACTGTGACCAGCGCCACCTTTTACACAATTTGGCCAAAGTACTTTCTCTTTACATTTAGTATTATTTAAAAAAATATATTATTATAAGATATACTGGGGAGGCAGTCTCAATGGCCTTGGTATAATCATCAGCATATGACCTGAGTAGGCTCCACTGACTGGCTCCACCGAAGGCTACAGTTGTTTTGGGTGGTGATGCTCAGTCTGGCTCTGCTGGGGAGTGTCTGTTATCAAGCCCCTGGCAACAACAGCTGGGAAGAGAGCTGTGTGAGAGGATGGCGGAGGGCGGGGCAGGCACCACCCTCACCACTCACATTACAAATTAAGCTGAAGACAGTGTGTGCTGTTTAGGTCGCGTGTGTTAAAGGTTCCTGTGGAGTTCTAGACCTCTTGTAGTGCCATGGAGCTGTTTTTCTACGAGTGGGTCCTCGTTCTGTTAATGACATGTGCATGAGGACACACATGTATAGGCAAGTCAAATGATATGAAGGCCTACCAATGGTCTAACACTGTTCCACTGATCAACAGGTGGTGGTAACACGTCAAGATGTGCTGCAATGCAGCAATACAAGGAAAAAGTTTGACTTCCCAAATATGGATTTCATGGACGCATCAAATACCGAATTTTTTTTTTTTCAGTACCATGTTTTAGTGTTTTCTTAAAAGACCGGTGTGTAAGAATCAGTGCCATCTACAGTTGCTGGTTGTATGTATCAATAGATAGAAAAGTTTCATTCTAAGGTAACAGAAACGTAACAATTATTCTTTTCAGCTTATTACAAACTAATGAAAATATATTCTGAATGTCAGATTCCATTTCTGCTATATTCTGTGAATGAAGCCCGCTGAATTTCAAATCCTGGACCTTTTAGCGCAGATTAGCTGTGCTTAAATAAAATGTAAACTAACCAATGCAAACTACATGCACCCCTCATCACTGAACACAAAGGTGGTCCAGAGAAAACTTCAGGGGGGAGCAGGTTTATAGCTAAAACTGAACCAACAAGGCCAGCAGCACAATGACTGTTTTATTTAGTAGACAATCCATCTGGCTCAGAAGAGAGAGGATGGGAGAGGCATTCATCCTCTCTGCGTCCTAACACTTTGTCACAGTGTCTTTTTATGCAGAAACAGCAGAGACAATAAGATGCTAATTACTCTTCTTCTAAAATGTGGTTTCTCTCCAGCTACCATATACTTTACATAGAATATAGCATATTAGTAATTGAGTCAGAGGGTTTGAGATTTGCATATATGTGTCTCTTTTCTGATGTTCCCAAACATTGCATGTGTAAAATGTAAAAAAAAAATTAATGTCAATGAAGCAAAACAAACTGAGAGAGAGAGAGAGAGCGAGTGAGCGCGAGAGAGAGTTGGTGTTTCAAGAGGCTGTCGGTGGTAACCTGAGGATGGACCTCTGTGCTGGGGGAGTATCAGTAATGACTGAGCCTCTGCCCTGGGACACACACAGAGAAAGACACACACTTCTGCTCCATCACAAAAACACACACACTGTTCGCTCTGTGCTGCCCGATCACCATTTACTCTGCAAGGTTTTAACTGATGCGGTGTAACTGTTAGCATTCATGCTACATAAAATAGCTGAATTCCTCAAAAAGTAATTTACAAAAGTAAAATATTTTCTCTTGCCTGATGTAGGCTTTAATGTCGTAAAATCTTCTATAATTTGTTGGCTGTCCAAAATTGTGCTAATGTAGCAGAGGATTGTGCTGGAAGAGACATAACTGCTATGAGCTCATCTTCTCATAATGGGAATGTCGGTTATAGCAATAAAACATAAATGAACTTAATCCATCTGTCTGGGTCCAGGTCGTATTAATTTGATTAAATATTAAGAATTATTGTTCTATACTGCAGGAAAAAATGTGATATAACAATCAATACTTCCAGTCCACATAATTCATACAGGTTTTCTATCTAGTATTTTCATACTTTAACCAGTGTGGCTGTGAAAGTAGTATAAATTAAGTTGTCTTAAAAAGTTTAAAATTGAACGACACCCAGTTGTTCTTCTACATTTACCGGTCAAACAAAAGCAGAAACAATGTAAGCTCATCAGACTGCATAAGCATCAGACTGTTTAACAATGTTGTGGATTAATAATAAAATATGAGCTAAAACTTGCTAATAAAAAAAGGAAACAGACACCCACAAGGGTGTTTTGTTAACTGCCGTGAAACTCAGCTGTCAGCAGCGTTTTGTGATATCTTTTAGTTTATTGTTGGTCTGGCTCAATAGTTGACTAAAAAGACGTTCAAAAATCAATTTGAGGTGAAAAAAACTCACTGATTGAAATATCAAAAGTGAACAGAAACCTATAAACTATGCCGATCCCTCAACCGTCCACTGACTTTCTAGTCTGGTCTCAACCTGCTGATGGTCGATTGAGTTTAATGGACAGAGCATCGCTGCATCTCTCACCGATGACATCATGGTTTCGGGCTATTTTAAAACCGACTGCAGTGACCCTTCGCCTTGGAATGAGGAGGGGTTGCCCTCTCCTCTCCTCTTCTCTTCCTGTCTTCTTCTCCTCTCTCCTCCCTTTCTCTCATTTCTCTCCCTATCCTCTCACATCCTCTCTTCCCCTCACATCACCTTCACCGCCTCCCTTCACTCTCCCCTTTCATCCCTTCTCTGCTGTCCTGTCCTTTTCACTTCCGTTTACTTTTCTTGTTCTTCTCTGCTTTTTGGCCTGTCCTGCTTCCTGTTTGTGTCTCCTCTTGCTAGAAGGTGTTGAACATGTTCTTTGAGGAGAACATTAGTCCTTTTACTAGAACTAATATTTGAGAAGAGCAGCTCAGCACTGACCATCAGAGTAAACGCATAACCCAACAAGTAGTTTGAAGCAACACATCCACTTTTTTTCAGCTGAGAAAATCAATGTTAATTGAATCGCTGTGCATTCAGTGAGCCTAATAATTTAAGAAAAGCCAGCTGTCCAGCATCTCTGGACTGTGACAGGGCTGTAGCCAGGATTTAAAAAATACTGAAGTCATGAGTCCCTGAGCGCAACCCCACTCCTCCTTAGAAATACTTGACAAAAGGCCAAAACCTCTGTAGTTTTTTTTTTAAAGTTTTTTTTTATATAGTATATTCAATTAACAATTATTTTATATTGTCTGTACATTTTTATCTCCTTTACATGATGTTAAAGTGTTAGAGTTTTTTTTTTTTTTTTGTCTAAAACAGGCACATAAAGATATTGTCTCATATAAAAGGGGTGACATGAAACCTAAACCTAAACTGGCTATCTGTCTGGTCAGCTAACAAGCTAACAGGAACAGATGAATTAAACTGAAATGTTCAGGATGGATGAAATGCATCTTGAGCTGCAACAGGCAGATTCAAAGTCAACTCTGCATCTTGCATTCACTGGATTAATTTCATTCATTTAAGAAACTTAAAGACAAGCTATGCAATGCTCAGACTGATAAAAATTTGTTTTATTTTTGTATTGTTATATAATATTGTTACTATATGATCATTCTGAATTTGATGCATTGGTTGTAATTTACATTTTACGTAACATCCCAACTCTTTTGGAATTATGGTTGCAGCTTTTTGTTGACATTTCACTGTCGGAGGGTTTTATTGTAGATTTTAGAAGTTTTGCACAATTTGTTAATACAATATTTCCCCACATAGTCTTAATTATTTTGATTTTGTTGGTAGTTTATGATGTGACTATATTATTAAATGTGCATTATTTTATTTTGTTACGTATGTTAGAGTAAACATACTGTATAAAGTGAACAAAACTATTTCCGAATGTCCTGTACAGTACTTGAGGTCTTGGCCCCAAACTTTTTTCTTTTACATGCTCTGAAACAGATCAGAGAGAATGCATAAAAAATACAGACCCAACCCAAAGAACCACAGTTTGGACTGAATATAATTTCGACCCAGTCAGACTCAGATATCTGTGTAGGAAACAAAGTTGCACATGTTTGTTGTCTAACGCATCGATATCGCAGGAGTAATATACTGTAGTTGCAAACTTTGATCGGGGTGTCACTATCGTGCAAAGTAATCAGTCAAAAAGTTGTGACACATGAAAGTGATAAAATCAAGTAAAAAAAAAAAGAATAAAGTCAAGACTTGTATATAAGCTTATGTAAACCAGAAGATTCATAAGGTCTAAACATTTAATTTACAGTTGCTGCCAGCTTCTTTGGGTGTGCATGTGCGTGAGGTCCATCAGGCACTAAGACCCAGGGGCCTTCCCCCTGATGCCCTCTGGGAGCACAGCAGGATTGAATGACAATAAACTGGATGAGATACCGGATGTGCCGAATCTGACCCCAACGGAAAGACTGAAATAGACACTGCAGACCAGCAAGTCCAGGCAGGGGGGGAGAGGAGGGGAGAGAACAAGAGGGGAGGGAGGGAAAGAGGAAGGAAAGAGGCAGTGAATGAGTGAGGGATGGTGATACTAATAATGATAAAAAATGAAAGTGGTGGAGCCAGATGTAGAGTGAGCGATAAGAAAGATTTAAAAGAAAGTCAAGACAAAAGAAGGAGAGCGCGGGGGAGGAAGCAGGAGTTGTTTTTGGATATTATTTGACAAGATTCCCTCAAATTGAATAAAACCAGATTGTCACATCACAATCTGCTCAGTCCATTAGGCTAACTCAAAGCAGTCGTGATCATAGATTGATCATACGTATTCCCGGTTTTGATACAATCATTTGAAGAGAATTATATGCACTCACAGCAAAGGACAAATGTGAACAAAATCGAGTTCATAGTTTTAGTCTTTGTTTTCAGTAAATGAAAACACTGTGTGCTCAATATGTCATGTTTAGAGTGTAATTAAGCAGCTTAAAGCAGTGTTGTTACTATTCAAAGTCTAAATTTTGTCTTTAAGGTCTTTTCTCCCTGATCACCAGATGTTTTTGAATGTTCAGTGTCAATGTGTTGTCTTTAAGAGTTCTTTTCAAACTTCTCATCTTGTTGCTGGACCCTGTGACATCACTGTTGGGTGTGGTTACAGGTACAACAGCGCTCATTTTTGACCATACCATGACGCTGGGTATGGTCAGAGGTGAAGCAGGCTTGAAATTTTAAAACAGAGGGAAGAGGCACGGCTTTCAACTGGGTGTTGAGTTAAAAAAAACAACATTACTTCCTGCAGAGACACTGAATGTTGATACTGGGAGTATATAACCTTGTTTTGCAGAATAATCCAATGAATTTGAGAGTAAATATTTATGAGAAAACACTGACCAGAAAATCACACAATACAGGTTGGTTCTTGGACAGAGTTCTGGTAACTGTTCACCTGTAGGACTGCACCAGATGGTTATACAGAACCATGTGATAAGTCATTGTTGGAAGCTTTTTGGGGAGGGGATCTGTCTATCACCATCTCTCATAAGCAAAGTTTGACAGTTCAGTTTAATCATGAACCATATGATGTAGCAAACTCTTACCAAAGCCAATTGGAAGATGAGGGAAAACATCTTTTCTGTCAAGAAAAGCCTTCAGTGCCGTTCTTTGCTTTACTTTCAGTAAAGAAATACTCTCCAATTCTGATCATCTCAATATCTGTATATGAATGCAGAATCTGTAGGCGAGAGACCAAGACTTTGTCATCGGAAGTGTTCTGGTTTCCTTTTATAGTCCGAGTAGTCTTGACCAGTCACGTTTGAGTGGGCTTTGGATGCAACAGTCCATACGGAGAGCAAAAGAGATGGAAGGTGTTGGCCAATATGCAATCTCAGAACCCAACGTTTTAAAGTTATCCGCTGGTTATATCTGAAGCCCAGAGAGATTGCAGTTCTAATACAACTGATGCTAGCAACATCTATGCTAACCTCTCTATCAGCCACCATTGTTGTTTTTCATGCAAACAGTGAACAGTAAAACAGAGCAATGTGCTGCCACAACACTTTGGTTGTAACAGGTGGAGTTTTTAAAGTTGACTTGCTCCCTGAAGCACCTAATGAGAACAGGAGATCCAGTTACTCTGTCAACATCCTTTCATGCTCATTAACTGTATTTCAGGAACTTTTGGAAGACCAGGCTTCATTCTGCAAGGTCAGAGTTTGGCAGCAGTAGGAGTGTGATGCAAGTACTTGAAACTTCAGATGAGCATGATTTCATAGTGTCATTTGACCTAGGTTCATTTTGTTCATTTTGCTTTCCATGAATGAGTAACTTCTGGCAAGAGAACTGTCTCTTTACAGCCATGATCTCTTGAATATTATGGCTTCATGTACAGTAGTTTGTTCTTTATTGTTTTAAATGCCACTGCAGAAATTTCTATTTCCATGTGTTGCGTAATCCAAATTAATCTAAATCTTTTGCACACAAAAAATACAAACTATTGCACCTATTACTGTTGGCCGTCAGAGATTTATTGGTTATAAGTGTTCATTCGGGTCCGTACCATCCAGCAGGGGCCTAAATTGCAAATGATCCCATAAGGATTCACAGCTGCCACTTGTTTTTTGCTACTGCATGAAGTTGTGGTGTCACAAGTTCATAAGGTTTGCATCTTGGTAGCACTTAGGTCTGTGAAGCCATATTTTAAAGCTCAGAGTTTGGGATTGTATGACAGAAAGCCGTAAGGGGAGAAGGTTTAGTTTAGTTAGGGCAAGCAAGCAGCAATCATCAACACTGTAGCCTTAACAATCTATCAATCAAACACTTCACTAATATATTATTCTTTAGACATTTTCATCAGAAAGTCCTGGATTAGGGCTTGCCTCCCTACAGGTCTGAGCATGCAAGTTACACTGTGGACTCTTCATTCAGTCTTTATATGTTCTTACAAAAGCGATTTTTCTTATATCATAACTAAGAAATGCTTTGAGGAGTTGGCTGTTAATAATCTATCAATTGATCGATTAGTCAATCAAATGTCTGAAAATATGTTTAAAAAAATTTCAATCACAGTCTCTGACAATGAATTTACTTTGGTAAGTCAGTAAGTTTTGCAATTCAGTTCAATACAGTTGATTTTTTTCTTGTGACATCTAGTGGCCTTTGGAGGAACAACACTGTAAGATGTTAGCAACTGTGGCGCCTTGATGGTTGCTTCTCATAGCTATGCACTTTCTTGTTTCAGAGTTTTTTTTAAGATGTAAAATTTTCAGTGTCTGTTGGTGTCTCTGTCTCTTTAGCCACATGTATTTTTTTTTTTGCCTTTATTAATTCTAAACATTTGGAAATGAAAAGTAGTTGCAAAGGCTGACTTCTGACTTCTCTAAGAACAGAGGTCTTGGAGGGGCACATGCCAAAGCTTTTATGAACTGTAATTATGGTTTTATTTAAGCAAAACTGACCTGTATAGCATATGATTTACTGTATTTCTGAAAAATGTCAAGCCCAGGCTGTTTTTTTTTTTACAAAGTGTTTTTGTTATGAATCTTTTCTCCCTCTCTCCACAAGTTTGTGGTCCTATAGTGCATTAGTCAGTGCATTAGCTCCACTGCTGTGGCATTTAAAAAAAAAAAAAAAAAAAAAAAAACATCCACTCCATCTCCATTCATCCCCTCCCTCTCCATCCCTCACTCTATCCATTTCATCATTCATTCATCTATTCACCATATTCCTCCACTCCACATATACTGTCCCCTCCCTTCCGTCCATCCATCTCTGGTCAATTCCTCCGCCCACCGCTCCTCTCATCCCATTCACTCCCCCCACCGCCCCCACCCCACCCCATCAGTTCGTCCCATCATTTGCTCATCCGCCCGCCCCTCCAGTCCCACCCCAGCGGAGATGGGTATTGACATTCTGCATCCGACCTTGAGGACAATCAATCCCAACCCCACATGTCCCCATCACAGATCACACACACACACACACACACACACACACACACACACACACACACAATCTGCTAAAACACAGAGTAAGATTAACATGCAGCCCAACAATCGGTTGATATTCGCTTCAGAAAAGTGCTCACTCACGCCTACCAGTGATTGCGAAGAGTGTGCTCAAAGTGGCCAAAAGTCAGTGAAAAGATAAATGGCAGGTTACTGTCATCATGACTAATTCACCTTCACTACTAATAAAACTTAAAGCCATCTGTCCACCAGGGGCAAAGGAGGTTACAGTTTACACGCCAGCAGACAGGAATCCATCACTTCACCCATTCACAGGCAAAACATATATTGCGATATTTAATTGTTCTAAATACAAAAAAGATAAGAGGTAATTTGTTTTCATAAAGCACAGATATTGATGAAATTTGAAAATGATTAAACAAGACACTCCTTCCTTTACTCTTTCTCCACCAATAGCCAACAGACAGATGGAAAAGCAGGAACAGAATATATCCAAGTAAGATTTAAATAAATATTCAGCCACTTAAATGAACACTAATTAAGTAGTGACAAGATATTTAGGAGGCAGCTTCCTGCTGCTGAGCTAGTTGTGTCAGAGCTTAAAACAATTATGTCCTCTTCTTTAAATATATTGGGTGGCTGCAGAGGATTTGGAGAGGGGAAATCGACAACGCAGACCAAGCAGGTAAAACCAACTGAAAATGTTACACCAGATAATGTGAATTTAGATGTTAAAGTCCATCCTGGCCTGATTTCACAAGACATCTTTGCTAATTTGTAAGATGGTTAGCAGCATGTTTTTCTTAATATGTCTGAAGAGGAGAAAGTGAAACTGACCATCAAAGAGTACCAAAAAAACTAAAAAAAAAAAATCCTGTCTGTCTGCATTAGGTTTGAGTTTTCAAGGTCCTTTTTAAAAAAACTTTAAGAGCCATAGTTTATGTCCTATCACTGCTAACATGTCTGCGGTTCTACGTTCTGCAGGGAAATCTGTCGACTTTCTAAATCAGCCACCTAAGTAGTGAAAATCTGAAATAAAATCCACAGTGCAGAGGCTGTTTGCAAACCCCTTTAAAATAATCTTTCTTTTATCAATGGAACTTTTGCATTCCAAGGTCACGCAAATCATCAATAGTTCATCAGCGGATCGAATGGCGACAGGATGAATTTATGCTTACCTCTGATAGGAGGGAGATCCATTCTGCGGCGGCGTGCTGGGTGTCCTGGGTGTCCGTGCGTGCGTGTGCCGTCTGACAAATGAACTCTATGATACTCTTATAATGTCCCTACAATTTCCTTTTAATGACCTGTAGTATGACTGTTGAACCCAGTGATGGATTTATCTGTACTTTTGTGATTTGAAAAAAAGAATTAAACTTATTTTCTGCAGAGATTTGCTAAAATACTTTTATAATATTTTCCTATACTAATTCCTTCGGACCTCTGTTGTGTTAAGGGTGTGTGTTTGTAGGGAGGAAGAGAGGCTGGGGAGGATGCTCTCTCTCTCAGCGTGACGCGCCCTCCTCCTCCTCTTCCCGGAGCTCTTCCAGAAGCGCTCTGCTCCCGGCGCGTCCTACTGAAGAGTCACCTCCTCCTACACCTCCCTAAAAAAAACAAAAAACAAAAAAAAAAACAGTCCTTTTACACACGCAGCATCGAAGGGCTCCACTATCTGTCTTTGTCCAAGTTTTAAAAACAATAGAGTTGAGAGAGATGCTCATCAAAACGTTTTTTGATTCTTATATTTGCAGTTTTCAGAGAGAAGTGTCCTCATTTGCAGGAGGAGGTGAAGAAGAAGTGGACGTATCTCCACCCAGAGTAAAAAGAGCCGATGTGAAATACTTGCAGCAGTGCAGTATTTTGAGGTGTTGATAATGATGTTGATGATGATGATGCAGCCGGAGGAAGCTTCTGAAGTCAGAGATTGAAAGCAGAACTTTTAAAAAAGATTTTTTTTTTCCCCCACAACAGTTTCTTTTCCCGTCCTGCTGTTTCCTCTCCTCTTCCCGAGAGATGAATGACTGAGAGCTGGATGCACTTTCTCTCTCGCTCGCTCTCTCTCTCTCTCTCTCTCTCTCTCTCTCTCTCTCCTCACTCTCTCTCTCTCTCTCTCTCTCTCTCTCTCTCTCTCTCTCTCTCCTCCTCCCCCTCTCTCTCTCTCTCTCTCTCTCTCTCTCTCTCTCTCTCACTCACTCACTCACTCACTCACTCACTCACACACACACACACACACACACACACACACAAACACTTGCACACACTCTCACCCCTCCTCCTCCCCTCCTTTCTCTCCCTCACTCCTCTATCTCTCTCTACCCCCTCCTTCTCCCATCACTGAATTCAATTCAATTCTGCTTTGCGAACATGACGGGGCAGAAGCCAAATGTTGATCCTTCCAGGAGACATTGTAGTAACGGATAAATTAAACGTGATAGTGTGAATTTTATTTTCTCTGATTTTATTTTCAGCTCATTTTCAGTTCCTTTAATTTGAAACCTGACCAGTTTCCACCAGTACTGGTACAACATAATGGAGCCTATTTATAAACATATCATACTGAAGTGAAGTTAGAAATTAGATTTGGAATAGTTAGTTAGTCATTTCACATTAGAAAAGTTTGGAAATTGGAGCACATTTGGAACATGTTCACATTGAGGTGTTTTTTCCCTTTTTCGAAAAAGCATGGATTAAAGTTGTCTGTCACAACGACGGATTTCGTCAATTGGAAGCTTGACCGGCCTGATCACGTGGTTGGCAGCCGCACCAAGACATCTGGCTGCGGTGTTTGGATCCAGTTACACGTGGCCACATGTAGCAACGTTGTTTCATGGACAGCGTTTTTAGAGCGATTATTGCACTGCTAAATGACAGTCAAGTCATGATCAGTCAAGATTTTTTTTTTTTTTACTTTAATCCATGAAAAAGAGTTGTTCTTCATTGGAGATGGAAACATTTTTTCAGAATAAGTTGTGACATAGCGAACATTGAAGTCACATGACTGATCAGTTGTTTCCTCATGGCTTCCATGGCTCTATAACCTTCCTTACATCAATGCATGAAACAAACACAAATGTCATACTAACATCCTGTTTTCTGCTTGTTGAGGTTCGACTGGCACTCTTTTATTCACGTCATCTTGTTGCGCCCTCTTCTTCTGGTTTCCCGAGTCGAGAATTGGCGCCACCTACAGCTTATCTTGTGAAACAACTCGTGAATGAATATTTGCGTAACGGTAATGGATGTAAGCAAGTTTTCCTTCACCTTTTCTTTTGTTGGTTTGAAAATCACTCCATGTTTTATACTATTCTGTTACCCCTCCTCATTAGTGAGCAAATGGCCTGTCTCTGAGGTCTCATTCACTGACCTAGTGTCCACAGTTGCTATGCTATGTAAAAATGCATTGGCTGACCTGCTCTTTTGGAAGTGACTTGTAAATAGCCATATGTGGCCCCAAACATTAATATAGCTGCTGGTAAAGTTAGCAAGCCTTCATGAGCAGATAAATGTTGTACATAAATGAGAGTTTGGCTGTAATTTTATTCTTCAAAATTCCCCTTTTCTTGTAATGACCATGACCACATCAGTTAAGTCAGCTGCGAAGTTAAATTTGAGTTTGTATTATGTAGGCAACAGTGAACATGAGTGAACAAGGGAGTGAGTTCAAACATACCATGAGTTTATTCAGGAGATGTATCTGTACATGTGTCTTTCTTTGCATTCTGAATTATTCTATTTAGATTTTAAACCTTGTGCGTTACATTACAGCACAACTGTAGTTAAGTTGTCGTATCATAAAAGAAGCGAGAGCGAAGAGATCTTCATTCATTCATTCAGTCATTCATCCCATAAGGACAAGTGACATCACTGACAATATGCTGCATGACTGTAATATGAGCCTCTTCCTTTGTGTATTTATGTGCGTCAGTGGATGCTCATGCATGTGTGTGTGTGTGTGTGTGTGTGTGTGTGTGTGTGTGTGTGTTTGTGTGTATGTGCTTTTGATTCTTCTAGTCTGTGCCCTTACTCAGCAACTTGCAACCATCCGGACTATAGCAAGACACACCAGTGTAGGCATACAAATGTGCATGCACACACACACTCACACACACATTAAAGTAACCGGACACTGGTCCCTAATGGGGGTGGGGGGGAGCTCTGTTTCCTGTTGAGGAAAATATCTGAGATGAAACAAACTGCTGATAGAGACACGCTGAGGGGGAATAAAGACAAAGGAAATGTGATTATCCAAAAGAAATCAAAACTAATTTCTTGCAAGGGCTAAAGTGTGCTCTTGACTGGGAATTTTACATGAAAAAAACATATGTGGTAAATCAGAAATAGGCTACAAAAGGTATAAAAAGTTAAATACTATAGCATTCGCCAACTCTATTTCCTTCCTTCTTTATTTGAACTGATAAGGGATCCTCATCAAGTAAAAAAAGCTGCCTTCACATGATAAGAGATTTGTTTTGGCTCTGCTGAGAGAAAGTATAGTGTCGTCAGCAAAAAAACATTGTCGCCAAAAACAAATCAGAATTTCTATGTAACAAAATGAAGGGACTTTGCCAACCTAATATTTTCTGGTCACCAGTATAGCCAATACACATACACAGCTAAACCAACTTTAGCTTTTGATATAGAAAGCTACTGTATGTTCCCATTCACAAAGCTGGTAGTTGCTCCATCTGACGGTCACATTTTCTGGTGAGATTGTGGTTTGTTTTTAATGTTGCATTATGACATTGGGATGAGTTATATCTCATCTCTACTTCCCCTGCTTCCACATGTCATTGCTACACTACGCTACAGCTCTCGTCTTATTGGTTGTGCTTTGAATGGTCAGCAGCACTCAGCGTTAAAGTTTAAATAATCTGAACTTTAACTCCAGTGCTAGTTGGCAATTTCAAGCGGTATCAAGCAGTAGTTGGCCATTACAACTCTCCTCTTAGGAAAATATCAGCACAGAGCAGTTTTACACTGATCATGTGAGGGGCCTAAATGATTGTGATGTTTGCAAGTTGTCCATCAAGCATGGAAGTCAGCTTTTGCCACAGTTTCTGACTTAATGTCCAGTTGTATGAGTACAGCTTCTATAACGTAGATTTGAGGATTTATCTACAGATGCACTAGCAGCCATGGAAAACACCGTGCCATACCCAAAATATCCAGCAAATTCCTTGTCTGAACAAGGAATAAGTAATGATAATATTTTATCAAATAATTTTATATAATATTTAAAACTAGATCCTGAAACTATCAATCTTTGTTTGATTTATACTACCCACTGTAAGTAGATACATACTCTGTTTTGTTTGTTTCAATTGAGTGTTTTAGATGTGATCCTGCATGAGTGTGACACAGAGTTTGTACAGTAATCTTCTTCTGTAATGAATTTCTGAAATATTTCTTCTCTAACATGCAACTTGAATTCCAATTAAGCCAAAGCAACTACATGGAGTGGAGTGTGTGTGTGTGTGTGTGTGTGTGTGTGTGTGTGTGTGTGTGTGTGTGTGTGTGTGTGTTTGAGAGAGAGATGAAGAGATGTTCTGGGTCAGGCAGGGATCAATGTCAAATGGCCTGGTTAACAGCATACAGCTGACAAAGTCATTCATTTCTGCCGGCGCTCGACTCTGGACGCACTCTTCCTGTGTGTGTGTGTGTGTGTCTAATCTGGTTGTGTGTCATTGTGCTGCAGTAACAAACGCCTGCTGGATTGGGAGGAGGCGTCCCACCCATGAAGCACATGGGTGTCAACTTACACAACACATTACAGTGTCTCGCACATGAGCAACACTGCACGCACATTTTTGCATGCACACACACACACACACAGACACACACACACACACAGTTGCCTTTCATGGATGCTTTTATCTGAAGTGCTGGCTGAATGGTCAGACGTGAAGTGAGGGTAAATTTCTCCTCACTTTATTTGCCCTGAGGTTAGACTTAAAACTGTGCTGACAAGTTTGAATCGATGTGACATGACCGACAGCTGCAGAGCAATTTTACTGGTTTTGGTTGACGTCCTTTTTTAAGTTAAAGCAAGGAAGGTTAGAATGATGAAAGTTTGAAGACTAGTTGAAACATACTTAAGAAATATGTTGCCATAATGTCACTCATATGGTGCCTGATGTCGGGGTTTAGTCAGAAAATCTGAATTTGGGCTAAACGGGAGGAAGTTAGCTGGAGCTGAGGTGGGACTAGGAAGCAACACAATGAAAATCATCTTACTTAAAGTTTCATTCCAAAAGTTATGTGAGAAATAATGCATGATAAAATGTAATATGGAAGATAATGGATATCCAGGAAGAGAGGAATGGCATAGTTAGAAGCAATGTTTCCGTTCTCCTTTAGCTCCATTATTTTATGTGTCCAGATACCTTATGGCTTGATCTCTCCTGGCACAGCTGCAGTGTGCTTCAGCTGCAACGTGGCCACCAGAGCTGATTGTGGCCGTTCTTAAAGAAGCGCTGTTGTGCATTTCAGAAGCAGCTCTCACGGCTGGTCTACTTTTCAACGTAAGCTGCGACAAGCAAAAGGCAGATCGAGCTGGCCAGACGAGAAACAGAAACAGAATCTGGTCAATTTTCAAACTCCCAATCATATTCTTTCCCATAGTTTTTCCCATAGTTACAAGCACATAAATCTAGGACAAATTACCAAATCTGAGCTAATCTGAAGCTGTGTAGAGGACAAGGAAGAGGAGGCAATCAAGGCGTCATCACACTAACACACCGTTGAGAGACAACTAGAGAAAAACTCTCATGATTATCATCTTCATAATTTTAAGCTATGCTAGCTGTCGATTGGAAACTTTGTTCCAGACAGAAATATTTCATCAGTTCTAGCTGGATTGATGGATGACGCTTAATGACTTGACTTTTCCTTTTAACAGTTTTCATTTTTTAGTAAAATATCTTGACAACTAGTGAATGTATTGACATGGACTTTGGTACAGATATCCAAAGTGTCCATAGGATAAATCTTACTGCTAACTCAAAATTTTGTAACTGCATTATCTGTATTTGCTAGCTTTTTCCAATTATTGTAATTAAATGCTAATTTGCTAAGGCACAGTCCTTTTAAGTACATATAAGACATTGGTGTCAGGAAGGAAAGACTGGTATCTGAACATTGCTAGTCAGTGTTGCTCAAAGCACTTAAGGAGCCATACAGAACAACTAGTATGGCTGTAAGCATGAATATTATTCTTTGTTGATGCGTCACAGAAAGAAACCCCAGTAATTTCTTAGTTTTTTTTTCATTTGCTCCCACCCTGGTCATTGCTCCCCCCACACACCTTCTAATTGCTGCTGATATTTGGGTGTAGAGAAGAGGTAGAGCCACTGATCCATTAACTGACCAGGCCCAGCTTGATTGGCTCCGGACGAACCCCTGAAATAGCAGGATTGGCTGTCGGCCAAGCGCCCATTTCCTGTGTGTCTGAGAGGAGCTCCAGCCACTGAGGCTCAAATGCATTTCCTGACTGTGTATAAAACTTTTATTAATGACCAGGAGTGCATCAGCGGCTATGCCCGCTCGCCCACACTCGCTCGCTCACCCACTCATTCACTCTCTCATCAAGGGAGAGATAGAGAGAAAGAAAGGAAAGGGTGATGGGAGTGAAAATGAGTTGCAAAAAGGCACAATGTGAGACAAGCAGAGGACGAGAAAGCAGAAGGTGTGTGTGTGTTTGTGTGTGTGTGTGTGTGTGTGTGTGTGTGTGTGGCGTGAGAGAGAGAGACAGAGAAAGAGGGAGAGAGTGTGTGATAGCCGAAGAGAGACACTGATGGATGGATCAGGAGATGAGGAGATAGAATTAAGTGAAACAAACCAGAGCCCAGACATTAAAAGAGAAAGAGAGATAGGGAGAAGGTTTCCTATAGGCTCGCAACCTACAGTATCTCTTACAGTGTAACTCCATTACGCACCAATACACTGCAGGTCACTCAGTGCACCTTTCCTTCCACTTAAGATTAACACAAAAATACGTAATGTTGATTTAAATATGTAGGAAGTGTCCTGAAAAATCAGCCGACTTCTAAGTGCACTTCTGAACAAATGTCTAGAGTACCACCACCGGACATTAGAGGTTGCAGAGTTCATTACACTTTAAAGCAAAATATGAAAAATACTGTCTATTTCACTTTTTTAAAATGCTTACTAGTAAAAAACAGATGCCATTGGTCCTCCATCCAGTCCACCATGTTTCTACAGTAGCCCAGAACAGACAAACTGAATACTGGATCTGGACAAGGCTTTTTTCGTGGCCACTGTAGTCTTTCTTTCATGTGTGGAAGGAGAGGGTGAAGCGAGGGGGTTTGCATCAGCAAATACACCACTAGATGCCACTAAATCCTACACACTGGTCTTTAAAGATGCGATCTGTAAACCCCTCAAATAATCCAAACCCAAATAATCTGGGCTGAATATCAGTACCAACCAAGGTCCCTGAACAGATTTCCCTTAGATTGTCAATACAGGTGATAATCAGTAAAAAAGTGATAAATCAGCTTAAAACCCCTGAAGTCTGAGCTCAGGCCGGTCACTGTTTCCATTTCTTTTCTTGGCTTTCTCAGTCAATGTCCCCTTCGGCCTTTTTACCTCTACCATTACGTCTCAGAGGCTGCTGAGCTTGGTTACATTGCCCACTTGCCCAGCTCAGGTTCTGGCACAACTCAGCATTCTGACTGTCCTGTTATTTGTTATTTTAGGGTAAAAAAAAATTACACAGAGTTGCTTTAGCAAATGGTGGTTTCCATTTGTCTCACGATTTCGATCAGAAGTAATATAATCGTAATAAACACACGTGTAAAACTGTCCATATTTATGACAGTACTATTGCACTGTGAAACTAGGGCAGAAAAATTGAAAAATTAGCAATTCTGATGCAATTTTAGTCATTTAGCTGACGCTTTTATCCAAAGCGACTTACAGAGAAGGGAACAATCAAGGTATAGTGCGATAAGAAGCGTTTCACATATGCATGAGAAAACAAGGCTTAATACTCACTTTGAGAGGGATGATCTGTTCAGAACCATCCTGTACCTGAGGTTAAATTTGAGCAGGAGAAGCTGGGAGTTGCAAGAGAAACAACACTATGTGGCCTTTCATCACACCATAAAATGTGAATGGGGAGTTTCAAATGTGTACAGAGGAGCATAATTGCATCAAATGGATGAAAGATGAGAGCTGTCAACGCTTTCCTGGCAGGGTGGAGAGACAGAGGAAGAGAGATGGGGGAAGAGAAGAGCGTGAGGCAGAGAGAGTGATGACTGTCGTGACAGGTGGAAAACTGAAAATATCCAGACTGATTAGATGCAACCTGGACAGTCATCCAGACTCAGCAACCTAAGGAGGGTTCAGCTGGTATATCTGTAGCAACAGAAGTAGTGGAATTGTTACTACTGTGAAAAACATACATCATACAGTATAATTATTTGTACCTCAATCAGTCAGTGATGTTTTCCCTTTTGAAAAACTCAATGATGTCAGTGAAATGTAAGTTTGTATGGAAGTCAATATTAAGACTCAGGGGGCTCTATTTACATAATGTGGTAAAATATGGAATATGACATCAACGATTATGTTTTCATTAGTCTATAATCACTTGAAACTAACAGTTATGTTTTCTTACCTTAGAATGAAGCCTTTATATCTATAAATGCTACAGGTCTTGTTCAACGGCGTCCACCATAACGATATCATAGAATGGACAAATGAAACACTGTCTCTAGTTGGGGCCTTGAGGGTGAGGCGAGGGTGTTGCAATCAGCAACAAGATTATTAAATGCCAGTAAATCCTATACACTGCTCCTTTAAATAAATAAATACACATGCTTACAAAATAAATATATATGGAACAGAAATCTAAAATATATCCTGAAATAAATAAATGAGTCACTACATATATAAATGAATGTATATATCAAAATAATGAAATAAATAGGCTTTTTACCTAAAACAAACAATGTAACAAATTTAACCTATTTATTTCTTTATTGAACTGTGTGGACTTATGGCTGTTACAATAAGTTCATTATGGTCTCCATTAAGATTTAGTCTTCTGGTCTCAGTGTTCAGTCACAGCTCCTGGCTGACATAATTGATAGCAGTTTAAGCTACCTGAACAGTTTTAAGGTGACATCTTATCGCTACATCAATATATGGATGGGCTGTTCATCTTTCACTGATATTATGTTAGGATGAGTCGTGAGCCTATATTATTATTATTACATTATCCATTTCCTTCTTTGTTGTGGCTGACTGGCGGTGGGTGAAGTTACCAATTAGACATCCAGGTGTATTAAGTGCTCAGAGAGTGCAGAGCCACAGTGTGTCGACCTGGCTGACCTACGGTTTGTCTTCTTGTGCTTTTGTGTTGAGATCTGTTCTCTGAACGGGAGAACAGAAATGTGAACAAAGCCATGTTCAGAACTGTTTGTTTGGTTTTTGGTTTTTACACAAGGAGTTGTGGATCTCTTTTTATCAGATTATACAGTCTACAGCCAAAAAAAAAAAAAAAAAAAAATGTTAGATAAATCAAGCTATAAATGATATATGAACAATCCTCTCTGTTTCACCATCACCATGAAAATGGACTTGGGGATTATCATCGCTGTAATATTTTGAGACAATACAACTTTCTCCATTTTGATAACTTTTGTTTGATGTGCCTGATGTCCAAAATAATTGATAATCTCACACCCTCTCCTCTTAGAGCATGCTCGGCCAATTCCAGCAGTGTCAGTGCTGGTAGGACTATGGAGTGTTGACTAGAGGTTACTTGGCACCACAGTTTAGGAAGATGGCCTTTGGCCAGTCTGCTTTCTTTCTTTCATCCAAGTAGTGAGCAAGTGGATGTCATACTTACAAACATTTGAAGTTCAGGAAGATTTGCAGTGTTTAAAACCAGTCTCAAACCTGTAATTATCAGACTCATTCTATGTATTATCTCACACTGATAGACTTTTATGTATGGTGCTGTTTTATGTGGAGTATGTATTGTGCTGTAGTTGTTCTTTGTCTACCTGCCCAGGGACAACTAATGCAAATTAGCCGTTAACTCTGGTGCAATTACTTTTAATGGTGCTATGTCCCTGCAAAAATAAACAAGTTAAATAAAAAATGAAGTGTGAGCAGCAGCTTTTTCAGCTCCAAAAATGCCTGACTGTGCCCCAGTGGAGGTGGGGGTGTGACATACCCACAAACACGCACACTAACACTTCTCGACCCCACAGCCAGGCAGGGGGCTTCAGTGGGTCGCTGACCCCAGGCATGGGGCCTGGTTACTGGGTGAAAGGGGTCGATAGGCCTGGGTGTGTGGGGGAGAGAGGGTCAATAAGGGTGAAAGAGAGAAAAATGTGATTTTCACTTGCCTTATTGTTGTGTTTTATCTATTCTAGTACATTGAATAGTTCCTACTTTTTCAGTTTAATACATAGTTTGTGTGTAGTCGAATTTTTGTTTATATTGTTCATGTTGTCATGCTCTCGAGTCCCGCTGTTTTTCTTGGTAAAACATGCACCATGTAGCATTCAAGACAGGCGCCTATGCCTGCATGAGTGGGAGAAGTTTGGCTACATTTTTGCCAAAAATATTGTCAAATACATGGTTAACATTGTGAAAGGATCTATTTTAACCCAAAACCATGATCTTTCCCTAAACCTAACTGAGTAGTTTTGGTGCCTCAACCTGACCAAACTGCGACTGAAAGTCTAAGAATTGTGTCACAGCGGAATCAAACCCCACTCTCCTGGATGAATGGGTCCTTCTGTATGTCACCGGACAAGCATGGATGTCTGGCCATTCATAGCACTTGAATGTTATGCTGGGCATGTCTTGCCAAGTAAAGCAGTAGGATTGGTAATAATATGTTCCTTACAGGGTAAATGTGTCTAAATTTACCAAAAGTTTCTTGGCTCATTTCTGTCTCCACCAGACAATCAGCAGAATGACACAAAACCATAAGACTATAAATTAAAATCAATGTAGTATGGTGAAGCCATGGAAGGTGAGTGTGGTGGCTCTGGCCATCTCCATCTTGGCAGTCCTGCCTTCACCTGCAGTTCCCAGATTATCCAAAAATCAGCAGCGATACTCAAACAAGTCGCCAGTGACAGCCACACTCTTCATTCTGCATAACTTTATATAAGCTTAATATAATATGAACAGATAAGTTATATAAAAAAAATCATCCTCAGTACAGTTGTCATGAACAGGGAAATTAGCTACAGAGACAAAAAAAGTTTTTTTTACCAGGCTGTAAACATGTTTATTTCTGCTGTGAAGTTGGACATTTTAACATGGGGACTTATGGAGATTGACTTGTTTTGTAGCCAGGCTCTATTGGCCGTTTGAGGAACTGCAGCCTCCGCATTGGCTTCATTTCACAGCCATGGGGCTTGCCACACGAGTAAACCAGAAAAATGTGAACCTTGCTGTTCGTGAGGATGCACATCCTTGTTTGTGTTCTGCCCTTTTTCTTTTCTTTCTGTTTCCAATTCACCTTTCACAAAGTCTCATTTAATATTTCGTATACCTCAAAAAAGACATTTTGAGAAGCTGTTCAGACTTTATAGCTCCCGTATCAAAGCATCAAGCAGTGTTTTTCTGTGCTGTGCCACCTTTTGTTGATGAATCCCCCTCTCCACTTTTTTTTTCTCCAATATTAATATCATACTTCCATTCATGCCAATAAAGAATATTGATCTGATTATAGAGAGAGAGAGAGAGAGGGGGAGAGAGAGGCAGAGGTAGACTGGAGTACGTAATGGGGAAGCATTGATTATGGCTGTTAACTCTGGCTCTTTGATGTGGATAATGCAGTCTCTCTCTTCCTGCCTCTGCACTGCCTTTACACTGTAAAACCCCCGGGCCTTAGAGGATATTGGGTTTACAGAGAGGGGAGAGAGAGTATACATCAGACATTGTGCATAAGCTTGAATGTGACAGAAAGAAGTTGTATATGGTGGAGAGACAGGGCGAGAGGTCCTGTGTGTGTGTGTGAGATCATATGTTGATGTGAAAAAGACACAATCGTGCACCTACAGCAGGAAAAGAAATGTGCATTTGCAAAATTAAGTTTGTGTGCGAAAGACAAAAATGAATGTGTGGGAGACAAAGTCAGAGATTATTCTCCCAAGAAAAACAGCGTCAGTCGTCAGCAAATTCCCAAAAATGACACGTTTACACTCAAGTGACGACCTAGTGGTCACAGGAATTCGGATACTTGTCCTTCGGGAGCAAAAGAGGAAGTAGTCTGACGTTATTATACAGCCAGAAAGTCCTCAGGGAGAGGAGGTCAGGGTGGATGAATGGGTCAACAAAATGTTGGATTTCTGTTTGCTTCCTGTTTCCAGCGGACTCGTGGTTTCTTTTAACCATGACCATAATTGTCTCATACAGTACTATGACAAATTTATATTATATAGATATGAGTATCACCAGGCTGCAGTTGCCGTAAGCTCTGCGAAGCGTTTCTTTTTTTTTTGTTGTTGTTTGTTTTTATATTCACCACAACCTAACTCTTCCGAATGACTCTCTCCGCTCTCATCAGTGTGATTTCCAAACACAGCAGGCAGGCCGGTTTCATCACTGTACTTCTGATAAACCCGCTGTACACTCCCTGCCGAGCACCAAACAGCAGACAGACAAAGTAAACAGATAGCTGATGAACTTAGTGGAGCATTTAACAGCTAAAGAGCAACATATTTCATATTAAAGTATGAAACCTAACTCTGAATAAATGCCACTGTAGATCCATATTTGTTGCATGTGTAAAGAGTTTTTGGTTAATAAATGTTTGCCATAATATCTTAATGGTCCAGTGTGAATGTGGAGTGGGTCCTCTTCCATAAAGTCTGCCATGTTTGTACAATAGCCTAGAACCAAACCAAACACTGTCTACAGGTGCAAGTTTTCACCACTGTAGTTTCATCCTATAAGACTAGAGTGAGGCGAGTGGTATTCAGTTGTTTGCAATAGTAACTTCACTGTTACTAAATCCTACACACTTGACTTTTAGAAATATGATAATATGTCCGGATTGTGTTTAAAGCTTGATTTTGCTGCCCCTAGTAGTTCTTTTAATCATTTAATTTTAAACAATAGCAGTGTCAGATCAGAAATATATAAACATCTTTTTTAATTATTTTGGAATACACTGACAAATTATGTTTGCCAGCCAATGGGGACATCCGATCAGAAAATGTTGTTCAATGTTCCAATGTTGTTGGACTGACCCTTTAAATTCCCTGATTGCAGAACATATAAGACCCATTTCGAGGATCAAGTTTCAAAAACAAATGAGCAAGAAGTATTAGCCTATTTTCTTTTACGATGTCGCATGAATCTTGTGTCAAGGACGGCATCAGATCAGGTCCTACACATTTAATCCGCAGGAAAAAAAAAAAAAAACACACTGAGTCTTTTCCTGTGATTCGAACAATGCGTGAGCAATGAGTTTACAGTGTCAGGCAGTTTCAGCAGTACTCGTGTTCTTCTAGAGGAGCACTATGATCGCACTGTGATTTTACAATATACTGTATAAGAAAAACAGCCTGTAATATTGCACATAGAAAGTGATGAACATACCATGATTTAATCTATGTTCAAATAGCTTTTTGTTTGTTTGTTTCAGTGTAACTCATCATATTTAATTCATGAGGCCTACATAGAATGGCCTGCATAATCGATTCAGTCAAGAAATGTGTCAGCGGGGAGAAAAGAAACATGGAGAATTTCAGCCATATCATGAACTTACTCCCAGTGGCAGTTGCAGCAATAATAATTATAAAAGACTTTATAATTTATCCAGGCTATTGACAGGATAAAACATAAACACACACGAGACAAGAACAATAATAAGGTAATTATTTTTCAATCCATGCAATCCATCTCTCAGAATTGTGTTTTTTTTTGTTTTTTGTGTTGTTTCTTTTGTTGCTTTGAGGACTGATGCTTTCAAACACACTTTTGAGCAGAACTTCAAGTTATCAGGGTATTTTTTTTTTATCCTGCAATGAAAAAATATCATCTTTGAGGGTTTTTATGGCTCTGTACTTTTCAGTATTTCCCCAAAACATTAATCTCATCTTTTCAGAATCCCAAATCAAATTCATTTGTTATGTTTCCGTAATTAGTTATAACAACTAATTATTGATTTGTCATCCTTCTGCTTGTAATCCATTCCTTCCTGGATGTGGCTGTATGCCGGGACAGTCGTGAGCGTTCACAGCAATCCATGATGGTTTGTGCTTTCTCTGTGGCCATGTGAGCTTTGAGAACAGTGACTGAAGTCAAAATGGTTGACAAGCAGCCAACTGAGCCAAGCCCTACAGAGCTGCTATGACCTCATTCTCTGTCTCTCTGCTCCATCAGCTCCACTTATTGACCCCGAGTGAGGAGTGAGCTGCTGAGGAGAGCTGGCTCCCTCTGTTGGAGACACTTTAAATACCAACTAAGTGCCAGGGACCAAATGCATGCAAGAACAGACTCCTGCAGCCAAGAACATTTAAAGGAAATAACCTTTTAAGTTGATAGCCCACGTCTTGGTACGCATACAGCGTGTGCAACAACATTATCATTCACTTGGAGTCTTCTTTGTGCACACTTGATGAATATTTACTCTCTTTTAGTTCTGTTTTTTTTATCTCTACCAACTCCTGAGTAAAATATCTGGCTTTCTAGCTGCTTAACGCTCCACTAGATTCACCAGCTAGTGCCTGTCTGCTGTTCGGTGCTGAGCAGATGGTTTTCATCAAGTCTTTTTATTGGGTGAAATTACCCTTTAACATGACCATAGATGATTATTGTGCCGGTCTTGTCATACTTTAACAGTATGTTGAGTAAAACACAAAAACAAATGCACTTCTGCAAAGATACATTACTGATTTTAATCACAAGCTATCACAAGTGAAACATTTCTCATTGGAGAGGACTGAGGCAGTGTAGCTAGACTAGTAGCCCAAAGTCCTCTTGGAACTGGAAAAATAAAGAAAATAGTTTGCATACGAAAATATATTTTAGACACATCTATTTGCAGATTAGCTACAACCAGTTAATTTAGCTTAGCGTACAGCATATTTATTGTCTGCTGGCAAAGAAAGGGCAGGATTTGGTCTGCTCACAGATTACCCAGCTAGCAAGCAAATGTGCAGGCCTTTCTTCAGGCAGCCAAAGAGCCACTGCTGGTCCGAGTTGCCAGATTTTGACCAGCTGACTATGATGATGTTATTTTGTAAACCATCCAGTTGTGCTGGCCCTACATTAGCTTGCTAACAAGCTAGCACAATAAGGCACTTGAGGTCCCACGATAGTCGACATATTTTTACAGGCTTCTTACAGACATTCGGCTCTGTGTCCACTGGGTAGCTCTTTTCTGTCAGTAGTGTTAATCGGGTGTTTAGGGGAAATATCTGTGCAGTATTGCCGAAACTTTTTTATATGTATATATATTTGGAACATTTAGCAACAACAGTCTAGCAGCTATAGGAACTGCTGATGCAGCCTGTTAAACCACTCACAGTCACAATCTGTAAAGTCAACTGATAGGTCATGATACATGACCTATCAGTTGATTTCACTCAGCAGTGCAGGTCTGTTTGTCGCAAACCATAATAAGTTCAAGTTCGGAGGCCTTCACCAGACTTATTAATATCAGAAATACCAAAACAAATGGTCTGTTCTCAATATATACAAAAGGTTCTCAGTAGCTTTTATGCACAGGAGGAAATCATTTTTGTATGTATCTGTCTTTTCTAATGCTTATATGCTCATGGTAGAACTTCGGGTACAATTTCATAGGTGTGTAGTTTGAACTGTTGCTGCATGTTGTCCTGTGCATATGCAGCTATCACAACATCAACTTCATTATGTATACAGAATGTGGATGAAGCTGGTTTGGGAGACAAATTACAAATAAATGCTTGTTTTATTGGCAACAGGAAGGTGGAAGCGTCTCTTGACATTCACCTCATGAACGTTTTTTTTTTAACAATAAATAAACAGTCAGCTGTGAACATTCTACCCTGAGCTGCAATCAAGCTGCGCATCAGTGAAACAGGCCACAGCACCGAGGCGAGCACCAACTGGACACAAAGCCGTCAACATGCATCCCTACGTAAAAAAGCTTGAACAGGGGCAACCGAAAAAAAAAAAACTCTTAACAGTTTACAGTTTAAATATTCTTCCACCATCATAAAACTCCCATAAAACCATGCTCCAGTCATCCACCCAAAAAACCCCACCCACCCACTTAAATGCATCACATCCATGGGTGTTCAAGCAAGTTTCCTCTCATGGATGTGAGACATCACACTATCCTGACCCAGATCCCACTACTGTCATATACAAACACATGAATGTGAACAGAACATACCCATGCACCTCGGGGCTAACAAGACCTCAAAATAAAAAGCTTTTAAAGACAATTACAACAGTGGACAGATAAAAACTACCATTCAGGACAAAACAAAAAAGGAACACTACCCCATCTGAACATTTTTCAAAATGTTCATATGAACTGTATCGCAGGAGGGCTGCTCTACAGTCAGAAAACATTCACTGAGCACGCCCATCTCACAAATATATATTTATATATATAAATATTTACATGCAGAATAGCAATCATAGTAACACATCCACTTTCTCGTCCCCTGGGCTAGCATGGCTGTGGTGGCTTTGAGGAAGATCTCCTGCTAAATGCTAGATGGCACTTCTTCGAATGTGCGTTAGTGACAACTGGAAGCTGAGACGCCACTCTTGTGGTAACTTTGGCAGGATTTGGTTCCATGATAGCACATTGTCTTCCCTTCAGTGAGCCCTCTAGTGATAAACCGACGAAACATTTACTGTATACAGTAAGTCAAGCTGTGTATCGAACCTTTTTACCTTACAGGTGTTGACAGACATGTCTGTGGCACAATGTATTAACTGTCAACTAGTTTAATCTAATTGGTCTCAAATCTTGTTGACTTATTATTATTATTATTATTATTATTATGAAATTGAGGTATTAAGAAAGGTTTTAGTACCAAAACAAGCTGTGACATTTGTCTGATACTTTTATGCTGAATAGAATAAAACCTCAAGGAACTTCAACCAATGTTACTTCTTTTGTTTCACATAAACCAAAACTCATGGCGAATCCCAAATCCAGTAAATTTTCATAGACATGTACTACATACTAATCATCATAGTTTTTTTTTTTAGTTTTAGTACATAAAATATCAACATACTTTACCATTATTAACAGGAGGAGACAGTAAAACCATCATTTTGCTTTTCAAGATTTTACGAGAGCTGTCTTACCATCATCCACATTTTTTTCCCACTTTCAACTCCTCCGCTACCTTTTATGCAAGGCTTGTGGAAGATAAATATCCATTGACAGGTTTGTGTAGTATGTGTAGTAAAGCTGCTGAGAATTAGTATGTAGTATAGATTTGGGACCACCCCATCAGTTTCACTTTGTGTGGCAGTTGTCTCTCATCCAAGCATTTCGGCAATCCCCCTCCCCTCCCTTTTGATTTGAAGACGACCTCCATGTGGAGAATTCAGCGTTACTGTCATTTGTAGGGATGGGACCAAAAAAATCGATACAGCCATATATCACAACACAGTCTTCTGTGATACTGAGAAATAGCTACAATTTTCTTTTAATATTTAACTCTTAAATGTTCTGCTTTCTGCCAATTTGGTTTACTTTTGTGTGATTTGTCACACTTGTTCATAAAATTCTGTGAATTTGAAAAGTTCTTCAGTGTGCAGGCAATGAATCCAGAAAATTCCTAGACTTTTCACATATATTTAGCCATTTTCTATATGTTTTGTTGTTACATAATTAATACATCACAGTTGACAGTCTTGCAGTATATGACAGAATCACATATTTAGTGATTCGATTTTGAGCAATGTATCGTGATTTCCCAACCCTACTAACTTTACCTTGGCAAATTAGTCAACGTACGACCAAAATACTGGATGTTGTGTTTCGGTGTTAATGTATGAGTCAGACTGGTGAGATTAAATGTTACATTTAGAGGTGAGTATGTTAGAATAGCGACGACTAATTTTAAAACAGCTTGATGCACATTTGTTTTTATTTTCTAATTTATTACAAAAGCCGATCTTTTCCATCTTTGGTCTTTACTTAATCAAGCAGAATACAGTTATGAAGATGAGAAAAGTGGAAGTATCTGGTCGTACCTAAAAGGACATCAACTCATCTCTGATTTTTAAAACAGATCGGTGCTCTGTTCAGCTTGAAACTCGCCCAGTTCCCAGTTGTCATGATTGCTTGCCATTTTTAATCCATTAACAACCAACTGGCTGTAGCATACTGTGAAAAGATTTGGTCTTTCGTTATTTCTTCCCCCATCATAAAAACAAAAAACCCCAAATAAAACAGTCACCCCCCAAACAAGCTCAATTTGGTCAAACCCAAGATTTTAACCAGTGATCCCAAATTTAGGGGGAAGGGAGAGAGGAGATTTTAACCACCACCAACCCTGGGAGCCCTGAGAATGAGGGAGAGGAGGGGCATGTGCATGCAGAGGAAATGGGGTGACGTCTGGGTCTTCTTGTCGTTCAATCATTCCTGTCGGAGAGAAGCAGTGTGTCTTTAAGGGGTTGTAATGATTTCCTGTTTCGAAATAAGCAAAACACAGGTAGAGTTGTTACATTTTGTACATTTTGTTTTTAAGAGAAAAAAAATCAAATAAAGGTGTTTGGAGGAAAACAATAGGCAGACCAGTTTCCATGAGACAGATAACAAGTTTTATATTCTTGGTCATAGTTTTGGCCATCATTCTGTGTTTGTTATTAACTGAAGTGAAGAGAAAACAAAGCTTCTTTGCAAGCAACTTTCTGGTTCAACTTTGGCCTTCAGTACTCACCGTAGATGTGATTGTAGACGGCACCCCTAGATTTGCAAAAACTCTTGTGAGATTTGTACGTGTTGTTGCTGTGAGTGGGATGAGTTTGCTTTCAGGGCTTTCTACCAGAAAGCCACTGTCTGTGCCCCGTGTAAAACCAAAAGTCTTTTGGTTTCTTTACTTGAAGGGCTTGAAATCCAGAACACGTTTTGTCTGAGGTCGAGACATGACTGTGTTCAATTCTGAAACAAGACCTTAAAGAAGTGGTCTTGAAGCCGATCTCAAGTACTACAACACCAACTATTTTATCTAGACTAGATAAATGCTGAATCAAGTGTGAGAGTTCACAAATCTGGGGTTCCCATCTAGACACAAGCCAAATAAGAGATAGATAACTTGGTTTATTGCCACATTATATGGGATAATGACTTGCGAGCATGCATGTCATCTACACTGTGGAATGACTACAGTTAGATGAGTTAGTTATTACAGTAGTTGTTTAAATACAGTGAAAGGTGACCTTTGATTCTTAAGTGCGATGTTGATTACAAGAGTTTCAGTTTTAATTATAACAAGTCAGAAACTCTTAATCATGATAATATCATGATTATTTTACTCTGTTTTATGTGACCATTAGTACTAGGAATGTTGGCCACATCTAACAATATAGCAGTGGGGGAAACTGTTGAGTAGATCAGGCTGGCAAAATAGCTTACATGCACTTGACATGAATTCAAACAAAAATAAAATAAAAAATAAAGTTAATGCACCTGCTGCTTTTATGACATGTAGGAAAAGTGAAGATACCAATTATTTTGCATTAAACTTTTTGTATTACTTGAATTTAAAGTGCATAAACAGAAACTCCAAAACTCAGAGAAAAGTCACCTGAGTTGGAATTATGAATCTGAAGTCGAATTCAAGTGGATTTTCCGCATAAAACTACCGTTTCTCAGTTGTCATAAATGCAACACGTAATCCCGTTCACACGGTATATTGTAACAGAGAATGTGAATCTAACACCAAATATTAATCAAAAGCATTGAATTGCAGGTTTCCACATAAAAACCTGCAGCAGAGCCGTCTGCAGCAGCACCGTTTGACCACAAGGTGTCAGCATTTGATTCATCGGATTACAAGATTCACAGAAAATGGTTATACCTTACTTACCGTTAAACAACAGCTTTCCCAGCCCTATTAAAGCCATGTTATCATTTTAAATATTTTCTTGTTTACTGACATACGTATAAAGAAATAAAAACACAAGATACTTTAAAAACTTCATGTTTTTGAACATGTCTTTTTCCTACTTGAAATTTAAATGTCCTTCTCTCAGTTTATATTGGCCTTGAGCATTAAACAGTATCGGAAACCCTGTTGGAAATGATCATAATTAATGCAAACAGTAACTTCTTTTGAGTACTGTATTGCATCCAGTGCTAGAAACCTCTGACCGTGACCTCTGGACTCCTTCATTATGTCAGTGTTGAATGTGGTACAATCGGTTGGCATGGACAGTATTTAGCATAGTGCCTCAATGCCAGCAGATTTCTAAGAATTCATTTGCTCATCCTCATATGACACAAAGTGGTCTCACACAGCACCAGTCCAGCTTGATGCATTAGCAGACTCCAGACATCAAAATCATCCATGAGTCCACAGTAAACTGATCACTGCGTTTTTACAGTATATTGAGAAATAGTAGGTGGCTAATGTTACTCTATTTGGTCGTCTCTTCTTTTACCTGTTTGATCATCTCTCCAGTTCTCTCGATGACAATGGTCTTGGCTTCTTTCACAGGCGAAGTGACCTGGTAGTCGTCGCTCAGCAGACCAAGGATTGGGTATTGGTTCCTGTACCTACACAAGTCATATACATGTTCAGTGAGAAAGCTAACAAGTGTTTAGTAGGGCTACAACTGGAACCATCAGAAATCTGGCTTTTGCTTTAAAATGACATAAAAGGTTAACTGGATATTAAGAGTTAATTTTCTGTTAGTCAGCTCAATAATGCACCATAAAAACATGTAATCTCAGATATTTTGCTGTGATGTTGTACCTTTTGGTGATGATGGTCTTAGTGACGTTCTTGGAGCTGTCGTTCCTCTCCTGCATCAGCTTCCTGATCTCCTGAGAGTCACAAGAGGTCAAAGGTCAGCAACAGGTGCAGTGTGCTTACAGAATACCCTCCGTGTGTTTCACTTCACTTGAACACCTGCACAACTTAATCCTCTGCAGAAGTGAAAATACATACTCATTAATTGCGCAAACTAATAAAAAAGAAACCAAACAAAGATCAAGAAAATCACCTTCTGTGATTTTACGGAGTTTCCTGATGAACACATTAGCATTGCTGCTAAAGTAGTTGCTGCTGCTGTTAGCAAGTTAGCCATGTAGCTTACTCTGCCCAGCAGTGGGTACTGGTGTTTCAACCACAGGAGCTTTTGACTTCCAGGAGAAGGAGGTTTAGTAAAGCTACTAAAGCTTTACTTATGCTTTAAAACTAATAGGACCGCTAACTGCACAGCTAGCTCAGCAGACTAGCTAATGGCAGCTACAGCAGTTATCGGTTACTGTAGCAACAAGTAAAGCTATCTGTTCATCAAGAAACTGAGTTTCAGTCCAGTTTTACCAAAATCAGTGAATAATTTCATGAAGTTGTCTTTTGGTACGCTAATCAGTGGGTCCTCAGAAACATGTTGATCTCTGTCTTTGTCTGTCTGATCGTTTTTCCAATTAAGATTATCCTATCCATTCAGCAACAAAGCATTTGGTTATGCAATCGTACATGTTTATTACAGCGAAGAGTGAGATCCAATCACATGTTGGCAGTCATACAGCATGTGGAGAGAGCATTCTATTGCTAGGTGTGAACTGACATGGCTGTACAGTTGCTATCGGATCGCCTAAGAGGCATGTTAATGCAGGTCCTTCTTTACAACTTTTATTGAACTTTTACAACATTTTATTTAACTGCATATTAATCTAAAACAGAAGTGGCTGCTGCTCTGTGTGTATGTGTGAGAAATAATAACAAAGTAGTGTATCGTGCCAGCACCCTGAGGTGGCGAAAGACATTCCTGAGAAATTACTTCTGCAGAAGTGAACACACGCTCATTCCTTTTGTCCGGTCAGAGTGTAGCACCTGTGACTGTTTAGTGATAACTTAAAGTATCATTTGTTATTTATTACCACTCGCCTTGTTTTCTATCTGTATCTGAAAACAAAGGCATGTGTTATTATTACTACCTAGTGAGGGATTATTGACATTTATCCCATTTCAACTGCGCTCTCCTCCAGTACCAACAAATAATAACACTTTTACAGTTCTGATCATGATTCCTGTGCTGTTAATTTTGCCTCATTTTGTAGATCCCAGCAGTTAACTTTATGAATACAAAGTTATCATAACTGATAGAAAAGATTGCCAAAATTATGGCCCAAATTGTATTAAACAGGAATTACAGGACCCTTGTGAAGCTTTTCCATGCATTAGCCTTTTACTAAATCATGTATGCTTTACATTACGCAAGCCTGGTGATTAATTTTGGAAACTAGTATTTTGTTCTACTGTTCCAGGCATCCATTGGTTTAAAGTATCGTAATCCATCACTGTGGGCTTCAACTCTGCATTCATTTTTTGCCAAAGTTACGCTGTCATTACAGACTTTAAAGATCAGTCTGCCCTTTCAGTCATTGCCATGTACCTTGCTTCATATCTCTGATGTGAAAAAAACTACTTCCCTCTCTGAGCATCAGGACAACAGTTGGGTGAAGTAACATGAGAAACAGTGTTTCATGGTGTGTGTCATGCAGACCTCCTCCTGTCGGGTGATGGTGGTCTGCCGCTGCTCCAGCATGGCAAGCAGTTCTGAGATTTTCAGCTGGAGGCTTTTCTCTGAGGAGGTATTGGTGGTGGTGGTGGTGGTGATCTGCGTCTGGATCTTCGTTATCTGGGACTGGTGGGAAGATGGAGAGAGATGAGACATTTTACATTAAAGACATCATTACATGACCCGTTCTGCATGATTTTGTCTTCCCTAGTTCATACTGAGGTGGATGCTCAATGTCTGAACCAAGTTTCATTGCAACCCATCCAGTAGTCTTGTTTTCGCTCTCACCCGCAGCCTCTGTATCTCCTGGTCTTTTTCTTCTCTCATGGCATTGAGCTGGTCCTTGTATTGACGGGACAACTCCTCTGTCTTGATGTGAAGAGTGGTGCTGCTGCCTTGTCCTGCCAGCTGAAGGACAGGTGGACAAAAAAGAAGAAAGAAAATCCTCATCAGTGACGCAGAATTAACATTGCTTCATAATTTGTTCTGAGCTGCTCAAGATTTCTCGTATCTCAAGTGGTCTTTGTCCATAGCAGAATACAAGTACTCACATCAATTAAAACATCTCCTGTCACATTAGCAACATTTCCTGAAACCTAGTGTTTTTGTTGAGCTTCCAAATTACGGTGGCTGCCAAACATTTCCCACTTCTATGTCTTTGTTAGAAGTAAACATTAATGATTTCATTCAATAATGATCAGTGATCAACCTTCTGTTGGAAAACATCTGGATTGATTTATGAGGACAAGAAGCTGGCTTGTAAATTGAGGTGTAACCACTTTCAATGATGAAAAACGGTTTTAACTGCAGGCTGCCTGCACCTTTCCAAACCCTTCATCAACATACTTTTGATCAGACAAGTTTCGTAATTCACTGTTACAACCATGAATCCTTACAACCGCATTATCAAACATGTCACCTACAAGTGACCTGTTTAGAATTAAGACATGTTTCATTTGACGGGTGCATTTTGTGCGCTCTTAGCAGATGGGGATGGTGAGATCGGTGGTGCGTTACCTTCTGTCGGAGCATTTCGTTCTCCTTCTCCATCGCTCTCAACCTTCCCTCCAACTCTTTGACCTTGAACTCACGGCTCGAGTCGGTGTTTCGGCTGCTCATGAGCTGGCTCTCCAGGGAACGCTGGGAGGCGCTGGTTTCCTTCAGAGACAGCTAAAGAGGGGTGACACACACACAGGAAGTCAGAAACACGTGCATATATAAACATCCATCAGAGTTTACAGGCCGACTTCCTATTCCAATTTTCACCTACTGGACTCACAGTAGCAATAAAGTAGATAAACTGTTGAGTTTTGTCTCATCTGACTTCATTATAACAATGTT
Organism: Protonibea diacanthus; assembly: GCA_028641955.1. Classification (NCBI taxonomy): domain Eukaryota; kingdom Metazoa; phylum Chordata; class Actinopteri; family Sciaenidae; genus Protonibea; species Protonibea diacanthus. Next base: position 16,084,447 of record CM053990.1, read on the forward strand.
GCAGTGTTCTCACATCTTGGTGAGTACAATGGTATCATAACCAATCATAGTTTTGGTGGGTAATGGTATCAAAGCTATAATAAGCCTGATCCTTCAGTACATGTTCTTTCTTGTTTGTGATATTGTTCAACAATTAGTTGGACATTGTTTTTCAAAAAAGGTAAAAATTCTTTGATTTCAGCTTCTCAAATGTAAATATTTTTAGGTTTCTTTAGTCCTCTATTCACCATTTTCTGCACTAATCAATTAATCCATAAAATGATTAACAAATTAATCACTTTTGGAAATAATCATTGTTTGCAGCCTGATATTTAACCCACCCAACATATGCTCATACACAGGAGGTTCTGTGCTACCTTATAATAAGATACAAAAGAATCGGTGTGTGTTTACATGATTGCTCTTCAGTTTCCTGTGCTAAACTGAACCTTCTACAAATACCAGTGCCTGTGAAGTACATATGTTTTTAGTGACAAGATCACTACCCTGAAACCAGGAAAGACACAAAACACACACTACTGTGTACGGGGTACTGTACCTGGAGCTGTCTGTTGTTCTCTCGGACGGCCTCCAGGAGGCTGTCGTACTGCCGAGCCTGGTCTGCTTTGAAACTCAGATCTCTCTCCAAGGCCTCCTTTTCACTCTCCAGACGCTGTAATCACAGGCAGGCAGTCATGACATCTCATCAGATATTTCCTCATGATTTTTTATTTGCACTGTTAATTGTTGCACTTTTTGGATTTGATAAATTGTGAATCTGCTTTTTCTCCGGTCATGTTGTGTTTAAGTCTCTCTTGATTAAATCAATAAGTGAAAACAAAAACACATATTTTCATCTGCTGCCTTTTGTCTTCATGACATGTTAATTGTTTTTGCTCAGGAACGCAACCAAACAATAACAGTGACTCCACCTAACTAAATGAAGACGTTATAATAATAAGCTGTTGGTATCTGGCAGGAAGCCTATAAATGGATGGTGTAATTTGAAGCATTTAATTAGCTTGTGCCGTGACTGTGAAATGTCTCCGTGACTGTGGAGACATGCTGTTCTGGACCTGGATCTGTATGTGCACACTTTATTAAGGAACCAACCATCTTGATGCACACTGTTGTTTTTGTTTGAATAGGTTAATGTAGCAGGAGGCGAGGATTGAAATGCTTTAAAAAATGTCACACCTGTTACATTTTTCTCCTTTATATTCAAAATAATAAGGGAGCCTTCTGGGACAAGGAAGGAATTACATACAGACACATCAGTCCTCAGGAGCATGAACTTTAAGAAAGTAATGCCCGAACTCTAGTACCAAGACAAGTTTAACATCTGAATACCTGATGGAAAGTAACAACATGAATTTATAGTACCAAAGTACTGTAATTTAACATTTTGAGATAATTGTACTTTACTTAGTTTACATTCTGAAAGGAACATTGTCATTTTGAACACAACATTTATTTGACAGCTGTAGTTAGCGGTCTTGCAGAGAAGGAATGGTGATTAATGGTGAAGGAAATCTATAATGTGATTTTCTTGTGCAGTAACTTCACAGAATATGAAGTTATTAACTTCAGTTCTACTTTGACCAGCTTCAACATTAAAATGCTGCTTACATATTTATGCACCAGTAATAATAATCAAATAAGATACTTTATGTGCCTTTATGTTTATATATCTTTTTTTAAGCTTGTTATACTGCTGACATGTTTGTTTGTATTCTCCCATCACCGTGGAGTCGGACTGAAAATCTCTTTAAAAGCAGCAGTTACAATGCTGATCTGTAATCATCCAGACATATATTTAACTTAATGTTAGAGGGTACAACAAAACCCCTTCAGCATCTCTTGACCACATGAAAACATTGTCTTTCAGGTGTTGGCAGCTCTTACCCGCAGGTCTTCAGACATGTGGAGGAGCTCTTCTCTCAGACTGCTGAAGGTGGACAGCAGGAGACGCATGCTCTTATCTGCAGTGAGACGAGTCTGACAGAGAAACGCACACAGTAAGATGAGTTAACGCCAGAGAGGTAAGTGTGCTGCTCTGAGGAATAACAGAGATGAAGCCCATTGCTTTATAGTGTGACCACGTTAGTCTGAGACTCCCTCTCGATTTAGCATTTATAATTATTCAGTGGTTTATACAGTAACACAATATTAGAACACATAAGAACTATAATTCGTCCTTTAGATCTTCTTAAATCAAGCATCATTACTGATATACAAACATTTGAACTGTAATTAATATAACAAAGTTGTAACCATAGCTCATATTGAGTTAATAAATTTTATATTAAGTTACGAACTGTTAAAATCAGCCTGTGAATTGCATGTCAATATAAACAAACAAAATGAATAAATGCTTTATGATGCACAGTAAAATATACAATAGATAAGATTAAATCTATATCATACTGTGTTATGTGTCATTTATTACTGATACTACTGTACTTTACAACTACATAATACTGCAATGATGTGTATTATAAACTATTAAGTGTTTATATAGAAGGGAATTATTAGATACAATGATAAAGTGAAGAACAAAGTAACCGAATAACCAATAAAAATACATATTGAGTTTGACGTGGAGATATTTGGGCTCGTTTTGACTCATGTTCCACTGAATTAAGTCGGTGTTCTTGTGAAAACATGTTCATAATTCAAGGAGGGAAGGGAAGCTTGACTGTCTTATCACACAGTGAAAAAACTTCCAAACCAAACCTCCATTGGCTCATGGATTTTAACCTGGCATTATAACCTGCTGTATACTACAACAATATTACTAGATTGTGAATACTGTAATAGAATAATAGCACATAGAAACACCACCATGGTTATGATTATTAAACATATAACATGGATAATAAGATCCATTAAAGTTAATAACAACACATTGACATTGATTTACATGATTACACTTTTTCCCCCCATGTACAATATTTTTGTGTATGTGGGCCAACGATCAGCCTACACCCCGTGACAAAAGATTTCAAAGTTCAACAGGCAGCGATCCACTTTCACCCCTGAGGTGTGAAATGTCCGTGTTACTGTACATAGGAGGCACAGCTTTTCCGCAGGCCTCTTCACAGCACTTGATTTGACGTTACATGATGAACTTTTAGGGTCTGATATGATGTGGTGTGATGTGACGATGAAAATTTTAATTTAGAAATCTAAACCAAAAGGTTGAAACTCTTTTGTTTGTTTCCACACCATGCTGTCAGTGAAGGAGGTCAAGTAAAACCTCCCTTCATTTGCAAAGTATCGGAAGCAGGGAAAACATCTTGTTCTAAACTTAATACGCTCTGACCTAGAATCAATATGACACAAACACAATAAGTGAAATAATGGGGATCAATGCAGGATGTCATATTCGGGTCGATGGGGAAGTGTGTCATAATTGCCGTTCTGTGGAAATGAAGATAAAAAGCTCTCCGTGTGTCACTCACCTGCAGCAGATAGCGGATTTGTTGTTTGGTGAGTTCAGTGGCTCCTTTGGGAAGCAGAGCCTCCACCTCCTCTCTCTCCACCTGAACATACACATACAATAGGAACAAAACCATGAAATCAATGAAGAGGAAAGACATCCTTTTACATTGACTCATTTCCAAAAAAAATGCACTAATTACTTTTAAATTTGAGAAAGTTTTAGATCCCTAAAAATGACAAGAATATGTAGTAAACACAGAAAAGTACTGACTGGATCACTCTGCTGCACTGTATTCATCTCGTATTTAGTCTAAGTGAACTTTGACCACAGTCAAAGTTGTGTCTGCCGAGCACGGTTCAGATTTATTTATCAGATGTTTGTTTCTCACCTTGTAGTCATTGCTGAGATCCAGCTGGTGTTTCCTGTAACACACATAGAGGAAAGACAAACAATGAGGATGGAGGCGCATGTGTGTGTTTAATGAATGAATATGACCCTGATTTGTGTCTCATAATGAGTCACGACAGACACTGAGGGGGCGCCTTGTGGACAAAAACACTCAGTAACGCTGAGTCATATTAAGGGGATTCCCCTCTCATCTGGGGACAAACATTTGGTAGCAGAAGGTAAACAATTTATTTTAGGCTTAGTTCATTACATTTAGCTTGAGGGATTACTGGGAGTACATCACATAGCTGCTACATTTGAGGTCAGGTTCAGCCTTTGAGAAATTAGCGTAATGTAATTAGGACTGGAAATTAATTAACCACGCTGATATTTTTGTGTTATCATTTTAAGAATTCCTGTGGTCCAAATTAAAGACTCCAAGCAAACTGTAATTTAAAAGTGGTTAAATTGTTAAATCTGTGGCCAGTGGATGGTCTCTATGGGATTGAGTAATTAGTGGGCAGAGCTTCATGGTCTGTGAAGTGAAGCCGATGTGGAAGTGTTTTAAACCTGCATTCTCTCCTGTGGCCAGCAGGAGGCAGCTCCATTGGCTGCAACAATTGCATTGAGCTTAATGTAAAAATAAGCCTGTTTCTCACTTTGTTTTTTATCTCAGTAAAAAGTTTCCTAATGAGTTTATGGTTTCAGTCGCTAGTTTCTAGTCTCCTTCCATACAGCATGATGTTCATTTGGTAAATTATGGTCCTGTTTAGAGTAAAACGGACGATAATACACAACAAGCCACACTCACAAAACTCAAGTCAAACCATCAAACCGGCAGTGCTGATTTGCTCTGAAACCAGTCAGGCTGACATTTTATCCTGCTTGACAGCTGAGCCAAAATCAAGCACTCCCATCCAAATGTGGTCACTTCTGTCTCCAAAAAAAGAGAGACAAAGATGGCAATGTCTATAATGCCAAACTTGAGACTTCAAAACAGTTCTCCACAAAGCACCAGGTGACTTCACGATGGATTTACTCTTGGATTGAGTCAAAATAAACGACAGCGTGTTCATGGTAATGACTGATCATGTCAATCATTGCTGTGTGTTTAATAGTTTTTGGACAATATCGGAGTTAGAAGAAGATTCTGTATTTTAGGATTTGATACATACACAACACTTGTTCATTAATAGAATCAATTCACTGTCGGATTAACTGGTTTAACTGTGTAAATCAATCCAACACTGACACATGCCACATGTCATAGCTGGCTGACAGAGTTGAAAAGTCGGACAGTTAAATTTCCCGATTTCCCATCCAGATTCCCTGTACCTACTTGCCTTATGCAAGACTTTCAAGTGATGTAATGATTCAACAGTTACCATGAACAGAAACTGAACATGCCTCAAAACTGTACCGTCAGTTTTGGCAGGTACTTTTTCAGAATTTCCTTTATTTTGTTTTTATAGAGAAACATTAAGTTCACAAACACTTAAATCACCAGTGGACCACCTGCGGGAGAAGAAGCCATCATGGAAAGAGACCAACCGATACTCTGTTTTCACCTGTTTGAACATGCTGCTCATGGTACTAATCCAGCTCGCCAAACCCAGCGTCTGTCTCCATGACGACATGCTACAGCTTTTGTCTAGGAATCTATTAACCATATAAGCATGCCAGGATAATAAAACCAGACTATGAATGATATCACCACACAGAAGTCTTGTCTATGTCTGTAGTCGTCCAATGAGAAAATGTTGCTAGGAGGATTAGCGGCTCATGTTTAAGAGTCAGTTTAACATTGTAATGAGACAGGTGTGTGTTAAAGTCAGGTGCCATATAAAGTAGAAACATGATCTCCCTCTGGATACGTTAGCTTGCAGATTCAATACTACTTTACAATACTATTTACTATTGCTGACTCTCAAGTGTTGTGTGTGCATGTCTATAAAAGTATGAACTCATTTGTTTTTTTGTGATCATTTTGCATGGACAGGGACATAATTAGCCATAATTATAAATGTTTTCAGTCACATATTTTCATTATGTGGATAGTGCTGTGGACAGGAAGTTAATGCCTAAAATGAAGTGCACTTACTGTCCACGGATCTTGGACACATGCTCCGAGATGCAGGAGTGGATGTCGCAGTTCTTCCTGTAGACGTCGGCCAGCAGCTCGCCGAAGTAACGCGTGTCCATCTTGGTCGGCGGAGGCACTTCTTTCACCTCGGTCTTCACCTCCACCCTGGAGATCTTCTCTACCGGCTTCTGCTGGATGATGTTGACAATCTCCACCTCTTCCACCTCCACTGACTCCTCTTCCTCCTGGAGGGAACAGGCCAGAGACAGATTATTAACCACAGTGTGTTTACGCGTTGATCTGGAAAGGCTGAAAACAAAGGAAATGCAAAAAAGATGCAGTGGCAAAGGTCACATACTTACTAGTGACACATTAACAGATTAGCTCAAACTGACTGAATGGTGCAGAAGTCAAACCTTCACCCTGTAATGTTTTCTTTTGCACACAGATTCCTAGTTGATTTACAAAAAGTCACTTATACGTCAGTATTATGATCTGATATTCCATCATAATTAGACTGATACTGTAAATACTACAAGAAATGAACTTTTGTCCAACAAGTAAATCCCCTCTTTAGCATGCTGCAAAACAGCTGCCTACAGGGATCATCCTTCAAAAGATAATCTGAGAAGCAGACTGAGTGGCACCTGCAAACAATTACAAATGGTTATCTGCATAACAATGGTTATCTGCATAACAATCAAGAAATGTAGGTCTCAGGTGTTAACATGTTTCACACCAAGGTATTCCACTGTTTTAATGTGCTTCACATTTTTTTCGTCCATTCTAGGCTTCTATGGTCCATCGTTTTACTACCATATTAAAATTATACATCCATTATAACTACCATCCTTTGCAGAGTCGCAGAGGACTGGAGCCAAGACAATGGCCAAGAGCTGGAGTACATCCTGGGCAAGTTGTCCGCTCATCCAGGGCTGACCAATTAATCTGCATGTCTTAAGACTGTGGGAGGAACTACACTAAAATGGAATAGCAAGGTTGCAGTACGCTACAATGCAAATGAAATGTTTTTTTATTTTTTGATTTCTGAGCAGGATCATTTTTATAACATAGAGAAATGAATGGGATGTTTGACATTTTAGAACCTGAAACATTATCATCGCATACTTTATGAGGGGGAGTTGAAACAGGAAAGGGAAACTACCAAGCCAAAGGTTTGGAGCACATTATTGCATAGCATTAACACTGTCCTAAAGGGAACTGAGGGGCCCAAAAAAACAGAAAAAACAGGCTGAGAACGAAAGTAAAGAAAAATATATGTGCAGCTGTGTCGACATATGTTATGTATATATCGATAATTTGGTGGTTGATCACCTCTAATAGGCTCATTTATTATTAACTCGTGGTCACAGGATCGCTACCTGCATGCCGGGCAGTCCACGCTGCAGCTACACGTGATGTAAGCCACACACACACCCATCACCTCCGTTTATCTACATGTAGCAACAGAGTCGAGTCAAACAGTTGTTGCATAACCTGTTATCTATCTGAGCTGCATGTTGTGTTTACTCTTCACACAGAAAGCGCTTTCACTCTCTGCAAACACCTGTCTGTCAAACACTGTGTTTGCTCACGCCGGACAGACTGGTGGTCCACACCGACATAATAGTGTTTGTCTTGCCTTTGTGTTTCAACCTCATATCTTCTATGTTTAAGTCCTTTGATGAAAAACTGGTTGTTAGAATGCATTTTACACTGAAAGTATTCCACCAGACCTTGAAGCCACATACAGATAATGAATAAATGAAGTTTGGCGCTTTTTTCTGTGAGAGACAGGTTGGTTGTTTTTTTTTTGTTTTTTTTGACAGGCATGTGTTTGTTAACTTACAATTTTGTCCTAATTTAACCTCACATCTGAAGGACAAAAATGTATCTATGGGTGTATCTGTTTTTCTAGCACAGCATGCAACAAGTCGGGCCCTCGTCTTTACCTGCTCTTCCACATGCATTCATTAGTGTTGGTGGACAAGTTTTTAATGTGACAGTTTAAATATAATAGTGGCTTTCCTGTACTTGTCTGGCTTGATGTAAAGTACATTAGCGAAACCCTAGCCAAAAAGCTAGCAAACAGTTTATGTAGATTAGCAAAATGCTAGATAACTAGCTAGCTGACGATTGATGCTGTTTAGCGAGTTAGTTGGCTTGCGTCTTGCTAACATGTTTGCTTATCTAAGATATAAGACTCTTCAAAATGTTTATTATTATTATTATTATTATTATTATTAATTATTTATTTATTCATTTATTATTTTTTTCAGCATACACAAGCCTAGCACCTAGCATATCTAAGAAACAGGAATGAATAACGGGGAACCGATGTCCTGACAGCTAGGTGCCAAGCTTGCTCAACTGCTATTGGTCTTTTGTTGTAGAAATTTAGAAAATTGTAGAGATTTGGGGAAATAAATAAATCAACATTTTAAATCCTGCATTATGTGCACAAAATATATATAGAGTATGAGCAGGGTTGTGCAGTATTCCTGAAAAGAACATCCACGCTAAGGAGGTTCAGGTTTCAGGTTTATCTTGATTGAAAACAATCAGACCGAAGGAAAGCGACATATCAAGATGTATTTGCATAACATACAGTGTCAGGAGTTGTCTGATGTAATGCCTTCTTAGGTATCCAAATTGTGGTTGTGCAGAGCAGTCCAGCCAGATTCCACATAAGCCCGGGGGAAGATTAAGAGCCAGAATTTCCCAGCATGTAAAGTTTACACTATTGTGCCATTGGAGAGACACCAAGACCCACAGGGAGCCCTGCAGCACATCAATATCATGTTCAGTTTCTGTCTGACATGCGCTTATTCCACTGTGGGGTCATTTTTTGAGGTTGTGGTGATGTTTTGGGTTGTATTAGGTTCTGGTGTAAACTGGTAGTTCAGAGTATCAGTGGTAGGTAGAGTATCTGTGGTTTTAAAATGTTTCCAAGTGGCCTTTTGCACTTCCTATAGCCACCACCCACGCAGCAAAACCAGTGGGAGAAAGGCCAAAAAATACTGTCATCATTAGAAGGAAACACTGAGAAAGGGAACTGAGTTTTAACAGTTTCATTTTGGAAAAAAGAAACTCTATAGACAGGAAGAACAACACAGGCAGCGAGGAGGCTAAAAGGACTGAAAGATCACAGGTTTGATTTCACTGAACTCCAAACAACCTGTCCTGAACCGACTCTAACACAGGCTGACAGGAATTTGACTCCTGCTGCGAACCCAGTGTGTTGTTCGGGACAAAAATAAATATAACAAGTTTTTTTTTGGTTTTTTTTTTGGACTTTGTGCCTCTTCTGAAATCTGAAGTTGGTCAACCATAACTAAACACAGTCAAGTGCCAAACTCAATAAAAACTGTGGGCCTGGCACAAACATCTCTCAAAAGGCCTACTTATCTCAATGCTATCTTTCATTTTGTAGTGTAGTGTAAAAACCTCTGTCATATTGTCTTAATAGTCCCTACACACGTAAGAAAGACATACACATGACTACGCTATAAAACAAACACCTGTAAAAGGAGTGTAGGTATATGATCCGTGTGATTACATGGTAGTGGGTGTGTCACGGTGCCGCAGGGCTGTGGCTGTTAGGGTAACATGCCTGTCATTCTTGCAGAGAAAGGGAGAGGAGACGACAGAGGAACGTGAACCAGTCTGGACACAAAACAAGACGGAGCTCAGCTCATTATCGCAACACATATCAGTAGACATACGTCCTCCACATGATGTAATGTTGCTTAATTTAGTGACATTTATCCCAACAAGAAGTACTGGAAATATGAGAATGAGTTTAATCCACTCCTACGATTACCTACAGTATGTCTCAAGTTTACAGTCAATAGCCCTGAAATTAATTTCTTTCACACTTTTCCAATGTGCATCAAAATGCATTGGAAGCACAGCTACACAGCCCGCTCTGCACCAAAGTGGATGGACAAATTGAACCAAATCACCAATAAAGAGCTGTGTTCTATGTTTAATGACGAAAAACTTCCCCAACAAAATCATAATAATGAGAATCACTGACTTGAAGTACACAGAAGTCGTACAGCTGTAAGGCTGACACAGTTATGTTACCGTCGTCCTTGATGTTGTTTGTGTTGTTGTTTTTCGTGGTGGGGATGGCGGTGTTCATTTGCAGGGTTCACAAAAATGCCTTAGGTCGACTCTGACAGAGTTTAATATGCAGCTAAACTGCAGGTGCTAAATTCCACTGCAGACTTGAGCTCATACCGCCGTGTAGAATGTGTGGGAAGATAACAACAACCTTATGATGATAGGTTACTGGGTTAGAATTGCAGCAGAGGAGTGTGTATGTGCATGTGTGTGTGTGTGTGTGGTGGGGGGTCTATGTAAGGCAGACTGACCTAGAAGTGTGTGAGAGCACAGGGAGAACAGAGTAGCCATTGGTCAAAGGGAGCACACAAAAAAAACACTTGAATCTTTTTGGGTCATTTCTGTCCGGTTGACTCTTAAAGACCTCATTTTTTTTAAACGTGAAAAAAATGTGCTGGTTTTCTACAAATAAGTGTTTGTATCTTAAAACTATAAGAGCAAAGTCAGTCACTCCGTATAATAATATGAATAATAATGAATAAATAATAATGAATAATAATAATGAAAAATAAGCTTTTTTTCAGAACGTGTAAAAACAAGTATTTGAAAAATTGTCTGTCACTCCCTACTTTCAAATGTGAGACCTTGCTGATTTTCTTATATACATCGTTTTCACAACATAATGCTTGTGAAAATAATATGAGGTTGTTAAATGACTTGTTATTTGGGTTTTCCACATGTGTTTTTATTTTAAAGCCTAAAAATATGTCGACATATTCAAGTTAGTAGATTACATCATCATCTTTATGCATTATAGGGTTGTGTATATGTTGTCAGGCATAGATACGTTTACTGCATGCTCCAATTATGTCTGTGTGTCTCTCTTTCTAAGTTTTGCTGTCCGCCTTACATCTCCCTTTAAATGTAATGAAACTGAGTTTTACTCCTACAAGCTGTGAAAGGAGCGCCCCAAAAAGAGCAAGAAACCCAATACTCAAGCTCAATACATCATCGGCTCACCTCTTCACCATGTCAGGCTCTCTGGTGTGTGTATGTGTGTGTATGTGTGGTGATGTAGGTCAGTGTGTGAGCCAGCCTCTCAGGACTCTGTGTGACTGAGTAACACTAGAGGTTGTTGTTGGAGAGAGACAAGAGTCACTTTACCACACAGGCTCTTTGTGCGAGTCTCTGTGTGTCTTTGTGCGGCTGCACTGCTAAACATCGCCTCATCATTGAGCTATTTTGTTGCGCAGTTCAGCTCGTCAGTGCAGTAAGAATATTTCGACCTGAACCGACTCTATCTCTGTTTTCCAACTTAATTGTTGGAAACTCAGTTGTTATGCACCACAACGTTTGTTGCTGCATATTTTTTTTTACTTTACTACAAAGCAAAGCCATTTCAATCCTCATCACGGCTGGATGTGATCCAGAAGTCACCGTAGCAACAAAATTCATCACTGAAAAACATCAGGTGGGAGTGGTTCTGTGACTGATGTGACTGCAGGTGGAGGTGTTAACAAAGAGCTCATCATGTACGACTGTTTATACACACACAGACAGACTGTTCTTAAATTCATCACCAAATAGCTTATGCTCCAAAGTTTTTTTTTGTTGTGTTGCATTGTGTTCATTTTTTGGCTTTTGTAGTATTTTTGCAGGTGGATTGGGGAAGCATCAGCAGTATGGCTAAAGTTTTTCCGGATCAACAAGTCAATCCAGATTGTAAGAAAAAAGAAAAGAATGAGATTACGCATCAGGTGAGGAGTTCGGACATCCAGAGGGATCTTGGGGCAGAGCCGCTACTCCTTTGCATCAAAAGGAAGCAACTGAGGAGTTTCGGGCATCCAATTGGGATCCTCCTGGGGGGCTTCTTTTGGAGGTACTCTCTGAAGGGATTACCCCAGAAGGAGCTGTAAAACATTTCTGGAAAGGGGGGCATCTGGAATACCTTGCATAGCCTGCAGCCACTGCAATCCGATCCCAAATACGCAGAAGAAAATGGATGAATGATGAAGTCATTTTGGCTTTTTCTTCGATCAACAAACTGCTCCTCGCAACAGCTACCGCAGCTTCTGTGAGAATACACTGACAAGACAGAGTCATTCCCTATGGCTCAGTTTTAGTGAATATAACATCACCATCTTTATCAGGCGTGACTTTCACAATCAACCACCACATCAAGATTAGTAATCCACTAGAGACAAAACAAATTTCTTAACGTTTTCCAAAGAAACCAGCTCTACACCCACATGTTGTTTGTATCTGCACAAAGCAATTGCCCCAAGAGGGTATAACTCAGTTTTGTGAATGTTTATCGGCAGCAGACAGAAGAGCAGATGGAGCACAGATGTGATAAGCTAAAAATACACAGGCGACTTTGAGCTGTATGAATTCCATTTTAAACGCATCAGTCAACCCAGTCAACAGCGTACGAACACGTCAAGATGATTCTGCTTTAAAAAAGGTGTCATTAACGTCAACTAGGTGCCTGTAAGCCACATCTCAGGGCCACAAACAAACACGAGATGCAAGCTGACTTTAAGGGAAAAGCATGGTCGCAAACCTGTGAATTTTGTTCACACAGTAAAAAAAAAAAAAAAGGTGGGTTGCGAGGCTTTAAATTCCTGTTGGCAGAACATTTTTTTGCTTTTACAACAGCCTTAAAGCTACAAATCAACCCCTGACAGATGCATCAGGAGAGAAAACGTTATTTATGGCCATTTAATTAAAGCTGGAGATGCATATACAGATACTGAAGAGGCTTTCTCATCGTAAACACTAAAAAGATGACGTACTGTTTAGTGTTTCTTTCCTCACCACAACGCAGCTGTCTCCTTCACTGTCCTATAATTAAATATGGATTCTTCACATATCCCACAGTGGTGAGAAAAGCCTCCTAAAAAGTAGCTGAGCACCGACAAAAAAAAATCTTTTAACGCTCAAGTTCATCCTTCAGATACAGTTTGTCATACTCCCATAATCCCTGAATCAGTTTTAATCTGGGTACAACTGCCGCAAAGTCATTCTGGCTGTTAGACGAGCAGGTTTCATCTTCATGGCAGCAAACATGTCAGTCAGCAGCCATCCTGCTTAATCACACTTGAACCTCATTCTGTTCAAGACCTTTCATTCAACTCTTCTCTCATCGGAGTATGGTGGTTTTGACCTTTGACCTACTTGAAGCTAAATGTTTACACACTGTCAAATAGACGTTCATTCCTGCTGGTGGCGCTCTGGATAAGAAGAGAGTAGACATGTAAAATGTGTCTGAGCCAGTCAAAGTATATTTAAGTATAAACAAAAAAATGTATTTAAAGTATTAAATGCAGAGAAACTGTAACTGTTACACTGTTCAGTACAATTTTATTTATAAAGCGCCAAATCAGAACTTAACTTAATAACTTCATAATAATAATCTTATTTCCAGAGACCCAACAATTCCCACTATGGGCAAGCACTTGGCATCACTGGCGAGGAGAAACTTCCTCTACTCTACTATTATATATGCTATCATTATAATAGTATGACTCATGCATTCATGTCAAAGCAGGATCTCACTGTTGGAGCTTGTTGAGGTGGAGCTCACTTTGAACTCCAGCTAATGATTTTTTCCGTTTTGGATTCATGCACTGATGACAATATGATACTTGATACCTCTTTCTATACCACAGAGGCAAAAAAGCCTTAGGCACACAAAACAGCAAAAAATTAACAACCTGCATGCTAGTAGTAAATAACATTATTATCATTATCATTATTATTATTATTATTAGTAGTAGTAGTAGTAGTAGTAGTAGTAGTAGTAGTAGTAGTAGTAGTAGTAAATCCTTTACTGAACACAACTGATAATTTCAGTAATAAAGTCTGCTTCACAAACCAGCTGCTGATTATGGAAGAGAAAGAAACAATCCATTTGAAAGTGAAAGTAAATGTATATACATATATTTTTTTTTCACTGTATGCTCTAGCATACATGACTGAAACAGTCGTTGCTTATGGAGGCCAATAAAAGCAGCAAACCACGCTGAGCCTCGGGATATTCATCTTAATGTGTGAAATCCATATTTTACTGACCCGGAATGAACAAATAAACCTGTCTCTGTCAGGTGATTCATATCCTAACATATACAGCTGTAGTGCTTGTACCGACTGACAGACTGTAAACCTCAGTTTATAGCTTCAAGTAGAACTATAAGGAATGTGTCCTCCACCGAATGTGACCGTTTAGAGAGTCGTCCCTCGTGTGTGTGTGTGTGTGTGTGTGAGAAGGTCAATTATTTTACTGTAGTCAAAATGTTCTTTGATCTTTATCGCTGTGGGCTTCTGCTACAACTCTGAACTACAAAAACACACCAAGTTCGAGCTTGAGAAGAAACGGTTTATCAAAAGCTGGTTTTGTTACCACACCTTCCACTCTGACTGTAATTTGCCGATCCTCCTTGATAATCAATCATGTTATGTTGGTTTTGTCATTGCTGTCAAAAGACCATAAAAAGAGACTTGATTATAGCCATAACAAGATGTAAACAATGCGCTGGTGTTGTCACATTGTTGTGATACCGCAAGAGGAATCTTAATTCATAATTTGGAATTCTTTCACTGCACTTCGCTGATTTCCATATGTGTAAGACATTTATTTCGTTTATTTATTCATGAATGAAAGTCATTGTTTCTCCATGTTCATGTATTTATCATGTCGACATTGAGAGGATGCAAAATCCAACAACATGCCCCCTAAAAACATTTATGCCTGAGTTCATAGGCATCTGTCTAAATCCCCTTGTGTTTGTCTTGGTGTGTGTTACATAACATGAATTCTTTCTTCTCTTGATGTATATTTGCACTTAGTTCTTAAATTTCCTTGTGAAAATTAATTTGGTGGTACATTTGAGTTAATAGTGATTACTGTTAAGTGCGTCATCCCTAGTAGTTTGTCTTCAGGCTGAGTGAGAATCTGTCACAACAGACGTCAAACATTAGAGCCTCGCTGACACTTAACACGTCAGCCTCCACTGAGGCGATTTTTTTAGTTTTCACATTGAGCTAGAGGAACAGTATGACTAAAAACATAAACCAAATCACAAACAGGCTGGGAAATATGTCTTTCTGTTCCTGTAGGAAAGCACAGAAGGGTGTGGTCTTATCACCAAATAATAAAACCCTCTAACGAAAGTCTTGTTGAGAGAAGCGGGCTTACAGATTACAGATTACCATCTAAAGCCTTGACACAAGAAGACTGAAGACATACTGAGCGAGTTGAAGTGAGAACAGATTAGAGGCTGTGGTGACTCCAGCACACACTCCTGCAGATGATGTCAGGGTCAAACTGAAAAACCTAAGACTCTTAGACTCTGTCTAAGACTTCACTTCTCAAAGTTTTTCTTTAAAGGTTTGATTCTCAGAGAAAAAAGGATGAAGAAGGAATGGAATTAGATGAAGGGTTAATGGAATTAATCCTTAGTCTTATTTGTTGCATTTTTATTATGGACTTTTGTACTGAGCCTATTGTTGAAAATGTGTTTTAATGTCTTATCTTGTTGGTTTATGGTGCATTGCTGCCAAAAGATTTTCCTGTTTTAGTACAATAAAGAGATGAACTGAACAAACATGAACAGACTTGAACTATGCAACCAGTCAAGAGGCAAAAAGTTCAGTCACAGAAAGAAGCTTTGTAAATGACGAATGGGACAGGCTGCTAAAATGATTAATGATGATCATAAAATAAAAATGGCAAATATTAGCTGGCTCCAGCCTCTGAACTGTGCTAATTTTCTGCTATCCTCTGATTTCAAACTGCCAAATGTTAGATTTTCAGGACATGGACATTTGGTCTGCTAACAAAAAGCTGCATGAAAGTGTCACCTTGAGCTCTAGGTGATTATCAGAGAGAGGTCTGGAGATGGAAGGTCTTTTAAGTATTTTTTTTTTATTTATTGCTTTCAACAATGGACTACAGATAAGAAGACTGTCCTCATAATAAATAATCATTAGTGAAGTAGTAAGATTATACACATGACAAGACAGACAGCATCAAAGTGCCGTCAACGGTCTAAGTCAGAGAGCCTCCCTGTTTTGACAACAGCCATATACATGACACTGCAGGTTCAAATCTAAAGGAATGCACCCACCCACAGCAGAGGCCTCTGGGAAGTGGCTGCACACACCCCAATTTAACACCCGTCGTGAATGGTTTGTCAGTGTTGCAACAGTTTAAGGTCCTGTGATTATGAACAAAGTGCTGTTGTAACAGAGTAAATGTGGAAGCAGGGCGTAGCTGCATGTACGTGCAGTAAATCTCCAGAGCAGAGAAGGTTTTCTTTTTTTTTTTTTTCCTCAAGAAAGACACTTGCTCTTCTTGTGCTACTGTGCTTTCACACACTGACATGTTCCCATGTTGGGGTTGAATGCTTATGGGTGTGTCTGCACAGAACCAACAGATGGACTCCACGCCCCCCTCTAAATTTTCTCCTTTTTTTCTTTTTATTCCCACCACATTCATTCAGCCGCAAAAAATGCACTTCAAATTGTGATTCGTTTGAAGAGTCGGCACAAGGGCAGAAACTACACCGTGACTCAGAGTCCCAGGAAGCCCAGGACGCACCTTTTTGTTCATTTGCAGGTTGAGACGGTTAAACGTCTTATCTAATCTATTCAACATGACGTCTTATGACGCAGAAAACTACAGTGAACATCTGTAGGTCAGAAACATCTCAAGCTGAACCGTGGTTTTTGGACATCTAGGTTACATACACACAGTCCACTTAGTCCGCAGTGTAGTCAAATGCAAGTGTTCTGTCATAAAGCTGACTTATCATGCTGTAATATTCTGTTTTTTCTGACAATATCACCAAAAACTGATTGAGAACTTTGAAAAAGAATTTACAGCTGAGCTGTTGAACTGAATTGCAACAGACTATAAAGGTGTTTGTTATAAGTTGCCAGTGGGTGTGTAACCAGGGCTGAACTGAAATACTTTTTGGTAACACCCAAAATGTTTCTATTGCATCAAGAATCAAAACTGTCACAATTACAGGTTCACCTTTTCTTGTTCTTTTTAGGTTCCAAGGTCCCAACTACATGTTAAAAATTAAATGTAAGGGTGGGAACTGATTAGATTTTATTGATACCAATGCCACCGTCATTCTTCTGATTATCGGTATGATTCTTTATAGATTCCCTGAAAAAACAGAAGGTCTAAACAGGTTTTCAGCGTCAACACGACTGTTTTATTGTCTCTGAGTCAGAACACAGAGTACAAACGAAGCACGCATGTCATTCCTGTGTAAAAGCTTCTTATTTTCCCTCCCTGTGCAGCAAGCGGGAAATAGTTTTGCTGGTTTGGGAGCCAATGGGCGAGTCAAGCTGGCTATAGCCTGAGAGCTAGCTGTAACAACAGTACACCTGTCATCATCTAAAAAGAAAAAAATATGCTAGGCATGACTGCGTGGTGCTAATGTTGCTATAACATGATATTTACCCATGCTAACGAACACGTGGCTTGGTTGGCAAGTAGTGGAACTCTCGCAAGTGGCAAAATAAAAGAAACCGATGAGCTTGGAGGCATTCAACTCAGATGGATCGGACAATTTTTATGTAAAAACTCACTTTTGAACCAACCGGAGGACATTTTTAACCTCCCAAATGCTTAGTGGGGTAATTTTTGTACCTCAAGCACATCAAATATGTTGAAACTTTCATTGTCAACTTTCACAGCCACTACCTGCACGAAAGACAGGATCTGAATACCTAAATCAGTTCTCAAACGTATATGAACTAGAAGTGACTGTTAATTGCTGAACACTGCATTTAGCTGTCTGTCAGTTGCATTTTTCACCCTTCAGTAGTCACTGCATACCTGCCGGATTAAACTGCAGTACAGATGTAAGGCTTCTCTCTCAGTTTCTCTTATCAATCTGAGTTGATGTTTTTAGAGAGTGGGATTACCTGGAACTTGTCACGACAGGATACAGACACATTTGCTAAGAGTATGTTGTATTTGCAACAGTCACCGCCCTTAAGTGTCTGTCACGGGGGTTTCTTCAGTCAGTTTTTGTTGAGATTGAGATGGTTCATTTGCATTAACACAAAGTGAATGAGAAAAATCTGAACTAAACCAAACTAAGGCAAAACTTTTGCTCCAGTTGGTCTACACTGGGTGCAGGACATACTTGTGTGGTTGCCAGGCCTCTGCTGTACTGGGGGGTTTTACTAATAAGAAGGCTTTGAGGTAAATTTCTGGTTGTGTGTGTATAATGTTTGTGTGTGAGTTTGTGTGCTTGCCTCCTCCTCAGCACTTGGCTCGGGGCTCTTCACAGGGCTGGACGACTGACTGAACACCGATGACTGAGACTGCCCGCTGATGCTCTGAAATAAACAAAGGATGAAGAGAAAAAGCAGAGACGGTCAGGCATGAAATAATAAACCTGAGTCCTTGGACCACTAGACACATGATACATGGCTTTACACATTAAAAAGTCTTTACTGCCTTGGAAAATTAATGGATTGGAACTATTTGCACTTTTAATTCAAGTGCAAATACTGTTTTTGCCCCCTACAAAGAAATTTAAGGCAAGCAAATATCCCAAATATAAGCATGCAAAGAATCATTTATACACTTCAAACAATCTAAAAAACAAATATGCCATTGTTAAAAAGAGTTGAAATACACAAGCAATGACACTGGCCAATATAAAACACCACAAAGTGTTAGAAGAGAAATTTAGTTTATATACAAGCTAAAATTTCCTGCATTGTGTCTGTTGGCCCATTGAGCAAAAGCTGACTCTGTGATTCCTTCTGTTTCAGACTTGCAGGGTATCATGTAGGGTAGAGGTGGAAATGAGATTAATTACTACAGATTTGGTGACGATGTTAATTCAGAAACAGCTGTAAAAACGTGTTTCCCTGATAAATCAGCTGAGTGGAGACACTGTAAAGGTAGAGTCCTTTTAAAAATGCATTATGTAAGATGAGACCGCTGACGCTCTTAAGTGACACAATGACATCAAATATGGACTCCAACTGAATGAAAATGCAGACTCAACTCACTCTAACTGTTTTGTTGCCACGGTTGTAGAGTTGTCTCTTCAGACTTTAGTCCTAAAATGAGGACTTAAGAATTCACTTGAAAAGATAAAAGCAAATGCATGTTTTGAAGTTTTGACCTGGTGAAATTCCAGAGCAACAAGAAATAAATACGATGAGGGACAGGCAGGCCTCTGAGACTTCAATCTGGACTTGTATTTTGCTCTTGGAGACCTGCCTTGGATTTGTCATGAATGACTTGAGACTTGACAAAGACTTGTCTTGACTCACTCAAGACTTGACCTAAGACTTTCTCAACTAGATTTAAAAATTAGATCTGCACTAGTCTTGGATGACCCAATACTTGATCTTGAACCTAAAGGAGTTCCAGTTGTTTCTGATTCTACCTTAAAGCACCACATGGAAGCACAACAAGACTTCAATGAATGTTACTGTCACCACCTCCAAAGTTCAGATCTGTTTAACATTTGTCTCCTGGTTCTCATCTATTCATGATCACACAAAGAAACTCTCAATGCAGTGTGCCAGTATTAGGTACCAAGTTTGACTTGTACTAAGCTGTCTTTGTCTTTGTCACCAAACTGATTTCTGGCACAACTCCTGACTGCTGAATTTTGATTGTAAAGCTCA
The DNA here is from genome assembly GCA_028641955.1 of Protonibea diacanthus. Classification (NCBI taxonomy): domain Eukaryota; kingdom Metazoa; phylum Chordata; class Actinopteri; family Sciaenidae; genus Protonibea; species Protonibea diacanthus. The sequence goes on from CM053990.1 coordinate 16,104,084, forward strand.
AATACCAGCACTGAACATACTGTGAAAACAACAGACCTCATGAGTACCAACAGCTGCCAATGGGAACAAAGCTGTCCATAGCAAATACAAAAGTATTTTTTGCCCTGTTCTACATTTGTGCCTTAAACTTTGCGCAATTTAGAGTGGTACTACTTTCTGATAGATAAAGAGGATGTTTGTACTTGTCCTGGTGCTCTGATGTCACTCAGAAGGCATTAACAAAAAAAAAAAAAAACTGAATCAGAGCCAATAACAGCCAAAATAAAATTCACATGATGTAAGATAATATGAGTATTAGCCAAGCCAGAATTACAGCACCACTCTCCTGAATCTTGGAGATTCAGGTGAGATTCAGGAGATAGATTGGAGATTCTACACCCTTGATTTGGACTTGTTTTAAAGGATGTGAGACTTCACTTTGCCTTGTATTGAATAACTAGACACAGCTTCAACCTGTCTTAAATAACTTGAGACTCGACTTGTACTTGTCTTCAATAATGAGACTTAGACTTTGAATTGTCTTCAGTAACTTGAGACTCCACTTGGACTTGACTTAGACAACTTCAGACCTAACTTGGACTTGTTTTGACATTACACTCGACTTTGACTTGTCTTGAACAACAAGACTTGACTTTGACTTATCCTGAATAACCTGAGACTCAATTTAGATTAGTTTTGGATAACTTCAGACTTGACTTGATTTTGACTTGTCTCAAATGACGAGGCTTGACTTTGACTTGTCTTAAATAATCTGAGAGCTAACTTGGACTTTGAATGTCTATTGTAGATTCTATAAAAATAACATAGACTCTCCAACCAATCAGAATGAAGAATTCTCACAGGGCATGGTACAATTTTCAACAGTAGGAAACAACTACTACTACTACTACTAAATAAATCAGGGGGATTTTGTGTCCCAAGGACGCTGCTGTCTAACCTCTGATCAGTGCAATCTGATTCAGCAGAGGTGATCCAACCAGGTGTAAGAATGTGTTTGTCTTCAAATGTAAGGGTGTGCCATGTCAGCAGAGTCAGAGGGTGTGGCACCACTTTCCTATCAAACATGCCATGAGAATTAATCTCAAGAGTGCAGTGACTCAAACAGCAGAATGAATATGAATTTACAAACCAGGACAACAAGCAGCCAAAAGTAAAATCCAGAGGGAATCCAGACATAGAAAGAAAGAGATCAAATAAAGCCAGAGGCTAACAGAAAGAGGAAGGGAATGTTTTTATCAATGAGGCAGAGGAGAGCAGATATTATTCAAATGTTTTCAGACTACAGCAGAGACAGTGAGTAAACCATCCCAAGGGCAAAGGCCAAATCATTCAGGAAGTGATAATTTATCGGAGCAGGGAAGAGTTTTCTGGTGGGACAAGGCACCCTACTGTATAAAAAAGTAATCAATGAGAAGGAAGCGTCAGATAAGCCAGAAATGTGAGCGAGCTTGTTAACAGGTGACAAATTCCTGTAGCTGCAGCACAGTTTGGATTGATCAACAATTAAAAATTTTCCACATCCTATCTTGGCTAATAAGTTAGTCAACTGGAAACAGGGCAGAAACAGTAAGAGTTTCACAATCCTTCCATGAATTTGAGCAGATAATACTCACTCCATTAAAACACTTCTGGAGGCGAAATGATGGCGAAAACTTCAGAAGACAACACCTTAATTAATGAAAATCAAATGTGAAAACCATGACGGTACTTTAGCTTAAGTAACCAAAACGTTGCATCGCTGAAAGCAAAACAAATTTTTTTACGTAACAAAAAAGCTTAGCATGTCAACTAAATGTTTACTGTATAATATATATGGTGTCTAAATAAGCAAGACATTTCCTTAAGAAAACATAGTGATGATAACAGCTAGCTTGACAGCTGTAAACAACAACAGTCATGTTAAGGTTTGATGCCTAGCCTTAACTATAGATCAGTGTTGTGTTTTTTGGTTTGTTTTTAAGCGTTGCATCATTTTCTCGATGAATCAATTTGTCTAAGATTTCAGAAAATAATCAAAAATCCCTGTTATTATTTGCTACAAATGACTTGTTTTGTCCATACAACAGTCAAAACCCCCAAAATATTCTTTCTTCTATCATATATGACACAGAAAAGCATAAAATCCTGACATTTCAGAATCTGGAACCAGCGAATGTTTACAAAAATGACTGAAACAACTTTTAGAACAGGAGGGCCATAAGGTCTCGACAAATAGCCAATCAGATTGAAAAGATGCAAACTATTGTTAAGTGAAATATCATTCCTTCACCACCAACAGCCGCAACATCAGCTCAGCCTCCTCCTGTCCATCACATTCACCTACTTATTTCTGATCACAGGCTGTGAAAATTCAAAGCACGGTGTCAGAATTAATAAGTCATCGCTATGTGGTAAACATGCTTACACTGCTTCTGACAGCTGCAAAGTGGCTCATTCTGTTTACATGAAGCCTGTCTGGATTGATGCTCGTTACCAGCTATTTATTTGGATGTTCTTGTATCTCTAAGAAAGACCTCACATAGCTGATATTTCAGAGACTGGAATGTGTTTTCACAACTCCTCAACAAACGCTGCCCAGTAAATCAATTTAAGTCCACATTCATGAAGTTTAAACGCTCACGCATCTAGCAAGAGAATGATCCAGTAAGAAAAGGAGGCGTTCGTACATAAAAACATGAAAGAGATCAACCAGAAATGTAAAGTACAGACTTTTATTTCTTAAAATAATCAGAATGAACATAAAACTGTGATGTTGTCTTCAAATATCACTGCAAGTTTTATTTGTTTGGTTATTCAACTCTTGCATTGGTGAGTATTTATATTTAAGGGTGTGTCACATTCTGCTTAGTACCATCAAAATTTTTGTTCCAGCCTTCCTTACAACAGCTATGGTTTTAAGGTTTAGTTGAATTTAAATTAGTTGATTAAATTTAACAGATATCACCATGAAGCATCCCCATTGGTTATTTACATTAAGACAATTATTATTTGTATTGCAAGTTTTCTGAAATCATATGTTTAAATAAATAAGCAAAGAAGTCATCATCTCATTAAAAAACTGGCATACATTTCCGAAACAGAAGTTTGAACATTGGATAAAGCCAAAGCCAGGTTCAAAATTCTTGGAGCATTTTGCTGACATATTAGTGTCAAATGTTTTTACAGAGGAATTTGGATATCTCTTTTTATCACTACATAAATCATACTGCCAACAGCCATTAAGAAATAACTGTCTGCCATGCTTTTAGTAATAACATAAGAGTATAGATAGGAATAAAACTGGAAGGTTTTGGTGTATGTAAGGCTGCTGAAGTAGAGATTTGTGTGTGAGTCTGAGAAAAACTAATTGCTATATAAGATATTGCAGAATTCAGAGGTTTTAAAGAGACTACGGGTGAATACAGTAAAACATTTGAACTCATAGATGTCACTATGAGACTTTCCCAGTTGGTTACTTGCATTAGTTTTACAAGTTTTCCTAAATATTATAAATGTAATAAATGTAAATGAGGCATTGTGTAATGTAAATCTACAGATACAAATAGACCAAATGTAGTAAAATTAACACCTGAATGTGTGTTTGTGACCATGCCTGTAATGTCTCGTCTAACAAGCAGGTTGATCAGAAGGAGCAGCTGAACATGGGGGCTCACCTCGATCGTGCTCTGCTGTTGGAACAGCACGTTAGAGTCCTGGCTGCTGACGCTCAGGTGTTGCAGACCCTGCAGGTACACCGGAGACACCACCTGCTGCATCATAGGCTGCTGCATGACCACGTAAGACTGCTGCTGCACGGTCGGTTGCACCGGGATGTAGGACTGCTGCTGCATCGGGACCAGGTACCGTACCGACTCGTAGCCGTTTAACGCGTACGGCATCGGGGACGGCATCGGGGACACAGACCCGGTCGTGGACACAGACCCGGCCGGGGACACCGGTCGCGCTGAGATCACCGTGTTGGTCACCGTCTCCGGTGAGGACACTTTCACGGTCCGGTAGGTCGTCGTCTTCTGGCTCCTCTGGACAGACATCTCGATGAGTCGGATGAGCTCAGACCCCCTCCAATAAAACCGATAGAAAAACTAATAGAATGGTAGAAGTCTCTCAAAGCGGATAAGTTGGTGCGGGACGAAACCACGCAGGTTCCTCTGGATCTTATTTTTCCTGTTATGTAAGGAGCTGAGCCGCCCCAGTTGAACTTCCTCCTCTGCTGGGCAAACTGGAGAGGAAAGTCCGGTTAGAGGAGTCCGTCCATAGAAAGGGAGATCAAACTAGTGAGGGAGGCGCTCTGCTCCTCTGTATGCAAATACTGCTGCGCGCATCAGCAGGTGGGAGGGCTCAGAGGGAACGCTGGGAGGGAGCTTTACCTGGCTGCTTCGACAAAATGAGCTCACAGTTTCAAATGTGTAACGAGTTTTGGTGTCTATGTGGAGTGTGTAACTCGGTGTCTGTGTGTTTACTCTCCTGACTTTCCTAAGGCATGCAGGTGAAACGCTTTAAATAAAATAAAAGTGTCCTGGTCCTTTAATAAGTGTTTGCGTGTGACCTCCATTGTCATTTGCTGTCAGATAGGGCAGGTGAAGCAAAGGTAAGAGCCATCAACTGGCTGACGAGCTGAATGTGTTTTTACTGCAGATTCGACACCTCGGCCTCATTCAGGACGGAAACAAGTCCGCATACAGACTGGAGGTTGAACGGTTGGTCTGCTGGTGTGGTCAGAGCAACCTGGAGCTGATTTATTTTTTATACACTAAGAGAAAGTGTAACACATACCTGAATCTGAATCTGAGTCAGCCGCTAGATGGAGACAAACATCCACTACTGATAAAGTGCCCTGATACTGAGTACAGGTGTAGTCAAAGTTAACGTCACAACAACCGGTACACCTGTTTGGAAAATGAATGATTTCTCACTAAAAAAAATAACCTGCTGGTTAGTGGGTTAGTGCCCGCTGAATTAAATATCGACTCAAAACACTGTTCACCGTGTTTTGTGTGAGGGTCGGTATTTCAGGGTTAGGGTTAGGTTTTTCAGCCGTTACTATAGTAACTACCCGATTTCCTGCTTCCTGTTTGGTGCTAAAGAGAGCGTAAAAGTAAACATCAACCAAACAATGATGCAAAGCAGCTGGCATGTGGTAACACGAAGACACAAAGTAGATATTATTATTATTTATTATTGTTATTATTATTATTAGTAGTAGTAATAGTAGTAGTAGTAGTAGTAGTAGTAGTAGTAGTAGGCTAGTAGTAGTATTCATTGTCTGCAGCCTTTTACAGTTTTTGTAGTTCATTTCTCATTTCTATATAAAATAAGTAGCTTTACTTTTTATATAGTTTTCGTTGCACATGTTTAATTTCTCTAAACATGTTTAATTCTTCTGCACATATTTCATTTCTTGGCACATGTTGAATTTCTTTGCACGTTTTTTTTATTTTTATTTTTTTTTTGGCACTGGGATAATTTAAATCTAGATTTACCTTATAGGATAATTTTAATGTATTTCTGCTGTGTTAATGGTTAATTTTAATGGTTAATGGTTAAATTACTGTTTCTCATGCTGTTACTGGATGCTTGAATTTCCCTTGAACGATTCGTACTGATTAAAATAATGAATTATTTATACTGGCTGACATGACTTTCACGGTTAGTTTATTTTTGTATACTTGATGCTGTTTTATCCATTATGTTATTGTTGTCCAGACACGTGAGCCACCCTGTTCTCGTCACGTGTACTCGTTTTTAAACTGAAGTCTCGCGAGCTAACGGTAATTTAGCATTCCACAGAGAAAGCGTCTTTTATGTATCGGGCACAATAATGGCTGCTATCCAACCACTCTGTTGTTCTCTCCACGTTCCAGTCGACATAGGACGGTCACCGACGTGTCAGTCGTCGTCTTGAAGCCGCCATTACCTCCGGTGAGAGAAAATAAAGCTGTCTACGCTGACGGCGCAGTGTTGTCAGCTTTGTTAGATGCTGTTCGGCGTCTTGTCCTTCAGCCCTGACTGGTTCCGTTATCGTTAGCTGGGAGATACTACGAGCTGCGACCAAACTACAGCCTAAAGATAGACAATTAAACTATTCAACGCTTCTCTGCTGATGTATGTAAATGTAGAAAGTCGACTTCAGGCATTTTGTGAATGTGTAGCAGCCATTATTCAATTCGGGATGAGTTCAAATACACCAAGCAGTTCCTGTTTTTTACAAACAATTGTAGGTTTTAGCTCCTCTGTGTCTCCTCCTTACTTACTCCTACATTCATCAACGCCCTGTGAGAAATGCTCACGAATTAAGGTCCTTATGTGATTCAGATATAAACTGAATTCACCATGTTGTCATGTAGGTTGTACATCATGAATGAAAGGCGTCACACAGCAACAAACCTGTTACATTCACTGTCAAATACCTTAAAATGACGGATGTCTAAAGGGAGTTAGGCGTGTACGTGGCGGTGGCCTTTATCGTGCCACAATTTGGTACATTCATTGTCTGTGAATTTATTATATTTCACTCTCCGATTGTATCAAACGACGAGATTAACAAGGTGATGGTCGCATAGAGGTCGCAGCTTGTTTAGTTCACCAATGCTAAACAGCAAAACATCTTATTTCAGTAATGGTTGTTACCCCTCAGGGATGATGGTGTGTGCATTTCATTTATCTGGTTCGTATGTAAATACATTGAACGTTTAACAAGACACAGTCTTGTTCAGAAATGATTATTTTGAAGTGGTGTCTGTGAGTGATGCTGCGTCTTTGATGCTGCTGCAGGTGTTATGTAATCCAGCCTGTCTGCCATCATCCTCTGGAGTAATCCTGCAGACATCCGCTGCTCATAAAAGGAAACCATTTGGCACACATGTCGTCTTTTTCCTCTTCTTAATGCTAACAATATTCCCCACAACTGGATGTTAGCTTTTTCATATGTGGATGAGACCTGATGAACACAAAACTATAACCCTGCCAACATTCCCAATGCATAGCCTGAGCATTGTTAAAGCCCCCACAATGTAGTTGTAAAGGTCCAGCATGTAAGATTTAGATCATTTATTTACAAGAATGTGTTTCAATATTCATTGGTGTGTTTTCATTAGTGTATAATCACCCAAACATGAGAATCGTTGTGTTTTTGTTGTCTTAAAATGACCCCTTTAGATTTACAGTTCCTCTTTTGTGGAGTCGGCCATGTCGGACTGCTTTTTTTTTTGTACAGTAGCCCAGAACAGACAAACTAAACACTGATCTAGATATGACCTTTTTATTGAGTTTTTCCTACGCCCTTGGAAAAAGAGGGTGAGGCGTGGGAGAGTATTCATTTGGTTGCAATCTGCAACATGACTGCTAGGTGCCACTAAATTCTACACACGGCTCCTTTAAATAATTTGAGTGAGCCTGTCCAAAAAATGTGAATTTGCTGAATTTGGAAAACACCTTTTCAGTTTTGGAAAAATATGTTTTATTTTGACAGATGCAGGAGAAGCTACGAGGGCACTCTACAGTTAAAAATATTTGATTTGATAAACAAAAACTATTAGTTTAAAAGACAAACTGTAAAACGAGTGAGAGCATGTGATTGGATGAGATCGTCTCACAGTAGTTGACCTTTAACCTTTTCTCTTTCTCCCTAGTTCCTTCCCTGACCTGGCTGCTTACCCATAATGCATTGCCAGAGGATTTTGTGTGTCTCAGACAGACCAACGTAATCATTCCTGCTGCCACTCCACCGCCCAGTCCACATCATAGAAACCCAACAGGAAGGTAGAACCCTGTTCACCAACTGTCTTATTTAACTCTATAATATATTTCTTATACATTAAAGCTGTTTTCTGAGGCGTGTACATATTTATTAAAAAATAAATTGTGATTTGCTGTTACAGAGACTCTTTTGCTCTATCGTTTTATGTTAATTATCTCTGAAAGCAGAAACATCTCTCTCTCTTTTTTTTTCTAGTTCCTTTCCTGGTTGATCTTGTTCATTGTCTTACTGAAATCATGTCTGGCTCCGGAGACTTACCGGGTGAGTATTTCTTGCAACAGAACTCATGACTGATTGTTTTGGGTTGGGTCAAACACTACTGATTATGATGCTTGTTATGATGTTTTAAATAATAGCGTGCCCGGTCTTTGTGTCAACAGTTTAAGGAAGGCGATTTTCCTGTTTCAGCACGACAATGCCTCCCAGTACAAAGCCAGGTCCAACAAGTGTTTTTCCAACAGAAACGCTGACTCAGAGCCAGATCTTATCACATAACATCAGTGTCAACCTCACTAATGTTCATGTGGCTGAATGGGAGCAAATCTCTGCTGCTCCAAAATCTGGTGAAAAGCAAGAAACCAGAAGGGTGAAGGCTGAAGGCTGTTTGTAGAAGCAGATTCATTTCCATGGATTAGAAGTGTCATGTTCAGCCGTCCACATGCTTTTCGCCCGGTAGTTCATGAGGTGATGGTTCAGTCTTTACAATCAAAGCTCGCCTCAGGTTTCTCCCTCTTTTTGAGAAATTGATTTCAGTTGCTAGTCAAAGGATTTTCTCTGAATGTGAACTGGAAGGCTGCGTTCTGAACTGATTAACACATACAACACAGGGATTACACAGATTGTTTTGTCTCTCACACCAGATAAATCCGAGTGGACTGCAGTCCCACACAGTCAGATGTGAGTCACAATGAATCACACCACTGTAGGAAAAGCTGCATGAAACTGGAGCTTCCTGCGGTAGCAGCCATTTCACAACCGCAAATCAATGCGTAGTAAAAATGTGTACACCTACTAATGCAGCATGTCTCTCTGCAATATTAATATATAAACCACTTCTGCTCTTCAGGTTTGTTCTCTGCTCGGTTGTAGCAGTGCTGTGTGTGGTTACATGCGTAATAATGTAATGATTTCAAATTTCACAGTAAGGATATGACAAAACAAAATAACCTTCATCCAGATTTTTTACATTATGCATGTCTATGAAAAGAGTATGTGATGTTTACATGCACAAACACAGGAATGGAATACTCACTGACTAGCCTAACAGCGTGGAGCTGAAGGGTGTGTTGGGAGACTTGTGTTAGTTGGGGCAGTTAATGACTGTCCCGTCTAGTGTGTTTGAGTTAATACCCATAATTTGTCAATGTAAGGTTATATCCCACGTAGAAACAATAAACATTTGAGTATTTGTTCCCTTTTTCTACATGAGTCCTGTGTTTTCGCCTACCTCATGTTTTAATGAATTTTTTCATCATCTGTGATGTGAAAACACAAATTTCCACAAAGTCAGGGAAAGCATTCTGCTCCATAACACAGTTATGAAGTACCTGCGCACCACAGAGTGTCTCCTGTCAGCAGTGTCAGCTAAAGAGTCCCAGTGGATGGAAGTAGAGGAAGTTTTACCGCTGTCTAATTCAAAAGTGGTCTAGCTGACTTCACTGAAAAAGGAGCAGAGAGTGAGCGTGTTGCAATGTCTACATCTGTTTTCCACTTCCGTCACAATTAGCTTTGTAGTTTGTGTTCACAGCCTTCTGAATTGCTCTGTGTACAGTGATGCAGCTAAATAAGCAAAGTACCAGTTCCATCATCGATTCTACTTATTGGATTCTCTTTTGACTCCTGAGCAGTTTTCCATGCAGAGGAAAAGTAGGCCTGCACAACTGTTTTATTCTCTCTGATGTCGATGTAGAAACAGAGCAGAAAAAGAGGGAGCTGATGGGTTAGTCGAGTTGGAGATGGCAACAGTATCCCATCATGTGAAAGGGATGAAATGAAAGAATATTTGTACAGCTTTCATTTTCATTTCAGTCTAGGTTTAGCCTTCCTGCATGGCACCAATATTATAATACCAAAGATATTTATCCTTGGTAACGGACATGCTGCTCGGTTGGAAAGCAGTGAGTTTGACGTTATTGTTTTGCAATGTACAACTGTGAAAAAGTATGCCAGCATCAATAAAGGAATTTATAACCTCTGAGACATAAAATTCTGATGGATTAGACAAGTAGCAACCCAATTCTGGATTCCCATCCCCATTGCAGTCACATTAAAGGAGAAGGCTGGTGATATGTCCTTATTGTCAGCAGATTTCATTAAAATTGTTAGTTGCCATGACTTACTTTATATTACTTGAAAAATGCTTTAAGACGTCATTCTGCTCCTTCTCCTTAACTGAAAGGCTCAATAAGAGGAAGTGAAGAGAAAGCTGTTGTTTAGTTGTTTTTGTTGTTTGTGTCTGCAGCCATAGAGGGTTCTGGGATGGGTGGGATGAAGCTTCCCATCGGGATGACCCGGCGAGCTCTTAGCTACGATGATAACTTGGAGGCCCCCATGTCCACGCCCCCCCATGACATCAGCATCAACAACCTGTGGAGACGACCAATCATACCGGAAAGGAAGTTCACACACCTGGCTGAGGTTAGACACACACAGCTGCTTTAATATTAGATTACTCTTATTGTCAGAGGGAGACTGGGATACATTGTGACAATGATGTTGACATGTTTTTTTTTTGTTTGTTTGTTTTGTTTTTTCACCACTAGGAGGATGAGAGTGGAGCTGTGAGCCAGCCTGCAGTGTTTGACAGCGCCCCCAGCAGGTCATCAAGTGTAGTGAAAACCAAAGCCTCCTCCGTCATCATGAATTCTCTCATCACCAGTACGTTTTAAAGCCACGTTTTAAGACCACAGGGTTGAAGTGTTAGTGATATTCAGAAGATAGATTTCAACAATTCTTAAAATTATTTCTTCTTCCTCTCAGAGCAAACTCAGGATAGCGTGTACAAGTTTGAGCAGAGGGCGGGGCTTACCGACGCCAGCTACACGCCCCACAAAGGCCTCACCGCCGAGGAGACAAGACACCACCACCGCATTCCTGAATCCCTCCATGTAAGACACACACTTTAACTTTACAGTTGGTTCTCAGACTTCTCCTGCCGTGACCATTTTCAGAGTGTGAAAAAAAATATCCCTTCCCATAATTTTTATCAATCAGTAACAATGATAGAGGAAGCAACTAATACAAAACAATCCAAGTTGATGGTGTCTTAAAAAGTATTCAAATCGATGCCTTAAAGATCATCTTTTATTTCATCTTTAATTCCATACACTCTGTTTTGTTGTCAAAATCTGGCACCTACAGGGTGGCACCTACACCAGCTATGCAACCTTCCTGCAAGCATTTTCAGTTCAGAAATTTGGGTGTGTTATGCTAGTAACAGCCAATGTAGCCTTGAGACTTTTTTTTTCTCCAGTTTTTAAAATTGTAGTTGTCAGACTAACCCTGAGATTTGACATAGCTCCATCTGGAGCCACAAAAGGGTTAATACAACTTTTTCACATATGCACTCGTACTCCTCAAGACCTGTAAACAGACTTTGTTGTGTAAAAGCTGCGTGAGTTCCCCTTTAAAATTTTATGTGGACTTAACTCACTTTGAGTTTTATGAAAAAAAATTCTCTTTTTTTTTTTTTTTTCTTTTTGTTGTTGCTGTTTAGAAACTGCAGATCCAAAGCATGGAGGCCAGAGAAGAGCGGCAGAACTCGTCCGCCCAGTCCACTCCATCCAACACTCCACACAGCTCCCCAAAACAACAGCGCAGGTACACATCAACACACCAATCTGAGAATCCATCTACCCTGACCACAAAATGGGATAAATCCTGACAAATCAATCTGCTTTACACACTTGTGTGTTTTTGTATAGGGCCTGGTTCAGTAGTACAGGTTCAGAGGTCAGCCTTAGCTCCTCCAACAGCAGTGTGGACATGGTAGATGCACCAGCAGGAGGAATGGGAGGCGCGGTCGAACGGTGGAGCGTGTTTGGACCGCGGCCACTCGTCCAGAAGTCGACCTCTGACCTCGGATCAGACTCTACCACGGCAGGTAAATGACATCACCTCACTGGGCGGCACGATTTCGCAACAAAAAGTGCTTGAACGTTGGTTTGTTGTGTGCGTGAACAAAGCCACACAAAACGCCCCCTTTCGTCTGATGTCCAAAACAGCCACACTATAATTCTCTTTTGTTTTTTTTTAGTTTAGTTCATGGGTAGCCAGCCAAAGTCCCATGGGATCTTTCTGAACAAATAACAAAGAAACCAAACTGAAAACAGACACTTCGATAAAAGCTCAAATAAATTCCTGCGAACACTTCTTGAAAGACTTTCTGTTTGTTCAGGTGTAAACAGAAACTTGGCGAAAGGTGAGCTAGTTTTTTTTTTGTGTGTGTGTCCCATATAAGCAAAAGTTGCATCCACAATTTGGGTTAATGGGCAAACGACCTTCAGACTGACGGTAAACACTGACCAAAAGTTTGAGCTGTGAGTCTGTTCACTTATTGGCTTTTGCTAATATTTAAGCAGAGGTTTTTTGTTTTTTTTTGGCATCCCGATCATATAAAAGTGAGACAAATTGAGATGACCGGCAGCTGCTGAGGAGCAACATGTAGATCTTCACATGTGGGACGATTCAATCGGTTTGAAAACCATCAAAATCTTTTCTCCAGGATGACTTTAGGTAGGTAATTTAAGAAAGTGATAGACGTTCGCATGAATGAAGGAATGACTTCAGACTCAATAAAAGCTTCTGGACTTTTCAGTAACTGCATCATTCACATCATGGGAGTAAACTCGTAATAACCCGTCTAGTTGGTTTTTTTTTTAACTGTAATATGCGTAAATGCAAAGATGTTGACATTTACAGTAGAGGCTGCTGCAGTAAAGTGACACACCAACTCTTAATTTTAAGATCCCGTGAGAATAGAATATGTTCATCATTATTCTAACTATAGTGCACAGGGACATAAAAGCGATTTTTAGATTAAGAGATTAACAAAACATTAAAAACTTGTTTTTTTGAAAATACACTGCTGCCTTTGAACTAAACATGAAGGTGTAGGATTCAACTTTAAAAAAAAAAAAATAAAAAATCTATGATCTTCTTCGTTTCACATGTTAAGGTATTTGTTGACACAGCCAGATACAGTATTGTCAAATGACTGTGAGGAAATGTCCTGTTCCAGCATGCCACACTCTCTAGGTATAACAGATAGGTACATAACGTAGAAGCCTCTACAGAGTCAGATAACCATGTCGGACCACCAGAGGAAACATATTTCCTTGTTTGTAGACTACTGACAACTTAGAAACATAGAGTAGACGTGCCACTGTTCTGAGGCCGATAGACAAGTCAGAGAGGACAGCTTCTTCAGGATTGAGGCCACATCATGTCATGACAAATGTATATAATAAACATAATATGTAATAAATCAGTTTAATAAAAAATAGATAAATAAAAAAATAATAAAATAGAAAAATTAAGTAGAAAAGTATATAAATGGTAGCATTAATACAAAGGTAAAACATTTTTTACAGAAGTAAATTAAAACGGAAATATGAATTGATGTCACATTTTATAAATTAATTTATGCCTACATTTAGTTTTGGTGCATTGTTTTTATTTATTTAAATTTGATTTGGGCAGTGTTGGTCCTCCATACAGTGCACACACAGTGTGTTGAACAGTGCAGTAATATGTGATGTGCTATGTATGTGATGAAAGAGTGCGATATCAGGTACATTAAAATATAGTATTTACTGGCTGGATAGCTGGATGACAGCTCTAAAGCTGCATTAACAGACTGTAAAACAAATCATCCACAGTGGAGGTAAACATCTGATAAATGCAGTCACATGTCTGATATAGTTTTTTTTGTTTGTTTGTTTTTATTATTTCAATCAAAATATGAAAACTAATTTTCTTGTCTTGTCTTCCTGTCTTCCCAGCAGGCTTTGCGCTGCAGGCATACCGCGGTGCCCAGAAGCCGACCCCCATGGAGGTAATGAAGTCACAGGCCACGCGTCTGGCGGAGAACCCTGCCGCTCAGGCAGCGGCCCCTCCCAAAATGGAGATCCCGACAGTGGAGGGTCGACGTCAGGGAGCGCGACCACACAAGCTCAAACCCAGAGACATGAACATCCTGACGCCCTCTGGCTTCTAAGAAGACACATGACATCAAAGCTGCACGTCACTCGGATGCTGAAGGTCCCATGAAATGAAAACTTCTCTCACGCACACTGTCACACACCCTGCTGCTACTTTTAAAATGTGTTAAAGGTCCATCTCATTCATTTTTAAGTCAGAATCTCTTTCATATGTGAGCATTTCTTGCTCCTGGATGATATTTCCGTCTAATAATGTGATCGTAGGATTTGGGGGGCAAGTTCTATGATCATCTGTTTATTACAACTTGGGTCTATTTTTTTATAGTTTTGTACATTGTCACTGTTCTCATTCATGTGCAGACGCCACCAACATCTGCAATAGGTTGTAAACAGAAGCCCAAGTTGGATAAACTTATTTTGAGGAGAGAATAAAGTCAAACAGGCAAAACTACCCAAATTATAAAAAAGAAAACCCTCACAGCTTACAGACTGACTTCCTGCTTCCTTCTGTTATTAATGGTTAATGAGGGACTATTACTAAAAATTACAGGTGTGCTGACTTTCAGTTTTTTCAGTTTTTTTTTTTTTCAGCAAATGAAGTGGATTAGCTAGTCTGCCTAAATTGTTGTCTTCTTTACAACCTGTATGGTCCTCTGATCTGATCTGATCTGATTCTTGGACTTTGTGTATCAATATCACCATGTTCCCACATCTCAAATTACCCCAGTGGTTAAAACCATAAAAAAAAAGACCAAATCTGTGTTGTGGAATTATACTTTAAGCTAACTGTCGTGAGCAGCAAATGCACAAGTTTGAATTTGGGTGCCAGTTTGCAGCATCATCAATTATCTGTACATTTGTCTGCTCACAACGGTTCCAAACTCTCTGGCCTTCGCGCTGTCATATATGACATTTTCCTCATTGTTGTGTCTTTCCACAGTAACTCCTCAGTCTGTTTTGGAGTCGAGCAGCTATCCTCAGCATTCATTTTGTCATCCTTTTCATGTCAAAGAAAAAAAAAAAACATGCAATGTAAAAGTCATTTCATGGGACCTTTTTAACGGCAACTCCAACATTCAGATAACCACTCTACTGGCCACCATCTTCATCTTTCCCATCTGTGACGATTTGAGGCATTTACTATGTTGCTTGGCTGCTAAATCGCACTCTAATCCTTCACCCTATTAACTGTTACATCTAGCTGCAGCATGCTGATATGAACACAGGCTCAAATCAACAAATTGAGCATGAATGGGTCCAGCTGATGATGGTGATCCTTGTTTGAAACGATTCCATGTAAATGCACTTTAATCCCCATTCTTCCCACCACAGACACGAGCTCTATTATCTGTCCTGCAGGATGCAAAATAATGCAAGAAAACTTCCTCTACTTTAGCGTTTGTCACTTCACATCTGTCTCTAAAAAAAAAAAAAAAAAAAAAAAAAAAAGTCTTTTTAAAGGGGGCATTTCACTAAGCAGGGTGGGAAGAATATATCTATGAATTCCTTAAGTGTAGTTAATATACAAGTCAAGCCAATAGAACATAAAAATCCATTAAAAAAAATTGTACAAATTTTGTCTCAGGAAATTTTGGAAAATTGGCAGGCTCCTGCTCACTGAAACGTTCCACTATTTGTTTTGTGTTACTTTTTTTTTCTCTCAATGTTTTAACATATAGATTAAGATTTTTTATCGGCTACTGTAGCAACAGATTTAATTCTTTGGGATCTGAAGAAAAAAAAAGCCCACCCTGCGTGTGTGTATGTATGTATATATAGAAATCATAGCTACATATGACCAGGACTAACAGACTGACATGCTCCAATGTTTCTGAGGTTCAGTTTTTACTGGATTCAAAACAAGAAAAGTTAAAAGAATGGAAAAGATGAAGGTTTAAAGTTTTCAGTGACTGTTTTTGTTTTTGTTTTTGTTTTTTACCAGTGGTCAAATCTGAACAAACAGGAATCCTGTTTGTTTCTGATGAGTTTTGGTGTATTAACTGATGTGCACACTGGCCACATCCTGCAGAAACCTTGTGTCACTCAGAAAAAGTGAGCTTTTCGCTTCACTTTGGCATTTAAAGATGAATGCAGTAACAGAACTTGACTGATATACAGTTTTATTTTAGAAACTGCAGCTGTTTGTTTTGCTTCAGAGGTGTCGAACATTTCTACAGTGCCAGCTTACTGCTAATAAATGTCTTATCAAACAAGATTCCTGCAAGATGAAAGTGGAAGTGTGCAAATCTTCCAGGCGTTTAATGAGCGCCATGATTCACCTGTTAAATTAAATGTAGCATTTATTAAATGTTATTTGCACTTTGATTTTTAAGTGGAAAAACTGTTTGCTGGTAATAGGTACCATGCGTAATGTGACACAGCAGTGGAGTCTGTTTTTATGGAGTAAACATTTCAAATCTGTCTTTTGCCACCTGTAACTCCGCTGTGGTGTCAGTCACATGTTGTCCGTTTCCTTTTCATCTTGGTGAACGCGGAGGAAATCACACTCTGCTGCCAGCAGATGTAAATATTAAATGAATATGACTGTTTTGTTAAGTTTCATAGTTTGTGTTCACAAGTGCTCTGTGTCTAAAGTGTGACGCTGTTCCCTTTAAATCTCTCCCTGACTGAAGTATCACATCTGTATGGTAGTGTGGCTCAGTAGTACAGACTGACTGAATTATAGTATGTTTGTCTGTTCACTATTTTTTTTCCCAGTTGATGTTAACAGACCTCCTTGATTTATACAGTCTCTGTACTGTTGGGTTTATTTTTATTTGCCAGAAGTTCAGAATTCGAGAATAAATGGTAATTCTCATCAGAAAAGTGTTAGTGCTTTATTATTTTGGTGTTGTGTCCCAACAGATCTTGAATGACCTCTCTGCTGTTTTCTTCCACTGAGGTTGACAGTTTAAGTTGAACAGTTTACTGTCATATAAATATTCTATGTAGTAATTTATTTCAGCCTCTAGAGAGCATCAGTTCACCGTCCAGTAGTAACAGTGCTCATGAGGCGATTCACTACAAATGAAGTTTTATAACTAGGTTCAAGAACAAAGACTACGCCTTGAACTCATCCCATTTCTCCATTTCAAATACTTTAACTGTTCACTCTCTCTTTGCATTTTCACCTTCCTCACCCCAAATCCACTTTTTCTTCTTCTTTTGTCCACCTCTCCATTTTCTTTTCTCTCTTTCAAATACAAGGACCATGGAGCTCTAATCTGTAGAGCAACAAAGGCTCTCCACTCAAATTCTCAACTCCCTACTGCTTCCCTTCTGTCTTCCCAATACTAGCTGACACCGGTCTGTTATGGAATTTTCTATCCTTAGGTTACACAAGGTCACGTGTGGGCCTTGAGGTCCTTGGCAGTATTAGTTGTTTGGCTTTGAATGGGAACAGTAGGTGCTAGTCTATCTCAACGCTGTGGTGGCCAGGGTTAGAGAGAACTATTGCTGCCTTCCTAGACATAATAGATAGCTGGCCGTTGATGTTCCCATCTATGTAAACAGACATCTGTGTCTCCAGACTAGAATATGCTGACAATAACACCTCCATGGATGAAAGCATTCTCTTTAGCTAATTCTGGGCTTATAGTATTTGTGGTGTTATCTTGGGGTTTAAAGTCTGACCACCAGCACGAGTTTGGCAAAATGTGAGACTGACTCAGGCACTTCTGATGTCCTTTGAGAATGTCTGTAATTCTCCTTGGCCAAGTGTCAATAAATAATAAAGCATAAAACATCAGAGGCTCCTGAACACTTTCTTCCCTCCTGACCTAACCATTGACCTTTGACTTCAGCAATTTCTCCAGAACACGGTCAATCTCTAAACTCCTCCAATCCATCACCAGCCCTGATTTTTCCTCTCATCCCTTATCCCTCGATCCCTCGACTCTCATCCCTTACCCTCCAACCACCTACCCTTCATCCCTCATCCCCTTCACTCCTACAGTACATCATCTCAGTTCAACTTTATCCACAATATGCAGTAAATTTAAATTTAAATGCATATTGGTGTGGTCTTCCTTAATGAACAGGTTTATCTAAAAAAGCCACACTGGTGCATATGTTAGCTATGTTTAGTAAAGGTTTATTTTTCAGGTGAAGTAGAAGAGTGTTTTATTGTAAAAGTGTCTTCATGTAGAGTTCCTAACCAGAAAATTATTCTAAACGCAAAAACTATGTGGTAGCCAGTTGGTTCAAAGATCGTTATCTTAAAGTAAACCAGATTTCTTCAATATAATTTGATTCATATTGTTTTATTTCCAACATGTCAAAGACAACAAGACATGATGCTGCCCAATGGAGTCTATACATTGGTGGCGGTTAAGAAGAGATGAAGAGAATTGGCTGAAGATCAGGATGGGTGTGATGTGGACTGGGGCTTTAAATGAGCTTAATGGAAGGAAACCTGTGCATTAGAGGTGAATGGGGTGGATGGGGGTCACCATTTTGCACTAAAATAGGGGCTGACGGCGGCAGAGAAAGGAACAATTGACAGTAATGATATGATTGGCTCAGAAAGATCATGGCAAATCTGGTCCACAGTCAGCTGATTGAGTTGGAAGCATAAAGAAGAAAACATTTCTTCTTGATTGAACTTTCGCTAAGCTTCATTAGATGACTGCTTAATATAAGAAGGAACTGTTAAATTACTTGCAGAACGTGAAATCTGTATAAAGGGGTTAATAATTATGCAAAAAGACCTGTTTTTACAGTGTCTGCTACTTTAATTAAATGAATCTGGCAATTCTTTCACACCTTAGGGTTGAGAAATATTGCCTGAATTCAAATGCAAAGGGTTGTTATTTCCAATTTGATAGAAGAAACCCAAAAACTTCACTACTTCAACATCTGGAGGATGTATTGCTGAGGATGACATCTGCAGGATAGTATTCTCAGGCTACACAACTTTGGCTTTGATTTTCCCATCCCAACCTCTCATCATATTTTCAAGATCTGAGACTGACCCTTGTGTCGAATGGGAATCCGTGTTCTGTTTTTTTATTTTATCATAGCCAAAAATGGGACACACTTGTTGCTCGACTATCTTGGGAGACAAATCTGAAAGAGTCTAAGCAATACCCAGTAACTGTGATATGATTGTCAAGAAATTTGGGGTGGGTAAGGTGGGATGTAGCGAATATTCCAAAACAACATGACATGGTTTCAAATAAGGCAAAGACCAGCATTAGTGTTCCCTGTGTTATCTGGACAACAAGATGGACTAACTGAGCTGGAAATTTGGCATCATGCACTCAAATCGCAGTTCTCCAGTCACTTTCACACTGGAATAATCTTGGAAATCTCATCTGATCAGCTGTGTGGGTTGTGAACCCACATATCAACATGACAAAAGTCTTAAGCGGTAGCAGTACAGCAGTTCTGACACATTTAAAGTCTGAATAGGCTTTTCGTTTCCAGCACTCTTCTCGATCTTTGTCGTTCAGGAACAATTCAGAGATTAGTTTCTCAAAGGAGACCTAGGTTTACAATGATTAATACCCAACCTCAAGCTTCCTGGAAAGACACAGTTTGGTTACTGGTTTCCATAAAACAGAAAGACACTTAAGAGTTTTCATCTGTTGCTCCAGTGAACCTTTCCAACGGTTCCTCAATGGGCAAGTCCAGACTCTGTGTAGGTGAAGAAGCTCGCCCAAGTTCAAAGCTCCTCCTCACGTTCAAATTTTCTTGCCATCTTCTGGACGCCAACTGATTCGAATGATACACAACCGTGTCATTTCTTTTTATGACTGTCTTCAGGATTAGACAATAACTCGTTAAACTTCTTGCCCTGACTGTTTTCTTTCAGGGTTTGATGCCTTCACGGTCTGCTCAGAAGACTTGGATCTCCTGTGGAGATCATCTTTTTCCACTTCGTCTTTCACACACTTTATCCACCCATCCCTTTCAACAAGCTGAGCAACAAATAATCTATCTATTCACTTTAAAGAATTGCTCCACCTTTCTCTTTTTGTCCATCTTCAGAGACTCTCTCCTGCTCTTCCTCCTTCATCTCTTCCTCTTCTTCTGAACTCTCCATACATCTGGAAGAACATCTCCATCTCCCTCTGCAGCGTGGAATTTCGGAAGTCTGCATCGGCTTTGGCTCGCTCCATTTTGCGAATCTTGATCTCAGCAACACTTTGGCTACGCTTCTGCTGCTCCAGACTGGCCCGCAGTACTGCAACCTGACGCTCGAGGACATCATTACAGCGTTCCAACCTGCAGTACACACACATGTACATACACAGCCTTACAGAACAAACACTTTTTGCTACTTTGAGTATTTATTATGTTTCGTAAGTTTATGATATATATTTCTAGAGCTTATATTGATTTGGCTACTGATTCTAACATTTTGATTTCCCAAAACAAAAAGAAGCCATTTGTCCTGTTGTCTCACCTCTGTATCCTTGCCTGGTACTCAGCCTTCTGCTGTGCCATCTGCTGTTGCAGCTCGGCCAGGAGTGAGTGAGTGTCCCTGGCCTGTGACTGAGGCTCAGGCTCCTGGAGGTCTGGAGGACCAGAGGGGAGGAACACCTCAGAGCTGCCCGTACTCAGAGGACTGTCACTGAGTACAGAACAGGAGGCTGGGGAGTTAGGGTGGTGGATGTCATCGTCATCATGCTCATCATCTTCATCCTCATCATTGTCCTTGTTGTTGTCTTCATGTTCGTCGTCATGATTGTTTTCCTCTTCAGCTACCACACTTGAAGGTATTTTTTTCAGTCTCTTTGGTGACATGTCAGGACTAATCGCACCCACAGCATCACCACTCTCATCCAGTGGTAGAATATCACAGGAAGACCATGAAGAGGAGGAGTCCCTTGTCTGCCTTGCTTCTTCTAGCTCCCCTTCTCCTTCACATTTTCCAGCATGGCTTCCAGGATCATTGGTTTCAAGATGTTCATCAGTGATATCCTTCATCCTCTGACCTAGAGACACTCTGTCCAGGTTGTCATAGGCAGAAAGGGCACTATCTTCCTGAGCATCACTGCTGCCCCCACTGGCATTTTCTGGCACTGCACCTTCCTCTGCAGCACCAGAGCTCCAGTATCCAGCACCTGCCTCTCTCGGACCTGGCCAGGCCTTTCCCCAGCCCATGAGAACCGGTTTGGGTTTGGAGCAGTCTGATACCGGATCTTGTAGCTGGAGACTGGTTGTAGAGGCTTGAATATTCGCAGGGAATGATCCTTGGCCAGCATGGTGCTGGTGATAATCTATATTGGCTTGGCCAGAGTGGTGTTGAATTGGCTGACTGGAAGAGGGCAGGGGGTAGAAGCAGTTCTCTGGGTGGGAGGAGGTGTAGCGATGGCCGAGATGTCTCTTCTGACCAGAGGATAAGTCAGATTTGGCAGCAGCAGAGTAGATACAGCTACAGAAAGCAATAAAAGAAAGGTTAGACTTTCAAGATGATCCTCTCAGAGACCGTTTTACATCCTAAATAATTAGAAAGCACCACACTGCAAGAGTATGAGCACCCAGATAGAATGTGAGTCTGTGAGATGGTTTGTATGGTGAAGTTTTGTTTGCGTGGGTCTGTTGTACCTGGGGTCCTGTGAGTCCGTGGCAGCTTGTCCTGCCTCTCTGGAGCGTTCTGCAATGAGAGGCAGAGACAGCTGGCGGAGGCAGGGTGATGGGTGGAGATGAGGATGCCTCAGAGCACTTGGTGATGCTCGTGAACCTCCAGGTGGACGGACAGAGATAGATGGGGGTACTTTGGCAAATAGAGATTCATGCTCTCTGATTAGCTCCAACATCAGCACCTGGACTAGTGCTGCACCTAGGACACAGATAGAGAGACTTTTGTTTTTTTCAAGATGTTACACTAGAAAAATAGAGTTTCTGGGGGTAATTTTTGATGAAGCTAGATAATATGTCTTGATTACAACAAACTGAGGTGGGATTGTACTATTTTTATACCAAAATAAGTGCGTACATGCAGAATCATAAAACTAAAATCTAAAATCCATGTCACTAAACAACCTGTTGTCTACATGCTATATCACAGGTTGTGTCCATTTTTGTCAACACACCATAATTTTGAAACAAAAAAACAACAATTCATCGTTCATATGCTGCCAGTTTGTCTGTCTACCTCCCACGATGCTTTGTGGGTCTTCAGCTTTGGCTCGGAGGATGTTTGGCCCGAACACAGTGGCCAAGTTCTGGCCACTCATCTTGTTACTGCTGGAGTAACTCTGGACCTCATTTAGAAACCTGCACACACACACACACATAAAGCATTTGATGAGTATTCCTACGAATTCACAACTTCTTGGCTGAAAAAAACATTTACTTTACTATAACTGAATGGTAAGAAGAAACTGCATGTTCGAGTTAGGATGAATTCTGTAGTAAATTTCTAATCAGTCAAATTGATGGTGCACTGGAGCAAAGAAAATAGATGATGCACGATGCAACTGTGTGTCAGGTTGGTGTTTGTAATGCACCAGTTATGATTCAGTCCTTGTTTTGAATGTTGAATTCAGTCAAGACATCAGATTTGAAGTGTCAATTTAATCATTTTTAATATTTCATAATTCAAGACAAATACTTGAATGACAACAGACCATCTAAATAACAAGGTAGGAGGATTCTTACTGGCAGATAAAGTTGAGTAGGTTGAAGTTTGCAACTGGCAACTCCCGAAGAAGATTCCTCAACTCCCCCAAACCCTGATATAGAGGAAGAAGAGGAAGAAGAAGAGGATGTGATGATGGATGTCAGGAAGACGGAAGGTAACCTTTTTTCCTTCCTGTACTGATGCTAAACACACTACATGTTCATGATTTATAGGTACCCTGTGGAGAATCATTATTAGATGTGGTTGGATTTTGTCAGAGGTGTCCTTAGCACCTATAATCACACCCAAATGTCATGACACAGGGTTCTGGAGTGCACCTGTGCATCACTGCAGCAAGGTGGGGAGATCAGAAAAGACAAGATTTTCAGAGGATGATAAGTTGCTCTTATTGAATTGCTCTTAACAAATTCCTTGTTTGCAGTGTAGGGATCTGCAGTTACCAGTGTGCGGTCACTGAGCAGCTTCTGACCACAGAGCAGGAATTCCTGGTAGCGGCTGTAAGGAACCAGTGGCTCTGGCAGCTGTCTGAGGTAGAGCTTCAACAGTGATGCCACCGTGTGGACGTCTGTGCTGCTGCAGGCAAAACATAAAGTGAGCTGACCTTTTTCACAAAATCCTGAAGAACATATGATCAGAAAAGTGTACAGACACAGAGCAGCAAAAGAGGGATTATACCTGTCAAAGGATGGTCTCTCTCCTGCATCAAAAGCCTCCTGTAGCTCTTTCACCAGACTGGCCTGTCCCGATTGGCGAAACAAGCCCACTTCATGCAGGCCACGTTCCCGGATGAATGTCACACACTGCTCCACCACCAGTGGAACCAAACGGACCCCATAACGTCGCTCATACAACACTGTCTCCTCCAAACTCTGACCAAAGACCCCTGCAAAGGAAGAAGATGTTAATGAGATTCTTAACTCGTAATGTGGTTAGGACTGTCTCGTCACCAAACAGTTGCCCACTTAAACACCCAGCAGACAAGGACACATCAAACACACCTTTCTAAACACAGTGTTTGTGTACCTGTGAAAGGGATCCAGACTCCCTTGTTGAGGCTCTTCAGCCACTCGTCACCCTGACCGGCGCTGTTAGATAGGAAGAAATACGAGCCAGGACTGGCCAACACATCTCTGTTACCTGTATGTACGCAAACATGGCTGTTCTTAGGATGTTTGTCCAAGTAAAGTCAAGGTTTTATAACCAATGCCAAAGTCTATCACCACTATCCAATAATGACTCAATGCTTCTGTGGTGTACTTCAAGGGCATTGTAATACTACTATTTTCTGATGCACCAATACTCACCAGTTTGGTCAGTATTCAAATCGATGCAGCAGAACCATACATTGCTTTTTATTTTATTGCATAGAGCCTACATTACCTTCCATGAACATGTGTTACACTAGTAGCAGCTACCCTCAAGCTGCAAACATCAATAAGGAACGGTGGAAGCCTTCTTTTCACTTCATCCCCAGATTTTTTCATTTTCAAATTTGTAGTCTTCATGCAAATCAACTTGGGGCAATTTATTAGACCACAAAAACTTTGATTGAAGTCTTTGTACTCCTCGGTTAGACAGGCACAAGACCTACTTGGTTAGACTTGGTTGGCCTTTACTACCCAACTCCCATTGGAATATTAATCCTGTCTAAATAGACCTTAAAAACTGACAGCAAAGAACAAAAAAGTACCATGGAAAGACTTAGTACCACATCAAACAACCCCAACTATGAACCACAATTAACGCACTACACATTCTCTCCTCTGTCCCATCTCCCTATCTTCATCGCTTATGTGCTTGGTCTCGTGAAGACACTGTCTTCTCTTCTACCCCATGTCCCATTATCTTCCACTATATATGTCCTTCTCAAAGTCAAAAGAGTGTGTGTTGTGTGTGTATGTGTGTGTATAAAGCTAATACATGCACACACAATGTCACCTCAGATAGAAGGCTAAAGATCCTGAGTCAGCGTTTAAAAGAAGTCACTTAAGGGCAACACACACAGCTAGAGTTCTGGAGGGATTAGCGACTAATATGTTGATGGTACGTGTATGTGTGACTCACCTTTGTGGCCTGTGCTGTCATGTTTCCAGGACTTGAAGCAGCTGAGTCCCATGCTGCAGCACTCCTGCCCCAGTTGGTACAATAATGGTTTTAGACACTCCGTAACAACAATGTGATGGGTTTTGTTGCAGAACTGTGAAGGTTTAGATGGTGAGACAGCAGCAGCGCATAAACTGACCACCCAGACTCACTGTTTTAGCTAAAAGAACTAATGTAAAGCTCTTGGTTTTAAACGTCCTGGTAGATGTATGGCGATAAAGAGTTGGTCCTGAGGGGAAACAAGTGCCTTAAAAAGATGTTCTCGGTTGATATGGAACCTGTTTCACCTTGAGGGATTGATTCAAGTGGCGGATAAACGTACAGATCCAGGCTTCTGGTGGATATTGAACTTAAAAGAGGTTTTTGGTGCATTTAGTGCCTTAATAAGAGATTTCAGTTGAATAATCGGCCTTGTACAAAAGTGGACTTTAGAGATTTAAAAGCTTTTAAAAGAGGGAGAGAGGGTAAATATTTAAATCTTAGAGGTTCTTTTTTGTACAGTTCCTGGTGGGTATTTAACATCAAAGTACAGTATCATGTAGGAAATTCAACCTTAAAAAGAGATTTTAGATAGATACTTAAATATTAGAGAGGCGATACTTTTGGAGTATATAGGACCCAAAAGGGGATTTCCATTTGAAATTTCTAACCTTGTAGAGAGGTTCCTGGTGTTTATGCTAACTTCAAGTTAGCCTAGAAGAACATAAAGCTTTGAAGAAAGGATTGTGGTAAAGATCCAGATCTTTTCCTATCGTTAAAGGCTTGTCTTTGATGTGGGGGTCAAAGGGAAAGGTATCTGATGAGTACAGAGCCTTGAAAGAAGATCTTTAGAAGAAGAAGAAAGAAGTTCTGGTTGATGGTACAGGACCTTCAATAAAGGTTCTTGGTGTATCTGCCTTTAAGAGAAGCCCCTGTTGAATATGGTGTCACAGAGAGAGAAAAGTCCCAGAATGTTGCAACCTCGCCCAACTCAACAAACAGACTACTCTTCTCGAAGTCTTCTTTAAATGTTTTTCCCTGCTCTCCTTGGAAGTCTCCATTGGCCCCGGATACACAGTCAACATTTTCCGGTATGCAGTTTTTCCAGCCTCCTCCTCACAGATGCCATCTCTCCAAATGCCCCACAAACTTCAAAAGGTGAGAAAATTATGTCAACATACATGTGCAGTGATGCTTATAACGAGCCCTCAAAATGTTGCAGGTGGTTCCTAAATAGGATGCACGGATTCCTCTTGGCAGAACTTCTCTTAAACATCAGCCTGTAGCACGAAGGATTTCAAATAATTTAGGATGCATTTGTCCACATCCAGAATCCCTCAGACACCAAGTCTTCATTTGTCCTCCTAAAGCTTTAAAGAGGACGGACTTTGCAGAGAATGTATCTGTTCACACCCATGGACTCGAAACTGTCTCCAATCCGCTAAAGCACCAGGAGTGAGATGTCTGACTGGAGTCTGGAGTATTTCATGATGACCATCACAGGATCAGCATTATTCCCCCTGTCTTTTTCTCTATATTTCTCTTTTGTTATATTCATTTTTTCTCAGCAGCTGACAAAAAGTAGAACAATCCTGAGGGAACATTTTATGCTTTTTTTTTTCTCGTCTCTTCCACCAGTCAGGGAGTCTAACTACTCCATCGTCCACAAGGAAAGAGACGATTTTAGTATTCCTTTCTGCATCCTCCCTCCTTCCTTGTCTCTCTCTCTCTGTCCTCTGCTTTATTAGCTCTTTAAGTGGACGCCCTGCTCCATTTCATATCTGAATGTCCATGTCTTCGTCATCCCCGTCCCTTTCCGTCCTCTCCTCCTTCACTCTGTCCTTTTTTTCTTCCTATCTGTCTCTCCCGTTGTCCCTCTCTTTGTCCCAGCTGTCCAGCTCGTCCTTCTCTCTTCTTCCCACTATCCTCACCCTCTCTTTCTCTCTCTCTGTCTCTCTCCGTTTCCCAGCAGTGTGTGTGCCCCCTTGTTGCCCCCCTCCCCATTTGCCTCATCAATAACCATGCTGTGTGTGTGCGTGAAGGCTGTGCATTAGGAAAATTGGTTCTCTGCGACGCAGCGCTGTTTTACCAAAGTAATCACAGCTGATGGTGAGAGAGAGAGAGAGGGAGAAAGAGAGAGAGATGATCTGGCTCAAATTCTGCTGCTGCTGAAGTATGGTCTGCTGCAGCTCTCTCTCTCTCTCTCACACACACACACACACACACACACACACACACACACACACACACTCTTACACACTGTCGCCATGATTCAAGTGGACATAAAAGCGAGAGTGGCTGGTCGGCCCAGTCAACTTTTGAACTCAATTAAAGTATGAAGAACCTCTCTCTCTCTCTCTCTACAGTTAAATTCAATAAGGCTCATTGGCCTGAAGTACAATACAGTATACAGCATATTGCTAAAGCCTTGTTAGTAATCAATATAAGCAATCAAATATTCACAGCTGTCCTGCCTACAGGCTGAAATATACACTAGATATAACTATAGGTTTGCAGACATCTGGACACACATATGCTTGTTCAAATTACAGCCGTTAATTTAGTCTTCCAATCTTTTAGTTTCAGGCTTTCAACCAGATTTGAGAACCAGGCAGCAGGGATTTGCTTTTCAATTCATCCCAAAGGTGTTGCACAGGTTTAAGGTCAGGACTCTAGGTCTTCCTCCTCCCTGTATTTTTCTGTTGTGGTCCCTTCCTCGTTTCTCATCAACGCCAACCTACACATTATAAAACCCTGGCTCATTTATCCAGGCATGGCCAGATCATTCAGTCTCTTTTGAGTTACTTCACTACGGCCTCTTCTGAGTTGTTTTGTTTACCTGCTTCTTTGCTTGCCAGCAGTAACTTTTTCTCACCTCCCAGGATTACCCTACAGTTTGTTTGACTGCCTGCCTGCCTTCCTGCCTGCTGTCTTTATCCATCCACCACCAGCCTTCTCTTATTTGTAATCGAATTCAGCCTCCCAGTCTGAACCGGAACATTGCAATTACACTCAGCCACCTTGCCCTCATCCCCGGCCTCCACCCAAAGACTCCTCAGCTAATCCACCTTCCTTTATCCAACCTCTGTGACAATAAACGCCACACTCCTCCACAATTTATTTGATTTTATTTATGGAGAAAATATTTTCCGATTTTTACCTCTCATGCTCCACAACTCTTGCTGATTTAGAGAGTTTCACAATCAAAACTGCTGCGAACTGTAGCTGCTAACATTAATTAGTTCAGTTGGCTATAAATTTGCTTCCTGGACAGGGTTGTGTTGGTGTTTACAATGGCAGAGGAGGAGGAGGAAGTTTCCAGGCCCTGGATGGGAGGTAAAACCGACAGACAGTAGAGCCAATGTTGTGGTAGAACTAGGGCTGGAGGAATGAGTAATGTCACCAGGCTTAGCAGTTTCTATGGACATAACTAATGGCAGAGACGAACAGACTGAAGAGGACGACAGAGGAAGCTAAGAAGAGAAAAGGAGAGAGAGAGACCAAGTGAGAAGCTGGCAGACAAGAATAAATCTCTTTTAGTCTTTTAGTCGTTGGTGACAGCTTTATGAAATAAAAGTCTGAAAGAAGACGCTGAGCTGGGCTCCTTGCTGTTGGACTAGTAATGTTAGCGGTCTGCTATGTCCTGTGTTGTTGTACTTGACTAATATTTGGCTGCTAGCAGAGTTGCCCGTTTTTGATCCTAACAAATGCAGATGTACAATTGTCTGTATTTACCACGGTGGTATTACAGAAATTCTGGATGCCAAATCACTAAAACACCAAATCTTACATGCTGTACATATTGCTTTTAAGATTTTAACAGAGCCAAGAGGTTGCACTGCGATGGACTCCCACAGGATGATTTAGCTAGATGAACATAACCTTGGATTAGGGAAGCATTATGGCCATGGTTAAAAGAAATCACTGGTGACAGTAGGAGACAAGATGCAATTGCACAACAATCCACCCTGATCTCCTCCCTTTAGAGGTTTTGTAGTGTTGTAACAGTGTGTCTGGCAGACAACCTCTGGTCTTTGTTGGGTAAACAAAAAACATATTTAGTGTGACAAACTCACAGCCTAATATGTATTAATACTATACTGTACGTCTGCCTGATTGAGTGTCTGATAGACTGAATTCTAATCACCGCTGAGAGCTTTCACGTCTGTCTGTCAATACAACCGGACGGCATACTCTTCATTACAAAGTGCTGTGTGTGTGTGTGTGTAGATGTGTGTGTGTGTGTGTGTGTGTGTGTGTGTGTGTGTGTGTGTGTGTGTGTGCTCTCCACTAAATGAAATCTGTCACCTCCTCTCCTCTTCACTTTGACTGCATGTCTGTAATAAATCACATGCATGGAAATATTGCTAAAATGACCTCACTATCTGCGTCTTCTAGAGAAAACGCAAAGTCCTGCAGCAGCACCTTTAAGTGATCGTACACGATAACTACAGTTTGACTCGCTTAAATACTAAGTGTCCAACGGGTTGGTTGAGTAAAAAACAATCGAACACATCATCCATGGTGGAGCCATTAAAGTGCACATGTTAGCACGTACAGTAAAAATGTTGACTTAGAACCTCAAATGTTTTAGTTTTCTTTTGTTTCATTGCACTGATGAAACATGAATTGTGACAGTAGTGGCTCATATAGTGATTCTGAGAAACAAGCTGCTTCACATGATAAATTTCGACTAATAAAACCACCATCACTTCCCTTATGAGGAAGAAAAAACTCTAACTTGATAATGAATTAGTTCAGAAATCTGACAAAGAGCAGACTTTGATTATAATAATCACTCTTTCAAAGGAGAAGAGCTCTTGTGCTCACGTTGCGGTCAGCATCGAGTTTCAGAATTTGAACTATGCCAGTTGTTATTTTTAATGTTTAGGATAGAAATACAAGCCTGGGTTGATGGTTGATGTGCGTCAAAGCCACAGTAAAAATTCCATCTGTCATCTTGCACGTTCTCAAAGTATGCTGCCTCCAAACATCTGGCTGTTAAAAAGGCTGTTTATTTAAGTTATAGACCATGGTGCATACCTGTTTCGTAACAAGAGCAAACCCAGCAGCAAATATTTAATTAAACATTTTCAAATTACTCTGGCTGTCAAACTTCATATCTTAATGTAGCAAGAGTAGTGGAATAGAATGGTGATATTTTATTGCAAATGTTCCTGCTTTTTGGATAAATTTCATGCCAAATATACACAAAGATCTTAGTCAAGACAAGCTAAAAATGCATAGTGTATCTTTCTGTTCTTTGCTTTCCACTGCCTACTTTTCTGAAAATTATTTGCGATTTATTTATTTATTTAAAACATGATAAGAAATTACTTACTGACAGAAAAAAATCTAATTGTACTTATTTTAGTCCATGAGTGAGACCTGACAAGTTTAACAATACACTGGCTTTAATATATAAAGATAATCAACACTATTACTTGGGAAATGTTCAAAATGCACTCTGATGTTAAATGTACATAAAGTTGTTCTCTGCAGTTAAGTGACATGATACTGGCTGTCCAGTACATACTGCTGCGGTCATCACCTTCAGCTGCTGCCAGGTTGTTTTCACTCCATTTAAAGAATTAATCTACTCTTAAGTCACATGATACAACAAACTGCTGCACTTTGGACCACACCCACCATCAACATCATTGCGTGAACTTTGAACTTTGGCACTTGATGAAAATCACTGTGAGGCGTCTGGCTGCCTGTCTATGTGCCACATCCCCTTTGGGAGTCCATTTAGCCACAATGTTTTGATGCTAATTTTAGTTTTACTGTTAAGATTTAGCTAGCAGTTGCAGGTTTTAAATCTAAAGATAGTTTGTTTGCATGTTTTATAGTGAAAACATGACCTTTAAATGCAAAAGTTACAGGCTGGTCAGCTGATTTTGTGTAATTTTACACTGAGTCACATCAGCAGAGTGAAAGTTACAACTCTGTTGATTTCTTTCTGACCCAAGGTAAGCAGGATCAAACAAAGAATTCCATTAAAACAAGTCTCAATATTTTCTTGACAAGAGTGTTCCTTAAGTATTATTTCACTATGTTTCTGGGTCAAAGCATGTAAAGAAAAAAAACAATAGGCCTAGCATTGAGCTCTGAGGAACACCGCCTGTCATTTAATCTGTAACTTTACTACCTTCTTTGTTGTGTTTCTTGCCATTTTTGATTAGTCATTCCTCCTTGATTAGTTTCTCCTGTCCAATATTAGTTTCTATCTGTGTCTTGTCCTGTATTTACTTGGGTATTAAGAGCTCAGTTTATCGCCATTTCGTTGTTTTTCCACGTATCAAGTGTGTCAAACATTAATCGTCAAACTCTGTTTTGTCCTATGGAATCCTTGCTTCCTTCCTTTTTTTTTTGGTTTAACACACATAATCACCCCAGTTTGTTTCTTCCTGGGAGGCTGTTTTGTTCTTTCAGCTGACTATCTCTACTGTCAATTGACAAACCAAATGCTAGGCAAAGTGCCCAAAACACAAAGATATATTCCTCCACTGCAAGTGCATGTTAGCTGAAAATGCATGCCCATTTATACTTAAAAATAAAATAACTCCTCATTTTACACCACACTGATAAAGTATGCTGAATCTCCAGAGTGAAAACAACATTGCTCGACCCAATTTTAATTAACACTAAAACAAAACAGCTCAATGTCCAGATCATCCAGGTTTTGTATGAACTGCTCTGTGTTTATATATGTCCAATAAAATACGTGCTGTGTGAGTGTGCCGGGTCATTCATAGAGTACATCACAGAATTTCCTGCATCATCCTGCATCAACAGATCCAAATCAGACACAGTACACTATGTTTTCTACTTTGGGACGAAAGAAGAGCTCGTGTTGGGTCAGGCCAGGGGTCAGGAGTGGTGGAGCTCCCCGTGTCCCTTTTCACTGCAGCTGGCTCAAGATTTTATTGCTGAGAAGTACGCAGGAATGTTCACGTCTTGGTTTTCTGAGGGACATACGGTTTTATTGCACCCTGGACACCATTTCTGTCCTTCCTTGTTTGGCAGTTATGCAGTGTGGCAACAAGTGTTTGTGTTCCCCCACGGAGAGAGATTAGTCGGAGAAAGCTGAAGAAGAGGAGGGTTACCCAAGAGAAAGAAGTTACCCAAACAGACCAACAGGGGACCAAAGGGGAGCGGGCCAGAGAAGAGGAGTAGAAGAACTTTCAATAACAAAGACAGGTAGGCAGAAAAATCACAAAAAATAAATGATGCTTCATTTTATGCAAAAAGACTAAATCTCCATTGTTTTTTCAGTGTCCTTAGTATGCTCCACGAATTAGCACTGCATTCAGCAGTGTGATTAGTTGTGCATAGTGCTCATTGTTAGAGCTGTGTGGGCTGATCAGTTTCCAGAGCTAAGTGTATTTTAAGCCATATCAGATTAACTGTTAAGTAAACCAATAGGGCAAAATAACACCCTTCAGTTAAAGTAACCCGTCACCTATCTCAGCTATCTGGATTGTGTTAGATCATGTCGCAATCAAAGTAGGAAACAGAGGTGACCAAAGTTTCAAAGGTTTGTCCTACACTTTTGTGGCACAAAACACCTGTCCTCAGTAGAATTAAGCATTTATTATTTGTTGAAACTAGTAAACAAAACAATGAAAAACAACAACTATAACAGAAACTAAATGACACGTGCTGCAGAGAGATGGGACTGTTGCCCATGTGAGATTTTCTAGCAGCACGGATTACAGACTGTGATATAATGTGTAGCATAACGTTTCATAACATCTTGATGTAATGGATACAGGGAAAGGTAGACTGTAAATCATCATCACAAATCAACCATGAGAGACACAAGAGGTAAAATTTGATGTTGAGTTTATAGACCCAATTGGATGATGCACTTCAGTTTGAATTTTGTGGCAGAATTCAACGCCATTCATTGTAGGAAAAAAAAATCCTAGTGATGAGATTTAAACAACTTAACCTGACATAGTTTTGTTGCTGTATTAAGTGAATAATAATATTTCAAATGAATAATGACTAAGTCTCTCTACAGCTCTGTGAGTATGTGCATGAGTTAAATGCTAACGTCAGCATAGTAACATATTCATAGTCACAATATTAGCAGGTTTAATGTTTACCATCTTTCACCCTCTTACTATAGAGTGTTAGCATCTTAACACTTAATTTAATTTGAACTAAACTCTAGGTACAGCTGAGGCTGATGGGAATGTCATAGTTTTGCAGGTATTTTGGGGAAAAAAAATACTTAAAAAGGGGAATACCAAAATACCATTCATCCAGAGGGGAACATGAATGTGTGTGCCCAATTTCATTGCAATCCATCCAATACTTGCAAAGACATGTCACTCAAACCCAAAACGTATGGTGTTAGGGAAACATGTATCTGTGATAATCCATCTAGTATGAGATAAGTCAAATGTTTGACTAGCTTGTAATATTAATCAAAGTGAAAAGCCAGAGGGCCACCAGAGTTAGTATAACTCACCCTTTGGGGAACATGAACGTCAGCATCGTTTGATGGCAATCCATCCAATATTTGTTGAGATGTTTGGACCAAAGTGGTGGACTGACTGATCAACACATCAGTATCATACATCCTTAGAGCTATGCTACTAGCATGGCAAATACTTTCACAATTACTTGCTATTTTTTACTTTTCCACTCAAACCAAAACATCACAGGAACAAACACTGATCCCTGAGGGATACCACACAAAGGCAGAGAGGAATGAGCTCCGTATGTCAGTCTACTTTTTAAAGCCTTTGTGTAAATAAGCATGTTCTGGATACATCAAGTCTCAGCGGCTGCCTATCGAGCTGCTGAGTGAAACCCTCTACACTCTTGGCAGTGTGGAGTGTTGGATGATCTTAAGTAAGTGACAACGGTCCTGCAGGTTGTCAGCAGGAGTGAGTCGTCCTCAGAGATGATTTACAGTTAATCTGAGACGGCTGAGCAATGTTTGCTATAAAAAGCAAGCGCTTCTTGGCATTACCAGTCATCGAACACATGTAAATATTACTGTCAAACACAGTAAAAACACAGTGTATAAATAATAATAATAAAAAAAACATTTAGACAATAATACGAAAATTTGATCGGTGAATTTTTCTGAATTTCAAAATATTAATTTGTGTGAGGAAAATTCTTGCATTTTTTTTTTCTTCTAACTACACTTTTTGTATGTGTCACGGATGTTTAACATCAGGTAAACTGCAGTAGTGGAGAAGGAGGTGGTGAAAAGATGAATTTGAAACAACACAGTGAAACCCCCACTGTGCATGGCATCTCTGCTATTTGTAGAAGGGACAGGGGGGGCTTTTCATTCCACTGGATTTGCAACCACAAAGTCTAAGCTTGTGTGCTTGTGCTGTTGTCGAGATGCCAATCATGCATGCAAAATCTGATTTACCTACTAGAACAGAAAGACACAATTAAGGTAGTATAAGATAAGGTGATTAGACACTTTTTCTATTACAGCGAGTTAATTTTACTAACGTAAAAAAAAAAAAAAAAAAGTATTATCCAAAGCCTGATATAGTGCATTCCTCTTGCCATGCAGCTCCATTGTTGTACAGAAGCTATTTAAAACACATTGGTAAGACACACTCTTCCACTGGGTGACATGAGCTTTCATGGCAATGAACATGATCACTAGTTTATTTTGAGCCAATCCCACATACTCTGCCCTACTACCAGGAAAACTAACCAGAACACCAAAAGCTTAAAACAGTCCCTTAAAACAGTTGGTATTTACTCATATCTGAATACCAATTCCTTAGCCAAAATGTAAATTAAATTAAGGTAAAATTAAACTATATATGTGTTGTTGTTGTTGTTGTTGTTGTTGTTGTTGTTGTTTTTAAAAGTTTAGATATTCAGATTAGGCCAGTGGTCTGGGTTTCACTGTATTGCTAATATTCTCCCTTAAGGAAAGCACTGCAAAGCTTGTGTTACCTTCAAACTTTATTCATATGTTTCTGTACTGGTCTACTAATCTTTCTGTTCTATGTCAGTTATGTGTATATCTGATGACTACTCTATTAACCTAATTTCCCCATCGGGACCATTATCGTTTCATGTTTTCTTCTCACCTCTCTGGAAGCTGCCTATCTCCATGGGAGGTGGTAACTAAGCCTTTTCCAAAAGGCCAGGGAAAGCCCTGGAGATAAGGGACACCAATAGGTCTGTAGGTCGGAGGGATGTAACACTATGTATAGCTTTGAAAACAGAGATCCACGGGATGAGAAGACAGGGAAACCTTTGCACTTGTAGATCAAGGCCTGTGGAGGAAGCACAGACGACGAAGAGCACCTCTCTGTACAGCCAAACGTGACATTTATTTATTTTTACATTTCTACCTGTTCAAAGTGTGGAAGAAGGAAGAGAAGAAAGAGAAAGAGGAAGGGTTTTTGACCTTTACTCTTAGGAATCAAGTTCTTCAGGGTGCAGCAAGATTTTGTAAGTTAACACTCTCGCTGTTTAGAACCACTTTACTTGTACTGCTATGGAACTGCATGGTGTTAACTGTAGGTTTAGATATTCAAAGAATGCAGTATTGGTTGTGATTGCTAGGGTTGGTGATAAAGGTCAGTAGTTGAGTCCGTTGGTCCAATTTCATCCAGGGATGGGTCAGGCAGTTAGTCCATATTTATTTCTGTATCATATATTCTTAAAACTGCATTTACACTAGATGTAGAAATCGTTAAGATATACTAATAGCAAATTCCTAACCCTAACCCTGAATAAGCAACAACACACATGACACAATGTAAAACACTGTCAAAAACGAAATAAGCCACACTAAAATCACCTATTCAACATCACTAATTAACCTAATAATTCTGTCTGTGTATTTCTTCTTCTCATCTGTCCAGTAATAACCAGACCTCCATACGCTGGAGCAGAGAGAGCAAATTGTGGTCACAGTACCCAGTGTGCACGGCAGAACTATGGGCAGGAAGGACAACGATCATAGTTCTTGGAGAGGTGACCTTATTTCAACACGTTTTTGGTCATTTCATTTCTAGTGCAGCTCACACAGAGTCAGTAGGCTACAGTACGTAGGATCGTTTGACTCAAGGACGTTTCCTGTTACCCACCTGCTCATTATTATTCATCTCAGGGTGACAATTATGAGGAATTTTGGAAATAATGCACGTTAAATTATACTGCAAGAAAATTGTACCAGCTCTTCATCAAATTGCAAGCTAACGCTTTGATTGATTTTTATTTTTCAAATCAAATAAATACTAATCAAATAAATAAGAAAAATATATCAATAAATAAATATATAGTAAGAATATTTCTGTTTTTCTTGATCATTAAAGTTTCTTTAAGATGTCTCTTACTTCAGTGTTTTAGAGGGGTATGTCTGAACATGTCTGAATCTGCTCATCTCAAATGTACTCACAACTCTCTTTGGTAGACGGTGGTGACCTCAAAACAGAAGCTGACAGTAAGCTGACGGGAAGCTACAGCCAGCTCACACTCTGCAGCACCTCCCCAGAAATTGGAAACTCGGTACGATTTTCGTCCTCCTGTTTATCCTCCTATTTCTCTCAGATTCTGAGCCTGGATGGAGGGTCATTTTTTTTGTTTGTTTGTTTTTATTAGTATTAAGTTAAACATTTTGATTTATAATTTCTGTTATTAATGTATTTCTTGAGATAAAATAAGAGTCTGTATTGTAAAGTGAGTTAACTTTGCAAAACAGATGAAGTAGTAAAAATTGGATTATTCTAACTTTTGCTTTTACTGTTTGTACTATTTTGGCATTTGTCCAAAAGAGGACATTTAAATCCATTGTCACAGTTCCAGGTCATTGGAAAATATATGTTTATATTTCAGGACATACCATATAGCGATAACTCAGCTGAAATTACTATCACTAGTTTGGATAATATACTTTTTACAAGTATAATACCATCAGAGTAGAAAAACAACTTCTAATCAACCCAATTTCAGGCTTAAAGGAACAATGTATGGTTGACCACACCCACATCTGGGTTAAGCACCGCCCATTCAGAGTACTGATACTGATACAGATAATTTTGAACATATACAGATACAACTAGAGGTGTTCTTGCTCATTCCTGATCAGCTATAAAACTGGAGCAGCCAAAAATATGGCGTAACATTTTTTGTTGTTTTTCATTGTGAGAGCTTCTTATATCAGGACAAATGTATTACCTTAAAATGTAATGCCACTGGACTCTCCTGTTTATTTTATGATTTAATCTGTGACATTATTTTTGGGGTTTCTTGGCTTTTTCTTGAAGCACAAGGTGACAGCACTAGGCTTTTCTTGAATGACCTTTATTGGTCCCTAGTCTATCCACCTTTAGAATGGAAAGTACTTTTTTGTAATAATCAAAGTGACTTGTATCTCTTGTCCGTATGTCTTCTTGTCGCCATGTATGTCTTAAAACACAACCACCAACACCCGCGCACCGAAACCTGCCTTAATCCCTTCAACACTCAATTCAGTCTGACGACAACTCACCGCCGCTTGAATCTGCTTTTCTTGGTGACAATGCTGTCAACGCGGGAGGTGATGATGGAGTAGAGAGGAGTCACAAGGGAAAGAGCTGTGAGGACGATGAAGAGGGCCACCTGGTCTATCACACTGGCTTCGTGATGAAAGAAAGATGTACTTGACACCAACCTTTTGTCTTCAGTGTCTTTTCTGTCCTTGTCATAGTGTGAATGTTTTGAGTTTTTAACAAGGCAGCATGAATGTAACTCCACACTCACAGCACCAGCAATCACCACGTCACCCTATTTAAGGCGAACGTTGTATTTGCTATTTAACGCTGACCCCATTAAATGTCTGTCTGTCCTTCCCAGATGAGGTGGTACTGACACTCGGAGTAGGAGCCTTTGGAAAAGTGGTGGAGTGTATTGATAGAGACAAGTAAGAATGCATGCTGACTGAACCTCAACATTAGCCACCGGCCAGAACCTAAAAACAGTTCAACAATCATCATTGTGCATTGTGCAGTTATGTTTTCAGCTGTGCATCTGTACGTTCAACAGAGGGGAGCATGTAGCTGTGAAGATCGTGAAGAACATTGACTGTTTCCGTGAAATAGCAAGGTCTGAGATTGCAGTGCTGCAGGAGATCAACAGTCTGGATGATGACAACAGATTGTAAGTAGAGATGCAGCAGATCTTAGACCCTAAACCCTGGAGCATGGCTTTGTCTCCTTTAAAAGCATCAGTTTAATCTTTCATATTCTTTTTTTTTTTTTTTTACCGATCACTGACTCTCTCCTACCAGCGCCTGTGTGAGGATGATGGACTGGTTCGATCACGAAGGTCACATCTGCATCGTATTTGAGCTGCTCGGCCTCAGCACTTATGAGTTCCTCCGACAGAACAATTTCCTGCCGTTCAGTGTGGAGCAGATCAGACACATGGCTTTCCAGATCTTCAGAGCCGTCTGCTGTGAGTCAAGTGTGTGTTTCTACCAGGCCTGTGTCCTACTGACCCTGTCACTGGAGCATGCAATTTGAGCTTCGAGTAGTCAGTGGAGGTTGTTTTGGGCGAAGGAGCATACAACAAAATTACTGAGCTGTGAAGTGTAGAGACATCGGCTGATGTTGACCCCGTCACCTCGGTTTGATCAATAAACTGAAAATGAAAGTTTTGGGTGATATCAGCCAACATAAGTCCTGCTGCGCAACCACACCTCAAATATTCCACATTTCACAGCAGAAATATCAAAATACAAGCATGAGCTTAAATGAATAGTTTTTTAAGGTGAGCAACTGAAAACTCATTATATATATGTAACTTATTAATAAGTTTTATCAAGTGTCAAGTAAACATACCATATATATATTTAATTTAAATGTTTTTCTTGGTTTTACTCAATTGTGAATATGAAATGAATCATTCTGGAGCTATGTGACTGCTGCTGTAAAAAAACAAACAAAAAAAAACCTCTTGGGTTCTGAACATTTTCATTATTTTTTACAGTTTGATTAATCACTAGTGAAAACAATCATTAAATAAAAACTATCTGCAGGACAAATGAATGTTAGTAAAAAAAATCAGCTCATGGAAACACTTCGAACTTCGAACTTCTCTCTTATACTAATTAGCCTGGGACCAGACAAATCTGCGTGCTCATGTTTTATTTCCTTTGGCAGATGTGTCTGGTCACCCAGACAGATTTCCAGCCAACCTGGATCACAGCAGTTTATCTAAAATTTGGCAGGTTTGACAAGAAAATTGTAGAGAGGAACACAACTTTATTGGCCGTTGATCATAAACCAAGATGGCTGCTGATGTGGAACTGTTGAATCCACTATCACGTCAGACGGACAAATGACTGCAGTTAAAGCATTTATTGATAAGAAAGATGTCTTTTTTTACTCTGTTTGCTAGTAGTATGTAGTTGGTAGTAGGTCTATTTAATTTCATCCAGATGCATTTTGGTTTGGGCCTGTTGATATTTTGATATTTTTGATATTATCTGTTTTTATGCACATTTATAATTTGCACATAAAAGAAGTATCTGAAATGAAAAGTATTCCTTATACTTACTGATAAAAGCAAAATGTAATGGAAACAGAATCATACACATATCACATATCAAACATGAAAATCTGCTGAAAAAACAGCAAAAAATACATGAAACAAATGTCATATTTCCATCATGTTTTCCACCATTTGAGGTTTGACTGGAGCTCTTTTGACTTTGTCATCTCCTTGCACTCTGTTCTTCTGCAGTGGTTTAATGTTGCCCCACTGCATCAGCTGTTTATCTTGATAACCTGATTAAGTCACGTAATACAATGTGTGTTTTTGTTTTTTACAGTCCTGCATCGTAACAAGCTGACACACACAGACCTGAAGCCAGAGAACATCCTATTTGTCTGCTCTGACTACAACCTGGAATACAATGATGAGACGGTAAAAGTCTAGTATAAACAAGTGAAAGAAAACTAATCAAACTGAACAATACTGCCAAGCAGTGAAGTATGTTTGTGTGTGTGTGTGTAGCA
The DNA here is from genome assembly GCA_028641955.1 of Protonibea diacanthus. Taxonomy (NCBI): domain Eukaryota; kingdom Metazoa; phylum Chordata; class Actinopteri; family Sciaenidae; genus Protonibea; species Protonibea diacanthus. Next base: position 16,143,684 of record CM053990.1, read on the forward strand.
GGGGTGTAAGAAGAGGAAACTGAGGAGTCTGGATGTGAAGGTGGTGGATTTTGGCACTGCCACATTTGATCACCAACACCATGAATCCCTGGTGTCAACACGTCACTACCGAGCTCCAGAGGTCATACTGGGTACACATGTAACTCACACACACAGCTCGCTCACACATACAGAGATGTACTACATTTAAAAAAAAATCCAAATGTTTCTATATTTTTAGTTTTAACTACATGTGTTTGTTCTCAGATCTGGGCTGGAACCAGTCGTGTGACGTTTGGAGTCTGGGCTGCGTTCTCATGGAGTTTTATCTGGGACGTACACTCTTCATGGTACAGATACAGACACACACACACACATGCATGCAGGCCCACATATAAACAGTAGTAATTTCTTGTTTGCCTGTCTGTTGTTTTAGACCCATGACAGTAAAGAACATTTGGCAATGATGGAGAAAGTCCTGGGACCGATTCCCCCCCACCTGCTGAAACAGACCAGGTAACCACACATATATACACATATATGATTAATGCAATGTTAGAAGTAAACAAAAGGGGGAAAATACTGGTTTGCCCCTAAAATAATTTCAGTTCTAAGTGCTGAATCATTTCCAGTATCCATCCATTATCAAATCTGCTTGCCCTGGTCGGGGTCAAGACAATCTCAGAACACATCAGCTATTAATATTGATGATGATTTAGTCCTTGGAGGCATCCGCCCACAGTGTTTCTGGGCTTCTGATGTTGCAAATGGATACCCGTAAAACAATATCAAGACCAAGACTTCCTCTGTAGTCCAAATTAGCAACTTGACATGAAAGAATCACAGCATTTTGGATAATCTCTATAGACAGACATCAGCATATGAATATAGATAACTTTAAAAAAGCTACATGCACAGTCTGATCAAATGTGACTACTACTACTTCAATACGGAATGCATAGGGCAAAATCTTGATTCTGCATTCATATGCTGTTTATGAGGGTCAAGGTGAAAAAGGGTAAACAAGGGTAGCTTAACCATACATTTCCCTAGAAATATAATTTTCCGTAAATCCGTAACTTCTCCCAGGTCAGTTAGGAGAAGATCTGGGTTGGCCACAGAGTCTACAGGATCAGTCGTACCCAGGTAGGCAGCTAGGACGCATCTTTACTTGGTGCACAAATTGCCTTCACTGGAACTCGTGCCTTCATCCTGCACTCTGAAATTGCCATCCAAATATAGTGCAAAGAACATCTGCAGTAGATTCCAGATTAATACCCATTTCCATCCACTATACTGCCATGTGAATATTAAGAGTTGAGTGTATCAAGATAAACAGCTGGTGCCACTTGGCTAAACCACTGCAGGAGAAGAGATTATGAACTTGAAAGTGGTGAAAGAACTCCAGGCCAAACAAGGGAAAACTGTATTTATTCTTGTTTTATTAATTTGAAGAACGTTTCAATAATTGCTCACAGATCTGATGTTCCGCAGCCATTTTGCATCACTTCAGTGGAAACTTGAGTGATGCTTTACATCATAATATATTCAGTAAGTCTGTTTCCTTTGCGCTTTGTTGCACGTTCTATTACCGATACAGTAACTAAAAAAGTAAAAACTTTTTTTGATGTTTAGATTTTTTTTTACTTTTCACTTTTAAAGGACAACTTGTGTGCATAAAATAGATTCAAAGACCAAATTTTATCAACAAAAACAAAACAAAAAAGCCATCAGAAAATTCTTCCTGTGGTGATTTTTAGATAATAAAATTACAGGATTGTGCACCTGCGGGGAAACAACAAAGCATAACAGCAGGAGGTGCATTATGTCCATCAGTTTCTATGGTGATAGCTGTTTCCTGCTTATCGCTGAAAGCACCACAGGTTATCTCTTAATGTGACTTGAAATGTTGAGTGCTGGTGGGGGAAAAAAAATGCGTTTCTATCTTACCTGAGACTGACCACTAACTGTATAACCCATGTGTTTGTACTGTGTCATGTGTAGAAAGCAGCATTATGTCCACAACGAGCGCCTGAACTGGGATGAGCAGAGCTCCTCCGATGGGTACGTCAGGAAACACTGTAAACCTCTAAAGGTAAGTACACAGCACTCAGATGAGCCAATCAGCTGCAGTCGTGCAGAAGGAAGTCACAGTAACTGTCTGCCTCTCAGCAGTACATGGAGAGGAAGACGGACGAAGAGAGGCAGCTGTTCGACCTGCTCAGCTGCATGTTGGAGTACGATGTCTGCAGACGGATCACCCTGGAGGAGGCGCTGTGGCACCCGTTCTTCAGCCCGATGAGGGTGCAGAAGAAGCAGCAGCGCAGCTAGCACACACACACACACAGACACACACACGTGCAAAACTCATCTACCTCAGGTTGCAATTTCAGGGTTGGGATTACTGTTTAGTTTTGTTGTTTTGAGTTTGGATGATTTTCAGTTTCCTTTACAGTCGCAACAGTTTCAGAGACCATTCCTGTCTTTTATTATCCACCAGTTACACAGTTTGTTGTAAAAAGCCAAGTGTGATGTTTTCCTTCATTGATTGAGTGTTTGGCAGCAGTTTGTTAATTAAGCAATGTTACATGAGAGGGTGTGCTGTGACATCATTATTGGCACGACAGCGATGCAGTCATGCACATTAGAAATGTCTAGTTGACCAATCGGGTTGCTTGGTCAGATCTACTTGTTGTATAATAAATGTTTTGCATTTTGATGTGTCTCAGTTCTGTTTCAACAAGTTTCTACTGCTCACAAATTATGGGTAGAGTCAAGCAGAGCTGTCAACTGAATGCCTCGAAAATTATATTATGTAATATATGTAAGGTGCCAAAAATGCTTCTTGAATGGCCACTTGAGGCTGGCTACAAATTATTTAATCTCAATATTAAAATTCCCAACTTCACAGCAGAAATTAACATTAATTACATTCAACCCACATCAGATCCACCTACGACCCACGTCTTTGCCCATTTTTAGAGTAGTTGGGAGGTGGCATGGGCATGATCGCCAAGATGGTGGCAGCCAGAGCTTTGCAGCGGCTCTTTAGAAACCTATGGGTGACGTCACGGATACGACATCCATGTTTTATACTGGATTTTATGTTTTTATCGCTTATTATAACATTGTGCTCATCAACAGGGAAGGTTTGATGGTGATATTTAAGGGTAAAATTTTTACCTTAATAACTGGCAGTGTCTCCACTTAATGTATTTGTCCCAGACACGGAGATATTTTTGATTTTATTATTATTTAATTATATAAATACTATATATAATTAAAATCTTCTGTAAGGTTTTTTTTAGGTTTTGAGGTCATCACCCTGCTGTACACTGCTGCCTAGATGTCTAACAGCATTACATGACAAATGATAAACCAACCAAAGGTAAATTAGCTCTATTTCTAGCTAAGCACATTGGCCTTACGTAGACACTGCAGTGTGTCAGCCTAAAGTAAATCTCTGACATCAACTGGTGTAACTGCCTTGTTGATACAGCCCGACACATAAAGTGGACAATATTTATCAAGATTCTTGCAGCCGAGGAAGTTTCCATGACTGAATAGACCATGCAGATGAACAGCAGGCTCATCTGCTATCTGAAAAGCATCAGTTTAAAGCTACTAAATTACATGGATGTAATAAAACAGTATAAAACAAAGATGGGGCAAGGCACACAATAACATTATGGGTTCCGGTCTGTCTCATGACCTTTGCTACATGTTATCTATGATCTGTCCTGCCTCAGTTTACTTGGCACAGAAGGCCACAAAAATCTGATGATGATTATGTTTTTGAGAAAAGTTTGGAATCAAGTATATTTATTTCTTTTTTTCTGGTGGTGAACCTGGACATTTCTACCTTCGTGAATTTGGCCTCATTAGTTTTGTTCTCTGTCAGGTTATTCCTAAAATAATGCTAAATGGTGAAATCTATGGATATTCTCATTTGGGAAGGAGGTGCAGAAGCCACTCAAAAGACAGGAACTTTTTTTTTTGAAAATATACATTTTCATTTTTAATAGCACATTTCTTTATGTATGTTTTATAATTAGTTGCTCTTAACAGGTGTTGAATATGTTGTCATTTTGAGATGCTTGTTCTGTCAATTCAGCAACTGAGTCTTGACTTTCTGGAAGACAGTGGCCAATGTCAGTTAACAGCCTATAATAAAGTCTTGAACAGATGGCAGAAAGAGGCAAAAAGTAGCCCAACCGGAGCCTTGAACCTCCCCAGTCATCATAAAAGTATTCAGTAAAACATGGTTACAGCAACTAAAACTAACTGAACTAAAAATAACTTAATTTTGTTGTTTTCTTTCACTTTCTTGTGGGTTTTTCCCCAGGATGCACACAGCAGTCTCTTTGGCATATGAGACTTACAGTAAGTGTGCATGAAGTGCTCAATAAGTCATGTGCTCACTGGTTCTACAGTGGGACAGGCCTTGTGGATTTATGAGGAACGCATGTCAAACTCTGAAACCGGAGCATTGAACTTTTTCCTGCCCCTGCTGCCACTGACCTCTGATTCCTTTGGTTTAATGGGAACGATGGAACAAATTTCTAAATGAATGTTATCACTGTTGTGAGTTTCCTACCCACTCACCAGAGAGTTCTGCCTGATGAGATAATTTGTATAAAAGATATCTCCTATGAGTGATGAAAGAAAACTTCTGGTTTTATATAACTTGGATCTTATTTTTATATGCATGTGTTTGCTCTTGCATATAAGTCTGGATAACCTGTTATGTTTAAAACCTGTTTGTTCCTTTGCCCAGTCTGACTGGTGTTTAAGTTAAGTCCGATATGCACAAGGTCAGCCAGTTGAACATCCCAAGTGCTTACTGCTCAGAATCAGTCTCACCATCAATAATGGCAGTCAATCCATTCGTTTTTATTTTAGCCAAAACTACATACATCAACCTTGTGGTGGCACTAAAAGTTGGGCATCGCCAGAGTCAATAGAATTTATCATGAATGACCGCACAAAACGTCAAGGCAATCTAGTTGTTGAGCTATTTCAATCTGGACGACGATGAAACCGCCAGCTGGACCAACATTGCAATCCACAGAGCCACATCACTAGCATGGCTAAAAATAAGCCACAAAAATAATCTGAATTTCCCTTGAATCCCACGATATCTGTTATTTGTTTACTGCCAACATATTTTTCAGATTCATCAGTATATCAGTATAGTCCAAAACTATAAAAGAGTAAAAGAAGGGAAGAGAAAGTTTTGACTTTAAAACTTTATTAGTTGTCAGGTATTGATCAGGCTTAGGAAATGGTTCAAATCATGCTGAGGCCCACGTAGTACAGTAAGGTAAAGAATGATTCTGCTACAGATATGTGATATAGTGAATTATAATCAGTGTACTTAATTATTTTAATTTTGGCTTAAAGACGTCTATTCTGTAAGCCACGCTGGAGTATTGATCAAATCCTGTTGATGGGGTACAGGTCAGTGCAAAAGATGTTGCTAAAACACAAATTCCTAAATCAATTTAAAGTTAGGTTAAGTTAGGCTAGTACCTACATAATTCACATTGTTGCTCAGGTCTTATTCAAAATTCGCTCTTTTAAATTCAGAGCAAAGATATTTACCTTGTGAGGGAAAACCAAAGACATGGCACGCTGTCATGGTCTCAGTAATTGTTTTATCTTGGTCAAAATGAAAGGATCTTCACATTTTACCATCTGGTATCAATTTAACTTAAAATCTGGACATGAACATAGTTTAGCTTTTCAGAAAAAAAGAGCGAGCATGAAAAATGTTACTCAACGTTAACGTTTGTCCCTTTCTTTGCAATAGTTCTACAACCACAGTGTTTAGAAAATGAAATTGATGATAAACTTTGTCTAGCCGTGTTTTTGTTGCCTCTGTTTCTTTCATTTCCCGGTTTCTTTCACAAGTTGGTGGTGGCAGATAATGGCACAACCTTGTCATTGCCAATAATTGGCAGCAACAGCGAAGGATTGAAGGTATCTCCACTAGGGACACTAGCTTGAGTCAGCACAGGTAGCGGGTCACATCTTTCGGTGACACCTGGCGGTCCAGCAACCAACAACTTGCAGGAAAACATGGCTGCTAACTGCAGTCGCACCTCTTTTTGCCAGAAGGCATACACCAGAGGGTTAATCAGAGAGTTGGACAGTCCCAAGAGCCACAGATAATTCTCCAACACGTCAGTGAGTTTACAGCTTTTACACAGGAGTTGCACTATGCACGTCACAAAGAAGGGGCACCAGAGAGCCAAGAAGCAACCCACGAGCACTGCCACTGTCCTCAGGGCCTTGACGTGACTCCAGTAGCTCCTCAACTGCTGATGCTGATGATTCTGCTCGTGTTGTTGATGGCCATGGTGGTCAGCCGTCCTGGAACCGGCTTGCCTAACTTGGCAGATCTGCTTCTGGTGGCTGCAGGCGATCTTCAGGATGTCCAGGTAGATGTAAATAAACACAGAGAGCACTGGGAAGAAGCATGCGCTGAATAACACGATCATTCCCACCTGGTGAATTACAGAAAAAAAGGCACAGAAGCCGTCGTAGTGATCCGTCTGCAGCTGCCGCACCATGACTGAGGGACAGAAGACATTGGTTATTATTTGCCATATGACACGACAGCTAGTTACACCTGCCTTGCAATGGTGACTGGTCTTTGTTCATTTGCAGATCGTAGGGAATGAGAAGACTTATAATCCTGAATGAATTCAGCTAGGTGGGTGTCAAACTTGTGGCCTTTCAGTAGGTGAGCATTATCAACTTCAACTTAGAAACCCAATGGAAAGTAAAGAAAAGTGTAGTGACATGGCTTGTTCAAGACGAGACACGCTGCTGAGTTGCCCTGTTCTAAGGGAAACCATTGCCTGTACAAGGAGTTAACAGCGGTCAGATGCTGTTACTATAACAGATCTTTTGGGGTTTTTTGGTTAAGGACCATGTACAATATTACATTTGATGCATTTGACTAGAGTTAACCCTCTGGGGTCCCTACAATGCCCTATCTTTTGCAATCGTGGGCGGTTGCTAGGATCCCATTGGCTATTTTTCATCTGCAGTCCCCTATCATGGTACATTTTGGCCAACAGTCCTTAATCTCCGGTTGATGATCTGGCCATGTCAAGACAGATGCACTACATCACAAAATGCAGCCAACTCAGTAATTTCAATCACTGCATTCATACAGGAAGAAAAAAAAATCCCACAATATCGTTGTCGCAGGGAGCTGGAGCTGATCCCAGCTTCTTTTAGTCTGACGTACCATAAATTATTTGAAATTAAAATGAATCAATCAGTTAACCATTTACAATTCTCACCTGGCAAGAATCCCACAGTGAGCGAGCTGATCCACAGAGCCAGCAGGGACATGAGAGCTGTTCCCTTTCCAGACAACTGGGTGTACCGCAGGGGCATCTTTATGGCTGCATAGCGGTCGAGTGAGATCAGGAACATGGACATGATGGATGCTGTGCAGGGCGACGTCACAAAGGCCATCCGCATCAAACACCGGGTCTTACCCTGAGCAGGTGTCGTGATGTTTGTGGGAGGATCAGGGGGGATGTGGCTGTACTGGTTTTGAGTGACATTTTTGCTAATGCTGTTGAAGTCCTCTGTGGCCAGACCAGTGATGGCCACACCCACCAGGGCATCGGCCAGCGCCAGGTTGAGAACAAAACACCAGCTCTGGCTGCTCTTCTTGAGGAGTAGCTTTACTAGAGCGGCTGCCACCAGCAGGTTGGTGGAGATGATGAGGCAAGCGGCGATGCTCAGGATCACACCCATCACCCGAGGCCTCACGTCGCTTTGGGTTGTCGCCTTGTAGGAGTCCATGCAGTCAGGGGTCACGCTAACAGAGGGCTCAGTGCTTGCATGTCCACAGAAAAATGACATGTTGATAACAAAAAAAAAAAAATGATTAAAAGAAAGATTCGAAAGATTTGAAGGTGAAATTCACAAAACCTGTGTGCAGTTGAGATGGGTTACCATTGCTGTAATCAGAAACTGTTTTATCCTCCAGCCGTTGTCCATTATAACACAAAATGTGGCAACATTAGAAAAATAGAGAAAAAGAGATTTGCACATATGCTCAAACATAAACATAAAACTTTAAGAAAGGTTAAAGTGTGTAAAAAAAAAAAAAAAGTAATTTTGAGTAGCTAAACATGTGATGGCAAAACTGGTTTGATCACCACAAGATGTAGAATCCTGCCAGCCAATATCGTCCTGTCATGTTAATCCAGTGTCATGTAACGTTTCCAAGGTGACTCATGTCAGAGAGGTTAAGAAAGTGAATCTGTCGCCCGATCTCACCGTCCTCTCCTTAAAATCCCTTCATACAAACAGAAAAGGACAAAAACACACAGCTTTATCAGCAGGTCGCTCACATGTCTCCTCCCCTCACACACACACACACACACACACACACACACACACATTCTCTTCCCACTGCTCATCCGTTGCTGTTGTTGCCTCTTTGGGATTGACCCTTGTCCCAGCCGCCTGCCTGCTGGCTCTCTGCCAGGCAGGAAGATCTCTATTTTCATTATATTGACTGTATTTACAATTTTTTTGATTTTTATAAACTAAGGCTTGGGTTCTGGTTTATGTACATGTGACTACAGAACTTTATATAATTGGGGAATAAATAAATGAAATAAGTGTTGGATGAATAAAGGGCTAAACGGGCGTTTTCCACACCGGGATCGTAGCATTGTGTTTACTGGCTTACTGTCAGCTGTGGAGCCATTGTTAATCTTAACACATACTTTTCCTGCTATCACAAAAAATGTCTGTAGATCCATATTGGGCAAGTTTTTAACTTTATGACTCATCTAAAACACATTCAATATTTAAAGAGCTATGGGGAATAACACAGACGCATAGAATTTACAGGCAAGTAAGAAGGGACTATTATGTCGAGTTCACTTTCTCATAGACGGTTAAATGAGCGTTTCAGTAGACATGAAACCCCTGATTGAATCATCCGCTCAAAAGATAAACAGCTTTAAGAAAATATCTGGTTCTTTGGTGAAGAGTCAAAGGTACAAGTCTGTTTCTACAGAAAGATGAAGAGAAGTTAACTACAGCAAGGATTAACAACACCTCTGTGATTTATTTTTCAGTATTTCAGTGTTTCATTCCCAAATGCAACAATAAAATATATTGAATGTGCTTCAGCTCTGATTCGCACACGACTAGCTTCTTCGTCTCTGTTGCAATGGTGGCTTTAGGGTTATGGGCATCCTGACATAAACATAATTTCTCAGAAAGGAAGTTGAAATAAGTTAACTGAAATAGATAACTTAATAGCTATGACATAACTGCACCCTGGAGACACATTTGACACAAAGGGGACCACACATGTAGCCTACAGCCATAGGCTACATGTCCTGATGTGACTCCGTCACTTCAGTGACTTCAGTCAATCTTGGTGGCTAACTTTAGGTAAATATTACCGCGTAACACATGACTGTTTTCTGACTTTGTGCCTTCACTGCTATGTGTGACTGAAACATGTTTCCTTCCTCCCTTAAAGATGTCATTAAAAAGAAACTTTAAATGGGAATTTATAGTGGAAACAATCCTTTGAAACTAGCCACTCCTCCCAATAACTCGGCTTGCCCTGGTGAACTTTTCACAAGTTCCACTGCACATGTTAAAAATACTTTTACACAAAGGAAACATGTGATTTTGAACATCTTGGGGGTATATTCCCATCATTCCCATTCCACATGATTTGATCACATTTGTCCACATGCAGGGCAGCAACGGTGGAGCGGTGGTTAATGCTGTCACCTCACAGCAAGAAGGTTCCTGGTCCGAACCTTTCTGTGTGCAGTTTGCATGTGTCTGCGTGGATTCTCTCCAGGTACTCTGGCTTCCTCCCACAGTCCAAAAACATTCAACACTTAACAGGTTAAATGGTGACTCTAAATTGTCCATAGGTGTGAATGTCAGTGTGAATGGTTGTTTGTCTGTTATCTAGGGTGTACCGTGCCTCTCGCCCAATGTCAGCTGGAATGGGCTCCAGCCCCACTGCAACCCTAGTGAGGAGGTGTGTGTGTGTGTGTGTGTCCACTCGTGAAATTTCCATTAAAAATGTTGTGTGAAGGATTAAATGGCATCTGGCAGTGTAGTTGCTGATCGCAACTGCTTCCCCTAGCCTGAAAATAATTCTAAAGGCCTGTGTTACAGCAGCCAGTGTTTAGTTTGTCTGTTCTGGACTACTGTATAGCCATGGCAGCTCAACATGGCATGACTCCATCTAATTCTTGTTTTCAATTGATCATACTCAAAACATATTTATACATATTATATTCCATATTTGCTACATTCTGTGAATAGAGCCCCCTAAATCTGACACACTGTACTGGACGCCTGAAGTGAATTTCAAACATTTCAGCAAAATAAATTGTCAGTGCATCATGAAAGGCTTTCTAATGTACATTTCTATCTAAATGAAAAAAAAAAAAACACCAAACCACATCTTTATTTACATCTAAATTGCACCATACACGAGGAAAAATGATTCCACTGATGAGACATAAATCCAGAAATGAAATTAAATAAAACTAATCATGTGGAATTTATGAATTGCACTTATTTTTATGCACTTTATGCACTATTTTTCCATCCTATTTATAATCCATTTTTAAGGTTTGATCCTCCAGGGCATGTAAAACAGATTATATTGTACTTAACGGTGACAGCATCTTGTGCACTTAGCTGTGTGCTCTGCATGTTGCAGCTTTAATGTAGATGAATGTCCAGTTCAGTAACATACAGGAACATGTGACAAGTGACATGTGACATGTGAGTGTATTCAGATCCTTTATGGAGCCATACTGTAAAACTGCCTTGCTCATTATTAGTGACAGTGTTAAAAACTGTATCACATCCAGTAATATAAAACTGTGTGCTGTCCAGGGCTAAATGGACTTAGTTAAACTCTAACCCGGCTGGCTGCTGTCTTACTCTGGCCTCAGAGTCCCCCAGGAGAGACATCTGGCACGGAGGGACCATTTTCCACTAAGATTCACACACAAATAGATCTGGCTAATGATGCATTCTCGCTGCACACACTCGGAACATCACCTGGCATCACAGCAGCTTCTTATAGCAGCGAGAAGCAGCTACAGACTGTGAGAAAAATACTAAAAGAAAAACAAGTGACTGGACACATCCCAGTGTGTGCCAAAAAGCTTTTTGTTTCTCGTGTTTGAGAGAATTTTGTGTCAGAGTCTCAAGGATGAACTTGTTTCCATACTCACAGCTCAAGAATAGATCGTTCAAAAGAATCATAATTTCAAAAGTACAAACATTTGTAGGGTTTGTAGGGTTTTGTTTGTAGCTGCTGGCTGTAGCTGTGGTAATGGACCAGTCACATGTTGTATGAAATCAAAGAACATTTGATTATATAAATTAAAGATCTGGGAACAAAAAGAATGAAATTTGACTGGAGTAGTACTATCAAGCAGCAATACAAGTATAAATCATTTTGCAAAACTTTTTGAATTATTTTATTTTCCAACAATGAAAATTAATACAAGAGAACATCTGGTATTGGTACAAGCATCACTCACATCGCAAAAACATATATGCTTTTAAAAAAAAAAAAAAAAAGTCTGTAGAGGTACAGTAACACAATGCTGCATCATAAGATGGCATTGAAGCTGCATTGAATTGCGCCTTCTAAATTTAGTGGGAAGCCCTAAGTGTCAGTGTATTGTCAGTGCTGCCTCACTACGCTGCTATATAACTGTAGATTGTTTTATTAGTCTTGTTAGACTTTGAAAATGTGCACAGCAAAACATAAGCTATCATTAAATCAGCCACTACATCACCAGTTAAACATGGCTGGACCTTGGCAGAACATTTGCCACACAGAAATAAAGCTGGATGGTAAAAATCGGAATGTGTTAGCCCAAGCCTGAATGCTCCCATTCAGCACATGTCCTCAACACTACAGTCCCAGCCACCAGAGCAGCACAGTTTCACCAGATTCAATACAAGTCCACAGCAGCCTGAGAGGAAAGATCCTCTTTTTTATCACCCCTCGTCCCCCCCTCACTCTAGTTCGACAAGCCAAAATAGCTCCAGCAGACACACAATGTAGGAATGTTATTCACCCCTGCTAGACGTTTCAGGACCTTTCAAAACAAAGTGTGGGTCAGCAGTAATTGTGCCCAGTGCCCAGCAGCACCCAGGGAGCCAGGATCCTGTTTACACCTCTGCCAACGCCGTCCTCTAACTGCTCTGACGGATTGTTTTAAGTCCACCTGGGCCTGGGATCTGTTTTGAAGGAGCTGCTGAGCTGTTTTTTCGCCAAGGCAAAGCAAGGAGTTTTCCAGTTTTGGAAGATCAGGTCAGGAAAGAGTTCATCTGGACGGGACTATTAAGGTGACGATGGTGTTATGTGAGTGGTGTTTTCAGTGTGATGTGCGGCATTGAATGGGAGCTGGGATTTAGCTTTTGCTTCCCATTGTTATTACACATCAATGTGGCCTGCAGCAGTGTGAGAGCCAAATCAGAGGTCTGTGGTTGTGCCCAATTAGTGACAGTTATATTATACTTTTACCTCATGATGTTACAAATCGCATGTCTCCTTCAATTTTGTTCTGTCAGAGTATGACAGACCTTTTAGTATAAGACTGGTGGGATGGGATCTGGGATCTGATTTAATACAAGTAGGATGTGAAAACACAACAACAACATACTTCCTTGTTAATTAAATGTCAATATCTTCCTAAAAACATAAATCAACATCAGCCTTATTTTTATCAGTAGACTGCTGGACAAACTGCATTCTGTTGTTGTGTTTGGAGCTTTTCTGAGGAAAAATAAACTCCTCCAGGATTCTTCCAGGACACCCTCAGTCCATCTTTAGTTTAAATCTGGCCTGCTTTGCTGTCTGTAAAATCTTTTAAAAGGCAGTAGAGAGAGCACATTTGTTTTATTTGTTTCTCATAGAAGAGGAAAGGAATAAATGTTGTTACGTTTAGGAAAAAATCTTTGAGGAAAATGCCAGATCTGAAGACCTGAAGAGTTAAAGAAAGGTTCTTCTTCATTTCTGCTTTGTAATGTGTGTACCTTTTCATGGTCCGTTGCAGACATGCAGAACATGATTTGATTACATTTGTGTTTCTGTCAGGCCGAAGATGTCTTTAAAGAAACGGCTGCTGTCCATGTTGTTGTGCTGCGTTTACTGCTTTACCTCGCTCTTCTGCCTCCACCCAAACCGCAACCACTGCTTCTCTGCTGGATCTCGGTAAGTCTGTGCGTGAAAAGTGGAAAAATGGTTTGGGAATGACATTTTAGATGCAGCAGAGTTAGAGCCAAATCAGATGTAGGTGTTTTTTACGTACCCCTCCATGCTGCTCCACGTGCTCTAATAAAAGTTGTATATGTACAGATCTCAAATCTTTTTGGCTGATGTTGAATGGATATGGAGAATAACCCTAACCCTAACCCTAACCCTAGCGACAAACAATTGTAGCTGAGCATAATCTTATACATAACGGACAGCTTAGACAGCAGATATAGTCTTATCAAACCTGTTTTTCCATTCATGAGTTCCACTGCTAGGACCCCGTGTTGTGCATGTTTGATCACTCACATGGCTTTTGTTCTTTTGTCCCTTTCTTCAGTATTCTTCACTTTCACTCTCTGCTGCTCTATCCTTCAATTCTACTTTTAATTCCCACTTCACCACTTCTTCTCTTTCCATCCATTTCTTTGTTTATTCCTCACTTTCATGAACTGCTTCCTCTTCTCTTAGGGGTCTGGTGCCAGTCATCCAGCAGCTTTACCAGCGTGTCGTTAGACTGCTGCGCACCACTCTCTGATCCACAGTGCATCCCGTGTTTAAACCAATAACTCTGGACCTGTCCTGCCACTGTGGCCACCGTGGATGTTGTCAAGCATGCCCTCCAATAGTGCATTGGCAATTAAAAAGAAGAAGACGAAACAGAGGAAGAGGAATGGTGTCACTCCACAACTGCGTGAGAGTGAGTGATAAACCCTGCTGTGTTTATCACTGCAATTCTCATATTGCAGATGAAGAGGCGAGGCATATCTGAAAATGATTATTTTTTTACTGATTTAGTGTAACATGGGTGTATATGCTGTGTGAGATGTGAGTGAGGTGAGAAAGACAATTGCATTTAAGGGTTCAATGTGAGATTCTAGAGAATGAAGCTTCAAGAATCTGGCTCATAGCCAACGAAGGTCGCTGGTTGAGGCCCCCAAACATGGCACACAAGTTTTGTTGCAATGAAGGTGTAAACTTTCATCCCTTCATCAGGGCAAGCCAAAAGGTGTTCAGTAGGCCTACATTCTAGCTGACAGCAGCACCTAGCACCTGTGGTGTGAGCACTGCTCAGACTGAAGCTTGAAACAAACATGTTAGAAATCTTCACAGGTCCAAAATTTGGGAAAACCGACCCAGACGCAACATGCATTCATTAATTCTCAAGCAAAGATCTGGAAGGAGACAGGGTCCAAAAGGGACCTGAAGATATTCAGATCTAATTCAAAATGAGATTGTCCCAAACAGAACCAAATAAAAACAGAGTATTGGCAGCAGTGATTGAAAAGAGAACCAGTCATTTTCCCTAAAAAGCCCGGTAATCAGTGCTGATAACGAATTCTCTTGGACTTGGACTCTCTGAGACCTACAGCAATATAGGCAGGCTCTACCCATACTCAATTATATGAGTATAAATTGAACTCAGCTTGGTTACTATTGGAACTAATAGTAAGTAAGAGTACCTGTGAAGACCTTGTACCTTGTACATAACTCAGCATGTGTTTTACCTTCCTGTGAAGGTGGCAGACCTCTAAGGGTTTAATGCTGCAATCTATGGCAAGTCAGAAGTGTGCAGTTCCAAGTTGGTATTCCTGAAATGAGTGTCAGTGCATCTGCTTGGGAAAAAATGGATGCCTGCAGCCACTTGAATGACATCTTTCATTACTACTTTCCATGTTGAAGGTTGAGTTACGAGTACAATGGTTTGCAGCAGTCCAAGTTCATGACAGGGAAAGAGGAACCATAAGAATCAGACAAAAAAACTTCACCTTGTTGCTATAATGAAACTATAGTTCACAGTTGCATCATATGGAGAATTTCAGGGGTCATATTTCTCTTTGAAACAGAGTGCAGCGCTTCATTCTCTGAAAACCGTGCCCACTGGTGGAGGGGCAATTGCCACCACATTATGCAACCAACCAATACAAAGGAGGTGAATGGATTTTCGTTTGTGGTGCTCCCAGCAATGAAAGCTACAACTAAACAATCCAACAGCAAAGTGTCTTTTTGTCGTTGAGCTCTCATTTAGTCTTGCATCCATTGTGTTTGTGTCAGAAAAGATGGATTGAACAGGGAAAATCATCATGTTTACTCATATCAAGACAGAGGTCACCTGAAGGTTAAAGAAGCTGCTGGCCTGAATTAGAAATTGTGTTTGTAAAATTGAGAAAGGTTGAGGTGAATGAGTAAAGACTGATTCATAAATGCAAAGAAATATGTGCTCAGTATGAAGTTAGAGAATGATATCACGCAGAAAAAATGGTGATTTGCTTGTTAAAGAACTGATCACAGACAGCATTTCAGTGAGATAATTGAGCAAAAAGTTATGAGAATGGATTTTAATATCATCTGCTGCTGAAAAATATCATGCACTTGAGAGCATGGCCATGACTTTTTCACATTTTTGTATGAACTGAGTGAATGAGGCCCTCCGGCATTAGTCCCTCCAATCTGGAGGTTATGGGGAAAAAAGAACAAGAAAAAGAAAAAGAAAAAAGAAGGTGTTTTTAGTCAAGATGTTTGGATAAATGAAACAAAATAAAAATACTCTGATATTCATTCCAATAGAACAAAATAAAGGAGAAATGTAAAATGAAATTAAAAGGCCTGTGTGTCATTTTTCCACCATCTTAAGGCAAGAAATACTTTGTACAGGTTTTTACAGATGAACTGAAAAATCTGATAACAGATAATACATGCTGTAGTCGAAGCTTCTATCCACAGAGCTGAAAGGTGCAAACACACTTTAGTATGCATTTTGTAAGTATTAAATTGTACACAAATAGTAGTGACTCCATTTCTACTCGTCGGCAGGACTTAATATTTGAAATCATAACACTGCATAAGAAAACAAGTGGTAAAATTAATCTGGGTTTCTGCTTTTGCGTATTGGCATTTTGTGTAATAAGGTAACAAGGTGTTATTTAAAAAAAGAAGAAGATAACATCTATATTAAATCACAAACATTTTAGGAACATACACTATACCGTTCAAAAGTCTGGGGTCGCTTTTTTTTTTTTTTTTTTTTGTCTATAAAAATGAACAGAGGCAGAGGGTGGGTGTGTGTGTGTGTGTGTGTGTGTGTGTGTGTGTGTGTGGAGGACAAGGATTAATGGGACATATCTGTAGTATTTAACTAACGCCAGAAGATGGCAGTATTGTAACACTAAGCGTACGTTAGCTGCCGACAAATGTTGAAGGAGAAGAAGAAGAGGCAGAAGCAGGAGCTGGTGTATTTGACATTAGCTGAAATGGGAAGCTAACAGCAGGCGAGAAGTTTTCTGCTTGCACTTTATTAAAGTCAAGCCGTGTATATGCAACAAGTCATGGAAAAGCAAGTGAAATAGCAGGTCGAGGGTTTTTATCGACACCACAGGTACGTGACGTTTCGGCTGAATGTTAACGGTAACTACTTGCTGACTGTTAAACCCGGATAACGTAATTTCCACAAGTATTAGCCGTTAGCCTAGCAACGCAATCTGCTACGAGCTAACCGTTAGAAACAGTTGGGACGGCCATCTGTGTAAATGAAGGCGATTCAAAGGCACGATTTCCGTTTATAAAACTGCACGTAAGAACCAAAGGAACGGCTTAAATGTCGTTAATTTAACGGTGTCTCTTTAAATCAGATGCCATGATGGCGTTAACGGTAATAAATAACTTCATTTAATTCTCGTGACACTGTTGCTGTCACCGAGCTGTCATTTATGGTTTGCCCTGCCCCCCTCGACGTCAGCCAATAGGATCGCTGCAAATATTGAGTGACTGAACTCGCAGCCAATAGTAACCCCACAACAAATACGTTGGCTCTCTCCGCGGTGTTAGACACAGCGGGCGTCTCTTTCCGGCGCAGTACGCTGGGATGCTGATGCTGAGGAGCCTCCTTGAACTGTAGCATCACTGGATCTCAATGTTCACCGACATGTTGTATTGTCTGAGGTTGCAGCACTGTGTTGACCTCTTTATTGGGGGCCTACTGTTGTTTTTAGCGGGGCTGCAGCAGGTGGAAGCAGCCGCCGCCGCCGTGGAGATGGCCAACTTGAACTGGAAGCCGTTCATCTACGGAGGGATGGCCTCGATTGTCGCAGAATTCGGTAGGTCTACGTGATGCACCACGGCATGCAGACCCTTAAATGTTATGTATACTGTTGGGTGTATGCTGTGCAATTCTCCGGCCGTCATATTTTATGCAAATAATACCACGTATATGCAGTCACAGGAAAATTCAGTTGCTGCACCTGCTCAGTGATGGTAAGACTGGCTTCAAACAGGGAACGATGCATCCAGCTGAATGAAAACAAAAAAAACAAAGCCATTTATATGCACTGTCCTGCAACTGCAGATGCACACATGTTCATAACAGACATTTAAATCAATTTTATTTGATGAGAAACACACATTTATACATATAATTCAGGATTTAAGATCAAGATCAGGCCAAGTGAATGTTAGTTTGGAGCACAGTGGATCAGTAGAGGCAGTGTGCGATAGCTGAGGGCACTATTCCCATTTAACAGAGATTACTGAGCTATTGCCTTTTTTGGTAGATCTACATAAAATAAACTTATCACTGATAATTACATGGGTGCCATCACTGAGGCTGTTTTCGGGGTTAGTTTTCTATCCATTAAAGGCGATTGTAATCCAATACAGGGTATATCTCCTCACTGCCCGCTAGCTTTCTGATCTGTGTATGTGCTAAAAATAAAAATATATACTCAGCCATGGCTCTGTAAATGAGAGAAAAAAAACTGGCTTGGATCAAGTCATACAACGCGAACTTGTTATTCCAAACAATCCAGTCAGGATTTGTGTGTCAGGTAAATGACTTCCCTGCAGGTTTATTTTGTAGTTTTTTAACTGACACTGTAGTTTGCCAAGATATGCTGTTGCTGTGATATTAGGTACGGTCATCTTCCACTAAAATAGCACAGCTAACCGAAGAGGCTGGTAATGAGTTCTTCAGTTGGTGAGGCAACAGAATCCAAAATGTAAAGTTTGGACATCAGCCTGACGGCTATGACCTCTCATTACATTTGAAAATCAGTCATTTTTGGTACCCAAATAGGAGCTGCAACTCAGGAAACAGCCTAAAAATCTGTGTAAGCCTCTGTGACTCAAATGTAATGATAAGATATGAGAGGTGACGATGGCTTCAAAGATGCATCTAGCTAAATGAAAACATAAAACATGGCCCTTTGGTGCACATTATATGCATTATCCTGAAACTACAGATTGCAAAAATTCATACATTTGGAATTCAGTAATTTACACAACACACGCTAGTCTGCAGGTTTTATATCACCAACCTGACAGTTAGCACCTCATTACATTTGAGTCAGTTATATTAGATGATAAAAATGTATAGAATCAAAGACCTAAGCCGAGGTTAAACATTTTACTATTTAATTTTTTAAATATTGGCATTACTTTCTGTCATATTGTTATATTATTCTTGTACAAAAGGAAATCTGTCATTCCAGGTACTTGGATAGGAGTTGCAAATCAGATAAATGGTTACAAATCTTCCAAATGTGTCGTACTCTGTGACTCAGATAGTTTATCAGTATTCTGTGAGCCAGTGTGTTTTGTTATACCTGCAAAATACCCTCAATGCCCATTCATTGTCAACTCTAATATTTCTTTAACTCTCTACCTTCATTTTTCAGTTAATCTTTATTATTATCATTCTTCTTATGATTACTCTTATACTTTTAATCCTCAGGGACATTTCCCATTGACCTGACAAAGACCCGGCTACAGGTCCAGGGTCAGTCCCAGTACACAGAGGTGCGCTACAGAGGCATGTTCCACGCTCTCTTCAGGATCGGCAAGGAGGAAGGCATCCGGGCACTCTACTCTGGGTACGCAATTTTTTTTTTTATTTATATCCCCACAGTTAGGCCACCACAGCTCATTTTTCACGATCAGATCAAATGAATGTTAATTACATTAGATCAACAGAGGCAGTGTGTGATAGTCAACGCCAGTAAATATATTTGGCAATTAGTCTAACACTTGTGGAGATTAATTATTGCTATATTTACTGAACTTTTTTGGTAGATTTATATAAAACAAACTTATCACTGAGAATGACATGGGTGCCATCAGGAGGCTGAAAACACAGGGGTAGTTTTCTATCCATTAAAATTTGGGTAAAGGTTATTCTAAGCCAATACAGGGAACGTGTCTGCGTGGCCTACTACCTTTTTGCTCTGTGTGTGCACTGAAAATAAAATACACAGCCCAGGGTCTGTAAATGAGAACAAAGGGGTTCGGACCAAGTTACACATCACTAACTTGTTATTCCAACCAATCCAGTCAGGATTTGTGTGTCAATCGATAAATGACTTGCCTCATAATTTACTTTGTAGTTTCTCAGCTTACTATTCAATTTGTCGAGATATGCATATGGTGTGATGTTAGCAGTGGTAACAGGAACGTTGTGTGCACACAGAATTTGAAAACAAATTAACAGTTGCCTTTTTAATTTGGCGTGTATCTAATCCACCAACCAACAATTAGCTACAATAGTTGTTGAAAACATGTGAAAAGATTTTGAGTGATATATTACTGAAATATGGAGTTAGAGGTTAAAACAGTTTTTCACCAGTTCTCAGTCCAGGATTTTGTGGGCGGTCCTAAAGGGTGGCTCGATGACACACTGAGGCCACCCAGAGCATACCCCTGCACCACTAGCAGAGAAGATAGAGGTTAATTCATCTTGCGCAGAGTGTTTCAAAGTTAGTCATGTCATTTTCTGAACCCATCTGACATGTTTCAGTCGCTTCAAAATTGCTGCTTGACTGCTCCCGTGAGTGGGCGTGGCTAGAGCACATTCAGTGGACACGCCCCCACAGTCCTGGAGCTGAGAATACTGCTCATTTTTACCTGTTTTTTTTTTATCATTCAATTTGGCGGGTGGTTAATAACACTTTCTTCTTTGGACTGACAAACTTGGAACACATATTTATTTATTTTACTTTACACTGACTTTGATGGTCATGAAACCAACAGAGGCTGTGATGAAGCATTAATTGGATAATGGGGTTCACAGCATGGATCATCCCTTCACAGTCTGCTCTGTACCGTTTTACCCGATAACTCCTATGCTTAGTATTCTAAGCATGCTACTCCCTACAGCTTACCTGTGGAGCTTCATTAAGCGCTATGCTTTAAACTAGGTCGAAAGTTTAAGGACAAATTCTTGAAAACATCATAAGAACTGCGTTTGAGTTTCATCACCAAGTTTGTGTGAATACAGTCCCGGACGTCTTGCCATTCCTGAGGGGGAGAGAGCTTTCAGTAAAATTTTTCTGTTAAGTAAATCTCATTAATTCTTCTTGCTGCACGTTTGCGGTGTACTCCATGCTGATGGAAGCAGCATGTGTTCATTACAATATGCAGCAATACGCTTTGCTCCCAGAGATGTTTCACTTTGTGGGTGGTTGAACTGTGATATTGCTGAATCCAACCACAGATTTGAAGGAAGCCCAGCGGGACAATGTGTTCCATTTTTAAAGAAGCTTCTCTTTGGCTTTTAAAGCTGTGAGTGTGATTCATCAGTTATTAAACATTCATCTCCGCTTTTGATAGACAATAAGCCGAGTTTTTAAATTCACACTCCTCTGTATGACTGATATTTGCATCCCACGCCACATGAACTTTTATGAGGACGGGAACAGATCAGAGCTTTTTTTTCTTTTTTTGTGCCTGCCTTCCGTTCACTCCTAGGATAAAAGGTTAATAAACATATTTCCCTTCTCCTCTCAGGATTTCTCCTGCCCTGTTAAGACAAGCTTCTTACGGGACAATCAAGATAGGAACGTACAACTCTCTGAAGAGGCTGTTTGTCAGTCATCCAGATGGTGAGTGTGAACTATGTCTTCCTCTAATCCCCCTGTCTTCTACTTTTCTGATAACCTCTCTCTATAAACCTTTCCATCTTTAGGATATCGTTTTCATCTATTCACTTTTTACTGCCCAAACAATGAGCTAGGGGGAAGTAGTTTGAATAAAGAATAAAGAGGTCTATTGAAATTGTATTTAGATTTGCATGGTATGTCAGACTGGTTTCAGAATGATGTAATGTCCTGAAAACTATGTTGGGTCTATAGGCATTGATGATGGCCTTGACTCAACTAAAAGCCCTGTGGGCGAGTCATTTTCTTAAACTTACTACAAGAAACCTCTTGATTTTAGCAGTAGTGTTTCCACTGCCAATAATAACCGTCCAGTACAAGCCATAGCTCCAAAATATAACACCAAAAAAATAAGTGTAAAGAAAATTTCAAGGGGACTCAGACAGTAAGAATATTTACATAGCCATAAATAGCCAGTCCTCATCAGTAGAGTCCTTGTAGTCATTTTATTTTTTTAATTTTAGCATAGTGAAGTATAGTAAGAATATGGGTGATGGGATTTTCACTCACTTCCTTAAAGGTGTCAAATACAGTCCACACTACTATTTAGCACCTTTTTAATTCTACATGACTTGACAAATTGACGGACTTCATGAGGTGCCAACTGTTGCCTACTTCCATCATCAGCTCCGGAAAAAACAACATATTTAATTCAGCTTGATTTACCAGGACAATGTGAGCAGTCTTTATTGTTGAGCCCCGAATGTACGTGCAAATGAAAAATAATTGTAAAAATGCATCATAGCATCGACTATTATATGCCACTTCCCAGGGTTAAAAAAATCAATTTTTATAAACCAATTTTACTTTGTGTGTTTCTATCTTACATTTAACAGCGGGAAAATTGAAACAAAGCCTTTGTTGGTTATTTAATTTTGACCTCCAACAGTCTCTTATTTAGTCTTCTGTCCGTATTAGTTTGTTAGGTGAGCTGTTCATTTCTGACCCTGCTCATATTCTTTATTCAGCTTCTTCTCATTCTGGGTTTCTCTCAGTCACTTTCTTTCTGTTTGGACTCAAAACATCTTTCATGCTTCAAACAGCTCAATCCCCTTGCGGGCCTTCTGTGCTTTTTGTTTATGCTGGGACACTTTAAATGTATGTTGGGTATTTTGGTGGCAGGTTGCTTCTGTTTACATGCAGACATGGATGAAAAGGAGTTAAGTATAGTCCTAGAATTTGCTGTGAATGGCAATAAAATTGAACTCAATTGCAATAGAGCATTTGGGAATCAAATGGTAGTCAGAATTTGTATGTTAAATAATGTGGGTTGAATGCATAAAGCTGTTAAATGTTGGTGCACTGATTTCTTTACACAGCACCAGTACTGTGGCTGTGCACTCCAAACGCCTGCTAAAAAAAACGGTTGAATGTGTTGTGACAACCTGTGTTTACCTATCTGGAAGCAAAGTGAGGGAGGTAACTCGCCGGCACTAATTTGCAAGCTAAATATGAGGCAAAGAGTTTCCAGGACAGAAGGACGGAAGGAAGAGATGGAGAGGAAAGAGGGGAGGGGTGGAGGGGAGAATGAGAGAGTGTGTTGTGCTACATTCACACTATCACATACAGATCTCGTGTTTATACAGTGTGAAGTTCATCTTGAAACAGCCAACATGATTGTTATCAGTGCCTAAAAGCTTTGAGCCCAACTGAAATGTGTGCAAACGTGGCCTTTGGGAGTCAATCAACTTCATTTTTTCAGAGTAGAGCTGAAAGAATTGTTGATCAACAGAAAATAATTGTGCAATTATTGTGACAATAATTTTTCTGGTAAAAATTATGACTAAATATTGTCCAGTTTCAGCTTCACATATGTTTCAGTTTCCTGCTTTGCTACATATCATTTCAAATTGAACATTTCTCGCTTTTGGACAAAACTAGGGCTGGGAATCGAGAACCAGTCCCTGTCTCATTTATCGGAATCGTATGCATCACAGCATATCAATTCCTTTTATTGATCCTGGCATGGTTTTCTGACAGCTGTGCATTGCAAAACTGCAAACTCATGCATAGACATAGATAGAAATTTACAACAAGAAGGAGCCATGGGAGAGAGGAAGAAAGATGACCTAATGCTAATAAATGTCTGTGAAGTGATCATTTCGAGTAAGGTTGGAAATACCAGCAATACGCTGAAACATGTTATGCGTGAGTCCCATTGCTTCCCAACCCAGCAGCACGTCCGTTACCGAGGGTAAATATCCTATTATAATGTTATAATATTAGCCATGCAGGTTGAATTGGATTTTTTTTCTTTGACTAAGAAAAACTAAATGAAAATGATGAACAAATATTATCTTATTCCATTCGTATATTGACAGTTGACAGACCGTTGGTATAGCTAGCTCAAAGGCTAACTGGTTCCAAATGAACGGTCAGTTAAACAGTTGCACTTTTGCGAGGCCTTTTTTTTTCCCTCCACACAGAATCAGTAAGGTCATGTCAGGAATCAATAAAGAAATCAATAAAGAATCTGACCTACAAGTATAATTGGCAGACAAAACAAGAAATTTGTAGATGCCGCTCTGTGCCAACACATTGACAAAATGATTAATCGATAAAATGATTCATTGATAATGAAATAATGGTTAGTTGCAGCCCTAAATTACCATGTGGTGTTTTGTTTCCATGAGTAATAGCTATAGAATTGGCAAAAATGTGTTAGTTGCTCTTCTGTAAATCATACACTTCAGCTATCAGGAGGAAGAGGAAGCAGGGAAACCTCACAGCAAACACAGTAATGGGTGAAAAAAAAAGTGGACAGTAAAGAGCAGGCTCAGCAACAGAGAGAAGAGGCCTAAAAACATGAAAGTGGATCAGTTTCTGCTGCCAGGAGCTCTGATGTTCACTTCATTGTCCCTAAAGAGAAACACAGACTTCGGTTATCAGCCAAATGGGTTTGCGCTACATTTATCAGCGATTTGCCGGCGCCAGCATGTTTGTGAGACTCCCAGGAAGTTTGTGACCACCGGCTCCGTCTCTTCCTCTATTCACTCTCCATCTGCGTTTTTCATTCATCATTCGTCGTCAATTCTTAAAGATGAGGATAGATTTATATTGCTATTAAAAGCAATGACTGATAGCCTGTCCTTGGGAGAGAAATCACAAATAATATCTTGTCATCTTTATTCACTTAACAAACCAGCTTTCTACCCTTTTGTGTCTTTTGGGGGGGAAAAAATGAATATATTCAGTTGTCCGTGTTGCAGCTTTTTGTGTTTCTCAGCAGCGTGGTCACATTAGCTAACCTGCATCCCATACGCTCGTGCTCCACAATAATTTAAAAGGACTCATTCCCAGGCACCAACACAGAGGTTAACTCATTCAAACACACCGAGGCGCATAACCTGCCCCTAAAACAATACAATGACAGTTTTATATTTCTGTTTTGTTTCCAGGTTGAATAAATGTGTTTGCACCAATGAACCAGGGCACATGTCTTGTGCATTAAGTGTACTCAATAGAAAGTAATAATTCTGATTCTGATAAGTAGTTATAGGGAGGGCTGAAGGAAAAAGAGCAAGAAGGGAAACTAATTTTGGGATGATGAGTTTTTGTTTTACCTTTTTCATGTTTTGTCAAAATAAAAGCGCTCTTTTTATTCATTTTTCCTCTGTTGATTATCTGCCTTTCCACTCTGCATGCCCTCTCCACGATGGTGCCACTGTGTTTTGAATGCTTGTTTTGATGCAGGCTTGGGTTTGCCCTGTGGTTGTGGTGGGATCGAACGCCCCGTTCCCTTGTCCAAAAAACGAGCGGTGTGAGGACTGCCACACTAACTTTTGGTCAGATTGATCAAGGATGACTGTAACTATTGTTCTAAACTCAATCCATTATTATTGTGTCTCCTCCTTCTTCTTCTTTTTACTCCAATGTAACCACACTGGGTTACTGCTAATATAATCTACCACTCGCTAACACTGACAAACTCTGTCGAGTTGGCTAATTACTAACTTTTGTTACTGTTTATTTGAAGCGTGCAGACTCTCAAACAGCTATTTCAAATTATTCTCAGCGTTGGTCTGCTTGGAGTGCCAGCCAGGTGGAGTTTGAAACATCGGGAGATTGTTTGAAGGTCAATAAAGCCTAGCTTTGTGGTCAACGTCTTATGTTGATATCCATTAACTCCACCCATGTGGTGTTCCAAGTAGGTTAGAGCAAATATGAACATTCAGATAACATAACACAATGACTTCTTAAATTTTTCACAAAGCTCTTTGTGACTTAAATCCTGCATACGTGCAGGGAGCTCTAAGTAGCAGACCACAATCCCTAAGAAAATAACTGCTTGTCTATCAGACACTGTTGTATGCTTTCTGACTTTCTTGTTGCACCTCACGCTCAGAGAAATCACATAAGTTCTGTCTTAAAGTGTCATTTTCAACACACTTAATCTGTGTCTTTAAATAGTAATATTAAGAAGAAATAATCCATGAAGCATTTGATGATAGCAGGTGTTTAAAATAAGATGACCAAAACACAGATAGGACAAAGAAGAGAAAACAACTGAAAGAAAGTCAGTCGATAGTTCCTGATGGAAAGAAGCCAACTAAGGCGCTGCTGTAGATGGGTGCAGCAGAAAAAATATAATTATAATAACATATAATTATAATTATATGCTCTCTTGAAAAACAACAACATTCCTTTTACCTCACAGAATACAGGAGTTGCTGCTGTGTTACAACTGCGGTAGACGAGCAATTCTTGTGTTCTGCAAAGTAAAATTACTGGTGGCTACTGCTGGTAAAGCAGTGAAAATATTCCCAATATAATGCATGCTTGAACTGATAATGATTTTTTTAGGTGCCGAAATATGTTCTGCTGCCCCCCTCCACAGTAGTGCATCTTTTAGCTTCATGCTCTGCTTCTCCAAACTGAGGGTGTGCCCACTGCTGTCTACTGTAGGTAACCTGTAGGTCCTGTAAATCATCACACAAATGTTTAGTCCCAAACAAAATTAACTAGTGTATTGAAAATGACAGAAAATCTTCTCTTAAAGCAGAACCATGCATGATAATTTTATGATCTGTAGAAATAACACATCTCTCTAGACGTCTTTTTAAATAGTAAATTAAAGGCTCATCTTAATGGAATTGAGTTAGCATGCTTTTAGTTGTGTGAGTCCATTAATATCATTTCTTGTCTCTACCCTGACAGAGGAGACCATGGTCATCAACGTCTTCTGTGGTGTCGTGTCTGGCGTCCTGTCCTCCTCTCTGGCCAACCCCACTGACGTCCTCAAGGTAGACCAAAATATATGTGTTCGTCAATATGTCGAAGCAGTGCACTCACAGCTAAGATGATTGATCATAGTTGCATAAATACAGTTTTGACCATTGAAAGTTAAGATTCTTTTGATTATTTTGTTTCAGAGTAAATGAGCAGAGCAAATTAACCATAATCAGGTGTATGAGGTTCAGTGTCACATGGTCAAAATGTTGTTTCTTGTCTAGTTTTCTGTACCAAAAATTATAATTCAGCTTGTGAATTTACAGCAGAAATCTGTGGAAATGATTAATGAATCAACAGAAAATAATCAGATGATTGTCTTGGTAATTTATCAGTTTAAAGACATTAATCAAGAATGTGCTGATGCTGATTATGTCCACTCTGAAGATTGTTCGTTTTAAATATTCTAATATAAATGTATATATTTAAATGTTAAGTGAAGTTTGTGTTGTAAATGTTATATAGTAATGTTTGTTCCTTTTGTTTGTGCGCCTGTGTTTGTTCCAGATCAGAATGCAGGCGCAGGGCAGTCTGCTCCAAGGCAGCATGATGTCCAACTTCATCAACATCTACCAGACAGAGGGCACCAGAGGGCTGTGGAGAGTGAGTGCTGGATTACTTTGTACAGGGACAGATATTTGCATAATGTAGGTCGTAGCAGAAGACCAAAAGTTTGGAAGACTAGGTTTACATCTGTGAGATGATGTGAAAGAGTTTAACGCTGTGAATGAGTCAAATAAATACGTGAACAATGTGAAGCTTGTTTCTCGCAGTGATGAGCCTACAGAGAATTATCATCTGGTTCTGCAGCCTCCCTCAGCTTTCAGCCCTAGAAAATTTATTTCAACTTAAAGAAATACTCATTGTATTTTCAGAATTTCTCTTATTTACATGTTATTAGCTAGTAATATGAGCTTACTGTACAGACAGTGTTGCAATTAGATATATTTTCTTCCTCCTCAGGGTGTCATTCCCACAGCGCAGAGAGCAGCCATTGTCGTCGGGGTGGAACTTCCTGTTTATGACATAACCAAGAAGCACCTCCTTCGCTCCGGCCTCATGGGAGACACCATTTTGACACATTTCATGTAAGTCTGTTAATAACTGCAGTAGACCCTGCAACTCTTGTGTCTGGTAAGATCTGTTAATCTTGTTCCACCTGTGCATATGTTTACAGCTCGAGTTTCACATGTGGCTTGGCGGGGGCGCTGGCCTCCAATCCTGTAGACGTAGTCCGGACCCGCATGATGAACCAGCGAGTTTTGTCGGGAGGCCCGTTGTACAAAGGAACACTGGACGGAGTGATGCAAACATGGAAGAACGAGGGCTTCTTTGCTCTCTATAAGGGATTCTGGCCTAACTGGCTGCGACTGGGGCCTTGGAACATCATTGTATCCTTTTTAAAATACCCACAGAGTTACAGTCAATAAGTCCTGCATGTTGCTCATATTTCAGAGCTCGTATCAGCAGTTTCAGCTTCTGCTGTGATATGAATAATCAAATTTTCCCTAACGCACTTCTCAGTTCTTCATCACCTTCGAGCAGCTGAAGAAGCTCCCATTTTAACACCAGCAGGAAGCGGGACTACACTGGTCTGTCAGACTGTGTCGGGCATATAAGTGGGGGTGTGAGCACGGCAGCACCTGGAGTTTTGGCACCAGTATATATACACACTCCCTTCAGAACCATACCAATGATACAACACGGTATCAGTCATTTCATCATGCTTATCCAAATCTTATGTCGATTTTTATTTTTTTGTTTTATTTATTGTCACTGGTTCTGTTTTCGTACTGTTTTAAAGGACTGCTGCTTTTACTCTCACCCTCAACCACATGTGACACTCCCCAGGCAGCTAAGATGAGAAAGACGAGAGTTTATCACCGTTAAGTCTAGTAAACTTTGGCCTTTCTTAAACGACCAGAGGTGGCACTTCTGATCTGGAAAAATATGAGAAACAAATTTATCAATAAGCCTTCAAATTGCCCGAATGTCAAATATAGTCATGCATGACCACTCAGTTTGTGGAGAAAAAGAAGAGAGTATGACCTTTTAAAATGAATGATGAGGCATGCATGACATGCTCAGAAAATGAGTCAGTTTCAACAGTTGACTGTCGAGGAATTGCATGAAAGACAAGAAGCTGACTGTTACAGGTAGTTTAGGGTACTGAGGAAGAACATTAAGCTCACACTGACAGAAAAGAGGAAACGATCCTCAGCAGCACTCCAGATGAGCTCATGAAAAATGACTCATATGTTGTGATCTTTGCTATATTAAGGTGTCAAAGGAAAGAGTTGCAAAGAGTCTTTAAGGTGCCAGAAAATCACTCAACACATGAACTCCACACTTTAAAGCGAAAGTCTGAATTAGTCTATTTAGCATTATTTATTGTTTTGTTATATTCATTTCCAGAGACTTACTGGAACAACTCTGAACATCTGTGATCTTTAAAGAGTGAACACTGAAGCTTTACTTGAAACAATCTGAAAATCTGAACCAAAGCCTCTTATGACAAAAGACGAAACAAAATATTTTCTTTTTTTTTTTTAAGTTATTTTTAAGGATATCGACTCCAAATGTGTTTCTTGCATTCATTTTTTTCCGTTTCATTCACCTCCAATCTGCTGCAGTATTAGGAGCTAATGGTCTGCGAGCGGTGCTCACTGCCATGATTTCATTTAGGATCCAGTACATATTGTAAATCGCTGTATAGACGTCAGTCACGCAAGGAGGTGGATGTATTTTATCTTAACGCATGTCCAGGTGTACATATGATGCCTTGTTGTGCTGTTTTTGTTTTATTGCGTCCCTCGTTCGAGGTAAAGTCATGGCATGAACACAGAGGTGGCAGCTGATGTGGATAGAAAGTGGGAAAGAGGGCCCTTGTGCCAAATTTAGTTTTTACCAAACTGGGTTACATTTATTTGAGGAAATTTCTGTAAACTCCACCCACGTAAAACAGACCAGTAACTTGTATTTTGGATTATTTATGGGAAGCCATGAAAGATATTTTAACAGTAATCCTAATCAGCACTGGGTTCATTATTTAAAATAACTTTTTTTTTTTAAGTAATGCATTACTTTACTTATTTACTCCATGTAGAAAGTAATCTGTTGCACCACTTACGTTACTTTACTTTTCAGCACCGCCTGAACAAACAAATTAAACACACTCAAACAGAATAAGTTCAGTCGCTTGATCACCAAACTGTGGCTTTATAGTTGGTCAGTTCATCACAAAAGCAGTGGTTATGCCATTACGGATTCGGATCGGCCCAGTTAATTATCGTTTCCCATGTTGATCCCTGAGTGATTTTCTGTGTGGAAAAATGTAGGCACGTGTATTCTGTAGTAGAAAAAAGGTGTGCACATGACTTGTTATAACACTGAAACACTGAAAGCAGTGGTGTGTCAAATACATGATGTTCCTCACATTGGAGCCCATGTTGCTTAGAAAGATCTTTCAGCGTATTTCCGGTGTTTCCATCCGTTAAAAGTAAATCAGCCACAGAGCAGAGCGCAGAGCTCTGAAACACACTGAAGCATCTCTGGTAGAATCACAATCATTGTCTAGAATGAGCGTTCGACATCACTGTTTTACAACGCACAACAATACTACATTAGAGACAAATGAAATATGATTACAGTAATGTGTTATAACACTGATCTTTAACATGCTATCAATCATTTGCAAATACTCGTTGCCAGGTGACCTCACTCTTTGAGCCACCTGCATCACTTTTGTTTGTTTTTTTTATGTTAAATGTTATATCAGCGATTTTGATTTGTTTCAAAAGCTGAAAATATTTCATTTCTCAAGTTCACTCTGTGACTCAAAAGTTTCTCAGCCTGGCAGCTTTATATTCTGTCATCAGACAGGTGTGAGACAAGTCTGTCTGTCTTTGGTTGAAACAGCACAAACCTGCTGAATTCTAGAACTGACGCACATTGAAAATATTTATAGCTTAATTTGCACTGGCACCAGCATGTCTGCTGCTGTACGCAGTGTCCCTGGTCTGTACAGCAGTTGACTTGTTTTAAACTGTAAACCAGTTTCTATCATTTCATCTATGAACAGTAGAACATAATAGAATATCTGTAGGGATTTGGTGGGTGAGGTTTTCCCCTTGACAGGGCTGCTTCTCGTACACGGTGAAATGCATCAGAGGTCATGACAGTTGCAGAAACCGTTTTTTATAGAACAAAAAACTCTGACTGCAGAATCTTAAAATCAAACCCTCTACGTGTACTAATGTAAACTGTCAGATTTCATCTACAGTTATCTATATTTGCACATCTGAAGGTTGAATTGGGCCGTTTCAGAGGCTGCAATGTTTTGAATGTGTCCAGGCATATTACTGCCTTTCCGGTGGAAGATATTTTAATATACTTGCACTCTTACAGCCTTACACTTAACATTCATCACCTGTTAATCATATTATTCTACTATAATGTTCCTCTGCTCATAGTAGTAGTTTTTTTAGTTACTGTCTACACAGTGTGCTTACAGTTCTCAACATTGAAATTGAAGTCAAGTCATTTTAATGTGTTTGTCATGATGTCTGTCTGCTTGATGAAATGATTTGACTAATTTTTGGGAAATATGTTTATGTTTGTGTTGTATAGAACCGTCAGCTTCTGCTTTTTACGCTGATCAGATTTGACCTTCCGAAGGATTCATCTATTCATTTGACTGTGTGTTCAGTGAACCTGAATGCAGTTCAGCAGGTGTTTCTGTCCATTCCTGCTCAAATATCCTGCTCACGCTGGCATGTTTCATCTGATTTTTGTGTTTTTAATTTAACAACTGTTACGAAGTGCTTTCAGTCTCTCAAATTTGTGACACAAGGTTTGTTGACCAAAAGTTTTGACCTTCCCGCTTTTCTTTAAACCAGACAGGGCGATTAAAAATCCTGTCATAGATGAATCCATTTTGTAAGAGCATGATTCACTAAAGATATCTCATTTATGAAGGAACCTTGTGTGTGGCCTCATTTTAACAGAAACTTCGCTGAGTTTAAGTTGATTTTTCTCCAACTTTGAACAAGTCCTTAGTTTCTTACATCACACACCAGCTTTGTTTAAAATGTCTCCTCAGCTACTAAACCACATTAACTAGTTCATTCTTAACCTCTGTCATAGTTTAACATTATAATCCTAACTGAAGCTTTGTCCGGTGCTTTCTGTCCATTGGTCCATGACCTCCGATCTTTTCCTGGTCGATGCTGAGACCTGGTTTCGGTCTGATGATCACAGACAGATGACGTCTGTTTCATTGTGTTCATTCAGTCTTTCATCCAGGGTCCATGCTATTTCTCTGATGTACTGTTTTTTTTCCGGTCTTTAAGGTGCGCCAGCACGGCTACAGAAGGTGTCGAATGGTTTGTGGTCGGTGCAGACTCCTTTGCACTTGAATAGTCAGACTGTCCTGTCATGTCCAGGTCTGAGGTCGGGAACGGATTATCACGATCTGTTTGTTGTACTCTAGTCTGCAGATGAGTTTACTCAGTTGAAGGCTCCAAAAACTAAAAGGCTAGAACGTGCACCTTAAGTTGAGGTGATTTCAGTTGAGTAGAAGCTTTGACACCAGTTTGAATCTTGAACAAGCCTTGTGTTATCTTCACACTGATTAAAAAAGGGAAATAAAGATCCATAAAACGGCTCTGTGATTAAAATCATAGAGCACACTTCACATGAAAACTTGTAATAAAAAAAAGTTTTCTATTAAAAGTGGAGCGCATGCAGAAATGTGTAGCATTTAAGGTTTCATCTTCAAACCTTTTAAAACTTTCTTTTCTGTTGTTTTACCTCATAGAGTAATATTTGTCAGATTTTTCAAAATACAAACACACTTACAAACTGTTTTTCACTGTCTCGTGTTGAACAAAACAAAATCACTGTTACACCGATCAAATTAAGGAGATATCAGCCAGTGATTTTAGTGTCAGCCAGCATCATTCCTCCTGATCACAGCCTGGCAGTCTGCAGGGAAATCCTTTCCTCTGGATATTGAGTTCATTGTTTTGATTGTTCAGTGACACTATGATTTAGACATGTCATTTCAACGCCAAAGTGGTGCACCCTCCACTGAAGACATGTAAGTTATTCCCGATGCTCCTATCAAGATGTCATTTTGATTTTAAAAGAGCGGAGATTGTTATGAACTGACAAATCTGCATCTGTGCGGTCGTCTGACAGGAGAAGAAAATCTCTAAATATTTTTGTAAATTTTCTCTTCACTTATCATTTATTTGCACTTTGGTGTTTCATTGCTGTCTATAACCTTTTACGCTTGTTCACTTGATGAATTTCTATGGTGGAAGTTTTTTTTTTTTTCTTTCTTTCTTTCTTTGACAGGATGGGTTTGGCTTTATATAAATTCAATGTTCACTCAAATAAATAAAATATATGCTGTGATTGTTTCCGTATCAGATCCTTTATTCTTGCTTGTTCGGTTTGTCTCTGCAAACAACCATCAAGAGGTCAGAGCTTTGTCTTAAAAGACGGAAATGGGGAGACGGTTTTGCTCACAGAACATAGACAGCACTGTTGTGAGTCTGAGACCATTATAGGACATGGTGGAGTTTAAATAGTCATCTCTGTTTGATGGATGAAACTCTCGTAATGTTTTCAACTCATCCTCCTTCCTGAGTCTGAGGCTTGTGTTTGATGCAGAGAACTGTTGAACCAGCAGGTGGCAGCAGAGTCTACTCTGTATCTATGGATGACAAAAGAAGTTATTTCCCACAGTTTGTCACCACAAGGGATCAATTAAGTCTTGAAATTTTTTGACGTAAATGGCTGCACATTTACAGGAAATCTCTGTAGACATCAAAGTGTGCCTGACTAAAAATGAAACATCACTTGGTTAAATGTTTTGGTAAAAAGTTCATCCACAATTGCAGAAAAAAAAAAACATTCTCAGAAAAAGATCTTTTTCAAAGGTTTTTAATTAGTTCCAACAATTAAATGATCCCACATGGTTATTTCTTCAGATCCTTTGCAGAACCTCAATGGACCAGCAGACCTGCCACCATACAATCTATTCTCTTTGTGTTTTTACTGAGAAGAAAGAAAAAGAAAACATTACCCTCCAGGGGAAAGAGCAGAGGTGCTGCTTGAAACTGGAAATACCAGGTGGGTCTGTTGTTTTGGCTTATTGTTGATTACTAGAAGAGATATATTAAAATATGAGTGATTAGTTGCACCAGAGCTGGAATAGGCTCCACAGTGGCCAAGACTTAGCCAAAAGTTATTCTTTACTTTGATTCAAGCTGCCAATCACACACACACACACACACAAATCTGACACACAGTCATTAAGTCAACCAGCTTCAGGTGTGCCAGCTTGTCACACAGCTGAACTGTGATTTCATTAAACCACATGAGAAACTCTGGAGGGAGTGACTCCTTTAGTGTCTGATGTATGTGAGGTTTCTGCTTCACACACAGATTTAGATAAATGTGGATATAAAGTGTCTCATTTATCGGTGTAAAGATACCAAAGCTGAGTTCTCACGAGAGCTTCAACAGCAAATATGTTTGCTTAATTTTGTCCTCAGTTCAAATTGTTAGTTTTATGTTGTTTTTCTATAACAGTAGGATCACCCTACACATGTTTTATTCTCTGTAGAGGTTTTTAACAGTACAGGTTTGCCAAGCCAAACGTTAGAGGTTAGTGTGTAGACATGAAGGAGGAGATTGCTGCTGCTGTGTTCTTCGTGGCTCGGCTGGTGAAGAGGTATGGCTGTCTGGATAATGATGGAAGGGAGCGATTTGCTGCTGCCCTCACCTCCGTCCTGTTTGAGAACTACAAGAACCACTGGCACCCAGACGCACCCAGCAAGGGACAGGCCTACAGGTCAGTAAGGCTCTTTTTCAGTTTTACAACAGATGAAAAAAAAATGAGGCAATACAGGACAGGATCATAAATCAATAAACAAACAAATCTGAGCACAATTAATATCTAATTTAATTCAAATAAGCCTAACAAATGAAAAATAATTGATGAGCAGTAACATGCTCCATTTCTTCAGTTCAGTACACAGAAGTGTCCATATAACTAATTATTCAGACCTTTTTAATGGTGGCTAATAAAAAACTATTTTACTGAATTGACTTTAGTCAGTAAACTTTATGACTCTTCTCTACTTGTGCTCTTGTTACGGCATGTGGTAGCATTTCACATGATGTCGTAACTGTCACAATTAAAGAGAAATTGCAATGTCTCACTTTAAAAACACTACACACTAAACAAAGGGTCACTGAAACCACTTTGTACTAAATGAATGGTTCCTTTCAAAAACCTGTTGTATTATTATTATCCAGAGTAATAGAAACATTGTGTATGGATCTGACGACTTTCAGACTTCTACTGCTTCAGATTTTTAAATCACCATTAATCTGAATAATCCAGACATCCAGCAGTTTTTACAGGAATCACATTTACATTTCAGTATGGAGTAGTTCCAGTGAAAACCTGGGGTTAAACAGGGTTGGTGTTCCTGGATAACAGATGCTAAAGAGAATTCTAGTAATGAAAGCAAGAAAAAATGTGTACTTTGAACAATTTATTTACAAAGATGATCTGGCCAAGTGGAGAATTAAAGTATAGGCACAGCAAATGCAAGACAACAACATTAGATCAATTAAAATGTTGCAACAAACATTATGCATTGTGAGAATTATCTACTGTGCTCTAAACAAATTCAAAAGTTGGTGCCATGTTTGGAAGCCCATCCAGTGACAGGCGTGAAGGTGAAAGAAGTCCTCCGGTCCAGTCTTGTGTTTTTGTGCTGAACCACGCTGCTTTTGTTTCAGATGTCTTCGTATGAACCGTGTGCAGCTGCAGGACCCGGTGCTGCAGCAAGCCTGCGAGCAGAGCGCAGTGCGCTACGAGGATCTGGGCCTTCCCCAGGAGCTGACGGTGTGGGTCGACCCTGGAGAAGTGTCCTGCAGGTCAGGCTGTTTAAATCAGCAGAGCTGTGATCTGGTTTTATAAGTTCAGAGCTGCAGAGGTGCACCTGAAAACTGAAGCTTGTAATTGATTTGGACAAATGTGCAGTTAATATCTAAATCGAAACTGAGATTAAACTTTGTAGACACAGCTGCTGCTTTCAGTGTCCACCTTCCAAACTTTAGTTTTAGCTTCACATGAATGCCACTACATTATTGCTACAATCGAGTAATGATTTAACACTTATGAGATTGATACTATTCAGGTTAGGACTTTACGGACGTTAAATTAGTGAACTTTGTGGACTCTGTTGATGTTAAGTTAACCTGCTAGCATCATGTTGAGGGAAATAAGTGTACCCCAAAATGTCTTGAAAATCAAATCAAAATATTAATCAAATGTTGAATCAATAACATTGCTGGCTTCAGTTTTTTTGGTGACATGGTTGTCAGTTACCTAAATGTTCAACAACTGCTTTATCCAAACATGACAGAAGCGTTGCTGAAGCCATGATGCTCATGAACAGTGGTGATTTGATGCCTGTTAATGACAATGTCAGACCCTTCTTAATTTTTTTTTTTCTTCCTCCTTGCAGGTACGGTGAACACAGCACTCCATTCTGCGTCTCAGCAGTGGACAGCTGTCGGCGTGGAGATGGGGAATTTTCCCGCCGCATCCATGACGCGGTGGAGCGGGCGAGCCTTGACGTACGGTCGGGAAGCTCTTCAGAAGAGGAGGAGGAGGGCGGTGGAGACACCAGCACAAGCAGCAGCAATGTATCAGCGCTCTTCCCTGTTCCAGCCCCACCCACTAACCCTGAACCCAAAACCATCCCAACTGTCAGCAACCCCAACAGTGTCTACCGGGTAGGTTGACCACGCAAAGGTATTTTTATTGACTGCAACCATGATCTTTGAAATGACCATATCGTCCATTGGGATTGGACATGCAAAATCATCCAAATCAGTGTTGTC
Organism: Protonibea diacanthus; assembly: GCA_028641955.1. Classification (NCBI taxonomy): domain Eukaryota; kingdom Metazoa; phylum Chordata; class Actinopteri; family Sciaenidae; genus Protonibea; species Protonibea diacanthus. The sequence continues at coordinate 16,180,053 of CM053990.1, forward strand.
TGTCAATGAGGGAACATTGTATGCACTCAAAAGCTCTCTGTTTCTGAAAGTCTGTCTTCCAACCCTTTCATTCTCAGTTCAGCGAGTTTTCTCCAGGCGCCCCTCAGACCTGGTTAAGGGAGAAGCGGAAGGCCTTTGCTGGGGAAGGATTCCCGCCTCAAGCTCCTCCAGTTGTAGGTCCATCCTCCCAGTTCGCCGGCCAGAAGGCCTTCAAGTCCTACCGGCCCACGTTCACCTTCGCTGGGCCTCGTGTTGACAAATACCACTGGGTCAGCAAATCACGATCTTAATGAGGGCAGAACCTTCGAGGCAGAACCACAATTGGGTTATTGCACAGGACGGCAGCCATGATGGCGTGTTCGCGGGGGGAAAAGAGTTTCAGGACCGTTTGTCTTTAAAATGATGAGTTTATTATTTGTACATGGTTTAAAATGTTCATGATTTAATGTAATGCTGTTTAAGCATGTTTTTTAAACTTTGAAATATTCATGTAATTTTAAATGTATTCCTTCTAAATGTGTTTTTAAACTAAAATTAAAGTAACTAAAATAAAGCAACGTTGAACTGTTATTGAAAAGAAATAAATGCGTCTATGTCAGCTCTGCTGGTTGTTCTAAACTGTTTTCCTCTTTCATTCTGTGTTTTGGTTCTGTGTAACCATGGATGTATGAAGAGAAGCGGATATAGCACTGGACAATGCTCTCTTCATTTTCATGGAAGCTGCTCAGCAGTGCATGAAGCCAGGCATAAAATCACCTGGATCTTCTGCATGTGTTCTGGTTTAGCCCTCTGCTAACTTGAATAGGGAAAATGTATTTAATCTTCTAGACTTTCCCAATTTTAACAGACTGAATGGATCAAATTGTGATTGTGAAACGGATCATTTTGCAAGGGTTGTGATGCTCAGTGTATCCACTGATTTACAGCCACTTCAACAATGTCACGCTGCCCACTCTTGTCTGCATTCCCCTGTGTAATCTACTGACATACATCATGTAAACACAGCTCAATATGGAAACAGGTGCGCGTGTGTGGTAGTGGTTGTACTGGTAGTGTAGTTAGTGATTGGTGTGTAAGAACAATCAGCTAACAACACTGCCTACACAGCAACCCCAATCTCACCATGAGTTCAGTTAGTAAAGCTCAATTAAAATGTTAACTCTTGTTAGATGAATCCATCAAACGCTGCAAAAACATTTTGATATTTTACAGAGGGTCATGTGCCGGACTACTTCCTGGTTCTGAGCAGTTGCTGGGTAACCACTCCACTGGTTCCCTGGTCGCAGACAAGAAGTAGTGACTTCTTCCTTTAAGACTGTTTTACAGTTTTGATAAAGTCACCTCATCAATCCTGTGAATGAGGGAAAAAAATGTATTTCTTAGATGAAAATTGTTTTTGAAAGACTTGCATTTACATAGTTTCATCCTTTGTCACAAGAATTAGTCAAAGGTTTGCCTTTTTTTTCTGTTTGACGCTGGCATTTTAAAGAGTTAGCAAATGCTGATGAGCAAATATTACTCAAAAATAATAGTGAACAATAAAAAGATTCAAGAGTTTACCGATGATTGAGGCAGCCACACTCCAGTCAGTGATTCTCAGATGTTTATTCCTGTTTCATACTTGGATCTTCATGATGCTGAAGCAGAACATCTCAGCATCTGTTTTGTGGCTGCTGGGTTCTTCATGAAGTAAACTCTTCTTCTTACAGCTCTGTCAATGCCCGTATGTTTGGATCACTCGCAGTATATGTGGATGGATGTGTGCTGCGATAGTAGTTACTGCAGTTACTGCATTTCTTGCCGCTCTGTTTACAAGTGACCACTGCTGGAGAAACACAACGGTCTCCACAGCTACATTTTACTGTGTGTGTGTCTGTGTGTGCCTATGTCTCAGGTCATGCCTTGACTTGCCCCTGGCTGGCAGGTAGAGTTGATGTTGCCAGGGAGAAACAATTAGTAGTGCCAGTAAACACTCCTGAGCTCCAGGATTTGCCAGTTTTGATGTGTTTAATGTGACCACAGTGCTCTCACATGTTTTTACTACATGTATTAATTTCAGCTCCACGTTCTCTCGGTTTCAAACTCCTTGCAAACCCAGATCTTTTATGACACTCAGGGTTATGACCCATATACACTTACAGAGGTACTGCAGTGATTTAATATTGTTGTAGCAAATTGTTAGCTGGACCACAAAATGTCAGAAAATGGTGAAAAATGTTCAGCGCTGTTTCAAAAGCCTAAGGTGGCATCTTCAAATGCCACAAAGATATTCAGTTTACTGTCATGGATGACTACATAAATATTCTCTCTACCGATCACTCAAAGCACTTTTATGGCACTTATGGCTGAGGCTGCCATGCCAACTACTCATCAGTAGCGATGTAATGATTCCCATGGGCTTACAATAATACAAAGCTCTCTCATACATAGCCATTGGGAGCAGTTTGGGTTTCAGTATCTTGCATAAGGACACTTTGACTAGACTGGGGGAAATGGGAGTTGAACTTTCCACCTTCTGCTAAACAATCTCCTCTACCTGAGCCCTACAGTTGCTGCAGTTAGAGGGCAGTCATGCTCAGTCTAGAGAGTAAACATGAGTCGCAACCCAGGGCTAGTAGAAGTGCAGTCTGAAACACATAGCCCTGGGCTAGGTTAACTCAGAACTAGTAATGGTTAGGTGTGTCAGGGCAGCTACTTTTGACTTTTGCTATGCAAGCTTCCAGTGACTTCACACTGGAAGAGAGGAGAAATCTAGTTAAGTGAAGCTAGAAAAAGTACTTCGACAAACTGAGAATGTGCATGTGATCGAAATTATAACTAAATATTTATATTTTAAAAAAACATACAACTCACATCTCAATTGAGTTCACAGCAAAAAAGTGCCCACTAAATAAATCCATTTGAAATATTCATGAGAAAGTGCAAAGCTTTGGTTTTGTATATTTTGTATATATACAATGTCCACCCATCAGACGCCTTCCCTCCAGAAATTGTAGTCCAGGCGGGGATACTTTATCAAGCAGGATTACTCAGACATCCAGGTAATTCTTGCAACAACAATAACAACTTCTGCTGCTTATATGTTCATATGTAGTTGAGCTACTGCAAAATGTTGTATACTTGTTTAATTATATGTAGTTCACTACTCCCAACACGAGTTGTGTGTGTGTGTGTGTGTGTGTGTGTGTGTGTGTGTGTGTGTGTGTGTGTGTGTGTGAAAGGGGGCTAAGAATATGCAGTGTGAAAAGCCTCCGGGACAACTGTGTATTTTCTCATCTTACATTTGCATACCAGTCACAGTTTTTCCTACCCTCTTTGCATCCTCTGTATCTCCAGTAATTACCATGTAAACAACCTGCTGTGACTCTTTACACGTGACTTCATAATGAATGAAGTCAAAAGCACCTCTGCACAATCATCCATAATAGGTAGACATTTCCCTTTTAAGGGAGAGAAGACGCTTCACGACGCATGAAGATATAGTTGAATGAAAAGTAAAGTGTGAAGACAGAAATCGTTAAAAGTTAATGAATTTCATGCAGTGAAGTCACAGCATTTGCACTGATCTTCCTCTGTGACTCATTTCTATGTATTATTTATTTAGTATTCACAACATTTTGACTCATCTAACAGTCAAATCTGCGTCCATGTGTCTGCCGTGGTACGTTCACAGTTCTCCGTTGTTGTTACTGAAAATAGAAACTACGCACTACAGATGAAACCCCGCGGTTTCACTCTTGACGCTGCCTGAGAGATTTGCTCTTCAAAATAAAGGCACAGAAACATCGATTGGCTATTATCAAATCATTCATTTAAAACACCGCACACGGGATTAAAGCAGCATTTTGTCAGAAACGGTGAGAGGAAACGCAGGAAGGACGTTTGTTTGTCATCAGTGCGCCAGTTAATCGGCCAATAAGGTAACGTCTTTGTCCGCGCAAGTGACCCACCAGTCCAATCACAGGCTTTGTCATTAGGACGTCCCCAAGCGCCTGGCCACATCCGGTCGTATATATGTTGCCACGAGTTAGCGGCGAATTTGGAGAGTGTCCATTTTGAGCAGCGAGTCGGCGTCTCCAGTTTATCCCCCTTAAAGTAAGCGTGCTTTCTTCTTTTAATGTTTCAGGTCAGACACAGGGGAGCAGCTGGAGCTTCGCACCGCGGTTATCTTCTCCGTGGTCCGTGTCGTCACCGCGTGTTTATCTGCAGTGTGTTCGCTTCTTAGCAGTAAATATAGCTAGCCTGTCTGTTAGCCGCAGCGGCGCTAGCAACGTTACCGCGGTTATTCCGCGGGGTGAACGGTCCGTCCGTCGACTGAAGTGTAAAATAAATCCGCGTGCTGCAAGGGCGCTAACTTTGGATTTTATTTGAATGCACACGCTGGATTTTTAATTAAGCGTTTAATTCGGGTTCAGCTGGCTAGCTATTAGCCGGGCCTGTGCTCTGCTCCGAGCGGCAACGAAGCAAAGCGCGGTCCGCTTGAACAGAGAGCACGGAGATCCACGCCGGGTTAATGCTCAGTGTGCACCTAAACACACAGCCCTATGTATGATCCACAACTGTTATTATGCTAACGCTAATGTAGTTGTATTTCTGCTAAAATATGAAGTGTGCGATAACATTTTCAAAAGAATAAGATGAAGTAACCTTACCAAGCGTGGGATCTATGGTGGCATTAAAGCAGCCCCGGTTAGCTTCCTATTAGCCTTCAAAGGTTTCCATTAAATGCCATTTTAAGTACTCAGTTATGTGATTAATGCCCCAGGCATAAAGCACCTCCAGAAGCCACATGTTCACTCGCGGGTTTTTGTACTTTCTGGCACTTGAACTGGAGGGAATACGTATTAAAGATGTAATGAAACAGTCTCTTATTGTTTGCTTTTGCTGCCCTCCTCTCAGTCTCTTGAAGAGCCCACCGTCAGAATGGCAGATGCCGAGACTCTCCTCATGGAGACATCAGACCAGAACGGCAACGAGGGAGAGGAGGACCAGAACGGAGCTGAGCAGGAGCTGATGATCGGAGAGGAATGCCAGGATAGTCAGGACGGTCAAGAGGACCAAGAGGAGGACCAGGACGGACAGGACACCCAGGACAATGGCACAGATGGAGGCAAAATTGATGCCAGCAAAGGAGAGGAGGATGCTGGGTGAGTGAGAGAGGGAGACATGTCTCACCCCATATAAATGAGGACTTTCAGTATTATGTAATGTTATGAAACACAAAATGTGGCTGATTTTTAACAGCGCCATGTAGGGTTAATAGCAGGATAATAAGGAATAACAAACTTGTGTTTAAATGTACTGTGGAACTGACAACGGCGAGGTCATGGGTCAGAGGGTAGAAAAAGAGAGGGCAGAGGACAAAATCATATGTGAGAGTAAGATGGCTTAAATACATACATATATCTCTACACATAGAAGTATAGAAATTAAAGAACAAAAACCTGTCGTCAGTATCGGCTAATGCACTACCTGTGCATTAAATGTTCCAAACAAGTATGAAAGAAACCGCATCATGTTCCACTGTGTCTGCAGTAAAATGTTCGTGGGCGGCCTCAGCTGGGACACGAGTAAAAAAGACCTGAAAGATTACTTCAGCAAGTTTGGCGAGGTGTCGGACTGCACCATCAAGATGGACTCCAACACCGGCCGATCCCGAGGCTTCGGCTTCGTTCTCTTCAAAGACTCCTCCAGCGTCGACAAGGTCTGTCACTCTGCTTACTGACAGCTGTTTTACATGTATCATCACTATAGTTGTCTGCTCAGTTAGTTCTATTATGATCAGATCAGGAAAGCACAGACGTGATGCTGTGGAAGTGTAACACGATGAACAGCGGGGTCTTTGTTAGTTATTTGAATTATTTGGGTAATTAGATTCTCTGCACGCAAGAGCGTGCTGCATTGTTTCTCTGCGCACCCTGCAGGATTTCATGTCAGCAAAACCTGCTACAAGCTGATGCGTCTGATTAGCATGTTGTGACTGGCATCTAATTTGGTTGTAATTAACAGACCGCTTTAAAAGTGGACTGCAGCCAGTAGATGGTAGTTGTATGGCTTTGTGTTGCTCATATGACAAATGCTTTGTGCTTGCACCCCATGCCAACTGTAACACATGTATGTCTGCAGGTACTGGAGCAGAAGGATCACAGACTGGACGGACGTCCAATTGACCCCAAGAAGGCAATGGCAATGAAGAAGGAACCCGTCAAGAAGATCTTTGTTGGGGGGTTGATCCCAGAGGCAACAGAGGACACCATCCGGGAATATTTTGGGGCTTTTGGAGAGGTCAGTTTTACCAGATGGAGCCATGAAAAACACATTAGAATTGCAAACACAGTAGACCTCCACTTCTCCCTTTGTAGTCTTGAATGCTCGGCCATGTGTAGTCAAGTGTCTTAACAGAGCAACCTGCAAGGATAGTGTTCATTAGCGGTCAACTCCAGATTGATGATGATTAGTTTTTACATTTAGGTGCATGTATTAGTACAGAATCCTGAAGGCAGGATGTTTTATTTCATTTTAATCCTGACTGCTTCACAACCGTGTTTTATATTGGTCTCTAATCCTTGAGCTCAATTTATAATTAATCCACTGGCTAATTAAGAAGTGGCTGATTCAAACACATTATCTTCCCACTCTGTCACTCACCATGCCTCATCTGTATTGAATGGGGAAAATATTTATTCTAAAAGTCTTTGTCTTTACATGGAGCAGTCATTTGGAAAACATTAAGTTCTAGTTTTGAAAAATTGAATCTAAAAGTTGGTCATGTGATTTTATTTAATGGAGGAGAATTAATGAAAATACAGGGCAAAAGCCAAAATCGTATATATCTCAATATAGGTGATTAAATCCAATATAGCACAATTTCTATGAATTCAATTAATAGTTTAAATAAAATGATCACCGTCTCAGACCTTTCATGCCTATAACTTATCCATGTGACAGAGGTAGCCCCTGTTTCACGCACACGCTCGTCGTTTTGTCTTGGCCGACAGGACTCCTGTTTGCAGTTCCCCCACATCACGTTCACTCTGCTCCATGTTCGTTTCCTTAATGTAAATTTCCTGCATCAGTGTTGTGCACGGGGATGCAAAGTGTCCAAAATGGTGAAAAAGTAAGAAGTAAAGAATGATTTGCATCACAACAAAATGAGCGATTGAAGTCACATTGCACAGCTTTAACAGTCAGCTCAGTCATGTTAAGGGTTTTTTTTTTTTTTTTTTTAAATCAAACATTCTAACAAAATCATCTCCACCATCTTCTCCTTTCAGATTGAAACAATTGAGCTTCCCATCGACCCCAAATCAAAGAAAAGGAGGGGCTTCATCTTCATCACATACAAAGATGAAGCCAGCGTCAAGAAGTGTCTGGAGAAGAAATACCACAACATCCAGGGCAGCAGGGTAATCACACATGCACTCCTATCTCAACAGACTTGATAATATGTGACACTCACCTCGTGCAGGACCCTGCAGTGTGATCTGTAACCCCTCAGTCGGCCTCTGTCTTTGTGAGGCATCGTGTCTTTATCCCACCACAGATGAACTTGACAAAGGATCATAATGAAGTTATTTATTTTTTTTTTTTAGGACAGTGTGTTGCACTGTGAACTGGAAGATTTAAGCCACCGAGTATTTGCTGGTAGCAGCTAGAAAAAATGTTTATTTACTGTATCAACGTTACGGTATCAAACTGCAATATGATATCAAAGTATTTCCATTTTTATAGTCTTGACTTTCATGTGTATCTGATGCCTGTAGTTACTTTGCACATGAACACTGTATGTAAATATTTGATGAAATCATAACAAGGCTTGTCTGTAAAGACTGCCGCTGTAACTACGCACAATGTTGTAACAGAAACACGTTTTTACATGGCTGTACTGCTGTATGGACTGGCTGCAGAGCAGACATTTCCACTTTTCGAAGCTGGTGGAAAATCAAATGTTTAGTTAATGGTGACACACAATAGCAGGATCTCCTAAGTGGAATGCAGAAATCATTAATTCACCTGCAAGTTTCCTGCTGTCAAAATGTCTGCGGTGCCACAAATCCAGTCTGCCTTTCATTGCATTTTTCCACCTTTGTTGCGTTTTAAAATGTGGCTGTGTCTCCTCCACAGTGCGAGCTGAAGATCGCCCAGCCCAAGGAGGTGTACCAACAGCAGCAGTATGGAGCGGGACGTGGTGGCGGATATGGTGGCCGGGGAGGAGGCAGGGGGGGACGTGGAGGTAATGAAGAGTCATTCACACGCTCTCTTTAAATCTTTTTGTATTTTGAACAGGTCTTTTGGGGTCTGTTCTAGTAGCCTTGGAAGTTCTAGGAAGCATTGTCAAATTTCAAAAAAGCAAAACTCTGACGTCAGTGAGACCAATCGCTTCAAAACAAAGCCATAGTTTTCACTTGCTTGATGTACCGCACCGACGCAGATTACAAATTTGTCACATTCAGTACGTTTACATGCAGCAAGAAATTTGAATTTCTGATCGTATCAGACTTAGTTCGGACTTTTTAAAGTGCTTGTAAAGACCTTAGTCCGATCTACTTTGGACCTATTTCGGACCACATCAGACATCTCAAAATCGGATAAGAACACCTAGACAATTCGTTCACAGTCGGCTTTTTAACGCCATGTATACTCAGCAATCGAATCTGAAGCGGATTTTGCATTCTGCGCATGCACAACATTTTCCCCTGGGGCCGTTGTTCTTTTTGTATGCAGTATTAGGATGAAAATAATGCACGAAAATGTACGCAGCTGTAGCATCGTCAATCTCCTCGTATACCATCTTTGTTTGAATGCCGTCAGATAGTTTGTTGTTGCCGATAAGCAGAAGTCAACCGAAAGTGGCTCGTTGAGAGGGCTACAGCGACACCTACTGTAACGGACTCAGCAATGCTCCGGCTGTTTATCCGATTCTCTGAACGGCATGTATACTCAGACAAGTGATCCGGTCTTATGCATCTCATTATCTGATACGATCAGAAATTCGAATTTCTTGCCGCATGTAAACGTACTGATTGCTTTTTAGTGACTTTTGTTTTGGGTAAAATAAATTTCCAGCGTCTTGTTCATGTTTAGTATTGACAGAAAAGTTGTTTTCAGGCTCAGACTGAATCCTTCATGTGAACTCTGCTGGTTGTCTCTCAGGTCAGAACCAGGGCTGGAACCAGGGCTACGGAAACTACTGGAACCAGGGATATGGTAACCAAGGCTATGGCTATGGTGGATACAGTGGCTATGGTAACTACGACTACTCTTCTGGTTACTATGGATATGGTCCCGGATATGATTACAGTAAGTATACAAAGAAACGGCTGTTTACAGGTTTAGCGTAGATGAGTTACATGGGGCTCGTTGTTTTAATAATTCTAAATTTAAATAATTACATCGTTTTATAGTGATACTTAAAATGTGCAGTGGCACTTTAAAGTTTAAAATCCTTCTGACTAATTGTGGGGGAATAAGTCATATCTGGCATATCAGTCTGTTTCAAAGGGTTGGTGTTTATTTCGAGCTGTGGTGATTAGTCTATTGACAGAAAAATAATCCAACTGGAGAGGAATCTTGGTTTTCTTCATAGTGGAGAAAATACCCCCACTAACACTTGTGAAGCTCACCAACATGTATTTCATATCTGAACAGAAACTAATGAAAAAATAAGAACTGGATGTTTTAGAAGTTGTGTAGTGCATTTCCTGGCATGCAGCAACTGGACACATTGGCTGTGTAAAGCGTTCTGAAGTCTTATCATAAACAGTGGGATTGCCAGATTTTGTATTGTCGTGCCTGTACGGATACACGGCACAGAAATGATAGGCAGATGGATAAACAGTTTATTATGCGAATACAGCATGTAACGCCCCCTTTTGTACAAATATTACAAACAAGTCCACTTTAGGAGTTTTTTTTTCCCCCTCACTTGGAACAGATCCAGGCCAGCAGTTTCCTGCTGCTTCCACTCTTAATGCTAAGTTAACATCCTGACTAACACAGACATGAAATTCATAATGTTTAATTACTCCTCAACGCTGAGCAGTAGGGCTGCAACTAATGATATTTACATATCAATTAATCTGTCTAGCATTTTCCACATTCATTGTTTTGTTGTTTGATTTATCTAAATAGTCGATGAATAATGTAATAGTTGAAACTAATCCGTATCCCCTCTGCCCCACAGACCAGGGCAATGCCAGCTACGGGAAAACCCCAAGGCGGGGAGCACACCAGACCAGCTACAAGCCCTACTGATGATCACATGGTAGTGTAAGGTATGCCATGGCTATAACCCACTACCCTCCTATACATAGTGCCATGTAGTCTAGAAGCACAGACACTCAAAGTTGAGTAGGTGTAGGAGTAGGTAAACTTGGCTGGAGATGACTTGCAGTTTAGATTTTTCTTTAAGTAGACACCTGCTTTGAACTTCTGAATTACTCCACTCTAGCCCGTTTAATCTTTATTTTTCTGTGCTTATGTCTACATGGCGTGTCCAACAAGTCCCTTACTACAGACAGTAGATTGTAGGGATACGCATGACTAGTGAATTAAACATTGCTGCCCTCACTAGTAGGGACCAGAAATACTAGTCTGTTAAACAAATGAAATATACCCGGGGCTGTAGCCCTCCCTCTCTGCATTAGTACGGAAATGTCAAAGCAAGGTGGCAAGTAGGACAAAGATGACACGTAAAACCAAAATAAAATTAAACGTCTGCTGTCAAATTACTACATTTTGAATGCTGAAATTTAAAAGAAGTTTTGCCTTTCTTGTAACTCTGCTGCGTATTCACATTCAAGCGCATATCGCACACATCTGTGATTAGTTGAGTTAAAATGTGACAAGACAAGTGAATGATTTTAAAAAGACGAATCATCAGGAAGAGACGCGCGGATCAGGAGTGCCCCCCTTTCCACTAAATTAGCTCTTGAACCAGTTACATTCAATAACAGTCAACAATAAATCGTATTAGGAATAAACCTGCCTCCTGAATGAACTCTGTGAATGCTGTTGTATTATTAGTCCTTGGAAAGCAGTAATATTTTCTGAAGTGGTACATGGTGTAAAAAGTTTGGGATGGAGGTGTGTTTATTTGTGCTGAACGTTAAGTGCTATGGAACAGCAAATCACTTTATTTTCAATATGGTGCTCCCTCTGTCTCATTCATAGTCTGTCACCCGACCACTGCTCGTTCTCTATCTCAAACCATCGGACACAAACCAATGGGAACTTCTTCGTGTCCCTATTTTGCAGCACAGACTGCGAGCCAGACGTAGAAGCTGGGTCCACGAAATAAACCAAGCCAGAACACAACTGGGAGAGTATCATAGGTTAGTCCATGAACTCCATCTGGATCGCGTTCAGTTTCAGTGGCATTTCAGACAGAGTGTGGACAGATTTTGATTGTCCGATTGGCCAGTGTGACGTCAGGTTGCCTTTCTCCAAAAAGTTGAATCTGGCTCAACTTCTCTGCCTGTGTTTTTATTTCGGTACATCCGAAACACAGCAAGCGGCATTCAGATGAAATGGAAAAACCTGTTTTCACCGCAGTGCCGGATCTCGTCTGAATTTGGCCTTACGCTTAAACTCGACTAAATTTCAATTTCAGTTCAATCGACAAGTCAGTGAAGCGGTTATAATCACATTTGAGCAGAAGAGTAGCGTTGGTCTGTTTTTAAATAATTTGTAAAAGGCCACATCTTGTCAGTAACGTACTTGATCTTTAGTGTTTTTGGGGGGGAAAAGATGTGATTGAACAAAATGTTGTCTCCTCCCTCAGGACTCCAGTGAGACCTGGATGGACACACTGGGCATGACTCGACCTCTTTTATGACAGAAGACCATTTGTACAGAAAACACCCGAAATGTAACTTTTCCATTTTTTTTTTTTTTTTTTTAAATCCTATCATTTTTAGGTTTTATGTTTCCCTTTGGTGTTTTTTTTTTGTTTGTTTTTGTTTTTGTTTTTTTTTCTTCCCCTCCACATTTCCTGTCGATGGAAGTGTAAATTTTACTGTACTTTTTGGTACCTGTTTTGATTCTAATGTATTGTAAGGCGTGTATTTTACATGTTTGCTGGCTTTACAGGTTGAAAATCTTGGCGCTGTAAAGGAGCTTTTTTGACAAATAAAAACCATTTTCAGTAACTTTTTTTTGTTCTGATGCTTCCAGGCTCTGGGGTGGAAGATTTCAAGTGTCTGACTGGGTTTAGGATTAAACTGCAATATTGATTTCTGTTTTATAGCCACACAATCCATTGATCTGTAAGAATGTCAAATTGAATAACTTTTTTAAAGGTAACTGGCCCCGTTTTATATATTTTTCTCCTGTTCATGTGAAATCAAGACTTAGCCTTCCAAAAAAAAAAACAAACCATTGTCTACAAGCTTCTTCCTTCCATGTTGTCCTGGATTTACCAGGGAGCTTCACATCTGATAGCATACAGATATGTGGTATGTAATGTGGTGCAAAGTGATTACACCACGTAACTGGATTTCCTGTTTTAATCTACATACTTTTTTTGAAATAACAAGAAAATTGTTTAAGTTTCTATGTTTTTAGTTTGTTCGTCAAGTGCCGTTTGGTTTTTAAAAATTTGAATTTAAATGTCTGCTTAGTTTTGTTTTCTGGATAGACTTCAGGCAACTGGAGTCTGCAGCTAGTGTCTGGCAATTTATTAGTAATAAACGTTCACGTTTTTAATGATCTGTGTACTTCTAATGCTTAATGTTACTGTTAATTGTGATCAGAGTAAATCGCAGTCTTATTTAATTTCTTAATTCTGGTGCTCGGTTTTCAGGATTTTTTTTTTTTTTTTTTTTTTAAGTGCATAAGGAAGTGAATCTTGTCCAAATGAAGTGTGTTAATGCAGAATTTGACCATTTGCAGTTCAAAAGACTTTTCCTCTGGGTATCATTAATGTAATGCTGGTTACTTTTGGCATTAACTAAGATTCACTTTTACTGAATTAACTTCATTTCGGGCACAAACACTTCTTCTAACATGAATACTTTAATGTCCATCTCTGCAGTAGGACAACTCAACAACCACGACGACCAACAACGTCATACAAGGTGACAAGGTTTCACTTCATATCACTCCACCAATATAAACACACAAATTCATAATCACAAAAATTTAGGTTCATACTCCTGTGAAAGCAAATACCGAAACCAATTGTCCGCACATTGTCAGTAAGTAAGTTTATAATTAGGATTCAGCTTCTGAGGATCATGTGCATTTCATTAAAATCCAGCTGTTCAATCAAACACAGCAGGACAGACACAAGATCCCTCAGAAATCATTTACTTCCATGTTGTCTTTTGAGTAAAAAAATATAGAGGTAAAAAAATTGCCTCATCTAGTGGTTATCTTCTTATTATGGTCTTTGAACAGAATGACAGACTAAAATAAGCATTCATGGAGCGCTCAGTCATTTGAAAAATACAATTCTCCTTCTCTTTGTGGTCATCTGTGAAATTCCTGCAACTACTCTGTTGCCCTGTTTCTCCACACCAACTCTCTGGATAAACTTCATTGAATCACTGACAGAAAAAACTGTTTACTGAGTGTGTGCTGCTGTGACTGCTGCTCACTTCTCCTTTCCTCCAGAATGAGGCGCTGTAGGACAAACAAACACTAGTGTTTCCTGGAGGTTTCTCATGGCAACAAGAAAAGAAAAATGCACTGATGAAGCTGTTGATCATAGAAAGAGTTGACCCTGTTGAAAGAGTTGACCCCAGCTGTTTGTTGAACAGTGCAAAGTGTGTAAAAAGACTGGGTCCCGCTGTATTACTCAGGCTGCACTACAACGTCTATTCACGGGCGCGATCCCACTACTGAGCGGCACGGGGGCTTTGACCTGCTCCGTTGCCGACCTGGGCCGGTGCACCCCTCCTTGGGCGACCTGGTGGTCCCGGGCTCCCCCAGGAGCACCATATCGATACCGAACTTAGTGCCGGACACCCGATCGACATAGTCCGCTGCAGCTCAGAGCTCCTGAGCTCAAGCGATCCTCCAGCCTCAGCCTCCCGGTAGCTTGGATTACAGGCGCGCGCCACCGCACCCGGCGACAGCTGTCCTCGTGCATAGGGGGTTTGAGGTTTTTAAACGTGACGTCATCAGGGGGATCACGTAAAAAAAAAAACTCTTAAAAAGTTTATTCACATCAGAAATAACTGAACACACCACTTCATTTGTACATACAGACACAGTTACATGATACACATTAACTAGACATGACACTAATGACAATGTATTGCAGGATAAAACTTTGACAATAATGTGGAGCTGAAAAATGAATTATATTAATACCACAATGAGTTATGACTTCATAAAGGTGTTAATCTTTATTAACATATAAAGGCAGCTGTGAATGCATCGAAGCTGTGAACCGTTAGACATCTTGTGCTTGAAATGTTGTTTTAAAAATATCGTGCTCCAGAAATCTAATATATATAATATCTATATGAATGAAAATTGTTACAGAACAGTGCATTTGTATGGAACTTTATTGTATTTCTTTTATTTATTTATTTATTTATTTATTTTTCAGTTTTTAAATGCCCCGGGCATCTTCACATTGTCAAATCTGGCCCTCTTTTAAAAAAAGTTTGGACACCCCTGACATATACAATATAAAACAAAATATAATATAAAATATATAATATACTGTTGTAGATGAGCTGTAATTATTACTAAATACTATAAAGTATTTAGAGTACACTCAAACTGGAAATAGATAAATAGTTCCAGTAACAATTTATGAATATCATATAATAATCAATGTCTCAGGATCTAAAGTGGGAGTCTAACACAGACCGCTCAGTGACGTGAGGTTCATGGCTGGTGAGGCACTGACTCCATCAGAATCATCAGATTTACAAATATGAAAGCAACAGAGTAGATTATTCACCATTTGACACACGTCACTTAACTGTACCATGTTTTGTTTGCTCTAGCTGGTGGCAGAGGCGAGGCGCAGCTTAATGTTTGTGTGGAGAAAAGAAAAGTCTCCTCCTCGAGCATCTGGTTGATGTTTAACCCCCCCACCCCACCCCCACCCTCCCGACTTTGGCAATCTTGCTGTTGACTGTATAAAAGCAAACAGACATTTCTTCATGAATCATTTCCTGCAGGGATCCAGATGACTTGCTCTGTTTTCATTAAAAAGCTAAAATGGCGTTAAATGGTAAAATTGCAGTAGTGACCGGAGCAGCACTGGGCATAGGAAACGCAATCACAGAGATACTCCTAAAAAACGGTGCCAAGGTAGGGTTTGACCTTAGTCCAACTATGTGTGTATCTGTGTATATTTATCGTACATCATTGCAACATTACTAGCAGAGTCCTTTAACAATGAGTAGCTTTTATGTGCAGTTGTGTTTAACTATAAAAGAGTGACAATACCCCAACAAAACAATAAGCTCAAGAGTTCATACTTTTCTGTTTTGTATCCTATCCAATTATAACATTACATACATTGTATGTTTGACAGTTAGTCATAGCTTAGACATGGGTTAAGTAAGTAGAGATAAATCAGCAATTCCTTTTAAAGCTTTTCTGCATACATTTGAAACACAAGCTGCCCTGAAGCAAAGTACAGCCATAAAAGCCAAAGTCAATAAACACAGACTGTGGGAACTATCCAAATCTAGAGCTATGCAAATCATGGAGATGTCTGTCTAGCTCTCTGACAGACAGTCACCTGTAGAGGTAGCCCTCCTGGATGTGAATGAAACTGCAGGGGAGAGTCTGAGGGAGGTCCTCGACAAACAGTACGGACGGGAGAGGACTTTGTTCCTGAACTGTGATGTGGAGTCAGATGAACAGATCAAAGGTAATAAACACAAATTTAAAAAACAAAGCAGGAGTCTCATTTACAAAACCTACAGCCAGACATGACCTCTGCTTCAAAATCCCAGGTAACGTTCTATAGATTAGGTCAAGGAAAGGTGGTTTGGGGAAATAAAATAAGGTATGAGTAGGGTTAGCTTGAAGCTGGTAAATATCATAGTTGGAGTTAATAAAACAGTGAACGTCAATTGAGCTCACAGTCTTCAACACAATCATTCCAACTCTGCTTATGCAACAAGATCTACCAGTGTAGTGTCCCAGATGGGCCCTAGACTTCCTGTCTAACAGGAAGCAGCACGTGAAGCTGGAGATACATGTCTCCAGCTCTTGGACTATCAGCACCGGATCCCCCCAGGGCTGCCTCCTTTGTCCCATGCTACTCTCCCTGTACACCAACAGCTGCACCTTCAGTCATCACTTCTTCAAGCTCCTGAAGTTCACAGATGACACCACCCTCAATAGACCTATCTCTGATAGGATGTACCCTCCCACTCCGGACACATATCTCAACATTTTGAGATATGTCCCTCTGGCAGGAGTTTTGGTCCATCAGGACCAAACTTCCAGCCAAAAGTTCTTCCTCCTGACTGCAGCTGGCCTCGTCAACAAGGCCTGGGGCTCCCTCTGACGCTTGTGGCGTCAGTGTACAGCGGTTTCTCTTCTTGTTGTTAGTGAGGGCCGGCTTACTTTTTCATATGGTGCACAGTGTGATAAGCTCCTGCAATGAAA
This sequence comes from Protonibea diacanthus, assembly GCA_028641955.1. Taxonomy (NCBI): domain Eukaryota; kingdom Metazoa; phylum Chordata; class Actinopteri; family Sciaenidae; genus Protonibea; species Protonibea diacanthus. The sequence continues at coordinate 16,196,640 of CM053990.1, forward strand.
CACAGGGCACCATGTTAAACTGTAACAACTATCGGGTTGTTTTAATGTATAACGAGCAGCACAATATAAAGTTGCAAATATGGACATGCAAGTGCCAGAGTTCAACTTGGTTGCAAAATGAAGGTAACAACTAACAGTGTTATTTTCTGTCTTTAAGCTGCCTTGCAGAAAACTATAGAGGCCTTTGGTGGAATAGACATCCTGTGCAACAATGCCGGCATCCTGAATGAGAGTCAGTGGGAGAAAACTGTCTCCATAAACCTTGTAAGAATTTATACAGTACTGTGACCCCCGTCCAAGTCAGATTATAAGTATCTACTTACCTATAAAACACTACATAAAACCCTTAAGAAGTCCCTACATTTCCCCATGTGCACTTAAATGCGGGGTTATTTTTAATTATTTAGTAGAAGACAGAATGAGACATGTTTTGCAATTTATGCTGTAAACATCAGTGCCAAAATAACAACTCTGTAATGTAGATGGGTGTTGTCAGGGTTACCTACCTGGCTCTGGAGCACATGAACAAGTTGACCGGAGGTCGGGGAGGGGTTGTCATTAACACAGCATCCATGGCAGGTAAGGCAGCGTATGCTTTTCTCTATTCTCTCTCTCTTTACGCCCTCTTATCTATAAACTATAATATAAATCAACCAATCAGATTCATTTAAAGATGGAAACATTGTTACTGGTGTTTGAACACTGCTCTCTACGAGGTTTGTCACATATCAGATTTTCACCACACCATTTTGTGGCCAAAATAATTCAAGATAATGCTATTATTCTGTATAGAAATGTATAGATAGACAGATAGATAGATCTTCTGACATGTTTCAGTCACTTCAAAATTGCTGCTTCATTAGTTGTTGTTATTATATTTAAAGGTAAAGTTCTGCAGGAAAACAAGAAAATCTTAACAGGGATTTTGTTTATCCATATTTTAAAAACTGATATAACCTACATCCCATAGGTCTCGGCCCTCTACCAAGCTGTCCTGTATATACAGCCACGAAGCATGGAGTAGTTGGCTTCACTCGAGCCATGGCAGTAAGATTTTCTTACTATGAAGTTCATTGATAAAGAAAGAAATTACTCGCTTGACTTTCTTTTGCTTTCATTGCCTGTATTTACCATTGTGCCTTTAAGCTATTGAAGCCTAATCATGTGTACCTGTGCGTCTTTTACTAGGCTGCCTCTACCGCCTCAGCCTACGGAATACGCTTCAACGCAGTTTGCCCAGGGCTTGTTCAAACTGATCTCTTTGCGAACATTTCAAACAGACTGGGGCGATTTTCTCACCTGGCTGGTGTAGTCCAAAAGGTGTCAGAGGTCACTGGGGTGTTAAAGTGAGTCTTTTTTGTTAATATTATCATCTTACGTTATGTGCTCAGCTGTGACCTGTTGTGTGGATAAGGTTAGGGTTAGGGTAGATAGATAGATAGATAGATAGATAGATAGATAGATAGATAGATAGATAGATAGATAGATAGATAGATGTTTGGATTTGTTCGGAAATCTGAGTCACATTTAAAACGGTGAAAGAAAAGCTTTACAATTTTCAGTCATGTGACCACTTAAACATCAAAACAGGTTTTTCCTGCTGCAGTCATTCATCCTGTTCATGCTGGCTGTGAAAACAGCCTTTCTTAATGTGCATCCAAGTGTAAGTGATGGGTTAAACCACTGCATCCTTTGTTTCAGTGTGTCTCAGGTGGCTGAGTGTTTCCTTGAGTTGGTGACAGATGAGACGAAGAATGGGGAAGCTCTCATGGTGCAAACTGCTCGAAACAAATACATGACATTTCCTGTATTCAGCTAAATATGTGTGGATAGCTTTATTATCTGCTGACTAGAATTCCAGGTAAAGAGTTAAAGAGTGCCACCCTGAATATCAGCTCTCTCATCAAGAAGGCACCGCAAAGGAGGTACTCCCTGCTACTCATGAAGATGTTTTAACTGAAATTCGTCGTCTGCTGTACACATAGCACGAAGCCACCAATCGAATTCACCAGAAACTTAATCTGCAACAATTTTGACAATCCACTAGAAGTTTTTGTGATTTTTAAAGAAAAAAAACAACTTTAAAATCCACTGCCTAATATAGATATTTTTAGATATTCTCAGATTTACACCTGAGTAAATATTTTCCCACTTTTCTGACAGTCTGTCAGACCTGTCTGATAGTAAACCAAATATCAATACAATACAATACAGATTTTGTTTCGCTGGAAGAAGCTTAACTGGAATAATAAACAAGTCTGTGAGCTTCCTGGTATCTGTCAAACATCTGTTCACTGGAATTTTGTTTTGTGTTTTTTTTTAACTTTCCACAACTCCCCCACTCCTGTGCTGTACTTTGTTTTTCAAGTGTGTGTTTGTGTGTTATCTTTGATCTGCTCCTCTGATTCAACATCACACTTCATGAACACAGTCTTCTCCTGTCTGTACTCTTTCTGGAGGATTTCCCTTAAAGTCTTTCCTGCAGTTTCATTAACATCTAGGAGGTGGAAGTAAACAGCATAAAATGGAAATACACACGTATGGTACCTCAAAGGTGAATTTAAGTACAGTAGTTCAGTGAATGAACTTAGTACTTCATTTATTCTTCAATTCGTCACTCTGAAACTAAGAGAAAACTTTACCTTAGCACCGAGTTTTTCTGTCATTGGTTTCCCTATTCCAGTCGCTGCTCCAGTCACCACGGTGATTTTGCAATTTAATGCCATTTGTGAGCAGAATACTAAAAATGAGTAGAGTGGTGGTAGTTTGACGGAGCAAAAAAGTCATCGGTATTGATGAATCTTTTCTAAATCTACAATAACCACTTTGCTGCAGTGACAAGTCATAAACATAAAATTGATACATTAGCCTCTTTTTAATGTCGGAAAGGTTGTTGTTAGGGTAGGGAGTTACACGTGGCAATATTATTAACATTATTATCATTTATCTGGAGTTTTGAATTCTGATATTTACTTTTTTTCTTATCTCTGTTTTGGTCACCACCACCTCCTCACTACCCACTATGTTCAGCAGCTAATCTCTAACTGTGTCTGATTTTTTTTAATGCCAGATGCCTGCTGTGACCAAAAAATGTTGCGGCCCGGAAAACCAGAACACTGTGCTAAAACACGTTAAAATGCTGCAACGAGCTGAAGAAAATAACTTGGCAAGAGTACATGCTGTTGTAACTGTCCAGTTCACAGCAGCAATGATAGCGGCGTGAGAGTCTGGCTAGAGAGTTCTGACACAACCACAAGAAATGTGCCTAAAACTTCTACAGCGGAAGCAAGAGAATAGCCAACACTATTTTTGCCTTGACCTTGACACTGAACGATGTTAGGATAGGATGACAGGACATGTTGTAAATTTGACATGATCTGACTGATGATGAAGGGCTTCACTTTTTTAGTCAAATGTTCTTCTCATAAAACTATATGTTAAAAGTTATATTTATGTCTGATGCTTTCACCACTGCATTGGGTACTTTTGATAACGTGATGATAAGTCCATGTCAGCTGGGAACTTGTATGTGTGTATGTGACATAATATACCGATTAACTTCAGGATACTTGCTGTTGCATTTATCAAAAGACACTCTGAACGCAAATAAATGACAAGAACATTTTGTTTATTCTGCTGTGGAGATGTGTACAGACCTCTGTGCCCTAAAGAGCCACAAGATGGTGTGTCAAGTTGCCACATGGTGATATATTGCCTGTTTCAGTGCATTACATCCTAGTTCAGATACAGAAAGGTTACACACACAGAATTATTGCAACATTTCCTGATGATTAATTCTGTGTTCTCCATTTGAAGGACGTGCTTCGACCACGCTTGTGATTCTGTTGGTCTTCATGTTGTATCCAGAGATGATGTCATTATGCAGCAGGTAAGTTATTGGCAACCATTAATTGAATGAAAACAGCAACTGATGTCAACAAAACGTTGGATTTTATTTTTAGATTATAAATGTATATTTCCTTAAAATGTTGAAACTTCTTACTGACCTGAATAAAAAAAATGAATAAATGTGTCTATTATCATTATCACAATATATGAAAGGTTTTTGGTCCAGTACCCTTGTGCTCATTTAATATATACTGTATGTACCAATAATATATCACATGTACCATTCACCACAATTCACAACAAAAGTGATATTGTAATATTAGTAGTACATTACACTACTAATTACTGGTGAAGACAATATTATTACCAGTAATATGTTACTACTCAACACTCAGTGTAATTAGTAAAAGCAATGAGTTAAACTAGTGGCAAAGTGAATGAAAACCAGAAGATACAAAAGACTACAGCTCAGACATTTCATGTACTTCGGATTTGACTACTCATGAAGACATTTTAGTTAAAAGTCGTTGTCTGCTGTACACGTAGCACAAAGCCACTATGACAATCCAGGAAATGCCACATATTGTTTTCCTGTTGGGAGCACCAGGAGGGCCTCTCCATTCTTTGTCTCATCTGTCACCAGCTCGAGGAAGGAGTCCGCCACCTCAGACACACTGAGATAAAGAAGAGTGACTTCAGTGAAAATGCATGTGCACAGTATCATACATGGTCATGATAATGTGATTTAGCATGTGCGTGGAAGTCTATGTTGCAGCAACCGGGGCTTAACCTGCTGCGGAACAAACAAGACAAAAGGTCACAAGCAACAACTCACGTTAATATCCCCAATTTGTCTATTAATTGTTGGTTTGCTTCATCCATGTGGGAGAGATTCCCCAGCCTCGATGGAATACTGGAAAAGAGGTCAGTTTGGACGAAACCTGGACAAATTGTGTTGACTCGTACACCGTAGCCTGAGACGGCTGAGGCAGCCTACAGAAAGACACACACACACACACACACACAAATAAGCCTTTTAACCTTACAAACTCTGTACTGTGTACTGTGCCAAACCTGGTGCTCAAACAATTAAATAAAGTCAGTGGATCCAGGTGCTGTCATACCCAAAAGCCATCATCACAGTCTACTGGCTCTACGCGTTACATTAACGCACATCTTTTACATTTTATTTAACAGCCTCTGGACTATTACGTTTCCAAACATATCTTGCACATTTAAAATATTCTGCATATATATGCATCTTAAAAACATGTTGTGCATAGTGCATACTACTTAATGTTAAAGATAATGTTGATACCAGAAGGATTTGTCTGTTAAGAAGAACAGTAACGGACCCAAAGTGCCAACAGGAAAACACTGGGAAGGAGGGAAGCACTTGATTTTGTAAGAAAACCTTACCCCTATGGCTCGAGTGAAGCCGACCACTCCGTGCTTCGTGGCTGTATAGACAGGACAGCTTGGTAAAGGGCCGAGACCTGTGGGACATGGGTTATATTAGGCATTACTGGGTTAAAAAAAATGAGTTGTGCACAAACTTCCTGTGTATGTCGTCTTATTTTCATGCAACAGAAAAATGTGAGGGCATGGATGTAATATTTAAATACACTAAAAAAATTGTTTTTTGGGGGTTTTTTTTCTTAAGGAACGCAAAGAATGCAGTTGTCTTTTGTGGCGGACACATATGCAGTACATCGTGGGCTTCACCTGCCATGGATGATGTATTGACGATGACCCCTCCCCGACCTCCGCTCAACTTGCTCATGTGTTCCAGAGCCTGGTATGCCACCCTGATAACAGCCACCTACAACACAGAATACAGCTGACAACCGAAATCTTTTTTCATGTCACAGCTGAAAAGAGTTCCTGTAACATGAAAACACGCTGTGGTGCAAATGTCGAAGTGGTGCAGCTGAGTACAGTTAATGGGCATAATCCCAAACAGATGCAGTTTGTTGATCTTTCTACGTCTTACGAGGTTTACGGAGACAGTTTTCTCCCACTGGCTCTCATTCAAGATGCCGGCATTGTTGCACAGGATGTCTATTCCTCCAAATTTTTCAATGGTTTTATGAAAGGCATCTCGAGAGAAGAAGAAAAAAAACAGTTAGTAGTTAACCAAGTTCACATCCTTCTTTTAAAAAAGGTCTATGGCCTGCTCACACAGCTGCAACACCTTCTTAAAAGTGGCATCATCCTTTGCATACTTCAGACTTTAATATATTTAATACATAGAGAATTAGCTTCATTTATAATGAAAATAATCCTTAGTCACTCACTGACCTGAAATTACAGTTAACTCTCTTCTTCATAACTTTCGGAAATGTGGACTATGCAAGCAGTAACATTTGTGATGGGTAAACATCAGTTCAATTCAGTGAATAAATGCACAATAAATTAACAACCTCTGCACACTTCACAGTAAATGGTCAAACCAAAACAAATGCTTTGACATTTAATTTTATACTTTCACGCACAGAATAATCTGATTCGGGACACAATAACAAACTCTTAATTCAGCAACTAAACTGAAAGAGCACAAAGGCTTTAAAAACAAATCTAAGGTGTGGTTCTCCACCTAATAATAAAAAAACAAGTTTGTGAGCTTCCTGGTATGTGGCCAACATCTGTTTACTGAAAGAAAATGACGCGCCCTTTTGATTAGTTTCATCCATTTTTGGACGTGTTTATCTCATCTCGTTCTAACTCTTATCTAATAATCCAGCTGTTTTACACTTTTCACTACCTCCCCCCAACTTCTGTGCTTTGTTTTTCAAGTGTGTGTTTGTGTGTTACCTTTGATCTGCTCCTCCGATTCAACATCACACTTGGTGAACAGAGTCTTCTCCTGTCCGTACTCTTTCTGGAGGGTTTCCAATAGATTCTTTCCTGCAGTTTCATTAACATCTACGAGGGCTACCTGTACAGGAGAAGAACATCAGATATACTACATGCTCTGTCACTGCTCGTCTGGTGCAAGAATGCACAATTTGTGCTGGTATCCGCATCACACAAGAGGGATTTGCTCTGAAACTGAGAGAAAACTTCACCTTAGCACCGTTTTGGAGGAGCTTCGCCGTCATTGCTTTCCCTATTCCATTGGCTGCTCCGGTCACCATTGCGATTTTGCCATGCAGTGCCATTTGTGCAGTTCGGTCGTAGGGGGGCGTGCATAAAATCGGATGGATGCTTGCAGAAAATGACTCGAGAGAACGGACTGCGATTTTTAATGGAAACTTAAACACCGCCCACCAGGAGGGAAGACGTACGCAGCGAGTCAAAATATGCCACATGTGAGGTACAGGGGGTCTCATGAGGCATTTCCTTTGTCTGATTTAACTGTTTAAGGAAATTCATTAAATGTTTTCATGAAATGAATAATACAACAATAACTTTATTAAAGTTTTTTTGGAGGTATTTGCGTAAAGGATGAACAATCCTCCTTCATCCGGGTGAACAGAGCGAGTTCACGGATAGCCAAGCACGACACGACACATTCCCACTCAAAAACTTTGCAACTTTATATATTTTCCTTGACTTCACATGTAGGTGTATGCTGTAAGTGACAAATAATGTTCCGCTTCAATGAGATTCGGCATATGTGCAGTCTTATTGGTGGATCGGGTCTTGGTCTATAAAGGTTGTATAAAACTGCCACATTTCTAACGGACTTTGGAACAACTGTAACGAGAAAAGAAAAAGTTTTCTCAGCACTGACACGAGGTAGGCTGCACGTTGCACATGCGGCCACTAGATGGAGGTAGAGCGCTGTGTGAGTTATTCATCGAACTATCTCGTCATCAACAGGACAGTTACTCCTCTCAGGTCCACCTGTTTTTTGTTTTTTTTTCCCCCCTCTCCCACTCACAACTAATATCTAGCTTTTTAAACAGTAACCTGTATGTGTGTGTGTGTGTGTGTGTTTGTATTACAAAATGGTTCCTGTTTTCAGGGGAGTGGGTTTGACCAGCAGCACTATCAACTAGTCTCAGGTTTTGGCACACCCCATCCTGATAGCCGAGCCTACTCTGACTAGGAGAAGCTGACAATACACTGCTGTTTCACACTGGACCTGTTAGGTGCCCAGCTTTTAGTTTAAAATGTACTATGAGTGGGTGTTCTCTCCAGGCCGACAGAACAAAAACATCCTCTTAATAGGTTAATCGGTTACTCCAAATTGGCCGTTGGTGTGACTGTGAGTGAGAATGGTTGTTTGTCTCTATGTGCCCTGTGATAAGCTGGTGACTTGTCAAGGGTGTACCTCGCCTCCTGCCCAAAGTCAGCTGGGATAAGCTCCAGCCCCACCGTGACCCTGATGGGGATAAGCGGTTACAGGTCATGGATGGATGAGTGGGTGGGTGTAATTTTCATAAATAAGCATAAAAAGTTGTCTGATCTATTGAATTGTGCTTATATGTGTTCCCTCAATCTCTTCCTGGACACAATTAAAGTATATTCACAGTACACGCAGAGCCACTCTTTCAGGGGACCCATGATGTGTATGTGTGTGTGTGTGTTTTAAGGATGCCTGGTACTCAAAGGGTTTTGATAAGCACACTTGGCAAGACTACATGCTGCTGTAACTGTTCAGTTCACAGAAGAAAATACTGTGTGAGGTTCTGGTTGGAGAGTTCTGTCACAACCACAAGAAATGTGCCTAAAACTTCTACAGCGGAAGCAACAGAATAGGCAACACTATTTTTGTCCAGCCTGTTTGAAGTCAGCGGTTAACAGGCAGTGATGCAGGTCTGTAAATTAATATGACTTTTGTCTGAAGTTACAAGAGCCACTTTGTCGCAGCTAACAGGCTCGCCCAAAATAAATCAATAAATGACTGTGGCCTTGACACTGATGATGTTAGGATAGGATGACAGGACTTGTTGTAAATGTGACATTGACTGATGATGAAGGGCTTCGCTTTTTTTGTCAGATGTTCTTCATTTCTGATCAGTTCTTCTTGATGGATGGTTATAAAACTGTAAAAAGTTGTTATATGTTAGAAGTTATATCCATGCCTGACACATTTTATCACTGCAGTGGGTGCTTTTGGTATCTAGGAGATTAGTCGATTGGAGATTGTTCTTATGCTGCTGTTGCATTCATCAAAAGACGCTCTGAATACAAATAAATGACTACAATATTTATCTTCTTCTGCAGTGGAGATGTGTACAGACCTCTGTGCCCTAAAGAGCCACTAGATGGCGCGTCGAGTTGCCACATGGTGATATATTGCCTGTTTCAGTGCATTACATCATAGTTCAGATACAGAAAGTTTAAACACATGGACACAGGAATACTTATTTTGTTTAATTGTGTGTAATCGTGTACCATTTTCTGATGATTAGTTCAGTTTTTTCCTGTTTGGAGGACATGCTTTGACCACTCTTGTGATGTTGTCTGTTGTCTTTATGTTGTACCCAGTGATGATGTCATGATGTGCCGTTATGGAGTAGGTAAGCCACTGGCTTACCTACTCCATAACTCCAGCCACAAGGAACACCAAGGGATGTCAAGAAACCACTGAATTTTCAGATTGTCAATTTATATTTTTTTAAATTGTTGAAACTCCTCACCGAAGTATGAATAAATGTGTGTATTGTCATTATGACAATATATGAAAAGTCTGTTTGGACCAGTACCCTTGTCTTTAATATATATATCAGTAATATATTGTATGTACCATTTATTGTTTTACCTAAATGTTTTATATTTTTATACTTTTGCCACTGATAACATAAGACAAGAAGGACAAATTATGTAGAACAGCTGAAAGAGACTAAAACAAAAAATATACAGTGTATATAAAATATTGTTATTTGTATTTATTATAGCAAAGCAGACTAAGAGCCCAATGACAGAATATGTTCTGACCAATTTCAGCATAAAAGTAGGAAATATGAGCTGCACCTCACATCTTTAAATTGCATTATTTTCAATGTTGCTCATGTCGAGTCATTTGAATTGAAATATACTAGATAAGTACTTCTTATGATGAGCCTTTTACATGTCTAAGTGTTTAGATTCACCTTAAACCAACTTTAAAGAAGTGTGGAGGTCTGGCAACGTGCCTGTCTGAGATCAGTTAGATTAGATATAGTGTTTGGATTCCAGGTGAAATCCAGTTCCTCCACTTAGTTGATGAGACATTAAGTGACAAGGCCTAACATGTATCATTCAGAGGCTTTATGAATCTAACTCATATAAGTGCTTATGAAAAAAAAAAGTCTGTCCTTCCAACTGTGCACTCACAAACTGGGTCCACAAAGGCCCCCCGAGCTTGTCTTGCTTACAGTGCAAATCCACCATTTAACTGCTTTCAACTGTGATTTGCTGACCAGCTGCTGACTTGTGTTTTCATCCCAGTGGCCCATTGCCATTTCACTGGTGATTACACTGCTAAAGAGCTCCAGAGAGCTGGACAATGCCAGAGAGCTTTACATGTCACCAGTGTCATCGGCCGCAAAGAATAGGATGTCGCCATTGAACAAAATATCAGCCTGTTTACAGTGAGGGGCCACAGTGGGCAGTCAGGGGGAGGGGGAGTCTGCGCGCGTGTGTGTGTATGTCGGCATGTCTATACCTGTGACTACAAATGCACAGTCTTTGGTGTGTCTATAGAGATTATGTGGTCTGTGGGTGTGTGAACCTCTTAGACAGAGCAGAGTGTTTGGACGGAGGTACACCTCACTGCTCCTACATTCGTGTTCGTGCTCGTGTGTGTTTCATTAAGTTACTTGCGTGTGGTGATATGAACCACACATAAGACAACAAGTCCAGTGACAGATGCACAACAGACAACATGTGGTCTGTCATCAGGCCAAAACCATTATTGTGCTATTGATTCACACACACACAGTGCATACATGTGTGTTTAAATATAGGTCATAACAGAGGTCAAATGTGTCGCTTAAGTCTATGATTGCCTTTGTGTCATCCTAGAATAAGGGATCTATAATACGGAACACACACACACACACACACAAAATATTAACACAATAAACAACCACATTCACAGCATGCTTGTCACAACTTGATTATTTGTCACACAGCTTATAAATGCCACGTTTGTTGGGTAGCTGATTCTCAAGGCTCAGAAGTCGGAGCCTCCCGTGGGCTTTAAAAGCACCAACAAAAGAGCGCTTTCAAAATAAATAGTCCCTGCTCCCAATTGCATCGCCATGGGCCTGCAGTGTAACATTTGAAGAGTGATGAGTTCCACATATTGTTCCCAAAACAGGAAATGCTGTCTATCCAAAGTAGGTTAAGTAAGGACGCCTTACAGTTTGCTATAGACGCACCCTGAGTTACTGTCTGAGTTACGGTCAGTGAGACTGTGTATGAAGCTACAACCCACAGACAGAGTTACAGTATGTTTAGCTTAAAGACACTGTCTGTAGATACAAAAAATCTCCCTAATAGCACCTCTTAAGCTCACTAATTAACATGTATTGCAGTTGTTCAATCTGACTCAAGTGTAAAAATGACAAAATTGCCGTTTAACAGGAAGCTTGAAATCTCAACTCTTTCTTGGCCAAGGCGCAGTGACTTTGTGGAGTCTCTGCTGCTTGCCTGGCAACCTCACAGTGACAACATGACTCCAGGAAGTTACTGTCTTACATCCTTAACATTACAACAAATGTACAGTTAAATCTAGAAACTTGTAGAATAGATCAAATAAAGTCCTCGATAAACCTGAAAATGATTGATGGTATTTATAAGCATTCAGCATTCAGCATTCTGCTGAACACAAGAACATCTTCACTAGTGTTTGTGTCTGTGTGTGTTTGTGTGTGTGTGTGTGTGTGTGTGTGTGTGACAGAGAGAGAGAGAGAGAGAGAGAAGAGTGTGTATATGTCCAGTAAGCTGTATGTTGTGTTAATGTTGTTATGAACAGGGCCAAACAGTAGCCTGGCAGGGACAAAACAGACGGAGACATAAAGAGAAGGATGCAGAACAGAGGGATTAGAAGCTATTGTCACTACTGCTCTGACACTGATGTGTCATGGCTTGTTGTTCATGTGACCAAAAACACACAAACACCACTCCATGACAACACATTTTGAACACATCATTGTTAAAGACCTGGATTATAAGCCTTCATTGTGCAAAATATTGGTGGTCACTGTCCCTGATCTGGTCCTAAATTACAAAAATATTGAAGAGATGCCAATCTGGGCAGTACTTCTGTAAATCTTTCTGTCCACCCTTTCTGAGCTAGGCGCCTTGAATACAACGCTTGGTCTGAATTCTACTTCACAGGGTGGGATTGTTCTGTGGCATGGCCAGCAAAAGTGTTCAAGGGTAATTTCCTGCCCACTGGGGTACCTCAAGGATCTGTGCACGGTCCCCTTCTCTTTCAATAGACACCTACCTTAATCCAATTATTAGGTCAAAGACCAAAGTGACATTTGCAGGTATATATACAGGCTGTCTAACACCCTGCAGCTGGGCAGCTAATTATCTATGTGGCCTGCAAACTGATGTTAGCAGTACAATTTTCCCTGACAAATGTTTGAATGGTCACTCATCCAACAAGAAGCTAAGGTGCAGGACAAGATTGTTGTTATTGTGCATCTGTTACTAGGTTGTGTCTCCTTGTACTATTTAAGAGTAACTTAACACCACCAGAAAATCTTGTTTTGGCTGACCCGCCATTGATGTAACTGTTGTGCGGATGTAGGAATATACTCCCTGGACACCAAAGTGCCACTGTTAGGTGTGGTTACACTTTTATGATTACACCCAGTTAGTTGGGTGTGAAACTTTCAATATGTGCCATAAATGTGCATAAATGTGTTAAATCACATATTGCTCCTTGCATTGTTTTTTTTTTTTGTTTGTTTGTTTGTTTTCTTTTCCAGTTAAATGAATTTTAAAAAAGCATTTTAAAGATAAAGGCTGAAAGCTGAATGCTTTAATCTGCCACTGATTTCTACGCCTGAACTTTCTTCTTTGTTACATTCAGGCAGTATTTCTGACATCTGACTAAATTTGCTTTTCTCACCTGGATGACTGATGGTCATGTGATTAAAATGTGAGTAACAGCCAGACTGGCCTGGTCTAGTCTTGTCTACCACACCCCATTCAGTTAGCAGATTTTGGTTCCATTTGGGATTTGGGGGATTTAGTGCTGCTGCAGGTTGCATAGAGTTTTGTAATGTACTTTGGTGATCCGTAGATCTGTAAACAAATTCTTCTTTTCAAAGGACAATAAAATCAGTTGCTCATTTCTTATTGGACTCGTGAGTCAGGACCACCCATCACAGGTATGAGTTCATGTCATAATGTTAAACTGCTTCTCGGTATACTATTTTTCTCCTCTACACCCCACGACACACCCATCATTCAAACACAGAGGAATAGCAACCAGTGCTGCACCCTTCATGATAATGCAACCATTTACCACATGTAGTAAGAAACTACATCAGTACCATGCTCAGTACTGACTGACCACATATTTCAGGCTTTAGTCATAAGCACTTGAGGAATCCTGCAGGCTGTGTTCATAAACTCCAGCTGCAAAGAAGCTTCTGTGCTGTTTGTCAGGAGACATCAATTCACACGTGATGTTTTTTTGTTTTTTTTATAAGCCAGACAATTTTTTTTGCATCTTTCTGAAAACTGGTGTGTGGAGGTATGAAATGTCAGGATTTGAGCTTTTCTCTCAAGCCCTCATTTTTTCATTCTTTACACAAATATTTACATCACTTTTCAAGTGTGCAAACAAGTGCAACATTGTGAAGCATTTGAGGGGGGACTTGATTGATTTGCAGGACTCATCCTGTGTCGTGCCTCTCTATCGCAGCAGGTTTTTTCACACCACCTCCAAGTGTCGCCGTTCAAGAGAGGCAATAAACCTTTTTGCTTTCAGACGTGGTTGGCTTTTTAAAACTAGTGTTACAGTGTTAAACGACCTTTTTGTGGGATTAATGGCATCTGGCACTGTAGTTGCTGATTGCTCACCTCGCACTCTCCTTTCTAGGGGGAGAAGGAGGGGAATTGTCATTACAGCCGGTTTTGCTTCTGGCGGCTACAACCCTCTTACTCAATACTGGATCAAAAAAATCAATGTCCCCATTAGTCACTTAAAACATGGGGAAAAGGGTTCAGTTTGAATGGTACCAAACATACCTTTCAACGCATCAGATAGTTGTGAAAAGCCACCCTTAGGCCATACTATCTCTTCTAGTAGCCAGTCCTCCAATCAGTACCTGTCAAGCAAGAAAGTAAGAATTTACTGTGCATGTGCAGACAGGTTTTTACTTGAATTAAAGAAGCTTAAGAATCTGTCAAACGTTACAATGACATACCAACACAGTAAACAATTGAAGAGTCTGATTGCATTGTTATGCGATGAATAAATATAGTTCTCTTCCTGGTAAAGAAACAATGAATAAAAAAATGTTTTAACCAGAAGAAGGCTGGTTTCATCTGACACTAGCAGCTGGGGCTGATGGTTCCTGTTCATGCATGTAGAAGGTCATCTGTACAATCACAGTCACTGTAAATGAAATGCAAACATGATTAATGACTGTGAAGTGTTCCAACTTGTTCCCCTGCCAGCTGTTAAAATGTTACACAACATCAATTATTATAGTCTATACAATGTGCATCATAGACACTTCTCTCTGGTTATACGCGCATAGACTGCGGTCAGGCGCTAGATAATATTTTGTTGTATTGGTACTTACTCTGTCAATGATGTTAAACATGAATCAGTCATGGTGGAAAATATCTAAACTTAATCAAGTGCAAACGTCACTTGAGTATTTACATTTTATGCTTCTTAAAACCTCTACTCCATTACATTCCGGTGGGATATCTTGTACTTTTTTACTTTATGTTTCTTTGACAGCATTAGTTCCGAGTTGCTTCGCATATTCAGATTATTAATACAAAACATAAATTAACAAATAAATGGGCCATTCGGCATAATGAGGACCCACATCTTACAGTGCAATACATTAACACACTCTAATGTTTTCTCTACAGAGCACATATTTTTATACTTCATGCTGGAAACTTTTGCACATTCCCTGATCAATAATTTGCACATCCCTGCACGTGTACAGCTCTTATTAATAATAGTTTTAAATGAAATTGAAAGATTAAATGAGATTTCTTTACTTTGTGTCTTATTGTTAGGCTGTGCACCAAAATACCAAAGCAAAATCCTTGTATATGAACCTGATTGAGTACTTTATTTTTTGTGCTTTGAGCTTATGTAGTTAAATAAGCCAGATTTTCACTTGTAAAAGGTGTATTTTCACACAGCAGCATTTCTACTTTTACCACTTTTACTTTCTACTAAAAGATCTCAGTACTTCTTGCACGGCTAACAAAAAGCAATAGTGGCTGTACAGTCACAGTAAGCTATGTGACGCTTCATTTCTTCTTCATTCAACAGAAACCATAACTTTCACTCTCAAACATAAATATACTTTCACTCTTTAGTCTCCCTTCCTTACACACACACACACACACACACTGAGCCTAACACACCACACGTTAGTCCCACTCTTATGGCTATTATATAATGAACCACGCTGACTAAAAAAAATGCCCTTTAATGCTCAGCCACACGTTGATGTCACTACACTGACACACCACACACACTCCCACAAACACACACACACACGTCCATGCAATCCCACACACACTCCCAGTTTGTTATGGTGAAATTATAAAGCCTCAGAAAAAAAAAAGATAAATTTCTCCTGGAAAACAGGACTCAGAGCGTGACCGCACACGTGCAGCTCCGGCGTGGACACGTGTGGGAGCGTGTAGGAACACTGAAGAGGAGTCTAGGTGCATTTTCCCACCTTCTTTGTCAGATTTTAGAAAACAAGGTGACATAAAATGCTCGAGTGAGGGACAGAAAATGCCAAATCATCATCACGGGGTTTTATAAGCTGGTGATTACGGTAAAAACGCTGTGTTTTGGACAGATATTTAATGAGGTAACGGTGACTTGCGAACTAATCCAGAGGGCGAGACCGACGTCATCCAGGACTCCGCGCTGCATTCAAGTTTGCCGGAAAAATCTTATTTATCGTAGAAAAACAGTATATATAACATGGTTGCTTAATGTTTTACATGCAGAGCCCTTCACAATTAAATACATGGACTTGACCTAAATATTAATATTTTCTGGCTTAAAAACTTCTTTAATTTAAATAAAAAACATGTTTAAACACATATCTTTAAACTCATAATTTTTGTATGACTGGTAAAAAGAAAACAAGTACTGTACATAGAAACACAGTTTTTAGGTGATTATAGACTACTTATACCATGTATTATTATTTAGTATTATTATTATTATTATTTATTTCTCAGTTATTTATTATGTGTATAGTGTGTGTATAATACAACATTAATAATAACAACACTGCCTTCATGTCAACTAGCTACAACATCAAAATGCTGTTTACATGTGAATGCATCAAGAATAATAATACAGTGATATAATTCATACAATCATATAGTATTCTGAGTAACTTTTGATACCTGAAGTATATTTTGCTGTAAACACTTCTGTACACTTCTCAAAGTAAGAATTCAAGGCTTACTTTAAATGGAGTATTTTCACATTCAAGTTTTACAACTTTCATTAAAGAAAATTATCCGAATACTTCTTTAACTACTGATTAATGAAAAAAATCAAACATAGACCTACAGGTGCTAGAAAACAGACACCAAATATGATGAATGTGTAACTAGCTATTAAGAAGTGATCTTCCTTGTCAGTTATAGTCTGATAGCCATGTTATGTAGACCTCTGTGTGTCTGAATGTCTATGGAAATGAATCACCTCCTCAAAGGAGGACACAGTAAGCTGTAATCTAATCAAATCACACATTACAGACGTGATGAAGCTGATCTACAACTGGTAAAGATTTGCTTTTCTGAAACAGTGATGTGTGGTGGTGGAGATGATGTGTTTTTGTTTAATCTTTATGATGACAGTGTTTTGCATTTTAAGTCTTCATTCATGGCACTTTGTGTCTCTTTTTAACAATAAATTAAACTTCATAAAAGCTACCTTAAACTAAAAAAAAGTATTATCTAATATTTCAACTGTTTTACTTCATCTGTAAATGTAACAGATTACTTTTAGAGTATGTGTGACATCGATCCATTTCGTAACTAAAAGCACCTGAATGCGCCACACCAAGTGACACTTTATGACTTCCGAAATTGGAAATGAAGAAGTTTTACGACGACGAGGAGGAAGCCTGAAAGCATCATCTCGAGTTGACCCAAAAGCGCGCTCCCGGCTTTACGTGGCTTCTCTCCCCCCCCGTACGTTGTGCGTGCGCGCCCCCTTTATCGCGTGGTGGGGATCATCCATATTGCTGCTAGTGGTGGAGTTCAGGTTGTAATCCTGAGAGGCCCTCGGACACGTTTCTTTATTTTTATATATGTTTTAATCCAACGCTGACTACTCTGCGTCTTAGACTGAAGATCTTTTGGTCTAGGAGCGACAGAGGAGCGGCAGACTCCGCGGAACAACTTCACATTTCCTTGAAATTGAAGACGAATTCGGGCCGGGGGGAGGACTGGTAATCCTGAGGGGGGAAGAAAGACGGTGGTGGGAAATGGCCACTCAGGTGGAGACTCTCCTGCCCGGCAACCCGCTAGCCAAAGCGGAGGAGCACGGTAAAGTGATCCGCGGTGAGCCGGAGGAAGAGGAGGGCGGCCGGGGCGACGGGGCCAAGCGGCAGACGGGTGTCGCCGACCAGGGGAGCAGCAGCGGCGGCAGCAGCCCCGGGCAGGGAGGGACCCCCGGAACGGAGGAGCAAACCTCCAAACGAGCGACAGAGGAGAGCAAAGGAGACTGTGACAGCGAAGACAAGCAAAGCGAGGAGGGTGTTAAAAGCAGAAAGGAGTTTACTGAAGCTCCCCCGCCCAAGGTGAACCCGTGGACTAGGAAAATGAATGCGGTGACCGTGGTCAGCGTGAATGGACAAGCACACCACGGTTTGTACCCTCCATACATGTTGATTTTACAGGCTGTCAGGTTGTGTTGGTGTCTGCCCGTCCGTCCAGGTGTGTGCTCACACGGGACGGCCGAGCAGCTGTCACGTTCGCGTTCAGATAATCATTTATTGAACCCGAAAAGAGGCGAGTGAGTGCACAAACAAGCCCAGGCTGTGGTCGCCCTCTTGTTGCTCCCTTTGCAAGCTGGTTATATTTGGAGTAAAAGCATCCCCCCTCCTCCTCTGGGTGAAGGCTATTCTTGGAGTTCAGAGTGGACCCATGGGTGGTTGGTTACACAAGGGATCACACCCTTTTTTTAAAAAAAAAAAATGTTTAAAATGCATCTTCATAGCTTCATAAGGCTTTTTAATTTCAACTTTCAGTATGCGAGGACGTGACACAGCCAGAGTTGAACCCTTTAACCTCAAGCTGAGCTATGTTTACGTTACTTTGGGTCAATTTAAGATGACATGGTGCTCAGCTTCATAATTTGAGGAGTTTCAGGTGCTCCTTTTTGTGCACACGTTGTGTTTCGCAATGGTTGTGAAGTAGCTCTGCTTGTCATCACACCTCACACACAAGGTGCATTCATCTTAATGGCTCATGTTGTTGTTGTTGTTTGTGTGGAGACTAGTATGTGTGTGTGTTTTTTCTCTTTGGAGGGCAGAGAGCATTTTAATGTCACCGTGCGCGTTAGAAGAGCACAGCAGCTCAGATGTCCATATGTTTCAGCCTGCTTCATCACCATGTTCCTCCTCCCTTGTGTGCCTCATCTCCTGCCACCCCAGCCAGCCAGTCAAACATTAGCTGACACACTCCCTACTAGCGGCTTGCCAAACACTTTGGTTACTAATGTTTACACGCGTGTTTTGGAGCAGCTTTCGGCGCTCGACGACGCCACACATTAACGAGACACACCGCCCAGAGTCTCGCATTGCACCAATTAAAAAAGCAAAGCCACGAGCTTTGGCCGTCTGTGTAGCAGCTTAGCCGGCTAACAATAGCACACAGACCTCTCTTTGGCCTAGTGCGGCGTCAGAGCCCTTCCCACTCAGATGTTAGCTTAGCTCCCGAGTTGCTACGGTGTCCCCCCCCCCCCTTTTTCCCCCTGGTCACTCGGTGTAAAACTTGTCAGCTTTTAAGCATCCAAACACTGAGTGTCGACACTGAAATACGACCCAACACGAAGCATCTGCTCATTTAATCCCTTAAAAAAGGAGCAGGTTTGTTGTGAGACGTCACGTGTTCACTCCACGTGTTCCCCGAGAGAAAGGCATGGGCGCTGCTAGCTAGCTGGCTAGCTGCATCGGTTCAAACTCTGGAGCCAGATATCAATTTGATGTTGTTGTATGTGAGGAAGTTTCGCCGTTTCGTGGTTGATAGCCCGGTTGTCATGTTGTGTATCTGTTGCCAACGCAAACCCGGCTCCTTGTCTGCTTGTCCACCCAGCTATGCTGGTTAGCATTGAAGCTAACAGGCTGACTGGTGAGAGTCATCATGGCTTCTGCATGATCTCTCACTGGTCCGGGCTATGAATTATTTGTTGTCATACAAATACACACAGGGATCTCCTTAAATTTAGGACAGATTGCCACGAACAACACTGCGGTAATCTATGTGGAGTGATTTAGTGGTCAATCACATGGAGACAGCTCCCTCCTCTGTTCTGTGTCAAGGCAACGTGGTGTCTTGCTCCACAGCCATGTGTGCTTTTTTTTCTGCTTGGGACACTGGCTGTAGCTCGGTCAGGTCATCATGGTTCTGACCATGGTCCTTTTTTTTTTTTTTTTTAAGGAATTTGTGTTGTCCTGTTTGTTTGCCTGTGTTGGTTTGCTTGCCCTGCTGAAACATGTGTAACTAATGTAGACTTCAGGGTACAGGCTGTACCCTTGGGTGGACTGGATGGACGGGCTCCAAAGGCTGTCACATCAGCAAGTAAACATGGCTGGGAGCCAGTGGTTGAGATAACCAGGCAGTAGTGGTAGCGTTCCCACCCCCCTTTTTATAATGTTGCATTCAAACCCCAAAAGGCTGGACTGTCCAGCTGCCCAACTGATTGTTGTCACATGTTGTGTGTTTATGTTTTGTGAGAAGTTTAATCAAATACTGAATTTCCCTTCGCATAGTTGAATAATTAGTTATGCATATAAGGAGGTAAGTCCATACAGTATGTTACACTGTACCGTGAGGAAAATCTGCGTGATCTTTTAGTGAGTGTGTGTCACTACTCAAAAGTTATTTTCTAAAGATGGTTGCAGCTGTCTTGTCCAAGAATGTTTCACAAGGTTTGCTTTAAGTCAAAATGATTGTTCACTACCTAAAAAAGTCAGAACACTCTTTAATCAGTCATGTGTACTCTGTGTGTCCTTGAACAAGATCCCGGACCCTCGTCCTGGATAAGAACACCCGCTGAAAGGCTGAAAATGTGTTTCCAAGGCCCGGGCAGCTTGTTTCAGGATCACAGCGAGAGTAGGTTGCAGTATGTGACTTTAAATAAGAAGCCGTTTTTGCAGTTGCTTACCTTTTGAAACTTTATTTTTCCCCTTTCAAGCTTGTGTGACAAAGCCAAGTTAACCACGCATGAACACAAAGCATAATAAAATGCACAAAGCATTCAGTATTAATGTGTAAAATGAAGCTAAAACCCACCAGATAATATTACATAAATAACGGCAATAAGATGTAGTACATCCTGTCATCACCTGTCTCCCCACTCATCAGTGCTTAAAGCAATATTACCACTCACCTCTTGTTAAAGGGAAGGCTGTTCATCAGCTGACTCATCATGAGCATTTAACACTTTGCTGGCATGAGGGTAGCATACAGTTTCACCCTGCCAGGCCTGACCTTTGATTCGCTAAATCTTTGTCCCGGGGGGTAGAAACTCAAACTCTCCGTGAAGAGGTCACAGAGGACGTTATTATCGGAAATTATCCAGAGCCCGTGACGTCGCTCTCTCTCCGTGAAAATGTGAGGCAGATTAGGTACGGTTTAAAACCAGCGATCTCGTAAGTCACTCAAACTATGTGATGCCACATGATCTCGTCAGAATAGTTTAAGTAAAGTGATTGAGGGAGTCGCTGATGTTTGGCTGCTGGTGACATCTGTAGTAAACATGACTGTGAGCGTCTCGTCTCCAGGGTGTGTGTGGCTGCATTCTGCTGTCACCAAAAACCACCATAGACTCTCTGGTATGCAACAACAAGCTGTTCTGTTAAAACATACTGCCCACAGACTTAAAGGTGCCCTGTGGAGTTTTCATGTAAACTAACAAAGTTATGGTTACATTCAGGGTCTGTCACCAAAATGCCTAACACATGTGTGTTAAATACATTTCCCCTCCTCATGAAACACTCGCAGAACTGTTGTACTTTGTCGGTGCGTGACTTTGTTGTGTTGTGTGTTACTGCCATCAACTTTTGAACTTTTGAAGTGGCGTGCTGTGTAACGTGCGGCGAGAACGTACATCGAGGTCCTTGTGCATAATACAAGCAAAGCTGGGACCCACCACCTCAAAACATCACTCAATAGTGCTGCTTCTGGTCACAGATTTCCCTCTCCATGAACATGACGCCCGTGTGACCTCCCATTCTGGAAATATTGCAAGAAGCATCTCACCTGCCGTGACAAAGTGGTAACGATGCTGCATAATTTACGGCTTGACGGATTGCCGTTGTTAGCCTCGCTTGCCTGCGAGCTAACGCAACATGCGCTCCAGGCCCCGTCTATACCACTTCCTGTCCTGCCGCACCACATGAGCACCACTGCTGAGCCAGACCGTAGTGTTAAAGCTGGTCTGACACTTACATTTCTGGCCTTTAGCTAAATCACTACTCTGTTTGTGATTGGTCATGTGACATGTGTTTGTTTTCACAAATTTTGGCCTTCATTCAAACTCCTCTACATTTTCCTCAACAAGAACTGAATGTCAGTAATGCAGCCAGGCAAGCATGGATGAATTCGTCGCACTAAGTAAAACTGATTTGGGTTCAGCAGGACTTGTATTTAATTTGTATATTTTAATGGTTTATGAGTCAGAATTTAAATTACTTTACCAAACAAGTAAGCTCAGTTCCCCCAACAGTGTGTTTTTGCCCCTGAGGGGCTTTTTGGTGAATTAGTGATAAATGCTAGCAGTGGTGTTGCCCGCCTTCTTCTGATGGCTCACCACAGAACAAGAGTACCAGTGTCTTTAAATTGAGCAGCTCTCTATGCTTCATTTTTTTTTTTTTTTCACCCAAATTCTTAAACATATTTCTTTCATTCATTCAGTGAGATGTCGAAATGCAATCCAGACGTCAGTTTTCAGTTGATTCTCACAAACAGTTTTTGGGTGGTACCAAAATCCAATTAGCCTCAAACGAGAACAAACATGGTACATTTGATCAGATCGGGCAGTCCGATGGACGAAAATTAACGCTAACTGCCAGCAAAATGCAGCCACTTTGGCTAAGCCAGTTAGCTCCCTGTCCTGCTGTGGCACCTGTTGCTGCTGACTGACTGGTAAAGAACAGAGCAGCCCCACATGCAAAAAGAAAAATGCAGTGGGTAAGCGTTGGTGCATTGCTACAGGTAATGGTGAGAAGATGAAACATGAACCAGAAAGTCAAGTTTGAAGGCTTCACTGACGCCAAGGCAAACTGAATAGTGGAATGAGCAAACTGATTTTTGGACGGAGCTGTGCAGAATTAGAGGATCAACTTGTTTCATCACGCGTTGCTGCATTTTTATTTGTTTTTTGAGTCATCAGAAGTGACGTCCTGCTTCATCACACCGTTGTCTTAAAGACTTTTATGAGTAGTCTGGATTTTTATTTGCTACTTGTAAGACATACAGTGAATCCTTAGAAATGTGTCATTTTAAAAGGCTTAATAATCAGGCTTCAAAAGTGGTGTCAGTGTCAGAACTGATTCCAAAATTATGACCAGTTTTGAGAACTTAAACTTGCACTTAACAAATAACCGAGTGTCACCAGCACTGAGTTATTTGTTAAGTGCAAGTTTAAGTTCTGCATGGACCTTAAGCTAAGGCTAAACAAGGCCTGTACCCACATCTATTCGACCTAACCCAATTGAACTTGAGTGATACGTCCAAGTGTGAGACCCAAACCCAATCAAAGATCCAAAGCTATACTTTATTTTCACTTCCAACACATGAAACACTGATGCAGCGTCAGAGAGAGAAATGTCCTGATGAATTATATTTCAAAATAACCAAATTTGAACCCAGTTAAAGCTTGAGTTTATCTGAACTTGTCGGCTTCAGGTAGCGGAGCTTTAACACAGTTTAGCAGCAGTGTGCTGCATGTCATGGTGTTAGTGGAATTGTGTGAAATTCATTCTTAACAGCAAAGTATTCTGTCAGTGTTCCTGTGAGCACACAGGCCTCTGGCTTGTTGTTGTCTGTAATGCTTGGTGAATGAGTGCATGCGGTGTTTCTGTTGATGCGGGACTGGAGGTGCTCTACAGCCGCAGCAATGTGTAATGTAGCTCCTATAAACGTCGCAGGAGAACACGGCGCACGAACGCACCGAGCGCAGATCCTCACAGTCTCGTTCATGCATTGTGCCAAGACGAGAAGTTTCAAAATGATTGGCTTAATAAAATCATGACAAACATAACTACATTTTGTGGCAGACTTTTCTGGTATAGAACCAGCTCAACCTTTGAATATGTAGACGTTGTCATGGACATGGGGTGGTAAACAAGGGCAGCAGCGGACTGTGGTCACTGAGAGTTTTTTTCGGTTTGAGGTATCAAGTGAAACCCAGTCCAAGTACAAAAGTTCATTTTCCTTTTGCTGTTGTGAAGAATGCAGCCATGTAATGCTGCTGTCCTGTAGCTGAGGTGTGTGTGACCCCCCCCCCCCTCTCCACCCCCCATTGTTAGTGAGTCTGGAATGACTGGCAGGTGTGCCAAATGAATAAATGTAAATGTGGGTTCGCCTCAAAGCATTAGCATTCCTTTAGCATGTGCAGGAGCCTCGATTAACACTTGCAAATGAAGCCCTTTCTGTTTGGGTGGAAAGGGACTGTTGAATGAAACCTTTACACAACATGGCTTTTAGCTAATTTACAAATTAACAAACGGCTTTCCGCCTGAAGGAGTGTCTCAAACTTAAAATTTAAGTTGATGATGTTGTTGTTTGACAGCACTGTGCTGTAACCAGATATGTTTAGCACTTATGAATGATCATATCAACATGGTTTATAAAACTTTAATGTGGAATTGTGGTGTTGCCATGTATTTCTTGGAGTGGAGTGGAGGGGGTCTGTGTTAAAATTAGCACTGGCATCTTATTCGTCTCTCACATTTGTCCCTTCTCAGCGACTCTTGTCCTCTTTGTTGTGAGCCCCCCCCCATCAGACACCTCAGGGGATGTGATGTTTGTAGCCGGGTTTTTACGAGGCACCGGGACCCGGCAAAAAGGTCACAAACCCGACAGGAGCGGTGTTGCGTAAAAGGGGGAAAACTACTGTTGCTGCTTTTTGAATGGGTGTTTACATTGTTGATGTGAGCTCAGCTGATTGGTCAGCCCGTGGAAAGGATACTGTCTTCCTGTTTGCCGGGTTAATTTATAAGTTCTACGTCTGAATTTGATGGAACGGTTGTGGGTTTAATTTTTCACTCAAACCTTCGGGGGGTATTAAGGATATGTGTATGTGTAATGAATCCCTGTTTGCCGTTACCATGGAAACATTGGAAACAATAATCAATCCATCAGTTTGCTTTGAGCCCATGTTATTGCAACTTGTCTGAACAGGTTGACCAAACGTTTTGGCATTTTGTGGGCAGCTTTAAAACCACCCGAAGACTTTATTATATCACAAGTAATAGACATAATCATTAATTAAAATCGACAGATTAATTGATGATGAAAATAATTCTCAGTTGCAACCCTAGATATTCGAGAACAACTCTGATAAATGACTTTCATTCATATAATCGCTCATGATTTCATTACATTTATCAAACACCGTGGCACCAAAGGTGAAATGCTAAGCTAGTTAGCAGCCTGGTGTTTCTTGTACCCAGTGTCCTCCACCTCCACATCCACCCAACTTAAGCTGCTTTATCTGTCTCGGAGTCGTGTCTGGACTCGATGATAGTGGCACATCCCTCCCCGTGGAGGCTCGGCGGCGCAGTCCATCGCCCAGGGTGTGGACTGCTTGCATCAAAGATGTGTCCAGTTAGTGGTGTGAAAAAGTGCATTACTGATCAGGGTGGGCCACGAGAGAGAAACGTGTCACATATTTGAATGTGATTAGTGTCTACTACTGCAGACTAAAGTATTTAGGGTGTGTGTACCTGTGTGCAGTGAATGGAGTAGCGGATGAGTCATTCTAAACCACAAATAAAGCAGCTGCAGCTTGTTGACCAGATAGTGGTAGATTTTACTCTCATAAAGGAGAACATTTGAGACATATGAGGCGAATTTAGGATTCTGGGAAATCTAAAATAAAATGCACCACACTTTAATCCCGGGAGCTCATTTGGGATGCGCGGTCTGCTTCCAGGCGAGGCAAGAAGTCCGTGCATTCACTTCAAACTAGTTGTTGCTGCCACCATGAAATGTTTTTTTAATCAGTGTCAACAGCAAAAAGCTGCAGAGTCAACTTTGAACATTTTTTTTTTTTTCCCAGGGACAAGAGCATCTCTGGCTCTTGTTGCTGTATGCCGCTCCAAGTGTGAACACATGTGGCTCCACTGCAGCGGACAGCTGCATCCACCTGCACTGTTGTGGTTCTGAGTGGTCAGCCCGGCTGACCGAGGCCAACCTGTAACGAAACCAGGCTGTGTCCGCGACCAGAGAGAAAGTTGTAAATCTCTGTTCAGCTCTTTGTACTTTTGTATATTGTGAGTGAATCTCTTGTTTGTGCTCTCCGTCTACCAGCTTTTACTTTATCCCAGCAAAGACAGCTGAATGCTTTTATTGTGAAGCAACTCAGGAAATATGAGTTAGCAGAACTTAGAAGTGGTTCTCCTTTTTGCTAACAATTGGTCCATACAGCAAAATATCAACATACTGCAATTATGTCAGTGTAAGACGTCTCTCTGTGCCGTCATGTGGAAAACCAGTCACACTGCGCTAGTATGCCTTTTTTGTAATCACACTTTTTTTTTTTTAAGCTGTTATGCCAGTAGTTAGAATCTGGAGCCGTTAATAAACAGTTGTCATAATGTTTTCGCTCCCAGCAGGACAAGAAGCAGCTGTTTAGTCCAAGCTCGCAGCAACTCACTGGAGCTGAAATATGTTTTGCAGAGAAGCATCCCAAAATAGATGTTAGGATTTGTGCAGGAGTTTGGATGCAAAGCTAAACAGTTTTGAGTTCAGCATTTGTGACGTCGGGTGAAAATTGTGGGGTCGCTCTCCTGCGACCTGGACGGTAAACGTGTGCGTTTCTGTGAAAGGTGCTCTGCTGCCGCTCGCACCTGTTTCCAGTTGTGTGTCTTTAGAGCATCCTAAGTCCTGCTTGTGTTTCCCACTTAATTAATGCAGAGAGAATTGAAATCTGTCTTCAGGTTCAAATATGTGTGTTCATAAGAAGAGTTTTCCTTGTTAGACTTTGGCTTTTTGCTGCTTTCCCCCAATAACTTTCCACAGTAAGTGGGAAATCCCAGAAAAGACTCCCCTCGAACAAGTACATCTTTCAAACATAATATGACCTCAGAGTGATGATACAATACATGTGGTAGTAGAGAGAACCATACTCGCCATGGCCAACAAAAAGTCCCAGCATCTGGTTGTGACTGGGCCTATTTCCCAACACTACCACTGTGTTTATCTAAGACTGCAGAGCCGACGTGGCACAAGGTTTATTTATAGGATTCACCGCCAATACCCTGTGGGCTTTGGAGCAGGTATTGTCACTGTTGTGTGCTGGAAGAACCCATGGGAATTTGTCTTTGGACTCCACCTGATGTGTGTACCTTTTTTTTTTTTTTTTTTTTTTTCTGAGAAAAAAGAGAGGAGCACTGCGTCTGTTGGAGGTTGGATAGTAAATGGAAAAGATGAAGAAGATAGCTGCTATCTTAATCCAAAATGTATCAGTACACGGTGCAGTTAAAACTAAATGAATTAAACTGACAGCATCGGACGGACAGAGAGGTAATGGTTAATGTGAACAGGCGGTGGTTGGTTGTGGCTAATGTTAATGGTAGCCTCTGGCAGTCAGGCTGCAACAACTGGCTCAGAGTGCTGCGAAGAGAGACGCAGGGAATGAACCCAGGAGTGAATTGTAAGTGACAGAGAAGAGATGGTTGGACTTGGATTTTTCACCTTGTCCACCCAAGTTAAAGATAAATTAAATAAGACCTTATGCAACCACAATAATCATCAGATCTGCAGTATTTTAAATTGTAACTGCATGGATGAAATTATGAATTAAGAGAGTACAAATTAAATTGGCAGCTATAATTAATATTTCTATTAGCTGATCACATGACTTGTATATTTGAAGTTTGAATTGCATGTAGCGATGAACCCACAGTGAGTTGTTCACCCATAGTAGTTCCCTCTGGTTTTTAGATTTTTAGCATCTTTCAGCTCATTGTTTTGGTTTTACAACAGCCGAGTAATAATTTCTTAAGTATACTTTTATGATCTTTTAAAATTTTTAACACAATATGTCTAAATCTGATGTATTATCACTCTCACAGTGTATTTGGGGTCAAATGAGGACTTTAATTAAATGACAAAATCAGTTTAATCTTTTTGTTTATCGTTTTTAGTAATGAGAGCCAGGAAACGTTTAGCCCAGGATAGTATTAAAACTGCCGGCCTAGCTTTGTCAAACATGTCTTTTAAAAACTCCTCAGCTTATCTTGTGTAACTTACAAGAGCAATAGAAACATAAATTGAATGTTGCACTTGGCATGCCATTGGTGTGCTCACTCTAAACAAAGCCCAGGTGATTCCTGCATATGCTCATTGCTGATTTTGAAGCTGTTGCTAGGCGTTTGTTATGGCATATGCTAACAGTTTCCCCTTGTCTCCAGTCTTTTTGCTAAGCTAGGCTAAACACATCCTGCACTTATCTCTCTACTGAACACAAATGGAAACTCATAAGAATGCAAACAAATGTGTGTTAGTATTCACTCATCTGCTTGGCTGATCTGATGTCATCAGTGTTTTTTTGGTGAAGAAAATACAACATGGTAACAAATAAATGACTTCCATATAAAATCAACATGCGTTCAATTATCGTGCCGTTATGCACACAAACTCATTTTCAGCGATTGACTGCCTTCGAATGATTTCGTTATAAAACTTACTTAAAGTTGGTTTTAAGTTGCGCTGATGTGGACTAAGCCAGTGCTGCATTGTCGGTGTGTTTGTATGCAGCTGTTGTGTCCGTGTGTCAGGTCGTATTTCAGGTTCAGCTGATCCAGCCCGATCCGCCGTTTGTTTTGTTTATTCAAAATTTCACTGGAGTGATACAGTTACCGGTCAAACAAGGTAGTCAGGAGGGAGCTTATGTGGCCTATATTTACGTCTTTGTTCGAAAGCTACAAAAATGGAGAGTTTCATTCAGTGCGGAGAAAATATGAGAACCAAGTTTTGAATTATTATGACTTTCTCTTGCAGGTGTGAGCTTGCATACACCTGCAAGTACTGCAGGAGAGCGATGGGTCATGTGAAGCAGCAGAGATTTTCTGGTAGTTTCCAGCCTCAACAGCTTCACCATGTTGGATTTAGTTTTAACATTTCGGGCGATTGGAATATATTCATGGTTTCATGAATCCGATCTCCCTGTTAACAGCAAAAACAGGGACCAAAACAGCAAAATCATCCTTGTCTTCGCTCATCCCTGTTCTTCCATATGTTTCTTTGATATTTACCCATGTGTCTCTGCAGCACGCTTGCACACACACACACATCTGACCCGTCCTTGAGTTTCACAGAATATAACACTGTTATCAGCGCTCTTGTACAGTTGAGCACATAACGCCTAGATAACACCCAGCCTTCTCTCCTACCTGTCGAGTCACGCTGATCTCAAGGTGCTCTCGCGCTTGTCGCACAGAACAAATGAGCTCATGAAACTATCAGCGCCATCAGCAACAAAAAATTCAGGGACTAAAAATGTAATCATCTATTGTGGTGTGTAAGTGATCTGATGAATGGACTGATAACTAATTGATCGAAATATGGCTCTATAATGCAGTTAAAATGCTTGCAGTGTTGCTAAATACCTTTTTTTATTATACAATTTATCAGCTGCTATAGTAGCAGATTATACCTGCACTTTGCAGTAGGACACTAAATGAGCCACCTTTTTTATTTTTTTTAAAAAAAGGGATAATGGTTACACTGAAAGGGCAAACTGCGATAAAACCGTTACTTGCATTACTTGGAAAGCATATAAAGCCCCAAAGAAGCAGACTTCTCGAAGAGAACGTCTTGTCTGAATGCACTGCTGACCGTGTGACTGCCTGGGGAGCGACAGCTTATAGTTGGGCAGCCGTCGTGGCCCTAGGAGACGCTCACCTGACCTTAAACTATCATCTGATATGCGCCGAACACTGAGCAGCCCTGTGAGTGATGTCTATGTGCCCTTAGTGGAGGGAATCGTGGTGCACGGCTCAGCTGATCTGCAGAATGCGGCAGAGCTTGACAAACCTGTGTTTATCATTTAACAACCAGTGTTTGTCCAGAGTCATTTAACTGCTGCAGTGACTCGTCCACTTGTAAAGAGCTATTGACTTCAATTATGCGTCTGATACAATTTTTGGAAGAGGAAACCAGTCAGCATGGATGCATGCATGAGGTCCTGACCAGTGGTGTTCTACTTTAGTTTCTCAGAATTCAAAAAACTGCAGTTCCTTGAACGGCCACTTGAGGCTGGCTACAGAACAAGTCAATCTCCATAACCCCCCATGTTAAAGAAAACAAACATGTTTACAGCATGGTACAAAAAACATTTTTGGTCTCTGTAGCTAATTTCCCTGTTCATGACACAAACTTCATTCAACTCACCTCAGGTCCGCTGATGATTCACGTTTTTGCCAGTCTTTGCTAAGAGGCAGGGCTACCAACATGGCGGCAGCCAGACCCACAGATATTGAGCTTCAAACCAGCTCTTCAGAAACCTTTTGGGTGATGTCACACATACACCGTCCATTCTTTATACTGTCAGTGGGTTAATCTTTGCCATGTTCTCCATCTTAGTTTAGTGTACTAGCATGCTAGCATTTGCTAATTAGCACAGAACGCAAAGTAAAGCTGATGATCATGGTAATGTCATTTAGTTTAGCAGATATTTGGTCATAAACCAAAGCTTTGACTGACGTTGCATGAAAAGTTAAATCTTTAATGTAATTATAATTCTACCAGAGGGGGGACATGATTGTTGGAATACAAATTCATGACAATCTATCCAATAGTTGGTGAGATATTTCATACTGGAGCAAAATTTGGTCAGACTTTGCCATCTGCCAGCTTAGCTGGTAAAAAAATCATGAACATTATGAGAATTTAAAATACTTCTACTCCTGATGTTACTCTGATGCTGCGTTGAGAGTCCTGTCATGGTGACGAGGCAAAAAGACTCATGACTAAGCGTTTCATCAGCTGTCCCACTTCCTGTGATAGCTATTCAAAAAGTGTGTTAGAGGAAATCAATACAGTGATATCAAAGGGAACTCTGAATTTCAGTGCCTTGCTGGAAATGTTTGACGGTCACACTGTAAGTCTGACCCTCAGTGTGTGTATGCTTGTTAAAACATGCTCTGTCATGCACTGTAAGCTACTGTTGTTCACACCTCAAAAACTAAGCAGATCAGAGTGGATAAATACTTGAGGAATTCATGCTGATTCCTTGACTTAATTTAGCACTAAGTTGTTGCACCCAGCTGAAGCATCTACGATGGGCTGCTGAGAGGAGATCAGGAGTTTTAGTTGTTTGCGTGGTCCGGATGTGGCTCTGTTTTCACATAATGTTGTAAACTCCTTGTAAAGAGGGGTATACCCTTAACTCGATACGCTTTTGCCTGTAATTTGTTGTGACTAGTTAGTGGAAGTATAAAATTTATCAGGAGGGATATGTTTTCTGTCCGATCGGTTTGTGGTGGCAAGTTGCACAATGAAATTGACCCGCGTGGTCTTGATTGAGGCTCTAAGCTAACAGCTTTAAGTTTACAGAATCCGCAATGGATCTGCAAACCGTTCCTCGTTATCGGAGCAGTTTATGCCCCAACAAAGCGTGTTAAATAAAAATGTACGGTCCAAAATAATAAGCTATGATGGCATTCAGCCATTTTCTTCGATGGCCAGCACGGTTAAGATGATTTCTGTTAGTTAAAGTTGGCCACCCAAATCGAACTTGACGTTAACATTTTATGCAGATTGACTTAACTAACATGGGCAACTGTCCCACGATTCTCCATCAGTTTGTGTATTTTTGATGTATGGAAATTAAAATGGCACATTTAGCTGATGAATTTGTTTTGCTAGTTTTATGGTTTATTTTTAATCTATCCGAAGCTGCCAGAAGAAAAAGGTCTTAACCGTGGTCAGAGGTCCAGCTCGGCTAATGCTCCTGCTTACTAGACTTGCAGACTTGACCACCATTGAACAATTTAACTTTAACCAGGATTCTCTTTCTATTTTTTTTTTTTTTTTTTTTGTCTGAATGGTAGGTTCACGTGGTATCATTAGCCATGATTAGGATAAGCACCATTATGCATGCTGAGTGTGAGATGTTTCAGTTTAACCTCTGGAAACAGCAGTGGCTCATAAGAAGCTTTTAAAGTAGGTAGAGTACCAAGATCCCAGACAAGTGAACTTCTGGATATTTCAGGATATAAAGCACTCTAGAAATCTCATATCAACTTTGTGGACTGGTGCAATTTATTGAAAAAAAGTCTAAATTTGCACCTATTTCTCTAATTATAATTTGAGAAAATCTGTCAACTTATCCTTAATATACAAATATGTCTTTTAATGGCAGGGTATATTACAAATATTGCTCACTGCCTTTGCTGTAGGGCTTAATATGAAGTTATGAGCTTCCTCAGAACTTCCGATTAAAATCCCTTGTGGACACATGACTGTGACACAGTTGAGCAAACAAAATGAAGCAAAGGTCAAAACTGGAAGCTGAAAGTTGATTCTCTGTCAAACCATTTCTCAACATCAAGTTTAAAGTTCAGAGGTCATGCGAGGTGATGGTGAGTAAATCACGTAAGTCGCATTTGTGAGATACCAAAGACGCTAATAGACACGAGAGGCACAAGATTAAGCTCGTCGCGTGTCGTGTTCGGTATGGAGAACTGGTTCTGAGTTGGAGCCTGGTCTAAATTTAAAGTGAAACCAGCCGCGTGAAGTCTGATAAATTTCTGTCCAAATAGAGAGAAGAAGAAATTCTCCTACATTAGTCACTGTTGTAGGAATGTTCCCGATGACTAATTTCACTCTCAGTTTTAGTGTCTGTAAAGTGTCATTGTTGGGCTGCTACAGAAATGGTTAACATGGACAATATCTTCCTGTCCTGACGCTTTTAATGTCATTAGACGAAAAGAGGGATGACTCTCATGGCTGCTTGGCTGTTGTGGAATAACTTCATACATGATGCCATTTATTTCCACCACTGGCTGAATTAACTTAGACGTGTACGACAAAAATGTAGCCTAGGTGATGTTACAGTTACAGAGGATTATGTTCCAACTTTCACTGAGCAGGTAGGCTAATGCTATGTTAGCAAACTTCATGTAAAGTGTAACATTACTGCGTTCCTCTGTAATTTCTGGTGTTGACTAGCGGTGGTAGAAATGTTAAATCGGCTAATCGATTAAGCGCGCACATCCCTAGCATAACACACACCAATTTCATTTTCATTTCAGTTGCATTTTGGGTAATGTAGTTACCAGAACTGGACGATCTCTAGTTCTGTTTTTTTTAACTGTCCATTGTGAATCTGACAGTGTTTTTGTAACTACCTAGCACAGATGGCCAGAATTGCTGTGTCATTTTAAGTCCTACTCAACCTCTTCCCTACTAATGTGTCCAACTTGAGTAAAAACAAAACCACAGACAGTATAAAATGTGTAATATACAATTTTTGTTCTTTTCACAAATAATTTGAAAACTTTGAGATTCAAGAGGAGCCTCTGTCGAGCACAGTCAATAAAAACGTTGTCGAGGGCAGCTCTCTCGTGGGCGCTCGGGAGTTTCGTGTCTTGCCAAGTTTTTCGTGGGTCGCTCTGTGCACACGGAGAACATTTCCATCTAGTAACTGCTACCTTTTTAGAGCCTTCGTCACTTCTATACAGTTCTTGTTCTCAGTGCGGTCGTACAGTCATGCTCACTGCAAACGTGACCTGCAGTTGGTCACAGCTTTTACCTGAAGGATTTTGAGGAAGAAAACATGCAGTATAGATGCTGTGCTTGCACTAATCTCCCACACTGCTCCTCTCAACTCTTTCATTGGACTTCTCAACAGAGCTGAATAATCAATATTTTTTTACAGGCTCGAAAAAGTACAAATTCTAAACTATTTAATCCCAGTACACCTTTGATTTCATATATTGTAAAAAGGTTAATATTATGCTGCTTTGGCTTCCTTCACAGATTCAGAGTAAGAAGCTCAGGTTCGACTTCACCTAACTTGAACTTTCTGTTATTAATCATTTACTTCTCGGTGTCCAGTCTCAGGAATGTGAGGAAT
Source organism: Protonibea diacanthus (assembly GCA_028641955.1). Taxonomy (NCBI): domain Eukaryota; kingdom Metazoa; phylum Chordata; class Actinopteri; family Sciaenidae; genus Protonibea; species Protonibea diacanthus. Next base: position 16,230,157 of record CM053990.1, read on the forward strand.
TGTTGTACCCCAACATAAGAGGATGAAGAAACAGTGCGTTCACATGTGAACGCACTGTGAACGCACTCTTTCTTCAATAGCGGCACATTTATGATGCAAACACAGGAGGCGCATTATAACAAGGAGATGTGTGTTTTTGATTTTACAGTGATAGCAAAGCAGCATTTTCTCTTTTTTTTGCATTTTTGCTTGATAAAAGACTTAAATGACTATTTTATCAAAATTGTTGCAGATACATTTTCAGTCTTGAGCTTATCTGGAGATAATGAGATGATTCGTTAATCAGTGACAATTTTAACAACCAAATAATTGTTTTACACCAAACTGCCAAACAATACCTGGTTCCAGCTTCTCAAATGTCAGGTGTGTGTTGCTTTTTCTTGTCTCATGATCCTTAATTGAATTTCTTTGGGTTTTGGACTATTGGTCAGACAAAACAAAACATCTGAGGACCTCACCTTAGACTGTGAGAAATTATTTTTCACATTTTTCTGACATTTTTATTGCAAAACGATTAATCAAAATAAGAAAGTACATGTCCGATTCAATAATGGAAGTGATCATTAGTTGCAGCCCCATTTCTGTCTGTTAACTAATTGTTCAGTTTAAACTAGATTTTGATTACTAAACGATTGATCGGACACATTTGTAGTGTTTTACAACTCTAGATGTTCCTTTCCTGCACAAACTTCAAATCTTGTGTCATGTTTGGCATTCATGAATACATTCCGCACAAGTCCGTACTGAAACCCTCGCACTCCGCTGCGCTCGGTGAAGGGGTTTTATTCCTGTCTCTCTTTCTCTTTTTGGTCTCATCCCTCGACACAGTCGTCCTTAAGGAGCTTACTGAGATTTGTTTTTGGTGCAAAGTACTCGGCGAAGTCCCCTTGAGCCACGTTCACTCCCCCATAGTCAGACTGTGATGACGCTTCGGCTACAGACAGAAAGAGGCAACATCTCTGACTTCAGATCTGATCTGTTGGTATATTTCTATGAAGCTTCCTGATAGGACTGGAAGATTAACCAAATGTACTGAACAGTAGAAAATACAATACATAGTTTTTAAGGTGTCTTTTTCAGCTTGATTAGATCCCATTGTGTGCTGGTAAATGATAATTAGTCATCTGTTGACTGACCTTTTTAAAACCTGTTTGGTGCATTCTGTGTTGATTGTCTTGTATTATTGATATTGTTATTGGTTTGTTGGAGGATCAGCTGCTTGCTTTCTTTCATTATTGTATTAATCTTTTATTTGACTTTGGAAGTTTGGCAAATGCTACATTGAAAGCTAATGGAGATCCAATAAAATAAACAGTTGGGCTGCAACAATTAGTCAGTCGATTAGATGTCAGCTATTAAATGAATCCCAACCGCCCGTTTTACCCTCTGACAGTAAACTGAATATTTTTTTGGGTTTTGGACAAAACAAGACATTTGAGGGCATCGCACTGAGCTTTGGCGAACAGAAATCAACACTTTTCACCATTTTCTGGTGCAAACAACTAATCAGTGAATCGAGAAAATAATCGATTATGATGTCAAGCCTAATAAACCCTAAACAACAGGCCAGCCTAACAGGACAAATTCTACATAAACATAAAAGTGATGGGAATAACTTCAGCTTATTGGATTACTTTAGTACTGAAATGATTAGATGATTAATTAGTTGATTCACAGGTTTGTTAAATTTAAAGGAAATCTGTGACGCATTTGCTGTTTCCAACTTTCCAGCCTCAGTGTAAGTTGAATGTTTTTGAGTTTTGGATCATTGGGCATTGTGTCCTAGGCTCGGGGATATTGATGGGCTTTTATACAATATTTTTGTGACATTTTGTAGACTAAATAATCGATACAGCATTCTTCAGCGGAATTACAAGAGAAAGTACGTCTGTGAATGATTTTTCACCCAGCAGACTGATTACTTCCTCCCGATGGCCGACACTTTCTGCTGTTTGGGTGCGCCGATGCGTTTCTGTAATCCCTGGACTGTTTGGACCAACGTGCTCCAGTTCTCATTATGTATTCTGGTGGTTTTAACACTTTGAATTTTTGTTTTGGTCTGTTGAAATGAGCGGCTGCCGTTGTTGATTCTTGAGCAGAAAATGACGGTACTGGCCCGTTGTTGGCTTATCGAAAATTGATGCTGCGTGTGACGCAAAGAAGACCTGGAGGAAAAGCCAAATATAGGCAGATCATTAGGGTAGATTCACATGGGAATCTGTTGTTTTCTTGCCTTTCCTCTCATTCACTGATGCTGCCAGATGTTGTTTTTTTTTTTTTTTTTTTTTTTTTTTAGATGATCTGTTTCCATGTATGCAACGCCTCTTTTAACGTCTACCATCTTTGTGTTTCCACAGAGTCTACCGGCCCTGCCAAGGTGGTGAGAGCAGGGAACCCCCCCAAAGGCAGACGTGGAGGAAAGGTAAGATTCAGTGCCTGTCTCTATGTAACCAGACAAAATACCCCAAAATATAATTTTTATTTTACATTTTAATCAACGAGTGATCAGTTTATGTTACAGTTAGTAAAACTCATTAAAGGTATTTTGTTCATTCAGGATAAACTCTGTAATACAAAGACAATGAATACAAACAATCATTTATTATATCAGTCTAAGAAATAATATTTTATTCCAGTATTTAGGAGAATATTGGACTGGATTTTTCTGAAATACATGCAGAGGAGGAAACGCGGTATTGACAGCACAACACCATATCCATTAAATGTGGCTTTCTTGAAATTGAACGTTGGTATCTTGCTGATGTGAGGCTTCCATGTTTGTTTGGTTTTCAGGCTGATAAGTGCCAAGTCATGCGTGTGTTTCTTTTTAGCTGAGTAATTGGTTGTTTTCTTCTTTCTGTACATTTTAAATTTACATTTTTAAAATAACAAGCTGATTCAAATGTTCAGTTTTTCTGTTGGATTTGACCATTTTGAGAATCTAAATGGAGTACATTGTTTTAACTCTGCTAAATGTACTCCTTTTATTTTAAGTTATTGGAGCAGCAGAACGTCTTCATTATTTCAGAGCTTCTTCAGAGTGTGTGCGGTCAAAGTGCTGATATGCCTCATGCTCTAGAGCAGTCACCCTTCACACTTCCTGGAATGCAAATCTGAGTTCTTGGCGAGCCAATAGCCCGTTAACTCTTCTCCACCTTTGATGGCAGGCAGTGTGATGTCATAGTCCAGCGTTGTTAAGCACACCCTGACCACAAACTTTCACACCACCTTTGTGGAAACTGCAAAAACAAAAGACGTTGACAGAACCACAGGCTGCATAAACAAATAGATTTTAAAAAAGTGTTGTTGGCAGCAGGTAAGCTAGAAACACATTGAAGATCAAAATGTGTTTGTTACATGTCTGCACAGACTTGGAGGACCAACATCCTCAATTAAAGTGCTGCTATCAGCTGTTTGTGTACATGTGTAAAGAAGTGTGTTTCCTCGCTGTGAAAGGGTTTATCCCGCATTTAACATCTTTATGGAGTGATCAGAAAAATATTCATGAATTGAACATTTACATTTGAGTTTGTTTTGGTGTTTAGCATGTCGTGTGTACACAGGAGAACTGTGCATAACCAATGACTCTTGCAGCAGTGCCAGCGGTCTTTCCTCAGACGATCACATTCTGTTGATCTTATTAGTGATAGTATGCCACAAATCAAAACTGAAGGTGTGCGATAGTTACCTGTCTTCATGGATAATCAGTCGTGCCTAATTCATCTTTGTGCGTTTGCCTTTTGTTGCTCAGGTTGGAGACTTTGGTGACACCAACAGCTGGCCAACTCCAGGGGAGATCGCAACTAAAGACATGCAGGTGAGCGTTACTGTTTGTTTGACAAGTGTTGAGTCACAGGTTGGTAGATGTGCAGAGAGGACACACTGATGTGTGCTTTTCCTGACATCAGAAACTCTATTAAGGACCACTGAGCCATATAGTTGGTGCAGTGGAACCAACCTAATCTCCATACATTTACCTGTGCATACATGTACTGTAAATCGTCCATGCAGTGAACATCTTTACAGCTATACAGCAATAGATTTCAGCTGCAGAAAGACGGTACAGTGTTATTCTAACCAGACACCTTGATCTCATTTTAAAATCAATGCTTTCAACCTGAATAGTTTCATTAAGTGGCCACAGAACGTCATTTTCAAGCAGGATATAGGATATTTACTTTAAAATTTCTACCTGTAAGGGAGATTTGACCACATTGGCAACCTAATAGTGCCTTTGGACCTTGTAGGGATTCACTGTTTTGCTTCTTATCAAGGTGGATAAGGTGGTGAGTGTGATTACAATTGCGCTGCTCTCAGACTTTGACTGACAGAAGTTGAGTGAAATAGAATATGTGGGCGAGGTTTAGCTCCATGCGGGATTTAAATCCGTAAATCCGTTGTAGTTTTTGTTGGATCGCTCAGAAGTGGGTGCAGCATAGCTGAGATACTGACCCGTAGAGGACTGAACGTTTCCATCCAAATCTTCCTCACCTGTGCTGTCAGATCAGGCGGCAGAGAACTAGATCTCAGGGTGGATTGACCCCATACAAGCTAACAGCCACGTACAGCTTTATATGATAGCTAGCCAGTTGGGTTTGATTGTGTTGATTCTGTTGATATTTGACTTCACACAATATGGGATGACTTAAGTGTTTCGGGTGAAACGAAAGCTGCGATGGTACCAAAACATCCTTAACATTGACGACAGGTAGAGGCAGGAAGGTCTTGGTTACCCCGTCTGAGCTATAGATTTAATAGACTAATGTAACACGGGTGACAACAGAGTGAGAAACAGGTTGGTGTTTTACAAAAAGAGTGCCTCTGTAGTTTCAAGTCAGAAATTATAATAATCACCAGCCAATCAGAGCGAGGAGCTCAGCCTGCTCTGCTTCACTTCACTGTAGTGGACTTGTTTAGTTTTCTACAATAGGTATTTTAGTGGTTGCGGTTGTAATTACACAGCAGCCGAATGGCACGTCCAGACAGAGCAGTCTGCTTCTGCTGGCCCGACTTTGTGTCCTCAAGACTGCGTGTTTCTTTTTTTAAAGGAGAGTTAGTCCAGGCTCACCGCCACGGCAGTTTGGAGACAAAACAAAGATGGCTGAGCCCAACTCTGAAATGGATTTTATCCTACAATGGAAATTGCGAGAAGACAGAAATCAGAAATGGTGACAATTTTTTGTCTGAGTAACCTTCCTCAGGTATAGGGAGACATTTATATTGAAATATATACTGTACATAGATGCTGGGTAAATTATCCAATCAGATGTCCACAGAAAATGAATCAATTGTTGAATGAACCACACGGGCATGATAATAGGTAATTACTGAATATGTAGAATTTTTATTTAAAAATCTTTTTTTTTTTTGTAAAAAAAAAAACAAAACTTTATCACAGAGCTTTACAAACATTCATACAAACACCAAACTATAGAAAATATTAGCAGTGAACAAGGGTAGTTGTGGCACTATTCATGTTGGATACAATCTGTCAAACACCCACCAAAGTCAACAAATTGGCATTTTTGTATTATAAATCCACTGATAACTAGTCTGATCTGTTCAGCTGACGTCCAACAAACTGCTAACGTTATACTCTGAAGCAAAACACCACATTTTCTGGTTCCAGCTTAATCTTTTCAATTCAGTTTTATTTATGTAGCGATAACAAAAGTTATCTCATGACACTTTTCATGCAGAGCAGGTCTAGCCCGTACTCTCCACAATACTAGCTACAGAGACCCAACAATTCCACCATGAGCAAGCACTTAGCGACAATGGCGAAGAAAAACTTCTTTTCAACAGGCAGAAACCTCGAGCAGAACCAAACATCACCAAACATCGCGGTGGATGACTGTCATTGGTAGACAGTCACCCACCGCGACCGGCTTTTATGATGCATTGTATTGTTAGTTGACTCTCTTCGGGTTTAGGACTGTTGAGGCAGAAAATGTGTCCTTGGGGCTTTTTGGTAAAGTGTGATGAGCACTTTTAACTATTTTTTTTTTGTCATTTCAAGACCTAATGATCAGCAGAAAAACAATCAACTCCTTTTTTGTTCAATTTATGTATTTATAATCAATTTATTGTTAAAATCCTTTTCCAATTAAAAATGCCAAATATTTCTCATCCCAGCTTCTCACTTCATGATAAATAATCGAAAACACCTTTCGTTTTTTTTGATGGACAAAATTTTGATGGGCCTTCTTCATTTTCATCAAAGACAGAGAAGGCAGATAAATCAGTGATGAAATAATCATTAGTTGCAATCCTACAAATGATCAGTTAATATTTAGCAATGTCAGCTGGCCAGCGAGGTCTTAAACTCTCGATTCAGATGAGGGGGAAAAAAGAAAAAGAAAAATCACCTGTCATATACAAGCTCTGCGCCAGTCTAGACCTGCTCACCTCAGGTGTCCATAGCACCCTTCACCATACATCAAACATACTGACCCCCTCCCCTATATCTACAGCTGTTAGTCCGACGGGATGCATCCAATTTGTGGCCTTACAGTAGCAACAGAAGTCAGTCACCCCTCTGCGATGTTTTCTATTCCTGATCTCTGGGTGATAGTGTGTCACTGGGAGAGCGACCCTATTTTAGGCAGCCCGGTCTGAGCAAACCATGAGAGCGAGCGAGAGAGAGAGTGCATGTCCCTGAGCGAGAAAATGTGGGTCACACCATCAGAGCCAGGAATAAACGGCGGGTCCGGTGGCAGAAGTCGTAGGTGGAGAGGGATGTCCTTTTTAGGGATCCCCTTCATTAAACCACCCCTGGATCTGTGCTGCTGCTATTCTTAGGGGGTGCTGCAGTTCACGGACCATCACGTAACATTTAAAGCTGTAAATCGATCACTCAATTCCACAGATTATACACGCTGGGAAATAGACACTGGAATTTGATAAAAGAAGGGGTTTTGATTGCAGGGTTGTGCGTTAGTTGGGAGATGTGGTTCAAGTTAAAGGTTTCATGCAATTAAAGGTTAAAATGTCTACATTGAGAGTACGTTTATCTGAAGCGATGATTCGTTCACTTGAATGAATTACCACTTGTGGTTTTTCTTCTCACAGCGAAGGCAGATGTGAACATTTTAAAGCAAAAAGCCAACTTTAGTGGCATGGATCGCTTCATGGTCATAAAGGACTGACCCCCAGTATCCATGTAGACTTGGAAATCCGACCTTCTCATGGTTATGTCATCACATTTTCTGCCTTTACAATCAGACCTTTGCCTTCTCCACCAACTGGCATGATGAAACAAGTATTAGGTGGCAGCAGGTTTAAGTTGTCAAAGCCACGTGTCCACCCGTACGTACTGCAGGCATGTGTGTTTAAAAAAAGCGCCCCTCTTCCCCTACAATCCTCTGGAAAACCGCCACACATCGGCAGATTGATTGTGTTCAGTGACAGACTCATGTGGTGTTTGTGGCTTTTTTTACAACAGCGACGGTAACAAATTGTCGTATCCGTTATCGCCCCTGTCCTCTGGTTTGTGTCTAGGGGTGAGGAGCTCCTTGTAGCATTGATTTCTTGTGTTGGATGAACAGTAACCGCAGCCGTGTTCAGGATTTTTTTTTATTTTTTTATTTCTGGTTGTGAAAGTGCCTGTAAAAGAAGCTTCATCAGTGCCTTCCTGTGGCGGACGAAGAATGAATCAGCATCCTCTGATCTCTCTGCGCCGCTGTTTGGCCTTTTCCTCAGCCGTTACACCGCGACACACACTCCACTTCTCACACCTGAGGCTCAAAACGCATCGTCTGCTTTAATGGTTCATTTCTGTCATTTCACACTTCACCCTCCTCACTGAAAGTAATCTGCTCTTATTCCCATCTGTGCAGAATCCAAAGCATGCCTGTCTTTATGTAATGACGCTACATTAGCCATTGCGATCATGTTGGGGTGTGCTTTTATAAATAAAAACCAGAGGGAGTTGAGCAGACTCAGCAGATGCTTCTTATTATCCACAGCTTGTGCTGCATCTACTCGGCAGTTTTCATTGCGTTTCAAGGCAAAGGGGAAAACTGTGAAGCTCTCATGTCCTCGGAAGAGCTTTTAAAGAATAGAGCAATAATTTCACTCCCCCTTTACAAAACACGACCAGATTCTAACTTATTGGACAAACTCACTGCTGACTTTAAAGTGTGAGACTCCCTTCATCCATCTTTAACTGCTTTTTCATACAGGCATGGTGCTTGTGCACCTATGTGTACATATCCTACATACTGTGTGTGTGTGTGCGTTTGTGTGTGTATGTGTGTGTGTGTGTGTGTGTGTGTGCATCATGGTCCACCTCATTGTCTTCTCTAAACTGCTCTTCCCTCCCTCTGTTCAGATTGAGGCAGTGACACGGACCGTGTCCTGCCCGCCGACTGTCAGGCAGGTCAGAGACTCATGGAAATCCACTGTAAGTTCAACCTGCGGCCTCTGAAACCTGCAGCCTGCCTACCTGCTTATGATACCTCTGACAAGTTAAACATCTTTTTTTTAAAAAAAAAAAAAAAAAAACACCACACAAACATCAGTGTCAAACTTTTGTCTGCGAGGAAATGTCGTGTCCCCTTACAGCAGTCTGCATGACACCCAGACAGTGGAAGACTTTATTTTGACTGTGCTCCTTTTTATGTAAAGAAAGCACAAGTGTCACACTACAGTCACATCTATACAATTAATGTATCGTCAGCAATAATAGAATTTGACTTCCGTTTACAAAACTGGGGTGATTACTAGCTGCCTCTCTTTCCCGGGTAGATGGATGTAGTGACAGCGACTGTCCAGACTGTCAAAGTTATATAAAAAAGCTATTTTTAAGTATTGCACCAAATAACAGAACTAAGAATAAATGCACACGAACATTTAAGATGTATGATTTTTTTTTTTTCCCCTTCCTGCACATTGACACGACATGTCAGTTAGGTACCCGTCATCATTTCCACGTTCTCCTGTTTTTATAAACCAGTTAGTCGAGATTTGGGCTCAGTTCAGAGCCGCCTGCGACGTTTAAGGCTCCATATTTTTAGCAACTTGACACTGAAACCTGTTACCAGAAGCCGGACTGCATCGCTGTCTCTCTCCCTCCGTCTTCATCTTCTTCTCGAGTTCAGAAAATGTCATTTAAAATCCAAATCCTGTGAGCGAGCCGAAAACACCCAGATTCTCTTCTATTCTCTCTAACAGTCCTTTTATTACCATTACATTACGTATTAGGGGTGTCGCGATGTACTGATATTGACGATAATTGTGATATTTAAAAATTAAATATTGATATTGTCTTAATAAGACAGATGAGATTATTTCGTGTGAATATTCCAGGAGATCGTTTCTACACTAGTTTAATCTCGTTTCTATTTACTCTATTTAAGGTTTTAATTTGCACATTTGTCAACTTTGCAAGTGTAACAGAAGTGCTTGTGCCTCCGTTAACTGTTTGCTGAGACTCACTGTCAACTATATTAAAAGCTACAGTGCATGTTTGAAGTGGGGTGTTTGAGTTCAGTGTGATTAGATTAGTTTGCGATATGATGCCTCGAAGGCTGATCACGTCATGTGCGTGTGCGCGCGCGCGCACACAGAACGGTCTGGTTGCTTGAAGTGTGTCGTCCCTCCTGTTGAGTCAAACGCTTTGCATGACTCCTATGCAAACTCCCTCAGGAGTGTCTTTGCAGACTAACTTTGCAGATATGCGTGCTGCTGATAGCTGAGCTGCCATAGCAGGGACGAGCGGCTGAGCTCCGTTTGATTTGAATAAAGTCAGATATCAGGTCTGTGAGCAAAGATAACCAGCGGGGGCAATTCATGTTTTAGCCGGCGTTTGTTAGGGTGAACTATAGGACAGTGGTTGTACTCGTGTTGCTCTGCTGCACTCAGGCGTTATAATGAGACAGAACAAAAGGCGGGATAATGAGAACTGAAAACCTTGTAATGTAATTGTAATGTCTGCTTTGTCCAGGTCGCTTTACACGGCCTAGAGGAGGCAGTATTTTCACAAATGCTTCATTTAAACAGTTTGATGTGATCTGCTGTTTCCTATTAGAATATATAAATGAGCGCTTTAACTGCTGGACAGATTTATACAGTATTTTGCCGTGCTATAGAGCATACAGACGACTGTTCGTTAAGCCCTGCCCCCCCCTCGGTTACTGTTGCTATGCATATTTACTACTCAAATTATATATTTTTTTTAACAATCTGTCCTTGATTTCTCAGACTTATGCACATTCTGCGACTTGTCTTAAAATGACCACCCTATAAAGTTGTTAAATAAGCATTTTCTGGCTACACACATGATATGACACTAAATGACTTAAGCCACAGCCACAGCAAAAAAAAAAGTCTTGAAGAAAATGTTTACGGCTTTGGAAAAGTTAAAAAGTTAAAACAGAACCTTTCAAACTCTTTTAACAACGCCAGTATCTTCACACTGGAGTTGCATGCCCAGCATTTTAGCGACTGAAGCTTCACATAACTAGCATAGCTCTACAGTCCCTGCCTGTTATGATGCAAAGCTAGGATTGGACTGTCACCGTTTGTGGGAGGGGTCAAGCGTATGTTTTTTTTGACTGTAATGTTGTGCATGTTTTAACTGCCTAAAAAAATAGAGTTGTGAGGTTTGAGCAGATAACAATGGTAACTGCAGTGCTTTTTTTCAGCCATCATTATTTCACGTTTCCTGTACAAATATAATTCTTCTCTTGTTTGGATAGGTCTCAAGTCTCCTTTGATGAACCTTTTGAAGGGTTTATACAGCTCTTTTCTAAGTGTCCATCTGTTTTCAAACCTTTTTTCCCTCCAGGGTCCCAAAAAGACGACGACGATGACCAAGAAGGAGTCGAAGGAGAAGAGGGAGATCATCGAGGAGAGCAAGGAGAACCTGAAGGCCAAGTCAGACGACTCTGGAGAGGAGAAGAACGGCGACGACGACTCCCAGAAGAACGGGCCGAAGAAAAAAGGTGAATACGGATCATGACATGTTAATGTTAACATCCAAACATACTTGTTTCATGCTAAACCCCAACATGCTAACTATTGATGGATGTCAACCTGTGACAAGAAACCAGAAAACAGACAGCCTTTTTCTTTTTCCCTCTTCAGGCATTACTAAACTTGTTGGTTCCTCAGACACTTTCAGTTTTCACAAGAATACTCCAGTCATGAGTTTGGGTGCTTTCCGTAGTATAGTTTCCCCTCATTGTCTGTGTGAGTTTGCTTTAGTTGGTTACCAAAAAAATCCCAAGTTTGTTGAAAAGGTTATGACTGATTTTAACCATCAAGTCAAAACTGAAGATGAACGTGCTGACTGGGTGTCACTGGAAACACTGAAATAAAGGATGTGACAGAGCGTCACAAGAGACATCCTTGTCTTGTTTCCATTAGGGAACAAAATGGTTTGTGTTAAACACAATCATTTTTAATATATAGATAAATATGTTTACTTCAAACAGTTCAAATGTCCTTATTGTAACAATTAAATTATTACAGTTCAGCAAGGTCGTATATATTCAGTCTACTTTGGACTGACGACAGCATTTGTGTTCTAAATATTTTAATATTAAGTTAGTCTTTTTTTTTTGTTCAAAACAATAAATCCCCAACGTTTCTTGTGTATCAGTCAGATCGACTCGCAGATGTGCTGTAGAGGTGATGAGCTCTTCATGTCTCTTCTCTGATTAAACATCAATGAAGAGAACTTTCACAACTCTGATCTCAGCATTAACGGCAAGAATCCAAAAAAAAAACAAAACAAAAAAAAAACACATACATGCATGAACGATCGACAGCTTGACTATTGGACCTGGATGGTTTCCAGGCAGGTCTGAAATTTTTGGCAGCCATCTTGCAGCTCCACAAACCAATTACCCACATTGCTTCTGTCAACAGATCTGTTACTGAATAAACTGCAGTGCCTCTCTCCCTTTTTATTCTGTCCCGCTTCCTTCCCCTTACCTACACAGTCAGCAGATAGACGCAGGGCCACGTCACTTAAAACTGGCTGTCATTTCCACTCGGTCACACACTCCCCCACACAGCCACACATCACCCCTACAACCAGATGTTGTTTTAAACGGCAGATCACTGACGCACCCTGCTGGCCAGCGGAGGTACTGCAGGACACTCAGTACTGTTTGACCAAGTCCAGCGACTAAGAACGTGTTTGATTTAAACTTGTTGGACTGCCACATTCACCAGGTGTCTGAATAATATTACTGAAGTAATTAACAGCAGCTGAAAAGCTTCACTTCTGTTACAGCTTAAACAGCTGATTCCAAAAAGTTTGACATTTATTTTTCATTTCTTTTCATATCTTGTATTTATATGCTGAGTATTTGCAGCTCATTAAAAAGTCTTAAAAGACTAAAAATTCAAAAGTTAACTTAGACTTAAAAAGTCAGAATAAGTGATAATTAATGTTTGTTGCAATAACAAGTCATCCTCATACAGTACTTCTTTTTTTGTTACAGGCTGCTTACCTGCTCGTATACTTTATTTTACAATTTTCCTCATAACACAATAAACTTATGCAATGGACAAAATAAAAAAAATAATAAAACAAGATTACACAATCAACAAGTATAAAAACTAAGCAAATAAAGAAAAAAATCAAACAAGATAAGCACGACAAGCACACAGATGGCTCTAAGAAGAATGTACAACGTTTAGGAGATTTTAGGCAGAGAAATATATTTTCCAAAGATTCACCTTATATAGTTTTGATACATATTCTGACTTCAATGGAGTATTAAAGTTTGTTTATGTGAAAAGAATATGGTGATGCCTGCAGACACCCGCATTACGACCTGAACGACCAAATAAATTCAACATTTTCTAACCGTGCTGCCCTCACCACGTCTGCACAAACAGGAAACAAGCAGAAGTGGGTTCCCCTGATGATCGAGGTGAAGTCCGAGGGTCCCAGAGAGCGCTCGGCCTCCAGGAACAACAGCAGACAGAACGAAAACCCCCGTGTGCCTCCCAACGCCAGGAACGACCTCAGAGGTCAGTCTGTGATGTCATCACTCTGCCTTGGCGTCGCTCTGAGCCAAAGTACAGCAGCAGCAGCAGCATGAGTTCAGGTTCTGAACTCAGAAACAGGAGCTTCTTACGTGGCAAATGTCACAGAGAGCAGAACCGAGAACAGAAATATGACAAAGGGGAACGATTTTCAGGTCCCGTCTGTCTGGTTTTACATGAAGCTTTAAATGCTGGGAGGCGTTAGTGTGTGCTGATTTAAATGTGTTATTCTGGATGTGTCTGTATTGCTGTATCAGTAGTTATTAATGCAGAATGACAGCTTGCATGACTCAGCAGCAGGATGTGGAGAGTTCTGTGTATGCTCCTAATCTGCTACTTCTGCTTTGATAGCTCGGCTCTTTAAATGTACACAGTGTAATAATAACATGCTCTCTGATATTCGCTGAGGAAATAAAGTTTGCTCAGCAGCAAAGAGGACGTGTGATCTGTTGCTGTGCAGAAGCTTGCGAGCTAACAGTAGCCGTAAGAGTAGTTACGGCTGCTGGTCTATCTGCAGGCACTGAAAGTTCCCTTTGGCTTTCACAACTTTGTTTGCCTCAAACTCATTTGGCGCGAGTTTGCGTTAACGGCGAGGCTGTCGTGTTTCCCCCGCAGACTGGCACAGTCAAAAGTACGAGCGGGAGTGGCGCGACGACCACGACGAGGTATCCAGCGTGAAGAGCGAGGGAGCGCCCTTCCGCGGAGGGTTCAGAGGTCGTGGACGTGGCAGAGGAAGAGGCCGGGGACGAGGAAGAGGTGGCGCAAGAGGTATGTGGACAGCTCGCTCAGAAACCAATGTAAGATGCTAAAAATACAGCTGTAACACCAGTTTTCTGTCCTCAAGAAATGCTGAAAAAGAACTATGTTTCTTGGTCTTTCTTATGTGGTCATCGGCCTCTTTCCTCTTTTTTTTTTTTTTCTTTTTTGTCTTGTTTTGTTTCCTTAAACAATACCAGTGAGGATTTCACCACTGTGCTGCCTTGTGTGTCTGTCAACACAGGAAACTATTTTAGTAGCTGTTAAGTTATTTACAACCATAAGAGATGTGCAAGAAAATGTCACAAGAATAATTCAGTGACAAGCTGACTGAAAATGCAACACGGTCACATACAGTGCTCACTTCAGAGGGTTCATACAAAATTCTTTATAGTTCTAATAGTTTGACCGGTTAATATGCTTGAAAATGTTTCAATATAATAATCTGGTTTCATTGATGTAATCATTCATATAACCAAAACATCTTTTAATAGTTGAAATTAAACAGTGTTGACACATTTGTTGTCACCTACCGTGTTCACTCGCCATTCTGAGCTTGTCCTCTATTGACCTCCAAAAGTATTAAATTTAAATAATCCTGATCAAGACACACATGAAGTTGATATGAACATCCGGTAAAATGAACAGTAACAGTATACATTGGATGAGGGTGAGGTTAAAGGCTTCAGGAGTCGTTTGAAAGGAGTCGTTTTGGAGTTGAAAGTGCTTGAATTTGACTCGAGTGCAGCTTTGCAGACGTGCTGTAGATGTGATGAGCTCTTCATGTCTCTTCTCTGACTAAACATCAATGAAGAGAACTTTCACAACTCTGATCTCGGCATTGAAGCTAAAAATCAGCCTTACACCAGCAGTTAATCACACCTCAAGTCATTATCAAAAAGTTGGACACTTTAAACGTAAAGAGACGCTCAGTAGCGATGCGGCTGTTTGTCTTCCTAAAGCCTTTTTTTTACCCACAGTGGATAAGCAGTCCCAAACAGTGCTAGGCTTTTTACAGATGATGTATACTTTAAAAGCTGCTGAATACCTGTGCTGATAAAGATGGGAAATACCACAAAAGAAGCTTATCTCCTGAAACACCACGATCTAACGAAGCAGGCAAAGTGCGAGTGCTGACAGCCAATTAGACCGGCCTCCTGGAACGAGCGGCGAGGCACTTTGAGGAAAACAGACTGCCCGGTGTTAATGGACACATCACCACATGCTGTTGCTTTTTAATTGAAAAACACAGCCCTGTGGTTTTAGGGGGGAGTTATATTATATAATTAGGGTGTTTATTGCCTTAGATAAACAAATGGTAATATTTGAAGGTGCTGACAGCCTTTTTTTAAAACTCTTTGTCAAGCTTAGCGACCGCTGACTGTAGCTTCATATTTTACATGCAGACATGTGAAGACAGCAAACAACTCCTTTAAGTGCTTACTTAAAAGATAGAAAGGCTTGACTTTGCCTGATAAAATGGAGCATGTTTGACAGAAAGTTTGGGCTGACTGTGCTTTCAGACTGGGTGGTTTGTGACCCTAAACGGGCCCCACAGAGGCTACAGTAAAAACAAAAAAGTGCAATGTTGGAATGAGGAAAAGCCTTGGATCCAGCAGGAGAAGCAGGTTTCCCCCCAAAGGCCTGTTAGTTTTGGCAGGATTCTCCCTCCCCCACCCTGTTGTTCGCTCTTTTCCTACACATTATCCCCCACCCAGCCAGATTTAAAATGTATACGAGGGAAGAAAAGAGAGATTGCAAACAACTTGGAGACGGAAACGGGAGCGAATCGTCCGCTAGGTCCAGTTTTATGTCTCCTCGAGGACACATTGACTCTCAGCAGCGCTGAAGAAACGGTCAGAGTTAATGCTGAGCAGATGAACTTTGTCTCGTGTATTTACTCGGCTCTCGCATGTGGTGTTTCTACACATTCACACAAAGATGTTCTGTATTCTGTTGTCTGTGGCTGCACTCGCTCTGTAATGTCATTTTTCTTTTCATTTCTTAGCAATGTCTGGAACAGAGTGAAACGGCGAACACAGGAGCTTTTTGTCGTAAACTCGCTCTCGCTCCAGTGATCAATCACTTTCCAAGATCCCACAACTTCAAATTCAAACTAATTTTGGCAATAACAGCTCCTGTTTTTGGCAGGAGAGGAAGGTTCGACTCAAAGCGTAATAAATTCTGGTCTTTTACCTACTTGCAGTATATTCCCCTGGAACTGCGTCTGACTATATTTAATCAAAATGTGTTAAAGTTTAAGAACACACTGTTAACTTCACCCATCAAATCATAAACTAAGAATGTGACCAGCTGTAAAAGTGAACACTTTGTGGTTGGCTTAGCGTGAGGGTTCAGTACTTAAAGAGAGAGACACGATGAAAAGGTAATGGAAGATATTTTACAAAAGTAGACGTTGATACTGTCTGCCCGGCTAACTGCCTGTTTCTGTCCCGTCAAGGCCACTATGACTACCACTACGGCTACAAGTCCTACGATATGAAAGACGGACCCTACGGCCAGAAGTTCGGCAACACAGTTACCTACTACTACGACAACATGAGCAGCAACGACCTTTACTCCGTCGATCAGGACCTGCTGAAGGACTACATCAAGAGACAGATGTAAGTTCAGCGCCTCTCTCACAGGAACAAAAGACTGCAACAGACACTGCAACGAGTACGCGAGCAGTTTGCCGTCAGACGTGCTGTAGAGATGATGAACTCTTCATGTCTCTTCTCTGACTAAACATCAATGAAGAGAACTTTCACAACTCTGATCTCAGCATTGAAACAGAAAATAAAAGCCGGTCACTGTTAGACACTGTTTCGTCCTAGCACAGCACCATGAGCCTTTTGAAGCTGGATCTACTTGGTCATTGCCTCCAGCATGAGTTGGAAACTGATTAAGTTATTTGGCCAAAGATGAACAGCTGGGCGAATGGGCTCAGCGTACAAGACGGTGAACTGTTTACCCGACTATAGTTCAGACTACAAGCTTGCCATCTGTTGAGGAAGCTGTTTGGATCAGGATTTCTGCAGGTCTGGAAAAGTCTTGAAAAGCATGGAATTTAGTACGCCTTTTAAAAAGCCTTTAAATGTATAAAGGTCTTGAATATTTAATGTTTTCTGTCTGCAGTAGACTGTAATGTTGGGTAGGAAATATTTTTCTATTTTGAACCCTGTGAGATCGCCAATGGGGTTGATGGATTTAGATTTGGTCAGTTCAGATTGTGCTCATCAGTTCTGGTTCCTCTTGTCACATCTGATGAAGAAAATAAACTTTATATTCAGCAACTATGTGTTTATGGTATCATATCATCACATCAGCATAAACACATAGTTGTAATAAATAAAGGATATATTACTGAATCTTTATTTAAAATGTAAAATACATGCAAATGTACTCTCTTCTTCTCGCCATTGGTACAGTAGAGAGGCAACAGTTTGGCACTCTTAAACGGTTCAGACAAAATGATCTTGGGTTTTGTTCACGGAACAAAATAAGCTGTGACAGTTGGTTTTTTTTTTTTTGGTTTTTTTAAAGTCAGTTCTGTGTTGTGGCAGATGAAGACACTGTGTTGAAACAGTAGTTTGTTGGCACCAAACTGAAGAAGCGTTACACTTTCCTCGTTTGCACCCAGTGCCCCCTTCAGTTTAAATCTGTATCTAGTTACTCACAGACTCTGAAGTCCTGTGAAATATTCTGCTTTTGATTAGTGGTTCCTGGGAAGGTATTTGGTTACATGTGACACTTAAAAAACCAAAGTCACTTTCCATTGTTTTTACTAAATGTTGAATTTGGCTTTTCATTTTCCCTCACTCATGTCTTAGTGCCGTAGTCGAAGTGAGAAGTAAGGAAAAGTCATCAAACAGCAGCTGATTCGTCAGTATATTCTGGATAACGCTGACCATGTGTTTCCTTGTTGCTCTGCCCCCTCTAGTGAGTACTACTTCAGCCTGGACAACCTGGAGCGTGACTTCTTCCTGCGGAGGAAGATGGATCAGGAGGGCTTCCTGCCCGTCGGACTCATCGCCAGTTTCCACAGAGTGCAGGCCCTCACCACGGACGTCAACCTCATTCTGGAAGTAAGCACATTTTTTTGACTTACCAACTTGTCTGAAAGTGACCGGTGTCAGAACAACTTTCTACATTAAGTTCATTCCACAGTAAAGATTAAAGTTCCAGCTAGAATACATAGAAAAAGGAGAGTTCTCATCTTTAACTTGTATAACATGAAGACACTGTTGAATAAGGGTATTGTCTAATTTGACGGTGCATCTCTGAAAAGTTCAATTTAAAGGAGCTTTGTGATTTTTGGAAAGTGTTCACATTTGGAGTTGATCTAAAAGCACTAATGCTACATACATATGTAGAGACAGGACTGTGATTCTGTTTGCAGACTTAACAACCCGTCATGTCTCCTTTCAGGCTTTGAAGGACAGCAAGGAAGTTGAAGTGATTGACATGAAGATCCGTCGTAAGGTGGACCCAGAGAAGTGGCCTCTGCCGGGCCTGGCCATGCCTAACCAAACCCACACCGACTTCTCTCAGCTCATCAACTGCCCTGAGTTCGTCCCAAGACAACTGACCGAGGAGGAGCCCAGAGGTGAGCTCCTCTTGATTCTACTGTAGTTATTTGTCTTAGTCTGTCTTCTCTTAAGATTACTGCTGAAATCAAGTCAAAATAATTAGTTTTGCAGGCTGATGTGCCCTGCATTATAATTTACTTCACTTACAATGACCCTCTTTGCTAGAAGTAATCATATAAAATGTGTTTGCTGCAGGGTCACCCAGGGCCTCCACACCGGTGAAACAAAAGACCAAGACTGAATCAGACATCTCCAACCTCAAGACGATGCCCAAGGGCCTCTCCGCCAGTCTTCCCGACCTGGACTCTGAGTCCTGGATTGAGGTCAAGAAGAGGCCTAGACCATCCCCGGCCAGACCCAAGGTTAGCGCAGAGGTGGTGAAATTCAAGGCCACTCACTCACTCACTCACTCACTCACTCACTCACTCACTCACTCAAAAATGATTTTCAGTTTGTCATTCAGTGGTTTTAAAACAGTGATGCTTTGTAGCTACTTGCCAGCAGAAACATGTTTGTGTAAAGAAAAAGAAGGTAAATACATTTTTACTGAGAGAAAGAACAAATTTGATCCAAAAACATCTCCTGTTCTGCAAAATTTCTCCATAATGTCAAGAAGTCAAGATTAAATATTAAAAATTTAAACCTAGCTGAGAACGCTGAATATCTCAACATTTTTGAGCTGTTTGGACAAACTAAGTCCCTTTTGTCTATGGGAAAAATGTTCCACCATTTTCTGAATTAGACAAATAATTGAATAAATAAATGATTTATTAATAATAAAAGCAAATCTACAAACAAAACCCCTTCATGCTGGAAAGTAGCCAACTGACATGTTTATGTAGAACCAATGAATTTCATCTTTGCACTCGTCTTTCTTTTTTATTTATTTATTTTGTGCAGTAGAAAGCTACTGTTAAATCAGTTTACCTTCTCCTCATCTTTTTTTTTTTTTTTAACTTGTCATGTCGGGGTTCATTCCTCCATCCAATTTCCCGCCATCTCCTCCTCCCTCCTCCTTCCTCCTCCTCCTGTGTGTTCGATGTTGGTTAACTGACGTAGGCCCCCTCGTTGCAGCAACAGAAGGAAAAGGATGATTCAGTTCGCTCCCCGGTGCCCCAGACCGGCCCCACGCCCGCCCCTACTACCTCAGGAAATAAGGTAAGTAATAAAGAAATACTTTTTTTTTTTTTTTTAATTTTTAGTCATTCAGTGAGCATTCCCATTCCCAATTGAATTTAAACATGGTGATCGAAAAGTGAATTAATCTAATCCATGATTTTTCAGGACGGAGCGGAGCAGGACGAACCGGAGGAGCTTGACTTCATGTTCGACGAGGAGATGGAGCAGATGGACGGACGACGCAACACCTTCACCGACTGGTCGGACGAGGAAACGGACGGGGAGATCGACGACCAAGACGTCAACAAGATCTTGATTGTGACGCAGACGCCGCCCTACTTGAGGAAGCACCCGGGCGGCGACCGCACGGGACACCACACATCACGCGCCAAACTGTCCACCGAGCTCGTAAAGGTGATCAACGACGGGCTCTTCTACTACGAGCAAGACCTGTGGGACGACACATACGAGCCCGAGTACGCCACCATCAAGGTGAGGTCATTTTTCATGGTTGAATCTATGAAGAAGTCACTGCTGACTATCTGAGCCTTAAAACCTTCAAAAAGCTTACTTTAATACAGTCTCATGAACGGCTGTGGGAGTTGCCACTTATCATTATAATATTAGATTAATATTAAACTATAAACTTAGTATGTAAGTTCAAAATAAAACTCCAAAATCTCAACAGAAGTGTGTTTGGCTCACGTGACTCTTGAATTGTTGGGATCTTGACTGAGACGCTTCAGTTCAGTCAAAACGTTTTATTATCATGTCATACCTTTTTAAAATCAGCCATCCCACGTGGGATTATATGACACACAGTAATAGGACATATGAATAACAGCTTCTGATGATCGACAGTTAAAAAAAAATCATCAATTGCTCTAAACCACTTCCTGTTTGTAGTTGAGAATGAACGCTCAGATAATGTTTTATCGTTTCAAAATAAAGGCATCTTTTTCAGTTTTACTGAATCATGATACAGAGCACAATACAAATTGTGGCAGAAACGGCAGAAATACGACTTCTTTTATCAAACCATTATTAACTCACTGTACACTTCTTTACATCCCACCTTTTCAAATAAAATATGCAACAAGAGAAACAGTAATTAACAGAAAATGGGATGGGATCTTCCTGAAGCAGGTTGATGCTACCAGCTCAGAAAAATGATTCTAGTAATCAAAAGTAAAGACAAATGAACTTAATTAGGCCCTTTTTAAATGTTTAAACATGTTTTAAATACTTTTTTTTTTTTTTTTTTTTTTTTTTTTTTTTGTATTTTTTGTTTTTGGTAATTAAAATAAACCGTTAAATTGTAGATTTTTGTGTCATAAAAAACATAAATAGTGATCCGTCATCATTAATAGAAATGAGGACTCGATCCGTGTCAGTGGAGAGCTTTTAAATAAAACAACCTGTGATAATAAATAACCTCAGTCCGGCTCTTCTGACAGCTTCCAGGTTCGGTCGTTGTCATATTGGAGGTGTTTCTGCCCAAGACCAGACGACGAGTAGATTTATTCCCCTTTGGTTGGAGCTGTTTCTGGATATAGAAACACGACACCGAACAGAAAGTTTGTTTTGTTTTGTTTTTGTTGCCTTTGCTGCCTTTTGTCGCATTGTTGAGCTCATTGTGGGACCTTCACGTGCTCGCCAGCACACGTCCAGCTGCGTGTGGAACAGAGGACGCTTGTTTATAAATAAACCCCCGCATACAAGGCCTCGGCCTGAGGGGTCCAGCTGACGGGCTGCAGGGGGGAGACAAAGATGGACGCTCAAAGACACGAGGATACTTGGCGGAATGAGGGAGCGAGTGTGAGTCGCACGTGTGATGATCTTGGTGAAACGTTCGAGGACCCGTACATGACACTTGTTGTGTTTTTATAGTAAGACTTTAAAACTGAGCTGCTGCTGTAGGAGGAGCAGTAACCGTTTTGTGAGTAGGAGGTCTTTAGTCGTGGGAAATTCAGGGTTTGTGTGTTGATGTAACGCCGCTGGTTGGTGTCAGATCAGTGAGAGACAGTCAACATGAGGGTGAAAAGAGTGTTTTTGGCAGCCATGTTTTGTTGCTACATCTCAATCTCCAGATTACTGCAAAAAAGGTCTGTTGGTAAATCACGTGTTAATATTTCTTTACGTACCCGGCTATTTTTATTGTTTTGATCAAGACTTTTACTGTTAGTGTAAATATTTTAGTAAAGAGCTGTTTCATCAGTGAAATGAGGCGTTTATCATTTAGCTCAATCAAACTGACACAGATCCTTTCCTACCGCAGTTGTCGTCATAGTGTCCCGTTGTCTCCTTTTTACAGCAAGAGGTGGAGAACTTCAAGAAGGTCCACCTGATCAGCCGCGAAGAGTTCGACTGCCTGACTCCTGAACCCCCTGTCGACCCCAACCAGGAAGTGCCGCCAGGCCCCCCACGACCCCAGCAGAGTAAGTTTTCACGAAGAGAAACAGGCTCACATGATGCGTTTACTTATTTAGCCTTCTGTCTTTATATGCAAATACACTGATGAGCTTCTGAGGGGCGGCAAAATGGACACAGGACAGAAAAGAAAAGAAAACACACTTCTGATACACAAATTTCCATTTTATCTGACCTTTCTCTAATCTCCAAGATGAATCTTTCACCTTACACATTTGAGAGAAATTCAGGAAGAAAATTGAAATTGGCTATCATAAGTATGTTGTCTTAATACTTCTTTTCCAGTGCACATTTTTTCTCCATGTTCGCTCTGCAAAAACTGATCTGAAAATGTCTTTTCCATGGCTGGGCCCAAAATATGACTAAAATAGGTTGGGAAACTCCGAGATACCATTAAGGTTCAGTGACAAGGACTCTCTTCTCCTGTGACTGTTTATCTCATGAAATTAAAACATGGAATAATCCCATCAAACCGCAACATGAATCCGTCATTGTGCAGCTTGTCGTCATCCACTTTTTTCAATGCAAATTGGCACGACCAGATTAAATCAGTATTGTCAAACACTCTTTTCTTCTCTCTCTTCTCTCTCTGACACCCAGTGACGGCGGTAATTCTCAGCTGCTTGACAGATGATTCGTTCCCTTTCTACAGTAAAGACTTTAGAAGAGAAGCTTTAAACAAAGCCTGTTACACAAACCATCAGAAACAAGCTAGCCTAGCAACATTATGGCTACAAACAGCCCATAATGCAACACTGTCTGTTGATCCAGAATGAATGCATAATCATCTAGTCCTGGACACGATCACACCTCACTTTTTCACACATAATGACTAATAATAATTAGACAATTAGATCATTTAGACAACTTATTTATTATCTTTTATCCAGTGATGCATTCAAACTACAAGTTTCATCAACACAGATTCACGGCTTTTTAACATCCAGTTAATGTCAGACACCCTTCATCTCTCTTTCTGTTGGAGTAACAATTGTGGCTTTTACTGAAATAAATGAAGCTATTAGACGTCTGATATTGTGACATTAGTCTGTCACTTTTAACGACTTTCAAGGGTTTTATTTCAGGATTTGCAGAGATAGAAATGAAGCATGTTGAGGACGGACCGCTACATAAGTTTTTGATCGGCTGTCAATAATCTCTTCCCTCGTGTCCTCAGTCCCCACAGACGCTTTGGCGAACAAACTCTTCGGCGCCCCCGAGCCCTCCTCAATAGCTCGCTCGCTCCCTACTACCGTGCCTGACTCGCCCAACTACCGCAGTGCCCGGACGCCCCGCACACCTCGCACGCCTCACCGGAAGGACCAGACCATGACGCCGCGCTTCTACCCAGTGGTCAAGGAAAGTCGGCCCGTAGATGCCAAGGTAAGATGGCTGCTGAGTGAGGGTGATATGTAGCAATACATGACTTGAAAAGGGTTCATGGAAATAAAACATTGACTAAACCTTAAAAGCTGATTATTGAAACACTAAACATTAAAATTTTCTCTGTAACCCGTCAGACACCCAGAAAGAGGAAGACCCGACACAGCTCCAACCCGCCCATGGAGTGTCACGTCGGCTGGGTGATGGACTCCAGAGAGCATCGCTCCCGTACTGCATCTGTCAGGTGAGACTCGCTGCTCTGCACTTAAGACAAAACCTGTAAAATATTACAAGAAATCTCTTGTATTCAGACCAAAAGTTAAAAGTAAAAAATACTTTAAAAGTTCTTTTATTCATTCTGAAACTTCATTGATGTGAAAAAGTCGTAAATCCGTGTTTATTAAACTTGGTCAAAAACATGATTTGCAGGCTGTTGGAGCTGTATAAAATATATAAAGCAGTTACAATATATTTACATACTATATAAAAACATTTGTCTAGAATATATGTATCGTACTGCATATAATCCTCTGAAGTGAGCTTGGCTGTGATCGCTCATCACAAAGTACAAACAGAACTATTTATTTTCTGTCTATTTTTTATGTTCGGCATCTTCACGTCACAGTTTCAGATCAAAAAGGGGAAATGATGAAGAAGAACTGCAGCTGAACTTAAGCTGGAAATGAAAATACTGCCCTGTGTTTGTGATTCAGCATTAGGTTTATCTTATCCCATATATATCAGTGTCTTTGTAGCGGACTATAACTAATGAGAAGCTGCAGCAGGAAATTAGAAGCTTTTTGTCCACTGGAAGGCCCAATTTATTTTCACCTATCAGTCGTCCTGCTGGCCACATTTCTGTAAAATGTGTGTTAATGTTTATGTAAAATTAGCAGGAAATGACCTCAGACTCAGGACTAACTTCGTATGATTCCTCTCTGTTCTCCATCCCCTCCTCCACCTTCACCCTTTTCCTTCTCAGCTCCAACGCCAGCCCGTCAGAGGGCACCCCGGTCCTGGGTAACATTGGCTGCACACCTCAGTCCCTCCCCAAGTTCCAGCACCCATCACACGAGCTGCTCAAGGAGAACGGCTTCACGCAACACGTTTACCACAAGTACCGCCGGCGCTGCCTAAACGGTACACGCGTGTTTTCTTCTTTTCATTTCTTTGATGTTTGATGATTTCAGACGACAAGAAATGGTGCAGAATCACCTCAACGTGAAAAAATTTCATCTTGTATTTCCACTTCACCACACAGAGCGAAAGCGGCTGGGTATCGGCCAATCACAGGAGATGAACACACTCTTCCGGTTCTGGTCCTTCTTCCTGCGAGATCACTTCAACAGGAAGATGTACGAGGAGTTCAGACAGCTTGTGGTTGAGGATGGGAAAGAAGGATACAGGTAAGTGGTTGGATGGATAGAGATGGATTTTTAATTTTTTTTTTTTATTGTTCAGTTCTCAAACTGTCTCCCTCAATACGTGTGTGTGTTGCAGGTACGGTTTGGAGTGCCTGTTCAGGTACTACAGTTACGGTCTAGAGAGGAAGTTCAGGCCGGACATCTTTAAGGACTTCCAGGAGGAGACCATGAAAGACTATGAAGCTGGTGAGGAATCCTGAAGTCATTAAAACAACATGTACACTCTATCCCAGCTGGGAGGTACCACTTTTCAGACTCCCATAATCCACTGCGACTAACTTACATTCTTCTCTGTCTCCTGTCCTCAGGCCAGCTTTATGGACTGGAGAAGTTCTGGGCCTTCCTTAAATACTCTAAAGCCAAGACTTTGGACATCGACCCCAAGCTGTCGGAGTACCTGAGCAAGTTTAAACGTCTGGAAGATTTCAGGATTGACGTAAGCAGAATTTTCTTTGTGGCTTGCGTTTGTTGTGTTTTTGAAAACGACCGACCGCCTAACCCTCCACTCCGGTTATTTCTGGTTCCAGCCGCCTATGGAGGAAGGAGGCCGCAGAAGACACTCGTCCAGCGGAGACGGTCGCCGCCGGCACCCCTCTCAGCCCTCTTCCAGCCGCCCCCACAGCCAGGCCAGCTCGGGCCCGAGCCCCGCCCCCACCGCCCAGGGCCCTGCAACCAAGGATGATGCCAAACCCACCAGCCACAAAGCCCCCGCCGCTGACCCTGCATCAGATGCCAAGACACTGAAGTAACTCCACCAACACGCCGGGCCGACATGGATAAACTCAACCACGCCTGCAAGTCGCTGGTTCTCTCTGCGCCACAGGAGGGGGGGAGGGGGGTATCCAGCTTTTCATTCAAAGCATGAGAATTTTTTTTTTTTCCCCATCCTTACGACAACTTAAAAAGAGATAAGGAAGACAAATATTAATATGGTTTATGAATTAGTTTTAAGTTTTTGAGGAAAAAAAATGACCTTTTTTGTCTTTATGAGGCAGGAATGGATGAGGTGTCAAACACTTTTTTTTTTTTCTTTTACGGATCATTGCCAGTCCACACGGTGGATGGTTTAATGATTTATTATCCTGAAAATGTTTTTCTTTCTTTTTTTTTTCTTTTCTACACACATTTTCACATTGACCCCCCCCCCCCCCCCTCCCCTCTCTCTGTCACTGGGACCCCCTCTTTTGATCGTCACTGTCCTGCTGGCTGAAAGATATTTGATTCCTCGCCCAGATCTCAGATTTATGATTATTATTTCTTCGGCATGTGGTGAGATTGAAGACCTGGAAATAATTTGAACAACACTGAGCATCTGAAAAGCCCCCCCCGCTTAAGAGGAGGCTGTGCTGCTCCTGACATCCAACCGGACCAAAGTGGTTTGAACCGTGCGACTGACATTTTCCATCCGCGGAGCCCCCCCCCCCTCCCGCTGGGGCGCTCAGCTGAGGAATGGGGCTGAGGAATGCAGAATGGCACAGAGAGAGAGGAGTCACCCAGAGAGGAGACAACAGAATGTCCCCCTGCCCCCCTCCCCACCCCCCTCCTTCCCAGTGCTCTCAGTTGAGGGGCTGAAAAATTCAAAATATTTGATTTTATGGCTGGACTTTGAGGGGAAAATATTGAAGAACCAAATGATAAAAAAAATAGTTAAAAAAAAAAAAAGACTTGCACCAATCCCTCAGTGTGGACACGATCATTGAAAGTTGCCTTATTTTAATGGTTTTACTGCTTCTAACTTGTGCCCGCCACCTTGTTGTCGATTGTACAGCATTGAGATCACCCATATATCCGCTCACCGTTTCCAGCAGAGGTCACCAGGTGGTGCTCCGTCTGCCGAACTGTTCTCCACCCCCTCCCTCCCCTCCTCTTGTCAACTTTTTCTGAACTGTCTTCCAAGTGTCACGCGGTCTGTTACAAGTCCTGTAATCCTTCCCTCTGTTTGCAAGTCGTGGCTTTTTTGTGCTGAAACACGTCAACCTGGTGGAAGTTTGTCGCCTCCCCCCCCCCCCCCTTCCCCTCCAAAAAAAAAAAAAAAAGAAACAAAACAAACACTTCAGTGGGGTGGAGAATTAGGAAGGGAGAGTCCCCGTTGATGCCCGCATGGGATGCTTCCTGACTCTCTCTCCTCCCCACCCTCCTCTGCGCCTCCCCCATCAAGATGAGCTGCATCCATCCGTTCGACATCCATCCATCAGTTGACGATTGTGACGATCAGGACAGGAATCATCAATCTGGATTACTTGAAGAAGCGATGATTACGAGGAGGTGTTCTGTCGCAGGTGCTCTGGGTGGAGACGCCGACGAGGCTCAGACATTTAGCCTCGGATGTAACCGCTGAAAACCGATGTCGGCTGATTGGGCCTCGGGGCGCTCGCCACCTCTTCCCGTTTCTCACACACACACAAACAGATACACACATCAGTTACAGGCACGAACACTGACGCAGGTACAGATGTAGCAGTGTGAGCAAGCTTAATACTAAACACACACAGACAGACACAGCTCAATATCTTGCCTCACTGAGGAGAAAAATACAAGACTGGATTGTTCGTACACACACACTCTTCAGTCGTCACACTTCTACAGTCAGCTGCGTGGATAATTCAACCTTCATCCAGCTCGAGTACTGATGATATCAAACAGAAGAGTGATTCTTTTTTTTTTTTTTTTTTTTGCTCCACTAATGTAAATGTGAATTTGACAGATGAAGAGAAACGATCACAGCTCCCTGCTACGTGTTTTGTTTATAGAACAGATTATATATTTGCCTTACACGTGTATGTACTCTAACTTTTTTTTTTTTTTTTTTTTTTTTTTTTAAATGGTCTCATGATTATCTTTTAATGCTTTTTAATTTCATTTTGCAGTGTTTCTAGCGTTGATGTTGTTGATATGATGGAGGTGGATGGAGGTTCGCGTCGGGCTGTTTAAAAAAAAAAAAAAAAAAAACGTGTGGATTTCAGAAATGGGAACATGCTTCACAACACAAAAGGGAAAGCTGACATCAGGGCGTCAACAAGTATTCAGAGCAAAAACTAAATCTGTTAAGCTTATTAGTATTTCATGTTGAAATCAGTTAATTTGCTCTTTTTTTTTTCTTTTTCTTAGTGAAGATGTTTTTGCCAAGATGACAGAAGCAGCATTTGTTAACATGACTCAAACTAATTAAGCCTCCCGGGTTGCTAAACTAAGTCTGTGAAGTCTGAAGACAGAATTTATTTGATTTTTGGAGTTTGAATTGAACAAGAAGTAAAATTCTGGAGGAAAAAAAAAAAAACTCTTAAGTCTTAACACACGTGTTGATATCCAGATGCTTAGTTGACACATTGTAACGTTTGTTGCAAACAAGTTAATGAGTCAAGAAAAAAAAATGCATTTGAGGAATTGGTAATTGGTTTGAAAGCGGCCTGACAATTTTTTTTAGATTTCAGACACTGTCTGTCTTTTTCGTAAGTCTTGGTCCTTAACATAAAAATCTTTCAGCCTGCCTCCAGCAGACTGGAGGCGGATTTCACATTGTCCTGTCAGTGTTTTTGTTCTTCAGTTTCTTCCTCTAAATCCACAATTGTTGGAAATGTTAAAATGCAAAGCAAAAGCTGTACTTTTTTTTTTTTTTTTTTTTTCTGTTTTGTTTTGTTATCTTCAGGGAGGTTTGGATCAGTTTCAGGGGCTTACAGTTGATGCAACGAAGTGTTTACTGGAGGTTTAAAGACAGAAAAAAATAAGAGCTACAAAATATTCAGTCAAGAAAAAAAAACTCTTTTCCCCAAAACCAGCGAAGCCTTTGAATGGGTGCGCTGGTGTGTGAGGCTGCAGGCATGACAGACTTGCCACTAGGGGGCCTTCTTCATGGGACAGTCACATGAACCCTCCCTCTAATGTGATCATCACCTGTCACTGGACATTCAGGGGGAGTTTCAGGTGTTTGGGGAGTTTTCAGCCTTTCTCTAGCAGCATAAAACTGCTACCAGCTGTCCTAAAAAAAAAAAAAAAACTACAGGGGGCACCGCACCCTCCACTCGTCAGTTTTACATGGACTTGGCCAGCTGGCCGGAAGCTGGAGAGATGAGTGATGGATGTGGAAATGGAAGGAGGAGCAGGAAAGGAGACAAGAAAGAAGCCCAACTGGGGTTTGTGACGTTGCTCAGAGGATTATGGCTGGTTATGATGTCTGGAGACTGAAAAAAAAGGACAAAAATCCATAAAGCCATATGAATAAGATAAAACTGTATATGAACCATTAAAATAGTTCATTACATTACAATATCCTAGGCTTGTCATGAGGAAAAAAAGCTGAAAACAAGGAAAAAAGGAACAAAAAAATATATAAAATGGAAAAATGTAAAATACTTGAATGAGATCTTGTATTATAACATTTAATATTCATAATATCTGCTTTGTAGGCTGATGTGATTCGCTATTAGTGTTATTTGTAATTTGTAGTAATTCTGCTTTTCCTTAATAAAGAAAAAAAAACACAAAACGGACAAAAAAACCTCAAAACGCTGGCTTCTGGGTGATTATTCCTGGTGTGTGTGTGTGTGTGTGTGTAAAAGGTTTGAAATTACCCAAGATGGATCTGTTTATTTACAACCCCAATTCCAATGAAGTTAGGACGTTGTGTAAAATGTAAATAAAAACAGAATACAGTGATTTGCAAATCATTGCAAACCCGTATTTTATTCCCAATTGAACATAAACAATATATCACATGTTGAAACAAACATTTTACCATTTCATGGAAAATATTAGCTCATTTTGAAATTGATGGCAGCAACACGTCAAAAAACGGGACAACAAAAGGCTGGAAAAGTATATGGCACAAATCAGAAACAGCTGGAGGAGCATTTGACAGTTAATTAGGTTAATTGGCAACAGGTCAGTAACATGCCTGGGTATAATAGGAGCATTTCAGACAGGCAGAGCCTCTCAGACGTAGAGGTTCACCGATCTGTGACAAACTACATCTAAAAATCGTGTAACTATTTCAGAAAAATGTTCTTCAATGTAAAATTGCAACGACTGAAGATCTCACCAACTACAGTGTAAAATATCAAAAGAGAATCAGGAGTCTTTGTGTGCAAAGGACAAGGTCAAAGGTTAAAACTGGTTGCTCATGATCTTCAGGCCCTCAGACAGCACAGGATTAAAAACAGGCATGATTCTCGACTGGATATCACTGCTCGGGCTCAGGAACACATCCAGAAATCACTGTCTATAAACACACAGTTTGTTGTGCAATCCACAAATGCAAGTTAAAGCTGCATCATGCAAAGAAGAAGTCACGTGAACACAATCCAGAAATGCCGCTGTCTTCTCTGGGCCAAAGCTCATTTAAAAAAAAAAGTCTGAGGAAAAATGGAAAACTGTTCTGAGGTCAGATCAATCAAAAGTTTAAATTCTTTTTGTAAACCATGGGCACTGTGTCCTGTGGACTAAAGAGGAGAAGGAGCATACAGCTTGTTATCAGCGGACAGTTTAAAAGCCTTCATCTCTGATGGTATGGGGTTGTATTAGTGCCTATGTTGCCAGCAGCTTACACATCTGGAAAGGTCCCATCAATGCTGAAAAGTACATAGAGGTTTTAGAGCAACACATGCTCGCATCCAGACAACGTCTCCTTCAGGGAAGGCCTTGCATATTTCATCAAGACAATGCTAAACCACATACTGCGTCCTTCACAACGTCATGGCTTTGCAGGAGAAGAGTGCTGAGTGCTGAACTGGCCTGCCTGCAGTCCAGACCCTCCACCAATAGAAAACATTTGGTGTATCATAAAACAAAAAAATCCAGCAACAAAGGACCAGGACTGTTGAGCAGTTAGAATCCCGCAAGAATGACAAGACAAGAAGGGGACAACGTTCTTCTCCCGAAACTCCAGGAAGTGATCTTCTCACTTTGCACACATGTACAGACAGCTGTTAAAAGAAGAGTGGATGCTACACAATGGTGAACATCGCTCTGTCCAAACTTTTCTGAGATGTGTTGCTGCCATCAATTTCAAAATAAGCCAATATTTTCCATGAAATGATAAAATGTTTCAGTTTCAACACGATATGTTGTTTATGTTCTATTGGGAATAGAATACTGGTTTGTGAGATTTGCAAATCATTGTATTCTGTTTTTATTTACATTTTACACAATGTCCCAACTTCATCGGAATTAGGTTGTAGCTTTTGAAGGAGTTTATTCTTTGATTATTATTATTTTATAAATGAAATGAAATTCTACAAAACCTTTCCTTTAAAATGTTTTAATATTAAACAAAATATTAACAATATATTAATCACAGCAGGAGATCTCTTTCAACATTCATTTCTTATTATACAACCATTACTGAGGCCTTGTAATAGTACACAATACACATTTGACATTCAAGGATGTGTTTGAGTGCCACAGGAATGAAAAGTGCAAATGTATGAGCAGCACATGAACACAGTGGAGAGTCTTGACTAAAGAGCTTGATGTGCTGCTAATAAACATGATTTATTAGTGGTCAATCAATGTTTTTTTTTTTTTTTTTTTTAGTTGGTGGAATTTAGGCAATGATCAACATCACCATCTATGTTTAATTTACATTGATTACATCTGTACATACTGAAATGACTGAATAAAACAGGGTTTTACGGGGAGGGGCTGCTGGACGCTCATGTTTAAACAGCTGAGGAAAAACAACATTTAGTGAAGGTAACTGGGTCGAGGGCCAAATGAAGGGAGGGGATGGCAGAGTGCAGCGAAGTCTCCCAAATGCTGAGCGGAGGTGAAATGATTTGCTTCCGCTCTCATCAACCACCAAATTCTTGAATCTACCTCAGCAGGAATCTGTCTGATAAACAAGCCACTTGTGGAAGAGTTGATTTGACCCCAATTTTAAATAAAATCTAGAAAACAAACATGAAATTATAAAGCAAATGACTACGGAAGCCCAAAAATGGAAAAGTTAGTCATGATAAAAAAAAGAGAGTGAAACTTGTTTTTTTTAAATCATGGAGATACGGGCTTCTATGAACTTCACCTGTCCATGAGCCAAATTGCCTTCCCAGGTCACAGGAAGATGATATCATAAAAAAATAATCACAGTAGAATCCACATCCACTTTCACAGTCTGAAAGTGATGGGCAGGTTTTCTGAATTAAAATAATCAAAATATAATAGCTATGTAAAAATGATTGGGAACTGATTCCAAACTTGGTGAGGCCCAGGCCTGAGGTTAAAGGTCTGGGTGTCGGGCAGGGTCAACGGTCGTTACTGGCCCTTTTTGGGTTCATTGGGGATGCTCTCATTTAGAGGGGTGAAGCTGGTGAGCAGGACGTGGCGCTCATACTGCTTGGTTTGCCTGAATTTGGTGTCGGTGCCGTGGAGTCGATCCAGAACTCCAAAGACCCCAAAACACTGGTTGAACCTGGAGAGAGTAGCAACGTGTGAGTACAGCTGTATCGGTCATGTACAAAGAACAACTTTTGGTGGAGTGGGCTGGTGGATTTTACTTGAGGTGGTGGAAGTCGTGGAACTCCGGGGAGGGCAGGAAGGGGAGGTGGTATCCACAGTGGGAGATGGAGGTGCTGACCAGAGCCAGGCAGTACCACAGGGTGGTGGTACAAAGGTGGGAGCCCAGG
The DNA here is from genome assembly GCA_028641955.1 of Protonibea diacanthus. Lineage (NCBI taxonomy): Eukaryota > Metazoa > Chordata > Actinopteri > Sciaenidae > Protonibea > Protonibea diacanthus. The sequence continues at coordinate 16,262,482 of CM053990.1, forward strand.
ATAATTGGCCCGGCTATCACCGGCAGCATGTTGGAGAACTAAGGGCAAGAAGAACAGGTTTTAACGGTGATGGTGATGAAACGGTGTACATATGGGGATGCAAAGGCTCATTCGAGTTGGAAGTTCAGATTTGTTTTTAGGATTCCAGATGTGAAAATGAAGCGTTTGATTTATCTGTGACAGCTGCAGCTCGTCTGCGGCTTAATGACTCAACGAGGAGAGAAGAGACCTGAATCCTAACATAGACCGGACATAATCCTCCGCTGTGTTCTCACACTCTTTGACAGTGAAACATCGACTACGATTCTCAAATCCAGGGAAGAGAAGAGCGTGACTGAGACAGACGTGAACGAAATTAAATGAGAGGGAAGAGGATCATTCACCACATGCTCCAGAGGATGGGCGTAGATGGCAACAACTCCGATGGGAGCGGTCCACTCATGGTGCTGTTTGTGGAAATGCTTGTAGAGGGCGGGATGGTGGAACAGCCTGAGGAACAGAAGACAGTGAAGGATCAAATTAAAATAAGAAAATGAGATACTACCAGCTCTGTGTGACCGTGTTGAGACGCAGTGATTCACTCCTACCACAAGGTGGCAATAATGTGCAATATTAAGTGAATCTAAATATATATCTATTTTTCACTGGAGACTTTATAACATGTCACAGGTCTAAATAGTAAAATTAATGATCCAAACCTGTGTGAATAGTAAAACATAACTTCCTCCACGATGGAGCACACAGCCAGCTCCAACAGGGCCCAGTGGAAGGTGGGTAGCTCGGGGCCGCATGGGTCCCTTCTCAAGTTCGTCAGGTAGTAAGCTGCCAACACCATGGGCCCGGAGACACACACATAGTTGAACATGACAGACTTCACCGCGTGGCGAAGCTTAGCTGGATCCACCTGGAGGGTGAGGAAGGAGTCAGGAAGAGGTCAAAAATGTATCCAATTACATTACATTCATCTGGCATTTGATTTGGAGTCTTACAATAGGTGCATTCAAAGACGTGGTGGTGCTAAAATGTGTTGTGTGTTTTTTTTTCTACTACCCGTATTCATCCTCTTCATTCTACTTTGATACTGCATAGTTATTCTTCTTATAAAATATTTAAAAATCTGTATTATATTATTTTATTTTTACAATTTAAGTATTTAGAACTAAATAAGATTTCATTGTTTTTGTTTTTGCGTGCATGTATTGATGACTACACCTGATTTCTACAAGGCATTTCGCAACATTGTTTGTCGAGTTCGTTCAGTAATAGAAGTTATAACTATAACTCATGGACTGGACAGTTTTTAAATAACCAGTGGTGTACACAACGGGTGAACACGTGCAGTTACAAAAGCAGTGCTGTTCTGTAACTGTGCAAAAGTCCAAAGTACAGAGTGAACAACCTAAATATACATTACACAATATACATACACAATATAGAAATATAAATATACATTCACAACAACTCAATGAAGGAAAAGCACAGGTGTTGCTAATAACATTAATGAATGCGCTTAATTATTCAAATGAGCCAGTAAGCGATGACAGTGAACCAGCATGTACAATACCACAACCCCAAAACTGATGCAGGGAATTCAGCCATCATCGATTTGATTATTTACACCTGTATAACTCTGTAAGTAAATATTCAGAACCTTTATTTTACTAAAAGTACTAAAGCACACTGCATTCAAAACCTTAAGTGAAAGTATTGCATTGGTTTATTTATTTCACAAGTAGAAGTGCTCAGTGTGCAGTAAAATGACGATGAATTTTACAGCTAATCCAAGATTTTTTTTTTTTTTATAGAGTTTATTTATCCGAGGTTATTTTTCTCAACACATAACACGCTTCCAAATTTGGGGATACAAATGTAGAGAAGAAAAGTTCAGTTTCCTCTGAGATGCGGTGACGTAGAAGTATACATTTGCATCCAACACCTTGGATTCATACAGAACTGTAACTGTAACTAGTCACATTGCACCACTGATGTGAGATGTAATAGTATCTGTGGTTGGTCTGGTTCTGAACACACGATCCTGGCAGTCACACACACTCCGTGTGGTTTTATGTTTAACCCATCATCATTTCAAAATCATCTGAAGATTGGCTCAGGCACGCAAACTAATTCATCTAAGATACACAGATACATTGCTTGATAAACTACCCCACCGCTGTTGCCTAAGTTATTGCTCCACACGAGCATGTCCTGACTTTGTTTATGACGAATAGTTCAAACTGTTATTCTCGGTCACGGAGCTACAGTTATCTCGTGGAAAGCCATCAGGGCACACAAGATGATTAGCTCATCATAGGTGACAGGTGAAATAGAAATGTTATGACAATTTATGCCACCCTATAAAAGTGATAAAGCCAGTGAGAAGGCTGTTTAGATCCTGGGTATAAAAGCAACCTGAAAAATATTTATTATTAATCCATCGATGAACGAGAGTTTCCTGTGTTCTGGTTATAACCTCTGACAGGGAATCAATAATCTGATTTATATTTGGAGAGTGGCCTTCCAGCCCTGGTTATCAGTAATGTCAGTGTTTATCTCTCCAGTGTCCATCAACATCTGTTAATCAAACACAGTGAGAGGACTTTGGCCAGACAAACAGGTGGACAGGTCCAATGATCACGCACAGATGTATTCACCAACATGACACAACAAAATTCCAGTACTTTTATTTAATAAAATAAGATTTCTTTGATTATTTGCTTAGTTGTTTTAATTTAAAGATATATCATGTTATGTGTCCAGTTTTGACACTGATCTATAGAAATATTGTTGTGTTCCAAAAGTGACGCAAGAAATTAATGAATAAAAATACACATAAATGTTAAATAAATAAATCTTTGTGGAAATAAATGTAGGCATAAAATAAAAATAAAGCAACAAATGTGCCCATTCATTAATTCATTAATTTAATTAGCAACATTGGATTTATTTATTTATTGCCCAAGTGACTTTTATATATGATAAATGTTGCAAATTTATCATATATTTATCATCCAACTGATAAAAATAAATGTTTTGTCGTCAAATGGGGCAAATTATATTCATTTGTTTATCCATTCATTGATGCTAACTTTAACATTGACAGATGGCTTAGGGCTTTACATGGTGAGGACGCTGAGATTAGACAGATGTATTATTCATCACTACATGCATACATACAAGGCCATCACTTATTTTTACTACAGGAAACTATACTGTATCTATTGTAGAAGCACTTCACTTAGTAACAACACAGACAGATGCTTTAGTGCCCTTCACACAATCTGTACATAGCCTCACACACACTGATAGGAGGAGTAGAAGTCGAAAAGGTGTTGGTATCTCAATGTCATCAAAATTCCTAGCAGTAATAACAACAGCAGAGGCACTCGAGGTAGTAGCACCAGAGGTGGTATTAATAGGAGAATCATTTGCACATACTAACTCAGGGGTGAGAAAGAAATGACTGAGACTTAAAATCCTCATAAAGTGAAACTGGAGGAGATACTGTGACAGATTTAATGCAGGACATACCGGGTTATTCTTGTCCATCTGGATGCGGTAGCGAGTGATAAAGGAGGGTTTACCGGTGCTGTCCACCATCATCAGCATAATGTTCAATCCCCAGAAAGCAATAGTGGGGAACGTCATTGTCCCTGTTGAAGAAAACAAGGCAGAGGTCAGGATCAGAGACGGACAACGTGACAGGCCCTGACCTGAGACTGAGCATTCCAGCAAAGACCAAAGATGATTTTTCCACCACTTGAAATGAATTACAGATAACAAACACTCCTGATATCTTGTGAAGTGATTATTAATTTACTTTTATTGATTTTACCTACATAGATAATATATATTGAGGAATATCAAATATTGATTCATTTGTGAACGATTGTTCTCAATGCTACACAAACTTTTTCTGCATTTCCTCTTTTTGGCTGGTACCAAATAAGGTACTCTTTTCTGCAGCCCTGTTAATAAAGCCCTGTTTGTGTCTGATGAAATCATGCGTGTAATCAAATTATAACTACATTAATAGTAATCCATAGTATTACTGTAAAAAGTTCCTCTGGCTCAAAGAAAGCAGGGCATTAAAGCTGCTACCAACTGAGCTAACCAACACCCTGCAACCAACAGACTGTTGACAGTTTCTAACAGTTTTTGTTTGCTTTTTTTGGACAAGAAGCACTTGTCATTCCTTACCGAAGAAGAACAAAGCAGCGTCATGGCCCTCAAATGCCAAGTACACTTTGGTCCACAACTTCTGCCAGAAATCTCCTGAAGCTCCCCAGAATCTCTGAAGATGCCTGGAGGAGGAATTAAATGTCAAGTTCACAAGAAGACCATTCTTCTTCTGTACGCTTTTTTCTGGAGAACTCAGCCCAGTCTCAGTATCCCTCCTCTCTCCCACAGATTCTCAGGGTTTGATACCTGATTTCCTATAGGTTTGCCAAGTCTCAGAACAATCTTGAAACCACCTAATAACCTTGACATAACCTGACAATCATAGTGATAACCATAACAAACACCCAGCTACATCCTAACAAACAAAACACTCCAGACATAACATAAACCACCCGGCAAAACCTAGTAACGCCCTAGCTACGTACACGAACACGTCATGTACCGTCGTACCTATCCCATGTCACGCCCTCTGCTGCGATGTATTGTTACCTCATGTCCTGTTAGGTCATGTCCCATAATGTGTTGTTCAATCACATGTTTTCCTGTGCCATGTCACACACTGTACTGTTCTCTGTCCAGTCCTATTGTCATACTCTATAGAGGGTCTTCCTGAATCCAAAATGTCTGACCCAATCTGAAACTGTAGTTTAGTTTCTTTGCTGGTTTAATATAATTCTTCTAGGCAACTGGGTGAGAGAATATGATTCATTTAATAGCATTAATCTTTTGCACAGGCAACTAAATTTACTAAAATAATTTAAAATAAAATTTAAAAAAAGATTATGACATACCACATGATCAGAGTCCAGATCAATGTATGCTCAGATCCTCCTGGATCTACTTGGGTACTAGACATTCAGTATTAACTCATAGACAGGCGACCTGTGGCTGATCTGATTGGACTAAATTATAATTGGACACGGTCAGACTGTCTAGCCACTCCTCAGGTTCACCTCAGGATGGTTCATTGCACTGCAGTACTGTACGTTGTAAGGAAATCCTACCATGTCAGCGAGTTGCCAAATGCAGCCAAGAATAAGATTCCAGATCCGATGACAAACGCAGCTTTCTTCACAGAGTCCCACAGTCCTCCGGGGCCCTCCTGCATAGAGAAAAAGCAACAATTGTGTATGAACCTCTCTGTTGATACTGTACAATCTTGATGTTGAGCAATGTTGAGCAATATCAGCCTTTCCCGCAGACATGTCTTATGGTGTGGAAATGTCTCTAAAACAACAGAGAGTCTTTCCAAGAGGATGACAGCGCTGCGGTTTCTTAGGTCTAGTGAAGTGTAGATGAAACCCTGATCGACACACAAACAACACTCTGAATGGCTTCTGTTTTCATAAAGGGCTGATACATTTAGCAGCAAGGGGGCTGCACACCATGATGGAGAAAGTGAGACTGAAGAGCAAAATAAATCAAACAGCAGGAGAGAAACAGCAATGTACCTCTGAATCCTTCAAGCGGATCTTAAACATGTCTTTTTGGAGGTTCATAACAAAAATAACAGATGAGGCATTACTGTTTTAACATGTTTACTTCCATAATAACATAAATTTTTTAACTATAAATATAAATGTGTAGTGGTGTACAGGAGTGATGATGATTGAAATACAGCAGAGGGATAGTGCGTGTGCAAATATACTGTTGGTGTGTGGCAGAAGTGCTTTTGAAGCCATTAAAAGCATTCCTGTCCACATGTATTATGATTGGAACGAGTGAAAATTTAAGAGATTGCGTGTCGTTTGCAGTTCTGACAATGGATGAATTTAATCTTCTGCTGAAGATGCTCCGAATGCAACTATTTCATTTCATCTTGAACGCTAAACATGTAACGTAGTTACGTTTAGTCAAGGCAAAGTCTGAGCCGGCCACACTGTGAGAAAACTGGATCAGTTCACTCAGCGGGAATTAAGTCCAGGGATTGATGTCACATTCAGCAGTCCTTCTAAAATGCCAGATTTTACCCCGGCTGCCCCTTTGGCCCAGCCATGGCAACAGTGAGAACAATGTTACACAAATGTCGTGCTAGTCTCAGTACTCAGCTGCCAGCACAGCCATGCAATTAAACAATCACACCTTACAGATACAAATACACATACATTCACATTCACACTTAAATAATTCATCTCTAATCCATAATAATAAATTAGGTCATGAAAACAACTGTCACTTTACTATTTCACATGGTCATGTGCGTGCTGTCATCCATTGGCATCCTCCTTTTGTTCCTTGCATGGCTCCATAAAATTGCCTCAGAGGGAAAAAATGTAACTTGTCAGGTCGAGCCTGTCCCAGAAAACAACATGGCTCACAGGATAGGTATCATGGAACCACAGCCGAAGACAAAAGCAGAGTCAGAGTCAGGCAGAGTCAAGTCTGATCCACTCTATGTGACAGGTGATTTAAAAGCATATCCCGTGTCACAAAGTGCTTTACAGGTAAATGTGCAGAGAAATTAAAGTAAAGAAAGTTTTTTAAAGGCACAGCCTCCGATTCAGATTCAGGCTGTAGGACAGAGAGTCTCCAAATGCAGTGAAAAAGAGATGCAGGACTGAAATGCATGTCCAAGTAATAAGCTTTTCCGAGTTGCTTACACTAATACTAATGTAAAAACTTGTCATAATATGGATATCAGGAGTGACAATGGCCTGCATGTTACTGCTGAGCATACCTTTGCAACATTTTGCATTTCCTGTCATGCCAACATGAGATGTGACTGATAGTCAACAGTCGACCTTCTCTCACAGATCTTCATCTAAATGTCACTTCTTTTTTTTTTTTTTTTAAGTCAAATATAAACTTTTAATGTGTGTTTTGGTCGACGGTGTTGACTTTGACATTCATCCAATGCGCACTTCCTGAAAAATTACAAATTATTTTCACATGAAAAAACATACAAAGATTCTGTTTCCTCTGATGATTTCAGAGCCTCTGATGCAACATTTAAAGGGCACTGAAATGAATTAATGAAATTTATATCCTTTGTATCCCTTCAAAGCATCGTGTGGGGGGTTTCATTACAGGTTTTACACACCCGAAGGCATCTTAAACATAAATAAATATTAAAATAAAAATAAAAAATACATTAACTTGTTCAAGAAGTACTTATTGACTGTACTTATTTTTTCATGAGATGCCACAAACAGTCTGGAAAAACAAATATTATCCTTTTTCAGTTTTCAGTGTGTAAAAACCTTCCACCCTAAGAGAGAAGACCAGTAATCCAACAGATCGAAACAGACAGTCAAGAAAATCTAATCATTTCATTATGGCAATAGTTGTAAAGTTGTTGTGTTCTTACCTGTCTGCTGCTGCTGCTTGTTGTGGCAGATGCCCTCATGTCTGTAAACACAATAATAAATACACTGTGAACTGATTTATTATAGTCTCATTACTGCAGTATATATTTAACCACATTGTTTATTATTTGTAATAAAAAAAAGTTCAAAAATATTCTAAAATGACTTCCTCTAATCTTTCCATGGTACAATAATCATCTGAGTGCTGTATAGCCTGGCACAAAATTTACAGATGGAGGATTATATTGGAGAGTAATCCTATTATAATCCACCCTTCTTACAGCGAGCACTTTTTCAGTTGAATTCTTGGGGATAACAACCTGCCCAACATCCATTCTGTCTCCCTCTCTGTGGTTCAGCATGAAATAGAAAGTTTAGGGAGAGTTTAGGGAAGTGAAACATTTTGCTTAAACATTACTGGTTAGTTGACTAAGTAAGAAAAAAAAATATTTTAGACAATTGCCTAGCTGCAGCTTCACGAATACAAATAATTTTCTTCAGTGTGACAATGTAATAAATACTCTAGTTTAATATATTTGGTACTCAGGCTGCTAAAAGAATTGAGATCTGAGTTTGCGCTGTGACATATTTTTGATGATTGTTGACAAAAACAGACATTGGCCAACAGTCCAAAGAGTAATTCTGCGCACTCAGATATAGGATGGTTATAGAGAAATGATCTTTATTGGAAGAAAACAAAGTAGCCTACTTTAACACGCAGATTACAAACTGTGTTGCGTTCCGTTGAAAACATAAAACAGATTTTAACGTCTCTTTTTCCGGATTATTACTACTCTCATACAACTTTAAACACAGGCCGACTCCCTCGACATGTTACCAGTCAAAGAAATGACTGTCTTACCGCTGTGTCTTGCCTCCACCGTCATGTCTCTCCACTGTTTCTCGTCTTTGACGCTCCTGCTGCTTGTCAACATGCACCCAACACCGACCGTGTATTTACAACAGCCAGCGACTTCTGATTGGACGATTCTTGGTCATCTGACCCGGAAGTAGCAGCATCTGTTTTCTAGTGTGAGGATGTGTTGTTGTTTTATTACCACTTCCAACAACATGTATCCAGGTGAAGGTTGAAGCTCATGCGGCGCACTGCACAGCGTGTTGACGGGGGACGTACAGTAAAAGAACATGAATAAAGCACAACAGAACACTTTGCATTTTGCAGTTATTATTAATTATAATTAATAATATATCATGTGTTTACTGTTGGAAAATAAACCCATAAAACAAACCCCATATATAACCACACACTTCATCTGCCTTCTCCTCTTCATCAGCTATTACTTAACAGTCCCTGACACACATGACCCGGCTGGTCTGCTGCTCCAACATGTGGCTCCACTATCATTCATTATTATCATACAAGGGGTCAGTTCACCAATAATTATGTAAAAATGAGGATGACTTTGCACATTAGCATGTGGATCAGGCCCGGACACTCCTTTAGTACATTTGTTACTTCACAGGACTTTCTCTTATCCACACAGAGCTAACTTTATTGTCTGAAAATCTAAATTGATGTCATAACTAGTAGATTTATGACACATGCTGCACAGATAAAAAAAAATGCATCTGCTTGAGCAATTCATACCAAGGTACCTTTGAATAGTTTCATTGCAGCTTTTGTTAATATATGGTTTGATAGTTATCAACATACATTCAAATCAAACACTGAATCTTGTGCTGTCAGACTTATCAAGGGCTCAAAGGTCTTTACCGGTTCAGTTAAGAACAGGAATCCTTCCTGCGGCGCATGACATCATCAGATTTAAAAACACCCATGTGATAAGAAGATCTAGATGTTAGATTATGAGATATCCAAAATCCAGAAATGTTTTAGTGCACTGACAAAGTCATAATAGAATGGATGTCATTTAATAATTCTAAGTTGGCTAATATTGTTTCTAAAGCTTGTAAAAAAAACATGATGGTTTATTTGTTAAGGTATATTATTGTGTTATTATGTTATTATGTTATTCTTTTCTTTCTTTGTCGTTTATTAAAGTTGCAATTTATGGACATGTCGTTACTTGCTTGTTTGGGATGGGCGTTTTATTTATGCATGACACAATCATAAATCATCGGTCATCATCATGTATATTATGGACTGATTGTCAAGACAACAGACTTTCAAAATAAGTGTCCCTTTAAAAAAAGACTTAAAAAAAAAATTTCTCCTTAACAGACACAAGACCACACACACATACATGCTAACAGCTATTAAAAACAGGGGGAACACATCCTGACAGACTGGAATATTACTGTGAGATACTGTTCCCCCTCTGTTCAATATGAAAGGAGGCTCACACATCTTTCAAATTCATACAGCTGACTTCTTAATTGAATTAAATTTGACCATTTAATGTACAGTATGGGGGTGACAGGGCCAGAGTCAGGCACACTCAAAATTTCTTTAGAAATGTTCTAGTTTTATTTATTGTTCAGTCAAACTGTGAGAATTTTATTTTGAAATGTACTGTTTTGTAATAATATATATATATATATATATATATATATATATATATATTTTTTTTTTTTTTTTTTTTTTTCTATTAGCTTTATTCATTTTGTTTGTTTTTTATATTTGAAGAGGACATGAGAAGGGACAGCAATCTAGAGGTTTTGTTGTGCAGGTGTTTCAGTCTAACTTTTCATATATCAGTTGATACTCGAAATGAAGAATGTATCTTTTCCATGTAAATTTCAGCTCCAGAATAAAAGATTCGTTTTGTTTTGTTTTTTTAAGAATCAGGCGGTAGGGTTATGCCTCCTGCATAAAGTGGTGTTTAATGCCCAGCTCGGGTGTGACCTCTGGTGTGAATCTGTTGCCACTGCATCATGGCGTTGTTTTGTGTTTTGGCATATCAGTCACATGTGGTTCCCTTCACAGACACAGGAGGGACAGCAGAGCCTGGACTGTGTTCAGATTCAGATAAATTATGACACATTTGGTAATTTAGACACTTGTGTGTGGATTCAGAACTCAATAAGAGAGATGCACTTCACCTTCTTTTCTATGGGATTGTGAAGTTGAGTTGAAATAAAAGATTTGTGTGTGAGGAGGTCACTCATTCGACCTTGGTTAGTGTTAATCATTTCTTCCTGACGTTCAGAAAGAAACCACATTTTCTGTTTTTAATTCATTTACTGAACACGCGAGATGTCATGAGTATGAAAGGATAAGTTGGCATTGGTTTAGATTTTTATAATTATCAATAAAACGTATGGTTCTTTTGTGTGTTTTTCAGTTTTTGGTCGACAATATAGTTCTATGGCACTGACACAGACAATAGTTGTTGGTAGCAAAAATTCCTTTTTGGTTTTGGTCTTTGTTGATAAGAGGCCTTTTTCACTGAAGACGTTTGGCATGTGATTGAAAAACCCAGGTGTGAATAATAGAATAATGATGGCTGTATCCCATTCAGCTGCTCCAGTTTCAGGGTCCTGGTAGATTTTGTTAATGTCATTAGTAACACCTGTGCCGCTCCAAGCATCCATCTTGTGGCTCTTAGCAAACAGAGGAGTCAATAGAGGGTGTAATATATCAGTGCCAAAATATACTAGGATCTGAGAATGCGTTTACTCCAGGGTCGGGGAGTATCCGAATACTCAGGAGAAACTTGTCTGATTAAAAAAAAAAAGTTACTGCTGTATTTATTTTAATTAAATGGTAGCTAACTCTGCTCCACACTCCAGCACAATAGGTGGCAGTAATACATCTTAGATGCTACATGACACTACATGGAAAGAAGTGAAAGAAGATCATGCTCTCTGACCTAGTGGACTGGTTGCACAGCACACATTTTCACTTGTCAAAGCCAGAAAAAACATGGCTGGACTTAACTGGATTGACCGCCAAAATGGCTGCTGTGAAAAAGGTCTGTAGTAATGACAATTCATTTCCATTGTCCCAATAACAGACACGGTGATGCATATAGCAGAACATCACCTGAATGTTACACACCTGTGGGTTTCCTGCTACAACATGTCTGCTATGCAGACTGGTCCATTAGAGAGTCCAATCTCTGCTAAGTGGAAACAGCAGTGCCAGGTACAGGTCTGACAGGTCAAACTGAAAAGATTTACTCAGGTGAGATAATTAAATCACTCTAATTCAATTAAATCCCATCCCAGCCCTGCTCTGGGATTTAGGATCTGAGCTGTTGCTGCAGTTATTGACTAGACATCTAAGAACAAAGTGGCCCAATGGCCTTAATCTTTGCTCTCTGTGTAATGATTAATTTGACAACAGTCAGAAGCTAACACTATATCCACAATGACCAAACTATCCTGCAGTACTGCGCTGAACATTGCAAAATTTCTAATATAAACAGACAGACAAGACGAAGAATGTGTGTCAGTGAGTTTACCTTCTCAGAGCGGATCAGACTTGTTTTGGCTTCTTTTAAAGTCACAAAAATAGAATTTAAAGGCACAAATTTAGCTTGATCTGTCTTATTTTATGTTTTGTAACATTGTTTTACTTACCTGTAGCATTTGTTTTCTCTCACATAGTGCATGAAGTTTTTATTATAGGCTACAGCTGTGATGCAACAGGCTAATTGTAGCCGCAAAGTCCTCTACTTAAAAGGTCCAGCTGTGTAAGATTTAGGGGGATTTATTGGCAGCATACAACAGAAACGGAATCAAAATATTTCTAAGTATGTTTTCATTAGTGTATTATCACCTGAAAGTAAGAACTGTGTTTTTGTTTGAGTGGGTCCTGCTTCATGGAGTCCACTAATGTCCTGTCCTCTAATCCTTACCCATCCATGAAATTGTATATGTTGCAACTTTTGTGATCAGTTGACTTTTCCTCCAGCCCCATCCCATGTGTCAAAATTTCAATTTGTGTAATAATGTCTTGACAAATATTGGGTGGATTTTCATCAAATCCTCCCACTGAGGATAAATTATGATCACTTTGGTGATCCAAATCTGTTCGAACTCTTGTAAATAATAAATAATAAACTCCATTTCTTTGTTATCTTCCTCCAGTCTCCTACTCCCCGGAGATGAGACTTGACTGGTCAGTTGAGTAAATTTGCATCTTTCCATTGAAATTGTTTTGTTGTCGTATTTTTAAATTGTATCTATGCAGAACTGTAAAAATGGCAAAAGGCAGAAGAGGATAAATCAAACATGACGACTGAGGCTGATTAAAGGGCAGGGGACTATTTTCACAAGGTGCCCAGTGTTAGTGACACCCCTGGTCAAAGAGTTTGATGTAGCCAACAGTAACTACACTATTTATAATATGACTGCTGGAAAGCTTAAATATGAGAGTTGGCATCGATCTGCCCGGGAAAAAGTCAGCATTTCAGTTCAAACCACGTGTTTTCTTGCACATAGTAAATGTGTAAAGGGTTAAAGATCATCTCGGCAGCAGATTCAGATTCAGCAGGTTTGCTCGCTGCTCTCCAGCAGTTGCATCGCTCCGCGGGCAGCGCTGGCTCGCTCCGATATTTCAACTCGCTGTGGATTGTGGGAGTCGAGGACTCTGCCCAGGCTTGTTACCGGAGAACCGGAGACATTTTCTCGCCGTGCCCTGTTGTGTAAGTAATTGCGCGGGTTTGCACACCGTCGTGTCGGGTCGCGTACGGTCGCTTCTTGTCGGCCGAGCCGGTCTCCGCTCACCGAGGTGAGCCGTTAACGTTGCCATTTCGAGCTTTTCTGGCATGGAGGCCGAGAGCGGAGACCGTGCTGCTGGAGCTGACAGTCAGGGAGGGGAGGGAGGGAAGGAAGAGCGGGCAGCTGCCGCCTCTCAACCGGGGTTATTTCCATCCGAAAGCTCGCTGACCTGAACGGGAAAATGCCCTCGGGTCGTCTGACAGCTCATTTTTAGCTGTTCGTTTAGTCGCACAGTCTGTGGATAAAACACATTCACCGGTACGAGACATCCGGCGGGCTGTTGGCATGCGGAAATCGTTGTCAATGTCCAGCTGAAAGAAATACCCAGTGAGGCGGTTAAACCCACCTACCTACACCTGACCGGAGTGGAGAAATGCCGCAGATGTTGTGTGTGTGCTATCTGCTGGTCAATAACGTCTTAAGGCACTGATAGCGTTATGTTTGATAGGATGTGTATGACATCTTTACATTACAGCAGCAGCCTGGCCTTTTGGAGGGGCTAATTGATTCAATAACACTCAGCTAATTGGTGTCTGCAGCTGGCACAATAAAAAATGACTTCAATCACAATCATCTGATTTGGAATTTCAGATTTGTTTGTTTGTTTTTTTGACAGAGTTTAACTTAAAAAAAAATCAGTCATGCATATTTATATTTAATAAATGAGCATTCCCAGGATGCTAATAGCATTATATTATTAATAAGCAGCGGTGATGATAATGTCTTCCTACAGCCAGTGTGACATTTAGCTGCTCTGTGGCCTGAGGGCGATATAAACACAACACGCTGAAAGCCTGATGTGGATCTCGGTTATTATGGCGATTAATATAAATATAAAACACACTAAAGTCTGTTAAAGTTGATTAAGTTCTTTAAACTTTAAAGCTGATATGCTCATAGATGCATCCTGGGGATTTGCAGTTATTGAAGGAGTGAAAGCAGCTAGATGGATGTCTGCAAAGAGGTTGAGTAATGGACTCCTGTGGAAGGAATGCATAGTAACTATAATATATATATATATATATATATATATATATATATATATATATATATTATATATAATCATTAAGTCAGGCTGAATGGTTGGGATGTAAAAACTATTCAGGATCATAGCAGCTGTTGTCTTTTTTTAAGGAGTCAAAATGTATCAAACCTTTAATAACTAAAGATTTTTGGGATGTTATTCAGGAAAAAATGTGTTGTTAAAGTGTTTAAAAAATACACGAGAGTGCAATTTTAAAATGTTTTCCGTTTATTTATTTCACTCTTATTTTGAGTCATCACTTCCTGTGGGATGTGTCCTAACCTAACACTGAGACCTCATATGGGCAAATTGCAGCTTTTCAGCTTGAAAAAGATTTCCTCTGCTTCAGCCTCACTTTTTGATTCCCACTAGGTGCACTCACTACAGTATTTCTGCATATTTAATATATTTTACTCCCTCCATTATGGATTCTGATTGTTTCCCTGCAGAGCCTGACACTGGTAACAGTCTTAACACCACCATGTCCAGCCGAGGAGGAAAGAAGAAGTTGACCAAGACGTCCCGGTCCACTAAGGCAGGGGTCATCTTTCCTGTGGGACGCATGCTGCGCTACATCAAGAGGGGCCTGCCCAAATATCGCATTGGGGTGGGAGCACCTGTTTACCTGGCTGCTGTCCTTGAGTATCTAACCGGTGAGATTTATATTAGAGAATGATAAATGTATTAAAGATGCATATTCCAATTTAGAGGACAACTTATCTGCTTACGACAGATTGAACCTATTCACTTAAACTTTCAAAAGTATAAACAGACTCCTGCTCCACAGTATTCATTGACAAACTCCTCTGTTTTCTGTTTTGTTTTACCATGTAGCCGAGATCTTGGAGTTGGCCGGTAATGCAGCCAGAGACAACAAGAAGGGTCGCGTCACACCACGACACATCCTGCTGGCCATCGCCAACGATGAGGAGTTGAACCAGGTCAGCTTCTAGACATATATGGACTTTTTTTTTTTGGCACATGTTGCATTTATGTAAATGTGACATGTCGCATGAAGTATTAAGTTACCTAATCTGTTATCTACTGTTGAGATTTCTCACCTTCCAGGCAGTGTGAGAACCTTGTGAACTCCTTGTCTTTTTAACTTTTATCTTCCTGTCTCAGTTGCTGAAAGGTGTGACTATCGCAGCAGGTGGCGTCCTGCCCAACATCCATCCAGAGCTGCTGGCTAAGAAGAGAGGAGCAAAGGGAAAACTGGAAACACCCGTCTCACCTGCCCCCGAGAAGAAACCCAAGCCGGTGAAGAAATCAGCCGCCAAGAAACTAAGCGGGAAAAAGGCAGGAGGGAAGGCCAAGGTACTGTCTGGTGATTGTGATCAACACTGGATGTGTTTGTTGTCGAATGTGGGAAGTTGAAAGTGGAGAAAGTATTTTTTTTTGGCTGCATAAAGAGCACCAGAAACATTTAATTGTGCTTGTTTAACTACTTAATGTTGTTGTTTTTTGGTACGCTGATCAATTTATTAGCATGCCATCAAGTTAAAATAGTTAAAAACAATAGATTTAAAGACATGCAAATATTGTAAAACAAACATTTGTTTACTATTGAAAACATACCCAATAGTCTGTGCGGAAACTCTGAACCTTCAAAAGGGTTTTAAGTTTACTTGTAACAGATGTTAGTCATAAGCAAAACCCATGTTGTACTTAAACATGTTAGTGCCAGTCATGTCTGAAGCAACCTTTGTGGATTCAGGCCTGTAGTTTGGGTGACAGAGAACAATGCCATTCAAATAACAGCAGAAAGCGCAAATAAAGTGAACTGAAATGATAGAAAATTCAAAATGTAACCACCCTTTTCCAAGCAAACTGTTGTTTGATTTGATGGGAACATTAGACAGATGAAAGAACAATGGGGTAAATGTTGGCATCCCACAGCAAGCATTTCCTCATACTCGTAAACATGGTGGAGTGGAGTGGTGTCCAAAAGGTGGAGGTTAAATTACAGGGGCGAGGATAAGGTTTATTGTACTTTGAGACATGTTATTCTGTCTGCATATGTTCAGGGGTTCCTTCACAATAAACTCTTATTGAAGGTTAAGTGGTTTACATATTTTGTAGTAGTGTGGAGAAAATACGTAACATAACATTGAAAAAAAAAAGGTTTCACATCTTTTATAGGCGGGGAAAAGTTAATTTAACATCCAGAACCAACAAAAGTCTAACAGCACAGCACTGAGGCAAGATGTTAAATAATAAAACAGCACCACCAGTGATACTGTAACTGACCCTGACCTCTTATGTCCCCATAAAGTGTCACATAGTGTCAACATGTATTCCGTGTCCTCAACAGAAGCAGGGTGAGGTGAGCAAAGCAGCGTCGGCAGACAGCACCACAGAGGGATCTCCTGTTGACAGCTTCACCGTGCTCTCCACCAAGAGCCTCTTCCTGGGTCAGAAGGTCAGTTTTCTGTCTGTAGAAATATACTAACACCAGACAGGTCTCAACTAAATAAATAACAAACAACGGACGAGTCTCTGAATAGGAAGTGTTGGGATGCACAGATACTAAACTCATGCCAGGACAAAACAAGGTGAAAAAGAAATTGCATAAAACTGGCTGTCAAAGGACTTTCTTGTTCCAAAATGCCAGTGTGTCATATTTCATAATTCAAAGGAACAAAACAATGTTTTAGTCATAGAGGATCTTATGTCTGTTTTGGACAAAAAAACTAGATATCTCATTCTAGTTGAGCAACCAGATTAATCAGATCATTTCTCAAGAAAACAATAAAACCAAAGATATTTGTTTTGCTCAGCCATGAGTACCCCTGCAGAGTTAAAACTACAAACTCTTTATCTCCCTTGACATAATTGAACCAGGTGAAATCAATTAACACAATGTGATAATGTTTTATTCATTAGTTATCTGCTCTGTCTCATAGCAAGAAAGCTGTTTGTGATATTTTGTTCTATAAATGTACAACCCTGATTCCAAAAAAGTTGGGACACTGTATAAAACCAGAATACAATGATTTAAAAAATAATTTTCAACCTACAGTGGATTGTTGTGTTCCTTTTAACTTTAACATTTATTCTAAATTTGATGCCTGCAACATGTTCTAAAAAAGTTGTGACGGGCAACAAAAGACTGGGAAAGTTGTGGGAAATCTTTACACCGAAAGGACAAGGCCCAAAACCAACATTGTATGCCCATGACCTTTGATCCATCAGGCAGCACTGCAGTAAAAACCAACATGACTGTATAAAGGATCTTACCACATGGGCTTGGAAACACTTTGGTGAGTGTTTGGTATACACAGTTTGTTTAGAATGTACTATACAAAGAGCAAGCCGGATATCAACAACTTCTAGAAATGATGTCCACTTCTCTGGGCCTGAGCTCATCTGTGATGGACTGAAGGTAGAAAAGTGTCCTGTTGTCTGACACATCATATAGTTTTTGGAAATCATGGACTTCAGGTCCTCCAGGTTAAACTTACATTTTACAAAACGTCCCAACTTTTTGAATCAGGGATGTAAGTTTTCATCATGCTGTACTTTTTAACAGACCTGCTATAAGTCATCTGACACATATGGGCTTATATACTACACAACAGAGCAGTGCACTAAGCGTTACAGTGGAACCATGAATGCCGTGTTTACTGCTTTGTCTGCTGTATCTCAGATCTGTTCGCTCCCCTCGCTTTGGTCCTGCATAAAAAACTTATTTTTACCCATTTTATTGAACTGAAACATGGAAGTAAATTTGCCTGAAAGTCTCTTTTTTTTTTTTTGCATGTTTCAAGATTTCGATCGGAACGATCAGAAGCTTCTGAAAAAAAGATATGAGACTGAAACATAAAAGCTAGGGCAGAATGAATGACTCAAGAATGATGCAAGAAGTGTCACTGATCCCCTGCCCCCTATTTTTAAATTATAGTGATAATAAATGATAGTAATAGCTGATTTGGCTTCTGTGTGCGCTCTTTGTCCTTTTTAAAAAAAATGTGTGCTGTGTGGAGCAGCATCACTTCCAACACTAATCTGTGATTGATTGATTTATTTATTTATTTTTGCCTCGCATTAAATCTCTTGTGGTTACTGTAGGACAACACAAAACAGATGGGACCGGACTGACTGACTGTGTCTACAGGAATGTAATTTGTAGTGGTTTTAAAACCTTTAGAGTCATGAAAATTATCTATTACACTAAACGCAGAAAAAATTGAATGGTAGGAGAACAAATGTGGGAAATTTACTTCCAGAGCTCAACGTTTCAGCTCAGTTGTGACTTCAATCGCTGCCAACAGAACCGCATGCTTTGGTCTACCATGCATATGCTAATACAGCTTAATTATTTAATACCGATTAAATAGGTATATTGTCTTTGTTCGTGGTCATTTTAATGCACATTCCTAGACGTATTGCATTCATGTAAACTTCTATCTAAACACTCAGTAGCAGCATTATTTGTTCTTCTACTCTTGTCGTTAGTAAAATGGTTCAGTGCTCAATTGTGTAGCTGACCACAGATTACAGCAGCTGTTGAAATCAGTGCATGATAATTAATCAAATGAACACAGTTAACCTCCCGCTGATTAAGATAATGAACCCGTGAATGGAAAAGCTTGTCTGTTTCTGTTTTATAGACTTAATTATCGTAACTGCACTTTTCCTGCCAAAGTGTTCAGGCTCAGTCACACACTCCAAATCACTGCTCTGTTGTCATTGCTTTCACTCTCACTTCTTTGTTTTCGGGATGATTTGGGCCTTTTTATTATCAAGTTTAAGTCGTCAGAGGTGAAATGTGTTTTGACTAATGAGTCTTAAACTCTGAGATACTAACAGGATATGGCCTATGCTTTAATACTTTGTAACCATTTAGAAGAATACCTTGACATTTTGACCTTTTTGTTTGAGAACGCTCCTTCAGTCTTGGCTGGCTTTGCAACTGTGCGGTGCAACTAGCCAAAAACAAAGTGAAAAAAATGACACTGTCTAATAACACACTGGAAGGTTGTGCAACCTTGCAAACAAATCGGTAGTAGAAAGTAAAAATTCAGCAGACATTGTAGGAACAACTGATAGATACACAACCGTTCAATAGTTTGGAATCACCTGTATACTGATGTTTTTCTCTGTCCTATAATAATAACTAGATGAAAAACGTATAATCAGACACCAAATTTGAAATAGTTTTGGCCCCAAAAGAAGAATAATCAAATGATTAAAACACCTATTTAATCAATGTCCCACAGTGTTACTTGACAGGGGAGAACACTGCTATAATCTGTTTTTCTTCCAAATACCCTTCGATTTTTTCAGTCCAGAAAATGCAATTGACCCTGGATCATTACTGAACTACAGCGGCGTAATTGGGATCTAAATATTTGAACCTATTTTTCTTTTAGCCCTCTGCAGTGTACTTATTTGTTAGATTGAATGGGTTTAAACTGTGAGGACATGTTTTCTGTTTAAATCTGCACAGATTTTTGATGCCAAGCTTCCAGTCTCTTTTACGGCTGACTGATGATTTCTTCTTTAACTGTTGCACAGAGGTATCTTTATCTCTTTTTGCCCTTCAGTTGAACCATTGAACAGCTTACAAAACAGTCTTTTTTTGCAAACCCTTCATGGAGAATAACATCTATTTATAAGGAGGACTTTCTACAACCTGAAATCATGAAAGACTGTTCAGAAATATAGAGCCATTTGACTGTACTGAATCAAGCTTTTGTGGCAATGGCCGCGCCTGAACTACTCTTTGCCCTCTCTATTTAATCCTAGCTTTAAACACAGCTACATTATGTTGTATCAGTCTAGTTCTTTCACAGACAACATTTTTACAAAGCACAGGTGTGAAGAAATTGATGGCTCTTTTGAACGTAGCCTCCTGCCGTTTTACTTTAAAAGCTTCACTGTTGTATTTCTGTAATTTGTTGTGGCATTGACTGAAGGAACTATTACTGTATAGCTTACTGGGACACTGAAACAGACCTGAACTATTGTTATTAATACTACTGTGTTTTTCCTCTTATGACAAGTCAGAAAGAGCTATTGAACAACATTTTTTTTTTTTATCCCTTTTTTTATCCCTTTTTTTTATCCCTACAAACTGTAGCCATCCCTCTTGGATGTGGCCATTGGTCTTGCCTGAATGATCCAGACTGTTTCTGTTCATTGACAGGTTAAATAATTTAGCATTTCTCAATCAATGCACCTGCAGGCCTGCTGCCTTCTTTCAGATTCTTTTACTTGTCACTTGCTTTGAAAACATACGTATGAAAATGGTTATCCGGAGGTCTGATTTAATGCTGACTAGATATTTAGCTTTCAACCTGATACAACAGTTACCAGTTTATATAACCGTTTGTAGCAGTGTTCTTGTCTGGGTGATCATATTAAGCTTCTGTACATCTGACTGGGCACATGGAGCGTCAGTCTACATGTAGACATTAAAGTGTATGTGTCACTGCACACAAATACACGTAGCCTTCACCTCGAATTCTACAAATCATCAAAAAGTCAAGGTATCTCTTCAAGCAGCGGTGTGAATCTGGTTTTAATGGCTTTGCTTCCTCCCCTCTTCCTTCTTGCTCTCCCTCCTCCTCTGCATGCTTCCCCCCTCGCTTCTCTCCTCCTCCTCCTCCTCCTCCTCCTCCTCCTCCTCCTCCGCAGCTCAACCTTATCCACAGCGAGGTCAGTAACTTGGCTGGCTTTGACGTGGAGGGGGTCATCAACCCCACCAATGCTGAACTTGAACTTAAAGATGATCTAGGTGAGCTCCCCAAACCCCCGCATCCCCATCCTCTCTGGTCGCAGCGAGGTTTGAGATTTAAAATCCTTGAATGTTCATCAACTCAACAACTTGTGAAATTGTCAGTGAATTAAGGAGATTTCAGACTGCTGGACTGGTCTGAAGGAGCTTCTTTCACCAGGTGTGTTTGTTCACACTGCGGGCAACTTGGCCGATATTATGATAATTTTGGACAGATGTTATCCAGTTGAAGAGAGATTTAATAGATCTACAACATCTATGGCTTAACTACATGTCATTATTTTCAGTTTCTCTGAAAAAGAAATTAGGCTTATCAACATTTATTTTGATTATTGACAAAGATCTAAAATTTGAAAATGGGAATTTTGTTTTTTTTTTAAATTAAAGTGACACTGATTTGTAATCGGCAGGTTCTCTTCACTTTGAATAACTGCAGATCGTTGCAAGTTCAGGAAAAAAAAAAGATTTATCTCTATTGAAAATACACACTCTGGGTATGCGTAAACATGAATGAATAGATGAAAATCTCTTTAAACCAGCCTTCAAAAATAGATTCTTTTGGTGAAAATGAGCTTGAGGTTTAATGCAGCTTTACAACATTTAACAGGCAAATTATATTTTTGTTTATTTTGGTCCTCTGCATATCTTAGTAAGACATGTTTACTGTAAATAAGAGCTCAGTCAAATTACAGATGGATTAGGGGGGTTTATTACAGATAAAAGATGCAGCCATCCTCCAAGTTTTGCTACTGGCTTTGAATTTTTGCATACGCTTCAATGAAATTCTAGCGAATTAAATGAAAAAACACTGGTTGCAAAATAAGGAAGTGTGCTATATGACTGGCCCTTGACATCAGCTGACTGGACTCATTGCGAGCTGTCGGGAAATAAAATGAGTTGTTTATGTTGCTCACAGTGGGAAAACCTGGTGAAGATCTTAACTTTGATCCTCTCTGACATCAAGGAACTGACCCTGAAAATGAATAGAGAGCCTTTGCTTTTGTAGATCAAATAGAGAAAAGCATACATAAAATATACAAGGTATGAATTCCTGTGGAGACATTCAAGGATTTTATCAAAGCTCAGAGCAGTCATCGTGCTTGCTCTTTCCATGGTGTAGACGTGTTGAGGTTCATTTCAGGTTGTCCTCCTTTCAGATGGCTGTCAGACCTTTATGCCAAATGCTTAATAATCAGTTATTTTAGGACAGTTATTGGAATTAAATAGAGCACCAATTCACACAAGTACAATTGACATGCACCTTCTCTTAGTTCCTCACTGCAGCCTGACTGTGAGGTCGGTGACCTGGAGTGTGATCATAGAAGTCTTTGCTCATTTTAATGAGCCAAGAAATCAGGACAACACAATTAGTCAGACAACAGATTAAAAAATAATCTATTTAATCATTTTAAAATGCACTCAAACAAGAATGTAATCTTGTGCGTTGATGAGTGTAAGCTACAATGTGATTTACAGTATTTCTGTGTTTGTTTTTGATGTAAATCTGGCTAACTGTGCAGTCCTGCTTCCTAATTACATAATGTGACGCACCGTGTCACAGTTGCTTCCTTGTTTCCTGTGATGTCCTCAGCCAATAAGGAGCGCTTCTTTGTCTCTCTTCTTCCTGTTTTTCTCTTTCATCTTTAAAAAACAACAACAACAACAAAAAAAAAACTTTTTTGCCCCATTCTGATGTGCCTGACCACTCACTGTGTTTTTACCACCATGTTGTTTTGCCTGTTGTTGTCGTCTGTAGTTGCAAGTTGTCCAAGCCGACATTTCCATCGTGGAGAGTGACGCTGTCGTTCACCCGACCAGCTCCTCCCTCTATACAGGTGGTGAAGTAGGTAAAGGAACAATTGACACCACGGAGACCGCCTGTCTGCTCTCTCTCTGCATATTCCAGATAGTCTGCACTGCAGTCCTTGGGCAAACACAGCAGCAGCAGCACAGCTTTTGTTCTGCTTTGTTATTTAGCCAACGCTCTGCACTAAAAAACTTTTTTTTTTAACCCACAACCCCCTGCTGTTCTTACTGTAAATGCTTCACTGTAGCATTTTCGTAATTTGGTGAAACATTCACTGAAAGAACTATTATTGTATCATGAGTGAGAATTGACTTGCAGAGGCCTGAAATGTGCAAGTGGGGACTATTTTATGTGTGCAATTAAGTGCTTGTGGGAAACTCCAGTTTCCAAGATTAGAAAATCAGCTGCCAAAGAGTGTTGCAGTCACACGCTATGTTTTCAATAAACCTCACCCAGAAGACAAACTCAATGTGGACATTGTGAAAAGGATCATTTGAATTTGGCAGCTCACGGCATTTAAAAAAAAAAAAAAGGGCTGTTGGTTGGCAGCTGACTTTTCTCAGATGTCAGAGATTTCTGCATTTTTCTGCACCAAAAATGGAAGAGTTGTCAAAACAGTTTCTGCTTGCAACCAGGGTCTGTCTCTCAAAGCAGGATTAATGAAGTTAGCTGGGTAACCTCAAGCATCTACATCATGGACTGAATCAGAAAGAAACAGACAATAGCACTGCTTGGGAAAAACCCCTCATTCGTTTGGCGGAGATGGCTACGAAGGCTCAGCGGCGATGAAGTTTAACCTGCCACAATGTTTAAGGCAAAAATATTTCTGCTGTTTACTTGTGATCGGCAAAAGATAAAATTATTGCTGCTCTGAAACTGTTCCAGAAATGTAAAATCCTGCCATGGATTATTGTTTTTGTGTTTTAAGAAGCCTTCAAACTGATGGATCTACTATTTTAAACCGGTCTTCCTGGATCGTCTTGTTTAAACACTGGTACCTGAAACAACACAACGTCACCGATGCAGCCCAGTCTGAACACTCAGTACTTTACTAATCCTGCTTTGCGTGATAGACCTGTGCACTAGTTAGACATTTCTATCTGACCAAACACATCAAAGTGACTACAGTAAGTGTTAACTGTCTCAAGTAACCTTCAAGTCTTTGCAAGTTATTTTTTACACCATATATCTCACCTGCAAAATGTACAAAAGCAGGGATATAGTCCTTTTGACGTGTGTTGCTGTTGTGTTCTCATCACCGATGACGCACAAGTGCCTCACCTTTACAGCCTGAAGAAAATATATGCAGTACTTTGCCCTTAACAGTCATCAAATATCCAAGTGGTAACAGAAATGTGATCTACACAGAGCAGTTGAGTGCTTCATGTAATTCGTACACGACTTCTAGTGTAATCTTGATATCATGCTGCTGCTTGTTGTTGCTTTGTTCCACTTGGCTGAAATGTGGGCAATCTGGGACTCACTCCCTCATATCCTGTGACCTCCGTCCCGTCAACTGCGCTGTCAGTTCAGCTGGTTAGAAAGTGAAGTTTTTCCAAACAGACATTCATTTCCTGAAGCCTTAAATTAAAACTCAGAGTATTTATAACTTGTCGTTTGAATTAATGAGTGAACGAATGTTTAACTACTTAACCATTAATGACTTCACACAGGCTGTTGAACTACAAAGATTATTTTTTTATCTGCTCGCTCGTATTGGCTGTTAAAAATATGAAGAGCTTTCTTCCGCTAAGTTATCTCTAAGAGGAAGTCATTAACTTTATTGTCTTTTTCTCTCCTGCCTGTTTTTTTTTTTTTTTTTTTTTTTCCTTTTCCTTTTCCTTTTTAATAAAATTGCAGCAAGGACATTAATATCTCTGGCTTGGGTAGAGAGAGGTTGAATCTCCTCTCTGGTTTCCTTTGTGGCTTCTCTCTTTAGCTCTGAGAAAATCTGAGATAGTGGGATCGATGTGGAATGACTTCCTTGAGCTATTTAAAATAAGTAGGAAACAAACAGTTGAATTTGCTTTAACCTCAAGATGTTTCTTTCTCCTCTTAACAGTTGAACTTCCTGGACTGTTTTACTTGAAA
Source organism: Protonibea diacanthus (assembly GCA_028641955.1). NCBI lineage: Eukaryota > Metazoa > Chordata > Actinopteri > Sciaenidae > Protonibea > Protonibea diacanthus. Next base: position 16,287,279 of record CM053990.1, read on the forward strand.
TGTGCGTTCAAACATGGCAGAGCTTTTACACTTTCATCTATAACATTCTAGCTGTTTTTCACTCTGTAATTTGTGAGTGAAAGGAAATGCCCTCAGTGCACTGCAAAGAGCCAGTACGTGAGGACAGAAGGAAGTAATTAGGGACCAGGGCTTTAATATATTAGTTTAAGTGACTCAGAATGAGTCATTTGGAAAATAGCAGCTCTGAATCTTTGTACTTCATGTGTGAGACTGAGGAAAAGTCTCACAAATAAAGCAACAGAGACTCAGTGCGCTGCATGAGAGCTCAGAGAAGCTCAGAGATCCAGAGAGAAGCCAGGTGAAATGACTGACAGCATCGTTGTCTGCTTGCCTGCCTTCCTTCCTGTCTGTCTGTCTCCATGTCTACCTGCTCGCCTGTCTGTCTGCATGACATCACCTCTCCTTTTTCCTGCTGCCTGCCTGTCTATTAGCACTATGTGAGGATGTAATCACTCCATTTTTTTTTTCTTATTTACAGGCTCTGCTCTGGAAAAGAAGGGAGGGAAGGAGTTCACTGAAGCGCTGCAGGAGCTGAAGAAGAAAAACGGCCCTCTGGAGGTGGCTGGTGGTAAGTGCACAGAGCAGAAAATGTCAGGATTTGCCTACAAGCACCTGGTGCTCATGGTGTGGACTCTTATAGCCAAGTATAGGTTTCCGAGACTTTCATTATTTAACAGTCCTTAATCAAGTCAGGCTCTGCTGTCGCGACTTTAAATTAGATGTTTTTTCAAACACAGCCTCTATTTTGTATGCACCTAGCAAATGTTGTCGGTCATGCAGTTACAGCTGCAGTCAATACAGCACCAGTCCTAAATCTTGACAAATATTAAAAATGTATCTCTCAGTGACAGCACGTGTTGTGCTCTGTATTTAAATGAAAGGCTGTGGTCATTTTTGGACATATTGATAGGTCAAACTACTGCGGTCAGTTACAGCTAGCTGGCTAAATTTTAAGATCTATACTAATTGTGGATTTATTTTATATAATTAACATCAGGAGGATTTGTTTTAATTGGTGAAAAAAGGCAAAATGCAGGTTATTTAAAGCAATGTTGTGTAGAAATTGCAATTTAGTTCCCCCAGTTTCAGAAAGCAATAGTTACGTGCACATGCATTTGTTATGATTACATTTCCTATGATCAAAAACTAGCAAGTTGACGACTTACAGTCAAACATCAAGCAGGTACATCAACACAAGACATAGCAGCAAGCTAATATTATAATAATATATAATAATTAATACTAATATAATCTATATAAAAATGGGCTATTAGCCCAACAGCAACAAGCTCAGCCCGGCATCTGTCTTTCAGCCTTTTATTTCGCAAAGCTCTCACCAACGACTTAAAGTATTGCTTGGCCATTCTTTCTTTTTCACTTTTTGGCTTCTTTCATCAGCCCCTTCATCTTATTTGCCCCTATCATTATTTCCATAGAGACTGCTGAACCCATTTACGTTTTCCACTTGCCCAGCTCTGGTTCTGGCACGACACTGGCTCTGCTCCCTGTCTGCATTTCCCCATGCCCCGGCCTTGCAAATCTCCTCTAGCCGGTGTCCAAAACACCTGTGATACAAAGCACAGCAGTTTACTTTACTGTCCTTCAGGAAACTCTGTAAATCACAGAGAGTTAAGACAGGGCGGTCGGTTTCACCAGAATCAGTGAAATAGGTGTACTTACTGTACTTCTTGTGAGTGATCGTACCCAGAGCACAAAGTTAGATTGTAGAAACAGACATACAGGCGCATCCTGCATAGTAATAGCTAAAATTTGTAGTGATGGATGATTTGAAAATAGCGAGAAAAGACAAAACAATGTTGCTGCATGAACATGCCTTCCCTTCACTGCAACTGTTACACTTCCATATCATGAGTGTGACACACTGCAAAGCCCAACACTGCAGCCCTGTCTCCTGTCATCATTCTGTTTTACATTTGTGCTGCCTCCTGTTACTGTTTTTCTTTTTTTGTCTTATGCCTCAGCACCACTGATGTTTCATGACTTTCTTACAATGTCACCATTGAAGGAGTTAGAAAGTGCATATTGATCTACTCAAGCACCACCCAGCTCCTATGACAGTGATGTCAGCCTGTCCCGTAAATCTCCTCACACACACCAAGCTAAACAGGGCTGGGTCCATTTTGGCGCCTGCTTCCACATTCAGCAAATGATGTCAGGACGCTGCAGCAGGGATTAGGTCTTTTTGGCAGGAACACACAGATTTGACTAGTTTATTCTTCTCTTAAAGTCCAGAGTTTCTTTTTTATCAGTGAACTTTTTTGAGAGAAAAACAGTGATTACTGGGATATTTTTGTCATGAAAATGATCAAAGAGATTTAGTATTGGCACATACTGTAATATCTGTTCTTAGTATCTTTAGTCTAAATCTACAAGCATCTGTCTTCCGAGTCATATTGTCCGAGCCCTTACAGGTTATTTTATCTTTCAGTCCATTTGTCTCCACTGCTTCTTTCTGTTCCTTTCTTATTCTTTCTCCATCTGTCTGTCTCTCATTATTCATCACTCGCACTCACTTTTTCAAACACTCCCCACCTTCACCACCGCTCTCTCTCACATTCAGCCAAGTTAGCTCAGCATCATAATCCCGGTCTATGTGCGGAGCTCATAAATAGATTACCAGGTGACTGAACACGGAGCCAGCAGAGCCTGTCAGGGATTCTGGGGATCTGGATTTGCCAAACGGTCATCCTGACCAGACCTGGTTCAGAGCAGCCCTCAAACAAGTTCTTCAGACTGTTAAAGTACTTGTAAAAAGTATTTGCTCATCTGGATTTTGAGAGCAGACTTCCCACTTTCAATGACAGGCAGATACCAGAGTTAATAAGTTATTTAAACAGAGGTTGAAGTTAATATTCCAAAAACAAGTAGAACTTAAGCTTAGATGTTATTTTGTAACGTATTACAATTACGGTTAATTTGTAAGAGTGATCTGCTCCATAGAACCATGAATGACAACTTCTGTGATGATTAGTCAATTAATCCAGTTGAGACGAGACATTTTTTAAAGCAGAAGTACCAAACATTTCTCAGTTCTGTCATTTATGAGTATTTACATTGACATTTTTTACAGTTTTCGGTATTTTGTAGACAAAACGATTAGCTGATTAACTGCCTCCCGTTAGGAAGCGCATGGTTATTTAACGATGACAGATCTTACACAGTTAATACATGATAATGACTTCCTTCATTTCGGGCTCTCTGCTCCTTAAAAGGACAGGACTGTCTGGTTTGGAAGTGATACAAAACTCCTGTGCCAAAGTTTACCAGAGTTGAGCTTGACATGAAAGCTCAGATTTATTTTCCCTCAACATGAACGAACCCACTGTACACAGTGTGAAATGTTGCTGTGAAAAACGCAGGTGTGAATTCCTGGTCTGTTAGCCAGCCTGCCAAGTTTATGTATGTGTTGCTTTGCAAGCAAAATTATGCGAAATTAAGGACTTTGGCCTTGATGTGTGTATTACTTTCCAGATGATAGAGGACTGCAGTATTGTGATAAACATACAGTGAAGTGATCGAGGTGGGCTTTAGGTCAAGTAAACAGAACTTTGCAGTAATGGACCAGAACGTGATTTTCTTCAGAAATGTTCTTTTTGCAAGATGGATTGTTGCGAGATCTTTTGAGACCAACTGCCTCACAAGATTAACATACACCATCCTGTTGCCAGAAATACACTATACAGAACTACACTGATAAACTGACTGGGCAGGTATATCGGGCTGTTCCACTAGAAAGCATTGACAAGCTTATTTTCCCTGTGAAAATGTCCCGCTTAGTATATATGGATCAGACAAAAGAGGTCGCCATTAGCTGCTATAGCTACATGGCTGAGTTGAATGTAAAGGACACCACCCACAGAAGCTCAAACTACATCAACAGAAATGTTGTCGACATAGTTTGATTGACAGATGTGCAGTGCATAAACACCAGCACGCATCGTTCCTCCTTTCCAAACCATAAAACAAGTTGAATGTTGCGGGCAGTCATGACACCTGTAATCATCATCATCCACACACTTTACCTCACAACCAGATCACACATGCAGCGTGACTGGCTCTCACTCTGCTGTGTGAAGTCTCTCCATCCTCTCTGTGTGCCATCTGGAAATCAGCTCGTCCTCAACTTTGACTCCGGTCCAGTCACACGTTTGCTGTGGGCTAATAAAATCTGATTGGAGGCTTTCTCACTTCAGAGTCAGGGGCTTTGGCTGAGTTGCACCGTCTACAGCTGCTGGTTTGACTCTTCTGTTCTCTTGTCTTCTCTTCCATGTTCTTCCTCTTTTCTTTTCTGCTCTTGGGCTGTCTGGAGAAGTGATTTCTTCAGCCCACCTCACTGTAATACTCTGGCCAAACCATTTTAAGCTCTGAGAGATTTGCTGCATAAGTTTTCCACAAGGCAAAGTGTTATTTTAGCATCTCAGGCCTCCAAACTCAACTTTTGGGTTTTGACTTCTGACAAAACTGGTTAATGAAGCGGATTTTGACTGCAGACAACTGACTTGATGTGGGGAAATCCAGGTGAACAAGTTCACTCCCTGTCTGACCAAACAATACTAGCACAGAGTCTCAGAAAAATTAAGTTTAAGGTATTGATATCATACATGTCAGTTTCTTGTCTTGTTTGTGATGTTTAATAAATTGCTGTAATTTAATTTAAAACTGAAGCTGTTTTAAATTAAAATGCCAAAAGTTTGGGCTAAGTCATACAAAATAAGGTATTTGAAGATGTCACATTGGATTATAGTATGGAAAATTGTGGGAAATTGGACATTTAAAAGACTGTTAATAAGTAAATTGAAGAGAAGTGTAAATAAATTAATTTGCAAATAAAACAAATCATTAACAGCAAACCTTAAAAGTATTTTGATTATTATAGAAATGTGCAAACAATGGACTAGTTTGTGCAGCGGAAACACCTGAAGTACGTTTCCTTTCTGCTTCCTCTCCTCTTCTTCCTGTCATTCATCCTCTCTCCTCTCCATCTCTCAGCTGTGTTGACCGCTGGATTTGGTCTGCCTGCGAAGTACGTCATCCACTGTAACAGTCCAGGCTGGGGCTCCGACAAGTGTGAGGAGTTGCTGGACAAGACTGTGAAGAACTGCCTGGCTCTGGCCGACGAGAAGAAGCTCAAGTCCGTGGCTTTCCCCTCCATTGGTAGTGGCAGGTAAGAAAACACAGAAAGAAACAGACCTGACCAATGACACGTTGTGCATTCCTTTTTAAAATTAAGATGCGGTTCATTCCTGCAGATCATCATTGTACCATATATTAACTTGAGTGTTTTCACTGGCATTAGTTTAGTCTAAAACTGGAAGTTGTTTGCCAGTAAGGCTGGCAATATGAACACTTTGCAAACCTATTTCTAGACCAAGAAACCCTACCTGACTGAAAGAAATGTCTTTGCTCATGTCATCATAACATAATGAGTGGCATTCTTGCATTGTCAGCAATAAACTGTTACACTCGTGTCCCTGCCCGCATGCACATTTTTTCTTTTCTCTGTGTAATGCAAAACGTGAGTTTACATGGTTTCTTGGCAACAGTGGTAAACAAGAGAAGAGCATGGAGGTTACAGCAAAGATTCCCAACCTGTTTTGCGTCATGACCCTTGAAATCAAAGAGACTATTTGTGAACCCTCGTCACATGTTTAATACTGTACATCTAAGCTGTCCAGAACCTCTAAGAGTGAAGTTGATTTCATTAATTTTAGATGTCCAATAAGGTAAAAATAAATTTAAAAAATTGTGACACTAAACTAAGATGGTGAACATTAGACCTTGTGTTCTTGTCATTGAGGATGTTAGCATTTATTTGTTTGTTCCATCATATTGTGACTCCTTAGATTTAACTTTGGACCCATTCAGTCGAAGTCAGGTTCAGACTTTAAACGGCTTTAGATGTGCCAAGTTTTCCTGAAAGACAGTTCCTGGAAAAACGTGGAAAAATCACAAGCGTGCAAAAATGTTGTGAAGTCATTTTAAATTTCAGCTATCCTCACTTGTCCAAATTCAAACTATTTATTCAAACTGTCCATTAAATAAGTGTTGGTATTTATGCTGACCCTCCAACATTATGAATGCCGCAGTCATGTTCAAGTAAATGAAAAGTCTCTCCAGCGTTTGACCACATTTCACTAAGTGTGTGTTCTTTTCTGTCAGGAATGGCTTCCCGAAGCAGACGGCAGCCCAGCTGATCCTTAAGGCCATCTCCAGTTACTTTGTGGCCACTATGTCTTCCACCATCAAGACCGTCTACTTTGTGCTGTTTGACAGCGAGAGCATTGGGATCTACGTGCAGGAAATGGCCAAGCTGGAGACGAGCTAAGAGTTTGGAATGATCGTCTCCTTGTGCCCCTTTTCCCCCCACTCTGTTTTTTCTTGCAAGGAAATAGGAAGCAAGTTGTTTATTAGTGATTTGTTAAATATGAAGAGAGGAAGGAAAAAAAAGAATCTTTCTATAGGCCGGGAACTTGTTTTTGCATTATGTTTGTATTTTTCCTATATTGTTTTTAATTTCTTATTTACTTGTTCACCTCTGGCGTTTAAATGTAAAAGTGCACTGTTCATTCTGCGGTCTTTTAATACAAACAGTGCCACACAAAACCGATTCAGCAAGTAAAAAGACTCACTGTAAGATTTAATTTTCATGGTATATACGGTTAAAGATTTTGAGAGATAGCTACACCTCAATTACCAGGCTTCCAGAGAAGTCCGATGAATACGGGTTAATGCATGTGATGGCAGTAAAGGTAGTAAAAAACGGCTATTCTCTTTCTTTTGATCTCAAAAACACAAGACATTTAATTCAGTGTATTTTTTTTGGTATCAATCGTGTGTTTTGGAACATCTCTGTTGTTATTAGTACTGCTTAATGAAAAGGTAAAGCGTGAAGAAAAGTTCAGTTTGTTCTACTTTGGTCTTCAAGAGACTAATATAACAGAACTATGGGTTTTGTGTTGTGTGTTGCAAATTCCTGTGTTTGCCTTTTGTTCACACGGCAAAAAAATTTTCCTCGTGCGCTGCACAAACCTTGAATTTCCAAATTCAAGAAAAAAAAATAAGTATACAGTCATAGAAATGCCCGTATACTTATTATATAGTCATCCTGGTATTAACATCATGAGTTTGTACTGTAAACACCCATTGGTCTTCATTTACAGTAAAAATCAATCAGTTAATGACATAAGATGCTAGAACTGGAGATTGGAGGTTTTTGCAGGGCACAAATGGCGTTATATTGTGTGTTGCTATATGAGTGTTTATATAGATGGAGTATTTGTGAAATGTTATAGTAAAATATTGGACTGTAACATAGATTTTTATTTTATATTTTAATTTTCACATTGATTCTAAAAGGCGCAGGTGGCTCGGAAGCAAAAAAAAAAAAAAGAAAAACAATTGTAAGAGATAGTTTTATTTTTTTTTTGTTGTGTGTGTGTGTGTTTTGTCTTTGTTAAGCCATAAAACAAATGTGCTCATAGAGGATCTCTGCTGTTGCTTTTGGTTTGCTCGTTCATTCTGCTGCCACTAGATGGCTCCCTGTAATCAAGAATTGGATTTTTCATCTCAGCCATTTTCTGTGCAGCAGCAGGCCTCTCCACACAGACACTGGTCGATTTGAGTTGGATTTGAATTGGTGTCGACGGACGGTATACGAGGAACCCGACTGCTCTGCTGCATTTGGACTTTTCAAAAGCCTAACTTTCTTATGAAAAACAATGTAAAATGCTTTCTAAAGAATTGCTACAATTGATGATTCTACAAAAGGTCTGTACACACTCCGGTAATAAAACACCTTTAAAAACTTCATTTTTGTGCCTCTTGAAATTTTGAGATCATTTTGTGTTATGTGCCGATGCTGCCAGGAACATTGGCCTCATAAAACAAGAAACGAGTGTCTGAGTGTGAAGTTTAATTATGAGAAAACGCTTCATTGTCCCCCATGGAAAAAAGTGTGTGTGTTTTAAATGTAATAATAAATCCATCTCCACTGTATTAAAGTGAGCACAATTCAAAGTGTTGCAGAACAAACAGCAGAAGAATGACATGCTACATTTATTTGATTTGACTGAAAGCCACACTCAAAGCCTTGCGATCCCTAGCTCAACCTCCAGCTCTACGAGCGTGTGTTTCTGTACTGTACTAATAACGACCAAATGGTCTCACGATGAGAAAAGAGGACATTCTGATGAGCTACCATAATAATCTGAATAATGTTAAAATGAGCATAGAGCAGAGAAGCTTAAATGAGCTTACACTGTTGTTTGGGATGAGTATACTTGTGTTGCACAACTTTAACTTCCCCAATGATGACATTGATATTAACCATATTCTGGTCTGTAATCTGTTTTGCATACAACCTTGCTACAGCTGATCCTCATTATGCAAACATGCAAACTCCAGGTGTAACCAGAAAAGAAAAGAGTAAGAGGTCAGATAACAATGAAACAATGACACAAGTTTCTGCATAAAAAAAAAAAAATCAAGCATAAGTTCATTCACAATGTTCAACTAGTTTTCTTCAGAAAACAACATGACAGATTTGAAATAACACTTTGGAACATTGGAAGTCAGGTGTACTATCAAGTACTCTGCATGTCTGGGTGCTCAAGTTAAGTTTGTGTTCCTGTGTGTTCGTGATGTGTAGAAGTAGAGAAAAAAAGATTGCGGTAAAATGTTTTTTCTCTTATTTTTCTGACAATGTGAGCTCATGTGGTCATGCAAATAATGACTGTTGTTCTTGTACAAACTGTAGCAGACGTGACTTACATCCTTCTCCTATTAAAGGTCCAGTGTGTATAATTTTGTGGTATCTAGTTGTGAGGCCCTCCCCTTCCATGCACGTATGAAAAACTGAGGGTGAAACTCTGAAAAACTAGAAAACCTGAAAAGTTCTTGGTAGAGCTTGTGTTTGGTTTGTTCATTTTGGGCTACTATAGAAACATTGCAGTCCAACATGGCTGACTCTGTAGAAGAGAACCCTTTCCCTCTGTCGGTATAAAAGGTTCATTCGAAGGTAACAACAATTTTTCTTTTCAGTTGATTATACATGGATAAAAACCTTAAATACAACAACTGATTTTTTTGGCCACTTGGGGGCAGCATAAATAACCTGGGGACACAACACTGGCATATTAGCACTTTTCAAATGTAAACATGTTAGCGAAGAGTGTTACCTACTTACACATCCAGCAGACACTGAACAACATTAGCTTTTCTTTATAGAGTCATGTTTCTGGTGACCTTGTGACTGTCCTTTTAGCTCTGTTTTTGGTTTCCACCAACTCCTGAGGGATGTCAGCTGCTAAATACTTTTTTATGTTTACCAGCTAGCTGCTAACATTATCTGTCATTTGGTTTATCAGAGCTACATAGGATTGTTTCAGTTTAGCTATGGCTGATAATTGTGTTGATGATGTGGGCTGAAAAACCAAAACAACAAGCTAAAGGATGCTAAACTTTGCACTGCTAAGGGGAGCTGTAGATTCAAGTAATGGACCTCCCTGGGCTGACTCTGTAGAAGAGAACCCTACTACAAGTGATCCGTTATATCTGATACATAAGAAGCCAGGTGAGGAGGTCAGGTGTCAGAACAGAACAGCCGAATAGTTTGTAGATAGTAGTAGAGTTATTTTTGGGAGGCATTCACAAAGATGAGCAGACTTGTTGAGGGCAAATGTTTGCCACCTCACAAGACCTCACTCAAAAGTTTTTTAGACCATATACTTTTGAGTCATTTCCCAATCATAAATAAAAATACACGTTCATGAAATAAGCTAACATCAGACATCTGAAAATATCAATTCCTGAGATGTTGTTGCCTAATTTCAGTTACTGTATTAAAGCTCTTAATCAATGTAGTAATCGAGTAATAGCATGTTCCAAACCTGTGTTTCAAATTTCGGTGTTGGCATGTCCGTTTGTTTAAATTGAGATCACGGAGTGGTTCTTTAAAGGTCAGGTTATTAGTTAAAGTTGTTTCATCCTGGTTAATTGGACATTGGTCTTGTATTTTTCTGGGGGATGAACATTAAATTCATCAATCATCCAAGTTGTTCTGGAGATCTGTCAGACCATCAAAGGACAAACCAATAATGAATCCAGATGATCTAAAACACTTCATTCGGAAGTTAAACTAAAGTGTGCACCAGAGATGTATATCCAGTAAGTTGAACTGATGATCAAAACTACAAAAAGCGTGCAGAATAACTACAGAATAAATGTAGAGTTTAAGGTACAAATGTACCAGGTTCAAAGCAGGCCTGGTTGTAGGACAGAGCCCGGGCCTCTGTCCTGTCCTGGGGCTACATGCTGGCAGGGCACAAACAAGACCAGGGAGTCAGATGGGGGTCAGTTTCCCAGCCATCCAGGGAGGCCAGGACCTGAGACCTCCTCTGAGGGCGCCCATCTGACGCCTAATCCCCAGGAAATACAGGCAGGTTTCACCCCCTTCAACCCCTCCCATTTCTTTCCCTAACTTTACCATCCATCCCTCCATCCCTCCCTGCTTCTTCTCAGAGGCAGAAAAGCCCTGTAAATTCAAAGCATCTGTACGGGCAAGGGCCAGTCCGAGGGCCGCCTTTCCCAGAGCCCGCGCAGATGAAATTTTATTCTTTGCACGAAAAAATTGCAGGGGGAGGGGGAGAAAAAACAGAAAATAAAGTAAAGCAAACAGTTGGGGAAGATCAAGGAGGAGAGGAGATGAGGGGTAAGGAGCTGGTCATCACAGATTTGCCCTGCTTTCCACTGTGTTCATAAGAAGAAAGTAATATTATGTTCTTTATGGTTGAGAGTCCTGACTGGAGCCTGATAACAACAACAGTCTGCTCGCAACCGCTACTGATTTTGGACATTTACTCTTCATGTGTAAGTGTTGGCAGTTTGCTTGTTGTTAAACGTAAGACGGTCAGTTGAAATAGGTTTTGTGGGTTGAAGTAAAGGTCACATTCAGTATTTCAGAAAACTAGTATCAAAAAGCGACATTGTCAAAGAGGATAATATTAATTCCAATACTCAGAAACTGATCTAATTTGCATGTTGTTGCAAACTCTTGTGAATGTGTGATTTTAACATGTTAAATAACCAGGTTGGAGTGTCAGTGAATAAAAAACAACTTCTTTTCGGTATGAGATGTGGCCAAGAAGATGACATAAAAACCAGTATTATGACCAAAAAAATACAGTAAACATATTACAGACATACATACAGACAACATAAACCAGGTCAAGTCACCACACATTGGAGCATAGAGATGATCCAAAGGTTAAAGTTCCAACATTTCGACTGAAATGGATTGAAATGGAATGTTATATATTATGTATTAGGTATGTTTTCATCAGAGTACAATCCTCTGAAAATTAGAATTGTTGTGTTTTTCTGACCCCGACAATAAGCCCTTTAGATCTATAGAGACAGCAGGTGCACCACCATGTTTTCTCACAATTTCAGTTAAACTCAAAGTGTATATTGATCTTCTCTATATGCTGTTTTTGCAGTGAATATACAAGGAGTCAACATAATTTACTGCTTTGTACTTTCATTAAATGATGCAATACATGCTCTGACAGTTAAACTGTGACCTTTGAATGCCACTACCAATGAAACTTCACAAAGAGGGAGCTAAATGCTTTCTCGCTAATATTAATATTTATCTTCCTGCTTTCCAAGCTCTTCTTGGTGCTGTTTCAACACTATCCACAGATTGATTTAATGTTTCACAGCCGTAAGCCCCTCATTTTCCTTTGTGCACTGCATTGTGTGTGGGATAAGTGTGTAAATCAACAGAAAGGTTTTTGTGTACAGTGTGAAGTAAGTGTGAATATGCTAAATACTCTAACCATAATATAATGATAATAACTTAGCAACACCTCTGTATAGCACCCATGCACAAATCTTTTTTTATAACAATTCGACATCTTGCGTACGACAAAGCAAGTCCTTGAAAATATGTTCTGTGTGTATGAAGTGATTTAAAAGAAGTCATTGATTCTGCAAGCCCTATCTCTGGCAAAAGCACAGTCACCTTTAAATTGAAGCCTCGGCTGAGGATCTAAAGCTGCAGATTGGCTTATGAGGGGTCAGCACCTTGTTATGCAACCTGGAGCCAGACCCAGACGGACCTTAAAGTAAAATGAACAGAAAGCCAGTGAAGAGAAGCTAAAATTGGGGTGACGTGATGTCGTCACAGATGACATCTGTCAGTTAAAACCAGTGACGCTGAGCTGCTGCAGTCTGAACTGGTTAAAGGTGACTAAATAACGTACGGTTAACGGCGCAGGACGGAGTTACAGTAGTTGAGTCTGGTTAAAATGAACTGAATGACTGGACAACCTGTTCGTTTTTTGATTTGAATATTACACATACATTTCTAAAATGAATTGGAAATATGTCTTAGGAGCTGTTCATGATCATTAAAATAACTGTGTCAATGAATATTCGTGGGCATAGTATCAAGGCAGCATGTGATTGATTTCATGCAGGAGAAATACTGGTTCAACAGTGCTGTCGACTCCTCTTGTGAGGCATCTGCAAAATGTCAGGAGGAGGGGGTGATGACTGAGTCGATTACCTCTTTGCTTAGAGTGATTTGCTAATATTAAATTAGAGAAGAAGAAGGCTCTTGCTTCTATGACTGCCTTTTAATAATTCTTCATAGCGTCTTTCAAGATCTCATAAAAATACATATAACCCCCTTTTTCCCTCCTGCAGTCTCTCTTTTATTCTTGGGTGGATTCATTTAGCCTGGGCTGCAGGGTTTATTTGTCTTTTTGTTTTTGCAGGGGGCAACAGAGTCCAGGACAGTGTGACAGGTGTGAGGAGACCAGCTCCTCTGTGTCAGTGTCGGGGATTAAAAGCAGCTAATCATACTTAGAATCAGTATGTTGTGTCTTCTTGCACCTCCACAGTGACCCCTGAGGGTCCCTGGACCTTTCTTTGGGAAACCAGGGCACCAAGCTACTCCTTATGTTCGAATAAGTTAATAAAAACCTCCAAAACCCCTCTGCGGTGAAACTGGTTTTCAAGTCGAGCAGGAAATAAAGCCGCTGTGAAGTATATTTGTGAGCGTGGTTGCCGTCTTGTGCTTCTCAGCAATGGTTAAACAGTAGCCTTTGGTTGTTTTTGGTCAGAGCTGGGTTTGATGTGGTCGAGGACAAAATCGCAACGAGAAACTCGATAATTTCCAAGAACTCGAGATGGATTTACACATGAGCAAAAAAATATTGAATTTGACCTCATGTGACCCAAATCGGGTATTTTGAGAAACTGTGGAATTTGGGCTCAATTTAGACCTGACTCAACTAGAATGAGTCATTCATGGTGTTAGTCTGGATTTTTTCAGATTACTGGATGAACCCGATTTAACAAATGTGTGCACATTGTGTCAACTGTTTAAATTGAGAACAACTGTAAACCCTATTGGCTAAAAAGTTTTCTTTTCACTTCCTCTCTCTCATACTTTTCCTTTATCTGCATCTGCCTTAGCTTTCCAGAAGCAGTTGTAGTTATAGTAAAAGAAACTGTTCTCTTCTCCCGACAACCTGATTCGAAGCATTTTTATTTATTTATTTAGAAAGGTTCATGTAGGAACAAATACATACTGCAACAATAAATGGAAATTCATCAACATGTGAGTTTCAGGTTATGAGAATGTGAATGTTAAAAGGTGAATTGTGTTGTTCTTGGCCCATAATCGCCTTTTCTTCTGCATTTCACAACCGTATTGCTACATAGCATGTTGATTTTGGCCTATTTTGCAAAACCACATTCAGGTTGAAGTATGTTTTTTAACTTTCCACGCCAAGAGCTTTTAAAGGCCTTTAAAAGCCTATTTTCTCAATCAGATATCGGCTACAAGCGAAAGGGATTCTAAACACGCTTTTCTCTGCCAATGTTTGAACAATTTTGGTTAATTCATACATGAGAGATTTCTGTATTTGTTTTCTGACTTCTCTTTTCTCGCTGGTTTGAGATGGGCAGAGCTCTGTTGGGAAAAAAAAGTCAGATGTTAGTCATATGAATCAGAGTCTGATGGCAGTTGTTCCCTGATTGCATGCCACTGTCAATCAACCCACGCAGTCCTCAGGTTAAACTAACATAAATAACACCTTTTATTCTATTAACATGTTACAATCTCTCAACATGTAAAAGGTCTCTTAAAAACCTTTTTTTTCCTTTCCTAGGTCTGAATGTTATGCATTTATGAGCATTTACAAAAGCTGTTGTGTAAATCAAATGCATTATTCTCATTATGAATTTTGATAATTGCTTATTTAGCTATGAATATTTGATAGAGGGTTAGATTTGAAATCAAGTTTTTAATATTCTTTGGGGAAGCCTTGCAGTTACAATTTTAAAAGAAAAACTATTAGAGGATATAATATTCTGTCTTTGGCATAGAAGTCAGACACATTGCATCAATTATCTTAATTACTTTAATAAGGTTACTGGAAATATTTTGTTAATTGCAAATAAATAGTCAGGATATACTGTGAAGATAAGAGATGCTTTTTATCCATCCATCCATCCACCACCTGACCTCACTGTTCTTGGTTTTTTGCCTCACTTACACACAACCAGTGCACGCTTTCCTGCACTGGTACTGGATATTGGCACTGGATGCAATGAATGTGCTACAGAATGATCCAATATGAACATATTTCCTGGAGAGCCTGGGCTGGCATTTCAACAGGTTACTAAAAGGGAAGCTAGGCTATACTCTTTGGTCTACCATGAGCCTGTGTCCCTTAATCCCATGATCCACAACCATTAAACAAGGCTAAAGAAGGGATAACCAACATCTACCAAACACAGGGAGGGAGTGCCACCCGTCCCCACTGTGTCACCTTTAGCCCACAAGGCCTCACTGAGCCTGAGTGTCTCTGTGCGTGCAGCCTCAGATTGTCGGGAGATAAATTGGTCCAGACAAGGAAGGACGCTGCCTTTGACGCTCGCCTGCCACCTCGAAAGGGTTAAGTCAGATCCCAGACTGGCCACATCACACTGTTGGGCCATTTAGTGCAGGAAACCTGATAGTTTGGTTTCTTTTGATGGCCTGATTCCCAGGCTTAGGAGAATAAATTAAATGCAATCCCCGCCTAGGCCTCAGCTGCAGCGGCAGGGCATGCTGATTTAGGATTTTCATCTGGGGAGCTTTTCCCTCCCTTCCTGCTCTACTCTTCCACAACTCCCCTCTATCCACCCGCTGCCACCCCTGCCCCACTGAGGAAAATGGTGAATATGGTTTAAAATATGGCTTTTGTTTGGCCATAATGAAGCCTCGGTACAGCTGTCAGTCACTCCGAGGAGTCTAAGAAGAAGACGAGGGGTAAAACTGCTGCTCCTGTGGAAAATAAAAAGAGACAATAGGGATGGAGATATGTCACCTAGTGGCTCAAGAGTCTGAGATTCAAAATATTCAGTCTTGATCCCCAATGCCCCTTTGCAGTGTGAGGGGCTTTAGTAGAGCCACCAGTCTTATGGCCAAGCGACGATGACAAGCTTGTAATATGTGTTTAGACTGCTGATCTGAAAGTTATGTGCCGCCTGTGTCTGTGAGTGACAAAGATGTGACGCGGTTTCGAGGGCTGGTGAAACAAGAATGCATCCCCGTCGTTACATGTTACAAAGCTGCATAATGCCACTGTTGTAGCCGAACAACCAAGACTGAAACAGGTCACGACGCAATACTAAAGTGCAAGAAAGTCAGAAAAATAACTCAACCTTCATCTTGTTAAAATGACATCAAGTGGCACACACCTGCATGTGCTCTGTCATTTAGGTACATTTGGGAATAGCAATCTCTTTTCCTTTACCAGTCTTTGTTAATCCTTTTCTTGCAAGCATTTCAATTTAGTGAAAGAACAGGACCACTAGAAAAACACTTTAATATTTTATAATATAGTAACAATAAATGTTAAATGGAGTTTTGTAAAAGTTAAAGCCCAACAGTGTAATTCAATTCAATTTGATTTACATTGATTTACATTTACATTTTACATTTTACATTGCACCAAATCATAACTGACACTTTCCATCCAGTGCAGGTCTAGACTGTACTCTTTATAATATTAGACCCAACAATTCATGAGGAAGCACTTGGCAGGCAGAACAGCAGACATAAACCTTGAGCATAATTCAGGTCATTGGTGGGAGGCCATCCACAGCCATCAACAGTATTAAGAAATGTTTTGCTGATAGCCTAAAACGATAATCATCTGAACATATAGCATTGGTGCAAAGATCACCAGCCATTACAATCAGCCTGTGATATTTTATACCAAAGGAGATATGAATTTTTCACAAGAAAACATGGTCTTAAAACATGTTTGACCGTCTTGATCAAACATACCGTGTGATTTCCCATCAGCAGCGACATCAGACACGAGGAAATTATTTCGCTAAGCAGAGTGAATCCTTTGGCTGGAACAAGAGGTGCTCTGTGATGCAGTTTGTGGTAAGAAGGGTGTATCAAAAACGATTGCATAATTTGGCTTTCGGGAGGGAAATTTACAATATAGTCCAAGCCAGACACGTTCGATTATGAATTTAAATGAGTCATCTAATATCAATCTGTGGATGGAAACACAGGGATCTTTCTTTCTTTCTTTCTTGCTTGCTTTCTTGCTTTCTTCCTTCTATCTGTCATCAGCAGATAAACATGGCCTGTGCGCTGCTCCTGTGTGATACATGAGCAGCGGTGGGTGGTCCCTGCGATGTCTTCATCCACAGTTTGGTGAGCAGTCAAACAGGAACAGAATTTCATTACAGTGGAATAAAGCAGGGCCAGTTCTGTCCTCTGAGGACACTGAGCCATTGGGGTTTTACTAAAGTGCAAAGAATGCTGACGGCGCCTATCAAGTTTTAGTATCTCTCAGTCCTTCCTCACAGTGTTCTTTATGGGTACAGTTTTATATCCGTATGCTCAATAAACTGTTTTTAAAAATATACTGAATCAATTTAAAAGAAAACAAAGAGTGAATCATTCGAGCAAAACGTTTTATGTATGGGTAGTTTCTTCTAGGACATAAAAGCTTTTCATTCAATGGATGTAAAAAGAGACCACATGCAGTTGATGCTGGATCTTCCAAAATAAACTTTACTTCACATTCCCATTTGATAACAATCTGAAGGCCATAAACTTTAACACCGGCTTTAAATGTTAATACAGCTAAGACAAATCTGGCACCGTCATTGAGCTTTCTTATGAGGGACTGCTTGGCAAATTAGCTTAACCTTTCAGTTTTAGCACTTGTTTGAGCAGGTTACACTAATGACTGTCCCATTTAGATGTAATCCAGAACTGTATTCGCATACCAACAAGCATATATATATATATATGCACGTTTTTCATGTGGTAATGAACAAATGCTTTTTGTCTTGACACCCAGCTGGTTTCGAAATTGTGGCAGGTTTTTGAAAAGGTTTTAAACACTTAAGGATTTTGCAACCAAAGACTTAAGTAACCGACTGTATTTTAACAAGACCGACAGTCTGACCGATATCCAATTACACCCTGAAATTCTAACGTTATGTTTGGAACAAACATAATGACGTTTATGCTATTTGTAGAGCCTTACTAGTGCTGGAACCAAAGATGTTGAGTTTGTCCTAAGGGTGGCGCTACAGGAGATGCTGTAGAGCCGTTAAAACCAGAAAGGTTCACCGTCTGTCAGCAGGAATATAATGATGATGGTGCTATGAAGGATCGGGGGCGGGGTCAATAAAAACATGGATTCATCAGCTAATTTCATGGAAATCCAGTTTTCAAAATTTAATGGAATATTCCAATGAAATTCAACTTGTCATGGAAAGAGTTGGTCAAGGATCAGTTTTGACCAGACGGTGGTACTTGAGGAAGGATTCAATATTACAGCATGTTGGGCACAATGCAAAAGTAACTTTTATAAATAGATTTGTTTTTAATTGGCATGTATGACTATATAGCGTCATGTATGAATGAATTTGGAGGTTAAATACAATACCTAAACGAACTAAAATAAAATATATAACAAAACTAAAACTAAACTGCCATATCATCATCATAGTTTACCAATCTAGGTTTTCGATTTTTCGATTTTTATTAGTATATTTTGTGCACATGGAGATTTCACAAGTGTCATGGTTAGGTGGCATTCATCAAGCTCAAATAATAATAATAATAATAATAATAATAAAAACAGGAAACCACACAGAAAAAAAGTAATTTTCTTGCACAATGAATTCCTCACTTTCTTTGTTTTAAAAAGTACCACCCTTTGTAAATCTTGCCTTTGCTTACCTCCAGCAGTTTACCGTCTCAGCTTGGTGCAGTGATGTACGGGTGTACCACAGGGCGCTGTGACGTCACTGCTGGATTGCAGGTGCAACAAAGCACGCCTCTCATCATAAGTGAGACAGGCTCGAAACTTTCCACCAGAGAGGGCAGTAAAACACTGCATCTCAGCCTGGTGTGAAGTGACTCTTTAAAAACTAGCAAAATGTGTTATTAAGGTTTTTGTTTGAAACGTCTTAAGTTGAATACTCACTAGTGGGCTGCATTTGATTGCAATGAACATACATTGATTTATTTTAGTGAAATTTTGAATATAGTTCTTTATATCATGAATTCTATTATTATCGGGAAATATTCCTATTGTTATCATGATATTGATTTAAGTTACATTAGCCTATTAGCCCCAGGGTGTCAGTACCAAATGTCATCACCAAATGTCTGACATCACCATCCTTAGGCTTTGCCGATAATTAACCAAAATAAAAATTACAGATTGGGTGTTTAAATGATGGACGACAAAGACGGAATTTTTCCTCATGGGAACAGGACAACAGGTCAGGTAATGCATCACTGGACAG
Organism: Protonibea diacanthus; assembly: GCA_028641955.1. Lineage (NCBI taxonomy): Eukaryota > Metazoa > Chordata > Actinopteri > Sciaenidae > Protonibea > Protonibea diacanthus. Next base: position 16,306,170 of record CM053990.1, read on the forward strand.
TTGTAAATTGCTTTTATTGGTCTTGCCTGGGTCTTAGGGTTAGACTGAGGTTATTCAAGGCTCAAACATCTCCAGACACACTTATATTCACCCACGAGATATACGCGCACAAGCTCTTTGTCACTTCTTATGCACACACACACCTACACTTACACACACACACATACACAGGCTCTATCTTTTTGTCTGCAGGGTTAATCTGAGGGCCAGATCAAAGGGTCAGGTCCAGGAGATAAACTCCGGCCCTGGAGGTTCCAACCCCCTTCTCTTGTATATCTGCTAATCATTAAGCTCAAGGTGATTCATGGCAGCTCACCGAGTAGCCCCAGAGGATTCTGGGCAAGATAGAAGAGGATTTGTCCGAGCCGTTGCTGTCGACCCCGCTGCCACTCATGCTGATGTTACTCTGTCGCTCGGCTTTGAGCCTCTGCATGCTCTGAACCAGACATGAGAGCCACTCAAGACACCCCTAGAGATAAAAGACCCTTCACCCCTGACAGGATGGGATCTTGCTGAAAACACATCATGCAAATTATACCCTCTGCCTGCTTTGTATGAGGGATATCCACGAAGGAATCCTTTTGAAAAGGCCAAATATTCTGCCGGTTGAATGTCTGGAGGGTTTATCAAGCAGAAAATTTTCAATGGGAAGAAAAAGGCCGTGCTTGTTGCTGCTTGATTTGGAATAGACTTCTAACAATGTAGACAGGGGCGGATGAATGGGTACATGTGTCATCGCTGCTGACACGCTAAATGAAGGGTATCAAAGCATGGAGGCTTGGCATGGAGGAAAGGCCAGAATGAGCGAGAGAAGAGAAGAAAGAGGCAAAAGGAGAAGCGTAGGAGAGATAAGTGCATTAAAAAGAGAGTAGTAAAGATTGAAGAAAAGAATGAAAAAGGCACTTCTCAGAGGCACCGGCAGCTGGGCAGCCTTTCAACAGGCCAAAAGAAAAAAAAAAAAGTATAATTTCCATTATTGTTTTTTGAAAGAGGTTTCGCCTCTGTATGTTTTTTTCATCACTGTGACAACCATGTGCGGCAGGCGGGGGTCGGCCTGCGGCTAATTGGGATCCCAACCTTCTTCACACGAGTTGAGAGGGCTCTCACCTCAGTGCTTTGACACCTTTAGAAAGAGACAGGTGACGCCAAGGTGCCCCCCACCCAAGAAGAGAAAAAGGGGAGAGGGGGGGGTGCACCTCAGGGCGAGCTTTGGCGCCGTGACTCAAGTTCGCCTCTGTGTTTGAATGAATGTTGCTTTACCAGTGTTTCGATATGTGTGTATTTGTCGGCCTGTATTCATGCATATACATGTGGAAGCCTGCACACTTCGAACACAGGGAGGTGAGCGTGTGTTCTCTGTGTCCGACTGTGTGTTGCTCATTCCAGGTATTCAGCAGGGTGTGTAACAGGGTGTGACCGCTGCATGAAACACTGACAACAATGACAAACTGTTTTGCAAAATGTCTTAGAGGTCAATTATAATTCCTTTTAAATATGGTTTGGGGAAATACACAAAATGTCCTTGACACATGAATACAGGACACACCTGACTAGTGGAAACTTACAAAGACAAACCATACACGATTGCACTGATCAACTTCAGTGACTCTTTAGTCTTTGGCAATCATGACATACAGACTTGTATCATAACACACCAAATGACTGGTCAGTGAAGCTCAGGCAATAGATGAAGCCACAGATTCTACAAGAATGCCAGTTGTCGTCAATTGACAAAACATGGACAACTGCCAGCAGCTAGCACTTTTGTACGTTTGTAATGCAGGACAATAAGCACTGAAAGAGAGCAATTTTCATTTATATACACATGCATGTATGCACATATGGTACATGTGAAAACAGTCACAGATCTATCCCAACAAGCTAACATCAGCTAATATTACCAGTAACATAAATTAACTTTGTGGTTGCTATCTGACTGGTTGATTGTTGATTGTAGTCCATCCTTTTTTTAGTACAGTCATTTTTTTTCTCCATTTTAGTTATTGTGTGCACTTATCATTCAATTTTTTCTGTCCATTTATTTTATCTCCCTTGGGCGACTAAATGTACAAGAAACACCGTCACCAAAGTCAGTCACAAATATCAAATATCGTTGAAAAAGTCTTTAGAACGACTGGGAGCACCTGGATAAATTTGAATATTTACATATCACACAGTAGATTTGATCTGCAGACTGTCAATACAAACTGACCCAGACTGGAACAGACCCTGTATGACTTGGTGATGTGTTGTCACACCCAAATCATATACTTGACTCCACACTCTAACACACTTTTACACTAACTGTACACCAAACACAGTCATCAATACTCAAAAGCAAAACCAAAAAAATACATTAAAATATGTAGGATTAAAAACTAGGGAGTTGATAACTTTGCTTACAGCCAAATGTCACACAATTACAACAACACAAGACATAGCACCCAGCTAAAATTACTTAGTAGTCTAACAGCAAGAAACCCAGCTCTGCTTTCAGCCTTTTATTTCACGAAGCTCTGACCAACGACTAAAAGTCAATCTCATATTAATTTTGTCTGACCATCTTGCTCAATCACCCGCTTCTCCATCAGTGTCCTCTTTGGTCTTTTCAATTCTGTCATTATGTCCATATAGTAGAAGCTGCTGAGCCCAGTTACATAGCCCACTTGTCCAACTCAGGGTCTGGCACGACAACTGCTCTGACCCCTGTCAGCATTCCCCAACACCCCGGGCATGAAAACCTCCTCTTCCTCCTCTCTGGACTTGTTTAGCCCGGCTTACACACTGAGCTAACATTAGCTAACAGCAGCTATAATTTGCAGTAGTTTACAATTTACGCTGACCTCAGTACAATGGAGCTTTTTCCAGGACAGGGTTACTGAAAATCTTGATTATATATTTATTCTTCAATCTGTTGTAATTTATTAGGTAATTTACATGAGTCTGAAGTCTTTCTTTATTTGAATGTGATATTGACAACATGAATAAAATATATTACAGAAAGTCCTTCACGTTCATATTAAATTCCACTCTCAAAAGAAAAAGATTCATTACTATTATGATTATTTACTCAGTCTGGTCCCCTCGTCTTGAAATCATTTTCATGACAGAAGAGGGACAATATTTAAGATTCACCTCTTCCAAGTGGAATATTGTCAAAAAGCTGAGGACCATTTACAGATTACATCTATCAGCATTTGGTTGGTGTTCATTTCAAACTGTGGGTGTGACCCTAAATCCACTCGGGCTGGTCTGAGCCACACAGATCCACTGACGCCACTATCCTCAGCCAGCTGATTTCCTGAAACATCAGAGGCCAGGAGTCAGATGGCAACAGATGGGGACATGGAGATAAATGTGGAAGCTTTGCAGTTGCATCACCGGTCTCCCTGGCAACCAATGTCATCCATTAGCGAAATGGCTCTGGTTAGACAACATGCTGAGATTGTCTATTTGACAGAAATTTTATGAAATTTATCATTGATGAACAGATTTCTTTTCCAAATCATTGCAGAAATGATGAAATACACTGATGTGGTCCAATTGTAAGAACGGCAAAACAATAAAGAGAGCAACTAGTCAGCATCATACCATCATCAAGTCTAATATTTCCAAGTTCTATATCCTTTTACCTCTTGGCCAACTTCTGAAGGAAATCTCTTTAGCTGCTAAACGCTCCACTCTTGTATGTTCACCAGTAACTTTCTGTCTGTCATTTGGTGCTGAACAGACTGTAGCTTTAAGAATCCATAGTCAACACCTGATTCAAGCAACTGAAGAACTGAGATGAAGAAAGGATTTAAAAAAAGAACTAGGTGTTTCACATTTTGTGCATTTTGTGTCTGATAAGAATGACATGTTAATATAACTGTTTTTTGTACCAGGCTGTAAACATGTTTATTTCTGCTGGGAAGATGGACATTTTAATATGAGGACTTATGGAGACTGACTTGTTCTGTAGCCAGCCTCAAGTGGTCATTTGAGGAACTGCAGTTTTTGGCACTTCTGCATTGACGTCATCAACCACGGAGGTTGCCTCAGAAAATGTGAAACAACTCTATGAGATATTTATTTGTACTGTCTTAACTTGAGTTAAAGACAGTTGTAATATTTATTATTTATTTATTAATTCAGCATATTCATCTTGCATTACTTGATTACAAATTAAAAATACAAAACGCTTCTATATTACTTTTAAAATGAAATGTTTCCTGTTCAGATGCCTGGATGCTCCTGCAGGTTTCCACCGTGGGTTCTTACTGTGAGATTATATTATGGTGTTGAGAGATGAAAACATTTATTATTCCTCATGTGCCCTTCTGTTTCCCTCAACATGTAACCAGTTATTTTGTGGTTTGAGTGGCAGGTAAAGCGATGAAATTGGCAGATAAGGTTTGGTATCCAGCAAACAGCTGATAACAGCAGACTTCCCGAGCAGCTAATACAGGAGGGTTAAAATCCAATCAGAGTGTGCACACTAAAAGGTGAAAATATTCCACCGGTGTTACATAATAGAGTTTTTATCATTATATTATGTCATAGATCAACCATCTTTGTGGGTAAACAACACCTGTTTTAAAAGCAAACAACAACCGCTTTGAGATCACACAGCGGGTGATGTGTGATCATCTCAGCCTGCTCTCAGTGTTTATGGCCTTACAGCATTGTTAAAGCCACTAAACGGCATGAGCACGATGGAAAAAAATATTATTGGCATGAAAGCAGCGTTGGATTTATCTCCACATGGACCAAATGAGAGAGTGAGAACTGTAATGGGCTTCATCTGGATCCAAAGCTGTTAAATCTGGCACCTACATTTTAATTTCCAGAGTCTACTGGCAGTAACAGACACCAGCACATGTGAAATGCAATTATGTGTAGACATGCTAGCTTACGAGATCATCTCACAGTTAGCCGTAGGTGCAGCAAGAACTCTGCATTTGACCTTTAATAAATTGTACTTTAAATACTATTTTTTTAGCAATATTTGAATATTTATTCGAAGTAAATAAGTTATTTTAATTGATGTAACATGAACATGCTTTGCTCAACAAAAAGTACGGCGAGTGACGTAAGTGACCACACAAGAGCAACAAACCAAAGACTATCTATGAGGATTTTGAGACAGGTGAAGTTCACACACACGCAAAAAAGACTAATTGGTGCCAAACTCTCTTTTTCCGGATCCACACTCTGATGTGTAAAAATAAATCCGACCCCGTGGGTAAAGAAGACTTTTACAATGCAGAACATCTCAGCCTGGCTTTGCCCTGATGCCACATAAGTCGTGACCTGTCAGCTCAATGATCCTCAGGCATCCTGAGATGTGTCAAGCCTCACACAAACAGATGACACACACCTGCGGGGAGGAATAACCCCTCCTCAAGAAATACTCTCCAATGTTGTATTAATGTTAATAAAATACGTCTGTATTCCTTCGTAAAAGAAATAAAATCTGCATCCATTGTACATGCTCTTCTGTGTTTTTCTGGCTACCTTAACGCTCTCCTTTTTGCTCTGTTTTACTCTACATTAACTCCTGAGAAAAAAATTGGCTATATATCACCTACTGATTATGCGGTAACGACACTTCACAACATTTTTGATGGCTCACAGTTTAATATTTGATATACATAACATATGAAAATCAAAAATTCTAGCAGTACTCGCAGAGGCTGAGCTTTACTGACTTTTAGTCCCTTAATATGGTTAAAGCTCCAAAAACACTCCCACAATGGAACTTGATAGTGTCTGTCATTGGCTCCTGCATGGCTGGTAATGGCTTACATCTCTCAAACTCCCAAAAAATTAGTGTCAATCAATCAAATCAGCACCTCAAAAAAATGATCAAAACTACCCCTACCATCCCCTACTTCTTGATTCATACACATGTCACACACATATCTCATCCCAGTCAGACAGACGTGCACCATGAAGTAAGAAAACACCCCCGAAGACAGATTATGTCTGAGAAAATCTACCCAGGAAGATAGACAGGTGGAGCCAACCTGGTGGTCTTCAGCCAGGATGGAGGCTGAGTCAGAAAGACTTTGGTCTGGGGGTTGCATTTCTTGATGCATATGTGTGCGTGTTTTAACACAGAGTTGAGTCTGCATGTCTATGTTGTGTCTTTTTTGTGCTTGCTCAGGCCACACATGTATGTCTTTGTTTGCGTGCTTGGGGTGTCAGGGTCTTGATGCTTTAAGCCTTTTCCCTTAATACCTTTAGGAAGACAGGACCTGAGGCCTCTCTCCCTCTCTTTCTCTCTCCCTCCCTCCCTCTCTCTCTCTCACACACTCACACACACACACACACACACACAAACATACATAGTGTGTGTGCAAAGCTCAGACAGCAGGCCAGGGTGTCATCTATTCCTCCTCTCAGTTCAAAGTCCAGCAGAACAATAAAACACAATTAGGAGCTTACAGAGGGGATCTGGGCCTTTCACTGCTGGGTTAACAGATACTGATGGAGCCGCACACGAAACATCTTTGTGTATGTGTGTACTTCTGTCTATTAATGTCTGCCTCTAGTCTTTCTCATCTGTCTCTTTTCTGTCATTCTGTCCTCATTTCTGCTCTTGCTTTCTATTCCCGACCAAAGGAAGGTGTTTGGAAAAGGAAATAATGACTATTAGAGACGACTTCATCAGAGCTAATGGAAGTGTTGTAATTGTGTGGAGTGGCAGGGTTTAGCAGTCCCACTCACTGGTTCCCATTAAGATGATTACTTTTAGGAAAACTTGGTGGTCCAGGAGGAAACGGGTTGGATTTGATGAGTCAGTGTGTAAATATAAATGATATAATGCATTCAGTATATTTGTGGAAGGATGTATTAAATGTGGAAAAAAGCAATGAAAAACTTTATTAAATTCAGTCATGCCTTCATGCACACTGAAGCCAGGGCTGCAGCTAATTATTATTATTGATTAGTTGTTGCTCAACTATTTTTTTTAAATTAACCAATGATGTTTCTTTGTCTATAAAATGAAATTAAAAAGATTCTAACAGTTCAAAACCTCAAAATAGAAACAGCAAATCCTCCATCTGAGAAGCTGGAACCAGTTAATATTTGGTATTTGTGCTTGATAAATGTCTTAACCCAATATCAGAATTGTTGTTGATTAACTCACTGTCAATCAACTAATGGATGAACCATTTCAGGAAAAACTAACTCATTTTTTATATGACTAAAATCTGTGTAACCTATATACAGTAATGCACATACAATATATAACTTATACATACCCTCCACACACAGTATAAATACTGTACACTCAAACACAACTGAAGACACACACATACAGAAACACACATCCTTATCGCCTCCACCCATTAAGCATATTGTCCATGGTGTCCCCTCTGTCTGCATCCCGGTCATTGTGTGTGTCCAGTGTAACTGGAGACCAGTCTAGACTGGCTGGCTACTGGCTCTAATCCTCAGAAACATGCAGCTGAATCAATCTGAAACCAGAGAGCTGCAGCCGTCGCCCCTGTTAGCAGCCCGACAACACAAACACTCATTCATTAAACACAAACATACAAATAACAGACATTTACCAATAGACAGGAGCTCATGCTGCTGCCCTAATTCTAGCCTGATGTATTCTTGGTGAGCTGTGGTAGTTATATTAATACAGCAGTAGAAATAGTGATTGTAGTAGATTGTATCACTTATCCAGCATTTAATGAGTTCCCAAAATTCACTGGGTCCAGTTTCTCGTGTGTTTCATGTCGCTGTAAATTGAATGTGTTCCAGCTTCGGACTGTTCTCCGGAAAATTTAGGTATAATGCATACCAAGTGCACCATCTTTGTTTAGCATGTTAGGATGCTAACATTTGTTAATTAACTCTAAACACATAGTATAGTTTTCAGGTATTTTGTCATAAATAGGTTTTAGATCTGATAACGGCCCGAGATGAAAAGTTACTCATCTTGAGGGGAACATGAATGTAGGTAGCAAATTTGACAGAAATCAATCAAATGGTTGCAGAAACAATTCACTTCTTATTTTAGCGTGTTAGCATGCTAACTTCTGCTAATGAACAAAAAACACAACACACTGCTAAGGTTAATTTTAACATTTTGTATTAGAAAAAACAATAATATTTTAATAATAGTGTTAGATGAGAAGTCAGGAAAATTATTACAATAAATCCTGAATCCACTGATCCTTAATTCGTGTCACCACATGAATGTCTCTACCAAATTTTATGGCGATCCACTGGTTGAAACAATTCACATAAATCCATATGTCATAGTAACCGCAAACCTCATAGCAGATAGTAGCACTAGAGAAAAGGAGACCACAAAAGTTATTACTGTAGGCTTTACTCTCTGGGGACCATGAATGTCTATCCCTGTAATAGCTGTGATATTCTGACAGACTGACATTGCCTGTTTTAAGGTTTGTGGTTTAGATGACACCACGTGAGTGCTCTTTGCTCTTTTTTTAAAATTTATTTAATTATTTTGATTCTCAGCTTTAAAATTACTGCATGTCTACATGAAAATGCATCTGAAATATAAACAGGACAGAGGAATGTGTCACTGGAAAAAGTATATCCTAGTCCAGGTAGAGAAATGAGCGTCTAGCAGATGTCTCGTGACAGGAACTTATTACAACTGACTTTGCCACTTCAAAGCGGTAACTCGCTTCACACACATTCATGAAACGCAATCAGTGCAGCAGAATGTGTCGTCGTGAGAAAATCAAACTGATCGAAGACTAAAAATGTTGATGAGCAGAAACATATGGTGAGGAGGCCACAGATGACCAGAGAGAATGTCAGCGATGTCTAGACCTTGTGGAGCATTTTTTTTTTTTCCACAAACCTCAGATCATCTTTACGTACGTGTTCTGGTTCATTCTACGGCATGACACTGAGGAATGACAGGAGGAGAGGAGGGCAGGAATGAAGTGGGCTGTATGGTATGGTATGAAATGACTCTTCATCTTAGCCATGTAACATGTGTGTCATTTGTCTAGTGGTTTCTCTCTCTCTCCCCCTCTGTTGTGGCTCTGAATCGCTGTCTAAAGATGAATCTGTATCTGGGGAAGATCATTAGTCTGTAACCAAAACCTCAGAGCCACAGACCTGCTGCTGCATAGAAAGAAAGGTTACTGTACGACAAGAAGACTTATTTCTTTTCTAGAAAATGGAGACAAAGAAGATTAAGAATGTGTATAATTTAGACATGTTTTTGTAATAAAACATTTGATGTTGCAAAATAAAAGATAGAAATTAAACATACTAGACTCAGCTCAGTTATAGTTAATGTTTCAAAGTTTAAAGTTTCCACTGGATATATCAAACGTAATTACAGGGAATATATATATATATATATATATATATATATATATATATGCACACATGCACACAAAGTGCTCATGGCAATGGGGGGGCTGCAATAAAAAAAAAAAAGGGCATGCTGGATTTCAGTTTTTCACTCAATTGAAGTGTAATATACTGTGACTTACTGTGAAGTCCAAAATGTACAAAATGGCGCAGAATCAAACTGAAAAAAACATTTATCATTATATCTCATTTGAATTTAAAGGGGCCCTGTGCAGATTTCACACCACTAGGAGCACTATAGAGCGGCATACACAGGGACATAAATGTATTGTAAACATGTGGGGGATGCAAAATACGACAGTTGTGAAAAGTGTGCAAAGAAACATAAAAATGCAGCATCAAAAGCAAGGAAGAGGACGACTGCTAGCTACCAAACATGAATGTAAACAAAAAAAGTCAGCCTGAGGACTTTTTGTGACTCTTTAAATTAAATTACTGAAGCTATGGCTCCAAATATAAACTGATCTGACGGCAATAGAAGCAGCACAGACTCATTGGTCAGTGCCCTCTAAATCACTGTTTCAAAAATAAAACTGTTTTTTTTTCATCATTCACCACTATGGTTAAGATTTGGTTTGGTTTAGGCACAAAAATTACTTGGTTAGAAAAAGATAGTGGTTTGCATGACAATTCTTAGTTAAGGTTGGAGAATGATCGGTCATGGTTACAAGAAACCGCTGTTCACTGTTGGTAGGAAATGTGAAGTGACATTTTGTTGACCTATCCAACCACCCAGAGAACCTGAAAGAGGTCTCTTGTCACAAACTGCACATGAATGTTGAATGATGTTACCTTGTCAGATAGTTTTATTTGGATCATTTTGGGGGGAAAAAAATCTGTCTAGTGCGTTGTAATAAAAAGCAGAGACAAGAGAAAAGTCAGAGGAGTCACGTTGGTTTCCCCTATTATATTAATCATAATGAGATTTGTCTTGAGAGCTGGTCAGTCTGCATTTTTTTTACACAGCCACCTGTCTGTGCCCATGAAGACAGGCGGAAAATAAACAGTGAATCAGGACACAGCTGGAACTATAATCTCCTGGATCAGCCAGAAAACAGATTGATCAGGATCAGGAGTCATGCTTCACCACTACACCCGCTATGAGATCCAGACCCTCACTCATTTGTGCTCATGATTTGTTTATTTGTTACCAGGCATAATGTAAACAAGCGCCGTGGACAGACTGAGGATGTTTTTGTGTTGTGACAAAAGAGGTTTGTCTAGAGACCAAATCATAGACAGAGATCCTCTCGAAGGCTCTGAAACACTGAACAGAAAATGTACATCTGAACTCTGAAGCATTTCCAAATGGCAAAAAAACAAAAAACAAAGTCTGGTTTTCATACATTTAATGAATACTTGTGTAATGTAATTTGTGACTTTACTTTAAAACAAGTCAAAACAAGTTTTGACTGATTCATTATCAAGTATACATTTAATTGGTGATTTGTGTTTGCTTATTATATATTTATATATACTATATTTTCACTTTTCACTAAGCAACCTCCAGAGTGAAGTGAAGCCATTGCGCAAGTGTAAAAAACCTGCAGTTCTCCAAACGTCCACTTGAGGTTGGCTGCAGAACAAGTCAATCTCTATGAGCCCCCATATTAAAATGTCCAACCTGTGTACAAGCCTGGTACAAAAAATTGGTCTCTCTAGCTAATTTCACCATTCATGACCTGAATTTCTATAAAACTCACCCCTTCATGTTATAATAATAAGCCTTAAAGTTATGCATAATTAATAGTGTGGACGCTTTGATTGTCAGATACTCTTACAGGTGGCTTGTTTGAGCAATCCTTCAGCCTATCTCAGGTCAACAGATGATCCACGTCTTTGCTGATTTTTAGATAAGCCGGGAGGCGACAGAGGCACAACTGTCAGAAACCTATGGGTGATATCTTGGATACGACATCCATGTTTATACCGTCTATACTGTTTATACTGTTAATGCTTTGGAACACATTGCAAGTAAAATAGTAAAACTATATAATACTCTCTTTTTGTGGCTGGTAGCTGCAGCACATCTCTACAGATTCTTGAAATCAATTAGCGTCTTTCCTAGGATTTCTCATCATACTGTAAATGAAGTTTGATTTTAAACATATGAACTCATGTTTATTCTAACCCTGATGTTAATATTTAATATCTATAGATATATTTATAGTACACTATGGAGTGGTTGTAGAACAACAAATCCTCTTGAAAGTTTAATACTACATCTAAGATGTAAATAAACCCAACAGAAACACCTAATCTTCTGATTTTATCATATTTGCGGGTTTTAACAGGTGTGAGTGGTTACATGGTTATCATTATCATTGTGTGCAGTGGTAGGAAAAGAAACTGACTCATGGGGCCATTTAGAGGTGATATTTTGATGATTTGAGGAATGGGAGCTGACCTTAGACGCTTAGTAATAATGGACTGTCTTTACATGTGAGGCTCCACCTGTTGCATGCCGCTCTGCAGTGAGCTCTGATTCAGGATTTAGGTTTGCATATTATAATAAGCCACTTATCCGGTAGTGCTTGCATAGTTTCTGTTAATAGATTCTACTCTCGCTTGGTTCACTTAATCTAAACACTACAGTACACTGTAGTTTAAAAGTGCATCCAGTTATATTTCTGTCATAGCGTAACCTTCCTCTTAGAAATATTGTTTATTGCAACAGTTTTGAAGCTTAATACAGACAAAAGTGTACACTATAAACCACAGTATTTCCTTTTCCTATTAACTTTTCCCAAACTGCTTTTGTTGCCAAAACCTAACCACTGAAGGGGGTCTGGATTTAAACCCTTAAAGTCTTTGAGGCTTTGTACACCCTCCATCCACCCTGATCACCTCCCTGTGACTCCAGTGTGGTACATAAATATTGCTCTTCATTCACTCAAAAAAATGTGTCCTCCAGCCTGTGGTTGTGTTTGTCACCACAATGTAATTGGGAAGTTAGTCTAGTATTATTTAAACTGACTTTCCAGGAGACAGGGTTTGCTTTGCTTCCCCAAACTGACAGTTTGTGTCAGTTGGAGAAGGCGTCCTTCTTTCAGTGCCTACAATATTCTTTACGCAAATGTGCACAGATGTACACAGACCAGAGTCCTGGGATCCTGCAGGTATCTTACCTGTAGTAGTTTATTCAAGAACTAATCCCCGTTTTCTTTGTCCTGTGCACGCACACCAGGATGCACATGGAGGCAATGCAATACACATTCCTGATGATGATTCCTGATTTCAAACTATCTGGAGCACGCAGAGTTTTCCTAGTGGAGATGATGCAATGCAAAATATACATTTTGAAATAACCCCAGCCTGGCCTTAAATAAAAATAACAAAGTGCTGTAGACAAGTGGACTGCTGGCCCACTGCAGTCTTGCATTATTGTTCGCTTATCTCTTTTCACATTATTCGTTTGGCACCGTTACCAGTCAATCATCCCTGAAGGCACAGGCAGCGTGGAACACGAAGAGCGGCCCGTTGATCTCACAGATGCCAGTTCAGCGTTTTTTTTAGATGAAACAGCGCAAAGAGAAGGCAGTAGAGCTCAAATAAACAAGGATTGGTTTGTAGCTGGCTAATTATCTACATCAGGTGCCTTTTGTTGCCTTTTCAATGAACTCATCAGTACCTCACCTCTCATAACCGACCAACAACAGCATAGATGGAGCAGAACAGTACAAAAACACTGGCATGCTACAGTAAACTTTGAAGTCATGTGCTAGGCATGAATACTGTAGGTATAATTATTTACTAGTTAGTATGTAACATTAACACATTAGACTGCCCCTTTTTACAGGCTGCTGTAATGCATCAACAAATGCAGAGAAGACTGCAAGCTCGTAAATTTGTATGTAAACAATATAGGATTTAAAGTGTTCCCTAAAATTGGCTTTTTTTTTCACGTTTTATGAGGAAGGAAGTGCATTCAACATGTTTGTTAGGCATCAAGGATACACACAATTCATCTTGGTAAGTAACAACACCACAACTTTTGTTTGTTGACAAGAAAACTCACCAGGACACAGTTTTTCATTTTGGGTGTGACATTATTACCCCTCTGCAATGGAAATTTAACTCCTGCTGGTTTTAGTGGCATTCTCTGACCACTGATTCAAACACCACGTTAAGCTCTTTCTGCAGCTCCCACCCAGAGAGCAGAGAAAACCCCAACACGCTACACCCAGTTTGATTTCCCTCGTCACATTATGGCCTCGGAGGATTGAGTTGTGTTTACACTATGACACCCTCCCATTTCCCCCCCTCTCGTGTCAGCCGGCCATCCCTGCCTGTTTTAGCTGAGGACAGCTTGTTTTTCACTGTATATCCTATGCCAGCAATGTGGCTCCATCTCTTTCTCCGAGCGGAGATGAAAGCGTCAGGGTCAGATGTGTATATTTGACCGAGAGGACGACCACTCAGAGCCAGTCAAGATAAAAAAAACACTGCCTTCCTCCCTCTGCCCTCCCTACTCTCCTTCCTCCAGCCCTCCATCTATCCATTCATCCTCGTCTCATTTCCTCAAACCCTTCTGTGCTCCCTACACGTTTCAGGTCAAGTCAGTTCAATTCATCAAATATAGTTTATGGTCATTCAGTCATTTTAGAGCATCTAAATACAATGAACAATTAAAACAAGCAATCTAAGAGGGTGGGGGACTGGTTCCCGTTTTCTCCATCAGCAGTATGCCATTATTATGTTCAAAGTTTTGAAAACATTTGCAACTAGCTTGAATTTTCAGTCTTATTCCTTTATGTTCACATCAGAACAACTTAAAAGTGGATACATTTATATGCTGTGACAAAATATGTCCTTTACATAGTTTTTCTGATTGACAGATGCAAATACGTCTTGCTGTAACATCCTGTTCATATCACCAACATAATATGGGACCACATTAAACCTAGTGCAACAAATCTAAAGGCGCGCTGACCACTGTGGAACAACATTTTAATGAGTGGGTTCCTGTTTTGTCTACAGAGATGATGTGAATGCAAACACAGGTCATTACCGCAACGTAAATAATGTTGACAATAACACTGATAGTAAATGGTCCAATCCAACAAAAGGCATGAAAGAAGAGGGGGAAAAAAATCAACTTTGAGTGTGTTTAATGAGGAAGGAATCACATTCAACACAAAAAGTCTGCACAGAATGTGAGAAACTCTTAATGCAAAAACAATTTATTTGCTGAAGAATATTTATTCATAGGTGCTCAGACTTCTTAATATTAAGTTTATTATTAATTTCTGGTGGTTGGTGGTAATTAGGTTATCTGCACTTATCTTATTGTTACTTATTGTATTACAATAAATATGATAATAGGGAAAGGATAGGGGTGACCATTGTCTTGTCTGCACATATACATGTATTCATTGAAAATGCATATGTTCTGGCCACCCGTTCACATAAAAAGTGTTTTGGAGACAGTGAAGTCATCATCTCAATTCACACATGCCTGCTGTGTCATTAGGATGTACCTGAAACAACGGCAACATTGGCAAGTGGTTTATTTAAATTTGGTCATAGGCTCTGTATCAGAATGGTGTTAAATAAATGAAGATGTTAAATAACTATTAATTAATAAACATGCAACAATAAACCTGCTACAGTAGGTTTGTGTTTTTAGGTTACCAAATGTACACTGTGCTCAGAATGTTCTCATCTATGTACAAGAACATATTTTCATAGTCCTATACATCATCCAATATGCGTAGACAAGACCTTAATCTACTACTGCTGCTGCAGGGAGACTGTGTGTGAGCCAGAGTGTGTGTCAAGTGCCTCCAACAGGTGTCAGAAATCAGCTGCTAATGGCTGAAGGTGTTCCAGATCAGCTGCGGGTTACGCAGGAAGCAGCAGAGGACAGAACGGCAGCTGCTGCTGACGAAGGTCCTGACAGAGATCAGCTCGCAGCTGCCGCAGAAACTGATTCGAAAAGGATTCAGTGAAGACGGCACTCCAGTCTGTCACTCGTACGGCATAACTGTGAGAGCTCATAAATCACACATGCACACAGCCTCTTCTGTCCATGACTTACTGCAGTTTAAAGAGTGTCTGTCAAGTGACTGTGGCCCTCTCACCACACACACACACACACACACACACACACACACACACACATTTATATGTACACGCAATGAGTTGGAAATGTTTACAGTATGTACACAAACCCACACACAAACACACTATGTGCAAACTGTGTGCACAACACACACTCCTCTGCTTAAGATACACACACTTGCACACACTATACAGCAGAGGTCTGGGTCAAGTACTGTATATGAAACAAACACTTCAACTAAGAATGGACTGATAAGAGCTGCATGAAGCTCAGTCAGACTCAGATTGTCTGTGTGTGTGTGTCTGTGTGTCTATGTGTGTATGTGTGTGTGTGTGTGCGTGCCTGTGTGTGCTTTATTAAGCAGATACCTGATATCTCTGTGGCACAATTCTGTCATAACACATCACAAACCATTGTTTCATAAATGTTGAATAGTAGATTGAATATAAGATGAGCCCACACCCATTTTACAACACAAGCTTTTAAATGGAGACTTTTTGAAGGTAAGACATAAATACAGGCAGATAAACCCAGTAAACATAAAAAATGACAGAAATCTCTAAAGATCAAAAGCAGCATTTTCAAATCAAGGAAACTGTCACAGCAGAATTTACCCCAACAAATATTTGCAGAAAGTAAAATTAACTTGAATAAAACTGAATCGATAAAGGCAGTGAAGTAAATCTGCACAGTATGCTGCCTTGAGTTTGACCTGGGTGAACTTTGCGATTGGTTGACCTTGGAGTCAATAATGTTCTTGTATAATAATGTTCTTGTATACAATATTTATTTGGTAAAATAAAAACCATTGTTCTTAGCTTCAAGAAAATTACCATTTTATTTTGATTAAACCACTGATAGAAGTTTGTTAAAATGACAACAAGCACCTTTGTTGCCATATGGCAAGTCATTTTGGGGTTTAAGTGAAAGAAAGAAAATGCAGATTATGTAACTGGCTCACAAACGAAAGACCTAGACTTAGAGCCAAACATGCTTTCATGCTAGCTGCTCTGTGATTTTTTTTTTTTTTTTTTTTTTGGTACAGCATTGCTTCGAGATTAATGCTAATGTGCAGAGTTTTGATTAATCTTTATATTATTAATTTAATGTTTCGAAAGGTCACTGGCTCACCACAAGTATTACAATTCATCCTTAGGGAAACATGAATGCACCAAATTTCATGGCAAACCATCCCAATAGTTGTCAAGATATTTCACTCAAAGTGACAAATATCAACCTCATGGTGGCGCTAGAAGAAAAGTCTGGTTATTACCAAAGTCGTTAGGATTCATCCTCTGGACACCATTAATACCTGTGCTAAATTTCACGGCAATCCATCCTGTGGTTGAGATATATCAGTCTAGACTGAAATAAAGATTGCCACCTCCGGAGCCATGCTGCTAGCATAGCTAAAACAGCTTCAAAGTTGAATTTTAATGCTAGTTTTTCTAGCACAGATACATTTCCAGATTTCAGCTTTGAAAAATAAAAACTCAAAATAACGAGACCTCAACATACTCCGCGTAACCGGAGATCAGCCAAAGACCAACAGGAAGAAAGAGTGTGAGGGTCCAAAGAGAGAGAAAACTAGAGGAGCCTCTGATTCAGCGACTCCAAATCAGGGTCCCCCCTAATCACACACCAGACCCATCTTGTTGGGAAATTGTTTGTAATTAATGCTCAATTAAACTTGACATGGTCGCCCCAAATCCCCAGTAAGGTAACAGATTAGTCTGCACAGCTGGTCCACATTGGCTGTGCTGAGGCGGCCTCTAGAGTTACCTTGTTAAGGTACATTCCCTTCCTCAATGATAGTATTTATAAGATTTGTTTCATCCCTCTCGGCCGCTGACAGACCCACGGAGAGTCCGAGAGAGAGAGAGAGGAGTAGGAAGCTTTCAAGACAAACTTGTAACTTCACCATTTGATTACGCCAGAGTAATCACTGACACTCTGGAAGCGTGCACACACACACACACACACACACACACACACAAACAGGAGGAAAGAATCTGAGGAATCCATCTGCAGATGCATTTATCTGAGTATTAACTTCTTATTAACAACACATGGCGTCTGAGCAGAGAAACTGATGTCTGAGGATTAATTTTCTACCACAACGATGAAATGCAGTGATGAAACCTGTGTGTGTGAGTGTCCACGTACAGCATGTGTGTGATATTTGGTCGACGACATTATGATGTCTAACAAAGCAATGCTGAATGGGCTGCGTGGAGGTGATGAAGGCTTTGTCCACACTATCGTGCTGTTTGCTGTGGTATTAGGCGGGCAAACAGATGACACCGCCGACATGTCCATGAGAGAGAGAGTGTGTTTATTTAAACGTCAGGAATGAGTGTTTTTCGATCACTGCACACGGTTAAACAACAGCATGCATATATTGTCACAAAAATGCCCACTACCAAATCACTAATGAACCTATAAATACATCATGGGATATCATAAATTTGTCAAACATTCATATTAAAGTAGCTATGCCGTTAATATCTAATATCCATTTAAATAAATTAGCAGGACTGATCTATGAGTTGTTGCTTTTTTACATAGAACATTGGTTTCTTAAGCTCTCTCTAGTTTAAAACAGTCAGTTCTTTATATTTTTATATATAAATGTTTTGTGCATGTCCAGATATTTACATACAAACAGTGTATAATGATACTGTGATATGAATATCTACAGCGGCAGAGGGTTTTTATCCATATTGCCCACCCTTGAATTTATAAATAGTCAATGGTTCGACAACTCTGTTGACTGAGTGTCTTGTTTAATTTTTTAGGACTGTAGTGATGTAGACATGTACAGCAGGGTGTGTCAGTACACTGTGACATCACTGCTGGGTGTGGTTACAGAATCACAGATGAACTTTTAACCACAGGGGGCAGTGAAACATTATGGTTCAGTGTGGAATTTAGCAGGAAGATGATTTTTAACGGGCGGTTTGACAGAAAAATACGTTCATTAACTTAACTGCAGACTTAATGGTTCATCATATAGAGAAATCCATGACCATTTGACGTTTTGAACTGTTTCTGCTTCCTTTCTTTTGTATCTTATTTATCTCATTTTCAAATCAGACTTTATAATTTAGAAAATATTAATTTATACATTGAAACCATTTGACAACCCTACTGGCCAAAAAACACATCTCCAACCCTAATGGATTAACCCTAAACCTTTTTTTTTTTAAACACGTTGTAAACAATAATCGAAGTGGAGTTTATAAAGGTTTTGCCAGCAGGCACAAGGTTGGTTTCATATTATTAAATGCTGCTGTTCCTCTTTGTACATTTGATGGCTGGTTTGTCTTAACCCTCTCGAGTCCTATCAGTTGGCCCTATCAATTGCTTTTGCAATTGCACACAATTGCTCGAACCCCAGAGGGTTAAAACACTCCCCTCTTTCGTGTCTTCTCCTGCTCACTCAGGATTGACCGGCATTCACCTGATCTCTGTCTCTGTGAGGACATTCCAGCATGTAGTTTTATATGCATACCTGTGTATGTTGTGTTTGTCGAGGGGTCTTGGGTGCTGTTGACTCTTGGTGAATGGTTACCTGTCGCCGTTGTCTTGCGACAGGAACTGTAGTGGCCCAATCCCAAAGCTGCGTGCTTATCAGAGACAAAACCATCGCGACAAACACCTGCGCTTTCGATTTAAGGGGGAATCTGCGGTGATCATTGCTGACTAGCTTTGTTTGCGTCAGCGGAGAGGTTACAAGTGCTGGTTATTGATCAATTTAATGACCTACGTGTCAAGGAAAAAGGTATTTAATCATTAATACCTCATGAAAAAAGTGTTTATTTTTGCAGATATTTGTAAGAGCAAAAACGAATGTGTGTGCGGATCCCTTTTGGCAGATGACAATGTTTTCTCTCGTCACGGCGAAATGTGGAACATGCTGTCGTGTTTGCTCAGTGATGAAATTCAGTGCGCTTGCTTGTCATCAAAGATACAACAAACCCTGCATTTTCTAAACCAACAATCCCACACTCTTCCTGCAGAGAGGTTCGAGGCTCAAATGCTCGCTGCAACCTCCTACGAATGGAAACTTTTTAAATAAACTAAAAATGTTCACTGACGGTGTATTGTTTGTCCCACAATACCCACTCGTAACAACTAAAGCATGATTAAAGGATTGTATAGTTATGTAAAGGCATTCACAGAACCTGGTAAAGGTTTGAAAAAGTCTGCAGTGACTTAAAGCATATGCGTTTGCTTGATTAACATTTAATTAAAACCCCAATGTTTCCCCAACTGTAATCAAAATGCTTTTGTTGTCTTCACCACATGGACACAAACTCGGGATATGAATAATCTGGATCTCTCTCTAGTCCTGTGTTTTGTTGTACAGTATATGCCCTCCATCCATCTCCATGTGACTAGCGTGCCATACATACAACATATTTAAGAAAACAAAAGTGTGGTCTTCTAATTCTAAATCTAATTCTAGGTGACGGGCTTGTATTAAATGGTGGCTCTTTGATATGGTGAACTCAAATTAGAATTAATCAAACTGTTAAATATGCTAAAAACGTATATTTAAAGCTTCATTCCCAAAACAACAAACTGGTGCTTCCTAGGTTCACAACATGTCTTGAACTGAGAGTCTGAAATTCAAAGATCAAGCTGCATTTATTGTTTTCGATCTGATGATACAGTATATTTAAATGATTAATCGTTTAACCTATGAAATGTCACATAATTAGCTGTTTTTGTCCAACCAACAGTCCAAAACCAAAGACATTCAAGTAATCACAGAATGTTAATTCGAACCAGCATTTTCCTAATTTTTGCCTGACAAATTGCTGACAAATTACCAATAATTGTTCTACCTGTATGGTTAATTGTAATGTTCTCTCAGCTAAGCAATGAATTGACTAATCTTAACTGAACAAATCTTAATACATTTCTCAAAGCTGTTCTGTGATGCCCGTTTGACCCGGAATAAAGAGGTCAATCAGTTGACGTGTTGTCTTGTAATACCACTACATCACTGCCTACAGCTACTGTATATACGACACATCTGTCAGCTCAATATTTTGCTGGTGTATCACGGCCTTTTACAGGAAGGTTAGTGGTGAAGGTCGGGTCAGAGGAGGCTGTCTGTCAGCTGGACTGCTGCTTTTCCGCCCATATCCTCCCCAAGGTGTTAAAATGGAGCTGACACGGGTGACATGTTAGTATGACATGCGTGGCGTCAGGGGGAGACACCGCTCCGGGGCGTCCGGCTGCTGCGCCGTCTGAAAACTTAAAAATGTGAGCTGGAGTTATGCGTCATTGTTCTGACGTGACAGATGGGATGTTGTAATACGCGGGTGAGAAAGTGTGTGTTTCCATGCCATGTAGCCCTGAAGCAACAGTTTCAAGATGTAATATCTGATCTATGATCTGTGAGTCACTCCCAAGAGATAAAGCCAGTTATGTTTTCTCATGTCATTTCGAGCTTGACATCACATTAACACTTGGAAGTTGATGTTCTTCGGGTTACCCACAGGAACTATTTGCTGATGAATGATTTCCCTGAATTTTATGCCAAAGTTTGAGGCATTTATCCCGTAACATATGAGATTCAACAAGTTTTTAAAGGATGAGCACTTTAACAGGATACTAAAGCTGTCCTTTGAAAACATTTAGATATTTTAGTGTCAACAGAGTGACACAGCCCACTTGCCAAATGGGAAAATTTCTCGGATGAATAACAGCTGCTGCTAGCTCCGCGAGGCTGATCTTATGAGCTAAATGCTAACATCAGCATGCTAATACCTCCCTTTAAAAAACTCCTGAAGACACAGCTCTTCAGAGAGTACCTTCTCTCCTAGCACTACCAAAACTGGGCATGTTAAATCTGTCCCTCTCCACAGTACTTATTGCTGCACTAAGAAGTCCTTGTTGCACTGTACCTTGATTGATTCCCTTTTTTGTAAGTCACTTTGGATAAAAGAGTCAGCTAAATGAGTAAATGTAATGTAATGCTAATGTTAACATGCTGATTTTACCGATGTATAGATTAACATTAACATCCTGACCTGATGGAAGCACTGTATGGAAAATAAGCTGGGATGTCTGTGCCAAATGTCTGATAGTTATTGAGATATTTAAAGCATTTGCACAGTTGAATAGTTGAGAAAAGATGTTAAGCAGCCAAATAGCCATTATTTTATTTCTTTTTTTTTTTTTTTTTTTTTTTTGGATGAGAAACATCCCAAAAGTCATATGAGTTTCAAGTCAAAAGATCACTAAAGTAAAGTTCAGTGACTAAGTGATTAAAACCAAGTCTGGTATTTGATTTGGAAAAATATACAAACATAAAGCAAACAGAACTTTAGAAAATAAGATTTCCTTAAATTCATGAAACCAAATATCTGGCAACATCTCTGCTTACAGAAGCAGTTCAGGCGGCTAGCCCACAATGACGCATCATCGCAATTTGAAGACGAGCTGTAAGATGTTGTGTAAGTCTGTGGCTTCCCACTGCTGTCACTGAGTGGATGGATTTGTGAGTTACTGTTTTCCAGAGTCTTAGTGAGGGTGGGAATGTTGTCCTTATCTGATCTGCATGTTAACATGGAGGAAACAATCAACTGTCAGCGGCTGCTTGTTTAAAGCAGGCGTGGAGCTCAGGACGAGAGGAAGTGTCAACTCCCGTATAGACGTGGCTTGAAAGTGTTTGGCACCTCATGACACATGTGTAATGTTCATATAAAGACTCGATTATGGTCAAGAGTTTGACTTGAGCTCCATTTCGAAAATAAAACAAATTGATAGTTTGATGAAAAAAGATGCTGAATCAGCACTGATGGAAGTAAGCATAATGACAAACAGATATAAATGTAATTAAAGACTAAAGAAGTAGAGCTGGAACTGTTAGTCGATCTTTGACAAATGATTAAAGAAAAGCATTTAAAGCAGCTTCTTAAATAAAATTATGGTGATTAAAAATCATTTCTGCTTTTATTCCTCTTCTATGACAGCAAACTGAAAATATTTAGGTCTTCATCTTTAGCCAGTGACAGTTTAAGACATCATATTCTCCGAACCAAATTGGTTAATTGAGAAAATAATCAGTAGATTGCTAATAAAGATAATCATTAGTTGCAGACTGAAAGTCGGAAGAAAGGAAAAAAAGAGCTGATATTTGGTGGCCAACGAGCAACATGTCTGAACCTGAGCGGAGATTTCTCTGTAAATAACTTTTAAACATCTTGCTGAAATGAGTCGTCTGTGTACCTCACAAATCCTTCTCAGCCTTTGTTTCAGATGATGACTGTATCATAAGACAATGTCAGTGTTCAGGCAATATCTGGAAAGCACCTAAAAATTACAGTTTATTGCAGATATGTGTCTTTAACTTAATTGAACATCTCTAAACAAGTTAGAGTGATCGCTCAGTTTGTAGGAAACAAAAGATCAGAGTTTTAACTCTTTGGCGGCACAGATCCAAACGTCTCAGACAGAAACCGCACGGATTCGCTTTATCCCTCTTTTGAGATCATTCATGTGGCATCCGCTCTACAAATAGTGAAATTAACTCTCTGATCCTGTGTAAATGTGGCCTAAAACAGCACAGTCAGCTCTTACAGGTCTGTGCATGAGTCCAGAACTGTGTGAGAAAGTGCTCTTTTTGTTTCTGCTGAGTGCCTACCCATCACATGTCATCGGTGAGAAGAGGCTTTTTATCTGGAGGATCGTCAGGAGCCATTAAAATGCCCTCTATTCAAGTGTTATTGGGGTGTCATCACAAATATATTCAAACATTTGCACTTTTAATTAGTCTGTAATTATGTAATTAAATTAGAAATGCTAATTTCCATTTTCCTTTCTGTTGTTGTCCATAAAGTCCACATGATGAGATGACATCATACTGCGAACAACCAACATATATATGTCATCCAAAAAGGTACAAAATTATATTAGAATTATAAAAGTACACATACATTTTAGTGAGGATGGTAGTTCACATCAAACATAAGCAGGAGAAGTTATTTTGACCTATAACCACATATGAACTATTAGCTTCTGTCTTATTTTGTTGACATTTTCTCCACATTTCTGCATATTTGATGCTTCATCCGCTCCTCATTGATGAATTATCCATTGCTTACGTAAGTGTAGCAGTTGTTACATCAATAGTATAATAATGTAATATAATAATATAAAAAAATAAATAAATGGGACTCAAGGCGAGCCAAAATTCAACAACCACTGTAACAAGAGTAATGGCAATTTGTTTTGTCTGGACGACTCCAGCGAGGTCATGTCTTCTGCAGCAGGAGGAGGAGGAGGAGGAGGGGGAGGAGGAGGAGGAGGAGGGTGTGAAGGTTAGCCTCCTCCCTCCTCATCCCTCGTTAGTTAGGAATTTGTTTACCCTCTGTCTAGAGCCGTGACCTGTAATGGACCACGAAGCCCTCTGGTCAACACAGGATTACCCAAGAGCCTCTCCTCAGGGCGAGGACCCTCACACACACACACACATACACCAACTTCACACTGGGCGATAGGCCGCCTAAGCCACGCTGATAACAACCATTACTAATGGCAATTAGCCCATTAGATCCTTGTTAATGCCCAATGACTTGGAGATAGTTTGGGTGAATGAATCTTGGAGGATTTGGTCAAGGTGGCCCATCTCTCTTTACCTCTTTGTCCTCTGTGGCTGTTTGGAGGAGATATGAATCCCTGTTCAAACACCGGCAGATGACCATTTCCTCATTGTTTGCCAGCAGTGATGTGGTTTTAGGAAGTTGGTTGATGAGTGCTTTGAAATTTATGACATGTAAGAATTTTAAAATGAATGGGCCACGAGCAAGAAAGAGGAGCCGACTGTGTTTGAAAATAAATTGAAGTAGCAGTTCTTCAAACAGTTTAAAAACCAGGCGCACAAGTGGGTAAATTCAGGATTAAACTGGGATTAGGGTTAATTAGAAATTAGCAGGAACAGACTCCTGATTTATATTATATGTAGCCACAGACTTAAGAAAACACTGAATTAAATAATTACCGAGAATTAAATCAGCCCAGCAGCACTGTAGCAGGCTCTGGTAGCTACTTGCCAACTCCTAATGCCAATTTCCATTTTTAACAATCACCATTTAGCCACCAGATTACACAAACACAGACTGCACTGCTGAACACCAGGAGCCAGACTAGCTGAGTATCTAACCTAAGTACCTAAAGCTCAAGTGGTGATCTTTAAATTTTGTTGCCGTGTGCAGGGTCTCTCCACCTCAGGCTCCATTAGAGGACTTTGTGTTAATCCTGCAGGGATTCTGCCGTCCCCTCGCCGCCCCGGGCCTCTGTGTGGGAGATAGGACGGCCCAGGGATGGTATGAGGGCTTGGAGGGAAGCCCAAACACTGCTAAAATAACTCACCGGTCTCTTTTCTCTGCATCCCTCCTGTGAGCAAAGACAACACACACATACCTGTTTGATGAATGGGAGTTTCTGCCCAGTTTACTCTGCAGTGAAAACGCCTTGGAGTGACTCATTCTGCATACACAAACAAAAAAAAAAAAGAAAAAAGGAAAGAAAAATTAAGAAACAGCAAAACATGTAAATGTGGAAATGGGGATCGTTTTGTTCGCTGCCAGAAATACAAAAATGTTGAAGCTGTTTAAAAGCCAAGCTGCCAACATGTCGCCCATTTCTTTTTAATTTCAGCTGTAAAAATGTCTCTGCAGACCCATTTCATGTACAAACCAGCATTGTTAGCAGAGAAACAGCTTTGCGTTGCATTCATCCACTTCAGTCATGCGTTTTTGGCCTGAAGGATAACAGAGGTGTGAGGCTTTTGTGTTTTTTTTCACTCTCAGCCAGCTTCTCTGCTCCTCCTTGGTCATAACTTTGACAGCTAACAGTACACCTCTGGATAAGTGCTGTTTGTTTAATTGCACCCTACAGTAACAATATAGTTTGGTCCCAAATTGAGCGCTATAAACTTTTAATTAATTCAGCACATTATGTTAAACCAAACCAAATCACCAAAGACTGCTTCCTCGCTGCTAAAGCTTACCGGGTTTTAACAAGTTTATGTGATCAACCAGCGCATGACCTTTAAAGGTGCATTGCCCAGATTCTACTGCAACAACAAGGCAATGTTGAAGGGAAGCTACCTATTTATTGCGTAAAATAATTAATAACAATAAAAAAAAGTCACAGGATTTCAGAAAAATATCATTTTCCCCTTAATACAAGAAGGTAATCGTTGATTTTACTTAATGAAAAGTAATACAAAGTACGAAGCATTTTAATTGTACGGCTGGTCAAGGTAGAGCTCATTTTACTTCTCTGCAGTGTAACCACAGTTGTCAGAGGCATGTTGTGGAGTAAAGACTACAATATTTTGCTCTTAAATGTTGTGAATTAGAAGTGCCGTGAGTGCTTGGTTACTTTCCACCACTGATAAGCTTATACAGGTATATGACTGGCCATGCTCCAACAGAGCACATGATGTCAGTTATGTTAACGAGGTTGCGTGAGAACATGCTCCACATTCTGAAACAAGAAGTACACAACGTCTGTACTGTAGACGTAACGTAGTCTGGTTTAAACCTTTTGACCCTGGAGGGAGAACCTACACAAATAATAACTGTCAAATGACAGAGAGGAACTGATGAATTATGAGACACATTGCACAAAGTCAACTTCTAGGAAAGGGAGTTTCCATTTAAAATGCGGTCCATTGGAAAAACAAGCTGGGTCTAAAACAAAGAGTAAACAGATGCAGATGAATAGGTGGCCTAGGTGTCATAGAGAGAAAATGTCGTCTGACATTTTCTACTGTTGACAAAGATTACTGTCATTTTATGCCAAGAGGAATGACGATGTAAAATGAAAATGTCATGCTTTTCAGATTGATTTGGTATTTGGCAGGCAGTGATGACTGAAGTGAGCCATTTTCAAACAGAAAGAGCTTTAAGAGGAAAAGTGGAGGTAAAGTGTTAAGTGGCAAAAAAAAAAAAAAAAAAAATACTCAAATGTTTTGGAGTGTCTGCTGTTCTGCATGAATATCATCCCGCAGCAACAGAAATACGTCATTAACTCTGGCACAGTGGCCTTACCATTCAGCCATTTACAACACTTAAAGTCACGATCAACTCTCTTGTGTACACTCCACTGAAATGCCACTAATGCCTCAGAGGGGAAAAACGGTTTTCGAACAAAGACTACAGTCTCCGCGAGCAGCCGTGGGTGCTGCTCTGTTTATCGAAGGCCTCGGCTGTTGTCAAAAAGACAGATAGTTGCGCTTTGTCAACACGATTCCGCGTAATGACCCTCATTATTTATTTGGTTGCTGCCATGACTACAGTTGGAGAGGCATGATGTATGAGCTTTCTCAATGTTCTGACAACGCCATTCTCTCTAATGACACATCCAGTGTTTCACCAGAACTCTGCGCTGCATGAGAACCCAGGCGTGAAACACACTAAGGCAACAATGGCTGAGCAGGGCTCTGCGTGACGCTTTGAAGTGCTTTTCAATGGAAGATTATCAACAGGAGGGGGAGCGAACAAAAAAAAAAAAAAAAAAGATTGCCTTGAAATGTACCTCACTGTTTTTGACATCCTGTGTAAAACACAAAAAATAGGTCCAGTGACGCTGAAATATGAATTTAAGACAACAGTATAGGCATAAAAATATCAAAACTGTGCTCACTCATGACATGTGAGTTTATTTTAGAGTGAGATTAGTTAGACTTTATAGCTTTAGTCTGATTATTAGCACTGAAAAATATGATATTGAGTGTGGATTCTTTCTGATCTTAAAAATCACAACTGCTGCCAAATCCTGGTTGGTAGCCAAAAGCTGCCAAAGCAGATTTAGTTTTACTCTGTGAAGCTTGAAATGACATTAAAGCAAAGATGGAAACCATCAAATCTCTTCAGAGAAGCACTCAAAGCCCTGTTTCTGTGTCACACTGCATGAAAACACAACAGCATAATCACTGACATTTCGTTTAGGAGTTCAGGGGTCAAAGTCTCAGTGCCCTCGTCTCACTCCATGTTGTAATGTGTCTATGCAGGTATCGCGGTGTCAGGTCGGACGTGACACGCTGGGTAACGGTACTTCATCACCGAGCTGTGAGGCAGAGATGTTCGTTTGGCCAGAAAACTCTGGTCTGAAGCGCAGAGTACGCTTTGATGTGAGCCTAATATGGCTTGTAAAAAGGGGGATCCTGCACTTTGAAGTGTTGCCTGACACTGTCCAGACATAAGTGTGTGCGAGTGTGTGTGTCTGTGTGTGTGTGTGTGTGTGTGTGTGTGTGTGTGTGCAGTACTTGGGCTGTACTAGGTCTGTGTCTGTCATCCCAGAGTTATAAAAAGTGATGTAAACATTGAGAGAGGCCTGGAGAGGGAGAAGAGAGGTCTGGCAAGAGAATATGTAGCTGTCATAGAGCAGGACATTTATGAGCAGTTATTTATTCAAACCTTTATATATGGTTTATTTATATTGTATTTATGTTTTTATAAATCGCCCCTTTTCCTTTACTGAATCAATAATCAGGTTTTCATGCAAATTTCCAGAAAATCTGCGTAATAAAACACAAATTAATGTGTATTTACAGCTACTGCAGTTGAAGATATTTAGATATTTTGTGAATTTTAGACTTTTCTTTATGTGCAAATTTAAAAAGCACATAAAAAACGGACCGATGGAAAGTGACTTAATAGGTATGTCTCAGTATTCTCTACTCAGGTCACTCGTGTAAGTAATGGTTTTACTCAGACCATTTTTTTGGTAGTCGGGTAATCAGTCCGTTCAATAATAATGACACTGTAGTCATCAAGTTAAATGCTGAGCTCTGGGTTGTAACATGCAACATTGTCAGACAGGCTGTTAACAAAAATCCTGCAGGGTAGCCAAATTAATCAGAAGAGTAAACAAAGAACAACTGAACAATAAAACTGTATATTTTAAACATACCACACAGTTTACAGAGTGGCTTATTAGTCTCATTTGACTAACTAAACTGACAGGGTTTTCCTAGCAGTTAAAAATTAGTGTGTGTTGCTTTCAGTGTTAATAAGTCTTAATAAAAAGGTTTAGATAAGCTTGTGTTACTTGTTCCATTGACACTTTGTTACAGCATCTTGTTAACTCTGTTCAATTTTATTACAATGAATACAAATGATGAGCGATATTGTAAAATAAGACAGAAGTTATAACAAACTATAAATATCCTTTAATACTTTTTTTATGTATGTGTTTATCTCATGCTGTGAGGTAAATGCTTTCAACCAAAGTGCAGGACTAATAAAGATTAACCGGGGGTAGTATTGAAGGAGGTGGGAGACAAAGATGCAGAAGAGATGAAGAAAGGGAGCTAAAAGAGAGAGAAGGACTGTAAGGGCTGAATGTTGTTGTCTTCTCCTGGCTGTACCTCTGTGCTGCTCATGTCATCAACCTCTCCCTGCAAATTCATTCATGCATCATTCTGAGTGGGACATTTCTTCTGTACTTAAATCCTGAAATGTTTCGATTTAGTATCTTATATCCATTTAAAAAAAAAAAAAAAAAAGACAAGAAAATGTTACCTGAGCTTTGGATTCATGTCAGTATCCACAAAACATTTAGATAAGTTGAAAATAGGTTTTCTCAGAGTGTAAAGTCTTATTTGAGCATTTGCATTTCTAATGAAAACAATGGTCAACTTAACATCTAGCCATACGTAGCCATATTCAACTCACGGCTATCATTTAGAAACCTTGGATATCTAAAAATGTCAACTTTCTTGGAGCTAGAGGAAAATGTTTCCACATGTGACATTCATGTCTTTACATACAAAATATTTCATTTCACTTGTGAGCTGTCTGAAAAGTTACACATGCCGAGATGTATCATATTTAAAGGGTCAAAAATTGATAAGCTTAAAAAGACATTTTGGAAATATCGAATAACAACAATAAAGGATTGTAATGAACTTTGAATAAAATATCCCATAAAAGGCACACAATATATCCCATGCATGTAGATGAAACGCTGACAAGTCATAATATACGATGGTATCTTAATACCTAAGCCAAGTGTTATTTTTATATATCACGCGTGTGTTAAATACACTGAGGGATCCTTTCACTGTGCAATCAGCTCAAACAAAGATAAAGAGCTGTTACGACAGACATAAAGACCCTCAGATAACACATTAAAATGGGAGTAACGCGGCCTCTGCTCCGTGTCTTCACGGTCGCTTTATAGTATGCATAAAAGAGTCAAGGCTTGGGATGTGTACAGTATATCACAATGTAAGGTGACACTTTTTCAAAAAGGTGTCGAAATTAAACAGAAGATAAAATATGCTGAGCTCGCAAAAGTGTTAAAAACTCAACATGAGGAAAAAAGGATGAATAAAAACATGAGCTTTGAGGCAGATTTTTTGGGGACTTTTTGGCGGGGTGTGGTGAATAAGAGCTGGGGGCTGGAGTATATAGATCATGGTGTTGGAGAGGAGGAGGTCAGGGCCAGTGCATCTAACTCTTCCACTGATTGTTATGAAGGGCCATGTGTCAGCATCCATCCGACCACTTTATAACTCTTGGCCGTTCCCTGTGCCTCTCCTGCAAAAGGCCCTAATGCATTCTCTTTGACCCTGCCGGTGTAAATCAAATATTTGGCCTCAGATCTTGTCAAGCTGCACGGTGCTGTGTGTGTGTGTGTGTGTGTGTGTTTGAGAGAGAGACAGAGAGAGACGAAGAGAGCATGGTTGAAGCTATGTGGGCTTTAGACGTGACACAGAGAGAATGAAAGTATAAAAGAGCGCGAGGAAAAGAAAGAAACGAGAGGAAACATGAAGTCAGAACCTGTTCATATGAATAAAAAACTGCTTTTCTGTCAGAAATCGATTACAAATACAAGACAGCCATGACTGAACCTTTGAGAAGACCTGTACACTTGCTTTTGTAAACCATCTGGTGTGTCCTGGAAACACAAAGAGAGTGATGATGATGTCTATTTTGTTTCCTGTTTGCAACAGTTGATGATGATAGTTGATGAATTTGCATACATGAACATGAGTGAACTGGGACTTTGCTGGAGATGTCCAGAGATTGTACCGAAAAAGGAATCAGGGACTGGAATTAGGAGCCATATTGAACCACCATGTTTCTGCAGTAACTTGTTTTCAACACGCATTATGGAGTTACCATAGTTTCTACATGATACTTGGAAGGAGAGTAAGGCAAGGGGGTTGTAACACAACTAAACCATAAGTACTACACACTGGACCTTTAAGTTGGACTTTTCTCAAGCATACATAGCCGCAAAGTCAAAATTAAGTAACTACACGGTCTAACAACCGACCGTGCAGTGTTGTATTATTGTCGTCGATCAGGATTCTACATTGACATATCATTTTTTTTAGGCTGATATGGTAAACGTGTCAGTACAAAATTGACCATTTACACATCCTGCGGTCGTATTTGTGGCCAGCTGGCAAATGTGATTCCAATGATCACTCTCATTTTAGCTCTGGTTTCAGTCTCCACCAATGTTAGGGATAAATCTAGCTTTTTAGCTGCTAAATGCTCCACTAAGTTAACTTTGTGCTATTTTTACAGCCATTATTTACAGCTGAGGGCTGAACACAAAGCTATGAGAGCGCGGAGAGTGAACAGACCAGACAAACCAAAACAAAGAGCTGAAAGATGCTAAAAATGTTCTGTAGAGCTGCGACCTTTTCCACGTACAAATATGTGTCATGTGATCCTTTGTTAACGAAGAAATATTGATTATAGTCACTTTAAAGTTTTACTGCAGGCATCGATGTTTTTCCCACCTCGGTAGCTCAGATGTGAAGTGTTTAGGAATGGCGCTCTCCCGACTTTTAATTTGCTGCCTCTGACTATAATTGAACCCAGATTAGCATGAGCAGTGAAGCAACCACAGAAAAGAGCAGCGCTTTGAGAAAGTCAAACTTCACCAGCCAGTGAGATTAAAGCAAATGACAAGCCCACACACTGTTTGACTGACAGATGATGTCACTGTCTGGCATGTGCTGTAAGATGAGAAGATGAGCCGTGAGCAAAAATTATGAAATTACACTTTTGGGAGAAGATCATTTTCTAAGTTGAAATGCTACAGACTTAAAGACAAGAGGAACAGTGGCAGATATGAGGTAGCACTTCAATGTGCAAAATGTAAAGGCAGCAAACGTGTCACTTATCTGTGTAATAAAACTGGCAAACTTTTCCAGTTTCTCTCCAAACCTGACATCCGCGTACGTCAAACTGACAATGGACCATTAATGTGGTGGAACAGCACATTCTTTCTTTTTTCTTTCTCATTTTTTTAACCAATCAACACCAAACGTATTCACAAATATACCATACAGCCACATCACCATATACAGAGAAATTTGCCTATCTCCTCATAGAAAAAAAAAACTGCTACCTGAAATGAAGCAATGGAAACAGACGGTTTCATCCGCAAAGAGCACAGTATTTTGTCCTCAGTGACATCTCGTTTAGGAAACAACCTCTTAATGCTGTTCTTTAGAAATGTTTTTTGAATAATTACTTTGGCATTAATAATAATAAAAAACGGTGGGATACTCAAACATCTTGCGTGTTGTACTGGTCTGTACATTTGGGTGTGTCTTACAATAACTCACAGTAGATTTATACACTCCTGGACAAACATGTCGTGCACGCAAAGCCCTCCTACTGAAACATACATCAGACACTGGATTTAATCCTAAAACAGGAAAGTGGCACAGACAACTACGCTAATATAAAATTGGATAATAATAATAATAATAATAATAATAATAATAATAATAATAATAAACCTCTCTGGTGTGGATGGGTTTCATATCATTATGTCTGTGATTGCCGGAGACTCTGCTTTCAACATTCCCAACATTCCCATGTCGCTCTTGACCCCTGACAGCCTTAAATTATTAACATTCCCATATGGGCTTAAACCCCCTGATCGCTGCTCGCAGCTACATTTTTCATGTGTTTTTCATATTACCACAAGAATTGGAGATAAATATCTTATTTATAAGTGACAGCCTGTGTGTGTTTGTGTTTTCAGTGTGTGTTTTCCTGTTTATCCGTCAGCCATGTCACCATCAAGTACTAAATTTGACTTTTTGGAAAACCTGCAGCCAAAACACATCCCTCCACGCCGTGCTGCTTTCTCAGCAGGAGCTTCGGCAGCCAACAGGGGGCAGTAGTTTGCCTCTTTTTGCACAAAGACACTGTTTCTGCTGCTGCTTTTGAATCCAGTGCCACTGACAGCACACAGGGCCAAATGCACAATGGGTTATGAATGAGCTCCCATTCATCACAATTAATCAGTGGGCCAAACCCATTAACTGTCAGGCGAGGGACGAGTTTGTCTTCGTAAGAATGACGGACTGCTTGACTGCTCAAATGCATCAGACAGCCCGTGGTAGTCGCGAAAAAAGTGTGTTTGAATCACGTCTGGGCTCTGCTCGTTTGTGAGCTTAGAATAAAAAAACAAACCTGTGATTACACACTCTTTATTCTTTATAAATAAGATGTTGGACACCAAGTACATTTAAATTTAAAGTTTTAGATGCTTGCACTTTATTTCCAATTCATGCCAAATACGTTTTAGAAGGAAATATTGTACTACACATTCTTTTGACAGCCACAGTCCCACTTATTTTACATGTTTAAGCTGTCATATTAAAATAGGATGTAATGGTATAGTTTAAACTACCTAACATATAAAATACACAAGTACAAATGAGGTCAAATTCTCCAGCTTCAACATAAACATTGCTTACACCTTAATGCACCAGTAACAACAATCTGTCAATAATCTGAATGGTGCCATCCTGTTGAAGGAGCTTGCTTTTGAAATCTGAGTACATTTTTCTGGGAATACTTCTGTGTTCAGTGCAGGGTTTGTTTTATTTGTAAAATAGTGTTTGGAACGTGGCTGTGTAAGCAAAGGATCTGAATACAGTGCAGCCAAATTTCATGCAAAACTTCCATTTGATATTTTCTGACCATTTTGCACGCTGCATGTTTCTGATAATTCTATAATGAAATATTATTTAAATATGTCACGTAGCATGACGTGCTCTCAATCTGTAAGCCGCTGATAACGGTTTAAAAGGGGAAGTCGAATGTAAACATCTCAGTCAAGTTTGAAAGGACGTCTGTAACATGTCTGAGTGACCAAACTTCAAACCCTCAAAGTCTTCCTCAAACAAAAGTAAACCTTTTTTTTTTTTTTTTTTCCCTTTTCTTTTCTCCTCACTTTTCCCCCACTCCATAACAAACACCGCATAATGATTTTGGGTATCTGGTAGATCAAGCAGGGTTTTGCCGGCAGCTGTGTGGTGGTTGCGGGGTTGCCAAACCAAACAGAGGGGGGCTCCTGGAGTCACCTCTACCCAAACATACACCTAATCCTCCCTGCACCGGCCAGATCGCAACTCTTGAACGTACAAGACGGTTTAAAAATAGAGGAGTAGGGGGGGAGGGGACAAAGGTCAAATCTACAGAGGGATTTAAGGCCTTATCATTATCACGGAACAGCAGAGCCGGGCTGCAGCCCTGAGAAAGTGCCTCTGTGTCTACCAGAGCTGGAGGCAGGACGGGAGGCCTCTGCATGACTAACAGCAGGCAGATAGAGACACACAGTAGAAATATCTCCACTGATTCATCTGTTTGTCAGAGCTGCGTGGAGGATTTTCCCGCTGTACAGTGAAAATCATCCTTAAAGGGCACCATCTAAATTACCTGAATATTAGTGCACGCTTTGCGTATTTTAAATTCAGTCAGTTGAAATGTAAAAAAAATCAAATCATCAAAGCGTTAATGATCATGTAGCAAAGTTTGGTCTACAGTAAAAGAAAAATACACACACGAACTGTCCGAAAACCACATGTGCATGTGTTTCAGTTTATCATGTTATTAAACAAATCATGTGTAAATTTAGAGTAGTATTATAATCATGTGTGACCTGACGTGTGTGTGTGTGTGTGTGTGTGTGTTTATTTGGGTTTGTTTTTTGTCACATTTACTTTTTTGATTTTGGTGGCAGAGCGACTCTTTTGTTTTTATTAGATTAATGGAATAAAAAGAGAATTAAAAAAATGAAAGCAACATCCTGCCAATAATTTTGTTTAATCTTCTGGAGGCACGCACGCACACACACACACACACACACTGCTTTTAAATGATTTAAGTACAAATCAAATAAAAATAAAGACATTTTTTGTAGTATTTACAACATGTTTTTACCTGTAAGGGCAACTTAAATGGAGACACCCTCGTAAGTGGGATGAAAATAATATCTTTGTCAAGAAACAAACAAACTGAGACAAAGACAGGAGAGATGATCAAATGTGTATATTTCATTTCCTGTTTGCTGAGGTCAGCATAAAAAATGTAAGCACGTGTACTCAAAGGTAAAGTTAAAGGAACTGAGGGCTGATACTGAAGTCAGCAGCCACAAAATAAAAAGTTTATAGAAAAACTTTAAAAATTTATTATAGAAAACTCTTAAAAACAGCATGAAAACCAACATAGGACATTAAAGTACTGAAAGGATAATTCAATTATTTTAAGGCAGGCTGACTCACCACACCTACTCGATGGTAGGAGACACTCTGGGAGACGTTACATGAATTCAAACCTAATTGAATGATCAAAAGAATAAATAAAAGATGCAAGGAAGATAAAACTTAATAACAGGTTATACAGGCCGATCATGATTCATCACTGTGGCAGGTGGATATCTGATATTTAGTAAAAACAAGTATGCCAAACCCTGAAGGAGATAACTCACGTCCTGTGTGTGTGTGCGTGTGTGTGTGTGTGTGTGTGTGTGAGCTTCATGTTATCAACGATACTCAGTATGAAGAGCACTTGAAGCCTGATGAAAAGCACTTGCACCAGGCCATTGAGGACTGGATGAGAGGGATCCCAGCAGCTGTATCAGATATAATCAGTCAGCGTGGTTCAAACACTGGCTCTACGTCCACAGGAGGGACACTGAGCTGCTGGTGGACAGTCATGTGGAAGGAATGAGGAACATTTTTCTTTAAGTTTTTAAGAGACTAAAAAGCCTGCCTTTGGCTTTGAATATGTTGGAAATACAATAATTAATTGCTTAGATACAGCCTCTGGTGCTTTTAGCGCTTCAGTGCACTTTAATCCAGCTGTATGGGCATCATTATTATTATTCAACATTTTCTGAGTCTCATTTCTGATGACATGAAAAAGCCTCGGATGTAAAGACCATCACAGGACACTAAAGACCCACTGAATTATTTATTTCTATTTTGCACAGGCCATTGAGAACTGGATGAGCTGTAATCAGCCAGGGAGGCTTCAGACTCTGGCTCTGAACCCCAAAACGGAGACTTCCAGCTCCTGGTGGAAGGACATGATGAAGAAATATGACCGAGTTGAAATTCAGTTTTTGATGAGTGAGTCTTTGTTTGCAAGATCAGTTTTTGGCTGTAACACGTACAAAAAAAAAAAAATGAAAAATGGCTTCGATAAAGACACTTTCCATCCTCCATGTCTGTCTCAGCGTGCTTGGATTCAATCATTATTGGAATAACAAATATTTGATGTGTTTTGTTACATTACAAGCCAGCGTGTTTACCTTTTTAGAGCACTAAAAGACATCAGCAATCAGTTGCAGACCCTGTAACAAAAAGAAAGTGAATTTAGGTAAGGTTTTGTGACACAAAATCTAAAAGAAATAAACCCCGCGGCATCAATCAGAGCTTTTTTCCTTCTTGATGACAGTGAAATCCCACGCTGCTCCATTACAGCGAAACTGCAGCACAACTTTACGCCAGCAAGTCGAGGAATTTGATTAAAATTGTCTGGTTTTGTAACCGACTCGGCTAAAGTGACCACAGCGATATTAAATCAGAACCTATTGACATGCTGTCAATTTTCTTCCTTTTTTTTATGAAATCTTTGGCAGGCCTGTGCTAATTCTGCCGGGCTTTAGCCTCACCATGAGCAGTTAGCAGCCGGTTTATTATCACCTTGTTGTAGCTTAGTGTGTATACATACACTGTATACAAAGTTATTACAGACATGAAAGCACTTAAGCCCTCTGAAGGAAAAAGGGTGTTCAGGGGGCTTGATAAAAAATCTCCGTTATTTCAAGGGGAGTTGAGGGCTTTATTGTTAGCTTTTGGCCACAAAGCTCAGAGTCAGAGATGCTTTAAAAGAAAAACTCCAAAGCTGACCTTTAGGCCTCAATCAAAAACAGACCATTTGGTAAAAAATGAAGGAGGCAAGAAGGAGGGGAGAAAAATTTACCGCCCTTTCAGGAGAAAAGAGGAAAAAAAGAAAGAGAGAGAGAGTCCTTGGCTCTGTTTGTGGAAAGAGAAGAATATCATGAGGGTTTAAAAAAAAAAAAAAAATAAAGTGCAGCAGAAAACAAAGTCAGGTGCGCTGCAGAGATTTAAACCTCCAGAAACATCTCATGAATAATTACCACAAAGTCTAAGGTGAATCTAAATATTTGGAGCGAGCAGCGAAATAAATTGTGTTCGTGCTTGCAGGAGATGTAGTTTAATCTCACTCTTATTTTAACTTCTTTAGAATCAAAAACACCAACGATGTTTCATTGGGAATGAGTCTAATAAATATTGGTTAGTCTGTCTATTTCCCTACATGGAGTCTGCCCACAGAGCTTGTTAACTTTTCCATGACAGCGCACTTATTTCGGCTCTAATTATAAGCCACTACTGAAAGCTGAAAACTATTTGTGTCAGAAAACGGCGATTAGCGGAGCTCCGTGC
The DNA here is from genome assembly GCA_028641955.1 of Protonibea diacanthus. Lineage (NCBI taxonomy): Eukaryota > Metazoa > Chordata > Actinopteri > Sciaenidae > Protonibea > Protonibea diacanthus. Next base: position 16,343,366 of record CM053990.1, read on the forward strand.
GCGTCTTCATCCATCTAAACCATTTTAATATCTTAACAGTTGAATTTTCCCACTTTGAAAAAGAAGCCGCAAGCGACGCTGAAAAAAAACAACCTTGTGAGCTCATTTGCTTTAAATAAAAATCGGGTTTAAATAAATGATCCAAACACGCAGACGAGTGAAATCAGACGTTAATTTCACCTCGTTGACATTTAACATTCCGCTTGTTAATATTCTGTTAAGGCCGACAGGCTTAAAACCAGCTTTTATCACAAAGAAACTTTGAGAGGAGACACTTTATATTTAACCAGAGCGGATCTCGGTGTCAGGAATGAATTTGGACTGATGTTTAAAACAAAGTCAGAGAATGAAAAAAGGATCAAAGCGGAATTAAAGCTTAAAAAACGGACAAAAAGGGAAACAGAGAGGATAAAAAGTGACACATTCAGGCTCAATTAGGTCAAATGTATCATTTAAGACTTGATATTCTGACAGGTTATTATTATCCTGTATTAATGAGATTTCATTTAAACCATATAAAGAGAAATAATTTGATATTAAATAATGAACAGAAACAGTTGTAGATGTAATAATCTGATCAGCCCAAAATAGATCATCTTATCTTATTATGAAAGAATAATATTATGTATTATCAAATTATAATTTAATACATTTCTATTTTTTTTAAAAATAGATATTTTATAGACAGAGAGAGAATATATTTAACAATCTGTTAAACACTGGAAAAGAAGTTGGAGAATGTTTGAAAATGACTTTAATTTATTTTAATAAATGAAAAAGAAATATTGAGCATCAGAAACATAAATTAAAGGAGCACAGAGCTCTCCTGGTAAGAAAAAAAAAAATGTGTGTGTGTGTGTGTTTTTTTTTTTTTATTTTTTTTTTTTTTTTTAATGGGGGGGTCCAGCTCTTTTTATTTGTGTCCCCTGAGGAAGGGGACTTACCATTCTTATTGTTCCACACTTGAGCCTCTTAGAGACGAAGATTCCTGTTGTTACTTAAAACTGCTGCAGCTTCTCAGCCTCTAGAGATTACAGACAAATACAGCAACAATAGAAATACGACAGGAGAAAAAAAATATATACCTTCCCTCTTCCCTGCCTGGATAGTGTTTGATTTTTATCCTTAAAAAATATTCTAAAATATAAAAGAGCCACACCAACATCCATCTGAATGTCTGAATGAGGCACATGAAGCTTCAGAAGATGAAACCTGTTTTTTGGTTCTCACAGAAAGAAGAGGAGAGAGATTAGGGTGGACCGAAGAAAAAAACAAGGAAGATAAAAAGAGTGAAAAATATCATACGTGATCATCTAACAGGAGCCAGAGGAGGCAGAAAATGTCACCTGAGCTGATGGACATGGATCAATTTCCAGGCTTTAGACCTCTGTCTCCAGCTGAGGACGCCTAATAGACATGAATCATCCATGGATGCCTCCCACTGTGTGTGTGTGAGTGTGTGTGTGTGTGTGTGTGTAAGGATGTTGACATCTGAGTCGAAATATCTGATCTGATGCTCTTTATATGTTTAAAAAAAATACTGCAAAAAACCATCTGTTATAGGTCTACACTGAAAGTCTGCTCATGTTGCTTCAAATATCCGATCAAAGACAAAGGTTATAAAATCATTACAGATTTTATTTGTTCAGTCTGAGCTTTGAAACTTAGATGAAAATCTATTAAAAATGTCAGTTTGTAAAAACTATAATTCAGGTCTAATCAAGTCAATGATTGGGCCTCTGACAATGAATTCTTTGTTTCCATTTTTAAATGTATGTAATTAACAATACATCCATAACTTCTCAAAGAAATGAATTAATTAACTGTAATATTGTTTATATATATTACATATTATAATTCATATTGTATTAATACACATTTTAAATGTTGTATTTACTTTTCTTTTGTCACTCTGACATTCTTATATTAAACTAAAAATAAATGAGTGTAAGAGAACTGTTATTTGACTCAGAAACACTCCGGCGTGTGTGTTCAACCCTCTGTTGTTCATGCTTTTATAAATATGGAGACAACATGTCATTGCACTGTGGATCACTTCGTAAAGGCTGGTGATAATTGCTAGGAAACATGATTTTATAGGAGATAATGTGTCGTTAAAACACTTCTTTAAACCCTAGGGTTTCACAAAAAGCTTTACAGAGCAATCACGAGGAAGAAAATAAACAACAAACAAATAAAAAGAAGAATTTCAGTGATGTAATATGGAGTTTAAATTGATGCTGAAGCCTCCTACAGCGAGAAAAACACAACGTTACCTCCAAATCGGCGGGCAGAGGAGTTTATAATAGAGTCCTTATATGTCTTAGAAATTCTGGCAGGCTGTTCTCTGGGCTAGCCGAGCCATAAGCCCTTCTTTCTCTGAAACACACACACGCACACACACACGCACACACACACACACACGGACATTAAAGCCCTGCCTGGCCTCGATAGGCAGGCTTGTGCAGCAGATGTGGGGTCAGTGCTGCAGGGCCTCACATAAGGCCTTGGCTGAGCTGAGCTGAAACTTTTACTACATTAAAGCCTCACCATGGATCCTTTTATACTGTTTAATTACTTATCAATTAAAGCAACAATTATTAATTAATTTAAATCAACCAGACGGTCTTAATGCAATTTCTGAAGAATCTCAGAGATTAGCAGAGGTGTTTGTCCGTCTGGGCTGCTGGTAGAGGGAGAACAAGTTTCTGGAAGTTTGTTTGTGCTTGTGATTTTCACTTGCTCACCTTTTTTATGTGAGGATGTAAAAATCAAAACCCGTCAGAGCTTCAAAATACCGCGGCATAAAAGAGCAGCCCGAGCTTTTTTGGGGAGCTATATGTAAAATTGGCCTCCAAATCTTGATGAGTTTTTAACACTGAGAACATTTTGGGGATTTAGGAGCGTAATTGAGCACTTTAAAAAAAAAAATGAGGCAATGTTTCTTTGAATATTTAAAGAGGACAAACATACATTAATAGATAAATAATGTAGGAACCAAAGAAAAGTCACATATTTAGCTGGTTCTGGAGGCCTCGCTGCAGCTGAGGGGCCCTAATCATGGAACCACTTGATTCACTTGGCTCTCATTTGGTCCTCAGAGAAGTACACACATTACTATGCCCATGTACAGGCATAATAAGTGAGAAAAGCAACCACAGCAGCGTAATTGCAAGCAAGTGTTGGATTGCATTATTTATCTAAAGTTCACCAGTTTCCAAAACATGTTTCCATTCCTACCTGCTGACTGTCGGGTGGCGGGGCAAAGCCTTCAGTGTGTGTCTGACTCAGGGAGAGGGCCTTTAAAATCACAGCTGCTGCAGAGCCGGAGGGGGGGAGGGGAGGGGGAGGCAGCTAATGCAGCCAATTAAAGTCTAATCCAGTGATGAAGCATTGTCTCAGGAAGATAACGGAGCTGCTAAGTGGCGCTGCTAATGACAAGGGAGAAGTGGGGATCACTGCTGGATAACGCTGAACGCCCCTGTCTTTACGGAGGCATATGCTGAATAAAATGAATGCATGATGGGATGTGAGACAGAACACTGCCGGATAACAGGAAGTGTGAAAGGCAAGGGGTGAAAAAAAAAAGTGAATTCTCACGCCCGTCATATCCTGTAAAACCACAAAGTTTTTATGCCATACCTTACAAGCAGAGAGGGCCTAGTTTTTCGGAACAACAACAAATTGCCACCACACCTAACTTTTATATTGGTTTTGGCTCACTATATCTGCAGTTATGATTGAAATGTGTAAAGTCAGTGTTTGTTTTAGTTAAGGGCAGGCTAGTCTAGTGCTGTAGTAAAGGTTTTTGTAAAAAAAAAAAAAAAAAAGAAAAAGAAAAAGTAAAAAATAGAATTAAAAAGTCTAAGATAATCAGACATGTGCTGTAAAACTCACTGTACACTGAGCTTTCTAAACTTCAAATTCATATTCAAGCATGAAAAAAGGCAGAACAAAGGTGCAACGCTGAATTTAAGGAGAGGTGGAGTGCACTGTTGTGTAATCTGAGTGTTGTGTAATCATGGGTTTTGTAAAGTAAGTATATTACATATGCATGCTTTCTGCATTATTTCACCTGCGATATAAATGTCGCTCCACAAATATAAAAAAAACAACAACAACAACAAAACAACCAGCCACACTACATGAGTACGGGCAGACTGCATGCGAAAAGAGCTCTGCAGAGAAAATAAAAGTAAACATCCACATGTCCACATGTGCACATACACCTCATCCAGAACAAAACACTGACAACTCAGACAAACACACTAAGTTGCTAATTCAACAGGCTCTATGAGGATTACAGCACCATTGTCATGCGGCTCACAACATAATGGCCTTTAGATGCAGCAGCAAGATTAGTTGCAACATTTCCACACCTACACAGCAGACAGACAGCAACAGGACGCTGCACATAAAACAAAGAGGCCACTGTTGAATGATTTAGCATTTCATATTCTGACTAATTAATGCGCTTAATAAATCTAGGACAAAGGCTGTGACGGTGGAAATGTGAGTGTGTGAGACAGAATTATTTAAACAACATCTGCCACTTCACAGGAAAGTCCTTCATGAAGGTTTTATTAACTGTGTAGCTCCATGAATCCACTACAACATCCACACAGGAAATTGCAGAAAGTGCTGAAAATAACAAAAAATGGATTCTTTCTCTCTCAGAATCTATGTTTGTATAAGCAGGCTGGATACTACCAAAAGAAAATAAACTCTTACACTAAACTTGAGGAAATACGTTGTGTCAAGCATCCATAATCCCAGGTCTCCTTTTTGTTCTCCCCCAAAACAAAGAGAGACTCAAATCGATCAGAACTCAGCTGCAGGTGTTGACGGAAAAAACTGGATCTCATCCGCGCTGAACACGCAGTGAGGAAAATAAAGATATTCCAGGTACTTAAGCTTCTGGATTACACTGAATTTCTTATTCATTATGGAGGATTTGCTTTGTAATCCAGCTTTAGTTCAACTTTGTACATACAAAAAGACCGTTGACCCACAGTACACCTGTGCGGATTTAAATCCACAGAGACGTGCTGTCACTTGGAATATTCTGGCAAAATTATACATTACGTCTTCAAGAATATAAAATAATAATACTAATATGTCAATCGTGTAATTACAATTAAATACAGTCATCTGAAATTTTCAATTCTGCTCTGTTGTACATCCATGTCTGTTCTCATGTATTTGTGCTTTGTATGCTTCATGTTCCACTTTGGGAAATATATATATATGCACATTGATATTATAATTATAACAGAATAAATATGTATATCCTGTAATATCCTTTGTAGAGAGGTTACATAATACTTCAGTAAGTCGTGTTTTCATTGCTGCGAGCATGTTATCACTGTTGTTGTATTGATTTTTATCTTTTCACTCTAGACCAAACTTTCACACCAGCCGAGTGAAATCAGACGCATGATGTTTAAGCTGAAAATGAAGATTCAGTTGCTTTAAAATGAGATCTTGGAGATTAGACTTTTTCACCCGACAGCAACAGTAACGACCTAAACTCGTCTCATTACACTTAAAGAGATTTAGATTCCTGATTTCAGTCCATTGTTGTTCATTCTTTTAGGTTGTTGTGTCCTTCCTACTGTTTCCAGCCTCAGGAGGTTTATCCTGCCGCCTGAGTGGCCGTGTGTGCATCTGCTTTATCTTTGTATCTGCGTGTATATGTGTCAGGGAAAAAGGACAGAACACACTGATTTTAAGTCTTAATATTTCACTCAAGAATTCCATCTTGCAGAGAGAAGTGAAAAAAAAACAAAAAAAAAACGATGCAGAATCTCCCTTTAAACATGTAACACAAGCTCAGTAATCATCCTTCGAAGTGCTTCCAGGCACAGCACTGTACAATCAACTAAAATTTGTAGGAACGGAAAGCCCTGGCAGGCCCAGGCTCCTGAGATCATGTCTGTTTTATTGGGGGATAAATGTTGCCATTGACATTGTGGAGGGGGAAAACGGAGCGTGGCCGGCCCAGCTCTAATTGGCTGCATTAGCATCATCATTGCTGTATGCCCGCCCCTCCCAATCTGGCCCCGTCTCTTGCCATTTGATTGGCTCCGTCGACATTCCAGTGCAATTTACAAGCTACCTCAGGGGTGTTTTTGTGTCTTTTCCCCCCCTGTGCTACCTCAGTTTTTTTTTTCTTTTCTCAGCCAGGGTCTAACAAGCGTCAGTGTGTGTGTGTGTGTGTGTGTGTGTTTCATGTCTTGAGACTGCTTTAATAGTGTGCCAATACATAGGGGCTGAGAGCAGTGGAAGATTTGACAGAAACAAAGAGAGAGAGAGAGAGAGAGAGAGAAAATATATTTATATAACGTTTGAACAGGAGAGAAAAACCCTTCAGCTTGGACTGAAGAAGTGGTGGTTATAATCTGATCAGATTCACTAGAAAAAAGAGCTCGCTGTCTAAAAGAGGCAGAATGGCCCATTTGTGTGTGTGTGTGTGTGTGTGTGTGTGTGTGTGTGTTTTTACATTTTCTACATGAATTGACTTTACATTAGTCAGTAAGGCTCTCACCTTGAAAGTTATAATGTCCTGTCTATCAAAACCCTTTAGAAAGTCTGTCAGATTATGTCTGATTATCAACCATATCAGTCAAGATTTTAATTTTCCCACTAAGAGGAAAATATCCAACCTGCCTCTCTCTGTTCTTTGATGCATTTGTTTCCACTCTTAGCTGAGCTGCTCCAGCAAAACATGAAGATAATATCTGAACATCCAAATAAATAAATACCACTGATATTAAACAGAAACAGACAGTTCTATGAAATAATATGCGCATAATAACAATCTGATCATCATTTACTGTTGGCTCTGGCTCTTAATCCAGTGCGTATGTGTGTTTTCCATCACGTCGTTAAGCCTCAGAGACCTCAATTTAGCATGTGCGTGAATATGTTGCATGCAGCTTCATATGCAAATTCAATATGTGAAAGCGCCGTGAAGATTGGAATGTGTGTGGAGAAGAAAGAGAGACAAAGAGGAAGGATTTAGCGCTAACCCTGACCCTAACCCTGCTGGTTGCTATCTACTCACATGGCAAGTGTAACTGTAAAATGTTCATTCATAAGTTTTTGTCAAGAGCTGAACTGTACTCGGCTGCGCTGGGGCATAAACAGGGTGCTACAATATTTGATACAATATTTGTGCATTTTCAGAATTTATTCTTTCAGTAAACTTTTTCAGGCGCTCTCACTTTTTATATTCTAACCACACAGTTGGAGCACACTTTGCTCCATTTTTCATCTCTTCAGTCTCTTCCTTTCACAGCACCTGTGATCATTTTGTGGCTGTTGGATGCTGCGATGCAAAGCGCCTTACCGGGTGGGTGAGTTCTTTGAAGTGCTGACCCTGGAGGTGTCGGTGTCATCCTCCACCCACGGAGCTGCATGGGAAATGGTGGGAGATGGAAGCTCCTTAATCCTGGATGTGTGATGATGGCAGCTTTATGAATGGGCTACCTGTTTAACACTGCAGTGTGTCTAAACATTAGAGTCACTCAGGACATTTTAGAAACACACTGTGTGTACACTGCAGTGCAGTATAAGCCAGGAAGAACAAATTACTTCAGTGCAGTTGGCTGCCATTTTAGCGCCTCCAACTCATTGTGCACTAATACCTCCTTCTGGCTATGACGCACGCGCGCACACACACGCACACACACGCACACACACATACACCTCTGCAGGTAAGCAGACAGGAAGGGAAGGTTTAAAGCAGTACACCACGTCAGCAGACTCATTGAATGCCACATGTGCAAATGGAAATATACAAACAGATATTCTTAGCTTTCTGACAGATCACATGCATTCATGCACATGTGCACACACCTACAGCGTCTTCATCCCTCCCCAAATTACCCCACACCTACTCTGTCACAAAAGAAGAAAAAAGGGCAAGAAGCTTTGTGAATCATCTTTTTTCTGCAGCCGAGCCATCTTTAATCCCTGCACAAAGATTTAGGTAGTGAGAGGGGGAGGGAAGGTGTCTCCGGGGTGAGAGCCTCCCTGAGGTACTCCCACCCCAGGGGCAGGGGTCTAATTGGGGCCCTTGTAGCTGCAGTTTGCGCTCTCAGCTGGGCTGCTTCGGAGGCCTGCTACAACATTGTTTTGATTCTGTTCCAACTTGTTTTGTTTGAATCCATTTCCAACATTCTTCTTAAATTAGGTTAATTATAATGCAAAATGAATTACCGTGTGTTGCTGCCAAATGTGTCTCCTTGGGCACTGATGAAGAGACCCAAATCTGATGGTATTTGCAAATACTGTATAAACCTGTGGTATAGAATTGACCAGAAAAATATGTAATATGGAAAATTCATAAATCAAACTGAATCAACGTGTTTATTCCCAAAATGTTAAAATACTTTTGCAATTATTGACATGCTCTGTTATTTCAAAAAATATGCCATCGTCTTAACTCAGTGGATTAAGTGTAATCAGTTATTGTTATAATGCAATTATAACTATATACTGTAAAGACCACTGTGTGCAGCCATGTTCTGTGAGGCTACTTTGTTAACATGTTGTTGTTGAGCATGTAAGTTGTTTACCTGTTCACATCTTAGCATTCAAATATTTGATAATTAGCAATAATGACAGTGTACAGCAGCCATATGGTCATAAATCAAACAATGACACTACATTAAAAAGTCAGGCCATTAACGAGTTATCGTAAAGCGAGAGCAACATGAATGAAATTTCACCACGGTCCCTGACTGACAGGCTGACATTACCATAGCCTGTTTAACAGTTTGAAAAGCATTTGCATATTAAACGCTAACAGAAATTATATATAATTACACTGTGTATGCAGAGAGCATACATTAAATGCTACCCTTTGTGTACAGAGAATCTGAATACCAGCTGGGTCTCTCTGATGTTTTTGCATGTGTGTACATTCAAAAAACGGTAAGAAGTCAGAATAAGTTGTGTTTATGTGCAAAAACAAATCAGATATACATCATAAGAGTCAGCTATTCAAATGAAGTCATGCTCACGTCAACGTGAATTCAGTTTAAACATATGTTTTTCAAAGCGACCCCAATTATCACTGTAATAATGTAATGCCTTTAAAAAGTCATTTATCATCATCAGTGTTGGCCACTATCTTGTCTGGCACAGAGGCTGAGCTATATCACAATAAATCCCAGAGTGCAACATGCCTGAAGGGAGGTTGACTCTCTGCAAAGCAATGAAAGCTTATTATGTTTGGAGTCTATGACATATTTGGAGGCACTTCATGGGGACTTACAGAATAAAGAGGCTTATTTTCTAAATGTCTAAACAGTGTAAAAGCAAACACAGTTGGGCAAAACACATTAATCCGTGACCCAGAATCAATCTGTGGTTTCAGCACTGTAGCTGGAGATAATTAACTGCAACATAAAAATCAAAACTTTAAGAAACAATATCCACATGAGGGCCGAAAAACAGACAGCAAGTAAGAGGGGAAAGTTTGTTTTGCTCTTAGATTAAACTGAAAAAAGTTGTATAAACTGTGGATTTAGTGCATTAACCACAAAGTATGATACTGCTGAAGTCAGTTGTAACTTAAATTATGAGACGACACATAAAACAGCTCAGACTTGGTCAATAAATTTCCCTTTTCTCTCTTCCTCTTACTTTTTATTCACTTCTCATCACATTTATAGAAAATGTGGCTCAGACCTGATTTCACAATCTGCTTTGTGTGTGTGTGTGTGTGTGTGTGTGTATGTGACAGATGGTACTCTGTGACAAACGTCAGGATGACTCAGCAGCCACCCATTAAAGGATTAGATAGTCTTCTGCTACACTACAGATCAAAGCCTCTCCAAACTATCTTGTCTGGTCCAGTATGCTGTCTTTCCTGCCTCACGTTGTTTTATGATGCATCTGAAATGATGTCCAAGAGTCCAAGATACTGACAGCAGCTAGAAAATAAAAAAAAATATTCCCTCAAAACTAGTATAGAGATGTAATTTAGAGTAGGCATGCTTTATAAAATATGATATTCTCTGACACTCGGGCATATTAAAGGGTATATAGCTGAGTTTTGGAAGAATACATCTCTAATTAGTCTGAATACAGATAATACTAGCATGACTTGTCAAAGTGAGTTTACCTTTTATCTTAGCTGTCATTTGCCGGATGGCTTTATTCAGGTTTAAAGTTTTTACCGTACAATGCTGTGGGTTTTTTTTTTTTTTTTGCAACAGCAGTCTGCTTCGTCATCTACGCTGTGCCAATCAAAATGGCCTGATTGGACACGAATGCTGTCTGAGCTCAACTTTAGAAGAACTTAATCTTATGTCTGTGTTGGATTACACACTCATTTGTGGAGGTTGTCAAATGGTAATATGCCATGTCACATGTCACAGCCCGTATCTCTGAATGCATTGGGTGTCCAGGTGTTTAGATTGTAACAATAACTAATAGATTAAGCATACATCAAGGCATACAATACATTAAGTCATGTCAATACATTAAGGCATACAACAGTCCTCCTGAGATAATCTTACTGCTTTGTATGCAGTAATTTACAATACAGTTAGCTAGCTTAGCAGCCAGAATCAGAATAGTAGTTATATATACAAATATTTTACACCTTAAAGGGGATATCAGTCATTTCTGTCACAGTGAAGTGTTTAATATGTGGTTAGATGACTATGATAAAGCCTGTAACACTGAGGTCTGACCCTGAGATAAATAAAGCGGTTCATCGTAAATATACATGTGGAAGCAAATCCACCTTATTGCATCTGCCATAGTCGCTACAGGTGATCACAAGTTTATGGAAAAGATAAACACTATCTCCAGACAAAACATTACAACAAGCCCTCTAAATTAACAACTAACTAACAACGTTATGGTTATAGTTTGGTTAGATTTAGGCAGGGAAATGACTTGGTTGGGGTTGGGGAGAAATCATAGATTGGATTCAAATATGTACACTGTTAAGGTTAGGGAAACATTGTGGGTTAGGTTATAGTATTCGTTAAAGTTAGAGGAGCTTTGTGGTCATGGATACAATAATAAACACTTGTTTAAGGTTAGGGCTGTGGTCATGGTTCAAAAAAACAAAAACAAAACAATGTCGGGAACAGGAAACAAAAAGCCGTCGCCAGTGTTAAAGTTTGATGTTCTGTGGATTCATCCATCCACTCCGACTTTCTCCATTTGCCGTCTTTGTTGCTTTATAACAACGTCACTTGACTGAGGAAGTGGCACTTTTTGTCATTCATCTTGGGACAACTGCCTCACATCCTGCAAACCCCTCAATTATGTTGAACAAGTATGTATTTTCCCTCCTGTGACAACATTTTAAAAAGCCTTTCCTCCAACAATATTCGGACAGGACATCTATGATGGTTAAGGACTGAAAAGGACAGAAAATTGTGGTTACAGTTACTGCATGAACGTCTGACGTGCTACATACAGATAAAAAGGAGGTAAGGGAGTGTAAGGGTGAGTCAGTGAGATTATACGGGGGAGGAAGGATGGGAGATGGAAGTCTGTAATTGGTTGCCTGGAGAGGATTAACCTGTCTGCCTCCAGCCTCTCCCTTCTACCTTGAACAATATACAATATAGCTGTGTTACTGTGGCAACTACTCTCTCTCCCTTTAACCCTCATTCATACCTCCTCCTTCCTGCAGCTCCATCACACTAAGGAAATCTAAAACAATGATTTTATTTACTGCTCTGTGTCTTGGCTCTCCCCAGCAGACCGCCTCATTCTCTGTAAATGACTAATTAATCATGAGACTCCCGCCAAGGGAATTGTGTATTGTGTACCTGATCAGGTAAGTGGAACAGCGGCTACTGTACGCTACATTAGTATCTGGGTTTCCTGACTCCTTCACCACAAACGCTATAATTAAAAGGCAGGGAAGGGCATCCCCTTCCTTTTATCTCTGGATTTAAATTTGATTGACGCCTTGAGACTCCATACCACACACGTACACGTGTACACATATCACACACACACACACACACCCACACACACTCCTAACCTCAGATGTAGCCGCAAGGCAAGCAGAAACTAGTTTGTGTGAGAAACCACAACCAGTCAGACACACAGAAACACAGACAAACACTCCTGTGAAAGGAGAGCGTTTTGCGAGGTTCCCACCATATCACTGTATGACAACACACAATAGGACAGGAAATAACACCAGACTACACACACCTTCATCCTGTATTCTGTCTGAACAAACACTTGATTGAGAATAGTAAGATTAATGGATGAATGCTTTGCTCAATACCAACAATGATGCCAGGTATGAGAACACAGGCTCAACAAACACAGAATGCACAAACATCTTTAATTACAGGGTTCCTATTTTTTTGGGGGGGGGGGATTGCAGACCTTGGCTGCTCATGTACATTTATTGAATACATAATTTGAATTGTCTATATGTAAACTGCATATTTATTCTGTTCTCGTTTTATGATAATCATTAATGATGATCAGTTTTTATAATTCATTATTGTTATTGAGAACATTTTCTAATGGCTCTGGCTATTTTATTTTTGCAACAATGATTAAAATTCAGTGATGAACATGAATCATTTTAAGATGGTTGACAAATTCATCCTGTACACTACTGTATATGAGATTTGTCCATGTCCAAAAAAAGTTTTTGAACTCCATCTGAAATCTTTTTTTTTCTTTTTGTGTTCAATCATGCTTTTTCACACTTTGAAACCTCCTTCATAAACCTTTAACACAACTGTAGTAAATGCATCAGGTAATCTGTTGCACTAATGGGAGCAGCTAAAGCTACACACACAGTGGCGATTGACAGCAACCCACCCATGAACTTCATGACTGATGTTGGATCAACTAAAGAGGCTGCTGATGATCCATGAAAGTCTGGCTTACTGGGATGAGTCTTAGTCATATCTGATAGTGAGTTTCTTTTCAGTTTTCTTGAGTAACATGTTTTACTCCCCTGGAAAACGTGTTTGCTGAGAAGAATATCTAAAATTTGGTCTTGGTGAGTGATATATCAATCAATCAATATTCACAATCAATGATCCTTTTATTTTATTGACATGACTGTGTTTGATTGTGTACATTTGTGTGTGTTTAATATGTCTTACACTTTTGTTGCTTGTTTCTGAAGAAATAAATCCCATTTCAATTTCAGGAGACAAATTTCCAACAAAGGTCATGTTGTGAAAACTAACATTTTTCTTGTTGTATTTTCCATTTGCATTAATAAATGTACAAAACATAACGTTCTCTCTCACCAATGAATTCCTTTAAGATAACCTTATAGACACTGTTGTTTTTTGCTTTCTAAATCAGTCGCTGTTATTTAACTGGCAGGAATGTTAGATGAGCAAACATGTAAATAAAGTTCTACAACAAAGAAAAAAAAAAATCAAATAAAAAGATGTTTGTGTCTGAGCCTCAATGAAGCTGCCATACATTGTTACAACGTGAGCTGAGACACACTGCAGAGCCACATACTCCATCACAGACCCAAGGATTATACTTTTTAAACAACATCTGTCTTTCCTTCTCTCTCTCTCTCTCTGTCTTCGGGAGGATGGGATAAACAAGCCAATACGCATCTAGATCATAAACCATTATCTTGATCCTTTGCCTGTCTCCTGTGTATGTTGACAGAGATTACAAATTACCAGGTTTGTGTATTATTTTGCTTGGCTGCTTATGATTTGGTTTTGCTGTGTATATCCAGATGTGGTTCACATCACTAGGGCCCACTGTAGTCTGTATTTTAAAGTCTTTGTGCATGAGTGGTTGCCTGGAGGGAGTTGTGCTGTTGTCTGTGGTGATACAGGCAGTCAACTAACCAAAGAGCCAAAATACTAACTAACTAACTAACCGGCCAACCGCTCTGCTAAATTGTCATCCAGATAAACCACCCTAATTTGGGGCAACAGACTGAAGCTTCATTGAAGCTGGGGGGGGTTAAACGAGAAGCAATCAGTGTGCCTAAATGAGACCACCTAAGAGATCTGCAAATCATGGCACCTGAATCATACTAGTCTGTAACAAGCCGTGTCTTCACAGTGGGTCAGTACAAACTCAGAATATGCAGCCGAAAATTGTTATTGTTACATACAGAACTTTATTCCAAATTACAGTAGAGGTAATTATGAATAAATTATGAATATATGGGCTGAATTTCGCAAAAAAAAATGTGTGTGGAGATTTTCTATGGATCAAGCTGATAATACACTGACGGACATTTTAGAGCAACTACTGGATGTTAAGGGGTTAAACTTAATATCCCCTTATTATTTTCAGAATCACCACCAAGTCATCCATTAGATGAAGCCAAAATAGCTATTAAGATGTCTAAAAAAACAAATCTATTGACTTTGTATTTGCAAAGAGAACATGGGGTTTTCCCCATTCAGTTAGTACTATTTTTCTAGCTTGAATCTTTCACTCAATACATAAAGTGTCATACTTCTATTTAATTTATGATTTATTTATGATTACTTTTTACTCACACGTTACACAGTTAATACAGGCAGTCAGGTGACCATCCAGTAGACATATCTGCCAAAGAGAGAAGAAAGAAAAAATAATCTATGAAAACTTCTATCTGCTATCATGTCAACTGATGACAGATTGAGTCATCTGAAATGGAAAGAAACACAGAAGGCATGGAACGTACACAAGAAAGAGCCAACCGAACCATCAGTCAAGCAGTCAACTGTTGTCAACTAGCCAAAAGACCAACCAAATAGAGGTGAATGTGGCAGGCAGCCACACCTCAGGGATTGGCAATGTGTGGCCTTCAAAAAAACCACCAATCCCTGTTTGTCATTACAGTGAAACAGTGTATGTTTGTCAATGACAAAGATTAACATTGTGCAGACTGTAGCCAGATTATGTCTTTGTTGCATGAAAAGGCCATTTCTAAAACAATCCAAAATATTCTATTTTAAAAGATATTGCATAAAAATCAGTATTGGTAATTGGTAATTTTGCACCCCAGTTTCACAGTGCAATACCACTGTGGTAAATATGTACATGTGCATTTGTTATGATTATACTGTTTATGACCAAAAACTAGCAAATCAACAACTAAGCCAAACATCAACCAAGTGCAACAACACAAGACATAGCAGCTAGCTAATACTAATACTAACAGCAAGAAGCCCAGCTCGGTTTCATCTAGTGGCTTCTTGCTCAGTCACTCTCTCATGTCACTATATCAATAGAGACTGCTGAGCACAGTTACATTGCCCACTTGCCCATCTCCAGTTCTGGCACAACACTGGCTCTGCTCCCCATCAGCATTCCATTGCGCCCTTTATCCAGTAGTCTGAAACGCCCATTGTACAAACACTAACACTCCCTCTGTGCTCTGATCTTCAGTTCGAGCAGCCCAGTTTACAATCTAAGCTAACATTGCTAACAGCAGGTACAAAACATTTTCTCCACAAAATATGGTCCACTTTTACCAAAATTAATGAAACAGTTGGTGTGTGGCGGCACAGGTATAGTAGTTAGCACTGTCGCCTCACAGCAAGAGGGTTTCTGGTTCAAACCTTTCTGTGTGGAGTTTGCATGTTCTCCCCGTGTCTGCGTGGTGTGCGTCCTCCCACAGTCGAAAAACATGCACTAAATAGGTTAATCGGTGACTCCAAACTGCCCGTAGGTATGACCCTAGTGAGGACAAGTGGTTACAGATAATGTATTTATATATGTATGTATGTGAAGCACATGTACCTCGCGTACCTGGAGCACAAAGTGCAGAAACCAGCATGCAGGGCACAGAGTAAAATAACAGACACCATTCAAGGAAATTAACAGAACTAGGAATCACACCTGCAAACCTGTTTTAGATGTACCGGTGTGAGATATGCAGCTTTGCAAAGTTAAAAGAGGAGATTATCCGCACTGTCACACCTCTATAAAGTAAACTGAAACACAGGTTTAGAACAATAAAAGCATTGACAACCCCATCAAAAAGTCTAGTTACGTTAGCGCCTCTCTTTCTCTAAAGTGTAGTTACTTTAGCATCTCTCTTTGGATGATGACTCATCCAATGCCGATCCACTCGCTGTCAGATCAAAATCAATTTTCACAGAGCTCTAATAAGAGCAAGTTCTGCATGAGGAGTTTCAGTGAAGCCAGGCGTGACTGCAGACATAGAAAATAAACACATCTTGTGTGATCTCTCATGCCTGGTTACCATCACTGACAACTTGTAGTATTACATACTATATATAGTTTTGCCTCATAGCAGATGTGGAGTCCAGTGAAGCGTGAGATACCACCTTGTGATGATACTGTTGATTATTCGTTGTTCTCCTGCTCTGTCAGTAGGGTCAAGTCAGGTTCTTTAAGGAACCGTTGCTGTTTTGATGAACAGTTAATTGCATTGCGTGTCTCTTTGGTAACGTTTGGTGTCATGTTTTTAGGGGAGTGCAGAGCTGTGTGAGGTCCGATCATGAAAAAGGGAGTACTGCGTAACATCAAACCCTGTGTGGGTTTGTGTCCCTGCGACTGTAAATACTGTATACATACTCTACCGATCACCAAGGCAATACCAGCACATACTATATACAGAAATGGATGCATCATATAACTATACAGTACGTTCAAAAAGCATTTTTTAAACTGCAAGTTAAATATGTATAGATGAAAATCAGTGACAGCCCAGCAATTCTTTCACTAGAAAACAAGACTGAGACCAGTGACAGCCCAGATTACATTTAATACCAAAATATTTTTTGCAATTTTTCCTGCAATATTTGCAACTGGCATGGTTAATGTTAGGGAAATATTGTTATAGCAGTTAATGAAACAGCTAAAAAGCTGATTCCAAGCTGGTGACAGGATGCAAACCTCGGTTTCCTGCTAAAAGTCTGATGCGTAAAAATCACAGGGTGCAGTATTGTTCAACATGGATGTAAATTCTTGAGACTGAGCTCCAACCAGTCTTATATCAGTAATTAAAATACCACTACTACAAATAACAATACTATTAATTCAACGTATAATATTTTCACAACTCCAGCACTATCAGCATTATTATTCTACTGCAGGTTTCATGGGGCTGTCAAAATGCTGAAAACGGCAAGGAAGAGAACATGAGAATTAAATGAACCTACACTTGCAAGCATTACTACAGAAGTTGCCGTATGTCCCAATCCCTAATAGTGCATCTGTTTGTCATATAGAGAGGCTCAACTTGTGGCCTTTGCTCTCCTTGACATCTTCACCTATTTGAATGTTGTTTTATTTAATGCTTCTGTAATTACTACTACCAATATTACAACTAAGGCTGTGTAAATGAATCCTTTATGGCTCAATGAGCAGAGCATCATTGAAATGTTGGAACATTACATTGGAAAATGTGTACACGCTGACAATCATTGTGGGTACAAGTGCTCATCAAACCATAATTCTTATTAAACACAACATCCGTCATACTTGCTAACCTCTCCCTTGGTTCCTCCTGGAGGCCCTGCCCTGTTTGATGTTCTGGATGAGAGGTAGTGTTTGTTAATGCTGCCACTGCAGGCAGAGACCCAAAGTCAGAAATGCCACAGGTTGGATCATGTCTGACTGACTGTGGGTGGGAAGCATCACTGAAGAAATACCTGCAGAGAGAAGGAAGACGGGAGGAGACAGATATTCTCTGTTTGGTGTTGTTCTGTCTCTCTCTCTCTCTCTCTCTCTCTCTTTTGTGTTTATGGGAACAATTGAGCACAATGCCACTTCTACTGCTAACAAGGCTAATATTTCTACTAGTGCTGCTTTTGCTTTTATATTCATTTACCATTTGGTCTAAATCTCCACTGGAAAAACATCTTGCAATTCATAGTTTTCAGAATTGAGAACACGTCGTCATGTGGAAGAGGATCTGGAGATCGAGACACAAGTTGGCCACCAGCCTTGCTGTAGATAAATCCACCTCTGGTATTATATCTCATGGGCGTTGCTACATTTTGGTGCTACACTATGATATTGAGACAAAATACAGCAGTATGAGTATTACTACTTGTCTATCATTGAAGATGTGTGTCTATCTTAATTTCCATTTTTTTATTTTTTATTTTTGATAATAATGATTACCACACCATGTACAACAATGCAATGTCCATATTTGGTTATAGTGTTAATTTTGTTTAAACTAATGCTACTCAACTGTTAATGTATCCACACCCATCACAGCTACTATTATTAAGACTGTATGATGAAGTTTATTTATCAAAATACTGACATTATGAATCTCATATGAACCTAAATCTACTTACACATCATGTTGCATTAAATGAATATTTAGCATCCCAAACCAGTGTACCACCAATGACGTGAATGAATTCAAAATTAATTTCAATTTGTCACATTTAAGGCATTTCTAACTATGTATTTTTCCATATAGTCCAACTATAATTACTGCTGCTACTACTACTAAGTGCAATTTGTGGAATTATACCTACTTTGCAGACTTGAGGCATGACAAATAACTTCACCTGCTGTGGCCTTATTTGGCCTTTACAATGGAGCTAATCCGTAGATACACCAGAGATCCCTCTATGCATTCTCCATGAGTGGAGGTCTGCGGCTCTGTGTGCATGCAGCCTAACTGCCCCCCCTGAGACCGGGCTAAACAAGGAGCTTGAGCCTGGCAATTACCCCCAGGAGTCGGTACACCAAAGCATATCGGACGCTGCTAACATACACATGCAGACACCCACTCTTGCATGTTGGCAGACGAGCAGTGGCATCATGGATATGTATGACACATGCATACACACAATCACACACCCAGACAGCTGTGATTTCCCCAGGTAGCTCCTCTAAGCCTGCAGAGGGAGGATTTGTCGGAGTCCTTGTTTAACACAGATGTCAAAATGAGACCGCCGTGGCACAGTGGGAGGGGGATGAAGTTGATTTTTGACAGAGATGTTCGTCTCATGCTGCTTGATTGACAGGGAGACAAGCCCCAAGTTTAACCCTCCATGTCTGATAGAACATCTCCTGAATGATCAAGTGGTAACACAACTCAATTTAAGCAGTCGTTCATGTTCAAGAGATCTTACGGGGTCAAAGGGGGTTTTGCATTTGAATGTGCCACAATTTTTGGTGTCCCTCTGGCTTGGCAGGCTGGGGTGCATGCTGGGAATTTTTAGCCACACAAGCAGTGTGTCTCGAAGGATCGGCAACATTGGTCAGTTGGTCAGTTCACCACTTTGGTCCTTGAATATCTCAACAACTATTGCATGGATTTCCAAGTATGGTGCTTGATGATTTGTGCCACTAGCAGGTTGAAATTCAAATTTGTCCACTACATTAGTGTATTTGATGTGTTTGGTGCTAATTACCAGATATTAGCATACTAATATAGATGGCAAACCTGTTAAATGCCATTTAAACATCAGCATAAGAGCATTTATGCATAGCATTGCTGTGCTAAAGTACAGCCTCAAGGAGCGGCTAGCATGGCCGTAGACTCTTGTAAAACAGTGAAAGTACATTTTGTCCCATGCAGAGCAGGATTACTCTGGGGTTTGACTTGGTGCAGAATGTAATAAAGGTAATAGTCCAGCAACTGTTAATCTTTCCTTCAAGAAACATGCTATGTCCTTTTTCAGTATCAAAGCAAGAAATGATGCTCCTATCCCGTGGCAAGATAAGATAAGAAGCAGTCTGTTACTGAAGGAGCTGTTTAAAAGCCTGCCACAGTCTCATGTGGGAGGTGAGAGGAGTTGTTTATGATGGATGTCAGCTTTGCTAACATCCTCCTGCAGCAAATTGCTCTTTTCTTTGGGAGAAACTAACAACCTATTTTGTCATTAAGGTATGTTGCCTGATGTACATTACAGTGATACATGTACGCAGTATTTTAGTGTACAGTAGAGAACCTGACATTGTGGCGTGCACAAGGCAAAGGGCTTTGTTTCATTAAAGTACATTTTTACATAGTGCAAGTACATAGTACATTTTTTCACAAGTACATAGTACATTTTTTCATTAAAAATGTACTAATTTCAGCATTGGTTTGATTTTTGGATATGACGTATTGTAATCACATACAAGATCATTAAGCCAAATTCTTCATCAGTTGTCATTCATACTGTACAAAAAGAAAAGAAATACACAAAATCCAACCTTATATTTTTACCATATTTGTTTGGTGGAAGCATAAAGCATTTGTGGCAGCTAACAGATTGTTGTGATGGTAACTAAGTCTGAAGGTTTAACTAATACTGGGGGTAAACAGAGGGCTTGAAATCACCTGCCTCAAAGTGGAAGTCAACTGTTGCACAGGAAGAGATTATCTTCAGTCTGCAGAGTTTAAAATAAAATAGTTGGCTTTGTGCTACATGAGAGATAAGACATTATGGAAACTTATTTTAATATCTCAACTTCAACATGGGGCTTATATTATAGCATTTATGTGCCTGAAAGTTACTTAAACCACCAACAAATTGCTTTCTTTTTGTTCTGCTACTCTGGTATTTATACCAAAACAGTGTACCAAACCAAAAGTTCCCACAAACAAGAAATGTGACTCTGCTTCCACAAGTTAAAAACACTCATTTTTCTCTAGGACTTTGTTAAATAGGTAGACACTGCCTGGGGGAAAACTTTTTGACCTGTTACCCACCAGGCCTGAAGCACTGCTATGAGGGCCTGCACCTTAATGAACTCTTCTGACTGTCTGGAGCGTGGGATGCATGTGAAATGTCAAAAAGGAAAGAAAACTTGCAGATGTAATCTCCTCTCCTGAACCTCTTTGCTGCTTTCTGGTTACACTCGCAAACAAACAGTGCATGGAAGGAAAAAATTCAGCCCCTCGGGATGGGAAGACTACCCAGACAATGATTGGCAGCAGCTTAACAACACCTGTCTGACAAAGACAGATAGACAACACATAAGCAAACATGCAAACAAACACCAGAACCTGTCCCGTTGTATGCCTTCACAAATGAGGCAGAGAGAGGAAAAAGTCTTTAACTCGCTGCTGCCCATCCAAATTGGTGTGTAAGGAGAAAAGGCAAGAAAGCAGCATAACAGCGTAACAAAATGAGTGTGTGAAATTATGCAGAGGCAAACTGAGCGTTGCTGGAAGAGGAGGAGAAGATGTGGTGACATCAGACTTAAAGCCCAGAGATGGGGCTTGTTAGCAGGAAGCTCTATTAGGTTCGCCTCCTGCCCTCTTCTCCGTTCTCCTTTGTCCTCCTCACCTCTCTCGCCAGGCCTAAATTGGCCTCCAGAACTCCACCTGACTCCCCTCCCAGCTTGCAGTGCTCATGTATATGCATCTCAAATCCCCCCTGGACACGGGCAGACAGGCAGGCCAGGCGTAGCGCTGGTTCACCTAACAAAAGCAATTTGGTACGATACACCGTTTGGGTCAAGTACCCCGCGTGTTCCCCCTCAATTGTTTTAATCAGGCCAAGGTAGCAGGAAAGAGAGGGCTTGGAGGCACCTAAAGGCACCTTTCCTCCTGGCCATTATCCTCCGGTGGGTGAATTGTGGATGTGGTTGTTAAGAGAGACAGACGTGACAGCCCATCTTGTAGACGAGTCAATTAAAGGAGGCTTGAACTTTTTTAAGGGTGAAAGATGCATATAGACATATATGTTTTCAGGGAAATTAAAGGACAAGTTTGACACCAGAGGCATCGAAGTGAATGTCAAGAAGGAAAAATACTTGTTAAATGGAGACCTTGACATTTGTTATCAGAGTTCTCTGGACCAGACAAATTATCACACGGTGGGGTAAAGTTTTCACATTCGTCCTTTGGTTCCTTCACTTTTGGCACCACTTTGACCACTACATTTCTGTCAGACTGCTACATTGACAAACAGAGTCATTAACTGATATGAACATTAACATCACATTGTAGATCAAGCTACATGCTTTAGCTGCACTCAGTTTCCATTTTACATCAAAGTCACTTACTATGGCAAGAGGGAACGTAAAGCTTGATTTAGTCCACGTGAACTGCAAAGACTGCAATTTATTTTTATATATTCCCACTTCTCTGGAGATTTGTAATTTCAGATTCTTATCGTAAAAAAATTCTCAAACTTTTTTTTCTGAGGATTGCTTGTAAGAATTTTCCAAGTTGGATTCACCAAACTCACTGAACAAACTTGTTGTAAATTGTTTATTTCAGATAAATGCCACCTGTTCATGATTATCAGAGAGAGAGAGGGGTCTCCAACAGTACCAAGCTTTAATGATGTCTGCATACTTATTTAAATTTATCATCAGGTAAGATGACAGACAAGTCAACAATGTAAAAGCATGCATCATTCTTTTGAAAGTGACTGCTGACTTGTCGGCATTGTCCTTTTGAATTGAAGAAGCACAAGCAGCTACTAGAAAACAATGTTCGCAAGCCGTAACATTTCTAAGAATAATTGTGGTGTAAAAAAATAAATATAACCACCGCTACAAGACAATATCTGGTTTGAGTTCAAACCCCCAACAACACCAAACAATTTGTCAATCTGGGAAGCCGAATTATTTGGGAAGCAGCTCAAATAGTTTATGCTAATTGTCTGTCTTCCAGGTTTGATTATCTGACTGACACAGTTGTAATTAGCGGTCAAACTGGAAGGTGTATTTTTATACAGGGTGATACGTGTCATTCGCTTGGCTCTCGTCCTGATGCAGATCAAGAGAGAATAGACAACAGCTGTGGAGACAAAAGAGGGAAAAATGCAGATAGATTTCACCGATTAAAAACCAAAACAAACTGTCATGTCCTGAGGCAGCCATGCCTAAGTTTCACCATCACAAAGATTGTAAGTGTTTTGATATCTGAACATCCCCACAGGCATTGAGTATACATGGTGTAAGCTGTCTCAGGTTCCATTTATTTAATATCTCTTTGGCCTCAAGCTACTTTACTAGCAATGCTAATTGATAGACAGCCTTGGTGTGTGTAGATTATAGAACCATACACAGCAGTAAAAATAAAAGTAAAGAATTCGTGACAAAAGTATCCTCAACAGATGTAAATACATTTTAAGTTGTTTCCCTATTCAAGTTCTCGCATTGAATAATTACTGGAGCACTAAACAGTTAGCAGTATTAATAATAGGGTCCAGTAGTAAAAATTATAATAATGATAATAACAATAATAGTAAGTAATAGTTTATCCAGGTGGCTGGGATTATATATTATTCCTGGTTTAAATGTTTTTTACTTAGGGTGGAGCAGCAACTACGGTCAGTTGGAAAAAAACAGTGTCTTCACTCTCCACTGATACCGCCCTCCTGGTGTTCACACACTTGACAGCCTTCCTGACATCATTCTAAGAAAGAGTGATAGATGTGGAAGATGCTCCCTCCAACTTCCTCAGTAGTTCTTCACAAGTTTAATGTTCTTTAGCTTCCACGGCACATTCAGTTTGTCTATTTTTTGATGATCATCTCCCTGATAGCGATTTGGGATATACCACTGAATACTTACATACAGGATAAGCTACTGCAATTCTAATCAATGCTATTACACCTGTAATAGGATGTTAGCTGTTCTGTTTGGTGTAGCATGAAGATCCAAACACGGGTGGTACTGAGGAGAAGGATGTACAAGTTAGCGTCTTGTGCAGCTGTTAGCAGCTATATAGGCAGAGCACATGTAACACCTTTTTGGTCTGATCAATGCAAAGGATTAATATTTATGAACACAAACTAAAGAAAACACTCACACATGAGCTGACCTTAAACTTATTTGGCACTATCTGTGAACACGCTATGGTTGTTTAGCTCTGACGGTTTGTATGACAGATGACTCATGACTCATAAAGAGGCAGAGCAGAGGCAGACCATGCACCAGTAGAGCTGAACGTAATTCATGGAATGTGAATCAATTTTAAAAAAAACAACATGGGAGGGTTTGGTTGGTGGCTAATAGTACCAATGCTGCACCCACATCTTAGTGGCCTGTATTCAACTCTTTTTTTTATTTTAGAAGAAGAGTAACTTTATTGATCCCTTAATGAGTCAGTTCCACATACCGGCACCCTGGGAGCAGTTAGGGGTTTGGTACCTTGATCAGGGGCATCTCAGAGTGTCACCAGCTACCAGTCCACACTCTATACTGTGGTCTGTGCCCATTCCCAAGCCAAGTCACTATCAACAGAGCTAAAGTGTCTCAACAATGGGTGGATAACCACAAAATCTGTGGCTCCAGCCCCACTGTGACCCTGATGAGGTTACAGATGATGGATGGATGATATATTAGTGGACCGATAACATGTATATTCATATTTCTCAGTGTTTTGTGTCTGTGCTAAATGCAGTGCAAAGATGCAAAGCTGTTTTATGTGTTTTAGTCGTTTATTTTTATATGTACACAAAAAAAAGCATTGAAAAAGCATATTTCTTGTGTCATGACATCTATTTCCACCCATCTATTTCCTTTTATAGCTTAAACACAAAAACCTAAAAATATTTTGAAGCTGCACATTTGACTCGACTACAGCTGCTTGTAGTACAGCTGTCTAAGAGCAGCATGGTGTTATGTAAAAAAGGGGGATGATATTTGAGAGGGGTTATTACAATAATCTGTCTGTCTGATGAAGTGCAGATGGCGTCTCTGTGAATAGCTGACATTTCACAAGCAGAAAACAGAAGCAGGTTAAACCGGTAGAGAACCTGCAGGGCAGACTATACGAGTAAGAATGTACTGATTAAAAGTCACAGATGCCTCTTTCAGAGGAAAGTACAATTGATAAAACTCTTTGCACGTTTGCCAAACACTTTATCTGATATCCTATCTAAATTGTTGCAGGGGAAGTGTGAATTTGCAGGCAAGATAAGCAGATGCACATCCAGAACCTCAATACCGAGGGTAACCATGTTAGTATACTGTACATGTTATAGGTGACCTCTCTTAAAGAACAATGAATGAACGGGATGGAAATTCATCAGAAATGAAAGTAAACTAATTGCTGACAGTGTGTCTGTTTGTTGGAACTTCAATGAATGAATAAAAACCTGTCAAACAGAAACACGAAATACCTGCAAGACTCACTTCCTACAAAACAAAGCATCTTCAAAGGTGACCTCCTACTGCAGATTGAGCAGCCCCGCCCTCCTGCTCCTCCCATCAAATCACACCGCCTTCCTCTGTCCAGCTGATATCTTATTGGTTTAAACTACCAGTGTGTGATGTGCCGCCTCAACATTACGCCACTCTACTCCCTTATTACTTAATCTATTTGGCTTATTTGACAGATAGACCTCCGGAGAGGTCATTGATCTTCAGTTCTGTCTACAGGCTTCCCACTTTCTCTAAGAAAATTTTACTTCTCATTCCAGTTACGATTCCCTCAGGCAGCAACCAACTGACAAGATATTATCTACAGTTTTCCTTAATGACCATGTCACGATGAGTCATTTTGGGTGTGGTGTTATTTCTGTTGCATGCTAAAGTTCAAAGTCGAGAGCTGCCTTTTATTTGTGCATATATGCATGTTCTTGCACATTTCCATTTGACTTTACGTGCATTTTACTGAAGGAAAAAAAACTTTGTTTAACTGTGCAAGCTTTGCTCTTCTATCCAGAGCATTACGAAACTTTATGAGTAACAGTTTGCCTGCACTGTGTGATCTCTTCCCACCTCTTTTCATGTTACTGCAGCCTTTTTCTACTCACGGTTGCACATTTGTACATAATACATCTGCTCAGCGTGTGTGACTCTGTATGTATTCGTTTGTATGCTACTGTGACAACAGTGATTGACAGGTGACCCTGTAGGGTATCTTGTCGTGTTGAGAAAGGAAACACAGACAGTGAAAGAGACAGCGAGGACGGCTGGAGGGAAAACTAGCATGGTGATAATTACACCATCCTTCACCTCCTCCACTTAACCTTGACAAGATGTAGATCAAAATCATTCCTGTCGCCCTACAGGAAACATTTTCTCAGAGGTAATGATGGTTAAAACTAAATTATCACAGGAGACTGACCAACCGTTTGAGAGGAACACTCACACTTGTCATTTTACACTGTAAAACATCATACTTTTATCTATCATTTATTATGAAGTTAATAAATAAATGGAGTAAGTAAATAGATACACATTTTATTAATGTTGACTTGAATTCAGAAAAGGATTTCTCTGACTGCCTGTTATGACCAAAAGCTCCAGAACGGTTAGTAAATGGACCATGTGGTGTTTTCTCCAATGGTGTTTCCAATGTCAAGAAAGAAATTTGATGCTCAGCTTTTAAGCCACCCAGGACAAAAAGTTCTTACAGCGCTCCAAGACAGAAAAAAAAAAGCTAACACTAAAAAGGAAAATTGAACATCTGCAACTCCATCACAGCTGAGCGCAACTCCATCTGCTGATCATACGATATGATCGAAAGCTACAAAACTGCTATTAAATTATCTCCGTGGCAACATTTTTTTCCCTGCTGCCATTACTTTAGAACTGTACAGTGACATGACATGACAGCAGCAAACAGTTTAACACTGTTCAAATCACTCGAATATTTCAACACTTTGAGGCAGTACTTTTGAGTTCGGAGGGCCTTTCAGCATCAATTTAATTCTTCAGTGTCTTACATGTGCACGCCCGTCTTAATGGTGCCAAACCTTTGCGCAAAGCTTTCCCAACCCAGCCAGCCCTCATTACCCTCTTCTGACTTGTCCAGGCTATCATCATCCCTCATTACATCCTTGCAGCGTGTAGTTTAGCACGTGAAGCTCACCAAAGGGCTATAGATTCATAAAACATTCAGCAGTGTGCTACATTTAGACCCACTTTTCTAATGTAAACACGACGAGGGTGTAAAATATCCCTATGAATCTTTCAAGGGTGGAAATTATACAGGCTGCTTGTGGGGCAGATTTCTTCAAACAGTTTTTCTTTTTAAATGGTGAGCTAAGTTTTGTTTTGCCTTGTCAAGGGCGATAAAAGAAGATGGTGGCTGATTGAGGCAAACCACAAGTGTAGAGTACAAGAGTAACGACAATGATTAGAAGTCATAAATCTTGACTGTTTAGAAAGAGCGCTAGAGATTCAACCGCAGGCTATATGTTGTGACTACAGAACAGAATAGAAAAGAAAAGGACAGATGAATGGGAGCTTTCTATGTTTTAGATGAAATTTGTTCTCAGAGAATCTCTTTTCCTACTTGCAGCCAGAAATAGGGAAGGTTTGTTGAAGGTAATTTACCCTGATTTCACGCCATGATTCTTTATCCAGCATTCTGTGCACTTGAGGAGATTTTAAAAAGCTTTGGCGAGATTATTCAGCCAATATTTTGTTATATCAATTTCCCAACGTTGATTCTGAAAGCCTATTTTAATCTTTCCTCAACTCACCTCTGGGCCTCAGGCCAGATTAAAAAAACGCTGCAATACTCTACTGTGCATTTACAAACTATTAAGACCATCTTTCCAATATTGAGTTGCAGCCTCTTCACAGTCCCTGTCCAAATCTTCTTAGGGCTTGAAAATCCTTTTGTAAACTTCATTTTTTGTCTCCTTCCCTTCACGCTGGAAGTGGATTTAACAGGTGAAATCAATAGGAAATAAGGGCTTTCACCTGGAATCAGGGGGTCTTTTGATTTCATGAGAACAGCATGTTGTTTTTGTGCTCTGTGTGGATACAACAAATAAGCATTGTGTGTCGAGGAGGAGTTTTGGCCAGTGCAGAGTGTGTGAACAGTGCACTTTGTTTTGACTGGCGCTGTGAGAGAATTGTTGTTCTGCCAGTGAGGCAGTTCATACATGTTGATGGAGGCAGGTTAAGAGTGTCAGTCTTGCGTCTCACTGATGCCCTGCCTTAACTGTTATTACTACAGCTATTCAAACGCTCCTCTGACACTTTGACACTCCAATTGTGCCGGGACAAGAGAGAGAAAAAAAAAAGGGGGGGGAGTGTATGTAAGTGTTCATGTGTGTATTTTTAGTCTTTGTATGCACATGCCTATGTGCCCGTATGTATTTGTGTGTGTGTGTGTGTGTGCATGTGACCCGTCCTTGTCAGTGTGACTTCATGACAGGTGAAACATTTGGCTCGAGGCTGTGATGTCACTGACTGAAGCCTTCGTTGTTTTTGTGTCACTCGGATTTAGCAGCCATTCGAAGGCACTGAACTCATACTAAATAGATCGGGAAGTTATTACTAACCAATCCATTTGTTGTTGTTGGACTCAGATGATATAAACAAGGATTTGTTTGATGATGTTGTTATCTTTATTTGTCTAGTCAGTTAATGGCAGTAAAGCAATGCCACTTTGGTGACCGGCTTGTCTGGCTCAGCTGGATGAATTGTTATGAGTGACACCACATCAGTGTTGATCTTTAATGAATCCACTCTTGAGTTGACTTACTTTCTGTAAGCCTGAAAGTGTGTAACTACACCAGAGGCTTCATAAAGCTCAAGCATTGTTGTTGGCTGGATGAAAAACTGAGTGACAACTCTGTTATTCTAAGATCTTAAATGCAGAATTTGCCTTGTCAGTGCGCAGAATGAAGGTCTGCTCGCAGACTGGGGAACGCTGTTCACACAATATGTCTCAATGATGATGGAAATGATCAAATACCAGTTTTGTTTTTTTAATATGTCTTTTTCACCTGTCTTTAACGAGGACTATACATAAACCCAGTGCCAACATGAGTTAAATACCACCAAAATAGGGCGAGTCGAGGGGAAAGACAGTTGGCAGCAAGTAGTATCGCCACGTCTTTAACGGAACATATAACAGGAGGACAGACATTTTTGAACAGTGGATACTAAAACAAAAAGTTTTAGAAAAAGATGACATCAGAGGAGCGCATGAGTGGCTTTTATGGTAACCAAAGGAACAGCTGTTGTGCTGCTAAATGTTACTGGGCTGCTGGGCTGTAGTTGTTTCTACCTCTAATAGCAAGTGCTTTATTAGGTTTCTTGGATAGAAAACCCAAAGAACACATTTACTTGTCACAGCACTTATTGCTGCACTAAAGCTTTCTTATCGCACTATACCTTGATACCTTTATTCCCTTATCTGAAAGTCGCTTGACATAAAAGTGTCAACTAAATGACTAAATATAAAAGTATGTAAATACATAGAATTACCCGTAAGATAGCTTATCTCATTCATATAGTATGACTGTACTATAACCAGGGATATGGTTACACAAGCATAGCTAGTAACTAGCATAACATACAACATTTTTCAAGTATTTCAGGTTTTAATAAACCACACCATCTTAATTTTGTTGTATGTTTGTACAATGACAATAAAGAAATCCATCTATCTATCATCTCTGATAGGATGGAGCTTGCAACTTGAGGTATCACTGCATGTACCTTGACATCAGCAACAGTAATAATCATCCTGTTGCAACCTATATTTTGAAAAACCCTGGGACATGATGAGCAGGTATTACAATGTAATACCGGCATCATTATTGTACTTTTTAAGTATGCAGATTTTACAGAACATCATTATTTTTAAAGACGCGATTGCGTGATAAAAATGAATCAGAACAATTTTGGCAAAACACTAATTATTCTTTAAGCTGTTCAAATCTAGACAAAGAACCCTAATCACAACATAGTTTCATCTAGCGATTGATCTAGAAATCCATCATCTAATTACAAACTAAAAAGCAGCTCAGTGTTGGTACAGTTGCAGCTAGGGAAACAGTGTTAATGTATCATCTCAGGCACTTCTAAGGGTGGGCCATATTTAGTATACTGCCATAATACCCTATCATCAATTCTCTTTGTACTGGCGGATTGTGGAGGCTCACAAGATTACAACAGGCAGTTTCAGTGAGGCACATTTACAGGTGTAAGCTCAGGCTTTTGTCTGCACTTTGTGTGTGTAGCCTGTATAAAGGCTGCTAAGACAGTGAAGCTGTGTGTTCGCTGCTGCTGCTGCTTTAAACACACAGCCAGGACCTCAAACTGTGAAGCAGTGAAGAAACCAAAATCTCCCCAGAGGGAGTTAAAAAGACTCGACAGGGACACAGATGTAAACTCTCTCTTCCGCAACACACTGCGTCTCCATCCTGTACCAAATTGGCGGCACAGTTTCTTGAAACAAATTCAAGCATCTCCAGGTTTGGAAACAAATCTCCGCATAGGTTCGTAAACAGAGGTCAAATCTCAAGCAGCGAGGAGACCGGATTATGTCTGCACTGCACCAAATCCAGCCAATCCCCACTTTAACCCCCACATCCCCTCCTCTCCTGTATCTGCTTCCACCTCACTCACACGTGCTGACCAGCGTGGCTCCTAACAGACTAATGAGGGCCACTTAGGTGTCGGCATTAGGCTTAGATAGCAGAGTGACAGGGTGAGGACTTACAGTAACTCCACTCTAAGTCCTTACTCTCTCACTGTCTCCCTCTCTCCATCTTTCTATCTCTTTCTACTTTGTTTTTTTTGTGTGTGAGTGATTTTTCCAATTGTTCTTCATCATTTATGCCTCTTTCTGTCTTGTTTTTCTTTTTTTTTTCATGTATTCTTGTATTCTTGAATTCCTTGTTTCTCTTTCTCTTTTCTCCTCTCTCCAGTCAGGGCTTACAAAGGGCTCATATGGGGTCTGTGTGCAATGACTTCAGTGGCCACGTTTGAATAATTCAGGTGGGACTTTACCTTCAAATGCTGTCAAAACAATGGTATCACTGTCACACCTGTATCCTCCCTGGATTTGCTGCACAATCATTCTGTCAAAACATTTCTGAATTTGTTAATAGGTGAGAAGAAGAAGAAGAAGAAGAAGAAGAAGAAGAAGAAGAAGAAGAAGAAGAAGAAGAAGAAGAAGAAGTTCATATTGTGAAATACACATAAACATATCCAAATACATTAACAAATATACAGTACATATCTACCATTTATTTAATTTAATTTAACAGCCAAACATCAAGCGTGTAACAACATAAAACATAGCAGCCAGCTAATGTTTCTTACTGGTCCAACAGCAAGAATCCCAGCTCAGCTTTCAGCCTTTTATTTCACAAAGCTCATGCCAACAACTAAAAGTCAGTCCTGGATTTACTCTTGTCCTGTGGCTTCTTGCTCAGCCACTCTCTCCTTTTCTCCTCTTAGCTTCCTCCATCAACGTCCTCTTTGGTCTCTTCGCCAGAATCTACTAAGCCTGGTTATGTTGCCCACTCAACTGGCACCAGTTCTGGCCACACTAACTCTGGTCCCCATCAGCATTGCCCAGTGTCAAGGGTCTGACAACCTCCTCTTCTCAGTGGTCAAAAACAGCTGTGATACAAACGCTAACACTCTGACCTCACAGACCAGGCAGCCCGGCTAACAAACTGAGCGGACATTAGCTAACAGCAGCTATAGTTTGCAGCAATTTACTTTACTGTCACATCAGAAAACTCTGTAAATCACAGAGAGTTGAGACAGAGCAGCCAGGGGACATCAGAGGAAAATCAGAAAACATTTTTTGATGAATATGAATATGATCCAGATTCACCAAACCTGCCAAATATTAATACATCACAAATGTTTTTTCAATACCAGAATGAATTTGTGTTGAGGATTCTCAGGTGCTGATAGTGTCAGACGTTGTTTAGCTGCATTTTCTGATCTCATTTCTATTGTAAAGTAATCTTTTTAGATCATAATTTTTGTTTTTATTAGGGTTATAACAATGTGGCACAGTTTTACCAGTCGGCAGGGCATGCTGACATTTCTCTTTAATCACATGCAATTTTCTCTTAAGGAGAGAAAAGCAACCTAAGTAAGATCAAGTCACAGACTCATGACTCTCAAAAGCCTGCAGTGTGCAACATCAAAGACAAACAAGAAGTCACAGGGAAAGGCAGAGCTAATGATACCGGTATATAATTGATTTTAATTATATGTGTGGTAGGGAATAACTATCTCACGGCAACCATCTTCTACAGCGTAAAAACTGCCAGTGTTGACACAGGAAATCAAAGTATAACCTCTTCATAAAGTTCAGGTTTGGCGAGTAGGTTTAAGGTTATCGTTCCTTAATGGCACATAAATACAGCATGACTGAAGAGAACCAGATCACACCAATTTTCTGACAAAAGGTAATTTGAGGTGTCATGTGGGACAGAAGACCTCCTTCTAATTTTTGTAAGCCATGAAGAAAACAAAGCATTTATTCTCCTGCATACGTCAATCCTCAAACTGTTCGAAACGATTAAGCTCTCCCCTAGTATTATTTTTCTTACCTAACAAAACCTGTCACAAACCGCATGTTGGCTCTTTAGGTTTGACAAGTGCAGCCTTACTCATGCTATGTACGTCTCTCACAGGCATGTGGTTTATACTTCTGCTCGTTTCAACAGGATGGCTGAACAGAAATGCTGCAGAATGAATACAAATTTGCACTTAAGTCTGGACTCCTTGAGAATCAGTTTTCCCTTTTCTGGTGACTATATTCACACACTGTAAATAAACAGTTTTACTTTATGAGAACAACCAAGTTACTTAACAACACTGCTTGTGTGTTCACACCCACAAACACATTCACATACAAATATGAGCAAATTTATTCCGTTTCTCTTACAAACATAACAACCCCCGTATACACTAACATACAGTAGATCATAATTTTCCATTTATATCTGATAGGACATGCACATGCAAATACTCATGCCACAAACACACACGCACATGCAAAAAGAGAAACAGAAACAGATTTCACGTGCCCTCTTCCACTTCTAACTTGGATTTTTCTGATTCTGTCGAGTTTTTGTGGGGTGCAAAGAACAGCTTTGATGTCACCATATATCTCCCTGATCTCTCTGGCTCCACTCTGGCCTCTGCTACCTTCAGGTTTTACTTAAAGCACGACCAAATGTCTAATTTAGGACCAGGCTTATAGAAATTGGACTTAATATATTGCTTGCCCCTTTCTCCCCAAGTACCTTAACAGCCCTTCTGAGTTGGGGAACGTAATTCACCAGTAAAGGTGTTTGGCTGAAACTGAGACTGAAAAATGTGTGTTGAAACAACATGTGATGTGACGTCTGGCTCACAAAACAAATGAGAATCCATTTTAAAATGTAAAAATGGAAGTTATTCAAAGGAAGCATTTTTAACACTGCATTGAGCTGGGAGTTTGAACATAGTTCTACTTTTAACAAATAGACAGGTCATTCCAAAGAATATAATCACATTTACATTAAGAAAAGGATTAGCATTGATATACAGGAGAGACTGTGACTGAGTGACTTGTATATTGGAGAGTATAAATTAAATATCATCAGTTCTCATCTGCGGCAGTGTGTGTGCAGCTGGTTTTTAGATTATCAAGTTGACGCTAGCGGCCAGTTCACATGGAGGTCCCACCAACAGCGAGTCAGACAAATCAGTAAAGTGCATTGTGCATTATAATAAATGGTTTATAACACATTGTAACACACTATGATGTAGTTATAAGAAGACATAAGGCCATTTTTAGTCTTTTACTGGTTAGTCCTTTCCAACTTCTCTCAACAAAGGTGATGAATGCTTGATAACATCATTTAACATGATTTAAACATGTTTTTAAACAGTTCTAAACGCACATGTGAATTATTAGCCCAACTGTAATAATAAACACACAGTAAAGTCCAAGATATATTGAAGACTCCATCATTTAACATACATCATCTGGGGCTCATAGCACACATCGTATGTTGGCTGTCACACAGCTGAAAGTAGTAGTCAGGGTACAGTACAGTGAGGATGTGCTGATCCAGGGAGAGAATGTGATAAATTTCGGCCTTTGTGGAGAGTTGATGCACATCAGCACTGGGAAATTTGATGTACCCTGACACATCGAACCGCTGGTGTAAATTTCCCTTAAGGTTTTATTTGTATTATCAATACAGCTATGTTACACTTGTTATGAAGTATCCATCATACACTTGTTAAAGATAGTTAATAGGAGGGGTTATAATTGATGACAAATACACTGATAAAGAAATGTCATCCTATTCGACTCCACCTACTTTATACTTTGTTATAAACCTTTTATAACAGGTTTATACAGCGGTTATAAATGCTAAATAGGACAGGTCACCATACTTCTATGACTGAAGTTAAAAAGTTCCATAGCAACAGCAAGTGCTATAATGTCATACTAGTAGTCATATATACTCTTTGCAAACCATGCTGCTGCAAATTAAAAAATAAATGTTAATGGTTTTACTGTTTCCTCCTTGGTTTCCATTGATTTCTACATGATGTAAAAATCTTTTGAATTTTATTGTCAGTGAACACAAAGACGACATTTTATTAGTTAAATATATTTTGAGGCACTGTCACGTAGACTTTTAAAATCATTCAGGCCGCAACAAAGTAATATCGACAAAAACAGACATGAGGTTCACCGTGATGGATTCAAAACAATGACAGCCTGGAACAGCAGACAGTATAGCATGCTTTTAAAAGTAGTCTGCCATTTGACATGATCAAGTGATGCTTTGTAGGTGATGAGCTAAAACTTTTCATAAAATGCAGATGCAGTAGACGTGGGAGTTCAGACCTCTACCTCTATTTACATGTTGCTATTATTCAACTAATTCCTCAACAAACTGTATGATACTGTATGAGCCCTCAACAGAAATAAATAATAAAAAAAAAAACCATGGACCAGTTATGCAGACGGTGACCTTTTGTATACACAGGCAACTGATACAAGCAAATGCTTTGCTTTGCATTAAATCACCTTAACAAAACATGTGCACCATGCCAACGGTCTCTCCCATCCTCTCACTGCATTTGAATAAAAATGCACCTTGACACTGAAAAAACAAGCACGAAAAGGGGGGAAAAAAAAGAAGCTCTGAAATGTAAGCTCTCTGTCTGTCCTTGATATCCCCGCCAATTTATTCTGCCTGTCTGTCAGCACTGCCATCCATCTGTAACATGAAGACAATGATGAAGCTGTCTCTCATACAGCAGCTGTGGCCTCTTGTCAGGAGCCAACCAACTCCTTTGCATGCAATGCAAACAGCTTAGCCTACCTTGCAAGCAGACAAGTCTTCATATTAAGCAGGTAGAGCTGGTTGGAGACAATCCGTAATGGACGTTTGAAGCTAGTGGTTGTGGTAGGAAAGTGGGGTGGGGGTGGGGGGGCTGAGCATGAATTATTCTAACCGTGCTTGTGAACAGTGTTGATATCTGCATACGACAAAGTAATCAGGCCATCCTTGAGCAGCTGCCAAGACAGGTAGGCAGTAATACAATAATGTGGATCTGAAAAATGCCCTGAAACAGCGGGCAGTACCACAGACAAGGCCTTACAACAACAACAACAAAAAAAGGTTGTCAAGGTGACACATCCTGTGTGCTTAAAAAACAACAATAAGAGTTTGGAAAGCTGACAAAAGAGCAGCAATCTATTACAGCTAATGATGAATACGCCCAGAGGAAGAAAAGGTGCACACCTACTGTAGCAATGTCTTTGAGAACAATCACCACATCCGCCTGTGTTTATGTCAGTAAGACTGCCACGGGACACAGTATATAATTTTAGGTTCCATTTAGCAGCAGAAAGTGTGAACTATTGTTGACCTTTCTTTATTCAGAGACAGTTTGATGTCTCTGCACCGCCTTGCTTCAACATTTATACATTTCAACATGTGGCTTCTACCTAAGCCCCTTGTTTTCTATTGTGCTGTGCCGATATTTGCTTTCTACACATCTACTTTGTTACTTATATCAATACAACCACAATTTGCGCTGCTGACCGCTAAGCAGCTGGGCGTACAGGCTTTGTTCAAGGGCACCTTCATGCTGTTTACTAAGGGAGGAGAGAGATTTACACTTTCCCATCTCTTGCCACGATTTTGCCCTTGAGATGGGGATTCACACCCCAGCTTTCAATCACAATCCCTCTCCTTTAATCCCTCTAGTCCTCCAAATGGTCCATCTAAACAGTGTAAACATACTAACATAACACCTTGGTTCATCTGCCCAGCCGAGGCTTCTTCCAGATATTTGTGGATGTACAATTTACCCTTTGACACTTAAAAGGAGTAAGCGGTGATGGATGGAGTCTGAGCAACTGACGAAACTGAAGAGGACACTTTCTTATGTTATTTTGGAGACTTTAATCGACTAGAGGAGGTGGTGGAAGATGGAAGAAGATGCCTGAAGGGATAACGGGACTCTCCACCACAAACCCCACCAGAGCTGAAATACTCTCCAGTGTGTAGTTAGCTTGGAACAGACACTGATAGTCATGAACACAATAAATATAACAGAAATATGTCTTGTGCGCACATACACACTGAAACACTTAGACACACATAAATCTTTGGCATTGGCATCATAATCTTCTTGACTGAGCGGGGAAGCTTTCAAAGAACGCTATGATTGACCGTCCAAGGTGTCTACTTCTACTGTTCATTACAGTACCAGTCTGAGATCTGAACTTAAGAACAGAGAGATCTGAAACTGAGTAAGATCTATTTTAGGGTATGAGCTTGTGTTTGGTTGAAGGTGGGAGCAGTGTCAGAGTAACCTTGGGTTGAGGGTTAAAGAGAGGCCAACAGCGAATTCCATATGAAGCCCATGTGCTACTAATATTACAAAAAATTCAAATGTAATGTATTTCGTACAGTACAGTATCCTCAGAAGACAAAGGAATGACTTAGGTTATGTTATTTTTAGCCACATTAGCAGCTTGGCTTCATACAAATCTCACATACAAACAGTCCAATCTATTGATCTTGGGCTAGACACACAGATTTGGTTTATTTTAATGGTTTCACCAAAGATCCTAAATTCAAATTAAAGCTGGCATAAGGGTAGGGAATTTTTTTTTGTTCGTCACTGGGCAAAAATTCCATAATAGCCTTTCGGCATATTGTAATTCAAGTGGTCTGAGAGAAGGTTAGTCTCTCCACCCCCTATTTTGGGCCTTAGAAAATCTAGACCGTGACAGGAGACTTTAGCCAATCATAGGTCATTTCATATAGACAATTATCCTATTGGCTACAAATGCATATGTGCATGCATGCCACATAAGATGGTGAAAGCCTGATTCAGTGGTAGAAACTCCTGCAACATGTGATAAATTTCCAATACCTCATTTGTCTACAACAGCATATAGTACAAAACACATGTGTGAACATGTGAGCTACAGGCTATGTTCGATGCCATGGCGCTTGTATTGTGGAGTGTCAAAGAGGCATGATGACAGTAGGGTAATAACTTTTGAGGAAGGTCAGTGGTGTGTGTGAATGTATAGTGTACTAGCCTCTCATGCCACTGTGGGATGGTGTTACAGATGCCTCAGAAGCCTGGTGCTGGAGGGCAGGTTGCATTGAGAGGAACCAGGGTCTTGGTGAGGCCCCTAGGTGACCAGGTCCTACGAGGCAACTAACTACTTCAGATGCTGGTCAAACTTGTGGTTTTGGTGGGAGGAGTTTAGTGAGGTTGCAGCTTTAAGGGCTCTGTTACAGCATACAATGGTATATTAGACAATAGTGTGCTTCCAACTTTGTAGCAACAGTCTGGGAAAGGCCTTATTCTGTTCCAACATGACAATGTCCCCATCATGAACGTACTGATACTGTGTTTCAGGATGGAGCCCAAATCATTCCAGTGTAATTTGCTTATCAGGTAGAGGGCGCAAACACTGAAGAGCTATCTCAGGCTTCCATGTTTTTGGCCCACAAAGCATGTGCATTGTGGTTCTTCTCTGACTGATCAATGGTATTGAAATCATTTAACAATCTGGTGCTTTGAGGCTTCTCAAATTTTATTGGACTTAATGGTTCAAATTACGATACAGAGTCATTCCAGGATGGATGTGACGAATCATTAATAAAAATCTTGTAGAAAGCCTACTAAGAAGAGTGGACACTGTTGTAGAAGGATATTAATACGCAAGGATCACATACGGGTGTAAAGTTCAGGTGTCCACATACTTTTGTCCATGTAGTGTGGATAGACAGACCTCAGACAAGGTCACAGATGAAAAGGCAGCGGCGCAGAAACACAAACGAGACAGAAAGAGACAGAAGAGGCTGATTTATTGACAACAATGTGGAGACGGGATGGATCTGGGCATCAAAGGAGCATTCCTCCCTAAACAGACGTGATGGGGAGATGGAGAGAGATGGTAGAGAGAAAAACAGAGATGTGGCAGAAAAGTACAACAAGAAAAGTAATAAGACAGACAGTCAGAGAAGAGAATCAGAGAAAATGTTTCAAAGTGAGAAAAATGGAAGGAAGACCAGCAAATAGATTGATGATGGATGAGATGAAGGGAGAACAAAAGAGAGAAAAAGTTACAAAAAGGAGAAGAATTAGGGATAAAAGGCTGGGAAGAAAGAGATGGCTGAGAAAAGAGAGGAGGGATTAGGAAAGGAAAGAGGGAGAGGGCAAAAAAAAAAAAAGTTGCAATAGCAAAAAAGAAAGAAGAGACAGGAGAAGAAAGAAAGATCACAAGGGAGACAGAAGTGAGACAAAATAGTACTGACACAGATAGACAAGGGAGGGGGAGATAAAGAAAGAGGGTGTGGGGAGGAGGAAAAAGGAGAAAACAGCTTTTCTAAGCCAGCCAGGAGGAGAGTGCCAGCTGTGTTTATCTGACCTTTGACCTCAAGGCCACTCCAATCTCTACAAGACCTCAGTCTGACTAGCAGGCACACACACACACATATACATATTGTATGTACCTCACCACAGTACGGCTGCAAACAGTGGATTACAGAGACACTACTTTACCTGATTAAAACAGAGCAAAGGTTAGACCCACTGACCAGGCAGGAAACGCAGACATTTGTCTGAATGGAGAACACATCTGGAGGAAAGCTAAACTATCCTCCAAGCGAGGAACAGTCAGGAAATTTGTAATCCAGTCATTTACACTTGACTCTTCTTAATTGAAATATTTTATTATAGCTTATCCACCTCACCTAGCACAGAATTCTGTTTTTCACGTTGTAATCAGTCAATTCAGTAAAGCAAATTGGAAAATTATGTCAAAATTATTTTATAATCTGTTTCTGAATACATCTGAGGAAAAAGACTCTGACTCATTCAACAAATGTGTATTGTTCCGCAGCTAAAAATAGTCCTAATGTTTGTTACTAGTAAGATGTTTTGTATTTTCTTT
The DNA here is from genome assembly GCA_028641955.1 of Protonibea diacanthus. Lineage (NCBI taxonomy): Eukaryota > Metazoa > Chordata > Actinopteri > Sciaenidae > Protonibea > Protonibea diacanthus. Next base: position 16,382,409 of record CM053990.1, read on the forward strand.
TATAACCTCAGTATGAACCTGTGGATTTGGGATTAAGGGCCACAGACAGGTTGAGGGACTCAAGACGTACTGAAAGACAAACTAAGACATTAGTGGTTTTGGTATTTTCATGGATCTGGTGGCAATCAAAAAAATGAAAGACCAGATTTATTCTTTAAATGCCACATGTTTTGTGAGGCAGTAAGTCACATCGTCATCATCTATATATGTTTAAATGTGTGACTTAGACACATTCATTTAATCAATTATCTATTTATAGGATCATGTAAGCATTTAAATGAAAGGTTATTATAGTTATATTATAGTGTCTGACGATGAAAAAAGTCTGTTGAATCCTCTTTTAATAAGTTAGTTTACTCAACCCGATTAATACTACTAAGCCTGTGAAAACAGTTGTATGACGTCTCTGTCAAGTCTGAGAAACTAATCCTGATGTCATGAAAGCCTGCATTACAAACTGGGGCGTGGTGTCGGAAATGCATTTTCCAGGGAGGAAGGTTTAGCAGGTTTAATAAAACGATACTGTTGGTTGCATCATGGGAAATCTTTTCGGAGATTGACCAGAACTAGATCAGGACATCTTCAACCTTTGCCGCACCAATTTTGACGATTTATTTGCATAATTTTGTGTGTGCATAATTAAATATACAGTTTCACTATCTTGACATTTTGTCCATTTCCCTCAGTATCTTTAAAATTCAAAGAAACGAAACAAGTGTGAAGTGTAAGAAAACCAAAGAGGGGAAGTTTTTGTGCTTTTTTTGTGCCAGAAGAGGAGAGCTGCTCTCTAATCCTGCAGCCCCGGCCCCTGGCAATCAGCTCCTCTCACGGGCCAGACACACACAAACACACACTTACACACAATGTGTAGGCCAGATCAAAGCCTGACAGCCTCCGCAGACCCCCACTACAGCCTGAAATATGTCTCCGGGACTCCATGCCTCGCCTCGTTTTCTTTTCTTTCTTTCTTTTTTTTTTTTTTAACAATTTTGCCTCATCTTTCGATTTCTTCCTCATTTCTTGCCCTCTAACCCTTTATATCCTCTGTCTCCAAACCTTTGTTTCATTCTTTCCCCCCCGTTTTCCCCTTTTAGGCTTCGTATCTCTCTTTCTATCACTGTGAAATATGTCCAGCTGGATTTAGCTTCTTCCTCCTCAGCACTCAGCTCGCCAACCCAAGAGAGAGAAAGAGAAGCAGCTGGTTTTACACAACAAGAGGAAGGGATGTATAGATGAAGGAGGGGGTGGGGGGGGGGCTCCTCTGGGGGCAGGGAGGTAGATGGGAAAAGAGATATAGGAGTGGAAGATAGAGAAATATGGGAGAAGGTGACAGAGGAAGAGTGGGAGATAAAGTGAGACAATGGAAGACATAGAAGGGAGAGCGAGACATAACAGAAGAGATTTGCTGATGTGGGATAATTTGAAGGTAGATTTCAGCCCAGTACCCTACATCCACACCTGAATCCATACCTCATGATTATCTAATGCTAACAGCTGTGCGCAGACATCGCAGGAAGTAAAATATAAACTTTGGACATAAAGAATATGGTGACGGGGTATCAATTCACAGATAAACACTACAACGCTGTTTTTATTAGAGGAATATTTTGAACTGAAATAGTTCAAATTCCCTACGAGCTGTCTGTAAGTGCATCTGCTATAGATTAAACCATATATTAAAACATCTTTCCTGGGGCTTCATCTGTAAAATGGACTTAGAATCAATTTTGATCTTATAAATGTGACTTGAACAGTATAAACAGAAAACAGAACAGAAAACCAAGTAGTTGACATGGAAATTACCTTAAACAGGAAATACTGAACAACCCCCGTGTTTGTGTACAATCATTATATGTATGTAGTAGACAGAAATCATCAGGGTCAGGGTGGATGGTGGCTGAACCAAGTGCAGGATTCCCATCCTGAGTGGATGCATGTGGTTTGGTTTAGGAAACGAACACTATGGTTAAGGTTAGGGGAAGATTGTGGTTTTGGTTAAATGCTAATAAAGAAACACTTTGTCTCTTGTACAGTGGACTCTGTGTAGTGTATTCTATATTAAGCCAAGATCCTTCCCTAACCTGAACCAAGTGCTGGGATTGCCTAAACATAACCATAAAGTTTAACGATGCTTTAGTTGCTACAATCAAATATTGTATTACAAGCTAAAATCGCTATCATGTTTATATCGGTATCTGTTTAGCTATTACCTGTGGCTAATTCCCAGTAGCACTTGAAGTTACATGTTTTACATGTTTGTCTCTGGTTTGAGCTTCAAAAAAGAGCCAGAGTGAAACAGAAAATATTCATTAGAGAAATCAAACACACACACACACACACACAGACTAAAAGATGAGGATAAGTGGCTGTAATATGCAGATGGGAATAGGCGGCAGGGGTTAAAGCTCAGGGCTCTTCGTCAGGCGGCAGAACAAGCACTTTGTTTAGATAAGACAAACTACATTGTCAGCGTTGCCAACAACAACCATCAGGGCTGAAAAGAAAAAAAGTGCCACCTCTCATCAACATAAATTCCAAGTAAAGAGACACCACAGCATCACCCACGCAGCCCTGAATCAAAGAAAAAGCAGAAATCTTTTGGGATTACCACATTAAACTCACCCTCACTCACCACAGATGAGAACACTGCCTAAACATTTGGAGTCTACAGGCATCTTTCACATCGTTTAATCACACCTATACTTAACATATTAATTTGGCATTTGAGGATTAGTTTCGTAAATTACAGTGGCGACTGTTGATTTCTATGATAGATAGAGTGCTTTGGGTTTTAGCACACCCGTTCTAGGAATGAGTCACAGCATTATACTTCTCAGACTGAGACAAACAGAGATTACTGGGCTTACCTACTGCCACACAGGTAGACACTCTGTCAAACACACACGCAGGACACACAAGGACACACACACACACACACACATACCAGCAGACAGCAGCTAAAGCAAATGAACACAAGTACAGACGCAATGGAAACCAGTATCCAGTACTGTTGTAATAAGTTTCAACAACAACAAAAAAAAAAGTAAACTGCAATGCTGCGGTTTGACTGATCAGAATCGAAGATGTTTGAGTTTAATTTAGCCTCTGTTAAAAGAGCCTTTGTATCGCATCCAAAGATGCATCAGTGAAAAATGTAGCTTTGGCTTTTATCATCATGAAAAGCATTTTGCAACTATGTGGTTTTCATGAGCATTATGCAGCTTGTGCAAGCGGTGCATATTTCAAAATGTGCATTGCGAAGCCATCGGATTCTGTTGAATTGTTTTCTAGGAAGTTGTTGCACAGGATATAAACAGAACAACACGCTATAAGCTAACATAGATGTCATACATTTATTTTGCGCCTACATAAACTGCCCGGCAGTCAAAACAAATGTGCAATGTTTGAGCAGAGGCGGCTGTGCAGCAAGAACATGTGTGCTGCTTAACATTAACATGGATTATTTGAATCTGTGTGCAATGAAAGAAATTCAATAAAAACTGGTCTTTATGTTCAGTTGTTATTATTTTGTTTGGCAGAGCAACATGTGTTAGACGCTGTTTGAGACTCCCACTAACAACTTCGTAAAACAGTTTGTAAAACCTGATGACAGATTACGATGCGCATTTCATTTACTGTTCTCATTGTCTTGTGCGTTAATTCTTTATTTGAAAGGCAGGACCGCATCCCAGAATTTTTCCTGTTATTGGACAGGTGGGGTCACCCTGCCTTACTGACAAGATTTTCTTTAGTCTAGGTTTAAAAGGAGACTTACTGTCCTGAGATGAACTCGGCGTTGTGTCAGAGCCTCTGTTGCCACAATGACAATAAACACCTGGAGGAAAAAAATGGCTCCCTGGCCGACAATCGGCATGAAAAAGACAAAATTAAAAGATGCTGATCAACGTTGTTGGAAGCTAAAATTATATAATTCGTCAATCCCTGCTCATTTAAACTAAATTTAAAAATGCAAATAAAAAATGAATTAATGAATTAAAGTTCTGTTTAATTAAATTGTATGTGATATAATTACATTTTACCTGTTTAATTCATTTTAGCTTTATTGTCAAAACATAGTTATAATTCTCTGCTAAAAATAATTAAAGTGCAATAAATAACTGTAAAAGTTATATGCAAAATTTTGGAAGATATCATTTAAAGTGTGCATTGTTTTATAACTAATTATACTATACGAGCAGACAAAGTCATAGTGTAAGGGGATAGTTTTACACTTTAAGAAATAAAATAAAAGTTAAACATTAATGGGAACATTCTTGAAGTCCTCTTGTCCTCGTATTGTGTGTTATACTGTACTATTTATGTAGCAACCTATATCTAAATTAACCTAAATTATTCCAATATATCCATTACACTTTAAGTTTAATTCCTATTTATTATATCTTGTGTTAACTGTGTTAGATTAAAAACATTACTTGATGATTAATGGCTAACCCTAATTGGACGGTGGACGTGTATAGAAGTCTGTACTCAAGTATGGCGTCCTTGATCGTTTTTCCAGCCGTGGACCTGATATCTCTTACATGACCTAAATTACAAACTTTGGTCACAAAATGTGGGTAAATGTGGGTGTGTGTGTGTGTGAGAGAGAGAGAGAGAGAGAGAGAGAGAGAGAGATTTTGTGTTTTGTTTTTTCCATTATGTTTGCATGACACTGTATACCGTCAGCTACAGTAAGTCAAAGGGCAGACTCCACGGTAAATGTCCTCGTTTGAATGACAGTGCTCAAATTACAATACATACACATACCCTAAAATATATAGACAGAGACACACACACCCTTATGCATACATACATACATACACACACACACACACACACACACACACACACACACACACACACACACCTCTAACCCTCAACCCAATTCCACAGCCGTCTACTGCATACATTCTCTGCTGCTCCTGAAAACGAATTAGTCACACATGTTTGCATTTGTACACAAACCCTCCCAGAAACAAACACAACAGGAACTCAGGGTCATACATGCACGTGCAAACACACACACACACGCATGAAGACACTCGCATTCAACATGCATGTGCACAACTACATGCACACAGAAACACGTGAGAATGTTTCAACGCGCACATGTGAAGATAAACTCTTTTGCAACACACACACACACACAAACACACACACACACACACACACACACACACACACACACACACACACACACTACACTGGTGGTCCTGCTTGGAGAAGAGCTAAAGCTCCATCTCTTTTGTCTCTCGTGGGAGGCCCAGACAAAAGCAACAACCTGACAGGTAAACAAGCCGTCATGTTTGGGCAGACCTACCTGAGAAAGGCTCTCACCCTTCTCAGCCTCACCCGACACACCCTCCTCCCACCTCGCTCCCACCGCCACCGGCTCCAGTCTGCGGCTTTTCTTCGCCAACGCTCCTACCTTTACCCTCGTCCGTCCAGCTTTTAACTTTTTCATAGATCTGAACACAATTTGTGCTCCCAGGAGCATGACAGGTGATATAACATGCTGCGTGGCAGCCATGTTGGACATGACACTGAGTATGTGATATTATTTTTTAAAAGTGGTGCTTTGCTCACTGATTACTACAACTAGACTGAGATGTTTGTGAGCTAAATTCAAAGTTTAAAGTGTCTTGTGTATCTGATCACAGTCTATGTAGAATGTAGTGTTAGTCGTGCTAGAAAGGAAGTACCTTTACTCGAGTAAGAGCAAACTTTATTCTTCACTTTCACTACATTTATTTTACACTTGTAAGTTACTTTACGGATTACAATTTAACATAAAAAGACACAATAAGCTCATAAATTGTATTGTTTGATTAAACCACCTTGGACGACTTACAAAAAAGCAGTTTGAACACGTTTCAAATATTTATGGGTTGTTTGTAGTATCATCAAAGATAAAAAAGAAACTTCTCAGGTATATTTTAAATAAGACTTTGAGGTTCAAAGAGGTCAAATTATCATTATAATTATATTATATTTCACAAAAGAGCAAAGAAACCACTGGACTAAACTAGTGAACTGCGTAAAAAGGAAGTTAGTTCAACCTCAACCAGCTACAACATTAAACTGCTGCTTACACACTGATACATTACTTACCTAGTTACTTTTACTTATCATGCTTTAAATATTTTTTGATATTACGTTTGTACTTCTAATTATTGATTTTGAATTAAGGATTTTTAATATTAATAGCACTGTGAGATCTGAGCATTTCTTCCACCACTATTAGTGACTGTAACTGCAGTGTAAAGCACTATTTTACATTTGAGTAATTGACAGCATATAATTAGCAGTTAATTTTACTGAACAGCACGAATTGTAGATTGTAGACCCAGTTATGGATCTGCATATGCCAAAATATTCACCCCTAAATTAATAAATGAAACTTCAGCTCCATCACAAACTGTTTTTAATCTGTTAAACCATATTTGTTACATCGGTTCTCGTGTGTCATCTGCCTTTTTATTTGAATGATGGCTCTCAGGAGATTAATCATGCATTGGTTCTGGTATCATGTTCATTGTGCCGCTCATAACACCGGCAGGCTGCGTTACATAAAACAGGAAATGTTAGACAAGACTGACAAAACACAAAAGATGTGATGATCTGTCTAGGCTAGCATGTGTGCATGACGTCACACTTAGGTTCAGTCGTGGTTGGTAATAAATGTCATAGATGACTTAATGGCCCTTTTAAAATCAGGGTGTATTTGTTATATTTAAGGCTCTAATGCACCATAATGCACCTCCAGACCACAGAGTACAGTGTTTAAATGCTGTTTCAGAGCTTTTTATACCCAAAAATAACATTTCCACTGCAATGCTGAATATGTGGGGGGGGTTTTTGGCAGCAGATTCAGTCCAAAAATAGCATCATCACATTTCCATGTTGGTCAAATTGTCACTATTTTTATTACAATGTATTTCAAAACTCTTGGGAAACACTGAATGTTTGTCCATTTTGGCATGGAAATTGAAATGTATCATGATAATTAACAAATATTGGTCAGTCCTAAAGTATCGGAGCATTAGGCCATTGACATTTTGTTTGATTTGTGTATAATTCTTCCTCACTTTCAGCTATCTTAAGTGCACATAGATGCACACACACACACACACAGCGAAGCAGCAAATCCCTGCCAACTCCAGCCTTTCCAAACAATTCAAAACATTTGGGAATAAAGTCTTGCAGCGTAAGACAAGAGTTTAACAAAAGCCACCCACACCTGCTTTATCATTGGAGTGTATTTCGAGTGTTTCTCTCCAACTAAACATTGGGAACTAGTTTGTTCATACTGCACAGCAGATGTTAGATGGAAGAAGATCATGACCACAGGGACAGATGAGGGGGGAGGGAAACAAAGGAACAGAAAACAAATGAGGAGTACAATGAAAAAAAAGTTTGAAAGAGACTCTGGTGAAAAGATGATATAATCACGGATAAAGTGCAGAATAAAGGTTAATTCACCCTTTTCCTGACAGTAATATTATTTACGCAATTTACTCAAGAGTATTAACAGCACTTATTAAAAGACCTTATTATTTGGGCAAGGTAGGGCGAGTATTTAAACTTATTGAAAAGCAATAAAACACACCTGTGTTCAGTTGAATACACTCAGGAGTTTTACTGCTACAACTTTACTTGGTCTGGTGTGACCAGTAGCTCTTGATGACTAATGCTATCTAATGTTGCCAAACTTTAGATAATATAACTGCCGTTACTGAGTCAGTTTGCAGACTTTAGGACTTGTTTTGTGCTTTTCTTTTAGGTACATGGTAGAAATTGCCTTCAGAGCTTCCTGGCAGAAAGGGTTCCTACTTTTTTTTTTTTACTAAAACTCGCCAGGTAGTTTTGGTGACTAAATCTAACCAAGTAGTAAGGCTTTCTGGCAGAAAGACATGAGGGAAAACTTCACCAATGTGGGCTTTCTCATAATCCTTTTTCCAAAAAAGTTGCCATGCTGTGTTAAATGTAAACTGAAGCAAAATGTGCCCATAAAACCCCATATTTAATTGAAGGTAGTACAAAAACAACTTATGAAATGTTGAAAGTGAGAATTTGATTGTTTTTTGTAAAATTATACGCCTATTTTGAATTTGATACCAGCAACATGTTTCAAAAGACAGAGAAAGACTGTGCTGACAGTTTTTCAAGGTAAAATTGCAAGGAATCTGCAAATTATATTGTCTACAGTACATAATATCATTAAAAGATTGAGAGATTCAGAAGAAATCTCTGCATGCAAGAGACAAGGCTGAAAAACGACATTGGATGGCTGTGAGCTTCAGGCCCTCAGACGGCACTCCATCAAAAACAGACACAACTGTGCCATGGACATCACTTCCAAAAATACTGTCTGTGAACACAGTTTGGTACTGCATCCATGAATGACAGTTGAAAACTCTACCATGCAAAGAGGAAACCGTATATAAACCAGATCCAGACACACTGCAACCGCCTGTGAGTCTACTGAGCTCATTTATGATGGACTGAGGCAAAGAGGAAAACTGTCCCGAGGTGTAACGAATTAAAATTGAAATTATTTTTGGAAATCATGAATGTCACGTCGTCCGGGCTGAAGAGAAGCTTGTTATCAGCGTTATTATCAGTGCACAGTTCAAAAGCCAACATCCATGATGATATGTGGGTGCATTAGTGCACATGGCACGATGGGTAACCTGCACATTTGTCAAGGACAACACTGTTCTCCTGTGCTGAAGTCTAAAGTTTTATTGATTCCTCCATCATCCCCAACCTTCTCCTTACACGGACCTCCTTCCTGTCACCACGGCCACTAGAGGGCTTTGTAAATGTAAACACATGTTGTTTGCTGAAAGGACGTGATCTTGTTTTTGGGAGGACAGTTATAGTCTTAGTGGCTCTTCGGTGGCCACAGCGGCTGGTGTTCACCAAATGTTAGTTAGTCTCACCTTAAAGTATATGGCACATTTCTATAACCCGAATGAAGTGTTTATTATTGTAACCATGGCAACAAAGGTCCCCTAAACTTTAACAAAAAGTTTTTGAAAGGCAAAGACAAACAGTCATCATCATCCTCTTGATGAGGTGTTAGGCAACACCTGATTATCTGAGAGGTCTGGTTAAATTGTAGTCAACAAGTAGGTCAGAAATGTACAGGGGAGCCAAACTATTTAGTTTTTTAAAGCAAAATAGTGAAGTTGATTCTGTTTTGCACTGTAAGAAATTTAAATAATTTCAGTAATTCAATATTCCCAGCTTTGAATGTATATGTGTCTGAGAGAATTTCTGAGAGGATTCCATAGGCCGCAGTATGTGAAGACAGGAAAGGAAAACAGCATAAATTATTGCTGTAATAGATTTTCGGCAAGACCGTATTTGGACAGTTATCGTGTTTTAAGATGATCACCTGCAAGAGGTCACTTTTTATTTTAAAAAAACTAGCCAAGTCGAAGCAGGACAGACAGAAGAGTTGAACGGTGTGTTACACGAGAAGCCACGTGAAGCTGTTTGCGTGAGCTGCTGTGGGAAAACATTGTTTCCTGACTGAGGATAACCAGAGTACCTCACTTCATCCTCCTCCTCCCTAACTCCTCTTTAACCTGGCCTGCTCGGTCAGGCTACTGTGTGTATGTGTTTGCATTAGTGTGTGTGTGTGTGTGTGTGTATACCTGCGTTAATCCATACCTGTGTCTGCGTGTCTGGCTCAGTACACAGCATGGGAAAGAATGAAGAGGAGAAAGTCGAGAGAGGAAGGAAATAAGTTGCTCCCTTGGGCATTAAGGGCTAAAATTTATAGAAGCTTCTCATAAACATTAACTTAAGAACAAATCTTAGCCAAAGCTCATGTGCACTGAAAAATATGAACTCAGTGCCAAAACAGTCATATTTCTGATGTTTTATGGTGCTTCACAACTGATTATACAATTTAAAACAACATCCAGTGAGTGGGAAGATGTTGCTCATCCATTTTTGGTGTTGGTTTGAGTGGAGAGCAAGAGAAAATGTTATTTGCTGATGTCTTTTTACTCCGCACAAAAATAAGCATCTGGCGGAAACGGAGTCATAGATCAGACATTTTTTGTAGTCTATTTTGTAAATCATAGTTGTTATCAGGTTAGTCCTAAATCTTCATGGATAGTTTTATCCGTACTCTTACATAAGGACGCAGTGCTCGCATTCGAAACACTTCACAAAGCAAGTCACCCAACTGATATCGCTTTCACAGAGCAGAGGCTAAGTATTTAAGAGATTTTGATTGATGAACTTGAAAGAAGGGGTTTTATTTCTCCACAAGTATGTTGTTGCTTTAAAGAAAAGTCTTCAGAAGAAGCTCCAGACCTCTTGCACTTTTATTGGCCTTGCTAATGACACAGTGTTTGTGCGATTTTTTTTATTTTTATCAGAAGCCAGAACGTGAGAAGGAGCTAAAGTGCTTCTTGCTAAAGAGTCTCGTACAGATTTAGAGCAGCAGATACCATTTTATCTGACAATCAAGATAAAACTGCCAGGATGAGTTCACTGCTCCAGCTTTTCCCATTCTCCATTCCCATACCTGGATCATGTGGAATTCCCAGAGAAGGGCAGTAAATTGTCCGGTGGGGCGACGTTGTCCTCTCCCTCCTGAATACCTTTCATTCTGAGAAAGAGAGACAAGAGAGGAGGCATGTTGAGTTTCACCTACGTGTCCTTTTTGAAAAACACATAGATCACTTTTTTTTTTTTTTTTTTTAAAGGGAGGATGTGAGTCTGAGCGTGTGCATGTGTGTGTGTGCATGTAAATATGTGCTTGACTACATTCAGTCCACAACTTTTTCAGATCCAACAACTTCCCACATTAAGAAAATAAGTTTGGTGCGTTGTGAGAAATAAAATATGTGGTGGACCTTTTGTTGATGGACAAACAAGGCTAAGGTTCCTGAGCAAATATGTACAGGAGGCTCGTTCAACTTCGGTGGTTTCCTTGATCAATAAATGAAGTTTACTTGATGCAAGAAAACCTCGAACCTTGCCAAAAACATGTCACCTCAATAGATGCTGTTTTGATGTATTGACCTCACAGAAAGAAATGAAATCCACGTGGCTTTCTAAAACTGACGCTGTGGTCAGTTCAGGGTGTGTTGTCAGCTCTCTAAAAGCTGAGGTGTAACTCAATGCACCATATGCATTCATTATTGGATGTGAGATCTACATTAGTGTCCATAAAAGTCCAGTTTAACCTGATTCATGTTTCAAGTTTTCCATGCAGTAATGCAGTAAACATTTCTAACAAGGCTTCTTACAAGGAAACATTTTAATAATCGAAATAAGAATAGTTCAGTATCCTGGGAAATATGTTTATTCGCTGTGATGACAAGACCTCATGAAGTCACTGCATCCAGACAGAGGTGCTTTAAAGGTGCTGGCAGGTAAACGTTTTACCTAGGCAGGCTAGCTGTTTTGCCTTGTTTTCAGTCTTTGTGCTAAGCTAAGCTAACCATCTTCTGGCAGAAGTGGTATTGAAGTGGAATCAATCTTCTAATTTTACTCTTGCCCAGAAAGTAAAAAACTCAGTTTTGTTGCGTTTTAAAAGGTGTCACAGTGATGTGAATGTAATTAACTGAAGGTAGAACAGAGTCGCATGACAGCAGCTTTGACTAAAACCAAAGAATTTCTTTTACAATCATTTCTGTTAGGATTTTGGATGAATACTATTTCTGTGCAACAGGTATGGACTCATTTGTATGTATTTGTATTTGTGTATGATTTCTACAACTTTACACATTGTCACCTACAGTGCTTATGTTTCTCACAGTGATAAATGTGACATCAAATGGAAATGGATTCACACACTGGAAAAGCAGATTGTCTGTTCACCAGTTTCACTCAGGTTATTTGTATAATTTGTGCACAGTTTTGTGTCAAATTTTGTGTGAACTTTGACGAATTTGTGACGTCAAGTAAAAGCAAATTGTTTTGACACTGGGAGAAGACCCCAGGAACACCAAGAACATGTTAGAGAGATTATATACCCCATCTTGCCTGGGAACACCTCGGGATCCCCTTAGGAGCAGTTGGAGGACGAGGCTATAAGAACACCTGGGTTACCTTGGTTACCCTCCTATTGCTGCAACTAGACTCTAGCGGCAGAAAAAAAAGATGGATGGACTGTTGACTTCTGAGGGGCCCCCACTGTAGAGCCAGAAACGGTGGACTCTATCCTCAAAGCTCATAACATTTTACACAGCTCTTGGTTTGTCATTGCTGACCTAGCTTAGGCAGTTGCAAGTAGCTTCAATACTTCCTATTTTGCAACATCTGATAGAACGTCACTCTGTCACGTTCTGGTCTGTCTGTTAGAGGAAGTATAGTTGGTCATTCTCTGCAAGTCTCTGCAATGTTTGTTCAGCTTGAATAACCTATTTTTGGTGGATCACAGTCATTCACCTGCGGAGCTACAGCTACCACAATAATTCAGCTGAAAAGTATAAATCAACATCAGCAGTCAGCATTTAGCCAAGTCAGAGGATGACCTGAAAACTGCAGTGATACACACGTGTGTGAGTGCATGTGCGTTGAGGACATACAGCTGTGTGCAAGTGACTCCGTGCACATCTACATGGGAGTGTGTTTATAACTGTTTACACTCTCCAAGCTCAAGCCTTTGCTCAGCCTGGTTCCACTGAGCAGGCAGGTACACTGACAAGCAGGGAGGCCATGGCAGCTTCTTAATCATTTCTCCCTCCTTTTTGTTTCTCTTTTGACAGTCCTTCGCTCTTGTGTGACGGCCCACATTGCCGCCCCGGCCTGCTTACCTTTTCAGGGCTCCTGAAGCGAGACTACTAATGCACTTGCTGCTCTCCTTGCTACCTCGCCGCCTCGCCCAGAGCTCCAAACTCCCATGACAGCGCAGGACGCTCACTTTGTCTCCCGTGTTTGTCCAAAAATTGTTTCAATATGTATTTTTGGGAACGGTAATGTTTGCTTAATAAATCTTTGTGTCAGGGGAACACAAAGAGAGCTATAGGTCGAAACCAGGGCGGGTCGGATTGGACACACACTCTCTCTCTTCCTCGTTTGCTCTTCACTCTACTTTCCATTCTCTCCATTCGCCAGGTTGTTTTTTCCAGCCTGCTGTCAGTAGGTTTATATACACATGTATCAGGCCCAGTGCAGAGCCTTCCTCTGAGTAACCTTTGGCAGTTCTCATGCCCAAAGTTTTGCTACCTTCACATGCCCAGTCAGAGAAAGGTACCCACAAGCATCCACATGCCCTAAACATTTTGTTGTCATACCCTTCTAACATGATGATGAGTATCTAACAGTGATGGCCATGCACCAAAAAAATATGCAATTATCAAGCTATGTGCTGAGTAAGCTTTAGGCTCTTGGTCTTTGTGCCAAAAACAACTTATCAAGACATCACTTCTCAAGTACAATTTCATTACATTTAAACTGATCTCTAATTATGGGAACGCTTTATACAAAGGCCAAAAGGATTTTTACAGACACTCTAGGCAGCCCCGGTGAAGTTGAGTCGACAGACAAAGAGAAGGGGAAGTAGCCTAATACACCTCAAATGATGGAAAATTGGATGTGTTTCTTTCTCTTTGCCCAAAAATGAGGAAGTGGAAGAGCAACAGCTGACACCGTTGCCAGAGAGACCTGACTAGCAGTGATGCAGTGACATTCAAAATGTCATAATGACCTCCAGCCCCAAACATAATTCAGTTTTGCTGAAATGAGATTAAGAAAGTGTGAGCTTTTTGTTTTTGAAAAGAAAAATGTCTCATCAAACACCTAGTTCATGATCCAGAGTCCACGCCCATGAGGTGAAAGTCTCATTAGTATGAAAAACTATGTATTCAAAAGAAATGAAGTCCTGCAACTTAAATGTCAGGATAGGCAGTTTGACAACATCAAAACAACCATTAAAAATGATCGATAATTGATATTAGCATCTGGTCTGATCTTTCACCTCCATGGTTAAGGTTTTGTTATTTGAGCAATTAAAACTTCCTGCTTAATGCAAAAGTTTGCCATTTGTAGTAATATTCTCTCTGGCTAGAGAGAACAGGCTAGCAATTTGTAGTTTTTGTGCTAAGCTAACTGGCTAATGCCTTTAGACTTATATTTCACAAACAGATATGAGTTGTCTGTGTGCTCTGCGATTAGCTGGTGACTTGTTCCACCTCTCAGCCATAGTCAGCTGGGATAGGCTCCAGCCCCACCGTGACCCTGATGAGGATAAGCGGTTACAGATAATGGACGGATGGATGAGTTGTACTAGGCGCCTCATCGAATAAAAGTTTGTTAAATATAAGTCGAAAGGCACTAGCCAGTTAACTTAGACACAAAGACTACAAACTAGCTTGGCTCTATCCAAAATCCACTGCACTAATTAACACATTCGGTCTTGTTTAATCCGCGTTAAAACCAACAATTCGTCATTTTATGGGGGGTTATGTGCCAGACTGTTTCTTGGCTCTGAGGAGTAACTTGTTGGATTTTCCACTGATAGCTTAGCAATTGATGTGCAACGTTCCAGCACAAAACTGCCTGCAAAACAGATAATTATCATTTCTGCACTTTGGGTTTTGTACAGGTTAAACAAGCAAACTGTAACATGTTGACATGTGTACATAGCCAGGCTAGCCCCTTGTTTCCTGCCTCTATGCAAAGCTAAGCTAACCAGCTGCTAGCTCTAGCCTTATATTTAACAAACAAACATGGGTGTAGTGTTGATTTTCTCATTTAACTTTGTGTATTTGCCAAAATGTCAAAATATTTCTTCAAGGTTCAAGTCATTTTGGATAGGTGGATTTGGACAAAAGTGATTTAATTTGCCAATAGATCATCAATAGTAATAGATAGCAATAGAAAAAATTAATCTATTTCACAGTTTGCACACTTAAATCACCCCAGTGTGAAGAACTTCGCAGCCTAGTTGATCCCCTTTGCTATAAACCCACATTCTCTTGTAATCAGAGCAGCCACATGACCTTGTGGTTTTTATTGTCCTTCGCTGGTGACAGAAGCAGACTGAGAGGGGAATAAGGGGGCGGACAGTTTTCCTCGATGAGCCAGAGGCTGGATTGAAAGCGAGGAAGCAGGGGAGGAGAGAGTATAGTGATCTTAGTGGGACGGCGCAGGGCAACGCTATCCCAAACACAGCAGAGTGCTATAAGCCTCCGCCATAAATCTCAGAGCTCACCGAGCCACAGCCAAGCTTGTTCAGTGCTGTGTGCCGCTCCAGAGGCCAGAATCCAGATGTTGGAGAGAGACAGTAAATAAAACAATCTATCAAAACTGAAGAACAAAAAAAAAAAAGAAAAAAGGAAAGACTTTTTTTTAAGACTGATTTTTGTGCAGCTGATATTGGAAATCTGTTTTAGGTGATTATCAGTGAGGTTACGGGAGCCCCAACCAGACTCACGCCCAGACATCATGTCCAATACAAACTCCCTCAGTGAGTGAAATCAGTACTTTAATCCCATTTGGGACAACACAGATATTATAGCACCATACGCTCCATGTAGCTCAAGGTGTTTCTGAATACAAAACAGGCCTGCTCCTCTGGATTAGTTTTTATCATTTATAGATGCAGGTGGATTGAAGGGATAAACAGATATAGAAACCTCATTGTGGAATAAATATCCACGGCTTAAAATCATACTGTGCAGAGCATAGTGATGGTTTATTGTTTAAGACCTCTGCCTCTGGACATGAACTCCTGCTGGCCTGGGAGTGGATCCTGGAGGACCTATTTGTATCCTGTGTCTGTGCTGCTGCTGTGCCTTAGTCAGCTTTCAGTTTGCTTGATAAACAAAACAAAGACAAAGGCAGCACACTTCTCAGATTCCTACAAAACATTTTGATTTTTAAGAGCCTTGATTTCCATGCTGTATCATAGGAGGCAAAGCACTGGGGGGGATTTACAGCTAATAAGGATTTTATATGAAAACACACACTCATCTTACTCCCTCCCAACACTTAATCTGCCAAATTATGTCAGATTCAGATTCGATCAACTGAGGGAAATCACAGGAAGTGGAAAACTGATTCTTCAAAGTGCTCGTCTGCACAATGTTACATCTTTTGTTCTTCTCTTTGGTTCATAAAGACTCTCCAGGTTGATGAACGTGAGACAGATGTGTGCAGTTTAAAGACGTCACTCTGCAGTATTTTAAGGGTTTCTGGGTATTGAGGTTCACACAGTTTTCATACAGTTACCTGTTGCTGCCATTTGGAGCCGCCACCGTGCACAATAGCTTGCTCTAAGCTCTGGTTTTCAATTCATAAATTAATACACACATTGTTATTCTTGTGATTAAAACTATCAGGCAGGTCAGCTGATCGTTTTCTGATTTTGTTTTTGTTGAAGAGGGTTTTTTTTCTGTATCGGATTACAGTACTTTAATATTTGTTCTTGGATTCTGTGTTTAACAACTGAAATGTGGCTAAATTACAAAGTACATGTGATTTTATTCATTTTTAGGATGTTACATCTTAAATATGACTATAATTTTATGAAAAAAAAAAAAAAAAAAACACTGGAAATACTCTTGATATCTTGAACATTATTGCATACACAATGTCCCAAAATCATCCTAGTATATTTGGGAACTTTGGTGTCTCCACCAGAGTCTAAAAGTGAATTTTAATAAGTGTTGGATAAATGAATGAAATAGGATAAAAAATAATAGGACGAATGAGTGTGTGCTGTACTTTGGTGCTCATTTTGAAATATTTTAATTTTAATGTTCAGCCTCCACCATCAGCATCCCTTGACAATAGAAACTTTTTTTTTTGCAGGGATGTTAAATCTAAAATGAAAGAAAAACAAAATCATATAATTTGCCTGTTTTTACTTTTAAGCCAAAGGATGTGATGGAAAGATGTCTTTTTAGACAAGTTAAGTCCAAACTGTGGTGACTAGCGCAGCCAGTTTTGGTGGTCGGCCATTTAAATGTACTACCAAAAGGAAATATCACTCTAGCCAGCATAAGGTTGATGCTCAGATGAAAAACTGGAAGCTGGACGTCCGCTTCTCATCAGCACTAAGCCAAAGAGGCCCGCCGAGTTTGGATAAAGTGGAAAAAGGGGATGATGCCTCCTCTTGAAATGATGATCTATGCACCAGACCTGTTTACGTTGGTAATCTCCGAGCCCTGCGCAATCAAAACATCACTAATTTCACTGCCGATTGGAAACTGTGACATCTGCGTTTTCAACACACTTCAATGGGGATTGCTTCAAAGTAAAAAAAAAAAAAAAAAAAAGAAAAAAAAAGAAAAGAAAAGAAAGAAAAAAATACAACTTGGAAGCATCCATTCCTCATAATAGCCCCAGTGATGAGAGGGTGACTTCATCCTCGTCCTGCTCACATGTTTTGAAGTAGATAAATATCCATAGTAGTGGAAACTTTATGCAGTAAATATCATGGCTTGCTGGCAGTCTGTCTAACAGGCTGTTGTGTATCTGTCTGTGCGTCTGGGCAGGCCGGCTGGTTGGGTGTTTGGCTTGTTGACATGCAGGCAGGACTCTCCGGCTCTGCTCCGAGTTAGAAAAACGACTGCGACGTTACAAAAGGGCTTTCCATCCTGTCGAGCTGCCCAGCGTCAAGCTCGCAAAACCCTCCTGATTGATTCTACAGAGTCTGGACGACATACGGTTCAAAAGCACTTCTCTGCTCCTCGCTCAGCGGAAACAGGCCTTACATACTAATGCCACCAGCTCTGCTTTATTATGACTGTCCTGGATGGAGAGGGAGAGAGAGAGAGAGAGGGGACGGGGGGGGGGGGGGGGGAGCTCGCTGGGCGCCGCTGGTTGAGGGGGCAACAGAAAGAACAGCAAGTCCTCTTTTCTGTGATTTAGAGCAGATTAAAACAGCTGACCCTGATTCAGAAACACACACACACACACGCACAAACACGTATATGACTCCGCACACTCAAACTCTTCTCCTGACGGGGTGTGAGCTTGTTTTCCACCTTTCCGCAGCAGAGCGCATCAGCCCTTCTGTTATTTCGGAATAACTATTTACGCTGCGGGAGTGACCATCAGACAGGCCCTGGCCACAGAAACACACCTCCTCCTCTCCGCCCCCCTTCATACACGGGCTAAATAATCCCTCCACCTATTTACACAGGAGAGATGAGGCCACGGCCTCACCTTCAGGGCACTACTTAACTCCTCGAGTCACTCGTTGAGTAATCACAGCATTCTCCTACCTGCCTGCCTAATTATAGAGAGAGAGCGCGCGCGCGAGAGAGAGAGAGAGAGAGAGAGAGAGAGAGAGAGAGAGAGAGAGAGAGAGAGAGAGAGAGAGAGAGAGAGAGAGAGAGAGAGAGGAGAGAGAGAGAGAGGAGGTTGGAGGGTGAGGGTGGGGGTGCACGACTCAATATTTAGCAATGCAGGCCTCACAGGTAGACAGGCTGATACACTATCATTACTGTGGATACAGCGTACGCTGTGGGAGCTGGGGTCAGTATTGAGGACTAATGAGAGTCACATTGTGGCTCCATTGAAACAGGAGGACATGCATGAGGTGCAGATATTAGGTGCTACAAATAGTTTAGCCTGTTGTTATCTTTTGGTATGATTTAAGTAAAATCATCCTTTTTTTGACAAGCTCCAAGACAGAAAAATTCAAGAGTCCAAACTGCATTTTCTGCACCGATTCACAGCCCTGATTGTTACATCACTGCATCTCACCTGTATGTGCAGCCACAATCCTGACGCGTCCATTTTGAGCTGACGTGAGGATAGATGAGAGAGAGAGAGAGCCTTCGGTATCTCCTAGAAGCAACTATGGGAAGGAGGTCTGTCCGTGTCCTGAGGGGAGGCCCGTGCCCCTTTAATCCTCCGGGATCCTCTCTCAGGAGCCGGGCTTTACTGTGCGCAGCTTCAATGAGTTAAAAAGGAAAAGTGTAAGGGTGGGACACATTTCACACTTTCTCCCATGTCTCAGGCCAAAAGAAGGAGCCTGTAAAGCAACTATGTGGAGCTGGAAATATTCTTGCCTCACAACAGACGCTGCGGTGGTTCGTGGTGGGACTGTGTTGTGTGTGGGTTGCACACATTTTGGCTGTTGGATGTTTAAAACGCAGCCTGAGGTGTGTGTCATTGTAACTCTGCAACAAGGATGTTGGAGAAAACATGCATGAGAAAAAAAATTTGCTTTAGAGTTATGCAAATTTAATAATTTGAAAGATCATTGCAGCTGATTTATTTTTCACTTTCATGGTTTTATTTATGAAAGTCTTCATCAGTGATCCAGTCCGCCCACGGCCATGGTACAAATCTACTTTAATCTCGGTCTCGGCTACTTGCATCCCGCCATGTTACTGCCTTTTTAGGCCTTTTTGTGTCTAATACACAAAACAACGCTTGTCCCGACCCGAATCATCACTTTATTTGTTCTGCAGCTAAAAGCTCAATAAAAGTGTTTTGTATCCGTGTTTCGTTGTGGTTTTGTCTTGTTTCTCTCTTTTCTCTCTATCTGCCGCTGAAGCAGCTCAACGACACACACGAAGGCCCGGAGTGATCCCATCCGAGCATCATTTAAGTTGTTCGAAAATATTAATTTTAATATTTCAGGCTCGTTTTATTAAAAAAAGAAAGAAAACTTAAATAATTCCCTCAACATTTATGCCCATAAGAAATTAAATGTTGGATGAATTAAAATGTTTTGATTCATGCAGAACAACTCCGCATGTAAATATTAGATATGAAACAATTAATTGTCTAAATAATTATCCGCTGACACGAGCTTTAAAACTATAAACATGCTGCATGAATCAAGTCATTATCGAGAAGACAAACATTATTAGGTTCTGCACCCAAACAAAAACGGTCTGACATAAATTAGACTATTTATGGAGATGTTCTTCTGACAATAATTTAAATGTTGTGACGTATCATTTGTCGTGTGACAGGCAAAGTCACACATTCAACGACAGAAACCTGGAAGGCGCGTGATCAATTCAGACTCAAGTGTAATAAAGACTTTTTTTTTTCTAAACATTTAGAAGAGTTTAAAACTAAAATATGAGACGTGTGCGTTTCCAGGTGGTTGTATAAGTCGGCAGAGCAAAAACTGACAAAAACTATTTTTAAAGCCGCCCAAGAGTTTTTCAAGTCCAGGACGACCTGCATGTGAGTTTACAGAAAAGTGGACTGCACGCAAATGATGAGCTCATAAAAACTCTTAAGCATCAACTTTTCACACTGTCACAGAGCGGGTGGTACAAGGAGTGAAATAAACTGAAATAAATAAATAAATATAAAAATATTTGTGTATTATTATTATTATCATTATTATTAATAATAGTTCTATTGTTAATATTATTAGGCTACCTACATATTAGGTTGAGAAATGAGGATGATTTTTTTTTTTTCTCAATGGAGATGAGGATACATTTTTAGGGATGAAGATGATGAGGGTGATGTCAGGTGAGGATACCAAAGTTGTGTAATTAAAAACTGTGATGAAGAGGAGAACTGAGGTGCAAGGAAGATACAGAGGATGACAACTGGGAGGTGGGAGATGGTGGTGACGGCGGGGAGTGCGTGTTTTTGGGGTGGTGGTGGGTGAGGAGGGGGTGTTGCGGTGTAGTGACGTCACGGCGAGGCGTGCTGGCAGATGGCGAAGAAAACCAAGGCAGCGCCGCAGAGACGCAACCAAAGCGCTGATTACCGCGGACGCAGCGTTTACGCGCAGCCGACGCATAAAGTGGATTTACTGAACACCTGCATGGGGAAACTCTGAGGGCTTTATTCATTTTTTTTTCTCTGTCGTCTGCCTCTGCTGGGAACTAACTGGTGAGTAAAACACAATAATCTCGTCTGTCAGGTCGCCAGAATGTTCCGCTGCAGGAGTCGGTAGATTGCTGGCATCCTCGGCTCCTTGGTCGTTTTACGCTTCAGATTGGGCACATATGAGTCCAACACCAGTCCGGTTAAGAATGATGGAGGAAATTAATGAGACCAGCGCAGACTCCAGTGAGTGTTGTCGGCTGATTTTGGGGTCAGGAGTGGCTTTGGTGGATGCGGAGAGGCCGGAGGATGAGTGGAATGGAGCGTTTACGCACAGCAACGATTTCAGAGTTAAACAGCAGAAAATGTAGAAAATATCTGCATGAGTCAACCCGAGTGTCATTGTCAGCCAGATGTAGCCTGCTGTAATATTTCCAGTGCACTCCTACTGAAATTATACAATAATCTCTGACTGACGCCTTAAAATGATCCAATGAATAGAAAGGCAGGCGGGTCCGCCACTGAAGCGTGTGAACACGGAGAGACAGAAGGAGCTGGAGTGAAGATTTACTGAGGACATCAGCAGACAGCAAAGGGATTCCTGTAGATGGAGCAGCTCTGTGTGTGTGTGTGTGTGCGTGCGTGTGTGTGTACGTGTGTGTGTGTGTGTGTGTGTGTGTGTGTGTGTGTGTGTGTGTGTGTGTGTGTGTGTGTGTGTGTGTGTACGTGTGTGTGTGTGTGTGTGTAATGTGTGTGTGTGTGTGTGTAAGGTAACGTTTTGATGATGGGTTAGATTACTGAGGGCCCAAAACATAAAAATGCGTGAAAAAGTTTGAGTTTGCTGCTTAGCAAAGTTATCATTTCATAATGTCTAATTTGGCTGCATTTCCTGGAAATCTTCCTAATATATATATATATATATATATATATATATATATATATATATATATATATATATATATATATATATATATATATATATATAACAGGAAGTAATTCACATTCAAATAATAATTATTTAAATTTTCTAAAAAAAAATGAAAGTGTTTGAGGAGGACCCAAAAATAATTCAACATGAATAAATTGTTGTAGCAGTGTTGCATTACAGGATTATTGGTTGTTTTAATTCATTATAATTGGATTGGAGATTATAATTGGAACACACATTGGTAAAGAGAGGGCAATAAATGTATTTTTTGATATGCAGGAACATTTTCTTCTCATGCAACGCTTTCCTTGTTTTTTCAGGCAACTGGAATGGAACTGAATCTGTCGAAGAATGGGATTTCTTGTGGAGACCCAGGTATGACTTGTTATACACTCGGTTCACTTTTTTCTTTGAGAGACGTTTTTACACATTAGATTATTGAAACAAAATGATGCTGCAGCCTTAAGCACGGACCTCCTGCACCTCTCGGTTTGGCGCACAGTCAGAACTTGTTATTGGTA
Organism: Protonibea diacanthus; assembly: GCA_028641955.1. NCBI lineage: Eukaryota > Metazoa > Chordata > Actinopteri > Sciaenidae > Protonibea > Protonibea diacanthus. The sequence goes on from CM053990.1 coordinate 16,404,591, forward strand.
AATCTCGCAGCACACGGGCTGTGTGTGTGTGTGTGTGTGTGTGTGTGTGTGTGTGTGTGTGTGTGTGTGTGTTCACAGGCATCTGCTTTTACGATAAGATGCAATATGTTTCCTATATATGTGGTGAATTAATGCGCGTTGCATTTACATGCTGATATGCGGATGCAGCAGATAATGAGATGCAAATGGGAGCGTGAGGAAATAAAATGAAAGCAGACCGAAACAACATTTTCAACAATCTATTTCAGTTTTACTTCCACAGAGTTTTATTTTGTGTGTCTGGTATTTGATCATAATCATTTCCTGCTGAGTCGTTTTGAATTTGAAAAACAAAAAAGTGGGAAAAAAAAAATATCGAGTGACAGCAAGCAACAAAAAGCTGCTCAGAAGAGGGCGGAAAAAAAGATGTTTCCAAAAGCAGAAGTTTACATGTAATATTTTCTCAACATGATTTTCTGCTCACCTGGATTTAATCACAGACAAAAGAAAGAGCGTAAAACGAAAAACTGAAAACTTTGGAAGTTTCTTTTAGACATTTAAATGACAGGCATGTGAGGCGGAGACTGGCTGTGTGCAATCCATTTAAAGCTTTCAGGAAATAATCATTTCTGATAATAAAACTTTGAATCAAAAGTCAGATGCCAAACTAAAAAGAACACAGTCGGGGAATAATTATTTTAAAGACGACCTGGCTGCCTTTAGGTTTGGTTGTGTTTGTACTGGGGAGGGAACTCAGACTAACTGAACCTTCATTCAAGTCAGATCTATGCTGCTAACAGAAACATATGCGTTCTTATTGGATTTAAGAACTGTGTTTTCATGACTAAAGAAACTCATTTGTGCGTGACAAATATGTATTTTTAGGACTAATTCCACCTCAACTCCACTTATCAGTCTTTTTATTTTTACTTTAAAACCACAGTAAACGGACACTCTGCTGAGTAAACATACAGGGCGATGCATGTAAGCGTGCCGAGCTGCATTAAATCAACTAGTCATTCATATGAAATTCAAAAACGAAATCCCACATTTTCTGACATTTATATAGATTCTGCTCCTGAGTGATTGCCTGTGATGGCCATTAGACGTTGTTTTATTTACACCTGCATCCTCTCTGTCAGGTTGTTTGGTGGTTGTCAAGCTCTAGGTCAAACAGGCCTTGGACCAAACAGGGAAGCCATCACCAAGGAAATAATCAGCTCTGTCCTTCTCCGGTTACGCACCGTGTCCAGTTACATCTCCACTGCTGTCCTGCCTTTGAATCTGCTAGCCTGCTTTAATTTTCTATATGCTTTGTTTTTTGGCCCCGTGGTTAGCCCGACTTTGTTTGGTTACTTTACAGTTAAGGGAGAGAGAAAAAACGTCCACCAAGACTGTCTTTTCATGTGTGTTTGGTGTGTGATTAACGGAGTTCGCAGAGTTTATTTTCATTCTTGGAGGAAAAATATGAGTGTTTGCATTGCCACTGGCCTTTAACCTGTCCTGCCGGATGGAAAGGCTTTTTAACTCATCCATCACACGCAAGTGCCCTCCAGAGAGGAGGAGCAGGACGCAGGCCGGGATGCAGGCAGGCAGGAGGAGGCTGGGTATTTAGATTACCCCAATCTATCAGCCTGTAATATCTGCTGGAGGACACAGGAAAGTAGCATTCACAGGAACTCCTCCATGGAACATCTTCATGTGCTGTAAATCCTCTAATATTCCAGTGAGGATTTCAGGGGTCACTGGGTTTATTGTGTGTTCTTTTTATTTACGGTAGTGCTGCTGTGATAGTCTTAATATAAAGAAAAATACTTTTAGGATATATAACTGCACTACTACACTTAAAACCTCCACCTCCATCATTGATCCACTCAGAGCCGTCTGCACTTCACGGATGCGTAATGTACCCACTAACCCCCGCAACTGACTCGCACAGTTTTCGAGCTCCAGTCCATGCATAGTAAAAACCACCTGGTGGCCACCAGCTTCTCGAGGTCACTTCCATACATCCCTCCTTAGCTCGGGTCACCCACTCCAGGTGAAATTGTGTGGTTTTCTGCGCCAAATATCACTCCAGGAGCATTTTACGCACTTGGCTGCAGCTGAGAACGTGAGTAAGCAGGCAGCGGATGATGGTTTTCCTGCCTAGGGGCACTTCAGTAGGATATATGTGAAGGCCGAACTTGTTACAGGTCTATGACTGCACACACGAGAGTCTAATAATAACAATTCTGCTATTAAATCACTGGATTGGGTCATTCAGTTTTATAGATATCCAGATTCCACGTGCCCTTTAACTCCGCTCATTAGAGCACGGTGTGTGCAGAGAGGCTGAACAAATACAGATAGAAAAAAAAAACTCAGGTGATGGTTGAGAGTTTGCGCAATTGTCTTTTTTGAAAGGGCCTTCGGGGAGTTTTCCGGTCGGACGGGGATCTCATGTCAGAAGTCACTGTCATACAAAGGCCGAAAATGCTCGAGACTGGCGCCGGTGACAGTCCGAGTCTCAGACTGAGAGGCCTGATCTGGTGCGCATTTACCTGACACATGTAGGCCACAGGCCGAGCCACAACGAGTGTGCTGCCAGCTAGTCTCATATTGCATGAGAGAGTAGCTAAAAGTCTGCAATCAAAGAAATGTTTAAGTTGACCTGAGTTGTGTTTGGCACTTGGTTTTCTGGCTAGGCGTGATTGCGCGAACAATTAAATGTCTGTTCTTTGCACTTTAGTCACACAGAGCTGATTTTTTTTCAGAGCTCACGAGGTTCAGTTTGTCGTCGTGTTTGGACAGTTTGAATTCAAGATAAAACATTTTAATGGGAACGCGTTTCTGACTCTAATGGCAAAAGCTTGCCCTCTGAAATTTTGCAGGTCATGCGCAATCACACAAGAGCGCTTGTTGCACACACAAAGGTCAGTTATGCGCAAACTGTAGGCCAAATATGTGTCCGAATAAAGCCTAATGCGTAACACCAAAATGGTGTTACTATTAACAAATGACTGCTCTTATTTGTCAAAAAAAACGCATCATACCCCTGATTTCCCAAGATGCAACAGGTCTACGTACCTCAAAGTATTACAACAAGGACTCACTTAGTTCCATCTTAACTTTAAAATAAAGTGTTTCGTGAGCAGCAGGCGCTGCAAACACCAACGTTCATAGAAATCGTCTAATTTCTAGGTTTTATTCGGCTGCGTCAACACAAGGCAAGATCTGGACGAAGCTCTGCAGTTCTCCACGCGGACATATGAGTGTTCAGAGTGTTACGGTTCACTTTAGCTGCGCTGCGTGAATCAATGAATGAGTCCGTGTGTATGTGTGTCAGGGATGACCGATTATAATCAGACCAGAAAACACCCTGGAATCCTGACATTTGAAATTTAGATTTTTAAATTCCAAAGTGCATCTAAAATTACACCACATGACTTGGCTGGATCTGGATTCCAACTGTCCTGAACTTTCCGCGTCCACTGGCTGCAGTTTGCGCGTCAGCACCAACAAAAATGAGTGCAATCTCATCACATCATATTTGCGGATCGTTAGTGACGAATTTGAGCTGAAAGGTTAAGATCCAGACCACTGAGCGCATGCTGCTGAAGCTTAGAATAGTTTGAATTGATTATAAACTGGTGGCTGTTTAGTGTCAGCAGATTATTATTCACTCATGTATTCAGTAGAAAGCGGCCCGGGGTTGGTCCTGCGTGCGTTAAGTAACGAGAACTCCGATCTGGCAGCCTTTTAATAGTCCTGATTGTTTATTTGCGGTGAAACAATGAGCTGATAGAGCGGCACTGTGGCATTCTCACACACACACACACACACACACACACACACACACACACACAATAATCTTCATATCACGCACTATTCATACTGAAGAAACAGTAACTGGGCAGTTACCCGTGTTAGATGGCAAATGTTTATTCAGCTCTGTACATATCCGAGATGTACATTGTGTGGAGAGTGTGTGTAGAAGCGCACCCAGCTGCGTTGCGCTGGACACATTTCAAACATGCCTACACGAATGAAAGGCCCATTTTACTCCAAAAGAGCAAAGAGTGGCATTGCGCGCTCACGAAGACTGTGCGAAAAAGAAAAAGACCGCTGCAAAAAATGCTCCAAGTCCGAGAACATGTGAACAAACTAGAAATGTATAAATCCACTGATATGAATAGTTTCTTTTTGCTTAGATTAGTCATTTTTGTGTGTGTGTGCGTTTTCACTCCACCAGAACTTGATTGCTCATCTGCATGTGACAAAACCAACCGCCAAATGAATTAAAAGCATTTTTGTTCCCCTTCTTGTTTTAGCTTGACGTCAGAATATCTTGTTTGGGTGGATATTTTCTTGCAGCGGGCTGGCTTAGTGGGTGGGACTGACTCATTTTGGGGAGGTTAAACGCACAAAATGGGTGTGTCTCTTATGTGTGTTGGAGAACCGGAGCTTCCTCTCGAGCTTTTCCCTGCTGCGGAGAGAAGGAGAGCGCACTGGGCTGTCACTGCTGTAGCGGAGGGAAAGGGTGCTTGGTGTGATTTTTTTTTTCCTCTCAAAGTCTTGGTTTTTTTTTTGTGTGTGTTTTGTTTTTGTTTTTTTGTTTTTTTGACGTGGAGGAACAAAACTCTGTTGGAAATTCTCCCTGAATGGTTCATCCTCTCATGTCGTGGTGTGTGTCTAGCAGCGGGTGGATTTTTAGCTGTTGAGGAAAGCTTTGTGCACCCCCAAGGATTCACCCCCGTTTCCTCTTTTGTACGCATCCTTCTCTTCAAAGGTGGGATGAATTTGGACAGAATCGCAGAGGCAGTGAGAGCACCGCCGCCCCGCGACGTGGCCCCCGCGTTTCATTTACCGAGAACTTCAAACAGCAGTCGAGAAACTTTAGAGAACTCAAGCAGCGAGTCTTCAGACACAGAGTTGGCAGGTACACCAGTCAGAGTGCTTTAAGCAACTCGATTCCTTCTTCTGAGTGCAATAACAGTTTGTTTTACGTCTCCATTAAGCACGTTTACGGTGGGCTGTCACAGAGGCATCCCGACGGGGTTAACGCTACGAGAAAAGGGAGACAGTTTGGTTGTGTATCACCAGTGTTTGCTTATTCTCACTGCTATGGCGATTTATTTCCGTGTGTCACGGTGCAACATGCACGTGGATAACATACATCAAAACACAGTTTGCAGTAAATGTAAGCTCTGCTCCTCAGCTTTAAAGGTGCAGGAACGCAAAGAAACAGAGAAAATAGTCCACTTTTTTTTTTTTTTTTTGCTACAGTTACACCCCATTTTTTGTTTATTACGCTTGCTGAACCAAACATTTGGCAGGATCCTGAAGGCTGTCAGGGAAAAATGTGCAGAACAGCCTGGCCTGCTGTCAGTAAATGCATTACAACAAACTATAAATATTGGGCCCGTCCTCCAATCTAAACTGAAAGCCAGAAGGTCTGTATTAACAATTCTGAGAAGCTTTTTGTTCTTCAGCTTTGCCACATTTTTTTTTCCCCTTTCTTCTGTCTCAGTCCACGTGAGGTAAAAATAGTAAATATGGGACATTTATTTCTCATTTCCTTAATTTTAAATTATTTAAGGGGCTCATATTAAAACGTGGCTTTAAGTTACTTTTTTTATTTGTGGCAAATAAATTTAAAAAAAGACTATCTTTGTGATTAACCTTTGCACGTGTTGACCCTTTAGTTTAATGAGGCAATCTTGTTGGGACACGCATACAATATTGCAGTGAAGAGATAAGAGCTTCGTCGTAAAGACAGTCATATTATCAACGAGGCACATCTAAGTGTGTTTGAAAGAATCGATACAAAAGTCTCAGACATGTTTGTAAATATTTGGCTTGAATCTGTCACTTCTCTTCTCGGGCTTATTTTTTATGGACAACTTTGTATATCATTTATTTGTAGCTTTGCTTTTGCTTATTTCGCGCTGACAGGCTTTTTCTGTTCAAGATGATTTAAAGTTTTTTTGGGGGGGGAGGGGGGTTCTTGCACTTAACTTCACTCTGTGACGTTTGGCCGTTATTGTGCAAATAGTCACGTCTTCATTGCGCTTTATTTGCGTGCTTTATTTGCATCTTGTGGTTGTAGCATGCAGTAATTTCGCCCCCGATTTATGATCAACAGAAAAGGAGAGGAGCGCTGAGCACAGGAGCGATGACGGGAATGCGGACGATCCCAAGAAGAAAAAGCAGCGGCGGCAGCGGACTCACTTCACCAGCCAGCAGCTGCAGGAGCTGGAAGCCACTTTCCAGAGGAACCGGTATCCAGACATGAGCACCAGGGAGGAAATCGCCGTGTGGACCAACTTAACCGAGGCCAGAGTCAGGGTAAGAAGCCAGCAGGCAGGCCACCGGTCGTGCGTAAAGTGTGCGTAATGCATGCGTAAGGAAGATTAGACATAAATTTGAGCGTTTTGGGGTGGGAGAATTCTTAAGCAATTACTTCAGTAAATTAAATATAATAATAAATTAACTCCAACACATGTGAAGCAAATAAATAATGACATATTAAGAGAAATATTTTTGAAATCAAAAAGAAAATGAATTATTTATAATCTTAAAATTGTTAGAAAAATCCTAAAACTTGCTCAATATTAGTCACTCACAATAATCATTCCGCTAAATTTATATCATAGCTTCACGTTCTCACTTCCATTTTGATGCAAAACTGAGCATTAATCTGTCTAAACCGAGATATTCTAATATGGCATGCAAAAAAAGAGAAAGTCGGTCTCTGTCCAGGATTTTTATTTCATAGCAGGACAAGGAGACAACATCCACCGTGATATTAAACGTGACATTGAGGTCTAAACTTTGCCCTCAGTGGAAGAGTGAAAATCCAGCCTTTTAACAGACTTCGTGGAAGTTACTGCAGCGACTTTAAAACAACTCAGTCAGTCAGAAATAAGTGTGATATAATTCAGAAACACGCTGAAGAAAATCCGTTGACAAAAAACTGGGAGATTTTCAACAGAAGTTGCAGTCATCCCTGACTGTTAGCGAGGCTGTATCCAGAAAGTCTTCCTTTATTAAAACATGACAAAAAACTGCAAGAAACACCTTCATGTTCAAATATTTCATGTTAGCAGAAATGAAAGCTGTCTTTTAACTATTTGGATGTGTTGGAAATGACATGGTTTTTAAGGGTGTATCCGCGCTACTAATGGAGCCAATGAGGGATTTGTCTTTTGATGACATCATCACCAGTCTGGACACTTATTTGTCCCCGTGGAGGAGACCGTTCATGGAGCCAAAACTTACCTGGAGCTGTGCGATGAATAGGAACAACATATGCTTGTATTTATTCAGGGAGGATGTTTCACATTTAGAAACGGGAAGGGTAAAACAAAAAAAAAAAATCATATTTGAACAGCATCTAATTGATCAAACTTTAGTTATTAAATATTTGGATTCTTATTATACTAGAGCCCCTTTAAATAGACAATAAAGGTGCCATTTACTCTGGCTGACAAAAAAAGTAGACCCATCACAAGTCGCTGTTTTTACACAGGTATTCATGCGGGCTGCTACTTTCTCTCTAAAAAAAAATGTGGATGTGAGAAATGTGCGTTAAACACATAACAATTGCAGTTGGTTTTCATTTACATCAACTGGCGCCTGGCGGCTCGTCCTTGCAAAAAAAAATCCACCGTCTCAAATTGCTTGACAAAAATGCATAGAGCTATTTAAAGTGTGTCGGGGGGAGTGAAGTAAAAAAGTCTCAGAACAAGTTTAGATCTTTATTTCTAGAGCAAACAGAGCCGCCTTTTACTTTGGAGGAATAAAAAAGACGGAAAGAGCGTGGCGTGACGCAGCGCTGCGTGGATACATTTGAATCATAATTTGAGCGTTTCATTAAATGTTTTGGACTGTGTCAGGACTTGACCTTTTAAGGTCACGGGTGTTTAATCAAAACAGATAATATATTAATTGGATTATATTTGTGGACTTCGATATATTTCCAATTATAGCTCCAATTTTATGTTTGTTCACGTGACGTTTATATATTTATAGATTCATATTTTTTTGGCTCGGTACGGGAAGCAGAGTTCACTGGACTTGAGACGCTGCTGTGAAACGCAGCCTGCGTGTTTCCCCCCGCAGCTCTCTGTCACATCGCTCATGTCTTTGTGGACAATTTGTCCGCAGCACCCTGTTCCCTGCACGGCTATAAATAGCCATCCGTGGGCTCGTCTGATGAAACCACTTGTAAACTGTTTCTACTATGAATTAAAAATGACTCGCAGAGTGCCGACTAACGGGGATTTTGTCAGCTTTCGATAAGGCGTGAAGATCTCCAGAGGCACGTTTTTCCTGATTCATGTACACTCATCCCTCCTGCGCGTGTTTGATTCATGTTGTGAATGTATTGGGTTTTTATTTTGGGCAGGCTGACCTACATAGTGACTCGCCCACACGTACGTACACACGCGTGGGCGTGAATTTTACCCGCATGAAACGCAGAAATAAGTTCAATTTCATTGCTAGACATGAAGTAATAACAATTAAAATGAAATAACAGAATGGACTAATAACCTCCAACACATCCATAGCTCTATAAGTCCAAACACATGTTAGGATGCTATAATTGTTTTATTTGAATCAAGTCATTTAGGAACTTCTTTTCACAAAATTCACACATTTACTTTTTTCATTTTTCATTTATATCATATTAGGATTTAAACAAGGTTTTCGATATGAAAAAAAAAAATCAAGGGGACATTTCTCACGCAGAAGATTAAATTAATTTCAAGAATTTTTATATGAGGCCATGTGCACAAAAGTTGGTACTTTTAATTAGGTTTTTATCCTCTGCAGAGCTCATTTAACACTTCCTGCGCAAATAACCAAAGACAACTCAAAATAAATGTGGCTTTAAAAAAAAAAAAAAAAAAAAAAAAAAGGCTTTCACACAAAAAGCAGTTTTACATCCAAGTGACTGCTGCACCTTCCACTGTTATCGTCTATATACTTAAAGAGCTTGTTTTCCAGCGCTTATTAAAGGCGGTTTTACAGCCTAGATGACAGCACTGGACTGTGGAGCTGCAGCAGCTGCTGCTCCTCTAATTTAAATCTTTGTTTCCGATGCAGCAAACCGAACTGATTGGGGAGAATGTCAGCTGGAAAAGACAGTTAGGAACGAGTCCAGTTTGACGTGTTTACTGGGAGAAAAGATGAGTTCTAATAGAAATCCGCATTCAAAGACATTTTTTCCTCTCTCCTCCATTTAAAGAAGGCACCGAGTGAGCTTTTGTGAGCGTGTGTAAATATACAAATTTATGGCGTTACAACTGAAATGTTTGACCGTGAAGCAAACAAGTCTTTATGTGTGTTTTTCTCAAATGATCATAATTGAAAATACAGTCTAGGCTCCTTTTTTGCCGTGTTTACACGCTGCTGCAAACAAATCTTAAGACATCTGAGAACATTAAACAGATGTTGCATTAAAGAACAGACAATCAATGTGAGAGCTCAGCTTCAAATTTTATATTTCGCTGTGGGGCTTCTGAGTGCGTCTTTAAAAAAAAAAAAAAAGGGGGAAATTACACTATTTAAGTTACCCGGAGTAACATTCTAACATCATTCATTTAGTTTTGTTTCTAGATGTATTTTGTACTGTACTTTATTTGTGTGTGTTCTGTGGCCTAAATACCAACACACCCTGAAGGCAGCAGCAGCACTTTGGAGGCCTGAGAAAGGGTTTGATACCCCCTGCCATAAAAGCAAAGCACATAAGTATTATTGCACCAGTCCCAGCTCAGAATTGATGATATTTAAGGAAAAAACTGGCACTGGCGTTATTCTTCTTCTGGAAAGTTGGATTTTATTACAACATAATATAATGCCTGTTTTCGTAATAGTTCCACATATTTATGATATTTGGGTATTTTGGAGTTTTAAGGCGCGCTGGGAGTGGGTAGAAAATAACAGGACTATAAAAGTCCATCAAGAAAATGAATATTTTTTAATACCTCGCTCATGCCTCCGGTGATTCGCCGTGAATCTCTCAGTTTTAACCGTGTGTGTCTCCTCCAGGTGTGGTTCAAAAACCGCCGGGCTAAGTGGAGGAAGCGGGAGCGGAACCAGCAGATGGACCTGTGCAAGAACAGCTACCTGCCGCAGTTCAGCGGCCTCATGCAGCCTTACGACGACATGTACCCGGCTTACACCTACAACAACTGGACCAACAAAGGCCTCACCCCGGCGCCGCTGTCGACCAAGAACTTCACCTTCTTCAACTCCATGAGCCCCCTCACCTCACAGTCCATGTTCTCGGCGCCTAACTCCATCTCCTCCATGACCATGGCGTCCGGGATGGGCCACTCCGCCGTGCCGGGCATGCCCACACCGGGCCTCAACAACATCAGCAACCTGAACGGGATCGGCACGTCAGGCATCAACTCAGCCATGTCGTCGTCTGCGTGTCCGTACGGGCCTCCGGGCTCTCCGTATAGCGTTTACCGGGACACTTGCAACTCCAGCCTGGCCACCCTGAGACTCAAATCCAAACAGCATCCAACTTTTGGATACAGCGGCCTGCAGAGCCCCGGCTCGAGTCTGAACGCGTGTCAATATAACAGCTGACGGGCCAAAAGAGGGGCGTGAATATCTGCAAATATAAATAAATATATATGTGATAAACGGACACGGTGTCAGAGCTTATAGAGGCTACCTGCGGATGGGGGGGGGGAGAAAAAAAAATCAAAGACAACTAAACTGGATTAGTTGCAGTCATTTTCAAAATAAAAGAGAAAAAAAAAAGGATTATGCGGGTTATGTGTGTTTACCAATGAACTTGCACAGCAAATGTCCAGGGTTTTTTTTTTTTTTTCTTTTTGGATTTTTTTTTTAAAAATGATGAAGACGTGTTACATTGCTGCATTGTACATATATAAATGTAAATATATACAGGCTTAACATATATATAAAAAAAAAAAAAAAACGGTGGGATTTTTTTTTTTCTTTTTTTGTGCTTGCTTGCGTTTGAAGACTGACTGGGATGGGAGGGGGGGAGGGAGGGAGGGAGAGGGGTCTCGACCAAAACCAGGATTTGCAAGAAAAAAAAGAAGTGTCGAGTAAATTCATGAATCCAGACTCAATAAGAAAAAAAAAAAAGAAATTAGCCTATATTGTACATATTTTATACTGCTTCTGTGTGCTTTCTATTTACCGTCTATGCAGGATACCACCGGCCCGTTTGACTCCACGACGCCTCCCGTTCAGTGACTTTTACTTTGAAATGTTTGTTTTGTTTTTTTCCATTTTGTTTGAAATAGAAAACCCCGCATGTTTAACTTGAGTGCAACTTGTTTTGTACTATAATGTAAGACTTTGCAGAAGTAAGTTCATTAGCCTAAACTGTATACAAAAGGTGATTCAAAAAAAAAAAGTCACTTCATGTGTTTATGGTAACATGTTTGTTTGAATAAACTCCAGGAAAAGAGAGGTTTATTTCAAGTATGTTTTAGAGGAGTCTTTGTTTAACGAGACGAGAGTCCGCAGTGGTCCAACTCCCCCCCCCCCCCCAAAAAGAGGCACAAAATAAATAACTTGGCACTGTATGGACAGCCTATTGATCCACTTAGTTTAAACGGATTATCTCAGGAATATGAAGATCTGTGAGGATTAATGCGACTCGCCGGTAGTTATCTGAGCTTTAACCGTGAGATTTTATTTTTCTTGTGTTAATTTTGAAGCTAATTCCAGTATTATTGCTTTTTTTTGCTTTATTGCACATTAAATTACACTTTCTTTGCGGAGGGAAATAAATCCGGAGTTTATATAGAATTCTAAAATTCTAGGAAATAATAGGATCATTGTCTAAAGCCTTACTTAATATTGTTACTTGGTGAGTGATGATCGCCATATTTCACCGCACAGTGCAGAAAATAGTCCCACATGCGCCTCTGATGTGTTTTATCTTATAATAAACGTGTCCAAATAGATTTCTAATTATATTTATTTTTGCTCTTATTACACCATAATAACACACCTCATTACACTTGGAGTCAGTCAGACTGAGGTTTGGCACCCGCACCTTTCTATGGACCCACCTGAGTATTATACTGTGGTGTGTCTCATCCTCAGATAATTATATCCAAGCTGCACTTTTTTTTTTTTTTTACACTAATCACAGGATTAAAAAAGGAGCTTATCTGCGTGCTGAAGTCATGAAGTTTGAGCTGCAGAAATGTGAAACTCTTTAAAAAAAAAGGGGGGGGGGGATAATCTCGCGCACGTTTGTCCGAGTGCAAACAAAATGAATTCAGTCAATACCATATCTTGTTCTCTGACACCTGCAGAAATCCCCATATCTATATTACTCCCCGTCGGACTGATATTAGTGCGCAGCACGAATGTAGCAGGAATGATTGTGCGCTTTCACTGATAGTGCACTCAATGGAGGATTATGAGGCAACTCTTTAATAAACCACCATCTAATGACCAATAAAAAACAGCTCATAATACCTGCAGAATTATTTCATGAGTTTGTTATACAAAGTCAAACTCTCTAATGTAAAAGAGTGATAGGCAGAGTAGTGAGGTTTAACTTATAATCAACAGAAACTACAATATTTGTTGTGCTTCAGTGTTTTTAAAAAAGTTTAGAGCTCTGGATTTCTTTAGCTGCTTTGTCATTTTTATTTTCAGCACTCATATTCCTCTATCTATTATTGCTCAAGGCTTGTTAAGAGTGACTTCATCTTGACCCTATAGTGCATTTATATGTTAGTTCTCCTATAGCCCTATAAAAATGTTAACATAACCTGAAGTTTATCTGTGACACTCAAAACTGAGCTTGTGTTCAAGGTGTCTTTATGTAATTGTGTCCTCGTGTACTTTATAATATAATAGTATATTTATCTTTACCTGAACCTGAAGCTTGTCTGACACTCAAAAGTGAGTTTATGTCCACCTTATGGTTGTTTTTTCTAAATCCCTCTACAATATTCCAATAATATGTGACCTGCTCTATCATTGTGAGTTTTCTGTTGTCATATCAAAAAGTTTGACTCAAAATGATGGAGCAGGTCACATATTGTATGTTGATTTGTGTTCGCCTGAGGGTTGTCAGTCGTCCAGGTCAGTCTGTCTTGGAGAGTTTAATCCGGGCAACTGGATATAGTTGTAGATCCATGAAGACTTTTCACCTCTCGTCCAAGAGGCTTCTTCATTTGTAGTAATTTGTAGTGTCTCTGTACTCCAAGGCAACTTCATGTTGACCTTAAGGTGGCTGAAGCAACTATAATGTTTCAGCCTAACGTTTAGTGCGTCTGACACTCAAAGTAAGTTTATCTTGGCCCTTGAGTGTTTTTCTGCTGTATTTATTTCCTATAATGGCTCTATAAAATCCCTACAATGTTTTACTTTAATATGGAGTGAGTCTGACACTTAAAAGCCAGTTTGTTGACTTTCCCGTGTTGAATCTAAAATAGTGGCTCTATCACATTTTACCAGCGAGTGAGTGAGTGTGTGTGTGTGTGTGTGTGTGTGTGTGTGTTGCAGTTTTCTTGACTTTATGGTGGCTTTTTTTTTTTGCAGTTATCCTCGTATAGATCCTCAATAATCTTCCTGTAATATTTCATCCTGACTTGTGATACTGCACTGAGTTTGTCTTAAACTTATGGTGCCTTTTCAGAAAATGAATCTTTCATAGTAGCTCTAAAATGTTTGACCATATGGCTCAAGTCAGTTTCTTGACATCCGAGTGCTTTGTGAGTAATTTATCTCCTATAGTGGCTCTATAATATTGCTACAATATTTAATCTTAACATGTGCTGAGTCTGTGACACCTGAAGGAGTTTATGCAGGCTGGTTTTGGTGATATTATTGATTGATTTTATTATCATATTTATGCACATATAACATCTATAGACGCACTGCTTTTTTTCCTATTTCTCCCTCCAACTCTGTCACATTTTCACGGAGGCTCTCGTGTCGTGGAGCTTCACCATTCACAACAAGTCACAACATCAGCTGCGCGCGCCCCTTCAAATTCTTTACTTGGGCGCGCCCGCGTGCACGGAGGGGCAGAAAGTTTACTCAAGACGGGCGTGCGCACCGGCGGTAATTGGCAACTTTCCGCTTTGATTTGAAAATGTTTGTTGAGAGGACAAAGCGCACTCGAGGCCCGCGGTGATTGGTAACGAAAACAAACCGCGCACGCGGTCGTAAATGTCACCCATAAATGCTCGTTTCCGGTTAGAGCGCGACAGCGTGAACGCGCCTGAACCCGGAGGGCAAAGTTCAACACGCCGTTTTATAGCCGGTAAATATTTGAACGAGTGTTTCTAAGTAAGGAAGCTCACTTCCCCTGAATTATTAGAGATGCGGTGAAGGAAAAGAATCAGAAAATGTGTGACATGTAACCACGTGTTTGTGGGTTCAAGAGTGCAAGTCAGGATTATGCCTCACATAAAAATGACTTAATTGAACACGGAATAACGGATGGTAATATAAGTATGTGTGAGAGAGAGCTGGAGAAAGATATGATCTGCCCAGGAAACATACACAAGATTACACTGATACCAAAAAAAAAAGAAAAAAAATAATAATCCAGAGTAAATATGAGAACAAGATAGAGATGTTTTGCTAATCACATTGTTGTAAGTGATTCAAGAAAAAGAGGACAAGCATTCCCTTGTCTTGTTGTTGCAGCTTTTTGAACATTAAACTGGAAAAAAAAAATCAATTAAGGAAAAGATCAGCAGATTAATCAGTCATGAATGTAAATAATTGCTGCTGCAGATCATAGCATCAAGACTCTGTATTTACTTATAAGAAAATGTCTACATTTCCTCTAAGACATGAGGAACTCAACCAGCAAAAACGCTGCTTTTTAAATACATCATGTTAGATTGTGTACTTTTGTTGTGAATATACGTACACAACAGTACTGACTTTCCACGAGTCCCCTTTAGGATTTTATGGTGCTCCTGTGGCCTCATTGCTGTACTAAAGGCGAGGCTTAATTAACAGCAGGGCGAAGCTAGCAACTCATTTTATCGACAGAGTTTGGTCATTTGAGTTAAGAAATATATATCAAATATACAAAATCCAAAATATACACATGCATGTTAATGGAAAAGAGCATACCTGTGCCTAATTATCAAAATCATAACAAGACTTTCATTATTTTAATTTTTAATTTCTACTGTATACTCCTTGATCATTTTTGATTTATCAAATGACACAAAATCCGCGTTCCACACATGACCCACAGGTTGACCTCTGTCAAATAATGAAGCTGCCATGAGGCCGTTAGATGTTGTGGTCAATCGGGACTCAACAACATATTTTTCATCTCATGGGCCCCCTAAGAAATTAACACAGCCATGCCTGAGGTTAACCTGTTGCGGCCCATGAAGTAAAAGGAGTAAAGAAACCAAGAGAGCAGAGTCAAATAGTGTTTGCAGATATACTTAATGGTTGCACAAAGGAGGGAGCACTCGCTCTCCTTTTCAAAAAGAAAAAAAAAAGCGGCACAGCAATTAGAGACAATGACATATTTCATCTGTTTGTCAGCAAAGACCACCATGATGTAATAAAAAGCAGAAACTTACACACTGTATACACTTCTGTGACTGACAGCTGAATAGTCTCTACAACCCCGCCCATCTGGTGTACCCCAATTAACAAAACAAGCACTGCTAAACCGAGGCCTTCCCTCAGCTATGAATGCAATTGCTGCTCAGCTTCTGTTAGTTTTCTGCTGCTGCCACCAGGTCCCTACAGCAGCTCATCTGAAATCCCTGAAACCTGCACTGCAGCTGCTGCATCCTATAAACACACCGAGGCCCCTGTTTAGATCCAAACCTGTAGTTTATTCAGAAGCACTGCCTAGACTCTATAATATAACAATAGTGACCCTGTAATCAAAAAATAGCAGCAGGGGTCTATTAGGACATGGCAGCACCAGCCTTCATCTCTCTTAATGAGAGTGACTTTATCTCCTCTGGGCGTATAGAGCAGCTGCTGCACCCCAAAAACAAGACAGCAGCCCGCTGAAAAAAAAAATCAGGTGTACAGTATATGCTTTACATTACAGCTGGCCTTGTTCTGCATTATGAATGTGTTTACAGTCCTCGAGGAAACCACTGGTTTGCTTTAATTTGCACAAAGACCTAAAATGTGCAAAAGATTTTGTCTTTTATCTGCAAAGTTTTTGTGGCGTAATGTAGTGACCTCCGAGTGAATCCTGAAAGCAGATCCCCGCTGTGACGGATGACTTATTGATAGACCAATTTTAAAATGTGTTTCACATTTCTGCAGATTGATTTTGAAAGTCAATCAAAAGTAATGGCTGCTTGGAAAAGCATTCAGTCCAAAAAAACATGTCTGACAGTGAAAAATAAATGATGTGTTGTAAGTGTTGTTAAACTTGCTGTATGGTCCTTCACAGTTGCACAACGTTTTCCTGGAGGACAAACCCCATCTCTTTAACAATTACACGGGGGTTTTTCAAATCTCGCCGAGAACAAAACACCTTCACACGAGTGAAGCGAAGCAACAGGCTGAATCCTGAATTGCTGCTCACATTTGATTGCTTTTGGATTACCGTTGCCATGAAACTAACTAACATCACAAACAGTAACTCAAGATGTTGCATGTTTTGCTTTTGTTTGTTTCAAACACACTTTGGGGTTATCGTATCTCATTCGTTCAGTTTTCGCTGAACGGAGGCGTCTCCAAAGCACACACCATTAAGTCACTGTTTGACTTTCTGTCTCATGCCATGTGCCATTGTGGTGCAAGCTAACCGCAGTTCAGCCAGACTGTCAGGGGTTATAAACTTATGGCAAATGACCAGTTCTGCCTTAAATGTTCAAATATAAAGCCCCGTGTAAGTCACATATGTATGAGAGGGAGGTGCATATACTAAAAACGACAATCTGCATTAAAATTATGGCAGGGAAGTACTTAAACGAACACTGCAGCTGAACATTTACAACTGCCAAGAACCCGACTTCATCATTACATGGCCAAAAGTATGTGGACGCTTCTTTCCATACATTTGCTCGCTTTTGTCAGGGGCTGTTTTCCATACTTTGGGCTAAGCCAGTTAGTTCCAATCGTGGAAATCTTTATGCCTTTCCTGTTTCAACATGACAATACATACCCCCGCACAAAGCCAGGTCTATAAAGAAATGATTTCCCCAGTTTTGGTGTGGCAGAACGTAAAGCCAGGTTTCAAAATCTTGTGGAAAGACTTCCCAGAGGAGGTGAAACTATCCTAGCAGAACATTAATGACCGTGTTTTTAGAGTAGTCACATATGGCTGCAATGTTCGGGTGTCCACATATTTTGTTCAGTTTTAGCCGTATAGGATTCATAATACTGATGATATTAGAGAAGCCATCATGAATTATTTCTTACTAACCTCACAAGCGATGCATTGCAGTTCCGTGATACCATTTCATTTACCACACTGTTCTTGCTAGTCATCATACACATACAGTAGCCAGTTGATTGGGCACATCTAGCTAAAACCAATGTAGTCTAATACATAATGTTCAGTTTTTGTTGAAGCTGTTGTGTTATACAGAGAAGCGTTTCGGCCCAACTTCAGTGATATAAATGGGGTGGTCAGTGTAAAGAGCTAATATACACACGGTGTACTTTTATAGTACACCGATAATTTCACATACTGTTGAAACCTGAAGTCATTGTGTTTCAGAGAGGCTGATGTTGGTGCCAGTGGCGCCTTGCCTGGAAAAAGATCTTACAAATCTTACAAAAGAGATTCATTTTACCTGTTTAGCTGGAGCCACAGAATTTCCCATGCCCATTTTCATGAACTTCACTGGTCTTCATTCACTGAGCGGCATATACACGATCATTCTCAGTCTGTTTCAAACTCGGACTCTCACAGAGGTTGCATTCCTATGAAGATGAATAAGTTATTTTACTTTGAGAGGTGAAGTCTTGATTTCTGAATGTGTAACTACTGGTTACAACTTCAGCAAATTAAAAAAAAAAATACTTTTTTTTAAAGCATTCATCCAATTCACAAAGCAGGTCTTATTTCAGTGTAAATCGACATGGCATGTCAGGGCAAAACACTCTCACCCTTATAATCATTAATATGGGGGTGAAACCTCTGAAGATAATTTTCCATAACCTTCTCATTTACAGTATATTACAGCATCACTATCATTTTATATCACATAGTAAACACAGGTCATGCAGGTATCAACCGTGCTGACGTGAGCATTTAGCTACAATAGCACACTTCACATTAAAAAAAAAAAAAAAAAAAAAAAAAAGAGAAGAAAACACATACTAATTTACAAAAACTGATTGGGTCATTGTCCTGTGCTATTTCAACAGCTGATTAGTGTTATTTTAGCATAAATTAGTCAGTGACTGCTTTACCAACTGTTGCTACAAACACATTTGTGTGATGAGAAAAGAGGGGTAATGGAGATTCTCCTCCATTTCATGGTGTTACAGTTCATGCTTTGTGTCTTTTAATGTTTGTGTCACATATGAGGTTTCAGTTCTTGGCAGCAAAAGGAAATCAGTGCAAATCAAAGTGTGAAAGAAACCATCAGGTTGGCCTGTACCACAAACAGGCATATTTTTGCGGCCTACTGTTTGATAGTAAGCCAAGTTCTGCTAAGATATTTTCAACTGTCTTACCTTTGGTACTAATCCTCTTTCTGGTCCTCAGGCAAAAAGATTCTGCCAAGAATCTCCTATCTATTTATACTTCCTGGTTCTACCATGTTTGAAGTAAGGAGGGGGGGGGGGGCACATGTATGTCTGCTTTTGATTAAAGGTGCTTTTCTGAAACTGGTGGTTACATATGTTTGACACTGTAACTCCTTGTATACATGATGTGAGCAAAACTGTATAAATTGTAATTACCTGTGTAGCCAAATTGTCTGTTTACATGTGTGTTTATTGTGAGCTACCCTACTAGTGGTGCAGTCCACTCTAATTAGTTACTTGGAGGGAAAAAAAGAAGACGATGCAATTTGCATTATCGTGCATTATCAAAAAACAATCGGTTCAATAAAGACATTGTTTCTAAGCCTGATATATCTTATTTCTCTGTACCATATACCATTGCACTCATAACCGTACTTACTTCTGCTGTTGCATTTAGAGCTCTAAACATGTATTAATCCACAGCTTGAAATAGTCCCTAACATTCATTCCAATTTGAGTAACATTAGAATTAAAATCATCATCGTCCAAATGTTTAAAAAAAGAGCGTAAAAAATTAATGTATATATTGGTGACCCATTTACATAGAACAAATGGGCTTGAAGCTAGGAGCCACAGACAGTGTTGGTTTTGGTCTTGTATGAAAGAGGTGTGGTACTTTTCACACTGTCTTTTGTTCTGGACCTGCCTGTGAGTTGAGCACTCCTATTCAAAGAAGACACACTTTTAACAAAACAACGTTAATGTGCGGACTTCCTACAGCATGACTGAACAGTATTTAAAAGGTGAAGAACAGGTTGAATGAGGAAGCGCTCAGTAACTCAAACTTTTTATGAGGAAAAGCACTCGAACAAGACACCAACTCCGCTCAAAACCTTCCTGGATAGGAGCATCAGCCAAGTATCTCAAACGGCCCAGTGGCTGCTTATTTTATTTCCATTCTCTTCCTGCATTTCATTACATTTCGTGCTTTTAAAATAAAACCTTAAGCTGCATATATCCATGTGCATCATCCATCCAAAGTAAAGCTCTCTTCATGATTAATTAATTATTCAACTCACTGTCAACCTAATGATTTTAGTATTAACTGTCATAATTTATGCTACACTGCAAAGAGATACACTTTGATTTACAGAGCTGAAGATTTATTACAAAATATTAGATCACACATTCAAAAGAGCATTTGGCCAGTAACTGCATGCTTTTGCAAGCCAAAGTACAACAGCATGAATTACTATAATTATATGTGTCCTGAGAAAATGATGTAATTACCGCCAAGACTCTGTCTCAGTACCGCAGTAATTCTGATAAAGCTGACACATGACAGTCATTTTGGGATTAGTGACCGTGCTGAGTCGAACTGTAGTAACTTCACAGCCAAGTTTTTTTTTGTGTGTGTCAGTGCTTAAAACACACTAAAGAGAGCCGTGGGTGGCTGAGTGAAGAATGGAGCCTACTGTATGAAAGATCTGGTTCACCGTACTTTATTTATTTTAAAGGAAGCCAATTATCTGACTTCTTAATTCATCAAAACTCCTCAACAACAGTGTGTGTGCACAGTACTTTTATAGCCAGGGATAAAAAAAAAAAAATAAAATCCTGAGCTTAACTGTTGTTCTCTTTGAAACACCCACTTGTTGTAATTATTAAATTAAGGAATTCTGGGAGATGTAGGTAAATCACTACTTAAAGATTGGGCATGGCAGAATGTGGCTGTACTAAAAAAATCTTATGGAATGCACATGTACATCAAATACTGACGTACACTGCATATTTTCAAAAGTATGTCGACGTACATATTTGTGTTTTGGTGGACGTGTTCAGTTGGTTGTTGATCGGAGATCTCGTTGCCGACTTTACTTGAAACAATGGCTACCCTCCATTCCTCCTCAGTACTGAAACAAAATGGAGCTACATTGGACCACTTTCACTTCGCACTGAAAATGGATGTCCCAGCAACATTATATGGTAGGATAGTGTTTACAAGAACCCTAAAGACTCTGGATTAATTCTGCAGTGCAGGTGTTTGTAAAACTGAATTATCACATTACTTTTGGATTGATTGTCATCAGTTCTTGTACAAACATTCATGGTCCTCAGAGGATGATGCCTACTGACTTTGGTGATCCCCTGACGTTTCCTCTAACACCACCATGTTGTTTTTAATTTTTCCAAATACTTCAATAAATATTTGAAACATTTTGTTTTTATCACTGATTTGCACTGATTATTAGTATAATAACATGGGGATGGAATACCTGTGCAGGGGGGCATCCTGGTAGCTCAAGTGGTAGAACGTGTACCTCATGTACAACTTCTATGCTTGGCTCCAGCCTGTGCTGTGTGTCAACCCCTATCTTATTCTCCCCGCTTTCCTGTCATCTTTGGCTGTTCTATCAAATAAAGGCAAAAAACAGTATACCTGTGTGACACCAGCATGGTTGCATTTAGCGCAGCCTCTCAGCACCGCTAACATGGACTGTTAGTCTTGTTAAAAGATCTTGTTAAACATATTTAGATATGTGAAACAAAACCAGCTCACTTTGCTTAAAGTTCTAATAAATTACACATTGTATCTCCCAGTTTGGTGATTTTACATGTTTTAGATAAGCTGAATAAGTAAACATAATTTTATGAGCCGAGGAAACTCTCCTACTTCTTATGTTACATAAACCATTTAAAATCCTATTTGACTGTTAAAAAATGCTTTGCAAAAAAGCTAAAAACAGTGTTTTCTCTCTGCCTGTAGCTGATACTTTACTACACGGTGGAATCAGTATGACAACCATTACTGTGATCCCTCATATCCCAGAGAAAATATGTTTTCCTTTTCACAGAAAAAATGGACTACTGACAACTTGTCTTTTAAATGGAAGAAGACAGCGTGAAACAGCCATTCATCAGCAAAACAGACAACAATATGTTTCTATTCACACAGATGAGAACAGTCAGCAATTGTCCAGTAGTTACTACCGCACCACATGGGAAATGTACAAACGGGGTGCATTTAATCAAATAACAAATGCCATACAAATGTCTCTGCAAATGTTAAGCTCCTGGTTGCTTTTTGGCTTGAAGCTCACGCTGTGATTACTATCAGCACTGTGTCTGCAGTGAATCCCACAATAGACGAGCCCACATGCTAAACGCTGGCCTGCGCACTCCCCCTAGAGACTCCAAAAGCAGACTTAAGTCAAGATTGACTCTCTGTGACCTTGTTATCTTTATTTGGCAGTATCAGATTGCAACTACTGGTCGTCCAACCTCATCCACCACATGGCCAGGGAGTGAAACTGCGATTCACACACTCAAGGAGAAATATGGGCCGCTATCACGCTACTTGGAAAAAGCCCAGAAAGTCTCTCTCCTGCTTGTGGTTTCTTCCCTCACTCACTGATGAAACCCCCACACTCTTTCCCTTTCTGTCGCTCTCAGTCGGTCACTAGACATTTATGCTGCGGAGAATTATTATTTTTCCATCTCAGGGTCTACACACAAAAAAAAGGAAAAAAGCCCACAACCCCACCACCTGGCCTGTCCCACTCATCTATTCTCGACTCTATTCCTTTCCACTCTCTCTCCATTTGTCTTTTACTCCCCTCCACCTCTGCAATCTCTTATCCCCCTCCCTTCAACCGCCCTCCCCACTTTCTCTGCCTCTTCTTTCTTCCTCATTCCTTCCCCTGTCTGTCTGTCTCCTTCTGGTTCTCATGGGCGGTTGTAGGACGTGTGTGTGTGTGTGTGTGTGTGTGTGCAGGCTGGACTGCTGGCGGTGCAGAATTAGTAGGTGAAGCTGAAAACGGATTAAGGAGCCAGAATCCAGGGAGTTCACTAATGGGAGGGCTGGCTTGGCTGCCTGCTGCTTCTGTCCATCAGCTGAGGCCAATTATCTGAAGGGGCCACCCCTTCCTCCTTCTCCTTCCTCCACCACAGAGGACAGATGATGGTTGCCTAGCAGTTAAAAGGCTCAGGCATAGGGCTGAAACAATTAGTCAATTAATCTATTAATTGGTCGATAAAAATGAATAAATAAACGATGATTTTGATAATCTTTTAAATCGTGAAGCAAAGAGCATTCACTGGTTCTAGCATCTCACATGTGAGGATTGGAAATGTAGATGTTTTAGATGCTCTGACTTTTTGCGATGGACATTTTCTTCTATTTTTCCCATCTTTCGTTATATTTTTTGGACTTACAGGAAGAGTTTGACATTTACTTGCATTCTGCTATAGATGAGAAGATCAGTGCACTCTCACTTTTATCTGTTAAAACATAACGTCACAGTCAGCAGCCAAGTTTGAGATGAGTCGCTCACAGTTGCGCCAAAGAGAGATTTCCTTTCTAAACCACTCAGACGGTTTCACTTTGTGTTTTTTCTTCTTTCCTGCCCCATTAATCATCCTACAACCCCTCAGATGTATATCATGACCCTCAAGGAGGGTCCCTAGTTTGGGAACCAATGAACAACCTAACTGTGTATACAGTAGTTAAAACTAGCTCCACCTTGATAAGTAACAACAGCAAAATACCACTTACACATTTGCACATATTTCTGCAGAATAACTGCTTTTACATTTCAAACTTTAACCTGCTAGTACTGTACAATAGTAAGTCTTAAGGGTTAGTAATGGAGTACTTTTGGATTGTTGTATCTGTATTTTTACGTACAGTACAAAAAAGGTAGGTTGGTTGGAGTCAGTAACATTAAAAAGACATGAAATGATATTGTTTCCAGCCGTGCAGCAAGATAGTCAGAACATGACTGTACAGATGAATGAACAGGGGGTTAAGTGCTCCAAAATCACGCTTGCAATATGATACAGAGTATCTAATGTTGAGCATGTGCTTTAGTCTCACTTACATATGTATGGCCTTCACTGTGAAAAGGCAAAATCATATGAAAATTTGACAAATTATTTAATCTAATGTAAATGCAACCAGTTTAGAGCCCGTAACCTTCAAGCTACCATGTTAGTCAAGGCCTAAATGTAATGGGATAACTGAACTTCAGGAACAACATTCAAGCAGGGTTAGACTACAGAGTTGGGGGTGGGGGATGGGAGGTTATTTTATTTCAATATATCGCGTTTATGGATGAGTTGAATTTGGAAGCTGCATTTAAGTGACGTGTTCCTAATCTTAGTGGACATTTTGGTTGAGAGATGTTTGTTTTATTATTACATGCACCTAATTTTACAATGCATTGGTGAATTGTAGCATTTTCATGTGTGGATACAAGGCCTGAAAGTCCATTCCATTTTGCAGGGGCCAGCTAATGTGCATTAATTGTAATGAACTTAGTTGCTCAGCACCCAATTGCTGTTTCCTGTACGCGTGCTCCCAATTGCGGTGGTAACTTTCCTTCCTTCACACACACACACACCCCAAAGCCACCACCCCCCAGTGGACTGTCAAACCAAAATCTTGCCACTTTTTTTGACATGTTCATTACCTTTGACTGAAACCAAGCTAGCTGTTTCCAGTCTTTGTGCTAAGCTAAGCTAACAATGTTACATTGATCGTTAAAGCATGAGAGTGGTACGAGTCTTCTCATCTAAATACTGGCAAGCTATACAGTGAGTTTGTTGGCAGAATTTGTATCTTTTTTTACACCTTGACCTGATCAGGATGGACAGACCCTTCATAATTACTCATTGTTTAGGGAAAGAAATCAACCAAATTGGATTTTCCCTGTGCAACAACAACCATTCAAGAGAGTACTTGAGGTGCTCAGCACCTTGCTTCAAGCTGTACTATACCTAGAAAACATTAACTTCCCTTCTACAGGCTCAAAGTACAGAGAAAGGGGCTTTTTGCAACATAGGTTGGCAACGTAAACACAGTCCTACTGATTTGGCTTTTATTACACTCTTTTCTCTTTGCTGATCTTCTCCTGATGGCGATCCAGTCAGGAAAACACAGCAGCCCTATCTGACTCATCCCTTACCAAACCGTAAATCAAATAAATCCCCTTCCTACTGACTTTGACCCTTTCCTCATTTTGCTCCGCTCTCCGGGGCCAACAGGAGAACATGTGGTCTGGTGGAGGACTGATGGGGGAAAGTATCCGGACAGAGCCCTGCAGAGCAATTACACTCCATTCTAAATCCATGTGTGAAAATAAACACTGCTAAAAACTAGAAAACCACACAGTGACACACACAATGAAATTAAACCTGCTAGAATCAGTTAGTGATGAAATCCTGAATCTAAACCACAGAGCAAATTTCACCTTACTCAAGAGTCAGAGTGGGGCTATATTCATTTAAAGCAATTACAAGACAGAAGAAAAGAAATCAAAGTTTTATTCTTACAGAATATTTGTACAAAAAATGCGCCAAACAAAATATAAATTATTCTTGTGGGGAAACACTCTGGGTATAGACGCAAACCTTAAACTGAAAGTGCAATTTTGTCGATAAACTTGGCCATTTTGACGTCCCGTTTTGACAGTCCTCCACAGTCATGTGTAGTCAATGTAATCTGAACCTGTGAAGACACAAACACACCATTTACAATCACAAAGCAATAACAGGTTACGCAAAAGACGGGATAATTATTAGGATAATTGGTGCTGTGATCATTGTTTAGCTAAAAAAGAAATCTGCATGTAATCTGACCAGTTTAGTTGACAAAAAAGGATATCTCATTAAAGTCAGCTCCCTCATTAGTTGGTCGTGAATAGTGAATAAATATAGGAGACTTGGATTATGTTGAAGAATAACATCAGCAGAAGCTGATGTACTTTTTGTTCAACATCTCCAAGTACAGTTGGTCGCCCACATTCAGACAATGAGCGCAGGATTTGGTCTCAGTGTGACGTTAATGTGATGACAAGACGTCAGGAAGCTGCCCACAGGCACTGTGGCTGACTCTTGATGCCAAAAAATAGTTCTGGCACCACAATTCACCCCTAAAACCACAAATTGTTGTGTTTACATTTCTGTTTAGTGAATTTTAGGGGTGCTGGTTGGTATTATTTCTTTGGACAGAGACAAGCCATGTCTTTACGCTAAACTAGACTAGCCACGTCTTGCTCTTGATATTGATCTGCTTATCTCAGATTTGGAAAGAAAGCCAATGAGCATATTTGGCAAAATGTTGAACTATTTATTTAAGTCTTAATCTACATAGCGTGACAGGTATCTTCCTGTTATCTGGCAGGCGCTGCACTGCGACTCAACCAATGAGGTTATTTCCAGTACAGCAGCTCTGACCCATAAAATAATGTTTGTAACTCACATCTTAATATCGGGAGCCAAGAAATCAGAGCAGAGCATGAATGAGTGTTAATAAAATATTAGCAGTAGCTCAATATACATCATCTATTTTGTCGAGGCTGAACCTCAGTCAGAGTGG
This sequence comes from Protonibea diacanthus, assembly GCA_028641955.1. NCBI lineage: Eukaryota > Metazoa > Chordata > Actinopteri > Sciaenidae > Protonibea > Protonibea diacanthus. The sequence continues at coordinate 16,430,605 of CM053990.1, forward strand.
GATTTATGTGTAAGTGTCTGGTGGAAAGTGCTGTGGGGGCCCAGAGACCTGTAGCACCATTCTACAGCCACTTTAATAAAGAGTGGATTAGGAGCAGCATTCCTGTCAGAGCGGCCCGGTCCACCACACAGTAACTCAGTGGCTACAGCCTAATGCTGTGAGATTTTCAGGGACTGGGTTTGTCATATCAACCACTACTTTATTTCTGAGGCAGAGAGAGTAAGAGTGTGCGTGAGTGGGCTTCGTGGAGGGGAGGCGGAGAGATATTTGCAGAGCTTTTCACAAGAAAAATGATGGGATTACAGTGTGAAGCTACTGTGTTTTTTTTTTTTTTCTTTTGTTTGTTTGTCTTTGTTTTGTTTGACCATAATGTTGAAAAGATTATTACCTTATTATAAACATTGAACCATTCTGGATGATGGTTCATCTTTTCTGCCTGCAGAGCCACCCGGGACATGAAGCCAAACGCCTGGTTAGGAAGAAACAATCAAGCGTCAATCATAGCTATTACAATAATAAGAAAAAAGCTTCATTATGTAATTCATGTGACTTTGTGTGTGACAGCAGTCAGCATCTTTAGTATCAAACACACAGACACACACACACACACACACCCATACACACACACATATATATATATATATATATATATATATATATATATATATATATATATAGAGAGAGAGAGAGAGAGAGAGAGAGAGAGAGAGAGAGAGAGAGAGAGAGAGATATATAAATATATAAATGATTATATACTCTTAAGTAGAATAGACTTAAAGTTAAGTGTTGCCAAGGAAAGGTTGACAGTTTGTGAAGAGGTTTAGGTTAATGTGGCTGCTTCAAATCTCAGCTGCAAGAGGAAAGCTGTCATTCTCCAGGAACATAATATAAAGCACCACTCCTTTACTAAACACGCAGAGCAGTACGCTAGACATGATAGGAGAGGGGATGGAAAGAGTTGTTCGGCTCCAGTGTGTATGTAACTTAAATGGATTATTACAAAAAAAATAAACAATGGGGAACAACCTCGTCAATGGGCCCCGATCGACTGTGAAAATGCAATCCAATAATATACAGATAATCATTGAACATAACATTTCAAATACACAAATAATCCTCCATCACAGTAAATATCACTGCACCCAAAAATATCACTCTTGCTAATAAGGTCAGAAGATATATACCGTTAATTGATTAGTCGTTCAGTCTATAAACTGTCCCCAAAGCCCAAGTTTACAATCATAGAAATCTAAAGGTGACAAAAAATCTTTTAATTTTGACATTTTCTTCTGAAAAAATAAATAAATAATACACAAGATGATTCATTGATATTTAAAATAGATTATTTTAATTTTTCCCAACTGAGTAATCGACTAATAGCTGTAGAGAGTAAAACCTGTATCACAGACTCAGAGCGCAAAGATCAATGCTGCCATCAGAGGCACAGAGAGGCGTCTCTGTGCATGTTGGAAACCCTCATGAAGTCATGAAGGCATGTATGTGCATACTTCCACACTCATGTAAGAAGCAGGCAGCACGCAGGCACACCCGCTCAAAAACATACACACTCTTCATATTTTGAGTCCAACATGTGGCTCTCTCCAATCACAGACCATCCAGGGAATGATTATGGTTATTCTAATTATCTACAAAGAGGAGAGTGAAATCCCTCGTCATGCTCACTGTGAAGAGAGGGAAGAAAAAAAAAATCAGGTAGACCTATTTCAGAGCAATTTCCCACTGCAATCTCAATTAAGCCCCTAAATACTTCCTCCCTGCCTAATTAAATCAACTGAAACGCCTTTGTTTACAGGCCATGGCTGCGGCCCCGTCCACCACCTGACATGACGAAACAGAATTACTCTCGTGGAAGAAATTGCGTTTAGTCTTTTTGGTGAGTTGTAACCAATTTCTGAGACGTCCTGTTCGGTGCCCGTGCAGCGCGGCGTGTGTAACACGATCGGCACCTTGATCAAATTGGTTATCAAGGAAACCGTCTCCTGATCAATTTAAGTAATTGGCATATTCCTGCAACTTGACCCCACTGGCACCAATTTGGAGACTGAGGCGGTCTGCTTTTTCTCAATTCTCATTGGCTCTAATGGAAATGGTTAAGCAGCCTGTCATGTCAGGTGTTGTCCAAACATGTCCTCTCGCTCTCGCTCTCTCTTTCTCCCTCTCTCTCTCTCAGGGCCCAGCTCCAGCTAATCTGCAGCTGAGGAACAGTGAGTGACAGGTAAAAGGATTCTGTGTGAACACTTAAGGGTTCCTGCACATTGTCCCATTTCAAAACACCATGTTCTTTCAAAAGCTCACTTTCCAGCCTGGACTCTGTTATGGAATAAAAACTCGTCCCTTGGCATTTCTAGACACTTCTGATTGGTCAAACTTGTGTGTGAAGAGTTATAAATCTTCATCTTCCTATTTTTGCAACTATCATCGGTGGAACTTATTGCATCTTTTGATGCTTGTAAATACAATATTATGAATACCTTCTTCTCAAAATGTTACACTTGGATCTCTGATGTAAATAGCTAGCTTATCTGTTGCCATGTGAAATGTGACTTTAGCTTTTGTGTCAATAACAAGCTAACATGATTGAAATGGACATAAATGTTGCCATTGTATTCTCAACTGTCATGTTCAAAGGGCGCCTTACATCATATTCTCTTAAAGCTATTTTTAAAGCTGGTTTTTATCACAAATTTGTCAGCACTACAATGTTTGCTCGTCAGTAACAGTTGTAAAATGCGGTACAGACATGCAAAAGATATATTTTAGTTCATTTAGAAACTCATAAAGTTTATTTGTCAAATATAAAATGTCCTGTTCTGTATGTGTCATCTCAGTTGCAATGTAATACCCAGATTTGAAGGATCCTTATCAAAACTGTTAAATGAATATCGGATGAGGCGTCGTGATTGGAGTTATATTTACAGGAAAAATATCAGTATCAACTTTAAAAATCCAGGATCAGCCAAACTTATGTGTGTATAATTTCTTGGCTGAATTTGAGGATTGTGGTCAGCGGTCCAAATGCTGATTATGGCCGAGCTACATGACTGTATGAAAATAGCTTTGGAGTTTATTGGAACAGTTTCATATTTATTCCCGCTGGAGATGAACGGTTTTGAGGCTCCTGGCCTTGATCAGCATGTGTGAATACTGGACAATGAATACAACAGGGAGGATCCCTTTAACACTACATGTCTGCCAACTGGGTCACACCACTTTAAAGCAACACTATCACAATAACACAATTGTGGATTCACTGACATTACGAAGGGTCTCAAAATGCGAACATCTGCAGTCACATCTGTATGATATGTTTCCACAGATTTCCAAACTTGGCATAGGAAGGAACTTCTAGTCTGGACCAATAATTGGTCACTTCAATTCAGTTTTAATTCAAGAAGTATATTTATATTTCAAAGCCAGCTCATCGTACGATGAAGTTCACCAATGATTAAGAACAAATGCTGTATTAGTATCCAAATAAGAGTGTTTTTTATTTGCATTTTGAAACAATTGAATTGACAGCAAACCAACCACAACCAGAGCTTATGCTCATTATCCAAACTTCAAAGTGCTGTACAATATGTGGGTTGTGCTGCTTTTATCAAGAGAAGTCACACTTCTTGAAAAATTAGGTCCCCGTTTAGACCTCACTGATGTGCAAACGAACCACAGCGCAAAATGAAATTTGGAGGAAAGTGAAATGTGAAACAGAAGATGACAAGTTCAGCCTGTTTGCAACATGAACCCTCAGAAAAGACTCTTCGTGTCCCACGAAAATGAGGAGAGAAAGAGTGAGGAAAGCGGTAATCTCTCCCTACAAATGAATTGGAGTTGAATGTCCATAAAACCTGAAATCCTGAAAAGGCCTGAAAAATCGTGCCCTACATCGGCCTTCTCTCACAGGTGGTGGTCCCTCGGGGGCAGTAAGGGGAGTAGCAGGACACAATACTGGCGAAGTGCCGGTGCTACGCCTGTCTGTCACCTCCAGGTCATCTCAACGCCCACCACTTGGGCCAAACAAGAAAATAAAACCGACCCTCAACTCCCAGCTGAGGTCTTATGTCAACAGAGGTCAAGGACTCTCCCTCTCAGAGTGCTTTGTTTACCCCATTTGTATTGTACGGGCCACACTTCTCGAGCCAACAGGTCAGCCAACCCGTCGACTATCCATCCATTCATTCAGCTAGCCAGCCAGCCGCTCTCTCTTCAACTGGCCCAACAAGCTGTAGCTGTCAGAGTCAGATAATTTGACGTGACATTCTGCAGGCCTCCATCTCAAATAATCAGAAACACCCGACGGCAGACCCCCGCTATGCCCCCTTTCCCCACGTTCCTGCTTTTGAGGAGCCGATTGGGTGCTATTACGGCATGATTGTCATACAACACTGGATGAGACAATTTGACGTCGGAGCAGAGTGGTGTTCTCTCTCTCACTGCGGCCGTGGGCTGGAATACAGGACTCAGTTTCAAACACATGTGTCTGTTATTTACAGATCGGTTTTCCACCGCTGCGCGGTCCAGGGGCTTAGAAACGCCTGCTCTGTCTTGCCAGGTCTAAGTGCATGCAGATTGTGCCTACTCTTCACTAGCCTCTGACAGACACACACACACACAAGCACACTGATGTATGTACGAATGCACACACGCAGACCTTCTCGGCATACGCACAAGTATGTGCCGACACACACATGAAGACAAGCCGCTCTCCTCCATTACACACCACCGCGACTACCCGATGATTACCCCGCGAGCCCAATCATCACTCGCGTCAGCGTCAGCCCCCTGGAAAACCTTCGCTCCTTGCAGTGAAAGGCAAGAACGCTGTGAATTGCACGGTGGTGGTGGTGGTGGTGGTGGTGATGATGATGATGATGATGATGATGACCACACCTCTTATGTCTCATTTCTCTTCTTTCCCAAACAGCTCTTCACAAGCTTCCAGCTGGCCTGAACACGGCTGCCCGCTAAGTTGACATGTAACTTAAAGCAAAATATTAAATAATTATGAAGCAATGCTGCCAAGTGCTGAAGTTCTCTCATGTAGTCCAAGAGAGCACTGCTGGGTATGTGTAACATCATAATCTTCTCAAGTTAACGTTCTTAAAAGTTGAGAACCTCAGAGGAGCTTCAATGTGATACTCTGACAAAGGTGATGCACGCTGTGAATACCCATTAAGTGACTAATATCCTGTTTAACAAATGTTCATGCGCGTCAGCTCCTATTTATGTAAAGAGTGTCATGTAATGCTCAAGCATGGCGTTAAGGCCAACTTATGCAAACCCCCTCATTAACTGCAGGGTTACCAGCGAGGGCTTAAAAAGACATTGGGCTCATCAAAAGACAGCAGACGTCAGGGCCATCTTAGCTTACCCAAGGACTGATAGCCAGATTATCTAACCACCTCCGCTTGGGCGCCACACCTCGCCGGTTCCCTCCAGTCATTTTCACAAGACGAGATGAATATAGGACGCCTCCAGTTCCCAGGGAAAGTTCCATTTTGGAGACGGAGGTGGGAACTGAACACCACTGAGCCGATTAACCGGCCTCTCACTCTGAGTAAGAGATATGGTGTGAGCGCTTGTGCAGGGTGATTATGTACGCATGTGTATGTAAATACGTGGAGCTTTATAGGCTGGTGGACTGATTTTGAACATTTTAAATATTTAATGGCTGAAAAAAAAAAATCACGCGTTTCCATCAGATTTGTATTTTTTGTATGGTGGAAAAGACAAATAGAAACTGTTTAGTTGTCCACTGACTAAATTCTTTCAAAGGTAGCAGGCAGCTCTTTAAAAGTCAGTTCACTCACCACACTCACTCCATAGTTAAGAAGTTGTTGGCTACTCTGGAAACAACATACAAAAAAATTAATTGAACAATTAATCTATAGATATAATAAATTCTAAATATATCCAGAGTTTTTTCAATTAATATTAAAACACATTTATTTTACAGTTGTATCACACCAAGAAAACAAGGCAACTCATAGTATTTTTGAAGCTGTAACCAGCTAAATTTACTAGATATTTGAACAAAATCAACCGTTTTTCATCATTCTAAGTATGTTTAATTGACAAACACTAAAAATAATTGTTTAATTGCACAAAGGAAGTACAACGACTTGATATCAAGGACAAGGGGCCTAGAGTATGGCGTGTGTGTGTGTGTGTGTGTGTGTGTGTGTCTGTATGTGTGTGTCAGGAGGGGGATGGCTCAGAGTTTGGTTTACCCAGGGGCTCAGTTTTAGTTGTAGGACAACTTATTCAACACAAGCAGAGCAAGGCCCGTAACGAGAGGCAGAGGCTTGAGGGAGATTTGGTGGAGAGGGAGCCCCTGACTGAATATAAAAAGGGGGATCAGCCTGTGAGAGTGGAGCGGAGGGAGGTGTCAGCACACGGCAGCGCTCTCTCCTCAGTCTCAAAATTGGAACTTAAGTCCAGAAGATGTGTGGACGCTGCAGCTTTTTCCAGCGCTTGTAATGCAGTTATTTTCTGTGGTGAACCGCAACTTTGGTGTGTTGTTTGTCTTAAGTTTGTGTTATATTCTTTTTTGGTTTCGTTTTTGATTTTTTTATATTCTTTTTTCTGCACGACTGTGTGAATGTGAATTCATTTTTTTTATTTTAGTCATCTTATTTCAGCAAACATTTGGACACGCAATAGCTTTCTAATATGGCCTCTAAACATTCATGTGTATATTTCTTCCTAACAGATTTCTAATAAGTGTCTTTTCATTGTGCGGATGTACAGAAGTCACTAAAAGGTTAGAAGAAAGTTATGCAGCAGTATAGCACTTACTAAGAAGATCCCTCGCAATGAAAACTACAAATAGTCACAAGTACTAATATATTGTTTAATTCTATTCTATTGGTTACAGCTAACCATGACCTTTGTGACTCTTACACTCCCTACAATCCAAATATCTTTCATGAATGCTAATTTGGACATCAACTTTGGTAGCCATAGCAGCTGTAGCTGTAACATTACTGCACACTTAAGTTGACAAACTGCACCATCTCTCCTAAATTAACTAGGTCAAACTTTTTACATCATGTACCACCTCAGATAATATTAGCCTCTCCAAGTAGCACTATGACAGATGTTGAGGCCAATGATATTCAGTATATATACTTAATAATAATTATGGCCGGTATAATAATTATGGCCGTAATTATCTTCAATTCATCCATATACCACTAGAGGGAGGTTGCATGCCACCAATGGTACACGTACCATACTTTGCGAACGAGTGAACTACTATCCATAAAAAGAGCTAAAACTAGGGATTAATTGTGTTTCAATTTAATTGTGTAATTATTTAGTCTTTAAGTGTTTCAATAGTCAAATAGTGAAAAAAAACAGCCTAAAATCCAAAATCTAAATACTTTAAACCCGATATCCAATTTAAAATGACATAACAGAGAAAAAAGCAGCAAATCCTCATGTTTGGCATTTTACTACATCAACTATTAAAATTGTCATTCATCCATTTTTGTGTCACTCTGCTAACTAACATGCTAATAATTTCCGGAAAAACTAAATTAACTCTTCATGAGTGGACATTTGCCTGCTTAACCTTCAATTAAAAACAGTTCTGTGCGCTCTGGCCTCTTGGGGAGGGACTTAATCACACTGCAGGAGAGACTAGAGATAATAACCAGCCATTTTTCCATCCCAAATGCAGCTCCCTGCCTCCCCCCGAATCACTGCATAACTAAATATTTGAGGGGAAAGATGGAATGCCATTGTTGTCAACTTCAGCTAGCGGAACACAACAGTTGAGCATGCACAGCTCACCTCTCCTATGCAAACTGCATCTTAAGGCTACTCATTTCACTTGTGTCGCATGAATGTTTCCACTTCATCCACTGAAATGTAAAGCAGATGGTCATCTGTAAACACACATAACATAAGGCTTGATGATCAAACAATATCAGTGACTGCAACTTAAAAACAAGCACAAATTCCAACCAAAATTTACAGTATTATACACACACACACACACACACACACACAGATGTTTCCACATATGATTGCAGGGATTCTCACTGACCAAAGAGACTCCAGAGAGAGGATTTCACATCTCAAACCTGATTAAATATTACCGAGCTTGATGAGGAAAATAACTCACATTTACTTCTCAGACCACTGCCACTAAGAACGCGCAGTTTACCCACATGCCGCAGATAAATTACCGAGCTGGTCACAACAGCATCATAACACTTTCCATTTGCTGCAATCAAAGAAAAGTTAAAAAAAGCAAATCCAGCTGTCATCTTCTTTTTTTAGTTCATTTGCAGCTATGAGTGGTGGATATGTGCCTCATGTATTCCTTATGCTTCAACAGATTTACACAGGAGGCATAGACACACCTCTACCGCCCCCTAGAGACCACAGGGGAAAGCATTTTAACCCGCAGAGAGGGGATTTGTTATTCTCATTATAAACTCTCGGGATCTGATTTCCTCAAGCCCATCACTGGCAGATAAGTGGCGAATGGAAATCAGCCAGCATGTCGCTCCTCATCTCCATTCCCCTCTAGTAAAAGCCCTTTAAGAACAGCCATGAAAAACGAGCAAGAGAGTTTGTGAAAATGCAATGGCGGGAGAGGGAATAAAAGAGGGTGAAAAAGAAGGACAGGGAGACAGAGACAGAGAGAGTTGCCAGCATATAAAATTGGAACAACATGAGCTCATTCCCCAATAACATGGGGCACAGAATGGGAATAAGAGACAGACAAAGACAGAGACAGAGATGGGGAATGGAGGGTGGCAACTAAGCAAGAAAAAAAAAAAAAAGAAAGCAATGCACATCTACCAGAAGGAATGACAGGGTTGTTAGCGGTTTGTGAACCAGATGAAACATTTTAACCAATTTGATTGTTTGTGAAAGAAATCATTCTGATCGAAACCCCAATTGCTGCCAACTGGCCGCCTGGCGCGTCTCAGAGTAATGCAGCCTGACGTGTCGGGGTAAGAGGAGAGGCTTTAGAGCCAGGAGGAGCAGATGGGGGAGGTCAGCGCCCGCCCCACCGACTTCAAACATGGGGAAGTGTAAAAACAGACTATTTTAGGGGCTAAAACAACTAACGACAGGATTAGAGGAAGTCCGCTAAGTGGCCTTGAGATGTTGCAGTTTACTTCGCCCAATACAGGGCTGAGGCAAAGTAGCAAGCTGCCTCCCAATGCTGTGCCAAAAAGCATTTACGAATAACTTAAAGTGTTTCTTTTACCCCCCGAGAAGTAGGGAGTGAACTGCAATGTTGGTCACAATAGGTGTGATAGTGTTGAGACTTTGGCTTACGGTGATGTGATGAACCACACCTGTCTGGTACAACAAGCATGTTGAATTAAGCACTTCACTTCCAATTGGCCATAGATGATGGGAAGATCGCAGCATTGGTTTCTGTTCAAGCACATATCATCACGTGATCAAATTATGTACTTGGGTCACAATAACAACTGAGCAAGTTCCGTTTGCCAAAGAAAGGCCATGAGATACACAGTCGGAAGCTCCAGAAAAACTCATAAACTAAGCTTGAGTTCACAAAATTTACAGAAATACTTATATATTTTGTATTTTCTTTATATATTTTGTTTTGTTTCTGATTTACATAATATATGTGCAGTGTCCTTGAGTGGCCTGAAATGCAAATTGACAGAATTGCCTGGTGTGATCAGGACTGGGTATTAGACATACTGAACAAAATGTTCATGAAACTGTCAAGTTTCAAAAATTGGATGCTGAATGCTTTAGATTCATTGTCCGGTGTGGTTATTCGCTGGTCTAATATTTCCTCGTATAAATCATAACTTGAGTTCAGGCTGTATTTTATTTGGACAAAGTACAAGTGATTTTCTTGTCATGATCTGAAAAAAAAGCTAATTCAGCGCACTACTTTCAGTGAGCTACTGAACTAATAAAGACTCAAGTGCAATAACTCAAATTTTAATATCTCCATTTTCCACAGTTTTTTACATGAACTGTCTAGTATGCTCTGTCTTAGTTAGAGCCCCGTTGATTGGTGATTAACGTGGACAATATTAGTAGGGATAATAGCTTCTCTTATAAACACCTAACACCCTTTCAACTGTCATCAGTGCTTTTCTTTGCAGGTACAAACAAAGAAAACTCCATGAACCAAATGAAACCAGCGAAAGCAGAGAGGAACCTGCCTCCCTGCTACACCTGCAACCAATCAGAGTATAAACACAGATGAATTTGTGTGTTTCCGATGGCCATGCGTCTGGTGGTCTGTGTCTTGATCCCCATCAAACAAACCTCCAGGCAGCTTACAACAGCCTACTGATGATCGTGGCAGAATGCAGAGGCTGACAGATTTCGACAAAAAAATGAGTTTCTTCACAGACTCTACCGGCCGCCTGGAATAAAAAACTATAAAGACTGCCGCAGATGTTGTCAGTGGCAAATTGAATTTAAGCAAGGCATACACGCTCTTAACAGTTGCAATTTGCACTATTTTAAATAAAGAGTAAATGATTTATTCCTATTAATGTCAATAATTAGAGGGAAAAAATGGTATTTTAATCATTTATAGCCAAATCTTGGCTGAAATTATTTAATGACAGCAGTGTCCTCAGATGTTTTAATGCCGTTAATATGGCAAAATTTTAAATTATTGAACACAGAAACAAAAATCAGCCCTGCTAAGTGTTCATCTTTGTGCATGTCTGTTTGAAATCATCAATATGTAAATTACATCAACGCAACTTCTCTTTTAAATGACGACCTGCATGTCAGAGAACAGGAAATTAGATACACCTAACTGTATACAATATCTATCTAAACTTAAACTATAAACCAAAGCAAGAGACAAAGTAACCTCACTTTACAAAAATGTTCTGGTCTAATAGTGGCTCTACCATGTCAAAAATACATCAGCATAAACAGACACACACACCTGATTAAAGGTTTTAAAATTAAGCTCTTTGAAGATGGCATCGCGGCCGTCCACCTCCACCCATCCTGTGGCCCTGAGCTCCATCACCACTTCATCCCGGTCTGCAGAGGAGAGCCAGTGGGAGTCTGACGACTGAAGACAAACACACACAGGACTCAAAATGTGTATGTCATTTGTGTAGTTAGAACATTTTAATAACATTTTTTCATTTGTATTATTTTTCAATCTGCTGGACTCTAAAAGCAGCATTTAATGTGAACGCATGGTCCGTTGTAAAACAGGACCATGCGTTCATTGTTTTTAGCTGACATTTTAACTGATTAATCACATTTTAATCAGTAGTTCTTGGTGATTATTTAAGCTTTTTTTTTTTTTTAATTAAGTTCTTACTGTTACTATGGAAACACAGATTTTAAGAAATAAATGTAGATGTGCTTTCCTCATTTGTCCCGTTCATTGTAGCGGTTACCTGAGTGCTATTAGTCCCGTGTCCGCAAGGTGGCAGCCTATCACTAATAATGGGTAGTAACGCTGGCCCGAGCAAGCAACAGCAGCACAGACATTAAATGTGTACTCATGTTGCTGTTATATGCATATTTAACTGTATTACCTCTCAGGGTTAATTCTCCATATGTGCATTTAAAATAAACAAAACACGCCAAATTATTTTTTAATACTGTCTTACGTAGTTGCAAACTCACACTCACAATTATACGAATATAACTCTTTGTGACCTGTTTACAACTAATTCTTCAATTCAGCACCTGCACTGTGCACACACCAGGACTTAACGCTGAAATATTTCACTTAAATTGTGTAGTAAGGTTCAGGAGGTAAGACCACGACTTTCACGTAATGACGCTGAAATTTGGTGAGTTATATATATAAAGTATTAAGGCTTAATTGAATAAAAGCTCCTAAGCAATTCAAAAACGCCGCAAATTCAGCTTAATGCGTGTGTGTTCACACGTGTATGTGGACATTTAATTCAGTGTTATTTCAATGGGGTTTTGCGTACAAAGCAGCGCGTCTTCCTTCTGTTCACTATCTCCACTTTCTATTTCAGGAGTTTGTGTGGTTCCCATTATTCGTCTCCAGCCTCGTAAACGATACGCAGATAAGATGCTTATAAATGCTAATGCTACGACACTGGACTGTCACTGCAGCACTCACCATTTTAGACGAGTTGTTCCTGGTGAGCCGAGGCAGCAGCAGACTGCTCAGCCTGAACAGACGGCTGCAGGGCCATGAGCTGCTCGGCCTAATGCTAAACATTAACCCAGACATAAGCAGCGTTTTGTCAGCTGTATTACTTCTCCACTTTCACCTCTTCTGCTAAGTGTGTCTCCCCTCCTGTCCTGTCACACTTTACTATAGCTGTTCAGTTTATTGCCTGACTAAAATTCCGTCTGGTTATGTCAAAGTGACTAGATGCGTTTCATACAGAGATATATCCTCCTCCTACCCTTCCCTGATAAAGTCAGTTTTTTGTACTTTGTACTTCAGGCTGAAAAAAAATATCTAATAAAAAAAAATAGAAGAGAAACAACAGAAAAACAAGTCTTTTTTACTTTTTACTACTTTTACTTCTCTAATAAGCACTGCAATGTTAAGTCCAGTGTGTAACATGTAAGGGGATCTATTGACAGAAATTTAAAATATTCACAACTACGTTTTCATTAATGTATAATCACCTGTTACTTTAGAAAGAGCCTTTCATATCTACAGAATGAGTGGGTCCTCTTCCATGGAGTCCGCCATGTTGACCTACTATGTTTCTACAGTAGCCTAGAAAGGACAAACCACATACTGGCTCTACATAGGACCTTAAGCATTTTTCACAAGTTTCACGGCCACTGTAGTTTCTAAGCCATGCTTCAAACAAGAATAAAAGGTGATGGGTTAGATGTATTCAGTCAGTTGTCAACTTCACCACTAGATTCCACTGAATTCTACATGCTGGATGCTGGACTTTATCAGCTACAAATCATTATATTCTTTATTAAAAAATAGCAATGGTACACATAAATTAATTTTATTCATCAAACACTTGAAGCATAAGGAAATTCACAAATGTTACTTTTAACAGCAAACCAAATTGTTTATCATCCACATCCAGTGACTTTGCAGTCTGTGTGTGTGTGTGTGTGTGTGTTATCAGTCCTGATGCTCATGCTCCTGTCCCGGTATGAGCCAGCGGATGCTGTCTGTTCGCAGGATGGCATACGTAGTGAAGCCTGTGATGAAGAGGACAGAAAAGACCAGCAGCCAGTCGATGCTCTTCACTGGGACACTGGGGAGAGGGCCAAGACGGTCTGCATCCATCACATTTCTATCGGAGCCTGCTTCAAACCCTGAAACATGTAAACAGTTCATCTGAAAATACAGCATGCCTCATGAGCAGTGTTGGTACAGTACATAAGAAATCTATTTTTTCTTGTCCAAGCTCATTCATCCAACCACCCAGCAACAGAGGCAAAGCCAGTATAGAGAGGAATGTCTTAATCCCTGTCCTAGAGAACCAATAAATTTATTGTAAAAATTATTATTTCATCAAGTGTGGTTACTAACAGGAAGTAATAAATCACAACTAAATCAGCAGGCATGTGTGCTCAATCCATACAAAACTTTCCATCAACAGATCATGGAACAAATATATGACTACCTTAAAACATAAAAACAGCAATATTTTGGACTGTTTCTACTCTGTACCTGTCTGGTTAGCGATAAAGGAGGTGAGTGTCTCCAGTGTTCTATCGGTGTGGTTAAAGCGAGCCATGGGTTTGGCCCCCTGGAACAGCAAGATGTTGGGCACTGCCACAGTCCCGAACCTTGTGGAGAGGCTGTTGGAAGATATACAGAATAATCAATCTAAACAACAGTCTGTTGACTGAATGTTGTGGTGTTTTTATATTCAATAATATACTCATGGAATCAAAACATCTGTCACAGTCTCAACAAAAACTGAAAGGTTTAAGCTTTACAAGATTTAGATTACTGGACTGGTATCTCACTATATAGTTAGCCTTGCTTTCATTTGTTCTATTTGTCTCAGAGGGGGGTGATACACATTAATAGCAGAAAACGTGACCATTCACCTGCTGTGCTGCGAAGCATCCAGTGCCAGGAAGTGCATGCTGGGAAAGACTCTGGGCAGGGCGTTGAAGTGAGGTGCCAGGCTGGCAGAGAACTGGCACCATGCGGTGAAGAACAGCACCACAGAGCACTCTGTGCTGTTTGCATTCAGGAAGTCCATCAGGTCCTGATAGAAATGAGAAAAACAGACAGCTATTAAGACTGCAGAAAATCTGAAATACAAAAAGACAGGTAAAACAAACCCTGGGTTGATCTTGACCACAAAGTCCAAGTTCTTAATGTGTTCCCAGACCACGTGTCATTTTTTTTTCTGTTCATTGCTCTAATTCGTCAAACATTTACCAAGATGTTTCCATTTAATGAACAGTATGAAGTAAAATCTACTTGATATGTTGGCCATTATTAGCTTAAGAGAGATATTCGATCCAGCACTTCAGACCGTATCAGGGACATTTCTGATACTGGTTTCAGGCATTGGTAGGACGTTTTATAACTAGGCACTGTAGATGCCTATATTCTATTTCCAGGTGATGTTTATCATATCACTTCAGAAGAATCTGAATCAGAAAAAGCTTTATTGCCAAGTATGTTTTTTACACATACAAGGAATTTGTTCTGGTGTTGTTGGTGCATGTCAAACATTCTCAAAATATAAGATACGAAAATCAAGTATTAAAAATAAAAGTAAAAATAAGAAAAGCAGTACATTTACTTACAGTACTTTTAGAAAACATTACAGAGCTGTGCTTATTACACAGACATTACTTTCTATGACTGAAAATGCAACACTGTGCTCTTAGGTCAGTTCAACTGAAGTTAAATTACACTTTTTTTTCTTGGGCTTATACAAGAAGATGCAAGTGGATTTTTTAATTATTATAATAAGCTACCAATATTATGGATGAAAGAAAAATGATAGCCAATCTAAAGAATTTGTTCAGTGCTAAGTTGTCTTAAATGTAAGAAGAATTTCAGGAAATAGCATTCAGGTGTTAAGTGTTTGATACTCCTCGAGCAGTGAGCCTCATAGGGCAACATCAATACCTGTGAAGCGTTGAGGACCTGCACAGTGAAACTGTCCATTCCTGTGATGTTCCTCTTATCACAGTTCACCTTGTACGTCTTGGCAGTCTCTGTGGCATTCTGCTCCTCACTTGGCGTGATGTCAGCATGCACTATGTCAAGAGTGACCTGAGGTAAACAACCAAGGAGAAGTCAACTTGTGCACTAGTGCACTCATCACTGTGTATATTCTAACAGATTTTGAGGCATGGTTCTTTATACAGTGCTTCTAGTTAGTAACCTGCTGTGACAGTTCAAGGCTCTTCTCGTCCAGTGATGCTCCTTGTGTAGTCAGGGCAGGTGAACCACACTGTGCATTGTTCTCATCGCAAGGCGGGGAGAAACCTGACTGGAAGTCTTTCACATTTTTGGGGAAGAGGGACTCGATGTCAGATGGATCAATGGGAGCTTCGGTTCCCATCACAGCATCTGCAATCTCAGCTGTCTTGAACTGCCTCTTGGGCAGAGAGTCCAGGTCCTCTGACTCCACAAACTTTGGACTGTTCTCCAAGTCGGGCAATGTATCCTCTGACAGTATGAGCTCCAGTGACTCATCATTCTCTGAAAAAAATCATTTATAGATCAAGTTCAGTACATAAAATATTTCTCTCATGGCTGTCCTTCATGTTTTCCTTTTGATAGTGTAAACTATAGTGCTAAAGATACTCTGAAGATAATCTCTTATTTGTAATAACACCTCTCCTTTTTTTTTTCCCAAAGAGAAGGTGCACTGAAAAAGTTCACACAGAATAAATGAAGTGAAATGAAGTTAAATAGCAATATATTACAATTACCAGTATAGAGGTCACCAGAATGAACGTATGTATCTTCAGTTACCAGTTAAAAATGTCCACCTAGGCAAAACGAAGAGTCTAACACTGCTGTCATGAAGTTACTTAGTTGAAGTTGTCTAGTAATGTAAAATATTCAGAGTTATTTTGGAGCAATGAACAGGGTCCATTTGGTTAAACCGACATCTTGTTGTTAATAAGTGAACACAACGCTGACACAACTAGCAAGCTTCTTGACTTTAACACCAAATACAGTTAACGGCAGCAATAGACCTTTTTCACAGCAGCCATTTTAAAATAGTCAACACAGGTGTTTCCAATGACACTAATTAAGGTCCTGCTCCATTTATTGCCCGAACTGAACCTTAATTAGTATCATTGTTAACACCCGCGTTTACTACTTCATGTCAAAATGGCTGCTGCTGAAAAAACATCTATTAGCGTTATAACTGATAATTAACCGTTTGCTGTTAGTTCACAGTGTTTTGCTAACGCGGTTTAGCCTGTCTGTCTCTTACCTTGTGCCGCCACAGACGAAAACCTCAAAACATCAGAACGATACAACATAAATAATAAAACATACGAGATGTGGAGTTTCTTCCAAATCCCCGGCATGTTTTTTAAATGTATGTGTATATGTATATGAACGGTTTTCATCACATGATGAGATGTGAGGTCGTAATGTTCAGCTCACAGGAAAAAACGTTCCGAGGTGTGGCGGAAGAAAATAAGCGATACACTTGCGGAAGGGTAGCGTTTATTTTATGCTACGTCATTATGCGACGGCGGATGTTTTAGACGTCGTCCGTGGTAGAACTACAAAGTTCAGAAGATGGACTACAAAATGCTCATCTGAGATTACTGCGTGTTTTTTATGTATAATATGTAAACGGTGAAAAATATGACTTATTATCAACATCAGAAATAAAATAATGAATGAGAATGGCCGCTCACCTTCCTGTCTCAGATATAAGCATATAACCAAGTTATGGCAAAATGGATGGTTATTATTAATGATTAATAATCAACGGTACGGCTTCCATGATGTCACACTAAATGTGATATTCATGTTTTATTAATTTGGTGGTCAGGATAACTTCAGTCATCCTGAACTTCAGTCTCTCTCTCTCTGCTGCAGTCTGCATCACACTTTTTAAATAAATATATGTATATTCTCTAATTGTGAATGACATTGCATCGATTGTTTTGTTGCTGCCACAAGAATTTGTGTGACGGTATTATTTCCTTTCCATTCATAAAGGGTGATCCACTGTATCCTATGCTAAAAGAGAGAGGAAAGGAAGCACCGAAACATTTAGAGAATTACCCCATAGGTGGGTCAAAAATGAACCGCATTCATTCACATTTTAGCCCATGCTGGAGGAATTGTGGAGCAGGAGTTGCAGTTGCTTAATCAATATTAATATTAATACTAACTGATCAAATATGAAATTGTTATGTAGTTGTTTTTTAATGTTCAGGAACAAAAAGGGCAAAATTCAGACAGACATGGGGGTGTGCAACGGTTGGTTATGCTCCCACAAAAAGAAAAAGAAAGACACTTTTGTTAACTCTTGTTTTTATCCAAATGTGCACACACTCTGTATATGAACATGCTTTGTTGTCGAAGAGTGTCTTCATTTACATTTTACACAGTAATTTAAATGCTAAGGTTATTTTGTGAGATGTGGGAATATGGGAATAATATAAGTCAAACAGCGTCAATGCCTACGTTTAGGTAACATTGAATTCTTTGTTGAAGGAAGATGAAAATGATGTTTGGAATTTCGTTGAGGTAGTAACAGTAGACACAGAGCAATTTTCACACCACTCATCTTCCTGGTGTGAAACACAGCTTTATTGACTGTAACCTGACTTTATTTACTAGCTAGGCTAGGCTCCTCCTGCTCCAAGTCCATTCAGCTCAGACGTTTGTCTTTCCCTCCCCTTTCACAGATCTGCCAGTGTAAGGATGGGTGTGAACACCATGTGATGAAATGTACAGTTGAAAAGCTCATACACTGCAGATCAGTGAAGACGCTTCAAGGAAAGAGGACAGCTTTTATCCGCTAACAGAAAGTGAAACTTACTGACATTTCACTGACGTTTAGAGGAGAAATGGCGCAGCAAGTGTTTCAGCTGGATCGAGAGAAACTCAACTGTTCAATCTGTCTGGATCTTCTAAAGGATCCTGTGACTATTCCCTGTGGGCACAGCTACTGCATGGGCTGTATTAAAGACTGCTGGGATGAGGAGAATGAGAAGAAGAAAACACAAAGCTGCCCTCAGTGCAGACAGAGCTTCACACAGAGGCCTGTCATAGTGAAAAATACCATGTTAGCAGAGTTAGCAGAGGAACTGAAGAAAGTTGGACTTCAAGCTGCTTCACCTGATCACTCCTATGCGGGACCTGGAGACGTGGCCTGTGATTTCTGTACTGGGATGAAACTTAAAGCCTTCAAGTCCTGTCTGATGTGCGTGGCCTCTTACTGTGAGCAACATCTCCAGCCTCACTACAATGTAGCTCTATTAAAGAAACACAACCTGGTTGAAGCCACTTCAAAGCTTCAGGAGAACATCTGTTCTCGTCATGACGAGGTGATGAAGATTTTTTGCCGCACTGATCAGAAGTCCATCTGTTATCTCTGCTCCATGGATGATCATAAAGGCCATGACACAGTCTCCGCTGCAGCTGAAAGGGCTGAGAGGCAGGTGGAGCTCAGGGTGAGTCAGCAAAAAATCCAACAGAGAATCCAGGACAGAGAGAAAGATGTCAAGGTGCTTCAGCAGAGGGTGAAGGCTATCAATCTGTCTGCTGATAAAGCTGTGAGGGACAGTGAGAAGATCTTCACTGAGCTGGTCCATCTCATTGAGAAAAGAAGCTCTGAGGTGAAGCAGCAGATCAGATCCCAGCAGGAAAATGAAGTGAGTCAAGCTAAAGAGCTCGAGAAGAAGCTGCAGCAGGAGATAACTGAGCTGCGGAGGAAAGACACTCAGCTGGTGAAGCTCTCACACACAGACGATCACCTCCATTTCCTGAACAATTATCGCTCTCTGTCACATCTGAGTGAGTCTAAAGACTTACCCACCATTGATATCCATCCTCAGTGCTCTTTTGAGGATGTGACAGCAGCTGTGTCAAAGGCCAGAGATAAACTACAGGCTGCTCTGAATGAGGAGTGGACAAAGATCTCAGTGGCAGAGACTGAAGTGAATGTTTTACCACCTCAAGCAGAGCCCAAAACCAGAGCTGAATTTCTGAAATACTCTTGCCAAATCACTCTGGATCCAAATACAGCAAATCAGTTTGTGTCATTAAGTAACAGAAACAGGAAAGCAACATTGATGAGAGTAGACCAGTTATATTTAGATCACCAAGACAGATTTATTCACCGGTGGCAGGTCCTGAGTAGAGAGGGTCTGACTGGACAGTGTTACTGGGAGGTGAAGTGGAGCAGGAGTGTCTATATAGCAGTCTCTTACAAGAATATAAGCAGAACAGGAACCGTCAATGAATGTG
Organism: Protonibea diacanthus; assembly: GCA_028641955.1. Taxonomy (NCBI): domain Eukaryota; kingdom Metazoa; phylum Chordata; class Actinopteri; family Sciaenidae; genus Protonibea; species Protonibea diacanthus. Next base: position 16,450,013 of record CM053990.1, read on the forward strand.
GATTTGGAAATAATGACAAATCCTGGGCGTTAAATTGTTCAAGTAGTGGTTATAAATTCTTTCATAATAACATTCGTACTTCCATCACAGGCCCTCAGTCCTCCAGAATAGGAGTTTATCTGGATCATAGGGCAGGTACTCTGTCTTACTACAGCGTCACTGAAACCATGACTCTCCTCCACAGAGTCCAGACCACATTCACACAGCCTCTCTATCCTGGATTTTGGCTTCCAAACCTTACTGGAGACACTGCTGAGTTGTGTGACCTGAAGTAGTTTAGAGAGTGCTGCTGCACAGTATATATTGAGGTGTGTCTGCACTGCAGAGATCAAACATAGTGGCTGGGACTGTGATGTTTGTGTCAGATAAATGAAATGGTGAAATGAAAATATTTGTTTGTTGTATTTACTAAATATTTTATATTCTGTGTGTGGAAAATATTGTATATGTGAAATATTAAAATGAAAAATCTGTTTCTGTCCTGCTTCAAATTTAATTTGGTCATTATATAAATGGACTTAAGTATGTCAACACCAGTTAAAAGAAGTCATGTATGTAACAATGTAAACAGACACTTCAATGTAATTTTAATTGTATCATATCTTCATGTATAGCCTAATATTTACTCTTTAGTACTTTACATACTGCTCTCTGTACTACATTCTGAGCTGCTGTTGTAATGATATTGCAAAATAATACTGCTGTTTTGTTTTTTTCTGACATGAAAAGTACATGAAAAATATGTGTGACACTGGCTACTCTGTTTAAACTGATATGATTTTTAAATTTAACCTGAAAAATTGTTTTCTGATCATTCTTTAAAGAGTGATTTCAAGTGTCTTTACGTGGTAGAAACATTTATGAAAAGTCAATGTCCAAAATAAATAAATAATTAACATGTCATCATGTGTGTCCTGTGTCAGCGAACCAATAATGTTTTTACAAAAATCAGTCGTTTTCCTGCAGCATTTCTGTCCAATTATTCAGTTTCTTCCTAATATTTTAGTATCAGACAAAGAAACAGAGATTAATGAAGGAAATCACATTACATCCACTTGACAGAGGTAACAAGTACTTTCGCCAGAAATACTGTAGCACCATCCTGAAATGATTTTAACTTTATGAAATGTTGGCTCTGTTACAAAGGAAAACATTTTAACACAACATTTCAGCAGAGTGTGTTACTTTTGGATTTATTACACAACTTTTGAACATTCCACAACAATCATGCAGGAATAAAATGGGAATAATACAAAGCTTTACAGGCTTCGCCAATCACACATTAGGAATAACAGGGCTTCATGTCTTCTCCAAAACAAAATGTGAGGTAATATTTTTTGCAAATCAAAAATCATCTACAGATAACAGACTATTTGTTGATTTAATGCTGAAGACGGTGAAAGAAAAAATCACTTAAAAGACAATTATGGAATAAATTAACTGTGTTATTTAATCTATTTTAGTTAATACACCTTCCATAATCATCCCTTAACCACTTATCCCTTCTGCAATATACTCCTTTCAGGTTCAAGATCCAAAATATCAGCACCTTCCATCAAGTAAACGAAATTCAGAAAATAAATAGTTGTCCAGCCATTTTGACATGAAACAGGGTCCACGCAGGTGTTTCTAAACACTCTAATTAAGGTTCTATTCCATTTATTGCAGCAGAGCCTTTCCAGTGAACTACCATACACCACAGCAGCACCCTGACTCTGTTTGACCTGAATGGAACAGAACCTTAATTAGCATGGTAACGCCTGTGTTTACCTACTATTTCACGTCAAAATGGCTGCTGTGATAAAAGTCTATTGTTGTTCTTAACCTAGCAGTCATTTAACCTGAGCCATCTCTACACTGTCTGGCATTCAGAAGTCCCACTCCTTCCATCTTAGCTAGGCTCTGTTGCATTGAAACTAAATTAATTAATAATAATAATAGTAATTAATAGTTTTCTGTCCAGATTCTAAAATAAATGAATATCTATGACTGTTAGTATGTCAAATATGACATGTTGTTACGTCAATTTTTAGTGTTCAACAACAACAACACTATATCCTACTAAGCGACAGGGAGTCAAAGAGGAACCAAAACCTCTCAATTAAAATTCATTGTGTTGTAATAACACAAATTATTAAAAACTCCCATTACAGCCATTACAACACAACCTTGCTCTTTTTAGTACCCTTTGCCAAACACCATTTCCCCCAAGCCCAAGACCTTGGTGTCAATACCTATTTATCGGACCAAGGACAACTGATGGAATAAATCTTCAATGTGAGATTGCATGAATTTATAGAAGGTTAGTGGTAGAGAGGCTATACCCACTGTGCCACTAGCACAATGTCAAAGCCTTGTGGGAGTTGTAGCTGTGGAAGGTTGACAAAATGATTATCCTTTTATGCTAGAGACAAGGTGTCGATACCCACTTAGTCAAGAATATGGACAAAAAAATGTTTCAGCTTTACAGCAGACATTTTGTCTCGTCATAAAAGAAGAAGCACAGGCGTTACCCGCTACCTGCTAACATTAATGGGTGTCCCACAAGTGTCCCAGCATGTCATGACAGTGTGATGTTGATCAACTGAGGATCAACTGAAGCAAACGGAAGCAGCTAAATGGAATTTGAGCCATCATTCATTTTAGTATTTCGCCTGTGCATTTCTTCCTGTGACATGTCAAAACGTCTTCTGTGAAGACACCTCACCATGTGTATCTGAAACCTAAAAGAAACACAAATGTCAGGATGTGAGACAGCCAGGCATCATATCAGCCATGACCTCAACAAAACATTATCACTTAAATACCAAATGTGGCTACATAAAAACTATATATAAAAAGAGAACTACTTTCAAAGTAGAATGACCGATGGATATAAATATGATGAAATCTAAGGAACTAAGTTTACATTGTCAATGTATAGCAATTTACAATGCATTCAAGAAACTGACATTTTAAGTTTTTTTTGTTTTTTTTTACTAATCCAAACAATCATATTATATTTTCCGGGATAGTGGTCTCCAAGTGTGTCTCCATTTAGATTTTATACAGTAACTTTCATGCTAAGTTTATGCTGGAATACTAAATACTAAAAATCAAATAGCGTCAATGCCTACATTTAGATAACATCATATTCTTTGGTAAAGGAGGGTGAGAATCATGTTTGTATGTGACATTTCAATAACCTCTGTCAACACCACACACGTCAATAAAACAAGTGACAGGCCTTGTACACAAGTATAAAAATACAACGATAATAAAAAGTGATAGTATCAAAGTTTTCACAGTACAATACATACAACAGATTATTGCACCAAATGTAACTATTTAAAATTTTGTCATGGCAGAGCAACTCAGGGACGCTCTAATGCTTCTTAAACTCTCCGGATTTGAAATGTTTATGAATAATACCAAAAACTGGATGTTCATCGGGGCTGTATTTCAGTTTTATGTTTCGAAAAATAAAAACTTGAAATTAAACAGTGACACGTAATAGCCAATCAGTTATTTTGGATCACAATCATTTTAGACTACTTTTTTTTTTTTGGCGCATTAAGCATGTTGTGAAATGACAGATATTAAACCAAGAAAACTACAAAATTATTTTACATTAGCATTCGACGAAAACACACCAGCTTTCTCAACAGTTCAAGTGTTCTACAGGACTATGGTACTGTACTTAAAACAACATAATAAATAGCAACATAAAAAACAGACATGATTTGAACATGTGAAAGACTGACAAGCTGTACCATTCCTTTCCCAGTCGAAATTAAACCATAATTCTCAAATTCTTACACCTTAGTGTGATCTTTGCAAACAAATGAGACCATGATTGAGATGATTTGTAGTCTGTCTGACGTGTGATAGTTGTCAGAAGTTCTCTAAAAATGTGGCTATTAGCTGTTCTTCACAAAGCAAGTAATGGGAATGATTTTTCCATCTCTCCTTCTGATAGAACACCTACAGCTTTGGCTGTTTGCTTTGGAGAAACGGCACCACCTGTCTGCCAAATATAATCTCACAGTATAAAAAAAAACAAACAAAAAATCAGAATAGAGGCCCAGCAGTGGTCGTCAGTCTTGTCAGCGACGGTCTCATTTGTTTAGGATTCAGCATTAAAATGCAAATTAAAACATGAATGTTAAGTAATCTTAGGACGTATGTCACACACATAGCACATCGAACAAAAGTTTGTTTTTTTAAAGATCGTTTGTGTGAAGAAGTTTTATATCTACACTGTTAACTGCCGTATCAATCATAGCTAGCGCGTTCAGCAACACATTCATGTTACAGATGAGATGATCATTTGGATATCAACCTGCTCATTTTTCTTGGGACAACTGTAACATTAAAGCAACATATTTTTGTTTTATTTGTACCTGAATTTCACTTTTTAGCTAAGTCTGTTCTCACTCGATTATCCAGTCAGTGGCATGTGATGATGAATCATACTGAAGAGACACAGTAATTCTTGGGTCCTTTCTCTTGTGTGTGTGTCTGCAGCAAAATGACCTGTCAGGCATCAAACGCTAAAACTGAATGCTTGATTAGATTTTTCTCTTTACTTTTTTTTTTTTTTAATCAGATATTTCCTAGATATAAATCACATTTTTGCGTATTCCACTCAAGCAAATCTCTTCTTCGGCTGCTTTGTGTTGAGACCTATAGGAAGAGCAATGTGAGTTATAAAATGTAGAATTTTGGTATCTGTAGCAGTACATTTAAATGACAAGCAAATAAAATCAGACTAGAAAAAAAACATTTCTACACCACCAGTTAGTCGGGGTTTTTAACTGTAATGAAGAGCAACGCAGTAGAAAGAACATATAAACATTGTTCATCCAAAGGTTTAAGCACAGACGGTCCACATTAAACCATTTTTTTCATGAACTCAATTTCTGGAGATATTAATGCAATTTTAAAAATAGTTTTAGTATAAAATAAAAACATTTGTTCGGACCTGGGTGACAGAGTTCAGACTTCTCACGCCAATCCCTAAGTTGCATGCAAATGTAGACATTTCGCAAGATGACATTTAGAGAGTGAACACAAAGACATTAAAGGTCCAGTGTGTAAGATTTAGTAGGCTGTGTTTACAGAATATAAAATGGATAGCTTTGTTAGTGTAAAAATCACCTGAAAATGAGAATCGTTATGTTTTCGCTACCTCAGAATGAGCCTTTCATATCTACAGATGCCATAGTTCCTCTCACATGGAGTCTGCCATTTTGAACCACCATATTTCTACAATAGCCCAGAATTGAAATGAGCAACTACACGGCTAGATGCTACTAAATTCTACACGCTGGTCCTTTAACGGGAGTCACATTATTAAATGTTAAATCGGGTGCCCAGTGGAAAAAGTTGGATTAATTGGATTTCGGTTTTGAGGAGCTGTTAGCCTGGAGGATCATCTGTACATCTATTTTTGAAGTGCCATGGAGCAAGCTACTTGACCCCCCAACCCAAGATACCATTCCCGTTTTACAAATATGACACTTAAAAGGTGCTACATACAGCATTTTGTTGTTTTTTTTTTTCAAATGAAAGACCACACTTCCAACAAACCTTCCTGTCGCCTGACAACATAGCTACTTGTCTCTCTCTTTCCTCCTTTTTTTTTTTTTTTTTTTTGCTTTGCATGTTTGTTTAAAGAGTAAGGACAAGAGCGAATATCCAACAATCTCACGTAATATGAGATTTAAACTGTAGTGCGGTGAAGATAAAAGTAAAATTGGTCGTTGATTTGTGCTGGTAAGCAACCGGGCAGATTTCACACAATCATGGCTATCAGTCAATCAATCAGTCTCCTTTGTTTACAATAATAAAACATTTTAAAATGAACGTTTTCGATCATTCAAATGCTAGATAAATCACACAAACTTGTCATGAATTACCACTATAGTTGTTAATAAGATAAAAGGCCCTTGCTCAATGAACATCTGGTATTATTTTTTTTTTCTCCCAAGAAAACAGACACAGCAATGTGTAGTGAAAGCTTCCACGCACCATAGATCTCCAGCAGTAGCACTGAAAAAAATAACAGTATTATATCAGGTGGCAGGCACACAGATGACACCAACACGGATAATAGAAAATGTACTCCACTCAGCCTCACGGCAGACCGGGACAGATTACAATCGCTCCCAGTATCTGGCAGGAAACCTGTACTCATGCGTCTCTCATTCAACTGATGGAGGGTGAGTAGAAACAGAGTAGAGCCTTTACTCATTAGCTGGCTTCTCTTTGCAGGAAGGTTCACAGAGGACTTCCTTGTGTGGTAGGGGATAGGGAAAAGCTGCTCCACTGCAGGTGCTACTGTAAGCCAGTTTGTTGAGGCGAGAGAGGCCCTTGATGCTGCCAGGAGGCCGTCCGGGACTGACCTTGTATCCAGCCGCTCTGGTCGTACCCAGCGGCCTTCCCGGGCTCGTCTTGAAACCAGCAGCTCTGGTCGTGCCAAGAGGTCGCCCTGTGCTGGTTCTGTATCCAGCTAGCTTGGTGGTTCCCAAAGGCCTCCCGCGTCTGCCTGTCTTCCCGACAGCCTTGTTCTTCTTCTTGCCGTCATCCGGCGCTTGATCAGTGCTTTTAATGCTGGGTATTTTTCCGGGCGAGCGGGGGTCACCCCCAAGCACTTCCTGTCTCTGACACACCATGGGTTTGTGGCTCTGGGCGGGTAGGGCCATGGGAGCCAGTGTCATCTGGAGAGACGGAGGGGGAGGAGGGTAGAACTTGTTGGACTGGGAGGTGCACAGTTCAAAGTGGGAGGCGGGATGGTGGCCGTCCTCTGCTAGGCACGACGGCCTGCTATTCATGCAGAAGTCACTGCTTGTCACCTGTCGCATCATCTTCTGCTGGGGGTCAGAAAGAAGTTGAAATTATCACGCACAGATGACACATACACAGAATATATATACACAATATATTATCATATGTAGATCTCAATATTTTGACCTGCATATAGAAAAGAAACCTGGACTCATTTAGAGCTTTATACCCTCGCTTAGGCCTTACCTAACACTAGTCTAAAGAAAGCCAATGGCTAGTCCGACCACCTGTTGTGTTGTGTGGCTCGCTCTGAGCTTTCGATCATGCGTGCTCCTCTTGTTCAGAATCACAATTAACGTTTCAGTTCTACAAGAGAAAAGACTTTAAAGATGAAGACTAACATGATGCTTTGTCAAATGCACATGTGGTTCACTCCCCGACCTCTGATAGAAGCATCACACACCTGCTTCCCTGAACTTTTCTATGGAAACCCTTGGGACTAAAGAAACGGTCCTGAACAGGTTTAGCTTCAAGGCTGAAAAACTTAAATCATTCAAAACATTCAATTTTAGTGCAACTTTATAAAGTCTTGAGAACACTCACAGCGTGTGTAGGACAACAAATTTTGGATTTCTTTAGTTCTACACTAACCCAAGATATCCCACACACAACTTTAGTGTACTGATGCCATTAGCTCAGTGCTAATTATAGTGTGAAGTTCCCCAATTCGACAGATTTCATAGCTTCCCAGCATCATTTTCCATTTTAACAGTACATATGTGCAGGTGGACATCTGTATTGGCTCATGCATGCACACCGATTTATGTTCAAGTATATATTTATGCATGCTTGTATATTACTTGCATGCTAGGTACTGTTATGTACATGCACAATATCCCATGAATAAGTAATTATTGTAAAAATGTACATATGTTCTTTTCTGTCATTGTTAATAAATAAGAAGTTGTTCACGAAAAATAGAAACAAATAATTTGTTTTTGGAACAGAGAGAAGCTGTTGTACAATATTTGGGTGCTTTCAAAATAAACTGATTTATTATGCAAGTACTAGACACATAAACTTCATCATCAGACTAAGAAATTAACACTGAAGGTGTGAGAGCACACAAGTCTGTTTTTCACATTCATTCTAAATATCAATGTCATTATTATTATTATTACTACAAATGAGACTATTTCTCAGTTAAATGGTTACATTCTGAAGGGGGTTTTGTAATAATTATTGTAACAATTCTTGTAGCAATTTAGAGTCACAAATTAACCTGTTGAGTGCATGTCGTTAGACTGTGGGAAGAAGCTGGAGTACCCGGAGAGAATCCGCGCAGACACAGGGAGAACATGCAAACTCCACACAGAAAAACTCCAGGGTTTGAACTTATTGCTGTGAGGCCACAGTGCTAACCACGGTACCACCATGCAGCCTGAGATAAAATATATAATTACAAAGAGGTCAAAGAGTTTAACGTGGCTTGTTTTAATAGAATAGATAGTTCATTGATCCCTTGGGGGGAAATTCTTTTTTCACTCAAATTTTCACACACACACACACACACACACACACACACACACACACACACACACAAAGGGCTCATAGACATGGAAATATGGAGAGATGGTGGAAAGCAGCACGCCCTCGGAGCAGTTAGAGGTTTGGTACCTTGCTCAGGAGCACCTCAGCAGTGCCTGGGAAGTGAACTGGTACCTCTCTAGCTACCAGTTTAGAGAGGTGCTGGACTTGAACCTGCTCCCAAGCCAAATCCCTACAGACTGAGCTACTGCTGCCCCCAAATGGCTTTCAGATTGTGAATAAACCACACCAATTAAGAACATAAATGTTTAAAAGTATGATTTAGGTTGTGCTACTGTAGTGGAGACAAAAAGACCTGGGTTAGAACTTTGACAGCTATATCATAAACCTGTATTGAAGTAGTGCCTGAATCCCAAACAGCTGGTTGCAACCCTGACCTCTGACCTCCTTACAGAGGAGGCAGCGAGAGGACTTCCTCACTAACATTGCATGCACATAAAAACTGCTGATTACAGTTAGTTTGCACTCTGATTGTTTACACACAGAAATGCTGTTTAGTGTCAGGCATTAAACTCATAACTAACGATGGCAACAACAAAAAAAATGACAGAGTGCTGCTGATGAGATCTGCAGAGGACGCAGGATGCAGGGAGGTGTGGACTTTTACTATCACATACACTACACTGTCTGTAGTAATATTCATTCACAAAAAATATGCACATGGATTCAGCAGATTTGCGTCCAGACGACAAAACCTCGTACTCTCCGTGTCACTTTGCAGCCGCGCAATGTTACCACACAAGACGGCTGAATTTAGCCCGGTTCTGGCCCGAATAACGGGTTTGTAGAAACGGGTTTAAAATGTTGACCAAAGTGTGCCCATATCCGATTTGACTGCTGCACGTCTAGGCCGTGTATCCAGATCTAAAAATAACACCTTCTCACCGCCAGCGTTAGCGATAACTATAAAGGTTACTGTACCTCGATTGTTCGCAGATCTCGGAGCAGAAATGGTTAAGGAGAAAAATGATCTTTCATCCCTTCAAAGCGCGACTCGAACCATTTCCCCCCCAAATAGCACAGGACATCGGCGAGCGTAAGCGTTTGGATCAACACATCGGGTTTGTGTCGGTGTTGAACGCTGAAGAGACGCGGGATGGCTCCGATAAACGAGGTTTTATCTCCCACATCCAGAGGTTTGGATAAGAAACGCAGCCATTTTCCATTAAAAATTAATAAGACGGGGAGCGCAGTCTGAGCATGCGCAGAGCACCAAACAGAGCATATGAAGGGTTATTTTTTCCCCCTCTTCTTCCCCTCCTCCTGAACCACTTTGACACCCCAAAAACGCTCATTTCACTTTAAAATCCACAAAACACTTTATTTGCATCCAACAAGCAGCAATAAAGCTGCCTTATTTTTTAGGTTTTAGTCCTCAAATTGAGCCATAATGCAGTTTCAATGCTCACCAAACAGCACTACCCCACTGCTGATGAATAATATACAAACGAAAAACCTGCTGAATAATTCAAACAGTCTGTAAGGGTACACAGTATCTACCAGATTTAAAAACAGTTGGACAAATCAAGTTCATTTCCTTAGCGACACATTGTTTTATTGTGAGGAAAGTAAAAACCGAGGACCTCTTCATAAAGACGGTGGCTGTACATACAATGGAGTCAAAGAAATGATGACTGAAAAACTGCCAAATAGCTTACTGTAGAATTGTGATGGTTCAATGACACCGGAGGCATCAGACATTAATGGTCTATAAAATTACTTGAAACTAATGTGAAGCAGAGAGGAGACAGAACAAAAAAAAAAATCATGGGTAACTTGGGTAATTAAAGGAAGCATCATTAAAAATATAAACTAAAACATTCTTCAATCGCTTTGATGACACTGTAGAGATGACAGGAGACTGTTGAGACATTTAAACTCCTCCAGTGAGCTTCGCTTCCTCCTCTACAACACTTTGTAACGGCCTTTGCTCGTCGGCTGGTAGGAATTTTGCTGAAAAGAGGAAAAAAATAAAATAAAACAATAAGCGACATCTTTCAAAACTTGAAACAAGCTCCTAATTATCCTGATATCAGCAGGATATCGGGTACTGGTTATTGATTTCACGAGGCAGAAGATACTTACTAATCTGATGAGCTCTTCTTTGATTAGCCGTGTAATCTCAGTTTTAGCCTTCTGCACAGCCAGTTCATTTGCACCTAAAAAACCAAACAGAACATTAATATAAAGCACGAAAAGAAGGAATGGTATTTTGAAAGTGTAGAAAATTCTTACAGAAGCAAGAATGAAAAATGATTTCTCTGACACATACTTTCAATAGCGAGGTAGATCTTTCGTTCTCCCTCCTTGGGCTCTTTACCCGGAGGGAAATACGTTCCTCTGATGGTGATGGCTGCTTCGGAGTATTCACCAATCCTCTGCAGAGCTTCTTTAGATGTCACCTTCCACCTGGCCGTCTGGGGAAGAACAAAATAAGGAACACATGATAAGACTGTTGCTAAATTATTTCTTCATTTGACGTCCATCAAAATAAAACCGTGAGACGATACCACTTTCTTAGAATTTAAACGAAGCACATGTGAGGCCTGATTCCTCAGCTTGCTACAAAAATCAGTCAACATTAAAGGCCCTGAAAACAGAAGTTTTTATGTTTAGTCCTACATGATACACAAGTTTCAAAGTCAGAGCTCAAACAGATTGGGCTGTTTCTCGTGAGGTTTTGTCTGTGCACAGGACTCAGCGAGGACTGATGTTTTTGAGGTTTTTGTGTTAAGCAAATATATTTGCTTTTAGAGTCTGTGAAATATTTATCTATGAAATAAAAGCAGCCGTAATCTGCTGAATATGTTAGCACAGGCCTGCACAGTGTGCTGCTGACCTGAGGGAAGTCGTTGATCTCCAGCTCCTCCTCGTATCTCTTGATGGTCTCGGCCTGTTCAGCCGCCTGCCGCTCCTCCTCCAGCTTCTCCACGGGGGTGTAGTTCAGCTTTGCATTGATCTTCTCTGCCAGCTGCTCCGCGATGGTCTTGGCTGACACAGAGGGTGTCATGATGGTGCCACCCCGCAAGATGGCATTGGTGGCCTGCTGCATCACGTCCTGTGCACAAAGAGAAAGTTAGTTTCACTTTGTTTGGTCCATGTGGGGGAAAAGAATCTTGACGCATAAAAGGAATTAAAGAGAAGATTAGGTGGCGAGTGGGATCATTAAGAACTTGCGGTCTCTTTAAATTAGGTTTATCATTACTGATCTGATCTCAGTTTGATGTACCTGAGCCTCGGCGCCCAGGTTCTTTTGAGCGTTGATCTTGAGTGCCAGCCTCTTGGCCATCTCCAGTTTCTGGATGTTTCCAGCAGATGTGGGTCCGAGTCCTGGCAGCCCTCCGGGGACAGCTGTCGTGGTGGTAACTCCTCCTGTGGGACCGGTGGCCGCCCCGGGAGCAGACAGATCCTTCACCCTCTTCTTGGAGTTAAACATGCTCTCAATTTGCTCCTCAATCTGAAGAGGAGACAGAATGGTGACATGATTAATTAACATGAGGATTTCTAACTGGGAGGACAGCACACTTAAGATACCAAAAGATAAATAAATATTTCATATGATGCTTAGAATCTGTCAGATTTTTAAATTATGTTGCAGTGAACAGTGAAATTTCAGTGTTACTCACATCCAGAGCTCCGTCCTCGTCATCAGAGTCCTGCAGTCCAAGTGCAGCTTTCTGCAACTTCTTTCTCTCATTGGCCAAAGCATGTTCTGTCTCATCAAACTTGAAGCCTTTTCCTGAGAAACCACTGCTGCTCTTAATGATCTTACCCTCCTGCAAGGATGAAGAAGAAGAACAAAAAAGAGAAACAAAGAAAACTTTAGAGATTTAAAACTCACATTTACCAAACTGGGTCTGCTTGCTAACTAAGACACCACAGACAGACATGTCCTTATAAAGAAAGCTGGACTAGTCCAGACTCGTACAAAAAGTCGAATTCAAAGTCAATTTTATTGATCTCCTTCTGCCACTTTATGCGGTCTAATGCAAAAATGTACCTTTGATGCACACACACTCATTGCCATTTCAGATCCCCCTCTCCCTTGTCTTACCGCTTTCTGTTGGTCTTTGAAGGAGGCCCAAAGCTGCTCCAGTTCAAGCGGGACAGGAGAGCCGGACAGCTCCAAGGCCTTGATGATATCACCGGCATAGCGAACCTGATCCTCAGTGATGAAGGTGTAGGCATAGCCCTGGAAGAAGGAACAAGATTTAGAGATGTGTAAAAGTAGAAACTTCCATAGGACTGAAAATATGCACCAAAGCACACACTTGACACAAGACGGGTTCAGTTCCTAACCTTGTTGCCGGCTCGCCCTGTGCGACCCGCCCTGTGGACGTAATCCTCATAGTGGTTGGGACAGTTGTAGTTGACCACCAGGATCAGCTGCTTGACGTCCAGACCTCTGGCTGCCACAGAGGTAGCAACCATCAGGCGACATGCTCCATTCTTAAAATCGTTGATGATGCTGTCTCTGTCATACTGGTCAATTCCTAGGAGGTCAGGAAAGGGATATATGAAAAGACCAAATACAAGACATATTTGAGATTGCTTTACGACACTTCTAATTCGAAATGTAAAACTATCCAAGTGTCACCAAGATCTAATCACTGCGTTTCAAATGCAACCCCTTACCTCCGTGCAGTGACATGCAGGGGTACGAGGCTTTCATCAGGTCTTTAAGCAGCCCGTCTGCATGCTCCTGCTTGTCCACAAAGATGATGACGGAGCCCTTCTCCTGGTAGTGACCCAGAATCTCCAGCAGCTTCAGGAACTTCTTGTCCTCATCAATCACCAGCTACAAAAATTAATGCAATATGAACACGGACTGCAATATGTATTTGAAAAAACAGGATACTGCAACAAAAAATGAAGCTAGTAGGGAGTCTGTCTGTACTGGACAAAGAAACCAAACATGCCCTATAAATAACTTGTTATAAATGGAGGTAGAGAAAAGTAGATTATTTACCACATGTTGTTCCACATCAGAGCAGACGACACTGCGGCCTCCCACCTGGACTTCAATGGGCTTGGACAGAATCCTACGAGCTAGCGCCTCCATAGCTCTGGGGAAGGTGGCCGAAAACATGACTGTCTGACGGTCTGGACGCACGTTGTCCACAATACGCATCACCTGATGGAGATAAGTGAATTCTGTCTAGTCAGTCTCATTTTTTCCATCTTATGTCTGCTTAGAATTCAAGCCAAGAGGAGAAATTAACAATGCATTAACAATGTCACTATACAATGTACTTGAATTGGTTGCTACTGCGTGAGATAATCGTTGACATGAAGACGGCTCTTGACACCCACCTGTGGCTCAAAGCCCATGTCAAACATCCTGTCTGCTTCATCCAACACCACGTATGTAACTCTGCGCAGGTTGGTGACTCGACCTACACACCACGGAAGAGGAGTGTGAGGAAAACGGTTAACTTCAGGAAAAGTCAGGCCTGCCTTCTTCAACAACACAGAAAAAAAAAAAAACACTAATCTAGTAAACACAGAGAACCTTTTTCACTACTTGACATTATTTAACAAAACAACACATCCTAACTTCAGCACATTCTTCTGAGGACTAGTTTGGCCAGGGTTTTATTTTATTGATATTTCAAAATGCTGTTTGTTTTTGTTGACTCTGGTCTTGCGTACCATCTCAGGGAAATGAGGGACCTGTAAAAGTCAGAAAACAGCCTCAAGATACAATACAAGAGATGGAGCCCCATCAAGCATTATCTGACCAAGCGCCTTTTCACCTACAAGGGAAACATATTACAGATTACCTCGCATGTGTGGAAACAACAAAAAACCCTTTCCAGTACAGTATAATTACTGCTCATAAAATATTTACATAGCGCACAACAACAGCATTTCTAAACACATTTCAATGTATTTCTTCACATTTTTATACAAATGCTCAGTGCTGTCCAGGGCTCTACAATGATATTTGTTCCAAGACGCCACATGATGTCCAAATTAAGATTAATCGCAGAGACAGGTGACATACTTGGATGTGTGATCTGTGAGAAAACAGCTGGAAAATCTCCACCTTTTGCTTTTTTTAAAAAATCTCTTCTACTTAGTTTGAATTTATTTATGAGTATATTTTCTAAGACAATAACACTGTAGAATCCTGGTTGAGCATTCAAGCTACTCTCATTTGATATGACAAATCACAGATCCCGATACACCCATGTTACAACACACTTATCAAACATTTTTGGTCATCTCTGGCTCAGAGTTTGAGGAACCACGGAGGCAGCACCAGGTCCACCTACCTGTACTTGCCCTGATCTTCAGGAAACACATCACTGTCTTGTAGATATGACTGATCCCAAAGGTGGTCAAATAATGTCAACAGTTTAGTAAGTGGTACTGACTTGGTTCATTATGTACTTTAATCATATTGTAACATTTGTTCCATGCAAGCTCATTAACGAAAAGGTTCACAAGACACGATCAAAAATGCTTGACATCCTATCAGAACAAAGGAGTGAGAGGGTTAAGGTGTGTGAACTCACCGCTGTTGGCCCCCAACATGTCAATCATTCTTCCCGGTGTGCACACGATGATCTCGGCTCCTCTCTTCAGCTCAGCAATCTGAAGTTCAAATATTTACAAAATATTTTACAGACCAGTGGTCCATAAAATTAAACGTTTCACTATATACCATCATACCATTATATATGACATAAGAGTAATTTAGTAATGTGCTGTCAGACTCTTTTTATTGCGCACATTCTTCTTCCTTGTCAAAATCTGGTGCCTACATTACCCACAATGCAACTCAACTGCAGAGAATTCTCACTTTTAGTCAGACCTATGCATCTCCATGGAAACAGAGGGAATGCGAGAAAGAAAAGTTTATTTTGAGAGTGAACTGTTCCATAATATGAATACATTTTGATTATATGTTTCATTTTGTTGGTGACTGTTGTATTATTACCTGATTATTGACACTTATGTGATGCTTACAGGCTGCATTACTGTCATGCCCATAATGATGCTAAAGCACATCCTCTCATGTTAATATTGCTTAATGGCCTTCTGGTTAGATCATTTAACAAGGACTGTCCTGCACCATGACAATGATGTTGTTTATTATTGTTCAGTATTCACCTCTACTTTGTTGTGGACATCAAATCATTGTAATCCAATTAAAGCAGCTGGGAAATTAAATGAATAGACAACATTGGTGTTTGTGTGTGTTTGTTTACCTGTTCGCTGATACCCGTGCCTCCATAAACGCACACCACCCTGAGTCCCAGTGGTTTAGAGAACTTCTTACACTCCTTGGTGATCTGCAGAGCCAACTCTCTGGTTGGAGTCATGATTACAGCTGGGAGAGGGAGGAAAACAAAATGAGAACAGAGAAAATATCAATATAACATTTTTATTTGCTAAGAACATCAAATGAGGTAAAATTGACTTTATGGTTCTTAGGACAGCTGATGAAAACGATTAGAAATGCTGTGGAGGTCCAACAGCCTGTAGGTTATTAAATGGGTCCTATTTTAGTCTTCCTTTGACCTACATTTGTGCTATGAACCAAGTCTTTGTAAAGCACAGGAGCAGGAAATCATACAATACATTTTTTTCCATTTGAAAAAACAGTAGAAATAAGAATTTCTGTAAATATCAAAGTGATGCCTAACGGAAGTATAAAAAGCTCTGTTCCTTACAGATGGGTCCCTCAGACTCCTCCAGGGGCCTCTGATCCATGATGTGTCGGAACATGGGCAGCAGGAAAGCAATGGTTTTTCCACTGCCGGTCTTAGCGATGCCTATGAGGTCTCGGCCTGACATGACTGCGGGGATTGCCTGGGCCTGGATGGGGGTGGGCTTCTCATAGCCATGCCTATGGACATTTAGGAGAAAGAAATTAACATGAATGTAATGTGTCAGATTCTGGTTGAAAATCACAATATATAATATAAGTTTCTACTGTATATAACAGGGCTTTTTTTCGATACTGCTGTGTTACCTACAACTCAATGTCCAGCTGAATATGAAATAATATATTTCATACTACTACAAAAATGGGAGCTGTTCTCTGCATGTGGACCTAAAATCATTGCTCGAGACATTTAAACACAAACTGACTGTACAAACATGTTTTCAGGATCTTTTATCATTTTCCATTGCTAAATTAATATATGTCCATTGAGAGGTCAAGCTGCCAAGTTTACAGTAGCAGTCATACTCACTTCTTCATAGCACTGAGGATCTTCATAGAAACGCCGCACTGCACCCAGGTCTTGATGGGTTTGGGACAGCCCTTCCCTTTAACGGTGATCCCTTCCAGTTCCATCCTGAATGCATTCACGTCTGTATTGATTAAAAGCAGCCAAACAGAGAGGTGTTAAATGGATGGTGATGATTTACAAAGAAAGACATTGTTAATACTACAATGGTGTATGGAGGTGTTCCGTTTACTGACCCTCCTGAGTCATCCTGGCCAGTTCCGGGACCTCCACATAGAAGTTTTTGCGGTATGGCTCATACTGGATCTTCCCGTGGTCGACAGGCTCAAGAATCTTCCTCTGTTTGGTCTGGAAGCCTGTCAGAGCAGTCTGCAGGTCCACCTCCTCCTCCTCTGATGAGTACTGTCAAACACAGCACATTTTGGATAGTTAGAAGCCTAACTTGATGATTTTTTTTTTTATGAGTCTAAGTACCGCGATTTAAATCTTCACAAAGAGTGATGTTGCTTGAGGGTTAAGAAACAACTCACTTCCATAGCGTCCTGGTCATTCTCCATCAGCTCGCCCTTCTTCTTGTGAGTATGAGGCCCCTTCTTGGTTTTAACAACTGTCACCACTTTGGTTACTGTCATTGCCCCTTTCTGTTGAAGATGAGAAAAACAACACAAAAGTTTACATATTGTACGGCAAAATGTCAGACTGTATTTACATCATAATTCTTGGCAGGTGGTCAGACTGCTGGCTTTTAAATAACACTGTATGATGCATATTTTGCTGTATTCATCTGATGATCTGTTTTAATTAATCAGTTTTAATTTAAGTTGTTAATATTGCTGCAGTTCTTACTAGTTCCTAATAGAAGTAAACTATAGTCATACATTATTTAAAGCCCCTTTAATGATTTGCTCACTCACCTTATCATTTCCTTTCATGCCTCCCATGTTGAACTTCTTCACCTCTTGTTTCACCTCCTCCATGTAGGCGTCCAGAGGATCCACGTCGTCCTCCTCGGCCTGCTGCTCCATGGGAGACTCCTTCTCCTTGTCACCCTCGTCTTTCTTTTCCTCCTTCATATCTTTCTCTTTATTCTCCCCCTTCCCTTCCCCATCATCATCGTCATCGCCCTCCATTGGAGTTGAAATGTCCTCGTCATCATCTGAAATGAAGAGCAAGTTATAAAGCTACGGTCTTTACTGGTCAAGTGATCGTTAAGCTGATAAAGTATGTTAATCAATTCACTGAATAGATTGACTGATTTAACTGACTTATCAAGTATAAATACCAAACATTTGCTGGATACAGTTTCTAAATTAAAAGAATGATTTCACTAAAATTCTATCCTTTTTATACTTAAAAAAAAAAAATAAATATCAACTTATGATGGGAAAGAATAATCGATTATACAATTAAAACACTTAGAGAGTGAGAAATTTTGTTTTTTTGTGAATTTGCCTTATCATATTTCTCTAAAGTGATTCTCTAAAGATGGAGAACTTAAAGTGTAATTTACTCCTAGCAGGTTGTTTGTAGTAAATACTGGGGCAGGTTTGAATTATAGTGTTGCTGGTTATTTTAAACCATGCTTCCTCACCATCATCATCTTCCAGGCTCCACTTCTTGCCCTGCTTCATCTCCTCCAGCTCTTTCTTGATCTCACCGATGTTTTCGATGGCCTTTTTCCTCTGCTCTTCCCTCCACTTCTCCACACGCTCCTTTCTCTTCCTCATCTCCTCCTCCAGCTTGTTCTGGTCAAAGTCTTGCTGCACAGACACAGAGTAAAAGATCAGATATATTTTCACCATCTATTTTAACGTAGCGAGGTTAGCAAAGACTCCATAAATGACACTTACATCCTCAACCTTTTCATCCTCTTTTTCCTCTTTAATCTTTTTCTTTTCAGACACAGGATCAATGTTGTCTTTCTCCTTACTCCTCGACCTGCAAGGAAAAAAACAAAACAATCAAGATAAAAAGAAAGACAAGAACAATACTCTTGTGAGTTTTTGAAAGGAACCAGGAACTTAAAACTTTTCTTTAGTCAAACAGGGAAAATCACAGATATCTGCCGCCTTTGCTGTTTGTTGTTCGATTTGACACACCTTAATTTGAAAATATTAAAGTTGCACCAAATAGATATGTTACTTTACAAATCACACTTGATCATTGCAGGGGTTAACTCTTGAGAGTCTCACTTTTCATCTGGTCTCCTGCTCTTGCTGGGGCTACCAGATCGGGACCTCCGAGCTCGGGTCCTGCTGCCAGACCTCCTCCTCTCTCTGCTTCTTGACCTTCTTCTCTCTCTACTCCTGGAGCGCCTGGACAACAACAAAAAGTAAATTTGATATGAAGAGGGAGACAACACAACATATTTTCATACATAGCTCATGATGTCAAAACATCCTCATACGACGGCTTAAAGCATTTTAGAGCATATACAAACATTTAGAGAGTCATTTCTTTTATTATAGGTTGTATTAATAATGTCTGTGTTGGAAAAAATGTGGTCTGAGAATTAGTTAGGCCGGTTTATCTAAAACTTAGACCATTAGTGTATTTAAGTGTGAACAGCTCTTTAACACACAGTATTGTAGAAGACCCACCTGGCTCGTTTTCTGTCTCTGGACCGGGACCTCCGGCGGTCCCGACTCCGTGACCGCTCTCTCCTGCTTCGGTCTCGGTCCCGGTCGTCTTTCTTTGAGCGTTTGTCCGGAGAGCGACTCTTTGATCGGCTACCTGAGCGTCCCCGAGACGCGGAGCGTTTCCTGTAGTGTCTGAGAAGCAAACAGCGGGATAACTCTGTTAGCGGACAGTTAGCTGGCTTTAAGACTACATTTTAAAAACGTTTTAATTCAGTTTAGTTTAATGCGTGCTTCACGGATGTGTGCGATCAACTGTTGGCTGAGATGCATTAACACGGGTGCGTCGTAGCTGGCATGCTAACCGAAATTAGCCTTCTACATTAAAACAAGTGAGGTTTATTAGCCACACGAGTCAGTCACAGTGGATTCAGACGAAGATGAAAGAGCAGCAAACTGTCATGATAGTTTCGACATACCTGGACTCTCGTCCCATTGTTACACCGTGAAGTTAGGCCTCGTAAAACACTGAAATTAGTTCACCGCTAACGACGACTGTGGTGCGGTGGACGGTTGTTTGTGTGACGTAAGAAAACTGCGACAGAGTACGTCACAAACTCGTACAGTGAACAGCGAAGTGCGCCACCCCGCGGTGGGAGTTCAGAAGGGCGACTACAAAAATTCATCGATTCCAAGAACCACGGTTTATTAAAGTTAACTAAATCTAAACTAACAACTAAATATAGGAGTGTAAAACAAAAATAAAAAACATTTCAGTTACCTGCAAGAAAAATAAGAAACATACACAACAGAAAAAAGAAGGTGAAATTATGTTTTCATACATAAGAAGAAGAAAATAGAAACACATTAGAACCACTTATAAAAGAAAGTATTTTTGACCCTAATGCTATTCTATTTATAAATATTTACATTTTTGTACATTGAAATAGAAAACAACTGGTTACTACTCTCATGGTCTCATGGTTTTATGATATGCATTGATACCAGCTAAATAATTACTCTCAACCTGTGCCTGGGTTATGGGTTTTTTGTTTTGTTTCATCTCTAGAAAATTGTTTCTTTTTCACTGAACCTCCAAATGTCCCGTTTCTAAAGGCTTTTATAAACATAAGTCTGTATGCAGTTTGATTTTATCAGTACTATTCCCTCAATTAAGAAAAAAAGAAAATATTTATTACAGTGAAACCCAACACTCCTGTCCTCTAAATATGGCTGAGCGATACAACCCAAATCAATACCATGATGTTAACAAAGAATAAGTGGAAAGTAGGTTCTCATAAATGCGCAATGTCCCCGTTACATAATCCCATAAAGGAAATGAATGAGACTAAAAACAGATGTCACACAAGTAGTATTTATTTGGTATGAATTGTTCAGTTATTCATTCCTTTTAAGGTTTTTAAGCAGACAGTTTACATCATGTTAACACTTTGTTACTGAAATTCAAATACGCAAGATACTGCAAGAGCAGTTAAAAACAGTTATTCTGTAAACATTATCAAAAAACGATCAAGTAGGTCAGACAAGTTGTAGGATGAATCACACCAATTCATTTACATGAAAAGTAATTTACAGTAATAAATTAATTTGGATGAAATTAAAAATATGGAGAGAGGACACACCAGCACAGAAGTATAGTATACTGTATATAAAGTATGTATGAGTAAGGCTTGAACAAAGCAGAGCAGGACACCAGAATTACTCAACACAAATAAGCGTACAAACTCCCACAGCGCTTTCCTGTATCGCATCACACTTTTCATCACGTACATATACTGTATGAAGCTTAGTGCGATTTTTAAGCTCATAGCCGTGCAAAAAAAAAATAAATAAAAAAAATAAAAAATACACTCCACGTTCAATCACTAAATGTTTCTTCTGACCTCATAACTTAAAAGAGAGAACTCGTTCATAACACAGGTGGACCCTTCCTTCTGAACGCTGGATGACAGGTCGCAACAGAAAATAGAACTTAAAGTGCTGCCTCTGAGGAAAATGTCACAACACAAACACAGGAGTCTTACCTACTCATTAAAGGAGAGCTCAAGTTCTCAATACACCAATTAAAAACCATCCGGAACTGAAGACTGTTGCTCAATGAATAAAAGGTTCATTTTTCATTTGATGGATGACAAATTCCAAAATTCAAACTACTACAAAAACGACGCAATCCAGAAAAAAAAGAAACCATCTGCTTGCTACACTGTCTCAAGCTTTCTGCTTAATTCAGTCACTGACTGTCAATCTTAATAAATCAAGAACCACACTAAACACTCCCAGGAGGATCAGCGTGGTTAATTAACTTCCATTACCATGAAATGTAATGTGTCTTTTTTCAGTAGGCTATCGGAGGTAAAGAGATAGTTTGGGTTATTTAAAATGGGGTTGTATGAGGTCTGCAAGCACCCAGTTAGGAGAAACAAATGGAAAGAAGCTAAGCCATGCACTGCTAGGGATGGGGGCAGCAACAAAACGTATTCTAGCTGCCTAAAACAAAAAAAAAAAAGTTTAGAATATTTTCCCACCGTGACATCAGACGGTCCTTTCCAACATAAAGTGTAGTAGTTATGTAGCGTCCTCCAAAACTACCAGTCTTTAACCTTGACAAAGAAATATATAATCTTAACTTGCAGAACATGAGAGTTACTGGTATACCGCCATCTTGAGCAACTAACATTAGTTTGGATCCCACAACAGCACTAACTAACTAATCAAAGCAGAGGTAGACCAGCAACTCCTGCGTTCTGCAAGGTAAATTTACATTTATTTCCCCAATAAAGTCTGGTATATAATATTTTTTTTCTTTTTGGAGCTTAGCTTCTGTATGGAGCCCAACTGATATAATCCCACTTCAAATTACCCAAGGAACGGAAAATGTTGACCCCAACCCTGCCTGATGCACCACAGGGCTCACTAGTATAACCAGTAGATATTCATAGTAGTGTAAAGCACTGAGAGATCAGCTACCTCCAAATTTCTCCAGCGGTTCTCGTAATTCTACCAGCAGATTTGGTTTTACAGCTGAGTCAGACAAGTGCTGATCGCTGAGAATATGACACCACCGTGCAGTTTATGCACGCAGCTTATGCATTTCTATTTTTTGAAATGAAAAGCTGACTTAATATAAATAGTGAAATGTAGCATTGGGGTTTTTTTTAGTAAGAACAATACCTCATGGTGCCTAATGTTAAATAACCTAAACCATTACTGTTGGACTACATTTTAGCATTTATAATGATCCTGTAGTGGCTGCTTACGATCAAAGTGGCCACTGTTTAGCAAAAGTTACATAATCTCACTTTAAATGAATGATCCCACGTGAAAACAATTTGAGTCTAACAACTTAACAGTAGCTGGAAATCATGTTTTTGCTGCCCTCTATTGGTGTAACTTCTCACCTTGCTTCAGTTATGTAGAAATGTACTCCAGTACACCGTGACATCACTGTTAAACCGTCTAACTAGCATCTTTAAAGTTTCTGTGTTACAGATTTGGAAGAGGACAATTCATTACACTGAACACTAATTTGAGTATTTTGTAGCACACGTTGGCCATATTATAGATTTAAGATGTAACGGCACTTTCAGAAATATCAACAACCCCTGAAGGACTCTAGTGTTTCCCCGTTCATAAGTTAAATTGAGTCTGTGACTGACAGACTGATGATGAACTGCACTGTTGGCCACTCCACTAAGACATTTATCATTTTCTCTGCTGGACCTGCCAAATAAATATCGCTCAGAATGATAAATGCCATTGTACATTCTTCACACAAACACATACTGTTTATCTGTTTCTCAGCTTCAGTCCAGAGCAAAATGACTTAGAGCTCTGTAAGAAACTCTAGACTATCTGGTCACATGTAGCCTAGCCTTAGTGGAATCCTGAAGCCTTGAATTAATGAGCACTCGTCGAGCTGATGTGCGGCCCTGATCATAAGGCAGCAAGGATTCGTTTTCCCAGACTGTCGACAACAAACCCAAATCAGCTGACGTAAATGACCATGCCTTGTTGCTATGGGAGACATAGGGAGAAGACATCAAGAAGGGGTAGGATTGGGGTTATTGAGATTCTTCTGGTCCATCAGGGAGTCTCTGAACCAAAGAGCTGCAGGATTTCATGTGAGAGGATGAACGTAAAGAAGTAAACGCAGAGGTCGGCGAAGACGTCACCCATCCTCCTGTAGGTGTCCATGGAGCGGTTAATGACCTCGGCGGGTATGCCGGACAGCAAGAGGGCAGCAGTCAGCACAGTGGTCTGGGCCTTCTTCTCTACCTGGAGGAAGAGAAGTATAACTATGATCCATGGTTGGTTAATCAATTCTTTAGTCAATAAAATGTCTGAAAAAATGTAATTTGGATGGTTAGGAATGATAGAAAACAAACTAGCCAGCTAATAAAACACACATTTTAGCTTGATAAAATAATTAGCTTGACTTAGCATACAGACTACAGACTACAGACCATGAAAACATTACATCTCACTGGTTTAATCCGTGAAAAAAAAGATATGTTTTAGAGGGAGCTACTGGAACTATTTCTTGGTAGGGTCAGTGACTTCCTAGAGTCTCCGCTGGTTGCCTAGAAACCTCATATAATAACAAGACACCAGGAAATCACTGCCAGCTGGCTGGTATATTTTTGAATTGATGCGACCAGGCTAGCGGTCTCCCTTCGGTTCTAGTCTTTATGCTAAGCTAAGCTAATCACCTGTTGGCTCTCGCTTCATATTAAGTATAGAGATAGATATAAGAGCAGTTTCAATCTACTCATCCAACTCTCAGGACCAAAAACGCAAATAAACACATTTTCCAAAATGTTGAACTATTCCTTTAAAAGATAAAGTTTTTTTTTATTGTGGTGCAGTGAAAACTGTGCAATGTGTGTTTTTTTTTACAATCGCGACAAAACCTTATTTAACTTTATTAAAGTGCATGCCACTTTACACTTTCCATAGTTTATTTTATATCAGAAAATATCAAGTGCAAACTCACCTTTGGAAAGTATTTGGACAACCCCATGTAGGCCAGTTCAAGGGTCAGAAATGGAGCAAATATTGACTAGAAGAAAAACAGAGTCACATTATCAAAATAATATTAATGTATTAAATGTGGGCTGATATCATGCCTCTAAAGCGTATGTGATATTCTCCCAAAACGAATGCCACATCTGTTTGAGTAAGAATTTAATATATATACAAATTAATGTAAGAATTTGTCATTTTATAAGAACCATTATCAACATTTCATATGAGAATAATCACATACTGTCATTAAACCTTGTGAATGATCTATTGTAGGCTGCCTTGTGCCTACATTGTCAGCAGTTAGGATGTGAAATGAGCACTGGGCTAACCTCACAGCTATCGCAGACTCACCAGATACTTGCAGACAAACATCCTAACAAAAACAGCGAGAAGGACGCTTCCGATGAGCCTGAAGATTCTGAACGGATCAAACTCCTCTGATTCAGACCCCTGGTCCTGGGCTGGCTTCTCTTCTGTCAGCTGACCCCGCAGTTTCATGGCATCGTCAAAACGGGACAGATACTTCTGAAAGCCTCGACGCGGAGAGCCGCTGAGGTCGTCCGACACTCGCTCCCCCCTCGGTCTCTGTCGAATCCCTCCGATGTCATCTTCCAGAGAGCCTCCCGCTGGCTCACTGAAGCCTAGCAGGGGTGAGCCCCTCCTCTCCGGGGTGGCACTGTGAGAGCGGCTGCCGAGCCCCGAAGCCTCTGGCAGGAAGGGAGAGGGTCTCGGGGAAGACGAGGATGACGACCACGGCTCTGTCCTGTCGAGGTCGAGGTGGAAGTGGGGTTCTGTGGGACGCCGGGACACTCCAGCTGCAGATGTAAGACAACATTAGAAGATTTAACTATTAATGAAACAATAAGTCTAATAATTGTTCAAGTTATTTATCAGGAAAAATGATATCATCAACAGTTCAAAAGGTATAATATTTGCTATTATAGGAGAAGAAACCATGTTGGAGCAGACTATATGGTTGCTTCTGACAGTTCATCATACTCTTTAAATCCAAACCTAAAATCATTTGTTTGCATTAACTTTCAGTTACTTGCTTACTCCTTGGTTACTTCAGGCCTTGTACTTGTTAGCATTATCCATCCAGTGTGTCGGTCTCAGTCTCAGTGAATGTATTTTGGCTCATTTCAGTGCATGTTCATCTCTCTAACTCTCTGTTTGTCTCCCACAAGCACAGCTGTGTGTCTATCTGTGTGTCCTCTCTGTCGGGCCATCAGCCAATCCCTCTCTCCGTGTCTGTCTGTCTCTATGTGTGTCAGTCAGTCTCTCTCTCATATTGCAGGTGTTTTTTTGTTTTGTTTTTTGATGTGCTTGAGCTTGCGTTTGTGCAGTCTGTCCTCTTTCCATATCTCCAGAAGGTGGTGTTGATCGGGTTCCATGCACCTGGAGTTTGCTCAACATCCTCCCAGGTCTATATTCATCAGTCTGTAGGGACGTGGCTTAAGTAAACAACTGTTCGAGTCTGGCATGGTCCAAAGTATGGAGGGTGGACTGGTAGCTGGAGAGATGCGAGTTCACCTCCTGGGCACCGCCGGTGTGCCCTTGAGCAAGGCACTGAAGGCCTAACTCACTAAGATGGACTTATCTGTGCTTCTGTCCTCTCCTCTGCTGCTTTTCCTGACGTGTCTTGCATGTTTGCTCTTGTTAAAGGTGTGTGGGGGACTGTCTAAGGATACAGGCTGTCATATGCTCTATGAATTATTGGTGCAAATGTGTGCTGCTGGTCTACATAAACACAACTGACTCGACTTGTCGCTGCATGTTTCAATAGAGAAGACAGCCGTGCAGTGTGAGCTGGGTCAGCTTTCATATCATACCGTTGTTTTCAGACTCGTTTTTAGCGTAGCCCACGATCCTGTTCATCCTGTCCTCTGAGTTCATGAGCAGCTTTCTCCTCCGGATCTCTGCTCTCCTCTGCGCCGCAGACAAGGAGCCTGTCTTCTCCTCTCCGGCCTCTCCGGCCTCCATGATGGGCTAAATTAACGTTAAATTCACAACGACGTGAAAAAAGGCGAGTCAACTGGCTCCCCGACGACAGCACAAAGGACTGAAGCGTTGAATCAAACCGTAAACATGACCGAGCGTTGTCTGGAGAGAGGACGCGCTGTGATGACGTCACTGCCGAGCATGACAAAGTGGTTTGATGGAGTTTTAAAGCCCTCAGTGCTGACTTGGAGGGTAGACTGTTATATAATATAAAAAATAAGATAAATATAAGACAAGCATTAAAACATATATATATATATATAAAATAAATTACATCTGGCGTTACCTTACTGATTTGGGGTTCCTAGGCTTAGTGGGTGACACACGTGCACCATTCACATGCCACATATAAAATAATATTTACAAAATAATATTTACAAAAAAAAGAAAGTGTATTCAAAATTGGAGCACCAACCAATGCTCGGTTTCATTAACATACTGATTATTTTCTCAAGTAATTGATAAATCATTTGATGAACAGACAACTACAGAAAACATCAAGTGGTCATACATTCATACATTTTATCTCCGTTTTCTTGTGATAAAGTGTTAATTTCATGTGTTTTCCAGATCTCAAGTTATTTGGGTCATTATTTTAAAATAACAAATGCTGTTATCCTGAGATAATAGGATAACTGTCTTGAAATCTTGCGATAACAACATAATTATACGAGATGTTGAGAAAACAAAATGATAGTCTAGTGCATTAAATCATTGTGGGAAACATCATTCAGTGTAGCCAGAGGAGCAGGAGTACTGATCAGCCCATCACATCCATCAGTTAGCATCAGATCATTATGGCATGATGGCATACATCATGTATGTGATGGAAATCTCAGGCCTATCATATTCGATTAATTATCTTGGGATCTCACATTAATTATGTAGTCATCTTGGGAAAACAAAGTTTTGTTTTCTTGAGATCTCGAGGAAACAAACTGAATTAACTCGTTGTCATGAGAAAACAGAGGAAAATGTAAATGTATGAATGCACGACTGCTTAAGGCTTCCATAGAAAACAGCACAAAACGTTCACCACAGTTTCTTATGACCAAAAGCTAACTACCGCTCAATATATAAGATATTCAGTTTGTGGGAGACCACACCTGAGAGCACCAAAGCTATGAAACAATATACACATATAAAGAATGTACAGTCATATAGACTGTGACTGTGATTTGAATAATTTATTGTTAATTAATTTGGGTTTGCACTTTTTTTTTTTTACTGAGAGGCTGGTGGAGCAGACTGGGGTAATGAAATGCTAACAGTTGATTAAGGGCATGCCAACCGCAATTTATAGCTGTGAGTAGAAATGTGCACGCACACACATTTTCATAATTAATGAGATTTTTGAAACAGAACACTATGCGTGCATGGCTTTTTAAATATGAAAAAAAAAAAATCGTTTTTTGTAATTTTGCCTTCCATGCACAAAGTATTAGTCTTGAATGTACACAGAGGTTTATGCCTCTGCAGAACCCTGGAAAGGACCTGGAACTTGTCATGGATCAAATTGTCCCCTTGTTCACAGCTAACCTGAGAGCATGCTAATTTTGGGCCCTGTCCTTTACAGCAGTGGTTCCCAACCTTTTGCTTGCGACCCTAATATGAAGCAGCATATACTTGCAGCCCCTTGTCAACTAAAGTGTTCAAAGATCAGTTGGCAAGAGTGATTTTCCCTGACTGGAGTGTTTCATTTGGAAGCCATTTTTTCAGGCCCTGAGATATAAAAGTAAACTTTTTTTTTTTTTTCACAAGACAAAGCAAAGATGAGAGAAAAGTCTGAAAACCAAACATTATTTTGTGCAACAGAGGTTTGATTTTCTTGTCACATTTTAAACCCATTAAACCTGACATAAAATTAAACATGAAAGAGCAATGCACTTTAAAATTAAACAGTGCACAGTGCACTGATAAGGTTGGCAAACATCGGATGTTACTGTTCTGTGACCATCCCGCAGAGGTCTAAGACAGATTTATAAGAACGGCCAGCTTTGTTTTGCTCTGTAACTTCAGTTTTAAAGACAGAAACTGAGAGACAATGTATGAAATGAGATTCTATTGGTCACTTGTTACAACACGCTCAAGTGAAGTTGGCATTGTTTCGGTTTGATAAGACAATTTTCTTTTTTAGGAAATGTGTCAACTTACATAAAATAAAGTATAAATAATTAAGTAGAAGTATAAAAAGTATCTATTTTGTACATCCAAGAGTTATGAATTTATGTGTGCTTTTGGTATATAGAGGTGGGAAATGATTATTGTCAAAAACTGTATTGTTGCATCAGTTTGTGGTTATTCTTCATCTGTTACCGTTACTACTGTGGCTCACACTTCACAAGAAGTGGAACAAAGCCATTGTTTGTGTTGTCAAGTCTGAACTCTTTCTTCTCACCTCATTTATTAGGTGCGCCTTTGCCCAATATATAGCAATTCACAGCTAATTTACAGAGATAATGAATGACGTTTAGAATGTATATTTTTTTACACCAAAGCAAAACAACCAGTTGAGCCCTGATCTGTTATTCCTGTGGCACAAATCCAACTTTTGAGCTGCATGTTTTGTAGTTTTTTTCCTTCAGTGTATTTACATCAGTGTTAATCTGAAGTGCATAATGTGTTATTTATCTGCTTTATTCTGAACTTTCTATCCATCTCAGCCAAACCATTCAAAGTTAATCCGCTGCACACTCTTTAATAAAATCATTTGAATTTCAGGGTTTGCAAAAGAGATGAAGAAACTCAAATCAAAAGTTTAAGTGTCTTAAGACTGGTCGCCAACTTGATTTTTTTTTCATTAGAGAATCCTCTGTTGATACAAACACAGGCTATTTTTTTATTTTCATCAGATGTTTTTTTTATGAAAGACAATTTTGTGCATGAAGACCAAAACATATTTATCTGTTCCTAAATACATTTTTCGCTCATATATAATACATAGATTACAAACTGTATGAAATCAGACCAAATCAAAAGCCTTCAATTCATGCCCAGTCAAGAGAAAAATTGACTATAGTTGGTCCATATTGTGTTTTGTAGTCTTCATTTTCACTGAATAAACACTGTTCACCCACCAAAACACAAAACTACATTTAAAAAGTCCCAAACATTTTATTCTCTTAGCGTCATTTCACCTTAATGTTTATACTAAAATCATCAGCATTTCTTCACCTTTATATAATGCAGTCTTTTCAATATACAAGTATCAGTAAGTATGATTAAAAGATCACAATGGCTTTGTTATGTCTGTGTTAAAGAATTTCCCATATCCTATTATATTAAAATATTTCATATATAGAGTCTGTATTTGAACAGAGGTTTAATAATAAAAAGTGAGTTCCCATACAAGGCAATTATAGAATTTAATCAGATTGGGAGTCTCATAAATTATTAGATTATCAGAAAAAAAAAAGAGGAAATAAACAAACAGAACAGCGATGTCGTCAGAGGCGTTCTGAATGTCCACAGACAGAAAAGATGACAGAGGACAGATCAGTCTGATGAAAACGACTCTCTCCTGCCGAGTCCACACATTCAAGGCAGCGTCGACTTGCAGGGTCGATCCGCCCTCAAACACCTTTCAGCATTTCTTCCTTTTACGACAGAGTCTATGGATTTGTTCGACACACAATTATAAGGACTGAGAAATAAAAAGCACATCTTCTGTCCCTCGGGCATGATATAAGAGTGTTGTCGAGTGAGCAAAGAAACACTCCTGGTGACACCCAATAACAGTCTTTGAGCGCAAACATACTAAACATTCTCATGAACCTAGTCTTAAGCATACATACACACATACGTTTAACTTTTAGTAAAGACGACTGTGCTTTTGGAACAAAAACACTTCACACATCCTCTTGCCTGGACTGTATCTGAATGATACCTCAATTAGATAACATTGTTCTATGAGAATAAACACTGATTCATTCAATCACTGACATACATCATCGCGGATTTCTTGCCTTTTTTTTTCCTTCTCCATCCAACGCGTTGCTTCAGCTGGGTAAAAGTGCCAAATTAAGCATCAGAATCGATTCTTTGTCACTCTCCGTCCTCGCACTGTTCGTCACATAGTTTGGATCTGAGTGACGCTTTACATCAGTTCAGTTCAGCTCAGGAGCTTTTTCCTCAGAGAGATGGCGCACCACAGCTGGAGGATTCCTTCAGTCCCACTGCTTTCATACACACACGCACGCACACCATATACACACGCACACCATATACACACACACACACACACACAGACACACCAATGCGCGTCCTCACTTCAGTGTTCCCTCGCCTTCACAGTCCCACTGAAGATTATTTGGAGATTTGCTGTTGGAGGTGAAGCAGGAACTCGTAGTATGACAGGGCCGACTCTGTTCGGTCCTCGATCATGTTCTGCATAAAGCTGGCTTTCCGCTGGCTCTCGTCCCTGAGGGAGGTAAATGATGAAGAGAGCGGTGAAAAAAGGTCAAGATGCGTCAGGCATAGTCAGTTTCTCTTTCATTTCAAAGTGTTGACAAATGTTTTCTTTTGTCATAAAAACTCTGCTGGACTGCCATTGCAGACCTTTTATATGTTACTGATTTTTCCTCCTCTATTCTAGTTTAACAAAACCTCATCAGTAACCTCACTGCTGCTCAGTTTTCAGATTTCTGTGTTGGGTTAATTGTAAATTGATCTATTCAGCCACACTGTTTCCCAGGGTGGAACAGGGGACCATAAGAGGTCTAGTTGGTTTTAATTTCCCCACATTCCTTGCTACTTTACTCTCTTATACAAGATGTTTGTTGCCCACCTGATGACATGCAGGGAGGGGAAGAACGGCCTCTGATCTCTTAGCCATCCAATGAAAGCTCTGGTTCTCTGTGACTCGGCAGTGTCCAGCTCTGGGAGCATATACTGTGAGAGGAGGGAGAGTAAGTTTTCATCATCAGGGAGGAGGACGCAAAGACTGAAACTGTGTGCAAGTTAACAGATGTGACCATTATGCCACCCTCAACTACAGGTTTGAGGCAAAGCAGAGGAATGGAAAATGAATGTAGCTATGATATGTGGTTTCCTACCAGGTTATCAGGCACAGAAGCGTAGTTGGGAACTCCCAGGACTTGTGTTAAGAAGTTGGGGTTGCAGTTCCGTCCGACCCACAGATACATCACCTTTTGGCACAGAATACAAGTACAAGTACACATTAAAAACAATCACAAACAGAGGAGATCTGTAGTAGAGAGCTCATTCACATTATAGCTACATCTGAAGCGTCTTTGGGATTGACAAAAAGTAATTAGGTAAAATGTGGAAAACCATCAAATGAGACAGAGATTTTTCCTTAAGATTCAGTCACGTTTGAGACATCAGCTTTCTGCTGGCTTGTTATGAGCGCTGAAAGAACCGTACCGTTCCAGCATCCATTAGGAAAGCTGCCTCCCTGCTCAGCTTCTCCACAGACAGCTGCAGCAGTCTGGGCTGAGGGATGGTCCGCTCACTGATGTTCAAAGCTCCCTGAGGATGCAGGAAACAGAAGAAATGAGAAGATGACTCAGTAACAGAGAGGCACTTAAAATTAAAGTGGAAAATATAAAGTTATGGACTGAAAGAAAAATAGTCCTTAACAGCTAAACAATGTTTTAACTTCCATACAAAAACAGCGTTTCTCTGCATACTGTTGCCTCTACTGAAACTACACTTAGTAGTGTCACTACTTGCAAAAATCTGAAGGCACTGAGGGGAAATTTCTTCCTCCTCACCTCATCAGTCAGATCGTCGATACGGTACAGAGCAGGATGGATCATCAGCATGGCGTAGGCCAGCGGCTGGTACTTCAGCTGACACATGGCAAACACCCGGTCATCCAGCTTGGTGCTGGTGCCTGTCCTGAAGGATTTCTGCAAGATGCACCAAAAACAGGATCAGTAAAGGCGATAGTGTGGTTTACAACACAAGATCAAAAAAATAGTTGAATAGTTTATTGAATAGTTAATTGAATAGTTTTATTTTAGTGTTCTGTGTTCATTGAACTAATAAATGAACTAACTAACCTGTTTGAGGAGGGCAAGGATGAAGAGGGGGAAGAGTCTGAGGCAGGCCGGGGCCAGCAGGCCGGGCTGCTGGATGGTCAACACAGACTGTCGGTACGACGTCAGCGAGTCAATGGCAGCGTTGGTCATCGCATCTCTGGCATCACTCAGACTGGCTGTCACCGAGCGGTCCACAGCTGAGAGAGAGAAAGAGCTGTCAGCAGCTGCTGTTTGCAGGGCTCCAGACTAAATTTTTGCATTGGTTACACCTAACTTTTCTTTTTCGCTCTCCATAACTTTCATATAATGGGAATGATTTTTAAAGAAGAATAAGTGTTTTTAAAGTGCTTCACTGAGCTGAAATTGAACACCTCAAACTAAAAGGTGGGAGAGGGGCCACTTTCTCTACACACTTGTCACGGCATGTAGTGTATATTCTGACCGCACTCCTGACAGTAAACGCAGCGCATTGCGTTACGTCTCAGTCTCAGGGCCGGGCTCTATCTCAGACTCAGTTGTCTCCTCTGGTTCAGAGTCTGATGCTATCGCCGAAGAGCCTCCGTGTCTTGTCTGGATGGACTCTCAGTAGTGGGGATGGATGGAATGACAGTAGTAGGGCTGTTCTTTTTTTCTTAATGAAAAAACTTTCAATGTTTCTACCTCTCTTCATTTTCCCTTGTTTTGTCGCGTTCATTTTCTTTTTCCGTTTCAGTTAGGCTACTCGGGCGCTCAGGTCGCTCGCAATTTTGAAACACACACAACTTAGAGCAATGAAGAGGACCACAGCCAATCAGAGGCAAAGACCCGCCTGAGCTCTGTCTCTTATTGGTTTAGACCACAATATGATCCTACTATGAGTGGGAGTGAGTTTGGTCACAGGCGAACTCGGAGAGATGATGCACTTGCATGTTTTCACCCGGGCTGCGTCAGGTGCACCAGTGCGACCTAGAAAAATTATTAGTTTATTATATTTATATAGTTTAGTTTAGTTTAGTTTTAGTTTATTATATATTATATTATTACTCTGGAGCCCTGTGTTTGTACGAGTTTCTGTCTTTTCTGACTAAGCCTAACCTGGCGGTGGTAACAAAATTGAGAGATAAAAAGAAATATCTCGCCAAATTTCTCAGGTATTTTAAGATTGTTGTCTTGACTGTTGTTGTTAATAGCTGTAAATCACAGCTTAACCTTAGGACTTGGTATTGTCTACATTAATTAGCAGTTTAGAGGAAGAAGAAGAAAGGCACAAATAACAGCGGTACAGCCAATCTGTGCCATATTCTGAAGAAAGCAAAATATCAGCGTCTGTTCTGTAAGATGTGAGATGAGCCAGGACAGATCTGACTGCTCAGTATGCAACGGTTGCTCGGTAACCACAGCTGTCGGCACTCATCTCCATCTGTCAGTGCTAATAACAGTGAAGTGGATGAAAACTCTGCAATGATTTAGTATCAAGCCAATCAAAAGACTATTAACTGAATCAATGGTGAGTGATTTCAGAGTGATGCTTCATAGAAATCCATGCTCATCCGTCGAATACTGCGTGGTTTGACATCTTTAAATTTCTGCTTAAAAAGGTACAACACACCGGGGTGAAAACACAGAGTTAGAGTTATAACAAACATCAGGTAAGAGCTAGCACTGCAAAGAGTGAGTTTGGACACAGGCAAACTTTTTTTCCTACCAAGTTCAACTGTACAACAATTTAAGGGTTGGTGTTTTGCGGGTTTGCCCAATTCGAATGAAAGCAAATGATCCGACAAAACATTCAATTATGTAGAGCACCAAGAGATGTTTCTCATTCCTGATCAAATTTAAGTTTAATATGTACGACCACAGTGTCAACGCTATTCTGAAATAACCATGCTGCATGCTCCCTCCTCCTTTAAAAGAGTGTTTTGCTCATCATTACACACACTCAGAAATTCTGCACAGTGACAGTCAGAGCGTGATGCTTTATATTCATCTGCTGTGTTCAATTTAAGTCTGAGTTTGAGATGATTAATGTAGGATTTAATTTTGTGACATAACCAATCGTGGGTCAATATACAACTTATACAAGTGTGATGTGTAAAACCTCCACTGCACACACACTGAGTGGACTTTTCCATGAAATAGAAGACATTTTCTGTCCAGTGGTTCAACTTTTGCGATAAATGCATATTGATAGATTTGAGACTTTTGAATGAGAGAAACTGGGTACTGAACTTTTTGTGACAATAACATCCGACATGTTATTATTTCAAGCTGTATTTTTATGTGCTAAAACATGTATAAAGAGGATCTTCAAAAAGGTGTTGGATAGTGTGGTATATACCCATGCAAGCCAGCAGTCCAGAGATGGCTTGAACATCAGCCCCAGCAAAGATGTCTGACAGAGAGTTGACCACAGGGAGACACAGGGTGTGGACACGGATCCTCCGCTCTCCTGTAAGAGAAAACACGGTATTTAAACAAAAAAACATAAGACATAAATTATTTTTTTCTAATTTTACCAATGGCTTTGAAAAATCCAAAACAAAGCTTGGCTGTGTCTGTGTGTACCTTTGCTGGACGTATAAAGCAGCGCTGCCTGAAAAGAGACGACCTGCATGTCGTCCAGGTTTTCCTCGATGGACATCTGAACAGCAAAGCCAGCGTCCGGGTTCACGTTGGGAAGGGACAACAGATCTGTGGAGCGCACAAAGAAGTTTCCGTGGAACGTGTGGATGGACAGACCTGCAGAGAGACAAAGAGACAACATCAATCAAACTGGACTGATATCACGTAGCATGGTATAATAAACACAAAAACAACATCTGGGGTCCTAAGTATTTACTAGAAACAAATTTTAAAGTTAAAAACCTTTGAAATTCTGAAAAATAAATATCCAAACAGACCTTTGGTGCAGCGTATCCTCATGACAGCTTCAAAGCCGATCTTCCTGGTTAAGTATCTCTTCAGATCCTTCTGGAAGCACTCGACCTGTGCTGGGTTGTGCTGGTGGTGGTAGGAGGGGTAGTAGTAAACGCTTCCTGCCGAGTATCTGGATATGCAACCTGAGAGAGAGAAAAGGCACACAAGAGGAGAGCAATAAGGCATGTAAGAGAAGCTGATAGTCTTGTTTTTGACATGATAGCCTACGCTTGCATCTGGCATCATGCCATTATTAATGATTCATAAAGGTGTTGTGTTCTTATTGATTGCAGCAGCTGATTAGCATTTATCCTCCCTCTCCTTACCGAGCGATGCCAGGTCGCAGTACTGAGAGCTGAGCAGGAACAGGTCAACCGCGACCTGCTGGCCGGAGCAGTCCAGAGCTAGCTTCTTGTAGAAATCTGTCGCTGGGGATAAGTGCTGGATGTCCTGAAGGAAAAACACAACAGGTCAGACTATGAGGGCTGAACACAGAACCTGAGGTGACTACACAAAAAGATTTCATTATTGTTGAACAGCGGATGGCCAGACATGGATGGTGAGGCTTGTCCAGGATATCAGAGGTCTCACCTT
The DNA here is from genome assembly GCA_028641955.1 of Protonibea diacanthus. Taxonomy (NCBI): domain Eukaryota; kingdom Metazoa; phylum Chordata; class Actinopteri; family Sciaenidae; genus Protonibea; species Protonibea diacanthus. The sequence goes on from CM053990.1 coordinate 16,485,710, forward strand.
GGCAGATGCCCGTTGGTTGGGGTCTTCTCTGGACTGGAGCGCCCCCACACCGAGGTTAGGCAACTGGGTCTGGAAAACAGACATGCGCCCTCCGGTGGGCGACAGCAGCTTGAAGGCCGCTTGCAGAGCTGAACCCAGGGCAGACTGAGTCTCCATGGTCTTTTCAAATAAATTTGGCAGGCTCTTCAGTAGATCCTGCACAAGCTGAAAGGCAAATATAGGGAGTGAGTCTTATTTTTGTGACCTATTATTGATCCCTGAGGGAAAACATTTATTTCTAATTTCATTTTTCTTCCATCTGTAAAGAGGTCAGAGTCAGGGTGACTAAAGTTTTCCGTCACTCTCGAGTGTGGCCTCAAAGTAAACTAAGCTTAAAATTCATCTGTTCAGGACTCTCACCTAAAACTGAGGTTCACAAAATAATTTGAATCGTAAAGATAAATGTGCTTACCTCTTTGCATTCATTGAGGTTTACTAGAAGGCTATCTGGTGTTGGTAAAAAGATATCTGTGGAGTACAAAGATATTAAAATATAATACATACTGATATTATTGTGATGAGATAACAGTGCAGCTACCATAAAATAATTCATTTAAAGTACATGAAACAGAACCACTGTTGTGGTGCAGCTAACTTGAAAAGCATATCTTTATGTCATCAAGTCTAGATTTTTGCAGTAAGTTTGCATGCAGCCTATGTCGAGTCGCTTTAGTAATGATGAGAGGCCTTCGCAAACAGCTGTGTCTCACCTTCAATGTCAGACACGATGAGCATCTGAGGCTGGGAAAGCCCCTCCTGGAGGTTGTAGAAGTGGATGGTGCTGTCAAAGGTGATGAAGCCTACCTTTGTTCGCGAGTCTCCAGGAAGCCTGTGAGACAGACACACACGTTTTCCAGAGATGTTCCTGACAATACAGCACAGCACTTCCTCACAAATGGCTGAAAGTGTACGAAGTGTATCCTACCAACAGTTGAGTTTAAAGCAAAACACACCTTGGTTTACACAGGCGATCTGAGGCTAGGACAACAGAGTTCATTACCAGGATTCCAGTCATTTTAATCCATTTTCAGGGTTCCATGATTGGAAAACTTGTTTCTCAATTCCAGTTTTTCCAGGATGTTTGGGGAAACCTGAGCTAGCACCCAAGTATCATGAATAACAGACTTCCATCTGTATTTACAAAGCAAGATGACATTTTGCTACTTTTGTTGAATTATATTACTTCAAACTATTACAATAATTTAACAACTATTAGTCTATATTTTGCCACTTTATAGCTGAACTATTTAAACAGTGGCCCGCTCAGGACTTATAAGTATGTCGGCCTATCCACACATGAAATGTCAAACCTTTAAACCTTCTTAAAATCTCTAATAAGTGGAAAGATGACGTTGTACATACGCATTGATGTTGTCCAGCAGGGACTGGCAGAAAACCTTCAGGTAGCCCGTCTCCACAGCATTGTGGGATACGTCGAGAACGAAGAGGTAAACTGCAGGCTGTGGGGGCCTCAGCTGGGTAAATCAAAGCCAACGCATGTCATTTTAGTTAAAGTTCACGATCCCACACACACACACACACACACACACACACACACATCTCCATAAAGTCTGTACATATATTACAATTACATGCATGTACTTAATCACATAATTGTCTAATTAGGTTTGCTTTGGCACTAATACTGTCCCGGGCTGGCCCTTAGCCAACACACTCTTTTCTAAACAGGATCAATGTCTGCAGCTGTTGAAGCCTACCATGTATTCTGAAGGAGCGATGAATTCGATGGTGGCGTTCTGGACCTCGGGTCTTTTGTGTGGCTCTCCATACGATCTGCTGACTGGGTTGTACATAAACTCCTCTGGAACTACACACACACACACACACACAAAACATCTTGTATTAAATAGTTCACTGTACTTTGTGTGTAATTCAATTCTCAATAATGGAGGAGGATCATTACTAATGTCAAGTCCACAGTCATAAAGGTTAAAATGTGTACCAGAGTTATTAAATAATAATAAATAGATTTGTTATTTTGTTACTAAGCTGTATTTGTTCTGTTGATTGCCTCTGATGTTCTCACTGACAGCAGCTCTTACAGATGATCGTACCCTCCCCTCCCTTCTATCTTTCTTACCATCATTGACCCGATAGCACAGGTTGCACTTCCATCTCCTCTGGTCCAGGAAAGAAACAAAGGGGTTGATGTAGGTCCTGCAGGAGCGACACCTGACGATGGTGCTGGATGTCACCACGGGAAGTTGCTGCGAGGGAAAAACCACAGAACAACGCCAACCCTTGTGTGAGGAGAGCCTCTGGACAAACTCATTTTCAATTTGCTGCTTGTTGTAACTGGCTTTCCAATAAAGACTTTCTTGTTGCTGTCCAAGTTGTGCAACATCTCTGTCGTCTGTGTCCTGAATAACCACGGGAACAAATGCAGATTCATTCTGGCAGATTTTGCCTGGAGAGTAATTTAGTCAAACACTATTCTGAAAGAAGGTATTAGGCAGATTCTCAATGTTTATTGTTTTTAATTACATCTCACAAACATAACTGAGAATCAGCCTGCAGATCATTTTTATACTTCTGCAAAGCAAAGTGCCATGTTTCCTTTTATCCTTTCACACATCTGCCACAGAGATACCTCCCTTGTCTTCTCTGAACACTCTTATTCATGTGCTAAAACCAGTTATGAGCGTTGTAAAATACATAAAATTTGGTTTCCTCTGGGAGGAACGTAGTTGTGTTTACAGTGTTCCTGTTTAAACCTTTAATAAACCAGGTTTCATGCTGACGTTTGAAAATGAAGGTTATTGCAGAGCTGACAAAAAGTTATTTAAGCTCATGTAAATATAGAAATAAATAATATAATGATTTCATTTTTAGAGCACTTTCTTAAAACACACAAAAAGGATCAAATATACACATACAAATACAACTATATATATTCATATATATGTGCATGACACATTACAAAATTACTGCTAATAATTAAAATGGACAACCAAAATAAATAAAACTGATGTGTAAATTATACTAATTGTACAGCCTGTGGTGTGTGCACATCAAATATTGAACTGAGGTGTTACCGAGAGATCTTTGAAGGGGTGGAGCAGCAGGCCCAGGGGCATCTTGGCTTTATTGAGCAGAGACTGGGTCTGAGGGATGCTGGTTAGGGTACTACGAAAAACCCTGGAGAGACAAACATAGTCATGCTGACAACATGTTGTCTAGGACTCGCAACTCGCAGCGCAACAAATACAGGGACAAATACATGCTTATGCTGCTAAAATGAGATGGCAACTAAACCACAACCAATATTTGATTGGTCACTTTAGTCCCACTTAATAATTTTCTTTACACAAACAAAGCACTGATCCAGGCTGAACATCTATCTTAAAGGATAATATCTACACATACAGACACGTGCTCTTAATGCTAATCCACAACAGCTTACTCTGGGTTGCAGTTGATTTTCTGCAGATCCTGCGGGAGGCATGGTGTCGGGGGAGGGATCGGGCTTGGGGGCAGCAGGTTCCTCTCCTGCAGCAGGTTGACCACTCTCAGGGCCTCTGGGGTGCTGGACTGGAGGCTCATGGCTGCCAAGGATGGACTCAACTGGGCTGGCCCTGGGCCACCAGGTGGCTGAGGTGAGGGAAAACAAGCAGCTATTCAGTTAATCTACTTACTGAAAAGTGATGACTGCCAAATCATTTAGCATGGATGGCCACCCATGCTTTGATGGACTGGCGTAGACATCTGCTGATATTCGCTGCCTCAAGGATTTTTATATTCCCTCCAGAATCTTTATCTTTTCATTTCGTTTCCGTCATTTGATGGCCTAAACTTTAGTTTTTAGTACCATAAAAGTATGTCACGTAACAAATAAAGCGCATACTACTGAATTAACTGCTCCACGTTTTGTCAGCTTTTCTCCTACAAATGCAGAGCAGTTATATCTCAGTAACAACTTAACATTCCCAGCTTGGACACACAGAGATTTTGTATGTGTTGGTGAAAAGCAATTGCGTGACAGGAACTGCAGAATGCACAGAACCGAGAGCAAGCCAACGAAATCATATATGCAAAACCCTCAAGTCAAGCGTGGCTGCGACTTTTTTTTCCTCACCTGCTGGTATGGCTGAGGTCCTTGAGTGTAAGGATGCGTGGCGGCCTGTATAGCAGGGTGTAAGGAGGATGTGGCATTTGGGGGGGTCGAGGTGTTCTGGTACCCAGGGGGGAGAGAGGGGTAGTGGCCCAAGTGCCGACCCGGTGGTCCGGGTTGGGGCAGGCCAGCTGGAAGAAAATATAAATTTGAATTAAACGTCTGAAAAAAAAGTGAACCTACCACCAATGAAAGACCAAACCAAATAATGCATTAGTCTACCTCACACCTTCTGTTTCTGCCACTGTGCTCCTAGCCTCTATTGAAGACACAATTCTTTAAAAAGAAGCCACAAATGCATAGTTTTCCTCTTTAAAAAAAAGACTCTCTAGCCTACTGAAACAGCTAGACAAAGTGGCTTTTTGCAAATAATACACAGACAGGAGTAAATCACGCATTTAGTGGGCAGATTAATACACATTTGGTGGCAGATGAGTGTGACAGCAGCATGGCGGTTTGTGTGGGAAAATGAAACAACCGTAGCAGTGTTTTATGTAAATGAAGGAACAGGTCACTCATTGTCATGGTGTGGCTCATTAATACATTTTTAATAATTCCTGGACATCAAATTGAGTGCGGCATACCAGAAGGACAGTCACTGAAGGGCTTTGTGGGCATTTCACTCCTGTTATGTTGTCTATTTAGTACTTAGTCCAGAAAAATCAACAGGTTATAACTTGTGTACTGTAGTGTAGTGTACTAAAGAAGTGAGTGAAAGACCAGTGTGTTGGACTTTGTGGCATCTCGCAGTGTAGTTGTTGAATGCAAATCTTTAGCTTCATCCTCTGTTTCCTAAAACATGGCAGACTTGGTGTCACTCTAAGTTCTTATTTTTAGGTGATATTTCATAAATGACAACATGGTTGTGCATATCATTTTCAATTTCTGCCATATGCTGTATTCTATCTCCTAAATCGTAGACACTGGACCTTTAATACTTCAAGTTATAAAATAAAGCGCTTGTTCATAAATGTTTTGCCACCTCCAAAAAAATGTGACATGAATTGAAAGAGGATAATTTGCCCATTTACTGCCAGCATGTAGCTGATGATAAAACTAGACTGTACATGTAGTTGGTGTGAAAAGAATCCAATATGTGGCAGAAGATCTTACCCATTTTGTTGTCAATGTGATTATAGCTGTTGGGTGCTTGTGGGCCATTGCCAGCCACAGTTCCTGTTTCAAAACAAACACAGATGTGATAATTAAATCATTCTGATGACTTTTTTTTTCCCTCCGCTCCTTTCTATCCCAGTGTGCTAACCACAGGTGATGGATATGGAATGATCTCACCTACATTAAAACGTACAAGATGGAAGGAGAACTGAAGCAAAAACAACACTAATGGTGACACTGTTGATGAAATATTTGAGGTCATACATCATACATGAGGTGATATGATGGAAATGGATGAAAGAGAGAGACAAACATAACTAACAGCAGGTAATCTGTGACCGGGGATGCACTGATACTAACGATACTGGGCTAAAGCAGCACTAAGACTCCGCTACAACTTATAGAGAGCAAAGCAAAGCACCTTAAACTTTGAACTACTTTTCTTAATTTCTTCATTGTTATAGATTTGAGCTCGACCTCTAGAGGATTCTGTGGAGCTTCATATCAATTTAAGGGATGAAAAAAGAATGAGCGTATCCAAGATACAATGAACAACAGCACGTAGAGGACAGGACGGGCACCACAACACTGACACAACATCTAACATCTACTGACAGATTTGGCCACACCTGGACATTCAATATCCCCCTCCTGGCAGTCGGGCTCAGTGGGGGACAGAGTGCTGTTAAGAGCCGCCCCACACTGAGCTGGCATGTTGAAGAAGGAGGGGAGGGGAGGGAGGAGGGGAGGGACACAGCGGAAGGGGGGGTCAGAACAAAAACAGCTGGCTTATCAAAAGGAAACAAAGACCCAACGTGACACAATATCATGATCATCACTGACAGCGGTCTGATTCTACAATCACCACAAGGACCACAAAATGTTTGGACTTCAAACGTCCCTTTAATAAAACACTAATCTTGCCTAATTTGTGACATCCAGCGTTTCCACAAGCTCGATAAGATAGTTAAAACATCTGCAATCGCTCTGAAATACTAACTCCACCAAGATGACTCACCTTTTTTGTCTCGTGGATTTTTTTTCCAAGTTCATTCAAATTTGCCAAGAATAAAAGGAAACAAACAAAAACTTACCATCTGCCTTGGGAGGTGGGGGTGTGGCATTGGCCACTGGGGGTCCAGTGGGAGGCGGTGTGGGTCTCATGGTTGGTGGCGGGCCTGTAGGTGGGGGGCCATAGGGAGCTCTGCTTGGTTGGTACGTGTGGGGGGCCATGGGATTCATTGGTGGAGGTGCAGTGCCTGGCGATAAACATAGACAGTGATTCTTCTTTTGGCTGCAACTGCTCATTATTTTCTGACTCGTTTATTAGAGAAAATGTCACAAAATGGTGAATAATGTTAACCAGAAGAAAAGCAGCAAACCTTCATTTTTTGATAGCTGAAACTATGATGCATTTTTGCTCATATTTATTTATACTTTCATATCAAAGTTGCTATTGAATAATCAACTTATTGCTTTAGCAGTTACTGAAACTGTCAGTGAGGTACTTTAGACACTGTGATCTGTGCGTCTGCACATAACTGTGTCATGTAAAGCATTGGCATTCTGCGGTTTTGACACATATCATGTATTAGAGATGTGAGGCCTGATGTGTAATATTATAAGCTCGGAGTGGAGGCGACAACAGCTGGTGGCAATTCTGACCCACCGCCAGCTCATTTCTGTCTCTACGGACAAACCCGCCAACGCAGATGTATCACACTCCTTGATTCATTTATTGATCAATAAATGGAGGAAGTAGGTTCACTTTTGAGCGTGAGGTATATACAACACTATGTTTTATATAAAGGATACACCATTCGCCAAGGGCATGGTTTATTACTAGGTTGCTATAGCAGTGACAGAGTAACAGATTATTATCTGCCTATAAGGAATAATCTATAATTTCAGGGCAGTAAAGAGTGTGAAGATTAGCTGCATGATAACAGTCTTTACTACACATTTTGCTCTCTACTTCTTTGCATTTTACACTGGCCCTGTCATATACTGACAAAATAAATAAAACAAGAAAGAAGTCAACAGAGTACAAAATCTCCACGGACACCTAATCAATTCTCCGGTTAGCTGCTACTTTCACTGTCACCATTGTACTGGGAAGATCTGCCCTGATGGTGCGGCTGGGGCAAAGGTCACCAAAGTCGAGCCAGACTCTTCGCATTGGCGTGTGTGAATGTGAACGGCAAGTCTATTTTGAACATGAGAGATATACTTATGACAGACAGACGGAGGCAATCATGTGACCTATGATTCTATGCAGAAGTACTGCACTGAAAAAAAAAATCAAGGTTAATTTACAAAACGCTGTGACAAATCATTCGGACACTGTGGTTGCAGATTACACAACCGGCTTCTATCGTGCTCATATCACTTCCTCCAGAGAAAATGTTAGTGACTAGTTGGCATAAAAAGTTACTGAGATTCTCCATGAGTGGCCTTTTGTTTTTGACAATGTGAGCTAAATACTTCTCTGTGGAGATGATCCTTAAACTCTCAGCGAGAAATGAAATGACCTGAATCTCTCAAAATGTTAGAAATGCCCTGAAGATACACTTGTGTACATTCTACTAATATCACCAGCAGAGAGCAACCAACACCAGAAACTGGAATTTTAAATCCTATGAGCCACATCATACTGCTACCTAAGAAGAACATTCGAAACCATAAAATTCTCATTCAAACTTTGTACTAATTCAGAGCAAATGAGACAGAGGCCAACACAATCAATGTAGGAGCAGAGGGCAATGTCCAACTCCAACGTCAGCTATCTAGATATGCATATCTGCAGCACATGTCAGTGAAAGAAGACAATGACAGGGAAAAGGCACAAGCACAGTGGTGGATTTTTTTTTTTTTTTTTTTTAGTTTTTATGTTAGAGGGACCCTAAAATTAATTGGCTGAAGTTCACTGGACTGGTTTTTATTGAAGCTGAATTATCTTTTTATTGATCTGACCCAGGAGTGTCTGCATCATTAGATTCTCAATAGCCAGGGGGGAACAAAGAAGAATTAGGATGGTATGGTTTGAACTTCAGTGGAGCTTTTGTGTTCCTACCTGGCTGGGTGTATCCATGTGCAGAAATTGGGGGCATTCTTGGGCCTGGAGGCTGGGTGGCACTGTGCGACAATTGGGCTGGTGGTGCAGAGCTGTAAGCTGCCGACGAAGGCGGTGGCGGCAGCACTGTCGAGCTCGCAGCTGGGTTCACGTGATTTGCCACAGGGCCACGGGGAGGTGCACTCATGGAAGTGGGTGGCCCCATAGATGGGGGAGCTGCGTTGTACTGCCAAGCTGGAGCCATGGGCTGTGGCTGCTGTGGGTTTGGGTAGTAGCTACTAGAGGACACAACAGGAGGGGGTGGTGTGCCCTGTGCAGGGGGCAGTCTAGGACCAGGGCTAGGGCTGGCAGACTGAGGAGGGGTATGGGATGGAGGACCTCCCATTGGAGGTCTGGTCAAAAGCGGCTGACCTGGAGGAGATGGGTAGGAAGTGAGCGGTGGTACAGGCTGGTAGGAGCTGACTGGGGGAGCAGGCTGGTATGGCCCAGAGGGGTAAAGTCCAGATCCGGGGGGTGCAGGGGCTTTGGCCTGCATTGGATTGTAGGTTGGTTGGTGAGTCATCCCATAGCTGACGCCTGGCAGCTGCTGCAGGCCTACTGGATTCTGTGACGGGCCTGGAGAAGAGAAATAAAGGCATGTTCGAGAAGTTACACAACAGGTTGATGTTTATTTAGTTAATACATATTTCTTGGACCCAAGACTACACAGATCCAGCTCTTGTCACGGCTGCCCAAGGCCATTAAATAAGTAGCTGTAAGGTAGCCTCATTTTCAAGTTATTGGCTTCTCAGACAGATGAACAAATGCAATAGATTTAATTATAGATATAAAATGAATTTAAATGTATTCATTTCAAAAAGTGATATAAAAACGGATGGCACAGTACTGGTGATGACAACCCACCAACTGAAAAGCACTCTGATCCACTAAATGACCAATGAATTGACAGCCCAGGGTTTAATCTTGTTACCTGGATTTAAGTCACCATTATCTGCCCTCAGTGGCAGTAAGTGTGGGGCTATGAGCCAAGTCCGACCTTACTCCACTCAATGTAGTAGTAATAAGACACGTTTGTGCATTTAAGAATACTTTGTTGTGGATTATTCAGATCCTAGACTGAAACGAGCCATTTGTTCCTCAATTTCCTGAATGCTAAATATCAATACCAAGCTCACCACATAGCAGAATTACCTCTTGAAATAATAAATAACACATGATCTTGCTAACAGCTGAAAAAGAAATAGTTATCTAAAAGTCAGTTGGAAAAATACAAAACAAATATCCCATAATAAACAGCACTTCACTTGCAGCATCAGTGTATCACCGTTACAGTTACATAATGCAAACAGATTCACTCCCAACCTCTTAGTCCTGCACTAGATAACTGGAAGCAGAGCTAAGCCAGCAGAGTGAGATGGGATTAGAACACAACTCTTCTCAATGAGCAAAGATAGGCGAAGGCGTATAATCCACCATCCTGAGAGGGAAATTTTAAGAACTGCAGCTCAGCTGGAGCACTTGTCCGATCGTGAAGAGCCCGGTGTGGAGTCAGACCTCTCAGGAAGTCACAAATCAATCCAATGAGAGGGGAAGACGTGCGAGAAGCTGGTTTAAAAATGAGCAAAACGTGACTGTAGATGCACAGTTGAGTAGTAAATAAGCAAAACACCAGAAAAATACAAAGGACCCTTAAAGGTGACTGTATTCCTACAGGAATTTATAATGATACTTCTTTTGAGGGATTTGAATGGAGAGCGTTTGATTAATCCTCAAGTGTGAGTTTGTGAAGTTGCCTACAGTGGTAGTCTTTACACATGAAGCTTATGACCATACTATGTTACAACTATTATGATGTTAAAATATCTTCACGCTAATCCCTTTCTAAATGGCTTATTAGTGCGCGGCTTATTTCCATTTGACTTGTTCATTCACATTACACATATCTCATGACAGGTAGTTATTCACAAGCATTGTTCTGAAAACCCATCTAGCTTCAGAGACATGCCTTCATGGTTTGTTTCTATTGTCAGCCAACACATTGTTTTCGGATTGATCAGAGCTCAAAGAACAGAGCTGGATTATAACGCTTTGGTGACCGATCTGATTCAAGGGAGATACCGGGAGTGAAAAGAATGATCAGAAGTTTAAATACAGCTTTGTAGAACCACGGCGGCGTTACAAACTCGACAGCACAGTACTAAAAGAGCTCCTTCACATGCATCGATAAGAAAAGCTACTGAAGGCTACGTACAATCAAACTTTTGTCAACTAATCTGTCCCAGAGTGTTTTCCTCGACATTCATGGGAATCCTGGAAATGTGTGAGTGATTTCAAAGTGCAGTAGGTGACCGTTGAGCCTGGAGAAAGCTCTGCAGTGACATATTTGGATCATCACCAATATGCCACATGTACAGTGAGACGTAGAACACAAACATCCCTGAGCTGTTTAGCCTACTAAAAGAAAAAAAACAGCATTACACAACAGCGAGGCAGCCACTGACTCTGCATTTTGCATTTTACAATAGTTATGAAACTATAAGGGAAAAAACCCCGAGGAAACAGGTGTGAAAAGACAAGTCAAATCTCGTTAGACGATTTAATATGAAAGGAAAAGTTCTGACTAGCCGAAGAGCTTGACAGCAGTTAACAAGTTAATGATCATCGCCGTTATGTTTGGGACATCCCAACACCTAGATTAAAAGTTATGACGACAAATAGGTTGTGTTGACCCTTCCGTTTGTCAACCTGTTGGTTTGCCACCTGTATAGGTAGCAAACACTGACTAAAATGAGTTAGCAAAACAGGTACAGTTAGCCTACCGTAACGACAGCAACCATTATTATTACCTTAAGTCAGTAGGCTAACTAACACGGGTCTAGCTTAACTACAGCTATACCGGCGTAACTGTAACGTTACCTGACAGCTCACTCTTCCTTGGCTACCTTAAGTCACAGCGTTACTAAGCAGAGCAGCTAGCTAACAGTTAGCCACAGAGTCAAGATTGAAGAAGTGCTGCTAGTGTTAGCTTTTTACTCACGACACACGAGTTTACTAACGCCAGGTACTTTGCCTTGAACCAACTTTACTTATATTTGAATGTTACTCACCATTCGCATATGCCTGTCCTGCCCCCGTCCCGTTCTGAGAGTTAAACCCCGCAGTTGACATCTTGAAATAGACACCAGGATCTAATTTAGAGGCTGCTTGGTTGGCGAATAGCTAGCTACGTCTTTAGCTCGCTAACTAGCTGGAAGTCGCGGGTTTAAACCTGTGGCTCTGACGATGTGGCGTTAAGTCAACGCGGCGTCTGTGGTGACGTCTCTTAATGTCTTTAAAAAAGTTAACTAACTGACTTGTTGGCGATCACAGGGCCATGGCTATTACCGAAACCCCGTTCAACTACCTACGGGTGAGTAACGATAGGCCTAGTCAGAGTAATCGTGTGAGACTTCTCCTCTTTCACCGGAAGTTGGGATCACCCAGCAGGATCAACGTAAAAATCGTCGGGCATGCGCAGTGTGTACACGTGGCATTTCCTCCAGTGCTCTGGTTTTCCCACTCGACTGGAAACAAGAGGAGCGAGTACACTCTCCGATTTTAGTCACAGGCGCTGTCTTTATTAAACATTTGCTCATTAAAAATAAAGTAAAACACCTGCCAATCTGTCCGTGTACATTTTAAACAATCACCAGAATAACTGTCACTCACATTAAAGGTGCCTTTAAGTGATAAGGTTTTTTCACACATAGCAAATGCTACAATCTAACAAGATGTGAGCTATCGTTTCTGTGGTTGGTCGTTTCTTTCGATTTATCAACCATTCACAGTTAGCTAGCTAAAATAAAAAATGTGTATCAATAATTCCAGTGGAATATGTGCGTGGATATTGTCAAAATTAAGAGTAACATTCGATGATCCGCTTATTCCAGGTCTCCTGTCGGAAACCTGACTGTGAAACATAAACAGGAAGCGGCTGGGCAGAGTTTGGGGAGTTGTTGGACAGCCATTGCAGTGTCGTGGCTCAGTAACAAAACACGAAAAAGGAGAGAGGAAGACCTGGTGTACCGCAGGCTCTCTTTTTTTCGACCAGGAGACCGAATTTACATGACTATAAGAGCTAACACATTCGGCAAATTACTCTACTCCTAAATAACGGGTAAGTTTTCAGACACATTTCCTCCACGATGGTTGGAAAACAGTCGGTTTATGTCACCGTTCGGCATCTTACCCCGGCTCAACCGATGCTACGTTAGCATTGCTAACACCAAGTTGGCTAACTCGCGTATTATTTCAGAACCTGGAGCTGGATGTGAACTGAATTCGTATTTGTTCTCTCAGTTATATTTATTAGTGAGAGGGAAATACTCCCACGATTACCATTATGCGGTGTTAGTACTATATCGATGAAGTATTGCTCAGGCTAACTGCTGATTAGCTAACGTAGCTCTTCGATGCAACGTCGCCTCTAAGAGACTATGACACGTAGCTAGTGGCTTCCTGCTAGCCAGCTAACGAGCCGGCCTCACCCAAGGTTTATAAAAAAAAATGCATACATGTATCCTATATGTATATAACTTTGACATGACTTGTTTTTGTGATATTGGGGCATTTTGTGGTTTATTTGCCGGCGCCGAACTTGTCGGAACAATCATTCACGTAGCCACGTTAGCCATAAAGGTAAATGTGAGCTAACTTCGCTGCTACGTTGACAGAGGTTGTGAGCTGGACTTCCTTTGACAGCCGAGTCAAACCGCATCCAGTGAGTTTCACTGTATTAAAGATTCACAGTCTTGTGACACGCGGTTTGATTCACAAGATCTGCCTGAAAGATTACAGTATATGGGAATTGATATGGCTCTATCCTCAAGGGAAAACGCGTCTTGGTATTACCGATCATCTTCTTTTGAGAACTGAATCACATTTCTAAATTAACACTGAGATGTTTGCATAAGTAACACATTTTCAAGTCGTCCTTGTTATCTAAGTTTGAGGAACCATTTCCAGTTGTTTGTCAGACAATTAAGGATTAATTTAGAGTGTGGATAGTAATGAGGGAAAACTGTCCAAAGATGTAGATTATGTAGGTTATGGATGATGTAGGTTATTTTTGAGAAAGTACACTCCTGTTCAGTCTTAAACAATCCTGTGCTGAAAGTGTTCATTTGAAATAATGGTCATTAACCATTGACAGTGGTGAGTTTAGCTCTAGTCAAATTCCTCCCTTGCACCCTCAGTGATCACTTGGCAACCATTTTTTTTTGTATCAGTCACTTTAATGCGGTTAGTCATGCTTGTTGATGAGTTTACACAGTTAAACCATGTCAACATCGACCACAGATCCATTAAAACAACTGAAGGCTGCCTCAGGTAAAAACTTTGTCATTGCCACATGCTTTGAATTTTATAACCCGCATGTATATTGCATTGGTCTTATATGAGCCGATATTTGTCGGTGGTTGTTATCAGTTACTGTCATATTGTTTCACATTGACAGCTGCATCACGCCACACGTGGTAGCGTCAGTATGTAATGACCGCCCACAGTGTCGTAGCAGCCAATAGGGGTGGGCGTGGGAGCATATGGGACTAAAGTGTATCAGCGGATGACATGTACTTCAGCTGTATTTGCGTGGTCCTGAACTTTGGCTGCCTTATACTTTAGCCCTGAAGTTGTTTGCATGTTACGTAACTACGGCTAGAGGTCAGCACCAGTTTGCCAGTTTTCCTCTGTAACTGTCATAGAGAGTGTGTGTCTAATATAGCAAACATAACCACGTTTGCTACATTATGGGGCAAGAATTTTGATGTAATTAAAAGCTTCTGCTTTGGTTACAGAGAGAGGAAGTTTCGGTTTTCTTAGATTTTCATGACACGTGCTGAAACATTTGATCACGCCACTTAAGAGAGGGGAAAAAGAAGTCTGTGTGTACTAGAATAACAAATGAACAGCTCTTGAGTTTATCTTACGCTGAAGCAACAAGTTGTTGCGTATAGTAAGTCAAAGAGCTGTTTGATTTCACACAGCTCCAGCAGGTCCTATCTCACATCCATTTTGTTTTGATTGAAATGCAGTCTGGTTAGCTTGTCACAAAAGGCTAAGACTAGTCCTCATTTACAAGGCCCATGCAGATGGGTTTCTCTTGAACAACACACTCGTGTTGCCTGTGGAGGAGCTGTCAGATGGTATGCGATCAGTCGCTGAATCTCCTGTCTTTCTGTCCAAAGACTCTACTAGAACAAGCTTATCATTGGCTGTAGAAAGCCAGCCATTGTTCTTATCACTAGTTGCCACTATCTGCGTGATAGGTTAAGACAGACTGCATTCATAGAAGTGAGTGCCTCAGGTTTGAGGTGAGAGGTGCTGATTGGTTCCTATTGGTCTTATGATTAATTAAGTGAATACTAAGCCATCAAATGTGTACAAGCATTTGCCAGTTTATCTTTATAGTTATGCTCTTCCCAAGAGTTTGAATCTCAGTATTTTATTTATTACATAACTTTCACTATTTCCTGCTGTCCAGTGCTTTGAGTATGTGAACAGCTGAGAACAGTAATAATTTCAAACAGCTTGCAGAATTTTCAGTTGTGTCATGTTAGTTATTGAGACGAGTCTTTCTTTTTACGCTAGGGATGAAGGATCCTGTAATAGTCAAGTAAAAAATGTGCAATATTTTATGTGGATGTCCAAATAGTCTCAATGATGTATGTAAAACTGAAGTCGCCCAACCCCTTGTGACATCCGGACATTTTGTCACTGATGCCTGGTACTGGCAAAAGCTGGCATATGCCGGTGATGTAAACCGGCGTAAAGTGGCCTGAGCAAGGTGAAGCTGTGCATTTCAAATACAGCTCTGTGTATAAAAAGGTATTGTAAACTCAAACACTAATTTAATAAAATGGTGTAACATATTATATCGTTTTAAATAATACGTCATATTTTTTATTTTATTTTTATATTCATATAGGGATAACAGCAGTATTTAGACATTTTGATATAATGATGTCATACTATTGCACAACAACATGTACAGCTGAAAGTGAAAGTAACATTGCTACTGGCTAGTGTGGATGGAGTCCATTCCTAAAAGGAAGAGACTTCCGGAGTGTGGAAGTGGTTTGTTTACATTACAAAAGATCGTATGTGCAATAACCCACAGCAGTTTGGAAGAAATACCAGAAGACAGTAACAGCAAAAGGGGCAAATACAACAAACTTGTTTGACCACTTTAAGCGGAAGCACTGAATATAATGATCATGTTGACTGTGTTATAGACTGTTAATTATTTGTTTACTAGAAGGGAAGAATGGAGCGAAAGCTTTGAATGGAATGCAAATATGTAGGCAAGAAGGCGCATGACCGCCACAGAGGTTTTAACCATGCTTCAGAGCCTTGATGATGCTGAGTCTGGGTGGAGCAGGTTTGGATTGCTATGTCACTTGAAAGTTCTTCCCGCACTGTAGTTCTTCTTTGTTTCAAACTGTGTCGATGTACAAGTTAAATGATGGCGCCAGTGCCAGAAAAACAGCAGCAGGAGAACTCAGATTTCTCGATCAATATACTATGCAACAAGGACTTGTATTTCTTCCATTGGTAACATATAACATTGTAAAAAAAAAAGTGGCTAATTTCTCTTTAAAGTGGCTGTCCAAATCCCTGAAGTTACTGATAAATACTCAGTGGGAAAGTAATAGCAAAAGGGACAAACATGGGGCGACTTGTTGTATCAGGATACTTTGTTGCGTATGTATGATAGTGATGGATGTTGGCGGCAAAATAACACGCCAGCTCTTTTGTTTGTCTTGTGTGCACTCATGTCTTCTAATCTGTCCTTTTTTTCCCCCCTTGTTTGTTTTTTCTCAGGATTCAACGGCTCCGGATATGTCAGGCCTTTTAAATTGGCTTTATAGCAGTTTCAGTGGTGTACTACAGTTCTTAGGTGAGTACTCCTGATCAAATACAGACACACACACACACACTCAGTAATTCTGTGTTACTGCAAACAGTTTTAGTAATTTAAGTAAAAGAAAAAAACAGGGTGAACAGATTATAGTTGTTTGTGAGTAAACACTAAAAAAACGTGGAGTATCACGTACAGTTATAATGGTGAAGCAGGAAACAACCTACTAAAAATAGAAATCTACCTGCCTCCTCCAGTTACAGTTACATTGTCATTTCGTGGGAAACACTTGAGCACTCAAGTGGTTCCCGAAAACCAACCGCAGGCCGCTATATTTTAAATTGTGTCTTAAATTGAGAGAGGAATGTGTTGCACATGTTGTCTGCCACTAAACATGGTAAATAGAAAGCTCACAGCAATGGTGAACCGCCCCAAAAATCCTAATAGGAGCACCCTTGTTATGTAACATAGTTGGTCATTTGAGAGGGGATTTAGTATAGCGTGATTGACTTGTTACGACTGCTGGTCTGTCTCACACCTCAGGCCTGAAGTGTTAAGTAAAAGGCTTAGGCTGATGTGCACAGTAGTGATCTTTGTTGTGGTAGAAGTTGATAGGAAGAAGCAGGGTTTCTTTACAGGTGTTGGTTTACGCCGTGCACGACAGACACAAATCTGAAACACAAACACCCAGACAGTATCAGCAGGCACCACTCCTTAACTGCTCCTCCACACTACAGGATGTCATGCAAGTAGACATTCTCAGCAAAAGCCCCATGTCAGGCAAAACACATGAGTTTATGTGGTCAGTGTAGTAAGACCAGTAGTATGAATCACTACCATCGCTAGCGACCAAAGCTTGAAACGTACCTTTATAACTCCTCGGTTAGAGCACTTACACAGGCTGGCTTGTGGGGTTGATTCCCATCGGGGGCACACATGCTAGCTATATTTATCTAAAGTGGCTCAGCTGAAGGCATCCAACATATAGGCCTGCTGACATTAAGGAACTAAATTGTTTTAGTAAATAAAATCTACTCCCTACTGTGCATTTACAAGCAATGTTTCTGCTGAAGTCTGCACGCTAACTATCACATAATTGTATTTAATTAGTGACCGTTGACTTAAGATGACTCTTTAATATTGGATTTCATTTGGTGCTGTGTTTTTGCACTTTAATGCAGCGGAATTCATTGCAGTGGGTTTTCACATACAATTTATATTTCTGTTTCTGGGTGAAATATTGTCAGAGCTCATAAATACAACCTAAGTCAGAGGTGATTGGATCATCTACAGACAATTGCACAACCTGAACAATGTGAACATAAAAGGCACACAAAGGAAATGTCTCCCAGAAATGTGACAAATTTTCACCCCAGTTTTTTTAAAAATGTGTTTGTGATCGATATGTTGATCTGGAAAACCCCTTCATGTGTTACTAGCTGCTCTTCTCCCTGAAGAGCTCTGTTGTAGTTTCTGTGTTTGGTGCTGATCCCATGAAGCGGTCGTTCCTGTTCTCCCTGTCAGACAGGTAGCATAGTGCTGTTGGGAGTAATAGTGACGTCTAGTAGAGCTGACTCAGTCAGAAATTTCACAAACCCACTGGGTATCACTGCGCTGACTCAGAGTGGTAAACACAAAGCCTTGTATTCTTGTCAGGAGAGTTAAGGAGCAACCTCAGTTTCACCCTTTGTCCTGTATTCAGTTAGTCGGTACACCCATGTGAGAGAATTAACAATAATCTTGTCAGTTTGCTTCAACTTAATACAGCACTACCTTCAAACTATGGTGTGTGACCTCCCTCAAGTGGTACATGGAGGAATCTCTCCATATAAATATTTTTTGAAAATGTAATTAATTTAAAACCATAATATACTATCAAAATACTACAACATTTCTTGAATGTAAAATAAACTATGAGATCACTGGAATGTAACTTAAAATGCATCTTACATTTCCTGTAATATTTAGTTTCAGTATCACCCTGCCATGTGGTCACATTCATGAACCTAGCACAAGCATACATCCTTGATTCATTGAGCTAAAGTATGGTATGGTATATAGTTCAAGAACGCTGCAATCATGGCTCCCAACATGAAATATTAGGAACAGGAGTGTGGATCAGGAGTCTTCCTAGCTCTGGCTCTTGCATGAACTGTGTTGTTGAATAGGGTTGTCCTATGCTACTGTTGGTCATAACAGTGGTACTAACATTTTCTGTGGTGGGATGTGATTTGAGAAACACTGCAACCGGGAATATTAACGTTCATAATGTCAAGTAGAGCTTGGAGATGGGTCAAATAAATAGATGGACAGCCACCTGTGAATTAAATAGACTTTTAAATTCAAATTCTTAAGCCATGACAGACCTTCTGTACCATCTGACCGATCACTGGAGTCACCGCATCTGGTTACATTTTCTAATGTGTGAAATTTCCAAAGACTAAGCATCGTGTCATATGATGCAGTCTGTCTAAAGAAGGAGGATTTACTTCCCAGGTTTGTGTTCTGAAATGCCTCTGGCTCTGTTTCAGGACTGTACAAGAAATCCGGCAAGTTAGTGTTTCTTGGCTTGGACAATGCTGGCAAAACAACGCTACTGCACATGCTCAAAGATGACAGATTGGGACAGCATGTGCCAACTTTACATCCAAGTGAGTTGGTGCTACTCACTCGCACACATACATGCACATCCACACATGCTCAATCAGTAATGTGCTGAAAGCCATCCATGCAAAAATTAATTATTCACAGCTATTTATGTTCGCTATTTTTAACCAAACCACTGCTGAATTTTTGATTTTTTTGGTTTGTTTTTTTTTTCAGCTATTTTTCAGCTGATTTTTGAGCTGCCTGACTTCTCAGATTTGTTCATGATCATGTTCTTTCTTTCTCCAGCCTCAGAAGAGCTGACGATTGCTGGCATGACTTTCACCACCTTTGACCTTGGAGGCCACGCACAAGGTATGTTTCGTGTACGCTGATGTTTGGTGTTTGTGAAGCTCTGGTACTGCTTTTCATCGTCAATATGAACTGTAAATAAAATGATCCGAATATGAGCTGCTTTCCTCAAGGAGACGTACCTGATCTCCATGTGGGAAAAATGCAGCATGCAGTTTGTGCAGCCCACGAAAATTCTCTCCAGCTAACTCCTAAATTCCACCTGACACGGCCCTGTGACATCATGACTGCAGTGCTGTTGTGGTCCGTTCTCCACGCAGCTACATATCCCACCAGGAGCGCTTCAGAAACGGAGCATTTTGTTTGTCAGACTTTGGAAGCTGGTGGAATTTAGATGTAATACTCGTGATAGCATAAGGCTAATAGAATCCGTAGACCCGGTACTGTCAGTGAATGTAAAATGTGCCTACCATAACCAGACAGACCAGAATGTAAATCTCTCATGTTTATTTTGCTTTGTTTGTTTGTGTCTTTTCACACAGCCCGCAGAGTGTGGAAAAACTACCTCCCTGCCATCAATGGCATTGTCTTCCTTGTGGATTGTGCAGACCACACCAGATTGGGAGAATCAAAAGCAGAACTTGATGTAAGTGCCTGCTATCTATTAGGTCCGAGTTAAGCCGTGTGTTTGACAGCAAATCCGCTTTTGAAAAACTCAAACTTTTCTGGTGTTTGACACCAGCAAAGTTGAGATAGTGGTAGGATAGTCTGAGAGCTTATACGTTTCATTAGCTGTTTACTCATTAAGCAAAAGAAGAGATAGAAATAATTAATTCAAACCCATTTTAAGGGTAAAAAGTTTAAAACATTTATAACAGACAGTTCTTTAGACAAAGAGCAAGGTACAAATTTCTGCTCTCACAATAGCTCATGATATACAACGCCCTGTTTAATGGCAGAACATTACAGTTTTATGATGTGTAACGTGGTGGTATGAGAGTAAACATTTTCTTTATCCCTTTTAGGGATATAATCTAAAGTAATACCTACCACATAGTAATACCCAGTCTACCTTCCCAGGCATTAATGACAGATGAGACCATCGGAAATGTACCTATCCTGATTCTGGGCAACAAGATCGACAGACCAGAGGCCATCAGTGAGGAGAAGCTGAGGGAAATTTTTGGATTGTATGGACAGACGACAGGCAAGGTGAGTAGACACAGCACTTATAATAAATAACATCAATATAAATATAAACCCCCCCCCCCACTTTCTAGACTGGTTTGGCCAAGCGAAGATGAGTTCCCACTCCAATACACTGATATTGAAAAGTAATTCAGTTGTGGTGTCAAAGCAGACTCCCTGCAGTTGTGGTGAAATAAAATACTGCTGGCTGGTCCATTTGTCAGCATTAAAACATGTACCAAACATCAAGTTTAAGTTTGTTAGGTAAAGACTTGCAGAGGAGCTCCCTTCATTACCTGTTTGCCAACGTGACACAACCCGTTGTACCTATTTATATATATATATATTTATATGTACCTATTTGTGCTGCAAGAGTTTCTGTTTTTACACATCCTGAATGAAGGCCCAGGTTGAAGTGGACATGACATTGTGCGGTACTTAAGGTTGTGTTTTTTTTTGTTGTCCTGAGGACGGAATGAATCTATTTTCACAAGAAAGTCGATTTAGTGCCTTTTTTTTCCTGCTTTTCTCTCAGGGTAACATTCCCATGAAGGAGCTGAACACGAGACCACTGGAGGTGTTCATGTGCAGTGTGTTGAAGAGGCAGGGCTATGGCGAGGGTTTCCGTTGGCTCTCTCAGTACATCGATTAAAGCAGCCATGCCCCATAACACACCTACACCACCACCACCACCACCACCACCACCATCGGGAGGGGGCGCTAAACCCAGCCACTCAAGACGCCCAACCGTTACCACCAGTACCATCATACTCAGCCCCATGTTTGGTTAAACAAGTCTGCCTCCACCTTCAGAGAAACCAGTACAACCTGATCCCAATAGACTTTTATTGGTCGAACATTTGGTTCTGCACTTACAGAATTCATACCTGTCTGCGCACACACACACACACACACACAGACTCACACGTTTCCATCTGTCTTTTTCTAAGAGAGTAACATAGCATTGGTTCCACAGCAAAGGATGTTCAAATTCAAACGAATGAATCTTTTCTATATTGTGTCTGTCGTTTGCTGCCCTCTCCCCCCTCCCTTCCTGCCATCTGTTGAGTGTGATGATAGATGCATTATAACTGTAAATCTGTATATGATTCCATTGGTATATCAACAATCCCTGATGCCTCTTTCCCCTCTTCAACTCATTTTGAGCATTGAGAAAGAGCACCATAGTTGTATACATTGCAGTACACTTTTTTAACAGTAAAGACATTCATTCCACATTCTATTTAATCAACGCGTTTTGGTTTGTCCTGTTTTTTTTTTTCTTGTTTCTTTTTTTTTCTTTTACATTTCAGTAAATAAAATGTGTGGCCACGTATACAGCCCGCACTATAGATGCATGGCTGTTTCACCCGTTTATTAAAATTTATCTTAGTGTATCAGGAATTAAATCAATTTCTTTAGGTTACTTGGAAATTAAAATACTTTTGTTCCAGACTTCTATCTCATGGGCACACAGTAGCATTGAATAGATCCAAGTAGTCTATGGGCTCCCCTTTTTAAAACAGAAGCATGGGGTGGTAGTATAGCAGATGGGAGAAGATTTTTTAATAGAAAATAATACTGGCTATAACCCAGGCAAGGTTTGAAATCGTGTAGCTGACACAATGGTCAGTTGACGCAAAGAAAACTATTTAAGTTAATGAAACTTCGGGATAAATAACTTGATAATAACATGCAGTAAGCGATGAAGGGATGAATAAACAGATGGTTGTAACATCTAGGAAAAGTCAATATTAGAAGTCCATCCTACCAATGTATCTTCCAGCGCAGACCTCTTTACAGGTTGAATCTAGACCAAGCGTAGACAACAGGAGACAGTCCTACAGCAGGAACAGGTAGATAGGCCTAAAGCCTCTAAGAAAGGGACCATATATATACATATATATGAAATGTACACCAACATCGTACATGGATTTTGAATTTAAGTGGTATCCTTTAATCTATGTGCATTACCAGAAACTATTATGCATGCCTTGTTCTTTTGATTTTTTTTTTTTTAATGACCATTATTCCAGAGAGTACAACAAGAGGGAAAAAGATGCCAAAATTTACAATGAGAGCTGATTGTCATGGTTTTTTTTTTTTTTTTGGTTTGGTTTTTTTTTTTAACGGAAACAATGGAATTGCGCTTAATACACATTTTTTCTGTCCCTATCCCTTTGTGTCTCTTTCATTCCCTCATGACTACGTGATGAGCTGTTCCAACGAGGGTGGGACTCGCTGTTGTTTGCATCATAAAAAAAATGTAATAAATGTTTTCAATGAATAACAGGCTTTAACAATGGTCCACAATGCAGACTGATTTTTATTTATTTTGTGACATTTCTTTGGTCAGATCAGCTATTGAAGAAGTATTTAGTTCATTTACTTAAGTAAAAGCACCAGTACGACGGTATAGAAATACTACACTGCAAGTCCTGCATTCAAAATCCCCACTTAAATAGAGGTATCAGGATAAATACACAGTTTGGTAGTTAAGTGCAGTGGTTTCAAGGGGTGGGCCGCCTCCAGTGCATCACAGAATAACCTCTAAAGGCTTCAAACTTTTCCAGTCTCTCAAATTTAACAATTTGGGAGATTGGGAGATTGCTTTTTAATGGAGCTTGTAACAACTAATGGACATCTGAAACGTAACAAGGAGCCGCAATTATACACTGCTTCTTTTGTACGGGGTTACAAGCCGAATAGGTTGGAAACCACCACTGGTTTAATATTTAATAATGCACTGCGTATTGTATGATTATCATACATTAATGTAAAATCTTCATCTAAAACATAACAACAGCTATCATAAATGTAGTATCTGGAATACGTCCTTCCAAAATATAGCGAATAAAGTAGCATTAAATGAAAATGCTCCAATGAATACCTCAAAACTGTAAACAAGTGTAGTACTTGTGTAGTACTAGTGTAGTTTATAGTGTAGTACTTGAGTAAATGCAGTTAGTCGCTTTGTACCACTGATCTGATCTGAATCTGACCATCTGATTCTCTTGTTCTGACGGTTATAGCTGAATATCCACATTAGACAGTTTGCATGTGGAGCAGGATTTTACAGCAATGATTACTTGTGGGAATGGATATTGGCATCATATAATTTATCGTCAGTACAATCACTGTATTAGGAGACCACTGGGTGGCGCACATAACATAGAATCATGTATTAACTAGGAGTACTATACAATGTATCTTTATTCTTCAAAAAGATGGCAGTAAATCATACTCAGCATGAGTGACAATAAAGGAGTTCTTTAGAACACTGGAACAACACTGTGAACAGATGACATGAGTTTTACATTCAGTACAGGTGTACCACTGTCTTAAAGTAATGCAGTAATGCAACAAACACAGTAATGGAACTGTTTGGTCAGCTGGTGTCACTGTTTGTCTTGTCAAGATTTCCTTTTCGAGTCACAAAACTTATGAAAGCAATAATATTTTACAGCCACTATCCGCACTTGAATGTTAGAGGTTACTTGAATCCACCACAAGGAGATAAATCGACCCTGCTACCAGCTGGAGATTTACATAACTCTAACTTATGAAGTCTGCAAAATATATTCACCACAATGGATTGCCTCACAAGCACATTTGAAGCCTCTCCAGGTCGATTTTCATACAGTACTGAAATGAACAAAAACAATGGAAAGATACGATAGGTCCATAACCTGCGATGAAAAATGTTTCAGTAGTGTGTATGTGATTCATTAATAATTGATTAAATGGTAAAAATTGATGTGTCTTGTTCACAAGCCCTCTTATAGCTTTAGTCTTTCTCATGAAGACTGTATTTATAGTCTATAGTTCATCCACAGAGTCCATGTCTTTCCCATCACAGCACTCTCCAGTCAGGATATCAGCAATGCAGACTCCCACAGCTATCAGCGGGGAGAAGACAGCCAGGACAACAGCCAGCAGCACATACCCACACGCCCCACAGTGATGTTTCTTTCTCTGAGCTGCTCCTGCATCTTTTTCCCCGTCTCCTGGGGCTCCGGATTTGGGCTGAGTTCCAAGACATTGGTGGTGGGTGTCGGAAATGGATTGTGACCCCTGTAGCCTTCCTGGCTGAAGCACAGTCTGGATAGGCTTCATATTATCTGTGCGGCTGAAGAAAATGTTGTTGTTCAGTAGGCTCCATGGGTCTGGGGGGACTGTGGAACTTTGAGCACCCAAGCAAGATCTCCCTGGTCTCAGAGTCTGGAGGTGTCCCGGAGCAGGCTAGATGGGTTCTGCTCCCAGTACGAGTGAAGACTCATTTGGCATGATGCAGGAGGAGGAGTCTCAGTTGGATTGCTGTGATAGGAAAATTATATAAGTGAGAGCCATTAAAATGCCATAATTTGAAATATAATGAATATAAATGAGAACAAATTAAACTTCAAAGTAACAAACAGAAAGCAGCTGCACACATAGATTAATATATGTAGACAGGTAATAATTATATACTAGAACTTAAAATATTATTAAACTGATGAAGGAAGCAGTGTTGTCACACCAGAGAGGGTGATTTTCCATTCCCCATAACTTTGCCTCCCGTGTTCTCACTTCCAATCAGCATTCAATACACCTCAACCAGGCCACAACAATACACAAGACATTTACAAGAACCGGTCAGACATCAGCTTATCCATTCAGAGGGAACTGCTGTCTGATATTTCTTCCTAAAATGTACTTTATTAAAAATAAAAAATGCTTAATAGCCTTCAACTGCATTGAGGTGTGCGTCTTTTATACTCGTAGTCATTTGGTCAGAGTTCATGAAAGGAATTGAAAGGTTTCTTTGGAGGTCTTTATATGTGCAACCCGCTCTTGCAACTTGAGCTCTAAGGACGGAGATGAAGAATTTAGTGATGTATTAAATGGTTCAGGCTTGTGAAAAGACGTGATTAGCATTTTCGAAACCTTTTGCTCATTCTTAGGATTGTTACAGCAACTAACAATGACTCAATGCTCAAATACAACAACGTGTCCAGTGTTGAAATGAGTGAAAAATGAAATCACTCTTACACGTCACAACCAAACTAATTTTTCATGACAGAGAAGGGAGATTTTATCATGATCAATATGCAGATATTAAATGAAACAGTACTCAAAACAGTAAAGACTGGTTTATCATTAAGTCTAGCCCTTTTCTGTAAAAAAAAAAAAAAAAAACACACACACTTCTCTGATCACATGCTTGAGGAAGTTGTCATGGGAACTTTGATATCATCTTCAAACTTGATTTTGACCTCAAAACATCAACAAATCATTATTTTGTCTCTCTGAAGCTCTTTTTGATTAAATGTAGGAAGTATTTATTATAACAATAGTTAATTTCAACACTGTGGCCTAAAACTTTTTTTTGACTTGTTCTGGTTTATTTTATGGTTTTATGTTCCTTCCATAAGCAAGACAGAAAGTGAAAGAAATATATAAAAATGTCACAGGTTCACACAGGAGGTGTCACAGGAGGTGGAAGAGGCAGGACTGCCAAGATGGCAGCAGCCAGAGCCACCACACTCTGAGTTTCACAACGGCTCAGAAACCTGTGGGTGACGTCACAGATACCACGTCCATATTTATACTATCTATGCTTTCTATGCAATGTTGCTTTAACAGAGAAAAATGTCTCAGGGAGAGCAGCTGAGGAGGGGCCTGTCTCCCAATATTTATATTAGGTATTTCTATCTAATAGCATAATAATCATAATAATAGATGAAAGGTCAGAGGATCACCAAAATGATCACAATTCATCCTGAGGGGGATTTTAACATGTGTACAGATTTCATGGAAATCCACCCATGAATGGATGAAATTTTACCTAAATCCGTCCGATATTTCATTCCGGACCACTAACCCAGACAGGCTGACAGAGCCATGCTACCAGCACGGCTAAAGATCGTTCCTAGAAATGCGAGTAAGTGGAAATCCAGATCAATACCTTTATTTATGGTATTTGAACCTGACGTAAAGAATTTTTCCCCCGGGAGCTGAAGCCCTCACACTCTTTCAATTTATTGGCTGAATGTTGCAAGCACAGCTATATTCATTCTTATAAATCAGACGAATATATGATTTGAAATTAATAACCTTGAAACGAAAAAGAAAATTCAGTCAAAGGATATTTTAACATATGAGACTCATTGGCTTTGTACTCACTTTAGGTTCACTCTGAGGGCACAAGTTACTGATTGAAGTATATTAAACACTGGCAACTCTCACTCATCAAACTTATTGAGCACTTATTTTCATTATAGGTTTTTAAGACAAATGTTTAATATTTCAACTGAGAGATGGAGGCAAAATCTTTATGTAAAAACACATCTTTAAATCTTTCAGCAGAGATCAGTATCCTCCATTACAGTCAAGACAATTTAGACTAGAATCATCTTATTTTGAAAGCATAATAACTATTATTTTGGTGAAGGATTTGTCTGGACATGTGTGGACATGTCCAGTTGCAGTATTTTCAATCTGATTATTCTGGCGTTTTGCAACTTTTCTTCCCTTCTCTTTAAGTTTCATAAGATAAACTTATTTTTGGTTACAACTCATTTGTGACCCCCCCCCCCCCCCTTCCTTTGTCCGGCCTTGAGTTGGTATCAAAGAATGAGAGGAACCTCATTACACACAAACAGAGATGATATGATAAACACTTTTATTGTTTGTGACCTTCTGATAAAAAAAAACAAAAAAAACAAACAA
This sequence comes from Protonibea diacanthus, assembly GCA_028641955.1. Taxonomy (NCBI): domain Eukaryota; kingdom Metazoa; phylum Chordata; class Actinopteri; family Sciaenidae; genus Protonibea; species Protonibea diacanthus. The sequence continues at coordinate 16,512,764 of CM053990.1, forward strand.
GAAAAACAAAAACAAATTGGATCAGATAAATTGGGAATAACGTCAGAGACAAAGCATGGAATTTTCCGTCTGAATTCCTTGTCACTGAGAAACTAGTCATCTACTCTGGGCATGTAAACAGCCATGCTCACAGTATCCGACAACAAACAAAATTACATAAACATAACTGTACATGAAAAACGAGGAAATTACAAACAGAAACTACACTAGAAATTAAAAACAGCAGCTACGTTAGAAAATCATATTCCGCCCACAGATCCCACGAAGCCCTCTGAGAAAGCAGCTATCTACCTATCATTATCAAAATACCAATTAGCAGTTATAACAGTGTAAATTGTCCTGGCAGGTGCAACAAACTCAACAGAGGGTGAGGGAGAATTAAGTGCAGCATGTTAAGTGGCATAAAATCCCGAGAAGAGGACTAATCAGGCAACATGTATGAAAAGAAATGTGAAAACTACAACTCCCTGCTAAATGTAGTGGAGTAAGGAGTGCAGTATCTGCCACTGAAATGTAGTGGATACAGGATAAAGTAACTTGTTTTGTCTGTGGAACATTTGCTTTTTGAATGTGAGTTTTTTTGGAGAGACTTTCATGACTGGCTCTCAGATGTCCGCCTGCTCATTCCTTTCTGAGGTGAAATTTATATTATATTCTGAGTCTCTAAATTGTAGGCAGGATTTTTGCTTAAAAAGGTAACTTTTTAAAATCGCTTATCAAAATGTTTTTCTGATTGAGTAATAAAACTTTAATTCATTTGTGGTCATCCTGTCCCTCTATCTCTCCCTGCTCTATTTATCCCCTTCCTACTCATGTTCTCTTATATTCTTCCCTTCTTCCTCTATGTCTCTTTCACCTTCTCATAATCAACAGTCTGGTAAACACGGTAACAAACATATACACACAAACACACACACACACACACACACACACACACACACACCCACACACACTCTGCAAAAACACTGGAAGCTATTTATAGTAGGAAACAGAGGGGAAAGGTACACAGGCCATGGAGATGTGTCCTTCACCACTGCAGTGAACAACGCTGTCTGCCAAACTCACACACACACACACACACACACATACACACACAATTACGCGCACACTCAACATGGACATGCAGGGACCTCAATTAGTGTAATATAGTGTACAGAGTAACATAGCAGCATACATACAACAAATGTTAACGCTAAAGACACATGCACACATGTACCACACGCAGGAAAGCTTTTACGCATGCACACAGAGAAAATAAAGGTCTCTCTATTGCTTTTATTTCCCCACAAGTTAGTGATGACTTTAAATATAAAAGTAGTCCACAAAAGAGTAAAAGAAAGAGTGGTTTTCAATGTTACCATCATGAGAATGTGAACATCAAAATGTGTCCCAAGTAGCTCACTTTCTATGGTCTTTAATTGCTAACACAGGAATGGAAGGTCACTGTTTTGTTACTATTGTTGGTGTTCATTTCATATCCAGTTGTAAACTAAGCAGTTTTTGTGAAAAAGAAATCTTGACCTTGAATCTCTACCACTGTGTGCCAGTGTGTAAAGATATATTAATGTTAGTTGCATTAACTTTACTATATTTTTAACAGCATCAACAGCATAAAAATATTTTGGATTTTTGTAAATTTTGAACATGGAACATATCAGTTACATATAGACTCCACTGCTCATTGCACTTGTCTTTTTTGTACTTTTAGTAGGAATATCTATGACAAAACTCTATAAGCTGTAAGCCTCTACACTAATGCAATAGTTAGATAGATTTAGTTTTGCATTTATTGGAAGTTAAAGCAGATGGTTCTGTGGTCATGTCATACCACCAGAGGGCAGTATAGGCAGGTGCAGGAGGGTCACTGTCACTGTCTCCATCTTTGAAGTCTTTTTGCTGTCAGTGATGTAAACTCAAGTGTTGATTCCTAAAGCTGAACCAGACAGGAAAAGGGAATAAGAAAGAATAATTATCAGAACGAATCAGTTTACAGCAGCATATCTACATAACTTATACGTTAGTTTAACACCACAATTTGTCAAAAGAGCATTTAGGGACACTAAAAATCATTCCACATCCAGAAAGCCTGGATGAATGCAGAAGTGAGGGCTCTGTTCATAGTGTTTCAGTCAGGTGACAAGGAAGCATAAAGAACTAGCAGAGCAACTAAGAAGCAAAGTGATAATTATCAGCAGTGACTGAGTGAAAACCAAAGTATTTATGCAGCCACCATGATAAGAGCTCATATCCTCTAAATGTGAAGGAAAGGTGCTTCAGTGCTTCCTTTCTTATCTCCTTTAGCATAGAATACACTGGAGCATCTTTGATCAACTTTGATCATGAAGCCTGATGTCATTCTGCACTTCTCTAGTTTATCAGTACAGACTGGAGTCTGTTAACAGGCAAACAGATGCTCGTCTCTTCACTGCGCTGCATTCTTATAAACTCAGTTCATCTCAACTCATGATCATTACAGTCAGTTAAATGACTAAACAGTCACATTCATGTGCAAAGTAGTGCCTCTGGCCTTTTCCCTTCAGGGTTATTTAAAATTTTATTTAATAAAAATTGTAATTTTTTTTTAGAATTCAAGTGGAGGTGTCTTCATTTGGGTGAGGTAAGGTAACATTATTGTGAAACTGATTTACCATCTGTATCAACAATTTAGATTTGTTTTGTAGTTTTATTTTCTTCTTCTGTACATGGCTCTGTACATTCTGTTGATAGAACGAGTTAACAAACCCCACAGTTGCAGAGATAACATTATCAGCCATCAGTAATCAAAGTTTATTCAGCCATGTGGCCTTTAGGCAAACAGACTGCCTACATATATGAATGCATATCAGATTTAATCATTGTGGTCTGTCCTGGTGTGCTGTATCACATAATCATTAACCTTTATGATAACAATATTTAGCTCACAAGCTCTTTGAATGGAACTACACTGATCATGATCTCCTGCGTTTAGGTCTGCTGTGTTTCAAGATTGATTGTGTTGTGTTAAACTTCTGGTTCATGCAACAGTACCTAGAATAATTAATGTACATGCTATCAGATATATACCAATCCTGACTAATGTACATTACAAGTTATCATAATCAGTTTTTAATTATGTCAGGTTTTTGTCTTTGTTATAATTTAAATTCTTCTTTTATACCTGCAGGGTAAGAACTATCTCATATACATGCACGTCTTTTAAAACTAGATTTCATTTGATAGAGTGAGACTCTATCACTGAGAGTGCAGTGTTCTAGAGGGGTAGTAAGGTATTATGAGCTATTTTAGATATGATGGTGCCTGACCATGAAGAGCTTTGTATGTAAGGAGAAGAATTTTAAATTCTATTCTAGATTTATCAGGTAGCCACTGCGAGGAAGAAGAACTTCAGTTTTATCTGAATTTAACATCAGAAAATTGTAGGTCATCCAACTTTTTATATCCTTAAGGCATGCTTGGAGTTTAGTTAACTGATTGGTTTTATCAGGCTTGATCGATAAATATAATTGGGTGTCATCGGCATAGCAATTAAATTGGATGGAGTGATTCCTAATAATGTTCCCTAGAGGAAGCATATATAAACTGAATAGAAGTGATCCTAGTACAGAACCTTGTGGAACTCTGTGACAAACTTTGGTGTGCATGGAGGATTCATCATTGATGTGAATGACTTAAACCAGCTTAGGACGGTTCCTTTGATGCCATTTGATGTTCCAGTCTCTGTAAAACCAGTATCTGTAGAATTTGATGGTCAGTGGTGTCAAATGCTGAACTAAGATCTAACAGGACAAGTACAGAGGTGAGTCCTTTGTCTGATGCCATTAGGAGGTCATTTGTAACTTTGACTAGTGCGGTCTCTGTGCCATGATGCACTCTAAATCCTGAATGAAAATCCTCAAATAAACTGTTCTTATGGAAAAAGTCACACAGCTGATTAGCTACAGCTTTCTCAAGTATCTTAGAGAGAAAGGGAAGGTTTGATTTCGGTCTATAATTGGCTAAAACCTCTGGATCTAGAGTGGGCTTTTTAAGAAGAGGTTTAATTACAGCTACTTTAAAGGACTCTGGTACATAATCCTCCTGATAATAAAGGATATGGTTGGTTTTACAGCTGTTTCCAAATTTACTGTGTAAGAATGCAGATCAGTGCCTGTTGAGGGCAAGAGGTGATGAATGTTGTCTGTAACAGTTTACGTGCCTCTTGCTTTAATTTGCGAGTCCGCTGGCTATACCATGGTGCTAACCTCCTTTGTTTAATTATCTTCTTTTTCAGACATGTCATCAGTGGTCACAGTGGGCAGGCGTCCAGAGAAAACTACTTGATGTCTGGTTCCAGACTTTCATACCTAACCTGAGTAGAACATCCCATTGTCTTTATCGTTAAAAGGTGTCTGAGATGAACGAACATGGCAAGGAAATAACTATTACAGAAAGAGGACCTGAGAGGGCTTTTTGTACTGTGATTATGTCCGGATAGGCGAGGCAATACCTGCAATGTGAAACTGAGTACCCATAATCACAGTGGAAAATATTCTTAAGGGCATGATTGCTTTTATTATATTAACCAACACATTGTCTGGAAATCTTTTTTTCAATGAAAGAAGCTAGACCTGTAAGCCAAAGCACCCAATGTTAATATGAATCAGTGGATCACATAATAATGAATTAGAAATGGTGGCAAATTAAAGTACTTATTGTCTCACATATTTAGACCGGAGAGCCTATCCCAGCATGCATGAGGTGAAAGAAATAGACCAGTTTTTCAAACTGCTAAAGTTTCCAGTTCACCTAACTTGTCTGTTGCAGGACTGTGGGGTGAATTTTTGGGGTTTTCTGGGGGGGAATTTTTGGTATTTTTTCCACAATGTAAACCTTGTCTTGTAAACAACTTTCCAGACAGTGCGTGTGCATCACTAGGCTAACTGCTGTGTAAACGTCTTTGAGGATATTCTTTCCTGGGATTGAAGGCATGTCTGTGTGCGCATCATAATTAGCTGTCAGAATTACTTTGAAAAATGCTCTGCAGGATATTTTTCTTTAGTGAAGAAACTCGTTGAGGAGAACCTACAGTTATAGCCTTTGAAAAGTTAGCAGGATAGCAGCATACGCAGTATATCCAATTCAAAGTTCACAGATACACAGTTTCTATCCTGTGACTGCCACCCCCCACACACTTTCTTTGTCTTCTTGTTTTACAGCTTTTAATTTAAATGACCATTCCTATTTTTGCAATAGTTTTGCACGTTTACTATAAATCTATCGGTATCTGTATGTTTTACACTTGATCAGACCCTCTAAATAAAAACATTGACTACTTTGAATGGATTTGAATGGTTTCATGACCAATTAGCTAATTGTGGCATGCCTTGCTGCCACCGTTGGTAGTCAGCACAGATTACACTACAGACCGATGGCTGGTCTTATTTTATTAAGTTGTACAGACACACAATTTATTACAGACAGTACAGACTCCCAGTGCATCTTCCCTTCCAGGTCCAGCTTGCTACTGTGTTAAAAGGGAGAGTGATTAGACAACTGGCTGCCACCTCTCCTCTCTCTCCTGCAGCTGAGTGCCAACCCAGGCCCCCTCCACACTAACAGAAACACAAATTTCACAGATATTTGAACAAAAAAAATGTTCAAATGTCACGTCATTTTAATTGTCAGCATTTAGAGAGCTGAAAGACTAGACTTGTGATTTGCTTGAGACTTGAGTTGGGCTTGTCCCGAAAGATTTATATCAGTTTGGCCACAATTCATGTATACTTTACATTTCAACAAACCATTTTGTAAACCATGTGGCTGTGACAGTTTAGACATTTCAATGCAATTTCCTAAATATGAAAACCTTTTGGCAGACTCTTGACCAGTCAATTTGATCTCGAACGGAACCACCGCAAAGTACACAAGTGAATGAAAACCAACAAATGTCTGTAACCATAGGAAACATTCGCTATGTTGGATAACACATGTTGTTTTATATATTATTGATGTCAATTTCCAGTTTTAAATTTACTGTAGTATTTGCTGTGTTATGTTAAAGGAATACTTTTTTTTAGTTGGAAATAAGCTTATTCATTTTCTAGTGCAGAGTTAGATGGGAAGATTAGCACCGTTCTAATATCCGTCTGTGTTAAATATTAAGGCTGCAGCAGTTGACTGTTAGCTTAGCTTAGCACAAACATTGGAAACAGGGGAAGAAATTAGCGTGGCTCTGTCAGAAGGTAACACAATCCACCTACCAACACCTCTTAAGCTCATTATTTAACATGCTTATCTTAATCCTGACTAAAACAAAAGAGTAAACACAACAATTCTCCATTTCACAGAGAGATAGGTGGCAGACTTTTCCTTGGACCTGAGCAGTTGCCAGGCAACTGGCAAGTCGATACATAACCTATAACATACAATGTCAAACTGTCATTTTTACACTTTGGTTGGTGAACAAAAAACAAACCAAAACAAACATATTAAACATATCAATTAGTGATGTTTACAGGTCCTGGAAGGCAGATTTTGTTATCTTTGGACAGAGCTAGCGTTTTCCTATCTTTGTGCTAAGCTAAGCTAACTGGCTGTTAGCTGTAATAGATTACATCAGAGAGTCAATCTCATGTCTCCCTATCTCTCCCTGACAGATGGCAAACAGGCTAATTTCCCAAAATATCAATCTATACTGTTACTTGTCTTGCTTCCACATAGTCACAACTGAACTCTTTAATAAACAATAAAGACTAATTAAAGAGTCATATAAAAATGTTATGATAAAAAATAAACTACTAATATATACACTAATATTGGCCAATATATCATCAGATTTGTATAATTAAACTCTTGAATATAAATATCGTTGCAGGACTCATAAATCCAGTCTTAGTCAGGCGCTAATTTATAGTTAAGGAACTAAAACTTGCCAACACATTGCTCTCTCCATCTGGTGTTTTTTCATAGCCGCTCTCTTTCCCACCTCACCTCCACCCTCCTTTGACTCTGCTAAGTATTTATAAAGGGTCTCATAGGGGAAGCTCTTCGTCACTTACTGCAGAACGCCCTGGACTTGGACCAAGAGCAACAAAAACAAACTATCTTTCATGTCCACAGGGTCTGTCGTCTTTCTTTCTTCTTTTTAGGCCAAGCCCTCTGCTGAGTCCATTGTTTGTTGCTTTAAGAGGAACTCGATGACTTATAATTCATCAGGAACACGCTAAACCCCAGTGGCCTCTTGACATTTCAGCGTGCTGTTGTACTGGATGGTTTCAACACCTAACGTATGAAAATACTGGCCTGGGCTGGATGTGTTAGTATAGTTGATAAGGATCACCTGGGAGTAGGGAATGAAAAAGAGATTTCAAGTACTTGTGTCAGGACTATGATGATCTGCTGGTGTGTATATGTTGTCGCTCTGTGTGTGTGTGTGTGTGTGTGTGTGTGTGCACGTGCATGCGCATGCAGGACAGTATATATCAGATTGTAGCAGATAGAATTGTTCAAACCCCCTGAGCAGAGACGCCCACCTCCTTCCTCTGTCGGTTGCTGGACGTCCTGAAACTAATGTGGATTTCACGGTTTCACAGTGGTGGATGTCAGCTGCCAACAGTTTATCCTAACAGTTTTCTGCTCTCTATTGATTTTTCAACAATGTGTCAGATTAACTGGCTGCCAGCACAAAAGGCTGTTAAATGGATGCCTCGACATTTTGAATTTTCGTCTGTCATTTTTCTTTGCCAGCCGCTTGTCACATCGCGGAGGAAACTACTTTCTGCCTCCTGTCTTTTGGAGTAGGGAAAAGCATATCAGCATTTCTCGTTGAGCATGTGTGTTTGCTAAGAGGCTAATGAGCTAGCTGATATTGTGGGTCTCACTGACACATGGGAGGAGTTACTTGCAAAAATAATAGAATTACAGGAGATGAGCTTTAGTGAATTCCTTTTATAGAGTCAGGAAAGAAAAACAATGCATTATTAAAACTTAAGCATAACATGATATGACAAATTTCTGGAAAAGAATAAAAAAATCTCCCTGAAACAAAAAAGCTCAGAGAGAGAGAGAGTCAGAGAGAAGTGGCCATGTATGTAATTAAATCCAAGGATCCATCATCCTCAAAGCTTCTTTAACTCAAATAGTCTTCAGTTATCAGCCGCTGATCCCAGTAGATTTCCCTCGTGTACTTCTTCTGTTTCAGTCACTCAGGCTTAAATATCTGCACTGTGGGGGTAATGGATCACTTGACAGACAGTGTGAGAACTGCTCTCGAGTACATGAATGATGCTGCAAAATTACTTGCCACAGTCCCCCACTTCAAATAAGAGAAAGGCATCTCAAATAGAACTAAACTAAAAGCTGCAACTAAATCAAGATCCGGTGATCCATGTCAGATTGAAATGTTTGCACATTTTCTCAGTTTCATCTCGTAGCAGATGTCATTTGTTACATGCGCGTCAAGACTTTTAACCTTCACTTCGATTACAGCGAACTGAATTTTGCTTGTGGTACTAGCAGCATTGAAAGATTATATTTAAAAATCAACAGCAACAACAGCTCCTCACAGTTATTATGCACTGCCTACTTTGTCAATAAGAAATAGTTCCAAAATTGTCGATTCTGGCAAGAGATGTGACTAATAAATTTGTAACATGTCATTTTCAGTCTCCTAACCTGTATGGCAAGATATCATTAGAGATAAGTGTTGAAATATGTGGTTCAACAAGAGGAATGAACAGACACTTTCAGTTCAATATTTTAAAGTGGAAAAAACAGAACAAAAAGTCCTTAAAAAGTTCCTGGATTTGATATATAATTGTGAAAAATGTGAGTTATTGCTTGCTCATTAGCACTGAAAACTGTACAGTGGCAAGTTTTACAAACTTTTTTTTTTCCCCCCAAAACACTGACACACAGAAAACATTTCTGGCAGCAGTTGACTAATGGAGTAGGACATGAGTCATCTAGACTACATACATCTAAGTTCTCTCAGACTCTAGTGCTAAAATAAAAGTTTTGGGAGTTATTCTTTGAACCAAAACTCAGAATCTTCAAGTAAGGAATGACACAACCATTATTTTTTAATATGAATTTCTTCAAACTCAGCCACTCAGGAGCTACTTTTAGCCTTAGGGTGAAAATGACCTCAGTATATCACAGAAGCTTAAGTTTGGAAATGTTCACTCTGAATGCCTGTGATGTGATTGTGTTGCATATTTCAAGAAAATAATGGTCTTATGGGCTTCAACGCTGCCATTTAGCTTCCATCCTTCCTGTATCATAAAGAAATGAGTAGTATCACAGTTAGTGGGATAGAATAAATGTGTAGCTATTCTGCACTGCAGTGTTACTTCAAGATGTAGGCAGATAACACAGGTGTGTTTTTACATAAAAAATAATAATATAAAAATAAATAAATAAAAAAAACTTGCCTACCGCAGCTTAAATAACTGCTGCTTGTAAAAACACCAGGCACTGTGGCAGGTGCATGGAAAAGTTTGCTTGAGTCCCCTGTGGCACACTCAGCTCTGGAACTTCATCCTGCTGTTTCCCAAACAGCATCTGATGATGTGAACCTGTATACCAGACACAGTAAATAAGACTGAATTAATACAAGAAAAAAAAAGGTTCCTGAAGTTGAGGTGGGATAATAGGTTAGTGGTTTAACTACACAGCCAGTTGAGCCTTCACAATAGGCTGGAAAAATAATATTTAGATTGCAAAACAAAATGATTTCCAAAAAGGCCACAAGGGAGAAGAATGAAAATGAGAGCTTTGTGAGAAAAGCCAGGTGCATGAAGTCTCTTCAGGTTCTTTTTCTTTGTGCTGCTAAATTGATTTCCATTATTATGACTATGTCTGTCTGTTTGGCTTGATTCCAGGGAGTGTTTGTGTGAATCAGACAGATGAGAGAGCGGAGGCCTATCTGGATCCAAGGGAACGTTTTAGATCATTTATCGGTTTTAGATGATTAGGCAGTAGAGTGAGATCGAAAATAGCAGGACGATACGGTCAGATTGTGATGGAAAAGAAATAAGGTTTCAGTTAAAAAGCTAAAACAGAAAGCAAAGAGTGAATTTTTGAAGGCTTGTTTCTTGCTCTGAAGCCCTGAAATAAACCCACAGCCTTTATTTACTGTGATCATAAAGTATTAAAGTATTTCCCCTGCATTTTGTGACGCCAGCCTAGATTAAAATATCCATTTACTTAAATATCCTAACTTAATTTTTTTTTTTTTTTAATCACAAACACACAGAGCTCGGGAGATGTCAAAATCAAACAAATTTGTGTGCATGATTTCATTATTTGTGCTCTCAAATTAATTTGTGGTCTTGATGTAGCATTTATTAGCTACAAGCCATTGGTCATTGTCTTGTTCCATGTACCCTTCAAACTCTCACTATGGATTGCTTGGATTTAATACTTAAAATAAAAACTAATCTTAAGATATGTGAATATACTTCAGGTTTTGTATTTTAGTTAGCCTATACATTTCAGGGATCTCAATCTGTTATCTGTTCTCTTAAACATTAAACGTCTTTTTTGTTGTCGTCTTCAGACTTTTGGTTGACTGAATGCTCCACACCAAAAAGTGGTTACTTGCCTCTACCGAGCTGACTGATTCTCTGGTCTGGCGTCATCTGACATGAAACAGCAGTTTCTTGATTGAAATGATTGGTCCAATGAGCACTGCGGGGGACTAATGATTAGCCAATCAGCACCACAGGGTAGGGTTAACACTTGTCAGCTGTGCACTGGAACCAAAAAGGAGTAATAATAATGTCAATGACTATAGACGAGATATACATCATCCAGGCTGGTGTATATGTCGCTCTCTAGTGATTGTTTAAGGGAAATGTAATCCTAAAATAATGGGCTGAAAGATGCTAAAACGGTCAGGTCATCAGATTGAGTGATAATTCCGTGTGTATTTGTCACTACAACAGACCCCTTTCACATCATAAATAATTACTTGATCCATTGATTTAAAAAAAAAAAAATTCCAGATTGAGATGACACTGTCACAGCAACTCTTCTTGGAAACATTTACATTGGCTCGGCCCATTTGGCTTCAGCCGATGTGGCTCGATCTTCAAGTCATTCCACAGATATTCTCTGGGATTCAAATCTGGTATGCGAGGCTGCTGAAGGGCTTTTACATTCTTGTTGTGAGGCCACTCCAACATTGACTTGGCAGCATGTTTGAGTCCTGTTGGAGGAGAAATTTGTTGGACCCCCTTCTCAGGCCTTTGGCACTCAGAAACCCGCTCTCCTCAAGATTTGCCTGTGTCTGGATCCCTCCATTGTTCCTCTGGACCTCTGGCAAAATCTCACTCTCCTCCCTGGCCAAGTGTGAAGCTGCACGATCGTGCGTCAAGGTAAGGATGGTGTCAGAGGGGCGATAAGCTCTGCCCAGTTCCAGTAGACACAACACTTTGCATCAGCTGAACCGTTTTGAATTTAGTTTCATCAGACCACAGAATCTTTTGCGTCATGCTCTGTCTTTCACACGTTTATTGACGAGCTCAAGCCTTTCTGCCAAGTGGCGTTTTTCAGGAGAGGCTGGTGTCTGAATTTATTTGAAGGCTTCTGCTGACAGTTTCTGTCCTGGCTCATTATTCTATCACGATTGAAGAACACTCGAGGTTTGTCAGAGTGGTCTTGAGGTTCTTGGCTGCCTTCCTGATCAATGTCTTTCTTGGCAGGTTGTTCCGTTTGGTCAAAAACCAGCTCTAGGAGGAGTCCTGGTAAAATTACATTTTTGTTCCTCCCTTAATGTTGGGGTCTGCTGTTGACTCCAAAACCTTTTTTTTTTTTTAATGGTTCTATTCTCTTTCCTAGACCTGACCTGGTAAGGTTTTGCATTAGCGATGTCAATGTAGAACTGAAACATCAGTTGATCAATGGAAAATTAATCAGCAATCACATCAATAATTTTGATAATCAGAATTGTTTTTTGGAGCAAGTGCCAAAATTAACTGGTTCTGACTGCTCAAATGTGGATATTTACTTCCTCTTTAACACTCAAGCAAATGGAAGATGTCACCTTGGACTCATGAATCAGAACGAGAAACTTTTTAAATAAACTACAGCAACATAGAGTCAGCAATGGGAAGGTGACTGTAGGAAAGTCTTGCATGTGATCAACAAAGAACAATTTGGCAGTGAGTGTGTGGGGAATCTGGGGTTTAAATAGTGACCGTATCAATGGAAATCAGGTGTGTGCAGGTAAGTAGCAGGTGTGTGCGATTGTCCTGATTGCAGTGCAGGAGAGTGAATGAACTGAAGTGGGAAATGCAGACCGTGACAAAACTAGCAGTCTGTCTTTTTTTTTTTGAGAGAAATAATTCAACAAAGACAAATTCAGTTTTTGGATTCGTGAAACGCTTGAAACTCTTTTGCAGAAAAGGTTAATGAGAGAGCACCTGACAGAAATATTGTGCATAACCCTTGCCGAGCTTGTGCTCCCATGAAATGTCAATATTTTTTCTGCTGAACCAAAAAGATTAACACGTTTTCTAAAATTTAAATATGGGTTTGTCATTTAGATAATTCAGATCTCTTCATGAATATACAGTACATTTTAATCCGAAGCTTAAATGAAGGTTTTGTCCATTTAAATGAGAAAAATCACTAAGAAAGGACCAGTGAAAAGTCAGTTTGTGTGATGAACAGAGAGGCAGAGAGTTTTGTGTACACAGAAAGCACTGCTTTATTGACTGCACTGGACTGGACTGGATTGGTCTAGACTGGATCAGGTGGGACTGGGACTCCATCAGATGAAGGTGGAAGTTGGGAGGGGTGGGTTCAGAGCTGGGGGAGGGAGGGGCCTGACAGGTTGGGGGGGTGGGGTGGGTGGGGTAGAGAGGGATCAGAGTGGGACGCAGCCATCATTAAGGCAACACAAACAGCATGCAGATACAGTCACAGGAAACATCGTCATCATCATCATATTGCTTTTCAAAGTCTCGCTTAAAACATCGAAATTGTACAAAAAGGAAGAAAATAGGTTTTTCGCACTAATGAAAAATACATTTTTTGATTTTTTTCCCTCCTACAAAGAAGATTCTAATACAAGAAAATAAATATAGCAAAAAAAGCCAAAAAATAATTTAAAATAGCTCTTCTTTTTCATATATGTTCAATAGTTCTCTTTGCTATTAACAAATGGCACAACATTCTTTGAAACAAAGAATACAGAAGGATAAACTCCTGCAACATTCATATTATTGTATTGAAGAACCGATGCAGAGTGGAGGAGAAACTGGACACGACAGCAGAGATTTTTAACACTTTTATAAGGACAAATAAGACAGGAGGAGGAGGAGGAGGAGGAGACAAAGCCTGTGTCCAGCTCTGCTTTGATTGGATGAGGCTGATTGGTATTCAGATAGTGCCTAATATGACCAATATGATGCGAAACAATCCCATGTTGCAGAATGATACCCAATAATGTCTAAAAATGTCACGAGAGAGCAGAGAGGAGGGAGAGCAACTGTTCAAACAAGAAGCAGCTTAATCAATTAACCTTATTTCAACAAATGAGGACATACTAAGTGTTTAAAATAGCAGATTAACATAAAATTGGGTATTTATAAGTGCTCATAGGAAAAAGTACTTAAGAGAAGGTTATATCAAAATGTTGCTGAAAATTTGCAAACCAAAACTCCACTGAATTTTAGCTGTGAATAAGTTTTTTTTTTTTAAACCTGAGGGAGAAAACTTGAACCTGTGAATCGCAGGTCAGGAGAGGGGAGTGAGATTTTTTTAATTCTATTTTTTATTATGAGAGTCAGAAACTGCCTGCTCTGCACTGAGGAGAGATACAGAGGAAGGAGGGAGGAGAAAAGTGAAACTGAGAGTGAGACGGAAAATGTCAAAGCATCACAAAGTAAGAGAAAGACAGACTGACCAAGAATAGAGAGGAGAGGGAAATGCATAAGAGTACATGCACAGGAATCCATGTTGGCTCTTTGTCCACACTAAGCCAGTGTCCTTCTAAAACAAAGCTTTTTGAAAGAAGTCACCAGAGTGGGAAAATGCCAGCCTTGAGTTACCCTAACCCTGTGTGGCAGTAAAGACCTCTCTGTTGCCCGCTCTGTGGTCACTCAATCAATCACTATCTTCTGCCCATTCAGTTCTCTGACAACTAAAACAGAAAAATACTGATGCTACTGTATTAACTAAATCATTCCATCAGCAAATCCTGCCATCGTGAAGGTTACATGTTCAGATTTTATTATTAAAAGAGGTGTGGACTCTGAAAGCTGTAGTCTGTGTTGTACTGAGAAGGGAGAATATATTTAGTCCACTCTCACTGATATAAATGGGGTAGACGAGTCAGTATGTTTACATGCAATCAAGAAAGCAGGTTATTCAAAGAAATCAGGTTCTGCATGTGATCTGGTCGAATTCCCATCAACAAACTGTAAGCCAGTTATTTAAGGGCATATAGAAACACAATTTTACTTATATGGCCCAATATCACATATATCACATTAGGTACAGCTAATCAACTACAAGTTAGAGGAATTTGGTTGTAGATAGGATTTTTCCTACTGTTCAAACATTTTTTAGTGTGGATCTTTGCTTATCTGACCTAAAAAAAAAATGCTTGAGTGAACTTTTCAGTTTTCTTAGGTAAACAGTGTTTTCAAAGTTAGCCAGCTTAGTGGTGGAAATAGCCTGAGAGAGAGTGAGAGACTGTTCCAGTTCCCTTCAGATGAGGAGGAGGAGGAGGAGGAGGAGATGGTGGTGATGGAGGAAGAAAAGGAGGTGAGGAGAACAAAGGGAGACTGAAGCAAAAGATCAGTCACCTCACCGGGAGAACAGATGACCTGCTGGATAGTTTAAACTAGATTTAACCCAGTTTCTCTGGCTCACCATGTGCACATAACTATATGCCTTCTGCAAACACACACACACACACACACACACACACACACACACACACGCACCTGTTTGGATACACACAGCCTGTATTATCACAATAACACATGCGTACAGAGGGACTGCACTTTCCCCAATTTATGTAATCAAGAGACATTTTTCTTCCTTGCATGCATCAAAGATCGGACCCTGGAGGCAAATAAATACATATTTGCCTCAGAGGAAGATGATAAACATGCACTAAAGAGAAAAAAGAAGTCAGATTACAAAAGCACTGAAGGGTGAACAGTGAAAAAATGGGATAAAATAACCAGGAAAGAAAGAAATAAAGCAGTGACAGGCAGAGCGGTGAAGTTATGACTGGAAGAAATAGCAGAGACAGAAACACAGTACAGAGGGCCTCTTAACAAATGGTTGTAACCCACGTCTTAAATTCAGATTGTGTCTAGATGTGATTTATCCAGATCACATTTACACCTGGAAGTAAAGTGCCTCCAGTGCCTGCGCTGAAATCACTCTATTCTTCATAAAACAGACTCCCACCAGTGTCCTTTTCGTTATATTTACACTTTGTGTGCAGTTCCCAGCCGAACTTATAATTTAATGCTAACAAATGTTGCTTTGACCATCGGTGGGGGACGGTAGCTTCGGCCAAATGGATCTTCAGTGTGTTCTTGTTTCCATTTACACCTCAATTTGTCTGCTATGATATATGTCTGAGTCTAGTCTGAACCTCCCTGGAGCCTAATTGTAAAACCAGATGTAAAGAGGGTGAATAAATTGCTCAGATTGTAAGGGAGGGACCATAAACTCAATGTTGTTTCCATCAAGGTTTCAAGTTGCCAAAAATGATATAATGGTTGATTGTGACATTTAAAGAATAAAGCTGCTGCTGTGCTGTATTTCTCTTACTGTCAACATTTCTCCCCG
The DNA here is from genome assembly GCA_028641955.1 of Protonibea diacanthus. Classification (NCBI taxonomy): domain Eukaryota; kingdom Metazoa; phylum Chordata; class Actinopteri; family Sciaenidae; genus Protonibea; species Protonibea diacanthus. The sequence continues at coordinate 16,528,562 of CM053990.1, forward strand.
TCTGTGGCAGTCCAACTCTAGCAGGGCCGGGTGATACGGCCAACAAATAAATCTTAATAATCTTAATTTGTGTTGAACTTGGGAACAATTCAGGATTCAAACTCTATAAAATGCACCAAGACAAAACATATCTGAAACATCGACGCACTGTGCCAGATAGCAGGAATAATAAAAGGACCTGCACCACTTGCAAGGCTGTCATTATTATGTACATTAAGAAAATAGGTTTTGGCCCACACAGCTAACTGGATTGTCAGTACCAGATGCTATAAATAAGTATAGCACAGACAGCCACTTTAATAATCAGTTTCAGCATGGATAGAGCTCCTGCTGTTTGTGTTTCTTTTGCGAGTCAGATTGGACAAAGAATAACAAAGATATGCACAGTCAGCTCAGACACAAACAGAGCTAATTTCAGTCTGTTCCTCTCATAGATGTGACCATTCGGTTCACTAGTTAGCCAGAGCCAGTTAGCCACCTGAAGTCATCGCAGTTAAATGAACTGCGACAGGTGTGCATTTAGCCTCAGAGTTTACGGGATAGTCATAACTCAAGACAGTTATCGTAGCCAGCTACACGTTACTTTTAATGTACATTATGTGCTGCCTAGCTAAACTTGCCTAGACAAGCCAACATGTTCCTACTGAATATTTAAATATTCAGTATATATAATAATATTAAAAAGTTAAAAAAAAAAGTAAAATGGCTGAAAAATATATCGTTTCATTTTAAAAAATATGTTTATTAAAATAGCTGGTTGGTAGGTTTAGCAAACATTACACAAAAAAGGAGCAAATGCATTTGTTGGGTACTATTTTTAGCTGCAGATAAAACACAATTGACACATCAGTACTTACAGCAGCATGATGGCGTATGCTGGGTTGAGTTAAACTACAGAACATGTGGTTCACTGAGGTTTTTATACATGTTTATATAACATAACGGAGGTCTATGCCACTGAGGAATAAGATATACCAGGGTTGGGGTACAGCTTGGATGTACTTAGTTGTTAGTTGGATCAATTAATTGTTGGTTTTGGTCTCTTTGTTGTTGACAGTAAGAAAAAATAAAGAACATGGACCGCCTTCTCCTTGCAAGCCTTCATCATTATCAGTGGCTAAATTTGTTGTTTTTGTCTGAATAAAAATAAAAGCATCGTCTAACCACATATAACCACAGAGGGTGATTCATATTAAAAGTCAGGGTCAATAACAAAATATCTTCCCACAAAACTGAATTGTTTTCCGGACTGGCCATGCCATTTAATGTAAATTTGACCGGTTTCCGTTCTGCTTTCCTGATTCAATTGTTACAGCTTGTAAAGGAAATACTTGGATGGAGACCTGGCTGTACAGAGAGGGAGAGAGAGCACAGACAGAAAAAGAGAGAGAGATGAGGAGGCAAGAGGGCAAGGAGAAGGGAAGGGCCTGGTGCTGTTTATATTAGCTGCTTGTTAACTTGACTGTGTGGACAGGCTGCAAACACAACACAGGGGAAAGAACAAGTTGTACTCTTTCTCTGTCTGCTTCTCTGGCTCCGGTTCAGTAAATGTCTCCCTCCTCTCCTCCCTTTCTTTCTTTCTTTCTTTCTTTCTTTCTTTCTTTCTTTCTTTCTTTCTATCCATCTCTCTTCTTCCCTCGCTCTCTCTCTCCAGGCCAAAGCACAGCAGAGTGCAACATTTCCCCCCTCCTCACACGTACTTCCACAACACGTGCCTGCCATTATTTGTCCTTAAAGCTACAGAGATCCTTTTTTCTCCTTTATTTTTCTTTTTTTTAATTTCTTTTCTTTCCTTTTTTTGATCGTCCTATGCTTCCAAAGTGTTCCGAATAGAGCCACGTGCCGGCCAAGGAGGCTGATCTCCAGAGATAGGAGAGGAGAAGAAAGGAGAGAAGAAGAGTTGTGGGCAGGAGGGACACGACAGGAGGGATTTTTTTTGTTTGTTTGTTTCTTTGTTTTTTAGGGATTCAGGATGGAGGAGAAGAGGGGACTTTGCTGGTGGTGGGAGAGGAGAGGGAAAAGTGAGCAGGGAGGGGGAAGATGTCGGATGGCAGAGGCAGAGTAAGGTGCACAGTTTGCACAGATGGGAGTTTTAGTTTTAAAAAACATGCTGGAGCTGCTCCGGAGGCAGATCTAACATCACAGTTTGTGTTGAACCTTAGTGGGTGGAGCCTAAGAGTGTTTCTGGCTAAGTGATGTTGGACTGAAGCCCACAGAAAAGGCAAAGAGTAAGAGGTTTTCCTTAAACTTTGACATGAAAATACACATCTGCTTTGCTTGGTGTTGTTGGAGAAATGGGTGTTTTCAAAAGTGGATAAAGGTCTAACTTGAATCATGAAACAATTGATTGACTGATTGATAAGTTGAGCTATAGATAAATTATTCTGTGACTATTTTAATAATCGATTTATCCTAACAATTGTTTTTCCAACTGCTTTTGGTTTCAGCTTCTGAAGTGTGAAAATGTGCTGTCTTTCTGGGTTTTTCTTTGCACGTTGAGACTGTTGGTTGGATTAAACAAGGCATGTGAGCAAAACTTGTGTTTGGAGTTTTATAAAACAAAAGATAATCTACAGTTTACTTGATATTTCTCAGATATGGATGTATTGGTAACGATGAACCACAACATCCCTGTTTTGTGCAGCAACCTGAGTGGTGAAATTCGACTCAGAATTATGCAATCTGTAAGGCTGCAACCAATGATTATTTTCATTGTCAATTCTTCTTTATTTGTCATTTGTCCAAACAATGGTCCAAAACACTAAAAAATGTTTTACTATCGTGTATGACGAAGAGCAGCATCAGTTTCTCACATTTCAGCAGCTGGAACCAGACAAATATTTTCAGTTTAACTAATCAATTGTAATCAGCTAAAGCTCTACTGTTCTGCTTTTTATTTGTCAAAACAAGATGCGGCCCAGTCATAGCACTTTCTTACATATGGCAATGCACCTGGTTGATCTAGTTCTCCTTCTCTTGCATGTATTGATCCAGCTACTATCCAGCTATTATCTACTCTGCAAGATCGTGAATGAATGAGAAATCACCATGGTTCTTTGACTCCACCAATTTAGACTTAACTTAACAAATCAAGCTTGTTTTGCCTCCACAGCAGCTCCGACTGCATGACTAAACCTCCAATCTGTGGAGGGTGTCTGGGTTGTGGATATTGAGACCTTGAAGCCATAACTTTACTGTAACGGAGAGGAGAGCAAAGCGCCAGTAAAAACAGAGGAAGCAGATAATGAGTCAGCTTTCTAGTTTGATACGAGCCACGGCGGCCAGCTAAAGCATTACAAAAGAAAAAAAAAACAGCTTCCAAAGGCTTTTTCAAAACACGGAAAATGAAAATGTTTCTAGTAGTAGTATTTGAACAGTATTATACATTATTTGTAGATGTGTATAAACTCCAGTGGTACATAGGTAGGTGGGTGGGTGGGTTTGTATGGCTGGTGTAGGACAGTAAAGCAAGGATTAGACATGATCGGACACAGGAAGTACTAAGAAGTAGGGGTTACCATCATTTTCATTAGTAATTAATCTGCAGATTTTAGATTAATCGATTAATCGTCTGGTCTATAAAATGTCAGAATAGTGAAAAATGTCAAAAGTCAAAAGGTGACATCTTTATGTCTTGATTTGTCAGTCCAAAACCCAAACATGTTTAGTTTAATATGATATAAAACTGAAAAAAGCAGGAATTCTCCATATTAGAGAGGCTGAAAACATTACAAATTATTACAATCATTAAACACAGACAAACATAGTCTCTTTTTATAGACAGTAAATTTTATAGACAGACAATAACTTTTTAAAAATCAAAATTTAATATGGATAATCTGAAGATGTGGTCTGTAATCCTACTCACCCTTTGAGGTGCTGTGGCATCGAATGAAATATATATTATCACCAAAAGAATGTAGAGCATTTGCCAATCCTGTCTTTACTGACCTTAGAACAGCCTCAAACCACTTTCTCATTGAATGAAGGAGCAACCACAGAGGAAGAGAGACATCCTATGAACAGTATCCTGATGTCCTTCTGGTTCCTCAAAACCACCTCAGGGCAACAATCAATTTCTGTCTGCGGAAATTCAACTTTTTCATCCAATAAGTGCGACACAAGGTTTTTCCTGTTCAAATCAAACGATGGTTTTCTTTGCGAAAACCGGCTTGTGCAACAGATTTTGTTGCTGGATGATCCCAACCTGCCTCCCTGCAGATAAAAAGCTTTAAACGTGACCTTTGCCCATCTGAGGAAGATCTGAGGAACCCAGCCCTGCTGGTGCAGTGATGTCTTTCCAAGGGGGTTTTTACAACAGTGTCGGTACAGTAGACAGCAGCTGCGTGAATTATAGGAGAGGTTCCAATCGCCTGCAGCAATCGGCATCAGACTTTAACCAGCTTTTCAGCAGAAGTCTGGGTGGAATGCTTCACTGTGTGTAGGTGTGTTTCCGACCTGCTATTACGTGCATGATGCCCACCAGCTTATTTCTGTAGCGTAGCATTCATGCCAACTCCAGGGGGAGAGGGTTTTGCTCACACACATGCAACAGCTCACCACTTACAAAACAAAAAAGTTGTATATTTATCCGTTATGCATAATATCTTTACCATGCACACTAAGTGGCGAGCTTGCACAGAACAAGTTCCAATATTCCACGAGGTCTTCTGTTGGTACCGACACTGTTACTTCACTCTGAGGCAAAAACAATTCAAATGCCATGATTGATATTACACGTTAAACCCAGAGAAGAAAACAAATCCAATCTGGATCTCACATCACGTGGATATCCAAACCTGACAAGAGTTGCAAAATTCAAAGATCATCAGAGCACATTTTGGGCTACACGCCAACACCCACACCGACGTACCACACAGAGGACAGTGATGCTTTGAAGTTGTATTCTAGTGGATATTGATAAAAAGAACCTGCAAAAGACTCCAGTCTACAGCATCTATGAAGCGGAAGGAGAGGGCATTGAAGCCACACTGTAAATATAGAATAATAACCAGTTTGTGTATGCCAAGGCTGCACAGTATCAAGGAAAGAAAGAACATCTGAGCTGCAATTTGTCTGACAAGGTAGTACGGTGCTGTTCTTGGGTTCAAATCTGATTTACAAACCGGAAAGATTGTTTTAGAAACAGCTAACTAACTACCTCTTCAACTTTCTGTAGAGGAAATTCAGCCAAAGAGATTGTTTTTTTATTCCCGCCTGTGCTGTGCAGCCTTAGCATTTGCTACTACATGTTAAGGCCGTAAATGTGAGGCCTTGTCTAATACCACTGTCTACAAAGTCAGGCTACTCTGAACATTGAATATTGAAACCAAGATTACATTTTTCTGTCTTCGCAACACATGAATGGTAACAACCACCCAGTGGAGGATTACTTCACCACGTCATTGCTTCAGAACACAAGCTTTGTTGTAGTTGTTGTATGTGTTGTTATGGTCAGTTTCCATGGGGGTTGTAATAACAGTAGCCATCATAGAAGTCCACAAAAAAAAAAAAAAAAAGTCCACCTGTACTCTATCTATGCTGTTTTACAAATACAGCAACAGTATTAGACAATACTTTGCACACTTCAACACAAAACCTTCTCAAAAGAGACGAGCGTGGAGGACTAACTATATGAAACTTCTACGATGGCTACCCCTGAAGGACAAAGGAGACAGAAATGCTGTGCTGTCACCAGTAATAATACTCTCCTGCTGTTAGGGGGCATTTCACTCTGAGTAAGCTCATACTTCCTGATGCAGTCAGGACCACATATACATAAAAAACTAGTCATCTTGTACATTATAACCCTGTTATACCAACTCTGGCGTGCTTGTGTGTGTGTGTGTGTGTCTGCGTGTGAGAGAGAGAAAAGAGCTGTATGTTGTGTGTCCAGTTCAGCAGTGTTTGGCTTTTCCTGTAGGGGGTTAATATGCGAGTCGGCGTTTAACAACCATCGTCTGCCCATTACTGCAGCAACAGTCTTTTCCTATGTGAAGCCCCCGCGAATGCAGATTTGGAAAAATCCAAGTTGGTTTTTATCGGTGGTGGACTTAACAGCGCCCCCCTTGCATTGGAGGACGTCGCATAACACCACGTTTGACTGAACCATATGGAGCCGGGTGGAACCAGGTTGAGATGTGGATTAAACCGAGCTGACCTGGACAGCGCTGGCAGAGTCGTCTGACATCCTCATCTAACATTTTTTTTTTCATCATTAAAACCAGAGACAGAGCATGTGTATGTGTGTTTGTGTAGGTAAGGTGTAAATATGCTGCCTTGATACACAGATCTGTTCTTTGGCGTGGTCACTTCAGAAGACAGGTTAGAAGCTGTCCATACAAAAACAAAAAAAAAAAAACAAAAAAACAAAAAACAGAAAAGAAACAAAAGAAAAACCCAGAGGAAGTAGATTGGACTTGCACCTCTATCTAAGCGTCTGTTCATAAGGCCTGGGTCAAGCAGCCCTTACAAAAAAAAAAAATCGCTTGTGATGCTTTATTTCACCCTAATTTGGAACCAGACGGGTGGGGTCTTAGTTGCAAGAAAGCTGAAAGAATAAAAAGAAAGTCCTTCCTTGTAGTTGACCACCGAGCCAATATTATCTGACCTGTCCCACTCACCTGGTAACTCAAACAAGCTAAAATGATCATTAATTATTGGTTGAGACTATTGAACCCAGGGCTGATGGTCAAATGGTCATACTGAGAGAAGGAACATGCTCAGTAGTAGTCGTGTAGGAGTTCAAATAAGGAAGTTTCTAGACATACACACATCACTTATATATATACTGTATATGATATAAAATATGTATGTATATATATATGCATCTATGTCTTACGTCGCTTTTTCCATAAATTTTTCTAACCTTTTATTCTTTTTTTTAAAGTTTTTTTTTTTTAACCCCTGAGAATACCATGGACTGCTTTAAGTACAAAATACAACTCTCTGAGAGAACAAAAAGTTTTTTTTTTCCTTTTTAAAAGCAAATTTACAAACGACTCAATTCAAGAACTTAGGAGCGCAGGCCTCTGAAGCTGATTATTACATTGTCATCATTCATCTAACAGGAGAACAGGTGCAGCAGAACCATCGGGCACGAGAGCTTGTCCACGTCAAACTAAAGTGGCCACCGTGTTGGTGCCATAAATCTGCTCGGTGCTTAGCTGAATAAAAAAATGTTGGACATCTTATGAGACTAAATTGCATAGATACACCTGGGTGATATAAAGTACGACTAACAAGTTTCTCTTGATGCCTGTTGCTTGAAAACTGCGCTGTGAAATCTGGTGGCCTCATATACAGCGTTAACCAGAAATAAGTGTGACTTTGAGGCCTTCACCACCTATAAATCATCCAATGACGTGCACACCCGTGTAGTCAGTGATTATTTTATATGACCAAGACAAGAACAATATGTTGAGAGGGAAAAGCTGCGTAATTGTAATTTCTAAGATACTCTTATGTCATGAGTTGACACCCAGGCCACTGGGAGTTGTGGTTTCAATCTCCAAAAGCTTTCACTTGGGATTATCTTGTCTCGTCAATTCATCAAATGCTAAATGAAGACAGTCTTGAAGTTTTTTTACATGAGGAATTCTGAATAAAAAAGCATTACTGATTCATACCACTGACCTGACCGCTGGCAGAGGAAACAGTCTACACAAAATACAAAAATCCATGTTTTATTTTCTGTGTGTGTGTGTATTTTTTCTTTTCTCCATGTGTATCTATGGTTGCAGCAACATGGTGGTCACAGCGTAACCTGACCAAACTCTGTTTATTGATGGCTCTGGACTGCAGCGATCTAGTTAGGGGGGGCACAGAAAAAGTAGGCAGCTCTTTGCGCTGATAGTACAGTGTGGCTCTGCTTCGCTAACTACCGCAGATGCTTTGTTGATTAATGGCAAACGCTGCATTTACATCCTTGTTTCAGGCACTAGACAATTGTTAAGGTGACAAGGAGCCCAATGCTGGCTACGCTCTGTAACCAATCCGACGGGATATCCTTTTGGTTTGATTGTTACAAATCCGATTGAGAAACGACTGATTGATCTACTTAGTGATTGTTTGGTTGAGTGATAGGGTCGGGGTGGAGGGGTCGGGGGGTCGAGGGGAGGCAGGGGCACAGGGCAAGCGACAGAAGGCACAGAGTTTCTATGATGAATTTTCTCCAAAAAAGTTCAGGCTAAAAAAAACCTCCCCCAAAAAAAAAACGAAACAAAAAAAAAGAAAAAAAAAAAAAAAAAGAAACAAAACAGAATGCAGAATTAGGAAGAATTTGAAAGCAGCTGACAAAAGTCAGATCGAATATTTCAACGGCTTTTTTTTTTTTTTTGTGAGCAAAAGGATTTGCTTATAGTAGTATGTATGTCAGTATGTCTGTGTGTTTGTGTTCGTGTCTCTGTGTGACAATCCGAATGAGCACCAGGGTTGGGGTCAGTCAATTTGCTATTCAAAAACTGGATTCGTTGGAAGTCTGTAAAGATCAATTTTGAATGTGACCGTTTTAGTGTGCATTTTACAACTGAGTCAACATGATGAGAATTGACCCCAACCCTGAATGAGCATCTATTATACACAAGAGTGCTTACATTACAGCTCTTACGACTAGCTAGTTGTGCTTTTCAAGGCTGAATACATGTTGTCCCATGTCACCATCTGTACATATTCAGACCAGTTCTGGTGTGAAATTGTCTTTCCACTGAACATATTCAAGAAAACAAGGACTCATTGGATGCATCTCAGGCCATGAAGACCAAGAGCGAAGCAGACCCTGAAACCAGCTTGAATAATAACAATAATAATAATAATAATGCCCCAAAGTGTTTGTTCCCAAGTCTGGCAGATACCACAGACATGAGGCCAGAAATGGGTACTTCAACGCCCAGAAACAAAATGAATCGGAAATACAAAAACAAAAAAAGACTAAAGGTAATGTTTGTTTCCTATTTGTTGAATGTATCGCATCTTGTGGTAAGCTAACGACAAACTACAGTCCGGTGGAGAAGCTTTACTGTACGACAGGCAAACAGCTACATTCAAATTCACCCCAAAAACAAAGCAGGTAAGAGCTGAAGAGATTTTCCACTGGTAAATGTGACAGCGATTTGGTTGAACAAAGCCATACAGCCATGTTTTGTAGACTGTATACTGGGCACAGATGGAGAAACAATTAGCCAGCGGGACTGCTTGGATAACTGTGTGTGTGTGTTAGTTGGAGTCTCAGTGCTTTAGGACGCCAGCACGCTCCTTCTCAGCAGGTCCTCATTCCCAGAATGCAACTGTGGCAAGCGGAGTTTGCGTCCGCCAGAGTGCGTGTCCGTATCACTCTGCTCGCCATCAGAGAAGTACCCGTCAGTCTCTGCAGCGTCCAGCAGGGACGTGTCCTTTCCTGCAAGTGGTAGGTCCGCAGACCCCAGCCCTGCTATGCCTCCACCTCCAGTGAAGCCCCTCCCTCTGGATTTACCCTGGCGGGACAGACGGAGCCGCGGGGCTCCGCCACGAAGAATCGCCCCTGTGTCGGGCACCATGCCCCCAGGGCTGGAGGCCAGAGGTGGAGATGAGCTTGCAGTGAAACCAGATCCACCCCCTGACGCAACACTGTTCCCTGTGTGGATGCTGTCCCACCGTCCGGAGTCCTCTGAGATGTGACAGGAATCCATTTTGGAGATGGGTGGCTGTGGTGGAGGGTCCCTGTGCAGGTCAGAGCTCCTGGTCTGGTGGTGATGAAGATGGTGGTGGAGAGCCTTGGAAGATCCCCTGAACCTCTCCCCTTTCCGGCCCACATGGCTGGGCTTTTCCTCCGCTACGCTCGCCCAGAGGCTCTTTGCAGTGGAGGGGCTGCAGGCGGCGGAGGCAGCTGCAGCAGACAGGAGCGTCTGGGGGGTCTGGGTAGGAGTTGCGGACTGCGGTTGTCCTCGAGCACGGGGCTTGTTGCTCCCTCGTGGTTTGCGGCCCAACTGGGGTGTTTTCCAGGTGGACTGCATAGAGTTCTCCATCATAAGATTGAGCAGGCTCTCCTCGCCCTGCAGGAGCTGAAATGAGAGCAGGAGAACAAAAGGGGAGGTGAAAAAAGGAAAGACAGGCGGAGATGGGTGATAGGTGTAAATCAGAAAAGAAGAAAAAGAGAGCTGCATTAGTTCATGTTTAAAGTTTTATACAAAACGTTTATGATAGACTAGAAATGTTGCTCGTTGATCAAAACAATTTGCCTATTGCTTGCTTTCTGGTTTCTGAAACCTCACATTCTTGCCGGTAATACCAAAATCTCCCCACCCACCACCACCACCTACCCACATTTCCAACAGCTCAACAATGGAGGGTGTGAGCATCTGATGTCGTAAGACATTTTGTTGTCAAGCAGAAATTCAAATGACAAAGTATCTTGTGTTGTGATGTTTAATGTCTTCATGAGAAGTTTCTGTCAACTTCAGGCCCTTTTTCAAAAAAAAAAAAAAATCCTTCTTAAAGATATCAGATTTTCATATTAACATCTGACTTTCACTGAAAAATGACCATGTTCTTGTGTTTTCTTCCTCGAACAATGGAGTTATATCATGCATTCTGGTTGGAGCCCCCTGCCAATCAATACACAAACAGAGCACATTCCTGAGGAGAACAGCAGGTCAGCCACAGGGCAGCTCTGCTCTGACCATCAGCTCTCTCATCGAACTCATCAACCCACAATGAGAAGTGAGCAAAACTCTCGCAACTCAAAACTCCACTTGTAAGGATTCAGACCCAGAGTTAGAAATAATTCTGAATAAAAAGGTTTTTCAATGTGGTTTCAAGGATGGAGGCCAAACTCTTCTGTGGGTTCGTGGGTATGATTTTCAGTTTGGGAAACTTGATAACTTAATACAATAAAAAGCAAACTCTTTCACTCTTTAGTGGCTTAAGTTCTATACATTTCATTCATACAGCCTCAAAACACAAATTTTCCTCAAAGGGCTTCTTAAAAGGACCAGTACGTATCTAGGATGATGAATTGGCATGAATGGAATATAATACCCATAAGAATGTCTTCATTAGTGTATAGTGTAAAGTAAACATCATAAACAGTGTTATTCAAACAAGTAAAATGAGATAATTCTCTGTTATCACATGAAATATCATTTGCTGTTTAAAGAAACATTCTGTATCTTTTAACTTGTGCTGTTGCACCTGCTTGATGTTCGGCTCTTAGCAAAGTTGTGAATTTCTGTCTTGTACTCTGAAACTGGAAGCACCGGATTGGAATAATATTCATTGCTATGCAATGTTTCTTCACAGTACTACAACAGTCCTCGATTGATACAGTAACATAACTTAACTGAGCAAATATTTTGACTTAGCAGACGTGTGGGACAGTGATGTTGTTAACATGGAACTACTTGATAAATTCAAGCGGACAAACATTCAAAAATGTACTAAATGTATCCATGTATTCTGTCCTACATGTACACAACAGTTCAGTATGAGCTGAATGATTGATTATAACAGTTATTCAACACTTTTTTCTGCTCAGTTTTGTCTGGAGCCCTTTTGCCTCCTAGTTAAGTTTTTTAAACTTGCAACTTGATGTAACTTTGGATGTCCATCTCAATCATGTCTGTACGGAGGATAGTGCTCCTGGCACTAGTTTTGTCCACTGGGATTCAGTTCAAGAGGTGATGGACAGTTTGACGCTGCTGCTGATTTCAGCTGTTTGAATTTTGCAATGTGTGCTGGCGTTCACTGCCAAGAGCCTGGCTGCAGTTCTCTCTAATGTAATCCTCCTCCTCCTTTAACTGGTCTGATCTGTGTGGTGTCTGCACATACTGACACTGTAATTATGTTCAGTTTGCAGATCACTTTTTTATTATTATTATTATTATTATGGAAGTACTGAATGAGTAAAAATCTACTGTATGTTTTAGTTATCACCACATTAACCCTACCTGGTCGGAGAGGAGGCTGCCGCTCTTGTCCCGATGTTGGGCACCGAGAGCCCACTGGCTCAGCATGTCATCAGCGGTAATCTGAACCGACTGGGCGAGCCAGCTGTCGAACAAAGAGTTGTCCAATGGGAAGGACTTTGACAAACCTGAAGAAAGGGGAAGGGACAGCGGGAGAGAGGAAGGAGGATGCAAGAGGAATGATGGATGATACCAGGACAGAGGGAGCAGGGGTGGCGGAGGGGGAGAGGGATGAAAGAAAGAAAGACGGAGATGGAGAGAAGGGGGAGAAAGACAAAGAAGACAGGTGAGAGGTGCTGCACATTTTCCACAAATTAAAACAAAACAAAAAAAATACAGAAATGGTTGTGCTAAACGCCTCAGGGGAGTTGTTTCTCAAAAGAAGTCGAGAAGTGAAAAACATGAATAGAGCACGACTTTTCAGAGCTGCAATCCCAAGACGTTTGTGCCAAACCTTAAATCCCACAATTCTGCTAAATACAGGGTTAGCTTAGTCAGTTCACTTCATTCAAAATGATTATCTTAAAATGAAATATAATTTAAAAAATAATAACATCTCTAAATTGATCATCTCTCACATGGCACCTGTAAATGTATTTCTATTCTATCATCATAATTCTAAATGGAAAGAGAAAACACCTCCTGACACGATGACACTTACAGTACGCGTGATAATCTATAAAACCGAACATGCTGTGTCTGTCGCTTCATCAGCAATGAACACATAAACCCATTCAACAGCAGAAATCCATTCCCAACACTGTGGTATGTGTGTGTGTGTGTGTGTGTGTGTGTTTGTTGTGTGTATATAATTAGGAGATTTTCATGGCTCCTTTTCTATCATTGTGGGCTGTGAAAGTGCTGCCAAAGCACTGTGTGTCTGTCTGTGGCATTTTAGTCTTTCTTACTCTGACACGCACACACACACACACACACACACACACACACACTCATGCATATACACAATGCAGTGAATACAGTTGAGGCTTAAGGAGAACAGAGAATGGGGGGGAGGCTGGATCCACTAGCTCATGCACTTCTTCTCTCCTGTTCCCACAGAAGAACGTGCCCACATTTTGGCTTGCCACTCCTTCACCCCTCGCATCTTCTCAACCTCAGACACTCAGAGATAGAAAAACTAACTTTGTTCTTAACATTTTATATATACTTTATTTTGACAATGTTAAATTACACAATGTAATAATTAAGAATTAGAGTTTTTCAAGTTAGACTGCAGGTGCTATATGCCTACATTACTACGTAAATGTTTTGCACGTTGCTTGTTGGAGAGGAGATTAAACAGATATTTTAAAATATTATATATCTGGCACAATGTCCAAAAACTTTCTAGTGTTGGAACCCCAGATAGATGCACACAAGACATGAACCCTTCTGACAAAAATTTGCACACAAACATTTATGTGCATGCAAAAAAAAAATTCTGGTCTGAGCTTCTTTACTTTCTTTTCTTTTCTCTGTCTTTTCAGCCTCCCTGTAAATCTTCAGTGCCTATAATGATCTGCCAAGCAGGACGGCAGGAGGTGCTGTTAGGGTGGCTTTAACACCAGCTATCCTCCACACACACACACACACACACACGCACACCCACACACACACAGAGCCGGCCGTTTCCATGACGCAGCATGTCTCTGCAGGAGTCGAGAGAGCTCCGAGGGAGAGAATAGGTGACAGAGGGGGAAAAAAAAAAGGAGGCAGTGAAGAAGTGTGAGGAAGACAGGAGGGGATGATAGAGGTGAGGCGAGAGTAGCGGAGTTCAGAGACAGGAAGGTAGGAGAGAAAACTGAGGTAGTCTGTTCAAATCACATAACGTACATGGTGACATTATATTACTATACCACAGCTGGAAAAAAATATAGAAACAAGAGAGTACAGCCATGCTAGCATATACTGAGACACAACTGTGGTCTGAGCTAAATGCTAACATCGGCATGTTAACATTTTGATGTTTAGCAGGTGTAATGCTTACCATATTCTCAATCTTAGCTCAGCTTGCTAGCATGCTTATCAACATATACTAATTAGCACAGAGTACAGCTAAGGCTAATGGAAAAAAAATGACCAAAAGGACTAATGGTGCTTCAATTCAGGGGGGTATTGCATAATGTGTTAAAAATGTGTAAAAATGTATGGTAATCCTTCCAATGGTTGTAAGGACATGTTACCCCAAACCACTAATGGCATCCTGATGGGGGCACAATAGGAAAAGTCAGATCTCAGTAGAATCCTTGTCTACAGTATTTAATGCCTACATAACTTCTTTTGCAACATCTCATCCTGGTGTCACTTTGTTGTTCCTGCTGTTTCCCCACATTACACTAAATGGTAACCTAGTATATTTTTAAGTGGTCACAAAGGGGTGGTTGGACATAAATATAATGTTTCTTTAAATAAAAACATACTGCAGAATAAAAACATACTAATACTAGTAATGAGTAAAACTGAAAGGCTAGAGGAACCAAATAACATTTATTTCCAGAGGAATCCTACTGGTGTGGCTGTGTCTTTTAAACCAGATGATGACACTGACTCCTCCTCCTCCTCTGGCTATAGCTAACACGTTGAACTAATGGGATACTGTGGGCTAATGCTACGTATCAAAAGGTGCTCGTGCTGTTAAAGCTAATCTAAAGCCCTTGTTCAAGGCTGTGTTGCATGACAACAACAGCCTGGGGAACAGCCGGCCTTGATGCCGGTGCACACTAGTCTCACGACAACGAAAAACCCCAGTATGGCATAACAGAACAGCTGATATTGTAGCAACGAGAAAGGATTTGCTAGCCAGTGCTGCTAAGGCAGCGCGGGGTAAGGAATGCACAAGCAGCAGGACAGGGCCAAGACCAGGCCTGTACATGACAGAGTGTGTGTGTGTGGATGTGTGTTGCTAGGTCTAAAGCCCTCTGATGATTGTTCTCGGGTGCTAACCGTCTGCCTAGAAACAGAAACAGAAAGGCTGAAACAGAGTAAAGGTGCAGGGGGAGCAAGTGAGCGATCAAAAGACCCATCGGAGCGATGAAGGAGAGACAAGAAGTGCAGCAGGCCAAAAAAAAGAGCTAAATACCTGAATAAAGGAGTGAAATCACAGAAAAGGACACAATAATGGCAACCAGAATAAAAAGCTCAGCGTGAACCTGTCAGATTTGTTCTCGACAACAAAAGAGACATTTTACTTTTATGTCTCTTGTCGTATTGTGTGAGAAATTATCTCACACTATTCCAATCTGTAACTTCTCCTCATATTTTTTCACTACCTGAAAGATTCATTCATTTTTCACATTTTATTTGCTCTATTTCAACAAAATGGTAAAGGAAAAATCCACTCTCATACACTTGACAGAGACAGGCACTTCTCTCACTTCTCTCCAATGTTATGAATTCAAGGCCCTTTTGCTTTTACTGTCACCGCAAAAGTTAAAGAAATAATAAAAAAAGAAAGAAATAATAGCACAAATGCTGAACTGTTGCCAGAACACAGAACAACAATCAATGTGCAAACAGATTCCTGGTAGACTGTTGGAAACATGTGTTAAAAGATAAATAATAGCAGAATGCCATGATTTGCAAATCCTTTCAAACCTATATTCAACTGAACATTGTATGAAGAGAAGACTTTTCATGTTCAAACTGTTTTTCGCAAATATATCACTTGAATTGAATTTGTTGCCTGCAATATGTTCTAAAAACGTTGGGACGGAGAACAAAAGACTGGGCAAGTTGTGGGATGTTAAAAAAACAAGGAGCAAGGGTGGCTGAGGTTCACCACTTTGTGGAAAACAGAACAGTCAAGTAGTCCAACGGTTTAAGAACATTTCTGAACGCACAATTGCAAGATATTTAGGGATTTCGCCATCTACAACCAATAAAATCATTAAAGGATTCAGAGAATCCAAAGAAATCTGTGCATGTAAAAGGCAAAGCCCAAAACCAACACTGAATAAAAGATATAAAAGATGTTACTCCATGGGCTCTGGAACACCTTCGGGAAACCGCTGGTAAACACAGTTTGTTGCTGCATCTACAAATGCAAGTTAGAACTCCACCATGCATAGAGAAAGCCAGATATGGACAACATCCAGAAACACCGTTGACTTCTTTGGGCCAGATGGAAACTGAGAATGTATTAAAATCGTCCAGAATCAAAATTGTTTTTGGATACCCACACTCACAGTGACTGTCATGTCTCCTGGGCTAAAATAGCATCCCAAACTTTTGAGTCAGGGTCCTGGTCTGGCAGTGCTCAAAGGGGATTTGCTTGGGTTAGTGGTGTCATCAGTTGACAAAGACCACAACTACGAATGTAACTGCCAATGTGAAGATCAAATTTCTCTTAGATGATCCCTCGAAATCAGTTACTGTACTGAATAAACTCTTACAATGCCCAGTTACTGTAAAAAAAAAAAAAAAAAAGGTTGTATGCCAGGTTTCATAGACTGAGAGACAATTAGTCACCTCATCATCTAAAAAACTCCTTATAGTTTGCCAATTGTTTCTTTGTGGATGTTCTCAAGATAATTTAAATTCATCACTCAAACAGCCGGTTCGACTGGATTACATTTTCTCTCTGAAATTCGTTATGGATCTCAGTTTTGAGGATGAAATTCCTCAGTGACTATGAGGGTGACAACGGAAAGATTTCAGAACAGTCTCCCTTTTCCAAATCACCGCTGGCATATGGGCTCCACTAATAAACAGTGGGGATAGGGGACAGTACATCTGAGAAGGAGTTCTGGTACATATCTGTCTTCTTGATCCCAGAACACTAAGAGGAAGACAAAGCCCTGGGAGTCAGGACCAGACCCGACAGAGAACAGATGGCCCGACACACAAACACACACACTGAGACTGTGAGATATGAACACATACGGCATGCAAAAACAAACACACAGATGACACACTGAGACAGGAACTGATATATATACAGTATATAACACTGGCAGAGGGAAGCATCGCTACACATGCACAAATGCAGACAAATGATACGGTTGTGCACGACAAAAGTGCACCACTTGCACAGAAGGGTTTGTTTGTCATGGAAACACAATGCAAGGGATGATTTCCCGGCATCTATTCAACATCAAGTTGCAGATCTTATCCTTCATCAGTGAGATGGAGAGACTGAGACAGAGGAAGAAGATAAACAGAAAAGGAGAGTGTTATAAGACAGAGCCAGGAAGAGAGGGGGAAAAAAAGGACAGATAAAGAACAGAGAAAAAACAGACGAAAACTGAGAGAGATAATAGAAAAGGTGAGGGAGATAATATCACAACAGGAAGCAAGCGAGGCAGAGCTAAAGTACTCTCCTGCCTGGTGTTATCGTCTCTGTTTATTGATCAAATTTACTTCAACGGGAAAATACTGTTGGCTCTGAGACCCTCTGCTCTGGTTAAATAAGGAAATGAGAGAAAGTCCTGCGTCATCGCTGATAGTCACTAGGCATGTGGGTGAAAATCTCAAAACATCTCTGCCAGATTGTACTCTAAGATACAAACACAGATATGGTAATGATAAGAGACCTGGTGCATAACTGCATATATATAGAGTTTGACCAGGTGAGATGTTTAACCATTATTATTCCCAGTAAATCACCCCAAAATCAAAGAATTCAGTATTTTCTTGAGAACATGAAATACCACCGTGAGTAAGCCTGCAACGCGTTGTGGGTGCGCCACGACCACTGGAGCTGATTGCGGCCATTCTAGGCAATGTTTGTAACTCCATCAGAAGCACCGCAGAGCATTTCAGTAGAGTCCCAGAAGCAGCTCTCCACTCTACTCCGTTGAGAATACGCGGCTGGTCTATTTTTGACGGACGCCGCGTCCAGCCGCGTCAGTCAGCACAGAGCAGATCGAGTTGGCCGGGAGTCAGACACAAACAAACGGCACTGAGACTTCAGCTGATTTTCAAAATAAAACACCCTGTGCAAATGTCAGACCGAGAAGCAGCAACAGCCAAAAGGAAAACAATTGAACTACATAGCACATTTACTCATGGCAGAAGCACATAAACCAAGGTTAGTTACAAGTGGGTTGCAGTAAGAAGGTGAAGTATGACTCTGCCCTTCATCAAGACCAGTTAGCCTGACTGCTAGTTAAGATTTTTATTGCATATCAGTGGACTAAATACATAAAGTGAATGGTTTGGCTACTTCATTTACTGTCTACTTTGGTAATACTACTTGCATTTTAATATTCAAAAATAAAAAGAAGTAGAATCAAACTGTGAGATTCCCAAAGACAGCCTCTCTGTAAAAGCCAATAGGAATGGTGGCTAAAATTACAAAAGTAAAGCCTGTGTTGCTCTAAAGTGGGGTTGCCTTTTGAGGCGAGATTGGCAGCAGGACCCATTTTAAGTTTTTCTGAAGCTGCTGAGTAAAATCTGCAAATATACAGGTCTAACTCCAGTAAGGTACATGACACCACTTCACATTCATGCAGGGGATTCAAGCTGACAAACCATCCACTTGCAGACCTATTCCTCAAAACTCTGCTGCTGACACACAAAGCCAAAATTCAGAACTCCTACAAGTGGAAACTGAATCTTTGCAGATGTATGGCTGGATTTCATGTTACAGAAATGTTAACAATAGAGTGAGGTTAAGCTTAGCTGTATATAATTCCTACCAAAATGCTGTAATCCCACAAAGGCAGAAGCCTATTTCTTTATCGACAGAGTAGCTCCAGGTTTTGTCCTTTGATGACAGCGTGAAGTCTTTGTTGGGTGGTTTTTGTAGCTTTGAGCAACGTTCTGTCATGTTCGTTTTCTGAGATCACAGGAAGGAGCCAAGCGCCTCACATTTTACATGTTGCTTTAGCGCTGCTGCCAGTGCGCCAATACGTCCTGTTAATGTACTTTTAATGCTTCCATGTGTTGTATGTTGACGTCTGTTGTTATGTTATCACTTACACTGTCGTTTGGCTGTGGGGCTCTTTTACTCATGCACGTGAAAAGGAGGACAAATGATATTAGAGAGCACAGTTAGTCACCAGAACTCATTTTCATTTAGACTCTCAAATATAAATCAACGGTAATTGTCTGTGCGGCCCACAGCTTTTTATTCAAAACTTATTACATCCAGGTATATGTAAACAAGAATTATACAATGCTACAAATACACCCACTTGATGTCCTACATATAGAAGCTATTCACACTGGAGTGTTTTTAGAGGAAGCCTAAAGATATAGAGGACTTTGTTTTCCATTTTATTCGCCCACAGAGTATATCATAAATTGTGTGTTTCTTTCACTTCACTGTTTGCATGTTAATTGTTTATTTTCTTACACAAGAACACAAATTTAAACTAAAACTAGAATTTAGAGCATAGGTTCCTAAACTTATTACCCAAGGGTCTGCTTCTGATTTTTATTGAAGGTCCAGAACAATTGGTGATAACAAAATAATATTTAATCAACCACATTTACAAAAAGAAATACATTTATACTAGTTTTAGCAATGGTCTCAACCAATACGTGACCTCGGCAGCAACAACGCACATTTTCTCTACAGTTAACATTGTTATGACAGTAATGTTAAGCTACATTCGGGATTTGTTTTTTCAGTTTTGGGATTCGGATCTTCACACACACACCTACATAACTGCCTTTCACTGTACACACACACACACCACTTGCACTGAACCGCCCCACCTCTTCCGGTTCCTCTCCGGCTGTATCTCACAGTGCAAACACACACACAGGCTGTATGTTTTTACTGTTGACTTTCTTTGCTGAAGACAAAACAAAACATGTATTTTTTTTAGATTTCTTCCCCACCGATTCCATTTTCAACAACAACAACAAGTAAGTCGCGTGTGGAGGAGGCTTACATCTCTCTCTCTCTCTCGGGCAGATAAAAAATAATGCTCAGCACCCATCACGTTGTCAGAAAATGTTACACATCACGTGTGCTGTAATCATAAAACGAGGTATGGGCTGGGTCCGGATGCGGAACATGAAGATGCTATTTAATAGCAGGAAACTGCAGTAAAACTTATATATTAACTTACATATTTTTCGTGCAAAGGATCCGGTCTGTATTTTGTCGACTATGTGGTTTTTATGCTATCAAATGTGAGGTTGTTACCTTTTTTTTAATGGCATTGAATGGTTATGCAATTTTGGAGGAAAACACTTTCAAAATAAAGCCTGAAAAGAGAACAGCCTTTTGAGGGAAACACTTCCAAAATAAAATCTTGAAAGCTATAACCTGAAAGAGAGGAAACACTGTGTTTGATCCTGACAGCGCGCTCTGGTTCTGCCACGACCGACAGCACCAGCTCTCATCAAACTGTCACAGCTCTACTGCCCCATGAAGCAGCTGTATCTGAAAAAAATAAACTGAGGACGTTTTCAGGATGTCAGGAAATACAACATTACGGGAGCTGCCGACACATCCGTGAGTGGCACTTCTTTCAAAACAAGCCTATCTCCAGTACCTCGGCAAATGCCGATGGAGCGGTAAACAGATGGACATGAACAGAGGGATGGATATTCAATTTAAAACCTGAAACTCCCATGTTTGTGAACATAGAGGCTTTGGCACAGCTGATTTAGTACACCAGTCAACATGTTTATACCCTTGCTAACATGAACCTGGAGTATTTCCTGAGAAATTCAAGCTCTTAGCCACAAAAAAATAGTTACTCGTCAACTTCTCCGGGCTAAACATGTCACTTCTGCTCAGCGGGAAATAAAAAAAGAAACCTCTGTCACTGCTTAGTGATGGACAAATCGCTTTACAGTGCACTAGTTTGACTTTTATGCATCTGTCGTCCATTGAAATGTTAATTTGCACCCCAATAGTCAGGCAGGTGGCTTGTCTCGTGTTGACAACTTAAAAGCTACAGATTCAATTGTGTGTGCATCAACAGTCTATCTCATGTCCTGAGCCTTTTTCTTCTCGTTCACTTCAAGTCGTCGCCGATACGAGTGTCAGCTAAATGCCTGTGAACTGTCAGTGTTATGAGCAAATGTCTACATACACATAATCTGCGTGCTCAATTTCCATTTAATATCTGTCTTCTGTGCATCATGTGTAGCTGTAATGATAGGTAGTGGGGAATGGATCACCTTCTAGCGGGACAGACAGCCATTATCATCCATCCTCATCTCACTAATGATCAGGATTGGCAGTGACGGGCCTCTCTCCTTTATTCTAATGGTGTCTCGCTCACAGTTACCCATTAATGACTAGGACTGACACTGACAGAGCTTCTTGCTCTCTTCTCACTTTTACCATCATGGCTCTGCTTGTTTTCACCACCTCTTATTTCCAACTATTAAAGTTTGGATCATGGGTCAAACTTTTTTTTTTTTTTTTTTTGATTCCACGCGGAGGGAATGATGCATTTAGCACTTTGTTTTACAAAAACGACATTGCTGGATTTATGGTCAACGCAAGGGTTAACAGGAATCTCGACATAGATACCTCAGGGAGTTTGTTTTTATAGTTCACAGTAAGATTTCTCCAATTAATACCACCAATGCAAGACTAGACGGATGTATCGCGCACAACAAGGCCGTATTGTGCTTTTATTACATTCCCCCATACAGTTGTAACTGTGTTTACATCATTTCCTGCTGGGTTCGGTAGTCTTTCATCCATTGTGAGAGTTAAGGTTCGCAGAAGCTTTGCTTTGTTACTGACAATGAGAAGATAACTGAACTTTTTCTCAGCTTGCGTCATGTTCTCTTCACTCTTAACATGCTGTAAATCTCCTTTGGCATCAGAAAGACAAAATGCTACAGTACCCATGAGCCCCTTGAGCCGCAGCACCACTCTGATTTGAGCTTGTTATATTACTTTTTCAACCGTAAGTTCCCAGAGATCAAGGTGACGTCCACGGTTTGGTTCGGCATATTGTAGGAAACACGTTATATTTGGTATTTATGGCTTGATAAATAACTCAAAACAATAAATCTATCAAATCTATTCCTGTCTGTACTTTTCTGTTTGCTCATCCGCGTGTCATTTTGAGTGACAAAACTCTGAGTAATAATAATAATGCCCAGGCTTTCAATCTTACTGTTTGTAGGATGGTTTAGACAATAGTCTCCCAACTGGAGGACCAAAGCTCAGTCCCAGTATTTCCCAGGCTGATTGTTACTCGTGTTTTACCTCTCAGGAGGATGTTCTACAGTTCCACAGGCTAGAACAAGGTGATAGTTATTACAGCAAAGCTCAGAGGTCTGCATGATTTACAAGGATGACATCTTATAATATCCAGTCTTGCTGCATCTCTCTACCCCTCTGTGAGTGCCAACAGATTGATGCATCAGATCAGACCTGCTGGACCAAGCTGCTGTCAAGTCTTATTAAAGATTTTACCGTTGCCCCCGACACCTGATCTACACTGAGCGACACACAGCAAATGTATGTCAACACTGATGGTGGAGACATGAAGTCTGTGAAAAAAAAGCAACAAAAAAACAGAAAACACACGAACATGGAAAGGATGGTCAGCAGAATAAAACAGTTGTTTTGCACCCTTGATGTACCAATATTTTATTTAAGACAAAGGTTCTACATATAAAGTCTTTATCACTTCAAAACAAACGATTTCAAACTTTTAGAAAGTCTTGCTTGCTTTGTTATGCTCTAAATGCTACCTCAAATAAATTATTGATGCATCAAGGCTACCAATGTGCCGCAAGGTTTTCATCAGCAGGATATTTATATGGACACACAAACATACGTTCAGCCAGTGAGGTGCGTTTGAGCAGTTTGGAAACACTGCAAACACTGCAGGGCGTACACCCACCCACGCACACACACGCGCGCGCACACACGCACGCACACACACACACACACACACACACACACACACAATGTACCTAGCTCTTTTAGCAGGGAGCCGTTCTCTGACTTCAATCTCTCCTTTTTCTTCTCAGGGCTACTCTTCCTCCTCTCCTTCCCTTTCTCCTTCACTCCATTCTGCTTCCTCTTTTCTCCCTTCTGGGTTTTCTCTGCAGGGAGACACAGAAGGGATTTAGTTGATTTACTCAATTTAAGCTTGATTTAGCTGTAAAGTGTCATTGAGCCTGGGGAACGTCAGGTAGAATTTGAGTGAGAAAGTAGCATACAAGCATTAGAGTTGGAGAAACGTAGTGCAAAAAAAAAAAAGACCCGTACTAATCAATTATTTGGAGTTTTTCCGGATGTTTTGTTGACATTTTAGGAAAATGTCAAATTTGGTACTACTCAGCTGATGGAAACACATCTAAATCTGTTTTTTGACAATTGGATGCACACATAAACACACATGAAAGACACCGTGTTGGATTGTGTTATTGCCCCCTGGCACTTACTCTTCATGTTTTAAAGCACAAGTGCACAAAGAGCTTGTGACTAACAACGTTAAGTCTGATTAAGGAATGTTTGTACAGGACATCGTCAGCTGAAGGCATCCTCAAAGGCTTCTAAAGGTTGTAAGCCAATTTATGGTTGCATTAAAGGGTAGGTGTCACTGGCCTAATGTGATACAGCCGTAGTTCATCTTCAGCGGCACATTTACTCTTCTGCTCTTCTCAGATAAAAACCCGAATGCCCAGGATGCATGTTAATTCTTCTTCTAAAGGTCATTTAGTATTCTGGTTCAAGTTTGAGGTTAAGGCTGTCAGATTTAAGATCCATGTGGCCAATACCTCAGTTAACCTCAGACTTAAAACCAGGCTTCTCACACCATCTTAAACATCAAATGCAAGAACCTTCCAGGCCTAATTCTCTCATTCTCAAGAACTCAACGTGGCACAGTTTGAGACACAGATCAGGGTTAATTACTGTTACAACACTGGTCATTTCTATAACGAGAAGTAGCAGGCTTTCCTGAAGCTTTTTGTTCAAATAGCTACATATCTCATGTCTGACTCATGTAATTGATTTTTTTTGAGAAACGTTCAAAGATTTCAAGGACTTATGGGAACCATGTAAAACAAAAAACGCAAACAGGTTAAGTGTGTGTCTCTGTCTGTGTGTGTGGATGCACTGTGTTGCAAGATCCCTGTAAGTAAAAAAAGAAAAAAAAACAGTGTTTATGCAGCACATACTTTATGTGTGTATGTATATATATGTACACACAGACTAACAGTGTTAGTCTTCAGGCTGCACGCATGCTGACACACACACTGTTCGACATGTACCAGAGCCCTGTGGAGCGCCACCCTGCTGCGAGCTGTCCTCTCACTCCAGGCGACGTCGCTCTCTCCCTCCAGCTGAGTGTGTGGCAGGTAACACACCAAACACTGACATGTACACATGATGATCAAAGACCGAATAAGAACAACACCTCACGGTCTAATTTAGTCCAATACAGTCTAGTAAGTGTAAATACGAGCTTAACACAGGTTTTTATTGTTACTTTATACTGAAACTGTCGCCTGCATTGTTATTAGTTAGTTTAATGTAAATGAAAGCCTATATTTTTTTTAACATTATAATCAATGCAGTTATTTAAAAAGGAGCTATACCGTCTTACCAATTTCTTTGTATTTAATGTCACTTGTTAACACACCACTGCAAATAGGTACACTAATAAAAATGGCTTATTTATTCTATATTTCCATTTATCTGGTGTTAGCAGTGTGTGTAACTGAAGGTCATTTTCCACAAGGGGTGGATGTTACTTTATTAACTATCAATCATACAGGAAGTAGGAATATGACCAGAGGGAGGGTACGTTAAAAAAGACCACTAAAATTAAAATTTTACTGTAATGTAAGCATTAGAGATGATTTTATTAAACATTAACAATCTACCAACACACAAAATAACAGTAAATAATCAATTTCCCTGGTATTAAAACAGTACAGTCAAACTTAACTTCTGAGATAACTAATTAACAATATTTCAGTTAGAGTATTTTCATTATCGATTAATCTGTCAATCACTTTCACACTTAATAGTTTAGTCAATAAAACATCAATAAATTCTAAAAAAGCACAATGTGACATTTTATTATTTTTTGAGAATTGTTGGTGGTTTTGCTTGAAAAAAAAAAAAAGACCTTAATTATTAAACAATTATCAAAATAGCTACATATAAACGTTCTGCCTATTAATTTTTTAGATTAATTAATAGATCAATTGTTTCAGCTCTCTACTATGAAAAAAACACTTTTATTTATGATACAGTTCTACTGAGGAATAATTGATTATTGTTGCGCTCTGCGTTTAACAGAAACACACACACATACTCGCACGCAGCATGTAAGGAAACAATGCAGTCACACTCCACCGACTCTCACATATACAGCACAGTGATGATCTCTTTCTCCGTCTCTCATTCTATGACATGGGAAGCCCTTATTGTTGGGATGTCTTGTTGTTACAGGCTCCAGCTGTTTACACAAACACAGTCCTGACTGCATGGCTCACCAACTCTCCTGCTGCTGCTGTGTATCGTGTTCATATACTGTACATGTCTGCGTGTGTGTGTGTAGCGGTACAGCAGGTGGCAGCTGCAGGTTCATTACAGCTATACTGGGGTTTAGAGAAGCTGAATTTATTTGTTTATGTGTGTGTGTGTTGCTCAGCAGTCACTGTAGGGTGAAATAGTCGACATGGATGATCTGACACCATGAGCAAGTTTATCAGTAAGTGTCTGTAAAAAAAAAAAAAAGTAAAACACAGTACACATAGGGCTGTTACTGTTTGTCTGGAATTATTCTATTCAAAATAAGGGTATATTCATATTATGTTAAGTCTACATTACAAATGTGCCATTTACTGTTTTTAATTACTGGTATCCTGATGTGCAGAGTAATACGCAGATCTTTTGCATGTCACTCTTTTCTTCTCCTTACTTTCTATTCCTGGTAGCAGCTGCCTTCACCACCAGATGACCCCGTTTACAGCAGGAAATGGAACAAGGTGTAAAAATTTCAACTCTGATAAAATCTATATAGCTAAATGCTAACACCTGGATTCCACCGGGCACGTCTCTGTCATGTCGTGATGGGGATGCTATGTTGGTTAGTTCCTCTTGTGGCTTCATACGACACCAGGAGTGTTCCAGAAGTGGTGTGTTTTGCCAGCTAGGCTTTGTTAACTCCTCAGATTTGGTTGTTTTTCCTTGGTTTATGTACTTCTACCATGAGTAAGTAGGCTGCGTAGTTTCACTTTTAGTGTTTTTTTTATGATCTGAAGTCTGCACAGGTGTTTTATTTTGAAAATTGACCCGATTCTCTATGTGTCTGATTTCCTATCAGCACACCGCTTTAACATTGTCTAGAACAGCTCCAGAATGCGCTGCCGCGGTGCCCAATGGGATCAAGCCTGTGTTTATTTATTTTAGAACGGCAACAATCACTAATAAGCACCAAACACAAATTACTGCTGAGTCTGTGACCATTCATTTGGCACGTATTTAGTATAAAAAAGTATCATATTTTTTTTATCATATTTTGGTATCATAGTGCAGCTCTTCTGTGGCATCCAGTATAAATTCTTTTTAAATTGTGTGTGTGTGTGTGTGTGTGTGTGTGTGTGTGTTGGTCAGTACTATACATGCCTATGCTGCGTGTGTGCCTGTCATAGCCAACAGTAGGCTGTCCTCATGCTTGCTTTAGCATGGAGGAGCAGGACATGCATGAATGGAGCTGAGAGAGACCAGAGAGAGATTTCACACTGAGACAACCCTGTGTGTGTGTGTGTGTGTGTTTGGAAAGAAAGAAAAAAAAAAGAACATGTATGTGTATTTTATGTTTGTGTGCACCTGAAAAGTTTCCATTTTCGTTTAGGGTTATTCATGTTTTCAGAGGAAATAGAACATTTTCATGCTGCGCCTTCATTTGAGAGACGAAATATAAGGTGAAGTGGAAGAAGAAATGATGTGGAGACGTGAAACATAAAGTGTCAGCGTGAATGTTGATCAGGAAGACGTAATGGGGTGGAATGAGGTATTAAAAGTGCGGAGGGGTTTTATTTCCAAGTCCATGCCAGATCATTGCCTGGGTTAGGAGGACGCAGGAAATAATGTCTTCCTGTGAAAAGTTATTTGAATGAAAACTTGCAACTTCTAAAAGAGTGTGACAAACACTAAAAGCAGGAAAAACGTGGAGGTGGAGATGTAATTTAGATTGAAGTGAGTTAAGTTTGTTAGATGGAAGCATGGCACAGCTTTTCTTCACGTTAGTTAAGCTTGTTAGTCATGAACTTTTATAGAGATTAGATTTTTATGGGATTTTTGTACGCTAGTACGCTTGCAATCACGCTTGTAAGTAAGAAGGAGGCTGTTTCCCATAAACACTAAAGCACCTGCCACTTGCGGCCTCTCTCACGTAAAGTAGATTCTCTACTTGGGTGGAGCTTTGCACCAGAAACAATGCTAAACTATGCTTCCTGTTCACAGCAGCATTCTACATTGTAATCCAAGCTCCTATGAACATAACAGTAAGCATTTAAAACATTTTAGGGATAGGTTTTAATCCAGATTCAAAATATTGTCATTTAGACTTTCCTGAATTGGGTTTGAAATGGGTGTAGTTGTGCTCATACATTTATTATGCATTATATTCTGTGAACCAATCATTAAAAAAAATCTATCAGTTGTCCCACAAAACAAGACCTATTTGCTCTCACTTAGTCTGTCTGCCAGCTGGAGCCAAAACCAGTGGTTGTTTTTGGCTCCAGCTGTTTACTCATGACACAAAATGTAGTGGTTACATTTTTTTGAGTCATGAATAAACTCAAACTGTCAAGAAAGGAAATATTCTTACACCCCTTTTCTTTATTAAACAGAAAAACTGTACACTTTCTAAGTTCCTCTCTTTTACCGAAATAAGATTGCCTTCATTGCCTTGTTAACTCATCGTAAAACAACCTCATTCAAATGAGAAAGAAACAGAACAAAACTCACCAAAAATGTCTTGGCTAGTCTTTCTGCTGTTTCAACCATTACCAGCTCTGGTTTGGTCGATATAAATCCCAGATTCAGCAAGTTAAGATGTGAAAATATTCTAGTTAAAATAATTTTTTTTAAAGGAATCTGGTCTGGTGTCTTTGAAGAGAGCATAGTTTCCTTCAGTTCCCTGTCGGAAAGGGCTGTCTCATGGTAAAGTAAAGTGATGAAGGATTGTTAATAGCATACACACAGATTCTGATGTTTGCTCCCTGTCCACAGCAGGTAACATGTTGGTACTTGTGAGGGAGATGCCATTTAAAATGGAATCTGCCAAGCTGAAACAGTCTTGAAAAATAGCCTGAACATCAACATAAGCTGTTTTGAACTAAGTTTTCTAATAGTTATGAATTAGAGGTCTGCGCGGGACCCGCCCACTCCTGCATTGTGCAGTCCCGCTCCCGCAAAGAATTATGATTTTCAGTCCGCTCCCGCCTGCGCCTGCCATATTTTGTCCCGCTCCCGCCCGCAAATCCCGCAAGATGCGGACATTATTTCTCACGAAAGTTCTTTTCATTGGCTTGGGAAATTAAACACTCTGAGCTTAGCTGAGCTCACTACGGACCGATCCTTCACCTAGTGCACGTAGCGAGGGTGCGCAGTGCCAGGTGTTTCTGCCATGATCAGAGATCTCAGACACAGAAGAGCGGAAACAAATTGTCTGAAACGTACGCGTGATTAGACCACATCCGCAAATTTAGGCATCTTAAAATGTTTTTATTAATGCCAAATAAAATATCCAGCACAAATTATATATGACAGACATAAATTAATCATTTATACATTTTATTTTATACACGTTTTTAGTTTGCGAGACTGCAGCTTATCACCTCTTCCGCCCGTGCCTGCAATGAGCTTTCGAAATTTGTCCCGCGCCGCACTGCTTTGCGTGGGAACTGCGGGACTCCCGCGGGAGTGCAGGGCTCTATTATGAATGTTTAGTTTCACTCAGATTTCTGTGGATGCTCATCTTTGAAATTACACATGCACTGTTACTACTTCAAGCCACATTTCTTCAAGAGACTTTAAAGACTGAAAATAGCTCTTTCGCAATGACAGTTAAAAGAAAAAAAGTTTTGAAATACACACAAAATCCTATAATAGAGATAATAGCAATAAAACAGATATGGTTTTATCTAACCATGACAGAAATTAGTTTTGACAAGTGCTTGAATCTAAAAAATCTTATTTTATTTAAAGATTCGACTCTGTCTCATATAACCCTGTTTGACAATTTGAACGTTACCAGGAACTCGGAAACCTTTTGAGGAACTTTCTCTGCATGAATTTTCTCTGCATTTAAACCAGAGGAAACGGGGTCTAAATTTAGTTTCTTGGCTGTGGTTCAGGTGTTTTCAATCTTATTTTCTCTGCCTACACTTTTCCTTTCCAACATTCATTCAAACATCAGAGTGATGTAGCAATAGATTACTGAAACAACCCGATGACGATGTGTCTTGCATCAGGGCAATATTGAACCCTGGCTGTCAGAGTTTAAAGGTACGCTCAAATTAGAATTATTCAAACTTCAGACACAGCGTTAGAGCAATGCTACAGTGTAGTCTTGTGGTGCAATGTACTACTGTACACAGTGATGTAAGTAGGGCTGCAACGATTTATATTGATAGTACGAGGGAAAATTACTGTACTTCCAACACTATGGATGTATAAAATCATGTTTAATAAAATAAAAGAAAGAAATTGAGAACATTTCTAATGCAGGTGATGAGGGGAGGACATACTATACTGATTTTTTCAAAAAAGGTCATGTCTGGGGCAACTGGACTGTTTTAGATCTGGCGAATAAGCTTCTTGACCCCTGACTGACTGCTGGGGAGATCCGAGTATGTATATATATATATATATATATATATATATGTATATATGTATATGAAACGTCTTCAATGATCTACAACCAAGTCCAGTTTCCCCAGACTAAACCTTTTTTGAAGAGAGAAGACCTGGATGACTGAGAACCTTCACAGACATACCATTCTGATGAGTGTTACATTTAGAAATTGTGCAGCGCTCGTATTCCATTTCACTTGTTGCTGTTGGTTGAAAACCCAACTCTTGACTCACTGCTACTTCGTTGATTGTAAGTAACAGAAACAGTCGGTGGAGCTGAGCTTTTATGGTTACAAAACCATGATGGTATAAACTGCAGTTATGAGTGAAATAGGTTAATGGCTGCATCCCTAGATGAAGCACGCTATAATACCAATGTTTCCATTGACAAACACAGTCCTTAAATGTTTCTGTTGGCCGATTGCCTACATTTGCATAGTCAAAGTTGAACTTACATCAGTTCTGGACCGTGAATCTGCTGGAGATCACATAGAAATGGAAAACAATTTGTTCATTGTGCTAGCTTCAGTAGAAGTGAGTGGATGGATGTGAGTGTAATAAGACTGTACTCTAATGGTTAAACTAAACCCTGACGTGCAATTGGTGTGAAGATGGCAAGAGTACTGTATGACTGTATTAAACTTTTTTTTTTTTTTATTATTAGGAGGTTTTGTAAAAGAGTGCAGGTACCTGACATTTCTCCCCCTTTTCCAATTTATTTTATGGCTGTTGCTGAAATTGCGGAGGCCATTAACGCCAGGGGATCTTTGAGGGAGCTCCCAGAGGGAACGCTTCCTCACACAGCTCTTAAATTGTAATTTCTTTCTCTCTCTCTTTTTTTTTTTTTTTTTTTTGTTTTGACAGGAGGGACCATCTTATCCTCTGATCTCCCAGGGACCATTTTTCAACATTTTCTCAAATTTTTTTTTTGTCTAATCTGATCTTGTTCTTTTATATGTTCTACAGCTCGGAAAACTAGTCTTTGGGTTTTCAAGGACGCCTGCAGGCTGTGCTTGAGCGTGCGGAAGCTTTCCGCCTGCAGTTTGTAATCTCAGCACAAATCCAACTATCAGCAGTGGAAACCTTTTTAAACACTTTTTTTTTGTCAGATCTGCCTCCCCCCCCCCCCCTTTTGTCTTTTCATTCTGCTGTTGCATTTCTCTCCATTTCTGCAATATTATCCTTCCCTCCGAAGCCCCTTCCTTCTCTTATTTAGAAGGTGCAACAGCACCAGGGGATTCGTCTTTTTGAAGTGTGTGATTAATTTCCCCTCTTTCTAGGTGCACTGAACTGCAACGTGAGTGTATGTATGTGTGTGTGTGTGTGTAGCCACTGTGTCCCATTTCTTACCTGAGCTCATTAGTGCAATGTGAGAACGTTTTTTACTGTCTTTTCCTCCCTCTCTCCACCCTTTCTTCTGTCCTTCCACACTCCCCTCCTCTCCTTCTCTCTCGTCGTCGCTACTCCTGTTTCTCTCTCTCCTTCTACTCTTCCTTTCATCCTATTACCTTCTTGTCCCTTCTCATCCTCCTCTTCCTCCGTCCTTATTTTCTCTGTCTTTCTCGCGCACGCATACGTACACACATGCTGAGAGCAGATCAGAGAGGCCAATACTAACCACTGTCAGCTTGTCACAGTTCAGTTTGAGCCAGAATGTAAATGCAGTGCACTCCCTGCATAACAATAATACTGTGTGTGTGTGTGTGTGTGTGTGTGTGTGTGTGTGCAGTTTCAAGAAAAATTCCTAACTACAGTGCAGAATATAACTGAACCTGTATTTTTTATGTGCATCAATATGTATCCAGAAAACATCACCTGCAGAATACTGTGCTGCAAACAGCTACAAGTTGATGCGTGTATAAATAAGATTGTAGTGACTGTCAGCTCTGCATTAAAAACAAGCTGGGACCAAATTAACTGACAACAAAACCTGCTTTCACCATCAGGTTTCAGCTGATAGCAATAAGGGGAAAATCCTGTTATCTGTTCTGGAGAGAAGGTTTATCTGTGTACAGAAATGACTCAATGTCTTCTTTTAAATGCTGCAGCTTTTTACTAATAAAAGAACTTTAGTCTTATCTGACATCAAAAGGTAACTGTCACCG
This sequence comes from Protonibea diacanthus, assembly GCA_028641955.1. NCBI lineage: Eukaryota > Metazoa > Chordata > Actinopteri > Sciaenidae > Protonibea > Protonibea diacanthus. The sequence goes on from CM053990.1 coordinate 16,560,364, forward strand.
GACATTAAAAAAACTTTGTGCATGACATCTAATGTCTGATGTCTGTAATGTCAAGCCAAAATATGTTATGAAAGTATGACCTCATGCATGCACACTTTTTGTTTTTAATGACAGCAGAGGCTCTAGGGATGTAAATGTAGTTCTGTCTGCCACTTTTATTCAGACTGAAGTTTCTCAACGAATGTGATGGATTACCGTGAAATTTTATCCAGATATTCATGCTTCCCGGAAAATGTAGCCTAATGACTTTCCCTGACTTTCCCTGTAGCGCAGAGAACAGCTGTGGGAATGGATTATAATAACTTTGGTGATGCCTCAACTTTTCATCTAGTGCCGTCATCAGGTTCAAACTGAAACTAAACATATTTCTACCAGCCTCGGCTGTACGTTTGGATTTTGTTTTAATTAGCAAACGACAGCATAACACCATAAACTACGAGGGTAGAGAGGCTAACATTATAGCAGCTAAAGATCTGCAGGCTAGCACTGCTGTACTTAAGTCCAGCCTCGAAGAGCTGCTAGCATGCCTGCTAACTCTCCAGTCTTGTTATATTGTCTTTTTTTCGGCTACAGGAACAACCTTATTGCTCCTCAGAGATCAAATTGCATTATATTATTTTTATTTAATCTTACGAAGACACAAGTTAAGCTCACAAAAATTGGAAGAGAAAATCTTGGGACAACCGGATCTTGAAATTAGCCATCTTCACTTAAATAAAGGTGGAGCTGGGATGTCTTTGTCCTTCTGACAGAGCTTCAGATCAGCAAACTACTCATACAGGTCAGTTTGGAAGGCACCGGCAGTTAATAAGTTACATTAAGGTATGAAGACTTGTTGTTAACTCTCTCTCACTCTAATTATTTGCACATTCTCTCTTCTAGAGGTTTTTACTTACGTTATCATATATGTATTGCTTGGTACAGAACGATACCGTATCATCATATCTTCCTTTTATTTTCAGCATAATGCCTCTCTGTCTGCATGCAGGACTACAGGGATATTGCCCGCCTGCCTGCCCGCCTGCCCACCTTGTAACATGCTAGCATTCACAAAGCATGACGAGAGCAGCCCTCAACATGACAGACAGGCAGATAAACATGACAGACAGACAGGTGGACTGGCAGACAGACCGTGGAACATGACAGATTAAGTACTGTGAGAGACAGACAGACGGACAGAGGTTTGTGCTACTGTTTCAGCTGGGTTAGAGGAGAGATGTATGTGTTTTCCACATAGAAACAAGCCCGCAGGGAAATGAGGGGAGGAGAGCACAGTGGTGCCGGTGCATGGTAAGCTTGGTGTATCTGAAGTCTGATTTTAGAGTTGTAAAACCTTTCTGTGTTGCCTAGAACTGGAAGTCAGACTGATTTTAACAGCCAAAAAAATTAAACATTGGCCAAAACAACCTTTTTTTTAAGAATGAGAATATATTTTTATCACTAAATCAGCAGTGTGAGCACATTCAGCGTAGTGAGACATGATATCCAGCATATTTGGCTTATTGTATTACTCCTGTTCTGCATTTATATAAGACCAAATATGCATTTTTTTGACCAAAGTCAACATACCAGTGACTGTCTTGACCAATCTAACCATTTAAACACAATTTATTTGTAGTATTGTCTGAAAAAAGTAACTTTTGGCAATGTTGTCACTCACTTTAACATCACTTCAGTGTCAGAAAATCTTTTGTGTTTGTGTGGACAAAGAAGAAGGACAAAAGGAGAACAAACTGAGACAAGTGATGGACTGACTGAAACTAGGTGTTGGATGAGACAACAAAAATAAGGTAGAGGAGGGAGAAAAACAGGGAAAATATAACCCTTGGAGGACACGGCAAATGAGAGAAAAAGAAAGAAACAGATGGAGGAGAAAATAGATTAAAGACGAGGATGAAGAGAAACGGAGAGTGGAAAATAAGACAGAAAGATAAAAGAGGCAGAGAAAAGAGGTAGATACAAGGTGAGGGACACGACAAATCATTATAGCCAACAACCTCATCCTTCACTCCCTGGTGCTCTCTCTCTCTCTCTCTCTCTCTCTCTCTCTCTCTCTCTCTCTCTCTCTCTCACACACACACACACACACACACACACCAACTATCCCCTCTAATCTAGAGTGTGAATAGATATGGCTGTTTAGTGCCAGCAGCACAGCTCCCGGTACCTGATGGCAGCAATCTGCTGAGTCAGCACCACAGCACTGCGTGTGTGTGTGTGCGTATGTGTATGCCTTTGGGAGTGTGAGTGTGAGTGAAAGACACAGAGAGAGTTAGAGAGTGAAAGTGTTTGTAAGATTTAGTGGAGTGCATAGATGTGTGTCAAGCCTTCCTCGGGAATGATGAGCACTGCAAATTGAGGACTACACACACACACACACACACACACACACACACACACACACACACACACACACACACGCACGCACGCACGCACACAGACTCTACAACACAGCCACAGGAGCAGGCTGACAAGAGTTCACCATCATTACCATGCCAGCAAGACGTCACTGGTATTACCATGACAACAAGCTTTCACTGTCATCGCCATGACAGCTGCAGGTCAGGACTACGAAAACTGACAGGGTTTTTCAACATTATCCAAGACAAATACAGGTCACTATCAGTTTATAACTATAGTCATCACCATAACAACAACAGCTTGGAAGTCTGGCAGCTCAAGTGAAACTGAAAATCTGGGTGGTGTTGTTCGACTTGAACCTCCTCCAAGATTCTTTCTATCTACCAATGTCTAAGAGGGAGTTATTTCTTGATATTTTTTAGAGATCTGAGCTATAAAGTTAGTTCGTCTTACCCAGGACATATTTTTGTTATCTGGCTTTGCTAATTCTAACAAGCACAATCTCGCCAAGCGTTTCCACTGCAGTGATTTACTCACGAAGTCAACCCAGGGTTTCCTAGTCCAGCTATGAGTGTGCTCACATGAAAGATGAGGTGTTTGCGGCATACATCAATTGCAAGCATGGACGCATTGCTGCAGAGCAAACTACTGTATAATATTAGAGAAATATGAAGAGGTTAAGTGATACAGGCGTGAAACAACACAGTTGCAGCTGCCAAATGCAGGAAAGACGGCTAGCCAAAGACAATCACTGACTGTGGGAATGTGAAAATTAATAGACTTATAATATCACTGCACCATCACTACGCCATTAAATTAATGTGTCGCCTAGATGTATCCTGATAGCATGTGGCAATTTTAGCTTCTACTACTTACAAGAACTTCTATTGAATTAACTTCAGAGAGCAATAAAACTAAAAAAATTTAATTGTATCATCAAGTAGTAGTTGAAAGACCGCACCTCTTCCAAAGGTTCAGTTCCTAACATCGGCTGAAATTCGTCCACATACTTGCACCCAAATAGTTCATGACCAGTGTCTATAATAAGCTGTAAGAAACACATTCAACCCAAAGTTATAAACAAATTCACATTTAACTGCAACGGCTGCAACAGGCAGTGTGAAGAGGACTTATATGAAGTACTTATATGAAAGTATGTCTACTCACTGCCTTGAATTATGTTTTTGTATTTATTTATTTTTTATTTGTTCCAAAGCATAAGGCTTTAATACCTTTAGTTAGTCTGTTGTAAGACGATGAGTCAGTCGTGTGACTAGAATCTACATCTGTCATTTAAAGGGCTTTAAATGAGTCAGTCTACGATGTAAACTCTACGCTCTAGAATTGCTTTGCATCCTGGTAATATGACTGTCTGGCCAAACCAATATTTTCTGTATAGCTGTATTTATGTAATGCATAGTGACGAAATCATTTGCTGACCTGGCTGTTGAGACATGAAGGAGCATGTGAGACAAATTTTAGGTGGCAAATGATCTGCATTCTCATGTTAAGTAGTGGCTTGATTTGAAAGCATTTGAGGAAGTACTGCAGACACCCTCTGATCCTGGAAGATCTATACACTGCATATATATACACCGCATGGTGCTGCTCGTCTATATCAGCTTTACCTGATGAAGGTCTAAGGACTCCGACATCATGAATCACCACAAGCGATGGATTCTTTGTTTCCTTGCTCTTCTAGACTTGACTATTACAATTCCCTGTCCTCCTGTCTCAGCCACAGCTCCCTTCATCGATTTCAGCTGCTAGGCTAATAAAACATGTTCAAACATAAAAGAAACATGACAACATCACACCAGCTTCTGATGCTCCACATAGGCTCCCAGACGGTTTTAAGAATTGATTTTTATGATTTTACTGCTAACTTTTAAGGCTCTTAACAGTCTGGCCTCTGGTTACATTGTTAAAACACTGACCCCATGTTCCCATGTCTACCAGAGCCTGGTGCCATATGCTTAGATGCAATTTTACTAGGCGTAATTAAATCCAAATTGGTGTCAAAAGGTGAAGTGTCCCCAGCTCTGGAACAGCCCAACCAAGGGACATTAATCCACGCAGTAACTCCTTGTTTTAACTATCATTGACTTTCTTGCCTCTGTTTAGTCTATGTTTTGTATAGTTATAGTAATTTCAGTGATTCTATACATCTATTATTTGGAAAACACTTAGAATACAGGTAGAAAGAAGCTACGTATGTAATTCTTCTTGTTGTTATTGCTGTTTACTAGCTTCTTTGTGAAAAGTGTTGATGCCAGTTGCAAACAATACTGATGCAAACAACCCACAGTCGAATGCACTCGACTGTAACAAGTGGAGAAAAGATTAGAGATCTCATTTTGAGCTGATATCTAGCAAACACAGCAGCATCAACTCAAGCTGCCAGCTTGATCCTTCCAGCTGCATGAAATGCATCAAGGTCAGTCATCTTTGTAGAGTGGTTAGGAAATCGAGCTCCATTTATGTCGATGGCGTGCATCGCAATATCTGGCTTAACTGTTATTGCAGTGTTCTTTGCCGTGCAAGTGTCAAGTGTGGCCTGCTGTGCAATAGTGATGACAGGCCATTTCCAAAACTGTCCACCCACTACACTCAGTCAGCAAAGGTTTGGATGTAACTGTTATGCACTTGAGCTTTCTAAATTGTACTCGTTTTTTTTTTTTTTTTTTGGGTGGACAGAGTTTGTGTTGGCGGCCTTGGCTAGAGTGCGAGAGTGGGTGAAAGGTAACAGGTTTTTCTATCGCTGTGTTTTTCTTACCGCCAGCAATGTCCTCTTCCAGTAGTTGTATCTGTAGGTGGAAGATTTTCTCCTGGAGGTCGCATAGGGTGTGTTTCATTTTCTCCCTTCGTGTCACCATGTAGCACAGGTTACGCACCTGAAAAACGAGACACCAGCGTTACAAACAACAGGACAGATGTCTTATTTCAGCATGATTTAGTACAGGGATGAACATAAACCTGACAGCGAGGATAATGGACACATAAACATTATGTCCAGCAGACACGTGGATACAGATATGGATATGTTCAGTTGTGTTGCTATGTCACAAACATCATAACAATCAATAATCAATATTTTTTTTTACATTAAAATGGATCTGATGTTTGAGAAGCTGCTTATAGTGGCAAATTATCAGAAAACTCTGCAGCCCAACTGACCTCTTTAGCCGCCTTAGTCCATAATTTTGGCATTTTTAGTCTCTTTTTTTTATCACTACTACCACATTAATAATTCAACTCTTTTTTATTCTAATATATATACATATTCTATTTCTGTTATTTTAACTTCTGTACTATCTGTCTTAGATTCTCTTTTTCTTATTTACTTGTGTGATTTTCTTTTTCATACATCTTGTATGGATATTATTGAAGGCATGGCCAAAAACTCCTTCAGTGTGATTGCTGTGCAGATGACAAATCTAGAACTTGAACTTGTGGCTTATCTATTGTATTTTTTCTGTTTCAGTGCAGCAGAATGCTACCCACAACCAAACAACAGATATGCAAAGTTAACAAGAAGCTGGTGGTTAAAGCGAAAGAGCAAGATATTTCAGGAGTTGGTGACCAAACCAAAGCTGAAGGGAAAAAGAGGATGTAGGTCCATCAGGTGATGAATAATAATGTTGCTCTGTGTCTGCTGGATGTAAAAATACAATATTATCTACTAACACCAACATTATAATGTAAAGATATATTAAATGTACAAGTGGCCAAAACAGGATGAGAGTTTTGGAAAATATGTTTTTGGAGGTTTAACAACCTCCACAAGACATTGATCTTTGGGGTTCAAACGTACTGTAGGGGCACCTGGGGGCATGTTCCTCCATTGAGATTTTTTCCCATTTACAGCAGCATTAAGCACTGTTTTACAAGCCATTGGAGGTAACAGAATGCCTTAAAATGTGTACATCATTTAGGAAAAACATTATAGTTGCCCAGGAGAAAAATCAGTCTTATTTTGTATCTAACTGTCTTCATCATCATGAAACGGTAACACAACTAATGTTGAGGATGACAAATTTTTACCACCTACAAATATGTAATGTTTAGTTGACAAATTGTGTTTTTTAAACAAAATCTTACACAGAGGTTTATGTGCATCCCGTAGTGAGACAATAAGAGGCAAGAATCATGAGGTGGCTTCCTGTTTCCTGCCAGTAAACTGGATCCCAGACTCTTCTTCCACTCAGACCCAAACTCCAGCTGAGCCCTCCTGCTCCTCTATAATGCCAAATTACTATCATATGGCCCTATAAGTAGTATATGAGTGTGTGTATGTAAGTGGAAGAAGAGCAGGGAGATAAACGTGTGAGTGTACATGTTTATGTTAAGCGCATACGGATGCTCAAAAGAAAAGCCGTGGTTGTAAATGTGTGTGTTGCCATCTTAAATTGGGCAGAGAAGAAGAAGCAAGAAGGAGACGGATACAAGAAAGCAGGTAAAGAGGCCGAGAATGTGACTAATAGGAAGACAGAAATAGATAAACAGAGAGAGACAGGTAGGGAGAGAGAGACGAGAGCAAAAGGCTGAGTAAACAAGATTCAAAGATAGAGAAATAGAGAGCTGAAGCGCGGTCCCCTGGCAGGTGTAGTTGTTAAACACTAACAGAATAATTTTATCTACAGATAAGACAGCAATTAGAGAGAGTAGATGCCCATGTCTTAGAATATGGACAGAAAACTCCAGGTTTCTGCTGTTCCACTTGCTTTTGTATGTCTAAAGGGGAAAGGAGCCAAATACTAGTAAAAGAGGACGTCATGATGAATTAACTCCACCTCGATGGCTTCACGCAGTTTTATCTGACTGAATCTGTAAAATTATCAGTTCACGCATTTTCAAGATAGTTTGGGTGAAGAGGGTAGGACTGGCCTGAATGTTTTCATCAGGGTATATTTACCTGAAAATGAGAATCATTATGTTAGTTACCTTAGTAACTGCGCTTTATATCTACAAACGCCATGGGTCCTCTTCCATGGAGTCCACAGGCAACGAACTGCCATGTTTCTACAGTAGAATGGACACACTAAACACTGGCCTTTTGTGTTTTGTTTTTTTTTTAGCTTCATGGCCACCGTAGTTTCTGCAGGAGAGGATTGGGAAAGGGTTCGCTGTACTGTATGCCACTAAATTCTACAGCCAATACAGCCACATTGGAAGAATTACGTGTTTATACAGTAACTACTCCGAATGACTACCCTCAAAGCCAACTCCACTATTGAGACAAGATACACATACACACAAACAGCACACACTTTAGGACAATCTTTCTTGGAAGGCAGTCATAACGATGCAGTCTGTTGTATACATGAAAAGTGATAGAAATAGTTGTGTAAAGAATGAAAAAAAAAAAAAAAAAGGTTTGAGAGAAAGGTTCATACCCTGCATACTTTTCTAACTTCCACAAATCACGGCATTAAGTGGGTGTAACTGCCAGATTCTCAGTTTTGGAAAGTTACAAAAACCGTAAATCAATTCTGTTGTTTTTCAGGTTGTGAAAATTTCCAGTTTGTGTACAGCTGTGAATATACTGCACATAATATCCCAAATGACAACAAAGTGACGAGAGAGAGACAGAGAGAGAGAGAGAGAGAGAGTGAGAGAGAGAGAAAGAGAGAGAGAGGTAGGAAGAGAAACTAATTGGGTCCAAGCCAGAGCACTTGAATCCTAAACTAACAAGCCAGAAACTGGATCTCTGCCAACTGGATTTCTCTTACAACGGTAAATCAGTAATCATGTGTCTCAAACCTCATCTGTGTGTGTGTGTGTGTGTGTGTGGCAGTATCACGCATCTGTGAGGCTGCAGATCTGCCATGGTGCTAATGGGACAGTGTGCAGACTGTGTGTGTGTGTGTGTGTGTGGAGAGTGTAGGAGGGCACAGATTCAGGTATTTAAGAGGCAGAACATATAAGGGAATACAAATATAAACATATATCAGAAAGATATTAAACTGGAAGTGTGCATGTGTGTGTGTGTGTGTGCGCGTGTGCGAGACAAGAAAGAGAGCAAGGGTTGTATTAGTTTGCATGAGTGTCGACTACTTTATGGCTGATAAAGAAACACAATTGATTTATTTGTTTACTTAACAAATGCGTGTGTGTGTGTGTGTGTGTGTGTGTGTGTGTGTGTGTACTGGCGGTCCAGCAGGCTGACTCTTTATCTGTTGGTCTTGATGGATTCGTCAGCCTGGCCTATCTGACCCATTCCATCCCTGTTAGAGCGCCGCAGATAAAAATAGCTGCTCAACTGGGACACAATGTGCAGAGCCTGGCTTTGATTAGGACACTCTGTGTGTGTGTGTGTGTGTGTGTGTGTGTGCACCGTTTTCAAAAACAACCACCTCTGCTTGGACACATGACAGGGGGAGTGGAGGGCAGGATGGGAGGTAAAGGGGAGGAAGAGCGATGTAACGGGAGAGGAGTTTGGAGTAAAATAAAACTGTTGAACCACTCTGCCATTGTTTACTTTCTCTCTCTCTTTTTCAATCTCTCACCCATCACTCCCACATTTCACATTGCAGCTATTTCATTTAGAATAATTTCAAAACCTTTTAAGCCGTGACCCGCTACATATATTTCGCCAAATGTATGAGTAAATGAATGAATAAACTACACACTTGACCTTTTCTTGACTACATCAAACTACAGTTTTCAGGGGTTTGGCATGTTAAAAAAAAAAAAAAAAATCCCCAAAGATTACACCAGTTTCGAAGCCGTGCCATTTACAAAGCCTAAAAAATATTGCATGTCAAATGGTGAGCTCAAATTTTAAGACACAAGCCTCACATCAAATTAAATATTCTTGCTTTGCAGTCTCAAGAGGAAAGACATGTCAAAGACCATTTTACAACAGATGTGATTCAACATGCACAACTCTAGAAAAACATGCGTTTAGAAGAAATTTCAACATTCCAATCTTTAACTGAACTAATTGCAGACTGTGAGAAATTCTGCAAAAAGGTACTGTGGTGAATTCATTTGTATGTTGTGCTAATTTCCAAAGTATTTAAAGGTCCAGTGTGTAGGATTTCACTCACGCCACGCCTCAGCCTCTCCTTCCAAGCATGTATGAAAAACTCTGGCTGCCAAATCCACATTGAAAGCAAAAGGTCATATCTAGATCAGTGTCTGGTTTGTCTGTTCTGGGCTACTACACAAAACTGGTGGGTCAACATGGCAGACTCCACTGAAAAAGGACCCACTCTCACTGTCGATATAAACGAAAACACAACGATTCTTATTTTCAGGTGACATCAATGGAATACTAATAAATACTGTATTCCATTCCTGCCAATGAATACTCCTAAATCTTACACACTGGCCCTTACACACATTATCTTCAAACCAAATCCTTGTTACAAGGCAGCAGAGTTTTAAGATGAAGTGACCAGATTTGAATTTCTTGCTTCTTTGACACAAACCGCCTTGGACGTTTTCCCACTCCATCTCCTCTGCCCATGACCAACTCTCTCCTTTGTCATTATTCTCCACATTTTAATCTTCCATCCTCCGATCTGTACTGAAACGTATCTTCCCAACAATTTATCTGCACTTCTGTCAGGCTTTTTATTCCTCTTTCGCTCCATCTGTCTTTGGCCCGTCTCTGTCTGAGTCCATTCATCCTGAGCAGCTATCCATCTCTGAATCAGCAAACACAGCACTTCTCCATTTTCTCTGCCCCACTTACATATATTAACCCACAGACACAAATCTGAGAACATGTGTTGTGTGTGGGGGGTCGATAAGCTGGGGAGACACAAGTGAGAGTAGAGTTTGACATTACTCAGAGCAAAGGTGGTAAACTCCTGATGAATAAGTCTGCGAAGAGCACTAACCAAGTGGAAACCAAGTCAAGTCACACACACACCTCTGTGACAGAGCCAACAAAACCAAAGCGAAACAGCACTTTTACGTCACGATAAGGGAGCGGATGAGATTTCATTGTTTTCTTTCTGATAAAGAGAGATGTTATTGTGCTTAGAGTATCAATATTTGTACAAGTCTAATCAGGAGCGACTTATTTGCCTCTGGATATCTTCACCAGCCTGAAGTACAACGACAACATGGCCTTTTTTAATGCTGAGAGGATTTCATCTGAAAGCGGAGATGGGCTGTGAATATAATGTTTGTGCACCGGACATGTCAGGAAATGACCGTGTAGACAATTTCCCTGATGAAATCAGCCATGTTGGTGTCAGTGACGAACGTTCCCATGCTCACGACAAACTGTTTAAATTTCAAATGTGTCACCTTTAATCCATTTGAAATGTCCTTCTACGTGACCAGTCAGGTGAGATGTTTGCTTGTTCATGGACTTTTGTTGTACCATCTGGTTATGACAAAGTCAATATGATATATTTGTGGTCAATGGACATTCATTCATTCGGCCAGTGTAAATCAGACTCGACAGGTAATTTGCTGTGTGGCAGGCGAGCTAAAGAGGTGATTTAAAACACTTGTTGAGACAGAAGTAACAAATGAATTCAAAAATGAATCCATCAATGTAACGTGCATTTGAAACACAACAATAACTAACAAATGAAATGAATACTTGAAACCAGGAAACAGATTGAAGATGCATTCCTCTTTTTCTTCCTCTAACCATCCATCTACTACTCCTCTTACCGGTTCGTCCATCCTTCCTTCTCCCTTAATCCCTTGACGACAGAGCCCACCTTCTTTCTATCTCATCCATCCATGACACGACAGGCTGGAGATAATCGGCATTACAAGTGTATTAACTGTGCTGAGCAAGGCCAATGCCTGTCATACCACAGTGTCCGTCTCTCTATCTCTTTCTAACCTTCACACAATAAGGCTCTCTCTGCGCTCATCATGTCTCTCTAGCACTATCACTAAATGACTGGCAGGAGCAGCTGCTAAGATAAATGTGTACATTTTCATTGATAACATTACAAAAACCTATATTTGATTGTAAATTTACAGATAATGTCTGTAATTTTACACAGATTTGTATACAATTTTAAAAAACAGAAAATGACTAATAATTAACATTATTTTCCGTAATTAGGTTACAGAGTTTGAATGTAAAGTTGCACATTCATGTTACCTAATTACGTTTGTCTTAACATTTATGAGAAAAAAGTTCAAGTGCTAGTGTAGACATGAACATTAATATAACAGGCCACATATTTAATTACAGATCAATGTTGTCATTTTACATTTTTTACATGTACTTTTTTGAAATGTGTATGTTATTTAATAAAGCAGGTAAAATACAGAATAAGAATTATAGTAATTTGGTTTTCCTAAATATTATTATTATTATTATTATTATTTTTTAGTGTTCGCTCTCTCTCTCTCTCTCTCTCTCTCTCTCTGTCTCTCTCTCCTCATCCGTCACACACACACACACACACACACACACACACACACACACAGAGCGGTCAACAGACCACTGGCTGTCATCAACCACTAATTACATCAACAGGTGTCTGGCAGGAGGGCACCATGCCCTTTGTGTGTGTGTGTGTGTGTGTGTGTGTGTGTGTGTGTGTGTGTGTGCGTGTTTGTTTTCCATCCAAATACTGAACAAATTTGAAGCACATTTTCAGGAGATTAGCAACAAACATTATCTATTGTTGTATAATATCTAAGTCCAATTGATTTTTGGACCAATACAACCAAAAATATTTTGGTTTTTCACATGAACACAAATTTGACTATTCGTGAACTGCAATATGCATTGTGATTATGTTTTATACTGAGGCTAAATCATCTTTCAATTGAACGATGAAATTCATTACTAAAAGTTAATTCTTGTTAATTTCAACCAGTAAATGTAACTGGAAATTATAATAGGCCTTTTTCTCAGCAACACATTTTGACTTGTCATAGCAGGGAAAGCACAGGTGTTAGTAATAACATTAACGATGTCTCTGTTGGATTCAAGTGTCCCAGTAAACTATGACAGTGTGACAGCATGCACAATATCAGGAGCCTGAAACCGAAGCAGCTACATGGAATTCAGCCATCATTATTCTATTATTTACACTTGAGCTTTTCCTACATGTCAAAATGTCTTCAGTAAAAAATAAACGCTAAATATAAAACACATGGCAGGGAAACTTGTACTTGTATTAAGAATAATAAAGGTCATTAACAACAGCCTAGAAAAATGTAAAAAACAATTTTATGTAGTTATTTATTGTTTCTTTAGCAGGGATGATGCACAACATATGCACCAGATATAGCTACAAGCTAATTTTAAACTGTAGTCCCTGTAAGGGGGCCAATATTGGTTGATAATATTGATCCTGCCAATATATAAACCTGATATGTAAAAGCATTTTTTTGCTGCTCTTCAATAAAGATGATGTTGGGTTTGATAAATTTATTTTCAGTTTACCATATGGTGTTTTTTTGTTTACCACATGGTGACAATATGTCAATGTTGTGCTTACAACAACAAAAAACAGAAGAAAAATGTTTTAATATGCTCTCTCTTCCACTCTTCCCACATCACTATTCAAACTTATTATTATTAATTTATCTATCTATATGACACTCAGGTTATTTAACACAAACTCCAACATAACAACAGGTGGGTGGAAACATACAGTTTTTAATGAGCGTCTCTTTCCATTCAGAGGCAGTGTGTGGATGAGTTTGTGTATTTGTAGCATTGTGTGTGTGAGAAAGAGAGTGTGTGTCCAAGTGTGTGCTGCCCCGGGCGGAAAAGAAGGAGCTGCGTCAGAACTAATTCCCAAACTGATCTCTGAGATAGAGATAAACCCAGTGGGACCAGACAGGGAATGCATGTGTGTGTGTATTGTGTGTGTGTGCGTGTCTAAGTGTCTGTGACTAAAAATGGATTTCATGGTATTGACTTAAGTGATATGTGACGCACATGTGGTGAATTACTGTGAAGACATACTATCGGAGGGGGAGAGCGAGGAAGGGATACAAGAAAAATGAGACAAAACCCCCTGATACAATACAGCTAGTTTTTTATATTTTCCATTTTAGTTATATCACTCAGTCAGAGAAGAAAATAAGCTAAGAAACAAAGGAGATAACAATATATTTTTTTCCTTTACTTCTCCAACTAACTTTCAGCTCAGATCTATATTGACCTGACACTCTCAGCTCCGAGCATATTGGCTACAAACCTGTGCTGCTTACTAATGAGCACCATCGACTGTTCGTTGGCCCTGAAATACATAGACACCACTGTGAAGAAGCGGCTGGCTAAAGATCAGGATTATTGATCTTTAATTGGCCCAATATCACCTCAAACCTAATATGGAGAGCCCGGGTTAATTACTAACAAGACAATCCTAACTGGAATAATTAAACGGGACTGTGCTCTTAAATGCGGACAGCTTGTTATAGAAGGAGCTCTGTTGTGATTACAAGTGTAAACAGTTAATCAATTGGTCACAAGTATGTTTCATCTATTAGTTACACTGCTGGGATTATTGGGCTCATTTACAACATGAGTGTGCTGCTGTTCACATCTACATCAATAATCATGAGGACAGCCATACAAAGGTTTAAATGATTCGATCAAAGCATGCTGTTGTTTTTCATACTCATCGACAGTATGAATGTGGACGGCGTATCCGTGATGTCACCCATAGGTTTCTGAAGAGCTGCCATCTTCACAGTCCTACCTCTGCCACCTCCCGGCTAATTTAAAAATGGGCAAAAATGTGGATTGTCAGTGGACTTGAGGTGGGCTGAATGATCTGTGATGGCACCCACCTGTCAATTAAAGTGTCCACGCTTTTAATTGTGCCTAACTTTGGGCCTTAATATAATATGAGTGGGTGAATTATATAGAAATTCAGTCTCACTCCAATTGTCATGAGCAGGGGACTTAACTATAGGGACTGAAACTGTTTTTTGTACCAGGCTGTAAAAATGTTTATTTCTGCTGTGTAGTTGGACATTTTAATATGGGGGCTTATGGAGATTGACTTGTTCTGCAGCCAGCCTCAAGTGGACGTTTGAGAATCTGCAGTTTTTGGCATTTCTGCATTGGCTTTATGTCACTGCTAAGGAGTTTGTCGCTTCTTCATACCGCAATGAAAAATTATGAATTCTGCATATTTTAGATAATAATTGCTATCCTATGCAGCTACTTATGGACTGTCATACTTGATGATCCAAATCTTCAACAAAAAGTACAGCATGTCCACTTTATTTATCGGTTTGGGCAAAGACAGGGTAAAAAGTGAAAGTCTGCTTACTAATTCATCTGCACTATCTGTATTGACAAGACACCAGCCTGATCAACACACTAGCTAGCCCACAGATAGCTGGTCGACTTCCTCTGTATCACATATTATACTCAGTGATAATATCTCCTTAATAAACACAAATCAGGAGTCGAGAGATCAGTGTGCAGAGTCGTTTTTCAGTTGGCTCATCGGTCCCGTAGATGCGATCTCTCGATCGTGTACAAGATAGCCAGAGTCCGTTAACCATCCTGAGTCATGAACCCATAAACCGCTGACAGGTCCATGAAGGCTGAGACTATTGATGCTACAGTTTCCGTGTCCATGTAGAGTCACACTCTATATGACTTTTTACTCCTAAATTTTCTCCATCGTAATGACTTGACCCCACAAATATAGACATATAGACATAGAGGTAGGGATAGGAAACTATTGCAAAGACTCTCTCTGTGCTGTCCGATGAGTACACAGCCAAAGATAAGGCAAGGACCGATGAATGTTTCTCATCAGTTTCTCATAGTATGTGTACTACCACGTTGGAGGGAGGATTAGGATTGGGGATTCATTGATTGTCAGGATTTTAGGAATCAATATCGGATGATTGAAAGTATCCCAATTAATAGGATTTAATGGGAAATTCTATGATATACATATATATTTTTTTGCCCTAACGCAGGTTTAAGGTTGAAATTCCCAGATTTCAACACATAGCTTCAAATCATCAAATAAAACGAGTGGTACCTATAAGATTCTAAGGCATTCGGAATTATATTTAATTTTTATTGGTAATACTTTGCCTGATGTTGGCAATTAACTGGAGACTACATCTTCTAAAAGGTGCCTTTAAAGGTTTTCCTTCACAGTCAAACACTCAAAAATACACCCCAGTGACCAACACTGTCAAAGCAACAGGCCTGTGCAACACATCATAAATCCTTTTCACGATCCTACAGGGACAGTAAGATAACTCCCACACCTAGCATCCTCATCTGTCACAACATTACAAATTTATGAGGGAAAATAAAAACCTGTCTCAGAGACGTAAATTTGGTGAATCTAGTGCTGCTGCCACAGAGCCAGAAAAGAAAGTTTAGTTTATGCTTGTCAAAAATCTTGACCTGGAAACGTGTTTAGAAACAGACTAAACAAATGGTGTTTTAATCACTGTTGATGGACCAACAAACACCACAGTCATGTCAAGCTAACTGATCCAATATTGGTGCCCTATGACACAGACCTGTGGTGAAGAAGCAACTAATCAGGAGTATTGATCTGCTTCGGCACTTTACTGTTGATAACCTTACACAAAATGAGAGCCAATTAGTTAGAAAACACACCAACAGAGAGCTGACTGATCTATATGTCTTTGGCTACATTCAAGTCAGAGTAAACCTATGCTGTTGAGATAACAATAATGGTACCTACTATTACTAACAATCAACCTACCAAGCTCACTGATTATTATTTGTTTGTTAAGAACATTTCAGGATTCATGTGGGGTTAATTGCTGGACTATTACTTGGTTGAGAGCAGTCTCCATTGGTCGTCTGTGATAGCCTTTTACCCTAATATTCTTTTACAATATTGAGAACTAAAGGCATTACAATATTTCTAATGAAAGGGCTTTTATTTAGGTAGACTGGATTAAGTGGGTGAGCGCGTTCACAATACAGCACAGGAGCAGAACGTATTACTCTTTTAAATCAAGGCTAAAGACCTTTCTGTCCACTGCAGCTTTTTTTTCCCCATCAAAGTCGAGGTACTTGATCACTGTAATGTGTTATCAACTCTTTGCGTTTTCTTTCTCATTTTTCCCGCTCATACTCTTTTCAGTGCCATCTCATGCCATATGTAAAGCTCTCTGAAACGTCTTTGTGTTTAAAAGGTGCTATACAAATAAACTTGCCTTGACTTGCTTTGCTTTGCCAGATTCCCTACAAGTCCCTGCAACATAAACAGACTGTATAAAACACTGTGGGCTGAAATAATAGCTGCCATAAAAGCAGATCTTGGCAGCGGGAACACAAATATCCGTGTTGTGGATTGTAAAGACCTTCAGATAATATCAGCTACCTAAAGGATAAAGTAGCTTGGTGTGAATTTGTTACCATCCCTCTGTAGTGCCCTTCAGAGGACCCTAAAACAGTTGGTGACTCGATTTAACCCACTGAAGCTGTCAGAGCGCAGATCAATAACACTGCTCGCAGTAGGGAATGTTGGCCGATGTGCATTATCTTGGTTCTTTAACTACCGGTCACGACCCAAATAGATCATGTAAGGCGAGTGAGTGGGCGCGCACAAGATAAGAGCGGCAATATCTGGATTCAGTAAGTGTGAATGTAAGAGTGATATTACATTTCTATCTTGAGTCCTGTGCACAGAAGGACTTCCTTTATTTCGCTTTTTGTGTTTTTTTTACTCTACATTCTACGTCTACAAAAATAAAGAAAAATGCAGTTATTACCCAGTTATTCTTGTCTTAATTTTGATCCTAACTCTTCTCTGGAAATATAAAACACATCATTTCTTATCTACCTGAAGAGCTGAACTAGCACAGGAGAGAAATTGCATTTATTTTGAAATGTGCTTTACTATAGCACCTGTTTTTCACAGCTTTAGAACTCACAATAAAATCCTGATGAACACAAGTTGATTGGTGACAGTCAGTCGGCACCTTTTTTTCACCCCCAAAACGTTTCAGGTGACAGTAAGTTAAGTCAAATTCTACATTTATATTCAACTGATAAGTGCAAGTATTTTCTGTGCTGTGGTTTTCAGCCGCAGTACATCTAAGTCTTCCAGATTTAAAGAAAAATAGTGTTTCCTATAGTGCTTTGCATAAAGTCTGCATCTGCACGTCAGCATCTGAACAGGATTTTGACTCCTAATCCTAACACAAACAAAAATATGCAAGTTCAAATGCAATTTTGAAGGAATAACGGCAGGTATAGGGAATGGGTATATGCAGAATGTCACTGAAATTAAACGCTTGAAGCCACAACTGTTCACTTCATTTACCGTCAGCATGGGCACCTTCACAGCCATGCTTACGACTTCAGCTCACAGTAGAGAGACCTAAAATAGGCTGTGGGTCTGTTACTTATGATGTTTCCCCAGCAGGACTACTTTTTATTGGACTTGCAGCCACAAGGTGAGAATGAATGTAATAAAAGTTTAAAAACAGAAGATGGATAACTCATGAATAGCATATGAGACATTCAGAAAGACAGATGGGCAGCGAAACAAGAATAAAACCAAGAACAGAGAAAGGGGGGGGTGAGGATGCACAAAGCTGGACTTAGGCATGATGCAAGGGGTTAATAGGAGTCCCACAATAGATGGCATGAGATTTGATTTACAGTTCAGCATCAGATTTCACCACGAGATCGATGAATGAATGTGATGAGGCCATATTGTGGTTCTTATCATATTCCCCACAGTAACCGTTTTATATTGTGATACAGTGATGGTGCACATACTCATATATATATGACTGGAATTATATCCAAGGAACTCTTCTTAATAACAAACTATTCCCTGCAATCCAATGCAAACGAGTGAGATGCACAACGATTCTGGTTCCATCCTGGTGCATTGCTTTCTCAATTTTCTATATTACTGCACATGGCTACTTTTTCATCAATTAATACAAGCGGTCAGATGAATCTGAACTCTGGTCTGTAATATAAAAAGCTGTATCTCTTCAATAGCAGTATCTATGCAACCTACCTCAGTACATGAACAGAACTACCGCTGTTAATTTTACAAGTCAGTCATGACAGGAGCCCAGGATTCTCATGTACTTGCTACTCGACTGGCTTTACTCATTGACTCCATTACCTGGGCTCTGGGCTGTGCTGCAGAGTGCAGGTATCGCCGTTTCTGTAAAGACACTTTGACCGTCATGGATTATGTGATTCTCTTCCTTCTTTTAGAGTTGGACGGCAATGCTGACAGTGCCTCCATAATTCTTAGGCGATGAGCCGACATCACTGTATTCTTAATGGTTACAGATTTTAATTAAGGGTGAAATATAACACACTAATTCAGTGTATTACTAAAGTTTTTGATTTTTGTGAGGCAGATTTTACACACAGCATGCATCTTGTCCAGTTCCATGCAGCTTTCCAGTAAGGTGTGCCCTGATGTGTCCACTTTCAAAATGTTGGGTGCGTTTTATATCACTTGCTGCAGCCATATCATACTTATAAGAGTCACTTTGGTCTAAAGTTCACCCATAATTCTATGCAAAAGAGTGAGTAAAGATGTGACTCCATAACTTTATTGTCCAGCTGAGGCCAGAAAATCAACATGTCAGCTCTAATTCTGGATAGGTTGCAAACTCCCAATTATGTGCTGTCACTGTATGGATTTTTGGAAGAATGGAAGAAATTCCCACAGGTTTAGCACATGTTAGCTGTGCACAGCCTATAGTGTCGATTTGGTGCAAAGTGAGCAGGTACTGTACAACTATAAACCACGCTTGAGAAGAAAGATAAAAGATATGGAGAGAAAATAAATAAACACAAAGGGGAAAAAAAGGAATAATATGCCGTGGCGTGTTCATTGAGATCTTCAGGTTGTCAAAATTGAAAGACGCAGAGAAGTGAAGGGAAGAGAGAAATTAAAGGCACATGAAAGAGACAGAGGAAGAAAGGACAGCAAGATGGAAGGACTACAAGACAAGAAGAAACGACAAAAGGAGCTGACAATGGAAGGAGGGAAAGAAGGAAAGGGGAGAAAGTGGGTCAGACACGCAGACAGACAGTGGAGGCTGCTGCAGCTGGATACGGCAGACTGAAAATTTGTGAAACCCTCCCTGATGTGCAGCACACATAGCCGTCAGACATACACACACACACACACACACACACACACACACACACACACACACACACACACAAACACTACAATCAAGCACACACGCCAAAGTCTATCACTTCCACACAAACACACACCCAAACTACATGATTTATTAACTCCTGCTAGTCAGTCACTGACAGTGTAGCCACGCCCATCTGGGATCCATGGCAACATCATTCTCCAATCAGAGCATTTTGGCTGTGTGGGTATGTGTGTGTGTGTGTTTTCATCACATGCATCTAAATGTCAAATGTAAACAAATCTTCATGTAACAGTTTGCATGTTTAAGTGTGTATACGCATATAAAGATTATGTGTGTGTATCCAGCAGTACACGCACACAGACACACTGATATGCCTGCTGGAGGAGTATGAGGAGGGGGCCTGGAGTTCTGCCAAAGCAATAAACTCTAAATAAACCGTGTGACACCAACACTCTGCTCCTCTTTCTCCTTTCATTCCTCTGAAATCACATACTCCTCTTTTTCCATGGGCACTGCTAATGTGCACGGCTCTTCCTCCTCCTCCCTCCTTGCTTGCACTCTTTCATCCAGCTGCCTACCCCCTGTTCCATCCTGTCTTTTTCTCCAACAGCTCCTCTACCTTTCTCCTGTTTTTTTCTTTTTTTAAATCTCCCTCACTCCTCCCTTTCTCCAGGTTCTTCGTGCACAGTTCATGTAGAGATGAAGGGGAAATGAGAGAAAAAGAGGGAAAAATAGAAAAATAGAGAGAGAGAGAGCAACACACACACACACACACACACACACACACACACTGTTTAATTAAAATGAGAGGAAAGCGAGGATGCACTATGTCTAATAGCAAATATGTAAAGATCAAATCCCGGTTATGAAAACCTTATTACTCCAAAGCCCTCGTCTCCATTGGATTGAGGTTTTATTGGACAAACTGTTTCATGTCAGCAAACAAAACAGGATTTGGGGAGGGATTAAATTGTCTCCAAAATCTCACTTGACAATGTATGCAGACAGCATGGATCGCCTGTCTTGCATGCAGCATGCATAAGCCCTGACAGGATTAAAGAAGAGACTGATCTGGGCTTTTGGAAATTTGCAGCTCTCCTTGTCACAGTTCCTTAAGGAATTCCTAGTACTGCACAACACAAATATAGTCTTCTACTGGTGGGCAGCAGCTCTTTGCTCATTATTACTATGTGTTTATTTGTGTATTACCAGGTCAGATTTGGCCAGACATCTACTTAACTACATTATGTGCAAGATAGGAAATAGTTTTATGCTTCAGATACCGTGCCACAAAATTTGAATAAGGAAGTTAATGATTTTGCTCTCAGAAACATTATATATAGATGAAAAAGTGACACTTCTACTGTTTCTTTCTTATTTTTAAACTTATTTTTGGGGGTATTTTTTGCCCTTATTTGAGAGGACACTTGAAGATAGCGAGGGAAGCGGGGTTAAGGACCCGGGTCACTGCTAACGTTAGCTGACTTAGTTGCAGCAGAATGTACATTTGCTGTTATTAGACATTATTATACCATTAACATACTGTACACTGACAATTCAGTTTGGATTGATGAAATATGAGGTGCTGCTTGCCTGCTCAGTGACTTCATGCTGCATTAGTAGAACCAAAAGGTCTAATCAATGAGGGACATGAACTATCAAGTTTTCATGCTATGATTATTGTAGCCAGAAATAATAGTATTATTGCAATATTAATCCAACTTTCCTGAAACATTAGAGCTGGAATATAACATTTAACCATATAAACAGTTCATTGCAACTTTGTTGGAATCAAATCATTGCATAAGAACTATAAAAACAGTTCCACTTCCACTACAAGATGTATTGACAACTGACTAAATTAAATGCTGCACCATGTCAGTGCCTCATATTTTCATACATGTTCTAATTTCTTTTGCGTATTAATGATTAAAATCTTAAGAATGTTTGGAAATGCACACATAATCCAGAGGATGCTACTGTACTAAGTATTCAAATAGTTGAAAGACTTCTACAGTCTCTTGAACTGTCCGGAAATAAAAAATGCAGGATGGTGACATTTCAGCAATGGATAATACTGGATATGGCACTAATGAACAGAGGCGGTGGCGCAGGAACTTTTTGGCAGGTAAGGTAGACAAGTTCTTCTCTGCACACCTCTTCTCAGGAGGGGGAGTCAGGGAGGAAGTAATTCAGACTCAAATCACACTCAGCAGCAGGAGAAGGGCTTCACACAGCAAGGAGTAAAGCCTAATTGGCTATATTTTATTGCCCGACTACCCAGGGGTAAGTGGAGGTCTGCGGAATGTGTTTGCAGATGCTACAGGGTGCTCAGCAGGGAAGCTTTATTCCATAATGGTTTGAGAGGCTGGCTGGGACAAAATTATAGCATGTGGGAACGTCTGCGAAATCGTGTTCAGAGCTATATGCTGAAACTCAGTTAGGGAAGTGATGGATTTTTGGCACTAACCGGGTGGGCCCAGCTGACTGTAATCTCTGAAACCTCCCAATTAGTTTCAATTTATTGTACTCTGGATTTACAGACTGAGGACAAGCTTCCCTGCTGAAAGAGAGCAGTGTGGATACTATATGCTGGCAGCCAGTTTGGTGCGCTCTGAACATAAAAGCAAGTTAAGCAGGTGATCATAATAAAACCAAGCTGCCTGCAGCTGTATTGATATTTACCACCTCGTTCAGCATCATCTCCGCTCTCCGAAAAAAACAGATCATCACGGCAATAACAAACCTAAAGTTGTTCTGTAAATTTGAAATTTGAAATTACAATTACTGCCATGAAGTCAAACTGTCAACACATTGTGAAGTGTTCTATGTGATGAGGCTGGTTTTATGTCTAATTGCCTGGTACAGAGATCTGCTAGTGGGAAGTGGGTGATGACTGTTATTTTACCGACATGGTTGATGCCCTGAGAAAGTTTTGATTGGTTTTTCACAGGAAGTTGGATCAGGATGTGATGGTAAAAGTGCGAGCTGACTCAACGACTGTTCTGTAAACAGTGGTCACCTTTCCTAACGTTAAAACTGTGATGATTCTATGTGGCACACGACCACATAAAGTCGTTACAGACAAACCATTTTCTGTAACTGCTCATTCATTACCAGGGTTGCGGGGGGCTCGAGTCTATTCCAGTTTGCTTTGGGAGAGATCTGGGGTACATTCTGGGCAACTCGCCAGTTTATCAGAGGGCGGACACATAGACATAGACAAATACGCTCACATTCGCACCAACGGGCAATTTAGTCACCAATTAACCTGCATGTCTTCGGTCTGCGGGAGGAAGCCGAAGTACCCATGCAGACAGAGAAAACATGCAAACTTCACACAGGAAGGCCCCAAATTCATATTCAAAGTAGGAACCTTCTTGCTCTGAGGCGACAGTGGAAAACAGTTGTCACCTTGGATGCTCTTACCAAACTTGCTGTCTTGTTTGACATTTGGTTTTAGTTCGGAAGTTGTGTGTGTGTTTTTGAGCAGTTAAGTTCACTCAAAACACCCCCTGATTGTGTTACAGTAACCCAGAATCCAAAGTTTGGACGCCGCTTTACTGTAAATGCTCTGAAACAAAACTTACATACAAGTACGTCACACACTTCTGTTGTCACACTTTGGATTTATAAGTCTGTGACGCTATCCTGATACTAAACCAAAACCAAACATCAAACAAGGCGGGAAGTTTGCAGCAAGTTCTGTGAGAGCAACCAAGGCGATGACTGTTTTGTACTGCAGGTGTTAACCAAAGAGGTGCATTCATGACACATTCTGCACCGTGGAGCAGCAAAGCAGCAAAGAACAGGTTTTGTTTGAGATGTTTTTTTTCCCAGTTCCCGGTTTAACTTCAGTTATTGCTGAGTCACTGGAGGCCATGAGACTTTCTAGAAGGTGGAACGGTCATATCGCACCCTTTCATCTACATTAAAAAAACATAAATGAGGACACAGTTGCACTGGAAAAAAAGCAGACATGCAAAAACTAGGTCGCTGGAAACCACATATTCGATACTGGCTGAAAATAGACGAGCGAAACTAAAAATCTAGTCTGTTGCACACTGTGTGATTCTAATCTGTCATCCTCTGCTAAATGCAATGACACCCTCAGAAAAAAAACACTCAATATAAATACTATAAACCATCATATAAAAGCCTGGTTTTGCAGCTTTGAGGAACTTCATGTTCCAGCAAATAAACACCTGTCTCCAATAAATCCACGGTCAGGAGACATGTTTACATTGCAGGCCATAAACCTGCCCACAAAACCACTAAAATGTGCCTGAAGCAGCCATGATAGCATCACTGAAGTATGTCTCCAAAGTAATTTAGGCCTTTAATATTTAAACTGGACACAGTATGTCTTTAACTATAATAGAAAGTAATGCGTTTGTGCCTGTTATTGTTTATAGCATCTTGGTTTTGATGTGTGAAAAAAAACAAAAAACTAACAGTCTGTCTGTGGTTAGGAGATCTAACGTGTTTATCTGTGGCTGATTCCATGGCTGAAACAAATGAAGTATTAGACTATTATTAGAAGTTTTACTTAAAAATACAATAAAAACAGTCAAATGGAAACAGATTCCATGTCCAAATCTAATAAAATCTGTTCCTTGCTCGTAGAACACTGCCTGTCCTTACTGGAAATGTTGCTTTTACCACAAGCTTTGTGTGGGCAGTGGTTTCCTTGTGTGCCATGTAGAAGACAAAAAAACACATACTAAACATGCACACACCAAGTGTAAAATAGCAGTAAAACATAAATAAATAAATGTGTGGCAGGTAAACCTCTGAGACAAAAGCTTATGGATTTCAGGGGAAATCTTACTTTCAGTGAGCCAGTATAATCAAAACCAAATCTGATTGGTCGCCTGCTGAGTTGATCTGTACAAAGTAGCAGCACCGAAACTTTTGCTTTTGCAAAATTCCCTTTCTGAGTCTCAGCTGTCTGTGCGGTTAACAACACATTTTGATTTGAAGACAGAGGGTTGCGCACTTTAAAAGACTCTCTTGTAATTACAAATTAAATTATGGATTATGCATTTCCATCGTATATAAGTGAGAAATTGAGAATTTTAGTACAGAGAAGTCTGATGAGTTTAAGATAATCTGTGTGCAGTCAATTCATAAATATTCATCCTAAGATGTGCTGTTGCTGTGAGGAACCTACTGGCTTCATATGTTGTTATAATTACAGGGCCTGTATTTGTCTTCTGTCCTCATGACTTTTGTTTTTAAATTGTACTTTAGTCTTGTCGAAGAAGTCACAGAAGACCCAAAAGTCCTTGTAATACTGCAAGAACAGCACCCTGATGGCTAATTAATATGATATTTTGCACATTTCACAGCTTGTGATCATGTCTGCACGTTGCAGATATTATATCTAAACTGATAGGATAAATCTGGGTAGAGAACTGAAACAGCAACACCTGCCGCTCCCTCATGATTACCATTACGCCTTTGAGCAAGGCGCTAAACCCTGAGCTGCTCAAGTGAAGCTGCTTAATGGCCAAGAGTGTGGTTGTACTGATCAGCCTTTATGTGTGAACGTGTAGCTGTAAGAGTGTGAAGCGGGCCAAAAAAAAAGCCAAACAAACCAGAGTAATTGACAGATGACAACGTACCAGAAGGTAGATATCTAAGTTCTTCATTGCAGGCATTACAGGAGGCTAATATGTGTAAAGCAAAAATGATAATAAGGTACAAAAAGCATCACACGCTTACAAATTAATGCTGCAGTCAAATTTCCGCGAGTAAAAAGGCTTAAACTTCCACACAAACCTTGTGCAGTAGATTTCAATCTTACATACATACATAGGATTTAAAAGTTCTATAAAGCGCTATTTGAGCTGACTGCATTGACAGTCTCACAGAGGATTTTACTAAATTGGACCCTAGAGGGAGGCGCTTGCCATCGAGTCCTGCGAAGTGAGATTTTACAGTTGAGTTGTGGCAGTGTGTCGGCTGGTACCGCCTGAGAGACCCTACTGTAAAATATTAAAGGCCCGGGTCAACCGGGGGGCCCTCATATCACTCTCATTACTTATTGATGCACCCCTATCTGTGTATAACCCTGTTAGTGAGCCTGTAGGAGTGTGTGAGCGTGTTGTCGGAGTCAGAAAGGAGATGGTTGACTTACAAATGCACAGCATGCAAAGTGTGTACATTAGTGTGTGCTCAGCATTATGGATGTTGTACTAAGCCTGTGTCGCCTTTTGTGTGTGTTAAGGTTGCATGTAAGCATAATCAGCGTGTGCCAATGGGTGCAGTCAATTTCATGCATGTACATGTTTGTTTGCAGGAGTTTGTGTTTTCATGCATGATTACTGTATAACATGATATCTGTGTCAAACGTGTCAAACCCTGCATGTCTGAGAGCCCATATGCTAACTGCCAGGTGGTGTGTGCTTGTGTGTGTGTGTGTGCTGCCACGCTTCCCCCTATTGTATTATCAAAGTGATGTGAATTTAAGGTTTAACTTCCAGTGAATTATTTATTGCCGTAGCAGCGTTGGCACCTGCACTGGCCAGGGGTCTGAAAACATACATCAGACACACACATATTGCATGTATGTATGCACACACACACACACAGAGTGCAACACACTAACGTGCAGTATTATACAGCCGGAGCACTTATAAATATTTATCCCTCTTCCTCCTCATATTTATTTCATCCAACAGAGCTGATATCAGAGGGGCAGCGGGATGGTGAGGAAATCCAGAGAGAGAAAAAGGGAGAGGGGAGGGGGTGATAGAGAGGGAGGAATAGATAGATAGAGATGAAGGAGAAAGAAACAGATATTGAGAAAGGAAGAGGAAATTCTAATTATTTTATGCAGGTGAAAAGAGAGACGGTGATGAAATTGAAGAAAATGAGGCAATGAGAGGAGATAAAAAGAAAATATGGTGCAAGGGACTGAACGAAATGAACAAAATATCAACGAAAAGTTGTGTGTTGGCAGATGGATAAAAGAAGTCAAGCAAGCACGTAGAGGAAAGAGGACAAAGACGCTAACGGCAACAAAAGAAAAAGTTAAGAGAACATAAAAAGAGGTTAGAAGCAGAGTGATGGGAGGTGAGAGACTGGTTGAAGTCACTCAGGAGTGTCATTGTTGCCTCTATCGAACCGTCTAAACAGCGGTCATTGAGGTGCACAATTGAAGCTGGCCTACCACGCCACTTAGCTGGGATAAAAGGCTGCGTGGCCTGGCCTGTCGCTCTGACTGGAAAAGACCAGCCGCTGGGTTACAGCAGCCTGGCGGGGAAATGTCACGGAAAAATCACTCTGACTCTAAAAATAAAAGTAGAAAAGGAGACGGACGCAGTCAGCAGATGCTTTGTTTCCCCCAAGAGTTGAAGAAAAAGTTTCATGTTGCTCCTTGAGAGTCATGTACTGTTACATAATGCATATTACAGCAATATGTAAAGGTCAACAAGCAGAATGGGAGAGCATCAGAAACATTTTTATATGATAGTATACAGGATTCTAAAACTCAGCCTTGAAACGGTGGATCTATGTAGCAAAACCTCATGTTGTATGCTAATGCAAGCAGTCCCACTGTGGTTTTTCAAGGATTTCCACCTATTACCAATCACAGGCTTTTATGCACACTGTGACCAAATCAAAGTTTAGACGTTAAAAGTAGGGAGAGAAAGCTACAAATAGGTCATCGCAGGCAAATGCACAATACCCAAACTACACATTTTGTGTAAATAAGCATAAAGAATAGCTCAAAGACCACAATGTGCAGGAAACCCTCTCACACTTGAGCTGCAAGCAGAGGTGAGAAGAAGGCTGCAGAGGTCTGTCTGCCGAACCACAAAAAGATCAGGTGTACAACAAACCATGGCAATTGCTGTACGTGCAAGGAAGACTGTGACAACAATAAAGTGGCAACACAACAAACTTTCACAACCTCAATTAAATTAATTATTTGTCACATATAATCATAAAATAACCATTATAGTAAAATTACCACAGAAGCACCTGGCTGAGTACAGGAGGACAGCCGAAGAAGACAGCGCAACATTTGTTGTGAGTTTTAGACCAAAAATATTTTTCAGTATTTTGTCATACTGTCAGAATCACCATTACTGCAGAAATACCCTGAAATATTGTGATACTATTTTAAGGCTATATAATCCACTCTTTAAGACTTAAGTGACTTGAGCCAATTTATAGATTTATAGATTTCCCATAACCCTCTTTGGAGCCAAAAAAAGGCATAATATAAGTTTTCCCCAAGACCTTCAAACACACTTTTGATGTGTAAAATCAGTCAAGTTTCCCCACAAAGATCTCTGCTGTTACTGTACATACACACTGAAGAGAGGACATGGAAGACTAGACTGGACAACTGAGATAGAACGACCACCCTAAACAGACAACATCAGCTGTCTAAAAACCAAAACTGCGATATCCCACACTGTGAAACCTTCAAAGTCAGAAGGTGGACAGTTGAACTTGTGGGAGAGTAGCTGCGCCAAGGTGCAATACTGTTAATCATTCATTTTTTGAATATCGTGAATAAGAACCATAACTGGAACAAACGTTAGAAAGAATTCCAGTTTCTAAGAGGAATCCTGAAGAGCACACACAGTGTTCAGGCAAATAATTTGCTATACTAACTATACAACAAATCATGTTTGGTTGATATTATTTCTTTGCTTGTATCTTTACAACAAGATTTCCTTTCAGATTTCAGATTTTTGGACAAACCTGGTCATTATTTGTAGTGAATCTTTCTTCTATGATTTACCATGTCTTGTGTCGTGTGAATATCTTCACTAGTATAACCAAAATGCATGTGCTTTCATTGAAGTTGGCATAATTAGGTGTTTCTGATCTCTTCTTGTGCCACGGGAGACCGTTCAGTGACCTTGTGGCAAAGCATTATCAAAGGCTGGGGCCAAAGGAGCAGCTCTGTGTAAGCTTTGAAGCCTTAGGGCTGTGTTACACAGTCAGGCTTAGCATGCAGCATTTTAAACAGCAGTGGATCTCAACAGGTGGTTTCGAGCAGAGTGAATGAAGCTTAAGGCTACCTGAAGGTGTAAAGCCTGTTCTTGCCTTCAGCTCATACAGAATGATGCAGCCAGATTTCTGTGCAGAACAAAGAAGGGAGCAAAGGAGCATTTTCACATTTACAGTAAACTCTCCCTAGGTTGCCTCCTACTTATATTTGTGAGCTTTTACATCCATTTTTAGATGTGACCCTTTCCCCAAAATCTGCCAAACCAAAGACTAAAGGTTTTCTCTACGGATTTCTTATTTATGAGTAATTTGTAATCAACCTTGTGTACACAAGCAGCTGTGACAAGAGAATTTCCACAGTGTGGAATCGTTAAAATCTATCTTAGCTTTCTTTTTTCTTCCTGTGATTTGCTTTGTAACAAATGAATGTCATGTTTTCAACAACAATACAAAGAAATGTTTTAAATTCGCTATACCCCATTAGGATGTGATTAAATGTACAAGAGTACCTCCTGCCTTTGGTGCATGGGAATGTTTTCACTTAATGAGATGTAAGTCAATATGAAAAGCAACAGTTCCAGTTACCTGAGAACAGTCCTGGCATTTTTAACCCTGATTTGTTACAAATGTGAAGTAAACCTCAGAATATCAACTGTGCTGATAAATCTCCATGATTAGTACAGTCAGATCACAGCTCGCCTCGTCTGAATGAGCTCAAACACAGCAAGTGACGTGTTGTGTTTGATCATTACTCAAAAACGATGCGTCCAAATCCCATCGATCAAATGTTTTTTTTTGATGTCTGGGAAGTCTCTCTGGAGAATCCATCAGCTAGCACGAACGTAGGCCAAAAATCCTACAGCAGAGGGCTCGTAAACTACAGCAAGAACTGGACTGCCTCCCTCAGGAGTCTACGTTTCTCTACCAGTCACTCTGGGAGCGAGCCAAGCATGATTTCCAGTTCCTTCCTAAATCTACAAATGAGACCTTGTTGGCTGGTAAAACACTTAAAAGTGGCTGTTGAATCTTGAGATATAACAGTGATCGTTGCTGGTGGACAGAAGAGGCCCTTGTCTTGGATTTCTCTTAATACCTTCAAACATCTTGGAAAGGGATAGCAGCCTAAAAAGAAGAAGAGGAAGAAGAAGAAGAAGAAGAAGAAGAAGAAGACGACGGAGGAGAAGAAGAAGGGATCGTGTTGAGTGAGCCAGTATTAGGTTTGGAGCAGAGTTGTGTGTGTGGAGCCAGGTTGACGTTGATCCAACAGGGTGGGTCTGTCTGCTGCAAGACTCGGCCCGTCTGGCCCGCAGCTACCCCCCCGCCCCTCCACCCCCCGCAGTACTGTGTGTGTAGGTGTAAGAGTGTGCGTATGCAAGCAATGCATGCCTCTGTCAGTATGCATGTATGCATCTGGGTGATGAATTATTTTGTATGCGTGACCGTATGTGTACATGTAAGTGGAAGTGAAGCATGTAAGTTGACATCACTGTGTTTATACATATATATATATATATATAAGTGTGTGTGTGTGTGGAGGGGAGAAAGGGGGATCTTATAACCAAGAGGTGATGTGTCGCTCTTTCCATGTCTCTGTCCTCTCTCTGACCCTACCTAACGTTGCGTAACACTGGAGATCTTTTCATGCCAGATAAGTGGCTGGGTGGGTGCATGGTGCACAGAGGCGAAGGGGTGGGGAGGGTGCTGGAAGGGTGCGGGAGGTTGTGTCTAAAACAATCAGATGAATGTAATGACAAGAAATGAACTGAAAAAGGGGAGTCAAATGACATATCTCTCACCACCTACAACCCTCTGCCTCCTCCGTCTCTCTCTGTTGTCTGTTCTCTTTTCATCAGCTGAACTGAATGTGCTGGCTATGAAAAGAGAAATCTCTATGGTGAGAAACTCCAGGTAGAAGGAAAACTCATCCAGCACACACACACACATATATATATATACTGTACATAAAGTACAAACAATCTTACCTGAGCTGCAAAGCTGTATTTTACACTTGATTTCCAAAGTCACTTTCAATCGCTATAAGGTCATTTTTACTTCACATTTGAGACATTACATCAATTTTACACAACAAATTCAGTTCACCAGTCATGAGAAGAGCTACCCAGCCAGTGAAAATAGTTTTATAATGTCTTCTGTGGCTCTGGGGGAATTTCATCAAGTCAGACAAAATATCTTGGACAAATTTATAACAGAAAGCCTGTGTAGCAAACTGCAGAGTTTGAAGGGCTCTGACATTTACCAGGCAGAGAGAAGATGTTATCGGATGGCTTTACGGGAAGCAGAGGATCCAGTGTTTTTGGAGCTTGGCCTGTTTTTAAATCACAATATTTCTGCCTCTGAGGCTTAAATTATTACAATTTGTTTTACTCTTGTGAATCCCACAACTTTATGAAAAAGCAACACTAAAGCACTAAAGCCTTTTAATCAAGGTGTACATGGAATAAGGAACTTTCATGGGTAAAACAACTGAATTTGATGCTTTAAAAAAGATTTGTGCCTGCTCATAATCTCCGCAGGGGTCACATCCCCTCTAATGTCCAAATGATGACTGATGTTCGAGCTTATACTTTTCTGTGTTTAATCACACTCGGTCGTTGGAGGCAGCATTGACTGTACTACGAGAAGTGTCGTATAACAAAAGAAACAACAGAAGAAAATACTTTGTGTACACATGCACACCTGCCGATCAAAAGTGTTACTCACACTCACATAACAATATTGGGGATGGTAACCGTTATCATAAAGCTGGTTAGCACCTAAGTCTGTTAACACTGGAGTTTCCAGCTTGTTAACCGCTACATTACAGGACACATAACCATAACTATGGATGAAGTATTGAGGTGATAAGCAGTGACACATACAATTACAGTAAACAACAAAGTAAAATGTAAAGAATAGAATCACAAAACTAGAACATAAGAAGTGTTCGAACAAATACATATTAAAAGTCTTTAATGTAAGAGTTAGCACTTTTTGTATTTCTGTTGGATGATGAACAAAGTATTCTACAAGTGACTGGCATTTGTTAATGTTTGCGTCATCGTTCCGGTTAAATAGCTGGATCAATGTACTGAATCTTTGCATATTACGCTTTTGTTCCAATTTCTTTTATGTCACACAAAATGTAGAATGTAGAAAATCATATTCACTAAATAAAAGCTCTATTTGTACTATTTCTATGAGCAACAAGTCATTCGTGAATTGTCTGAGAAGAAGCTGGAAGTGCAGAACATTCATGCAAATCGCAAGTTGCTGGTGGTAAAGTGAAAAGGTTGAGAGCCCCAAAAAACTGAAAATGGCTTCATAAATAATGTGTTCCTTGGATGATTGTATCAAAAAAAGATGAGTTAAGCAAAGGAATAAAACTCCAAGGGTAAGAATCCAAGGGTTTTTTTGTGGTTCCTTCTGTTAAAAAAAAAAAAAAAAAAAAAGAAAGAAGAAATTGGAGAAGTTGGAAGATTTCTTTGGTGGATTATGTGGAGCTTGGCATTTATGAGTTGTGGATGCGAGTCAACACAGGCTGCAAAAATTGTAGGACATCCATAGATGCTGGCAGTCTGAGATAATAAAGATACAAGCGAGCCTCATCTGCCAAGTAACTTTTTTTGTCTTCAGCTTCTTCAGATGTGGAAAAATCTTCTCTTCAGCCGTTCCCCGCCTAGATTTTTACGGCACTGCAAATGCACAAACTTCTCATCAGGAGCTTGTGTATACAGATATTTTCCCCTCATTCTTTACTTTGCTTCAAAACTTCCTCTCCGGTCCTTTCAAACAGAATGGAGCACCGAGGGGGGTGTGGAAAGAAAACAAACTGTGAAACTGTAACCTGTAGCCAAGGAAAACTAGCTGGTGGGCTCCCCCCCACCCCCCTCGCCCTCGCCTCGGCACAGAGTGTACCTACAGAGTCTACCTGACAGATATCAGTCCTAAGCCACCCTGCCATTTCCAAACCGGCAGCTAAAAGCTCGAGGTGCTGCCACTGCGGTTCTCTGTCCGGGTTTGGCTCTCTCTCTCCAAATCCCTACTTTCTCACTCTTGCAGGTCTCATCTGTTCCTTTCTTCAACTCTCTTTCCCATAAATACCCCTCCTTCTCATCACTCTTCAGACTCTACGCTTGTGACTGCTCAGTAGTGAAAGAAGATATATAAAACATATGTTAGCGACTCATAATCAAAACTTTCCTTGCTCTCCCTTCTCTTGAGTGGACTGTTTCATAAGTGTTCTGCTCTGCTCTGAGAGCCTCCTGGGTGTGGGACTGCTGACCCGCTGGGCCAAGTGTGCTGCCAAGTCTTTACCGTGAGAGAGTGAAAGAGAGCAGAGGGCAGGGCACAGAACGGCACCGTGCCATCGGACACTTTGCCAGCCTTGGCTGGCGTGCTGATGTACTGACGGGAGGGAAAAGACTAACTGCAATTGTTCGGCTCAAGTAGTTATAGATGTGAAAACATACAAGAGGAAATGAGTAAGGAAAAGGGATTCTTTCACACCTGCTTTCCCTCCGTCAGCCCCACTTCTCCCCTGTCTCCTGTCGCAGGCCAAGCTCTGGCATTTCCCACCACCAATTCCTCCACCTCCTCCCTAGGCCTACAGTCTTTAGCCTCTCTCCCTATATCGTAAAGTCGAGTCCTGCTCCTTTCCCCCGCTGTGCTTCCAGAGCCTGAGCCTCCACCCTGCACTCCTCCGCCTCCTCCTCTGTGGCTGTAACCTATTTTCACCAAGCTCCAGCTCTCTCCCTCCTTGCCTCCACTTCTGCAGACTTCTCTGGCTCAAACCTCGACCCTTTGCTTCAGGACTTAACCTCATACAAAAGCCCAGCCGGAGGATGTAAACGCAGCAGTTTTAACCCTCTGCAAAGGATCCAGTAAGGAGAACATATTTTCGTTGCTGCATTTGAAGAACCAAGACCAGTATCAGCATTTAATATCTGACTGAGCGTTTGATGTCAGCCTTCCATACACTACACTGTGTTTAATACTTCTGCTACTGTATACACAACCATCTTTATTAAGTTTGAGGAATAGTTTGTCATTTTGTTAGAGATATTCACCTGCAGAGAGTTAGATGAGCAGCCTGATACCGCTTTCATGTCTGGTAAGTACGAAGCTAGGCCCAGAAGGTGATTGCTTTAGCTTAGCATAAAGACCAGCCACAGGGGGGGAACAGCAAGCCTGGCTCTGTCCAAAGTTAAGCTCACTAATCAACACATTATATCTTATTTTGTGGTTTTAGGGGAACATCAGCTTTTCCAAAAAAGTAGCTTGAAGCCTATAGTTAACTAGTTTTTGAGTCAATTTGGAAAGAAGTCTGATATACAAAATCATTTATTTCTGCTTCATTTTAACATGACCAACATGGCTATTTTCAGTTTTTACAATATACTTTCTGGCTCATGTCTTAGAGATTTAGGTCTGCACATTACTTATTTAACTGGATGATTTAAAACTTTTTTACCAGAGTAAGGCACGTCCGCCCCAGTGTGAACTACTATGGTGCGTGACATGTGGGGTTGTAGTGGTTTGTTAAAGGGCACTCCTGTGGTAGACCTTCCCAGCTGGTGCAGGCATTTACAATGACAAGCTTCTCAACACAAGCAGCCTTTGACTCCAGCACCATCATTGTGATCTTGCTGTAACTCCACCCACCCACCCACCCACACACACACACACACACACACACACACACACACACACACACCTCCACAGCATCCAAAAAAGATTTGAAAACGCCACCCAAAAAAAGAAGAAGCGACATTTAGCAGCTAACTTGCACTGCCCAATCATCATGCCACACATTGCTTCGGCATGTTGCACGCTGATTGGATGAGTGATGTGGGTGAAAGGGGAGGAGGAGGAGGAGGAGGAGGGAGGGGGTGGTGGGGGTTTAGGGTGGCACTCAGGAGAGGAGTACAGAAATGGAGAAAGCTCACCAGTGCATTAGGGACAGCACGGTGCAATTCGTTCCATTGGCAGCACTTCAAAGAGGAAGAGGAGGGGGGATAATCCACCCCAACACTAGCCCCCGGATTCTTCCACCACCACCAACATGCACACACACATACACGCAGTTATTCACAAAAGCAGCAGGCTGGAGGGTTTGGTCGTGGGGTCTGATTGGGTTGGGGTCTAGGGATGACGGGATGGAAGGATGGAGGGGATTTTTCAATTTGCCAGCAAATCAGAGATGATTGGAATACTCTCTCGTGTACAGATACGCACACTTGCCTTGCCACGCACACACACACAACACATATCCATCTCCACGGAAAACACCTCACACTTGAACTCAGGATGGAAAAAAACAATAAAAAAAAAAAAACAGGCAGAGCGTTAATGGGTTAAAAATAAGGGTCAGCAATGAATTATAAGACCTTCTTTTTACAGGTTAATTTTGTGTGTGTGTGTGTGTGTGTGTGTATGAGAGAGAGAGAGAGAGAGAGAGAGAGAGAGAGAGAGAGAGAGAGAGACAGAAGCAGGTGTCAGGAGAGCAAGGAGTGCAAGGGGATGGAAAGTGAAGGAGACGGAAGAAGACAAAGAGAGCTTGTATATCGACAGCCACCAGCATCAGTAGCGGTGAGCTGTCAACACTCGCTCGGCCAATACTTGACCAATTGATGATCAATCCTCCTCATGGGAGACCTGCCAGAAGCAGACAAAATCAATCCTCCTCTCTCTGTCAGACCTTCGAGTGATGTTAAAAAGGAACGCTGCTCAATTTGAAGCACCAGCAACAACTTGTTGTCATTTCCTCAGTTCAAACCGCCTCTGAACTTGGTAAACATCACCTGCGGATGACAGAGTAAAGAGCCCAACTGTGGAACCAACACAAACAAATGTCTAAAGTTGGGTCATCATCCAATCGTGGTTACTCAAAATTGCCATGGGGTGACGGACGGACAAATGGTGGAGGGAGACACAGCACGCCAGCGAAAAGCCAGCATGGACGACTAATGTCGGAAATATCAGTATTTGAGGATATTATGAGTTGTACGCAGATGCCAAAGCTGAGTCTAAAGATATTACACTGTCTGAAAGTGCGTGCTTGGTGCGACAATATCACAGCATCATGTTCATTTAACATTATCTCTTCTTTAGTATCACAATCCAAATCATGAACAGAGCACAGAGCAAAGTTTTGGTGAGCAGGCATATCAGAAATGGAGCGTCAGATCCACGGAAAAAGAGACGGCAAACTGGTGTGTAATTAAGGATTTAAAATTCAGTCACTTGTGTTGATTAATGGGGCTCAGCGGGTGGACATGCCACTCCACCAGAAAAAAATCTCTAAATGCACAGTAGGGTGTAGATTTGGGAGATTATATTTATAACATCTTAGTTCTGATAGTGAGTTAGTTAGTTAAACTATGAGTTCAGACCAAATCCAGCCTGTAGTGTTTGAGATACCATGTGTATAATGTCTGAGCGAACAAATGGATCCAGGGCACACATTATTATTGGAGATACTGGCTATACACTTAGGGTACGTTCCAATACTCACACTTGCAAGATTTGCCAGCAGCTAAGTTCCTTCTTGTGTAACATATTTCCTGTAACTGTCAACCATGCTCAAGTGCCCGTTAAGACTGCAAGCATGTGGAAGTTTATCAGAGCTTGCAGGGATAAACTTGATTAACGAGATTATAATGTTACTCACGCTCAAGCTCAGACGCTTTGTTGGTTTTACTTAATTTCTAGATAATGAACAAATACGTGGGATAAACCTTGCTGTACTAAAACACAAAGACAGCAGTGAAAAACAGATTCAGGGGAGTAATATAACTAATAAAAAAAAGTAAGTTCTCTGGACGCATGTATGCCAGAGACATAATATATTGAAGTTTGAGTTCAGTCAGTTAATATTAATGTCAGGTGAATATTTTTGCTGTTATTTTTTTTACTATCTTAAATTGTTTTACCTTTTATTGATGGGCTAGGCGGAGTTAACCTTAGAGACTCAAAGCGGTATGGTTCACTTTTACAACACACATCAATAATGGGTGGTCTGGAGGGAGAAGAGTGCACAGAACACTGAGTGGTCAGGAGGTTAGCAAGGCCTGCAACAATCAATAAATCCTGACCACTGGAGACCACTGTGGTATCTCTACAGTTACACATGTCTATAGGAAACAGACACCTCTGTAGGGTATTGTTTCAATCACAGAAAGTAAAATATATCGAAAGTAATCTGCACAGTCAGCTACAGACTCACCTAATGGGCACCTAGAGTATATACAGTAGTTAGATCTTTCCATTATTATGTCCACCTCCCAGACAAAATGGTGTACTCAACTTCATTCTAGATTATGAACTCGATCAGCCACTGTTAAACTGTTAAACCCACTTTTAAGGAGTGACTATCTGCTTTTTAGGAAATTTCTCACTCCGTTTTAAAGTTAAGTGGTGAGAAATTGTTAGCTAAAAACCAAATTAACCCTGTGGGATGCTGGGCAAAGCACACAGAGTCAGAACTCCTTAAGTCCACTCAACTAATATTACCGGCTGAGGCTAAACGAGAAAACCAATGTGCAATTAAAATATGTCGTCCAATTATTTCCCGTGCTGGTATATTATTCTTTTAGTTTGTTACAGAATAATGGGTCATTTGGCTGATATGCAACCACCTAATTGCCAAAAGGTTCTCCTACTGTGAGTCAAATTAAATCAACCAAGCTGAACAAAACACATGCAAGCCAACTGCACCATATCAAATCACATGCCAAAGAAATGAAGGAAAAAAGTATTTAGGACACCAGATTATTTGGTTTATCTTACAGTCTGCTGAAAGAGAATACATCTACACTGGTTGTTAAGAGGTTTTGTGGGGGAAACTTTCTCAACACAGATACTTTTTGGTAGATTTAGTATCAGAAAGTAAGCAAATACGGTATGACATTTTTTAGATTGCGGTAATGATATAAAACATTTGTGCAAACATAAGATGCATCACAGCAGTCTAACCGCCTGTCCTTGGCAAAGCAGAGTTAACTGTATCCCCCTAAACTCGGGTTGCAGTCGATGTTTGGCTGTGGGCTGCCCGCTGTCATTCAGATTCTGTAGGGTAGATTGCAGGGTCAGAAAGAGGTTTTGAGAGCACCGCTGCACTGAATGCCAATCAACTATCAGAGCACTGCGAACATGAGCCTGGAGTGAGGTTATAGGCATGCGTGCAACCAATCCCAGAAACCGAGCAAGGAAATTTACATAGTGGTTAGTATTCAGCTGCCAAGTGTGAGCTATGAATCTGAAAGCAGTGGGAAAAAACTTTAGTATGTGCTACTACATTCAAGTTTAGACTGAGGTACTGGGTGAGCAGTAAGCATTTAATGAACACCTGACATTGGTGATTACAATGACAACTGCTGCTGGTCATAAAACATTTTCTTTAACTTTTTAACATGTATTTCATTGTGTTGTTTTAATGGAAAAAATAAAAATAAATCTCAGATGACTAGACTTTAAACCTGTGAATGGGTAAAGTGGGTGACTGCTTCTACTTCTAACTTCTAAATCTAAAAACCTCAAAGAATGTAATCAGTCCAAGCACCAATGGCAGGTATTAAGACTGAAACAAGGATTATTGAAGAATTGTGTCAAAGAAGACAACCAACATCTTGGGGGCGAATCTCATCCACCCTTGGCAGAGAAGGCAACTCTTTGACTCTGTGTTGTTCACAGAGGTCTGTGTCCTGTCCATGCCCTCTCTGAACTTTTGTTTCCATGTCCTGCCAGTGCCTGTCTGATATAGTTTCCTTGAATAACCAAGTTTGATTCTTGGTTTGCCACCACACAGGCATGGGAGGTCCCACAAGGGAGGCCTTTGGCCACTAACCTTTCCACAGACGCAGGAAATGTTCATCTAAAGAGTTGAAGACCTCGTAGACTGGGGCCTCAGCCAGATGTCCCCACTTCACTGTAACTGTGTGTTTGGATTCCCACCAAAATCTGATACACCTGAAGCTAACCAGTTTTTTATCCAAGTGTTTGAAATACATCCAAGGACCCAAGTACACAACTACATAATCGATCACTGCTCTTTGACCCAAGGTCCTGTAATAGGTAGTACTTAAAAACAGACCACACTTGAACATGGTGGCCACTATGGATAGTCCCTGCACAGAAGCTCAATTGTAAAGCACCACTAGGGCTTAGTTTTAGCAGGTTGGGCATTGGAAGGACCAACCTGTCTGTTTGTCAGTGTTGAAGTCCCTCAGCAGAACTGCAGTAGATAGTTCCTTGAGAGTATTCTCTCAAGGACCCTTCGGCAGACTTCAAATCAAAGTTTTACTCTGCATTACATGCAGTAGTACAAGTATTAGCATATTTTCTCTGGGGAACACCAAGTACCACAGTAGTGCTCAGTAAGAGGCTCATGAGTACTTCCAAATGTACCCAGAGTCTTTCAAAAATTCCCAACTATATCTAGTTGGTACAACTCCACCTCCCACGATATTCTATTATAGAGGTAACTTTCTACATCCTAAGGGACATATATATACTATTTCTGTGCTCTGGGTCACCTGAGGCTGAATTTGATGTCTGGCTGTCCCAAAATCAGAAGCACAAGAACCAAAACACTCCTGCTGATTTCATCAAGAAAACTCTGAGTACTCTGTGCCGACTAGCTTTTACTTATAGTGAATAAACTGTCAGAGTGAACACAGATCAGAGGAAAAGCCAAACAAATTCCGCGTGTTGGGTGGATTTTCACTTGTTCGGTTTTGAACATTGGGCTATCATTCAATCTCTTATTATATCATTCAGCCATTTCATTATGCCTTCATCCTTCAGGCTATTCATTCATTTAAGATTAATATTCATGAAAGTCAAAATCAGCTTCATATGATACTGTCTATGATCTTTTTAATTAACATCCTGAAAATTTCAAATTACCCTTCAAAGCCAGGCACACTGGCTGGATTAAGCACATGTGCAGACACACACACAGATAGATGCAAAATGAAAAAGCAATGCAACAAGTTTGACACAACACACAGCACAAACATATTTACTCACCCTCTCCAGGTCTTGTCTGAGGTGTGTGAAGAGTTTGAGGCGTCTGTAGAGGACGTCCTGCTCCTGCTGGGCCAGGTTGTCCACCTCGTCTCTCTTTAAGGTCACCAGGGGTCGATTAAAATTGGCCTTCCTCTTCATTTTCCAGAACTGATATAAGAAGTCCACCTAGAAGAAGAGATACATATATACACATTTATCATTTATGTTGTCTTTTTATTTGCTTATTAGTTCACCAATAGCATCCATAGTATCATAAAACATATTTTCTATGGTGCATTTATGCTGCAAATGTGCTGGCGCAAATTAATATGAAAATTTTTTGAATCCAATTAATTTAGCTCAAGATTTAAATCACTATAATTTTCACAAATAATACCAGTAACATTCGCTTATATATTTTAAACTGTTGGAAAGTTTTTATGTCTATGCATGAAGACCTGTTTGCTTACAGTCGTAGCCTCCTTTGTAAGAAAAAAAAAGCAAACTCTTGCCTGCAGCCACAACCATGTTTGGAAAGCAGAGACCAGTTAATCATGGCACGTTCTAAACGAATGCCTGTGATTTATCAGACAGTTTACCTGTGAAGAGGGAGCACTTTATTTGATGCACTAGGGCCGGCACTCCAAATGCAACTCATCAATACCACATCTGATTACATCTAATTAATTGTGGAAGCCAAACCCTTCATCTCGACTAATATATGAACCGCATGCATGCAAAATACTAGATAAAGATAAGAACAATGTGCAGGTGAATGGGGAAGCTTATCAGGTTTTTATGTACATTTTTATTCTAATTTATTATTTACATCTTACATAATAAGCCAACATGTGTGGAAAGTTCTTAAAATGCTCCATAGACTTATTGTGTTTGGTCAGAGCAGGCAATGCTCTGCTGCTGTTAGCTGTCAATCATAGACAGCTTCAGCTTCTAGTTCTATGTGGACTCTATTGACTTCATGGTTCAGTGAACTATGTATTCTGAGATACCCTGATGTTTGTTGCTGTCACAGTATGTGCATACTTGTTGCCTGTATTGTGGCTATGACCCACAGTGTTATATATATAGTAGTGTTTATATATAGCAGTGTTAATATTAAAACTTTAATGTTAAAGGTAAAAAAAAAGAATAATTCTCCTGTCTGATTCATTAGTTTACATCGATTCATTCATTTCATTTTTTTCCTGTCCTGCCCTTAGAGCATGTCCACAGCATGTACCCACAGTGTGTCCATTATAATCAAGTGAAGCTGCAAACACAGAGTCTGTGTAACAGGTAAAAAAAACAAAAACAAAACAGTGCCGCCCCACGAACGTAACATACTGAAACACACTGAAAAGTTGTCATAAATCGGGAGAGATATGGGAGACTCCGGGAGGAAACCAGGAGACGGCAATGAAAAATGTGAGTCTCCCGGGAAAATCGGGAGGGTTGGCAAGTTTGCTCGTCAGTGAGCTGTTTTCAGCCTGTGTGTCGAGCCCATCTGCAGGCTTTATACTTATTTATAACTGCCTTAGTTTTAGTGCACATGGGGGTACAGCTATTAGAATGAATAACAAGTGTATGGTATCATTTTCTATCATTTCATATGACAAATATTAACAGTATTATTGTTTCACGTACCTGGGAGATGGGAAGCGCCAGATTTTCAGCCACCTCTCTGGGATCCACCAGTCGGTAAAACTCATCCTCCAGCTCCTGAAGCTTCTGTTTCCTCTGGCTAACCTTCTCTCTCTCCAGCTGGTCCCGTTCAGCTCGCTCTGATGCAGACACTGAAACTGGGTACAATACCGACCTCTGCTCCGGGTCACTGCTGCTGTTTGGCTGGTGCTGCTGATCCGGCCGGAGGTCAGAACTGACACCAGTGGCGGCCCAGTCAGGTCTGGCTGCGCTGTGTGCGCCGTTGGTGGTGGAAGTGGTGCTGTGGTTGCCGTTGCTCGCACTGGTTAAGCTGGGGTTGCTGTTGATGGTTGCACTACTGTTGCTGGCAGTGCAGCTGTGCTCCAGGCAGAAGGACTTGAAGCGCACCTCGTCGTTCTCTGCCAGGATGGTCCTCATCTCCAGGCCGTGGTCGAAGGCGCAGGTCACATGGAAGGCCACGATACAGGAGGGCATGGAGCACTGAGGGAGAGAGTAAACAGAGTAGAGAACAGAAATTACAAGGGGAGAAAAGAAAGTAGGAACAGGACGTAAAATAGGGAATGGGAAATCCCATTTGAGTGTTTATTCTGTCTCAGGGTTCATTAAAAAGACAAGAAGATTGGCAGAAACTGGTTTTGTTATAATCTTGGAGCGACTTCACTCATACCCTCTCTCTTTGAAACACACACGCATGTAAACACACACCCAGATTTTTTTGTCTTAAATGTTTCAGGCAGTTTGTCAAAACTATTTGTTTTAAAGTGTCATTTTCGGTCCATTTCTTGTGTTATCAAGGTTCCAATAGAAGTGCAGCAAAGCAGAAAGACAAGCCCAGTCACAACAAACACGGTTCCCCCATTTTTGCTGACATTTCGGTAACGTTGGATACACGTGTGTGTGTGTGTGTGTGTGTTTGTGTATCTCACAGTGCTATCCATTACAGGTCATACATAAGAGTCGGCCTCCCACTGAGTCCCTCCAGGCATGGTGTGATTTGGAGTGTGTGAGCCCTTGTGGTTGTGTTGTAGTCGCTGCGTACATGTACATTTGTAAGCGTGCACGCGCGCGCGCACAGGTCGGCGCTTGTACTTTTCAGAGAGAGTTCAGCATTCAGCAGGATGGTGACTCTCTGTGTTGTTCATGAGCGTGGTGACAAAAACCTGACTGATCCTGCTGACTCCGCCATCTGGGAATCAACTTCTGTCTAACGTTTTCACAAACAACCTTTCCTCTCTCACTCTCTCTGTTTCTCCCTTTCCCTGGCATGACTTCAAAAGTTTCATTTACACAGTAGCTCTTTGTTAACGGTAAAAACCTACGCTACTCTTCCAGAGAGAGGCAAATCTAACATTGAGAATTTTTAAGCTTTTAGCTGATTTAACAAATAAAAATAATAAAAGTAGGCAGCACTATCTTGCTGTAAAAACCTACTACTTCCTACGAAAGAAATAGTCCCTATGAAAAGTGTTTAAATGGTACCAGGCCTCAGAACATTTCCTAATGTGGTTTAGAAGAGGTGGCAAAAAAAACCT
This sequence comes from Protonibea diacanthus, assembly GCA_028641955.1. Classification (NCBI taxonomy): domain Eukaryota; kingdom Metazoa; phylum Chordata; class Actinopteri; family Sciaenidae; genus Protonibea; species Protonibea diacanthus. The sequence continues at coordinate 16,602,966 of CM053990.1, forward strand.
TTAAAGGCTATTATATCCTGTTTTTGCAGTAATTACCTTGAAGGCTAGTCCGTGCTGCATTTTCCCTCTTCACGACCTGTCACACCTCCAACAACAATTCACTGATTTTGAACCAAAGTAGGTCGTCAGTACGCAAGGTAAATCAGTTCATCATTGCAACCTGTCAGCCTTCGGGATACACCAGCCTTCTGTGTGAGGCTGCAGTGTTGCTGAGAGGTCTGTGTTCTTACTGTATTTGGTGAGGAACCACAGTAAAAGGCAGAGCTAATTAAGTTAAGTTTCTGTTTAATTTCGTTTTAATGCCGCTCAATCTCTCTCCTGCGCCCTCTCTTTTCTTGGTCTGTCTCACTTCCTCTTTTTCTTCTCAGTGTCAAGGCTTATTTGTGTGTTGGGAAGATAAACAGAGAGTCATAATGCCTGAACCCCAACTTTCAGAATTTCTGAATAGGCATATGAACCCAAGAGAAACCACAAAAAAGACTGACAGGAGACCCCTTGTCTCCTTCATATTCGAGGATAGTTGGCCTAATCTGCAACGAAACGGTAAATATAGAAACAGGAACTCCCGCTGTAGACGAATTCAGAATAACAGGGACACATTGTGTTTGGGAACAGATGTAGCCTTTGAATCTTTTTAATGTAATTTTTCCAACTCTTTGAGCACTAACCTGGATTATAGTTGGATGGAGGCAGAAATTTCAGAGAGATATTTCAGGTTTATTTTTAGGTGTGTGTTTGGATTTGAACTGGAAAAAATATGTGGTTGAGGTCTAATTTAGTTATTTCATTACAGAACTTCCAAGACTTTTCTTCCTACATCAGACCACACACAAAAACCTGGGTGTCATATGTGAGTTTTAAGTTTTTACAGACTAGATCAGCATCTTCCAACTCAGAACATCTCCAAACCAGGCATTTCTTATCACCCGCTGAATTCAAGAGTCATTCACGTACCAACATCATCCAGGCATCTCTCAGGCTACGATGTCCTGTGTATAACTAATTCATAACACTGCAGCCTGGTTACTGACAAGATCCAAGAAATGAGACCTCTCGCCCCAACGTGTATCTCAGAACTTATCTTCCCTATAGAACCACTACACCCCTCAGATCGTCCAACGATGCCCAATTCAAAGAAAGAAAAAAAAAGGCTAGGTACATGGTGTTTTTGGGGGCCATTAGACAGGCTGCTGATGCTGCACCTTAAGCAATTCTCTGGCTTTAAACTGTATATTTAAGTTATATTTTTGTTTATGTTTTATATTCTGGGTCTGTCTTTGTGAAGCAAGTCCTATAGAAATGAAATAAATTTGAAACTTGAACACAGATAAGGCAGACGTGTTTGGGGTTCTCCGCAGCTCCATATTTCTGTATAGCTCCATGTCATGGTGTGTTTACATAGACATGCCCGCTATTGATCCAATCACACGTTAGGAATTTTGAAATTCAAATCCATGTTGTGGTTTTATTCAGAAATATGTCACATTACTTACACTAAAGTGTTTAGTCTCCTTAAATCAATGACAAAAAAACAGTCCCAATTTTAATAAATGACTGAATAAAGATAAAGTCAGTGATGGAGGAACAGAAGGTGTGATCCAATAATCATATCTGGCTTGTGTGAGATGCCGCTATACATCATCCTGTGAAAAAGTGGAGTTACAGTCAAAGCTCTTCACTGTAGTCCCATTTTTATTGCCGACTTCTCCAAATGTCAGCAGCAGCTGCTATCACTTATTCGGTGTCAAAAGGCAAAAGGTTGAACACAGCGTGGAGCCGACTAGATGTGTTGTTTGGTATGGGCCAAGTCATCACAAAAATACTCATCTGGCCTTTTCGACTGCACCTGCTCAGTTCAGGAAGGGATTCATTAATAACGTCTTTTTTAACACCGCCCACGCTAACTGAGTACTTTTAGGTGTTTGTGGATAACAGAATGTTTGTTTGACTGTGCAGTTATCTTCTTTTTTACACCTATGTTGGTGCTTGAGAGCATCCGTAGGTGTAATTCTTAAATGTTTGATAAATATGGGCCCAAAAGTCTAAAAAACCCTTGTATTCCCCAAATAGTCTTGATTTCTATGAACTTTTCAGCACCGCTTACTTTCTTACTTGCAGTATTAAGTATTGTGTTAATTAATTAACCATCATCATTTTTATCATCTTTGAACACTTAGTATGTTAAACACAGAAGCGCCTCGGTTCAAACTGTTTTAATTTGTGTCAAAACAATACTTCCCACACACATCTGCTCAACAAATCTAGATAATTAAGGTGGCAACAGGACACAAGCTTATCAGGACATATTTTGTTGTACTGTTTTGTTGGTCAAAATTTACACTAAGAACACAAACTGACAGGGGCGAGACATTTGTCATGAAAATCTAGTGCTACCTTTCCCTTTCTAACTTTGTCAAGTGAAGAAATCCTGATGAAATCATGGACTTTGAAGTGCAGCTACAGTATATCACTGCCAGTATCCATTACATGGTTTTCCTGAAGATGTGAAATATGGATCCTTGGATGGAGAGAAAGCCTGACACCTGAGGAATATTGATGATTTGTGCCACTATATTTTATTCATTCATTTTCAAAACCTTTGATTTTGCTCAAATCCACAAACATTCAAGGATTTGCAATGTTCAGTTGGAATCTAGGCTTACATTTTACTTTGAAAACTTTTTTTTTCCCCCCCAGACATTTATTTGTGTGAATCTTAGCCTTTCATGTGGTGTCCTGCTTGACGTGGTGCTACACTAACAACTGTGGGGTGAATAAACATCCAGTTTCCCTCTCTTTACCAATGTTAAAATCATCTTATTCCACTCTGTATGGGAAAATAACATATGTTTTGGCATTTATTTGTAAATGTTTGCATTTCCAATAGATCTTAAAATACAGCTCAGCCTGCAAAGCATGAGTTTGAAGCCTAAGAACTGACTTAAGTTGAGCTTAATTTGTTACCTGCTGTAGCTATAGCCTGGTTACAGGTATTTAAATCTAAAGGGCTGCCATGTTCCTCTGAAGAAGACAAACCAAAAACCATGAAGCAAAAGTACTTTCTTAATTAGCTGAGTGTGTCACCTTATTACTGAAGACTGTTGTTCACAGAGCGACTCTCAATAAGCTTTAACAAATGCAGTACAGGCTTGACTGTCTGACCTTTGCCGTGCACCTTCCTTTAATAAATCTCTAATTAAGAGTCCCGTTACACTTGGAGAACTGTTCAATTAATGCAACAAGTCATTAAATACAAATATTTATGCCTGAACACTTAGCACACATGAAAAGAGACACAGCAAGGTATCATTAGATTAACGAAAGCTTGTTATGACCAAATTACCAAAAGATGAAGTGACCAAAGACGAAGTCTTGAAGTAGAACATCTTAGAGCAACATGGCTTACACTATCAAAACTGATAAAGGGAAGAACTCTGATCTGATCTGAGGGGTCTGACCAAGCGTAAATTAAAACGCACATACCTCGACAGCTCATATTTAATCTACAATGAGCAGACCTGATCAAAAATGTGAACGCTGGCTTAAAGCTGCTTTAACTTCATGCGAGATTTTCCTCTTAGCTCTCAGAGTATAGTGCTTGCAGAGGCAAAGCGCAGTGCGATCAGCAAGAATCCATTCTTCTTCACCAAAGACAAATCCGTGTAATGTAATTTCCATGTAACACCATGATGGGATTTGCTTGTGATACGAAGCTTATCCACTGACAATGTGTATATGCCTGGCATAGTTAACGTACATAAACAGCTAACTTTGGTACTGGATTTAGCAAGCTAGTACGTGCACATTCACAACCGACTGTTGAAATCTTGCCATAGATTGCTCTTTCTTGTGAGATCGTGGCATGTTTTTAATGTTGTGTCATAACATTGGGTGTGAAAAATAAGTACATTTTTTCCATCACTCTCTGCCTCCCCTGATTGTATGCTTCATTTAACATGAAAAAAAAAAAGTTTGAAAATAAAAACTGGCAGTATGTTTTATTCTCTCACAGACTCTCCTGTGTAAAAACTTTTCAAGACAGAAAACTGATTTGGTATTTCATACTTTTCCAGACATTAAAGCCTACACAGGACTCCAGCTGCTCTCAGCGTGTGTAGCGCTGAATCTTTACATTCTGTGTGAGGTGGCGGCTGTTCAGCGAGAGAGTTTGTACAGCCGGTTGCCTCCAGCAAGGGAAACATGAGAGAGACTCTCCCACTATGAGCGATGCTGGCTCAAGGACTCACTGTTAATCTACAGCATCAATACTGTGATAGCAAACACCCTCGCTGCTGCACAAGCATCATGAAAGATGCAAGCGTCTGCACACACACACACAGTCATCCGGCACACGTGTACGTACATCGTACGTACACACGCGCAGGTGGAGCGTAGGACTTTGGGAATCTAGTTCACCTCAAGGGAACTTTTAACGCTGAATGGTCCACGGCTAATAGCTATAAAGTGGGTTAGTGTTAGTGTGTCGGTGGGGGTTTTGTTTGCGCACTCAGCAGCATGTTAAAGAGGTGCCAGGTTCAAAGACATCCACCCTCACCCAGCGGGAGGCTAAGAACTACGATAATCTGTGTTGTTGAGAGACATTTTGAGTGCGAGTGTGTGTGTGTGCGTGCTGAATTTGTACTTTGCTGTCCTTACGTGTGTGTGTACTGTATATAGGCAGATTAGATTGTGTGGGTGTACCTTTAAGGCTTTATTTCAGAATGTACATCCAGGCTATTTATAAGGATGAGTGGGTTTGAACTTTGATGCAACTCCAAAAGCTAAACCTTTATATTGAATTTCACACACAATTAAAACTTTCCCCAGTTTTTTTTTTAAAGCTTGCTTAGATTCCAGTGCCGTCTTCAGATGTACGGTATGCATGCAGATGGAATGAGGATTGGAATAGTGAGAAGATGAAAGAGAAAAAAATGGAAGAAGAGGTGTTGTATCTGAAATAAATAATGTGATAATTATATTCCTTTTTCGCAGAAGTAATTGGGACTCTCTGTGATGGAGTTTTATATTCTAGCATGCCACCTACAGTATGGGGTTTTTCTCAGGGTCAAACATATGTCCTGATCTTAGATTGTTGATGACTTCTCCTTCATACACAGAGCAGTTGCATATTTGTGTTTTGGAAAGTAGAAGCCATTCTGGTCATTCACTATGGTAACTGATGTCAGAGGAGTAGGGTAGTAGGTAACGTTGAAGCCTCTACAGAGTCTGATAACAATGTCAGACCATTAAGGCTAAACATATTTCCTTGTTTGTACACTAATGACTAATACCTTATATTGGAGATGTAAGAGCAGCTTCTTCAGAATTGAGGTAGCATCATGTTAGGTCAGTGTATTGATAAATCCTCTATTCTCCGTGGCCTTTCAGCATAAAACAATTTAGACTCCTGTACACTTTCTCACAACTGACTGAACATTACTGAACTGACTGAACATTATCAAAAATAATAAGCGCATATTAACCTAGCTTTAAGGTTAAAGAGACAAGAGTGGACAACTAAATGTGTGTTTTTGGCATGATTAAAAAAGAAGAATTTTCACCACAGAATTTTTTTAAGCACAGAGGACACTTCATAACATAAAGCATGACTGATGCAGTGTGCATCTGACGTACCTGTATGCAGGTTCCCGTGTGTTCTCGACACAGGCTGCAGGACAGAGCCCAGCGGCTGGCGGGGATGTGGGACACCTTGGTAATGGGCTCCATCTTCTCTGGACAGCCTATACTCACCTACAGCAAACGCATAGGTAGAAATACATGTATCAGATACAAAGCATCATTTGTAATAAACAATAGGGACCAACTTAAGCACCATAATAAGAATCGTGGTAGGCATCTTCATAGTTTCATCTTAAGATTTTTTAGTTTGATTCATTTATTTATTATTTAAATAGCATTTTGTAAATATTTAATCAACATGAATAAACAAATGAATGAAATTAAACTGGTGAGTCTAATGCCGTGTACCATTAGTTATTTCATTAATACAGAGATGATCATGCCTCATTTTTCTTTTTATTTAGCACAAAATCTCTGGATTACCTTGGGTCCGCATTTCATAAAATTATAAAAACTCATACCACGAAATTATCTATGATAATAATAAACTTATTGTAGCTTAATGATAATGATAATTTCTTCCAATTTCAAAGCCAAGCTCTCCAAATTTGAAAGTCTGTCCTTGGACCCAGAGCAGGGACACCTGTGCTCTTTGGAAAAACATTACTGTTAAGCCCAGTGTGACTCATTCTCTGTGAGCGGTCTATTCAGAACAGCTTTGGCCTCAAAACTTGCTCCACCAAATACAACCAAAATGCCATTGACCTGTGCCAACCAGCCATGCAGAATAGAGTGGAGACACTCATCACCAAAGTGCCGTTTTCTTCCTTCCTTCCTCCGCTGCTCGGTTCTTTCCAAAAACCATTCCACCTCTTTCACATTAACTCATTCTCATATTTGCGGCATGGCCTGCTTTCCTTGTCCTTCACGCTTGCATTAACATGCTGACTCTTCATCCACTCGTCCTTCTATCGGATTTTCTTTTCCTTCATCTGTTCATCTGCGGAACAAACCCACGGCCTCGATTCTTTCTTTTTATTATTGATGTCTTTTGTACAGCGCACTCAATTGGAGTAGGGGTCAATTTTCACTCCATTGAGGATGTCAATAGAAAGTGTGATTCAGACATTGATGCCACAGCTGTCACTGTCAATGTTTGCTTCTTTCATACAGCTGATCAATGGCAAAGGGATTTTCAGTTTTTCAATGCTCTAGTTAATTGATTGGATTGTTCTCAACAACTATTGCCCCTGCTGCCCCTCCTACACGCACGCACGCACGCACGCACACACACACTCAGATGGCTTGCAATTCTTCCATCTTCCCCCCTTCTGTTAGCTTGTCAATATTCAAAAGACTGAAAAGACAGAGCTGTAGCTTTCTACGTACATCCATGTGTGTGTAAGCACATGCAGGTCTTTAGCGTGCTCATTCCCCGATGAGCATATTCCAACCCCAATTACTTCACATTTCAAAGCCAGTAGACAGAAAACTGACAACATTTGAAATCACTTCAGTGGAAATGGGCAGAAATCACAGTGTTAAATGAAAAGGCATTTTATAAGAGGGGCTCCACGTCTTTCAGTGTGTGTGTGTGTGTGCAGAGTGAAAAAACGCTTCAAGAGAGACCTTAAAAAGAGGGGTTGAAGGCAGAGGGCAGAAGGCAGCTACACACACAGCGCTGCAGGGGGGCTGTAACGTTTGAAGGCTGGGCGGTGTGTTTCGCGCGCGCGCAGACACAGACACTCACACACGCGCGCACAAACAAACACACACACGTGCAATCTCTATGAATGACACACAGAGCCTCTTTTTCTGGAAATTTCCACCACTATAATAGTGAATCAAAATCTACTAGCCGCTGTTGTGATGTGTGTTCGTTCGTGCAGATGTCTATTAACAGCCCTTTAGCTCATGGAAACACACACGACTGAATCTTCGCAAGGACATGCACACAAATGCACATGCAAATTATCTTTTTTTTTTTTTTTTCTCCCCCCTCCACGGTAGGAAGAGAAAACAAAAGCGAACGAAGCAACGAAAACAATTAACCCAATCAAGGGTGACAGAAGGCAATTAGAAGTAAAAGGTTTGAGCTGCCAAAAGCTACTCTATTACTGAGAAATCTGCTGCTGGAGTGTGTCGCTGAATAGGCTGAAGACACACGACTGACTCTCTTAACAGTTTAAAGGTGTGTGCAAAGCGTGAAGCAACATCCGGCCCTGAACCTCTGAAATGAGCAGCTGCTTTATGTCCATTTTAAGCATTCAGAAAGAGAGATGTTTCTAAAAAGGTATCATCAAAGCACATCACAACAAAATGAACGGCTGCTTTGGCTGCACGCTCGACAAAGAGGATCCTCGTGAATCAATTTACATTATCTGTTAAGAGTGAGGTCTTGACTGGAGACGCTGCGTGAAGTATTTTAAGCATTTAAATGTCAACAAGGAAACCCAGGTGGAAAAAAAAAAACAGACAGGTGTGAGTTTTTCTTAAAATCTGGGCCACATTTAACGTAAACCCTCCGATTTTAGACTTTGATGATTACAGACCCTTTACTCCTTTGACATACATATAGCATGTGAGTGTTGTATTAAAATACTAAAATAGACTTGGAAAAAATCCAAACCTGTCCAACCTGCTTTGCGCAAAATGTGATAAATTGAACACAGAGGCTAGGAATGGAAACTGCAGCACACAGTCATTTAGGAACTGCATATCCTTTCACCACTTACCCTGTAAGAGTAATGGCTAAAATTCAGCGTGGTTATTACTTATTGATCCATGAATGTGAGCCTCAGGTAAGTAAAAATAGAATCTTTGATATGACGACAATGAAGTTGAAGTTTATCTTGTCGGTCCAATGCAACGGACTCTTCACCAATAGCTGCTATTCACTTCGCTTTAATGGCAACGACTGTCGGTGGAATTTTTTAATCACATCATGAAAAAACAACTTTTTTTTCCCCATCTTCTCTACTGCATAAAAGTATAATTATCTCACCCCTTTGGAAATTCAACTATCTCGTGAAAACATGGGTGGACTGTGATAATAAACAATGACGGAATTGTTCAGATGAACAATTTTATGGCGGCTATTTATCTCTCAGACAGTAAACGAAACAGCACGAGTTCATCAAATGCAAGAAGACAGTTTATCTGCACTTATGTGTGTTTACATGCGCGAGAAAGTGAGCGCCGAGCGTGAAGGTCGCATTATTCATTAAATCTTCGATTACGGGGAGCTTTCAGCTCCATCCTGGAGCGGGATTTTTCTTTTTCTCTCTTTAGCCTGAGTGTTGGGTTCCAGCATATTTCTGCAAATTGTGGAAAAGAAAAAAAAAAAAAACACTGTGCCTGAAAGAGCGTGCAGTACGGCTAAGCATTTTCAGAAATGGGTGCAGAGTCGTTTGGGGTGAGGATGAGAAAAATAAAGTTCAGTCAAAACAAATGTAGAAGTCAAAATAAGCACAAAGTGGGTCTTCACCAAAGTGTGTTGAACACCACACAGTCTTTCAGGGGGTTTTCTTTTGCCTTCTTTCATGGTGTAGACACCTCGTCCAAGAGCACCATGTCTACATACTTTTGACACCACACACCCACCCACGCACACTAAAGCTCCTTTGCGTCTCCATCTTTACATAGTTGCTGACACCACTGAGCTAATGTAGGATAGATTTATACACAGATCTGGACAAAGACTACAGCTGTGTGCACTCATGCGAATGTAAACAACAAGCACTCACTCTCTAGAGACACTTTTCACTGATGTTCAACTCTCACTAAGGTAAAAGAGGAAGCGGGGAGACAAATTACTGCATCAAAAGTGGCTTTAAGTGTTTAGACTCCTGAGTGCGGTGTGTGACTGGGATCACAAACACAAACACCCAGGTGTACCCACTTTGAAGCTGCTGATGTACCTATAGGGTTGTCCAGTGCTAATTACTACCTTCAACAAGAGAAGACACAGAGGCTGACTGAGGACGTGCAAGTCATGAAAGGAAACCGGAGCAGTTATCTACACCAGACTGTGGATCTTTTGGCCTTTTGTCTCTCCTTGGTCTCACCTCAGGGATCCATAAGGCACAGCTGACGTGGACCCACTTGGTTCCACTGCGGGTGGGCTTGAGGGCCCCCCCTCTCTTGGGGCAGAGCAGACATTTGGGCTGGACGCCCAGAGCGCAGGTCCGACACAGCCAGTTCCCCTGGGGTACCTTCAGGATGCCATAACAGGCCTGCAATAGGAAGAAAGAGGGGGGAAAATAAAGTTAGGAGAGGTGTGAAGAGGACAGATAAAGAGAGAGAGAGAGAGAGAGAGATGATGCCTTCAAAGCAACAGTTTGACATTTTGGCTGTCTGAAGGTAACAAAATCCACTTCCAATTCAGGTTTTGTATAGATGAACAAGTGACATATGAAGACTTAGCGACCTTCAGAGGTGCTGGAAGGAAAAGAATTGTTACCTTTGGACACAGGCAGGCAAATAGTTTCCTCCTGCTTCAAGTCTTTATGCTAAGCTAACTGGCTGCTAGCTGCATGTTAGAGCGAATCAATCTCCTCTTATGTCTTTTTCCCAAAATGTCAACATGGTTTTGCACGCTGATGCCTATTAACTACTAATAACACTGGACCATTTTTCTACCTTCCAGGCAGTCAGTGCTTTCAGTACATTTTATTACATTAATATGAAAATAAACTAGTAAATCTGTTACAGTCACCTTTATTATTCCATGTATTATTTCTTCATCACAAATGAAGCAATAAAGCTCCAGCATATGACAACTGATGGCCAGTTTCTGTGCCATGCATTCATAAGGAAATTAAACCCAGAAGACACAGAGTGAACACACATGGACATTGTGAAACAGACAATGTGACTAACTGGATAACTTCCACCATATCTTGCTTTCCTTGCATATTCAGCTGCCTGGAACACAGGCCAGTTTTGTGCGCACAAATCTTTGTTATGGTCTTTTAAATGTGTAATAACCTGCTTATAAAGTGAAATAAGTGGCTATCATCATATATTTTGGTAAGATAAAACACTTTTTTTTAAAACTACTTTAATAAAGAAGCCAGACTGCAGGAGAGAAAGAACAATGATTTACAACAGGCTGGATTTGAACCCAGACATGATTTTAACAAGCTACGCCAGGCTACACCAGGCCACTTCATCGACTTGTTTCTGTGTCAGTCTTTTCATTTTTGGAAACGGCTTACTTTAAAAAGGTCAAAATGAAAACTTAAAAAGTAATTGCAGTCTGCTTCTTATTTCTCTTGTCATATAAAATCAGCAAATTCACTATTTTCAAAGTGACACGGAGAAAAACACTCCTCCTTTCTCCCTGTTACCTCATAGCTCTTTAGAGGTTATACTCACTGGTGCTGCAATAACACACGCCCCAGAAAAAATTACACTCTAACAATTCCTCCCCACATTATTGTCCCGTGCAAAGCTTTGAAGTAGAATCACAAAAACTGTCAAGACAGAAAACATTTTCAAAATGCTACTTGGTGTTGTTTTAAAGACACAGAATGTTATTGTACCACCAGTGTTCCACCTATTTCCCCTTCCGTTAATACGCCGAGTGCCCTGAGCATGTTTCATGCCAACATCATAGCACGCTGACTTATATTTAATAAGATTCGGTCCCCAGGGTCAGAAACAGAGAATGATTTTATTGTCAGATATGATTTACTCCTTAACTGTTTCAAAGTGCCTCTACTGTGGAGCGTGAGTCATTCTTAACGCCTATTTCTCTTCCATTATTCTAACTTCACTGTCAGATCTATCAAATCTAATTCATAGTGAGTGAAGTCAAACTATCGTTTCTTTAGTTGAGGTTCGAATGAAATCCAAAGACAAAAAAAAAACCACCCTGAGCACCCCCGAGACATAATTTCAGGAATCACTGTTACCACTCTCTCACCCTACTCTACAGAAGGAGTAACATCACGTGTTGTATGGCTGAAAAGCTAGAACACACAATCAGCTCTAAAGAGATAAAACAATGGAAAGGTAAGAAGAAAAAAAAAACTTCACACAGACAGGAGCAGCAGACATCAAAGACTCCATCTTCATTATGAGCAATTAAAACGCCTTATTGATCAAAGGATTTTATTGATCAAGCAAAAAGCTTCAGTAAGAAGAGCCTGTTTTTTTTACCTGCTGAAGGTTCGAGAGAGAACAGTCAGAGTTGAATGTGTTTACTCTATAAAAGCAATAATATTACTTAATACTCCCCGAGAGCATTTTCTTTCACTGCTTGTTACATTTTGTTTCCATGACACCTCGGCGTTTGGCAGTTCTTCTTCTACCTAACAGAAACCGGGAAAACACAGTGATTACCCTGTGGAGTGGCACTATGCAACAGTGTTTTGATGAATTGGTCCCAAATTGATTTCTATCTTGTGTACTTTGAATGTAAACAAAAACAAAAGAGCCAAATAGTGCAGCTGTCTTCAGATCTAGTCATCATTCCGTCGAGTGGAGCTGAGGCCACAAAATGCACGAGGGGCTGGGATGATTCTGTTTTCACCACTCTAGCCATGAAACACACAAAAAAACACGTGTATCCTGTCTTGAGCCAGTGTTTCTCTGGGCTACTGCAGAAATATGAAAGTTCAACTCTTTGTGGAAGAGGTGACATCTGCGGCTGTAAATTAAAGCCAATGCAGAAGTGCCAAATTCTGCAGTTCCTCAAACGGCCACTTGAAGCTGGCTACAGAACAAGTCAGTCTAAATAAAACTCTATGTTAAAATTTCAAGCAGAAATAAATATGTTTACAGCCTGGTGCAAAAAAACAGTTTTGGTCTCTGCAGATAATTTCCCCAAGTTCATGACTGTACAACTGTACTGAGGCTGAATTTCTATACAACTCACCTATTCAAATTAACGCAAGGCTTAAAGTTATGCATAATTAACAACGTGCCTGCTTGGATTGACAGGTGGGTGCCATCACAGATGGCTTGTTTGAGCACACAGGCATCATTCAGCCCATCTCAGATACATCAATAATAATCTACATCTTTGCTGATATTTAGCCGGGAGATGCCAGAGGCAGGACTGCCAAGATGACAGCAGCCAGAGCCATTAAGAAACCTATGGGTGACATCACAGAGACTATGTCCATGTTTTATACAGTCTAAGAGGACCTGGAGCATCCGTAGATATAAAAGACTCATCCTAAGGTAACAAATACAGATTTTTTTTCAGGTGACTATAGACTAATGGAAAGATACATTTAAAAAAACAATTACTGATGAATAACTTAGGTAACACATCAGATACTAGACAACATTTGGTGCCAGGTGTCACAGGAAGTAGGCCTTTTAATCTTCTCACATTGTGAGTGATATATTAGGTGACAGCAACATGAGATTTGGAGGTAACTATTTCAATCCAGTGTCATAACAGCAGGTAAGCAGAGGCAGTCTGATGACACTGAAGGTGTGTTAGTGCCAACGGGGCCGACAGAACAATTAACACTGCGTCAGTGTGAAACAAACACAGCAGAGCCCCCTCAAGCCTCAGGTTGTCACAGGCAACATTTGTGAAACTGCTGCTTTAAATGATAAATGAAGTCAGTGGGAGAGAAATATGAGCATCGCGCTGTACGCCTGGAAAACAGCAGAGCAACCTTGGTTTTGTATGTTAAATTCATACTTTCTGATTTTATTTTCCCAGAATGACTTTCTTATTCTTTTTCCAAAAGGATATAATACATGAGCATACACCAACACACACATGTTTGAACAGAGAGATGTGCCACCTAGGCCCTTAATTCCTGACCTGGTGGACACAGACGTTGCACTTGTCACAGAAGACCATCTCGTTGCCGTCCTCTCCCTCTGGCGAGCGGCAGACGTCGCACACCACGTCCTCGTCGTATTCGATTCCCAGGCCTTCCTCCGTCTCGATAGCCTGTCGCATCTTCTCCTCGCACACACTCTCAAGTTCAACCAGAACACACTCCATCGTCAGCTCGTCCAGCTCTGGTAATGCTGGGGACACACCGAACGCAGAAAGCAAAGCTCGATTATTCTTTGTTTATTCAACCTTGACTAGAAAACTGAAATCATCTGCAACTCTTCTAAGGCACAAAAGACTGGGATGAATCAAGGAGAAGGAGGAATGATTAGAGATCTTTCTTTGGAGTCCTAGCAATCACTCGTGATTACAAAAGCAATCAATGGGGCCATTGTTGGACTGGATCTTTCAAAAAATGTAAAATGTGTTAAAAGCAGAGGTTGCGATGTGACCACAGGTAAGAGGGATGAATATCTGAGAAAATACTGAGCCTGTATAGAGCAATTAAAACAAAGAGAGCTGTATCAGTGTCAACACTTAGAGGTTTCTTTTACTTCTTGTTATCGACAAGGACAACCGTAATGGGAAGCTGCTCCTAGGAAACTCAAAATGAGCGAGCCAATCTACCAAAGTCCTGTTATTTTTGGCTGTCTCACACTTTAATTGTAACTTTCCTTTGCAAGTACACCTCACACAGGACACATTCTGTTTCCTTTGGACTGTCTGAGGATAAAATGTGTTGAAAATTAACTGCAGGATGTGGGAGTATGCGAAGGTGCAGCCGAGTCTTTGCTAAAAGCAGTGAAATGCTACATGTGCTCTGTCACTACGAGCCCTTTTTACTATCAAAGCCAGAAAAACGACAAAATTTGCCAGCAAGCCGTTCTCGCAGACAGCTCACTTCACCACGCCACTATGTGTTGTGCATTAGCATCAGTATTCCTGCTCCATTTGCATCTCAAAGTACAGTAACGCCTTGCTGTAAGACTGGTTAATAGTTGATGAAAACTGATTTAACTGGAAAATGCAAGCCTTTTTCCTCATGAAAAATAAAGTATTTGAGGTAGTAAGCAGTAGTAAATGATTTTCAGGACAGCAGAAAAGAGATGCAGCATACTATTATTACATGAGAAAAATTATGATAATAAAAAATGGGAACAAGGTATTAAACATGATGTCTTTTCCTGATAAAAGGATGATTATTTGGATATCAAGACAGAAAACTTGAGATGACTGTGTATGCCTCAAATCCTGAACACTGGCTGTAAACAAAGACCATGGCAACACAAAGTTTAAGAGCGTGATCATTTCTACGTTCAGTATATACATTGTTCTGTCACGTTGCCTCGTCTCAATGCTCCAAGCAACACCAAAGAAACTTCTGCTATCCTGGCTTCTGTAGTTGGGGATTATTTATTGATTTATTTGGAGGATTTCAGCGCTCAGTTGGAAGGTTTTTTTTAAGTGGAGCCGAGCATCCTGTTGTCTCTATCTATTATTTATGTCACTCAATCCCTTCCCATCCAAAAATAAAAACTAATAAATAAATAAAAAAAACAACTTTATTTACTGATTCTTAAGCAGCTTATGGCAAACGCGTGCAACCTGAGCTGCAGCTGAAATAAACGAGCCGTGCTTAGACTCACAGAAATCCAAGCAAAACGCTGTGATGCCTCGGTATCGCTTTGGAAATGTAACTTTAACATGGAAGTCGACGCTTGCTGCCGATTTGAGAACATGTCGACGTTTGAATCATACTGTAGGTTTTGCATAAATAAAGAAGTGACAGAAGCTGTTTCTGAAGCGGCAGAGAAAGGGGAAGTAGAGTTAGATATTAACCCGCTGTGACATTTACATCATGAGCGCACAGGAGGGATTTGAAAATGTGTGTATGTGTCTGCACTGTGTGCGTGCACTTTGAGTGTATTTACTTTATATTTATCTTCCTTGTGTGTGTGTGTGTTTCCATATTTGTACATGTGCCCGCTGTGTGCACATGCAGATGGATGCAGATAGAAACATAAATGTTTCTCCCTTTACTTTGTTCCCCTGCTTTTATTCTGAACATTGCCCATGCATTACTGTATGTGCCTTTATGTATTTAATTTTGTTTACTTTTTTTATTGAATGTATTATAATGATGTGTAATACAGAGTGTTTTCTCTATTACCACTGGCAGACTGTTTTGTGCTGCTTCAATGGGATAGTTTTCTCAAATTTCCTCTCAGCTGAATCATCTGAAAATCTAATTAACCTCATCTCTAAACTCAACTTTAAGTGTCTGAATAACCAAAATTACAGCACGGCCAATGTCAAAGTTCAAAGTCTCAAAGTAAACACACTCGTATACATGTATACAATAAGTATAGGACTGAAAAATAAAATGCTGAATCACCCAGAGCTGTATAACCTCACCCAGCAAAACCAATCAACTGTCAGTTTGTTTGGTCTAGCATTCAAGGTTATGAGAAACAACCCACTTCTGCTCCTGGAAGAGGCTGTGCGTGTATGTGTGTGTGTGTGTGTGTGTGTGTTAGATTTAAGGACAATGCGTCCCAGAAATAAGGTCTGAAACCCCAGCGGGGATTTATAAACACAATTGCTACGCTTTATCTGAAAGGAGCCGATCAGATATTGAATAAAATGGTGGAGATGGGAGAGATGCTCGGGGTCAGCAGTTGTCACCATGGCAAAATGGAGGATGTAGCAAAGCAGAGGAGAGAGAGAGAGCGACAGCAAAAGAAGGGGAGAAGAGAGAAGACAGAGAAAGCAGGTGATGATAAAGGAGGTGAGGAGAGGGAAGTGAGGAAAGAGGATGTACTGTACGGTTACAGTATAATATATTCGAGTTTCAGAAACCAAGCTCTTAAGTTCTTTTACACTTTTTAAAAATGTGACCTGAGGGTGATTTTGTTATCTAAATTTTCACAGAAGCAGCTGTGAAAGTTTAAGGGCGATTCAGACATGAAGGTGAGAGAAAATTGTCCCATGGTAACTATATAATAATTCAGCCTTTTGCAGGTCTAATCTCTCTGGGAAACTTTGACGAACTGACTGTTATGATAAATGGCCTCAGTTTAGAGAACTTACAGTGTCTTTTTTTTAATAATACTGAAGTCCTCTTGATGACTGTCAATGTGCAAAACATTTTTCTAACAGAATATGGCATGTGTTTTGTTTCTGTTGCTAGTCTTATGCCACAGTGTTGAACAGCTAGTCAATTAATCGATTAGTCAACTGACATAAATGCAAAAAAAAAAAAGCAAAACATTGCTTGTAAAGGATTTATCATTGTAAATATAAATCTATTTTATATAATATAAAACATATTTTGATTCTGAACAGCTGAAAAAATTGTAAAAAAGTGATACTGTCTTCTATTATCTCAGGTTTCATTGTGGCTTGTGATAATTTTTTCTGCTCAATGTCAAAATGTTTTCTGGCTATTATTTATCAAATTAGGCAGTGAGTCAGTTTGCACTCACCCATCTGTCTGAACTCGTGGTTGACCAGCTCCAGCCAGGCGACGTCCAGGTCATCCAGGTCATAGCAGCTGTAGCGCTGGGTGGGAGGAGGCTGGGTACCGCTCTCCCTCTCCCCCATGGTGTTGGACAGACTGCATGTCGACTCTGGCAGCAACCTGAAACAAACACAAAAATATGCGCAGACAGTTTATCATGTGGTCTGGACACAACACAACAGCAAAACCTTGTCTGAATATCTTAAATATTAAATATGCTTCATGCCTGGATTCAAACACAGCTTGGAAATAAAACTATTCATTGGACTTGTTAATGGGTGATAATTCCAGCTCTTGATTGACAAATTCATTAAGCAGAAACATGCACAATGGAGTGCTGTGGTTGCTGGCACCTGTGGGTTGCGGCTGCATATTGACACAATGTTAACACTTGTCTCAATACGGCACAACCTCAAGTATGTTATTACTTAATGGCTCGTTTACAACATTTCCAGCTGCATCAAACAAAAGTGAAGACAGAAGCTTTTAGACATTAACAGTTTTATTTTCAGCTGTAGCAGCAGTTTTATTTTGATCTACTGTCCTTTAAGGGATTCTGAATAAACACCTGAAGGGATTTTTTTCCTGCATAATGGAAGAAATTAGATCCTTTAACTGTATTTATTGAAAGAAGACTGACTCAAACCGCCAGTCTTTCTAACTGTATAGAAAGGTTTGTGTCACATGCATACACTTCCATCCAACCAACAAGAGTTTGTCTCTCACTCTATGACCCTGCGGTCCATTCTCCATGCAGATTCATACTCCACCAGGTGGGTAAGAAGCCGAGTGTTTTGCTTGCCACACCATGTGAACAGATTTGATCATTTTCCCTTGATTTATGTGCGTCCACCATGAACATGTAGGCCACATAATTAAATAGTTTCTCCTTTTGGCTGTTTTTGCGATTGGAAGTGTTTTATTTTGAAAGTTGACTGCATTTTCTGTGTCATTTCTGTGTCTGACGTTCGGCCAGCTCGATCTGCTCTATGCTGCTTGACGCAGATGGTCACGGCGTCCAGCAAAAATAGAACAGCTGCCTATAAATCACGGCTCACAATCATTGTCTAGAATGGCCACGATCAACTCCAGCAACTACTTCTACTGAATTGAAGATATTCCAAGTCAGGATAAAGTTTCCTGAAAACTGGACAAAACAGAAAAGGGTATCACAAGGCCTAAAATATATTAATTATGTTCTATCTTAAGAGCTAGCAAAATAATTTAAACACTGAAGTGACCAAATCTGAAGTTTTCAAATCTGAGTTTGGTGCATTTAACAGCTATAAAAGAGGTCAGAAAAGTAATAAATAAACTAAGTTTATTGAATGTTTCAGTGGGAACTTTCTGATGAACATGTGTTATAAACAGTGCGTGGGCTAAATAGATACTATCCAGGTGTACTAATGTGGTTTCAACCCATGTGGGACCTTTTAATATGAGATCACTGTCATGGACCAAAAGAAAAGTTTCACTTTTACTTCTCTTTTCATGTCCATGCGTGCTTTCTTTCTCTCCCACGGCCACACAATACATGACTTTATATTTCTCGCAAGGGGTCGGTTAGATGACATTTAAATGTTATCATTGTTAAACTGCCACCTAATATCACCCACATTTGTTTCAGTGTTGTATACAGTGGTCCCTTTAAAGTCCATAATCCTCCACCAGTGACCATACAAAGTTCTCTACTTTTCATGACAACAGGAATTATCAGGACGCCCTTCTCATGTCTGGGGCTCTTCCTTAATGTCAGGTCCTGACCTTGTGGTCCAGAAAGATTGAATTAGAGTTGACGAATGCCAAAAAAGTGCCAAAAAAATGCAATCAAAACAATGACAAATCAAGTGGTTGTAGGCAGCAGTGACAGGAAGCTCCTCCAGGCAGTGTCTGGTTCTCTGGAGCCTCAGGCCTGAATGTCTCTCTGTCAACAACAGCAGGAAATGGGGTCAGGAACTCTGCTCGACCCACTGGGAACCAATAAAGACTCGAATACACTCCGTGCACACACACACACAGGCCAGCATGAAACATCTGGATACTCCAAGAGCTGATAGATAACAAAAGAATTGCACAAAATAAGGCAGATACGCATTAAACACACACTTGCCAACAGGCCGGGAGACACCACACCCGAGAAAGCTGGAGGAAATTTGACACACTGGGCAGATCACACACACACACACACACTCACACTCACACACCATTTTCCGAAACAGCCCTGTGTTTTGCATAGTAACACACGCACTGCGATGATTCACGCTCTCGCCTGGTGGAGTCGTGACCTTTTTGTGAAAAGGTGAAGTGCTTCGGTGATCACAACAGCAAAACAAAACAACCTTTCGCTCCCTGTTTAGCGCCCATCCCCAACGCCTCATTATCATACTACTCAGCTATTATCATCATCCTCCGTCGCATCAAGCGGCACTGCGATCATCGTCGACATCATCATCCTCATCATTATCATTATCATCCCCATTATCATCACCACTACTGCCGTCATCATAACAACAGCTGCCACTGTTTAATTCAGTAATCTTCACTACAGTGACATTTCATGTGTGTTGCCAGCACGGTTACAATAGAATATGAAAATAACAGGAACGATTAAATAAATTATTTTCATAATAACAGATGGAAACAGGTGAAGAATAAAACAATCGCTTATGGAGCTAGAATTGGTGTGATTTTACTGTGGCACCACTGTCAGTTTTGACTCACTGAATCATAAGCTAAATCATTGTGGGAGTTATTCTGGTGTTCTCTAAAATATCTAAATAGGAGTAATTATACAATACTCCACAATTAAACATCTAATTGTCTGAGGCATAAAAACTTAATTCTTTACTCCTCTCTTTATCCTGTCATTTCTACATCATCCCTCGACTCCTATCGTCTTCCATCCATCCCACTTTCTCCTCTTCCTCTACAGTAATTCTGCTTTCTTAAAAGGGGAAACATGCAAATACATTTCCCTGGATATTTACACACTTAAGGTTTGGACTTGGCTTGTTCTGTGTAGATGAATGCAACTACCCCTGGATCCTTGGCCTTCCAGATCAATTGATGTCAAGATCCCAGTGATATGAGCTGTTTTCACAGCAGATGCTGCCTCCATTCATCTAATAAAAAGCACAGATCTGATCCATGTCTGTCTGAGAATGGCCGATTTAGACCCACCAGTGCGGGATCAATGGAGGAAACTGTGTAATCTTTAATAAATCCAAAATTCTACTATCTTTCTGTGAGGACAAAGTGGCAGAAAATTGAACCCTGTTTTGGCCTGGTATCAGGCTGATATCTGATACTGAACAAACAGGCCCGGCCAGTCAACTGGCAGAGGAGAAAGGAGAGAAAAGAGAGAGACAAAGACACACAAGAGACACACACACTTTCACAGGGAGAATAGGTTTCATACCGGAGACACTGGGCTGGTTGTTTCTGTTATGTAATGTTAAAAGCAACTACAGTGTCTTATTACATTGGTGGGTGGTGTTATTGCATTATCAAAGGATACGGCTGTAGTTTTTGTTACTGTCAAACTCCATTAAAAGACAAAAAACAAACTGTTAAAACAACATTAATGGTTCTCTTAGAAGAAAAAGGCTAAATAACAACAATAACCACTGGGCACTGTAGTATGGAGTTCTATAGCTACATCAGATACAGATCAATCACACACTCAATACTTGTTACTAGGGTCAATTGATTGCTGGATTTGTCTTTTCATAGGATTTGTTTCTAGTAATAAAAATATATTTTCCAGGCAAAAAACTGATTGCCAGGTCTATAATGTGATAACCAGTCAGTAGTATAATACACTGCTGCTGTTGGAGTTTGATATTCTTAGCTTTGTTTATTCTAATATGGGCTTTATTACATTTAGTTTTATGACTCTGTTAGTGTTTGGCCTCTAGCTGTGACTGGCTAGTCACTGATTTGCTTTAGCAACATGGGGATGTAAAAAAAAAAAGAAAGACAGAAAAGAAAGAAAGAAAAGAAAGAAAAAAACAAAAGAGAGTGAAAAGAGAATAAGGCCAAAAACAAGAACATGAATAGAAGACGTGTGATACGCAGCCAACATTTAGACACTGAGTAAATGATACGTGTACCAAAACTGAAAACCTGAGTACATTTAGAGCAAAAAAAAAAAAAAAAAAGAAAGCTGATATCATATCAGAAGTCATCCGGCTTATACCTACATTGTACGTACAATCTGAGAGCTTAGCTTGTCTGATATCACTTCAAAAGAGTTGGAACAACCATTCAAAGAGTTTTAAAAGAGACATAAGATCATATTTAAATTTAGTGCTGTAGTTTAGTGCCATTTCTACCCTGCCCGTCAAATTTCCAGGTGTCATCGCTCTATCTTGAGTGTGGTGACATTTAAGGTGAGCTCCTGGTTTGGATATCAGAGGTTCAGGAGCCAAAACATGAAGTGACACGTGAAAAGAAGGTATCGCCTCATAATAATGTCAAGCCAGCCCATCGAACAGGGTGTGAGTCATTGAGGGTACAATGTGTTCTTCCACTGGTAAGTATCATGTATCCCATGCACACACACACACACACACCCACACACCCACACCCACACACAAATACACCTTACATAATGTAGGTAAACAAAACCATGTGCAAAAGGGCTCCTGTTTGTCCAGTCTTTATCATGACTACAAAGACAAAGATAAATTGCAGAGTCATCTGTCAATACTGAACACAATTACAGCTGTGTTTTTATGGGGTTAAGACTCAGAAATGTATAAGAGCCAAAGAGCTTTAAAAGTACTGACTTAGTTGATATGCTACTGATTTAGATGAAGGTACGTTTTTGGTTTATTTTGGATTACTGACTACATCGTAATGTATTTAGGGAATTTAGGATTTATTTAAAAAGTCCAATTTATAAAATTTAGTGGGCTCTATTTAAAAATCATGACAGAAATTGAAAATAATATGCACAACTATGTTTTCATTAGTGTTTAATCACCTGAAAATAAGAATCCTTAAGGTTACTTCTAAATTACACTGGGGATGGCTAAGGCGTATTCCAGGTGAGCCATGGCCGCACCAAGCTAATCATAGCCGTTCCAGACAATGTTTGTAACTTCACCAGAAGCGCCTTGGCGTGTTTCAGAAGCACGCCAGGAGCAACTCCCCACTCTGCTCTGCCATGGATACGTGGCTGTTCTATTTTTGATGGACACCACGGCCTGCCACGTCAATCAGCACAGAGCAGATCGAGCTGGCTGGAAGTCAGACACAGAAACGGCAAAGAGAATCCAGTCGATTTTCAAAATAAAACACCCTATGCAACCTTCCAATCAAAAAACAATTTAACTACGTAGCAGGTTTACATATTTAGAAGCACAAACACCAGGGAGAGATGACCAAATATTAGCATGTTAACAAAGTTTGGCGTTCTGCTTCTGAAACCCACACGGAGAATGAACCAAAACAGCGTTGTGGCTACAACGTGACCAACCCATACCCAGTGGGGTTCAGGCTTCAGGGTTTTTGTAACTGTAGCAAAGACATGAAAAAAAGGTCATATCTAGAGCCAGTGTTTAGTTTGTTTGTCCATGGGCTACTGAAGAAACATGGCATATTAACACTACAGACTGTGGAAGAGGACCTGCGGTGTCTGTAGATATTAAATGGCTCATTCTAAGGTGACAAAACATACACACAAACACATTTGAAATTTGGAATAAAGATGTCAGGTTGCTTTTTAATCACTAGGTTGCTATTTCACAACAAAAATGTCTCCTTCTAAACCCATGATCATATGGGAAGAGTATTTTTTTAGCTAATAATAACAACGATAATAATAATAATAAATAAATAGTTTCAAAATCACTTGTGTTTACATTTGAGGAGTTCTAATGAGGAGAGCAGCAGAGGGGGAATATTTAGATGTTCCCTCCTTGGAATAATAACAATACGACAGCAGAGTTCGCTTTGATCTTAATGGCGCGTCCCATGAAATATTTATCAGGAGGAACTACACACTGTGGGGCTCTGATTCTTAAAACAATGAAAACCAAAGTCCCTCCTCCATCCCTCTTCCAGCGCAGAGGCCCTGAGGAGAAGTGTTTTTGGTTTACTGCACGGGATGTGCCTCTTGGGAGCAGAGGAGAGAAGAGGGAACTGTAAAGTATATCTTGTGGCATAACACTGACTGAATAGGACGTTATATGAGCATGAGCAGGGAGGACAGGTGATTTATGTTATGTGTGAGTGTGTGAAAAGGAAAGAAAGAGATAGAGATAGAGACCTGGGTCAAATAACTGAAGAAAATACTTTTTTTTTTTTTTTCTGCATTTGACCTACCTGAAAAATCCTCACGCTATAGCTCACTCCTCTATCCTATGCCAAAACTCATAGTATCATCTCCAAATTGAGAATGCCATACCTTGTTATAACCTAAAAAAAAAAGGGACGTGTAGCACTAAAAGTACTTTTCTTTTTGCAACATCCACAGCCTTCATTTCCACAGTAAACAGAAACAGCAAAACTTTTTAAACTTTTTTTTTTCGTGCAAACGTGTTAAAGAAAATCACTAGGCTCAGTTACTCTTGACTTATGATCATCCGCAAATTATGTGACAGGAGCAGGGAAAGCTACAAGTTGATTTCGAAAAGGCAGACAGATTAAGAGAAAGACGGGTTAAGAAAAAGTCAACTTAGCCTTCTTCTCTTTCCTCGCTCCCATATGTTTCTCACCACTGTGTAAATCTCACTTTCCTCCTTTCATAAAACATCAATAATAATCTCCTCTCGAGGAGGGATGAAGTGGATGGTGTTTACATAAGACATTTCCAGTGTGGGCAGAGCGACAGCGGCTGAGCTCAACTCTTGGTCTGACTCTCTGCCCACACAGGACACGTCTAGTTTAAACAGACATCAGCTCCTGACAGATCACTCATGAAGAGCAGGAAGTCCTTCTAAACGAGGCTGGAAATGTATATGAGGCTAAACGGAAAAAAAGGGAGGGAGAGGGGCATGGACGGCAGAAAGTGAGATACAGAGAAAGAAATAAATGAGTGATGAATGATCTAAAGAAAGAAAAGAAATGAAGAAAAAGACACGGAGGAAGAAGAGTTTCCGACTACTGTTCACATCTGCGTTATCCTTCATGTACAACTGACAACTACCTTGCTATCGTACATGCCAACAACCTGTTTAAAGGAAAAGCACACCACACTACAATATTTTTAAGGAGTGCTCTTAATTAGCCACAGCTGATTAAATGCTGTCATTTCAGCAAGAAATGCCGACAACTGCCTGCGAAAACTTTCACCTCTTCAAAACATGCAAAGACAGCTTTGTTAATAATCTGAGCTATAATTACAATCGCAGCACTTGCAGATTCATGGTTTTCTGACAATAGTGGGGAGAAAGTCAGAATAAATGAGTACATTTTTGTGACATGTAACATTAGGCTTATTGAACTTCGGCAAGGGTGCTAAATCACGCGGCAAAGTCAACATATTTAATGAGAGAGACAACTGTTTAACTATCATCTAGCAGCTACACCGGTGACAAGATGAAGGCAGCGACCAATCAGAGCAGTGAAACGTGAAACAATAATCATAATGGAGACAGGTGAGAAAACCAGGCTAAAGCTCACCAATCAGACACAATCTGTCTGCAACAAGTTGAAGTTATTTCTAACTTCTTACTAACCAGCAGGACTAGACGATGGGAAAGTGAAAGTTGCACTCTTTGAAAGCACAATTTTAATGTAGGAACGATTAATAAATCAGACATAAAAGGGAGGTGGACTGCAAGAGGAAAGGTGGAATGATATACTGAGTATCACAAGCAAAGGAAGATGAAAGAGGGGAAAGCAGAAAAAGCTGGTAAGAAGAAGATTAACGTGCAAAACTCAAATTTTACACATATAGGCCCAAAACAAAACCATACACACACAAATGACTTATAGACATGCAAATGCGGAGAGGCAGCGGAGTGATGGGCAGCCACTTAGTGGCGCCCTGGGAGCAGTTAGCAACCAGTCCACACTGCATACTGTGGTCTATGATGGACTTGAACCGGCCACCCTCCTGTTCCCAAGCCAGATCCCCTCATACTGAGCTACTGTGGAAGTAATAAGTTGAGGAGGAAGAAAGATGAGGAAGAGGAGACACTTTTCCAGCTGAATTTTAAAAAGCAGGGGTCAAGTTCAGTTCATCTGAAGTCAAGACTTGAAACTCTTTCAACAAGCTCCTCTCTTCTTTTGAATTCCCCCAGTGTGAGGCGTTATCCTTTAAAACATGTTGAGTGAATGTAAAGGCTTCTAACAAAGCTGCAGTGCGCATTATTGGTGCAATAGCAGAGCAGCAGACAGCCGATGTGACAGAAGAAGACGTTTCTTTCACTTTCTGCAAAGTCTGAAGACAAAACTCACCGGTCGTATGCTCCAAAAATTTAAATTAAACCGCTTGTTCAGACATACCATTCTGGTCAGATGCAAACAATCACGTCCCTGTGTGTCCACATTGTATGTCTGTGTGTGTGTGTGTGTGTGTGTGTGTGTGTGTGTGTGTGTGTGTGTGTGCGAAATAATCTCTCATTCTTGAAATACCTCACTGTCACAGTACGGCTGAGAAAACCAGCTATTCCCTTTTCTTCCCTGTAATCCCTCTCTTTCTTCCCTCACTTTTCACACCAGACTGTGTGTGTGCGTGTGTGTGCGCGTGCATGTGAGTGTGTTGTGCCAACAGCCCCCTATCCATGGGCCACCCGTACAAACACCCCCCCACCCCCCCTACTCTACAACACAGTCCCATATCTGCATGCAGACTGGAGCAAGAGAATCAGGCAAGCATCCAACAGGGCTCAGGGTTACCCGCCTCAGGGTGCAGGGGCAACACCTGGTGCTGGAGGGTGTCTGTGTGTACATCGGCAAAAAAGGGGTTAAAGACCCACAATACTGTGTGTGTGTGTGTGTGTGTGTTTCTGTCAGCATACTTTCCTATTTGCTTGTCCATCTTCATATCCCATTTTCCAAGGCTGGGTGCTGGCTGACTGTATATGCAAATACATACTTAAACCTTAATATCAACTAATTTGGCTGATGTATGTGTTACGGTCTCACTCTCACTGCAGCAGCAGAATCTAACTGAACACATTAAACCTGCATGAATTTTTTGTCCACTAGGGAGCAGCAGAAACAAGTTGCGAGCACCACACAGACATATTATGGCCTAATGATCTGACATGCCAAACTTTCTAGCAAACAATTTCCACATCCGGGCCACCTGATGGTGTCTTTTAAATCCGGTTTTGGTCTCCGCCAAGCTTATTGAACTTATTGAAACAGTGAAATTGCAGCCGGAAAACCAAAACAATGAGATGAAAAACACTGTAATGCTCAAGCAGTCATGCGATGTGTTGTTAATGTAAAAATATTCATAATAGTAGCTTTAACAGCCAAAGCATGGATGTTTGGGTTAATCCCCAAACAGGTGGCCAGAGCGAAGGTGGAAATGTTTCAGTCTGAAAACACTAAGTGGAATTTGTTATGGAGGTTTTCGTCCAACCTCCAGTTTGGATGTGAACTTGCTCTGTTACCCCCAATGGCACTGGTTGCTATCATTAAGATTAAATGCCACTGCAGTAATGGCAGCTTGTTTACTTCTGCCTTGCCCAGAATCATCTATGTATGTCCTCAAAACTGGCACACACACACACAGGTGGCAGAGTAAAGAGGAACTGGACTGACAGCCAGACTGATGTTAATAAATTGTTGATAGGTGTACAGACACACACACACAAACACACACACAAACACACATGCTTTCCTGGATTGTTGCTGTATTACTTTGGAGAAATGAGTCATCTTCATATCATATTTATATGGAAACGCAAACACACACACACACACACACACACACACACACACACACACACACACACACACACACACACACAGCAATCCCTTTGCACAGATAGTCGTCTGTTTTATTTATAAGAAATAAATGATGGAACTATATCTCAAACGAACACACACACAGGCCTGGTACGATGATCCATGGGAGCAGTGAGTCATCTTCATGTCATATTCATGTCAATAAAATCAATCATTGCCCGAACACACAAACATTATTTGCACAATGCCCTTTCGAAGATGACTCACCCCTGTGTTGCTTTTAGAGCAATCAACACGAAAACCACACACACACACACACACACACACACACACACGGAAAGATCGTGTAAAGCATGCTTCAGTCTCAACAAAAAAAAATATTTTACTACGTATTTCTTGAATTCATTTGAAACCTTTACTTCCTTTTAACTTAACAGACATTCAGTGAAACTATTAGATACCAGATCAAATCAGATCATCACATTAAATGAAACATTAATTACGCCAGTGTGGACTAGTGTGGAAAAAAGAATCCTTGCATCAAGTACTGTAAGCAGTAAAAGACCGAATAGGTTTGAAATATTAATAACAGAAATATATAAGATAGACTCGAACCAAGTTTTCTTGCAGCAGTACAAGAAGTTTGCTTGAGGGATTAAAAGAGAAGAAAAACAGAATAGTTAGTCTGAGGAACTATTCCAACTTTTTTCAACAGAAATACCAAGGAGAGGATGTTACAGCGCTGCCCACACTGTTTGACTGACAGTTGATCTCGGGGAGGTGCAGTGTAGAAACACCACAGTAATGAGTGCTGAGCACCAAAGATGGAGATAACATTTTTAAAAATGGGAATCCAGAGAATTTCCATTTTAAGTAGGAGCTCATGAATGAAAAATGTGGCTTCATTATAGTCTCTCCTCTCTTTCCGTTCTTCTCTCTCTCTCTCTCTCTCTCTCTCTCTCTTTATGTCAGTGCCACTCACTCTTGCTCTCCCTTTTTCTCTCCACCTCCCACTCGTTCTGTTTTTGTACATGCTTTAAAATATCTGTCCATCACAACCAGAAATATCGTACCTGCTATCACTGTCAAGTGTCTGTCTGTGTTAGCACTGTGCGATAGATTTAAAAGATATATTATAAAAAAGAGACTCCACCATGGTCCATGGACCCATACTAATATTAAGTAGATTTTTTTTGTTGTTGTTGTTGTTTTTTTTGACTTTTGAATGAAAAATTGAAAACCCATACAGCCAGAACAACTTGTCTAGGACTATTGATTTAAAAACATTTATGCATTTTGTTACTGTTATTGGAGTTATTGAAGCTAAAACAAAATAAAACAACACTGTAATATTTCTTTTGAGAGCTACAGGGAGGTTTAGCCTGTTAATGGGTGACAACACAAGCAATGTTAGAAAATAAGACTAAATGAAGGGTTATGTTACAGATTGAGGAGTTACAGATATATTTTAGGTTTAGGTCATATTTCGACCAAATCCGGTGTGCTTGGCAAAATGCAGTTTTTCCATTAATTGTTTGCGTAGTGCATTTCAGCTGCAGCAGTGTGGGCTGAGAGAGAGAGAGAGAGAGAGAGAGAGAGAGCAGTTGTGAAGTGACATAGACAGAGAATGAGAGTAAGGGAGCGGCAGTATTGAGAAAGCGGGTTAATCAGCAAAATAAAAGTATTTCCTGATTGTTTCATAACACTTATGTTGAGTGTAAATAAACCTCACCCTCTCACCGCCATACAGCCCTGCTCATTTGGTCTGAATACAGCATTAGGCATTAGGGTCATAATATGGGTCACCTTTAGGTCAAAGTTTAATGGAATCAAGTTCTCATCCCCGACATCTCACGGGGTTAAGGGGATTGTTTTTCAGAAAGCCAGTGTCAGTGTGTGTGTGTGTTACAGTGAGCTGCCATTTTGTTCTGTGGTTCAGATGCTAGTACAGTCTGCCCGTTGTCATGGATATGACTCAGACTTATTAACACCACTACTCTAAAGCACTGCAGGCTACTGCACACACACACACATACAAGAACACAACAGTTACACACAGATACTGCCGAGTGCACCAACAGACACACACACACACACACACATACACGCACAATCAGAACTTAAGTTGTCAAGAGTGCACACACATGCGCAAAATCAAACACGCATGACCACACACACTCCTAAATAGAAGCTGACAGACACACACACAAGTGTACACACACACACACACACAACTCGGTGTGTCACCCTGTTTGCGTTCCCTCGCCTCTCTCCAAACTCCCACAGTTCCTCCACAAGCAGTAACAAAAAAAAAAGAAGAAGAAAGAAAAAAAAAAGCGAAAAACCAAAAACTAACTCCCCCTAAGCTCCTTTCTTTCAGTCCTGTCCTCAGAAATGTGCAAACAATGTTAAACAAAAGAGACGAAGCCCATAATAACAAGAGGAAAAGAAATGTAGGGGGGCAGTGGAGAGAGAGAGAGAGAGAGAGAGAGAGAGAGAGAGGGAGGGAGAGAGAGAGAGGGGGGGGTAGAGAGAAGGGATGGGGTAGTGTGTTTGTGCCTGGAGCAGGGTTTGGGCAAATGAAGCGGGGGAATGTTTTCATTCATATTTTCCACCCAGTTAGTTGGGAGCCAGAGAGGCACAGGAGTGAGAGACAGAGACAGTGAGAGGGGCAAGAGACTCAGCAAGAGAGGAAGCCAGCACAGACAGGTGACCAAAATGTTTCGTGGCCCACTTCCACATCACCTCTCCCAGCTCTCTTTCTGCTTTCTGTCCACTTCTTTACCCTCCTCACACTGCATCCACCTGTGCTTGTCCCAAGGTTTGAGTTGAATAGCATTTTATGAAATCTGAACCCAGTATCTAAACGCTTTACCATATCTAAATCCTGTTGAATCTCTCACCAAATCCATTAAGGTTCCCCTTTCAACATACGACACATTAGAGGTTTAAGTGGTAGTTGAATAAATGTTTACAACCTGTAGCTACAACCTGAAATCTGAGATGAGCAGCGGAAGATATTAGAAGTTCATCAAATATGTATAAATCTGACACATTATAACGGGTGAAGCCTACTTACTTACAACCAGTGAAACTGATTTCAGACAAGAAGACTCACCTCTCTGCAGCTCTTGTCGAGCTGCTAAAACACACCATCCACTTATGATCGTAGTGTTGATATTAGGTGATATAACCTGTAACTTTTAATATTTCAGTATGTTGCCGGACAAAAATGAGAAGCCTGCTACCTGGTTGTTGACAGTGTTGTTCTTTGGTAATAATGAGAAAGGAGGAGGTTAGATTTGTTAGATTTTTTATATAAATAATTCATTAATGTGGAAATTGTTCCAAAGCATGACTGGCTAATGTCCTTCTGTTTGGCTTTGTTACCAAAACACTGTTTAATCCTTGAGTCTGCATACATTTGCACGGGCGATAATGCAGAACATTATTTATGTCAATGTTTGTGTGCTGGCAGTCTTCTTTCTTTTTTGTTGGCACATTACTGGTTCTAATTGTTGATTGGTAGAATAGCATAAAACCATTGGCAGGACTCAGTTCATCTTGTTTCATTCATGCATGGTGGTCCTTGCAAGAAACCCACAAAATGTGGACCTTACCGACAATGCTCCGTATCTGCTCCGTAAGGGGACCACCTTAAATTTTGCATAGCTTCCAAACACACAATCATTTCTAAAGCCGCTGAAGTGAGCGATCAAAGATAGTCATTACATTTTTATGAACATTTTGTGCAGCAAAAAAATCTAAATTCAAATCTCCTGGAAGAAGAAACAGTAATTTTGTCAGCCTGCTCGCTGGCAGAAAAAAAGTAACTGCCAAGTGCTTGGTTACTGCACAAGCTGTTCAAGAGAAATTAGATTATCACTTTATGCCTTTGTTGGAACCAGACCCCTTTCACTTCAATAGTTTAAAAGAAAGCAGTGAGAGACTGAAATGTATTAGCACACTCGCTGGGTATGGTGGCCATATGAATTTCAATTGACTTCCCACTGCTGGGGTGGTAGCGAAAAATGCAAGAACTGTTATGCTGCGGTTGTGGGAGCGTCCAAGAAAATACACATTACTTCACATGTAATTACATACAAGTTAGTGTAATCAGAGCATGAATATCTACCTGCTTTACAGGCACATATGTATTGCAAAAACAAGGATACTGAGGGCAGAAAATGTCAAAGGATTGACACTTCATTGTGTAATGATTGTATATTTTGGGGCTCCTTGTTGTCAACACATTGTGGGGACCGAGAGCTTAACAAGCTTTCCACAGTCGTTCTGTCCTCGAGGCAGGAGAGGAATGTCACCCAACTGAGCCACAATGTTCCCTATGTTCCTTTTAGGAGGAAACACTAATACCTCTTTATATAAATGATTACACAACGCTCGGCCAGTTCACAAGGAGGCGCCGCGTTCATGTGTGTGTGGTGGGGGTTAGCTGGCTGAAACAAAAACACACACACTCATTCGCACAGAAAGACACATGAAAAGGCAGAAAAACAAACACAGACGACCATGCCCTACAACACAGACAGACATGGAAACACACAAATACAGACGCAAGTAAACATAAATAGTCAGCAACAGTGTGTAAACACGCACACACAAGCACATACAATGAATGGGACAGGCACACTGATGGGAGGCGTCTTCATTGTGCTGCTCTGTCAACAGAAACTCCTCCTTCATTGATCCCCCTGCTCTGCAGACACGCCGGTTAATTTCAAACCCTCACCTGAAAATATGATTGTTCATGTTAATATTTTTATATCAATGGGTTTCTGCCCAACTACTGTGTCTGCTAGACTTAGGACGCATTCAGACAGATTCCACCATTGCGGTGAAAAGGCAGGTTTTTTCCATTCATTTGAGTTGGGGTAGTATGTTCTGGCTGCAGCGGTGCAGGCCACTGGCGTATCCACTGAAAAATGCAGCAACCTGGGACCGAGAGGTTGAGCCAGATCTAACTTTTGGAAAAACCCAGCCTGATGTCACCGCCGATCAGACAATCAGATCGGCCAAACCGCCACAGTTCGCCAGAAATGTCTCTGAAACTAAGGCTGTCCAAGTGGATTCATGGACTAAACTGTGATACCTTACCTGCTGTATTCTTGCTGTGTTCATTTTACATCCCAAGCTTCTAAATCTGTGTCTCACTCACAATCTATGCCACAATATAGTGACACGAAGAAGAACAAGCATTGGTCTAGAGACATAGACAGTGAATGAGAATGAGTGAGCCTTGATAAAGGAGCTCAATCAGCAAAATAAAAAGTTATTTTCCCACAACCCTGCAGCGATCAAAGATGAACAATGATCCAGATCCAAAGGTTCATAACACTGCACACAGCAGAGATTTTGTAACACTATCACAGTAACAGTCATTTATCCTCTACATTGATGACTGTGAGGTGAATAGTACATACCAGGGATGGGCACTTCCATGTACTTGACTAACAAACACACTAATACACATAGCAACACATCAAGAGATGACATCATGTTAGCAAAAGTTAAAAAAGGTTCAACTTTGCAAGACGCCCCTACATTGTTTTGTTTTTTTTGGGTTTGTTTTTATGTTGGCACCTCCGCTGTGCCAATTTTATCTCATTGAAATGCATGCGGGGGTTGTGTTTCTTCATGCAGTGCTAGTGGCTAGTGGCGATCTGAACACAGTCTTGGTTAGCTCTCAAAGTGACCAATAAGCCACTTGATTGGTTTAACCTACAGGGGTTTTCTGAGGGTTGATGTGATAGTGTTTTGCTGCCACAGAAGAAATTATTACGAACAGAACTTTGAATATTTTTCATATTTTTGTCTTCTGATTATCACTGATTGTCCCTGCGGAGTATTTTTGTTCTTTATTTCACATTTAAAAGATGCTACATAAGGTATATTTGTCCCAGTTTTATTATTTTTTACCCACAAAAGGATAAAAACAAAAGGCGCAGACTGTTTTTCCGGTCGTCTTATAACCAAAGTCATTTTATGTTTGAGTTCACAACAGAAATGTGGCTTTACGGAGTCTTCTGTCATTCCCCACATCAGAAACTACAGGTCTGTTACATATTAATAGATATTTTACAGCTGGACACCACATTTAAAAAAAAAAAAAAAAAAAAAACACATGTTTGACTGTCATATGCTATCTGAGGCTGTGTTAAAGTCCCAAGATCAATGTGAGGATGATGAAAACAAGAAGATTACTGTGCCAAATTCTGACAGCTTCAGCTGCCCTTCGGTTCTTTCTGAGATTACGGCTGGGATTTTAAAATGTGACTCCTCATTCAGATTCAATAAAACGCGGCAGAAAAATATACTGCGGAGCAAATAAAAGGTCTCGTGGAAAAACATGTTGACAGGCTTTCAGTCTGATAGCGGCTGCCTAGCCTCCGTTCTCCTCCGTGTTTATTATCGCAGGGTTTATGAATATGAGATGGCGTCGGTGCTCTTCCAAGTTTTTCTGAAAAAGAAATGAATGTGCAGTGTGGGTCTTTGTGCGCGTTAGGTGTGTGTAAAAGCAAGCTCTATTTTGTTTTTGAGGACTTGAGCCCTCATTACATGCATGAGACAAATTGCAAATCGTGTGACCCTACAGTATGTGCGTATGTGTGTGCGCATGTGTTTTTGCTTCTGTGCTTTTGTAAAGACAGATCAGAGTAAAGCGTGTGGGAGTTGTTTTAAAAGCTCCCTTGAAAGATAAGAGACCAGAGAGAAAGGGAAAAGAGATATGGGGCTAAGGAGCGAAAAAGAAAAGAAAAAAAAAAAACAAAGGAATGTAAAAGGCAGTGAGATGAGGTAGAGATGAAAAAAGCTGAAAAAAAGAGAGAGACAGTTAAAGGAAGGAAATAAAAGAGAGGGCACAGAGAGAAAGAGATGGAAATTTCAACCCTCATATAACGCTCTGGCTGATGTTATGAAAGTAACAATCTATACATGTTTGGTGTGTGTGTGTGGGGGGTGTGTGTGCGTGCGTGTGTGTGAGAATTGCTTTTCAAATGCCATGTCAGAAGGATGAGTCACTTTTCTTCCCCAAAGAAACACAATATAATACGGTGTGTAAATGCAAGATGCGTGTTACATTTCCATGTGAGGTTTCAGTGTACAAACACACTCGCGCAGGCAGCCGGAGCTCATTTTCATCACCTCATCGCCTCAAAATCCATCAGTTACACTCTTTCACACCTGTGACTCTCTCGGTATGTAATAGGGGTTCGATAGCATTTCACTGAATCTGAATCCAGCGCTGAACCCACAAATCTAATAGGAATCCTAAGAAAATCCTTTATTGAATCCATTTTAACATCTGCAAATGTTCCAAGTTAAACATTCAACAACTGGCCTGAGATCTGTAACCAGCTGTTGTTATGTGAATGCCCTGAAATATCACACATTATTGTATCCAGTGGTAATCAGTGACTACAACATGGAACAACAAGGAGCAGAAAACATGAAATATTTATTATTCATGAATTCTAAGTGTCATGTGTAGTCTATTTTTGTACACCTTATTTTAACCTTAATCTGTTCCAAATGCTGGAAGTCCTGATTCAGAACTATGAAGCTAATAAACTTATAATATAGATACATGTATGGAAAACTAACTGAGAGACTCCAAATATAGAAATCAACAAGAACGGCCAGATGGTTACGCACCGAGACACACCAATTCGTTGGTCTTGTTATAATGTTGTTGCAGAGTGGAACTTCTCTCTCTAACAAATGACCTTTGGCCATGTACAGACATCAGCTTGTAACGAGCACATTAACCAGACAACAAACCAAAAGTTTCATTTTAGCCTTTTGGCAACTTACTAAGGACATTACCATTAATAAGCCACAGCTAATACAATCTGCTGGTGGCTGAATTTCTCATTATCATTTAACCGGCGAAAAGCAGCAGTCAATGCTGCCTAAAAATGAGACGCCTGGAGCATCCTGGTGGCCTGGTGGATTAGATGCATGCCGTGTGGCTGCTACATCCCCAGTTTACTACAGGGATGTTTACTTTGTTGTTTGCCTCTCTGTCCCCATGATTCCTGCTATAAGCAAATACGGGCAAAACGCCACACAGTACCAAAATGACCAAGAGTTTAGAGCTCAACCAATAGATTGTTATGTAATTTACTGGCCGACATTAGCCTATTATAGATATATTAACCTATTTTAGATATATTGGCTTTGGCACTGACACTGAGACAAGATGCATGAGATCATCTAGATCTATTAATTATATTTTATTTGTGTTGGATTTTCAGTCGTTTGTAGGTAAATAATAATTTTCAAGTGAGGTTTCTGTGCACTGACACAGTCTTTAGCATTGGCCTGGGTATTTTAAGCAACTTGGCTCCAAATCTAAAAGAGAACCAGCTATCAGAGACCAGTCCCATTATGCCATGATGTAGGTTTTCTTATGGTGACATTTGCACGCTTTTATTTTGGTTTAGATTTTCTCCTACAGGCTGCTATCTGCTCCACAGTGACCCAATTTCCCCACAGGGATGATTTAATCAATGATTTAATGATTTTATCTAATCATATCTGATCTAATCTAGTCTGTGATTTATAATATCACTATCTACTATTTCAGTATAACAGCCAGGAGACTCTCCTAACTCCCTGCTTCTCGCTGTCAAAGCCCAGTGTGCTGCCCTGAATACAGACAAGTGGATAAGAAAAACAAATAAAAAAAGAAACGGGTATAAATACGGAATGAAGAATTGTCTCTTCCCTGGCGCCTTAAACGCCACCACACACACACACATACACACACACACACACACAGCAAGAGAAAATGATGGGAGCAGACAGTCAAGTGTTTTCAGTTCTGTGAAACATATACAGGTCATGAATATTAACACAAACCAGTTGGTGGCTGAGGGAGAGAGACAGAAAGAGCTAGAGAAAGAGAGAGAGAGAGAGAAATGTGGTTTTGCTGTCATGTTGTCAAGCAAGAAGCAAGACTCAGTGTGTGTGTGTGTGTGTGTGTGTGTGTGTGTGTGTGTGTGTATGTATGTGTGTGTGAGAGAGAATGAGATAGTTTCTGGGAAAGGGTATACAACCAATTAGCTGCAATAAACTGTCCTGAACTGGTTCATTGTCAACACTCTTTACAAGTGGAAGAAAAAAATACAGTGAAGAGGGAGAAACAGAGACAGGGAGAGTCATGAGCTCTGCATTTTAACACACGCCCATTGTGCTAATCAGCAGACGAATAACCTCTAGGCTTAACTTTCTACACCGCGCGCACACACACACACACAAAGTGACACATTAAAGTACACAAAGATACACACACAGCCTGTCTATGAAAGCTATCAGTCAGCTTGTGTCTGAG
Organism: Protonibea diacanthus; assembly: GCA_028641955.1. NCBI lineage: Eukaryota > Metazoa > Chordata > Actinopteri > Sciaenidae > Protonibea > Protonibea diacanthus. The sequence continues at coordinate 16,639,101 of CM053990.1, forward strand.
AAGGTGAGAAAGCTGAGGGGGTTCGGAGAAAAGAGTGAGAGGAAGAACAAGGGTTTTGGATTGAAGCATCGAGGAGGGAAAAGAAAGCAGGGAGACAGAAGAACGGGAAAAGATGGAGGCCTTGCACTGCCGGCAGAAAACCATTCCCATTTCTGGAATGTTATTCACACTTTTACTCCATAAGTTATCATCATGGAATGCCAGTGTGTTTGTAAGGATTTCTTTTTGTGTGCTTCTGGTCTGTGGTTGTTCATTGCTTGGGTTAGAGCCCTCTCTACAGCACTCAGCATGGCCCCAGTTTAGGGGAAGGCCCCTGAGCACAAAGCCAGGTTCATAAAGAAATGGAACTTGACTGGTCTGCACTGAGCTCTGACCTCAACCTCACAGAAAACCTATTAGATGAATCGAAATGACCGCGAGCAAGGCATTATCGCTATCATCAGTGGGCAACCTCACTAATGTTCCTGTGAATGGAAACAAATCTCCAAGACCAGTTTTTGCATGGAAATCCTTCCCAGGAGAGTTATAGCAGCACACTAAGCTGCTACTTACCATAAATACTTTATAGCTATAACTTTAGCTATTTTTGGATCATTCAAAAATGTTTCAGGAGTGATCCCTCTCTCTTTCTCCCCCGCCCGTGTCCTTTTGTTACCTGGGTAAAACTAGGTGACAGTGAAGGAGAGAGAAAACTAAAGTTGTCATTGCATACAAAATAAAAAATAGGAGAGATAAAGCTTGTAGCACTCCAAAACAGCATGGTATCGACACTGTCACTGCAGGATGGCGACATGGTCTTACCAAATTTGAATTCTGACAGTCTCACTTGAGCCCATTATGAACCTAACCTGAACCAGTCCCGCCTGTTAGCAGATGCTAACTAATCCTACGAGAAACCGAATCCAAAGAGCCCCCAAAAGCAGATGGGGTGAGCAGGAAAGAAAGATGGAGAGTGAGAAATGAAGAGAGAGAGAGAGAGAGAGAGAGAGAGATGATTCAAACAGATAGAAAGTGAGAGCACTTACTCCAACCTGTCGCCATGTCTACTCTTCTGTGTCTCCCTGAGACGAGAGTTAATAGGCCAACTTTCTGCCTCTGCTCCTCCAGCAAGCCGGTACTGAGAGCTGCTTCACTGCAGAGCCTCCAGCTACCCTGCCGGCAATTTGTCTTTTTGCCAACGCAAGGATTTTTTCCCCCATATTTTTTTTTTTAAATATTTTTTTTATTTTGCTAAATCAACATTTCTCAAACAAATACAGCACAAACTTGCAAACTGGTATATCCAAGGTGCTAAATGTAGTGTTTTTGACATCAGTAAATCATTAGTATATTACAATTCGAAAGATTAGTCTAATTACTATTAACAAACAAGACCCTTGCCAAAATATATGGTAGCTTCCACTGACTCTGACATTGTGTGTGAAGCAAATGTCACATGAACAGGAAGGTGTGTTGCCTGTGTGCACGTGCCAAATATTTGAAAATGTGATTTATTAGTTATGTCACCAGTTAAGTAGTTAGATTTAGTTAAAGCAAAGCTGTTGTATTGAATTAGCCTGAATCCTGACCTCTGACTCACAACACACATCTCAGGCTTGTTCGGCGATTGTTCAGCATGCTGTGTTGTGCCTATCGGCAGCTGTTTCTGTCATCTGAGACTCGTCCTCAGACCGGCAGGAAGAGTGCCTGAATTTGAAGCCATTAAGTCAAAGTGGCAAAAGCATGTAATGACAAGGGTGTGCAGTTCCTGGATTCAACAGTATGGTATGATGTATGAGCTTAAACCGGTTTGATTTTGTGCAAACTGTTCCAGCAAATTAAAAAGAGACAAGCAATGTTAGTTAACCCTTAGGAGGTCACTGTAATACTCTCAGCCCTGTCTGCAGCACATTAGGAGAGTATGTATCACAGCTGAGATGATGATGATGCAGAGTTAGCAGCGTCTTCACAGTAAGTTGCTAACTAGTTTGTGAAATAGATTGCTGGAAAGTTAATAAACAATGACCCCATCAATTTCCCTTTTCAATATAACTCTAATATAACCCTGTCCCTGACAAATGCTTATCACGTCTGTCTGCTATGTTAGCGAGGTAGCTAGCCAGCTAGTACAGCTACAGTAGTAACTTAGCATGAAGTATGAAGCCTTGTTTTGATTCACTTCCATTTCCCCTGTTAAGGTTACTGCAGTTAATACAACAGTTTTTCTATATGTTGAAAACTAAAAGCCTTTTAGCATATCAGTGGAAAAAAATGCTAACAAGGCTTTTACTGTGAAACATCTGCTGCAGCATGTTGTGATAAACTGGCAACTCTGATCTCATTCATGGCTCTCATTATGTTTGATCCATTCAGTCTGATAAACATTTTTGGAAAGAGAAGAGCCGCATGATTAAATCATTTTATCCCCATTCAAGTTAGCAGGGGGCTAAACCAGAAGCCGGTGAAAGTCTCAAGCATGCATGCTCTATGGGCCACTTGGCCCAGTATGCATTCATATATATATATATTTTTTTTTTCTACATGGCTTTTTTGGCTTCATGCACCACTGATAAACTTTCAACTTTTAGGAAGGAACACAGACCTGCCTCTATGGCAATGAGAAAAAAAGGTTAATTTCTCCCATTAACTACTTCTGTGTCATCACTGCATTGTTTGATTCCTGAATGATGGCTAATATTCTGCATGTATATAAATTGGGGTGGAGGAAATATTACAATTACCTTTCAATGCAATACTCTGCAAAAGATTTGCTGTTGTTCTGTCCTAACTATGATTTTGTATTGACAATAACAGGTCACAAAATGTGGTCAAAAAATAAAAAATAAAAAACCACTGTGGCTTTTTCTAGTCCTTTAACTTAATGTCTTTTATTTTAATGTCAGTTCCTCATTAACCTTCTTCCCCCTGTTAATTACAAGAGAGACCACAGTGGAGTCACAGCCAGATGTGTGAAAGGCTGACTGGTTGCAGTTTTCCTTTTGTACCTCACCTCTTTCTCCACACACACACACAGACACACACACACACACACCTGGCCTGTGGTTAAAGGATAAGAGGGAGGTTGATGAAACTCGCAGTAAAATGTGGGATGTGTACGGCTGAAGTTTCAAGGTTGGTCGGAAGGAGCACTAAAGCAGAAATCATTCAAAGAGAAATGTGCAATTCTCAGCATGATACTTTCTTCATAAAATAGATGTTTGTGACTGGAAACAGGAAATCAGATTTGTTCCACAACAACTTGTAACTGTCACAGAGTTTTCACAGCTGTCCGGACATCAACACCGCCAGAGTCGTTATCATTGATATATTGATCCCACCTCTCTACAGTATGATCCAGGAAACAAACTGTGAAATATGACAGGGTGTCTACTCTGAGACTGGCACAGATCCAACATCTTGGTGACACAGAGGTTAAAAACTTGAGCAGAGTTAGTCACTTCCTGTGTTGGAATCGTTACATTTTTATAAGGTTTCAGTAGTCTAATCACAGTTAGTGCTCTTAAAGATAAATGGGTTGGTTTTACAATTACATTCACAATACTTCAACCTCATTATTGTTATGCTATATATCCAACAATTCCTTTTACCTTATTCTGAACTAGAGGTGCGGCAGAAATGATGGTTTAGACATATGACATGACGTGCACATATTTAGTCATAAACAAAACCAACAACAGTCAACGTTTAAAAGTAGCTTAATACTTTCTCTGTAGCAGATTACTAAGTCGTAAATTAATACTTGAAGCTAGTTTTTTTTTAAAGACTTGCTGTTATTTGCGTATGTCTTGGCTCTATTTGCTGTGAGGGTTTGGGGAGAGTATGTTACAGCTGAAAGGAAAGTGATTTCCAATATACTGCTTTGTTGAGAAGTCCAATAATTGGCCTGGGTTCTGAGAAAAACTCAGTGCTCCCAAGAGAAAATAAAAAAACATCATCCCGCCCAGACTGAGAAATGAAGAGTCCTGTTAGTAATCCACAGAAGCTTTGATTCTTTTGATTTTCATCGACTCTTTTAAGGCAGCTGATCCAAATTTGATGCACAGGGACTTACAGCTGTACGCTGTACTTAACCAGTTTTTTTTTTAATATGAATTACTATAAATATTAACACATCACCCTTTTTTATTACAGACCCAGGGGAGTCCAGTATGTTTACATACCAAGATCTAAATGGGAACGATATCAGTTGTTGTTGTTGTGTGTTTGTCTTCCTTTTCTTCCTGTCACTGTGAAACTAATTTCCTCTGGACGGACAGTAAAGATGACCTTGGATGTTGTTATGAATTTAATCACAGTTGTCATGGGAAAACTGTCAAAATTCATAGCTGTGTTTACAACATTAAGTTTTTCTTTATATCCTGAAAATGTTGCCCTGTCTAGGTGCTAAAACCGGAAGAACGTCAACCTTATAAGCAGAGACACTGGGAAGCCCCTGTGGGCTTTGAAACTGAGACAAGGGGGGGTTTGAGGCCTTAAGCATGCGTGCACGCACACATACTACACATATGTACACATCAAGAATGAGGGGCTACCCCAGCCCCGTCTCCATACATCTCTCTCTCTCTCTCTCTCACTCACACACACACACAGACGCACACGCACACACCCTCTTCCTGCATTCCTCTCCTGTCTGACACACTTCCAGTAAGCCCACCAACACTTCAAAAACAGCCCACCACCACCACCACCACTACCACCAACACCAGCCCTCCAGACGACAGCGCCTGCTAAAAACATGTACAGCTCTGTCGCACACAAAGACACAAACACCGACATCTTATTGGAGAAAAACATGTTACAGGTGTGGCCAAATACTTGGTTGGGTTCAGTATGTTTGCCAGCCGTACTAACCACTTTGGTGCTGGCCAGACGTTTACGATCCAAAAATCAAGTTTGCTCGTAAAAGTAGTTAAAGTGTCGGGTGAATTTGCTGCTCTGTAAGTAAACATTATAGCTGAAACAAATAGGCAATGGACAGAAAACTGATTATGATTGTAAAGTCTTTGGGTTTAGGGTCTTTCGTCAGACAAAACAATGTATATGAAGATAGAAAATTGTGACAAGCATTAGATTTTAATGTACTATAAATACCAAATGTTTTATCCAGTCGTGGATTTTTTTTTCATTCTTTCAGTCATATTTCAAAATTCATGTATGTCCTCGGTGATGTTAGAGCCTTTAAAATCCTCTCCTGCTGCTGGGCTTCTTTGATGAGCTTTGTTTCAATTTCTTCTTCTTTTTGCGTTGGGGCTCCTCAGAGGTACATTCCCACTTGCTTTAATTCTGTGCCTGAAAGCTTCGATTAAACTCACATGTACAGAAAACAGCGGAGAGGCAACACAAGGGAGAGGAGGGGGAGAAGAATGAGGGTACTACTGTTATTTGATAAAGCAATGGCAACGCTCTGTTGTGTGTCCATCCCTCTCTTTGTCATTCCCAGCAGATCTGCAGCCGTTGCGCAGCTCCATTCAACCACCTCATCTACCTGTTTGTTTACTTATTCCCTCAGTTCCTCACCCATCAGCTTCCCTCCTCTTCACGGCGTCTCTATCCTTCATTCTCTGGATAATTCTCTCCATCCTTACTCTCCATCCCTGCATTTTCTGCCTTCGTCTTCCGTCCACAGTCCTTCCCTCTTCCGCTTCATTTCCTTCTAGTTTGTTATCTTCATTGCAATAAAAAGAGATTAAGACAGCAAGAGGCCATTCAGAAGGTCATCTCAAACACTGGCTGTGAGCCGAGGTCCAAAGGAGAGAAGCGTCAGTTCATATCATTATCGGTTTCAAGGGGTTTCCCTGCTTGAAAATAGGTGTCTGGGGGAGCTGCTGTGATGAAGGACAGATGATTTTATGCTACTTTGTGCATTAGTGAAATCATCTGAGGCAATATTTGTACAGAAGTTTAGCCAAAATAAATCAATAACTTTAAATAACTTTGAATGCAGATTGAAAATCCACAAAAATGAACATTAAAAAAGCAATCCTATCCATAAGATATGACACCCTGCTCTCCCTCTGTGTCTGGAGCGACTTGCCTCAGTGGTATTCATTTCCTGTCTTTGCAATGAGCAGTGTGACTCATTACGAGGCCACAGGTGCCTTCAGGTCCCCGTTTGCCAATCTCCTCCATCGCTCTCCCCTCTCACTGAAAGCCCCCGGTCTCTGTTTGCGCTGAAGGTCGCATGCTATCATTAGCTCGCGCTTCTTTACAAATCACACACTGAGGCGTGCCTAACAGTGTGAAAACCTTTGCCCTAGTGGTTCAGAGCCTGCATCTGCCACTCAATTCTGTTACGCTAATATCGAAGGTGCCAACAGCATTGCCTGCCTGCCGCCAAGAGATCAGTCCATTCTCGCTCGGATAGCTCCACAAACTCCACAAAGTGTGCGCCCAAGTTGAAGCAGTTTAACAGAATTGCTCTACTCGATGCTAAAAGAGGTTTTCTCTGTTACATCAGGCTGACACTGGATGACTGACGACGGACCACGTATAATATGGACTTAGACTTTAGTTCATGTTTTAAAGATCTGCATTTAAATGATCAGTTTTTGCGCGTTAACTTTTTCTTCCTTACACTCCCCAAAAATGTTTGTGTGTGGGTTGATCTTTTGTGAATAAATTGCAGTCAGGAAAGCTGCTGCATGCAACAGAGAGATGCCACTTTCATCACATATGTTCCTTTTTAGCCTAACGGGAGTCAGGGGTCCTATTTCCAAAACCAAATTTCAAAAGACATATGCTGCAGATTCTTTGTGCTTAACAAGTTACCAAGTTCTGGTACTGGCGCCTGCTGCTGCTCTTTCCGCTGCATTGTGCCAAAATCAAAAGATTAGCTGTTTATTAAGTAACAGACTGAGATGTTTAGGTTTGACTTTCATTTTGGGAATAAAAGAAAAACACCTGCAGGAAATCTCTGGCTGCTTCTGAACAATATTTACCAGTAAACTCTTTGCAAACCTTCCTTTATACTGCAGAAAGCAGATTGCTGTTAGTCTGAGAGACATCAGCCCAGTCCTGAAGTCTTTGCCATTTAGATAAATGGCGAGGAAGTCACATTATCAGATGCTCATTTTGTCTCACCCCTCAAAGTGTATCTCCATCTATCCGTCAGTCAGGTTGTTTACCTTTTTTCTATTGATCCAGCCATCCATTTAAATCCAGGGAGGGGATTTTATGTAAAGCCGGAGCCTCTGGGCTCTACCGGGAGACAACGCAGCAGTAAACAGTGTCTACTCTCCTCGAGGCAGTTGGGTTTAAGTGTCCAGCTAGGGTGCTCCAGCCTCCCGTATGGGACTATTAAAGACAATGACCACGCCTTATCAACAAAGCCAAGGGTGCTGGTGGGTGGGACAGAAAAATATGAGAGTATAGATAGATACTAAGATGAGAAACTGAAACTAATGAACATCTGCAAGGGAGCAATGCATACTGAAGTAACTTGAGGCAAGGCATTGGGACCAAGGGAAAAGAAAGAAGCGAATTAGTGGAAAGTGTCAACACATAAGGCATCAGGGGAAAAGTGAAGGGGAATTCCACTATCTAACAACCATCTTCTCCTGTGTTTTACCCTCTCTTCGTCTGTGTTTCACACACACACATACGCACACACACACACCCACACCAGTCGAGTGAGGCTGGCAGATGGTGAATTGGTAAAAGGCGGACAGCATGGTCCAGATGTTCCTGAAGCCACAGTGCAGAAGGCAAAGGGCTTTGATCTACCATACCACAGAGGAACTACTGTAGAAGAGGATGCTGACTGGTCCTTGAAAGGAAGGACGGGGGGGAAAAAAAGAGAGTGAAGTGGAGTGACTAGGAGTGTGTGTGTGTTTGTGTGTCTAAACAGAGTGTGTGTTAGTGCAGCGAAGTGAAACAAGAGGTGGATGATATTCCCGTATGAGATGCATCAGTGTTTACGAGGAAATACCACAGGGATAACTCACACGTCTCACACACACACATACACAATTGTGCACAAGACGCACATACATTAGCTGTGCATCCACGGGTGCGGGCGCCTAAACACACGCAGTCCAGACTCCCACACATAGCTCTTGGGTTTACTCACATGACACGTGACATCCACGCGGGAAACAACAAAGACGCATGCATACCGACACACATATACACACACAAAATCAACCCACACTGAGCCCGGGGGTAGCCTGCAGTAAACACCACCAGCCACACAAGCCACACATGCTGGGTTGTGAACTGGGGAATTGCTTTAATACACACAAACACACATACACAACCGTTTTTCTCTCAATGTAATTTAAGAAAAGCTGCATTCATTTATCAACTCAGTTCAACTCTCTTCATGCTTTTCCTCTGAACAAGCATCGACTACTTATTGCCTTTCCAGTCAAGTATATCATTTTTTTTCCTCTTTTTTTTTTTGTCACTGGCACTTAATAACAGTACCCTGGTTAAATAAAGGTGAAATAAATCAAAAGTCTGCCAACTTAATCTCTTGGTGGGCAATGTGGAGTAGGCACATGCCAACACATTTAGGTTTTGGCAGGCTGTTTCGCCAGCTCCAACACACATAACTCAGCAGGTTGAAAACTATTGTTTGGAGGTGAAATGTTTAAATTTCCCAGGTTCCAGTCGCCAGCCTTTGCCCGCACGCCTCCAGAGGTGAATGGGTTTAGCTGGAGTCTGACTCACCCACTGGAATCAAAGAACCGGCTCAGTTCTGGCCCGTACTCTGTTACTGTGGTCAGAGAGCCAGCCTGCCAGTCGGGCAGGCAACCAGTCATTCAGTCACCCTGCCAATTCTGACTTCTCTGACATTTCACTGAGGTCGGCCAGCCGGTCAGTCAATACAGTCAGACAGCTGTCCTAAAAATGTGGTCAAAGATGGACCACACAAACAGTCATTCTGCTATTTGGTTGGATGGTGGCCATTAGCACAAGAAGAATGTTCACTCAGATTGCCAGATGTCAGTCAATGCAATCAGTCTGTAAACAAGGCAGCTTGTCTTTTATGTGATTAATAAAGCTCCCAGTGACCCAGCCACATACTGTGGTGATGAGAGGGCAGAGAATTATCTTCTTATTTTCATTCAACCACCCATTGACCCTTTACTCATCCATTCAGTCACTCAGTCGAGCTGTTATGCCAGGCGGTCGACAAGCAAGCCACCCAGGCAAGCGGTCGCTGTGGTCGGTCAGCCAGTCAGGCAGTGAGCCTGAAATGTGGTAAGCGGCAGCCCCACTGACCCAGTCAAGTGGTGAAGAGGCAGAAAATGTGTGCTCGGATAATGGTAAAGATTACACAGTGAGCTTACCTCCATACATTTTTTTTCATTAAGTCAGGAATCAGCCAAGTGGCAAGCAGTTCTATCAATAGGGGCAGTCAAACAGATAGCTAATCGGTCAGCCATTTATCCAATCAGTCAATAAACCTGTCAGCCAGCAAGCTGGTCAGTCACTCTGCCAGTCAGTGACTCAATCAACCAGGCATGGTTCAACCAGGGAAGTTGTCTCCATTAACTGTGGTGAAAGATGTACCCAGTGACTCTGTGAACTCGTCCAGAAATGAGAATGTATTATTATGGTGCTTTATTTGCCATTACAGTACCCCTCCAGCCCCAGTGGGGAGTTTGTTAAGCCCCTTCCCTCAGGATAGACATCAAAAGCTATTTCTCACTATAACATGTTATTAGTTTTGTCATGTGGGGACCCACCAGAAACAGGCACAAGGGCCCAATTTGGCTCCTTAGCCCATACTTTAAGAAATACAGTTCTCATATTCACTCGCCCATGCAGCCAAAAGCAACCAAATCAGCCTGTGGTCAGGAATACACCCGCTGACCCCTCATAGCAATGTGGTGATGAGTTAATGTGGGTGAATTTGGATTTTGTTGTAGTCCTGGCTGTCCATCAACAGGTCAGTAAGTCATCCATCCAAGTCATTGCTGTGGTTAGTAAGTCATCGGTTCATCTCTTGCCATTCACATCATCAAGGCCTCCAATTTGTATTTATAAAGTCATCAAGTCAGTAAGTATCCCATCAGTCAGTCAGCAAATTAGTAACACATCTAGTCGTCAATTCAAGCCAGATCTTATTCCCCCCTTGACTTCTTGTCTGTAATTACTCCTCATTTACTGTATAATGCACTATATTTAGACATTTTTCTGGGTTCAAATTCTGACATTATATAGTTTTCTGCCCTCACTGTGTAGGTGCACATTCATGCTGTGAGGTAAACGCACTTCCAATAAAGGTTGTAGACAAGAGTTGGCTGTGTTGTACTGCAAGCTATTGTGAAACTGTGATATTGATTAACAAATCAGAAAATGTTGAGATTTCATAAAAAGAGTTGGAAATGTCGTTGGAAAAAAAGAGTTAGGTTTCTTCCTGACATGAAGCACAATTTGAAAAATTTAAAACAGTTAGTCTGTAATTTTGTGAATCCAATCTCCTTGTTACGGCAGTATCAACAGTTAAAGACATTAAGTTCACATAACAACAACAACAATTCAATAATGCATCTCATGAACATCTCACGAACATACACATAGAGGACAAGTTCTCTACCATATTATGGTGTAAAGAAGACACAGTAGTTTTAGTAATTACTAGTTACTTCGTAACGAAATCAGCTACTAAAATGAGTTGGAGCATGATTACATGGGGCATAACTAGTTTGGACTTAAAAACTAACTAACTGCCTTAGTTATGAGGGAGTCAACCAATGATCAAAGATAAAGTTCCAGTGTCGTAGTAGGCTAGCATGAGTCACTTGGCATTGGAGCAAACCCTAGAAAGCTAGGTCAGTAGTGAAATATAATATGAATAAATTAGGTTTGCTGCTCAGGAAAAGGCCAAGAAATAGACCAACCCTACCACCAACCTGGATGGGCTGGAGTACAGACCAATCATGCTGTTCAGTTATTATTAGGTCACTTACTGTTACATTAGTAAATGGTCGCAATCAATGAAAAAAAAAAAAATACAGTACTCAGCAAAAAAAACTGCTCTTTCTCCATTAGTGAGCATAATTATAGGACAATTCATTACACCTCCTCTGGGGCACATACACATGGGGCATGTAACTATTTAACTGTTGCATAGAGCTATGTTATAATATTGTTATCTCTGTGGCGCAACTGTTTTTACCAAAGTAATGCATGAATCACAACTTAGTAATAACTTACGTTGTACTAGGCTAAGGTTGAATTTACACACAGCTGGTGCAACAAACCACAGAAGTAAAAGTGAGAGTTACCTAGAATGCTGTAACACTGGAAAGAACTAATAGTGACTAGCTTCTGGTAATTAATTAGTAGTTAATCAATTTAAATCACACATCAGCAGTCACAACACAACGGTACAGAAAAAGAGGACCTATAGATAATGCTGGAACAAGAGAATTTGTGATTGTAAATAAAAGCTGCCTGTGAATCTTATTTATACACTTATACTGCATTTTAGTTAACTGTGCCAGTTGTGGTTACTAGTAACGACAAAACATACAGCTAACACCAAATAACACTAAATACTATACTTAAAATACTATACTTTTTAGTATACTAAGAAACAACCCAAAAGACCTTCTAAAGGTCTTCAAAAATAGTCACTCCATGATATCAAAAAGCTCCATGAACATAACAAGATGAATGGCCGGGGAAAACATTATGTTTTTAACTCTTTCAGATAAGTCTGAAGTGGTGCAGACTGGAGATGTAGCTACTATAGTGAGTATGGTTTCTTCAGCCAAACAGTAAATGATTAATTCATACAGTCTGAAAAGAGCTTCAATACAATAGTATATCAACAAATGTCAGTAGTGCGTGGTGTGGAAACCATTAGTTTATGTGCACCCACTGACCCTGTACAGTGCATGATGAGGCTGATGATACTGCTCTTAGTCATCTTATTATCTGATGTAGAGCTGTTTTGGAAAGAGCACAGGATATCTTGGGGGAATTTCCAGATGTTGTTGTGGACGATACATCAAACACACTTCGATAAAATGTGTGTACATACAATACACAGGAACTTGTGTGCTCATAAAAGTGAACATTCACACACACACACACACACACACACACACACACACACGGTGAGTTACTATTACACTGGTGGACGAGGCTGCAGCTGGGCCTGGCAGCTAAAAGTCCCTGAGGGTTTTTTTCAGTCACCTAACCTCCGCTCTTTTCCTCTTTCCCCTTTCCCTCGCAGTTTTTCTTGTGTTTTTATTTTGTCACTGATGTACTTGTATTAGTGTTTCTGTCATGACCTTTAGATGGCCATTTCTCTTTCAGATACATTGAGAATGGAAAACAAAAGTTATTTATTTGTTCCATACTTTCTTTGATACTATAGTTGAGATTTTATCCCAGTGTCACACTATGAAGGAATACCCCTTTATGTGTTTTAATAGTCCCTGCACACCATAGATTATACTGTACTATGACTTTTATGTTTTTGTTCTCCTCTGGAGTCTAATTGTAGTGTAAAGCAGACTTCTGTGAGCAGAAAAAAATATATATTTAGTGAATATTTAGGTCACAGAAAGTCTTCTTCAGACAGATAATGAAGATAAGATACAAATCTATTCTTAGCATTCCTCACCAACCACACTAACACAGTAATGAGCTAACTTGTGGCTTGTCATGTCCTGTGATTTTAATGAAATGTGCTAAAACTTCCAAAAAGCTATTTTACGCAAACAGGCAAACACATTTATTATACTCACAACACGTCACGAGCGTGGGAGGAGAAAAATAACCGGCGGTGACTGAAAATGCCAAGGTATACTTTTAAAGCTTTAAATATAGCTGAAGCTTTACAATGCATGACATTTAGACTGTCCTCGTTCTTCACTATCCATTTGTCCTTCTCCTCATCTCTCTATCCATCTTACTGCTGTCAGGTTCTCTTCAATCCATTATCTGTGTGTGTGTGTGTGTGTGTGTGTGTGTGTGTGTGTGTGTGCGCGTATGTGTGTGAGACAGTCACACATTCATTAGTAGACGATTAGCCTTCTGACCCGCTGCTTCACCGTCTGACTTGCCCAGTCAAAGGGTGTGTTTGTGTGTGTTTGTGTGTGTCGAGCCACGCCGCACGCATTTGTATGTACCGTATATACAAACGGAAACTGCCTGGTTAATGAATAACAATCCATGACTTTAGATACCGCATCATGTTCCATAGACATGCGTCTATTCAAATCATGTTGGTTGACTTCCTCTCTATACCTGCGCCCAAATGCAAAGCTTGACATACACACTTCCCCTCTGGAAACCACCATTCCAACTCAATCAGTTTTACTGGGGGAGGTCCAGGGCAATTATAATTTTTATCCAGTCTGAACCTGCCAAGCCCAAAGCTCTCACAAGTCCAGAAAGTACAAAAAGCCTTGACAAATTACTGAATGTTTTTTCAGCAGTGCTCAGTGTGAACTGACATCTCTGTAATGTTATAATGTGTTCAGTATTTGGCAGCTGTCAGATTGTCATAACACATGCGGGCTAATAGTTGAAATTGACTTTGGATCTCGTCTGCTCCTGTATTTCTGTTGTGTTTGAGTTGCTATACTGTCTCTGCATGCAAAGCAAACACTAAACGCGTCTGCGTGCGGCATCTTCAAATACAGAAATTGCTGGCATGTAAACCATTAAAGACTTAAAGGTTTTAAATACATTACTTTTTTTTTTTAAAACCTTTTTTGTGTCTTTCATTTTGGTTTCTTTGGTCTTGTTTCATGAATATTTTGACAATTTTAATTTGAGTGAATAAAAACAAACCTAACTTGACTAGTAATTTAACAGTAGCACACATATTTTCTCATACTAAGCTCTTGTTGCATTGTCCAGCAACAGTATTTACATCCTCTCGCAATGTCCACACCTTCCAATGTCCATATGGGCAGGAATTAAAGCTTGTTGACCTAAAGTTTTACATAGCATCCATGCCTGTCTGACCAAAGTTTTGCATATGATCACAGCAGCCGGAAACCTGACCTTCAGATATTCCACCACTGGAACACACAATAGTCCTGGAATCTCAAGTGAACCCAAGCTTCATATCTCATGAGTGCCATAGATTGGATTGGAAGTTTGTGAACTTATCAATCAATATCTTCAAATATTACAAGTCAGTAAAACATTTGGCTGTCGACCAAGTGGTTGAGCACTTGAAAGCACTTTTTGTTTTTAATCTGCACAGTCAATCTTTTTGTCCAACAGTATATAGACCACTTTGGTGAGGACTCTCTCCATGTGACGCTCCCCGTGGCCACAGCTTTACACGCCGTTCAGAAAGCCAACATGTTCAGCCAAACCACAAACAACGGGTTCACATTCATCGACTCGGCCACCAGTCCGAGGGGAAAAAAATGAAGCAATAAATAAAATAACCGCTATCTCATTTCTTTCATTTTGTGAAAAGGCGCAGATCTTCTCATGTGCATGTGTAATTATTTCCCTCTCCGGCTCGGCGTTGTCATTGGGGACCGAGGCTGTCGAGTTGCTGCCAAAGCCCCATTCACTGTCTGCACATAGCCAGTGTTACGCAACGGCTAATTACTTCCACTCGGCCCCGACAAAACCGTGCAGAGGGAGAGAGAAAGAAAGAGAAGGGAAAAAGAGGGGGAAGTGGGTGATAAAATAAAATAGACAGCAGGCAGGAGAGATGGCCAGACAGGGGGACAAGCAAGAGGAAAGTCAAAGGAAGAAAGAGAGAATTGGGAGAAAGAAAGAGAGTAGAAAAGAAGGAAGGAGACAGTGAGGGAAGGACAGCTCACTACTCATCCTCCTCCTCCTCCTCCTCCTCCTCACCCTGCGTCTCTCCTGCAGTGTTTTGGTGAGGAGAGGCACAAAAAAAACATCAAACCATAATGACCTCTTCACCATGCAGCAACATAAAACAACAGTTTTACCAAAAATCATGCAGTGGCGGCCAGAGAGAGAGAGAGAGAGAGAGAGAGAGAGAGAGAGAAATGTGGAAGGCAAGTTTTGTCAAAGCCAGACAGGGCCTGCAGCCCTTTTCCTCTCCAACAATTTTTGGAGATGATGTCATTATTCATAAAAAAAATAGAAAAAGAAAAATGTGTCTGCGCCTCTGGCTGAACTAGAGCAAAAGTAAGAGGGGACGGTGGGAGTGGAAGGAGGGAAGCCAAGGAAAGGGAGAGATGAATACATAAAAAAGGAGAGTTGGAGCAGGACGAAAATAACTAATAGAAAAAGCAAAGAAACATGACATGAATGGAGAGGGAAATAACCCCTGTTTATAATTTACTTAACAAAATCTCTTTTATGTGAGCAAAATTAAAAATGAAAGCAACATCCTGTTCACCTAGCAGTCAAAGATGCATTTGTAACCTTAAATAAATAAGTAGATATGACACATTGATTAGTGAGCTTTAAAGCTACCGGTATGTGGCTTTTGTTGATATTCGGCAGAGCCAGGCTAGCTGTTTCCCCCTGTTTCCAGGCTTGTGCTAAGCTAAGCTAACTGGCTGCTTGCTGTAGCCTTAGAATAGGGTCGCAACTAATGTTCATATTCATTATCGACCAATCCGTTGATCATTTTCCTGAATAACTGATTATTTGTTTGGTGCATAAAATCTCTGTAAATGGGGAAATATGTTTATCACTGCCCAAGGTGACATCTTAAATGTCTTGTTTTGTCCGCAATCCAGGAATTTACTGTCATAGGGGACTTTTTTTTTTTAATTACTCGTAAGGATGACATGGTGATTCATTTAACAACTAATCTATTAATTGACCAATCATTACAGCTCTAATGTGAATGTGATCCTTTCATCCAACTTTCCACCACAAAGCAAATATCCCAAAATGTTGAACTTTTCCATTAAGATTCCCCCCACCCAACCCAACCCAAGTTTCCTATTGCTTTCCCTTCTTCAGCTGTCCAACAAAGAATAATAACATGCGAAAATGGAACACTGCTGCATATTATATCAAGTTAAGTGAGAATTTTTGAGAGACATTTTTTTTTTTTTTTTTTTTTTTTACTCCCTACAAGGTTGCACCTGTGGCCAGTAACTTCAGGCAGCAAGGCAAGACCTCCTCCACATGATCAACAGCAGAATCACTTTGCATGTGAGCCAAGTCCAATCTTGTGGTAGCGTTACCATGTGCACTGCACACCACGCTGATTTGGCCCATTTGCACTGCATCATGGAGATTCTCTCATCGCTTCCCTTCAATTCTTCCAAGGCTCAGTTGCTTAAAATTCTTTTGTTGTCTGCCAGACAATGTATACTTTTACAGCGGATATCTGAACATCCTGTTATAACACAATGGATCAAATCTACTCAAAGGCTTCCACTGGCTTTTTTCTTGAAAGACAAGCCAATTCAGGACTTTGTGGCCTTGAATGGCTATTATGAGTAGGTTTTTATCACCCTCTCTCTGTTGCAAAAGTTCACTTTCATTTTTGCTGGTGACTTTTTAAGCCACAACCAACAAGATGACAGCACCTGTGATGTTAGCTTAAAGCTCAGAGTCTAACACCACCTTGAAATTGGAATCCAATCTATATATCTTGGGCTTTTTGGAGATATATATGAGAAACAAAGCTAAGCGCCTTTGTGATATTTTTGTGAAGTTTTGTAGCACTGATTGTTGATGTATTCTCCTTGCTTGTTAAACTAATTTCTTGCTTGTAGACAGTTCTTACCCATTAATGAAAAGGCATAACTTCCTGTGTGGGAATAAGGTTTCCTAACCCTAACAGGGCCTCATATGCGTAAAACCAAGGAAAGACGCGTGATTTCAGGCCAAACATATGAAAAGGACGGAGCCAGGAGAGGAAAAGAGAGGAAAGGAGTGGCTTCAAGATGATAGACGACAAAAAGAAGATGAACAAACCTCTGTCAGAGCCTCTGACAGAGACCATCAGCTCAGTCACACTTACACTCAACCTTCTTCTCCTCCATCTCCACATCTATCCATCATCACTCCATTTCAGCATCACTGTATATCACTGCATCATTTTATCACACATCAGATAATATATAAGCCCCCATTCATCCATCTATCCTTATCTATCTTTGCCGTTGCTCTTTCTCTCCCAATCTGCTCATCTATCTCCCTGCCTTCAGGCTCTCTTCAATCTGCTCGGCTCCATACGGTTTTTGTGTGTGTGTGTTTGTGCGTCTACTGAGATATTAACCTATTAGACAATGTAAACAGTAAGGGTAACACATTTATCATCTCATATCTTAGAATCATAAAGATGATGTACTATAAAGTACTTTCATCTCTATTATTTATTACTTTTGTCGTCTGCCCCCATTAAGAACTCATTCAGTCTTTGGTCTTTGTTGAACTGCGCGTTGTGATTTGTCATTTTTTCTTTTTTTATTATGGAAACTCGATTTCTCTTCTCGAGTAAATCTGCTAATGCAAGCCTTTCCACTGGCTAGTCAAAGATTCATTTCAGTTTCTCTGGTTTCCTCATATGGTATGCCATTTCATTTGGCAACACTAGATTTGTTTTACATTGTGTTTGTTTTATTTCAAGTGTTTATTTTATGTTATTGGATCTGACTGGCTTCTTTTTTTTTTTTTTTTCAGCTGCCGGTTGCTATTGAGCATGGTGAAACAGTTTTCAGTTTTTATGACGCCACTCTTTTTTTTTTCCTGCTATTATGACCCTCAAAAATCAATTGAGCAATTTTTTTTTTTTATCTTATTCAAAATAGACTGGCTCAATAAACGTATTTAATGGATTTTTAACTTGTGGCAAAGCAGTGACTCTACTCCACTCTCGTTCTTGAATTGATTGGGGAGGAAAAAAAAAATAACATGAAACAGCAGAGCCAAGGCCTTAAACTTCACTCGAGTGTAGCAGTAAGAGCAACACACACTGACAAATGAAAGAGGTGGAAAACACTTACCACAGTTTTCAATTTATCATGTTCAGCAGCGTTTTGGCTGTTTCATATGCAACAAAATGTTTTTGTTTAGTTTTGTTTTCGGTTACTTGTCTTTTATCTGTGAGAGTGAGTTTAATCTGCATCTGGTTTTCTTAAAGCAGGCAGAAAAAAAAAAGCTCATGGACACAGAACATTTGACCAAATCTCGCGTGACTGGCTGGATAATTTCTCTCCCAAAGAGAATGCATGTTTGTGTGTGTGTGTGTGTGTGTGTATATACATGTGTGTGTGTGCGTGTGGCCTCCCAGTATGACATGTCTGTCTAACAGGCATTACCAGGCAGTCTGAGCATTTTCATTAGTTCCTAGAATGCCAAACAAACCACATGGGCATGTGAAGCAGCTGCAGTAGTACTAGAGAGAGCCACAACAACCTACCCGGGTAATAGAGAGAGAGAGGGAGGCAAATCTACAGTGAATATGAGAGTGAATATAAGTGGGTCGAAGTGCATGCCTGCACACATATGCCTACCAGCTTGCTTGGGTCTATGTGTGCTTCATTGCCTACATGTGCACCCAAACCTGTTTCCCATAGTGTGTGTGTATGTGTGTGTTGTGAGAGTGGAAAGGCTGAGGGTCTCTCTTGGTGTCCATTTTCCTGCATGTGTATATGTGTGTGTGTATGTGTGTGTGTGTGTGTGTGTGTTCCATTAACAAATACATAATGCCTACAAGTGTGCTCAAACAGGGTTCCCACACTTTTTATTACAGTTCAATGCCAAATATTTTCAGAACTTTTCCAAAATGTGCGACAGCTGTGTAACTTAAAAATCTTTCTTTCTTTTTTTTTTTTTTTTAGATTACTTCAACAACTTTGCACAATATTTCACAACAGTTTTTTTTAGAAAATCCATTAGTGTCAACACAAGGTCAAATTTCATAACCGTGCAGTCAGAGGTTGAACTGGTAGTGAGTCACTATTGAACAGATAACACTTTGTGTGCTATCCTTATTGACTTGATATCGACCTCTGTGTGTGCTGTGCACCCTACCTGACCACAGGTTCTGGTATGGCCTCTAGGCTGGCGGGGACCTGCACACCCTTCTCCCACTCTTGTCTCCACGGGTCGGAGAGCACGTAGAAGTCGTCCGGGCCAAGCTGAGCCGAGTCCGGCAGCTTCATAGCCGTAATGAAGTCGGTACGAAATACCTGCACAGAAAGAAGCAAGGGTGGAAGGGGAGAGAGGGAGACAGAAACCTTTGGTTAAATGTCAAAATAACCCTACAATATTTAGCTTCTGAGCCAAAAAGGTGAAGTATGTTTACTGTTGACCAAAAACAAGTTTAAACTCTTTGAGTATCTTTTTCTTTCATGATTTATTTTAACCTGCATATTGGCTGGTTTTTAGAACTTTCCATCACTGCTGCCTGTTGAGATCCTCAAAGGGCCTCACAGTCTGTGGGCTCAGACTCCTCATGATTTAGTCATTACTGATAAAAAACAAAAAAAAAAACAAAAAAAACTGTCAGGCTCATGTATGATTCCATAGTTCAGCTAGACTATAAATTTGCTGTGGCCTCAAAAGGATTTTTTGCATTTCTGCCTGAGTGCTGCTCGACACTACACTTCATTCTGAAATTACTGAATGTGAAGAAAGATGAAGAACAGATGTAGGAAGGCCTTGAGTGGCATTTGTCTAGCAAAATATTAATCCATCATTTTGCATGCATATATTATATCCATGTATCTGGCTCTTTTTAATGCTCTCTTGAGTGTTTGAGTGATCTGACGACAGATGTTTGTTTTTGTAAAATTTTTTACTTTTGTTTGCAAAGACACAGGTGCTTCTGACTGCCATCGTCTTTGAGACTAGTCCCGCACCGGTTTTTACAGTACGAGCACAGCATTTTTGTCAGAACTGAAGGTGGATACATGTATTTGTTCTTCCTTACCATCACTCCACAGAGTTTCCACAACTCTGACACACTTTTAGATCAAACAGAGGCCTGAATCAAGATTAGGATCTTATCTCGATTAGTCACCAGTCCCCATTTATGGGACAACATGCAGAGACTAATATTTCACGGTCTGTTGAGTGGCTCTGCTCCTATAAAAATATCTAATGTTTTGTTTGTTGCTCGTTGACTGTATGAAATTTATGTTACTTTTTGATCCAGCCAGACACCAAGATACACTTTAGATATACTTTTCAATACTTTGCCCATTCAGAGTGGTAATATACAAACTATTGTCCACAGTATATCTAGCTAGGGAACAGCATAGTCTTATTTGCAGTCCGGACTAATTTGTCAATGGCTTGTTGTAAGATTTCAGTGGCTGACTGTGCAGTATCAGCGAGACAATGCAGAACTGTATCATCCGCACAAAGAGTATGGAGAGTGCATTACGTTATCAGTACAAATACAAACTCCACATGTGACACCATCACCAGTAGTCTCCTCTGTCCTTTGTTTCCCTCACTTTCATCTTTTCGTTACGTCAGGATACAGGCCAAACATGCAGGTGAGAGAAACAAGGACACATTTAAGATACATGAGAAGCACCTACTGAGGAAGTTGGTCGAGTAGCAAGGGTGAGGAGGAAGGAGAAGGAGGAAGAAGAGAGAGGAAGTGTGGGGCACGGTAACCATTAACCAAATTGTTAATATCAAACTAGAGACCTTTATAGGTTAATGCCAACTACAATGTGTATGTAGAAGGATTCTATGAAAACTTGTGTGTGATTTCAAGACGTGATGGAGTGGGTGTGTCTCTCTGTCTGCTCTATCAGGGACCTGAAGCAATGATATAATCAGGCATATAGTCAAGGACATCAGGCAAGAATACGCACACATACAGTAAACCCACCCAGGAAAATAACACACACACACACACATTTTATCATTTATCATTTAACATTTTATCATTACTTTTTAAGCCTCTTTATCCCTGCTTTATTACCTCCATACTGCTCCCTCGCTCCCACTCCCTCTCTCCATTAAGCTCTCCATCCTCCCTCCATCCCTTCTCTCACTCATCCCTTTAATGTGTATTTTTGTTTTTTTGCCTTATTTATTTTTACCTAAGAGACACAAAGTAGAAAAAGTCAAAAAGAGACTCGCGAGCAGAAAAAACATGGTAATACGAGAGATAGAGAAGAGGGGAAAGAGATAAAATGAGATGTTGGGGGAAAGAGGCAAGAGAAATCTATGATCTAAAGAGAGGAAGAGACAGATTAATAGAGATGGAGAACTATGGTCAGTTTCTCAATTGATTTTTCATCAAATGTCTCAATATACATAGCTTTCACAATCTAAAATTACCACCCATTACTTTCCTGAAATGAAAGTAAATATTTTATAAAACTTTCATTTAACAATAATAAAAAGTGTATCTGCAACCTTTAAGAAGGGGACTGGTGACCAGATGGTTGCTGGTTCAGTACCTGGCAAGCAGTGTTTGCTCTTCCCTTGTTACCACCGCTTACAATAGCGCTAAAGACAGTAAAAGTATTGAAAATATTAAAAATTGATGGAAAAGCTATTAAAGTTCATTCTGAAGGCAATGTGTGTGTACAAAATTTCATAAAAATGCATCCCATCGTTGTAGAACAGTCACGGATCACCAAAGTCATTAGGAGTCATGGACTGTGCAAAGCAGATGCTGAGATACGACAGACAGACACCGACATCGCCATCCCTAAATCTGCACCGCTACTTGGACTTAAACAGAAACTTGATGATTTCGGTTGGTATTCAAAATGTTTCAGGACTGGACGACCAACTGTAACACTTCCAAAGTTTGCATGCTATTTGAGAGTTGAGAAGAAACATCTGCTACTCCGCAACATAGAAGAGAGGCAGAATCATAGAGAGCCATGAAAAGAGTGTGTTCACAAGACGGAAGCAGCAGGAGAAAGAATAATATGCTGTACACTTGTCTTGACTCTCAGAGGAGCTTATCTTTCAAATTGGACTGCTAGAAAGAAATGACTGCCGACGGGAGGAGAGAAGAAGAGAGGAGGGGAGAGTGATAGTGATGCAGGAGGACAGAGGGAGATGAAGAAGAGGAGAATGATGTTTAACTAAGTGAAGAGAGAGAGGATGGAGGTCAAGATCAGGAGAAAGGAGAACGAGAAGACAAATCACCATGAAAGGAAGGAGAGTGAGAGAAAGAGAGAAAAGGGAATGATATTAATGTAAATGGAAGAAGAGATGAAAGACAAGGACGGACGAGCAAGAGACTGGTGTGTGTGTGTGTGTGTGTGTGGTGTGGTGTGTGTGTGTCACAGAGCAGTATATGAAAAGGCCATATGTAAAAAGCAGCATCCTTGCTTCTGCTGCTTGGCTGCCTCGACTGTCTGCCAGCCAGCACAGATAAATAATGCAATGAAGCAAGGGGCTGTGTGTGTGTGTATAACTGCAAGAGTAGATTTAACTGTGTGTGTGTGTGTGTGTGTGTGTTTGTTTATGTGGTGTGAATATCCATGTGTGTGTGTGTTCCTCCACAACTGTGTACGTTTCTGTGTATATGTGTGCGCACACATGCAAGAGCATGATTATATGCACGTGTACAGTATGAGTGTGTTTAAAAGTGTGCGCGCGTGTATGTGTGTGCGTTTGAGCCAAGGCCATGATGAATCTTGCTTTCCCCTTCAGCAATACGAGAGGAGGACAGACAGAGACGGAGGGTGATCCACTCCTCCTTAATCTTTCTCCTTTTCTGTCTCTGCCTGTCTTTTTCTCCCCTTCCACTTACATTCTCTCACTCTTCATACTCCTCATCACGAGGAGACGAGAGGCTGAAGAAAGGGAACAGAGTGAGAGAAAAAGGGGAGAAGAGGGGGAGGAAAAGGGGAAGAGGAGAGGGGATTGGAGGCAAAAGAGAAGGGCCGAAAAGAAGAGGAGAAGGGAAAAGTAGTAGAGGAAAAGGCAAAACGGGAGGGAAGAAGGGATTAAGAAGGAACAGAGAAGAAAAGAAAGGCAAAAAGGAGGAGAGGAGAGGAGAGGAGAGGAGAGGAGAGGAGAGGAGAGGAGAGGAGAGGAGAGGAGAGAGAAAGTAGAAAAAGGGAGGAGGAGAGGAAAAGTGTGGGAAAAGGAAGAGAACAGGGAAGGAGAAGGGAACAGAAGAGGAGAGGAAAGAGGAAGAAAACAAGATGAAAAAGCAAGAGTAGAAGAGGAGAGGGAATACAGGGGAAAGTAAAAAGGTGAACAGCAAAGGAAGAAGTGGAGAGATGAGAGGAGAGAAAAAAGAAGAGAGGAAAGGAAAAGGGTGGAGATGTGAGGAAACGAGCGGGTGGGGAAGTAAAGGGAGTAAAGAGGTGGAGGAAAGGGAAAGAGGTAAAGAAAGAGAAAGGAAGAGAGGGAAAGGAGTAGAAAAAGATGAAAAATGAGGAGAGGAGAAGGGAGGAAAAGGGAGGTGAGGACAGGAGAGGACAGGAGAGGAAGGAGTGGAGGCGTGAGGAGAGCAGATGGAAAAGGACCAAAGGAGGAGAGATTCTCAGTATATCAGTTTTATTACTGTGTGTTTGTACAGGAATGACTGCAGCTAATTAATGTCTAGGAAACACTATTACAAGCTCCTGCAGTTTTATGTTCTGCCTTGTTTTTCTCCCTCCCTCCTCCTCATCCTATCTCTCTCTCTCTCTCTCTCTCTCTCTCTCTCTCTCTCTCTCTATCTCTCTCTCTCCAGCTCATCTCCAGCCTGCTCTTCCTCTCATCCACCGAGCGTCCTCTTCGTCTTTTCACTCTTTCTCGTGACCGACAGTCGGGAGTCACCCAGCCTCAGTGATGGATGACAGGCGGACAGATGGAAAAGGAGCATTATAAAAAGATGAGACGACTGTGTAGACAGGCGGAGAGTCAGACAGGTAGAGGGCAGGCGAGCAGTCGCTGTTGCCAAACTGTCAAGTGAGTTTTTACGCAAAATATAAAATGCAAATGAGGTGCGTTTCCCCCTCAGCTTTCAGAGTCAAAAAACACATCAGGTAGAAAAATGGGCAAAATAGAGTCCTTCAAGAGCTGATTAGATTTGAGTAACTTGTTTGCCTTCTACAGAGTCAGTTAATGTCAGCTGTATTTCTTGAAGACAAAAGAAACGCATTTTCCTGTATTATAACGGAGCAGCTAATGAAGAGTTATGTTCTGGAGTGACAGTACAAATGTCTGGCTGGTTTCAGTGGACAGAGACGGTTGTGCAATAAGCCCGGAACAGCCATGGAAACTCTGTCAGTAATCACTCAAACAGTGCGTTTTCTTTCTTTCTTTTTTTTTTTTTTCCATTTATCGCATGATTTATTTATCGCTGGAAAGATTTTCCACATCGATCAACTTTAATAACTTTTCTGAGAATATGTGATTGAATTTTGCCATTTCCACTCAGCTCTCCAAATTTGATAGATCATAATTTGCAAATGAAAATACTGAGTGCGTGCACAGCTCGAACAGGGGGAGGCACCGATTCGGTGGATTTCCAAAACAGAGAGAAAACACCCTTTAGCGTGCAATTAATTCATATGTCATCGCCATCATCCTCTGCATTCAGCTGGTCGCAGCCATTTCACCGCGTTCCTCATCAAGTTTGTTTGCGTATTTTTCTCCTGCAACAAGGTGAACGCACCAAATTATCTGAAAATGTCGTGGTGAGATTAGCTGGAGGCGACGGCTTAATTTACTCCATCTACCATTATCTACACACCAGAGACACCGTCTACATCTGCTGTTCTCTATGCAGCTTCTCTACGTGTGTGTGTAAAGCTGGATCATTCAGTTTGGGAATCCTAACACTGAAATAATGACCTTCCCTCCAAATCATGATTCAGCAACAATCAAATTATTAACTTTTTCTCCGTAGAGAACCCGCGCCATCTCATTTCCCAAAATGTGACAGGCTGTAGTGCTGTAAACGTCGCCCTCATTTGCATTTCAATAACTCAAGTTTTAATTTTTTTTTTTTGTTCTGTCATCGGTTTGGTTGGTATCACATGCGGCGCGGAGTGATCCATGACTGAAACTGAATAGATGAAATTCAGCTGCTCAGGCAAGGGTACGTAGAAAACTCCTGCGCTGTGAGGGCAGGAAAATACACACACACACAAATACACACACAGTCAAACAAACACAACTAGTCCCACTCACGCAGAAAAACACACACACACACACACACACACACACATTCCTCTGACCAGTCAGTGAGTCAGTAGGTCAGTATGCTATGTTGAGTTATGGGCTGCATGCATGCAGGGTTCTCATTAAGTCCAATCTAGATCTGGAACGATGACATGACCAGGGGCTATGGAGTGTGTGTGTGTGTGTGTGTGTGTGTGTGTGTGTGTGTGTGTGTACTAGTAAAGGGGCTGACAGCCTGACGTGCATTAATAATCACACAATCATACACAGGCATACAGAGCACGGCGTTTAAGAATTCCTGTCTAAGGACTGTTTATGACCAGTGCCAGACTTAAGCTATTTGAGGGGCAGGCGTGAAAAAAATAATGAGGGCACCAAAGTCATGATGCATTTATGGTGAAACCGTACAACTTCCCTGTTCCTACACATAAACCCAACCGTGCCAGGCACTGTATTACACCACAGATCAGTGGTTTAGATCAGAGTTACAGTGGCACAACCAGAAAAACACAAGCATGAGCCATCTTAGATTAAGATTAGATAAAACATTTTTAGAAATGTTTGACTCTCGCAACAAAGAGCAGATCTGTGGTGTAATTCAGTGTGCGGAGTACTGTACTTGCAGCAGTCTAGCATCAAGGTAAAACTTGAACAGAGAGTTGGGCCTTTTTTATGTGGTTAAAATGTGTTTTTCTAATGACCCTGTCCACAGCAGTGTGCAGCTTTGCTTCTGTGCCAGGATCCCTGTCTGTTTCTCTAACCTGGGGGTGCGCCAACAACCATCCACTGGAGGCAATACACTGACTATGCATAAGTAAATATGTATAATACTACTACTAGCAGTACATACACTATCACCACAACTTTACTATAAGCTGTGGCAGGAGGTAGATCAGGTCGTCCACTAGATGAGTCTAGTTTGGGGTTCAATCCCCGTCTCCTCCAGACTGCAATGGGCAAGATAATGAACGCCAAATTGCTCCCGAAGGTTGCGCCATCGGTGTGTGAATGCATATGAATGGTTAGCACCTAAAACCTGAGCAGCTGGCACCTTATATGACAGCCAGTGCTATCAGTGTATGAATGTGTGTGAATGGGTCAATGACATATGTAGCGTAAAAGCGCTTGGAGTGGAGTCGGAAGACTAGAAAGGCGCTATATAAGTACAGTCCGTTTCACAGATTGACATCGTTCGTACTGTCCCCATCACTGTTGCTAACTAATGCTTTTCCACATACTAGTAGAGATTTTCTCCTACCAACCAATAGTGTAATCACAACCACTACCACTGCTTCTGCTACTCCCAGCACTCCTCATCCTGCCACAAATAGTTGCTGGGAGTAGCAGAAGTAACTGTAACTACTACACTGCTGCAGCTGCTGACATTTGTGCGACCTCCACGATTACCCCTACAATAAATTATACAGCCATCTTATTTTCATACAGCAGGAGCCACAAAGAAAAACTGCCACTATGTATAGATAGAAAATGCAAAATCTATCACTGGCCTGTACAAGCCGGACAGGGTGTTCCAACGTGTACTCTTCCAGGAACAACCCTCACCTTGTTCTGTAAAACTATAAACTTCTGCCAGCTCTGATTCAGCTTGTTTGTATGCTGTATGAGGCAGTTTGCCTTGTCTGTCTTATTTTTGGGACTCGTACCTCCTCCATCTGTGGAGCGGTGATAGATTAGCACTGTCTGCTTCCCCCTGAGCCGAACAGAACAGAAACCACAGAGGATGACTGCTGAAAGCTGACATTTCAAACCAGGAAACACACTCACACGCTCACACACACACACACACACACACACACACACACACACACACACACAGTCAGGCAGATCGGGATACACACAGGGCAGAAGTGCACATTCACATAAACACATAGATAAGTATACTTACATATACAGTATTGACCCAACTAAACACACCCAAACAGGTTATGAAACGACCACATAAGCACAGGCATTCACATGGATTAATATATATTGTCACATATGAATGCATTTAACACAAAAACACACACACACACACACCAGCAATGCATACACACACACACACACACAGGTGCACAGCAACACTGCCTTCCACCCACATAATAGTCCTTGTTATTATGGTGTTGTTGAGCCAGTTTCCTTGAAGCACAGTGACAAAGTGCTTTGAGTGCTTTTAAAGGCCAGCTGACATCACACACTATCGCTGGACTCGCTGGTTATCACGCAAAACAATCAGCATTGTTCATGTATGACTTTGAAAGGGATAAGAGCCGTGATAGAAGGAGAAAGAGCGAGACAATGCTGTCTTTCACTTCTCATCCTGCTGTTATTATTAGACTGCTAAACCTAACTTTACTGTGATTATGGGTGCAATAGTGGTGTGATACTTATCAACACCCCATAAGGTGGAAAGGACCCATTAAGGCGGCTTGAGTCCAGCTCAACATATGGAATGTACAGCGAAGTAGGAATTTTTGTCTTCTTATTGGCCAAAAATAGCACTAAAATTGGACCAAATCACACCACAGTATAATAGTGTAGCATAATAATATATAAGTAATAATAATAAGTTTGTGTTTATTTCCAAAAGCTCATACATGACCCAAAAGGAGTAATACAAATACATAATTACTTTAAACTGAATCAAATATTCAGATTCAAGTGTAAACAAAGATGAATTTATCCAGTAGTCAAAGTGAAGTGAATAGGGAAGAGATTTTTTAGTCTAACAGTGGGGTATGTTAGCTTCCCATTCATAAATCCCATTTCTGCAAGGACAAAACATTTTGAAGGAAATAAAATACTGTCCCATTGAAAATAAAATGTTTAGATTCAAACACGTCAAAATGGAACAAATTCACCCAATTACAAACCCTGCTAAATATGTAGCTAATGACATGACAGCTCACAAGTGATGCAGCATGGTTTCCGGCGAGTGCGTTTTCCATGAGCGCAGCCACCGTGACAGTCGGCGCAGTGATGGAAAGATTTGTCACTGTAAATAGAGCTCACAGAAATGCTGATACAGGATATCTCAACATTGTCAAAGCTGACAAAAATAGTACTGAAAAAAAAAGTGAAGCGGTCCCACAACAGAAAGCCTCGTCTGAAGAAACAGATGAACCAATTATGCAAGGTAAACTCAGGAAGACAAATACCCTTAGAAAGTAACTATAAAACAGAATAAATAAGGGATGAATGCGTGTTTGTTGTCCTTGAGAACCTCAACAATAAGCTTATTTTACTTAGTGTACTACTTTTACATTGATTGCATGTTCAACCAAATAGAAAGTTACATTTATATTTAATGTTCATTTTACCATCTTTGTTAACAAACAAACATAGTAAGCAACTGGAAATATTATAATTTAAGACTTGCTCATTTAAAGGACTTTACTGACTGCCCTGTAAAGGACTACATACATCCTCCAGCACTGTGATAGATTCTCAGGAACAAGGTTTGTCATAGTGACTCTGTCTGTTAAAAAGTAGCACTGAAGCAGAACCAGGATCAGCGTACAGTGAGTAATACCCTGTACCTGAGATGCAAACGGGTTCAAAGATTTGACTTAACAGAATGAAAAGAGTGAAAGGGTGCACATCTACATGGAGATAAAAGGAAAGGAAAGGAAAGGAAAGGAAAGGAAAGGAAAGGAAAGGAAAGGAAAGGAAAGGAAAGGAAAGGAGATAAGATGAGAGTTAAAGAAAGGAATAAGGAGAATATTTTTCTCTCTGCTGGGCATCATGGCTACCTGGCTCTCCACAGTGAGTCATGGCGGATGTCGACTCACAGAGAGAGGAGGCTAATTTTAGCAGCCACATCACAGCACAGGGACGGGCTCTGATGATTGGCTGCTTGGAAGGTCCACAGGACCCAGGAAGAAGTATGTGTGCGTGTGTGCATGCGTGTGTGTGTGTGTGACAGAGAGAGAGAGCGTTGAGTGGGTGATTAAGAGTGTGAAAAAGAAGGATAAGGAGAAAGAAGGAGAGAGAGGGGCTGATGAGAAAGTGACAGAATGAGAGAGAGGAGGAGAGAGCTTGTGTGTGTGCGTGCGTGTGTGTGATCACTGCATTAGTACAGTGACTCAGTGATTTCAGCAAGCACAAACACATACAGACACTCAAACACACTCTCTCTAACATGCACCAAGACAGGAATCTGGTGCCTTGATACCAACAGAATGAATTTAACCAATTATGGTGATGCACATGCAGCCCGTCTGGTGTGATACATCATCCTGCTACAAAATCTGAACTGTATATATGGTGTTTACAGTTCAATATTAGTAGATCAGTATGTCTCAAAAGTAAAACATTTGTTTTGAGGCTATTTTTGTATTTTATAATGAATATACTTCGCACACACAGGAACGCTATATGTGTTATAAAAGTTATTCTATTTCAAAATGATAAAATTAAGCCAAGAGAGACAAGGACAGCAATCTGTATAAGGAACCACCTGCAATGAGGCCAGTTTTTCCTGCATCCAGGAATTTTTGGTCACTGGCGCCAAAATGATACAAACTGAGAATAAAAATAGCGATTCAAATCAAGCAGCACTGTATCAAACAACTGTTTGATACAAGCTGAACATAAACTTCAATACGACATCTTTGACTTCCAGCAGGTGACTCCCCTCTCATCCAAAGCTGCTATACATCACGCATGCAGCTGGCACAGGATGTATACAGTATTAATTGGGCCTGAATGCACTGCAGTCAAGCTAGCATTCATGGGAGAGGTGTCTCATAAAATAAAAGCTGAAAGAAGGACATGTCCAAATAGTGAAAATCTAGGTAATTAGCAGCTAAAAGTCAAAGAGTTACCAAGAGAGACGATCAGTCATTGTGATTACTCTGAAATGTATTGGGAAGATTTATAGCTTTAGGCTATTTTAGCCTGACTAGCTGCTAACTAGCTAGCTTTTCACTGTCTGGACCAACTCTGCTGTGAAAAGTACGAGAAGACACATAGTAACGTTACAAAAACAGTCTTTATATTTCTTTCCTGTGGCAGCACACGCAACACAGTCTTTCAGTAAGTATTATTCTGCAACATGAGCTTATCTACATACTTAGGAAAAGTAACGCAACTACCCATTACACACTGGGAATCACTCAATTTTACTGCAAGATTTTGTGTTCAAGTCTTGCCCTTCAGTAACTTGTAAATGTAACAAAGGGCCGTGGATGTGCTAACCAGAGATGGAAGATGTATTCAGGTCTTTTACTGAGCCAAAAGTACTAATACCAACCCCACTTTGAAAATACTCCAAGTAAGAGGTCTGCATTCGAAATTGTACTGATATAAAGTGTCTAAGAATTATAAAAAATGTACTTAATGTACTCATTCTGCAGTAAAATGGTCTGTGTTAGTGTGATACTATAACATATGATGTTTTTTTTATTAATATTACTTCTGCATTCATGGTTATGTTACATTGTCCTGTATAGAAACACATAAAAAATGACACAACCTAGATTAAATCTGGGATCCCCACAAAGTAATTTACATTGGTTAGTGTTTCTCTTTGGTTTAAACACTCGGCTGCCAACAGGACTTGCTCAGACTTGCCTCTCCTCAAGAGGAGGGTGAATCACACAGATGATGACATCACCAAAAAAAAGTTGAAGTTCACAGTAAGAAAATAATAATATAATATAAAAGCTCCTCAAATGGTACATAAACGACGAGAAAATATTGCACGTGCTGAAGCAAAAGAGGAATTTTTGGGGAGTATAGTATTCTATTGGAGTACATATGTAACACACACACATATACACACACTTCTGAATCTCCTTACTGCACTTTACCATCTTGCAGCAGCAAGGTTTCCCCGTGTTATTCTTTATCAGAGGGCCACAGGCCTCCTCTCTCGCTATTTATTTCTCCTCATACCGAGCTGGACAGGGAGGAGGAGAGAGGGAGGAGAGTTTAGCGCAAGAAAAGGCAAAGATATATGTTTAACAGACGGACAGGATGAAATGGGATAAAAACACAGGGAGAAGAGAAAACATAAGGCTCGTTGGATGCCTCTCCAAATGCACGAGAGATGAGAGGAGGAATAGGACAGCAGCAGAATGAAGAAGGCAGAGTAGAAGGAGGGGAAAGAAAGGAGAATTCAACTGGCTTGCATCCTTTCCTGATGTTCTTCCAGGAGAAGCCTTTTATTCTGGATCTTGTGTTTCTCCTCCATTTTTTTCACTTTCTCATTTTCCTTCTTTTTTTTACAGTCTGGAAAACTAGGTTGGATTTCAAGTAGTGGTTCAGGTGGTCTGTGAAAAAAAATGCAAAATATGAAAAAGAAAAAAAGAAAAGACGGAGAAGTAAGAGAGGCATCTTTAGAGTAAGATAGGCTATCTAGAAGACAAATATGTTCTGAGAAACAGTCCGATATCAGCCAAGAAACTGCCTGGGAATATAATCAAGGCTGGATTAGTGCGTAGCCCAGGTGTTCTTACAGTAAATATCTATGACATTTTTTATCGCATGCTGCTCTGAACCATGATACATTGCAACACTGGTTCAAACTTTAACCAGTTCGTAGAGCTTCTACATTAGCTGTTTAAAACTATAGACAGTATAAATATGGATATTGTATCCGTCCCTCATGGGTTTTTGAGGAGCCATTGTGACGCTCAGAATGTGGTGGCTCTGGCCGCTGCCATTTTGCCTGTCTCTGCTACTTCTGGGGTAATCTAAAAGTCGGGGTGCTCAAACAAGTCTGTCAATCAAAGCAGCCGTGCTGTTAATTATGCATGACTTTAAGCCTTAATATAATAAGACATTTTCTGTACCAGGCTGTATATTTCTGGTGTGAAGTTTGACATTTTAACATGGGGGCTTATGGAGATTGACTCGTTCTGTATCCAGCCTCAAGTGGCCGTTTGAGGAACTGCAGTTTTTGGCACTTCGGCATTGGATTCACTTCACAGCCATAGAGGTTGCCGCTTGTTTAAAACACTACAAACACTTTGCATTTCCGCAACCACCATTTATTTTAAATGAAATGATGAACAATGTAGTCATTAAAGTAAGAATGAATGACTGCTATTTCAGGAAGTTCTTTTGAATAACAGTCCTAATGGCAAGTAAATTATCAACATGTACACATTATACAAAGAAATATCTACACCGTTACACAGTATCTCAAAAAATATCTCATTTGTGCAGCACAACCTTTGTTAATGACACATTTGGTTATATTTATGCAAGCTCTTTGACAACCCACCTGTGATTTTTGTTTTTTTTCTTACAGCTGATCCTGAGGGGCAATTCAAAAATGTGTTTTTCTCTTTTTCACTATCTATGGTGTCAGGCATAGTTCAGATGGTGGCTTATTTTTTGTGTCAGCGCTGCAGAACAGGCAACATGCAGTGCAAAGAGAGCAAAGGCCTCAAGAAAACCTTTCAGTGCGCTCGCTACACCCTGCTTCAGCTCAGGACGGATGAGAGGGAAAGAGGCGTAAAAGCAACAGTGAAGGGAGTCACCGTTATTATGCAGAAACATTACCTCTCGCTAAACTGAATCGCTCGCATCAACAGCCTTTACCGACTTGACACTTTTCAAATCACACATAAAGGATTTGATAGGAATGTGAAAAGGATTTCCTCTTGCTCTTTCTATAGTCCCCTCTCCCCATTTTAGATCTGAAATGTCACATCCGCAGCTATTAGCCAAACTTCGTACTGCCGAGCTCTGAAAAGGCACTCAGCCTACAATTTATGCCCCTCATTAGCGTGAGACGAGACAGTGAACAAGTCCTTTTGAGATTTCTCTGAACGCCGGCTCCTCATCACAAGGCTGTGGCCTGAATGACGCGTGGAGCGACGGCGCTCCCCTCCACGCCAAGGGCAGGCTGATTGCCAAGGCTTCACTCAAAGGTCATGCAATTAAGCTTTGTTCCCGCTTCAATAAGGATTTGACTGACTGACTGTGCTCCTCCGTTTGAACAGATGTGATTTTTGGCCTCGAGCAAGCTAAAACCCTGCCCTCTGTTCATGTTCACTATCATGTATTCAAAGAAATTACTCAGAGAGAAGGAGCATTAAGAAAAAAGGCAGAAATAATCCATCCAATGTAAATATCAATATTAAGGACTGCGATGGTTTAGAGGTTAAGTAAACTGGACTCTGAGCCAGAGGCTTCTTGTCTGGTCAGGGGAAATCTCCCTGACTGTCCTTGGGCAAGGCATTTAACCTCTAAACTGCTTTACAGAATCTATGTCAAAGAGGGTAAACGTGCTGGGTAGCCTGCACATGCTAAATCATGTAACAGCATTAATATTAATCAAAACATTGCACTTACATCGGATATCATTTCTTCAATTAGAAGAAGGTATGAAAATCATGAAAGAAAAGAACCCACAATCTAATTTAATACAAAAATTCAAGCTTTTTATACAAGGCATGCAGCCCCCCCAAACCGCTCAAGTGTATCTGCTCAGTCGAGTCTGTGCTTGTACTCTCCATCTCCCAGGTGTGAATGTGTGTAAAAATCATGAATATGAGGCAAGACGTTTCTGAGAGGAAAAACAGAGAGAGTGTGTGTGTGTGTGCAAGAGACATGCTCAAAATCTTCCCTAAATAAATAAAGGTTAAAAAATTGGGTCACTGACAAGAAAGAGTGACAGAGACTTAAGAGGCAGGAGCAATAAGCCAATTTCCCCCCGCAGAGTCCGATGCAAATATCATTCTTCATATGGCGAGCTCAGGCAGACGATCTGG
The DNA here is from genome assembly GCA_028641955.1 of Protonibea diacanthus. NCBI lineage: Eukaryota > Metazoa > Chordata > Actinopteri > Sciaenidae > Protonibea > Protonibea diacanthus. The sequence goes on from CM053990.1 coordinate 16,672,814, forward strand.
TAAAATGGCAAGCAGAGGCTGGGGGGAGATGTGACCTACTTTTGGAGATGTGTGGCTGAAAAACAACCAAAACAACTACATGATTAATGCTGCTTTGCATGTCTGAATCTCCCGCAACTCCAGTAAGGTTGTCATGCTTTTTAGCAGCAGAGATTGCTAATAGGGGAATAACAAAGTTGATGAAATGGAGGCCAAACTAGTAGCAGCTTGCTTTGAAGCTCAGCAGATTTACCTAAAGTAAAGCCTTCATCAACAAACACCGAGTATCGAATGTCTAAATACTGTCCGAAAGATCTGTAGCTTGTTTCATCCAACATGGAGCGTCAGATTGGGTGGTACGTGTCGCAAGGAACAAAATTTTGTCCGTTCATTTTTATATACTTTTCTGTGACTTTTCTTGAATTGCTCAGATGCTGAACTCCACCCATGTGGTGCTGTGCGAAGGCCAAAATAAACACTATGACTTGTGAATAGGAGTTGGTCTGCAGAGTCTTATAATAACACTTCTTCTCAGCTGGCCTCATATTAACGCCCACTCTAACGCTAAGAGGCTCTGAGTCATTTTAAGTAACAACCACTCATCAAAAGATCTTTTGATTTTCAAAAAAAAAAAAAAAAAGATGGTCATCAATCTGCGATGTTCAGTTTGTTCCAGGAGTTCTTTTATTCTCAATCGCGCAGCGCTTCACTGTTTTTTGTCCGTCAAACTGTCTCATCTGCTTCTACCGTTAGTGATTCAGTACAATCACAGAAATTACTTTTCATAACGCTCGCCGCAGAAATTGCACATGAACATTTTGTTTTCTATATGCGAGAGTTTTTCTTCTACTCAAGAAAAAGTGAGAGACACAACACGTCTCGTGGACAGGCTGCATGCTGGAGTATTGATGCTTTTCTCAGTTTCATTGTTGAATGTCAGTTAAGCATGGGGGGGTGTAGAACGAGGCCTCCGCTCCTTGATCCTGAGGAACTGATATCAATTTCATATCAACATTTTGATAATCAGATGGAGCTGAATCATTCAAAGGGTCATTTATCATTATTACTTATAATAAAACGACAGGAAATTGGAGGGTAAAAGCCTTGAGAGAAAACAGAAAACATCAAACACAGCCACTTTTAATTCTACGTAATTTCTGCGTTGAGTGTTGTTAGACATCGAGACTCGCATATCCACTGTGGGTGTAGTTTTGCTACTCTGACTCGAAAAGACACATTTTCTGACCTCCTTTACCACCAGCAATATATATAAATTAGTGGACAGAGCTTCCGATTCTGAAAAGGGAAGCTAATGCGTAAGTGCCTGAAACCTACATTATTTATCATGGCGAGCAGCGGGCGACAATACTTCCTCCAAAAAGGTAATTTATTACCTTGGTGAACAGTTTCCTGGTGATTTTTATGGTCTCAATCTCTAGTTTCAATCATCTTCTTCCAAGCTGCATGATGTTTATTTTGTAAATTATGCTCCCACTTAGAGTAGAATGAACGATGAAGCAATCGTATGCTTTAGGGCGTGGTTACCTTGCAAAATCATTACCAGTCCATCGAGCGTAACACACAGGGCTCACAAAACTTAGATCAAATATGAATGAAGATTCTGTCACTGCATCTTTCTCACCTCAGAAACAAATCCACACAGTCCATATATGATAATCTCTGGCTACAAAAAGCTAAATACGCTGACGGCCATAACGGCAAACTCAAGGCTTCAGAAGAGTTGTCCACAAAGCAATGGTGACTCCGTGGTCAGTTTACACTTGGTGGTTTGGATGAGGCTGGTTTTAGACTCAAGTCAGGAGTTTGTTAAACAGCAGTTTAAAAGATGACTCTGGACACCTTGAAAACTCTGTTGTAGCTCTAACACAATGACAATTACCTCTCATCATCGCAGAGAGGGGAGAACCGTGCAGGTAATAGCAGGGTAACAGAGTGAACTTTCATTAAAACGATGGAGTTGCACAATGTTTTAATACTTCCCGCTACCCCGCTGTGCTTGACACTGTGGTGATGATGATGGTTGTTCACCGCAGTGTATTTGTGTCTAAGTATGCGTCTGTGTTTGTGCAGGGCAGCAGAGGTAGTGCAGAGCCGGCTGCTGAAGTCTGATTTACACATAGTCTTTCAAAGAAACAGAAACCTGAGCATCAATTAGGAACTCTGCGCTAACGTCAGGGAAGCGATAATGATGACACACATCTTGAACAACACAGATGCTGAAACCTGCACAGGTTAGACGTCAGAGCGACAACTTTCAGTACAGTACAGCAAAGAAGTATAGAATGAGATAGTCGTTTTGGTGTGATAAGTAATACACCAGCTGTGCTTCTTATTCTAAGTTTCTCACAGCTTCCTTATCTCGTGCTCTCTCTCTCGTTCATTTCAACAACGCCCATAACATTCTTTCTTTTTTTCCATGCCATCATGTACTCATTTGCTAGCTTCATTCATCACTCTGTAGATTTCACCATCAAACCGCAGGCAGGTACAGTATGGAGCCCTCTGATGTGCTGCCATGAAGCCATCACACATGCCTGGAAGTGGAAATATGGGCAACTTTACCCATGAAAGACAAACGCAAACACACTGGAAACAAACAGACACACGAAGAAGATAAATGATACATGGAAAAACAAAACAAATGCTCAATATTCACTTCCCTCTCCAGACAAAGTACACACCATCTGATTATTGTTTATATTTTCCCAAGAAGTTCTCCGGCCAACGCTGTTAGTTTATGTGTCGAGCGCAAACATTAGCGCTCAGTACAAAATTGTTTTACCACAGAGGCCAACTCTGAAATAGCCCTCTATCAACGTAGAACTACTCTCATTGGGTTTCTTAGTTTGAAGCAGTTGAATTAAAACCATACAAACCATGACTGTCCAAGAAGAGATTACTAAAACGCCTCACAGACTAATTTTTTATCATTAGGGACTCTCATGTCTGGAGAGCACTTTACCAAATCGACAAGCATGAATAGTCGAAAGTAAACAGCTAGTCTTCAACAGGTGGTACAGTACTTCACATGAGGATAAATGATATGATGTGGGGTGTTTTGATCCAGTTTAAATCTTGATGAAAGAGATTTTGTCAAATCGGCTCTGAGAAATGATGGTAAAACCAATATTGAAGAACAATGTCACGTAACATTTATCATTTCCTCCACCTGTCATCATCCATTCCTCCATCTATGCACTTTTCTGTCCTTCTCCCATCCTTTTATCAATGCACCCATCACTCCATCTCCTTATTTCTTTAATTCCCCATCCATCTCTTCACCTCTATACCCCTCCACTGTATTGCTCCTCGTCCCCCTTCTTCACCTTTCCATCCATCATTCCCATCTCACTCTGTCAACCTAAGCCATCTTTTCAGCATCCACACTTCCTAATCCATCCTTATTTCCTTTGCCCTCTTAGCAGTGAGTGTAAACTATGGGGTTTTTTTTTATATATTTAAGCACCTGGTAGTTGAGCAACAGGAGCAATACTAACATTTTAATACAATGCCTAGAGGCTGTGTAGGCTTGTGTATGTGCGTGTGTGTGTGCATATGTTTATTTGCACTTATCTCCCGGCTGGTATGTGTCGACATGCAAAGCTCTCTATCATCCAACTAGGCTCTCCATTCATGGGGCCTGGCACACAAAGTGAGAGAGGCAGAGTGTGTAAGTGTGTGTGTGTGTGTGTGTGTGTGTGTGTCTGAGAGAGAGAGAGAAACTGTAACATCAACTCTGTGCATTCCTGTAGCTGTTTGCATCTGGTTGCCATGGAGTTTCACAGCTGTTTCTACCAGAACCTAATGAGCTACAGCAGCTGCTAGACTGCACACACACACACATGCATACATACATACATACATACATATGCTTGTATATGTACACATGATAACTTAACCATTAATACACGTCCAACAGTATTCCAGGGGACTAGAACTCATAACGCCTTGCATGGATGTTGGCACCTTGACGAGTTAACACAATAAAGGCCATCACCACTTTGACAGTGATCCAGCTATAACATCTGCACATCTGGATGCAGCTGCCTCGGACTCTGAACTTAGCATACAAGAAAACACTTCAGACTGGTTCACAGAGCTTGTCAATACCCCGAGGAAATTTTCCGATGTCCTAATTTGATTGCGATATTACCTCCGCAAAGTGCGAGCAATAAGAAAAAAAAAAAAAAACAAGAAAAGCTTGCTTTGTTTTCCATCAGTTGGCTGCTGTTTTGAATTTTAGCAGTGCATTCTGGACTTTCAAAACACTCCTCCATGAGTTTTCCTTGGCTTTCTTTTTGTAAAAACTTCTGCACTTTGTACAAATTATTAATAATTACAGACGAGTTCTTATGATTACTGATATCCACTGGTATATTCCACTGTTAAAACTATACACAATGAACAGACAACTGCCATCTTTGCAAGATGAGGTACAACTTTTACTGACAATTCTGGTGCCCACAAATAAAACTTGTCTAACTGGCTGACAAGTGTCTCAAAAGGCGTTCTGATATCAACAATAAACAACAAAACATATGGTTATTTTCTTATATGGACTTCTTATAATGTTTTATCACTTGAGCACTGGGCTAGATTTACGGATAATGAGTCGACTTTTATCTGTTTATCATTTCAACTCAGCCAAAGCTGCATGAACTCTACATGTGCGTTACAGATACATGTACAGTAACTCCCACTGAATACCAACGCAAAATGCGTGCTCTGGTTCACTTTTACACACCCTGGTACTGCGGCTAACACCTCTCCAGCACACTGCCACTGTCAGATTGTTATGGTTACAGTTGCATATGCACACACTGCATGAACACTTGACATGCATCTTCGCACACATACACAAACAATAAACACACTGCTATGTATGCTCTTGTAATAGAGAGAGTTTCACACCTGCTAAGCCATTATCTTTTTTGGCAACCCCTATCAATACCACTTCCTTCCTCCCATGGTGCACTGAGAGTGGCTTTCGCTCCTGATATCACTTGTTGTTCGACAACTCCTTCTATGCTGTGGAACCTCAAACAGTATAGCCTTCCTCCCTTATGAAATTACTTTTGACTCGGTTCAAAGTTGTGAAATATCTGATCAGACCTCATCATGCCTCCAAAAAAGCGCAGTGACATGTAAGTAGTTGGGCGTCAGCTTGGAATTTATCTCACAATAAACACATTTTAAAAGCTTTCCCCAAAAATGTGGTGAAACCACAAAAATCACTTGGTTCACCCATGCACCATATTGCATCATCTATGACCGTCCTCTCATTAATATCTGACTCAAAGCACATTAAATATACTTTTGATCAGATATGGAGACTGCTGGTTGTGCAGACAACAGTGCATATCTCATACTCACAATAATGACGGCCCAAGAACACAGTGATGCTCATGAAAAATGCTACACAATATACAGAAAAACATGAAAGTTTTCAAATTACAAAAAGAAAAAAAAAACGCAGGCAGAAAGCACGACAAGGCCAGTTGCTGTTATTTTCAAAAGATCTGTATCTGTATTGATTTTCTGCAGCTGTGCTGTCACAATCCAGTGTGGTATGTAAAAAAAAAACGTATCCTCACAAATCATGAACAAACACACACTACAGGCATTGTCACATAGATGGACTGGACTGTCTGGATCATCAGAAAGAAAAAGAAAACGATTCACATGAAACACAAATTAATTTGAATACAGGCATCACCTACCCGAGTGTGGGTTAAAAAATTAAAATACCATAAGTCTGGAAGAAACCCTCAGAGTGCAAAGTGTGTGTGTGTGTGTGTGTGTGTGTGTGTATTCAGGTTTTGGTCTCAACACGTGTCAAGCACCCTCTAATAAGTGTGTGCGCGTGTGTCTTCTAACCATGTTGCAAGTGTCACGCAATCTTCTGGTCTGGGGGATTTCTCTGAAGAAGGTGAGCTCTGCTTTTGTCAGAAGAAATGAGGCCAAGAGCTGCTTAGAAAGGTCTTCACTCTGACTTGTGACTCACACATTACATTACATTACAGTGCATTTTCTTAGACACAGGGTGCAGGAAAGCACAAATGCACAGTTTTTTGTTTTTTTTTACATGTTCTCGAATGCTGCCCATAACCATAATCACGAGACCAAAGTCATAACGACTTCCTGTTTGTCTACAAAATTTTAAAAATCCTCACTCTCTGCCCTCGTCTAAACTGAAATATAAACAGCTATATATATATAAAAAAGGAAGCATTTCACTGTGTCCTCCTTCCTTCCTCCAAGTTAAGCTCCCTAAACCACTTCTAAGAAAAGTCAAAGCTGGAGCGAAAGACTCGCAAAGGCGCAAATAGAGACGGCTCATTTTTAGAAAAGAGCTACATTGTCATTACAAGTCCACAGTGTTTACCATTCGCCACACCTCCCTTGCCGAGGGTGAGTATCATTCCATAAACTTGTCCACATTGTGAGCCACTGTTCAATTTTCTTCCCAGTAGGCATGCACTGATGAGGATTTGTCACTGCCTAAAAATATCACCCTTTTTGGACTTTTTGTTCGATCGTTTCAGAAAGCACTTTGTTTCAGTGATGTCCGACTTACACCGTCATCACACAACATTTATGTCCAATTCTCAAACACTTACCAGGAACTCTTCAAACACAGCCAATGTACTCCATCCCAAGTACCAAATTTACACTGGCATTTGTAGTAAACTACAAAATACGCTATGCATTTCAATGAAACCTGTCTGTTAACAGGCATAATGGATTGATGGATGCGTGTGGGAAAAAATACATTACCCAGTCCAGCAGCAAAGTTTTCAGTTCATTTCTGACATGGCACTGATAAGCATCATCTGCTAACAGGCTTTTTTTTCCCACCAGTGAAACTCGCGGACCTGTATTCTCGCTTATTATCTAATTCAAAACCAGATGCCGCATGTAAATGTGACATCTGGTGTTGGTAGTTGTTTCTCTGATCTATACTAGCCTGATTTATCCACGAAGCTTCGATATGAAGAAAGCTTCTACATCCTTTTAATTAGCCAGGTCAAAAAAGAAAACAGTGTACATCATGCTTACTGCTTCAAAAAAAAAAAAAAAAAGCTGAGACTATCCACTCTTCACTCCCACTCCACTCCACTCTCAGCTGCTGTGGTTAGCTCTCTGCAGAGTGTCTGTTTTCTGTTTGTGTCATGGCTGCTGCACATTGTCTTTAAAGTTAAAAAAAAAAAAAAAGAGAGCTGGCAGTTTGGACAAAACAGAGCGCTGCAGATACTCGGCAGGTGAGCTCCTCTCCGCAAAGCGTCGTTGAGTCCGTAACAAGTGAAAATGAGGAACGTGCCACTAAGTAATTTGTGTTAAAGGCTAATGACCTTTGACCTGTAAAGCGTACAACAAGTTGCCACAGGAGACTGAGAGCAATTACTAACACTTCAAGTTGAAGTGCTGACATGCAACCTGTTGTCGCGATAATATAAACGCAAACGAAGAGTTGGCCTTTAGAAACATGAGAAATAACCTACAAATGGATTAAGAACTCTAACTAACATGAAGTCAAAGAGTTTCCTGGCTCAGTCGACTAAAGGTTTAACTATGCTTCAAATGAACTAGGTCATACAACGCGTTACCTACCACGTCCTAAAGGGAAAAAGTGTTTATACCTGTTCCGGATGGCCACACTTGAAGTCCCACTGCCTCTCTGATCTCTTTCCAAGACCTCTGTGTCTTTAGAATGTTTGCAGTCTGGACGAAATGAATCAAAATGATTATGAAAATAGCTAAGGGTGCACAGTTTGGGATGGTTTTGGAGTCTGTCCTCAAAGGGACTCATGTTCCTGCACATTTGATCCCACATGTTCCTTGTTTGAAGCCTGCATACTATGAAATAATTGAACTAACTAAACTAAGCTGCTGTACCAGTATCCAATCACAAGACAGTTAATGCATTTATGATGGGTTTCCAGGAGGTTTCGGGAGATTTGCCTACAAGGTAAATGTACTGCAGATGAACTCGACTCGATTTAGATTAAGAAAATCAGACTGTGGGATTCTCGTCATTCAGCCATGCACAATGATACAGTAGAGGAAAATGTCATTTCGTTTTGCGGCTAAGGTGCAAAAATAGCATCATATGGACAACACATCAATGCAGACAACAGAATCAACAAATAAGGAAAACCTCAGGAAGTGTAAGTAGCTAAAAACTTGGATCTGAGCGCAGCATGATCTGTCAGTAACTCTCCAGCGGACCGGAGACAAATGCTTGCGCACTTTTCATGCTCGACAAGTTAAGCTTTTCTGACATTAGTTGAGATGCACTTGTAACATTCTTGACTTGACAAAATTTTGCACTGAACCCATGTCAGGTGTCACCCGCCCTTTTCTCTTTGTTCAACCTTTCCTGTCAGTCACAGCTACTGAGAAAAAAAAAAAAACAGAAAGATTACTGCAAAACATCATCCTTTACAAAATAGTAGTGTGCCCCGGAGAAAGGCGAGGAGGCAGCGTTATGAAAGGGAACGTGGCCCCTGGCTCTTCAGCTGAGGCCCGGGTCAAAGCAGAGAGCTACAGTAGTAATTACTGAGAGACTGATTGCTGACAGGACCTTCCAACAGCCTGTGGTTAACTGGATGGAGCTGAGGGGGAGGAAGCTTCAAATGCACAGGCATGACAGCTGCTCTGCTGATGACTTGTACTTCGGGGTGGTTCGGGGGCATGCATGTTTTTTTTTTTTTTTGCTCTGTTCGTTCTCCTTTCACAAAATACAAAAAAGAAACATTTGTGCTCTTCAACTTCAGATGAGTTTTGACGTTTATTTCCATGTGAAGGATGTGGAGAAATTACAACAGATGTGAGACCAAATTACCCTCTAAAATCGTATTAATTCATGTTTTAAAAGATTTTTTGTTTTAAGTGCTTCGTGGAACATCTTCAGGATTTCAGAAGTGCCATCAGAGGCTTTTACCGCCTCTCCTTTATTCAAAAAATCACCCCTGATCATTTTTAAGAGAAGAGGTAATTTGTTCCAAATGGCAGATAGTTATTTTTGAATTGAAACTCTTCAAACAGCAAGAGACGAGCTCTCCTTAAACAGATTTGAACCCACTTCACTGACAGAGTGGGAGGAATGTGTGATTGTGGCAGGCAAAGCATTGCCACAACTGGTAGAGTGCACCATTTTCCAACTGGTTTATGCCAGTTTCTTCCTCAGGGTGGTCATTTGAGAGCCCTTGGGATTGTTCATCATGACCATATGGATGTTCCAACCTGGTATTTTAGCCAACCAATCTGTGCCATCCATGCGCCTGGTTGATTTAGCTGTGGTGACAGAGATGGCTGTATTTACATTGGACAGAAATGTTTGCTCCAGTTAAGCGCTGATATACAGCTGCAGTGTGGGTCACAGTTTGCACAATCTTAAATCTAGGTAGGACGCTGGTGTAAAGCTTGGCACTGGTGCCATAAATGTCTCTATTCATTTAATTTGCCTTTTGAATAACTGTTCACGCTTTGACAACACAATGATCTTGTTTTTGCATGTGTTGTGGTATGCAGGCTTTTCTAGTCTGTTACAAATCTTCGGTATTACAGTAATCAGCTCTGCACAAGAAACGACCCAGTAGCAACTCTGCCATCTGAGCTTGTCCAAAAACCATACACAGCCCTGACTTTTGGATGCTAATCTGGTTTAGATTAGCCACTGGATCATAAAAGCTGTAGATCATGCCAGTGTTCAGCAACCCCAACAACCAGACCGAATGTTGGAATCTGACCACGTATGACAATTCAGCAAAGCCACAACAAATAACAGACAGACAGTGAAATGGAGCAAAACTGTGAGCTTGTAATGGCCAAACAGAGACTGTGTTTCATTAAACACATTTTTGTGTACTGTACATGCCTGAGGGAATGAACCAAACTGCCACACTGACTTACCTCAGATGGTTTCTTGTGCTGGTGGCGGACCCATGTGCTGCTGGTGCCTGTATTCTTGGATGACCTGGACCACGAAGTCACCTGACCTGTGGGAATAAAAGAAAAAGACAGCGATTGTCGGTGTAATTATTTTTTAGTCTACAAGTGTTTGTTGACCACAAAGAGAGAGAGAGAGCTTGACCCTTGTCTGACAAATTAGCCTATTCTGGCCTTCTTTTCTCGAGCATGAGACGCAGCTGTAAAGTGTTTCAAACTCTTCAATCATGTGGAGGAGAACATCTGACAAAGTTAATCTGTCTTTGATTTGTCAAGAATGCGAATTCATGAGCGTGAATGCTGATTTAAATTGGGGAAAAAATGAAGAACAGGTCTTTGGCTGAACATCAGACTTTATGTACACAGCATGTGTTCAAGTTCACTCCAAAGAAACTTTATTGTCCCACTGGAGAAATTTGTTTTGCAGAGGGTTTACAATACAAATACAATAAAAAAAAAAAAAAAAAAAAACATCAACATCATCATCTGTAACATCAGCCATTATGAATCAGCGGGGTAACAGTTACTTACTCAAGAGCAAAAAGCTGCTCATCAATGTAAAAAAAGTTTTTAAATGAGCATGTGATAGGAGTTCAAGACCTCCGTAATTCACACTGATGATGGCAATTTAAACACTGTGGAGAAGCACTAAAAGAAAGCAGCCAAACGAAAACCTTCCCGATGACTTTTCCGATGCCCGTAGCAGCATTACTGCATTCTGACTCAGGCCTTTAATTGAAGCAGACTGATGATGATCTATTAAGAGGTTTAATAAGTAATGACAGTATAAATAGCATCTTGTTAAGCAGTTAGTCCACTGTGGTCCTTTACAACCTCATTAATACACAACTTAATGGCAATTAACCAGACACCGGAGCCAATATCCCACCCACCGCTTCAATCAGCAGCCTTTCCATCTGCCCTGTTTGTGTTTTCCTGTGTGCCCATGTATGTCAACAAAGGTGTGTGTGCACGTGTGTGTTTAATTTTATTTATGTTGTTTTTGTAATCGCCAAACTGCTGCAACATATATAGCCGAAAGCTCATTTTTATCTGTTTGACGTGAAGGCTGTCATTAAAAATTGCATCACATTGCCAATTAAATGACATCACACTGTCATAATGGGAGACACAAATTTGCCAATACTGTGTAATATAGCACAATGTGACAGTGACTGTGTGTGTGTGTGCGTGTTGCCTCCTACTCAACATATTTCCCTTGCCACCACAGCATTACTGCCACCGTGCTAATTTTACTTGTGACGTCTGAACAACTAACACTGCCGAGGGCAGAACTGCTGTCAGGCTTGTCTTCAAAATCACTGACTCCCTCTCTCCACACACACACACACAATTGAGACATGGACATATACTCCACATACAGCTGCCAACACACCCATGTATTTGCCACATGTGCGTGCCCAAAGTCACATACTGTATACCCTCACACACACTTTAATTACACTGAGGTGATCCCTGGTTTTACATGCTCACTATTACAGTGCACAGACACACAAACACACTTTCAGTGCCACAGCACGTCAGGAAATATGGTGTGAAGTGACAGACATTCAAATTAATCCTCCACTCAGCTGCTCTGAGTGATGGTGTCAAAGTGTACCACCTAACAGACTGTGGTGGGACACAATGTGTGCTTGCGCTTCTGTGTGGGAGACCCTGTCTTTAACCTTTAAAAGTAAAGGGCAAAGAGACTCTACACACACTATGCTGGTTTGTCTTTTCATTAGTCACAGATTTGTATTTGTTTGCAGGAGTGTGGTTATGTGCACGTGTGTGTGGTAGGTATACACATATTCAGTGGGATTGCATGCTAATCTGCTGGACATATTTGAATGTATTCATGCATCTGAACAACATGAGTGTGTGTGTGTGTGTGTGTGTGTGTGTGTGTCTGTGTGTGTGTATGCAGTTTACATCCGCACGCCTCACATGAGGCAGCTGCAGCACTCCATCATTGCGGCCAGATAACCAAACGGGCTGCAGCGCAGTTGGAGGTTACCATCATGGCCGTGTGTTAATTAAAAGCCCCGCTTGGTGCAAGGCAGCCAAAATTATCATGGGCATCCTTCAATTAGAAACCTGATAACCTCCAGTCAACAGATGCAGCTGGAGCCCACGCTGCACTGGCCAGGGGAAGCTAACGGCTAACAGCTAATTATAAAGCAGACAGCATGGCCTTCAGCATGTGGCTCAGTCAGGTCTCACAAACAGCCTGTTAAACCTGCTGTAAAATATTTAATACATGCAGATCTGTGAACACATGACAGTTAAATCTGTAAGGGGTCACTTCCACCTCTGGTGGCCCCCACTGCAGCCAATCAGTTTTTCATGTTTGTATTACTACATTACCAAGAATACATCTCCACAGATCTAAAAGTTAAATTAGCTAAAACGTTATTTTTTTTAATGAAAAGGGTTACGGCATTTTCCTCCATGACAGCCTTCAGCTTTATTTTTAGAATTTCTTATTCATTTCCAAAAGTGCCTGAAAATTAAAATAAAAAATTCCCATTTCTATTATTTTCTATTATTGAAGAACCGTCGTTCTTCATATTGAATTTTATATTATACTGTAACAGGAAATTTGATTTCACATTAAAGCAAAAAAAACTTTATTATTATACTGAAGTACACAAAAAATGTGCCAAAAGCTTTCATTATTATTATTAGGTTGTACATTTATAAAAAGTCTGAATTTATGCTTTGTAAGGTCTGTCAGCAAGACAACATGCGACTTTTAAAATGCTGTTTTCTGGAATAGTGATCACTCACAAGTTCAAAGTAACGTAAAACAAAACAGCCAAAATGAAGTAACGGACACATATCTTCAAATACTTACCAAGTAGTCCGACTTCTGTTCTTACTTTTTCTCCAGACAACCTCTTTTTGTGCAAGGTCTCTAAATAAACAGATGAAGTAGTAAATGAAGTAGTATCATATAGCTCTGGGTTAAAAAATAAACTCTCTGAAGTTCAGCTCTGTCTTCCAGAGCTCCTTGGTGCTTAGCATCTGTCTATTAGTGAGCAGCAGCTCCATTCCTGTGCTCAGCCTTCGCCACACAACAAAGCCGTGATAGCCACAAACTTTCCTCTTAAACTGAATATACTGAGTATTTGTGTCACTCACGTTGTCCAATTCGTGTCATCTGCAAATTCTAATTTTTGCATTAGTTTGTATGTAATAATGCCATATGAACACACCGTTGGGCAGCGACCTTGTTTAGGAACCTAGTGGCCTGAGGGTAAAAGCTCTTCCTGAGCCTCTACGTGCTGACCTGGTGTATCCGGGACCTTCTTTTCACCCACAGCAGTAAGAAAATGCCATTCTCTGGGTGGTCTGGATTAATGTTAATGATTCTCATAGCCTTATTCTTGCAGTGCCTGGCGTAAAGAATAGAGCACCGCCTATTGTACATTCAGCTAAGCAACCATTGCTTGCAGAGCCTTGCGGCCGCATTCAGTCCTCTTTCCATACCAGGCAGTGATGTTCTCAGTCGGGACGATGTTGATGGTGCAGGAGCACGAATTCCTCAGTATTAGATGGGATACCTGGAATTTCACCAGGAGTCCGAGGTGAAACGGTCTCTGCCTCGCCTTTCTCACCACAAAGTCAGGTACCTGAAACTGTCTATCCACTCCTCCGAGGACCCACTGATATGAAGGAGGGTGTATCGTCCATTAAGGAGGGTGTAGTTCCTTTCCTGTTTCTACTGTCATCTACGTAGGAGGTTGTTGTCTTGACACCAATGGGTCATGTCCTCCATCTTTCCATTGTTCATTGCCCACCACAGCTGTGTCATCAACAAACTTGATGTTGGTGCTGTTGTGGAAAGTATATTTGTACTCAACGGCTTGTTTTATATTCCACTAGTGCATCTAATCTTCTGTCTATGCTGGCCTGACAGTGTAAGGCGAATGACCAAACAAATATATTTGCTTGTTATTGCAAAATGCATGCCGCAAAATGCCAAGAATTAGTCATGCTGAGCTCCCAGAAACCAAGAAGAATGACATTTAAAATTAAATTAAAACTGCTAGCTGTCCTAAATGACTAAATCTTCCTATTTTGTAGACAGTCGTCAGCTGTGAGAGCCAAGCACGCTTGTGTAACACTGTACTGCTGTTCAAAGATGTTTATTATCAAATGATTTTCCAGCAGAAGCTGCCAGTGCCGGTAATGTGTTAGACTGGCCAGATGTTCCCATCATCATGCAGTGTATCTCTTCATGGCTGTCTGTCTCATAGACTGTATAAAGACATATACAGCCCATGAGACTGCCTTTATATACAGTCAGGCTTTATATACAGTCCGTGTAGGTGGTTGTTTAAATCTGCGTCATGACTCTAAGTATTAAATGCATCTATCAAACTATGCATCCATCACGAAATAGCCATTGATCAGCAAGCCTATTGCCTATTAACTACATGTTGCATGTGTTTAGCATTACTTCCGAAGCACATTAGGCCAGATTTACGAAGAAAATGGCACACCACAAATGTGAGATGTGGGTTTTATTCAATTTAGGGCCACAATCTGTGTGTATTAAGCTCCTGATTTACTAAGGCAGGAGCTCATTACACAGTCAGCTTCCTGTCCAGACACTTTCTGCAAGTGAGGGAGAGCTAAGCTCAGGCGCAGATCAGCTGTGGGATTTTGTCTGAGATCACCAAGCTCAGAAAATAATATGATGTAGTGCGACCTTCCAAAACATTTATTTCACCCAAGTGAGACTCCACCTTAGTAAAAATAAAAAAAACTATTGCTCATAAAATGATATTATTAGAAACATCACTAATGATATAAGAAGAGTCAAACAAGTGAAGAGATCCAACCAGAAGGTCCAGCTGCTGATGTCTCGCAGGAATAATTGAGGTAAATGCAGCGAGACACACATTGTGAACGACTTCTCAAAAGAAAGTGCAGCTGCAGCCAAATTCAAGTTTAATGAACAGAAACATTAATTCCCTGCCTCCTGTTTGTTTGGTACAAATATCAGATATAATGTACATTCATGGTTCTATTATCTACTAAATAATATATACTATTTCCATCACAATCTTTGGCTCGTGTAGACCTCATCCTCATCTTAACCTGATCTTTCATGGGCAAAGAATTTAAAATTGCACGCTTACTGACTGCTTGGGCTACCAATCGTATTCCTGTTGTAGCTGTGTTTAAAAAAGGGGAAGTCTTAATGAGCTGAGGAGGGACGACAGTGAGACAGGAAGAAAGTCTATATGGAGAGTGAATATGAGAAATACCCTGCGGGAGTTGACTAAAACCAGGCAGCTCATCGTATAACAGCAGCACAGGAACTCACTTTTCTGACACTTTCAGGTTTCTTGCTTCTCTCTCTCTCACACACACACACTGACACACACACAGGCAGACATATACATATACACACATGCACGTGCACACTCCCTCCCTATCCTTCCCCAAATCTCTCTCTCCAACTTACTGTCGGTGGTGTCGGAGTCGTTGCTGCTCGTGGAGTATTTTCTCCTCTTCTTTTCACTCTCCATCTGTCATGGGGGTGGCAGGCAGGCAGGGAGAGAGGTTGGGAGGGAAAGAGAGAGGGAAGGGGGGGAGGGGGGAGGGAGGGAAGAGAGAGAGAGAGAGAGAGAGAGAAAAAATGACGAGTGAGAAGATGTTCACCATGAAAACACAAGTGTTAATGAAATAATGCGCTGATGGCACCAATCTGTCACAGCCTCCAGCAGGCAGCCTGCCAGAATAAACTGACTCGATCACCGTTACACATTAGCGCTTTGGACTCGCTGGGAACTTCACAATGATACAGTTGTTCTGTTTCTTTGCATACAGTGAGAGTCCTTGTACATGTGGACTGTGAATTCATTCCGCATAAGTGCTGTATTCACTGGGAGCTATTGTGCAAGACCCCTTTTTATGCCTCTTTTTTTAATGCTGTAGGACCTTCGTTCCTCATTAGAGCAAAACCAAACACTTTGCAGCTTTTTGTCTGTGTTTCTTGCTAATAAAGGGCATTAAAAAGAAACATCTATGATAAGAACCAGGAATGCAACAATTATAGATTTTGATGATACTGATGATTCTCTGCTTGTTTGTTTGTTTTGCATGTCTAGTAAAAATTAAACTAGGGCCTTGAGAACATCTCTTATGCAGGTGTTATGCCCTTGAGGGGATTACATCCAGTTTTGGGGAGTGTTAAATTTAGAAATGGTGCAATGCTCATTTTCCTGCTTTGTTTATCTTGTACTGAAGAAAAGCCAACTCTTAACTCACGGCTACTTCTTTTATTTTAAGTGACAATTGAGCCTTTGCAGTTACAAAAAGTCATTCATCCATTTTCCAAACTGCACTTTGTGTGCAACTGCACACCTTGGACAGGTTGGCAGTTCATTACAGGGCTGACACATAGAGACTAACATCCATTCACAATCACATTCACACCCATGGGCAAATTAGAGTAATTAACCTGCATGCCTTTAGACTCTGGTCTTTGGGTTTTTGTTTGAGTTTTCCGCAGCCCCAGGTTACAAAACTATGACCTTTTAAACCATGGTTAATAGTGAAATCTGTTCATGTCTGCATTTCTATATTTAACAACCTCATTTTGTTCATTCGTGCCTCATCTTTCTAATTCTAAGAGCAATAACTGAGGAAACTGTCCAAGCTGGAAACATTCCAGTTTGTTCCAAGAAGGATAAATTATTAGACACGACTGAATCTCAACCCATGAAAATATTAAGCCAACTCAAAAAAGGTACCCCATGAAATAAGTAAGAAATATGAAAGTCAAAAAATCAGAAATTGCTACAGATTTAACCCAACAGCAACAACATTACAGACTTTTTTTAAAACTGAATGGATTCTCTCATCTGAAATGAATGAGCCTCCATTGGGACACAACAGGTGCAGTGGCATCTATGGGGGGAAAATAATTCATTAATTATTTCCACTGAAGTCATATATGCGTTTCTGCTTTTCTAAGACGACAATTGGAAAAGCATAAAGAAAAAAAATACGTCTGGTTGCTTGCTTTTGTGGATTTATGTGAGTCTACATGCTTAAATGAACCCACAATTACGCCCATTTTCCAAGAGTGACAACAAGTGTTGTACAGAGAAAGCAATTTTACTCCAATTCACAAGTAACAACCGTCAACAAAACACTTTAATTGTACTATTGTTGAGTATGAGTCTCACTTCAGAGCTGGAGAGGACAGAGAAAGATGTAAGACAGTGGGAAAAAGCAATGAGGGTAAAGTTTATGTATTCAGCGTATTTAGTGTATTCAGCAGATAGAACCTGGAAGTTTAATTTAATTTTCTGTCCAGAAAGGAACAGAGAGTAGGAGTGAAGAGATGTTTAGACTTAATAAAAACAGGAGATGTTACAGGCAAAGATATTTCCAAGGAAAAGTCAACAGAAGAACATCAGAGGATGACATCAGCGTGCATCAGAGAGAAAAAGGTCAGAAATAATCATGCAGAAACTGCCTTTATAAAAATCTGATTCTTCAGCACGTGTGGAATAAGGTGTTTTTGAAAACATTTATTTATCCAGGAAAAGCTGAACTAGCACCCTTTACATTTTCCAACAACACTCTGCTTCACATTTGAAATGTTAGAAAGTACATTTGGGCGACGAGACTCAAGCTGAAGAGAAAGATAGATGCGGTGGCAGTGGGAGGAATTAGACTGACAGATAAGGGCACAAATAATGCCACTTATTATTTCAAGTGACTGCCTCATCCCATTTTCATTATTTGATACGAACAGATGCAGACAGAGATTAAAACAAATGCTCATAAACGCCGCGGCCGAAGGGCTCATTGAACGGTTTGGTGATGATAATGTGAATCATATGCTACAATCTTCAAAGTCACCAGATCTCCACCTACGGGAGATTTTTGGGAGGTGTTCTTCATCCCCAGAGACTCGATCGGGTCAAGGAGCAGTGAAGTTGATCTGATTCATGGTGGATTAACACTTTATTAAGACATTTTATGTTCATTGTCCTTTAATTTGTCATCTTTGTTGCTTTGCTGTCATCATGTACTAACATGTTAAAGTTAGTAGTCCTGGTGGGCCACTAAAAAAAAAAGATTCAGCAGCACTTTCAGATAAGAACATGAACAGAGGGCTGGAAGCATTGAAAAATATCTGGCAGTCAACTTGTGAAAATGATTTTACATTACGATTCAAGATTAAATAAATCTTATAATCACAAAGTCTGGGATTTATGACAGAACCTTCCATGTCAAAGATTAAAGTGAAAGGAAAAAAGAAAAATACAGATTGTGCAGGCAAAGAAACAGCCTGAAGAAATGTTTAATCTCGTGGACTGGTTGCTCGAGGGTCAAAGGAAGAAAATATATAGAGTACCACTAAGAGGAAAAAATGGAGGGCATGGGTCAAGAGGATCTCAAAGAGAGAAAAATGAAGCAAAAGTAAGAGATAGACAGAGTCAAAAAGTCAAAAGGAGGTTTTAGCGTACTGCTAGAGCGAGGCTGGAGAGCCAAAAGAGGAGGAGGGGGGTTACAACCTTCCGTGTGGGGAACGGAGATTTATGTGGCCGTAAAACTGGGCTATTCCCTCTTATATGGGGCTCTTCCTGTACCCCAGCCACCCCGCCCGCCCTGCACACACTTAACTACTCTGACATTTATGCTGACACAAAAACATGGCACTTCTTTGCTGCCTTTCCCCCTCTTTCTGCTTTTCCTCCCTGCCTCACCCTTCCCCATCACCCCTTCCTTACAATAGCAGGGACACAGGGAGTCTGTGAACTAAGGTTAAGTATACGTTATTGACTTCCACAGCCTCTCACGCTTCTCTCTCCATCTTTTCCACCTCTTCTCATTTGTCTCGCTCTACCCCATCTTCCTGCCTTTGAGAAGAGTGGTTAAGTACATCATTGACTTCCTCTAGCTATGTCTGTCTGACTTCAAATCTGCACGCTTGGATCCATCTCAGGGTTTCCCCTTGCCTATTAAACTCTCAGGCGACCCACTTAAACCACACTCAGGGTACTAAAGGTTTTTTGGGTTTTTTTTTTTTTTTTTAAAGCTGCCTAGTCAATTTCTTTTCCTGACCACCCAAAGGAAAATATGAACACTAAGAAAAAATGTGACATAAAATAGTTTTGAGGATGTATGTGTTACACTAGCGTTGTAAATGAGGTGCTTTAAAGGTTGTCTGAAGTATTTACACAACAGGCTATTTTGTGGAGGAATGGTGGCAACTTTTAACCAAAAAGTCGACTGAATTCGCATAAAAATTCATTTTTGGCAAGAAATATTTACTCAGGTGTCTGAGTTTGATTTGCTGCCTTAGATATAACGGACTCCTCTACCATTTAAATGAATGGGCCAGGTTACAAAATGCATTTATCTTGAGCTGGGAGCCATTTGTGTCCAGAATGCTATAAAAACTAACACTTTACTTTGTGAGACATAAGAGGATCTAGCTATGCTGGTCCCACTGGTAACTCGAAGGACAAAACATGCCCTCTTTTGTATTTTCCCCTTTTATCGATCAACGCAACAACTTGGTTTCAATCCCCAGATGCAGGCTAAGAAACTCCATCAACTACATATTCCAGAGCTTGAGGGTAGGAAACCTGTCGAGTCGCTGACTGACTGCGCAACAGAGTTACTGGTTGGTTGAGTGTTTGGAATCTGAAGAGGAACGTCATAAACTTCACACCCATTACACTTTGTTGGTGGAGCTGCTTGCCAGCAGGTGAGGAGGCGGTTGGTGATTCCACATGTTTTGGGGTAAACACACATCTGTCTGCAGTAGGGCTGTACCGAGCAGTTCCAAACTTCATTCGTAATGTTGACATTCAAATCATTTAAGTCATCTGAATGATCAAATTCAAATCAAACATTCAGATCAACATTTTGTCCCTTTGCATGTCTATTGGTAGTGATTTTTGATAAAGATTAGGCTGTGCCAATATTATTGGTATTATACCATGGGTAGAATTAGATCTCCAAAGAGTGTTGCAAAGTCTAAAAGTCACAGTTATTAGTCAAGTTATTTTGTTGGGTGATGACTACATAAAATATGACGATAGGCATTCAACACTTGATTTGAAAACCTCACTCTAAGCTTTGAATAAAAAAAAAACAGCCTAGTCCACACTATACACGTATGAACTGCATATTCCGCAAAATCACCAGGTCATTCCCAAGTAAAGCCAGCACAGGTTTGTTTCTCTGCATCATACGCACGTCAGCGACTCCTATCCCAGCCAAGTTAGAACCTACACTGAGATGACATCACTCTCATCAGCCAGAGACCAGACCAACAGTCGGGAGATTGCAGTGACAAAGCGAAGGTTGCAATCCGAAATTGTGTGAAAAAAAAAACTTGGAACAGAGTGTAGCGCATTCATGTCAAAAAAAAAAAAAAAACTTTTACAGGTGCGGGATCAAAAACCAAACTGAAGGCAAGAGACAAAGGAGACAAAAGGAATGCACACTGTACTGCTGTCACCCAGAGCATTTTATAATCAACAGTCAACAGGGAAGCACAATAGGCAATTTTTACCAAAGACATTTTGAAATTTCACAGTAAGAAAAACACTGGTGTAAAGAAACAAAAATCATGATTGTTGAATTCCATAAACGCCTACATGCACATTTATTGTGCATGCAGGTTTGGCAGGGAAACACTCAAACCAAGCCTTTAAAATCTCTGGACTCTAAGGTTGGCAGACATGACGATCAACCGCTATTCGGTTTTGATTTAAACATCTCCGTAACTAAGACTCAAGAGTTTTGGAACTGTATAAAAGATGAATCCATTTAGTTTTTAGTGTTTATTTTCATTGAACAAGTACCTTAAGTGCATCATTGAGCATCTCCTCCCTCTGTTCAAGGTAGGCTGCTGCTACTTGAAAATCTTCCACAACAGGTTTTGCATTTAACAGACACTTCAGTCTGGAACAAAAATGTCTATTTTGTCAACCAGACTCTTGTCTTCACAAAAGAGGGGGAAAGGTTTTCACACTGACATATCAGTGAACTTGTGGCTAGCTGCTGACATTTGGTTTTCATTTGGTTTGCTGACAATGCTAACCAGCCGTTGTGTGGCTAAGTGCGAAAATCCAGAAAGTATTCCCTGTTGTGTGAAGACAGCCCTCAGTGATTCTCCCTATAATTTGGTTTTTTTTATTGTGTGTGCATGTGTGTGTGTGTGTGTGTGTGTGTGTGTGTGTGTGTGTGTGTGTTACAGCAGCAGTTGGTGAATCATTTTGACTTTGGTTCCACATTCTGTGTTTCAGTCGTAAAACTGCGTTGGGCTACACTCTGATGAAATTTGATGGAAAGATGAATCCTCCAGTCACTTTCGCAACTAGAAACAAAGCCTTCGTAATGGATGCAAAAACTTTTATTTGACTTATGCTGGCTAATTCGTTTATGTGACACATCCATTTGAAGAATTTACTGGCTGCTGGTTTCTTTAATGAACAGATAAGGGGTTCAGTGTCTCTGTCAAATGTAGCTGTCATGGCGGTTGAACCTGTGATAGTAAGCTGACAAGACAGACTCTTTAACCTCTTGTTCTGGTGGCAGCCCTGCATTTCTAAATGCATATGTAAGGAGGGAACCGCTGACCCGTTAAAGTCAAAGAACTGACAGTAATTGGAAATGTCACTGTATCTTCTTAAAATCCCCGTCCCTTCATTTTCGGAGCAGGATCATCTAAAGGCACAAGGCAGACTAACAGCTCTAACTGCCAACAGAAGTCTTTTAAGTTCATTTTCTCCATCTCCCTGTCTCCACCTGATCTCCTTCTTTTTCCTTCCACTCTATCTCTCATCCTTAGTTTCCATGTCTGCTGTATGTCTCCCTGTTTCCCCTTTCTCTCATGCAGCACACAGCGAACCAGAGCCCAGACCGTTGATTGAGATATTACTTCTTCTCTGGAGAGATGGAGTGGGTGAAGGAGAAAAAAAGGGGGTTAGCCAGCAAAGACTGAACAAATGTACAACTTCATCTCAATCAGTCCGGTGAACCAGACTCCAGCTCTGCACTGCATTACTTCCTGAACACAGAAGCAAAAGAAGAGAGAGAAATCCAGAAAGAGACGAGAGAAATACAGAGAGAAACAGAGTGAGGCTGTTTTGCCAAACAGCTATAACAGATGGTACAAGAATCGTGTGCTCGTGTCTCAAGCAGGAATTTGAATATTTCAAGCCACTTTTTTAAAAATAATTGTAGCCACTTTTAATTTGACTCTGATTTTGCTGCTTTGCAAGACCTCTGACTGAGATAGCACTTCTAATAAAAATAGTCAACAATCTTTAACCTTCATTCTTTAAAGCGCTCGGCGTCAAATGATATCTTTACAATCCCAGCAGCAGCTAGCTTCATTCAAAAGAACAGCAGTGATGACTAAAACCTGGCACAACTGTTCTGCATGCAGATACAGTAAAATGTTGATTACGCTCAAAAGGTCTGTAATGACATCTACCTGTCAATCAAAACGGCCAAGCTGTTAATTATGTGTAACTTTATGCCTTAATATCATCTGAATTACAGTTTTTGGCATTTCTGCATTGGCTTCATTTCCCAGCACCGCAGGTTGCCACTTGGTTGGAAGAGACCGGGGAGTCAGCACTGATGTCACACATTGTCGGACTTGTTATAAGCTACTCGTGCAGAGTCCTCGGAGGCCAAGATGGCAGAGATATAGTTATGGCACTCCGAAATCATCCCACAAGAGTGAACTGATCTGTTGTTTTCAACTGTGATCCACTTCTTACCCATGAAGTAAAACCTGAACTGAAGTTTATCAGCCAGACTACTGTCACATGAATGATACATAGTGCTGTCCTGCGTCTGTGTGCAAGTCAAACAAATGTCCTGCAGTGGCCTCATGTAAGTTATGATGTGATTGTATAGGATTATATTTTCATTCAGTATGTACCTGAGGTTTCTACATTATTATGTTAGGTTGCATCATTATTCTCCGTTATACTGTCGTATGCTTTAGGTTGTATTATGACAGACTTACTGCATAACAATTCACTGCAACACTGTTTTCATCCTGATGTCTTCCTGATAGTACTGTTATTCCTGCATTTTATTATAATGTATTAAAGCCATCATAGTTAGTTTGTTTGATTAATTATTTATTTAAATTTACCGATTCCAATGTCTATGTGATGTTTGCAGCTTCCATGATAGTGAGCGAAAGCAAGTACGTACGTTTGAAGTACTGTACAGAGAAATTGCGGCATGCAATTATTTGCAACATATCATTAAAACAAATGTTAGTTGCAGCCCGAATCACACTGTATACATACAGTATTACTGTACAACAGTGCAATATTGTGTATGTATTAGACTGCCTTATCACACTATTGTTTTTTGTTGCATTATGATCCCATACTGTTCCAGCACTGTCTAAATCTGCACTCTGTCTGAGCTGAAGCCCGACAATAGCTGGAGGCAACCATCTGTCAGAGTCAATGAAACCATGTTGTACGAGGGAGAGAACACTATCAAACAGACCGAAATACAACCATATTGTGAAATAATGTGGTTTTGGTTTTTATTTCTGACAAATCAAAAAATCCCCTGGCTAAATAAAAAAAAAAGAAGAAATGAAGTTTGGAAAGGAGCGGAGAGAAGGGAGGAAGGCTCAGAGATTCACAGATCAATATGGGAGTGAAGAGGGGGAAAAGAAAAAAGACGAGGAGAAAAAAAAAGGGGGGGCGATATCCCAATAGATGGAAGAGGACAGAACGATGAGAGATAGACTGGAAAAAAAAAAATCCAGACAGTGAGACTATATAACGCCAAGAAAAATAAACAAGTCGGAGAAAGACAGCAGGAAGCACACAGAAGCAGACAGAAATGCTCTGCTCCATCTCCACACAAACAAAATTACATTTTAAAACACAAATGTGCAGCATATAAACAGCCACATATTGGAAAACAGGCAGACATATGCACAACACACTAAAAACATAATCCACCTTAAACCTTAAGCTCCCTACATCCTGTAATCACCACGCTATATTAAACAGAACTAGCTTTGCTAATTAGCTCATTAATTTAAATAATATGCTGCCGGTGTGAAAATGAACTCTGTGTCTTAAAGCGACTTGGAGAAACGGCTTTAGAAAGATCCTCGCTAATAATATGCTAATTTAATAAGAGGAACCTGTAGTGCAAGTTTCTCTGCGGTGTTCTCGTGCACGGACGTATACGACGTAACAGTTGGCGTGCTACCTGCTGCCCTGTGGCCAAGCTACGTTACATTAAAGAGCTATGTGACTGGGCTGTGGCCTCCTTTTCATGCATAGCTCACATTAGCCAAGGGGAAACAAATGGCAGCCAGACAATGCATGGCACGCACCTACACGCATGCACACACACACACACACACACACACGCTCATAAACAAAACAGAGGAAATGGCCAACAGCATGACTAATAACTGAACCAGCAGGATTAGGTGTGATTGAGCCAAAGGTAATCATCACTCTCCTGAAGGTTAAGACACTGGCCAACGCTACACTTCTCAGTGTTAAAGGACCACTACTTTAGTCAAGATTAGTCAATTAAATGTAATCTAGTCTAGTCTAGATTACTCCTGCGGAGTCCATTAGTGTTTACTTTTTAAAAGGTCCTGCACACCCACACAGGTGTTTTCCATTACTGTGGCTGATTACACTTGTAGTGAGGTTTAAGCCGGGTGGAGTTATGCTGAGAATTACATGCCGCAAAACTACTGTAGTGTATATGTATCAAAAGAATAATAACGGGGCAAACTGTCCCGCCCTAATGGGTGCAACAAAACTAACAGGAGAGTGAGGGAGTTGTCAGTCAAGCCCGGTGTGTAAAAAGCCACAAAGTCCTGAGGAGAGGTATAATCAAGAGACATAAGTGAAAACACCTGCATTGGTGGGCTATGGATGTGTACGGATTGTAATCATTTGGATAACTTCTAATAATCCGGATTACTAACAATGTCAATCAAGCTGGAAAATTTCTCGCAAATCAAACACCTGGACCCCACCCCTTTTTTTTTTTTTTCTGTGCTTCTACCATGAGTTAGCTACATAGTTAAACGGACCAGGGTCCGAATCTAACATGTCTCCCACACTTTCCTACAATACTGTGGTGTGCTGTGGTGCATGGCCGTGCTTACCATGTCTGGTGAGCGGTTAGACTGGCCTCAGAGAGAAATCAGACTGATTTGGGATTTCAGTATATTTACACTCATTCACCCTAAAGTCATGGTCATTATAGCTGATTGCCCAAACCACTCTGTAGTGAGTGAAATATTTCTCACATTAATGTAATTTTCAATCAACAGTTATGACACTGATTAAAGAAATGTGAAGAGTTTCAAAAGGTCATTTTTATAAGTAGACTTACAAGAGCCTCATCAAGCTTGTTTTCCGTTTGAGCTACTTAATTATGTGAGATTCATTAAACACACGGGAAACAAGGGATTAGTTGGCTAGAGCAAGGCTAAACAGAAACCAGCACCTAAAGTTTGAACCCACAGCAGCATCCATCACCAGCCTGGAGCCCTGATTAAATGACAATTATGCTTATCTGTATACCACCAAAACCTTCATCAACCAAAATAACGTTCCAATTCCATTTCATTCATCGATGCCTACATTCCTGCACATTTAAGGCAAAAAAAAGAAAATCAGCAAGAAACAGAAATATCTACAACAAAAACCTGAAATTTAAACCTGGCTCAGACGGCACAGATTTAGACAGCCACCTCCAGCTCTCATTTCAGTGCTATCACCTGGTGTAAGCCACATTTTCTGTGCATAGTTTAATGTCAGCCCAAAACATTTACAATAAGACAAACAGTGGGAAGGTTGACTAATGCATGCTGGGAAAGCCAAGTCGCCTGGGGAGCTAATTAATTGGCTGACTATGACACTACCGAGAGCACTATGTCTGACTGAGCGTTTAAAGAGGACCGTTCTCTGAAATGTTCAACAAATCAGACCTGAGAAAACAGCCGTATCTGGACACCGGAGCTGCAGGTGAGAAATAAAATAATGTGTCAGCTGTTTTACCAGTTCAGAGGATGTGTAACACAACCTTGTGCTATAAAAGTAGGGTAGGCTTCAGCACAGAAACCCAGTTTGGATGTTGGAGGAAAAAGTCGGGTGAGAACAGCTGTTACTGCTCAAAGACTAATAGTGTATAGGCTCACACTCGCAGCATGTTTATAGCAGCTTATTCGCACTCTGAAGCATTTCCTCCTTTTAGTTTTTGTTCATTTGGGCAGGTGAGAACGATGTCGAGCTGAGGGAACCTGCACCTGAAAAGCCGAAAATGATGTGATTAAATGGTATTAAACATTATCAGTAGCCACTGAGAGCCAATATAAAACAAAAATAGAACAGAGTAACCCTTTTTTTTCTAAATTTAGTTACTGAAAATCAAACTGCTGAATTCCACCGGTCACGGCTGTGACGCCTTCCAGGTGTGCCGCAGTCGCCGGAGCTGATCGCAGCCGTTGTAAGACAATGTTGGTGACCCCACTAGAAGTGTGCCGGCGTGTTTCAGAAGCAGCTCTTTGCTTTGCTTCACTGAGAATACACAACTGTTCTATATTTGATGGTCGCCACGACCAGTCGCGTCAGTCAGCACAGAGCAGATCGAGCTGGCCGGAAGTCAGACAACAAAAACAGCATAGAGAATCTGGTTGATTTTCAAAATAAAACACACCCTGTACAGACTCCAGATTGTAAAAACAGCCAAAAGGGCAACTATTTAACAGCACATTTACTCATGCTAGAAGCACATAAAGGCAAAACAACAGTGGGGTAGCAGCTTGAAGAACGGACCAAAACAACGTCGTAGCCGCAACATGACAGAAACGTGCCCAGCGGGGTCTGGGCGTAAGATATAACAAGAAAATCTGTGGTTTAGCTCCCTGACCTGGCTCCTCCTGAGTGGAGTTCTCTCTTTAAAACAGTCTGTAAAATGACGTGATGGACTGGCAAAGTGTTTCCTTGACGTCCACAGAGTGTATGCTGGCACAGACGTTAAAAAAACTTTAAACCCAAAGAAGGTTATTGGATACGGAATAATTTGATACCTTGAAACCGTTTCCGCCGACTTTGAACAATTTGACTTGTAAAGCATGTCATGGATGAAAAAGTTGAGACAAAGATGATGACAAATGTTCAGACCCCGTTCTGCAGAGCATCATGATGACTTTACATTACACGGCACAGTACAAACTGGTGTGTCGCTTCAGCTTTATTAGTGCAGCCACTGAAACTTCATCAGTCATCGCCGAGTGAGCAGATGCCACTGCAGATGAAAATGGGAAATAAAGTGTCATAAAAAATGTAAAAAAAAAAAAAAAAAAAAAATGCTTTTTGGTTTTAGAACATCTTGACAGCGACATACGGTCTACCTAAGGCAAATATAAGTGTGCTGAGAAGTCTTACGCTTTAGTCTGATCATATCTGTCAATCAAACAGTGACATATTCTTATTTCTTTAGGTTTTTTTGTCACTTTCTTCATAAGTCATGTCAGATCTTGTGATATTTGCTGTGAGCAAAATGCTGCTGAAAAGGTCACTGATGTTAATATAAAGTCCTACCAGGTGAAACACGGAGTGATTTTTCTTGTTGATCAGTTTCCAGGTTGTTTCCTGATCGATCCATCCATCGTGCGATGTAGAAAATGTCCAACAGTCCAAAACCCAAAAGTCGTTCCATCCACAAAGATGAACAGCAAATGTTCACACTGTAGAAGCTGGGAAACAGCAAATGTTTGGCGGTTTTTGCTTCATAAATGACTTCATCTATTATCAAAACTGTCAATTAAATGCCTGTCGATTGACTAATCTATTAAGATAATGGTTACAGCAGATTCCGCCATGACTGTTTTATTGATCAGCGCTGAAGCGTAGTGAGACAGACAGGCATTTGTACAAACACGACGGAGATTATTCAATTTAACAATCCGATCTATCCCGAATGAAAACGACAGGATGTTTGCGGGACATTTTGTCTGTCTCTCTGTCTGTCTTCAAGCTTCCAAATCCGTCTGACTGGCTGCGTCCCATTTGTCATTCTGTCCATCCGTCTGTCTGCCTGTAAGCTTGCCATCTGTCTTTCTGTCTGTCTGACTGCTTGACTCTTTGCCTTTCTGCCCGTCTACCCATTTGCTTGCCATCTGTTTGTCTGTCTGCAAGTATGTCACCCCTCTGCCTTGTTGTCTGTCTCTCTGTCTGGTCTGTCTGTCTGTCTCTCTCTCTGTCCTCTCTCTCCCTCAGTCAGCCCTGTAGATGACAGTGCTTTTACTTCAGTGGGAACACTGTTGTGGTTCGGTGTCTTTTTTCAGCACTTTGCAGCACTTAAGGTCAGCACACTACAACGGTTGCCATGATGGTGATCTATTATTAAGAGACTGTAGCTGCAGAGGCCCAGCAGGCAACACACACACACACACATATATACACACAGAGTACTCTCTCGAGATGAGTAGGCAGTCTGGCTGTCAGGACATTAAATGAATGTTGGAACATCTGGACGAACACACACACACACACACGTATATTTGTTTTTTTCTTTAGAAAAGCACACTAAGCATTTAAAAAAGGATATCAATAGTGCTGATGATGCTTGCACACATACATGAACACACTAAAAAGACACAAGAATCAACAATCTGTGGAAGTGAAGCGATTTGCCGAGCATGCACGCACGCACACGTGCGCCTGCACGCACACACACACACACAAACTGGCCAGTGCTCAGAGCTCCTTGAGGATACAGAGGTCAGTCAGTTTGATAAAGAATCCTTGCATATAAATTGCTTCATAACAAGCCATCTCTCTGAGGCAGTGCTGCATCTGTGTGTGTGTTTGTGTATGGAGCTGTGCATATCAGTGGATTTATTGTGTGTGTTTATTTGTGTGTCTTTCTTTCGCTATGATCCTGATGTGTGTGTGTGTGTGTGTGTGTGTGTGATGATAGAACAGTAAGACCAGCCTGCCTGGGGAACAAAAAGCCTAAAGAGCCTTTGGCGACAACCAAACCAGGGGAATGCAGAGCTGCTCTCTCCTCACTGCTTCTTTCTCCTCTTTCTTTTCCCGTCTGGCTCTTCCTCCCATCACTCACTTCCTCACCAACCTCCTGCTGCCTTCTCTTATCATCTCTTTCTTATCATCATATCTTATAGATTCCCCCCTCTGCCAAAGCTCTTTACATCCTCCAGTCATCCTGTCCATCGTGTTTTTCCCTCTCCACCCTCTGCCTCACTTCCTCCCTCTCACCTGTCACCCTCCTTCCTCCTCTCTTCCTCCCTGTTTGTTCTAATCTCACCAACACTGAATATTTCCACTTCTTCGTGGGGAAAAAATGACAGGAGGCAGGATGAGATGGGATGGTCAGGAGTGTGTGTGTGCGTGTGCAGCTCTACTTGCCTGTGCTGTGCTAGCACTGTGTATACAAGCGAGACAGTAACAGCTAGAAGGCATGCAGGGAAGACTGCAACATAGACATACACACACGCACGCACACACGTCCAAGTCTATTTTCACTCTCTTTCCTTCAGTCTCCTCCCCAACCCATCTCCTATACACACACTCACTCACACACACATACTTGCAGAACTATTTTTGGACAGAGCCACAAGAGAGAAGGTAGAGAGGTTCACACCGACAGAGTTTGACAGGTATAGAGAGAAAGAGCACCAAAGAAAAGAATCACAAAGATTTATAAAGTGAGGTTGAGAGACCAGGGAGAGAAAAGACAGGAAGAAAGAACAGGGGGAGAGAGAGACAGAGAGAGGTAGATGAGAGAGAGAGAAGAGAGAGGGAGAGAAAAACGGAGATGGGGGAAATAGGGCAGCTATTATGAATGAGCTGAAAGAATGAAAATGTCAGGGTGTGTGAGTGTGTGTCTTGAAATTTGTGTGAACAAATGTGTGATGTTGGGTATCCAGAATTTACCTGAACATCAAACGCATGTGCATACACAAACACACACACATGTGTGCACACAGTGAACACACACACACACACTCACACACACACACACACGGTGAAGAAAAGCTCGCCAAGGAAAAAAAAAACACATTTGGCACACATCAAACATCCTCATCAGGGCCATGCTAACAGGTGTGCAAGAAAGAAGAGCCTGCAACCTACTCACACAGGCAGACATGAAAGGTAGAAACACACACACACACACACACACACACACACATTTCCCTTGCTCAGTATATGGATAAAAAAGGCAGAAATGCATCCTTCCACATCCTGTCATTTAAAGACGATGACATTTTTTTTGATGTGTTGTCTAGATGAAGCTCAGTTGTTCGGGGACAGGTTTTTTTGTATACACCTCTCTTATTTAGACGTGTCACTTAAAGTGTGCCAAGATGATTTCCCAACAGCAATTTATCTGACACCAAAACGCTTCAAATGTGAATCTACGGCATCTTTATCCAGCAAGAGACAACTGGAAGCTAATATTGGAGAGGTGCATTTTCACATCAGTTCAGATGTAGTGCAACGCCAAGCCGTAAATGTGTTACTACACCACACAACAAATATAGAAACGCTAAAAACACTTTTGTTTTTGCTTTTTTTTAAGATCTTTTTTTCAAATTTAATTCAAATGTATTCCTGAGCTCTTTTTCTTCTTCGCCAAGATAATCCATCAAGCTGACAGGTGTGTGGTGACTGAACAGTGTGATTATTGTACAGGTGTGTCTTGAACCGGTCACAATAAAATTCCGCTCCACCACAATTATTATTAGGCACAGAACTATTTCTATTTCACAAAAGGGACACGCAGACAAGTTATGACCCGCCCTCCTCTGCCTCTGATTGGTTTACCCTGATACTCCCACAAAGGCAACAAGTACAAGTGTTGCGTTTCTATTTTAGTATACTATTTTTGAGTGTATGATTTTTAGTCACTTGACTGATTATTTGGTAAATGCTAAATT
Organism: Protonibea diacanthus; assembly: GCA_028641955.1. Lineage (NCBI taxonomy): Eukaryota > Metazoa > Chordata > Actinopteri > Sciaenidae > Protonibea > Protonibea diacanthus. Next base: position 16,703,751 of record CM053990.1, read on the forward strand.
AATAGTGAATGGAGTGGATAATTCACCGTCTAAGTCTTTATATCTGCAGGTTTCCCCTTCTCGTCTGAGAGAATTTGTCTCTGTTTAACATTTAGAAGCACGGCTCTTTGGCCGATCGATCAACCGCATTGTTTCAGATTTAATATTTCAACAACTATTAAACAGACTGCCATGACATTTTGTACATTAATGGTTCCCAGAGGATGAAGCCTTCTGTTCTGTTTTGCTTTTCAGTGAAATATCTCAACAGCTACTGCATGGACTCCCATGAAATTTACCCAAACGTTCATAAAAATCATCTCGCCATTTCATCAGAGGGTTGACACACAGAGTCAAACAACCATTCACACTCATATTCACACCTATGGTCCATTTAGAGTCACTAAATAATCTATTGAATCATTGAAAAAAAAAATCAATAATCTATATGACTGTTTTTACCTGTGCCTGGTAGTAACATGTTACTAACAATGCCTGTGGGGCACGTTCAGTTCAGCTCTTTTCAGAACAAGGACAGTATGACATTTGCTACAGTGCTAGATGTTAAGGACGCAGCATAATAATGTTGGTCGTGTATTGTGTTTCCAGAGGAAATAAAGTTCCTGTTTATGAGCACCACCACAATGTCTTGCTGCCCGTGTGTGTCTCTGTGTGGAGGGGTCTTTGAAGAATGCTCGAACAGCTCCCAGTGAATATCAAATAGTGCTTTTTCTTGAAATGACCTAAACCCGATGTGCCTGCTGTGTGGACGCTGGCAGAGGACCGAAGCTGCCGCTCTGCGAACATGCTGCAATCGCCGTGGAGCTTGTGTAAACATTGTGTCAGTGCGCGGATTATTGGTCAAATAAAGCAAGCAAACTGAAGATGAGAACTTGTGATGACAGTTTTTTTCCACGACAGATATATTAAATGAAAAATAAATCGACAGATTAATAAATATTCAGGGTTTTAGCCGTGAACGTGGCTGAATTACACTCTGGTCTGAGATTATTTGATACACGAGAATTCAATATCGAGAAAGAAAGCAGACTAAAGAGAGTCACTGCTGGACTTTAATTGAATACATTTCTTAACGTGAGCTGTTGTACGCCGGACGCTGCTGACACAGTAAGAGCTGCAGCAAAAAAGGTGTAAAACCACAAATAACCCTGAAGTGCATCCACGAAAACCGCAGCGCGGAGCTGTACTTAACTTCTCAGCCAGCAGCCTTAATGTTTTGCTCACGACCGCGCTCAATAACACACGTACACACACACACACACACACACACCAACATCTCCTGACTGACGGGAAGGCTCAGAGCCACTTAAGAGCAGTCATGAGTCACTCTCTGATGCTGATATCACCATCACCATTCCCATCAGTCCTCTCCCCTGTGGAACCCCCCCCCTCCTCCGCCACCCCCGCTGAAGACTCCGCGGGGATCCGTTGGATGGAAGGAAGGTTGATCCTTATGTCAAATACAGGAGGCCGTTGTCTCCGAAAAGTGAATTAGCTTCCTGGTATTACTCTCATGGGAGCGAAGCTACCCTAAGTGAAGTGTAAAATAACACAGAAACGAAGAATAAACGCTCCCTGCTCGAGCTGCAGCGTGGTTTGAATGGGGAACGCTAATGATGCTCAGAACCTACGTCTCAGGGAAACACATTAGAGATGACTTCCAAATGAAAGGTATGACTGCCATCTAAGTGTAAAAGCGTGAAAGCAAACATGATCAGTATTAGGATGTCCTTCAGATCAAACCATAATGCAATAAGGCCCGCCTCTGTTACTTCGAGGCTGCGATGCTGGTGTTCATACCCTGCAGGGAGTGTTTCAGAAGCGGAGCGCTTTTTTAACTTGCTCCGATTTGCTAATTTTCTAATTTTTTAGTTGCTTCTACCTATGAGTGAGTAGTCTATGTAGTTCAATTGTTTCCCTTTTGGCTTTGTTTTTATGATCAGAAGTTCACGCAAGGTGTTTTATTTTGAAAACTGACTGAATTAGCTCAATCTGCCGCTTGACGTGGCTGGTCGGGGCATCCGTCAAAAATACAGCAGCGTACACTTTGCGGAGTGGAAAGCTGCTTCTGGGGAACTAACAGTCACAATCATTGGCCACGATCAGCTCTGGTGGCCACAGCACACCCGCACAATGCGTCACAGTAAAAGGCTTTTTGTCTGTCCTTTGAGTGTAGGTGTTAGTGTGACTTCATTTGACTTTGTACGTGGCCAGACGAAAGGTCACACCAACAAATTTGTTTCATGCACGCCATGGCCTTAAGCAGCTTCCTTGTGTTACACTGAAACATAACAGGACAATTATTTCACAGTGGCTGGCTCTCAGTGTTTCAAGCACTTTTGAGTGCTGAGCATAAAGAATAAGAATTGTGTCCTTAATATAACAGTGTCAGCAACTTCGGGGAAAAAATTAAAAAGGATGGAACAAAGTAGGCAAGGACGAGTGAAGGGAGTGAACAGATGTCAGAAAGAGGAAATGAAAGGAAGAAACTGTGCGTCCTAAGCCACACACACACACATACAGACACTGTATATTGGTACACATATGGACACACAGATACGCACACCAACCAAAGAGGCGTCAGGCCAAACAAACGAGCCACAGAAATCAAATAGATTTCCTTTATCACCTTGCTGGCTCCAGCCACCAGAACATTAACACAATATTTATTGATGCTGCCACCGCTCCTGCTGCTGCCGCTGCATCATGGGAGCAGGAATGAGAGAGCAGAAAACAGAAAAGAGAAGAGAAAGAAGAAATGAATAAAAAAAGGGGGGGAGGGTGGGGGGCAGAAAGAAGAGGAAGAGGCTGAGGTCCAAATAATTTTCTAACTAAGCCTCCCGCTCCGTCTCCTGAAATCTGCTGACAAACAATGAAGGAGGTGAGTCGGAGCCAGCGAGGCTGGGGCCCTGCCAAAAAGCCAGGAGGAGAGAGAGCAAAAAAAAAAAAAAAAAAAAAAGAAAAAAAAAAAAAAAAAGGGGGAGGACAGGTGGGAGGAGGGAGGGAGAGAGAAAGAAACACAGAGAACACAGAGAAATGGAGGATTGATCCATCGCTCCTGTCTCCACTGCCATCAGGAGTTCATTAGCTCCTGGAAGGGAGTGAAGGAAGGATGAAAAGGACAGAGAAATGGAGGATGAACACTCTGCCCTTCACTCCCGGCGACCCTGGCGACCACCTCCCTGTTTATCTACCTCCACGTCTCCTTCTCCGCCCCTCCTCTCTGTATATCTGCTCCACTCTTCTACCTTCTGTCCCTGCTGGCTTCACCTTCCTTGTCTTCTCATTTGCCTTTCTCCTCCTCCTCCTCCTCCTCCTCCCTCTATCCTCTATCCATCTTCATACTTTGTCTCTATGGTCGCAAAACTCAGCTGAGCAGCCATTTTTGACACAAGCTAAGTAAAAAATATGTCCTCTTAGTCCCCCCTTAACCTCAGCTCTAGTGCCTGCTTTCCTTCGTTTTGATATATTTGACGGTTTTAAATATGTATCGAGCACAATTTAAATCTTCACGGATGACACGGTGAATCAGCAGCTGATTTCCATCTTGGATCGCCGGGTGTTCAAACAGCAAAAGGAAGGTCTGACATACTGTTTCTGTCTGTTGTTTACTCGCCCTCTCTCCTCGCAAACATACACACACTAACTCCTGAAACTCTTCCCATCAGGAGCTCAGGCAGCATCTGTCAGCCTGTCCATCACTGCGCTTACAGCCTTCAGACTTTTTTTTTTTTTTCTTTCCCTAAAGAAGAGTAGGAGGCAGCTGATAAGAGACAGAACGGTCCAACATTTAGGATGATAAAAGGAGAATGTAGCTAATGGGATAATAAATTTTAATGAATGTTTCTGGAACATAAACTTTTTGTTGGGGGTGGCTGTACATTCTATCTGTAATATAACATCATCAGATTTCTCGCAGAGTGCTGTCAGAGGTGCGTGAAGACGCCCGATTAAAGACATCAGGGCCAGTTTTGACTTCTTGAGCACCACGCAGTTCATCGCGTTGGACATTAACTAGACAGCCTGACACGATTTTCCAGTGTTTCCTCAGTCAGTGTGGGAACAGAGCTGCTGATGGAATTGGGAGTAAGTAAGAAACAGAGAACGACAGCATAACTATGTCGGCGGCAGCGGCTTTATGACCCGTCTCTGAGCCACCTTTCCTTATTTGCTCATTTGTGTTCAGCCGTGCAGCGATGTAGCTGAAAGTGAGACTTAGGTTCCGCCTGAAATGTAAAAGTACTTTCGGTTCATTATGAAACTGTGGCAGGTCGCCGGAGTCCAGGTAATTAATTGGAAACACTGTTTTCAATACCTGCAAAGATACCGGTATGTATATTAAATCTCCTGGTTGTCAGGACAACCACCCATAATAAGGCTTGTTTGGAAAACAAGACTACACAAAACTAACTTCCTTGCATTAATGAGACAGACGGTGCTGTCTTTGAGAGGAAATGATCCTCTCAGGGATATTTCACTTCTATTCAATATATATATATATATATTTTCCATCTTTGGTAATCAATCATCTCTTCTACACCAGTATTTTCAATTGTTCTGGCTGATTAGACTTCTGTTCATGTTGATATTAGGAAGAGCTTTGCTGGGAATTACGTGAGGTCATCCAACATGATAAATGCGTAAGTCGTCCCACCCTTTAAACGGCGCAAGCAGGAGAGTCAGGGTGATCAATTACTCAGTTAGTATCTACTCAGTTACATGAAGTAAAACATGTGGGTGGCTTGAAAAAATAAACTCTCCGACTAATGGAAACTAATTTCCATTACTGATCATATTTCTGACTCATAGATTAGTCATTGATTCTATAAATGTAAAAAGAAAATGTCAAAATCACCCAACGCAATTTCCCAGAGCCTAAGTGACATCTTTGTCCGACCAGCAGTCCAAAAGCCAAATATTTTCCAGTCACCAAATCCTCACATTGGACAAACTGTAGCCGCAAAAGGTTTATCATTTGTGCCTAATGAATAACTTCTATAAACATCTATAATCTAAAATGAATAGTGTTCCACAGTAGGGCCGCTGAGGTTAATGTCTCATTTACAGGGAGGAAATGAAAACATATGAAATAAGTATGATGGAAACGCATGCTTGGTGAGATATGCTCTAATGAGATCACTTGTCAGCTTTGTGGTAACAACACAGACTCCACGGTGAACTATGACAAAATATGGATCATTAATTTTATCCGAAAAACCATCTGCTGCAAGCAGAGCATTCACTGCTCTTATTCAGTCAGTGAGGGACAAGTTTTGCAGGACGAAGACTTATGAAGCGCGTTCCAATTACTCGTGCAGAAATCGTCCTGTGAAATATGCGCGTACCGTTTCCCTCCCCGCCGCTGATTTGTGCAGGTGTGCGGCCTTTGCAATTATCCTTATTACTAACGAGGCTGAGTCACGGTGTCACGGGAAAAACAAAAGTACAAATGAAAACAGAAGTCTGACGTCATCTCCTGCCCGCTGAACAGCAGGCGTGCACACACACACACCCACACACGCACGCAGGCACACACACTCAAGAACCCACTAATGAGGTTCTAGGCCACAGCAGGGTCATCTACTGAAAGCAAACACACACGGGCTAATGCATACAAACATGCCTGCAGCCTTTAATCCACCACATGGTTGGTTTTATGTTGCAAGATGTGCAGGACGTGACGAAAACTGTAACTGAGGAAACCAGAACAATCCCAAAAATTTGCAACAGAAAAATAAACAATTTAACAAACAGGAAGAAGCAAAATAATTTCAGCCAGCGTGATTTAGTAACCGATAACTCTCGATATTAATTAATCCTGAACTGCAAGTGTAATAAACATGTTTTTATCTAAGAATTCATGTTTTATTACAATACAAGCTCTAATTATTTTTAACCGTAATTAAAAATAATCAAGCCTGTCTCTTTAAATTCTGCAAGAGAGAAGTCCAAAAGAAGTTATGACAAAGGAAATTTTGATTCATCCCTAGGGATATTGGAAACCTAATATTCTCAACTCACAGAGTGCACAACACAGTACACAGCACATGCAGCTACACATCAACAAGAACACACGCGCGCACACACACACACACACACACACACGCACACACACACACACACAAATCCTCTGCAGTTAGTAGTAATACCCTTGTGGGCAACATGTTGGTTAGTTAGTTAGTAAGCAGAGCAGAGCGCAGCAGAGAGCTGGTGACATGACAGCTAGCCAACCCGCCTGCAGGCAGCGACACACACAAACACACACACACTCACACACATAAATCCTTAAGCTCAGTTGGTTCCCATCCTTCTTATCTGACATGTATTTCTCAATCACACACACATTTGCCCTGCAGCCCTTTTTAGCGATGTGTGTAAAAACTTGTATGTGCACAAATGGAGGGGAGGGCATGCGTGTATGCGCGTATATGAGGGGGGGAGGGGGGGTTAAAAGTTGAGGGTATGGTTGATGACTGTGACGTCAGTGGTCCATTCATGAACAACACACCCCCCAACACACTCCTCCTCCTCCTCCTCCACTTCACTACGTAGCTGCTAATGCGATACAACACACCACGTGGGGGTCCTTACCCCCTTTCCAAGCCAATCAGAGCTCAACGCTTAACGCAGCAGACACAAACACACAGACACACGCTACGCTACACCCCCGCCTGCACACACGTGTGTGTATGTACACATGTGAGGCTCAAAAGGTCCGCGTGCTCAGGTTTCACATGACATGCTGCACAGGGAGAGTTGATACACATAGTTTCTCTCACACACACACACACACACACACACACACACACACACACTCCTGCTCTTAAGTCAGATGATGAGAGAAATCACAGGAAAATCTTCATCAGGAGACGACGAGGGGAAAGATGTCGGGATGGCAGGATGGATAAAAAGGTTAGGAGTAACAGAGCGGAGCAGAAGGAAGGACAGGAGGTTAAAAAAGAAAGGACGGATGATGAAGGAGGGATGGAAACGTGGATGATTGGCTGGAGGAAAAACGGATGCAAAATGAAAACAGCTCTTATCCCCGTTCACTTGGCTTGTAAACAACCACTGTCTCTAGGCGAGAGAGGCAAGCCTCGAGGGAGGGGAGGGGGGAGAGGGGGGAGGAAGAGACAGAGACAGAGAGAGAGAGAGAGAGAGAATGAGTGAGAACAAGATAGCAATGCATCAGGAAAGATATGAAAGACAAGAGAGGGGGGGGATAGAGGGACAGAGAGGGAGTTGTTATGCCCCCACACACCATGACTCATCTCCAACAGGAGGAGGGATGTGTGTGTGTGTGTGTGTGTGTGTGTGTGTGTGTGTGAGAGAGAGATACAGAGAGAGAGACAGAGAGAGAGAGTTTGTTGAGAGTTTGAAGAGCATGATACGTGCGTCTGCGTTTGAATATGTGTTTAGAGGGTACAAGAGGTATTTGTGCAAAATTCCTGCTTGTGTGTGGTGATAGTGATGATGATGATGATGATGATGATGATGATGTGTGTGTGTGTGATGGTGGGAAAAGAGGACTGGGGTAAGGGGAACGGGGAGGGGGGGCTGCTGTCAAAACTGGGAACATTTAACTGGTCCCCCGACGATCTCAGCTTAATTGATTCAAGGCTGGAGCCAGTTCAGCTTCACATGTGCCATCAAAAATATTGCTCCATTCATTAGTGATCAGCACTAATATGCAGACATAATATTCTTTATTTGCCTCCGACGCTGGAAGTGAAGTCACGGCGGAGGCAAATGCCCCACTTACACCCTATCTGACTCCCAGCATCAGCATCCACATGTCAAGTCCTTGTTGTTGTTGTTGTTGTTTTTCTTCTTCTTCTTCAGGTAAGGATGCTACAGCCACACTCCATCCAGACAGGGCTCTGACTGAGGAGGTAAACAACAGCCACTCCCCCCTTCATCTAAAGCCAGCTAGATCTGCACAGCAGAGAGCAGGAGGAGGAGGTGGAGGAGGAGGAGAGGGTGAAGGAGGCAGAGAGGAGTTGCTCTAATTCCTTGATGTGTGTATGTGTGTGGTTGCGTGCTCAGCCTTCCTAAAAAACCAGCGCTGCTCCCCCTGGTCTACCCCCTCCTCCCCTCTTCACTAAAAAGGAGTGAAGGAACCTGCATATCCTCCAGAGGCTGGTGCCACTACTCCTGCACCCAGAACCTGCTGCTCCTCACACAACCCCATCATCACAACTTCATCCCGTATACCAACACGACTACACATACATGTTCCAGCTTTGCTATTTCTCACATTCTTCTGCAACTTACAGCTCACATTCCTCGCCACGCTGCTGCAAATGACCCTATTTGTTGCAATTACGCGCAAAAAAAATAACCACACTTGGACACTCTCCAACTACCCGCTCCGCTCGCACACTTGATTCCCACCGGGGGCGCGTTCACGTTACGTTTGCAGCACAATATGGCTTAAGTTTACCCGGTTCGTTTCATCTGTGTTGTGCACACACACACACATATATATATATATATATATATATATATATATATAACACACACACACGCACAGAGGGGTCTGTCATCATTCTCCATTTTCAAGCAGCCACAGCAAAACGCGTACCCTCCCCAGATTCCACATGCACCCGCTCAGGCTAACAAACAGTGCTGCTGAGTGTGACTGACAAGCCCGCTGCAAAAGTGCGTACAGAGCTGCTGCCCTGTTGCTAACCTAGCACTAATATAGCATCTCTGCAGCAGCAGCAGCGGCGGTGGCAGCAGCGGCAGCAGTAGCAGCAAAGGGACTTGAGAGGTCCTGCAACACTCCCACTTCTTCTTAACATGTCACCCTTCCATCCGTATATGAGTGGTGTTTGTATTTTTAATTTACCTTGATCGCAGTCAGCTTCGGGTGCAGAGACGTCCTCAGTCCTGGACGGCGGGCGATTCCCAGAGATTAGAGATCATTGGGAGCCAGGCACATGTAGTTTGCCAGTAGAGGGGGGTTTATTAGCACTAGTTCAGTTTGCCCACCTGTGCCCCTGGCATGTTAGCAGCGCCGCTAAACAGCCCCGACTCTGATCCACGTTGGGTGACAGGACTGTCCCTTCCTCTCTCCCTTTCCCCTTCTCACGGGTGCGTGTTGACAGCGCGTCAGCCCCGCAAAGAGACCGGCGACCGAGTCCAAAATCCGAAATAAAAATACCCCCTCCCCTCCTCCCCTCCCGCCACCCCCACCCCCACCCACCCCCACCACCACCACCACCACCACCACCCCAAAAAAAGTGGCAAGCCGAGGCGGAGTTGCAGCTGTTATAAGTCAACAACAACAAACACACGGTGGCAGTGCCGCCGTTGGTCCTGCCGCTGTTCACGGTTTAGCAGGCTGCGAGGTGCGCACAACATACCGCTCACAGGAAAGCATGTCGCATTTTGCAAAAAAAAAAAAAAAAAAAAAAAAAGCTGCCCAAACGTGGTGTCAAAATCCTACTGTGTTTTCCTCTCCGGTGCCAGCGGTACGGGAGAGGAGGGGGACGGAGAAGCAAGAAGAGGAGCAGGAGGAGGGGTTGAAAAAGAAAAGAAAAAAAAAAAAAAAGAAAAAAGAAAAGGATGCTTTATTTCCAAACGATGAGTCAGAAAAGATTGCAAGACAGTTTCGCAACGTCCCTCCTTCAAAAATAAAACATCCAGCGCGGCTCCTCTCCTCCGTCTTCACTTGCCTTGCCTTGCCTTTGCTTTCCACTCCTCTATCCTACCCCCAGTGTACGTGCGCACACACACCGCTCTGCACAAAATGCACAGCGGGTCTTGTCTTGCAACCTCTCCCCTCCACCCCCAAAGAGAGAGCGAGAGAGAGAGAGAGAGAGAGAGAGAGAAGACAACACAGAGGGGGGTGAAAAAAATCAGCTCTTATCATCAGCTTGAAAACTCTTTTGGCGCCATATTTATGGCGTACTTTCAATTCACTGTTACCGCAAGCAGCACTTCCTACTCTGAGAAATGCTAGATTACTGCGCCTCGGAGAGGAGAGGACGGGGATTGAACCTTCACCTGCCAGCTCTCTGACAGGGAGACTTAGTTTGTGGCAGAAGGGGATGAAATAAGAGATTAAAAAAAAAAAAAAAACTGTGTCTGACTGATTTCTGACCAGTGATTATGATCTTATTTATTACCTGAGGACTCAGTCATGTGATGTAGAGTACAACAGCTTTCAAAGATGTTGTTTTATATTGTATAAAATAAATAATAAATTAAAAGTGAATATATTTGAGAGATATCTGCACACTGTATACAGTTTTTACAACTGTAGAGTGCTTAAAATCAGCTAAATAATGCAGTACACCAAATTAGATCATTTCCTATCACTGATGTGACTATGCAGGAAAATTTATAGATTTCAATTTCAATCTCAATCCGCCTATTTTTTTAAAGGAGATGCTTAATAACTGCTGTCAAAATAATTGGCAGGCGGAGCTTCAGTTCAAAGTGAAGGCCTGTAGTTGCACTTCACTGTAAGTGATAATATCTCTCCACCGGTGATTGATTTGCTCACTGTGATCCAAAGGGAATGGCTGGCAAGTAAATTACCTTCCTTCACATTTTCTCTAAAATCTATATTTAAAGGGGTGGAGGGTGTTTGATCAATGCGTAATCTACTACCATCCACTGTCTCTAAATCACTGTCCTCTGCTTTTTATCAAGCAGCACCACATTTTCTTCTGCTCTCTCCATAGCGTGACGTTTGCAAGAGCGCATTTCAGTTTTCACAAACGTGCAAACTCCCCATCTCAGTCGCCATGTGCAACTTTTAACTCAGTGCAGTGCAGTGACAGTCAGCAGATCATGTCAACTGTTGTATTTTTTTTTTTTTTTTAAATCTAAAAATGTCTAGTCAATACACAGAGATGCAGAGCCAGGAGGCACACTGAAATTAAGGTCATTTGGATGAACAAATGGGGCAATTCTGCTTGTACCAAACGCACAGACCTGGCACTGGCACTTACACAAAACCACTGAACGCACAGGGAAGGATGTCAGGTGCACAAATGCTCATATCAGCTGTATCAGGTGTCACTCAGAAAGTGGAGAGATGGTGGGGGAGGGAGAGAGAGAGAGAGAGAGAGAGAGAGAGAGAGAGAGGGGAAAAGAGGGTGTGATGCTGTTTTGCACAAAGTGAAATGAGGCGGTGAAGGACACAGAGGAGGGATTTCTCTGGCACACATTCAAATGCAACAGCAGCATCCCACAGTTTGTCCTCCCCTCCCTCTCCTCCGCACACAACGCAGGTAGGTAGCGTCCCCTGAGGAAACAGCCTGTGACCCTCTCCATGGTCGTTTTTAATGTGAGGTAATTCAATTTCCTGTCTGATGAGATGCACACAATGTTTATTCAGGAAGCAGATCCACCCAGATCTGGGTCAAAGAGTAATTGTAGTTTGTTTAATCTGCTAGATGCACCAGATGGGTGAGGTTTACAGCTGCAGAGCATTTACGATTGTTATTGATGCACAGTTAAAGATGCTACATGTGCCACATCATGACATTAATATTAATAACTAATGAGTCTATTGTAACAGCCGATACGGTACATGGACTGTATTTATAAGGCAACACCATCACAAACTATAGCCTAATGTGAGTCAACACCTATCTGAGAGTGAGTCAGATTCTGTTTTATAAGACATAAGTATTCTCCATCTTCGTATTCCTTCTGGTTTATTACTCTCTGTTCTGTTCTATACAGGCAAAATAAAACAGTAAAAAAAAAGGACAAATGTCATCTACATACTAGAAATATCCAATAATCTTGGCAGTGGACTTCTCCCATGAGTATTTTTGCAGGGTGGCTCAAACCTCCCTCGATCAATTTGTGTTGTATTTTTGTGCTGAGGTTGCCACTGTTGGGGAGTATCCATTCATTTTTATCAGTTCCTGGGGGAGCAAGTTTGTATTTGTAGAAGTCGAACAGGACACAGTATCACCTAAACACTTAATGCTATATCTGTGTGAGTTATAGTGAATACAGTCACAGCTACAACATTAACCTTGCAAGTGTATCAGCTATATGAAGCTATAAAGCGATGGTTGAAGGAGTATTTAGGTCTTTTGCATTACTTAAGTGAATGCCATAATAAGCTATTACACAAAAGTAAACTCTCTAACTTACGAAAGCAGCACTTCACGACAATACTTACAGTAGGCACTTTTCAGCACTTGTTTTAATTTGGGTCATGTTGCCGTCAGAGCCATCAGGAGGCTGAGAGGGTCCTCCACTCATCAGAAGATCTGTGTTTCGATCCCCGGTTCCTGCAGTCTGCATGGGGAAGATATATAATTATTCCCAAAGGCTGTGCATGAGTTCAGATGATTAGTGCATGGATGTGTGAATGTAAATGTGTGTGAATTAGCTCCTAGCTGTTGGCACCTTGCATGGCAGCCAATGCTGTCAGTGTATGAATGGGTGAATGGGACGTGTAGTCATTCACCATTAATAGTTCTTAGCTAGCCATTTACATTGTCTTTTAGCTAAAGTTAGGCTAAAGTTTTTAAGCTAATCTTGGATTAGCTACCACCAACCTACTCTAAACTAAAGTTATTTTGAGCTGAAGTTTTAACTGACAATGTTTTACACGTAGCACCAACATATAGATGGACAATTAATTTTACTACTGACATCAACAAGCTAAATGATAATTTGCTAAACTCTGTCTTGAATGTCCACTGCGCATGAGGAGCACCCTGTGCAGTGAAGTTTTGAAGGGATTGGTTCAATGTGCTCCTAACAGGATGTTAAAGGCGCACAAAATAGTAATTTGAACAGATGTACCCAATTATTTGATTCTTGGTTCATGTTCTCGCAGTATCCATCCATCCATTTTCTGTAACTGTTATCAGGGTGGCAGGGAGCTGGAGCCTATCCTGTTCTTGCAGTATAAAATTGTCAGATTTGGTACTGATAATAGCTTTGACAATATAACCTTGTTCCTATGTGGCTGCTTACAGCAATGCCTTTTATCCAGCGTGATATCAATGAAACAATATTATTCATGGTCCTTATTAGTCATAACTTTACGTCACATACAGCACAACAACATTTTGACTTTCCATAGTACGGAAAGCACAGTTTTTATTAATGACTTAAATAGAGCTGTTGAGGTCAAGTGTTCCAGCAAGTTATGACAATGTGACAATGAGACAGTCATGAAAAGCAACAGTTCCTTGAGGTTTTTGAGGCACTTCATTTTATAACTATAATTCTACTTAACTACCTTTAAGTACATTTTGGTGGGACTATGAATCTACTCTGACATTAATAAGAGTTGCATGACTTTTTATGTGTGACAGAGTATTTTTACATTGTAATATTGCTACTTTTATTTCAGTGAAAGATCTGAATACTTCCACCAATGCAGTGAATCTACACAATACCGTGTAGCATTTATCCAATGACCAAAACCACACGCACAATATTCAACTGAATACAGATGACAATTACTTTGTTGACCATGGTATAACAGCACCATGACTTTCCAAAGTGTGTATGCCCCTTACATTAGATTTAAAGACAGTGGCAGCAGCAGAGCGGTGTCACAAAGCACGAAGAGGACAAATATAATAATTATGGTCTGAAGTATTGAGGTCAAGTTAAATAATTTCAAACATTTTTGTCCTTTAGTTCCTCTTCTGTTACTCACGGAACATAAAATAAATAACATATAATATGTCAGTATTACTTTCTGGTAATATCAGTAATGATCACTCTCCCACCACCACAGTCACCACTAAGGACAACAACAAACCCACACACGCACAGCATCAGCCAACATTACAGCATTTTTCCATGACATAGGTTGCATTTGATTTTCATAACCACAAATAAGATCAACATGTGAATGCAGAGATGATGCAGTATAGCGTGGTGGTGTTACAATAGAGTGGGTGTTCTAACTAAAGAGATGCACGCTCTATTGCGGCTCCAATATCCATGTTAAGTGCAATTAGGTCAATAGACGGATATATATCCTTTTTTTTTTTTTTTTTTTTTCTTTTTTTTTTTTACGATGGGTCAGGATTCAGGACCTGAAATAGCTGGCAGGCCCTGCTGCTCCAGCATCTCTACATGTCAAGAGCACTAGTTTTAATTAGTCTGGGTCCCAGGGTGACAGACTACATTTATCACTTGGGTCCCAAGCCTAAAGTTTTGAAGCACCCCTCCTCTATGGGAAGCTAAAGTCAATGCAATGTCAAGTGTAGCCTAATTGTAATAGTACAATGCATTTTTTTCCACAAGCTTCAGAGATGTTCTTCCTATTTTGGTGATACATGAAATCAAATCTTTTATGTATTTGTTTATTTATTTTACAATAAACATGTATTTTGTTATGCTCAGTCCCTTGGTGGCTAATGAGTTAGTTTTCCTGCTTTACCTCCTACATGCTTATGCTCATAACTAAAATAGCTGCAGGGTATAATCATAATTTAATATTAGTATTTACATAAATGTTATTGAGCCTGGAAGTAAAGCTATTGCAGGGCAGTCAAAGGTTTATATTTCCCACTGAGCAATTTGACAGTGATTAGCCCTCCGCTGCTGAAATGTTTGAGACATGTTGTGAAAAAGCAACATAGAGTTTAAAGTTTATTCTTTGACCTTTATATAGCAAGACATCTCTAGACATCGAAATGCCATACCGAATGAGCTGGAAAAGAGAAGACAAAGACAGCCAAACGCATCAAAAATACAAGCCTTGGTCTCTGATTTTCTTTCTCGCACATACACTTATCTTGTGCACTTTTGATCAAGAGGCAGCTCATTTCAACACGAGGAAAATATCTGAATTCATCTGCCATGTGTGGTTTCAAACAGGAAGTAGGAGAACAAGAAATGTGATGAAATGTATTTTATTTTATTTGTTACAGTAATAATATCATTTAAATATGTTGTCCCGTTATCTTTGGAGTTTAAAGGTGTGTTTCTTAACTTCTGTGAGGAGCTGCTACTTGATTCCTCTGACAGCTGAACCACCAAGTCCTCCAAATTAAACAATTGCACCACCTTCTTTGTTTTATGCCTTCTAAAAACCATTAGAAATCAGTTAGATTGGTAGATTGCTCATGGCAGAACTGTGAAGGTGCGCCCTAACTCTGAAACATAAATAGAGAGTTCTGACAGGATGTTGGATCAACCAATCAGTATGATGTGCAGGTCCACACACTACGCAACCTTAACCGCAACTTTGGGACCTGTATCAGCTTTTCTACAGCACCTTTCTATTTCTCTGCAGGAGCATAATTTCAGTTTGAAGTTAAGTTTAGCCACAAAGATGACCTGATTTGGGTTAAAATAACTACTTGGTTAAGGTTGTGGAACAGTTGGCATAAATGTTCTTCCTTTGGACCTGAAAAAGTCTAACTTCTACGGCTAGTCAGGAGTCTGATGTCTTTCTGAGCAGAGCTTAGCTAAGCACGCTACTCAGCGTACCTTCGAAATGTACACCGAGGACAAATAAGTAAATAAGATGGAGTTTGTAACTATTTGTGTGGAAATGGCAGAATTACTAGAAAATACCTATCCCTGAATTAAAGCATGAGACTGTTCATGTTCAGCAGTCCGTGTCAGCTTTTGTAGGACCTCAATGAAGGTTAACTCTGTACTCAGTGATTTACACCCTGCAACATTCTCATATACACATCTCATGGTCTCCTACACCCCTAAACAGGTTCAGAATGATCTATCACAACCTTGTTTCATGCCTGTCCCATTCTCCTCGCTGTAATCTTGATACCCACAGACACTTTACAGAGTGGGTTAATCCCTTCGTGTTGGCACTCCCCCAGGACTCCGGCTGAAAGGGCTACCTGTTGTCTGCGTGTTTCCCAATTATAGTTTTCTCCTGAGTAAGCATGCATTAGGTGACTCATCAAGAACGGCTGTCTGCCAGAGCTGGCTGGAACGCAGTGTATTATTTCAGCATCAGTGTATATTTCAGGCTGAGCGAGAGGGGGGGGGGAGTGAGGCCATAAACTTAATGGGTTAGTTCACTCAATAAAGCGGTGACTTGTATGACTTGGAAGGTGCCCAAAATATAACATACTCAGAAGTGCCACTGGTGGTTTTTCTGGGGGAATTTGAGAGGAGGTGAATGTATGTTTTCATGTCTTTCAAGTTCTGGCTCATGGGGGAAGAAAACATCTGAGGAGACAACAGTTGAGGGGCCACGCTTCTGACAGAAACGGGCTTAGATTATTCAGAGCTTAGTTAGACCATGTGCCTAAGAAAGATATTGTGTTGTTAGGCACACAGAGGTTGTGTGCATGCATACAAGTCCAGTGTGCAGGGGAAAGCTTCAGACAGCATCGAGTTGCCGTGTTAAGTGAGTTAGTTCATGTCTCTCCTCTCTGTGGTGTGTTAGTAAAACACTTGATTCAGAGAATCAGGGGAGTACAGCCTGTTGGGAAGTTTTGTAACCACTTAAAGTAAACTGACACTGCATGGAAATGGAATTACAATGTTCAGCTCTCCATGGAAAACAGGATGAAGCTGAAACATGTGTGAGGCATTTAAAAGGCAGAGAGGGAAATGTTAAAAAAAAAACCAATGGTATTTTTCAATTTGGTTATTCCTAAAATAAAGCCAACAGAAACACTCACAGAAAGATGTGAACACTCATTCATCATTAAGTGCATTTATTTCTCTCATTCTAACATGAACTTGTTGTTAACCCAGAGAAACCTCTGAAGAGAAAACGCCCACACACACTTATCACCTTTGCATTTATTTAAAAGTTTAAAGGTCGACGTTTTGGTCAACTGGACATGTTGAACATAAAGTGACACCGTGCTAAAGTACAGCATGTTAGTTCAAAGCTGTGCTGGAGATGTGTCCATGATCTTGCGAGATTCCCCTCAAAACATACAACATCCATATAAGACATTGAATTCACCCATGCACAGATTTGACCCCACTTGTTTAGCTCTGCATCATGTGGAGAATGAATGGAGTATAGTTCTCGAGGTAAGACAGTCTTTTTTTTTTTTTTATCAGCTCAGTGTTCTCAATCTTCACTGAACCTATCACACATTAAAGAAACTCCTGTCTGGATCTGCACAGACATTACTTCATCTCTGCATGTTTGACTGTTGTTCCAACCTGTTCGCGTTTTCTTTGGCTGTGTCTCCACTGTTCCTTTGCAGCCGCTGTGAAACTGAATTTCAGCTGTTCTTTTTAACATTCTCATCTTGCTTAGGTTATGAAACTTAACATTTTATTTGTTTAATTTAGTTTGAGTTCACAAAACAATTGAATATAATATGCATAATTATGTTTTTATTAGTGTGTAACCAGAATTGTTTGTTGTTGTTTATATCTACGGGGGGGCGGGTCCTCTTCCATGGGGTCTGCCATGTTTCTACACTAGTCCAGAATGGACTAAACAGTGGCTCTAGATGGAGCCTTTTGCTTTTTTCGTGTGTCATTTCATGTCTCCAGCCACTGTAGTTTAGAGGGTGAAATGAGGGGTTACATTGCATTCAGCTACATCACTAGATGCTACTCACTAAGTCTTGCACACTAGTCCTTTAAATCAGTTTTTACTCTGCTGTGGAAACAAAACCTGCGACAGAGCTGTGAGCTGGTCTGTCTGTCTATCTGTCCATCTGTCTGACTTCATGTTGGCTTGCCTTTCTCTGGAATCCCTCTGCATATAAATGACTTCATGTCAAAACAAGCCCCAAATCCCTTGTTCTGCTGTGTGTGTCTTTGTGTGTGTGTGTGTGTGTGTGTGTGTGTGTATCTTGCATGGTTTTGCAGATATCTGTGGAGAGAACTAAAGGAGACACTGTGTGTGTGTGTGTGTGTGTGTGTGTGTGTGTGTGTGTGTGCAAGTGTGTGTGTGTGTGTGCAAGTGTGTGCAAGTGTGCGCACGTATGTGTGTGCAAGTGTGCGCACGTCTGTGAGCATGAGCCTCTTTACATAGACCAGAGGTTAAATGTTCAGTGTTCCTCTCTGATCATATTCCTGACAGGCTGGTCAAGTGCAAAGGCACTTGTGTGTTACGTTGCTCAAGTGAGAAGAAAGCAGAAAATGAAAATTTATGTGTGTGTGTGGCAGACATTTCACCGCCACACTGTATGCTCTGTGAGTTTTATATCTTGCAAAGCAAGAAACACAGACATATCAAGCTGGAGGGGCAAACATGAGCCTGGGATGTCTAAAACTGTGTTAGCCCACCTGCGCTCTCCTGTTAGCCAAAGTTGCTCAGTGGCTAAAGGCAGTGAGGGGCTACTGCTTCAATTTTAATGGACTACATCACCCAAACAGGCCTTTTTCACAACATTTCAAAACATTAATAACGCCTGTATTCCATTAAGGTGGCTCACTTAGATGCTACAGAGCCTTCAAAAAGTGTCAGTTCCACCTGTGTTTGATAGGTCAAGGTAATTTGCCACGCTAATGCAATTAAAAAGGTATTGCAATAATTCGCCATGAGAACAGGCTTATTACATCAGCCTATACACTATATTATTGGGTAGGGAGCATTTAAAACCAGAAATAGGGGGCGACCATGGCTCAGTGGTAGAGTGGGTTGTCCAATAACCCCAAGGTTGGTGGTTTGATCCCCGCCCCTGAGCAAGGCACCGTAGCCATGAAACTTACAAAATAGAGCCAGGTAACAAAAACAGAACGAACATATTTAATTTGTGCCATATTCTACCAATGGACCTTCAGTCCAACTGACTATTCCCAGCAAAACAATAAGTGAGTACATGCAGGGGGGAGCCATCAGGTCCGCTGGGTGGCGCTGTTTGGAACACGCTTACCTGAAAAACAACTTCCGAGACCATCTTGGCAAACAGGACGTCGCCTTTGTTGACTCAGTCGAAGAAAGAGCAAGATGTCTACCGACGTGGAAGATTTTATCCAACAAAACAGAGCTCTGGCCGACCAGGTGGAGAAGTTTCGAGGTTACTGGGAGAGTGACAAACAGTGGCAGGCCAGGAGGGAGTTTATCCTGCGGAACGTGAACGACTTCCAGTTCGAGGACGTGGACCACCTGGTCTCCCTGTCCATGGTCTGGGCTAACAACGTCTTCCTCGGCTGTCGGTACGTAAACACGAGGTGTTTTCACGACAGTACAGCTGTGCCTTTATCGGACAGATGTTTATGTTGCTTTTTTTTAGAGAGCTAGAGGTAATAAAAGTGTCCCACAGCCCTCAAAACTCCGTCAGACCAGATTGTTTTACTACTGTTGCAGAGAACAGAGCCAGCGGCTAAACAACATAATTGAGCTGGTGGCGTTTACTATAGATATATTCAGTCCTCACAGCGTATGCCTTTTATTTTCTAAAAGTTACACATATTCTTTAGAGAACTTTTTTTTTTTTTTACTACTTTCGTCCAAGTGTGCTTCCGGGTGCAGTCTTCTTCGTCTCATTCTCTACTCAGCTCAGCTCTCTGCTGCCCCCTGTGCCCGACCGCAAAACGACAAACAAGCTGCATTGGTGCAAACTGACACTGCATCTGTCGGATCAGTACAAAGATTTGAGCCTTTGCAAATCAGTAAATACTGTCCATATGCATTGAATACATATTGCAGCTAAGTTTTGATGTCGCACATGGTCGAGATATTATTTTTGTTGTTGTTAAATATCATAAATGTCTAACAACAATAAACACTGATAATGACCCAATTCAGTTTGTGACGAGATAAGCTTGTCAGTGCTCTCTGGTGGACTGATTATGTAGTAAGGACACTTCCTGAAACGTGTTTTGGTATTTCCGCACTGACATGTCTTGTTTGACGATGATTTATATCTACAAAAAAAAAAAAAACAATCCTTGCTGATTCAGTGAATCGTAAAAAGTCTGCTCAAAAATAAACGCTGATCACCATTTCAGTTTATGTACAATTTTGTTTTAATGGTATAAATTAAAATGAATAAATGAATTTAATCTACTGGTACTTTTAACTAGTTCTTCTGTACACTGTCCCCTCTCACACTCACTATGAACCATGTGTGATGGATAAGTGTGGGTCATAACATTTTTTTCCACTCATGGCAGGTATAACACACAGCTTCTGGACAAAGTGAAGGAAATGGCTGAAGGCATCGAGGTGATAGACGCACCAGTCTTCAAGACAAGAGATGAGATTATGAAGAAGCAACAGGTACAATCTGTGAACACACACACACACTTACACATGTGCATACAGAGAGTATTCTTCATGTTTTCCTCTCTCTTCCATCACAGGGTCGATGACCGGCTCAGTCCTGCCTGGTTGTGTCGAATCAAGACTGGACTCGGCTGTTAATGTACAGACAGGCTGTGTTTGTAACAAGGCAGACTCGAGTTCACACGGTGTTTACAGTCCTCCACTATTTATTACGGATGTGATGGGTGTAAACATCAAAAAATCTTTTTTTATTGAGAGCAGAAAGACTGCCACTCACACTTTTAACACTTAACACTTGTACAGAGCCAGCAAACATGTTTTGTCAGTGTTGGAGCTTCATTGCTCATCCTTTTTTTGTGAATCTTTAAACCATTTTACTTTTTTTTTATTGAAGTGTAATCAACGATTTTAGTACTGTTTTTTAAAAAAATCTAGATGAATGATGACACTGGATCTTGTTCATGCCTGAAGCACAATAAAGACCATGTTTTCTTCTCATGGGCTCTCTCTTAGACTGGTGTTAAGATGGATCATAGTAATTCTGTGCTGTTTGAGATTTTCTGTGAGTAAACAAACAATTTAGGGCTGACCTTTTCTTTTGTCACTGCCACACACGTTTAAAGCAAATGGTAACTGAAGGAGAAACCAGGACATTTGTTTCAAAGAGAGTGAGTGAAGCTGCATAATTTCCATCTGTCTGATTAATGGCCACGACAAAGGTGGAACAAAACATTTGTCGTTCTGAGTTTAGGGTTATTTTTTGCATCATACTTGACCTTTATCTCTAAGCAGACTTTCTATTCCTTTTTTTAGAGGAAAATATTTCTAAGCACAAATAAACCAACAGAAAATTGTATTTCCCCTCTGCTTTAAGTTTGGAATAATTTGGGAATTGTAATGTAATGATGAACCCCTCCTAAGAAGGAATAAACAGATTACGGGTTGGTTATAGAAATGCATCACACACAGGTCTGAGAAATTGTTCACAAGCAGAACTCTTCTCTAATTACTCAGTCCTGTCGTTTCCTGTAGTTATGTTAATTACAACGTAATGAAGTTCATGTATGTTTTTAGCAAGTCAATTTAAACAGGAACAAACAAAAGCAAAAACGGTCTCAAAGTCTGAAAAATGTGTTTTATTATGTTTATACAGCATATTGTTATAAGTATACATTTTTTTTGTTTAATTCACAAAATTTTTATAACATATCCCTTCTGCTTTTTAGGTGATATAAGTCACTAGCCACGATATGACCTTTACTGTCTCAGAAAAGAGGAACTCTTGTTTTATGATGACTGTCTTCCATGGATTATTTAGCTGGAGTTGGGCATGGTTAAGTCATGAATTTATGCTGAAGTGGTCTTTTTAAATTGGGCATCACATATAAAATAAAACAGACAAAACGCAGGCATAAAAACAACTTAAGCCTTTGGGGGGAAACAGCTGATGTCACGCTGCTGAAACGGGGTTCAAACTGCACGCGAGCGTCTTCACCTCGGCGGTTTGATCCGTCAAATCCTCTTTCGACCGCGCTCATTTAGAGCCAAAAAGTATCTGCGTCGGACTGTGCTGCTTTTATCCTCTGCTCATTTGTTAATTTATGTCAGCTGTGTCATTTTAAGAGAGAGCTCAAACGCACTGACACTTCATTCACGCTCACACACTTCACAGGCAAAAGGATTAAAAACGCAGGTTACTTTCTGTGGAGAGTGAAATTAGAAAACCATGTGGGCACAAACCTAAAATGAGCTGTCAGGAGTAGCTGAGAACAGTTCAACTCTAATTTTGAGTTAAATTCTGATCTATGACAACCAATAAAAGCTGAATTATAGAAAATGTGTAGAGAGTACATGTGTTAACGTCACACTGATTCTAATTGTCTTTGCAGTTTTTCCACTTGCTACCTCTGTCTCCTGTTAGCCATGACTGAATCATAATGGAAAATGATATAGCACCACCATTCAAGACAAGCACTGTTGACTCCCTGAACTGACTGGCTCCTGTGCTCGAAACACATTTTGAAAACACTTAAGAATGACAGCATGACGCCGGATAAACAGTGAAAAGACCGACTCTTCACTGACTTCAGGAAAATTAAAGGCCGGTCCAGTTTTTCCTCAGCTAAGATTTCCACAGTCACGCGGTCCAATTTTATCCCGTCTCATCCTGGTGTTAATATTTACTTTCTCATAACACTCAGTCTCCAACTTCATCTTCTACCTTGGAGCAGAAATGATTAAAATAAAAGCTCAGAGCTGCCTTGCAAGGGAGTCATGATTCATCAGTGCAAGGGAGACTTGGCGCTGTTGAAGCCTGTGACGTCTGTGAGCCCAAACCTACAGTGTCTCTTAAAATAACAGAGATATGCTGGAACAGACCCGGGATTGTTCTTTATCAGCTGTATCGTGAAGAATAACGACTATCGCAACTCTGAAAGCAGCTTTCTGCGTTATTCTTCCGTGACATTCACTATACGCTGATTTGGTCATCAACCTGCCCTTTCCAAACAGCCAAGTTGTGTACACCCCAGCAGAAATTACCCAAAAAAAAAAAAAAAAGAAAAAGAGGAAAATTTCCAAAGAAAAAACAAAACAAAACAAAAAACAGAAAACTGTAAAACCAAACACTAACAGCATCAATGAAACCAAACAACAAGATATATTACAAATTCTGTTAGCAATAACTTATTTCACATCATGCAATAATAAAAAAAAAAGTAAAATTAAGGACAAGAAACACAAATATAAGATTGATTTCCCCTCCCTCGTTTTCCTCAAATGTATTGGCAAGCAAGTTAATGTCCATTCTGGTTTGGTTGTTTTAATCTTCCTTATTTCACCCCCCCCCCAACCCCCTCGGTGGCACTTGAGTTCTTCTGATATAGTTGCTGTTTTTTTTTTTTTCTTGATGAGGTAAAAATGAAAGAAGTACTGGGATGATGAAGAGAGGGTGATGGAGAGGAAGGAGTAGAGAGCCAAGAGAGAGGCTCAGACGTCCACCCAGCTCTGCTCCACGATGGCCGTCACCCTCTTCTCGTACTCCCTCTTGTTTTCCTGATAGAGCTGTGCAGCCTGACTGTTGGCGGGGCTGTTGGGGTTTGGCTCGTCCAGCAACGACTGCGGAAAAAGCGAGAAAAGTGATGGAAAAATGATCTACATCTTCTTCTGTCTTATGAGCACTGAGTCACCAGGACACATTCTCTGAATGGGGTGGAATAATGAGAAGGATACCTGTATTCAATGCAACATTTTAGGATTACACTAGCCAGAATTATTATTTAACATTTAGTCTGATCGCTGACATTTTGCCCTCTCATGGAAACAGAAAACATAGTTTACAAATAAGAGGATTAATAAACTGAAACAATCTGATTTGATAATTCAACTTCCACTGAATGAAGATAAATTTACTGAAGTGAAATAAAAATGATCCCATCTGAAATTTCTACCAACATCCTCAATAATTCACCTCACATTTTATTCCACATATCTGGCTGGCAGGTGGATTTCTGTACAGTGTGTTGGGTTGAATTGTTGGAAAAGACGAAATCACACATATTTCAGTCAGACCGATGTAAGTGCAGTCCTTTGTGTGACAGCAGTCAAAACCAAACCAACCTGGATGGAGGTGAGTATGGACGACACATCATATGTGGGGCTCCAGCGGTTCTGAAGGATGTCTAAACATATACTGCCATCTGCGTAAACTGGCAAACAGAGATGACACGTTCAAGCTTCAGACCGGAGAAATCATGAGATCAGAGAATACCATTATGTCTTTGTACCAGTCACCAAGATGAAGTTTCTTATTTAACATACTCAATTCACTGGTTTAGACTTTAGTCACTGGTTATGAATAAAGTGAGCACAGACAGTTTTTCCTATTTTCAAAATGGCTTTAATCAATGCGTGCAAGTTTGTTAGGGCAGCTCTGCCGCTTACCATTTGGGTGAAACATTCTGGAAACAAACCGAACTGTGGGAGGCTTGTTTGGGTACTCCTCGGAAAACTCTATCAGAAGCTTAAATGTTCCTGCAGAGAGATGGAGGGAGGAGGAGGGTGAGAGACAGAGCGAACGTTAGAGAGAGGGACACAGATTGGCGAGGGGTGCACACGAGCGATTTTGTGAGGAGAATACAGATGTGAAGGAAGCATAGAGGGGGGTCAGAGAAAGCGAGAGAAACAATTATGATGCTAAAAATACAGCCGGCTCAACTGAAAAAGGGAAGCTAATCCTTCACTGAGGCAGCGATGTCGACTCTGCAGGCTAAAAGGAGAATAAAAGGAGGGAGATGACTAACAAGGAAACAATAAACCCTGAGTCAGCACTTCTCTTGCCTGACCTAAGTCATAATTACAAGCAGAGAAAGTACAATGAAAAAAAAAAGTGTGTATATGTGCATAAATGTGTATATCTCGTAGTGTACTATACTGCAGAACTGCAAGTTTGTTACCAACTGAACACATGGAACAAATGATAAATTAGGTGCATGTAAGTGCATATAATTATATAATCTGCATGTTAGGAGAACATTCATTAAAACAGCTGCAGGCCCTGTATAAAAGACATCTGTGACTACCTTGCTTCAGTTCTGTGTGTGTTAGCTCATTCTATTGTCATTGAAATGAATAAATGATTATGGAGGTTAAAGAGCAGACGTGCAGCTTTAATTTAAAAAAGGTGTTCAAGTTCACATCAGATGAAAATTGTAGATCATTCAGTACCAAAGTTCCCACACCTTCTTTAAAAACATCACATTCAGACCCATTCTAAAATGCAGGTACCCAACACTGCACAGATTGAGGTTAATTACTGTTACAACACTGAGAACTTTTATGATGAGAACCAGCAGGCTTCACAGAAGCTCGCAGACAACAATAAAGAGAGGCTTGAATGTGTGAACACATCTCCATTGTACTGTGTTCAAAGAACTTTCATTTCTATTCATGCACAAAATATATAATTGACACACTTTCAATGACCCATTCAAGACCTTGATCCCTGCTTCCCATCCCTAGAATTCACAAACTTCCAAGGATCTCAAACATGATCCATGTCTGTGCATCACTGATCAACTTTTGTGATGATACACTGCAGTCGTGTCATCATTCTATAAATCGCTGTTGCTTGAGTTAATAATTCTGAGCGTACTGTTATTTAAAAAAAAAAAAAAACACACAGTATGAGTGTGGTGAAAGGACGTGTTCAGACTGACAGGAGCCCTCTGTGAAAAATCAGCCACGATGGACTTCCTGGACTGTATTTAATTACTCATTGATACCTGAGGCAACGCAGGCCTTTGCATTGAGTTAACACAGGGCTGATTTCAGTTTCAACTATCCATTAATATAAAAAAATATCCTTAGCAATAGCACAGTATCAGACGCTCACTGCACTGAACAGGGATTAGAAGCGGGGACACTATAAATCTGAAAACCTTTAAAAACAGACATAAAGCTGAAAGGTGGCTCTTTAAACTTATCGTGACCATTTCATTACAAATCAAATGTGTATAGAGCTGTAATCTCACTTCAATACACTTCAGACCTCAGTAGTCTGTGGTGATTCTGGATATGGTCTCAAATGTAGATTTAAACCTTTTCAGACTTAAAAATAAATTTTAAAAAAAGTAGAAAAGTAGTCCAATATCATTTTATCTGTAGTATTTTTCTGAAAACATCTATGAGTTTGTGGAACTGATTGCTCAGGTGTGTAACTCTTCAAAACACACTAACCAGAAGGGCTGTAATAGATGGATTATATGATGCAACGCCACAATAACAACAACAACACAGGAGAAAGCTCAATCAAATCCAGAGCTCGGATGAATGTTCTCCCGCTGAGTGTGGACCTTTATGGACATAATAAATCAAAAATGGAGAACTTACCATCTTCAAACGGTGTTCCCACAGGCCTGCGGAAGACAGAGACAGAGAGGAAAGCAGTACAGTTATTTAAAAATTCCAAAACATCCCCGCTGCTACCAATAAGGCATTAGCTTGTAGGAAAACATAACCATTATCCATCGACTCTTCGAGGACT
The DNA here is from genome assembly GCA_028641955.1 of Protonibea diacanthus. NCBI lineage: Eukaryota > Metazoa > Chordata > Actinopteri > Sciaenidae > Protonibea > Protonibea diacanthus. Next base: position 16,729,928 of record CM053990.1, read on the forward strand.
TACTCTGCACAGACACCAGAGGCTTTATTTACTCAGCTCTTTACATTCACACAGACTGTGTAAAGGGGCCAATTAAATCAGCTGCCTACACAGTTCACATTTCTGGCAGCATCCCCTTTGACTTAGGTGAGGAACTATTAGCGAGTCTATTTCTGTGTTGCTCTGGTTAGTTTTTATTGCACCTTGTTGCTGCTTATTGAGTTTTCAATTTCTTTTTGCTTGCAATTTGCTTGTGCTCTTGAGGTTCATATTTTTTTGCTTTCGTTTTCATATTACTAGCATGTTTTTTTAAAAACCTTTTTAAAAAGTGCCTTTCTTCTTCCATTTTTTAAAGGTTCTGCACCAACAACAAGGGTTTTTTTTAAATTCACACTTTTGTTTTTTGTTTTTTTTAAAGCATCATTTCTTTCTCACTCCCCTCCCTTGACCCCTCAACTCAATCCCCAGCCTGTTCTTCCAAATCCATCCAATTCCCTCAAAGACTCGCTGAGTTCTGAGACTGTTGTGTCCCACAATCAGGGCTGTAATCAGAAATATTTAAATACTGCAAAGGGGTGGGCGCGTCAGGGGACTCTGTGCATCACAATCACAGTGGCACAGTAAAGACAGCGGGGCGGAGTTGGATTTAGAGCATGACTCACCCAAAAATAACAGCGTTCCAAAGCATGATGTTGTTCTCTGATGGTGCTCCACTCACACCGGTGGGAGGATCTTCTTGAAGTCTGGTTAAGACAGAGAAAGAGAGACATGGTAAGGGAAAGAAGAAGGGAGTTGAGGAAGGACAGACAGCAAAGAAAGAAAAGGCAGCAGGAAGAAAGAAGAAAAACAAGAGCAAAAAAAAACACGAAAGATGGCAAGCAAAAAAAGCAAACAGAGACAAAGGGACATTAAGAGAAGAAAGATTAAAATGGGAGGGGAAAAAAAAGGGGAGAACGGAGTGGGAGGGGGAGCAACATGGAGGGGAGAAAGTGGGAGGATTTTAATTAACACCTTGACTGCAGGGTAATTATCAGTCAAAACACGAACTGCTGTATCAACATAACTTCAGTAGAGAGTCAGGCTTGCAGGATCAACTGCACAGTGTCCATGCTCCTGCCACATGTCAGTTACCATAAGCAAGACAACATACTCGTCTGAAGCACTACTGTACCGTGAGCATCAAAGACCTGATCGTACCGAGCACTTAAGCCACTGAGTCAACCTTCACCTGAAATGGCTTCTGACTAACACTGTCATGGTCAGGCTATCTGAGTAAACCACAGACAAATATATGCAATGATGTGTTTTATGTTTGCAAGAAACTAGTGAAAATGTCAGCGCCCGAGGTAAAATGAAATAACTCTTAGCATGACCAACTTAAATCATTGTAAAATGTATACCATTTGCCATTTTCCAAATTATCAGTACTTACTTAGAAACTTATAGGTTGATGTGTTCAAAATGATTACAGATTGATTCAGCATTTATGAAAATAATCATCAGCTCCAGTTCCACAAAGAAAACTGCCCGGAGCGGTTTGACAGGTGATCTCTCTGAAGTGCAATGCAAAGACGCTACAGCAACAACTGCCTAGCAACTAAGACGTCAACAAATCAAAAAAACGCAGATGTAGCAGGTCAACATTTTAAAGAGCCTCTGGTTTGTTAAACTATTGATCAGCGTAGGCTGTAAAACATGATTCTTGTGGATTTAGCCCACACTGACAAATTAAGGCAGTGTGTTGAACAGAGCTCACACCTCAGAGTAAACTAACTTACTTTACCTGGTCACCCTAATGGGACATTACTGCGTCACATTAAAGGTCTCGCTTTAAATCAAAAGCGCACATAGGCCCAGTCCAGAATCACCACAGACTACTTAATCCCACACCTGGTATAAAAGCTGGTTTAATAAGAGCTTACAGCTTTAAAACAAGGTAGGCTCATTTGTGTGTCTATGTGTGAGTGTAGATCCATGTCCCTAGTTGCAGACAGACCCACTGCAATTAACCTAATTTACCGTAATCTGCCTGAGCTCTCTGCTGGTGGACGGATGCTCCACTCAACTTCCCTACTTCCCTCACCAGTGGAGGAGACACAGTCCATCCTAAGAGCGACGGTTGGCAACAAGCCAAAAAGTCTGAAATTCATATCTTGCCTGTTATACAGAAATACATGCGTTTAACTCTGTAGACCCGCTGTCATTGGCCAATGGTTGTAATCAGCTCCAAACCAGCGTCACCATAGCCATCACCTCTAGCTAATACAGACTGGTAGAACATTTTACATCAACTATTCTGATTTTTCATTAAATCATTTTTCAAGAAAAATCGATGAACTATTCAGTAACTTCTGAAATATGAGGAGGTGTGGCTGTTTTTTCAGTTTTATATCCTAAAAGGAGGATCTTTGGGTTTTGGACAGTTTCTGACATTTTAGAGAGCAAACAACTAACAACTTGATTAATGGAGAAAATACTACATAGATTAAAGAAACTAAACAACATGAAAACTGACCTGACTGAGCTAAAATAGCTTTAAGATGAAGAAAACATAGCTACTACTGTAGATTACAAACTCCTGTAACCTCTCGTAAAGATAAATCCTCACTAAAATGCTCTGAGCAATGGGGCTGAAAAAAAAAAACAAACAGAAGATACCAGGGTGATGGTTGTTAGTTTCACAACGTCAAAATCGCTTCTAAAAATACATTTGAGGAAGACAAGAAAGTGATGGTTTACTGAATAAAATGTGAAGAAATTCAACACCAATGTGTCATTTCACATCCACAGTACTCAGCCAAAACATCACACCAAAAGGGCTGCTGTCCAAACAATGACATAAGGTCAGTTTCAAGACGCGTATTGAGCAAATAATTTGACTTACAGATCAAACAAGAGACGTAAGGCAATATCACGCAAGGCTGAGCTCAATCAACCCGCCTTGGCGTGGACACACGGACTGAACAGGGAATGTGCCATTGTGTTTTCCTTGTCTCGGTGTGTTACAGTTTACCACCTGGGGACTGGCACAGCAGAGTAGAGTTACGGTGACACTTTATCTGGCCTGCTTCATCGGCTGTTCTTAGTAGAATAGCTTAGGATCTTTTTTCCACTGACAGGTGTGTGTGTGTGTGTGCGCGTGTGTGAATGACACACAAACGCGTACTATAGGACACCATATGGAGCAAGCCAACAGATTGAAGATGGCAGGTATTACAAGCTGCCCCTTGCCAGGTGTGATTCTCCCAGGAAACAAAAACATATTCTTCTTGTCTTGTCTCCACAGGAGGACTTTGATAACATCATCACTCAGGAGGAGGATGTTGGGATTGTTTACTACTCAATTCTGCATTAAGAACAAGTCGCAGGCACCTTAAATACTGAAATGGAGCACCACCTTACCACACACACACACACACACACACACGGAGTTGTGCAACACCTGGGAGCCACGTTGCTACCAAGTGAGATTGAACCGTAATGTTGGCAGGCTGCTTGAATTTAGCTACACAGAATTTAAACCCACAGCTTGAAGGCTGCGACGAGATATTAAAGGTAAATAAGTCACGTTTAGCTTCTAGTAAGGGCTTATTAAAGAAAGACAAAGGGGTTTGTTGGATTTAAAGCCTTTTATCCAGCCAAATGTAACCCCCCACCTCAGGTAACCTCAAACCTCAGCGAGTCGAAACTGCACCGACACAAACAAACTAGCCACGACAAACCAGACAGACCATCGTTGTTCCCCGGGTAGAAAACACTGCAGAAAAACAAAGTACCCTCTTCGGATATCGCCATATAACATTTAAAATGTACGAACGTTCATTTGTCAATCGTATCGATGCAATTTACAGAGATGAAACATATAAATCACCGAGTGTATTTGACAATAACTCCAGGCAGGCTTTATATACAGTAATTTTCGCACAAGCGGCTACCGCTAAGCTAAGCTAACTGCCGACAGCTTCACAGGCTAACGCAGCTAGCCACACACAGACACAAACAAGAGGAGATGACTGCCAAAACGTTGCGGTACCTTTTAAAATCTCTCATAAGCCGTCTCCTTGCCGGGGTCGACATTATTCAAAATGTATAATAAAAAAAACTAAACCAGGACCATAAACCGAATACAACCCGAAATCAAATCCGGCGTTTCTTCCGCTTGTAGCCCTTTTTCTTCTTCTACCCAAACAACTGGCTAGCTAGCTATATGTGGTGACGTCGGTTGCTTACAGCGTTGGCCAAAACAAGCACAGCCCCTTTTATGTCACAAACGATGTCGATGTAAAATGTTAATTATAACGCGCCCCAAATTAAACCCAAATGTATTTCTGTTGCTCTGAGGTATTGTACCTCATACCTACATTTAACTTCACACTACAATATCTGAAAAGACGCTATATTCATATGCTGCAAGCAAAGGCAACCAGCAGTCTGCCATAGAGGCATTTAAACACAAGCTTTGAACCTATGTGATATGTGACCATCATTATATCTATAAATTGTTTTCTAACATCTTTTGTGCAACACCCAGATGTCCCAGAAAACACTATATTATTGCAATAATACTCATATTATCATGAAGTATTTCTATTTTTAATCACTATGCAGCTATTATCATTGTAACATCCCAGTGTAATCCCAGTGTATTTTTAAGAAACTTTTAAAACAAAGAGCACATAAATCACACTAAAGTAACAAAATATGCTGTATATTACACACTCAATCAATACATACACTGAAAGTACTACAAAAATCCAAAGTACAGAGAGTTCAGAGAGTTTATTTACACTGCAGTGTGTCTGTCATATGATGTAATCTTATAATGTTTGATGGTACACCATCTCCTGTGGTTCATTAACAGATTTTTCCCCTGGCCTCTGCTGTTGCTTGAAAACTACAAACTTACACAAAGAAGTCAGGATATTACAGGATAAGTCTTTTCAAAACCGCTGAACCATGACCGTTTCATTTCTATAGTGACATATAGAGTGACTGTGACTAAATATTGTTCTTTATAGAGACCTTATTGTTAGCCTAGTTTCCATCTGTATTGTTACAATAGCCTGTGTCATAAGTAATTACAATGTGATTCTGCTTTTCTAATTGTATAGAACATTAATCATGTATGCAAGGCACATAATGATCATCTTTGTCTGTTGTCATGGTAACAGTATAGTTCATTTTCTAACTTCAAGATTGCACAGCAAGGTGCAGGCCAGTGTCAGCTTCAGTGATAGTCCATCAAACGTAAAACCCACTGCACAACTCTTCTCCAGTACGCCATGCTCTGCTCACGTCACCAGATGTCCGCCGTTATCTTGTCTCTGTAAGAGTGTTTTGTTTTCTGATATCTTGCCCTGATGAAAGCAAGATAGCTGCACAACATTAAGTGCGATGCGCAAAGCACGGTGGAGTTGTGCAACATGTTTTAATGGACTAATAGCATCCTTCTTATCATCCATCACTTGATGTGCAGAGAGAAAAATCTGTTAAAGAAGATACAACTTTGACCTCTGGACAGATGACAGGTGAAAATAAAAAATAATGTGCCACAGTCTAATAATCTACCCGGCAATAACAGGCTTACTTTAAATTTACACACCGGTAATCCATCTGTAGCTAATGCACTCTGCCTGCATGATCCGGCCTGTAAAATGATTAACATCAAGTCAGCAGAAACATGGACTGACTTTTAAATCAAGCACTGTGACTAAACTTGTTAATGTCATGTTGCAACCTTTGAAAAATATGATTGTAACACAAATAAAACTACACAGTAGGAACAAATCAAGAGTGACTCACTCAAAGAGTAATATAATAAAACAACACAACAACATACAGTAGAAGAAATGAAATCAAAGGTCCCAGAGTAAGAAAATGATTTCATTGATGTAGAGATGGAGTTTGTCAGAATAAATGGATGGATGGGCTATGTTAATTATTGATCAATCACTTTAGTCATTTTTAAAACAACATACCAAACATTCCCCAATTCAAGCCTCTCAATTGTGGGAATTTGTGAGGCTTCAGTGAAATCCCACTCAAATCTCCAGCAAATATATCTAACTTATCTATCTTAATCATTCTCTTCACCATTTCCCTGTGGCAGTCCAGACTGCAGCCGTCAATAGACTCACTGCCCTGTTGGCATTTCACTGAGAATGTAGGTCGCACATAGACAAAAGGACCTGGCTTTGGTGTTTGTCTTTTCTGGCTCCCCCGAGAGCCAGGAATGAAAAGCATGATCTTTATGTAATGCATAACGCATTTACATCATGTGTTGCTATCTAGGCTCTCGGGGGAGTAAACAGGTTTATTTATGGGATTTCATCACCAGCAGAGAATTTGATTTTATCAGCTGTGTAATGGTCTTCATTCAGGGAGGCAGAGAGAACTATGAAACTGATTGTTATGGATCAATCTAATCATTACAATCAGTTTCACAGTCCTTCTTAGTACTTTACTCTGGAACAAAGCTTAAAGCTTACTCTTCTTGAAAACAGTAATAGTTTTTTTTTCTCTCTCTCATAAAGAAAAATGTGACCCCATGTCTGTATGTCAGATGCTGGACAAAGGCCTGGATCCAACCAAAATAGGCAGGAATAAAGTATCACAGCTGAGGTCAGGTGCTTTTAATAGAAAGGGCAGAGAAATGATGTTTTGCTTTCTCTTAGTAACAAACTGACTGTTAAGACTGTTGTTTCATCTCTCATCAACATGCTGCATATGAAACAATATATGTATGATTACGATTGAAGGAGATTTATTTTAAGGAAGGTATATGCATTCTCATTCTGTCAACCAATTTAAAAAATCCCGTGACACCTCAAACATATGTTTTATTATCTGTTTTAAGCTAAAACAAGCCAGAGAAAAGCTTAACAGTACTGTATAATAATGAGAAGAAACTCCGGCAAAATATAATAACAAGATAGTCCAGTCAGAAACGCTGACACAGAACACTTCAGCAGAATAATTTGGTGATACATAACATTCATCATTTTTAACTCCCTGAGTCCTGTGGGTCCTAACTGATACTCTGGTGTACGAACATTGACAGTATAAAGAATGGACGTCACATCTGTGACGTCACCTATAGGTTTCTGAAGAGCTGTTCTGAAGTTGGCTCTGGCCACTGCCAAGTTGGCAGTCCTTCCTCTTCTGCCTCCCCACTGATTTGGTCTGTCACGCATGCAACTTTAAGCCTTAAAGGTCCAGTGTGTAACATGTAAGGGGATCTATTGACAGAAAGGAAATATAATATTCATAACTATGTTTTCAGTAGTGTATGATCACCTGAAAATAATAATTGTTTTGATATTGTTACCTTAGAACGAGCCTTTTATATCTACAGATGGAGCGGGTCCTCTTCCATGGAGTCCACTATGTTGAACGACTATGTTTCTACAGCAGCCCAGATGGAACTTGCATTTTTCACAAGTTTCACAGCCACTGTAGGTTCCCTAGGGAAGAGGTAACAGGTATTCAGTCGGTTAAATTCTCTTGCATTCTCGCATCACTATATACCAAACAACTATAAAAAAAATATAAAAATATAATTTGAATGGGCGACATAAATAGAAATTCAGCCTCAGTACAGTTGTCATGAACAGGGGAAATACGCTATAGAGCGACCAGGCTGTAAACACATTTATTTCTGCTGTCAAGTTGGACATTTTAACATTGGAGCTTATAGAGACTGACTTGTTCTGTAGCCAGCCTCAAGTGGCCGTTTGAGGAACTGCAGTTTTTGGCACTTTGCATAGGCTTCACTTTGCAGCCACAGAGGTTGTTGCTCGGGTCCTAACTGAAATCTGAAACAGAAATATTTGTCATCCACATGAAAACTGATATCTAAGGTATCTTTAACATCACAGATCTAAAATAACATACAACTCTCACCTGCTGTTGGCCGTGTATTTGTGTGTATCCTTTTGTACCACGATGAAAGCTGTTTTCCTATCACAGCTACCTAATGTGATGGATTTAAAATCAATGTAGTTTTCATTTACATGGTAGGGCTACTTTTTATTAATGCAGTGCATTGTTTCATTATGTCTTTCCTGCAAATGAACAGTCGAAAAATATAAGCATTTCTTTCAGCATTCACAAAGTATGTTGGTTGGACCTTATATTGCTTTCCTTCCTTACTCACCCTCATGTTCTGTGGATGGAGAGGTCACTCGGGCATTTTTACCTCGCTCGTCAGTTTTACTCTAATGATCCATTAGTCTCCACAGAAACCTACTGGCGACTACTGGAAGACTCCAGTCTGAGTGTTAGGGCGGGGCCGTGATGGAGCCATTAATGCGTCCTCCAACCATCAGTGTGAACGAGAAGTGAAGCTTTAAGATGGTAAAGGCTAATTGTCTCATTAGAGCTGTGATGTCTCGTTACATCTACATGGGCGATGGTGGTAATTAAATTACACAGCTGACTGGGTGAGTGTTTGGACAGTCGGTGAAGCATGCAGCCGGTCGGTGTGTCTCTGTCAGATTTTAGGATCTGTGAAGGGCAATGGTGCTTTCAGTGATGGTGATGAAGTTTAAATTGATTAAAATTATAACCTCATGTACAGAATCTTTTTATAAGGTGTGAGAGTGAAAGTGTGAGGTTGTTTTTATTTCATGATCTTTATCTTTATTAGGTCTCCAGTGCTTGAGCAGAGGTAGTATCTGTTTTTCAGCCCACCTTGTTGGCGTGGCCGTGAAATTTGGTACAAACATTCATATCCGCCATGGGATGAATTGTAATAGCTCTGATGATCCCTTAATTTTTCCTCTAGCACCATCATCAGGTATTTTGCTATCCTGTCAGCCTCAGCTGTACTTTGTGTTTGGTGCTCATTGGCTACCACTGGTTACCATGCTAACACATTAAAGGGATAGCTCAGGTTTTTTGAAGTGAGTGTGTGTGGTACTTCTCCATAGTATTCACCTTCAGCAGACAAAGGCCACGGATGCTAAGATACATACTGACAGCAGGGTCAGCAGAAAAATGTATTTTAGCCACATGGGAAAGGTTTACCTCACAGAAAATCTGTTGAAGTGTATGCTATATTAAGAAAATCTTCAGCATTATATCTTGCCATCAGACGGCATTATTCTTTTGCACAAACTGTAGAACTTTGAACTGTGTTACACCTCATGCAGCCCCAAATTATCCCTTTAATTAATATGGAGAGCCTGGTAAACAGCATACTTGCTTAACATCAGCATGTTACCATTGTCATTATGACCATGTTAGCATGCTGATGTGCCCATTTGATAACACTAATCAAAGAGACACTAATGTGGTCGTAGATTCTCGGTCTTTGTTATCCTGTAGCTTATCTCTTGTAATGTAGAGCAGAATGTCTTAATTTCAGCGTTCCAGACAGAACGTTGTGTCTCATTGAGGACTACAGGAAGAGATAAACAAAGAATGTGGATTCATCTAATCATCAAAGAAACCTCATACAAGTTTCTTTTTCCCCCTCCAGACATAGTTTTTATATTATTGTTGTTGGAAGCTTCTCACAGTCTCTACAATAAGCTGATGTGTGGAATTTTGCAAAATGCACAAAAACAAATGTCGGTTATTATGAGTTTCAACTCATTCATTGCTGATGCAACAACGGTGTTTTGTGTAGCAATACACTGTCTCAGTGAGGCAGGTAAAACAGTGGACTTATACCCAACCCTGAGTGGCGACAGAGTATCAGATGTAGAGAGTAATATTAAATGTTAATACACACTCAAAGATGTACCCGATTTTACTGTTGTCTTACCACCAGTCCGCAAATACAAACTGGGCAGGTTGCACTTTTGTTCCCTCCGTTAATCTTCTTTCTTTTAAAATCAAATCTTAATCAAAACTGTGGGCTCTCTCCACTTCGAACAAAGTTTCACCATGTAAAAGGGAGTGTTTGTTTGCCTGACTCAGCACAAAGTTATGTGGCCATTTTATTTTCTTAGCAATCATTCTAAAATAGGAATGACACTATCAAACAAACAAAAAATAACAAAACAAAACAAGAAAAAAAAAAAAAAAAACAGACATCATGAGACAAAATTTGATGAGCCCCTACTAAATAACCCCAACTCACTTTCTTTTTCCAGAGTTTTCAACAGCATCTCATGGTCTTCATCCTGTTTTTGTAAAGAGAGAGGGGTTATAATCTTACCCCCATATACGACCACGTCCTGTCACTTGATCCGTACTGAGGTTATGTGAGTACTGCATTGTGAAAAGCTGTTGAAAGATCCAGAAGGAGCTATAAGGTGGACCTCACCATTTAGATTATTTTGTCAGACTAGCCAGTTTCTGTCTAAATATTTATGAAGACAGTAAATTTGTATTTTGCAATGTATGTCTAATTTACAGAAGCAGAATTTACAAGCGATATACATAGTCCAAAGTAGATAAAAAAAAAAGCACAAGTCCAGGGAAAGGGGCTCTTGGTGTTTATGCAACTGAGCTTTCATTGTTTTTCAAAGTTTGTCCTCAAAGTCAGTGAGGAGGACCAGCCTGGACTTCCTCTCTGTTAACACCAGATGGAGCTCAAGATATTAGATGGGGACAGTAATCTGCTGTTGTCATGGTTTCAGGTATCCTGGAGACACAATACTAGAAGCTAATTGGTGGAAATAGCAAGAGAGAGAGGCAGAGAGAGGGGTTGTTGCTCCCTCTCTTTCTTTTTTTGTTTTATATCTCTATTTCTATATTTAGTCTGACATGTAAAAACATCATGAGATAGATGGAGGAACAATGTGGGGGGGAAACATCGGGTTATAACAGGGAAACTAAAAAGAATGAAGATCAGACTTTATAACCAGGATATTACATGAATATATTTATGAGCCACATGTTTTGTAACCTTAGTTTGTTGCATTTTTCTGTATTGATTTATTGTATTCATGTGGCTGCAATGGCATAAGTTCCTAAAAGTCATCATAGGTGTTGACGTGTTTATTTGTAGCACAATTATATATTCATATGTTTCTAAAAGTACTACTGCATAAAATCTCCTCTCTGTATCTGTATGTATGTATTTGTCTCTTGCAGTCAGTCTCTCTGTCTTTTGTCTTGAGTTTTTCAAGGTTATGCAGAGGAAATCATCACATCACATGACCTCACAATTCACTGCTGATGTAATGTTATGTGTGTCTGATAAGCTACTGTTGCACAACCAGGTTGGGGTTGGGGGTTGGGGGGGCGTGCACAATGCCTCTCTGTCTGACCTCAAGTATCATCGCCCAACGACTTTATCATGATCATTCCCTGCCACGTCACAGGCAAACATGTTTGTGTTGTTTATAAAAGAGATCAGCCATTTTACCCCGATAGCTTGGCATCAGCATCAAACATGCGGTCTGCATCTGCTCGCCTGGAATTAAGAGGGCTTTCATCCAAACCTCTTTGGCACACACAGAGAATTTAAATTTAGATGTTGAACAGCAGCAGCAGCAGGTACCCGAATAACGGGAACAACAACAAAGACTAAAGCCCACTGATAAATTGCAGCCATTTGATTGGTGGGGGATAAAAGAATCATGTATCCTGGTGTATCCTGGCATGGCATGTTGGGAGCTCATGGTGGCTCCGTCCCGCCACGGTGCAGTTGAGAGTTATGTTACTTTGGATTAAGCTCATGTATTGTGTTTGCTTGCCTTTGTCTCCCGCCTCTTTATGCAATGCTGGTCAACATGTCATCACTCCTATATCTAGAAATAAACCTTTGGGACACTCTGTCATCAATGGAGACGTGCATGGGGTTGAGTAAAGTTAAACGATGAAAGCTAACCAACTATGCAGTCCACCTGTCAAACATGTCTTTGGCATTTTGTTATGTGGTGTGGGTCCTTCAGAAGCATAAAAATAAGATCTCACAAGCATCAGGCTGCAGAAACTGGGAAAGAAAAAAAAAAAGAACAGCTTAATAGACTTAACTATTTCCTTAATGCTGACAAAATAAACTTGTTATCTCTTATCTGCTTAAAAAAAACACCACATGGAGATAAACAAAGGCAGGCCGGTCACATGAAGAGGGTGAATGAGCCGTTGGGGTGTGCCAGGTTGGACGAATGCCCAGTCCGCTGACCGGGGGAAACCAGGGCCACAACAATCAGACAGCCGGATGAGCTCGCTTACAAAGTGATCGATGAAATGTTAATGTGGAAAACAACGATCCAGAGAATGCTTATCATGATCTAAAATAGGCTACGCACAGGGTCACCGTTCAAGAGACTTGAAAGGTGATGGAGTGGAGGCTTATCATGAGTCACAACCATGGACCCTAATGTGGAAAACAGAGTCACGATCCCAATTAAAAAAAAAAAAAAATTAACACAGGCATGAAATGGATTATCATGATCCAGAGAGAAATACTGGTTAGTTTTTTTTCATCTCGAGGATGCAGGTGATGCTTTTTGCTTCTAGTCTGTGCAAAGCAGAGAATTCTCTGTCTTGAAACCGAAATTTTCAATTATGAGGAGAGAGCTCTCGAAAATGTGGATGATTACATGATTTGTTGCTGCAGAAAAGGCTCAATTAGGGAAAAACAGAAAAGCCACAACGCAGCGGCGCCTAGTGCTGCCTGCCACGCTTCATTTATTATTATTTGTTTTTTAATAAAGAACATATTGAGAGATGTGCCAGTATAGCACACACACACACATTGTCTGTGGGACAGTGTGATTGCTGTAACCCTTTTGAACCAAAGTATGTGTTGTTTTTTATTTGAGAAGAACAGTTTGTCAATTAAAAAGACGATGACTGTAATCTGCAAGAAAATTGTGGTAATAACTAAACTGACTGCACAGTTATGAGGGTACATTTAATTCTTTACCTAATGTTTGATGGTTCTAAATGATGATAAGAGCAAGTAATTAATATTCTGTCCCTTAAAAAGTAACATGCCTACTGTATCTGAGGTTGTGTGCCAGCAGTGGACCAGTAAAACAAAGCCACCTTTCCATATTGCCCACCGCCTCCACCATTTGTCACCCTCTGTCATCTTGCCTGGTGTTTCATCGTGTTTACAAAGGAACATAACAGGTTTAATTTAAGGTACAATGATTATTAATTAAGGTGTCTCAGTGCATCAGCAAGTGGCCCTGAAAGGCAGATTCAGTCTTTGATCGCATGTGTTTCATGTCTGGCGTCTTTTTGTAGTAGAGAGTGAGGTTTGCATTTTCAATAATGGTCCAAATTGACCAGGAAATATATTGTGTGGACCGTTCACACACACATACACACACACACAAACACCAGAGCATATGTTCAGATTAGTGTACTCTTATTTTCCTTCATGGTGTATTGTTATTCATTTTAAAATGACACCTATGACCTCTGTCTCCTCTAACTCGGTCTGCTTTTTAACACCCCTGGCACATTTCTGGCACAGGACCCTCCCATTGATTTATGGTCGCCCTTCTCTACTGTAATTTTACTACAAAGAGGGGTCAGTCAGGGCATAAATCTTACAGAATTAGTAAAGAGGCAAACAAACTACTAAACATGCAAAATAATGGAAGTAATTTCTCATTTGCTTGGCTCCAGAAAATGGAAGGGGATTGCTGATGAACGTGTCTTTGTAGCATAAATATCAGCAGGCGATGAAGTAACTGAACGATCAATAACTAACAAGCTAGTTGTTTGCTATTACTAAGCTAAGCTGGCTCTATCTGTTAGTCTTCTCATCTAACCTTTTAGCAAGAAAACAAACATGCATATCTCCAAAAATGTTAAAATATTCCTTTAAAACGGACTTCTATCAGTGAAGGACAGACCAAACATTGCACATGAAATTTGTAAATCAGTCTAAAAGCTAAACTTGTCATTTTACAAATAGCCCTTAGTGTCACTCCCCTGTATCCTATTTTTATTTCAGCTATGTAGTTTGTAGATTTAGATCACATTACAGATTCGTGTTTGTGTCTTGTGACTTTGTAGGTTATGGGGCTAGTTATTCATGAATATTAACTGACCTGGTGTGCTCCTGATATGGACATTTGTAGAGGCAGTGCACAGGCGTATTTGGACCGCAGCTTGCTGAGGTAAGGAACAAAACATTTTCTTCAAAGCACATACTGTACCTTTGATAATCCAGCCGCCAGGCACGTATATCCTGTTTGCATTATGAAGTCGAGACAACAGGAAATTATTGTCAGAATTTTTATTTTCCCACAGAAAAAAGGTTCACTGGATCACAATCTGAGGCTTGATTGAATCTTTTACGCTTGAACAATAAAGACAAACTGCAGACAAAAGGCTTTTTTTCTTTATTATTTTCAAAGCATTTGATAACACTACCCCACACAGTACATCCTCCTGAAATGATTTTTGCTTTGTTATATTGTCAGTTTAACTGAGGCTGTTTTATAATCCGAAAGAAAGAAAGGCCTACTTTAGAGTTTACATGATGTGATGACAGCATATTTTTATAGGTCTATATAAAGCTTGTGCAAGTTTCCATATAAACACGTGTCACTGGCAGAAGGGTTGAAGCCAGAAAAGGCAGAAACATACAGATTTCTTTTTAAGACGACCTGTGTGTGATATCATGTGTTTATAATAAAGCAGCCTCTCTCACTAATATGTAAACATAGCGTGGAAAGTTTGCTGCTACTGTTCCTGCTGAAGATGGAAATCTTTGTAAATGGGTCACAAACAGGACTAAACAGTACAATTGAAGACTATTTTTAGCGCAGATTAATGCACATTTTACGGCAGCAGTACAGTGTATTACAATAAAGAAAGCAGTGCTACAAATTCATTTGATCATAATGTATCTTTTTATTTTTAAAAAATGTTGCTAAAAATGTTATGCTTCTTGTACTTCCTGTCATCTTTATGTAATCTTATTTTCCCATGCTATGTTTATTGTGATGCACAAATATAACAAGGCAAATCACTTGCCAGTGAATCCAGTTCTGATTCTTACTCATTTATGGCTCATGTTTGGATCATTTTTAAACAACAATGGGGTCCATGGCACAAGGAATGAACTGTGTCAGGCTTTGGATAAACAGACAACAGTAATTGAATTTCAGGCTGAGGAATAAATAGGCTTTACAGGACAACAGTCTGAATGGGATTAACGACTAATTTTGACTTATTGGCTACGCATTAAATATATCATATAAACACGATAAGTGGTTATTAAATAGCTTATATTCATACCTCAATGGACTGAACCATATGGACACAGATCAGTGGAGGGATTAGTTGTTGCCTTTGATTTTGTTTACCTAATGTTCCTGGCTGCAGGTCAAACGCTGACATCATTGCCACACCATAAAATTCACAACATGCTTCCAAAGAACGATGATGTATTCTTTCTGGCTTGTGGTGGTAACTTCTTTATTGAATGGTGAGCCAATAAAACTGCAGAGGAAGCAGCGCCGGGAACCAATGGCAGAATTGCCGTCATCGGTCTCCGGTTGCTATTTGTGTCGAGCTGCGCTCTGCTGCTGCGGCAAGCTGGACACGATCAACGAAAATGAGACCGGAAGCTGGGTGGCAAAAAGGGAGGGAAAGTTCCCCACTGTCCCATCTAATCTGCAGTACATATGTGTGCAACGGTTTCATTGAATTTATTCTATTTATTAAAGTGTATTTATTCTTCTGAGGTAATGTCTACACCACAAATAGGATGTGAATGCTGCTATACATCCATTTTCATGATGGTGTTTAGCTTATTTTCCTATTTGTTACACAGAGGAATTTATTTTGTAAAGATCTATAACATCTAAAATCACCTTGCCGTCTTTACAATTCATCAGGTGCCAGGTACAGTACCAGTCAAAATTTGGACATATCTTCTCATTTCATGGTTTTACATGATTTTATTACATTATATGTGTTGTAGACATCAAAATTATGAAATATGTGGTAAATTGAAAAAAGCAACACATGTTTTAGATTTTAGATTCTTCAAAGTAGCCACCTTTTGCTTTGATGTAAGGTATGCACACTCTTGGAATTCACTCAGTCGGCTTCATGAGGTAGTCACCTATGACCTTTTCAATAAACTGGTGTGTTTTTTCAAAAGGTTATTGAATTTCTTACCTTCTTAATACATTTAAGACCATTAGTTGTACTGTATTGGCATTATTATCAATCAATATTATGGCAAGAATCACTCAACTAAGGCTTTTAAATAACCTGGAGGTGTGTTTGTGTGTAATGGTCCCACTAAGCACAAATCAGATGGGATGGTGTGTTGTTGCAGAATGCTATAGTAGCCATGTTGGTTAAGTATGTCTTGAATTTTATATAAATTACCAACTGTGTCACCACCAAAAAGCTCCCGTCTACCACCACTATACCACCAACTCCTCATGCGTGCTTCACAGTGGGAACCACACATGTAGATACGTGTTCACTTCCTATGCTTCTCACAAACACTTTTAAATTTTAAATTTGAGCTCATCAGAACAAAGTACAGATTTTAACTGGTCTCATGTTCATTCCTTGTGTTTCCTGGCTCAAACAATTCTTGTTGGTTCATTGTATTTATTTATTTCTTTATTTATTTATTGACTCTGGCCTTGAACGCAAAGCATTTAGCTATGACAGTGGTACTGATATTGATGTATAAATACATCAGTGTGTATAAATAGCAAAGTTACTTAAAAGTTATCAGGTGGAAACTAACAAAAGGCAGAGCAGACAACACACAAATAATTAAATAACATTAAAATGCCCAATTAAAATGACAACCAAGTGTTTTCACAGCTTTCCTCATCAGTTTGTAACTTCAAGAATGTTTTGGGCCTTCGTATCAATCATAACAGTCAGTTGGTTAGCAGCAATGCTTTTATTTAGAAGGTCACAACCGGAACTGCGGCATTTTATTGCAGGCACCTCGACAAAAACAAGCTTCTAGGGTGGATCTCTAACTGACGTCTCTCCTACCCCTCCCTCCAGTTTCAATTCAGTCAAATCATAGCGACCTGGCAGCCAGAGGTAGTTACATGCGTCTTTTAGTAAGAGAGTAATTAGCAGCTTGTGTGTCCTATTTGTAAGCTCTGGAAAAGACTAGAACATCTGGGAGAGTCGTCTCTTAACCGAAATCGGCTAAACGTGTCGGCAAACGAACTGCAGCGACCCCGAAAGCACACAGAAATGGACGAAAAGGCGTTTACGAAAGAAATTGACCAGTGGATCGAGCAGCTCAACGAATGCAAGCAGCTATCCGAGGGACAAGTGAAGACACTATGCGAAAAGGTGAGATATCTAAAAAAGAAATCCTCTCCTCAACCCCAACTTACTGTCAACGTCTTCCCTCTCCTTACTGACGCCTTCCAGACATTCTTAAAATGGCGTCTATAGTGTACATTTCACTGCGCTGTGCGTATATTTGACAATCGTTATGAGTGCTTAGTGGTGTCCTTTTTTTTGAGCCATTTGAATCGTCTGCCGTCTAGAAATAACGAATTACGAGCACATGCTGTCAGTGACGGGGGTGTAGCAGCCGCGAAGGGTCAGTCTTAGTGTGAATTCAAGTCACATTCCTCATTTACAGCCCCCTCATTCAGCCTGTCACTGTGACCTGTAGCATCTCTTTTAGCCAGCTAGCTGTGGCGGTGAGAGCCCACTAGAGTTTTAATTACAACGTGACTAACCGACTACATTTTACCCTGTGCTGTCCGTGTGTAAGCAGGTACGTGGTAGGAAAGGAAAGGTGGGTATCCAAAGGTTTACCTAAATGTACTGCAAAGCCTTGAAAGGGTCGGTAGGCAGGTAAAAACTGATATGAAGTTCGTCATCCTCTCCTTAGAGGTGCTTCATAAAGTTGCAATAAACCTCTGACCCTGTCCTTCATTTAGCTTCTTATTTACTTCTTTGGTCAATTAGTAGTGACACGTACCTATGTACTGGGTAAATCATTGTCAACCGTAAACATGACATTACACGATGTAATCGCTCACATCATGGGGAGTGGTAACTCTTCTTTTCTTTGTGGTTCACTTACCCATGTTTTAGGACCGCTGGTTTCTTTCACCTGTCACAGATACAGGGAAACATGGAGGCTAATCCAATCCAATCTGGTTTGCAACCGACCAGGCCTGATACTACTCATTTATTGGCCTTTTCTTCACGACATTTTCACGATGTTTTTGTGGTCCACAGAGGTGTTGTCGGCTTGACTCAGCATATTGAATAGCGGCCAGGAACATATCTTATTTAACTGATATGCATACATACAATGATTTCAATAACCGTGCATGTTTTTGCTGTGCTCCTGCTTTGGACGGTTGATACTGCAGACCTCTCTGGTCTGAGCCGGAGCTCTGCCTCTGCTCAGACCACCTGCTGATTTCCAGCTTTAGATGTTTGGGCTAAATAGAGAAGACTCTTAATCGATCCTGAAGTTCCCATCTGTTGAGGATGTATGCATTCTAAAAAAGTCCTACAACCCTTACATAAGGTGCAGTATATTGTTACTGCCTGATGGGGTACTCTATTTAAGCACATATTGCTGTAGAAATCGACAACTCTGTCTCTGATTGTTGGATGTCAGTGTTTTGAGTGAGTCCATACTGACAGCAAAACTTGACGTCAGTCTGTGCTGAAGTTCACTGGTGTTTCTGCATCCATTTGTTACAGGGCTTAACTCTGATAACGGAGGCTACATTTGGACAGATTCTTTCTTTGTTGCTCTTTGCCAAATCCGTTTTTCAGCCTTCAGCGCAGCTCTGTCCCCCCTCAGCTCGTAAAAGGATTGAAAAACTAGGCCCACTACCATGTTTGGAGGAGTGCTGTGCGCTGAAGGTTAATGGCATGCTCTTTTCAAGTGGCCGGTTAATCTTAGCATTTGTTTTCCTTTTTTGTCTTTTTATATCTGATACGGTCACACTAATATGCAGCATTCAACACAGTTTCTTGCTCTGTGGGTCGAGATCCCAAAATGGATTCTCTCCATGTGGTGGCCAATGCGATGGCAGTCTTAACGTCTGCTCTAAAAGTTGTCCTTGGTGTGTCCTTGTTATTTTCCACATTTATTCGTTTGTGTCGTCTTCTAGTTGATGTAGGAGTGCTGTTATGCCTGTGCCTGAGCCAAAGACAATCATATTAGTTGTTTAGGTTATGAACCCACAGAAAAGCACAATCAAGAAGGAACAGGCAGATGAAGGAACTGCACAAATAATGTTGTTTTTCTTTCCTGTTGCGCTCCTCCCTTCAGTGCAATAAAACAGGTCGAGAGGAAAAAGGAAAGCTGCAGTTTCCTCACTCGCGGGCTGTATAATTGTCATAACTGCTCCAAACTGCTGTCTACCTGCATCTATCCATCATTTCTCCTGTGACTTTTTGTTAATATATTCAACAGAATGCACCTACACAACATCCCCCCTCTGCTATTTAAAAATAGCAGAGGATGTGATTGATTTTTGAATTGCATCACCAACATAACCAAAGCTATTGTTGCAGAGGGGATCAGAGAGAGAGAGAGAGAGTGTGTATGTGAGTCAGGATTACACTGTTCATTGTGAGTCAGAGAGCAGCCGTCTCTGTTTTGGGATGTATGGGGGTGTGAAGGAATGAGATGTGCTGTGTAATCTGTCCCTCATCTTTTCATTTCTGCTTTCCAGCTATTGCTAAAAAAAAAAAGGCTGAACATACCAGAGAGTTTGTGTCTGGTGTCTAGTGTGCACAGACACGTGAATACTTACTTCTAAGATTTATCTTGTCATCAATGCTAATTGTTCAGTTTTCAGCATTGCAGTATCTCCCCCCCGTCAAGGCTCCAGATATATTTTGTGAGAGAAGTGACGTCATCTGTGCGATCCTTTTAATAGCGTTTAACCAAACACTGTGACTGCAGACAATACTCTGTTCTCTGGAAATCTGTCAATTACAGAGTCAATTTAATTAACTGCATAACACATGCTTCAGACAGACGTATGCTCTTCATGACCTTTTTCCCCCGCTGTTCAAAAATAAACCTTTACATAACCATTCAGACATTTTTGCCTTCACATTTCAAGCTCAGCGTTTTTTTTTTCCTTAAGAGGCACCGTGTGCTAACAATTTCTGCTCGATCCAGAACACTTGTCTTGTATTGAGTTAGGTAAATCATCTGCAAAGTGTTACACATGACAGGCTTATAAAAGGCAGAAAATGGTGCAGAGCCCAGCCACAGTACAGAGGCGTAAATAGACGAACAGAAGTTTGGATATCTGAGCTTCTCTTCAAATATTAATGCCATATGACATCATTCAAAGTGTGTCAGAATGATGTTCTACTTTGGTCATGTGACGATATGTTGACCAGAAGTCCCATGACCCCTGTCTCTGTTTAAAATCAGTTTGATGCGTCCAGTCAGCATAGCAAATAAAGCTTTGTTTGTCGAATGAGGTCATGGTTTTAGTCAGAAAAACGATTCAGTGAGAAGGGATGTCCCAAATGATGATTAGTGCTCTTACACCATCTGATATAACGAACTAAATTTGCATCACTTAGTCATTAAGAAAGGTGGTGTAACAGTGCTATCAAAATCACATGAAAGTAACTAACCAACCTGACTGACGTCGACAAAAGTTGCTAAACGCATCTCAGCAAAATCCACAAACGAATTGTCACACTGATTATAGTGCTGTTGTCAGGAAGATGCTTAACTTTTAACTACCATTATTGCCCTGAGTGAGGTCATCGTTGTGGTTGTAGTTCTGCCTAGTCGTCAGGCTTAATTCCCTCCAAGCTGTCTCCACGAGAACCTCTGGCCGTGTTTACCCACTTTAATGGGATTATATTGCGGCAGCCGTGAAAATGCTGACTTCACTACTCGGCACTCGGCTAAGCAGTTTGTTGAGTGTGTGGTGTCTGACGTCTCGGGCTGTAATCTGGCCATAGGTTCCCTCCCTACAGCCGCTCTGTGGCATTTTTGCTACAGGTGTGGTCCGCGCTTTGGGCGAGGTACTTGCGTAACCTTTGCCGTCATCCTTTTCATTCACAGCTGGCCTGGCATCCACGGTATGAGCTGAAAAGGTTATCCTAGCAACATGAGTAGCACTCACAATGAATCTGTGTACTTATTACAGTTTTATGTGTTATATTTTGAAGCATCTTCAGAATTGGGTATTTTCAAGCACACAGCATGCCTTAGTACAGGAAAGGGACATACTTGTTTAAGTTTATTTGCAACTGCAGAGTTTTAAATATAGGTGAAGGGTCTCGTGTGTGGACAGGGAAATAAGTGGATAGAAACAAAATCAATGATTCAACACAAGATACAGAAATAAAATAGTTTGGAGTGCGCTGACCTCACACAAGATGCACATTAACCAAGTTATAATCAGTTGAGTAGATTCAGGACAGAGGCGATATCTGATGCGTCATTGAGCATATTACTCATACCATTCAGTGTAAGGTTACAGAGCTGCAGGCCTCTTACTGTATCATACACAGGCAAAGCACCTTGTAGAGAATGTCCTAATGAATGATGGATGGAAGGAACAGCACTTAAGGATATTGTCTTTGATTGGATAGTTCTACTTTTGTTTAAAGGCAGTGTCCGGTATGTTTTCTTAGGGAAGAGTCCTCTGCTCGACACGGACAGTAAAGTTAGATCAGAGGATTTCCAGCA
This sequence comes from Protonibea diacanthus, assembly GCA_028641955.1. Classification (NCBI taxonomy): domain Eukaryota; kingdom Metazoa; phylum Chordata; class Actinopteri; family Sciaenidae; genus Protonibea; species Protonibea diacanthus. Next base: position 16,751,481 of record CM053990.1, read on the forward strand.
GGATCAACAGAGATTTGCTTGAAACAGAGGAGGAACAGGATAGCTTAATCGTTGACAGCCTTCATGCCTCAACAGATACTAGAAATAACACGATGGCAATAAGAACTGGCAGGAAGATGGCAGCTAAAATCTTGAGTATTCATTCACAGTTCACAAAAAGAAGTTTCTAATCTACCATATAGGCCCACTTAATATGCACATTTGTTTATTTTCTCCTGTCTCACTCAAGACGAGTGGAGGATCGGCATGTAGAATATTCACTCTGCTTTAGCATTAGAAGCCCTGATCAATCTATCATCCACACCCTGGTCAATGAAAGGCATCTTGCCACATGGTAGTATGGTCAGATGGAGGGTGTGTGTGTGTAATATAGGTCAGCATTGTGCAGAGCTGCAGTCCCGTCCTCGTCGCTCTGGCTCTCTCTGTCCCATCTGCTTGGGTGACAGACCAACTTCAGCACTCTGTCAATGTCAATTATCTCATTCTCTCACCATGGTTGCATTTGTTGTTCAAAGAGAACAGTACAAAAAGATGGGGGGGGCTGCTCAAAGTGTGCCACAGATAAAACACCAGGCATTTTGTGAGTAGAAGGCAGGCGTTTGCCCCAACTAAATCTGGAGTAGAAACATACAGGACACTATAAAAAGTGTGATTCTTTGTCCCCTCCTTGTTTCCATTGTTCGCCTTCCTTTCATTTTCTCTTCTTGCTCCATATCTTCAGTGTGCCTCAGCACGTCAGACATGTGTGGCGGTCATGTAGCTCGGAGCTGAGGATTTACTCGTTTCAAAGCTCCTTTTAAAAGAGCTCGTCTCGCTGACTGACCTCTTAGTCAGACCTGCCAAGCTCCAGGAATAGGCCTTGTTGTGGGTCTCCAGATTTAGTATTGGTACTGTTTAAAGCTTTCTCTCTATTTTTAGTTTTGTTTTAATGTGGCAAGTAACTGATAATAGCTACATAATCATTAGGCTTAGTGAAAATGGTTAACAGAGTGATCCCTTGAAAACCCAGAGAATCTTCTGCATGTCATTTCATCTATGTGTGTGTGTGTGTATCTCTTGTTTGCACTGAATCAGCAGACAACAGTAACCAAGTGTTTCCTCTGAAAACAGTGGCTGTAGGCAACACACTGAGTCATACGCTGCTGCAGCAGGTTTTAAACTACGCCATGATGAATTCTGGGTAGAATGAACAGTGTCCAAGAAAAACATTTCTGACAGTGCTACTTTTAGATGTAGTGGCTGACTGTTGTGTTGCAATTGCCCTCCTAGCTATAACGGAGTCGTCTTAAAGCAGTAATCGGAGGAAACGCCAGCAACCGTTTTCCACCTCGTTCTTGGCTTTTGGAGCATCACACTAATTGATTTTTACGAATTGTTGCAGCGCAACCAGAGCTGTCTGTCCAAGTGCTGCAAGGCAGGCCCACAGGAAACAAGAAACGCACACGCACACACACACACACACACACACACAGACAAACACACACAGGGTAGGGGCTTATTTCCTTGGAGAGATTATAGTGGTGATGTTGCTGTTGTAATCACTGTAGCATCTTAATGTAGACCCCACTGGAGGCTGATGTGGAAATTGTGCTCAGAGGTTGGCAGGAAATTGTCTGTTCCTGAAATAAAGATGGAGAACAAAGAATGACATGGAAAATTACAGTGTGCACAGCATGTGATTACAGAGCAGGATCACATGGATTTTCCTGCATTTCAGTGAGCAAAACACTGTAAAGCAGCACACAGTATATAAACTGTGCAAAATTGACTTCTGCTTGTCTTTTTGAGACATTTTGGTCTTTTTGTCTACAGGCAAAGGAGATCCTGACCAAGGAGTCAAACGTCCAGGAAGTGAGATGTCCGGTGACAGTGTGTGGCGATGTCCACGGCCAGTTCCACGACCTCATGGAGCTGTTCAAGATCGGAGGGAAATCTCCAGACACAAACTATTTGTTCATGGGAGACTACGTAGACAGAGGGTACTACTCCGTAGAAACCGTCACTTTACTAGTAGCACTTAAGGTAAGTAATAATTTAAAACATCCTCACACATCTAACTTGAACCAAAATTAATTGTTGGCCTTTATCATGAAAAATGAACATTTGTTCTTTGGTCTTTGCTCTGGTTTCAGGTACGCTACAGGGAGCGCATCACAATCCTCAGAGGGAACCACGAGAGCAGACAAATCACACAAGTGTACGGCTTCTATGACGAGTGCCTAAGGAAATATGGTAACGCCAACGTTTGGAAGTACTTCACAGACCTGTTTGATTATCTCCCCCTCACTGCCTTGGTAGACTCTCAGGTGAGAAGACACGTCAGTGGGTTTCATAGATATGAGATATATATATATATATATATATGAGCTGATCATGACTTGAAGTTGTGCCCTGTATTTCTTTTCTGCAGTTAACATTAAGCTCTAACTGCTGGTTTAGGAAATATTGGTTTGGTACTTGTATTTGATATTAATGCTGAAATGTTCTATCCCTTCCAGATTTTCTGCCTTCATGGAGGCCTGTCACCATCCATAGATACTTTGGATCACATCAGAGCACTGGACCGTTTACAAGAAGTGCCACATGAGGTAAAGATAATACATAAATGTGTATAATCTGTGGGTACATGCTTATTCAAGGCCAGGAACATGAACATTAAGTACAATAAAATAATGAAATGAACAGAAAATGAAAGGATTGACTTAAAGATGAGAAACAAAAAGAAGGCAGTGGGATAATATTCTCTTTTTTTCCCCCATAATTCAGCATGCAGTTAACCATGTTGGTGGCTGTTCAGGTAATTCTTTGCTAATGCCTCCGCTTCATCCTCCACAGGGTCCCATGTGTGACCTGCTGTGGTCAGACCCTGATGACCGTGGTGGCTGGGGAATCTCCCCACGAGGAGCCGGCTACACCTTTGGCCAGGACATTTCTGAGACTTTCAACCACGCCAACCGCCTCACACTGGTGTCCCGTGCCCACCAGCTGGTTATGGAGGTGGGTGTCTGTATACAGTATTGGTGCATAATTACTGTACATCTGCGTCTGTGGATGATATAGTTTGGGACAGGAAACTAGATTGTACTACGTCAACTGAACTCTTTTATTTACCTGACTTAGTGGTGTTAAATGTTTAATAACGTGTAACATATAACAATAGGACGGTTAAATATGACCAGCTAGTACTCTTACTCTGAGTTCAACACTTTAGATGAGCATTATAGTAACACTGTCTCCTGAAATATACATCTTTGGTTAACTGCTTCTGCTTCCCTCAGGGATACAACTGGTGCCATGAGAGGAATGTGGTGACAATATTTAGTGCTCCAAACTACTGCTACCGCTGTGGCAACCAGGCAGCTATCATGGAACTGGACGACACCCTCAAATACTCGTTGTAAGTATGATTAAAAAATTGACACATTTTTTCATTTTTGCAAACCTAAAAATTGTGACATATGTAAGCGTTATTCTAAATAACACTTTTTATTTCTTTTTCTTACCCAGCTTGCAGTTTGATCCGGCGCCTCGCAGAGGGGAGCCTCATGTCACTCGCCGCACCCCAGATTACTTCCTGTAAAGTCTGACCTTTGACCTTTGTACAGCCAGGTCCAGTATTGCCATGATGTATGACCTTCAACCGATAACAACATGAATGAGGAAGAGGAGGGTGGGAGACTTGGGGGTGGGGCTACACAGCAGTGCACATTGTATATCCACACAAAGACCTATTTAAGCATTTAGTGAAAACAATGTCTGTGTGTCTATGAATGGACCAAAAGGTGTGTGCCATAATCATTACAATATTCATTGCTGAAGATTTGTATTGAAAATCACCCCCACTATGTAAAACAACAGTGATGTTTAAATTCCTCATCCTGTACCTGTGTAGCTGGACTGATGGCGCCGAGGTCCGAGGCGAAAAATTTGCTACTTAGAATGCGGCTGTTTGAACCACACATGCCATGGCTTATATTTAGGAGATCTGAACATGATCTGTTTGCACTTTTGTAAATCTAAAGAAATGTAACATATGTCAAAAGAAGGAAAGTATTTCACACTACAGATTTTTTTTTTTTTTCCTTTTTGATTTTTTTAAAAATTACAAATAAAGCCCCCATCAGGCAAGTTTTACACAAGGTTTCTTTGTCCTGTGTAACTTTTAAGGAAAACTCTTTGTTATGCAGTCACCCAGCTTGGTCTATATGATAGATGATGGAATGTTCATCCACATCAACCCACTGACTCCCTCTGAACTACAGAGTCTGTATTAACCAAACCATTTGAATAATAAAGATGAAGGTGGCTCCTTGATGTGACTGTGCTGTTTTCTTTCTCTTCTTTTTATAATACTGGAGAACTTTGCCCTCAATCACTTGACAGCTAGTGTTATGGTCTGGCCTACAAGGTCCCTTTGACCTGTGATTTAATTTTGAAGTGAACCAACTGGACGCCAGCCAACCATTGAGTAGGTCAGCCATCTGGGCTGCAGGTTGGCTGGCAGTTCCAAAAATGAGGCATTAGTTCAGGATGAGCGTTTCGGACAGGTCTGCACACTATGATCTTCATCTTGGACGGTGTTACTGCAATGGCAACTAGACTGTCTCACAGCTAAATATTTTCTATCAAAAAGGTAGTTTTATCAAGAAATAAGACATTTTATGTCTCCCACAATCGGTTTATTGCCAGTGAGGATATCAGTGTGAACACAATTATAAGCACTGACACATGATTAATAGTTGCATGCATATAACGTCAGCACTTTACAACCTCCGGGCCTTTAAAACAAGCAGTATACAGGAGACAGATGACATGCAGCCTCAGTAAGGTACATCATCAGTATAAAACACAATCTACAGCCCTAGTTTGATAACATAAATCTTTGATTGAGGGTGCACCATTCCTGGAAGTACTGCAATACCAGGTCAATACATAGAGTGGATGGAGCAAGTCCATGTTCCATCTCCCTGTTCCAAAAATCAATTTAATCTATGGTCCGTGGGTGGGAGACGTATCAGATATTACACTGATAAGAAGAGATACTACATTTGATCTCGGGCCAAGGAGTGATAGTGCTAGTATGTTGGCGAGCAAGGGTGTCGGTTTCAGTAACAATTGCATCCGATGTGACACAAACAAGTACACTAGATGCAGTAAATGAAGAAAAGACAGCAAAATGTGTCATTTTAACAAAGTAAGGTTGTCACAGCTACACAGCGTTTCCTGGTAGGGCACAGGCCCTTACAGACCTTTCACACAGCAGCCATTTTGATGTGAAACAGTAGGGTCAACACAGGTGTTACCAATGATACTAATTAAAGGCAGCCTTAATTAGTATCATGGGTAACACCTGTGTTGACCCTACTGTTTCACATCAAAATGGCTGCTGTGTGAAAGGTCTACTTCTTTCTTTCTTTCTTTTTTTTTTTTTTTGAAGAGTACTTTATTAAGTTTTTCACATTTAGAAAACAGACAAATCAAAATGTCCAAATGGTCTATAGTTGGTCTTTATGAAAAAAAAAGAAGACATTATAAATGTTTTTGAATAATTCAGAGACCCCTTAGCTCTTTCATCCAATTTTATTTTAGTCTTTTACAAAGATTTAATCCAGTTTCCTGTTTCTGCTTTGCTATGCTGTACAAATTCTATTTTGATTTAAAAAAGAAAAAGGTTTCCTGGTCATGTGACAATCTAGTCCAATAGGACTTTAAAACGTGAACGCTGTGTTATTTACTGTCAGGAGAAAGCCGTAAAATTATATTTTAAACAAAACTAATTTCACCTGAATTATCAATGCGAAAATAAACTTTAACTTATATAAAAAGTCCTGTCTGAGGGAAGAAAATAATGTTTGATCCATCCGACAACAAACTGAGCTCCCGCGCCCTCTAGTGGCGAATGTAGCTAATTGGACTCTGCGTCCCGCTGCTTGTTGTCTACATCCGTATTCCCTCGTGCAAGTTAACCTGCAGTAACTTAGCAACTGCTAAGTAACTTGGCAACTGCTAAGTTACAATTTAAGCGGATACAGACATTTCAAAACATAACATTGTGGTTTATAAACAAATAATTACAAATTAAAGGACACAGAACAAAAGGCTAATTATAAATACAGTTAATTTAAGACTGTAGCCCCTGATGAAGGTCACATTCACCTCAGTTTACAAGTAATGCATGCTGAAAATATGTTCCAGGCATCATACAATCTAACGTTTATTATTCACAGAATTTCTGCACTTTTTCACTGTTTAATATGATACAACGTTGCCAGGATACACTTTACATACTATTCTCCTTAACAGATGCTACACGCAGTACAAGAGATGCAATAAATTATTCATCCTTGATTAACATATTTCTATCAGTTAAAGTAAAAGTGAGCTGAAACTCGTTTAGATAAACGGGGAAGCAGCCTTAATACGGCCGCCCCCCCCCCTTTTCCTCCAGCATCTGACAAAGCGATCGTCAGCCTTCGGGCGGCAGGCTCACCAGGTTCATCCAGAGACTTCCAGCCGCTATCAGTACGTCCGCGTCTGTCAGGCCCTGCTGTTGACTGCAGAGGAATTTCACCTCTGGATCTGACTTAAAATATAAACGGTACGTAGCATCGCGAGTCGGAATGTGATCTTTACATTTTGCTCACACTTGGAAATTACGTCTCGTTTTCTTACATTTTGTTTACATCTTTGTCTGGACAGCCTTGGCTAGGAGGCCTCACTGACATCGCAAGGCGCTAGCTTAACGTTAAGCTAAGACGCTAGCATTGTGCATGGTAATGCTAGCTGCCTGGTTAGCTGACCACTCTACCGAAATTAGACACTTGTTTTGGTTATAAAAACACACAAGGCAGACATTGTAGCTAATATTCAACACTCGGACTTGGTGTTTTATACACTAACGTATATATCCTTCAGTTAGCTGTCAGAGGAAGCCAATACCTACCGGGTTAGCACTCCCGTCGACTAGCCTGTACTAACAGGTGGCTAGCTAAATGTAACGTTAGCTAGCTTGGAGGTAGCTTCATCTTGCTAATAACAACACATACGTAGGTAACATTAAAATATGTTTACACCCATACCAGGTGTATCTTTGCTGCTGTGGCTAGTTAACTGCGAATGGTGTTTACTCTTTCTAGCACAGCAGCTCAATATTAGCATAACGTTAGCTAGTTGTAACGTTAGCAATGGCTAAACGTAGAATTATTGTCAGCTGTTGTTGGATAATCGTATTTTGTATAAATATATACGCGTAGTTTTTTTTAAACGTGTCTAATGATCTAATCGTTCTTCCCTGCAGATAATGCCCACAATAAAATTACAGAGCTCTGATGGGGAAATCTTCGAGGTGGATGTTGAGATAGCCAAACAGTCTGTCACCATCAAGACCATGTTGGAAGGTATAACTTTTAAACTGTAACACACTATTAGGTCCATTGTGTCACCTCTGGGTTGACTTGCAATACTTGTTCTTTCATTTGCACCATTTAATGGTAGACACTGCCTCAGACTGACGTTCATTGACTCTTTGACAGATTTGGGAATGGATGATGAAGGAGATGATGACCCAGTTCCCCTTCCTAATGTGAACGCTGCTATCCTTAAGAAGGTACAGAACACACACACACACACACACACACACACACAAACAAACACACAACATACCTCACATTCATATACACCTGTAATGATCAGTGTTCAGCAGCTTTGGTTGTTCCACAAAAATTACAGAGTCAGTATACAGAGCTTTGACAAGCTTACCATGAGTACTTTGTAATGTCTTTGCACATTACACTGAAAGAAACAGCTTCAGGTCAAATACAGCATAAAAACATGGAATTTTGTATCCATGTACTGTTCATTCAGTTGCCACTTTATTAGGTGTAGCCTTCTTGGAGGTAGAATCTGTCACACGCCCGCTGTATTAAAGTTCCTTTGTTCTAACTAGGTGACCAACAAAAGCTACTGAGTGTGCATGTCATTTGAAGTCACATTCTGTAGAGATGAGTCAGATTTGTACCTACTGAAGCACAAGCTGCTGTTTTTTCCCTTGTCGCCTTGTTCTTGTCAGTAAACCACTAATCATTTGTTTCTTTTGCTGCTTCTTCTACAAGTTCATGCTTGTGCTTCAGAGCTCCAGTTACTTCAGACCACACAGTTTTAAGATTCTTAGTCATCTGTCAGTTGGAGAACTGGACTGTGCTCTAATTAATGATCCTTTTCACTAACATGTTATAGCTACACGTTAAATAAGAAAGTGAAACAAAGCAGGCCATGAACAGACGTTTGAAGTACAGCACTGATACAAGGCATATATATTTGACCTTTTATGACTGCTGATATGTATTACCTTGGTTAAAATATTGTCTGTGTGTGTGTGTGTGTTTCTATCAGGTGATTCAGTGGTGCACTCATCACAAAGATGACCCCCCACCTCCTGAAGATGATGAGAACAAAGAGAAGAGGACAGATGACATTCCTGTATGGGACCAGGAGTTCCTCAAAGTGGACCAAGGCACCTTGTTTGAACTCATTCTGGTAAATCCACTTATACATTATATTTACAGTATTCATTTCCTGAAGGTTGACACTACCCTGAACCACAACTACCCTGAACTTTAACCAAAAAACGAAACCGTGTGACCGGAAAGTTAACATTGGTACAGGCTAGGCCTGATTGATTTTCCTCAGTTCCACTCTTATCATACTGGAAAACATTGCTCATGTGGACATAAAAGAAACCTTTCTCAAAGCCTTTCAGATGGATCATTTAAAGTGTTTTAGGGAGAGATCAGATTATTAGCTTTTTATGGCAGAGCTGGGCTGTCTTTGCGGAGCTCTGAATGCAGCGTGGTGTTCTAGAATTTGATTCTGAGGACATCGACTTTGATACACCCTTCATATAAAGTCGATTTTCTGTTTTGCCTCAGTGCCTGTTTGTAAAGTTGACTGTGAGTGTTCCTCCTGCGACGCTCATTTGCCTGTGGTCTAATTTCATTCAGTGCCGCAGCTCTGAGGACTGAGGATTTTCATTTGCTTAACAGATACAAAAGTTGCTTAGCAGCATCTGGAAAATTGGCGGCCTGGGTGAAGAAAAAGCACACGGAGTGCTCGCAGACTTAAATTGTTTTTACTCTGGGCAGCATGTGACCGTAGGGCATGTGAAAGGTAACCTAAGCAGTGTCCGGGCGTGATTGGGAAATAGGTGTTGAACAAGCTGTGGACTTCCAGGAAGTGAAACACAAGTCGTCACTCGAGTTGATTAGCCCTCCTCCCGCTGTGTTAAATGTGTTTACGCACTCAAAGCAATGGGACGCTGAAGAGGCAGCGACAGGCTCAGTGGGTGTTCCCGTGTCGTATGGAAATGAACGCTCGGCTTTGTCAGTGACCATTAACTGTAAGGTTCAACAGGTGTCCTGTTTCCTGGAACACAGCAGGAGCGGCAAATGTATACAAACGTGTCAGACTGAAAGGTTGCTCTTTCCTGATCGCTCTTTGTATGTTTGCAACACAAACGCACCGTTCCTGCTGTTTACCTCGTCAAAGATAAAATGATGTTGTCATAACTCCCCAGAGTTATAAAATCATAAGTGATAGAAGCTGCTGTGCTTTGTTTCTTCATGGATCTATTAGTCAAAGTGGCTTTCCTGGATGTTAACCACGTTTACACATGGAATTAATACGATCTGGATAATGATCTGATCAAAAGGCTTTATTTTCACCTGGTGTTAATTATGGATCGTCGTATATCGCCAGATTTTAATACTACTACTACTCTTACTGATACTGCTTAGCGATCTGGTGTCTTATCGGCAAATTAAGAACAGAATGAACTTCTGTTTTAATAAATACTGTATATAAATGAACGTGAGTAGCGGCATGTTTATTGTATAGGCGCGGGTGGAGCTGGCATTTCTCTGCTTGTGTGTGTGGTACACTTCTCCTCGCTGACTTTTTACACTTGTGGCAGTGACCATTGTTGGCACTGACTTAGCCAAGTGTAACCAAACTCTTGAGCGTTTAGTTCACTCGCTGCCAACGTCACTAAGAGCTGTGTGAAAGTGAGGCTGCCCCTTGCACATGACCGGTTCTGGATTTTGGGAATGGTAAATGCATCGCATGAAGTCTTAATTTCTTCGGGTAGCGTCAGAGCTTATCAGTGCTTGGAACGTGGTGTTTGCCCGCCTCAGTGCGACCTCTTGCTGTTTTCATTTAGTGCACTTTTCTGTGTAAGCAATGCGAACATGGTTTTAGCTCTGATCAGCGTTAGACCTTCACGGTGGGAAAGACAACAACTCTAGCGTCCTCCAAAGCAAATCGCCCTTGGTGGATGTTAATACAGCTCCCAAGTTTTTGATGTTTTCCTTGAAATGCCAGAGTGTCAGTCGGTCATTTCTCACAGCCCTTTTCTGCCCCCTCCCTCCCCCCCGCTGCTCCTCATCATGTCACCGTTGTGTTTTTTTTTTTTTTTTTTTTTTTGTCTTTTCAGGCCGCCAACTATTTGGACATCAAAGGCCTGTTAGATGTCACCTGCAAGACGGTGGCCAACATGATCAAAGGCAAAACCCCAGAGGAGATCAGGAAGACTTTTAACATCAAAAATGATTTCACAGAGGAGGAGGAAGCCCAGGTAGCTATTCCAGCCATCACCTGTCTTGTCATAAAACAACAAAGCCTCACATATAAATCATGAGAAATGAATAGATCACTTTGGAATAATATTCAACATAATTCTTTGACAGTTGACCTGCCTTTCACACGTTTTTCTCGGAAACTCAGCCCTGTTTGTCCGTCCTCTCGTCCACAGGTACGCAAAGAGAACCAGTGGTGTGAAGAGAAGTAAATGGGGAGAAGATCCTACAAACACTACCACACTGAATAGGAATTGTCCCTGCTAACTGGTTGCACTGGCGTTGTTCATAGCTGTCAATATTTGCATTTAGTATATTTAGAACCACATACCCACCTCCCTCAGTTTCTGTATACTGATAGCATGACAATTTTAACTTGCCTGTGTGTTGTCATTAATTTAAATAAATAAGAAAAAAAAAAGCTCTTTTCTTTTTCCACGCATTGTGTATTCACATAAAAACAGTAGTTCTGGTTTCTGGTTTCACGGCTTTGTACCCTTAAAGATTAGAAGACGGTCCTTTCATATTTTCCCTATTATTAACTGCAATGGTTGTCTTTTTTACTGGACATGTTTGTTCTTTTAGGTTTAATTGATTGAATAAAATGGCTTTTTTGACAATGGAAATGGTGAATATTTTACTTTTGCTCTGTAAATGCATATGTTACGTGAAGCAATGTTAAGAGAGGATGGGCTGTTTCAAGGAAAAAAAGGAAAGTTTGAGGTGGAAAGATGTGTTTTTTTGCATCATGTCCTTTTGGACTCGAAGTACTTGTGCGTTGTCACACAGCGTTGGATATCTCACTCCTAAAATCCCGTTTTATTGAATTGGAAGCTTTTTTTTTTTGTCAGATGAGCTCTGATGCTGGCTTTTGGGATGTTCAAACATATATTGAAGGAGTAAATAAAATGTATAAAAAGGTTGGTGTTTGTCATTTTTTTTAAGAGTACCAGGTGCAAAGGAGTGTGACCATTAGGACAATTTGTCTCATTCCTCTATATATTCATTCTCCCTCTGAACCGGTTGTAGCAGATGGCTGCCCACCGATGAGCTGTGTTGTGGTCATGGTTTATGCCTGTTAAAAGGTTTTCCTTGCCACTGTCAGCAAGCACTTGCTCATGGTGGGAATTGTTGAGTCTCTGTAAATAGTATAATGATTATGGTCCTACTCTATATGGCAAGTATCATGAGATAACTTAAAGTCTGTGTAAAGTAAGAATAAATGAGTTCTGAGTTTGTCTGCTGACTGTGCTGAAGCCACGCCCACTCTTGGGAGCTGTCAACAGCAATTTTGAAGCGACTGAAACGTGTCAGATGAGTTCAGAAAATGACATGACTAACTTTGAAACACTGATCGAGATGAATTAATCTCGGCCTCTCTGCTAGGGGTGCAGGGGTATGCTCACAGTGGCCTCAGCGTGTCATCGAGCCACCCTTTAGGACCGCCCACAAAATCCTGGACTGAAAACTGGTGAAAAACAGTTTGAACCTCTAACTCCACATTTCAGTAATATGACGTTCAAAATCTTTTCACATGTATTCAGCAACTATTTTCCAACATATTTAATGAATTTTGAAAGAAATATCAGAATTGCCTTTACACAGGCTTTAAACTTGCCGCTATCTAAATAAAATGAGTATTTTGTGTGTTAACTACAGTAGACGAGGACAAGATATTCAAAACACTTTAATACATCAAACGAAAACAAGTAATACATCAGAGGCGTTTGAGGCATAAAAAATACAAAAGACATCTTCAAGGCGTTGCCACTACTGAGCAACCTTAAAATAAAACAAGCTATTTCTAGCACAAGAGCTCTCTCTGCTGGAGGAAAACAGTTTTGCTGTACAAAAGCTCAGCCTCCAGTCCACCGAATTGTAAACTGGAGTTCGAAGCTGCAAGCGGAACAGCAAATTAAAGCCTTTTTTTTCTTTTTTAGTCAAAATCTATTTTTTTTGTTACATTTAAGTCGGAACATGCACAGATTGAGAACACAAGATATCATTTGAACGCTGCCGCAGTAACACTTGACTGAGGAAAAAGTAAAATTCTGCACAAGAGGACAAACACAAAATGTATTGCTTTCAGAAATGGTAGAAACTAAGAGAATCTTTTTTTTAATTTTTTTTTTTTTGGTTATTTCACTTATTTTTTTTCTTTTTTTTACTTAAAAACATATAAAAGTTTAATTATAATAGGGAATTCCAACATTTATAAAACTTTACAACACAATGCAATATAATAGTACCCATTTGGTCTCAGATTAGTTTACGCAGCTGCAAAATGTTCAGTCAAAAGAAAAAACAGCCAAGAGACTTTTTAAAATTAAAATAAAAACCCTCTCATCTTTCTGAGGGTTTCCCCACCAGCAAAACATCTGACCTTTAAAATCATGTGAGATTCATTACAAAAAATACCAAAAAAAAGTAGGAGAAAACAGAACAAAAATGTAACGTTGATATCTCGAGACTGACAGCCTGAAAGTGCCTAAGAGGAGCTGAAGTTGGGGAAACTCTGTCATGGATAATTCTGATACTTTTCTCCTGCTGAAAATGTCAAAGTTATTAGATATAAAAAAAAAAAATTGGAAATGGAATGAAAGTGAAGTTAAACTGTTAACAAAATGGCAGCTAAAACATAAAATCTGTCCCTCTCTTTAGACCTGAGGTTCTGCTGGTCAGGCTGGTCAGGCTGGTCGGTCTGTGCTCCCCTCTGGTTTGGTCTGAGTGATAGTCATGGATGAATAAAAGGGTGTATGTAACACTGTGACCTCTGAAGAAGAATGTTCTGTAACAACCCTCTCACCTTGATCATTAGCTCTTTTGTCATATTTAGGTCCGTGTCGATGTGGTTCATTGGAGAAAGCGCTCATTTACAATACATTTTGTTTGTGATTGTCACGGGGGGTCAAAGCATGGGGTCAGCTTTAAAAAAAAAAGAAAAGAAAAGAAAAGAAAGACAGAAAATAAAAACCGAGCACCAAGGGGGGCTTAGGGGTTTTATTTGGAAAATTATCTCTCAAGAGGAAGAGCTGTCCTCCGGGCATAACTAATCATTTTAGCCGAGTTGGACTGCAGCAGATGGAGCCAAAGAACCACAGATTTTTAGGCTCCATGTTAATTCTGCCTCCAGTGCAGGTCTGCCTCTGAATAACTGGAACTCTCAGAGATTCAGTCACCAATTCAGGGGTTGGATCTTCTCAAGGGATGTGGCTCAAAAAGTAGATCCTTCAGTGGACCACCAGACAAAGGCTTCCCTCCTAATAGACACATTTGTCTCTCGGACACAAACTCTGCTGCATCCCAATGTTTCTGAACTCCTTAAACTGACATTAAAACAAGGTTAATGGTAAATACTAAAACTTGTGTCCAGGCTGGGAACGATTTACCGTTGACTGGTGACCACCTGTACCACAAACCTGCCAAATGTGATGTGGTTACGTGGTATTTCCAGACTTGCAGGTTGACAAGGATTGCCTGAATGTTTGATTCAGACATGGAACAGACCTCTTTGACACATTAATGACCTTTTTTTTGGTCTACAAACACAGACTTTCGAGGATCCAGCCTCTGAACTGAGACACACTTAGCATCTTACTCTAATGGCTGGCTATCACCAGGAGCTGGAGGACTGATCTCACACCACCCTGCCCCACTTGGTTACTCCTATTTTTTTTTATATATATAAAAGGAATAGGGTATAGATACATATGAGAATGAAGGCAGGTGAGGATGATGATTATCACGCCTCTGGAGGAAGCTGAGGTGAATGGGGGTGTCAGGGATGTGAGCGGACCGGAGCGGATCACTGAGTCTCTGTTAGCACTTTGAGAGAAAGTCCTGCGGCCTTGGCGGCCGACGGCGCCGTCGTCGAGCTGTGCGTCTGCTTGCCGGACAGTTCCAGGTGTGTGTGGGTGTGTTTGGTCACGGGCTGTCGGAGGTCACTGCGCTTGCCGACAGACTGCTGCAGGGGTAAGCGTGTGTGCGAGCGTGTGTGTTGTGGCGGAGACAGGGGGAGGCGTGTCGATGGGGAGGTGGGCGGCGGTGGGGAACAGCCTGGGGAAGGGGGGCGCTGGTGCTGGTACAGACGGTGGCGGGCGGGGGACGGGGAGGGGGGAGAGTCTATAGCACTTATATCTGAAGAAGTTGGGCTGGGACAGCCTCCTCCTTGAAGGTAGCGAATGCACTTCTTTTTCCTCCTAGGGACAGTCAGAGAGAGTTATCTGTGAATAAAGTGTGGATGGTAAACGTCAGCAGGCTTTAGTGAAGATGCATCATTCACACCGATGTCAATGAACAGGAAGATATGATCATAATGAACAACAGAAAAGTATTAGTGTCAGAAATACACTTTTAAATTATGATTTTTGAGATATAAAAGAAAGTTTCTGAGCGTATTGTTCTTAGGAAAGATTGGTGTCTCAGTCACGGGTAAAAATTTTTAAACATCAGAGATATTTCAACATTTTGGGAAATACTTTTTTTGGACAAGAAGTAGTCGAGAGAAGCTGAGCATGGAGACTGGAGGCAGGGAGAAACAGCTAGCCTGACTGTGTCCAAAGTACAAAATGACAACCGTCATCACCTCGAAAACTCTCTGGTTAACATGTCGCTTCTCGTTAGTTTGAGATGTTCACAACAGAAATATAAAAGCAGGACTTTTTTGGCTTCAGGGGCAGCAACGTGTTGGAACTAGTTTTCGGAGAACGTTGCTGTGAATCGCTGGAGTTTTGTTGTGACCTCGAGGTTGCCAGGCAACCGGTGGAGATGCTGCACAGAAGTGCTGGATGGATTTATAAAGAGTGGTTTATAAATAGATAGTTACACTACATAACTCAGGGCTACATAATGAGATATAACATGTGGTCCTGATATAGAGCGCAACATCACTGGGACTTTTAAATCCATGTATCACTCATCTCCGCTTCACAGATATTCGAAATTCGTTTAATTACCTTTTCATTATCTATGTTAAATTGTAACAAATCTTGCTCTGCAAAGATGAACATTTTCCCACAAATAACATTTGACCTAAACTATGAATGGTCATCAGAAGAGAACAAGGAAAGGAAAGGAGCCTGGATACTTAAATGCAAACGGCATCCTCACACCTATGACCGAATCACAACCGTGCTGATATTCAGTATAACCTCACTTCGTCTCATGTGATTTTTCTTAATTAATTACTGAGCTTTAAAAGCATTAATATGATATTTTCTAACTGTACAGAGTCAGGCTTGCCATTTCAGAATGCGTCCAGTCTTCATACTAAGCCAAGCTAGACTAGGCTAAGCTACGCTACGCTAATAGCCTCTAGCTCTATAGTGAACATAGAACTAAATATGATAATATTTAATATTATCACAATATTTTTTTCGTCTATATATGCACAGTATATTGATAAATGATTTATTATTTGAGAGCAGGGAATACCACTCAGATTTATAATTAATTCACAATATTACATCTGTTTTTTATTTACTGGTATTAGTGTTAAACAATGAACTGAAACACAATCAGCGTCATGGAGTTGACCGTGTTCTTAACATTATAAGCATCATAAACAGTTTTATTGCAAAAATAAAACAACTGCATAATACTGTTTTTAAGTGTTTTTTTTTGTGTGTGTGTGTCTTTACTGTGCAATGTTCTCCATGTTTGCACCCAACATATTGCAAACAGGAATGATGTGCTGTGCTTTCTGAGGTGTTATACTTAAAAGCAGACTTGTGTACCGCTGAGCGCAGCATCAAAGCAGTTAACAGGATCCCATGATCATTACCAGAATATGATATGAATCACCAGGTTTAACCGCAAGGAAAGGCGCTAGGCCATATTTAGAGTGAGAGAGAGGGAGGAAGAGTGCGATAGAAAGTGATTTCTAAATGTCAGAGTTCACCATCAAAAGGCGCCTGTTACCACATCGCATGAATGGAGAAAGTTGAAAGCAGATGGGCATGAGAACGCCGTCATAATGCAAAGCTGCAGGGAGTGTGTGTGTGTGTGTGTGTGTGTGTGTGTGTGTGTGTGTGTGTGTGTGGAGCTGTGGTGATAAGGATTTGCTCTAACCACATTCACCCCCCTTTGTTCTCTCAAACCGACACACACACACATACGCACGCGCACACACACACACACGCACACAATTAGATTTCCATGACGTGATGGTGGGGAAGACGACGGGGGTTGCTACAGTGCTGTGGTGGTAGAAGCTTTTTCTGCAGAACCGCACAGATTCCTGACTCCTGCAGTGGAGCTCTCGTCTGTTGTCTACTGTTAATCCTGCTGCGATTTGAAGAGAGCGGTCTGACGTGGTGACAGGCCTGCTTCTGAGGATTTATATTGTATTATTACCATGTTTCTGCTTTGTTACCGAGAAAGAGAATTGAGCTTGTTGTAAGTTTGAGAAAAGGCCAGGAAAAGACACATCAAGTAAATGTGGATGCATATTATGACTGTAATGGTTTCATGTTTTTAGCCAGAGCAGAACTTTAGTCTTGTCCTGAATTATGAGTTGAATATTTTTCCTTGTAGGAATGTTTGACTTTTGGGCATTTTATGGCACCAGCTCATATAAATTCATAAATCTGTCAGCACATGTTAAGAGTTTCCAGGAACAAAATAAAAGGCCTCGTTTTTTGTGCAGTTTTGATAAAAATCAGCAGGAAGCAGAGAAATATATGAAGGTTTCTATTTGATTTCACGCCACTGACGTGGAGGTATGTTTTTGTTTTGAGCGCCACCGAACCACTTTTTTTTATTGAGTGGTATTCCCCTTTACCTGCATTCACCCTACAAAGCCTCTATGATGCCAAGCATTATAACAGCAGTGCAGAACCCAACCACCTTTGACCTTTAAGGTGAGACGTCACAGGAAAATAACAAAGAAACAGAAGAAAATCTGGAGCGATGCCTCGCCTAAATTCAAAAGAAAACCTGACGAGAATACTGTACAGTAAACATGATGTGACTCAAGTTCTCATCTGAGAAATCCATCAGGCTGGAGGGCTATTATTTTGGGATGTTTGGATACTTTTTATACTGTGAAAATGTGTCTTCACTGTGTTTTTTTGCAGAGCGGAAAGTTAGTGACAGACGGCATGCAGAGCTATGGATTTTCAAACATTCCTTGGAGACAGAGCTCATCTTGAGGCAGACATAATCTCGCTGGTTGAATGAATCGTCAGTGGGTAAAGCTTGGTTACTTCTCGAGGTAAAAGGAGAAGGATGCTAAAACTAGAATGCTTTGCGATCAGACTTAGGAGATAACTGCTACCTCTGGAACAGCTCCGCCTTTGAGAAATGTTTGAATAACTGAGACCCCCCATCACGGGGGAGTGATGCATTCACTGACGGATGGTTAAATGGGAGGAGAGGATGTGAGGAGTTTGTTGGATGAGAGCAGCGCAGTGCTATGGAGTGGATGTTTGGGTACCCACCTGCAAGGACCGCACCAGTCCGTTTGTTGGTTGAGGCCGAAGCGTGCCCGGCATTTCTTAGGAGAGCCCGGGTCTGAGCACAATGCACAGCATGCACAAAACAAGGAGGAGGAAAAGCAAAAATAGAGAGGAGCAGAAGGAGAAGAAGAAGAAGAAGAAAAAGAAGAGGGGTTAGAGGGCGAGGAGAAAAGAGAGGAGAGGTAAACAAAGGAGGAAAGAGACACAAGAGTTTGTCAAGGCAGGAAAAAAAAAGCACCAAACAGGGCTGTCCGTTCGGAGAAAGCCATCAGGTCAAACTGTTAGTAGCCGGTTACAGCATAGCAAAACATCATCAACCGCCAGAATAACCACCCAACACACACACAGTCAGACATCCTGGAAACACGCAGTTAATAGGGAGTCAGAGGGGGCAGCCGGGCTGTGACACTCTGTTAGTACAGGATTTTAAAAAGGTCTTCTCTTTCTGGGAAAGACAAAGTAATAAACTGTTTTATCTGCGGGAAATCCAGAAATACTCTTTACTGCATCGATTTCGGAGGCTGAAGTTGGGTCTGATATTAGAAAAACATTGAAATCCATGTCCGATTCACACCATTTAGCTTGAGAACTGTTTCAGGTTTTTCAATTTTGATGCTACCTGCTCATGCTCATTACTATCACGCACACATACAACAGCTGACCTACTGGGGTCATGTCGAGGACTCTGTATTTTTCTTTTTACGCTGCTAAAGATAAGAGACGGGAAAATATGTTTTGACTTGTTTGCCTTAACATGACGAGGGAAAGGGGAAATTGTCATGATGTCTGACACACAAAACTCAGACAGCAAAGATCAGGAGATAAAGTTTTTGTCCTCAATGTTTATAATTCAGGTTACATGGAAAGGAGAGTGGGTGGGTGGTTTGACGTTAGAGACACATCCTGCCTCAAAAGACACCGAGATGTCGTGCTAGTACGCAGCGCCAACGCAAGTTCAAGCACAACTGAATTCTCTCAAACACTGGAGAGTTGACACTGGGCATTTGTTTTCTTATGCTCAAACAAAAAAAGATGTTTTAAGATGATTTACCTGTATTGGAGTCCTGCAGCTTCTCCCTTTTTCTCCTCTTTTTCTTGCCCTGTGGGAGAAAAGAAAAAAACAAAATCCCCCCAATGAATTACTTATTTTGTCTGACGTGGCCTCCATACATTATTTCTGGATGCCTCTTTGCTTTAATATGAAACTTAATATGTTTGTTTATTATCCTCAAGTGCAATCCCCCTTTGAGAGTTATTGACAGTGTTTATAATGGAACATAGTCCCAAACTGTATTTTTTTTTTTTTTTTTAAAATCAACCGCACCATAAAAAATGAGTTTTCTCATGTGACATAAAAAAAAAAAAAGCAAAGTTAAAAGCAGCAACCAGCAACCAGGTCAGGCAACCATCTTTAATGGTCTACAAAAGCGAGGAAAAAGCAAGAGAGATAAAGACAAACATTATCACTAATGTCATCATACGCTCGATTCATGCAAAACCTGACGTGTCGCAGAAAGGGGATTTGACGCACTCCGAGAAAAAACGCTCTTGAAGATCATCCAATAATCGTCTTTTCAGAACTGCACTTGCATTTCATTATCTCCAGGCTGACTATAATGTGCAACTGTTGAGGTAAACATCAAGAGTTGTTCACACAGATCCGGGGATGGTGAAGTGAGGCCTCATATTTGGGTGAGATGAAGGATGTGGGTACAGAGATCTACTGCCTACGCTTCGTTTGTCTGCCCTCCTCGGCTCGTTGTTAGCACTGTCTATGCGGTTACAACAACAACTCCTCTTGCAACTGCACCTTTTTCTGAAAGCTTTATGTCTGTGGGCGTACGTGAGTGTGTGTGTGTGTGTGTGCGGATACTATATGTAGGCTTTTTTAGGACTCGGAGGAGAAACCCTCCACAACTGCGGGGGCGGAATGTGGAACTTCACTTCTTGTTTTGCTAGTAGGTCCAGTTTTTTTTTTTGGTTTTTTTTTAGAACTTCAGCAGTGGAGGTGTGGAGGGTGATGAGGAGTGAGAGGGAGGGGGGGGGTCTTAAAAACGAAACAATATTTGAAGCACAGCCAAGAAGCCCTAGCAGACGCCAGTGCTACAATAAATCATCAGTTTCTTTACACTCATGGAGAGTTGTGATGTTTGGAAAGAGGTTCAACTCAGACATACAGTCCAAAGTTACCTGCCCAGCGCCCCTGAAGTTAAACACTGTAAAGACGAGCTGTCAGTAAGCCACCGTGTGGATGATGTTTACATATGCGAGTTATGAACAATCATCCATCCGTGTTATGCCTTGTTGAGCTGCTTAGAAGATGCTCAAAGCTCCATGCACACAGCAGCTCCTGCACCTATGATCACATTTAACCACAGCTCGGGTTTATAACACATTCAGAACATCATGAGGACGTTTTCCTCTCTACTCGTTTGGACTTTTATTTTGAAGTATCTACTCGTTAACCTTGGCTTTGCCTAACGCGGCAGATAAAATGAGATGAGAACTAAATGGAGGATGACATTAGCACTGAGTCGGCATGCACGTTCGTGACATGAAGCGCTCGTTCGGATGTTAAAAAACGTGTTATAAACCACAGCCAAAAGTAAAGTGTCACCATAACTGTCATGCCTGCCCGTCTACAGAGTTCAGCTCAGTCAGATGTAGCGAAAACAAAGACAGCAGAGAGAAGAGTAAACAGGTTACCGCTCTGACAGGTGTCTCAAGCGACTGAAAAGCAGCCTCTGTCACAACCGAAGCCTTTAAATCACCTGATCATGACACATTTCCCTCGTCATTTTTGTATTGGAATTATTAGAAGAACAAACTCCTGAATGTGTGTCTGTATAACCATACTGTGTCGTTGTCTAGCTACGCTTAATAACACAAATAAAAGATGCTGTGTTTTAAAGGGATGCCCATTGAAAATAAATAAAACTAAAGCAGCAAGGCAGCGAGGCCAGCCATGCGGCCCTGCTCTCGGTTAGTTGAGCAAAACGGGTCGATTTATACCTCTGTGTGATTCAGTGTTTTGGAAGTTGAACTGACTAGTAGTCATAACCATGGCAACGTGCAAGACTTAGGTGAAATGGATTTTGGAACCAATCAGATCCGCTTTTGCAGCTGCTGTTACTCGGTGTGTGTCGTTTCTGTGAGGCTGACGTGTGTGAGTCATTAAGATTTTTTGGAAGGTGCATGCAAACGTTGCACAAGAATACCCACAACCCCTTTCATGCAGCTCTTCACATACTCATTTTTTTTTCTCTCTCTCTCTCTCTCTCCCCCCCCACCACAGAGGCATAAATCCACCATAAGACGTGTCCCTACCCAATCAGCTTTACTCTTTTCCCCTGCGACCCCGCTAAGGCCCGCCTCCTGCAAGAGTTCAACAGCAAACTGACAAGTCAGAGGCACACAGCAGCCCAGATACAGCACATCCCCCAAAACATTAGACTAAAAACACATGCACCACACAGGTTTGACTTCCTCCTATATTCTGGGAGACCTGTTTAATCATTTCATGCCATAAAAGTTATGTTCTATGACTTCTGACTGACAGGGTCTGGTAGCCAATAATCATGCAGGTTGTTGAGACAGTAGCCAGTAAGGGAAGTAAGTTGTGTAATTTTTTTTTTTTTCCAGCTCTGATGTGAGAACTATCAAATATGATCAAACCCAGTTTACCCAGTTCGTTCTGGTTTATTTATCCCATTCTGTTCCATCTTGGTTTTATTTACAGGGAGTCAAACCAGAGAGAAAAGAAGTCAAGTGCTTGCACCACTTCCTGGTGTTTGTTTGAATTAATGTTCTCAAATGCAGATTTCTGCTTAATCGCAGCATTTGGTGAAGTGTGTCGCTTCTAATATCATAAATACTGCATCATGTAGTAAGTTCTCAAAGTTCAAATTAGCTCTCGTTGCCTTCTTACTCTAATTTTGAAGGAAAATCATTGGTGCTTATTTTCATAAAAAAAAAACAACAACTTGTGTTTATAATCTAATATCTTAACATTGATATAATAATTACAACAGTGCAGCTTTTTAGTAAGTAAGTAAGTAAGTAATACATACATAAGATCAGTAAAAACACTGAAATGCTAGCTTAATATTGTAACCATAGCAACTAAATGACTTCTTTACTCTAGAAATGATTCCCACGACAGCCCAGGTATTAAAATCATCACGTTTCCACAATTTTCAAAGTGAGAGTGCCTCCTTGATTTTAAACTTTCACATCACCCTGGTTATGCATCAACTTTTTAAAATCAGCTCAAAGTTGTCAACGTATTTTTTTCCCCCTCCAGTCAGAAGGGAGGAGGAGAAAAAAAAGGAGGAGTAAGAAGAGAAGTCCTTACATAGTTGTCCCTGGCAGACCAGGTCGGGTACAGCTGCATGTGGAGTTGTCTCTCTTTCCTGGCCAACTCGTAGTACTTGGCCTGTTCCTCCCGGGTCAGTGCATGCCACTGGAAACACACACACACACACACACACACACACAGAAATAAAAACAATCATGAGAGAAAGTGTTAAAGAGATAGAAAAGGATAAAAAAGGTGAAAATCACAATCATGGAAAGTCGACCTGCATCTGGTGGGTGTGATGGTGTAACATACTATGTTGCTTTATCATTCTTCAGCATCCCAGTACTACCAGTCTGTGAGGGGAGTTCATATTACCACACTCCTCTCATGTTCCTCATGTGTGAAATTACAGACTGACCTGGAAACGGGATTAGTCTGCGTTTACTTCTGTGTGTGTGTGTGTGTGTGTCTATTTGGCTTGGTTGTTGAATGTGTGCACATCCCTCACCCTTCGCCCCAGAATCTGGTTGATGGCGGCGCTCTCCTTTAATGTGCACTCAGCGATGACCTTTGCCCTCATCTCCTTCATGTAGAGCATGAAGGCGTTCAGAGGTTTCTTGATGACCGGCTTCTTGGGCTCCTTCTCCCGCTTGACCTCTTGCGGTTTCCTGGTGAGGGGAGAGAGGAAGAGGAGGGAGAGTGAGAGGAAGGAAGAGGAGGACGGGTGGAGAAATCTGAGCGAAGATGAAGAGTCTGTTTTTTTCTCTTTCGCTTTATAGGTTACAGGAAACACAACACCAAACAGACATACACAATATATATATATATATATATATATATTTTTAACATTTTAGAAAATACATATTCACTCCTTTTTAAAAACCAAGGATGAGTTGATATGATTGATACCACGCTCATGTCTGTATGTCAAATATGGAGCTTCAGCAAGAAGACGCTTATAAGTTAGCTTAGCTTAGCGCAAAAACTGGAAACAGGGGGGAAACAGCTAGCCTAGCTGTGTTTGAAAGTAAAAAAGCTCCTCTAAATCTTATTAGCTCACACTTTCTGTAACACAGCCTTGCAATGTCACGGTGATGAGAAGTCTTTTTTTGTACAGGTTTCCTCTGTTTCCAGCCTTTATGCTAAGCTATGCTAACCACCTCCTGGCAGTTTCATACTTAATAAACAGATAGAGTGGTAACAATGTTTGTTTTTTAAACTCCCATCAATGAGTTGACAATAATATGTCGAATGTATCCCAGAACTGGACAAATAAAAAAAAAAAAATACAAATATTTGAATTACAGTCAAACCATACAAGGACAAATGATATAATATAGTGACATAAACACATTATGAACTAGTACAAAAACACACAAACTAAAAAGTTTAAAAGGAGATGTGGTGAGTGTGACAGGAAGAGGGAACAGTGAAGAAATAAGAACCAATAATGGAGCAAGACTGGCATGAAATGCGGGCTGTACTTACACATACATGCTCCTGTCATACTGTTCGTGATCCTGTTTTCCTGTAGGGGGCACTATGGCTGGGTGGGGGATCCCTGTAGGATGCATGCCTGAAGGGCTCAGCATCAGAGAGTGAGGGAACCTGGTGGAGGGAGGGTAAGAAAATAGGTGGAGGATGACAAAGAGTGAAGAGAGAAATGCATTGTGTCAGGGGACGAGAGGAGAGGACAGTGAGCGTCAAAGCTAGAGCGAGCGTTTAGGTAAGCAATGAGCCTGAAAGCGTAAAAAGCCTGTACGCTGATCATTTGAGCTCTTTTCCCCACTGACAGAGAACAGATCTGTGTTTCCTCCAGCTGTCTGCAATGGTTGAAAATTAAACTTATAATCGAAATATGACTAAGTAAACACAGTTTCAATCTTGCCTGTGTGAACAAAAGTTAAAAAATATACAACTGGTGGCTGGTGTTAATGTTGAACACGGCACTTAAGATGTGTGATTTGGTTCTTTATGTTTATTCAGGGGAGATGTAAGCATCCGTCACCACTAGAGGGCATCATAGCATTACTGAACAGGACGGTAGGGGACAAGGAGAATACTCCTTCACATCTTAAAAGGTTGTGTTGTGTTAAGTCTGAATTCACTTCGAAAGAAATCTTCATGTTCAACTTCATTTTAATGTAAAAGAAGACAGATACAATTTTTTTAATACAAGACCAATATTTTTCATGACAAAACATGTTTGATGCTTCAGCACCTTTGCAGACTGTGGAGGTAGAAAGCGGGGAAATAGAGCCTGACTGACAATGAAGCAGTAGTGAAGCGTCAGCTGCTGGCAGCCGAGTAAAAAAAAAAAAAAAAAAAAAAAAAAAAAAAAAAAAAAAATATATATATATATATATATATATATATATATATATATAATAAGACTGTTTGTTTCAACGTGCAGCTCATAGGTGGGGTCTGCTGCACTTGATCAATTCAGGTATTAGCAACAGAAGTACATAATTCATCAACAGGATTCTCAAATCTGTATTTCTTTCTGAGTTGATGTGATTTTCTTTTAATGAGACAGTCACTGTGTGGAGATACCCACCCATGTGGCATGTAAACAAACTATATGACGGCTTGGTTGACCTTTGGTTGCAGGGGTGACTAAGGCCTTGTGTATGAGACCCAGCAGATGACCTGCCGAAGCGCTGCAGCGAAAAAGCATCTGGCTGTTGCAAGCATTGACTTACAGTCTGTGTGTGTGTGCGTGTGTGTGTGTGTGTGTGTGTGTGTGTGTGTGTGAAGAGGTCTTGTACAGTGGTTCAGGATCAAATGTGTCAAATCAGAATCACAGCTTAAGTACACACACACACACACACACACACAAAACACCTTGCTGGACAATATGAAGACACTGTAGGTCTCTCAAACTCACAGCAGGGTCACATGGTTCACACTTGTATTTTTCGTGTTCCTATGCGTCCTTGAAACATAAAGGCCTGCTGCTTTTTTAAAATTGAGTTTTATGAGTGAGGGTCAGGGATCAGAAACACGCACAAAAACGAAACAGAACAGGGACAAAGGTGTGCTATAGCAAGGGGAAAAAAAGCTGTTAATGTCCTGACTGTATTTCAAGGTGCAGGAGAACAGAAGAAGAGCTTTTTTTTTTGTATTCTGCAGCAGCGGCTAGCTCAGCTTGGCTCGGCTCAGTTTGCCTCGACTCGGTTCGTTTTTTTTTTTGGCGAGACCCTCGTCCCGTTTACAGCACGCTGGCTCCAATAGGACTTTTACAGCAGCTGCCCAATGAAAGCTGACACAGAAGCTGAACACGAGTTTGCCATGAAAGGCGAATGGAAAACTCCTGCTCAGGCTTTTTGAATGTGCTATAAACAGGAGTCAATGATGCAGAGCGTTGTTGTTTTTTTTTTGTTTTTTTTGCTTTTACTTTTTTGGCTCAGTCTGGCTTGATCCGACCAGCCAGCTATGATACCTGGAGTAGGAGGAGGCGCTGGAGAGGTTGGAGGAGTAGGGCTGCCTGAATCCACAGGGGGACAGGGCAGGATAGACTGGCTGGCTCTGCCTGCCACGGCACAGCACAGGGGGAGAGACGGCAACAGTTGGTGCCTTTTAGCTTTGCAGGTAAACGTTTGTTGATCCCCGTGGGGATGTTTAGCCCTCATGGTCAATTTAATTCCACTGTAATCTTAATTTAAATGCAATTTCATCCTTAAATTCAGTCAAAATCAGATACACACATAAAAAAAAAAAACACTATGACACATCAGCATTGCTTTGGGGAATTTAAACTTGCATATTGCACCATTTATTATCCTTCTTTGCATTTGGAAAATGTCAAACATGGCTGATTTCCTGAATAACTCTCTTATTTTTTGTTCATGTAATTTATGTTCTATTCCTTTTTTATTTATAGTTCATATTATTTCTTTGTCTTGCTTGAGTTTTAGGAGAGACCTTCAGCTTCCCACCACACCTCTTTAAAAAAAAAAAAAAAAATAAATAAATAAATATATATATATATATATATATTATGTTGTTATATATATATTTTATGAATAAATATTTGCTTGTAGGGGCAAGAGTGTTATATGTACATGTGTATGTATGTTTGCTATGGTCTGTAACATGCAAATAAATAACTACATAAAATGAATTTCAGCACCAGCAAATTAGAAAAAGTCTAATCCGTCAATAAAGTGAAATCTCATGCTTTAACGCTTCTTTGGTTTCTCTTCACATCTATAGAAGAATCTGCTGTAGAAGCTCTGTTGAGGCTGTGATGCACGACGATCCCCTGCCGAGACTCTGGATCAGCACTGTTGACAGCTGTGTGTCAATACTTGGCTTACTGGGAGCAGAAACACACACACACACACACTCACTCACACACCATGGGAGGTCTAGAGTGGGGATGGGGAGCCTTTGATATGTATAAAACCACACTTCTACCTCCTGAGAGTCAATGCAACAACCCCCCCCCCCTTCTTCATCTGACTCATCCTTATGTTTCAACGTATGCAAACACTCCAATCCACATCTAGTATTTAAATCACCTTTACAACCATCAATTATCATCACACACACACTTCCACGTCTCATCTCGTCCTCCTCTCCTCCACTGAATCCAAGTCTGTAGCTGCGGGAGGCAGCGCTGCACAAACAGTAAAGCCCCGCAGCAGAGGCCTACGGCTGGGAAGAGATCCAGGGATCACTGCGCTCCAGCTCCTCGAGAGACCATTCATGCTGTAACAATCCTGTTTTACACTACAACACAGGTCAAATGTTGCCCAGAAAAAGGCAGTTCACACCAGCCCTCGTGTATGCCATCATGCGGGTCGCACAAATTCATATTCTTACAAACACCAGCTCCTGTGCGACTGTGACGCCAAAACGCCTCCCATATGACAGGCATGGCTGGACAGAGGTATGCTGGGAATGAAATGAGGCCTCATGCTCTATTGTGCTAGTCAGCGCCTCGAGCATCGTCCTTGTTACACTTTGACTAAATGACAACAAAATAATTACTTCGCTAGCAAACTGACGGCTTCGGTAAAAAGGTACGAAGTGGAAATGTCAGCGCGCGATGGAGAAGGCGA
This sequence comes from Protonibea diacanthus, assembly GCA_028641955.1. Lineage (NCBI taxonomy): Eukaryota > Metazoa > Chordata > Actinopteri > Sciaenidae > Protonibea > Protonibea diacanthus. The sequence continues at coordinate 16,778,935 of CM053990.1, forward strand.
ATAGAGGCCTGTGACTGCTCTCCTGCTCTTTGGGTATATTGTTCAAGAAAGTTCTTTTTTTTTTTTACTGCTATGAAATCAAAGAGTGACCATAAATTGTGAATTCTGGCCTAATTTTCTTACTTTATGCCCATTACTGGAAATTTTAGTCACACCCAACCTTCAAACTCCCACATCGTTGTAATTTCAGTTTCTCAATGATGGAGGATGAAGCAAACAAGATATTTCTGCAAACAAAGGCTGATGTTCTTTACTCTCTAATTACTACAGTAATTTGCATGGTGATGTGTAACCTTTTACTAGAATTGTCTATTCTAATTGCCAAGCTGTAAAAATGCAACTTTAACTGCTAGTGTTACTATACTGCAGCGTGATTGGTCAGCTCTGCAGGGCTGAGAAAAAAAAAAAAAACAACCAGGGTTTGAAGCGCTCTCTCTAGCTCTCTATTTTCATTTGTGAGACAACAATTTTTTGTCAGTGTTGGTTTGAACAACAGAGTGTAACGCTGTAACGTCTTCCAAGGGATGCTGTCATTGCCTTTATTCTCATATTTAAATGACATTGTTAACCCTTTTTTGACGACGTTTACAACACCTCCTAACCATCTCTTTACAAGCATAATCCAAATTGACATTGTTTCTTGAGGGGACAGGAGGAGGCTGTGCTTCCAGTCTCACTCTGCTTTAGTTGGCAGAAGTTAAAGAGGCTTTAACTTCTAGAGGCCCTTCAGCTCTCGTTTCACACTCTATTCAATAATGCAACATGTCTTTTGTGCTCCTGCCACAGCAGTCGCCACTGCAAAGCTGCGTCCTTACAAACAACAAAACACATCTGCAATAATTCCTGACCCCCCCCCCCCTCTTGGTCTGAAGCAAACAACTGACCAGCAAGGCAAAGGGGGACATGTGGAGGTGGTCATGGAGGGACAGGAGAAGAAACCAAACTGCAGAAACAGTCTGACATTTAACCACTCATTCTCCATGTTCTCCAATCCTCCTCCGTCAACAAAGACGCGCACTACAAGAGGCCAAAACAAGCAGATAATCTGGGTTAAAGGAGATTAGCTGTTAATAATAAATCCATAGTGAAATGTCTGAAAAAGATAAAGTGTCTATAAATCACAGATTTGAGAAATGTCCGGGGGGGGGGGGCACAGCTCATCCTACACAAACATGAAAAACAGACACATGTGAGTCAATGCACACACAAAGTTTTAAGCTCCCATTTAAAATCTCCATGACATTTGACGTAAGCCTTTAACTGTTCTCCTGCAGGGGATTTTGTCCAGGCACAGATACTGTAGGTTGTAATAAATGGATTTGTGTTGATCCATAAATCAATTGAAGTCTGACATTATAAGTTCACAATCAACCAGCATGACACCGCGAGCTCACAATCGACTCGGTATTGATGGAAACTTGAAATGAAACAACTGAATATGGAACAGATGTGACCGTTGCAGGCCGCCGCTGCTTCGTCCCCATGAGGAACAGTTGGGAAAATGAAGACACATGCTAAGAGGAATTATACCACTGTAAACCAAAACACAATGCGGTGGATAAAGGCCAAAACGCGCTCATTTTATGTTTAATTTTTGGATTTTTTTTGCTGGTTTATTCAAGGCCAGAACGTACCTGAGCCTGCCAATAAAACATACTTGTGACTAGATAGACTTTTAGTATTTCTTAGACTGTTAGCACTGAAGTTATTACTCAACACTGACATTTCATTTAAAGTTTGCAGTCGTGCACATTCCTGTTGTTTTGACCAGAGGCCACAGACTGATGTAAGAGCCCTAAACACAGAGGATCAAAGGGGGTGGTTTCCATGCCAACACAGCCTTGGGTTAGCTGCTCTGACACCAGGTGAGACAGTGATGTATGTAACATTGACCTGGGTCAGAGTGTGTGTACGTGAATGCGTGTATGTAGGTGATGCTGTGGGAAGATGATGATGGTGTTTGGGAAGGTCGAAGAAGTGTCGTTTGGGAAAATGAATGTTTGAGGGTTAGAGGTTATACGAGATACAGATTAATGGTGCAAATTATGTTCTAATTAGACCAAACAGCAGAGGGATGTTTGTAGGGCTGGTAACTGATAAAAATCGATTAAATGTTTGGTCTCATGGTGGAAAATAATAAAAAATGATGATCAAATTTCCCAAAATGCAAGCTGATATTTGAATTCATTGTTTGGACAGTTCAAAACACAAAAGTACTCAATTTACTGTGATGGAAAACCAAGATAAACAGCAACAATTCACATTTGAGAAGCTGGAACAAGTCATTTTTTTGGATGGAAAAATTAATGCTAGCCACTACTTTGCTATCCTTACAGAGATCAGAAGTTGAGTATTATCTGTGTTATCAGCTAATACATTTTTAAAATCCAACATTAAGCTGCTGTGCAGAGATGTGACATGAGATTGCAAACAATGAAGTGATGCAGTGAGTGATGGAGACTGCATATCTTTAATGTTTCATGAATTTCAGAATATTACAGCTCTTCCATTCTTGTCCTCATTCTTGCAGCATCAGTTCACGACTGCATCCAACCGATTATTTTCATCTTTGATTGATCTGATAATTATTTTCTTGATTAACCCACAAATTGTTTTGTCTTCTTTTGTTTGCTTAACAGGTCAAAATTAAAAATAAAATTCAGTTCACTGTCACAAAATCCAGAGAGCATCTTAACGTTTAGAAAATTTTTTGTTATTCTAGTTGCAGAATCATTTTCTCCCTATCAACTAACTGTTTCTGCTATATGTCAGTTCTCATTATGTAACAGAGAAACCTGATGTGTTCCTTTAACGTTAGGGGAATATTCTGAGCTATAACGAGGTCATCGTGAGTACACAAAGGACTGAGTGAGTCACAGCGTGTATAGATACGTGTATAGGTGTGTGTGTGTGTCTGTGTGTGAAACTCACCAGCCCATGGAGGGAGTGATCTGGCTGACGCCGCCTGGAGGGAGGGAGTAGTACCCTGGGAGGTCCTGGGACTGGTGCCTGTGAACCCCTGGAGGATGGACACACACACACACACACGCACACACACACACACACACACACACACACACACACACACACACACACACACACACACACACACACACACACACACACACATTAACATCAGTGTAATCACTCTTTTATCTCTTTCATTTTTTCAACATCACAAATACACAAATGATGCAATCTTTTTGTCTTTTAAACACACACACACACACACACACACACACACACACATATATATGCACACACACCTGCACACAGGTGAGGTCAGCAGCCCTTGCCCATTGCTCCAGGCATGATGGGCTATTAGTGCTATTAGTAGTCTGGGAACCCGGCATTAAGCACAAAGATGCCCTTAACACAGGTCACACACTTCTGTTCCCATCCTGTCACAGTATGCGCATGTGATGATAGCGTGTGTGTGTGTGTGTGAGGGACCCTCCACTGGGAGATGATGTCGCCAGTTGGTTTCACTGGTTTACACTAGACAAAGTTACTGGCTGTGGTAAAAGTTCCCACATTTCAAAAACACACACAGACACGGGTAGACACACACCCAAACATGCACACAAACAAACCATCTCACATACTTCATCTCTACTTTTAGCAAAAATGTTTTCCAACAAAAGAAACACAGACAGCTCGACTCTGTGCCCTCACACAGTAAATATCCAGTCTCTCTCTGTCTCCCTCTTTGTGCCCTTCAAAGGAAGTCATTTGTCAACAAGCAGCACCTAGCACTTAGCGCGGCCCGGCTGCTAACCTGTGTTTGCAGCAGTGGAATGCTCTAGATGACTGTAATTTGGCCGCGGCTCCGGGCCTGTTTCAGGACCCCGAGCCACTATAAATCTGGACGACAGGAATGTGACTGAGTCAGTCGACCTGTCTCACCACTCCGATCCTTCCTCCCCTCCCTCCCTCTGTCTGTCCCGCCACGCCTTTCCACTGTCCAGACCCTCCAACTCCTCGTTCCTGTCCTTCTCACCTCTATTTTACCTTTTACCTCTCTTTTGTTTCCTCGGTCCTCCCTCCTCCATTACAACCCTTTTCCTTCCCTTCTTCCATCCTTCCCTTCGGCCGTTCCCAGAGTTCATCCATCCCCCTATCTCTTTCGCATTCATTCTTGCCTTCTCCTCTTCCTGTTTCTCCACCATACAACAGCTACATGTAAACAAGATAAAAAAAGATGTTCCGTTCTGTCAACAAAACTATTTCCTCATTAGTCATGTATATCTATTTTTAATAATGTGACTTCTGTGAACAAATAAACTTCAGTCAGCTCTTCAGTCCAAACAATTCGACGCGTTAGAAAGCTTAAATTTAAATCGAACACTCAGCGAGGTAGCAGGTTGTTGCATGAATCACAGTGCATGAATCACATTTGTTTACAACAAGACAGTCATGGTTTCCCAGCCAGCTATTCAAAGTGTCTTACACAGTACATCAATCCATAGACATCGAGATAAATAGGTTTAAAGAGGAGCTATGAGAACACTAAAAAGAGGAACAGGGGACTTCTCTGGTTCTCTGATCCCAGGTGTTACATCTTCCAATCACAGGTCTGCGAGAGTCACGGATACATAACGGCGGAAGTTTCTCAGGAGCTTGTGTCGAACTCAAGACACATAAACAAAGTTCAACATATAGAGGTTAGGTTATCGGGGAAAATTCCACTTGCTGTAAACACAGGGTTTACCCTAAGGCAGTGTTCAGACACAGCACTGTGTGGCAAAACACAGAATCCTCCATAAGACAGCGGCACACATGAAGAACCAACAACCAACAAAAAAAAAAAACAACAACTTTTGGCTCAACTTTGTGCTACATGATCGGGAGAAGTCCACCAATCAAAGTGCAACATTTTGCGACTCCCAAGGTGCACTTCAGCGAGAAACATCCAATTACCAAGCTTGAAATTATTCACACGCCCTGCTAACGGTGGGTGGAAGGTAAAGATTGCTCTGTTGTGAAAACTGAAAACACAATCAAATATTTGAAGTATGGCAATTTTGAGAGAATTCAGCAACTTGGCTCTGTTTTGTTCTCTAGTTTAATGATGAAGAGTTAAATTATAATGAATAATGAAGCTATACAGAAGAGGGGGGAAAACATGAAAACACCAGGTAGAATGCCTTGCGGCACGTGTTACCTTTACACTTCACTTTGCAAGCACTGAAACAGAGAAAATCTTTGCCGCCATGCCTCAGAGGTAAAGTACAAACAGCAGTGCAGTATCTTTGTATGTGGTCTTTTCACAGATAGCTTGCTCAAGTGCACATCGGCCATTTTGTTGTTTTGCCAGAGGCCTATCGTCAGTCTGAATGTGCCCTGAGGCTAGTATAGATTTTTCTGTCCACGTTAAAATTGTACAGGATAAAAGTGAACTGTTAAATGAACTGAACAGATTAAACTGTTTATGATAGATATAGTTCAGAATACTGATGATTAAAAGCATCAAAAACAATAAATGTTAATACTGCATTTGATGATTAAAGCATTGGCTTAACATCCTCTTTCCAAATCAACCATGTTCCCTGAAATGACTGTGCGGCCAACATGAAAATCATAAACACAATGTACAAAAGTTTTATTTTGACTGTTAATCAAATAATAAGTCACACTTGAACACGATGGAAACATGATGCTGGTTTCTGTAAGTCACGTTTTTGCTATCAGCCCTGTTTTTGTTGTTGGGAAACCTGAAGGGGAAAATTGGCAGCAGTAATGGGGCAGTTTTCTTTGGAATGCCCCTTTTAAAAGCACCCGTCTAATGACAACTACAGCAACTATCTCACGGTCTCCATGTCAGCGTCTCGGGAAACACTTAAAAGGGAAACCATTTGAGTCAAACCAAGCTCTGCGTGAGCTCGGTATCAGAACGCGTGCTGTTGAGCTGAGTGTCGAGGAGCTGAAAATAGTATTTCTGCACTGATGATGTGCTGCGGTGGTTATAACCACTGAGAGTGCAAGTGCTACAGCATCTGAGCCTTTAAATGACTTGACAACCAGCCTGTGTGGTGTACATAAAAGAACTCAAGACCAGAAGAAACTTTGTAGTGTTTTGTTACAGTAAGGGCAGTAATGAGTGCTGACAAATCTTACAGCACAGGAACAGTCACTTTTGTTAAGTCCAAACATCAAAAGTCGCAGTAAAAGTAAAAGTTGGGTCTCATTATTCATCACATTTCATTTCCAATACACAGCTTCTCTTTTTCTCGTGTTGTTTTTAATCAGAGTGACTCATACTCTCGTCACTGAAATGTAAAAGGAAATCACAACATGGGAAGGTATAGCCAGTCAGGATAGAAGTTTTCACAAGTTCACTCGTTTATCTCGTCAAATTTGTATGTTTTTGTGCATTGTTTTAGTTTGTAGATTTTTCAAGTGACATGAAATGAAATCAAATGTGTAAATGTAAAATGTTAATTCAATCACAAATGTATTAAATTATTGAATTAAGAGCTATGGTCTTAGGCAATGTTGAGCTTAGAAATGAACCCCTCAATTGAAAACTAAAACTTAATTTTTTAAACTAAACTTTCACTTCACCTGAAAAGAAAAGATATGGGTTGCCATTACTGTATAATGACGGCATAAAAACAAACACCACAAAAAATGCATTAGTCAATCTCTCAATGCACCATGCCCAATGATGTAAATAAAAAATGGAAATAATAAAAAATAAAATAAAATATATAGTTGAATAAAAGAAATTATTTCCAAAAACAGCCCGGTATTGTAGGTTTGAACAAACATTACTCAAACAGGAATAAAAAGTGTATTCGTTGGAAACTATTTTCAGCGGTTTCAACAGTAACACATTTTGTGCTCTTGGGAGTATTTACAGCGGCAGGAATTTGTATGTGTGTTTGTAGTTTATTTTGGGTCACAGTGTGTGTTTATGGAAATGAAGGAACATGTTGCTCAGCGCAATAGTGTTGCTCAATGAGCAGTATTTGTACAACATTGGAGCTGTACAGCACAGGAGAATAAGAAATATCAAGCTTTACGCAGACGATACTCGTTTAGTAGGATCAGTTTGATTTTGGTTTTGTTGACGAGAATACATAAAATGCAGCCTTATTCATAAGCCTTAATCATTATCATCATTAAGTAACACTTAAAATCTTCAGCGCTCCACACTTAAAATATTCAAAAATGTAATGGCAAATCAAAGTTCTGTCCAGGTGACTGGAACATGCGTTATGCAATTCACACTCTTTCTGCAGCACACTAACAGTAATACCTCAAGTCCATATGAGACTATACAGTAAGTGCTAGTGACAGTCAGACAATCAGTGACAATCTTGCACATTAAAGTGCAAGAGAGAGCAGACATGTTTCACTTCTTCTTTTTCTTTCTGTATTTTACGCTCCATTGTCCGAGCGAACAGTCATATCTGACAAACAGTCAAAGTGACGGTGGTGGATCGACTACGATCAACTACTTCTGAATCACATGCTTAATGTGGTGTTATGGTCGACTGAAGACATGACTGATCTGACTGGACTGACCAGCTGGGTCACACAATGTCAAACACTGCAGCTTTTTAGAGTAGTGAGTAATCATTTCTTAACTACAATTATCCAAATCCAGATTTCCAAATATAACTAAAAAATTAAACCTGGTCTGACAAATTCAAGTGTTTCCTAAACAGAAATAAGACAAGACTTTGGTGAGCTAAAAATGTGAATTATAAGAAAAAGTAAAAACAGAAATATTTAACAATGATCTGTTCTCTGAGAACATTTTTAAAAAGATACTTCATTCCACTTTTTTCATTCTTCTGGCCTGCTCTGTCACATATAACTGTGATATTAAAGTGAGCTTTTACTTTGCTGTGATCTAACTAGTGTTCTTGCATGAGAACACAAAAATGGGAGTATAAACAGACACAGGCTCTCTTGTTACCACGGAAACTGGCATCCCTGCATTCCAGTCACTGTAAGTCTCTTATTTTAAGTCTCCTGCAGTATCATGGGGTGATGATGGGGGGCTTAGGTGTGACAAAGTCTGTACCTCCTGTGTCATGTTTGGAAACTGCACTGCCACTAAATTTAGAATGGGGATTAGGAAAATCTGTATTTTACCAAAATGTTGTTTTTGATACCCCAAAGAGGTAAAACTGGTCTGACATAGATTCCTCTTCACTTCCATGGCCAATTTTAGTGAATTAATATGTTTTATGCCTGGTAAATCAAATGCAACAAGCTAAGAGACAGGTGTTACAAAAATTAAAGGGAAAATTGTGGCATTAAAGCTGAAATATGACTAGGAACAATGAAAATAAATAATAAACTGTGCCGTGAGAATTTAGTGAGAGCTGCAAGCTTAATGTACAACAAAGACGGTTAAAGAGGTTTCAACTTTGAGCATAAAATTGCATGAATATTATAGCAACCTACAATAAGCTGTTATCAGAATAATATCCTATTGGCTGACACCAACATGATGACATAAAAAGCAGGAAGGACAACATGATGCCTCTGAATGCGAGAGAGTAACTGGAGTTAAATGATTTATACTGGTGGTCAAGCCTGGGATTTCACACATCACTGATGTAGAAAGAGGGACAAGGCCACAAAAACAGATTCAAGAACAAAGAAAAATACTAAGCACATGTCTGATTTTCCTTCAGCCTTTACATGCATGTGATGCATGAGTGGTATAATTATAGGCCTGGAGAGTGAGGGAAACTGGCAGAGCACAGAAATGACAAGAGATTAAATGATTATAAGAAATCTATAAAAGGTGAACCCCCGAGGAAATGTACAACTATAATTTGAAAACTGCTAACAGACAATGAACAATCAAAAGATCTATCAAAAACATGATACTTATAACAGTTATAAACGTGCAAAATCAGAAAATAACGGAACCTAAGCAAGGGAAAAACTTTTTGATCAGAAAGCACTGCGGCAATTACTGTTTTATATAATCAAATGTTTTATTCAGATGTATCTGAAGTGCCAGTGACTTCAAATCTGATTTTGTTTTTCAAAGAACAGAAACCCCAAATGATGCTCCACTGCTGGATAAGACAGATAAAACCTGAATTCAACACTGACAACAAATTATGAAGATTAGGAGTGATTAGGAGGTGACAGCACTGAGAAAGATGAAGAAGGTACTACTAAATTTAATTAAAGCAGGTTTTATATTGGCTGATATAAACCTGCACTGATTTACGGTTCTTGCATATACTCGTGCTAAAAATGACATACTGCAGCCACATGCACTGAACACACTGGCCGGAAAATGTGTGTACAAAAATGAAACTCTGAAACTGTACGAACAGTTCAGTCTGATCGTGATTGGCTGACTGAAAGTGAATAAAAATTTTTGAATGGATTTGAAATGTTTCCATTAGAAAGCCCAAAAGGAGATTTGCATTACTAAGACAAATAAAAGGTGACTCATATTACCGTCGGAAAACTTCAGAGAAAGCATGAATCAGGATGATTCAGCTGTGTGTAGGTGCCTGTGTCTGTTCTCTTTGTCCCTGCAGGTTACTGAATGCTCTCTCTAGGACTTTCTCTGCCGGTCCAGTAGCGTCAAAACCATGAAATATATGAAGGGTGGTGAGATAATAATTGGATTATATAAAATTATTTTTATTTTCCCTCAATCATCTAGATTTTTTTTTGGTCTTTTCTTGTGAATTCAGGAATCATTTCACTTTTCACAAAACTCCAGTTTATACAAATAGGAATGAAAACTTTTTGGTTGAACCGAACATCAGCTTTCCAGTTAGACAGATCACCAAATCTACTCCGTGGCACTCAGGAGTGGATACTTAAGGTAAAAGAAGTGCCTCTAAAGAGCTCCCCATACTTCAGCTTTAATCCACTAATTTTCTGTCAACAGGTATAAAGCTTTATTGATCACTGTTGACCTCAGCGATGCAGGAGAACAGTTTGAAGACAGAGGAGTAGATAGGTGTGCCGAAAAATGACATCACTGATGAGGTAACCCCTGCCCGTGACGAGCTGACGAATGACATTATGAATGAGGTAAGGTTGTGTCTGAGTGTGAGTGTGTGTGTGTGTGTGTGTGTGTGTGTGTGTGTGTGTGCGTGCGTGCGCTGCATGATATTCCTGAGTGGGAAAAGCAGTCCGGAATCAGGTGAGATGATGTGAGAAAGGTTATGTGCAGCAGCAGCCAGGTGTTATCTGCGTGTGTGCGTGTGTGTGTAAGGGGGTTAGAAGCAGGTGGCTCGGCCTGTCATTAAGGGCTGAGTCACTGTGGTAGCGTCTCACACACACACACACACACACACACACACACACAAAGACAGATGAGGAGAGTGTTTTTGTAGCATAAAGGGGCTTTCCAGACAGAGCAGGCAAAAGATTGCCTGAGGTCAGACTCCAATATCTAATCAGGGCCTAGAAAAGACTTTTGTTCAACTCAAGTTTCTGTTGTTTTCTTCTAAACCTCATTCTCTACTCCAGTTTTTCTCCTATTCTCTGGAAAAAAACAAAACAAAAAAGTGTAATTTCTTTTATTGTCATCATAACTGTCAAAATCCTAAATTATCTCATTCAGACTCAGAGTTTCGACGTGGCAAAGAAAAAAAAAAGCAGACAGTGTTACCCCTGGAGTCCACCGAGCACTGCTCTGTGATGTTGTGGTCTGCTTTGGTCCACTCTCCATGCTCAGATTTGCTCAAATGTCCTTGGTACACATGCTTTTCCACGAGGAAACAGGCAACGTTTCCCTTTTGTCTGTTTTTTTTATGATTTGAAGTCTGGACGGGGTGTTTTATTTTGAAAACTGACCAGATTCTCTATATCCTTTCTGTGGCTGACTTCTGTCAGCTGTTCTGTGCTGTATGACATGGCATCCATCAAAAATAGACCAGCCAATATAGGATCAACAACAACAGTGTGAATGAGAAACTACAGTGGAAGCAGATATAGAGACAAATATATTAATACAGTACCCACCATTTTCCATTTTCAGGTGATTATATACGAATGAAATATATTTTGCATATTATATCCCATTTCTGCCATGTTTAGTAAATAGGACTCTCCTTATCTGACACACTGGATCTTTACATTTTCTGATACATCCTTCTTACAGGACAGTACTGAATGTGCCTTTCAAACTGAACTCTGGTTGTCACTATTAGCCAAAACTCCAAACTGCAGTGTAGTTCATAAACCTCACTCATAAATCAAGAGAACTACACTGAATCACATCAAATAATTAAAGCAATAAATGTGCTCAATAAATCTCATGGAAAAGCTCAAAATAAAAAGGTCCTGGATGTATAAAGACAACTGTATAAAGTGTTCCAGGATGGCGCCCACTCATTGCTCACCCCGCACATTTGCCAAAAAAGTGTTTTTCTCCTCAAGGTCTCAAGGTTTACCTCCTCGTGCACATATGTCTCCTTCCCTGAAGCTCATAGTAGGTAGCTTGTATGGTTTAAAAATTCACAAATTGAATAATGAATCTCGTTTTGCCTTTGAGGTGTCCTGTCAATAGTTTTACAGATGTTGCAAGTAAATTGCCTCTTCGCCATCCATTCACTCACACGAGCCTCTAGGGCAATTTATTGTTCAGGGTCTTGCACAAGGACACGTCAACATGTGGGGAGGAGAAGTCGAGGAAAGCAGAAATACTATCTTTTTTTATTCCACACATTCTTCTTCACTGCCAAAGCTGCCTCTAGAAATGTACGTCATGTTTGTCTTCTGGGGACAATGAACAGAGTCAATGACAAGTCTTTTTTTCAAGAGACTTTCAAAGTTTGACCTTTGACCTGACAGTGACAGTAATTTCATGTTGTGACTATAAATCCTCTGGGGGTGATGAATGCGTTCAGTATATTCAACAGTAATGTGGTCAGTAGTTTAGATATATTGTATAGTGAGGATTGACCAACCAACACTGGCACCCATGTAGCAATGTCTTGAAGTAAGAATCCTACAGTGTTTAAATGTCAGGGTGTGTTTGTTTGTGACTTTCAAACAGAGTACAGTGTGTGTTTGTATGTACGGCGCTTGCTAAGGAGAACCTTGTGTGTGCTTCGGTGATGGCTTGTGCGATTGTCACTCTAATTGTTTCCATCTTTATGTGTGTGTGTGTGTGTGTGTGTGTGTGAGTGCGGCTGGCGGTCCCTTCAGAGGACCAGGCCACTTCAGAGCAGCCAAGGAACCGCCACAGGCTGACGGAGCCGGTACTGCCACTTCACACACTGTGTGCGTGCCTGAGTATGCGCGTGTCTATGTGTGAGGAGGGAGGTGGGGTTGACAAACATGAATGTAATACGTATGTGTGTGTGTGTGTTAGGGCAGGGGAGGATAAGAAATATAAAGAAAACAAGAATATGACTATATTACATTTGTGAGATTACATTTATTTGTGTGTGCGTGTGTTTCTCGTGAAATAAGACAACCCGCGTGTGTGTGTGTGTGTGAGATTAATGATGTGTCGACAGAGCAAATAGCTTGCAGTGTGTATGTGGACGAGGATTTCAGCAACAATTCAGCAGCTGTCTGGACTATGTCTGTGTTTACTTGTGTGTGTGTGTGTGTATATATACGAGTGTCTGTAAGAGAGCTCTTAAATGTGTGTAATTTTGTATTTCGACAAAAATTCAACATCAGTAATGTTTGTGTGTGTGTGTGCGTCTCCACGTCTATGCCTACAGTACGTGTGTGTACATAAACTTCTGTCGTGTGTGTGTGTGTGTGTGCAGGTGTGTACTGTACATATGTGTGTGTGTTCTCACCTGTTTTCTGGCTCATGTCTGTGGGCAGGTGTGGAGGACTCGGGCTGAAGTGCTCGTTGCTGTAGGGCAGGAGGGACGTCAGCGGGTGCATCCCGTGAGACTGCTGCACCACCGACACTTTGTTGGACTGTTGACGAAGACACAAGGACGCAAAATTAACTTAAACATGAATGATTTCATACGATTTGCCGCATTTTTTTTTTCTCACACCCGATGTCCTCGGATCGATTTGTGAAACTGCTACACGCTAAAAAGATTGACACACTAAAAATGTCTCGATGAGTTGAGACTTTCTCATCACGTGCCTTCTCTTTTTTACACCTACTCATTACGATCGCATATAGCAGTGTGAAGCTGTGATAGAAAGTTCCCACATGTCAGTGTGGTGATGATTAAAAAATGAAAATAAGTCCTAGGGTAATCCATGTTGCAGGACTGATTTATGACATTTGTGACAAATGAATTTTAGGATTCACGATAAGACTGCTGGACCCGATCAAAGAACATCACACGGATGCATGGTTTGCTTTATTTCATTTGCTTCAAGACGATCGTGAAGACATTTAACCAGATATGATTTCGAAAAAATCTCAATTCTGTCTCTCTGTTTCTCTTAATCGAATCACTGCTTTTGCGAGATGCAAGATTAAGACAGACTCACTAAGACGCCAGTGTCAGACTCTCTCAACATTTTCTGCATTTGTCTACACCGGTGGGAACATTAGCATTTGCTCGCCGATCCAGAAACAAGAATGGAAGATAGAAAGGAAGAAAGCTGAACTTTTTAAAACATGGTTTGGAACAAACAGATGGGCTGTACTTTGCACCCATTGGTTTTCAGCGGAGCAGGAGCAGGAGCAGGAGGAGGAGGAGGAGGAGGAGGAGGAGGAGGAGGAGGAGGAAGGAGGAGGAGGCCCATTTGATGCGATAAGCCTTTGATGATCCAGCGAGGCTGCGTGCGAAACTTTGTTTGCTTTCATGTTTCTGAGTACACAAGTGGCTTTCAATAACACGTGAAATCAGTTGTGCTAATGCTCACAGCATGCTGGCGACATACGATATGTCACAGCGGTTTGCAATGTTGGAGGCAGCTAACCAGGCAGCCTGGGACACAGTTACACTGCATATGTTTGAACAGGGCCGTGTGTGTATATGTGTGTGGTGTGGACTGGGTACTGTAATTGTTACTGTGGGAAGTAGTTATAAATATGCTTCTTTCTTTGCAAATATGAATGTGTGTGTGTGTGTGTGTGTGTGTGTGTGTGTGTGTGTCCCAGCTGTATAAAACCTTTGAAAGCTTGGCAGAGATGCTGATTTTCATGTATATGAATATTTCTGAAAAGTTTTAAATTATTTTATTTTGTACACTGAGATGGGCCGATCTTGTGTGTGTGTGTGTGCGTGTGTGTGTGTGTGTGAAAAGTTTGAGTGTGTGTGGAACTATTTGCATGAGTGTGTGTGTGTGTGTGTGTGTATGTAAGTGTGTAACATCAGCACTACAGAGGGGCAGATCTAGTGCTACTTGCTGGGCCTCCTGCTGAGTTACAAAGTGAATACCTTATCACTTAAAGTCAGAGCTTCCACGCTCATTCCACATTATTCTTTGCACTCACCCCCTTCCACCACACACACACACACACACACACACACACACACACACACACACACACACACTTTTCAACAGCTTCTTTCTATCCATCAACATCTTCAACTCTCTCTCACGCCAAACACACACACACACACACACACACACACACACACACACACACACACACACACATCCTGACGGACCCCTCATGTGTATGCTACGGCTGCTAAGATCAAACTGTAAACCGCTTTTAATGTTGGGACACATGAAAACAAAGCACTGCCTCTGTACCAGGGAGCGAGGAGTGAGGTTTGGGGTGGGGAGGAGGTGCAGGGGAGGGAAGGTGGTGTGGGGAGCAGGGTGGAGGTGTGGTGGTGGTGGAGGGTTTTAGATAAGGTGGTATGCATTCATAATAACATGAAGAAGCACTCCAGAGATGCAGGAGGAGCCTTGTGGGTTAAGGAATATGCATAGATTTTTGAAAAGAATGGCTTGTTGGCCCCACCTGGCGCGAGAACAGAGGCGATGTTGTCATGGTGACACTTTATTAAACACTATGCTAAGTAGGTTTTAAGGTGAGAACATTAATTTACCCATGAAAACAAGTACAGGAGTCGAAACCTGGTGTTAATGTCTTTAACCTCACTGATTCTTCTGTGTTTTTCCAACAGCACAATGTTAGCACTAATGTTTTGTGGATGCTGTGTTCAAGATGAAAGTTAGCAATTGGAAAGATTAAAGGAGCAGTGTGTAGGATTTAGTGGCACCTAACGAGTGACGTTACGGGTGTAACGGTCGAATATATCCACGATCTTCACTCTGTCCCATCATAGCATGTGGAAAAACTCAGGCTGCAAAGTCATATCAATAAAGGTCATATCTAGATCAGTTGTAGTTTGTCTGTTCTGAGCTACTGTACAAAAATGGCAGTTCAAATGGCGGACTCCATGGAAGAGGACCCACTCTTACTGTAGATATAAAGGGCTCGTCTTAAGACAACAAAAGCACATGATTCTTGTATTCAGGTTACTATGCATGGATAACATGCAAATGAATATTCAATTCCTGCAACAAAATATTTACAAATCTTACAAATACACTGGACCTTTAAAATTAGCTTTTCACTAATACGCTAAAGAAGGACTGCCATGAGACAACCTGTTTCAGGCATTTCTAGATTAGTCAGCATGTGAAGTTGGATGTGTGGAACATTTGGATTTTAAGATTAAGGAACTTTGAAGCCAAAACGGCAATTAGGCAACACTCACATTATATTTTATTTACTATTTACTAAGCAAGAATATGTTTAAAATTTTTGGATAACATGTTGATGTTAATGTGGCCATAAATGCTGCCTCATATCAAACTTGCCCAGTGTTTAGCATTACATGATCAGCTTCTGTTGATGCTAAAACCTAAAGTAAATACTTTCTATCTGCAATCCTTCAGAAGTATCGATACTGCGTGTATGTGAGTCGAATTTTAATCTTACATTATCTTCCGTCTCTTGATGATTCTGTTGCCTTCAAGCGATTCAACTTTCAGATGCATCACATGCGGCTCTTTATGCGCCACTTGTGCGGTATGTAACACAAATCAAGGTTTCTCGTTTGTTTCTGGAGATACATAGATCTGTCGGCCTGGGAAAAAGAACATCATGCAGTTTTTTTTTACATTTTCAGCAGCATGAAGCCAATGACCTTTGCAGGAAAATCCCAAAACTGGAGTAGTCAGCAGAGTGTCACAAGAGTGTATGTGTGTTTGGTGACATGAAGGCTTGAATGTAAAACACTTGAGTGAACCAATATCTAAATGAGTTTTTGCATGTAACCAAAAAAAAAAAAAAAAAGTGACAAACATCCCAGCATTCACAGAGCACAATGCAGCGGCTGCGACTGCTATCTGTATACAAGAATATACACAGGTGTGAATTATTTTAGATCACCTCACCTCTCACAAGACATGTACAGACACATGCACACACACATATTCTGCTTGTCCACAGATTTTTGCACATATGGACATTCACTGCAGCGCACACACACACACACACACACACACACACACACACACACACACACACACACACACACACACACACACACACACACACACACACACACATCTGTGCAGGGCTGCTAGGAGCCTTCAAAAGTAAGCTGTGGCTCCGTTTCACGTGCTGAGGTTGATGTAGCCATTTTGCTGTAACATTATAGCCGCCAAAATACGTCCATTTATGTTCCTCTCTTCCTGAGGTAGTGCTTGACCTTGAAGTGGCTTTAGCTGCGCCTTCCTTTTTTTACACACACTCAGGGAGGCTGACTGAGAGCACTCATTTAACCCATAATTATCAACCCCTCTGTATTTAAAAGAAATCCCCCCACCCCCATCCCTCCACACCCTCCCTCCTCCTCCACCCCACCACATACACTCACACAACTTACACATAATTACCTTAGCTGAGACAGACAAGTGTGTACACGCGTATTATTAAAGGGCAGAGCCAAGCATACACACACACACACACACACACACACACACACACACACACTCGCAAAAGATCAGACCTTACTTCACTTACAGTATCTCTTTGAAGCAGGCTCACACATGTTCAGATTGCACACACACATACACACAGAGAGAGAGACACACACTCGCACGCACACACACACACGCAATGGAGGGAAAAAGTTCACTCACCCTTTAATTTACAGGAGTAGAATTACCCACACTGCAGGCCGACATAAATCGTCCAGAGAATAAATTCATAAGTAAATCAATAGTAAATACAGGGTTTTAACTGTATTGGCTGAACCTTGGGTTATTTATTTTTTTTAATAGGAAAATATGTGCTCGGTCAGAAGTGTAAGGACAGTGTGAATGGTTCAAATGGAGGATGTGCTTCCAACGATTTTGACGCTTCTGAAATGAACAATAAGACAGACACGCCCCACTGTGTGCAAGTGACTGGCCAGGTGTGCCACCTGGAAATGAGTGCAGCTCCAAGCACTCTAAAGTTGTTTCTCCCTGCATTCCCTCCCCTTACATTTCCCCACTCCTGCGTTCACTAAAATCTGGAATTTCAAAAACGTTACTGTGTGACTACGAGACTGTCACACACACACACAAACACACACACACGGACACGTTCTGCAAGCATTGCATCATTTAGCGCCTGTCAAGACACAAGCTGTCAAGGTGCAAGCAAGAGTGAATGAAAGAAACCACTGTTTTACTAAATAGGAAGATGGGACAGGGATATCATGATGCAGCAACACCCATCTTCATGTCTGTGCTGCCCTTAACAAACAACTCTACGGTCACTGTGGATGCTGTGTTGTATTAGGCTGTAATGTTTCCCTCACACATTCGAGTTTTAGTGGTGATTTGTTTTGTCTGTGTGCAACTGAAGTGGTAGCTTCCTTTAAATCTGAAGACCTGCAGGAAATATCTTTCTTAACAGTACGTAAGTGATGAATTATGCAACAGGTTAAGCTGTTTTTCCAACCACTAGAAGCGCTGTGGAGCAGTGTTGTTTCGAGTGGCTTGCAGGAATGTTGATGATTGCCAGTGGGAATGTGCAAACATGTCGTAAAAGCTAGCAAAACTAACAAATATGGATGAAAATAATGTCAAATTAGAAGGACCGAATGTTAGTGGCATCCTAGTGATGTAGTTGCTGAATGCAACCCCTGTCCTCACCCTCTCCTTTGAACATGAAATAGGGTGGCAGTGAAACAAACAACATTATTTAGAGCCGGTGTTCAGTTTGTCCATTCAAGGCTACTGTAGAAACAGGGCGGTTCAACATGGCGGACTTTGTGGAAGGACCACGCCCAGTGTCTGTAGATACAAAAGGCTCATGCTAGGAGCCATAGCAGTAGTAGCAATTCTTTCTTTCTTTCTTTTTTTTTATGATTATACTAATGAAAACATACTACAGCCATGATGAATGTACAATAAATAGAGCCTCATAAATCTTACACAATAAAAAAGACTTTGCAAATGTTTTGTATTTAGTGTTTAATGTTTAAGTGCAAGAAACATTGAATGTAAATGAGTCAAAGTTACCTTTAAGTTACACAGTGTCTTTAAAATAAAAAGACACGGCGGTTGTTTACTCCCGGTAGTTCTTTGTGGCGTTCAATTACATTCAAAGAGGGCATAGCATACTATGCATCACTGTGCATACATTAATCATATAAGCAGCCATACCTTGAAGAAACCCTCTGCCAAACGCCAACCCACGGCAGCATTGAATAATAAATCTCCTGTTTGTTGATTACATCAAAGATGTAATTACTTCAAATAACGTTACTTTAAAAATTCCAATTAGATATCAACACCTCTTTGTGTGTCAGGAAATCGTAAATGTAGCCTCGATGTCTCTGTAGTCTAATTTCACTTGAAAGGCCTTTGATTTATCAGCATATTATTTGCTGCCTTTTATGCTACTCTATTTGAACAGAAATCTGCTGCTGAATACAGGAGTTAATGGGATCTCAGACATCACTTGTTTGTAATGACGGCCCTCCACCTTGACCCTGACACACACACACACACACACACACACGTATGCATTTCACATACACATGTGTGCAAGCATGATTGCCTATATAGCGCACACACACACACACACACACACACACACACCGCGCCTTCATTTAGAGGACCATATGCTGATAAAACACCTCTAATGTATTCTTTAGTTTTCAAGATGACACACTAAGTAGATCGTCTCTTTTTTTATATCTGACGGAAATTAAAATCCTCTCTTTTTATTCCTCTTCCAGTGCTTTTGGTCTAATGTCTTTAATCTCAAATTTCACGGAGATGGCACATTGAAAACACTCATTCGCTCTCTTTCTTTCTGATGTCACCCAACCTGGTGTGGTGAAATAAATAAGAAAAAAAAACCAAAAAAGAAAAACACGACGATGCTTGGGGAATTAACAGTGAATTCACCTTGCTCTCTGCAATCCTTTCAAGTGGCTGCAATCAAACTGCTTTGCTGCAAAGCCTCCTCACAAGAGATCTGGCTTTCGGCCGTGTCCGTTTTTAATCATCGAGCGAATCGAATTTGCACTTAATAAACCGATCCGTCAGACCAGCGAAAACAATCATTTATAAAATCGCGTTTTGATTCTGTGATCTGTGAATTAGCTCTCGAAAAGCGCACAAGCTGTTTGAGGAATAACAAACGGTGGCTTCTTTTAAAGGATTGTGATACAAGTTAGAAAATATCCTAAAATGCACGAGGCACTAAGGGTGTTTCTTAAAAACATTACAGTCTGGAAGATGAAACTGCTTGTTTTGAAGTTATCTTCTTAGTATCACGCTTTCAGAACTCTTTCTACATTTTCTGCTATTTATGAGTAGTAACCTCAAAATGACTATATGAAAGCTCAATTCCCAGTCATAATGGTTATTAATACAGTAGCTGCTTTATAATTTTTATATCTTTCAAGAATTTGTCATTGTATTTCCTGGATCATGTGGGAAATGAAGTGAAATAAATACCAACTCAGACAAAAGAACTTCTGAAATGAAGCATCCTTTTTCACTTTGGCGGTTTAATTCGCTTGAGATGTTTTCTATCAGCACCTGTTTAGTTGGTTTGCAGCCAAAATACGACACCAGCCCGCTGATCACAGGTCAGATGCTCACAATGAAATTAAATATGAAATCTTGAAGCTGTAGATGTGTCAGAGCCTGACCTCAATGAAGCCAGAATTCCATCATTCTACAACCTGAATTTCAGGAGCTATTCATTGAAAAAAAAAAAAAATTAATCTGTGATTATTCCACACAATGTCTTTTTTTCTTTGTCAAATGGTGCATGTCAAAAATGTCAAGGTGGTTGGGGTTTCACACCTCTTTATTGTCCTTTAGAAGACACAATTACACACTAAATACCTCAATGCTTCCTTCATCTGAGAGGTCAGAGGGCAGGGTCACCCACCTATGTGAATGTAACTTCATACACACACACACACACACACACACAGCATATACACATGGGTTTGTGGGTGAACAGGAGGGGAAAAAAACTTCTGAGTCTAAAAGCGCGGTAAAATTCCCCACACCTGCATGCAGAGAAAGTACCAAAAACAGAGGGGGGGGGGGGGGGGGGGGGGGGGGGGGGGGGGGTAATATGAGGTGGCAGCTCCTCACATAGAAGACCCGAGAATCTCGCAGAGCATTTGATCTCATGGAAAGTCGTGGCCTAGATCAGACTGATATTAGATTAGATTGGTATTGGATTCAACCTGATCTGATTTTAATCAACTCCCAGGAGGAAGGTTAATGCATGGACATGAAAAGGCAGAATTGTGGGAAACACCTGAACCGTGTGACATCGGGTAGAACAATTTTGAAACTGTCCTGTGTGACTAAAGACAAAAGAAAAAAAAAAAAAACTTTCTGGAGGACTAAAAAAATCTGGACTATTTGCCAGAAAATATCTTCTGTTTTGTATGAGACAACAGAAATAAAGCATGATTTTTCTCTTCCTTTTGCCCTATTAGTTTATTAATATGAACCACATTTCATAAATAATGATTTAAATGTTTCAGCATGTTTACTTGAGAACACTGATCTCACGCTGTAATTCTTCAACCAAAGCATTTTTTTGTGATTTCTCTATGATTTGACATCGGTTCAGTTCAGAACACAATGTCACAAACTCAGAGACTCCATTATGTTTAACATCACACACACAGTCGTGTGAAACTTAAAAAGGACCAGTATGTATGATTTAGTGGCATCTTGTGCTATAGTTATTAAGTGCGACCCTGTCGCTTCAAGCTCTCCTTCCTAGCATGGAGGAGAATCTAAAAAAAAAAAAAAAAAAAAAACCTGAAGCGCCCTGGAGCCATTGTTTAGTTTGTCTGTTTTGGGCTACTGTAGAAACATGGCGGACTCCGTGGAAGAAGACCCGTGGTGTTTGTAGATGTAAAAAGCTCATTCTAAGGTAACAAAAACATGACGTTTCCGATTTTCACAAGACAAAAACATCTGCCATTATCTGTAAATAGAGTCCCCTCAATATTACACACTGGACCTTTAAACAACCTTGACTTCTTATACTGACATACCGAGGAAACATTTATATTTAACACATCTGCAAACTGTTTGCCGCCAATACAAAGTGTTCATATGGAAAAGTTTTCATGGTTATGTTCAGGCAACTCAAAGCAGTTGGTTAAGTTTAGCAAAAGATTGCGGTCTTGGTAAAACATAGAAAAAGTCAATGCAGACTTGAAGTGCAAGGCACGGTGCATACTTCTCTGTATTATAACCAAAACCACTATCTTTTCCCATCTTTAACCGAGTGTTTTAAGAAACACATGGGTCACAGGATGCAAATGCTGTGGTGTTAGAATCCTGTGCTTTGTTGATTTACATTTACACTTCACTACATCCACCATTGACCCCAGTACCACCAGGGTGACCTGCTCTGCCCATCTTGACCCCCCACAGCCCGTCCCACTCCAGCAGTCAGTCTTGAGTAGTGGGTAGGTCTCCCAATCTGGAAGTCATTGCCATCTCCAGAGTCAAGAGCCCAAAATGAGAGCCTCTTAGTTGGAGGTTTGGACAACATCAAAGCCCGAGCAACCATAACAACGCGGCTATGTTTAAAAAAGGGCCAAACACCCCCCAACAAGCCTGCCCACTCCCCAATTACACACTCACACAAAACACACACACACACACACAAACACACACACACCAATGCTCATATGCATGCATGACTGCATGTATGCAAGGACACGCCCAGTGGTGTGCATGCAAATACACAAACACATGCACACGCATACACCACCACCGTCCACTGCTGCCACACACCACTGGAACATCTGGGCCGCGGCCATGATGAATCAGTAACCGCTGTTTGTAAGTAACAGACAGAAAGCGATCTGTGAGTGTGTGTGTGTGTGTGTACACATATTACTATGCATTCTACAGCAAAATGTGATGTTCACGAACAATGATTCCAGTTTTTACTCAGCATATATATACATATATATATATTTTTTTTATTTTCCGGCATGTGGGTCAGGAAGGATGGAAGAGTTTTAAGTTTTGATAAGGAAAAGTTATTTGTTTGCATCAAGATATGAAAGATTTTTCCTCTTATTCGAACTACTTTTACCAGTGAGGACACGTAGGTTACTTGGTAGCTGATTCCAGTATTTTTACGGTCAATTTACTCCATAATAAATAAATGAATCGTGGAATCACCACCAACATTTTGTTCCTGGCAGTGTGAGGACTTTGGAACCAAATCTAAATGTTTTAGATCTGCAACTACAACTGCTGCCACAGAGACAGTTACTATTTGTACTTGTCATAGCAGAGTAATGGTTGAAACGGTATTTGTTTTGCAGACGTGCAGCTGAAAGACATGTTAGCGTTCTTTCGTTTGAATTGTATTTATCCGTTTTTCACCTGGGATTGCTTTTCCATCCTTCCTGATTCGTGATTCATGTAATTTCTTCAAGAGAGATCTTTAAACAGCTTCCCAGTTCTCCTGCACATATGCATATTTAGCACGCATGCATATGATAAGAGGAGGCAATGATGGCAGCAGTAGCAGAATGTTTAATACAAGCGGTACTACTGACCAGACTTGAGAGAAAGAGAGAAAAGAGGCAGGGAAGAGTGCAGGGAGATCCACTTTTTACACTTAATCTGATATCACAGCTCGGGCTCGATGTGGTGAGAAAAACCTCTGGGCTCTTTATGAGAGACGACACTCCGCTCTGCTGCAGCCAACTCCGGGGGACATGGATGTGACTGCGTGCAAAATCAAATCCAGCCAGTGCGATGGCATTCAGAGATGAGTTATTGCTCTCTTAATGAGTGGATGGAGACAGACAAGCAGGCAACTTTCTCCTCCAGACTGCGGTGACGGTTTTACTCTGCAGAAATTACCTCTAATGATTGGTACTAAAGCGAGCTAATTAATGGTGTACTTGTTTATTTCTATCAGAACGTTCCACAATTAACAACTTGTTTGTGACATTTGGGCAATCATCCGCAACAAAAATATTGACACAGGGAGACGGGAGGAAATGAAGCGACCACAGAGGACATAAATCCTCTTTGAGACACACTTCCTCCAGGGCTTGGTTTGCTCAAACAATAGATGCTGCGACTACTTCAGGCCACAGCCATATTTGTCTGTCTTGTGGGAGAAAAAAAAAAACATATATAAATATATACATATAAAAAGCGGTTTGATAACAGCATTGTCAAAAAGGAAAAAAGGGGGCTTGCCATGGCGGCATTTATTCTCAGACGAGCCAGTCAGAATTGCTTCCAGTGTGAAATGTCAAACTTCCACAACTGTGTTTATCTGGTTGCGGTTTGGGATGAAAGTTTAACCCAATCATGAGTGACCTTTAGGCGAATCTTTTCCTCCACCTACTGTATCATACTAGGGACGAAAACACCAGGCCTCAGAGCTTAGGTTTTTTTTTTCTCTTCTTAAAGATCCCCGGCGTGATCGTCGTCCCGTTCGCAGGTTATGCGGTATCGTCCCCTGCCAAGATGACTGAGCGCGTCTATCGCTCACTCATTGTGAAACCTTTCCTGTGCGGCTGCTGAGGACTTTCACTCACCAGCTCAACCTAAATACCAGAACATGTGCCAAAATGGGAAATGCCGCCACACATTGAAGAAAAACCCCTGCAGTGACGTGTTTCCTGTGTGCCAGTATGCATTCATTATACAAATATGTCCATCCACCGGATACCACAAGAAAAGAAAGTGAAGAAAGTTTTTTTTACCCTGCAAAACCTGAGATTTACAACAGACAGGAAGGAGCGGTGCGGCAATTTCAAAGTCAAAAAAGTGACAAAATTATGAATGGCAACTGCGGCGACGGCGGGACAATACAACTATCCCAGAATGCTACTGAAAAAAAACAATTAGTCAGATAAATCTACAAAAATATAAGTAAAGTCAGCTGCATCTTTGCACAAAAAGCCAAATCCAAAATTAGCTATCTGCTATCTTTAACAGTAACACACGTGCTGTGCACGTACAGCAAATGTGTGTTTCCACTAGTGCACTATGTGACTCCCAAGTGTCTGTAGCGATCAGGGCGTTGACGAGGTGGTCGTACATGGCTGACTCTTCATGTATGCCAACTGTTGTTGAGTCAAGTTTTGGGGAAGCAGACAGCTCAATCAGCTTACATGCTTTGTGCCCTCTGGGCCACCGGTTCACTTCACGTGCACGGTGCTTTCTGTCTGATCTGCTGCTTTGATGTTTGTATCAAAATAATCTCATCCCTGGGCGTTTGTGTGTTATGGGAGCATTGAAGGCCATGCAAAAGAAATACCTGGGGGGCAGAGCGCGCTGAATGGCCTTCACATCCTCAAACCCAAACAGGAATTTTTTTTCCCCCATATTTGCACACACACACACACATACAATGTATGGTGCTTTAAAAATATTAAAAGCAATCGACTTTTTGAAGATTTATACTTGCACTTTATTTTAGAATCTGTCACTTTTTTTAAAAGAAGACAACTCAGTGTGACTTTTCTCTCAGATCACTTCAGAAACACAAAAATAGAAACTGTTAATTGCCACAGCCAATCAGAATAAACCTTGACACTGAAGCAGGTCATGAGGTCACTGAAGTTCCATGCCGTTTTCAAGGATACTTCAAGTACAAGCTGCTAGAATCGGTGTGTTGGCCCCTCAAGTCTGTGTCGAGAAACTACAACAAAGACAACGTCCATTCCCTCCTCGACCCTCACACACATTAACAGCTATTAACAGTCGGGGCATCGAATGAGTGTGGAAACCATCCTGATTAGATTATCCTGCTTCACTTGTGTCAATGACACGGCTCAAGATGCTGAAGATAGTGACGGGTTTAATGCGAGGCTGTTGAAGAGAGGCGTTCAAGCTGAGAAACTGGAACCATTTTTGTGTGAAATAACTTGATCAAAAATAGTTGCCAGTCCAATCGACTAATCAAGCAAGCAAATTTCCTTCCCTGGAATCCGACCAAACAGTGCATGTTGAAGCTAAGGACCAAGAAAGGTGGTTTTTATACACCCTGTTGTGTTGTCTTTTCAATGTCCAAACTCGCAACCTAAACTCTCAAACTTTTGGGAATGATGTGCCAAACAAACTCGGTTCGGTTGTTGTCCCTTTCTGTTGCCGTCTCATTCTGTCCATCATCATGCCATCAGATGACTCAAGTGACACACCAGAACGCTGAGGCCGCCGTCCGATCAGCTCAGTCCTTTCAGCATCTCTCAGAGAGATCAAGCAGTCCGACTCAGGACTATTTTAAAAACCATCCTTCACCAGAGATTACGGTTGTTGCACTAAACACTTGTGAGAACGCAGATATTCATCATCACTGATGATCAGTGTCTGCGCTGAAGGGCTGACCCAGAACACTTAAAGGGTCTCCTTAGAAGTCTCAATGTTAAGTGCCCAGAGGCGAGACCTTTGACCCTTTACAAAACTTCAAACTGACTAAAGACCAAAATTCAGAACTATAACTGCAGCGTTTTTTCTGTTTAACTCACTTTTTAAAGTGGCATTAATGTTTCTTGTCCCACGTTTCTACAACTTTTTCATCTATTTTTCATTCATTCTTTACAAAACTGTGACTTTCTGATTTTCTTTGCAGGATTCTTTCACGGCTGAAAAGAAAAGTTGAACTAATTTTGATAGTGAATAAGCTGATAAATAGCATTTTTCTTGAAATCCTTGAAAGGTCTTAGAGATTCAAGGTCTCTGCAAGAACGGAGAACAGCCTCCGCAATCGAATAAGTCTTTGAATATGTAAAATTAATGTCCAACTGTCAAGGCTGCAAAGTGAAGCAGTGCTACATGTTGCTTTTGATCGGGTTAAAAGTACTTTCCTTGTGGAAACACAGCAAAGGCACACTTAGATTAAATCGATTTAGTTTGACAGTCAAATTTATTATCATTAAAGACTAAAAAACAGCAGAATAGACGAGTTAGACCAGAACTGAAGCATTAATGTTGATCATTGCTGCCGATTAATGTTCTGTTGACGGACTAATCCACTAATTGTTTCAGCTCTAGACTGAAGAAGCACAAAAAGGAGACAGTTGATGGATGAGATGGGTGGATGGATAGATGTATGTGGAAAAAAAAGGAGTAGACAGAAGGAAGAAAAGAGTGATGGATGGATGGATGGATGGATGGATGGATGGATGGATGGCAGTGTAGAGGGAGGGGTGGATGCTGCTCTGTCTCCCTCTCTTCCTCCTTTCATGTCCTAATTTATTCTGTCTGATTAATTCCTTTTACCCCAGCGGCTGGAGCAATTCCTCTGGTTGTGCAGTGCGCCCCATCTCTCTCTCTCTCTCTCTGTACCTTTCTTCCCCTCTGCCTCTCTTGGCCCACCTGCTGGGCTGGTCCCCTCTCTACATGCCGTGCAGCGGTGAGGAAACAGTGTACGCGCCCCCTCCCCCCCCTTCCCACCCTTCCTTCAACCGCAGGCCGCAAAAAAGTCCCCGCTCTTCATCTAAGATCGGTTGACCCACATTTCTGTGGTCAGAACACAAACAATGTAAAACACAGCATGGGTGCAAATAAGTCAGATTAACATTTTCATCCATGTAGATATTATGTGGAGTTTTGATATGTTGATACTTAAAGAAAATACAGCTTGTTTGACCCCTTCTGGCCCTTAAAAACAGCTCTTTCTACCCACAGTCTACCACACAGCTGCAACTATTAGCTACAATTATTATTAATGATTCTAGTAATTATTATAACAATTATAACAATAACAATTATAACAATTGTTTAAGATTCTTAAATGAACGCATTGGCTGCTTTTCCTCATCTTACATTATAATAAAATGGATGTTTCTGAATTGATTCTGTTGGGGGAACAAACTCAGATGTCACAATGAGCTCTACAAACTTTTTCACCAGCATCCACATGTATTTTTTTCATTATTTTCTGTTTTGATCGATGAATTGAGGAAATGATCTGAAGATTGAGATGCATTTGAGGGCTAGGGGTTACACGTGTTAATTAAATACACTACAGTGATCATCTGTGACCAAACAGACGCTGCTGTGATCACAAATCTGCCTCTGTAATGAGCCTGAACGTTACGCTGCGTACACTCGACCATAATAAACCGATTTCACGGTGAAACCTGAAGAATTTTAACCGACACGCGTTTTACAGCTTCTGTGAGTTTGCACAGTTCATGTGTTCGAGGGGCTCAAAAGAATAAATTGAATGTTACAGGACTCCTTTCACCAGAAGTGAACGGTTTCAGAACATCAGATGGACTTGAAAAACTATACTCTGGAGTTTGATCCAAACACCTGGAAAAACAGCTTTAGTTTTCCTCGACTCTCATTTATGGTTATAAGTGGTTGTCACCACAAGTGGTTTGGCTT
Organism: Protonibea diacanthus; assembly: GCA_028641955.1. NCBI lineage: Eukaryota > Metazoa > Chordata > Actinopteri > Sciaenidae > Protonibea > Protonibea diacanthus. Next base: position 16,806,712 of record CM053990.1, read on the forward strand.
AGTCTCAGGGGGGGGATATGATGCTTTTCTGTATGATGGATAACGCCAGCAGTCAGTTACTGTTATGCAGCTGCATCAGTGTCCTTGAGCAAAATACAGAAGCCCTGAAGTAAAAAGGCAAAATCTGAATATTCTCTTGTAGAAAGCATGTTCTTATACATTCGATTTCTTCAGGTTGTCCTCTAAATGATTTCGGTGCCGACTGCTGGGACAGTTTATTGTGATTTAATACAATTCGCAAAAGAAGCAGATCTCATTTTGATGTCTATTTTCTCTCATTCAAATTAAAAGTTTAAGTGCATGTCATCCTCAAAGCAAAGTGGCTGTGCTCCCTATGCCATCATCCCCTGCCCTTCCCTGGTGTGTTTTCGATCAAAACAAAACAGAACGCAGAAATGCTATAAACATTATTTTAATCTTTCAACTGAGTGCTGGGATACTTGTCCTGTGTATCGAGTCCAGGCCATGGCGGTAAAACACATTTCCTTTTTCCTTTCTTTCTCTCTCTATAATGCAGAGAGATCCACTTCGTGTGTTTGCCAAACATACTTGCTGTAGTTTGACTGGCTTGAATTATAGATATGAGACACAAGCCACCCGCTGCTTGTTTGTTTGTTGGAGATTTTGAGTAAGCGGAGGGATCGCAAGAGGAAGAGAAAGATACCGAGAGAGAGAGAGGGGTGAAATGGGAGGAGAGTGCAGGATGAATAAAAAGGGAGAAGGAGAGAGAGAGAGACAGCGAGACAAAATGTGGAAAGAGCAGAAAGATTCGAAAAAGAGATGGAGGAAAGATGGACAGAACAGAACAGCCAAGACAGAGTTGGGAGTTTTGACACTGAACAGATGAAACAACGGCGTGCAGCAAAACCAAAATCAAAATGACTTTATTCATCCTTAGCTGGAGCATGCACATGTACATGCTGGAATTCCCCACTGTGATTTTAAGACGGTTTTTATGTGGTGGAGTAATATTTTAAAAAAAAGTTTTGAGGTTTGATGTTGAACCTGACCTCCTAGATGCCAATATCCATCACGTGCTCACTCACCAAGCTAAAGGAGACAATCAAGAACACGAAAAGATGGAAAGAAAATTGGAAACAGAGGAACAAAAGGAGAAGTAAGCGACGCAGCGACACACATCGCCATCACGGTGGCAGAAAACAGCCCCGTTAAGAAGAAGTCACCGTACCCACAGCCATAATTGTTTGTTACCGAGCGCTGCCTTACATCACTGACCGCCCGTCCCAGCACTGCACCTCAGCGGCGGTTCTTCTGAATCCAAGGGGGAACCCTCCTTTGCCCATCCAGATCACATTACACAGGGCCCAGGGCTCTGATGTGGCTTCAGATAGAGAGCATACAAACCCCGGCCCACAACCACACAGCCCAGCTCAGCGCAGGCCCGGTCCTGCGGTCTCCTCACTATGAAAGAATATTTTTGAATGCCTTGTACATTCCCTAACTATATCCCCCCACCACCACCACCACATGCTGCTCTCATTTAGATGGGGTTTTTATGAAGGGGGGGGGGGGTGGCGCAAAATATGCCGGCGGTTGTGACAAGTTGTTCTGAAGGGATGCACACAGCGCTTCATCGGGTTTCACTTCTGGACAGAAGGTTCTGGTGGGTTCTGGTAGGAGTTGGGAAGAACTGAGAATAACTAATGAATGTCAGAGCTGAGGGTGGTGAGCAGACTGTAGTTTTAGTTTTGTTTCTTGAGGGCAGGAATGAAGACATTGCTTCTTTTCGGGCTCAAGAAGAGCTCGTCAAAGAAGAACCTCTGGTCACTTCTCTGAATAGGGTACAGGTACAGTTTGATTTCAATATGAATTTAATTAATGATTAATCTGCCATTTGTTTTCTTAGTCAACTGATTTGGTCTGCTATAATTTAAGTGATATGTTTAAATACTTGTTGTATTCAACCATCAGACCATCAGTTTTAGTTTGCATCCCTGTATGACAAAGAAAAGCATCAAACTCTCACACCGGAGAAGCTTGAACAAGAAAAGAGACTTTTAAACTGGTTATGAACCAGTTTAATATCTCAATTCAATACAGACGCCTCTGTAAGACCCTCATGAACAAACAAAATCATAAGCAAGAAAATTGCCACCACCCAAAACAAGGTGGTGGAAACACTACCTCCTTTGTCTACAGGGGATGACTCAACAAAAAAATGAAAGCTCAACTGACTCATCGATAATTGACTAATCATTGCAGCCCTCAAGAAATATTCCAATTTATAAACAAACTCCATTACGGGTGAACAAAAACTCTTTGTTTTCTTCGTTTTATTGGATTAAGATTCCTGATAACGAAGTGTTATGTTGGTACACATATCGTGCCATTTTCACTGCAAACATTTTGTCTTGTCTAAGCAGGAGAAGCAAAGATGTGACCAATAACAGGAGCTATGGCTCTCTTCCAACTAGGTGTGCCAGTGAGCCGCCATACGCATTACCGGGGCACTGGAACTGGGAGATCTAAATGGAATTCAGCCATGTTTAATGTTATTAGTTGCACGTGTTTGAGACAAGTCAGAAGGTCAGTCATGAAGAAGCACAATAAACAGACGGATCTGAATAGCTCCCACAGACTTACTTATCATTGTAGGGGTGATAATGTTGTCCAGCACAGGTGCTTAATGTCTTTTAATGGATCGAACACAAGAAATTTGAAAAGCAGATAAACAGGATAATGAAAGCAGAGGGTAAAAAAAAAAAAAAGACAAACACTACAAAGGAGAGCTGAGGAGCCTGAGGTTTAGGAAGACAGAGGAGAGGATACAAACACTAATGTACAGATAAATATAGTACAGGATGCGTGTTGCAAAAAAAAAAAAGTGGATAAATAATTAAGATGTTAGAATTGATAAATATTTAGACAAATGGACTCTCACATCGTCAGCTCTCACCCTCACGCTCACTTTTCATCCCTTCTCCACATCAATTAAATCTCTTTCCATTGACCATGTCTAGTACTATATTAGCACCCTACCTTCCCTCTCTGTCTCTGGGCGAGTTTCTCTTTAATCTTCAGGAGATGTTCCCATTGATGGGCCTATTGATTTGATGTTGCGCCAGCTGCTTTTATCTCCAGGAACTCAAAGAGGTGTTGGAGAGAAGAGATGCACTCCCCACAAGGTTCAACTGCGCAGACTCTGGTCCGTCCTACCAGACAGTCTGTCTTATCCAGAGGTGGTCAGATGATTTATTAACTTTGTATTTGTTTTTTTTTTTACATTTATTGAATCTCTAACAGTGACAGTGCTTTTTTTTTTTTCATTTTCTTTAAAGATTAAAGTCAGGACCTTTGGGCTGACTGTGAGCTAAAAAGGCCAGAAAAAAAGCCATTAAAAGCAGTTTTATTGCTTTTTTTCCCCATCATCCTTACCTTTTGATTATCTATTTGCCATTTTTTTAAATGTATTGTACCCTTTTCTGTTAGTTATTTAGTTTATTTAGTTATGTTCCAAAAATTGCTTTAGCCTGTCAACCTGAAATGGAACATGATATTACGGTATTTCAGAGATATTTTAGTTTAGTTTTATAACCTGACACTTGAGTTTAATATGTCCAAAATCAAACTGAGTGTACATTTTCATTGACTGAAGGAAGTTCAGACTCTCTGAAACAACACAAATTTGCTCCATAAAAAGTTAATCATGCTATTTAACTATTGTTTTTTTTCACATTAAGTTATCAGTAGACTTCTATGATGATGGCAGGCTCACTGCTAAATTTGTGAAATGACTCCTCAGAATCAGCAAACATTCCTTCCGTTTGACTCTGATGCTTTAAAACAGAAAAAGGCCGTGAGCAGAAAGAGAAAAGCCTTTTCTCTCAGTTTGGGGCAATAAACTGTGTTGAGGATTTCGACATGCGGAGTCATCTGTGTATGTTGGGAGAGTGAAGCGAGGGCGCTACCATCCAGCTGACCACATGTGGAGTTTGTCCAAAAACCCTTGGAGAGCCAGTGCTGGTCCATCTACCACAGAGCTGCATGCACAAGCCCAGGGGGCCTCGCTGTGCAGGAGCATCAGAGAGACCGCCTGTCACCACTCACCATCTCTGAGGCACAGTGTTCTCTGTACCATACTGTGCGTGTGCACTTATTTATGTGTTTGAACTGCATGTGCATGTGTTTATATGTGTATCCATTTATTTCCTTAAGCCTATTTAAGAATGTGTGCATTCATGATTTTATAAGAAAATCAGCATCCGTGCCTTTTATGCGTATGTGTGTGTGTGTGTGTGTGTGTGTGTGTGTGTGTGTGGATGAGGGTCCCCTAGAGAGCAGGGCAGGCCTGTGGTTTACAGAGTGCCTGCCAAGCTGCCCGGTTGGCTAACAGAGGGGTTTGATATTCTGCTATCGATCATGTGTACTAATAACATGGTGACTTGCCCACAGTGTGTAATTATCACCCCAAAATAAAGTGGCTGGCTCTACTTAGGGATCTCTGCCTTTAAATCAGCCTTTGTCATCTGCTCACTCCTTCACCCTTTTACTCCTTCTTCTTGTGCCCCTCAAAAAGAGTTCACCCTGTGCACCTTAAAGTGTAAATCCTCAGACAATTTTCCCTGCGGGGGCGTCATGTGGCAACTGAGGCCATAGACGATTTTCTGTGTCAGACGCTCCCGCAATTTTCCGTCTCAGGACTTTGTCAGATTTCTGTGAAGCTTCCTCCACAGCTGTGGTGGCAACCATAGAAAGCAGCAGTCGCACAAACATTTGCAACAAAGTTACATGTGACTTCTCTTCTATGTCTATAAGTATGATGTTTTGTGGGAACAGGGGACCAAAAACCATTTCCATACCTGGATCATTCAAACCAGCGATGTTCAACAGGCTCTATGTGGATTTTATGTGTCGACCTGTTTGTCCTGCGTCACTATTTCCATCTATCCAATCTTGTTCCATCACAGTTAACCATTTGGGAAACCATGCAATTGTGCTTAAAGATCTTTGAATATATTTTTCCATAAAGCCGTTGGTTTCCACTCACTGCAGGAAGCAGTGACAATCAGTTGGCAAACCCTTGAAACTTGTTTGTGTAATCCATCACTGTGAACATCCACCCCGGCGTGCCTTTTGTCAACGCTGCATTATCATTCTTATGGTGATGAAGTGCAGACTTCTCAAACCCATGTGCATTTCATCATGCCATGATAATGTAACTATGACAAAAACAAATGGGAGGGCTGAAAGGATTAATTGATTGGTTGATTAATCAGCAACAATTACAGGAACTGATTAATTGCTAAAGTCGTTTTTTTAGGGGGAAAATGTCAACATTTGACTGATTCCCGGTATTTAAAACGTGACTTTATTTGTTTTATTGGTCTTCTAGAAAAGTAAATTGTATATCTTTGGGTTCTGGGTTGTTGGTCAGACATAACAAGCAATTTGTAGATGTTTCCTTGGGCTCTGGAAAATTGTAACAGGCCTTTTTCTGCATTTTCTGACCTTTTATTGACCAAACAGTTAACTGTTTAATCAAAAAATGAAATCAATGATGAAAGTAATTGCCAGTTACAGCCCTAAAAAAATGCAAAGTTGGTTTTCACTGTAAGTTTCATGAGTCTGCGAGTGATTCATATTGTAGAGAAATGAATGGAAGCCAGCTGTCTGTGACGGTAGGACAGGTTTCTCCTCCAAAAAAAAAGAAAAGAAATCTATCATCTCCATTCATCTATCTTTAAATCTGTCCGTCGTTCCCATCTTGTTTTCTGTGCCCTTGTCCCTGCATTCTTCTATCCATCCCTCCATCATTCTTATCCATCCATCCCATCTATAAACGTCTGATGTTTGCATCTGTGGTCGGCTGAATTGTTTAGTCGTGATTTGTAATGTAAATATGTGGCTGTGTGTGAGAGCACCGCTCCCTCCCTCTGGACGCCCCCTGAACACACACACACACACACACACACACACACACACACACAAACACACACAGCATATTCAGAGAACAACCAGCAGCTGCCTGGCTCAGCTCTGTTACTCCTACTAAGCCATAATTGTTCCCGGGCCTCTGCTCTCTCAGTGCTGGTCCACCCGAGCCAAGTGGCTAACCATCAGCAGCCCTTATGGCTCACTTTGCCTCCAGGCTCCAACCGCCCTACGATGGAGCAGATAGTCCCCACGTACAATCCAGGGCCGACAACGGTCGAAAACAATGACGGGTGCATGTTCCATTTTTACATGATAGAATCTTTCACAAACCAGAGGGCTGTCGGGTGACGTCACACAGCCTTTGGCAGCCATATTGGAGGTCCTCAGTGAACAACAGTTGATTTTTGTTGGACACCTGACCATCGTGGATTCATGAAGGCCAAAGATGATATCTGCAGTTTGTTTAATTAGTGTGAAACCGAGAAAAGATGTACATTTGTTTTCTTTCTTGACGTCGGAAACAGCAGTTGACCTCCAGTTCCATTTAGTAACCGTCACAGAGCTTTTGATCACATGATCTTCATCGGCAAAAGAAGTTTGCCCAGATGTGGTATGATTTAAAGCTCAAGCACGACTACTAAATGGACCTTAATATTAGGCATTAATGACTGTGTTACTTAAGATGATTAGTGGAAAGTTTTCTGGGTTAAAAGCTGGTTTTGCTGTCAGCGTGTTCATTAAAGGCACTAAAAGTGTACATAAGTACCCTTTTTTTGGACATTATTAATCCTGTTCCATATAAAATGATCAATAAAACAAGATTTGTCTGCCCTCTTCACTTTTTTTCTTGGATCTTCAAACTTCTCCACCTCTTCATTAGTCTCATGATGTCTCTTGCTCTATCTGCATTTATCTGTTTTTTGGTCTAGAAGTTCCTTCCTATCTCCCTTTCACTCTCTCCCTCACTCCTTTAATCTCGATCCAAAAGAAACATGGTTGGAAACCAAAAAACCAAGCAGCTCGACGGAGGCCAAACCAGAGATCACTGCTCCCATCCTGGACTCCTTCCCTCCTTTCCTCCCTCCAGCTACTGCATGTGATGCTGCTGTTAAAGCACAAACAGACTTCTCAAAACATTACTTCACTGATCATGCTCCGTGATTTTCACAATGATTGGCTCGCGACAGAGCACCAAATCCACGGCCCAGCGCGTTATGAGATCATTTCATTTCGTTCTGTGGACGAGATTTTTGAATTTCCAAGACTTCTGCGTTGCACCCGCTGCTTATCTGATCTGTTATGCAACACGTCTTTCCATGACAGCAGGTGATGAATGTGCGCCACCTCCACCTTCTTGGCCCGGCTGATAAGTTTGTGGGAGAAATGATGCTTCCACAACAAGAACAAAGTGATCTTAAGAACTAAAATTGAAATAATTTATGACAGAATCCTCAAACGGAGTTGGAGGTTTAAAAAAATAATAATAATAATCTGGTCTCCCATTAATTATCACACACAAACATGCTGCTCCTTCCTACTCTCACTGCACCGGTGACAGAATAATTACAGTACTGATGCAAAGATGAACAATCTTTGATTTGATGTTCCTCCTTGAAAGACCTTTAAAAAAAAAAAAAAATGCTAGTTCAAGCCAGAATTGTAATTTCTCTTATCATCTAAAAACACATCACTTTCTGCAACTGTATTGACTTATGTTTTTATGTTACAAAGTATTTTCCATTGCAGGTCAGATGCTTTGCAGACAGCAACTTCTCCATTTAAAGTGGTAAAAAAAAAAGGGGGGGGGGAGAAAAAGGAGACGCAGTTGAGCAAATGAAGCTTAAAAAATTTTCCACCAGCACAAGAGCAGCACACGGTTAGGGAGGAGCAGTGTGTGTGCATGTCTGTGTGTGTGTGTGTGTACGTGTGTGTGTGTGTGTTGTTCAGGTGACAATGAGACTTGAGGCCTTTATTTTCCATGGTAAACCACAACAGGCTTAACCTCGCCTAACTGTACACAACGAACACAGACACACACAAAGGCTAGATGTACTTGCATACACACACACACACAGAGCTGCAGAGAAGACCCTTATTGTCAAAGTGGAGTGACGATTTTGCCATCAGTACGTTTTTTTTTTTTCGTATTGCAAATATAAAATGGAAGTCTCACACCTCTCACCGAGCTTCAGACAACATTTAAACACACCCTTAACCTCGGCTGGAGACGGTGCTAATGGTTCTCTTGCCATGAGCAAGAAGATTGGTGACGATTGCAATAACCACATTACATTTTGCAAGAGTTTATCTTGAGACAACCAATATTTGAGGTTTAAATAAAGTAATGCACGTTGCCATTTCTTATTCTGAGTAATCTTATGACCCTGCTGATAAAATGCCTATAAAAAATGAATGCAAATGAAATACAGTGTCTTAAATACAGTGTGACTTTGTGCAAAGAATGATGTGGGGATGTTTGTAGATCAGGTGAAATGGAGGAGGGGAGGAGGAGTTTTGGCATTTTGGATGGGGGACAGGAATCTAACTTGTGTGAAGTAATATTAAGATTCTTTAGTTTAATATATTTATGTCTGAATATTTAGCTTTTATATCATTCAAAAACAGATGAATATATCCTACTCAAATGCAATGTTATTGTATGAGATATCATTTTGTACATTCATAATGCCGGTGATCAATGGCTAATGCAGGTTCCTTCACATCTTGAAATAAACTCTTCTAAATAAACTAAAAAAGTGGCAGCGGGGAGTCTTCAGGGACATTTGGGGATTTTCTCTCCATGTGGTGTAATTCACAAAAGAAAAAAGAAAAAAAAAAAAAAAGAGGAGAAAAATAAAATCAACAGTCTTCATCCTTGCTTCCTCTAATCAAAACAGCATACCACTGACTTGATGTTTAGCTAATGGATGCTTAATTGAAACCAGTATTCCCTCAACTGGCCTGGGATTAATGTGACTCTGCGGGGGGATCAACTGGAGCCGGGATGGCACTCACGCTGCGCTGCTTGTTTGTGACAGTGTCAGAGTTATGGCTGTCTTTAATTGGCAGCATTAAGACCCCGGGCACATTTTTAAAGACAAACAAAAAATAAATGAGAGCGGGAGATGAGGGGAAGGAGAGAGAGAGAGAGAGAGAGAGACGAAGGGCAAAAAGCACAAATGCGAGACAGCAGGGAGAGTCGGGGAAGAGTGACGGTCGACTCGCTCTGCAGCGCAGCAGGGGAGCAAACGAGTCCTCTGGGGTCCTGACAATGGACTGACTGTGCCTGCGCCTGCTGTAAATCTGCTTCTGTCTGGAGGGGGATTCGGCAAGGGGACAATAAAAACGTCATTGATGGAGTCTGACTGACTGTGTCTGTCTGTCTTCCATTCCCTCTGAATGAAAAGGGGGAGAAAAAAAAGCCTAATCAATGGCGCCTATTCCACAAGAATTACAGTGTGACATCTGCAGCCTGATGAGGATGATGGATGCCTAGTTTCATCAAGTTTTCATCGCCGCGTCAGATTTATTGTTTGCGTCTTTATCGATAACTTTTCACTTCTGTAGAGGTTTCGACAATCGGCATCAGAGTTCAAATAATCAGGAACTGAAAACTGATTCAGCAACACCTACAGACAGCTCACATTTATACTGGTTTTGGTTGAATTTTGGACGATTCAAATGATGTTTAGCATACAGCTGGGTAATATGTGGCATTTCAGGTTAGTTCGGCTGTTAAATTCCCCAACAAGCAGTCATACTGTACTTTCCCCAAATTTCTGGTAACCCTGAGGGACGAATAGAAAATGTGCAAAAGATAACTCTTCCTCCATATTTGATCAATATGACTGTTACTGTTACTTATATTTAATTAAAGAGGAATCTAATCTTCAAACGTAAAGGGCACATTCAATATTGGTGCAAGGCCTCGGCAGGAAAAAAAAGTCAGAACTTTGATATCCGTAAGGTACTTCAGGTGTTTGTTTAGAAGGACATGACTGAAAAACTCAATTGAAATGTAGAATATGAAGTGACTTCTGAGTGGAAAATGGTTGACATAGTTTGCTATCTGATATTTAATAAAAGCCTAATATTTGTGCAATGCATAACACAAAGAAGGCAGAGAGGCATCCTGTCACTCAGCGCAGACGAGGAAAAAAAAAAAAAAAAACCTATCAAAGACAAACACAGAGAAATGATTCAGTCTCGATCATTTCGGCTGTGGCAACTCTGCTGCCCACTTTGGTTTCTTTTAACAAATCCACTTCCTATTGTTGAAAGTAAAAACTGGCTTTCAAGATTTGAATTAGGACTGGATTTATGCTCCTATTCCTTGAGTGCGGTGGTGAAACGGTTAAAGGTATTCTTAAGGTGTCAGAGTCTGTTTCAACTGGGGCTGTGGTTTTGTTTTACCAGGTGCACAACGCGGTAACCGCTTCTCATTGTTTACTGCTAACTCCCTTCCGCTACTGCAGTTATCTTCTTTTCCTTCACTGCTCTCTCTCTCTCTCTCTCTGTCTCTCTCTCTCACTTTATCTATCTCTCCGCCTGTTTCAAACTTCTTTTTGCAACCACTTCATCCTTTTTTTTTTCCTCCATCATCTTTTTTCCTCTCCTCCATCTGATCGACCAAATCTATACCCGTCTGATAAATCAGATGATGTGTTTCTTTTGTTCTTCGCTTCCTGCCCACCCACCTCTTCCCTTTCATCTGTCCTTGGTGTGCATACAGTGTTTCCCACATACATGTCCTGTACTATGTGCAACACCTACACCGTCACGCACACCCACACACTGTCACACACACACACAGACATACACATACGTACACACGCCAACCACAGTGCAGTGCACATCACAGTTGCTCTAGTTTTTGTTTGGCCCTAAAAAAAAAAAAAAATGCTCACACAAGCCGATTTACCACAATAGCTTCTCACACACCTACACACACACTCAAAACACTGATAAAAATGTTTTATGAGCCATAACTTCCTGACACTAAAGCATATCAGGTTCTGGCAGCCAATGGCAACAACTTTGTTGTTATTGTTTGTCATTAAAGCATCTTGCTTTTGTTTTGTTTTTTTCCCTTTTAGCATCTCACTCCTCGTTCCATTTCCCTTTTCTTCTCCTCCCTCCACCCCTCCCTTACTCCTTTTCAAGACAACACCACCCCTCCTAGTTTCCTCAAGGCCACCTCTCCTTCTTCTTGGCTTCTTATTCCCATCAACTCTGTAATTCTGACGCAATCACTGGACGCACGTTTAACGTTCCTCCATCACAGAACGAACGCCGATAGGGAAAATTACAATTGCGTGACGGGCCGTGTTTGTGCGTGAGTGTTGCATCTCTTGAAAGCCTGACTGTTTTTTCTCTGTAGACCAACAGAAAAGGTTCCCATGGCCACAAAACGCAGGGATGGGTGTCTTTCCATACCCTACAAAACACTGCAAAACAAAGGTAGGAAATCAATTTGACGCATGGCCGCGCTCCTTTTGAGGAAACCTGTTGAAGAGGGAATTCCTCCCTCTCCTTTTTCTGGCTTAAAAATGACATTAACACATGGACGCGGTGCCAAAACATATGAGCTTACCCAGACTGGAGAAATCATGGCACACATACGCACCCCTGGCAGAAAAACTGAAACACACCCACCTGGGACTCATTTTCTTTTTTCTTCTGGCACAACATGGTCATTTTAACATCACTATTGTAACTACCTTAAACTAATAGCACAGTCAGTGACACACTTGGCATCGACAAGCCTTGCAGGATATCTGCTGCAGAGAAGAAGGAAGAGGGCGCTCGTCTTCCCTGTGCAAAGAATTTTACTTTCTTTACAGGTCGATTACAAAGTTTTGATATCTCCATTTGTATTGCAGGAGTCTTACAATAGCCTGGTGGAGGAGTAGTCCAATTTCAACTGGACCGAGATGTGTTAGCTTGGACTCCACCAACAGAGGAGAAATGTGCCTTTTAGCTAGCCATATAGTTCGCCCACATTCGGTTAGCGAGGTAGAGGGCGCGTGTGACTCTTGCAGCTTCGCTGTGAAGACGGGACATCCGGAAAAGATGTGTACAGTTACTGCGGGGCTAAACTAGCTGTTGATGGTCAGTAAATACCTCCAAATGGTGGCTCGTTAAAGCAAGGCTCGTTTACAGTTTCAAGGTGTGAGGTGCAGAGGTTTTGGAGCTGCTGATGAGTAAACCACAGTGTTCATGTCTGGTCTGGTCATCTATAAAAACGTTTCTCTCCATGTTCAGGCGAGAGCTGGTGATTGTGAAGGTCGGGACATGCGGGTCTCATCATTTTCAGCCATTGGAACGTCTGTTTTTGTTGTTCCCACACTCTTTTATTTAGGCTCTTCCTTAAATATGTCACTCGTGTATCAGACGCCTAAATATCTCAATCTTGGTGTCACTTGTTACAGTTCGGAAAAGAAAGTATCGTTTGATGGCTGTACATTCAGGATGTTATAAAAAAAAAAATAGAACTACAGCAGTGAAATGAGTTGTGTGCGTGCACAATGTATGTTAGTGTGTCAGCGTGAATGAAGAGGAAGGAGGAACAGAAGACTACTAAACTACTGTGAGTGTATGTCCTGTACATCAGTGTGTTTCTCTGTGTAGTAATGTGTGTGATTTCAGTACGCAAGCACAGTATTAGTGGTGTGATATCTATATATACTGTTTCCTTCCCTCAGCAGATGAGCATCATATGAGGGAGGATTAGACTTCTGCTCCTGTGTATGCATATATGTGTGTGTGTGTGTGTGTGTGTGTGTGTGTGTGTGTGTGTGTGTGATCACAGCCATGTGTGCTGGGTTGCTTCATGCGGCTGTGGAGGCTCCAGCTGGTCTGGGCAGAGCCACGGGCACGGGGTGGAGGAGGAGGAGGACGGGGTTTGAGTTTCGTTCAGTCGACTATTTTTATGAGCACTATTTTAATAGAGTGCACATTAACATGATGATAAAGGTCGGCTGAGGTTTGGAGGGTGAGATGAGTGGTGTCGGGAGGTCATCGCAGGGCATTATCCACTTACTAACATCAACATAGTAAATGTGGATGTTTACCCATGTACAATGATGATTAAAATGACTGTATCCAATTATTTTCTGCTTTTGAGTCAGTGAGCACCGTGGTACTCAAATCATTAAGTCACAAGTCACAAGACTGTCACATGGGACAGACAAGGAGTCAATCAGAAACATCTGTAAGCAACCACTGGTCACAGCAGAACTGGAAGAAATGACCTGAAATCGGTAACGCGTCTAAAAAACATCAGTACATTAAAGCGCTATTTTTTTATATGTTCGCATGTATTAAAGTAGGGATACTCAACTTTTTTCATGTCAAAGACCACCATAATAGATGCCCATTAGGCCATAGACCACAAATTTGAGAGGATTTTGTCTTAAGGGATCATATCTAGAGTTTTTTTTTTTTTTTATTAAAGAAACTTCCAAAAAATGTGAGATAGATAAAAAGAGTAAAATATTCTATTCCTCCTTTTGCTGGAGACACCCTAGAAACCAGCCAAGCCGGACCCAAGTTTGCAACCCAATGGATTACAGCAGGCAATGAGTTATCAACGAAAAAAATAAGTCCTGCATATACGGTGAGTTATTGTTTTTAACTAACTAACTACACAAGCGAGATGCTTACTTGAAGGGCACTCGCACTGGAGAACAATTCAAGCAACAGTGGAACATATTTCCAATCCCAGATATTAGAAAACAGCGCAGTGAGAAAGAGGTTGGAAAGTCACATTGCCTCCTCAACCCTCGTAAAGAAGAGGCACTGTGAAATCAAGAGTGAAGTCAGTAGATGAGAAGTACCCACCAACTGAGCAACACATGCACATACGACAATCAAAGTACCATCCTACATCAGATCCACTCTTGAAACACACACACACACACAGACACACACACACACACACACACACACACACACACACACACACACACACACACACACACACACAGAGCAACATGTGAAGTTAGTTACACTCACTCAAGGAACACACGCACACACCCCTCCATCTCTCAGTGTAAACAGGTTGTAAATTTCCTTACAGGGACAGATGAAAGAGGCAAAGCACATGGCAAATTGTCATGTACGGTCGCATATGGTCGTCACACTGACTGTGTTTGCTAACAGTAGACGCACCAGCGCACAGGCACAACACAGCATGTGCGGCTGAGACTCCTAAAATGTAAAAGTCAACCTGAGTGGAGGTACTGATACATCGCATATGGTCTTAGTAGAGCAGTGTCCAGTACAAAGTGAAGTGCATATTTGGTAATGAGAAGTGTTTGCCTGTCTCCTTTTTTCTGTCTAAATATTTTTAAATTGTCTGCCTCGTCTCAACATTTTGATGTTTGTCTTGACTTCCTCCTGTACAGCTTTGCATGACGCGGACATACTTTACACGTTTGAGTTACATACTCGCCTCCTGTGAAGCAAAATCTGACCTTTGTATCCACGCTGGCCTTGACCGAGGTCGTTTCATACAGTTGACTTGGCCTGTTGAGACCTCTAATTCTAAATAACTTGGTCAAAGTTGATCTGTAGCTTTCATACACTGCCTATTTAAATGTCATTACATGACATTTATGTGTCAAATTAGTTTCTTTGTATTAATGTACCGAAGATTTATTCCTGTAACTCTCTTTGAAAAAAACGACCTGGTGTTATACATGATTTAGTTCCCTTGTTTTGGAAAGTACAGGGTGATTATGTGCGTGTGTGCGTGTGTGTGTGTATGTGTGCAGCTATATATAGAGTGTGAACTTCTACTAATCTAGAAAGGTAGTGACAAAGTATATATGAAACTGTTCAACAGGCTGATTATTGACAGTGATGAAGAGGAAATGAAAGAAGATTTTAATTCCCATAGGTCACGTGATTTCTTTAAAAAAAAAACAAAGAAAAAAAGAAAGTCACTCTCACACTAACAGAAACCCACAGAGTGTGATCACCTCAATATCACCCAATTCCCCACAGAAACAACAGCAAATCTGTCAGGAAATGGATACTGACTAACATCAGTGTTTCAGATAAAACAAATCCACATGCTGCAGGTTTCTACCGGCAGGAGCCTCACTTCAGATCTGGGTTAAAAGTAGAAGTACACTTTGTATTTTACTTGCGGACACATGCATCTCTATACAGGTGGGCTGACAGGCGGATAGTTGCACCCATTCATTCGGCGGTGTACTTTGAAACTCCTCACTGACCCTGGGCGCGAGAGGGAGGAGGGACTCGGCATGTTTACAAGTTGTGAGCCACTAACCTACAAAGTTTGTGATGTGGGTCTGTGTGTGCATGAGCCTTTTATAGGATGACCGGCCAAACAAAGTGGCTACATGCTTGTTCTGGGGAGCTGCTCAACATGCAAGCATGAAAACAATGACAGAGTAGGCTACACACCAGGTGGCTAATTACTTACTACTGCTAGTTAGAAGCTAATTCTTTATAGATAACGGTTAATAAAGACAAATCTATATATTCTCAACATAGTGTTGTGATCGCGCCCAGTACATTTTATTTAACTTGAAAAGATCTGTTAGATCTAGTTAAATTCAATTATGGCACAATACAAGCATGACTAAGGGTATCAAAAATGTTGGCTCTCAGTACCATCCTGCAGGAAATGCTTTGTCATGCGAGGCAAACTTTGCCGCATTAAACAGTTTTAGTGCAGTTATTTCATTGTGCTGTATCACTATTGTATGTTGTGTAACTTAACCACACATTTTAGGCTAGCTCCCATTGTAAACACATCATAGACAAAGACAGGTTATGAGTCTAGACTTGGCTATCATGAATGAGAGCATTGAGAACCTAAAGGGTCTCACAGTGATTTAATGGGAGCTAAAAAATTTTTTTTTTTTTTGCAGGCTTTGTCATTGGTTTCGGTGGTTTTTTAAATGATCAACAAAGCATGTGTGAAGCATTAATGAGTAGATTTATGTTACTATTTTCAGATCTGCTAGTGTGAGAGAGACAATGCTGTCATTGATTAACTACAAGCTGAGAACACCCATCTGGGAGGCCTGGACAAGTCACTCTGTAAACAACGACACAGGAGAAACTGCATGGGTTCACTCCACAGGCCAATGAGTCACCTGGGTGCAACATCCCGCAACTCAGACAGACACACACACAAACACACACACCTACCTCATGAAGACCACACAGATAAACACTGGGGCCTAAACAAAGAGTATGAAACTTGCCCTCTGTCTCTTCTCAAGCGAAACTTGTAATGAGGACAATGATAATAAAGCAGCAAATCCTGTAAATGTGTGGCAATTTGACTTAATTAATGACTAAAATGTCAATCTTAAAATTATTATCTGAATTTTGTCTGAACTTCATAACAGACGGGTCAGAGTTAATCCCCCTTCCTGCTTTACGGCACAAGGGTAGATGACTTTACAGCATGAAAATGGAATATGGCCACTCACTAAAAAAAAAAAAATGGAGCTCAAGCTCTCAGAGTTATTTTCAATGGCTGATGGCAGCAAAAGTGCAAGACGGATGGAAAAAACAAAAACATCCTGCAACATGTTTGACCTCTAGCATCCTCTTGGTGACAGGAAGCGTGGGAGGAATTATGGGAAATGTGGTCTTAATCTAGAGAAACACTAGCACTAACAACACCACATGAAGTTACCAACCGTTTTTTTTTTTTCTCTCTCCCCCACACACTAACTGCAGCATGGTATCACAATTAATCTGACGTTCTCTTCATAGACGGTTTATGTAAACATAAAAGGGTCAACGCGATAAGATTATGTCTGGAATAATGTGTGAATGTGAATATAAAAAGAGTTAATAATATCAATCAAAACCACACTTCCTTTGCCAACACCTGTCTTTTACTGCTGTACAGTTTCCCCCCAGTCCCACCTTCTCTCTGTGCCGGAAAGAAATAAGTGGATGAATAATTACAGGTATAAACACCTCGAGGCCATCTGAAGGTTTTTTTTCCCCCTCATCTTCTGATATACTTTTAAACATTTCCGCCTCTCTAAATAGTCTGAACAGTTTCTTTAGGCGTCTTCACAGGCCGCTACATCAAAGCCGGCGGGCGTCAAGGACGCTCTTATGGTCATTTGTATTTAATCCCCCTCCTCCCTCCTTTCTCTTCACCCCCCTCCATCTATAATGCTCCCTTTACCTCTGCAGCCCTCCCTCTTCAAACTCTCTGTCTTCGTCCACATCTATTTTGATCTCTTGCTCATGTTTCCTGTTCAAAGCAAGCGGGGGCCTAAGTCTACCTGAGAGACTGACTGAAGGTGCTAACCTGTGACGAGACCACACACGCAGATACTTCCATACTATATTATTTAGCTATTAAATGCATTTTTGTGATGTGAAACGTGTTGATTTATGATTTCTCTTCTATAGACATAGTTAAACAACTTTTTGGATCTTGGTTAAATGTAGATCTATTCATGTTTCAAGTGATTATTTCAGGTATAAATGTCACTACTTGCAGCTTTAAAATGTGAATATTTGTACATTTTCTTTGCTTTTTAGATAGTAAAATGAATATATTTGGGTTCTGGAGTGCTGGTCAGACAAAATGAAATATCTGGTTAGGTTACCTTATGTCTGGGAATTTGTAATTCATGATGAAGACTAAACAAATGATCAGTTAATCAAAATAATCCTCAGTTACAGCCCCACCCCTGAATCTTATCAGGAACCACTGAACCTTTAATATTGTTTTTAAATATTAGTTCTCTAAATTAAATAGTTTTGTTGAGGAGGACTTTTCTTACTTCTGTGCTTTAAATTTTGATTGGGATTTAATGTTTTGTTAGAAATATAATAAATGCAAAAAATGAGTGATGTAAAAGTCGGAAACTTCTCCCACACACTCATGATCTCGACACAAAGAAAAAGAGATTTTTGCATGTTTTGGCTTAGAGCAATAATGGAGATTTGCCGTCCTGTCGTCAACCTCATAATCTTAGACTTTATAGAGCCATAATCTCACACTTACATACATCGCAACAATGGCAGTGTATGTAAAAAAAACAAAAAACAAACAGTCCTTAAAGACACTTGGAGATGTAAGATTTCCATGCGACCCCAGCTTTTGCTGCCTTCCAGTGAAAGCTGCTTTTCTTTTAGGCCTCTTAAATCTTAGTGGCGGGGTCCTTATCGTAACCAGTCAGAGGCAGGGAGGCCCCAGCACCGCTCATCCCAGCCCCTGGGTCTGCATAAAGGGGGGGATTAGAGAGGCCTCAGCCTGTGTTGCTGCCATTGTTTACCCAGGGACTAGGGGCTGGCTGAACAACCCCCCTGTCAACACCGCAACACAATGGGAAACAAGGAAGTGGCAAGATCCTAGAGACTTGCACACACACATGCCATTCCCTTGATCTTGGAGGATCGACTTTGTGTTATTTGGGAGATACAAGGAGGAAAAGGGGGTGGGGAGGGGAGCTTGTTAGCAACAGCAGCTGATTTCTGAATGAATACGGGGGAGAGGAGGAGGCATGAGAAAGCGTGTGGGGCAGAGGCATGAAACTTAACATTCCCCCCCAAAAATACAGAGCAAACAGGCTGTCAGCTGAAGTGCGTTATTCGACTGCTGTTTGCTTGCAAGATTTGGAAATTCTATTTTGGTTCATAAAAAGCCATGAAGGGTCATTTTGAAAGCTGAGATACTTCAAAATTTAAAAAAAAAAAAAAACACACTGCAGCTGAGCCTTTGGAGTCTTAGAAATGACGACAATTTACCCCCACCCTTCCCAAACATGTAAACTGTCTCTCAGTACTCTTCCTGTCAATTTTCAATTTTAGTCTGTGAAACGAAATGTCAAATGAGCAGGAAATTCCCCCAAACAAGACAATGACACTGCACACAGAGCTGTTAAAACACCGGCTTGAAAATTCCTGTGACTAAGTTTGCATGCTGTCAGCATTAAAAACAACAACAACATCAACATTTAACTGCTCTCCCAAGTTTACTGGTTAACACAGTAAGCCCTCGTCCAGGTACAGAGAGCGGGAAAGTGTTTCAGAGTGGTGTGTTGTCTTTGGAGCTTGTTGACGTCTTCGTGTGACCACAGCTTCCACATCAGAGGGAGTTTCACAGCCTCTCTGACAGTGAATAAAACTGCATGCCGCCGAATATCAGACGCTGGGTTTAATTGCTTTTCAATTTTCAGTCAATGGCCTGCAAACAGGACAGGCTGAACGGCTCACGGCCTGCCAACAAAGTGTCTTCAACAGTCAACTGTTGCTTCATCGCACCATATCACGTTTGATTATCGTCTTGCAGCTTTCAGCGGCGATGTTTGCTGAGGGAAACTGATCTGAATGCAAACTTCAATCCACTTGTGAGCTGTGCGCCTGGACATAGAAGCTCACATAAAAAAAAAAAAAAAAAAAAAAGCTCGGCAATGATTCAATCTCATCTAAATACTTCCTACGTCAAAATATAAGCGCTAACCACCAGTCACTCTTTGTGAGTCATTGGCCACCTCAGGAAATGTACAACAGTTGTTTGTTGTTTTAGAGGACGTGCAAGCCACTAATTTCAATCTCAACTATGATGCAACGTGACGTCTTCTACTATTTTATTTCTGCTGTCTCTCTGACCTAACCCACAGGAGCGTTGCTATTTTCTGATCCGTTGCCACTTGTTGTGCTATCGGACTCCATGGCAACAAAGGTAATAATAATGATAATATCTCTTCTGATATGAGAAGTTTTAAGGGGAGTCTAAAAGGGTGCTTAGTCATTTGTATTGTCTACAAAGATCTTTGTTTACAAGAATGGTCATTAGATTATGATAAGCTGGTATGAATACAAATAGTCCACAATAACAATAACACTTGGTAACCAAAATGTGATACAGACCTATGATGGCTCTGTTTTTCATCTCTTCTTTCCCTGCTCCTCTCTGCTTTCTCTGTTCCTTCTTGTATTTCGTCCACTTTCTATGAAAACGTCCTCACAAACCGCAATCAACCATTAAACAGCGCACCACGGTGTTAGCATAACTACAGATCAACATACCAAAATGTATATTTGCTCAGCCGCATGGCAGCACTCGTGAGCTGGGAGAGATTCAGCAAGTTGCTCAAAATGCCACAGAGTAACCCAAAATGAACGGGGGACTCGGACTTGTCTTTTACTGTTTTGTAGCTGTTAGGAGACAAAGTGGAGACGGTGAAGGCAGCGCAGACAAGAAAAAGGATGGATGGGTGGAAAAGGAAAATAGGAAAGGAGTTGGGAGAGGGATGGGTGTGATGCTGAAGAGAGGACGGTGCTCAGTTTTTATTGACAATCTCCCCTCCCTTGGGTTTGACTCCTGGAGACGACAAAGACTCATGATCCTTTCATAAACACGGTCTGCTGGTAATCCACAGCGTTATACACACAGCCAGCGAAGGTCTAACACACACACATACTGCTGCATCCACAAACTCTGGAGAACAAACACACACACCATACAGCAAACATTAGCGCATAAAACACACCATGAAGCCTGGATACAAACACAAGCCTACGGCGACAAACTTGAGGAGGATACATGCAGATGAAGACACACACGTGTGCGCAGAAAAGATGCCCAAACCGTAGATACATACAAATTACTTTAGTGTAATGAAAGAGCAAACACACACACACACACACACACACACACACACACAAACAAACACAATATGCACTGTCTGACACACTCCGGATAAAGCTTTATCCAAAGACAACAAGCTGAGGGAGTTTAGTCATATCTCTGAATCCCACAAATCTCCCCCTTTGGCCACATCCTCCGAAAGGACAGCTGATATCTACATTAATATAACAACAGTGAAAAGTCCCGTGAAATGCTGTAATATGAGTATTATCGCTGAATGGGATAAGGGGGGAAAACACTTTGTAGCCGCCTCTACAGTCTCCGGTTTTCACTTCTTAACAGAGATTAGAAGCTTTTATACATGAGATGTTAAAATTAATACCAGAAGAATAAGGGTTGTGATTTATCCATCCTTTTTTTTTTTTGTCTATTTCAGACAATCTGCTTCATGTGAACATGGAAAATAATATGTTAATCTCTTCAAAAGAGCTTCTGTTCTGTGAGATCAACTCTCCCCTCCAAGCGGTCGAAATCAGACTGAGACAAACGTTTGACGTCCTTGGATGTTTTTGATTCAAACCTTTCAAAAAAAAAAAAAAAAAAAAAAAAAAAAGGCATGAATGATCAAATATTTTGAAAATCTGAAAGAACTAATACATTAGTTTTGTACAACAACCCACGCAGTACCCGGGAGAGGTTAGGGACAAATACATTATAATTAATATCTGACTTACAGTCATTGATGTCGTTGATGTTCTCACAATGAGTTTGACAGTTTAAAAAAGGAGTTTACAGGAATACACAGGGGTTTTGAGAAATTAGTTTTGCTGATAAAAATGGTAAATGCTGACAACATCTAGGTTCCCAGTGACTTGAAAGATTCCCGTCACCCCCTCTTAACAAACAAACTAATAATTGTATAACCTTGCACCTAACATAAAAGGTCTGCTGCTAATCATTATTATCGATTCATCTACAGATTGTTTTCACAAGTTATCGTTTGACCTATAAGACATCAGAAAACCCTCACGTCTCAGATCTCAAGGTAATGTCCTCAGACGTCTTGTTTTGTCTGATCACAGCCAAAAACCCAAAGATATTCATCTTAGAGTGATAAAAACAGAGACAGTCTTCACATTTGAGGAGCTGAAACCAGAGAATGTTTGGCTTTAAATAATTACTTAAAGATGAATAAACCCTCTACATTAAATATAAATCTCTCTGCAGTGGATAAATACACGATTGCTCAACGACTGACCAAACTGATTCTACATTGAATTGTTTTTTTAATCCAGCAACCTTCCAAACATGCAATTAAACTCATGAACTACTTTTTATTGATAAAATATCAGTTTGAAGCATAGGAGCAAATCATTTATCAGGGACAGCTGGAGAGAAAGTTGCTATCGTCACTGAAAAGGTAGGCTTACCGAGAAGGCCCCATAAAATATATAATTAGTGCTTAAATATTCTTCTAATAATCGACTGACAGAAAAAAAATTAAGCTAAATCTGCTGCCATCTTTTTGAACGCCGCTTTTTACATGACTGTAACATAAGATATCTTTGGGTTCTGTGCTTCTTGTCAATCAAAAAAAGAGAATTCTGCAGACGTCACCGTGAGCTCTGGGAAATCGGCACTATAGTTTGACATCTTAGGAACTAGAGGATTACTTAGAAATGAAATCGCCATGCTTCTATCACTTCCTAGAGGTGCAAACGCCATAAAAGACCAGCTGTAAAGAGGGCAACCTTTCAAAGACGTAACATGTGTTGCCTTGCCCCACGTTAACATCACGAAAACACAAGCCGGTTTTTCTGTCATTCTCCTAGACCTATAGTTTCCGATCCATCCCTTCCATCCATAATCATCCGCCCCACCCCAACACCCCCCCTCGGCTCTCCCCCAGCCCCTCTAAACCACTACTCTCAGTCCTTTCAAGTGGCAGGTAGACGGGGCCTGATACGCCGCTACCGCCTCAAAACCAGCGGGCTAATTACAAGGGAAGCAGCAACAAGTGAGCATTGTGTGGAGTCTCGAAGACACACGGGGAAAGAAAGTGCTCTTTATCTTGCCACCACGGATAACCCCCCCCCCCCCATTCTACCAACCCCACCCCGCCACCATCCCACCCTCAGAAAAAAAAAAACAATCTCTGAGAGGCTCTGTGGTCATCACTCCAGGGATGGAGAAGACTGTGAAGCCAAGCCGAAGAAGAGGAGACGCACTGATGAGCCACACATGCCATCACACTTGCTCACCATGTTTGTCTAACACGATGCCGGATGTGCCGTGTTATGCAATGAGGAGTACAAAAGATGTTCAAGGAAATATGAATACGCTCTCTCGTGCTAGCAGTTCATTCACTTATATTCGGTGTAGGGGTATAAACAACAGGCTCAGAGATACACAATGTGATTTCCTGGGAGATGCTGCTGTGTGTACACGTGCCGCTCTCGCAAACAAACGCACCCTCAGGCGTTAGACCCGACGACGATTATCGTCGAGAATTTCCTTTCCAAGAAAAACAAAGATGTTGTAAGAGGACTGTGAAAAAGTTTGTACAGGCGAGCAAGTTCAAACCTGGCAGCTTAAAGTCACACAGATGTATTACTCGGGTATAAACACAGTAACCTTTTTCCTAACGGCACGACTATGGTGGAGCTAAGACGCTGCGTTCGCAGAAAGCCTTGATGCTAAAATTAAAGTTTGTTTTTTCATAGACTAGAGCTTGAAAAAATAATTTTCTAAAACGACGTGGGGAGCTTGAGGTTTTTCAAGGAATTATTTTACTTTGAGATAGTCATCTTTTTTTTTTTTTTTTTTTCTTCTTTGACCCTTCAATGACCCATTTCAAATTTCCCATGACCAGCCGCTGGGTCTTGACCTGGTAAAACACTTAGAGACTTCAAGGTGTCATTAGCAAATCACATTTTCTGGCCATAAACCTGATTTTGTGTTACAGCAGATTCCTAATTCACTGTGCCTCACATTAGATCAGCCTACAGTACATGTGATCTCATAAACAGGCATCTCTGCTGTTTAGCAATGTCTTGTCTGCTCGAGCAGGGGGTTAATTCAGGCAACAGGATTACACAGCACGTGAAATATGAATTAGGCACAACTGCTCATGTTTGGTGCAATTAGTCAGCCTATCCATGGATATTGGTTCTTATGGGTGACTTGAAGGGATTTTACGATTAATTTTTTAACGCTGTCTGGCTGGATGAGTGATACTACAGACTTGAAATCCGTCCACGAGTCTTTCTGCTGTTTGTTTTAGCGGTTTAACACTCAGAACAGCTATTTAGGCAGCAACAAACCTCTTGTCATTCGTGCACGGTACACACAGATGGAAAACGTCATGTGAAACGGTTCGTGATGACGACATCAATCATATTCCGGCTTCAGCAAAAGCGTAAACAAAAACAAGCTCTCTCTCTCTGGTTTCCCTCATGAGGCTGCGGCGCCGAGCATGTTTTAAATACCGCTTTATTTCATGAGGCTGTTGGAGGGGAGGCAGCACTGTTCAAAGCTAAATTAGAACTCGTGTAAAGTTTGTGAGTGATTTGCAGTGCTGTGATTCTGATAGGATTCTGCCTTTTTTTTTTTTTTTGCCTTGTTTCTTAATCGACTGTGGTGTACGCCATAAACTGAATCTCAATCACATATAACTATATCTAAAGGAGCAGGACTGTGAAAGGAACATCTGATTCACCACGAAGGAACCAGAAAAATAAAATCAGCATATAGAGATCCTATTTTTGTGAGAAGCAAATATTTGAAATATTATAGATGAGGACATAGTGTGCCGATCGCATCCAACAGGTAAAGACACTACAGATTTTTAAGCTGATGCAAGTGGAGGATCACTAATTTACAAGACTATATCCACAACAAATTAAATACAAATTATAAGAAAAAAAAGCAGAAATACCCAAAAGTAATGTTCACGCCTTTATCCAAAAAGATCAGAAAAATCACCAGCACTTTATCCGCCTGCATCATCTCTGTTTGTTAATATCAAGTTTTGCCTACTGAGGATCTATTTACCTTAGCCAGAAAAAATAAAATAAAATAAAATAAAAACACCAGCCAGCAACTACCAAGCACTAAACATTTCCATCCCCGGGTGTATGTTTCTGTTTTTCAGCACCAACAATGAATATTATTCGATCACATAAATCCCCTCCTGAAGCACAAAACCATGTGTTCAGTGTTTGGACTCAGTTCCAAAGAATACAAATAGGAGCAGAAGTGCACAAACTTGCACCAAAGTAGGACGTAAACAGGGGACAGATAGGGACCTCAGACTGCCCTCGGCTGCTGACACAAGAAACCATGAGGAGACTAAACAGTGACCAGTGCACATCAGCCCGCAGGAGAATTCAAACAGAGTTGCACTTACAGATGGAGAAACCGAGCTGTTGGGGAAGTAAGGGTCGGGCAGCATCAGGAGCGGATACCCTGGATACGTCGGCGTCTTGTACATGCCTCCATCTTGGTGCTTTGACACTGAGGTCAGACATGAAAAAGAGTTAGAAAATCAATCATTTTAAAGATGTCACTTTAAATAAAAAAATCTAACGGTCTCTAAGAGGACATATATCATTTTATTAGGTTGCTTATGGAATGGATGAAACACTGTATCCACCCTATAAGGGTTCAAACTTAAACATTATCTCATACTTACTCCCACAACGCTGCTTTAAGATTTAGCTATGTGCCTCAGAACAAAAAGAAAAACCTGACATCCAAAATAAACGTGCATACAAAGTAGGTCAACTATTTACAAGTGTTCTGGTTACTACATGTTATATCCTTGTATGAGCGCAGACGACAATACATGAGACAAAAGCGTTACAACCGCCACCTAGTCTGAGAGGCGTGAACTCCTGTAGCCTATGTGTTAATTTATCTCTCACCACCACCCCATAATAAGCATCAGAGGCCTCTCTGCAGGCCAGCTATGACTAGGTTATACCTGTTCCGTATGAAACACAGAGACAAAAGTTTTTTCGCCGTCCCACCCTTTTCCCTGTCATTTGTTGACCTTCTCTGAAGGTGCCAAAACTTTTTTTTTTTTTTAAATATGGCCCCAGGGTGACAGAACACAAATTAATCCAATCAGCATCATTCATAGCCAGCAAGACTTTTCACCTTTGGGGTTTCACCCTTTCCAAATAGAGAGTTTTGAATGCTAAAATCCACGTTTGATGAAGATTTTGCTCAGTTTTTCCTTTCAGAAACGGCTGCAATGAGTTACACAAGTGAGCACAGCCTACAGTGATGCCTGTAATTAAAACGGGCATGTATACATTCTCTAAATGTGCCTTCTTCTAGGGAGGGAAAGGGAAATTGGTCTGTCCTTTTGGGTGGCAACCCTAAAAGAAAACCCTTAAATAAACGTCTCAAGGACCCTGGCTGACCCTACTTTTGGCAAACTCTGGCAAGATCTACACTGCAAAAAAATGTCAAGGCCTGGAAATCTATGCATCTTGACACATCACAGTAAAAAAAAAAAAAAAAGAAGGCAGATCTCACCCCTGTGAATACATCCAAGGCCAAGAGGGGCCATGTTGCACCGAATAACTTGTTAAAACGGACATTTAAAGCAGGCTTTCTACATGAATCTCTCTCGAGGCGTGTTACACTTGAAACAGAAACAGAGGAAATCTCTCCGCCAAAGTGATAAATGCGAGAGATAAAGTGCAGAGCTGAACGGGCCGTGGACATCTTTTTGCAGTGTACACCTGAAAAACGACTCTTTGAAGCTGCTTTTAATGCTGCAACACGTGTCCTCGTGACCAAAATACTCCCCACTTCTTTGACACGGTGGGGTAGGGGTGGCTGGTGGTGGTGGTGGAGGAGGAGGGGGTTTCTCAGCTGTTTTCTCAGACAGTAGTGGCTACTCATACCGGATGAGAGCGAGTGTGTACATGTTTCTCCTTACCACCGTCGAGATGCTCCCGGTGTTTCTCCGCGAAGCCCCTCTGCTCGCCCTGTTGTCCCCGTCTGACCGCCTGCAAAGGACCGACAACAAACACGGGGAATGAGACACACTCCGGGGGGAAAGTTCAGAAAAGGGCGATACACCCCGGAGAGAAAAAAAACATCCACACAAGTGTCGAAAGAGTGTGAGAGTGAGTTTAAAGCAACCTTCTCATACTTTATGGTGTGTTTTTTATGATTTGGCATCCCTGTATTGTAGTAAACCTCTGGTAGCCCGGGAACTTTTACTACTGTAACCCTGAAGGCATTTCACAGCGCTTTTTTTTTTCTCTCTCTCTCTCGCTCTCATTCAACGCTTGTCAGCAGCGTGTAAAATAAAACAAGCTTTCTCACACACTCTCTGTGTTATACACACACTCGCACACACTCACACACACTCCGTGCCACCTACCGCTGCGTTCGGACTTTGATTTATTTCCGACTCGTTCACCAGAGAGGACTTGAGGTCGGCCAGGTCTCTCTCCGTAAACGCGTTTTCTTGGATTTTCTCCTCTTGCTCTCCTTCGTCTTTGAACGCTATCATCTCATCATTCGCTCCCAGGTCGTCCCCGCCGCCGCTGCTGAGCTGAGGCATGTCTACTTCCCCCCAACCCTGCGATATATTATAGACTTTTAAAAGATATTAATAACCCCCCCCCCTTTAAAAAAAAGTATAAATAAAGAAAAGAATCAAAGGGACCTTTCTTCTGTTAAATCTCCTCAGTCTGGGGCGCCTCCAAAGTGTAGAAACCCCCACCACATGCAGAAAAAAAAGTTGAGATGTGGCTTGCTGGTTGGTAGAGGACTAATGTTTCCCTACAACAGCAAACAGCTCATTTGAGCCCAAGACAAGGCGAGGAGTCCCGACATCAAAGGGCGCCGACCGGATGATTGACAGGTCCGATGACTTGTTGGGGGGTTGTACGATTGTTTCGGCAGAGGGCTGAGTCTCTTAAAGAGACATCACCTCCCCGAGCTCAGCTGAACGGGCATTATTCATGACTTCCAGGGCCGTGTTCACACTATCCACGGTCCCCTGGGCTGCTGCGTTTTGCCACCAAAAATTTCACTAAAAGTCAAACAAATATTCTCCGACAGAAACACTATAGGAAAAAAATGTTAATATCTGATTGTTTTGTTTAATATCGCAGTTTCAGGAAATATACATGTAAATCTGCATCTTCCTTATTTCCAGTGGTGGAAATATATTTTCTCAAGTACTGTACACATTTGAGATACTTTTACTTTACTTACTTACTTTTTGAGTATTCCCATTTCATGCCACCGTACTACTACTCCCAATACATTTTGTAGCATATATGGTTACTGTACAATGTACGATTTTGCATAAAAATGATAATGATCTTATAAAATAAGCACTGAAATACACATGTGAGGTACTTCTTGAGTATCTTCTTGAGTAACATGTAGTTAAAATTAGCTGCACCCATTTACAACAATAAAATGCAACGCACACATTAATGCATTAATAATATTTCAAAAGTATAATATAACGCATTCACATTGACTTCTTTCTGCAATCAACACTTTTACTTTTGATACTTACATAGTACGTGCTGCTACTGATACTTTTAATAAATTAACATTTTAAATTAAGGACTTTTAATTTTAGTAATTTTACAGTGTGATATTGCTTCTTTTACTTCAGTAAATGAACTGAGTACATCCTCCACCACTGATGTTTAAATAACTGCATCCAGTTATTTTTTCACTCACTTTTACAGCTAATGTTTTCATTTCTTATTTACAATATTGAAATGCTAATCATTCACAAAGCCTTGGTGCCATAATCCTAAAGTGAAGTTTGCACAAGAATCTCTACTTGTTATTGTCAAGAACCAGTTTAAAAATGAAATTACTGCCAAATGACAATGACTGGGAGGAGCTATAACTAATTTTCACAATAAAATGTGGGGAATAATATTTTTGTGTGGAGTCAGCTCATTTTTGTCAAATGTTGCTCTTTACTGAGTTTTTCTGAGTTGAGGTGGTTTCTACCTCACATTCACCTGGATTAAACCTTCAGGTATAACAATCATACAGCATTAATGCATAATTATTAATTTTAGGATCTTGAAATTTACAAAAAATAGATTACTTGTTATCATCTACGCCACATCAAATACATCCGCATAACTCATCTGAAAGGGACTGGTGTTGTAGCATTGGTTCTATACACATAAACACTGAATTTAAAAGAAGAAGAAAGATAGAAAACCTTCCTTTACTTCCTGCATTTGAGTACTTCAATTTAGCACATTTTGCAACCAATCACTGGCTGTAGAATATTATTAGCACTCATACATTAAGTATAATAAATATGAAGATTAATATTAAGAACATGCTCACAAGTTAGTGTGGTAATCTGTGTCTGATGATGAAATATGGGAGAATAAACTGCAGATCTCTTTACTGTGCATTTTATCCTATACTTACATCAGTTTTTTTTCAGCTGTTGACAACATGCAACATTTTGCTATCTTATCAAACTGATGTACATTAATGCAAACCATTTTCACACAGAAATATTTTGCTTTCACTTTGTGTGTGTTTTGATGTGTGGTGATGGAGGCAGTGGATCCTATCAGCTGTCTCTTGTGTGTGAAACCCTGCCCTCTCTTTTCTGCGATTGGTTCTCATTAGACATGTGCCTTGTCATGAGTGCTGCATTCAAACGTTGACGTTTATATTAGTATACATTAGTGTACAAAGATGAGCGTGAGAATATTTCTATTTAAAAATGTCCGACTAGCATCAAATGTTACTATTTTAGAGGGGCATCAAGTTATAACTTTGGTAATTATGCATTGTGAGTGTTACTCCTCTCCCAGCAGCCCTTTTGTAGTGACTGTTGTCACACTGTTCACTCACTAGTTTTCACATTTTGTAACAAAACTCCTCATTTGTATGGACAGAAAAGTGGCAGCTCTTGCGAGATACAGAAAAATGTAGGACATTCTGTGAAAAAAACATCAGAAGGCATGGCATGCTCATCAATAACAGATACACAGCATGTTTCTGGCTGGTCCTTACATCCCCCAGATTTTGTTACAGTCTCCAAAAAGTGTTAGCTATTGCAACTACTCGATTGGAGGAGGGAAAGATGGAAGAAAAAAACATAGTTCAAAGATGTAGACTTGAAGTTCTGATTTCTTATCAAACTTCCCCTATTTTCCTCCCAACGCCAATGCATTTTTAATGCTGATACAGTAGCATAGCTGGTCTTCAGAGTTTTTAATTGAGAAATATTTATACACTCCCATGCTGTGACTTAATACGTGACTTAATCTGAGTCGGTTGCCTTGAATGAAAATGATGATCCACAGCTGGGAAACAGAATTAAATACAAACAGAAAATGGGCCTGGTATTTGCATAAAACTGCATATTTATACAATATCGTCAATGCATATTAATAAAAAGATTAAAATGAGCGGTTTTAATGTATGCAAATCTAAATTATAAATGAGTTGTTTAAACTCCTTGTTTATTCGCCTTGATTAAATATAGACAGCTGTTTTTCCAGAGAGACAGCACCTCTCCTGCGCGGGCCGCACTGCCTCGTGAGCTCGCCGCTCTCTGATACTTAACACAGTTTCCCATGAATATCTGTGCTGATAGTTACGCACATTCATCACATGGGTTCACAGGTTCAGCTTAGACTGTAGGCTATGGTCAGCCTTTGTGTGTGTGTGTCTCTCTCACACAGACAGATACACAAAGCAAAAATCCAGAAATGAACACACACTCTCTCTCTCTGCACATGCTTTCTCTCTTGACATATTTCGAGGTGCTCTGACCTACAAACACTTGCTGTCTTTATATCTGTCTCTGCCTCTCTCTCTCTCACTCCCTCTCTCTCACCCACACACACACACACACACACTTTTTTACTATGAGCCGTTTGATTATTCTTGTCAGATCATAGTCATATTTTAAGTTCACACTACCCTATCAGTCCAGAGTTTTTGTGACTCACCCCCACACCATGAGCATCCTTTCTCATTATCTACAGAATCTCTCGAACTCTAATGACTGTCGTGACATCAGACATCATCTGCGGGGAGGAAAGGCCAAATAAGGATACATGCAGCAGATAGAAAAGATAAGCAGCCCACACAGAAAACAAAAGGATGCATAGCTGCTGTGACCCCAGAAGGTGAGCTTTTCACTCACAGAGAAAGCTACGCGTGCTATATCCGAACAAGACAAAAACTGCGGTTGTTCTGATAAAGGAAATGTGTTTGATGCAAAGATGTGTATGTTTTCATTGATGTAAAGCTTATGGACATGTAGTGCAACGAAACATACCTGACTTTGCAGTAATGCTCACATTTAAAGATATTACTTATGTCATATACATGTTCTGGTTTAAAATGTGTGCTGGAACATACAATTCAAAGTGCATTGCAAACATAAAACGTCAACTGGAGAAGTGAAAGAAAATTTCTGTTGAAGGGGACTGGACCCTTACAGGAGTAATCTGAGAGGTCGTGAACATTTTAGAATCACTGAATGAGTTTATGTCCTCAATCTTTTAAAAGTCATTTAAGTAAAGTAAAACTCTCTGGTTGAAATGTGCACAACTGGTACATTCAATCTGATGACAAGTGGGGTCCCGAGTACACCTTGCTTTCATTTAAGGGGCCGCAAACCCCTTAAAAGAGGTGGGGATTGTCACAGTGGTGACAGGAAGTATAAGAGGAAACAAGATAACGTCTTTTGCTCTCGCCTGAACCCAAACATTTGTTTAAAGAAACAGATTTACAGAGCAAAATAGACAAACATCGACTCCACTGCTAGTGTGTAAAAGACTCATTTTATATGAGAAGATCATTTCAACGAGTCTCTTTCCGTTGCTCAGTCATTGGTGGGGTAAATGTTTCTTCTTTAACATGTCTTTTTTTTTTTTTTTTTTTTTTTTTTCAAAGATGAATCACAGTTGGTTCAAAAAAAGATTATATATACTGTGCTTTCTAAAGAAACATCAGGCGCATTAAAGCAGCAGAGTAATTAAATCATGTCCTTTCATTGGGGTTAAGCCACATCCAAGCGAACAGCTCTTAACTGGAACCACTTGTGTGCTTTTTATTGGTAGTTTTCCTACAATCAAAACCATGTCCTTCCAAGGCTGCATCCAGACAGCAATGTGGAACCTCAACAAATCTTTTCAACGGTTTTATTTTGTGTTTAAGTTTCTGCGATGAAATAGTAAACTGATCTACTCTAACAACAAATACTCAACAATAAAGCGGTTTAAGTGAGATGAAAGATTATGATGGATTTATGTTTAATTGTTTTAGAATATTAAGTGGGCCAAGATAGCCTCCAATCTGCATGCAAAAAACGTTGAAATGTTAAAGAAGATCATTTTTAAGTTCTACGTAGAGGAATAAGTGTTACCCAGGTCTTAATCAAATGGATCACGTGTGTTAGAGTCCTTTATTTGCACGTACTTATCTTATGTGTTGTCTGAGTTTTGCCATTAGAGACGGTCTGAAATTTGAGCAAAGCTTTTTATTCGAACAAAGAGGCTGACTTAAGTAGTACATTGATGGGATGCCACGTAGCTCCTAAAGGTGGGTTTGATGTCTGTAGGAGGCTGAATACTCTGTGAATCATTTCAGAATTGCAAACACTTATTTAAGAAGTGGCACACAGAGGTGGAAACATTAGTAGCAGCTGCAGCACACTTTACCACAAAGAATAAAGGTTACATCTTGGAGTGAAAAATGAAACGGAGAAAAAAAAAGTTTCCTCCAGTTGTAGAATGTTCTTGAGCAAGGCACTAAACCTGCACGTTCTCCTGTGGAGCCGCTCACAGACCGACAGAACAGAGACACTCCGGAGGATAGTGGCGAAGCGAAATAAGCCCCAAATCTTGTGCCAGATAATGAGGCTTGTTCAAGTTCTAGTTTGCTGAGCGTTTGCTGATTTGAATGTGTCTTTCTCTTTTGATTTAGCAGAGTGCAGTCCCTTTACCTCTTCGTTAGCTCCTTATCAAACATTTATGAGCTGATAGCACAGATCTGAGGAGGGCTTTGGGGGTGAAATCAACAAACATAAACAGTGGAGGAAAAAGAGCTTTGAAAACACATCGCTGGTCTTCAGTGGAGGATCAGTGGATGAAGATGCAAACACTTTATTTGTGACTTTGGGTTCAACGTGAGAGCTAAAATGCAGCGAATGTACATTTTTGTCTTATCCGGAGCAACTTAAAACAAACCAAGCAGAAAGTTCAGCAACTGCATAAAAGAAAATATCACAACTAGAGTTAAGGATACATAAAAATAAAAGCTGGGGATCAATTTCAAATACATTTATATACACTTTGGAACCTGGATTAATGGCAGATTTGGCCAAATTTAAGATCCAAACTATAAAACTGTACTTTTCATTGGTAACTGAAGACTTGACTGCTGAGTTTCATCAAATCCGTTCCAATTATAGTCTTCTAAAGTGCCATCCTTTTTGCATTCTGTGTTATCTGTCACTGTGTAAGAGAAGATTCCACCCCCCAAAAGAGGCAGCCTTTCGTTTTTTTTTTAATTTAAACAATATATATATATATATATATATATATATATATATATTGGTTTGGAACAAAACTGTGCTCGCTTCTCCCTGTGTACTCAGAGGAAAGAACGAGCGAGCTGTGGTTGGAACAGCTCCATCTTCGCTCAGGCCCGCTTCAGTTCATGAACCTTTTAAAGACGTGCATTAACAAATCGTGCCCCGGCTTATGAAAAACAGGTCTGATAGTGACTGGAAATAGAAGCAGAAGAGCTTCTGCGCCACACTGTGTCTACACACACACGCCGTGAGGTTTGTGTCAGTGCATTGCTGAGCCGATTGAGGTGAGATGAGGTGATCTTGCAGGTTGAAGCATCGCGTTTGAAGGCGGGTCGAGTGGTTGGGGGATTATTTTTGAAATGTATTCCATGACAGGCTGCTGATAAGTTGTTATTTCTTCAAGAAACTGTATGTATGTCGGATCACTGTTTTTATTTCATACGCCCGCTGTTTCGAAGGAACTTTTTAATGCCGTTTTGTTTATTTCACATGCGTTGCATAAGAGCCATATGCCTGAAAGGACAATTTTCTGTGATAGGGAAGCAGATAAAGACAATTACTGCACTATTTCTTCCACATTGCATTGCTTTGTTTGTACAGCAAAAATGAGTAGATCGATAATAAGCTAGATAACGGATAACAAGCCTGAAGTCATTAGCAAGAATTACATAATGTTGGGTAGCATTTATGAAAGCAAGGCAATGAAGACATGAAAGTTTTCTCCAGAATTCCAAAAAATTAAACCAGTTCATGGAGTTGAGTGTAATTTCCTTGCATCAGCTTTCTTTTTGGTTCCATTAGATGAGAATGATGATGATGAGGAGGATCAGACCTTGGCCTTTGGTCTACAGGTTACTGTGCCCTGCACACACACTCTCTCTCTCTCTGCAAACACACACACACACACTGCTCACTGGCAGCACAGGGAGAGACGTGCTGTAATCTGGGAGGCAGGGAACAAAGGGCCTCGTTAATGCAGAGACTCGCGGGGGCCTTTGATGTGGAGCCAAGTCATTCACTCCTTACACACACACACACACACACACGCACGCACACACACACGTCATTTACAGAAAGACAGAAACATGCATATGTGAGACACGCATGAGGATGTGCACATGCAGCCTCTTACCACAGAGCGCCTCAAACACACAATTGAGCAAAAAAAAAAAAAGAAAAGAAAAAGAAAAAGTGAAGAGTGAAAACAGTGTAATCTCTCTGAGTTGAGGCAACATGGCTGCTATTTACGGCTTGATACATTAGATTTGAATCAGCCTCAACTCTAAACACGCTCACACACTGATGAACCGCAAAGCTGCAGCCTGGTAGCAAAGGAAACAAACTTTTTTCATTTTTCCATTGCATGTTTTCACCCATGATGATATCAGTTCCCTTCATTTGAATTCAGCAAGGAAAGGAGTTATTTTTTTAAAATTGAAATCAAGAAATTAAGAAGCGCTACAAGGCTACAGTCACACCTAGAGGCATATCTTATCTCACTGGTAGGAATAATCTTTGGTTAACATTCACAATAGTAATAGAAATCAAAAGAAACAATGAATTCAATTGTCCGTCTGGCTTCCTTTTTTAAAGGTTTTTAAGACAAAGTTAGCAAACTTAAACACATTCAAATGAAACTACCACTCTCTGATCATCTGTACAGAATACTTCATGGTAAACTGACACCCTTAAAACATCACACTTTGTACTATACTAAACCAAAATGGAAAGAAAGCTAAATTTTAGTTTTGACAGCAAATATTATTCCTTTGGATTTACATCCAAAGATCCAAAGATTTACTAGAGTTATTTTGCCCTGTTGTATGATTTACTTCACATACAGCCCTTCTTATTCGCTCTTCCATCTCCTTCCATTTTAGTCAGATCATGTCATATTTCTGTTGCACTGACTAGTATTAGTTGCAGCTGTAGAAGTAGTGCTTGCAGCGGCAGATGCAATTATGGTAATATTTGACTATAAGGAAAAGCGATTTCATGGTTGACATACAGTACATTGAGCATCTTATGTCCGACATAATAAAGGACACTCATGGAGCAATAAATTAGCCACAGATCAGTACTCAGTGGGACGTTGGATCTCATGACCTCCGCAAAGTTCAAAGCACGCTAATTAAGAAATCCTCAGGAAAACTGCATATATCCTTCAAAGATGCTCACATTACTCTTACAACTTGAAACGGTTTCCTCTAAAGTGGTTTGTTTCATGAATTTGATTTCCTTCTGCATGAAATGACCAAAACCAAATATGAAATATGTTAGCGAGAGCCACACAAGATGCATGTGAGAGAGCAGGCCTGTGTGAAAAAATATTCATCTGTAATTAGAGCCTCTCTTCTTAAACACACTTGTCATTGTTTAGGTTCAATCATCCAACCACCAACACTTAAAGCATCAGAGATCTTTTTATGGAAACAAAATGTATACTGTTCATTTGTATGTGTTTGTGTTTTGTCTTCAGCTACTGCTGTAGTTTTTCTTTGTCAATGTAAAGGTCTTAAAGCTTTATTATTATCATCTTCAGGTGATTCTAAAAGATTCTAAAAGATCAGAATCATGTTTTTGTTACCTTAGAATGAGCCTTTTCTATCTACAAATCCTCTTCCACCTCGTCCACCATGTCGAGCTGTCAAGTTTCTACAGTAGCCCAAAATGGCCAAACTAAACACTGGCTCTAGATGTTAACATTTTCTGCACATTTTGTGGCTTCCATAGTTTCCCCTTCATACCTACAAGGGGAGGGTGAGGTGAAGGGGTTGTGAAATGCACTGCTAGATGTCACGAAATCTTACACACTGGATGCACTACGCACTGTTGTGCCACACTGCAGCCTCATAGAGCCATATAACTGTTTGATGATTGATGATCAGTGAGGTCAGTTTTGTTGATTACATCTCATCTTTTTATTCTCCACAACATTAAAACTTTTGTTTCTAAAAAAGATTTACAAATAAAATATCTTGTGGTCAGCCACTACTCTTATGGCTACAGACTATCCTATGCAATATACAGTATTTTTTTTTATGTTAGCAGCTGTGGCTGTAGCTGTATAGTGGTCTTAGTGTAATTATGATAATTATTTCTACTATTGTCGTCAGTATTGTTGTTGTTGTTATTATGCTAGCTGAGTGGCTAATCCCTCTTCTAGCATATTGTGATGCAGAAAACTGCAGCTGTCTGGTTAGTGTGG
The DNA here is from genome assembly GCA_028641955.1 of Protonibea diacanthus. NCBI lineage: Eukaryota > Metazoa > Chordata > Actinopteri > Sciaenidae > Protonibea > Protonibea diacanthus. The sequence goes on from CM053990.1 coordinate 16,843,009, forward strand.
CCGTGCTGTTGTTCTCCTCTGCTGAACCAACCTGATATTAGTGGTTAGTGTGTTCACCACAGCCAGAGAGGCCCAACTCTGTCTCTGATGAAGGTTCTGCCCAGAGCTTCATCTACCAGAACACAACACACTGCATGAAACAGGATGTTAATAATCAAAGTCTTATTCCATTCATCTGCTGAGCTTGTCTTCTCCGCTATGGTCTTATTTATATACCGTTTGATGTCAGAGATATACTTGTTTTTTTTTTTAATGAATTTTATTATCTTTTTTTTTTTAGAATCTTGCATTGCTTCTGCATAATTTTGCCTTGTTGGTTTTGGCCTCCAATGAATGTAGGAAAAAAGAAACAAGAGATCATCTGCTTTCAATGGTGAGACCACAGTAAAATTTACAAAATTTTTGACGGTGATGGAACAGTTTAAAATATGATTGCTCTTTCCTGACACACTCGTCCTCCTCAGCCGTAACATAAAGCAATTGTTTGTCTCTGTTGTCTTTAGTGACATTTCAAAATTCAGCTACTTTGCAGAGCTTTTATTACCAAGCCAGCGTATTTTAGCTGCAATATCCTTCTTGCAGCTGACTTTCTATCACACGTTTCGTCCTTTTTACTCCAGTTTACTCGCCTTGGAAGAGCTGTAGCAGATTTCTAATACTTTTAGAATAAACTCACTCGCACACTCATTCCCTGTTTGCAGCCTCCCATGAAAACCATGTTGTTTAAAACTGTCACTGAACCAAATCTCAACATTTGTCTTAGCTGTGTCCACCTTTGCATATTGGGTGACTCAGCTGCCAAGAGACTGGAAAATAGTAAAAGGAAGAAAAAAAATAGAAGAAGAAAAGAAAAAGAAAGACACGTTTTAACTGGCACAAAGAGGAACTTGTGGTGATGCTAATGATTTAGCCATACAGAGTCCCCAGATGGTCCATTATGTGGAGTTTAATATAAATGGTAGAGTAGGGCAGAGAGTGTGGGTGGCCACGTCCATACTGGTGCAGTGGGCAGCTCAAGGGTAGTGGTGGCTAACGATGACCACACACACACACACACATGCAGACATACTGTATACATCCATTAAAACCCAGAAACATTTATTTTGCTGATGTTCTTCAGTGTTTTAAATGGTTTAATGGGAAACTAAGTTTTCCAGGTGGTGGCATGTCAGTTTGGCTGGATGTTTTTCCAACAGCCACTTCTAGTGGCTGCGTGTGTCCAGAGCAAAGAGCAGAGATCTACACGTATGTGAGCAAACACACACACACCGCACACCACACACGAGCCCTTGATGACAGCTGCGACATGCCAGACAATTCACCTACAATGACAAGGAACAAAACTAAAACTAAAATCACAATTACAGCCTCGACAAATCCGCCATTGTATTCGCCCTCCTTGGGTTTTCTTTCTTTTCTTTTTTTTTTAAAAAGAGGAGCGTCACAAATCCAGAGAGAGATCAGAGCGCTCTCAAACTAAGCCTCCATTTACCCTGATGGCAGGCCTATTAAATGCATGCGTCCACAGTGGTCTCTTTCTAGTGGTGAGTGGGCGGCTCAGAGTCCTGCAGTTGACAGTTAGCAGCCGATTCTGGGATCAGTTTTTCCGCAGCAAAGGGACTGATGTGGCCCAGAGGAGGATGTGGAATCGTATGATGGATCATTGTTTAGGTTTGGGGAGTGGGTGTGTGAGTCTATGTGCATGTGTGTGTGTGTGTGTGTCTGTGAGTGCGCATGTGTATGTGTGTGAGTGTTTCCATGTCTGTTCATGTAGTTGAAGATCAAGGATTCGGGATCGGCCGCACAGTACGTGCATACATGTGTGCAGACAAACATCTGCATGGAAGCAGCAAACATATGTAGTAGTTTGCACTCTACATGTATGTGTGCGAGCACACACACACACACACACACACACACACACACACACACACACACACACACACACACATATTCACACACTTAATCATTACTTGAAGAATAAAGTAGTAATTAGTGGAAAAGGGTGAAAAAAGTGTAATTTCCAGATCCTCAATTGAAACACCACTGATTTATTCTCCCACAAAGCATTAATCACATCTGACAGTTCTGTCCAATAAAAACCATGTAGCTCCAAATGTCAACTGATATACCAGGGATACAAAAATACATCAAACAACATACATGAAGCCAAAAAGAATCTATCACTGATGCATTTTAATGTGTATCGTGTTGTGGATTTTGTTCTTTAAGCCTGCAGTCTTTCAAAGAGCATAGGTTCACATCATGTCATTCAGGTGCTAGTAGGAGGAAAGTCTGTCAATCAACTTAACAACCCATAGAAGAACCCTCCTGTGTCTTGTCCTGTGGCTAATAAAATGCATCCTAAGCTAAAATAAACCACACACACATTTTCACAAAGTTTCTTTATTACAGAAGTTGACATTGCACACTTTCTGTATGGAGTTTGCATGTTCTTCCCATGCTTTAATGTCCTCTCCGGGAACTCTGGCTTCTTCCCACAGTCCAAAGACATGCAGGTTAATTGGTGACTCTAAATTGCCTGTAGGTGTGAACATGAGCGTGAATGATCGTTTGTCTCTGGTGGTCAGCCCTGTGATGAACTGGTGACTTGTCCAGGGTGTACCGCCCAGTGCCAGCCGGGATTGGCCCCAGCCCCCTGTGAGCTTGATAAAGACAAGCAGTAATGGGAAATTGCACTGGATGTACTAGGGTTGTGTGGGAAATAAAGGTGATCTGAAGTGTGATGAAATGATGAAATATGAGAAAGTCACTGACACATCTGGTGAATACTTTCCTATACAAAACTGTTCAGCTCTTTTCATTTAAAAAACATAGTGTAAATATTCTAATATTCAAATATCTGCTTGTGCATCTTTTTAAATCTTATTTATATTTTTCCAATTTATAGCTTGTATGTGAAAACCTAGTCAGCAACAAACCTGATTTGGATTCTGCAAAATAGTCCCTAACTTCAACACATTTTTTTTTTTTTACCTACTGTCAAAGCTGTGTAAGGTGTCAGACTTCAATACTGGCTCACTGGGGAAAATAATGTTTGTGCAGCATCAGTATACAATGAATCCAGTAAAAACTGATGGTGATGAAGTCAAACTGATGATTATGAAACAAAATCTAAAGTCATAAGGATAGGTGTTATGTATGATTTCGAAACTGATGTTTGTCCTTGATGTTGAGGGTAAACGTGACTGTGAAAAGACAGTGGATGCTGTTCGTATCAGTTCAGAGTGCATTATGAGTTCATATCCCATAACAATCATATTCAGGTATATCCCTCATATATTATTAACATTAAAATAAATAAATAACTAATATAAATGATAATAAATAAATAAATATAGAGGTTGATATCCTTTGTTACAGTTGGGTTTGTATTTCACTACAGCACTGAACCAGTGGCTTATATAAACCTTTCTTTATAGTAATTGACACTTCACTATACATGCAGAAAATATGGAGTCAGACTACTGATGGTAAAATGTCATAATGCACACAAACGAGAAAACGTCCCTCTCCCTGAGATATTTGGAGACGCAACGGATTCTGCAGGACCGTGATGATATGAGTAAAAGCTTTTACCAGAGACTGAACGCACTCTGTGGAGTGTGTATATGAACAGAAAAAAACAGTCAGAGTGTGAGCTGATCCTGCTGATCAGGATGATATATCCCTGCATAACATGCAACATGAGAAAGCCCAAACTGAAATAAGGAAACTATGATGCTACACTGTACGTCAAAGCTGGAGCTGCCACTGTTTGAACTGTTTCTACTCAAGCTTCAAAATACTGTTCTGGCAATTGGAAAGAGGATTGAGGTATGTCGGCGAGAGTGACGGTAAATTCAGGCTAATGATAATCAGAGATTTTCTAGATGCAGTTTGTGTTCATCATTTTTGATTTTCATGAGATATAAATGCAGAGTTTAGTCTCTTTCTTTCTTGCTTTCTTTCTTTCTTCCTTCACACACACACAACATATTGACATCCAGCAATTGTCATCGTCCCATCATCCAAAAGAAGATTATAACCTGTGCTAATGCCAACGATGTAAAAATAGACACAAAGAGGATAAATGTTTCATTTGTGTACAGTCGCGTGTTACTTTCTTGCAAGGTACGTCCACATCCTTGCAGTTACAAGAACATTAGCGCACAGATTAAATGTGAAACGTGTTTCAGTAGTGAAGGTTGTAGTAGAGAGAGAGAGTATTCATAGTTCCCCCGGCTCTTTGTGATGTTGTTAAATTTCCTTAGCATCACAGAGAGCCCAAACAGCCTCATCTGAAGCCAAGGTCAAATGTAGGGAGTGTCGTGCAAGGACAAAGAAAACATCCTGGCAATTCAGTGTTTTCTCTAGCAAACTGGCAGCAGCAATGGAAAGAGGAGGCAAAGACTCAAAGAGTGGACTTCTGCAGACTGGTTTGCCTTAAGAACTGCACTGAAAGCTTACAGAGTCAGTCTTTTGAGTTAATTCATGGCTCACTGTGGAAATAACCTCTTAAATGCTTTTATCCATTCGTATCCTTACAAATTGGTTTTAATCAACAACAGAAACAGTTCCCTTCAAGGTAAAGAGACAAATCCTCAAGTCAGAAATGCACGAAGACCAATGCCAGAGAATTTCAAGGGCACTTATTTTATTTTACCTCATACTGGTTTAATGAAGGTAACAAATGCTCCCCCACAAATTAAAAAAGACAATTCCACCCATAGATCATCTCATGATTTCCCTGAATGCTTGCATAGCATAACTGGTGCAAAAGATTTTTAAGACAAAAACAAGCAGCTTTCATCCCGACTTGTCTTTTGGCAGCGTTGCTTTCAGGTTTTTCAAAGATGCCATGGGTGGAACCTTGTTTGTCTCTGTGTCTTCTCTGATGGATTTTCTCCCTGTACATTTTTTGGACATCAGAGGAAACCCTTTTCTTTCATTAAGCTGGGTTGATTCCAAATCCTGCTTCTACTATTGATGTTTTAGATTGTTAAAAGATTTTTTTTTTTGTTATCTAACTCAATTATCGTTGCCCTAGAAATAGAACTGAGATGATATTTTCTTAATTTGTCCAGTTACAAAGAGTACAAAAATACATCAAACACCTGTGGAAATCTTGTTATATATGCTTTTTTTTTTAAGAGCATCAAATTATTTTATCAATGTTTATTGTAATTAATTACTTTGGAGGCCAAAGGAACAGTTTGAGGTGGTAGGCACAAAGGGCAATGGTTGAGGCCTCCCTTTATACAACGCTAAAATGACCTAAAGCAAGATAATCATGGGAAAGAGATGAGCATGTATATATATGTACCATATCATATTCCGTTGTAATGTCACCTATTTAGTGAAGGAGAGGTCCAGCATCTGAATGACATGCACATAAAGATAAACATGTTTCTGTTTCCTCGCCTTGATTTTAATTGACACCATTGTGACAAAGAGTTTCAGGTTTCTGCTCTGCTTCTTTTGAAAACAGCCTCTCTCTCCAGCTTCAGTGTTAGTTGTCATCAGTTCAGTTGGTCAGCCACTGCTGGCACGGGGAGCTAGACTGACCTCTTGAGGTAAAACATGGAAATTAATCCCTCAGTATGAGGTGTGAGCTCCAACACATCATTTTAGAATACAGATGAGGGGAGGTTTATGTAGTTTGTAGTTTGAAAAGGCAGCAGCAAGTCTGGCATTATTCTCTGTTGAAGGATTCTCTTTCACTTTAAACCTCACTGAAAATTAAAGACCATATCAGATTCAGAATCACTTTTATTGGCCAAGTATGTGTTGATATGCAACGAGTTTGACTCTGGTTGCTCTCACATTGCTCTCAATGTACATACACAGATTTAAACATATATCCAACTAAAAACAAGGACAACGAAATAAAAGCATTAAACTACTATGTACAGACAAATATATACATATAAATATGTATATCTATCTATCTATCTATCTATCTATCTATCTATCTATCTATCTATCTGTCTATCTATATATATAGATAGATAGATAGATAGATAGATAGATAGAGTTATAGGGTTAGGGTTATATAACGTTATAACATTTCTCTTAAGTGCTGAAAACTGGTGAAAATAGACTTAACAGATGAGGACAACCACAATTATAGATGATGACAAATTGACATGGATGTTAATACATCAACTAATAAATAGTTTGTTTTATTCAAAAGATATTTTTCAGATGTGTGTTTTGTGATTTCTATAAAGTCAAAATAAAGGTACTATCAAACCATAACTTGCATCTCTCAGTTGTTATTCCAACTTATGCAAAGTTAGAAAACACATTATTCATTGTACCAGACTTTGAAAAAAGATTTTTGGTCCCATCTGGGTTTGATTGCCAAATCTTCACAATACTTTTCTTTCCTCCGTTCATGAAAGGACATGTAGCGTATGAAACAGAAAACCCTTAGGATTTATGGGACATTTTACTATGGCTGGAAGACTAATGTATTACATACTCACACATCATTTTTACTGTGACTTCTGTCACATGAAAAATATAGACGCCAGAAGAGTTATTGCTCCGGGCTGCTTGGAGAGGCCGATGAGTTGGTTTGTGAAAACCTGGTTTATACTTGAAATGTAGTTTTATTTATTATTGACTGAATACGTTTTATGATCCAAGTCGAAGATCTTTAATAAAACCCACTTTAAACACACTGCATGGTTTCAGAATTTGCATTAGATGGTCAATGGTTTTCTGAGATTTTGAATAGAATATTTAGAAATTTAAGACTTTCACATGACTCAACACTACACAAACTGGTTTATGGTGCAATACAGGAATGGAAATCTCATTTATATGTGAGAAATGTTTCTTTTTACAAGTTTTAAGTTGTCGTGATACTATGTGCATTTTGTATGCAAATCTTCATGGTGGTAGTCATGTACTGTACAGTGTGTTACTAGTTAGTCTGTAAAGATGAGTTAACCAACTTTCATTTTTACAAGTATTTAACTACTTCAGCCAAATGAGTTGTAAGAGAAGACAAACACTGCTTCAGTAAATATATATATATACATTCTAAAGGACAAACAAAACAACAAAACTGGAAGTAACTGTGCAGATGTCAGTGACTGTAAAGTGGCTAAAATGCAGAGAATTTGCAGAAAATTCTTCATTCCAGTGCTGCAGTTTATTGTATTACTGCATGGACTGCAAAGCGTCTGCTGATGTGCTCATGAGAACTGTCAGAGGGCGATTTACATGTCAAGCTAAAGCAAAATATAACCCACTGATATGAAATGTCTTAGCCACTGTGCTGGGTTGGCTCGGTTGTATGAGAAGCTGAGGCCTTGTAATCTTTTCACTGTGACTTGCTTCTTCTGCGCGACACCGGGAACGGGGGGGTTAATTACATTAATCCAAAACAAATAAACGGTTGGCAGCCCTTGAAAGGCTGCGGGAAATGGTTGGAGATTGAACCGACTTTTGAGTCCCCAAACCTCAAGCTTTGATGGTTTTTACTTGACTCAGAGACTGAGAACACAGATTGGATATCCAACTGGAACTGAACTGGCTCCCTTTCCTTCTATGCATCTGCCTTCCACTCATTACTTTTCTTTCCTCTCTTCTTCACCCTCTTGCTTTCTCTTTTGTTGCATTTTACTACTTCCTTTTGCCCATTTCATTTCTCTCTCTGTCTAGTCTTATTCTTCCCTTCTTTGTCATAATCCACACTTATAGCATCAGCTGAATTAAATTAAATTTTCTTTGCTTTGTGTTGCTGTTTAGCTCTTTAATAAAACGTTCTTTTCTTATTAGAGTGCTATTATTGAAAACAGACCTGACACTGATCTGGAGATTATGGAATGACTTTTTTTTTCGTCTGAAATTCTGAAAATCTCCAAAACCTCTGCTTAACAGCAGGGCATGTTAATACAATGTTGTTCAAATTAATGACCCAGAAAATCATCTTTTACCTCATTGGTTTATGTATTCTTTTTGTTTGTTAGTCAGTTTGTTGGAAACGGAATCTATCTATCTATCTATCTATCTATCTATCTATCTATCTATCTATCTATCTATCTACATATATATCTGCTGGGTGGTTTGGCACAGAATCTTGTACATGCATTCATGGTCTCCGGGGGATGAACCCAAAAAACTTTGATCCTGTGATCCTCTCACTTTTCCTCTAGTGCCACCATGAGGTTGATATTTGTGGTTTTGAGTGAAATATCTTGGTGGGATCTTTTGGATAAATTGCAATTAAATTCGGTAGACATTCATGTCCCTGTCAGGATGTATTGTAATAACTTTTGTGATCTCTTAGCTTTTCCTTTGTTTCCCCCTTTTTCTTTTTAACTGATACTTATAACTGAAAAAACTGTGAAACTAATGATATAAGCTGTACTTTGTGTTTAGTGCTAATTGTCAGCATGCTAACCTGTAAGACCAAAATGGTGAACATGGTAAACATTATTCCTGCTAATTATTTGCGTTTCATAGACAAAAAAACATAATGTTATTTGTAGATTATTACAGGATTTTCATTGTCTGGCCTTTGTGTTGGCATTTTTTTTTTGTAGCTTCATACTTTCTCACAGTGACAGTAAACAATCACAGTGATTTGCCTGACGCTTGTTCACAGCCAACAAACCCTGTAATGAAAAAGAACGTGGGCCAAACCCAAAGCCTCCAGATCCTGTAAGCTATGGTTGTGAAATACTTTCGCTCTACCGTACAATAAGTGTGTGAGAAATAGATGTGAATGGGACTCTTCTCACAGTATATCATCCAATGCTTGTGGACCAATCTTGGGAACAAACATTATTCTCCCAGGCCCTGTTGTTGTAGAGTGTTCTCGACAACTTGTACATTTTCGGGGTCATGATGATGATTTATAGTGATGGCACACTGGAAGCGCTGCACAACCCAATTTGTTCTGGTTTTCCTGATTGGGAAGATTATAGGCCCCTTGTTGCGATGGCGACAAATGTGTCACCACACATAGCTCCAAATCGGCTCTGTCTGGTTGTTATAAACACACAGAAAACAATCGGAAACAATTCCTGATGCATAGCTTCTTGTGTGATTCAGCCGATGTGGTACTAATTTGAATGTCGTGGTGATGTATAGCTGTTGAGGGTTTTAACATTTTTGAATTAAACCTTTATTTAGGGTTTTGCTGTGTAGCTGCCCTGTTTTGTGATTGACAAAATGTATTTGTCTGGGAAGTGTAACTGAGGTTTGAGGTTGCATCATCAGAAATAAAGTCAGTGGGATCAAGGAAACGCAAAACTTTTCTCATTGACTGAGCTGAAGGATAATAATGTACTTCATCCTAGCTAACGAAGCCTGACTGAATGGAGATGTGACTGTATGAATTACATCTGTCATAACATGTAATTAAAGTAACATCTCGCTGATGTATGAAACCATCTTGATTGCAAAAAAAAAGTTAAAGACTGGTTTGTTTTTGCCCTAGGTCGACATCAGATGGAGATATATATTCTTACATTACTTTGTTTGCATTCCATTCTCGTTTTTTTATCATTTATTTAATTTGCTTTCTTTTTGTAGTTTTGCTGGAATTTAAAATGCTTATTTGAACAGCATGCCTTATAAATGAAGTTTTATTTTTAATTAAAATTTGCCTTGAGTGTTTCTGGATGCAGTTAGGATGCTTGTGAGTAATGATAAATAGGATGGAAAAGTTTAGACATACTCCAAACCCCAGACTTCTTAAATTTGTTGGTTAGATTGGACCTGTTGGTCAAATTACTTGTTCAGTGATAAGAACATATGGACACCAAAACCATTCCTGACTGTTGGTTAAATATGAACTATAAACTATGTTGGGTGCTGTAAGAATGTTGTAAGATGTACTAATGATTGTGTACAGATTTCATATGAACATAGATTGTTTCAAGCTCAGTCGTCAACAAGTAATCTCGGTAAAACCAGAACAGTCGATAAAGGAAGCTTAAAACAAGTTCACCAAAAAGTTCACTGTACTAGAATGAATATTTTTCTATACCCGTTTTGAAGTTTTTACATGTATTGCCTGTCTTCTTTCTCTTGCATGGCTGCAGTATATGAACCAGGATGAATCTTTGGTTGCAAAGTGCAGGACAAAAACAACGAGGCAAACAGTCCACCTGAGCATGAAGGAGAAACTATGGTGGCTGTGAACCACTCGAAGAACGAGAAAGACCAGATGCAGCCAGCCAGGGTTTAGTTTTTCCTCTCTAGGATACTGTACGGCCTCCGCTGAAGAGGACCAGAGGCGTCTGTAGATATAAAAAGACTTATTCTAAGGTAACAAAACCTAATGTTCCTTATTTTTAGGATGGTCACACTGATGAAATCATAGCTAAGAATATTGCATTCCATTTCTGCTGTAATCTGTAAATAGCGCCCCCTAAATCTGACACACTGGACCTTTACATGCAAACTTAAAACATATCTCTGTAGCCACGATTTCCTTTTTTTAAATTCTATATTATAATTTCAATTTTCTAACTTTTCATATGCATTTGTCTCTAATAGTTTTACAGTTTGTATCTGTATCTGTCTGTCACCTACTTCTAAAGCAGTTTGAGCTGAACTAAATTGCGTGGAAGTTGTTATACAAACAAATTTTGAATGAATGCTTTACACCACATCCACATTAAACTGACTAAATCTGAAAAGACATCTGTGTCGTCTGTGAACAGGGTGTTCCTGCAAAAGGGCATTTGTTAGTGCACTGTTTCTGGGTAAATAAAAGAAAGCACTTCAGACGGGTTTCCGAGCGTTAAACTGTGATTGATTGATTGACTCAGTTTTCAGTCAGGTGCCCACCAACAGAGTGTTTGGGCACTGTAGACATGTAAATGGATTCAGATTTTAAACTTTCATTGAGTAAGGAGTTACCAAAGCACAGACATGTGAAAAATATGTTTGTGTATTGCTTTATGGAGACCTTTCTGCTATTGAAAGACGTAGACATAGTCAGGGGGTTCAACCACAGAGACAATAATCTATGTGTGTCTCTGTCTGCGTGAGTGTAGATGTACACTGTATATCTGTGTGTGTGCCTTTGTGGGTGTATGAGGGGCTTGTGTTCCTATGTGTGTGTGGCTGCCTGCACGTTAGCTTGAGGTGGGCCTGGCATTTAGATTTAACCGTCAGCATCTGAACAAACAGCATGCTTACGCCCAGACAACAGTTTTGTCTCATCTCTAGATATCCCTCTCTTGAAAGAGCTCTTCACATCAACAGTGTATGCTTTGTGAAGTCACTGAGGCACGTTTGTTCAGGACATACAGAATTACACAACCACTGAAAGATCTTAGCGCTGATCAGACGCCCCTATGGAAAATTTCTTTTTGCCACTTCAGTGTCACAAACTGTAACCCTCTCTCAGGTTTTAGGTGTAAGGTAGAAATTGCATCATTCATTTTTACAAAACTAAATAAATTCATCAGCCTACACTGTAAAACTAATCTTTTCACTCAACTTCATTCAAATATAAATGTAAGTTTTATTTGTTAACTTAACGTATTTTTCTTATTTCTATTTGTTTTTAAATTGAGACCAGTTCAGAAGTTATAAACATCAGCAATTCGGACTCCAAAGAAAACAAGACTAACATATTAGTAGACTTCCCAGCATGCATTTCTGAGAGTTAAACCTCTCCAGAGACCCTTCTCTTTTGTAGTTTGAAGAAAACATAAATGATAGAAACTTGCTGCATATGTTATAATAAGTCATGGCTGTTTATTTTCCTAATAATAAAAACAATGTAAACCAGGATGAAGGTTAGGATCACATTACATATATCCAAAGCCAAAAAAAAAAGAACCCAAACAAATCTGTCTGTACTGTTAAAGTTAAAGCAGCTACAAGGAACTTTAATTTTTTATTGATGATGGCCCTCTGGACAAAAGCTGCAGTGTGTTTCTACTGCCCTGTTTCGTCTCTTTGAAGGAAAATCTGACCGAATCCAACCCAGTGGGAAGCACAGTGAATAACTTTATAACCGATCTTCTTGCTGATGATCTTGTTTGTAGTTGTATAGAGGCATCAGTTTCATAACTAATTTAAAACCGCATTATACAGGATTTAAAGGGCCGGTTTTACATGTTACGTTTTACATCATTTTTAATAGTTCATAGTTTTGTGATACTTCAGTTAACTCAGTTTTAAAACAGCAGACAGAGTTCAATTTTTGAATAGAATAAGCTACACTGCTGTGGAATGAAGACACTGCTGAAGTGCCAAAAGTTCCTCCTTCCCTCAGTTCCTAAAATGTCAACTTGAGACTGGCTATAGAATGAGCCAATCACCATAAGTTCCTATATTAAAATGTAACATTTACACATATGTTACAGCCAAGTGCAAAAAAACAAACAAACAAAAAACAGTCTCGTGACAACTGTGCTGAAGCTGAATTTCTATATAACTCATCTGTTCATAATATATGAATGCTTAAAGTTATGCATAATTAAGAGCATGATCACTTTAATTGACGTGTGGGTGCCATTGTAGGTGGCTTGTTTGAGCACCCAGGCTACGTTCCACCAACAAGCCATACTAGGAGGTTAATTTGATAAAGTGATTAAAAGAGACTGCTTAATATAAAGTTAATAAAATCAGTTTGAGAAAAAAGAAAATCTTAAATAGAAACCACAGGTACAGTATAATGGATCTAGGGGGAGAATAGTAGTCTGTTAGGTGTCAGTCCAATGAGTGATCTGAAAACCAATTACAGATCATTAAAATCTAAAATGCATGGGTCAGCTAATGAAACATCAATGCCTGCATCTGCAATTCATCGTGAATTTTCCACAGGGAAAGCAGCTGCCTTTCAGTATCTGGCTGTACTCCTGAGAAGATAAAAGGCAGTTTTGGTGATTTTTCTGATGTGAAATTCAAGTCAGGATCAAATAGCACACCAATGCTACACGCTCGGGGCTTGGTGTTCAGCGCCAGGGACTTTCAGTTGGTGCACAGCTTCTCTCACTGGGCCTTTGCTACAGTAATTAACCCCGGTAACTTTAATGCTTGAGCAAAGTGTCAAAGAGCCACCGCGATTATTTAGCAAACCACAATGACAAGAAACAATTAAATCACATCAAAACACAAAAGACTTTGTACTTTGATTTACTCACATTCAATTGTTGAAGAATTTCAAGCAGATTTTTTGGGGGGGAATTAGTGAATTAAAAAGGGGCAGATCTGGAGAAATATGAATGAGGTGACAAGAGCATGGAGACTTTAAAGGGTGGCAGAAATATATACTGTATATGCAAACAATCAAATATATCAATATTTCCTTGGAAGAAACCCCTAATGAAGATATTTTTACTTAAATTATTGTGGCACAGGAGTAAAGAATTGAATAGAAATATCTAAACAATGCATTAGATACAAACAGGTCATGTTGGGGGAGGAGTACAACTGTGCGATGTACAGGAGCATCATATCTTGCAGCATTCACTTGGATAGAGACATCAAGTTTTTCTTTTGCCTCATCTCAAATATATACATGTACATATACATGGAAGACACTAAATGGCATAAAAAAAACAATGTAATAATACTAATTCAACAGAAATTGTGTAGTGTAAGTGTAATGATCAAAAAGAAATTAACTCAAGAATGTCTAAATAAAGAGATTTGACTCAAATTAAATTGAGTATACTTTTACATAAGACATTTCATTTTAAAGTCAGAAATAATCCAGTTATGACATCATTATCAGTGATCAGTCATCTGAGAAAGAAAAAAAGGTCATCTCACATAATTCACTTTATTAGGTTTTGTGTTCATAAACAGTATGATTTATTTCATGGGCAATCTGTCATTTTTAGTTTCAATAAATTTAGCTTTCCAGTAGAAAGCCTTTTATTTTAAATAGAAATATAATAATTCGGTTCAAATGACTGACATTTTTGGTACTTTTTGCATTTCTGCCTAGAGAATCGTAAAAAAAAACTTGGATCTTTGGCATACGGATTTTCATATCTGATCCTGGCATTTGGTGTGATCAGCTCTCAACCAGGTGCAGGAGAAACCTACCAAACACATGAACCACAGCCCTACCTTCCAGGTAGCAACGTGGTAGTCGTGAAATTAAATTTCCACGGCTGCTCCCCGCCTGTGTCTTGGGGCTGAAAGCCGGGCTGTTTCATACAGTATAAGGCACAGGCAAACAGAGATACCACGCCATCCTTTACCTCCTTTGATGTTGGCGAGGCACCTGAGGGGGAGAATATGGAGAATTTGTTGATTACAGGGTCCTGTATTCAGTACACACATTGATGCTGCGTGCAATGAGGTAGTGTATGGCTGGGGCCTCGACGTGGCAGTTTGATAGTTTGTGGTTAAAGTACTGGCAGGGCCACAGATCTCCTCTCTGTCTGCCAAGCATGTGGTTTCATATCATCATCAACGGCAGATGTGAATCAAAATATAAGCATTTCCTGATCAATGTGGCCAAAAATATAAGTTATTTACTTGAACTGATTTGGGGTATTGTATGCCTGTTCATGAACGCTTTTAACCAAACAACCACGGGCGGTGACCTGGCCCCCTCTCACAGTAGAGCTCTGTCATTACTTACAAAGGAGTTTTGACTTTAAAGCTGCCAGTATTCATTTACCTCTGGGAGTGTCACAATTAGCACCATAGCAGTGTTTAGAAGTTAAGTTTGCGTTTTATTTTTTATATCAGAACCAGATTTGTTAAGTCATGAAAACACCTGAATGAGAAAATGTTTATCTAACTTGATTTGAAATAGTTTTAAGTCGTGTTTCGCAAAATACCCCAATTTGTAAATCGATCTGTAAGTGAACGCAACTTTCAATTTCAATAAACTATTAAAGGTCCAGTGTGTAACATTTAGGCGGATATGACAGAAATGAAATGAACTATGCACGGTTATGTTTTCATGAGTGGATAATCACCTGACAATAGGAATTGTTACGCCTTTCCATGGAGTCCGCCATGTTTGAGCCACCATGTTTCTACAGTAGCCCAGAACAGACAAACTAAATACTGGCTCTTAGATGGGGCTTTCTACAGTTTTTGCACATTTCACAAACACTTTAGTATTCTCCTTTATGCTAGAAAAAACAGGGTGGAATGAAGGGATTGCAATTTGCAACTACACTTGCTAGATGCTCCTTTAAATCACAGCGCTTTTACCCTGTTGTGCAATATTGCTTGCACAATGCACCTATGTAGCATTTAAAATGCAATCAGTGAACTGTGAGGCATGCGGGCAAAGTGAGAACTATTGGGCAATGCTGCAGCATCACCTCAGTTTCCACAGAACAAGGCAGCAGGTGGCTGTATGAGCGACATGGTAGTGACTATCAGCACATCTCTGCCAGGCAGATACTGAGAAAATGACTGTTAACCAGCTTACGCTACATTTCCTTGGACGCCATGAATGAGAGATAAAGATCGTTGCATCTGCCATGCACAACGTGCCACACACACACACACACACACACACACACACACACACACACACACACATGCGGGCTGCATCTCTGTCTCTCTCTCCTTGTCTCTCACTTACAAACTTGCACACACAATCACAGTGAGAGTGAGTCACCGCTCCACAGCAGCGCTCTGACCACAGTTGAGTCTTGACATTTTCTCATGCCTCCAATCTATTTACCAAAGTTCAGACAGGAAGGACGCGTCGCTCACTTTTCCTATCATGTCAACCACTTACAGTGATGAAGATCAAAACAAAACAAAAACACACAAACAAATAAATGATTTTTTTTTTTTTTAATGCTGTTTTCCGCTTTGAAGTCAACTTCTGTAACCGAGCAACCACCTGATTTTCCCGTTGACCCTGTGACATTTCTACAGCTTCACAGTTTTCATAAGAATTCAATACATGAGACAAACCTAAAACCTTGTGTTGTTTTTGATCCCCTTTGAGATTTTTCCACAGGAGAACAATGCCTCACTGATACCAGTCTCAACAATGTGGAGAGGACAAGAGACTGGAAGCCAACAGATCTTTATTGTTTAGTGAAACACATTCACATTGTTTCGCTTCCTAGACATTACATCACTGGTCTTGTCACAGGACAAGTTGTGGTTGGTTTATTTATAACGAGCAAAGAGGTGTTTGGCACATTACTATCAGCTACAGTTGACTGACTGAATCTAATTTATCTAATAAACCGAAATACAATAAACTGTGAAGGCAACTCAAAAATGTGTGTGTGCCGTTTCGAGTTAAATTTGATCTTTATATTTTATGAGTTGTTTTTAAAACGAGCGATTATGTTTTGAGTTTTCGTTCATGAGTTGAGTTTGCTCTCACACATGGATGTTGGAGATTTTATGGGGACGTTAAATGTTTCTTGCGTCTCATTATGAAAGACGTCAGTTCACAATATAAAAACCAAATTGCTTTGCATCGGTAGTTTTCATTTTGGTACTTTTGGACTTTTCCCAATGACAGAATGAGTGATTTCATTCATCCATTTGGACCTGTCATCGTTTTCACCGTCTCATTTGATGGCACAAATCCCTCCAAATTTGAGGGAGTGGAAACTTTGAACCATTAAATCTTTTACGAAAACCTTTTAAGCGTGCCGAGTGTTGCATCTGATCCCATAGAAACGAAGGTAAAAAGGTTACTGGTCTCAGACTGTTTGAACACAGGGACGTGAGTGAAGTGATTTATACCCCTGTATTAAGCAGACACTGGGTTATAGACTTCCACCCTGAGCTGGAAAAAGCTGCAGCATGGAGCGAAGTCACTGACTCATAAGAGAGGGTTTGGGATGGATGGATGGATGGATGGATGGAGGGAAGTGGAAGAGGCAGAGGAGTTTGGACCCTGCGTGAACCACCAAATTAAAAAAAAAAAAAAAAAAAAGCAAAAGAAAGATGACATACTGCCTTATTTATCCATATGCTGCAAATTATAGCATCTGTTTACAATTTATTTTATTTACTTTGGTGATGCTTGGCCCGGGTTGATTAACATTTTCTGTAGTGTTTGTTGTCTTCTGGAGCAGGATTTGATTGGCACTCGGTGACGGCTGTTTGAAGTGAGCGTAGCGTCGGCTTTGAAGCTTGGGGGATGAAAGCAAAGCATCCAGATATGACTCGAGGATAATCTAGAAATGAATTTTGGCTGGCTCTGAAGGCGACCGACAGGCGACAAACATGTTACTAGTTGTTGATTAAATGTTACTTGAGATTCAGTGATGCAAGAACATAAAACAGAGATGGAAACTTCTAAATACACATCAGGAAATAAGTTAAATATGTTTGTTTAATGACAACAAGCTGTGGATGTCCGTGGAGGAGTAAAAAAAAAAGAGTTATCTCCTCGCTTTCGTCATGAGACAGCTCCTTTTATTTACAAGCCATGCTGTTAGCAATTGTGACTTTAATTAATGCTATTAATCACTATTTCCCATCATAGACGCCTTTAGCATATGCTGAAAACATTCAGTTCATCAAAACGTTTTCTATTGATATTGCATCATGTGTTCAAAACTGCAGTCCTGCAAGAAAATGAACTAAAGTCAGCCAGTTTGAAGAACGATCTAAAAAGCATCACTTTTAAAAAAGATGCGTCTGTCTGTCTGCTGCAGCTTTAAAAAATAACTGAAGTCAATAAGTTTAGTGACAGGAGAGGTACACTAATCCGTATTTAATATTCAATGTACTTAAAAAAAATACATGTTCAATATAAAGTCCTCCTGGCAAGTGAAAAAATATGTTTGGCTTCGACTTTTTCTCTCGAAGTTAATCTTATAAACTAAATGTTTTGCATGTTAATCCTTTTCCATAAAGAATTGGGTAAATGCAGGGTCTTTGACAAATATTTCTGAGCTGAATATTTTGCTTGCAGTTGAGTCTAGGTAAAATGGAAACACTTGAGTAAAAAACAAACAAACAAACAAACAAAAAAATCAAATATACTTCACAAAATCTTTCAGTATGTGCTCATGTATGTGTGAGGAAAACAACATTATGGAAGATTACATTTTAGTTCATGTTAGATTGTATTAATCTATGAATTTAGTCAAACAGAGAAAAAATGTCTGTTAAATACATTTTGTTAGTGAACAGTGAGAGTTTATCCAGATACACTGAACGATTAAATGTTCTTTTATGGGTTGAGATTTCTTTCTTTCTTGGGATGACTTAACCATTTAAAACCCATTAGGTTATGTGAAAAAAAAGCTGAAACTGGACTGGACTGACGTGATTCTAATGAAAAAGTTGCTGTTTGTTTGTTGAAGCAAAATGCCATTTTGATCTTAATTTCTATGAAGTTTTAAAAGTTGACAAATGAATTGTAACCCGCAAATCGCTGTAAAGAAAAGCTAAAAATTATGTTTAAAATCTTGTTGAAATATTTAATAAATTACACCGTGGCTTACATTAAAATTTGATCCTTAATGCAGACACAGAGGTGAAGTCTGCAGTTAAACCACAGTGCATTCATTTCTCTGAAATACCCAACTTACTGGCAATACTGACTTTTCTCAGATTGTTGCTGACACTGACATCTACTGGATGAAACCTATCACAGCCTCTTTCGGATTCAACCTCGTCACTCTTATCAGATTTCTGTTGTTATCTTTTTCTTTTTTTTTAAACAAGCAGACATACAAACTCAGTTGCTGCAGGATCCTGTGTTAGTTTCTTTGTTTCAGAAAGGATGTTGCAACAGTTTTTAACACTCAAACGTGTTCACAGAACAGATAGATAAACCAGCCGCAGGCAGACTCATAAAGTGGTTGGTGACTGATTGTAATTTCCTGATCAGACATTGCTTAACTTGCTTTTATACCTCTCGACTTTTCTTTTATCAGGCAGGGGAGGTTTTATTAATGAGTGGTTTGAGTTTTTGCTACTACTACTACTACTTCAGGCATTTTGATTGTGGCGTTTATCTGGATTTACTGTGCTATAGTAACATTGAAAAAAAAGAAAAAATATCAGAAGTGAGTATCTATTAAATACAAAGCAAATATAATGAACTCATAAATTATATTTGGGTGAAAGAGGTACAGTTGGAGGTGTCTTATTGTTAGCTTTTTTGCTGGCAGCTGTGCCTGTTGCAAAGGAAGCGCCTTAAGGTTTTGGCAGTGTTCCCTTAACTAAACCACACTGCTGTTTCTGCGAAATCCTGCACACAAAATTAAACAAAACTGCAAAACATTTCATAGATCAGCATTCACAACTGAGCAGGGTAAAACAAGACTACACACACTATGGTTGTGAATATACAACCAGTGTTGTAAAAAGTAAAAAAGTAAAAAATATAAAAAATATTTTTCTGCTACATTATACTTCATTACATTTCAGAGCAAAATATTGTACTTTTTCATGACTTTTACTTAATAAGACATAAATATGATGTCATCTTATAACTTATAAAATAATACTAAGAAAAATAAAATAAAAAGTTTATTAATAATATTGTTGTTATTACTCTATATTTTGTGGCCAACACTTTTGAACTTTTATTTAAGTAAAACTTTTGAATGCAGGACATTTATGTGTATTTCTACACTGTGATATTTCTGCTTTTACCTAAGTACGAGATCTGAGTTCTTCTTCTGTCTCTGTGTATGACTCATGTGCCCCTCAAATCATGTTTATTATATATTCTAATCATTTTTGGCTGAGAATTACAAGCAGAACCAGTGACTTGAACAAATCATATTGTTTTAATGAATGCATTAAACGAGATACACTTATCGTCATGACAAAAAAGCACATCCCAGATAACCTTTGTTAAAATCTTCGTAGCATGATCCACCTCAGTGTCACTTATATAGATTATAATACTGGATTATTATTGCTGCTGCACTGACATGTCAGCAACATCATGTTGTAGCCGGTAGAGGTGAAACTTTTTTTTTTACATATGGTATACAGAATACTTTATATATTGTTGGGTGGTTTAATATGTAATAATAGCATCAGATTTTATAAATGGGGCACCTGTTTTATGTAATATATTACCCTGAAAATCAAAAAGTAAAAAAAACAAACAAACAGTAACTGTAAAGTAGTTGTAATGGAGCACAAAGTACATTTGTCTCAGAAATGTAGAAAGAAATGTAGAAAGCAGCAGGAGACTGAAGAACTTGAGTAAATGTACTTAATTACTTTCCACTACTGAAATTAGATAACAATTTATCATACTATTCTAAATAATGAGATTCCTGATCAAAATGCATGTGGATAATAAAATATGGACATTTAATAGCTATCCTACAGAGGGAATGTACACCAGTGCAAAAGAAGTGAGTAGAAATAGTTGAGAAAGCTTTGCACTAGTCGTAGGCTGTGAATGACTTTCATCATAATATCAGAGGTCATCTATGAGCTCTATGTGAGTTCATCCCCTCGTGTACAGATGTGATGTAACATCACAGCTGCTGAAATGTCTCTTCTGTCCAGGGACAGCTCGTATAGACTGAACCATAGGATGAGGTTCGTAGTGAAGGTGCACAAAGCTGATCTCCAGTCAGCTGATTTTTCAGTGATGC
The DNA here is from genome assembly GCA_028641955.1 of Protonibea diacanthus. Taxonomy (NCBI): domain Eukaryota; kingdom Metazoa; phylum Chordata; class Actinopteri; family Sciaenidae; genus Protonibea; species Protonibea diacanthus. The sequence continues at coordinate 16,863,528 of CM053990.1, forward strand.
CGCAGGAGTTGCATGTTGCCCGGAGCACACTGCGCCTGCGTCGAGGCAATGCGCAGTCGATACCAGAGATAATGCAGCAATGCGAGATAATTCACCGAGTGCCATTTCCGTTTTTGCGGGGCAGGACGAAGGGATATGAAGGCGAATACATTACCTGTTTTCATGATTATTGTTTAACAATAACTTTACTTACTACTAGCTTTTTTTAACGTCTGCCTTTCTTCTGTTAACACAACATGCATTTGTTGTAACAAACATTTTTTTTTTAAATTCGTGTTTTAAACAATGGATTGAAGTAATAGTGAATCCAAATGGTATTGCCAAGTGAAGCAGCAGACCTTTTTCACAACAGGTATTATTATATGACATGAAACAGTAAGGTTAGCGCAGGTGTTTCCAATGACACTAATTAAGGCTGCGTTCCATTTATTGCAACAGAGACTTGCCAGTGAACCAGCATGCACCCTGACTCCGTTTCACCTGAATGACACTGACATTGGTAACACATGATGTGTGTACCCTAATATTTCGTGTCAAAATGGCTGCTGTGAAAAAGTCTGTAGTACTTAATCAAGTAGTAATTAAATATCCTACTTTACCACAGTGTAAAACTACTTTAGTACCAAATGTCTTACCCTCGAGATGTTGAGCTACTTCAGTAAAAGCGCAGAATGATTAGCTGACCAAACGTACTCTTTTACTTCACCCATGTAGTGTCATACAAGAGGAAGGCTACGCTAATTACTCTCCTAGGTTTGTGCGGGAAAAGTGGATACCTTTGTACTTTTGCTTCTCCGCTGCCACTCAGGCTGGGATGCTGAAATAGGGAGTGAACCATCTCGCTGTTTGACTGAATGTTGTCTCTTTGACGATGACAAAACTGCTGTTTCTGCTTACGTGACTTGTAACGTACGTGACGCCGCACCTCCTTCCTCCTCTCTCCTCCCTTTGTGCGGTTGACAAGCCCCTTCTCGATCAGGACCGGGATACACAGAGGTACGTTATGTATCTAATACTGAAATAACAACATAGCCAACGTTTTCTTTGCTCCACAGCTCTGTCACTGCTGTCAGCCAGCAAACTCTGACCACCGGAGCTGTGCGTCACATGAACTGATTTTTAACCGGAGTCGGATGCAGCACGACGTGCAGCAAAGATGCTAGGCCTGCTGGCTCTATAAATGCTGTTAGCTCGATGGCTAATGTCTTGCGGTGCGGTCATTGGACAGTTTAGAGGCCAGGGCTCAGCACTTATTCAGCCAGTTATACATTTATAAAAGCTCCACTAGCCTATGAGTGTACCCTCTTGACGCTTTACGTCCTCTTTGCTTGTTCGCGTGCCATAACTTTACTCACTGGAGTCACTTGCCCGTTGTCCACCTTGATAGTTGGCTAATGCTAATCTGCTAGCTAGCACGCGAGGGCAGGGAGATGCTGCCTTCACTGCCTCCATAAACCTCTTTGTCTGGGTCAAGTGGACACTGTTGTATTCACTCTAAAGAGAGAGACTACACTTGACATCAACTGTGTGGCTGTCTCAGAGATGAATTGGGAATTAGACTACGACTGAGGTGGTGCTGAAGGACAGCGATGGATCCCAAACTTAGCTAGAAGCAAAGTCAAGTGTGGCATTTCATGAATGGTCCTGAACGTGCCATGGGATTGATGCCCTCGCTCTCTTGTAGAGATATATAAAGATATAAACCCTCTTCTGCTCGAAAATTTAAAGTTTTACTCCAAGATATCCCATACATTTAGGTTTGTCCTCGTCCTGCGTCCTCTACAGCCTCTGACATTTCTGCCTGTAGCCATGTGTGAAAGCCATAAAACTACTCCGGCGCAGTGGGGAGTATTGGCTTAGTGGACATACTATTTGTGTATGCGTTAACTGCCACTGCAGCTGGTCCACTTCCTGTCTGAGTGCTTCTTTATGACCACAATGCATGGAAACATAAAGCTGCATGGGATGGCGGGGAGGGGGTTGCTTAATGAGTCAGGGGGGCCTAGAGCTGGACATAGGCCTTACAACATGCCGGGGACTGACGGACATTTGTTGTGTTGGAGCTGGCCTTAATTTGAGGGGGCTGGATTGGTTGGTGCAGAGACACATCTAGGGACCTAAACGTCCATATGGATGCGATGCAATGAATGTGTTAGTCAAATTATAATTGCAGCAAAAAAAAGGTGGAGTGTTGATGAAAGGTGTGGCTGCATATGAACTTGATTAAACAGACTGGGAGGATATAATCTGGCGGTAATGTTGAACTAGCACTGAAGTGAAGATCGGTTCACTCATGTCATTTTAATAGAATCCCTTCACGTGTTGCTTTCATACTTTACGGTATTATTCAGTAAGTTTTTGCCAACAGAACCATTACTCAATGGTTCTGTTGTAATAATTCAATTAATCATATCGGAAGACGTATCGCAATAGTGTAGAATAGTTGCAGTACTTGGTTAATTGAGAAATAGGAAGCCTTAAGTTTGCTCTTCGCCTGGTAACCTGTTCAAATTCCTGCTCTATCTACTGTCAATATGAATATGTATGTTATCAATAGGCCTGCGCAACAAGTGTACCTTGATAGCTGTTGTGCTATTGAAAAATGAAACCTACATCTATTCTAAATGAAGAAATAGACACGTCTTTGCATAACAGGGTGTTCAGGAAAATGAAACACAAAGATGTGCACACATACATGAGAGCAGGCAATCCAGTGGGTTAGCAAAGAGCCTGCTTTGTGCTTCGGTCTGTTGCCCTTATTGTTCTTTCACTTCAGAACATCAGATTTGATTTAGCAAAATGACTGCAGTGTCAGAAATCTTCCTAAAATGTAAAATAGTCTGAAACAGAATGGGAGAATTTAATTTGAATGTATTTAAAATCCTCAAGCTGGAAATTAACATCTAATGCCAAAATGTGACACCCGCATACAAACTGGCCTGTGTACTGACAGGAATGCGAGTTTTAGTGTGTGTATGTGTGCGTATCTGTGCGTGCACATGCAAGTGTTAGAATCAGTGTCTTCCTGTGTGTAGCTCATGTAAGCCAATAACTTCATCAGATTTGTACTTTTCCTATCTATCAGTGAGTGACCTCCAGTTACTCCTGCCTCTCGCTCTCTCAGCAGCGCTGCTGCTGCTGCTCGCTCACCAAGCACATCACATCTGATCAGTCAGTCCTCTGCCACACTGTGGGTACTGTGTCTTTCCCTCTGCTCTGTTCCTGGCCTCTTGCTGTCCTAAAGCTGTAACACAGGGGGAGGACAGCAGGGATGTTATTTTTAAGCGAGACCGTTGTTCTGCTTTGTTTTCTGTCTGGTTCTTAGTCACAGCCTTGCTCGTGCTTTCTTTGCAGATCATGGCTGTACCTCCCACCTACGTTGACCTTGGAAAGTCTGCCAAGGATGTTTTCACCAAGGGATACGGTAAGCACCAAACAGCCAACCTTAATCACTCATCTCATCAACATTTACAGCAGTATCATATAAAGGAAAGGTGTTTGTGTTTATTACTCCCTAATATTGGGCAGGCTCTAGTAAGTGAGGTAGCATTTGTTTGTAGCTTTATTTACACATCATTCTGTATAGAATTTATTTCATACCTTCCACCATTGGTAGAAATATTTAATGGTTTACCACTCTATATGCTAGAACATCTTCCTTTCTTGCAAGATTCAGTGCAACACTTCCTCTCCCTGTCCCTGCATGGAACGCACTGTTCACTGAAATGTCAAACGAAAGTAAATATTCAAAACCAGTTTGTGTACTGTATAGCGTACTGCTAGCTCACCACGTATTGAGTAGTCCAGAGCCTGCATTGATAGTGTATGTCCTTGGGGTGTGTTTTGTGTATACACACAGCTGTGTTCAAGGGTTACTGAATGATGTCCGCCTAATATCAAGGGAATTCCTGCTTGTTGCAGCAGACTGATTCATATGTTCCATGAAGAGCGAATCACTGCAAATCACTATCAGTTTTACTGCTGCCTTAGTTGGCGTGTCATGTGACACATTTGGAGTTCGTCACCTTCAAAGAAAAACCTAAAAATTTAGAGAAGTTGTGGAGGTGGTGACCGTTTCCTGGGGTGGGAACTGCAGATTTGGATGAAGATGGAGAGTAAACGTGGGGATCTCTGGGTCACATGTAGTGTACTTTGGTGAATCAATTGATGGCTGTAATGCTGGTTAGGGCAGGAATGGGGCTTTAGGCTGGAGCCAGGATGTATTTAACCAACCTTCAAGCTATTATTTAGAACTGTCAACACTACATGGTCATCAATCAATCAATCAATTAATGCACACATTCAGTTAGTGGTGTATGCATGACTAATCAATAACTCTTTTTAAAAAATCAATTATTTATTCTAAATGTCCGTATATTAATGGAGTTAGTATAGAAGAACATTTTGCATGTTAGGACTAGTCCTGTCCGCTGCTTGGCCTGTTCCATATTTCAGAATGGTTGTTATAAGTTGCTGTTGCTGATTTGCTCATTGTGATCTTTAATGTTGTCTGTTTCAGGCTTTGGGCTCATCAAGTTGGACTTGAAAACGAAGTCTGAGAATGGACTGGTAAGTCGTTTGCAGTTGAGTGTATCAGATCTGCCGCTCCAGACTGCGGCCGTCCTATCGTAGCTTAAGAGGCTCCGGACTGATAATGAAGTGGCTGTTTATCTGATCTCCTAAACGCTGCCTGGACACCTTAGACTCCGCTGTTTGACTGAAACGACTTTTAAATGGATCTTGAGAAGATGCTGTGTTAAAACAGTGTTAAAAATGTATAATGTTTTAGTTTACTTTAGCTTTTAATCAAATTGGGTTTTTTACCTTTAAAGTCAGTGTAGCATCAATATGTAGCATGGTAATGTATCTGGCTAGTTTGACCTGTCTGTACAACTCTGACACCAATTCGATCATCTACAGGAGTTCACCAGCACAGGCTCTGCCAACACTGAGACCAGCAAGGTCTCTGGATCCCTGGAGACCAAGTACAAATGGGCGGAGCATGGACTGACCTTCACAGAAAAGTGGAACACTGACAACACCCTTGGGACTGAGATTACCCTTGAAGATCAGGTTAGTGATGGTGAAATCTAAAATGTCTATAAAAAAATGTTATTTGGGTTACTGTTTGCAGTAACGTGTAGTCCATGCCACTCAAGTAGTGACTGGCACTAGTTTGATCTGAACAAGTTGCTCACACTTCTGTGAAAGTTGATCATCCTTTCTGTATCTCACTTACCTTTTCCACAGTTGGCTAAGGGGCTGAAGCTGACGTTCGATTCCTCCTTCTCGCCAAACACTGGGTAAGAACAGCTCTTTTATGTCTTACTGCAGCTTAAGTCAGCAGTTTATCTGAAAGCTTTCTGTTGATGTCTGCTGGTTTCACATGCGGGAAAGTCACAGACAGAGGCTGATTTGTAAAAACAAAAGATGCTACCCATGCTGGCCATTCAAAAAATAATAAATAATAATTTAGTGCGCTCTAGCTAAAAGATAAAACTATGATATACACAAACAATATTTAGCGTGTGCCTAAGTTGCAGTCTGTAGCTCTGATAATCCTCACCTCTTTTTAACATCTTTGTCACATTAGTGTGATGCAATGTTTCTAGCTCTGTGACTCGTCGGCTTCTGACATTTAAAAGCTGTTCTCTCTCCTCAACACCCTGCCAGCAAGAAGAGCGGAAAGATCAAGACAGGCTACAAGTGTGACCACATCAACATTGGCTGTGATGTCAACTACGATATCAACGGTACAGCCATTCATGGCGCAGCAGTGGTGGGCTACGAGGGCTGGCTGGCCGGCTACCAGATGACCTTTGAGGCTGGCAGGAACAGGATCACCCAGAGCAACTTTGCAGTCGGGTTCAAGACCGACGAGTTCCAGCTCCATACAAATGTGTAAGAATACACAAAGCTGCAGGTGGTCATGATTAGTATGCTAGCGTGTGTCATTTCATTGTATCACACACTCATGTTGGTTCCCCTCTGCTGTGAATTTGCTGCAGTTCACGCGCATTTAAATTTAAGGTAGCTAAGAGAGTGAATGTATACTGCCTTGATGCTTGAAGTATTAGTGAAAGCAGCATTAAAATGTATGCATGTTTCATCATTGTGATACTATGCCCAGACGACTGGCCTCGACTAGACAGAAGTCTGTTTTCTTGTCCTTGTGGCTGACAAACTGGTTGCCCATTTGGCTATCTGCCGGGCATCCAGGTGCCTGGCAGTTATTTTTACACCCGGGTGATGGGATTTGCGATATTGCAAGTGAGGTGGAGTGAGTGGTTGGCAGGGGTAAAGATCCTCAGTGAAAAGGCAAAGTGAGGTAGTGTCGGGCAGTGAGAAAGAGAGGGGGAGGGGCAGGGCACAGTGTTTAGTCTTGTTCCTGCTGTGCCCCTGGCCAAGCCTGTCTGTGTCAGTCTACTGTTAAAGTGGTTATGTGAGGTCAGATGAAGTGTAATGTAGGCTTTACATTAGTGACTGTGCACCCATCTGAGGAGCTCTTTAATACACACACAAAACCTTAATTTATCTCTTTGAGGAGACCGTTTTCACATTGTATGAACATCTGTTTATAATGCAATCTCCTGTTTTTCCTCAGAAATGATGGCACTGAGTTTGGTGGCTCTATCTACCAGAAGGTGAATGACCAGCTGGAGACAGCTGTCAACTTGGCCTGGACTGCAGGAAACAGCAACACTCGCTTTGGCATCGCTGCCAAGTATCAGATTGATTCTGATGCATCCTTCTCTGTGAGTGTAGTACCTGTTAGGAATTCCCACTTCCTCTTCACAAGGAATTCATAGGCCTCTAAAACTGGCATGACTCAGGCAATGCACGCTTTACATGGACATTCTGGATGTCTACTTTATGAACTGAGATGTACCACAACTAGTTGTGATGATGCTCCATTCAGATCTAGGTCACAATCTTTGCTGCATGTCCTGGCTAGCTGACATACTTTAAAGAATGGATGCCAATGTGAATACATCACGATCAACCTCATCTGAGTCAAAATGGCCAGTGAGAGCAGACTGACTGCTACAGAACGGCCCCGGCTGACTTAGTCCTTAAATGCTGCAGAGACAGCTATTAGTAACATGTTGACTACGAGGCCGACGTGCCATTCTGAAGTGAAAAAAGTGAAAGTGTTTCAGAAGTGGTACTTTTGAGTCACAGTATCAGTTTCAGAATTCGGTATGAATCACAGTTTAGATTTTGTTAACATATTTCTTGGAAATATTAAATTACCCAGCATTGGCATGATAAATGTATCTGTTGGTAATATGTGTTGTTCTCTGTATGATTTTTTTTTTTTTTTTAATCTGTGGTTCCCACACAGGCCAAGGTGAACAACTCCAGCCTTGTGGGCCTGGGCTACACTCAGACTCTGAAGCCAGGTGAGTGCAGTCTGGCTATAACTTGGGTGGTGTCCGAAACATTACCCATGTTTACAAACTAGAATATTTTACTCAAGTACAGATTTCCTCGAGAGTTTTTGAGGCATTTCTTTGTTATAGTGACATCAAACTTCATAGAATGTCTGCTACTACGCATATCATTCTAACGATGATATCCAACTGAAAATATAACAGTTATTAGAAGAGGTGTGAAATGTAATTTACATACAACAACCACAATTTCGTATAGAAAGATACAAGGGTACAAGGTTAAATGCTGGTGTGAAACTGTTCTGATCAAGTATAGAAGTTGGATCTTCAGTATCGTAGTCAAAATACTGTTTCGGACTGTTTTAAAGATTACGTAGCAAAAGTTATACATGGATTCATATACATTTCCTTGGCTGGCTCATCCTGATGCGTTTCATGTGATGTGTTCCTGCAGGCATCAAGCTGACGCTCTCTGCTCTCCTCGATGGCAAGAACATTAACGCTGGTGGCCACAAACTTGGTCTCGGCCTCGAGTTCCAGGCATAGGAGGATGGGGCAGATGCCTATACAGACCCCCCTGCGCACACACACACACACACACATTCCCCATCAAAAAAAAAATGTAAAAAAATTAAAAAATGCAAATCCTATTGATTAGCCTAGCCCTCACAAAACCCCTGTTTCCCCCTAGACCTTGCTACAGACAGCATAAAGTTCAAATCGTTCTTGCGACGATCTACTACTTTTAAAGGACCATTTTAAGGGAACATTATATTTTGCAAACAAGGAGCCAAGTTACGGAACAAAACTACACTCGTTTAACACAAAGTTGTCTTGAATTGTGTAGCTTGCAAGGGAAAGGTAGCCTTGGGTACAATCATGTTGGACTCACTCGTGGTCATTTTATTACATTCATAAATACTGCTTTAATTTGTGTCTCTCTGCTTTCCAATGCAGATAAAGGGAAAATCTAAACTAGGTTCAACTAAGTCAGCATACAGTTGAGTATTTTCACCACCAGATGGTGCTGTTGCATAGCACCATTAAGCACTCCTTGCTCAAAAGTCATAATGGTCAAATATAATGGTTTTATTTTCACACTTCTGCACTGGTGAGCTCTGGTGTCTGTCTTGATTATATAATACGATGGGAAGGGTTAGCTGTCCCTGATGTTGTTGAAGCAGTTGTCAGTAGCTTTCAGAGACACTACACCCCAATGTGTACATTCTGTGTTTTCGTCTCACTTGTTTGTGTCTGTGCATTTGGTGTTAAACGTGTTTTGTTACATATAGCAAAAAAGAATATTATTTTATTGACAGTCTTGCATAGTTTAATACACCTGTGAAGTCTTATGAAGGCAATGACATGTCAATTATTCCTGGTTGAGCAAACGAAAGGAAACCTATCATGCACACAGTTAAAATTCTCTGGATAAGAGTCTCAGTACTTGTTTGAAGGAGGATAAAAAGAATAAATACAGTGGAGAGGAAATGGTAGTCTTCCACAACTGGTTACGGGAATAATGCTTAGTGTACTTGACAGTATTGTCATTCCCTGAATTAAATAAAGAACATCTTGAACCAGTTTCTGATTGTATTTGTTCTGCTGCATTTTGTTACATATTGATCTGACTCTTGTGATGATAAACCTATGTTTATTTTAAAAAGTTGTGAAAACACTGTTGTTAAAATTTTGAAAGATAAGATACATCTTTTGAGATGCCAAGGTGATGTCTCTAAATTAGTCCAAAACATTCCAAAACCCAAAGATTTACAATGACATGAAATAAAGAAGAACAGATCTTCACATTTTTGCTTTCAAATGACCAAAATGGTTAGTCAGTTGGATGAGAGGAAAGCTTACAGTGATCTAAGAACCTGTGTTCTAAATATCCATCATCATAGCGGTGCAAGGTATAAGTCTACTCTTGACTCCCCTTAACCAAAACCTAACATAACTTAGCCTCTTTAAAACATACCTATTGTTATATCATAATATTTTGTGACCTATGTAGATTTTAAATAATTTACGTAGGATCTAGTGCTATCTAGCAGTTTAGTTGCTGATTGCAATCACCTCGCCTCATCCACTCTTTCCTTACATAAAGGAGAAACTTTGGAGGCCATAAAACACACAAAAAACTCAAAGGGCCTGGAGACAGCGTTAAGTTTGTCCATTCTGGGCTACTGTGATCATGGCAGACTCCATGGAAAAGGACCCGCACTGATTATAGATATAAAACGTTTATTCTAAAGTAACAAAAACATAACGATTTTTATTTTCAGGTGATTTGACACTAATGAAAATAGTTATGAATATGATTTTATGTATTTCTCCACTAATAAGTTTTGACTAGCTCATAAATAAGTATAGCAGATCTTTAGAGGGTGACTCAAGTTGTAGAAGAAACTACAACACAATGACTCACCCCATGCGCGGTCACATGTTATGATTGACTCACACACACACACACACACACACACAGAGACAGTGTTGTAGCCAAGCTAAACCACGCCTCTCCAGTTATTCACGCATCAACATGGCGACGTGCAGGACGATGGGGCGAAGCAGGAGAAATATTTGCGCTCTTTCTCTGGTTATTTTCCTCCAGCTGTTGGCCAGCAGCTGCCTGTCAGCTCCACTTAGCAACACGACGGCAGGTAGGTTGTAGTCATGTGAAGTATCTGAGATAATGACTGTTTTTCAACCAGCGGCACTGCTAGTTAGCCTGGTAGCTAACGTTATTGTAGCTAGCTGGGTAGTACGTCATGCTAGCCTCCACGGTGTCAGGTGAGAGAGAGAGACGGCCACAGGCTGTCTGTACACACACGGAAAAGTCACGAAACGCTATTTTCTTACTCAGTTCCTTTACGAAAATCCTACACTGCAGTTCGACAAAGTAATCTGCTGAATATGAGGAGTTTTGAGTTTTTAAACGTGGGTGCTCTGCGGCCGTCTTGTTTTGAAACGTATCCGGGGCGTATCCGGGGGTTGTCAAATAAAACAAAGTTGAACCCGTCTAACTTAAATAACTTGCTGTTCGTCCGTTCATTAAAGTACTACATTTGCCTCAAGTTTCCTCAGTTGGCCTTGTTTTAAGCAGCTAACTCCATTAAGTCGACATATTCGTTAAATTCACAACAGGCATTTCAAGAGTAGGAACAGGAAGTCATATATTTGTAATCAAACTTAAGGCTCGACAAGCTTACAGTCATTGAAAACCTATATTTAACTCGTTAACTTAAACGTTTGTTATATGATAACCCCAGTGGAAATGCCATTGTAGTTAAGGGCCTACTTTGTGATGCCCTGTGGGGACTCTAAAGCAGCAATGATTTGTGGTGGTCAGATGAAGTGACTCGGTCCAGATGTCCTTTGTCATATATCTGAGCTGTTAATTCACCCCCTGTCAGTCCTCACCACTCATTACAGACACCGCTTTTGAAGTGTACCATCAAGGAACCTGGACCACAGGAAAGGCTCCCAAGGCTCTCAATGACAGACTTTGTCTTGCATAAATGGACTTTGACTTTGTCAGTTGGCCTGAATCTGTTGAGACGAGGTCTGTGGTGTTGATTGCCTGACCTGTTTACTATGCTTTTCAAACAAATTCTGAAGTCTCTGACTTTGTTTCTTCATAATGTATGCACACCGTACATGCATTATTGTGACAAAGATGGACTGCTACAGCAAGAGGATGTGAAGACACAGGCGCAAAATGTTTCTCTAGAAGTTATTTCCATGAAATATTCACGCAGAAAGATCCATGCCTATTAAGATGTGTCACGCGAGCCTTGTGATCTGACATTAGTGACGGCGCTCTTCCCTACAACATCACATCAGTGTCTGAATGCAACAATTACTGCCTTTCGTCTTCTTTTGAAGCATTTAAGTGACTCAAACTCTCATTTTTAGCATTGCTTCATATCGTTCGTGTGCAGGTTGTGTTACGTCACTGGAAAGCGTGGGAGGGAACTAAAAAAATAGGTGGGGATGACCTTTACATCGGCCGCTAAGCTGCTAAATATATTTATCTTGAAAAACAAACCGCAAAATGACAAGCTGTGTAGTTGATGGGTGGAGGCATATCCGGCATTAGTTAGACAATGTGCCATTCAAGGAAATCAATATTAAAACATTTGTCCAGTGTGAACCAGCTGCTAAGCCTTAAAGGCCGAATATTCCTACACGCTGTTTCACGCAGCAAAGCCTGCAACCGTTGCTGCCACAAAGATCTCCTGTTCAGTGATTATTTATGCTGGCCATGGCTCATGTGTATGAATAGTCCCTTTCTTCTCTTGGGGATGTCTTACTCCCTGCTTCAAGTCCCTAGTGTTCTCCTCCCGTCCCTTCCTGAGCAACGCCTCGAAGTCCCGCAGGATGAAATAATGTTGACGCTTGTGAGTTCAACAGTGTCACTAATTCAGGAACGCTGGCCAGATGCAGGAGAGAGCTCTCGTTTCAAGACACAGTCGGGAATCGCTGTAGAGGTTCTTGAGAGTTAATATTTTTAAAATAGAAATCAGCCACACGGGGATGCATATTCAAATCTGTCAGTCAAAATATCTGTCAGTCTGACTGAGAGTAATGAAGTGTGTTCAATCCAGCGGATTTCAATAGAAAGTGAGATAGCTGGCTGACAAATTGTTGTCTCACAATACAATATATCATTGTTAGCAGTGGTTGTTAGAGGATTAGGGCAAGCCGTAAGGAAATGCGTGTTGTTACACCATCACATGAACAAGCTGCTATTAGATACAGATGTCCACATTGCAGCTTTTCTGTGGCAGCTGGAGGGTTAACTGCCTTGCCCGAGGGTATTTTTAGATGGCAGTTGGAGAAGGAGGGCAAGCTAATTTTCCAGTCATAGCTGCTGATGTGATCACACAGAGTGGTTACATGACAGCAAAAGTAGAAATTTCAGTCAGCTATAAGTGAATGAATTTAGATGAAAGTGTTGCTCCTGAAATTATTTGAAACAAAATTTAGATTGAATTTGGACATTTTCAAGTTACCTTAGTTTGTAATCTTGTATATTGTTATTGTATATAATGTCTTACGTTGTTTTTCCCTCTTAATTGACATTGCCAGTCAAAGAACAGGAGGGAAACACATCTCAGAGTCTTCCTCTGACCACTGTAGACAAGCAAATGGAAAACACAGAGCCTTTGTCACCTGGTCAGACTCCATCTTTACCAGATTCCAGCAACCCTGCATCACCCGCCGGCAGTGACTTCACAGCACCAAAAGAAAAGGAGGTTCCTAAAGAAAACCACACAACATCCACTCAACCAAAAGCATCCACAGAGGATGCTAAAGTCACCGTCTTCGATTCCTCTGATCCACAGCCAGCATCTATCAGTGATGGGAACACAATGCCCGATGTGGATGAAAACACAACAGGCAAAGTTGAGACAACAGGTGAACCGGTGGCTTCTGAATCCATTCCAGCCTCTACTCCAGAAGCTCCCTCAACTCCACTCAAAACAACTGGCTCAGACAAACCTGTTATAGTGGATGCAGAAACAGCCGTCTCTGACTCCAAGCCCTCCAACGCACTGAACCCGTCCACAGTACAGGATACTGACCCAGACCTGCTGCAGACCTCTGACAAAGAACCAACAGTTAATTACCCAGATGTCAATGAAGAGGACGACGACGATGACGGTATGTACGACACCACCGATGACGGTGACACCCTGGAGCCCAGGTATACAAGCATTGAAGAGGACAAAGACGAGACTGTGAACAGGCTTGCGCAGCCAGAGGAAATGGAGGTGACCCATTACAAAGGAGGAGACGTCTACAGCACGGAGGACGAGGACTCCCACTTCTTCTTTCATCTGATCATCCTGGCCTTCCTGGTGGCAATCGTTTACATCACCTATCACAACAAGAGGAAGGTGAGTGTTGACATGACGACAGCTGGGCAGCTGCTCAGGATGTAGAGGCCCCCGAGATGATGATGATGATGATGATCTTGTTTGCACGAGACTGATATTACCTCAGCAGTAATGGACTGGTTGCACAGCAGACATTTTGACTTGTCATAGTCTGAAGCAGGTGTTTTACTCTTAGCTGCACTCCACTTCAGGGCGGTGCTGCTATTATATGTTCTGTCCCTGTCACCAGGACATGTTATGGAAGTTCCTGTTATTAAGTTCACCCACGTTTTTCCGGCTTTGACGGGTTGTTCGCTGTACAGCCAGTTCATTTGTGACAGTTGTGTAGTCAGCATGTGATTGCAGTCTCCAGTGATTTGTTTTTCTTAATTCTTTATATTGCTTATATATAAATATATAATATATATTATTATATAGGTAATATTGTACAAAAAAATGTTTGAAACTATTAATCCGCTAATTGATTAACAGAAAATTAGCCATCAACATTTTTTATCTTCTTGTTTATAGCTAAATTAGGAATATCCTGATTTGATAATCTGAGATTTGGGACCTTGCACCAGCATTGTGCATAGCATTCAATTTTGGGACTGTGCTGACCCATTTAGAGCATTTTCTCAACACCACAACCTCACAAAATAAAGGAAATGCTTCAGAAGCTTCAAACTATTCACAGTGTGTATTTTTGAATATATATATTATTAATCATATGTAGCACATGGTACATGCACAGTATTTGGTAAAGATGACATGTATGCTTTCTCTGTCAAATCTGGGGAGCATGGTATATTTTATGATATTCTGGCATGGCATAAATTTGGGTCCAATTATATAGTCTTTGAGCTTTTCTGCCAGCCTGTCAACCAAGAAATACTTTTACTTGATCAGCACTTGTACATCTATCAGATTAATTCCATTTCCGTCTGCATTTTCTTCTTCATCTTGTCAGATCTTCCTCTTGGCTCAGAGCCGACGCTGGAAAGACGGTCTGTGTTCGCGCAACACCGTCGAGTATCACCGCCTGGACCATAACGTCAACGAGGCCATGCCGTCCCTCAAGATGACCCGAGACTACATCTTTTGAGTCACGTTCAGGAGAACAATATGTCCAGACCTGCACAGAGCCAGTTGGCCTCCCTGCCTGGCCAGTCGCATTGTTGAGACGCTGTGCTTTGTCATGGAGCTTGATCAATGCTTTCTTCTGCTTTACAGGCCCAGCTGTAGAGCAGGGAGTCTTATTATGTCTTTCGGATAGAATCATGTTTGTTCATGACTTTTCGGTTGTCTGCATAGAGAGAGATTTACTGTTTCCTTTATTCTTATGTTATGTTATTTGAATGTTATTTGTATTATTTTTCTAAATTAATAACTTCTTGGGATTTAATATTTTGATTTAGGGGTCTTTATATCTGTCCATTTTGGAGTGTTTCAGCCTTATGGTTCTTCTATTTTTTTATTTTTTTTGCCTCTTGCCTACAGTCTTTATATGTTTAATCTTCACTTTAAGAATAGGAAGAATTACATGTTAATATAATGCTTAATTCTAACATTATTTTTCTCTCAGCAGCTAGCCAAGATATACATTGACACACAAAGCGTTTGCTTTTCAAAGTACCTGTTGTGTCATGCATACTTTATATTGTAAAGGTGTGAGTATGCAAACAAGCAGCAATCTAGGAGAAGCTGATTCATATATATGCAGTCATTTCAAAAACTATCGCTCCTGTTGAAATAGTCTTTTTGTCATAGGTCTGACTGTAAGTAGGGTAATATACATT
Organism: Protonibea diacanthus; assembly: GCA_028641955.1. Classification (NCBI taxonomy): domain Eukaryota; kingdom Metazoa; phylum Chordata; class Actinopteri; family Sciaenidae; genus Protonibea; species Protonibea diacanthus. The sequence goes on from CM053990.1 coordinate 16,878,603, forward strand.
GGGAAAAATAATTTAAATATATATATGAAGTTGAAATACTCATTAGTGTTTCATATAAAATTAATCAGACCATTTTTTTATCCAACGAAAAACAACTTTTCACAGATATTTGAAAATACATTTTTTTTGTCAACTGTTTTCATCTTCTCTGTTTCCTCTGACCCCTTTTCATTGTACATGATGTAAGGGATGTAAAATCCCTTTTACATGTTTGGAAAATGAAGCTGCACATGAAGCATTAAGTCAGGAAGGTGACTCCAGCTGGAGGGATCTGGTCATGTTCTTAAGCCATTTATATGAAGGCAGATACTGTTCAGGTTAGAATGTACAAATAATGTATGGGAGAAGATTTTATTGCCAGACTTTGTCTTTGTTCATCACTTTGTATTTGTCTAATACGGTACTTCTCGTACTTCTACTACCCAGATTTTGCTATGCAGAAATCCTGGGACTGGCCCTCTTTGTTTTATGACTTCGGTGAAGTCTCTATCAATCATTTATGGTCTTCATTGTACCGGCTGTGTTTTCTTATGCTCACACAGAACTTTAAATTTCTAAGTTACTAACTATCAGAGTATAGTTTGTTTGCATGCTCTGCATGGCCTGATGTTCACATGAGAACCCAAAAAAACAAAAGTGGACCACTTCTTTTTTTTTTTTTTCCCCCGCTCCAACTCATGACTCTTGACTATTGATCACAGTCGCGTGTTGTTTTTCTGTCTGTTTTTCTGCCGTCTCATGCCTTCAATTGAAATGCCATAACTGCCACACGAATCAACACACTCGTTATCAATCTCTCGTCACCTTCAGTCAGTTGTTTCCAGCTGTCTCGTCTGTACACAAGGTACACAGTGGGTAGATAGATAATGCGATTTGCACTGTGCTGTTCAGTCATGCTAGCTAGAATATATATAGAGTGGGGAGGGGGTGTCGTGTGTGTTGAGGTGATGGATCAACACTGCTCTTGCAATCAACAGTAGAAACAGTGCAATCTCTTTTTGTCAATAAAGCACAAATTGTGTACAGACTCCTTCCTGTGTCTTTCATTTTTGTGATTGATGCTTTCATGTTTGACCTGCCTAGGTGATAAATCTGTGATTTGCTTTGTCAGATTCAGAAAGTGTTCTTTATAGAGCTCTGTGGTACAGAGCCTTGCGTTATCTAGCTCTTCTTGCAGTAAATGTCCAGCCTTACTGTGTTGGCATGGCTGTAAGTCCGGGCACTTTGATCTCCTTTGATCGTAATAGGCTCAAAGGTTTAAATCTCTTCACGATGACAGCCACATACTGAGCTGAAAATGTGTGGTTAAAAGCCTTTTATATTTATACGGCTAAAAATTGAAGAAGATGACAGACAAATCTATGTTAAGCAAAAGCTGATGTGTACTTTCTCTGCAAAACGCTATATTTTCTACATCAGTTGGAATTTTTAAATGCAAAATGTGTAGCTTCACCACAAGGAGGCAGCATGCACACACAAATAACTGATCAGATAAACCCGTGGGCTTCAGTTGTGAGATTTTGTGCTGTGTCCTTTAACGAACTGAGTGATTGTGTACTGTTACCACATACTGTGTAGGATACAAAACAGTGAGCATGTATGAGTGTGTGTAATTGACTCCACATTGAAACGTTGCCCAGGCAAATAAAAATGTCATTTTGCAATTAGTTTTCCACTGTTTTTCCTCTCGGCTGTGGCACAAAAAAACATATCAGCATATCAAAGAGAAATCTCAGTTGAAAAGCTTTCAGTTTTTCTAATGATGGTGGGAACCACATGTGCCACGCTTATCTCGATTGTCTCAGTAACACCAAAGAGAGAAATCCTGAGCCTCCTGTGTGTCTCATATTCAAAAATGTTGATGATTTTCAGGACAGCGAAAGGATTGAAAAGCTTAACAGCACATCTGTCTTTTAAAGTTGGTGAGAGTGTGACAGGACAGATGGAAGCAGGCATACCAAGTTGGATACGCATATCTTTGACCGTCTAGTTTTGATTAATAGCTGCCGCAGTCTGTTCCTGCAGCAGAATTAGTGCTACACGCCCACACTGAAGCTTATTACCTGGTCGGAGACCAACAAATCTCCCTTAAATCAGTCAAGTATACTTTAAACTCCAGCACAAGACAAACAAGTTACAGTATTGACGCCTACAGCTAGCAGTGGTTCTGCCAAAGCACAGATTAGCCCATATTTAGAGATGAAACTATTCAAAAGTGAGTAAAACATTAAAAGGTGTTTCTCATGGAAATGTTTCCTACAGAGCTTCTTTCGGCAGTGATACAGAACAGAAAAATAAAGCTTCTCACTCTTCAACCTCATTAATAATCTTTGATTCGTGCAGCAAAATCAAACTCCAGATGAAAGCTGCATAAATCAGACCTCTCTAATAGTCTTAATTTGCCATGACAATGTAAATTACGCTTGGATTAGCTATTAAGCACACAATGATTACACGGTGACCTTTTTAAAAAAAATGGCACCTCTGTTTCTTTAGATTAGACAGAAAGGTGCGTGAAAGATCACAGGTTTGAGGTTTGAGTCAAAAAAATCCTTTTTTCAAGACACTGTACTCCGACCTACTTATTCATCAAAAGCCACGGTGCATAAAAGCATCTGCCAGGTGCCCAAAATGTAAAACCTGTAGATGAAAAAGGAAGAAGTGATGCTGCTGGGTGCATGTCATCAGCAGATAAGATAACCAGGCTTTGTGGATATTTGTACAAAGTTATGCCAGGCGAAGCTATCTGAGAGACGGTGGCGAATGAAATCTACCAGCCGGAAAAACTCACAACTACTTTTAATCACTGAGGTGTGAAGAACGTGACAATGGTTATCCAGAAGCTTTTGAAAAGGATTTTCTAACTTTCATAACAAAGACCAACATCCTTCAGTTGAGGTTCCTTACATATGAAGGGCAAATTCACTTTAGAGCCTGATCAGCCTGAATTTTTATGACTTTCGCTTACAAAATAGCTCCATCTTTATACAAACAGACGTCAGTCTGTATTATAAATGGATATTCTTTGATGAACTTTGAAAGTATGTACCAGGTGTGTATCAGCTAACACACAAATGACTAAAAATGCTCTGTCGACAGACCTCATGGAATTTCTCATTTATTCTAAGTGAATAAAATGATGATTATTTGTCAGTTCTCACATCTTTGCTTGAGTTGCCGTCACACCAAAACAGATCAGCACAGATATTTGGCCTATACTCACACTATGATAAATATACTATATCAGTGTTTCTCAGACATTTAAACACAACAAACCACCTCAGAAAATATCATGCTGGGTATGCCAACAATGTGACCCTGATGAGGATTAGCAGTTATTAGCAGAGAGGTGTTATCGACTGTAAAAAAGAAAACATCACAGATTTCTGTTTGTGCCTGTAAAATGTATTATTGCATTATTATTGTATTGTTTTTTTTCTCTCATGTTGAAGAGATAACTATATATTCAATACTGCTGCAAATCATCTTAAACAAATTGGAGCTACAAACCCCCCAATCTTTGCTTGTACCTGGCTTTTCTATGACAGTAATGCAGGTAGATACAAGATGCAGTCAAGTAATGACATCTCCAAACAATTCCTAACTGTGAGAATGGCTTAAAATAAATAGCGGAAAGACAGATGACTAACTTTCTCCCATAGTAGCCAGGAAAGAAATAACAGCAGCAACCTAAAGCACTCAGCTTTATGGGAGTAATTCACACAGCTGGAATAGGTCTCTGACCAATCAGATCGCTTGTGTGAAACTACCCATCAAGGACAATTATGACACATATTGATTAACTTGGCCTCTCTGCAATAATTTCTGTATTTTCAGCATCTGCTGGATTAGGTCGGCCCGTCTTTTTATAACCCCATTCCAGCAGGTATCCGGTTTTCCCAGAGACGTCAATATATTGAGCGTCAGGAGACCTGGCGGTATAGCAGATAAAACAGTTGGGTTAAGGCCAGAGCTTATCAAAGCTCTTGCTGTAGTGATCTGATCATGTGGTCTGGCCTATTAGCCACCTCCTCAATGGGAGAGGTCAATGGGAAGATTCACGCTGTGGAGTGCGGCTCGAGGCTTTCCGCAGCATCGGACTTCATCATCAACCCCCTGCTCTCTATATACTGTGTGTGTGTGTGTGTATCTGGTGTGCAAGATACTGTTTTATACAGGGGGATGGAAAAAGGTCAGCCAAAGTATGGGACAGTGCAATTATGTCAATGCAGCAACTGGACATCCATAAAAAAAGTTTATTGTATCTGGTCTTGCACAGGATATTGTGCACGCCTTTACAGCAACACTTCATGTGTTATATGTGAAAACGGCTTATAACTTATATGGTACAAATGGGAAGAAATGTAATGTTGTTTATGAGGACTCTGGGAAATTATTTTTAGGGAAGAAGAGTAAATGAGTATCTATCTTTCCTCATCGGCTTCCATCAAGATGCCCTTGACCCCCAGCTGATTCAATTTAGCCAGTCAGCAGCCGCTGTGGTTAAAGTCTACAGCGACCAGCTGTGAATGTGTGCGTGTGTTTGTGGGTGTGTGTGTGTGTGTGTGTGTGTGTGTGTGTGTGTGTGTGTGTGTGTGTGTTTGAGGAGGTTTTGCAAAACACAATTTCTTCCCAACCCTGGACTGATTACTGCAAAAAAAAGAAAAGAAAAGAAAAGAAAAAAGAAGATGTAAATAAAAAACAGAATAGAATAAATGAATGTTTTTTTCATTAAAATACAGTTGACTAAATGTTCCACAGTGATCTGTAAATTGCAACAGAAGGCACATGTAACGACGGCAGAATGACTGAATATGGAAAAAAAATGAGACGGCACTTTAATAGATCTCAGGCTGAACATCAAAACATTTGTAAATGTATCGTTCATTAACTGTGAATGTTTTCTTTACACTAAAAGAAATGGAACAATTTGGAGATGTTGCTGTTTGTAGGTTATCAGGGCAGTGGTTTTACTGGTCTAGCCTACTTGAGATCAAATTGGGCCGTATGTAGACACGAACCTCTGGTGTAGGCTATGTGCTTTAGCACAACATCATCTTCACATAAGACCCTGGACGAAGCAAAGCAATCATGAAGGATCAGTGCTTGCAGTAATGAAAGACTGATGTGTTTGAGCCACACGGGTCTCAAACGTGTTTCATAATAAGGTTGCTCTCGTACTACAAGTGTTGCTGAGGGTTTGCAATATCCTGTGTTATAGCACCCTGTGCAAAGTGTTACCTGTGTAAATATAGGCGACTGTTACAGTATTCATATAGTGGTGAGGTAGGTTGTTGTCAGAAGAATTCAGCGAGTCAAAGCTTCCGGCTCCACAGAAGACTTTATTAACTCCTCATAGTGGAGCACCAGCACGGCGTCTGACTATCTGCCCTCTCGCACACACCTCAACACCTCATGGTCGAACCACATTTTGCAGGTAATACTTACAGTACTCAAATAACTGCAGATGGCCTGTGATTTATTACAGTTTTGTGAGGGAAACACGCATACATCAGAACTGGTGTCTGTAAACCTGCTGTCCTGCTACAATCTGGGAGGCTTTCCGCTGCATCTACCCTCTTGGGATGCCACGATACTTTCAGGATAAATTGCAGTAAATCCAGGGCAGAGTGTGGGTTCTTTTGGTGGCACAGAAAGTGCAAACACAGCACGGTGTTAAGAGGGGGATTTCAGGTTGCAGACCTTTGTACAAGTAAAACAATGGAAGCTTTAGGAGTTTCTCTTTTCCTGGATGGACTGAGAATTATTCAAACTTTCAGACATTTGGCAGCATCTCATGCAGCACTGCTAGTGACGGGGTCGTCTCTTCTCTTCATGGAAAACACAAACATAAAAAACGGTAGCTTTCTTCTTCTTTACCTTTGTGAACCTGTGGGGTGCTGTTTGCAGCTTCCTTTATATCTAATTTCCTATCTGTGTGTTTCATAGCCCCGGGTCTCCTAGGAACCGCACATAATATCCACAGTCCAGGCTTTATGTTTTCTCCATTCTGTTTTATCTCTCAGAATTTTGTGTCTCTGTGTTGAAAAAGCTTAACCGCCCTTGTTCTTTATCTTCTGCTTGGCTGGCATTAAGATCGAAGCCTCTTGCTTTTCTCTCAGCTCAGAAGAAAATACTGGGGCCGTCGTCTTTATGGTCTGAGAGGAGAGAGGTGCAGTGACATGCCAGGGGCAGAGAAATGACCAGGGGCTACAGACAAAGACAGAAAAGAGAAGTTTAGATGAAGCAAAGATATTCAATTGTTGAAATATGTTCTGCTCAGGAACATATATATATATTTTTTTACAGGTAAATACCACTTTTCTGTGCTTTTCTTTTAACTTATTCTTTCAGTTTTCTCGCTTCCAAATTCAGCTCTAAATCAGTCTAATTTCCAGCAGAAGAAGGCAGCAACAACTTCAGTGACTAGTTCAGGAAATCCAAGTAACATAACAGCCAATTTCTCCTGTGAAAGAGTGGAAAGGTGTGAGTAAGGGTAGGTTAGGTCATTTCATTTAGCCCCAGGGCCCCCTAGTGGCTGAATCCAGCCATGATTTTCATGATTGCTACGGGGCTACTGGTCTTAAGGCCGGAGTGTGCTGGCTGAGCTGAGATGAAAAATTGTGAGTTCCAAGAAAAATGATTTTAAATATCTCAACCTTCAAAACCAGATGTTTGAAGTACACCTGTCCCCTCCGGTAATAGACTGAAACCTGCAGTTAAAAGCGATAATGTTTTAATTTTTTTCTCCATATTAGATGCTTCATTCTGTCGGCTGTTTTAAGTCCTCTTCAAAGTTCTTGTCACAATCTACCTCACGCTTTTCTTTTTTTTTTCATTTTTCTTCTTCCTTCCCCCTGCTCTCTGAACATTTTTATCAGCCCTTGTCATTTGTCTTTTTTATCTATATCTTTTCTCTACGCGAGGGAGTTATTCTATCCATCAAACCAAGATCCAAAAACTCTTGCTTTTAAATGTTTGACTGTGTCTGTCTTCCTCTTGGATGGGCTGGAACTGAGCATTTCATTTCTGTCTCATTTAGTCTCTCTGTTTCTTTCTCCCCCTGTCTTTTCTCTATCAATCTTCCTCCTGTTCTTCTGCCTCTCTTCCATTCTTTATCCTGATTTCTGTCTCTCTCCTTCACATCATGTGTCATACTCCTCAGCTCTGTCTCAATCTCATACGGTACCTCTCAACGCTTTGTGTGTCGCTGCTTTGATCTTCCTCTCCCAGCCTCTGATAAGCAGCCTGTTTGGTGGATGTATGTGTGTCTGTGTGTGTATTTTTAGGTATGTTTCCTTTGCATTAATTGGCCCTCCCATATTTGGTTTGCTCTCCACAGTATTTCTCAGCTTTGGAGGAAACCTTCTCTTCCTGTTATCCTCTGGCTATAAGAGATTTCTGCCTGGGGGCTTTTATAACACTGATCCCATTTTTCTGACAGAGAGAGAAGAGCCGGTAGCTGAGTCTTTGCTGATGGTGATGAAATAAATAAGATTGTTGGATTTTACATGTTGTCCTTAGACAATTAGAAGAATAATTATAATTCATACACATTTGTTTACTCCATTTTCTCTGTTTGGCATGGTTCTAATTAGTGTGGATTTTGTAAAGTGGCTTTTTGACTCATTTGTTATTTTTACTAAGAAAATGAGATCTCCTATAATTAAAACAAGAATAAAGCAAAACAAACAAAAAAAGCAACTATAGAAAAGTGAGACAAGTAATGTGGCTCAACTACACTGTAAAAAGAATACTAAAAGATGGTGAAATGACTGGCAGCAGCAGTAAATGTTTTGGAAAATGGGAAAATAGGATTTTGAGTGGAGATTTATGGAGATTTAAAAAGTCTATGCATTTTGTTTGATGTACAGTAGTGGAAAAAGGAGTATCTAGAAATAGAGTTACAATATAAAAGTACACATAATCATTAAATGTAAAATAAGATTTACCTGAAAATTACAAACAAAATGTGAAAATCTTAGTATGGACAAACATAAACATGTATATAATAAGCTACATAGTTACATTATTGGCGTTGATGTTACATAAATTTGTATTTGATTTTAGACAGCAAAAAGTAGTTTTACTGTACAGAGATAAAAAGAACTAATTTGTCATTAATAGCATCATACTTAGAATAGTATAGACAGTTGGATTGTTAATTTACAGATTATGTCTATAATTGTAATTGTTTTTTTTTTTTTTTTGTTTTTACAGTGTACACAATTTGCTTTTACTTTCATTCTGGTCAATGTCACCTGCTGTACAAACATGGAGTCTTAATTTACTGCCAATTTCCAAGCTTTACAAAGCCACTAGTTGATAGTTACAGGAAAGGCTTCAGAATGGTAAATGATTTGTTTGTGACGTTAAAAACTTTCTCAAGGATGTAAACCTTGGCTGACCTTTTGGTTTCAAGTAATCATCCACTTCAGATTTGTTATTCGTTTGGAGCCTTGGTGTTTGAATGTAGCGCATCCTTTTTGCAAAGGAGAGCCGACTGTTGAGTTGTTGACTCTTCTTTAAAATGTGAAATAAAGAAAAAAAAAGTTAAGAAGAATGTGTGCAGTGGAGTGCTGTGAAGCAGTGGAGTTGCATTGAGACAGATTTGAGCCCTGCGTGAAAAATGTTTTTGTATTCACACCAAGCTGATTTCAGGTGTTCTGTATCTGTATCCTCAGGAGCTTTTGATCCCTTATAGTGCTGTGCAGCAATGCTTCCATGCGCAATCCTTTTTATGCATGCAAGGACTTCAGACTGTATATACTTCATGTGAAAGACAAGGCAGGTTTAAGGGGAATTCATTAGTGAACAAGGAGTGATAAAAAGTGACAGCGTACTGAGAAAAGTCAACTGTGTCTAATATTAAAACTCAAGCTGCATCAACCCGACATATAACTACTGACCCTGATCTCAAGTCAACATTCATCATCATAAATAAAAACAAATGCCTTCCATAACTTAAAAAGGTTCTTGCTCAAACTGACACAATCCATCTCTTTTGTCATTAGATGAAATCAATGTCAGAGTAACACAGTTTCTGATCTTTCTTGTTTGTTTAACAACTCCGCTAGTTATTTCTTTTGTTCTGCATGTTTTTCTTCCATATGAGGCACTTTGTAAATTTATTGCAATTACTTCTGTGTACATCAAGCTTATTTTGATCATAAATGAAGCTGAGGTGTGCAGAAAAACAAAGGGCGTCTCAATCAGTCATTCTAGTGGGTGCCAGACAGAAGCGCACACACACACACGCACGCACACACTGTTGCAGTGTCTGTTCTTTGTACTGCATGCTGAACCCTCTCCTTGCCCTTTTGCTTCACTTTGATGAGGGCACCGTCGCTGCACAATAGAACAGACGGTACAGAGGATAAAGCTTTTCTTGAGGAGGAGAGAAGGAGACACACACACACACACACACACACACACACACACACACAGACTCATTACATTTACATTTCTCCAGCTTACATCTTTGTTCACCCAACACTAAACATTTCTCTTCCTCTTTTATGCCCATGCACAAAATAATAAACCTCTATTATATAGGAATATAGGATACCAAACTTGAAACCACCCCAGTGTTTTCACTCACTTACTTACTGGACCAGATGCAAACACTGGACTGCAGCTTCGACCCACTGTAAACATCTACAGAGCTCAGTTTTCTTTTCTTCTCTCTTCTTCTTTCTTGCTTTCTTTGAGACCATCAGTTCTACTGAACACTGGAAATCTGTACTTTGGTCTGATCAGTCATGTCTTTGTGAGAGGCAGAGAAGGTGAATGTGTCATGCCCCCTTGCTCCTTAAGCTTGGAGCTTCTCTCTCGTATGCGTTTGATTGCAGGAGTGGAGTTATTCATAACGTTCAACTCCAAGATGGAGACCACCAGAGCCACCACACTCCAAGCTTCACAAAACATTCTCTTCAGAAAACATTGGGTAAAACTACACCCAGTTTGATGTCTATGGACATAACTTTACCTTGTTAAAAAGTCTACTCCTCTAATTCTAATACTACTATTTATGAATATGAAAATAGTTCATTTAAAAAATTTTGCACTGGAGATTTCAAGTTTCCACATCACACTTACTGAGCCACAACTGACTTCCAAACTAGTTGACCTGGTTGTACGTCCTTGTGTTTGTGAATGGTCTCACAGGCATCAATTTACCTTAACATCGGATAAAATTCAACTTTGGGGAACTTTGACTAGTGAAGCTGCAGACTCAGTCAACTGCAAAAAAAAAAAAATGTGTGAGGGCTGACTGTGTGAGTTCGCCTCGGCAGGTGACGGTCACTCCCTTGCATTCATGGCGGTGTCCTTAAACTGAGCTTTAAGGTGAGCACACACAAACTTTTCCCCTTTGAAAGTGAAAACAGCCTTCTGGTGTCAAACTGCAGATAAATCACTCAGTGCAGTGAAGGTCAAAGAAGTAGGAATGAGCAAAACACATTTTTGACTGAAGGGGGTCTTTAAATGATGTCAGAGTTTTTAATCAATAGTTGGCCTCGCCTTGGTTCTTTTGGGTCCAGAAAGTGTTTTAGTTGTGTCATCTGTATTCATGCAGTCACCTGCAGTGTTGTTGTTTTCTGATGATGGATTTTTTAATAAATGTGTTGTCTGTATGTTGACACAGCACTAAATGAAAGGTCATAGGCTCACCAAGGTCATTAACATACATCGTCTGTGGACAATGAATATCTATGCTATACTTGACATGGCAGTCTATATTATATTAGAGATATTTCACTCCATCTGACATTGCCATCCCTGAAGCTTCGGCACTAACACAGCAGCTTAAAGTTTGTTGTTCACACTACATTTAATCTCTCTTCTACAAGGAACTGTGTCAGCGCTGTGTGTATGTATGCATTGCATGCACCTCTGAGTCACTCCATGTTTGATATTGCCTTTTTCTCTCCTGAAGAGCCCTTAATTGAAATGCAGCAAGCGATTTGGCACGAGAGCGACAGGCCTATTAGATATAGCTCTCTGTCAGCTGGGGTTAGCCAGCGATGCTTTATAGCTCTGCTAAAACCCAAACACTAAAACAACTGCCAGGCCCCGCTCTGGTCAAGGAAACCATTTCATCACCTGACGGCAGCCATATAGCAGGAGGAATTATGAGAGCGGTGTCGTAGCTGCCAGTTGTGGGGGAGAAAAGGGGGAGATAGGGATAAGTAGGGGTGCAAGAGGTGGTGTAATTTTCATAATGGAGGCAACAGTAGTGCAGGAGTAGAAGGAGGGTTGAATATTTCCGCAGCAGTTAAAAAGCAAAGATACAAGAAGAAGAATTTGAGTTCTTTGAGATTTAAATTATTTTACACACATGAGAGCTGCCTACACCAAATCAGCGTTTAGGAATTAAAGTTATTAAACTTAATTATCTTTGGTTTTAAAATAGTAACATCTACTTTTAAAGCTGTGACTAGTTGGTAGGAATTTTCTCTCTTTTCTTTTTAAAATCCATGATGATCCATTACAATGAGCTGAAAGATGTTAAAACACTAACTTTCACATTACACACAGTCTTTTGTTAATATTAAATGTATTGATTAGAGCAGCAACTTATTTATTCTTCTGTTTCTGGCAGCAGCTTTTAGGTGCTGTGAATGATTCTGCTGATATTTAATCTCGCTGGAACAGCCTAGTTTAGAAGACTCTACATAAAAAAAATCAAAACATAATAAACCACGATATTGACATAAACATAATGGGGGAAAGCCATTGGAAATGCTCCGGTGACTCTCTGTGGCTTCATGTTCACGGAGATCAGTTAAAAGCCTCTCGTACATGAGCACAATTTATCAAACTCCCTTGATTCATCCCCAAAGGGAAACATTTAGCAAGAGTCTGTGATGTGTGAAGAGGTGAAGAGGAAGCAGAGATAGATAAATCTATAATCACCCAAAGCAGTGGTTAGCCAACTCTATCGGAGAAACTATACTGTGGCCAATTGGTTCTCTTTGCCGTAATGAACCTCTGTCTCCTGCTTTGTTTTTTATTTCTGCCCTTTTCTTCACTGATAGTAAGAAACACAGCTGAAAGACAATGACTCAGTGTTTTCAACCTTTCAACCATTCAAGTGAGCATCCAGTCAAGTCTGACAGATCAGGTCTAGAGTCAGGCATCACATTATTTAAAGCAAATCCAAGTCAAGTCATAAGATAATGCCAAATATAAAATGAAAAATTAAATTAACTTAAGATCTTCCTGACCTCTCAAGCTGTGAGGACTACCTGATTGTATACGCTACGTTATACAGCCCAGCTCAGGTCTCTGGTTGACAGCTCTGCTAATGCAGTTGGAGCTGATGATGAGAAGTGAATTTCACTTCCACCTTCTGTATTAACAGTTCCTGCTTTGTGTGATATTTAAAGCCCTTAAAGACCTGCTTTGATACACCCACACAGATGTTTTCCATCATTGTGGCTGATTAGACCTCCCCTCACATCTGTGTGGGCATGCACGGTCTGCGACTCGCTGACATCTCTTTTGCTTGTTTCATCTCGAATGTATTCTCTAAACTTGGCCAGCATGTTAGCATGCTAACATACTCATTAGCACTAAACAAAAAGTACAGCTGAACCTGATGGGAGTGGCATTCATTTTACATGTATTTAGTCATAAATCAAAGCATATGATCATTTTTTTTATTTGACCTGATGATGGTGCTATAGTTAAAGTCAGGGGATCACTGAAGTCATAATGATTTATACTCTGTGGATAGCTGTACATTTCATGACAAAAATCTCTAATGTGTCTGAGAACCAAATGAATTTCCACGGTACAGTCTGTGTTCTGGATGAAGAAATATTATATCAGATGTGATCATGTGCACAGGTGGTCACATGCAACAGATGTCGCAAGATAACATAGTCCAACCTCCAGATAGACAGTAAGCTAAAAGGCATAACGTGGATCGGTGACCTCATGTAATTCCCAGCATAGATTCTCCCAACTTCAACCTGAGCTGAGGTTTAATCACCCAGAATAAATTCTGTTCAGGCTCTTTAAACAGACCTTTCCCACACTGGGCATTTTGACTTGGCAAACACAGGTGTAACTAATCACATTAATAGTTGCATTCACTTTAGGAGGGCTGATCTCATTTGCCAAGTATGTGTTTAAGGCTGCAGTGTCAGTGAAAGAAAACACACACACACAAAAAACGGAATTTTAAACTAAATGTTTTCCTTTTATTTGCCCTGTAAATGGTGCGGTGCCTGTAAAAGTAGGTTTAGTTTATCACGTTTTAAAGGTTCAAATGGGGTTTTAACTGTTTTATTTACAGGGTGAGCTGAAATCTAGCAAATCTAGCAACTTGGTGATGAAGCTTTGGAGATATGATAGTAATGTGCACTATTGTAAGCATGACCAACCATTTTAGTAAACTTAATTTTAAAAAGGAACGCCATGCAACCCTGTGATCTAGAAATTCATCAGTGTAGTCATATGATAATTTATTTTGCCACCTGTGTTTTGTTGAGGAATTTAAAATTGAGATACATTCCTTGAATAAATAAACGTACTTTGTTGCTGTTGCAAATCTGCAGCATAAAACACCAATATCTAGGAGGCAGGCTCACAATTTATGGAGGCACCACTGCTGTGCATTAATGACTTTGACAAAGCAGTCAATTTTGTGAAGCTCTTTGACCTTGTAAATCAGATTATGGCCTCTGACTCGAAATGTGACTGATGGAAACTGCAGTTAAACCTCTTCCACGGTCAGTGGTTCCTGTTTTTTCTCCTGATTTCCGATTCTGTGGGGATCACACAGGGTGACACAGTTCGGAGAGGTCAGAGCTGTATGTCGACTACAGAACAGCATCCCTGAGGTTTGGCAGTGCTGAAGGGATTCAGCGTATCTCTAAGGGAAACCTGGACACTCCGGGTCACAGCGAATCAAACCTGAGGAGTCACTGTCTGACCGGCTGCGACTGATAAAAGACTCATACGCCACACACACCAAATACACCACAGCATAACAACCCACAGGAGTACAGTGGGTACAAAAAAAAAAAGCACAATCTTCTTTTCTGTCATTGCTGCTGTGCACATTTAGTCTGGCTCTAAACATCCCATCTATCTTTGCACTTAACTATCAGGTATCAGAATATATATCAGAATTGAGTCGAGGCAATTCACTTCTGCACTGTCCTCAGATTGCAGTGATTGTATGTGTGTGACTGCAGACTTAATCACAATGTGTGCTGCAAGATGAATTGCCTCTGGAAATAAGGGAATCTGCTCCGAGTCTTAGACTGCTGTTCCACGTATGAAATAGACTGTAATTTTGAATTACTATTGTCATTATATCACTATCACTAATCTCACATTCAGATCTTTTTTTTCCCTTATAACCTTTTGCAGTACTTAACAAGTAATTATCTATTTTTTTTAAAAGACTTCCAATGACTATGATTTCTTAATAATGAGATTATTCCCTCTCCATGTAATTACTTACTCCCTGACCCTGGATGTAGCACAGCTCTAACATCACTATTATTATTCTCTCCAGCTTTCTCATTTCAACCTCTGCCCATGCCTCCTCACAATATTCCCTCACACGTCACCAGTTCACATCTTAGAGGTGGTGAATCATCGTTTTAATGATACTTTAAAGTGAACAAACGAACGCGTTCGCCACCAGAAGTGCAGCTGAAATTTCAGCTGTGCTGTGTACAAATCAAATCGTTGGTCGTGTTAACGCAAATTGAGCATTTGAGACAAACATTTCTGGTTCTCTACAGAAGAGTATTTTAATCAAACATATGTGCACCTGCTGATTTATTCATGGTCATCATCAAATAACACTTGATCAACATTTACCTCACGGTGCAAATCCATTACTAGGACATTTGTTCAGTCCCTCCAGCAGTTCATTCGCTTGTTTAATAGTATGTTCCTGATTATTTGTGATTGCAGTAATTAAAACCCATGTTGCACACATTGGAAAACCATGCATGTTGTCTAATTAGACCTTTTCTGAGGACGGTGTGGGTATGTACAAACTGTTGACGTCTTCCTCACTTTAGGTCGCGCTAGCAAAATGGAGGAAGCTATCTTAGCTTATTAGCTACAATGATTGATGAACTTTGTCAGAGTCAGTGTCTGGTTAGTGTTCTCATTAACTATGACTGACTAGCACTGGCATGTCCTGGCAAGAAGTTCTCTAAACAGTCTCTATCACCAAACTGTCAAAATCTTTCATAAACTCACTTTAAACACTCGGCCTTTAAGCTGGCACAACCTCGGTGGCTATAAATTGAGTGCCAAAAGCTGCAGTTCGTTGAATGACCACATGAGGCTGACTACAGAACAAGTATTACAATGTCCACCTTCACAGCAGAAATAAACATGTTTACAGCCTGGTAAAAACACTTTTGGTCACTTTAGCTAATTTCATCATTCATGACAACTGCACTGAGGCTGAATTTCTAAATAATTCACCTGTACAAATTATATTAAGGCCTAAAGTCATGCATAATTAAGAGCGTGACTGCTTTAATTGACAGGTAGGTGCAGGTGGGTTGTGGAGTGCCTAACCTGATTCAGGCCATCACGGGTCTACCAATGATCCATGCGTTTGCCCATTTTTTAGATTAGCCTGGAGGTGGCAGAGGCAGGACTGCCAAAATGGCAGTGACCAGAACCACCACACTGAGCTTACACCGTCTCTTCAAAAACCTGTGGGTGATGTCATGGATATGATGTTCATTCTTTATACTGTCTACATGTACAGCTTACCCTTACCTTTCTTATTAATACGAAGACGAAGCGTTCAGATACTTGAAGTCAAATTTAGACCTGTTAGTGCTTGGGATCAATGTCTAAAATGTGCAGTAGTTTTTGTAGTTCTGCAAACATTATCTAAACAGTATGAAATTTCTGGATCAATCACCTTAAAGCATAAAAGGGGGTAATCCAGAAGCAACTTACTAATACTTTACAGTTAGATAAAGTCTCTACACACATTTCTAAAAAATCGGATTAAATCGAGATGGTGATGGTAAAGGCAGATGATACTAAAGGCAGCTGTACAGCTGTTTTGCACTGAGTCTAGTCGACCTTTAATTTCATTTGCAGTCCTGTTAAGAAATAAGTGCCAGCTGCCTGTGAGGCTCTCCTCTCAGCTTTTATCCTTCTAATGTTGGCTATAAAGGCTGTAATATGTATAGTGGGTGCCCATGAGATGGATAAAATGGAAAAAAACTAAAGAGAAGAAGATGGGGTGGGATATTAAGGAGGTACATTTGCTGCAGAATGATGAAGGATAGCATTGGATAATAATCCACTTATAGAAAGAAAACAAACAAACAAAAAAAAAAAAAACGCATGTGAATTGCATTTTCATGTGGCTTGATCTCTGCTGGTACTATTCACAATCATGAATGTGTTATTAAGCTCTCGATCAGCTTGCTGATTTCATTAAAAGCAATAAATGCTTTTGTGAAGCACTTATCAAACCAGAGTAACAAAATGAAGAAATAAACCACATTTAAAGCTCCACAAGTCGAGATTTAAAAAAAAAAAAAAAAAAAAATTACCCCACAGTGAGAGTGCTGCAGATAATAGCTCCCACTCCCTAATACACAAACCATCAAGTTATGTTACACCAAGTTAATTCAAGTTATTTTGGGTCGAGAAGTGATGAATAAAAAATAACAGTACACGTATATTCCCTGTGGCCTCTTTCAGGAGGATAATGCCCTACAAAGCAAAAAGAGAGTTCAAGTTGTTGACTTGGCCTCCAAAATCCCCAGATCTCAATCCAATCAAGCATCTGTGGGATGTGCAGGACAAAAAAGTCTGAGCTATGAAGGCCCTAACTTGACTTGAAGGATCTGCTGCTAATCTTGTCTTGTCTAAGTCTTGGTGCCAGGTACCACCAACCAGCACACCTTCAGAGCTGAGTCCATGTCCTGACGGGTCAGGGCAGGCAAAAGGGGGACCTACAGAATATTAGGCAGGTGGTCATAAAATGATGGCTGATTGGTGTGTGTACTGCATGTATGTGTATGTCAGATTTTCCTTTAAACTAGAAAATCTGGGGCTAAAAACAAGACCGTGTCCTTTGTTAAATTTAAAAGCAAATTCACCCCCTACCCTCATGTCATGATGTGTTTTTGAGACATACAGTATATTTAACCATTAGTGAACTCCATTCCTCCAGATGACCTCCATTATGGTGCCAGCTGGGAGACCTGTATGAAGCCACTCCAGAGAAGCTGGTGTCAGATGGAGGGCACACCAACCCCCCCGAGTGTTTGACTACCTCTGGTTTACACTTTAACGCGGCAGCTGTTGTGGTGGCATCATGTGCAGAGCCAACATCGCTTTCGACTGGCGACCAACAGATGCTAATAAGGAAAATAAACAGTGGGAGGGAGGGTGGACATTTTGGGAGCTGCGTGAAGGCAGTCACTTGAGGCAGGTCAGAGGCAGGCACGGAGCCAGGCATTAGCTTCACGAGGACAGGTATATTAGAGGAAGCCAGTTAAATGGCAGCCTGTAAATGTGTTCAGACAGTGGCTTAAAATCGAGGTATTAATGTGTTATTGCTTATTAGAGCCGCCATGTGTTCCAGCCTCAGGGACTGGGGCTTACATGCAGTGTGTGGCTTTGTTTACACTGTCAGCTATTTTTCTAAATGTGAGGACAAATTCAATGCCAGGGGGGAAACACAATTTGACCTCTTTCAGTGGTTGACCCGATGCATCTCAAATAGCAAATCATTGTCCCTTTATTTTGAGACCTTCTTTACTGAAATATACACAGTAAGATCTAACTGGTATGAATATATATAATATATAGTGTATATAACACTCACATGTGATGTATCATAAAAGACCAGTGTGTAGGATTTAGGCCTGATTCAGACCAAATCCTGTGCTGTGATGGAGGTTTTTCCATTCATTTGAGTGGGGGTAGTGCAGCAGGGGGTGCTGAAAAAACACAGCGACCTGTAACAAAGAAGCTGAGCCAGATTTAACTTTTGGAAAAAACACAGCCCAATGCCATGCTGCGATGGCCAATCGGATGATGAGGCCAATCAAATTCCTCTACAGTGAGCCTGAAATGTCACGGGAACTGAACGCGTTCCATGGAGTTCATGGACTAAAGTATGATACTCTCCCTGTTGTAGCGTGATTTATGTCATGTACCATGCTTCTACTTCTGTGTCTGTCTCACAATCTATGCTGTGAAATAGTGACACAAAGAAGTTTCCTTTCCTCACTTATGTCTGGTGGTTTAAGTGGGAGAATGAGTAACAAGCAGTGGTCAAACGACTTAGGCAGTGAATGAGAGTGAGGAGTGAGAGAGCACAGGTATTGGGAAAGCCATCGCTTGTTTCATAGTGCACCCTGAACTCCTATATATCTGAGGATATAAAAGGCTCATTTTAAGATAACAAAACCAGAACAATTCTTATTTTAAGGTGATTATATACATATGCATTTCTGCCACAGCCCCTAAACCTTACACACTTTAATACTTTTTTAGATTCAAGCATAAAAGTTATAGCTTGGACTTTAAAAATCCTGTTATTGGATAATTTATTAGAATCTTTATGCATCTTCACAAACACAGTGTAAAAGACAAAAACAATACAAACAATAAATTAGCATTTCAAATTATTCACCGTTCTGGGCAAGTTTCCAACGCTTGAAATTTAATTAACAGACTGGGACTGATCGTGTAGGATTTAATGTGCTCAGATAGTTATAGGCTAGTTCTTCAATAACAGTGAAATACAGTATCCGTGGGTGTGTGTGGTTAAGTAATTGTCTTTCCCATTAGGCTGTTTTGATCTGGTATTTGAGTGGGTGATGCAGTAAAGGACTCAGGTGGCTTTGTTTTCACTTTGTGAACTTTGCGCTGATCAAAGCAGCCTGCAGAAAAAACAATGTTTCAAACTAAATCCAAAGTTGTTTGTTAATAGGAACAAGCTAGAGACCTGAATGACTAAGACGCTAATGAGAGACCATTATATAAGCCAATTAACGCAAGAAAACTTTAATATAACCTCACAAGGAGGAACTTCATCAGTCTTAGTTGGAGTTTGTGTGTGCATGCAGTATCAAAGGCCAGATTTACTTACATGAATGCACAGGGTGATTCTGAACTAATTTAATTTACTCTCACGATTGTACATATAATTAGGGCCTGATCTGTAAAGGTGGCAGGTGCACTCTCCATGTGAACGTGACCTCAGTGGGAGTAGTTCATTGGTGGGATTTATCTGAGCTCACAAAACAAAAGAAAAGACACGATTAGGTGCTGTTGCTGCACAGATAGAATGCCTACACATACAACAGGTCACCTCCACCCAAGAACAACTGTCATGTACTTAAAATATACTCCTTTCATTCAACATCAAGGTCAAATTTCATGGTGTTATATAGATATTGTGCTCAGTAGTGTTCTTACTGAGCAACATGCACATGCATTTTTCACCAGACCAATGGTCACCAATGGTTTTGGCACCACAGGATGCATAAAAAGAATAATGGATAAGATTCACATCCACCCCTCTTTGAAGTCCTACAGCTCCCACATCCTTAGAGTCACGTTTCTTCCTAACAAGAATACATAGTATTTATTATTATTATTTATCTATTAGTTTCTTGCTGAGAGAAAAGAAAATCTTTTGATAAAATAAAATCTGGGTGACCACCATACCTGAAACAAGGGAACTCAGTCCTGCATTTAAGACAAACCCTCTGGTGCTAGTCTACGTATTCACAGTGGACAGCTGCCTCGTCTCCACCATGTTACTGTCACGGAGCCTTTCTCAAGGACTCCTCAGCAGAGCAGTGTGTCTCTTCTTCATTCAACGTACAGCATTTCTGTCAACCATTTAATAGAGAGTTCCAGCTCTGCGGGTTCAGATTTCCATATTGTTAGTGATGTTGTTGCTACATTTATTTATGCACTGTGAGTGTATGTCCCAGTACAATGGCAGATTGTAATGCAGTACATTATGTCATCAAAGCATCGTGGAGTGTGATACCACTCTGTAAAGAAGCCAGTAACACAACAATGACTCCTACTAAAGATCGCTTTTGCCATGTGAAGGCACACATACTGCCATCAAATATTTGCTAATTAATGCATTACTTAGCTTAATTAATGACCTCATTAAGATAATTGGTTATATTTAACAGTGATTATGACAGGACATTAGTCAGCTCGATTGCATCTTGTTTGTGGTTGTGAAGTAAATTGACCTACAGGGACGTTGAGGACAAATGCTACAGTACAATTTCCAAATTCAGGTTTTCTGATCAGTTTCCAGGACTTGAAGTGGAGACATATCGATGCAGAGGTATTGATATTTATTTAGAAAAAAATAAGGAATAATAAATATTAGATATAAAACTGGATTTGTGGCAAATGGATTTGAGATAAAGAAAATTAATTATCTTTCCTACTGCTGCAGGTTAGGTATGACTTTCTGTCATCTGTGTGAAGTGTAGATGAGGTAGTTCAGGCAAGAAGAAGGATGGAAGGAGACAGGGAGGAACAAAAGTAGAAAAGCAAAGGAGCTAGGGGAGGAAGGAACTGACTGTCAAGCTGGTATAAAGATGTAACTGTGGAGAAAAATGAGAGAGAGAAACGGCTGGAAGGAAGCTGGAGAGGAAAAAAAACTAGAAGCAAAGACGTTATGTGATGAAGATGAAGCGTGTTAGTGTGTGTCTGTGTTTGTGTGTGTGTGTGCGTGTGTGTGTGTGTGTGTGCTCTCCGTGGTATTTGAAACACCAGGCAACTGCATGTTTCCGTGTTCCAGTCTGCTGTTGTCAAACCCTGCTGGGGCTGCTGGGTGAGAGAAGCATGGGATAGCAGCTGTAGCTGTGACTGTACGCTGTGTCTCTGTGTGTGTGTTGGTGTGTGAATGCATCCTTGTCTCTAGCTGTGTGTGTGTATGTGTGTCTCTCACTGTGTGTATTGGCAACACTGTCTGCTGGAAATTACATTTATTTCTGACTAATTTGACAGATGAAATACACTTTTTTTTTCAACATTAGACAAAGACTTATAGATAGATCTATTAGATAGTGGACAATACTGAGGTAGACAGTGGGGATAGATAGAGAGGTAGGTATGACATGCAACATCAACATATGGAGAAAACACTTTTAATGAACATATGTGCCATAACCAGATGCCAGATGACTTTGGCTCAGCAGGTATAGCAGGTTGTTCTAGTTGCAGGCTTGGTGGTTCAATCCTGGACTCCTCCTGGCTACATGTCAAGAGCCAGGTGAGCATGCATGAGTGAGTTTGCATGGTAGCTTGCTGCTACCAGGTGCTTCTTGACAGTTCATACAACTTCCCTGGATAAGTGCTAAATAAAAACAAATAACATTAAATCTGTAAATAGTTCACTAGTAAAATATTTCTTAAAATATTCACACTGAAATTAACTACAGGCCTGTATGCAAAGGAACAGTCTGACTAAATGTTCACTAGAGCTTTGTGGGACTATGTGTCTCCTGTAGGTTTTACCTAATTAGCTCCAACATGCACTTGTTGTTTACTCCTTTTTGTTTAAATTGTGTACCTCAGGGTGTATCAGTACACTTTGACATTACTGTTGGGTGTTGTCCCGGGTACAACAGACAAGTTTCTTAATGTACTTTAGTACTTTGTTTTAGTACTTACTTAATATGTTGATTTTTTAAGTTACAGGACAGATGACAGATGACAGGTGACAGGAACTGGACCCTGGATATCATGATAATCTCCCAGCCAATCTCCAATTAATCTCTGATGGAACGTGTTGTTGCCTCCCAACTACAACAACTCCATTGACAATTTCATCCTCTCCTTACAGTCTGGTCACCTTGATAGCGTTGTCCTCACTGTAGCTTTTGACAAAATCAACAACATCATCCTTCTCTATCGCCTTGAATCCTTCCTCAGCATCACTGATACTACCCTCTCCTGGGTATGGTCATATCTCAACATCAACATCAACATCAACAACTGCACCTCCTCCATTTCCCCTCTGACCCAAGGTGTCCCCCAGGGTTCAGTGCTTGGTCATCTCCTGTTTACCATCTACATGGTCGCCTTGGTAACATCCCATACCATCATGGTCTTCCATGTCTCTCATTTCCACTAAATCCATCACCACTGCAAGTCATTCAACTAAACTATGATAAACCAGACATGATCATCACTGGACCAAAATCCCTCACCAAAACCACCCTCACCTTCTGCTTCATCATTTATAACTCCACTCTGTCCCCCTCCCCACACAGTCACAACCTCTGAGTCATTTTCGGCAGCAACCTATTCTTTGAATGCCGTGTCAGCCAAATCACCAGAACCCCTTTTCAATCTAAAAAAATCACAGCTCATCTCCGCCCATCACTCTCCTTGTCTGCTGTTGGAACCTTGATCCATGCCTTCATCACATCCAGAATAGACTACTGCAGCATCATTTTATATGGCACATCATCCATAGTCATAAATACACTCCAATATATCCAGAACACTGCTCCCCATCTGCTCACCAGCCTAATATTTTCTGAGGTGGTACGTGTTGTAAAAAATTTGAGAAACACTGATCTAATGTCATCGAGTCCAACATACATTAAGTGTAAGTTGTGTCAGAGCTTCTATTGAGCTACAGAGATACAGTATTTTAGCAACACAACCAACAACTTCAGTCCCCTCATATACAGTGTTCTCTGTCAAGTCTATTTAAAAATGAACAAACAAATATTAAAAAAAAAAAAAAAAAAAAAAAAGTTCTAAGGCTTTTACTGAGTTTCCAGCAGTGGGGTGTAATTTAAAGCTTTCAGTGGTACAAACGTCTTTTTGTGCCAAGTTTGTCATTGTTCACGCTTGTTGCTGTCGTGTCATTTATGACATAAAAATGCACCAATAATCAAACAGCCCCGTAGAGAAAAAGACACCGATATAAATACATGTAGCACTAGATGTCTGCAGATGTTTCTTTTTAAACTCCCACTGTGTGTATTCCTGTGTGTGTTTGAGATAGACAGAGGCAGAGTGGAGGGAGTTATGTTGCATTAATGCTTCATCCAGGCAGAGCTGACTAGCAGGGTGTTGAGAGTCATCCTCCCAGCCTCCTCTTTGTCTGTCTCCCTTCTTAACTGCTCACTAACTTTCTCCCTTTCTTGTTCTACCTCTATTCCTCAGTATACAACCGATACCCTCCTCCTTCTTTCTTCTCTCCCTTTTCTCCTCCCTCCTTCCCTTCATCTTCCCTAATTTTTAATTTTGCTGACTTTTTTCTTTCTTCCATTCTGTGTTGATTAGTTTTTTCATTCTGTCCTTACTTACTTCCTCTTCTCTTTTGTTTCCTATAAATCATTTCCTTCGCTGTCTCCCTCTCTCCATCTATCCCTTGCTTTTGCTTTCTGTATTTCTTTCCTTCCTTCTCCCTCCCTCTTTCTGCCCTTCCCCTTCTCTTTCTTTTCCTGCATCTCCGGGGCACTGCTTAATTTCTCCCTCTGTCCTCCTCACTCTTGTCATCTTCTACAAATAGAAAAAAGGGGAGGAGAGGCAGGGGAGGGAAAATGAGACAGAGAACAGGGAGCGAGAGGGGGTGAGATGACTGTGATTAAGCCATTAAAACAGTGGGCTAATTGAATTGACAAGCTGTTAAGTAATTGTCTCTATTTGTTCCCATCCATTATTCAGCTCTTGACTGCTGTTATGACAGCAGTCTGATGCTTATTACAAGTCTGCATGTGTGTTTGGTGAGTGTGAGCCTGTCCACTGAGTAGCCTTTTTTGAATTTGGCTGGGATAAAGCATACAAGGGAAACAGGAACACAACAAAATAAAGCACTGATATTCTAGTCAAATTGTCTCAAATGATCTATCTTATTGAAGCTAGTTTTATTTGTTTTATATTTCAAGGAAATTAAAAATGTGCGCATTGTTTATTGCTGTGAAAAGACTTGGGGGGGCGGCAGTCTGAATGTGTACAGAAATTTGACTTCAACACTGCAGACCAGAGGTTTATGTCTGTCTCCTACCATACTCAAGGTTGTTTTCTGCATTAATGGACTGCACTTTTCTACATTAACGGACAATGTACTCTGCAATTTACCTCCACATGTGGACCGTTGAACCTCCAACTATGCAATTACTGCACCTACTTCATCCTGACTGTCAGCCACCCATTTTCTGTAAACCAAGACAACAATTTTCCAAGTTAATTTAATTTTCTTAAGTAGCTGTAATAATATTATATGAATCACGCAAACCCATGGAGAAGGCTGAGCTCTATTTTAGCCCACTTCTACTTCTACTTCTGTTTTGGTCTCTTACAGCATTGTCCTCATCCGGCAGCAGTTTTCAGACAAAAATCCTTAAATCCCACCGAACCTGCCAAGCACCAAAAGCATACAGAGTTTTGCCCAGCTGGTGTATTAGCTAAAGGACCAGACATTTTCCTTGGGAGCTGGTGGAGAGAGTGAATATTGGACTAAACTTTCATCAGGTGAATAATTATGATAATGTTGCTCCGTAGCTGCTGGATGTTTAGAAAGGCTTGTGTTTATCTTGTGACCCCCTTGTGGAGGCCCTGACTTTAGGTTGAAAGAACCACACTGTTGAATATTTGGATTTACTGAGGTACTTCCTGCTGTTTCCTACAACGCTGAGAATGCTGAATGCAGACATGATGTTCACTGTGATGACAGACATTACTCAAATCAGTCTCAAAATGGATGGAATTCAATGGATGACAGGTACATACAAATGCTCAAAAAATGTATCTAAATTGAATTTCTATTAAACACTAGACTAGAATTTGAATACTGGAGACACATCTTGACCCACATTGTGCCTCCCTCACTGTGTACTCTTTCAGTCTTAGACCACAATCTTTTCCTTAACCGAGAGCTATGAGTGCCCCAAAATAACCATTAAATAGCTTAAATTCTTCAGCTGCTGCTGGCGGATACTGTTTTGCAAGAGAGGATGTTTTAGCTGAAAACAAATGATAATGACAAATAGATTGTCAGCAAACATTCAGATCAATGTTCTGTGACTTGCCAGATATGATAATAAACATTTCCTCATTATTTTGATAAATAACAAAATGTGGCTGGTATTACATTACTTTCAGAATTTGCTGGTGCAAAAATCTGAATGGATAATGGAGACCAAGATGGAAAATTTTTTTTGTCTGACCAGTAATTTCCCAATCTTCCCAAATACTTCCTATATTACTAATAATGTGGTTTTATTGTGAAAATAAATAAATAAATAAATTATATATATATTTGCATTAATAAAGTAAACACTGATCTTGAAATGAGGAATTACTTATGTGCCTGTCGTGTTTGTTGACCAACAGGCACCTTCCCCTCAGAAAAGCCTTTCCTGTGAATTCCAGTCACACGCTCTCAGTACAGACCCAGTGAGCACAAACAATCAGGAAAGCTGTGCCTCTTGCATACTTCCAGGTGCCAGTAATGAGTGACACTGAGCTGTATCTGGCAGCTGATTGGCTTGTTTCCTCTGCAAACGCATCATCAGAAGGCCCCTTACTGTGAAACTATATGCACAGCCAACGCTAGCAAGTACAACAATAGCTGGCAGGGGTAGCATCGCTGAGAAAGGAGCCAATTGTTAATAGTGAGACAGCTTAGTGAGAATGGCAGATGCACAAACACACACACACACACACACACACACACACACACACACACACACACACACAGTCCTTCAGATATGATTATTAACAACGTGTGCAGGTGCAGGCAGAGGGAGAAAAATGTGTAAATACAAAAAAAATACAGAGACATACTGCATAGCAGGGATGAAAGGACTACTAGAATATTTTATTCAAGTAAAAAAAGTACTTGCGTAAAAGATAAAAATAAAAAGTAGGTCACTCACTCAAAATAAATGTTAGTGTGATACGGTTTTTAAAAATGTCTCTGGGGTTTATGGTGATGATAATGTTATATGATAGAACTACTAGAATTAAAGAACATTTTTGGCTACAGAATAAAGTGCATTACCATTTACGTGTGTACACAAGTGGAGCAACATCCTGGCTGTGAATCGCACCACCAAGCCCCTCAAGTTCTGAAACAACAATATATTCCTTCTCTATTAGTGAACATTCGCAGCCTGTGCATACTGATCATCAATTACAACCACCTTCCTCCATGCAGCCTTATTAGAATTAACCAGAAAATAGGACAAAACTCAGATAATTAAATGATAATGGCCAACAATAAATAAAAAGAGCCACACTGAGGCTGGTCCAGCAAGAAATTATTAGGCTACATACAAGCTGCCTCTTTTACAGCAGAATGAAGCAGACAATGCAGAGACATATAGACCATATACACTCCACACAAACAAACACACACACAGGCTATGTTGCTAGGCAACACAGTGGTTGTTGACATTGTCATTTGGAAGGAGTTTGCAGCTATCCATGAGTTTATTGTTTGTTGCACACTGTGAATATGTTGCACTGTACTACAAAGTCCTCCACCATCTAGTCCCACTAAAAGGAGAAATGAATGTGCCAAAAAAAGTGAAAGCCCCCATTGAAAGCCAGTATTTAGTTTGTCCTTTCTGGGCTACAGTAGAAACATGGCAGTTTAACATGGTGGACACTGTTCAAGAGGACCCATCGCATCTGTAGATATAAAAGTATCATTCTAAGCTAACAAAAACATATCTGCAAACAACAATCCTTATTTTTCAGGTGATTATACACTCATTGAAACATATTTATAAATATCATATTCCCTTTCTGCCATATTCTGTAAATAAGGCTCCCTAAATCTTACACAGTTGACCTTTTAATGAAAATGCAAGCTTTTCTTTAGCTGTGCCGAGATGATACTCATTTTAACCATAACCTATAATGACATAATTTTTATTTTTATTTCATTATTGTGCATTGTTATAATATCTACAAACTGCCGGGCCTGGAGTAAAAATGCTGATTTTTAAAAACACTACAAAAAGTAAAGGTACACAAAAATGTCATTGTTGCAGTAATGAGAGTAAATGCACTTTGTTTCCTTCCACTCCTGCTGTGTGTATAGAAGACAAGAAAAACAAACACACTATTATGAACACTGTATTATATCTGTGAATCTATTAGAAACAGTTGTCGGTACTTCATCAACTGAATGAGAACATATGGTACAGTGTGTGCATTTTACTTTCGTGTGATTAAGAGATCCTCAGAAGGGTTACCGGTGTCCTAACTACCCACATGCTTTCATGTTAATCAGTATTCACTTTAGATGCCGGTCCCAGCTCTAACATGATTATCATGTTTAATCCACTGGTTGGCATTCAGCTGCTGACTCTCATTTCTGTTCTCTCTGTAATGTGAGAGCTCTCACTTCTGCTTAAGTACTCAGGATGGAGTAGTTAACTGAGACACATAATGAAGAGGACACACAGTAGACACAGAGCTAATATAGGGAGAAAATTTCCAATCACAGGACAAAAAGACCAGTGTTTTATAGTATCCTTAATTTACATTAAGTTGCTACGGTTATGGAGAAAGATTAAAAGATAATTAGATATTCCAATAATACAGAAGACAACATCTTCAAAATACATTATAAACCACACACTTTACAATATATATAGAAATGTGTATTATAGATGAGCGTTTTGGGAAAACAGCTGTTTACACTTTTTCACTGCTCAGCACCCCGGCGCATAAATGATCTGTCTGTAAACTGCATTTCAGTTTTTCAGATATTGTATGTGAACACTGTAATACGTACAGTGCTGACATTTAGCATTTGGGTTCTAACCTCTTTACTCCCTGCAAGCATACGGCAGGCTGTGGTAGCTTTTAAAGCAGTTTTTTTGTGGCTGTGTTTGCAAATGAGAAGTGCAGCAGCAGCATAGCAGAGCGAAAACATGAATGCATCTTGAGTTCTCTGGCTGAACTTGAAGGCTTTGCTCCATTCATGCTAAGAAAGTTTCATGCTGTTGCTGCTGTGCTTCTTGCCTTGTGGCAAGCATCCAGAATGGTTACTGGGAAATAGACTTTTTTTTTTTTTTACCTTTGGTGTCATTTGCATGTAAGTTATTTATGAGAGAGAGACTGGAATTACACAGTGAACAATTAGATAAATAGTAGGTGTTTCTATTTTTTTAAAAATATACACAAGGTAAACTAAGTTATAGTCATCATTTATTTCATGCAACCTGCAGGTATTGTGCAAACATCACACAGTTTTTGCATGTTTTGGTGAAGTTAACACAAGGCAAAAATGGGGTTGAAGTTAAAAGTGTCCTGTATTTTCCTTGCAAACATAGTTTTATAAACAAAGTTTTGTATGCAAAAATGTTTGCAACAAATTTTGGATATTTTAAATTGTGTATTGTTTGCATGCATGATAGCAATCTTCTTTACTCTCAAGTTACTTGCCAAGTTTCAGCCTGCAAAACAATCTGAATTGCATTACACTTAAGCATATGTGTCCATATACGCGATACGAGCACATACATGGACCCAATGGTAAAAACATTGCTCCGTAGTGCTGCTAGTGGTCATTGAAACAATGTATTCTATCTACTGTATGCGATCATATGGCACGCTTTCCAGCACATCCTCTCTATTTACCATGAATGCCGAGCAGCAGATGAAGATCACATTCCTGCTTATGCTTTAGTAAAATTCACATGCCACTAATTAGCTCTGGATTCGAGCCAAACTCTGTATGCCATCTGCAGTCCTGTCACGATGAACATGGTGCTGAATGTTTCCTGACCCTTTCCTGCACAGACTGAAACATGCCCCCCACGCGTCTCAGATTTATGACCGCCTCAATACTTTCGGGCCACGTGGTTTAGCTCCGCCACCGTGATAAATGGCTGCCTTACGATGTCCTGGAGTTTGGTAAAAGGCAAGAAGAATTCATGGGTGGGAAAGGACAAGTGGGAGTAGTATTTTCATCTGTTTCTGTGGGAGAGAGCTGTAAAGCAAGGTGAAGGCAAAAGAGGGAGAGGAAGTGGTGAAGGAGGTGAAATCAGCATGATTGTGAAAGTAGAGGAGCTGGAAAGGGAAGCAGACAGAGAGTAAAGAGAAAAAGGAGGTAGTTTGGAAATGAGAGAAATTAGGGAAAGGGAAGAAAGTGGAGGAATATATGAAGTGGTTGACATGACAGAACGAGATACTGAAGCAGAAATGGGATCAAAGTTTGAAGAAAATGAAGGAAAAATGACTTTTGGAGCCGAGAGGAATTCAAGAGGAAACAAAGAAGAAGATTTTGGGCAAGAGCACTATTGTGGACAAGCAAAGAAGATGGAACAGTGAACAAATGCTGTATCATTACCCAGTGGTTAGGTTAGATTATTCACTGTCCGGAAGCATTGTGCCCTCAAGAAGACAACAGCCACTGACTCAGATTTGGGCTTCTGGGATGTAGGAATATAAATGCAAATTCAGGAAACAGGAGTCTATATCTTCACTGAACAAAAGAAATGCAGAGAGAGAGAGAGAGAGAGAGAGAGAGAGAAAGACAGAGACACACAAAGTCACACCATGCATTTATTCTGCATGCCCCCCCCCACCTGAGCAGCGCTATCTCCACGCTTTTTATTGTGGGAGGAAATTCACTTTACGCTTGGATACAGTCTACTTAAAGAAGTCCGAGATGCTTTTTCTGCCCCCCTCCCCTTCTTTTTGAAAAATCCTCCGTCGAAATAAGCTTTCTGGAAGCAACGTTTCCACTGCAGTTGTGACATGAGATTAAGTTAATCTTTGGCGTGGTGAGGCAGCGGCAGTAGCGGCAGCGTGGTGTTGATGTAAACAGCATTATGATTCACCTCTTCCCCCATTTGGAGCGCTCCATGGCTGTCTGGGTAATTCCATCTTCTGGGGGCAAACAGCGTGGGGTACCTGCCATGGACGACTGTGTGAGCTTACACGGCTATGGACAGATAGTGCGCCACTGCATGTCGCCTTACATGTTAGGGGCAAGAAATCTGTTTCAGTGGGTAAGAAGTTCACAGAGCTAAAGGGATTAGACCAGCATGGAAGGAAGGAACATATTATACATATACGCAGGTGGAACAGAGTAAAGTACATGACTGTAAAAATAATGTCATTACAGAGCTGCAAGATCATATTTATAATATATATGTATCCTAAAAAATGTAGATTCTTCTGCATATCTACTCTGTAGGTGAAGACTTTGATGTAAAAATGAATCATCAAGAAGAACGTGCTTTATCAGCTGTAATCAAGAAAGCTGTGTTGCAATTCTATACAAATACTCATAGAACATTTCCCTCACAGCAATGCAAAATGAAAACGGAAGGCACGCACAGCAAAAATTAAATGATAAATTAGGACAATGGTGACACTCGAGATGAAAAAAAAACAAAAGCTCTCACATGAACAATGAATCAAATGGTGCTTTCAGTAACAAACCTCAAGAGAATTGTATCAGCTGTGCAGCTCTGTGTCTCTTTCAGCTGACAGTTTTGGTTTTACAGCACATGTACTGAATAGTTCCGTGATAGTGCACTCATTAACAGCAGCGAGAACAGAGAGCTGATTCATAACAAATAAAGTGCACTCCACTCGCTTAGCATCAAATGGCAGACAAAGTATGCAAAGATGTAAAATGATTGATTCGTTTTGAGTTTGTCATCAGAGCTACTGCCATTTTGCACTTTCTAAGTGTAAGTATCTCTTTCTTGTGTGTTAAAAGAAATAAAAAAAAAAAAAAGTGTTACACTAGCATTACTACAGACTTGGCGTGACATTGCTTCTGATTGTTGAGAAGGACCGCAGGCTGTTTGGACTCTCTAACTCAAAAAAGGTTCTCATCATATAGAATTCAAGACAGGGTTGAAAAGCTGCAAGAACATCAGTGAGGAAAATTGGTATCACATTGGGTTTGCTTGGGTCTGGTGGCAGTGGCTGGATCACCTTACAGACACACAGAATAATGGTAGTGGTTCTAGTCAGTTAATTTAAACATTGATCATACCTACTGACCCCACAATGCCACTGAACGAGGTTAAACCATTTCTGTCTGGTGAGGTTGTGGAAGTGGTAGGTTTCTCAGGTTTCTCATGGTAGATACAACGTTGAATTTTAGTTGATGAATGTTACATTGAGTTTTCATTTAAGTCCATTCTAGAGGGGAAAATATGTTTATTTGCTTCAAAGACCTCTCCTCACATGGCGTGACATGGCTTGACATACACAGGTGTTGCTAATAATGTTAGTAATGGCATTCAGTTTCACTGACATGACTCACACACACTACATGGTACTGAATTATCGTTAATGTTATTAGTAACACCCGTGCTTCTCCTGCCATGAAATGTCAAAGTATTACAACTGCTGCAGTAAACTTAGATCTTAGAAAATAGAAATTAGAAGAAAAATGATAATAATAAAAAAAAGAAATCAAAGAATACCACTTCGAGAATCCTATTTTTTTCTATTAAAAAGCTGAATTAACCAAAAAGTATCACAGATACTCATTCACGGGATTCCACTGCAAGCTTATCACAACATTTAACTTAACATTAAGTGCTACATATCTGATCGCAAGCTATCCTACAACAACCATAATGCACTGGGCCACAGTTAGGCTGTTGGGTGACATACTGTGAGTTGGACAGTGTTTGGTTTTGACCACAGACAGTATAAAATATTGGTGAGTATGAGTATGGTGGCTATGGCTAATGCCATCTTGCATAGATGTACATAGCACTGAGAGTTTTGATCCCCGTCCCCACTAACCTTACACTCTCTCAATCCAACTGTTAGTAGCAATGTGCTCCACAGCTGCAAGGCAGGCATGTAAAAATGCTGAAGCACAATTTAGTTTTAAGTAAAGTCTCTTTGGTTACATGTTTTGCGTCATCCAGCGGACTTTGGCAAATGTGCAATGACCTCTGGGTGGAGGCAGCATTTATATTTGCTACTCACATTGTCATGATTTAAAGATAGTTGAAAATTTGCATGTATATATTAGTATATTCTATACAGAAAACTGCACTCATGCACACACACACACACACACACACACACACACACACACACACACACATACAGAGAGATGCACATAAAAGTGCATATAAAGAGGAAAAATAGGCCTTTATACATTGGAGAGTTTTGTGTGCCTTTAAGCATTCTCTGTCAAGTCGCCACTTCAACAAGCTGAAGAACTGTTTCATCATAAGACTTTCAAAGGAGCCAAAATAATTGCTGAGGACAAGAGAAAGACTATGGAGGAGAGACCCAATGAGAGACAGACAGAAAAAGAGTGACAGAGAAGAACTATAGAAATAAATTCATGCATTAACCCCCGCAATTTAAAAAAAATGGAACGCAGAGTTGAAAGTCAATCACCATGGGAAGAGTGTTACAATGCAATGCAACCTAAATGTTATTTTTCTGCAATGTGTCTCCCCATAGTTTATTTAACTTAATCTAATGTGGTTGTATTGTCCCATTAAGACTATATGAAATCACAGTGCTGGTGGTTTTGTATGTTTTTATCGTATTTCCAAGACATCATGCAGAAATTTACAATGCTTCTCAATCCTGTTCCTGGGAACCCCAAACCCTGAATTATCCACACCTGATAACCTGAATTCAATGATGTGATTATCTAAATGAGGTGTGTTGAATACCTGATGGACACACCAGAATTAACTATCAGGTTTTGTAGTGTTGTCTTTGGGTCTAGTAAGAATTATTATACTGTATCTAGTGATCTGAAATAATCCCACACTGCACTGTAAAAGTGGAGTCTTAATCTGGGTTATAATTTTGGTTTCATACCCAAATCATCAAATATTGCAGCTTGCCTGTGACCCTCACTAGTAGCATGCTGGTACCCCTGTCACATCATTCTTGCACGCACCCTCACATAAGTAATGTAACATATTTATTGTAACCCAAACCACAATAATTTTCCTAAATTCATTCCTGGTGTTGATTCCTGTTCTTTCCCTTGTGCTTTGGGATCATTCCTCATCTTGCCTCACTTCCTTGCTCGCCTGCCTGCTTAATCCCCAAGGTAACTCCAGCTTGCCCACGCCACTCACACTCATCCATCCAGCCTCGCCTGTCTCTGCCATCCACTGTCACCTCTCTGTTTCTGCCAGCCTCTCCAAGCTCCACGTCTCTCTTTCCCTACAATAAATGTTTCTTAACTCACCTTCTCCATGCGTCTGCGTTCTGGCTTGGGTCCACCTGATCAACACCGTAACAATGATGCCAGGATTACAAACATGGCAAGTCCCAAAATCTTTGATCAGTAAAATGTTCACTGACAACTTGTCTTCTCTCAATATCCACTCTTGTAATACAACATCTGCTCACAGCAACTAAAGCATTATAAAACATTTTTACCCACATCACTTCGTTATGCTTTATTACAAATATTCTGCAGTGACTTGAACCATGAGACTCGATGTGTAACAAGGTTCAACAAAAGCTATACGGTCCATAAATTTAGCTCTTCCTAGACTACAAACTGATGAACATAATCAAGGCAGTGATTATGTTTCTTTTCATATCATGATTATCAAAGCAGTACTAAATAAGCATAATCCTTAGACACATTTTATTAACCCTGATGAAACAGGTAAATCAGATTGACAGTTATTAAGGATGATCACAGCTTTAAAATGTCCATTAAGCAAAAATCTTGATGGAAAATTCATGAATCCCAAATTTGGAGTTTTTGCTAACATTTATGCACTAAGATAAACTGAGGAAATTGGAGGTTTTTGGCGCCCCCATGAGTAATGCCTGCTAATAACCCGGGTAAAGTTGCCTAATTTTTCTTCCCTTTTCTGGCTCTAAAACTATGGCCCACTTTGATATCCCCATGTTAAATATTGAATGTACATCCATATTTCACCAGCTGGGCCCCAGAACAAGACTGGGGGCAGGATAATAAACATTGCCAGGGAATTTCACTTCTAATTGCCAAGAGTTAATCTCTCTTTCCCTGCATAGTGCCTTGACCTGTAGTAATGGAGCTGCTGGAGTCCCTCAGTAAATATAAATAGGAGAATGTGTGGAGGAGAGAGGAGGGTAAGAGCAGAAGAGGAGAAAAATACACAACACTGTAAAACATTTAAAAATAGTTCAATTTAAAACGTGTTTTCTTTTCGCTTTAAAATGTGATTAATGTAACTACTACTGAATAGTTCGGTCAAAGTCTGATTTGCCGTCCAGTCACATTTTCTTAGTTTGAAAGGAGTTTTAGAGTATGTTCATCGTTTGCCATAATGTTTTTAGTGACACCTTGTATTGTAAAGTTAGACGCCATTTTCTTTTTAGTGCAAATGCACAGACAAGGCCAATACACTTGAGGATGCTCGAAGTTATATTCAATGTGTGTGAGCAGGAACTGAAGTGGATATTATCTTTCATCGTGGTTTAGATTGCTTTCAACATTATCAGAGAAGATAACAATGACTCAGCTTAACAAAAAAAAAAAAAAAAAAGGCAACACAAGAGGTCACAACAAAACTCTCTTCAAACAAGAAGAAATAAAGATTTCTGGGGAATTTTATCAGTTAAAACGCTGCCCTGATGAAGGCACGATTTAGAGTGACTTTTTATTTTTAATTTTTTTGTTCTGAAACTGAAACAGAACCCAACTTGATGTCACCTGATAGGCTCAGTGATGTTTTTTTATTTTATAATGATTTAGGGCTGTACTGGGGAATGATAAAATATTATTTTATTCCAAATATTTTACAGTGAATCAGTAAAAGGGAAGAGAAGGGTAAACGAGCTAAAAAGGTAGAAAAAGAGAGAATTATTAAAGAACAAGAGGAGGAATACCTTCAGGAGCTGACTGCGGATATTTGTCTAATTTCATTGGACGCTCGGGGCAAAGCTTTTTATTTAAACACCCCTAAGTGCTAATGATGTTTGCATCATTAAAACTATGAAGTGGGACCTGTGACTCATGTAGTCTACCATTGTTCCAGCAACTGGGAAGATGAACACTACACTGCAAAAAAAAAAAATAGAGTCAAGAAATACAGTCTAACATATCCATAAAAATCTGAATATTTGAATTGGAGATTTCCTCTTGAAAATGTGTTTGCCTTTAGTAATATTATTAGATACCAAGCAAGATTTGCAATCTGGCAAAGAAAAATATCTTAAAACAAGACAAACATTGACCATTGACCAATCACACCATATATTACATAACAATATATAATTATATAAGAATTTTAAATGTGCAGACTCAATTTGCTTTGGAAACAGATCAGGTCAGTAAGTGTAATTGCTCTGTGCAGTAAGTACCAGTAGAATATACTGTCAAGATGGGGACATTTTTTTGCAGTGTATTGCATCCCTGTCAGAATTGGCAGTTTTTGACTGCAGTTTCATCGGGGTCTCCTCATCTATATTCATCTAAAAGCTTTAAAGATTTAAAATGATGAATAATATCCTCTTGAATAATAATAACCAGGCCCCTTGCCACTACTTCACTCTGTTTGGAAAAAAAAAAGAAAAAAAAAAGATGAAAGACTTAATGTACTGTCCAGTAAAATCATGTTTTAGCTTATTAGATTAATTACTGACACGTTTTGATGAGCTTTGCTCCGACAGATAGACCAAGGATGCATGAATATTCATCTCTTTTCTGGTACAGAAATATCCCCATGTGGTGGTTTTATGTTTAAATCATGACCTTGAAAGAGGAAAATATGAGAGATTTGGTTTTGCCGGTCGCCCATCCCCATGTTGAGCTCAGAGGTCAGCGTTGATGCACTTTGAAAGCTTTGGTACATGAACGCTGAACGGTGGCCGGCACAGAGGAGGACTGCTGTAAATCTGAATTGCAATGATTGTAGTACCAGGGAATGAATGATATCTTGGTGTGTGTTCTTCTTTTTCGCTTGGCTCTCCGCTCTCACAGACGTCAGGTTTTAATGTATGGGGCCAGCCTGAGTGACACTATGAGAGCTCGTCATTTTATATCATTTGTCTTGCTGTGTAGTTCAGTAGGATATTAAATAAGTGATGGGGCACGTGCAGTCGAGTGTCTTTCCCTGCTGACAAAAAGGAGGGGGGAAAAAAAAACACTGCTCCAGCTGCATCATGGGAGTTTTCATAATCTTTTTCATTGATTATTGATAAAAATAAAATTTTGTTTTTTTAGATTTCTGTGGGTAAACTGGGTCACTAGAGCTAGAAAATAAAATGGAAATTAGAAAAGCACTGAAGTAAATAAATGCAAATATGAAGTGTATCATTTCTTCCTATTTTTTTTTTTTTACCTTCTTTTCTTTTTAGAATTAAAGACTTTGGATTTAAAACTTGCTTTTTCATGCTCATGTTCGTCTTGGCATCTCCTGTAATGGTAAATGAGACTGTGTTTACGACAGCAGTGCAGGCAATTGTATTCCAGCATTGCAGGTATAAAAGAAGAGACTTTAAATGATGGCTGCATTCACAGCTTTGACTCTGGTAGTGATGAGGTAGCACTGCCAGGTTTCTTTACGAGTGCATCCAGCAGGCCTGCAGTGACTCCCGGCTCTCTGTCAGAGCTGTCCTCGGCTTTATGGGACAGAGAGTAGATATGGAAGCCTGAGAGGCTCATCCAGGGGTCGTTATAGACGTCTTATAGGAACTTCTCCCCCCTGAGGACACAAAGTGGATGTGAGAGAAGGTGAAACACAAAAAGAGAAAATGTGTGTGTGTGTGTGTGTGTGTGTGTGCATGTGTCTTTATGCCAGAATGGATGAGGCTCTGGCTCTGAGACAGTGGAGTAGGAAGTAATGTTCTCTTTCCATCACCTGAGGGCTGAACCTCTGAGGACAAGTGTGTGTGGGTGTATGTGTATGTGTGAGTGTTCCTACCCTGAAGCCAAAGCCTTGTATCCTGACAGATGTCTCTGTCTCATCTGCTTCAGTGTGATGTCATCATCCTAAGACAGTAGCTGAGTCTTTGTCTGACCTCTCTGAGGTTAGCAGAGGCATCAAAATGGAAGGAAACCCAAAGTTTATTAAGAAGACAGACGATGCATGGAGCAGGAAAGAGATGTGTGATAGATGTGAGCAGCTTGTCAAAAATCATTGTCTCATATGATGACAGACCATGCATCATTCGTGTGCAGGTGCAGACGTACATTTGCTGGTACAATGTTGAGTATGCAGAAGTATGCGTTTCCGGAGAAGTATCACACAGCAAAGAGGAGATATCTGAATTCATAACTATTGGCCTTTGGGTATGAAATCATAAATCATCACTGGTTCTTCACTGTCAGTGTTGTGGTTGCATCAGGCTCCAAACATGTAAAATCATGCTGTTGCCTGCAGTATTATTAGAAATACTAGTCCAAAGGCTGGTTATGTGTCTAGTATCTTGACTTCTTCTAAATCTACATGCAGGCTGTTCTCCAAAGAGAATAAGAAGTGTTTGTCTCAGTTCTGCATTCTTTATACTTAAGCATACACTGTCTGTTGAAAACCATATGGAAGGTGCACAGTCTTCCGTCTATGGTGAGCATTTAGAATCTTAATGACCAATGAAAAGACGTTTTGTTACCTCCTGTATATGGCATAGACGGACTTCATGTTCTGAGATCTCTCTGAACTGAGTCAGACTGATTCATGCGGTGTCAGATGCCCATTAACCTGGATTATGTTGCTTTCATTCTAAACGAGTAAAATTGCTTTGATTATGCCAACGTGCTATGTACTGTAGTTTACCAACTGAGGTGGACATAAAGAGGAGAGTCAAGGCTTGGAACCACCTGCACATCGCACACTGATGACAGTTTAAACACAGATGATAATTTCTGGTGCTAAATTTGTCTCATAATGTTTCTGGTTTATTTTTTGAGTTAGTGTCTAAGAACTTTTTTTTTCAATCTCCTGCAGAAAATTATTTTAGGACATGCATGGTCCTAAAATACCATGCATGATGATATAGCAGTATTTATTGATAGGCAGTACTGTAGCTCTGCTAGCTCTGTTTACATTTTACCACCCTGAGATGATGCTGATGGGAACGCTACAGCACACGCTCTGTTGAGTGTTTTGTACATGCTAATGGGTGTTTCTGTGCATTGCTTTTAAACGCGTGAGAGAGCTGAATTAGCAACAAGTGTCCAAGGACTTCCCAGGTACACGATGTGTATCTTAAGCTGTTTTGCAGCACACCTGGTTTCCAATATAACAAGATTAAACTTTACATTTCTAGTAACAATGTAATTATTAAGATTAAAATTCCAGATGATCGTGTAATCTTTAGATATTAATGGCCATATGTAAACCAACTGATTTGCCACATCACAGTTTTTTTTGACTGAGACCATTTCAATTTCAATTTTGGAAGTATACAGATCTGCTCCTACCATCCTCTCTTCAATTCTCATCCCCACCTCACCTCTATCTTTAGCAACACAAGGAGAGAACAGAGAAGAAGATGCCTTTCATTGTCACAATGCCCCCCTGGTCAATTTCTCTGTGACAGTCCCTCTCTGTCAGTGCTGCTGCTGCTGTTGCCGCCCTGGGATTCAGTCGGATGGAGGCCAGTTTGCATCTGACAGCTGCTTGCTCTGCCGTTCACCTCCAGCTGGATGGATTTGCACGGCTTAGACTGTTAGTTAGTTAAATGAAGCCCTGAAGGAGCGTGAATGAGCTCGCCTGCAGCAGCAGCACTCAAAAGCAGCCAATAGAGGAAACTTATCTTCCATTCAGAGAGTAAAAAACAGATAGAGATACTTTCCGTTGTCACCTTTGGGAACCGGGATAATTCAGGAGCAGGGTAGGTTAGGGGTAGGGACCTGCATGCACAATTAAACAAAACATTTGCAAAACAAACCAAAAAAAAAACCCAAAAAACCCCAAAAACAGCAGCACTTCAGAGCAGCCATTAAAAGAGATTTGTCTTCAATTGAGAATCTAACAGAAATAGATTACTCTTGTCAGTTTTGTGACAGGGCTGCAGGGTGATTGGACTCGTGCGCACAATTAAACAAAATGGTTCACAGTCACCGCTTTGATTCAAAGCACTGAGTGTGGTAGCAAACAACGATAAAAACAGCATGTGAATGAGAGCGCTGACAGAAGAGACACAATCTGTGAACATCAACAAAAAACTGAAAAATCTAGTCATAAATGCAGTCACTAAATGCATGAATTATGTTTTATGTTGCCACAAGAGGACCACATTTACCTGATTTCTTGCAACAGAAAACACTCCATTCAGAGCAAGGATGTACAGGACCACCAGGAGGTCCTGGCTAGATTTAACTTTCTGACCAGAAGCTGTTTTGCAGAGTGCGGGGCTAGATCTGTGAGTGCTGAGCATAAAGCAGCAGAGACCGAGATGTCATAGAGTCTGACAGTGAATTTCCCACACTATTGATTTTTTTCATGTTAAAGGGTGAAATTCTACAGGGTAAATAATAGAAGACACGTCTGAACTGGCCACACTGTAGGTCAGGGTTGCTGTGAACAGTGAAAAACATTTTGAGCTTAAGTGAGAGAGTTCAAAATGGAAACTGCTGCGTTCACCTTCAGTTTCTGTTTCTCAGTAAAGTACTTGGACTAATGGTGGCTTTGCGGAATGTACATGCCTGTTGGGAATGAGGAGGGTGCACATTTAAGCAATAAAGCACAATCAGAGTGTCCAAAATCAACAAACATTATCAATCAGTAGAAATAATGGCACCATAATTACGGAAGAACATGAATTAAACTGTCTATAGCATCACTTGAACTATAGC
The DNA here is from genome assembly GCA_028641955.1 of Protonibea diacanthus. NCBI lineage: Eukaryota > Metazoa > Chordata > Actinopteri > Sciaenidae > Protonibea > Protonibea diacanthus. Next base: position 16,918,351 of record CM053990.1, read on the forward strand.
AGCCCTTCAGGGTGTCCTCTCTACTGGTATCAGAGGACAGCAGGGTTTTTTTTTTTTTTTTTTTTGGCTTTTTTCCTAAACTTCCCTGAAACCAGCTTTGACTGAAAGGCCCTAATGGCATTCAGCAAAAATGTTGACATAACATCTAAGCGGTAATCATTACTCCATCAGCCTGAGATGACTAAATCGCCTGTCACTCGTCCTCACATCACAACTTTAAACAGAAGTGTCACTTTATTGACATAATTTATATGGATAAAGAGCCCCTTACAGTTGCCTCCTGGCTGGAATGAATCAACTAATCTTGCGCGCACACCACCACACACACACACACACACACACACACACACACACACACACACAAGCTACACAGCCTCACCTCTAATTTCCCATTATCATCCTGCAACGCTTTTGAATTATTCATTGAATGCCCTCACTGTAGGGAGAAAGTGAACAGAGGAGGAGAGGTGGAAAAATGGAAATGAAGTGGGAGGGTTAGAGAAAGAGAAACGGAGAGAGGGAATGAGAGGTGACAGAAACTGAGGAAACAAAGAATTGAGGAAAAAAAACAAGTGAAACATCAGAGCACAGAGGGAAAAAGGAGAAAACACAGGAGGCAAACTGAAGGTGGAGAGTCAAGACAAATAGCGGACAGTCAGAGAGTGAGGAGATAAATAGGGGGTGATAGGGAGAGAAGTGGAGCGACGGAGCACAGTGGGAGGAAAAAGGAAATCAGTCTCCTGCACACAGGACAGGTATATCAGATGTCCATGGGAGTGGATGAATAAAGCACACACGTCTGTCATCTCATAAAATGTTCCAAATTAGCAGAGCTTTCATTTAGCATATGCCCGCTTAAACTGAAAAAGAAACGATAGAGGGGTGGAGTGCAGGGGTATGAAGACTTACTCCCACCCCCCTCCGTCTCGCTGGTCCACATGATTCTCTCCACCAACTGTAAGCAAGCCCGAGGACTTGTGCCTCTAAACTGAGTCCTGCCTGAATATTCATTGGCTTCATTTGCATAGTCCACAGATGGCGAAAACAGATGCTCGTTACGGCAAGTGTCAGTTTTCAAAAATTTGCTTTCATGACAAAACAAATAAAGCTATACAGGAGGATGGAGCGACTCAAAGCCTCCTGGCAGAGCTGCCAAGTGTGTATGTGTACAAGACAGTTGTCGCAAGAAAAACTTTGATGCATTTGTGTGTGTGTGTAGCGCATAGTCCATTTCTATAAGTGTAGTGTGTGTAGTATAGAGTACTGGATGTCCAGTAGGCATCATAAACATAATAAACATAACTGAAGTTTTTATTTGCACCAATTATCAAGAAAAATATTGATATTCTACTTTTGTAAAAGCTTTCCCTCTGGAAAAACAACAAACATTGAATACGCTGCCAGCTTGAAGGAGAGTTAAACATTTTTTCTTTAATATCCCATGAAGCTTTGTTTCAGCAAGGGGCAACGCTTAAAGGTATAAACTGTTCTTTAGCTACAAACTACTGTACCTACTTATCTGGCAAGAAAGGGAAAAAAAGGCACAAACCTTGAAAATTGAAATGCATCGAGTAATCATCAGCATTACATTCGGGACTGATCAGAGTTAAAGGCCTGAGGGTAGACACAGAGACAAGGCTAAGCAGGAACAACACACCGCTGACTGAAAACACTTGTTCTCTCTATGTAGTATGTAATTTGCACGTTCCCATCAGACATGTCTTTGGTTATCTGAGATTTTTTTTAATTAAGTACCCTGTGCTTTTGTTACATGACACACACACAGAGGCAAGGATAAAGCACAAAACACACATCAACGGGCACGCAGAACATATAATGCATAAAACATAAAAGGTGAATATGCAGTACAGGAGTGTTTCTTAACGTCTTCATTTTTCACCTTAGAAGTCTGTTGTATCAGCACAGGTCTCAGTATTTTGAGGAGTTTCAATTCATCTTTTACAGTTTAGGACAGTTGAAGATGTCTATGGTGCATTCGAAATGATGTTTGTGACTTTTACTATATAACTTACTATATAAATACTATAATTACTATATTATAATAAATTACTAATCTGACTATGCCAGATGGTTTTAACCCCAACTCACCGTTTGGAAAAGGTCAGGTACTTGATGCTGGCAGCCTCTATACTAACTGCTTTAGTAGCTACAGTGGGCAAACACCCAATTCTCACACTATTGTCACACACCTAGCATTAGACCCGTTCCCACAGCTTTACGTAGTCGGTCCTCGTGGGGCAATGATGGATCCGTAAATACCTTGTAAAGTTACCAAATTACGATTTGACATGATGGTGGCGAAAAGTGAAAAATCTGATGATGAAAGTTTCTGTACTAAACTGAATAGTAACTGAAAACTATGAATGCCATAAAAAGAAAAGTCAGGGGATCACCAAAGTACGTAGGATTCATTGTCTGGACACCATGGATACCAGTACAAACTTCCATGGCCATCCACTGAATAGATGTTGAGATGAGTCACTAAAATCCTAAAATGTCAACCTGCTGGTGGTAAGAGAAACAAGGAAAAGTTAGAGAAACAACAAAGTCAGCCGGATTCATCCTCTGGGAGGCATGAATGTCTGTACAACATTTCATCCATCAGATAGTTGAGAGGTGAAATATTTCAGTCTGGACCAGAGTGGTGGGAGGCATGATTGTCTGTACAACATTTCATCCATCAAATAGTTGAGAGGTGAGATATTTCAGGCTGAACCAAAGTGGTGAACCAAACAACCAATGGATGTTGCCATCCCCAGAGCCATGCTGCTAGAATGACTAAAAATGCAGCTCTTACTTGCTCTGAGTGCTGGAAAAGACGGTTGTGAGTGTGAGTTTCTGTGGAAACTGTGATCTATAGTGTAGTATGTAGTATAAAATGTATGTTTTTTTGTTAGTATTTTTGTTGAATCACAAAGTAAGCATTCAGGAACTTCTGCTCATGCTGCTCCTTTGAAAAAAACAAAAAACAATGAATAAATGATCCTATTGTTTGGTACTTGATCATAAGGAGGGTTGGTGACTGTAAAATGTTAGGTCACCCCTTCATCCCAAGCTGTGTGCAACCACAGCACTGTAAGTACTCCAGCATGTGCACGTGCACACACACACACACGCACAGCGAGCAGCTCCAGCTCCCCTCCAGTGGGTTTGTGCTGTGTGTGCACTCAAATGAAAATGCTTCCTGCAGAACAATTCATTTGCCATACCACACAGTTTCCTCTACTGCACTGCTGGTCATGAGTGATTTTACACGCTTTCCCTCTTTTTCTTTTTGTTTCATCCCTTCTCTTTCTGCTGCTTGTTTTTCATTTAATTTAATCTCTCTGCTTCCTTTTCTCATTCCTTCGTCGCTCCCTTTGGTCTCTCCCTACATCCCATTACACCTTCCTCACTTTTAGTTTTTCTACTTCTACTGCATTCAGTGAAGCTGGAAACTCCAACCGTCAATAAGGCTTCTTGAAGTCTCTAAGTTGCACCGGATGTCAAGTGCAAACACAACACTGCTCGGTGTTGAACCTTAAAGCTCCACTAATCATTGTTTTGAATGGATCAAATGACTACATGTGTAGTGAAAGCGGCCATTTGTAGTTACAAACCAAGTGAGAATTATCACCCACCTGCAGCCCTGCAGAGCTTTTTAGCCACTTAACTGAATGCTAATGATGTTGCTGCATGTCTGCTTGATATAAGTGGGCATTTGTTTGCTGATTTACGATCTATAATTTTGCCAGGATTTACTTTAGTCCCCCCAAAAACACTAACACATTAACATAAACATTTCTGAAGAGCCGCTGTGAAGCTCAAAATGTGGCTAACATCCTGACAGTCCTGCCTCTGCCTCCTAACAGCTAATCTACACATGCACAAAGACGTGCATCGTGGGTGGAGATGAGGTGGGCTGAAAGACGCCTGTGTGATCAAACAAACCACCTGTAACATCACAACACCTGTCAATCAAAGTGTCCACACTGTTAAATATGCATAACTTTAAGCCTTAATATAATTTGAACAAGCAAATTGTATAGAAATTCAAACTAAGTATAGTTGCCATGAACGGGGAAATTAGTTATAGATAATAATAATATAATGTGAATTTCTGCTGTTAAGTTGGACATTTTAATATGAGGGCTTATAGAGACTGACTTCTGTTCTATAGCCAGCCTCAAGTAGCCGTTCTTGGCAGTTCTTGGCACTTTTGCATTGGCTTCACTTCACAGCCACAAAGGTTGCCACTTGGTACCAACTAGCTAGCTACCATTACGAAATATCTCTGAATTAACATGCTAGCTGTGAGAGAAATAAAACATGTTTTCAGCCTTGGTCTCTATAGCAAATTCATGTTTGTGACAACTGTACTGAAGCTGAAATTTTATATAACTTTTTCATCAAATCAATCAGTCAAACCTTTACACACTCACACTGTCCATAGCACAGTATAAAAACAGCAACATGCAAAGATAAAATAAGTTGCAAACGTAAAACAAAAATTAGTCCACAACATCAGATATTTACATACAGGCTAAAATGGTTCCACATCTTGGAGAAAAGTCTGACTGAACTTAGCGTGGAGTTCGTCAGTGGTAGAATTAGCCTCCAATTACCTAGAGTCCAATAACCTACAGCACAGCACAACACAGCAAGTGGGCACGGCAACAAATAAAATAAAATATTAAGTATCAAAGTTATGCATAATTATCAGCGTGACTGCTTTGATGGACAGACGGGTGCTGTTACACGTGGTTTGTTTGAGCACCCAGGCATCGTTCAGCCCACCAGGTCCACTGATGTGCCACGTCTTTGCCCATGGTAGAGGCAGGGCTGCCAGGATGGCTCTGGCCAAAGGTACCCCATTCTGAGATTCGGCTCTTCAGACCCCTGTGGGTGACGTCATGGATAGACACGCTGTCTATGGTTACTGCTGGGAGTACTAGAAGTTGGAGATAACACCAACAATGTTTGTCACTTCTTTCTTTCGAATCGAATACAGCACAAATATCTCATATTGATCTTTCATGTTTGGTAAGTGTCCTCAAAAAACCCTCCCTCTACTTTCACCCTCTCTTCTTTTTTCTTCCCTCTCTTGGTTTTCCAGCAGCCTGTCCCGTAACACTGCCACGGCTTGTAGACTTCTTTCGAATATTAATTAAACACCCTTATGTGTCATCAACCCCTCTGGTGAGCAACTCGCTCTTTAATTAGACCTGACAAACACCAGGGAGAAAGACACACACCTCACTGGTTTGTGTACAACTGTACAGGTGTGTGTGAGACAGGGGAGGTGTAGTTGGGGATAAAGTCAATGACTCTCTCAAACTCTCAGTGTTTCTCTGTTTGTGCATCTGTGTGTGTATGCTCAGTTTCTTAGGTGGGTCTCCGTAGACGCTTTTTGCTCATGCCTGTGACGACTGTGAAAACAGCCTGTTGTCTTCCTGTCTAGTGTGTGTGCGCGTGTGTGTGCATGTGAGTTCAGATTTTGCATACAGAGTGTGTGGCACCACAAATTTTGAAGGTGTTGCTCTTTTACACCCTCAGTCTCATGCTTCTACCATTACGCCTTTTTTCAGGAATATTCTAATTGTGGCCTCGGGATTGAGGAAACATCAACACGCAAAGATAATATTTCACAGTTGGCAGTGTTCACAGCCAAAAACGAGACTTGACAATGACTGTGAAACTCGTCTAAAATTACAAAGTTTATTACTTCTGACTGTTGTGTCAAGCAAAATTAATTCCAACTCTGCTGATTTTCCTGAAGAGGGGAGGTGAAATCAACTTTGCAAATGAGAAGTGCAACTAGGGACAGAATGAGTCATGTACACAGGAGTTAAAGTATATGAAACACGAACCACATTTGCATCTGTTCAGTTTAAATTAATTTATCACATATGAAATGGCAAATGTGTTGCTTCCCCTCAAGAAGTACTGATGAGCCCCAAATGGTGCAAAACTAACAGTTATAAAAGTTTCCGCTCTGCCAATCAACTGTCCAATCTGTTTGCTTCAAATAGGCATATCTATGTGAACGTATGGCAGACTACAGTCATTTAAATGTGCCCTTAAGAGGTGAAATCACATTTTAAATGCAGCCTCCTAAAACAACACCAGAACTGAACATACTGCAATAGTTGGAGGTGATCAAATTATTTTGAAGCAGCTGGTCCAATCTATTTAGTTTGACCTTAATTTTAAAATACAGATACAAATGTTTTAGTAGTTGAGAAAATAAGCATAGGACACTAAATATTTGAATTTTAGTTTTTAAAAAAATACCACGATAAAGTTTTTTGTTCATAAAGTTAAATCGTAACATTTCCTTCGGCTATAAGCCTGAATTCAAGTTAAAATAAGTGGTCCACATTGACACTTTTTGCAGTGTAGTGCAGTTAGCTGGACATATTTGTTCTGGGTTAGGGGATTTGGCTGTCCTTCCTTTCACACCAGCCAACTTAGCTCCAGAGCACAGGCAGCAGCATGAAGCCCAGAGTACAACTTTGCCAAATTTCCTCCACCGGTAGCTCTGTTTTCCCCATGCAGCCTCTTCTCATTTCCTACACTGTCCTGCAACAGGAGCATGCCAACTTTTTGGGCATATACTTCTATCTCGTTCTGTATGTGCTGTTGTATTGGTTTGGCATCAGAAATGTTGCAGGTTTGACTAACTTTACGGTATATTTGTTAATTACAAAACTTCGTAAAAGCCTAAGCTGTTGAGACTTATCCACAAGGTCTGGTGCCATGACAACTCAAAGTGTTCTTTATGAGTGGAGCATTCGCTGTTCTGATTTGAAAAGAGAAACCAGAACATTGTCACTCCTCTTAACTACTTGAAAACAAAGCTTTCAAGTAGTTTTCAGTTTTCAGTTTCAGCTTTCAGCTATGACAGCAGAATACCCAAATACCTTAAGACAGGTCAACTATGAGAGATTTTATTTTGAATAAAAAAATAACCTGGACACTGCATATGATAAGCTTGAAGTGATTGTGATGGAGACGAGATGGAGGCCAGTGTTTTACATTGAAATGACAGCTGACAGCAACACAGAAAAGATTTTAAATGTAACAGTAACGACATAATCGGCTGATGGTAATTGTGATAAAATCTGGCTGGTTTCACAGAAAGAGTAAACGCCTTTAGTCAGTGATTAATTAGGAGAGAGGCAGAGAGAGAAATGAGAATGAATGAGGCATAAAGATAGCCTTCCTGAGTGAGCGTTGCACTGAGCTATATTGGACAAGGATGTTATCAATACTCATGCTGGAATGTGATGTGAAAAATAATGACATTTACCAATTCATAAATACACACTTCTATAACAGGTGTTTAGAGGCTTTATTTTCTGACCTGTTAGGCAGCAGAAATCTTCAATTCCCTTTTGGTGTCGCTGCATCATTCGACACATGTTAAATGATCAAGCAGGTGGTCTCAAAATCTTTGGATCCAAATAGAATTGATAGCATCTCATACACATTGCAGTGCAGATATATTGAAAGTCAAAACCTGAGACACCATGCCTCCATTTTTGGCCTTGAGAAGGTTGCGCCTTTTGTTTTCTATCAGACACTTCACTTCACACATTAATCTATGCCAAGGTCTCATCAAAAACATGACAAATGCTACCTCAGAAGAAAACATTAAATTCCTGTTTCGGAGTGAGTTGGAGTGAGTGTTGGATCAACTGCATGTACAGTACAGGGCAAATGAAATCAGCTCAAAACACCCAGCCTGCCGTTGTTGTTTGTTTGTTTAAAGTACAACGTTGTAAGACCCGAGGTTAAAATATTTTATTATATAATCATTCAGCCTGCTGAGGCATTTTTAGATGACGGATCTGTTTTGAAAAGAGACTTTAGCCAGCAGTAGCACATTTGTTCATCTATGGGGGAAAAACGAGCACTGGAAAGTGTATAAATGACTTATTAGATTCCTTACAGCCACAATTTAACTTCATGACTTATTTTCAATATGTGGCCACGTCCACACAACACAACAAATTATCCAGTGTTACATCATAGGTGTTGATTTTTCATTAACAGTATTTTTCAGTAGCAATTGTTTGGAGATGACAAGTGTGAATTGGAGTGTTGCTTGTCCTCTCGTGGAACTGAAATGGCTCTGAGCTTCACTTGTTGAAAACTATCAAAAGCTCGGAAGGGTGTAAACATTCATAAGCACTGACACAGTGTTGACTCTCAGAAAAAAATTAACACTGACGATTCTGCAAAACACAGAGAGCTGAGGACAACATGCAGACAAAGCAGAAACAACAGTGGCACAGATCTGGTTTAATACATTCAAATGTATTAAAATCAAGACATTTACTATTAATGTGACAAATGCTTTTCTGCAGGCTATTCAACAGAGGGTGTTTTCTCCGCTCTTATCTTTATTCTTTTGCCAAAAATACCTTTAGCAGACTTTCATGAAGTGTTCTGAATACACTTCAAAGAAAGAGATGATTCCATTACCGTGCAGGAGATGCCCTCAGTACAAACTTTGTGTGTGAAAAGTGTTTATGTCTGTCTGCAGTGTCTGCAGTGTCAGCAGCACATCTGGCAGACCTGGAGACGACATGTCACCTCCACCTCCTCAGCTCACCCTGACAGTCAGGGGCTAATGACCTGGAAGGATACACAGTCCCACTACATATGGGCCTTTCTGCCTGTGTGAATCTGTGCATACGTGCACACACATTTGTGCAACTAAAAATGCAGTTCGCTGGTTACAAGTACCTTGATGAGTTTATGCCTCTGCTCAGGTTGTTTGGAGTTTGCATGTGTGTGTGTTTGTGTCTATGTGTATAGTGTGTCTTTGTTGGTATTTGTGTATTTCTATGCAGATAGCGGCCTGGGACCTTTTCTCCAGCGCTTGAAGAGTCCCAGTGCATCTGGGCCTGTGGTCCTCCCTGCTAGCCGAGTAATTAGGACAGGACATGCTGACCAGTAGCACCCTCAGCTGGGACCACTGACAGAACAAGGACAGATGAAATTATACACCTGGATGCTTCACAGGGATTTTTTTTTCTGTGTAGTTTGGTGATCTAAGACCTAAAGTTGGTTTTTGACCCATTTAAAGGACAAAATTAATGTCACCTCATGTCACAACTGGCCATTGTAGAAGGCTTCTTTTTTCCTCAACTGTTTTCCATGAGTATTTTGTAGAGGCGGAGTGCTCTTTTCAAAGGTCAGCATGAATAACTCAAACTGTGCAGGATAGGTCCGTAATGCATGCTGTTCCAGATTGTGCAATGGCAGCATTCAAACTGTTTGTAGTTGGGAACCTGTGTTTTTATTTTCACACATAATCAGAGTATACCTTTGTTTCAGTTTCAAAATGTAAAAATGTAAATGCATTAGCAAAACATCACAAAACAGTATTCTGTCCTGCTACTTGTGGTTTGTTGGTACAGTCATGAACGACAGAAAGGAGCAGCGGCTCTACTCCAAGTTTCTCCGAGCACCTCATCTCTAAGGCTGAGCTCGCCCACCCTGTGGAGGAGGCTCACTTTTGACTGCTTGTATCCGGACCAGAGGTGAGGGTTTGAAATTTAGCTGGAAATCAGGAGCCTTTTGCCTCAATTTTCCAGTCTACCATAGATGTGAAAGCTTTAAAACATGCTACAACTTGAAAAAAATGCTTTAATTCCAAACCTTTAATGTACTATTACATATGTGTAGAACTACACAAACATTTTGCAGTCTTAAAGTTAAGTTCTAATTATTATTTAAATTCATCTGTTAGATGCAAATAAGGGAATATCAACCTGTTTCAGTTGTTTGTACGTGTTCCACAGCATTATGCCTGTGAAAAGAGTCACACTTACTTGCGTTGATGTATGGTGTTCATTTTTTGCTTGTGGTGTTGGTTCAGCTCATCTGTTCATTCACTGAACAGGTGTGCATAATCAGATCGTTAAGCACTGAGTGTCAGAACACGCTGAAGCTGCGGAAGAAAGGGTGAAACTCACCTGCAGTCGATTACCCTTTTATCAAAGTTGGGGAATATCTGCGAGTACTTAACTTTTGGATAGCAAAAGTCGAATGTCAGCGAAATCTAGATATCCTAGATAACTATTTTTGTTTGTTACTGGCTTTTGTTTTATTGCTTGTACCTGTTTAGCTCACCCCGTGCTTACACGGGCACATGGTAGGCTCCAGTTGAGGTGAAGCTGTGGCAGCTTACTCAAAGACTTCAACTTTAAGTTTTTATTTAACTCATGGCCCTCGGTTTCATTAACATTTTTGTTAGTGAAGCTCTTTCCCTGGCACAGAACCCTGCCTGCAGTTGTCGCATTGCTCATGAGCCCTTGTGCCAAACAACATCCTCTGCCCTTTATATACAATTCAGCGTTGGAATGTTTTTTTAATGCCCCTTTAGTTTCTCGTTGACTGTCTTCACCGGGGACAAAAGCAGAACAAGTGTTTGTGGAGTGGATGACTAATGCTTTGCACTTCTACCACAACACTGGCAGTACATATGCTGTGTGAACTCTGACATGTACTCTGTTTTTATTACATTTTGCAACATCATTCCCGCATATGATGACAGAACTGTTTCATGAGCCATAACACACTTTCCTTTTGCTTATATAGAGATTTATATTGTGACTTGGAATGCAATAAATATCCACTTCGGTAAATCACAAATAAACCAATTAAGGCGCATGGCAGAGAAAACACCCTTCACTGTCCCGGGGTCGGCTCCTCGGGCCCCCCTCCTGGCTGAGAGATGCGATTTAGGGAAGCATTATCTCAGTGTTTTGTCATTGATTTCCATGATTGATCCCAGCCCCTGCTGGGCAGCAGGCTCTTCCTCTTGATTTAAAACCAATTATATGATGATGATCTCGCTCAGGAGGCTGTGAGTGTGATGTGTTTGGTTGTGAGGGGAGAGGGAATAGGATAAATCACCAAACAGTGCTGGAGAGGGCTCACTTTGCAGTGTATTTCTTCTCTCTCCGTCTTACTCATGGTTTGCATGTCCATTCCTTTCTTCTGTCGTTCCTATCTGAACGAGAAGACCTTTTCGGCTTCTTAATGGATGAATTTGTCTGTCAGTCTGTCAGCGTCAAAGTTATGTTTTTATCTACTAACTGAAATTAAAAAAAAAAAAGCTTCTTAAACTGTATGACCATCAAGTTCATCAGTAATCATGGCAACCTGAGCATCCATGCAACGCCCACAAAGAAACAGCTGCACAGCCTCCTCTCACGAGTTTTATATACTTGCTAATGAATCTCAAGTGAGTATTTTACATCTTCCCAATATGAAATCCCCCTTCTTGATCTAATATTCATGAGAATTAAACTTGGATTAACACAAAGCCACTTTATTGCTTCACTGCTTTATTGAATGCCAACTAAGTAATTGCACATAACCAACGCAGAATTCCTCCGACAATCACAAACCGACAGAGACCCTCCCTGACTAAGAACAAACATGTTGCTTGGCGAGGCTGAACTTATGAGAAGTTATTCTTTTTCTCCTTTTTGCTTTTAATGAGGTGACTAATTTACAGTTGTTCTATTTTTGTCCTCTTTGCCATCTTTTGATAACCTGCTGAGAGGCCTCTCACCTCGTTTTCAACTCGGGATGGAGTGCTAACAAGGAGGTATCGAGTTGACATTTGCACCTACAGCTTCATAAATCCTCCAAAGCTTATCCGGCATTTATTAAAGAGAGTATCAATTTCAATATCAATGTCAATTAGGATATTGAGACTGCAAGTTTTCCAGGAAAAATCTAATAATTGTCGTTTCATTGATTCTTTTATAGCTTCTTTGAAAAGTGGTGTGCAAAGCTTCTTTGAACTCATGAACTCACAGTCTGTGTGTGTGTGTGTTTGGGTGTGTGAAGGAATTCACACACCCAAACACAGCAAGTATTGTGACTCATAAAATCACTTGTTAATTGACTGGAGAAGAAGGGCTGAGTTACAGTGTAGATGTGCATCGGAGTAAATAAACAAGTATCTTCATGTACAGCTAAAATAGTATGAAACTACCAAGACCAGAGGGGATAATATGCATTTTGCTTTTTAGTCACTGTAAAAAAAGTTTCTCTCAATGGCTAAAAAGTTGCCAAAATTTGCTAATGCAATGAAATGCATCATGCTTGCTGACCTGTAGCTTTGTACCATCCACTGAATTTAAATGTAAGTTAATGGCTTGTAGAAGTTACAGTATGCTGCTGCATTGCCAAAGTAATACAGAGACCAGTGGCAAGTTGGAAAGAATCTGTTATTTCTGGATATTAATTTTACAGATATAAAATACTAACTTTAACAGCTTTTTACTTGCACAGTCTTTGTCCTAACTCCTAACTATATTTTAACATTGTTACAATTATCCACAATTCTCTCGATCTGTTGAACAAAGTTGCTTTCACCTGTGTTCTATCACTGTCCCGTTTGTTTTGTTCTTCAGTCAATGATTTATGTTTTCTCTTTGCTGGCCATCCCCCAGTATCAGCCATAACCACAAAATATACAGTAACACTGGTTTCTTGGTTCCTTTTAACTGGCTAATATATTCCTCCCCGTGAAACATTGCCTGGGAAAAGTAAATATGAGCTCCTTTGGCATCTGTACCATAAATTGTTTGTTGATTTCACAGGGAATGAGACCTGGTGTCAGACATGAAGAATAAGTATATAGAAATAACCGACCCTCTCACTCATGGTCTTGTTTGCTTATTAAAGTCACAGAGCCATGAGTAATTAATTGTTTAATAAGCAGTTCAAAACTGCTTGTAGTAATTTTAATGACGTTATGTCATGGTGCATTCATGCTTGACTATGTGGGAACTTCCAAAATCAACAACTGTAGGTAAACTGCTTATGAACAGTATTATTTAATGAAACATAAAGTTCATACCACTCTTTTTCAAAAAGTTTTTGTTGTTGTTTTTGATTCTTTGCCTTCTTGATTTACTGATAAAACACAGTAATATATATAGCGTGTGACTGCAATGCTGTTTGGAAAGATTCTTTTTTTTGTAGTGTAAAAAGTGTTTGACAATTGTACTGACAGTCTTATAAACAGACAAACAGACAGATCTTGCTTTCATTTACACACAAATATAGACACACACATATACAGATGCATACACATGATCGTGTTTAGTTACATAGCTGATGCTCAGGCAGCCAGAAGCTTTTAAATTCCCCTCCCCTTTATCGCTCTCTCTCTCTCTCTCTCTCTCACGCACACACACACACACACGGTCAAATTCCCATCCTGTTGCGTTCTGCCAATCCACATATCTTTCTAGAAAAGTTAACGCTTACAATTCACTGGAGATCATCCTCTTATAGAGAGCTGCCATAAGGGGTCAATTACAGAGAGTTAGTACCATCAGGTATTAAAGCATTCCCTTTCATCAGCTGAAATACTCGTCTCTGCTTCCGTGCCAGCCCGACATCAAGCTCTCAACTTCCCCTCAGTCTTATGTTTCTGTCAGATGTAGTTAACCACTGTGCTCTTGAGGAGCAAAGTGCTCATTTTCTTTTATGCTGTTTTCTCCAGGAAAAGCCTGAGATGATGAAGGAGGGCTTCACACTGCCGGGAACACTGATGGTTACCTTCAGTAAAACGCTAAAATACAGATCATCCAGCTTATGTGCTTGTGTGTGGTGTACACAACTGCATCCTTCATCTGTTTGTTCAGACTACTCTGTCGCCGTGTAAACACGTTTTTGATCATCCTGTGCCATATGTTCCAGTGTTTCGTCAACTCAAGTTACTCAGTAGTTAAGAAAGCAAAATGGTGAACTCAAAGTGAGCGTCTGATTTGGGTAATTTAGAGCATATATTGTATTGGCAATCATCTTTTACATTATCAGTGATCAGATGGAGTTTATCCTCAGCTGTTGAGATCACTCAGTCAGTACCGTTTAAATGAGATCTTAAGCATTTATAGACACAAAGGCATGCAAGATAATCAGAAACCTGGATTCTATTTTATGCATATAGCCCTGAAATACAACCACAAGCGATACACAGTATATATACTGTATGGACATGGGAACGTGGAGTGATGGACAGCCATGAAGCGGCGCCCTGAGAGCAGTTAGGGATTCTGCTTAAGTGCACCAATTGAACTGGTACCTCTCCAGCTACCAGTCCACGCTACATACTGTCGTCCTGGTGGAACTGAGCCGGCCACCCTTCGGTTCCCAAGCCAAGTCAATGTCTAGACTATTAAATATTGGTCTAAAAATACTGATAAAAGCCAATAGGTATTTTGGAAATATTTGAAATACAGTCAGTATTTCAGGACTAAATCTCCCTCCCGAAATGGATATTCAAGAACCAAAGAACAACAAAAGATACTCACTGATTCCTTTAAACACAAACATGGCGTGACAGTAGAAAACCTGCAAGGAAAATCCATTTTTATCAGCATCCACTCGTCTTGTTTCCTATACTTTACAAGTTCTTTTCAAAGACTCACTTCACAGAGTGTACATGCTGTAGTTTGGAGGAGATGTCAAACATACTCTCATGCAGTATATGCTCACTCACAGCAAATGTCCAATTTTATTACTCCGTGTGGCAGGAGGTAAACAAGAAAACACGCACGTCTGTTCAAGGGACTTTTTATATTCATTTATGCATCACTTTGGCTCCCCACAAGGAGACTTTTACTCTTTAATATGACCTTGTACATGTTTGTCTGTGTGTTCGTTTGTGTGTGTGTGTGTATGTGTGTGTGTTCAGTGAGTGGGGTTTGTGCAGAATAAAAAAGGAACATTTACATGTGCCCTGTGTTTGCCCTCAGTCCTGTTACATGGGACCTGTCACAGAGGGAGAATAATCTGTAAAAAAATATTTGCACAAATTTGAAAGCTTTGTAAGGGTGAAGTATGACATCAGATGTGGATTAAAGAGAAAGTCCCTGTCAGTGGAGATCTCTGTTTAAAGCAATACCCTCGTCAAGGATTAGTTTTAATCCAAGTCGGTGAAATTAGCCCCCCTGCATCATAGCACTTGAAGTTCTAGACCTGTTTAATGTTTCGATTCATGTGTCAAAATTAGATTGCTTTGGATTAGTGCTACATAATTAAACATATTTTCAGAGGGGAGGTCATGCATTTACAGTGGTTTCTATATAGTATTTATTCTCAGCTGACAAGATGACCTCTTGCACTCCTCTCTTGCTGTTACTGCTGCCGCTGACTTCTATGTATATCTTTTCTTGTAGCATTTATGCTAAGTGTTTTCTCCCTGATTGTTTCCAGCTGATGAGGCATGGCCACGGTCATCAGGCCTTCCTGGCACCTGGTTCAACTATATAATCTGCAGGATGCAATTTGTGGGACAACTTATTTTTAAAACAACTTATTAGTAATAGACTTAGTAATAAATAATAAATAAAGAAATAAATACAAACATCCCAAAAATATCAAAATAAATGAGTAATAGCAAGTGTGAGCTAGCAACAAAAATGGCAAACAGAGTTACAGACAAATTTTATTTTGCAAAACATCACACTCAGCAGAGCAGCACCATCACTGACACCGCTGCAGTACTAACCAACATTAATTATCACTATCATTGGTCAAAAGGAAAGCATGCTTGGACACTCAGCTGGCATATACACGCTTGATGACACACATAAATAATTTTGTAATGCACATTTGGGCCAGCGAGAACTTTTACGTCTTTCTGCCGACAATCAATAATCAATTTTAAAAAATGTGGGCTCACCAGTCACAGGAGGATTTATCTGCCTATTGTGATGAACAACAAAATGGTTTATCATCAGTTTAGCATCGGTGCAGTGCTTTAGTCCTCACAACACCCCATGTTTTAATGGAAAAACAAATGCATTCATTTAAACACACCATGCCCTCAGGTTACGAGCTAAAATTTGTATTTACTACCTTAATCATATCTCCTGAAACTTAGCTAATAATGTAGAGCTAATAATTTAGATCCACTGTTCTTTGATGCATAGTGGAAAGCAATATTTCCCTTACCTGAATTTAGTGATAGCTGCTAATATTCAACCAGATCTTATCCACAGAGGTGACACATCACTTTTGTTCTCCTATGGCCCATTTTGGTAAACACTCATCAAATTGGCATTTAGCTATAATGTTGGTAATTATCCGCCTTTGAAATAAATCTCTCCAGGAGTTTAATCAAGGCAGCGGCAGACGGAATACTAATGTTAAAACACATAAGGACAAACAAAAACACGTCTAATGACAGAAATAAGAAGAACAGACGGTTTTATTGACAATTGGATGAAATTTGTTCAGCAGAGTTTTTGACAGCTGCCGCAACACTAATGAGTCATCACTGAGAAGTGTGATGCAAACAAGTCGACAACAGTCTTAATAAAATACACAAACACTTTTCAATCTGGATGGTCCCTGTGGTGAATCTGACCCAGACTCAATCCAGACTTCTTATTGTCTTAATGATCCACTGAAAGCTTATCTGATTCTCAAAGAAGAAGGAAGGAGATATTAAATGAATGTTTAACCGTAATAAATGAAAAGAAATGGATCTTCATTTTACTTTATTGCTGAACCTTTTGGAGAATAGAAAAAGACACTTCATTAAGCTACTCTTTAATGGGCACATCCATCTAAATCACACATGTGGCTTAATGGCAGCATACTATTATTTATATTTGATAAGGAGTGTTTAAATCCCCGGAGTCACTGGCCAGTATTGAATGTGGCATTTAATTCAAATGCTCACTGCTCTCTGCTATTTAGTTGGGATTATTAAAATTTAATGGCCGGTACTGCCAAGACTTCCTCTTTTATCCGATTGCCAGAAAAAAGTCAGATATAAGAAGGTACGCTTGGCAGTGGTCATGAAGCAACATATGTGTGGGTTGAGGTGTAAGTGATTTCAATCTTAGCTTTCCACTCACCAAATTATTCTCCTCATATCTCTTTTAATAGAATTGTCATATATATAATGTTGGAAATTTACATACATACATATTCTTTTACTTCAAAAGCTAGGTTTGGCAAGTATCTTGAATAGCTAAACAAGAGCTGGCATATTGAAAGTAAGTGTAATTTCCGTTAGCAGTTGAGAGGAGCTAATATTGTAGTGAAAACAAATGAAATGTGTTCTCAGTGTTGTCAGTGAATAATTAGCCGACGCTTATGTCGATTACCAAGACTAAAAAGCTACATCATGCCAGCAACTCTGTGTGGCTAAGGCAATGCAGTCAAACAGTCTAAATGTAAGCAGGTATAACTTTTTCTATGTTAATTAGTTTTGTAAGTATTCAAAGTATGGACAAATAAAAAGTTTAACCTGTTGAAGCTTCTAAATGACAAGTCAGGGGACCATGTGAAAACATTTCATCTTGTCTACGGTAGGATGTGAACATCTGTATGCTCCATCTTTGTTACATTAAGTGTCCCGGGAAGCCTGTCCAGTGAGCCACTGTGTATAATACCAAACCCTGGAACTGAAAAGGTTGAAAGGAGTTCTGCGGGGTCATTGCTATACAACCCAGCAGTGTAAACCATTTGATTTGTTATTTGGAATGGTGTGACAGTTTAAAAAATTACCATCCACCTTTTTATTAATTCATAAAATTAAAGCAGAGTGTAAGACTTCTCGGCTGACTGTCACTTTAGATTAGGACTTTTCGTCTTAGTGGCTCACGGAGCTAAGAGAAAAAATAACCTGACCTTTTATGAGTTTATTTATTTTTATCCATTTAATGCTGCTTTGCTCTTGTTGATGATTTGAATAAACTGAACTTTAGTCACGGACTAGGGCTGACATCACTGAGCTCTCTTATCTGGACTTGTCTGCCTGAGTTTTTTCTATCATTTTTAAATGATTGCAGTCCTAATGTGTGAGATACAATAATTGCGAGGTTCAACTTGAATATAAGAGGGTGGGTGCTTGCAAGTTTTTAGTGCCATCATGTGTCCTATTATCACTGACAAAATGATTCAGTTATCTCAAGATACCAAAATATATTCTGCCTAGCTGAAGAAAAGGCCTAAGTCACAGAATGATCATGTCACATAGCCATCTAAATTTTTAATTTACTCATGATATTATTTAATTATGCTGTGAATTACTTTTTTGTTAACTTATTATTAAGACATAATTAAACCATCATCAGAAAAAAAGAAACTAAGATAATAATTTGTGATCTTAAGAAGTGCACACTCAGTTTCTAAAGTGAAAATTCATGCTTCTGATGAAGGTCTCAAAATGTCCATGGCCAAATTAATTACTACTCATAATTTGTCTTGACTATGTGCTTTTAACTTTATTAGATTATTATTAGAACTTGGCAGAGATGGCTGGGTTTTTACTCTGTTACAACTGTGGAGCCCATTATTGATATAATTTGGGCGTGTCTATCGGACCAAACAGGACCAGATCTGTTCCAGTCTGGGTCAGTTGGTGTCAGGGGCGATTCTAGGGTCAGAGCTTTAGGGGTGCTGAGCACCCAATGAGCCCCACTGCCACCACCCAAACTTTTTTCACACAAAAACAAAAAATATGTCTTTTGAGAAATAATTTTGGATAATCATTCTGACATTTTTGAGAGAAGAGCGTCATATTTTCTCGCAGATCTTTGAAAACTTACTTTAATGTCACAAAGCATTCACTTTATCATTTTAACATTGGTTCAACAAATTCCAAACTCCAGATTTTCTCTTTTTTTGGAGACCTTTCCTGAACACCAGCTT
Source organism: Protonibea diacanthus (assembly GCA_028641955.1). Taxonomy (NCBI): domain Eukaryota; kingdom Metazoa; phylum Chordata; class Actinopteri; family Sciaenidae; genus Protonibea; species Protonibea diacanthus. The sequence goes on from CM053990.1 coordinate 16,937,065, forward strand.
TATTGTGACAGTTCACACAGACAGCCCCCTGTAATAAACACAAAACCTTCTTCACTCAGCTGGTTTTCCTGACCGTTAACTCCTAAAGTCCTACTGGACACCAGAGTCTGGAGACACATCAACAGTCTGTAAACACTGCAGAGCTCAGTCTTCTGTGTATATGAGTGTCTGTGGCTTAATCTCAGTAGTCTTTCCTCATTTCCTGACATTTACTCTTCTTCTCCACCCATTAAAGGAATCTAAAAAAAATCTCACTTAAATTCAAATGAACCTGTGTCGTCACTACTGTCAGAAACACTGTCTATAAAGCTCCTATACAGTTCTTATGAAATTGTGTTATGTGCCTCCTTTTGTATCAACAGTCATCTTCCATAAATTATTAACAAATGTAGGTTATACACTCTACTTTGGGAGAGTTAATCTATGTCGCCGCACTTTGAGGGTGGCAAACCTCAATGACCCTTTGGTGTTCAATTCTTCAAGCAACTCCTTCTCAATAGACATCACAGATAGGTGCTGGAGTCTGCTTTGGCCTGTGGTCCTCCTGAGCCATGTATGGAGCTGACGCAAGGCACTAAAAGACTGCTAACATGTGCAGCTGTTAACTGGTATTGTCAAGGCAACCTGCATAACAGCTTTCAGTGAAAGGAGCATTTCAGAATCTAGGAGTTTGTACACTGTTAGCATGTCCTGAACTGTACCAGCCTCACTCTTGTGCTTCAGAAAGTTTTTTGCAACTATCACTTCCTCTGACTTAAGTCCAATATGGTAATGCAGAGCCAGTGCTGTCAGATGAGGCTCAGACAACCAGTGGCCTGAGGTTGGACTACATGCCTGAATTCCATTGAGCACCTCCTCATTCACACCAGAAAAAATAGTGCCTAAATGATGCCCGGACTCCAGTACTCGTCGATATGGTATCAGAATTGTCCTTAACATATACATTTTAAACCACAAACTACAGAGTATGTTTTAGACATTATTTAAGCTTGTCAGAGACGAACAAAAATTTTAGAATAACAACATTTCTTACTCCAAGTTTTAGGGGTGCTGAGTTTTAATTTAGGGGCTAGTCTCACCCATGGTTGGTGTTGAAAGTCATATACTGTGATATGTGATGTGACAGTTGCTACCAGTTATTCTTATGATCTTTTCAAACATGCTTGATATTTGTGACCGATCAGGTCACTTGTGTGTTGCCTGTTGGAGACATTACCTAAGTTACCCACACCTTTCCATCCAGGATTCAAATGCTATACTTTCTCATTTTTTAGCCTTTTCAGTGCATACTTTACTTTATACAAACAGAGCGAGCTGCTGCAAATGTCAATAGGCATTCTTTGTGGGGTTGTCTGTCACCAAAAGTCCACTTGTCACTGACATGTCATTGTGTTGTCTAGGATATTTACTCATTTGTTAAGTTTATGTCCCGACTGTCAAACACTGAAAAACATCTGTGCAAAATGAATGTGAAAACAATCTTTATGTGTGGTTTATTTAGTTTTTGAAGGTTTCCGCTTTCCTTCAGGTTTGTTCCAAGCTTTATTCTCACTCTAAGAAACCCTCTGTAGTTGAGATTATAAATTGAAAGGTAAGAGGATGCAGCACGTCTTCATATATTCTGGACAATCAGTCACAGACTGCTGGGGTTTCTCTGTGCCTATGAAGTGCATTACAGAATAATCACTAATGCACGGGTCTGCCTGAATCTGTCCAGAATGTTCTCAGAAAAACAAGAGCAGTTTTATTCATATGTCTGTGAGGGAGCAATTCATAATAAATGTATTTATGTCATGCAGTGGAGTTTATAAATTAAATAAAGCTTGCAGGCCAAGAGAAGGAACTTTCTATAGTTCCCAGCTCTGTATCTACGTTGGTTGTGGGGACCTTTACCATCCACCAGGGGTGAATGAAAAAGCACTGCAGCAGCAGACAGTGGATTATCTCATCAACATACAGTATTGGATATGATCCGACCAGTCTCCCCTTAAATAGGTCTGGTGCTATGTGGAGATTTTAACCATCTGCCAATTAAGATGTTGAAAAACTTCCATCCAGATATGAAGCAGGTGGTTATGGAAAAAATGCAGATAATTAATCCTGGACTTCATCATAACTAACCTCAACAGGTTTTATAAGCTCCTTACTGCATTCCCCACACTTGGCTCCAGTGACCACAAATGTTTGTTGCTCTCCTCTAATAGCCAGTCAAGGACAGTTGGAAGACTGAAGGAGCATGAAAGAAAGCAGACCTTGGTCTGGTGCTTGGTGAGTACAGACTGGACACCCATGAGGCAGAAAAGATTGACTCCAAGGTGTTCACCATAAAGTGCCCAAGAATTCTGTATGCCCTTAAAGAGGGGGGAGACAAGTTCCCACAACAAGATATGGATGGCAGTTCAATGCTGATTCAAGAAATGCAGATAATAAAGTGCAAAGACTCATGAAAGCTGTGAAGAAAAACTATTTAAAAATAAATAAATTTTAGGCTCTGAAGAAGGAAAACCAAAATGAGTGGTGAGAGGTCATCAGTAGATATGTGAGAAAAGCTCTGAAGGGAAAATACAGTTTGCTGGGATGGAAGAAAACAAGTAGCTGAAGTGATCAACTGCGACTATGCAGAACCCTGAACCAACTCCCCAGCTCCCCAATCAATCTTCGCATTATTACTGTGTACTGGAGAGACTGACCTGAGCAGTATAGGTCTCATCAAAGGTGCCCTCTTAGGACTATAGGACCCATGACAAGCTTGTGGGCCTAATGGCATACTATCATGGCCCTAGCTGAACATCTGTCCCCTGTCCTCACGCATATTGTGAACAATTCCTACATGCATGGAACACTTCCAGCTGTATGTCAAATGTGTGCCAAAACTCCAAACCCCAGCACTCCTAGTGACTGGAGGGCCATCTCATTAACACCATGCTTGGAAAAAATGCAGGAAAGATTCATCAAAAATAAACTGATGCCAACTAAATGTAAGAAACGGCATGCCTGCCTCCCTAGGTTTTGCCTCAACTGTCCTCAATGAAACCACGTTCATGGTTAGTGGCTACAGATGAAAAACGGCAAACAATGACATATCCATGGCCTTTGACTGGGTAGGCCATGTCCAGATGCTGCAGCATCTGGCCAACAGATAGAGTTGTGCCTTAAACTTTTAGCCTGGCTGCACATCTACATGACTGGAAGAAGGCAGGGGGTGATGGAAAATGGCACTTACAGTGTTTAGTAAGAGATTTGACAACACTGGACATTGTGTATGTATTCATAGTGACACTTGCGATGGAAGCCAAACAGCTGGATAAATGGGCTGCTTCAAACAACATGCTTCTCTAAAAACGAGTGGATCTGAGAATATGCTCTGTTTCTCGGGAGAACAGGAAGTACCTAATCTTTCACCTACACTCTGACCTCTTCTCACCAGACATGGCCTACCCTGTGTGGACGTTTGTCATTGTCCACACTGCTGTGACCAGACCATGTCATAGGAGTATAGCAGTGTCCTTCTGGTGAAATGCAATAAAAGTCAGGCTGCACTGCTACAGAGGGTGCAAAAAAGGGCCCTCAAGATCTTTTCCAGAGGCTGCATTCCACCACTGGAATTTTCATCTTTTCAGAGCAGGAGGGAACAGGTAGCCTTCAGGTGGTCAAAGAGATGACACACATACACCATCCACTCCATAACTGGCTCCCACAACCAAGATCAGACAATAAAAATAGACCGCTATGGAGCAGCACAACTGTGCATCCAGTGCAGAACAAACTTTACAAACAGACTGTACAATACAGAACTAAAAGGAATAAAACATGAATAGCTGAAGTTTGGGGTTTGTTTTGTTTTATTCATTTTTAAGTGTGTTTGTGATGTATATTGATGTTTTACCCCATTCATCATCTTAATCGTGGGGGCATTTCAAAACATTTGTATTTTAGAAGCAATCTGGGTCGGATTAAAAGACTAAAATAATACAGTAAATATAAAACAACATTACATTTAGTCACTGTATTTATCTCAAGTGTGACTTGAATGTCAGTTTAATTAACGCCGCAGTTAACTGTGATGCGTGGGTTATGTTATTCTTCACTTGTCTAACTATCAGAAGAAAATGCCTTGCCTATGTTCTTTGCAGTAATTTGCAGCCTGCTGATCTCTGTATTACCTTTAGTATTCAAAACATTTCATAAAGTCCTTGTACCTGAAGGGAAACCATGCTCAGAAATAAATTAACCCTCCTGAAAGCTTTTACAGATTCAGGACATGAACAAGTATAACAAACCTCTGTTCAAACAGTGTTAATTAGGCTAAAATGTAGCTGCTAAATGTGAGATCAGTACAAGGCTAGATATTGAATATGAATGCGTGACATTTAACCAGCAGCATTCTGTAATTCACAAAATTGACTATATATTAACGGTGTATGTGACTCTTGATGTTTACAGCTGCAGAATCTTCCCTGTAGCATTTTCTAAAGTGGCTGAAATGTTTAATGCATTATTGATTAGTATCCTTAATAAACATTTGTTGGGAATTGAATTTGCTCTCTGTAAATAATATTAGAGAGAGCAGCAGCAGTCTAGAATGGCTCTACATGCAAATAATCTTCTGCTGTGATTTGGCACGCTATAAATTGAACTGCAGATGAAGTGTTTATCCACATAACAGTAACAGTAAGTAGTAGTTGTTTCAACTATACAACTTCTAAAAATCATTTTTTACATCTCTTCTGCTAAAAAAGACTGAGCTGAGTCAGGTGCCGAGGACTCCACTGAGTATTCTCTTCTGGCAGGCAGGATCAGAAACATTATCCATGAACACTGGAATGTCCTCAAAAGTGATCCATCTTTAAATAATATCAGCTCAGTGTCTCCCTTGACCGCATCCAAAAGTTCTAGTAATCTAAAAGACTGATTCATTCTGACACTAGAAAACCACCTAACACTGTTTCCTGCCTGTCTAATCAGCCTACAGGCTTTTTCCGCTGTGGCCACTTTGCGCAATGTTCTAACTCATTAGACACCAAGTACTATAGACATGCATGTACCGGTTTAAGAACACCATAAAATCCGTGATAAATTGCAGCAGTACACATGTTCTCTACATGCTGAAATGTCCATGCGGTGTAGTTCATGTTGGACAAATTAAGCGAGCTTTAACGATTTGTGTATCTGAATGCAGAACTGCAGCACACACACACACACCGCACATGGATTATGCTATTGCATTGCTCTGCATGATGCACAGGCTGACCACGGCTCTGCAGGGTCATTAAAGTTCTGGGGAATAGAAAATATTTCACTCCCTTCTAGAGGTGGAGACAATGCATGTGCTATATAGATGCATATTCGACTCTCACTTCAGAGCTTTTGGCCTAAATGAAGACCAGATTTGTTTCCTCTAAATTATCACACTTCATGGGCGCATTTGGACTTTGTGTACTTGTACTTTTATTCCTATCTTTTCCTATCTTTGTTTGAGATATATCTTTGTTGATTTGTTCATGATATAGAGCATGGGGTGTGGCACTGGACGTTGTCTGTCTCGTATCCTGTTCAGGTATTCAATGGCAATTGTTCTAGGTTGACTGTATGTGTGATTGTCTCAGCTTGTTGTCCGTTTAGACTCAATGTACAGAGTAGTGCTGAAACAGTCTGTTTGCAGAATTAAAGGCAGTAAATCAATCTCCCCCACGCACCCCCAATTCAAATCAGAGACCCAGCAGGTTCATCATTTAACACTCACCACGTACAATTGTAAAGTAAATTATGTTTGACCTTTTCATTGACAGGGTTGCTGCAGAGGGGGGTGAGCAGTGAATGATGGAATTCCTCATAAAAGCAATGTTAAATAACAGTAATCTGATTAAACCTAAATCTTTTATACAGCTGGACCAGAGAATACATGTACAGGCTGTGTAGGGCCTTAATTCAAATAGTGTTGCAGTGGAGTGATACAAGGAAAACTCTCTATTGTCCACTTTTCTCCAAAACAATTTCAGTCTTCGTTCCTAACATAGTTAATAGATGTGATATCTCAGACAGTTGTCTATTTACCTACACAGCAGACATTATGTTTATATTTACCTGAAAAAAGTCCTGCTTTTACCTGTTTTTGTCTCCTCCATTTTGTCTCCTCATTCCAAAAAAATATCTGGTGAACCTCTCTAAATTCTCTACTACATTTACAGACTACATATACACTAACCTTTTCTGGCTGCTGTTTGGAGTACGTAACGTTAGTGGCGAAGGAAGTATTCTGACCCTTAACTTAAATAAAAGGACTTATCCACATTGAAAAAATTCTCCATTACAAGTAAAAGTATGTAAGTCGGAGAAAATGTACTTTAAGGATGTGAAAGTGAAAGCATTCATTATATCTGCCCATTATAGTACCTTTTTTTTTATCATTATCTTATTCTGTTATACCTATGGAGATTAAAATGTTTTGTTAGTTTAGTCAGGTGCAGGTCTCAGCTTTTTTATATTATGTTGTATAAATATAGCCTGCAGATAAAGCACCTTAATCATTTCTAACTTTTGGCAGACAGCACTCTGAGCACTCTTTTCATTAAGACTTGCTCCCCTTTGCAGAAACACACGAAGATGAAGCTCATAAGTGATAATTTCTCAGCTTTGGTTCCTGTGGTGAGATGAACATTTTCTAAAGTGTTCTATAAACTGTCTGGTCTCCCATGAAGAAGAGTTTTCCCTTTAGTGTCTCTCTTCAAGATCTGTGGGGATGGTATGTTGGATCATTGATTAATATAACATTATATAGGGGTTCAATAAACACTGTATGTAAGTGAAAAAAAAAAGTGTAAACTCATGGTTATCAAATCTGCGCTTCGAAGTCTGTTTTATTTATATGTTTTATGCCCCAGCTGTTTTAGGGCATAGCTCAACACATCAATGGTCAAAGGTCTCAGTTTTCTCAGACCATGTGCCCACAAGCTCTATTTGTTCTCTGGCTGAACTTGCTTTTGTCTTTTTTTCACACACCTGCCTCGCACTCTCAGGTGCACAGCAGGTGCTACCTTACAACCTTAAACCATCAAGGTCATCCTGAGCAGCTATAAGCAACCAAGACATCCAGTTTTATCTGGATTGCAACAAACCAGTTTTCATTCCCAACCATAATTCAGCGGCTAAAAACTGCAGCTCTGAGCTCTGAAATTCACATTTTATTTATGACGCTTTATTTGCTGCCCTTAAGGTATGTTATATTAACTTGCTTGACAGAAATAACCCGAGTTTATCAAACTGAAGTGACTTCATGTCCCAGCTTGCACATAAAGGACTCAAAGGCGGTTACAGTATATGATGGCTGTCTCTATTTTTTCTCTCTGCATTTCTTTTTCTGTGTCTCTTTGGGTGGGTACCCTTATTTGACAGAAATACCCACTTTCTGCTCAGCAGTGCAGACAGAGAGATTCCCAGGCTTTTGGAGGTACTGCAGCCCCCCTGGGGGAATCAGCACTTCTACGCTTTTAGACTGGCTGAAGGCATCGCTCAGCTACCTCTCCTTTTCTCTCAGCTGGATATCTATGGCTCATTCACCTTGTTTAGTGCATAGGGCACAGGAAGAGATGGAGGGAAAGCAAGTTAGAAAGTTACTTAGTCAGCCAGTCAACCTCTATGAAGTACATAAACAGCTGAAGAAACAGATGATTGAAAAACGCAGCCAGCACAGAAAGGCAGAAGGGCGTACAAAGAAAGGACAGAGGCAATAAAAGCAAAGAATGAATAAATCTCAGAGATGAACTTGCTCTATTAATAGGACAGGTGGCCACACTGGTCACTGCCAATCAGTGCCTGTAAATCCTAGCCCTTACTGTTCAATCTGAGGTGTGCCATCTCTACCCGCCTCCTCCTTTGTAGACAGATGGTCAACAAAACCAATTAACCTTTCTTCTCCTCTCAATGTCTCACCTGCGCCTCCATTCACTTTTCCATTCAGGCCTGCCCCGGGGGAACGGGGAAAAAGACTGGCACCCAACTGGAAGGTGAGCCTGAATCACAGAGAAGTAAGTGAAGTTGTACTTTGTCCTCCAGAGTTATTGGCATCCTTGAAAAAGATGAAACCAAACAGCCACAAACAAGATCCAAAACATCTTCTGAGCAACACTTTTTATTGCACTGAGAATAAGTGAGTCCAAAATCAGGTTAAAGATTGTCTACAGAGCCCTGCAGAGATTGGTAAATGGATTTGGAGTCTAGTATAAGAAAACAATGCCCTCAACTTAAATGGCCATGGCGAATATAAAACAGAAATGCTCCAGTATTCTATCCTAATGAGAATTATTTCATACAGTCTGCAGTAAAGCTATGAAACTGTAAATAAGCCTACAGTAACAGAATATTTGACAGGCTTGTTGTGGATTAGTGAAATAAACCATGAAGGATAAACAACACAAAGCATGAGGAGGCAATTTTCTACGAGAATATTTTTTAAGCAATTGCACTCAAAAAGGGGTTTCTCTAAAGTGATACATTTGAAAGATTTGTGATATAATTATCTGGAGAGCTGCACACTTAATTTAATTTAACCTATTTATTTTTGGCCTAATTTCCCTTGCATTCAACATGAAAGCTCATAATTTTAGTCTTAGTGGAAAGTGAGACTCCTTTAATGACATCAATCATGCCATGTCATTATCTTCTCACACATTGATTTACGGCTTATTTTGACTTGCGCTTATGCCTTCGGTCATGTTGAAAAATCTGTGCGCCATCAGACTTGATAGAACGAAACTTGACAGTGATGACTACCTTGTTAAAAGGCACTTAAGTGTTGCTATTTCTGCTTCAAATTACTTGCTTGGTGGAGCTTTACATTACACAGAAGCAGCATAACATATCAAAAAAGGTTAATGGATGATACAATTAAAGAGATAGGGTCTTTACTGCTGTGATTATTGCAATTACAACAGCAAATCGAAGATGCAAGCACTCTCAGAAGGCAACGATTTAGAGGTTTGGATGTTAAAGGACACATAACGTATATACATAAACTCTTTGTTGTGTGTGTTTCTAATTTTATATTGTTATTAATTATTGCTGGAAGTAAACTATTTTAAAGCATGACGTAAATGCTGCAAATTTCCTCAGCAGATTTCTATTGAATTAGTCATTTTAAAGAAATGATCTGTCTGGTCTGTCAGTCCACCACTTTGGTTCTGACTGAAATATTTCATCAACCATGGATGGATTGCAATGACATTTAGTCCACACATTATAGGATTCCTTTGGCATCTGACCATTGGATCAAACTTGATTTTGTTAGCTACTCTGACTTACGACCAAATACTTGAAAAACGATCCCCACCAGCCTCACCTGTACAGTCTTAACTCCCAATTACCAAATGTTATCATGTTATCAGACTAAACTAAGATGACGCCTGATACAATAGTCATTGCCATCATGTTATGTAATGCTTGCCTAAGAAGAAACTCACAAAGCTGCTAGCATCATTCCTAAAGCAATGCAGAACTATTTTTCCTCTAAAAGAAATATGTAATTGTTTTAATGTAGGTCTTAGTGACTCTTTGTTTCATGCTCACTCTGTTTTCAAGGCCACCAAGGCTTTGAATATGGCATTTCTTTCTTTTCTTTCTTTGTACTACCAGATAAATACAAGTGTAAATGCATGTTGGTGTGCTGCATCTGTTCAAAAAAAAAAAAAAAAAAGGAATATGCATCAAACTGCTGTTTTCTGCCTGGTGTAAGGAATGCACAAAGGATTTGCCCCGGTTAATTGGTGCTGACACATTACGAGACAGTTAAACAATACATGACTGACACAAATGTAGGACAAAACCTAACAGGTACAGACAGGTGCAGTAGTGTTGACATTTGAGAACTGAAAATTGTGTTGAAAATCTTCCCTAATGAAATGTCATGGCATGTTTGAGCCCTGTGTGTGTTGTGGGAAACAGAGAGCTGTATCCCTCTCTCTGTCATTGTTCTCTGTCTCTCTCTGCGTTGTGATGAAGAGACAGTCATGAGTGATGGCAACTGGCACAGGTGGGTATTGTTTGTTGGCAGGAGAAGAAAGTCGGGAAAGGAGATGACAGCATCAGCTTAATGTGTTTTTTTCTGTGTGTCCCTGTCAAGCGCACACACACACACACAAACTTTTTTCAAAACATACACACACACTCACACCAATGCTGTGACAGTGACACCGTCATCGCAACGCTTTTTTTGATACTGACACACCAATATGCACACACACACAAGCACAGTGACGAGAGTGTGAATGAGACTGAGATGAGCGGATACTAATAGTGTAGCACCTGTCAGCAGCTGATAAAAGGGCTCAGCGGGCTACCAAATGTCATCGACAAAGGTAAGCCAACAGCTCAATGGTGTGTAAAACTGAAAAGAACTTAAGCCGAATCCCTGTGTAGTGTGTTTAATATGAGCTTGAGGTTAGTTCAAATGATTGATATGTTTCCACTGTTTGTAAAAAAAAAAAAAAAATCCCCGCGATCCTCTCGATGTTCTCTTTTCTTGCTATATTTCAGAGCTATTTTCCACAATTAAATTAAATTAAAGGTCAAGACCTGTATTTTCATTTTCATTATTAAAATCTGATGTGTAATCAAACAGGTATGATACCATTCATTCACTGAGGCCTATTCAAAGCCCTTTATGTACAAGAAACAATTGGAAAATAAAACATTAAAAAAAAAAAGAAAAGAAAAGAGATTTTCATCCATGGGCAATTTAAAATGAAATTGCCTCTTGTATAATAGACAGAGAAAAAGTCTGCTTTTCACTGAGTATTTAACACTTCAGTGCATTGGTTATTCACCCTGACCTTAATGTGGTGAGTGACAAACTGTGTTAAATACAGATTGATAAATCATGAAAATTAATTCCAGGGTAAAATTATGGATTTTCCTTGACAAAGATGAATTGAAACCTTATATATACCTTATGACCTTGCAGTCTGATTGAAAGTGCATGTTGTTAAGGAAAGTAAACCATGCTGACACTGACAGCTGACAAGTAAACAGTAAAATCAATTTAATGTTTGTTTTAGTGATTGATATTTTGATATGATAATATAAGAGTACTGTTATTCTCACCCAGTCCCTGCTGAGTGCCTGCTCCCCCATGATCAAAAAAGGTTGTTTAGAAAATGTATTACTTGGATATTGTACAAAACACTGTCAAATAATTGCCAATCAGTCCTGTAAGTTGACCTTTTAACCTGTAAATGCTGATATTGACCTGCAGTAATGACAAATATCTGTCCTATCAAAATCATATCATTGGTGTATATCATGCAATGGATGGATTTCAATTACATTTTTTTTTCTTTTACTTTGTTATCATGCAGCAAAAGTTCATTTATTATAGGCATGATATCTTATTATTTTCACTCTTCCAAGACTGGTTATCATCAGAAAAACAAATAATAGGCTACAATTAAACAATTTTTGCTAATTAGCATACAGAAGTCAGGCAAAAAGATCTTGAGCAACAACATATCTGCAAAATCAGCTGTATGCAGATGATACTGTAATGTACTTCCCAAATTGTTTGCTCTGATTTTTGGTCTAAACTTTCTGAAACACTTGTATAAAAGTGTACTGTATAAAACCTGAATAAAATATGATTGGAATAACCTGAATTTGTCTGGAACTGAATCAGTGCTCTTGGTCCTGCCATCCTGACTGTCCACAAACAGTTCACTTCCAGCTGTTGTCGAGGAGCAGTTAAAAAGAAAACTGTAAATGTACTTGGCAGCAGTCTGGTGTGAATCTTTCCACCAGAGCACTGCTAAAAAACCTTACTTTCTAATCTAATGAATAAACTAATAAAATCCCACTTAAGATGCTCCTCAACTCCCAGTGATGTGCAGTGGGTTCTTTTATTCTCGACATCTAGAATTCTTTTTTTTCCCCCCTTTTCATCCACAGTGTGTTATTGAAATGGATATTTGGGCATAAACCCATTCAGACAGATTATTTGTGATGATGAGAAAGTAATTTTGTGTGAAATGTTGCAATCTATGGTCCATTTCACTGTCTCTGACAGATGAACATTTATTTTTGTCTCTTGTAAGAGGTGTGAGTGCAGCTGAAAGAAGATAGATGTTGTACAGGAATTGTCAGCGTTCTTATGCCGTGTTTGTTTTTGGCAAAATGAAACTTTTTTTTTTATCGGTGATCAACAGCTGCTCCAACAACTAGTCACCAAGCCACACAACACACACTCAGGCATGCCAAATGACTGAACACATCAATTTTGTCACACACTCGATGGCAAACACAACTCTCAGTCTCATACATAGGTACACACAGACACACAAGCCCAACATTATCAGACACTGTGTCACAGTTGCTGTGCAGGGAGAGACAGAGGAATCATTTGATAGAGTTTCAGACAATGTGCAGTGTCTGCTTCTCTATTCTTTTTCCATTACGAGGCAATATGCTCACTCAACCTTGGCAGCAGCCAACAGCTTTTCTTTGGCAGACCTGCATCTGAGAACAGGACTGCCTATCTCCTCTCTATTCTCCGGCTTCCTGGAATAGCTTGATTGATATGGCTGCGTGTGTGTGTGTGTATGTGTGAGAGAGCGAGAGCCTGTGTCTACCTACACGTGGGCATCAGTGGAAGTAAGACAGAACGAACAAAAGTATTCTTTGGTACATCTGCCAGAGATTTTTTTGTTTGATTTTTGTTTTTTGACTTTGTATTTGAAGACTGTGTGCTTATTTGTTTGATTGTTTGTTAGTTAGCAATATATCTGAGAAAGTACAGAACTTGGTCACATATTTTAGTATTTTTTGTAAAAGGTTCAGCCTTGTGCCAAAGAACAAGTGATTCATTTTTAGTTTGGACAGCATTTTTGCAGAACCATGAGACACAGAAACAAAATTTGTTCTTCCTGAAGTTTCCCTTTGTTCAATCTGCACATTTCAGTGTAGGCCAACCTGCCAAAAGAGATTGATTGCTGTAGGTTGTCTTTAAAAAACCCACCTGCACAGCCAGGTGGGTGTGGTTCCCATTCCATTTAATCTGACACAAAATAGTACATGCTGCTTCTGCCAACCTGAACTGGCAAGGAAACTATTCCATGCACTACATATCAACACAATGATAAACAAGTACTTCAAGGTAACTTGTGAAGTTTCTAGCGCCATGTAGCAATACTTATGAGTGGTGTGATATAGATTCCTGCCAATGGTGTCACACTAATCCACTGATCTACAGGTGGCAGTAATAATAACACTACAGTTCCTCAAATGATCACTTGAGAACATGATTACAGCCTGGTGCAGAAAATGATTTTTTTTTTTTTTGTCTGTATAGCTAATTGACATCTGTACTGAGAATTGTTATATAACTCACTGGTTCAAATTATATTAATGCTTAATTTTTTACATAATTAACAGCATGGCCGCTTTGATTGACATGTATGTGATGTTGCAGGTGACTTGTTTGAACAGCTAGGCGTCCTTCCTATGGTCCTATGGTTAGAAGGATGGTGGTGGTGCAAACATAAGTTTTAGAGGAAAACTTTGACACCTTGAACATGGTTTGTCATGGCTGAATCCGAATTAAAAAAAAAAAAGGGAACTGTCTCTATCTGCCAACACTTTAAAGTAATCAGAAGATGAAATTAACCTTTAGCCACAATGATCGCTGCATAAATTACATACACCGCAGTTTATGATGTCGTTTTCCCCTTGATTATATTTACCTATTAATAGTATATTGCACAACTTCTCAAACAACTTCTCGAAAAAAAGATGTCTTACCACAGTATCTCCTCTACCTGCAGCCGTTTTATTAACAGCTGATAATAATTCAACACTATACCTGCAACCCTGTCTGTCTCCTGCAGTCCATTTAATCAACTTTCCCCACGGTTGCCCAAGCAGCACATTGCCATGGCCAAATGGAGCGCATCTATTTTTAATATTCTTCACCAAATTTAATATATAAAATATCTGAATTCTTCTAACCTATTTTACATAAGCTACCATATGTCTTGAATGCATTGTGCAATTTCATCTGAATTCAGGCGACACATATCCACGTTCACTATCCACACTTTTTTTCCCCGACAGGTGGCGCTACAGCAGCGTAATGGATTAAACTGAACTCGTACCTAAAAGTCACATACAGGATTAACATATCACCCAAAAGTCAGTGTGACTGTCTATCACCATGTGCATTTTGACGCAGATCAAAATCTGTTTCCACTTTAAACCTCATTAAACCTGTTATGAATCTAACACATTCATATATCTCCACAGCCTTGGTGGATGTGTGCGGATGCCTCCTAGTTCTTCAAGTGTCTTTGGGTGTGTATTTCTGGCTGTGTGCGAATTTGTGTGCTACTCTAAGAGACAAAACATGTATCTGAGTGTGAGGGAGGAGGTGAGAGATGTCTTTTCCTTGTGCTTTTGTGAGTATTTTTGCCTCCGTGTGAACTTGTATGTCTGTGTGCGAGAACGTGTCTATATATAAAATGTGTGTACGTGTACGAGAGAAAGGAATGGGAATATGTCTTTGTTCATCATGACTGTGTATCTATCTGAGCTGTTGTGTGTATTTCCGTCTTCATGAACATTTGTGTGCATCTAAGTGTGTGAAAAGTGAAGTGATACAGAGAAAAATGGAGACACTCAACACATGTTTTTTTTTTCCCCCTCCACCTAAACAGGGGAGTGTAGCGCATGGAAACATGCATTAGTACTCTATCTCAGCAATTCCACCATGAAATCCCAGTGGGCAGAGGAAGAGATGGTTCCAGAGTAGAGTAGTGAGGGCAAACCAATATATCTAACTTGAGCAGTGTGAAGGAAAATCTATAGTTCCTGTATGGACCAATCCAACTAACCAGAAATTTTACCTGAAATCTGTCCCCTCTGGCAGCAGGTGAAGCTTCACGTCTAAACGGCTCTTTTTGCTTTTCGACACCAAGATGCTGCTGGGAAGTGCATTTGCCTTTCCGAAATAAGATACCTGCTATCTGAAAAATGGTATGTGTTTTAGTGTCAATCAAATATAGATGTTATATGTTTTACATTTTACTCTGTGAGTAAATGCTCAGATCTGGCCATGCTGTTGCATTCTGAGGTCAGGCATACACAAACACAGTGCATACTCAGCTTGAATGCTTCTCATCTTTTTCTGCATTCTGCACTCTGCAGTGCTTGGCCAAAATAGACTTTAAAAGGGTAACGAGTTGTACGTTTTGCTGAAATTCAAGATAAAGCATAAATCTATTTATCAGAAAATACTTGTCTGACCTTTATTAAATACTTTCCACTTTATTGCCCGCATGTAGTGTGTGTCAAAATGTCTCATTTTATCATCTTTATCTATATCTCAGTCTGTCTCAAATATTTCACCTCTATTGCTCCTTTAGTGCTGAGAGTCACACAACAAACATTAGACTTTTAAAAATGTATCCAAAGTTTCTGGTAATCTTGCTGAATCAATATGATGACTGAACACTTCATGTCAATATATCCTCAGGTAAATTAAACAAACACCCTGCAAAATATCAACACAAAACACAATCAATCCATCTTGCCATTTGGAGAATGTCAAGTACTCAGGCGAGATTAACCTGGTTTGCTCAAAATAATACAGGACCAAAGTGTAGGAATTAATGTTTTGTTCCCCTGAGGATGAAATATCAACTAATCTAAACAACCAAAGGCACAATCCACAGCAATGCAGCAACACAAATTTAAAGTCCTATAATAATTTGTTAATATAATTTGAGTTGTTTGAAAATGTTTTATCTGAAAGGTTTTTGCAGCTCTGTGTCCATTTTATTAAAGGGTGAGTGGAATTTGTGTAAAATCGGCAAATAAAAATCTACCTCCAACAGCTAATGCGCATCTGTTGTCCCTAGGCAAGTAGACAAAGACCTTAGGAGCAATGTCTGAAATTTTCTTTGATTATCCAGATTTAAAAGCTGCATTAAAAGCTCCCTTCAAGTCTCCCCGTTTCATTAACTTCCAAAGCTGCTTATTTAACAATAGCAAATTATATATATTTTTAATCTTATGTGAGTGTGAGACCTTCTTGCCAAATTTGTTTTTTGTCTCATTGATTGAAGTCATCATAATGTTAGACACCATTTCCAACTGTCTTAATTGATCAATTAGACAAATAGATTAAAATTTGTTAATAGCATTAATAAACATTTTACTCATTTGTCTGTTTAAAAATCATTGTTTCGTCAGTTTTCTCACAATCAAAGTCAAATGATGACTTTGTCAGATTGTACCAAATTAAATTACATTAAATAAGATTTTGTGATTCTTTCAGGTTTGTTGCTAAAAATGAGCATTTTTGATGATTCAGTATCCCTAGTTGGACCTACCAATATATATTTTTTAATTTCGTTCTTTCCTGTCCGTTGAGTGAAGGTAGTACAGTCAGCTTCAGCTGAGTTCTCCCTCTGCATGCCATATTGCCAATAAATTGCCATAATTTGGCACCTGGTTTGAGGTGTGTTTTGAAACCCTTCTTCCCCCTTCTGTTTAATCTTGAATTTAACTTTGACAGTGCAACCTCCTGCAGCACCCGCCTTGCCACCAGTCTGCCATACCCTCTATCTTTTATCTGTGCAGTTTTTCCTTCATGGATAATCCCTTAATTATTATTTTTTTTCTTTTAAGTTAATACAGACTTTGACCTTTGAACCTGCTGCCCTGTAAATTGTTTCAGTCCTGGACATGCTGTTAGTGTTCCTATTTGGAACAAAGCCAGAAACAGACGCAGCTCCGCTAATGGCAGCAATGTGTTAATTGCTTTGGGAGACTCCAGCATCAGCCTTGATGTTCCTTTGGATGAGTGCAACAAGCTTTTAGTTAACAGATTTACATCAAACTGCTCTCCTTTAGCTTTTACATAAGGTTCTCTGTGAAGATTTAATGGTGTTCACCTGCTCTGGGATCTCCTTCCATATGTCATGTTTGGGAGGGCGCGGTTCTATCGATCGTGCTGCAGAATATAAAATATCCTGTCTTGTTTGACTGCACAATGCAAAGAGGTTTACCTGTCAGACCGAGTCTCTCTGTCCACTGGGGTTTTGTACACAATGTTTTGTTTGCAATTTGATGGTAAACTTCATTAACGAGCCTCAACAGCGTCTCTGGTTTTCTTTTTTTTTTTCTAATGTTTTGAATCATCTAATTGAATCAGCTAATGATTAAGAGCTGCGGGACTGTGCGTGGGAAACAGACTGCTAAAGTTAAAGCATTGCACCACACTGCAGAAAGTTTGGAGCCAAAATGCTTTTGTCCCTGTCTTCTTTGATAACAAAAAAATGCCATTATCCATTTACAGAGCTTCCTTCTACTTTTGAAAATTAGTTTGTTACAAGGAGGCTGAGTGCGACACCTGAAAGTCTTCACACATTACGGTAGTCAGCAAGTAGTTATTTTAGTGGCAATAAAATGATATCTAATGATGTTTTACTATATAAATTTTAAGGTTCCTCTGTGCCACCTCTGCTTTCTTGGTGTGACCTGAAATAACAAACTGTGTTTTTTGCACTTTCAAAATCATCGAGGGTGCGCCGCTAATCACTGTCCTTCTAAATAGTGCCTCAATCATCAGTAGCGTTTTCCACATGATCAAATGTTTCTCGATTGAGACTGGAGGTCTGTCCAAAAAAATCAACAGCATCAGTCGTTTAATCAAACATATGTTTATATTCAATAGATGAAGCCCTCTATTTGTTTTTAATTAACCTGACGCAGCAAATAACAAAATCGGGTGACGTGTAGAGCGACAAAGTCCGTGAAGGAGAGACGGACTTTGGACGTCAGTCAATATTATTTCATTTCTAAAGCCCAGTACTTAACAGGATTTATATTTTAAACTATGTGTTATAGTAACCACCTTATTTCCAATCCACTGTACTCCCAGTTTAACATTGACAGGACAATTTAAAAACATGATCAAACTCAACGCATAGATATCATTTTTATTCCACACATTCTTTTTCCATGTCAAAATCTGGCACCTACATTACCCACAGTGCAACACAATGGGATGGCTCAAGGCAGTAGTGATTAGGGGCGGGTTAGAGGTCACTAAGGTTCTTTTCATTTTCAAATTTGTGGTCCCAGGCTCTTAAGTGCAGCTCCCACTGGAGCCCCAACAGGCTTTCTAAAACTTCTTTCACATTCTAATAGTCCCCAACAACTCCTCTAATCTTTTATCTGTCTGTCTGTTTTATAATTCTTTTTTTTTCATAGCTCCTGGATGACATGATGATCAAACACATTTCCTGCAAAGCAGAAAAAGTTCAGAGCAGAAATATTCGTAAGGTGGTAGAGCAATTTTCTCAGTAAATTTCAGAATCATTCTTTCTTATATTTTCTGGAACAATATAATATCTCTTGCAACATGGTTGAATTTTTCTTCAGGAAATAGAGACGCTGTCTGCAAACTGGAAAGTCCAGGATTATTAGTGCAACATTTCGCCCCGCAAGATCTTCGACAGGCAGTCACTTTTCCTCTGTTTGCTGTTTTTTGTCCTCTATCTTCACCCGGGGTTGAATATGCCCACTATATTTGCTTTTGATTTTGTTTTTTTAAGTTATTATTCAAGCCCACTGAGAAAATCTCACACTGACAGCCATCTCATTAGATAACGGCAACAACATAACATTGGGCAGATAAGATGCATAAAAGTGCAGGAGGAGAGAAAAGAAGATGCATTTTTGTAAGTTGCGTGCGATGCTACAGATGAGTTTTAACACTGCCCATAAATTCTTCAGAGGAGACAATCCACACACTGACCTTTTCCTTTCACTCCTACCTTTCTGGTTCTCACCCTCACACACTCACTCTGCCTCAGTCACTCATTAATTCTCCAGCTTTATCGTGCTGATTCAATCTCTCACTTTCTCTCTCTCACACATACACACACACACACACACACACACAAATATCTCATTTTTGTTCTCCCCCTCTCTGCTTATCCCTACCTCTTTGCTCAAACACACTCACCCTTTTCTCAGCCTATCCTCTATCATACCCTCATGCCGTCTCTTTCGCTTCTTTCCCTCTTTTGTTGCCTCCCTTCAGTCCCTCAGAGTCATCCCAGTGCTCTGAAGGGCCAGTGTGACTGACACTCAGCTATGGTGGTCATGTTAACAACTTTTTGTCTCAAGTGACCTCTGAAGAACAAAAGGCTGAAGCTGTCCGTCCAATCTCTCTCACTCTCTTTCTCGCTCTCTCTACGGGGCCAATTTAGCTCCTCGCCACTGGACTCACCACAACTGTGTGGCAGGCGGCTGGAGACAAAGGGGGGGTGTAAGATGATCATTATCACCCAGGCTGCAAAACCAGAGCTGACCACACATTTTACCTGCTGGTTCAGACCTAACCGGAGCTGACATCTCAGGGTGCTACTTTCACAGTCCCGAATTTCATCGAGCTTGAACTTCCAAATCCTCAAGATGAGCAGTGTCAGTGAGCAAACTGTTAAGTTTTAATATTGGAGCTCCCCTCTTAAAGAAGCTTCACTGTGATATAACAGAAGTAATTATGATGGAAGAAACAGTACATATATAGCCCTGTTTTTTGCGGTAAGTTGCACCAAACTGAACTTAATTGGATTCAAAACTAAGGTGAGAGCAGTGGTGTAACATTACAGCTTTAATGAGTGGTAACTTGGCGGCTGTATATAGATGCATTTTTACAGTTATGCAATCTCGTCTACGAAAACAATCTACATAGTCGGTGTTTATGTCATTTGAACTGAACTGGACAACATGGTTTGACCCATCATTGCAATTTGGGTGGACCGACTTGATGAAATGTCACCTTAGATGATCTGACGTTCAAACAGAATGCAAGATGAGTTTTACAGATGGCACGGTTGCACAAGTCAGAGTCAGTCACACATGAGGTGAAGACAAATCTGTGCATGTTTACTTTAGCCAAAATGTCTTGTTTATCTTCCTGAGTCTTCATCATAAATGTACAGGGTGGTGAGGAAAAAGGAGGAGAGAGGCTGGACGACACAGAGGCACACTCCCACACACACTGTGCATACATTACTAACTGCTAACACGTATACAACAAAAAAAATCAGCTTCACCTTCTGTCCAAAAACATTTCAAACTTGGGATTGTTGTGAATTTCAATCTAGTTTTTGCATTCTTCGGAATTTCACAGCATCCTCTGTTCTACATCCTTTTAACCTTATTTTCCTATTTCAAAGATATAAATGGTTACATTTGTCTTCATTGTCCCAACAGTATCTTACTGTCTGCCAATATTATACTAAAGATAAAGCATTCTTCAAACAGCGTCTTAGAACATGAAGATATTAATTTTGCATCTTAAAATTAAGCCCAGACACATTTACAGCAACAAATGTCAACCATCAATCACTGAGTCAAACAGCAAATCCACATGTTGCTAATTGCGTCGTCTGTTTCTGTCAGTCTTGATCTGATAGCGAAGCTGACACCCAGTGTTTAGAATCATGCGTGCAAACACAGGCATAGTCCTGTCCATGCATATACAATGTACCGTTTGGTGCATTCAAGCATACAGCATCTGTTCAGAACATCATTTATATGAGAGTTATTTGATAATTTCGTCCACCTGCACATGCTGCAGCTATGCAATGCTGTTGTGCCTGCTTGTGTGAAAGAGGGTGCAGCAGGGTGACAAACACAAAGACAGATTGAGGAACACTGAGAGAGGAAGAAAGAGAAAAGAGTAGAGAAAAGTAAGAGGTGAAAATGGTTTGTGTACAGGGTGAAGGTTGATAATAACCGTGTTCTTATCTCTGCCCCTCCGTGTCATGAGCCTCCAGCCTAAAAAAAAGCACAGGCACAAGGCAACAAGCTTCTCCGGCCTCCCTATGATGGAGGGAAATTTACGACTACTGTCACTGGGATTGTGTTTCTACAGGTCACGGCACTCTGTGACCTTCACCATATCCAGCCCGTGGATTGTCTACACAAAGCTCCATTGGCCTGTCACACACACCCAGGCTCACAGAGACAAACATCCACACTCGCATGCTCTTTGCCCGCTTTTGTTATATGGTGCTATCAGCCATCAGTAGCTTGTGCCGTTCATGTTTTTTATTTATTTATTTATTTGTTTTATCTGTTTAACTGTTAGTTTAAAAAAAACTATTGGCTGGGGCTTATCAGGGAAAGAAACAAATAACAGAATATGATAAATCTAAAACAAACAGCATGATATAATCCCAAAATAAACACAATTTCAGGGTTAAGTTTATACCACTGATCAACATCTCATCAAAACTGGATGTACATGTACATTTTTTATTTTTATTTGGATAACTTATGAAGGATATAATATCATTCATTACAATATATCAAATTCTGTTTTTGATCGTATTGATCGTAATCATTTTTCTGCAGCAGCCATAAAGTGCATTTAGATTCTGTGATTATATTTCAACATAGTTGTTTTTATCGTTTTTGGCTGAGTCTGCCATTTTACTGTAGGATTGAAATTGGCTCCCAACAATATCAAAATCAGTCTGGACTGAAATTTGAAGGACTACTATTTCAAAGTGCCCCTATCAGACTGAGATAATATTTCAAACATCATAACTCACCAGTGTATTTATGTTCTTATATTTAGCTTTTTAATCATATGATCCCAGTATTTTCAAATACTGGTTAAAGATTCTATAACAAGAAACCAAAAAGGATCCAGTCAAAATGTCAATTTTTGCATTGCATAAGCTAATAGTTGATACTGAATGTGAATTTGTTTCATGAATGATGTTCTGCTGCACAGGGAGTAATGTGTGTAACATTTCCTCCAGCAGTTTATATATATTATATACAGCAGCGGGATGTCTGGAAAAAACTACTACATTTTAATCGACAAGAGACATCTGGGAAGAGCAGAGCAATTTAAGACATTTAATAATAAACAGCAAGCGCTGGCAAAAGTGGCTGACAAACCTCTTTTAAATGATCCTGTTTGGGATTCACTAAATGTTTCAAAGAAAAACAATATCAAACATTTATTAGCATCTTCTCCTTGCTCAAGTATGTTGAAGGAAGTATGAAGGTGTTGTGCCTGCAGTCAATCATATACCACTGAAGTTTTCAGGGGGAATTTCCCATGTGAAACAGGACCAGGACAAGCTGGGAGCTGCCGGTCAGCTGCAGGTTCACTCGGCAAAAGTGAAGAAAAACTGCAATTATCAAGAACAAACCTGTCGACAAGATTTATGGGGACACCGGAGTTAAGATTTAAACTTTTAGACTGAGACATTTGCACTCTAAACACAAACACACCCACGTACTGTATCACTTCTAAACTAAAACCAGTTCTTAACCCTTAAATCAGTCAGGTATCACCAAATAATGTGAGACGCCATGTCATTTTATGCGCAAATGTCATAGAGTAAAAAATGTCAGGTGACGTAGTATAAAGAGCAAGAAAGCCTGCATGTGACGGAGGTTGGGGTGGATGGATGAGTCAGAGTCAGTCCTGTGTAAAACCAAGTCAGTGGTGACTCTTTTATTTAAATGACACACAGAAAGCTTAAAGGGCGTTAAATGACATGCAAAATGTTCTTTAAAAGTGCTGTCATATATGCCATCCCGAGATCAACAGCTTTTTGACAAATGAGGACTGGCCAAAATGTCCTCACTTTTTTAAGCCATCCTCACTCTTAAAGGTACAAAACTTGAATTGGTTATTACAAAGATAGAGTGCATGAGCACATGGACAATCCTCTTTCTATACAGATGAGTACATATGATTTTCATTTTTGGGAGGCTTACCTTAATCTTCACCTAAGTATATGTCAACAAGACAACATGACATCAAATCTAAAGAAGGATTATTGGGAAGTAAATCTGGAGGCTGCTCTGGATTCAGGAGTCTTTGCGTGATATTTCACTTGATTCCTCACCCGGGGAACAAATGTCACAGGGTAATGGCTCACCAGGAAACCGGCTTATACAGGTCCAGGTATTTTTAAACCCGAGCAATGGCTTTCTCCTCATCCGTTGTGACAGGTACAAGACCACACGAGACAACATGATATCACCTGACAAGAGACGAAGTAGCCAGGATGAGCCAAGTTGGGGACAAAAAAAGAGATTTGTGTAGGGTTGACTGGTGGAAAAGAGGCATAGTTTGTCACATTGTTCCATACATAAAAATTATTGAGGTAAGTGTTTTGATGCATAATACATGACCAGTATGTTTTGCACCCAAAGCTTTACCCGGGCTAAACTTAAAACCAAGTCTGAGCCCTAAAATTGATACTAAATTTGAGAGGTGACTCCCTAGAATGTGACAAGACAAGGTGAACACATTTTGTCTGTATAATGCATTAAGACACACACACTCTAGATCCACGGAAAATGGATAAACAAAATAATGTCAAAATGTGGATGAGAGCAATGTGGAGTTTACCACTAACAAACACTATAGTAGTTTCCATGTCAACTGAAAATGAGACGGATGAGACAGATGGGTTAGGGCAACTCACAGTCCCAGCTAGAAAACAACTAACATGGACACAATGGTAGGTTGAATGAATAAGGCGAAGGAAAATGGCAATAGCATTTAAATATCAGGCTAAATGTTTATACTGTCTACTATTAAATTCCTGTTCTAACTGTAATAGATCTAAAATCAGCCCACTTCATATGAATCCTGATGTCTAACTATACTCTGAACACACATTGAACTTTCCTTTGAAAGCTGTAGCTGTAGGGATGGATAAATCTGACTCAAACTCTCCGTTTTTCTTTCTTCTCCTTTCTGTTCTCTCTCTCTGTCTGCCGGTGATGAAAGAGCACCTTCAGACTGACCACAAAAGATCCTATTTGTTGTCGCTGTTCCACAATGTGAGCAGTCTTTGTATGAAAGTAGTCTTTCCATCAGGGCTGTTCAAAAGGTTCCTTTACAATGTGGTATAGGAGGAAGACAGAGATTTAAGGGGAAAAAAAAGAAGAAAAAGGGCCAAAGAGAAATAGACAGAGGTGAAGAAAGAGGTGTGGAAAAAAGTGAGAGGAAAGAAGGGACAAAAAAAAAAAGAAAGAAAAAGCTAGAGGCGAGATTGGGGCCCCGTGGCACTCCCGGCTCAAAACGCTTTCTATTATCTTTGGTGCTGGTCGGAACAAAGGGGTAGGTAGAACAGGTTGGCTCCGGACCCCGGGGTGATTTAATACCGAGCTTGAATCGGAGTCTGCAGGTCAATGACCACACAGGGGAATAGGAGACTGGGACATTTTTTTTTCCCTCTCTTTCTCTATATGAGGCAATAGTTTCTCTCTTTTTCTGTTTTCCAATGCTGCATCCAAGCAGGTCTTTGATGGATCTAGCAGAACCACAGTGGGTCCTGTGAGAAGTCCTCTGCCTCTGGCTGAAGAAATTTGCTCCTGAGAAGGGAATAAAGCAAGTTTGGGGACTATTTATGTCTCTTGACAAGTAATGACAGAGTGCTTTCAGTTTCGGTGTGGAGAAATATTACAAGACCACCTTGAATTCACCGCATGACCTGTCTGCACAGACATATGGACTGCTAAAGCATGACCTGGCTCATGTATTCACATCTCAAGGACTCATGGCAGGTCCTCCTGAAATCTTCCACTGAACCCAACTGAAAAAAGTCTCTAAAAAGACCTGAAAAAAGAAGTGTTATGAAGTTCAAGTACCTAGTAATCAATCTGTCTCTGAGCTACAGGGTTTTTTAGGCATGAAAAGTTCAGGTTGATTTTTGAAAAATGTTTTTTTCATGCAGTGAGCACCAAAACAAAATCCACTCCCTTGTATTGGCAGCCTAAATCTTCTATCTAGAAACCTCTGCAAATAAAACCAAAGATATCTACATGGTTTGATACCACTAAGTGTAAGTGACGGAATTAGTTTTGTAATTTGGCTGAATTGCCCCTTTGACAGCACACAGCGAATTAGAGGTCTTCATAGATTCACTTCGGTTTAGCTAATATGAAGGACCTGAAGTTGGGCACATTAGTTTGATTCAGTTGGGTAGGATTGTTTTAGCATTATCTCTAAGCCGACTGAGCGGACCTGGTATCAGCTCAGGTTACTTGGAACATCAAAATCATAGCAGGAAAAAAAGTTTGTTTTTTGAGGTGAAATGAACTGTAGAGACAAGGGAGAAAAAACTTGTATTGCTTTGGCCAGACTGCCCATTTAAAGATGTGTACTTTGGAGTATAAGCTGAAGATGAACCAAAATTGAAAAATAAACTATGAAACAACAACAACAATAATAATAATAACAACAACAATAATAATAATAATAATAATAATAGTAGCTAAACACTAACATACTCATAGTGGCAATGCTGGAAAAATGTTTACTGTTAATGTTCACCATAGTTTAGCATGTCATTTAGCATGCTAACAGTACTAAACACAAAGTGTTTCTGAAAGCTATTTAGTTATAAACCAAACATGTGACGGCTGTGACCTGATGATGTTGCTGCAAAGTTATTAAAAAAACATCTCAGTGGGGGACATACATGTCTACTGCGTGGCAAATCATCCATGAATATAAATCACAGCCACTTCACTTGAAAACTGTTATTTCTCTGAGCTGGTGACACTTCTACATCTAACATTGAGTGGACTGCATGTCTGCTTGTCTGATGATCCACCTTCTGTATAGTTATTGTTTATTTATTAGCCATTAGAAAAACTGGATTTTTAGTCAACGAAAAGGGTTAAGTTCTTTTTCTTGCTATCAACAGAGGGCATCTTTAAAATCTACTCTAATGAGTTTGCCTTTCCTGACTCTTTGAATCAGCTTGTCTAATCAATGATGGGAGTCTTAATACACTACAATGGTCTATGGATTAGTGAAGATATTTAAACATTGGCTTTAATTAGAGCTGTGTCTTTAAAGCTTGGAGTGTTGGGGTATGACTGCATCTGGCTAGTCCAGAGGATGCGTGGAGGACATGATGGCGGAGAAATAAAAGTGAAGAGAAAAAAGGGGGTGGAAAAAAGTGAAAGGAAGTCCTGTGGTGATGAATCAAAGTCACCTTGTGGAGGTCTGACCACTCATTAGGCTGAAAGAATAGAACATGCTGGCTTTTGCCCTCTCATCTCTGAGATACATTTGTCCTGTTGCCCCAGAAATTAATGAACCGGGTCCTTCAAAACCATCTTTTGGGCTCACTTGAAACTTAGTTTCAGATGTAATTGTATGAAGGGTATCAAAATTATACGACAGGCTGTCCTCAGAAGAAAAATGATGGCATCAGCTGTTTAGTCAAATGCGTCAAATGACCTACGGCATGTTTTCTTGACCAGTGACCTCTTGTGGCCTTGCAAATAATGACTGTCCTCGCTCACAAGCAAAGGCATGACATTGTTATTCCACTGAAAAACTTAAAGGACAAAGTCACGGCTGATGTTTGGGTGTACAAAGTTTTTGACTTTGACACCACCACCATTGAATCTCATACCATCATCCAGTGTTGGTATCTTTTAAGCGTTCCTCTTTAAAACATGACTGTGATCCCTGAACTTACAGACAAGAACAAATGGAAAAAACAGGTTTAGAATAGCTAGTTTTCAATATTTCATCATTTCATCATCATTCTCTCTGGTATAATTCACTAGGCCATTAACCAATTTAAAGATAAGACCAGGTTTTAATGTGACTTCATCTGAAAATGTTTGTGAGATAAATAATTTCACTAAACAGTGAGTGACCAATAGTGTCTTGAAAGGTGGAAATGGTTCAGGTATTGGAATATCATGAACATCATTTATGGTGATCTCCATTTATCTTAATCGGTCTTGCTCTGTTTAACATGCTGCCATAATGAAATCAGCATCATCCTAGAAATGCTGAACACACAGTTCTTCTATGTATCCTGTTGTGTCACTTTTTATTTTAAAATGAAGCTCTTGCCTGTCTCTCTTGTTGTCATTGTGATTGAGTAGCGGTAGTATAATAGTTGATGTTGATCTGGGATCTGTGCTTTCTGTTGTGCCAAAGTCTGTCGAATGGGTAGATTGTTGGTGATATTTGCTGAGCACATTCATGCTCCCCAGGTAATATAGTTTTTCCATTTTTGGACACTAATTGAGTTTTCCTGCTGCAACACATTCAGGGCCAAGTTTCAACTTTCTACACAAGATATTTCAAACTCTAATAACTAGAATGTCATAAAATTTGTTGAGTTAATTTGTGCTCTCAAGGGACAGGACAACAGGACAAACTGTTAGATTTTATTATGTACACTGTTCCACTGTTGCCACCCCCAGAGCCAATCTTTTTCAACACATTATCTAAATCTCCAAGAATAGCTAAATCATGAAAGCACCCCAATGCATTTGACATCCCACAGAGAGAAAGTGTTGATTAAAAAACACTAAAATAGATTTTGGAAGGAAGTAGGGGCACTGTCTACTCAGCCATTGTACTCAAAGATTTATATTCTAATAAAGTCAAACAAAGGTAGTATCCTTGTTTTTCCCACATGGTGAGACTGTAATGATTTGTGCACCATCAGGAATTCAGGTCAGTCTTTATATCTGCTGAACAGAGCAGAAATGCCTTTAAACTTATCTTAAAAGAGCCTCCTCTTGTGTTCACTCAACATGACTTAGAGGCCTTGCTGAAACATGGCAGTGAGCTGTTCCCTTCAAAGAACCACGACCACATGCAGGTACTGCCCAACGGCGGAATATTGATCCCATCATCAGCCCAGACCTTCCCCTGCCGGCCTGTCTGCCTTCATTTAAATGACCTCTATAAAGCATCTACATCTAATCTTAATTAGATATTGAAGTCCGTTAATTAAAACATTATCTCTGGCGCAACACAGCTGGCCAGTCTGACGAGTTAATCAATGAGGATGAGAGGATGCTGTCTGCTAAAATACGTGAGGGGAAGAAACTAAAACACACACTCCAGGCTGAAGTGTGTCAAATTGAACTGTTAAGAGGATCTGAGTTGCATGTTCTGCAGTTTTTGATCTTTTTGTTTGGCAGTGTCAATAAACTTCCAAGTCTCCCTGTTGTTGATTGTCAGACAAACACAATGCCAATTAAAATGCCAATCATTGTTCCAAATGCAGTATTATGAGTGATAACACTATTTACTAATTCTATTGGGCATGGCAGCAATGCATTCCTGCCTAATGGAGCAGATCATAGCTGCTCTGAACAATGCTTGACCAGAAATCTCACAGCGTGTTTGAGGAGCAGCCCAGCCTGCCCCGACCCATTGAGAAGCCACCACCAGCTGCATCAAGAAGCACAGGGAGGATCACAAAATGGCAGAGGGAATGCGATCAATTTTCAAAATAAAACACCCGATGCAGAGCAGACCCCAATCGTAAAAATAGCCACTACTTAGCCTACTTACTCTTACCAAAACTGAAAAACTTGAATTGAAATCAAAACTCTCTGCCTCTGAATAGCCCCTGGTGGGGCATGAAGCCACATTCAGGCCAGACCAAAACCTATATTAACAAGGGGTCAAAAACTCCAGTCAAAAACTGTAAAATGTTCTTTCACGTTTGTGTCCATTTAAATGAGGTTGTTGTATGCCCAATATGTATTTATTTGTGCTTTGGATCGAACATACTGGATTCATTTCATATGTTGATTTTGTGATATATAAACTGTAAAATTCCAAAAACAGAACTTTACCTTTTTAATTATTATAATTTTCACTATGGTACTACAATACATCCTGTTAAAATGTTTTCTGCAGAGAAACCAACGTATTTTTTGCATGTATAATATTTGGATTTTATTTGCTTTCTTTATTTCCTTGCTTATTTTCTTACTTATTTGGTAGCTTATTTGCTTTCTAATAGCAATTGTCGTATAACTCTAACCATCATTGTATACACATTATCTTTGTGAATATTTTAGTTTAGTGGAAATACTGAAAGGAACACAAATACATACAAGTAAAATACATAAAATGTTGGTAGGAATTTTCTGTGCACTGCTTAAAGAACACTGTTGTAAATAATGCAGTTCAATTACTGAAATATTGTTGATGTCTAGTCACAGACACTAATTTGATTTTAACTTCTACCTCATTTGTTTCTACAGTGCAGTTGCAATCGCTTTCTTTTGATGACCACAAAAGCCAACAGGCAGAAGCGCCTACCCCTGTAGATGCAGCCTTCACATAAGCAACCAATCAACTCAAATTGAACCGTGATTTTAATCTGGGTTGTATTCTTTGAAGCAATCAATGACAGAAACTCGAGACGAATTCAACAGGTCAGCTCAAAGAGAAACTCATCTAATCACATTGTCCTTTAATCTTACACTCTCTGCAACAACTGCAATCATCAGTCATTATATTGAACAATTCAGCTCAGGAAACTTGGTGAGTGCTGTCAGAGAGCATCCACTTATATGATAAAATATTGCCCTCTTTCCCATCAGCTACAAGATTTTTGTTCAGGGTTTTGTGTGAACTGATGCTGATTGGTAATTAATACTTCTATCAGGTAGAAAAAGTGTCCTGCTGGCTGTTTTGTCTCACAAATCTCGGACTGTGTCACTCACAAGCAGCATCTCCTCCCTGGGCCTGACACATAGGTCCTTTCAATCACAGTGATAAAATCTCTTGCCAAGAACTTGGGTATAAAAATCATCTAGCAGTCTAGTGATAGATACATTTTTCATTTGTTTTGGGACTTGCTGGAAAAAAATGAATTCAAACTCCATCTTGAATGAATCAAAATGCCTCTATATAAAAGACCCCAAAGTGCCCATTTGAAGTTGCATGTTAACCATAGCATTCAGAAAAAGAAGGCTGTGGCAATAAACAGTGTAAATCAGCTGTAAAATGTAACTGCATGCATAAGAAAATACATCTTTGGATTATAAAATGCAAGTATTCTGTGCCATTTCTGATATGTCAAAATTTTGGCAAATAGAGTGTTGCATTCTTTTATCTAATCTTCAAATGTTTTGAATGAAAGCCACCATGTCCTCTTTGTCTGGAGGTAGGCAGTGCATCTCCTGACTCATCTTGATGAGCTGTCATCCTTGAAATGAGGTAAACAGCATCTGTAAAGACAGCACAGGTGTTGAAAAAGCAGACAATGATCGCAGCTCACAGTTTTCAGTGTTTCTTTTCTTTCTTTTAAATGCGTGTGCGGTTCAGCACTTCACATCTGGCTTTGCTATTTCGTTCTTTACCACTTTCCAGCATTTTTGTTGCTAATGTGACTTGAGAGAATGGATGGGTGCAAGATAAAGCCTCTTTGCAGCCACGCTGCAAAATGTATACAACTTCTAAAAGTCGGGAAGTCCTTGACAACTAAACTTGACATAAAAAAAAAAGAAGTGGAGTGCAGTACATTTTCTTTGCAATTTACAGTGCGTTTTTGAGATGTGTGCACACTAGTGTGTCAGTGTTCTACTACTTTGTATCTATCTATATTCTATTGCACATTTATTAGATAACTTAAAAAAGTTATTTTGCAGATTCAGATTAGTTATATAAAATTTATACAAATTATAATCATGTGATGTATAAAACAGTCACAAGCTACTCAGCAGTATGAAAATAGAATTATATGATTTTAAACAGACTGTGTTATTGCCACTTTACTTGGTAAAAAGTGGTATAGCTGCTGATTGCAACCCCCTCCATTCACCCTCCTGTTCCATGCATGAAGGAGGAACTACAACTGCCATAAAATGTAGTAAACATACAAAAGGCACTACGTGGTGGCAGTGTTTAGTATGGTCTTGTCTGTAGAAACACAGCAGTGCAACATGGTAGACTCCATGGAAGAGGACCCACGGCATCTGTAGATATAAAAGGCTCATTTTCTAAGGTAAAAAACCCCCCACAACATTCTTATTTTTGGCTGATTATGTTATATTATTTATATTATATTCCATTAACTCCATTTCTTCCATACTCTGTAAATAGAGCCCCCTAAATCTTTCACACTGGACCTGAATACTTCTTCCACAACTGCATTAGTGTCTGTGCAAGCACAGCCAGAGACAGACACACTCGTACTGTACTATGCTGCTGTATTGCTGCAATGAAAGCTCTTCTGATTCCATTCTCTGCTCACTTTTTGCCCTTTATATCCCTTTTCGTAACCACCCAGTAATAAAGGTGCAGATTGTTTTGCCCTGTCTTCTGTCTATCCATATGGCCTGATGGGAATGCGAAATCTTCCTAAAAGCATTCATCTTTGAAGTGATGGTCCCTCTGTGTCTCCAGGGTGCTGCTCAGGTGCTGCTCTTCTTCTTTCATTTCCCTGATATGTTCCGGATTTCAGGAAAATTACCACCCGTCCTGCTGACAGCAATTTGTCTGGCATGACTCCGCGGTAAGCACTCGTGCTCTGCTTCCTGATTTTGCCTGTGTTTCAGAGTGAAATCTGCGGACTGAGTTCAGCAAGGATGAGTTTCTGATGGGGATATCATGCTATTCATTTGTAATTGTTGGCTTGATGAAGAGCTGTGCCATTGCTCTCCCATCCCCAGCGAAATAAAACAATGTGTTTGGTGTTTCAAAGATAAAAAGCTCCTTTTGCTATTTTTAATTCCATGCTCATCGTATGTATCCTCTGAGCTTTAGTAAAAATAACAAAAGACCTTTAAAACTTTTAGTCTTTTCTGATGTGCAGACTTTTTTAGTAATCTTCTCGCACAAAGAACTACTGGCTTTATGCATTAGCTTTGTTCTAATCTTTTTCTAGTGTCTTTGTATATCAATCAACAGTATTTTGTGTGTCATGTACAGGTGCTACTTTACTGTGATTTAAATAGAATCCTTGCTTTCACAGCCTGGACACTATCATAATTTGATGAATACCAGTTCAGTTACATATAAACCTTCATACATGTACATACAACATACACATATAAACACACAAATAAGAATAGGATTTTGTTTTATCTTAACAGATCTGTTCTGAAAACTATCTTTGAAGGCAAAAAGACAAATAAATCAATCATTTAATTAATTAATTAAAATACACATCAAAAAGACAAAAATGCAGCCTATTCTTTAGCCTGTCTTAGCCTGGTGTGTACTGTGATCCCCAGTTTGCTGCCAGGTGGTTGAATGCCCATTAGTCTCCCTGTCTGCTCTGCTCTGCCAGCTTCAGGCTCAACAGGCGCTACAGAGAGAATAAATTATGATCCACCCACGGGCTATCTGCCTTCTCCGGCCCTGACTCACCTATTTACACTAGCCTTGCACTCGGGGCAAATTGCATTTCCCCTTCAAATATTTGCCTTTATTAATGTTGTGCAGCATGGTAATTAATCTCCTCAACAAAGGTACCATCTGCCTGACCCAAAAAATGGAATTATGCTTTGCCGTCCTGTGATTAAGATGAATATCACATGTGGAGTGGAAAACAGCTTTAACAGAGGAAAAACAGAGAAAATGCTTGTTGAGAGATGAGCCAGCGCCCCTTGCCTGTCCTCCCACTTCTCTGCCTCCTCTCCCATTCTTATTTTTATCCCTTTTTCTTCACCCCCTTCTGAACCACTACCTGAGCGCACCTCTGCACTGCGGCATTAGAGCATGTGGGGACAGATAAACCTGCGGTAATGAAAATGAATGTTCCCACTTGGAGCCCAATAGAGTTCCATTATGAGGTTTATTTGTCCGGGGCAGGGTGCCAGGCTCCAGGACCAGTTTTACTTGGTTCTCTCCAGGCCTGCTGTGGTGAAACTCTAGCACCGGCTAATCTAGCAGAGCAGCTCTCCCCTGACCAGGTTTCCTCATCAAGAAAACCGAAACAATTCTTTGCCTTGTGTCACTTTCTTCCAGTATTGTTTGTCTGTCTCCCTCTGCTTCTCCACGGCCTCCCTTATCAAACTGAATAATCTTCTGCCATGTCTTTTGCTGTGTGTGCTTTATTCTGTCTTGATGTTTCTCTTTGTCATTGTCTGTGTCTCTGTTTTTCTAACTCAATCCCATCATCAAATAAGTAGAGAAAGAAAAATAGATCGGCGTGCAGAGCTTCATTTATCCATCTTCATAATGTATCTCACAGTTTGCTGAAAAAGTTTTGATAACTGGCACTACAACATTGCAACAAGTAACGCTGTGTAGAAATTGGTATTTTTGCGGTTTGGTGCCCAATTTCAGAGTTCAATATCTCTGTTTAAATATAAGTATTTTATATGATTACTTCAAAAATTAGTGAATCGACAACTTTGCTAACAGGAAAACATCAAGCAAGTGCAACAACACAAGACAGAAGCGTCCTAGTCCAACAACAAGGTGTCTGTTTTTCAGCCTTATATTTCATAAAGCTCTCTCCAACGACTAAAAGACAATTCCAGACTTAATCTTGTCTGGCGAGTTTTTGCTCAATCACTCTCTCCTTTTTCATTCTTAGCTTCCTCCATCAATTTCCCCTTCAGTTTTTCTCCTCTATCATTATGTCCATAAAGGTTGCTGAGCCTGGTTACATTGCTCAGTGTTGGTTTTGGCATGACGTGGCTCCGCTCCGTGTCAGCATTCCCCAGTAATTGAGTAATTGAGAGTTGAGGTAGAGCAGCCAGGGGACATCAGAGGGAAAGCAGAAAACATTCTCCATAAATATGATCAAGTTTCACTAAAATCAGTGAAAGTTAGGTTGTCATGGGTGTGTCTATAAGTGCTGAATGTAACCGCTGTGAAACAATCGGGAAATAACTTTTTATTTCGCTGATTAACAGTTTTATCGATGCTGGCGCTCGCTCACTGTTATTGTTACTCTATGTCTCTCGACCAAAGCGTGCTCACTCTCTCTCTCTCTCTAATCATTGGACACAAATCATATTAAACTTCTTTGTGTTACTATTTTGCGGTGTAAACTGCGAGTCAGACTCAGATTTAGAAGCTGGCACATGAAATAAACAAAGTCAGAACACACACAGGTGTATTATCAGATTATCAGAGTTTAGTCTGTGAATCCACCTGGATCCAACGCCTGCGGTGTGAACTGCCGGTGCGGAAACACACAACCCCTACTGAAATGAAGTGAAAGTCCTCTGTTTTTACTGCGGTGTCTGATCCTGTTTGAATCTGCCCTTACAGGTACCTGTACATGTATCATGTAGTACGTCTCTCGTATGTCTTGTATTGTAATGCTGCTGCTGTTGCCATCTTTCATCTTTTCATCCTTTTCTGAGCTCTAGCAGTTGCTTTGAATAGTCTTTAACTCAAACACTTTCGGGTCTGTTTTTGAATTGGGACATCACTTTGTTGTGCATGCAGTGTGCAGCAAGCGTGAAAGGGTAGAGTTCGAAGGTGAAGGGAAGAAATGGGACGCGGTGTTTGTTGCTCTCCTGACTTCCTCTCTCTGTCCCTGCCTCTTCTTCTTTTTCTCTCTTCTTGCATTCTCCTACGTTCACTCTTGTCATTCCACTTGTGTCATCTCTCTCCTTTGTTTGTTGTGCATTTGGCAACTAAAACGCCTCTCATCCTGCTTTCACTTTTCTTTTTATTCATCTTCCTTTCATCATCCCCTCTTACTTCTCTCTTGTTTCACCTTAGCATTTTTAAACGGCTGAGGGGAATTACTGGAGCTCTTGTTACAGCTGTTAATCTAATAAAGACTTCAGAATGATGGTGGAAACATCAAAGTCTCCAAATATAATAACAACCCCAAAAACATATTGAACAGGCACCTTATTTTATTATTTTTATTATTTATTATGAACAGAATTAGAAATATATGGGG
The DNA here is from genome assembly GCA_028641955.1 of Protonibea diacanthus. Lineage (NCBI taxonomy): Eukaryota > Metazoa > Chordata > Actinopteri > Sciaenidae > Protonibea > Protonibea diacanthus. The sequence goes on from CM053990.1 coordinate 16,971,762, forward strand.
CACAGACTTTAAAATCACAGGTAATGATGCAAACCAATTAGACGATTTTATGTAGAATGGTTGAGGCGCAGCGTGGTTATAATGATCTCCATGCAAACACCCCACATCTTGATGCTAATCATATGCAAAGAACTACTTTAATTAATTACGTTTAGTAGAGTGATACAATCCCTTCGCCTTCAGCAATATTCTAGACCCTGGAGTAGTTACACACGCGGGCACACACACACACACACACAAACGCAAACACACTTATCACATCCTATTACCAGCTATGATCTCGTCATGCATCAGTCCCACCAAGGGGAAACGTTTGTGCACTTGCTGGAATAACAAATGCAAAAGTTATTGTCTGCTTACTGGAAACCATCCAACCCACCAGCCGGCCATTCGACCGAGTGGCTCCGAGCACCTCATCAGATCTCTGAAGCCTCGTCAATAATTGAGCGCTCACAAATCATTCATAAGACAGTTCCTTACGCGAAACACACCACCGCAGTCGCACATCTCTGCTTTGAGAGAAGACTGTAGCCCTCTGTTTTCTTTTTTTTAAAAAAAATGTTTTTATTAGTTTTTCTGTCACGTCTCTTAATAAGGCATCATGCTTGATGGAGCAGGATGAAGTGACCAGCACTGGAGTCAGCAGCTAACCTGAGTTTGAACCCGGTTGGGAGGGAAAGGTTGCTGAGAAAGCTACAGAGAGCTGTGTCTTACTCTGTGTGTGACACATATGGGCAATAGAAATGAGTGAAGAAACATTAAAAGGTTCTTACAGAAAGTTTCTATACTCTGTGTGCATGTGTTTTTATGCATTAGTACATGCTTTGTGTGTGTCTGTGTGTGTGTAAGTGTGAGAGAGAGAGCGAGAGAGAGAGTGCAGTAGGCGGGCAAGAGAATATCTGTTCAGAGTGAGCCAGGTCTCTCACTTGGATGCATCCAGCTGTGATGGTAATAGGAATGGGCAGAAATCTGAGGCAGACACTGCTAATGGTTCTCTCAAACTGGGAGGGATGGTGACCCCAGAAGCACTCTCTCTCTCTGTCTCTCTGTCTGTGTGTGTGTCACAGATCTGCTCTCATTTTACTCTCTGCCACACTTTCACACTCTTCTTTCTCTGTCTCCACACTACCTTTCTTCTGCTCTCTCATTCCTCTTTTGGTATCTCCTTTTATTAAGTCCTTTATTAATCTCTATTTCTCTTTTTTTGCATCCTCAGTTCTTCTTCTTCTCTGTAATCTCCCTCTTTTTTGCCATTTCTTCTTGCCTATTGGGATTTCTCTCTCTCTCTCTCTCTCTCTCTCTCTCTCTCTCTCTCTCTCTCAACATCTTCTTGTGTTCTTCCTCCCCTTCTGTTCATTAATCTTGACTCAATCCACCATTATCTTTCTCAGCCACTTAATTCCCTTTTTGTTTGTTTTCATGAATGGAAGCAGAGGAGGAAGGCGCAACAAGAGAGACACGGAAGACGGATATGAGGTGACACTGCATTAACACAGCATAAATCTTTGTAGTTAATTTGTTAAAATTCACATCCACGTTCTAAACTAGCAGACACACATTGCAAAACTGAGATTTAGAAAACTTAATCTTAGGTGTGTGTATAGATGTATTTTAGCATTGCACTGTGGCATGTTGAGCAAAAAAATGTGGACAAGTTGTGGACAAGCCGCAGCCTCCTTGGCTGTGAAGTGAAGCCAATGCAGTGCCAAAAATTGCAGTTCCTCAAAAGGCTGCTTGAGGCTGGCTACAGAACAAGTCAGTTTCCATAAGGTTAAAATGGCCAGCAGAAAAAAGTTTACAGCCTGGTACAAAAAACGGATTTGTCTTTATAGTTTTCTGAGGTTAGTTTTTACTGAGTCTGATTATTATTATTATAATTTTATTTTATTAAGGCCTAAAGTTATGCATAATAAACAGTGTGGCCACTTTTATTGACAGACAATTTTTAGATTAGGAAGAGTCAAGACAGACTAAAATGACCTCGGCCAGCGCCACATATTTTGAGCTTCTAAATGGTTCTTCGGAAACCTATGGATGAATGGCGAAGATTAATAACACACCATGTAGCAGGGAGTGCTTTCCTGACATAACTTTTCATGATCCTCATGTCATATTGTTTAGACAGACGACCAAGTCTATCCTATCCTACTCCTTCAAAACAGAGACATCATGCACTTCTGAATGAAGCAAAACCCTCTGTCACGCTGCCAGTCAAAACAACTTGTAGGGGCACATTCTGTTTGCTTTGTTTTGTTTGTTTGCCACACGCTGACTCTCCTGTTATTTCAGACTCCTGCCACTCTCTCCTGCCCTGCAGTAACCCCTTTTTCCCACCACTCCCCATCACCTGGCTGACCTGCACACCTGTTCCCACTTGTCTCATCAGCCCAGCCCAGCCCATTCCCATTCATGCTTTGGCAGATTGTCTATTGTGCATCCACCTTAGTGATCCTGCCATCCGCTCTGCCTGTGTGTGTCTCCCTGACTGCCTGCCCACCAGACTTTTGCCTCTCAACCTGACCCTTTTTGAATTTGCTTGCCTGTTTTTATCTGCTGGTCTGGTTTTGGACCACAAGTAAACATGAACTCTTACCTTTCCTGTCTGTCTCTGAGCTGCATCTGGGTTTGAGCCTGGTTCTCCACTGAGCTGTTACACTCCCACTTGGTTTGTTGATGCTTCTGTAGTTTTTTTTCACTAGCTGGAATATAAATCTGATACAATATTAGCACAAATATAATCGACTGAGTGGCTATTTGAATGATGTGATTACAAGGCTATGAGCGGGTGTAACCATCTTGGAATAATGTATGAACCGAGTTGGAGCAATGGGCGTTTTGCTTTCTTTTACCATTCTGCCATAATATTACATGAATGCAGAATTTTCTATACTGTGATCACATCATATGGGATGAATGGTAGAGATGGGAAAGAGGCTCATGTCTGAGACTTGAAAGTGGTCAGCAGATGTTAAAATAGTTAGAATTGCAGTTTTTGGTCACATAAAATGAAGGGTTAAAATTATTCTGCATGGATAATGTTGCACTACATAAATCTACCTTGGAGGATGGATTTTGGCTAGTATGAGGCTTGTTTGCCTTCTGGGCAGTTTCATAGTATTAAATGGATATCAGAGCTTACAGAAAAATCAATTTTCCAGTGTGATGGGCCCCTTTTCATAGCAAACCATTTTGCTTTCTATAGCAGGAAAATCACAAGATTGAGCTATTAGCATTAAAGATGCTCAGGAAGCCTCTCGAGTGAGTCAGCATGCACAATAATGAAGTATGTAGCCGGTTCATCTAAATGGATAAATACGGTTCTCATTAATGCTAATTACAACTGTACTCTTCCTGTACATGACAAGTCAAGATATCAGCTGGAAAAGGTCAATTACAGTTTTTAATAGCCAAGATGTTGACATGAACATAAGTCAGATCTCCCACCCGACATGGCATCGGCTTGCACAACATAGCAGCAAACCGAGCAGGTGAACAGAATTTTCCCTGATGAGCCTCAACTTGAGACTTGTAGACTGAGAAGCAGGGAGGACTGTAGACAGCAGGCTCTGTTGCTATGGTTTTGTGTGTTTGTCAGGGACATTTCTGTATGGGCAAAATTTTAATACCAGACCAAATGTGCCTGCAATTCTTTCTTCTTTGTTTTTTTGTTGTTGTTGTTGTTATTGTTGTGAAAACATGAACATCTGCACTATTTTCCCTGTCCACATTTTGAATTGTATGTCTGCTTTACCGATGTTGCCTGACATTTTGGAGAAACTGTTACGTTTGTCCACTTTGGGGGAAACTACTCTTTCTCCTCCAGCGTAACATGAGTTCATGATGCTACTTTAGGCAACATCTTAAGTAGAGCACATTAACAACAGCAGGTTATATAAGTTCCATTAGCGTCAAACTCACTGTCCTTCCTGAGGTCTTAAAGGACATTCACCATATAGCACTAAAAGGAGCAAACAAGCTGTGATTTTATCCTCATTTTAAATGCCAGCAGCAATATGGCACAAAGTGAAAAACTTAAGAAAAAAAAAAGTGATTATATAACCTGGAAGATATGGCAGATGGCAGTCTCCCTCTGTTGAATTTAAATGATGCACCTGAATCAACTTTTGAGTAATGCATAAAACTGGATTTGTTTGTCCCAATCAATGCAGTTTGAGAATCTGCCAAAGCAGAGCAGGACTGAGGCGAATCAATCTGCCGAGCTGCGTGGAATACCAGAGCAAGCTGTGTGGTCACGCTGACAGATAAATGCCACCACTTCCAGCAGGAATTTAACTCGTTCGAACTTAAATAAGGCTCGTCAACAAATGCAGAGTCCTGTGTGCTGCTGCAGCCCCACCGTGAACACCGCACAGATGCCCAGAAAAAAAAACTCTTTGGTTCTGTCAACAGATGCAACCTATCACATAAACAGACATAATGAACACATCACAGCATAATTGGGATGTAATCAAATTGCAAAGGAGAGAATGCGGTATATTATTGCTTTGTGAAAATGAAATGTGCTGCAGACAGAGTTGCATGAGAGCTACAAGAGAACAGTTTTCATTCCTAAATATTCCATGCAAACATGGTAATATATTATTGACTTTTTCCTGCCAGTTTAATTAAAGTTCTTGCTTGTGCAAGTGTTTATTCCTTAAGCATGTATGAGATGGTGTAACCACATGCTTTCATCCCAAGCTCATGGTCATCAAAGAAACAGGCTAATTTCATTTTCATATCCTCTTTTTTTATTGTCTTGTTTATGCAGGGGCGAGCCCGAGGCGTCAGAATGAATTATTATCCTTCCCTGTCCATATTAAGCCCACCGCACATAAACATTTCATTAATTTCATCTTATAAATGCACTCTTTCTTATCGTAGTCCCTGATGTTTTTGTCGGCAGTTGATAGTTTGTCAGCTGCTGAGTTTAATTTATTCATTATCTTTTCCCTCCTCACTCCGAGGTTGCTGATTGCAGGTTTTTGCACGAAACCATTGCAATGACTACAATCATGGGCATGTTTGCTTTTAGGACAGAGGTGTGAATGCTTTAAATAAGTAAGGACTGTGATATTTTCTTTGCAGGTGCAATTATATATCAGCAGGCAGCAGCGGATAAAGGGAGAGTGTGAGAAAATGGTGCAGGCAAGAAACTGGATTACATTTAAATGCAGTTGATTGGATTTGGATCAGATGCATAGCCATTGCCCTGAATGGATATCTGTGAACAATATTTATTTTAATGACCAAACTGGAAATCGTGGATGAAGATGCAAAGTGAGGAGTTGAAAGATCTGTCCCCACTTTTGCTGTCTTATTAAAATAATGACAGTTTTTTCCATAGATCCATAGATTGTTAGATAGTTAAACGTAAAAAAGATCATTTTGTTTGGCCCACAGTCAAAAACACAAAGGTTTGATTTATAAATATAAAATCACAAAAAGCAGCAAATCACATTTGAAAAGCTGAAACAAAGATTATTTGCCAAAATAACCTAATTTGATTGACATGTTTATTTTCCTGGCAGTATCACATGGGTAATTTTACAGAGACAGACAAGAAACAGAAGGGGAGGATACTGTTTAACATACAATAAATATCCCCAGCCGTAATTTATGTTGCACTTAGGTGGTATGTGTCTTAACCATCCTGCTATCTGATGCACCTAATTGGAAACATTCTTTTGGTCATTTTTCTTGATCACATGATCGTTACAGCATTGGTTAGTACAAAGAGACGGTGATACCTGTGACTTCTCTCATATCTACACTATCAATTACCCCCCCCCCCCCCCCCCCCCCCTATTTCACGTGACAGTGCAAGATGTAGTACAAGATGAGATAAGGGAAGTTAAGAGAATGTTGGGGTTGGGAGTGTCTTCAGCTTTATACACAGACACATTACAGACACATTACTTTAATCAGCATTTATGGTCTTCTTCCCTCCAACTCTTGCAGTCTTGGAGACTTTGAGTCATGGAGTCTCGGAGACTTCTCTATTGGTTGTGCTTAATGTAGGTAAAGTTAAAAGAGAACGTTTAGGAAAGGGGGTGGGGGTGTCTTCTTATTACCCCCTCTTTAGTTTTACACACACACACAGATGCAGATAAGAAGTGCAGATAAGACCCTCTGATATGTGAGACGCCTATTACAATCTTCCAAGAATCAATATCGAACGCTGATGCTCCATAGAAGAGTGTAGTCTATCTGTGTCGACAGCAATCGCCCCTGTGCAATTCTCTGCATAAGGAGGGGTCTCTGGAGCCGTACGGAGTGCAAGGCTATTGGGTTTATGTGTTCATGTACGAAACGAATGAGCTCTGGCTGTATCAGAGGAATGAGGGTGAAACAGTGGGTGTAGGGATGCTGAGTTCCAACTCTAGGGATGCTGAGTTCCAACAACTGGGCAGTGCTGAGACTGGTGATGCCAAATCACTTGACCTTAACCAGCCTGACCGGGCATTCCCGGATGAAGAAGTCCCTGTAGCTGCTAAACAGCCCAGATTGGAGGCTGAGACCAAGACCACTTTCAACACGGTTTAGCAATTGAGAACCTGTCCCTCCAGCCGCTGGTTCTTACGAGCCACTCTCCGGAGATCTGGAGAGAGAGGACCTACAGAGCACTTTCTCTTGGAGAGTTTTAATTCCCACTGCGGTGTATTCCAGACACTGATAGACCTGCCGGGAGGTGCATGGAAAGAGAAGATGGAAGAAATTGGAGAAAAAATGACATCTCTGTTTACCAGCTGCCGCAAATGGAATGACGTTCTGGCAGTGAAAAAAACTGTCCTTCTGAAACCACGCCCCCTCATCCATGCAGCGCTTAAAAGGACAACAGACAACAGACAGACGACACAATAGTGGACGTACCAGCACAACCCACTGACTGGTTCAATCTGACTGAAAGACATGGATAATTTTAACCGACGAGGCCAAAGACAGCTCACCACCACATGGACCCCCCAGAGCTGGAGGCCTCATCCTTCCCTTCACCCGGCCTGGCAACGATACCCAAGGCTTCACCCAGCTGTGAAGCTTCTCCTTCGGCCTCCCCGACCCCACCATTCCCTTCCCCGGGCCACGTCACAGAGGAGAGTGAACGTACGGCTTCTCCACCCCCGATCCTCTTATCTGATGGCTGTTCCACCTCAGACACGGACAACACGGATGGGGAGCCTTGACGCTCCTCATTAGGTCAAAGGTCAAAGTCTTAAAACTGTCAAGGTGGGGTCAAACAGAGTTTGACGAGAAGTGTGAAGTACTGTATATCTCTCTCATGTAAGAAAACTTGTATTGACCTTAAAAACTATGTAGTGAACTTCACACATTGTAACCAAAAGTTGTTAGAATATGACTGTGGGATCATTTGTGTTTATTTTTAACCTGCTTACTAACATTCAGTGGTTTGAATTCAAAATTAACAGATTTTCCTGTGACTTAATTGCAACACCGTGGTCAAAAGAATACCAAAGTCTGCAAGACAAGCAAACAACTTTCGTAAATAAGAAGTTAAAGAATCACTTCTCCTCTCAATCAGCTCAATCTCTCCGGTACTCCTCCCCTGCTCGCTCCTCTCTTTCCTCCCTGTAAAACTCCTTCTAAATTATCAAACAATGTCCTTTCTTTCACATGGGTACCTTTGGATTACTTACCTGACTCTCCCTGCAGGCCTATTAAACACCCCTAGAGTCATGGTCACCGCTTGGCTAGCTCTGCATTCATAATGATCATTAACTCAGCCCCCCAAAAATGAATGGTGGAATTGGAATAATCCAATTCATAGTGATCTGAAAATGCCTTTTACCAAGGGGCCTTATATTGATAGCAGGCAATTTCACATCTCATTCACCAGAAGTGGGCTTATTGAATATGAGAGGACTGGGAGGAGAGAATTGCAATGTGGTTCCTTTACATTTCACCCGCATAGAGAAAGGCTGTGATATCTTTCGAGTTCGTGCAATCCTCCTCATGTATCACACATTGCCTTGGGTGGATCCATTGTTAGGGATAATATGTTTTTAAAAGCTTTCCTTTTCACTCGGCCCGACAACAGGATTTTCCATTCAGCGCAAGTCCTTTAACTCCCCACCAACGAGACAATCACATTATTTCATTTTACAGAAAGACCTGCGGCAGCATTCTGCCACTCATTTCTCCCCTCCGCTGACAGGGAACGGGTGTCCTCTTTTAGCCACTTTTCTCTATTCTGTTGCCATCAATAAAAACAGAGCTGGATAACGATGTATAATCCTTTCAATCCTTGCCTGATCTTATCTCAAGGATCTATTCAAATGTGAGCCTTTACCCAAGGTATTAGTTCCCTTTTCTAAATCGTCTCCCGTGAACAGACCGAGGACAAAAGATTAAACTTTCTACAAAAATATAACCCAAGAGATACCTCCCTCAGTTTTTTTTTTTAATCTCAGATTTTAATGACGTGACATTATGAATTGCAAGTTTCTTTAGAGGGTGACATTAAGAAGAATCCTTTAAGGCCTGCTGTCTTGCACAGAAAAGTGCTAATTTGATCAATTCAATTGTGATCAATTGTGTGACAGCTTGACAAAATTAAAATACACAATATGTTAATGGTGTTGGGGGATCTGGTAGCATTCTTCTCACCTCTCATATGTGAGTGATAATCTATTCTATGTTACTGAATGGGAGAAACATGTCAACAGGTATATTTTTGGTTAGCCTTTTATATCTACCATCTATTGATATTTCCGTAGGAACCTTTTTTTTTTTCTGGTTTATCCATAAAGTCATAACTGCATATTTTAACTAACAACTGACATGTGAACTGCGGTTTTGTGGAGAAATACTCCAAAGAGAAAATGTAGTTGGCCGCAGCTCATGAAGGTCTTTGTCACTTGAACACAAACATACTGCATGTTGTTTTAGTTCTTGGGTTTTGTGTCCAGTGAAACTTGAGGTAGGTGGTTGGACCAGTACTTTTTATGTCAGAGGGCAACCCCTAAATGATTAAATAGGTGTTTGAATTTGGACAGTGAGGAGACAGATTTGTCATGCGGAGTGTCCAGAGAATCCACCAAAGGGCTTAGGAAGCTTGATCCAAAAAGTAAGGACTGCTTTTACAGCCAAATGTGAGGCACACTGCAGTTTGGATTCCAATTTTAAACTGAAATGAAGCCACTGTGAAGGATATATTGGAGCTATTTTGAAGGCATCTGTGATATCAGCTTTGGAAAGTCATGAGTCGTGACCTGTTAGTTTAATGAGCATGATAGTCTTTTCCGTCTGAAATATTTAAATATTTAAATAATTATAAAAATAATAAAAGTTTAAGACTAGTGAGAAACATGGGGAATAACCAAGAGTTGTATGGGCCAGTTACAAAAGGCCTTTATTAAAACGAATTTTAAGGAGCTGAGACACTACAGTATGTCAGACTCTTTTAAACTAATATGGAGGTTTTCAGACACTTAGGGGGAGGTATGAAGAGGCCAGAGACAAAACAACCTGTACCTGAAACCCTTGGGAAAGTGAGCAATGAGCAAATGATCAACATATACAGGATTTATTTATACACAATATTTATACAGTGGAGTGGAAGTATGGATTTTCAATGAGTCTTTGCATTACAACAGTTCCGCTGAAGGCAAAAACCTGTGTGAGCACACTGATCTCAAATGATCGTCTTTGCAGTTACTGCAGATGTGCACCCACAGCTGGCAATTTCCTCTGTCAGTGGGGTAAAGAATTTGTAATTTCAGGCAGGGCCCAGTACTTCTGGGGCAAAAAATTATACCAGAGGGGAAAGACACTGAATAACTCATATTGTCACAATTAATACATGACACAGCTTGTGAAGCATAATCTAGCATAACCAACAGTTCAGCGTCCAAGAAAGACCAGTTTGAGGAGATGTTTTGCATGGAGAAACTTTTTGTGGCACCGGTAAAGAGCCAAGTGTTAGTCCATTGTCTGTGCACTGGGTAGACAGAGCATACCACATCACGATACATGCCAAAAGCAACTAGAAATTCACCATTTGACATATGTCTTGACATTCTGGTCATCTGGTCATCAGATTTAATTACAGCTGTAAAATGGTGGAAACTTTCACAGGTGGAAACTTCACACTCTGGAGTAAGAGCTGGGTATTAGACTGATGATGTTAATGTCTCCAAGCAAGGAGATGTGTTCGCTCCAGAAGAAACATATGACCTAACTAGCATAGGATACAGTAGAGGCAAGGGAATGCTGAGGCATGATGGGGGGCACTCATGGTGGAAATGGATGGCTGAGGTGCAGGTGCTGAAGCCAGTGCACAAACGACCGATTTGTGAGGCAGAAAATGTTGCAGCAGAAGATCATGAGTCTCTGGTGTTCTCCAGAGACGGAAGGTGAGCACCTATTACCCGAACACAATTTACCAGAAACTAATGGGTTCATGAGAGGGCATTTTCTGATGGATGAAAGGCAGCATTTGGATGATTGGCATGAGTGGAGGTGGCAGAGACATCCTTGCACGAGGAGCTGAATGATGAGTTTTACAGTTTGCGTTTGCGACCGCAAGCTGTTTTAGGTCCATGGGTTGCGGGTGGCACATCCTGGACCTGTGTTTCACAAACCATATCATTAGCCAATGCCTTCAGCCTGCCTTGAGCTGAATCTCTGAACCTGCATCTTCTTGACGAGCAGCAATATGAGCACTGCGACGAACAGCCAGAGGGTTAGTAGCTGGTCCAAGTAAATCTGCATCGATCAGTTCCGTTTCTTAGTCTGGCATCATGAGGTAAGACGACAGTCCAAGGATTAGCAGAAACACAAAATGTAAACTCGCCACAGATGACATGCACAGTGACAGATGAGTGCAGAACATCAGCATGAACATACTAGAGGCAGAGCAAGAATCATATTTTAAAAGACAGCAGCAAGATGACAAATGGCCTAATAACATAGGGGTGTTGCTATGTTATTAGATAGACTAGACAGCTGACGACAACAGCTGATATCACGATTGACAGCAGTTGACAATAACAGCGAGGATATTATGAGTACGTATGTATAAGAGGAGTAAATGACAGGATGAGAAACTACAGGCGTAGATTGTATCTGGCAGTATTCACTGTGTTTTAGCTCTGTGTTTGGTCTCTACCAACTCCATTAGTAAATTTCAGCTGCTTATTGTGGCTAAAAACAACACTTTCATGTGGTGAGCATGACCAAAAAGAGTAAAGTTGCAGGCTGAAAGCTAAACAATGAGCTGAAACACTGTAAACTGTAAATCTTGGTGGTCCCATACACGTTGCTTTATTGTTATTTCATGCACTGATAGAATAAAAATATTGATTAGAGCTTCTTTAAAGTAATTATTATTTGTCACATGTGGTGATAATTCATCCGTTTGACAACTTTAAGATGGAGATTCTTCCCCTCTCAGCAGTTTTCAGCATCCCTGCACCTTCGCTTGACAATCACTGTGCTGATTAAAGGGACAACTCCGGCGCGAACTGTCTGCTGTCTGCTGCCGCACTGACCCATACGTCCTTGCTCACTTCCGTCCCTCCCTGCCTGTCTTTGTCTCCACACTAAGCCATAATTTCTGCACAGTGCAAGCTTGGATGTGCCCGCAGGCTAGTCTGGTCAATGTTCCCTCTCATACGACGCTCATCAGTGTTGTAGTGTGTTTCTGCAGCAAACCACCCCAGCCTGGCAATTCAGTGACCTTTCTATCCTGTCTTTCCCCCCATCAGGCAAAATGGGTTCTCATTAATAGTTCATGGCTCCTTCCTTCACCCTGTTTGTTACATTGATTCACCTCCTTTTTCCTTTTCTTTTCCTGTTCTTCTCGTCTTCAGGTAGCTGCCCCAGTGCTGTGCACTCATTTACACAGGAGCCTTTCTATTAACCCTGGGAGGAGTCTCTCTTCTCTCAATCGGCCACCCTCATTCTCTTTCTTGCCATTCCGTTCTCTCTTATTTCTATCTCTTATTCTATTGCTTTGTCTTTCTTGCCCTTTCTGTCTCCCTCTCTCCAACTTACCATCGCTTCAACACCATCTTCACTCTGATTGTCACTTTAATTCCTTGTGTTTCAGTCTGTCTTTACATTTTTTGCTCTCTCTTTCTCTTTCTGGTAATATTTGAGCGCTGTGAAAGCAGGTAATAGTCTAGTGGTAAAACAAAAAAGAGGAGCCTTTAGGGCAAGAGCTTTATGAGGCACAAAAAATGAAGGTAGGAAAAGGAGAAGGGCAGCAAGAAAAAGACGTCTGATTCTGGGTTATTGTTTCAGTGCTTCAAGAGTAATATAAAAGGTGTGGGGAGAAAATGGCAAACAGGACAGAAAATCAATCAAATTCAGCTTAAGTAGGGGCATTAAATGAAAACAAGATGTGCTCATCGCTGAAATGAAAAACTTAGACTTATTGTTTGGACAGTCTCTCCTCGCTTATACGAATATTCTAGCCTCTATGTATCTTCACAGACACAAACCAGGTGAAGTCTTTTGATTTAGAATAAAATTGACTTGGATCAAGGAATAATAGGGCAACAGAATAAGAGTTATTGGTTTTCTACTTTTAGAATAGTGATAAAAGGACAATGTGCTCAGATCCTGTGATGCTGAAATCGTACTTTCCAGACAGGCTGTCAATGTTCATTAACTATTTTGACTCAGTTAGGACAGGGACATTATTAAGCGGTGTTCAGACAGGGACAGGCAAACCGGATGCCGGTGGCGTTTTTCATTTCAGTGGGAGTCATGTGTTTCCGCACCAGCAACCCACAACGCAGGCGTTGCCGCAAAAAATGTTGCCGCCGTCCGGGAGAGAAGTTGAGCCAGATTCAACTTTTGGGAAAACGGAGGCCCACGTCACGCTCCGGCCGCCAATAAGACACTCAGATTGGTCAAACCTCCACAGACTGCCTGAAATCTCTGAAGCAGAGACTATCCAGATGGATTCACGGACTCTGATAATCTACCTGTGTGTGTGTGTGTGCGTGTGTGTGTGTGTGTTCTCACTTTGTTTATTTCATGTACCCAGCTTCTAAATCTGAGTCTGACTCGCAATTTACGTTGCAAAATATAATGACACAAAGAAGTTTAATTTGATTAGAGTCCAATGATTAGAGAGAGAAAGAGGGAGAGCGCTTTGGTGGAGAGTCATAGAGTACACACAGAGAGCGAGTGCCAGCCTCGATAAAGCTGTCATTAATCAGAGAAATAAAGCGTTATTTCCTGATTGTTTCACAGCGGTTACATTCAGCAGGTATAGACACGCCCACAGCAACCACCTCAGCTCCCCTCACCCCCCAACCACTGCACTCCCCCACCATAGGTTGTCGGTTTTTCCCTGTCCCTGTCTGACTGTGGCCTTAGACTGTTTGAATCTCTATGAAAAGATACTGTCTGTCAAAGTACATGGAAACTTACAGTTATGTAAGCAGCAGAATGATGAGCTAAGTTGTCTTTTTCTCATCATTTTGACATGTTTTCACAAAGAGGAAATTAAAGACTGGTAATTATAAGTATGCAATCTGTTCCGGTACTCCATCTTGTCATGTGAATTAATCACTAGCAAAGACACTAATTTAGATCATAGTCCCAATACTTAGCTGTGATTGTACTGATGCCAAGTAATCTATATGTTTAGGTTTAGGAGGCTACTTTCCCATCAAACCCTGTTTTGCACCTCCTTAAGGGAACAGGATTAGAGTTTGAGGATGTTGGGCATTAGCCCAGTTCAGGTGTTTGGCTGCCCTCTGCACTATTTCTTTAACCTTAATTTAGAAGAAGAGTTTTTTGCTGACCATGCATTCTTTTCCAGCTTCGTCCTGCTTTACATTAATTCCTTTCCACCTGGGACATTAATTTGACCAAAGTCTTGTAGTGTTGGCAATGGAGCAGCTGTATACAGGAATTATTCAGTACTGAGTGCCCCAAAGGGAAGTAAGAGAGACCTACAAAGGGGTACAGGTGACACTTGTGACTTTTTCCATTGTGCTTTGTTTCAGTTTTATCCAATTAAGACATAATGAGTAAGTAAGCTGGAAGGCCAATGCATGGTGGTTTGTTTGGTTTCCCCCACTGAACTGGTAAGGTGAGGAAAACAAGTAAGCAAAATGATGGTTTTGTCTGACAAATTGTACAATAGTCCCCTAACTGAGATGACTGAGTTTTATCAGCAGGGGAAAAACACTAGAAAGGTCCTCTTCAATATTCCTTGATTTACAGTTTAGCCTCTGTCTGTGTCCAGCAGTGTCTACAATATGACTGGATCTAATGATAATGTCAACATCTGTTCTTTCAGTTGGTGGTCTGTTTTAAAGCAAGCTGTTAGATACTGTAGTATTCTAGCTCAGTGATCTGTTTGGTTGGTTCCAGCTACAGGATGTTTTGGAGGAAAAAACACAGGCAGAGCTCTGACACTGTCAAGTACTACTAACATCAGCCCAATGCTTTATGTAAAAATGTCGTTCACTTTGTGATTATTAAACTGAATATAGCACTTGACCACCAGAAATGCTCATACTCTGTCAGATGCATGCTGCTGAATTGTTGCGTGTTTGCTGGCAATGTAAGAGGCTTGCCTGCATTGGGCTGCAATCAACACTATGTGCGACACAATTTTGTTATTCAATCACCAACCCATCATCTGTTGCAATTTGTTAACAATATCATGCGAACAGTTAGAGATTTCACATGTGGACTTGGGGCACATTATTTCCCCATTTGGAAGGTGAAATGATTATTAGACCGGGATGAATCAATTCCAGATTCAGTCCATCACCTTGTACCTTCGGGCCTGGTCATGCATTCAGTGAACACAAGTAGAAGTGATTGTGTGCATGTTGATCGTTGATTTTTCTTACGTTGTATAGCTTCAATTTCATTTACAACCTGAACACATGTAAAGAATGATGGTGGAAACATCCTGGTTCATACCTCCCTGTAGCTGCACTGGTAATCAAGTTTAACCTGTACAAAAACCTGCAATTACCACATATTCAATTACATCCCATAAACCACAGAATGCACTCATTTGTAGCATTTCTCAAGGCATTTCTTATTACATGAAATCACTGACACCAAGTTAATAATTTTGCAACTTAATTTCCTTTTCAATCTAATAAATTGCTATTTGAACATGATGGATGGATGGGAGAGGATTTTTTAATGAAACTGGTCACTCGATTTGGAAAATCATCAAAATGGCTGGCACACTTTCACCTCCTCATCTCTTGCCAGAAGCGAGTCATCACTCCATCCTGTCTCCTTGTTTGTTTTTGCAGTTACATATAAAATAAAACCCTTTCTGGATCTCTGGATATCATGATATGCATGCACAGCAGTATATCTGAGAGCAGGCTGTTCTTTGTTTTACATGTTTCTGTAGCTATCAGTTTTGCCTTTGATATTCCACTACAAATGAATCTTTTTTTGTCCTGTGGTTGGTGTCAGGTCAGTCAGTTATTGAGACACAATAGTACAGTTAGGGGTTGAATAGCTAGGTATCATTTAATACAAGTACTGTAGGCCTATTGTTTAGTCATTCAGGGAATGTTATTTATGTGCGGCTGAAACAAGAAGCTGGCACTCTCAACCCTATATTTATTTATTTGCATGATGAATGATATTCGGTTCTTCATTTTTCTTTTTCCAGGGGGTCAAATTAGCCTTGCCAAAAATGGTCTTTAGACATGATATATCATGGTAGGAGGGAAGGGTGTGGAGCCAAACACATCATCAATGTGCTTCATAAAAATACAGAACATTCACACAGAAAATAGGTAAATATTGATCCTTAGGGAAAGTAATGAATGTAACAAGAACAGGCACGAAGACACACAAACATTGTTTGGAGAAAAAAAACAAACTGTACATTTATTTGCCAAACATGCATTGGTTCCTAGTAAGGTTGTGAAAAGTATCAATATTTTGATATCTATTCCCCGAGTATGTTGCTCAAAAGATCTTGACGTGACCACTTGGCCATGCTGCTTCAAAGATGGTTTTAGTTACTCTGCCACAAAGAGACTCTCTAAAAAGAATAATGATGCCTTGGTTTTTCATCTTTGGAAAAAGGTGTAAAAACAGGTGAAAGGTTTTGAAGATTACAAAGACAGGTTAGATATGTTGTGATAGTCTACACAAAAAAAAAGCACCATGATTACTGTTTTGGTTCTCAGCAGGCACTTCTGTCAGGCAGAGGTGGGAGGAAGACATTGGAGCTACTGTGGGAAAAAAATGGACACAATATGATCACATATATTAGAGGCTGCAGCTGCTGAATGAGCTGTGACTCTGGAAAATAAATGGACCAGAGAACAAATGCACATGCTGTGCACTGTATCCACCAACTTACAGTATAAATATTTGGCCCTGCACACATAGACACTTGATAAAAGACAAAGACTTAACTTAACACACACTACAACCTGCTCAAGGACCCAGTCACCCACCCCCCCAAGGATCGCCTAGACTGAACTAAATCCAACCAATCCCTCAATTGCCACCTCCGTTATCACCCAATCAATAAACTTGGGCCCTCGTTCAATTTGACAAGCATCTACATGGAGAGAAAGGCAATCGCTTAGCACCGGCAGGTATATGATATTGACCGGGGGAGATAAGGCTTAGCCTATTCAATCATGCAGGGGAGATTGGGCCAGTGAGGTTTAGGGCTGGAGACAATCCAGAGTGTCTGCACAGCCACTCAAGCAAAAGGCTGCAATAATGAAGAGTGCGGAGGAGCTGAGGAGCAAACAAACTGACAAATTTGTCCTTCCCATTATGAGGAACGTGTGATGGAGAGCGCGAATGAGTGCCTGGTTGCGCATGTGAGTAGGTGTGTGTGCATTTTGTCTGTGTGAATCAGAGCGATGATGAAGGATCAGAGAATGCCAGCTTGCCATCAACTTGTTGTGCATATCTCAATGTATGTTGCTAGACAGTCACAACTGCCGGCGTAAATTCATCATTTAGGAATAAGTTGGGTCCCTGGTTACCTACAGAGAGTTGTGGATAAAAATGTAGATGAAAAAACTGTGTCAGTGTTGTTTGACTTACAGAGGCTTCAGATGGATCACACACTGTGCACTATATGATCAAATTTCAAGTTAGGTCAAATCAGTCCAATTCCAGTTGCTGACATCTCCTTGGAAACACCCGTGATACATCAGACATGCCAATTTTGCTGTGTAATATGTGAGAATTCAAACAATGCACAAGTTTTTTTTTTCATTCTGTTTGGTTCATATTGTCAATTTCATGTCATAAGATATGCTTTTCAGTTTTATAATCTATTGTGAGCCTTTGGGAGAGTGTTCAGTGCTGATACAGTGCAGTACAGAAATGTTCCTTATTGTTTTCATGAAAATACTAGAACACCAAAATTGCCAGTGGGCAAAATGCTACCTCAGTCCCCAGCAAGAGGATTTTGTCTGTCATTTGTACTACTGTCTGTTCAAAACAAATCTATCCTGATGCATTTGGGTTGTTTACCACACTCGCACCGAACCGCGACCTCTGCGTATCGTTATACCCATAGTTCAAAGGCTTATCAGAAGGAACAGTGCACAGTGGTTTGTAAAACAGGATTTTGCAACAGTAGAAATAATGAATTAACGTTACAAAGTAATCCACCAGGACTGTGCATGTATTTGATTGAGCCAGGTTCTTTGTTTTTTTTTTGATGATCCTGTGTTAGCACTCCCACTGTACCACCAGACTGGTTCCATTCAAATGAATAAGAGAGCTGCATTTCTGCCTTGCTTCAGAAAGGACGTGCTACTTCCCAATTTAGGATTAGATGTAAATTGGGAGTTGTAGATTCATCTAATGTTAACAGAATTCCTTGGGAAACTCAGCGACAGAGCACAGCGACAGGAGCTGACATCCTGAGCTACTCAAAGCTTGACCTCCCTACATCTGTTCTTCATTTTTTTTGCTCCCTTCAAGGTCATGCGAAGCTGGCAGCAGTGTCCTGTGTTTGTTTGTTAAACACAAACAAATCGGAAGCTTTTCTTACAAGCTGCTAACAAGTGCTAACAAGATACTTGAGTCAAAGGCACAATATCTGATCGACTGTAAGCAAAAGGGTGAAATACTTAAATACCTGCTGTCACTTCCAAGTCGTCTTGATCTTTGAATAGACACGTTAACACTGAAAAGCAGTTAAAATGTTCTGATGCTGTAATTAAATGCCAGTTTTATTCAATTATAATCAATCACTTCTCATCTCATTTTTTAATTCATGTCAAACTTTTCAGTTAGTGTGGTTTTACCTGTAATTTATATAGAGGTTATGACTGAGTTATCTGCTCGCAGTTGTATTTATGCACTGGGATTGCCTGAAGCTATGAGGCTTTGAACTGGAGATCTCACGGTCAGATGTGTCTTTTCAGACAAGCATGAACAGCAGCAAACAGGGCTGAGTAAACAAGAAACATTTCAAGCCGCAGTATGTCACATGTTTAGCCAATTTTCACAGAAAAGCACAATTTCATTCTATGTACTTGATTCTGAGAAGTCATCCCAGGGTGGCTGACACTCGGACATTTAAAGTGAGTTCTCTTATGTCAGCCAATATTACATCACGTCTAGTTTTGCTTTTAATTTTATGCACAAACGCACAACAACATGAAATTCCAAGTAAATAATGAAATACATATAATGCACAACCCGTGTGGCAAAAGTGCTACAAAAAATAACCTTTAGATTAGCTTTAGATTCAGGATTTTTATAATGCTGATTTAATTCATTCAAATTATTTATAGTAACAGATTAATGACCTTGAAGACAGTCAAAATATGGTAAAGGTTTGAGGTAATGACAGCACATCTAGCAACAACACATCTAGCAGAATAATGAAATGAGAGATTTCTTTTTTCTAAATCTAAAAATGTAATTAGTCAATTGAGAATAATTGATTGATTTTTTTAGATATTTTTATTACATAAGTAAATTAGTATCACGTATATCGATACTTCTGACAACTCTTGTGTGAGAGTTATCCAATATTAAACCACCTATGTACACAACATATCCACACACACACACACACACACACACACACACACACGCACAGCTGCGACCTTATAGATATGCATGCAAGGCTATTTTCTTTATTGCAATATTTGTTATTCCATCTGTCCCATTTGCTCTATCCCTTTCATTACCTCTTCCTGTGTGTGTGTGTGTGTGTGTGTGTGTGTGTGTGTATCACTCTATCTCTCTCTTATCTTGCTGATTTCTGACAGCAAGAACATGGCCCACCGTCGTCGCGGCGGGGCCCAATCAATACTAAGTTAATGAGTCACTTTGGAGGTGAATAAGGATTTGGTGTGTTTGTGTGGTGAACATTCAGGCTACTCTAACAACACGTTGCATTTTATGAGGCGAAACCCATTAAGAGGACGTTGGGGAAAAGCGGTCTCATATTGTGGCTTTTATTTACTGGTTCTAACTGTCGATGTAGCCAAAAGGTCAGCGAGATCAGATGCATTTAAGAAAGGATTGTTTTAATGTTATTGATTTTACTTTTAGGTCCTTATTTGTCAAAGCACTGTATTCACGCTTATGTTAAATGCACTAGGAACAGATTCATTTTGAAGTGGCATGCACATGTAATTTAAGAATTAAGAATTTATTCTTTATTTTATTTCTAAAATAAAAGACCTGTCTCAATAGTTTGTCTTTCTCTACAAGAGACAATACTTTGGACTTCAAATTTAAATGCATTTATTTGAATAAATCTGGAGTTTATAGGTACCATATTTTACACTTTTTATTTACGTTCCACAAGATACATTTGTGGTGTTGAGTACCAACAGCCAGCTCAGTATGTCTCAGTACTGTCTAGCAAGAACAGGGTGTTTTGTATGTGTTTTGTCTAATTAATATTTATAAACCTCTCTTCTGATTGTCTGACTGCTTTCTGAGAGAAGCACAGCGAGGCCCACCACAGATAATGGATTGTAGACTACCTGGACAGTAGGTCAAGATGGGCTGTGGTGGGGTGTGGCTGAGACTGGTAGTTGTGTGATCTCAGCCTTACCAAAGTCCTGACAGCTTGTTTAAAGGCACAGTTTCTTGATACTGACTATGTGCATTTTTCTATGGATTACTTTCACAGTACTTATATTCAACTAGACCTGCTTTTTTTTAAAATGGAAATCTTACCTTCGACAATATGGGACCTTGAATGTTGCTGATATCAATAAAAAAAATCACTAAAAATCTCAGATCACCCAGGATGGCAGTAGCGGAAGTCGCTGTAGCATCTGTAGTTTGGCTAATTTCACTAGCATTCACTAGCACCAGAGCTGAGAGCATGGGAGTAGTGAACAGAAACAAGTCTTCTGTTTCCACCCTCCTCTGTTTCCATTACACTCAGAGCTGTAGTTTGATGATTTCTATACAAGACTCTGTTTGTACAAGTTTATAGCAATGCTGTTATCCTGAACTGATCTGTGTACAGTTGTAGCTGCCTAGAATTGCCAGCTGGTCCATGACAGGTCCATGACATGCTCTTGCTTATCTGATTGGAATGAATGGATATATCCGGCTGCGGGTGGCATTTCTGAGTGTCTGGTGCTGTACAATGATCAAAGAAGCGCAGCAATCATCAACATCGATGCACAACCCGACAGTACAGTACATGTAATGTATTCTGTTGTGCATGTCTGTCAGCAGCGCATCAGCTGGACCACCTATCATATATATAGTCATATATATATAGTCATGGACTGCTTTTATTTATTGAGCCAGTTTTTGGCATTTACTGTAACAATATCAAACTATTCATGTTACATTTCTGTTGCTGTATGGCTCTATGATGATACAACATTGACAGCTGTATTTATATTCCCAGGTACCCAACTATTGTATTAACACTACAAAATCTGTTGTGTTTCCATCTGCTGATTTTCAACTGCAGGGCTTGGAGCTTTAGTGTAAAATTCTTCTATTATTCCTGGTGACATTTTTGCAGAAAATTAAGGGTTGTTATAAGAGCAGGGAAAAAAAAATAAATAAATACAATGTCACATTTTTTTTTTTAGTTTTTTTGAACAGGTTTGAATGTTTCTATCAACATCATTTAGAAGGACTAAAGTGACTGCTTCAGGAGATTCTCATATGTCTTCCATGTAACCTATAACTTACAGTACATGTGACAACACAACTGATATTCAAGATAAAATGGCCCAAAAGAGCTTAAAATGTGTTAAAATGTGACTTGAGAGAAAGCTGGATTGTGACAGTCACAACCTATTAAAAATAGAATAAAGAATATCTATTGTGTAGTGAAATCTAGAACCTGCTTACCACAGAGTGAAGGTGGCTGGTTTTCAGCATGTGTGTGTGTTTACATTTATTTTTTTTATCTCTAAGAAACAGTGACTCTTGTTTCAAGTTCAAATAATAAATAATGATTTCACAACAGTCACATAAGCAATGCATTTGTCAGGTCAGGAATCATTGTTCAAATAACGTTCTGCTCTCTCTGTTGATCTGCTTGTTGGAAGTTTTGAAGGCATGTTTGTCGAGCAGATTTGTCGTGAGACCACAGCTGTAAACACAGCTGCTGAACTGCTTTCTCTTCGCAGAGTTTGACTCTTGACAAGTGAACTGGAGCAGAGCCAAAGGTTCAGTAAGGGCCATTTCTTTAAATGAGACTGTGACACAGCTGAATGGATAGTTAGATAATGATCTGGGCTTCAGCCAAGCTCACTCGCTATAGAATTAACTGGATGTGTGTAGATGAAACCAGGTGAAGCGTACGGACCTCCACAGGTAATTAATCTCTTCCTGATGTCTGCAGATTGGATTTCCAAACTCGAAGCACACTGCGTCATCAAAGGATGTGTGCCGAAGACAAACATCCTCACATCTTTAGACTTCGTTAAAGAATATTAATCAAATTCAGTCAGATAATAGAGAATAAAAAAAATCTTTGAAAAATTCATACCAGGAAATACAAAATATGAAAGAGAGCAGATGACAAAAATACAAAAACAGCCAGGGGAGACTTTTCTGAACTCATTCTGAACTCATTGTTGAGTTATCATGTACTCCTAAGTGACCACCACTGCGATGGGCATTAATCCTCATAGCAGAAATGAGCTTTCATTTTTAAATATCAGTTTTTATTAGTCAGCTCGTGTGTCTTCAGAGAACTGGAGAGACTCTGTGTCCTCATATGCATTATGAATGAGAAGCAGCCCTGTTGTACTGTATGGCTGGGATAGAGGTCATTCAGGAGCAGTTTGAAGTGCAGACTTGGGAAAACAAGCTGTCTTCAAGACCTTTCAGTCACCATAAAAAGAAACTGACTTCATGATAAATGTCTTGCTTAATGAACCATCCATAGCATGCTTTTATCAACACCAGGTCTTCGTGTTGTCAAGACAAATCGCTGGACAGATTAAGCCCAGGGTTAATCCCAGATTGGACATCCCTGGCTAATTTTAGAACTGGGCTGAATTTCTGCCAGATCAGTTGACATTCAGTTTGATGGGGTCACAATTCCTGATTAATCGACAGTTCATATCTACGTCTTCCAGATCCTTTGTAGCCTTTATCTTTTTTAGTCTTACTCTCATGCATGCACTGCCTTTTGCCGGAATGAACAAAACCCACCAGGACCTGCTGTGTCTATAATCAGTATGCATCCCTACGACATGGCTGGTCAATTGATCTGTACAGTGTGAACATAGAAGGTGCAGGTTCTGGCCATGTAAGAAAGTCAATTCAAAAGCCTGGTGTGCATAACACAATGTGCAGTTTAAAAAAACTGCTCAATTTCTGTCTAGCTTAAAGTAACAGTCATATTTACTTTAGGTCCAACAACAATGCAGAGTGGTCTGCCGTAACCATATTGATTCAAGGACTACTGTACCTGTTTATTATCCTCAAACATGTATGTATGTATGTTGTGCCCCTTAAATTCTCATAAAATAACCATTGACACTAACAGACCCTTAAATTAGTCTATCGCCCAACTGCAACAGTAAGTCTCTCCAAACTGCACAGGCTGCTGGGATTAAGTGTACTTTCTGACAAGTTATATAAATGCCCCCAAGAGGAATCATCTGTACTCTTTGCATACAATACATGTAGGAGTAGCAGGAAATGTTGAAGGGAGGGAATATATGTACTGCAGCTGTATTAGCAGCAGGTGAGTCGAGTCAATCAGTGAGTAAGTCGGGGCTTGTATAGCTACAGCAAGCCCAGAGGGAAAAACATGTCAGTCAGCATCCACACAGCTGAAAGTGAGCTTTGTTATAGAGCTTGATTGAGTTTTTAACAGTGTTTTAAGTTCACAGTGCTTCTGATCTCTGGCAGTTAGCTAAGTAGGTGAAAGCTTTTGTCAATGTCACACTCAGGAAGTATCAGTAGATAACATTTAATTTTTCCCAGCACTATGAAACTGACAGCAAAACCAGACGTTTTACATATCTGAAATCTTTTGATAAAAAAGCGTCCTTATTTCACCAGTTATTAAACCAGAAATGCACAACTGTGGCATTAATCAAACTCTGCTATCTATTACTTCAATAAAGTCATGAATAGGGAGTCTAAATTAGTGGCCATCAAGAGTTTCTTGCTTCCAAATTACTTAAATTACCATGAACAGCTTGCATGGGTCTCAGATAATTACTGTTATCAATAACTCGTGTCTCGTGCTATTTTGCCTCATTTCCTGTGACTCTGCACTGTTAAGCAGTCAACAATGTGTCAGTCATAGCATGGACATGCAAGGAGACTTAATTACAGAAGCTTTTGTCAGAGGAGCATGATTAGATGAGTGTTTTTAGGTATCAGACATGAAACGTAGATTTTAAGATCTCAAATCTTAAAGGTAAAAATGTCCCTTGTGATGCAAATTTGTGACAAAAGACTTTCTTTCTGTTGTTGACTGCATACGGGTTTAATCTCTGGTGATCTTCAACTGCCTGTGTGCTTTCAGTGTTTCATGTAGCTGGGAAGTAACTTAAATTCCCTGTACAAGTTCTTATATTTATTTTTCGGGTTGTCCTTTGCCTTTTTGCTCATACTCTCACATACAGTGAGGTCTGTGTATTCTCTTGCCCCTCTCTAACCCAGGGGGATGAAGTGAGATTGTAATCTTAATCTCTTTGATATGTCACACCTCCACAGACTCCTGTTCATGCCCCGCTCCATCCGGCTCAGTTCAGCCCCCAGGATTGTTTAATAGATAACAGGAAGAACAGACTGAGGGGATTTTACCTCTCCAGATGCAGTCCAGGAATTCTTGCTTGCATTTAAGTGCATCACCCCATGTCAGGACTTTGGCTGCAGTGTACTGTACCACGAGGGCAAAGGTTTTAAAGTGAAACATATGGTGGGTCACTCTTAAAGATTTCATCACCATGTGCTCAGAGATGATCTCATATGTACCCTTCCTGTCCTGTAGAGTAGAACCTGCCAAAATGTTCAGCTCTGCATTTTTAATATGGTTCTTGTCTCAGCTGTTCTGCCTGTAACAAAGTCGATGTTTGACCGAACAATCTTAACTCAAGAGCATTCAACAGCACCTGTCTTTTCATTTTGGACAGACCTTTGGCGTACAGATTACACCACACTGCTTTCATTTTTCAGTTGGTTATATTTGAATTACCGTAGTATAGTAAAAGGAACGGTTCAACCTGCTGGGAACATTTTTTTTTCTTTCTTGCTGTGAGTCAAACAAGAAGATCAATGCAACTATCATATTTGTCCATTAAGTATTGAGCTACAACCTGGAGACAGATAGCTTAGGTTAGCATAAATGCTGAAAACAGAGGGAAGCAGGTAGCCTGGCTCCACAGGTACAAAAAAAAAAAAAAAAAAAAAAAAAGACATGTCCTGTGTTTTCTGTTGTTTTATTTTATTTGAATGTTTTTAGTGTTTCTAGCTGCACACTAGTGGCTCTTGAAATTTTAAAGTTGAACTCTCGATTTTGATTTAAAATCTAATCATTAATCATTTAGCCCAACTTGAGGGTCTTGAAAATTTAATATAAATGTTTCTGGTATTACATTTCTCCAAAAAAAGAAATTGCCAAGATAAAACAGTGTCTTGAATGTAATGTGGAGATCATTTTGCACACTGACTACTCATACATTGTTAGATCATTTAGAGGTGCACATGCTAAAAATAAAAAAGAAAAAATGAAAAAAAAAAAAAAAATCTAATTAAAAAGGCTTCTGCGACATGATCATTTATATTCATCAGGTTTTGGCAGTAACGTTCCAGCAAAATCTGTATTCAGGAATAAAGGAGAACATGACCGCTGTTTGAAAATGTTGGGTACACATGAATGCACAAACACACACAGACATGGGCTGAGGTACAAAAGAGACTCCCTCCAGACACACATGCACACACAAACAATTACTGTCTGTTGCACAGTGTATGTACTGTAGGGCCTGACTCCATAGCATCTACATGATTCATGAAGTGTTTTATTCCACTTGGACTAAGATTAAGTTATGACCCAGTTTTTTTTTTTCTTCGTCTGTCCATTGTTTAGTCCTCTGCAAATACAAAATGTCCACACATTTTCTATCCATGAATCTTTTAAATGTCAACTATGTTGACTAATTTCTGCTGAATTTCTGTTTGCTAAAGCCAGCAGGATGAAAATATACAGGCTACAATTTCTTTTCTTTTTTTTCTACAAATCTTGAAATATTTAAAAGTGAGATACAGGACTTTTTTTTTTTTTAACCAAGACAATTTTGTAGGAGACACACCACCCATCATTCAAATTTTCAGCACACAGCAGGTTAACTTCCACGTAAGCCCCTACTCATAGTAGGCTGCTATACTTTGGATTAAAGTGTCGAAAATAATTATATCTTGGTTGCACTGTAGACAAGTAGTAGGCCTGTGGCTAGTGGAGGAAACTTCGATTGAAATGGTGAAGAATATAGATGAAAATATGAAATATTAAACAGGTATGGGGCTGTTTGTGAGG
Organism: Protonibea diacanthus; assembly: GCA_028641955.1. Taxonomy (NCBI): domain Eukaryota; kingdom Metazoa; phylum Chordata; class Actinopteri; family Sciaenidae; genus Protonibea; species Protonibea diacanthus. The sequence goes on from CM053990.1 coordinate 16,997,719, forward strand.
GATACTCTTTGACCATGAAATTGTGTGAGGGAGGTGCAGCTTAGGTCTGATGCTTAAAGGGATATAAAATCTGTTTTTCACAGGTAGAAAGTGAAAACTTCCATCTGTGCTGCAGGCTTGTGTTAAATAAAGTCTGCTGAGATACAATTTGACACTTGCTGAATATAGTAACAATTAAGCAAGAATCTCAATTTTTAATCTCAATATTTGTTCTGTAACTCATTCCCGTCTCTATTCATCATGATAGATTTCTTTTTGTCATGGGCATAACTGACTATATATTTGAGTATGATCAGCAAAGCACTGTAGCAGACAAGAGTAGAAGTGGAAGACAAGTAGCTAGTTAGCAGAGTTAAAACTTTTAGTCTGGAGAAAATTAGTCAGTTATAGGCCTGGAAACTAGCTATATTGCATTACTCAGACAGCAGAGATAAACAGGGACCAGCTAGTTTACTAATCAGAGGATAGGTGGTTGGATCTCCTGGGTGCTCCAGTCACTGGTGAAGTGCCCTTAGGCAAGATACTGTATCCCAAATCACTCCTGATGGCTGTGCTATCGTTTTATGAGTGGGGGCTAATGTGATTAGCTCCCTTCTGATGGGCAGTTGCCACCTTGCATCAGTGTATGAATGTGTGTAGGAATGGGTGTAGTGTGCCTTTCAGAAGACTAGAAAGGTGCTACAGTATGTAAGTATAGTCCATAACTGGAATAGCTACACTGCATAAGACTAGTTAACTGTGAAAAGTGTAATAAAAGGTTTTCAACCTATAAAATAAATAAGAGAATTGTGTAGAGCGCCTAAACTTGTACTCATACAGAGATGAAAGTATGTTTATTGTTCCACAGGTAACCCCTTTAAATGTAATTAAATGTGTTGCAACAGTCTGAACCTGAGGCTGTTGTGGGTATGTATGCACTGCAGCATGACTGTGCTAGTAAAGACATACAATGAAGTCGTCACTGAAACTCTAGTTTTGGACAAAAGACTTAATATTTGCTTTAATATCTGGTCCTGTTTGTTTGTTTGCTTTGTGCCCGTCAGTCTGTCTAAGCTAGGGCAGAAAGACTTTAATCACCGATATTACAGGCCAACCAGCAGTCACTGACAAGTGCTCCACTGCGTGCTTGCCATGCAGCTTTTTCATTTTCACCAAGAAAGAGACAAAATGTTCCCTGTGCATCATCTCTTTTTTTTTCCTCGCTGTAGGACAATAGCAGAGGGATTTCTGAGTGTAAACATTTTCGCTGTGAAAAGGGAATGAAAGACAATGCGTGCGGAAAGAAAACAGCATCACAGACGTGTGGCTGCATTATAAATTATAGATTGTGTGCAGATTTTGACGTGTTCGCAGAAAATAGGCAGGCTGAATTTTAATACAAGGTGTTATATCTGGAAATGCATATTTATATTTTGCTGTTGTTACGAGTTAATAAAAGAGTGCTCCTTAAACACATTTATTGAGATTACAAAGTGTACACTTTAAGTTTTGGCTGTTTGGTTTCAGCGATGTCAATTTCTGACTGTGAGTTTGGTAATGAAAAAATAACTCGAATTTGGTTTTACTACGGAGGGTTTTATTTATTTATTTATTTTAGATTAAAGGAGACATCAGCGATTTCGTTTTATTCTCATTCTGTCACATTCTGAGACACAGCCACAGCAGGCATAAATAAATCATACCTTATAGTCTTTACTCTGTTTTTGTCTTATGGCATGCATAATAAATACTGGTCATTCATACATAATGAAACTTAAAATAAATATATTTTCCGCTCGACAGCAGTCCTGCTGACGAAATAAAATTCCACACACATTCACGAATTTGAACTATATTGCTCAGGAATTTCTGTACAAACTGACAATGTGAACTGACAGTGAAGCAAGTCTTAAGATCACTTTTTAACTGCATCCCACTGTCTTCATTTAGTGGAGGAAGCTGGCTCAGGTGTCATGTAACCATGTGGGCTTGTTTAGATCTTAAAAAGTAGTCATATCTGGAGGATCTACGAGCATATATGCAACTGTAACCCCTACTTTACTTCATAGAGGAGATGTGAATAGCTGCTAATAGCTGAATTTTACTTCCTCCCAAGGAAGTGTCTTTTAGCCTGCTGCTTCAGCCACAGCTTGGGTTGCCTGCTTCCAGTGAACTCATGAATAAATACATTACATAATGCATTAAGTATAAATTTCCACTTAATCTCATATCGGCAGCCGAATTAATCTGCTGAACTTTTCCAATGATTCTTAATGATTAGGAACACAAGCAGGACGGTATAATCAGTATAGAGCTGACAGGCAGTCTACCTGCACTCAGAAAGGAACTCAGAATCAGGCTCCATGTTTTAATGAATAAGGACAGCAACAAAATCAACATGTACACAGTTGCCAATTCATATATTAAGTATCCAATGTTGACAACAAAATGCGCTTAGAATCGTCCAGGTGACAGATTATTCCTAATATAAACAACGCGCCACTAATATTAAATCTACCTACAGCTGAGGCCTTCTGAAGACACATCCCATGGATTATCTTCCCCAGGTGGCTCCTGCTTTAAATCTGAGCCAGGCATTTTTGAGGTAACCAAAGGCAAATAACTAGAAAGTAATATGTTAAACAAACTAACACCAGGTCCAACTTGTATTGTCTGTTTAGCCTGAAAACACATGAATTGCAAATGTAATATAAATTTGATCACTCAACCGAGCAGGAAGATCTGCAGCTTCGGTGGCAGCACTGCTCCACTGAATGAATGACAACTGAATTGACCCCAGTTCTGCAAAACAGATTGAAGAGACTGTTGAGCAGCCTGAGAGCTTGGCGCTGCTAAATCTTCACTTGGCATTGCTCAGGAAGAGGGACATGCACCACTTGACTCTCTTTTCAATCTCTTATTCTTGCCTCATTGCGCTTTGTTGTCTTTTTTTTTTTTACTGTTTTTCTGTTTCTTTTCCACATTATTCCCTTTTTTGTATTTTTTTTCATGCTTATCCCTTCTATAATTTTCTTGTTATTTATGTCTCTACCTCCCATCAGCCCTCATGCGGGGCTTGGCAGAGGAAGTAAAGTCTTGGGTCCCATCTGGGCTAGATTTAGCTAACATCTGTAAAGTGACTCTCCTCCTCCTCTCTCCCACTGTCACTTCAGTTGGCCATTATATCACATAACGTGGAGTGCCATTAGATGTCTGCTGCTACACTCATTTGACAAGAACTTCCCCCACATACACTCAGTCTTTATAAGCTTTTAGTGTTTTCCTTATTCTGGCTGCATTTTCCTTTCCCCCTTTCTATTTTCTCCCCTGAATAATATTAAATAAGAGCCCCAGTGTTGCAGCATGTCTGTCATCTCACTAGTCTGATGCCATTTTTTGTTTTGTTTTTTTTAAACTGTAATTGCTTCCCCCTCTCTCACAGACACACACACACACACACACACACACACACACACACACACACACGTACATCCACTCTCATGCTGATTAGTTTCGTGACCTTGATGCTAGAGAAACAATTAACTGAGTCAGCGTCATGCTAATTATGTATTTACAACATTCCCTGGTGTGAATGTAACTATTAGCTTTACCTCCATATCCACTATAGGACTAGACAGATGGTGACAGTTGTGTTAATGTTAGGTATTATGTACTTTAAACTCATTTCCACGTACCACACGTGCTAGATTTAACAAAATGCAGTACATACACAACTACTCCAAACTAAATGACAAAATAGCTTTAGAATGACCTTTAAGAATGTGCCTTTCATCTGCTTGGTTAAGGTTTGGCATTGTGGTTAAAAGAAACCAATGCTGACCGTTGATAGGAAACAGGATGTGTCTAGTCAAAGTCAAATTCTTTGCTTAGTGAATCATCAGTGTTGTAGTCCTCATTAAAATGTTTTGTGGCACCATTAAAAAAAGAAGAAGTTACCCACAACAGTTATATTATTTAATAAAAATCACAGTGTGAGGTCATCTGAGACTAGACTCGGTCTATCTCCGTAGCAGTTAATAAAAACCACTAGGGGTCGGAGAGGATAAATCAAATACTGAGTTGGAAACAGCAGCATTACATTATGTGTGACTTTCTGGTGCTTTATGAATTATTAGTTAATTGCTATTCACTTTCAAATGGGGGAGACTGGGCCACAGTTTTTTTTGAAGAAGGAGGCCATTGTGTCACTCACATTAAACTTGCTGCTTCTTGGCAATAATAAACTGAACATTATTGATAGTTTGTGCATTCAGTGTAACAAATGAATGCCAAGTAAACAAATTATAACATAAAATTATATCAATGAATATCTGTTATTTGCATGTATTTGTAATCATTTGACATTTGCATTTGCATTTTTTGTCCCATTTGTAATTGTTTTGCATATCTTTTAGTCCTTTCATTAGCTTTCTAATAACAGTCACTATGCATGATGCTAACAAGCAAACTACCTTTCACCCTCTGACTCTGAAAGGGGGGGCACCAGAGGTAGCCAGTCAGGTCTGTATCCTTAATAAGAAGCAATACTTTATAGCTTCATTTATTGCACACAGAACCATAGAAAACCAATTCTGCTCTTACCTAGTCTCCAGTCCGGCATGTTGTGCATGCTTCAGGTGTGACATTCCACACAAACACAGATCCTTTCACTTCAAAACAACAAGGAACAGACGGGAGCATTAATCAGACACCTGCCGCGGATAATGCTCCTCCCGTTCCAGCCTCTTTTCTCTGGAAATGTGATTAGAGAGCAGAGCCCAAGGCTGATGATGGAGACCAAGGTCTGCGTACATGTCAGCGTTCCAGTGACTACAGCATGCATGTCTACACAGATATACTATGCTAGAAATACCACATCTAATGCAGAAAGGGGATTAGATTAAGTCCTCTGTGTATGCACAGCAGGAACCATAACAATGCTATTAGGGGCATGGAAAGATGAACCAGCGTCCCGTTGCTTGTTGGGTGTCTGTTTATGTTGGTATGTTTGCTAGGGAGCGGTTCAATGATGAGGCATGTGACTTTCACATGTGTGTAAGTTAACTACTGTATAAGGCCATTAAATTTCCACTTATTTACCCATCAATATTGTAATTAACATATATAATTAGGTAATTATTTGGTTGCAATATATTACAGTATTTTTAATGGGTTTTCTGCATGGTTTAACAGCTTTTCAAGAAGTAAAAAAACAACAACCTAAAAATAACCAAATAACCTGAAAGACATTTTTAAAAAGGCCCTTTTCTTAATATCATAATCCATGGATTTACCCATTAATTTTCCCCAGTTTTGGGACTAACATCTGCCTCTTCCTTACCCCTTATTATTCCATGCAAGAAACCTACCAAGAATAAAATCACACCTCCTATCTATTAATAAAAACAAAAACCTTCAAAGCACCTTACGCTGATAATGAATGGATTCTATTGCCATATATAAGTTAGTGTGTAAATAAATTCATTAAAATAGTCTTAATTCTCAGCTTGAAATGAATGTTTTAAAGGTTTTCTTTTCAAATTAAGGGATCTTTTCATCGCTTGAGGATTAATTAAAGTAGTTTAAGCAACTAACCCCCCCAAAGAGGATTCTGGCTGTTCATATTGTTTCCATGGTTGGTTGGCCTGCAGAAAGGCTAACAGTGAGTGCACTGCTCCATAATTTGCAATATTAGTCAGGTTTTCTATTATGAAGTTAACAACTCCTTCTTAAGACCCTGTGGAGTGTGGTGTTTGTGAACAATTAGCATTCTCTGTGTTACAAAAACACACTGTATGTGGTCTGAGCTGTTACCATACCAAACACTCAAATAATCAGGTGTTCTATAATGTTCTATACACTCTCAAGTGTAAAAACAGAGAAAAGAGAAACAATATAACTACGTAGCCCACTTACCTATGGTAGAAGCACACAAACCAATGAAGAATTACCAAATCTGAGCATGTTAACATCGGCAAATGCTCTGCTTCTGAGGTGCTCTTGGTGGGATATGAAGCCATGTGGAGAACAGAAAGTGTCACTGTCACAAAGCCACAGAGCAGTACTTGGTTGAATCAAGGATTAAGCACTCTCAACTCAAAGCTGTAATGAATCCTGCCGCCCAGTTACAAACAGCAAAGGACAAAATTAGTGACAAGCTGGAGAAGAAAGTGCACCATTTTTCACAGGAGTTGGCAAAGCCCAAAACTGAGCTGAAGGAAAGAGAATATTGGACTGCATACATCAGGTGGCCAGATACATTAATCCAAATGTGTGCTCTGTGTCTGCTGGATGTCTGAAGAGGGAATTGTTTGTGAACACGTAAGGATTGTCAGGGCTGTGTATTTGTCAGGTTGTTTTCTTTTCTGTCTCCAAGTGGCCAAAAATGATTCATTAATGCAGCTTCAACGACTTCTGGTGACATGAGTAAATATACTGTATATTTGCCCCTTTGTCCCTCTTGGTAGCACATTTCATGATTTATTTGTTGTAAAGATTTACAATATTGTCCTTTGCTTTTGTGAGGAATTAAGATTACAGCATATTACAGCATAAAGTAGGGCGTGTGTGTGTGTAATGAAGGGGGAATTCTGTTGAACCTTTTTGTTATGAAATGAGTCTCATTACAAACAAGCTGGATCTGAATGTATATGAGTGCTTATTCCCCATCAGGGAGAGTTGCCACTGTTTTAAGCCCTGTAGCCTCTTTCTGTCTCAAAGAGTTGTACTTCATGGTAATATTTAAATTTTGCTACTACAAAAATATAGAATATTTTACTGTACTATCAGGGCTGAATTCCCTAAATAAAGCTTTGAAGTAATAAAGTTTAACTATTCAAAAGAACTCTCTCTCTCCACTAGATGGTGATTATAAAAAGAACTGCCCTCCAGACTGCAGCTCATTAGACCAAATCCTTTACAATCCCTTTCACCCATCTCTTCCTCTTCCATTGAATTGCTGAATTTTCCTCTTCCTTGCTAATTACCTGTCCACCTTTCCTTGGTGCACTCTTCTCTTATCCTATTCTCTCTTCTACTCTCTCTTCCCTCTTTTTCTACACCTTTTGTTTCCTCCTAAATCACTTCCCACTCTATTCGTTATCCTCCTCTGTATCTCCTTTCTTTTCCTGATCTTGTCAACTTCCTTACTATCCTCTCCCTTTGCCTCTCCCCTCTCTTTGTTTCAGTATCTGCATTGTCATATGACCAACCATACCACCATCTAGCTACCAAGACATCTTAGTTCAGACACCATCACACAGAAATTTGAAGATGGAAATTGAGCTGCCTCATCTCCACACTCATCAGATACCTGTATGGCTGGCTGTCCTGATACTGTTTGAATGCTTTTATGCTTTTTGTCCTGCAACTCTTACCTGATACTAGCAAGTCAAAGCTGAATTACAAGTTTGGCTTGTCGTGTTTCTTACATGCTATTTTATGCTTTGTGCACTGTGTACTACTACTGCTATTACTGCTACTACTACCAATACTGTTACTGATTTCAGGTCCTGTGCAGTCAGCAGGCAGTGGTAGAGGAATAATTCAGATTGTAATATAGTTTGTGATCTTGTGCTCCTCTTTGGAGCTCTGGCAAGAACATGTAATTTTGTATTGTATCTTGTCTCTTTAACATTGATGAGCCTCTTCTGACAGGCTGGCTGGTTTCTGATTGACACATGGCCAGACCAACCACAGGTTGTTACCTATTTGGATGGTTGGTATGGGTTGGTCGTGGTTGGGGTATGGTTGAGTGTGGAGACTGTATAGTCGTGACAACCTTACCATAAGTCCTAACAGCTCATTTCTGAATATGGGTTAGTAGGTTATTGTACAGATCTTTTAATATTCACAGTCTTTATATGGCACCTAGACCTGTTTTATAATTATAAAAATTCCTCCCCCTTAAAATGCAGCCCAGTGCATGTTCTAGTTGTGATCCACTAACTGGGAATTGCACTTTAAGTTTATGACACAAAGATTTCAAATCCTGTATGTGGATTATTTGAACAATTAGATCTGTCTTGAGGCCACTTTGTTGTCGGCTCACCTTTTGGTTGAAACTGGTGAGATGTGTATTTTCTTTTTTTTTTTTTTAATCTATTTCTTCATAAAATGTTGAAAATACCCTCTTCACATCCAAGCCTCTTTATCCCTCCCTCACCACTTTTTACTTCGTCCCTCTCTTCTCTCCTCTAACATGCCATCGGCAGTGAGCTCCATTGTGGTTAACTAGCACCATCAGGTTGTGTTACCTTTCATTGTCTGCTAATTGGATTTAGGTGTTGTTAATTGTGTTCAGTGTTATATCTGCTCACAGCTGTGCTGGCTGAGGCAAAGAGCTGTGATTACTCTGATGTCGCTAATTGTGCTGACGAGCATACCAAGCAGCGGGCGAGCTTGGGTAATGATGGTAAACACATTTGTCAATTTGTATGTTAAAGGAAAGTTTGTGCAAATTAAAAGGGTAACGTGTGTGTCTATGGATCAGCGTGCGTAAACGTAGTGGATTAGTAGATTTGTCACAATAATTGGTAAAAAAAAAAAAAAAAAAAAAAAAAAAGTGTTAGCTTTACGATCTCATCTGCAGTAGTGCCACTTGCCATATTGATCTTGTTTTAAAGACTTACACCTATTATAAACAGCATGGCACAAGACATTCAGTTCATTACGCAAGTTCCTGAGTTCAGCAAGGCCTCTTCCCCGCTAAACAGCTACAGTCAAAATAGCTGAGTCATGTCTACATACTTGGATGAACGTAAGCTATAGTTCAGGAATTATCAGCAGGTCAGATGATGGATATTGGAGCATTATTGACATTTGTGTTATATATGTTGGCCAGGAATCTTTAACTGTAAAGAATTTTGGCCAATGTTATGTATGCCACTGTTGAATGTTTAGACTTTTTTTCAAAATAAATGACAAAAAAAAAGTTTATTTTCTGTTTTATCTGCTATGCCCCAAAACTAAGGTACATACTGCACCATGATTTGTGTTCTGTTGCACCTCTAACTAACAGTGTTACTAATGCTACAAATACAAGCTAAAAATAAATTATTTTTTAAATCCAGATCATCATTGGTGTCAATTGTATTTTTTGAAAATTACATATTGTTATTACTGATTCACATTTCAGTGGGTCATGAGCAGATTGGTTGAAGACCCATGAGGTGAATTTCCAGAACAGCATTTTCAATTTATAATACTATAAAATACCAAGAACTGTGTATCATTTCTAAAGACGGAGGCCTATTCATTTCTTTAGAAGTGCTCACTGAGTGAAAATGGTTGAAAACTGTCCCTTGGCTTCTTTACACACTTCTGTATTTTTGGGCCTAGTTCAGTCAAGCCCGTTCAAAAAAGGTTTATCATATGGTTTCTTCTAAACTTTCCAAAGCTTGTTGGAGCGTATGGATCAAATTGTGATTTCATTTGATGTCATCTGGTGGTGTTTGTGACCGACAAAATAACATATTGACCATTTTACAGTCGATGCCAGCGCTGTTGTGTGACCCTCACCTTGCATGTCTCATGACTGTAACGGTCTTCCCATTTTCCCTAATACATCGATGGGCTTTTGCTGCTTGTGGCAGAGAAAAGAAGAGCTAGCTCACTCCACCACAAGCAGAAGAATTATTAAACAGAATATTCAACATGCTTTTGCTTACTAAAAAAATGTTTTATGCAGTGAAGAAGCAGCTTGTGTGGAAACCTTGCTTGAAAGGGACTTTTCTTCTCTACATGTTGTATCTCCCTGTCCCCTTTAGTAGGCCTGACATATTGTAAAATAGTTTTAGTAGCCTGAATGGGCCTGAATTAGTTTTAACTGTTATTGCAATGCTTTTAATGTTGTTTTTAATGTTGGTTCAGCTCTAATTGCTCTCTTGCTGCAATGCTTCTTATTTATTTGAGCTTTAAGTCCCAGTTGTACTTTTGTTATTTTAATTTTCAGTTGATGAATTAACCACAAGCCATGGTTAGCACTGTCTCCTCACAGTAAGAAGGTGCTTGGTTTGAATCCACTGACATGCAGAATGGACAAATAAAGATTAACTGAATGGGTGTTTCCATGTGTGGACTGTGACCTGAACCTTAAAGCTTAAAAACAAAACAGAACAAAAAGTATTATATTAGGATTTTCTCTATTTTTTATTATTAATATTCTTATATTATCAACTCATTCTGTCTTCCACTGATACATTGCAATTTTTCTCATATCTATACTATCACAATAATTCAGTCATTTTTGCTATTCATATCATAGTAGCCATGATTGCACTGATTGGACAGTCATGAGACTGCGCTGACAGCTTAATTTATGCTGTCATTTCTGAGAATGGCTTGCTGATTGCAATACATGACACAAACAATTATGATCTTCTCTGCTTTCAGCTGTAGCACGGAAGCCTTAGTTTGGAGAACACTGCACACAATGAAGTTTGGCTTATGCTGACAGTCAGCCAAATGATGGTCTATTCACTTATACGCAGCTTTGTCAACTATGAATATGTGAGATGAGATGAGAAGAGATTTAAAGTGAGGTCACTGAATGTAGTGTCACTGTCACAAGCGTAGCCAGACTTTGATGTTTGTCTCTGTGTGTCTGCCTGCAAGTGTGTGTGTGATGTACATCAAGCTTGTCAAGTTAAAGCTGTAGACAGTAGACAGACTTTTTATATACTGACATAAGTTCAATAAGATAGCAACATCATTAATATTTATAATATTGTGTATTCTAAGAGATTTATGTTATATTATATATATATATTGCATAGTGACCACAAGGTTGCTGGTATACTCCATGAGCTGTTATACAAATATAACATCTACTGTCAAATGTTTGTGAGCATGGCACACAAAAAGACGATAAAAAAAAAATTAAAAAAAGATATAATCTTCCAAATTACCATGATGTTTTTTTTACTTTAATAGTTTTGCATTTGAATAATATGTTACTGGAAATCATAAAGATTGTTTCTTTACACGAACATTTACTAAACATTTTATATTGGCTCTTCTTCCAATACACGCAAATTTTTTTTAAAAAAAAGGGTTACACGATAAAAGTGGTGACAGTAGTGACTGCTACACCTGCTACAAACCTGCTGACCATGGCAGTTATTGTAATGCCTGTTCTCCATCCCAACTTAAACCTGCAAGAACTGCATTTTTGGCCACTAGGAGACAGCAAAAACAAGTTGTGTACCTAACACTGACACCTCATCATTGCAATCATCAGTTTATTTACTGCAGTGTGTTAAACCCTGCTAAAGCTGTTGACCGCGGTCAAAGGACTGAAATTGGGAAGAGTTCGTTGGCAGACTCTGCACCCTTAGACTGGAATTCTGTATTACACAAAGTCATAAAACTTGATGATCTAATTTTTCCTTGAATGCTTTTAAATCTATATTAGAAGACCTGAAGATACACTTGTTGGGGTGTTGTTGCTAAACTGATACTGTTGGAATCGTGGTTTGTAATGCACTTTTATTCTTTTGTATGTTATGTGTCGTGATACTCTGTCCTGTTTTGTGCGGCTTCCTGTTTTGACCAGGGCTCCCTTGAAAAATATTTTTAATATCAATGGGACCTTGGGACTGATTAAATAATTTCCTGATTATAAAACTGTGGACCATAATAATTTTTACAATTTCCACAAAGAGGCCATTTTACACTGCAGCCACATCTGAATCATTCAAAACAAGTAATCAGTGCCTCCAAATTTACCATAGATGCACGTTTACTGACAAAAGGCACAGATCGCAAAGATCCATCTATGCTTTTTAAGAGTCGTTATTGCATCATTGAAAAATGTTGACACTTTAATACCTCTCAGGCATCTAACAGCTAAAGACTGCAAAACCACAACAAAGCAGAATGAATACCGGAGTTCCATTTGTCAGACAACTAGAAACACAGCTCCAAAAGAATGCTAAATCTGTTCCATATCTGCTTGGTGTGTAAATAGGCAACTGTTTTGCATGCATTAGATGTCAACAGTAATGAGTTGAGGAGCCAGCGTATGCTGTTTTTCTTTACAATATTAAAGGAAATCTAATCTGTCATTCCAGACAGCGAATGTTTAGAGAACCTAAGTGAAAAACAATCAATGCTTTAAAAAGCCAGTGTGACATGGGCATGCATCTATCTATCTATCTATCTATCTATCTATCTATCTATCTATCTATCTATCTATCTATCTATCTATCTATCTATCTATCTATCTATCTAGTTTATCCTCTCCACTCAGGCCTCCCTCTCTTCCACCCTCCCTCTCTTTCAGCCTGTCCCCCTTTCTCTTCCAGTTCTTTATTAGACTCTTTAGGGGTAAACAAATAAAACAAAGCACTGCATTACAGCTCTCTAATTACTCATTTGAAAGCGCAGCCTCTCACAGTTTACAGGCCAAACACGAATAAAATGGAGGGCAGAAAATGTCCCGCATAACATCAGAGCAAACATCGCATCCATCTTGGCCACTGTGAGAAGGCTGGTATAAGTAATGCGTGTGTGTGTTTGTGTCTGTGTGTGTGTGTGTGTGTGTGTGTGTGTGTGTGTGTGTGTGTGTCTGTGTGGCGCAATATATTGTACATTAGCAAATGTGTATGTGTTTTAGTGTCAGTGTGTGTGCCAGTATAGGAGTGTATAAGTGAGTGTTGGATCATGCATGTGATCAAAGCATGTGTGTGCTTACAGGATATGTCGATTTTTCTGTCTCATTGAAATTGTCTTAGTGAGGGTGTGTGTGTGTTTGTGTGTGTGTGGGTGTGCGTGCCTGTGTGCTGTGTGCTAATGTGTGCTGGCACAGAGTAAATGTGTGAGGGGGTGTAAAGCCGCATCAGCATTTACATCACTGTAAATGTTCCTGTAAATATGCAAGCATCACACACACACACACGCAAATTTGGATTTCTATATTTGTGAGGACCCTCACAACTCATCATCAATATTTTTGGCCCTGTCCGATATTGTATGTTCTGTCAAGTAACAACTGACAATATATGGCTGTTGCAACTGGCTAACTAATTGCACACCACTGAAAGTGATTTTGACCCTGACACCTGGATACACCCAGTGTTCGGATCTGTTAGCTTTTAGCTGTTAGCTCTATTAGTTGTGTTAGCTCTGTTAAATTGGCAGGAAACCCACCTATGTAAGCTGAGTGAACTGACCCTTTCCCTTAAAAGACCATTAAACAGATAAAGTGATGATAGGCTAAAATCATCTATAAATGCAAAACACACACATACGGAAACACATACACATTTGCATTACACATAGGCACACACACTCACAGTCTACCCTACTATTCATTCTAATGTATTTTTTTTCTGTTCATTACTCATTCAGCTCTCTGCTCGACCGTCTTCGGGCTGCTACCTCGTTCCAAACCCAATGCCACGGCTCCCCTGGGCCTGTTTAAGGATGGACTTTTTATCTAGTGTGGCCAATCAATGCTTCTTTCAAGTGATTTAGGGTAGGTTATGCAAGGCACTCCAAACTGGCTGATGTTCTGTGTGCGGGTGGAATGAATACAGAACTCTCAGAAAGGCGCCTCAGTCTCTTTATTGTATGGCTTGTGTATCTTTTTTTTTTTTTTTTTTTTTTACAAAGGTAATAAGAAATTGCATGTTTTCATCAACATCAAAGCAGCTAATTTGTCCTGATGTGTGAATTTTGGCAGGTTGTGCTTAACAGCAACTTGAGAAACTTTATTCCATTTATATATAGTTTTGAATTACTGTACTAAATTAAGCCTAAATTTGTCAGGATATACTTGGAATATATTTTGAGCTAAAGACAGCATGGATAAACAGGTGCCTCATGTCTAAGTCTGATATCAGAAGTTAAACGTTCATAATGAAACTGCTTCGTGTTTGCTGTTGTGCTCATTTTCTTAAACTAAAGAGCCTTGTATTCAGCCATAAAGTTCTGTAGTTATGTAAGTCCCAACAATGGGGAATATACACAAGCAGATATTGTATTTTGTAGCCTTAATATTTCATTTGCATCCTATTGCGATGTCCCTGTGGTGGGGTTAAATAGCCTACTGTATAAAAGTTAAATACGTACATTAGACTGCAGGTGTGAAAGTGGAAGATTGTGTAATATTTGTTGTTCTCATGCTGTTTTTCTCAGAAAGGTATTGCAGTTCTAAATTGTAGAATTGAGCGTATTGAATGCAAATGAACCTCCAACCTCGGTTTCAATAGTCCTAGCTGAGCTTGCGTTCTCTCACTTCCTGTCTGTCTCTCTCTGTCAGATCTCTTCTTCTTCTTACTCTTCTAGTCTTCTAATTTGCCTCTATTGTTCCGGGGAAATTGGAATATGCAAATAGGACGTCAATGGCAGAGTAGCCATGTGCCACAATCACACAGAGAGAGAATACTATTCCTCAACGCCATGCTCTGGCTAATTACCCTGATTTGATTGTTAATGCACTGCCAATTAGAGGTGGCAGGCGTCACTATGGCTCCGCTTGACAGCCCTCATTTAGAGGTGAACGAGCAGCTCGGGCGAGATGAGCTCTGGCTGGAAGCAGGCAGGCTGTTACACAGACTGTCTGAGTCAGTTAGCACTTCAAGAGTGTCTATGTATGTGTGTGTGTGTGTGCAGTCTGATCAAAACTGTCTCTGACTGTCTTTCCCTTTGTGTGTACAAGTGTCCTAATGGGCTTCAGTGCATGTGATTTGTTTTAGCCTGTCTGTATCTGTTACCGTGTTTGTGTGTGTTTCGCTATTGTCTCTTAGCAGTAAACACACAGATGGAGAGAATGAATAGAGTTAGAATGCATGTCATTCCAGACCATAATGCACTTACTGTGTGTGAGGCACTACACTTCCTTCTTCACATGCTCGAGGCTTTTAGATGCTTTCTCACACGTTTTCTGTCATCTTCTGTACAATCAGCATCTTCCCCTATGTGATTTTGCATGCATGTGTTAAGTGTTCCCCTTGCCATGTGTTATACACCAGTGCTACACTCTTATTTTCTGGTTCTTTAGGGCAATGTTTCTAAAATATGAACATGGGCTTGTAAGGAAAAAATTCCGCCCTGTGGTTCAATATTATATCATCAATCTGTGATGCTCAGTGGGTTCTTGGATTTATTTTGTCACTCTGTGAAATATTGGTACGTACTTTCCCTTGAGCCGCCTCATCTATTTCTGTTTTGCATCGTGATTTGCGGCACTTTGCAGAGTGTTCAGCGACCCCAGGGGAATGTGATAGAACTTGTTGCATTCCTTTTCACATGTATTGTAGATACTGAGATCAATAACAAAAACATGGTAAAAGCAAGAGATTTGACACACACAAAGAGGCAGCAAAATAATGAGATGAATGTACCTCCTTTCTGATCTTTTGAGGCTCCTGTCAGGGGAGAAATTTGTATCTCTGCTTCTACTACAAAAGCCCTCACTTTTTAGTTTGGTTGCTAACATTACAGAAAGATGTCCGGATTTTGTAGATAATTACAAAATGCCCATTTTAACTCCACTTAGATGCACTTGGCGGGTATCCACGGAAAAGCAAAAAGTTCCTGTTAAACAACATAATATGCTCAGATGGGAAATGTATAATATTAATGAATGTTTGCAGCAGCCTATGAGGCATCACACGGAGAAAAACAAGGCGCACTGAGTTGTGATGGACTGCAGTGAAACAATAGGCAGGAAGACGGATTCATTTTCGCAGATCCCTTTCCACCTTGTCATTCATTAGTTGGCTTCAGCGATTTGACAGGTGATATCAGTCACAGTGCTCCCTCACCATGTTGGGATTTTACAATATTTTGTTCTATGACAATATATTAAAATAATAAAAGTGTTTCTCCTGAGCTATGTGTTTTTCTGTGAATGGGCGCTAAGGGGAAAATTCTCTCTTTGGTTGACTGAATGTTTTGTCACTACTTTCAGCCCTGGTTTCCTAACATCCATATTTCCTGGCCAAGAAAAGTTGGACATAAATAAATAAATTCCTTATGCATAACCAGTCACAAAAATTCAGTGGAAGTTGGATTGGGGCCATAGCCAGGACTTTAGGAATACTGATACCACAAACAGAGAGTCGTTACACTTTTTTCATTTTTTGGATTTTTATAGTCAGTTATATTTCCTGCATTTTTTTTTTTTTATTGAAATAGAGCAACAACTAATGAAAATAACTGTCTCAGAACTCAGACATGGAAAATAAAGTAATCTAAATCAGATCCATGCTGCCGGGAATAAATTGTGGTAGAAAAATACTGCAATCAGTGTAAAAACATTGCAAGTTTTTATTGGAGATATGTAAACTCCCTTCAGGTTGTTTAAATCCCCAAATCAAAAATACAGGAGACATCATCTCTGTGTTTGCTATGGCCCTGAGCTGGACATTAAGGAGGACAAACTCCAGCATCATGAATATCCATTGTGCAGAAAGTCAACTGACCTGACCTGCGATTTATGATGCACATAAGGCAGGAAATGGCTTATGGAATCTCTGTGCTACTTAATTATTGTGTTGCCTTATATAGTGCACATGCATTTAAAAGCATATGTTGCAGGATTTCAGAACGTACAGGATCAGGTGACATAATGCAAACACCTTGTGGAAAAAAGAATCTGAAATAACTTCATTACAACTACAAATACAGCTACTGTGATCAGTATCATAAAATAGCATTTAATTTTCTGTGAATGTAATTGTCATCTCTGATAATTAAATAAATCAACCAAACCTCTCAGATCTGAATTGTAATTAATGTTGATCTGTTGTAAAACAAACCACATCGGCCTTAAAGGAACTTTAAAAAAGGGTCATAATCTTTTCCTCTCTGTGTTATAAAACACCTTTTCATAGTAATCGTATGACAGTCTGTCTGCTTTTAGAGGTATGGCAGCAAAATAATTTGGTGGATGCAGACGTATAATCTCCTCTAGATGAATATCAGAAACTTTTTCCTTTGAGAATCCCTTTTTTTTCCAAGATCACAGCAAACACTCTAATCTCTAAATGCACATCTTGTTTTGTCCCCTAGAATATGTCCTGTCGTAACAAGCCATGTAATGATGAATGATGACAGCAAGACGATGCCTGCAGACGGTGTTATCTGTGCTGCAGAAAAGCTCCATCTACACTAAATCAAATATTGCCCCGTTTAAACATTCCATTTATTCACATGAATTATAGCAAAGACCCCTATGGCTCTCATAACACGGAGAGAGAGAGAGAAGAATGTGTGTGTCTCTGAATTACAGGTGGTGTACACCTGAAGCAATCTCTTTGAACAAAAGCTAGCACAGCTAATAGAGCAAACCTCTTGATGCCTGAAGCTTCACCTTCACCTTCCTACAAATCATAGTCCTGCCCTTTCCTCATCACCAGTAAGGCCACAAGCTCCTGGTAGTGACTGATCGAATGATTTCGGGGATACAAGCAGCTGAATGAGGTTTCAGGGTGGGTGGCGGTACTCTGCATTGAGCAAAGTCAGTCCAGATAGGTGAAGAACCTCTTAAAAAGGTCCCAACTAAGTCATCTAGCCAAGCATGACAACCTAGGAGGAGACCTCAGGGGGACTACCATGCCATTGGGAAATCAGCGGTACTTGATCCATAGTTGTAAGATACACAGATGTGTGGAGTAACGTCTCAAGTAGTGTCTTGCGGTGACAGTAAATCAACCAACAAACTACCAAAACATACAGAACTACTCCTAAAAGTTGGTTCATTAACTCTGAGGTTATATTACTTTTTTGTTGTTTTGACAGAAATCTGTATGCCTTTCAATGCCAATAAAACCCCAAATATATGCAGGACTTTTATTTTGAAGATGCTGCACTCCATGCACGCCATGCATCTGACATACTTCCACTCTGTATTCTGAAACCACTGGATGATGTTTCACTTAAGCTTCAGGACTTCTCTCCTAATATCCATATCTAGGTCTTAAAATAGCCAACTGTCGCTGTTTAAGGGAGTAAAAGGAGCCAGTGTGAGAAAATGACTTAATAGCTAAGAAAAACATCACTAATTCAACAGCTTGTGGATTTTCTCCCCTGGAGATCAGTGGAGTTTTATATTACTTACAAATAAATAAATCATGACGATAATTATAATCTGATTGCTCTTGCATTTCAGTATATCGTGCCTTTCTGTAAGCAAATGAGGCCAAACGCAACTATTTCTTTGGGTTTCTTAAGGTACAAGTGCATAAGGTGAAGTATTACTTCATTGTGCACTTTCTTTCATGTAAGCTTTTTTTTTTAATTATTATTACAGTACACAGTATGTATATACAGTGCTTTTATACTTCAGTTCTTACATTGGAAGTTGTTTGTGACAAAATGAATAAAAAGTAAATGTAAATGTAAGTCCTCCTACTCTGTTAATCCTTATTTTAATTGAATGTTGATATTATTAGCTAAGTAGCACAAGGAATTTCTTCTTGGGTTTTCGTTTGTAAATGTTTTTGAATGTTTATGTATATTTTCAAGAAGCTCAACAATCTGCAATAAGGGATTTGAAAGGATTCAGGTCCAGTAAGTAGATTCAATAAAATACCATTTAACCTCAACCCTGGCCAATATTCTAGGGTAAGATTGTCTTTATATTCCAATTAGTGGGAAGAAAACATAAGACCCACGGTGGGCTTGTGAATGCCAAATGTCTGAGTGTTTCTAATCATTGAGTGATTGGCATTGATCAACAACCTTTCAAATGGTCTTTTCATGGCCTGAGGCACTAAAATTCATTTTTGATCTTTAAATACACATATGAATCATGACGCCTCGGCTATTACATCAATGTAGTCAATGCCACCATCTGGGGGGGAAGTCTTGTTGTGATATCAAGTCAATGAATATGAAGGAAACACATGCACACTGCAGAAACTGTCCCTCTCACAAAATGTCATGTACACTATAGAAAATGTGTATCTACCATGCTGTCGCCTTAAAGGTTAAATAACCGTCACAGCTGATCTTCATCAAAGAGTTTGGCTTTATCTAAAGACAGCTTAATCCTTGGAATAGTTGTGTGAGGATGAAGTGTTGCCTCATATATAGCTTAAAAATGAACAATAAGAAATGTATTATCTACAGTAACTGATTCATTCATTCATTCATTCAAAACAGATTTGGAGGAAAAGAAATAGTATCCATTACAGAGGGTCATGCTTACAGTTCATTCAAGAAGTCAATTTTCCAATAGAGGTAGTAGATGTTCATAAATTATCCAGCCCGTTCAGTGCGAATGTTGAGGATTTATAATGTCAGAGGTTGTATATACAGTATATGTCATATGAGTGTGGATAGCAAGCCTCCCACATAAAATGCAGACGTTAATGGTTAATAGGGTGGCTGTCAGCTGACATTTTACTTCTTCTTATTATCTCTCAATTCTCACATTTACCATCACCTTGGAAACAGACAGTGACTGACATGTAGCCTTTACATCAAGAGCTTGGTCTTTGGTTATGGACTGCATTTGAATGTTCAACGAATTATTCAATCAGTTCCTTGTAATATAAATTCTGAAAAGACCATACCAACTTAACTGTTTAATGACTATAATAAATTGATTTATCTTTCATTTTGTTTTTCTAAGAAAAAAAATATATAATGCCATCCCAAATGTTTTCTGAGCGTCTAAGATGTTGCTGTTATAGAAAAATGGCCGGAGGTTTGTAAAAACTCGATTTCTCTTCAGGTTTCTTTTGCTTGAAAAAACAATACAAATGCAAACCATTTAAAGCCTCAAAATATATCTATCTTTCTTTTGACTAACCCTGAAGGTTTGACATGGGTGAGAAGAAAAGAAAAGCTTTTATGTTCTTCATGGAATAGCCTGCAGGAAGTCTCACAACTTGTGTTTCTTACTGACTTCAAAGATGAAGTGGCAGCAGCTGATCCATCCTACGGGAGCTGCCGTTGCTTTGAATGATCTCCCTTTCAGATCATCTCGCTGTCTGTTTTTGGTGGGCTAAATGCTGTAGCTGTGTTGACGATGTTTCATGGAAAATGTCAATAAGATTCAATTAAATTTCAGATATCCATCTTTAAGCTAATCAATCTTATGTCTGTACAGAGCTGTAGTTCTGGAGGTGTTTAGCCTAGCTTAGCATAAACACTGGAAATAGTTAGCTCGGCAAACCTGTCTCAATCTGTCCAACACCTCTTATTCATTTACACAGTGTATTCACGTACATGAACAGAACTGTGTTATCCTTTCAGGGGCACCAGGAGCTGGAACCGATCCCAGCTGACACTGGGTGAGAAGTGTGCTATACCCTCACAACCCAAGAGGTCGCCAATTTATCACAGGGCTAAAACATGGAGACCAACAACCACTGATGCTCACATTCACACCTAAGAGCAATTTAGAGTCGCCAGATAATTTGCATGTCTTCAGGAGGAAGTTAGCGTACCCAGAAGGAACCTACACAGAGACGGAGAGAACATGCAAACTCCACACAGAAAGGCCTCTGCTCGATGGGGGGTTCGAACCAGGAACCACCCGAAGGCAACAGTGCTAACCACTGTGTAGTGTCTCCAGCTATATAGGTTTTGGTCTCTGTACAGGCACAGTGGTACCAAACCGCACAAAGCTGTTGTTCACTAGGTATAGTTCCATATATCTCCTCCTAAGATTACAAATCATAGTTTTTACATTTCTGTTTATCTACAAATTATACAAACATGACGGTTCTAAGGGGAGTCTGTCGTGCCAGCGGATTCCCCACCGAAGATTCCCCACAACACAGCAGCAGACCGAAGAAGCAGAGTTTATGCTTCACTAACAATCTTTTACATTTCGTTTATAAATTAATGAAATAGCATATCTGAAGTGGGTGAGGGGGGTGTTGAAGTAGAACCAGGCTAGGTGTTTCAACCTGCTTCTAGTCCATTTGCTAAGCTGGGCTAACCATGTACTGTCTCCAGCTCTTTACACCATACTTGGAAAAGAAAGCAAGAAATGCTTGTGTTTTCCAAAATGTTGAATAACCCTTTCAAGTATTGAACTGATTAGTTGTCGAGAGGCTTTCAAACACAGATAATGCCCACAGCAAAACATAGACATAGCTCTGGGCACTCATAGGCAGTATTATATATATTTCTAATTATTATGCAACCCATTCTGTATTACAAAGAGTGCTTACACCGCCAACAATTCTAAGAATATTGAGTATGCATTGCTTGGTTATTTGCTATCTTCATTAATAAATGAAGGATTTTTTCAGAATAATAAGCTTTGAGAAGGAAAATGATTAGCAGCATTTCAGCTTAGCAACAAAAATGTAAATGGGCCTTTTTAATTAGTATGCAGAGTATTATTTATATTAAAACATAAAGTATCACTGGATTATTTAGCAAAAACAACACTGTAAACATGCTCTATCATTAATAAAGCCACAGTGGGGAATATGTCTATGAAATACAACACAAATCATTCATGCTGCTTATCAACGTCTTCACACGTGTGTGTGCATTTTTTGTGCATGTTAATGAAGTCCTGCTCATGTGTGTGTACCTGCATGGGTTTTGTAAACATATTCCGTGTGTGTGGCAGTGTAGGCATTAGTCAGGCTTGTGTATACACCTCTGATTGAATTTTGGGTTTGTTTTGCCTGGAGTGGAATCTTAATTTAACAGAGTGTTTGGAGAGGCTCTCTAAGAAAGCCCAAAGAAAAACAAACAGAGAGAGAGAGATAAAGAAAGACTGGAAGAAAGAGAGTAAGTTGAAAAGATACACAAGACGGGGAGCGTAACCGCCGTGTCTAATGAGAATGAGTCAGGGAAGACTTGGACTACAGCGCAGCAGGGGTGCTGTCCGGGGAGAGACGGAATGTGTTGAACAACAGGGGGCCAGAAATAATTAGCTGACACTGGTGGCTGAATAAAACGGCCTCCTCCACGGCTCCCTGTGAAATAAGCACGGGAAGTTGTCATAACACATGTTTACCATTCTGGCTAGCGGCCCTGTGTATGAAGACTACACAGACACCATCAGGACAATGCTAATTGTCATTTAGGCTAACATTTAGCGACATCAGTTCAAATCCCTAGTTGGGATCTCTGTATGTGGTGCGACAACAGGATAACAGCAGCAACAGTAGGAGTGAGACTGGTGGGAACAGGAGGGGCGTGGAGCAGTATGGAGTTTCTGCCTAAATTAATAATGATCAGATAAGCTTGTAATCACAGGAAGTGATGAAAGGATTTGACCTCTGGTGATGAAACGATGCATACCAATCAGACTAAACAGGTAGATTGACACACGTGGGCATGGGAAAAGGGTATTTTCTGTGGTCTTTCAAAAGATCTACACCCACTGCATTAAATACTACATAGCACCACCAATTATCAACATATTTTCCTATGACATTCACCATCATTAAAAGTAAGACTAAAGCTGCCTTCACATGTTAAGAGATCACAGTGCTTGCAGAGGCAAAAACACTTTCTTCATCACCAAAAACAAATTTCTGTGTAACAACATGACAGGGCAGCATTTTCCAGTCGTTTATGGTTTATATCTCTGTGCTTGTGACACAAAGCATACACACTCCAACTGTGTATACCTGGTAAAGCTATGTACAGTACATAAACAACTAACTTTAGCAAGATTGGATTGGACTGGATTTGCCTGACTGCTCACATTTTACCATAGATTACTTTTCATGGTGGGTTCATGGTATGTTTTTGATGCCATATAACATTAAGTTCAGATGAGAGTTAAATTTTCTTTCAGTCTCTGCTGTCTGTCTCCTTTGCTAATGCGTCATTGTTATGTCACAAACAGCTGTACCAAAGAGGTCAAAGTTGAAATAATTTAAACCTTGAGCGCAGTGCTCAGTGGCTATTTTAAGCGGTATGTACCACTAAGGGTAGTACTTTGCCTAATTGGGCGTTACCAATGCTTCAATCCATCAAGAAGATGTTCAGATAGTTCAGAGGATAACTGAGAATGACCTAGTAGTGGTAGTATGTCAGGGGACTCATCTTTTATGCCCCTCAATTGAATGGATACAAAATTTTATGACAATGAATCCAATAGTTGCTGAGATATTTCAGTGTAGTGAATGAGCATGTTTCCGTTTCTACATTGAAACATGACAAAAGAACATCTTCAGAGCCACCAAAAAGAACCAGTTTGTAATCCATTTGTATCTTTCTGTTATAAATAAAAGAAAACCAGTGATTAATGTCCTCCCAAAATGTTACAGAGAGGTGAGTGTGTGTGCCCTCCCACACCTTACATATATCACAGAGATGCAATATAGATGTCTCTGATTTATTCCATTTTTTTCTTTTAAAAAAACGTAGACGATGAATCACTTTGAAGTCAAGCCCTAGCATTTGCTGAACTTAAAGGAAAGATGCTACAGTACCTTCATGCGTATGTCACAAGGCACTGTGGATTTACGTATGGATGACTGCAAATGAATGAAAGCTCAGCTATTTTTAGGTGGACAGGCAATCATATTGGCAAGCTTGAGAATGTTAGGGGGTAACGTTAGTATTTCTGTTTCCTTTACAGCTCCTGCTGGATAATAAGCTCAGCTCTGTCAGGTGTGCTGGCCACCTGGAACATAATTGCACTGCACCTGAGCAGGGGAGTCAGGAAGAGACAATGTCAGTGTGCAGCGGCAGTAATTACACTTAATTAACTTGTGTACTGCAGCTGACTTTGCTTCACTTTGTGGGAAGTATTATAAATAGACTAATACATACTGATATTTAAAGTATTTCCCTAGCAGTATACTACACCTATAAGTCCTGGTGAAAACATAAAAACAGTAGTTTCAGCTATCTTAGTAACTGATGGTTTTCAGTATGACTGATTTTAGGGGCTGCTGCAGCCCTATCAGCACCCATGCTACCTGCAATTTTGTCAGTAACCTGACGTCCACACGGTGAGTGTGTAAAAGGTTATATTAAATATAAAATGTCAAATTATCTGATTGAATGGACTTTTTTTTAAACAACCACGTGTAAATATAAATCTGACAAAATGAAGAGCAAACACATTTCAGCTTTATTTCTACAAGGGATGACATAGAAAGTCTACTTCAATAAGCCATATCCTATTGAGCTATGCACATAGATTCAAGTAGGCAGCAGATGGCAGAGGGGCAACACCTTCTGAGTCCAACGAAAGTGTAATATCACCGTTGTATGGATAGTTTTACGTGTGTATTTGTTCTGATTACATTACTCTTGATCAAAACCTAGCGACTTGACTACATTGCTAACAGCCAAACATCAAGCAAGTGCAACAACAGAAGAAATAGAAGCCAGCTAATATTGCTAACTAGTCCAATGGTAAGAAGCCCAGCTTGACGTCTTTCAGCCTTTTATTTCATGAAGCGCTCGCCAATGACTAAAAGTCAGTTCCAGATTTACTCTCGTCCGGTGCATGCAACTTTGGACAGGAATGCCATCTACCATTACCATTCACAGTATTTTCTGCTGACCTGGCTTAATTTTACCATCCTGCTCTCATCCACGAAAATGATACCTGGTTTTCCGGATCTCCCTGAATCCATGTGAATGCAGCATGAAATCCAATTATGATCGAATCATCAAATTTCTGTGCTGCAAAGATTCACAGAATAAAGTAAATGTGACCTGCAGGATGTAATATTGAGGATTAGGCATGATATTTTATACTTCCTTGACAAACAGGATACCACACTGATATATGAAGAAAGCTTTAAACTGAGTCAACAGTAATTTCCCAAAATAGAGATATCCCTGTCCAAGCAATAAATGAGCTAATTTAAGATCAGACTTCTAAGAGCATCAAGCTCCACAGCCTAAGAGGGTTTATTCATGCTGGTGTCAGGAAAAATGCCCGCACACACATAAACACATGCATGTCAGCATAACGGCATGTGAGTATGTGTGTCTACAAATGATGCTGTTTTTTTGGCAAGTATTTGTATAGTTACACAGACACAGATATTTATATACTGCCACTGTAATTATTGTAGGTTTTCTTTAATTCTTTCCAATACCCTTTTCTTACTGTTGGCCTGAGGAGGTTTGTACCTACCAGGGATAGATAGATAGATAGAAAGATTTGTAGTTGTGCACCTCTTCAAATATGCAATTAGTGCCACGAGGAGATGAGGAGTTTCTTTTGATTCCTATTGATAGTGAGCATAAAACAAGTAATGTGCAACTTTTCAGTGACGCAAATTCCACTGCTACGTTCACTCTTTGTCACAGCGGATGAAAGAACACAAAGAACATAAATGCTACACAGCAACTTACATGATGATGAGGGGTTCACCGGTGGTTGGCCAGCTCAACCTCCCAGACCATGCCAGATGATTCGGCCTCCCTTGTGGTAACAAACACTACAGCAACTTTGTACATCTTTTGAAACTTGTTTCTTTGTGCCTTGCTAACCTCAATCTCCCTGTGCTTCAGGATATTCCCCTGTCACCTTCCACTGTCCCCTATCATCAAGCCATGTCCAGCCCTGTCTCATCGCCGTGCCTGTTTTTGGTCTCTTGCCACCACCATCCCCGCACAAACTCTCTGATTCCCTCTCAGCAAGGTCTCCACCTGCCACTGCACATTCACCCCTGTTTACACTGTATTTGGTCTCTGGCTGTGTCTGCTCTTAAGGCCCACTAAAAATTCATCTTAAAAGTTTTTTCACAGGACACACAGGAAAATAGACGTTACCTGGACATACTGACGTGATCCAGCCCACTCTACTGTATATAACAAAGTCAATGAAAATATGTCCACAGTCACGTACAATGGTGTATTTATCTTGTGCCCATCTGCTCTTCCAACACAGGACTCTCTGTAAATCCACATCTTGTTATCGATTTATTTGTCCACAGATGAAACAAATGAAATATTATGTTAATTAGTAAGATTTAGAGGTGGAGGTAGGCAAATTCTGTTACCTTTGGACAGAGCCAGAATAGACACTTTCTTCTCTTTCTAGTCTAAATCTAAGCTACAATAATCTCCTGCTGGCTGATGGTTTATCTTACAGCCATGACAGTGGTGTTAATCTTCTCATATAATTTGCAGCAAGACGATCGAATAAACGTATTACCGAAAATGTTGAACTGTCTTTAAAGCTGCTATGGGTATGATTTAAAAATTTAGCGCCGCTGGAATCTTCATTTTCCCTTCACGTCACATAAACCAACACATTTTTCTTCACCTTTACTACCAGTTTAATATTCAGTCCACTTTTTTACTACCCTTAAGACTACACTGGGAGTCTCCTATCTTGCATACCTCTGCAGGTAATCATACTGGCTGGTCCTCCCTTTACATTCTCTTAAACAGCAGTAAGAAGAAATGGACTAAGAGCTGATATCCATCAGGGGATGGGACCTACAGTGACTTTACTAGACACTGTGGGATCATTAGGGCCTTTAGACTTGATGGGATATTGTGTTTTTATGAGCTCTGTGCAGTAATCCATTAATAGGGCTGACACACCATTAGGCTTTATTGATGTCCAATGCGTGGGCTCACATGAAAACACCA
The DNA here is from genome assembly GCA_028641955.1 of Protonibea diacanthus. NCBI lineage: Eukaryota > Metazoa > Chordata > Actinopteri > Sciaenidae > Protonibea > Protonibea diacanthus. The sequence continues at coordinate 17,024,203 of CM053990.1, forward strand.
TTATTTGTCATGATCAAAGTTTAACACTGACGCACAGTGATTTAATGGCGCCACAGGCTGCTGAGACCCCTGTCTTTAACCTTCAAGGACATCCAGGTTGATGAGATATACAAGTTGTACAGTCAAACTGACACAGCTTCGGTTTTTAGGTTATGTCCTTCAGCTATTTTCATGGATTATTCTACTTTTTCAGCAGTCTTTTAGTGGGGCATGGAAAGGGAAATGTGTTCTTTGTAATAACAATCAAGTTACGACTTTTGTGGTGAACATGGATAAATTAGACTTCTTTCTTAAATACTACAAAACAGCATAATCTCGCTCCTGCCTGAAGTTCTGCCTCTGCCTTGAGAAACAATTGTCCTCGGGTTTCTCATTGTTGAAGCCTCATTTATTAAAGGAGGGTACATCTCTTATTTGTTTAGCATTTTTGTAATGCTGAGTTAATACATTTTTCACCATGGCGCAGTATTCCTGCAGAGCAACTTGCTTGTGCAGACTTTCTTCACTGCCCTCTAGGGAAATCGAATATGTATTTGCCATTCTCTTAGGATTTTAAAAGGGTTTAGCAACATTAATAATTTCTAAAAACATAAAAGAGGAAAATGTGGCTTTTTGATGTGTCGTGCTTCTGCCAGATAAGCATTTGGATGAGTTAAGAAGTGTAAATGTTCCTTGGAAGAGTTTGAAACATGCATTTGCAGTGAAGACATCATGACGGGTACCTGGGCCAAGTGTGTGATATAGAAAAGAAAGCAGAGAGACAAGAGAAAGGGGAATCCAAGTTATTACTGATTACCAATAAAGAAAAACTCATTTGTTGACCTTCAGCACTGATGTGCAGTGTTTCACCTTTATTCCACCTTTCTCTATTTTGATCGTTTTTTCTCAAATGACATGTCATTTTCCAAAAGGGTAAATAGAGGATAAAAAAATAGTATTTCCGTTGTTTAATCTCCGTCATTCCTCAATGACAGGTCATATTTAGCATATATCACCTCCTCATATTAATGAATCACTTCAGTTCAGGCAATATGTCTTTCTTATTTGATTTTTTCTCTCTATATTGTTCCTGATCTAATTTATCTTATCACATAAAAAGATAATCATAAAGAGGAAATCTGGTATCAATCACCCACCTGCAGTCATGCCAGGTTGCTAAGGGCATCCAAATGACACTGAAGCATGCTGGGACTTGTATGCTCTGTGGCTGCCGTGTGTGGCTAAGCACTGTTGGTCAGGGTTAACTTACCGACGCCCCGATGACGAATGACAGTTATCTATTTTTATGGCTTGATATAGATCCATCAGCTTCCTCCAGAGAGTCCTCCTCAGCGTCTCAGCATGCCCTTTGGAGGAGATTTTCCAGGTCACCAAGCCAAGGTGAAAAACAAAACAATGCACATGAGTGCTCGCACATAACAGAGAAAGAACACACTCGCAAACATGCGTGTCTGCAGACGAACTGTGTCACACACAGCTCTGCCTCTTTTCTACTGGACATATGGAAATGTCACTGCCTCCCAAGAGATGTTCACTAATGTCAGGACATGTGGCTGGCATGGACCCGGGCCACACGTACACTCTGTCCAGCTGTGTCAGGGACTGCTGGCCAACCCCTGTACCCCCCCCCCCTCGTGTACCTCCCCCTGCCTCCACACCCAGGAGGGAAACTAATTGTGAGCGTTATTGATTGCCACGGCAGATCTGCGCTGTCCAGCGGGTAAATAAGATGGATGGAGTTGTCAGGTTGTCATCAGGCAAGGTTTTTTGACAGCATGCCTCAGGGCGTGTACAACACAGTCCAGGTTAACTGAGGCATACACTGAGCAGTGAGGCAGTGCAGGGCTACCGCTTTGACTTTGGACAGAAACACAGTGACTGAAAGGCGTCCTACTTTGCAAGACAACTAAAAATTCACTAAGAATTTATGTATTATCTATTATTGATTGAATATTATATTTACATGACAAAATCAGTTTGTTACATATTTTCTAACTTTAGCGGTATCGAAGCAGATAGTTTTGGTCTCCTTTTGCTTAGTTTTTGAGGTATCTGTCTCTCCTTCCACCCCATTACAGTAAAGGTGAATGAAATAGCAATTATAGTTCTCATTGATATGAAACAACATGTCTTTACAGAAATAGTGACCTTGTTACTCTGCAGTCCATTTCACGAAAATCATTTGTGAGCACTGCTTAAAAAGCAGATGGCAAATGGTGACACCTTGACTTTAAACAAATAATTATCACTTGCAAATAGCATTTCGGAGTTCTACTGGGCTCGCATAAGCTTTGTGTGTTATGTTTCTTTTTGTATTTGGGTAAATATTCCCAATGGAAAATGCTCACTGTAGACATGCAGAATATGACACACAAAGCAATCAGTTCCAATCCAGGAAAAGTCAAATTAGATTAGATAAAATTAGATAGACCGCAAGGGAAATATCTGAGTTTGACCTGTCCTAACCAGACCTGCTTATAGTATAGTGTTTTACTGCTGGTCACTAAGTGTCAGCTGGGGATGTGGCTTGCTCAAGGGCACCTCAACTCGCAAGTTTGAGTGTATTTATCCAGGAGACTGTTCTGATGGGGACTAATAAATATTAAATACTTATTTAAGTATTTCCAATAAAAAAGCTCATTGGAGAGGTCTCACAAAGTGTTCAGATCCAAAGCAAGAAAAGTGAGATTTGATCAAATTAGATTAGATAGATTGCAAGGGAAATTTTAACTGGCCAAACCAAACCAAAAAAGTCATGGGTAACAGTTCAGGTCTCTTACAACCAAGTGGAGTCTAACCAACATGTACCCTCTTCGGAATCCTTTACCCTGTCTGTTGTAGTTGTGTTTAGTTTGTAACTTTATTACTTACTGTTGCAGGGTTCTTTCTCTAACCTCCTTGATTGTTCCGAAAATCCAGGCTTGTTCAGAAAAATGATGTTTTGACTTACTATTACTATTTTGATACTCAAAACTCACTTCTCAATACACTGTTACCTCCTCTGTAACCAACCACACTCTCCGTGATTAGGGCCCAGGCAGCCCCTTTTATAGTTGTAGCCCCTCCCACTAGGACTACTACATTTCTAAAAAAATAAATAAATAAATAACATAAACATCTTTTTGTCATTATAACGTCCATTTTCCTCACGTATGACCGTCACCAACATTGTACAAAAATTATACCAGTTTGGTCATTTCTCTTCCATAGAAACTGCATGGTACTGACACATTGACATTATTAATAAAAACATATTACTCCGCGTCACATGATCAATAATAACGCGTGTCATCCTCCTTTATAATGACGTCTGTTGTTATGCTCTGTTTCTCCGCCGGAAGCGGACAGGTAAGTTGTGGCGGGCGCATTTCCGCACTCCCGGTAAGTTTTTCATCGGTTTGAGTGTATGCATACGTTGAATTAGAGCTGCCAAGTGTGCACCCATGGCCGCGCTATTGTCCAGTGAGGGGAAGAGGGATGTGTGTGTCGTTATGACCATTTATCGCGGAACAGAAGGGAACGGGAAAAAGATGTGTGTCTGTGTGTGTGCACTGCGTGTGTGTGTATGTGCTGGCACTGCTCCGTCACACTTACATTGTTACAAAATTACACTTTACAAACATATTTTTCTGCTTTGGAAAGCTGTACATTCATATGCACGCTAAAATGTTCATACATTTTTTTTTTTTTTTTATCCTGTGATGTGTTTTTTTTTTGTTGTTGTTGTTGTTTTAATCCTCTGATGTAACTATGGAAACCAAACCGCGTCAATGTCATCAAAACAAATGAAGCAGTGATTTTCTACTGTATGTCAGCATTGCTACATTGATGAATCATAAGTGTGTTGACTAACCAACTAGCACATTCTGGTGTGTTATCTCCGCTGTATGTAACTGCCTTAAATTATGCACTTCAGCACTTTAACCCTCAACAAATGATTTCATGGAGATATTGTACTAACACCATGTAGACTTTATCAGCAGTCGCGTAAATCAATACACACATTACTGACCACACTTCCCATGTGCATAGGCCTTTTACTGCTATATTAGAATTCATAAGGCCCCTCCAGATGCAGCAGAGAACTGAATATGAAGCAGGCCCGTCAGTATTCCTGCGCCACTTCTCTGTCCACCAGACTTTACAGATTGTGTGCACAGTAAACAGTGCTCTGGGCGAGGATTGCTTTCTAAATGCTGTTGAGGATTTCAGCGATTATAAAGAAAATGAATATAGAGGAAGCAGAGATTAGCCAGAGCCTTAGTTGACCCTCTCCTATTGCTAGCATCCTCTCACCACAAGGCAGCTTCCCTGATGAATTTAAATGATTCTAAGGGTGATTTGCATTTTGAGTAATGAGGTGAAGAGGGATCCAGTTATATATAACATGATCGAGAGGCACAACAATTAATGTCCGGTCTGGTGTGGAGAGCCCCCTTCACAAGTTTAAATTTTATGACTCACATACTGATAGCTGAGAGAAATAAATGATGACAGCTATCTGCCCTACAAGTAATGTGGTTGGTGCTTTATGACCTCAATTCTCTGTGACCAAACCAGTCATTTTCCAATAACACATCTCCATTTATTTATTCAGAGTAGATTGACTAAGCGTTTTCAGGGAATACTCTGCCTCACTCACTCTACCCTGCACTATAGCTGAATTTGATCTTACTGCTGCACAGCTGGGGATGTGCCTTGCTCAAGGGCACCTCAGCTCTCATTTTTGTTTTTTTTTATACAGTAAGGCATCAGGAACAAGTGTAAGTGTGTTTATCCAGGTCACTGTTGACTCCCAGTCTGCATCAAGTAAACATTTTAGTGATAAAGACCTCTAGAAGCCACAGTAATCACAACTTTTGTTTGTTAAGAACAAAGGTGGAAAACGTGACATTGTTACAGAGCCACAAAGTCCAAAGTGGGAGGATTTTGAGACAGATGTTTGGGTTGGGAGTTCACTATGTTTGTTTTCTGATGATGATGGTTTCTTTTAACCCTGATTATGATCATTATTATTCCCTAACCTTAACCAAGTGATTATTATTGTAACCATAACCTTGAATGGCTTTGTGGGGTTTTCTTCTAATTTCACTGTTATTCACCAAAACACATCCTCAAATCATCAAATTGGAGCATTGCATAATATCTTGGCATGTTGCCATCACCTGTTGATCAGTGCAATAATGTTACACTATGAGGCTGCAGGACTATGAAAGTGCATCTTTGTGAACTTACACAAGAAAAACAAAACAGCAGTTATTAAAAAATGGTACGAGTGCCTAAAACCCTGCAGGGAACCTCAAGAAAGTAATCATTTTAATCCAAACCATTATCTTGGGGCAATGACAAATAACATTCTGTTGTGTTTGTAGCTTTGAGGTACTAAAAGTTGTAAAACAAGAAACTTGCAGTGCACGTACTGCATGAGTCCTGCAGTATATATGATCCCCAAATACTTTGACATACTATGTTTTCACTAGTTTTGTCATGGTGACTACAGCTTTATCATCACAATCGATTCCTCTTCTGTCCACTAGTCCTCAGTCCTCAGTGTGTTCATACCCTTAACCAGTAACCTGGCTCTTCATCTGCCTGTGCATCTGCTCCACATTGGCCAATCAGTCCCAGAGTATATACAGTATACCTGCCTAGCAGCTTTATTTTGCAGCCACATTATTGTGCCTTATAGCTATGGCGTGGCTTGTTTTCCTGTCTGCCATAGCAAATTAGATTTATCTACCCAAGCTCATTGTCTACTTGTTGGTGTGGGTAAACTTTGTTTTAATCCTGGTAAAACTGCAGTAAGGCAAAAATTCGCAAGGCGAACATTTACTTGAGCGGTGAGGCAAAAATGGAGTGGACAGGTAACAGCTTGGGTAGGGTTGTAAATATAACCTGCAGGAGCTAGCTTGGGTCGCACACTGACAACAGCAGTTGTAAATTATATATTTTATTAAACATTTAAGTTCCTCCTTCTCTGGAGCTTTTATTATTTGGCCTTGCAGTTATAAAACAAGACATGAACAAAACAATATTTCTTGGTTAAGATGTCAATTCCACCCTCTCTCAAACCAAGAGAACATTAGATAACCATGTGATTTTGCACATCAAAGTTCAATCAGATTGAAAGGGTTTGATCTGAGTTCATTTGTGACCCGAATCAAATGGGCCACTTTTACATAGAAATTAATGGAAGGCAAAACCATAATCTTAATATTCTAATTTAGCTTATTTTGGGTTACCATAAAAAGAACAGCAGGCAAGTGTTTGGCAGGCATGAAAAGGGTGTGGGTGGGTGGAGGTGTGAATGAATGGGGTTAGCTAGGAGAGGGAACAAGATGGCTACATGGGGGGTTATCTCAAGATGTTATGTTCAAGGTTCAACAAAGAGGTGAAAAATGTGGTATGTTTCACACATCTACCTACAAGATGCCTTCCAACAAAACAGAGCAATCCTATCACACCATTTAGGTCTCTACAAATCACTGTATATGTAGGTGTAGCTGTGCATAAGGTGTATGGGGGCATGTGTGTGTGTATTTGTGGATTAGTAAAAAGAGAAAGGAAAGCACACATAGTAAAATCCGAAGATCCTAAACAAAAGCAGAATAGCACAGTAACTGTGTTTTTTATCACTCAGAAACCCGGCAGGCAAACTTAGACGCACCAGTCATGGTACTGGTCCTTTTAACTGATAAAATGCAGCTTACTGCAGACTGCATACTGTCTCTGCCCAGACAAAAGCCTCTTACTTGATATCACTCCGGGTAGTGATTTCTATGTGTTTGTCCATCTGATACATCTGGCGGAGTTTTGCTTGCGCTCGAACAATGACGGGCCTGTTACATCGCTTTGCAAGCAGAGGAAAACAGCGTCTGTCAACAGTGTGGGAAAGAGAGCGGTTTAGGGATTATCACTCTCTTTCGTGAAGAAAACTTGAGCCGTATGTCCCTTCTGCAGGTACAGTGATGATTGACAGTTGCACCCCAATCTTGCTCAGGATCCAAACATGGAACAACGAAAAGAACAGTTGGCTGCTCATCCAGTGAGTTGAGGACTACTGCCTAGGCTAGTTTTATGTCACAGTGTAGGTCATGGTCGTGTCGCAGGAATTCCTCGAGTTCCTGTGTGTCTTATCCTGTAAGAAACCAGGCTTTAGATTTAAATCAATTATTTGCTAAGCCCGATAGTGTCTTGGCAAAAGTTTTTTTTTTTTTCCAGTCCTTTATTGTTTGCATGCCTTTCTTTGCTCACCCACATGGTGAGGTCACCACCGGTTGGTTCACCTGCAATCCCACAATATTAATTTCCTAATGACAGCTCTGGTGGACACCAAGTTTGCCATAAAATCAATATGTCTGGCTCTTACCACACACACTGATGTAGATTCTAGTTAATTCCATCCAATTTCCATGTGCACTTGATGCGTGCTATTGACCTCCATATTAACTTTAGGCTAATGTACACAAGGCCCATGTTTCTCATGTGACCTTTATAAACCTACATGTGTTTTATTTAAGGACATTTAATGCAAATATAAGATACATGTATTTTGGTGGTTATAAATGAGTTACCAGAGTACTGTTGGATCTTGTCCACAGATAACTGCATATTGGAAACCTTGGCTTGGACATCTTCAGTCTTAATGAGCCTTCCTGTATTTTTTTTTTTTTTTTTTACCTTGTAGGGAGGTTCTATGGATTTCTGCAATGCAGCAATCTTTTGCAGGTGTCTGTAATTTCTGAACGATAAACACTTTTAGCCCTGCCAGAAGGTGTTGTGACTAACTGCGTGAGTGATCAATGGTAATGGAAAGGCTTGAAAGACAGCAGGCGTTTATGTCACGTCAGATGAGAAGCAGCTGTAGACACTTGGATGTATTTGTCATATAGCAAATGTTAGTTAAAAAAAAAAGATGAACTTCTCTGTTGAACTTCTCTTCCCCACCAGCTCCTATTTTCTTTGAGAGGGTCCAGCATTGCCTTGCTCCGCACGACAGCAGTCCATTCACAGTGGAATGCTTCATTCTGCTTCAGCTATCATTGGTGGTGTGACAAAAGAATTGAAAGTCAACAGATTATGTTTACTTCCAGAACAGAGCTTATCAAAGCGTCATTAGGCCGCTGTGATGCTCCCTTTTTATATTTGCGGCTAATGATCCGTGTAATATCTGTCCTTTCCCCCCGGATGTGCTGTTTTCCATCAAGGCAAGGCTATTTGGAAAGCTGTGTGTGCTATGTGTGTGTGAGGGGGAGGGAGGTGTGTATGAGTGTGTGATCTATTTTTCAAATGATATGAATGACCCTTTCAAACTGCTATACAATCTTTGGACACAAGGACACAATATCTTCACATGGTCACTTTCAGGCTTGCATACATTTTTGCTTTTTTTTTTTATTGACAATTCAAGTGAACATTATAACAAGTTGTGATTGCATGGCAGATTGGTAACTCTGGCACTCTAATGTCTAAGATAGTCAAGTGGATGCATAGTCCTTCTGTAACCTAAAGGCTGAAAACTGAAATTGCTTTGTTAAATTTGCCTCTATGATGAGTATGAGCAGCTCATGGATGTATAAAGAGAACTGGATACAACATTGGAGACACGGCTCATGTTATTCTTGTTCTTCAATGGCACATGAATCCAGAGTTTGATTTCCTGGTATAAAATTAGCCAGATCTTCCACATATGCTTCTGCATTGTGGGGCCCATAGAACAAGCACAGTAGAGACTTCCACCAGCTGGGAAACGCTGAGATGCTAACTTCCTGTTTAGCCCTCCACTAACTACAGTGGTGATAATATGAATTCATCCTGCAGCTAGACTTTACAAATGTTATCGGACCTAATTCTGATGGTGAAACAAATAAATCCTAAATCAAAATAAGGTACTTGCTATTTTACAGCTGCTGCAAAAGCAGCTATCAAAGCTATTTTGGGGCATTTCTGTCATTACATGGTTTGATCACTATGTCAAATTAGCCTCAAAGTCTCTTCCTGGGGACTTCAAGCAGTTGAAGAACTTGATATTTCTGTCCGGGGTTGGTGTAAATCAAAAAAGTTGAGTGAATATTAGACTTACATTTGCCAGAAACAGTGCCAGATGAATCAACTGATCAGTGTTGTTTTTACAACTTATTTTCAAAAGACCAAAACCAGTTAATGTGAGCAGCGTATTGCTCAGACTGTGTTCATACTCAATATTGTTTTGCAGTTTGTTTTTTGCAGAAAACAAACTGCAAAATGTTTTAATTGGTCAAATTTGTTGATTCTCTAAAATGGTATAAAATATTTGTTTTTCAAAGATTTCAAATTAAAAGTGGCCCTTTAAAAAACTGTGAAACCAGTACACTGCACAGCATGGCAGACCATACTTTTACTTGGTTTTACACATTTTACAACTCACCTGGCACAATTTCCCACACAACTCAGGCATAAACTGTGTGAAGGGAGGTAAAAAGGTAGCACGTTATGAAGAAAATATTTCTAATTTCTTTATTTTTCTGTTTGTTAGTTTACAACTTAGATTAGATTTGACCTCACATCTAAGCTCACCTTGACACACTTCCCTGCTCATCTGTGTTTGTACAGCTGAGCCATGTGGGCTGCTGCATGGTGCACTCATGTATGTGTGGAGGGGTGGATTAACATGATGGCAGGCTGTACATATGGCAGAGATCAAACAATTAACCTACTAGTGATTGGCCCTGCCATTAGGGTGCAGTAATTAGAGCTAAGCGGCCCTGAGACCAGACTGGAGTAATAGGGAAAGCTCACTGCAGGGAAGAGTCAGACTCTCAACGTCTGTGCAAGTCTGTGTGACCTAAGGCTTCATTCATCTTGTCACTTTTTAAGCTCTGTAACTCAGTGTTTTTATTCAGAGCAAAGAACCATTGAACCTTCTTCCACTAATGCACCCATATAATATGCTACCACAGAGCTCAAATTACCTTGAAAACTATTGTAACATATAAACAATGTAGCATATTTTCATAGCTGTACATATTCAGTTGCCTGTATATGTATGTTTTGCACCTTAACTCTAAATATGTAACCCTAATATAACGTGTCCTCATACTTGGTTTGCCTGTACGCATTTATCTTCCCTTGTAAGTTATCGGAGTGTCCCTGCACTGATTTTACAAAGACAAATCCATCCTGCTCTCCTGCACTCTGTGAATAAAGTGATTCTTCATCTGATTCAGGTATTGATCCTTTTTGGAGGGGGTTACAAGTGTAGCTGTTTTGTTCAAAGTTCTGCATTAGAAAGAGAGCCAGTGAGTTGTTTCATCTTATCTAACCCGTGAGACTGTAATTGATAGAAGTGTGCTCTTAAAATTAACAGTGTAAAAAGATTTAAATCCATTCAGTGCTGCCTGAAGGCTGCACATAATCAATCTTCCTTGGGTTCTCTCATCTGCATATAGATGTTGGTACATATTACCTACTTAAAGTGAAAGTACTGTAAATGTCTAGTTCAATACTCATTTCAAAAGCCTTTAGGGCCCTACCCTTTAGGCCTGTTAATGTGAATACAAGCATTTATGCAAACTCAGTTCATGTGCTATAATTCTTCAAATTGCTTATATTTCTCTCTCTGGTATAGACCTATATTATGCAGTATATGAATGTTTTTAATTATAATAATTAAGTCTTTACTCTTTTTGGCATTCAGCAAACCTCATATTTTTAGATAATGCTTGTCACTATATTCTCCTGAAGCTGGCTGACATATTTAAAAATAAAATATAACCCTCTTTTATCCACCTTGCTCTCAAACTTGCAGTAAACTGTGCAATAAATAGCTGGAGTTTCACAGACATGCTCTAATACCACCCAAATAAACTCCTAATTCCACAATAATTGAAATTCTCACTTGTGTTTGGGCACACAAACTTTGTTTTTACTAAGCATGAGCCCCTGTTGGCTGTGAAGTAAAGCCAAAAACCGCAGTTCCTCAGATGACCACTTGAGGCTGGCTACAGATCTAGTCAATTTTCATAAGCCCCCATATGTCATATAACTCATCTGTTCAAATTATATTAAGGCTTAAAGTTATGCACAATTAAGAGCATGGGCACTCTGACTGACAGGTGGGTGCCGTTACAGGTGGCCTGTTTAAGCAACCAGGATTCACTCAGCCCGCCTCAGCTCCATCCGTGCCCACTGATATACGCCCACTCACTGATAATTCCCTTAGGTCTCTTTTCTTTTATCTACAATAAATTAAAAAAACATATTTACAAAATGTTGACTACAAGAAGGGATGACTAAATGTTATTTCATTTGGGCTGAAAGCATTTGCAGTGTAATGTGGGAGCCGAATCAGAGAAATCATGGTTTGAAAGTGTGTTTTTAGTGTGTGTCTGTTTCTGCTCTCCCATCTATACATAAAAGTAAAGTGCTGCACCAGTGATTGTTAATCAGTCAGTCAGAACATTTGGTTTTAGAATTAATTGTATTGTGGTCTTATCTCTAGTACTTATTATTTCCCTTAATATTATCTACAGTCTGACATATTGTTCTGCAGAGTTAATTGTTACCTAATCTATATCATCAGTATATCATCAGTGTCCTGAATTTACCCCAAATACTTCCTGCACATCAAGACAGCATCAAGGACCACATTTAAGCAGGACGTGCTCGAACTACCAGCCCATAAATATGCAGGTGAATTTTTTCAAAGAACCCACTGATTGTGTTTGGTACCACAATGATATTGTGCTGCCAAACGGGATGTAAGGTCACTTTGGACCACCAAATATCAAGTGGTTGGGGGAGTTTCTCATGGCAGAGGAGGGAGTGCTTAAGGACACCAGCTGAGCTTAGGTGGGCACCATCTCATCTCATTGGTGTAGAGGAAATGATGCGATTCCTCCCATCCCAAGGTCATCCCATGCTACAGTGATTCCCACAAACAGTTTCCAGCATCAGAAATACCCTTCTGCATGGAGAGCCACAGAACTGGATGATTTCAGAGCCAAGCGGTGGCCATCTCGGGCTATAATTCCATCATTTCGTGGTTAAAGGAAGTCATCTGTGGTAATATGTTTGGATGTTGGAAAATCACTCATCACAATGTTCAATTACTTTCTAGGTAAATTACTTTCTTCCTGAACTCAGCTTCTGCGTGTTGTTGTTGTCGGTGTCTGTATGTACACTGAATTACACCCCTTATGTTTCCACAGTACATGCTTTACTAGCTTCAATTTCTAGTCTTGCACACAATCTCTAACTAATCAATTAAGTCACTTAATTCACCTGATGAATCCATACCTAAAAGGAATAACTGTCCCTCCATATACTGTCTAACTAAATCAGTCTGACATTGTTAAAGTTTAACTGAAAACTGATCAACATTCCTCTACACACACAAACACAATCTCAAGCCAGAGACTCACTAAGTTAATGTGACTGTGCCAGATGGTTTGTTACAGATAACCATCTGGAAACTGGTTATTGGAAACTATTTGGAAAAGGGCAGGCACTTCTATAACTGATGCTAGCAGCATCTACATTAACCTCTTTAGCAGCCACCATTGTTTTCTCAGACATTGCCACATATCCCTATTGTTAAACCACGCCTGTAGCTTGTTTTTCCCTGGTTCTAGCACTCTTTTAATTATATCATCTTGTTGCATCCATATACTGTATGTAATATGTGACACTCTTAATCAAACCTGACCAAGAAGTGTACTACATGTTACAGTGTAATTTTCATTAGCATAGATGCTGAAGTGTAATGGACCCAGGACACAGTTAAGATATAATTACATTTAGACGTTTAAAAAAAAAAAAGAGAAAATCTCTTAAGGTGGTCATGCATTTAAAAACAAAGAGTAAAGCAATGTGAACATACAGTAAACAGTTTTCTTTGTAGAATCTCACACCTCAAACAGACAGCACGTGGCCTGGATTCGCAGGCTGGCAGATGGGGAATAAGCGAGACGAGTTGTTTACTGTCAATTTTAAAGGATGTAAATATTATGGACGTTATGTGCATGACGGGCAAGGGAATGAGAAATCAGATTTCAGTGCGCACACCAGAGGTATATTTTAAAGCTGCTGTAAAGACTCAGTTTCAGTAAACACATATATACGTCATATCGGTCCTCTTCATCTTGATTGCCTTTTATTGGAACATATCTATCATCAGAACTGCCCTTTTTATCTTCTTAGTAGCCACAATAATACTTAAAAATCTCTGCTATGTCATTTGTTTTGCTTGAATATTATTTATTATATTCATTTTCATACTCATCAAACTTTTCAGTGACAAACTCTTCTTGCTGACAGTCTGAATACATCCGGTGTTGAAATTCTTAGTCGCCAGAGGAAAAGTTGCTCGCAAAGCCTGCCCTCTAACATTCAAGGGTGGTGGAGTTACCCCTTCATATAAAGATCGCAATAATATGTAATATGATGCTGTCTAGCTTGTTTGAAGCTGATTAACTCCCTTGTCTGTGTCTGATTATATAGACCACTTATATATGATATATACTTTGATGAGTGAATGTGCTGGACTGCTGTACGATACTAACTAGATTCAGTAAATTACTGATAATTATGAGATCTTGGGATCACTTGGGACTGGCGTTTTAAAAACCTTATAGAACTTATCATGTGCTGTGATTGGCCTAGTCACTCTTAAAGTCATACTCTTGATCTAGTTTTATCCCATTATATAAAGATCCCAGATGCATGTATAGATGCCTGCATCTCTGACTACCAGTGTCTTGTTTAACATTTACCTCAACTCTGCTGCTCAGTATCTAGTTGCCTCTGGCTGGATGCCCTGGTTAAATGAAAATGTTTGGGGGCTGAAAAGAATGCTGCAAGGTGGAGATGTAATAGAAATCATCCAAACTTACAGTTTACCTAGATTTACCACAAAGGTCAAAAATTATACAACCGCCTATTTGGCCACTATAATGAATAATAATCAGTCAAACACAAATATGTTGTTCAACATTGAGAGCCACGTCAGTGGTCCTTCCATAGGCCACGTATTAGATGTCAAGATGTGCAGAATTCCTCTCCTTTTAATCAGAAGTTCAGTTGCTTATTTAATCAAATCTCCAAACACACACTAACTGAGATAGTAATGAAGTTCAACCTGTCATTTGAATATTTACCTGTAAAATTTCTGAATGATGTTTTTCCCTGCAAATTTTAAACTGTGCTCTGTTCCTAATTTTACAATTTTAGGCCAATTTCTAAGCTCCCATTTTAGCTAATCTATTAGAAAATGCTGCACTTCAAATGTTTAAAAGACTTTTTGCTGGCTGCTGATAATAACCATGAATTCAACCTGGTTCTATTGCATTTAAGTGCAGCATCTGACTTCACTGAATGTGAGATCCTCATCGACCCTCCTGGGTGTGCACTATCCGTTTCTGCATTCACATTGCTGACACCAGGTCAGCTATAACAGTTGTTTCCTGTGGGGTGCCCCAGGGCTCAGTATTAGGTCCAATTCTGTTTTCTATTTAAATGGCCACATTATTCTTAAACATGATATCAGGTTGCATTTTTACTTAGACTATGTTCAGATCTATCTAAGCTCAACAGCCTTCATGATATAAGTGGATGTCACAAAGTTTCCTGCAGCTAAAAGCTGACAACACAGACATATTGATCGTAGGTCAAGACTGTGCAAATGCTCAAATATCAACCAGTCTCAGTTCTCTGTCCCATTCGATAACTCAGCATTTCAGAAACCTTGCTGTCATTTTCAATCAAAACCTCAGCTTAGATAAACATGTTGAATCAATGGTTCATTCTTGCTTTCATCATCTCAGAAACACTTCAAGGATCAGGCCATTTCTTTTTACTGGAAATTGTCATGCATGCCTCCATAACTAACTAGATTACTATCACTTTTTGCTTTTTAGCACCTGTAAGAAATCCCTTTATTGTTTCCAGGTCATTAAAAACTCTGCTGCCAGGATTTTGACTCAGAAAAAGAAACATGGTCACTGTTCACTGATTGATTACTTATAAAGCCCTGAGAGGTCTTACCCCAAGTTATTTAGGAGAACATTTAGTGCCCTATTTTCCTTCTTGCTCCCTGAGATCCTCGAATGTGTCATTCTTGGTTGTGAAGATTTAAGATTAAAGATTTTATTTAAACAGATCATTGACTCAGCTGATGTCTTATGACATGTTTTATTTTACTCTCTTAGTGTAATTTCATAGCTTTTATGTCTTTGTGGTTATTGTGTAAATGTGTTCTGCTTTTTGTGAAACACTTTGTAACTATGTTTTGAGAGTCACTGTATAAAGTCTATTATTATTATATTTTTCTTACATATTGCACTAATGGTCGAGCATCACAAATTTTCAAATGTGTGCTGTAGACCCGAATCCCCATAGATCTAAATGCAGATGACTCCTTAGCCACTGTTCCTATTGAAACGCCTTTATTCAACTTCCTCCTATCCATGCCTCAAAATAAACCCACTTTCAAACTTACTTAAATCTTTTCAATACACACCTTGTGTTAAGAGTACATGGAGAAATTAAAACTGGATGAAAACCTAAATGCTTCTAGTCCTATTTGGTACATAGGGTATTGATGGACTTCAGCCTCTTGTGGCCAAAATGAGTATTACAACAATCAATCTCAGATTACATTTTTTTTCACCTCTTCTTGAGTCATTATTTCATTTCAAGTCGACATTTTAGATCAGACTTAGAAAATTGATCACCAGAGGTGCAGTTTAGTTAGTCACTTTCCTCTCAGGCCTTCCATATTATCTAGAGATAGCTGTCTGACCTTCATTCTATTGAGTTTGTACTCATAAACATCATGTTTTTGTTTCTTTTCTTTCATATGCTATCTCTTGCTTCCACACTGTGACTGTCTCTTCATTTTCTTTCCCTCCATTCAAAGCTCTCATCTTCTATGTCAAGCAATAAAACACTCGTTCTCTCAAGGACTGCCTCTACAACACTCTTTCTACCCATTCTTCCTTCATGTACTCCTCTCTTTTAACCTTTTGTGGAAACCGAGTAAAGGGTACATTTTTCTTCTGTTTCTTTTTTGCTTTGCCACCTTCTTCATCTCACTTTTCTGACCTTCCCTTCCCCTCTCACACATTTCCTCCCTTCCTTCCATCCTCCGCTCCTTGTTTTTCCCTACCTGAGGTCATGAACAGTGGTTTTGTTATCTTCTCTTATCCCCTGTGTGTCAATGTTTACTGCCAGCTAAAAAAACAACTCCCTGTGGATCAGTTTCTCACTGGTAATGCTTCACCTGTTGGAATTGTCTCTGGTTCCTATTACCTCAAAGAGAGGCCACAGAGATTTATGTCGACTCTACAGCTGACACAGGTTTAGAGCCGTATCGAGAGAGCCAGCTGGCTGCTTTACTCTGCAAATAAACCCAACTACTGGAGGGAATCAGTGTGAGAGGCAGGAGAGCTGGCACGTGAACGCCTTCTCGAGCTCTACGCTGTCTTGTCATTTATCACAACTTAACGACTTTAGTTTTAATGTTATTGCCTTCTGGAGATGAGAGTTTCCTCTTTCACTCAGGTTATCCATCAGCATGTGACATTGATTGCTGTCATATAATTTTGTATAAAGCAATCATGATTCATGACTGTCTTAAAGAGAGACTGGTGTGAGTGGTCTTTTTTCCTTTTTTGACTTTCAACATATAGTGTCGAAAAAACAATTCCACCTGTTCTCGAGTGAAAACGTTGTCCGTCCAGGTGTGAGCAATAAATGGAACCAAAGGTTTACATAACTGGACAAATTTCAAAAATATGCAGAAAAATAGCCATATGTTGTTATTATTATTACAAAACAGACACATGTACTATTTAAACTCAAACTGAACAGTTTCAAGCTCTACCGATTAAAACTTCTTAGGCAATATATTGTTATTTCTAAGTTCTGTGACCATAGAAATAGTTTGTCAGAACAATGCCACGGTCTACTTAACTAGTTTTTCACAAGAGCTATATCGTATCACACAGTCCTCAGCAATTAAAACAATACTGAGCTCTCCATCACTTGAGCAAAATTCCATCTGACTGATGAAGTCTAGCGTGATACCAAAAACATGCAGTAAGCATAGATGGTACAAAAAATGAGCCCAGAATGGGCTGCTGCCATCTTGACAGTCCTGCTTCCTGGCTAACAGACATGCAAAAACATGGATCGTTGGTGGACCTGAAGCAGGCTGAAAGAAGACACCTTTAACAGCACCCACCTGTCAATCAAAGCAGTCATGCAGTCAATTCTGTATAATCTGAGAATCACATGACTTTCTCCAGCCAATCAGTGAATGTCAGGCTACTGTACGTCACAGGTAGCATTGTTACGTATGGCCCCTAATGGATCCTACTCTAATCACCACAGTATCACGTGTGTGATATTTTGAGTATAAGTGTCATAAGTTTTGTAAGACAGTCTGATTGTTAATTGTGAAATAAATGTTATACATATTTTTGGGATTTTTTTTTTTTTTTTTTTTTTTTAAACCCTAGGTGGGCAAGTGACCGTATATGGTAACTTCTTTGACTTTGATTTGCAGCCTAAAATTGGCACTTTTTAAAAAAGTAAACAAAAGAAAAAGTGTCTTCTTATATCCACCAATAACACTCCAGGGTTGAAATTTTAAAGCTCCAAATATTTCAATGAGTGCCCTGTTAAGGGTTATACCTCTCTTATTTCTGTGATTCGTTGAGGAAAGATGGAATCCGTATGTACCTTTTTAGAAATATGATTGCATGTGCACATTATTTTTTTCTAAAAGAAATGTTCTCTCGCATTTTCCTTCCTGCTATCTTTCAGGACAATGTGAAAGTACTGTTACAAAAGACAATTTCCTCCACAGCTTCTGCATTTTGTCACACTCTCAGGCCTCCCATACCTTTTATATGACAGTACACAGCACTCTGCAGCACACGGTATAACCCTATATCAGCATGGAACTGAGGACAGGACGGTGGAAAAACCTCTCACACAGGCATTTGTCCAGTCTCCAATAAAGCCTGAATAACTTGTAGTAGATTTAAAGACCTGCCTTGCCTCTGTTGCCCCCTGCTCCTCTTTACTCCACAGAGACAGGAAAGAAGTGAGACATGTTAGTGAAATACAGGCTGACTCTGTCTGTGTTGTAAACGCCTCTTGTGTTCTCCCCCATGGGATTGTCCACTCTCTAAGATGGAGGAAGACAAGACGCAATGGATGGCTTCTCATCTGTCTCTGCACACTGTGAATACACTGCAGTCTGTTGTGTGTGGGAGGGGTAGGGGGTGGGGTCTCGGTGCATAGATTTAACTTGTAACCAATTTTCACCCCCAAAATACCCATATTCTAAATAATGATTGAAACAAAACAAAAACAAAGAAAGTGTTACTTCTGGCAAAATGAACTGAAAAACAAGGCGACAATGCAATTAAGATGCTCATTATGCTCCAGAGTTAGCAAAGAAAGATGCAATTAGAACAAAAAAAACAAGTTCTACTCTTGCAACACTATATATCCTATAAATCATTTTTATAACATTTAAAGTAAAACTTATTGATTAAAAACGTTAAAAAACTAGTAAAATTGTTGTATATGTTCATCACTGCTGCACATCAATGAACACATACAAATATTCTTATATCTGTATACATTTACATTATAGTGTTATTATATATGTATTGAATGTTTATATAGTGCTTATGCTGGTGGTGTATCGTATCATATGCCCCTGAGAGTCTGTTGAATAAACCATTTCCGTTGCACTGATTTTAGTTTATATTTCTTGTTCATTTCAAAGAAGCAAACAAAAAGCGAAAATCTGAATTCAGCATCTGAAGTTGTGCAAACGTGAACGTGGATGATGTGCTAATGCAAGTAGTTATTTACATGTGTCTCCACTGGTATCAGCTGTATGTATGTATGAGCAACGGAAGTCTGTCAACCCATGGAGAGAGGAAGGGTCATTTCCAGACAATGACCAATCACTGCTATTTGATGAAGTCCTTTATTTTACAGCGCTGTGGATAATACACTGACTGCACACCTGCTCCTTCCTTGTAATAGACTGACCACTCCAATGAGTGAAAGTGCTGATCCCTTATTAAATTAACCTATTAAATGTGCTTCATTAATGAAGGGAGGGATATAAATGAAGCGGAGGGAGAAGCGATTAAAGTGACTTTTTTTTTTTTTGGCTCACTATGAAATGGATTTCTCTTCTCCCTTTTACATTTGGAGAAATTTCTTCTTTTTTTTAACTTTCAGTTTAAGGCTCAGAAGCTCAAGGACAATTTTGACAGGATGCTTGCTGCTGATGGATATCGTAAGGTTAGATTTACTGATTGCTCCAGGGACTCATCATGTCAACATAAAGTTAATAGGAGGGACTTGCTAACTGCTCATCAATCTTTGGTAGACATTCCTAAAATGTTGCACATGAAGTGTTTGCTGAGATTATTGCTTATCAGAAGTCAGAGTGAAATAATCATCATAAACAGCTTGTGCGTGTATGGTGCTTCTTTGGGGGTTACTAGGAATCTTTCACAAAGCATGATAGATGAGATGGGACAGACATTTCGGCATTAGACCCAAATGTGATGGGTAAAAGTGCTCAACACCTTTTTGAGACTCATGCACACGAATAGCAGAGCTGTGAGTAACACATAACCTTGTTCAAAAATTCGAGGCAAAAAGAAACACACAAACAAGTACATGCGCGAGACGGGACACAAAAGGATGGCACTCTGTTTCTCTCTTGCCTTCGCTTTCCATGTCACTCCCTCTCCTACTTCTTTCATAGAGGTCTGTCTTTGTTCCTGAAATAGCGACAGAGAACACACAATGTGGTGTAACCAAAATCTGAGAAACTGACAGAGATGATGACATCGGACTTGTTTACTTGCAGAAAACAATCCAGATAAAAGCACATATCTGTTAAGGTGATATTCAAAATGAGCTGTTTATGTGTCCTGTCCTTATCACAAACACCATGATGCATAACAAGATTATTCATTATTCAGAATTTGATAATGGAAAAATACACATCACAAAACCATAAGGAGCAGAAGATGTGTCGAGCCTCAGTGTGTTGTCTTAAATTTGCATATTTCATCTGTAATATTTGTTATTTGTTACCAAAATATGTAGATGAGATGGGATACAGCAGTGGTTTGTTCTCTACAGAGTACTGACAGCTTCTCTACTGTAGCATTAGGTAAAAGTTAAGAGTTTGAGAAACAAAGACATGCCAGTCTATTCAGTGTGTTCTAACTCTGCCTACAATGAGTATAAAACATTGAATTAAAGGCATTAAAAGGTCATTTTTAAGTGAGGTTTTTCAAAAGATAGACTTCTTTGAGGACTAAAATCTTTTGATTGTCTGCTTTAGTTGTAAGATCTTTAAAATTAGCTTGCGAAGGATTTTGAACCTCCGACACATTCATAGTCAACCCACACAGTTTGTCTTGCTAATTAAAACTCTTCAAGGCGCTTTGAGCGTGTTCAGAATGAGCTTGATTGACATCTCCCTCACTTTCCTGTTTGCACCAGCACAGGACCACTCTATGTAATAAGAATAACTTATCATTCTTCTTATTACATAGAGTTTCCAGTTTAAATAATCACAACTTTAACCTACATTACAGGTCTGATGTATTATAACTGGTAAATCTGAACAGCTGAAAGTGAAATTTAGGACTAAAGTGGAAGTAAAGGTAAAACTCCTTCACTTTTACTTTCACTGGCAAAATTGAGAAATAAAGCTATTTGTCAAATCATGATTTACTTAAAGTGGTTGAGGGTATACCATAGATGACTACAGAACAGTTTCTTGTAAGTGATTGTACAAATTATTTGGCTATGATGAACAATACATTATCTGAAGCAATATGTTTAATTCAGTGGTATTATATTCTCCTTATCATATGATTTATCTGATGTGCCTCGTCTGCCAGCAGCAGAGTTTCTTTCCGGCCTCAGTTTAATTTTCTTTCTGTTTCCATTTTAATCAATTTCCTATTTGTCCATTCCTATTTGTATATTTATACATTATACATACTGTTTTTATTATTATTATTATTATTATTCCACATGTATATTTTTACTAGAGATTAAGGATTTCAAACAAAACAACTTTGCTATAAAACATCATTTAGGAAGTGTATGGATTTGAATGAACAATATGGCTAATGTATGGTGAATCCTTGTCTATAATTGACTTACTGCTGCATACTGTGATCAATCATGTGATCATTAGAGAGTTGCTTTTCAGTGTTAGTCCTACCAAAGATTCTTTGTCTCCTAATTGACCGTGGTCATCTTGCCTGCGATCTCCAAACCTAGTTTGGAAGAGTTGTGAACATCGTGGATAATGAAAATAGATTGTGTTGTGCCAGAGATCATTCAGAAAGTTGTTTAAAGTTTAGTTTATTTGTTATAGATCATCAACAGAAACCAGAGCAATGATTCAGCACCAACAGAGAGAAGAGATATCTGTACTACCAGGTCTTGTGAGAGTGTGTTGCTGAGACAGAGATGGGTTTTTGACAATTTTAGGGTCAGAAAGTTCAGAAGATATCTGACTTCTGAGTAAATATTTACTAAAGTGACCATTGACTCCAATTAGAGTCAATAGACTCTGGGTCTGCTTCTAAAACTTGATGTGTCTTCACACTAGGCAAGAACACTTTTCTACTCCAACATTGCCTTTTTGTAAGAAGTCTCCGATATTTGATAAACACCCAAATCTGCATAAATTCATAGCAGCAATAACGTGGTCCAAATGTGGATTTGTACTTTAGATTGTAGCAATATTGATGCCACAACCAAATTTGCAGATATCTGGCAAGTCATCCTAGATAAAAACATACCCATTGTCTTCATTTTCAAATGGCAGACAGCAGCTATAAAAGTTCATCCTCATTCAGTCTCTTTCAGTTGGAGCATTTCTTTGAGACCTGGAGACTCAACTTGTCATAGTAGGAAAAGCACAGGAGATACTAACAACATTAATGATGGCTCCATTGTATTCAAGTGTTCCAGTTAGCCTTGACTGTGTGACAGTGACAGCGTATTAGCACGCATCACACCAGGACCCTGCAATCATTCACTCAGCTTTCATTAAGACTGTTATTTACACCTGTCATTTTCCTACTGTGACATGTTTTCTCTCAAAAAGGTCTTTCCTCAGACAGAGCACAGCTGTAAACCACAAGCTAGCTTCTTAGCTTGATTACTTGTTTATTCACTTCATCAGTCAGCGGCTACCTAACTCTCTCAATTTTTGCCTTTAGACAAGTTGTAATTTGCTTCCAATAATTTTGACCTTTACAATGCAGCAGCCTGTTTAAATCCACAACTGACGGATGTTAGCTTGTGGGTACCCATTAGCCCTGTGTACTTGCATTTTCAAGGTGCCACCATTCCTTTTAAATTGAATAGAATGGACAGTAAGTGCTGCACTCTGGGATGACTTTGAATATTCAGAGCAAACCAGAGGACATCAAACTGTTTTTATGCCTCTGTTGGTGTTCACTTTACACTTTCAAACACTCATGTCACCTCAGTCTCTTCTGGTGTAATAATGAACAACAAATGTTAAATCCATCTCATTGATTTGCCTTACATAAAACACACCTCTTATGCATAACGGAGGTATTTGAATGTGGCACCACACAGAAGCAGTCTAATGTAATTTGGCTTTATTCATTGGATCTTACAAATGATATTGAAATGACAAGTGAAAGCGGAACAGTTGCTTTTCATTTTAGCATATTAATTACACTGAGGGAGTGACTGAGCGCAATCCCTCTGTGCCCAGCTGGCTCTCGGTCAACCATAATGACTAAGATTCACATCTACAGTATTGATCGGGCTCCGGCTTTGGCAGGGCCACCAGTCGTTTATAATCTGTCCCTGCCGCTGCTCCCGATCTCTCGCTCCTCTCGGTTAAATCGTTTGGATGTCTCCACAATGTGAGAAAAAAAAAAACACGACTACGTATTCATACTGTAAATAGTATTCCATCGTGACAGCAGTTAAAAGGGTTTTATTTGCATATTTAGTATGAAGAAAATAGTACAAGTGCTACATTCCCCAATGGATCATGAGGGAATATAAATAAAGAGTAAAATACAAACAAATAGTCTCAATGTCTGTAGGAGTAACAGAACAAACTTCCACTTTATTCTTTTCCTAATCTGTAGTTTGATGTGCAAATGAGAGCGACACTTACAATTGGGAAAATCATGGTTTACCATGAGACAACAAATACTATTCTTAGGATAAGAATGCAGAATGCTATAAACATACATATATATAAAGAATATACAGTATGTCTGCCTATTTGGCAGACAAAACTATTGGCTATTATTCACACATTACACAGAAAATACACTATTCCCAACACCAAACCATCTTTGCTGTGTTATAGATTGTCCTTAATTGCCACCAGGATTCTTGTGAAGATGAAAACATCATATACTGTATAAGAGCATCGGCTATAGAGTGTACTTAAAGTGGGATAAAAACACAATAATGGTGAGCAAAAACAGTGATTGAAAGATTTTTGGGCTCATTTGGTCAGGGATTTGGCTGTTTGTTGATATAATTACAATATTAACTGTCTTCGTGTGTGCAGTACCAGTGATAGATAGATTGAGATTTATTCTTCTAAAGCTGGTGATATTTCTTCTGGCTGAGTTCTTCCAAAAGCTGAATTATTTAAAGACAATGTTGTATTAAAAAACAAACAAACAAACAAAAACAACTTGTATTGTGTCAGAAGTGATAAAGCATTAAATCACAGCTGTTGCTTCAATTTGCCACTGTAGGTGAATTAACAGCTCAGTCTTTATTTGTGGCCTTTAATGGGAAAATTAAGAGTTTTAATGTGTTAATATTTACAACATCTAAGGGATTTATCATGGACTGGGTTTGGTTTCAGTTCTCACAGCCTTGCCAATGTTGAAGCCTGTATATGCTACAGCTGGAGCACCTGGCTTTCCGCCTGATGTTGGCAAGAATGTTCTGGCTTTGAGCTGACCCTGATCGTTGGCACTTTCTGCACTACAGTGAATAGGGTATTATATTAACATTATATTAAACCTCATTATTTTGGAAATGGAGGATCAGCTTTTGGTATCATTCAAATAAGTTCCATAAACACTGGGAATGAGACAAAAACTAGGTGACAGACCTACTCCAAAGCTTGCAAAAGCAGTTGCCTGTCAGTCTGAGATTAGTTTTTAGTATTTTATTAGCTTCTTTTAAAGCTTTGCATTGGCTCCCTCCAGTTATCCATCTAAACTTTTGATCTCTTAGGGGTTTACTGGGCCCAGTTGACTCTTAGCCTTCATTTGAATCCTTGTTGTACAGCTGCCTTTTTATTCTGTTTGTTTTAGCCTGTGGCAGGGATTATTCATTTACTCTTTCATAACTCTTTTACTGCATTGATCATTAGTTCAATTTTATTTTCCCTACTGACTCCTTAATTTTGCAAGGCACAAATCTCTGTGCGATGCATGAATTAGTTATCTTAAGACTTAAAAACCCTCCCATGGCCTCTCTCTCCTCCTTCATTACATGTTGCCATTATGACTGCAGCCGATTTGATAAGTGAAATAATTAAGAGATCATAGCTCACAGTCGGTTACATCAGGCGTTGTGAGTTATTATTTAGTTTGTTTGAACTAGTCAGCAGTGTGCTGTGTGTTCCGGTCAGATCTCATTAGGACTGATCTTGATCCCACACAAGCTCAAAGGAGTCACTGACTGACAGACTGGGAGGCCACCAGCAACAGTCAGCTTTTTATCTGCTTTAGAAGCTTTCTGGCTGCAAGTTTACATTTCATGTAATTTCACTGGTATCCAGTGATTTGTAGGCTTTTGTCAGTGATTGTGTTTAAGGTTAAAACATTAGTTTTTGGTAGAAATGAGCAGCTTTTGGCTTGTTGTCTTGCTTTTCTTTGTTTGGTTTGCTCTTTTTTTGTGCGCCTGCCAACTGTAACCCACTGACTCAATGACTCAATTGATAAACTGAATGTAATTAAAAATTAAATTAGAATACATACTGTGCATTCACTCAGAAATGCAAACACAAACCACAAATTTGCACAGTATTACTTATGACACAGATGCACCCACATAAAAGATATCAAGACCGTATGTGATGTATTATATTTGACATGTGAAATGTTCAAAACCGACACAAGCATTTGACAGCACCTGTTTGTAAAAAATATGTTGTTTGTCCTCTGCCCTATCGAACATAGACACGTAGAAACAACATCATTTGTATGTGCCTTAAAAGTAAATCAGGTTTGGTTAAGGGAAACAGGGTTAAAATGATTACTTAGTTAAGGTTAGGCGAGCCTCGACATTGTGGTTACAACGTTGACTATTGTTTGGAAATGGAGGAATAAACACCTGTCTTAAAGCCATATTAAAGTCTGATGATGTCACCCTGACCTCCTGGATACGGAGACCTTGTTTCTCTGTTACACCATCACTTGGCTTCCTCATTTTCTCTCATCTTTATTGCTGTAGTCGCTAGAGGGCTTTGTCACTTGAACATGAACATATGTCGTTTTGGGGCACTTTGGGGCTGACAATACTGCAAAACTTCTGTTGCACAGCACTGCAGACTTAAAGGACTTTATGTCCCTGTGTTCCACATGTTTTTGTACCTTTAAATACAAATGTACCATGACAGTACCACAACAATGCAATAATAAATGTGTAAAACATGCATGGACATGTGGGTATGTATATAATGTATACATGCTGACAGTTTGGGACGCTGGAATTTACAGTTTTTGATGCTGTCTTTTGTGAAAACACTGCTAAAAACAAAACACGCACATATTTATAAACACATTCCCACACTGACCCTGCACATCGATTTCCCCCGAACTTCCTCACCATCATATGTCTATTATTTGTGGTTTCATCCTTTCTGCCCTCACTGTCTGGGATTATGATCTAACTTTTCTTCATGTGCCAAATCCCCTCGGGCAGATCGTCCCTGTCTGGGAATTATGCAGCTAAATGACGGGAATGCAGTCATACGCCACAGGGACTCATAATCTTAGTGGTGACCTTGTTATTGCAACTGTCCCATGAGAGCTGCGGTGCGTTTTTAATACATATATTTCACCGGGAAATCCATTTTATTAGTCAGTGTTGGGTGGTGATTTCTTACAGGGATGCCATTGATTTTTCCACTAACAAATGGTGCATTGAGTTGTGTTTCTGTGATTATACTCCAGTATCGAATCCAAAAACAGCAATGAATGAATAGAATAAATCGTGAGTTCTGTGTGATTCCTATGATGGTGATGAAGTATTAAAGCCAGACACGTGATTATTCGGTAAGGTAAGGTAAAAGGCAATGCAATGAAGAAACAAAGTACAGTGTCATACACTTTTCTCTTAGACATTGAGGCTATTGTGATGCCCCCCTTGGGTTTTTACTAAACCTATCCTGATGCAGCAGATAAGGCTGCAAAAATGTGTCAGATTTTCATTATATTGGTGGCATTTAATGGCTAAAGTAATGGCTAAAATTGCACCAAATTTGAATGCAAATTTGGATGCACACAAGGGACGCATTTTCACACCTTGGCAACAACTGGACTAATGTGATTTCATGTTTGCTGGCTTTGAGAGTTGAGAAAGCAACCTAAAAGCAGAAAAACAGGGAAGATTATATATGTTAGGATTTACAGCCTTTCTGGGTTAATGGAGGCTGTTCACACCAAAATGCCCAAACAGGATAATGTGCGTGGAATGTGTTGATAAGAGTGTGATAGCTGTCTGATGATAGGTGATACGAATGCACTCCTGGGGCTCAATGCTAATATTGCTTTGTAAGACGGAACTGCTCTCTTGTTTTTATTTAATGCTGATGTATATGGGCAACACATCCTGACAGAACAGGAGTTTAGCTTGATGTCCTTAAGTAAAACCTGTGGAGAACATTAAGTGTCCTTAAGTACAAATAGAATAATTTACACACATTCCTCCATTTACCAAACCAAAGCCTAGTAAACAAAAGTTCAATTTTAAAAATTAGACAAAAGCTTTTGAGGCACATTTTTTTCTTACAACTTGTATCCAGATAAACTGACCAGCCATTTTATTAGGTACCTTAAATTCTACATTTTAATGAAGCTTATAATGTTTGTTTTTGTTCACACTGTCAGAGAGGTATTCATTTATCTATTATGTTTATTATTGAGGTTGCAGTATAGTTAAACTGGACGGCATTATATTGATATTAAAATATGTCTCAAATGTGTCTTGAGCCATGTGAGGTTGATGATCTATGATCTATTTTCAGCTTACATGTGATTTTATATAGTGGCTAAAGAGAAACATCAACGTCTATACTCTACAAAGGGCTGAGGTGGCCATTTGCAAACCTAAAAAAGACACAGAAATAGAAATGCCTGGAAACAAAAGTGACACACGATGATGTGTAGTGACAGAGAGAGACAGATAAATCATAACTCATGTCAGATAGGGGACTGGTTTTGAGATTTGTCACTGCAAAGCTGTCAAGGCGATCCATAAATGTGTTTAGGGTGCATACTCAAGCTTTCAAACTCACATTACTCTGAGAGCCAGTCAGAAGTATATTAGGCTCTTTTAGGGATCATCTTATTGGGGTGGGTGGAGAAGTTGAAACAGTCTTTTTTTAAAAAAAACCTTTTTAGAGGTGGGGGGACTCTCCTCGTAACAGCATTGAGTTGGTAAAAATCATTGTTCCATTAATAACTTAAAGTCTTCTGAATATAAGATGGATTTAAATCGATACTAGAGGCAAAGACAATTTTGAGATTTTGGGCTATTTTGCTTTCATAATGTCTTCTTTCAGACTACTGGAGAGAAAATATTTAAGTGTTTATTTTGCTATACTTTCTCTATTAGATCAAAACATCTCAACTTCAGTAGCACTTTCATACATCAAATAGTATTCCTACATTCTGAAGGTTTGTATAAAAGGGTTTGTTCAGGTATCATTCATAGCCTGCTATATACGTATAACATTTCATTCCTAAAAAACATAGTGTCAATTATTCATTTTGAACCTGGCTTCCTCCTAAGTTCAGATTTCCGTTCTGTATGCAATGTATGTGTATGTAAATATATGCAGATTTGTGCATTTTAATGAGAGAGTGAGAAACACATTTAAACATACAATTTCAGAAAAGAAAATGTGTTAATGCTAATAATCAACTGGAGAAGTTTCATGTTGATATCTATTAGTTTTATCCTCCTCACCAGTAGTGTCTCCTTTAAAATGTCAATGGAACAAAATCACACATTAGAGGTAGAATTCATAGAGAAACTGGACATCCATCCATTTACTGAACATTTCAGCCACATTCTGTTCTTGAACCAAGACCTCCTTAAGACTAAGAAGGGACAGTGACTGCAGTGCCAAATAGTGTGTTGTTAAAATCAAAAGGCAAGTCAATGATTCACTGAATGATTAAAGTCCACTGCTCACCAGGAGCACGTTGACCTCCAAATAAAATGACAAAATACATTTTTTTGTAATTGTCCCCTGAGTAACCTTGTTGGTGCCCTCCAGAACCAAAACACAACTGCAAAAATAAAACCATTTTCTGACACATCACTCTCATTTCAGAATCAGGTAAGGGTCATTGTCATGGTTACAGAAGCCAAAGTTGACTGTTGGTTTGAACTGGAACATTTTCTGTGTCACTACTTCTTTGTGTGGAAGTTTTAGCATTCACCGAAACACCTGGTGCTGTCGAGAAAAGACTTCCTGGTGTAGCGCTGACACAGAAATAGAATTGTTGTCCTCTACATCAGTGGTTTTGCGCCATGGACCAGTTGGACAGGTAATATGATCATATAACAACATATTACAACTGACCATTCCACTGAATTAGTGGGAGCCCAGGCTTGTTTATCTGGAACGAGCTGGTCCCATTTAGTTGTAATGGGAGACAATGACACTCAAAGTGTCTTTGTTATGTCCAGTCTACTCTGTAATTTTGTTTTGGATTTTCCAAAGAAGTTCTCCAAAGACATTTGTTTTTTACTAATTTTTGATAGCGTGGGGGCTTAATTTTTGGGGTAACATGTCATGGGGGCGACATGAGCATCTCGAGAGGCACAGATGCTGCTCTACATATCTTATATATTCGTTTTGATGTTATTATTTGTTTGTTATTATTTTTGTTAGGAAGAATGATGAATGAATGAACAAAATACAAACCAAGGATGATAAAAAAAAATAGCTAACACACTGCAGACTCTCCCCTGGTATCCTAAAAAAGGCAACAGCCAAAACCTTTTTACCCTTTTCTGATCCCTTTTCACTGTTCATTTTTTTGTGCATCATTGTGTATCTTTAGCAAAATTACCAGAAATACAAACAACCTACTGCCATTTGCACTTAGTCTGTCAATAGCATAATTTCCTTTTTCAGGTTTTGTAAGAACACATTTTTTTCTTAAGTACAGTTGCTTGGTTCACATGTTGTTTCAAAATGTGAAACAGCATCACCTGTGAAAGTGCATCAACTTATTAAATGTTAAATATTTGTGTCTCTAGAAACATGCGTACATGTGTTTGCATGTTGCATTCAAGCTCCTGTTTCTCTGTACTGTATGTGTCCCTGCCCTTCTAATACTAACAACTCCTCCAAGCTCACTCCTGCAGGTGTCAGAGGGAGGCAGGGCAGCATAGCCATCAGGGAGAAATATGGGCTGTAAGCCGGAGCTGTAGCACCATTACTGCCAGCATCTTACTGCTGCTTTCATCTGTTAGCTCTATCTCAATGGTCATCTGGGGAACCTGGCGGCCACGCTGCCATCAAATTGGAGCTGGGCAGGAGGAGGAAACAAAGACCATTATACAAGGTCTGTGTGTAGGTGTGTGTGTGTGTGTGTGTGTGTGTGTGTGTGTGTGTGTGTGTGTGTGTTTGTGTGTGTGTGTGGTTAAGGATGGGTGACATAGGCGTGGGGCCAAGATTGAGAAATGTAGTTCAGTGCAAGTGCCCGAGTGTGTGTATGTGGTTGCAGACATGCATTTCTGTGTGTGGATTACAACAGAGAGAGAGAGAGAGAGAGAGAGAGAGAGAGGCTGCATAACAAATCAAAAGCTCTGGTTTGTCCATAAGAAGCCTCGTGTCTGGAGGCTACAAAGAAAAGCTAGCGCAACACTTTGTCTGCACTGCCTCTCTCTCTCTGGTGACAGGTCGTTTCACTGAACAACAGTCCTGCTGCTGATACAGTACAGGCTTCTCTGACAGCGCTGTTCAATCAAGTAGAGGATAAAGTAACCAAGTATTTATGTGTTTTGTGTTTGTATGAGAGCATTGTCTGCGTGGGTACATTTGTATCATTGGTTGCAGCGTTCAGTAGGTGGGTCCACAAAGGCTGTGTTGGGGCTACTTTCAGGTTAAAATTTTAAGAAGAGATTGCTTTCATTTTCAGTTTTCAGACACTAGAGTGTCTGTCGCTCGAGATGAGGCCATTATATCCAATGGTAAGGCTGTCTGGCATTTTCTCCTGCAGCTGCATGAGCCACTGCAGTACACGCTTCACTGATTTGCCAGCAAACTGTACAGAAAAACCTTGACCTTTGACCCTAAATGTGTTGACCTCCATAATGAGTGTCCGATGGGAGTCATGCCTTGCTGACAGGCTGAAGTTGTGGCAGCAGCACTTTTAATGTGGAGAAGAATAGTGGAAAAGTGTAATGTTGTGCATGTCTGAATTCCCAGTCGTGACCCTACAGGGAAATTTTTAGAGAACACGCAGATACCAGATTAGAAGATGAATATTTTGATCGTTAACATTTTGATGTAGTTCGTAGTATACCGTTTTGTTATGTTGTGCAAACAATTTCCTCTTGTACATTTGATGTTAAACTGCTATAATGCAGCAAAATGTTCTCAAAGTTTGCAAAGAAAACTAAGAACAATCAAGAGGAAAGAGAATTGAGCGGTCAACAGAGAAATACACACATTCTCCAGCCTGTGCACAGATTCAGTGCCATTTCTCACTCCAAATCAAGACACCATAATGTCTTGCTGAAAGTGTGCAGTTTACTGTATGTTTTAGGTGGTTAACTAATCATAGCTTATTTACCCAAACCACAGTCTTTCCCCAACCTTAACGAAAGTGTAGCTGGCATGCACAACATTTGGAGAATATGAAATAAATTAAATGTAATGTGAGGTTTTGCAAATAATAGAGTGGAACTGAAGGTTGAAATCATGCAGCTGCATAGCTTTCATAAACAATGAACCACAACAAAATATTTGTATTTCTGTTCCAAAGAGGTGTAGCATGAGAGTCCCTCCTACTGTAAGCAATGTAGACGTGTATGTGTGTGAATCACATCAATACTTGCAGCAGTGAGCTGCAGAAAAAGGACATAAAGAAGAGTTATGACTCTATCTCCTGGTGTTTCTGTCTCTGAGGGAGCAGCCACGTAAGAGAGACCTTTTAGTGCTGACACATGCCTGAGTGCCTTTAAGGTTGAGGGGAGAAGATGTTATGTTTCTGACGTATGACTGCTAATACAAACACTCCTGAGCAAATGATGGCAGAGATAATGATGGCTGCCGTAGCTGCTCAATCCCCACATGCTAGTCTGAAACTCAGTTTGTGCAGCCATGGGTGTAGCTGTGGGTAAAATGCACATGATGTTCCTCTTGCAATGCCATGCACGGGTTGTCGTCTATATGAGCCCCTCAGGGGTCGATTCATATTTGCACCATTTAGGTGTGATTGATTTGCCACTCAGGGTACGCCTACAGCAGTCTGAGATCGTCTCTGCATTGCCCAGAGAGCTGTTAGTTTTATGAATAGATCTGATATGCATTTGTCAATAATGTGGATGTGAACATTTCCACTGGAATGGCCCAGAGGCAGGTTAAGGAATAAGTGTGTGCAGCTTGTATATGTGTGTTCTCAGGTTGTCCTTGTAAAAAAAAAAAAAAACTAAGAAGGTGTAAATAAGGTGGTGAAAAATGTGTCAATGCGCCTCAAGTATGATAAGTGTCTTGTGAAATTCCTAAGCAGGTAAGCAGATGTCAGGAGAGGTGAGAAAGGTGAAAATATTGGATTTTTTTGATTGCGTATAATGCTCAAAGAATAAATTTATAATATTATCGCACCTGAAGATGGAGTGCCATGGCTTTCTACCCATGCTCGTCTACACCATGGCTCACTTGGATAGTTTTCGTTTGTTGTACTTTCATCTGCACCAAGCTTTGTGCACTTTGTTGGGAAAATGCACTGATGTGAGTAACTTTGTAGCCAAACTTCTCCTGCAACAGTGAGGAAAAATGTAGATTAAGTTTTAAACAGGCTAATTTGTTTGTGTTTCTGTTGTTTCTGTCCGCTCTTCTGTTTCACATGTTGCGAACAATGAAAACTTCTTTGAAAAGTTGGGAGGATTATAACTTAAAGAACCTCAGAGAATGCTGCACGAAAAGCGCTGAGTGCTCCAACATAAAGACACTTTTGCTCAGACAGTCAGTGTTTGAAAATGACCAAATCTGCCCTGAAAATGTAGAAAAGAACACGTTGTGATGTTCTGAAAAAGATCATGGACATGTCTCAGAGGGTAATATAAATGTGGTGCTAGTTAAACCACAGTCATAACCTTACCCTAACCTTAATCAATAATAATAATTAATAACATTTTCAATTTAAGGGTTGCTTAGGGTGGATATGTGACAATTTTAAGAAAAATATAAGTTCTTTCTGCCTTGTGTAAGATCAATAGAACATGATGAAGTGTTTTTATCTTTAACAGCTACAGTTTGTAATGTTTGAAAAGAAAATGGTCAGCTTGTTCATGTACTTGATTGGCAACAGAAGTCTGTTGTCTTGCATAGTTAATATCATTATCTCACTTCCACTACTCTTTTTTCACTTGTGTGGTGCAAAGACAACACCACATGTTTAGTAAAAACTCAGCAATGAAACAAAGAATTTTCCAAATTTTTGGACTCTTTGAAAATGGTGTGAAAAGATTAGAAGGAATAATGTTCAAACAGACTTATTTTTAAAGCCTCGCCTCGATGCAACACTTTAAGTTAGGCACTTAAATCAACTGATCCTTTATTTAACAGGGCTGCTACTCTATGTTGGGAAATAATAAATCAACAATAAACAAATTTCTACTTTTTTCATTAAGAAGAAAAGACAATCATAAAAATATCAAACCTTGTTCTCAGTCATCACACCAGAAAAGAAAAGGAAAAAAAAAAGTCTATGTCATTTCTTTCTGTAGAAGGAGAGATACATGGCTTCATTGTGCTCTGTCCATTCAGTGAAAAATTCAGTCTCAGTATTCTCTCACTGTGTCCCTGACCTGCTGTCCCACCGCCATCAATCCTAATTCTAACATGTATTTGAATACAGTTCACTCAGAAATATTAGTTTGATTACTGCATTTTGTTAACTTTTCAGTGAGCACTTAATGGAATCCCCAAACATCCAGTGTGAGTAGAAATAGTGGATCTACAACCAGGGAAATGACACCATACTAAAGAAATGCCTTAGCAACCACACCAAACACCCTAGTCAACACATCCAAACATCATCCCAGCAGGACATAAAATTGCCTGTTTAGGAGTTGAAATGAATCATTATCAACATATGAATTAAAAGTTAAGATGAATTACATTAGTCGCCCTAACTATTAGATTATTTTGTTGTTGTTGTTTTTGTTTTGCACCAAACAAAATTACTTATGATGATCCTGTCTTCAGCTCACTTCAAACACCTGACTCATCTTTTAATTGACAGACGTTTTATTAATTAAATGGAGACATGAAAAGAACAATATATGACCATATTTACTGTGTGATATTTATTGAAATTCACTGCATTTGCAAAATGCATAAACCAATGTAAACAACAGTATTATAACTGCAGATGGAGCAGCATTGTGCTTTTCTATTTTCCGCCATTGGGATCATGGTTATGTTATATGAACCCACAGACATTCAATAATTGAGCCGGGATAGCCTAATATTTATGTTTGACATAACTTCAGACCGCATTAAAAAAAAAAAAGTCTGCCCTGTGGCATTTATTAGTTTCTGACTTTGGGAAAGTTGGACAAAAACAGTCAAATTCCCTAAAACTACTGTAGCTCTGAACTGTCTCTTTAACCAAATCTCTCATGTTGAGGCTATTCTGTGTGATCTCCTTTTGATAACTAATGTAGAATTTTCTCACTTCCATTCACTGAGTCTCCCCTGAAATTGTTTGGAGCCCCCACTGGGAAGGCCACTTTGAAAACCTCTGATCTAGTCTGAAATGAATTGAATGTCCTGGTAGACCTCTATATTATATAGTCTTTTTTCCCCCCCCTTGAAGCCTACAGCATTATAAGGAATCAAGTATTGCAACTTCCTGACTAAAGTTTCCTTCTTTGCTTTTCTCTTCTTCCTCTTTATCCCCTCTCTCTTTTAATTTCTTTCCTTGTTTTTCCCGACCGTCTTTTTTTTTTTCCTATTGTCTTGATAAATGTTACATCGAGCATAAATGTTTTAGTGCCACATGCAATTTTGATGGGGATGCCACCATTCTCGTGTCTCTTCAGGATACAGTATGTAGACCTAATTGTGCCGCGTGCAGTTACCCCTCCTCGGCTTTAATACAAAGGGATGAAGAGGAGGATTGAGAAAGAGAGAGAGGGAGAGGGGGAATATGTTAGAGGTCAGAGTCACTGCGTACACTTCCTGTAACTGCAGTAAAATTGCACTGTACTGTTTGACACATTTCTGCACGTTCATAAGTGTTTAAACGTTTCAAACACAACCTCAACATAAACAGATAATTCGCTGTAAACTTGCTCATCTGTGAAAGTGACTGCCTGTCCCTGAGCATCATCATTATTGCCTGGTTGATTAGTCAGTGATGCTTTAAATGTTTGTCATATAGGCCGAGAGCGAGTGCATGAGGCAGCTCTACAAGGTCTGAGTGGAAGACAATCCGTGAAAAACAAAATAAAATATGCATATGAAACTTTTGACAACAGTTGACTGTTTGACGTCCTCCCTGGATGAACCCAGAAAACAGCAACATCCATATCATCTGTCACCGGTTTCTCTTTTTGATACACACCTCCATTTTTATTTTTGTCTTGGCTTTTTTTTTTTTTTTTGACAGCACAACACAGACATTAACAGACAGTGTCAGTATATATCTAACACAGGATCTTGCTCAGTGGCTCCCACAATGCACTATGAATGAAAAACTAATTGAATTAATGTTTGTAGTAAACTGATTTTTATACAGAATAAAAGTAAAATAAATAAAATTGCATTTTAGTCTTATTTGGGGCAGGTTTTGTTTGCATTATGCACACACTAACTTCAAAACTGTCTCAACTTCCCAAACCTAAATCTATCCTCATCCAAATTCCAAATTAATCTCCAAAACTCAAACATGTTTAAGACCAAAAAAAAGTCAAACAATCTTCACATATTTCATCCTCCAGTATTCTATGTCCCTGCTATGGCATCTGCTCCTCACGAATGTTTAAACACACACCCTTTTTACACACACAAACACATGCGGGCATGCACACACAGGTGTCGCTTTCCAGTGCGATGAATCTGCAGATGCAGCCTCACCGCATTTGGCGTGCAGCGGCTGACGTCAGGAGGAGAGCGGAGTGAGAGGAGTTGAAATAGGGCAGAGCGAGGAGCGGAGCGCTGAGAGGAAAACCAGCCGGAGGAGCCGGAGGATGGCAAACCTCTGCTGAGAGAGTTGGGGACGCGCTTACCACGTCGCTTACTAACGCAGCTGCTACTGATACACCAGCCCGTAATTAATCTGAACCCTTTAAGCCCTGCCGAGC
Source organism: Protonibea diacanthus (assembly GCA_028641955.1). Classification (NCBI taxonomy): domain Eukaryota; kingdom Metazoa; phylum Chordata; class Actinopteri; family Sciaenidae; genus Protonibea; species Protonibea diacanthus. The sequence goes on from CM053990.1 coordinate 17,060,056, forward strand.
CAGGGGGGGAGAGAGAGAGAGAAAGAGAGAGAGCGAGAGAGAGCGAGAGCGAGAGCGAGAGAGAGGAGTGGAACTAAAAAGAGCGCAGTTTGGACGCGTCGCTGCGAGGAAATCTGTGGCTCGAATTTCCTTTCTTTCTGTTCTCTTGCCTCGGAATACCACAGGTAAGGTTAAAGCTGCATTTACTAGCGCGGAACAAAGAGCTCAAAGGTTGCTTAAATGCGTATTTGTTGTTTTCTTTACAAGTTTGGTTGTTTTGGGTGCATGACGCCGCTTTATCCGTCCTGTCGTATTTGCATTTGGGAGTGTGAGTGAATGGGGAAACTGTGAAGAGGATGGCAGTGGCGTGCTTTAATTTTAGTTTGTGAGTAGCTGAGGAGAAATGCATCAATAATAGAGAGAGAGGGGGAGAGAGAGAGAGAGAGAGAGAGAGAGAGAGAGCTCCAGAAAAAGATATATGTGAGGTGCAGCCTTATAGCGCAGGGCGATGTCAATGACAATCTGTGACAGTGTTTAACTACACTGCCTGCTTTGTCGCCTATTGTCTGGCGCAACACGGGTTGTTATTAATCATTCAATATGAGCAGATGCCAGCTTCTGGTAGCCTCATATAACCGTGCAGCGGCTCTACCTGCACGAAAACAACAGGGCAGTGTTTGATAAATGGCTTCAGTAGGGACTCCTCTGTCCGGATGCGCCAGGTTTGCTCAAGCAGCAGAGGGACAGAAATGATAACATAGTGAGACACGCACATCCCTCGCAGGGCTCTCTGGCGTGGATTCCCGGATTCCCACCGCCACCCCCTACCCACCACCACCACCACCACCACCACCCCCTTCTTCTCCTCACCAGGTCCTCCTGTCGTCAGCCAATTTATTTGGCCGGGAAGACTTCATCTTTTAACGACCGGTGTCTCATCAAGCACATAAACCCTTCGTCTACTCACCGGCATGCACAAAACTCTCAAAAAAAATTTTGGAGGAGGGAGGGAAGGGTGGTTCTAAACAAGACGAGATTTTCTTGTCTGATTGTGTTAAATGAGCTGCTTCAGCGCTCTCTCATGGGAAAATCCTATCAGTGTCACCAGAGAGCTGGCACAGCGGCAGCAAAGCCTCCGTGACGGCCAGCGGAGTGGGAAATGAGGATTGGTCGGCGCGCACGCTGCCGTTATATAGCGTATATTGCGCCGGAGCTCTCCATGGTGCTGAAAACGCTCCAGCCTCTCTTTGCTTTCCCCCCCTTTACTCCGCTCCCTGCTGCTTTCCCCCCCTTCGCGCTCCAGCCTCTTTCTGGGTTTGTTGGATTTCCTCTCTTACCTGGAACCCTGATATGGAACCAACATCCAGCAAAAAGAATTATGGCAATCCATCAATGTGCAATCTGTGAAAAACTGGTTGTAAATGCTAGCCCTTCAGCTTTCGTGCGGGCCAACAGCCTGTCCAACTCTCAACTCACGTAGTCTCACACATAAACACACACACACACACACACACACACACACACACACACACACACACACACACACACATATACATACAGCTGGTGCACATGCAAAGACCTGGATCAATATCTTGCCCTTGCTCCTGGATGAGAATATTAATGGCAGCGGTTCTCAGTTGGATCTTTTTGCTCTGGGGGCTCCAGGCAGAAGTCGTAATTTACAGTAACATACAACCTTTAGACAATAGCCCTATCATTCAGACACCAAATGTGACAAAATTTCTGGCTGCAAAAGAGAAATTTTGTGTTCTTTTGCTCTTTTAGACTCAACAGTTGGATGTATTGTGTTTTTCATAGCCGACTCAGTAAAGCTGCGAAAGAAAATTATAGCATTTAAAAAGGGCACGAGAACAGCCACAGTTAATCAACACTGAGTTTACTCCACTACAATTTAACTACGGTTAAACAAAGAATAAGAGCATTACATTAACACAGTACCAAAGTAGAAAATAGACTCATGGGTGCTCTGAAATCACAAATGAAATCACTTTTCCAGGCTTTTCTAAACGCCTCCTGCAGGAGCCACATCATGTCCTGAACCCTGTCAGAGCAGTTCTGCAGCCCACCCTCGGGTCACAGTCAAAGGGTTGAGAAATAATGATGTAGCCCAGAATAGTGACTCAGTTGAGCTTATTGCAGTTTGCAATCTGCTGTGTAACTTATTAGCTGTCTCGCAGAGAGCCATTACAGCGCGGTGTCCAGCAGATTATAGCTGCTTGTTGTGCTTCAGAGACAGCCTAATAGTGGGATGACTCACACACTTACAGATTGACACTGAAGACACACTAGCATATAGCACACTGGCGTACGCACGCACACACACACACACACACACATAAAAAATATTCACTGTAACATCCCAGTCATTAGAGCTGAATAAAGCTTCAGGAGTGCTCTCTCCCTACTAAGCGCTTAAACCCTGCAAAAGCCAGAACCAGCTTGAAGCAGTGCATGTGCGTTAATGCATGTGTGCAGTGTGTCATGCATATTAGTTAGATAAAGCAAATTTCAAGGACGGTAATAAAGGTCTAATCTTCTGTTGTGTAACCAGGCTGAGGAACCGTTCTCACATGCTTCTGCAGGTCTTGCATGTGTAGCAGTCTGTTTAACCCTGTCTCCAGACGGGATTTACACATATCAACATAATCATGTAATTGACTTTTTGAGTGGCTACATTCAGAATGTAAGCTATAGTCAGCTTTACCTCTGCAGTAAAATGTCATACAGTGTCAATACTGCTGTTTTGGAGTAGTTAAGTTGACAAAAGACTATTAGTATTTGAGTTTCTAGTAGTTTTTTTTGTTGGAGTGGCTTGCAGTATTCTTGCTTGTTGGACAGATGTAGTTTAACTAGAGTGCTTAAAATAACACATGCACATATAAAGTAACCATACATCCAGCCTTGGTTTGAAAGTAATTTAATAATATGATAAATGTGGTACTTTATCGACCACAGTAAAGAAATCTTTGCTCAGTTTCTAAAAAGCCAGAGGTCAGAGTCAGCGATAGAACAGCAGACAGGAGTTCAGTTTCTTGCTCCAGGACATTTCAGTGGAGTGAGTGCTTGCTGACACAAGAGGCTGAAAACAGGTTGTTCTGGTAAAAAGCACAGTCTCTCTACCCACTTGACTTCCCTGCTGCTCTCAGATGCTAAACACTAAAAAAGAGCGAAGCCTGAGCACTGGAGATAGATGCAGAAAAAAGATTCACTGTCGGTTTTCCTTCTATAATACAAAACAAGAGCAACCATCAGAGATACCCTGCATGTTATTCCTCTCTTGCTGCACTTCTCCTCTAGTGCTAGTTCAAATGAAAAATACTATTTTAAAGTTGTTTTGTATTTTGAAAGATTTTCTAAAGTTTCCAAAAGAAAAAAAAAAATCAGGTCCAGCAGGTGGATAAAAGACTAAAGTTGTGTTTTACAGTGTGATGATTTAGGTCTATTAGAGAGGAAATAGGCTGCAGGGCAGAATAAGATTTTGATGGTTCCTATACTACTGTTTCTGTACAAGCACTTTGTGGTAAGTAGTGGCTGGCAAAATAGTGTTTTGTGCCAGTTTTAGAGGAATCTGTTTGTGTTTTGCAAAAACGCGCAAGATGTCAAACTAAAAAGTGCTTGTTACTACAAATCTTTAATGCGAACAAGTATAGAGCAAGGATCACATAAATTATCATTACTCTGGCAGATATTTGGAGTTTCAGGTGGAGTATACACATGCAAATAGTTGTTTGTTTATGTTCTCTTTATACTATAAACAGTATATGACCCGTACCTTTTTAATGAATTGAAGGTAGGCGCTGCAGGCTCTAAACAATGGACACATAAAGAGCCCTGGATGACAATTCCATATAATGCTAGATAAAGTAGAATAAATTCAATTTTTCATATCAATTATGATACCCCACTCGTGAACAATTTAAATCCTTGAACTCATGGTGCCTGAAACCCCATACAGAGCTTGTCTAATCAGGAGCAGGATTTTTTTCCACACAACAAAGCTATCCCCCCGGGTAAACCAAACCCACTTCCATGCTTTCTGTTTTTGTTGTTGTTGTTGTTGTTGTTTTTTAACGCCTGGTGACTTTGATTTGTTTGGCTTTGCAAATTTTTCCAAACGCATAATGAGCCATACTCTGAGACAAAGGTAAAAATGCATTACAGATGGTGGGTCACACTCTCATGGGTTGGCTTCTTTGCCATACACTCACACTCCGATGGGGCTGACAAGATTAGTTTTAAATTGAACTGATGAAACTCTTTCTCATGGGTTTAGGGAGAGCACACTGACACTCACACACACTTATACCCAGAGAAATATAACATGATTAAAACAAGGCTTTGACAATGGGAAGCACTTAATATGAACAGCACAGAAACTAAGCCCAGCTACTAACTTGCACCATTAGATTTGCTATTCTCCTTATTTCAGAGACACATTACTGTGCCCGTTGGCTCACCTGATAGGTCCTCTGTACTCCCTGTAGAGTGCGCGGCCACAAAATGTGGGCAACACGGTTCACTTGAAATTCCGATCACTAATGTTGAACTTCTAGAAATGACCTTTACCGCTGCATCCCATATGAACACAGTGGCTGAGCTCGGAGCATCAGCACTGCAGCTCTGAGCAAATAGTGCTTGCTGCCTCCTCTGCTTGAATGGAGGAAAACTGACGAAAGAGTCAGCAGAGAGAGAGAAATGTGTAGAGAGGTTACAGAAAGGTCGCCTGGCATATCTGTTTTCTGCAGTGAATTTAGTCAGCCATCTGTCTGTCCCTTTTATGCAGCCATTCTTCACTCAGCTGCTTAAAACTGCCAACTGGTGGTTTCTTTTGCATAGAGGTGTTTTGTCATATCACATTTGAAAGGGTGGTGTGATTCAAAGTTGTCTTTAAATGCTACTTCACTGTATTCATTGTAATTGTAATCCACTGTTGTCTCACGGCTTTCAGCTTGTTTCTTGATCCGCAGGCTGGTTGCAACTTTAAAACTACAATTTTTCAGGTCCATAATTGGTCTAATAATGTTAATCCACTTAAAAATACAAAGGCAAAAATACACAGGATTCATCAGGATTGGCAGAAGATAGAGCTTTTATTATCTTTACAGACAACAAGAGCCCGGGTTCCCACGGGAAAAAAACCGAACTCACTAACTTTGGCTTCTCTTATATACTGTAAGTCTTACTCCAGTGTCCCCATGTCTGTCTACGTCTATGTCCAGTCTATCATTTCTCAACATCAGATAAGACCCAATTACTGAATTTGCTGACTCTGTTGTCTATCTTGCACCTGGGTGCCTGCTTCCAGAGTCCTACTGTCGGTCTATGTCTATGTCCAGTCTATGACTACGTAGCTACTGATAAGACCCAATTACTGAATCCACAGATGGTGCTTTGAAGTTACATTGTTTTGTTTGACTGGGGCTTTGTAGTTACATTGTTTTGTTTAAAGTCGCTCTTATGACTCTACAGCTACGGCATCATTGCGTTACAGAACCCTCCAATTATATTTTCTAAAAAGTTTGATATGTCTCACACTGTTACAAGTTACATGGTTATATATTTCACATTAAATCATACTAGAAATCAAGTGCTCACTACTTTACTAAACTTTGTGCTCACACACTCATATATGTAAAAAACAAACAAAAAACAAAAAAACATGTTTACTACATGGTGCATTCTATCTAGCATGCAGCATTCTGTGTGATTATATGTGCATCTTAGCTTTTCAAAAATCATATTACTTTAATCATACTTCACCTCAAAGAGGGGCTCTGCTTCAGTGATTAGACAATGATTAAAATGTTTCCAGTTATGAGCAAATGTTTTAGCGTTAGCATGACTATTAACATAATGATTAGCACAGTGCTTCAGAGTTTATGTTGTGTTATATATGTTTCTTTAAAGCTTAAAGCAGATCTCATTAAATCAAAGAAAACCCATTAAATCAGGGCAAACCATCTAGAAATCATGTTAAATCAGGGAAAACCAACTAACTTCTTAGAGTATTGCATATTACACACTCAGTAGATCTATCAGTGTGCACAAAATTTTACACTACACCACCTCAAGTGGAGAAAGTCTGTGGTTAAGCACCAGTCATGAGTGAATCAACTGTACTGAAAATGGATTGGAGAGGATGGAATAGCACTGAGAGGCAGTGACTTTAGGATAAAGGATAAACTATATTCCGCATTCAACATTCTGATCAGCTTGTGTATAAAAGCGGTTGAAAGGTTAAAATGCTTGTAAGTAGACCTTTGAATTGAGATTATTGTAATTTATCTAGTCTTTAACAGAGAACTACATGACTCTAATGAGTTTTCAATGTCAAAACAAACAGAACACAATATTATTATGATCATGTGACTGTTAGCGATCAATACCATGTTCATTTTTAAAAATAATGATATGAGTATTTGCTGTTGAAATAAATAAAACCTCTGTCTCTACATTACATTTTACCCACCTGCCACAGTGTTGGCTTTGGTGGGACACCGAAAAACTGAGTTTTGATTGAGCGAATGTTTTGAATGAATTGAGTTCTCAAAGCAGGATTTAAAAATTCACTTTCGGCTTACTTGTTTGACTTTACCCTTTGCAAACAGCTTTGCTGTCATTTTGAACTGCAGAACTGAACACATCTAAATTGATGTGAAGCTTTGGAGCTGTAGTAGGACAAATATAGTAGGCAACCACTGGGGCTGAGCACGAGGGCCTGTCAACAAATCAAACACAACAAAAAAAAACAAAAAAAAAACAAAACATGTATTATCTTTGAATCTGTAAAAGATAATTTGTTAGCTTTTGGAGGACAATTCGCATTTACATTCATAGTTTTCTTGTAGCCAGCATCCAGTAAGCATTTAGGACAAAGGACGAAGTAAACAATGGATTGATATGATTTCAGGGTGTGATATTATAGATGAATTCTTTGGCTTTTCACATGCATTGATTTCTGGCTGCTACGAATGCTATGAATGAGGCTTCAAACGGCACACTACTATTTACAGGTTCTAGTGATTCTTCAGTCACTGATGATTATGTATACAAAACCACATTTTCTCCTCAAAGTGCCTCTGAAGAGCCATTTATGCTTCAGAAGGTGTTTTTCTGTTCATTACCAATGCAGACCTCTTTCATGTTGTTTGCAACACTTTGCCTCTGCTCTATAATTAGCAAACACAGTCCCGTTAGCCAGACAGACCACCCTGTTATGTCACTGCAGATTCTTCTGATATCTATTTTGCTCTTGAATCCATGTCATACAGCCTGCGGGGGATTTCTGGATTTACCAGGTCAAGTTGTTTGTGTATCTTTCAGCCATACCTGACAAGCAGGATGTGGGCTTTAACACCCAAGGGCTGCTGATCTGGTCACGGAAACTTGTCAGAGAAAACAGCCACAAGTCAATATCTGTGTTTAGTAAGGAAGGTAAAGAGAGAGTGGACGAGAATACGACACAGAAAGAACGATCCTCTTATCCTTTCTCTCTCCAGCTTCGAGATGGGTCTTATTACCTAACAGCCTGAAGCTCTGTCTCTTCTACAGAGACGGAAAATGGCAAAAAGAGAGTGTCAGGCAATAATTAATTCTGAGGTAATGCAGAAGAAGCCAAGCTGATAAGAATCTCTGGTTTTGCTAAAGCACCACTTCCTACATTATGTTCTCTCCGAGGTCTCTGTGTCTTTTCTGGGAAGCTGACATATTATTTTTCACTATAAGGGTACATTTTAGCACAATCTGAAAAGGCACATGTGCACTTGTTTCTCTGCAAAACGAATACATTAACTTTTCTAACACTGCTGCCATATGTTTTTCTGTCACATGTTTTAATTGCTTTAATGGTGTCCTTCTTGTTGCTCACATTTTTTTCTTCTGCTTTGTGTTCCCTAGTTTTTTCTGCGTGTCCATCTGGCTTATGCTCTGTTCAATACTGTTCATGAAAAGACAAAAACTAGCAGTGAATAAATTGACTAATGAGTATTGTCTGTGAATCCAAAGCCTGATATAGCTTATTTCTCTCTGCCATAGACCTCCATTGTTTAAAAAAATAGCCATGCTGTCATTCTGAGTGACAGGATCCTTCATTATTATGAACATGTGCACTGTAGTTAATTTAGAGTCAGTCCCACACACATCATCCTGCTGTATGATTATATGTGACAATTAAACTTGAACTGAGACTTGAAAATTAGTGGCTGTAAATAGCCCCTAACAAATCTACTGTTTACTCCTGTTTGGAGGAAATGGTTGAGCGTTTTAAAAAAAATAAAAATAATTTAAAAAAATGTTTGTTTATGAACAGTTTGTTATTTGTCATCTTTCCATGAAATTTATTGAGAATAACACAACAACAACAACAACAACAACAACAACATTGCCAGCTACATCCTTTAGCTTGGGGAATCATTTACATTGAACACATCTTTCAAAATCTTGCTCAATGATTTTCATATCAGTAATGAAACAAATGGCTGCTTGGAACAATAGATAATATATAGGACTATACATGATTTATAGGCAGTGCTGCATTCATTTAATCTTGGCCGCCAAACAGGTTGAAAATCTGTTGAAAAAAACAATAACAAAAAAACATCTTGTACTATCAGCAAAATGTTTGCCTGTTTCAGACAAGACAGTCAATCTCCTCTTAGCTCTGTTTTTGTCTCCACCAACCTTTATAAAGTATGTCCACCAGCTAGTAGCTACTGTTAAAGTTTGTTGCCAGTAAAGTCAAACTATGTGCTTATTGCTAAAAAGTGACTGTGGGTACCTCAGTACAAGGGACATTTTTAATATTACACATTTGATCCATTGTTAATAAGAAAATATTGATCAGTGTGGCTTTAAGGTGCTGAAATGTGTCAAAAAAAACTGTTAGCGTCCTTTGATAGAATTCGATTAGATAAATAAAAGGAATGCCATGTTTAATAGTTGTTTCATGTATTTTGTCATTGGTGGTAGCTGCAAGGTCAACACCGTGGGCTTGTGATGGAGCCACCGAAGCTGTATGCCAGTTTTAGGAAGTGGACTGGAGGATGAAATAAACTGACTTTGTCAGACTGATAAAGGCTAAAATGTCTGGATATTTCCTTTCTTGTTCAAACTGCCAACACCCCTCATTAATTAGATCTGTTCTTCCTTAAATTAAAACATATTTAACTTTTTAGTCGTCTGGATCCTAGGCTAATAAAGTCTGTCATCTTTTGACTGGCGTGCTGTCAACCCCTTCTCTCCTTTCCAAGGGGGGCAGTGCTCATGAGCCTTTTACATTACAGTGAATGACAGTTCATAACCTTATCTTTCCAGGCTACTGTGCTGTATAAATCCTCCTCGGGAAACACCACTCCAGAGCGTCCTGAGATTTATCACATTTCTTGTCATAAAAAATAAATAAATAAAAGCAAAGGGAAAAAAAAAAAACTGAAAGGATGCGTATCCTGTTCACCTGGAGTGTCTGGAAGATAACTAGGGTTAGGATGTGTGATCCTGATGTATGGTTGACAGACAGATTGTCAACCCTGGTCTCTTCACTATCTTCCCCAACCACACAGGAACAAGAATGAAATATAGAAGAATGAGTCGATACTGCATCCAAATGACGTGAAAACATATTGGGCAAAGGCGATCCCCTCAGTGGCTCTATTTCATGCTACGTAGACATCTGCCTCAGGAAGGGGCTGTTTGAAACCTGAGTGCAGGCAGATAGGCCAGCAGATGCAGGATGATAACAGAGATTTTAGAGTTAGAGGCAGCATTCAGAGTAACAGCATGTAGAGAGGGTTGTTCCAAAATGGAGCATGCACCATTTGGGAAAAAAAAAGTGACACCTACTTTTAAAAAATTGATTGACAGCAGAAGATCTTGATGTTCTACTTTTGAAGGGTAGCCGGTTAACCGAGCTGCATAGCTCTTTCAAAAACAGCACTCGTCTCATTAACTGAGGAATGTTCTCTAAAATTTAAGAACACACAGATTTCAAGATTTGAATCCGTATGAAGCATGGTGGCGAAAATAGCTCAATACACTGCTTCATATGCAAAATACTTTACTTCGGGGCGGTGAACTACAAACCTTACAGTTACAGCATGTGGTGTTCAGAATTCACAGATGTTATTTTTTCTGTCCCTCCCACCCTCCTTTGTAATCTTTTTAAATACTCAGCAACTTGCAGGGAGGAAGCCTGCTGAGTGGGGACTGATTGTCGTACTGGAACTGCATGTGTCATTTGTAACTGTGACAGCAAACCTACCTGGAGCGCAGAGCTGGGACAGAGAGCAGGAAGGAGAGCTCTGCCTGATCGCTTGAATTTGTCTCATAGCTCAGCTAGAGGCCTTCCACTGCTGTCATTACAGAGGGAGACAGAAAGGCTGCAAGGCTGCATGCAGTTCATTTGCATGCCAGTTTTTAGTTGAAGACTTTTGACAAGAGCCCTCCTTTTAGTCAGACTAATTTAAGGTTAGAAAAAAAAAATAGGTTGATTGTCATTTGGAAACAGGAAATGTACAGTGGTCTGTGGTTTTGTTGACTCATCCATTTACCCTGACCTTGTCCCTACTGGGACATTGTCGCTCTATTGCACCCAATTCCCTAATTTGCTCCTGTCATAATTTCTATGAACACCAGTAAGCTCTTCAGTTGAATTTAAGCTGAAATTATTTGCTATCTAAAGATAGTGACTAAGTGGGGACCCCAGTGCCAGCAGAGTCTTTAAACACAAATATTTTTATGTAGAGGCAATCTGAATCACTCACAAGGGTTATTTGATGGGCCTGTTCTTTCTATGGGGCCCTTGGTTCACTGGCCCAAATGCAATCGCATTTGCACTGTATACTTGACTTTGCTGTAAGGCCAAATCCCATCTACATTCTTGTACTGTAATGATTGTGCTGGGAAGAGCCTTGCCCATAGATTAGGATCAGTGTGATCAATACTTGATGTGATCTACACGATAGAAAAAACAATGAAAATTGTAAAAGACAAAATGCTTGCCACAAAAGGGCCGAGAAACATTAGTCAACATCAGTGGTGTAGAACATACACTCTCTAGGATCCATACATGATATTGCAGACACATATCATTATTAGCCAAAGTCTGACAGTTTGTGTGTGTATATGTTTTTGTGGTTTTCACACTGAAAAAGAAAAAAGGGGTTCTGAGTACTGTACGTTTCTCAGAAATAGTAGCATAATCATGTAATTTTCATTTTGTACCGAAAGAAATACTAACCTTCCCTGAGGTTATAATTGGTTATAATGCAGTCCAAATTGGTATCTTGATGTCTGTTTTGCATGAGTGTAATCATAGTTTCTTGAAAGGAACCGTGAATTCAAGTTCACCAGCTTATGTGCTGATAATCAGAACCTCATTAAAAGCAATTTTTAAGACATTTTTCATATTGAGAAAATTGCTTAGTGCAGAAGTTTTGTAGATCAGATGACTGTGACAAATGTGGTCACATGAAGCTGTTCAAAATAAACTCAGACGTTTAGTTTTTTTTTTAATATTATTTGGTCAACCATATAATACAAGGTGACTTTGAGCTGTTAGGAACATTTGCATAAGTGCTGTATCTCTCTATTTTTAAGAGACACCAGATCTAATGTAAAGCGTGAGTCCTGATGGTGAAAAACTATATTTATCCAATTAAAACAGGATTTAAAAAGCCAACAATAAATCACTATGCATTTAGAAATACTGAAAGGATACGTATGATAATCATGATAAACCTTATTTTAAACGTTAAACTCTTCAAATGTTCTTATGCTGTTCATGTGATAGCTTTAACAATCCTGTATGGGCTTCAAAAGACCAGATCTTCTCACGTGTGTTTTCTCATGTGTCCATTTGTGCATTCACTATAAAATCTTTGCAGCCATTCAAAATTAAGAAATGGGTGAAAATTAATATTTTACCTCGACATAGAAAAAAGCAGCTTTTGGCTGAATGAAGCTGATGAGTCTCAGAGGCACATGCGATGTCGCCTTCCTCCAAATTGCCTTATTTTGAAATGTGACGGCTAGCAGATGGTGCTTTACTGTAGCTGAGCACTGCACATTTTCGGCATTTACCTGAATATTTCCTTCAGTTTTATAGTAGCAATGGAAAGAAAGATTCAGCATCACAAACAACCAATGTAACTCACAATTCGGTTCAGTAGTAGTAGTTTTTTGTCTGTTACTTCTGTTTTCATACAGTACTCACATGCCCTGTCATACAGTATGTCATGTACACTGAAATAGTTATTCATAGTTGATGCTGAAAGTTAAATGATTCCTCCCGAACATGACAGTGTAAGGAGGCTGAACAAGATACATTGTGCTGTGCAAAAATGCATTACTGAACTGTACAGGATGAGTATATATCTTTATATAATTAATTCTTGTATCTATTCTTTATATCTATTATTACAAGGCTTGTGAGTCAACTAAAACTGGCTGGTTCATTTTATAATTTAAAGCACCTTAAAACCAATTTCTCTGCAATCTATATGAATAAAATAAGTATGAAATTTCCTTCCTGAATGTAACAAATGTAAAAAGGAGACAGGCCAGCTGCAGGCAGCTCTACAGGGTGCTTCAGTTCCCTCACAATACTTCTGTGTCATGAAAATTGGAACTTCTGAAGAAAGAAAAAAAAGAGAGATATGGAGAGAAGGTAGCTGGGATGCGGGCAGATGGTATTTCACTTCCAGGGCATTGAGTGTGTTTATAATGCAAGTCCCTCACTGAATAAGTCTGATCTGAGCAAAGGGTGCACTGTTTTTAAAGATTCTGTCTCTTTAAGCTTTTTAATATGCTGGTCAAATAATAGCTTTCTCATAGACTTTCTCTCTCCTGATAAATTTCAAAATGGACCATTCATTCCACACCACCAGGGCTGTGTTTATGTGTGTGTGTTCATGTGTACTACATAAATGTGTAAAGCTGTGTGTGGGCCAATGCCAGGGGGCCAGGCAACACATTAAGACAGTGACTGGCAGATCTCATTTGGTGTTTAATTTCACAAGGGTAAGCTCTCATCAGTGAGGGCCCATTAGCCTCAGGCTAGCTAGCTGAATGATGCTGGTGGTTCCTTGTCAAGTGATGTTTACTCTGACAGGCCTTATGTGATTCTGTGCCTTTACTCAAATAATATAATTAGGTATGTTTCTGGGATACTTGAGTATTTCGGTTTTATTCTACGTTATGTCAGATGAAAATACTCTACTTTGTATACCACTACATTTATTGGACACCTCTATCTAGTTATTTTGCCTTTGACATATTTTTTTTTTTAGTCAGAAAAGTTCATTTTTGTCCAAAAGGAAATATGTGTAAAAAAAAAAAAATCATCTCAACTTAAAGGTCCAGCTCGGAGTTTTTTTTTATCCCAGCTTTCAGCAACATTTCATGATTTGACACCTTTGCAAGCTCCAGTTGCTAAAAGAGACTGTGAGATGATGTGAATACCTCAGATTAATTGGACCGTTTGAGTTGACATTATCGTCACACATAAAATGATGCATTGTTATACAGTAAAAAAAGATACAGTATAGCATTTAAAATCCTTCCTAATCACCTTGTATAAAGGTACTTGTGTTTTTCAGTAGTTAATGGAGATTCCAAACGTTGCTCTATCTTTCCTGTTGTGTAAAACTGCATAGACATGTTTACTAACATGCCTGCCATATCAATTTTATGATATGATAGTATGTTATGTAAGTTTGTACTGCTGTCTCCACATAGCCAAGAAAATCAATGAATGCGGCTGTAGTGTATGAGACCAGTGTATGAGATTTAGGGGTCTGTTAGAGCATAGAGCCGTGGGTCCTCTTCCACAGAGGCCCAGAAGGGACAAACTAAACACTGGCTCTAGATAAGGACTTTCAAGTTTTTAGCTTGTTTTGTGACCGTAGTTTCCCCTTCACACTAGGAAGAAGAGTGTAAGGCGAAGGGCAATCAGCTACAGTATTACACTGTTACTGTAGATGCTACTAAATCCCACACACTGGCCCTTTAATTTGTGTGTTGTTGCATTGTATTCCTACTTTTAGTTATGACAAGGATCTGGATATCACTGGTGGTTAGTATAAAAATGCTTGTTTTTGACTGTTCCTGCAGTGTAGAAATTATTTAATTAGTCAAGAGTCTTTTTTTTTTCAAATTTATTGCAGCTGAAATATGATGAAAACTAATGTAAACTAGATTTTGATAAAAATGTTTCAAAAATCGATATGTAAAGCAGAGAATAAAATTTCATCCAGCAAGACCAGGGCAGTACAGGTGTGAATCACAGGACCCTTGTAAAATTCAATATAGTAAAGAGCTGCTGCAGCCATTTAACACCATAAACACCTTCACTGTTTGACATGCATCATGTGTTTTTGTCCTCTTGTTTCACTTCAATTGCAAACTTTATGGCCCCCTAAGGGGAAATTTGTTTTCAGACTAGTTCTGCAGTAAAACACACAATTAAGTCACATAATAAAGTATAAAACCACAGTAAAAACAATAAACACATTACCTGAAAGTACAAGAACACAAATAACAAACTGCCCTGTCAACTGTACAACTATAAACACCCACATCATCTGATATGACCAGAGAAGAAGTCAGTGTGGTGAAGGAAAATAATAAATTTTCCTCCTTTCTGGAGGGCCATTGAAGGTTATTGTAGGCGACTAGCTTAGTTTCTTGAAGATGTTTCACCTTTCATCCAAGAGGCTTCTAATCTAATGGCTCTGGTCGCCATCTAGGCAGTCCTGGCTCTGTTGACTCCTAGTTAATCTAGAATTGGGTAAAGATGTGGATTGCTGGTGGACCTGAGGAGGACTGTATGATGCCTAGGTGTTTGAACGAGCCACCTGTAATGACACCCACCTGTCAATCAAAGCTATCATGCTGTTAATTGAGCAAAACCTTAAGCCTTAACATCAATTGAAAGGATGAGTTAAATAACCCTCAGTGCAGTTGTCATGAACGAGGAAATTAGCTGAACCTCGAATATATAGAGTGAACCTTTGAATATATGGACACATGAATTCAAGGATTCATTTCCTGAACAGCATGCCATATATACTGTATATATATATATATATATATATATAGGACACAGTAGGTTGTCCTATTATTACATTATTTCCCTCCTGTGAACATATTTTAATGTTCTTATTCCAGCTGAATAACTGTCTGATTCATCCACTTTAGCTTGGGTCTTTCAAATCAGCACGAATTAAACCACATTTTAACATTTAATTAATAAATTGCCTCCTAATAATTTTTATTTCTATAATTTACCAAAGGAACTAGCCATTATTTGATGACATTTTTTTCTAGGGGTTACTACTTCACAAGTTTTTTTATTGTCCAGTATTGCACACACATTTGGGATATTTAGTGTATTTTTTTTTTCCTGAAGGTTTGTGTATATGTGGTCGTGTCACAGCAGTGAAACTGATGCACTGACTTCCTATTTTAAGCCCCCGTGTCATACTCCACCATTTGCGACTTCAGAGAGTCGTCTCTTTGTTGACATCAAAAGATTTTCTGTGTCCTTCCGTAATACAGATAATTATTCCCATCAGTGTGGGCTTTGATGTTTACACAGCCATATTATGCGTATTCGGAGGATGTGTGCTCGTGTGGGCATGATGAGTGTATGTGAGTGTATGGTATTTGAATGATTTGCTCTCCTCTGTCTCACGGTCCCACTGAGCTTTTTTGCAACAAATCCTGTGCATTACAGTGGTTACAATAACATATAGTCCTTAACACATAATGAGTTTATGAGTTCAATGTGATTTGAGCTCATCTGTTTATCTTCTCTGTGGAGACTGAAGACATCACAAGATTTCTTTTTTTTCAAGTCATTAAAATGCTTTTCTATTCAAATGTAATTACAGGAAATTAAGGAGGAGATCACAAATAAGGTGTGAAGATTTATAGTTAAAATTACATAATAAAACACAACAACACAACTTGAAGGAGATTAAATCTCAGTTTTATAGTGCTAGATATCAGATCAGTAAACTGTTCCATTACCCTTATTCCAGATCAACATGAAGACTATAGAGATGCTTAAAACGTTTTATTTTATTTATTTATTTTTTTTTACTTTTCCACTCAGGTAGACAGTCATGCGCAGCCTGGGTGTTTGGGCTGTGGCTTTGGCCGCTCTGCTGGGAACCTCAGGGTGCTGGCTGGCTGAAGGACACAAGAGCGGCAGGCGAGGCAGCGTGGATACAGCCAGCATGTCATATACCTCCTCGCAGGAACAACACTCCATGGTAAATATCCTGTGCAATACCCGCACACACACACACACACACACACACACACACACACACACACACACACACACACACACTGTTCAGCTTCCAACACCTTCACTCTTTCAGGCTAAAAAAAGCGCTTATGGTTAGATAAATCAATCATATAAACCATAAATCATATCAGGATTGCAAAAAAGATTAAGTGAATAAAAACAGTGACAAAACACATTTGTTGCCAGGTTTAGCACAGTTTAACACCTGTGAAATAGTGCACTTGTGTCTCGATTATCTCCTATCTATCTATGTTTTTGTGACATAGGAGATGTCAGCATGTGCATTTGAGCCTATTGGTATGCTCATTTTAAAATTCCAAACCATAAAAGAACTGCTGCAAGTCCATAGGATCACTGTTAATTTGTATTTTTTCAAATACAGTACATGAGTCATAATATGGATGATCAGGCTGAAATTCACAGGACCTGTCCCCTCACCTTGTGTATGCATGTTTGATTTAAGTGAATGCTGTACCACATGTGTCCAAAGGAAGGCGCCAGACCACTCACAAAGTTTTATTTTTTTTTTTTTTGCTGACTGATTAAAATGTCTACAATGCTCTAAAGTCGCTGTATTTTAAATATCTGTCCATAAATACAGAGCAGCTAGAACCGTTTTTTTTTTCAAAGCTTGTGATTGGCTGATCGAATCGAACGTAGGCGGAAGGATACGTTTGGTTTGTTTGGTTCGCCATTGGCCGTATCTTCTGTCAATGCCTTGAAATACGTCGTTTGTAGGGCAACGTATGTGTCCAGAAGTATTAACTAGCTAGCATTTAACCTGCTTAAATTCTTATTTGAGACATTTTTATTCTGGTTAGAAGATACTTGAGTTGGATTTAATCATTCCCAGGAAAATTCGCTTATCAGTGGCCGTTTTCCAAGACAGGATAGCGGGTAAGTTGTAAATTACTCTACATCTGCCATGAAGTAAGACGGCTTTCCCACCTTGTAAATGTAACAGTAATTTTAACTAGCTGAATTTCTTATATTACTGAAATTACAAAACTTGGTTGTGTTTATTATTATTAGTCTGCACCTCTGCCTTTTCGAATATTCAAAAATAAAAATAAAAAACCTAGCTTGTTGAAGATAGTGTCCTTTAAAGTTGCAAGTTAATTAATCTTTTTGTAGTGTTAGAGAATAGACCTTTTTCGCAGCAGCCATTTTTACATGAAATAGGGTCAACGCAGGTGTTTCCAATGATACTAATTAAGGTTTCAGTTCCGTTTAGTGCAGCAGAGACTTTCCAGTGAACCAACATGCACCACAGCAGCACCCTGGCTCTGTTTGACCTCAGTGGAGGGAAACCTTAATTAGTATAATTGGTAACACCTGTGTTTACCCTACTAGTTCATGTCAAAATGGCTGCTGTGTAACATCCAGGTGAAAATCCGGCTAAGCCTGGGGTTAAAATGCTGTGATTAGACATTAAGTACATAAAGGGTCGTGTTAGTGAGCTAGACATTTCTTTAAATGCAAAATATAAATTTAAAACTGCTCAGTCAGTCAGTAAGTCAGCAGCTCTTGTGCAAGAGGCGAGGTTCTCCAAAATCACTAAATCATATGAAGGCGTTGTATGCAGATTAGAGGTCTTCGCAAGTTTTGGCCATAGACTGAATAAAACATGGATGTTGTAGCCATGAACATGGTTGCTGTGTCCTATAACATTTGAGCTGTAGCTTTTGTATTACCTGTGAGACAGTTAAGAGAGTAGGAGCACACAGTTGCCTAGTTACCTTGCAGTGTGATGCAGAAATCTTCACTTTATTTGTCACTTCCTCTCTGTCTCTGAGCTCACTTTTGAAGAAAATATGAAACTGACAGGAGGGGAAATGGGCAGACAGAGAGGATATGAGAGGTTAACAATTACTCTGTGAAAATCACAAGGCCATTGTTTGGTCATGCTAGCTGAAACAAACTCTTTATATGGAAGTCAATGCTCTCTACCTTGTCTCCAAATATAGTTTCTTTGGCCTGGTGCTACCTGTGGAGGTCAGTCATTGCCCCTTGCGATGGATTTAGTGACAAGTGAAAATGACAAAAGTGACGTTGGCCTTAACCTGTGTACTTCTGTGTTGAATGTGTGGATAAAATGTATGGCTTGCCATTGTCATGTACTACTATCGACTGCTGGTTGCAAGCCAGAGGGACAGTAGCTTTACTCTTCACCACAGACAACTCTTGACAGTGTTTGTTGTAGCTTATCCCTTTAGGAACAAAAGTTTATAAACTGCCAAACATTGCAGGTAATAGGTAATAGAGAGGGCTAGTTATCAAAATAAATTTGTAGATTTCTAGCGTTAGTCATGCACCATGTGAAAATACTTATTGAAACTTGTCTGATTCAGTTTATGTTCTATTTACTTTTGGGAATCTGCTTTGTAAGGTTATGGTTAAGACAATGAACCCTGTAATGAAAGTGAAAGTTGAATAGCTCAGTAGACCAATACCAGATGAAAGTAAAGATAAAAATAACAAATATTAAGACAGACCAATATCTTTCACTTAAATGTCAGCCAACAGATTTCAGACAAATGAAAAACATTCACGTTTATTCATTTACTTAAATGAGTTAGTACATGAACAATTTGTGCCCCACTTGCAACATATTTAAAGAATGAATCAGTGAAATGTTGGTAGGTCAGAAGAAAACATCGGTGCAAGGTGTGGCCTTGTGACTACTGGTAGTCAGAGCTATCAAACTCTAAGCCGTCAGAGATGAGCTCTTAGAGTCTCCACTGGAAAAGCAGCTAGCTGTGTGTGTGGGAACCTGTGTAATATTGGCAGAGTGGTGTGTATAGGGAGTGCCAGTTCATAGTTCTAGCCAAGGGCTATGCTAACTGCTAATGTTTATAGTCAGTTCATAGTTCCTGACTATGTGTGGTGTGGAACAGCCATTTTTATACATGCAACTCTTGGAGAAATTATATCGTTTCTACTCTGTGTGACAAGTAATTGGTAGCTGTTTAGTACTTTGTTGGTCCCCCCTTCTTTGTTATGTTGCTGAACAAGATGGGTACTAACTAAATTGAAGTGTAATGGTGGATGAAAGCACACAGAGATGTGTATGCTGTAACATTGTACATCTGGCTCTCCTCTGTACAATTTGGTCTTGAGTTTATTTTATTAACGGTTACAACTAACAGCTAACACTGAATGGACTTGTTTTTAATCTGAGCTTTTGTTTGTTCATCCATTTACAGTTTTGCGATAATTGCTTAAACATTGATGTTTTTGAATGAGCTTGCCTGGTTGCATTTATCATGATGGCACACAAGAGATTAACAGGCTAAAGAGAGGGGAAAACAAGTAGAAAAGGGGCTTTGCCAGAAGAATGATTTTGATGCATCCCTTTAACAATTGTTCTTTGCATAACAGAATAAAGCACTAACAGGTTGTCAAAAAGACGCACAGACAGACAGACACATAACACACATCCCTGCGGTCGTCCTAATTCTTTGTGAAATGAAGCATGTACACCCCCTGGTCTGTTCTAAGCCTGACTCACTTTGGGCATTGCCAAGTTGGCAGCCAGCTGTGGAATGTAATTTTGCCCTGGTGATTCTGTCCTTTGAAATCCCTTGACACAAAAAAAAGAGTTACAGGCATTCCCCCTCCGTCTATCAGGCCAGAATTGGAACTTAAAAAGCTGTCAATTGGCACAAGAATTTAATGTCGACCCTGCGGTGAAATCATACGGCTCTGTGAATTCAAATGATTATGCAGGATGCATTCTCAAAGCCTATGGGAATGAATAAGTGGTGCCAGATTTTCTTTTATTCTATGACTAAAATCCTCCCCAAACAATACAAAACATGTAAACAGAGGAACAATGGAGTCTCTTACGGGCGTTACAGAAAAAAGAATGAGCAATAAAGCAAATAGTCAGTGAAAGCTTTTGACTTTTTTTCAACTTCCTGGGGACCCTGTTGGATACCTATAGAGCAACTGAGATGCCTGTATGAATATTTAAAATCAAACAAAGGACAGGAATGCATTGTGCTTCATTGATGCATGAAATAAGGTAGAACTCAATCCATCGTAATTCAATTCATTGTGCTAAAGATGCTCATTATACACAGAACAATAAATAACAAGCAGCAGATATAAAATGTTGATAAAATATGTATCTGGCACAACAAAACAACAGTGGCCTACTGACTTTAGTGTGCTTTTGTTTTCACAAACAACTTTTTTCCAATACTGGAGGTCCTATAAAGCTGATAACCTTCAATTATTGATATGGTATGAACAGTCTAAGTGATAGAATGCACTCCTGAAATCATGATGTGAATATGAAGATTGTTTTACTAGCAAACAGAGCTTGACCAATTTATCAATTTGGCTTTTTACATCCTGCACAGCCTCCAACAGTTACGTGTGGATGTACAGTACTGTAGCGATCAGCACCTTTAAGAACATGTGGTAGTTGGGTGGACCCATGAAGGCCTCTGCTGTGAACCACAAAAACACTCACAGCAGTGTTACAGGGTGATACTTGTTTACCTCACAAAATGTTCGCAGAGTACAGACACCGACTGCAGAGCACACAAACCCAACAACAGCCAAGTTTAATGCTGGTCTGTCATCAAGTTACTCATGGAATTAATGTTAATTAATGACAGCTGATATGACCTGCTGCCTGCGATGTTTGTCAGCGCAGGCTAAAATTAGAAGCTGCTAGCTGAATGTTTTTGTGCACTGTTTCTTGCTAATGAGAACGAGAGAGGAGGGAGAACAGATTTTATAAAATTAATTTGTGTGAGAGCTCTGAGGGATCTAGGTATCAGAACTCAGAGTCACTTGCACCAGTACACCCAAATAAATGTTTGCATTTGCACTTGTCATAGCAGGAAAAGCTGTTATAACTAATAACATTAACAATGGCTTCACCCATTTAAGTAGCCCAGCAAGTCAAGCATGTGTATTATCAGGGAACTCCTAAATGAAATGACATTATTTATACCTGTGCCTTTCCTGGTATGATAAGTCCTAATTTTCCTGTTGAAAAAGGTCTTTTACCTGCTGCCAATGGGAAGATGCCATAAAAACACATTTGTCAGAATCCTGTCTACACAAGGCTGTAATGTTGAACAATAATACGATAATGGATAAAGGTCAAGATAAGAGAAGCATAATAACTCAATGCAATAACAGATGGAGCTTTGTTTGACATTGTTTGGAAGTGTTTTGATCTAAAGTATACAAGAAATCAGTACGTCCCTGTATCAGGATGTGCTTTCATACCATATGCACAATGTATGCATGGCAATGTTTTGCTTTGTGATGGTGCAGGTGTAGCTGGGATGATGTACTGTGTCGGCAGTTGGTCCTGAATTCTTGTGTTGGTAGTGAAAAGTATTGCAGCATAGTGACAGCCAACACTGATAAGCATATAGGGTCTTTATCTACTGCCTGTTTCAGTTAGGTCGTCATTTGGTTTGGGAGTAGCCTTCATGAGGAATGAAAAGAGTGGAGTTTTTAAATGATTTTGCAGTAACTACAGAGAAAGGGCATATTGTGCTATAGAGTAGTTATGCATCAGATGAATAAGGAATAACTGCAGGAACAATGAAATTGAAAGATTGAAAATAGCCACCTCTACATGTGGGCACGTTATTCTCATGTGTTTTAATTTTCAGTCGTAGGGCCCCCAACTACATTTACATTTGATTATGACTTGTACGCCTAAAGCTTTAGTTTTATTTCGTTGCATCCCAGAGGGTTAGTTCACCATTTTTCAGGCTGTGTCCTGAGAATTTGCAAATCAAAGCTGAAGAAGCCCTTTCAGGCAGACAGAACATGTGGAATGATTACTATTACATGAAACAATAATACTCCTCTCTACTATAATTATAATGGGATACTGTTTGTGCTCAGCCCAACCATCTGCAAATTTTTCAGAACCTGTTTTCTTATACTGAGATACCTAATATTTGATAAATGCAGTAGTCAGGGCCAGGAAGGACACTGAAAGTACAGTAATGTTTGTTAAATTAGTCATTTGTATTGTAGCTGGTGAAGCAGTATGTTGTGAGATACTTTGCGTATGATCTTGAGCTGTTTTTTTTATTTTTTTTCCCCCAAAAAGTTCTGTATCCATAAATCAGACACATAAAACAGGGCAGTGCACAGGTGCAATGTGGGTGTTCTGAACTAAATCTTGCAGTACATAAAATCTGACACTTAAAATCCAACTTGTATAGTAAAGCTATAGAATTTTAATGTAAAAATAGTTGACAATCTTAATAGTGGCTTTATTTGATCTAGTTTTTTCTTCCTACGGAAATGTAAGGGGAGAATTCAGAGAGGACAGACTTGAGTAGACATACTGTATTATTTGGGAAGAAGGGTGAAAATGGACCACCGCTTTGGCGGAAACATAAAGATGAGTGGGACACAGATGAATGAAGGTGATGTCCTAACCAAACAGTAAGAAAGCACACAATGACACAACCACCCCAGATGTCCAGATTTTTTTTTTTCTTTTGGGGGGGGGGGGGTTATTTCACCTTTATTTGACAGTGCAGTTGAATGAAGACAGAAAGGGGGGCAGGAAAAGCCTGCAGGTTGGAATCAAACTGGGCTGCTGTGATAGAGATTTTAGCCTTAGACCTTTTTTCAACTAAAAGGTCTCTCTGTGCCAGAAAGCAGTCACTCTTGGTAGAATCTGGTTTTGTCTTCTTCTCTGAGGTTCACAAAAAGTCAACAACTACTGATTTGTCTGGCACAGTTATTTTAATAATCAAAAAAAGGCATAGCTTTTGGAAATAATGAACCATGTCTTTGATGTAGATGTGAATAGTCTCTTTGACCATTAAAATGTCATTATTAGGCTACCTGACAACTAAACTGTCTCCATGGCAACTCAGAAAACTCCAGCTTTTTAAGTGAGAATGCACACACAGCAAAGTGAATCACTATTGTTTTAGTCAATAATGAGATCATGATTATTTAACATGATTATTCACTGACTTTGAAATCATCATGCATATTAGTTGAAATAATATTCAGTTGAAATATTATTCAACTAAAATTAAAAATTAAATGTAGTGCACATATGGGCTAAGTTTTATCTGTGTGATACATCTGAGTTTTCTCTACTGTAACTCAGTGCTGACCGTGCTTGACAACCAGTGAGAGACTGTCAGCTTTGACCTCATTTTGCGCACACAGTCTTGAGGTTTTGGGACTGCCACAGTGTATAACAACCATTCCTGCCCGCTCTACCAACATAACTTCACTGTGGGTGTACGTCTACTTGATGTGGGCACCCCATACACATATGATATTTTTAGTGTTGGTTGAGAGACACAGAGAGTGAAATGGGAGGGGGAGTGGTGGTAGCGAGGAAGCCGTGAATCAGAG
This sequence comes from Protonibea diacanthus, assembly GCA_028641955.1. Lineage (NCBI taxonomy): Eukaryota > Metazoa > Chordata > Actinopteri > Sciaenidae > Protonibea > Protonibea diacanthus. The sequence goes on from CM053990.1 coordinate 17,083,736, forward strand.
AAATTAAGATTGTTTTCAGAGTGCTCACACATGCACACCCCAGCACAACCCTGCGCTAATCTCATAGCCAACATAGCCAAAATCTCTCTTTAGGGCATCTTGGCTCAACTGATCTAAATATGCCACAATGAGTTTGGTAAGGATGGACAAAAGCACACCGCTGTAATGGAAAGGGGGGACTGCAGCAGAAGAATCGTTTTATCTCTATCTATCTTTTCTTTGGGAACTAAAATTGTAATTAAGAATAAAATTGTATTAATTGCCAACCCTAGTGCAGAACACCATATCCCAGTTCTTCTGCTGTATGCCATGCCTAATTCACGAAACATTATCATCTACAGTTTTTGCTCCATCAGAGTGGAGTCTCAGGAGTCTTCTGGCTCTGGAGAGCAAATGAGGATACCAACAATCTCAGACACCAGTCTAATGGATACATAATTGCCAAAAAGGTTTGATAAGAGTTATGTGACATGGTGTTAATTTTAGAAGACCTGATAGGCACAAGAAGTGACTAGAAGAAGAAGTGGTAGACCTTTCAAGCACTTTTTTGTTAAATTAAATTTTGTTGTCTTGCAGCTACTGATAATTTGATAAATCATATTATAAATGAATAAATGATAAAATAATAAATTCAATTTAAAAAAATAAAACATATATAAAACATGTTAATGTAGTAACATCCTGAGATTGTTCTACTTTCATTTTGCACTGTAAATAGTTCCATCAAGAATTATGAAAAGAACACTGATTGTTGTAACAATTGAGTATTTAAATTGTGTAATCAAATAGTGATTGAATGATTGATTACATTATTGTGGACTCAAATACAGCATCAGGTTTTATAAAAAGAATTTCCTGCCTTTATCAGACACGGATGCACAATAATAACTTAGTGAAGCTGTTGTTTATGACTTTGTCTTCAGATGCGGAGGGCAAATCTGAGTAAATGAAAATGTTTAGAAGACAGACCATGCCAATGACTCCAGAAATATGAATCCACTCAAGCTAATGATGTAGGGGGAAAAAGATGGAATTTGTTCAACTTTAATTCTGTTTTAGGATTCACAGATTTTTTTCTTTAAGTCACTTATTTCATTTAGTTAATTAATTAGCTTGTTGGTGCTTACTCTGAGGTAAGAAAGGTCCCTTCTTTCCAAGCAATTGACATGAAGGAGTAACTATTGAATGTAGAAAGATGAATTCTTGTGAAAACACAGATACAGTTAGATTCATCTTTCTATCCCTGGTCCTGATCTGGGATACTGCTCTGTCCTATCAGGCAGTATATTAAAAAGGTCAAGGTATCAATATGCTCCACATATCTTACAATGACTAAAGCGCTGCTTAATAAACATATTGAAGCTGCAGTGTTACTTGAATGAAAAGTGCCTTCACAGTATCACATGTAAGTGTGTGAGGAAAAGTATTCAAGCAGCCTTTGTAAAAGACACAGCTTGGCTTGAATTACCCTGCTGTTCAAATCGCATTCCTACAAAATGTCAGTCTGTGTGGCAGCAATGTCAGATCCTTGTTTAGTGTGGGTGTTTAAATGGCATCCAAGATGGAGGCATGTAGCTCTCAGAGATTTGTTTGTACTAGTTTTTTGAGAGGCTATAACAATCTTGTTGAGTTTGAACACTTAAACTCTGTTGCTACCATAAGACCCACTAAAACTTGAAACAGCCATGACATTTGGAGGGTGTTTTTATTTCAGTTTAACTCACAGTACTATGATTGCATCTTCAATATGTGAAGCTATAGTAGAGGTACACCTATATACATCTATATTATATATTATACCCACAGTAACTACTGCTGCATGATTAGCAGATACACACCTACCCTTGACTTCAACTTGTTAAAAGGCAGTAAAACAAACTTATGTAAATTATGTAAATAAATTATGATTTTACACCACACCATCTTGTATTCATGTGCTAGGTGACCGTGGGTTATGTGCAGGAATATGCTATCTTGCATCATCTGTCACATGCTGCCCCTAACCCCTCAATGCATATGACTTGCTTCTTGAAGACTGAAGTAGTTAAAACCCATTTAACCATCTGGATATGTTGTAATACCTTTTATGTTTAATGCCAATTGGTAGCATTTCTGAGTAGCCTAAACTGTCCTGAAAACAACAATATTACCTGAGACATGCAGTTATGTGTGGAAATTTAAAGCTGTAGGCTTGAGGATCTCCTGTCTTACCCTGTGCATAGCTCTTAGCATCCCTACTGGTCTCATAATCTTATCACATAATCCTAACTGCACTTGGCAGCCAGGTTTTATATAAAAATACAACTCTCTAATCATCTATCACAAGAGGAATTATGGTGGAGAAAAGCATCAGATTTCTCTCTCATTGACACTCAGTGAGTTTAGCCTATTTACTCAAATGAAATTCTGGTGGTAGTTATTTACATTTCTCCACCCACTGAAGGTGAAACTGGAAGTGTTGCATTGCAAGAGGAAAAATACAAACTGCCCCCCAATTAACTGTTAATCTACTTTACTTTAATACTCCAGTTATTACTAAAGTATTTTTTCACACCATATAAAATATCCTACAATGAAGGCATAAATGTATAAAGGAAAGTGACAAAAAGAACCCTGGAGAGTCGTGGTAAAGAGAGGGCTGTATTTTTAGAAAGAGGCACATAGCCTTTCTTTCACCTCTATGCTTGGTTTGATTCCCTAATCAATTGATCAAACAGCGGCGCTCGAGATGATGGAAGGCGGTGCTGATGAGCACACTCAATTTTATCCTGCCATCATGAGGAAGCACGTCTGCAATTAAGATGGACAGATGGTAGAAAGAGAGAGGGATAAAGATGTAGAGACGAAGAAGGAGGCAATGACAGTAGGCACTAAAACTGCTGCGTTTTTCGTGAGACTCTCGGTCTCCCGGGAAGCCAAGAGGGCCTTGCAGACACACACATGTTTTATCACTGAGCCTCATTACCGCTGACATCTACACTGAGGGACAACAATGCAAAATGTCAGAACACTTCAATTTCTGCCACATATTGGCTTCTTCAGAAGCAGCGTTGCATTGGAAGACCCGCTTCTGTTCTATTTTTAAACGGCCTGTCGATCCTTTGTTTTGCCAGTACGTTAAATTGTACCTCAGGTTTAGATAAATGTATGCAGCGTGACGTTCCTGGTGCTGTAACTAGCACAGGTGATCAGTAGCTAACAAGCACACAATGCACATCAAAATACTTTTGGTCTAACCATTTGGTCCAAACATTCAAAGCTTTTACTCTCACATTGATTATTAATTCATAATACAAGACAAGGCTTGACGGTTGCCAGGTTGTCATTGGCAACCGTCAAGCCTTGTCTTGTATTATGAATTAATAATGAATGTAATAATAATGATTTTTTTTCTTTTTGTGGAAATTGGCCACCAATTCTTGGTCTTTTGGGTGACAACTGTAGTTGCCTGTCTGTCTATTTCTGTCTCCTTTTGGTTTGTTTAGAAAAAGGCAATGTGTGAATATGATCCAGACTAACTAAAACTAAAACGCAGCATTTTCCCCCCTTGTTTCACACCAAATGAACTGAACTACAGGTGTAAAAGCACCCTTTGTCGAACTTTCCATCCCACAGTCACACAAATTGTGCTTGTGTACACACTAGCAAGTGCATGTTCAGGTTTAGTGTTGTCTTCTTCCAGTTCCAACCGAAACATGAATATTTTTACTAATACAACAGATTTATTTTGGGGTGCACATTTGCTGTTTACTCTCCCTGTTTACAGATCGCTTCACCAAAATCACAGTTCTCCAAGCATGTAAGAAAGGGACTCCAAATCTTATGAAATTTGGCTGATTTCTTCTTCATTTTGTATGCTAATTTTATTTTCAGGTTCATTAGTAGTTTGACTTTTGAAATTGTGGTAAAATCTGCTATCGTAACAATTGGTCTGACTGAGATCAACCTTTTCAAGCAGTCTAGGTCCAGTTGTTTGGTATGCACCAGGGTTCAATTAGGAGCCTTCACAGCAGGAATTGAGAGTAGCTTTGAACCCTAGATAACCTAAAACCCAGACTACAAAGAATGTTTTTGCTTGCTTTAATTGAGCAAGTATATTTTCTAATTTTGCAACCAAAAGCTGATGCCTGGTTGCCAACCTGTTAATTTTAAAATGTAAAAATGTTCATTTTGAGCCCTGCAAAACATATGGCTTTTATTACCTACATTTCTTTTTAAAGCTCTATTCACTTTTTTATCCACACTCCTGTTGACTGCCACATAACGATTTTGTGAAATACCTTAGTATTCAGATGGGCCAAGAATATTGTCTCACATTTTCTTATCTGCCCCCGTCACTGCTCAGTGATGCTGCAGGACAGCTTTTCTCTTCTGATATCCTCAACACTTGTACGTGTATGTCCCTTGTAAAACTATTGCCTGTCTTTATCATCCCTCAGCTTTGCAATATCATTTTCAGCCTGGAAATTCCATATTGCTGCATCTCTAAACGATAATGGAATTACAACTAATTAATAACAGACCCTACAGTACATGCTAACACTTTAAACCTAAACTATGATTGAAAATGACATTTATTCTGATACATCTGAAACTACATGACAATGTCATACTCATACTTGCGGCAGACAAGTGAATCACAGCTTGTATTCAGAGGTGTTTGTACAATATGGTGACACATGCCTTTTTGCAGCCTGCTGGCAAGTGTATTTCCAATTAGGGTGAATTAACTGATTCTGGGATTCACCTTTTACAAGTCTCCTGTTTCTCTGCTGTCATCCACCATATATTCTCTCTCACCCCCTTTTGTCTGCTTTTCTTTGTCATTCTCTTTCCATCTGTTCACCTTTCTGTTTTCTGTCATTGTCTTTCTCTGAACCCAGAAAAGAGGAAGACGCAAAGTAACGAATGGTGCATGAAAAGCTGCACAAAGGGCTGTTTTTGTCTCACTCCTCCAAGCCTGTAATAACCACTTTTGTGTGTGCTCTCTGTTTGCAGGAGAAGGGGAAAGCAGACGGGAACATCGATCAATGTGAGTACACTTACTGTGTTCAAACCAAACAGCATTTTTCAAAATATGCCATGTTGTGCTTCATGACAAAATCTTTTTTTTTTCTGCTGTTTGCTGTTATTCTGGAATACACTTTGGTTTTCTGATTGCTGGAAAATACTGCTGGAAAGTAATTCTAGTAAGTCTAAATGGCTACCGTAAGTTGAACCATGCAGCCCTTTTATGAAGAAGACCTGTGATGATGATATGACTCTGAATCTTGACTGCATCACATTATTGCTCTGCTGTTAGAGTTTTCAGATTTTGATTTTGAAATCATTTCATTTGTCAGTTCTTGCCAAGATATAATCTACCAGCCAGTTGTGGGACTGGCAGACATCAGTTTATTTATTCAGCTGCGTTGACACCATCTGAGAGAAAATAGTTATTTTTATTAGTAGTGTGAAAAACAGCTCCACCATGTCCTGCCCTTCTCCCCCAACCCAACAGACAAAAAGTGGAAGCGTCTGAAATCACTCATGTCAAGTGACAACCCTGCTATAAGTTGAAAAATATATCTATCAGGTGAGAAATTATTCAGCTGTCAACCACCTCCAGTCCACTGTCAGAAATGATAAAGTAATGTTTGTCTGGCTTGGGCCTCAAGTGCTGTTTTACAGTGCATTGTTAGTGTGGCACGGTATACCGAAACTTTGGTACCTTCTTCAATACTTTTTTGTTTAAAACAGTTCGGTATTAGAATTTCCCAATGTTCAGTAGTTGTTGTAGATCAATAATGGTGTGTACACACACAGATGATGAATCGGAATTTTAGTTCAGTATTGAATGCAATCTTTCACACCAGTCCTGAAATAATTGTTGTCAAACTAATTGTTTTACATAGAACATTTGCAATGCTTGATTTATATCCTACGTTTTTCACTCCTGGTGGCTCATAATGCAATTCAGTTGTCTTAAATTTAAGGTTTGAGAGGCTGGTTGAGTTGTTGTGAAAGGTGTTACGTAACTGTAGCATAGGATTAACATTTTTTTTTACTCCATGTTGTATATGGCCTAAGCATCACATAAGTTTTTCTTGGCTCGCCGTTTGTGTATTTTGTTTGTGTATTTTGCCGCACTGTAGTGCATGACAGGGAGATTGAGCAGTTTGTGTGTAACACAACTGTGTATTGTACCATCAATCTTTCCAGGGCTGACTACTTCCTGTCTGACAAGTGACTTCCTCTGTAAGCATTAGGCCCATTATAATGTGTTGTCTTCATCTCCACAGTAAAGCACCATTCCTCTGCTTGCAGTGCAGATCTCTCTGAGCTCGCTTCTATTCAACCTAAACATGACCCAGAGGATTTCTTTTGTTATTATGTTGTTGTTTTGCATCTAGTGCAGTATGTGTTTTTACATTTTACCTCTGGATGTCTGTTAGTTTATTCTTTTAACAATGTATTACGTAGAGAAATGTAGCTTTCTAAGTGATAATTGCTTTTCTGGCAATGTGTAATTTCTTCACCTGCTTCTTACAATTCTGCTGCAGTAACACGCATCCTGGCGGGGAAACACATTGTGAGGTGTTTCTGTGACAGGTGTTTGCATTGCACTCTACCTGTCCTCATAGATATTGATGCTAACACATGTACATTTAGAAAAAAATGGAGGGAAACAGAAAGGTACCTCTACACCAGGAGCAAAATGCAAAAAAACAAAAAACAAAACACACATGCAAGCATTTTGCAGTAGCTCAGTGAATGTTCAGCCACTTTTGTTGCACAGTAGCATACTGTATAAACATGTGTTGGCAGAAAATTCAGTATGCAGTCACAGGAAGTTGATGGGACCGCCAAAAGAGGAAAACACTGGAGTGAAGGTCATGGATTTACATAGACTGTGCGCATGTAATTTTAATATTTGTCTCCAGAGCTTAAGGTCTAAGTGACAAAGTAATTTTGTTTTGGATTTATGTACAGTTGAAGTGCTCCCTGGTCGACTGAGGTCTTTTTGTGCCAGTGTAAGTTTTCTCCTGTGTTGTGAGGATTTGTCTGTATGTGCACACCACTCTTTAAAACCATCAACAACCTTCATCTACTGATGACTGTTAAACAATAATAACCAGTTGTGGGGTACAACTAATTATTATTGTAGAGCCCTTTGGTTGCTTTCAAGCGGGAAGAGGTCTGACACGATCAGTATTTTTCCAAACATCACACTCGGTAGTCAAACCAGCAACTTCCCCAATTTTTTTCTCTGTTTGGACACTTCATGCCCTGCTCACTGATGTGAGTTCTCACAGCATCATTACAATGGACAGTTTGATAACAGGCTGACAGTTGGCTGAGAGTCTTCACAACAGCAGTGTGTTATAGAAAGGTAACCTATGCTTTTTGCCTCTGTGTCAAATGTATTTAACAAGATATACCGAGTTATATAACTTAACAGGAGAACTTGTGAAGCCTGGCTATGTGTGCTGTGAGGCTAGTCGACTCGTCTACATTCTTTTTCATTCCTTTCTGTTTAATTGACTATAAAATAGACACCAGGAACATTCTTAATATCTACGCATGTGCAGTATTTGTTGTGCCTATCTGTGCTATAATTTATTCTCTGCATGCCATGTGTGAACGTATCTTTTTTTTGTCTGGATAACGGCATCAGTACCAAGATAAGGTGTATTGCTTAGTGATGCTGACAGGATTTACTATTATTGACAAAATAAATTCCCAGCTGAGGAATCTGGAACATGCTTTGCTATATCAGACTAACATCTGGCATTTAATAGCTTCAGTCTGAGGTCCCTCTTGCCACATAACCTGATCAGGTTTTACCAACTAGCAGTTATCTGTTATGATGTCCTCAGACTGGGGTAGAGGAGGTTGCCACATTTACTAGGATTTCACAGGTTTTTGGAATCTTTTCATGGCGATTTGATATTTTTAATCTTGATGATTTTGTAAGGTGCTGATGCTCTCTTTTTTTTTTTTTTCTAGTACATATGATTTGAAGTAGCATATCTTCACTGTTTACGGGAGCAAGTTCACTGGTCAAAGACATTGGAAAGTATTAAGTCTATATGACTGTTGGCACCTACAGTGAGAAAGGTGTGTGTGTGTATATATATATATATACCAGAGATACTGTAAAAGTCATGGAGTGGTTAGTGAAGGAAAGGTGAAAGTCTCCACCAGCGGACAGTAATATATCTGCGCTGTCATTTGAGGACAGCCACTTTAATATCGTCAGCTTTTTTCCCCACTTTGTGTGTGCCGATTTACCTCTTGAGACTAATTATCCACTGCCTGTTTGTATGCTAAACCAGATCCACTGTCAAAATCGGGCAATTGAATTTCATTTTCGTGTTTTGCTCTCGTTTTTTCTTGGATGATAATCAGTGTAGCTCTTTGGGATTGTCTGTTTTCACTGCCATTGGCTGGTTGCTTCTCTCACTTTGAATTTTTCATTATTTCAGTTTACCTTCTCTCTCTTCTTCCTACATTATGTCTTTATCATTTGCTCTACCACAGATCACTCTCCTTCATGTTTTTGCCCTTATATTCACGTATACTTTGGCAAACCTGTTATTGTGGCGTCTGCATTCCTCATGTCGAGACAATGACATTAATCAAATTGGCCCAGTTTTACCTCTGGAACACAGATGCTACTAGTGAAAACTGCTCAAGTGCAAACATTGCATATGAAGGTTTTAAGCTAGCTCAGACAGAAGTTCTGTTAAGTGACATTTTTTTTCCTGGCTGATGATGCACAGCCTTCCCCAGTAAGAATATGCAGTCATTATCATTGGGTGTTTTTCTTTTTACAGTGTGGTATTTTGTCAGTGGGATCCATATGGAAAAATTGAATATTGACAATTTATCTTCCTCGGAAATGGTGATTAATTCGGCCTTGAGTGCTTAATTTATGAACCTTTGCAGAGGCCTAATCAGAGTTTGTTACCGTCACAAATTAAACAATAGGAAGAGGCAAAGCAAGTTAAGCAGTCCTGTGGTTCATTTAGATTGTAATTGGGTGAGAATTAGATGGGACAAGGTTGACAGAGAAGACTCTCAATAAGCAGCAAATGACTGGGGGTGGAAGAAAAAAGAGAGGGGAGAAGATATTGGAGGAAGCTCATGAGAGCAGGGGAGGTGAAAAATATGTTAGCTTGAAAGTTGTCTCGGTTTAAATACTCAAAGAACTTCTATTAATTGTCTTTGGTTTAGGCTGCTGGGGCCTATTGCTGCATTGACTTTCACATAATTTTGCTCATCTGCTTCATTGTCAATACAAAATAATATTAGATGACCTGAACCAATTAGATTTCCCTATCTGCACTAACTACCTACCTACCGTATACAGTATCTATATAGTTGACCAATCACAAAGAGCTGCTTTAACTGTGTGGGCACACTGACTAACAACATCCTGCCTAGAAATTGCTGATGCTTCTACAGTTGAACTACTTCCCGATACTCGCCACATGATAAAAGGGAAGAAGACTGGGAGGGAAGGTGGGGGGGAGGGCTTTACAGTAAATAGCAGAAAATGGCACAGGTATGGAAGATGGGGAAGGATTAAACAGGGAGAGAGACATCACACTTGCAGTATGACGTGCCAAAAAGGCTTGTTGTTGTTTGTTTTTCCCCTGCTGGCTCACTGCAGACATTTATCTGCCACATTCAAAGCTGTAGAAAATATGGAAGGACAACCTTGTGAATTTACTGTAAACATTAAAATTTAACAAAATAAATTAATTAATAGCTTATTGAGTATAAGGAAAATTCTTGCTGATGTGATGACAGCTAGTGATGCTGATGAATGCACTTGTTCCTCCAAAAGAAAACAGTGAAATGATGAGGACATTATGTTGTCCTTTTGATTCTTTTTTTCCTCACAACTATAACAGAGTCATGCCACTGAATGTAACTAGAAAAAAGTGTGAATGTTAAAGTTGAATGTTTTCATCTTGTTACTTTTAAGATTTTAAGACTCTTAAGCAATTATCCAGATGGCCTAGTATTAAAGGTTATCAAATCTAACATCATTGTAGAAAATTTGACTAGTAGTCTCCCTCTTTTCATTTTGGAAGTTTTGTAAGGAATCCATTAAACCCTGAGTCTGTGTGCGTGGGCTGCACACTACTCACTCTCAAGGTGGTACTTATGGTACATAATTTTTTACAAGGTTTGCAAATTTTAGAATGTGTAAGGTGATGAGGAAACAAGATTACAAAGCAGGTGTATAGTTGGAGAAGTGATAGAGTTTGAGGGATGATACAGTATAATACGATCACCTCCTAGCTGTTTTCAAGGTTAAGATGGAAATCATTAAATCACAAGACCAGAAACAAAACTCATCCACATTTAAATTTTCCCAGTCATGGATCTGTCACTGACAGAAGCAACATAATTTAAAGGAACCAGTGAAATGTATGTATGCAATGTGTTATACTCTGTTGTAGGTCTAAATGTTAACTTTAATGTCTTCATTTACATATTTTCCCCCATTCTCAGATTGTCAGTAAGCATACTGTTCTATGTATTAAGAGTGTTTTGATTATGCTTGTTCTGTATTGTGAATTCACACTTCATGAACATGAGGTCTTGAATGCCAGCCAGTTGGGAGTGCTCATATCTTGAATCTCAACCAGTTTAGGGAGCTCTCATATGTAAGATACTGTCATATGTAGATTAGTCTTCCAGAGACAGCCTGCATAATTGGAATGTGCAAAAAGAATACATTTTCATAGCTGAAAGTTGTAAGTCACCATCTCTGTCACATCGTAAATCTCTGAAATGTGATTTCATTAATCTGTAGAGCAATAAAGATTACCAAGCGATAAGTTCATTGAGGACTTAATCAAAATAGTAAAATGAAGCAGGCTTTTCTAAAATCAGACCCACCTTTTATAGATGTGGTTACAAAATTAGCATATCTTCAAGTAAAGTTATGATTTGCATCATAAATCTCACAATTTTCCTATCATGATCATCATGAACCTAAATTTGATCGGCCCAGGAATTATGACTCATGTCCCTTCTGATCAAATTCACAGGCAGCCAAAGTTTCGTGGTGTAACGTTTTTTGCCAAAAAGTCTGAAAGTCAAAGACAAAGGGGATTGTAGCAGCAGTGTAAGCTCCACGTTGAGCGTGCCTGCAGATACCGCTGAAGGGCTTAAGGAGGGCACACAGACTCTCCTGGGACTAAGAGGGACTGACAGTGGCACACTGAATAACACTTCACTCTGACTGGGGCAAGCTGCACCAGTGGGCATACTTGGACACATACAAACGCACACTAATGCTGGAGTGCAGATACAGAGACTGAAAACAGACAGACAGAGGTTATGTAGAGAAAGACATGGCAGAAGAATCAGCAGGTGAAGGTAGACATTTTTATTTATTTATTTTTAAAGGATGAGAGCAACATCACAGCTTCTTTTGATCTTTAATGAGCTTGAGATACAGTATACTACTGCATTATCATGCTTTTCCTATTTGGCACAGCTATTTGCATACCTCCTAAAGAGAGAGAACAAAAGAAGATGACACATGTTCCACAGGTTGATTTTTTTTTTTAACCAGAAACTCTGACCCACATTACATTTTTCTATCTTAAACCTGTGGTGATATACAGTCTTTCAGAATTAGCAGCTGATGTGTGGCATTGTGATTAAAGAAAAGTAGGAGAGCAAAACAAGAAACTGTTTCTTCATCTCTCAGTTGTTGTCTGTCCCTTCAGTACTCTGGTGCTCTAACATTTGCCTCCACTGCCAGCAGCTGGCACTACCAAGGTCTTAATCTTATGTTGATGGTCTGACACTAATTATGTTTTTTTATTAATATATAAATATTAATATTATTAATTATAATTATATTAATATTAAATAATTATTTCTTTGTATTCATTGATTAATCATTTTGTCTGTAGATGTCAGAAAATGTGTACAATACAGTTTTTCTACAGCCCAAGGTGACATCCATAATCGATGTTTTCTCCAACTGCTTAATTTCTGTTTATCGGTTAATTAATTAATATTTTGATATAGCCAATTGCATTTGTGTCCAAAATCTCAGACAAATGAAATATCTATTTGTTGAGATTTGACTTAATAAGGAGAATCAACTGACCACATGAACCTTTTTTCTGTAATCTACATACTGTGATTATCTGTAAGTTTGCTTATGCTTTACGTGTAACTCACTGGAGGTCAACTTCTGGATGATAACCAGCTGCTGCTGTGTGAGTGCAAGCATCACTGCAAACCCTTCAGATCCATTCTTTACCTTCATCCCCCTGATTTTTACTGCCTAACCCATCAACAGCAGACGGCTTTATGAGCTGAGAACAAAAATGATTGCTTTTGAATTCAGATTATATGCCTCTGTGCTCTACTCTTTCCTTTCCCGTTGCTCCGTCTCTCTGCTCCTGCCCTCTTCCCCACCTCCAACACACACTTAAACACACTAGACTTCACACACAACCCGCACATTCACATTTATATCCAGTACATATGTGCTGGAGTTTGAGGATAAGTTATTGTGATTTGGATCTCCACCAGCAAGGTCTGCAGGAGCACTTTGCAGAGGACAAGGTGTGTTTGCATACCCCCCGGGAAGTGGAAATATTAATATGCTGCTGTCACCTTTCTATGACTCAGTAAACACATTTACTCTTAAATACTTTCATACACCTCAGATATAATCAGGCATTCTCGAGTTTATACTGTTAATATCAACCACAACATTTTTTTCATAAGAGAATATATTTTTTTTGTCAAGTGTTCATGATTTATTCCTATTATAGATAGATTCTGTTTTTGCTGTGGAGTTCAGATATTTTGTCATTGAAGGGAAAAAAGACAGATGTGTTCTAAAGGTGGCATACGGTGCTATCATTGCTGCCAGACATGGCATGACTGACACCACCTTTGGTACCTTGTACCTCTGTGTTAGAATCTCAAAAAACAGCTTACAATTATGAAAGCTAAAAAGGGCCCACACTGATGGATTAGTCCTCGCTGAAGTAACAGCTTTTTAACACAATATTATTTGCATGCATTTGTCAGTGAAAATGAGGAAGACATTGATCGTCATGTAGTGGACTGTAAAATTTGCAGGCATCTGAGCCTCAGATGACCTGTTGTCTGGTAAACAGATGCTACCAGGCAGAAAGTAAATGAAAGATTGATTGCTCAACCAGGATGGTCAGGGAAAGGCAGCATTAACTACAAATAAACTGTTTGCCACTCTGTGTTTCGATATGCACTTAAGTGACCAGTTTATAGTCTGCTTTCTACAGTAATTTAATTTTTAGTAGATTTAAACATCATTAGAGACAACTGATTGTGATTCCTGAATGTCCACATTGCCTATGGTGCAAAAAAATAACACTTCCCTTGTGCTCTGAGCTCAGTCCATGTAGCCCATCTAACAAACTGAGCTAACATTAGCTAACAGCAGATATAGTTCGCAGCAGTTTACTTAACTATCCATCAGAAAATGCAAAACTGATTCCAGGTTTCATTTATAGAGCACTGTTCTCTCCTAACTAGGTAATTTCAGCATACAGCACACAGCCTCACATAAATCACGTATGTTTGCTGACCTTTTGATCAGGGTCACTGAAGGCAGTCCCATGCACATTTGCTTCTGTGTGCAGACTCTCTTTGGCTTGTTCCTGTGCTCCTGATCTTGTCGACACTTGCAGCCTCTATCTGTTCAGGTGTCGCCTGTGCAGTCTTTCTGTGGCTTCACCTGCTTTCACCATCTGGTAAACTGTTCAGTGTCTGTAGTGGTGACTTAATGTGACCCAAACACAGTGATTGTCTTCAGTTTGGTTGTGACCCTAGGTATGTCATGTGCTGGTTTGCAGGTAAAACAACATATGAAATAAATAATCTTTAGTTGGTCCTATGTATCATTGAGTTATCTTCCACCCAAAATCTATATTTACTGCCCCTGTCAAAAAATCCTCCGGGCTTGAAAGCTGGCTGCTACAGCTAAATAGTTTTGTCCTTCACACACAACAATAGCTAAGATCAGCTTGGTATAATTTTCATACACTCATAGAAAAATTGAAAATTTCTTATAGCTGTATTCACTTTTTTGCCTCCATCTTATCTTATTCTGTTTGGTGCTCATGTATGTTAGAGTGTACTAGTGAAGACCTTAAAGTGTTCAATGACATTACAACTCCATCTGAGGAAGGCAATGACATGTGGCTGGAAGTTTAGGACTTACAGATTTAGTTGAACTTGTAACCACACAGTGAGGTGTAGTTTCATGTTGTGCTTCTCAGCAGTTTGCAAGAGAAAGTATCGCCATTTTTGAAATGCATAATATGTCAATTTGGAAGAAAGGTTTTAAAATGGTGAAAAAATGAATTAGAGATATTTAAGACAGAAGGCTTTGAAGTGAGTCAGTGAAGAACACAGACAGCCATCACACCAGTGCACCTTGCCAGGGTAGAGTGAGATGAAGATGAATCAAAAAGCTTTAAGTAGATTTTAAAATGGGTTTAAATATGACATTTGTATTTCCTACATAATTTTCCTAAATATGACAAGCAATTACCATTGTCCGGGGTTTGGCAGCTTGAGCGAGCAGGCTCTGCCAAGATTCTGCCTTTGAGGGTGTGCTTTTTAGAATTCAATATGTAATTTGAGATTCCTCAGAAGTTCTTTGTCCATATCCACTACTTTTTTCTTCAGCGACAAGAAGGCACATAAAAAGCACTGCTGCTGCTGTGAAAGACAGTGTGATCTCAGCAAACTACTGTATACCCATATCCCGCAGAGAAGAGTCTCCAGAAATAACCTCATAGACTCGCAGGATTGTGTGTGATCATTGTCATAGCATATATACAGGAATCTATTTTAAAATTTGTTATGATCCCTGAAGCCTTTTGAAATGCATGAAGATTAATGAGAATCCTATCGTGGTGGTAATTTAAAAACATGTCAGTGAGGAAATGGCACCCGTGGCTAGGCAGGTAGATGTCTTGTCCTCGAAATATTTGCCACTTTCTTTGGAATTAAATCACTGAATAATTTATTATTCAACAAATTTAAATGTAAAATGGCTCGGGCAGGCAGCTACCGAGGGAGAGAGCAGTAGAGCAGCTGCTATAATAGCAAATATAACAAGCAGTTTTTTTTTTTCTCTCTACTCTTCGTTTTCTCATAGTATGCTGAGGATTACCCCTGTGTCCAGAAAGGTAACTAGAATCATGCATATGAAATGTGATAAGGTCATTGATTCTGTTGGAGTGGAGGACAGGTCAAAGGTCATAGGTTATTTATGGTATATTGTCAGGATCAGAAGATTAATTATGATGTCAGATTGTAGAATTGCCTCATATTATAAAGTTTTTCCTCATAATTATAACTCCCACCTGGCTCTATATATGACCAGGTAATAATAAGTGATCTTGGCCTTGTTAAATATTATCTGGAATAATCAGGCTAAATCGCCATCATATCGATTCAGATGTGGAATTGTATTGTTACAAATTTATCCCTATCATTTGTAACTATAGGTTTCTTCAGCTATAATATCATAGTCTTACAGTAGCGGCTGCCATCAGCATCATTGCCTTGAGGTTTTGCTGTGTTTGTTGCTAAATAAAGTTAGCTGTTCTTTTGTTTTAATGTGGAGTGCAAGATTCAGAATTCTGCATGTTTTTGTTTAGTTTTTTTCCCCCCAGGAACTCAGATCAGACAGGCAAAATGTTGCACGTCCAGTCTCTCCTTTTTATTTTTCATTGTCTGTTACTAAAATCTTTTTTTTTTGGCCCTTATGATGACATTGGCTTTCTTTAATGCATCACTACCCTGTTGACTCTGAAGGTTTATTAATCTTGAATTCAGCTTATGTTTTGTGTAGCAACACAGTTTTTTTGATATCGTAGTCAGCTTGATGATAAAGTAACTAACAAAGTGTGAAATCAGTTTGAAGCCTGTGAAGGTTCTCAGTCGGACTTGGTGGTAGATTGTTGCCCCAGATTTAACCCTTCTCACGAAAAAGGTTAACTGTTTGTTTTGATGGTTGATTAGATTGTCTTTTGGACGATGTAGGCATGCTGTACTGTATCAATGCAGAGCTACCTACAGGTTGGTCATATACACACCTAAACACATTTGTACACTGCTGCCTTCAGACAGTAGTCTTCCCTGTGCTCCTCCTGCATCTCCTACCATATATCTGCTCTGACTTCTTTTCCTCCCCTTAATCCCTGTGTTTAAAAAGTGCTCGTAAAAATGTCTGCTGATGAAAGACTGCATTCTAACATTCAAATCAACGACCCTGAACACTGTACTGTACTGTAAGTACTGTAAGTGTAGAGGCTGTGATGTTATAAAATCTACAGTACTAACAACAAGACAAATCATTATTTTTGTCGTAATCCAGCCCTTGGTTAAAAACTTTCCATAAGGAATCAGCAAGGCTACCATGAAAAATATGCATTACATGTATAGGTCAACTGCTGCCTTAGCGTCTGAATGTTTTTTTTCTACTGCAGGATGAAGAACACAAGTATCTCCAGATTAAGAATGGGCATTTTTAAACTGCAACGTGAACAATTTGAAATTTGAAGCTAATATTTCCATTTCCACATTTACAACAAATATCATTTCACTGTTTGTGAAGAGTATAACCTTTATGTATTATTCTTGTGGAAAGTGCCAGGTGGTGATGTCTGCAGATGTGAGTGATATTTTTAGGTAAATATGTCATCAATCATCAAAGAGGTCAACATCTGACCTCTTTGCTACGGAATAAAAATGCTCCAATTGCACAGATTGATTGTCCAAGTAACTCTCTGAACATTTAAGATTTAAGAGAAGAAGATTTAGAGGTTTTTCATCTCAGTCATTATTTAAAAAAAATAAATACAGCTCTTGTCATTAACTATTCAACTGTAACTTCATGGTATTTAAGAATTTCTACCTTTCCTAGCACAATTAAAATCTATTGAACAATTTGGCATCAGCGATTTTCCATACCATTTCACACGTTAAATTCCTGGGAAGATGAAGAGGCAATCTTACTGAAGAATAAAATATCCCTCACATCTCAACTGCTCTCTTAGGGGATAGATGCGGTCTCCGGTCATATTCGGGAAATGCATTTCATATTCAAACACAAATGGAGCAATTTGTGCAAATAGCATGCGTAATGGTGGGGCAGAATCCCAGGTGTGTGAGCGACGGCCAGGCCCTGGAGGAGAGGCTCTTCACCCTAAATGCATCAGCAACGAAACCCCAGGCCCACGGAAATAGGGCAGTGAATGAATTAGGGTGTCATTGGTTAAGGACATCAGTGAGAAGAAAGAGAGGGAGATGGAAAGAGAGATCTGTAATGAAATTGCTACTTGCCATACTAAGCAGGAGCAGCAAGTATAGTGTGAAATCAGATAGAGCTGGCTGTGGCTATCATGGTTATTTTGACATGTCGGTATGAGTGGTCTCTCAGTGAGCTAAGTGATAATTCAGCTATCATTCTGAGGTGGGGGCGATTGGGAGCGATAACAAAATTCTCAGATAGTTGAAAGAGGGTAGGGATCAGGGTAATCAACGCAACCTAGTTTCCAGATAATATTAATTAAAGAAACATTTACGTCAGACTTACACCTGCAAGCAGCTTTTTGCATGTTTTGTTCCTCAAAGCACCAGTGTCTCATTAGAATTCTGTTGTAGATTTGGAGAGAAATCACATTAAGGATTAGCTTTTAAAGGCAGAATAACTTCAAACGGTATACTAATAACTTTTAATTATATTGCAGAATTTTATATTTCCTTCCTAAAACAACAACCCAGAACCTTTTTTTTCAATCTTTTGTGGCAAGTCTCAAGTTTTATTCAACAAAACTGCAAGTCAGTTTTAAGTTTTTCAGATTTTTAAAGCTAATGTCTAAATGTCTAAATGTCGTCAAAATGACACTTTACAGATTTACAGTGTCTTTATGTTTTTATTTTTTAGACTTTCTGTGAATAAGATGAAGGCAAGGCAAGGCTGTTATTGTCTTGTAAATTATTTTATTGGTCAGGAATTTTACTTTTTACTTTTACCTTCTTTTTTTTTTTTTTTTTACTTTTTTGCCACATAGCAATCCATGCTGACTGACCTTCACTACACTGATTTGACTTTGACTTTCACATCGAGTGAGTTTCAGTATTTGTTTATTTATTTATTTTGTTTTTATATTCAAAATGTTTGTCTGAATTCTCTGGCATTTGGTTACCATGGCAAGACTGATCCACCTGCTACTCATAGACCATTTAAAGCACTCTTTCCTGAAGTTGAATATACACATACACTAAATTATACACTTGAGTAACAACGTACATTGTTAATTTTCTTCTTTGGACATTGTGTAATACATCTCCTGAGTTACCTGGATAATTTGATGACAAGTAGTACTTTGGTATAGGCACATCTAATTTGCATATATTATAAATAGATAGAATAATAACCAGCTGTAGGAATGGAAGTAATTTACTAAGGTTTGCACCCACACAAGACAACCCACTTACAATACAGTACAATTTAAATAAATAAATAAATAATTTCTTAAAACTTATTACAGTGGCATTTATTATTCAGAGTACGTGTTCCAGACTCCTGACCTTAACCACAGTTTACCGTCATTTTCAGATGGCTTTGATGATAGCATATGTATTCATAGTAGCAGCAACAATTTCAGGAAATCAACCTTTAGCATTGTTTTCTCCACCTTCTAGTCATTGTTACCTCTTTTTTTTTTTCTGCTTTAGTCTGCCTCCAGTCTGCAACCATCTGCATAAAACACTCTCGAGACAATCATGTAATCAAGGTGTGTGTCTAACAACCCTGAATTTTGTTATGTTACTTCATCTGGAGAATTGTTAAATCAGATGATGATGATGGCACTAAATTCTTCATGGAACACTTGGACTGCTTACATTTACTTAATTCCTCTCACTAATTCCCAAACATAAAGAGCTTCATCTCACAAAATCAATTGACTCCTTTTGTTAGGGATCATTAAAAGAAATGCTGATAAAGGGGTGCATGGAGGCTGCCAGTAAATGCTGTAAATGTGCTGAGGAGTTACCCAGAGAGATACCCTGAAGACTCAGCATTATCCCGTGGTGTAATGTCTGTTGGAGATTGGGTTGCAGGTTCTTTATTTTACCTCTGGTTACATGTAGCGTTTTCCCACTGTGATTAACATGGTCTTTGCTAGTCAGACTGGGTGTTTGTATTGCTGTGAGATATATTGTTCATCTGCAAGTCTGTTTGTAACAGAAATAAGCAAATAACTATAGTATTTATGTATAGATGGATGATGAACCAAAGGCAGTAAATAACAAAGTATGTTCGTAAGGTTTTGGCTGTCATGAGCTGTCAGAGCACCATGACACAGATTCTATAAATCTTGGAACTCTAAGGATAAACAAAAGGTTGTTAAGAAGACATTGCCTCATTTGGTGTTTTGATGATTGTCTAAAATCTCCTATAAGTGTTATTTAATAATTAACACTTATAATTTTCTTACTCATCAAACAATTCATGACCTGTGTGGAAGAATATGCATTAGTTGTTTTTTTCACCATCCTATTCTCCATTTTTAGTTGTTTTAGTCTTTAGTTTTTTTGTTTTGTTTAATGTGTCACCCAGCTGTGTGTTTATAGTAAGAGAGAGAGAGACGGAGAGAGCTTGAATTCTAAACACAATGTCTGTCCAAGTTTTATATCTTCTCCTGTTCTTTCTTCTCAGACTTCTGTGTGTATTTTGTGCCTGTTGAGACTCTAATCTGAATACAGCTACATTGTTTAGTCTGATGCCAATAAAGAGATTTTAGGGAAATATTAAATATTTATACTCCTGTCTGAATAGGTTTAGGGTTGCAGTCCTCTAATCTGTCTTTCTGGAAGGCATCATTATTCATGCGTGGAAATGTTACTATCTTGAACCTCTCTTAAGTTCTCCCCCGAGATATGCTGAGCTGTATCAGAATGATGTCAACAGGCTACTGACGAATGAAAGATGAGGAAAACTGTGTCCACAGGGTCTGTTGCATATTTTATTGTCTCACACTGTTTTTTCCTGTTTGTCCTTAATGTGCATTCATCTAAACACACACACACACACACACACACACACACACACACACACACACACACACACACACACACACACACACACAGCCAGAAATGACTGTCATGTCTGAGTTGAGCCAAAGTGGGGTGTTGGTGGAATGGGTCACACTGCGCTATGACACATGCAAATCACCAAGAGATGTTAGCAAAGTGGGACACTAGATAAAAAGGGCGTTCTGTGGTACTAGTTCTGTATCAATGAGTATCAATGTTTTTCCACTGCTGAGGACATGATGCTTGATTGACAAAGTACCCTCTGGTCTCCACATTAGTATACATTCAATACATATACACATTCTAAGCCTCACCTTCATTTTTGCTGTTCAAATGATTGATATAGTTTTTACTGAGACAACCTCTCAAATCTATATGCACTATAAAGCAGGGTTTTGTTTGATCCTGTTGGACCTGACCAAGGCATGAACTCACAGTTTGAACTGGATTATTTTTAGATGGGAGTCTGCAGAGGGTTCCAGGTGCAGGTACAAAAAAACAATTAATATTGTAGTGCCCAGTTAATATTATACTTCTTCAGTGTTATCACACAATGTAAGCCTATTTGATTCATTATACCCATTAAATTAGGGTATTTGAAATTTGGATAATGAGGTTCCACTTTCTTGGTCATTGTGATTTAATTCTTCATTACAGAGGAAAGAAGATTACTTTAATATCATGTTAATAGTGTTGTTCCGCCTAGATAACCATCGGCCCTCGTAGCCCAGATCTTTATTTTCATCAGAGCATTTTGAGTTTCTGTATCTTGCTCCAGGCAACTTTGGTAGTGATTGTGTATTCACATACACGTCGCACCTTCCTGTCATTGGGACTTTTTGGCTCTTGTCCAGGCTTTGTAGCAGTAATCCCTCCTGCAACAAGTTAACAGCTGTGTACATTGCAGGTTTTTGACGTTCGATTACCATCCCATGCTGTCATCACAGACTCATGAAAAACCCTCCGTTTCAAAAGCGGCATAGTTCCTGCAGGCTACTCTCCACTCAAACACTGTGTGACAGAGTTAAATGACTTAATGATTTCCCCTCTTTTTTTCCGGCATTGGGAAGACACATTAAATTCTGACCTCTATTAAAGCTGAGAGCCAAAATGCATTTGAAGTACTTTATTTGCATCAGTCTGAACTTGTATCAACTTGAATAATAATATAACATCTCCCCTCTGTAAAATAGAAGCTCTTTTGCGCATGGATGAGGCTAATTAACACCTGCTGTGTTCTCATCAGTCTCCTTCCCCATTCATTTGGCATATTAGGCAAAATGCCCTGAGAAATGTAATTACATTCATGTTTCATTAATAGCATATATAAGTGTTATTTAGATGTGGAATGGAGAATTATGGACCTGTACTTCACTGTGTGTTTTGCCGATAGATTGCACGAGTCACACATAATATTTCAGTAAGTTATAAATACATTTAATGTTTGCAGAGAGCAGAAAGATAGTGATGTCATAAGCTGTGGAAGAAAACTGAATAATAGTTGCCATATCATATTTGCATTTAAGAGAGTGAAGATCTTGTTTTAGTCTGGAAAAAAAACATTCTGGGATATTATGGGATACGTCTGCATTCAGATCTATGCTGACTTCATACTTGGTATTCATTAGGCATTTTGGCTGGTATCAGTTTTTCATAGATTTTTAAATCACTATGTACTGTAAGCATTCTCTGTGATTGTTAGTGTGTAACAGTTTGTCTTTGTTAACATGTCTCTGTTTAATGTTCATTATTTTTCCATGGAAAAAAAATCACATTTTTAAAATGGGACATTCTTAAGGAATATCCAAGTTTAAAAATTAAAAAGAGCCCCTGCTGTTATATAAAACTAAAAAGCATATCTGTTTTCACACTGAGCACGAGCCATGTTTGAAAACTTAACACGGCGCAGCACTCACTAAGAAATATGGCACTTTCATTTGGTAAAGTGTAGACTACTGTATGTATGCCAGCGTGTTTCATGTTCTGCACATCAAATAGAGTGGGTGGCCTTTTTAAAAAACCTTTTATTACTGCCTGGGAATCAATAAAAGAAGAGCACTGAGCCTGGAATACGTTGCTTTGCTATCATGCATGCCTGCACGTTTTGTTACAGCTGCTTTGATGTTTGTTTTTTCTCCTTTGTGTTTGCACATCAGAAACTTAAAATACATATTTCCACTTTAAATAACCAAGAATCCTTTCATTGTACCCAACATGGCTAAAAATATGCAGACATCGAAACATTTCACATCTCGTTTAAGTGTCATAAATTCTGCCTGACAGTCACTGTTCTGGGGAGGATTTCTTCTGAAACTTGTGAAACTGATGCACAAATGCTCTCTAATACAGCCACAAATGCATTAGTGAGGTCAGGCACTGATGTTGGGTGATAAGCCTGGCCTGGCTCACAGTTAGTGTTCCAATTCATGGGTTGGATACGGCTGAGGTCAGAGTTTTTTTCCAGGCCAGTTAAGTTCCTTTATACCAAACTGAACTACAACTCTGATTCCAAAAGGGAAAATAAAGTTGGGACACTGTGTAAAAATATAAATTTAGCCCAGAGGACACAACCTCCATGATTTCCAAAAATAATTTCAAATGTGACTCATGAAACCACAGTACACTTTTGCACTTTCCATCAGTCTATCATGAGCTTGGGCCCAGAAAAGAAATCGCCCTTTACGACAATAAAGACTGGTTATTGTCCAGAATATCATTGTATGCTGTGGCATACATGAAAGACCATGAAAAACAGACCCAGACCAAAGAAACACAAGTGGACTGGCATAACAAGGGCGCTCCTCTATTTTTTTTATTTATTTATTTATTTATTTATTTATTTTTATTATTTTTTTTTATAGTTTTCCAAGGAGCACAAATACTTGTGAATTGAAAATCTGTCAAGCACTGGATAATAAGAGAGGCTAGCTCATTTTTTTTTTTGATGATTATGCATTGTGTAAGTGTTAGCACTTGAAAAGCCCTTCTTTCGTCCAGTGATGATTGTGGCGGCCTGGTCGCAGATGAGAAAAGAGAACAGCTCACTGCTGGCTTCAGCTTTATTGCCAAGCTGTATTGATCTCTATTGGATTTGGTCCACAACATGCTCTCACCTAACTTGGAGGTTAACCCCCAAAGGCACCTTAAAGACTCTCTGAAGTTCATAGTGACTCTGCCAGGCAAGGAGAATGAATGAGGTATGGCTCATTCAGTGCCCAAAGGTAACTTCAGCCTAGCTAAATCACAGTGCAGCACTTCTGAAGCACTGACTCCCATTTCTTCATTCCTCTTCATGAGACTTATTCTGTGGACGGTTTAGGGGTAATAAAATCCA
The DNA here is from genome assembly GCA_028641955.1 of Protonibea diacanthus. Lineage (NCBI taxonomy): Eukaryota > Metazoa > Chordata > Actinopteri > Sciaenidae > Protonibea > Protonibea diacanthus. The sequence goes on from CM053990.1 coordinate 17,107,206, forward strand.
CACCAAAACAGAGATATAGCAATAAATTTTATTTTAAAAGTTTGCAGAACAGCCATCAAAACAAAGTGACAAGAATTATTACCAGAATTTTATTTCATTTTAACTGATAATCTAATGTTTATTGTTTAATATATATAAAATGAGAAACCATTTGCAGTCAGCTTGTAAGATTCTGTCTATCTAACCATCTTTTACTGCAAACTTTTCTCAAGGTTTTTGACATTCATACATCATTCAACCCTCACTGTGAACACGAATGTTGCTGTCACTACTTTTTTCCAAAAATCAAGTTAACATTACACACAAGTCAGTCGATGACCAAACAGCGTTTTTGAATATTCTTTTTCCTTTCATTTTATTTCACAAAGGTGAGATGGACAGAAGTGGGGAGAACCACTGGTGGAACCCAGTCCCCCACTATTTGCCACCTATGATACAGAAGTTGAAGCCAGATTTACAGCTAGGTTTACTGCTGGACTCATGCATAGATTTGCTTACCTTTAGGGCCCAGCAGCTTTGCCAGGTCCTGCTGTGCCATGCTGAGCCACGCTGGGTAGGCCAGGGTAGGTATCTGTGCAGATGGACTTTGTTCACACAGGGAGATGAGCATTAGACCAGGCACTGCTCTGTAGCTACAGTTAATGGAGTGACATGCAGCAGAGAAAAAGATGGTTGGTGAATATTTGTAGTAGCACGCTCATGCAGCCTCTGTGTGAAGGGCAAAGCTGCACTCATGCACATTAACACACACTACGTGCCTGTGCACACACCATGCCTCTGGCTCTCTCACCAGTTGCATTGATCAGCACAGCAAGGGCTCTGCTGCACAGCAAAATCATCAATGTTAATTTAACTTTTCACAGTGTTAAAATCAACACCCTGTCAGGGTTTATATTATTCTACATCTGTCAGAGCTGTTTAAATGTTTTTGAAGTTTTAAAGTAAAAAAAGCTATATGCGCTTTATACAGCCTTCCAATGGAAAATACACTGTTTTATAGAATCAGAGATGTGGTTTGCACAACACACATGACCAAACCAGACCAGCTATCATCTCCCTCCTGTATATGCATGGCTGGATTCCGATTGCAGATGAATATGGAGCTCAGCTAAAGTTGATGGATGCCATTTGTCTTGGCAAGCAATCATACCTGCACTGTATTTTTGGTCCCCTTTATTCTCTCTCTTTCCCTCTCTCCCTCCCTCTCAAGAGAGAAGTCAGTTAGTGTGATAAGTGATATTTATAGCCGCGATGGCAGCTGGGGAGAGCATGCACAGCATAGCAAGGCAGGGACATATCAGGAGAGTGGACAATTCAAAGGCATCTGGGAATTGGGGCTTTGTTTTCATTAATTGCTTTCGTCGTCACTGTCTCCCTCTCACTCTCTGTGTCACTGTCTCATGCAAACTACTGTCCTCGGTTCTGGTTTGAAGGACAAATATGTGGATGACTGCTGTTTTCACTTTTTTTTTTTTAAACATCCTGTCTTTGTAAAATATTGGAAGAGACACTATACTGTATAGTATCTTTTCTAAGAGTTGAGAGGGTTTTTTTTTTCTTTAAAGGTCAAGGAAGGCAAAAGCCCCCTTGATTTGTGAGAGCAGCTGATTGGTTGATTTCAGCTCTAATCAGCAGCAATCATAAGTCTTGATTGAAGATGATAGATCATCTGTAATGATGGTCAAATCTTGATGACAGAGGGTGTAATAATGATAATGGCTGGGGTCCCTGTGGTGCTGCAGCACTGTTGGCTCACCTTTGATCACCTGAAATACTTGGAGGCACCAAACGGCTGTAAATGTTTTTACTTTTTTTTAGTGTAGCCGTTTGAACTAGAAGCCAGAGAGAATGAGGGCCTTTCAAAGAGAACAGTATGTTGGAGTGGCATCAAGTGCTAGGGTCGAAAGGAAAAATGACAGAAATGGAGGGAATTTGTGTGAACTGTAATTTATTAGGGAGATTCACGAATTCAAAAATGAATAACTTGAAAAATGAAAGAGCCACCATTTGAAACCATGTATGCTGCTGGCTGACATTGCAAAGCTGTCTTGTTTTACAACAATCCAAATGATTTCCTACTTTAATCGCAGTTGACCTCTGATTATAATGTTTTTAAACATTCAATATCTATATTTATTACATTTCATGTGTACATGGGCCTAAAAGATCAGGTCCACCTTGATTTACCACATTATGTCTGTTCTTGTGTTAGCTCTGCTGTCATCTTCTCTCTTTCCTTCCCTCACATTCTTTTTCCTCTCTATCACTCTTTCGTGCTCTCTTTTATTGATGATGTATCACTTCCTTGTTTTTGACCAATAGGATTGCACACTGACAAGGAACTGTCCTCCCACTTAACTGATTATTGAAAGACAATAAAGATGTGTAAGCTACTGCTGGTGCTGACCCTGATGAAGACCTTTGATGGTCATTTTAAATGTATAGTGCTTCGTAAAAATAACACTGCACATTTTTGTTGTAGTACTAGTTAACATTTGCTGTGAGCCATTCATTTAAATCATTGTCTACTGTAGACAGACTGTATTTTCCTGTGTCCTACACTGAGATATTTTTACCCAGACACAGTCTCTAACTCTGTCAATAATTTAGCTTAATAATGTTGGCAATGTTTGGCTTCACTGGTGCTTGAGAGTGGCCCGTTTCCCATTTATAATCAATTTCACTGCTGATCCTATTTGTATTTCCAGCTCTTCCCTATCTGCTTACACAGCATTACTTATTGCTGGGTTTCATTATCAGGTGTGCAGCTAGCCATGGCGGGGAATAGAGAAGAGAAGACTGGGCTAAAACAAACACTTGAAATGAACACTTGAAACACTCACACTCACACTTTATTTTCAGTATTTCAAGTATGCCCAGTCTCACTGAATATCGATTATTTAAAAGAACAATTTAAAAGAAAATTCCTCACCCATTATCCAGGCAAAAAGAAATTAGAAATTATGTTTTTAAAATCCTTTATGTATTAAGTTGTTTTAATGGTATGTCAGAGGAAAGGGAAAGGATGAAAGCGAAAAATATGATAATGTACAGCTCAATTATGCAGCACATGGTATTCATTTTCAGTGCTTTCATGTTAGGCACAGCTGCCCTGATACCTAATGATCAATTGGATGACCTTTCATTTTTCACAGTTCAAGAATCAAGACACATGCTTATCCAGAGGAATGTAATTGAAGAACAAACTTAATTTTTTTATTATATATAAGTATACGTGTGAAGGTTAAAGCTGGAGGGCCCAGACAGTTGATATAGCAAATGTACAGTCCCCAATGTGCTGTGCATTTTAATTGGCTATGTGAGTAGATATTGTATAGAAAGATGTGCTTTTACCTGAGGGGCCAAAAATGGCCTTGGCTTTTTAAGTCTGTGCAGAAGAGACATTACCGTTATTGCTCTCCATAGGATGGCTGCAAAGTAAGTTGGAAGGCTTTCCATCTAATAACACCGTTCCGTTTCTGTTCCTCTAATCAGATTGATATTAGTATTAGTTTCACACTGTGTAATAATTAATTTCAGCTCTAGGTTTACTGTCAAATAGGGCCATAGAGCTCAGTAGAGTTTTTTCTGCAGTTGTGGTGCTAATTATGTTAATTATTATTGTGGTTGTTTTTTTTTTTTTTGTTTAGTTTTGGTTGTTATGTACTTTTCTGTACTGCAGAAAGTAGCAAAACAGAAAAAAACCTTGGTTGAGTTCATTTGATTGACTCTATCAAAGTTTACCATGAGTGCTGGCAGCAGCCAAACAACAAAAATGGAATGTAAGGGGCACAACTATGTTGTCAATAGTGTGCAATCAGCTGAAAATAATAACTGTGTGGTTTCATTACATTTGAATGGCTTTTTCATATATATTTTTAAGGGTCTAAAAGGGACCTTCTGTTTCATGCATACTGCAGCACTTTCACTAGGTTGAGTGGAGAGGGTTGCACTCTGCAAACACACTGAGATGCCACTAAATCCTACACAGTGTTCCTTTAAGTCAAGCCAGATATTTTATTATGTAAATGTTTTGTTCCAATGAAATAGTTTTGATTAACAAGTTGTGATGCCTGTGTCTTTTTAATGTTCTTTTTGGTTTTATCAACTCAACTTAAATAATTTTATACAATTACTTGATTAATCGATAGAATATTCGACAGAATACTCGATTACCAAAATATTTGATAGCTGCAGCCCTAGACTAAACATCTGTCATGTGGCTTAGCAAGGGTGAAGCCAGATGAAGGTGCTTACATGCTAATAATTTAAAGTTGTACTTACATGCTAATAATTTAAAGTTGTACAATGATGGAAGGTAGTTTGTCTTGAGTTATGGTTGCTTATTGCCTGACAGAGTGAATGACATGTACTGTAAGTTCTGCCTCTCTTGATATGCATGTGTTGTACAACTTAATTTCTTTTAAAACGTAGTCAGCCAATTAAGGGGTACTCCACCCAAAATGTGTATTTTAATTATAAAATGTTCACTTCATGGAGTCTTGAAATATTGCTTTAAAATATCATGCTCTTGCATGAAGGACAGCAGCTGTCAGCTTGTATTCATATCATTTATGGAATATCAAATCAAAAATAGCAAAATCTTCTTAAAACACTCTCAAAAAACTGCAGCAAAATCCACCCCTCAATTGTCCACTCATATCCTCAGTATGTCCGAAAACACTTGTGAAATATGCTTAAATACTTGTGTATCAGTCTGTCCTAGCTTGATCACTGAATGATGTATGATGCTGAACTTCACATAAGCAGAATGGGGCATGGTGGAAAACAGGTTTGTTCAGAGTCACAGGAAGGCTGTAAATGTCTATCTTACCATGTTTCAAAGACTTCCAGAGACATTAATGATATTGGTTGATGTTTCCTTGAATATTAATGTAATATTCTTATAAAATTATTCTTATAAAGAACCAGATGGTCACCAGGCACGCAGCTCCAACTATAGTCAAAATAATGGTTGTAATCTCCAGTCTAGTGATGGAAGTAGGTCTGTCTGACAGTGAAATAGCCACCCAACAAATATGTTTTTTCTTTCAAGCAAGTAAAAACAGAAATTTCATTTGCAAGGATTTTTTTTTTTCAAAATTACATTAAATTCACTTAAGAACTTCCTTAAGCAAGATATGAAGTTACCTTTTTTTATACAACATAAGAAAGGTCAGCTTTTCATTCACCATTAAAAAAAAAAAAGGAATATGACAGTGTGACATAATGTTTTTTCTGGCTGTATTTAAAGTGACTATTGTATGTGGCATTTTGAAAGACAAACTGCCTTTACCCTTTGGCATTTTGCTCATGTCATCATCATTCAAAGGCTGGAAAGAGTGCTGGGTTATTAGGGTATATCAAAAGTAGATTGAGGTGGTCTTGGATGCGAAAGAGAAGTCAGCACTATGAAGCTTCTCTCAGGGGAAAAGTCTGGAGGGTGATAACATCGGCTTTTATCACTAGTTGTATGGTTGACTGCATCCTATATTGTTCAGGGACAGGCAGACCCATCCATCTCCATTGGCTTTCATACAGTGGGCGGCTCCATGGATCAGGGAAAGTATCAGCATGAAATGTTAGGGTGATTTGGTTGGCCATTTCCCTTTTTTGAGAATTGCAGCTGTTATTGTACTTTTTCTCTTGTTATACTCTGCTTGCAACAATGGAATTCATAAAATACCACAGGTCTTAGCAGAGGAGGATCATTGGCATGATTTTGTTTGGGAATTTTGCCCAATTTGGCACTACTTCTGAAAGTTTTTTCTTTCTTTTTTTCTGGTGTGATGATACTGTGGTCATTGTTTTTTTCTAGAGTGTTTTCATGTATTACCAAGAAAACCCCAGTAATGTGATAATGCCCCATTAAGTTTTTGCAGATGTTCTGTAATGGAAGCTATCACTATCTGGTGACAGCTGACCAGTTCATCTGTTTATTCCATACAAATGAATGATATTAGGCATGTACTGTTCTGTACTGATTGCCGATCGGATCGTGTATCAGCAGTTGAAGGGATAATCGACAATTGGCCAATTTTGAAGTGATTTTGAGTATACTGTCAGACCTTAAAATGAATTTCTACAATCTGCGCCCTACTGTGCATTTAGAGGTGCAGAGCCCAGTTAACCAGCTCTAGTGACTTGTAAATCTTAAATCCTTAATTACAAACCAGTTTGCCGTCTGTTTTCCATGGATTTGACATACACATCTCTATACCCCATATGGCTATTTAGAAAAAACTTTGCCCCTTGCTCCATAAGAGTAGTTCTTTAATGTGTGCAAATATATTAGTGGACTTTATGTATTTTGTTGGGACACATCCTTTACATAGTTTGGATCATTTGTGTAATATCCTCAGGCTTACCTTTTTGGCATCTAAATAAAACTCAAAACTCAAATAAAACTAAATAATATCCCCCAAAACAAGAGTTTCTTTGACTCTAAGATTGAGTGAATCTGAGAATAGAAAAAAGTCATCCAACTGTAGTTTGCCTGTGATATTCCAGATGTTTAGAGCAGAGCATTTTACAACATTAATAGGCTGGTTAAGTTGTATTTATCCATAACAGAGAGACATCATCTATATTTGTGATGTTGGTGAGTGTATGCCTTGATCAAACTAGATTTTGCATGTTCCCCCAGACTGCTGATTCATTCCTGGTACTCTGTCTGAGTCATGCAGACTCCTGAAAACTTGAGGTCTTAAAATACTAAAATACTAAAATACTATATGCATGTCTTCCACAAAAATGCAGCTCCCCATTGTGGTCCTTCCGTGTCTCCAGAAATTGAATTTTACCTTACAGGGATATTCCACCTTGACAGTATGAAAATCTATACATCCCTGGAGGCACACACTGCTCAAATAACAATTTGAAAGTGATGTACAAGGGTAAATTAGCACTGTAAAATGTAATTTTCAAGGCCATAGAAATCATTTTATTTATATTTTATACAGCTGTCCCAAATATGTATCAGATGGAAAAGTCAAATATTTGTTTAAAAATGTTAATCTAAAACATAGTTTAACATTTGTTGAAGTCCTCCTAGCCATGCTTTTTTGATGCACTGTATGCTACTCTTCTCAGATACCCAAAACTAGTTGGTACACAGTCTAGCTGCATTTAAAAGGGATCTTCAGTTAATCTAATCTTAGTTTGGAGAAAAAAAGAAAATTGATTCTAGAAGGTTTCCATTTGTGTTTTTCTCTTTAATAAGTAGAAAGCTGATTTGATTTTTTTTTTTGTTTTTTTTGCACTACCAGGGGAGAAGATGCTGTACTTACGCTGTTGTTTATTTGTTTGTCACGACTTTGCGAGTGATCGACGTCCTGTCACTGTTCCAGTTGTTCATCCTCAAAGTGGAGAGAGAGCTGACGATAGTTTGTTTGGGTTCAGTGGAGTGGACAGCTCTGCAGTGTCGTGTAATTGCGACTTCATGACATTTCATAAAATTCTGAAGCAGCGGCAGCAATAATTTTGGAGCGGAGGGCCGCTGCCGCAAAACGAATATAGCGGAAACACTATATTAGCAATTCAGTGGAGGAAAACAGGGCCAGCACAGGACTCATACAGTATTTCAGAGAATTACTGAGACACCATAAATGTAGCAACAGAGAATAAAGCACCTTGATACCAGCGCTGTAGATAAATGTTCACGCCCAGAGAAGAAATGTTGTTTTCCTTTCCTTGGCTGAAACTCAACCTTGAGATTTCATAATGTGCCAATGATGATTGGTAACCACGACTTGAAAGCAATTTCCTCTGCGAGTGAGATCCTTGACTGGCTGAAATCACACATGCTGTCTCTTAACACCGAGCTTGCGTGGACACATGCATGCGTGGAGGCAACTCGACATCAATCACGATCCAGCTGGAGTTTTTAATAGGAAACAGAACAGCATAATAAATAACACAAGTCAAGCGTATACTGTTACTAATGATCTTTAGATTAGCCATTATGAGGAGCAAAAGTGCTGGGAGTCACTTAATTATTCTCTGTGGATGTCTGGGACATTGTATCGCAAAATACAAGTCAGCCAGCAAAAGAAATGAGGAGAGAGAAGTTATACACCAGAGTGTTTGTGTGTATACTGCATATTCTGTAATTGAACATTACAATTATGTTCTTGCGTGTGTGTGGCTTTGCATGTTGATATGACACTGCAGACAATAGATTTATGTGTAGGTGTTTTGATGCAATCGGTTAATGACATTTTGTGTGCTCGACTGTATGTGCGTGGGTAAGACTTATATAACATGGAAGCGATAAGAAAGTTATAATTATATGTGGTGAATGTATAGTGCCTGAGTTTATGAATTTCAGCAATGTTATAAATGAGCTCGGTATTCAAATTATGTACATTATACTGTGTGTGTGTGTAATTTTGCTGAGTAGACAGAGTTTGTGGGGGCAAGCAGATGCACTATGGATTTGCTTGTGGGTCTCTGAATATATGAATTGTTGGAGAGTGTATTTCTCACATTGATCATTCAAACTGCATGTGTGCCTGTGGTTTAAGGGGCATTCTTTGATATGCCTCTCTCCCTCTCTGTCTGCCCTTTTGATTAATGGGATGGGGGAGTGTCCTAGTGCATAGATTGTTCCATAACTGAAAGGTTACAGGTTTTGTCTCTGCTATAGCCAAAAAAAAAAAAAAAAAAAAAAACAGCTATCAATAGCCATGTGTCCTTGAGTAAGACAATGAATCCTACTCACTCATCCGTTGTAAGTCACTCTGAATAAGAACATCACTTAATCCCCAAGTTTTAAATTATGCAGGTTTTCAGAACAGGATAAATCTATGGTGTGTTGTGCCCTTTTTGAAAAGTGTTTAAATAATCCACCTGTGGGAGGAATCAGAAGCGATCCAAGGTTATTCTAAGTAGCATCTTCACCTGTTTTTGACACTGCTCTATCTCTTAGTCACACTTTTTAAAAGAGACAAAGAGAAAGCATCTCTACTCCACCTATATGCCCACTTGTAAAAGTAAAGGGTGACCGTACCACTCAGCTTTTGGAGAAGTGATGCATTTTGTCACTGTAGAGATGTTTGTAATCCTAACACTAGGCCATTATTAACTTTGAAAACCTGTGTGTACAAGTTGTAGCTGTTACTGAAACTTTTCTCAAGTTGGAATTTCATCAAACTTTAAAAATATGATCTGTCTACACTTTGGCACCAAAGACAGAAGTCTCTCAAAAGTCTCTCCGCCTGAGAGCAAGATTCCCTTTCCTTATATTTAAGATGTGACTAACATGTTTGCTCTGTGTTTCTATCCTTACCTGTAAAAAATCTGTCCACCTGGATGTTGTTTTGCTGTCAGGAAAAAGCACTCTTCCTTGGTAATTGTTCCCCCATGAATCAGACTCAGTCAACTTTAGATGGGTGCCCCATTTTTTCCCATACTCATGTGCCCCCCAGGGGAAGTCTGCCCACCAGTTTGAGAACCAATGTGCTACAATGTATATCAGATTGACATAAAACCTGCTATAGACATCCGGCTATCCATAGAAATGATATAAGCCTAACAAATGCAAATACATTATGTAAGTAAAAGTTGAACATTTTTTCTGGACACTCTACTACGCTACTGTAGGACAGGAAGGATAACACATCTTGTCACTGATTTGTAGATACATTTTGAGTAATAAAATATGAACTTGTTAAACAAATATAGTTATCAAGGTTGTCTTTGAGTGGAGAGACTGTTGGCCTGTATCCACACCTCTGAAGTGCTGCCCACTTATCAAATTTTTGAGCTAAATAATGTTGATTTCCTAGTGAAAAGCACCTCACTAATCTGAGTTTTGTAGACGGGGTTAAGAATGGGGATGTCAACTTTCTCTGCCACATCCAGAAAAATGGTGAATGAAGACTTTCCCTAATTTCTTCTATCGTTCAACCTCATGTTTGTCAGTTGTCATGTGTGTTTCATGTTGTAGCTTCAAGCCAGGCTGAAGCTACTGTGATGTTGAATATATGTTGAAGGTATTTAAATAGTGGCCACGTAGGCCAAATGTATGCATATATCCCCATTCTCTCACAGCATAAAGAGAGCTTTGAAAAGAAGATTGCGGTTTGAATAGGGCAACAGAGATGTTCGGCAACGTGTCAGTTCATTTGTGCGCATAGGAAGTGTTTGTTTAGCAGAGTCTTTTTATTTAGTATCCCTCCATGAAATGTCTGACATTTCAGCATACTGCATGGTTGCTTGACAGGATCCAAGCGCACAAAATGTACAACAAAATTAGTTTTGTCTTTATAAACTTTATAAAATTCAGCAAAATGCAAAAACATGACAGACTACAGAAAGCGTGTGCCTTTTGTGTGTGTCAGTGTTAACAGACCCCAGATAATAGTATGTATAATAGTGGGTCAGTATGTAGCTCTTTGTCTGTACTAAAGTATAATCAAGGCTTTAGTGTCTTATTGTTATGCAGTGACATGAGTGAAGCCCTAAATAATAAGACCTACAGTACATACACAAGTAGACTTGTATATATGAAAATAGGCAGGTAGAAGGGTTGGCTGGTATTTGTGATTTTACTTTTGCTGTGCCAGAATTGTTTTTCATCAGTTGCACTGCCTTCAACAGAATGAATAAAAGTGTCACAATCTATTAAGAGCTATCATTCTTTTACTTGCTGATTCCAATTGAGTGTCATGTCACACTGATTTCATTTATAGCATTGAGTCATTTCTTAACTTTGTGAGCAGTCTCCCTCTCATGCTGTTAGTGTTGTCAACTGATGAAACAAAACATAAAAGCACAGGGACTTACAATATGAATTGAGAATGCAGCGAAGGAGATTCCAGACACTGTGGAGGAGGAGAGAGAAAGGGGACATTATTAAAAGTGTCATATGTTTGTGTTGTTTACTCCTGTAATCCTCTTTCTTTCCTCTGGGACCCCTGTCTGTCTCTTTGCCAGGGGCCCAGGGACTCTGTGGTGGTGAGAAATGAAATGTGCACTTTCTATATGTTTTATAAGCGCTTGTCTTTGTGTGGCCGCATTTATGTTTTTGCCTGTGTTGCGCTGTTTTTGTTTATGTCTGCTTTGTTTAAGTATTTATGCCTCTTCATATATGATGGTATGTATGTGCCCTGGGCCATTTTTTTTCTGTACATATAGTTCAGCCACAGTACAGTGGGTGAAAATGATTTCCTTCCTTTCCGCTGTCTATATTGGAATTACAGGAGGAGAAATTACTAATCATCTGAGAGCATTTGTGGAAATTAAATGCTTTATTTAATTCGATGCCTTCAGATTATCATCTAACTCATTTGCATTGTTATCCTAGATTTCCTTTGAGGTCCCTTTTTGTCCCCCAAACAACAAAAAAAAGTAAAAAACAAAAACACTGACCTATAAAAATGACAAGGAACATTAGATGAAAGGTGGCCCAAAGCAGCAAAAACCTTTCAGTATGATCAACGTGTTTACAGTTTAGTGACTATTGCCAACTGGGTGCTTTGAGTGAAATTGCTTCATGCATGTACTGTAAAATACTTTCACTGTATGCAGAGGAGTGATATATTTTGCTTTATTTCATTAGAGAAATGATGAGAAACTATGACCAAAGAAAACACCAAAGGGGTTATAGTAAGTAGGTCACCTGAATATTTCATTTATCCAACGTATTTTTTTTTCATTATAATGTTAACAAACACCCTGACCTTGAATGGTGACCTCCATTGTATCCGTCTCGCTACACAAACATTATGATCCCTTTTTGTACATGAAATTAGAAATGATTGTATTGTTTTGAAAAGAAACTAAACTTTGTTAGTGTAATTGATTGGGTTAATTTGATTTGTTTAAAAAAAGAGAACACTTTGTTCAGCATTCCCCTCTACACTGGTCCCCATCATTATGTCCATAATTCAATTAAAACCTATCTGGGATAACACAATAAAGCCATTGAGATCATTCCCATTGTGGTCCTTGTGGTCCATAATTAACATCCCTATCTCCTGCCTCGCCTGTTCAAAGAGAGTTAAGGGCAAAAGAAGGCCATGGGAACTCCATAAAAATGCAAATCTCAGTCACCTGTTAATGCAAATCACTGTAGAGGTCAACTTAAATCCAGTTTGAATTAAACTAAATCCAAAATTAGCTAATAGCTTTTATTTTACTTGGTATATAAAAAAGCTTTAAATGTTTATAAACCAAAGTTTTTTTTTGTTTTTTTTATGATATAGGATTGGTAAACCCTGTTGACTCAAATGTTTAAAGCTGACATGTTGGCAATCATTCCCAAAGAATTAACCCAATGCTTGAAGGAATGCTACACCTACACGGTTAAGTAATCCTATATGATACTGCATGTCATGGGGCTGAATGTGGAACAAGAACTCAGTCCTCCCAATTACACAGTTCCTGTAGTTCCCTGTACAGAGGGGGTCTTTACAAACACATGTCACTCTGATCTATTGCATACCTTGTTGCCCTGTCAGTAAATTAGTCCATTATTCTTGTCTGTTATGACACTATACATCCTGAGAAGTAAGATGTAAATAAAAAAAATAAAAAAAAGTTCTGATTTGACACGAAAGATGGAGAATTGTGGTTGTTGGGTGATTTTTGAACTTGATTTTCTTGAAAAAGTGCCAGCCATAGACTTGTTATGAACAATATCAACATCAGTCATCAGAGAACGGGCTGCAGTGTCTCAGACACAGCCCAGATGCTTTGTACTTGCCACAGTGTTTACCAAAATGTCAAAGTAGAGCACAGGTGTGAATGATCTTGGCAGACAGGGTGATTTCATTGTATGAACTCATCACTTTATTAGTTGGTTGACCAGTTTGAAAATCCTTGAAAAGGGTATTCCGTAAAATCACTAGTTAGAGGGTCATCTATGTGTTAAGACTGAAAAAATAATAGTTCAAGTGGAATGGGAAGATAATCAGGATGTGTCTCTGCCATTTTCTTGCACACTTGACTTTATTACTTTTTTCCCTCTTTCATCTATCCATCAAGACTGCCAACACCTTCCTTCCCTTTGGCTCCATGTTGACATGGCTGACTGTTTTCCCGGCAGTCCTGCATGTCAGTCAGCCAGCTGGGCCCCCAACCACTGATGGCCTCCTATACCCACAATGGTGGCGTCCAGCTCCATTTTCTTTGTGCCAGGTGGTCTCAGAGGAGACCCAGAATGGTCAGTGACTCACCCCCATTTTCTCCTCCCATTCTCTTCCCGTCAACTTTCCTTTTTTTCATCATAATGGAGCTAATGTTCAGCCTTGTGGACAGCTAACAGGGAGGCCTGGGCCTTATGCAAACTTTATGATGGCGGAGCCCATCGTCTCTTCTGCACATTGAAGAAATGATGTGTCGTTTGGCTCTGCACTTATTCTAACCCTGATTTATGCTGAATTATTGATGCTCAACAGGGTCAGGGTTTGCTTTTAGTGCTCCCCTGTGGGGCGTTGCAGGGCCTTGCGCTGCATCTGCATTCATAATATCATCACCACCCAGATGGCCCATAACAGGCTCCAAACTTGCATGTTATTAAATAATGGGCTTGTAAGTGAATAGGTGGGGAGTGTTTTTGGTTATTGCCATTTTTCTATTTGTTAGTAACATGATGATGACAGTTATGTGTCATCTTCAGCCCCAGTATTTTACAAAAAAGATTAAAAAAATCACAAAAAAAGGAATTAATGACAGGAACTACAAACAGAGCAGAGGTTACATTACAACTTAACTGAAAATGTATCAAGCATGAAGTCGAACCAACTAGCTAATTTTGTAATTCACTGAACCTGTTTTTCGATGCTGCTCACACCTGACAGACATTTCCAACCTTTTCTTCCCCTTCTTCTAATGTGTGAATGAATGAAAATGGAGTCTACTGTACCTGGACCTAGAGGAAATTAGTTCATTTAGTCAGCTGACAAAAGGATACATTTTTGAAGCAACTGCTACTATTCTTCAAAATTAAATTATAATTCCTTTAGATATTCTGTTCCACCCTCATGTACAGAGGAACTTTCCCTTTGTTCAGGTCCATGCTCAGGTCCTACAGTACTGACATACCTTTGACCAGTATGTTTTTTGTCTTCTGTGAGTGAGCCTACCTCATTTACAACTTGAATATCAAAGACAGGGATGTCCTAAAGTCTAATGACTGCTAGTAAAACCACAGGGGCATGGCAGTAACAATATGTCTGTCAGAACAGTACAAAAGGGTCGAACTATTCTTTATGACTGTGACCATCAACTCTGTGATGAAGTCCTCCCTCTGCTCTCTTATATTTCCTACTTTCTGGCAAGAAGAAATACCTCTAACCACCAGCCTTCAGATTACTTAAGAATTATTATTAGGGTGTGTGTCTCTGAATTTTTTGCTTTTATTTACTCTACTACTACTTTTTGCTTATGTCTATAGTACTGCAGCCAACAGAATACCCATTGCCTTACCCTACTACTGTAGAAAAATGGCAGCACAACATAGTGGACTCCTTCTGTAGATATAAAGGGCTTATTCTAATGAAAAGACACTCATTTTGTTCATATACAATATTACACACTGGACCTTTACCATTGCTCTGAAGTGAAACATGTGGTATCACAGCTTAGTCAAACTCACACTGAGAAGACATTGCAGCATGTATCAGGAAGATATCTGTTTCCAGTGTTGGTGCAGCATATTGTACCAACATCACATCATATGTTTTTCAAATAGATGTACACTATATTTTCAAGAAGTAAAGGTTTTTCTTGCATTGGAAATTTTAGGGTTTGACAGATTGTAATAATTTGTAAATTGATGACATTAAGATGCAAGCAAACTTTGCAAGGGCTCAGGCAGCCTACTTGTGTAGGCCTAGATTCTTGTGCGCTTCCATTTGCAGTATCCAACAAAGTGTTTGCTGAGGTCACACCAGTATATTTTATTGTTTTATTTCCAACAATGTTTACTTTTTAATACCAACACAGATGAAGCAAGATCCATGGAACACTTGTTATTTATGTATTTTTCAAAAATCACATTCAGAAGCAAAGTCAGGTCTTTTACAAGTAGTCCTGCTTTTGTTGAACACACACAGACAACAGCGAAAACAAGAACACTTTCATACAAAAGATCCATTAAGATAGTGCATGAATATTAGATAAATACACTCTATTACACTTTTTATCCCCCTTGCATGACAGTGAGGGATGTCTACTCTTTGTGGCTCTGCACTTGTGGTTCTTTGTGTATGTCTGTGCCTGAGTACAGAGTCATTTTCTCCATGGCTCCCCCTCATAAGATATTTACATGGGCATCTATTATGGATTGTGATCTGATTGAAGCTGAGTGTTCCCATCATGCCCCCTCTGTGAACTCACCACACAAGCACCAACTTTTAAAGAAACCCGATTCAGCCTCATTTCAGTCTCCAAAGCAAACAAAAGCATTAGTGAAAGCTGTGGTGTTTCATACTTTCCTTTAAACTTTTACGGTTGTTTGGTGCATCCTCTGCTGTGCTTGACATATTTGTACATCCATGTAAACTTGGCAAAAAAGCAAAAACAATCTCAAAACAACTATTGTATATTGCAGAATGCAGGAGCTCAGTCACGCTGTTGCGTGCAGGGTTTTAAATCGGCACAAACAATGCCCTTGGCATTTCCACCAACAAAGACTTGTGGAGTTTGTTGCTTGTGCTAACCACATTCCCTCCTTTAAATTTAAAAAATCTAAATCCAACTTGGATTCACAGAATACACACATCTCCAGGCAAGAGGTATATTTCTGGCCCCATGTAAACATGGGCTGTTCCAACAAGCCCTAAATCCTTAATCCTCTCCACATTGGGCCAGATCCACCTCTCTCTCTGTGTCTCTATTCACCTCTCTCTTTTTAAAAACGTCTCTCTTTTTGCTTCTTCCTCTTGCTTCCTAACTCTCTTTTGCCCCTACTCACTATCTCTGTCTGTCACCACATTATGCTTCATACACACAAACGTGGTCAAAACACCCGCACACACACACACATTGACCGCTCACTGGTGGTCCCTTGGATGCTCGGCCTTCGTTCATTTCAACAGCTGCCCTTCAGTCACCCCTCCCCCATCCCACTGTCTCCGTCTGATTTCCCCCTGCTCTCTCCCCATCTTTTCTCTCCTCCATCCTCCTCTTGGCTCCTCATCTCTCACATCTCCCTTCTTCCTGTCTGTCACCCTCTAGTCTTATATTTTTCTCCCTCCGTCATGAAGTCTTTTCCCTCACTCTTCTGCCTGCTTTGTAATTCACTTCATCCTCCCTTCTGGCTCTGATCTTCACCCCCCTTTCTCTGACCTCCCACCTGTGTCACTCGTCTTACTCTTCAGCTTTTAGTAAGGCAAATCCTGCATGGTGGAGTTGTATTCATAAGTCAAATTCAGGTTACAGTATGCCATCTGGAAGGGAGAGGTTCTGCTAATATTTTAATAGTGTTGAAGCCATTATACCTAATTAATAGTTTGTTTTATGTGTTTATTGTATATGTCATCTCTATTGATTGATTCCAAGAAGTGCAGTATTTACCAGTACACAACTCTTTGTATTTTGTATTATTTACAGGGCCACAGGCTGCCACTAGTACTATATTTAGTACTATTCATGCTGCAAGTATTTCAGTAAACTTTTAGATTCAGGGCCTAAACTAAGAGTTTTGGTCATTAAAATTAATTTGCATAGAAATAGGTTTGTGTGAGGTGCCACAAAAGGTGGCAGAACTCCATTTGAAATGTAAAATGTAACATTTAAACAATGAAATGAAAAGTGGATATGAAAGGTGCTAACTAGGAAGCACACCTCCATCAAGGTTGCACAATGTTTACACGTATTATAATAAAAATAGATCTCAATACAGATCTACATCAAAATATTATGCAGTGATCAGAAGCAATTATGATAAGTGCTAATAATGATAAGTGTTGATAAGTGTTAAGTGCACTGGAGTGAGAAACAACCCGATAACCCATAAGACAATTGAGGACCTGTATATAAAATAACCATATCATACTATGTGTTCTGATGTGCACCTGCAAAATTCAGTATTCAGATATGCAGTGACACTACAATAGCAAAAAGCAATAAGACCTGAATTAAAAACTGTAACAGTCGAGGCATATGTTACATGCTTTAATTTAGCGTGACATAAAAAGCTGAACTGACAAAAAATGAACCCATCCGGAATCCGACAAGGTCAGGAGGTCCTTCCCCACCTCTCCTTTTACCTCCTTTTCCCTTATTTTCTTGACTTGTTCTTCCTCAGGTTTCTCATCTTGTCTCTCTCCTCCCACCTCCCTCCCTTTGTCTGCTGTCTCTTTCTTCCTCCTGTCCTGCTGTTGCCCCTCACTTCTAGAGTAATGACAGCCAGCTGTCAACACCACACCGGCTCTCCTGACCACTGAGCAGACCCGACAGCAGTACTGATGAGATCACTCACTGAAAGTCCCTCCCTGGGCCGAGCTCGGTCAATGCTATTTTAGATGGTGGTTGTTCTGTTTTATTTATTCATTAGCTTCCTTTTTTTGTCCTGGTTGTGTCTGGTGTGTTTTTGTGTGTGTTTATTCATGTGTGTGTGCCTGACCTCATCTTGGCATATGTTTCCTCCTCCCTGATGATTTAAATCCAAAATATATATGTAGGTGTGTGTGTATCTCATGATTTCTCTCCATGATGCCTCTTGGGTACCTTGAGGCAAATCATCATTTAAACATCAGACCTGTCAGCTGTATAAGAGGGAAAAAGTGTAAATGTATTATTCAGTACTTCTAATTCTGGGCTGATCCGTTTGTGGCTGTGTCTTTACCTGTCTGGTTTGGTATCGTCTTTATCAGGTGTCTGCTGGGGTTACTGCTGGTCACGAATATGACTATTCACTTGAAAAGCATCAGGTGTGAATTGAATAACGCTGTCATAGCAGTGATGGCGCTGTCAAAAATGTATCACTTTAAAAACTCTTCTCTCTATTTTTGGAATAATTTGGTATACTGACACTTGACCAGTGACTTATTTCATGAAAGCACAGGAAAGGTGAGTGCAGAACCATGAATATTTACTAATCTATAAAAAATGATCAGAAAACTGGTAATCCTTTTACCGTTTATGTCATTTGCTAGTTCCATTTTCATTTTGTGTGGTGGCTTGTAGAGCACACTCTCTCATACATTGCTCCTCTAGAGCATAGAGCATTTGTTATGTATTTCAGCTTATTTGTTCATGCTTTGTACGGTAAACACTGGCCATTCCACAAACTTTCTTGGAATAACATTTGTAATTGTGCAATGGATTTTACATTAATGGCCTTTTGACAGGCTTCTTCTTTCAGTTATTTATCAGTTGTTTATAATTTGGCCTTAGTGTACCCATATGGCAATTGGTTCTATAAAGTGATGATTCTGTGAGCAAAAACCAGTGGCCTCTCCTGGCCCTCACTGCTTTTAATATTGAGAGCTGTGTTGCAGATTTTAGTCTAGCTTTTAGTATTGTGGGTCTGTGTATTTTTTTAACCTTGTATTATGTTTCATAGAGACAATCTATTAAGGCCAATGCAGCCATCCTGACTCTGACTTTCCGCCTCTGAAGGGCTTTCATCAAAGCTGAATCCTCTCTGTCTCTGTCTCATCCTGCGGTTTTATCTTTATCATTTTCTACCTCTGTATCTTTCCATCTATGTCTACTATGCCATTTTTATCTTATTCTTCACTGTGGAAGTAGTCTCTCTACCATCTCCAGTGTCATCAGGACCACAAAAGCACATTTCACATCATTTATTTCTGAGGAAACGCTCACTTTTTCATAAGCCAACTGAATTTAATAGTGTAGTGTAATGGTGTCATATTTTAAAAGCTGGCTCTGTGCAGAGGCAACGGGAAGTTACTTGTCCATTTATTCTCTGAAATTAGGCGTTGTTGTCTTTTCACGTCACTTTGCAAATCCTCACCTCAGTTTTACACAGGCAAATTCAGCTCTGCTTAATTGGCTCAGTCTGATTAACTCTCCTTGTGGTATTAGGTCTGACTCATCGTTCATGTAATTGGATTTCCTTTTCTGTTTCTTCTACATGTGCTATTAAAACAGACATAAGGAAGAGACAGATGTGGAACAATCTGCGTGACTTCAGCAAAATCAGTTACATCATTATCATATTACTGTATGCGCAACACTATCATATCATTCTAAACTCTTTACAGTGTTTATGTGTCAGCGTGGCTGGGATGGAAAATCGATTAATACAACATCATTGTTGATAGAGATTTCAATACCACCACATAAGCTGCCTCAGAGTCTTTCAGTCCTTTCGAGCGTAAAGCTGCAGGCAATTGAATGTTCTATGTTACAACTCAGCAAACATATTTATAACAATACACTAGCAAATTGCAAGCATGCAAGTCCCACTTGTTTATATACTGTCAAGTATATTGTGACTACAGTCCAATACCATTACCCTTAGAATAATGCTGCCAGGTTTCTCAGCTGCTCTTTCTGTAGTTGTTTTTGTTTTATCACCTCTCTTAACGTCCAGACAGCAAGGGTAAGCACTACAGCTGCATCTACACACTGATGTCGGCGGTGCTTTAAATTGAAGTCCCTTCACTGTATTACATATTTGCTTCACTGCAGTGTGTTGTATCTCAACCCTCAATGACAAAACACTTTGAATCAATCAATCAGTCTTGATGAACATTGTGTGTGTTTGCACTGCAAACTTTTTTTTTTTTTTTGCTGAAAAATAAATATATAAATGAGTCAATAAGATGACAGCAGGCTGTTGTATAGGAGATATTCATTGTATATTTATGTAAGCACAAAGGCATAAAAAAATCAATAGGGGATGTACTGCATCTATATCTGCACACATTTTTCACACAGTAATTCAACATGCATATATCCTCCACTCGTTCAACAGTCTGTACAAAGTACAAAGCCTGGGATGAGATGAAGTGAAAAGCTCCATTCACACAGGACTAATATTACCTGGGGGACGCCCAGTGATTTGTAGTAATAGTGCAGATCATCTGGGATTTTAATATTGCGTGAATCTTCTATGTCTGCCAAGACGGAAGTCCCCTTGATAATACTAATTTTATGCAAATGGTTGTCTCAAACATGATCTATTTTCCAGCTACAGTTTTTTAATCTTTTTCATCTTGTCGATGTGAAATGTATTCTTTTTTTTCCCTGTCATAGAACCTTTTGAAAACATGCTCCCAAATCCCAGCCTAGAGTCCCTGGGAAATATTCATCTTGGCAATTCTGTAATAAATATGTAGTAGATATGATTTATGTACGATAGTGATGATCATGCCAAGGAAATAGTTTGATACTTCAAGAGAATATAATGAAATATACTAGCAGCATACGATGTGCATCAAAACAGCCTTTCTTGATGTTTCCTCTTTAAGCCTGTACATTAGCAGCAGTGGCATCAGTGTTATTGCAAGTTGATGTGATTCAGTGCACTGTCAGGGTCATATTTATGATTATTTTTGTGGCTTTTCGTCAGGGAGGAGGTCAGGGTGAACAACTTGTAATGTGTTCCACTTTGTTGGCTGCGTGTGTGCCTGACCAACAATTGATTGCTTTTTAAGTTATTCAACCACAATGATCCATCTCTCACCTGAAGTTGTAGCTTTCTGACCTTAACCATACTCTGCAGATATTGTAGAAATATTTCTAATTAGACTGTGAAAACTCTTTGCCAACATCAACACAAGTCCCCCAATATCAGCATTATGTTTGACAATTCGGGTTTGATTTTCATTTTTCAGCACTCCATTGTAATGTCTTGACTTTTATGCTGGTGATTGCAGCAAATTTCATCATCCCATTCTTTTCTAATTGCCATTGCCAGACTACAAGAAGTAAAGTCACTTTTAAGAAAGCAGCCTGTCGCCTACAGGTACACTGCTTACCTGTAGCTGACATAAAGCAGTACATTTGATGTGCATGTAGCCCATTATTGTCTTTTATAGCTTATTGAATATATTAACCTAAAAAAAACTGTCTATACTGAAAGAACCCACATTAAACACAAGCTAACTTTCAACTGCACTATTTTATAAAAGCATGCAACACATAAGCTACATAATAACCAATCAACAAATCCAAAAAAACAAATAAAAAGACTGAAGCCAGCAACTGAATTCATCCTACCAACAGTATGTTGTTGTTCATCCAAAGTTGGATATAGCTTATTCCTCTGTGCTGTAGAGCTCAATTGTTGTCCAAAAGCAATTAAAAACACATCAGTGATGATCAGCATGAACATTGTACTTTATTTTGAGTGCATCCCAAATATGTTTTTCTGCTGTAAATACACACAAGAGCACTAAATGTGTGTTAATTACTTTGGTTTAACTAATGTTTGTTTAAAACAACAGTGTTCAGCTGTTTCAGGAAATTGCTAAGCCATTTTCAAAAATAAAACAATATTTATGACCCAATTTAAATTGCCCTTAGGTGTGAATGCGAGCATGAATTGTTGTTTGTTTATGTGTCAGCCCTGTAATGAACTGCTGACTTGTCCAGGGTGTTCCCCTGCCTTCCGCACAATGTCAGCTGGGATCGGCTCCAGCCCCCTGCGACCCTGATAAGGATAAACGGTTATGGCAAATGAATGGATGGATATTTATGACTTGTTTCTTCAGTAAGTGCTGTAGACAGAGTAAGGAACTTGGAAAGACGCTGATGTCTTTGGACTTTTCAGTGGTTTTGTTGATTTATTTAAAAAATGCCTTATCTATTAAACAAAGTGCTGTATTTGAAAGTTACTATTTATAACTGACATCCAATATTTGTGTCACAGTTTTAGTGGAAAGCCAAGGTAAAATACAAAATGCATAATGAGCCAACTACAAATCCAATCAGTGTGTGTTAAATACATAACAGAACCATGTGTGGAACTATGCTGCAGCCCATGTTCTTAAGAAACATGTTTCGTTATCTGATGACTCAGTGCTCTTTGATAAGAATCCTGTTGTGCCTAGTAATATTCTCCCCCTCTAAATGGACACAAAGGATTTAATTCACAACACTATCTTTGAGTGAACAGAGCTTTAAGCAGCCAAAGCCCACCCAACTCAGGAAGCTTTTACAAGGCGTGCAAGACAATGCAGCCCTTGATCTTTTCGCTCTCACCTTTGCGCCTCCCTTCTGTGGCCTCTCGCCCTGCGGGGGCTATTAGTCATCTTGGCTGTGGGAGCAAGGCCATTGGGGGCGCTTGGACTCTGTTCTGTGAGAGCCCTGTGGGGAGGGAGGTGCAGGTGTGGTGTCAGCAGAAATACAGTATATACTGTAGAGAGATGTATAAATAGAGAGATAAATAGCGAGAGGCTGAAGATGGATCGAAGGGATTAGGATGTTGTTGGTAATAAACAGGGGTGGAGTGCTGTGGGATCATAACATGGGAAGGTTTTACAGCCATGGAAGAACTTTGTGTAAAAATGTTTGTTTTCCCTTATTAAAAAAACAGACTGGAACACCACTCATATTTTTTTTGTTACACACAAACATGCACGTTTGCAGACACACAAACATGGATGAAAATTTAATTCAGGCCTAGAAGATTGAGATCATGTGGCTCCAGAGACTTGTGTATAGGCCACCAGAGGGACATTTCTTCTTTTCAAACACTTTCCATTTGTACACCACAGACTCCTTAGATGTGAAAGGATTTTTTTTTTCAGGAGAGATTATATTCCCTACACTCACATGCTCACTCAAACCTTCTGCAGAAAAATATGTTTGAGAGCTTATTTCATCCTTGGCCATGCTGGCATTAATGTGAAAATACGAGTGTGGCAACTGAAGAGGACTGATGCTCAAGCTGTATATTGCTGTAGCCTCAGTTGTAGCTGCAGCAGCGGTAAAATTTCAGTAAAAAATGTAGCAGACTGTGTGAACCAGCTTCTCGGAGTCTTACAGATCAATCACAGGCAGCTGTGTGTGGCTTTTTTAAGTCTGCTTTCCTACTACAGGCACATGCAGACATGTAAACACTCGGGCAACCACAATGTCATGTATAAAAAACAGCAAACGCGTACTCCAGAACTGTGATCCATCTGCAGTTGGAGCAGATGGTGTGCAAAGAACCAGTGTAAACTTTGTTTTCATGAACAAAGCAGGACATCCAGGTCAGATTCTATTCAGTGTGAGATGCGTTGATTATGGTTGTATGAATGTTTGGATGTACATATGAATATGGATGTAAAAACATTGTTCATACATAGTAGCATGCAGTTTAATTAAGTTCTGAAAACAGTTAAGTTGACAATATTTTTTCACACTCTCTGTGGAGTTTCAGTGGCAACATATACTCCCACCCACCTGAAGAAAAAAAATAATCAGTGTACCTTCCCTTGTGGCCTACAATATCAGAATTAAAATAATTGCAAATGGTAATTTACCAAACTTGCCAGCACCCCTGACTTGAGCTACCAAATAATGATTATTTCCAGCTTTTCTTCATATTTAATTATTGGGAAAAGCCCAGAGGCTGCATCCAAAATAATTTTTTTCACAGGAGGAAATCCTGCCAACCTTCCATATCATTTTCAGTCCCCTGGGGAGGGCAGCCCACAGAGTGAGAAGCAGATACCTGTCATACCATAACCAATGTGACCATGTGACTGATGGCTGCCTAGTGTGAATTTTAGCTCACTCTGGTCTCACAGTAGTTTCCCTGTGCTGTCAAAGCTTTGTACTCCCAGATGGCTCTGCAGCTCTTTTTGCATGCTTTCCTCAGTTTCACTGACTTTAGTTTTCTCCTCCATGTCATACGCTGTAGGCAGACCCAAATTGTTGAGCGAAAATATGTTCACTGCACATCAAACATCAAAAATTGCTGAATTCTTGCATTTTCAATCTTAAATTTCATGAATATGATTGATTTCTCTAAGACTATTTCTAAAAGTATTTTTCCATTCTGCTCAGTTAGTCCTTGGATTGGCTTCAGCCCCCATAGTGACAAAGAAAAACTGGATGGAAATAAGTGAAGAAATATTTGTATAGAATGTGGCATAGCTCATGGCCACATGGCCTCATAGCCAGCACGAGTCATCACAGCAGCACATCTGCAACTCCACAAGTGTTGAGTGAAAAGCTTGTGGTCGCAAAATGTCAACTTGGCAGGAATATAGAAAACAGCCTTGAGTTTTAGTGCCAGCCAGTAGGAAAGAGTTAGACTGGGGGCCACATATGTAGGCAATATATTGCAAAACAAACCCTGACAGGGCGATGCAGGACCCTGCGTCCATAGCAATGGTCTGTTATTCATAGCAACCATCTGCTACAGAAAAAATGGCTAGAGAATGGTAATTGACCAATCAGAATCAGGTATTCAACAAAGCTGGGTATTAAATCCTGAGAATAAAGTATCAAACCTATCAGCAAATCAGACAGATTTATTATGTGTATTATGTCATCTTTTGTGTATCTGTTTCATCCTCTGGGCCTGCCCTGCTCTGGGACCTCACCTTTTGCCAATCACAGACAAAATATTACCCAGAAATCTCCAACTATCTGGTATGTAGTGGTTCATGTTGTAGCCCCAGGTAGCAGTAACAGCAGCAGCGATCCGGCTTTCCCAGTTCGCTCTTTCAAGAGAGCTGAGCCCCTCGGTGGAGCGGCTGCAGATACACAAGGATCAGGAGATCAATACAGGCCTATCAGCTGAACCAGCCAGATGAGCCCAGTGACATTTTGTCTGAGGCAAAGAGCGAATATCCCTGCTCTGTAGAGGCCGAGTTAGCCTTTCTCCCTGCCCCGCTCCATTACCGTGTCTCAAAGAAGTCTTTTTCAAAGGATTTTCACATTTTGCATCAATGGGCTCGCTGTTCTTTCATTTGTGTGGTTGTCTTTTGTTTATCTGCCTTTTACCTTTCTTAATCCTTGATCTTTTTCTGTACATCACTCCTAGGTTTGATGTTTTTGTCCGTTCCTGCTTATTATCCTTTGGTGTTTTCTTTTCCTCCATTACCATACCACTCTTATTCATGGATCACCCTCCTTGACTGTTTTACTACTTAGACAGAAGTGCTATACTGTTATTCCTTTCTCAGATTTAACTGCAGTCTCTTCAGATTGAACACACACATGAATTTAGTTCTAAATAAATGTGTTGGTAACATCTGTACAGTAAAATTCCCTCTTTTACTTTCATTACTGAAGAAGTAACCACATTTCATGTGTCACAACACACAGTAAGACCTCAAACAGTAGCAGTGACCAGCTCCTCATTTCACTTGATTACTTTTTTTTTCCATTTTTATCCTTAAGATCAATAATTTGGAGCTGTGGGGAAGAGCAAAAGAAACATCAAGACATGGGAGGAAAAACAGAGTCAGCATGGATTAATAAGGGACTTGACATGTACATTCTGTTCTTCTCTTCAGGAATCAGTGTTTAGTTTTAACTCGTTACTGTGTGTGCCCCTTATCATACTGTGGAAATAATCAGTATAAAAGGAAAAAACAAAACAAAAAAAATTAACAGATTTGTCATTGTCAGTAATCTGATAATTCTGAGCTACTACTTCTGTTTGACCGTAGTTTAAAGCAAGTGCCGATGGGCTGCTGTGTGCAGCATCGTGGAGCACATTATGTATGCTTACAGTACTTTTAAATCTCATAGATTTTTGCCCTCTATATGCTGTGAGTATACTTTTCAGCAGGATGCAGTTTTACTGATGCATTACAGTCATGACTTCAGTCTCTGCTGGCAGGCTCTAACTCTGCTGTCTCTCTGTGTAGGCTTAAGTTTGCTGGAAGACCTGACAACGCCTACATGCCAGATATTAGTAGTACATTTTCTGTATTCACATATCTGTAAAAGTGTTCTGTGTGTTGGCTGATGAAATGTCTTCAGTGCCCATCCATTCAATCACATGTGGTGAACACCAAGTTACTGACTAACCTGCCATTTAAAAAGAGGTCATGGAGGTAATGGGTAATTTGCAGCACTTAATGGAGAAAATGACTCTGGGATGAAGTTTATGTTAAATGTAATTATCTTCTCAAGTTACCTCATGTAGTGGATGTCTCTAGTGTCCTGAGTGAGTCAGGAGGAGACAGGATGTTTCAAAGTCAGGTTTACATTCTGTCTCAGTCCACCAATTTGGTCTAGACTGAAATGTCCCAACAACAACTGGATGGACTGCAGTGAAAATTCGTACAGACGTTCATTGTGCCAAGAAGATGAATCCTAATGACCTTGGTAATGCCCCGATTTGTCCTCTAGTGCCACCATGAGGTGGACATTGGTGTTTTTTTGTGAGGTGTTGTCAACTGTTGGATGGGATGTGAACATCGACTCTGCAGGATTTTAGGGGTTCCCTAATGAGGCGACTTTGATCATAGTCTACTTGTCATCTGTCGTCCTTTCTGGCAGTCAAAACAAAAAAATGTTTTATGTTTGTGGAAATAGTTATGTGCGAGGTTTGTATTCTTTGTAGGTTTGTAGGTTTCATTAAGCTTCACTTCAAGCACTCAAAATAAAGAAATACCACAAAAAACCAAGCCAATAAAAGAATAGTCCCTGTAGTTATTTTGGTAGTCAGTGATGATGGTGTCTTTTGTGTCATATTTGCAAACACATGCTCGGCCAAAGAATGTGAATTGATTGTCAGTTTCTACTTCAGCTGAAGGATGTTATATGAATATCTAAGTAACTAAAAATAATCTCTGCAGTACATTCTATCTCTCACTCTTTGGTTATTTGTATTCCAGTTGGTTTGGTTCTCTGAAGAGTAACATCATTTTGGGTACAATGCAGCAAAATGTACAGCTTGTTCCTATGTGTGTGCTTGCCATGGCATATCTCAGCTAGCACCAAGTGCTGCTGTTGTCCATTGATATTCCACCTCAGCGTGCATGTCAGAAACTCTTTGTCCAACTGCGCGGCACAGGGGATACAGTGTTTGACGGCGCGTCTCTGAATTTAATTATCTACAGCTGCTTCAGAGCAAATATAATGATCTGTAAGATCAGCATATGTGACAGAGCTTTTCTTGGGCTGCAAAATACATATACATAAGCACAAGTACTTAAAACACAACTACAGTCGACGTGAAATGAAATGATGACACCAAGATGGGGCTAAAGTACATCTAACAAAAGCTGTCTGCTGGCAAATAATGCCCGCTCTCTGTTTCTGTAAATGTCACGCTGATGTCCTGAAGGGTTTGTGACAGCAGCTTATGTGTTTCTATGGATCAGATCAGTTTGTAACATGGTAGCACTGCAGGCAGCAAGTCCCACATCAGCAGGGCAAATGCTCTTCCAGTCTAATTAGTAAGAGGCTCAGCAGTGTCCCACTGTCTCTCTGAGGAGAACGTATCCAAAACAAGCAAAACAAACTCCCCCTCTGTGGACTTGGATTAAATATAAAATAAATAAAGTTTGTTGTGATTGCCTTTTAAATGTTAAAAGGATTTAAAGAGCTTGAGAGTCTAGCCTCAGGTATAAATATATTGAGGCATATTTCAGTTGCTAAATAGAGCGAGGGTTTAGACAAGTGCTTTGCTTCCAGAATGAAGTGGCATATATTGACTCTTTCTTTTTCTGTCTGTGTGTGCGCTGTGTTCTTTATATGAACATGCTGTACAATGCGTATGTGATTGTGATACTGATTGTGTGCTTCGCTCTGTATTTAAATTTCCAATGGCTTCATCACAATGATACAGCGAGCGCTGAGACTGACAAGATTGTAGCTTCTCTCCGATGAATGAATAGGCAGACAGTCAGGCAGACAGTCGTGCTGTGCCTCCAGTTATGCTCTCATCCACTTAGGCTTGCATAAAAGGAAATGCAAGTAGGAACTTATCGTTGTCTGTCAAAAAATGTCAAAAAGATAACACAAAATGGTCTTAACACTTTGTACAAATCCCCCATGTCCCTATGCAATTATCGACAACGCTTCTTGCAAAAATGTCCTGGAAATTTCTGTAGTGGACAATGGTCTCAATTTCCCTGAAGCCTTGTAGAGCTTATGACCAGACGGGAATTTACAAAGAGACACAGAGAGAGTATAGACATGCACACAAAAATAAAGAGTAACAAGACAAGAGGATCTAAAAAAGAATAAGAGAAAGCACTGGAATAACAGGATGCAAGGCTTGCCACTGGATGGTCAGCCTTGGGACCACAGAGCGTCTGAACTTGTAAGAGCTATTGATAAGCACTGTGTCTGCAGCTTAGACAGGGAGGATTATCAAATGACACTTTTAGCCTCTTAAGCAAGCCACAATTGCAACCAACATGGTCCAATAGAAGGCGAGACAAAAGACTTAGAGCGAGGATGAGCACAAGCACTAGGACTTAGCTAAATGTCAGACAGTGTGTGTACGCTAGATGTAACTTTTATGTGCTATTGTTTCTCTTGTTTGAGAGGCTGCTGTTCATGTAGTCTTTTCTATGAGCAAAATGGGAAAGGGTGAGAGGGCTGATGGAGTGAAAGGAGAGGCAGGCAGACAGGGAGGGAGGAAACAAGAGGAGGAAGAAGGAAGAACAGCCACCGGTGGGTAACTGCTGCCGGACGGTTGTTGCTAAGCGTTTAATCTCCCACGCTTGGAGAATACAAACGATCTTGTAATCGTCCCCGACCTTGACATGAACAGCAAGGTCGCAAGGGAGCCGGGCTATTTTGCATTTCCCACAGATACACACAGAACAATTAGTAAACTGGATAAAAAGGAATTGAGTCTGTCTTACACCACCACCACTACTACCACCACCCCCTTCCCTCGGGGTAGTTACCTGGCACACCCCCAACCCCACAGCCTCCTCCAGCAGATTTCGAATACTTAATTAGGATAAAGAAGTAGTCAATGTGGCCAAGTCGGGTTAGACAGCACATACCTGTAGCCTGTGCCTGTGTAGGGCTGCAACTATGGGATGGTTGGTTAAGGTTTAGTCTATAGCATGCATGTAAGTATACTGAAAGATGCATATCATATGTTGTCCTATGTTCAAAAACCCAGATATTTTAAATTTATGATATCAAAGTCAGCAAAGAAACAAATGTATCCTACAGAGAACTCTTGAAACCTGGTAAATTAGTAACTAGTATTAGTACCATCAATCAATTAATCATTGATTAGTTGAATGTTAGTTCACTAATTGATAGATGGACTAATTGTTTCTGCAGTATCTGTTTATATTTAACAGTGTGCCTGTCTTTGCAAGCACAGATGTTGCGTGTTGGACAGTGACTGAACACTAGAGTGTATGCTTGCCTGCATACTGACACCTCAAAGTGAGTAGGCGGGTGCTAGTGTATTAATGTGTGGTTTTTGTGTGTGTGCGCAGGCTTGTGTGCCTCTGTGCGTCGGCCCTGGAATCGCCTTTATGTAATTAAGAGACTTTTGTCCTCCGACAACAGCGCATTACCTCTATTATTGAATATGCTGAGAGTTGAGATATGATTATACTCCAGGCAAATTCAATTTCTGTTTTCAGCAGTTTGAATATAAAAGCCTGGTCTGGGCTCTTTTTAAGTTAAGTCAGTCTGATTTTTAGGCTTATTCCACAGAAGGGTAATAGAACTGACCCCTTCTCAGCATCTTAACTGACTCAACCTCAAAACGGCATCAACAGTCCCTCAAGTCCCTTGGGGATGTGTATTCATTTCCTTGAAATGGTAAAATGGCCTTCAAAGTGTCCTGTAACTAAAATGCAATGCTACGAATGTTTGAATTCTGATTTAATTTTCACCATTTTTCAGTGTTGTTTTCCTCTACCTTGCCATTGAGTTTATTCATGTGGTGCAATTTGTTTCTCACATTGCTGCAGCCAACAGTCACATCCTTTATATTTGCCCTGGTTTCCATGGCAAATACAAGAGCTTGTTAACATCAAAGGTAATACAAAAGAGACCGAATGCTTGGAAATTTAAAAAGAGAAACGGTTCTAAAACTCAACTGAGTCAATTAGGGATGAGGTTTTGCTTTTACATCCAAACCTCTTGTTCTCAGAACAGCCTATTTTGAAGGATAAACACAAAGACGCATGCCTGTGATGTCTGCAATACTTAACATTTTCAAACAGTTTTTGACATGTGTATATTCTGTAACTGCATGGACAGTATGGTGTGCGAGTTCATGGGTTAAGAAGAGTGAATTCAGAAAAAGAAAACTCAGGAAGAACTTCTGTAGAACAAATAAAATGAAATCAAATTGATTGAAATTAATTTAGATAAATGAAACTGTTTATTTTCATGCTAAAAGTGTTTGTGTATATTCACACATAAAAATACTCAGCCATCTTTAAAATAAAACAAATAAACTCTAAACTGGTCTTGCTCCTCTGCCAATAAATTCAACATTATGTGCCTGCGTAGGAGTTGTTCATGTTTGCTAATATTGATTCAGTTTTCTCCCGATCATGGTGTGTAAATGCAACTTGGATTCAGTCTAATTTATTATAACATTTGCCAAATGGGCTTTAGAGGCACTGTATCCGTTGCGTGTACCTGCTTGAGCTTGTATTTCTTTACTGCGATAGCCCCCAAGGTGCATGGGCCCATAAATCCAGCCCTCAGATCACAACAAGAGAGGGGGGTCCCGGTCAAGCTCAAGGAGTCAGAAAGGATCAATCCAAGGTTGGAGCGTCTGGCTGGATCAGCAGCTTTTTGACTTGGTTTAAGTGCAAATGGATTAAATCAAGGGGGAAAAGCGAGGTGTCCTGGGCGGTGAGTGGTGATGATGGGGATGCTTAGCTTGTGCATTTGTGCCTGCTGGTGTGTGTGTAGGGCAGGAGCTGGCACAAGCAGTGGTTGTTATGAAGACGTTGGACTGTGTGTGTTTGTGTGTTGACAGGGCTAGAGTAGGTGAGGCTGATTGTGTGAGCTCTACTAACATTTTAAGTGCCCCTACACACTCAAGTGTGTTTGTATACGGATCTGCACAAGTATGTGTGAATGAGCACTGAGAAGTGTTAATAAGAATACTGTTTGATTTGTAAGGTTTTCTTAAAAAAAAAAAAAAAAAAAAAAGGTTTCTTCCGGTTGTGCTTTTTGCGATCAATCAGGAATCGAGGTGTTTGGCTTGAGTTTATGCTTTTTTTCTATTTCTGGTGCTTACTGTATAATTTGTCTTGTTACAGTGTTGTAATTGATATGTTTTCTCTGTTTTATTGTAGTTGCTATCTAATCTAATCCAGTAGCCTATTTGATGAAATTAGGATGAATGTAAGCTTTGTTTAGATTTTTCCGTAGAGCAGGAGATGAATCTGACAATGCAGATGTTGGATTTTTACAGTAAGTATGTCAAATATAATACCTAAATGCTTCTAAAGAGTCCAAAAGACCAAATTTAACCAAATTTAAATGCTTCTAACGAAACCAAACAAAGTTCAGTCATACTAAAGATATTGGTGGCAAAGATGTATATGCCTATCTAAGTTGTGAGATGAGATAGAAGCCCACTAGTTGCGGTTTAGTTGTGGAATTTTATATTTCAGACATTTCTTTCCTCTAAAAAGATTTTTTGCCACTGAATAAACAGTAATACTTCCAACCAGTTTGACATTAGGCCAAAGACTGGACTTGGACAGTACTACCATATTTTACCACCAGGCATTGCATGTGAATGAGCCGCTCCCGAGTGCAAGGTAATAAGAACCTTGAATGAGATTGAAGTTGCGCTGAATTTTCCACAAGACATTCCTGCAAAATTTGTTTTACAATGAAACTTTATTAACAAATGACGAGCTTCTGTCCTATGAAAAGATAGAGGGCTTTTAATTTGAAACGGATGCTGCTACATTGACTGTACTAGCAGGCTAGCTACCTCGATAACATAGCAGACAGCTGTGATAGTGAGTGACTTGACAGTTGTTACATGTTACATGTGCTGTACACAGAGCTCACAGTATTGTAATGACTGCCGATCATAACTAACCTCGCTGAGAGGACCTTTTGGCTCTTAAATTTGCCAGAATGTCTCCTAATGACAAATACCCATTCAGCAGAATTGCACAAAATCAGACCAGCTGAAGCACGTACACCGGACTGGCAACACCGATAACCAACCCAGCGCTGTACTACACACCATTATTTTATTGTTAAATAGGGTGAGTCTGCTGGATATAAATCAGCAAGGTCACAACACTGTTCTGTCTCCAAAAAATTGTGAGCTTTGCTGATGCATACAACTTCAGCTGATCCCTATCTTGTACCTATCTTTGTAACTGTTTCAGAGAGTAACAAGGACAAGTAAAACTGTAGATATAAAAAAGTTTCTTTCTCTCATAAGGTTTTATGAACTTGCCTTATAAACTTCACTGTTTTTTCCTTCCTAAATAAATCCTTTTCTCCCACTCTTGCTCTTCCAGCCCTTTCTGACCCAGATGGAGGTCCCTGTCGGAGGACCTACTGTGGACGGGGTCGACAGTGTGTCCTGATGGCAGAATCCGGCCGTGCTGAGTGTGTTTGCCAGGAAAAATGCCGGCCCTCCTTTGTGCCGGTGTGCGGCTCAGACGGCAGGTTCTATGAAAACCACTGCGAGGTTTACCGCACCGCCTGTCTGGAGAGGAGACGGATCTATGTGGTGCACAGCAAGGACTGCTTCTTCAAAGGTACCACTTCACGGTTACACTGATGCATTGACACTGCAGAAAGCTACTGCACACTGTAAAGAAAAAAAAAATAAAAAAGAAAAGACTTAGTTCAACAGGTTATTTGGAGGTACTAGCACTGCCGTGTCCAAAAAGTCAATTAACTGGGTTACTTTGTCATAATTAGGATTAATTAATGACACAGAGGAAGTCTGAATGTCATGCCCAAGATGTGATTAGTGCAGGTGGGATCCCACAGTTTTGTCACAAGAAATATTTTGCTATTAGGCTTGCATTGCATCAGGAGTGGTTGAAATCTGTTTCTGCTTTTTTGCTGAGGAAGAGAAACCTTTTTTGAGGTAGTTGTAATTTATTTCTTTCCAAATAGCCCATTTTAAGTTGCTTATATTTGTTTCCTTGTTGGTTTTTTTTTACAGTCGGTCCAAAATGAATGTGGGTTGATTAAAGCCAACTTCAATCAAAATTGTTGGAAAAATATTAATTTGTATTAATGAATGAATATTTCTGTATTTAGCTGATATGAAAAACTCCAGCTGTTTCATGAACAGATATGCTAGCTGGGATTTAGAGGACCGCTGTGTAGGATTTAGTGACATCTAGTGGTGCAAAGTGCAACCAACTCACCTCACCCACTCCTTCCTAGCATTAACGGGAAACAACGGTGACGACGAATGAAAATATATTTATGCATATTATATTCTATTTCTATTTTATTTGTATTCTATAAATAGAGCCTCTTGAACACACAGACCTTTTCAGAAAAGTATTGCCTTTCAGATGAACAGATCAAGTCAAATCAGTTCATGACCTTGGGACAGTTTTACCCTTCTTAATAACAAACAGACATCAAGAATTATTACACATGGAACTGTTGATCTACCACAAGAACAGAGTGAAGAAGAACTGTGAGGTACACTCTGCAGGCTGCACTGATGCTTTGACTTTAGTTTGATGCTGAAACATTTATATAGAAAAGATGAGAGATGTACAGACAAAGAAAAGCAATTGTTTTGTAACATGTTGCCGCTGTCAAGCTCTTGTCACAAGCATCAATCACTTTGGAAATCATGCTGTTTTTGTCAGCAACCTATTCAAATGAGATGAACGAAACAATAAAATAATTTGTAGTTTGGTACTGAAGGCTGTGGCTCAGGGTCATGTTTGTCTGGGAAACGATAGCTAAGCGCTGACATTGGCACTCAAGACACTAAGCATTTTTATCATGTGCTGTATTCATCTCCTCTGCGTGCTCCGCTGCTGTAATCACGCTCCTTTCAATTCAAGTCAATATTCTTACTTAGCAGTTGGTCCTAATCACAAACACTGACATCTAAATCATTTATAGTGGCACCCTTAAAGCTGAATTAATGCTCACTCTACTTGCATTATTTTAATGTTGAGTGTTCATTTAGAAGGTAAACATCATTAGAGCAGTGTCATCAGTGCTCCTGGAAGCTTACGTACTTCAGATTTTGAGTTACTCCTCCCCTCTACTACTTTTACTACATCAGTACCCAGGCATGAACAAATCACCACAGGGTTACTGTGGATCACCAGTTATCTATAGTAAATCATTAGAATCTTTCTCCTTGACTCGCTCTTTAGCAAAAGTGCACTCTCAGTATCAAGAGTCAGCATCATTATCCAATGAGTAGCCTCGACGCTTTATCATGACTTCAACAGGGCTAAGTACGGCTTGTACTAGTTTTAAATATTTACACACACACACACACACACACACACAAACTTTATTTCAAATACTGCAAGCAAGCATGGATTTGTACCTGTTGGCATCTCCTGCTCTTTAAATTTTGTTTTTCAGGTCAGACTAGTATTAAACATCTTTGTAATCCTCCAGGGTGTTGATGTTAAAATAGAAACTAAGGCTATAGATATTTAGAGTGCATGGTTTCATGTCATCGGAGTGCAAAAACACACACTCGCGCAAACACTGGAGCACTTTTAGTCATATCGCATTAGGAAGGGAAGGATCCCTGGCAGACACCACCATGCATAGCTAATCCACATTAGGGATGTTCAGTCGGCACATTAGGCTTAAACTTGAGACGTCTGAATGCAAACCAGCAGGAGGATGGAAAATGTTGGAAATCAGTCAGATGTCACGGGAATCATTGTGTGAGTGTGTGTGTGTCTGTGTAATTGGGAAGTAATTATTGCACCTGACATACAAAGACATCATGGGAAGCATGTCTCACAGTGCTGCACTGAAGTCATTATTCACAATTATTGTTTTGTTTTTTGTTCTGTATAAACAGCAGAGGAACTGGAGATGTGGTGCAGTGGTTAAGTTGTTGCTAGCATCCCCGCTGGCCTGTTGGTGGCCTTATTCCACCTTTGTTTCCCTGACTGCATCCTGACTTTGAAAATAACAACACATCCTGGTTAAAAGCCTGTGTAACTCATCCAAACTGTGGTATCAGCCACCGCACAATAAGCCATCTTGATGCCTTTTCCTCATTGCCCTATGAAAGGAGTTTGTGGCAGTATTTCACCGAGCAGGTGCTACAGTACTTAGGTGTATAATTATCAGATAAGTCAACATAAAATCGATCTGCCAGAGTAATTGCAGTGGCATAACACAACAATATTTGTTGCACAAACGGGTATTACTCACTGAGTGCTGTATTGTTGTTCTCTTGCAGTGTTGTCTCCCTTTGAAACAAATTGAGTAAAGAGTAGGTTTAACTACATTTTCTCACTTCTTTTGATCAAATTGATTTTTTTCTTCCTTTCTTCTTTTTTTTTTTTGGTTGTTTGTCTTGATTATATATTTTACAGCCTGTTTTTTAAAGTCTAGAGTGTATTGAACACTAGTTGGCAAGACATTTCAGCTGCAAACAGCTTAGCATTTTGCCACATGTAAAAAATCTTTTTGGTGATTTTTGCTTTTGATTTGATAAACCTAAAAGCTTTGCTGTGAAAGCCAATTTCCTTCAGCTTAGGGCTATGGTCAAAGTCCCAGACTTGAATTTGGCAAATTATGCAGGCTTTCGTCTCATAATATCTGGATTATTGTAATGCATTGTGCCCAGCCAGTCCAAACTCTCAGAATTTGGCAAAAGAAAGAGGAACCACACTATCGTGCTGACCTCCCTTCACTGGCTACAGAATCAATTTAAGGTTTTCTTTATCATAAAGGTTTGAATGGGTCAGCACATCATCACAACCTCCTCTGTCACTGTCCTTTCATCAGGTCACTTTTGGCATCTGACTTAGGTCAGCTTGCTGTTGTCCAAAAGCTGCAGAATAACATCCATCATTCACCCTCCCACTCATCTAAAATATTAACTACACTCTGTAGCTGCTGTGTCTTGTAAATTCCACAGTCTGTAAATTCCAAATTTGGGGTCTGGCATAGTATTGTATGAAAAAATATCCTTTCAAGTAAACTGCGCAGTGGATGACTGACAATACAGGGCCAAAAAATTTGAGGATAAAACTAAGCTTAGATGTAGGCAGGCTGTGTTAGGCATGCTTGCATTTTAATACTTAGTTGTTGTTTTCTTTTTATTTTGTTATTACTTTAATTTAGTTTTTTGTGTATACTGCATGTAGTATGCAACATCAGATGTTTTCATATGAGCTTTATAGAAAGAGTTGAAAGAGTTTTTCCAAGGAGAGAACTTTAGTTTTATGTTTTTAATTACATTTTATTATTTTAGAACTTTTTTTTCTCTCAGCCAATGGGGAGAAACAAAGGAGAGGGGTTGAGACAAACATGGTCACAGAGGTGAGGAAATTTACCACTTCACTATGTACAGGTAATATGGGTTCACAGATATTCTTTGAAGCTTGAAGGAGGTTGCACCCTGCTTCTGACCTGATAGCACTGGAAAACTCTTAAGTGGTTAGAAATGTTTTTTGGTTTGTGACAGACAGGAGAGGTTAAAAAGATGACTAAACCTCTGGTTGGGGCTCTTTGTTCTGCCCTGTCACTGGCTTCTCTGTGTTTACACGGAATCCATTTATTTACCTTAATCCATAAATACTTAACAATGAATGCACATAGTAGAATAACATTAGAATAAGAATGGGAGAGGGAAAAAAAACATTTCTAAAATGTCACATTCCCAAGTAAATTGTTAACTGTAACACAGTAATACAAGAGGCACAACAGTGTTAAGAACCAAAATAGGATAAAGAGGTTTTCAGTATTCCACTTTTTCAATAAGTTCAATGCTGTTCTATTCATTTCAGCACTTAAAGCATTACTCTGAGCTAGCTTAAGATATCCACTTTACAAAATAAGTCTTAGGTCTAAAGAATCATCAAAACAACAAAGGTCTAACACTCAAGTGAAAGTCACCACGTCTACTCAAGAATGACAAATTGATAAACAGCTTTATTTAAATGTTATTTGACCCCAAATGGCTTCAGAAAGGGCACATTGTCAATAAAAAAGACTGATATGCCAGCTGCACTCAAACCTAATAATCCATTTAGATTTTAATTGCCAAAAGTCATAAAACTGCTTTTCCTTGAGGATGTCGTCTGTTTTTTTTTCACCATGTGAAAAATGACACCCTACAGCAAATAATCGATGCCATAAAAATGATAATACCTTTTTAATAGAGAGACAGTACCACTCCTTGACTCTTCGGGCTTAACCATGTATGGAAATCTGCATATTGTCATATTTTTCTCTCTTTGTATTTCCTTGAATCATCAAGACAAAGGAGATCACATGTCAACAGAAACATGTTGGAAGCTTTTAAAATGAGTTTGATTTCTTGATAACATCAGGCCTCTGTTAAAACTTTGAAATACTTTAAACATAATAGGTTTTGTGGTTGAAGGTTGAAGGTTGTGGTACTAGATGAGTTGCTGTGTCTTGTCTGTATTTGCTTAAACACTGAAATCTTTGATTCAATTTGACCCTTCATATAGTTATGACAGCTGACTTTCCATGACCTCAACCAAGTTTAGTTGCCTAAACGTGAACACCAACCAGATTATTCTCACACTTCAAATTGAGTAGAATAAACTGCATCATTCTTTAAACTGTTCATATAGATAGATAATAGATAGCAAGTTGTGGAAGGTTATTTGAGTCCCTAATCTGCTAATTTGTGAAATTAGCCTCACAAGCACAGATGCGTTCTCTCTTTTCTTGACCCACTTCTGACCCTGGCTTTGAGAACAACCCCATCCCTTTGAAAGCATTTGAAAAAGAACTAACAGAGTTTATTAATCACTTTCATCTTCTTGATGAGTAGGAAGATCCAGCAAAGGCAGACTAAAGAGACATCTGTTTCCATTGGGTCATGTAAGGCATTCAGCAGGGGGGTCTTTAATGTATCCCCCTATGGCCACTTCATTAGGGACAAGTGTTGTACTGTTGACTCCCGGATCAGACGGGTGATGTGGTGCCATCCGCCAGACAGAAATTAGTCACAAGTTTCCCCAGGCTCAGAGAAAACTTTGCTTCAGTTAAGACAGGGCACTGATCCATTCATCCATCCATCTGGACAACCATCCATTCAGTCCTGCGACTTTGTAATTGGCTATACATCTACCAGCCAGTGAATTTTCTATGACTATATGATAGTAATATGTCGCTTGCACCTTGGATACTTAAGCATCCCGATTGTCTTAGTCCTTAGTTTTGTAACCCAAATTCAGCAAACATGACATGTACAGTGTTCTTAAGATTTCCTTTCTCTCTTGTTCCTCCCTCAATCCCTCCCTTTTGGCCATTCATCATCCATCATTGTATGCCATGTCTCTTTCAGAACCGCCTCAACCACTTTGATTACTTGTTATCATCCCACCGCTTTTGGTGGCAGCTATGGTTATTGCATTAGCCATCAAAGCTGCCCGCCTCGTCTTTCGCTCTTCACCCTCTCCGCAGCCCGTGGCAGCACTCTGCCTCTGCCGTCCATCTTGTTGCTCGCTAACCCTCTGCCCCCTCCTGTGACTGAGACCATTAACTCGGTCACACAAACACACGGTTCTCATAAGGAGGGCTAACTTTGGCATGAGCTCTAGCCCTGCAGCTTTACTTGTGTACACAGAGGCTGAATAAGGTCACAGCAAGATGCTTATGCCAACCATGTGCGGTCACTTGCAGGATGTTCATGATTTTTGGTTTTAATTGATTTAGTTATTGCTTCACACTTTCTTTCTATTTG
Source organism: Protonibea diacanthus (assembly GCA_028641955.1). Taxonomy (NCBI): domain Eukaryota; kingdom Metazoa; phylum Chordata; class Actinopteri; family Sciaenidae; genus Protonibea; species Protonibea diacanthus. The sequence goes on from CM053990.1 coordinate 17,145,919, forward strand.
TATATATACTGTATGTGTGTGTGTGTAATATATATTAAAAAATAGGGTCATTGCATGACCTGCTTGAGTTGTGCAAACTCTTTAATGCCTGTAAAATTACCCCCATTCATTCTCCTGCACCCTATGAAGCGACACCGTTCAGAGCCACATCACAATGACACATTTTATAAATGTTCACAATTTAGCTAAACTGTTTCAGCAGGGGTGTAAAGTTGTCCAGGTCACATAACAAACCATTAGATCAGAAGTTGCCGTCCAACTCTCTGTTAGGTTAATAAGGACTAAAGTCAGGCTGGGCTACCAGGTGTGACACGTCCGCACTCGCACACAAACACACACCTAATACCCTCTAGGCCTCCCCTGACAGGCCTTTATTTGTTACAGTGGGCTTATTAACGAGCAGTTCAACCATCCCCATCTTTCTTTTCAAGTTTTTTTTTTTCCCCAACACCTTTCTCCTCATTTTCTCTTCTCAGTGGTCACGTGGGTCTTAACTCATTAAGTTGATTTCCTCCCCACAGATTCATTACGGTGGAAGTATTTGCTGTATGAAATGGATGCCCTGTCCCAGATAGAGATGTCCCCTGGTCCGGCTCTGGTCCCCTGCCTCATAAACATCAGTCTCCCCTATGAAAATAGAAAGCACTCTTTTGATATACCCCGCTGTTGTGGTTGTGGGACATCGTCAAGGATACTGCACCAAAAGAATGGTGTTCAGCTATGGATAGACAATAGCGTGTATGTTGAACAGGCGACACGTCACACGTTGTTTCAGCAGAATTATGAATAGTTTTAGGATTTTCTGAAATCTACCGTGCTGTACCATTTGTACAATTTCTTCACACAAGGAATGATTGAGCAGTAATATAATGGAACTTTTGAAATATTTCATTACATGTTGCATGTATTATTCACACTTGGGAATCAAGTTTCCACAGATTAATTTATTTTCACATGAACAACAGTTGGTTGTTGTCACTAGTAAGTGACATTTTGTATTATTTTAATTAGATTGCTCCCACTCACAAAATGATAATAATGAATGATTTGGCTCCTATTTTGGCTAAGCAAACTGATGATTGTAATTAGTTAGCAGTCTCTAGCAGAGTTATGAAGAAGCCAAGCTTTTTTTTTTTTTTTAATTGTATATTTATTTCTGTTCTGTAATAGCAGAGTTTCTGTAATAGCAAAGCATTTGATGTGGAGCTTTGTTTGTAAATCCCCTTTGATTCCTGAAGACCCTTTTAAAGGCATTTAAGCTGCATCTTAAATGTATCATATAATTGAAATTGCAGAAGCTTGAAATCGTGTCCTGATTCTCATTCACATCCCAGCAGCTTTCTTCTCTCACAGCATACTGCTTTTTGTTCTTTTTTTCTTCACCTCTCGTACATAGACTGCCTACTCATCCTTTTCTTGGTCTACACACAGATACACACACAAACATAGAAACAGCAAATTATACACACACACACACACACATACACACACACACACACACACACACAGGAATGAAGACACGGCACTTCTGTCATGACAAAAACAAAATAATCTGTTCTGAAAGAAAATGTTTATTCATGCCTAAAAGATTTTGACATGCTTGTCACAACACTGGCACTGCCTATCACTTTGCCTTTTCAGTGATGAGCTGTACTCCACGGCACCACAATGGTCCCCTTGGATCGGCTGCACAGCTTTAGCTTTTAACAAATGTTGCCCCACCTAGCATTTTCATTTATGGCATTTTCATTTCAATATCGAGAAATAAATGTGGGATATGAGTGAATAAATTGAAATTACAGTGCCATTTGGAATTCAATTTCTTTATTTCTCTTTTTAACACACACACACACACACCCTCTTTCTCTGTCCTTGAAGTAATTAACAGATCCCTGATGTTAACATTGTTTAGGGAAAGCCATTTTGGCATTCAGTCTCATCTTTTGTTGAATTAACAGGTGGCACTGCATAATTTTTGGAGCTCTTCATCGACATGGTCTACTTTTATTACTGTTCTCAACATCACTTTTTAAAAGTTGTTGGCAAATGCCTCTAAACAACTGAGAAATTAGAAAGTGACGAATGAATACATTTGGCCCATCCCCTGCATTTCACAATTCTTTCATCAGTTTAATGGCTATGTAAAAGGAAAATGCATATGCTGCCAGTGCCTCTGGACACAACTTTGAGAAAAATACATCTGGTAAGCAAAGTTTCCAGAGTCCAGTAGTAACATTTGAACATCTCTCACTGCAATAGTATTTTAGGCGGCAATCAAGTAATGCGTTTACCGTTTTACAGGCAACTCTTCCTTGGTAATAAACAGCCTTTTATAGAAGATGGAAACACACTGCTGTCTCTCCGTCTCCATGCAGATCTATTTCTTTCCCTCTGCACCCCGCCTTTCACTTCCCCCTTATAGACCACTTTCCCCTCCTCTATCTTTCGCCCTCATTTTTCTCTCACTATGCTCCCAATATGGTGCAGACGGGGATTTGAGTGACTCTGTCAAGCTTCTCTCTACATTCCCCGGCCTGTGTTAAATTGGTTCAGAGCTTAAGTAGAGTGTGAGCCAGGAAAAATAAAAAATAAAAATACAAGCATCTCACCTCGTGGCAAAGTGACCCTGGGTAGAGGAAAAAAAAAAAAAAACATATTATCCTGTATGTCCCCGAAAAACACACACACACACACAGTCCTAATCCATCGCGATGTCTTTAAAGATCTTTTCTTTCACATCAAGGTATGTGTAACTGCTGCAATTTTTCATCTCAACAATAGTGTGTTCTTTCCACCTTGTGCATGGAAAATGTATTCTTCAGCCAACTTGGATCTTGACATTGGTATGCTGCGTTAAAGAATCACACTACAAATAAACAGCAAGAGAGGAAACAAAAGGCACAAATGACAGGGACAAACTTTAACATGCAGGTAAGGTAACTACCTGGGGCTCCAACTACGCAGGCCCTGAATAAGATATACATATTATATAAAGTATATACTCAGAATGAGTTCCAAAATGCACTTAGCCTTGCCCAGTGCCACATGTCGTACTTTCTAATTCTTTATCACAAAACTAATTCAAAGAAGTTATAATAAGGGAGAATTTCCTGAAAAGCTGGAAAAAGTCCAATTAAAACTCATTTTTAGGGAGCCACTCTCAGCAAAGAGAGCCCAGGAAAAATTGTAATAATACCATAGAGTACCATATAATCAGCATATCAATTTCATAATCAGAACTATCCTGAAGATACAACTTCAGCCAGCCTCACAGCTATTTGTTCACTTACTAATCATTGCTAAATTTGGATTATAATAAATGCAAATCCCAGTTGGTGCTTTAAATGCACAGTTCTTTGCTTTTATGCCTCTGTGCATGGGCATAGGTTGTCACGCACATGGAGTCGAGTTAAATGATAGTTATTCTCATAAACTTTGTTTAAACTCTGTCCACTTTTCATGTTTCCTTGCTCAGGTCAGTCACAATCACTTTTCCCTGCTTTTTCTCTCTCTGCCTCTCGTTTTCCTCCTGATCTTGAAGCTGAACAGTCCCTCCACTGTCCTGTGTAATGTGAGCTGTCAGATTATATATTTCCACTCTGCCAGCTGAACAGTTTGACCAGAGGGCAAAGAACGAGCCAAGATTGACAACTACCGCTGCTCAGTGTGCTGTAGCAACTGATTTGCCAACTCTGTAGCTGACTGATCAATTCAGTTTCTCACATAGCCCTTTATTTGACCAAGGCAGTTGAGCTACTTGGACCTAAACACTGTTCTCTCCGAAGAATGTATGGTCCCAAAGTGTGGATACTGGTTATTTTTCTTTGTTTTCCTCTCTCTCTCTCTCTCTCTCTCTCTCTCTCTCTCTCTCTCTCTCTCTCTCTCTCTCTCTCTCTCTCTCTGACAAAGGTCAATCTCCTGGTATGAATGGTTTATTTAATGGCTACGGTGGGGCAACATCAGAGGCCATCTGTAATGAGAGAGTCCTTATGTGGCTCTTGCTGTGCCTAATAAACAGCAGTTCTGAATTGCTGACATGTTGTTTGTGTTTATGAGTTTTACAGCAATACTGAAGAAATATACACACTGTTTAGGAAAGCAGGATGGTATTCACATGATATTGTCCTGTGGGAGGACTGGCAGTCTTTTTTTTTTTTTTACGGTCATTTCATACCATCAACTTGAAAAGTTGCTGCAGCTCCAATGTATTGAGTGACACTGTGCCCTTGGTGTTCACTATTAGCAAGAGCAGCATCTCAGTACCACAGGGCCTATTTGCATCATCGAATCACTATTCTACCATAAGTCGCTGACTATGGAGAGCGCTGTAATTCTAAGACCCAAAGGGAGTAACAACCCCAACAGCTGCCTCAGGGAAGTTATCAGTCCGTGTTATTGTTTTCAAGCTCATCCCACATGGTTTCCTCAGAGAACCAGAGCAGGATGGATGGATGCTGCTGACCTTTTTGTTTTAGTGCCTGTGTTACAGGTGTCACTGACGCTAGCAGGGACCAGTGGCTTTCTCTTGAGGTGAGTCTCCATATGGTCCCAGTCCCATTGCTGTTCCTATGCCTGCTGGCGTGATGCACAACGATGCTGCCGTATCAGCTACTGTAATTTACAATTTACCTTTAAATTAGATTGAGTGTTTATACCTGAGGGCTGAGTTTAATTGTCTTATGTTGTTACATGCAGTGTTTCATTGATGCTTTATATTTAATGTGTCTTGCGATGGTGGGGGAAAAAAAAAACTTTTCTTTTCTGACCTCATCCAGCAGTGTATGGCAATAACACAAAGTTTCTCTGTGAATATTAATGCTGTTTTTGTTCTACCTCTCACAAACATTTCTTTTTTATAGATCAGTACGTGACAAATAGACCATCACCATACACCCGTGACCTTCATTACTCATGCTCACACTAATGTTGACAACTACAAATGGTATAAAAATATTCTTGTGTTTCACTAAAACTGGTTGCTAAAAGAATATTTTCATTGTACAACATCCCTGTCAGTGTCTATAAGTGGACCAGTTTTTCTCACAGTTTAGTACAGTCCTTTACACAGACTTTAAGTATTGAACGTTGAAATAGCCTCTTCAGCTAGCGTTAGCTTCTTGTAGATGGTGTGAAACTAGCATTTTAAAATACATTGTATTTTTTCAATATCCAGATGCCAAAATAGCATTAAGAGCAATTGCTGGTGGTTTAACTGTATACTGTATGAACTGCCATTACATTATTACCATTCTTTATACTGTTCGTCAAACCTATGGTATGTGATACAGAATGTAACAGTCTAATTGTGTCAATAAAGGACACACTCATTACATTTTTAAATGCACTTCCAAATCCCCAAATTTCCTCCAAGCTCTTTTTTATGTATTTATTTATTTATTTATTTATTTTGAAGAGCATCATCAACAACAGGAGCTTTTTAGTTTAAGTGTTAGAGATAGATATCCTTTTATATTTTAAAGAATAAATTCCTGAATGAAATAATTCTACTACAGTGAGGATAGATTAAAAATATTTTGTTTCAAAGTCCTGCTTGAGACTCTACTCCCCTGCTCTAATTACACTCCCCCTTACAGTCCAAATCATATACATACTTTATGTACCATTAGATATTTAGTTTGCGGGGGATTGTGTGTGATCCCTGTCCTAGCTCATTATCATGCAAAACAGTTGCATTATTCAAGTGCGCTGCATGGCGATGTGAGATAGGTTCAGTGATGGATACTATTTCATAAGAATTAGTCACTGCACTTCAAGTGAATTACTTACAGCTGGGTGGAAGGCAAGAGTTGCTTATTACTCATGATACTAATGCTGCAGTTTGTTTGCTACACTCCTTTCGCCGCTCACTCATCTGCATTCATTTTCTGCATTTTAAGTGTTTGTTTTAGTAAGTGATTAGAGTCCCCGTGTCTTGCTAAAGGACATTTTATAAAACATTTGTCTGCTCAAGTGGTCAAACCTGTGACCTTACTGTGACAAATGATTCCCTAATCACTAAACGACTACCGCCGTTCCACAAAATCCACTGCAAAATAATTTGTTTGCAGCAGGCCCTTAGTTGAGACTTAGCACAGATCCACATGTTTATCCTGTGTGTGTGCGCGTGTGTAATTAATAGCTAAACTGCTAATTAGCGTCATTACCATTTCTTGAAAAACGTGGCCTACTTCTAATGCAAGAAGGCAGCCAGTTGTAATCCTCCGCTTTAATGAGCAATGCTTGTAGTGTTCACAAACCACGGAAACTTTTTTTTTTTTTATTGTAGCTCTAATATTAAGTAAGAAATACAAATTTGAAATTCACAGTGTTTTACTGGTTTAACTTAATTCAAAGTGTAACGTAGTATAAGAGTGTATTTGCATGGTGGAGGATCAGTTGTTAAACATAAGACTAAAATTAAAAGTGAGACATTATTATTATTATTATTATTATTTTTGTCAACAGGGTCATTGTCTAATTTTTCAGATTAGAGTCTTTTTGCCTACTCACTTCTTCCCCAGTTATATGTCTTGCTGTGTGTATGTGCACATGCGTGTTATTAGTGGTCCGGTGTTGGACTTACATTGTCAGGTACATTTAATTAAAACAGCCCAAATCATTTTTTTTCAGACTGCTTAAATATGATACTCTCTAGTGGCACATTGTTGTTTTGGAGAAGGAAATTCATAATAAATTTTAAATGGAGGGAAATGTATAAGAAAGGACGCCTGTCTCTATCAGAATGGACAGACATGCAATAAGTGCAGCATGTTATGTGCAGACTAGACAGAAGTGTCAGGAGTAGAATTACAATAAAAATAGAAATACAAAAGAGAATGCTATTAATACATAATGCATGAGTTACTATTAAATGTGATACATTTCAGATAAAGTGTGACTCGTATGTAGCACAGTGCTCTGGTTTTCCATAATAAGTACTTTTAGTAGAAATGGTATTTTATTGTTCAAAATGATCATTGTTCTGAACATTTGCCCAAAGTAAAATCTTCAGTTGATAGCTTGAAAATATCATCAGTCTCAGCATGTAGAAATCTTTTTGGTCTAACTCAGTATGGGCACAGCAAAACACTCTGAATGTTTCATTCCCACGTGTATCATGTCATTTAGAAAACTACAGAGCACATCCTGAGCGCTGCAATATTTGATCGTATTGTCTAATACTTCCTACCAAACTTCCTTAGCTCACACCATTCTTTTATTTTAACACCATTTTTTTCCCCCATTGCTTGTTGTTACATCAGACATTGATGGCAACTCTCCTGGCAGATGATAACAGCAAGTCTGTGTGAATACTAGAAACATTTTAGCGGTCTTGTTATCTAGGTAGATGTAGTCATATCCATTGTGGCCAGAGCCGGTGTCTGCCCCCTTATCTGTGCTCGACGCAGGGTGTTATTCTTCTGCGTCTGTCTTGTGCTCTGCGTGTAAGCGTAGGTTCACAGGCAGAGAGGATGATAATTGAAATCCTGAGTGGCAGGTCACTTTCATAGTAAACAAACACTGCATTCTTTAGCTTCAGTAATTGCTTTTGAAGAGCGGCTACAGCAGTAGTCTGAGGGGGAAAAAAAAAAAAAAAAAACACTTGCAAAAGCGCACACATACTGAACACGTTTGATAAAATCCCAAACACAGCTCTTTCCTGCAGGGTCATTTGCCATGGAAGGCTGCACTAGTCGTTGGCCTGGGAGCTTCAATGACAGGGCAAATACACTCATCCTGCCGTGACTGACACACATACATACACACACTCACACACATGCTAGAGTGTAGGCCCCTAAGCTCACAGAGTGACTTCCATCTCTGCCTTCTTTCTAGTGCAAACGAAGCAATGGAGCAACCATCCCTGCAGCAACAACCGTGTCTCTCTCAGCCTCTTCATTCGTGTGTCCCCGGAGCCCCAACCTAGCTCTCCAAGCCCTCCACTCTTTCCTCTCCTTTCCCCTCTGCTCCTTTCCTTTATCCTCCTCTCTTCTCCACTCCTCCCTCCCTCTGTCCTTACTAGTTATTCACTCATCCACTTCACTGTCCATCCCCGAGGCCCCATCTTGCTTGTCCATGCTCTCCTTTTTTTTTCTGTTCTTCTCTCCTCTCTAACCAGCCATCCCGCCTCAGTTCTTATCCTAAGTACTTTTTGTTTTATTAGACAGTTAAACCTTGTTGCATTGTGTCTTGGATCACAAGTTAGCTAACAGTCCATCTTGAATGGTAAAGTTGGTACTCTGATGAAATGCCAACAACTTGTTTCCTTATTTATTCAGGGCTTGTTTTCCTTTCATGCCTGTTTTAAACAGGTGTCAGTCTCACAATACTTATCCAGAAAAAAATGCATTTCGTACTGCACCCTCTGAGATGGTCTCTGCCTTGAGAGCAGCTCTGCCCCCAAGAAATGTTTGTATTACTAAAACTTCAATCAGCCTCAAGAAATCTGTTGCTTTGATTTTCTCTCTCTTTCGCATCCACTCTATCTTGTAGGTTTCTACCTCTGTCAACCATTTACTCACATCACAGTATTTCACCTCTATACTTTCATGCATATTGTACTTCTCTCTTTTCCTCTTCTTTCCTGACTTCTTTGTTCCCTTTCCCTTCCCTTTTTTCTTCTTCTTCTGACCCCCCGAAGGCAAGCTCGCTTTAGTCAAGTCAGTGCATTGAGTGGTCCCTACTTCCCCCATGTTCCAGCCCAGCTTAATATGACTGTCCCTCTCTTACACCCCAATCCGTCCTCCAATGAGCCTGCAATAATCTGTCTTACACAAAGAGACACTTTCCGTCTCCTGAGCTTTGTGACGGTGATTCAGGCCACTGCATTGCTTCTCCCAAATGGTTCACAGCTGCAGAGAACAGAGTATTGACATTATACTCAAATATCTCTCTTTGACTCATATTAAGTTATTATTGAATGAATATACCTGCAAACCTGCAGAGCAGCTCTCATGTGGAATTCAAAGACATTAGAAAATTTTGGAATATGGCAACATTTTGTTGTTTTTTACATCGGATTTCCAGCCCATGCACCACTGACTGGAACTGGACCTCAAAGCATTTGCTCCTGGGCCATGCGGATGATCCATGATGCTGTCGTTCAAAGCCATGTTGACCTGTTACAATTGTATCATTGTTCCCAAAGTGCATTGATTTTTAGAAATTTGTGCCTACTGCCACACTAGCATTGGGGAACACAGGGATAATTTTTTAGCTACTGCAGTGCTACTGAGTGGGTTAAGGGGTTGGTTTCTCACTCATCGTGATCCTCCATCCATGCTTCAGTAATTACCTCCAACCCAGAGGAGTTAGAGGCCAGTTTCCAGCATTGCTAATGCTAGCTCTATTCTCCTTGACTTGATCGTTCCTGTCAGTGACTTCACTGTGCACACACCGGTGCCTTGTTAAATTAGTAGGTTTGTGGTGTCACTGGTATATTTCATGATACCACTGCATGATTTACAAACTTTTAATTGCTTTTTTATTTAATTTTTGATTGGAGAACGTGGCTGAATAGTACGAGTCACTTGAGACCAGTCACTTACATCAGCCCTGCGCTGTTAATCTACAAACCCGTATTTCGATGTATTTATAGTATTTCGATTAATGTTTCAAATGTTTGCAGTGACTGTATTAGTGCTTCTTAGTACGACTTTTTTTATTTTTCTTTTGGTGCAAAAAATAGTAATCCAACCTCCACTGCGCACATTATTTATTCTTCGTCTTGGATGCAGTCAGTAGGGGAGCTCTGCTACTGACTGAATGCACAGGATGCTTAATTACTCGAACAGGTGCTTGCCACAGAGGCAGGATTGATGCTTCAAGAGCACTCAATTAATTGAAGCCCATTGTCAATAACAGGCTGTGAATCATCCCTTAGATCTTCTCTGATTTAATTTAGCAACACACAAGGATCAGCAGTGTTAATTAGAGATTTACAAGAAGGTAGGGGCATCTTCTGTGATTAATTTATCACATACTCTCCAAACAATGACTCCATACACTTTTACTCACTTCCTGGTATGTAGCTGAGGCTTAAATGAGGTATTCATATCATGGCTCTCTTGAGACAGCACACACCTGATAGACATGACTAGACATTAGCAGGTAAGAAGAAAAATGAGGTGATGATGTCCTCTGTCCTGAAGCTAATTGCATGTTTTTCGCTGACCTTGTGTGGACCAGGTTAACGTACATTGATGTGCACACACAGGAACCCGCAGCCAGCAGAGACAGTCTTGCATACACATCTGCATATCAATGCTTGTGCACACCCGCATGAATACACACATTTTTCTAATGCGATTACCTCGGCAGACATTTATAGACCCAGTTAATCTAACAGCAAGAGCGGTGCACCATTCCACATATTTGTGTTTAATTCCAATTAAACCTGAGCTGTGGACAAACTAATTTTCTAAACCAATTACTCTGGAAGAAGATAAAATACAGAAGCAACCTTTAAACAACCTTTTTCTCCATGAAATCTCTAACCAAAATAAAACCCAGATATACAAACCTCCTGGTAAGCCCAGCTTCATGGCAGCATGGTTGCAATAAACTGCTGCTGACATTTGTCAGATTTATGTGAGTGGGTAGTGTGGCTCTGCCTGACAGCCTGCAGTCAGTCTTTCTTAGGCTAAGCAACTAATAGTGGAAAAGCTGTTCTCTCCAGGCTCCATATCAGTAACTATTCAATATGATACACTGTGGGACGGCACAGTGGCTCAGTGGATAGAGCTGTTCCTAGATACCTCATACCTCAGCTGTAGGGTCCAGTGTTGAAATCTTTGCAACTCCTACTTGTGTTCTCCTGGGCTTTCTCTGGTTTCCCCCCACATTCTATAGATCTATTGATATAGCTCTTTACTTGAAAGTCTTTGTAAAATAGTTTAATTCACTAGCTTTCATATGAATGACTATATCAATGAAATCATGGTATTTAGACACAAGTTAAAAAAAAAAAAAAAAAAAAAAAAAAAGCACTGAAATATCAGATGATGCTTTGCCAGGAACAATGTTCAAAAAACAGATTCATGAGAAAAAGGCTCTGCCTTCGTTGCAAAGTTAAAGATTCCCTGATTCTACAATCATTGAGACCTTGAAGCTTCCCCAAAAATTCAATCTGCTAACCCATCACTACCCCTACAGAGGGCCTGCAGAGCCCCTTTAACTCCAGATCTTTGATCAGCCAAGCCAAGACCATCCTAAAGCCCTGCCTTTGACTGCTGTTGGACCTCCTTACGGAGAAATCTTGCCTCATAGTACAGCTCCCCCGCTGGTGTGAACTGTAGATCTGCTGGCTGGCAGATCCAGAGCTCTAGGATAAAAGTGGATATTTATGTGGACATGACTCTTGACAAGTGGGTCTCTTACAATTTTCAAAAAAGCACTTTATTTCCTGATTGTCCCTATTTGGAGAATGCCATTGCAAAATGGGGTCGTGAGTCTGTGTTTGTGCCCTGTGGGCAGAAATGTGCTGTGCTGTATTCAACCTTCAGTTGAGATACAAATGCACTTTAGAGGTACGGCTTGTCAGAGAGGCAGCTCACTGACAGCTCTCTGGCAAATCTATAACAAGGGATGGCATACATTTAAAAAAATAAAAATAAAAAAAATACAGATTGAAAATTCATAATGTATGTTTTTTTCCATAGAGGAGACAGTGATCCATTCCTCTAGCTTATTGTTAAAACATAGTTCTAACCTTATATAATAGTAATGAGATGCAAGATGCTCTATTAGACTGACGCACATTGTACGTATTGTACTAAACTTGTGAAGTCGGAGTCTTAAGGCCTGATGATTAACCAGCTTATCTACATTCCATCTATCACCTCTGTTCATGAGCTTGAGGTAGGGACCAAAAGCTCCCTTCACTGCATGGCAGGGCTCACCCTTAGGGACAGGGCCAGAACCACTGCTCCATTTGTGTTGTAAGCAGGCAGATAAGGTGGTTCGGCATCTCATCAGGATGGATCCCATATGACTTCCTGAAGAGGTATTTTGGGCATGTTCAAATGTGGGAGTACAAGGGTGCAACGCCATATCCTATGTTATCTGGGAATTCCTTGGAAACCCCTAGAAAGAGCTGGTTGGGAAGCTCGACAATAAAGTGACTTTGCTGAGCCTAGTGATCACCACTACAACCTGGTGGGCATTAAAATGCATACATGGAGTGGACACTAGCAACAAAAACACATACCAGCCACTCAGGAAAATACTTTTCATCCTTCAAATCATCACAGACATGCTTTCTACTGCACTGCTCATTAACCTTGAGTCACATTTGGCCTGACAGTAATTTTATGGAATTAGTATTTCTGCTATATGTAGATGCAGAGTTTAAGCGCAATGATAAAATGGTTTCCTGCTTGGGAAGATATCAAACAGCCAACCCTTGCTACTATGGGTTTGTTGCCATGGGAACAGATGCAAATGGCAAAAAGGAAGGAACATCTTGCATTTTCATTAAAACACTCCACAAATACTTTATCTCTTCATGCATACCTGGTGTAAGGGAGAAGCAAATACAGAGAGCATAAGCACCATACAGTATGTACCGCATTCACCTTTGAGGGAAAAACAGCAAGTGGGGTATTTTAAGTTGTCTTTTTGCTCACATAAATATGGAAATATATACAGCATACGTTGTTGCATCAGGCTTAGGAGAGAATTTATTTGCTGATTTGGCGTTGTCTTACATGTAACTGGCTGTACTATTTAGAACTTGCAAATGATATTAAAGTTGTATTGTTTAACAAGGTGCTGTGCAGGTTTTGTTGACTGAATAAAAACTGGATAAAAAAGTGAGACATTACAGACATTACTGTTGTGTTAGAAATGTTGTCTTGTGTACATAATAACTACAAATTACCTCTATCATGACATTCACTAATAGTGCTAACTTGACCGACCCACCTTATCAAAGTAATGAAACTTGTAAAGCGTAAAGAATTCCTTAAGTTTCTACTTTAGTGATTGTAAATTTCCCTGAAGAGAGGGTAACACAAATGGAGTACAATCAACAACTGTTCTACTAGTGTTGCACAATATGTGAATTTTCCCTTCTGCGTTATACTGTAGGATATTCTAGGAACATGTCTAGGAACATATTCTTATGTGCTCTGAAAAATTTTCACTTATCTTATAGAATAATTTCTTAATTATCTGTATTTCATATCAATATACAGTGTATTTACAATGCATTGCAAGATGAGAAAAATGCTCTTATTGAATGTCTAATGGGACTTTCTCACATTTCTTTACTCCTCCATTACCCTCCCTAAAGCCTCAATTACTGCAAAAGGCCAAGCTTGTCATTATGTAAGGAATGTTAATTTCCCCTCTGAAATGGCAAGTTATTGTATGAATCATTGCATTTAAAATGCTGATTTATCAAGGCCACAAGAGGAAGAAAAGATGGAAGGAAAAGAGGAAAGAACAAGAAAGTCAGTGTGCGGACCATTTTAGTTATGCAAGTCTTACCCATTTCTGCAGTGTAGATCAAATAGATTGCATTTAAGCACTGCAACGTAAGGAATTTCTAGAGGCGCTCAAAATTAGAAATAGAAAAGACAAAAATTGCTGGCGGGTAAAAGAAAAATCAAGAATTGATCACATTAGCTTGACTTTTATGCACTTTGCAGTGCTTAGTTTTCAGCCAACTTTGTGGGTCTCAGATTAGGCCAAGACTTTTTCATATGTGGCATCAGCGTAATCTTGTTTAGTATATCTCTGCAGGAGTCCTGAGATGTTTCTGTAAGTTGGCCTCTGCACGGCCTGTCAACGAAGACCCCTATGGGAGGGTGCAATGAATGCCAAATACAAAAAGAAATCAGTTAGTAACCACCCTCTACTCTTTGTAATGCTATAATTTATTTAGATCTTTAGCTGTGGGAAAACTCTGTTAAAACAGAATCCCACTCACGGTAAATAGCAAAAAACATTTAAAATCCAATAAAAACCAATACTACTGACAAGATTTTATCTAAAAAATGTTTGAGCCCCAGAGTTTCAGTGACTGCTCCATACAGAGAGCAACCTCTCTCCATAAACAATGCTTGGCTACTGTATCTGTCTGTCCCCTGGCTGGGGTGGGAAGTGACCTACACTACAAAAGGCCTCAGCACCACAAGTGGAGCCCCGCTTGATGCAAGGAAACTGAGAGAATAGTGACTTGAGGTTTCAGCATGAAGGGACACTCTTTGAAGACCAATGTCCAGATTGAATAATGTGAGGTCTCTAGACGATTGTTATCTTCTTTATGATTTTCTCATAAGGTCCTTTCCTTATCGTCATTTTTGAGGCTGCTTTGGCAGGCCCGTACCTGAGTTTACTCATCTTTCCTGTCTTTCTTTTTTTAAATCTAATCATCCATTGATTGCTTTCTTATCTTTCCATTTGACTTCTTTTGATGCCCTTTCTCTCATTCTGCCCTCCCACATCCTGTACAGAGCATCATTAAAATGACTTTTTCTTGAACAAAACTAGGTTCCTGTTGCAAAATAAACTGCCTTGACTTTAGTATTGTTCTCTCTAGAAAATCTCTCTGAATCAGATGTAAGTTGAGTTCATTGAGATAGCACTGGCCATAAAAAAAGATATTTGTTGTGACATTCGTTTGAAGTTTCATTACTTTTTTATTACGTTTTTAAGGGTTCATACAGTTTTACTAGTGCAGAAACGCACAGCTTTCTGTCAAGTATTATGAGGCCTGAGAGAAAAATAGACTGTGGGTGTGTACATTTCACTGTACACATTTTTGTACCTTTCAGTTTGTGGAATAGAAGGTAGAGAGTAAGTTTGCTAGTGTGCATTAAGGGGGAAAACAGATCTTAATGGATGTATGAGCTTTTTAGCTGCACTTGTGCATCAGAGTGTGGCTCTAGGGAATGGCAATGCAGGTCATTCAGCTGTCCATCCACCACTATGCTGCAGAGTGAAATAGCTCAATAACTATTTGATACGTTGCTATTATCCTGGTTAATATTTTGAATCATCCAAGAACAGTGTTAGGTTATAAAGCATTTGAAGCTGTATGGAATGTAATAGATGTGAGTGACAAAACAAGGCGAGTAACATTTATATAAGTCTGTTTGAATAAATCCATATTCAGGCTGGATTTTCATTCAAAATATAATATTATTACATGTATTAGAAACATACAGTGCACATATAGCCCAAAGAAGACATGGCTGTCTAGAACTGGAAACTTACTTATTCAGTTTTCCCTCCTCATAAAACAAAATCTTGTAGGGAAGTAAGCATGGCTGCTGACTGTAAAAAGGCCAGCTGTGGTCAATTGTTTCCCCCGTTGCTCTGTTGTGAATAAAATGAATGGTTTTGACTTGAATGCAGCCTAACAGTGTGGATTTAGCCATGCCCAGCACCTTACTCTCTCCCCAGTGCATGTTGGGGTGTATGCACACCTACCCAAAATGTGTGTGTGTGTGTGTGTGTGTGTGTGTGTGTGTGTGTGTGTGTGTGCGCACTGGTCCACATGTACAATAGGAAAGGCAGTGCTGTGAGCTCATTACAGCCGCTGATGAATAGATTTCCGCTTGGGTGGAAGAGGAGGCAGTGGCGGTTTCCGCCTGAGGATGTTCCTTCCCAAAGAGCAGGTGGGACTCCAGGACACAGCCTCTCAGAGCTTTGAACACTTCCCCAGGTAGCTGATGATGGCCTCCAACTAGGCAAACACCGTTCATCATGATACACCCGCTGGCAAGCTGATAGAGCACTGGGACAATATTTGGAGAGCGTTATTGTGGATAGTGTGTGCCTTATATATGTGTGTGTGTGTGTGTGTGTGAGAGAGAGAGAGAGAGAGAGCTTGTTTGTGTACGTGTGCTTTCCAAAGGCCTGCTTCATTTTTTCAAATGCTATGCGTGTGTATGTGTTTGTGTTTCCCAGAGGGGTGCTGTATACATTGGTGTGATTTGTGTTGCTGTTTGTTCGATAGCTCATGTTCAGTAGAGAAGATGCAGCTGCACATTGTCTTGATGTCAATGGCACTACAATTCTCAGTTTTTATGAATCCATATTCACAGTGTGATGCAAAGACATACATTGTAGACAGCCCACTTTTTACATTGATCCTGCTGAAATTATTAAACATGTTTGTTTTGGGCCAATTTTTCCAACAAAAATTATAGCAGGAGGTGGAACATAATCATTTTTCCCTGTATTTTTTTATTAGCTGTTCTGTCTGTTTTTTTGGAGTTTTGTTTCTAATACTTTAAGTCACGTCGAGATTGTTTTTGTAGTCGTGCTTTATATTTATATTTATGTTGTACGTATAGAAGAGAGCAATAAACTGAGGCTGATGAGATAAAATTACAAACAGAAACACTGGGGTGCATGAATGCGTAAATTCCTGTTGTATGCAATTTGAATGCTTCACAGGAAAGGCGGAGGCTGCTTGTAAAAATGGGAGATACTGTACACTCCATTTTAGCCATTTGGAAAATGTTTACAGACCACATCACCTCAATCCCATATCATGGCAAGATCATGGACTGAATTATGTAAATTGTTGCGTGGCTTCTACCTATGCCACTAGCTGTAGCCTCTCAGGAAGTTGAATGTTAAATTGTACTGTAGGACAGAATTTGACAGAAATGAAATAGTATTACAGAGTAAGTCTGATAGTATCCATCCTTTCAGCATATAATTGAAATGATGAATTACTCATTCAGATTTAAGAAATTAAATCCTAGTTCAGACCATTATCTTGGAGGACACTATCATCCATCTGCTGTCTTGTTTTTCATGGTGGTTGCCTCTCCATCTTCATGTCCTCAATGAGCAATGACTTTATGTTAGTGTTTATAGAGGAGCTGACTCTGCATAAGGGTATCACTTGAGGTCATTGCTGTGTAACTTAAAGCTCGTGTCATGTCTCAGAACAAGTCACTGGTTAAATGTGAAAGTCTGCCAGACTGTTTGAATTTCGGAAGTATAACTTAACTTAAATTTCAAGAATTTTGTTTATGTTGATCTTTTAATGTTGAGGTCAGTCCTTTTGTGTTTCTAGGGGTATTATTTATTTAGACAGTGGGAAAGAAGCAAGTCAAAATAGAGGGAGGGGTTAGATCTCAGGTCATCTTTTTTTGATGATACCATTGTCTTAATATTCCTCCCAGTTTCTTCCCCACATCAATTGCATGCGTTCAGTGAGCAAAGAACAGTGGTGGTGTTAGCAGCTGATAGCAGCTGGCTCTCTGCATGATGAAAACACTTGACTTTGATATGCTAAGCCTTAGTGAACACACGCCTACATACACCTGAACTTCACAAAGTATTAAACCCATCTTGTCCTTTTTGAGCACTCAGGTTGTTGTTTATTGAAGACAGTGACTCACTTTTATATTAGACATTTTTTTAAAGTTCAGTATGCACTTGCCTTCTTTCCGGCCTCACTTTCTGCAGTTTTGATTCCCAGCCAATGTGACATTTAAAAGACTTTCATTATAATTACTATTTGAGGAAAGTCATTATGCAGTGACAAGATACAGTAATAGTATTGGTTTAATGTTACTTTCAGAGACATATTTCTCCTGGAGTATGATATTTTGAAAGTGAAACCACTTTGGGAAATGTATTCATACTCATCTAATGTTAGCTGTATTCAAAGAAGGTTCACAGCTCTGACAGGTCCAATTCGTCCATCTCAAAGTACGTGTATTTCTTTGTCCCACTTGCTAGGAATGACATAAAGCAAACTGTACCATTAGCAAGACTCTGATTTCACACCTGTAACCTCAGACCAGCGTGATCAGTCTCTAGTTTGCACTTTTTTTCTATAACGGCTAAAACAGAAAAGCTGAATCTCTCGATACTTCGACTGTTTTTTCGAATTTGTTAGAAGGTATTTCAGCTTAACTTTAAGTGTGTGAGCCCTTTCAACCATTGTAATGTCTGATTGTTACTTGTTGTTGTTCCAGATTGAAACTAAACGAAAACCTCCAGTTTTTGTTTTGACCCAGTTCAATTATTTGGTGTCATCCAAGTTCTAATGTCATTGTATTTACCTGTTTAAATTAATCTGATTAAAAGAGTAAACACAAAGGAGTTCAAATTAGCTCATACAATGTGCCCTTTAAGTCAGTCTGTAAAAGAAAATAGCCTTGCTTGCTAATGGTTATTGGTAATGTGTTGCCACCCTCTAATTTTAGTTCTGTCACCACTGGCAGCTTAGCTGTCGCATTAGTACAAAAGTCTGCTGTCACGCTACACGGTCCCCAACGGTGAAATGACCTTCCAACTCCAGTAAAACTGCAGTCACACCCCATCCTCTACAGTCGACTGAAAAGTTTTCTAAAATCAGCTCATATGACCACCAGCTACATCATATCCCATTTCCCCTTCAAACTCTTAATTGCTCCTAATAAATCTATTCCATTCTTTGGCACTTTTTGCTTTCTTATTAGTTCATCACTCTGTGGTCACAGGAATTAGTTGAACATACCGTGGCTTCGATTTTATCATTAATGGTTTGTAATTTAGTGAACTAGTGACATTTTTCTGCTGTGTTCACTGTAAACTGCGCTAATTAGAAAACTGGAGGATAAGAACAACATGAAACTAGCTACGAGTAATAATGATTAATAATCTCTTGGTTGGTGGAAGTCACTTCCCCAAAATCAATTATGACTCTGACCATTAGTGGACACTGATTATGTTTATAGACGGCTGTTTAAGAAAAGCATTAACCCGTCAAAGAAATTATTCCAAAATATTTCATGCGGGTGTCAGGACACTTTCATTATCACTGCCATCTTTTTAGAGTTACCGCTATCTGCACGTTCCTCCTGGGCCAAAAGGTACCCCCTTTCCTTTAATAGCTGACACGTCTTGAGCCTGAATTGTGCATTGAAAATGAGCTTGAAAGCACCATTTGATGACATTTAGTATTAATGTTTCCTTGGAAGACGTTAGATCCGTGATTCTCGGACAGATCAATCTGCATATATTCATGGCAATTATATGGTAATTTAAGAGAGAAGCCTTGCATTCATGAATACTGCTCATCAATCACAATGCCACATTTAAAATTCAGATTCTTGCACTGTAGAAGAACATGTGATGCAGATGGCCTAGTTACAAAGTACATGGTTATCCATACAAGCATGGCTTATCTGGTAAAATCATGGTTGTTATACAGTTTACTCACATAAGTACTTTTTCAGACTTCTACTCATCACATGTACTACTAGCTCTATCTTACCTGTAAAAATTCAGGACTCTGTTTAATGTAAGATGTACTGTACAGTATCTGTAGTGAGTCTGAACCTCAAAAGTTGACTGACGTGATTGAAACTATTTTTAGTTAATTTTCTTTGGTGTAGTTGTCATGTCAGTCTCTGCTCCCTTCAAAAGTCAGCAATGGTAAAGATCCAGAAATAAATAATTTCTGTGAAAAAAGTGATTCCAGGTATTCATATTGCATTGTCAGCCTCAAAAACTTGCTATCATCAAAAAGAAGTGATAAAACTGTCACAAAAAAGAATGGAACCTCAACATTGGTCAACAGTACTTCAAAAGAGGCAGATCCTCTTTTAACATATAATTTAAAATAACCCACCATCTGGTTTTACAGCTACTACAGGTTCTCATTTTCTCACTTATAAAATAATGCTGGCTGCCTTTTATCGCTAAGCATGTTACATCACACAGCATGTCTCCATGCAGAAGATTAGGTTTATCTTGTCATCAGTTAAGGCTTCATACTTGATTGCCAAATCATTTTGAGTAAATGCAGCAGTAGAGATTACTATCTGAGCAGTCAGTGTTTTATTTGAGGATTGAAGAGAGGTCCATTTACAACAACCTGTACAGCTGTGTTAATGTGGCAGTTTTCCTTCTCTGGCACACCAAGATGACTTTTCAACTTTAACAACATACATGTACTTTGGTTGTTAGAGGGATATCCTTGTAAGCTGAGTCATATTTCAGGCTTCCAGAGTTACACGGTTGTTTTTGAGCTCAGAACACAGACGGTCACTAAACACGACGCTGAATGCAAACAATTAACCCGAGATTGATGTCAGTTCCACCAACAAAGTAGGACTGAAACTGTTTACCTGAACTGTAAATTAGATCCTGGGCATGACAACTGGCAGCGCTTAGAATGGATCACCAGGTGCCCAGACATCTGTGTGATTCCCGTAAGGGTTAGAGGAGTGTGTATGTGTGTGTTAGTGCATGGTGTGCATGCATAAACATTTGCATATGCGTTTAAGTGTGTGCTCTTGTACAGTGACTTGCATTATTTACAGGAATCTACAGAAAAAGTTTCGTCAGTAGGATCGTTACTAAAGTACATACATAACATTTGAGAAGGAGCCAACTGAAGAAGATATAGCAACATGAAGTGAGTGAAGTGCAGGAAGGAGAGCAGCAGCAACAATTGCAGGCATATGCCCAATCATGGACAAGCACTGCAGCAGTCCAAGGAGAAAGAAATCACACATGCTTTAGCAAAGGAAATTAGAGGTGGGAGGAAGACAGAATAGAGAGATGCTGTGAAATGATGTGTATGTGTGTTTTCATAGGTCTGATTTCTACCATCTTCCATCTCTCATCTGTTGAAGTGGCACTCCATAAAAAGCAAGCAAACAAACAAAAGCTGATTTATTATCTAGCTCATCTCACACGCATCCCAAAGCCTGTAAACACTGTTGCACATTTCCATTTTGACTACACATTTATTAAAAGTCAGTTTTGTTTTATTTATTCCTCCACTGATGCCATTGAAGAACACCCTTACTTTTTATGGTGATAATTGAATCTTAGTGTAGTTAAATAGATTGTGTACCTATTGTATTATTCAGAGGGATCCTGAACAATGTGTCCGATCGGATGTCTTAACAAAGGTAATATGTTTTAGTCAAACATTTAACAACCAAATTAGTACAGCAGGATTTTTAAGGATTATCAACACAACTGAATAGAAAGATGCACTGTTAATGTAATGTCTGCATCTTTAATAGCTCACACCTCTGGACTTTGTGGCCTTTTGTACATGGACAATTTTTCATTTTAACCTTTATTTATCATTACATTCCCCCTCGGGAAGCGCTCGGTACAATCTCAGTCGAATCCTCTGAACAGCTCTAGTGGAACAGGTGGGTGGTTAAGCGCCTTGCACAAGGACACCTTGACAGCACTGGTTGAAGAAAGGGGGGTACTATTACTCATTATGTCCTGCAAACAACCAATTTTTCCTGCTCTGTCCAGGGAATTTAAACTGAAAAACCTTCTTGTCACAATCTTGTTTGTCATTTGGTGTCTGGATTTTCTCAGCTGTGCTGGGGATTCGCACCAGCAGCCCCATTTCGACAACCTTAACCATGATAGGTCAGTATGTTTAAAAAATCAAGGTGATTTTCAGGCTGAATCACACGAACTCCATTCAGCTAATGTTGTTTATCATCATAGCAATACATCATATGGCTCCTATTTGTAAACACATGTTGACCACCATATGTTTACCTTCCCTCTGGTTATGGGGAGGAAGCCGTAATTTTTGTGAGGCGCTCAAAATTGCAACAGGTGTTTAAAGGTCCAGTCCTTGATCCTGTTCTAAACAAACTGTCCTTTGTGCAATCAAGGACGCTACACAGCCAGAGACTTGGGAGTGTGCAGCAGAGGAGCAAAATGTTAGTTTGTCTTTTGTGTTTGTTTCTTCGGTTGTTACTTTGTCTGTGTCCTTGAATGCATTCAGTCACTGCTTTACAAGACAATACTCATATAACTTTAAAAACACACAAAAATAATAATAATAAAATAATTGAGCTTCATGATTGCTGACTGGTGCCCTGATTACATATTTTTACTGAATATTGGAACTGACAATTAGAACCCAATCAATCTGGGTATACTATATATTATTTGTTACATCAAAGTTGCCACTATTTTATAGAGCCAAGGGCTGTAAACCTTTTTTTTTTTTTTTGTCAGAGAATCTTCTGATATTGTCACAAGGCATTAAAATTCTAGGCAGAGATTATACTGCAACTTTTACAGCAGTTATAAATGACCAATGATCAGGGGCACCAACAACACAGACCGGTTGACATGCAGCTTTTACAATTTTACTCAAGCATCAATTCCATCTGTTCTGTGGACCTTTTCTCTGCCCAGTTTATATAAAACAAAGTCCTGTTGCCTTATTGAACTCAGTTCTGGAGATACAAAAGGCTCCTTTTCAACTCCTGTAGCTTTGCATGGATATGCTGATATTGTTTCTAACTTCACAGGACATCGAAGAGAGTAATCAGATATCAGTTTACAATCAATATTTAGTAAAGGATTGCAGTAATAATTAACCCAGAATTACCACTGTGCTGTTTCATTCTTTCCATATGACTTTTTTTTTTAAATTTATTTATTTTTTTTGTCTTGTAGAAATGTTTTTTTCTGTTCGTGCAGATCACCACTCTGTCTTTTCCATCATAACCATGATGTCTCTCTCTGCTTCTTCTTGCAACCAGTTCTTAATTCCAAACAAAACGCTGCAGAAAATGCATTGAAATGCATCAGACGATTATTCCTAAGAGAGAGAAAACAAATGTGAAACGTGACAGCTGAGTATAGGCCGAACAACTGTTGTGTCAGAGGTTGATAGAGATTAGCAACGATAACATCCACTGTACACTCCAGAGACAATGGCAGGGAATCTCGGGTTTATTAACATGAATGAGAGTTATTTTGAGAGGTCTAGTTTGTGCATTCGTCTCATGTGCTCGCCTATACGTGTCCTCATCTAACCTCGCCTGTTCTGAAACACCTGTTTCCTGGCACTGACAATAAGACCTCCTCTTGATCTCAGCACTGGCAGTGTATCTTGGTGTGTGTGTGTGTGTGTGTGTGTGTGTGTGTGTGTGTGTGTGTGTGTGTGTGTGTGTGTGTAATACACCGATGTCTGTCATTTCTTATGAGGTTAGATTACAGTTCATCTTCTACAGTGTTGTTACTGTGCTTTCTTTTAACTACCACTGTTAGCAAATCCACTCATTTAGTGGGAAGAGTCTCTTCTCTGGAGGAAGCTAAATTGATATGCAACTAAATTACACATTTGACTTACCATCTCATGTAAAATATGGTTCAGGAAGCAGAGTACTGCCAATTAGGTTTTAACTGGTGTCAGCAATATATTTTGTGATCTTAGGAAATACGATTTTCTCATTTTGTTGAACTCAACTTATTTTTTCTTACTTCCTTTGCCTCATCTAACACCATCTTTTGCCTCATCTTTTACTTTAATTTTAAAATATTAATTCTGTCCAACTGTGAACCACATTTCTTTGATTTATCTAGTATAGAAGAATACCTGGCACTCAGCTGCTGAGGAATTTTGGAATAAAATGAGTGTTTCCCAAACATTACAGGACATTAATGTGATTAAAAGATTGTATACAGAAAAAGAGAACTGCATTCTGCCTTAGTATCATACCCGAGTTTATCAGTGAATTTAATAAATGAACATTTATTTTGAGCAAGAATCTTATAAATACTAAGCTGAGATAAGTAGACATTTAATTTTTATTGACACCTGCAACTAAAGCTTGTCTGATTAAGACTGTAATTTGATTAGCGCTGCAGAGAACACAGTGAGTATCAACAGTGAGTGCTAAATTAACATAATCTATAAATGTCTGTCTGTGTAGGAAACGGTGTAAAATTAGATCAAATTTGGAGCAGCGCTTTAATACAGTTTTGGGTACTTAATTACAGCAATATCAAGATGGATGCCGCTGAGAAAGCAAAGCTGACACAGACCTTTGAATCTGCATTAATTAGAAGGGAAACAAAATATAGACAGAAAGGCCCTATGATGAATCATATGTGACAGTAAAGGTGTTCACTTGTGCTGGCTGCCACTCACTCATGCCATGCCATGTAACATGGATGTGACACATATATACAGTAGATGTTTCAATAAACTAATACATTTAACTTAAAACTCCAGAGTATTACTTTCTAATAGTGTAGAGCCTTAAAGGGGCAGATTATCATTATTA
Organism: Protonibea diacanthus; assembly: GCA_028641955.1. Lineage (NCBI taxonomy): Eukaryota > Metazoa > Chordata > Actinopteri > Sciaenidae > Protonibea > Protonibea diacanthus. The sequence goes on from CM053990.1 coordinate 17,169,951, forward strand.
AGGCTTTTGAACAGATACTTATTGATATGTACTTCTGTCTTCCACCCCTAGAGACGATGGTTGTTAATCCACTATTTGGAATAGTAATTGCTCTGACTTTCTTAATTCATTATTCATAAATTGCTCCCTGTCGATTAATTATTCTGGATGATGAAAAAGCTCTAGAGACACTGTAAACACTGTTTGCTGTAAACACACATCATGCCTGTGTATATGGACACTAAAGCAGCTCCCAAAACAAAGACCGCTCCCTGCTGCTGCAGTGTGAGCTATTGTAAGTGCCAAGATGTCATTAACCAGTTTTAATGAGACCTCTTTTCTTAGTTTCTCTATGCCTGTAGTCATGATGTAGGTTCAGAGAGAGTTGTATTTATGGTATAATTACTCTGTGTGTATCTATCTTTCTGGTGCTAAGCACAGTAGAAGCACAGTTTTTTTTTTTTTTTCATGCGATTATTTCAACTCTAGGTATGTTTTAATTTACATACACACACACACACACACACACACACACACACACACACACACACATATGTGTGTGTAAAATTTAGGTATGTTTTTTATATATATATATATAAACATACCTAAATTTTATACACACTGAACATTTAAGTACTAAACAGGTAGTTAAGTCATCAATATGACTCTGTTTTCATGTACTCATCAGTTGTTGGTGGATCATAGAAGTGTATTACTCCTCTCTATACTATGTGTTCAAGATACAGATAAGACAGACTGCACAAATCCTTCACAAATATAAAGTCCCATTAGTGTTGATATGATCGAATTTGTCTCTAACAATGTAGTTTCTCTGGCATTATTCTAGAGAAATTGAGCTTACCCACCATAACTCATGCACAGGGGCTTTGGTAATTAAAGAAAGTACAGTGATGAACTGTGTTTCCCTAATGCTCTCAAATTAGTCACTGCTACAAGCAGGAGCACTCTAGGGTACACTGTGTTACACCATATTGTACTGTACATGTGACCGACTGGCCTAAATCTGCTCCACTGCTTCCTCATATTTTAATATACTCTGCCAGTTAATTCTTTTTTAGTCTCATTAGCTTTTTGTCCAAAATGTGCCAGATGATGCAAATCAGCATGGATTCTGAGAATTCACTTGCATATAGTACACTAATTAATTAATTTAGTCATTCATGCAGAAAAAGTCTTTTGTTACATAGTAGCCATCAAGTCTTTCACTGACCACTGCACCAATAAGTTTTCTAGGTGGCTTCAAAACTGTCACTGGTCCTCAAAAAGATCTGTTTTTTCCTAATCAGTGTGAAAGCAAAAGCCTGCATATGCATTGCATATTTTAATTTGAGTCTGATATGAGGAGCAGTTGCAGTACCAGTGAAGATGGATCTACATTATGACCGCTGATTAGGAATTATCTCTTACTTTCCTCTTTCTTAAATATCTTGTAGTCTATGAAGTGTAATAGAAAAAGACACTACATCACAGGACTGGAGTAGAAATCAATTTGAGAATAGCATCACATGTCATGAAATAAATCAACATATAAGAGCTCAGAGACAGGCATCTTGGATTTGTGTTTGGTGAGTGACAGACTTTGGCATGAGGGGAGGGATATGGAGGCTTGGCCCAGGATCCTGAGGGGCCAGGAAGGCAATGGGTATTTAAATAGCTGTAGATCCCAGGATTTGAAACATGTCATTCAGTTGACAAGCTGCCAACTGAAGGACTGGCTCCCACTGTTATGAGATTGTTATGTTGGGAGCCCTTCATCCCTGATAGAGATACTGTATAAATTCATGAAGAGCACAGTTAGCAAAGGGTTGAATATGAGGAGAAAAAAAAGAACCTGACTAAAAGTCACCAATTCATTTTTAGAAGCAATTCTCTGAAGGGACAGAGTTGAAATAGGGTACATGTTTTTTAACTGCCCAGGCCCAATGATAAATTTACCTGTTCTACGTTTGCACTGTGGTCATTTCTATAAATAGTCTGGGGGCACAGAGGTCTGAATAACTCATAGTCCATCCAGGTCACCTCATTATTAATGGTAAACTAAAACAAAATATGTTTCTTGTATTTTATTTCTGTTGGTTTGATGACTTCCTCCAATGGTGGCAGATGTGTGTGACCCAGATAGGTTCATGTAATGAACTGAGGAGACAGCGTGCACACAGGAAAACCATATCAATAGAAGCCAGGCAGGGAATTCAGAAATACATGTGTTATTTGTTTGTGTTTTGTTAATTTCTCCCTTCATTAGCTTTGTTTTCTGGTTAATGGCCTGCTCTACTACCATTTCTACCTGCTGGCAGAGAGAAGGACTCCAGTTGTAAACCTCTAATGAGTCAATATCAGTCCACTGCTGCCAGTGTACCTTGGGGGAGGCAATTTGGTATGCAGTGCAGTCAAATGCAGTATGACTTCTTATACGTTGATTTATTGTGTGATTTAGTCTTCTTCTTAAAAAATAAAAGTAGGACACAATGTGGTCAAACAATAAGTCAAGCAAGAATTTGATTTGTAATTTTGAAAATCTAAACATAATCGTCTCAACAATTAAGAGCCCTATTACAACACAAACATTTCCACTCCCCAAGTTCCATGATAGAGTACAGGTAAAGAAGACAAATGATAACTCTCTCTCTATACTAATCAAAAGATGTTTTTCTACTGCTACACTTGACCCTACCAAAGGACATGTTTATGCTTTTTACAGTATAAGAGGTGATACTATCATCAGTACGTCATCATACACAGACAAAACAAGAACTAGACTTTGCACTTATACAACAGGAGTTGGACTTATACAGGGGAGTTTTAAAATTCATGTTTACAAGGCAGTGAGATTTTTTTCCACTGTTTTTATTTCAGGATAACCATTTCTCCTGCAGATATGTTGACATACTTCTGATTTACTTTGCCAGACATTTTAAGGGAATTTAGATGATGCCTTAATTGCATTCACAACATTTTCACAGTATATTGCAGAAAGTGTGACACTGCACAGAAGCGAGAAAGTTGGAAAATGGGTAAAGGTGACATAAGTCCCTCCACAACTTTCTCTGTTGCCTATAACAGCCTATAGACTGACTTTTATATGTAAAGGATCTGAACACTTTCCCTATTCCTCAACAGTGTGTAACAGTAGGTACCATTACCTCAGAAAAACGGAGTCCCGACACCAAGTTGAAAGCCAAAGCCAGCTACTGCAAAGTTTATAAAACATATTAAGAACGTTTAAGCAAGACCTTGAACTACCTTGAGTTTCTTAACATGGTCATATAACATAATCATATGAATGTGGTATTGTGGAAACAGTTTTTGAAGCAAACCTACTTTAGATGCAGAAATAGATTATAGGTTATAGTAAGTTGGTGAGCAAAAGAATGGTAGTTTCTATAAATATTAACATTGGACAAAGTACAGTATAACATATTAAACAACAAAATGTAACATACCCAATATTCAGAAGTACCAACATTTTGCAGCACTGAGACAGAACAGCCGAACATTGACCTACAACATTTGCTTCTCAATTGAATGTGCAATCACCTGTCCCCAATGTCCTCATAATGAATTTAAAGAATGAAAAGAGGGGACAACATATCTTACCCTTTATGTACCAACAAGCAAATGACTACTGTAATTATTGGGAAGGAAAATAAATGACCACATTATCATCTGATTGCATTGTCTCTCATTAGCTCAGGGGAAAACATACTCATTATAATTGAGGACTGTCATCAGTGTTGAAATTAGCTCCCCATGTTTGCTTCATCTCATGATAATGGAAACACCATTGCTGTTGTATGATTGGAGAGACTCAAACATCGATGATCAATTTATCATGCCTCTTGGAAAAACAAAGAAACAAAGAAAATTTTCTTAAAATTAAAGAAAAGTTGCACACTTTCTGTATGCTGCACATTTTCTAGTTGTATTTGATAGCATTATACAATTTCCGTTTAACACAGCACTAGAGTCTAAATGCAGTATATTCTTTAACTCTTTCAACTAATGTTTTACCCCATTGGATGTACCTATTTCTTTTTTCCTTTTGCAGTCATTGTTTAGTTTTCCTTTACATTTCCTTTTAAATACTAATGATTTTGCACAGCAAAGTGTTTTTAAGTTTGCCTCTTTTACTTTTGAGAAAGACATCTCTAGAAATTAATATCTGGTAAACTAGAAGTATCGGATGATGTGTATTTAGGTGTTGAAGCTGCTACACTCGTGGAAGAAAACTCCCATGCAAGATACTTCAGCCTTTGCCACTGAAGCAAAGTTGTGACCTATAGAGAAAAAATAAAGGATGAAAGATGAGTCTTCTAAAGGCATACGTTCACAGACAGAATTTAGATGAAAGATAAAACTTAGATAAAAGAGATGAACCTTTTTAACTTTGACAGAGAAGAAAGAATAAAAGCCGTGTTCTCAGTGTACGTCTGTCTTCGTATTCTTTTTTTTTTTGTTATTTTTCAAGTGTCAGTATCCTGCTGCATTGATCAGCGCATACAGATGTTGAGGAATTACTCACACCTGCCAACTACTCAGTAAAACTGCAAGGACACCATACATTGTCATTATGTTACCCACGGTGTTCGTTTCAAGTTTTTACTTTATACTTGCTGCAACTTTCTGGCAGGGTTTCTGTAGAAATGGAAAGTTTCCTGATGTTCCAACCACCTCCACTCAGTTTATGGAATGCTCATCTCTACCATACAAAATTAAGTGATGAATTGTCTGATATCCATATTCAAGCCATGGTTAGTTGCGTTGAAAATTAAACTGAAATATAAAATTTCACTCATTTGCATCTATTCAATGATGTATTGAGGCTGATTGGAGCTGATTATTAAGAACAAAACCATGCACAGAACGCTTCATCCTTGTTGATTACCATACCATTCAAGGATTACCAACTGGGACTAAATGGACAAGTGCCCTGGGGTGCAAGATCGAAAGGTTCACTAGATGTCAGTTAGTTTGATAATTCTATTAATTGCAAATTTGCAAGGGAATTTTCATCATTTAAGTAAAATAGAATTCACAGTATGCAGTCAAGTGAATTGTGACTCTTGTGTTTTAGAAATAAAGACTGTAGTCTTACAATTTACTTACACTCAAAGTTTTAATGATGACTGCAACCTTTCCCTAACCAAGTCTGTTCTGCTGGACATATTGTGTTGTCCTGCTGATGTTTGTCATTTTAGCTGGGAAAAATAAATTACATTTGGAGAACACAGAACTAGTGACATGACAAAAGCCTCAAGGTGAACTAACAAGGCACTGATAAATCTTGCTGCAGTGATGTACAGGTGTACTCCCACCCCCCTGTGACATCCCTGTTGGGTGTGGTTACAGATGCAGTAGTGCACACCTGAGTGATTCTGGGTTTAGAGATGAAACTGAGTTGAAGCTTTCGTGTATGGAAGACATACACAGAGAGGAAGTATTTACATTTTCTTCACCCCAAAGCCTAACTAGAAAAAGGAAAAACTCCCACTTTGAGTTACTTAAAATTGTCTATTGTTTTTGTGCTATGAAACTTTACTTGCAAGGTCACTTCAATATTTGGACAGGCTAATGTCGGGTGTTAGTCCAGGGTTCTGTGTCAACAGTGGGGTTCAGATAGGCCTCGTATAGCCCGAGGCGGTCCTCTCCTTTACTCCCCACATCCAGGCAATTTAAAAGCTGTATACTCATGGGATCATCAGGCAGCAGCTTGCAGGCCTCAGCAAGGGCTGTGAAAGGTCTTGAGATTACTGTAACTTACACTGCAGGTGCAGGGGAAAGCGGAGGATGGATGCTAAAAATGTAATCAACGCCTTAGCTTGTTCCCAGTCTCAATCTATTAGCAGGGGGGGCTTGGTAATTATTTTCTTTTGCTAAATCTGCTTCACCAGAGCTGAGTGTGCAAGTGCCACTGAATTTATATTTTGTCTGTGGCAATGAAAATCAGATTATTCTTTGTACTGTTGTTCCTGACCTTATATTGAATAAACACTGTTCTTTTTTTTCTTTTTTTTTGCATTATGGGTTATTCATGAACTATGTGGCAGCCCATCATGTGGTTCATGACTATGAAAGCCACTTCAGTCTCCATTAGTCAGAACTCTGCTGTTATTACAGCCAAAACCACATGCAGGTAGGAAGGGATTTGACTGGGCTGCAATTTGTAAGAAACCACATGTTGTGTTAATGAGCATGAAAAATGTAGAGCAGAAAATAATACAGTGCACTGACTGAGATCGTTGCAGAGTATACATATTTCTGCAGGAAATTGCTTGAAAAATGTCTCGGGAGAATGAAGCTAATGGACGCTGTTGGATGGTACTGAATATGTTCTTCATTCTCCAGTACTGCTAAAAAGTCTATAAAAGAAAATCTGTTTTATCGTTGTTGTTTTCTTTTTTCTTGAGGGTCATATGATAGAGGGCATCATATGCTGTACAGATTGTAAGAACCCCCTGAGGGAAGTTTCCAATATTGGGTTATACCACGTAAATTAAATTGACGTGACTTCACTTGAGTGAAACATATTTGGAGTGTTGACTCCTTAATATTGGTTTCATTTATTAAAAAAAAATATCAATTTGACTCAAGCCTACAACAGAAATAACCCAAAGATGCACATGTATAAACAATATTACAATTTGGGTCTTCTATGTAATTTCTATAGGTCATGATAATGCTGTATTCAATTTCAAGTTCATTAAATTATATTTACATTCACAAACAACATTGTTAGAACATCCAACAAAGGTGTGCATTCTCCAGTTTTAATAGACTAAAATGATTATTGAAGATAAAGTGTATTGCTGATGTTTCAATCCTCATGATTCAGCTGTTGGCTGCTTGCTGTTCTGAAACCAGCTCTCTCAGCGCTTTCTGTCCCTGCCTCTGTTGCCTCTCTTTAGAGGCCACTGTCACTGTGAACAATGTGCAAACCCAATATGAAGCCTTATTTATAAGCACCAAGATATCTAATACAAGTTGAAACGGTAATAAATAATTTCTGTAGCATGAACATTAATACTTCAATTGGAATAATCACTGAAATTCTTCACAGCATAACAGCTAAAACTCACATGACACCAAACCCATAATGTAGTGCACTTTATACTAATTAAGCGATTAATTAGAACTGATTAAGAGCATAAAAAAAAACCCATCTCATCAGTTTTACATCCTTATTTTCAGGCAACATAAAAAAAAGTACCTGCTGAGTAAATCAGCTACAGTGTCAACACATCAACACTCAAAGGGGGGGTTCTTGCTCTCACAAAATCTTTCAGAAAATAATATTTTGTGTCACATCAACAGGCAGTTATATCCTTGGAAGTTAACTTTTAGCACATTCAGATGCTTCATTATGTCAACCAAAAAATCTGAATCTTCCAGCTGTACAGTTTCTGACAGTCTTAGCAGGTCATAAATAATACATTATAAAAATTAAGCTTCAGGCCACATGAAATCTGCCCCGCGGCCAGACTTTGGACATGCCTGCTCTAGACTGTCATTACTTGTGAAATTGGGCTTCAGCAGGCTTTTTCACAACACCGATTATCAAAAAAACGAATAATCAAAAAACAGTAGCACCAGTGTCAACAATAACACAGATGTGGTTAATTTTTATTCTAATTATTTACCTGGTTTGAAGGGGAACCTCAACCAAAAAAGGTAACCAGGCAGGCTGTGGTGCTCATGCATGTCCCTGTAAGTTATACTCGTCCTCAGACTGATGGGAGTCTCTTTGAGAGTGAGTAAGTAAGAGTGAAAGAGAGTCGCGTCCAGAGAGAGAGAGGAAGAGATATAGGGCTGATGTGTATAGTGCTGATGTGCAGTTTGAGAAGCCAGTTCTAGACGATAGGCTTGCAGACAGACAGGCAGACGGTGGGTGAATGCTACTGTACTATTTCTCCTTCACTGCTTTGCCAATAACTTTGGTGTTGCAATAGGTTTCTCATTTAGTCAGTGCCAAGCTGCACAGACTCTGATAAGACGTCCCGAGCACACACTGATCCACTCTGCTGAATGTATGGTGAGGCAAACTGGCAGACAGCTTTCCTGTACTCAGGAAATCTAGAGGCGTCATTTTAAATCAGTTGGAGTTATGTATTAGCTGAGAAATGTGGGAGACACTTTAAAATATGAATCATCACTTTCACTGCTTTTCATAGGGGATTATTGCATAGCCTATCAATGACAAGATCCCAAGAACAGTCCCATTAATTTAGAAAACTGTTTTTATCCATGAGCATGATATGTCATTTATGGTCAGCCATTACAGCTGATCAACAGTCAGTAGGGTGCTTAGAACAGCTTACATTTTTACACAGCTGATCATTCATGCTGTTTCTGCTGCTGCTGCTGTTGACCCAGGTTGCTGCACATTCACTCTACCTCCTCAACTTCCTCCTGCTGTTGTTCGTGGATGGTTGCTGTGCAAGCTGTTTCTGAATTATGGCTGGTTCCCTGCTTTGGTTTCATATTTATTGAAATTAATGTCTCTGGGTTTTTTTATTACCCTTCTCACTGCATGTCTCACATGATACTTGGATTGATCTAGAGATCTTCAAGAGGAATCCTCTCTGTTGTATCTAAAATTAATAATTTGTTGTTATAAATCCCTTGGTGCATCTCTAACTGAATTTCAGGATGCAGCTAAAGATTGATTTGAAGTTTCTGTCCTTTGTATTATTGTATTGTATGTATTATTTTAAATTTGATACTATGTGTGGCACTTATTCAGCTAATTCCGCTGGATGTATTCATGTTCAGTAATTAGCTCTCTGTACAGTAGCTTTCATTGTTACTGGCAGAGTCTGCCTTTCCTGCATTAGATTCAAGCACACCTACAATGGATTCACAAGAAATTATGTATGTATGTATGCATGCACTTAATTTGTAATTTTGTCTCAATTATAAAACATTTTTATATTTAGCTCTCCTACAATCAGTGATTATCAAATTCCTGACAAAGCAAACTGAACACTTCATACTGCTGCTTCACAATAAACACACTCACCTGAACTGGAGCATTTATTTTGAAGCATTAACTGGACATTCAGTCTCAGACGTGAGCACTGACTGACACTGATCACACAAAATGCATCTACAAAACAAGGCTAAAATCATCTGCTTACCAGAACTTCATTTTAACAGTTAAGCGATATTCCAAATTGTTGTAAATTTTCTGTGAATTGACAAATTGCTTCAGTATTAACTGAATTCAATTAATCTTATTAGTCACGCTATGCTCTACAGAAGTATTTTCCAGTGCTTGTGACTTGTCTTTCTTACTCATACAAAATCCTGTAAAATGCAGTAAATGTACATAAAATACATTAAGCTAAACATGCTGAAAATGGAGGAAATTAAAGTTTAAGTGTTTTTTGTCACCGCATGCAGTCACCGAAGACATGCTGGATAGACTATGAACCTCACAGGAAGCCGATTTAAACAGCTGCCAACAGCGATTATGCAATACGGGGCTCTCCTGTGACTTGTGTCACCCTTCCAAGATTGGCTTAGCTCTCTTAGATTTTGCTGCCCTCAGGAGCAAAGAGTGTCCATCATATTCATAATTATCTGGAAGGGAGGTCCATCACCATCGCATATTAGCAGCACAGAGACGGTATGGCAGTAAATAATCCCATCATTTCAGCCAGGGGAGGTCAGGCAGACATAAATTTAACGCAGAGCACTTTTACATCCTGGAGGGCATTGTAGGGAGGTTTCATCATCTGAAGGATTGATGCCTCGGATTTCCCTTCCCTCCCTCTGTCTTTTAGCTAGAGCCAAGAACTCATCCCATAGGTACAGGGAAAAGTTTTAGCTGTTTTGATTCATACACATCTGAATTGCAGTAGATGTATGACTGCTGTGTACCTTTTTAAATTTCTCCACTGGATTTCTGAACAAATTGCTCTGGCAAGCAACACCTTACAGCTGACCAGCAACAAATCAGTTTGGATGCCTTACTAGCACCAGGTCATGCTCTGCTATTATAGAATGCCTTTTGCCGGAATGCTGGTCCTGTCCGGTTGGACGATTTATACTGAGTAAAAACTCTTGCAAGTTTAAAAGGCTTAGCGGTTTTGTTTTTTACACATTTGAACTAAAAAAAAAACCCAAATTTTTGAAGATACAGTAAGCAGATCAATTTAGACTGTTATTCACCTATATTTATTATTTATTTATTTATGTTATTTTACTTTGTTGTTGTTGTATTAGATGCTCGCATTAGGCAGCAAAAAAAAAGAAAAAGAAAAAGAAAGATCTTTCAAAGCATTGCACATCTGTAAAAATGCTTACAGTAATGGAAACCAAATAAAAGGTTTAAGTGGTTTTATATTTGGAACACTGGAAAGCACTTGATGCTTATTGCTTGAAAAGTGCTTTACACATAAATAATATTATTAAACTACATGTCATGATGCATATACAAGAGTTTAGAGTTTTACACAGACTTCTGGGCGGCTTCCACACAAACTCAGCCATGTTAGTTGTTCATCAGCATGAAAGCAGGATGGCATGCTAACATTTGGAAAGTTACTGATTGTATGCAGTAGCATTTATACAATGGAGAAAAAAGTCACATTGACATACTTTGCACAATTGCACACACTTTTTTCCCCCTTACCTCAGAGAGATTTGTCCCCTTTAAATGTCCATGACTTTTTGTCCTCTCATACAAACCATTCCCTTTTAGCATGACAGGGACTTTGTTCTCTGGTTCCTCTTCTTCACTCTGTTTGTTTTCCCCTTCCTGGCATTTATAAAGTGTGAGCTTGGAGGATGCTCTGAGCAGCGGAGTGGAGCTCCGTCTCCAGGACATTGGGCGTCCATGGTGCGAGCAGCTTCGGATCACTCACTTAAGCAGCTAACATTTCAAACGGGCAATAAAGGGAGTCCTAGTCCCTCTAGAACAATAAAACAGTGTTAGAGTCAGGGGTGGATGCACTGTAATACAGACAGATATTTCTCTGCCACTGCTGCAGCTGCTGTGCTCAGCAGAATGAGAGTGACTGAATCAAAGGACATTGACTCCAGCAAAGAGGGTGTGATTCACTGTAGCATCCAGGTGTAACATCCACTTGCTCAACCTGGCTGTAAGATAGAAGGTGTACCTGGAGAGAAAAAGGAGGTCATGAGGGCATTTAAGTAATTTATGACCTTAATCAACCTCTGTCAGTGCAGCAACATTTGCAGATGTCCCTTCTTCCATATGACTTTAAAGTGCCTTTTAAAAATTTCCTTTACATGTAGTAGAATAGTATAGTAATTTCCTTTCAGATACAGTAGCTTGTCATAATATGTTTCCCTCTATATTGATACTTGTGTGGGAAGAGCAAGTCTGAGCAAAGAGAGGATTGTCCTCTCCATATATGACAAGATGGAAATCAGCGTGGGGGTGTTAATTTGTTTCTGTCCTTCCAGTGCAGGGACAGGGATGACAGTTAGGTGATGATCCCTCATGTCTGATCCATCTCACGCCTCATTCCCCTCACAGGAATAACATTGAACAGGGATTTAGCCAAGACCTTGACTTAACTGCCTGCTTGTAGAGAGGAGTGCACATTGTCTTTGTTGTGTGGGTGTGTAAGTCTTCATGTTGTAATAAGTAGAAGAGTCGCCAGTGTTGAGGTGTGTGTGTGTCATTGTGTGTCTCTTTTGCTGCTTTTTTACCATGTGTATTCATGCGTGACTGTGAGTACCTGTCAAGCATCATGCAGTCCTCCCAGAAATGGACAGGAGATAACTGAAATTCATCAAAGCAGGGACAGCCCAACATTGTTGTTCCAACAGCCTTGAAATTGTCTGTTGACCCTTTTATGAAGTGGACAGCTGCTGAATACTAAAGCACCAAATGTGTATTAATCTGCAGCTCAAAATAGTCCACAACGAGGTCATTATTTACCATTTGAGTGATGTTTCCCTAAAACACTGCAGTCCCCCCGTTTGAGGAAACTATTTTCCCTCATCCACACCTTCACTTCCTCCAGAGTAGACTATTGTAACAGCAGCCTCTACAGCACACCATCCAAAACATTAAATGGCCATCCGCCATCCACAATTAGATAAACTCCAATACATTCAGAACACCACTACTCTCCTGCTTGCCCACACCAGAACCCGTGACCACAACAGAACCTGTGACCACAACACCCCTGTCCTACAGGCCTCCCAGTCCACAGCGGATTCAGTTCAGAATTCTCCTCCCCACACACAAAGCCCTCCACGACCAGGCTCAATCCTACCTCACAGACCTGCTCTACTGCCACACTCTGTCCCACAGCCTCCACTTCTCCAATGAAACCCCCCTGACTCCACCACACAGGACCAAGCAAAGAACCAGGTTGAAGGCCTTTGAAGGCTTTAAGCTTTCAAACCAACCACCAACAGTAATAATTCTTCACTAAATCCGTGACCACTGGCCCAGTGTCAGGTCAAGCACTTGAATGAAGTGCAGGCAGTCTTGGAGGTTGCTGAGGACTTAATCATGGGTCACCCTGAGCTTTTCTTTGAGATGAGTTGGCATTTTGCACACCAGGAAACCCTTTCTTAGTTCTTGTGTGTATACATATGCATAAGCATGAAAATATGTGCCTCTTTAATATGCACTTTATCATAGAGTACCCCAGCAGGAGACATTGTCTTTCTCCTGTAGCCTAGCTAAACCTTTGCTGACTTTGCAGCAGTGACATTTGTGCTAACAATTCTAGATATGCTTTGGCAGCACTCCCCACTGCTGCAAGTTTGGAACCAAAGGGAGATGCTGGGACTAAACTTCTAGAGTTTAAGAGTTGCCATCATGTCCCCTCATTTTGCATTAATTAGCTTTAATAATCATTGAGTGGTTGAGAGATTAGGCGATGAGATTTATTTCCATGTACTCTCAGAAGGGGGTTCCTGATCTGGCAGACGTCACTTAATTATTTATTCATATAAAAGTGATTTTTTTATTTTCCATTTTCTGTTCACTCATCACCATGCTTCTGATTTGCATGTGGGTCTCTCTCTCTCTCTCCCTCCTATCAGCGTCTCCTATGCTGTCATCACGTTTAGGTGATGCTAAAGCAAAGGAGGGATGTGAGAAAAGAAAAATAACTCCTTGTCTTCTCTCTCTTTCTCTGGCACTTATTCGCTTGCTTTCCTTTTGTATTAAGTCTGTCACAGCATGTAACATGCGTGTTTTGCATAATTATTTATTTCACACGTGAAGGAAAATGCTGAGTTCTGCCCATGATTAATTTGTGGTTATCAAGCAGAGCCTTGCAGAAAATCAGGAGCTAGAAACCCAGTCTGGTTTGAAGCATGAGCTCTAATCCCACAGCAAAGGAAGACAAGAAGCTTGAGAGGGTCTAAATGAGGATGTTTACCTATTGTTTTCATGTGGATTCAAGGATTACTTGTAATTAATTGGACCCCCTGCACTGAGAAAGCTGTCAGACAAATTATGCAAACAAAAAACTAACAATTTTTAAATGAGTAAACACTCAAGGACATACAAATTCATACACAAATACACACATTATCTATCCTTCCTGCCCTCTTTTCCTCTCTACCCTCTATAAAACACACAAGCACATTAAATCCAATTTACAGCTACAATCCGAAGGCTTCGGCTTGTGTAATTAAGGTTAATCAACTGTCTTTTCTTCCATATGTGTGTTTTTTTTTTTCTCATAGGCAATGCATGCACCATGTCAGAGTACAACAGGCTGAAGAGCATGCTGCTGGATATCCAACCTAAAGTGCTGAAGACCGGAGAGCAGAGCCAGCAGAGAGACATGGAGGAAAAGAGAGCACTGGTGGACACCATGTTCAAATACCTGGATGGGGACCAGGATGGCCGGCTGGTCAGTGATGAGCTGGAAAGGGTGCGTATCAAATTTAGATGGCCTGAATAATAAGATGGCTGTATGGATGGAGAGATGAATGCCTGATTGAGAAAGAAGACTGGAATGTACCTCTGAGTGAAGGTTTTTCAAAGGGCATCAGATTGTGGGATGCATTTGATGTATACCATCAATGTTTGGAACAGTTGCAGTTTGGATGTGCGAGTGTTATTTGAACTTATTTAGGGATTGCTATCACAATGAAAAACAAAAAAAGGTACATGTAAAGAGAAATGTTTTGTGTTCTAACGATAACGTGAGCCAGTCCAAGCTCACATTGGGCAACAATTGATCCTTCTTTGTGCGTCTCCCCATCAGTTATTACGGAGTGACATGTGGCTGCAACATTTAATCGTCTTGTTTAACAATGAAGACAATGGAAAATGTTTACTGACGTTAGCTTCCCATCAGGGTCTAATGGGGAAACAGTGTGGGAACTGGAGAAGGAATTGGCATTGACTTTTGCCGGATGAGGAAATTAAATTATTATGGGCATCATCTGGTATCAGGAAATGGGCATCAGAGATGGGTGTTAATTAGACTCCTCCCAATCAATGCTATGATCTCAGTGACTTCTGCCAGAATGCAGTGAACTATGTTAGGGACACTGCAGACTGCACCAGGAAGAATAAATTATCACATATTTTACAGTTAATGTCTAACATCTTAAAATGCTGTAGCCCCTTCTTATTGTGTGGAAATGAAAAGAGTGGCTATATGATGCCAAAGACAAACATGTTTATTAGAAGTTGAAAATGAATAAGTGCAACTAAATATAGTCTTAAAAATATCACAGTAATTAATCTTTTGTCAGCTCACTGTGGTTGTAAATGATGATACGCTTTGTCGCCTTTTTAATATGAAAAAGATCAAGTGATTTTTGGCCTAGTTCTAGTGGCAGAAATAAATAATAAAATCCCTTTCTGGCAGAACTGTGCTAAAAGATCCAACAAAAGATTTTGATCAATCACAGCTGAAATTACTAATGTTGACATGTTGAAAATCATTTAGATAAGACATTCTTATCCTGTAGGAATTCATAAATTCAGTTTCCCAGAGATAATGCTTTTAGGGATCAAAGGAATTCAAGGATGAATTCTGGTCATCCATCCAGACTTTCTCTAGTTTTGGATCTATCTATTGTCACAGATGGTCTTAGAGGGTAAAGTCCTGGAGTTTGGGTTTAAATATTTTATTCAAATGCCCAAAGACAGATTCAGTCTGTGTCAGTGAACACACAACAGCGGCTGCAGTCTGCTGAAGGCAACAAGAGAAAAAAAGTTTGTTACATCCCTTAATCTACCATGTCACATATTGAGCTCCATATAGAATCAATTGGAGGGAGAAGAACAAGCATGTGGGCTATGCTTTTAGGCTTCACTGTCATAGCCGGGGTAGTTTCACCTAAAAGCAGACTTAATATTAAAAAGTTAACAGAAAAGTGAAAATGTTGTTTTTCTTCGTGGGATAGCTTTGTTCAAAGAACAGAAAACATGACATGAGAGGAGAATTGATTAAGAAAATAGTCAAAAGACAAATACTGAATCCATGAATAATTGAATCAAAATAATAAATAACTCTGAAACCAAATCTGGCTGACTAAACACATTAACGTTCAAGATCAAGTCAAGCAAATAAGTCAGCATGCTGCTTAAATATATGCATCTCATAAGCCTAACTAAATGGGCCATACCATTTTAGCAGAACAGTGTGTTCAGGTCAATATAATGATTAACAAATTGAAAATAGGCGACAAGTTACATCCTTATCATTAACATCTTTAGTTAATAGAGTTTAGTGACACCATTTAATTCCCCACATAGTTCCACTCAGCTTCAACTCGACTAGAGATCTAATTAGTCAAAGTAATTTGAAATGCCTGGGTGGCTTTAAAGCCAGGCTAAATATGGTTGAGTCAAAAGTTGAAGTGAAAAGTTTAGCTTTCAGAGATAACTGTACACTTCATTATTTTTTACACTTGCCAGTTGTTCTTCTTTCTGAAAATGTAATGAGTTTGACATAGAATCACCACAAAAGAATAGATACAAAATAAAATTAGATGAGGCGTCATGTCTATGCTTCATTGACGCTAACAGTTCTAACATAATATAGTGTAACTGAAGTCTTGAACACAAGCTGAGTCTTCTGTTTAACTCCTAAAACTGCTTAACATCACCTATTCAGAGATGGTTCCCCTGAGAAAGATAAACTGACAAAATGGAAGAGAGGACTCATAAATGACAAACAGTGGAAGAGAGTGTGTCTTCCCAGAGGAACATCCTTGAATGAATGAAGTGAAAGCAGTAAGAGTAGAGATATTCCTAAAATGGCAAGCAATCAGAAAAGCACTTACAAGAGGGATTACATATTTAACCCAACCCTTTTAAATAAAATGAAATTACTCTCGAATGAAAAGCTCATTCTAAACATTACTCATAATGGCATAATGGCTTATTCTGTTGGCAATTTATTTCAAATCACTGTTGTTTTTGCTGGAAACCCAAATGATCACTTCTTGGAGCTCTTGAAACAGCAAAATTTGAAAGCTGAAAAAAGGGTTTACTCGCTATTATGTTGTATCTTTTCGTGAAAAGATAGCACTAAACAAGATATCAATTTAGATAATATGCAATAACTCAGATATGTAGAATACAGAATGTAGCCAAATGTACAGATTTCATTGCATGGAGGATTCTATTATTTCTCGCTTTAACAGGCACGCTGAGGGCAGCTGTTCATATTCATGAAAAACGTCTACGCTGCCCTAGTAAAAGAAACCTGAAATGTTAAATATGTATGATATCTCCCCTTTAAAAATGTCAAATTTACATTTATACTGAATGTGGATAATGTAGTTCTATCTTACAGCATATAGCTTAGAATAAAACAGGCAAGCCAGAAACGATAAGGTGTGATCATTTAGATAAGATGAGATCATTCTGCGAATGATTGTTGCGTTTATTATCTGTCTGTCACGTTTTTCACGTTTTTTTCCTTCTTCTTCTTTTCTTCTATGCTATGCTATGATTGAACACATCATGTGTGTTTGTGCATGTTAGATCTCTATGAAGGAGCACCTGGAGGACAGCCTGCTGGAGTGCACCATGCAGGACCTGCTGCGTTACGACGACTACAACAATGATGGACACCTCAGCCTGCACGAGTTCTACACAGCTTTCCGTGAGTCTTCAGGCTGTCTATGCCTCGCCCCCTAACCAGTCTCCATTTTTTTTCTCTAGCATCCTTATTTTCATTCTTTTCCTTGCATACTAATAGAAATAGAATAGAAAGATCCAAAACATGTGTTCCAGGGAACACGTTATCTTGTAAACTTTCTCAAGCATATTTAAAGTCTGTCTTCTTTGTGTTTATTAAAAAAAAGCGTATAAAAGTGCCAAAACATTTCTCTCTCTTTATCTGCCTACCTACTTTTTCTGCTAAAACTACAGTACATGCCCTTTGTGCTTGTACACCTTTTGGTTAATTAGTTTACTTTAGTTGAGAAACCATGCAATACGTCGGTCACCCATGCTTTTAAAAATTAAAAACACACAGCTTGCCGTCACCACTGTTTAGAACGTGGTGACCTCCCATCCATTCAGCCTCTCCCTCCACAGCAGCCAGCGGGATAAAAGTGTTTCAGCCACAGATAAATTGATAATTGCACACTAGCCCATGTGCCCAGACCCAGCCATGATTACAGCATCTGGAACAGCCATAATAGCCTTTGGGGCCTAGGCTGAGCGGCAGCTGAGAGGCAGGTTCCACCTTATTAAGACCAATAATCACAATTACACCGCTAATGTAACTGTAGCATCAGCATCAAAATTTTTGCACGCCATTGCAACCTGCTGCAACTCTTGTCTTCAGATTCACATTTTTTGTTTTTATTTTTTTCTCTCCCCTGTCCCACTTCAAACTGCAATGAAAGAACTTGGGTCTGACTCCAAAGCGGCTATAAAATTCGATAAAGTTGATGAATCCAGCAGTTAGCTGTGGCAGGTGGCCATTTCTAAGGCTCTACCTTCAGCTTGTGCAGGTCCATTAAACCTTACCACTAATTTAGCCTCCTAATGACTGGTTTTAGTGGGAGCCATCCTGCTATTATTCTGTTACACTCCCCTCACTTTCCAGATGGGCAGTGAGCAGACATTGCATGGTATTTATCTACCTGCATGCCTGCCTGCAGGGTTCTAGGCCGTGTTTGTCAATGCATTTTATGTTTGACAAGCAGTTGAAAGAATGGGTTGGGACCAATAAAACAAGCTATTGATCAGATGACGCTCAAGGTTAACTGTTGGCCTGCAGAAAGGCAACACCAATGGGGAGTAATTATTTTAGAGTGGCGCATCTGGTGTTCTGGATAATGTTGATGGTGTTCAAGTGTGTAAGTTTTCGTGTATGTGTGTGTTTTCCTGGGTTGCAGTCAGTGTTCTCCCCAGTGAATGGCCTGGGAAACAGAGCAGCCAGGAATCACAGGTGTGTTTAGCAGGGTGGAAATTTACAATATGGTCATAAGCTTGGAAGATACAATTCCAATAATAGATGATAATTTGAGGAGGTATTTTGCCCTGATTGATAAGCCAATTGTCTGATCTCAGATGAACATTTAAACAACAAGAGAGTCAATAACTCAATCACTGGGGTAGAAAATGTACTCAGCAGTCCTTGTTTTCCTCTGTTGATACTCGTATTCTCCAGCTTTGATGTAAGAACCAAAACCCTCTGTCAAAAGGACTCCAGCTTCACTGTTGCTCACATAGTCACTGAACTTGTATTAAGTAACACTAATTGTGTTTTGCCCCCTTTGTTGTCTTTGGTGTATTTAATGTACGCCTTGACAGGCAGACGGTTATACAGTGCTCTGTTGCCACCCAAATCAAATTGAATAGAGGGGAATATGCTTGGAGAATGCTCCTGAAATAATTGCATTATTATTGATTTTTTTTCTCTTATTCTACCTTTTACAAGCCCAGCAGGTTGTTTTTTTTTTTTACTTCTCTCTTCTGCTTCCTCTGTACCTCCCCTAAGTACAATCTACTTACACACCTATTTCTTTCTCAAAGTATGGATTCATATTTTTTTCATTAATTCATTAAAGAATAATGCAGAATACTGAAATGTTACTGATGTAGTCTCAAATATTCCCAATCCCATTTACATTTGTGACTCAGACATTTAGTCTAATCCAATCAGTACCAGCATGGAATAATCTTTAAGTCCTTATAACCCAGATTTCTAGTGTAGGTTTATCACAAAATGGACTGATGCGATGGGAGAGATTCAGAAAATATGTTTTTAATCTGAAATATACGATAAGGAAAAGATCTTTAATAACACTGTTTCCTCTGGGAATCACAGAGATAATGTTTTCCTTTTACAAAAAATCAGACTGGATCTGAACTGTTGGGGAATAGCAGTTATCAGTTTTTTTGTGACAAATGCCAAGAACTGAATGTGAAATCTTCAGATTGCCTGTTCCGTTCTAATCAGTTTGCAGTGATTAAAAATAGCCTTGAGAAAATGAGCCAATCCTCCCATATGAGAACATTTGGTATTTTGTGTTGATACATGTCTTAAATGATTAAACCATTATCACAGTTTTCTGTCAACTCACCATTCAATTAATTGTTTCAGCACATTTCAATACTGCTGCCCGCATTGCAAATCACACCAGCAATTCTGAGATTTAGATCAATAAAACCAGAAAAACAACAGCTCTTTGCTGTTTGCTACAGCAGGAGTGAATAATCAGCCGTCTCTTTGTCATAGAGCATATTGCAGGACTGAGATAACACCATAATGTCTTTAATTCAGCTCTGTAGTTTCCTAATGGTGTATGGTTACACAGGGTTATTTTTCCTACCATTTATTACAGTGTCAGCATTGTGTAGTGGGCGGATGGCCTGTACACATGCCCTTTTTATCCGAATTAGTACCACTATAATTAAAAAATAATGTGCAGGAATTTGCCTTGTGGACACTGAGATGATTCACATTAACTGGCCAGTAAAAGACAACAGTGCATTAGCACTGACGCTTATAGGTGAGCAGGCTTATTGAGAGATATGTGAAGCCTGCAGATGTAATACATACCATCACACAAGGTCAAAACTCCTTTGAGAATACATGTGTAATATATAAAGCTGCCCTGCAGTGATACATGGACTGCATGTGCATGTGTAGAGTGAGTAACCCTACTCAATATGTATGGTGTGCCCAGCACACATGGGCTTACAGCTCAGTACTATAGTCGGTTGTATGTTTATGATATTTTTCTCATATAATACCAAGGGAGTCTCTGAGTCCTCTCTTGAAGTTTTCCAGGTGTATGGGGAACTAGTCAAAGATGGACGCCGTAAGTACAATTCAGACCACACCGACCTCAGGATTAATCAAAGACTAGACATAGAATTGGATGTAGTCTGTGTCACCAGTTATTATAGGTTTCTGAGGAGGCATTGTGAAGCTCATTGTGTTGTGGGCTGTCATAGGGCTGTGCAGTATGACCTAAATCTCATCCAGTGAATGAATATTTTTATGCCTTTTATGATTTCATTCCTTATTTTTAGAATGTCTGTGTATCTATATATTGTATCTCATGTACAATAGTGTACATATCTTATTATTTGTTGTATGTAATTTATTATTCTGTCTTTGATTTACCACCGTAGCACTATTCCCCAAGCCAAATGTCCTCTCAGGGACAATAAAGCACTGTATATCTTATCTTATTTTTTGTTTTTCTGCTGTGAAGTGGTGCATTGTAATATGGGGCTTATGGAGACTGACACTCTTTTGTAGCCAGCCATAAGTAGATGTTTAAGGACCTGCAGTTTGTGGCACTTCCACGTTGGCTTAATTTCACAGCTGCAGAAGTTGAGGTTTGGGATTAACACACATCGACAGCTTTATCAGCTTAGCGTTTGATTATGGTCATAAACTTCAGAAGCTCTTTACTTTTTTTTTTTGTGTTATCTTTTTTGAGTCGGCTTCACTACAGCTGTATTTTACATAATATAAAAACAGTTAGATTCTACTGTAAGTCTTAGGAGAATTAATACATTGTGTGGACCTTGGCAGAATTTCCAAAAAAAAGTTTGATGTTAAAACTTTGGGACTGTTGGAGACCCTCCAGATCCTGCAGAGAGCAGCATGAAAGCAGCAGAACAAAGATAAACAATGGTGGTCATGAATTCAAACCAACACTCCCAAACCAATGTCAGCCCACTGGTTTGTTTATTTCACTAAATCTTCATGATTGGCTCTAGGTCATCAAGCCAGAAAACTGTGAAAGCAACAGGGGAGTAAAGGAGGAAAACAACAGAAGAAAGAGGACATGTGAGAAGGGAACAGCGGGCAGCTGCACAGAGACAGCAGGAAGATGGTGGGATGTTTTAAAGACAGAAAGCTGGAGAATCTTTCATGATTTCGTTATTCTTGCATTTCATTTTCCTCTTTGCTTGCCGTCAATATATGCTTACATTGCCAAGATTTTTTGACTAGACATTACTGAGAAATCTGTGGCTCTAACCTTTATATTCTTTCTGGATGTTAATGATCTCGGAGAAGCAATCCAACTGCATTTTCATTGAAAGGTTTTCTCTCTTTAAAACGCTCAGATAGCTTTAATATTTTGATATCTTGAGTTGATGTCAGGGTTGCTGTTTTGGTTATCAGATTGATTTCTTAAGTTTAACTGTGTTTATTGGACTAATAGTGATTAACAGTTGTAGACCTTATTACTGCATGTTAACAGAACCTCTAGTTAAGGTGCAGCAGCATGAGCCACTGCTTTTAAGTTATTTGCAAAAACACACAGCTGGTGAGCATCTAATTAGGACCGAGGTAGTTTTTTCTTGTTCCCACTACCCCTCCATATTTTACCCACATGCAGATCTTTCCCTCCAAGCTTGTTCTCAACAGCTTTTCCTCCACTTTGTGTCTCCATTTGTTTTCCTTGACTCCTGTTAATAGCGGAATTATATGCAGATACCAGCCTGCACTGGCAGGGCCACTCAGCAGGTCTAACTAATTAATTGAGACAGTAAAATAGCCGAGATGATGGAGGACCACAATGGTATGGTAAGAGAGTGAGAGTATCGTGAAGAAGAAGAAGGGTGTGGGGTAAGATTAGAGCTTCTGGTAGAAGAAAGGGAATGTCCAATGAGGAAAAAGAGATAGTGGAAATAGAGGAAAGAAAATGCACTGGTTGTAATTGGTGAGAGACAAAGAGCAGACAGGATTGCATATTGATTCAGGTTGAAGAGAGGCATATGTATACTGTAGGTGTGTCTGATGACCTTCATACAAGAATGAGAATATATTCCTTAACGTGTGTGTGTTTCCTGGAAACGTCTGACTGTATTTGTACATGATAGCTATATGGTAGCGCATGTGTGTGCATGTGTATGTTGCTCTTACATATCACACGTCTTTACATGGTTATTTATTACGTTTACATAACTTATCATCTGAAAAGAACACATCTATCCATTTTTTTTTATAACCACGTATCCTTATCAGGGTCACTGGAGCTGGAGAGGTGTGGTATACCCTGGACAAATCAAATTTCACAACAACAACCAGTCATGCTCTTATTCACACCTATGGGCAATTTAGAGTCACCAGTTAACCTATTAATCTGCATGTCTTTGGTCTGTGGGAGTACCCAGAGAGAATCTATGCAGACACAAGGGGAACATGCAAACTCCATAGAGTGTCAGGCCACATGCAAAAAAAACATATTTTGTCAGGGCAACATTAAATGAAACTACATAGAAATTCTTAGTACAATGGACTCAGAATGAAGTTCTTAATCCTCTAAGGTTTTAATTAAAACAAACAAATCTGAACATGGCTGGATCAGCAATCCACTTCATTTTTCTGAAGCAAGCAGTTAAATTTTTGTTTAAATTATTCATTTTCAATCAGTGTATTCAACATGTAGCAGAGTCATAGTGTCTCAAAATTACTCTAAAATAACTAGTAAATAAATAAATAGTCTGGTTACTTTGATAATAAAGAAAATGGGAACCATTTATGTTCCCATTTTACAAGATTGGTCGACAATAATAGACACTATTATGGCTAAAACTAATTTGTTGTATATTTGTTTCCACAGTGTGTCCATTATTCATACTTCTGGAACATAAATGTACCTGAACACTGTCCGCTCAGAGACACCTATCCACGTACATCCATATATACAGTATGCTCAAGCAAAATCACATGAGAGGTACTGATGTTGTACTGAATATCAGCACGTCTGTGATTTGGTTGTAGGTACAAGGCCACAGTTTTAATATGAAGTTATAATGTGTGAGCTGATGCAAAATTTGTTGTATTATTTAAACATTTCTTGGAGACAGGATTGATGTTATATAACAGTGTAGGTTACATCAGTGCAGAAATGGACCTGGTGCAACAGGATAAAATATATATATATATATGTCCATTTTACACCTCATATGTATCCAATGAAGCTCTAAGAGAGCCCTGATGCCTCTGCAGAAAGGTAATATCTTTTTGTTGCTGCCTGGTAGCTCCCGTCAAGGTTTGATCTTTCCTGTTTCTCAAGTTTGCCCTTAATCTGCACAAATGATCTTGCTGAGATCAGATATCACGTTTACAACGGGAGGCTGTTGTTCTCTGACAGCCAAGTGCATGAGAGACCTCCAGCTAAGCTTTTAACAACAAAGTGACTTTGAACTGGAGGTCTTCGAGGTTCCCTCTGCACCCACACAGTAAGATTCCCTCTACAGTATCTTCTCCTCTCCTCTGATTTATGTAGTTTCATGTCCATTTTTTGTCTACTACATCCTCTTCATCGCTCTCCCCTCTTTTTTTTATCTCTTCTCCATTTTCCTTTCACTTTTTTGCACTTATCTCTCTTTACTCTTCCTTTCTCATTCTTCCCTTTCTTTTTTTCCCCCCCTTCCTTTCCTCGCCCCGGCCCACTCTCCCCTAGCTACTGTCTGATGCCTCATTACCGCTCAATGGACCTTTGCAGCTAATTGCTGGTGTGTGTATAAGGGGCTTTCTGGCACCTTCCAAGTGTCGTCTCTATTCCTGGGTAATTACCCAGTGTCAGGTATCTGCAGTAACAGGTAAGGGACTGTTGAGGCTTTGGTCACATTTTTTTCATGTTTCTCTGAGTGAGAGAGGAGATTATTTTTTTTATCAAATGTTATGAATCTGATGAAGCATGATGGTGTTTCTTGTTGTTTAATTAAGTGATCCATGTTTCATGTGATCTATGGTTTGTTTGCTTCTGGAATAAGATTGTTATGAATACACATTTGTGCATCCCAGTTGTAATGAAACAGCTTATTAACACCGCCTTGCATCTCTATGCTTTATTTCCTGCGGAAATTAGATATTTTGATGGCACATAAAGCAGGAAGGGATTGTTCCAAACTGTAAATGGAGAGGCAGTTTTTAGTCAGTTGGGTCAGATGAGCAGGATTGTTTTTATTATTGTTTTTAAATGTTGTTTATCCATACTAAGATAGCATTTAAATTACACTATTTTCAATCAGACACAATGGAAAAAAAAATAAATTAGTGTCATGCACATTTCACTGTATGTTCTACCTTATTGCAGCTCACAGTCAGTACTTAGATCTTTTTTTTTGTCTATTTATGTGTTGAAACATAAAACTGTGCCACTCACATTACAACACATTAGTGAAACAGTGTTTGGCCAAACACTGCTGACACTGTGTGTTAAAAGCAGCGAATATAACAGCTACCACTGATGAGACATAGTATGATTTTTTTTTCTGTATAATTACCTCACAAATACAGACATTCATCTATGTGCATATGATTTTCACATGCAGTCACACACGTACTTGTGTGACGCTAATGGTCATTCAGCAGTGTGTTTTAAATACGGTAGTACTAGATGCCCAGTGAGTCGTCATGGCAACTGTGTCTTTCTGTTTAATGTCTGAATCATTTATTTAGTACAACACTTAGCTGATGCAGCTAATTGAGTAGAGGAGAGGAGAGGAGAGGAGAGGAGAGGAGAGGAGAGGAGGGGAGGGGAGGGGAGGGGAGGCAAGGTAAAGTAAGGAATGTGAGACCTTGTGCATGATCGACAACTAAGAATGTGACTTGTGTCATGCAAGATATAGGACTATACTATCAGGTGGAAACCTTTAGTGTACAAGTGGGTAACATGAGTAGAGGAGAGCAGAGGGAGAGCAAAACAGAAATGAGAAACATAAGAGTACATTCAGACAGTGTCCGTTGAGGCCCGCAATACAAAAAGAAGCAATCATTTACTGTGTTCATCTAGATGAAAAAAAGGCACTATGAAGCACTCTTCAGAGCCATCCATGGTTTGTAAACATCTGCCAGAGTAGACATATATAATGTGTGTGCTGTGGTTTCATTGGGAAACAAAGTTTAGTACCAATCAAGTGAAATCATACAAACTGCAGCCAGAAGGCTGACAGCCATTATTGGAGTTGTTCAACTGAAAAATAAATATGATCCTTTATATGTTAGTGGATCATGTGTCATAGTTCACCTTCTCTGGTATTCCAACCCACTTGCCAAACAAAAGATGTATATTGCACATGTATCGTCCAGCTGGGGTCTTTTTTTTTTTTTTTTCATGTCTCATTACCTGGCACCTCTCTGCTATCTGCTAACACCAGAATTGCTCCAAATGATCAAATATCCTGAGGAATAGGTAGGAATAGTTTTTGGAAATAGGAATGTTTGCTTTCTGAGAGATAAAGGAAGAGATTAATATCACTCGTGTGTGTGTGTGTGTTTTGGTATGGAGATGGCTGATCTTAGCTAATCCTACTAAGCCTAGCTTACCATAAAGAGAGGAAGCAGGGGGGAAACAGCTAGTACATCAGAATCATACTTGATAATGGGTTTTCCATGAAGAGCATGAGCAACTGCTGACTGTCAGATGTTACTGTAAGATCATTCTCATTGCACACATACAGTAAGTTAGTGAAAATACACCCTAAACACATGATTTTTGTAATAAATATACAGCTTTCAGTGAACTTGGGCGTAATTTTTGATTTTTTTTCTTTTTTTTTTTCTATTTTTTTTTCCTATTTTGGTGGTTTCATGGCCAAACAGTCATAAAATCATAACACATTTTCCATTGTATGTTCTTCAGGCTTAAATTTGAGTTTCATACCAAGAAAAGCTAACTTAATCTGACTAAAACTGAAACAATAAACTTAACCCGACCAAACCAAATACAATGCAATCTATGACATTTGGGGAAGCCGAAAGAGCCATCTGCTCAAACTCTGTTACTCTTACTGCATTATTGCGTTTTATCTCTCAACCTAGTCTTAAAAACAACAGCTGAACATATCGAATTCAGAATTCAGACTCTGAGGAATATTAAAACTAATTTCAGGAAACATAGTAAATTAATAAAAAGATGAGGCAAGTTGAATGAAAGTCAATTCTCGCAAAATCTAAATTACAACAGTGAGTAAAGCAAAGCGTATTTAACATCACAGATGGATGATGTATGAAACTGTAAGAGTTGCAGACAAATTTCCCCTTAATAAAGTATATTAATTAAATTTATATTAAGTCCAGTTGAGGATAACATTCTACTGCAATAGCCACAAGCAAATTTCAGGCACAGATTGGGTTTTAATGTATCATATAATTAATAATTTAAACAATTACGTGGTTACCAACAGGATATTTGAGTATTTAATGTACATATTGATATACTACCCACAAATGTTTTTTAGTTGTAAAGGCTTAATCAAAATCAAGCACCTAAATTGGGACAGTCTCAGCAGGATGCCTTCGTTGAGGAAGAACAAAGAAGTTAGTCAAATGTCTGCCTTGGGTGTGTTAAACATGGTGCAGTGAAGTCCAAATTGCACTTGTAATTCTTTCAACTCTATGACTCACTGTAGTAGAGTAGTGTGCCTTACAAGTGTAGATCATGTTGTAATGGGGCAAAAAAAAAAATACACTGCTAAAATCTCACAGTACATCTGGAACATCATATAAGGATCATTAAGACATGACTTCTCATTGGTGACACTCACTGTTCTACTAGACATCTAATATCTCTCATAATTACACATGCTGAATAACCCCTGCTCCCCCATCCCTTCTGCACCATTTCCCTCATCTATCTATCCTTCTTTCATTTCCACTGCTTTAATTTCATCTTTACGTCTCTAATTAGCCATAGAGATGTAAATCCATGCTTTGCAAGGACTCGGGGGGCTTTGCTTTGACCTATTACCCTTTCCGACATTTCTTTTCTTGTCCCCCCCATCTCTTTGCAATTTCTTTATTTCTATTTTTTCCCCTTTCTCTTTTCTCTGCAACGAGCGGGTCCCAAGGGCGGCGAGTATGTTCCAACGTGCCATAATTCACAGGCAGCAGCCCCCAAGCTGTTAGTGGCGCAGCATGTGGTCTGCTTTTATCTCTCTCCTCTAACTCCCTCTCTGGCAAGGAAATAATTCATTATCATGCCTCCGCTGATTTGCTCTTTCTCTTACCTCTTTGGTGGAACAATCCCCCTTTTCTCCTTTCCCCTATATCTCCTTTCTCTTTTTCTTATTTTAACACCCCTCTGCAATTTCAAACAAGTGTGTCTCCATGTGGATGTGTTTGCCTCTCCGTTTGTGTGTGCTTGCATGGGAGTGGTACTCTTACTCCTCTTTCTACTCTCATCTCAACGAAATCCCCTCCAGCATCCACCTTCATCAGCTTTGAAAATGTTCTCTCAGAACAAAGGAGATAAACACATCAGTGAAAAGGGAAAGAAAAAATAAAAAAGCTTTTTGCTGAGAGAGAAAAAAAAAAGAACTTTGTACCAGATTCATAGAACACAAAACAACCCAACAAGGTTAGAGAACAACCGCACAATCCGTCACAGCTGGATAACTCCAGTTTTTGGGTACTGTTCTGTTACAACGTTTCTGTGTGAGAAAGTGAGAAATATTTCCCATAGATGCACTCAGACTGTTGTTTTCTTTGGGCAAACATCTGTTCTTTGTAAATCATCAGTGAGTTGCTCCAGATGGCTTGGTTATAGTGATAAGGTTATGTTTTAGTAAGTGTTGTTTTCTCCAGTGTTTGTACGATGGAACTGAACAGAGACCAGCACTGATGTCACTAAGCTGAACCCGACAAACAAGACTACAAATGCTCAGATCTTATAAAGGGATGAAAGACAGTGGAACGGGATAAAGGAGAGAATGAATGAGTGTACAAGTGAGTAGATGTGATGGCTTCCAGTGAACTGCTTATTTTGCAAACAACCAAATTGCAAGCATCCAGAACACGAACAAACACCTTGGAGGCTATTAATTTTAGCTCCTCCATATTCAAAAGGATGAAACTGTTTTTTGACTCTAATGTTAACTTGGTGGGGCTGCCTGTTTACCATAGAAGAGGAAGAGAATAGGATTTGGGAAGAAGCCAAAAGTATTGTGAAAGGAGAAGGACAGAGAGGGATAGAGAGGATTTGGAAGAGGTGGTGATGCTTAACTACATGTTTCCACATGTTTGTCAAGGTCTAGAGGAGTACAGAGGTGGAGTGAGGCAGAAGGGTAAGGAGTAATCAGGAACTATGTGAAGAAGCAGGATGGAGTCGGTCCACAATTACAGTGCATGTTTACAAGAGTCTAGGGTGGCGGTAAACACTGTGGGTAAGATGTGGAGGGTATGAGAGATTAGAGATGACAAGTTAAAGGAAGTGGGAGGAGAACAGAGGAAGGGAGGGGGTGGGTAAGGCAGAAATGAAGCAGGGACTGAGAGGGAAGGAAGGGTTGAAGGACAGATGGGATGAACACAGAAGATGACTTTTTACAGGCATTGACTTTTCATAGGCATTCTCCCTATGATGTGTCAGGTTCTCTTTAAGTAGCGCTTAATGACAGTAGAATACTTTGGCATCATTGGGCTGCTTACAGTTGTGATTTTGCATCATTTATACTCATATATAGTATGTGGTGCACCACAGGTATCTAAACGGGTCATTTGTTGACTTCTTTGTTGTTGCTCTAAAATCAAGCAATTTTTATAGGGAGGAATTCAAGGTAGTCTGACACGCAATTTACAAGAGTAAGAATTCATGCCCAGTTACATTTTGACAGCTGTTTTTTTTTAAGCTGTGTCAGTAACACAGGACAACAGCATGGCAGAATGTAAACTTTAACAAACCAAGACTTAGTGTGTGGTGGCTGCTCTGCTGCTGGACTAGACTGGCATAATCGTAGGTAGGGTGTATTGAAATACTGACGGTGAATTGGCAAATTGGCCTGAAGTGCCAAAATTGAGCTGATTGTGAATATCCTGATTTGGGTACAGCCCTACATTATGAGCCATGTAAAACAGTTGCTCTACTAATGAATGTGCACATCACGTATTTCCACTTTGGTACTGCTTTATTGGTCCAGATGACAATAGGACAGTACAAACAACACTAAATACATAATCACAAATAGGAAATTTGTACAAATGGCATTTCTCACTGGTATTAACTATATCATTATCATTGCGACACATTAGTTGATCAGATGTTGTGTATATGACCCTTTGATTTTGAGTTGAAGTTCATTTAAATTTATTATTATTATTATTATTATTGTTGTTGTTGTTGTTGTTGTTGTTGTTGTTGTTGTTGTTATTGTTATTTTA
Organism: Protonibea diacanthus; assembly: GCA_028641955.1. NCBI lineage: Eukaryota > Metazoa > Chordata > Actinopteri > Sciaenidae > Protonibea > Protonibea diacanthus. Next base: position 17,199,509 of record CM053990.1, read on the forward strand.
AAGATGTTTCAATGTGTTTTCTTACAGTTTTCACACAATAGGCCTGTGACTCATTCAGTGGCATGGCAAGAATTTGCAAAGCTGAAGTTGTTTGTCCAGTAGACCTTGAAAGTGCAGCTTTGCCAGATTCAGAAAGCTGAAATAGTCAAATATTTTGAAGTGCAAGTGTTTATGAGAGAGAGAGAAGGTGATGATAGAGGGGCAAGTAATCCCACAGTCTTTATTCTCAGGAATGCGGTCTGATTCTGCAGCTCAGCTCAATGTTGCACGCTCCCAGCAGATTGTTAGTTCTCAATCTCCTGTGGCAAAACGCTCCCATTCAAACTAGTCTTCTAAAACATGCTGAGCTGGCTTGAGGGTTAAAGCTCAGAGGCTTTTTTTGTATCAATTTGATGCTGTTTTTTGTTGTTGTTTTTTTGTTTGTTTGTTTTGTTTTGTTTTGTTTTGTTTTTCAGTTGAAAGATATACACATGGAACACTTTTCTGTGTATGAATGTACGACATATCGGAATTCCAGTAAGAAATTCAGAAGCTTTGATTTTGATATTTTGACATCATGAACACAGCTATGACAATTAGGATTGCTGTGGGCTGTGGGGCAGGGAGACCAGCATCTACCACTGAACTGAAACCACATGTCTAATTGTAATCACATCTTGCTCTGACCACATAGGTTTAAGTAAATTCCACATAACTGCTTGTCACTCATTCTGACAATCAATTATGCACAGTGCACAATAATGATATTCTGTAAGACAATGAAAATCTAATGATGGTGGACTCCCTGAGATGGTGCATAGGTTTTTGCCAGACATTTTTTTTTGTTGCAACCTTCAGATAAAGGTTTTATTTACCAAAATGTTAATATCTTTGACATACAAATTTAATAGTTAATAGGGCAAAATAGGGACATTCTTTCTAGCCTCCTCTAAACCTCTATACTACATTATTCTACAGAAAGAGGCAAAACAGGACACATCTATGAATTAATACCCAACATCACCAACATACCGTATATGAAATAATAACTTTTGATATTTTTTCAGTTTAATCCACAATATTACTTTATTACTTTTTTTTTTTTTTTTTTTTTTTTTTTTTTACTTTTTATTAAAGTTTCATGGGGCATAACAAATGTGCAGTGCTGTTCAGTCATAAAGAGAAATTGGAGGAGGAGTAGCTGCTGGCACCATTGGCAACATATAAGCAAAACATCACCATAAATACATGGGCATGGATGTAAATAAAACAAAGGATGTATATGTCGTTGTGGCAAAAATGAGATGACGGATGATGAGGGAAGCCACAACCCGAATAGTTTGTGGGAAAGTCAGTGGGAAATGGTGTTGTACTGTTTATTATTAAACTAACCAGATGTTCCCATGCTCAGTTCAGATCAGGACAGGTGACAGTCAAGTGAAGCAATATAGTTTTGTCTCAAAATTTGAGCTGCTAAATCAGCACCATAGGCTGTCCCTTTTGCTGGAGGAATGCCACATCAAAGCACAGGTAACAAACTGGAAACTAAAGCAGGAGGAACATATCAACTCAATGATTACAATAAATAGATAAGTCTGTTTTATGATACCCAAAATAAAACAGCATGTCACCCTTTTGTGATCAGCTTTTGCAGTCCATGACTATAACAAAGATGCTGCTTACTACATTGTTTTTTTTTTTAATTTTGTCTGATTTAAGTTCTATATAAATACTGAGCTGATTTATTTATGTTTTTAGCAAATTTTGTGCAGACAGCATGTGGGTCCACCACATGGCCAAAAACCACAGAGGAGCCATAAATAGCAAATTCCCATTTGATATGCGGTGTCATACCTCATCATTTATGTCTCATTATGAACTGCGATTACAAAAAGGTCTGAATCAGCTATTGCTGAGCTTCTGTGTTGTCACCCTTTTACAGCACACAGACTTATTGGATAGAAAATATGCCCATGGTCAGATTGCTTGCACCGGCATTTTGGTGTGACAGCCAGTGTATGACAAACATTAGCATACACTATCTTCTGTAAACACACAGGTCACTTGTTACTTGAGGTCAGATCCATATGGAAAGAGTCCAGCTGGGTATCAAACCCATGCCCTTCTCACTCTGAGGCAACAGCAATACCCTCCAGCCTCTGGGCTGCTCGCATACTCTATAGTTTAATCATTAAGCATGCAGGAATTTAGCCTGAAACTTTCATAATTATTTTCAAAACTCCTGTCATGCTTGGAGGATCCATAATAATTTAGAAGTGTGGTGTATGCATGGTGTAGACAAACTTTATTCTCCCATAATCCATTGCACATTCGAGAGACACAGGGAGAGAGAGTACTCCAGGGGAAATATGGAGCAATTAATCAACTTCATCAACTCATCAGCAGCTTTTTAAAAACCCTGTTAGTGCTTATAATGGTGCCATGTTACAATGCCTGTTTAGTTCACTTTTCTACTAATTAATCAGCTCACATTTTACCAAGGTGTAAAAGAAAGAAGAAAAGATATTTTACACTGGTCAGCTGATCACATGAGAGTATGGAGGGACTACAGAGAATATTGATTGTTCAAAATCAGATAAATCAAAAAGACGAATGTTTTCATTCTAAGGTAACAGATAAAATAAAGTGGTTCTCATTTCCATGTGATTAGACAGTAATGAAATCATAGATATCCATTTTATCTTTAAAGGAAGGATAGGAGATTTTTTCTGGAGCATTTTTTACCATATTGCTTGAAAACCTCTTCACAACCCCATTGCAGCCAGTAAAATAGAAGGTTTGTCAAAAAAACGAAATGTTTTAGTCCAGTCTAGAGGGAGAAATCATGGGAAAACACCGTCCAATCACGTTGATGAGGCTGCGCAGTATGATTGGATCCTGACACTTCTATCAAACTTCAGTCCGCTTCTCCCTCTGGAACCGTTTTCCCAACATCTCCTACCCCACCTTTAATTTCTGTCATGTTGTATAAATAGAGCCCCCTAAATCTTACACACTGGATAAATACAATGAAATGTATTTAACTGCTAGTACAGATGGTGGGATTCATCACTCCACTTATATCCTCCAATTCTTAATTCAACACTGACTTGCGGTACCAAAGCAGAATAGATTAACAACATTTTTAGGGCACTGGCTTCTGTTTAAAACAACCAATTGAATTTTTTGTGGAAAATTGATTGTTTAAACACAAGCTTCACATGGACAACCTAGTTTCAATAGTTTATAGAAAAGCTGCTTAGTGATCTTAAAAATCAAGTAGTTTGTGCCGGGGCGTAATGCTAGATAAGTGTTTTTAATTTGTCACACTGCAAAGCAGCACTCATTAGCTCTGAGAAAAAAAAAAAATTTATCAATGCAAAGCAGAGCATATAATTTCATTCTAGTACTCCATTTCAGACTAAATAAAAGAGAAACAATGCTGTTTCCTGAGTGTCTCATTAGCTTGTTTTTTTTGTTTTGTTTTTTCACATTTAGCCTTGTCGAACACTGACCTCTCTTTCTCTCTAAAGAAAAAAAAGATAATCCCTCTGAATTGAAATGTAACAAATCACACTGAAAATATAGTACCTAGTGTTTTGCTCTCACCACTTCACCAGTCTGAATTCAACAGGCTATTGACCCCTAACTTTAGAGTGGTTTCTCCTGAGGAGCCCTCATGAGAGCTAAGGGAAAAGAACATTTGTCATATTCCACTATCCTACAGCTCCAATCGGACTATTGTTCATTAACTCTTGTATATGTCTACATCAGAAAATGTGCTGAGATTTTGTTTGTCCCACTATGCAAGTCGAGGTGCATTCAACACATACAATCCTGTGCAGGAGGATCCGCCCCCCAGATACACAGTTCTCAGTACATCTCATTGTGCATTCTGTCTCTATCGAGGTGAACCCTCAGGTCAGGTCAAGCTGTGACTCCTGCAGTGCAGAGTTCTGCTGCAGGCCACTAATCTCTTTTACCCTCCTCCTCCCCAAGGCGTAAAGGGCATTAAAACGAGAAAGACCACTTAGCCATCCCTGTCACAAATGTCCTCGCAGTTTACAGTAGCATGGCTGGGGAGGGGGGGGGGGGGGTCTTTCTTTGTTTCCATAAAGATGAAAGATTATCCAAATTGTCAAAGATCTTATGCTACTATCAGATGAGAATATCGCTTTAATGAATTGGGTCTCATCCAGCCAAATGAAGTACAGTATGAGAGATTAGCTCCAGACTGCCAGCTTGTTTCCATTAAGCCTCTTGGAGCCGGATGACTTTTTTGGCCTTTTTGAGACTTAAAATGTCACTTTTATCAAACCAAAGGGTGTAAAGATAACATTTCTTTCAAGTTGCATCCTGAACTTGATTTTTCTAAATGCTGCATATCTATTCTTCTTCTTTTGCCATTTTTTTTCAGACTATATCATTTTAAATGAATTTCAAAACAGACGACACAGTTGTACAAGCCACTTCATGTTTTTATAGTAAGCAAATAAAAAAAATTATTTTGCTCTATTCATAGCGTTTAATACTGTAGACTGTAGAAAACAAATTATGTGCTAAAACTGAGCCTGCATGTATACTAATGTTATTTATTAGTGTATAGCATATACAAGCTTTAACGCCAAAACAAAGTTCCTAAATTGCTTTTCATATTGATTCAAAGTCAAAACAAAGTGACTTTATTTTATTTTTAGACAACGTCATATATTTTTGAATTGCAGCATATAAAATTTCAGAATGGAGGGATTTTGGAAGGGCTTTTTCTCTGAAATAGGGTGAAAGAAAAGCACAGATTTGTTCTGAAGCTCTATTAAAAGAAAAACGTCATAAAAAACATGACTGCTTACAAGCTCTCTTTCATTTCAGTCTATGCAATTTGATGCCAGAGGGTCACAGTATCTCTGACCTTCAGGAGTCATAACACAAGACATATTGGAAAAGCTATGAAAAAAAATACTAGCAGTGTGCCAAGCCTAAAAGCCCATATCAGTGTAACTTTCCTTTTAACTCTATTAGCAATTTACAAACTTGGAATCAAAAGGAATTTTTAGCAAAGGTTAGTGATTTGTTTCAAAAGCCTGATCTGGCTATAAGCCCCAAAACAACAGGGAAGTTAGTATCTGGAGTTTGGAGGTCTACCACTTAGGCAAACATGTCTATGAAGCCTCCAGGCAAGCAATTAATCTGTTCATTTTCCTGACAGGTTACTTGTGCCCTTAGGGATTGAATGGCACAGTAAAGAGAGTTTTGCCCTGTCATTACCAGTTCATTATTGAGCTTCGTCCTCTGTAAATCCACTGTCGCCTTGCGATGCGCTCAGGTGCTTAGCAGTAACACCCATCTCAAAAATGAGCTTTGTTGTTAGCAGCCTGTTCCTACAGAATTGGTCATTAAGTAATGCAGGGGAGACAATTGTTCCCTTTAAATGGCCTGGGAGTGTGCAGGTCCATGAGGACAGTGGTAGATGTCTTGGGTAATATGTATTGTTGACAACTGAATGGTTATTTTTAGTGAGTTTTTTGTAAGCATTAACTCTCACATCAGTTAGTGTACTGCAGAAGTATCTTTTTATATTCTGGGAAAGACATTTTAATTTTAATTCAGTTCAAACCTGTGTTTTTACAAAATGCAGTGTTATTTAAAGTGCAATTTAACCGTCCATCATATCTCATTGTGTGTTCTGCTCTTGGAAATTAAGTTGCTTTTCATAAAGTCAAAGGAAAACAATTGTCATTTTTTTATGTTCTCACTATAAACTAACCTCATTATTTTATTTTAATTCACTGGCACGTGTTTCTCATCACTTTCTAACCAACACAAAACAGCAGTCGTTTCACAAAGCAAGGGTCCAGCTGCTGTGAAGCTTCTCAGCCTTCTATTTTAACTGCTTATGCAGCTGCAGGAGGAGAGCAAGCCGAGCCAGATCTTCTGCCAAATTGCTGCTCCTGGCTTATTAATACAGCATGGAACAGATTGTTTTAAAATCCTTCCTGTGCACACACACCTACTATATGCCTCTTCAACTGGCTCACTTTCTGTCTTCTCTTTGTGAACCTAACAAGGCTTGTTCGCTGCCTAGTTAAGGGGTCCTACTGGAAAAGAAGCACCATTGTGGTTTTGCGAGCAAGTTGAGAGACAGCCAGGCAAGCAGGCACTTTAAGTAGAACGACAGGGAAGAAAGGGAGCCAGACCAGAAAGAAAAGGAAAGAGTGAGATGGAAAGGAAGACTGACAAGCAGTCAGAGAGTCACAGAGATATCAAGATGGTGAGAGGCTCGGAGGACAAAGACAGAGAGAAATCACAAAGGCTGCAAACATAGCATCAGGGAGAAAATGAGGCGGTGGGCGGAAGATAGACGCAGGCAGAGTGAGGTAGAAAGGAGGGGAACGTTAGACAAGCAATGAGGAGCGGCAGCAGAGGATTCCTCTGTACCTGTGGAGGAGATTAAGGGGTCTGCATCCAGTGTGATTAATGAGCTAGCCACTGATTGCTCATCTCCATCTCCCTCCCATGAATAATCACCACCCCAGCACTCTCAAAGAGAGGGCTTGAGCTCCACTGTGCATGAGTGAATGTGAGAGAGAGAGAATTAGTGCTTGTGTGTACAATACGTGAAAGCGATGTGATATACCGTGTATGCACAGTATTAACTGAACGTGAGTGCATAGTTATTGATTGACTGAGGAAATGGGTGTGAATGTACAGTATGATATACAACATTAATTCAGTGTGTCACTGTGCTTGAAACATGGATGATATATTTACTAATAGCTGCAGCCCACCTGCAGAGAGCAGCTCTGATACTGAATGTGCAGTGACACACTGAGATCATTTGTACACACTTTGGGCTCCCAGGGGGACTCCTGTCTCCCTGCATGTACTGTGCAAACCCACCAGTGTCATCGTGCTCACAGAGGACGTTATCACATGCAGTCGTGTAGTGGTACGTGCAGCTAGTTTCTACGATTTCAAAGAGAGGTTCTTAGTATAAATCAGTTCTATTAAAAATAAAGCAGTGTGTAAACTGAGAACCTTTAGGAATGAGTTACTCTGCCTCTTCTTGGATTAGTTGATATGAAGATGTACACGAGACAGTCAGAGATTTTGTTTTACAGTTTATATTGACGGAGCTGTCCTTTTAATATCTGTGGTTGTTTTAGGTCAAACCAGTGAGCAGGAGCAGTAATAGCAGTAATATTGAATTTTAAGGATGTTCTTTTTTTTTGTTTGTTTTTTTGAGGATGACTACTTTAATATTTCAGGTATTAATTTCACTGGATTAGCCAGAAACTGATATGCCTATATCTTTTATTCAATCTATACAGTTTCTTGATTTAATTTCCCCCAAATTTCCCACTGTATATTACAAATACTGCATACTGATGTTGTAATATGAACATCACATCCTGTATACCTTGATGCAGTATGGGAGGCTGTGGCTGTGCAGGTAGAGCAGGTCTTTCATTAGTTGTAGGGCGAGCTTGTGACTAATGAAAAGAAATGTTCTTGCCACCCACAGCCTTACATTACAGTGTGAGTGTGTGTGTGAATAGGTAAATAAGAGGCAAATTGTAAAGCGCTTTCTCTGTTAATATAGAAAAACACCATATAAATGCAGTCCATTTACCTTAAGATTTTATTCACATTGCTCACTCTTACTTCAGCCTTCTTTACACATAGAACATGTTCCATCATACATTCAGAAATGAACGACTTTTCAAAAACCTTTAATGAAAGCTGCCTGTGGTTCAATGATGATAGCTAAATAGCCTTTTATCTAATGTTACAACACAATAAATGATGATGTGGTGAGGTGCCAGCATGTATCCCTGTGGAAGTGCACTCTGCACACATCACAGCCTAACACAAAGTACTACTGTATAGCATTTCTTGGTGGTCTAAGATTGTGTGTTGTCATGACTTTTTGGTGGTTGCATAGCAACAATAAGAAAATCCTTTTTGTTGCTTATTAAAAAACATGGTTAGTTGAGGGCTAACCCAAGTACATGCATGACACCAGCATGAGGCTACTTTGAAATCCTACAAGTCTCCATTGCTGAGTGGTTTGGCAGCTCTGCAGGAACATGTAGGAAGTGTGAAGGCTGGCAAATCAAGCCCACTTACTGTAGCAGCTGCTTTTCACTTAGTGATGAGATTAATGATTAATTCTTGAATCTTAATTTACCAAATGAGACCGAACGAGGATATTTTTTTCATGAGGGTCAAATATGAATAATCGAGTGTGCAGTGTATATATTTGCATACATGACACATGAAGCGAGGTGTATTTGTTGAGTGAAACACACTACCCCCCACTGAGGCTCACATTCAGAGAAAGAGAGAGACTTTTTATAGTGCGAGTGTCTTGTGTTTGCCTCCTCTCAGTTGCAGTGAGAGGTGTCATCAACTGTTCTAACATGTCTACAGTGTAATTCAGAGAAGGAGACATATATAAGAAAACATTACTGGAGGCATCTCACTTGTCAACCTGTGTACATTTTACTTTTCCGCTACTTTTGTACAACTTCTCTCAAAAAATATGTCCAGGTGTTTCCATAGAACCTGTTGCATGTTTTCACGTGGTTAAATACTGTTGAAACAGCTTTAAGTATGCCAGACATTTAAAATAGATTTTCAACCAAGTTTAGCCCAGTTGTAACAGATACATAGACATCTTTTTTCTTTTTTTTTCTTTTTTTACTGCTAATGTTTACTAGGTCATTCTGATATCAGCTGCTCCAATTGGTGTCAAACTTCAACTTTTGAAACACAGAATTAACAAGGCTTCACTCCATATAATCCTCATGTTCTAAACCATACTCTGCATAGATTTCTTGGGGACAAGCAATCTTTTTATAATTTACAGTACTGCATATGTCCCGGATTTTTATTAAATTCTTTTTTTTCTGTTTGTTGATTAAAAATCATTCAGTCAAATTAAGTCTAAATGATAATAAGTCATGACATGGTACATTAGTATTTTTCTCCCAAAGCTCATGTCATAACCCAACACGTAAGTCTCCTGGCCGATGAGTGTACAGAGAGAGAGTGAGCTGAGGAGAGCTGAGGACAGGATGATCCTGACATGCAAAGTACGATTTTGCCCTGTGGGACTGGTTTATAAAGAGATTTCTACAGCTACAGGATCTTCAAAAAGGCACATTTGCCATATTTTTATCACAGAGACACTCATCTAAGAAAAGTGATAAAATATTCAGTTATCCATACTAGCTCACTAGCTTAGTTTCTACAAACTATTTTTGTGAATTATGAAATAGAGAAGTTTGAGAATAAAAATTTCCATCAGATTTAATATTTAAATGCATTTCTGCTCATATTAAGCAGATTTTTGTCTGAAGATATTTTATCAGAAAATGGTCTGGCTAGTTTCTTTGGACAGCCATTAAGAGGTGGCTTTGGACAGCACAGCCACCTTCAGTCCTATTTTTAATGTGTCACATCAGGGCCTACAGTAGTTTTGGTGAGCTAATAATTTGCTTTAACCCTTCTAATGCTGGTAATTACTGTTGCTACTACACTTTTAAAACACAGCCAGTTGAATCATTTGAATGTTGTTGGAATAACAGTTATGTAACACCCAAAATCAGCCTGTTTTTTAAAATAATTGCTTGATTGTGGACACACAAATCAATAAGTCAGTGCATCCTGGGTGCCTGTCAGCTGTTTTTCCCCTTCCTCACGTGACTCCCACTCTTTTACCTTTAACCCTATTTCCATCTGTCATTCTCTCTCCACCTCTCTCATCTTCTCGTCTCCAGTCAGAAATCTGTCTGCCCCTCTAAAAAAGTCAGCATTCTGCTCCTCTGCTTTGTGTCTTGATGTCTTACTCCAGCTCACGAGAGGCTGGTCTCATAAAAGTGGAAGGGGACAACTCTCTGAGCTGCAGTCTTGAGTTCGCCACATTAGTTATTCCCTGAGAGATCATCTACGTGCTCTGCATCAAATTTGTCTCTCTTCCTGTTTCACACAGCCACATATTTTTACTCCTTCTCTTATGCCTTTCTTCATTTGCTCCTCTTTTATGTTCCTTCTTTTTTCTTTCTTTTTTTGTCTTTTTCTTGCTCTTCTTTTATTCACCATATTTTTTCTTTCCTTGTCTCTGTCTTTATATCTCTCTCCCAAAACACCGTTGCTCCATCTTCTTTGTCTTTCTCCCTCTCTGCTCTTCTCTTTACTAACACTGCTCTGTATATACCACCAGAGCTGAATACAGAAACCAACTTCTTGGCACGGTCAGCACGTCCATAGCTCAGTTAGCAGGGCTGATCGATCAGTGGAACTCCTGAATTCCCCTGAAAGTCAATTACTAACTTACACATTGGAGCTATTTTGGGAAAACAGGGGAAACTGTAGGAATCATTAGCTAGATAATGTCATGACAACCTGACCCAGCAAGCCAGGGCAGAGGAGCTGCTTGTAGATATGCAATTTGTCTGGGTCATCTGAGAATGGGATAGAATGTGTGAGGATGTTTGAACAGATTTTTGTGGAGTTGCTCTTAAAGTGCAAGAAATCTTTGTGGTTGAGAAAATTGTGTTAAAATGTGTTAATAATGCCAATAGCTGGCATTAAATGCTTGGTCAGATTCTCTGCCCCTCTTAGTCTTCAATTATTTAATGATAAAATATCTTGTGATTTAAACCTTTTAACCTCTAGTTTTAGGCAGTACTTTTATGTGATTTGTGTTTAGAAAAGCTGCAAAACTGACGCATTTAAAAAAGGTTTAGTTCATTTATTGCTCTTCTCAAGGTCACGGTACATTTCTCTTCCCTGTACAACAACAAAACAAACAAAAAAAAAAAAACGTTGCAGGAGAAGAGAAAAATCACACTTTGCTGCCTATGAAAGTGGTATCAACAGTAAACTAATATTGCATAACATGTTTTTGTTTTTTGTTTTTTGTTTTTTTTTAATTTACAGTTTTCTACCAGACATTGAAAGTGGCATCTAATACAAATGAAAGTTTGGACTGACCTCATATAAACGGTTTGCAGATTATATATTCATTCCAGGTATTCATTCCAGGACCAGATAAACCCAGCGCTATCTGAAACTCAAACCCATACGTGAATCACAATTCAAAAACACAGCTATTAGATACAGAAATGTCTCAAGATGGCTCATACCTTTAGTAGTAACCTATTTTCTCTTTTATGTGCAGTGATTTGACCCTGGAATTAACATTTAAAAGCTTCAGGTGTCCTTTTTGTCAAATCAATGACTCAAGATTACTGTCCCAATTTAATTGCACAGCACATGCTGTTTTGTACCAGCTGTAACCTCTGAAAACATCCCACCACAGTAGCCTTGTTTTATCTACCATAGTCTATTAATTATTTACTTCTGCTCTGGCTGAACTTTGTTAAGAAAGTCCTCGCCAGCAGACTATTAAAGCTGTATCGCAACTTCTTTACCTTGAAACAATCAATGTTGAGTCACAATAGATGTCTATCTGAACAGTTTAACAGAAACGCAGAAAACCACACAGATCTACTATGTTGTATGCTTGTACTTGTATGCACCGGATTACATTTAATGTGCACAGTGGTCTGGTTGAAATTCACAGTACCGCCCTGAAAGCACCCCTTCAAGCCACGTCAGATCAATGCATTTCATCCTTCATCTGTCCACATGGCACTCAAAGCCTGTTCTGCCACCCAAATTACTGCTCTGCTGAATTATAACTTTGTTGAATCTGGCAGTGTACTGTACCTAAGGCATTCTGAAATATCACTGACAGACTGAGCTGTCAGCCCGAATATATCTATCACCTGGAGAGGTATGTGAAACAGACAGCTAATATCCAGGGGTCTTTTACAATAGCGTTTGTCAAAGTCTGGATCCGGACAGGAAGTTCTCCACAAACATTTCAAAGTCTGTTAGCCATCTACTTGAAGTCTGTTTTGACAATGAAATACTGTACTGTCCCACATGGGTGTTGAAATCAAAGTTTGATACTATAGCCTTATCATTTTGTTCAGCCATCAACTGCAGGTCTTAAGAGCCAATGTTTGTTTAGATCTTTCTGTTCATATTTGTTTTTGCCATTATAAGTTGTGGTAGATTTGTGGTGTCTAGAGAGGATGCACATGTTGGGAAAGTCAAAAGTTTCTCAACACAAACACCCGGTCGGTAAATAATGCAAGCTACCTAAAAAATATATTATTTAAGAGCGTAGTTTATTTTGAAACAGTAATGGCTAGATATCATGCTTGGCACATGCTTTCTAGTTTATACTGCTTTTCTAATTATAGGAGCTGAAAGAACAAGTACCATCTTACATTGACAGGATGATTGATTCACATAGCTTGTAGCAACAAATGATTGGTTTGTTAACGTTAATCTCTGTTTCTTTACAACATTTAAAACCACCTCTGGAAATGATGACAGTTACAGTATTTCATGCCAATCTTATTAAGTTACTAATTTTCTTTGGAAAACCATAATTATCAGTACATACATCAAAATTATTTTGAACATTATTGATTGATAAGATTTTAGAATTTCTCTACTTTTCTCTGAGAAATCCCAATCCAGTATACCTGATAGGTATATTGGTATCAGGTATCCTTTGGATTAAGATTTCAGGGAGTGGGTCGCCAATTTGAAAAAATTAACTTTACCCCACATTCACACAGTATCTCACTGTCATCTGCATACTAATTCTCCTCTCCCTTTTTGTTGTTTTGTTCTTTCTACAAAATTAAAACATACGTATTTATCTATGCGTCTTTTGTCATTTTCTTATTAGAACAGAGTGTGTACACAATGAAAATTAAAGGATGGATGGGAGAAAGACAACGATTGGGAGGTGTTGTGTTTTATTGCACGGTTCTGAGATTTAATAGTGTGAATACATGGCACATACTGTTTATATCACACAGCTGACTTTGCCGCAAAGACACTGTTTTTATGTCTAGTTGAAAAATTATGCTCAGTGCAAGTTTAAGCTGACATTAAGAAAAAGGTTCAGTAGATAACAAAGTTTCCTGACTGTAACTGTGACTGTAGATTTCATGCCTGGCCACACAGATTGGCGACAGATACTATTTATGGCACCAAGGGGAACTAGTGAAGAATAATTCTTAATTTGCCGTAAAGGTGAATTGAATTGGACGGCCATTTCAATGAACATAAATTTCCCTTAATGAGAAGAATGATATTTGGCTAGCTGTGTGTCCTCTGACACATGGTCTTTTTTCATACTGGATATCCTTCACTCCTGGACAGCTGTTTATCCTCCTCGGTCCACTAGTAATGAGATGGATGTTTAGAAATGTATTAAGCTTGGCTACAGTTCCACTACATCAGCACACTCGTTCTGATTTGTGATTTTCTCTACCATCTTTTTTTCCTCCTTCTTTCTCCATCTCCTCATTTTTCCTAAATCTTTTCTTCTCTTCTCATCTCTTATTTGCCTCTCTGGCATCCATTCTCTTTCTCCAACACCATTCATTTCCCTTCGTGCTCTTTATTCCAACAGAGGTTGTGCAGCTGAGCCTGGCGGAGGATCAGCGGATCAGTGTCTCCACGGTAACAGTGGGCCTTAGTGCCGTCCTAACCTGTGCTATCCAGGGCACGCTGCGTCCGCCAATCATCTGGAAGAGGAACGGCATCATACTAAACTTCCTGGACCTTGAGGATATCAATGTGAGTGCATGTTATTGTTTTATTCATCTTGGTTGAGGCTGTTGTTTGTTGTGCTGTTGGTTGATTGTGATGGCTACAGAATTTTATTGTTTGTTTCTCACACTTTAACGCTTGCTATGCCTAATATATAACACAGGTTGGGTGGTTGTTGGTGGTTGAAGAGAAGCAGGAAGCCAGAAAAAGAAATCAAGGATCAAACAAAAAGATAAAAAAGTTTGACTCCTTAGCCCTCGGTAGAATTACAAAAAAAAAAAGAAAAAAAACTGTAGAATTATAGTTTGCTCAGTGCTTAATGACCTATGTGGCCCTGCTCCTGTTCAGTCACATCTGCTCAGGTGACAGCATAGTCCTGGCCTTGCTTTACCCACCAGCAGATCACAATTCACTAATTGCATGTTAATGAGCGGCCTTGTTGGTGTGTCTGCTGCAATGATGAGCCGATAAACAATGTCAAGTGTTTAGGTGGAGAATAGTAGAGAGGTGATGGCAACAGAGGTCCCTCAGGCTCTTGACCATGCATAATGAATTTCCACAGGGCATAGTGAGGTGAGGGGAGGAGAAAGAGTGGAGCCAGGTCATTGTTTGACTTAGTCCAATCAAAGATGAAACCGCTAAATTAATCAAAGAGATAACCAGAGTAAATGCCAGAAAGAAGAACAAGAGAAGAAAAAGGACAAAAAAAAAAAAAAGTATTGTATTTATTAAAATATTTTAAATAATATGTCATCTTTTTGGGGCCATTTGGTTACTTTAGCCAGAAAAGAAGATTAAAAAAAAGCATCAGGTGCTTACAATACAATCCCAATGGCTTTCAAGCTTTCCCTTGCACATTTTGGATTTTAATAGACTTCCTGGCTAAATTAAGGATAAATATGCCATTAAGTAATGAGAACATCCAAATAAATTACCCATTGCCTGTAAAGGGCAGAAGATAAACATTGAAGTGGGTGCTGGGAGTGGTAGGTAAATTGTGTAAATGATGAGGGGAGGGAGGAGATCTTACTTTCCACCATCCATCCAGCCATTAGCTAAACCCGCTTAACCGTTAGAGGGTCACGGGGGGCTGGAAGCAATCCCCCTGACATTGAGCAAGAGGCAGGGTATACCCCAGACATCACTTTCTTGTCAAAGTCCTTTCAGCACACTGTTTTCCTCTGTTGAACTGTGTTGAATTGAAACAGGCTTGTTTTCAGAAGTTTCACTTGACAATGATTGAAATCTTTCTGCACTCTGGCATATAACCTCTAAACCTGAGAGCTGAGCTTCCATTACAATCAGTCTCATTTGTCTGCTTCCTCATACTCTCTCTCTGGTCTTTGTTCCCCTCCTGACCACCTTCTTCTCCACTCTACTGCTTTTGTTTTGTTTATTTCTATGTTGTTTTTTTTTTACTCTCAATCAATATATTCAAGCCATCAGACCTGTTCACCAGGTTTGATTGCATGAAAGCAAAAAGACATAGGCAGTACTACAAATAGGCACAGACAGAACGGCAATATAATCTGCTACAGCTGCTTAAAATGTAGCGACTGCCATCCATCAAGAGCTGTAGCGCAAGGAAAAAGCAATGATGATTACTGTTGGAGAATAGGTCAAAGGAGTTACTGATGTAGTTTTCCATCTGAAAAGCAAAACTTCAATGAGAGACTTAAATTATATTAATTTGAATGTGCCCACTGGCCATATTCATGTATAATTCTTCCACTGCCCTTTCCATTATAAAACCATAGCATTTAACTTTAAAACCTGTAATTTTCTCCAAACCCTTTTTTCTGTTTTTCTGTGTGGCATCAGTACATTTCATGAACTCAGAAAGTCTAGGAGGAACTGCGCTGGCCTAAATCTTCCATTTACATTCAGGAATTTTTAGTCAGTTAATGACACCAGATACATGGTACCAAGTGATAAGTGATAATCAGCATGGTAAATTTAAATAATGTATTTAAATAACAATAATTTACAACCTGCATTGCATCTAGCCACCACACATTAAACTACAGTACTATGATGGCCTACATAACAAGTATTATATTTCACCTGTCTTTGATTAAACATCAGACCCTGGCACCTTGATTGATAATTCAAAATAATCAACATTCAGGTAATCAACCTGCTGGATTCCTCCTTTTTTACAGTATACTCAAGAAATTAAACTAAAATATATTTAGCATAACCTGCCAGATATAGATCATATCATACTTCTTAGCCCAAATGGTCCATTCAGTTTTAATTGTCCTCGCTGGTGTAGTTGTATCTCTCACCTTAATTGTAAATTCTGAACTTTAAAGGCTGCCTAAAGTAGCCCGTCCTTCTTACAAGAAAATCATTTCACTTTCTCCTGTCACAAAGCGACCCTCTGTCAGGTCACATTAATTTCTCGAGCCCTCAGAACGAAAGCAGCCATTTGTGGTTTTCATGTCATGACAGAACTGCATCAGGACATCTGCTCTGCCACTTGGTGGGACAGCAAACTATTTAATGCCTTAATCCGCCCTAAGCTGTGGCTGGAACCCCCTGGTGACTGCCGCATGCTGCACCAACAACAACCAGCTCCATTCATCAACCTAATGGGCTTTATATTTTTAACCCTTGCCATTTATCAGGCTGAGGCAGCGTGATGAGGGGAGAGAGGAGGATCAAATTCCCCAACGCCTGCTTCAGCTCAACAGGGAAACCGTTGATTCATGGTCTCTCTTCCTTTTCACATCACTCTTTTTCTCTCTTGTCTTTTCCCATCACTCCCTGCTGTTGTGTGCCTCCTCTTTCCCTGCTCTCTCTAAGCATCTTTACGTATTCTATCAAGCTACCTTCATTTCTCCCTCACTCCCTGTGGCTCTTTCGTGCCCCCCATTCTTCACCACAATGCTCCCCCCGCACCTCCTCCTCTCCCTCCTTTACTCCTCCTCTTCCTACGCTGTGCTCTTTTACCACCACCACCACCACCACCTCTTCTTTACTTAATTTTCCTCTTCCATCTCTTGCCTGTGTTACAGGACTTTGGGGACGATGGCTCCCTGTACATCACCAAAGTGACAACCATCCACATGGGGAACTACAGTTGCCATGCCTACGGCTATGAAGACCTCTATCAGACACATGTGCTGCAGGTGAATGGTCAGTAGTGGCTCATTTCTTACTTACAGTGGTGGGCGAGCTGTGGACAAAATGCTTTAGTTTTGTTTGTGCTACCCTATGGTTCCCTAGTGGGGGGGGTTTTCGTATTACCTTTCCTGCTTACAGTGAAGAACAGTTAAAGAACAGTCTCAAAGGCAATTAAACAAACATGCTGTTTATTGAAATGCCTGAAACAAAGGATCTATATTCTACATTAAGGGCAGCACTATCATATGGCGTATTCCCACAGCCCTTACTGAGGCTCAAGTACAAGTACCCCTCCTTGTGCCCTATCTATATATAAGATCCCTTCAAGGAGCTGTTTTTCAAGTGAAAACACTGTCTGTGGTGGCTTCTTGACACATGTAAATCCATACAAGACATAATGATCCTGCAGCTGGCAATGTTTAGGCTTTGTCAATATTCAGTATTTTTCATTTAGCCACCATACTTCTACCACTACTAACTTTCTTCAGTTTGCTCACTGCATTTTGAGACAGTGAACATACTACATATGAACCTTACCCAAGTTTGTATTATATCTGTGTGTTTGTTTTCCCTCACACCTATGTGGATACATGCATATATTGTGTATGTATAGATTTTTAACCAAAGAACCAACTAATTTCTATTAATCTAACTAATTTCAAATTATCTGAGCTACTCCACAATTTTCCACATAACCTCCTGGTTAACTGTTTAGTGTATTAAATAAGTAGCTATAAAGCTGTTAAATATAGTACTGACTTCCAGACAAGAGGAAAAGAAAAAAAAAACAAGCATTGTATCTGTATATTGTATCTAGATATATCTATCTATATATTTCCAACTGTGACTCACTTGAAAAACAACATCATTGAATATGTGCAGCTGAACACTGAATTATGTGTGCGTGCAGCATATTCACTTGATTCAATGCAGTAGATAAAAGCTACTTAAGTTAAAATATATCTGAAAAACACAGCAGACGCACTCGCACTGATTTTGGTAAGCTGAACTTTAAAACCACTGTCTTGCTCATATTAATCACCTGGATAAGGGTCTTCATCTCGCCTGCCTTTAAACCTGAGAGTTATTACTAGGCATCTTTCCAAGAATCTTGGGAAGAATATTAAAACCTGTAGCATAGCAAATCAACGATTCAGCCTCATCTTTATTTCTGTGCTTTTGTCTCAGGATGGGAAAGAAGTTGGAAAACTTTGTGTGATTGTTCAAGATGCTAATTTGAAAAAAAGACTGACTGGAGACAGACTGGGGTCTTGAACAGCGAGTTATCAAGCGAAGCAATTACTAAATGTTTGTGGGATTCAAGGTATTTCAAATGAGATAGGACAAGGTGAGATAAGGTGGAATGGAAAGGAGCCAAGTGCCACATTAAACTAAGTAGACGGTTTGCATCATGTTCTATTAAAGCAATGACACCAATGTTTCCTTTTTTACAGTGATGAGAGGAAAGACTGAAGCTTTAGTATCAGTGAAGTACCCATAGTCGAAGTCTAGTATTCTTTGTATTGTATTATAGTACACTAGAATATGGTACCAGTGCTGTTGAAGGATGTTTCTGCAATGTCAAGTACATAGTACATACATATTATTTAAAAAAAAAAAAAGAAAGAAAGAAAATAAGAGTTGCCATAATGACTTCTGATAGACTTTTAGACAGGCTGAAAGTAAGGCTCGGATTCAAGTCAAAGTATTTATGTGGGTGAAGGAAGAGGAGATTAGTGATTAAATTCGTAATGTGTGTATATGATGTATCTGTGAACCAAGAATAAAAAATTTGTAATGACCATGAAATCAGTAGTGGTAGTATCAGGAAGTAGGGTAAGGAGTAAAAGTCCTGCATTTAATAGTATCATGAGCTAATGTACTTAAAGTATCAAAAGTAACAACTTAAACATGATAAAGAGCCCCTTCTGTAAGTATCACAGGTCAAACAGGCTGGAAACCACTGGTTTAATCATTAACAACATATTTTATTCTAAAAGCTCATTATATTTTAATGTAAAATTAGAGTCTGTTAAGAAACCCATAACTATAGCTGGAGTTAAAAGTACAATATGTCCCTGTGAAATGAAAGTAGCAAGCAATAGATGTAATATTAATCTTGTATTAGGGTTAAGGGCCAAGGTTGTAAATTGAATGTGAGGTGAGGATTTGACAGCAGGTTGAGAAGGTGCCCAGCATCAAAACTAGAAAACGACATCTTACCTGTTCATGTAAACTATTACCTCATGTTTCATTTTCCCCTTCGACTCCTCCACATTCATTTGCAGTCTTCTCCCCGGAGGAGGTGGTAAGTGGTAGATACGTCCAACATCTATTTCATGGAGGACTTGAGCTGTAATAAAGCAGCCCCGGAGCTCTTGGATTCTTGTTATGTGTGAATATATTCCATGCTGGGGTGAGACAAATTCCCCTCTGCCCACTGCGTGTGTGGGTGTTTGTGCTATATTCCCCCAGGAGTTACGGTCTACCATGAAACAGTGTGTAATTATGTTTTCACTCGCCCCTCTCCTCTCTCCCTGTTTGTGTCTTTGGTTTTGTTTGTGTTTGTGCGTCCAGTCCCTCCAGTGATCCTGGTCTATCCAGAGACGCAGGCCCAGGAGCCTGGTGTATCTGCCAGCCTTCACTGCCATGCTGACGGTATCCCAAATCCCAAACTCCTCTGGCTGAAGAATGGCATGGACCTGCAGCCCAGATCCTCCAAACAGCTTTCTCTCATAGGTGAGGAGTGTTTAAGTGCTGTTAGAATACGTTACGTTTTAGCAGATACTGTTTGTCACATCTTGTTAGTGCAGAGGTTGGGAATTACACAATACCAACAACACTGCAGTATGCCAACGCTGCAGAAATGTTTTTAAACCAAGACAATGCTTAAGAAAGATGAAAACAAAGCTTGAAATCATGCTGGTGCTCCTTTTTTCTTGAAACCTCGTCAGCAGTCAGATTCTGCCGTGCTCTATTTATTTCCAAGGTGATGAAATAAATACTGTCGTCACCCTCTTCAACTGTCTTCATTTTGCTCCTCTGACAAAAAAAAAGAAAAAAAAAAGCTGCTTATTCTTTAAAAGTGAATGAAAATAGAGATTAAGAGACAGAAGATAAAATGAAATGTACTATGAGTTGGGAGATGGCAGCTACTTATCCAGACTGGAATGTTGCTTTTAAAGACACCCTTTCAATATCAGAGAGAAGAGAGCAGAATGGAGAACGACTCTTCTTTTTATGGCCTAGTTCTCATTAAGGGAGAGTTTATTGGCTGTGTGTGGGTCATTACCTGTGGTAATAGCCTGTTATCAACCTTCAGACACTCAAACATGGGAGGTTCTGCAAGGTTCACCGACACATAAACACTGCAGTGGCTACAGTTTTGGATTTGCCAGCTAATATGGGCAGGAGTTCTACTTACAGAGATCATTTGTGCTTTTTTTTTTTTTTTTTTTTTTTAAAAAAAAACATTTAGGAAAGTAAAAAGAATAGAGGGGAAATGTAGTCAAGGTAGTTAAGATTACCATTTTTATCCATCCATGTTTTAAAAAATAAAGAGATTAAAGGTGAGGCAAGGCGAGAGGGTTGTAATATGCTTTTTTCATTTCCACATATCACATCAGTGTCAGTAGGTTAATAAAGACGTTGTAAAAGTGTTGCCTCTATCCCCATATTGGACTTCTGTAAAATCTGAACCACACGCTGATAGTAAGGAGTATTGATTGTAGGTCACAGTTGAACAGTAAAGAGAGAAACTGCTTTGTTTTGCTGAGAAAATGAAACCGGTGCTAAAAAAAACACCTGAGCTTGTTGTAGCTCTTTGCTTGATATTGCCTGATCTGTAGTATCGTTATACAGCCAACACCTTGACATGTGACTTTATAGATCAATTTTCAAATCCAGGTGGATTGTGGGAAGCAAGCTCAACACTTCTTTTTTCCACCAGACCAGTTTCAAATAAATAATCTCATTGTCACCACCATCGCATCCCTCGTTAATCAAGGGTAATGGATGGCTGCAAGATGCGTTTGTGGCTAATTAATGAAAACTGTGAGCTAAATGCCTCTGACTTGTTTAGTAGTAATTATAAAGCCACAGAGGAAATCATACGTCAAGTAGCAGCATGGACAGATTATCATGACTATGCATAGTCTCTCCAAGCGACGTAGCACACAGTCATTACACACCATGTATAATTAAGCAATATTACAGGAGAGGGTGTGCTTTACCTCAGTGGAAGTGCCTTCGTCTTGACATCACTGTAGGTGAGGTACAGTTCACCCACAAATGTAATATAATATATAATTAAAAGGTATTCTTACTATGGACCAGTTCACTCCCACTTTTTAAAAAAAAATGTTATAGCTGTATCCATTGAGGTCAATGGGATTTGAGTAAGAACTGTAAAACAATTTGTCATGTCAGTAGACTCCTGAATGTTATGAAACCCAGTTTACTACTCCAGCAAGTAGTCCAACCCCTACTAATGACCTAGCAACGATTTCCTGTCCCGGCCAACTAATGTTGAAGATTTATTTTTCCAAACTGAATAAGTATCACACATGTATGCAAAAAACTGCTGATAGTTCACTCTTGTAGTGACCAAGATATCTGCTGACATTCACATGTATTCTTAAACTATTAGCGGCATCAGCGACACACCAGCACAGCTGATGGAGGATGTGATCCTTACATTTCCAAGTCAAAATGCATTGAGAAAAGAAAGAAAATTCACAACATGTTTCTATCTAACTAAATATTCTGCCTCTATCCATAATTGTCAGCCTTCTCTGCTTGTTTGCATTCTGACTTTCTGCACACAAGAGAGGTGCGCACCTGTATTAACCTGGCAGTCTAGCAGCACCATAAAATTAAAATTAGAGAAAGTTGATTTAATTATCATAACAGGAGGTCATGGTCTATATAGGTCCACTGTGGTTCATGATTTATTTTCATGAATAAAAACGTTTCATAAAGAACCCCCCTCTGATTTCACAGTCTGTGTATAGCAATATATATTATTATATTTTCATGAACATTTGTTGAATAATTTGTTTTTTAAGATATCATAACATCTAATTTTACCTTTGAAATAGAGAACAAAACATTGTTTATATTTATTAGTCTATTTCAGCTGACTGGTTTTTGCATCAGCTCTGGCAATTATGTTACCATGGAAATGGCGGAGTAATCTTTTTAGTTATCGCTTCTGCTTCTGTGCTGATTTGAGCTCATTCTGAATGTCTATCAGTCAGATTGCTTGGTCAGACGTACTCCTTGTATAATGTTGCATATTTGTTGATTATTTTGCTAACAACAAACATCAGATATTGTAGTTGACAAAGCAGAGATAATGTTCTGATCCTGTCTATTCGTACCTTTTTCAATTTTAAATGTTTTAAATGTTGAACTGGTGGTTGACACTCAGCAATACTTCATTAACACTCAGCAAGTGATTCAATTGGCTTAAGTTTCTACAGACTTAAAATAACTTATTCCTGCAAAAACAGATATTTCCTGCACTTGGCAGCATAAAAAGGCTGTAAACACTACGCTGACATATTTTTACCTTTTAATGGACCAGTGTGTAAGATTTAGAAGGATCTACTGGCAGAAGGAATGCAATATGAATAACTGTTTCCATTAGTCTATAATCACTGGAAAATAAGAACTGTGTTTTCATTACCTTTAAAAGACTCCTTCATATCTACAGGGGAAGCAGGTCCACTTTCATGGAGTCCGCCATGTTGTGCTGCCATGTTGCTACATGAGGACAAAAACAACATTTTTCCACATTTTTGTGCGTTTTTAGCACACTGTAGGTTCTCTTAGACCAGGAGTTCTTATCACATAAAAAAAGGTCTCTGAGGTCCAGAAAAATTGGTGATGATGGCCAACAGAGCTGAGACAGTCGTTTATTTCTGAATTGTCTACTAGAGAAAACGAGAGAGAGATTCTGTATCTGCGACTTAGCAGCTAATGGCAAATTTTCTGGTATAATGTTATTGCATTGATGTGGCAGCAACAACACATAACTCTCTCCTCAGCAGTCAACAGCGCCATGGCAACAGTGCCAATGATGATATAAAATAAGCAACATTAAAACCGCATTCATCTGGGGACAGGATCACTATACTGTAGCTACACTGCATATTCAACTTTCAAACAATTTATTGATCTTTAAACGTTAAACATAACACATTGTATTCATGACACAAGGTATGGGCTCTGTTCCATACAGATGCGGGCTAAGGTCCGGACTGTGAGAAGCTGTGTTCCACATGCTTGGAAGGGGAGGATGAGGCAAGCGATATTCAGCTGGTTGTAATCTGCAACCTGACTGCTGAATGCCACTAAATCCTCCACACTGGTCCTTTTAACTTGATTCGCTGAACATTTTAGCAAACATTATCCTATTCATGCACATTCAGCAGGAACATTTGCATTGATTTGGAAATGCTTCCTAGCCACCTGATGAATGTCCAATATTCACTAACTCTTCAGGGAAACGTCTGTCTATTTAGCTGCTAAATGCCCTGCTACGTTGCCATTTAGATGCTAAATGCTGTTTGGTGCAGGTAGTATACAGGTGTATGTTTTTGGATGTGTATTTTTGGAGCAGTTGCCTGCTCCGGTCTGATCTGTTGTTAATATACACCAGAATACTGATAATATTATTATAAAGCCAGGGACCCCCATTGAGTCCTGCCCCTGGGTACATTCCTCCTTTGCAGTACTGCACAAAGATGCCTAAAATCAATATTTTAAGATAAAATCAGCCAAACTCAAAATCTGTGCCACCCTGAACTGCTACAAGCTTGTAAAGTAAGGATATGAAGGGTAATTTAATGAGTAGTTGATTCAGTGGTTTTCAATAAGAATTGATCAGAACATAATTATGAATCACAAGTAATTAGAGTGGTGTCTCATTCTGTGAAGGCCTGCTTCAAGGCAGCTTTCACTTCAAAGCATTACACACTTTTCCCCTGATAAAAGAGAATTATTATCAGGATCCAAAAGACATTTCACTAATGTGAACAGCTTTGCGTCAACTTCAGTAATGACCTGTTATTTTACAACCCAGTAAGCACAAATTAAAAGGTAGAGATAATTTTCACAATTAAAAAAAATGTCAAAGTGTGTACTTTATTGCTGTTTACTATACATTTGGTTCTGCTGGAAGAGCAGCACTTACAGTATGCTAGATTTAAGTTTTAACAGGTAGATGTGCGAAGAAAAGAAGAAACAGGATGGAGAGTGAGATGGGGAGAGTGTGGATGTTAGATGTTGTAGATACTTCAAGAGAGATACAGAAGTGGATGAAAACTGAAGTTTTCTTTTATGTTTTTACACAACGTGGCCTGTAAGAGCACCACTGTGACACACACGCACGCACACACATCATTCACTCCCCCCATGATGTGAAGTGTGTGATGTTGTGTTCAATGTAGTGCTACATACAGTACAGGAAGGATCAGAGTGCAGCTGTACATCACAGAGCTGGATGCTACAACAAACATCAGAGAGTCTGCCTCTGATGATGACCTCTGTGTCTTAACATGGCCAACATCACCTGTCACCTCCATCTAACATCACGACTGCATCTTGAGGCAAACAGTGCAGCATTGTATGTGAGAGAAATAAGTGTGAAACTAAAGTTGACTTCAGTCATGTTCTGAAATACAAAAAAAAGTCTTACAGTATATGAATGTTTTACTGAGCTACAAAGCATTCAGAAAAAAAAAACACATCAAAGATACTTTATTATTCTTAGAATTCAAATACACTCAATCTTAAAGGATATTAATCAACTAAAACACAGAAAAAGTGCCAAAATGTTAATGATGATCTGATGATCTGATGATGATGAACTTTTTAAAATCATACAGTATTTCAAAGTCTGTTGGACATAGAGCATATACAATCTGATACAGCACATATTGTGACTACATTTCAGATTCGTTCGTACCGCAAAACATGGTATTTGCCCTTGCAGGTGTGAATGTCCATTCTTTTAAGATCAGTATTTATTTGCCCTTTGTTTATGTTCCCTGGTTTTGTTCTGAACATTATTTTTGTTTTCTGAGTGTGACATCTCAGGTCACAGCATTCACATGGATGCATGAACATCATGGCTTCATTTCCATAGCTTCTGTCAGACTACTTCAACAGTCAAGCTGGGGTTCATCAGATTTTATCACATTCAAATGTATATGTATTACACTCCATACAGACTAGATGTAATGCTGCAACAACAAACTGTTACAGTAGCACATTTCTTTGTTTCCTCTCTTCTTGTAG
The DNA here is from genome assembly GCA_028641955.1 of Protonibea diacanthus. Taxonomy (NCBI): domain Eukaryota; kingdom Metazoa; phylum Chordata; class Actinopteri; family Sciaenidae; genus Protonibea; species Protonibea diacanthus. Next base: position 17,224,568 of record CM053990.1, read on the forward strand.
CAAACGGTAGTGAGCTCTTTATTGGCAGTGTCCGGTATGAGGACACTGGAGCCTATACCTGCATCGCCAAGAACGAGGTGGGAGTGGACGAAGATATCTCCTCATTGTTTGTTGAAGACTCGGCCAAGAAGACCCGTAAGTCCACACTGTCAAATTTCACTTTTTAGTGTAGAAAGTAAAGACGTTTCACATTCAATTGACAATACCATTTAAACCTCATCTTGGTCAGAAGTAATACTAAAAAGATGGACGACCTCACTGTGTTTTGCAGAAAGAGACCATTTTTCCTGCTGGTGTAAATCTAAATGGCATTTCTGGCAGTGAGACATAATTCTAAGCAGTATTTAAGTGGTTGCTGAAATACGTAGACTCGTGTAGACAATCCTTTACAAATGTCCCATGTGTCTTCTGCATTATTATTGCTGTTAACACTAGAGCTAATGAGCCCTGCTTTATGCTTTATGTGGAAAGACTGACAGTTGATCACCTACACCTTCAGGTGGCTTGTTAAACTTGTTTACCCACAGTGAGGCAGCAGTGCAGCACATTTGCAGTAAAGTATTGAAGTCTTTCCACAGCTGCACCTAGCGTCCTGCCATCTTTTGTAGCAATGAGAGATCAAACTACAATATCAGCTCGATACTGTCCCAACTCAACAGACATGAAGCATCCAGAGCAAAAAGGCACCCCGATTGCTCAAGGGTCAGTGGAGTCACTGTATTCCCTGTCCCTTGACTATGGGCAGTACAAGAGGTTCCTCTTAATTTTCTGTAGATTTTAAACAATCAAGTCACATATTTTATGGTCCTTTGATATTTGGTCTTTCATTAGATTGCATCATTTTGACAAGTTCACCATGTGTACCTAGAAAGGGCTTATCAGGGCAGTTGAAATTAAGCAGAATAATCGATGACCTGTCCTCTCAAGACAGGAGCGATCGCTCGATTTAGAAGGAAATATGGCACTGTCAGCAGCAGTGAGGAACATTTTGTAGCTGTCAAATATGTTTTGTTTACTCATGTCATGTCATGAAAGAAATCACCTCTTCATATTCTTGGAAGATCTGTTTCCTTTTTTTCTTAAGGTGATTTAATGTTTTTCCTCTCTTTTATTCCCCTTCTTTTCTTTTCTGTTGCGTGGCGGCTGACTCTGCAGTTGCAAACATTCTGTGGAGAGAAGAAGGTAATACATTACAGTTCTCAAAGCGCGTTTGTATCCTTGTGAATAAGAAAATATGCCGAACAGCTCTTCAGGACCTGCAGCTGAATATCTACACTCTGCAAGATGTGTGTTGTACTGTCCAGAAGAATCACAAAGTTGTTTTCTCTCCAGCAAAACTTTATTTCAAATCTTGCTTTCTTCCTTGTGTGTCCAAAATGTTTCATCCCTTTTGGTGTGCTTTTTAATCTGTTCTTTCAGATCACCCGGGGAGGAAACATTTACACACAAGCAGGGATTTTATGCTCTTTGCAAATAATACCACAGACTTAGTGTGGTGGCTAAAAGGAAAACAACTATGTGGTTTACAGCAGTATACAAATCCATCCCATCTTTATTCTGTGTATATTTTTACCACATCAGCATGGCCACAAGTACAGTTTTACTACTGCAATGGAAAGCCCACTGCTGCTTAGAGCACAGTATAAATATAATGTGTTTTATATACATCATCACCACATCAGGTTTACCACAGAATCAAAACAAACCAGTGTGGTTTAGGCTGCAGTGTGAGCTTTCGGATTATAGTGTTTTTCTGCGTTAATACATAGTTTGTTTTTGTGTCATTTCTCATGGCTTTGTTGTATATTTTGCATTTTCTTTTGCACAGTTTAGTGCACTATATCTCACAGTGTTACAGTGCAAACATGTCGTAACAGCCTGTCAAATCAATAAGTTGTCATAGTTTTTGTCTATGCATACATTTTCTAAACATTTATGCATGGAGCTAGTGTGTATATGTCCTCATGTTTATCATCTTTGCTCATTTGACGTATTCCTGACAGCCATAACAGCATGTTCATCCAAATTCCTTAACATCAAACTGTGATCCTTGCTAACTCATCAGCAGCTGTTCAGACAAAGAGGATGAGATGTGAAATGCTTCCTCTAAGAAACAGTGCCTTTAATTTGATGCCTCTCGCTACAGTATGCCGTGGACATGTTGCTGACAGGGCCCTTTGTAGTCATTGTCAAAATGGCTGGCAGCCACACACTGCCCATCCCCGCTACCATGATAGCATGCTAACAGGAGTCTTGCTGTGTCCCCTCCAGCAGGGAAATTGAAATGTCCATCACAAACGTCAGATAAGACAGGGGCTGTTTTTAATATGTATTTGTTGCTTTAGTTTAAAAGCATGTTTGTCAACATGTTTTCTGTCTTCCTGTCTTCTCTTCCAGGGCTTAGTGTGGGGAATATGTTCTACGTGTTTTCTGATGAGGGAATCACTGTTCTGCAGCCCAGTGAATGTGAGATACGCAGACACATGAAACGGACAGAGAGAATTGTTGCTACCTATGTAAGTGTTTTTTTGTTTTTTTTTGCTCTCAAGATTTTATAGTGTAATGGATTTAAAAATGGCCATGTCAGGTAATGAGTAGTTTGCTCCAGATTTCACTACAATTTCAGGATGTCTGTGTTTATAACTGCTGAGCTGATGCCTTTTATAATCAAATTTGCGATGTCACTTAGTGTTCATTTGTACATATAGAAAGACCTTCATTCACACAATCATGACACTTCAGGTACACAGCTAAGAGCATTTTACTCTCAGTCAATAATAGGACTTAATCAGGTTGTTGCACCATAAAGCACCTCAAGGTACCAGGTGTTTGGTTGGTCAGTGGGATCTACAGTATCTAATCTATCTTATTTTATACTTGAGTTATTCAGTAGAGTTTTCCACCTAAAATGAAGGCCATCCTTCAGAAGAAGTCCACCCCCTCCCCTTACTGGTGTCAAAGCAGGCACCTCACCTCACTAAATGTAATGGGATTACTTGTGTCCATTAGTCAACAGCTCGCATCAGTAGACTATAGAGTCTATACTACAGACCCTAAGGCTTTTAATCCACTGGAGGACATCCCTCTCCCAGAGCAATGAGCTTTAGATGGTAAAAGTTGCTTGTTCGTCTGAGGAATTTGGGTTTTACAGGACCCTGTAATTGTATTAGAGATCAATACAAACTCAATAAGCCATGTGTTAGTCAGTTCCTGCTGTAAACAGCAGTTTCTCCACTATGGTGAGGTGAAGAGGAGAAAACAAGGGGTGTGTGTGCGTGCGTGCGTGTGTGTGTGTGTGTGTGTGTGTGTGTAAATGTGTTGTCAGCAAAGACAGCCGGCTGCAGGGCCTGTAGAGCCAGTATGTTGCTTGACTTAGTTCTTGAATATAAATTTGTTGATGTTTGCTTGAAACTGATGTAAAATGTGATTTCAAAGTTAAGAATGGGTTATAAGGCAAACAGTTATCGTATCTATTATTAGTACATCGATAATGAAAACACTGTTTGAATTAAGTAGTAAATACATCAGTATGCCCCTTTGGGAGGGCTGAGGTGCATAGTTAAAATCAATACTATTTATTCATATTTCAGTCATTATAAGTCAAAGCTTTCTTTTTTTTATTTTATCACACAGTAAGTTCTACATTAAGTGATCAAATAAGTCGACTGCCTATTTTGACAGATTCCTTGTTTTTGTTATTTTAATTTATCAAGTTAAACATGATATATTAACTGGCTTTAGATTAGTTTGTAGTTCTGTTTCTGTTGTCAATCTTTGTTCTTTGTTTTTTTGACCGAATGAGCAACTCAAACAGTCCTTGGGCTCTGAATTTTCCTGTATTGATTAATAGTTGATTAACTGAAATAAATTGTTAGAATATGAATCAGTAATGGAAGAAACAATAGTGTAGCTCTGACAACAGAATAACAGTGATCTGTGTTTCACTGGTCACTACTCGTGTTAAACAAGAATCTGAATCACTTATTTTGGTTGTAATTAACATAATTATTAAGTATAACAATTTGATTTGAATAATTAATTTTACAGAATTATATAAATTCATGCCATGTTGTCATCATATCATCACATTATGACTCAAAATTCTAAATGAGTCCAGATCCTTACGTGAAGGATGATATATAAAATGCACCATCCTGCTGATCTATAGTGCACCAGGAAATCCTGCCAACCTCCACCTCCCATCATCCTCTCTGTTCTGTGTTGGTTCTTCCCAGGAGGAGATGTGCCCTAAAGGTGAGGGGGTGTCACCTCAGCACTGCGTGTGGTCCTCAGCAGTCAACATCAGGGATAAGTACATCTACGTGACCCAGCCCCTCCTGAGCCGACTGCTGGTTGTCGACATTCAAGCACAGAAGGTGGTACAGGTGGGTGGAGCAGGTATCAGGCATTTCACGATACACAAAAGTGAAGTCTCAGATCATCACAACATCTCAGAAATTTTTTATCTAAGAGTTAGTGACTGACAGTGTAAAGCTTTTGTAGAAATTTTTGCATGTTGGCAAAGTTTGTGTTCAGCACTCAGAATAATGTCAAATGAGAGAAGTAAACTTTTCACAAAAGATGTGAGATTACGTCCAGGTTTCTCTGGATATAACACACAATCAGTGCAGCTTAGTAGACTTCCGTTCCTTCAGATCAATATCATGACCAATCTAGGCATTACATGATGGATCCATATCCATGTAACTTTTCTTCACCGTTCTCTACTGCGTTTTGTCCATCTCAGGCTGCTATTGTTGTGGTGCTGCTCTCCTCATCAACACCACAAATATTACACCATATATGCAATGCATGTGTGTCTGAATGTTAAAAATTCAGATGGAAGTTGGCAAAAACTCACAAATTCACTAGCAAAGAGCTGTGTACAAAACACTGAGGTGTAGCAGCTTTTTATTAGAGCTTGCGCTGACTGCCACTTTTGACCAGTAAACTAGCAGCAGGTCATAACAGCTGCCACAAATTCACTAAAAATGTCAATTAATAAACCTGATGACAGGACAACATTAAACTTTTGTGGCATCTGGTTTGTGTGCTCTCTGCAGCCAGTGTTTGCACTGAGGGAAGAACCTCCACTCTGTATAACAACAACTCCGTGACACTCGTCTTTAGCTGTTGATTGAAACATATTTTTTCAAAATACATTTAAGCATGAATCTAACGCTTAGAACACAATAACAGTGATATTATCTATTTTCCTGTCCTTCTTTATTCTCTTTTCTGTCTCCTACATGGATCATCAAATGTAGAGGATGCCGACTTTTCACCTGGAACATGTAGCATGTAGTGTTGCATGATCTCACAAAAGTAGCCAGAGATTCCATTTTCAAACAAGTTAAACTTGCTGGTAAAAATCTGCTAGTAACAGTTGTGATTTCATACTGTAGTTGCCAGATAGAAATGGAAAGCTTGACAGGCATAGCAAGGTGGTAGTAGGAAATGCTTTCATCTGCTGCAGTTCCACTTAATGATTTAGGTTGATAGAAACAGATTTATTGTACAACCTAGTGCAGTTTTACTTTAAACATGGGTTGTATACAATGCAGCAAATGTTTGGCTACATGTCAAACAGCATTACTAAAGTGAGGTGCAGTCGATTCAACTTGCCATGCTATTGAACTGCCACCAATATAAGAAGACCACATGCAAGGGAAAATAAATCAAATGCACCTCAAGCACTTGAAACAATATGGTGCCCAGGTGGGTGCTGGCTGCCTCACCATTTATCTTGCCTGTAACGGCTGTTTAGAGACTGAATCCCTCAGGGGTTCTTCCCAGGGTCAACATCATTTATACTGAGGTACAGGATGAGAGGAAATAGGCCTAACTCAAAGAGAAAGAGGCGGGAGAGGAGAGGGGAGATAAGTGAAAGTCTGAGCAGTGAGAATGAGAGAGATGGCAAACTGAGGAGGTAGCAGTGCAAAAATGTCAGTCTAAACGTGTAGCCTGACCTTGTTATCAGTTTGAAGAAACAGACGACCAAAGATTAGATATGTATACACTCTTTAATGCATGCAATGAATTAAAAAACAGTGAAATTATTTAACACAATTTTTTTATTAAAAAATGACAAGGAAACAAAGGATGTGCCCAAAGGGGTTAACTGTTCTTTTGTGAATAAAAATATTCAGTAAAAAATAGAAATGTGAAGTGACATAACTGAAAAGAAGAAACAGGTGTCTTTTGGCACAACTTTTAAAGTTCAGGTCATGACCTTTGGTGAATTGTGACCCACCAACCCTTTTTTCTGTCTTTTTCCATCCAGCACTGTAAAACTGCTTTCCTTTGCTCGCCTGATTCCGTCTCTTGCCTCTCACCCTCCCTCTTTCTGGAAGACCCTTTCTGGCCTCTGGGTGCAGAAGGTTAATGCATCCTCCCTTTTTCCTTTTCTACTCTTTCTCTGTTATCTCAAAGCTCTATTCACAAAACACATTTGTAGCTTCCTTTCAGCAATGGCCTTTAGAACAAGAGAGACGACAGCAGACTACAATGACTGTGCTTTATCCACTGAGAGAAGAAATGCATGAGCAATATAATAGCTTTAATTTTTAAATGGTACAGTCAGAATACTGCATTTATTATCCTCACAAAGGTGACCGACATAGTGACCAGGAAGGCAGGGTGTGCATCCAAACAGTAGACTGTAATAATTAACACTTTTCTCAACAAGTATGAAATGAAAGCAAGAAGAATTTTTTTTTGTAAAAATACAACCAGCTTCTTTGTTTTCTTGGACTATTACAAAGAAGAACGTGTTATCTTATTATTGTTACTATTGGGAATGCTTCCATCAAATTAAATTCTTTTGGCATAAAAAACAACACATTCTCTAAATAGAAGCTCCATCTGGAGAACTGTAGAGATTTACCGCAAATGAAATCACAAATTTAGATCTCAGTGAAGCAGACTATTGATGTGATATAGTTAAAAGTTGGCTTCCACACCTTTTGAAAACTCTTCCTATTTTTCCAAAATCTTTAGACATGGATAAAGGCCATGAACATGTGCACTAATAAAGGCTTTCGTGATTTTCATGCTGTTGCACACAGGGAAATAGCACCTTTGTTATCTTTTCCGACAAAGGGATCTAACCTTGACTCTGATGTGTCAGACCTGTGCCAGCTAACCTCCCACTGGGTATGAAAACAAACGGCACATCGGCTAATTAAAAAGGAAGCCAGATGGCAAAGACCTCTGGTTTGTAGTCACTTTAACGTACTACGGTGGTTTCTTTGTGTTGCAGTAAATCGGTGGTAAGCGGCATGCAGTTTTGATTTGGGTTTCTGTTATGCTTTGTCTTTCCTTTGAAACCAAATAAGCATGTTGTTGCTTTCAAAAACACTTCATGTTCATATGCTGGCTTCCTGAAGGATGAAATTGGTAATCTGAAATGCCATTTAGTATTATTCTTTGTCTTACTTTGTACTTTTGGAACAACTGTTTCCAATATGCTTTAGGGGATGTCAACAGGAATTATAATGGATACAGTGAGTTTTGCTGTGGGCTACAACTTGAACTGTTTTTTTTAGCTTGTATTTGTTTACATTTTAGCAAATTAAAAGCATTAAAAGTACGCCGGATTAGTTATTTGCAGTTCTGGAGTTATAAGAAGAGTCTTTCTTCTTTCAAGAATGTATTTGCAATGGATTGAGTCACTCTGCCTCAAAGTGACAAAAAACAACCCACTCATGATGGTAAAGCAGTGTTGCAGAAAGAGATTTCTTTTCCTTCACACATTGTTTGGCTGAGTACAGACACCTTCCGGCTTGCAAAGAGCACATTAACCAGACAACATGACTTACAGATGGTATAATCTGCCACTGATTATGTTCAGCACCAGCTAAAAAGCTACCTTTCATAGAGCAAACGTTCCTGAAACATCAAAAGTCAAAACTTTTTTATGAACCAAGAGGTTGCTAATATTAGTAATATTAGTGTTGTAATATTAATTTGCACAGTTAGGTCCACAATGCCAGTAACTGAACAGTTAGAGTAGGTTTTTAGAGGGGAGCACAAAATCCAGTCTGTTTCCTCCTCGTTTGCTGCACTGTGGCCTGACCCCAGCTTTACATCTGCTCCCATCATGTACGAAGCTAAATGTGCGCAAAGGCAAATTCATATGTACATACACACATGCTGAGTTGGCACTTGGCTGACCAGTGCAGAGCAGAGGGCTGGACCTCCCATTACTGAACACAGAGCTTGTGGTCTCGCTCCACTGGTGAGGGTGTCAGCAGCTCCCTGTCCACCCAGCCAGAAGCAGGGTAATGGATTGTGTTATTCTTTGTTGTTGACATTGCAGCAGACCTGAGGTTGAGTACACCCCACCCCCACATCACTCTCCCTTTCCTGCATGTCTGTTCACTTCTGTCTTTCCTCCTTTTGAATGTCTCTGCAACTTACTCTCTACTCTTTCTGTTCTTTCACCTGATGTCTGACAGATATCCTCACTAAAACCTCTCCAGCAGTAAAAGTGCACATGCTGTACACTTTCTCTTCTGACATTTATACTTACTTAGTGTGAGATGTGATAACAGCTTACTCTTGAGAATGTTTCATTGTTGGGTAGTATGCTTGCTGGGGCCTGTTTCACCAAATTTGCAACATGCAAGCTGCAACCTGAGATAATTTGCTCTCGCATTAGTTTAGACACATTTAACTAATTAAAACAAGCACTATAATTGCAGCCCAGGCATGAGCATGCAAGAGGACTGCAGGACTCGCTAATTTATCTGCAATTTGCAAGTGAGTCATTTGTGAAATGGGACGCTGGCACCATTTCCAAACCGCATGTTCACAAATCGATTTTTGTAATAGCGCTCTTACTTACTGGTTTCCCAGTTGCCAAGCCTTGGTGTTACTTTAACAATCAGCTTTTTTTTTTTCTTTTACATAAACACACACTGTTAATAACAATCCCTTAAATTTTGTTATTAAAGAATTGTGAACAAGATACGTTGCAAGCCATCTTTTTACAGTTCAAATAAATAAACCTGTCGGGGCCCTCTGGCGGAAACACTAGGTAATGGAAATGCTAAGTCATCTCAAACATATCTGGCATTTCTATGCTGCTATTTCTTGGTATATACTGGTTAATATATATAGTATCTGTAATAAGCTAACAAAGTAAGTAGTAACAAAGTCTGATAATATTGGGCTCAATTAAGGAGAGTATTAGTTCTAGCTCATGAGCAAAATAAATTAATCTTACTTACATATATTATTGTGGTAATGTTTATCATTTATTAGCTTAAATGTGAGTAATGGATGTTTCTCTTGTTTTTATACAAATATCAGCTGGGCTTTTGTGACTTTCCAGCACCAAGGACAAAACTTTAACTTGATTTAGCACAAAAAAGAAAAAAAAAGTAATCTTTTCCTCACTCTCCCCATCTCTTCTAGGCAGTAACAACAGATCCTTATCCGGTGAAGATGCTCTATGACAAGTCACATGACCAGGTGTGGGTCCTAACATGGGGGGATATGGACAGAACACACCCAACACTTCAGGTAAATGTGCTTTGTGTGTGTAATATTGAAAAGCTCTCAGAAAATAACTGTTTAGTTTAAAGCTACAGTAGACAGATAAGTACCAAGAGATATTGGAGTGCTTACCTGTTACTGTTTAGGGGACACTTTATTTGTTGTTTGGTATTTTTATTTGCAACCTCATTTTTAAATCAGGAGGTGATTACTTACATAAAATTCAGCCGAGTGCAGCTTTAAAAGTACCAAATAGCCCCTGTTTATTACTGTCTTATTTCTACACCAACTTTTGCTGTGTGTGTATTTGTGAACTCTGATGAGCGATTATCCTCCTGCAAGAATATAATCTATATAAACCACAGAAAGTTTACCAAGCGAGGAAAACAGCGCCTCGTAACTAATTGAGCTCAGTTGTGTACCTGCGTCCCTGTTTATGTGATAAGTATTTGCATGACAACATCTAATCTATGTATGTTTTAGAGCATTTACCAAGCCAGCAAAACAGCAATTCACAGCTGCGGTGCTGTCTGCTTGTGCCTGGTGTCCCTTTGGACCACTGGTGTTGGAGGCTTCACAAATGAGAAATGATCACAGGTGTGGTTGTATTTAATCCACCTCGGGGGATTGGGTGAGGCGAGGGAAGGGAGAAGAGAATGCAGGGTCGAGGAGGTGGAGGGGAGGGGAAAAGGGAACAGAGCTGGTGCTTGTGGGAGAGGTATGGTGCTGTTTTTATAGGGCCAGTATTTATGTGTGTGTGTGTGTGTGTGTGAGAGAGAGAGAGAGTGTGAGTGTGCATGTGTGCCTGTGCAACAGTGGAGGAAACTGCCACGAGTAAAGCCACCAAGGGATCCCGTCGTAATCTCTGTAATAGACACAAACATGTTTATTGTTCTGCTTTGTCCCATTGGAGAGAAAGATCCCATTATAATCATGTGAGGTACTGTGTGTCTATTCATTATGGGGATTGCAGAGGGATGATACACTCTCAAATTTATGATTCTTCTGAGGATCTATGCGGAGAAATGACTCATTTTCTATTCCGAAAATGGCTTGCTTTGTTGGTTTTGAACACTAGTGGTTTCAAATAAGCTTGAATAGTTAATTAGTGGTTATGGAGCTGTTAACGGTACTGCAGTCATTTATTAAATGGTCCTATGAATGACACTTCTTCATGATGTTGTAAGATTTCCACTTTACAGTTATTTCTGGATTATATTAAAGAAACTTCAACTGCATAGTGATCCAAAAGGTGCCACTATGGTTTGGCAACAAAAAGTAGTGAAACAACAACCACCTGTGTGTGGGTTTTAGCAGTTTTCTACTGATTTACAATCTGCATGGCCAAGTAGACTGTGTGTGCGCATACACTTCCTTGTTCTGCAGTTTTGCACAGTTATTCATAGAGTGTAGGTGTACTAGCAGGGGATTTGTTTTGTGTTGTCGTCTCAGTTAAGGTGCACACTCAGTGTTTATGTTGGAGTTGTTTTCAATTTTCTATCAGAAGTTACGGTCTCAAATGAAGCCGAAAATTCTAAGAAAAGATGTTTTTTATCAAAGACAAAATAATTTTCTCATAATTTGAAACAATCACAGTACAGAAAGCAGCTTTGCATAACATTTCTGCTCTTTTTGTGGCTGCTGTCTGAACAGCAGAAAACACATTTCTGTGTTTTTTTTTTTGTTTTTTTTTTCATTTATTCATTTCCCCTCTCTCTGCAGTCATTCAGGAGTAATGAATAATTGGAGAGCAGGGCATGAATCACTCAAAAATGCAATTGCAGGGAAACTGCATAATGGATTGGTGCCCACGTGGATCACACCACAAATAAATGGTCTGATAATGTCATTATCATTTGGACTGAAAGTAATTGACCTGTTCAGCAGCAGCCTGTCGCAGAGGCACCGCTCCGCTTCAGCAGATCATACATGTGTATGAGTGTGGGTCTGTGTTTGTGCATGTAAATTTGTGCGCTCATAGTGTGTAAATGTGTGGAGGTTTCCGTTCAGTTGAGTGTGTGTGGTATTTTCAAGCAGCCAAGTTTTAGGATGGCTCAATATCTCTGTGTAAACATCAGAGGGAGTGTGATTGTCAATTCATTAGAGAAGACAAATGGAGGAATCTCTGCCGGGCAGAGAGAGGCATGGCCTTTCAGACTGTCAGTCCAGTCTGAGTCTACGTGCCAACAAGACATTTAACTCATGGCCGCACACACACAAGCACACAGTATTTGCCATCTGTTTTCCTCCAATTTATCTCTGAGGTTTGCCAAATATGTTTAACACTGATCATTATTATTGCAATTATTATGATGAAAATTCCAGCTAGCAATATCATCTCATCTTTTAATTTAATCTTGTAAAATTCATTAAAAGTTTGTTTCATCCTGTCAGCCTTATCTCTCTTCAGTGTTGCTCCTCAGTTTATCAACCCAAAAAGTCATTGCAGGTAGGCCTATATACCTAAATATCTGGACTGACATCAAAATTTTGAGGTATATTAGCATGTTTTTCTGCACCTTTGGTGCACTTACCCTTTAAGCTGTCCAATAAGGGCAAAGTACCAAAAAAGATTTACACTTTAAACGATAATAAAAAAAACAATATCTAAATAAACAAAGTTACTTTTGCTACTTGACATCAAAACAAATTAAATTAATTTGATGTGAATATCTGATCTGTATAAAACCAAACATCTGTCGTCTCTCTTTCTCTCTCTTATGCATGCACTTATAGGAATATGATATCATAACTTGAATTGACCATTGATATTAAGTATGAGCCACTGAGTCTTCCAGAGAAGCCATAATATGCTTTGGCGACAAAGCGACAAGATGAGAACTTCTGACAGTATGTAAAAAAAGCTGAATTCCTATAACCAAGTAACACAGTGCCTTGTGAGATTTATTGAATTCCCAAAATGACACAAACACACTTGAGCATTTGAAGAATTCCATCTCATTTGGATGCACTGTAGTTAGATGGGAAAGAAAAAAAAAAAGGCTTCTGGAGAGTGAATGTTGTTGAAAAGCAAAAGTTACTCAGTCAGAACCAAATCCCCCTCAGGTATTAGGGCAGCCAACGAGACAGGGGCAAAGTAAAACTCAATTGGGTCTTGTTGCTGAGTCTGTGGATATGAAATCCAACGATGAGCGATGACAAAGGGAAGCCAGTGGCATTAAGTTGAGAGCACCTGCAGCCCTGGAGACCGCAGCAGCTGCCTAATAATACATGAGCGATACTACATTGAACCTCATTAACTCCCGTCATTGTATTCTACAACTGTTGTAATGACTTTTTTTTTTAATGAGGATTCTTTTCATGTCTTGCAAGCAGTGAGAAACCGGCAGATATATTTTGTTAAAAATGGATGAGATGGTAAAGGATCGAGAAAGGGTGCGGGCTTCTGAGAAGTATTGCAGCAGCATAGAAAAAAAGTAACAACTCTGCAACTTGAACTGCTATTTTTATTTTCTTGCATTTGATAGTTCTGAGGAAGGAGTGTGAAGCCTGGCCCCCCCACTGGGCATCAGGTAGAGGTTCAGCTATAGCAGTGCAGGCGTAGGCATCAAAATACACACTTAGTTCTTTCCTTTTAAAACAATATTTTCTATGCTCTCTAGCAACATTTGCCTTGGTGTCTAAACCGAAAATCACTTCAATGAGCCAATATTCTCAGAGAATATAAAGTCTTTAAAATCAGAAGGAAAAGAGCTGGTCTTACTCTGGCAGCAGCATCGCAGAGTTGACTGGTTGCTTTTCATAAATGCACAGTCGCACATGTCCCATAAACCACCTCAGTCGTCCTTGACTGTGACCTGATCATGCAACCACGCATGATGAAGCATATGTCATGGACAAGGCAGAACATCCGGAGCCCATCAAAAGTGCACCCCCCCACCTTGCACTTTACAAACATGCTGATTCAGTGCCAGCTGTACAACATGAGAGATGGGGGGATCTTATTGTGGCGTGTGCTTCTGAGACAACCATCACTAAATAAGATGCTTTATCAGAGCAGTGAGGTGGGGCCACGTTTCATCAGCTCAAGTCATAAACTGTAGATGTTTATCTGCTCCAGGATATATGGGCATGTCACCTGGACAGGCTCTGGCTGTTAAGACCTGAGATCTATGAGCCTTTATTTCATTCACACAAACTAGAAGCATCCTGAAGAAGCTAAAAGGTCACAGGTTTAACAAATTGCGACATGCACTTTTGAAATCTAAAATTAGTCCTGGAAGTAAACCAGACTAAATATACAGTATGCTATTCTCTTAAGCCAGATACACTGTGGACAACAGTTTGTATTTTACCACTCTGAATGGCCAAACTATTGAGAGGGATGCAGAGTATAGATATACTGATGTCTAGCTGGATCAAGAAGTTAAATTTAATTTTCACATTGACTCACTTGTCAGCAAGGGATAACAAAACATTGACATGATGACTCAGGTGGTCTTCTTGTCAGTTCTGCCTCCACTCTTAAACCCCTGTATCCAGTTCATCACCCCGCCCTAAAATAACCAGTGACAGTTATTCTACTTATCATTGCATCTTGTATGAAAAGGTTGGTTGGTAAGACAGTAAGACATGACAGACATTAGTTTCTGTTTTTAAAGCCCTCATTGGCAACCTGTCATCATATATCACCTCCTTATTAAACAATTGTTACACATCAAGCTTTTTAGTGCTCTGTGGTGGACAAACTATATAAGCGATATACTGTTTTAAAGTTAATTAACATTATCACACAAATTATCATTTTACAAGACACACCTGTTAATTGAAAATCATTCCAGGTGACTACCTCATGAAGACTGTGCAAAGCTGTCAACAAAGCAAAAGGGTGCTACTTTGAAGAGTCTAGAATATAAAATATTTTACTTTAATATGTTACCACATAATTCCATATGTGTTATTTCTTAGTTTTGAAGTCTTCAGTGTTAATCTGAAAATGAGTATGGGTGTGTATTTCCCTGCTTTATTGGCCTACATGGTAGCCCATTAGTAAAAAGATGACTTGTGACAGACAAGTTTATTTTTTAAATTGTATATATGACTCTATACACACATGGGTCACAAAAAGTAATTTAATGGATTCTCATAAAGAATGTTTGCGAGAAAAACTTATTTTATCAAGACTATACTATGATCTTTGTAACTATGATTTATTGTGTATTGTTTAGTGCTGTATAAATCCCAAAAAGGCCAAGATTTAAGTAACTATTTTCAAAGTCATCTCCAAAAAGAGACAAAGGTAACCATGGACCTTTAAGCACTATAATACACAGCAGATCTGTTTTTTCGATCAGAAAGTTGCAAGATCAAACTTCATGTTTTTAAAGATTGCAAAGATGGTGCATGCTTATGTTTTTCAGGCTGAAATCCAAACAGCTGATCTGTGGTCTAATACAGTGAAACTTTACGAATAGGAATTTGTATGGTTAGTGCAGAAAAAAGGCTGTCTGACAGGAAGATAAAATGGAAAATATTCCTAATATAGCTTACACTTAAATGGATATTGATATATTTTTAAGTGACTAAAATAGGCTTTTCTGCTGACACCGTCCACAGCAGTCCATAGCGCTGCTTCTGTGCCAGACTCTCTGTCTGCTTCTCTAAACTCAGGACATGCTGACCGTTATCGACTTAATACATTAACCATGCTAAGTGCGTTAAACAATGCCATTTCAAAATGACTGAACTATCCCTTTAATATTTATGCCATTTTATGTCATTGTCTACAGGTAATTCCTCAAGCCAGTGTAGGAGAAGTACATCATGCCATCCGCACAACTTTCCAGAGGGTCAGCGACTTCTTCATTCCTCCAACCAATCTCATCATCACTCACGTGAGGTAAAACAGCGCACGCGCACACACACACACACACACACACACACACAGTCACCTCTGACCTTAAAACACAGATGACCCCATTGCTCGCTCATCATGGCTGTCCTTCTGAAGTAAAGGAGAAAAGAGCAAATGAGAATTCTAATGAGAATCTCGATGTGTTAATCACTAATCCCACAAAATCTAGAAAGGCTATTAACCTTTTATTTGAACTTTGTCGATTTAGGTTTGCCTTTGTCTTCCTCAAAAATGAGCCTGCGATACACAAGATCGACCTGGAGACATTCCACCGTGTCAAGACCATCAGCCTGAAGAACTACAGCTGTATACCACTCAACATGGCCTACACACATCTGAGCGGCTTCTACTTTGTCCAGTGCCAGAGCAAGAGCCACCTGCAAGCCCCTCCCCAGCTCCTCATCGACAGCGTGACAGACACAGTGATTGGTCCAAACCTAAACGTCACAGGGCAGCCTTTTGTGTCACCGGATGGCCGTTACATCGTGACACCTGACCCGCAGAGCTCAAAGCTGATAGTACAGACAGTGTCATTCCAGGGAGAGCTGGGTCTGAACCAGGAACTGGACGAGCCCGTAGCTGTCTCCGATTTGGCTTTCCAGCCTTCCTTCACAGAGTCCAACCAGCATGTGGTTGTAGCCACTTCAGGCTCAGGCACGGACCTGCTATTTGCTGATCTGTCCTCGGGCCACACTGAGGTTCTCCGGAGCCTCAAGGAACCCCTGGGCTCTCAAGCCTGGCCCTGGGGAGGCCCCAACAGAGTAGTGGTCTCCAGCGGGTTGTTCGGACAGTACCTGGTGACACCGTCAGCCGAGTCCCTCTTTGTCCTGAATGGCAAACAGAGAACGCCACACTGCGAGGTCTCAGACATCAAGAGAGGGAACACAGTCGTCTGGGTCGGCGAAGTATGAGTAGAAAAGAAAAAAAAAAAAAAGAACGCAGGAGACGTACAATAGAATTAGGGACAGACGTAAATGAAAAAAAAGGAAAGATCAGGCCAAATTACCTATAATAAAGATTTATGTGAACATATGTTGTGGACTCAACCCTGGGACTGAGCAAGAGGGGATATATGCCTGGGTTTATTGTAACAAAAGTACACTTAAAAAATAGAGTAATTGAGAAAACATTAAGAAACCCTGTTGTGATATTTTTATTGGGAGAAAGTGTCAATGCCGTTCAGTGCAACAGTGATCTATGTGCACTTAACTATACAGAATTGTACATTATTGCACTTCCTTCCATGTTATCACAGCAAATAGGTACCTGAAGAGGGGTTATTAACGAACTATGAACTATGCACAATGCTCACTTTTTTTAGAGTAAAAAGCTTTCCGATTTTGTTTATCTCAACAATGTTTGTCGTTTTCACCAGTGCTGCATATAATCACCACAAACTGTCCGTCTGTCCTGTCTGCCTTTAGTGTATGTGTGTTCTGAGTCCTTTTAAAAGCTACCAACCCATCTGTTTACTCGCCTTTGTCATGGTATTGTACTGTATCCTCCCTCTGAGAGCTTTCATTCTCTTCATGCCGGCAGAGGTTGGCTTTATGCACATGTGTAATACCCTCTATTTACATTGTCTATCCAAAGAGCCCGATTGGTCCATTAGCCGTCGACAATGGATGTTTCGCTCGCGGAGGGAGCCTAACCAGAAATGAGCAGTACATCTTGTGGTCTCTTGCAACGGTATAATCTGTCCCCCGCTGTCTCTCACATTTATTCTGTACCTGCAGCACAACTCTGTGCTGTGGAGCCTGAAAATGCCACTTAGCAGATTCCCTCAGGGTAATGACTCCGGTTTACGCTGACCCACATGCTGAGGCCGTGCCAAAAGTGGCATCAACTCCGCTATCTGACTGGCTGTGAGCATTTGTACATCCTCCCAGAGAGCCGTGCATCAAGATCAAACTCTAAGGCAGGTAGACTATATTCGTCATACGGTTATATAGTTACAGGACTGTAACACAAAGAGAATATATTTTTATTAGTTTCTGTCTATCAACCACATATGTACAGGAAAACAAAATATGCTGTATCTCAAATCCTAGCAGCCTATTTTAAAAGTAGGGATACATTTTTACAAACATTAGCAATACATAGTTTTTCATTTGTCCTGTTTCCGGGAATATTACTGATTGTTAAATTGCTAAAATGACAATACTTGTACAGGTTTGTTTATGATTATTAAAAATGTGTATCCCTGCTTTTGAAAAACCCGGTATTATCTGCCTCGAGGCAGTAACCGAACAAACACCAGCAACCCTTCTTCTATTAAAATGCCAGATATTTTCTCTCCATGGTCAAACTACATCATGTTCTGTGTAATTTGGTTTTGCCACTTGCGCTAATCATCATAATGATGGTCCAACAACAAGAAAGTGCATCTGCTTCTCTGAAAATGTAATAATGTAATCAGAAATTACTGGAACCATTGTGTCTCTTAAACATTCCTGCTACTTGACAGTAGTGCCGAGGTCTGTAGCATTGACAACATGCTTGACGGCTCTTAGATTTTGGCCTAAAATGGGTTCCAGCCTGGGGCAATGGCTTTTTATTTATTTATTTTCTTCTCTCAATGCTGCATAGCCTCTCTCTGTGCCTCAAACTACAGCCAAAAAATGACTTTGCTCTAATAATCACCTCTCATAGATGTCTTGTTCTCTTATTATAAAACAAATCTGGAGCTATTTTTCAACAAGCTGTTTCCCATAGCTACCAAGATTTGTATGCTCCCAAAATACACATTAAAATCGTCCTTATATTAGCTGCCTGACATTACCTAATTAATTAATTGCATATTAGAATAACTAATGCTGGGTTCTACAAATTGTCAGTACAAAACTATTCTTGAATTGAGCTTAGAACAGGTAGAAGCAAAACACTGCACCAAGACATACTCCAAAACAAAAATGATGTTAACTTGATGTTAAATTAAATCCCCTAAACGCAGTGGACTGTAAACAGTAGCGCTTACTGTAGGCTCGGTCCCTGCGTGGAAAGGGGAAATACTTTCAAACGTGATCGGAAGCTCTCGTGTATATACAGTATGCAATCCTGGAACAAATACTCACAGCCTTTAGGATTTTGCAGTTGTTACCACCCACAGACCAAGATGTCAAAGTCCAACTTTAGGGTATCCAAAAAGTCTGTCGGAGTCCTGTAAGAAAAGTGTACCACAGCTGAAGTCTTGTGACTGGAATATATCTGCTCATGTCTTTTTGTTTTCTTTCCCCCCTCAAAACAAACAGCAGCCCAAAAATAAATATTAATCACCTTCCCAATGCAATGCAATGTGTAGGGTAGAAACCAAGCTGTGTATGGGGGGAAAAAAAAAAAAAAAAAGTAAACACAGGAGTGAAGCAGATTTTGTCGTTCTCGTTTGTGATTTAGGTATTTGCTGCTAATCTGCCTTGAAAATCCATTGTGGCATGAAAGCCTGTTTGATGAACAATGATGTGACACGATCATGATGACGATGATGTTTCTTAGACCACTGTTGCACTGAGGAGAGAAATATACCTGACATATTTATGTTTATTGGATGGACATTTGTTCAATTGGTAGCCCAGTTTTCTCACTGTGTCAATGGAAAAAAATAATTGTATTGTTAAAATATTCTGGCTCTGATGATTTCTAAAGTTACTATCCCATCCAAAGTCACTCCCCAATGGCCCTAAATGAGTAATATATCCAAGACATGCATGTAATGAAAAGAGATCTTCAACATGATTATCATTGACCTCTCAGTGATCTCTCACAGTCACATACGGTTTACAGTTGCTTGTGAAATAGTCACTTTTCTGCCCTCTCATTGTCACGTCTGTCAGCTTATCTCTTAAGGTCGATTCAGCAGTATGACATCGCTACTAGAGCCAAGGAGAGCAAGAACAAAGAGACTGCACCTGCGCTTGCTGATATAAGTACATTATTGGCTAGCTCATGTTGTTTTGTTTGGATCTACCTTCAGTGTTACATGACTATTTCCGTACCTCTCCTTTAACCCTCAGTGTAAGGGGCTGCAGAGCTGAACCGCTTGGTGTGATAGACATTGATAGCAACCACTGTTGTAGATAACATTGTTCATGTTTAGAACACGTTCAGACATGACAAAACTGACTGTACAGTTTTCTTTATGCATTTTGTGTGTTCTGGTTTATGAGGGAATTGTTTTGTAAGAAAAAATCGAATTAAATATATTGTAAAAATCAGTGGTTTTGCAGTGTCTTAATAAGTCATTGATGTAAATCAAAGATTGCTTTCAGTGTAGGTCAGTCTGCAGATTAAGTTCCAATGTAAAAACAAATTCTCAACCCAAAATATATTTCATGCATGTCCATATATGACAAACAAGAATTTTGCAATTCCAAGATGTCGCCTTCAGTGCTGACATTTTTCACCATTTTCTGACGATTTATAGGCATTTTCACAGAACTCTGAAAATGATGTAATTTGGTACTAATAACAGGGAAAGAACTGCTCTATTTAAACCCACGTGATAATTCATTCATTACTCATTTATAATTGGATACAATAAATGAATACTGTCTAAAACTACTAAAAAAAATCTAATTACTTAATGACACGCCTGATTGTTCAAACAAGCCACCTGTAACGGCACCCACCTGTCAATCAAACAGCCTCACTGTTAATTATGCATAACTTTAAGTCTTAATGTCATTTGAACGGGTGAGTTATATAAAAATGTTACTTTAGTACAGTTGTCATGAATGTGGAAATCAGTTATTGTGTTTTAACATGGAGGTTTATTGTGATTGACTTGTTCTGTAGCCAGCTTCAAGTGGCCATTTGTGGAACTGCATTTTTTGGCACTTCTCCATTGTCTCCACTTCACAGCCAGTTTCCCTTTTTTGTGGTTCGCTTTAGAAAAAGGCGTCAGCTAAATGACTAAATACAGGAAATTGGAAGTGATCATGGGTCCAACAGTCTATGAATAATGCAAAACTACAGCTAAAATACCATCAGCAGACAGCCCCTCTCATACTGGTATCAGAAATTAGGAAACTGTACCAGTACTATGCTATACTCAGTAAAGCCCTCAGCAAAGAAATAATCACAAAATCTGACCTGAATGTAAGAACAGGCAAACAGCAACCACTGTACATGTAGCTTTCTGCCTGTACTGTAAAAATCATAAAACTAGAAGCTTAAACTACAATTATTCACATTCTGATTTAGAGAAAAACAGACTTGACTTGGACATGTTCATTCACACAGTCAAACAGAAATGACTTTAGATGTAGTGTTCATTTTGAGGAAAAAGATGCTCTGAGCTTAGTTTGGACAGCCTAGCTAACAAATTGAGCTAACAATAGCTAGCAGAAGTTATTGTTTTACTTTACTGTCCATCAGGAAACTCTGTAAATCAGAGACAGTTGATGCACATCTTTAGCCCAAGGACATCAGAGAGAAAACCAGAAAACATTTCCTCCATAGTCGGTGCCTACCTGAGCACACAGTTATAGTGCAGAAGCAGATGTACAATAGTCAAGATTCATCAGTGTAGCATCAAAATGACTTTAAATCTGTTGTTATATGGTAGAAAAGTTACATGATGCCTTCAAAAAAAGACCTTTAAATGCACACACCTACAACTTGTCAGTCCACTTTGAGTGTTATAGCTGACAAGGTCAAACGTCGACAATTTTAGCATCAAAATTACTGGATACCTGCTCAGAGTCCCCGTCTGTGATATGACATTCATCGCCCGTCCCTGCCCATGTAGCGGCAACCATCATTTATGGTCTCAGTCTACTGATGAGCTGGCGTCAAGCTGGCCTTCACTCCTGTATAAGTTAATGTAATCTATTGTCTCTCTGTACACAAAACGCTTCCAACAATCCATGACCATTACTTACAACACTGCTCTACTGAGGGTCGCTGTCAATACTCTCTCCATCAGTGTCAGAGTGACAGAAAGGGGTGAAAGAGAGAATAAAAGACTTCCTGGAGCCGAACATCTGTGAGATAGAACAATCTGATTACACAGACAATTAACGTCCTTTTCACGTCTGCTTCAATTTCCTATGAAGCACAACAGAATGGAGAAAGAGGAAGATACCAGCCTTCATCCAGTCTGCAAAGCTTAGTGAAATGTCTGTGGAAAAGTGAGACCACAGCATGATCACACTTCAAGTCATATCCAAGCTGAAGTATTCACAAACTGATAGCAACATGAGCTGACAACAGTGCTGAAAAGATGTCACTGTTACTGTTTCTGTACTTGCACTGTTGCAATTACAAAAACAAAAATGAAATTGTGTGTTTAAAACTATGTTTTGTTTTACTCTAAGCTGCATAGTGTCTAGTGTTGGCCAGATCACAATCCATACATCCATTTTCCAAACCCACTCATCCTAGTCAGTCACAGAGTCACGCGTGCGAAGCAAGTACAACCTCGACAAGTCACCAGTTCATCACAGAGCCAACACACACAGAAAGACCCCAGCAGACTGTGGGGTTTGAACCAAGAACCTTCTTGCTGTGACCCTGATCACATTTTTTGCCAGAGTACATGCAAATCAGGGTCAGCCCTCCTCCTCCACTCCCACAGGGTGGTTGGTAATGAAGCTGAAGCTGTTTGAAAAAGGCCAAAAACATAACAAGACAAAAGACTTATCATCTTCACAGACTGATTCA
This sequence comes from Protonibea diacanthus, assembly GCA_028641955.1. Lineage (NCBI taxonomy): Eukaryota > Metazoa > Chordata > Actinopteri > Sciaenidae > Protonibea > Protonibea diacanthus. Next base: position 17,246,604 of record CM053990.1, read on the forward strand.
TGCAACTCCAGATCATTCAGTAGTCAAACTGATCACAGATCAGATTAGAGCTGCAACAGCTTAGTGATCATTTTATGGTAGATTACGTACAGTAAGTGTCTTTCACCCTGTTAGATGTTGTTGCAGCTGGTAGAAGTAATGCATTACTAGTGTTAGTTTTTGTGTCTGCCTGCTCTGTGACAGCACATGGAAACTAGCAAGTAGCTAAATCTGGTACAATACATTTATGTGTATAAGATTAATGTTTTTATGTACATGGTCCCCAATGAATACATCTAATAAACTAGGAAGCTCTCAAACCACATCTCATGTGCATTGAACAATGTGTGTCGAATGTTCCTTATGCAATACACTTTTTTTATATATCTGATTCAGACACATTAAATTGAAAGAAAAAACAAAGCCAATTCCTTTTTAAAAAAACAAACAAACAGTACAGCTATGCAGGAAAGAAAAATCACTCAATTCACGTCCAAAAGTTATCACGATCCAGTCAGTTCTCCCTGCAAACTCTTCAGCAATCTGACCCCTGGAAAACACTATCCGTCTCTGGCAGTGACAGCCGTTTAAGTCCTACTGTTCATCTAAAGTGATAATGTGATGTGAGCAAAACACTTGGCTCCATCACTTTCCACTATATGCACAGCAGATCAGGATCTCCTTCACAACACAATCTTACAGCTTTCATAAGATGGTAAAGCAAGATATTTTTAGATTTACAGCAGAAACCAGGTGGAAACCCATGAAAAAAAAAAGATCACAGGTATCAAGGTAATGATGTATACTTCTGGTAATTAATGACAACTTAAATCTACAATACAAAGCTCAGGACTTTTTTTTCCAGGTTTTGAAACACTGGAAATTAATTTAAAGTGATGGGTTCTCTTTGGCACTATAGTGGAAGGTTGAACTTCTAGACCTCATAGCTTCCCAAAGACTAAACCATGAAAGACATACAAGATGATCTGCTACTACTGATAAAATGTTACCTGGTCATGAAATGAGAAAGAAATGTGTCAAAAGCTTTTTAAGAAAATAAAAAGTTGTTAAACTGCTGACGGAAACTGCGCTAAAGCATCGTGATTTGAAAGACACCTCCTAGCCAATCAGAAGCAAATATCTATTTTTCAAAACCTCACTAGTGGCACATAGTTCATTTATAGGTTAGAAAGACAATATTTATATCCAGAATCATATTTGAAACACAAGAGCCTTGATAATCACCACGAGGAATAAGAAGATGGAGTGCTGTGCTGATTGACTTACCTGGAAAACCATGTTGGAATGTGAAAAAGCTTCAGCTCATCAGGTTTCATCGTTTCATACGAGCCTCGGGAAGAATCACCTTTTCTTTTGCAGTGCTCTAACAGGGGAAAACAATAGTTTAATGATTATAATTTTATTCATGTACAACACAAAAGGCTGTAATTTGCACTAAATCAGCCTCAAAATAGGACTTCCTTCTTCAGCATTAAAAAAAAAAAAAAAAAAGATAATTATGGTGCTAGAAAATTATTAATTATTACTGCTACACAAAGAGTTTAGAGTTAATATTAGCAAAAACAAACAACAAGTAGAACCATTCCGAATGCCACAAATCACTGTAACCCAGTGAAAGAATCGCTTTGTGGTAACAACCCTGTCGACCACACACTGATGTGATAACTGTACCGCAGTTAGACATTTAACCAAAGTGAATTAAAATTAAGAGAGGAAGCTGTGTGGGAGAGTGTGAATCCACACTGTGCCCTCACCAGCATGTGAAGGCCAGTGGAGCTTAAACTGCCTCAGCGTGCTCATTTGGGTGAATCTCAATTTGACTAACAAGGTTGCTAACCTCGAACACCAAAGCCACTGTAAAGCAGACCTGGGTCAAATATTACTCGCAAATGTTTTTTTTTTTGTTTTTTTTATGATTATTCTGGTGGAACAAATGTGTCAAGTTTGATTTTTATTTCTGACTGTAAGAAAGGTATACATACAGGCAACTAGCATGTGGTCTTAGGGGAAATCAGACAGAGATCAAGTTGACATTTATACTGAAGTACTGCTGTGTGTCTGTTGCCTTATGCCTCTAATGAACAAGATCCATGTGAAAGCATGAACGAAGCTCAACCAGACAAACACCTGTGATGTGTTCACCATTGGGGCTAGTTTGACCTCTGCCTGACCTTACCTCTGAAAGGTATATAAACAACCGTGGTAACATTTCATAATACACCCCATGATTGACAGTGTAAATGAACTGTATGAATATGATACGAATAAACTACTCACACGTTCCTATTGGTAGTGATGGTACTTTAAGTACCAAAAGGAAAAACACTTTTCATGCAGACCGGCCAATTTCAGAATGAAAGATATTATTAGAGCATAATTATTAATGTGTATATCACCCATAATACAGCTGGTGAAAAGTGTGTTTTAAATTGCGTATTTCATATACTGCTGGTTAGCTGGGACCTGGGATAAATATATTTCTTATCTTATAATAATACATCATCATTTATTTGATGTGTGTGTCTGTGTGTATGGGCGGGTTGACATTTGAATCATCCGCATCTTTTAATTACATATTTTAAGAATAAGGTGTGCTGAAAGAAATCTTGACCTTTGAATTGTTTCTCCTTTTGTCAAAAGTTCTGCTTCCCAGTACTGTACCCTGAGTTAGTATTTATACAAATACTCTACATTATTAATTGTAGAAATACGTAGAATTTATTTCTATTTTAAATTCTTTTACCAGTAGGAGCCATTAAGCATATTTAAGTCCCTGATACAACCATATGTATATACATACTCAACCAAATGAATGAGTGTAAATTGCAGGCTGTATTATAGAGTGCTACCATAACTGTCATTAAGTACTAAATAAACACAAACTCTCAGAGGGATTAAGCGTTGTGGATTAAGTGATAATTAAATTAAATGTGATAACAGCAAGAACTGGACTGTCACATAAAAAGATTACATTTCAGTGAAGTTTAGGCAAGTAAACATGTTTGGTTTAAGCAGGATTAATGTTAGGATTAGTGTTTGGTAACTAACATGGAAAGAGGCTGAATAAGGAAGATGCTTATTTTACCCAGAGCAGAAATTGTCTTGGTATTAGCTGAAAATCAAACCACTCAGACATCCATTCAGTGCTGATCACCATCAGACTACTGCTTGTTGGGTCATAGTGGGAGAACAGCTCTCTTCCTGCACAGTGTGTTTTTAATTTTATCAAGACCATGTGTGCTTTTTAAAGGTTGTGATACTTAGCCCTCTAGACTCCAGTGGAATTTTTGAATGTTGCTGCAGTTTACTAAAAATCATCTCTCAAATTAACATTTTTTTCCCTACTGAGTCAACAAACCGCAGGTCTCAAAAACAGGAAAAAAAATGACAATCACTGGTCATTCTTTTTCATGCCAAATATGTGGCATTTGTAGCTTTTTAAACTGAGTTTGAGTCAACATAACTTTCTAAATGAATTGCAGTAAAACGTGTGCGTAGTCATTTCCTTTATAAAAGCAAACAGCAGTACAGATATGAGAAAAAAATAAATACATTTACAATTTGCTTTTAGTCTTCCCTGCTGACACTTTGGTGAACTGCCCCCCAGAAAACTGCCTCCATCTTGGCAGTCAGAGTTGGTCTAGTCCTGCTGTTTATGTACAGTGATTATGTGATGAAATTTTGGGCAACCTACGGTACTTTGTTATAACAAACAACAGTGGTAGTAGATAGTGTCTTTGGCAACTTATGAGAACAGATCTTCATATTTTTGGTGGAAAAGTCAACAGACCTGGTCAGTCCTACCAGCTCACTCTTTGGTGAACTGCTGTCTGTCTATCCGTCACTGGCAGTGAGAGCCAGGTATATCTCGCCGTTTACTGATGGTGTTGTGATAATGCACAACAAGCACGATGTCTTTATCGCCTTCCATGTGCGAGGGTTCAGGATCTCCCTCAAAACACAATCTTTCAGCTTCTATAGGATTATAAACCCAGGGACACTTTGCTGGCTGGGCTAGTTTTAGAGTCCACTTCCGGTTATTGATGACACCTCAAACTCAATACAAAAGCTCAGACATCATTTTCCATGTTTTGATACACTGGAAATTATTTTAAAATGAGAAGCGAGGCTTTGAGCTAAATGCTTAGAACTGCATGCTCTAATGACAATGGCAACATGCCGGTTTTAATGAGATTTTTTATTATGAAGGACATGTTTTAATTTTGACATAAATGTCAATGCAACTTTTGAATCAGTTCATCTAGTATATGTTGAGATATTTCACTGGATAAGTGAAAACTTTGACCTTGTTGGTTGCACAGCAGGAAAAAAAAAATCAGAAAAGTGATTAGACTTCTATCTTCTAGGCACTATCTGTATCGGTACCAATTTTCACTGTAATCCATCCGATAGAGGTTGAGATAATCGTAGTGAACACAGCACCAGAACAACCTGTCCAGTATCATTCATTCCATCCAAAAAGAAACTCTGATACAGTAAGCCATGGGCTGAAGCTGTTTTACAGACTAGCATGTGGACACATGCAAACATTCAGAAAGGGAATCGAGAGGGATGTTTTCATCATTAGGACTGCTTCTCACGGTGCAAAGTTAAAGAAATCCAGACGTGTCCTGTCAGGAATCTGTCATCAATGCATCATTCATTGCAACTGAAAAAAATAAATAAACAGAGAATGAATATAAAATTCACACAGATGCAACAAGACATGTCAGCATCAGAAGGCAGTGACAGCCTGTATGGAGTGTCACATATCCAGGTACAGTATCTTTTATTCAAAGTTTGTCGTGAGTATGTTACATCTCTGAGCCACAAAAGTGACCAAACAACAGTAATGCATATCAAATTGTTCTAAAGCTTGAATGTTGGTATTTTCACAATAAAAACAGACCACAGCCAATCAGATCAGCAAACAATAATGAATGGCATTTTTCACCTGGCAACAACTGAACATAATCAAATCTGATTTGCATTAGATGTAAATACATTTGATGCAACCATTTGACAAGCAAATTGTTCATTTCATTCATGATGTGCTATGAAGAAGCCCTTGAGACTTTTGTTGCCCCTGGTGCCTCATCCTCTGCAGTGGCTGCAAAATGCTCAAAAAACACACAGAGCCAGTGTTTAGTCGTTCGATAAATTCGATATATTCGTTATACGTTAATGGGATCACCATGGCTATTACAGTTCTTCCTGAGAGAGGCGTAAATGTTTTATTGAAATCCATCCCATGTTGAGACATCTCACTCAAAAGCCACGTTTCCATCAAACAGAAATCCAGATCTAAATGTACCTAAACCCTAGATCTGTTTTGTGTTTCCACCACAGACAGTACCTCTTGTATGGGAGGTTGTTAGCAAGGCTTTGGTGCCAAATCCTCTTCACCTTTCCAGCAATTAGGAAACAACCGACAGGTCTTTTCTTGGTCTTGAGAAGCTGCAGTGTCATGCCCGACATGCCCGTAACCCATATTGCACATTTATTGCCAAATTTCCAACTTACTGTTAACCTTTTCCTTTGCTCCACCAGCATTCACAGTCACTTTTCTTGCCACTCTCGGTCTCATTTGCGCTTACTCCCTACACACACGCGACATGTGGTGGTTTATTAGTCTATAACAGGACACAAGCTAGACAAAATACCACTGAAAAAAAAAAGAAGTGGGGAAAATCCTACATCAGAGAATGAGACGACTCTATGGTCTGCAGTGTATGCTATAGGTACCTCAGTACCAGGTGGATTCACGGACTAAACTCTGATAATCTACCTGTGTGTGTGTTCTCACTTTGTTTATTTCATGTACCCAGCTTCTAAATCTGAGTCTGCATGGTGTCACTAGATAAAAAGACGGAGATCACCAAAGTCAGTCAGATTTATCTTCTGGGGACCATAAATGTAACCAATCCAATATCTGTTGAGATATTTCAATCGGGAACAAAGAGCCTTAAAACAGCTAAAAGAAACGTTTTATTTTACCCACCCAACTCAAGATCAAGCGCATCTCTCGTTTTAATGCTACCATACAGGAATTTCCAAACAATCAGGAATATATGATCAAAGAATAAGCATGTGAGATCAACCATTCCAACACTTTCAAGCAGTTTTTGACATTCAATACAGACACATTTGAATTAATGCTTAATGGGTACAGAGTTTGATACCCTTTTCTATGGTTAATTGTCTGAAATGACATTACAAAAACCAAAACAAACTAACAAAACACATGGTGGTTGATATGTCTCATGCAGGACCAAAGCAAAACTGGTTTTACCTCTGATACAGACAGAATGAGAATTTCTCTTTTCTGTTACTGTAGCAGAAAAATTATTTCCATCACATCAGAATAGTAAAGCCAGTTTCTTTTGGTTATAGATGTGACATGTGGCCAGATCATTAATAAGAAACACGGCGTGATGCCTTCATCACAGGGGCTGGTGCTCACGTAGAAAGTAAAAGAAAACAGTGCATCTTCTGACAGGAACCTGTCAAGAATATGTCAGCCCTTAGAGCCCAAGTAAAAAATAACAACAGCCATAAATATCAAATGTCATGGTGAAATCTACAGTACAGCCGGTGTGTGTTTATGGCTGATGTGACACCGCGAGACTAAATTGCTATCATTACAGCAAACATGCAAGTTTTGACGACCGGTATTAGTGTTGGACGTGATGATGGTTATGATGAAGAGAGTGTCAGAAGGTGTGGATTGGTCACTAATATACACATATACATCATTCACAGGAGTAAAATAACCTCACACCAAGGTAGAAATCTGTATCTGTAAGAAAAATTGAAATATAAATTCACATCACTTTTTTATGTAAGGATATGTACTCTAAAATAATGCTGCTGCTATTGTGCATAATTTAGATATGTATAAATTACATTTTGTCAATGTGCATGGTACAGTGGCCCATCGTGTTCTTGAGTTTGTATCTTACACAAAAAGGAAAATACAAAAAGTGTAAGCTAGCAAGTTAGGCTACCAAGCTAGCTAATATTAGCACTGATTCCCACTACATGTTTCTTTTGGTTCACATTATTCCAACAACAGCTGAGACATCAGCAGCACTCACATACAGAGTGCTGCATAATATAAATGAAGGTGGCTAGTTAGTGTTAGTTGTCTCTCTTTCATGGACCCAGCTGTGGTGACAGCAAAAGTCCAGTAACCTCGTTGCTTCATGTTTTTACATCGAGACATAAAGCAACATGGAATCCAGCCAGAGGCACAATGTAATATACAGTACTGTATTCACAGATGGGATGAACAGCAAAAAGTAACGGTGAATAATGTTGGCCTACCAGCTGCTTTAATGCCTACATATCTGTAGAACCTTTTACTGCCAACCTGCACAGATTTTTGGACCGAACACATTACATCATTAGTCAGACATTTTCCTCTATGTGGTTATTGCAAGTACACAAAGAAGACAAAGCTGCTGGGAAAAAAGCATTCCAAAGGCAGTTTAATAATTTATTATGTTCCATCTTTATTTAAGACGAGCAGCTTTTTATGTTTATCTCTCAGTTGGACACCAACCAAACATGCCAACTCTTCCCTGAAGTTTTTCTGATCTCCTGAGAGTTGGACAAAGATAATTGATAAGTTGCCTTGTTCCGTTGTGTGCATCGCCATGAAATACAACACTTAAGTTCGGTTAGGAATCACTCAGCAGCCGCTGCAGCCAGCAGGGACCATCCTCCTCATGCACTAGGCCCTCAAGCCTCCTCAGGGGAATATAGAAGAAATTTGCACCAGTGAACCTGTGCCAGTACTGAGACTGCAATCGCTCTTCCCTACACGATGACACCAGTTTTTATAGACCGGTGGAAAACAGCGTTATGTTTATCTTAAAGCCTGTCTAAGGAGGCAAGTAATAGCTGTTAAATCACAGGAAAACAGCAAGCTTTTATTTCCTTTTAGCAGTAGAGGCAGGAGGGTTGTTTGTCAAATCCAGCACCTTGATTCTGTTTCACAATGGCACAGACGATTAAACTGCATATTTCAGTACTTAGAGCTGATGTGGGGTTATGATGAAAACATTGCTTTTTCAGAATTTAACTAATGTTCCTGTCAAGATCAGTTTACAATAATTGCAAACTAAATTGCATCCATTATCCCTCACAGCCTTACACGTACAACAAATATTTACTTTCCATTATAGCAACAGCTAGTGGGACAATATCTAAGTGACACAATATAAATAAAGTGTAAGCAAGCCGTTACTCCAAGTGTGAGTATGCAACAATAATTAACACATCTGTTGGCCATATACCTGCACACATTATAATACTTACATAATCATGCATACTTACATCATTCTTTGAGATGCATTATGGTATCCTGTAACTACACAGTATTTTAGCATCAGGTTCACAACCATGGAGAATTGCGCTCCCTATTTTAATTGAAACATTATGAGGTTTTATTATGAACCTCATGGTGCTTTCTGTAGCCATAATGGGTAAAAAGATGGAGGCAAGTGGTGGAAATAATGAATCATTTGCTGATTCAAATAGTTTTGCTCAATTTAGTCACTGACTATGTAGTCTGTTCAAATACCTTTTACTGATACGCATTGTTCTGTGCTGATTCTGAATGTCTTCAGTCGAGTACATGTTCATACTAATGAGGTTAGTATTCATTTTAAGCTAGTATTAGTATTATTAGTAGCTATGAATATGATTATTTCTGTGGCTCACAGCTCAGCAGACAGCGGTGCTTTCTGTCGCTCCACTGCTAAAAAGTGTGTGATTCAGTCAGTGATGATAATGACTGATTCTGTGTTTGAGGTTCATTCGTACACATCTACTAATGTAGACAGAAAGCCATGCAGGAGAAGCTCTATATTTTCCTCCTTTTATTATGCACATCTGAATGGAGAAATTTTGAGCAACTGTTGTACTTGATCATGTAAAGTATTTTGATTATATAATATCACTGTTTGATTTCAAATGAATTTTCAAGGTTTATAGCAACTCTTTTCAGGCATCATGTATATGTAACGATGTCTTGTGAAGGCATATGTAATCTATGGCTACATAGAAAGTGTCACCAAAATAGACCAATGCACTTTATCTATGTCAACTGTGAATCATCAAGTGTCTTTGATTTGATTTTTTTCTGAGAAAAAAAAAAAATCCCATGTTTTCTGCAGACGATCCAAAGCATCTCTTTCAGTTTGTGGTAAAACTCAAAAATAGAAACATGCTTTGCTGTGGCACTACCCCAAACCTATTTGGAACTACTGAGGCTTCTAGCTTATCCCACTTCAATAGGCAACGATCCAAAAAGACAGCTTCTTTGTATACAGCAGTCTACTGTGTTCTTCGTAGGCGGGAAAGAAAAGACACGATGGGTTTAATGTATACATACTGAGCTACTTAAAATACTGGTACATTCACAAGACGCATCTTAAAACCCAGAATAGACTAATCTAGTCCGCCAAAGAAGGAATTCACTGTGGTGAATCTGGAGCAAAAGCCATCTTTTAATACAGTTCTTAAGTTACATGAATTATTCTTCAGTCAAATCCGAGAGTTTGGGTGCTGTGTTTCAAAACAGCAGTGTATTAAAGAAAAATAGTCAAATGTTCTCCTGTAACGCTTTCTTGCTACCAAAACAACAAGCAATTTCACATCCTATCAATTGTTGCTTATCAGTTATTGAAGTAACAACAGTGAGCAATATTTCTTTCTCATTGCACTTAATAATGTGTGTGTCTCAACAACTATATGATAGATTGCCATGAAATTGGTACATGGTACCCCATGCATGCCAGAGTATTTTCACATTTAACTTATTATTAATAGCTATTACTTAGATATTTTGACCAAAGTGTTAGTTTTAGTTGGAACAGTAGAGAGTCTAACCAAGACAGTTTTGGTGAATTGTGTTTTGTTTCTGTTTGTTTTTTGATTAAAGCTTGGGTTACAATAAGTTGACAAGTGAACAATCGACTTAGTCTTATTTTGGTAAAATAGAGAAATTTGAATTTAGAAGGCTGTGTTTAATAAGAAAAATATGAGAGGATATCTAGTGATTTCTCAGCCTTTCCGTGAGTCATCATCAGGTCTAATTTCAGTTGGTCAAAACTGATGCAGTCCCATCAACCTCAGCTGTAAATTGTTTTGAGTGCTAAGCTAAAATAAACTAAGATGGTAAAGCTGTTAGGTACTGGACCTACTAAACGTTAGCACTGTAACTGTGAGCAGGTTAGCATTTAGCTCAAACTATAGCTGTAGACTGTCATTTCTGTGGATTTCTCTGTTCTTTGAGTTGCAGTGGGATGTGCACGTTGGGAAATTATTCGTAGAGCAGAAAATCATACAGTTTAATATGCTACGTTATGGTGTTTTTTTTTTACTGACACATCCAACACTTCTTAGTTCGTAGCAGAGAAACTTTTGGCTCATATGATTTCATAGCTCCTAGCGAGTGCCATACATCATTATCATAACCAAACACAACCCGCCTACCTCACATAACCAAGCAAAACTTTTGTCAATGAGGAAGAATTTCATCCTTGCTTGTCAATATGTCTGTAAAGTCTAATAAATTTAAATGATTTAATTAAAATGATTCTGATTACTTTTCTCCAGAACTGTGACTGAAACAATGAATCACACTGGAGGAAAAGTGGTTGTCTATAAATACACCAAAAAAAGAGGGATTGGCATTTTACAGTCTGCTGTATTGACAGCTCAACTACATATGGCTAAACTGTGGATAAACTGTACCCCCCCTCTGGCTCCCTCCCTCTGCTTCTGTTTACTTTTTCTAATCAACTTTGAGCTTGTTTTCTTTCACATCCCAATAAATGACATGTTAATTCTGCCGCGGCGACCGGGTGGAAATGAGTATTGAAAGGAATTAGCAAATGACATTTTAACAAGGATGTATGCGGTGATATAACGGAGCCTAATGAAAGTAATGTTTTCGCTGATATGCTGACAGAATGGCATTCTCCCAGCTGTACCCCTGTCTTAGCCTCATGGGACAAAGGAAATGAGAAAACAGAGGACAAGATACAAAGACATGGAGTGATGGGAGAAAGTTGCATAAAAATAGCCTTTGTCCAGTAAGGACAGGTAATGATTTAGGCAATTAAATTTACGTAAAGTAAGTTAGTAGGTAAAGCTACAGAGAGGTTGTGCTATTGGTTAAAAGACACTGACATTGACAGTTGGAAGGTACAGCCAGATGCTTTGTACACCCAAATATTCACACCAACATCCTCCACAAGGCTTTCTGCAGCTGTAAAACTTTGTTTGAATATAAAAAGCAAAACAGGTGGTGGTGAAAGCTCGGTGATGCAGGGACCATCTGTGGGTTGTGCAGCAGCTACCATTAGTCATTTCTAGTTTTCGTTGGAAAATGGGGAAAGCTCTAGTGGTCAAAAAAGTTAAATACAAACTGTCGATGAATTGATTTCTGCCTGATTTTACTTGTTATAAACATAAACACATTCAATTTTAAGCTGTTTGAATGAACAATGCTGTTTTTAGCCATGCTAGCAGCATTATGCACCAAAACACTGAGGCAAAAACTCCTTGTATGTAAAACCTGATCCTGATGGCAATGTCCATTTATACATTGGTCAGTACTGAATAGATTGCCATGAAATTTTGTACAGATATTCATGGTCTCTAGAGGATGACCCCTAATGACTTTAGTAACCGCCACATAATTTCTATATGCCTGCAAATAGTCTTTAGAATCAGTTGTTTGTTGTATATTAGACATGTACCACATTATGACTACCAGTCTATAATTTAGAGACTTTGTATTACATTAGTAATCTGACCTATAAATACACGTATCAGCATTTTTTTTTTCTATTATGGTTGTGGTATAGAGTATTTAATCCTTGCACACAGCCAGCTCTCTATTGGACCTCTGTGATGGAACTAGATATGGCTTCTTGGTGATACAAAAGCCTCTAATGAAGGAACTGAAGTGGTGATACAATTTGAGATAAAAATAGATCCGTGGTAGATGTGGAAGACACAAAAGGCAGATAGATAAAGAACAAGAAATATACACAGGGATGTAACACAGAGTGTAACAATACAAAATAAGAGGGAAGAGGAAATAGGAGTTATACATTTTATGTTTTTATATATCCCATTTTACAACTAATCAATGACAAATTCCTCGCTTGCACGAGATGGCAAACAGTCACCTGGCACCAGTTGAGGGTTAAAGAAATTGCAAAATGCATTTTCAAATCTAATCCCAGAGGGAAAAGGCACAACAGCAAAATAGTGGACAGCTGAGGAGAGGGGAGGTATGGGAGAGCAATGTCCTCAAATGGATTTTGTGAAAAGAATTGCATTTTGGACCTGCTGGGGTGTAGCACTTAGATATCCCCCAAAGACTTCACTTGAGCAGGGTGATGCAGGTAAGCTCAGAAGGTCTGCACAAAAATTGAAAACCTTGACCTACTCAAGCTTTTACTACGAATAGAGAATGTGAGTTGTGTGTGTGTGGGCACGCGCATGTGTGTGTGTCTGCTGTCAAGAAAGAAAATTTGTGCCAAACGTTGTATTGACACAAATCTAAAAGTAATTTAAGGAGCATCATTATCATTATTTACATGTGGCATTTGGGAAATCAGTCCCAAAAATTAGGGCTGTAATGAAGTTGCACAGAGGCCCATTTTTTCGTAAACTATATGAAAAGAGTAGTACTGAATCAGCTTAAGTATTTTTCAGCACCAGGCTAAAAGGGACATGCTGCAAGTTCAAGTAAGTATTAAATAAAATTTCTACCTAAAGCAGAAATGTAAAATAAAGCATCAAATACCCTGGGACATTCCTACACTTCTTTTCATCTTTTTAACATATGAGGAGTTCTTTGAAGAGTTATACTGAAAAACAACACATAGATAATTGATGGTGATGTTGTCTCTAGACAGGAACTCTCCACATCAGCTGGAACAACCATGTCTAAAAAGTGAGGATAAAGTGGTACTTAAGTACCTCTGAATTTGTCAGAAGCTCTCCAACAAAAGCACTCAAAGCTGCCAGAAAGAAAAATCTTCTTCCATCTCCCTGGCACCATTTGACTACGTGGTTAATATCTGTGCAGCAGCCAAGGAAAGCTGTGGCGCATCTCCCTGTCAAAATCATCTCATCCACATGTTTCTGTTCAGACAACTCAGCATAAGCAGGTGTAATCTTCAAAGTGAATCCTGCTGCAATTACACCCATGCGTCTTTTTACACGCCGGCTTGGAAAAGAAAGTGAAAAAGTATGACTTTCAGGGGAGGATGAATCGTTCTGTGAGGCTTAAAGAGTATATTCTCAGCAGCTGAGCAGACTAATTACACTTGATTCGTAGCTCTTTACTGTGAAGGTGTGACAGCTAGATATCTGTTTCAAAGCATCACAAGGGGCAGATGGTTTATTGGGTTATTCAATTAAAATAATCTAAAGTAGGACAAACAGACATGGCAGATGCACGGAAAAAGAATTATTTCAGTCTCAGTCCTTCTACTGCTAATTAAGTCATGACATGACTTGATAGGATGTATTTTCACATGTCCTCACCAACCTGCAAGCAGCTCTGACAGGTATTTAAAGACTAAAGAAAGTTGAAAATCGTATTATCACCTTGTATAGAAACACACATCTGGCATTTTCAAGGAGTTACCACAGATTGTATTTGTCAAAATGCAAAGTCTAATAACATGCAGCTTAACAGTTTGTTGACAAGAGGAACTAATTGACAGGGGCAGAAAGTTCTTCCTGTGCTATGTTGCTGCGTATGTTTTAGTAGCAATGGAAGATGGGAGGGTATTTCATGTTTGCACAGTGATGACAGAAACAAATTGGAAGTACAACAGTTATAATATTGACAGTCTAATTTTCTCTCTTCGCACAGGGTTATATTTTTCCAGCGCACACGAGCTATCACTCCCAGCTGATGTTAATTCATTAAACTCTTATCTTGCCTATTCAGTGCCACTGACAATCAATTAGTCGTGAGTCTATTTACTTGACAGGTGTGTTGAAGAGGGAAACTGCGTTGCCACATTAGCGTGTTCTTCAACAGTTAGTTATTCACAGGTAGACAGTCGGGTTTTGTATGCAAGTTTGCTTTTCACTGCAGGTTTCACTTCAGCTGAGGGACAGCTCATCATATCTGTGGGGAATGACTTTATTAAATACTGTCATGATTCATTTAGAGGTTTCTGATAAAAGTGTTGAGAAACTGAAAGTGAGAAAGTGCTAGACACAAGCAAGTAATGACACCTGATTGTGTTTTTTTAACTATAGTATTAGTATTAGTATTAGTATATTTGGTTTTACATGTAGTCGATATTTAGTTATTTCTAACCTATTGTGTAATTTTTGTTATGTTTTTGTTTTATTGTACTGTATTTTTGGTTGTTTTTTCCAGTTGCTACACATCACATCGCTTGTTCGTTAAATTCCATAAAACCCTGAGGATCTGTGTGTGGAAGAGAGAAAACGGGGAGGTAAAGTGAGGCTGAGCCCACCGAGAATGCCATGGGCCTTATAGGGGAGAGCCACACCCATGGAGCATGACAATGATAACAGCAATCATGGTCAAAACAGAGTGGGACACTGAGAGAAGGGCGTCCACCCCAAGGAGGAGGTTGCAGTGAAAGACAGAGCCACTGACCAGCCCAGTTAAGAGATGGGAGAAAGGTGAGGAATGTGTGCTGACAAGATAAATAGTGAGCCAAGAGTATCAGTGTGCCAGGACAGTGCGGTGTAAGGACAGATTGAATCTGTCAGTAGCCGAGGTGATCAGGGCAGGGAAGAGCCTGAGGCAATGGCGCTTTAAGAGCTTAGTCAAGAAATAACATTGACTGTGTGAAGTATTAACACTGAACAGTGATAGTGATAGCTGGTTTTGTGTCCCTCCCAAGTTTCCTTCTTTATTAAACATTCCAGAGGAGGAGCACAAAAAAAATTAATAAATAAATAACCACATCTGAGAAACATGGGCAACTACCTAGTTATACCTGGCATTTTCCCCTTGGGGAAGGACTGGAACGTTCAACGTACTCAGACGATGAAACCTACTGACTTTAGTGATCCCCTGACTTCTCTTCTTGTGCCACTTTGATTTCCACATTTGTGAATGAAATATCTCAACAGATATTAGATGAATTGCCACAAAATTTGACACAAACAATGTAGAATCTGGACAACTGGATGAACATACCGGCTCTCTTCAACTGGTATGTCCCTCACTGGTTGGGTCTTTTGTGCAGTTTCACACACCAGTGCAAACAGGTTGGTCATTCCAAAACCATTTTATTCACTATTTAAATCATATTCAATTTATTTTAAAGTCATGGACAGTTTTAACAATGAGCTCCTCTGTCACCTCTCTCCAAGCCCAGAAATAAAATGGGAAAGCTTACATGAAGAAAAAACAAACTAAATTACAATTGGTTTATTGATGTGAAGACGGGCAGTCAAAAATGCTTGATGAGACAGAGACAATTCACCTCAACAGAATAGGAACACTTTGATCAAAATGCATTGAGTGGACTACAAAAGAGTGCCGTCTGTGTTTACAGCACCTTTTCATCAGATTTGACCTCTGTAATTGAATTAGACCAAAGACAATCCATGTTGTCCGGTCTGCTTTGTAATTACAAGGGCTCATGATCCTAGAGGCTTTCCAGAAAGAGGATGTGTCAGCTTATAAGGGTTTGAATACAGCGGTCAATAACTCATCAGGAATGACAAATACAAACAGGCAGTCATCTGTGAACAGGAACACAGCTGCACATCCTTTCACTGTGACACACACACACACACACAGCAATTACACATTTCTCACACACACAAAGCACGTACAATCCTCAAACTCACTACTGTATGTACACAAAAAGTACACAAACAAACAGACAGGAGTGAGTTGTGAAATCCCGGAATTCTGCAAATGTTTGACAGCACATAACAGAGGAGCCAAAACAACCAGCGGCCACATGATCCGAGAGAAAACCAACTGATCCTCAAAGGAATTTACCAAGAAAATCCAAACACTGCCAAATGTGTCTGCAAAGTTTACCTGGAGTTCAGAACCCTCTTAGCTAGTTCCCTGCTATTCTTAAAAACTGAAAATCGACTACAGCAACAAGAATACATTCACTGGTCCAAATGTAGTCATCTATGTCTTTTTTCTGAAGTAACCCTAAGCCCAAAGGATATATAAAAACACACATATTCCTAATGGAACATCTGAAAAGGTGTCTTTGCATATATATATATATATATATATATATATATAAATATATAAATCTCAATTCTTTGACGTGGAAATGATTAAATGTGTCATGTGAAGAAAAGATGACATTTCTTTGTGACGCTTTCTGGGCACATCCATACCTCCTTTTCAATATGCCCTTTAAGGTTGTTTTTTTATCAAGATCACATTTGCCACAAACTCAGAAAGTCCTCAGCCTGCCGCTGGGTCCAAATGCAACAACTGCACCCCTGTGCCATCTGTGCTGATTGTAGAGCATGTTCTCCTTGAGTCTGCATGGGTTTTCTCCAGATGCTCTGGCTTCCTCCAACAGACATGCAGGTTAATTGTGGACTCTAAATTGCTCGCAGTTGTAATGGGAGTGCAAATGGCTGTTTGTCCCTACGTGTCAGCCTGTGATAAACTGGCAACCTGTCCGAGGTATACCCCGCCTCTCGCTCAATGTCACCTGGGATCAGCTCCAGCCCCCCTGCGACCCTCAAAAGGATAGGCGTTTATAGATGATGGATGGACATTTCCCACAATCGTTGTTTCCAGTCCTGTAGGCTGTGGAAAGTTTGCTGCGGAAACAGCCAGACAGCGATGCAGTCAGCCCTTGTAGCTTTCCTCAGAGATGATCCTTTTCAAATATGACCAGTGGAGAAGTGACAGTGAGTCCTGCACTGCAGGGCTGATGTGGGTAAGAGCTTCTATTATGCAGCAACAACTGAAGGAAATCAAATTCTAATGGAGCAAAACCCACCAAATTGAAAAACATTATAGAACAAAATGTTACCTGTTCTCATAACTGGGGGCAGTAATTTTTTATGTTCCTACACTGCATATTTTATGTGAGAGTCAAATATTAATGTAAAGGGAACAAAGTACAACATAGATGACTGTTCTCTGGCTCTTCATGGACCTTTGTGATAAATAACGACACCTTTTGTGTGGTCGCTTGTCACACATCCATTAATCACTTTCATTGATCAGCCTATTGACACTGTGCCAAAAATGTTCTGGATCTCTCATGTGCCAAGACGTTATAATGAACAAATTTAAATTTTAAGGTTTAACACAGCAGGCAATTAGTGGGCCTTTTACAGAGAACAATTCACATAGAGCTCAACGGCAGAATCAGCTTTGAACCCAAATTACAGCGCTTAAAAGAAATCACTGTTAGTGAGAGCAATTAGCACTCAAAAAGAAAAAAAAAAAAGAAAATTCAGTATATCATCATCATCTATCTAGGCAGATTTATGAAAAAAAATATTCAGAGAAATGTCTGCTAACAAATATAAAACGTGCAAAAACATTCCCCCATTTAAGGAGCCAAAATGTTCATCTCAAAGTGAAAGCAACGTAATTGAACACTGAATCTATTAATTCTAGGTGAAACTGAAGAGAGTGGCTGCCTACAAACTCCACAGTAAGGTGATAATCACTCAACATGGTAACAAAAAGGCAAGTCTTTTATTTATCTAAAATGCCAGCAGGGGTGTACATTACATATGATACATATGACACATGATATATCTCCACATTTAGATTTTTCATAGGCTTGCAAGATGTTTCTGACATGAAATTAAAAATATCTGTCTTGTTAATGTAAACACTGTAACTGTAAAACAGGACCTCCAGATTGTCATTGCCTAAAGGACCAGAGTTATAGATAAAGGTTGAGGGAGAGCAGATGGTTTTTCTCAATATGTATTCATCACAGTGGGGAATGCAAAGTAGACACCGTGTTATTGTCTGCTAACTCCAACAGAGTGAAAACAGACAATCCAGCACATTTTCAAGCAATCTAAATTGTCTCATCATTATTCTTTGGGGAGAAAAGTAAATGTAAAAGTAAAGTAAAACACTATATATCATCCAGTCAATGTTAGTTTGAAGGCAATGAACGACTGAGTAAATTGTCAGAAGTGATAGGGTAATAACCACAACTTAAAGAATAAGGCTGCTGTAATTGTCGATTTTTCTTACCGTCAACAAATCTTATGAAAAGTATGTCTATAAATACTTTCACTCAAAGGCCAAAGCCCAGTGTTTCCTGCTGAAGATGTAGCTTACACCTTAAAAAACAGTCACAAACTGTCACTTTTCCAAAAACTAAAAAGGCAATAATATAGCAATATAATAGCAACTCCAGAGGCAGCAGAGCATTGTAGTTTTTAGCAGCAGTCAACAGTGTGTTTGCTAGAGACAATTTTAGCAGGACCATGTATGTAGGGATGCCTAAAAAATAAACTCAACACTCAACAAATACATAAAAACAAGACTTTTGGTCATGACTTTTCCCTCCAGGGAACAAAAACTGGTATTTGTAGCTCTATGTGAAGCAGCCATAGTTTAGTGCCTAATAAATGTCTTTTTTTCAAGATAAAACTCCACATTTTAGAGTGGCCGTTTATTGTGATCAGTCAAAGGCACACCTGTGCAACAATCATGCTGTTTTATCAGCCACGCCTGTCAGGTGGATGGATTATCTTGGCAAAAGAGAAACTGTGTGAGCTCACTCACACAGATTTGGTCAACAAGATTTGAGAGCAACAAAACTTTTTGAGCGCCTAGAAAAAAGGGTTAAATCTTCTAATTCAGCTAATGAAAAATGGGAGCAAAATCAAAAGTGTTGAGTTCATATTTTTGTTGAGTGTACTTTACCCATGCAACATGTCAGCAGGTGCAACGATGCACTTAATTTAATGATTTAAGTCCACTGTGTAAGATTTATGGGGCTCTATTTACAGAATATAACAGAAATGCAATATAATATGCATAACTATGCATTAGTGCATAATGTTGAACAACCATGTTTCTACAGTAGCCCATACTATACACTGGCTGTATAGTAGGCCTTTTGTATTATGATGCTCAGCTAAAGGTCTTAACATTCAAGATCAGCAAACAATATGACTAAAAATTTAGCTATGAAGCAAGATTTTATCTCACAGCATGGCACAAAATCGTCTGTCTAAATCTGTCCCGTCTCCCATATGCTTAGAAAATCGTTCCATCACTGAAAACAAACCTTCTCACAACAAAGAATAAATACAGGTGTCATGTGCCTTGTCTGATGGGTGAAAATGATGAATGCAGTTCTCTCCTCTGATGGCTTCTTTGGGCCTTTAACAGGTTTCACTGAATGATGTATGCCACGACTTGTGTTGTCAGGACAAGCTAATGCTGTGAGAACTCAGAAAAAGCAATTTAGTTATCAAAAGGCAAAGACGGTGGGGAAGAAACAATTCACCCCACGTCAGAGATGAAGTTGTAAATATTGTAAAACACGCAAACAGAGACGGAGATGGATGTAACAGTGTCAATTCAAGTATGCATTACCTTCACAAGCACAGTTTTTTTTTTGGATATCATTTGCCAAAATATGGCAAAAATGCATTGTTCCTCTTAAAGGGGAAACATGTCTGCTTTTTACAACCAAAGCACACAATGAGAAATACTATATAGTGATCATCTGGAGTCCATAGATTACATTACAATACATCTCTATTATTTACATGTAGTGACCTATATCTACTGAAAAGATTTAAATCTATGTAGTATATGAAGTATATGATCTATGAAGTATAGCCACTTCGGGGATCTCTCAGAGTGATGATGGCAGGCAATGTGGCACAGGGCATGCTAAAGTTTTACCTTGGTAGTTTTGTTATTAGCCTCTACCTGAAATCTTTTCTACACAACATGTCTGGGAGTCTCTCAAAGGGGGTTGCTATAACCTGCAAAGTGACAGGGGTCGTCAAGCTCTAGTGCTAACAAGCTAATCTGCAGTGTTTACTGGACATAGGTTTGACCATGTTGTTTTATGAGCTTTCATGAATAATGTTACAAATAGATTTTTTGTTGCTTTTTACCACAGAGTTTTGAGCTGAGCCTTCTTAATGATGGACATTTTGAACAGGATCGACAAGTCTTTTTCTGGGCTACAGAACATTTAAGAAAATACAGCTATAATACAGAAAAGACAGTATCTTGTATTGAATTCATCCTTAAATGTGGTTTCCAATATCTGATACACACCAAGTTATGTCTCCACCAATATTCATGAATATTCATGAACTGTGACATTCACAACGTCACATTTTGGAGGGAGATTGGCTCTTTAATCTAAATAGAGGTGAACGAATAAAGACAGGTTGTGCACAAACTAAACTAACAAAACTGGTCTCATTCCAGACCTCCATCCTCAAAGATGAACAATAAATAAGAAGCAAAAGAAACAAGATTGTTAGAAGGCTGCCTCATCTGAGAGAGAGCTTTTCTGCCTCCCTTAGCAGGGCCACCCACTAATCACCTGATTGGGAGAGCGAGAAGAGAGGGAGAAGAATATAACAAGGAGGGCGCGCACAACAGTAACTATAACACACATGTGGATACAGATTCAACAGTTTAGATTTGAATGGTTTAATTCTCTCATTAGATATAAAGTGAGTGATCTGTATATAAATCAAAGAGTTTTTACTTGCACAGGTGAATACTGTGAGAGCTAACAATACTGTAGTTAATGAATAACAGATGTTTTGCTCGGTTAAATAATAATGTCAAACACATAATGTAACAATGCACTTTGATAAAAAACAAGATGGATTGATTTGGATGTTTTCCCTTCTACCACAAGAGTCCTGTGTGAGCCCCTGAGGGCAGATTGTTTGGATTAGCACATCGGAGGTTTAAAGAAGCCGTCTGCTTTATAGTTATCACTGGCATCCTCACAAGCTCGACCTTAATTGGCATACTGCTATAACAGACAGATTTTCTGCTGTATAAATTTAGATACCAATCCAAAGTCACGGGTCTCTAGAGGCGTGCGAGGCACAGAGCTACTTCCTCCATGCATTTTAAGTATGCGTCGAGAACAGGCGCAAATCAAATTTGAGCACATTTTCTGGGTCGGTTTATTTTCTAAATAGAGGTGTCGATTGAAATCTGTCAGCAGCAGTATGATTGAGAGATCTGTAAAAGAAACATCCATAGTCTGCTTCCAAATCCCCCTGCACTTCACCCAAAACTCAAAGTCCCTGATTACCTCCAATCAAGCCAAACAAACTAACAGGTTTCTCACTTCTTCTGTCTCCATCCTTCACTCCACTTTTTCTGTTTTTTTCTATTTGTTCTGACCCATTATCTGTATTTCACATCTGTCTGCCACTTTAGTTATCTTTCAATTTTCCTCCGGTGCAGATTTTGTCTTTCCCACTCTGTTCCACTCTCTCTCAAGGTGCCGTAACTGTATGGCCAAGAGAGCATAGATCTGGAGAGGATGGCGAGAGAGTGAGGGGGGGGGAAACGGAGGGGGACCGATCTGAACTCACAGGCAGACAGCATGTCTCACTTGGTGCCAGGGCCCTGCTATGTGCCAGGCTTTGTGTGTGTGTGTGTGTGTGTGTGTGTGTGTGTGTGTGTGTGTGTGTGTGTGTGTGTGTATGTGTGTGTGCGTGCATATGTGCATGTGTGTGTATGTGTTGGCAGTAGTTCTGAGCCGCAGGGCCAAGTCTGCCTCTGTGCAGACGCCTGCATGGGTCTCTTTAGGGATCCTTTTTTGGCAGGTGAGCCCGCATTGGTGTCAAGAAATTACCACAATGCTTGAATACTTAAAAGACTGTAAATTAACAGTGTATTTGACACATTTGGTTTATTCTGTGGTTTCTCTAATAATGAGAATAGTGATTACTCACAAGGTGTCTTGCAACACACAAAAAAAGGCTTCATATAGCACTGTTGACAATGACAATATATGACAATATTTATGAGAAGTAGCAGAAATATTTCTTCACTAAGAAAATATACTTGATATGTTTGATAGGCTTGTCAACATACTAAACAGAGAATGTAGATCCTTTAGGAAAGGGCAGTCTCGTTCCCGTAACAGGCACAGCAGGGTTGAGTTAGACACAATTTCCTATTGATATCAAATGTTGAACTGATAGACATGAGAGAGGACTCCCTCTGAACTGTGCTAACAGAGGCAGAACATACCACAAAGTCTATCTCATAAAGCATCACAACCCAATAAACCTTTGCACCAAACACCTATAGTCTCGAATCTTACCTCTAACACGCAGTGAGGCAGGTAACAGTTGAATACTAATTTCTCCAGCATTGATAGACACATCAAACAGCCTGACCCAAAATATAAGCTGCTTAGCTGTAAACATTTCACACTACAGGATTTATAAGGATTTACACAGCGGTATAGTGGTGCCTGGTGAAGTGGGTGGACTCTTAATTTTTGTCCCCAAATTTTCTTTTAAAGTGGCCTGTCCAGTAAAGGATATTTGTCCTCTGTTTCTTGGTCACAACAGTGACATGTAGGACTACTCTTGAATATTTTAGCTCACAAAATGGACCAGTAGTATTTGCATTTTGTCACTTAACATTCAACTATTCCATCAACACTTCACTACGACCATACAATTTAAAATCCATTGGTTTCTAGGCAGCTATGATTAGGGTTTAGTTCAAAAGATGATTCAGGGCTTAGCTGAAAACATTCAAGGGTTTAAACTGCATAATCCACAACTGAGGCACCTTTATCCTGCGCTTTACATTTTTAAATTTTTCATGAGACGCCCATTTATTCATTCATGTTAGGCAGCTCCTAAAAATAGGATAAGCCCACCTGAACTATTGGTCTCTAACAAATAAATGTGCACTTTATCAAGTTCAAGTGTAAACCAGGAAGTTATCCATTGGTTTATGGATAACCATTTTGAAGCCTCAAGTTTGGCATTAGGGATGCTGCCAACTTGATTTTGTGGATCCAGAAAAGACCATAGAGAGAGCTTGAAGGCGGTAGGTGACATATTCAGGCTGTACTTGGGTTGTACAGCAAAATATGTTTCTGAGAACATATGAGGCACAAAATGCAGCACAGCCTCACCGAGAATGGCTTAACACGGGGAACCAAACTCAATTGATTTTCACTGTTTAGCTTCATACCTGCTATGTTGCACTTAGCGTCACTACACTCACTACAGTTTCTCCCTCATTACTCCTCCACTCTATACTCTCTCACATTGAAATTCACACACTCATCCACAAGTACAAACACACTCCAGAGGAGCCAAGGTCAACACACACTCACAGATGTACATCTGTAGATGGAGGGTGATGTGAAAATGAAAAATTACACAAACAGGAGCATGTGAGGTTGCTGTGAGGAAAAAAATAAAAAATAAAAATCAACAAAGCTGCCGTGGTTAATCCTTACTTTGATCTTAAACTGGGCTCAGTCTTGCTGGTTTGTTTTCTTGTGGCAGAGGTGCTTATTATAGAAGAGATTGCAGTCTTTGAGATTTGAGTTGATAGAATTGAGAAAATTGAATGAAATCTCTGTGGGCTTCATACATTTACCTTCCCTGCTGTGCATGAAATCGGTGTTCCCCAGAGCGACGCAGCTTCAAAATGCAATCATTTACTGATTATAATGGTTATTACTTCTTACAGTTTAAAAAATATAAATTTTTAACAAACAAATTACCTATTAGATCCTGTAATTGTCCTCATAGAACAGGAAGTCATTCGACATCAACCAAAATGACATAACTAATTCCAGGCAGGAATTAGTTAATACAATAAATGCAACAGATAAGGTTAAAAAAACAACAACCAAAAAACACGGTATTGTAGTGTTTTGTGATTCTTGCCTTAAGTTATTTTTCTGTAAACTGTTATGTGCGATGTCACAAGTAATATTTAGTACAGCCACATAAAATTAGCATGTTCCTCAACTAGAACACAAACAGATCTGCAGCAGCTTTCCTCCCAGTATGGCAAGCCTCATTACTCTTTGTATAGCAGAGTCTTCTGCACCCATTCTACAAACACATGATCTATCTGTGGCCTTTTAACAGGAAATGTCAAATCGGCACATAGGAGAAGGTCAGGATGAGAGCAGTTGATGGGGCATCACTTCACGGAGGAAAAGGGGGGAAAAAAGAAAAGAAACAAAGAAAAAAACGGAGCACCTGCCTGTTCACTACACTGTACAAAAATCTCAATCATCAGTCATTTAGTCTGGTATTGATTCTTAGAATTGTTTTTGGGTCAGGAGATGATAGCTGGAAACAGTATAAATTACTCCACAATTACAAGGAAATGTCAGAGGAAGTTCTGTAAAACATGACACCACAAGGAAAAAGTTAAATGATTTTGTTGTCAGTGAAGCAGATGTACTACACAGAAAACCAAGTAATAACCAACATTTTCCAGTGACAATACAAACTGTATATTATTAGCTACAGAGCTTCAGCAATTTGTATTTTATTATATACAATTTTCCTTTTTTTACAGCTTTTCGAGGGAGGGGAACAGCTGATCAGTCATGTGACTTGAATGTTCGCATTGGAACTTATTTTAAAAAGTGTTTTCATCCCCCATTACTCTTTAAAAAAGGCAAAAAAAAAACAAAAAAAAAAACACCATCAAACTTTATGAGGCGATACATCAAAATGTGAATCAAAATACATTCATGGAATCATGGCTACGATCCATCTCCTGCATACTCAGTGCTTTGTGCCCACATTAGAAGTAGCAGTGACTGGACAGTATTAACAGTCTTTCTTTCAGAGGTCCAGTTGTGGCTGTCAAAACTCATAGTGCAATGTACAGAGTCTTGGGGTGACACACAGAGTCGTGTAAGAAGTGCCTAAATAATAGATGGGACTAAGCCAGCGATAGCAACAAATCACATGATCCCTTGAGAACAGTAATGCAGGGCCACTGTTGCTGCACAAAGAAACTTTTGGACGTGTTTTCTTTAGTTTTTAAGTACAGCTATTAAACACAAAGGATATTTATTTACACTGATTTCTAAAAATAAAAAGGTTTAATGTGGCTGCCTTCACATGCACATCTAAAAGGCTCTACAAATATTATGATAGCTATGATAAGAGTACGGTTATATCAAAATGCTTCAGATTTTGTTTGTTTTGCTAGAGACATTTTGCATGTCTATACTGAACTCTGTAGTGTCATGTTTCCATTTTATTGTTTTATGTTGACCTATGTTGATCATATGGAATCTTGAAGGGAAATATATATATATACACACAGGGAGAGAAAGGAAACTGCTGTTGGTCCAACAGCCATGGTATCCCTCAGTTCAACACACCAATGTTTGTCTTTCCTCTCTCCTTCTCTTATATGGATTCTCTCCTCATCTTCCTGTCTGCACATCTTCTGTCTTTCTCACCTTCTCTTTCTCCATCTGTCTGTCTGTCCCTTTCTCATTTTGGTGGCCACATTTTAAAATGTATCCAAATTACAGGGGGAAAAAAAGAAGCTTGGTGAGGTCCAACAGCCTGGAGTTGTGGGTCTTTCTCCTGAATTATGCTATTTGTTTTTCTCAATCCTAAAGGCCTGGCGGGGCTGCTTTCAACATTTTCACACATGTCCTGCAAAGGGAAGAAGAGAGGCAGATAAAAGGGAGGAGCTGGTGATGCAGTGAGGGGAAGATGGGGAAAGGGGGTGTAGTGTGTGTTATTGTATTTCTATACTTATCAGGTCCAAGCATGCTCACAAGATCCAAACAAGGAGTTAAATCCTTCAGAGATGAAGACATTTTTGGCCAGTTCCCACTTCTACAAAAAGGACTACATTTGGAAATCAGGATAAAAATTCAAGGAGGAAAAATCCCCAGTAGTCAGATGTAGTGTAGGCTTGTAACGCTGGCAGCAATAACACCAAAATACTACCAGAGAGTATCCCTTGGCCACAGCTCACACTCCAAAGTTCTGAATTACAATCCCAATTTTACACAAATAAATTTGAAGTTTGGAAAGTAACCACACCACAGATTTAGCTATCTGATGGCTGAAGCATCACTCTAGCTGGAATACAGTGACCAGTAATGCTTTCAATCATTGATTATTTACCAAGCGGCAACCTCCGTGTTTGTGAAGTGAAGCTTATGTGGAAGTGCTAAAAACTGCAGTTCCTTGAAGGGCCTCTTGAGGCTGGCTACAGAATGAATCAATCTCGATACGCCCCCATATTAAAATGTCCAACTTCCCATGTTTACAGCCTGGTACAAACAGTGGTTTTGGTCCCTATACCTAATTTCATTGTTCATGACAACTGTAGTGAGTCTGAATTTTTATATAACTCATCGGTTCAAATTATATTAAGACAGTTTTTGATACTAAAAGCTACAAATACATTGCACAAACAAGTACTCTGCATTGCTCTGTGTGTGTCTGTGTAAAGCATGAGCAAAGTTTGTGCATCTTGCTCTATGTATGTGGTGTGTTTTGATGCATATATGTGTGTTTATAACGGCAGATTGGCCATCTGGAGAACGAGGTGTTTTTCTGGTTGACTTGACATAGCCCGGCAGTGAGCCAAGAAAGGTTTATTAAAGGGTATGAATAGTAATTACAAAAACAATCCAAATACATTATTTAACATTAATGATGTTGAATTATTTATTTACTATCATCAGCTGACAAACCGACCAGCTCCAAAAGTATATTCCACCTTACTACTATTACTTTGGTGCACTGGGCTTTGTGCAAGAAGATCTTGCAGACTGAAACGTTGTATAAAAAAGCCCATCATTCTGTATATCTTTCTGCTTTGTGCCCTATCCATCTAACCTTGATTTGACATTGAAAAAATATCCAGTGTTAATAAATCTACTACTGAATCTACCTAAAAGTTGAACACGGAAAACTTTGCTGTCACAAATATGACAGCTGTGTTTTTAGTACAAAAGAACGTAGAAGTGGGAAACGATATATTGTATTTGAGATGAATGAACACAATTCATCAAAAAAACCTTGCATCTGCATGAGATGTGTGTCTGTGCATCTGCATCCACGTCTCAGGACAAGAAAACAAAAGTATCTGTGTGCAAAGTGTATGTAAATATCTGTGTGTGTGTGTGTGTGTGTGTGTGTGTGTCTGTGTGTGCCTGAGCTTATGCTTTACATGCTTAGTGTTTCTGTGTGTGTGTGTGGTGTGTGTGTGTGTGTGTGTGTGTGTGTGTGTGGGTGTGTGTGTGTGTGTGTGTGTGCGTGCGTGCGTGTGTGTGTGTGTGTATGTACTAGTCTCCACTCCTCATGCAGCGCTGCCACCCTGACTCACAGCCAGACACATATTTCATGGCTTGATGGTTTCTCTGTGTGATGCCAGGGCCTGATAGCTTATCTGTGGAATTCTCCTCACTTGCCTGGAGTTTAGTTCAATAAAATGCGGGAAAGAACATCCAGTGACAAAGAAACCACAACAAGGGGAGAAGATCAGATTCAGGAGCCTGATACAGCGATCAGGTTGGGTCAAAGTACGACAGAAAAGAAGTCACCACCATGTGCTTGGCATATGCATTAGACATCACAAAGCACACTCTTTACAGCAATATTTTTCATCACATGAATGATGCTTCAGATGGCACAGATTCAGGCTGCAGGTACGAACTTTGCATTACACAAACAAACATGAAGGAGAGGGAACACAGAACAGGAGATGGGGTCTAACCAGCAAAGACAAAATGGGGCGCTCATACCTAAAGGAGGGGCTACCTCTACTGCATGGACATGGTTTGAGTATTACACAAGCCAGAAAACTGTAGCATTACTTTGCAGACTGGCACGAGGACTGCTAACCTCTTTAACCACCTACGCAATAATCATTACAGTTCGGACAGAGTCTACAGATGAGAGCCACTAAAGTACCATCAAGTGCTCAAAACAAACCCCAGACTCAGACGTTGCAAGAAGCTTTTGGCTGTGGCACACCATATGGGAAATAATCACAAAGATGAAGGAGGTAACGGCTGCTGCAGCAGTTTACATCTGCAGGACTGTAAGTGTAAAATGTAATAGGAAATAGCTTTCCATCTGGTCATTTTATATAAACTATTTAAGACAATTTCAGATACATTTTATTGTCCCCAAGGGAAGATTTGTCTTGAGGAATTAGTGCTGCACACAGCTGCAATGGATTTAAATACATGGCCAACAAAACTACAGTTTCCACTGAAGACACAATAACACATTATATACAACAAAAAGATGTGCAAATTATTGCACATGCCTTGTGAGATAAACAAGGCAAGGAATTGAACAATAAAACCATATTCATTATAGAAAATGTGCTGGATAACATCTGAATATGAGATACTGGTCATACTACACAGCCCCAACACAGTGTACACCATATTTTTACTTCTGCCCAAGAAACGACCCACTGGTGACATTCTGCGTCTGAACACCAGTTACATGACGCGCAGTGTTAAAAAGTAAACAGCAGAGCAGCACTAAAGTAAACAGCAGCCAGCAGTTTGAGTGAAGTTCTTGACCGAGCGTGTGTGGAGCGTGTGTGGACAAACAATCAGTCAAGTCGATGAACTCACATTGAGCAGATGTCTCCGTTTCAGCGAGTTTTGACGGATTGACCTCAAAGCCAAACACTGGCTATCAGGTGAATGCTGGACGTGTACTGCTGAATTTTACAAGGCATACAGAAACAAATAGTAAACGACTGTGTTTGATTCATTCCATAATACAACTGCATAGACTACCGTTGTAGTCCTGTAACTGCAGCTAAACTTGCTTAACCAACTTCATCTTTAAAATTCAGACAAACTGCAGCCAACATACAGTATGAGCCACGACAGTTAAGTCTGCAACATATCAGCTGACATGAACCAAATATATAATGTTATGTTCTACTTGCGGTCAGACCTCAGCAGCCCGTCTCTTGCTTAATGTCAGGTTCCATCCCGCGCATGACGCTGATAAGGCGGTTACAGGAAATGGATGAATAGTTACAATTATACTGAACTATGCTCCATGTTTTGATTGTTTTCCTTTTATAGTTTAAGAAGACTCACATGATGGAAATACCTTGCACACGAAAAATGAGTAAAATGAAGGTTGTTTAATGGAATACCATGGACAAATTGGCAATGCAATGGGTTGTGAAGGATAAATGAGCTATGAGTTTGAACTTTGTGCCTGTAGATGATGAGTCCTTGTTTCCATGAAAATCATAATGAAGTATTAACTCTATCAGTGGTCTTTACTCAGAGACTTCTTCAGCTCAGCTTTATCTGTGTGTGTATACACACACACATACCACAACTACTGCTGGATCAAACTCTAAAGTGACACACACACACGCACAAGCCTGAAGTCAATATCACTGCTTCAGCTGCTGCTAGTTGCTTTCCCCTACTGACACACACACATATACACACACACACACACACACACACACACACACACACACACACACACAGACTGATGCTTAAAACTCTAGCCAACTTCTCAGGGTGGCATTGTTCAAATACACAGCTGCCCCAGCTCTGATTAATTCATTACAGGGCCAAGCACAGTATACTGTATGTGTGTGTGCGCATTGTGTGCATGGAGCCAAAAGACAGAAACAGTAGGGTGGGAGAGAGAGTGAGGGAAAGAAGGAGAGAGAAGAGAGAGAGAGAGAGAGAGAGAGAGAGAGAGAGAGAGAGAGAGAAATAAAATAAAAAAGAGTAAGAGGGGAACAGAAAAATAGTAAGAGAGGGAGAGAGGGCACGTCAGGTTTGGATTATTAGTGCTCCCTAGTGGTCAGCTGGCGGATTTATTCAGATGATTTACTACATTGTCCCTGCTCTGGGATTTTGTGTTTGTTTCCACTCACATTTCTCTCATATTGTATTTATCATGTGTGACTTTGAAATTACCGCTGCCATCAACTTTGTGCCTCTTAAGTAGGCTTGACCTATACATCCACCCCTCCATCGCCATCACCACACCCACAACAACACTGCTCTAAATCCCCCCCCACTCCACCAGCGTCCCCTCAAGATGACCCACACATACAAACGACCAAGCCGACCCACACATACAAACGATCCAACAATGAATTCTAAGAGGCAGACTAATAAAGGCAATTGTGTTGATGTATGTCGCTCTTAGCCAGGGTTACTGTGTGCCAATGGACAATGTTTTGCCGAGTTCCGTCCCCATTGTTCCATTCGAAACAGAGTTAGGAAAATACCCCATTTATCGTCCATCAAACAACGGCCTCATGTTTCTATATAAATGTTAATGCTCTCTCCCTGAGCACACAGTGTAGTCCAGGGGGTGGTTCTCTGAATACAAGAAGGAGCTGCAGCCAACAGAAGAAAGGAACTACAAGGCAGCTTAGAAATAAGAAAGTAATCCAGCTTTTCACAAAAATCCTATTTGTGAAAATGTCATATTAGATTAATAAAAGGCATAACATGGTCATTCTGGAGTTTTATGTTATCCAGTCCAGAAATGAGGGAGTGAATGACAGGATTGGCCAAAGTAGCTGTGCCCCCTGTATTAAATAAAAACTTTATGTCAAAATGGCTATTTTATTTATAGCATATACTTCATTACATGAATTTGAATGTGCTGTACATTAAAATATAAAATATAAGCATGAGACCTTAAGAGGAAAGAAATGTTGAAAACCAAAAACATCAACACAAATAGAAACTTGCACCCCATCCCACACACTCCCACACATACAGACATACATACATAGTGGCTAACATACATGTGTGGAAAGGTTTTTGGGCTGCACCTGAATGTGGACAGAGCTGTGACAGTCCTCAAGTCTGTAGTCTGCTTGTTCCAGAGAGCAGCACAACAGTAACTGGATTTAATTCTGGGCACAGCTAGAAGACCTTCGCCTGATGACCTAAGAGGCCTGATCAGGTTATAATTAGTGAGCAAATCAGAAATGTACTGATAAATGAAACCATTAAGTGCTTTATGACTATTAGAAGGATTGTGAAGGTGATTCTGTATTGTACGAGCTAATGAAGTACTTTCAGTGCCACAGTAAATTGTTAAAACTTCTGTGTATATGTAGCTGCTGTATTTTCAATGAGATGGAGCCATCTTTGTGATTGGATAATTCTGCAAATAGTGAGGTAGGTCCAGAAGAAGAAGATTTGAATGGATTTGGGGGATGCTGTTGTACACTGAACATGTAGGATGTGTCACCCTTTTGCTTGTGTTTATTTTAATTCATTAACAGTTTCTTTTCACTAGTTTGGCCGGTGCACAATTTTGACAAGTACTTGGTCAGCTGCACGTGGAAACTCGGCTCGCACAGGCTGTGCTAAGGTTTCTCCCTCGACTGAGCCCGCATCTCCACCAAAGGTGGTCACGGACCCTGAGTGTGCGCCCAATTTGGATCACCTCCGGGCTATGTTAGACCAGTTGAAAGGGGACATTTGCCATAAAACAGACTGGCTGTCTTGCGAGCTTCGAGTGGACATTTCTTCGGGAAGAGAGGAGCTTAGGCACGCAATTGAACCGATGCGACAAAAACTTAGCTCCCATGATCAAGTTATCACAGAATTGCGGCGCGCTTTCAGTGACTGCTAACTTCACTGGATTCAACAGTTTCCACGCTGAAAGCCGAGGTTAAACTGCTGACCAATAAATGTGAGAACCTGGAGGTTTTCTGGACGTTTTCTATGCAGTCTGGAAAATGTCCAGCCCCGGACGGTTTTCCGACCGTGTTTTACAAGACCTTTTTTGAAAAACTAGCACCAGTTTTGATTGAAATGTTCAAGGAATTACTCTTTCTAAATTACCTCAGACTCTACATCAGGCCTCCATATCATTACTCTTAAAAAAGAATAACGACCCTCTGTCCTGCTCAAGCTACCGTCCAATTAGTCTTTTATCTGTAGATGTAAAACTTCTGTCCAAATTATTAGGTCTGTAACTGGAATCAGTTCTGCCTTTGATAATCTCTGATGACCAGACAGGTTTTGTCCAGAACAGACATATGTTCTTCAATCTCAGACGACTTCTTAATCTTGTTTATAATCCCTCTACGTCAATGGGGCCAGAGGCCATAACTTCATTAGACGCAGAGAAGGCTTTTGACCGAGTGGAGTGGAATTACCTTTTTTACGCTTTGGAGAAATTTGGTTTTGGCTAGGAGTTCATTTCTTGGATTGAGTTGCTCTATTCATCCCCTGTGGCTTCAGTCAGAACTAATGACACCCATTCAGATTATTGCCCTTTGTATCGCTCCATACATGTGGGCTGTCCTCTGAGTCCTCTTCTATTTGCTGTTGCTATTGAACCTCTGGCTATTGTGGTTCGTTCAGAGCAACGCATCACTGAAATAACAAGATATGGTCTTGAACAGAAGGTCTCCCTCTATGCTGATGATTTATTACTATACAGTATGTGTCCAATCTCTCTGTCTCAGTTCTGTCTGCTCTTGACATCTTGACATTAGTTCATTTGGTCAGATTTCAGGCTATAAACTAAATTTGGACAAGAGTGGGCTGTTTCCTTTAAATCAAGGTGCCCACAATGTTGCTCAGGGTTTCCCATTCAAAATTGTTCCATTTGGCTTTAAATACCTTGGTATCCAGATTAGAGACCAATTTGAAGATTTGTTTAAATATAATTTTGCCCCCTTGTTAGATCAGATACAGAAGGACTTTCAACAGTGGTCACTGTTGCCTCTTTCTCTTGTGGCCAGGGTTAATTCAGTTAAGATTCTCACTCCACTTGAATCAGGGACATCCTTCAGTTTGTGAAGTTGGAGGAAGTTAGGTGCTCGATCCATAGTTCTCTTGCAAAGTTTAATAAAACTTGGGGTCCATTTTTGCACATCTTGAGGGATTGATTGTTACGGCTATTCCAGAGTAGCCACCGTGATTGTCTACTAATTGTGAGGTTTTTTTTTGTGTGAATTTGTAATATACTGGGATTGTTTTTTTGTTTTTTTTTTATCTATCTCTGTTTAAGTGAACAAATTAGACTTTTATTTAGCAGTGGGTGACTAATTTGTGATTTTGTTTTTTTCTGTGCATTTGTTGTTGGGTTTTTTTGTTTGTTTGTTTGTTTTGTCATTTTTACTATTAGTTATTCCTTATCTGATTTCATTTTATTATTTTTTTATTTATTTTACTTGTTATACTTGACACTGTTTTGACTCTCAAAATGTCACCTCTTGATTTTGTTATGTCACTGAAAAATCAATAATCAAAAAAAGATTTGGATGGATTAATCAGTTGAGGCATTATTCTGATTATCAACTGTGAAATGACTGGCAGATTTCATATCTTTGTTATACAGTGCAGCTACGTAATTTCAATTTCACTGTCCCTTCCTATTCACAGATTTTTAGGGATTTAAAGGACCTGTGGGAACTTCAGTCATTCCTGAAGAGGGTATCTTTTGGGGCAGACTTTTACGTTTTTGTGATATGTTCAGCCCAAGTCACATAAGTCTTTAGGGTCTGCGTGTTACTCATTAAAAGTTAAACAGCATTTGAACTTTTCTTTTAAAATGTTAATCATTCAGATTTCATTTCATTCAGTTCATTTTTTGATCTAGTTAACACAAGGTCAATTCAGCGTTGAATCGTACCAAATGATCTTTCTCGGCAGATGGGTTTTTCCCAGCTGTGGAATTGTAGATGTCCACTTTAAGGACTTCTCATCCATGCTGACTTAAATGTTCCAGGTTCATTGAATAGCTGTTCAAATTAACACTCTTCCTCAGCAAATGGCTGCTGGGATTGGTCAGATCATTTTTCCCCAACGATGTTTAATGTGGTGAAGAATTAAGTTTCAATCAACTTTTCAGCCAGTGTGAATGAGAAATCGAGCCTAAAGGGCAACATGTGAACTTGACTTGACATCCTGGCTTCTGTAACTGATATGTCCTGCCTGTATGACACATTGCAACAGGTGTCAACCAATACAATGTGGCTAATGTGTAATCTGTTGTCATGACAGTATAATCATCATCATCATCATCTATTTATCATTTAGTAACAGGAATTCCAGTGGCAGTGTCTACCTCAGTCTCCTCAAGAAAAAGCAAAGAAATAGTTGAAACTGTCAGCTGCAATAGAAAAACTAAAATTTCAAAAAGAAAAAAAAATCAGGAGTTGCAAACAAACTCTGCACCGAGAAGACAGCCAGCAAATGTTTCTGCTTCTAACGAGTACACCCAAGATCAAGACGAACTTGAAGTAAAAACAAGCAGTCGATCCACAGGGAGAACTCTCTATCCGTATTTCTTTCTCTCTCCTCAGTTCCCTCACTCCTCTGCTCATCTTGTGATCAATTCCCTTCATCTCTCCATCCATCCCACCATCCTATCCATCTTCCTTCTTTGCCTCTCAAAAGATGTGCAGGTAAAACATCTCTCCTCAGCACCTTAGAGACAGACAGGCATGCTAGAATAAACATTTCATAATGGAGGTATCGATTTGCCGTGGGTGTTATTTTTTTGTTTTTTTTTAATCATTGCAGGTTTCTACCTATTCTCAAGGTGATGGAGATGATTATACGGAGGGTTCATTTATTTGTTTATTTATTTTATTCAATCAATGGAAGCGGGGAAAGAGGTGAGAAAACCACACAGGAGATTTATGAAGAACAAAAGTATCAACAAAAAAAATGAGTGTGTTTTATATCAAAGCATATGTGGTGTTATAAAAATAAAAAAAGTAAGAAATATTTTAAAGAGCATCAGCAAAGTGAGTTATACCAGCGAGGAATTAACTTTGTCAGTGTGTTTTTGTCTGTGGTCTTCATCTCAACATTTTGTTCTCTTGGCAGGAAATGTTAAAACTTAAGACAACTCGTGTCTTCTCTGGACAGGTTCTACACTTACACATATACTTGTATGCTATTGATGGGGCACAATTACAGGTTTTATTGTACAATTCAACATTATGACATTTGACAAAAAAACGGTCTGGCACCTTTTGTCAGGTAAATCTTTAGCTTAACTAGACAACTATCGACCTGTGCATCGAGAGCTCCATGCAGCAATATGAGAGAGACAGGATGGGTATCTGGCATTATTGAACCAAGTACGTCAATAACAACATGCTGAATAAAACACTATAAAATAAGAACCAGCCTTTATGTGCAATTTAAGATTGTCAGTGTTAATCTCTTTTTGCAAGTCAACAGCTGAGCTTGTTAAATATCCTTGATCATATTGCTCATCAGGTCAGGTTCAGGTCATGTCAGGTTTGGTTTGCAGTATAAAACAAGGTATTCCTCTTGACACATATTTTACAGATACAGACAAAAGACAACCATGATAAAACTACACAGAGCTCTAATGATCAGGGCTTAAAAAGAGAAATAAAAAAAAACTCAAATGCACTATTGTGATTGTAATGTAATCAAGGTTTCCATTCATTAATATTTGTGGTTTATGTTTTTATTTATTTTGTTCTTCCCCTGTTGTTTCATAGTGACTGTGATATACAGTGTATTTGAATACTCTCAAAAACAAGATGGTACATCTTAAGCTGTTTATCTTAATAAGCAAATTTGAACACGTGCACAGCATCCAGCCTGCACCCCACTGAAAATATGTTACTGCCCAATATGAAGATACACAGCTGCACTCCTGAACACCTGAACTAAAATAAAACATGATGTGAATGCAGTCTTTTAGGTTAGCCAACAATAAGCATCATCTAATTGATGTTCCTTCATGAACACTGAATTAAAATAGCTTGTAATATCTATAATTACATTTTATTTTTAATCATTTTGTAAAATTTTTTAATTTTACAGTATTGACTTAACCCAGTCACTGCTGTGACCCTGATGAGGATAAGCGGTTACAGATAATGGATGGATGGATGGACTTATCCCAGTTTGCTTCACTGCCACATACAGCTAAATATCATGTGTTTTAGTGGAGAATTTGGTGTCCAGATACAGAAATTATGCCTGCAAAGAAGAAAGTTCTGGAGGCACACTGACTACCTGTCATTTCTTTCAGTCACTGACAGTGACCTTAAAGGGGGGGGAAAAAAGTAAGTATAATATTGTTCTTCAAAAATTACTCACTGGTTATTTCATCCATAGCCTCCGCTACATCCTGCATCTGTTAGTGCCTACTACATGTTCAGTGATACAGAGCGGTACGTCCACATCTGTTAGGCAGGTACAGTATGTGTTGACTAAATTATTGGCTGACAACATGTTATGCTAAATGAACATATCAGTAGCATGTTTAAGTTGTCACCAACTTGCAATGAGCTTGAATAACTTCATTCCACAATGACAGAGACGGCTAGTCAGACACACATGAAGAAATCCAGAGATCTCAAGTGGCTCAAGAGACTAGTTTAAAGCCTGGACTGGAAGATAAATTCCCTTCATCTCTCTCTCTCTATCACACATGCACACACACACTCACAGTGTTCAAATTTTCTCCCACTGAACCACCCCATCTCTTTCAGACAATGCTTCCCGCTATTGCAATCATTTTCATTTCTCTTTCTCCCTCTATCCTCAACACCCCAACCCCATCCCTCCCCTCATTCTCTATCTTACTTTCCTCTTTTCGCTTTCTCTTTCTCCAGCTTTGTACTTTGATTTTTCTCCCAGCCCCACCTCTGTCCCTCTATTACTGTGTGTAGTTTCACAGGCTCTCAGGGTGCTTTGTATCCCCCAGACACAATGCCATCCATTCATATTACATCAAGAGACACTGACACCAATTATCTGAAGGGGTACATAAGGCTGCACAACCCCATGATCCAGAGGATGAAGGGAGAATTGAGACAGATGGACAGTGAGCTGGAAGAAAGATGGAGAGAGAGACAGATGAGGGAGATTTAAGCTTTAGTTTGGGGTGAAAATATATGTAGAAGTCCTGATAAAGTTTTGAGGAAGTAAACTAAGAATGGCAGCTCATGCCAAGCATGCTAAATTTAATTTGTGTCTTAGTGCTTTTTTGTTTAAGGCAAGACCCTTAAACACATCCTTTCAAAACTTAATCCCAACGGTGCAATAATTTAAAACAGAGATTGTTGCCTAGGAAACATTACTCATGTCATGGTTATTCTGCCACCAGCAGTTAAATGCAGTCTGCACTTTTTTTTTTTTTTTTGGCCTTTCAGCGCAAATAGCACGGCATATAAGCAGTGCAAACAGCTGGTTGCTGTCCATGTTTGTTTCGGAACAAGACAATTGGCATTCTCGCAGGACTTGTGAGTTTGTTTAACACCAGAACTACAGACTACAGACTACTGACCAGGTGTTCAGTGTCTAGTATATTTAATCAGTCGAAAGATGTTTGCTCCTTCTCGACTGTCAAAGAAAAAAAATCTTTGAAAGTTGGTGGAAACAATCTTCGGGTTTGTCCCAATTACCTGTTACTTTCTATCGAGGCTTATCAGATGCTAATATTTCCCTACTATGTTTATATGCAAAAAATATAACTTTAATATAGAATATTATGTTTTTCTGCCATTATTCTGAAAAAGACAATAGTACGCTGACATTCCCCATTCATATGGAGGATTCATAAGAGGCTAAGGCAACAGACACAAGGTTGTGTGTCATAAACTGCAGTAAAAATCCCAATGAATATGTATATTACAAATGCGCTGTACACATTTCCAAAGAATGCTCCTAAAATGCGAATAATATCAGCATATCTCATGTTTTCATTGGAAAATGCTACATTCAGAATAAGGCTTAATTATGAATATCCAAATGAAATATGCTGTTGCAATGATCTATATATGGAACATAAAAAAAATAGTGTATTTGTTGAATTTGTTGTCAGTTTAAAAGATATTAGTATATTAGTATTGGGAGATTACACGTTGAAACAGTTTTGTTTGTTTGTTTTGTCATATTTTCCATGACAAATTATTCTTTGTGGGTCCACAATTAAACAGATTACACTAGCAGTGTTTCTGCTGTGGGATTCAGATATTACTATCTACTGACTAGTGAGAAAAAGCTTTCACTCTTCACATCTCTACATCACATCATCTCAAATGGCAGTCTCTCTGCTCCCCTCATGGCACATTCATCTCTCAAAATTTGTTCTCCCTCTCTTCACTTGCTGCTCCATTTCTCCTATTTTGTGTGGACACCAAGTTCTCGAGGCTCTTCAGGCATCTCCAGGCAACATTGACGGAGATGGGAAAAGCAGTGAGAGGGACAGAAAGCTGGGGTTGAGGCCAATCTACCATGATGCTTTGCTCTGCAGTTCTGGGAGTAGAGTCAATCTCCTGCTTCATATTTTTTGTTACACAAGCTCAGAGGTCCTATTTTTCATCGCATGTGCCCTTAAACTACTGCCTCACACTTCCATTACCTCACTTCCATTACCTTAGCCTCAACTGTTAAGGAAAATTCTGTTTAGGTTTCATTTCTGCTTTTGAGGTTTGAAGGTTTAGTCTGTTAATGAGTTCATTGAAATATTTAAGTAAAGTATCACCTTCCACTTCCAACAGAACTTTTGCGTTATTAAGAAAATTAATAAGAAAACAAAAAAGAAAACAAATGACCTTCACACATGTTCTTGTTCACACATGAACACACATTTGCATGTGCATGCTATCACACATACATGAACGACCCACTGCTGGCATACATACATTACATACAAATTATAGGCTAAAAATACCTTTAACTGCAGTTCTTACCACTGTAGGTGACAGGTAGCGCATCGTGTGAGCTGTGACACCTGTCAGACACACACACACAAATGACAGTGTGGGACAAGATCAGGACTGTTACATCCCTTCTCTCCTTCTCGTCCGGGAAAAGTCCACAGGCTGCAGTGAACAGACCCCTGACAGATTCTGGAGTTTTGTTTTACAAGCCGTTCATTTCCACCAGAAGTTCTTTGACATTCCAAAAAAAAAGTACAATACGAGGAGTTCAGATGCGGCATCTCCCACTGTTTTGGGTCAAGTTTGATTTAACCCACATAGTTTTGAAAACACTCTCAAGTCAGCAGATGCAATAGATAAAAATGATCCAACGCAGATGGTATGCCCCCCTGCAAACAGATAACCTAGAAAACCTAATAACAACCAATTTAATGGGTCAACCCTATGATGGGGTTTATGATGTATTGGGCAATCTTCTGCTCACACCCCGCAGCGCTCTAGCCTTTTTCTTCCTTCCACAACAATCTTAAGGACCAACTCCTCAGCCTCAGATACAGCAATCTAGATGGAAGTATAAAGGAGGCAGAAGGGAGGGAAGGATGGAAGTGAGTGAAAGGGAGAGAGAAAGATCTGAAACAGTACCTATGGTGAGAGAAAATCTATCTTAGCCTGGTACTGCCATGTGTTGTCGCTTCTCACTCACTCAGTAATGACTTTCGGTGCTACTAAAACACCTATTCTTGACGGCTGCCATTTTTTAACCCCATCCTCAGTTGCTTTCATTAAGAATTAAAAGGAGCATTATAACCTCAATTGCCCTCAGAATCATGGTTTGAATAAGGAAAGCATCGTCGTCTCAGGTACAGCTGCAAGTATTTGCTCAGTGATAGGTATTGATCAAAAACACTATCAAGGTCTGCAGAGGAAGGTTTCTCAGGGGTGAGATAGTTATTCTGTGCTATGCGAAAGTGAAAATCTTTAACTATTACTCTTTAAGTGAAACTGAAATCCTCAACTCTTCATCCATACAAAGTCTGCTCAAAGCCAAAGAAGAACAACCCACCTGTTTTCTTCTCCTCCAGTAAAGATTCTAAATATGCAAACTTTGGGTATCTGAGGATGCAGAATACAGATCTGACATTTTAAATGTATGTAATGCTGTAAGTTAACATGAAACTGCAACACTGATACACTATCTTGTATTGTATTTTTTGTTTTCAACCAGTTTATTAGACTGCATCATTGTCAGTTACTTTTTTTTTTTACCATATCTGACCTAAAGGCAGACAGGCTGTTTATCTTGTCTGATACATACAGCTGTAATATGACTGATGTTGTGTACAGATACAGAGTCTTGTATTACTATGAGTAATGCAAACAGTGATCAGAGTCGATGCTGTGCTTGCTGTCCTCCGCTTTTCCTCCAAAACCAAAACTGACTTGCTAAATTAACATCACACACCTCTTCCATAATATTTTTGTTTTGTTTTTTTGACTCTCCTTTATCAATCTTTGTCACAAATTCTAAGAAACTCTAATGTTTCATGCAGTGTTTTAAAAACAACCTCCAGATAATCCAGCTAAAAACCTCATTTGAATCATTTTCACAGCTACCTGCAAATCAAAGGCATTTATTGTGAAGCAAAGAGTAACAGCAGTAGCTTCATACATTAAAATGAACTCCATATCAGGGCCGATATCTGATTCGAACAATCAGATACTTGTTAGTGAAGCTCCACTATTAACACAAATTGAAATGCAGATGGAAAGTACAAAACCTGGAAGTTGCATGTGATTCAATATATGGTCGCAGATGTTAAAAAGTAAAATATTAACAAAAATTGGAAACAAGAGCCAGAATACTGCACTTCACTACTTTGAAACATATCACACTGACCGAATAAAAGTTTGTCTAACTGGTGTGTAAGGTCAGTTCAACAGAGAGTAGCGGGAGTTTCTACACACAGAAAAGTCACACATGCACCCTGGAGCAGTTACAGCACATTGCCTCATGGTCTCTTTGGAGTTCCTCATGTTTAAAACACATCATCTCCACCGTAAAGCAAATCAGTTATTGATCATTAATTTAAACCACGAGAAGAATTTTTAGAAACCATGCTAGTTTTTCAACATTCATGTCTCGTCCAGTTCAACTTTTTCCCCCCCATCAGGCTTCTTTTCTTTATCAAACTTTTACTCAGACACATCTCAGGCAGTCTCTGAAAAAGTGACGCAAAGACGGCAAAGCTGAAGTCCTCTTTCACTTTTTACTTTTCTCTCTCTGAACGCACATAATGTATATCTGAAAATACAAGGACACACTAACAAAGCTTGTACATTCATAGATGAGTGGCTATCATAGATCATAAGTTTTTTTCTCAAGAGCAACAAAAAAAATGACTTTTTGGAAAGGACTGGGTTTGCTGAATAAACTATTAGCTTAGATCTAAAAAAAACACACACATATACCTATATTGTATATTGATAGACACTGTAAAAAATTAAGTTTGGCAATTGCCATTACTCTCCTGTTTCCTCTGTAATATAGGCCCATTAGTCCATTCCTCACTGCATAGCGTATTTCTAGATTGTTTTCTTCAGATTGGATGATATTTAAAAAGGTATAGGTCTCACGTTATCTTAGCTGTTGTATGATTTTCAGTATTTAAATTTAATGTTCAGTACAAGTGTACCTGATTAGTAAACCTTTGCATGCCACCGAAGTGAGAAAGATCCAGGGTCCTGGTATTATACATGCTGGCTCACACTTGTTTACTGGGACAATCCTTTTCTGTACTGGACTCCTGTGAACAGGGTTTATTGTTGATGATGAATGTAGGTACTGCCTTTGATTTGCGCAGGGGACCATTGTGTTGGTTGGTGGAGAGGAGAGAGCTGGGGATAGCAAAAATGTAACTGCAACTTGTATTATGATTCGTTGTTGCAATTAAAAACGGTGATATAAAAAAGTAATTAAAAGCAATTAACATAGGCTATTTGCTCCCATACAGTTAGTGTTTGTCTCCTAATGTTAAGTGGCATCATCTCACATAATTACACTTTTTTGAAATGTAGAGAACCAAGGATACATTATGAATTACTTCTTTAAAATAAAAAAAAAAGGTTTTCAGGTTAAATGTTTCTTTATTAAACAGGTTTAACCTAAAATGTTTTCCTATTTGTTCTTTTAGTACTGACCAAAACCTCATTTGCAAAACTGCCTTCATTTCAAAAATCTATTCACACTGTGTCACAATAGTAGAATAAGAACACACACCCACAGACACACAACACACACATAGAGTGAAATACAACCTGAAGCACATATACTCTACACACACATATACTGTACCCACAGTAGACACACACTTTCCAGCTCATACAAATAGAATCTCAGTATTTCCTGCTCAGCATTCCTCTTACAGTGACCATACAGATATCTACACCCACTCACTCACACTCAGACACACACACACACAAACACACCTTCCTGTCTGCGCTAACTTAGATACGGGCCAGTCAGTGATGTATGGGGGGGTCAATGTACTAAACATTTTCTCAATGTGGGCTGCAAGCTGCAGGGGTCTGCTTGGTCAGCACACAACTACTCACCCTTATCAACAGATAGGGAATACCTGCAGGTCTGCCTCAGTTAGAAAGTCGTGATGAGTGTGTGTATATGTGTGTGTGTGTGTGTGTGTGTGTGTGTGTGTGTGTGTGTGTGTGTGCCTGTGCCTCCAGGACAACTCAGAGAGAAAGATACTGAAGTGCATGTGTGTGCGTGTGGGCTGGTGTGTGTCAGAGGATTATACAGAAAGAATCTCTCCTGCCAGTCTGCAGCTTGTTTTGTTACATGGCAAAAACACCCAGTGAAATCAAGAGAAACTGACAACGGATTAAGGTTAATTTTAACATTTTTCTGGTTTCACAGTCAACAGCCATATCATATAACAAATCCCAGCCAACAGTTATTGTAGCAGCATATCAGATACCATCAAGATCAACACTAAACCGCTTTGAAAGCCTTAAGACAGGAACACATCCTGCTTATAGTTAGCTTTGAGGATAGTTAAGGAAATGGACATGCTCTGTTCTTTCATCATTTTCATATCACATGTTGGTTGTTGAGAGGCCAGAAAAACTTGAACATATGGGTGATTAAAACATCAGGAAACTTGCTGGAAAATTGCCAATCATTCCCCACTCAGCAACATGAATACTGTATATTTATACTTAAAACAGGGTTTCATTAAGTCCTGCTGTGATGGAAGGAAGCTCATCAGTCCTTTAGGAAGCAGGTAATTTACTTATTAAGTGATTTTTATAATTAGTTACAGTGAACTTTGTTAAGAGCACTGAATACATTGGCACCACTTGAAACTCATAACATCTACTGAAAATGAATCTAACTTCCACATTTCTTGTGAATTTCTTGACTCCAGATTAGTTTCATGTCACAAGATCACTGGTCAACAGCTTGTGTCCTCTATAAAAAAAACTTGATAAAGCACTGGTATATGGTATTATATTGTTTTTTGTTTGTTCGTTTGTTTTTATCATCAACAAATCCTACCACGTGCCAGTTTGACTTCCCTGTCCTGTTTTACAAAAGGGTAAATATTTCCCCTAGAACAGATCATTGTAGGTTTAAGGAAATATTACTCAAACTGGAGTAAGTTATGCATTTTTTGGGGGGTACTAATTTCTGTGGGGGATTCATGCACATTTGGTGCTCGAGTGAGTATTTACAGCAGCAGGATATTGTATGTAAGATTGACTAAAAATATACTACAGCAGCTAAGTTTATTGCAATGAGTGAACATGTCAGTTTAACAGTGTGGCTCACTGTTTGTAATAGATTTTGGGATTAAGATATGTCAGGCTTCAGATACAAGAGACAATACTCTTTCGCATGATCAGATCATTGTTGGTTTTGGTCTATTTATAGGGTTTGTTGACAGTAAGAAAAATATAGAATATCGTCAACTTCTTACTTTATAACCACTTAGTAAAAAGTAAGAAGTCAACGTAAAAACAGTCTGAGGTGTCATACCAGAGCTGTGGAGGAGTGTTATCAGTTCCCTGTCAATCATATCTCTGTAGAGAAATGGTTGTCAAGCTGACTTAGTAACAGTGAAGAAAAATAAATATGTAAAGGTTTATGTGGCTGTTACTTTCAAAGGCCAACTAAATGCAATTTGAAGATTTGTATTGCTGAAAAATAATATTGTTTGAACAGAAACGTGGGTGATGTACTCCACAACTTTGCTCTGCCTACTATTATCCTACACCACAGAACCTTTCTC
Source organism: Protonibea diacanthus (assembly GCA_028641955.1). Lineage (NCBI taxonomy): Eukaryota > Metazoa > Chordata > Actinopteri > Sciaenidae > Protonibea > Protonibea diacanthus. Next base: position 17,290,599 of record CM053990.1, read on the forward strand.
TGTCCTCCCACTGAAGTTGCTATTTACTGGCTTTGAGATCTAATTTACATGACACAAAATGTGATGATCTTATCCCTTTGTGGAACACCTCCGTTAAGTTTATGGCTGTGTGAGCAATTACTCCCATGTGGCTTGACTGTGATTAGATAGCCTGGCCTGTCTCATAACATTTGGTGGAATGATGAGTGTGGTCTTAAAATGCAAATATTATGCATAAACTGTGGAAAAGCAATCATTCTCCACCATGAAAACTACTTTTTTAGTAGACTTCTAAAAAAGGTTGTAGTTTGATAAAAGTTTATAATACTGCAGTGGAAAAAAATCAAAAGATCTAAAGATGTAGAGAAAAGGACAAGCAGATAAGTGGAACAAAATCCAACAATTATGACTTATAAAATAGAAAATACCTACCCTAATCTGAAAGTTTTTCATATATATTTCAATATTTTTCATATGAAAAAAGTGCCCTATAGTGGGGTCAGTCATACTGTAGAATGATAGTGGATTGCTTAATGGATGGAGTGGATTGAGTCTCATTCCTAGGTCATCAGATATGTTGCTTACCTGATTATTATATTGATTTTTAACATCTTACACAAAATTACATACAATTCTATTACAGCTCTCATAAGCAAGTCAACTACATCACGTGGATGGAAACATGATTCATCATAACTATATGTATCAAATTTACCAAATTTAAAATAGAGGGGAGAAAAGGGTGGGGGGCATGGTATGAGTAGTATGTAGAGGTGAAAACAGTGGTATGTATGTATGGTATGTGGACAGCAGGAAAGGGCAAGCAAGGCTCATTATAGAGTAGCACCTCATCTGGTTGTATTTATACATGTTGACAACTTTGCAGAGTGGGAGGTTGAGAGGGGAGAGAAAAGAGAATTGTAGGGAAATGCTGGGCTGAGACAGACAGTAGGATCATGAATAAGTTGCAGCATAGAGACAAAATAGGATGGAATTCAATTCAGTTTCAAGCTTTCTTTCCAGTGAAGGTGTGGTACAAATGCCTATTTAGTTTTCTCTTATATTTCTTTAAATTTAAGAAGACGAAGAAGAAGATGGGGAGGGGAGGGAAAAGATTGCTTATCTACTGCAACTTGGGATTATATTGGCATTCTTATACTGTTTAAAGTCAAAATCCTTCCAATACAAATGCTAGATTTCCACACAATGAAGAGCACAGTAAAATGTTGCTGAGCACTTAGATATGTGCAGCCTGTCACCTGTAACCTGTGGCTGTTTCTACTAGCTCCATTCCCCTATTTAATACTGTTCCACCGTCAAAAATGGCAAATCTGACAACAGTTTTGTTTTGTAAATGTATTTTTGTCATGTAATCATGGTCAGTGCTACCCCCTGTAGAAAATACATTGAGTTTTACTGCAACTGCTTGACAGTGAAATCTAGACAGTGTTTCACCAGTTGAATGCTTTTAATGTGAAGCAGCACCAGAGGGAAATGTTGGGTTTAAATTTATATTATTGAGACAAAAAGTATGGATGGAAAGGCAGGATTACACACATTTATTATAATCTGAATCCAACTTGAGAATGGGGGACTCTGCCACTAACAATAAAAACAACTCTATGGAGAGTCACTGAATAAAAACAGTTAATGATTACACTAAAGCAAATGTAACCTTAAAATGGCAGAACATTTTTTTTCATTTAATTAAAATTTTAGCTTTAAAATCTGAAATATATACTGCATGTGAATTTATATGTATCATGTTTACATTGTTATTATTTATTTTTATTATAGAATTCATGAGATACTGATTAAGTACTTAGAAGACTGGAAGCCCCCAAACTACAGCATGCACCAGAATCCAGCTCAAAGTGAGATTGTTATATCACAAAATATCTAAAAAATATATATATAAATAAAACAATTTAATTTTAGTTCTACTTTTTCCAGCTACAGAGACTGAATGCCATCTTTGTGTGACTTAGCAAAATTAAGATTCTCCCACTATAAAGGCCTATTACCATTGCTTATCTTTGTCCTTATTGTTCCAGACAAAATTCAAATGAAGCAATACCAGGGTACTGTATGAGAGTATGAACAAGCAGTAACATCACATTTGCAACAAGGAAAACAACATGGTAGTGGAAGTACCTTTGGAGGTAAAAGAAGAGCGATAAAGGAGGGAAGAGAGAAGAGGTAAGAAGGAAATCAGAAGAGGAAGTAGTGAAGAAAAAAGTAAAGAAAAGGATGCAACAGAAGACACGTCCAAGGTTTTTCTCCTGTCCAGTGCACATGAGAGGAGTTTAGAGCAGATTATCCTCCATCAGACATTATACAGGCTCTACTTGAGTGGGTCCCTTTACTGCTCCTCTTCCAACAAAAATGTTCAGATGAATACCTCCACAGTCACAGAACACACACCACTGTTGTTAAATAAAAGTTTAGATTTCTGTAAGGTCTAATTCGGTCAGATGAATTAAGTATGTCAATATGTTATATGTGTTTTACATCAAAGCGAAATTGGGTATTGAATAATGAGTATGCTGCTTCCAGAATAATAAAATGAAGTACTTTCTGTAGGCCAGAGGATTTTTACTGAAGGAAACAAAAACAAAACAAAAAAAACTTAAGCTATATAGAACAGTGTTCTGTGTGAAAACCTTTAAAGAGCTGGGTATGGGTTCAATCTCCACTGTGTTTTATCAATAGGTGACAGAGGGTAGAAAAACAGGAATTAATGTATGTGAAAATGTCACAGACTATTACTTTTACAGGCTTGGTTGCTCAAACCTTAAAACAACGCATCTGTCCAAGTGTGTGTATGTTTGTGTGCGTGCATGTGTGTGACACATATTGTTCCACAAATCCAATTATATGCTGACATCAACTAAACACAGCTTCCACAGCTCTATGAAATCAGCTTCCGGTCCCCAGAGAAAACAGTACAGAGCTGAAGTCAAGATCAGCTTTGGCAAGCTCACATCAAGTCCACAGGATGCAGATGAAAGTCTGGTGGGGTCTAAAGGTGGCCAAAATATATCAAGACTGAGAACAAATTGAGTCCCTTTCCAAGAGCAAGATAGCACCAAAGTTGAAACTGCATTCAGTTGTTACATTCAAATATCATTGAATTCAATCAATTATGACTTATTTAGATAATATAATATGCAATAAGACCAGAAATTACCAGCGGGATAATCTGAAGCAGACAACACTGCAGATGTTGTGTCTACGTACATTGTTAAAACTCTGTAAAGCATACATACAAATACAAATAAAGTACACTAGGCAGATATCATGACACTATACACTTTTTACAGCAGGGGCATGACAGAATAAATTTTGAATGTACTTCTGTTATTTATCCTTCAAAATGCAATAGAAAAATACTACTATTAAAGGCTCGAGTACACTCAATACTATCTGAAAAACAGAAAAATAATGTGTTACGGACAAAATAGCATGTATTTCCCAATTCCAACAGATTCCACTCTCAAGTGTGTTATCCCTGCTGCATATCAAACAGAAAGCAGAGACTTGCACTGAAACCTCAGTTAGACCCAACATCAGAGCCAGCATAATGCTGAGTACAATATTTAAACTAAAGGGTATTAAGAAAAGTGCAAGCAAAAGTTTTGAAAAAATAACCAACAATACTTCAGAAAAGATGGGGTTCTGCAAGTTCAGAATTCTATTAGATTATTGCTGTGATATGGATATTTTTTTATTGGTGTAATCTATTTATTATTCTGCAAAAGAATCAATCATTTGTTTAATCTATCAAGGCCCCATTGCGAGACCTCAAAGGTCAATATGTCATATTTCAATTGCTCATTTTGTCTGTTAAAAGGCCAAATGAATTCAGTTTATGATAAGAGATGTTGAAGCGCTGCACATCATTACACGGGAGAAGCTACAGCGTACAAATGGGCATTTTCATTAGATGAATTGCTTTAAATGATGACTCAATAATTGAAATTGTTGTTGGTTAACTTTCTCATTGATCGACTCGCCCTTTCAGCACAGTAGATAGCGTACTGTAAGATATTTAAATCTTTCCTTTCTCACAAGAAGGATTTGGATGTCATGATCACCCACTAAATAAAACCATTTACCGATGTAATAAACCTGACTCTGGAAACTGCAGCAGGCTCTTCTTTCCTTTCCATGGCTGAAAAAGCATTTACCTGTATCATTATCTGCCATCTCCAATTGTAGTCGGCATATCTGGAAGCTGGAAACTATTCAAGCAAACCATAAGGTGTTTACATTTTATGCATTTAGCTGTCACTCTTATCCAGAGGGACTTTCAGTGAATGCAGTAGGGGAATACATTATCTAGGATCAACAACATTGCAAACAACCAATACTGGCTAGAGAGAAATTTCTTAGTGAAAGGTAAAATGAGCAAAAAGAGTGGAGAAGGGTTTTTCTTCCAGTTGGAGTTTATATTAGAATGAGTTGATGAGGTAGATATGGAAGAGAGAAACGTTATGACTCTGGAGCTGGAAAGGTATTTCTTGACAATCCAAGTTTCTGGTCTGGTACCTTACTGTACACACCATCTGTGGCAGTTCAGACATTTCAAAATGGAGCAGTTATTTCAGTGACTACAGCCAAAACTGAAATGAACCCATAAGAACAAAGAAACCGTCTCATTACTGTGTATGTCAATAATGTCACATACCCACAAGCTGCAGAAGTAGGTCTTTACTTTGTGGCGGTAGACTGGGTGTTTGAGGTGCCAGTTAGGTCTGGGCTGAACAATTTTTGTGTCGGGTTCATGAGTCAAATATGTTTTATTTATTTTAGTCCACTGTATAGAGGATTCAGGAAAAGAGTATAAAACTCATCACCCAAACCCTCAAGAACACAGTTGCTTGTGTTTTTTAACCACAGACACACACACACACACACACACACACACACACACACACAGGTTAACTTTCTAAATATTGATGCAGCTCATACTGTATCTCACATTACTAATTAGCACCATTGTGACACGTGTCAGCGTGTGTGGTACAGAGGCTACAAAAAACAGGGGTTTACAACAACTTAGGTGCTTTTACATCTAACCAGTTTGGTGCAGTTCAAATGTATTTTGGTGCATTTCCCTGTCTTGTTTTTGTTCAGCATGGCCAGCATGGAAGGGGTCACTCCAACTGGTGTGACTCATCAACCTGATCGAGACAGTATGAAAAGGTGTGCTTTGGTTAGCATGACTTGAACAGAAAAACTACATTTGTACTAGAACTGTATCAGATAATTGTGAACAGTTAAAGTAAAGTATTTATAGGCAATATGCATAACTGGCATATATATTTATGCATATCTCATTTGGTAAGCATGGTGAGGTGTCTCAGTGTGTCACCGAGGAGATATTCTCTGATCAATCAGACTCTTTCTGGAAGCAAAAACAAACAAGCATCAAATCTCTCCAGTTAATTGACTTGCTCTTCAGCTCATGTGTCTGCTGTTTGCCGTTCTTGGTTCATTTGAAAAAAGTCAGTGTGAACAGTGACACCTGAAAGGAAACAATACATTTTCTTTTACCTGAGCTATAGGTGTGAAAGTGTACTTCTGTGTGTGTGTTTGTGTTTTTTGTGTGTGTTTTTGTTTGTTATTTTTGTCATTAATATGGATTGTTTTCCTTAAGTAACTTTTGAAACTGTAATAAAGCATTCAGGACACCAAATATCTGGAATAAGGAAGATATTGTCCACCCCCTCTCCAAATATCATCTCCAGTTCACATGTGTGATGTAAGGCACAGCTGCAGAGGAAGTTATTCTTAATTAATGCTCAGCCATGGTCATCATCATCATCATGATTACAAGCGAGGGGAGCTAATTGGCAGAATCTGTCTGTTTTCTGGCTAAGGCTGCAGCCGAATCAGCAGCCTCATGAAACCAGGGAATCCGGTAAACCAGGGAAACAATTTTGAGTGCTTTGTGGGTGCTGTGTATTTACTTTTTTGATGGATTGGGAGAGGGCTGCAGCTAACACAAGTCATCCACAGTGGATGGGAAGAGCAGGCAAAGCAGAGAGGGAGAGTGTCTTGGAGGACATGAACTCCTGAACTTTGGATCCAGAAATAAAAAACCTCTCTTCCACTGGGAGGAGGACCAGGATGTTTGAGTACTTGAAATGGTTTTGATGGGCTAGCTGCATATAGTACAATGTCTTCTTCTCTGTCCATGTGTCATCTTGCTCTCTATTACTTTATATCCATCCATCTCTCCTCTTTTATCTGTCTGTAATAGCTCATCTATCTCGTTATGTCCTTTCCTCTTTACATCTTCTTGCTCACTCTCTATTAGTAACTACTCCACTAACCAATCTCTACAAACCGCACAATAACAAGTGCACCTGTGAGTTGTACTGTTACGGAAATGTGTGTGTGTGTGTGTGAAGAGAATGGTCATGTTCCAAGGAAAAAAAATCATTTGATCATACATTTTTCTGGAAACAGATAAACTCAAAGCAAGACGCACAAAGCACATCCAACTATGCGCTCATGCTAACTCACATGAAGATCATATTATGCCCAGGCACGCACACTTGCACAAACATATAGACACACATTAACTGACACACACACACAGACACAATCATTTATTCTACTACGGCAGAGTCACTCCGCCCTCTCTCAGCAGTCTATCATTTCATTGATCTGAAGAAATGGAGCAGAAAGAAGCGGAAGGTAAAATGCTGAGGTGAGGCTGTTCTCTGCTCAAACTGCTCAAACTACTGAGCACGCTTCACAAAGCACGTGTGCCAGTAATCCACATTTTAAACAGAGACGACACATGCTCACTATCAACTTTGTTTTGTTTCTGCCACAGATGTGAAAAGTACCAATTATACAGGAAGAAAAACTGATGTGATGATCGCATCTATCAATACACATATACTGTCATAATACATCTAATGTCAACAAACTAAGATGTTACACCGATAATGTTCCCTTTTAAATAAGTTCAAACCAATTAGAACTAACATAAAATTTAAACAAACTTTGCATCTGAACACAACTCATGTGTTGTAAATGTACATTTTGCTGTAGAATTGACTTCTGTTTATTTGACTCCATGTCTTACTTGAGTAACATTGGTCTGGTGTCAAGATATCTGCCTAGTTTTCTTTCTTTTGTCTTAGCTTAGGGCAACTTGTACTAAGGACAACAAGGCATCGGACAAACATTTTATTAAGTCCAATGCTGGAGTTCAAGGCAGAATGAAATGAATAAATGAAAAGTGACAGTCCTACACCTGGTGGTGGTGGTGAAGTGACGCATTTCCCAGCTATGAAAGCAGCATCAGCACTTCTTGAAATACAAATAGAAGAACTTTGCACGATGCCAAAACAAACAAATATTCAAGATGATATCACAGGCCTTCATAGGTCCACTGATGAATAAAATAACTCACTGGCCAGTCTCCATTGTTTTAAAATTCATGTATTTAGTATACTGGCCATGAAGCAAAATAACAGAGGCTACATGGGTTTTTGTACTGGAGTCCAAGATTCTACTGCTCTAGGATTTAACACTATCCCTACAGTGACCTCAGGACACATGCTTGACTCTTTTGAGTTATTCAGACTGTAACAGTGATTCATCAATTTTCTACCACATCTGCTCTGTTCCTAGCAACCCAAAAGAAAAACGGGACCCATGTTGTGCCTATTGCAAATTATATTGGATCTCATTAAGTCCATGTAGGGTCTATTTCCACTGGGGTGTGAATAAATACCTGAGTGGTATTAGTGTAAAGTGTTTTTAGAGATGGAGAGTGAGATCTCTAAAGTGTAGAAAAAAACATGCACTGTTGGTGTTTTCAACCATGACTGCTTGTTAATTGGTGGAGCGACACGCTGCTGTTGGTGTTTTCTATCTGTTTGGCTCCACCACGTTTTGCACTGTGTCCAATTATCCTCAGGTTTATTTTGAGAGGATCTGACTGTCCTTGCTCTCTTACAGATGAGGTCTCTTTACTTTTTTTTTTTTTTTGGAAAATAAATGTATGCATGTAGGGTGTGTATAGGTTTTCCACAAGTCTAATTCAGATCAGATCTGAAATCGTGTCTGTGAATACCTCTACATCACACCAGCAGCCTGTGCAGTCGGTGTGATTGCACAGTTGTGAAAAGTGTTGCAAATAAACAAGGATTTGGAAAGTGTATCAACTATCACTTCAACATAGGGTATACACAGAGGGAACAGATCTGCTTGTTAAATACTTTTAAAAACTTTGGAATTTATCAGCTAGATATATTTTCACACAATAGGCTCCCATTGTCATCTGTCAAGCGATATCTCTGCCTTAATGGTGCGCACTTTCTCTTTCATGGATCTGCGCTCCTTTGACCTCAAAGGCATTAGTCTCCATCTCCTCCCCTTCATAACATCTAAAAGCTCTGCTGCACCCGTGGGAGACGGCATCACATTCCTATGGGAACACTTCACTTCTCGTCTTGGCAAGAGAGACTTTTTTTTCCCCCCACACATGACAAGGCCATGAAATATGACACAGAAGCTGGTGCTTGTACAGATAGGCAGAATACAGAACAAGGTTTTACAAGCAAAACCGTTCTGACGGGAAGGAACTGCTGGCCGTCACAACTGCTGGTGAGATGTGAGGTGAGGGTGCCATTTCTGTCACGCTACACTGTATGTAAATGACAGCCCATGTCAGTCAAGCATGGAGAGTTAGAGAGATAGAGAGTGAAAGGAGGAGAGTGGGTATAGAGAGAGGGAGACGGGGAGTGCTGACACACTGGTCAGTGCATTTTAATGTCAATTAAAAAGCAGCACCATGACAGGAAACTCTCTATAAAGCCATGGAGCTGTGACGGAGTGACTAATAGCAAGGACAGAGAAACGCCTCCCCTTCTTTCCTCTTTGCTCCATCTTGTGTTCATGCCCTTCTCTCTCTCTCTAATTCTCCTTCCAGCTCTTTCTCATTCTTTCTCTCATTTTCTCTTCATCTTGTAAGACTCAATTTTTTCCTTTAGCAACTCCTTGACCCCCCTCATGCTCTCTAATTTCTCTCCCCGCCCTCAAGGCCAAAGATGTGAAGAACATGGATATGGATCTGGCCTTCATATAAGTCATGGTAATGGCTGTCCCTCCTCTTGACCCCGTCACCTCATCACCTCACCTTTCATGTCCATTGAGAAGAACGAAATGCCAACTCTAATTTGCATGGAGCCCATTAGCTACCCTCCGGTAACTCGAAAAAGGCTCTGTCTGATTCACCTTATTATGCACACAGTAATTGGGAATTTGTTTCTCCCACGTATAAATGGTCTCCACATTTCCGGCAGGAAGTGAAAGACCTCGGCTCTTGGGATCAGATGACAACATTTGTACTTCACTTTTCTGCTTTAATGATGTGAGGCATGCAGTTGACGTTACTGAATTGAGAAACATCCATGTCATAGCATTTGATCATATTTCTAGCTATCTATTCTAAAAAGTTAATGGTTTTGTGCAAGTGCGAGCCACTGAAGTACATTTATGCACAAAGATATGAATGGGGAGGACATATGATAAAACACAGGACAGTCTCGTTGTAAACACCTGAGACCTGAATGAAACATAAATGTGCTTCTTTGTTCCATGGGTACATGAGTGCAAGATTTTGCTTTCATACTGCAATATGGAAACACGTGCTATATTTAGCACGGCAAATCACTCGGGGTTCAGCCTTGAATTTGCAACAATAAAAACTACTAATTTACTCCACAGCCGGCTGCCTTTGAATTATCCTTGGCAATGCGTGTTTCATGGATGTATGGAGGCTTTCAATGTGGTGCACTTTGTCATCATCTTAAATACATAGTATTTTGCATTCATATACTATAGCTACATGTAACACAACTTGTCCCCGCTGGGCATGAGATTAATTTTATGTTATTGGTCACACACCAGCTGCAGTGGAATAGCAGGAAGCTAAATGCCTTACACAGTGACACTTTCACAATAATTGCTCATGGAGGGAAACTCTTTCATCCTCCACACCTACAGTGACAACGTTCTACCAATTTTCCAAAATCACGTCTTAAACAACTTTGTTTTAAAAATGCAACACACTGAGGTATGTTGAAATGTATAACTTAACAATATTTTACAAAACATCCTGTGCAGTGACGTAAGCATATATAAGCAAACACGGGACACAGAAAGACATTTAGTTCAGTATACAGTATGTGACTGCAGAAGCAGATGATGGGGGGATTGAGCTTGTGTGAGCAAGCTTAGATTGATTCTTGGGAGGGCTTGTTGAGTCAGGGTAACCACTCTTGGGAAGAACATGATGTCTCAAGATAGATTTTGGAAATTTTGGCATTGCATAGCAGTGCAAGAGACTTTTGCTTTGTTATCTATTCTCACATTGTGCATCTGGTTCCTGCTGGTCCCAAGAAGAAACAACGAGGCCATGAATGCACTTTGATACCTCTGATGATTATATTAATTAACAGCTGCTCCAAGAAATCCCCATCTCCCTTCTTTTAAAAGGGTATTAATTAAATGAAAGGGGGGAGGCAGTGGGTGGATTAAACTGTCAACCCAACATCAGAATGAAAAGCTTGAAAATGTATTATTTTCTTTTTGAACAATTTTAGATATTTTCATGTCTTTACTTCTCCCACTAATTCCTTCTTTTCTGGCTTAATTCCACTTCCCCCCATAACTCTCAGGAATGTCCATCAAGAAGGACTCGCTAGTACTCCCTGGTAGGTAAGCCTGTATTTTATTCCATTTCCTTTCACACTGGTGATGGTACCCACCAATATGATAGGAAATTGAATAAAACACAGGCTTTCATAATTGTTAAAACAACAACAACAAAAGGCACAGGTACATCATTTTAACTATTTAATACACTTTCAGTCAAGATACAAACTGATGCTGTTTTGGTGCTACTCTGACAGAGCTATGATGCTACATCTACATAAGAAAGGTACTCCAGTTTTAGAGTGTTATAGCGCCTTTCTAGTCTTCCAACAACTCAAAGCACTTTTCCAGGACATATCTCATTCACACACATTCATACACTGATTGACCAATTTCTCAACAGTTTACCAGTTCACACAGGAGCAATTTGGGGTTCAGTATCGTGCCCAAGAACACTTCGACATGCAGACTGAATCGAACTGGGGATCAAACTGCCGATCATCTGATTAGTGGATGACCCGCTCTACCTCTAAGCCACCCCTACAATGTCACTCCAGTTTATTTTGTGGTGCACACTAGCATGAGTTACTGTGATTTTTGTTTCCAAAACGAGTTCACATTAATACCAATTATGTACATGTATCTAGTATTTGAATTACAGTATTACTAATGTTGAGCTCCCAACATTAAAATGCAAAACCAAGATTACATTTAGCAAAAAACCAACCAGCCTTTTACTGTATATCAATAACAAATATGTGGAATCTCTCAAACCAATAACAATAGATTATACTCAGATATTAGAGGTCCAATAGCAACGAAAAAAAGATGTGTGTCCAAGTGTTCTGTGGATTGTTGGTATGAGGGTCTACCTTTCAGTCAGACTCTCTTCAGCTCCATCTGAATACAGCTGAAGGATGAGGTTAAATGGACTGTGCAAGTATCACATTATGTGCCAGAGAAACTAGCATATTTGTGTGTTTACAACACTACACACCAGCAAAGACTCAGCCTTGACCAGATCAAACTAAAGCATTATCGCATAGAGGTGTGGCCATTTGTTACGGATGCATCAGATAACCTGAAAAACACAACAACCCAGGATTCAGTGTTCCTGCATTCTCTCCTGTTAAGACGAGGAAACCACTTCAGCCACTTCAGAAGGCATGACAGCAAAATAAAGAGACACAATCTTGGAGAGATAATCAGCAAACGAGCCCACAGTGTTTCAGAACCTCAAACAAACGTGGACACACAAGTGGTGATCTCAGAGCTGGGGATCTATCAGACCAAGGCAGAACACATTTTATGCCTTTATCTCCTTTGGTGCAAGAAGAGATATGACAACAGGTCAGTGTGAAGGAAGCTCAATCAAGATGCCCCCCCACCCTGCCTTACTGCCACCAAGAGCAGACAGAATGAAAACATGATTGGTTTCTCTGAAAAGTCTGAAGATCGTTCTGTCTGGTGTTCAGGAGAATATTAGATTACTACAGAGCAAAAGCCTTGTGAAATGTAGCCACTTTCAAGGAAAGGGGTAATTTACACAGGTAGACGGCAAATTTGTCCCAGTGTAACAGAATCAGAACTCTGATACAGATTTTTTCTACAGTTTGAAGGCAGATGAAAGTACAATGCGAAGAGGACTCTGTGTTGGAATTAATTTTCAGACCATCAGAGGCAAACATGTAGCTCACAAGTTTTCACTGCAAGATAAATTGTGCTGTACACTAAATGCAACTTTAAGTTGAACTTTTAAGCCACTGGAAAAGCAAGTCCGCGATTGCCTTCTGATTGTTTATGTGCAAGCTTAATGAGATGCTCAACTTTAATAACATACTGTACAAACATTTCTACTACTTCAAGCCACATATCCAGAGCTTTTAAAGTGTAGCAGCAGGACACTGTATTTGAAGTTTGTTGAGAGATAAAGAGAAGCTGCTAAAATCCTTCCTGCCTCAACAGATTCCGTTTGACCCTCCTCCCATGGATATTATAAAACAGACCATAAAGTATTACACAAAACATTATAGGAAACAATCAAAGGAAAAGGTGGGATGCATTATTTTCTTAATGCAGAGCTATTCATCTATCAAGCATGTGTACACTGCTCCAATAAATCTAATGTGGCCTAGCTTTAAAATGGACCAGTCTGTAAGGGTTTCCCATTTACAGAATGACAGAATTAGAGAATATAATGTAAAATTCTGTTTTCATTAGTGTATAATCACATGAAAATAAGAATCATGATATATTTTAAATCTACAGATGTGATTCTTCTGAGTCTGGGGGGGGTTGTGCTTTTCACAGCAACTGTAGTATCTCCCTTATGCTTGGAATGGGAGTGTGAGTTGCAGTCTGCAACTGCACAATCAGATGTCACTAAATCATATACATTAAGCATTTAAGTGTGCACTGTGCAGCAGTATTATGTAGAGAAAAAAACAACAGTAAACCTGGTATTGGTAGATACTCAATATTAAAGCAGGTATAGGGACTGGGGCACCCCCCTAGTAAGTATAAACCATCCATGTGCTGTACTTAAACAAGGACCAGGATGGCTTGTATCACTGGCTTTTGGTTTTTCATTAACACTAACAGTCTCGTGTGCACCAGATGGTTAGTCAGCATGGACAGCTGATAGAGCTTCCTGTGGACCAATCCGTCACTTGGCAACCGACATTACCAGCGTTCAATCACTTCTACATGCAGTGACAAAGAGAGTGTAGAGAAGGCCGCCAATGGCCCAGTAGGAAGTAATTTGTCTGAGACTGGGCCTCCCAGTCTATTGCAGCGCACATCAAAACAAAGCTTTATTGTTCCATCTCTGTTTACAACATAATTACTTAAGGATTTATGCCATTACTGTCCCCTCAGCTTTGCCTTGAGTGCTGAGTTTCTACCTAGTTGGGTGTCTTTGCAGAAGTGCCTGCTGCCCGCACACCTGGCACAGCAGGGGAAACAGATTAGGATGGCATATGCAGCAGTTACTGGACGGTCTCAGCAAATGTCTGTCTTGGGATAGGCAATAAAACAGTGAAGTAATACAGTCGCACACTATTTTACAGATACACCACTCAAACTGCAGAAAAACCTGCACAGACACAGACATGGAGGATTTGGATACACAAATGACAATATTTCAAATTCACACAAACACATATCACACAAAAGATTTAAAAAGTTTATGTGGTCAAAATTATATTACTTCTTGATTACATACAGGTTAGCCTAAGCAATTTGGGAGCATAACTTCCTGTAGTCTTTTTACAGAATTGAATTTCTAACATTTCCAGGTGTGTCATCATGACACATCTATCCCAAAATTATAAGAAAGATATGCATATGTGCACTGCCATGAAAAAACAGATACAGATATCATTTTTATTTCACTCCCTCACATTAACATGCCAGTCAAAGCGCTTCTTTCTCCTTCTCTCTATCACATACTTGCAGTCAAAGCGTGCCAAGTGTTGCAGTTGGTTCAGTTGGTGTTACGACTACACACAAAAGTTGCCAAGAGCATTCAAACAGGGATCTCTGTATTAATAGAGAGCTGAGTACTAAGGGGTAAGGAGGTTTGGCAGTGGAGTGGAGTGGAGTGGCTCTGAGACAAAGAAAACAGAATTGCATGAAGCTTGTCTTTTATTTTAAACACCACATTCATATTTTAGGGGATATTAAATATTATTGTAACTGGCAGTTAAGTGGTTCAGATGGCTTACTATTTTATTTCTTTAAAAAAATTCAAAACCTTTTTTTTTCATATGTAAGGAAGGTTCCTGGTTCGGGAACCTTTCTGTGTGGAGTTTGCAGGTTCTCCCCATGTTTGTGTGGGTATTCCAGCTTCCTCCCACAGTCCAAAGACATGCAGTTAATAGGCCAATTGGTGACTCTGAATTGCTCGTAGGTGTGATTGTTTTTGTTTCTAAGCCACATACAGATGCCTATGAAACAAATCCATGGATCCAAAATATCAGGATCAAATTTATACAAGAAGGTACTTGAAAATGCCATTTTATTTTTTCACAAAAGTCTATGGGTCTCAGCTAAGAAGAAAAGGAATGTTTTTTCCACTCTACACTTTTTTTTTTATATACTTCTCTTTCAATTTGCATCTCCCATAATAAATACCCTCTTTGTTTCTCTCTTAGATTGCTAACGATTTTTTTAGCTCTAAAACTGGGAAATAACAGTCTCCTGGTTACAGATGAACTAGACACTAATTAGGGTTAAAAAAAAATAAAGAATGGACTTTGTTGTCCAAACGTCATCCACTTGCAACCTTTCCACATCATGCCATATGCATGCTTGGCCCTTGGCTATGTGTTCTTATCTGGGTAATTTACTTAAATGACAGTAGTAAGATGTGAGAAATTTGTAGTTAAAGTATGGTGACATATACATGGTGCAAATCTGGCCAAATTGCCTTCAGCCATGCTATACCACAGTCATCTGAACCACTTAACTGCCACATGCGGCCCATGAACACATGCTATCTGTCCTCATCAAGAGTAATAGCCTCTTTCTTAAGCTGCCTTATGGGCCTGACCTTTTCCACTATAGTGAATGTGCAAATTACTCTTGATTTTGTACCCTGTGTTTTTTTTTATTATTTCCTTTTCTCCTCCCCCAGAAAAGAAAATGTGCCGCAACACACCAAAGCCCCAGTCAATTCCACCGCTGCCAAGTCATACATCATATTTTGAGTGTATGGATTTCTAATATCTCGCTACAGCAGTCAAGATGATGTAACAGATATGGACTCTGAGCACATATCAAATAGATTCCTTGAGGATATTCAATACATCTGCCAAGAGACATTTGATCAGATTATTAAAATAGATAACCCCATATACCTGGAATTATACTGCGAAATCTCAGAAGCACTGCTGGGGATAATTAGGGGTGGTATATAATGACCATTTGAAAGAAGGATTAAGGCATTTCTGCTCTTCAATGATGTTGTCATTTTGCATCCCCAGTTGAATTGAACTCTTGAATTAGCATACAATCATAAAGATAGAAAATAGCTTATACAGAACACAAGTCTGGTATATATATATATATATATATACATATGTATGTATGTATGTATGTATGT
Organism: Protonibea diacanthus; assembly: GCA_028641955.1. Lineage (NCBI taxonomy): Eukaryota > Metazoa > Chordata > Actinopteri > Sciaenidae > Protonibea > Protonibea diacanthus. The sequence continues at coordinate 17,306,368 of CM053990.1, forward strand.
ATGTATGTATGTATATGTATATATGTATATATGTATATATGTATATATATATAGAGCAAAAGCTACGTCACTGGACACTATATAGTGTCCAGTGACGTAGCTTTTGCTCCATGTTTGTCTTTGAACAGCATAATAGGAAGCACAGTGACAACCCAAGGACTAGAGTGAGTCCAGCTACACTACTACCTTCCCTACACCTAGCCCCTATCTGGTCATTACACAGTAAAAAAGGGTCTCTGTCTGACACAACAACAGCAAATGAAGGCCTGTCCACTCCACTATAACATCCCATGCCAGCTTTTTCACCAGCACTGGGTGAGGTGCATCTTCCCCATGATGGTCCTTGAATCGCTCTTAGTCTGGGCCCTTGCATGTATGCCCACCCATCCATTGGGAGACTAACTGAAGCTATTGCCCCTGACAAAACACAGCTCCCAGAGTCCAACAAGGACATGTAGACCCCTTCTAAATTTTTCAGGTGGAAATGCACAGAGGGGACAATGCATCCTTTGTGGAATTCATCAATAAAATGCTGAGCCCTGTATTTGTTTAGAGAATACACCAGTGTGTGCTGTATAACTCCCCAGACAGCAACTCTAAAATGTTCTAAAAAAACTGATAGTACAGTACTAATAGCTGACTTAGCCTTAGCAGACCTCAAAAACAGTTCCACTAGGGGGTGTCGATTAGCTCAGTTGATAGAGCATCTACCCCATATACGAAGGCTCACATTTGCTGCATGTCGTTCCCTACCTCTCTCTCCGCACATTCCTGTCACTATTCAGATGTCTCTGTCAAAAATAAAGCTTGAAAAGGCCAAAAAATATCTATCTATAGAAAAAAAAAAATAATAATAACAGTTCCACTAACATGTCCTCAGCCCCACTAAAGGGAAAAACACTGTCCTGCCTCTCTGTCAAACTCAAGCCATCAGAAAAAAGGATAGCAATACTGATTGTATGTTTGCAGAGAGTTGCTACAGCTCCACCAACTTCCAACTGTCCAAGGTGGAGAAAAAAAGCGAAAGGAGGCATGATTTAAGATTTAAGAAGAGTGCAAATAATCCTATGGGAAATCACAAGCTCTTGCTTAAGGCCAGATTTGGTTTGTGGTCTGACGTGCAGCAGTGCTCATGGCACCATGGGAGGATGCACCAATGAGGCATATGAAAGGGAAATGCATGCTGACTCAGTAACAGAGCACTGGGCTAGGTTTGCCCTGTGGAGGTTAAATGGAACACATTTGTAGCATAGTCACCCTGTGTATGCTCACACCATTTTCCTTTATGTTAGAAAAAAAAAATCAATTCAGTTAATTCTAGTATACAGCAGTGGCCAGATGTTTGCTGCATTCTCACTAGTTTATTATGCATTAATAATGTTTAGAAATGTACAAAGTAGTCTTGTCAAATTACAGTTTTTCGATTTTTGTTTCTGGGGAATGAAAAGGCCACAGCATGTAATTTTTATACTTACACACACTAATTAAAGTGAAACACACAACCCACATAGCAGTTTTTCAAGTGGTATTATTTGTGCCATGTCATGAAGACGGGATCTCTTTCCATTTCCCATAGAGTCTAGCTCTGTGAAGAAATTATTAACATGACTGGAAAAAGGAGACCGACCCATGATGAGGTAAATTGAAATGGTCACAATTTCATATTGCATTCAGGCAAGTAAAACAGGCAAAACTTTGTAATGATTGCATTGCCACACACTCTCTCACACACACACACACGCACACACACACACACACACACACACACACACACACACACACACACACACACACACACACGCACACACACACACACAGCAGGGGCTGGTGTCTGGTGTCGATGGAATAGATAATGTTAGAAGAAAACATTAGGAGAAAATACTTTTTTCATTCATTTAATCTATGTATGGTCTTGTGGATTAAGCCTTCATTTTTCCAGGAAATATCAGGCCTAGTGTCAGACAGAATTACATGGTCTAAGTGAGGCCTGTAAGAAACCAATTTAAATGCAATGTTCTCATTATTCTATAACCACATTTATTTCGATGGTACACAGAAGTTGAGATAACAATAAGTTAAAGCAAAAAAGTTATATCTATTCACACTTTGATTGAGCTATATCTTTAATTTGTCAGAGCTTGAAATCAGGTATTTTATTTTGATATTAATTTTGCATGTGTTAACTTGCTTTTCTGAGTTATTCCTTCCTCAGACATTTTACTTTGATGTACTTACTTACTTCCCTGACAGTCTTCTCTGCTCCCCACCTGGTTTTATCTATGCACGGTCTGCCTGACGGCTCAACTTGAAACACAGCAGGGGAGGTTTGGGTGTCGGGGTTGCTCACAATGCAGTGCACTTTGCCAACACATAGGCCTTTCAAATCTCATATCAGCTTTTACCTACAGTCAGCACCAGCAAGTAGAAAGGCAGAGAAGCAGGGTGAGAGACAGAAAGTGAGAGAAAGGGGGAGGGATGGTGGGAGGGCAGGAAAGACAAGGCCACAGCAGGATGCCTTTTACTCCAGCAGACTCAGGGAGAAGTGAGAGAATGAAGAGACAGATTCAGGGAAAACCTGATTATGGTGAAAAAAAAATCTCCCCATCTTTCTTTCGATTTAATAAAAAAGAAAAAAAAGTCACAAGAAAAGGCATGTGACGGAGGGATGTCCTTGGTTGTTGCAAGCTTAAAATGTTCAGCTCACCTGTCATCCGATTCATTTACTTTCACTCTAAATGGCCACTTCAGCAGCTAATACATTGCCCTAGGGTGAGTCTGACTGCTGCTGAGTGCAATATTATGTTTGTGTTTGCTTTTTAAAAGGCAGGTGCTATTTTTAAAAAAAAAAATAACAGCCACTCCTTTTCCAGCACATAATTGCTGTCCAAGGAGAGAAAGGTTAAAAAGAAAAAAAAGAGAGAGAAGTAAACAATGAAGGACATGAGGTTGGATATTACAAAGTAATGGAGATATTGAGAGAACAGAGGGGAGGAGTAGGCCAAACTCACTCTCACTGGGTGCTTAGGTAGTGGGAACTCCATTAGCAACGATTAAAAAGCCATCGCACTAACAGCTTGTGAACCTAAATAATCACCGAGTCCTGTTTCATTGATGCCTCCCTCCCATTTTCTGATGAGCCAGGAGTGTGGTTGCTTTCACCTTGTGGTCCCTAAAGGACCCTGTAATTGCCATTATGTTTGTGGAGGACTTGGGAGGAGATCTGGTTAGGGAGGCAAGATATGGACTGGCTCTCACTGAGACCCACCGAACTTCGTGAGAGATACTTAAAGCCCACCTACACTTTGCACCAATCTTCTTGCCTACCCTTTCTTAGTGGTCTCCAACATCATTTGCCCCTACTGTGTGCTTGTGAAGCTAACGGTGTGTAAGGGATATAAAACCTTGCAACCTACCAGTAGTACTTTCTGTATCCATCCCCAGAGCCAACACAGAGAAAGACTGAAGCTGAAAATATCTGCACATGATTTTTTTCTTTCCTTCTGCCTCGATGAAAATCATAATAAAAATGGAAAATAAAAATGGAATGAAGGCAGCCTCTGTGTTGTTTGAGTAGAGCCCATTTCTTTGCCTGAATCTACCCCATGGCCAAGCTTTTTACTGGTTGTTGGCGACCTTGTATAACCTTAAACTGAACTTTCTCAAACTCACTTCCAACGCACATGTTGTTCAGTTCACACATGCTACCAAGAGATTAATTACTTCAGTGAGAGAAAACTTAAAAAGGATAAAAGTAACACTACAACTAAGGATGAGATTCCAGGGGTGAGATCTCAGCCAGATTTGAAAGTTCCAACTGGTTGCAACAATATCACATTTTTGGATGTCTATTAACTAGGCTTATCTCATTTGGCTGATAAACTAGGTGGCCATCTTGCTCTAGCCCATTGGCATCGTTTGAGTCAAAAATATTGTTTAAATGCCAAAAGTGTTCTGCGGACATGGTTGTACTGTACTCTTTTTTTAATAGTCTCCTTTAATCACTGGTCAATCGACATATTAATATGAATAGTTTTGTTTATCATTACTAAACAAAACCCATGGTTTACCATTAACACTTTCCGATTTACCCAGCCCCAAGCCCATTGCTACAAAAGGAGTTACTATTATATAGAGAGTTAAATACTGTAGTTGAGTTATTTGATCTTGCTATCATAGCTTGTAACATACAGTATATATTACAGAAAAATATAGCAGCGAAAACAACTCCTGCATGCTTGCTTTTACCAGTTAAACCTTTCTGGACCCTTACAAATTCAGCCAACGTGTTGAAGCAAAGCAGGATCTCTACCCGGACGTTAGTCTGTTCTACTCTGATGATTTTCAATAATGTAGCCACCTCTCAATTGAGCTGATCTGATGATGCAGACGTCCAAGCAGCGTGAGTTTAATGCGGCGAGAACGGGCAAAAGCTAATGGACAGGCAGGAATTTAGGGGGGCAGAGTTATACATCTTTCATGCTCTCCTAAGCACGGCCCAATTTGAATATTTCTGATATGCTATTTATGCTCACTGCAGCAGCAGGAGTACGGAGAGAAACGCAGCGATTTAGACAGCAGGGCAGAGAGGGAGATGTGTGTGTGTGTGTGTGTGTGTGTGTGTTTCTGAGTGAAAAGCATTGGGAAAAAAATACAGTAGACTATACATCTACTAGATAAATAGTTCATGATTTGAAAGAGATTTAATTAAAACTGAAGCACCATCATTATTAACAAAATGAACCTGGAATCATAGCTGCAGTCTGATCTTGATACACAAGACTCTGAGCTGAATTTGAATAGTTTAACAAGTAAATATATCCCCACTAATATTCTGCTCTTTACATACTGAAGAATGCCTTAGTTGGTAAAAGTAATTCATGATGTAATACCATTAAACTCACATGCCTGATCCAACAGTTTACATGATGAATCACAAAACCAAAAACATGTTTTTGTTAATTAAATTATTGAATAAAAGAACAATTTACCCAGTTGGTGTGGGAGTAAGTGAAGCACTTTCAGTACTCTACATTTAATATCATAATTTGTTAGATTTTACATTTGCATGTGTTTTTCATAATGGCTTCATCACTTTACAACATACACAGTTCAATCCTGTTTGTAGTTTAACAGAGGAACTTGCTTGTCTTGCTTGTAGTAAATCCTTTCAAATTTGTAAGGAAAGCTGAACAAAGTGGAGATGCATAGAACCAAGTTATTATGGATGAGAAACAAGACTGCAGGTTCTGGTTAGGCTTGGGAACCTGGTTTGTTCATTTTACCCATTTTCCCTGTGTTGGCTGCAAGTACATCAGACTATTAGACGCCCCCTTTTTTAGTTCAATATTGATCTTGGATGCCAATGCAGAGCATTGCAGTAATTGAGTCTTATCTTGATGGTTGTAAGATTAATGAGGTTGGTTGTGGCCGTAGATCCCTATGGGCTGGCAAAAGGGATGAAAGAGACGCAGCAGGGAGGCAAGGAAGCAAAATAAACTTCTAACTCCTAAAAAAAAAAAAAAAATCAGGTCTGATTCCTTACAAATGGCGTTGACTTACATGCTGGACAGATGGTGGAAAATCATCCACCAGTATTACATCAACTCAGCCAGTGTGTCAGATCTCTGCTGTCATCTGTATTGGGTTGTTGTCAAACAAGAGAGAGCACACAAAAGCACTTGACAGGCATTTTTTCATAGATAGGGAAAGAGCTCCTGGGCCTCCATTACAGAGAAACGTAAGCATGCAATGTATCCGTATTGCAAGAAGAAACTATACTGAAGGACATTGTATATGTGAACCTCCATTTGCATTATGAAAGATAGCGCACATCTTGTTGCAGCATCTGATACTACAAGATTTGAAATTGGCTTTCAGACTTTGGCTGTTTGCCTTGCAAGTGATGTGAAATGATTCAATATGTCATTACACTGGCCTTCATTTCACCATAAATATTGCTTGCAAAGATTATTTTCCTTTGGCTTAGTGCTTCCCATAAAGAGATGTGGATAGCCATGTTTCATTTTCACTGAATATACCTATTGACTGAATGTATCTTCATAGTGATATCTGCTGCGTCATGTTCTGAACAGAAAAAAAAAACAAAACAAACAAAAACATGTCAATATACGATGCAGCAAAATATGCATCATGATATTTTGCATGTTAATGTGTCTGCACCAGCAGTGAGACATTCATTACACTTGGTCAACGAAGACGTTCAGATTTTAAACACGCTCCATCTACACATTTTCTAAAGAGCAGACTAAACGGCCAGCTGTTCATTCGTTCACAAAAAAAATTGCTCATGAGCAGAATGGATTTAATAAATTGGGAAAACAAGCGCAATACATGTCTCCTTGATCCTTTACAAATAGACCAGGGGAATGGATGCTCAATTAAACATAAAACATTTGATCTCTGTATGCCTTTTTGTATCTACGTTATGTAAATGCAGCAGCTAAGTATATAGTAAACAGGCAAATGTCATTACGGATCCCCTTCGCAATGCCAATTATCAAACACTTGCTGGATTAAGGTGATTGAACATAATTACATCCATCTTTGTCCAGTCTAAACTGACTGATGGCTAACCTCTGTGACTAATAATGAGGGAAAGTGATGCATGAAAATGCACAAAATGTCTATTCTATCTAATAGTCAGCTATCTCCAAGGGACTCAGTGTCATTTAGAGGTGAGACCAAGCATGAGCCACCACAGAAAATATTACTTACATGGATGTGATATGATTGACAGACCCGAATTGCTTTGCCCACGACCTTGAAGGACTGGTGCTCAGACTGAAGCTAGCATTTTGTGTGGGGGTGAAACTGTGGCCCTGCAGTCAAGTCTCATACTGATGGAGCTCCTTGTTTGCCTCTCAGACCAAAGACGTTATTCACAGTGTATACACAAAGTGTAAAGAATATTGTGCACTTTATGATGCAGAATGACCAGATATGCTTCTAACATGTTGACCGTTTTACCTTTTACAATGTATTATTTTCCTTTTATACTGTCCCTGAAGTATGTGTTAGAATAAATAAGTTTAATTCTGGTTTATTTCCAAACTTCTTGAGAATAAAATTTAATTGCAGTTTGTAGAAATGGTGCATGTTTGGTGAAGAGGTGAATGCTATATCCTATTTTAAATATTGACTATATTTATTATCTATTTATCTTGAGATTACTTTTATAATTAATTGACTAATTGCTTATCCATAAAATGTCAGAAAATAGTGAAAAATGCTTATCAAGCTGCCACCTGTCACCAAAGCCCAAGGGTGTTGAGTTTACTGTAATGTAAGACAAAAGATGGCTTGAACTGGTCAGTATTACTGCTTGATAAATGACTTAAATGACGATCCATCAAGCAATTAATTTTCAGTTCTAGTCCTGTCTGGCATTCAGAGTGCAATGCAACAACTTCCAACTTTTAAAACTCTTTCAAACTCTTTATCTTGAAATAGCTGCAATCTGTTTTATTCTGGTGATAAGTTAAACAACCACTCTCTCTGAGTCTCCAAGAAAGGCACTTTGGGAGGTATTGGCAAAACTAAGTCAATTTAAGTTATTGGATTTCTCGCATACATCAAACTCTTTCAGGCCCGTGTTTGCTCTGTTCTTGATTTTGCAGCCAAGGTTTGGGGTCATCTGAGGAGTGAAAACATTCATAACTGAACCATCTGATATTCATTGAGACTGCATAAATATGCACCAATTTCAGGTGTAACATGAGATATGGAGTAGAGGCCCTGTGAGGATTGATGGAAAGTTTGGACTATCGGTGGAATATGATGAGGCATAATGTGAAAGATAATACTGTCTAAACAAATATTTAAACGGGATAAACAGAACAGGACATGGACATTGGACATGGATGTGCTGTAAATAAGTTTAAGTTTGATGAACACTTCTCTTTATTTAAGGGGGGAAGTGACGTAAGATGTGTGTGTGTTTCATAAAGTTGAAAATGATTGGGAACTTTAGATGTGACATCTTGTAAACTAAAGATGTACATCTGTGAAATGACTGCTTTTTTCCAAAAATGTTTTTTAATTTGTCATAGAAAAACGATTAATTTGTGTTCAGATTACAGCTGTTAGCCATCTGTTTTGTTTTAAATAATGATTTGATTGCTATGGTTCTGACCAGCAAATGGTTGCTTGAAAGCGCTGGAGCTGCAGCTTGTTTACATATGCATTATGTATATTCTCTTTATTTTACAGAGGAAGTTTATTGTTTTATATAAAAGAGAAAATGGTGGCAGTGGTGACTGACAAGCGCTCTTACACACACAAGTCCACAGACAATTTTGTTTATGGAGTTCCCTGTATTTCTCTGAGTCACTGCCTTCTCTCCTGCTCCAGTTTTTCCTCTTTTTTCCTCCCTCCTTATCTCTCCACATACAGACAAAAACACACACACACACACACACACACACACACACTAAGGAACATATGCTTGTAGCGCAATGAAAACATCTATCCTCGGGAGAGTATGTCCCACTGGCCTCAGCCAAGTGTGTGTGGGCTGATGAGGTGAAAGCAATCTAAATGGTGTTCTGAGCAGCAGAGGTGGCACACGACATACACATACACAATCATGGTAAATCGTATCATCACACCCCCATTGCGGCGTATGGGCATTTCCAGAGGACGCCATTGCTCCAAAGGGGGTGAAAATATCGAAAATGAGTTGAACCTCCACTGAGATGGGGGGTCACTGCCTTTCTTTGCAATTTTCTGTCCCTTTCTCTCAGGGGTCAGTAATTGAGCGTCTGAAATTGGAGAAATTGCCACAAGTCGAAACAAAGTCACAAAACAGCTTTATTTTCCTGGTTATATATGAACAGGGAAAAAGCCAACTGGGAACAGATGAGAAGGCCAGAAGGTGGTCTTTCCATGTTTGCACAAAACAAGCGTGTGTATGTGTGCAGGCTGGCAGTCATTCAGTGGCAGTAATTTCCCTTGTCATATACGGTTGTGTTAGTAAAGATGCTCTCGCCGGTCCCTGAGCTGCTTTCCAAATGTAGAGCAAAGCATCTCCTGACACACTACTGCAGCTTGGCGACTAAGTGCAACTTGTTTTCATCTTCAAGGACAAGGTGACCCCTTGCCATTGACACTAAAAAAGGGAAAAATTGAGAGCATCTGATCTTCTGGGGATATTAAACAAGACAAATAGGCATCCTCCCATCAGCATAGCAACAAAGAAAAGTGTTTGATGCGGTGTGAGAATATGGGAAAACTTGCAGTGGTTGGCAATGACACTGAAGGACATTTTGGTCAATGCTGTATGGTGTCTACGTACAGCTCACACAGAGCCTCGACAGAAACAGCCAAATAAAGACATTCTCAGCTGCACTGTTTCAAGTTTAAAATGAGTTTGTATGAGTGATTAATTGTGTAGTAATCAGAGTTTTTAGGAGACTTAATATAAAAAGATACAAAGCTAGATTGTAGGTTATTAGAGATGACAATAAACATTTAGATATGTTATTACAGATTAAATCACTTCTCATTATGATCTAAATTTATTTTCATTGCTTCCGAGTGAAAGCAGTAATGACTAACAGTAATTCTGTATCACGCCAGCAGAGAAAACACTCTGATGCCAGTATCAAACAATTTCGTATCCCAAAATTGAAAGATCAAAGTTTGAAAGTAGGTTTATAATGTATTTTGAATCAAAAAGATGTATTTTGAGATTCACCATTTTCACTTAGACCTTTTTAGAGGAACAATTTAATTTTGCTTATACCCCTCCCTGGGCTTGCTGATATATTCATAGAAAACAATAAGTGTTCTTTCACATGCATACAATCTGAATCTAGGCAATTTCTTTCCTCTGGCTTTGCCGTATCTACAGAAATGTAATCTGTGTGTCTGTATTAAAATTCATGAGGACAGATAAGACGGGACTTTCATTAGTGCGGGATTCTGAAGCTGGTAGTTTGGGGGGAAAGTAAAAGCCAAAATACTTCCAGCAGCACTTTCGAGGATCCCGTCTGAGTTCAGAAAAGTGAGGTCAGAAAAGTTTAGGTTCAAAAAAAAAAAAAAAAAATTTCACTGGATTACATGTGCCATGAAGCATGGAATTCCACAAACAAAAAGTCAATGTGGTAATCATTATGTTTAACAGAACATTAATTTGATACTAAAAGTAGCCCACATCAAAATCTACAATAAGCAGTGTTTGTGCATCATGTAGTAGCATCATACATTTTCTAAGCAACAGCCTACTTCCACACATCCGTCTACAGCAACTCCCACGTCTATACTGTCAGAGCCACTGCAGAGCAACAGTGTGAAATGAAAACATTTCAGATAACAGCTTTAATGACAAATGGTTATGCATGCCATGGTATTTATTTTAAAACATGAAGACAGTGAGGTTCAAAGTCTCATATGAATCACTACTTTAAAAATCAAATAGTTGCATAGCCATACGATACACAAAATAACAGCAGGTGGGGGAAATAACATTTAAGAGCCCCCAACTGTGGTGGGCCAGCCCTTATTTTGATATGTAGACTTTGCAGAGAAAACAATGTTCAACATTTCCCTCACAGCTGGCTGAGCACATATTATGATGGAGGGAACTTGTGATAGAAATTTTCATACCAAAAATGCCCGACGTGAAAAATAAAGCCATTAGAGCAGGGGCAGCAGGCTGCTTGTTGAATGGCTCATTTTGCAGTCGTTTTCTACAGTATTATTTTCACAAATTTTGCTTATGTTTCCATAAATTACATCAACACACACAAACATCCATGTTAGATGTAGGTGTTGCCACAAAGTCATAATCTTGCAGCTGCAGTTAAACAAAATATTTAGATTCTTTTGTAACAAACATAATTGGATATATCAATATCCATTGAGCTAACTGAATTGTATATCAACATTAGCCAGATCAAGTGGATTTTATTTTAACTGAATAAAGATGTGCGGTGCTCCCATTTACTTCACAGATATTGCTTTGTCCAACAACATGAGGGACACCGGCCTTTGTTTGACACTTCTCCCTACTCCCATGAAAAACTAATAGGGTCGAGGTGCCCACACTCTTTGTCAACAGTCTGTACTCCTGGCACTGACACACCTACTGCTAATTAATAGCGTGGACAGAAGTGAAGTGCCATGGTCCTCTCTGTTTTAAGCGTATGTCATGCTGTCACCAGGAATTTGTTTTGTGGCGGGGACTAGGCTGTGACGGCAGGCTTCCTGACAAGGCTTCAGGCGCTTGGTTTCTAAGCACCAGCTGGTCACTTATTAGCTCTGGCATGCATTGGAAGTGCTATTGATGCGCCGCTAATGGAGAAAAACAGTCTCAACTCCTGAGCCTATTTTCTCAGTTCATAGTCAGAGCTGACAGAGAGCTACAAATACAGGTGCTATTATTATCTGTTCAACCCTGAAATGTTTGTCGAAGACATTATAAATCCAGGGTATCTAATTAAAGTAAAAATGTTATCTGATTAACAAAATTTATCTCATTATGCCTCACCAGGTTTGAGGGTTTCTCAGATTCGTGCAGGCAGGCAGTGGGTGCAATGTCTGAAACAACAATATTCTTCTAATTATACCCATGTGAGTAGGACTCAGTATACACTCCCTTATTCAGAAGTGAGGATACAAAATATGATATGATTGACTGCTGCTTTGGAGCGGTGGGTGCAATTTACCGGTCATTCAACGTTGAAACCCCCTTCATGTGCGGTCACAAGCTTTTGGCGGTGACTGAAAGAATGATTTCACAGACAAGTGGCCAAGATGATATTTCTCCGCAGGGTGGCTGGTCTCACTCTACGTGATAGAAGTGAGTGAGCTCGGCAATGTAGGAGGACCTGGATATCATACCGCTGCTCTTTTATATTGGAAAGGAAGCCAGTGGGGCCAATAATAAGGATGACCCATGGCTGCCTCCCTCTGGAAGCGATTTGGGGTAGACCGAACCGAGGGAAGATGCAAGTCCCTGAGTGAGAGTGTTTGGGAAAATCTCTCGGGAGGACCTGGAGGAAGTTACTTATGTAAAAAAAAAAAAAAAAAAAGAACATACTTGGTCTGCTCTGTTTGCACTTGTACAACTGCATCCATGACCACAATAAACAACTCAAAAATGGATAGATGCCTCCGCCTGTTAGCAAAGAGGACGAGGGGTTTCAGTATAAATACTGTATTCATCCAGTCATAGTTACACAAGCACAGAATTCAGCTGAAGCCCAATCCAATGTCTGTGGTCCAGATCACAATCTGAAAGTTACTCAATAAATAACTAAATTCATTAATAAGAAAACTGTGTTTGTTTCTTACTGCAGCATACACAATACACAATTTTCTCAAACTATCTATGTCCACCACCAATTCTAACAACCATAGCTTGTTAGCTGTGCTGTTGCCATGTTTGCTTTTCTCCTCACTCGAATGATTGTACAGGTCTGTTACAGTTCTTCGGGAGTACTGGAGGGAGCTGCATGAAATCTGATACATTGCATGAAGTGATGTCACTTGAGCAGTGTTATCATTCATGAAAACTCTGAAAAAAAGTTTAGCAACAATCTTTTTCCATGATAAATGCAAGCTATAGTTTTGTTTTCATTGAAAGATTAAAATTTTATTATGCAGTTAAAAAAAACTGCATGATGATACTGCATGATGATTTTCCCCCAATAAGTAAGAAAAAGAGGCAATCCACAATTTAAAACAATACCTGATCCATAAAAAAAAAAAAAATCCATTAATCAAGTGAGACCCGCTCACAATGGCCTGGACTGACTGACACGGCAATTTCCAAGGGGCTGGGGGCAGGGGCTTTGGGGACAGGAGTGGGAAGATGCATTGTTCCAAATGTGTTCTGTATTGCTGAAAAGCAGCAGGAAAAAAAAGTAAACCCTCATTAGAGAGTCTGTTTTTCTCTCTAAATCTAAATTAGCTGCCAAAATTAACACAGCACTCGAGTCAGTGTTGTCTGAAAAAGTCTGAAAAAGAAAAAAGTCTGGGGATGTGGAGTTAGAAAGAAGTGAAGTTACCAGAACTATGAAGGACGCTCCTCATCTTAGCTTGAAGCTACAGGCTACATTAACCGCTACTAGCATTTGAGCTGTGATAGTTCTTTCATTTCTATTTTGATGATTTAGCTTCTCCTATGATCAAACTTGATTAATTAATGAACATGTGCTTTAAGGGATACTGACTGACATTTTAGAGATCAAATCAGTAGCCTCTCTTTTCACTAGGCCAGTCTCATGAGCTAGCCTCCACACTCGACCTCTGTAAACTTGACCTCTACCACTCTATCTTCCTCTGTAGTGCATGCAGTAACAAAGATCTGTGGCCTCGAAGCAAGCCCCACTGAGATGAAGTACGAGCATGACAATAGAGCAGAGGAGGTGAGCTGCGGCTGTGCTCTGGTGTTGGTGAATAATGCCACAAAGATGAATATGAGGAAAGAAAACCACAAACGTGTGTGCAGATAATATATATTTTCATGCAGATATATATATCTGCATGAAAAGAAAGACAGAGATGATGACAGAAAAAGACAGAAGAAAATCATTCTTGAAAAATCAAAAAGACAAAAGTCACATACAGTGAGGTCTCAAGCAGGTGGTCCACAAAGCCAAAGTCAAAGTGAAGACAGCTCTCAGTTATTCTTCCTTTGTGTCGTCTCTCTCTCTCCATGTTCCCAGCTGTTCTTCCTTTGCTGTTTTCATCCACTTGGCAACTTTTTATTTATTTATTTACACAAACCTTTAACAAAATAAAATCCTAATTCTGTCAGAGAAAACTCTGTACAACCACTTATTATTGTTCTTTATTGTCAGCTTGTGTTGGGACATGAAAAAAATAACCACAAAACAAATTAGTGCCAAGTCTAGGACAGTATTAATTGAACAAATGCATTGCCAACTCTCTTTTTTTTTCTTTTTCTTCCATTTTCCATAATCATTTTTTTCTTTCAACACTTCCTACTACTTTGTTTTCTGTGTCTGTATCTGCATCTGCCTTCTCCACCCGGTCTTTATGCCTCTCTCTTACTGGGTCTTGTTCCTTTCGTGTCCCCTCTATGTGTTTCTCATTCTTCTTCAGTGGCTTTTTTCTGCTCCACTCTTTCTTTCTCAACGCCTTTGTCTCGTCTTTTCTCCTGTCCCTCCCTCACACCTCCCCCACCTGTGTGTGACAGCAGCGGTGTCTGCCAGTTGAACAGCTGTGCTCACCTGCCAGGGCGAAAACAAAGTGATAGTTTTGGCACCTTTGAGGTGCAGGAGAAGAAAGGGAGGTCTTTCACATTTTTGTTCACTCTTTTCTGGGTTTGTTCATGCTCACGTGTTACACAGAAGATTGTTGGATACAATAAAAACAAGCTAGTCATACTTAAACAAGACATAGAAATGTAAGATAAGACAAAAAGATAAACATTGTTAAGTGTTTAAACTGTTTGAGTGTCTCTTCTGTCTTTGTTTGAGCTTCATTCAAATAATGTTCTCTGTACATCCATCACAGTCTGGATCGACCACCAAACAGGACAGGAACAGACTATGGCAGACAGTCACAACTGCCGAAAAAAAATGTTTGGGTGCCAACCTGCCCTCCATGCAGGTTTTATACATCTCCAGAGTCAGGAAACAGGCAGGAAACATCACTGCAGACCCGACACAATCTGTTCCAGCTTCTCCCGGTAGTCGCTACAAAGAAGTGTAAGCCAAAACAACCAGATACAAGAACAGTTTCTTTCCACAGGCCATGAGTGATGAAAAGTGAAGTCTGTCGTTCAATGTCAACAACAACTAAAACATCTACTTACCTAGAAAATTATAGATTTGCAGTTTAAAAGAGACTAGTATTCTACCAATTTGATACTCATTACTTTGCATTATTTATATTTATTTGCATCTTTTATATTCACATCTACAGAACATTTGTATATACACATTGTATGTTGCTTGTTATTATTATATAATCACCAATTTTTCACCTACTTCTATATACATACTGTCATAGATTTGACCCATCTTTGTTAAGAAATGAAGGATTTTTGTCAAAACACTGGAAACACTAGAGGGCTTTTAATTTGAAACATTTGTATTAACAGCACAGTGCAGTGACTTTAACTGGGCAAATGGGAGCAGACCAAAACAAGGCTTCATACTTCTGCTACATTACTGATTCAGACTGGCTACTAGCTGGCTTGTTAACATAGCAAACAGGTGTAATACACAAGTGATTGTCAGACACTGTTGTCTATCCACCCATTTTCAATAACTTATCCTTACTAGGTCACTGGGGGCTGGAGGGTACGCATTTTATGTCTTCGTGTGGGAAGAAGCTGTAGTACCCAGAGAGAACATGCAAACTCCACACAGAAAAGGCCAGCAGTTGTATTGAAAAAAAGAAAACAATGGGGTTATTGTTTTTTTTAACTTTATAGAAATGTATTTGCCCAATGTATGCAACTTACCTTGAAGACAGTGCCAACCCTGCACCACCGGCTCAGATGTGACTCTGCTACTCTGCTAATGCTATATGTACTGCATTGCAGTATCACAGCGGCCACCGAGAGCTAGTTATTGTCCCTTTTAATTTGCCAGAATCAGAACGGTTGTACCAACAAAACCAGAAACTGACTCAGCCCTAATTCTGATCCTGAAAATCCCAGGGAAACTCTTCCTCCCTGTGTCCCTCTCCGTGGTGCTGAAACACTTTAAGCCAGTCTCTCTGGGTCTACCACTGTGACAACTGTAAACACATAGTAAATCTAAACAATCATATGTTGTACTTCACAGCATCAAGAATTACCAGAACAGGTGTCCCTTAGCAACCTTAGTAGTGTTCTTCCAACCATTTGGGCGTGATATTTCTGAGGAAATTATTGCAATTTCAACTTGACTGAACAAACAGGAAGTGAGGCCATATCTTGGCAACCATTTGATGTTCTGACTTCAAGCTTCTAACACAGACTCATGACCACTTCTTTGAGAGGCCCAAGAATTTTGGTACCTTTGTCTGGGGGATGCTATAAGTAGCCAAAAGGCATTTTTGCTCATATCTTCATATTGCTTTGGACTTTAACCTTGATTCCAGTGTTCCACTGATACTCTCAGACATCCCAGTACATTTGCTAAAGGATTGTGGAATGCATGCATACAAATCTGGCGGCCATGTTGAATTTAGTCATCATAAGCTTGTTTAGAATTTAAACAAGCTTATGATGACTACAGAGGGCACGCACTTTGTCTGATTTACAAGAAACTTGATGGACATGATCTTCAGACCATGGCTGGCTGATGGTTCATGTCCTGAACAAACTGTTTTGCCGCCAAACAGGAAGTAGGCCAATATCTCTGTGATGCATTGATGTGCTGACACAAAACTTGGTGTATGGACTCATGACACCTTCCTGAGCAGGCATTGGCTTGCCTGCTATGCTGCAAAATTCATTGATTATCACAATAAATGGCAATTAATTTAATTAAATTTGTTTCAGCTGTAAAAAAAAAAATAAAAATACAAATCAAATTTCTCCAAGCAACATTTGCTTCATACTTGATTTACATGGGTTTTTTTTTAGCCAAACAATGGCACAGTGTGTAAACAAGCCCATTATTCACTGTACAGACAATAGCATCATCTTGGATATTGCAGTCTTACAGCACGTCACAATACCTATACACTACAGCAATTTCCAATTAGAACCCTTTCACATTTGGCTTGTCACACAACACTATGTTACCATTACATGCCATCTTGAAAAAACACTCAGGCTACCACAAAACAAACAGTTTATGTTGTAAGTAATATCCTGAGGCCTTCTTTTGAAAAAAGAAAGGAAAAACTTATTCTGTAGAATCCACCTATCCACGAATTTCTGACTCAATAATTCTCTATTGAGGCAAACTATGCCTTTAATGGGTGTACAAAAATTTCAACTTTTTTCCTACTAATTTTCACAACCCATGCTGTGAGCTAACGCTTTCTAGTTCAGCAGGGCCTCCGCTCTGTCTCGATCGCTCCGTCTCAAATACACACACTGCCATTTGATCCATTTGATCTGGGTCTGCCGCCCCCAGCCACCCCCTTCACTTCTCAGTGACAGGATTATTTCAATATTGCAGGTGGTACAAGATGTGTAGGCATTGCAGGGGGTGGTGAACTGTGAGACTGTGGCAATGAGGAATGTGTCACAGCATTTATAGCTTCAGTTTAAAGTTTTTGATACTTCTCCCCCATTCCTGATAGTGTTTACTTCCCTTCAACAGCTCCTCCTTTCCTGTCTATTCCTTTATCCTACATCCTTCACCTCTCAGAGGGTCTTGCCCTCTTTTCCATTCTCTACTTCCATATCCTCTCCACTCTCTCCTAATTGGCAAAACTAAGGGGCTGCAACCCTGTATGGCAGTCTGACCTGACCACCTGCAAGGAGCAAATGTACTCACAAACACAGAAAGCATGGACTCATTAATCAAAGCAATAGTGCAACCGACTGACAGCACCTCCAGGAATTTATGATGTGGATGGATTTTTTATTATTTTTTTTTTTAACGAAACAACGTTTCCTTATAAAAATAAATAAATAAAATTAAAAAACAGGTGCAAACAAATTTGTTCATTATTCTTAGCTTGCACACACACCTGAGTTGCGAAGGGCCCTCTCCCTCCAATTTAAAATTACTGGCAGTATCTTCTGTCTGGCACAACTCATAACCTGCCAGTTTAGATCTGATTAGGGGAAAGTCAGGGAAAGTTGAGACCCTGCTGTGTGTTTTCTCTGTTCAGTGTCCAAGGAAGTGCACTGGCAATCAAATTATCCTAGGAGATATTCATAAACTAGTTATACTGATATGTCTGGAAAGACATAATTCATTTCAATTATTCAAAGCATTTTGATTAACTTCCTCATGATAATAAACATTGGAAACAAAACAGCTCCTGTGTTGTGACACATCCAAGACAATGTTGCTAGCAAGAGCCAAGTATGAGAGGTAAAAAAGGCTGTATAAACTTAGAAACAGGAGAGGTGGATATGATTTGGGGAACTTGAGTTTTAAGTTATCTCAGCATTGTATAGGTAGCCTTGCCATCAGCTCCTGGAATTGTCAACAACTTTTCTGCACATCAGTGATACGCCCATTCAACTCCACACTCTCTAAACCTTTTTTAGGTTTGATGGATTTAGGGTAGTGGTTCCTAAAGTGGAAGCCAGAATTATTTTTTTCTTCCTTTCTGGACATTTTTTAAATAGTTTCACCAAGGCGGCATTTACATTCCTCTATTATGCTTTAAAAACATGACAGAAGTAATAATCAATAAACATAAAAATCACTAGATTTTATGCACATTTTCTAGATACACAGCTAGAGTTATGGACTGTATAAAAAAGCAGACCAAAAGAAATTCAGATTGAGTATACATTTCAAATGAGTAAAACTTATTAATATATTAGCCACAATATTGCAGCATTGAATGCCCTCTGGCATTAAGATTTTTAAAAATATAATTTGAAAAGATAAAAGTAACTAACTGTTGTGACATGTTGAAAATTCCAATCAAACCAATCAATGAACAGCCTTTTCCTGCTCCCCATTACTATTTATTTATTTATTTATTTACCACTCATTTACAAGTTGGATGATAAACCTTGCAGCCAAAGTAGCTGATAACTGGGATGGAGTTGGCTTGTTGTGAACATTAACATATGTGAAGTGGTTAGAGACACACACATGGTTCAGCTTCAGCCAATTTATGATGAGGGTCCAGGTACCTGGAAGAGAGGATTGAATCCTTACAAGTAATATAGCATAGCCAATAGTATAAAATCATTATTTGATATAGTTTTTTTTATTACTGTGGATTTCCTCTTTCCCCATCTAGAATATTTTAGGAGTAGGAAAAGATGCCAAAAAAATCCTGGATAACAAATTAAGTGAAGGTTTTCAAGATTAGGTAAAACAGCTCATGATTACAGGCTCTGGGATTTCTCTATTTTTCTTCGAACTGCATTTCTAAATGACAAAAATATAAAACTACTTCAACAAAATAAAAGGACAGTAGCAAACAGTAACATACTGTAGCCACTAAATTACTTTAGAGAATCGCTTTGAAATAAAATGAACCCATCTATGTAAGAAGTGCTCTGTGATAGGGGAATGAAGGGTCAGTCATTCTAGAAGCACAGTGTGGTTGAGACCAAAATATGGATGGCCACTTAATCAAATCATACCCACTCTCACCCACCATTTCCAATCTAGGTTTCTAATAAAGACCTCTCCCAATGTAGAACAATGATTGCTTATATCAGACCCTGTGTACTGGTAAATAACTCCACGTTTCATTTATAACAAGACTGTCAGGACCCTGCAATACACCACAAGCCTGACAAAGCCTCAACCTTTCCAACTCAAGGTCACGGATTAATTTGCTTTTCCATGGCCCCATGAGCATTCTGGTATTTGCTTCATGGCTCCATCTTAAATGGCTGCAAAGATTTCTTGGAAGCCAGCAGAAACACATCTATATATGGTGTGTAATCAGCACATGTTATCTGAGATTTCTATAGCCTGGATCACTGGTTCAACCTTCTCTTGTGCACTCTGGTCAAAAGCATTACATCTGCAACCATATCAAAGTATGAACTGCTTGCAAATGCCACACACAAAGAAAATATCGATTGCCTGGAAATGTCACATAAGACCTCACATCAGTACAAGTTGATTTAACTTGTGATGTCTTATGCACCACAAAAGAGCACTGCATTTGTCAATTACAATAAGAACTCCAATAAACTTCAGTAAAATCATTCAACAGTCTTTCTATTAAAGAAAAACAGACACATCAGCTAAGAACCTGAACATATGACCCTATAGGAACTACAGTTTTGGTTATTGATCTGATGTAGGTCATCTGAAGTTAAACCCACAAGTTCAACCTGAATACGGAGGGTCAGTTCAAAGTGTCATAGGATCTAGCTTTGATCCGACAGTTCACAAAAGTCAGTGCACATCTATGAGCAAGGGAAAAAACTTTGATGAAAAGTATTACAATAACCAGAGAGAGTAAAAGAGGGTTGAATCAAACAAGGACTGACGGGAGCACCAAAATATTGGTAAAGCATAATATAATCCAGCAACTACTGCTGGAGTGCCCTTGAGCAAAGTCAATCCTCAAGTTGCTCAGTGCTCAACAAAGAATTATGCACTGGGTCGGCCCAAGTGAAGAATCTAAAGCAAGGTGTTGCAGAAAAAGAGCATTTGTTCCCAGCTAAATGTTCCCCAGATGAATAGATTAAAAATAGTAAAAGTAGAAGATCAGTGACTGAGCAGCCCAATTTGATTTCACATCAAACACAAGATGACAAAGAACACATTCAATTCTAATGGTAGAGTCAGAGTTGGATGCAGAGACGAGTCCAGTCATCTAGTGTTGTGAAGCATTTCTGAGTCTGCAGTCTGGGCTTCTGCATCTACCACGGAGTTACTGTAGCAGCGCAGACAGAGCAGGCCTCCCATAGGATCCTGGGTAATTTAGCAGGTAATGAGCACAGGACATCTCATATCTGCAGGGCCGTAGCGGGGGGGTGCGAGGCCCTGTGCAAACTTGTAATGCGAGGCCCTGCTCTTTGACATGGATGCGTAATTTCGCATGAATAACAGTCACACGAACGCAGCTATTCTAGTTCTATTGCACGCATAATCTCACTGCAATATGTTTATTCAAGTAGAATAATACAGCATAATCATGCACATAGTCTCAGCTATGACTTTTTGCTATTTATTTCAAAGGAAAAAAAAACAACTGTGCAACGAGTGGTGACAGTACATCAAGTCAGTTCAGTCACTTTATTTTTGGCATCTTGACATTTTAAACAAGTAGATTAGGACGCTTTTCATTCATTTTATACATTCATTAATTACAACTATACACAACTTATTTTACTTATTATTTAACTTATTTACAACACTAACCCGAAGAAATGAGATGGACTCACAATGCGTAAATTGCGCAGAAACTAATCACTTCAGAGTCACTTTCCTTGCCTTCTTGGCCGCAAACTCAGCAATAAGATCTCTATAATCCAGTTTGGATGCAATGTCCTTTTCAATGGATAGCAGGGCAAGCCCGCACAGTCTCTCCTGTGACATGGAGGTGCGCAAATTTTTAATTAAAGTTTTTAATTAGTTTTAGCTTTGAAAAGCTTCGCTCGCCCGATGCCATTGTCAAGTCAATAGGATCCAGAGCGCATTAGCGACAATGAAAAACCCGCTTAATTTGTTGGATTTGTTTTTTTATTTGTTTGTTTTTATGTGACATGTCATTGATACAAAATCATACATAACTAATGTATTTATTTAAACAAATTAATAAATTAATTAAAAAAAAAAAAAAACCCTTGTGGCGTGAGGCCCTGTGCGGTTGCACAGTTCGCACAGCCTATGGGACGGCTCTGCATATCTGGTTGCAGGTTACCATAATCCAAGCATAAACCCATAAACACACTTCTGTGTTTTTTTCCAGGCTCCAAGAAACAGACAAACGGCCACACGGCAAACTCCCACAGGATGCTAACTGAACTCAAAATCTGAATTGGAGTGTGTTTACATTTTTTTGCAAATGAAAACATGTTTAGCCGATTAGCTACAAAATGTAAAAACTGTTCACAGAACTGACTGAAGGGGTCAAAGTCCTCGGACCGTGCGCTTTCTTTTAATAAACGTTACAACGCTATCCTTTACCATTGGTTCCTCTACCACAAAGGTGTAAATGATCTAATACTTGTACCAAAAATATTTCCTCTGTAATCTGAGGAGACAAAAGGAGAGGGAAAACAATAAAGAGAGTCAGTGGCATAAAAAGAGGAAGAAGACGGTGACAGAGTAGGTAAGGAATAAGAGACATCTAGAGAAGAGAGTTGGATCACCAAGTCTATCAATCAGGACTGGAGCAAGGGAGACTTCGGATTGCAGAAAATTGTATGTGCCCCTAGGCATCAACAGCCTTCGTCCACCTGAAGGAAAATGTGTTGCATTGAAATGACTCCAAATGGCTGAATGCTATACACGGGTCATTGATGGGCTAGGGGTGTGTGTTTGTGTGTGTGTGTGTGTGTATCGTAGCCAGGGGCATACAGTCTCCATCCGATTAAGCAGAGCAGGACGAGGTGATCATTCACCTCCACTTGCCCTTCTAAAGTCTAATATCCAAGCACATGCACACACACGCACGCACAATGAATAGTGATAGAAAAAGAGGTGCACGTGACTGGCGCCTACAGTTTGGAAGAACATCAAGCCTTTAACACTTCTGCCATTCTAACTGCATTTTTGCCCTTTCGGCGTGCTCTCATTACAGGCTCTGATCACAGTTGTTTTATGGCTCTACTGTATTCCAAGTAATCATCTAGCCTGTAGCACCATTACAGGACCTGAATAGACGTTAATCGCAAAGCTGCTGGGAGAGGAAAAAGAAGAAAACAACAATCTCACACTGAGAATAAATTTATTCAAATTTAGAAGTAAGAGAGGAGCTTAAAGTAATACCATTTTTTTTTTTTTTTTACAAAAATAAAAGAATAACTGTACAAGTACTTCAACCTTGTGTCTTAGGCTATTTTTTTAAGTAAAAAAAAAAAAAAAAAAGGAGGAAAATAGGATTACAAATTATTGTCACAATAACCAGTAACCTTCCAGCTACATTAAGCCAACTGGAGACAGCTGAAATAACACCGTATGTTGTGATTGAGAGTGCATGAAAACTAGTTAGCAAGGGAGAGGAAGAGCTGAAATAGAAAACTACAAGTAATGCATAATTGGCTTCTCTCCAGAGAGAAAACTTGAATCAAGTTGGGAGACGATGTAATGTAGTTTTAGTAAAAAATGAAAAGAGTCCTCATCAATTGTGCAGCTCTTAAATATTTCACTCGCAACAGACTGATTAGCAGCAGGAAGACCGGTCAGTTTTTAAGACTGAACCAGTCAAGTGTTGCTGTTGGCCAGGAGAGTGAGTGTCCATTTTGCAGCTGGGCTTTGGAAACCCATGAAGCAAGACTGTCCCTCTTTTGTCAGAGAATCATTGAATCATCTCATATCCAAAGCTAAGCTATATTACAAACATACAAATACACAAAACATAGCCTGTACTGCAACATCTCAGTAGTAGAGTAGAGCAAGACTGCAACTGAAGTTTGTCATTTGCAATTAATCAGTTGATTATTTTCTCAAAAAGCTGCAGCACACGAACTGACACTTTCAATTTCTTTGTTCTGTCCAAAAAGATGCAGTTTACAATAAAATGTAGGAAATGTAAGACATCGGAGGGAGCATTTTTTGGGATTTGAAGCTTGCAAAGCAACATTTGATCACTTCCCAAAATTGCTGTCAAGTAATGTGCCTTGTTCAAGAAATACATTCAGGACTAAAAGTGAGGCAGTCAAAGTTAAGCACTCAGCAAGGTCATAATAGTTATCCATGCAACTACTTGAGCTTGAGTCTCCCATACACACTCAGCAGCTCAAACATCAACAAGTCTGTCCATGCACCGAGACACCATTTAAAGAAATCCAGACACTGCTTTCTGAATCAAATTAAGGTTTTTGCCTTTTCTCGTCAGAGATTATAGTCTCAGACAGAAAAGAGCCGAATAAAAAGTGGGAGGGAGGATGAGGAGGAGGAGAAGAGAGGACAACAAGGAAGATGGTGATGAGGAATAAAATGGAGGGAATGGCCGATCCATTTTAGGCAGACAGCTCTAAGATCCAGTGTGTACACAGCTACATCAATCACGACAGTAATCTGGACCCACAGTCAGTGCATACTAACTTCTATCTGACTGACTGGTACACACACGCACAAACAAAAGAAGATGCAATAGAGAGTGCATATTCACAGATACAAACGAATGCATGCATAGGCATAAATAAAAACAAACACATCCACCAGCTTTCCCGCACGCACACACACACACAGACACGGGTGGTTAAGGTATAAACAGCACACTGAAGATGTCGCAGTCTCCCTGCTAATGAGATTCGACATATTATTCCCTCCTCTGCAACACTAAGGGATTGCAGAGAGGCAATGTGCATCACAACAACACAGAAAACACAATTCTTTCCCAGTTTGAGTCAAATTAAGTTATATACACTCACCCACACACAAACCCATCCTAACAGCCACTGTGTATCTGTAAGAGGTCCAGTCAAAGCAGAGTGCTGGTGAAAATTAATGATAAAACCAAAGCTGAAGTCTGCCATTGTGTGTGTGTGTGTGTGTGTGTGTGTGTGTGCGCATAGCATATACATGTGGGTGTCGTCTTCTAAATGATATGAAAGCTGGTTTAAAAGCACAGACAGGCTTGTAAGTTGAAATAGTTGCCTCCGGGCACTGTAGTCATCCATCAATCCAAAAACTCACACTGACTCATAACATTTATTCAAACTTAAAAGGGAGAGACGGGAAGAGACAAGAAAAGGGTATCAAAATATCTCAACTTCATGAAAGAAAAGTCTTGATGTAAGAGTATTTTTTTGTAATTGCTCCATCAATATGCCCATTTCATACGAGACTGACCTTTTGATGCTACACTTGATGTGTCTCATCCCCTAATCGGTTGAGTGTGAAAGAATGAAAGAAATTCTACTCCGCAATTAATGCTGGGAAGCTTTTAGAGGACGTGGCTGAAGCAGCACATCACAGGTTTTGCCTCAACATATTATTTCAGCTTCTGTTAAACTGGCCACATGCTGCAATAAAAGGAAGTAGGCACATCTGAAAGGAGTGCTCTGTGAGCGGGAGAGAAATTGACTGGCCGCGCTTTCATAACAGTTTTTCAGTGAATCATAATCGTGAACTGAAATTGTGCATCAGAACAGCGCAATTTGATGAGACTTCTTCAACATTATGTGAAAAATATTACAGCTGGCAAACTCACGGCTTTGTCACTCCCAGCAAGCACACACCAACCTCAACGCAGCAGGGGCTGGGGAGTGACCTTAATAAACATACCTGCCAAAACTTCATTAGATACAGAGCAGGACTCCAGTTATTATGAGTGCACAACATGAGGCCTGGACCATTGCAGAAATAAATAATCCTAAAGGGAGGAAGTGGATAAATCTAAACCCCAGCTGTTGTTTATTTATGTAAAAATAACCAGGAAAATGCACTTAGAAGTATTAAAATTAAAAGAAGTCACTTGCAGAAAAATGGGCCCTGTGACAGTTAATAAATTGATTGCAATAGTAACAAATGCAATTACCCAAAGCACACACATTCACAATGCTCTATTTTGTCAACCAACCAATAGTCTAAACCTCATAATTATTCAAATTAAAAAAGGAAAAGCAGCAAATTCTCCCAAATGAGTAGTTTGGATCATGAAATTATAAAAAATAGTTGCTAATTAATGTTATTTTATAAGCGCTGTTTTTTTGTTGTTGTTTGTTTGTTTGTTTGCTTTTTTTAATGGAAAAATATTGCATGACAAATGAAGCGGTTAGAAGTGTAGTGGAGTAAAAGTTCAATATTTCCCCCAGAAGTGACATGAGATGAAAACACTAAAGTACAAGTACCGCAAACTTGTACTTGAGTCAATGCACTGTTAAACAGTGAGCCATGAACATCCACACATCACAATGTGTTATTAATCATGTTCCACCTCCATGATGTAAATAAACAGCACTGAAGGCACTCGCTTCAATAAAGCAGCTTAATCAAGAGGAATGCAATTACTGCAGGTAAGGGCAGCCAGCAAAGACCAAGACATGTGAGCAGCCATAACTTCACTTCATATCCAAGACATAAACTTAAAATAAGGAAGGTTAAACAAGCAGTAAGTACTTACAGTGCAGTAGCTCTGTGAGGTTAAATAAATAAATCCTTCAAGACTTCAGGCAGCCGACAGGTGGACACGCTTCCGCTATCAGTGTCGTTTAGAGCCGAGTCTCCGTGACCAACGTTAGATTTAAGTCCTGCATTGAAGTACGTAGTTGCCTTGAAGCAAACTGTTAGCATGCAGACTTGTTTGTATTACTGTAAAGCTAACAAGTACGTGAACAGCAGCAGTAGCTCCGAGTGTTTACAGCACAGCAGGCAAACAAAGCCCGGCGACGGTTGAGTTGTTTACTTGTTTTTCGCCGCCATATTTTGCTCCGGGAGCAGCTTGACAGAAACTTTGGCCTTGGTTGGTGATTTCACCCATGCAGTTTCTGTAGTTTCTGCTTATTTTTCCTCTGTGATAAGTTACATGTGGCAAACAGCTGGGGGAGTTTGCTAATGAGCAGCACCTCAAACCACCTGTTAAGAGTGGGCAGGCTACTGACTAGTTAAAGGGTTAATTCACATTTTTGATTTCTGTCCCAACCAAACCCCAGGCATACTCAGCAGCTCCAAGGGGGTACACGATTAGCTAAGGTATTTTGAAATAATACTAAGTAACTGATTTTATAGGTTAGTTTTGTCAAACTTAAAGGACCAGACTTCATTACATACATGTATATTTAAAAAGGATTTATCATGAGGTAGAATGGGTTCCTGGCTGAGGAGTCCATCAGACAAGAGGGGAATTTAAAAAAGTAACAGCCTCTTTAATTTATAGCTCTCTTTTATTACTCTGTACCTAGTATTCCTGGAGCACATGCTCTAGAGGAAAATGAACCTTTTGTATGTTTTTGTGTTATTCACACACTATCACTGAATTCTTCAATTGAACCTAGCAAATCCCAGTGGCTATTTCAAATTCCTTAGTAACACAAGGAGATTGTTGAGGCTTCTCTCAGTGAGACCCTGAATACAGTACAGAATAAATTTGGCCAATATCTTTCCTCTTGACTCAAGGTAACAAGACAAGACAGATTTCTATGTCATTAACGGGAACAGACAGCACAGAGCACTTGAAAAAATCTATTTCCTGTTGATTTGTGCAGACCATGGCGTTGAAGTTAATCTATAACAGCACTGTAATTCAAAGACAAATGAAATCTCGACTGTAAAGACAAACAGAATCTAACACAAATACATCCTGTACAAAGATGTTTTTGTAGGTGAGGGACAGATGCTAGATGAGGGACAGAATAATATGTAAGTCAGGAGGTTGAAAATGTACAAGAGGGCTTTCAGGAAACAGTGCTGAAGTGCTCACTGTTGTTATGTTACACCCAGCTTGTATACACATCCTGCAAAAAAAATGTATGAATTCAAGTTGAAATCTGCACGGGCATTTTTAATCTTTAGTTTTTACTTAGGAACACTTCATTTAAATGTCGGAGACTATGACTCTGATCAAGGACCTATACATATTTACAAGTTTGGACAGCAGAACTACAAAGTTTACTGACGCAAGTGAGGCCCGGACAAAATGGGGATTTATTTCAGTGAGTGCAAAGTGGATGGGCCAGTAATAGAAAATAGAATTTGTTTTAAAGCTGAGGTGTGTTTTGACACCCTTAATGTTTTTTTGCAGGGGCAGTTCACAAATCAATTTGCTGACTTCAAAGAAGTGGCTAAAATCTAAAAAAAAAAAAAAAAAAAATCAACCCAAGCATTGAGCATTAGAGAAAAACTAGAGAGAAAAACACTGGATTTTATATGTTTGTCAAGATTCAGGGAAGCTGAACTGTTTTTGCACAATATGACCTGTGATAACCATGGATGATAATACTGTTGCCACCACATATATTGTGCATAGCAACAGATCACCATCTGTTGCAGATTCCATAACAGCACTCGTGCCAGATGATGCTTCAGCTGTGTCAGTGTTTTCCTATACATTCTTATGTCTTCTTGACTATGAGTATTGTTGTTATATCTGCGCCAACATGTAAAAGCAACAAGTACTGCCGGTATAAAAGTGAACGTGTAATCTGTTTTGTGTCCCTGTCTGGTTGGTCAGTAACAATTGTGTGCAATATAGTGTAAGGTGCCAGTGTTCTCCGTCAGAGCTGCTTGTCAGATGGCCAAACAGCCATTTCTGTACCTTTCCAAAACTGACATTCACACCCACTTCATGCCGTGATCGTCCAGCTGTGCAGAGGTGAGAAAGTGAGCAGGGTTCTCTCTCCACCTTTGGTTTTTCATTCTTGAAATAACTATTATACACATTTCTTGTGTACAACGGAGTGAAACTCTATGATATACAGTAAACATACAATAGCTAGGATATGGGTTTCAGTTCAGCACCTAAAAGGGGACTAAAACACTCAGGAAACTAGGGAAGTCAGGGAAATAACATTTTTAATGAACAGGCATGAAATCAGGCAGACAACGTGATCATCGACTACTTTGACTTCCACACCCTTACTTTTTGCCTTGCAACATGTAGGGAACATTACATCCAGCATTGGCACTGAACATTGGCAACGGTTGTAAATTGTGGGATGTGGAATGGTCCAATGTGGACTTGGAATTCCTGGTGATACTGTACTGGGCAGCTTATCCAGCAGTAAATTTTAGAATACTTTGGTGTTATAAATTGAGATTTTTAGAGCTTAGAAAGTCTGTCTGGGTGCGGTTAAAAGAGATTTGATTGCTCGTCTTCTGTCAGTCAACATGAAGCAAGCAACCCATCAGACTTTGATTCAAATGTTGCTACATGTTGACACATTTAGAAACTTGGCTATTTGCCTATTTCTAACCAGCAAGAAGAGCCTTATGAGAAGTGACCAAACTGGTCCAACATCAGCAGAAAAATGTGTATGTTTGTGTAGGACCTCATTGCTTATATCAATCAATCAGATTCCAGGCCATTTGAAGGGGCATTTAAGATTTTTACTTCTACATGCACACAGATAATAAGTCACACTAGCAGGAGGAGTAATTCAGTCTTTCACTCTGAAATGAGATGCCACAAGTAAATGCAAGTCAATTTCAACTCAAATTCCTCATGAACCTGTGTGAATAATAATTTATATGTCAAATAAACTCTGGAATGGCCTTTTAATCCTGTGCATCAGACTGGGAGGGTCTCCAACAGTGGAGTTAAATGAAGTGCAGGATCAAAGACCTGGCTGCAACACAGCAGCACCAGAGGAGGTTAGACCTTCAGCATCTCTCTCTCTCTCTCCTTTCCTCTCCTCTCCTCTCCTCTCCTCGCTGGAGCTGCTGAAGTGTCTCCTTTTTTTATCACCATCATCTCTACTTTCTCTCTCTTGTCTCCTTAACTCTGTTGTGATCTCTCTGTCTTTAATCTGCTCTGCTACATTCTGATCTGTTCTGAGATGCCCCCTCCCTCCATCTCTCGCTCTCTCCTGACATCTAGTTCAAAAGAGGGGCCTCCCACTAAGTACCCCCCATCACCTCTCTCATCCATTTCTCTGCAGCTCTTCCTCAGTGGGGGGTACTTAAGTTTTCCCTCTGACACTCTCTCAGTTTCTCAGTTTCTCTCTTCATCTCTCACTCTCTTCCTTCTCTCATTCTCTCTTTCTTTTTCTCTCTCCACGGCTGCTTTCTCTGTCTCTCTTCTGTCTTAGACTTGAACTAAGTTACACGTAAAGTCTTTCATGCACAAGTGTGTTTTATGGGTAACCATGAGTACACAGAGCACATTTTAACTGATCTACAAATTTACTTTTATTTGAATACAGATTCAAGATTGTTTTTACTTAGACTTTCCATCCCTGGAAACCGTAGGTCGTAGAGGCTCGCATATTGCCCAAGTCTCAACCACTGCGTCAACAGGAATATGATCACAAGGTGGGTTTGAAACAGGGAAGAAAAACATGTAAATGTATACTGAAAAATCCTAACTTTGCAGCATGTTCGCTGTACGTCTGTACTGGAGAAGCATACTGAAGCATCAGCCTCTAGAATTCTACTCCTACTTTAGACACACAAAGTTGGTCAAATCTAAAAATGTTCATACATTTAGCATAGTATTGTTAATGGTTAAAACAACCATTATCATTATAAAGAACTCAGACATTTAAACAGCTAATCTGGCAGAAAAGACTTTTCATCTCGTCCAGTTTTCTCTGTAACCACTCCTTTTAAATGTCAGTCTCTAGTGTCTCCCTCAAACTCCAGAGACTGTTTTTGAAAATTTCAAAAGATTGAAACGCTGGTATAGTGTACATATTGTATTTAGTATATAGTGTATACAGAGAGCCAAAATTCCATCCGCTCTCAGACAGAATTGGAGGTGTTCTGTGCATCTGTTTATTTCTGTAAATCTTGTAAATCTGTTTTCTTTCCAAAATCACCAATCTGCACACTCACACCCACTTCATGCAATGATTGGTAGGCTATGTGCAGACACAAGAAAGGAGCTATGGGGACTGAACTACTCTCTCTAGCTCCCTTGTTTATTCTTTACATTTTGTCCCTTTTCATGTGTGCAATACTATGAATGCCCTCCAGGAGAGACAGTTTGAAAATGTGCAGCCTTAAGCCTTATACAGTATTTAAACAATCACAGCAACTCTTCAGCTAGATCGACTACAAACTTTCTCAGATCGTACAAACTAGTTCTGTTTGAGCAGAACCCGATGTAATCTTTCCTGTCCCACCTTCTCCCGTCTCTTCTTTCTTCTTCTAGGTGTGCTGCGGGCAAAGGGGAAGTCCTGCTGAGACCATACCCCGTCTCACCCCTCCACACACACACACACACTGGCACACACATATCAACTCCTATCTCCTCCCTATTCCTTTAACATTTCCCCTTGAGCTTCTCTCCATCTCCCTTCACCCTCCACCACTCTCCACTTGATTCCTCTAAAAGGAAAAAAAAAAGAAAAGTCAAGTGTGTCCAGCCACGTGTGAGTTTACTTGTGTGTGTGTGAGTGTGCGTATAGGTCGATCATCCTATTCAAACTCTTGACCTTCCCCTCCTCCTCTGAACCATTTGACCCTGACTCATTATTAGGAAAGTGGCATCCAACTGCTTTGCTCTGTCAACCGTAGCTGATCCCCCTGCAAGAGTTACTCACACTTAAACATTTGAGTACACACACTCACACACACACACACACACACACACATACACGCACCAAGTACTGAACCATAGTCAGTCAGTCTTAGCATTGGTAAGGATATGGACACACTCGCTTACTCTCACGAAGCTTGGTAACACGCACAAACACATGCTTTCACAGAGACACACACGTTTGGAGTGATGGAGTGATCTTTTGCCGACCTTGCTTAAGACAGACAAGAGTGGATGTAAATGGCAGCTGGACTGCTTTAGATAGATAGATAGATAGATAGATAGATAGATAGATAGATAGATAGGCTTCCTCCCAGCTCACTCTGCCAGTTAAGCTAGATGATGATGATATTTGATGATGATAGTGATGATGATGATGATGATGATGATGATGATGATGATGATGATAATGATGATGATGATGAGGCCCTTATGTGCAGCACAACTGCATCTTCTACAGTTAAGGAGGATGGATTACCCTCCCAAATATTTCTCTCTCTCTCTCTCTCTCTCTCTCTCTCTCTCACAGACACACACACACACACACACACACACATACACACACACAAATACAGGACACATACTACAAAACCAAATTGAACTTTAAAGGCATTGAAAGTGACACTAATTCACGTGCACACTCAAAAACACACAACAAGTGAAGTTATACACGCTCTGCCCACCCACGACAATTAAATAGATCTATACACACACACACACACAAAGTGAGGCAACCAGCCATTGAAAACAACAATTAAATCTCAGTATGGAGGAGTGGCAGCCATTGCCCTTAAGGAGCCAACGTTTACTAGTTAAAGGATGAGAGGAGACTTTTGCACACCGGGCAAAGACAATTGAGACAGATATAATCATTCCCTCCGCAAAGCCAGGATTGCATTGTTCCAACATGGACAACGTGTTGGTAATTTGCACCTTAATAGGATGGCCAATCTCTGGGGGAAAATATGC
The DNA here is from genome assembly GCA_028641955.1 of Protonibea diacanthus. Taxonomy (NCBI): domain Eukaryota; kingdom Metazoa; phylum Chordata; class Actinopteri; family Sciaenidae; genus Protonibea; species Protonibea diacanthus. The sequence goes on from CM053990.1 coordinate 17,338,243, forward strand.
TCTCCAAATAGCCTTCTTTTACAAATCTTGCAGAATGCCTGTCGGGTGTAGAGATACAGAGGCTGATGCTTTTCCACAGGCAGTGTGTCTCACAATGCAGCACTGCCCCCGCATGGTCATCAGTGGAACAGCAGGAGAGGAAATTCTCCGGCTCAATGGAGTCAGCTCTGATGTTTCAATTTATTTCTTTTTTTTCTTTTTCCCCCAAGACTGTTTTTTTTTTTTCAAACACATTATCTTCAGAAACAAATGCAAAGAGATGAGTCAGAAATTGTTTTTTGTGCTTGAAAAAGTAGGTAAGAAAAAGAAAATATCTACGCCACGAATCTCCCGGCAACAACTCTGATAGGAGTGTGTTGACCTATAAATGACTGTTTATGTTGGAGGGGAGGCAGCTTGATAGGAGAAGGCCAAAAAATGTATAGATCACATGTCCCTAATGTTCAGCACTTTTATCATTCCTGACCATATATCACACAATAAGTTGAATTGCTTAAACCAATGTGACAACCTTAGCAAAACTGAATTAAACCAAAACCTCAGTGAGATTCGAGGGTGTTGCGTGGACACGTAAATGTCATAAGAAGAAATAGTGGATAAGAAAAGGTGGAGCGTGAAGGATTTCGTGCAGGCTTTATAACAATGGGTTACAGTCTGTGGCCTTGTTAGGTAATTTATCTGTGCTGTGCTGCTGATGTTGTTGAGGACAGTGAGATGCAAGGATGCTGACCTCAACCTCTTTACAAGCTGCGGGAAGCCTTGAGGACAGGTGACAAATGACCAGAGTAACCCTGCAGGGTGCCACCTTAACATGTAACTTCCTGCCCCATAAATGGTCCAGAGAGGCAGACTTGAGCGCCCAGGAATATCTTAAGAAAAACCTTTCTTCATTGAAATGCAGTACAACAAAAGAGGCACACTGTTTCAGGACAATAATACTGTATCTCTGCCTGTGTTCAAACAATTGCTGCTTTCCCCACTCCTACATCCTAACATCTTAGGAATCAATATTTTCATGTATTGTAACAAATGACTAGGGATGAACCTGGAAACAACACAGGTATACACCAAACTACAAAGAGCTTTTATTCTAAAGAAACCTAACAGGCATCTAAAAACATCAATAATGAGATCTTTTGATAACATTTTTTCTATTTGTGAAGGCTCCATGTTAGCTAAACTGTTTGAAATGTTCCATACACAGCACTGTCACAAATAACTGTTAAATACTCGAAGGGTTTAAAAAAAAAAAAAAAAAGTATAAAAATAGTTGAGACTGTCACACAAGGTTGGCTTGCACTAACACCACTAACAAGCTAACAGGAGAAGTGCCAGTGTCTCAAAAGCGAACACAAAGCTTCTGCTGTGAGACCTTATTGACACTTTCATGAAAAGATCTGAAAAGTAATCAACAGCAGAAGCTGATAATGAACCAGAATCTCAGTCAAGAGAATACACAGTACTTTATTTAAATTATTTCCGGCCTGATATTTTTGGTCAGTGCAATCCCTAAAATTTAATAATGCAAAGACCTGAAGATATTTAATGTGACTCTGACTAAAGAAACACAGGTTTCGTGAAAAATGACTCAAGTGACTGTATGTGTCACGTGGCAGAGGAGGTGAAGAACAAGAAGATGAACTGTAGTAATGACTCTGCTGGACATCACCTGTGTTCAGACAGCCTCATTGATCACCAACTGGCCTTAGACCTCGACAGAAAGAAACTTAAAGTCATGTTGTCCCCCCAGTTAATGCAACTACTTCGCAGAGCAACAAACACCCCCTAAACATTAGAGCATTAGAACATGCAAAGTTTGTAGCCAGTTTGCAAACTGTGGTTGATCCAAACAGACTGAAAATGACATGTGCATGCGTGTTGTCAAAAATGGTAGTACTGCTGAGACTGTGTCGTATAATGTGTCCTGAGCAAATTACTGAAGTGACATTTTGGGAAATACATTTAATTGACATTAGCTACATACACATTGATGCCACTCTCATGTAGGGTAAGGATAGATAGAGATAGAGCTAGAGCCAGGAGGGGATTAGAGTAAAAGTAAGGGAAATAGTTTCTGACTCTCTTCATACTTGTCGTACAATCCATTTGTCTATTTTTATAAAGTATAGTACATAATACATCTATACTATATTTCTCCACATGTTGAGGTATTAAACAAGAGACCTGTTTTTGTGGAGTTTGAAAGATTTTTGCAAAGATGTTTACTCCTTCAGAAACAACAGAGAAGTGTTGGATTGTGGAACGGCTTCAGAAAGCCCCAGACACCCCACACACCTTCCCTTTGTTAAAACTGAGGTGGCTCCATCCAAAAAATTTCTGTTTTTTTTTTTTTTTTTGAAACCATCAATCTGACATTCACACCTACTTCACACAGTGAAAATGAACTGTGAATTTTTAATTTCTCCCTCTTTTTTTTTAATCTTAAACCACCGTTTTCCTTCCCATGTTCACAACTGCGTGCAATACTACAGTATGAATGCCTTCTAGGAGACTGAAAGTGTGCACTGTTTTCCGCCTTTTAGTGTGCCTGATTGGAACAACTATAAACACTTTTGCCTTCTGACGTGATCAGACAACACATGCCATGAACCATGTTATTTTAATTCACTATATTAATTAATGAAGTATATTGAGTTGATCTGAACAGAGCTTTGGAGGTGGGACTCTGTTCATTCCTACTGAAGCTGCTCAGTGGTGCATAAAGCCAAAACAATTTGACTTCTGGATTTAATTGTGTGGCTGATCTACACTACATCAGACCAAATGGAACAAATTCTGATAATGAGAGGAGTCGTTCCACAGGGGTTCTGGTGGTCAAAAACAATTAGCCACCATTTCAAAGCAGCTTCTTTCAAAATGTAAGCTTATGGGAAACAAGCCACTCTGTGCATCAAATGACATTGTTTTTACATGGTTTGGCCACTATGTCAAACTGGCTTCAAAGCCTGGTCCTCTTCCTTAGGACAAGAGTCTAACAAAAGAGTTTCATCATGGGAAGAGTAGGAACCAGTGTTTTTGGAACTCAAGCACAAACAGGATTTTTCTCTTTAATATACACAGGTCAGCACTGAGGTGAATGGAAATATTAGAGAGATTAAGCTACAAGGATGCATCAGTTGCTGTACTTTTAACCAGCAGTTAAATAATAGATTTTATGGAAATGCAATAAAGGTCCAGTGTGTAACATTTATGACAATCTGTTGTTTATTAGTTAGTGTATTATCACCCCAAAATAAGAATTGTTGTGTTTTCGCTGTCTTAAAATGAACCCTTTATATCTACAGAGAGAGCGGGTCCTCTTCTACGGAATCCGTCATGTTGAACCGCCATTTTTCTACAGTAGCCCAGAACAGACAAACCAAACATTAATCTAGATGTGGCCTTTTACTTTTTACGTGAATTTCCCTAGATATTTCCTACATGCTTAGAAAGAGGAGGGGGAGGTGCGTGGGAGCATTTTGGTTGCAATCTGCAACTTCACTGCTAGGTGGCACTAAATCCTACACACTGGACCTTTAATGTTAGTCCTAGATAACAAACTTTTCCTTCATGCACACAGTACAATAATGTAAAGACAAAAAAAAAACACTGTTCAAAAAGTCTGAAGTACTTGAGGACAAACAACTTATTTATGTGATCATACAGAAAGCAGGATACAAAAGGTTAACACACACGGAAAAACCAACTTATTTTTCATTCATGTATGTGAGAGTAAATGCACATTCACATATATACGTGCTCAAGGGCAACACAGAGACTGTACAGGTGACAGAATATTTTCCAAACTGTTTTGCTTCACAAATTTTCATTTAGATAGGAATATGTTAAAAGCCAACCCCTGAGTGTGCGTACAACCCTCAGGTGGTAAAGTTTCCGTTTTCCCACCTCCTGCTCTCGGCTTCTGCTCCTGACAAAGTCACAACTTCAAAGTCAAAACAGAGGAGAGGTGTGACACACACACACACACACACACACACACACACACACACACACACACACACACACAGTGCATACAAGCCGCACATACTACAAGACCCAAGTGTTTTTCCACTTTTCCTCCTCTGCCATCCAGTGGGGCTTTTTCGCCCTTTGTGATGTATAATTGAAGCTGTGTGTAATTTCATCGACTCATTTCCAATCGAATCCCACTCGGAGCTGAACTTTCACTTCTCTCATCGTTGTGGAATATTCTCTCTGAAGTGGAAAGACCAGCTCTTTGAACATGCTGGTTAACATACCTCCCTCTCTACACCTCACCCCTCACCACCACCCTGACCCGACTCCATTACACATCCTTCTCACTTTATCTCAGAAAAAGAACACAGAAGCAGTTCAGATACTGTCAAAGTAAGACTGAGCAAAAGTTTACTAAACGTCATGTGAATTAGTCAGGCTTCCTGGAACTTATGGTGTCCTGTGTGGTCAGGATGTGGCTGGTGTTATTTCGGTGGATTATCTAGAGTAACGCAGACTTTGTCAGGACAGACTTGACACTCTTATTTTACTACCTCCATGCCAGATTCTAGGTGACATTAGTTTAGGTACAAGGTCATTCAGTTGAATTCATCGACACTCATGGTCCTCCATTCCCTCTGCTGTCTGCTTTCTCTTTTTTTATGTTTTAAAAAGATTTTATGCTTTTGTTCAGTCATAGACTATATTTTTAGATAATTTACTCATTATTATAGTTACTTTTTAAAATCATTTTGTGATCAACAGGATGTTTTTTCCTGTTTGCTGTGTATATCTGTTGATCTGTTGATGGTGAGCTGTTAAGCTAAAATACTCTCCAAAGCTTCTTTTTTTCATTCCTACATCCAAAAAAAAAACATCCCAGATGCTTTCATCCATCTTCCGCCCACCAGATATCCAGACTGTTCCTGCCCTTCTCAGCACCTGATCTTCTGCACCCACCTTCTTCTCTGATTAGACGTACCAGCCCATTTTCACTAGACCTCCTGTTCCTGCTCATCTGAACTGAACTCTTTCCATGTGATGTGGTTGAACTTGAGTTGGGACTGTTTTGTCAAACTAGTGTTTTCAAGGTCAGGACTGAACTTTTTCAGACAAAACAACACAAAAGAGAAGTTCTCAAAGTGCTATGGATTGAATCATAAGAGTTACTTAGCTCATGTGTCAACAGATCCATCGCAATTACAACTGAGCAAACTCCATTAGCTGTTTAAGACCGTGTGATACAACTCTGTTAAGCGTAAGAGTCAGTTGTCAGACTCCTAAACAGCATGAATACTGTTAGTGTTGTGACTTGTGTGAACGTTTGCGGGTTTCTGCTTACAGTTTAGTCATTCCTGGTGCTTAATGTTTGCAGTCAATGGCAGTTAAGTACTGTATGTAAGCACTGAGAAGCCTATCAACATAAAATGAAAAAAATATTCAGATATTGACACAGACTTGTGTAGTCTTCTTCTCATACACACACAGACAAGCAACCAGCATGACTTCCTGCCCCTCTGTGTTATAGTAAACCTTTAATGAGTAATAAAAGGAACCTGACCTTGAGCTCAGCATGAAGCCCTTCGCCTCTGATCAGAACTGAGAGCTGAACACAGCAGAAGGCGGAGAGACAGCGAGGAAGAAACTGAGGACGGTGTTAAATATTGAAGAAGTCAACTCGCCCTGTACTTCAAGTAAAAGTTGACTTCTTAATATTTAACCTAGACCACAACTGTTTCATAAACCAATGGCTTTGATTAGCCGCACATTTTTCTGTCCAAGCATGAAAAATAGGATTTAGTTGCCTGTTAAAATACAGTGATAGTGTTTTCCAGATTTGTTCAATATAACTGCTTCATACAACATAGAACGGCCATGCTAACAGATCTGTGAGGCAGCACTGCCAAAGCTTGCATGCTAAAATTCAGATGTTTAGCAAGGCTAATGTTTACCATGTTAACCATCTCATTTCAGATGGCTATGCTAAAGTTTGTTAATTAGCACTAAATACAAAGTACAGTTGATGTGGATGTCATTAGTTTTGCATGTAATTGGTCACAAACCAAAGCACTGGACACATTTTGAACCTGATTGTGGTGTTGAGATGTTTCCAAAGTCAGTAGGATTCATTATGGAAAATTTTCACAACAATCTAAAATATCTCCTGTGATTTCTGTGAAGAGGTAAAACTATTTTGTATTCAACAATTAAGCTCAGTGACTCTAAATTGCCCAAAAGACGTGAATTTGAGTGTGAATGGTTGTCTCGTGTACCCTGCATGAACTAGTGACTTGTCCAGGGTGTACCCCACCTCTCCCCCAATTTCAGCTGGGATAGGATCCAGCCTCCGCGACGCTGATGAGGATAGGCGGTTACAGAGAATGGATGAATGCTTTAGGAGAGAAGTATTGGTAACCAGGTTATCAAGCACGCACAAAGACACAAAATCATTTCTGCTTAACATTTTATTCATTGTCCAAATTCATATCAGTAGACTTGGAGAAATAAAAGGTTTTTTTTCCTTTTTAAACATTCTCTTAAACAAAAATATAACAACTATTTACAATCACTCGTAAAAAATACATAAAAAGCGTACGAGCAAAATCATGTTGTCTTTCTAAAAGACATAAGTTACAATAGCTATGAGAAGTGTGAGACGAAAGCAAACTTAAGCCACAGACCAAGTTAATACCTCTTTGTACAGATTGTGCAGCACACTCACCACATTTAAGCTTATTGTTGTGCATTTCTGCTGTAATGCCAAAAGATGTCTACATAAAACACATTCACATCTCTCTTATTGCATTCCAGGTAACATGGCAGGACATGGGACAGGGAGGCTAAATTACAAATTGCCAGATATATTCCTCAAGCTGTGAGAGAGGTGAAATTTATCCTCTCTGGTTTTCTGCTGTTAAAAAAACGCCGGCATGTTACGTTCACAGTGTCAAGAGCTGCTCACTGCCAGATCCTCCATGAAAACATACCTACTGTATGCAGAGTAGGAGGAGAGGGGGTTACCACTCAATGAAATTTAGCCCTCAAAAGAAAAAAAAAAACAAAAACATTGTAGCATCGTTTCTTGGAGTGCTTATTTAGCTCATGAGGAATAAAATATCTCTGTGAGTTTCATTCTAAAATTCTGTACAAAAATTTTATGGGAAAAAAAAAACACAAATCTTAGCTCTCAATTAAATGTTTGAAAGCAATTAAAAATATATATATAGCATTTTCTCTGTCTTCTTAATAAGATCCGTGCCATTTGTAACATCTGCGTCAACTCCTCTATGCAGCTATTTTCTAAGTCATCCATGCAGAAGATTAATACTGATGTACGGTTAAGAATCTGAGGAATACAGTTGTGCAAAAAAAAAAAAAAAAAGTGGAATTGTCAGTTTCTGACTCTCAGTCTGTTTCAAAGTTTCAACTATTGAGATTATTTTTGAAAAGGGAAAAAAAGGGACTAAGGTCACAGTGGATACAGTGAAATCATCAGACGAGTGCAGTGAGGAGAAAGGTTTAAGGGAAAGTCCTGCTGAGTTGACAAGGCTGAGAGAAGGGCAGGGAGACGATACCAGACACGGCATCATGGCAGGGTGTGTTCTGTCAAACAGACTGGGATATTATAGCAAACTCCATCCACTCAATCATCCAGTCGGAGTGTGAATGAACTCGCCTTGTGTCATGAAACTGATGGCAGGAGACCCACAAGGGTCCCGCCTTTCTGCAGGCAGGAGCAATCAGAGCTGCAAACTAAAAAGGGCTTTTTATTGACAATGACTACTGAGCCTTTCTTTATGTGCTGTGAGCCCAGACTGCATCAAAATGGGATTTAAAAAAAAAAAAAAAAAAATCAATGTTGATCCCAACCTAGCAAATATAATTCCACAAAACACACACACACAAACACACACACAGTCATATCCCAAAACACAGCAGCAATTACAACTATAGACAGAGCAGAAATGGCACCAACAATAGAGTGTCAGGGGAGAAAACAAGTCATGATCAACAACAAGAACTAATTCCTTAAAAGACTCCTGCCCACAGACAGAAACTGGGCAATCACAACCTTGGATTATTTCTTATAACAAAATATTCAAAAATAGCCTTTATAGAGGACTCTCTTCTTTCATCTATACATTAATTTATGGCAAAGAAACAACAAAAATATATGTATAAATTCATATATATGCCATGTATATATTAGCATTAATCATTTCAAGTCTTTGTGTGGCAAAACAATACGAAAGAAGCGTCACGGAGCGCGAGACAGAAAGTAGAAGAGAAGAACGTCTAATTCCAGTTACACCCCTGCTGCACTGCAGACAAACACAATTAGAAACAAGTTTCCTTTTCCAAAACGTTACTCAGAATGTACAAATTTGCTTCCGTTTTCAGTACAAATAAACTATTTTCAAGCAAATCCTTTAAATATTCTACAAAATGTACTATGAACATGGAATGGAGATGCAAGCCAGGCATTAAAATGATCTGTTGATTTGTTTTGTTGCTCGTTCTTTTTAAATAAGAAACAAAAACCAATATAGAGGTACACTATGAGCACATAGTCAGAGTTTATGCTGCATCTCATATTCCTGCTGCGTTATAAACAAATTTACAAGGTCAAATGAACCTGGAGAATTATACTTTAACATTACAGCTTGTAATTCAATAGACAACTAGTCTAATAAACACTGTAAACAAAATGTGTAAGCATCGGTGTAAACACTGTCCTTTGTCTTTTCACACACAAACTAAGATTTGGTGTGTGTGTGTGTGTGTGTTCGTGTGTATGCATGCACGTTGTGCAATCACACAGTGCTAATTTATCGTTTTATTATAGCTGCTGCAATAGAATAATGACGCACGCTTTACTCTACAGGAAGCAGTAAGGCATTTGTTCTTCAGCTCATTAAAAACGAGTTATAATACAGTTTTTATAGAACATCCAGGAGGCAGCATGCCGCTAAAGTACCTCGCGTCAGACTGAACGAGCAATAAGAGAGGTGGCTGGGGTGGCGGGCCATGAAGAACTGCCTGAGAGATGATAGAAGTCTTTTTTTTTTTTTTTTCTTTCTCCAAGTCCAATAAGTGGTAAACACAAACCGACGTGCTCTCTGTTAGTTCAGGTTTAATCTCTCGTTTTGAAAGAATATGTTGAGGGCCTCAAATACAGCCAAACGTGTAAATATTGGGATGAATTAAGTTGGTTTTGTAGCTTTTCTTTGTGTGGATTTGGTTTGTTTGTGTGTAAACTGATGTTATTTATGTAAGTTTACATCATCAGTGCCAAGGTTTGATAGAGGCCCATGAACACCCCGAAAAAAAAAAAAAATCTCATTATCTGTTTTTTTTTTCTTGTCTTATTTATCTACATTCATCTTCTTTTGAGCTGACAGCAAAGAAACAAACAAAAAAAAATCCCCACAAGCAAATGTTCCCTGTAATAATTACACTACAGCTTTCTATCCCTTTTGTCTGCTCCTTCTCACTGTTCTCACATAAAAACGCCGCAAAGCTCAGAGATGCAAATGAAAAGAAGAAGAAGAAGAAGAAGAAGAAGAAAAAAAGATCAGTTTAGAAAAAAACAAATCACTGTACATGTTAAGACTGTAAAAAACAATGTGAAACACCTTTAGACAAGAGAGCTTGGAGCGCAAAATGGAGGTACGTGGTGGTCTGTTTCCGAGGAGGCCGACTTCTTCTAATGAGACATTGTCACTGTCACTCGTTCCTTCTTTTAAACGTCCATCTACTGTGATGTGACCCCGTCACACCGCCTTCCTCTGAGTTTTTTTTTTTTTAAAAAGTATCTAAAATCTTTCTTTTCTTCTTTGTTTTGTGAAATGGATTTAAAAAGAGATGATTGTACAAGTCCTGGGATGTGGAGAGAGGTCACGTGACCCACTCCTCCGGTCCACAGGTGCGTTATGGTCCGTGGTGATGTCACACAGATACGTGGACGGGTGTTGGAGAATGTGCTCTGATACGTGGTGACTGCAGGCTGCTAGCTTAGTCCAAAAGCCTGATCAACACGACTTGGTCCGTGTGAGAGAAGGTGTGTGAGTGTGTGTGTGTGTGTGTGTGTGTGACATCACTGTCTTCACACCGCAGACACTTGTTCATCTGGAAAAGAGGACAGAGAACGTTGTTTAGCAGGATCTCACATCTCTCAGGGTTTCTGCAGGTTCACAAAGTTTGATTTCAGACTTTATTATAAGACCTATTGATATTATTTCACTGAAAGTTTAATGTTACAGTTGTGAGATGATCAGGTTCATAGATACTGTACAGTGTGTGCTGCAGGTCTGATGGTGCTTACATGTATTGTATAATGCCCCAAATCAGATGCAAAAATTTTTTATAAACAACTTATCTGCCTGTGGCAGGCAGTTAAATTTAAGACTTTTCAATGCTTTTCAAGACTTTTCAAGACCTGCTGATATCTATTCTGAAACTCTGTGTAAACATGTGTGTTTATGTGTTGAAGGAGACCAAGCTAACAATGGAGACACAAAGCTGGCAAACAGCTCAAACAGCTAATTTTCAAATCAAAGCATTAAAGCATTAATCATGCTGGTATTTGTGTTTACTTCCTGTTACTTCCTCCAATTCCCACAAAAAGACATAAGAAGTAAAGCAGTTTAATCCAGTTTTCAACCAGTTTATGTCTCCATGCGCCTTAAAGCTTCTTGCCGCTCCATTTACTACTCCATTTTACAGTAAACAAGATTCTCTTGTGATGAGGACAGTTCAGAAAATCTTCCTCAGACAGAATGTGAGGAGGAAAATTGGGGATTCCCTTTAAGAATGTGCAAAAAGAAAAATGGTTGCAGAAGGAATTCATTGTAAACGTTATTCTTTCTGTTTTTTTCTACCATTTTGTAAGCTTGTGGTCATTCCCAAAACATTAGTAACATTATGGTCCTGTATATTGTAATAGTATTTGGGACATGCATTGTGCTTTTCACCATCCAGGGGGACATACCATCCTCACTGTCAGCCAGCTCCTGTGGTGGGAGGCAGATGCTGGGCGGTCTGGAGTGGCCCTGTGTGGAGCCAGCTGTCCGGGCCTCTGGGTGGTGGAGGTGATGGTTAGCAGCCAGCCTCCGTGCCTCAGCCAGATTGCCAGCAGCTCCGGGGCTCTGCAGGAGTTTGCTCCTCTGCAGGGCCACGCTGTAGTCTGGAGGTTTGAGGTGAGGAGGCCTGGGAAGGAGACCTCCTGGCACACCTACTACTCCGTCTGTGAGGACGAGATCCCCCAGAGCCAGACCCTGGTAGCCTGGAGGGGTGGGAGGGGGAGCTCGGTAACGCTCATCCTTGGCGGGGGAGGTGACACAGTACACTGGATGGAGGTGTGGATCAAAAGAAAGGAGGGGGTGGAGCGAAGGAGGAGGGGAGTGAGGGGACGAGGGGTGGCGGGGGGGGGAAGGAGGAGGGGGGGAGTTGTGAGGGGGAGGGGGGGAAACAAAAGAAAATAATGGAAAAATTAAAATCAATGTGATGTTTCACAAACACTACACAACTATACATGCACCAAAACGTGTCAAAATCAAAAGGAAAATATACAACCAATGAGATGGATGAACAGCTGCAACTAATGATCACTTTCATTGTTACATAATCAGTCAGTTATTGACCAGATTAATCGATTAATCGTTAGTATTCTATAATTTGCCCGAAGTTCAAAGTGATGTGCTTGTCTCAGCAGTCCAAAATACAATTTCATTTACGACTGATGCAAAACGAGCAAATTCAACTTAAACGATTGATCGATTATCAAAACCTTTCAGTTCAATGTCTATTGATCTATTTGTATATTAATTGACCGATTGTTTCGGCAGTGGACATGCTGTCTTAATTCCTCTTCCACTACTCTAAACAAGTTTTTGTCATCGCTGTAAAACTATCAAGCTGCAAAGTCTCATAGTTTACAATGAAACTACAGCTGGAGATCCAAAAGACAAATTTCTATTCTTCTGATGAGGATGCTCTATAACTTCTGTCAACGACAAGAAATAGATCTGTTTGGGATCCTCGCCCAAGACTGAAGAAATGCAGGATTTGCCAGATGTTCACTAAACCATAACAGCAAGTCAAGCAACAGAAAGCTGCAGTATTTCACCTAAAACAACAGACTGTGTAAAAGGGAAAACTATGTTTTACTGTAACTATCCAGACAACCACACGCGTAGCGACAGAGCTGATCACTGTCACATTGTGTTCACAGGGAATCAAACTCGCAACCTGACCCCTCACCTATCAGGCCCTTCTCTGTGCTTGACGTCACCGTTTTGTAGACAGGGTCTGTGCTTTGCCCTCCTTCCTCGTTGGTTGGCGAGGAGGGGTGCTCCGAGGTGTTTCGCCTCTTTATCGTCCCATAATTCCCCTCGTAGGTGTCCGACAGCGAGCTGGAAGACGCCCAGCTCTGCCGCGACTGATTGGACAGATCCGAGCTGGAGTTTCTGGAGTGTTGCTTGGCGGCATCCTCGTTGGCCCACGCGTGAGCGGCGGCCTCGACCTCTGCTATCGGCCCGGCTAGCTGCGTGTGCTTGAAGGCGCCCAGGTGTGTATGTGGGAGGGACAGCGGATGCCCGTGGATGCCGTGGTCCCAGGGCCGGCAGGAGGAGTTGGGCAGGCTCTGGAAGGAGTCGTGGGAGTTGGAGGAGCAGGACGTCCAGCTGCCGCGGCCGCTGTCGGCCACAGAGTCCAGAGAGGTGTGATCCGGGGTCAGCTCCTCTGTGGAGGTGGAGGAGGTGAAGGTAGAGGCGCGTGCTACATATCCTCGAGCCAATGACGAGGAACTACTGTAGATAAAAAAGAAGGAGTGAAATAACAGGTGAATTTTTACTGTCAGGCAAACACAAGCATGAGTCAGAATGAATGTGGAGGATTCAAAGACACACTTTCACACAGATGAACTGAAAACCTGGATACTATTAGACTCATGTTTACAAGGAGCTTGATGACCAGGATTCTCCTCATATTGTCAATATGATTCAAAAGAGATGAAAGAAGATTCAAACCAGCACAGTACAGTATGTAAACTCATTAAGATACAATAAATTTAGTGTGACAGTTCATGAGGCGAAACCTAAATTGTAAAAGAAAGAAACAGAGAGACAGAAAGTGAAAGGTTTGAAGGTGAAGATTATAGCAAAATGTTGAGTGGAGGAAAGTCATCCTGAAATGAACCATGAATGAATGAAGGCAGGGAGGGAAGATGAGGGCAAAGGAGGAGGTTCACTAATTATAAAAAGTTGTTGGCTGGAGGACGAGCGGGTCAGAGTCAAAACAACAAAAATGAAGACAAATGGAAATACAAAAAATATAGTGTAGCACACATAATCCCTACACAATCTTCAACTTTCTAACAAAATGTTTTTTTTTTTAGATTTTCTGAATGCGTTCTGTTGTTTCACCTGTAAATTATGCTCAGCCATTAAAATTTATGCCTCATCTGCACACAAAAATCACAAAACAAACATTTTACAGTATTCCCTGCATGATAGATCACTATGTCTGGCTTATTAAAAAAAAAAAAAACTTTTTCTCCTCAGCTGCTTTTCATAAAGCGGCAGTTTGATTCACTGACGCGGTTTTACTGGACAAACAAGCCACTCAATGAAACAGAGCCGTATTTCATAAAACAGTCCGGTGTTATACGGCAAGGCTGCTGAGGTAATATAATATCAGGCAAGCAGACAGATTATTGCGTCCGGCGATATTTTATAGTCTCCACTTTGTGAGGCAGAATGGCCTGATCATGGAGGAACAATAAACAAACAGCAGATGATAAAAAAAGCTGCGCTGTTTACTCGAGCAGATTAAAAAGCTGCCTGCGTGAAAGCGATACGTTGCGAAGGGAGAAAAGGAGGAGAGAGGAGAGGGCAGTAAACGTGGGATGCTCATAAAAACCTGCTGGGTTTTACAACTTCCTGTTCACCGAGTTTTATCGAGGAAAAGACATAATAGGAATCCAGCTGGGAGAGGAAATGGTGGAACGGCTTGAGGTAGCACACCGTGTACGTGTGATGCTTTTTTGCTCATGTTAGCCATTGGGAAGGTTTCTGATGATTATGTGTGTGAGTGCGTCCTGGTGGTTTGAGGCTTGAGTCATGGGTAGATAAAAAAACAAAAAAAACAAATAACATATGCTCTCATACCAATAGATTTTTCTCAAAGGTATGATATGCTAACAGGAACTCCGATAACCAAAGTAAAAGGATATAAAGTCTAGAAGATTGAAAAGAATCTCTGTCTTGATAGTTTAGAGCTGGTGTATCATTTTTAACCCATCCGAGTCGCATACGTTTGTGATTTTTCATCACCACCCCATTAATAATCACAGAAACAATTACCAATGGTTTTTCAGTGAACTTGCAGGTTGGCTTATAATTTCATTTCAGGAGTTAGGTGAAGATTATCCTAAGAATGAGGTCATGCTGTACAGACTGCATTTAAAACCTGGCTGAGATGCCTTTATAGCGTGAGCTTGATCAGATGTAGACTGGTATGAGAACAGTGAAGATGGTTTGTTTCACCTTTTTTGTTTCAGGCTGAATTAGTTCACTTCATTTGCAGAAGTTTTAATTCTTTAAGGACAATATGATATGAATGTTGTTAAGTGTTAAGTGGTGAAAACCAACTTATTTAGAGTATGATCTTTTTCTTTCATCCCTCTGCTGTTGCTGTTGCTGTCACTGCATTACTTCCCCTGTCTGTAGTCTATTAAGTAAAAAGAAGTTTACACCAATTCTTCACAAAGAAATGTGGACAAACCAGGACAAATCTAGCTGGAGTAACCAGGTCTCTCACTTCCATAATATCACTGTTGTGTGAAAAAACTGAATGTGACTGTGTTAAAAAAAACAACAACTCCAAGACAAACACAGGAGCTCAATGTTTGCTGCTCTCTTTTCAACCAAAATCAATCAACGTAACCACATTAGATAAAACCGAACTGAAGTTAATCACCTTGTGCTGGGCTGGCTGTAATCAGCATTTAGGTGTGCATGCGTTGCTGGTGTGCTCTCAGCAACCGCAGTGGGTGTTGTGGTAGTAGTTGTAGTAGCACTAGCAGCAGTAGTAGTAGTACAGGTCCTGTTGCTGCTATTACACCTGTCGTCAGGCCCGGGAGCCGGCACGGAGTCAACTGAACAGATACTGGAGCGGGAGGAGATCTCGCTGTGACTCGAGTCCGACAGGTTGTCTGCTTTACCAGCTGGAAGGAGGGTGTAACCTAGACAGAGGACAGAGGAGAGAAACATTAAGGACACTTACATTTTAGGATGAAGTAATAAATACAGATTATAATACTGAAGAAGAAGCAAAGGATGGGGCAGGGATGGAAGGTGAAGAGGGACAGATGCAACGATGGAATGGTGAAGTTAATGTTCCCCTTTTAATAGAAAAACACTTAACGACAACGCTGTTAACAAACCATAACACTTATCATTGTCATACAAGGCTTACACAGTCCAGCAGATGGTTTGAGAAACCATGAGGCTGTGAAGTTATGACCACTTCTAAAGTGTGAAGTTAAACACCAACAAAGAGAAATGACTGTAAAGGACACTGTTGGGGTCACAGTTTAAAGTTCATATTTAAAAAATCAAATGTCTTCTGACCGCAGGGGAACTAAATGAACATGGCATTAAAATACTGCATGCCACAGAACAAAAGTCACATAACAAAACTCGAGAAGTTTTGATAGGAATGATATTTTCTTTTGAAAATGGATTCTAAAATGGGATCTCAGAAGAAGAATGTCTCATAGTGACAAAATATCCTTCATTTTGGGATTAAAACGTCAAGGTGAATACGCTTACTGCTTTGACAGTGACGTATTTTGCAACATTTGGCTGTTTGTTGACAATGCAACACTGACAAATTCACAGCATTATTCCCCCTGAACAAAGAAATGTTGAAAGAACACAGAGAACAAACTGAGATGATTTTCCATTAGTCGTTGCTGACAAAAACAAGATCCATTTTTTCTTATCTGCTTCCAGTGTTGGCTGTGAAAACTCTTTCTCATGTCAGTTTTCTCACATCGCTCTCCCTCTCTCTCTCTCTCTCTCTCTCTCTCTCTCTCTCTCTCTCTCTCAGCTAACGCTTGTTTTTGTGCTTTCAGAGGCATCACTCTAACAGGCTATCCTTTGTGATAGATTCAACGCGTAATTGATCATCATCCTCTTACAAACATTTTATTGTAAACACCACTAAATTAATTTTTTTCTTCAGTTTTATCTCCAGTTTACTGTCTTTACTCAGCATATCATTGGACGTATCAGTCCTCTCTGTCAGACAGTCTTTCTCCTGGCGTGTCTGTCCCTGCAGAGCCAAAGGAATGGGTTTGGGCTGACCGACCTCTTGGCTCTCTGCTCTGCCTGTCCTTGTTTCTCATCCTGGGGTGAGGAGGGCACAACCTCCCCACCGTTCTGATGCAGCCTGACTGCCATCGGCCTCTCCCTCGACTGACTCCTTTCTCTCAGTATCCTGAATGGTGATATCAACCTCGTCCTGATGGGGGACTCTGGGGGTTTGGGTCTCATTAACTGGGGCTGGGAGAGAGGTGACGGAGTCATGGGTCCCAACCCTGGTAGACTGGGAGTAGACCCAGCGAGGACCATGGGATGCACCCCATATATACCTGTCCTGTCTGCATCTGCCCCTACAGCCTGGTTGTTCTGCTGCCTGGGTCTCCCTCTCTTTTGCTCTGAAGAAAACAAGCGTCTCTGAACTGCCCCTGTCTCTTCCTCTTTATCCTTTTCCACTTCACTTCCTTTCTCCTCCTCTGTCTGATTCTCTCTCTCCCTGCTCTCCTGGCTGTGCTGCCTGGTCATCAGTTGGATCCTCTTGTGGAGAAGGGCCCCACCTATGCCGTAGCTGCGCAGGGTGCCGGCCTTTGTGCTGGCGTCACTTGTCAGTGACGACGAAGATCCCGACAAGTTCATCTGGCTGGAGTTCTGGGACTTGGCCACGCCTCCAACTGAAAACGGGGGAAGGAAAGGTGAGTGTTGGAGATTTACGTCACAGGGTGCCCACAGGACATTCAAGACAAAGCATCCATCTCAGTTATTATTTATAGAGAAAACATGCAGAAATGCATCAAAAATTAAAGCGATATTTGGCGCTATCCTTAAAGTTTTCAAGGAAGGAAAAAAGAAATGAACCAAGTTAACTTGACTAAATCTACTTGAGGCCTCCTCTTCACCTGGTGTAACCTTGCATGCATAAAAGCACACAGAGAGAAAAGCACAGTTTCTGTAGCACACCTTTACGCGGGGAGCCCTGTGGCGACACTGTGGGACTGGAGTGCAGTGAGGAGATGGTGGAGACGGTGTCATCAGATGGTCTCTTGGTGCTCCACTCTTCTGATGAGTTCACTGGCGGTTTCTTCACCACCTGGGGAGAGTTGGCGTCTGAAGAAGGAAAAAAAAAAAAAAAAAAGAATAAAAAAGCTTACTGAGAGTTAATTTTCCCAGGAGCCTGAAATGTACAGTAAGTTTTCTTCCTCTCAGGTGGGAGGATGGGATTATTAAAATGAAATTCTAAATACAAGAAGTAAAGCATTTCTCTACAAAAACGAGTGTAATGATAACGTATAGTACGATGCAGGTGTACTCACTAGGTGTGCCTATGTCCTTGGCAGTGCTCTTCTTTCGTAGAGGGTTCAGTGGGACCTGGACCTGAAGGACCTGTGACACTCTGTTTTGTGTTTTTGCCGAAGGCAGAGCCGACCGCAGAGACACTGGAGACATGTCCGACTTGGTGGATCGTCTCTCACTCAAGTTCTTCGACACTACAACCACAAAAAGAAGACCGAAAATGTATAAACAGAAGGACGTTACTCCGAAACATCTTTATGAAGAAGTTCAATTCAATTGTTCAGAGTAAAGTATGTTAATAGCTCTCAAGTGGATACATATTGTTTCTAACAAATAATACTAGAAAATAATAAAGGACACAAATAAACCTGTTGAGGCTCACCTACATTCAATAATATTCATACTATAGTGATCATGTTTTGTTTTACAGAGGTTTAAAATGATACAATAGATGTGCATACTGCGATATCTATGAATTGATTGATCAATTAATTTCTGTTCTTTACTGCAGGACATGAACAAGTACACTAGGTGGCAGTGCAAGCCATTAATACAAATGGAAACTGTATACAGTAAAGTATATACTGTCACATCAGTCATCAGCCAGTGAGATCTTTTGATTAAAAAATAAATAAAAATACACATTTTCTTACATAGTTTTTTTTCCCAGCATCTTATTTCTAACAGTTAAACTTGAAATATATACTGAGTTGTACCAAAATACAGAAAAAGCACACATAGACACATTAAATGTACTTTTTACTGTTTTTACTGTTACTTGTGTATACCAGGAAGGATGCAGATCTATAGTCTACTGACATAGAAATATATATTTCTGACTCATACCACAGAAAATATCTAAACGTTTGAGGTACCGATAAAAAGTAGTTTCAGTTTCTGTGGTACTCACAGGTGCTGTAGGACGGCTCACACTGCAGGGACATGATTTGGTGTTTCTCCTCGTCCGTCTCCACAGTCAGGTTGGACAGGTACTGCTTCACCTTTCTGGCCATCTGAGCGTCTTCGTACAGCTTCTTGGCGTTGAGAAGCGAGCTGCGACGTACTCGCTTCTTATGGGCCCCGCCCTGCACATCCAGCATGTTGGAGTTGGTGCTACCCTGACTCAAAGACCTAATGAGGGGGAGCGAGAGGGAGAAGGAGGAGGAGAGGAAGGGAAACGAAGGAGGGTATTGAGGAAAGGCAGAAGTGGGACAAAGTAAACAGAGGGGACGTGGAGGGAATTTAAAGACGTAGGAGAAACAGATAAAGTGTTGGTGGATGAGCAGAAGATGAAGGGTGGAGAAAGATGAGGCCAAAGAGAACAGAAGAAGACAGGAACAGAAGAAATGCACATGAGAGTATTAAGACAGAAATCATAGAGATTGAAAGGGGGAAGGAAAGAATAGTAAACAACAATCAGTCAAATCACCAATAAAACAGACACAACTACTTTCTTATCAAACACCTCCTGTACTATAAAATCTGTACATCTGCCTTTGTGTGGGAGCATAGCATTTTAAAACAGGACCATGCAACTGGGAGGGAGGCAGCTCTCGCTCGTGTGCCATGCTATAACAGTACAGAAGAGCAGAACATTCTGTAAGATGGAGGCAAAAAGGGTTAGGAAACAAAAGATGCACAAGATTCGATATGGGGAATATTATGCCGGGGTGAGGATACGCACAAACACTAAACCTGAGTCAAATAGTATCTGTGGATATTTCTAATGGTTTGTTTGTCACACAGAGATTCCAGCTGAGCTTCAAAGTTCATTCTTGGCCTTGTAAACAGCTGCTCTGGAGATTGTCAGAAGCAGATTTTTTCTGAGCACTTCAAGAACTTTTTGTCCATGTTGTCTTTCATCTTCATTTCCATGACTGTTTCCAAGGTCAAGAATGGTCTTTGAGCCTCAGGCTTTGAGCCAACATGGAAGAGAAATCCTCCAAGTGCTCATAGTATTATGGAAACTTAATCATCTACATCTGCCGATGGAGATCATGTGATATGATCAAAAGCTCTTCATACCAAATTCGACCTTGAGGTGAGATTGTTTTAATCTAATATTTATTATTATACCGTGCAGTCACATGCAGCTTCTCTGGGACTTGTAGATTGTTTTGTCTGTAAAGTCGTCTTATGTTCGCTTAAACTGTGTAGGTGTATATTGATAAATGAAAGAATGACGTGAAATTTGAACTTGAATTCACAGTAAATGCCACAAATCAGAAATTTCAGACAATTTTCAAGACTTCCTACTTATCACTATGTGAATATGTTTAGAACAACACTAAGTATTATTTCAAGCTACTATATGACTCAAACATACAATCTCATGAACAAACAATTAATGGGTCAATGATGGACTTCAGAATGGTTCAGGTGAATGGGCACTGCAAATGGAAGGGTTAATCACACACACACACACACAAGCACAGGCACATATGTACAGTCGGGTAAAGTAAGGGAGGGACATGCAGAGCTCATGGTGATGGGGATGCAGGGTGGATTGAATTTATGCTGGTCCAGACTGAAACAGGATGAAACCAGTACCAGGACAAACTTACCCTAAACTCTTCCACCTCTTCTTCCTGCAAGCAAGAGGCGTGAAGATTGAAGCGTGACTTAAAGACAAGTTCAGGGGTCGGGAGTGGACAAGACTATGTTGAGGTCATGCCACAACAAACAAACAGGAAATGATTGGCGATGGGACGACACCAGACATATGACATCTCCCCATATCAACCTGAGAAATGCGTGTAATGGTCTTCAGCATCACGCACTCATGAAAACAGGTCGCTGTGTCACCTTTTGGGGTCTTTGAAAAGCTTTTGTCATACATGATATGATGCTGAAACAAGGTAGAAGTCTAAAATAAAACACATCTTGAGCTTGTAGTATGAAGGGAGTGCCTGCAGGGGGCAGTCATGCACTGCAGCAGTGACAGGTAAACGCACACAAACCGAGTGATACCAACTACACGCTGTGGTTGACATCAATTCTAGCTCACTTCCAGCCGATCCATGCCTTGCGTCCTTGTGCCGTTACATTCCAGCAGAGGAATGCAATCAAACCAACAAGAGCCATGAACTGGACAGGAAGTGGATGGGAATGGATCAAACCAAACCTCCAGTGTGTGCCTGATCCCACTGGTGATGGTTTCAGGTTTGCTGATGCGGGTAAGGTGTGTGGTGGTTCCCTTTTTGCACTGTATTAAAGGTGTCTTTTCTAAAACCTGTAATCTACCTCGCTACACTCGACTCTTTCTGAGACGTGGCTGTCTTACTACAGGCTGGCTGATGGGAAACAGGTCAGAGTCAGTTTCAAAAATACACTTAGTGGAAGGAAGTTGATGATTTGCAATCACTTACTAAACTTATCTGATGACAGTAAAGTAATTGTGAACTGAGCCACCAAATTCACTTCAGGCACCCTTTCCTCTGAAGTTCTCCCCTTTCCTGGCTTTATTAGAGAAAAGCTTTGCATGTGACACTTTTTTGATACAGCTAATTAAGCTCATTAAAACTTTACGTAGGGATTTCAAGCGACTCGTATCTGTGAAACTGGCTCCAACGGCATCATCATCTTGAAAATAAAAAAGTTTTGCGGACTCTTAAAACAAACAACCAACCTCTGTCTGAACATGAGGGCGGGGTCCATGTTAGCTGAAGTCAGTCGCACCACGTGTCGGATCTCCTTGGCGATCATCCTCAGCTTCTCAAAATTCACAAGACCGTCTACACTGGAGTCATTGCCTGCAGGGACAAACACAATACAAAAACACACACACACACAAATGCATGCACAAACAGTGAGTGTGAAGTCAGCTGTCGAAATTATAAAGGGGATTAATGATTCATACTTTGGGAGTTTTGCAAGATCTCAAACAATATATCTAAGTCAAATCTTCAAAGCAAAAATCTCTGTTCTGATCTCCTTCTTGTCATTTTTCTAGGAGATCAAAGTGGTTTCTGTCTTTCATATTGGGTCACACTGGGTCACATGAGAATTTGTTGTACAACTTGTGTAAGTTGCAAAAAAAGAAACTTTTTTCCCCCAATTCAGAGCTTTGCATTTCAGAGAAAACCTAATGAGAAGTCAGTTTGGGTACTTCTGACCTGACTCAGTGCTATCTTAAAAAAAGAAAATGGGGGAGTTTTTAACAGAAGTAAACCTTCTGTGTAAGACTGAAATTGACCTTCCGTACAACACAGGGGAAGTAGAGGACATCAAACTGTACAGAATTACATGTCTTATGTCAATTAAAGGAAAGCGGCATGTGTTTCCTCCGCAAAGCCATCTACCTTCATGTAAGAAGGTGAGATCCTTCTTGACCACTGGGAACAGTGGGATGATGGGTGGCTGCATGCTCTGGCTGCTCAGGATGTTGCGGTACTTGGCCATATTCCTGGAGGGGTCGAAGACGTCCTGCAGGTCTCCAAACAGCTTCTCGTACTTACTGGGCAATTTCTCCCACGAGCTCCGCAGCCGAGCCACCGGTGCCAAGTTCAGGCCGCTATGGGAGGGAAGAAAGAGGTGCAAGGGGATGGAAGGAGGGAGGGAGGGGGAAGGGGGGGGAGCAGAGAGGCAGAGATAAATAGGTTAGGGTGGGAAGAATGAGGGGAAGGATAGAGAGAGAGAGAAACGAGGAAGCAGCGAAGGGAGAGTGGAGGAGAAAGAAGAGGGGAATTTAGTCTTAGTTTTTGAAACATACATCCCAATCTAAAGCCCATTCTGGCATTTGCTTAATAACCACTTTTCAAGCTAACTATCTTCAGTTAGCAAGGTCTCCATGTTCCAGAGCAGGAGACCCCTTGAAGCAAAGTCATCTCTGAGCAGACTCATTTAGACAGCTGATAATTATGACTAGCACAGCATTTATTTCTGCTCCCTTCCTTCATTATCTTTTCAGTTTTTCTTTCGCTCAACTGTCCATCCCTCTTCAACCATTTGTACTATCTTTCTGTGTTTTCCTCACTCTTTCTTTTTCTTAAGTCATCACATCTACAAATTTCCCTTATTTTTTAAACACCTCACACCACCTGAATGCACAAATAATCCGCTGTCTCCGGCATCAGTTATGTTAATAAAAAGGTGCTCTTTATTCCAGGAGAAATGAACGCGTCCAAAATTAAACATGATGGGAGACTTACTTACTCACACAGCAGCAGTGTGTCTGATATCAGGCAGGTTATGCATCAGAGAACCATATGTGCAAAGACCTCCTGCTCCGAGGAGGTGTGTAAAGGGACATGGAGGTCACCAACTTGTGTTTTACAGCAGTGAGCAAAGGATCACCATACTGCTGAGCTACTTAAACTGTGAGTCTAAAGTAGACTCTGTACATGACCCAGCAAAAGGACAGCTAATTAATCAAATTAATCAAAGTATGCTTAATCTACAATGATATTTATTGCAGAACTGCATCTTCATGCACTTATATTTAAGCATATGCTGCAGGTACACTGCAGACAATCTCCTCTTTGACTATTTATACTGTAGATTGAAGAGCCCACTGCAAAACAAACGTGTCTAAACAACCTATTATCCACGTCGGGCTACAGAGAGAATATGACGTGTTGTTTTTGAATAATTACTCTCGGGACTGGGACACTGTAGCAGCAGCATTAAATGAGCAACCATGGACCAAGAAGTACGAGCAGTTGAGTAGCATCATCTCCAGATCCCACTGATGCAGTCTGGCAGTGAAGCCACAATGATACTACTTTATGTATAAAACAGTAGCTCAGCTTAATTATAGTCAGAATGCACAATAGAAATTTAATAGCTGAACTTAATAGCTCTGCTCTTATTAAAAGGCTCCACAGGGTTCATTAACATCTTTTATTAATGTCTGCATTAGTTTTCAATTATACTATTTCTTATGTGTTGCTCTTTTTTTAAATATAATTTTTAATTCTTGGAGAAAAAAAAGAGTTTTTTGAGAGTTCCTTAACATGTAAGTTGTAAGACAATTTATAGTCTACTCACAGTCCAAGGTAATCTGTCCAAACATATACTGGAATAGGACCCAGAAATCTGCTTGTAGATTTGATATTGCCCAAGATTGGGAGGACCTGACTGTATATGGCTGTGTAAAATCGTATCATAAATTGTTTTTTTCAGACAAACACATAAAGGCAACAGAAGTGGTCCTAAAACAAACAGCTTGTCAGGCAAAGTGGATATCTGCCTAGAACCCCAGGGGCCCTGAAGGCCAATTAAAAGCTGAACTGCAGTTTTATCCAATCGTGAGGTAATTAGAAGTGCAAACATAATATATATGTATTTTATTGTATTATTTTTTATTTACCATTTATTTAATTTTTGCACCTTTTGTTTTGTAATGTGCCACTATAGTAAATTATTATAAGTTATTATTACTTACTAAAAATACTTCCACATACAAACACAGATTGATGTGGTTAGTAAATAAATCCTCTTCTGCATAAACGCATACCAACACCAACATACTCACCAACTCCCTATTCAGGCACAAACACACTTACCCATGAATAAACATATATGCATATACTGGTGGGTTCAAACATCTTCAAGTTCACCCCTAAAACACACTACCAGCACTAACTTTCCTCCTCTCATGTGGATTTTACCCCTTATAACAGGGGCACAGTGTACACATCCTCAGCCATCTAGAGCCAAAACCACATAGGCCAGAGGGAATTATAATGGCAACAAACAATAAGTGTAGCTGTTGCTATGGGACTCTTGGGATGTTGTAGGGTTGCTGAGGCAGAGTCTGTGTGGTTTGGGAGAATCAGGGCTCATTCAGTGAGCTGGTGGGAGGAGGAGGAGGGAGAGAGCAGGAGGTGAGGCAGGTTCTCTTGAGGATGTGGGGAAGGAGATAAATGGCCAAAGCTCATTTGGTAGTAGTAAATGCGAGCTGTCCTCACAGAATGAGAATCTGGTCTTTGATGCTACTACTTTACACAGCTGAGGCACAAATGAGGAAAATGATGAAACACTGTGGCACTAGGAAGCTGATACACATGCAAACTCTGAGGACAGCTTCTACACTAAACCCACCTGATAATAGCAAACATGGAGTTAAAGTTCTTGCACTCTCTGCAGTGCAGGGCGATCTTGATGAAGTGCTTGATGGTCTTCATCCTCTTCAGGGCGTTGGGTTCCTTCAGGATCTCTGTGGCTACCCAAAAGGTCTCTTGGTTTATCACCTCCTCGAATTGTTTCAGATTACCACTTCCCCTCGAGGACTCTAGTTTAAACAAGTCATCCACATACCTGGGAACCATGAAAAAGATGTTATTTTATTGAGTTTGTTTTTGAAAATCGGCATACAAGTTACCACAGTCATAAAACCAATCAAAATGTTAAACATCTACATACTCTGTGGACTCGATGTTCCTGAAGAGCTCAAAGTCTCTCATGGAGAGCTGGGCAGCGACTTCCATGGTGCTGAGCTGCAGCAGAGAGATCTGACTCTCTCTGAGGAGATCCTGGGCATCCTCGTCTGAACACAACGTCTCAGTCTCCATATTGTTCTTCAGGTAGTACCTAAAGGTAGGAGAGCAGAGGATAAGATGTGGAGACAAGGCAAGGAGGCAAGTAGAAGTAAAAATATTGCTCCTGGTTTGTAAATGTTTTGATCTAACGCAATGAAGGCGTCACAAACCAAAGTTTCTGCTATGACGTTCTGGCAGAATTTTTGAGAATAACTTTGTCTGAGAAAGTAAAATACTTTGAAAGTGATGTCATCCCTGTATTTTTAACGCAGCGGGTTCTAGATCTGCAGTATCCTCAGATGCTTTAGTAAAGCTGCAGAGGCAGACAGGTGGGTGGACAGAATCCAGTTTTTCATCCAGCTGTAACTTTCGGCACGTTAAAAAAAACCCCAAATAAATCTCTTGAATGTTCCTCACATTCGCATTTCATCTTGAAGAGACACATTTTCTGTCGCCAATTTAAAATGAGTGTTTTTTTTTTTTTAAAAAAGGGAATAAATTCTCTGATGGTATTGATAGATTACGGCCACATTATACCTTGGGGAAAAGAAAGAGACAGACAAAGTGAGAGAGAAGAGAGGGGCACTCAGCAAAAGACGTAAGGAAGACGACAGATGCATAAGTGAGAGTGGAAAAAAGAGCCATTTCTCTTTAAGCTTGATCTCCAGCGGTTTTCTGGGAGAGCTTCCAGCAGCAGGCCATCTCTCTTACCTCGTTATGTGCTGCTGTGTTTATAAATCTAAAACCTCCACCCTCCATTTCAACGCTAATGGAGCTGTAATGTGGTCATCTAGGAATGCAGCACCTTAGCACCCTGTAGACCAACAACCCTCAGGGGCAAAGTGTTGGCAAGGATATGACTCTAAATTGCCCTCTGCTACTCTGCCAGAAGAGCTGGAGAGAGGAGAGGAACGAGCAAGAGGAGAGGTGAGGATGTGAGGTGAGAAGATCAAGCTTTGTGTGCATTTCTCAGATAAGAAGTTGTAACTATTTTGATAAACTGAAAAACAGACCTGAAGACTGGAGAGGAGAGGAGAGGAGAAGAGAGGAGAGGAGAGGAGAGGAAAAGAGAGGAGAAGAGGCGACAAGAAGGGTAGAGGAAAGAAGAGAAGAGGAGAGGAGATAATCGGAGGCAAGAAAGATTAAACAAGGTTAAAAAAGGGGACGTGATGAGGGGAGATGGGACCTCCAACTAATCCCTTAATGGTCCAATTTTCTCAAGTAAATTAAACTTACATTAATAAACTCAACTCAATGCAGAGTAAATGTCCATTGAGGGTTTGTGTGTGTGTCTGTATGTATTTTGGCAGTGTGAACAAGGCTTGCTGTTAGACCTCATGTCAATCATCAGCTGCAGAGAGTGGGAGATGGAGGAGGATTCAGAGAAAGGGAAGCAACACAAACATCTATTTGCCTGCTGTGCCTGATAAATACAACTACTGCAAACTGTGCTGAATACATACTGCATGTGCATCCTGCTGACACTGCACCATGTATATGTATACATGTAAAATACAGCCAAATATGACAGCAGATTGTCAATTTGTCAGTAATGTCAACAAGATAAATAATCCGTAAAGTCAAATGTTTTATTTAGTGAAAAATAAAAACAGGATCTAGAACAGAGGAAAGTAAAGAAGGAAGTATTAGAGAGAGGAGCTATCTATAGATATTGTCATACCTTCACACCTCAACCTTTTTTCTACCCATCTCACAGTATGGCAGCTGCAGCTCAGCCATCCATCAAAAACACAGGAAGGGTACCATGAGTGTCCTCTAAGTGAACGAGTGTGTCCGACCGTACATGTTTGACACTCTCTTGCTAAGAATGTGTGCGTGCAGAGCATGCAAATACAGGTCCATGCAGTATTTGCATGTCTATAGATGCGTAACAGTCTGCATCTATATTTCTGTATGTGCCTGTGTGTGCATGCGAGTGTGTGAATGAATAATTCCAGAAGTGCCACGCTGTCTGCTGAGGCCTCCGCCCCTGACAGAGGATGAAATATTCATGCTAACCTAGTTGGGAGGGGACTGATGAGGGACCACAGGAGACCGGGAGAGAGGGAGAAAAGTGTGAAAAACTGACAGAGGAGCAGTTTTTAAAGCAGACTTTAAGGCTGCAGTCCAATTATCTTTCATGTTCTACTAACTTTCATCTTAAAAAGGGAATGTGTCTGACATCAAGAAGACAGTGTGATGTACCAAAACTTGTAAAAACATACTGGCGATTGTGTTTTGGTGTAACAAGCGATTCACACAAAGTGTGAAACACTAAAACGAAAAATGTTCCGCGGCCCTTTTATGGGGCAACACGACTTCATTTATTCATTCTACTAAACTAGGACAGTGGTTTTGAATCCTGCTCCTCGGCACCTGGAGCCCTGCAGGTTCTCAACTGATTTACACCTCAGTAACGCTAAGTGAATTAATAACATGACAGGACTGAGAGCCACTGCTTACACTGTATGTGATCAACTTAGAACTTCGCTCAAGCTGTTATATTGTATGAAGTGTGGAGCTACTGCATTAGCAGTAATTGGGAAAGACGTGGATTCAAATCTTCTGCAGTACATGGCTAAAGAATCTATTTACAGAACAAATCTTAAGGTAGTTGTACAAAATACTGAGCACCGTATGGCCCTGTGTAAGCTGAGCCAAACCAGGATTAATTTGAAAAAGAAAAAGACAGAAAGTCTCCCATGTCTCAGGATTCTGGGCTTGGAGTCCAGGCACCACAGGTCATCACTTTGGTTTAGTCATTAAAGCCTCCAACAAGACATAAGTCTGTATAAATTCTCAAACTCTCTGTTCCACTTCCAGATGCCTTCTGTCCAAGAGTCCCACTGTGGATCTGCTGTAATTACATGCCCATGCCTTTTTCCAGGACAAATGTGCTTTCCTGTCCATGGAATATCACTGCTTCCTGGTTTATTAATTCTTGTTTGCTGACTTGTGTCGTTATGTCACAGGGACAGAAAACACTAAGGCACGTGCAACTTAAATGTTTAGTCCTGAGTATTTTTTCAAAAATACGATCTCCCTGTTTCTTACCTGCCGTTGAGCTGAATCCGATCAGCCAGTTTGGAGAGCTGGTCGGGAAGGCGGCGCTGCTTTATGACTCCCTCCGGGCTAACTGATACCTCACACAGGGAGTAGGTCTCGGGTGCTGCAATGAGGCCGAACTCATTGACGGTGTGGGCGACCACATCCTTGGCAGTAGTGTCCTTACTGATGATGATGTAGCAGCTCTGCTGGTCGGCCTTGAACACCCGGATCACCTGGTCTGGGATGTCTGAGGGAGGAAGAGAAAAAAGAAAAGAGAAGAGCTGTCACATGACTGATTGAGGTTGGATGAGTCGATGGTTACAGTATGTGGAGGCCAATACTGTAACAAATGCCAATAATGCAATAAAACTAAATGTAATGAAGTCTACGGAACAATAAAACAGTAATCTAAGAGCAGTTTTGCAGTTTTTGTCTTGAGTAATGTACCAATAATATAATCAGTATGAAATGCGGCCTGTGCCAGTAATGGCAGGAACACTCTAAGATTATGCTTTGTATATTTTAACTTCATTACATTATTGAGGGTTTCAGGTGACAAGACGTATGTCCTCTACTCTGAACAGATTTGCTGAGCTGACTGCCCTCCTGCCAAAACATCTTTGGTGTAAAACCAAATGGGTAAAGGGGCAAAGGGTCAAAGACACAAAGATTTCTGGTGTCACAATAACCTAAATTTACCAATGACAAATTATTCTTCCGTTCAGCCAAATAACAACACTCTCTTTCATATTCTCTCCAGCATTGCTGCTACATAAATTCAGTCTTTCTGTGAAGCCAATTTTCTAATGGACTTTCATGATGATGCCACATCGGGCAACAGCTCTACACACTTCCATTTAGTTTAATAACATTATTTGCACGTTTGATGTTAGACACACATAAAGACACACAGTTCTTGTTCTTAGTCTGTGCATCAAACTCAAATAGTGTTAATGACTCTGGGGAAACGTGTGCACGTGACACGGTCAGTGACGTCACAGGTTATCTTTCACAGTAAACGTGTGCATTACAGCCTTTTTGGAGCCTCACATGAAGCTTGAGCAAGATAAAGAAACACACATGCACCACAAAGGAAGGAAACAACAGTTTGCAAGGAGCTGCGTGACAACGGAAGAAGCAGCAGGAATCTCACACTCACACATCAGTCCAATGATAGACTTGTGATCATCTCTCACTTTATTTTGGTTATGTGAGCTGGGCATACTTTTGTTTCTAATAACATTTGAATTAGAAGTTAAAATCGATTTATGTCGCTTATTCCACAAAACTACTATATTATAAGATTAGGGACCTACAGATCTACAGACCTGCAGATCTACTTTAAAAAAAGAATCAAAACACACTCTCTTTCATTCAATAATTAATCATTTAAACTTAAATCATTTACTGAGCCACATTATGTAATGTACCTTTTAAAAGCTACGAATGCAAAATTGAATAATTCATGGACAACAATAAAACTGCATCATCTCCCACAACGACTCATGTTTTTTCATGTTACATTAAATACTATATTACTGTTTAATATTACTGTTTGATCGACTTAAAACAATATTCAATAATAAGAGGCCGATATAAAAGCTACCATTTCCTGTGGCAGCTGATGCTGGAGCAGCTGTACGTGACTCAACGCGGTGCGATGTGTGTTAAATAATGGAAATGTTCCCCCTGAGTGAAATATTGCATTAAAAGATCCCTGTGTTTGAGTAAGGAAGAGGGTACGGCCCATTAGCCACAGGCAGCCAAAGAGCTCCATCATGCAAACTGAAAATGGAGGGAGATCACGGAGAGATCATCTAGAAACCAAATAAAAAGGGCTGCTTGACTGATGAGTTTGCGTCCTCCTGTTTACCAAGCAGAAAATGGTTGAGTGTGTTCAGACACAAAGTCATTACCTTCACCTTTATTAGCACACAGATCTCCGATCTGTCTTTGACTGTGGAGCTTTAGGTGTGTGTGTGTGTCTTAGATGACAATAGCAAGGGCAGCTTTATTATCATCATCATTATAGCGGCAGCAGCAGCACAATGAGGAGAAATAAATTGGCCAAGGTAAAGCCAATAACAATAATGTTAGAATGCTGATAATCAATCACCTCTGCTTGTTTAAAAAGCCTGTTCGTGTGTGTCACTGCGTGTGTGTGCGTCTACAGGATTTGTTGTATTTTCAATACCTGTGATGTACGAATGAAAGAAGTGAGGACTTTTTTAGGTGGGTAGCATCAGTCTGGATGTGTCCATCTGTTGTTGCTTTCTCTTTCTTTTCTGTATGTTATTTTGACAGGAATGTATTCCATGTATTTGCTTATTTCAACGTTTTTCAATTGTGAAACTTTGCTGCCTTATTGTATGCGTACTGTTAATGCACACTTACAGCGTTATACTATGTTCATGTTATAGTGAATGCAAACATTCAGTTTCTGTGTTGTAGAATGTGTGAAATGTCTTTTTTTCAGTTTTGCGTTTAATGGTTCCTGGAATTTAGATATTGATGTTGAGGGCCAGTCTTGGCTATGAAAGACCTTGCTGTGGACTCTGGGCTTATTGATTGAAATCACATGACAAGTGCACTTAATATGTCAGTCAAATGATTACTGACTTGAACCCTGAAGAAGGTGATATAACTGCATCGGAGGAATAAGCGTGTGGCCTCCTCCACGTTTCCTGCAGTAGCAGAGCTCCTCTCTTGTCTATGTGCAGCAGCAGGGTGGTGCGGGTGGGCTGAGTGGAAGCTAAATGCTTTGTGTCTCATTAGCTGTGATTTGTGATTAGAGTGTGTGAAGCTCTTGGCTAAATAGCTGGCTATCATATCTGGGAGGGGGGGCTTAATCATATTTAATCATCTGAATGAGTTGCGACCTGACCTGCACGCAGGAGGACAATCACAGCCCAACCAGCCAAACATCCAATCAATTATCATCTTTAATAAAGTATCATTCATTTCCTTCAACACCAGAGGATTTGTGCAGAGACTGAAGCCAAACATGATTTCTATACAAGGAGAAAAAACTCTTGCTCTTGATTTTTGCAAACACAGCACTAAGAGAGGGTACACACTTTCCATGAGCCCTAGCCTCCTCCGCCTCCTCGCCCTCCTTTCTACTGTTTGCCAAAGCCTTTCTCAGTCAGTCCATCATACAGTCCTGAGACATAAATCACATGTAAAAGCATACAGAGTAAAAGAGGGCAGGGCTTGATGGCTTGAGGCGGCTGAGAGGAGAGTAGAGTAGCTGGGATCAACATCAGGCCTATCATAAATAAATACAAATAAAAAAAATGAATCTTAATGTACTCGTTATGAGGACTAAAGGACTGTTATTTGATTTTATTATTATTACCACCAATCCCCCTGAAGAGACTGAAACCAACAATGAATCTATCATGCTAACAAGTATTATCTATGTAGCCAGAGTCTGGCACTACTTATGACAAAAGTCAGATGTCCATAAACTATAAAAAAAAAAAAACCCCACATTAACATTAAATCCATATGGTTAAATTAGGTGCCATATTCCTTCATGCTCTATTTTGTCTCAGTGGGTGGATGGACACTTTGTTGGCTGTGATTGACAGCATCCTGCTGGGTTAGCTCTGGTACTCGACAGGGGGACATAAAGCAAAAAAAAAACAAAAAAAAAACTTGTAAACCTGTGCTGTAGCTTAAAAACCATGGGCAGACAATGTGTTCATAGTGCTATTGACGAGTAAGTAGCAGACTCAAAGTGGCATTTGCAGGTACGTTTACGTGCTGTTCAGTGTGCTGCAGTTGTGTAATTTAGTGTGCAAATTAATTTTATTGGAGCACTTTTTCCTGGGAACGCCTGAAACTTTTATCAGTACTTAGAAAGGAAGCATAAAGAGAGGTTAGCTAAGTGTAAGTGACAAAGCTAGCTAACTAATGTAAGCAATATGGCTCTATACCAAAAATCATTCACCACTCACACAAAGATTTTAAATATTAGACCTATGTCTGGTCTTGGTACTGACCCTTAAATTCTTGGTGCGTTCTGGCCTTGGACATGACTTGGCCATATCCACATCTTTTCTACAATGGTGCTGTCTACTACAGTGAGGTTAATGCTTTATGCAAATTATTATTATTTTATTCAAAATAAAGTGCTTTGATTGGATGTATGGAAAGAAGTATAGAAAGAAGAAGTACTCCAGCGAATTAATCAAAAAACACAGATGTATCATCAAAAAAAAAAAAAAAAAAAAAAAAAAAAAAAAATATATATATATATATATAAATAAAATAAATAAAAATAAGATACATTTTTCTCATTATGGTTTCTTTCTTTTTTCTCAAGGAGAACAAAGGAGGTGATTTATAGAGCAGATGCTGAGGCAAATAAATGAAATACTGAGAATGAAGGATAACGTTCATGGATGCAGCAATGCAAAATTATGGGAGTTTAAAACAGGTTCAAGGATTAGAGAAAAAAAATGGAGGGGACATTCAGGAGGAATATTTACTGAAGCACACTCAAACAGGCATTGAATGTATGTATACTTACAGTACAGTCCCAGGGCTTGGCAAGCAGAGAGGAAAAAGAGAAAACACAGTGAATATGAGAGACAGAGAGAGTGTGGGAGGAGTGCAGGAAACATCATGACAGAGAAGAAAAAGGAGGGAAGACCAGTGGAGTTTCTAGAGTAGCCTTAATCTGTTCATGTGAAACCGGAGGGGCTGAGTATGACTCATCATGTCGACACTAGAACATCTGTTTAAAATCACAGCAAGAGAGACGGAGAGAGAGAAAAGGACAAGAGGAAGAGCTGGAGAGCAACAAAGAACCAGAAAGCTCCTGTCCTGAGAACGGACAGGAAGAGAGAGACAAAAGAATTAAGTGAGAGGTCGACTTCACTAAGGGCCACACACGTCGTCGCTTCTGCTCTGTCTCTACTTCTAATAACCAGAAAGAACACATGCTCCACTTCTCGAACAGTTTCAGCTTTTGATGTTTGAAGCTTTGAAGGGATGTACACGATCTACTCATTCATTAATTGTTCAGTACATCTTCAAATTGTTTGCTTTGTCCAACCAACAGTCCAACACCGAAGCATAATCAATTTGAAAGATAAATAAAATGGTCCAATAAAATAGGACTATATCAATAATACTTCATTTAACCAGTAGCTTAACTTTACTAAGGCCACTGTGATAAAGAATGTTTCAAGGTTGCCCTGACCAAGATATGCAGTAATAAGACAAATGACCATAAAATCAGATTACTGAATTATGCAATGCTAAAATCTAAATGACTTCATCTAACCCAGAAAAAAAAACAAGTTAAACAAAACCAAAACAATCATTTAACATTTCTAAAATACCCCAAAAACACTGGCAGCCATGTTGCTTATACTTCCCAGTATGGACCGTAAAACAGGGATATTGATGCATCAGCTATGTTAATGTAATTACAGGTAGGACTCTGGATGTATTACAAGCCCTGCGGAGCATCTGGAACAGGGTTTAGTTTGAGGGGGCTGTTCTCTCCACTACTATTAAATCTAATGGGAGGCCAGAGGAGTAAAGGAAACCTGATCTAATGGCGGGTGATTAATGAAGCCCAGTTGGTGTGGACTCTAGTACAACACAACCACATGTGATGTATAGGTCTACAAACTGGGGATCAACATGCAGGTGTGCGCGTGTATGCGTGTGCGGGTCTGTCTTGTGTGTGCAGCGCACACAAATGACAAATGGCTGGGGGAATAAATCAGGACCATATTCACTCTCTCGCTCTCTGTCACCTTTCCGCTTTCTCTTTCTTGTTGTCCTCTCTCTCTATATTTCAATCTCACTAACACACAAATCACACACACAGAGTCCTTCATGTTGGTTTAAATAATTGCGGGCTCAGAAACCCATCTGACAACAAAGGAATAAATATATCTTTTAGTCCAGGAGGTTAGTTCTTTTCAGACAAAATACTGCAACAGCTCTGTCGCACTTCAAAGACTGCAGGCTGTGTTTGAATATGTGTGTACACCTGTGCTATAAACCTCCAGTTGCCTCCTTTGGGTGAGTCAATGTGTGTTCCTTTGTCAGCTCAAGTAAGCTTAAGTGTTTTTGAGGAGTTTGTCTGTATTTCAAGGAGAGAGAGAGAGAAAAAACAGACTGTGTTGAAGAATGCACCAAATGCACACG
Source organism: Protonibea diacanthus (assembly GCA_028641955.1). NCBI lineage: Eukaryota > Metazoa > Chordata > Actinopteri > Sciaenidae > Protonibea > Protonibea diacanthus. Next base: position 17,372,537 of record CM053990.1, read on the forward strand.
ACACTACACTTCTCATACAGCAGCTTTATGCGATTATGTTCGAGGGTGACAGGTTGTCTGTACAGCGCCTGTTAACATCGGAGAAACCAGTGAAAATGTGATGGGTTTAAAAAAAAAAAAAAACCCAACCACTTCCAGAGCCACGTCAACACAAAAAGCCCTTGATTTCACTGAACTGGTGTGTTTTCATACCTGCAGGGTTTGAGAAGTCAAGGACGCTGGTGGCCGGCTGCAGCAGGTCGGGGCTGCTGGACGACAGGTTGCCGGGGATGGGCATGATGGCCACACTGTGTCGACATTGCTTGGTACCCACAATGCTGTCATCCTGAGACTGACCCATGCCACCATCACTAGAAAGGAAAGCAGGGGGAGCGGTAGAAGGACAAGACAAGAAGGAGGAGAGGGGGGAAAAGAGGGATGGTATTAAAAGAAAAAGTGTGAGAGAGAGAAACAGGAAAATGAGATTTTTGCCTTCAAAGACGAACTTCATGTTCCAACATTCAATTTGGGGTTTTATTCTGCAGCAGTAGACATTTTTTTGAAAAAAAAAAACTGCCTGAATGTTTTTTCTCTTATGAGTTTTAAGCACAAGTATTAGAATGAATGTTTTTCCATTCATTTTGAGCTGACAACTAATAACACCGTGGAAAAAAACTATCAGGAGATTTAATCAAAATGTCTCCTCCCGCAGAATGACAACACAAAATATCGATATCACTATATTTGTCTTTTAATATGCAGCAGTGACACAGCTGAAATTCATCCATGAGGCGGTGTCATGAATGGCACGAACTGATAAGGAACAAGGAACACACACAAATTCACCAAACACACACACAGACAACACAAGACAATGAGACAGGAATACACAAGCTATCAGAGACGAAAACAAGCATTGCAGAACTCATATCAAAAGAAATGATAATAAATTGGGATTTTAGCTCATTCAAATGTTTTCTCATGACTTTACAGGTGTTTTTATTTGCACATTTGTACACTGTGTCCCTGCCTTTAGCTTTCCCCTGTTGGTGTTTTAGCATTTGGTCCTCTGTGCTCCTGTGTGTGTCAAGCGATTGGCCACATTATGCCGACTAAACTGGACTTGAGAGACGTCGCCTCTTCTACCTGGCTCCCCAGCCGCCATTCGGGGATATGCAAACTTTAACCTTTACAAATGTTCTCATTAGACAGCCTGGATCTGCATACATGTGATGGAAATAGCAACTCATTTGAGACAAACCCACAGACAGAAAGGTTGGGTATTGTGATTTTGAATCGCCCTGCCTTGAATGTTAAACCTTGGTTTCTTAAACAGTTAAACTCAACCAGGGTTTCTGCAGAATTCATAAGACTTAAGAATAAGAATTTTTATGAACCAGGAGGGATGATATGGCCTGGAATCATTTACCCTTATGTCACATTTTTGCAGTACCTCCCAGCTGTATGCAACAATAATTCTGTATAATATAATTAATTAAACGAATGAATGACCAGGACCGAGATAAGTGGCATAAAATAGATTGAAAATGGAAGGTGGATTAACCAATTAAAAATGATTAATTCATTTAAGTTTTAAAGCTCACAATGACAGGTCTGATGGTGCGGACTGAAACATAAACACTTTTTGTTTTGAGGAAATTCTGTTATCAATCGGAGACTAGCATTTTAGCCCGAAAATAACAAACATAATAACAACAGAATGAAAGAAAGTGGAAGCAATCTTATGTGATATATTGGCACTTAAATGCTGTGATGATTTATTGATGTTTGCACACACTTAATTATGTTATTGTTGTGAGTTTGTGAGACTGTAATTGAGTGTCTGAGACAAAGAGTTAATCTCATCCTACATACTAACTGTAGCCTCCCTCTGGCTGTGTGTGTCTGCACGGTATGTACTGAACATGGTGCAGTAATGCAGGGCTTCAACTAACACAGCAGAGTGCAGCTGTAGCAAAGCCTCTGTAATCTTCACGTTACCAGGCGATAGGTACTGCACCGACAAGATGGAAGAAAGAGGGCAGAGAGAAAGGTAAACAGAAAGAGACAAGACGGTAAAAACATGGGCTGACGAAGAATGGAGGAGGAGAGGAGCAAGAGGTTGCTTAAACAACTTGGTGGGTGGTGAAAAGACAAAGATTTTGAAAGAGGATAATGGTGAAACTGGGAGAAATAAGGTAGCATGAGGCTCAGTTAAGACTAGACTTTGTTAGCTCGAATAATTTAACTGTAAGCATTATACTAGCATAGAAAAAACATAAAAGCTAATTTCACAAGCTTCTAGATTTTTATGCATACAGGTGGTAATCAGATTAATTTAAAGCACAGCTGTGCTGAGTGTCAAAAAAACATTGAACCATCTTTAGTCCATAACATCATAATAAACAAAAGCCTCCCTGATATTTTCTGCAACATTCCTGCTGAATAATGAACATCTGTTTGAGTAACAAAACATCTAACAAGTGATGAACATAAATCTAACTGGAGAGGCAGAGTGCGAAAACAAAGAGTAGGATTCTTGTGTTAAAGGAGTTGCCATGAAATACACAAATGCAGTCCTCTAGCAATATTGCTGAAGGTCAGGGTTGCTGGTGAGTGAGTGTGTGTGTGTGTGTGTATCTGTGTGTGTGGCTGCGCTATGCGCTACTCTACAGATGAACATTGAATCAAATGGTTAGAGGATGGGGAGTTACGCAAGAGATCTTACCCAAACAGGCCCCTGAAGCAGCAGAGACAAACGGGAAGAGAGACGACATTGAAAAGCATGAAAAGGAAAAAACGAACAAAAAAAAAAAAACTACGAAAAAAAAACAAAAAAACAGAAGCAGAGCTCTGCTGAGGTGAATCGGCGATATATGCGCAGCAGAGTGACAAGGCCTCTCTTTTCACCTTTCTCGCAGACATTTAAAACAGCACAGACACACATGTAGATTGACAGAATATCAGCAGAAGTTTGGACATAAATAAGCAGAACATAAGCAGAGCAATTTCATAGGTTCATACACAGGGTGAGATGAGGGGAAAATCAGCTTGACAGAATTAGACAGAATTAGCAACCGCGAGTCTGTGTAAAATAAAACATGCAGTACAGAAATAAAGCTCTTCTCTTCAACAGAAAGACAACCTGTCTTTTTTCTAGGGGAGCAGATTATGTTTGGGTGAATTTATTGATTTAAAAATACAGAACTGATTGGTGTTTTTCGTTACATTTAAAATAATAGACAAATATATCAATGATATTTAATGCTACTCTTGTTGACTTTTACCAAGTATGTGTTGGTACCTGGTGACAAATGTCCTCTCTTTACCTTTCTTCATCATGTCAGCTATTTTGAGGCTGCACCTCTTCAAAATGTCTTGGTTAGTAACACGTGCTGAACTGGTCAGCAGTGTGGGAGCTGGTTTGGTGCTGGCTCTTATGTTTGCTCCATTCTGTCAACCTCCTACTGCAGGTGGGGCTCTTCTCTATTAAGTTAACGATACTGACTTCACATCCATTTAAAAATTGTTCAAATTAAAATAATATCAGCACCACTTTTTCCATTGCTGTACGACAAACAAAACCGACAAAACCGCCTACCAAACAGCTCATGAAAGTGATGACGCTTGTCCTGGTGTTGTCATATGGTGGGTGCTCCCTATTAAATGACATCTTTCCAGAAATGTTCTGGTTTGTAAAACGTAGTGGAAAACAAGGCAGAACCCAGAACCTATTAGAGAACTCAACCGCGGAAATGAAAGCACCAAAGCAGGGACGATTTGAAAATGGTAGGCAGGAACATATTGAGCAGAACAACCACATTTCCACTCATGTCATCACAGATATCTAATGACCTCTAGTCCACGGTGTTTTCGAAGGTAAAGTTGAACCTATTCTTGTGCATGTGCACAGTGCTGCAGGACTTTCTAACAAATGTCCAGGCCGGTCTATAAGTGCAACAGAGACTGAATATCCTGAACAGTTCTCCCTACAGGTGGAGCACCAGCTTAGCAGCAGTGCAGTGAGCATGCTGTAAAATATGGACGTCTTGCAGTGTGAATGCTGAGAGGCACAAAGGCTCACTAACGTAATAGTTAAAGTGATATGCAGCATGATTTAGCACATGTAACTGTATCACAAAGAAGTAGAGAGGATGAAAATGGCATCATGGGACATGGGGGTTACTACTTTATCGTCATCTCACTAAATCAACTCAGACTTCTGATACAAACGGACTAAAGGCTAAAACCTCTGTCTATTGCTTTGCAATCTGTGGAATGTAAATCACCCGGGTTGGTCAGTGTGGGATGTGTGTAAAGGTGCATGCATGGGCCTGTACATCTTAATTTGGCAGAAAAACGACTTGTTTATTGCCAGTGTGTCCTTGTCATATAAAAATCCTTGTCTGGAGTGGAGCACAATGTCAGCCAAGAACAGAAAGAAGCAGCAGCAGTGACGGTGGGTTTGTGTACGTATGTAAGCTGGGCAAGAGCAGAACAGGATTTTAAATTGTTAAGCAAGGTTATTCGGCTTTATTTAACTTGCCAGATGCTGAGGAAGTGAGCAAAAGCATTGAAAATGTACCTTTGTGGGAGAGAGGGTGTTCCATAGCAACACTGGTTACAGGTTTCATTCTTATAAGAGCCATTGTGTCCTTAAAAGGACAGTTCAGCGTGTGTTTGTGGGTGCACGGTATCTTAAATTATATTGCCTTCAGTGCAGCCTACATCTTTTGTATATGTGCATGCACACGCATACACCCACCCAGTAGAAAGCTTTATAATGTTGCCTCCCATCAAATTTTTATCCCACAACAGGCACTGATGAATCTTGATTGACCCAAATCATGCCTCTCATCTCCAGTCCCTTTAATCAGCCATCAATTCCTTTGAACCAAAGAGTGGTTTGAATGGTGCCGATCAGCAAAATAAAAAGCAATGAAGACCCTTGTTTGGTCGATAAATACAGTGCAACAGAGAGCCTTTGGAAGCTGTGCATTGAGTCAGATCAATGGCTGTGTGATAGCATGTTTCGCGTTTCGAGGCAGTTTCCACGTGAACCGTGCGGCTTTGTGGACATAATCACCGCAGAGATGGAATGGAGACTGTACGAGGGAAAAGCGAGGGGACAAGGATGTGCATGACAGTGACTGTGCGAGTTTAGAGTGTGCGAGAGGCCTTATGACGGTTAGCTCTGTAATTAACAGTGCGAGAATGGCGTCTTCTCTCTCACGTACCGACATAGTATGGAATTTAATGAGGCCTGTGAGAGGCATGACATGATGAAATGAAATCAAGCCTGTATCAGCATGTTACGGGTGGAATATTGAATGTGAGCCTCCATCTGCGCAACTGCTTTCAATTGCTCCAGATGCTGCAAGTTTAACGGATGGCTATGGCTGACAACGACAACGGTTATTGGATAATGATGATGATGCTTTTTACATTTTCGCGGAACCTAGTGACATTACAGCGGCTGAAGATAAGAGTACTGCATGACAGATAACCACAAGTAAGAGAGCACAAAAGCAAATACTTTCAAAGACTGAAAAATGTGATTGAACTCGTATACTGTTATATTACTTATCTCCGCCATGTACCACCATTTTCCAATAAACGTGGGTAAGCATTTTAGTTAAAGCAGGGTGAAATCTCTCCATTTTCTGCTCATACAAGCCGTGAGACGAAGCTGAAATGTTGCTTCTCTTTTTTTTTAAAGGTTATTTTTTTGGCTTTTTCAAGCTTTATTTCTGTTAGAGACAGCTGAAGAGTGAAAGGAATGCGGGGAGAGAGAGACGGGGAATGACATGCGGGAAAGAGCCACAGGTCGGATTCGAACCATGGGATTCCGCAGCAAGGACTGAGCCTTCACACAGCTGCTCTATGAAATGAGCTAAACACTACCCCTCTCTAGCACTTTCTGTGATGCAATAGGTGGTTATGTTCAGTGGCAGAGGTGGAAGCACGAAATGTCTTCTCACGCTTCAAATACTTTCTGTCTGCAAACGGTCAAAACTTGCTACAATACAGATGCAGAGACAGTAAAGTAAAATGAAGATTGTGGGCCAGCCAACTTGCTGTAGGTGTTTCTGTAGAAGGTAAATCTACCTGAACTCATGTTACCCACTATGTAAACCTGCAAAAAACTTATAAGGGCATGTAGATTTTGTGGTGACAGTTTTAACAACAGGTTTATTCCCATTCAAGCTCTGCATACAGACTGCACAGTCCTCTTACCTGAATGGTTTGGGCGGGAGTATACTGAAGCGCGTCTTCTCCAGCATCTTTCTAATCTTGTTTCGTCCTCCTGAAACAGTGTTGGCTTTCATTTTCCTGGTGCTCTTGTGGTCTGTGGGGAACTCCATATCTCCAGGAAGGTCAGGGATGGAGAAGCGATTGCCTTTTTTCTCCTGGATCTTGGGAATGTGAGGGCCGCCGTTCTTCTTCTCGTGCACAATCCTGCTAAGGAGCTCTTTGAAGACTAGAGGTAGAGAAAGAACAGGAGGAAAAGGATTGGCCATCATCTCAAATGACTGATAGGAACTAGGAAGAGCACTGTGCTCTATGTGTAAAGATACTCACCAAATATGTTGGTTTTGACGGTGAGAGAGAGGTGTGTGTTATTTCTAAGGATGTCAACAGCTTTGGTGACGGAGATGTTCTCAAAGTTCTGACCATTGATCTCCATGATCTGAAGACAGATGAAATGACAAAATTATAGCAGGGCTCGATCAAAACTGACGTGCAGTGACACAGGTACTGTAGATGCAGACCTATGCAGGATTTGTCTGGAGGAAATAAAAACCCATTGAATTCCAATTAAAAAAACATACTTAAGATCATCCTTGCCTGAAACCAGAATGACTCAGCTGTATTCTGGTCTGCTTGTCATGACACTATTCTTGACTCAGCATATTTGTAAGCATTTTTTTAAATGCTAAGAGTGTGGTAACCCTGGTTACTCTCTAAATGACACAAAAAGGGATATGTGCAGGGCAGCGTGACTGCTGGTCAGCTTGATTTGAACACTGTTGTTTCATGTCAATTTTAGAAGAGTCGAATCTGTACTTTAAATATAAAATAAGTCAAAAAAAATGTGCTGTACAAAGCAATGTAGAAATATAAACTGAAACCAAAGGCAATAAATAGCAACCAAATGTGAGAGTAGAGCCAGTTCTGAAGAATCAGCTGAACAAATGTTAACCTTAACCACAACAGAACAATCCTGGTTTAACTCAAGGTCATCTTCTGAGTGAGCTTGCAGCAGGTCCCCGACAGAGTTTTTTAATGATGTATCTAGTGAAATAAAGTTCCACGGATCACAATTTTTGAGGACGGTCAAGATGGATCTTTGAAGAAAAGTTGCTTCTGATCAAAACTTGGTAGTGATGTGCATAAATGATGTTCCTATTGTTTCCTACAGATCCGCTCAAGCTGAACCAGATTTCAATTTCCAGCTGAGGCGCTGAACAAAATTTGTAATTTGTTCCCAAAGCAACTCCATTGTTGTGGTGTGTGTGATCTTCAGGTTGATGTGCCGAGAGTTGAATCTTTACCACAGTCTGAGGTCAGGTGCGCTCTAGAGTACCAATAGATATAGTAAAGGACCTTTTTCAAGGTTCCTTTTTCAATGAGCTAAATACTGACCAGTGTCCCAGTTCCTGCTGCTGACAAGTATTGCATAAAGCCATCAACACTGTGCTTCATTATAACCAGACAGTGAAGGACACCTGGATTTTATAGCTTTGCAATTTTTGCCTCATCAGACGAGACAATCTTGTCTCAGGCAGTCCTTCATGCGATGGTTGTTTGGTAAACTTCAAACTCAAGAGTGGCTCCTCTCTAGAGGCCTCTAAGTTCATGTTTACTTCACTGATAAAAGCTCTTCTTATCCTAAAGCTGTCCAAACAGATTCTCAGAGTTTTTCACTTCACAATGATGATGCACACAAGTCTGTCTCTGGGATTTTTTTGTGACGGCCTGGTTTGTTCACTGTGGGACTCAGGTGTGTGCTGTTCTAAATGATGTCTTCCCAACAAAACTTTGCACAGCCATTTTATACATCTCAAAGACATCTCAAAGTCAAGAATGATCAAGTAAACACATATCTAAGCTCAAGTGAGTGGCATTACGTTCTGAACATGTGTTTGTCATTTATGGGATAGTGTGTGTGTCCATCTGCACATCCATGTGTAGATTTTGTGAACTCATTCCAACCACACTGTCACACTGGATGTTAAAAATAAGACTGCTGACTGTGTCAGCACAGGGCAGGTCGACAATAGGCTACAATCTAACACAAACTGAAACCTCATGAGAAAAAAAAGAAGAAGTCAAGTTTAGTCTAGTCTGATGTTTCACATCAAATCATATACATATTCATATCATATTTCATCCCATTACACAAACTATTTATGTAATTTTGTGCAATATATTCTAAATTCATCTGAGAAGTGATGATAGATGCCCGTGGTCATTGTAATGTCTAATTAGGAGCTAAATCACATTGAAGAATGTGTACTACACAGAGCAATACTCAAACTAAAAAGCATTGAAGATTATTAACTGGCTTACTGCTTAGAGCCATAGGTATGCATCATCAGCAATGTATTATATCTAATAATCCAGCACTTCACATTTGTGTCCTCTCACCTGATCTCCCCGTTTGAGCCCGGCCTCTGCAGCTTTGCTCCCTACTTCCACCGACTCGACAAAGATGCCGAATCCTCTCTCGCTGCCTCCCTGCACGCTGAAGTAGAGAGGCGACTCCCTGGATGCCTTCTGCAGAGTGATCTGTCTCCACTTAGCCTTGGCTGCACATGCTATATTCAGCAGCCGCAAATGGCCCTTCATTTTCTGACAAGGAGTGAAAAATGGGAAAATGATGAGCCTGAGCGGTGTCGCATTTAAATGAGCTTTTGTTTCCTAAAGTGTGCGATGTAGATTTCCATGGAAAAAGAACTTGCAAATGTAATTATGTTCATATGCTTAGCGCTACAGCCAGCTGTTTTTACATGAGAATATAAACGGTAACACAATAATCGTTTGATCTGAGCTGACATGGATTGCAAGTATGTCTTTCAAATGCAACAGCTTAAGTGCACTTAAGTAAAAGCTAAATTTGGTTTGATGTTTGATCTTACTGTCACTTCTAGATGTTTCTCAAAGTCCTCCAGGAAGTGTGTCATGGCCGGATCGCCTTCAAAATCATTAAAGTGGTTGTTGACCCACAGCAGCACTATTCTGGTTACCTGTGAGACACAATGACAGTTTTATTCAGACACAAGAACGTGCATTTGTTTTCAGTTCCTTTAACAATTTACTTTCACCCTCAGGTTCTTGCACTATTTTGAGTATGCTATAGGTGTTGGGTCAGAGATCATGTTTAACTACTTTGCAGGACCTCTAGAGATGGTAGTTGCCTCAGGGACACTTTAACAGGCTCAATGCTTGGCAACCAGAGTGCTTTAAAAGTGCTGTCCTCCTTACACGCTACGTTAGCATGCTAAATATTTCTCATTTATATTTAATGTAAATCAGTTTAAATAACTTTAATTGCTTGCCTGAACTCAAGAGTCATATTTCTGTTTTTTATTGAGTCCAGTTATAGCTCTATCTGTCTTAAGTAGCTAGTAAAACATGGGAAACAGCAGGAGGGCTAAATAATGACCCTGCGCATGACTGCAGAAAAAACATTTAACCACTGGTTGACTGCTTAATTCTATCCCATAATAATTAGAAGAAAAACCAAAAGCAAAGGGCATTCGGAAACAATTATTTCTGCAAATTTACACTGGTGGTAACATTGTTCCAACCTCTGCAAAAGGTCAGAGCTGCACCCGATAAATCAACAGAGAGCATCAATCAATGTCCACTTTCTACTCTCTTTTCGTTTCTCACAACATCTTTCCTCCCCTCTTTCCACATTCTGAAACATTTTCTGTACAGGATTAGATCCTGTTTAATGGAGCTGAAGATTATAAGCCTGAATGACAACCACATAAAGACTATTGACAGTACAAGACTAATCTTAGGTTAAAGCAGTTATGGACAATGGGAGTGTCAGGCATGAACAAATCGCTGCTAGGCTCAAGGACAGCTGAGCTGGCTGAACTTGTATTGATCGGCATGTGAGCGGGACAACGCGTAAACTTCCATCAACATGCATGAATACAAAACATTAGGAGTGCTGATAGGAGCACAAGGACCGCCATTTGTTTCTGCACACGTAAAATAGTTCAGAATGTATAGTGTATATACAATTTGTACTTAGTATGCATACTCTCCACTACTACTCTGCACCATTGATTTACATTTCCATCTTAGTAAACTGAACCCCTTGACCTTTCATGTACACTCTTACAGTATAGGCACACATACAGATCTTGCTGCTCCGCACACAGAAACTTTCCAAACTTTTGCTTTATTAGTTTTCACCCTTGCAGACACACACATATCCGAAACATCCAAAATCAGCCACACACACACACAGAAACTCACAGTGTCCCGGAGGTTGTCAACCTGGAACCACTCCAGCAGCTTCTTGCCGACCTCCATAGGATTTGACAGGAAGGTCCTGTAGGTCAGCAGGAAGTCTTCGATGTAGGTGGGGTCCACCACCGACGGTTCTTCCACCAGGTGCATGATCAGTCGCTCGGGGGTTCCCTGGAGGGAAAAACATATTCACACACATAAGGATACATGGGAAAAACACGAGGTGTGCACACTCAGCTGAAAGGACCCGAGCGCACATGTAATCTATACAACACACACACTTTGAAGCAAACACACACATGAGCATGTATACACACCAATTTGAATAAATGATGTCAACATCAATCATAAAAGTGACAAGGACATACACTATAAAGATGCAGCTATTGCATTGAACTGAGCTGCCAGTCAGCGATCAATAAAACAAAGACGTACGCGCGCGCACACACACACACACACACACACACACACACACACACACACACACGCGCGAGCGAATATAAATGTATTATCTGGAGCGAAATGTTGTTTTTGTCTAATTTCATTCATTTGTATTCACAAGTAGCAAACAACCAGTGTTTGTGTCTGAGACGTAAACTGTATCCTCTGGTCTCAGCAAGTTTGTAAATGCTATCAGAGCAGAGGTTTCTGAGGGAAACGATTCATATGACAGGGAACAGAAACTAGAAAGGCATCCACTTTTGTCAGACGCAGAAAAGAACAAAGCCAGAAACAGAAGTGGAAATGCTAACACTTGTGAATTGACTCATCTCCACTGGATGTGTTTTTGGAGCCAACAGCCTTCCTCGGAGCACTGGCCAAGAGAATCATTCAGGCCCATTATCCGATCAATACCTGGCTGCCTCTGGAGGCTCGGGAGAAGGATCAAAAGGCCTTGGAGCGCTTTGCAATGTAGCGTACAAGAAAATGCTCCGGCAAACACTAATAGTGCTAACGGTGCCTCAAAACAATCAACAAAGAACCCAGAGCGGCTGCATTGATGTTTTTGCAAGATACTGTATGTGAGGGCATGGTCGATTCATAATGAGGGAGTACTCAAATCAATCCAAAGGATTTCAGTGCATTTATTACACAATAATGACAAAAAAGGGGGTGATAACTTGATTTTTTCATTTCATTTAAGAATTCAGTCATGTTAACATCCAGCCTATCCTTGGACACTAACCCTTCCCTGTCTCGTCTTACTGCGGACATGTCCTTGAACAAGGCTGAATGGATTTCTATATCCTGTCAGTTAGCAAAGGTTGAGCGCTGGCTGAATTATCAGTCCAACTTCACCTTACGTTTGCACCCCAACCAATCCTGCATCCCTACTTTTATCTGTCAGGTGTATCCACCTGACGGACAACAGGAACCTTTTGGACACTTCAGAACAGCAAAATACTTTCTCAAAAATCTACTTTAAACATTTAAAAATCACTAACCTTGATCACGATGTGTCCCTTCCTGGTGCCACTGCGGTCAAGTTCGCGGTGCTCCTTCACCATCACGATCTCCCCCTCCTCCTCCACCTTGTGCGTGTTCTTCTCCACATGGTTGAGGATGCGCCAGTAGTCCTCCTGGGCAATGCAGACGAACTGGTCGAGGATGACATGGGGATAGCGGGTGAACTTGTAGTAGAGCAAAACACTGCTCTGCACCAGCATCGGGTACTCAAATAACAGCACAGAAGAAGCATAATGGTGGGTAGAGAGAGGCATGGGAGGAGTGGGAAGTCCAAATGCACTATTTCTCACCAACTAAACTTAAGATGATAAATACCTCAACTAGCTATTTTGCAGAAACATCCTTCGCTTCAATTTCGACACTGGCGCTAAACTAACTTCTCATTATATTGATACTGAACGCGGTTCGTCACTACCCTACAGCATTGTTACTCGCTGCGCTTCCCTTGACCATATCGTTCATTTCTGCATTTGACTCGCTCAGCCCTACCGCTGCAAGTTCCTCTGTATCTGAGGACAGGAAATGATGTGTGCAGCGGAGGAACTGTGTGTGTGTGTGTGTGTGTGTGTGTGAACAGAGGTTACCATAAGTCCATTCTGGGCGTCTTACACCTTTGTGAACCCATTAACATCGCATCCCAGCTCTATATAAAGGCCGGCTTTCTGTGAGAAACCTGTAAGGCTATTTGTGCACTCATCTGAATAATACATCAAAAGTAATGCTCACAGACTTTAGCAAATGTACACTTTGATAATAATTAATCTCTACTTTCAGACATGTCATTCAGTCTGATGCAAACATCTTACGAAAAAAATAGAAAGACTGTAACCACAATTCTTGCACTGTGACACCCATTTTGCAAAATTAAGTCAAGCAGTGCAAAATAAAAAAAAAGGAAATAGCCTTTACAACACACAAAAACACTGACAGAACATTCATGATGATATCTTGTAAAACATTGAAATAATAAATGCATTTACTGTTTTTGTTTACTAAATAAATTAAACTTAATTTCTAGTTGACAAAGCCTTAAGTCTGTGAAATGCTATCAACAGATAGTCACACAGTTACTAAATGTTTTCTTAGGTTTTATGTCTTCATCAGTCTTCTTTACCTGGCAGTCGTCGCCCTTGGTGCGAACTTCTCCGTTCATGTACTGTTTGTCCAATGAGGGTGAGATGCCAAAACTGTTGCCCATGCAAAGACTCTCCACTCTTCCCTCCGGATGGCTGATCTCCACGGCTCCGTTGAGGATAACATACCAGAGGTCCAGCTGCAGACATCAAACATGCAATTTCAGATCTTTTTGATCTGCCACTACTAATGCTGACTTGTGGATCTGCTAAGTATAACTGGGGTTAAAACACAGGCAGCAACATCAAATATATAACAGTTTGACTGTTTATCTGAAATAAAACTGTTTGTGTTTCACTGTTTTATCATAAATCATGAGCTTTCAAAGAGCACACAGCACCCCCGCACTACTGCACAAGAATGACCGTTAAAATGGTGACATATTTCTAGCTGACATTTAATAAATTGTGAGGATAATGTGCATTGTGTGAGGTATGAGTATGGTGCTGAAGAGGTATTGTGTCTCTAGTGGTGGCTATTGAAAAAGGAAATGCTAGCAGGCATAATATAACAAGCCATTCATCCCCGGTGTGAGAGGATGGAGGGAGGGAGAACAACCCTGAGCTCCCTCCGCAACTAAAACTGATATTTCCTCCTCATTGCCTTTCCATTCTCTCACTGTTTCTCACCCGGCAAATATCCAATTCTCTCAGTGCTTCTCGCTTTCTCTCCCCATCAGCCTCTCTTTCTTCCAGTCAGCCTCTCAACTCTACTTATTTCTCAGCAATGATGAAACGGTAATATGTAAGGTGAGATAAGGTAATCAGCCATATATACTGAATACAAAAGCTAGTTGCGTTTGCAATTTGACACTTCTCATAACATACTGTATATACTATGCATTTAAATCATGAATATTTATGGAAGACCGCAAAGGTGGAAAATATTCAAATATAAAAATGGAAGACAGAACTTGAAGCTGATTTTAATCCTCCACTCTGACAGTCCCTTGTTGGCTGCCTCTTTTTCCTTTATCTCTTCCTTTCTGTCCTCTGAAGCACTTCACTTCTTTTTTTTACTTCTGTCAGACCACTTTAGACTCTTTTTATTTTCCTTTCCCTCTCTTGCTCACTTAGCGTTGTGTTCACTTGTGAAAGGAGACAAGCAGTTCTCTTTGACCTTCAACACAGAGTCCACAGAGAGACAGACAGAGCGGAGGAGACCTGTCCATCAACCAGACTCGACACAGGCGGGATGGAAGCACAGACACCCATACAGATGCACGCAACCTATTTTTGTATGTGTGTGTGTGTGGAAGGTTTTGTCCTGCTGACGTGGATTCCCATCCTCCTCCTCCTCCTCCTCTTGGCGGCTGGCAGTTCATTGCCATTTATCACCCTGTCGGTTCTAATGCTGCTGTGTGCAACCAAACAGCCATGACAGAACTCCCGTTTCTCAGGCATGTAACTTAATTAATTAGCTGTGTAGTGGCTCAGGTGATTGACGGGGCTTCTACTCTGCAGTGACTTTGCACATACCGGTTTTGCTACGTGAATTAGCTTTGGATGGACTGGAAAATGGCGAGGATGTGTGTGTGTGTGTCTATACCAATAGAAACCTATCAACACCTGTATTGACTCTTTCAAACCGCAGTGTGTGGTGTTCTATGTACCTGTGTGTCTTTTTGTGTGTTGTTTCTTCCAATTTTCTTTATTTTCTATATTACGCAATTTTTCATGTTCCCCCATACTGACCCATTACGACTTCCTTCATGCTTGAATTATACAGTAGATTACATCTTTTCTGCATGCTACGGAAAAACTAATTTAAGATATTTTAACTGTAATTACATTAACGACCCAATTAAGAAATCAGCAAGCCAGCAAACACATCTTGTTTCTGACTGAATGAAGACAAACACTACTCTAAGTGTACAGGGAATTCAGTGGAACTGTGTTAATGAAGCAGATATGATGAAAAAAGATATTTTGCACATCATAATTACCTTATAAGTGATTAATCTACATGCAGCAAAAGAGGCTGGTAACATGACAAAATAATAACTATAATTACTGCAAAAGAAAATGTTTTAATACTTCTTAAAACCTTAAACACCAACAACATTCATTTTAAACTTTTCCAGACTTTATAGGGCTTTTTTTTTTACAGTAACACAAGTGATACACTCCTGTCCACGGGGTTATGTGTACGTGTTATGAGTTCATTCATACCTCCTGTTTGTTGTGCAGTATGACTGTGCCGGCCTGCTCCACCACCTCAAACACCATGACGCTGCACAAGTCTCTGCGCACGGACATGGTCATGTTGGCAAAGGCAGGCAACTGGTGCATGAACTCCAGTAGTTGCTCTGTTTGGCAGAAAAAGAGAGGAAAAAAAAACATAAACACTCGTGGAACATGTAGAGGGCATTGATGTAACTCCTCTCAGGTGTACAGGTAAAGCACTTTTCTACGGACAAACAGCAGCATTTATAAAAATAAACAATAACCTTAAAATGATGCCGACTGCCAGCAAACCCACTCCACCCACATACTGCCTATCGTTAATGTTTTCCAGTGATTCCAAGCTAATAACATACTGTTGTTAGCCTGGATACCATCGGTTCTTAAGATTTTATGCCTAATGAGAAAGTTTCACACCATGTTCCTTCACTAGTTCTCATCTGTCTATTTCCTGCACTGTGGCTGAGAACACAGTGACCCAGCTCCAACCTGCACAGTATGCAGCCGGGCTCATTCATTTCCCCTTACTATCTCTCTTCATCCCTGTGCCTCTTTCCTTTGGTCTTTAAAAAAAAAAACCTAGGTTAAACAGTTGGCATTTTAAGTAATTCTTGGTGGGTTTTCTCTGACAGTTTGAAGTTCAAGATGGTTGGATGTTTGTCAGAGGTGAAAAATCAAGTTTACGTCCAATATAAATGTGAATGTAAATAACCTGATGTGGAAAAATGTAAGTTAAGCAGAAAAAGCTATACTAGACAAGGCTATATATGCAAAAATAAACACTTCATCAGACTAAAGACTCTTTTTTAACTACAGTAAACCTGCAATGTTATTCACCAGGCAGCAATGGAAACAATTATATATAATTATATAATTATATATAATATATATATATAAGGTTTGGTTGGAAGTATTTAGGACTGGCTAAAGCGATGGTTCCCAATTGTTTGGCTTGTGACCCCTTAAAATGAAGCTATGTCTTCATATGACCCCTTATCAGTTTGCACATATTCATGGGTTGCAAGAAGTTCAATCAAAGACTGGCTTTTGTTTCCAAGATTGTTTCATTTGAATACCTTTTAGAGGCCAGAAAAAGTACAGTTATCCAGTATTTAAGAAGGACAGAAAAAATAAACCCAATTTTGCAAAGTAGAAATGGAGAAATAGTTTTTTCTGCTTTACTATTTGTATAAGCATCTCACAACCCCTGAGATTTATTAAATAGCCCCTTGTCTGGGTCCCAATTTGGGCATTATAACCTCTGCAAGCCAACTGAGAATATAAATATACTATAATGGCTACTATAAATACTACTGTAATATTGGATAAAGTCACAAGGTATACAGTACAGTACTGAGTGACATCCTCTGTATTTAAACATTTGGTCCACTGGTGTCAAATTGTCAAAACTGAACTTAAGTGAACTTTAAAACATTTATATATAAATGTATATATTTATAGATTTCAGGGTGGAACTTAGACACATCCTCCTGTTAACTGCATAACTTTGCTATGAATGAACTTCTTGTGACCAGTCTGTGGTGAAGGCCACGAGAAGGCCAGCCTCCCAGCAGGCACACAGCAGGTCGGGCCTTTACAACACCTTCTAGCTCTCTCTGATGTGGTCACCTTCTCCTCCAGGACCCCACTGAGTCCCACTAATGAGGTTGTCTCTCTGATTGCCTACCTAAAAATACACACTGGAAGGGCACTGGTGTTTAGAGACCGCTGTGAGGGGTCTTTTTGTGAGAGGGGCATTTGTGTATCTCCCCTGTGCTTACTGAATGATAGATGGCGTCTGTGAGGGCTCCTCCTTCAACAATTTTATTAAAATGAAGTGCACTATTCAGTGGCTGATTATAGACAAGCAAGAATGAATGACCTTTCAAGGCAATTTTATAATGCTGGACACCATTTAAAATTAACTTAAAGATAGAAAAGCACTTTAAGAGCAGCATGGAGTTAGACTGACCAATGTCATCATCATTGCGATCGGCTGGGTCTTTTTCCAGACACTCTCGGACTAAGTCTCGACCCAGAAGAGTGTCTGAAGCTCTCTCCAGGTCCTCATCTTCCTCCTCCTCTTCCTCGCTGTCCACCGCAGCCTCTGGAAGTCCGGACAGGTCCACATCTCCCAGCTCGCTCTCTGTGGCCTGGAGCAAAGACAGCGGAGAAGGCAGCACAGTGGTTGGTAACAGTAGGGGGGGGGGGAGAAGAAGTCTTTGATAGTAACTTAACTTCAGAAAAAGAAACAAAAATCTACTTTTTATGGATCAGATATTAAAATAAAAAACTTTCTTTTATGGATTTTCAGGACACACAATACATTTAGACAGGGTTTTAGTTGCTTGACTCAAAAAGGTCTATCTGAAGATTGAATAATAATGTGACCTAGAAATTAATAATGGAGCAGTGATGTGTATCATCACAAGATGGTTTGCAGGCCTTGAAATAGTGCACCAGTTTACTAAAGTGGTATTCAGGCTGCACCATACTGTGACATGACTATTTCAAATCAAACCAAAATGAGGTTTAAGGGCATTAATACAAGACACTGACACATAATAATCAGTTCTATTAAATTATGGGAATATGAAAGAGAGAGGACCGAGCAGGACAACAACTAGTTTTGCTCAAAGTTTTGCTATTTTTAAGTCATCAAAATGACCAGGCTATATCAAATACCACAATTTTACAGCTCGATTCCATTTCCACTTTCCACTGATCCGCACAACCCATGAAGAATAACCTTGGAATGAGCAGCTGTACCTGTGACCCTGAGCTAACACCCCAACACTGTGTCCCAAACTAGAAAACCAGCAGGCCAGCAGCCAAATATTTAAATCCAGCAGTAATAATTCATTTTCCACCATATTTCCCCTGTGTGGGGCAGACAGATGGTTGGCAGAGTATGGTTCTAAAGGGGCACAGGGGCTTTCAGGTCAGTTGGGAATTGAACCATCAACCAAGAGGTGAAAAAGAGGAGCTCCCCGGTGGTACCTGCGGCACTGCAGGCCATCTGTTACCTCTTACAGGTAGGCCTAAAAACAAAAGGAAACCCTCTTGAAAAAATGAGCATGATTTTTTTTAGCCGTGTCTGTTCTCAACATTAAGTTCTTTTTATTTTTATTTTTGATTGGCTGGATGGACAGGACTAAATGTCTACAATTTGGTGGAGAATTATTTGTGTGACTATGTTTTTACTACTACTGTATTGTAATCATTGGGTATTTGTGCTTGTTTTCTCATTTGTTACATTTGGTATTAGTTAAGCTGCTGTCCACTTCTTTTATTTTTGTTTTTTCTGTATGCATAACCATATTCAGGGGTGATCGTGGAATAAAGAGTAAGTCTAAAAGTTTCAGGGGCATTACCTTAGCACTTATATACCTACATTTTGGCAGCCATTGATTTAGAAGAGTGGAAAACCTAATTGTGATATTAGCTTTTGCAGCTTGTGGGACACCAAGATGGACTCCCTAACTAATACTACGATCGAGCTCTTGGGTTCTAGGGAGATTTGGTACCTGGCCAAAGAGTTTTATAGGTTTCTCTGAGGCAAGGGGATTAAGCTAACAGTCCATCCTGAGTTCAGGCACAGGTCCACTCTTGTTTTCATAAATTAGGTTGGACAAGCTATTTAGAGGACTTTAAAAAACACACCAGCTGCTCAGCTCTGCCCTATTCTGCACCAGATACATTTAATTTGGCCTAATATAGTGTATAAAAATAGAAAAAAACAAAATGAAATGTGAATCCTGATTTTATTTTTTTTTTTTGACTAAAACAATAAATGCGATGGATGCTCCATATTTATTAAGACACTCAAACCAACCAGCCCAACAACAGCTTCCCCTGCATATTGTTCTGCAGTGCTTTTAATTTTGCTTCACCTCTGATTTATTGATTTTTGGAGGACATTCGTCTCATGTATTCCTCAGGAAACAATGTTCAGAACAAGACAAAGGCTGAAAATGCAGTTGTACTTTTTATAGTTCCCAACAAGAGAGGAATCTTCATAATGTCAGACAGATGCTGCTATGCAGCTTATTCAATTCGTACAGAAAATGGGCCATCTGTTTAAACTTTGTTACAAAACAGAGACATTAAGGTATGTGGAAAGAACAGTGTAATCCTGAGACAATAACCCCTAGCTTTTCTTCTCACACTCTGTCACTGACATAACTTTCAGCTGCTTTTGAGAGGCCTAGTTCATTCTGAATGCAGGATGTGCCCTTTTGTGTAAGTCCCCCGGTCTCAGAAGGAGTTTGAGCCAGGAGCACATTTCCTAGAGATGAGGGACATGAGGATCTGCCCACATTTTACAGTGCTGTCAGAAAAGAGACAGGAAAGAGAGAGGCAAGCAGAAATTCAGGATATAGCCGGTAGAGCCAATAGAGATGAAAGAAAAGGGGGAAAGGCAACGGAAAGAATAGTAGAGAATAACAGAAGAATAGAGGGTGACTGACAGGAGAGGATTGTAAAGGAGGAAAGGGGCAGAAGGGTGAAATATGAGCGAACAGGAGAAGGCAGGAAAAGGTTGAAAAGTTGAGGAGACGGTGTAAAACGAAGGACTGTAAGGGAGCAAAAGAGGTGGAAAAAAGAAAGAGAACGAGTGGGAGATACCAATAACAAAAACAGTCTGTTGCACTGACAGCCGAGGACCACAGCTGACTGGAGGGTCAGCGCTTTAAGACAGCTGTAAACAAACACAGAGCCGGGTCGGTGACAAGCTGATGGGATCAGATCTGTGTGATTAATATTCTAATCTCAGGATGAAGAGATCAGGTCTCTGGTGTTAAAACGTCTGACCCAGGTTGACCTGACTCACATCAATCTGCAAACGCTTCACCGACAGGCTGAGCAGAAAGGACAGGTTGTGGCAGATAAAGAGGTTAAAATACATGAATTCATTTTAGTCTGTTTATTCTTCTGACGATGACTGATGGATCCCATAATTCTTGCGCTCTTATGTTTGAGGTAACTAGTGCGACCCTTACTTCCCACTCAGTACGTTTACATGCAGCAAGAAATTCGAATTTCTGATCATATCGGACTTAGTTCGGACTTTTCAAAGTGCTTGTAAACACCTTAATCCGATCTACTTTGGACCTATTTCGGACCACATCGGACATCTCAAAATCGGATAAGAACACCTAGATAATTCGTTCATAGTCGGATATTTAACGCCATGTATACTCAGCAATCGGATCTGAAGCGGATTTTGCGTTCGGCGCAGCGTCATTTCCGCTGGGGCTTTCACCCGGATGCCAAAAGATCCGTTATTCTTTTTATATGCATTGTTAGGACGAAAATAATGCACGAAAAGTATGCAGCTGTAGCATCGTCAATCTCCTCGTATGTAATCTTTGTTTGAATGCCGTCAGATAGTTTGTTGTTGCTGATAAGCAGAGGTCAACCGAAAGTGGCTCTCGCTGTTGAGAGGGCTACAGCGACACCTAGCGTAACGGAGTCAGCCATGCTCCGGCCGTTTATCCGATTCTCTGAACAGCACGTATACTCAGACAAGTGATCCGGTCTTATGCATGTCATTATCTGATACGATCAGAAATTCGAATTTCTTGCTGCATGTAAACGTACTGAATGTCTCAGTCTGTCTAATAATACTTTCACCTTTTTATTTTTTGGATTTTCTTTTTTTCTTTTTGGACACCGAGGGCCTCCAAATTAGCTTAGGTCACTTGACTTGTGGTTGGTATTTTTCGCTCTTGACTTGCTAAAATGGGAGTAAAATAAAATCTATATCCTAGCACTATTAGCATTGTTAACATTCCTCACTGCAACCTCCTCATTAGTTTTGTGGCAAGCTGTGCCCATTGATCATACAAGCTCATTAACTTGTAACTAGCTCATTAGTTTGTAGCTAATGCACCTCACCAGTTCAGCTGATGATCGCTAACAAGCTGGTGTCGAATGGAAACACTCCCAACCTATACACACAAACATGTATGAAGAATAAAGCAGGTAGGTTGTGAGGTGTGGAGACTGAAAGGTTCTGGATTTATTATGGCTTCTTGTGTAAAGAGGGGAGATTAGGAGATCTGAGGTATTAAAATGATGAGACGACAGCCTTGTCATGTACTCTTTTATGGATTATTGATTCACAGCCGTTTAAATACCCTACCCTCAAGAGAGGCATTTAATTCCAAGGCACACTGAGCTACTGAATGCTCAAAAATGTCACGTAAAGGTAAGGCTGATACAAGAGGAGAGAGTAAAATACAAAGACCTTCTGGTCTGGCAATAATACTTTTAAATTACACTTAACATTTCCCACTTTGTGCATTTAGCTGGGTCACTGCAATTAATAATATGCAGAATAAGCATCCTCTGGTGCAGATATTAAAAGCAGATTCGCTGAGAACCACAAGGGTCAAATAAAATGGAATACCTGTTTAAAAGAACATAATCAACAAGTTCAAAGGTCTTATGTGTCTGGTGCTTCCAAAATATGAATGCCTTATTTCAGAAGACATGTACTATACGTTTAGATAAAATGCCAAAAAACTGAGGAAATGGGATACTTCCTGAGGTAAATAATCTCCAATAGTGAGATTAAGTCCCATGCTCAATTATTCCTTATATTCCTCTTTAGGGAAATTTAAATTGAACATTATGTCCGACATGATTGCCATAATAGGACGTTACAATCTAAATTTCACTAGCACTCTTCACTGCATACCAGCTGTGGAAGCAGACCAAAGGAATACTGATCATTAATCAATAATCATCATTCTGCGTTGAGCATTAGAACTGAGCTATCTTATGTTATGTGAAATTATACCTGTGGTACAGGTATAGACAGAGCTTTAAAGGTTAGATTCATTTCCTGAATGTGACCTTTCGTCCGCAGCAGGAAGTACGGAGGGAGACGGATCAACGGGATGTGCCACAGATGCACAATAATTAGCGAGATACCAAGGATTATAAGAGGGAGGGTAGAGGGTTGATAGATATGCTACAGGTAGACAGACAGAATTGGAGCAAATCAAGCTGGGGAGAATCCACCATCAGTAAAACACTTTTGCCACAGAGCAGATGTTGTCGCAGTGTGGTGGTGGAAGAGACACGGGTTTGTCACCGATATTTGACAGGCTTCATTATTTTTTGTGTGTAATGTAAACATGGTGGCAAGGCAGGGAAAAACATCATTTTTCATTTTTCAAAATATTTCTTTGACAGTAAGAGCAACAAGATATTCCAAGACTTAAATTGAAGGTAGCAAACTGCTGAAGCATTACAATTCGCCATATTCTCTATATTTTAGATTGTTCCAATGTTGAGCAATGAACTTCTTATATTAAAACGTCACCTTAAAATATCTAACAGAGGTGAAAAGAATATGGCAAAGTAAAGGGGAAATGCCTTTGGCAGAAAATTTGAGGTTTCATAGAACTGGAGCTTCTGGAGAACATCAATATGTCAGGATTATAATGTTGTACGCCATTGGTATTAAACTCTAAACATGCACGGAAAAAGAAAAACAAAAAGCATGAAAAAGAAAAAAAAATCTAGTGAGATAAAAAGGTTACAAGCAATGAGGTACCAACCTGGTAAATATCTGATAAGCTGCTACTTCCAGAGTCGCTGGCGATGCTGCATCCTGATTGGCTGGGAGCCATGTGCATCACCTGCTGGTGGGCGTGGTCTGTTAGGTGCATCTTATTGAGGTCAGCAGGAAGCTGCTCAGACAGACAGGAAGTAGTAGAGACATTGGGAGAGACAACATGAAGAGGATATGAGTTCAGCAGAGGCAAACATTTGAGCCTGCATACACACACACTCATACACACACACACTCACAGACACAAGGCTGTTTCATCAGCTTGAAAGCCAAAGTGGTTTGGCACTGTGACATGTTACACTCCAAGATAATTAACACGAAGAAGATGGAACTGAAGACACTTCAGACGACTGTAAATCATGATCCAAGGCTGGAGGTTGATATCATTTCTGATAGACAGAGGAGGGTTGGAGTTGGGAGGCTGGTTTTATATTTTTGGAGTGACCTTAATAAAACTATAAAACTGTAAATTCTGGCCATGGCTGTCTTATTAAGGCAAGGCAAGGCATTTGGCATGACTTGCTTTCTTTTGTGCAGACAGCTTAGATGTTATGTGCTATGCATACACACTGAATAGACGCACATGAACACTCAAACCCAAGCCCTCAGTTTCAGAATGAGACAAAGTTGTCAGTTAGGCCAACTGATTTATTAAAATCCATTTCACATATATTCTATGTATGTAGTTTCAACTGTGCAAGAGGACAACGTGTCAATGTCACTGTCAATGACAAAAACTACCAAAGAGACATAGAAGCCGGTGACAAACAGGTCACCAGATCAATATGTAACCTTTAAACTAATGATTGAAAACTAATGATGAACCTAGAATAATGCACACACCAACAGACTGAGCATACAAGATTTAGCTAATTTCAAAGTCCAGGTTCAACAACGAGGCTACCTTATGTCTGGTTTGCTAGGTATTGAAAAAGCGTGAGAGTCAGAGCAAGTTTAAATGTTTGAGCAGAGTACTGTGAAATGATATCTGTGCATCCTCTTCACAAGTCTTCAAATTACATTAAGATCAAAGTGAAGCACTGCACCAACTGACAGTAAAGAAACAGTTTATGTGTGAGTGAACAAATCTACATACCCTGGTGTGATACTCTGTAGTGTCTAACTTTAAAGACTGATTTCAACCATTAATTAATTGACCGCTCAGTGAGAGAATTCAGAGTTACACCAACAGAGAGATATTTGGTACGTACAAAAAAATACCCAAAGACACTACCTTACCCCTACCCAATGCTGAATGCAAAGCGAGATGCATACCCCATGTCTAAACAGTCAGTCAACAAAGTGAGACATCAGCTTTATCCAGTGTTTACAAGCAGCTCAACCAAAGGTCAAGTTCAAGTTTTACTCCTTTACTCTGAATTCATCAATATTTCTTACCCAAAATTTACCAACATAAGGTTGGAGTGGTTTTGCACTCTAATACTGTTTTTCCGTTAGAAGAAGATGACAGGATAACCAAAGGAGGTAGTTTGACAAAGGTTGCCACTGCAGACAGTTTCTAAGAGACTGATTAAAGAGGCAGCTAGGTTTCATCTCTATTTCCTGGGCAGGTGGACAGATGTACTAGGTCCTCTCTGCTCTACCTCTCTGCCAACCCTCTGATTCTCAAGTCTTACCAGTTTGGATCGGGGCAGTGTGAGAGAAGAAGTCCTCCTGCGACAAATGGCAAACCTACAGCACACCTCCTCCATCTCCACATCAGGCAGCGTTGGCCCTCCGAACACACACATAAACAGTCACTGAAAAGCTCAGGCCAAGAGTTGTACATGCAAAGCTCCACCAAGCCAAAGTGAAGCTTGGAAGCTGGCTGAGGCTAGAAGTAACTGCAGTGCCAACATGTAATATTAAAGACATTGAGTCTGGGGGTGCTGCCCCCTCAGTACTCTCTACTAATAGGCCCGTTGTACTGTACGACCCCATCAGCACTTAACCCTTCCCCCCTTTCCCGAGACCACAGGGAAACGCAGTACGGAGGGGTGGAGTTTAAGAAGCTCGTTGGCTTGTTCTTAATGTGTGGCATATTAAAGGAGATCACTCAGTTTAATGAATTCGTGTACACTGGGTTTACACAACATGAAGGACTTTTGAGTGACCTAAATCACTTACAACTAGATATCCCTAGACCCAAGACTAACCTTTTAAAACATGCCAAGTCCACAAGTCCAAGGCTTCTGTGGAATGAAACCAGTCGCTAAACAGTAAATGAAAATGGATGATATGACTGAATATATATGCATCTTAATTTTAATTCTCTTTCAGTCATTTTACAGAAGATTGTGCTTAAATGTAGCTGTGTTGCTGTAAATATTAGTTGTCATTTGTCCATGAATCTTTGCCTTTATCTAATTAATATTATGTTATGTTTTTATTGATTACGTTGAGTCATTTTAAGATGAACTGCCTGGTTTTATCTGTTTTTAATCTTTTTTTTTTTTAACCTTACTTTTGTGATTGTAAAAAAAGAAAATCACTTATTTTGTGAGTGTCACATGTATGCATTATGTATATAATGTGTAAAGTTTGCCTATTATTTTATGTTCATTGCATGTTCTTCATGCAGTCGGTAGCCATTAGATTTGTAGATTTGTACATGGCTCCCTCTTTCCCTGAACAAGAAATGAAAGGATTGACTCAAGCCTATAAGAAGCAATATGAGGAGCTATACACTTTGGTCAAAGGAAAAGCAATTCAGTGATTGACTTGTTATGGATGCACTGACTATTTGTTTCTGTTTGGACCCAACCCTGAACCCTAAAGGAAATCAGTATTATTAATAGAAGCAGTAATCCATCCACTGTGGATTTATTTCTGAGTAATTACACAGCGAAATATCCGACTCACATACACCCAAAATCTGCTCCATTGTAAAAGTAAAGTTTAGTTACATTAATGCGTCTCAAGTCTTCATCACACAACTCTATATTAACATAATGTACCACTTCATTATTAATATATTCTTGGTCTCTCTGTGATTCTCTCATGTACCCACTTATTTTTATTTAAGATAACAGGGTAAAAAAGTATAGATTTTTTCCATTTCAAAGTGTTCTACTCTACATTCACACACACACATACTCACTCACAGGTCTCTGACATTAGTTTTCGCGTGATTGAAGGAGTATTTAAGTGAAATCCATTCCCCATTAGGTAAGGTGTTGTAATGCATTGTGTGTTTCACTTATTGAACCACAGACAACTAATCCCTGACTGTTGGTGTTATTGACTAAATCACACATATACTACACAAGTAGAATTCTCTACTCTCATCCCAGATACTTGCTGGTGACCAACGCTCTTCACTACTAGATGGTTGCGTTTTGTGTGTGAACAAGAAAAGACAGAAAAGGTGAGCGAGGGGACAAAGAGTGATTGTTAATTTCATTACCGGTAAATGCTTATTGATTTTTTGTGTGATGGAGCGGTTATAAGCCAGTGATGATTAAGCTCCCCCCCTGCATCAATTTAATATATTCACCCAAATCCACATTCATGGAGATAGAAGTTAATGTGTCAAGCTGCTGAGGCGATCAGGACTCAGTTACAGAAAAGTTACAGAAAGGATAACAACATACCCATTCACTGTGAGTTTGACATTTGGCTTTTGGCTAAAAGTATCCTCAATTCTTCAAGACTTTAGTTTGGTGTTATGGATGGTGTTTCATAGTAAGTTAAAACTCTAGACTTGGTTATGGGGAGGTGAGGGTTAAGGTGCTAAGGTACTAACCCACCATTACAGCCTGACGTTGGCTGGATTTTGTTGTGGTTGATGCTGATAATTGATATTCTGTATTTGTTGTAAATACAAAATATCAGAAACAAGGTATCATATTGACATTTTGGGAGATAAACTGAAGCCTTTTTCAGACATATTATTTATTAACCTTGCTGGCTTCATCTACCTGTTCGAGTATTGTCTTTTTGTCATTCAGACTTTTACGCTTCACTCAGATATGACAGCACATGAATGGAAACAGCACCTTGCTTGTCACCTGGTGCCTGAAGGGGAGCAAAGCGAGACACAACCATGGCGAGTTAAAAATGGAAGAAGAATGTTTTCTGTTTTTCCACAGGCTGCATCGCTGATGGATTTTAAAACTTATCTTGCTGTTGAAGCCTTAATGACCACCGTGAGCAGGAGGGAAAATGAATCCACTGATGCAAAATCTATCAATTTCACCTTTCACTTTTACAGAGCAAATTCTGCTGCCCGTTTTAGAGTATTTAACAGTGCACAAGCACTGAATGACAGTAAGATAGGGACTCCTATAAGCTCTACTGCTGTTGATGCTGGGTTTTGCTGGATATTTATTTGTTCCGCTGACATGAATGAACTATGAAATATGAAAATATAGTAAGACTGTTGGTTATGAGGCTGTACAATGGATTTTAACCTATTTTGCTTCAGCAGCACCACAAGAGAAAAATAGTTTTTTTACAGCCAGACCTGGTCTGAGAAGTACTGCATCTCCTCGACAACTTAAAATTGGTAGTTGAAGCTACGCTAACTTAGTTCAGCTAAGCATAAAGGTTGGAAACAGGGCTGGAAATGGTTAGCCCAACTCTGTCCAAAGGTAACAAAATGCACCTGAAAGCACATCTGAAGCTCACACATTAATAGTTATATTTACTCTGTCTAATCCATGCAAAAACCAAAGCAATTTTACTGGGTGTTATGTACCAGACTATTATTTTGCTGTTGTCATCAGCAGAGACTCTAGGGAGATACAGGTTAATAGTCTGTTAATACAGTGTACAGGTAGTTGTCACATCCTAGTTCAGTGACAGTCTGTAGAGCATTGCAAACAATGGACAGGAATGACTGATAGTAATTACCTCAAGCACTATTTTTCTGAATTATATTTTCATCTTTTTTCCAACACTGTGTCAAATCCCGAAAAATGTGTGTTTAAACAATACTGGCAGATAAAATTGTCTCACAACACAATGATCTGACTCTACTTGGCCTTCTGGCTTTACAACAAGCCAGAACAAATTCACAGTCATTAAAGAAAAATCTGAATCTGCATGTGGCTTTGTTAGGAAGTCCTGGTTATGGTCTAATTGGGCAATATATTCAGCTCATGCTTGTTTTGTTGGATTTATGAAAAAGACTTAAGAGACACAATTAGGGTTACATGTGAGAGACAAAGTTCCTCATAGGAAGGATGCCAGGGAATGAAATAAGGCAAGAACAGGCAGAAGGGGTTCATGTGTTTGTCTGAGTGTATGAATGAGGGAAGGATTGAAGGGCGGGGTCTAGTGAGGGAAGGGGGAAGTGAATAATTGTGGCGGTCTTGTGGCTCCTATTCACACCACAGACTTAATCCTGCTCTAATCCTCCTCTTTCCCTCTCCCAGTGGGCCTACTGGTGGGGGGGTGGGGTGTTTAAGGGGTCTCCCATTCTCCTCATGCATTAAGGATGAGAGTTAAGAGATTAAATATAAATGTGCAAGGTTCCTTCTGCTGTACAATTCTATCATGTCAACGAGCGGGCACAATCATAGGAGGATTGAGCTGGCTTTAAATGTTATTTCGCAGTCAAACAAACCAAGCTTTCACATCACCAATCACATAGTCCGATTAACTCCAGGGAAATCAACCTTATCATCAATCATAACAGGGGCGAGGAAAGATTCAATTTAAGAAAGATTCAGCACTCAAAAGAGGATGAAAACCCGGAACGAAGAAGGCCTGAAGCTGTCAGAACATCGAGTTGTTACCTATTTTGGCGGCTTATAAATGAATAATTGGCTAATGTCATGAACAAAGAGCACAACTGGTTGGGCTCAACATTATGTCATGACAGGAGCTCAACAGAACGGAATTTTCTGATGTAGCTGTATGTTTAAATAGCTGTTTGCATACATGGCAGTTTACAACCCAAATAAAGATCCTTCCCTCCACCCATCAATCAATCACGGAGAAAGAAATTGACATACAAATAGCCACTCTGCATTTCTCTTAGCTAACTTTATGATTACATTTGTCTTTCTGTGGGCCTGAAAGCTAAACAAACCAAAAACATATTAGGGTGATGTCTTCTTTTTCCTTCTTCTATAAAACCCAACTGTTTCACTTATTGCATCCAATTTTAACAATAAGATTAACTAGCTATGGGCCTGAGTGCTCGGTTCCCCCTATTTCCTCAGTGATAAAATGGGCCATAAAGCCCAGACTGGCCATTTGGCTACACAGACAAGAGGCTGGCTTTCCCAAAGGCAATTTAGTGTTGGGATAATCTTTGCTACATTGTAGGTCAATGTGTAGAGAGATGCTTTGGGAAACCTTGAAGACATTAACGGATGAGGCCTGGTCTGTTTCGAATAATACCCTGGAATTGGCTGGTTAAGGGTTCCAGAAGGGGTCATGCCATTAAAACACATAGACAGAAGGAGGGTGCGATAAAAGCTGAATCTGATCAGTTTTAAAATAGTGTCGCTACTTCACCTTGAATTATGTTTTAATAATTTTATAACCCAATCTTGTTGAGGCCTTTGTTAGGACGCAGGAAGGATTTAATGACTAAATGCCAGGTCACACCTGAGACTATAGACATTGACAGACAGTGAAGATTTATGAAAGAAATGGAGCATGACGAAGACGTATAAATCAACACACAGAATGAGACAAAGAAGAATGGAAGCAAAAGCGAGAACAATACATTAGGATGAATAATAAAGGGGACAAATGGCTTAGCTAAGTAATTAAAGAAAATATGATGAGGCTAATGAATCCTGATGAGGATGATAATTAAAATGGGTTCAAAAAACAATGACACAAACAAAGCTCAATGAATATTTAAAGACAATGCTTTTGTGTTTGCATAGAGAAAACAAAATGACAGAGTCATTGAGAAAGAGGTATTGTTTGGGGTCTCCAAAGTATAATAAAGCATCTTCAGAGAGGATTTTTTTAGTTTGCAGTAATCACTGGAAAAAAAATGAAGGTATATCCAGACGTAAATAATGTACGATGGAAATAAGGTGGCAGAAATCAATGTATTATTCATGAGTCCCTTTGTTTATAAATATAAATAGATACCAAAAGCACATATAAGTGGGAGCTGGTGCTTTTGCAAGAGCTATACCACCAAGATCTTCCTTTGTCATGTTTCCTGGTTATACTTAAACCAACTGACCAAAAACACACAAACAAATAATTCCCTCTAGTAATACCCTATAATCTCTAATTATAAACATATAGGATTATGACAGTGGTCACCAACGTTTATTCAAATATCTTTTAATGCCTCCAAAAAGAAAGATTACATCACCAGCTTAATACTGCAGACTCAAAGTGCACACATACTGTAGAGGTTTAGGGAATAATAACAATTAAGTCCCGTTTTAGAACTCTCTTTGCTGAAAGTAGCAGCTATATACTACTCATAACCCAGCAGCTGAGTAAATACAGCCACGGTAAAGGATAGTGAGGTCACTGGTGGGGTATTTGACATGAACATGGCTGGCCTGTAGATGTCAGCAGTGACAAACTGCCTTGACATGACTTGACTGGAGCAAGCCAAGCAGCATAACCATCACTCAACAATGACATGCAACCAACTGGGCATGTTTAAGTGTGCAAGATGTTCATACTTGTTTCACTTTTTAAATACTGAAAATAGTTGCAGGTGCTTGCATGGGTTTTTTTTCTCAATATATTTTAGGTATCCATCTGTTAGATCATAGGCAAAGTGGGTCACAAACATTGCAACATAAAATAAGCACTGTATTCTAGATCACTATCATCAATATGACCATCTTGAGAGCCAGACTTTCTTGGCAACTTTCTAAATGGAAGCTTCAGAAAAATTGGTGTTAATTAGAAGGTTAATTCCATAAAAGGCCTTCCCACTTTGGATTTATAACACTATAACCAGAAAATCTTTAAACATAAGCTGTAAACATATTCATCTTCGCTCATAACAGCAGTCGCCACATGTTGATCTAGCTCAGAGCGAGTAGTTAAACCAGAAACCACACGACAGACAGCTGCAGTTCACCTCTGCACAATGACACGATCGAGCTACCATCTCGCAACACAAATGAGTTATCTTTCCTTTCATGTGACACAAACTTGATGTCTGAATTCATGTCTCTGCTCTCTGAGTCAGTCTGTCTCTCTGCGTTGTTTCTTTCCGGCCGATCTCACTTCTTTGCTTTGATTGTCTTTGTTATTAGCTCTCCCATCGCTCTCTTTATATCCAATGATTCGCTACCTTATTATAGCCTCCACTCTTCAGTTTCGCTGTCTCTACAACTGTGTTACTTTCTGTTACCTCTTTCTGTCTATTTTTTGGTACATATTCTCCATTCTTGCGTTTTCTCCCTAGTGGATCAAAGTCCCATTTCTGCTTCCACATGCAATTCTGCATCAAAGGCAGCAAAAAGGAGTGAAAAGACTGCAAGCAGGCTCATCAGACTGGCCAGGTGAGAACATTGGCTCTGCTGTCTGGAACGAGACACACACACACACACACATTTTGAAGCTCCAGATTTAGCCCCATAGCGCTGCAGAAAGCTTTGATCAATTGAGACTCCCTCTTAGCATGGTCTAATGTTGTAAGAGGGTGACGGTGTCGGGAAATACACACATTCATGAGCAATAGAAATGTAAAATACATGCACATACACACACTCATATGCATGCACAAAGGAATGCCTCCAACAATGCATACAAAAAGAAACACACAGCACAAAATGATGCCAGCACACACAGTTGAAACATACTACATGTCAACTGCCCGCCTCTATGAGCTCCATTCAGTAAAACGTACACAGAGCTTATTGAATAGGCTCAAAACACAGCTACTATCCACTCTATTACTGGCAAGTCCACAGACAGTTGGATTAAGATACAGTGCAGGGAGACAGATGGAGATGGGGAGAAAATAGATGGAGAATATGACTGAGTGAGAGCGAGACAGGGAGGGTGAGCCCAAAAGAAAGAGTGTAAGGGGAGAAGGTGAGAGAGGTAGAGTGCAGCATAGGATTGAGAGTGGATTGAGCTGGGAGGGGGCAAAGGTAGTAGAGAGTGGAGAAGAGGGTATAATAGAGGTAGGGCTGACAGTGAGAAGTTGGAATGAGGATGAAGTGAAAGGGAGTGAATAGATGAAGATATAAAGCCTCAAATATTCTCTTCAGAATCCAATTCTACCTCACTCCAGACTGAAGTCCAGACCATATCTCAGGTAAAATGGCAGTGTGAGGAGAGGGAGAGAGTGAGAGAGAGAGAGAGAGAGAGAGAGAGAGAGAGAGAGAGAGAGAGAGAGAGAGAGAGAGAGAGAGAGAGAGAGAGAGCTGGGAAAAGGGGAGATGTAATGAATTGAAGTTGGAATTGGAGGTGACAACTGCAAAGGCACACATGCCACAGAGAGAGTGAAGGAGAGTGAGAGGGAGGAAAAGAGAGGTGGGGAGAGCGGGTGGAGTTAACAGGGGACCATATGAGGAGATGAGGACTCAAATAATCTCACGCAGAGGAGACTACATGTGCATACACACAAACAAGAACACAGACACACATGGATTCTCTCTGTCCCTCTCCCTCTCTCCCTCTCTGTCTCTCACACACACACACACACACACTTTTGTGTGCTCACGGTGATACTACCTCCATCTCCTGCCAGCCCTACTTTCTAAAAGGCGGCTCCTGAACATCTCGACCAAAATAAAATGCGTGCGTTGCTGCTGCTGTTTTACATCATTTATTTATCTATTCCACTGGAGCGCAGACGAAGATTAAACCCTGAGATAACTGAATAAACACTTCCCACAGAAAAAACAAAACAAAACACTTGATCGTTCATCGAGAAGAGTGCGTGCAGTCTGCCGAGGCAGAAGTTAATGTGGCGACTCTGTTTTCTTTGCAAACATTCTCTGATAATAAACGGACACTCCTCTGTTTCCAGACTGATTTTAGACATGACTTTCAGTTGAATAATGTCTTCTGGGGAGAAAATGTCCATGACTCTGGAGGAAGCTGAAACCCTGATTGTGTCATAGTGATGCCATCAGGGTCATCTCAATTTCAGCTTGAGACTTAAAAACAAATTTTTGTTCCAAGGCATTTAAGCAGGAGGAGGATCGGATTGCATTATGGGAAATATATGACCCAGAGTTTTGGGTTGTGATTGCCACAAGGGCTAAGTCAGAATATCTCGGCCTCTGCTGCTTTCATTTTGACTTCAAATCAGTCCCCAAGGTGCAATACTAAATCAAAATCTGGAGTCACAGACTACGTTTTAACAGCAGTATACAGCATTTCACTCATCTTAATATAAAAGGAAATAACAGACACTGTCTGAGGAAATAACACCAAGCTGTTTTAGTGAGGTTTTCGGTATGGCAAATATGACGCAAGTTTGTGCAGCAAGTGAAAACTTGACAAAAATTAAAACACTAATGTTGCAATAAACACACAGTATTTTTTCTCAGCGGCATATGCTCCAAATTGCTTTGGAAGAGAAGATGAGACACTAATGGTTGGAACCTGAACGTGTGGCAGCTTGAAAGAAGAACTTTTTCCCAACATAAGGTCGGGATTCTGCATAGCAACACATTGGCTAGAAATCTCTCTGAAACACATTTTAATCGCTGTTATGAAAAAAAAAAACAAAAAAAAACTGCATCCTGTTATTTGGCAGGCATTGGTTTGGGAGTTGCAGGGTTCAACAATCATTGGTTGGCAAGTTTTTAGCCTGGATAGAAAGTGGTTGGCAAGCTACTACAGTGGATAAACAGCCATTAGTTGGCAGTCTCCACATTTTATTGTGCCAGTATTGTGACAGACGGGATGCTGAATGGCACTGTCACCAACTCTGCCAAAGGACTGTGACTTTTGCCCCAGTTGTCTGAGAGTGATGAAGGAGAGAGATGCAGCAACGGAGACACACAGGCAGAAGAGGAAGGAAGGATAAGCAAAGTAAGTAAATAGAAATGGAAGCGTAGAGTGAAAAGCAGTGTGTCTGCATATGTTTGGTGTTTTTTTTTTCTTCTTCTATCTGTCTGGTGCTAAAATCAAAAACACTGTCGAGTAGTCACCAGATAAACGATCAGATTCTGACCCGAGTCACAAGTACAAGATTCCTTGCTGTAGTTTAATAGATATTAGGCAAACCATGTAACTGATTTTACAAGGAACTTAACATGAACTATGGAAGTGAAATACCTGACTTGTTAATGCAATAACAGCTGAGCTACGCCAGTCTGGATTTTCTTGGTGAGTAATGGCTCTAAATTGGCTGTATGCTCATTCTTCCCACACAGTCTTTACCACTCATTCAATTTTCTGGCGGCTTCTCCACAGTGAAGAAGGTAATTAGCATGGGTCGGCACCCCTGCAGAGTCAAGTATTCTCCTCTGGAGGACTGGAGGTATTACAGCCGGGCTTTAGTGGAAATTCCTTCCAGTCAGTATATCGAAAGAGAGAGAGAGAGTGTTTGTGTGTGTGGCAGCAGGCAGCAGACATTAGTTGCTGCCAAGTAGTGTTAGATGTTTTTGAAAGGGATATTCAACCTGTCGCAGGCCATCTGCCCTCCTCCTCTACTCGCTTTAACACCTGGGTGAGCAAATTTTCAGGGTAAAAAAAAAGAAAAAAAAGAGGGAGAGTGCGATTTAAACCTGCTTGAAACCATGTTTGAGGTTTATTGCCTCAGGATAGTTAAGACCATCAGCACTGTCTATCCAGCCACCATTGAAAAAAGTAGAATATTTCTTGTAAAAGTTTCCATTTTCTGATGGTCATTGGATTCAGATGATACACATCTTTGCCTCCAGGTAGGCAAAAAAAGGAGATTTACTTTCTGTAATTTTTATTTCCCAATCATGTCCTCTCTCCCTCATTCATCTGCTTTTTTCTCCCACCCCATCTATATTGTACAACCCCTCTTTTATCTCCCCACTGCGAGAGAGCAGTATGAATACAAAATGGCACTATGATAAAGGATCTATTGATTTTGATGGGGTTGATTTAATGTTAATTAATGTGATAGCACCCGCCCCTACAGCGCTGGCTGAGAAGATATGTGAAGAAGTCACCGGTGTAAATATGCAGTGTATGCAGGGCTTCTAACAGCGCGAACATGATCGTGTTCACTATCAATTTGCTTTGTTGTTGTGTGTGTGTTTGTGTTACAGGAAAGTACAAGGCGTCTCTGTCTGGGCCCCTGAGGAAGGTGGGCTACAGCCAGGTCTGCCGGATACAGGAGGGAAGGCTAAACACTTGGCTTCAATACCGACACAAGTACAGACACACACACACACACGCTTGTACACATATCTACACACATACACCTTAGTACCTCCTGGCTCCCCTCTGTTAACAGATGCTTCCTGCCCTCTAGCCCAACCAGCACTACTTCACACATACAAACACGGACATGCTGAGCGTCCCTGGCACCCCTACGGGTTGACCCAGGGGCCAGGTGGAGGGGCAGCTCCACCCTTTTGCTTCTCCTGTGGTGTTTTTGTTACTGTTGGATCCTGTTCCGCATGTTTGGCCCGCTCACCTCAGCCCAGACAGAGATGACTACAATTTCAGTACCAAGCAGGGCAGGAAATTAACTTTGTTTGCCTGCCGACCTAACCCTGATCCTGACGGCCAATGTTTATCAGATATTTTATGATTTTACCTGACAAAAACTCATCTTGACAACAAAATAAGTCTAGGCGACTGCTAGACGTGAGCCGACCTGGTGCTATGGTTGAATTTTTTTCCGTTATGGTTTTATTATATGGTTAGAATCATTTGGCTGATTTTTGTGTGAATGTTCCATGTTGCTGTCAGAATGTCTCAACACAACAAAAAAAAGGAGTTTAATGTGAATGTGAATGTGAATATTCAGTGTGAAAATGTGAAAGCTGAAATGTGGTTCTAATAATAGTTGAAAAGCAGAAGGGGAAAAACCCTCCAACTTCAATTCAAAACTAAAGAACAGAAAGAATTGCTTTGGTCTTCACTGAACCAAACAGCACATGTTATTGTGGGAATGTGCAAATGGCCCCTAAGAGACAGAGTATTGCTTGCTGTAGCGGTTGATTGATCCAACATTTTTAAAAAAGATTCATTTATTAGCATTGCAAAACCGACCTTCCTCCTGCCTGATCACAGTTGTTTTCATACAGGCATACCACACACTGTCTGCTTCCCCTTCACTCTCTCCCTCTCTCTCTCTCTCTCTCTCTCTCTCTCTCTCTCTTTCTCACAAATTCACAAACACCCACAGAGCAATCACCCATCCATCCCATCTTGTGTTTATAAATGCCCTTGAAAATTATCCAGTAGAGCCTCTCTGGCAGTGCAGGCAGAAGAGGGGATGTGGATCAATAACAGTGAGATAATGGGAGCATAGGAAACTGGGGGAGGTGGGGACTAAGGGTGGTTGAAATATCAGCACTATGATGTGTGTGTGTGTTTGTTTGTGTGTACAAGTGGGGGTAGCAGCTCATGACTGAGCTCTGGTAGGTGGAGTCTGCATATATGAGTGGGAGTAATTTATGTGTATGTGTGTGCACATGTATTGTATGCATGCGGGTATTGTGCTATGTGATCATCGCGAGGATGTAGACCTGTGTGTGCATTATGGGTGTTAAAGTGCACATGAGAGTGAGACATTAGCAAGGACAGGGGTCAAACAGTACAGTCAGTGACTATGTGTGTGTGCACACGCAAAAGGCTGGAGTGCGTCTCCACATGAGCAGCCTTACTTTAGTCCATTTAGCCCAGCAATGTTGACCAGCTTGGGCTAGACTTGATCTTTCATGTCACTGTAACAATTCATCATTTAAGGAACTCATGTGTCTAAACACAACATGAGTTTCTTCGATTGACAAACTAATTTAAGCTTTCAATTGTTCTCCAATTTAAAACTTTAAGGCAAATTATAGATTAAGATCATTATTTGCACATGTCATCAAATCATCATTTGATGACATGTGCATTTTATATAGGTGACTAGTCATTAATTGTCACCTGATCATATCCCAGATTAGCTGTGAAAAATGTGCAAAAAGTAAACAAATGACTGCTAGCAATGACCAATATAGTGAATGTGCACACGTGTCACTAAAGCTACTTACTGAGCAGATCTCAGGAGTAAAATTGTATTGTAAATGTAGCAGGCTGTTGGAAAAAATAGCCAATGTGCTTAGTCAAGTGTTCCCGTATAAATAAAGGGTTTATAACTACATTTATGTCTTCACTTGTAGCGTCCTTGAATGAAACCCTCCGCTGCTCCCTGCTTATTCAGACTGAATCGCAATGAATAGCTGACACGTTCGCATGCCCAAATGACTTAAATAGAGCACTTAGCAGTACACTCCAACGTGGTGCTCAGTACAAAAGAACAGCTATCTCAGTAATTTCTAAAATCACTCTAAAATCTCAAAAATGCCAACAAGGAGCATAAAAAAATGTTTTTTGAGTCTTCACATTTCTCATGTAGCACTAATATTGTTTTGCACAATAGCTTATGATATTTATGGTGCTTTGTGGAATGTTGTGTTGTTGTGCATATGCAGTGATGTTCCAGGTTTATTGTTCATGCAAGAGAGGAAGAAACATTTTGCAACAAAATGTGTGTTTTTGTTTAGAGGGCTTGAATAGTAATTCATGACTTATGGGAGGTGAGTTGGGCATGGTCTGGCCTAATGCAACCCATATCGATCCATATCACCCCTACTTCCTGTGTGCATATGATATCCTAGACCTCCCTCGGCATGCTAAAAGCCCTCTATCTATTGTTGCCTCTCGCTCAGATTATCTCTCTCTCTCTCTCTCCCTCCTTTTTACTCTCTCTTTCCTCACGCTCATATCTGGGCGGCCCCCCACCACACCACACATCTTCGGGCTCAAAGGCCACATTACCTTGACACCCTGTGTGAGTTGTGTCAATCTGTCAATGAGCCTGCCTGTGGGCTCGGGGTCACAATAAATCTGTTAAGGCCAACGTGAAGAGGCTGAGGCATTACATCACCTGGCAAAGGTCACCATCTGAGTGCACAAAAATGGATCTGTCAACATATTCAGGTACCTGGGGAGCCACGGTGCAACTGTCTAATACTCTTTTAATGGTGCCTGCAGTTTCCATCCACTGATCTGATGATGCAGACGATTAGAGAACAAAGTGCATTTTATGATCGACAGGTTACTACAACCTGTTGAACGCAGCATTTTTTAATAAAGCAAACATTATCAAGATGCTGAAAACGTGTTTTGTTGTTGCTGCTTCATTCCCTTGTAGCACAGCAAAGCTGAGCCAAAAAAAAAAAACAAAGATTTCTGCTGATATGATTTGTTTGTAAAATTCTTGATGACACAGGGTGCAATTACCATTACTACACTGGCCTTCACGAGTACTCAAATGTCGCCTTCTGTGTTGCAATAGTTAATTTAGATGTTTCGGGTCTTGTTTTGGTCTGCAATAGCTATTATATGAACCACAGATAACCAGAAACTCTGCTTTGCAAGCTATGGTTCCTCTCAAATAGTGAGAGTAACATATGTTTCCCCACTGGTCTTCCAAGTTTAGAAAACAACATTGAAATGTTTCAGATTTTGTCGGATTTTGTTTTATTGACGTGAAACAGCTGGATGGCATGATTATGATTTATTTCAAGCTTGATTACAGAACACAGTAAGTAAATTTAAATGTATTCTGGACACTTTTAAAGCTTCCTCAAATGAATGAACTTCTACAAGTTTATTGGCTCGATTGGCACTACTTTACTGACTTACAGGTACCAGACAGAATGGATCAAACTTGGAAATCGTCTCTGTAATCATTAGGACTACATTAAACCACTTATATGTTCGATGTGACCGTGCTGTCGGTCAGTGTTTTTTTTGGTTTCTTTTTACCAATTGCTTCTCCAGTTTAAACTGCAACAATCATGTTATTTCATTTTTGAATTGAAATCAGTTTGGTAATTATTTGAGGCGTTATCTTTATCCCTCAGAGTGACATTTGACCATGTACCTTCTGGAAAAAAAAGTGTAAAGCCTTGAGGCGCTCGCTTCCTAATCAGACTCATAACACTGTCTGGGCATGAAGCCACAGCACTGAGAAACAGGGTCAATAGACTGTACTGAAGAATAATTAATCTCCTTATTCCACTCAATAGAGGTTCAGCAGCTTAATGTAGCTATCTATCCGATCTGATCTGACGATGAATGGTAGGCCAGTAAGTGTAGCTTCAAATATCAAATCAAATAGAGCATATAACTGTTTAAGCAGAAGTATGATGACACTGAACAGGAGATCAGTAAAGTAGCTTTTGATGATGTTTCTAATTTCTTTCCTCATTCAAATCTAATTTAAACCCGATGAAATGACTCGTTAGACCAACCATTAACAAAACTGTTTTCATCTTGTGTTTTCCTCTTATTTCTTGTAGGTCCATTTTGGTTCATGTTTCCATCATGAATGCTGCAGGTCTAGAGGGGTTTGGATATGCCAGGCGTCGGTTTGTCTACCTGTCCATCTGTCTGACCTGTCTTGCCTTGCCCTTCCTGCCATGGCACTGAATCCGCCATCCTACTGAAACTCCCCCATAGCCCCGTTACTATTCAATGCAGCATGGGTCCACCCATACTGATTATGCCAATGTTCAGCAAGGCCTATTGATTGCTGAGGGAAGCAAAGGCAGCAGCCTGGGTCAACCTGCGTCTGGACCCACTGCACTCTGCCAGGGAGTCCTGCAGCCCAGAGGGGGTGATTACAAATATTTTCAATTCAAGTCCTCCAATCAGCAAAGCACGGGACTTCCTGTTTGCTCAAGCAAAAGCTTATCTGATTAGAAATGATTGATGGTGGGAAAACCTCAGAGTCAGAAGAGAGACAGTTTTTTTTTTTAATTTATTTTAGAAAAAGACATTTGAATCAAGTATTTCAACTAAGCAGCAACGAGAAAAAGAGAACCTGCAGTTTCTTTAAAACAGCCAGTGGATACCTGCTATGTTCATAAAGTCCTAGTGTCCATAAAGTCATAATGTCCATACATTCTTTCCACAAGTCTTAATATTCAATTTCACTTCTTTGCCTGTATCTGGGTGGAAAATTGGTAGACAGTAGACACTACTGCTTGAAGAGAAGTGTGGGACACTCCCATTTGGTGCCACCATCATGTCACCTTTTAAATGTTAAACCACACTCTAAACACTAAACTACAGAGAGTAGAGTGAAAAGGAAATACAAGGCATCTGGAAGGGTGATAAGTATTGGGTGGTATTTGGGGCAGAAACAGAGAGCAAAAGGTTGAACGTGAGAGGATGCAGATGGTTTTAGAAGCTAGGAGTTGGTGTGATTTATAAGACAGGAAGCAGCAGATGAGTTAGAATACAGCCCAGCAGGGCAGCAACAACAGCAACAGCATCGGGCTGGCAACAACAACAACAACAGGCCCCATTATTGATGCTTAAATAATAGATGGGGGACGAGAGAGAGGGTGAGGGAGAAGAAGAGATGAACAAGTAGTAGAGGAGAGAAGAAGTGTCCCTTACTAAAAACAGATGAGAAAGGAAGGAAAGGGGAAAGAGGAAGAGAGTAGGACGTCTCCGCTAAAAACAGAAGGGAGAGAGACGCAAAGCTAAAGAAAGAAAGTGAGAAAAATATGGGAGAGGCACAAAAGAGCGGAAGCTCACAAGGCTCCAGAGAGAGAACAGGTCCTAGTTGGCAGTGGAGAGGGTCATAGAGTTCAGGCAGCAGAACATTTTGACAAGTCTTGCAGCAGCGGGAGGACGTAGACTGAGGTTGTGTTCCACCGAGATGAGCAGGACGTGATTTAAAGAGACAGTTCACTCATAAACACAACACAATAAAGCAATAAAATTTACATTTTGCCTTCTTGAAAGCCTTCTAAACGCAGAAACTGACTGCTGACTCTTAAGAGGACGCTATTCTTGTCCAAGCAGTCCACTCTTTGAAAATTCTGTGTTGTTTGTTAAAGATGTAAATAAATCTAGGCCTCATAACTGTTCGGTGTGTCAGAAGAAAAGGCCCACAGAGCAGCTCCACTGGCCTACATTTCGCTGTCTGTCATCTGATGCCAAATTTCCAGCCACACAGTCAATATTTCAATAACTATCCTCTGACGTTAGAAATTAGAGCAAGCGAGTCTGACATGCTATACAGTAAGAGCTGCAGCTTAGAACAGTGGTAACCAACAAAAGTGCCTAAACTGCAAAATAAAGTGTTTGCTTTCCACAGGAGTTCAACCTAGAGGGTTATTCTTCAGGTCTGTAGTAAACAAGGCTGCAGAAAAGACTGTAAAAGCCTGTTGGCAGCTGGAGGTTCCCTGAAGAGACATGAAACTAAGTGAGTCAAATGAATCAAACAATGACCTGCTCACTAGTAGTAAGTAGACGGGTTTAGTTTTCCAGATCAAAATTTCATATAGGCTAATTAAGCGTCTGACTGGTTGGAAATGCATTAAATGCAAGGCTGCCATGGCCCGCCCTGGCACTGTATTGGCTTATGCATCATTCCAGATAAATCAAAGACCACTTCAGCGAAGAATATCGCCAATCCAAGCCAGTGCAGGCCAGCCAAAGCTATCAAAAGAGACCCACTTCTTGAGAAAATAATTGGCTGCCATTCTGAGAAGGCAGTCAATGATAAAACTGCAAAAAAAAAACTCCTGTGGAATAGAAATCACTGCTTCAGAGGCTTGCTCTTACTCACTAATGTATTTTTCTGTCTCTTTCTTTCTTTTCTCTCTTTTGCCGTCTTTCTCATCCTTCAAATTTCAAATCACGCTCCAGCACAGCTCTTCATCTTTCTTCTTTCCCTCATCCCCCCTTACTTGAGATCTCAGGATGAATTCACAGAACCTTTTCAGGGAATTAAAATCCCTTTCCAGACCAACCTCACACTTCATCTTCTACTTCGCCTCTCTTCCCTCCAACCCCACTGCAGTGTTTTTTGTTTTTTTTTTGTTCATTGCTACTGTATCTCCAGACAGAGCACATGTTACCTAATGGGAGGAAAAGGGAAACTTAATTAACCTTTGCAAAAGGTGGTCTCATCACAGACGCCGACCAATTAACTGTGGACTTCAAACAGTGCGAGCTGGATGGCTCTAGACTGAGAATAAATGAGCTGGACTCATGCAGCATAGATGGGCCAGTAATAACATACAGATACAACACTTCAAGTTAAATGCCTGCAAAATTTGTCTTAAAAAGTTGCTCTTTACTTTTTGTTGTAAACAACATTAATGACCAGATCATTTCCTGCAACAAAAACA
Organism: Protonibea diacanthus; assembly: GCA_028641955.1. NCBI lineage: Eukaryota > Metazoa > Chordata > Actinopteri > Sciaenidae > Protonibea > Protonibea diacanthus. The sequence goes on from CM053990.1 coordinate 17,414,641, forward strand.
CAATTTAGGCACAATCAATAGATGATTGATAGCCTTGAGATTTGAGAAGCATACAAGAGACAAATGAGGTGCTGTGACTCGCAGACAATGGACTGTTGTGCTGATCAGTTGTAAACAGAGGTTGACTGATAAAGTCAGTGCAAAAATTCCAAACATAAGTCTGAGGTCATTTAGAAACTGTGTCTTCATCACATAGCAAGCAGAGTTCTTAAACTGATTTGCTCAACGGACCTTCACGCAAAAATTCCAAACCGTGGTTCAAAACTTTTCTAACCAAGCAACCTAAATGAAGATATCAGCCTGTGCTTTAGGAAACTACATTTTGACATTTTTGAGACTAAATATTTATAAAATTAAAGACAATCAGATTTGCATTAACATGGTTTTCATTAAGCAGCAGTGACATTAGACCCCTTCCAAGCAACGAGAGATCTATGCATAATCTGAATCACACACAAGATGGAAAGCAATAAAGACGAGTAATAAGATGTTTAAGTTGTGCAGCTGCGTGTGGTGCAGATTTAATGTGTTATCTTAGACTGAACACTTTATCCCCTTTCATCTCCAGGGACCTAATTATAACTTATCGTACTGACAGCATGTGAACATGAGCGCACACACACACACACACACACACACACACACACACATACACACATACATAATGAAGACAAACATCTCTGAGGCTTTCAACACCCAGACAGGCGCTCCCAAAGAGACAGACACGTAGGGATCTATCCGACACTCATTCTGCTCGGACAACCAATGAGCCGTACAGCAGAGGGGTCCTGGTATGTAGCTCATTCATTCTAACTTGCTCGTCTTTCCTTAGTGTATGAAACAACAAAATGAGAATTCATAAAAGACACAAGTCACGTTCCATGCACTGTGGTTGCTTTTCTTGTATCACCTAGAAGTTCGCCAGGGGCTTGGCTAACTTTGGCTGATTATTCTGAGCAACTAAAAGTAGGACATCGAACTGTTAATTACACACACGGCTACATTGTTAACAGTCGACTACCTGGAGCCAACAGCCAGATTAGACTGATCAGATGGATTACATGTATTTGCTGACAGATATAACGAAGTTGTAAGATCATCGGTCGTCATGGATACAGCAGCACTTTGTCTGCAGAGTTTTTGCAAAGATGACAATACCAATTGTTTCACTATGGTTTTGTGTCAGTGATCATTAATTACCACCATTAGTCTCAAATTGATTGGCATTGTGAACATTCAAATTACTACTATTATCAATTTCATAAAACACATATTGACTCTCCTCCAAAAACTATGCTGTCAGTGAAAGTAAAAAATATTTAAAACTTCCAAAGATTATTTCTGAAATGATTATTTTTGGCAAATGCTAAAAATGGTAAAAATGGTAAAATGGTAAAAAAAAATCTGCACAAAGAAAACAAACAAACAAAAAAATGTCATTAAATCAAAGCTCAGTGCAATGCTTTGACATTTAGACTACCATGTCAACTTTACCCTCTCATATGAATAAAAATTATACAACCGATACACAAACAGTTAAAAGTATGTCTTCCTCTGTCAATATACTGTGCAGGTGATGCATGTGCAGTTTTCTAATTCACCCCTATACAGTGAATGGATGGGGAAAGGCTCTGCTATGGTACCAGCTACTGTGCATATCAGTATTTTTCAGGACTCAACTGTTCAAATTTAAGAGGAAAAGAGCAAAGCATGAATGAGCTTTTAAACGGACACAATAAATATTCGTCATATGCATATCAATTAGGCTAATTTTCCCCACCCTATCTCCTTTTCTCAGTAAAGCACAGACACACACACACACACACACAGAGGCGGCAGCATCCTAAGCCAGAGGCAATGGCTAGAAAAGGGATTACGACATCGCTTACTTTGGAGGACCACGGCTGCAAGCAGTTGGCATAGCAACGGACCAGGAAAGCCATTTCCACAGAAGGGAGGGTGCCAGTAAGGGGAAGTTTCCCCCCGTTCACCAAGAGATGGAGAAAAAATAAATAAATAAATAAGTAAAAGAGGAGGGCAAGGGCTGACAACGATGTTTTTGCTGCAAGAAGGGAATTGTCCAGAAAAATCCTCAGTGTTGATCTGGCACTAAAAGGTAAAAGATTGGCTGGATGACTGTCAGATGTCGCTGTAGAGGGAGACTTAAAGTCAAAGCAGATCCATCTATATGTCACGCTTTTCTCTCTTGTACTAAAGCATTCAAAGGAACTGCAACAGAGAAGCTTAAAACACTCCAAATAAACCAGTATTACAAATCTACCAAATATTCAAAACTAATCCCAGAGGGGAAGGATGCATGGTCAAAGATGAAGCCATCCAACTTAACATCCAGATTTTTCTGTTAAAAGTTAAACGTAGAAACTCATTGAGTCTTTTTTGTCTTCTTCTAGATCCACTTTAAAGAAGCGGAGGTTCCTCTTCTCAATAGATGAGCCAGTGCTGGATGAAAAGAGGGGCTTGTCTGTGCATCTGCAGCCCCCTGGGAAGAAACGTCTTGCCTGGTTTAGAGTCATCCAAACAGTCCCCTCTCGCCACCCAAAAGCCTGGATCCTGCAGCTCTCCTCTCCTCTTCATTCACTGTCAATGTCTGTCAAACTCCCTTCTCTGTCTCTTTGCAACTCTTTATCTTTCTACGGAGCTCCAGCGGTGCATGCGTGCGCTCAGGGGTGCAGCTCCATAGCAGGGGCCAGTGATCCCACTCCTTTATCCCCAGTTTCAAGCTCTCTTCCCTGGTTAGCGCTCACACCTCACGCCGGCATTCCTCCTCCCCCTCCCACCCTCGGAGAGATTCTACCGTGGATAGGATGCTGTGCTGTGGAGAGCCAGCCGCTAATGGGAAGCGGAGGAGAGAGTGAGAGTGAGGGAGGAGGGAGAAGGGAGGAGAATCCAGCTGAAAAAGAATGACATCACCTGTGCAGCGAGCGAGCGAGAGTGAGAGAGAGAGAGAGAGAGAGAGGGAGAGAGAGACGGGATGGGAGGTGGTGTGGATGAAGCGAGAGCAAGCAGGGGGAAACTGCATTAGATGGATTGGCTGCTGAGCAGATGTGGATGGGAGAGGGAGAGATGGACAGAGAGTGAGAATGGGAAAGACAGAGATAGAGAGGAAAGAGAGGGAGCATCTTTATTGATCGTCTGGTAACATAAAGCTGAGTGTATTGAGGCAACCCCCCTCCCCTTTGTGAGCATAAATTACACAAAAAAAGAAGAGGGGGTAGGGGGCATAAATCACCGAGCCCCTATCAGATACAAAGAGAGACGCTGGCTGTATTTTGGCGTATGTGAACACACGACACAATAGCACAAGCCGATAATGGATAATGGGTTTTCCTTTTCAAAGAGCCCCACGTCTGGAGGATTTGCGGCATAGCAGACAGGATTTGACGTACAAGCAAAGGCACATTACAATTCCAGATAAATCACTCTAATACAGTAAATCGCTCAGGAACATACTGAGGTAATAAAGGTATTAGGCTGAAAAGTGTGGAGTTGTAAACTATGAGGAGCAGACCTGGTTTGACAGTAACTACCAATAATTACTGAGTGTGATTTATCCCATTTAAAAAAAGTTGGACTGACGAAGAAGTCTATCAAACTGGGTTTTATTTCAGCTTGAAATCTCCCGAACCAAACTGCCTAACCGCTGTAAGCGTCGATTTAGAGATTTGAAAGCAAACCGCCTCTAACCGTCTCAGGTGAAAAGCAAACTGTGGTTGAAAAGTGAAAGTAAAAAAACATAGTAAATATCACCTTGACAACCAAAAGTTTTTACCAAATCAATGAATCAGCGGCTAAGGTGAGTGAGAATCACAGCCCTTTTCATTTTACATGAATTATTAAAAAGGACACAAAGAGGCTACAAATATTAACCTTCAATTTCTATTTTTTCAAAGTAAATATCACAACCTCAGAAACATAGATCGAAAATTTATGACGCAAGTTACATATTACAAAACACATTACTGTAAAGAATGTGCACCCTCAGAGAGAGTTATACTGTACAACTTCATCGGTTAAAGTTCCTTTTTTTATACTGTCCGTACACTTTCACAATGACTACTGTATAACATTTAATTATTTACTGGTTTAATGTAGCAACTGCATGTTCTGCTTCAAGCCAGGAAGAGGGGAAAGAGTTTAAGTTGCACGCATGGGAATAAGTTAAAACCCTTAAAAAAATAAGTCTCCTGTAAAGATTTGAATTATTTAAATAATGAAATAACTATATTTTATTTTTGGTGCCGAGCATTAGTGTCTTCCTTCCCTTCTCACTTCCTGTTCTGTTCTGTTCTGTTCTGTGTGTGGCGTTGAGAAAAAGATGAGAGCGAGGAGAGGATGAATTGAAAGCAGAGACAATAGGAGCTGTCTGCTTGTTTGGACGGCTGATTCTCCTCCAGCAGAGGAGAGATGGGAGCTCTTATTACCAGATGCTTCACAGAGAGGGAGGATCTTTCTCACCCTCTCCCTCCCTCTCGTTCAGTATACCCCCCCCCCCCCCCCCCCCCCAGCTCTCCATCCTCCTTTCTCCCTCCCTGTGGCTTAAAATCCCCCCCTTTTTTCTGGCAATTTCTGCCTTCATCCTTCTTGCATCAAATTAGCCATTTCCTTTATTCCCCAATATCTGTTCTGGTGTCGACTGTTGTCTCTTTTCCCTTTGAAGGTCTCTCCTCATTTTTATCAGCTGTCCATCTACCCATCTCCCTCATTTCATGCTCCCATTTTCATTCTCCTTCTGCTTGCTGCTACCAACCAGGATCCCTACCCTCAATTCTCTCTCCTCTGTCTGCGTGTGTGTGTGTGTATGTGAAACGATACGCACCTCCCGACTAACAATGACATCATCTTTTTACTCCGCAGCCAATCATATGCAAGCACATGGAGCCCTGCCTTCAGAGGAGTGTTATGTACACAAGAGAGACGGAGAGGGAAAGATGGAAATAGATGGATAGATACATATATATAGACTGATAGATATATAGATAAACAGACGTATATATAGTTAGAAAGAAAAAGAGGGGGTGAAATGAAGTATTTAAGGATGGCTCATACTGTGTGTGTCCGTGTGTGTACGTGTGTGTTTTAACTGCAGTCTTTTCCCTATCGCATACTAGTGTGCGCAGCACTACATCATTCCCTTGCCTTGCTGTCAAAGCCCCAGCCTTAATAAATACGCACAGAGATACACACACACACACACACACAGAGTGTGATGTTTGCTTTTTCAAAGAAATATAACAGAAGCTAACTATGAGAGAAAATACTTGCAAAGAAAATTACTTTTCTAAGTTTGGAGTTTCTTTAGTTTAGCCCCTGCAGGTCTGCAGGAAAAAAGCTGTGTAGAAGTCCAGTGTTGGACAATCAACCTAATCAAGGGTCTGCTTTATTAAATATAGTTACAAAACATATAGAGTACCAGTGAATGTTTTGAGCTTTTCTTTGTCAATAATTCATTAAACACATTAATCATTCAAGCCATCCTATTTTAAAGAGCTTTGAGCCTCCCGAATCTCTGCTGCACACTGATGAGCTTTACATTTCAGGTGGTGGCAAAGTCAACAGAATTTTAAAAAGTGTTTGATGAGATGGGTTAAAGATGTGGCTATCTGGTGGATATGTTAAAGAACTGAGAAAAGCTAAAAAAAAAAAAAAAAAAAAAAAAAAAAATAGACAAAAGACTAGGGTAAGTGTGACACTAATAAAGAGAGGTGGATTTAGGGGAATTCAAGTCTGAACTGTCACAAGAAATACTAAGTATTACACTCATTATGAACAGACTTCTGAGTAGTAATTTTCTGCAGCACCATGACATGGTTTCAATACAGTTAAGTTCAGAGGACTCAAGCGCCTGGTCCTGTGCTACTACCCTCATTTTCAGTTCAAACTGAAAAAGTCAAAACACACATTCATCTGCATAAAGTGCCACAGAGGGCCGTTTACTGTAACACTCAGTAAACTGTGATGTGGAATCTGTCTGCAGATCACAGAGCAGGACACACGTCACACAGGAAACACTTCCTGGAACAGTCTGTCTGCGATTGTGGCCGTTTGTGAGCATGTGCCAGCTAAAGTCAGGTGACTGTAGACAAGGCTAAGAGCAGAGAAAAGGGGTGAGAGCCACAGATAATAAGTTGGGAGAAAAGAAAGGAAAAAAGAGCAGGTGAAAATAACGAAAATAGACAAACACTTAGTGTGTGTCGAACTTACATTGTTCGGAAAACATGACAAACTCAGGCGGGCAGGCGTCAAACAGACAGGAAATGTGACCTGTCTAATGGCAAGCTGTCAGACAGACAGGCTCACACACATCAGACGGTTTGCACTGACTAGACATACACACAGCATCCTGTGTGTGTCTCGTGTGTATTGCTCACTGAGGCGTGACGTGGCTGAGTAATTTCTGAGGGGGTCCTGTCTCTCTTTTGTCACTCGGCCTGGTGCTGCTGGGACAATTGCCCTCCTGGGACACCGCACACATTACCCCCCACATGCTTGCACAAAGTGGCCAAATGTCTTCTGTATGTATGTGTGTGCATGTGTGTGTGTGTGTGTGTGTGTGTGTGTGTGTGTCTGTGTGTGTGTGAGAGACTACTGCTCACAGCTAATCAGTTCTGCCAGGCTAATTAAAAAGAGTCAGCTGACTAAAGCCCCTGTAGCTCTGTAACACAGAGGAGTGCATGCAAACACACACACACACACACACACACACACACACACAGAGAGACACACACAGACACACACACAGAGAAGTGCTGAGTTGTTAAAGCACTATATTACTGTGTTAGGTGGCTGTATAGTCATTTCCATGGACAGCCAAGAGTCACAGAGACAATGTGCTTCTTTTGCAACACAACTAATGAGGGGAGATATAATGTTTTGCACCATCAGTGTAAGACTAGATTTTGGCATCATCCATGCAGCTACAAATTTAATATTCAAATTGATAGGTCTGGCGATAATTTGGTATGTATAAATCCATAAATATATTAAAAAATATATTTTTAAAATATTTTGTCTGCCCAAAAGTTCAAAACCCAAAGATCTTGCAATTATAGAAGACGAATAAAACCAGCAAAACACAGTCAAATTTTAATGAAGCAAAATTTAAAAGTGGGTGAAAAAGCATCTGAATCGTACCCATCTGTGTGTAGAAGCAGTAGTGTTTCTTTCAACAAAGCACAAAGAGGCCTGTGTGGATTTCCATTCCTTCTTTGCCTCACCATAGTCGAAATCGACTTAAAAAGATCATTATTAAAAGTCTCACCAAAAAATGTTTAAAAACTAGACGACTCCTTGTCGTCAGTAAGTATTACAATCACTTCACAGCAGGGAGAAGATGGTTGAGTCCCTGTTAGTGAATATGAAAGTACCTCTGTTCAAAGCCAGATGTAATCTGATGGTTTCCTGTGTACAGTAGACGAGTACACGAAGAGCAGCAAGTCCTGCTCATGCAAAAACATACAGAAACGTATGCTCATGCAAACCACACAAAGACGCGGCTATGTGAACGAGCTGACGGCAGCCATCTGGTCGCGTGTGTGTGCGTGCGTGCGTGTGTGTGCATGCGAGTGTGTGTGTGCCTGAAGGACAAGACAGGAATTCCTGCTATTTAAATTAGCCCTTCCCTTTCCGACTGTTCCCCACAGAGAGAGACGGATATAAGAGCAGAGGAGATGGAGAAAAACATAAAACAGGCAGCGAACAACCGTGCAAAATAACTGCAAAGGTGAACACTGGAATCACACTCTGAGCCAACTGGGAACAATCAGCTATGTTCTGATCTTCAACTGTGGCTGTTTCCCCAAAAAACTTGATAAGTGGTGTCTATTGTGACGCAGCATGATGGAAAAACAAACGGAAAATAATTCATTGTCTTCCCCTCCTACTCCAGGGAATAAAATGTTAAACAGAAGTGCGTTCAATAAAAACGGGATGGTCACCATGAGCAGTAAGAAATAACACAGAGGGAGACATATCGAAAGTGAATACGCAAGACAGGAGTGAGTCAGAGGAAGACTCCTGAATGACAAATTTAGACAAACTGAAGGAAAGGGGGGCGGGGTGGGAGGAAGGGAAAGGGCTGTCAGTAGGATTTCACAAGGTGAAAGAGAGGTAAGAGAGCAAGAGGATAGGCTTTGTTTTACTCCGGGATATACATTGTGTTTTCTTTTTGGCACACAGCACCCATACATTAGTAATATTTTTGATCTCCTGACTGGAGCCTTGCAGGCATCCTCATCTCAAACAGGCTATTCATGAACTAAGGAGGAATTTTGGAAATTAGAGAAGGCCTTGACTGGATTTCAAAACTTTTTTTTTTTTTTTCCAAAAAGACCATTTCTAATCACAATTTAAGAGAAACAAGTGACAAAGGAGCGAGGAACACAGATCAAAGTCTGAAACTGTATTAATATGAATGTGATAAATGTGTGTGCCTTCCATATTTCTGTATGTCTGCATGTTTCACAGAAATACGTTGAATATCATCAAGCAGAGGCTCAAAGACAGGGAGGATGAAGGTTAGATGGGGGGAAATGGCAGGGAGGAAAGATGACAGGAGGATAAGGGACAGGGAGAAGAGGAGGAGGAGGGGGGAAGCAGCAGAGAGAAATATAGAGAGGGAGTTCAACAACATTATCATCTTAGTGCTGCTGATGTAATCCCTAAAATTAGCAGCAATAACAGCGGTGAATAGTGCCCCACTGGTACACTGTATTGCCCAGTGACTGTTCTCTGCACACACTCAGAGAGAGATGTCACTGCATGTTAACATAACACCTTTCAGAACTCGAAGCGAGATCATTTATTTCCAAGTCTCGTTCAGAATATTTACAGGTCTTTGGAAGTGTTTAAATTTGCGCTTTGTGCATGGATGATGAATGCAGCAGGAGTCTGGAGGAGGGCTGGAGAACCACTGGGTAACTGAGGCCTGTGGTTTTGTTGGTTGTTTGAAGGCATTGGTCCAAGACAGAGTTGAGTATTTTGAGTCTGAGTCACAGTTTGAGGAAGTAAACAAGCCATTGATTAGCACATGATCGCTGTACTAGAACCAGCCAGCTGTTTGGATGAAAAATATTTTGGTCTTTTCGGGTTTGTTTTGCCCTTTTTGCCTCTTGCCAGTTTTTGTTTGTCCTCCCTCGCAGCAGGCACACATACATGATGTGTGACATAACAGTGCTAAAATAACAGACTGTAGAAAAACAGATGCAACTGTATAACGTGTAAAACATTGGTTTCTGCAGGTACTTTCGAAAGCCTGAGTTTCGTCTGGCTCATTTCTCATTTCTCATGAAGCCAGAAAATCAAACTTTTGGTGCACAAGTTGCAACCAGCAGAGATGAGTTTGATAACAAACTGGAAAAGTCAGTCAAGCAAACAACACAACTTACAAAACGACAAAATGAAAAGAAATCAACTACTTTTGTCAATCTTCCGAAGGCCTCTTTTCCATTTCACTTTAAAAACAACAAATTCTATTCTATGTTTTGGCATGATGAAGAATTAGGTTGATGGGACCTAAAAAATATCACTTATCAGTATATAATGTAACAATGTCAGTTATGGCAAGAAACCGAGCCAATCTCTTGCTCCAGCTTGTCAATGAGCCCTGATCATTTCTAATCTTATAATCTAGCTGTGCTTTGTTACACAACTGCACATGCAACGTGCAACTTAATGTCCAACTGATGGTTCAATCAATGCATACAATCAAGTTGTGAGAAACAGTTTTGTTAGCCTAGCTTATTATTATTTGTCAGTTCATACATGTGTCTAAAGTGCTTAAACAAACAGTATACCTTCTTAAACTATAAGTTGACAAAACTTGTTGACCCTAATGTTGGGCAAACTCAAGAAGACCAAAGCTGGTTGCCTTATTTCTTGGAGTTTATTCAAATTTTCAGTGTATTTGAGGCCTAGGTGAAGAGAACAGTTGTTCTTATTTTATTAACATCACACTTGTGTGGTGAGATTTACATACTAACATTAAGATGATCCGATATCTAGTTTGATCCAGAAAATTAAAGTCTGTCTTAAGTTTGATTAAGTTTGTCTTGACATACTAAAGTCAACCTCGCTAACAGCCAGAGCTAGTTAATGTCACGTGTTACTTGCAGGTACAATTAACCCTACTTAGATCCATTCCTCCACTACCTCATCCTCTGACCTCCCTTTCTCGCTCCCCTGTCTTAACCCCCCCATGACCCTGCTTCTCGATCACCCCATCCTTCTTGCCTCTCATTAAATCCCCATCTGACCTTCCCACAACCTTGACCTTCCTGCCACATCCCTCCTTCTCCATGCTTCACCACCCCTTCTGCTGCACACCCACTCGTTTTTTTTTTTCATTACCTGTCAACCCCCATTATGTTCCAGTCTTCATTTCACCTTCCTGTCTCCTCCCTCAACCCCTCATCTCCATCTCAGCCGACTCTTGGTCCCTCAGAGCTCCACACGGCTAAAGTATATATCCATCTTTTCTTAATCTTTGATTCCTTATAACTCCTTTTATCCTTCCCATCTGTCTTTCTTCACAATGTTCAAAGACATATTGTAATTTCTTTCCATTTCTATAGCTCTTCCATCATCTTTTTCATCCTCACTCATATATATGTTATGAATTCTAATGTTGCTTCTCATTATCTTATCCCACCCTCTCCTGCTCGTCTCCTACTTCTCCCTCTTCCTCCTCCATTCTGCCCTTCTCCCTGCCACCCTCCTTCCTCCTTCCTCTCTTCTTTGATTTTTTAAAAAGGTTATTCTCCTGGCATCTCCGTTCCACTAGACATCAGAGTGAAAGGAAAAACAGGAAAAGGAGAGAGGATGTTTGACAACGGTTGAAACTTTAGATCAAAATAAAGTGGGACTGCCAAGTCAAGGCTTTCTTTCTGCGGCTGCTGAGTCACCTGAATGCTGATAGTTGTTTTTTTTTTCTGTTGGTCCTTTAAGATTGCTTTTAAGAGTTTTAATCTGTTACTACTTGAATAAGAGGATCATTTATCAAGTTTCCAAACTTGAACCAAGAAGGGAGGGAGGTTCCTCACTGATGTGATGTTTTGGTCAGCTGCATTTTTTTTTTTTTTTTTTTTGTCTCTTCAGTGAAAAAGTGAGAGTGATGATGAAGTGACATGCTTCACGTTCAAGTCTTTCTCATTTCCATCTCACTTTGTCATATTTCATCATCAAAACACTGAATTTCACTTTTACAGCAGGCGAGTGTAAAAACTGCTGGGCGGTACTTCTGCTTTTAATTTCCATAATGTAGGGGTAGGGGTAAAAAGAGTGACTGTTACCCCATCAGCATAATGGAAAAATGTCCCATGATGTGACCAAAAAAAGGTGAAATAAGTTGGGTGTGCTAATCTATACAACTCCCTTTCCAGACCATATGATCCAGTTGTATTCCTTCAACAAACTTCTGTTAGAAACCTTTTCTAATTATACATCTTATATGTGTTTCTTGTGAAAAAGTGGCTTCATAATTCATTTCAATCAACTACTGTCAACAACTATAAGAACTGTTCACTTCTGCTCCCTGATTAGGTCAACAAGTCTATTATTAATAACTGATTAGACACTTAAAATATTCACATAACTTACCTGACATATGAATCAATCAACTAGGAACTATCATTAGGGTGGTCAAATATCCAATGAAATAATAATTATAGCTATATTAATGCAGTCTTTCTTACAATTGCACCATTTTCTGTGCAAAAACACACATTTTTGTTCTTGGCCTTTCTTATTCTTCTCCTTCCCCCTTATCCTGGCTCCCTGTCTCTCCCTGGGGCCCTGCTTGGTCTAGCAGTGGCAGAGCTGCCTCCAGGCCCTTGGGGGTTTAGCTGGCCCCACCTGCATTCTGATAGAATGAGACCAGATGAGCTCAGGAAAGGACTGGATGTATTAAAGCAGCAAGGGGTTTTTCAAATAGAAGCAGCCCAGAGTAGTTAAGCTCTGCAGAAGTACAGGGAAGATGAACAGCAAGACGGGCGTTACGGAGAACCTGCATACTGCATGTATCCACATTTAAAACACACGGCTAAAAAGTACCAAGAAGAAAAGCCAGACACACCCAAACACTGAGAAAATAAGTCACACGCACAGCACATGTGCAGTTTTACTGACATTTTCTAATACACGCACTCACACACTAATGACAATGAAAATGAAGCCAGGATTATTACGGGAATGTTAACAGTTTTATCGTTATACAATGCCAAGCAAAACTCTATAAAACTCTGTAACACAAGTGAGCTCATTCCAACACAATCAACAGAGGAAATTGACTTTTTCCAGAAAGCACCATAGTGGCTGGTGCTCCAGAGAGAGCTCAGGCATGTTTACCCAGTTTTATTTTTTATTTTTTTTATTTTACAAGGAAGCCAAAGTGGCCAGCAGAGACAATTGTGATCCAAAACAGCAAGAAAGCAAGTTTATCATCTCATCACCCCATCCTGATGACCTTCAAACAGAGGAGGGGGAGGGGGAGGTTGAAAGATGATGTAGCCATTTTTGCATTACTCTCCAAATTAGGTTGACACAGTTCTGACAGAGCATTTGTATGAGTCACACCTATGACTTGCCCATCGGATGATGAACGTAACCTTAGATTTAACCTGATTGTAAGCAGTGACGTGAGAGTAACCTGAGTAATGTCACTGCATGACGAGCACAAGCTCATCAAATTTAGCTAATATGATACCACCAGAGACAGCACCATAAAGGTAAAGTCATGGCAACTAAAAATAAGCTGGTACAATATGAAGTCAGTGTACAGAATCCATTTTGTTTCGAAGGAAGCTTCAGTGTTAAAGCTACATACACCAAGCTTTAACAAAGCAAGTGTTCATATCCACATGAATACATAAAAATGAATACATTTTTAAGTAAAAGTGACTTAATTCTTGAGATCAGCAGCTGTTCTGGAGCTTTCGATTGACAGTCTTGCTCAGCAGATGAACAATGCCTCCTCTATCTAGAAGATCCAGCTAAAGTAAGGTGCTAGGAAGCATTTAGTGTCCTAGAGACTTCAGAAAAGGTTCCTGCTTTCTGACTCGGACTTCGGACTTTAGCCATTTTCTCCAGTCGTACAAGTGCTACCCTCCTTATTGCAAAGTATGTGACACCTGGTTTTAAAATTAGTACAACCTTACCACTGTAGACACTATTTTACAGTGTTATGTGACTTTCCATCATGCATAGTAGCCACAGAGCCACAAAGATAACAAAACTTACTTAAATGTATTACAGAGCTAAAGAAAAGAACTTTTACAAATTAATGGGGATTTTAGCTAAAATAATACTGCTTCTGACAGTGCACCAACTGTGCCAACAAGCAGAGAGAGCAGTCAACAAATAAACCTGAGAGTACACAGCATCCTTCTTCTAAATTCTTCTTTTCAGGGGGAATGAATATATCCTTTTAAAGGATATTTAACCACAATTTTTTACTCCAGCTGTCTGTAAGGCACTTCAGGAAGAACTCTGGTGTTTCCTGAGTGGAGATAGTGTATTTCTAGAAATCTTGCCTAGAGTAGTTTTTACCAATCTTCCTCTCTGCATAATTTCATTTAGATCTCTATTTGTGGCTAATGCATTACGTTATTAATACAGGTTTGCACACCTAAATCACACGTTCCAGGTTAGCAGGAAAGGGGAAACAAATGTGTTTAGAAGGGGAAGAAAAGTCAGACGTCAGACGTCAGCCTTGTAACACAGGAAGCTAGCTAACCACATACATTGCAAGAGACACAGCGTTTCCGGTGTGTAGCGACACGCAACTGCTTCAAAACAGCAGAGAGGATGCTGCTTCATGCTCTGAATGCTTCCACCAGCACGTTCAACACAAATCTAGCTGATTACAACACAAAGGGCTCCATACAGCATGTAAACATCTGTGTGTATACATTCACATACCGCATAGTCTGTTACTGGCTTGTCTCTGAAATGCCAATGTGAAATACCAATGTATTAAACTAAACTGAGTCATTTGGATCATTCCAACAGCATAACATTGCTCTTGGCTGATTTTATTCTAATATTGTTCACGCTGAAGTATCCTGTGCAGAGGGCTAAACCTGCATCATGTTAAATTAATGATCCTGGGGTGCCACAGAGAAGCCTGGTTATAAAAGACCTTGCAGCAGGGTTTCCCTGCAAGGCAAATGAGGTGATAGGTTCATCTATCTATCTTTCTGGGCATGTCCAGTGAGAGAAAAACAGTAACCCAGCGAGGCATCTGATGTCTTAATGAAGTGACTTTCTCTGTGTGCATGGGTGTGTTGTTCTGTGCCGGTTTCTGTGTGTGTGTGTGGCATGAGTCTGAGCCATTAGTGAATCCCACTGGTCTGTTATGGTAGTGAGAGAATGCACAGGATCCTCTGTCTCTCGCCCCGCTGGAAGGGGAGAATCAGATTTCTGGATCAATGGGAATGAATCACAACCAGAGGCACTGGAGCGAATAAAAGACGTAAAAAAAATGAAATAAAATAAAGCTTGATCTAATCAGCAGTTTGTCTTTCTCTGCCTCTGAAATGAAGAAAAATACATCCAGTGGGCGTACTCTTCGGTGTGATTTGTAGGCAGAAGCTGTATTGTGCCATATTCTCTGCTCAAGATGGAAGAAAATGTTACATTTTCTTCTTATTTCTGTGCCATTTTTGGGACTCCTCACAATTCATGGCTTGAGGAACTTAATTCACTCCAGGGCAAGCCATTAAGAGAGGGAGAGAGACACCAGACACGAGTGCACACCAGTGATAATGGATTACTGATGTCATTATGGTTTAATAAGGTCTCTAAACAACATCCTCTGATCCACTGCCAGAAAAACAGTTCTCTTTGAGCTCATGTGTGCGTATCTGTGTGTACAATATACATTTAGAGCCTGTGTAACATCCACTCATTACTATTATATCATCACAAATTGGCAACCCTCTTGGATAGACCAGAAAAAGAAGAAAATAACACAGCGTCTTGTGCAAAAGCAATGGAGGCTTTTATGACTTTTAAAATGCATTTTGCTGCTGTAACTAGTCATTTGGGCCATTGGTTTATTAATTACAGAGCGAGGGAATGTCCTAAATGATCAGTCAATAAATCAATTACTTCTTAAAGCGTTTAAAGACCTTCACGCCCACAGCAGGAGACTGAATGCACAACCTGAACTCTGATTCAGAGATGTGTTTGATTATTTTTTCGATCTCAGCATGAAAACATTCAGACATATAGTTAAGGCATGATCACAGACCAAATGTTGCCCTTGTAAAAGTCCAACATTTTACTACAAGACTATTCCAGTGCTGCGTGGCAGCAGTTTGGAAAATACTAAATTTAGACATCTCTTCACCAGAGAAAGGTAAAGAGGAAGGTCAGGCACATAGCAGGTTGCAAAAGTGGAATTTTGTGTCACAAAATTGATTTTATTTTTCTCCATTTATAACATCTCTTCATTTTGATTTTCTATTCTATTGCAAAACCCTAACCCTAACCCTAACCCTCACCCTAACCCTTGCAACATTTCACTCTATAATGACGCATGATTTGAATCTTATCTCGAGTTGACTAATACCATATTGGGACATAACTAGATGTGAGACTTTCCTGACAATGTGAGAAAACTGAAAACTTATGTATCACTTAACCACCAAGAGTACGCTAGATGGCCAGAGATAGTGCTTCTGGTGGCTTGCAAATAATGAAATCACAAAACAAATCACGTTTTCAGCTTCTGACCCAAATTTGTGGGAAAACCTAAAAATGACGCTGTCATGAGTCGTCTCAAACCTCTCTGTCTTTGTCCTGTCACGTTTAAATGTCAAAACAAACCGCCTCCCCCTCCATTTGTCCCTCCAACAGTCAGTTGTTGTTTCCAGCACGCATCTGTTTATTCGCAGTTAGCCACCTTCCTATCTGCCACCCACAGTGTCATGGGCATGTGTGTGGCAGCCTCAAAATGACCCCCTTTTCCCAACACTGCCTTTTTCTAAACAACAGGTGCCTGTATAAGGAGTAACACACACGCACACACATTCACACACACAAGAACAGATGATGGAGCAGAGATGGACCTAAATGGAGGAACATATATTCATTTTGTATGTTGTCCTACCTGGTTGTTGACATAATCCTGAAGACAAGGGACATCAGCAGAAACATGGAAAGAGAAGAGAAAGAAACAAGATACAGTCATAAAGGGACGGTATGCAAACTGTATGTCTGTGTGTGGTCAGAGTAAAATGGGCACAGGCTGGGAGATCATATTCTTCTAATCTATATTCTCATTTAATAAAAGAAAAGTGAGCATGTCGAGGGCCCCATTCAGTCACTTAACGATGACTACAATATCATACATGTCAAAGAACTATCATCTCTTGTATTAGGGATGTTCTCTGTTTTAAATCTAATCCTGCCCTCCAGTCTTTCTCAAATATAATGATGTAATCCCGTGTCTTTCATTCAGACTCTTTCACTTGTCCTGCTCCTCTGGAGTGTTGCCGTGCCAGCTCGCACATTGGTGTGTTTAGCCTTTACAAAATAAATGCAGGCGCAATAAAAGAATGCGGTGGGATTCAGCGACACTGAAGGTTAGAAAAGGTAATTTTAAAAAGTGGAACAATCACCAAGAGACTACAGAGGCACACAGGGTTGGCGGAGGACACTTTAAGCTCTCCATTAAGACCCTTTGTAACGCCCCAGGGAGCTTTGTATGAGTTGGGAAAAGTGTGGATGTGAGCTAAGTGCTGAAGTTTGTGTGTGTGTGTGTGTGTGCTCTTGTGACTGTGTGTGGCAGAGCGTGGCTTGTGGTGATTAGTCGAAACAGTAACTGTCACACTGCTGGCCCTGGTGATCCTATCAGATGGAGGGAACGTCATACAGAAGGGGACACATGCATACACACTCGGTTTCAATACTTTTCTTAACAGACTTTGTTTCAGCAAAAAGCAGGCAGAAAATCCTGCCAGTATCAAGTGGCCTTGAGAGAGACCTAGTTTGTTTCTCCCTACAAAATTCCCTTTTATATTACATCGAAAATGTAGGTGACATAAAGTCTCTGACTTTTCGCTTCTCTGTGAAAATGTTTTTTACCAGTGGGTAATAAATATAAACTGTCAAAGGGCTTTTCCACCTGTTTTTGTGGTTTCCAACAGTACTTTTACATTTGTTCGTTATATTTCTACCACAAACCTTTGATGAGGCTCCATAGATCTTTGCACATGTAGACTGTGCCCTAGTAATAAGCATTATAGCAAGAGTAGTAGGATTAGAGTAGAAACAGAGTTCACCTGCTGAGACTGAAAACTCTAATTAGTCAGGATGTGGACAGGTTTCAGAAAACTAGATTTATGAAGAAGAATTTATTTTAAGGATTTCTGAAAACAGAAAATTGCTGCTAAAACCTAACCAGATACATGCGTAGAATCAAAGGAATTAAGTGTTAAGGGGTTTAAAGCTTAACTGTGTTGTGTTTAGAAGTGAACATGCAGTGCATATGCGATGAAATGATGATGAAACAACCTGAATGACTCTAACAACTGGATTTAACAGAACTAAAAGAACGCTTTGTATTATCTTCTGCTCATAGTTGTGGTGTTTCTCTTACCGTGTTGTGACCGGTGGGTTCTTGGCCGTCTGTGATCAGTTCCCGCTCTCCTCTGGGGTTGACCCTCCTGAAGCGTCGTCTGGACCTCCGCTGTGATCCCTCTCTCTGCAGAAAACTGTCGTCCCCCTCGCTGCCGTTATCCACCTGCAATACACAGTCAACACCCTCCTCAGAATAACAGCTTCTACGGGATTTGCGTCCACAACCCTCAGGTGTGGTGTCACAGCTGGAAGACTGATCCTCACGGTTTGAGACCTGTGAGCATGGCTCAGAGCTGCTGCGTTTAAATAGTTCAGACTTTTGGGTCTTAGGAACAGAGTTCAGATTTGTAAATTCCAAGTTCTGGTTCTCATATTTCAATTTCTTTGTTGTATGATCCAAGCTTTCTGTCAAGTTCTGAAAGTCTGAGTTGTGATCCTTTAATGTGTTCCCTTCCTTTTTCTGTGGCTCTGCTTCATGCCCTGGAGCTTCTGAGATCTGGCCCTGCTCTTCTGCTGGCTCCTGGTTGAACATCCAGTTCTTCCAGAGCGCAGAGAGCCGGTGCCAGCGGAGCACACTCATCCGGACACAAGGACGCGATCAGAACAAAACATAAGAGCAGGAAATACCATTGAGGGGACAAAAAAACCCCAGCAAGGCAACACTTCTATACAAGAGTTGAATAGAAGGGTTCCATCCAAAGTTTAAAACAAGGTCCAAAATCCTCAAGGGTCCCGCAACAGTACATCCTTTGGGCCAAACATCCAGAACAAAAGAAAGAGAAGAACCAAATTAAACAGATTGCGCCTCTTTTTGTCTCAGATACGGCGAGAGTCGTCCTCTTCTGAGGACAGGAGAGTTCAGGACAGAGTTCAGCTGCTCAACACGTTGCATACTGACAGACTTACTCACATGCTTGCTCGCTCCCTCCCCTCACGCTGACACGCGCACAGACAGCGCATACACTGAGCACTGAGCTTCCTCCAGGAAACCGTAAATACACAAATATCCTTGCCAGGCAGAAAGAGAAAAAAAAAAACAGCACAACACACAGATTCCGGCCATACAATTCGCTCTTCGCTCCCCGTGGGCTTTTTGTACCGCTCTGTTGTTGAAGGAGGAATTTGTTTACTTTCTCCGTTGCTTAATGTTAAGTAAGTTAATGGCCTTATTATGTCAGTAAATTCCAAATACGTTACCCAAGCTTGAGAACACATGCTTTGTCACTTGATTTTTTAATCTTGTTTCAACTTTTGTTTTCTTTTTTTTCCTCTTACAAATGAATGTTTTAATGATTTATTGATAGTTTGAATATTAGTTTTGCACTAGATGAAGCAGAAAAACTCTACATGTTTCTGTTATGCTCTTTTTCTTCAGCATTGTTTTCTTACGAAACATGTCTGTTAAAAGAACTCCAACAATTAAACATTGTCTTTTTACAACATTGTTAAACTCCAGGACCTGTACACCTCCAGGACTCTGAGGCGTGAAGGAAAGATTGGGGCCGATCCCTCCCACCCAGGACACAAACTCTTTGAGACACTCCCCTCTGGCAGGAGGCTGCGGTCCATCAGGACCAGAACCTCATGCCACAAGAACAGTTTTTTCCCGTCTGCTGATAGCCTTATCAACAAGGCCCGGAGCCACCCTGACACTCTTTCACTCTTCACCTCTGCCTCTACTTGCCACATTGACATTACATCCATAACTCTGTGCGTCACATTAACACTCAGCTTGGACTTCCTTGTTTGTTATATACTTATACTAGTATATATATATTTTTTAAATCAGATTTGCACATAGCTTCCTTTTCAGTCCCCAAGACTCAGACTCAGACAGAAACAGAGACTGGTGTGTAAAAGCAGTTCCCCATACGCATCTGTTGAATCCCTCATTTCGAAAAAGATTTTCTTTGTTTGTTGTACATGTGTCCCTCTATTTATGTATCCATTCACCTATCCGTTGCCATCCTATCACGGTCCACATCATGCAGCCATGTGTCAGCCTGAACTCCTCACTTGAACCATCGTGTCGTGCTTGAGGGTTTGTGGTCTGCTGTTACTTTCGGCAGTGAACATCGTCCTTGCCTGTGCGCAGAATATTGATTGGGTGATAAAGTGAGAGTATCATTGCCTGTTGCTCAGCCTTCCAGATTTGTCAGTGTGTCTGTCAAAGAAGCCAAGAGCTGAAAGAAATTAACAGCATCCATCTGCTGCATCTTCTTTCCACTCCTCTTTCCATCTGTCCCTCTTTTTTTTCCCCCAAACATATCTTTACTTTTTTGCTTCTCATCTGCATCATAAGATTTCGTCATAGTGAACATACTGACCATTGTGTGCGTTCCCCCATGAGACCTCAGGTCAGTCATGTGGATTCACAGTAGTCTTCCATATACAGACCCATGATCATCAGAAAGAGTTATGAGGAAATATGACTACTGTGCTTGTGTTGAGACACTAGAAGGCTACGAGCTGATAGGAAATTGGCGCTTGCCTGTTCCTGTATTCCCAAATGCACACACATAAGACAACACCCATAATACCTAAAAGCCACGAAAAGACTAGGATTATATCTCTCAAAGGCAAACATCACAGAACTGTTTGATTGAGTACTGTGCATGGATCAGACAACAGCTTTAAAAGAAATCATAAGATGCAAAGATGGACCCTTGGTCATTGCTGAAATGGGATTCAACAGCTGCTTTGCGTTGAAATAGACAAGAACAACTTGATGTGTGGGAGTTCTGTTGCAATACACAAACGAACTACTGCATCGTGGGTAGTTTAGCTGTAATGGACTCTGAAACAACTGCATGAGGTATAGTACAGCTATAAAATAAGAAATAACAGTTGTAAAAGTGGCTGCCATTGGTATTGATGTGTCCCTTCCTACAGCAAAGAAATGTCATCTCGCCTCAACGAGCCTCGTGAGAGAGACAGCCTGAAGGTAATACACCCGAAATTCTGGGGGGGAAGGTTAGCAATGTGCCAGACTTTCATGTTCATCCTGTGACCATATAACCACCCTATTGTGTCAATGTATATGTGCTGCTCTGGCTGCTTGACTGAATAAAAAAAACCCATCTGTCTTGTGATTTCCAGCCACTGAGAACTCTTGCCTTTATGTTTCTGACTGACTGTCATGGCCATAATGTGACTGTATTTCCTGTTTCCTCTGCCCGTGTAAATATGTGAGTGTGACTAACTTCTACTAACGTCTACTCATCAGCCAGTTCACATTCCTCTCTGTTTAACTGATGGTTTGCCTCCTGTTTTGCTTTTTTTTACTCTGTTCATTCATTTCTTACTCCCCTCTTCCCACTACCCACTACTTACTTTCTTTCATTCCCTTCCATTCCCACCACACACACACACACACGCGCACACACACAAGCACACATAGAGACACGCGCACTCAAAAACAACCCCACCCTGTCAGTCTGTGAATGTCACTCCTGTCCATCCTGTGACCAGAGTCATGACGACAGCCACAAATTACACTCCCTCTACTATTCCCATGGCCCTAATTAGCTGATTGGCTGCAATGCAGTGTGACTAGACCACAGTCCCTCTGCTCTTGTGTGTTTATGTATTCATATGAAAGTGTGTATGTGTGTGTGTGTGTGAGAGAGAGAGAGAGAGAGAGAGAGAGAGAGAGAGAGAGAGAGAGAGTGAGAGAGATCGAGAGAGAGAGAGGAGAGAAGAGAGAGAGAGAGAGAGAGAGAGAGAGAGAGAGAGAGAGAGAGAGAGAGAGAGAGAGAGAGAGAGAGAGAGAGAGAGAGAGAGAGAGAGAGGAGGGGGCATGTTCATGTTTACTTGTGGTGTGTGTGTGGTGTGTTTTTCATGCTCAATGTTACAAGAATTCCTCCATTTTTCATTCCTGAATACATCATTGATGCTAAGCATGCTAATCTGCCACTCTGAACTCTGCCATAGTGCTCTTTGTCTGTTCAGCTCTTACCATTTAAGCTGACTGCCGAGTTTTCCTCCATTTTTACACCAAACAAGCCCACTGCTGCCTGAAGCCTAACATGCACTACTGTGCATTAGAAGGATTTTACGAGGAAAATGTCATCTGGCAGCAAATGTGAAATCTTTCATTCACTGCACCGATGCTGAATGGTGACTGCAGCAAAAGAGGGACTTTATTTGAATTATTTAAATCATTATTTATTCTGATGATCATCTGCTTGCAACGACCGTTCACAAAGACACAAGCAGCAGATGAATTTTCTTAGTGAAAGCAGTCCTTAGCCTTGAAAAAGAATGGCATTAACATAACTGTGAATCTTTTGACCTGATATTAGCTCAACTTGACAACAGAGGTTGCCTTGAAGCTGTTGAAGAATCTGTTGAAAATGTATTAAACAATCAGCAGAATCTGAGCCTTTCTCAAAATCGTTTTTTTCTGTCCATATTCTAAGCTAAGTAAGGTATCTTTACAAAGATAAAACAACTGTTATTTTGTAGCACTTAGACCTCCCACCAGTCTTAGACAGAGATGTGCTGTCAAAGCCTCATGGGAGAAAGTAACCCAGCAGTGCAATAACTACAGAGTGTTTAAGACTTAAGAGTTTTCTTTCAAAAACTGGAATATCTTTTTTTGCTCAGCTATGTGTACAGCACAAATCCTTCTAAACTTGAATGAAGTAATCATGATCTTCAAAGATTTCAAAGATGACATATTTACCCAATTATGTTGCAATCGTAGATATAAAACACAATGCATGCAGTATGTCATAATGACTTAACATTCAGGGATGGAACCATATGGAAACCATCTTACCTCAGTCCACTTTTAAACCTGCTGTAACTGACCGTTCCTAAATGTCAGCCCTTTTTGGCTCTGCCTCGGTTGGCTTTCACCTTTCCTGGTATACAATGTGCTTTAGTCACATCTTAAGTTACCTAATGTTAAAAAATGCTAGCTAACAGAAAAGCTAATATACATCAATTGTTAGTTAGTTAAGGGACAAAAGGTTCTTGAGTTTAGAGGCTTTAGATCCTTGTTTCTTGCAACTATTAGTTCAAAAAGTGTCACTGCCTACTGATGTACACATATTGAAAAAGGGTCCCTGAGTCTTACATGAGAAGATCAACACTCTTGAGTCTGTATGGTAAAATATGAATCTACCACCAGCAGACAGCTAACTTATCTTAGCACAAAGAAGGAAACGGTTAGTCTGGCTCTGTCCAAAGGTAACAACAAGTCGAAAACACATAGCTCACCATGTTGTTCTGAGAAAAATCACATTTCCCCAAATTTCAAACTCTTCCAATAACTTTTTTCACAGTTGAAGAATACATTTTAAAATTGTGTTAATATGACAACTTTATGATTACTGATATGACCTGTGTCAACTAAAACTGAATCATGAAAGAAAAAAAACATTTTCAAGTCAACATGTTTTCTTTTCTGCTGTAGAGGAAACATGACTTCCTGTAAATCGGGATTTTTCCTGCTTCAAGCACTAGAAATAAATTTAGATGAAGAGTGGTAAAACTGACATTAGTGGACATAAACATCTAATTGCCTCAGCATTAAGTGAGCAGAATCACAGTCTGTTTATAGACGCTGAGGTTTCATGATTGTTCCTGTGGCTACAGTTATGATAGAACAACAACACAACAGATCTCAGATGGGGCTTTCTTCGAAGAGGGGACACTTTTAGATATTGTTGCAGGGTATTTCCTGTAACATCAGGAGTTCCCTGACCTCACTGTTACAGGTCAATGATGACAGATGAGTAACATTCAAGAAGCCACTGAGTCAAATCTTTTTGAGGAGTTATATTGTCTATTAAAATGACATTGGTAAAACTGGTGCTATCTGCTGCTGTCTGTGTGAATCTGTACTGCTTATCTCACCTTTATTCCCTCGGACATGGAGACTCAGGAGTGTGAAGATAGATTAGAGCATTTAGGAAAGAGACTTTGTAAGTACTGCAACCTTGTGGAGGCAGACAGAAACACATGACATTTATACAAGTATGACATGAAATCTGTATGTACACTGAAAGTGTACTTTCAGATATTCTCCCAAGTTTAAAAAAGTAAAAGTTTTACGAGTAATCATACAGATGACTAGTCTCTGCTGGTGGGACTGTGAACTTGTAGTACTGGGGAAAACTACACAGGAAGAGGAAAGTTTTAGAAACAGCATGACACGACTATGACTAATAAAGTGTTCTTAAAAAAAGAAAAAGTTCCTTGCACAAAAAACTACCACTAGACTGAATGATGAGCTGGTACAGATCTGGCTAAACAGAAAACCCCCTCTTCTGAGTTCAGTAAAAAGAAGCAGAGAAGTGCTCATCAGGAAATGTTGATATTTTGTACACTTGGCAGCTGTTAGAAAACATCCTTAACACATCCTTAACACTTTTTTTTTTACTAACTTTATAGACACACTACAAACAGATTTGAGGAGATTTGCTAGCCAACAAATAAAGACATGATAGCACTCTCATACAAAATTTTCTAGTCTTCAAATTCCCTTATGCGTGGGACAATGTGGTATATAAACATAGTATCATGTGTTTGATTCTGTTGGATGCAATCATTTTTCTGGACTTGAACATTGCTACTACAAGGTTAATTTATGTTTTTATTGGCAAATGGTTTGGCAACCTGTTCTTCCAATGAAGCTGATTTGAATTTGAATTTGAGGACAGAGATACAAAGCATACAGAGAGAGGACACAGAGAGGAAGAACAGAGATGGGGGAGACAGAGAGGAAGAAGGAGAGAGATGAAAGACCGGGAGAGAAGGGGTGAACAAGGGAACATCACATAGGGAGAAAAGGTGAAACAGACATCAAATAAGGCTGGAAAAAAACAGGAATTATATCAAAGGACAGAGATGGACAGAGGTGGGAGGATAAAAAGGGGAGGTGCTGGGGGGAGAAACAAAGACAAAGAGAGGGGGGCAGTGTTTCTACTCACCACAATCATTTCTGACGGCTCCAAAGTGATGCATTCACAGCCTCGTCTGCCCCCCAGCTGCTTACCGAAACTGTGGAGAAACACAGCACACACACACACACAAAATAAGCGTGAAGCCAGAAACAAACCGAAGGCAAAGATAAGACGGATCACACACACCGACAAAGGAGAAAGATGCAGTCAGTCACATTTGCCCACCAACAGATGAGCACAACACATTACAAACCACTGAACAGAAGTAACTGCCCAAATCAAAACAGTTGTAGGGTTACATGCATTCATTTCTTGTTAAACAAATGTATGCATGTCGAATTGTTATTTTCAGTTGAGGTCAGCTGCCACAACTTTTCCCTCAGAAACAGTGGACAGATATTTCTACTGAATTATTAAGGATCGTTAAGCTAAGTGTTGTCTGTAAATAAACAACCTGTTAATAGCCATCTGTTTGACATGGATGAGATGTAGGCTGAGATTTAATTAGAGATGACTAGGAGATGTGGTGTATGACTGTACTCCAGCAGCCTCCCACTCAAGGTAGCTATCCATCAGTAGTAACAGTCACCAGTATGGCAAACAGTTTAAAATGTTTATTAGCCAAGTTTTATATTAGATAGTAAGAACGTCACTAAGAACTATAGTCAAAATGACTAGTCACAGTGTAACTATGACTAATCAGAAATCATTTGGACTATAGTCAAAATGACATTTTGAGAATAGTGCGAATGTTTTAACAAACTCTCATCTTTATAAGCTGTCCTGTATGTGAGATACAGTAGACTCATACCAACCGTTTGTCGGTATTAGAGTAGCACATTTGAACAAACAGTTTGTGGTTAAGGTCTAACCACCACTGAAAGAAAAGAGAGTAGCGATCAATAAGGCTTCACAGTTGACACCTCGACATAACTCTGTCCACAGCCACAAAAAACACAATCAGTGCTTAACCAAGTGTGATTGCCACAATAAATATAATCCTTATAGAGACATGTTGGGAACTTTTATGCAAGTCTTGGCATTCGGCACGCAACTGACCACAAACGTTTAAATGTGCATGTATGAGTTATAATAATAATACATTTTATTTCAAGCACCTTTCAGGACACCCAAGGTCACTTCACAAATTAAACGTGCGAAACATATGAGAAATTATTGAAAAAAAACTTTTGGCACAAAATGCAACTATAACATGATAATACAACACAGAGAGATGGAGGAAAATCAAGGTTGCATGTCATAGAATCAACATATTTTGCTTAGACTAGTTTAAAAAAGTAATTTGTTCAACTTGTGTGGTGTCACAAGTGAGAATGGAAAACGAGGAAAATGTCACCAGGTAAACTAACTCCTCTGCTTCAGGACAACTGTTCAGACAGATTAACACAACAAAGTCCCTAATGTGAAGTTGCCTCATTCACAAGGACCATTTTGGACTGAACATGATCAGCATCAAACAATGGGAGTCTTTGTCTGCAGGCCTCGCAGGTTTAACTCCAGCCGGCTCGGCTGATGGCAGTTGCTTCCTCTGGTAAGTGGGAGGAGAGCAGCTGATGCTGTGGTGACACCATGTGGGTCAGCCTGCTCTACACTCGTCACATGGAGATTCCGCATGATGTGATGAATGTGTTTCGTAACAGTAAGAGCGATCTTAACATGATGAACTTCAACATGTTTCCAAAACACACCCAAGAGAAACCTTCAGTGGGCTTTTTTTTAAACTGGGAATTCTTCATTACAAATTCGTTAAGCCCACAGCTTCAACTTGCTGGCTTTGTCTGACCGACAGCACAAAAGCCAAAGACAAAAACCCAAAAGCTGCAAATTCTGTCATCACAGCAGCTGGAACATGGGACTGTTTGGTCATTTTTCATTTATTTCTATTATTTTTGTAGGGCTTTTGAGTCTTTATTTGACAGTAGCAGCTGAAGTGTGACAGGAAGTTGGGGAGAGGGTCAGAGAGGCTGCCATTGTTCACCATTAACACAAGTGCAAAGTTCACAATGTGATGCCTCGATAGTCATAACTGCTTGTTAGATAGTTTAATAGCCATCTCTTCTTTCTCTCCGTCTCTCGTGATGGTCGGATTTTCACTCCTCTTTTGAGTCTGGCCACTCAGATTTCGACTGCGGTCAAAGAAGAAGTCTTATGAGCTAGTTCTGTTCGAGCATAGCCAGAGCCTTATGACTCAGGACATTCAGTACAACCCACTACATGGATAAATGAATCTCACACCTTAAAAAATAAACTGCACTGTCTCCAGGTCAAATCCCTCTACATGTATGCTAGCTGGCACAAAGTTCTTCAGATCATTTCTCCTCTGAATCATTTAAAGCTTCAAACCATGAATGCAACACTATACACAGCTCCTCAAAACCTATGCCTCTTGGCAAAAAACAACAACAAAAAAACAGTGTTTTAAAATGTGTTAGAATTTGGAGACATTTCTTTAGACGTCTTTAAAAATTCCCTCTGTTCCCACTGTGAATATCTGTGTTTATACATTTGGTAATAACGCGTGTCTCTTTGTTTCCCATGACCTGTCGAAGTGTGTGAGTGTGTGAGAGACATCCCTGGCTGAACAGCTCAATCACTGTCTGCGGTGATCCCTGAGAACAGACTGGCCCGCGAACATGTCTCGCTGCATTTGGCAGGCTAATAGTGGTGACTCAGCATTGTTTAAGGACTGGAGGAGTCGCTGGTTTTAATTATGGAAGTGTGCTGAGGTGGGAAACGGCCAACTTTCACTCTCACATCTCCTCTCTGGGTACGTTCTCACAGTGCGTCTTGCATGTCTGCTCCCTCTGATTTGAAGATTTTTGCTCTCCTCAGTAGTTTCTCTTCTTCCTCCTTCGTATCTTCCTTCCTTTGGTCAAGCCATTTCCAAATATTTCCTCTCTTTTTTTGTTTATTGTTTGACTTTTTTTTTTTGTACCTCCATCTCTACGACTCCATTCACTTTCATTCACAAATCCTTCCTGTTGTTCTTCCTTTGCTTCCTTTTTCGTGTCCTGTCAACTTCTCTCCCTTTTGCATTTTATTTTGTTTTGCTTTGCTTTGCTGTTTTCTTCCCCGCTCTCTCTCTCTCTCTCTCCTCAACTCATTCTGCATTCCCTTTCATCCATTCCCTCTTTCTTCTTACTGTTGGCCCTTCCTCTCTCTGGGTACAAAAAAAAAAAGAAGCAAACTTTCATCTCATCACATCCTTAATCACAGTTTCACACCTGCGCAGACACTACTCTCACGATTTCAGCCTCTTGATCCAGAGCGCAGATAAAAGCCTGTCTTTATAATGTGTTGTCATGATGGAAACGATGAAAGTCTTTTTTTTTTTTTCAAACCACATTTCTGTATTGGATGAGGACATATTCTTCAGACAGACATATTTCTTATGAAATACCAGAAGGAAGTTGTTGCAAAATCAAGCATTTTCTTCTAAGGGATGAGCAACATACACAGCAGACGGAGTTCAAGTAAGATGCAATTGGACGAGAACGACGACCATATTGTTGCTGGAAACCGTTCCCATTGTAGCTGTACTGGGGCCAAATTAGCTGTGAGTGGATTTATTTGACACTTCACTGCTGCGTGCACTCATGTTCAGACTCGAGATTCCCCAGATGAGGTGAAACAGAGGTTCACCTCAGAGCATCCATCCCTGCTGATGCAGCCTTAATGCTTTTTGGCAACACAATTAAGGCTGAAAGAATTATATCAGGTTTTCTATAGGAAACTAAATAATTCACTAAATGTAGAAAATATGAAAGACTTTCATAAAGTGCACTGGTCAGGTGAATCCAGGGACAGTAAAGCCATTATCTTGTAGTATTGAATTTTAATACTTTTTATAACATTGACGGAGAAAGAAGCATATCTTAGGGAGGAGGTTTTCCAAGTACAAAATAGTAATAAATACAACATTCATGCATCTATTGCTAATTTATACACCCTCCTTTGGGAAATTCTGCTTTTGCTTGCCTCCCTGCATGGAGGTCAAAGGTCAGTGCCAGCTGCAGAAAGCATTCCTAGAACTGTGAGGGGTTTACTGTCATCTGTCAATGACATGTCAGTGAGGAAGACGCTTTCCAACACATGGGGCAAACCACCAGGTCCACCGGTTCAAATTCCCCAAATTGTTTCACAGCACAGAAATTTGGTGTTTTTTTTCTTTTTTTGAATATTATAAACTGAAAAAAACAAACAAAAAAAAAAAGCATGGCCATGCATCACAACGCCTGGTGAGTGAATGCATAAATGCAACAAAATTCATACTGTCTATACAACAGCTCCCCTCCAGAACGTGAACACCCAGGCATGGCTTTAAGTGTTCCAGGGAGGAATGCAGTCTGCTGGGCTCAGAGTTACTCTCAGAGCCCTTAGCCTGGAGGTCAGCCCAACTCTGACAGATCTCTCCACACTCCACTGAGGCGAGACGCATGGTCCCTGTCAGCACCGCACATACTCTGCCAAGCCTGTCTCCTCAATGTGTGTGTGGGTGTCTGTATTGTCTTCCCACAATGTGTCTCACTGAACCCCGGACACACACAGTTTGCTTAATAAAGGAGCTGGAGGAGAACTAAACTTTGTGCCTCCTGTATGATTTGTATGTGCGTGTGTGGACAAAAAACCTCGGCGTATCATCCCCCGTTTGCTTCTTTTTCTGACCTACTGCATTTCCACAAAAGATCAACAGACTTTGATATGATGTTAGTGAATGTCCACAACATAACTACAGTATGTTCAGGCCTCCTTAGAATATCAGAGTAGTTTATTCAGGTAGTGTCAGTTCACAAGAAACAGGACACAACATTTTAATGCCGTCTGGAAATTAAGGAGCAAAAAACCATCTGCAACTCATCCAATCAGATCAAAATAGACCAAATTACTGAGACAATTCAAAAGGAGACTACTTGCTTTGCCAAACTTTGTTACGCTAATTCAAGAATCAAGACCACGGCGCTACTTTGGCATCTCCACACCTATAGATTATTTCTAATGACTGAAACAATTATGTCTTGGACCCGTTGGCTGAGCTTTTACCCCCTAAAATAAGTCATCTTTTGCTGGATTGGAAAGCTCTTCCCACAGCCCCGAAACTGTCTGTGTTGGATTTCAGCAGGTGATGATTTCTCTCTCCTCTTTTTTTTCCGCAGAAACAAGTTGTTGGCAGAGGGGAGAACAGGTTCAGCCCCGGTCCAGTGACAGCTGCAGCACCCGAGGGCAATAAACCATGACAGCCAGCACAGAACCTGAGGCCACACACACATCCTGAGCTGTATCCAAACCCTGGTAAAAATCAATGATGTGACCAAGAGTGCAAAAGTCATATTAATAAAATTCAGGAACCTATAAAATAATCAAATGACATGAGAATGGAGTACATTTAAAAGTAGGCTTTGGAATCTGCAGCAAATATTTAAGTTGGAGTTTGCAAGTTCCCTCATGGTGTATGCATTATGTTTTTGAATATTTTAATTTTTTTTTCTGTAATTAAGATTTTTTATTTTATAATTTACAACTGATTTAACTCAATGCAAGAATACACGTTTGTTTTTTTACAGACTGATTGGAGCTGTGAGGTGCAGCCATGTGTTGGACACACTGACAGGAAAAGATGCCACATAAGATTACAGCTGTTGCCTCTTGGGTGGCTCTGTAAAGGTGATAGAACCTATAAGGAAAAAAAAAAAAAAACACAAACACACACACGCGCGCGCATAGTGACACAGTCGGTGTGGGCAGTGGTACTTCAGGGAGTGATAAGACATAATTCAGAAAGTCCAGTTTTTGGCAGCTTATCAGATGCCGAAACACTGCATAGTGGCTTCATAACAGTATAAAACAGGATTTTGTAACTCTGACAAAGTCAACACAGCGGCAATTATGTTACCTTTCGACATAACAACAGTGAGCTCAACAGAAACAGAAATAGGACGTTCACGTTACCAAGAGGCCTGTGTTATTTCTCACAGAGCTATACTTGATTTGAATGTAGCCTTAGCCTGCAAAACATCCTACAAACGAACTGTCTACAATGCTCTAAACTCTGCACTTCAAGAAACTTTTGATTTTGGCCAACGGCAAAAGCTTCACTTCCAAAAAGACAAGCTACGTGATATTGCACAGTACGTAGGCAGCAATCTTTGAGTGTAATCTGAGTCAGTAGAATGTTTGAGCAAGTTTCGGTCAAAATTTAAACCCAAATAGAGATCTTGGCTGGTTTGGCACCCATGTTTCCATGGCAATGATGACCAACAGTAAAGAAAGAAAACCGCAGACCACATTCTAATACAGATACACACACACACACACACACTGATTATTGTACTTCTCAGTTCGGCCGTTCTCCCTCTCAGTTTTAGTGTTTGGTTGGCTAACGCTGACCGCTCTGACTCACACACACATTAAAAAAAGACTGAAGAGCTGGCCAGTAGTCAGTTCTACAGACAGACCACCAAGGCACACACACACACACCCACCCACACACACACAAAACTGCCAGACAGACTCCAAGGAATGACGTAGTGGGTCATTCAGAAACATTACGATTCATTTGCAAAACAACAGAGTGATCAGTTAAGCATATCAGAGCACTGCAGAGCACCTCTGCCAGCTGCTGCTGAACTCCAATGCGAATGAGTTAACGTATCCTCACAGCTTAGAGAGAGATAACTATTCACGCTTGACGTGAATGTACATTCATTACACACATAGATTCGTTGGCTCTTATCTTTACTTTCTTGCTGCGCTGCAAGTTCCCAGAAAACCTGACGGAACAGAAAGCGAGCCGCGTTGTCAGTGTTTCTCATGTGGAGCTTCAAGGAAGTAAAAGTTTCAGAGAAATTTGTGGTGATTTATGAACTGTGCTCCTTATTACAGCACATGTTTGGCTTTAGATAATGTTTAATCAGATCCAAATCCTCTCAAATCCATACTTGGCTCTCATTAAATCACGTGCAAGTAACTAAAGTTGTGATTGACTCAAAGATTCTTCAAAGATGATTTTTCACAAACTACTACAAATAATAAAAGTCCTGATTAGACAAGGTTAATGAGCAACGACAAATCCAATATTTGATTTGCAAAAACAGTTCAATTTCTCTAGAGAAGACTACACTGCTGAACTACAAAAACAAAGTTCACTTGATGCATCATACAGTGAATGGCTTGGAGAGAGCATTGTAGAGATTCACTGTAGCTGTTTACTCTATAGGAATTACTTATAATTAGCTACAACTGGTATAATCTACTCCTGGTGACTGGTCATTAACCAGCAGTCAGCACCACCTATAAATAAGAAGCCTGCTAACATTACCAGCATGTTTCCCTGTACATGTACCATAGTTTTGAGGACCAGTGTCATTGAAGGTACATGTAGAGTTTGGTCTGGCACACAGCATGTGTTCCTGTGGCGCATCCACATCAGAATTTCATCCACATGATTTCCCCTTTCTCTCATTGTTTCTGTCACTCTTCACTGCCCTCAAACTCAACTAAATCATGTCAGCACAAACATTTTAACCAAGAGCCTAGTTCACTTCAGACTCACTTAATGTTTTACTGTAAAGTGAAAGAGGAGTCTGTTTCTCTTTAAGATAATCAGAGTAGATAAAAATGGACAACACACAGGAGTTAGCTGTGTGTTTTTTTTTCTGAGCTGTGGGGCCCAGTGGTTGTAAGCTATCCTGCCACAGCGCCGTGGGGAATTCCTGGCTATCCAGTTGGTTAAATGATGGCAGGCAGGAAATGGAGCACGCTGGGTTGAAGAATGCACGGAGAAAGAGAGAGGGAGTTTTGAAAGATCTCGAACGAATTAGCCCCGCAATCACGGTTACATTACAGCGACAGCCTCTGAACTTAAAAACATCCAAATCAGCGAAAACTTTAAGATCACTAACCAGAAACAGGAATTTTGAGGGTCCGCTTCTTTGGATTCTTTGTAAGTGAAATTATATCCAGCATGTTATCCACAATGAGGAGAGGGGGAGTGTAATATTCCAGTAATCCAGGTTTAGATCCAAGTGTGTTTGTTTTGAATGAGCCAAAAGTTTTCCTTAGAAAGCAGAAGTAGGTGACTGTCAAGCCCTTTAGTTTGTCTTAACTGAGGGAGGAGTGTGTGTTCCCTCCCGCTCTACTCTGTTCTGTTCTGTCTGTCGGCTCCAGAGAGGTGTGTGTGTGTGTGTGTGTGTGAGTGTGTGTGTTGGTGTGCCTCTGTGTGTGTAGCCTGCTCATTTCCTGCCTGGATGTGCTTCTGGGCTCCAGGCGGACAGGCTGCTCAGGAACACATGGCCAGCCACTGTTCTGCCAGGGGTTCCGCATTCCACACACAAACACACACACACACACACACACACACACACACACACACGCGCGCACTACACCCCCCAGTAGCTCCCTCTTTGACCCTGTTCGAGCCCCCCACCCCCCGCTACCCCTGTGTACTCCAACATACAGACACATACATACACACCCTTCAGGCCTTTGCAGGCCACCAACCTTCCCCCACCCCACCACTCACCCTCTGTTATCAACTGACCCACACTGGAATGAACACACACAAATTAAGTGCTAGCTGCCCTGAGGTTATTGATAATTGGGAGCCAGTTGTGGCTTTGTGTTGTGGCTGTTGTTGGATAAACTGCCTTAACATCACACCAGCTACTTGTATCTGCCTGTGAAAAGCCAGTCTTCACTACAAACTGCCACTGCTACATTTACATAAATTAGCTGACACTTGTTTTTTTGTTATTTAGGGGAGAGGATCGGATGCTGCTCTTTGTGTTATCTGATAGTAAACTTACCATGTTGGTAAGTGTTACATGACATATCAAGATGTCACCCAGCACTTCAAGAAATAGCAGCAGACATTTTTTAAAATTAGTTTTCACTATTTATTTTTTATTATTTTTTTTTCCCACTATATTTCACAAACAAACCACCTTGATTAATCAAGAAAATGATTTTCAGATTTCAGATTAGACATGAATGAATAAAGTTGAGTTCGTGACAGTAAAATTCACAACTTTATACAATTACTTTTCATCCAGCAAATATCTAATCACAGGAAGTAATAAAATTTGATTTTATTATATACCAGCTGGCTCATACAAGGATTTAAACTGTGAAATTCTTTATCTTTTATGACCCAAAACATGTGGTTCTTTTCTTTTTTTTATACTCAGTAATGCTGAGGGGTTAACAGTCATTTCCATTGCAAAAAACACTAGAATGTGTTTAAAACAAGTGAAAAATGTACTGTATTCATATAGAAAAGTGATCCATGATTTTCCACGACTTTCACTTAGATCCCCAAGGAATTTATTGAATTTACTATTCCATTTTCCCAAAATTCCATGGCTGATAGTAACCCTGCTAATGTAATGTATGATCATGTGTGAGATCATACTTCAGCCATCATTCTCAACTCATCACCAACTCCCTTTAGCAGGTGAAGGTCCTCTTTAGACATGACCAAACAGAAGGTACCTGGCCCCTCCTTTACATATCTGGCATGTGTTGCTCCTGTTTCAGTCCAACTACAACAACAGAAAGAAGGTAAACATGGAGCTGAGGGGTGACCTCAAGCAAGTCAGTTTTCCTTTTTACAATCAATTCCTTTATTTAAACAGGTGCAACACTTCTGTTTAAGGTATTCATGGGCTTATTTTGGCATTCTGAGTGGTCTGAGGAGGGGGACCTGATATTTTCTTTCAATGTAGGTTCATCAGATCACATCATGTTCCAGATTTAGCTCTTCCCTCACAGACATTTACTGCTTGTCCTCGTCTTAACATTAGAGTGAACTAAATATTTATGAAGGAGAATATAATAATCATGTCATCGCTTCTGCGTGGCTCAACATGGGACTAAATTATACCGTGTGAAGTACAAGTGTGAGTGAGAGTATGTATTTTTCCATGTGCAGGTATACACACTTTTCCTTTACAGTATAAGCTTTTCATACCTGGATTACAGATGAATACACAGAAAAAACACACACACACCCATGCAAAAATAAACATACACACAGCATCTTACAAGGTAAGATGGGGCAGATTCACTTATAATGTCAAATAAAATCCCAACTCCTCTCACTATATTTGACACCTTCTTTTCTCACCTCGCCATGCTATGGTTCTCTCATTTTGTGCTTGTGTCTGAGAGTTTGTTTGTGTGTGTGTGTGTGTGTGTGTGTGTGTGTGTGTGTTGGTGGTGATTACGTACCAGCACCTTGCCAGGTACATGTGCTCCTTGACGAAGACTGATCCGGAGAGCAGGATGTACCAACAGGTAGCGATGGTGTCTGGGCTGGAACAAAGAAAGAGAACATACTGGTGTGAAATGCAGCCCAATGCTACAGTCTGTGCTTCATTAACACCTCACAATCTAATGCATTGGGCCGTGTGAACTTTCAACATTTCCTTTTTGTACTTTTCATTTCATTGTAGTGAAGCCGCTATCTCCCTGATTCTCTCAGATTTTTTTCCCACCATCTCTGCTGCAGCCTCATTTCAGAGCTAGCTTTACGACTTGGTGACAGTTTTTATATACATTAATTTATTTATCTAACATACATTTATGGCTGGAATGGCTACACAGAACAACAATTTTCCCAACATGCCTGCAAAGAGAACTGAGATGCCTGGAAGAAAATATGAAGTGCTTATCCGAGCTCTGGATCCCAAGTGCTGCATTTGAATTGGCATAAATGCATTCTTTGGATGTCTAGTCCTACAGAGCCATGATATAATGAGTCATCGCTGCAAGGTGGAGAGAATCCATTAAAGGCAGGCAGTCATGCTAAAAGGACTAGAATAAACAGTGATTCATTCAACGCAAGCTGCAACATGAAATTCTTTTAACTGAAAATAAACAAATTCAAAACATCAGCTTTGTGACTGTCCGTGCTATTTCATGTACACGTTATCTGTTAACCCCGACAGCAACTCTAATTGACTTCATAAGAAGCTGGGTGAATGAGTCATCAGCTAGCTGAGACGCAATCATACATGAAGAAGTCAGTCGGAGGAGAACAGACGGTAACTTTGCATGTCGTTATGAATACACAGACTGGAAACATGGACTGAAGAAATGAGGAGTGTTTGAAACACGGAGGTAAGAGCTGCACCATGGCAGGAAGAGCAAACCTCATGGAAAGACTGTAATGTATTTGCCTCTTTTTTCCTGACAAAGCAGAAGGTTATTTGCTTTCACATCTAACTGCACCCTAAAAAAAACCCCAAAGGTTATTTATCTACAAGGTGACCCAGTTGGACAGCTATGGACAACTACCAAGTAGGAATTTTAATTTAAGGAAATAAATAACTATAAATAAATTCTGTCATCACAAAAAGGGCTATACAGGCAGGTTATTTAAATGATGCTGCAGTTCAGAAAACTGGTGTCATCTCTCTTCCATGATTAATTACTTAAATACAGCCTGGCTCTGCAGGATCACCACAGGTCATGTAAAGAAAAATAAAACTTAAAACAGAGCCACACATTGTTCAATCTGATCATTAAATCAGTAAGGTGTATTCTCTCAATTGTTATTAGAAAATAAATCAATTAAATTATAATGCTGCAGACTCTCTTTCTCTCTCTCTTGGTATAGCATTTATTCACATTGTTCTTGTTTGATATATGAAACCATTTTTGAAAACTTAGGTTTAACCAAGTTTTCTAGCAGAGGGTAACACGATACAATAAACTCACAGAATCTCAGGTGGAAATCTGCTGTTGATTTGGAGGCAGAGAGAGTGAAAGTGGCCTGATGGGTCTTAGTTATTTGTCCTTTCTCTGGGTATTTCTGAGCCATTTCTAAATCTTATTTCCTAAATCAGATTTTATAAAGATGATACTCACACATATCCACACTGGGACTGAAAACTGAATGGAGGAAAAAAACGAGCATGACCATTTCCATAATTGGTTTGGGAGCTGTGACAGCAATATCAGATTTTCTGGTGCAACTTATCACTTTATGCATTTAAGTGTGATTGTATGATAAATGCTGTATTTCAGTAGTGCTGGTGTGTTGATTCAGCGTCTATGTAGTTCAAAAAACCTTCGTAAATACTCATAATGTTGGGAAAGTCTTGCCTGACAAATGCATGCTGCACAAGATGATACATTTTTTGTATATCAGGAACTGAACTGTTTGTGCTACACACAAGAAGCAATAATGGCCACTGTGGTTTAAAAAAAAAAACAAGGAAAAAGAGGATATTTGCAGAAGCTCATGTTTCATCATTCAGAAAACCAAAAAAGGATGTTATAGTGCTGGACACAGTTTTAAAAAGTGATCTTAGATGATCTTAGAAGTGCAGAGAAAAAAAAAAGCTGCAAATATGACCAACTATGGCCTAACAAGCAAAAGCAAACAAAACGTGAGATGGCTAATCTCGCTCATGTCTAGTATTAACAGAAACTCAATCAGCGGATCATTTATCAAGCAGCAATGTCAAACATTCACTTGTTCCAGTTTCTGAAAAATAAGAAGCTTTTTGCAATTTAATGTCTGTGAAAAGGCCATTCTGAGATTTTGTTCAAAATACCTAAAATATGTTGGAAAATAGCTGCTGAAAACATGTGAAAAGACTTTGAACGTCATATTATTGAAATGTGGAGTTAGAGGTTCAAACAGTTTTCCGTCCAGGATGTTTTGGGCGGTCCTAAAGGGTGGCTCGATGACACATTGAGGCCACCCTGAGCATACCTCTGCACCCCTAGCAGAGAGACAGAGATTAATTCATCTCAATCAGTGTTTCAAAGTTAGTCGTGTCATTTTCTGAACTCATCTGTCACTTCAAAATTGATGCTTGACTGCAGACGCCCCCACAGTCCTGGTGCTGATCATTTTTACCCGACGTTGACACCTAATTTTATAAACTTGTCAATATTTTTAACCATTCAAACACTTTATTCTTTGGTCTGACAAACTCAGAACATGCTCATTATTACTTTACATAGACTCTAAAGATACTTTTGGTGCTAGGAAATAACAAGGGGACATTTCGTAGCTTGTGAAATTAATTCCAAAATTAAACCGACACATTTCACAGAATTAAAAATGATCTATAGTTGCAGTGCAGTGTATTTTTTTTTAAACAGTCATTCATCTTTTTGGTGCTTTTAGCGTTCTTTACCACTGGACGCTGTGTAGTAAGTGCAGGCTCAACATAAACATGTTGGAAATAAGAAGAGAAAAGATTAGTTTCTTGTTGCATTGTTGGGGTTCAAGTGAGGCCATTATTAACTACTATTATGGTTTCATTGGAGAGAACCTGATTGCTTTCATCTGCTGTCTGCAGTGTGTGTGTGTGTGTGCGTGCGTGCGTGCAGCAGCTGACTAATTGGACATGGCAGGCTCTTTGTTCTGGGTTAAGGTACTTAAGACTAGCCCCTTGGTAGTGAGACAGGAGAGAGTATTGGAGAGGGAGATTTTGTGTGTGTATGTGTGTTTATTTGATGGCAGATTAAACCACCGAGTGTCTAATGTGATTCTAGCGAGCATGATAATACATCAGCAGCAAGTGAAGCCTCTCTCTGATCCTTTCATCTGTCTCTGTCCTCCCTCTGTTTCCCACTTCCTCCACATCTCAGCTGCCCTCCCTCTTCTACCTTACTTCAAATTCCTCATTCCTCTCCTCACTTCATTTCGTCTCTCCTCGCTCTCTGCGTTGCTATCCTTTCCTCCTTATTTCTCTTTAGCATATCCACCTCTTGTTTTCTCTCCTCCTCTGCAGTCCTCTCCTCTCCCCGTGTGTGTTCTCTTTTAATATACCTCCTTACATCTCTCATTTGCAGCCACTTCCTCCCTTCTCTTCTTACTACCTCCCTTCATCTTATCAACTACCCTCTCCTTCTTTCACCAGCCTCTCGTTCATCTCTCATTCCTCTTCTCTCCTCCTAATCCGTCTTCCTCTTGCCTAGTTTTCCTGCGTATGATGCTAAAATGACTTATTTTCACCATCTGACACATCCATCTTAGTATCCATTTATTCACACGCCCCGACAGACAGGCAGAAAGGAAGGCAGACGGGCTATCAGGGGATCTGTCGACAACACCGTCAGCTCTTGATCAGTGATCTCATCCAGGCAATGGTATCTTAAAAGTGGAGAGGGCCTCAGACAGAAAAAAGAAGAAAAAAAAATCGACTTCAAAAACGCTTTCAGCAGAAGCTCCAGCTTCAGGTTTTACTGGGTAGTTTAAAAAGGTATGTAAGAAAATAGTACCTATGTTTGCTCCTTGTAATATTTTCTCGTTCAGGCTTTAGTCTGTTTAAAATAATCTTAAAGGACAAATCTGGTGATATTCTACATCGTTCTGAATATGAACAAACCCCACCAAAAGAATAAAATGACTGCAAGAAAGGCTGTATTGAGACGGTTTTAAAAAAAGTGCTGACTTCATGGCAAGGCTCTGACTAGTCATGCAAAAAGTCATGCCTCCATTTGCAGATTAAGTCCCATGTGTCCTATAGCACTGAACATGCTTACAGTTGCTTCACTATAAGAGATGCACTGATGAAATCTATGTCTTGCTCACATGGAGTTTGAATGCACTTTTTGTAAGTCACCTATGCATCCCTGAGCAACTTTTTTTATTCTAGGCTGCTACAATGTGTGGATGTTACATTCTTAAAAATATCGTGAACCTTCAACTGGTGACAAAAATGTAAAAAAAAAAAAAAAAAAAAAAAAAAAATCAACTCATATTAGAATTAAAAAAGCTTTCCTCAGCAGATATTTGAATAAAAAGCGAGTGTACTGTATAAGTGCAGTAGAACGTAGTGAAGCAGAGCTCAGTGTGAGAAGCTGTACTTACTAAAACAAGATGTGGTTGGCCTCATGTCTCTCATATCTGGCCGAGGTGCACATCGACCTGAGACAGAAAGGCAAAAAGTGTTAACATTTTCTCTCCAAACAAACACCCCTAATACATTCTCAGCTCTCACAATCCATAACATGTGCATCTTTTTCCTCAGAAGACACCATGCCCTCCTATTTTAGACCCCATCATTACTAAAGTAATCCGCAATACTCAATTTCTGGCTGCAGCCTCAACTCGCATTTTCTCTTTTTTGCTCAGTCTTTGGTCGATTGAACCCAATTGCAAGAGAACAGGGGTTTGTAAACACAAGTCAAATGGACTCTAAAGTACTGCAGCTTGATAATTAGACAGAGCGTACAGAGATCTATAAGGTTCATTTTATCATTCTTTACCAAGCACCTGTCCTTAAACCCTCCACTGTGGAATCATTTCTTGTAAATGGTGTGAGATGATAATCTCGCGCCATTGTTTGTTAGGATGAGGGCTCAGACCTGCAATTTAACGCAAACATTCTTGTTCGAGTGTCATTGTTGTCACCTGCTGAACAGAGTCCGACATTCCAGACATACGGCAGAACAATTTAAACACGCTTGGTATGAACTGAACACCCTGTGAATGATAAAGCCGGGCTGGAAAACCAGCCTGGGCCAAAAGAAATTCTAAGCACTCTGAAACCTGTTTGGGCAGGGTGTGCCTCATTAATAAGTCATGCAGAAAGTAAGCCTAAAGGCTACTCTGATGTTAATTTGGTAAACTTACTGTGATGCACAAGTTTTCTACCATAAAGTTACAGATTTTAGATCAGTTTGATGCTACACAGATCATGTGTAATTAGGTGAATGCTGTCTCTGTCATTCCCACACTTGTAACTTCTGCTCCGAGTATGATCTTCTGCATAAAGTTGTTAACACTTAACATCACTAAGTCACACATAAACTATTTCACCGATTGTGGTGAAACTGGATCACATTTCATGGAGAAAATGTTTTCTGGTTTCCCTCCTGATTTTCCTGATGGGACAGTAAAGTACACTGCTGCCAACTGGACCTGCTGTTAGCTAATGTTAGCTCAGTTTGTTAGCCGGGCTTGCTGGGATTGTGAGCTCACAGCGCTGGCTGAGTGTTTTGGACCACCAAAGAGAGGAGGTTTTCAGGCCCCGGTTGCAGGAGAATGCTGACAGGCGGCAGGGATGGTGTCGTGCCACTTGTCTAGCAGGCAGTGTAACTGGCCTTTGCAACCTCTGTGGACATAATGTCAGAGGTAAAGAGAATTTTCATGGAGGAAGCAAAGAAGAAAAGAGGAGAGAGTGACTGAGGCATGAGGCTGCCAGACAAGAGTAAATCTGGGACTTATTGGCGAGAGCTTTATGAAATACAGGGCTGAAAGACAGACACCTCGTTGTTGGACTAGTAAGTAATATTAGCTCTCTTGTTGCACTTGCTTGATGTATGGCTCTTAGCAAAGCTGTCAACTCACTAGTTTTTGAGCATAAGTAATGTAATCATAACAAATGTACCTGTACAACTGTCCATATTTACGACAGTGGTATTGCACGCTGCAACTGGTTGCAGTAAATCACACAAATACCAATTTCTACCCAGTGTTGCGCTAACAGCGGAAAATCAAAACTCTCCGAGTAAGGCTGCATTCAGACAGAATCAGGAGATCGGGTGAGCCGGATAGTGACATTTCAGGCTGACCGTGGAGGGTTTGCCTGTTTGCGTGACGTCCGGCTGTGTTTGTCCAAAAATTGGATCTAGCTCAGCTTCCTGCACCGCCGCCGCAGGTGACTGCGTTTTTTTTTGACATCCCTGTGGCCTGCACCGCCACAGCCAAAAACAGACCGCCCCGCTCAAATGAATGGAAATCCTGTCTAAATGTGGCCTGACACTGAATTTTGCTTTTAGTGAAAGAAAAATGACTCACCTTAGCTGATGTTCCCTAAGGTGAGAGAGGACGTCCATGTGGTAAAGGTGGCAGTAGATGGTGTGCAGGTCCTGCCAGACAGAAAGACACTATTAGTGAACACGTCACCGTCGCCCCAATGAAGACATAAAAAACATACACACATGCCGCTAGGAGAAGCCATTTCAGAAACATTTACTGCCTTTGAAAACATAAACGCAAGAGAGTCTGTTGAGTATTTCAAAAGTGAAACATTTTAGCTTTAACAGATTAGCTCAGTGTTTAGAGTGTAGAATGTCTGTGCACCATGTAAATCACATCTAGTGCAACACTTCCACGGAGGCCTCTTGGACTATGCAAAAAGGCTGCCTATCAAATTGACACCCTCAAACCAGACAGGCAGGCACAGCACTTATGTACGCACATGACAGCAGCGAGACAAGCACAGATATATCCACCCATGGCCTTAAAATAGTGCTCTATCAGGGCCAGCTGTCAAAACATTAAGAGGCTGACAGAGTGTATGTGTGTATGAAGGGAACCGCTTCATATAAGCATCTGTAGGATCAAACAAACACAGTGGCGATGGGAGGCCACAGGGCGACTACTTTCAACAGGTGGACTGCACGGCTGACTGGATATGTACACACACATGCTCTTGTACACACACACACACACACACACACACACAGATACACACAGATACACACAGACCAAATCATTACAGAGATGAACATTTAACTTCACTTAAGCAGTCTGCACAATTTTCTCCTCCAGTTTAACTGATGCTACACAGTATACATGAAATATTGGACTTTTTTATTGTAATGCATAATAGCAATATTATTAAAACAGCAGGTTAACTGAGTAGTCAGACATTTGGTGAAATCAGCTTTCTTTACAAAAGTTAAATGGAGGATTGACACCACCTTCTTGTCTGTATTGTGAATATCAGGCTACCACCAGCAGAGGGCTAACCTAGCTCTGTCCAAAGTGAACAAAATCCTAACATGTTATACATTGTCTGTTCGATCTATTTGCCTTTACTTCACAGGACAGCCAAAGACAGCGAGAGGTGAGGACGCTCTGCAGAGAACAATAGGCCGGACTCAAAGCCAGGTCACTGCAGCTAGGACTTAACCTTTGTACATGGGACACACACCAGGTGCAGCTACCTATGCGCCCCGAGGACCAGCATCAATATTACCCATACAACTGAAATCAGCTGAAACAAGAAAAAAAATGCTTTTCCTTACAATCATCCCACTTTAGTGGGATTTATAAAGCCAAAGCACAGCTGCAGTTTAGCAAGAAGGCACAAAAAAAAAAAATTGGGACAGCTACGATGGCCTAATCTGAAACTAATAAATCAGAAAATCCCTGGAGCACAAATTCATATTTGCAGTGTGTGTTGCCTTTGTTGGAGCGCCATTTCCTCACTACAGGTTTTGTTTACATAGCACTTAAGCAGGTTGACTTTGAGAGCATGTGACTGGAAATCACATCCTTCAAAGACATAGTAAAATATACAGACAATTTATTAAGGAAGAAATGAGGAATTGCATGTTGACTCCATTTTGGTTATTGATTCATCTGCTGATTATTCTCTAGCTTAATCGATTGGTCTTTAAAATGTCAGAAAATAGTGAAAAATGTTGTTTTGTTCAGTCCACTTACTTTAACAATGAACTGATTAATAAAAGTTATTTTTCTCTATCAGATTAGCAAACATGTAATAAATTCAACAACTAAGTGAAACATAGGAACTATTGGGGGGTATTACAGCAGTATAATAGCAATACAAGAGAAACAAGATAGCAGAGAGAGAGAAAGGAGCATGTTTTTACTGTAATTGCTTGTGGATGTGTGTGTGTAGGTGTGTGTGGTGTGTGTGCTGGTAAACTGACTCAAGCAGTCGAGAGCCAGCGGAAGCAGAGATGAACACTTGGGACTGGGGAGCCTTTAATGCAATGGACCAGCACACCTCTGATGTGTTGTTGGAGGAAGGAAGGAAGGAAGGAAGGAAGGATGGAGAGAAAGAAGGAAGGAAGGAAGGAAGGAGGAGAGAGAAAAAAGGGAGTGACCTGAGACAGTGAGCAGTCAGATGAAGAGAAATACCAAGAGAGAAAGACAGAAACAAGAGAAGGAGAAGATAAGAGCTAAAGGTGAACACCAGTCTGCTAAGGTTTGTTCCATGCCTTTGTGCAACTTAAGCACTAAATAATCACCAATACTTTCATTTATTCACTCATGTATAGTGCCTAAATGAATATACAGGCTACCAGCAGATTGCAAGCATCTTACATTTGTCATGAACACAGGGAGATTCCTGGCTACAACACGGCTACAACACACAAAGGGTGTTTTAGGTTAAATAGATCCTGATAACTGTTAAGAGGAACCTACT
This sequence comes from Protonibea diacanthus, assembly GCA_028641955.1. Classification (NCBI taxonomy): domain Eukaryota; kingdom Metazoa; phylum Chordata; class Actinopteri; family Sciaenidae; genus Protonibea; species Protonibea diacanthus. The sequence goes on from CM053990.1 coordinate 17,458,322, forward strand.
TAGTTCCCCCTAAGACGAAAGCACAACAAGCTAACCGGCCACTCTGTCGCCGCCATTTAAATAAGAGATAAACGCTCAAGGACAGAGAGCTTGACCCGGCCAGCCGCTTCACAGCAAGAGTTGTAACCTCCATTTACTGATCCCGAAGGCAGAGACGGCGAGCGGAGGGCAGGCATGGGAAAAGCCCGGTTCACAGTGGAGTAGTGGAAGTGGAGCTGTATTGACTTTAAATCGCAGTTAACTGGGTTAGTGAACACAACAAACTGCTCCAGTAAGCATTCCTGTCATGTTGCTGAGCATGCATGTGTGTATGTGCACGTGTATGTACAGTAAGCGTGTGTATGTCGGAACACAGAGGCCTGAGGCGACTAGCTAGCGTGGGGGCTCAGATTAGGCGAGACGAGCCCCTCAGTTGCTGCCTCTCCCTGCTTGTTAGTGTGTTACATTAAATACTCGGCACGATTCAACTCACACAGATCTACACAAACTCTGTTTTGCTTCACTTGGATGTTTGTCCTTCTCTGTGCACAATAATTTATGTTTTTTTTTTTAACATTCATCTACTGCAGGGAGACGGTTTCTCTGTGCTCACCCTAAAGCTCAGTTCAAGACATGTATGTACAAGCAGAATTTTGTGTCATCACACCTAGTTTGGGAGTCAATGTAAGTGTGATGTAAGAAGTTGAAATATCCAGTGCAAATGCACCGAAAAAGGACTTTTTAGCGACATCTTGTCGCCCTGTGGTCAAATCTTTGAAACCAAAATGGTTTGCGTGCTCATAGATTCTGAATTTTAGATGCAGATTTGACTGGAGCAACTTTTGACTCATGCCTCGATGTTGATCTTGGCAACTAGGCATCATATTAAACAACAGCAGCGCCAAAGCATCATCTGATAACCTGCACAGCGGCAAACACACTTATGCTGCTGCACCACCCTTAAACAACACATAGTGTGTCTACTACTGCACGCATCCGTGAAGCCAACTGTCCCTGTCATGTATTGATCAGTGTAAAGCAGGTCATCAATAGGCCCAGACAGACAGAAAGCAGGATGTCCGAGGAGGGGATCTCTGCTTTGTTGTTTCAATCAGTGGGCTGCAGAAAGAGGACGGTAATGTGATCACCACGCGGCCCACGCCAATCTCTCTCTCTCCTTGTGCCCTCAGTACATGTATACGTTGCTTGGATTTGGAGCTGTGGGTGTGGTGGTTGCGGTCTGGTTTTTGGTGGCCTACACTCGGGGAAACGATCCCCAGATTTTTATGTAGCGGCGTCAATTCAAATTTCTATTATGCAGTGATGTCCCCCATTCCCAGCCCACATGGAAAACCTAACCGCGATGTAATAAAATTTGCACAAACACACAATGTTGTTTTTGTTGTTAAATACGCACAGGATTCAAGTTTAGACGCTTTTCTTCACACACCCACTGCATCACGTTTGCTAGGTTTGCTTTGTCTAAACAGCACACACATTAGTGGACGCGACATCCCCGACACTCCTGGTGTGATATACGTTTACACGTGCAACTACGAAAGCCAAGTCCTTCGCGTCATTAGCTCCGAGCCCACGCGCTGCGAATTGTTGTCTCGTTGTCCCCCCTCAAGACAGCACAGGTCAGCAGAGCGACCTCCTCCAGTGACTTCTGACCTTTGGCCTGTCCTCCCTGGAGGCTCATGTGGCTCAGCCTGATGACCCTATCTGTGATTAGGACGTCATAACCTCAGGAGAGACATTCATTAACCCATCACCGCCTGAGGCGTTTGATTTAGATCCGTCTCATACGGTCAAAATCAAACAACAGAAAAAGTTTGGATGAAATGCACTCAGTTTTTAAATGACACATGCCAGTTTTCAGAGGTTTTAATTGTAACTGAGGGTGCTGACATGCTTAAATGATGGCATGTTTCTCTGGATTAGAATCTAGTTCAAATTACTACAGATATTTAAATGTTACTGCCTATAGTTGTGTTATTTTACTGACAGTATAAAACCAAAGACCCCATGTTACATTTGTTGCAGCAGCCCTCACATTTACATGTTTTATTAGAAGTTGCACGTGGCCTCGCAGCACATGAAAGAAAACGCCCGTTTCTCTAAATGACTAAAACGTCCACTCCCTGAAGATGCAAGTCCTGCAAGTAGCTGCAGAAATATCGAAAAATCGAGTCTAATCTCGTCCTCAGAAGTGTGGCTGTCAAACTAAAAGTAAGACAAATGGAGCTGGATCGGTGATGCTTGCTGTGCTCATCCTTGTGTGTGTGTGTGCTGACGGACGGCGTGTGTGTGTGTGTGTGTGTGTGTGTGTGTGTGTGTGTGTGTGTGTGAGACTCAGGTAGACAGTGCTGCTGCTGCCACCTCCTGGCAGGAACATCGCTCTCATTATTGAAATGAGACTCGATCTGACACAAACCGTACATCTCCCTGCTGTCATATTTAAGCAGTCTGAACAGGATGAGTTACATTTAGCATGAAGACAGCAGCTATGCAGACAGCTCGAGCACCTTAAAAAAAAGGTTTCCTGACATTTTTGTTTACTGCAGGAGAAAGATGATGTGAAACCAGTTTGCAGACAGCAGTCTCACAGCTGTCATGTGACTCCTTGAATCTGATCTCAATTCGGTGATGCTATATTAATCAACATTTTACAGCAACAGTACATGTTTGTACACTTGTTTTTTGTTTTTTTTTTCCACGCCCCCCAACCCTGACAGGGTACTACTTTTGACATGCAGGCCCTGCTAAAGTATGCCTGTTACTCATACATAAACAAGCTGCGGCAGCACAGACGCAGCACTAGTCACACAAAAGCAAGTTGTTGCAGTACAGAGGTTGTTGTCCCACCCACGACATTTCTCCCTTTTTTCCATCAAGGGGAGGCCTATTAACGCTGAATTCATGATATGTTCAGGCACTCCTACATGAGTAAGAAAACAGCCTACTGTTGTGTCAGATTCCATTCTCTGGAGGCTCGGATTTTTAGCTTGTTGTAGTTTGAGAGTTATGTACCAGGTTATCTTTAATGTTCTTGACGGCACTAAAATCCTTTATGGACTTTAAAAAAAAAAAAAAAAAAGCACAGACGTCTAATTTGCCACCGCTTTCATTTGCAGATTTGAACTCATGAACATGTCGCAGAGTTCCACATCCTTTCACTGAACCGTTGTGACTTTCCGAGAGGAACCAGGTCTGTCTCCAGCTGAGTCTGCCTTTGTAGAGAGAGTTCAATCCCCCCCCCCCCCCATTCGGCCTACGCCCACCTCCACCAGAATGTACAGTATGTCAGTCGAGTCTGTCACTGACACAAAGAGGATATTGTGGACACACGATACAACAAGTCCATTGAAACCAGCAGAACAAACAGCTTGGCTAACATCCTGCCTGCATAACCAGCCTTTAACATTTACATTACATAGACTACCGACTCGCAGAGTCTCTGTGTCAATATGGCGCTGGGATATAGCAGAACAGGAGTAAAAGTCAGAGACTAAAATGCTTTAGTGTACAGTGTGGAGAACATTCTATCTTGTGATCTGTGTCTGAAAAAAAAAAAATAATAATAATAATAATAAAATAAATTTAAGTTTCACCCAACGTGAGGATTAAAAGTCGCTAAGAGAAATGCATCAGTAATCATAAGCTGCCTAAAGAGTCTCTGCAGGATACCAATGAAGTCACCACTATACCATAGCTGCAATACACGCTCTGTTTAAAAACAGATCATCTCCACTCTATAAACTGCAGTGTGGTAAGCCACCGTGTTACACGTCTGCAGAGAGATGGAGATGCTCTGTTTCATTTTCAGTCACGGACACGGGGACTGCAGCGCGGAGAACAGAAGCGTCAGATTGTCAGGGGCTGTATGAGATTGTAATTCAACATGAGTGCCCTTGTACTGTACCATAAACCCAAGCGAGCTGGCGACTTGATGGAATTAGATGGAGAGTGGGCTTAAGTAGATATCTAAGCTTGTCATTTAAAGGGAAGTCATGACAAGCAGTTGGAGGGCCTGTAGTCCGCCAATACCACGATGACACCGACATCAATAACAAATTAGGCTTGCGTGCTTCATGTCCCACCACCTACAGGTGTTAGCTGCTACGGTAAACCTTCCTACTGAACACCACCAGGTTTTCCCCAACGATGAGATGATTTGGTTAGATTTTGGAGCACTTTATTTTGTTGAAATTGCAATTTTAATGTTTCAAATTGTGAAACTTATATAAATGTATCAATAGGGAAACCTCTGTTGCTGCTGTAATGCCTCTCCTTTGTAAGCTATTTATGAAAAAACATGTTGGAATCAAATAAAAAGAAAATATGCATCACCGTACAAGACATTTAAAGGATCAAGTGAAAGCTTAACATCTGGCCTGATGTAAAGCCTTAATGCTTTAAACCGACAAGGGGCATTGAGGTCAGCTATGATATCCCCTGGTATGATAACATCTGACAGGATTATTATCCACAGAAGAAGCTCCCTGACAATCCCCTGCTCCGCTGTGCAGCATGGCCTTATCACTGTCAGTATCAGTGTGAGGTACCACTGGCAGCACTTAAATCTTAAATCTCCCTCTTTTGGCTCACGGCTCAGCTTCTTTTCCACTCAACAATCATTTTCAGGAATAAACCCAGGTCGAAGAGAGGGCCTTGAAACGGCCTGCACAAAAAGCTTTCCTCAAACTGTGACCCTGCAGAATTAAAGCACATGCATCCGATCGTTCGGCCAATCGTTCACTGACCAACGTGTGCTAGGCAGAAAGGGCTGAAAACAAACACAGCTCGGCTCCTGGATCCTGAGAGTTTCCGCACTGAAAGCGAAGGTTCATAAAAAGCCCAGTGACGACAGTCGTGGTGCTGGTGGTGGAGTGGGTTATGGAAACAGCGAGAAGGAGGGAAGAAGGGAGAGAGACGGGGGGGGCGTCAGTCATGACTAGAAAAGAGCTCTCAACTTGACTGAACTGGAGGACTACATTTACAGTATATGTTTGTGAGGTCACCAGCAAAACATGTCGAGCTGAGGAAAATAATAACCCTCGACACGGCTAAACAGAAAATGAATAGTCCAAATTGATGTGAATAGAGGGTATGAACACTTGATGAATCACTACTTCCCTCCTGGGAAGGATGCCAACGGTGCAGAATGGCAAATTTCTACCAACCCCCCCCCCACACTCCAAAAAAAAAAAAAAAAAAGAAAAAGTTCAGACTGTCACTTTGCATGTGCTGTACTATAATTTCTGACTTTGTAATGGGAAGGTCTGCTCCTCCTTTTACTCCTACTAGAAAAAGAGGGTGAAGAGCAAGTCTGGCCCAGAAAGCACCACACCAGCTGCCCTCTCTCCACCAGCCAAACCAAACAGCCACACACATACGCACGAAAACACTGCCACACACAGAAATGGAAAATCTGACCCTTTATGTAATCTTAGCTGCAGTTTTATGCTGAAATTAATGAAGTAGGCATAGGAAGGTTTTTTTTTTTTTTTCGTCTGCAATGAACTTAAAGAAGGTGCACAGTTACATTTTAAAGTCTGTGTAAAGGCAGTTCTGAGATTTCTTTCAAAATACATTAAATGCGTTGATGAATAGTCGCTGAAAACTTGTGAAAAGACTTTGAATGTTTTCCGCCAGCATTGGGTCCAGATCTTTTTTGGGCGGTCCTAAAGGGTGGCTCGATGACACACTAAGGTGACCCTGAGAATACCCCTGCACCCCCAGCAGAGAGAGAGAGATTATAATTAATCTCGCTCAGAGTGTTTCAAAGTTGACACATCTGACACGTTTCAGTCATTTACAAATCACTGCTTGACTGAACACATATTTATTCTTTTTTTTTAACATAGAGTTTAATTCTACTCTGTTGTTTTTTCACTGCATGATCATCTTCGACATCTACACTGGCCAAAACGGTAGAAATCATTGTTCTCAGTGCGTCTCATTCAACAATGTTGTTGTTTTGGCTAAAGGTTGGCTACATTGCAAAAGTGAAAAAAAAAATGAATGTGACTACTTGAAAAGTGATGCAGCCCATCATCAATATCAGCTTCACTGCTCACCTTTGACATACAGTGAAATTAGATTATTGAATATAATAAAAGCTACAAGTCATGCTTTGATTTGTTTCATCTGTACTAATTATACCCTACGTCTTGTCCAAACTTGCTGTCAGGTTTCACAAATTTCAAAACACATCTTAACGCCCTTAAAAATGATTTCAGAAGTGTTCTGCACTCCCTCCTGCTCCCTCTCATTACCAACTCATTTAGCATCCATCTATCATTCCCTTTGCTTGACAAGAGTACATTCTGCACCTCTGTTAAATGCGTTCATTTACCCAGCTGTAAACATTATTCCATAGTTAATCTTGATTATTCCGCTTCACGTTTTCAAGAGTTCAACACTCGCTACTGAGCTTTTCATCACCTGCGGTTTTAAACTCATTTGTCTTTCATGCGTCGGCCTCTCTAACCTCTCTCCCGTTGCCCCTCACCACCTCTGCAGGCCTGAGCAGTGAAGGACACAGCAGCCAGAGAAGTTTATGTCTGTTCAAAGCAGCAGATGTTACAGACTGAACATGCAGTACTGAGCTGAACTTAGTTACTCAAGGTTCATGCCTAACAGAGCTCAAGTCTGAGGGTGGGCTGCTAAGTTTAGGCAGGCACACGAGCAGAAATGTGCGAACAAAAAAAACAAAAAAAAACATAAAATAAAAATGAAGAAGCGTGTAAATGAATACAGCAGTTCTGGTTCCTCAGCAAGAGTCAAATTAAAGTAGCTGATGCATGCACCCACTTGGCCTGCGCATAGCTGTCGTCTACGTGGCCTTGTAGCCACAGGCGGGCTTGTCAGATAGCCAAGATATGGAACAGATAGCTGATCTCTTTCACCAATCTGTTCAGACAGGCAGCTCTGCTCTGCTTCTCACAGTCACTGCAGCGCCATAAATCCAAAACAGGGAGTTTGCATACTACATAGTACTGCAAAGACAAAAAAAAGCACCAAGTCAGTCTTACAGCTGGGCTTGCTAGGTTTAGCTAGCCTTTTGGGACTCGAAGAATTATTAATTCTGTTTTTGTTTGGTTTGGTTTCATGCGAGCCTCAGATGTTTCTGCAGCCCCCAGGGTCATGTAGGAAAAGGTAAACCTGGAATGCACGGTTTCTCTGGTGAGAGCGGTACAAACATCAGCGAAATTTAACCACCGCTAAACACTAGAGAAAGAGAACTCATATGCATGCTTCATTTTTCTTGGTTAGATGAAAAACAGAAATCACTTTTTTAAGGTTTCCTGTTAGGCCTAAAAGCCACCATTTATGTTGTGGGGGGGGCGGCTGATGAGGGATTTAGTGCAGATTGTAAGCAGTTAAGCCTTAAAACTATACTCAGCGCAGATGCTAAAATGTTTCCATAGATGCAGGAACAGTGGCTCTGCTCATATAAATAGAACAGAATATAAAAACAAGCATAAACACAGCCTCATCCACGTCCGTAGGCGTTGATAGATGACACTTAAACTCGTCGCCCACCTACAGACAATAAAATAAGCCTGTGCACGAACACATAGGCATGTGCTACCAGTCACATGTAAGTTTGAATATGTTTGCATGGGAAATACTATGGTCTGTCAAACTGCAGCACAACACTGGAAGACAGCACATCACGTTATCGTTTAAGCCAAACCTCCAGCAAACTCACACGGATAAACCAAACACACACAAATCCCTGCCGGTGAATGGCCTCTTATCGGTGTAGATATAACCCAGTGTAATTTATAGTTAACAGTGGACTTACTGTGCAGGAGGCTATTTGACTGAGCTCACCAAGTGCAGATTAGGCCACAGAGGCTGGCGAATGAAACATTTCTCTCACTCACTCAACTCTGGGCACTTGAGATGTTCACAGCCGCTCGACAAATATAGTTTCTGCCTTGAAAACCAGACAAATGAGAAAAAAAAAGGCTAATGGAGTCCAGACCACCCCCGTGAAAAACAAATCTAACCCCGGTGCATCAAGCCTTGGTGCGAGCAGCATCAAGACAAGACAGAAAAAAATTCAAAACCAGAAGCATTTGAAGCAAACAGAATCAAACACACGCTAACATTTACACAGAAGACCAACTGGAGGGACTGATGATACTTGCTCTTATAGCTTCACTCTAAAATGACAGGTAAGAAAAATGTTCTACAAGATTACAAAATAAAAGTGTGTGTTCCAAGTAGATACACAATTCTCACTGGGAAGTGGGATGAGAAACAGTATGGCCAGTGTAGCGCCGGATTAGTCTTTGGTTTTGTTTTTGAAAAAGAAATCACAAAAACATAGCCTCTGTTTTCCCGTTAATTACCTAGACTACGATGTTCAGCGCACCGCTAAAAGAAACCACGGTGGAAAGCCGGCTCAAAGCTATCGTCAAAAATGAACACCTGTGTGGACACTCGCAGAGAGAAAAGCAGAGAAAATGATTCAAGAGAAGAAAGGAGTGTTCAGCATACAATTCAACAGAAAAACCACAAGCCATCAATTGAATAGTTGCTCCACCTAAATCAAACTTAAACTCTAAACAAACAAACAACAAAAAGGTCAGCAGACTAAGCCTGAAATAAGTTGGACAACTGAAAAGAATTGAACTGCTGAAATAAGAAATAACCTACACACAGCTTTTGTATAGCAACTAACGTTTAAGCGGAGCTACTTGTTATTTTTAAATTCAAAGTCAAATCTCCTAAACAGGATAATCTGATGATCTGCTAGGTTGTGAGATAATTTAGTGGAACCGATGTTTACTCTGTAAACAAGTAAAATTCAATAACCCTGGTTTAATGAGTCTTAACTCTAAGCATGTGATCTAGCAATGTCGGCATAACAATGTATGGTTCTATGAGAATACATACCTGAAGGCAAATGCATATAAGAATTTGCCACAGGACAAACACTTAAGTACTAAATCACATTACCACATATATCAGATGCCGCCATGCACAGTCATCTTCATTTTTTTCTGTTGACGGTAGATACGGTAAGTGATCACTGACATCACTAAAACCTAACCTCACTTTAACCGTCTCAAAGGATATGTGTGTGGAAGTTGTTTCCATATGGAGAGATCAATCTGTCTCCATCTGTTCCCCTGACATGTCTACTTAACTGCTCTGTCTGCTCACAGTTGCTGAGTCAATGGACCTCCTCTCATGAAGCACTCATCCTCCTCCTATACACACACTGTGAATCAGCCCATTGACGCTGATCTGACCCTTATCAGTGAATTGGACTGGGCGGGTACCCGGACCTCCAGATGGGAGCAGACACAGCCACTTCCCAGGTTATGACCTCTGCTCTGGTCGTCATGGCATCGGGGGGGGGGGACACTTTGAGTTGGAGTGCTTAAAAATGACAACAGGGGGTATGTTTTAGCTCAGCTGGTAGAGCAGCCGCCCCATGTACAAAGGCTCAGTCCTTGCCACGGCAGCCCAGGGTTCAAATCCAACCTGTGGCTCTTTCCCGCATGTCATTCCCCGTCTCTGTCTCCCCACATTCCTGTCACTCTTCCGCTGTCTCTATCAAATAAAACTCAAAAAAGCCAAAAAAAAAAACAAAAAAACAAAAAGCCAACAGAAGGGTGGAAATTGGCCCAGATTTTAAATTAGATGGAACGTATCATAAATATCATAATAAAATTGAAAATTGATAAGAAATATGAATCCATACACATTAAAATGGTTAGGTCAGCAGTTTCGTGCTACAATTAAGTTGAAAAAGAGGAAATACATTTAGAGCCATGTTTGGGCAAAGCCAATTAAAGGAGAGACATTGCATAGTTTTTAGAAGTTAGTAGATTTGCACACAAATTACATGTTTGAATGAATTAATGTCAGGGCCGGGTATACTTTGAAAAGTTGAGTGTTGCAGTAAAGTGATGAGATGTTTTTTTTTTTTGTTTTTTTTTCCTGGCACACTGTAGATGCACATTTGCACAAACAGGGCTTGGCTATAGTCCCAACTGTGCAACTGTCTGATAAGACCAGAACGAGCGCCTATGACTTGATCTGATAGAAATGTGTGATAAATTTTGACTGTGTCAAAGGGTGTGTACAGCATACAGTAGTTAAACATCAGCTGAGCGAGTTATATTACTTTAAAACAAACATGCTTTAAAACATGCTACATATAAAACAACATATAAACGATACTTTATTCAAAGTTCATCTAATGCTAATGCTAAATCAAGCTAATCCAACTGGTACAGTTCATTTTTGCTGCTTAACTGACCCAGTCTTTTGTCAGGTCTGTAATCAAGAGCATGACAGACATCATGGACTCTCCAAACGCCCTTGGAATATGACTGCAAACCAAGTTTGTCATTATAACTGTTATCTAAGGCTAATATGTTGCTATACAAAAGTCGTTAAGTAACTGCTAATTTATGAATGGGGTGTTCTATATTATTTATTTATACTTTTCTCTATTGTGGACTTCCATCAAGAATAACAGACTAATTGGAATATATAATAATTGTTAGTTGCACCGCTAGTAACCATGTGCATAAACAATTAGTGAAAAATGAATTTTTGGTATTTTTTTCTATTTTTTTTTAATATATTTTTTTCTTTTTTTTTTTTAAAAAAAGGCAAAACATTTTATCCGATATCAGAATAGTTGCCGATAAATATAACTCTTATATGTACCAAACTGATTACTATGTTACGTCCTACTGGGACTTGAGCCTTATTTGTAGCTTTGTTCGAACTCTTATAATCACTATCACTGAACTGTTATGCAATTTTTTCACAGTTGCTTACAGTAAAGGAAGTGCACCTGCACAAACAGCAATGCTCAGAAAGGTATGTATGTTCAAGGCTAAGTTATCTAATCTGGCCATAGCTACAAAAACATAAGCGGAAAGATAAATGTAAGATCACTTAATGTTAACAGTAGAGTAGCTTTAGTGACGTCATGTATGTCCCAGCCACAGGTTTTACATTAAATACAGCTCTATCTTAACTTCTGACCACATCGCGCAAGTCTCTCTCCCTATAACAGTCACATAAAAACCCACACACACTCTCTATAACATAGAGCATTCAAGAGTCACTAAGAGATGTCTCAATCTGAATCATAAATAAATATAAATAATAAATAAAGAAACAGTATTATTTCTAATAATATGCATGTGGGCACGCAGGTGTGAAGTTTGTGAGGCTTTTTCAGCCTTTTCTCAGGGTAGGCAGCTTTCTTTGCTCTCTCTTTCCTCTGTCATAAATGGCCCAACATGTTTGGATTCGACATTCATTGTTTGATGCGTTTGTGCTGCCGAAGTGCGCAGGAAGTTCAGGGAATCCAGCTGTCACATTCCCAGCATTCCAGAGGTGAGCGCTCGGCATTCTTTTCAAACTTGTCAGCAAAGGAGTTGACCGAACAAGCCAACAAGTGATCAAGTGTTGGACTGAGTGAGCATGCAAATGACTGAGATCGTTTTCTGGAAGCCAGTGACTGAAAAGAAACATTTGAGCAAACGTGTACACAAGTAACAAACTCAGAATTTCGGACCAAAAACGGCTACACGTGAAAATGTGAGTGAGAGAAAAGTAATTGAGCGAGCAAAGGAGTGAATGAACAACCGATAAGTAGGCAAAGAAGTGATTCACGAATTGAGTAAGTCAGCAATTGAGTAAAAAGGATGACTTGTCATACATGGGATTGAGTAAGAGTCCAAATCCAAATCACTGCACTCGCACTGCTGTCTTGTGTTGCTTGCACAAACTACAGATGTTATTATGTTTGCATGTTATCATCCCCAACTTGTACTACTATAAAAAATGAGTAAATCAAACCACTTATGCCTCAGGGAACTACATGCATGCACAGAAACTATGCTCAGGTACTCCCACTTGGGTTAACCATATGTTGCCCAATCACACTGCTAGCCTCCAGGTGCATACTGCTACACTGTGTGTGGTTTCACTGGAAGATCAGTTACTGCACAAACTTGCAAGAGACTGTATATTCCTATAACATTCACAGAGGTAATTCTGATACTTTGAGTGCACACCAAGACTGAACAATAACAACAAGAAAGATTTTCGCATGTGTCATTTCCAGCCCGGCTTCATTCTTGTAAAACGTCTCAGACGCCGTTCTCTCAGACAGGAATGTTGTCAGTACAAGCACAAGACAAGTGTCTTACGTTCATTTCAGAAAAGCTTGTTGTGATTCCTTATCCTTCATCTGCAGGTCCAAAGTTAGCTCCATCTACAACAGATCAGTTATCTTGGATCGTGAATATTAAAATAACAGGTTAGGTAAGCTGCTGCACTCAGTGTAAATGAGGCATGAGTTGAAATGGAAAGGATAATCCTTAAAAAAGACAAAGTATGATAAAGAGGAACTGTATAACAAGAAGGTATAGCTGCCTCATAGCATAAGTATGCTTAAATAATATTCAGAGCAGTAACTGTTCTGCTTCTACTTTTGAATTTTCCCATTTAACAGAATTTAGACTTTTAGCAAAACTATAGCAAACAAAGTCTCAAAAGAGACCACGCAAGGAAGTGACAAAACAGCCACAAGACCAGGTCAAATTCTGAACTACAAATGTTCTTATTAATGTGGCAAAAATCTTACCCGAAGTAAGAAGTAGAAAAACATTCAAACATTTGCATCCTGCTTTTGTTTAGGAAGAGGAGAAGTATTGGGGCAGGGAACTAAATAGGAAGCAGAGGTCAGACGGTAGTCAACAGGCTGTGGTTTCTGTTTCTCAGTGTTTCCACAGTGGGATCTGCCAAACAAGCGGCCTCCCACAACACAGCTTCTTTCAGTGTTCCAGACTCAATCACACTCAATGGGAGCAGCTGGCAGACGGTCAATTTCAAATGGATGTGATGAGGCGGTTGATACAGACTTTCAAAATCTCAGCTACAGCTGGGCAGGAAGCTAGATATTTTTTTGTAATCCACTAGTGACTGATGGATTCATAAACTCAGGATACACTTTCTGTGTTTGATGGAGCAGATATATAAGTTTTGGAATGGAAACAAACTCCAGAACATTGACTGGACCCTGCCAAAATGGGCAGAGACTGGGAAGAAACAAGCGCCGATTACTGGCATCCATTATCCACTTTACTAAACATCTTGCTTTACTTCAACGCCAGAACTTTTTTCACTTTAGTTATCTCACAATTTCAGTATAATGTAATGGGAAAATATGAATCCTAGCCCCTGAAAACTTGCTAGCAAATTAAGAACTCATACTCAGAAACAAGCTAATCATTGTTACTTGCTAAAAAAAAAAAAAAAATGGATTCAGATAATAGTAAATAAGAAGTAGAACAAGGGACAGTTGGGGTTATCTTCTGCCGAGCAGCGGAGCTTCACCTCATAAAGCTGTAGGACGGCTATAGAAACAAGCATTCTGGGTCCCCACAGAGGAATAATAGTGTTTGGCCCTTTCAAAGGTTGATGCTATGGATCAAGGTCAGAAATAGGGCATGGCTGCTAATAATGTTCAGCTACATACAAGAATAACAGTAACTGAGCTGGAATCCCTTGGTGAGACTACATTTCTTCAATCCCAGGCTGAAAATGTTAAAGAATATATACAAACTCCTGAAGGATGTGTAGCAGGTGTGCCTCTTTGTATAACCTTCTACCTGTGCACTCTGCCAAGAACTACAAAGTAGCTTCCAAAAAATCCAAGAAAAACACGTGAAAGGCAGAACTCCCAAAAAACTTTGGAGAACAACAAAATTCAAACCATTGAAATTCATTTTTTTGTCACATTGTTCAAGTCAGGAGTTGTGGCTACGTCCGGATAAGGCTCTATCGAAGTCCTACGGCAGTGCAAAGCAAAGCGTTACATAATCAGTTGTATCTTTTTTTAATTAGACGTGTAACGAGTCCATTTAACAAGATTCAAAACGGCATGAAAAGGGTTGGCGAGCCTATTGTCTGGATTACAAGACCAGTCATTTCCTCTTACAAAAACACAGAACGGGCTATAAAACACATCTGTCAGTGGTAGCTGGGGCCTAAGAGATGAGCGTGAGGATGAACAGATAAACAGTGGGTTCTCTTGTCTGTTAGCTGTTTGTAAAGGACAAATATCTCTGCACACAATTTACTGATTGAAAGAGAAATGGAGAAAGATCTGAAATGGATACGGGCTATATCAGCTCTTAATCACATTTTATTGTATCAGTGTGTACCGCTGCTCTCCACAACTCAAACAACTCACAGCCCAGCCACACATTTGGTGGAAATGACGCACGATAGCCATGCAGGCAAACACACAGAGGCATTTTTAATCTTTCAGTCTTCAAAGCTCTGACTCATCTTAACCGACTGTATAACTCACTGTCAATAGCTCAGACCTCTGGAGAGAATTTGTGTGCTAACCTTGCCCCTGTTCTTGACATTTTTTTCTCTCCATGGGCGAAACAAAGAAGCAGGTACAAGTTTAAAATAAGAAAGCACATCACTTATTTTTCCAGGATGTGTTCCCTCGTGTGTCAGTGCTGCTTGGCTACTGCAAGGAATGCTGCTGCTGTTGACTACAGCCCCCGTCTCTGAGGGATTTACAGGGAACCATGTTTGAAACCTACATACTGCTCCTGCCTCCCCACATAGCAATGTTTTATTGCTGTAGCAACAAACAAAAAAAAGTATTTAAAATCCTGAAGGTCAAAAATGCAAAAAGAAGAAGAAGCACACCAAAACAGCTTCTTGCATCATTGTAACCTGCAGTTAGGTGGCCTGTGCAGATAGCAGAGCCTGGAACAGGTTTGTTTTGTCATTTAGACCTAAATAGTGGCTGAGTGAAACTGACCTCAAGCATTATCTGGGATAAGCTGCACGTCGAGAAGAGTTCAGTGCTTTAACGGGCGGGCAGGTCCATTTACTGAATAGATGGGACAAAGAGGCATTAACTATAAAAGAATGTTCCATCATTTGTTTCAGTTAAGCCATTGTGAGAGTGAGGCCTCCACTGGCCAGAAGGCAACACAAACACAGGTTTTAGATTTGAAAGCGGTGAGTGAGTTGTATGATCTGAGAGTTTCGCAAGCTGCTCTGTGATATACATTTCTCTGAAATGTCTCCACTTTTATTGTTCTTTTCTATTTATTGCCCAATCCAATGAATAACAAATCCAATGCGACGATGGATAATCTTGTGAGCAAAGTTTATAAAGTCTACAATAAAAGTGTTTTTGGTGATTTCAGGTTATATTGGGTAGCTAGCAATCTTTATCTGTGGATTCACCTTTTTCAATACTACTAAGTTTCCGTGTTATGTGGTGGAGAGAAACTCAACACCCTTCTCTATCTCTCTCTCTCTTAAGGCAGCGCAGTTTACACAAAGCACAACACCAGTGTAACACTATTCTGATAACACACAACGTATGGCTGATAAAACATAGAGTTGTCCATGGTTACAGGTCAATATTTCTTCGCCATGAATGAAGAATTTGCAGGCTTCTCTCGGTTCTTTCAAGCCACATTTCTCGGGTGGGGTAGTGATATGAGGCTTTATAAAATACAAGTCTCAGTAGGTTTTCCTGCAGAGCAGCACAGCTAATCTACAGGAAGGACTCCACAGGGTCAACGTTCAGGGGGATTTTTGTCATCTTGAATGCACTAGTGCTCTGCAGATGGTTCGTATCTAACTTACCTCTATTTTTAAAATGTACTCACAGCTGCCAGTTTCATATATAAAACCCCAACGTTTAAACTATTAAAGTAAAAACTATTCTGCAAGTACCAGAAGATGTAGTACATTAAGCAAATATAACATTTGCTGTGAAAACATTTTACTATGATGTTCAGAGCTGAAAGATCAAAAATCAAAACGTTGATAATAGATTCATTGTTAAAGGGATAATTTGAGAAAAAAAATCTTTTGGGTTTGGATTGTAGATTAGACAAAACAAGTTATTTTAAGACTTTATTTGCTGTGTTCTTTTTTTAAAAACACACATTCCAGACTAGTTTTGCAAGGTGATAAAACTGCTTTAATAAGAGTACTGTGGCAACAGGTTGTTGTATGGGGACAGAGATCAAAATAGTAAAAGGCCCAGGCTGAAGGATTCCATTCATCACACCCTTTTGAAACAATTAGACTGAGAATGAATCAGCAACACTTTTAATAGTCAATCATTCATCATTATATACATTTAACAATCATGTAGTCACGGTGCTCATGGAAAACCACTCTGAAGAGCGCACCTACCAGGCTCGACACGTGAAGGGAGTGCAACATCTAGTTTGTGTCACACTGAATTCAAAATAGGTGTATTTAAATTAGGGAGTGCTTAATGTTAACCGCTCACCATTCATTGCCAACCGGTGAGATCATTTCAACCGATCGCATGTCGGGTCCATTGGTTCATTTTGCATACACACATTTTAATAATCGAGTAGTCTGAGACAAAAGATGAGGCATGCTCAACAAAATATTTAATGCTACTCTTCAGTTCAGTACTAGCACTATGCTGTACCACATAAAGTACAAGCACCCATGCTTTGTTTGAGGATAGCTTGGAGGCAAGGATCAAGTCGCTGCTAACCGGGGGAAGAAGGTTTGATGCGTGCCAGTCCAATATTTTGCCAATTAAGTTCGTTAACTTCTGTGTCACTTTGTCAGTGCTGAGTGGGAATCCTGGGTATACAACCATTATTCTCTTTGTCAACAACAGAACAGTCTCCTTTGGAAGGTTAGTTACCAATTAAAAAACAGCCTTGAAAATCTGAAAGGTCTGACTGGCACAATAATGTTTCCATGAAGGATAGTTTCAAACAATGGTATGGCATCTCATTAAACTTCCTTATTTGACGCATTTAGCTGCCCTTGTAGATGTGCCGTCGATCAACACATGTTCCAAATGTCAAGGTAACGCTGTCATTGGCTGACTGAAACTATACAAGGTGAAACCACCTGTAGCCTCGATCTGCATTCCCCACAACCAACAGGTCAGATGGACGATATCTGCCTGTTCACGTCTGCCGTCATGCCACGGGAATGTGAGCCACACACACACACACACACACACACACACACACACACACACACACACACACACACACACACACACACACACACACACGGTAGTGCACTCACATGCTACACTGTTGCAGAAGCTGTGCAGGCAAACATGCGCAGGCACGCCGAGAACCCTGGGCTGCTGTGCTGTGAGCTTGGCGGTACCCACAGGAAAAGCTGACGTGTTTACATTCAAACAATAGCCAGCAGAACAAAGTCGGGCTGTTGGTGTGGGCCAATGAATGAGGGACTTCAAAAACAGGCTTTTAAAACAAGCCATTACACACTGGACATTAGTATGCTTCTATTGCACCGACGAGTCGTAATGAAATAGGTAAACAGAGTTAATTACAGCATCATTAAGGTAGAAACACAACTCTGGCTAAACTAGACTTGCCTGCTAACAAGGATTACACAATCTTAAGACCTTAACAGACCTTAAGATGGGAGGACTATATAAAAGCAGCTCTTATCATGTGGTTGTTTAAATAAATTAAATTATTGTTTGAGCTAGAAAATGCTAGTATGCTAATAAGAACAAATGCACATCTTTTTTTCATGGTTCATGTGCTTCTAACATGAGTAAATACGCTACATAGTTCCATTTTTTTCCCACTTTTGGCTGTTTTCTGATCGGTGTTTGCACGGGTGACACAATTTAAATGGCTGCTTGCGGGCGCCCATCAAAACAGCACGGGCGCCGCGGGTGGCTCCGGGTGGCAGCATACCCGTGAACGCGGTCACAAATCGCGGCCCGGTTTTGCGGTTGGTCTTATTGTACAAAAACAAAGCGGAAATTTGTTGTTTCTACTTGACGATTTTTAACTGAGCCTTTAATCCAGAAAGCCGCCTCTTCTGAAACATTGAGAGTTTTGTCATAATCCATGAGTCAAGAGTTACCAGTTCAATAAAAACAAATTAGTGCCGCTAAGCTGAATCAGTAGGCTTCGCTGTAATACACTATCTCTTTGGTATCCCATATACCGTTGGCCTGTTCTGCCAAGCAGTGCATTAGAAATCATCTTAAAAGACCTTGGCTCTACTGCAAATGCATGTAATGTGGCTATTGAACAGGAGAGGTGGGTCACCCTTTAACAGCCTTCAATGTTTCAATTCACACACAAAAACGTCCTGATTTCTTAATACGCCGCGTGATAAGTTATGACTTTAATAGGTTACAGTGTGTTTTTAAAATACGTATCATCTGCCCTGGTGCTGTTTCTCAGGCTTCACCAGGCAGCTGAAATATATATACATGTATGTCACAGATCTGAAACCAACAACCACAAAACCATAGAGCACAGACGATCAAGAACTTGCTCACAAACCTGACTTGCTACAGTTTGTTAGCTCTTCGTCTTCCTTCCAGTCCACAGGCCCTTCTGGCTCGTTAGGAGGGCCTTCATTAGCTCCACAAGGGGGAGAGCTTTGAGTGTCTGGGTCAGGGAAGGCTGTGTTTTATTCACCCATTTAAACACAAACATACACACACAAACACACTGTCTTCCACTGGCTTCCCTCGCTAAGTCTGTTTCACACTGACTCTCTGTATCCTTTTAATTTCGACTCTCCTCAACCTCTGCAGTTTGTTGGCACATTCAGTTTGTTGATGTTGTTACTGGCGGTGTGTGTGTGTGTACTGTAGGTGTGTGAAGTTGTGCTGCATTTACGCCATGCTGGATTTACAGAGATTTCACTGGGAAGAAAGCCTCAGCTTGAAGATGTCTGATATATCGCCTCCTTTGGGTCAAAGATGTTGCAGAATGTGATGACACAGGCAGCAAACATGGCCACAAATACATCTGCGGATGTTAGCAGCCCATGATGAAAATGACAGCTGGCTTATATGGTAAAGTAACTCAGGGTCGTCGTAATGAAAACATTTTTTTCAGTCAGCATCAGAGTGAGTAATGGGGGTTTCATAGAAACACACAATTTCCTGCCAACGCTTTGGTTATTTGAAAAGCTCAAAGAAACGGATGTCACACACTTTATTGCACCAACTGGCAATCAAGTCGTGATTTAACCCACGCACACGGGTGCGGGATGAGGAGAAGTTAGCTGAGTTTCTGCAAACAGACAAAGCAAAGATCTAGAAGCCAAGTTTGGTAGGAAATGCCCGACAGAAAAGCCTGACCAGTGAAAAAAAAAAAAAAGGTGATGATCACACTGACATCACTAGCAAGACAGAAAACAAAACCTCAGGGTTTTATGGCAGAAGAACAAAAGTTGAACCTGATGAAACAGTTGCAACACACCTCGTTAGCCAATAAATCTGGTGCACGTACGCCTGGTAAATAACATCTAAAATGAGAACGGCGCTGTGCTGTTTTTTTTCATGTCGCGAATTGACTTGTGTCTTGCCACCGTGAGCTGCAAGAACAGCTTCAGTGTATGGCATTGATTCTAAAAGTCTCAGGAACTGGACTGAATTTTTTTTTTTTTTTTTGGTGTAATTTGCTGTTTTGATGACACTGCTGGGTCTAACATGCTCCAAAAATCTCCCATGAGTTCAACTGGGACTCCAAGGCGCCCAGAAGTCTTTAGCTTCTATTAGCATAGCATACCTGAATCTCTGACCAAGCTGTCACAATGGGTAATGTAGGTGCAAAGCAGAAGAATGCATGGGAGATTGGATTTCATTTCATTTCACCTGTGCCACACACACACACACACACACACAGATTCAACTTTCTGTCTTTTTTGTTGTTTTCTTTAAGGAAGTGCTACTTTCACTCTGAGCACCCTGTCAGAACCAGTCAGTGCCAATCGGATCACTCCGACGAGCATTTAGATCCTCATCCTGTACTGTACTTAACTGCTATGTTGACTCATCATTCACAGTACTTATCCTCGGGTGTATATTTCTTTGACATGACTTCAGAAAGATAAAATAACTAGAATGGTACAATTTCTGTTCTTGTTTTGTTGGGCCTGTTTCATTGAATTCACTCTTTCACCTCATAAAATAAGTACGCACCTTCTCACTCCTACTTTATTGCTTGCCAACTCTCAAGTTCCATTTAAAGTTTCTCTGTATCCAACTATCTGCTACTCATCTCATTCTCTTGGCCCAGCTTTTGATTATGTAGCTAATGCCGTCGCTTCTGCTGACTTCTACTCTTCTCAATTTAAACATCCATATCTTCACTCCCACCTATGTCACAGCCATCTTTTTGATTACCTGCCAGTATCTTCTGTCTTCCTCCCTGCTATCTCAGGCAAGAGCCTCCTGTAACTTACTCGACTGTTCCAGCTATGAGAGCACCTCTCCTGTGCTTTCTAAAAGGTAAGGGTCTTTCTCTCACCTCCCCCATCTCATCTTCTTATAGCTCTTTTCTCTCATTTTGTACACATATGATCCTGCTTTCTTAATATGCCATTCTGGACCCTTCCCTTTGATTTTGTGATTCATGGTGTTTAGGATTATGTCTAGCAAGTCGACTATGTCAGCTTTGTCATGTGGCTGTGCATACAATGACAGGAAGTGTCACCACATACTCAGTTTCATATCAACATCTGCCTAACCACAAGGTGAAAAGCACAAACACAAAACACCGACCATATGTGAGAAATTCTTTCAACTACTGCACAAAGTCTCACCAAAACCCAGCTCCAGACAGACGGCGTTTTTATAAAACTGTATTTTTAGCACTGCAAGTACCAACCGTGCACATTGCGTATGCTTTTCTAAAACACTTTCACCAACTTCAGGTGTGGAGGGTTCATTTGTGTTCTAAAAAACACCACTGCGAGGTTACCCAAACTCAACAAACTTGTCCTCAGGGTGAAATCCAGGCAAAGCAACAAAGCCCTAACATGACACCATTCTTAAACATGTCGCAGCAAACATTAAATAATAATAACCTTGGTGCAGTCACCCATGATCTACTTATTGGCAAGGTAGACACACACACACACAGGTAAAATAAACTACTGGATGCAACACAATGCCATAGTGAGCCCATAAGACTGTGGAGAATTATATACAGAACTGACTGACAAAGACTGAGATAAATTACATAAACTTCTCTTTAATCAACAATGCTGAAGCCACTGATAAATAACTCGCAATAACTTCTTTTTCCAAGCAGAACCACTGCTAAGAAGCCACAGGCAGAGAGACGCCATTAACCGAGCGATCGATATATTTATAGGCCGCTCCAATTACACACGTGTGAGGTTGAACCAACCAAGACGAGCCCCGAGGCCTCAGTCAAGACGACGCTGGTGTCAAACTGGTTTTTTATCGTGGCTGTGTGTGAACATGCATGTTTGCTCACATTTTGAGAGTGAGCCTTCTGAAATGGGAGTGTTTGCACATCGAACAAACTAGCTGGTTGCTCCAGCAATTAGCCAAAGGCAGGGTGGGTCTTCTTCACTGTGATTATGACTACCCATCTTTGTTTTTATATCATTTACAGCAGTTACTAATGACTGCACTGCAAAAGAAAGTTTCTATAAATTCAGGCACATAAATAATTGTGATATGGACGCACTATAGGAACTGAATTTAGACTAAATAAGGGTAGGCAACATGGAAAATCACATATCACAGGATGTCTGTTTAGGTCAGTGGTCCTCAAACTTTTTCTGTCAAACTTTAATTCTAATTATATTAAGACATTCCTCAAAGCTTTTTGAAAAGTTAATTTGGACTTACTAAAGATCATAATTAGTCTTGATCTCAACTGGGTCCCCAAATTAAAGGACAGTGTGTAGAATTTTGTGGCAATAATGAAAACATAACGACATGGTTTGGCCATACACTAATAAAAACATGTTACGCATGTTATATTCCATTTCAGACATTTTATGTGTAAACAGAGGCACCAAACTTACACAGTGGACCTTAAAAATTATTTTTTCTTCTATCGAACAGAATTTGCTCCACTGAGCAGGTCCTCCCAATCTCAAATAAAGTCAAATAAAAACCAAAATTTATTTAAGAACAGAGTGACCTTTGTTTATCACATAATATCATAACCAGCAGCTACAGCTAGCCAAGTTTTATAGATAGTCGCTGGAATGTATCTATGACAAATCAGACAACACAGCTTTATAATCACTAGTGTCAGGCAGCACTGGGTGTATTCATTTCACCTACTTCTGGAGTAGGCAGACCATGTCTTCTTTGTGTACACTGAAGTAAACTGCAGTGGGAAGGTATTCATCCTGTACCAACAACACACTAATGCCCTGGGCAACACTGAGGACAGCTGAATGCCAACAAGAAATAAAAAAGGAAGCAGGATACAAGCAGACAGAGTTGTAGTTTTCATGTATACCTGAATGCTAAATCAATAACTGAACACACGCAGGTGTGTTTCTGTACTACCTGAAAGATTCAAACTTCTGTGTGTGTGTGCCAACAATGTACATAGGCATCCAGCTAGAAGCATACACACAGTGGGGTCCAAAAACACACAAAAACATCCCATTGCACCACTTATTGTTGTTTCTCACAGTCCTCTCTGACCTACATCCTCTCCGTAAAAACATCAGAGTGAAACACCTCAGACCAACAGGTTTCACATTTCACATTCTAACCTCAGAGGAGGTATTTTACAGGCTGGCTTCTGTTTTTTTGTGTGAAAAGGAGGAACAAAGACATTATGCAGAGTTTAGGTTTAGCCAAATCATTTCAAAGTATACAATTGGAATTTTAAGCATGCACATTTTTGTATGAATATGCCAAGGTGATGTGGCAACATTGAGATTTTTTCCTGGCCTTTCAATTCCTCGCAGGCAGATAGAAGCACTGTAACACAATGTGCATGTGAAGAAATAACCACTCATATGGACAGAAATAACAATAATATAGAGAAAGTGGTGTCACATTAACTATGATGAATCATCTTTGCAAGTACTTCCAGATGTGCTGCAGCTGTTCTAAAGTAGGATGAATGGGAGTTAATGACTCCTAAGTACAGGAAAACAACAAACTGACATCTCTGTGCTGCTGACTGTGTGCAGATGTCACCAGGAACTGGTTAAAGAAGATGGGCAACCTGGCACTAAGACACCAGTACTGTCCTTTTTGACTTTAATTTGTTGAGCTGCATCAGCAATTGAGCAAAACCACCCTCTCTGGTAACTTCTGCCGAGCACACAGCCTCTTCTGAGACGCTCTTTCTTTGCGTCCACTCCAAGAATACAGCTGCCACCACACACTGGTCTGCATCTCCTTCTGTTCTGCCTACATGCCCACTGCTTACTTAGAAAGCACAAAGTCATCACTTAAGTCTGTGTTTCTTTCCCCTCTCCCTCACTGCGACCTTCCCTGGGGAGCCTGTGGCTTTGTGATGGTTGGAATTCCACAAATGTCCGGGATTCACTAATAGTCGAACCCGCCATAAATCAATTCTCGGCATGATTTGTTGTCTGTCTGGCAGAAAGGCAGGTGGAGGGAAGAGCTGATGGAAAACCTAAGAAACTGGGTTGCTGACGAGATAAACCCAAGTGTAGGAGAGATTACCCACCGAGCCAAGTATCTGCAGTATTTAGAGACAGACGTACTCACAGTGCGTCTGAAACTCTCACATGCAGGAAATTGAGCTGACGAGTCAACCAGGAAGACGCTCAGTGAAGGACCATTCTGAAAATAACCTCTACCAACAAAGTATGACTGTCTGAATGTTCATATTTTGCCATTAATAACAAGGCTAATGTTTCATTATTGACTCAGCTGCTCATTAATGTCTGCTAATCGATTCATCCGTGGTTGCTTGTCCTTATCAGGTCACAGCGATCCGTGGACATTGGATAAGAGGCGGGATGCAACACTGGACAAGATGCCAAATTCATCTCAGTTCATAACAATCATTCACGCCATAATCACGCTCGCTGAAAATCTTTGGACTGTGGAAGAAGCCGGAGAAAAACTCACGCGAGACACATACAGGAAGAACATGTGAACTCCACAGGTTTGAGCCCACAGGCGGGTTCGAACCAATAAACTACCTACTGTTGTGGGGCAATAGTGCTAACCACTGCACCACTTTCATGTTTACTATTTTCCCATGTTTGCAAATATTTGAAGACCTCTACCACTATCTTGCATCACATTTTAGAACGTAGCACACAACGCTCAATGAATGTGTCACGAATGTGATTGTCCGATATTGCAGGGAATGCAAAAATTTATTTCAAATTATGTTCCAGCAACTGCAGATTATTTTCATTCAAAACTGTTTCGGTGAATTTGAAGCATAAAATTGATACTAAAATTGAAATTGATTTATTTCATTGTTTCTAATGCAACTTCAGACGTAAGATGTTTACTCATATGATCGTAGTTTGAGAACCAGTGACTAATGACTAATTCAACGCTTTGTCAAAGCTCTTTCCGAACTAATGAGGCCATCTTCATTATTCATTTTGATCACTTGAGTAATATTCTTATGCCGTGTTTCTCCGCATGTCATCGTTAACTCCAAGACTCATAATGTACTCAAACAGAATGAAATTTGGCAGATTTACACAGAAGACAATGCAACCACAGTCTCCTCAGGGAATCTACACGGCACACTGTTCGCTTACCTGTGTGCCAGAAGAATGCACTTTGTAAGCTCAGCTGTCTTTCATCACAAAAACACAAATCAGTTGCACAACTGAAAAAACACGCAAATGCTATTAACTACATCAGCGGTTACACAGCAACATCCATGAACTCTGTAAAAAGTCCCTGGACATCATCTCGAGAAGCAAACTCGTGTATCGCCTTTTACCTCCTTCCTCTTATCACACGCTCATCTTCACCAGGCCTGAGCTGGGGAGGCTCAAATACTAAAATCACTATCTGTATCTAGACTTCACGCTTGTGTACGAGCGAACGTCGTGAAAAAACACCGTGGTCTGATAACAAGCAATGACAGCTTATAAATAACACAGGAGGAAGAGGAAGAAGAGGTCTGCAGGTACACACATGCTCGAGCACAAGCTAACAGCTCACTTCTGGGTTTTGGAATGATTCATAACGGAGGGTAAAAATGTTACAAAAGACACACAAAGGTAACACGGTGAATGAGTTTTGATTTATTGAGCAATATCTTGGGGTTGTGGTCGTGGATTATCAGGAAAGAGGCTTATAATTCTGTCTGGGTGGCTATCTAATGGTTGGTGAAAGCTACATTGGCTGCCCCAATATTTATAGTCTGGCAGAGACAGTGGCAGACCACAACATGGCTTCATTGATAAACTGTGACATTAAGTTATTGGCTTCTTCGCAGGTTGTGTGTGTAGTTAAGGTGTAAGGTAATCGCACCTGTAATCCAGCACGTGTAATTTTAACAGGTTGAAAAGAAGCATTTCATCCGCACTCCAACCAACCCCTAAACATAATGAACAACAGCACGGCAACATTTCACCTTGCTTGTCTTCAGCTCCGGCTGTATTAGCTGGTTTAGATTTCTGAAGAAGAGGCCAGAGAGTGTTCCACATCCGACTAAAACCCTGCCAGTTATGAGCCACTAAGTGCGCATAAAAGTCCTCTATGAAGGAAAGAGGCTTTCTACCTGCCATGCAGCCACAAACAAACAGAGGATCAGCACCGTAAAAAAAAAGGGACCTTTTGAAAGCTGAGGGCTTTTTTTTTTTTTTTTTTTTTTTTTTTTTTTTTGTACTCTGATAGTGCTTGCACTTCAAAACTATTACCAGCAGCCTAACATGGAAGGGAGTGAGACAGCTGAGCTATTTTGGGCAGAGAGCGTAACTAAAGAAGACAAGCCAGCTGTGTTTCCACAGCTTCATGTAAGGGAGGAGGCAGAAGAGGAGGAGGGAGTGGGAGGCATGGTGGAGGAGGAGGCGAGGAGGATGGGAAAAGCAGCAGAGATTAAATTTAACTGGCCTCATTCAAGCTAAAGTTTACACACCACTCCTGGGCTTAGACATAAGCCCTTACGGGAAGCTGTGATGTTGTATAAAGCACATAGTTTGACTACATTGGTAGTGCAGTAAAACAGGGTTTCCCCAACACCCTAAGCCAAGAACCACCTAATTTGCATAAAAGCCTTCTAAATAAGTTTCTCTCTTGATTAAAGATGATAAAACTACCCTGAAACTATCATACACTTTAATGGAGACCCCTTACAACCACCCAAGCACCCAATACAGCCCCTGCACCTCAGTTTGGGTACCAGTGAACTGATACATTTTGTCCTGTAACTAAGACAGCTAGCTGCTCGAGCAAGGAGTTGCTCAAACTGCTGCATTTGACCTAAGAAGCATTTTTTTTCTAGCTAGCTAAACTAGTTTATTGGAGTTCAGACTGTGGGTAAAGTCATGTACAGTGTGTACTTCACTAGCATGTGACTGTATGGAAAAGTCCTTAATAGCCTGTTTGTCCTCAAAAGTAACTTAGTGTTAACTCATTTGAGTCCAGCTCCATTGACAGATACAAGCTAGGCGAGGAGAAGCAACAGTTTGATTTTGGCTAACATTAGCAAGGCGATGCTAATGCAAAGAAACAATAGTTTTGTTTACCTCTGCGGTCCGCAGCGAGGGCGGTTTCTTCAAAGCCAGTTTGAAAGAAGTTTCCATGGCTCCGGTCATTTTCATAACTTCGGCTCAACCACATCAGACTTTTTAGCTCCTCTTCAGTAACCTCACTTTCACGTTCTCCTAAGTTGCTCTTAGCTGAACAAACTCACACTCGTGGGATCCTGTCCTCGCCGACGCCGAGCGAGCATGGATGGAGCTTGCATCCAAATGGACCGACCAGGAGCCCTCTCCTCCGGAAGAGAAATCATAAACTTCACTTTTTAACTACTGCGCAACTGAGGAGGAGTAGCTACAACAAAAAGTGTGACAGAGAGTTGAACGGACATCCTCGAATTCTGGACATCTTGAATTGCGGTACGGGAAATATCCAGCTCGGTAGCTAGCGTCCGTCAGATCCAGGAGTTCAGATTTAGATCCCTCCTCTTCCAGATCTGAGTGCAGAGAGTTGACGACATCTGTCTGCCCAGGATTGCTGCGTTCACATGCTGTCGAAATATGGCCTTTATGACAGGAGCGACACATGAATGACATGTTGCCATGATACTGTGTGCACGTTTGTATTTAATGTTTACATCCGTGTGTTTTATGCCCATTATGAAATACTTGAAAACTCAGAAATGAAATATAATATGTTTTCATTCGTGCATAATCACCTGAAAATAAGAATCATCTTAAAGATGCTGTATCCCTTCTTTTATGTTTGCTACATTTAGTCATTTAGCTGATTTTTTATTCAAAAAAAAAAAGAAAGAATATATTTTGTATTTTATATAATTGACGAACAGCCACAACTTTCATGTCCTATTCATTGTGTTTATAGCATATTCATACTGAAATCAACTGAGATGTTTTAAGACATGTATGGGGGTTAAGAAAGAGGCCAATATCACTGCAGCTCATCACAGATTTTCTCCAAATAATACACCATCCCATTCATGGATGGGGATCGAACCCATGATCTTTGGTTTACGAGACCAACGCCTTACCACTTGGCCACCACGCCCCACATGCTGCATTTATTTATTATAAAAGTGGAAATTCAAAGGTAGACCAATTCAGTGAGAACTGCTCGCCATACACCAAAGAAGAATTTTAATGTCATAAATGTCTAAAAGCAAAAATATTTAAGTTTGGATGGCTGGATTATTGTAAGTCAACACACATTTTACAACACAAACTCATAGAATCAAACAATATGTCGTGTAAGTTATCACCATAGAGTAACAAAACAGAAGATTAATTTTCTGTTACCAGGTGCAATAATAAAAAAAATCACTTAGATGTTATAACGAGAAATAGCACTTCACTTTTGCTACAGTGTAATACAAGGACAATTATGAGATTGCATCAGTATAGCTGTAATAGCATTAAAATATATCAGTGACGAAGCTCGAGTGTACGAGCTGAAAGGAGTCTTTTGAATGCAGCAACAGATCCTCCTCTGACTTCTGACACTTTTGAAGTCAGACTGCGAGCACGTACGACTGCCGTTCAAACCAACAGCTCAGTCGTTGTTCACGTTCGCTATTTAACTGAAAATCAAACGCCATTTTTGACTTTTTATTTTAGCGTTAAACTGTTAAACATGGACAGATTGTTACGCCTCTTAGTTTGATCCAGACTCAGATTACACGCGGTGTTTTTGCGTCGTATGTGTTCACCGTCGCCTCCATTCACGTGGAGAAAGTGGGATTACTGACAGCAGACAGACACATTCAGATGTGCTGCCAGTGTGTTGCCGGCCGGGACACTCTCTTCGTTTTATTGCATAACTGCGGTGTGTGTGCTCGTTTCGTGTTACCTCCTGTGCCGCGACGGTGGGGTGGAGTCACAGCCAGTTTCAGGGTGGTAAATCCAAAGGTGGGTAAATGTGTGATCCAGGGATGTTCAACACTGAAGTCAAAACCAGCACCAATATAAACACAAGTGCTATTCTTGTATACAGGAGTTTGCTCTGATTTACAGACACTTTCCAACCATTTTGAAGAAATGAGGTCTATTTTTATAGCAGTGGGTGAATTATAATAGATATAATGCATATAAAATTAAAATGTTTAACCCTCTAGAGGAAAGAAAGTAAAACCTGAAGAGTAACTAACAGGTACAAACCAAAAGATGTGGTCATATTTACTGCACGGGTCTCTAGGTAATATCACATTTCCTCCTTCCTCCTGCATATGAATTATGGCTCTGGATCTCAGGGTTTTCAGTTTTAAAAATAATGTTACATTCAACACATCCAATACTGAACTTTTCAGGACCCCTCTTTTTCCCCTTTGACGGTGGACAAAAACAGCTCAGAGACACATACCCTCTAACATCGGGTATCTTTATTGCACAACATCTCATAAAATTGGGAAAAATAATTTGAGACAATTTAAAAGACATTCTGTACAAATACATGGAAATAAACTGAGTATGTACAGTTTACATGAACCATTACACATACCATGGGCAACTAAATAATTTATTTATATACAAAGAGGGAAAAGCAGATATAAATTCATACCTTTTAAACATAATGGCTGGGTTGTATAAAATGTAGGCTGATACAGCGGAGCATTATCAATACAGTAATAAGCATGTATATATCAATTTTACCAGCAAAATGAGCTCCCCAGAAGCCTGTGATGCATTCATATTTCCATTAAGACTTGGGTCATATACAGTGCGATTTGAGTTTAAAGACAGAAACAAACACTGTTCTCAGGGGTTACACTTTTTCTGGCAATAGAGCCATTCTCAGTGTAAAGTTCAACTTGAAGGTGAACCTAAAATCCATCAACAAGCTCTGTTACAAACAGTGTTTGAGAGGCCTGAGATGCATTCAGTAAAACTTTCTTTTAGAAATGTAATTTTTTTTTTTTTTAAACTTGGTGAGTTTTTTACTGAGCTGGCTGCTGGCTAAATTAAACTTTGTCCATCTGCCTACAGTTCCCTTTGCGATCGAGGTAGATTTGTTGGCTAAAAATCACAGTACAACTGTGGAGGACTGTATGGATGTGTATATAAATCTGAAACTCACAAGTTCCTCTCTCTTCTTTGGACTAATGCTAATACGTAATACTGTCAGTTACCGGGAAAATTTTAAGTCATACCATTTTATCTGCAATTAACAAAAACTAATTAATTTCCAATGCTGATGACTGATGACAACAAAAAGAAATAATGAGAACAATTAAATTATGTTCCCACTACAGGTTATACTTGTCTAGGAGAGAAACCAGAAACAGAAGCTGTGAAAGCACCTCAAGCTCCCTTACACTCAGAAACGCACCCTGGGTATATAGCAAAACAACCAAAAATCATTTATCTGTCAATGTCATGGAAAATTAAAGAAAACAAAAGAAAAACTGTGCTACTATGTTTTGTATTGTGTGTTTTAGTAAACCGTTAGAAACATGTTTATAATAGTGTTAAACGACATATATGTTTTAATCCACTATAAGGCCTACTGTGTTCCTCTACTCTCTGCAGCAAACATCGAAGCCGTAAACATTGTAGAAAGGTGGGGGAAGCTATAAAAGTGTGAAAATATTTCAGCATTTTGCTTTTAAAATATACATAGATGATGCATGTTTTAGCTTTTCCACAGTAGAAAGGACCCTTTCTCCTCCTTAAATCACACATTCTGAAGAAACTAGGTTTTTTCTTCTGTTTTGTTTTTTTTCTTCCTTCTTTGTAACGATCATCCTAAAGAATTGAACAGCCTTCCCTTTTTCAAAGAACACAGCATAGAGTCTGCACACAGTTGACGCTACATTTTCTCTATTTAAAATAGTTTAAAAAAGTATACCTCAGGGTTTTCTGCAGTGGCAACTGTAAATGTGTCATCTATCGCCCATATGAAGATCTGAGGTAGTGCTGTACCTATGATAAGAATGTCAAGCTACATTTAGCCATTTCAAACCTGTTTGTAGAACCCAAGAAAGAAAAAAGAAAAAGAAAAAAATCACAGAGAGCATCGATTACGCCTGCATGGCCAGAAAATAGGCTATTATGTCAGGTGTGCATTGCCATTTGACAAGAAAGTAAAAGTTGTCATTGAGAAGGGAAATTTGGCTTGTAAACAAATACATGAAGATAAACAAAATAAAATAATTGCATGAGATTGATATTGTTCTCACGATATTTACCTCAAAGTAATGTTTAAAAATCATCTGTTTCCTTTAAACTTGTAGTCCGTCACTTCGTACGACCGGGTTTAAGATTGTGCAGGGAGAAAAAAAAAAAGCAGTAGAAGAAACAAAATCCATTGTTGGTATATTGTAGATATCTTAAAGTTTCATTCGCAACTGGAAAAAAAATAATAAAGTCTTTGGCTTTTGTGTCCAAAAATAAAAAGAGTCTTGTTTTAAAAGAAACATTCAAACAGGAGAAGGTCATTTCAGGGATGCTTCAGTCATCCGCAGAGCCTCGCTCCATCTGTGGGACTGTGGTCTCTAGTTCCCCCCTGTGGTGCAACATCAGCATTGCAACAAATTGAGCAGCAGTGGTAGTGAGGGGAGGTGCTGCTGTGGTCCGTAAAGACGTGCACTGCTCAGGCTCGGAGCAAAGATGCCGTTTTGCCTCAGGCACGCGGATTGGGAAACCATGTGGAGGGGCGGGGGAGTCAGCTGCAGAGCATGGACGGTCATTTTGGGAATAAAAGCACCATCCAGGTTTGACTGGTTCTTCAGAGAGCTCACTTACTTGGGACTTTAGTGCTGTTAGAGTCTCATAGTAGGATCTGGGCCACATAGGGCGAGTGAGTGCTGGCCACTGCAGCCAACAGAGGAAGGTCGCTGGACTCGATTCTGCAAAGATATGATTGAGATAGGAGATATGATTACTTGTCACTATAAAAACATGGCATAGCAACAAAATCATGATATTAACGAGTTTTACAGCCACTGTGAGTTGAAAATAAAGATTAACTGCTTACCCTAAGACCATGCCCAATTCTTTCACATGGACTCTTGTCTGCCTCAAATACTCAGCAAGCATCTTACCTTGAAGTAGATTTCAGAAGTGTCCTCAAGGCATTATACACTAAAGATGAGACAAGAGACAGAAATGTGGTTAAAGCACAAATAACCAGCGAAACAGCATCTTGAATACAAAGTTTAAGGAAAATTGTGTATAGCAGAACAGCAGAGAGATGAAACGCATAAAATTGGGGGGTGAGAGGTTGAGTTTGTGGTGAGCTGGTGAGTGACTGCACAAACTGGAAACCAGGCTCTATTAATCAGGACTTCCTTCCCCAGCTTGTTGGACGCCTGTGGCTCGCCTCTGACTGCTGGCCACCTGTACTGTCCACTTGTCGGTGTTCGTTATAATGCAGACGGCTCTTACAGGCTCATCCAATACTGGATGCTATGGAGGACAGAGATAGTCATTTAAACCTGTGAGCACCTACAGTATGAAATCATCACACTAAGTTAAAGATAAATGGACAACAATTTGAATTCTGACAAAATCTCAATAATAGTTATCAATACTCAATTGGCATTCGACTCCTAAAAAAAAATAATAGGTCCAAACACTCGTTTTTACCTGAACTGCATGGGTTAATTCAGCCATGAGGCCTCTGCTGTAGCTTCTCGTCGCTGGGCATCCCATGCAGTACAAAGTCTGGCACGCAGGTGGGGCAGTGGCTCCAAACAGAGACCGTCTAAAATTGGCAATGCTTGGCTTGAGTAGTCTTCACCAACTTTGACCTGTAAATCAAACATATGCAATGGAATATGTGTTTTGTTTGTTTTCAAACGATGAGGATAGTGTTACTCTTTGTCTGTGAGTGAGTATTTGGGTCTTCTACTCACCCTGGGAAGGGCACCAACATTTCCTCTTGCCAGTCCTCTGTCTCCTCGCTCTCACTGTCCCCAGCGCGCTGTCTGAGCTCGCTATGCCGGGTATTTCCCAGTCATTGACGGGTACTGCTTTGCGCTTTTGGTCCTCTTTGCTGTTGCTGCTTCCATCCTGTGGGACGGGGACTGACAACAGAAGACCCTTGTCCTGCTCAGCAGAACAGCCCCTGCAGCAGCAGGTGTCGGAGGAATCTGTAGATCCACACCTGCACCTCCTCTGGACATCCAACAAAGTGTCTCCTTCCTGTTGACCCTACCTCTCTCCACTAGCTGTACCTAAACAGAGACCCTGATTCTGACTGCACCTGAAAGCTGTGACTTACAAACCAGGCCGGGGGACTCCCGAAGGGTCCAGCAAGTCTTTGTGCATACTGTCCACGGTGCTGGCTGTCTGTCCTTTGGCCACATCGTCTATAGTCTCCACGGGGTTCTCTAGGCTGCAATACTCACCAAAATCATTCATACACTTTGTTCTCCACTTAGGCATCGTACTGGAGACCCTCTGCAGGGCTGGAGCCGCCTTGGTCTGTTTGGTTTGGTCCTCTGATGCACTGGTGTTGCTGGTCTTTGAATCTCTCTGTGGCTGCTGTGGTTGTCCTTGATGATGCGGTTGGTTTTGCTGATCCGGCAGCAGCTGCTGGGGAAGCGGATGTTTATCCTTGAGGTGTTTCTTGTGCTTTTTAAATTCTTCCTCCACTTTCCTTCCACGGCTCTCTGTGTCTGACTCAGGAGACATGGAGTCTCCGATGAGGAAAGTCACTTTTGTTGCTGGCTCTTCCTCTTCTGTTCGAGTCAAAGCCATGGGCCCTGTTACGGTGCTTCCTGGTATCACTGGTACTGGCACTGCAGCAGCTATATTCTTATCCGGGGGCTTCTTCTCCAGAGGGATCCCCAAAGGCCGAGGAGCCAGCACCCTGGTTGGCTGGTTCCCCATGCCTGCATCCATCCCAGCCTCTGTCCCAGAGTTTTTACCCTCCGCGGTGACGGGAGTTGGGGATGGACTTGATGCAAGGCTTGTGGGTATGGATGGGATGATAAGTTGCAGATTGGGCTTGGTCTCTGTATCCTGCACACAGACCTGCTCCCTGGGGGAGGCCGAGCCGACTCGCAGCACCGTCTCCAGTAGAGCCTCCGTGACCGGTGAGCTGCTAAACTCCCTGTGCAGCTCCCCGGGTTCAGCTGCTTCTGCAGTCCTGATAATGGGGTTGTTACCCTGGCTGTGTCCCGTCTGAAGCACACTGCTCCTGGACCCCTGACTCTCACTGCTGTCCTCCTCGTCTTCCTCGTCCTCATCTTCTTCCTTGGGTGTGTCTCCGGCGCCGTGCTCCACCTCTGTGTCTGTGTATGTGCTGCTCTGAAGGCTGTTGTCTGAGCGGTAGCTGCTGTCCTCTGCTTCAGTCTGCTGGCTGTGGGCTCCTTGGGACAAATAGTCCCCGCTGGGTTTATGGACAGTTACCAGGACATAGTCTGACTCTTCCACCTCTCCTTTCCTTAGGGAAGTGGTGATGAGAGAACCAGGCATCACAATAGCCTCATCCTCGGCGCTGTCCAGCATGTGTGTCTCCAGCAGCTCAGAACATCGGATGAAGTAGGTGAGGACATAGAGGAGTTTCTGGACCAGCTCCTGTCTGCGACCAACTACCACTGTCCTCGACAACCGCACTGGTGACCCAATGGACCCGTACAGGTCACCTACACGCAATGATGGAAAAACAACAACAACAAAAAAACGTTAGCATCACTGAACAGGTCTTTAGTTGCATCCATTTCTTTTTAACCATTTGTAAGATTTGGAAATAAAACTGTTCATATTGGATTGGCTGGATATAAGATGTGATAGAATTACAAACTAAACTTTCCCAAACTGATAAAGGTCTATTTAAACAATTGTATAGTTCTCCTTATTAAAACAATATCATTTTTACAGTTTTGATAATACTCTCTGTTTTTTTTTACCTCTATATTCTATATTTTCCTCCATCTTTTGTCATATGACAAATTGGTGCTCTGGTATAGAGTTCTCAGTAATGACCACTAGGTGTCGCCATGAACTCACTTTCTATATGGGGATGTACTGTCCCATGTCACATAAGGTAAAAGTATTGATTACACAGCATGCTCTTTAAGACGACTGTGTGTTTATGGGTCAGCGTTACTTGGTATATGTGCCCATAAATCATCTACGTGCACACCAGTAAATGATTTTCACAGACATGTATTTTCTGAATTTCTGCTGATGCAAGATGTTCCAATGGAAGATGTGAGCAGGGATACACATGGACAGCTTAACAATATAAAACAACATCATTTGAAAAGTGCATATTCATCACCCCTAAAATCTTCACTTTCATATGACTTTCACTTATAGAGATGATTTAGACACAATTAGGGGCCTGGCAACTCAGCAACCTGTTGTTGTTGCTCTATCACACGTGCTACTACTATGCAGTTGGTTTTTATTCTCTTAACTATAGAGTATTAAATTGTGCAGTCAAATCAGAGAGTCTTTAAACAGTTTGTCAATCTTAAAAATTACAGACATCTCTATGGAGTCAAGATTAAATATACAAAGCCCAACATGATTGTGACGTTTCACTGGTGGCAAAGATGGTGAGCTCAAGACTCAGAAATAGCATTTTAAACCTACTATAAGGACACATGACTTCAGGGTTTAATGAAGAATTCCTCTCTCTCCTTTCCCCTCAAAATGCCCAGGCCCAGCTTACTACTGCAGAGCAACAATAATTAATGGAATTGCATTACACCTATGACAGTGATGCACAAATAGCTAATACAGAATCAGACTTAATGAAGTTGCATGTAGAGAAGATCGTCTAGTCCTAACTTGCATTCGTGCCCAAACACAGGTGTTTTACGCAATCCCCCAGGCACCCAAGTGCTTTTGACAGAAAACAACAGTACATCAAAATCAATGTGTGTGTGTGTGTGTGTGTGTGTGTGTTTGCCATCTCACCTAGCTGGGCCCAGAGTGGGTTGTAAGGGTGCGTCTTTGCCAGCATGTCGACGCTCTTGGAGGAGTGTTTCTCAAGGAAAATCTTGATTGGAGGTTGCCCATTGGGCATGACGGTGGGCACCCAGGCCAGATGATTGGTCAGGATGGCTGTCAATAATGCAGGGAGGAATCTGGAATATCAGACATGGCTGGTCAGCAGAGAATAAATACAAAAAAGAATAAAAGAGAGAGATTAAAAAAAAAAAAATCTGGAGCTGGTTGCATATTTCTGACTCATAAATGGTTATTTCCCTCCTGACCTCATCTGGTTAGGTCAGACATTCTCACACCAAATGGAAAAGATGTCTTCTTACTCAACTGGGTATCACATACACACTCCATTGTTTGCAATAAACACATACATATATATGCACAAAGAGAGAAAGGACAGGCACACAGACACACATTCTATTAGCATGATTCACTTCTCAGTTCTGACCACAAGTGTCTACTTCCCTTCCTGTCTCATGACTCAACCCTGTCGAGTTCATTCACGTGATAGAACAAAGATGTATGTGCGGCAGTCATCAAAACCATCAGTCATGGGAATACTGACTGGACTCCTCAGAAAAGCCATGATGAGATAAATTATTGAATAAATAAATGTAATGGTTGCTAGGGAACCACAATGCTTCATTTGCAAGTCACATAGAAGTAACAGTATGGTAGGCATCTTAACCACTGCCGGTGGAAATAATGCAGATAAAGAAACACCAATGGTTGCCTAGGAGATGCAGTTTCTATTCATGGGCAACATTTAGAGAACATGCTGAGACTTAGAGAACACAAGACATTACATTGGATCATGTAGTAAGATGCAGATGTTTTGCTTAATGCACTATTTCAAACAGTATTCCTCAATATTCATTATTTCAAAATATTTCCAATCGAGGCATAGACAGGCAGCGCCAAATGAAATGACTGGATAGAGAATATCAACAAATAGAACAAAGGTGTTTCTCAAATATCCTAGCTTTAACAAGCATTTATCCGATTTTGTTTTATTTCACTAATTGACAAATCTGTTAAAAAATTGGCTCTAATAGTTACTTGCAGCCTTGATACTTACTAGAGCACAAAAGCTTCATACATGCAAAAGATATAGGCTTAATCTCTACTTTGTCCCGTCAAGATTAAAAAAATGTTGGCAATTATTTTTGTCCTTTAGGATCGACTTGATGTAATTACTCAGTACGGTTTACTGAATGCTACTTAAAATCAACTGTACTGATGAATACGGCCGCTATGTTCAATAAAAGCCTTGCTACCAATTCATAAATGTACAATTAGCAGTGGTTTGACGTGGCTTTGTAACAGCAACAATAAGCAATTAGAGACTGGCAGGGATCTTCTCATTCACAACTCCCTCTGAGGCAGACAAATAAATGCAAAGAGGGTAAAACATTCACTGTGTGTGTGTGTGTGTGTGTGTCTGTGTGTGTGTTTAAGTGTAAGAAAGGGAGGGTTAGACCACAGAATGCAGGAATATTGGAGATGGAATGAATAGTGTGTGTGAACCTGCATATTTCTCTGTTGGTATGCTCATCAAGGAAGTACAAGCAAAACAAAAGATGTGAAGAAGCTATTCATATGTAACATTTCTTAATGTCTAAGTGTAGCTGTGCATGTCTTTCCTTCTTTATATCTGTGAGATGTTTGATTCCTGTTTGTTTTCTCCATTCTTTGCAAAAGATCCATAGGATGAACAGTCTGGTTTCCACAATAGGTAGTTTTGCTGCTACAAACCATTATATGATATGACGGAAACTATACTTTGATAAGGTTTGCCTCCTTCACTGTTGGGGATACAACCCGTCTCCTGCAACATTTTCAGACTTTCAAGGACTGATGTGAGAACAAGCAGACACTCAACTGGTTCTTGGAGGCCTGCTCCATCAGCAGGGAGAGCTCCCTCATGAATTGACCGCAGAGCTGGTTCTTCTCCGACGCTCCAGACATCATGGTCAACCAGACGGGCTCAGCCACACGGGGCATAGTGTAGAGGTCGCAGATGGTCATCCTGGAGATGAGGTGCAGCAAGGGAGGGAGGGATGAAAAAAAAAAAGGAGAGGGCATGGAGAGAGCGAATGAGAGGAGTGGAAAAGAGAGAAAACAGACAGAGAGAGAACAGACACGTTATTGTCTCTCGGGGTAAACAAAAGAGATCTCAGTTCACAGAGCTTCGCTGTCTGCCCCGAGGCCATGGGAGACCCTCGGTTGTGTGTGTGTGTGTTTGTAACAGTCCGACCAAGTTGCGCGAACTCACACACAACCCTGTCTCTTGCTCTGTACAGTGTGTTTGTGTGTATATCTATCTGTATGTGGCTCAGTTGAGGCATTTGTCCATTGAGAAGGACTGGAGTTTCCATGGAACGTGGGGCGTGTTGGTGAGCATGTCTCGGACGAGGGCCAAGCTTTGACACAGGGGCAGAGGGGAATCTCTGCAGCCTGAGGAATGTGGAGAATCAGGCGTTTTTAGCCAGTGCTGAAATGTGGACTGCAGCTGCTGGAGTATGAGTTTGGAAAAAGCAAACATGTACAGATAGTAACAGGTCGGTTACATTAGAGGATGAGGTGTTTCTGACAGTTTGGTCTGCTGACTCTTATTCCTTGCAGTCATATAAACCGAATCCATGTTACAAGTGCAAACTTCAGCAAACAATAATAACTAAATAAACACAACAAGCTGCTATCAGCCGAGGTAATCTGTCACAAGACTTTGCAGGTCCTACTGATAAGGAATAAAAACTACGTGTGGATGTTTTCCAAGCTTGATTTAGTCTTACTGGAAACTGCTGGAGGTCTCAGGCTGTAAACAAGTTTAATGCAGTAAACTCACAATCTCGTTGACCTATAAAGAACCTGGTGACAGGAGATGTAGACAGGCCGCATGCTGAGAGAAAGCACAGGTGCTGTACAGTCAAAGTGACCTTCAGTAGAACTCCAGTATTCCAGTAATCAAGCTATTTTTGGTTGATGCATTTTACAAAGAAAACAGGACGAGCATGCGTAGTGCTCTTTTAGGTGTATGAACCTGAAGAAGAAGAAGTTCTCAACATGGTGTGAAAAGAAGAACAAATAAATTTCACTGCATTGCAATACAGGTGTCGCAAGCAGTTCTTGTTGACTGTTTAGTGTTGTAACGCTAACCATGATGTCTCAAGATTGATAATCCACAGAATGACAGTTAGGATGAGTTCACTGTGGACAAAGATGCTTAAAAAAAGTTTCTAGATTAAGTGCCCATCAAAAAACTACTTGGTTTCAGTTTTGTGCCTTAGAAATAAAACTTTTGATCAAAAAAATAGGCTGTCTTACTTTCCTGATCCAATAAATGAATCATTCAACAAGAACAAGCCATTACATGTACACCAGTGCGTAAAGACACCATTTGTATCACTCAGTACACCCAAAATGTGTCTCCAACTCACTTTACGTCTCGCTGTCAGCTAAGATGATCCATCATTTGAAAAGAAGCATCAAATGAGCTAATAATGCTTTAATCATCCCTGTGTTATAAACAGTTTGACTTATCCATGGCCTTTTTAAGCCCTACTTGACCCCACTGTGTCTGGTGTACATTCACCTACTGAAAGCACACCCCCCCAAGAAAGTCTGAGTCCGAGCCAGCGCTAGATGAGCAGGAGATTTAGTCTCATCCTCTCTGCAGCAGCTGTTCAGGTGAACTTTAAAAAGCGCAGCTGTGATGTGAAATTAAAGTGATGTGTCAGGCTGAACAGCCAGATTAAAATTACCTCACTATGGAGGGCAGCGATTCAAAACACTTCTGACCTCATCTACAGCTTTTGACTTGACTGTGAGCCTCGTACATATCGCAAATAATAGCTACACAGTTATGGTCACTGGATATATTGTGGCTATAATTACTAATCAGTCTTAATTTAGCAGAACTGCATTTTTGGCATCTGTTTATAACTTCATGTGATCAACAATGTACTTTCTGAGTCAAAATAAATATCAGTATCACAGATTTACCACCACTATGTTTCAGTTCACTTTGTGTCATTATAGGGCCCAAAAACCACCAGCCATCAACGCTGCATTAACAGTTCTGATGCAATCCAGGCTGTAGAGTCCTAGCTTCTGGTGGCTGCCATTTGGTGCTTCAGATAAGGATAAGCACACTTTTTTATGTATGTGTGGTAAAATGGGAATTAGACTCCTGTCCCCGGTGTGTTAAGTGGTTTTATTTCTCGCAGTAGTCCTGGCTTGTATTTTGACAGCCGGCCGTAACGTGACCCCAATATAGGCCGGTGTCACTTTTATGTACACATGCCTCTGCTAAGTGTGCAGCTTATCTTTGCCCACATGCGTGAGCATTTGCGCGTGCCCGCCCTCCAACTACGTCAAAGCAGCATCAAGCAACTGCATTTCTTCCAGTTTCCTTCTGTAATATTCCATGAAGTTGGATTCCCTTAATGGCAAAGGTGGCCACGCGTATATTTAGCTGCTGTCTGAAGGTGAGATTTTACAGATATTTTGTTTGTCCCAAGCAATAGCGTTCCTCCTGCTGGCACTCGCATAGTATTTACTATTCTGGTGCTCGTGGCCAGTGTCTGTGGTAGATAGGGTTGCCACTCAGGAGGCTTGGGTTGCTGTGGATGGCTGCCAACAGGCATATGACTGCAGCAGTGAGGGGACCTCAGACAGGGAACTCACTGCCAGTGTGTGCGTTGCAAGTGAAAGTAGTGGTGAAGACAGGCATGCATGCATACACACACACACACACACACACAGGCATACACACACCACAGATAAAATAAAATGTGTGTGTTTTATGAGTACCGATTTAGAAGTGTCATACAGCACTGACAAGCTTGTGTCACCCACACACAAATACACACAAACGCAAATTTGTAACCTAAACAGTACAAATTTATGATTTCATATTTCCTGTCATCACAAAGACAGGGTTGTTCAGAAGTAACTCGTGGCTTATAAACTTCACATAAGCTTCCCTAAAGACACCCAAAGACCTCAAGCAAGAACTCCCAGCATGCACTGCAGTTACAATGCAACATCTATGGTTTGCTTAAGACAGGTATGGAGCCCATCATGTTTCACAACTCTTACTGCCTTCATGT
This sequence comes from Protonibea diacanthus, assembly GCA_028641955.1. Classification (NCBI taxonomy): domain Eukaryota; kingdom Metazoa; phylum Chordata; class Actinopteri; family Sciaenidae; genus Protonibea; species Protonibea diacanthus. The sequence goes on from CM053990.1 coordinate 17,498,824, forward strand.
GCATGTAGCAGTTCTTTTTTTTTTAATATTCATTTAAAAAGGAACAAGATATGAGGAAGGACAAAGATTGTTAGCATCACGCTAATAGCACAGCCACTATCCATTAATTATTAAGTGCGGCAACACTTCGGCACGCAGCATCAGTGACTGGAGCAGGATTACAGAATCCCTTCACCTCACCTCAATTAACCTGAGATCCCATATATTCACCTTATTACTCACTGACAGTCAGTGGTGGAATGTAACTGCATACATTTATTCAAGTACTGTAAGTACAAAGTTAGTTATTCAAAGTTTATCAAAGTTGTTATTTATACTTCACTCAAGTAATTCCATGTTATGCCACTTATACCATACTTCTACTCTACGAGATCTCAAAGGCAAATGTTGTACTTTAACTCCACTACATTTGTCTGACAGCCTTAGTTACTTTTAATATTACCAGTTTTCATACACTTCATTCAATTGTTCGAGTTAACATTCTCACAAAGACACATTCTGGGATATCTTGATATACATCAGTGTAATGTCACCATTACCTAGTGACCATAAGATACAAAAGCACAAAATGTTCTCTTGTAAATTATGTTGACAGATTAGGTGCTTTATTTATCTGGAAGCTACATCAGCTGGTGAATGTCAGATGTTGTTAGTAAAATCACAGTTTACTGCCTGCTTGAAAACTATTGCTTAAACTATGCTCAGAATGAAAGGTATGTGCAAAATAGTTCTCAGGTCATTAAAGCTGCCCAAATGTAAGTGCCATAACACCAGTAACACAGGAGAAATATGAGGACTTGGTGACCTACTTTAAAGGACATTTGGAGTTTGTCAATGGTGTATGTAACTGTAATTCAACAAGAGGGCTTATATAAAATGTATGTTAAGCAGTTTAGATATGAGTCAAGTTACATGGGAAACACATGATGTGCCTCCTACTTTGAAAAAAAGTTCCACACAAAAGTTAAAAAAGAAACTTTTTGGAAGGCTACAGTGTGTATCAAGCTTAGTATCACTGTTTTTTTCCCATCCCTTCCTTCCCCAGTGCAGCAGCTACCTACCTCTCCTCTTTTCTTTCCCTTACACCTGCCCATCCTGCACCATATCCTGCCTACGTTCCCTCAGTACCAGGAAACAAAATCCTGCAAACCACACAGTGTGCACATGTCTCATGATGTGCAGTGGGGATTGATAAACAGAGTGAATAATACACGCTGCAGAGCATGCTCCTAAGTCAGATTTTAATGGTGCACAGATGCGCGTTTTAAGTGTTGCATCCATTTCCTGGAAACAGTTTTTAAATGTCACATTCTTTCCTGATGTAGTGACCTTGCTATGCGGGTACCCAGGGAAGAACGAGTGTTTGGCCACAGCACATAGAAAGTGAATGACACAGTGCTGTTGGCTGGAGCTGTGTGTTTGAGAGTCTGCTAATAAACATGCAGTAAAAACACAGTGAACATGCTGGCTTAAGAAAACTGAGAGGTTGTGCTTGTCTGGTTTTATCCCATGGAAAACATGTTGTTCTAATTTATGCTATGTTGCTGATCTCAGTTATAACATTATAAAGTTATAAAATTATAAAGTGATGTCCCTCTATTCATCCCTAAGATGAACACACCCTAAAAAGTCAACTGTGTTATAAGGTGTTTATGAGATATTTGCAAGTTTGGCCATGAGAGAAATGAGGAAAATACAAACGCTGCAAGTTTATGATCTGTCATAGTAAGTGAATATGAGTTGTTGCCCAACCTGAACTCGTTGAGCCCATCCACCATTCGGCTGTAAGCCAAGGCCCTCTGGCTGGCATCAGCTGACCGCCGACTCATCTTCATGGCCTTGAGAGTGACACAACACAAATGTAGACTGAGATATTTGGCACTCAAGCTGACAAAGTTAGAGGAAAGGTGGAGAAAGGAATTTTTAGAGGGAGAAGAGAGGTAGGGGAGCTGAAAAGAAGATGGAGTGTATAACTGGAAATCATCCAGCAATTTGATGGTGCCAACAACAGACACCAGTAAACAGAACCGCAGATATACAAGGTATGATCATTGACCTGTCAATCTGACAGCAACGCTGCTCATTACAACAGCAGACGGTGTAAGGTTTGCATATGGGTACTATTCATATGTCACTGCTAAATAGATATCACTGACAGGATTATCTCAGCAGTCAAGAAAGTCATCTAACATACAAATGCAGGAAAATGATCATGTCCCACTGAAAAGCATAAAGGGAAACATCTAGAAAAGAAAACAATAAACACTGGACTGAATAAAAACATTAATATTGACACCAACAAAAAGAAATGAACAAGAAGTTGGCAAATGCAGCATAATAGTCGGTCTGTAATCACAGTCAAACATGAATTCACCTGTTCGATGGCGCTCTTGAGTTTGTTCATGTGGCTTTCAAAGAGAGGGAAGTGGGAGAAAAAGAAATCCTGGAAGCGGTTATTCTCCTCAGGGTTGGGAGACAGCATGAAGATGACGCCGATGGCAATCTTCTTCTTGCGAGCCACGCCGAGGCTTGGTCCTCCGCTTTCGTCAGACATATTGAAGCTCTCTTCAACTGACCTGATCAGGGCAGGGAACACAGGGGGTCAACTTCAGAGCAGAGGCAGATCTTTCTTGTACTTCTTCAAATGGGTTGATACTATTAACTACTGCTTAGATACTGCAAGTAACTACTCTTCATACAGCAAACAGTTTACCTGTTTCAAGAATTAAGTGGAAAAAGATACTTAGGCACATCTGTTAGGCAAAGAAAAGATATCAAGAGACGTTTAATCCTAGTCTTTTTTTACTGTTGCAGCTGGTAAACACGATGCTTTGGTGCGGCTGAACTGGAGCGCCTGGAAGATTAGAGCACTCAGCGGCCGACAGCTGCATTTACAGTGACAGGCCAACACGACATCCTGTCTAGTCACAGCGCTGTGAGTGTGTTTGTGAGTGCAGTTATTAGTGCATAGCAGCAGTGTGTGTCATTTTCCCAGCTGCCTGCTGCATTCTGAGGAAGTCCTCGCAGGATAAACTTTACAAAAGCCTGACAGAGGCCTAAGCAGGAAAGAAAAATGGAGGGGGTTGAGCGACTGGGAGAGACTCTGTTAAGTGTGCGTTTGGAAAAGTCATGGACCTTAAACACTTGTCTCCCTGCACTTGTAAGCATCATTTTAACTACCCCAAGCGTGCGTTTGAAAGACTCTCCATCAGTCCCTACAGCATATGTGCAAGTTTCTTTATCTGAAGTACATTCACTGGTATAAAATGCATGTGAACATTGTACCTTGCACAGATGTGTGTGCATGTATGACTGTATGAGTCTCACCATCGGGGGAAGACACCGTTTTCCAGGCTCGTTGTTTGGCTGCGCAGCCACCGGCGCTGGTAGCTGGACGCACAGCTGCTGGTCAGGGAGGAGCCAGGAGACGGGAAGGGAGTGATCAACAGGCTGCTCAGAGATGCTAAAGGAAGAAGACGAAGGGGATGGATGGAGAGAAGGTTTGGAGGTGGACAGAGGAGAGGAGAGTGCAAGAATGAGGAGAAGGAGAAGAGAAAAGAACAGGGAACAGATGGAGGGAATAGTGGGTGACAGAAGAGAAAAAGGACAAGAGTGAGTCAGACAACAAGTGCGTAGGGTTACTCATTCTGAATGACACTTTGTACACACACATGCACACACACTACCACAAAGAGCTAGACAGAAATCTGGAGGACAATAACTGTTCTTACTAAGACAAAGAACTTGAAAAGGGCAAACAAATACAGCACACAACATACAAAGACACACAAAAACACATCTTAAAAACACAATCAGTCCTCTTTCCCCTTTTCCTGAAATACAGCCGCTAATGACTGGATAGCTTTCAGATGAGATCTAATGTCAGCAAGCCTGCTAACAGTCACATGCTACAGTTGTCGGACAACCTGGCTTTACACCAGGCTGGCATGATAATGACAACCTACCCACACGCAGATAATATCAGCCCTGATCACAGGGTTATTTACAGCCCTGGCAGGCAGGGCTCTGATCAATGGTCACATGAACCATTTAGACGGTCTGTGTGTGTGCGCGTGCGTGCGTGTCTGTGTAGAGAGAGATAAGAGATAAACACGACACGAGGTGAGAAAAGAGCGTGTGTATGATATATAAAGAGAAAACTGCGCTAGACAGACGTAGCAGAGGAGCTATAGTATGATGAGAGGCTGGTGTCACAGAGAGATGTGTATGTATTTGTGTGTCAGACTTAGATAAAGAGCCCAACTGCAGTGGGGAGGTGGACAGAGTGGAGATGAGAGCTTTCGAGAGCTGCTATATTTATTCCTATGCATGTGACCCGGGTTTGAGCAGAAAGCGCAGTTCCCCTCATACCAGTCATGCCAGTGGGACATGGTGGTGTTTGTAAAGGGGGGTAGGGTACAGAGCAAGGGGAGGGTGCAGGGGTCAGTTTCCATTGCACAAGGTTTCCAGACCCTAGAGGCCATGTAACACCTCAGTGTCTTCTATCCATCCATGTACCATCTTCTTTCCATCTTGTTTTACTTGAGACTTTTCAGGATTGTAGGATTGGCTGCAGGCAGACAAATGTGGGCTGTCTTACCCAGGATATCTTGCTTTTCTCGTGCTCTCAATCAGCTTCGAGAGGGGGCATCCGCGGGTCATCTTCATGAATGGAAAAGTGTGCGTGTGCGTCAGCATACCACATTAGTGAAGTCGCAGCTGAATCCCCACCAGTTAAAGTAACCAGCACTTGTGTAACTATTCACCGTCTTTGCCTTGAACAGCGAAGCTAAAGCAGGACTAACTTGCTTCATTAGCTGCATCACTGGTATTTTGGATGATGCAGATGATGAAAGCCAGAGATCAACAACATTTGTGGGAACCTGTTATTTGTCTGAGGTGAGGAGGAGGACATATTCTCTGAAGTGTTAATTGTCCGATAGGGTACTGACTTACACTTGATCTTCTCTGTTTGTCTTGACAAGAATAAATGTGAACCAAATTCAGCTCAGGTGTAGGGCTGAAAGCAGTGTCAAGTGTAGGTCAATCCAGGCTTTGGCTCCTAGTCTCATTAACCTACCTGACCTGGCGATGCCGCTGTCTCTCTCATCGTAAAGCCCTCGGCCAGGCATGTCCATGGGGTGACTGTGGCCTGGAGAAAAGGAGGAGGGAGATTGAGAGAGAGTGAGTGGATTGGTTTAAAGGTAAAGGAAAAGGGATTAAGAGAGAGGACAGAGGGAGACAAAGGTAGATGGGTGACATAAAGAAACAGAAAGAAGAGACAGAAGAAAATGAGTGAGATGAAGAAAAATAAGGAAAGCAGAAAACAGGAAGAGAGAGACAGAGAGAGAGAGAGAGAGAGAGAGACAACCTCGAGAAACAGAAAATGTGGTCAACAAATTGGAGGCCCAGGCATGCTGAGGATGATCTTATCACCATCTAGTGAGAGCTTTGTTATGCTCTTCTACTACTACTCCTACTACTGCTAATGTTTTTGGATGCCTCAGCATTCTTTTTTGAGCTATAGCAAGAAAATCTCAATTTGTCCCCAAAGAGCTACAATCATTCTTTTCATGACATGCAAATGTGGGACTAGCAACCAGTAAAAAAGTTTTTCTTGCTATTTCCTAGTCAGTGACTATATTGCCATGTGTACATAAAGTAAAAATTAGACTGAAAATGTTTGAAATGGCTGTTAAATATAGTCTAAACAAGTTTGATGGTTTATTTAAAATCACCATTCCACCATTAGACTATAACACAAACACAACTACTACATGTGACACCACACTCAAACTCAAGCAGGACTCTTAACGTGAAATTGCTATTGCTGATTAGATTCTCATGCTGTTAATGCTTTGTTTTTAACACCAAAAACAGGAAGTGTCACAAGCAAAACAAATGCAGCAAAAAGAACTTACAGTTGTAATAGTTGTAATCGCTATCTGTCACTATCTGCAGCCGCTGCTACAGCTTTAATTTAACTTTCTACAACAGACATCGTAATATGGATGTCAGTGCACCTGTTGGCTCGTTCTCAAATGTCCTTCTTGCTGACACTTTGGGGCAAACTGGGAAAAATGTCAACTTCTGACAAAGAAGCTCTTTGATCAGCATAATATAATGGAAGAGAGAAATTTGAGGTTAGTGTCTCACAGTGCTGCGCTGGGTCAAAGTTGTCAGTTAAACACTTGCTTTAAAGACTGTGTAGCTATCTGGATTGTTCTGTTCTAGAAAAATAACTCATGAGTACACCAAGCTGATCAAAAAGCTCATCAGGAGAGATTTCAGTTCATTTCTTTGCAATTGCAGTGATGATACATGGGCAATGCAGCGGATGTTATGTGATGGGGTTTTTTAGTGCGTATCACTGGTGGTGACAGATGTTTGTGTGGAAGTGGGATTCTGACTGAAATATTACTGGTTTCAAAAGTCACCGTATTCATTTACTTCAACGTCTACTGCCAAGGTGCCCTTGAACGAGGCATTTCACCAACATCAGCTCAGGTGTAGTGGCTCAGCAGCCCACAGGAGACTGTGTGTAATCGACCGAGTATTGCTACTGAATGTGAACACCGCTGCATCATTATGGGTTTATAAAAAAGACAACAAATGCTTATAATACAGCAGCCCACTCATTGTCATAGTTGTTGGTTAATTATGTACATGACATCTAAATTCATTGCCCAAATATCACTAGTAAAGAGGTGTTAGTGAAACTATGTGAGTGAAGAAAAACAAAGAGGAGGAGAAGGAGCTGAAAAAACTAACTAGAACTACAGCCACTAACACCACTGAGAACCCATGCACACCATTACTGCGTGCGTGATACAACTGCAGCCCTGGGTCAGATAGTACTGGCAGATATATTTAATGATTTCTTTGAGAAAGCTTTATGGTTGACGGGCGAGGTTCTTTTATTTGATGCTGTCATTTGCAAAACAAACTAACAGAAGGTGTTTCAAGCAATGCATAACGGCTCTGTGTTTTACCAAGTGGCAGTTTGTGTGCATCTGTAAATAAAAGTCACACGTAGCTCATTTAATGGTGGGAATGTCTTAAAGCAGGATGAAGTACCACATCATTGCAGTTAGTTGGTGCCGTCTGGATTAAATCCAAATGTACACAAATTAACCAATTTAGACATCCTCTTTCATTTAAACAGGAACAGATCAAATATGTCTGATGGGAACCACCTCAAAGAATTGTTTCTGCAGTTTCTATCTGACCCAGGTTATTTGCAGACGTGCTGTGATACTGCATGCTGTGACTACTGCTACCACTTCTAGTGCAAGAATCACCATACAGGCATGCAGCCACTGACAGTCAAGGTCTTTACAATCACTACTACCGCAACTACAGCCTACACACATGCATGCAACTGGCACACATCAGTCATGGCCAGTTTTAAGCGCCAACCTGAAAAGAAAGATGCGCTCTTGATGAGGCGCAGAGGCCCTTGTTCAGAGAAGGCCCGTCGAGGGCTGCAGAGCTGAGAAAATCCTGCGCAGCACAAACAAAAACATGGAAAAGAGGAAAGGGAAGAAGAGGAAAAAGAGACAAAAAAAAAAACATGATCCATGGTTAGTGAATGAGTAAGGAGGAAAGCTTGCTGCTTCCTGTTGTCCAGACATCTCAAAACAAGTGAGTTACGGGAGCTTTTTAGTCTGGAATGAAAAAATGACCACCGGTTGGTCAGACAAACAAACAAGAAGGCTGGTATCACTCACAGAAAACACAGCTTGTCAAACAAATACATTATGACAGGCTTTCAATCTCTATCGTGTACGAGTTCATCATCACTGTATTTTCTGTGAGGATGACAGAGAAAATGCACAAAAGGATAAATTTGCCAACAGTTCTTTATACTCTTTCTATGTCTATTTCTACTGCAAGCCTGAGCCACACTTAGAGTAGATTGTTTACAAAAACACCCTACTCTATCTGAGATACTGATATCAGAGTTTCACCACGAGTAACATGTAGTCATCGTGAGTTTTAAGGAAGCACGAAATGAGTCACAGCAGAGATATGTTTTATAAGATAACAACTGATTCTGCTAATTTGCTGAGAAAATAAAAGTAGAGTGTAAAAGTCCTCCAACAGTTCACAAGGACAGTGTAGGGGAGCAGTAAGGGAGAACTGTTGGCAGAGTCTATCCAGCCTGGTTTGTATTCAAATGGGAATGTTAAAGAGTCAGACAGAAAGGAACAAAATCAGCTGCTTCCTCATAGTGCTACGAACGCACTTCAACTGTGTAAACTGAGCAAAAGAAATTCAAGTAGCACTTAAACTGAAAATACTAGTATCATATATAGTATATTCAAGTATTCCGCCATTAAGTTGTTTGGGAGAAAGAGATTTATAATCACTGACAGTTACTGAGGCAACATAAGAAACAAAATAAGATTTGAATATGTAGTCGTACATGCTTTCAAATGCTTTCAAGAAGAAACTGACTCCACCGAGTGTCTCACTATGACCAACATAAAAACATTTCACCAACTTTCTACTTACAATTCACAAGTGAACTGAAAGGAAAAAGGAGGGGTGTCATTGGTGGCTTAGTGACGCAGCACTAGGTTTCTGTGGTTACCTATGTTCCCTAGGAGACTGTTGGGCCCGGTGTTTTGATCAGGCCTTAGCGTGTTGCTGTCCTGTCCAATAAACTCCAGGCTGTCCTGTAACCTGCAGGCGATAAGAGAGCAGAGTACCAGGGAAAACGTTGACAGGGTTAATGAGGTTTATGTAGATGATTTTAAAACAGCACAATTATACTGTACATACACTAAATATTAGGAAACCGATACAATATCCCGGTGGACATGAACACAAGGAATATGGATCATAACTGAGACAGATGGAGAGGGAGAGACAGAAAAATGAGATGAGCTCTGCATGTGTTGGCTTATAGAAGAAGTTGCCATAGGAATCAGAGCGAGAAGTGGGTGTGCATGTGTGCTTACGTGTTGAGGCTGCCATACACGCTGCCTCCCGTCCTGGCAGTGAAGACCTTACTCAGCATCAGCTGAGGTGGCGATCTGATATGACGATAATGCAGGGACAAAGATCATCAGCATGAGTGCTCAATTCATGTGTGTCTTTCACATCCAGACCTATTTTGCCTCACTTACAGCACGAAATCTCAAAGATATTTTTATTATTCTGCCTTTTCCACTACAGATGTTTCATCTCCATATTAAATGGCTAAAAACTGAAGTCTTCATGATCCTTTTTTGTTTCTATGCCAACAGCTGTGAGTAAAAAGCCATTGATGGATCCCTATTGTTCTTACCTGATCTGGTGGATTTTTAGCGTGGAACCTTTGTAGCTCATAGCTACAGAGCCAAACATCATTTCTCCCAGCATCACCACATCGGAGGAACACCTTGGACCCTGATGAGGAGAGAAGAAGCAACGTTTTTCATGCTGTTACCCTTAAAGAGTGGAGAGTGAAGAATGAGCTGAATATTTTATTGTTTAACAAGGTTACTCAGTTACACATGTATGTGAGTGCTATGTGTAGACTTGCTTATGCATCTGCATATCTGTGAATGTAAGGGTTTGGATGCATAAATGCAGAGGTGTGTGTATGCAAATCTTGCATGCAAGTCTCAAACGTGTTACCTGGAAGCGCATGCCCTGCTCCTTGGTTTCCTTTGTTTCGGAGGTGCAGGAGGAGGAGCTGTCCAGGGAACTGCTGCTGCCTCCTGTAGGACGTAGCTGGCAGCATTTCCCGAACATCTTCACCTGGCCCTCAGTGCTCTATGGGGTAAAAACAAAAAAAATACTATTACAAACCAAATTCCATGAACACAGGGCTCACTTAACTCTGCAGAAGTTACAACAGAAACTGACAATACAGTTTAAGGTGTAATGCTCATTTTATGCCCGTATAGTTTTGACTTTTTACTGCTTTGTTTGCAGTCATTATGGATATAAACAGACTGAAGCAGCTCTGAATACATAAACAAATGGTGGAGCACAAAGCATCAGCTGAGTCAATTTTTTCCTTTATCTTTCAAATACAGATAAGCCTAAAAAAACATAACTGAGCACATCCAGCAGCAATGGCTAAACTTTTAACGTTTTTGGTCACTTTTAATCTTTATTAAAAAACGAAACTAAAAGAATGTGCAACAATTAATGCAGCTTTTGCGCATTGTCACAGACATTTATGAGTTTACTTCTTGACAGGTTTGTGCCCTTTTATGTGGGAATGGCCCATATACGTGGGAATATAACAAAGTCAAGAGGATTTTATTGCACAGGAATTTCAGTTATGGAGACCTTTGTTAATGTACACATAAAGAGACAATCCGACTGAGAGCCCACGACACCTATAAAAAGTCACATTTTCTGTCTAATTTCACCCTGATGCCCGACATTTTATTTTAAACAAGCCCATAAAAAGTAGTGACTGGCCCATATCAAGTAAACTTCTTAAAAGGAAAAACATAAATAAAGAATTGTTCAGGTCAAAAACCATAGAAACCTAACCCAGAGGCACTCGTGTAAACAGCAAACTAAAAGCAATGTGAGCTCAATCAGCCTGTGTCATGTGCCTTCTCAACTTGGCAGACTATTCAAGAGGAATGCATTTGGGAGGGTGGGGAGCAGAGGGGGAGGGTGCGTGTGTGTGTGTGTGTGTGTGTTTGTGTGTGTGTGTGCGTGCGTGCATTCACTTGCTCACTTGAAACCACTGCCGATGTAAGAGAGTAAGAGAAAGGAAGGGGGGAAAATGAGAGGGAGACAAAGAGAAGGAGGAGTAAGAGGAGTGAGGCTTGTTTTGCTCTTTTAAAGCAGATCAGTAAACATCGCAGACGCGTATGCGAGTTTCTGTCGACATTTTTGAATTCTCTCGTATGAGTGTGCAGACACACACGTACCCAAGCCACGCCGACTCTGAGCGAGTGTGTACATGGGTGTGTGTGTGTGTGTGTGTGTGTGTGTGTGTGTGTGTCCGCTGCAGTGCAATGTGAGGTGTGTACACAGAGGCCAGCAGCATGTGACTGCCAGTCATATGACTCTTTCGGGAACTCGTGATCGAGCAGCACTGCAATCATTCCCTCCCGCCCTCCCTCCCTCCCTCTCTCTCTCTTCCCCTCACTCCCTCCCTCCCTTCCTCCACCACTCCAACTTCATCCCTCTCTATTTCCTGCAGCTTTCTTTCTCTGCTTTAACACGTCCATTTCTTTCCTGGACCAGTCTTATTTGCCAGGACTCTTTTCTTACATTTCTAACACACCACCAACCCCGAGCTTTTCTTCATTCTCAACTCTTTCTCACCTGTCCCGATGCATCTCTGTCCATTCCTCCCTTGTTTCTCTATTCCTCATTCTCTCTGACCCCTGGTCCTTTGCTTGTTTTCTCTTTAAAATAAAATCCTCTGAGTTGACGGAGAAAAAAAAGCAACAACAACAACAGAAAAAAAAAACAGCCGTCATGTGATAGAAGTCACACAGTGGCTGCCAAAGCCCTAACAGTGCAGAATGCACCAAAAATATTGACTGCACTGACTTCTCTCACAGCATTTCTCGATGCATTAACTTCAAACAAATGCCACTGTGTATGACACACACACATACACTGCATAACTCTTCTTACTGTGGTTATATATCAATCCATTCCAAATGTAGGACTTCAGGAAATCCACATGTATGAGCTGAGAAAGCTGAGCGAATAGATAATCTAATTTTCAGTGTCAGGGTGTCATTAGCCAGCAGGAGAGTGTGTGTGTGTCTGTGTGATGGCAAGGTTACAGACATGATAATGAGGCAGATGGACGGACAGATGAAAGAAGGTGAAGCAGCAGACAGTAGAAAAAGAGGCAGCAAATATAAAGGTAAAACGGGCAGGTGAAAGGGAGGCGGAAGATACATATTGAGAGAAAAACATGGACAGGAGGAGACAGGGAGGTGTTAGAGCGAAATTCTTTTTATTCTTAAATTATGAGACATTGCGATGGACGGTAGGGAGAGAGTAGGGAAGAAAAACATACGAAAGGGGTCAAGGGAGGGGTCAAGGGAGACAGATCTAGATGGGTAAGAGATTTATGAAGAGATTAGTTATGTGTAGATATTGGCAAAGTACACAGAAAGGCAGGCAGGTGAAGATAAAGAACGGCAGACAGTGATTTATAAAAGATGACAGAGATAATGTAGGAAAGATAACCAGATTAACTCAGGTGACAGAAAGAGAAGAGAGACGGCAGATTCAGAAAAGCAAGAAACAGAATGGGAGAGAAAATTTAAAGAGGGTGAGGCAGACGAAGACAGACAGAGAGAATGACAGACAGCGAGTGACACGGCTGTCATGTGAGGATGAAAGAATGCTGCTTACACATGGGCTGTCAGCTGAGGCTATTATTATTGGAGATAAGAGCACCAGAACAAACCGGTCAGGGTCAGACAGGAACACATAGCAGCGTTATGAAAATATTAGGTGTGATATTCAAAATGAAAAAGGAAAAAAAGGGTGGCAGTGAATCGCAGGTTGCTTAGAAAAGAAATCAGCTGACAGGTGAAGTTTGGGAGAGGCCATACACCTGCAGCTTAGTCAGAAGACATAATAGACAGGTTTCAAATCTATTGTTGCACACACCTTGATAAAGACCTCCATGCTATAGTAAATCACTTGTTATCATCACGTCTCACTGGCTGACATGGGTGTGTTGGCGCTGAGTCTCACGCACTCACTCAAGCACACAAATAGACTACCCGTTTGACATATAGTCATTGTTTTTTTAAAGGTGATATCTGCCTCCAGCCTGCTCTGACAGATGACGTAGACTGAAGCTTTTGTTTTAGAAACTGCAGAGAAAATGAAACTTTAGACGTGACTCAGTTTTGGTCAAACAGTTGAATAAAAATTTTGAATCCTAGCTAGAGAAACGTTTTAATGCTAATAGCAACTTCACAAAAAAAAGGGACAAACAACTCTGCTCTGCTGTCCTTTTATGATGATAAAAAAATTTAAGTAAATACACATCTGATTCACAAGCAAAAAAAAACACACCCACAAACAGGACTTGCACACTGTCCAACAGGACACATTCCCTGCCCTCCGTGCTTGATCCCTCGGTCAGACGCTGTTCGCTGTGGGGCAGTGAGGCGTCCCGCAGGATAAGCAGGATAAGGTGCAGCTTGTGTCCTCCGAACGTCATGAAGCAGTCACGGCTTCTGTGGCATGTCACGCCTGTGTGTGTCCGTCTCTCTACACTTATCTATGCTAGCGAGTTTAAGTTTTTAAAAGCTTTTCAGGGATTCAAGTGAACAAAAAAAAAAAAAAAAAGAAACAATGGTGCTTGTGACTGAACAAAGTCAATCACAAAAAAAAAAAAAGAAAGAAAAAACAGGCAGGACAAGAAAGGTGAAACAGAAAAGCTGCTGCTCAGGAATGTGACATTTAGACATGTTCTCTGATATATTTCACATCTTATTTTAGACAAGGAAATCTCTTAAGGGCTTCAGACATTTAAATAGGACTTGCAGCTATTTTACTGCGGCAGTTGACCCCTGATATTATAAAAAGAAAACCTGGAATCATCTGTGCCTTCTCATTACCATAAACCAACCCAAGGATAGGCTTCAAATGATAACACCCACATAATACAAACATGTGACTCACAGTGATGGGGGTTTCCTCCGTGCCCCTCTTTTTGGCATTGGAGTCGAAGAGGACATTTCTGCCGCGCCTCTCACAGTCCTGGTAGACGATCAGCCTGATCTGACTGGGCTCCAGCTGGGGGACTGGCCAGCTAGATGGAAGGAAGAGTAGACAGATGAGAGAGGGATCAAGGGAAGCGAAGACAGAGAAGGCTAAGTGATGTAGAAGAAGCCAGATGGAGATAGTGAGGATGGTGAGAGAAAATAATTCACTTGCAAATAAGCTGATAAAGCGACAGATCAGTGAGATGAAACGGAGTGAATGTAGAAAGTGAAGACACATCTCACATATTCTTCAAACATCTTTTGAGCATTTCTCGGTGTTTCTTCCAGGAATTTTGCACATTAGAGACAATGAGGTCATGCTCCAGTAACAAAACACTTCCAAACAATCTGGTGCAGCACAGTACTGAATGAAGCAGTAACGTGCAGCAACAATACAACGTTGTCCACTGTAAATAACAATTCTGAGAACAAACCTTTCAAATTATGAATCTTATAACTGAGTACTGGTATCATTCATTACTTTATCTTAACAACACAGAAAGAAAAACATCATTTGCTACTGGATGGACACTGAACAAGCTGCAACAAAGGCAAAAACTTTCATATAACAGTTTACTAATTCGAGTAGGGTCTCAATATGAGCTTTGTATGACAAGCCAGCTGTCACACTCATGATTGAAACCCTGGTGCCTACATTACATAATGCAATCTGATCACCTGACAGTTCAGCTAAAGATTTGGGTGTATGCCATGTCTGGTAAGCACAGAAACTCCAGACACCCCAATCACTTAAGACCATTTATTAGATATTTCACAGCTTACTCTGAAGCCACAAAAGGCTTTATACAACCTTACACATATGCACTAGTATGTCCCAAGACCTGTAGATGTGAATGTGTTAAATCAATATCTTTTAAAACTGATACTTTTTTGTTACTGAGCAAATTTCTTGTTGAGCATATCTAAGCCATAGTGGAGTGCCCAAGGTATCTGCCAGATATCCATATGACTAAACTGGCTGTGCTCTGAGCCAGAGAAAAGTACTATGAGTGCGAGCCAGCTTTAAAAAAAAATCTGTTTAATCTGTCATGCCTCCCAGTTGGCATGGCATAGCCAACACACTCCATGCCATAGCTACCATTCATCCATATCATACTTCAACCAGCAGGGAACGACGAAGATATGTAAAGACAACCTATTACCCGCTCACCCCTCCCATGGATTTACACTGCGTCCAGTGAGCAAGCAGCCACTCCACTTACTACTCCAGGGGAATATTTGAATATTGTGCTCTATTGTTTGCACCTCCTTCCTGCTTCATACAGTTGTGACACACATGTGACAGTCACCAGGTATAACCAGTCTGCAGCTCCACGAGTTGAGCGCTTTGCTCAAGGCATTCCACATGTCACTGCAGACCGTGTTCATCTTTAGACTAAGATAATGTTTTATATCGACTGCTTATTCATCATTTCCAGTAATGTCTGACATTTTTAAAGAAAAAGATCAACTTAAGACCTCTTAGCCAATCAAGACCCCATTAGTCAACAAACAATACGACGAGGCTGTTCAAGTTACAAAGACGGCCCTTGGTGCAGCTCAAGATGAGTCATTGAACTCTAATGGACAAGATTTATAGCCACATTGGGGGTATTGAATTTTAAACTGTTACTGTACATTTCTCATGGCAGGAACCACCGTCCCGACAGTTAAGTAACAGTTAGGCTGTTTTTACTGGCAGCTTCTGCTCCATAGCTGTTGCTAGGTAACATGCAGTTTCATACAGCTCATCTTATTCATGCTGGTCATCTCAAAGAATATAGCAAAGGATGTTGTTACATTACATCCTACGGTGGGTACTAATAAGCCTTCACAGGGCTCTGGCAGTCACCTCTGCCTCTGGGGAAACTCTGTCCTCTGGTTGATTTAGTAGGAGCTATAAAGATGACAGGGGGTTGGACCGACAGATAGACAGTCGAGGATTTCTGTCTGATCTGACGGATAGATGGGTCAGGCAGATGGACACGGAGCAGGACCTAATTATAGCCTTTTATTGGGGAGCAGGGAGCGTCCCTAAACACAAGTGTTTATAGTAAATGGGTTGGTGGGGAGGGGTGGAAAGGGAACAGTTAAGTCCATTTCACTTGACAACAAAACATCACACAGGATCACATTCAAAAATTGCATTTAAATTGTTGGTCAGTGAGCCTTGACGGGGCAGGGAATACCTTTGTGTTGGTATATCGGTGTGTGTGTCAGAGAGAGAGGGGGAAAGTCTGTGTGTACATTCCCATGCATGTGAGCTACTATTTACCAAACACTGGTCTCAGGGTATGACCAGCATTCTTGGAGGCGAAACAGTTCAATCTTGCAAAAAGGAGCAGTGGAGAGGGAGTCATGTGCTGCGACCTGCTGCAGTGTAAAGCTGTTAAACCAATGTCGTTTGTCAGATGGGGCCTTCATGGGTAATCGGAAAAGAGTAACTTTTTGGGAGCAATATTTCACAATCATTTCTGCATGGACACATCTCCAGCTTTTAAATCGTATAGCCTTACGTGCCTACCAGTTTTGGCTTTGTAGGCATTCAACACAAGGTGCCACATTTCACTGCAAGCATGTTGCTGCACAGTTGCCACCCCTGCCATGTGTATGTGGAGTGTCCGTGCTAAAATATAGTAATTAATATATTTTGCAACTCATGTCTTGTGTTCTCGAGCAGCTAAAAGAGTATTGTCCATAACGTGTAACCATTGTCAGGGATATAATGAAACTTTCAGAGAAAAAGTAAAGCAAACTGTCCACAATCTATTTTTAGACCAAATGTATTGAGTCACCCTTTTGTAACATTAGCTAACCTTGTTGGCAGTGTCAACACTTCCTGAGGTGTCTCAAGGCCCACCCTTGTCTGTTACATTAAAACATGAAGCTCATGCAGGAAATGTTAAGCTACTATCGACGAGTGGCTTTTGGCATCAAAAAAAACTTATAGAAGAGGAGGTGTAAGGGTTGCCTTGAGGCCAAGTCAGTGCTGAAACTGCAGGATAACAACACTGCCATTGTGTCTGCACGGGATTCAGTAGACAGAGACAGACACCTCTGTCTCTCTCAGACCCAGAATAATATTCACCTCTTGTCTTCCTGTAGCTAGTAACACTGGCTCCATCTGTTCATGAGGCTCCCATAGGCCCTCATAGACCTTGCTTAAGTATTACTGACCTCTCAGGCATGTGACAAGTTCTCCCAAACTAACCAAAAACATGTTTGACTTGTTTCCAGTGAGATTTATAATCCAGGGCACTGAAGGAGTACAATACAGTAATGTTTTTTTTTTTTTTTTCATTTTGAAGGATCACATTAGAAAACGTTAATGGAAACGGCAAAGGAGAAAAGAAGCAGAAACTAGCTTAAATCCACAAAAATGTTTGTAATGCTTGCTTGAGGCAGAGTCACGTTCTGACGCTTCAAACATTTGCAATACATTTGAATGGACTGATCTAATCACTCAGCGTATACCATCCAACCAGAGTTTGCAAGTATTGGATGCGATTAAAATACTACTTGGCTGTTCTGCTGTTCTTCTTAGACCAACGGTCAATGGGAGAGAACATCTTCAGTTTTCTTCCACTGGCTCCTCTCTGAGGGGACACCCAACTTCTTACTCGGTCTGAGTGCTAAATGGGTGAAGTAACACATGCTTGGCCTACATAATGAGCTCAAATTGCATTGTATGGGGATTGGTCGATGTTCAGCTCATACACTTGTGTGTAAGATTACACATCAGGCGGTCGTTTTAGTCCGTCACATGCCTCCTTGCAATTGGACTACTGCATTTCATGAGTGGTTTATTTATAAATTTGACTTTGCTGTTGGTTTTTATATGTTCAACTTTTGTGCATCATTGTATGTTCCGGTTCATAGTGCAGACTTATATTGAGGAAAAACAAATCTTGCATTAATCATCTCTGAAAGGCATTTTTTGTAACTATCATAAACGGATTTAACCTTTTTAAGCCAATAACTGCTGCTCTAGTAAAATTTTGAGTGTACAAAATATCAAGTTGGCTGTTAGGTGATCCCACTCACTTTCTGGCCAAATACGGGTGCAACAATTGCAATAATAAGATGATGTGTTGTTTTCAGATCAGCTTAGAGGAGGTCTGCATAATTTGACACCAAGTTCACTGCTCCCTTTGTTTCAAAGAGTGAAAACACAGAGTGAGAGATGAAAAGAAGACAGGCTTTTTATAAGATACAGCAAACAGAGTGAGAAATGTTTCCTAAAGTAAGGATAAGACAAAAGAGCATACATGAAGATTCACAACAAGAGGATGAGGGAAATGACAGACAAGAACAACAACAAAAAATAAGAATGTTGAATTAGAAAATGAAGCTAACCTTCAACACTGAATTAGTTTGGATAAAGAGGCAGCATAGAAAACAGAAATGCAAAAACATCTGACAGACACAAAGGCATTTGAAAGAAAGGACAAGGGGAGAGCAAAGGAGGAAGTATCCCATCAGTGAGCTTGTGACAGTCACAGCGTTGACAGAAGAGAGAGGGGAGTCATTCATAAAAGCAGCACATGACTTCATGACTGTTACATACTTGTACTGCTTTGACCTCAATTGTCTGAACCAAAAATGACTCAAAAATACTCACACACACAAGCCTGTACTTGTATTCCCTCGAACAACCTGTTGATCTTAAAAGAAAAGCCCCCGGAAACAGTTTTATTTAGGCTACATTTCAAAAATGCCATGACGGCAACAAGCTGTGCCTTCACCATTTTTGGAATGATTCACTTCACTTATAAAATCATTATCAAAACTGAGATCACAGATATGTAAAACAGAAACACTTTGAACTACAGTGGGTACAACTCCACCCAAGCTCACGCACACCACAAACTAGTTTCTTTTCCAAAAACAAAAAAAAGACACACAAAAAAAGGTGTGCTTCACCACAAACCCATTATTCCTCGTTATATAATGTTGACCTCAAATGATTCAATCTTTGTCATCACCACACCGCCTGACGCTTAAAAACTAAAGCTGTGCTACGTCAAACTGCAAGTGCTGTCCAGCTGGAAACAGGCACAGGGTGCCAACACTTAACAAAACTTAACACTAAAAACAATACAATCATTGTTCCCAGACCTCCTTTGACCAACAATACCATACCCACTTGGATGCACGTAAGTCTGGTTAAATATTACCGATTCCTACCTGGGCATCATTGCGAGTCTGCCAGTCTTTCCCCAGCCCTCTCCCTCTCTCTATTCCACTCTCTTCTCTCCACTCCTCTTCTCTCAGCCAAAGCAGGGTCTAAGAATAGCGGTGAACTAAATTCACACAACAACATGAGACTGTCAGGTGATCGTAGGAGCACTGTTTGTGCTGGACAGCACAGAGGCAGCAACAGCAGCGAGCTCGGACTGCTGACTGCCAGAAAGCGCTGTGATAAGAGAGTGACAGTGGGGATTTGTTTGTGTGTGTTGTTTCTTAATCCCACTCTTTTTGTTCCTCTCTCCATTGTTTCCTCTCTCCCCTTCTTTCCATCGTTCCTTCTTCAATGTATTCAAAAACACATACGTGCAAACATACAATTTGTCCTCTCTTAACAAAGAAGTCTTTGAGGAAGGAGCAGGGAAATAAATAGCTTAAAAGAAACCAGAAACTCTTACAAGTGAAAGCTTCCCAGATGCTGATTCCTCTTTGATTCTTCCTTTACAAATAAATGGACAGTGGTTATTTTTGTGGCAGCTTATTGAAGTCTGTAGCAACGTAGGAGATGAGCAGCAGCAGAAGAACTAAAACTTTTGCTATCACGGATCTGCCTGAACTCTGGTCTCTGTGGGTTTTACACTACATCATTTGAATAGTACAAAACCAAAAGGTAGTATTCTACTAAAAAAAGTGTATAAGTGTATAAAAAATATTTCTGATTTTCTAGAAATTCCTGGGACATACAATGATCTTGTCAATAGTAAAGCAACAGATGGATGGATTATGGAATATAAAGACAACACCCAAGAAGTTAGGCATCCAATGCAATGCGGTGGCAATTTTAATTGAATAGTAAAGGAGAAATTCCTGGAGAAATTGGGAGAATAAATGAATCTGACAGTGATAAAAAGTCCATAACACCAGAACAAAGGCATCCAGAGCTGCTCCTGGCCAAAAAGTATACTGATAAAGGTCACAACAAAGCAATCAAGTTTACTTGACTGCAGTGAGTCTGATATCAGCCTACTTACTGACCTCAAAGGGCCCTCGCTCTCCCTCCACTGCCACTGGAACATCTGTGTGTGTGTGTGTGTGTGTGTCAGAGACAGAGAGACAGTTACATAAATATCCCTTCAGTCCAAGCTGTGTGACGTTCTTCCGGCTGTGTGTGATAGAGGTTTCTGTTAAGTCCAGTAGGTTCTCCTCCAGACACGACACAAGATTTTTAAATACTATTGCATTTAAAAATACAGATAACAGTCGATAGTCAGTTCTGCCATAAAATGGATTTCCACTGTAAAACAATTATATAAATATATTACCAGAGTAATAAACCAATCATCTAGCATTCAGACAGACATGTGCTTCCTGGGCTATCTGCATTGTGACATTTAAGTTGTTAAGTCTCTACCAGCTTAGAGTAGTTAGGTAGTAGTGGGGTTTCACTTCTGGGTGTCATTCAGGAGTGATTTGAACTGAGCACAAAACGTGCATGTGTGATATTTAACAAACCACACCAAGAACACTATAACTGAAGGAGGGCTAGCTTTCCACGGGCTGTCCACTCTGTGGGTCATGACTGCTGAGGTGACCTGCCCTGAAAGAACACAGCACAGCAGTACTGCCAAACCCATATCTCAACACTCTCAAACTGACTGCATGGCAACTGTCTATTCAGTGTCTCACTTCGGACCCTGCACCTTGACAAACTGCCTGATGTATGACATTAATACACATGGATGACTCCCAGCACTGTGATTTGCAAGATTTACTTCTTTCATGCTACTTTCCCATGAGGGATGTGCATTACTACTTTCAGATATGCATCACTACTTCCAGATATGCCTCACTATCTAATCTTTTATATATCTCTAGCCTTGTAAGGGCTCCTTCTGCACGTACATACTTTTAACATGCAACAAATTAATATTTCCCACGGTCTGCCTGCTTGTCAAAATTCAAACCTTCAATCTAGAGATTGGTGTACTTGTGTAATGCTATATGGGTGAAAATTAACCCCTAATAGAGGGAACGGTCCTTTGCTGCTGAAGAGGCCGAGTCCCAATTTCTATAGTGTGAAACATGATACAGTATATACCTCTTGTCACACCAACACAAGTTCAGCACTTGAACTAACCATTGTTCTGCTCTGACAAAAGTTCTAGTAAACAGCAGCTCGCTCAAAGAGCTGGCCCACGTAGTCTGAAAGCAGCTGGCTGGCTGCATACCTGCTGGCTGTGTTACGTTAAGGACTTCTGCATTCCAGCAATCACATGATTCTAAGTGGGTGAAGATGCTGCAACGCCCAGAGGGTGCTGCGCTCACGTCTACAACTAATTCAAGCATCAACTGGTTGACTCGAGGGACTCGATACAACCAGAGGCTGATATCAGCTGGGAAAGAAGTCACAGAGGTTGTAGACAACTGACCAAAACAAGAGTATAATAGATTCTGGTGGAAAATGTGTTCATCCTTTGGGAGAATTGTTGCTGTTATTCCCTGTATAGTGTCCTTTATAGGTCCTGAAAGAAGCTATGTTTAAATATTTTGTGTTTGTCTTAACACTGTGTGTGTGAGCGCGCGTTCTAATGACTAAGTGTACACTATGGCTCACTCCTGTGTCACAACGTCTTCTGAATAAGAAACACATGACAGATGGGGAGTGATGAGTTTATGACTGTGCCTCACAAAGGAATCACATGAACGCATCATCAAGATGAACAGGAGTGCTGACAGCTGTGTAAAAAATCAAGGCAGATTTGCTTTGATTATGTGACAACTGCAACAAGTATTACACATGAAAATAAAATCTTCTTTCCTCTTTGCTCCATTTATTAGTAAAAAAAAAAGTGTCATATGATACACATGATTATTTGCTGAGCCTTAAAGCAAAGTGATTATACTGTCAGTCAGCACATCCTGTCTCTCTGCCAAATCACCTCCCCCACCCCCTTCCTCCCAGTCATTTCTCTCTTTCTCATCTAGAGGCTGAAAGTAGGCTAATTAGGTGATGTGACTTTTTGGTTTGACTTTCAGGATCCCAGCAGACGAACTAATCACACTGCTTGTTATCTGTGGACGTTCAATGCCACGTCACTATGTCTGCCCTGTGCTGATAAGGGTTTTGTGATTTACTAAAGAAGGTTGCAATTTACCTTCAAGGTTAAAAAAAAAAGGGGGGGGGTGCAAACATGCCATATTTCTCTAGATGCAAACACCTTAGCATTCTCCGAGGTCAACCCAGGAAAAATGGAATAAAAATAAATAAGCTGGTATAAATGTTGCAGCAAAAGATACGATGAATTTGGATTGAATACAGAGTGTCTAGTATGCCCAAATAAAGAGATCACTTGTAGAGTAACATGTCAGCAGTCCATAGTATGTTCAAGACTGCATCTTTGCACTTCTTGTGAGGTCATGCTGCCCTTGTATCAAGTATCAGCATTAGCTGTGAAACTGGAAACTGATCGGCAACAAACACTTAATGATTATTGTGATTCTGGGAATTGTGGAAACTGGATAATGTCATCAACAAATAAAGACTTTAAATTAAATTTGCTTGGCAAGTTCTCCATTTTTACAATTGGACATGGATGGTCATTTGTCAGTCTACTATCATCTATAGAGGCCTAACAACCAACCCATCAACAACAACAACCAAACCAAGAGGAGCACAATAGGGTGAGTAACATGGTCGGCACTTGA
The DNA here is from genome assembly GCA_028641955.1 of Protonibea diacanthus. Taxonomy (NCBI): domain Eukaryota; kingdom Metazoa; phylum Chordata; class Actinopteri; family Sciaenidae; genus Protonibea; species Protonibea diacanthus. The sequence goes on from CM053990.1 coordinate 17,521,428, forward strand.
ACTGATGTCTTCACAAGGTAAGAGGCCTAACTAGATGTTAAGTCGACATACTTCGACTTTGACTCACCAGAATGCTACTGTGTGTGTGGTGCGTGAGGTGTGTGCAGCTTTTAAGTAAAACTATATCTTTACCATGACCCTGCAGTTCTGAGAAGCCTGAGAGTGGCCACTTAAAATAGCCCTGATAGGAACCTGATGACAGCCGCTGTCTTTACAGAACCCTGGCAGGCTTGCAGCATTCTCACACAGACACACACAAACACACGCGCAAACACAAAAGCAGCACTGCAATGCAAAGCTATAATATAATGATGAGTCCATGACGCTAGCAAGCTTTAAATATGCATAAGCAGCAAAAAAAATACTGAGTGTAAGACAAGCAAACACACACACGCTCTACTTATCCACCTCGTAGCCCGAAGCCAGTGGCCGAGAATGCAGCCATGTGATCGTCCCACAAACATGACAGCCCGAGATTGATGAAAGCCTCACATGACACACTGAGTTATGAAAGTACGCAGTGGAGGAAGGACGCCACGCCAGTCAAGAACCTGAGACACTACTTCTCCTGTAAACTACTAAGAAACAAGTATCACTATAAATACATCTGATGTGGTGTAAAATTTTGTTCTGCAATATGCAGCGTCATGCATTTTCACAGAGGAGGAGGACTATGTTCCACCCAGAGGTGTGCTGCAGACATTAAATATGAAGTCTACATGTTGAAATGTTTAAATTCGACACAAGGATTGGCAAAGCGTACTGTCACTGTCAGATTCTGACGCCCATTTCTTATCAGCTTGAAATTGCAATGAGGACCTTAAAAAAAGGAATCAAGTAAAAGCTGTGAGGTAGCTGAAAAAAATGTTATATTTTCACAGTTTCTCATTAAAACGACAGTAGTCTGTGCATTACATATATTCATACAAATATCAGTCCTAGTATCAGTATCAGCTCATTTGTATAAACCTCACTACAATGCTTTCAAACATCACTTTACACCATTTTACACATATCTGATTTGGGTTTTGAGGTCTTACAAAATGGTGTGTAACAACAAAAAGGTTGCCAACACCCATCCTATCTTCTCTCTTGCTTACACACACACTCCCTCCTTTTCATATTGCAGCACAAGACAGCTATATTGAGTTGTACGGCCCAGGTCACAAAGGAAGTTTCCTCAGCAGGCAACGGTGGCAGGGGGCAGCCAGGACAAGCAGTCTGGCTGTGGGTGGGGAGGACAAAGCTATTGGCTGACGATCAGGCCGCTGACTAGCTACAGAATGAGCCAGGAGCTCTCAGTGTAATGTACAGTATGCTGTCCCTTTTCAAGTGCTACAGCCAGAGAAACAGGAGAGGCTTTTTAGGCTTTCTTTCCAGGGTCAGCCAACCTGCTGCCCTCTGTGGTATTCTGGAGGGCAGGGTGTTGTGCTGTGACGGAGGTTTAAGTGATGCATTATGCAATGGGACTGCAAACAGTCTTATTTTCCAAAAACTTTTATTCAGATATAAAGCCCACCCTTAACTAATGCCTGTACTGATATTTGGATGTGAAAGAGCAAAAGCAAACATTAGCAATTTGGGATATCAAAGTATACTAAAAGTAATACAAATAAATAATATGCTAGTCTCCCATCTCAGGGGCTGCAGTATTATAACCTGCCAGAGGTGTTCAAGTGAGTATCTTCAAAGTCTGACTTGAAATGGATTCCAACGCCATACCCTGCCAGCTCAATTCATAATATCTGCTCACTTACATAAGCAATCCTGAGTGCAAACAAACACGAGGCAGGCAGGTCAACTGCAGTTTGAAACATTTATTTTTAGCTGAAGAAAACTATGAATGTCATCGTCTACACGTTCCACCTGTCAGTCGTCTCCTGTCATACTTTATCCTCTGTTCATTTACTGTGTTTATTATGATTATTATTATGATTATTATTATTATTGATATTATTATTTCCCCTCAACCATCAACTTGTAATTTTCACATCTTCCATCTATTCTTTTCTTTCAAGTGGATCCACTCATCTGATCCCATCCTTCACATTTATACTGCTTGTCAGATGTTCTCTTGTCCCTTTTTAATAAAGATCTCTCTCATTCACTGATTTCATCTCACCCAGAATCCCTTATAACTTTAATTATGCGTTCTAGCCTTTTCCCTCTACCACCCAAATGTCCTCTCCATCCATATCTCCTTCTCCTTGCCTTTGTCTTCTCACAGTTCGACCCTCTCCAGAGCAATTCATGCCAAATGAATGGGGAGCTCATGCCAGAGGTATGAAGAGCACAGCTGACCACCGAGTTAACAGAAACGCATGCTGTCTGCCTGTTTGCTCTAGGATGGAAGCCAGCTAACCACACACACAGCATTTATCACTGGGCTCAGGGCACCTTTATGGCCACAGAACGTGTGTTGGCACAGATATGGGCTAAAGTGCAAGCAGGGCCACAAGGAGGTGAGCTTTCTGGTCCATTGGTAAATATATCCACCATGGGTGAATATTTTCCAATGCAAGTGTATTTAAGACTAAGAACAGCACTTTCCCCTTGGTGGCAGACCTGACCCTGACCCAGAATGTGTGTAGGAACATAGACGGAGAAACTGCAGATCAACTCAGGGAGTATTGTACTAGCCAGCTTGATAATAATAAATAAAATAAAAATAAATGAATCGGAGAAAATTCCTCACATAATATTCTTTTATATTTGGCATCCTCTGTTATATGGATACATGTGTAAAGAATATAATGCATTTCGTTCAAACTCGTCTGACATGAGAGCTTTAAAGATTTAAAAAAAAAACGACTTCACAAACGTTTAAAGTTATACATTTTCTCCATCTGAAATTGAAGTAATGCGTTAAGACACCTGCAACGAGCGCAGCGTTAAATAATAAAATCAGGACATACTATCTTGAATTTATTCTGAACATCACCGGTGTATTAGTCTTGTGATGGCATACCCATAAACGAAAAACATCAGTATCGACCATGTTGGACAGTGATTATCTTTTTTTCTTTATTTTTTAACGTTGTGTATCCCCAGACTAAAGCCTGTCTACGGAGGCTACAGCTCGGTTTGCCGTGGATCTGTCTGTCATCAGTGACCGACCGAAGTGATCACATGTGAGTGTGAGCACACTGTGTCCTCCTCCGCTGACGGCACTGGCGAAGAGTACAGTACCGTCGCATGACTGCGAGAAGCCAGCTGTACTTTGCTCCAAGTTATCAGGGAATATAGCTCAAGATAAACGACAAAAGAGCGTGACTTGTACCGTCACTGCCGCCTCGTTGTTTTCTTTCCACCACGCAGACTTAGCTGCCGTTACCACAGAAACACAAAGGGGGACACGAGGGAGACAAAGGAGAAAGCAGGACACTGTTTCTGCAACTTCTAAACGATGATACCGATCCGCTGTGTATACCACACTTTGTGGAGGGATAAAGCGTCAATTATTAACTTATTATCAATTTATTACCAACAGCACACGAGCTGTAATACTTGTGTAAACGAACAAAAAAGTGCTGGCTAATGAGGCAAAGCCGAGTCCCAACAAGAGACAGCGCGTGCAAGCAGCCGCGCTATCGTCTGGTAGCTAGCATTAGCATGCTAGCTAACCCTGCCAACCAACAGGCACAACACGTCTGCCTGCACTTTGCCAGTTGCACCCACTTCAAACAAACAAAACTGCAGAGCGTTAATGTGTAAAGTGTTCAAAATATTAACCACGCCAAAACTCTGTCATGCTTCCAGACGCCATAGCTGAAGTCATAAATAACGTTAGCCTACGCACGTACAACGTTACACACAAACCAGAAACACACACACACACACACACCCATACATTATAGGTACCTGAAAGCTGGGTCTTCTTTGCTACATCTCGGGGGCGGCGACGAAAACGCATTTCTCTTATTAAAAAGTTTCTGGAAGAGAGTCGGAGGCATTTTGTACCAATATAAAGTCGGTACAGAACGTCTCTTCTTTTCAAATCCAAGAGCAAATCTTGTTCCTTGTAACTGTCTCCATGGGTGTCACAGTCATATGACAGGCATTAGTCACGGGAGCTGCTTGGTAACCCACTATATTTTTCTGATTGGACGACCGGACGCTGCTGCTACTACAAAATACCCGATTGGCTGGTATTTTTGGCCCGGTACCACGTGGTCAGTGGATTCGCTGTGTTGATGTTTTGTCGGGAATCGTGACAGCATGAAATTTATTCACAGAGATCATACAAGTGCGACTGCTCAACTGCTTGCAAGACATGGTGGGAGATCCTTATTAAGACCCACGTGAGAAAAAGTGCAAAAATTGATCTGTGAATTCTGAATTGTGCTGAACAAACAGCAGCATGGAGAACAGGAATGATTTATGCATTTATTGGACATTCGTTTGTTTTGAACACTTTTTTCTGACGTTCAGACGTATACATTTGCAGAAAGACAACACAAGAGACCACAAATAGGGTGCCTAAAATAAACATTTTAACTTTACATTTATCTTACATTAGACATGTGGATTAACCTGTTATGGCATTGACACATTTCAAAAGAGTAAATAATACAAAACACACACACACACACACACACACACATATGTGTATTTCACATATAAAACTGAAAAGCAGACAGAAGAGGAGAAAAGGTGTTTAAGAAAAGCTGTTTAGGAAAATACAGGTCTGACATCTAGTGGCCATTTTGCACCAGACGCTTGTTCACATTTATTTATTGATAAAATGGTAAATCAAACAGTGTTTTTTTTCATAGAAACATATTTAAAAGGACTAGTCAGGTGGCTTAAAAGCACTTAACAATAAGGGCCAGGTTAAAAGAAGATGAAAGGTCACTTACACAATGTTTGTATACATGCAGACACCTTTGAATTATTCTCAATTTTCAGTTATTCTTTTGAATTATTCTCTTAGTAATATAACACACTGTCTATACTGTTACGCAAGTCCTGACATCTTGTTTTGGAGTATACATAGACTACTGCTTCACATGTCACATATATGGACATCTCTGATCTAGTTTATAGAAGAAAACCCAATATTTGGCAAATTGTCAGATGTCCTAAGACAGAAAGTTCTTGGGATTAAACAGCTGGGAGAGGAAATAAAGCAGCATTTATGAGTTTAACATGCCTCTCTCTCATTTTCCGAAAGAATAACTCCTGTTCGTGGTCGTCATCAAAGTCAAAGAACTTGGCTGTCTCCTGGCATCTTTTTTGTAATGGTTGTTCTTTAGAATTGGTCTCTTTTGCTCTGGATGTGTCTGTGCCAGGCTTCACCTGCTCAGCCGGGCTGGATGTTTGGATTGGCTCACAGGTGTTGTGAACTGGTAATTTGATGGTTGGGGTGTGTTTTCCTTCCAAGGTCTCTGCAATCATGGGGCTTTTGAACCATACCTTCTTCTTGTACAAAATAGGTTTTCTTTCGCTGGGCTAGGGGATTAAAAATATATCTGACAATGATCATAATCTAACTTTGGAACAAAAATAAAGATGTAGTAAGTTTCTTACTTCTGGTGGGGCTTTCAACTCGATAGGTTTGTCTACAGATGGGAAAAAAACCCCCACAAGTTTAGATGAAGAATGTGTGTTTCATGCATTCAAGACACAGCAAAAAAAGCTAATTGTATGGATGAATTACATTAATATTACCTGGTTCATGAAGAGATCATACATCCAAATTTATTTTGGATTAAAGTTTTACCTGATTTAAATGAGTCTGCATGTCTTTTGGTCTCAGCCTCAGGTCCCCTGTGTTGGTTTCAAAGGGAAAATAATCATTAAACAGATGTTGAGCATGCAAGTGAAGGTTAATTAGTGATTTGCATCCCTCTGAGGGTCTCTGGTGCATGTTAAACAGGAGTTAATGGGGTATGGGGAACTCTAAGATCCAGTGTAACCCAGCGTGCCTCAGCGGAGTGGGGCAGTTCATTTCTTTCCACATCGGTTTCTCGCTTCACGAAATGTGAGAATTTACTTTTAAACTTACTTTACTTTTATATCATCTTAAATTATAAATAAATAAACCCTAAATATTTTAGGGTTTTTATTTAAAGATGTCTCTGTTCCAGCCCATTTTAACCCCTGAATTCTTAAAGGAATAGTTGGAGGACTGCTGTCTACTGTAGATAGCACAGTGACAATGCCTAACTATGTCATAGAACCCCAAAGTTTCAAAAAACTACCCATTCAATTGACATACTCACTTGATCTCAGAGTTGTTTTCGGGAAGAATCACAGAGATATCTGCAAACAGAGGTTTCATTCTTATCAGCAACTTAAAATATACTTAATTTTTCTGCTGTTAGTGTAACACCTTGTCCCTGCAGAATGCCATTTTGAATAGAAAATAGGATTTTAAGAATTGTAAAAGGCCCAAGCATCATAAAACTGAAAACATTAACAACATCCGCTAATGTTTAAGGTCTAATCAAAAGACCATGTCAATTAATATGCTTGAATTATTATCCTGTACCTGATTTCTTTTGTTATTGAGTTTGGATCCCACCAAACCTCAGATTACCTTGATATTATTTTAACTTAACTTGATAAATAACCTACCAAATTATGCGTAGGCACCAAATTTCTTATGACCCCTAGTTTGAAGAAACAAGACCACAATATTACCAATGGCAAGTTTGGAGGAATGATGCATGTCGATGTTCTCAGCGTAGCTCACATCCAGCAAGGTGGAGTTTTTGATTTTCACTGTAAAAGAGAAGAGATACAAACTGGAATATAATAACCTCATATTGTGGTAGTGGGTTTACAAAATTGCACACACACCATTGCTTTCTTTTCTGAAGATCTCCGGGGAGGGGAGACTACTGGAAGCTGTAGAAGAGTAACAGTCTTCCTCCTCCTCCTCCTCCTCCTCCTCCTCCTCCTCCTCCTCATCATCATCATCAGTGCTGGAAGTTATATCTGACTCCATGCTAAATGATGTTTCCAGAATCCCTGTGACGGTTTGCTCTTCTTCACCACCTTTAAAACCCTCTGAGTCAGGAGTCACCTGAATGGTTGGGTGACCTGCTGGTGACACATGGGGACATGGTCTTTTATTAGCTAGTCCGGCAGGGAGGATGGCTTCGCCTCTGGGGCTATTAGGAAATGCAGGGCTCCTCATCAATTTGCAGTTGACGGGTTTAGTCTGAAAAAGTAAGAAAACGGTTGAGAAACCTCAGCAAACAATTTGTAAATAAAATTCTAGCATCCAAAGGAGATAAAGGCCACACATTAAAAAAGTGAAACAATACAGTAAAAGTGAGGGTTACTGTATTATCTACATAATTGCTCCATTAGCTCAGACTTCACTGTTCATCCAGCATTCCCATAGAGGGGAAATGCATATCAATGGTATTGTGAAGAGAATAGATAGTTTGTTATTCATGCATATAAATAACCATTTACTAAACAGTTTACCTACCAACACTGGGTTGCTTGGTTTGACATTGAAGACATCAATCTGCTCTACCTCAGGTTCTTCTGGAAATGCTTCATAACGCTTGATGGGCAGAAGTCTCTTGCGCACCACAACACCTGTAATTTAAAATGACATCTGATCAGATTTAAAGTTAGTGTGCACACCGTGAGCTGTCATTTTCATTGTACGTTAAAGCTGATATCTGTCTGTGTTTTTCTTACTTCTTCGTGCGCTGGGTGCCAATTTTACTGGTGTATCCTGTTTTTTAACTAATCCACGACGGAGGCTCCCTTGACACTTGAATCGACCCATCTCTGAATTAAATCCACGTACATACAAAACAGACGCTATCCCGACGTTGGAGGAAACATTTAAAGCGAAATGTGACACATTAGTTCGTAAACACAGAGACAGTAAGGGTTAAAAAACAGACCGGATGGATGCTAAAAGAACTTTTCCTCTCCGTTGTCTCTGCCGCGCCTAGCAACCGACCACACCAGCAGCCAATTAACCAATCAGACGGTTTAAATCCGAGTAAAGGGAAATACACTAACGTCTCTACATTTTTATTTTGAAAATCTCAGGCGAAAGACTTTCAAAATAAACCACCTGCAGGTCTGACAGGTGTCATGTGTCTCCACTGTCCTCTAGTGGTCAAGGAGGGTAAATACAACGCTAAAAGTTTACATGTCAATTTTAGGGACATTAAAAGTTAGTGTTATTATTACAAGTTAAATATTTTTTTATTTTTTTTAATAACAAGATATATGAGCTTTTGTTTTATTGTTACTTCAATGATCAGCTGATTAACTTTACTGGTTACTTTTCAAATTCAGATCTTCATTTTGATTACTTTATCTTATTATTAAAACATATGATATAACACAAAGCATTATTAAATTGTGTGTTTCCTGATCTTTTTGTCATGTGACCCTAAACAAAAGAAAAACATGGGGCTATTATGATTCATATTACAGGCTTTAGCCAGCATCAGCATCTCAAAGGGTTTCTTTTATATAATTATTTGAGGCCTAAAGAGGTAAAATTAGACCTAAAGTATCCAGTGTTTCACAAAAAGCAAAGATTAGAGAATATTACAAAAATTTTCATGACACAGAAACATATTTATGTTGCAAAAACCTTTCTTCCCCACTTATCATCTTGCAATTCAGATTTCTCTTGTTATCCTTTGACCCCTAGGCTGGACACTGGACTAAACTACCTAACGTCATATAAACTAGTTTCACCCAAAATGCTACTTACACACTGATACACCAGGATTAACAATATAATAATTTAACATACAACAACAATATGTCAGTCATTTAGGGGTACTTGAAGTACATTTAGCTGATATTATTGATATATTTTCTGTGTGTTTATTCAAGGATTTTTACTTTATGGTATTGATATTTTTACTTAACCACATAATCTGAGTACTTCTTTCAGGGAACTTCTTTTTCATACCAGTGTCAAGACAGACGCTCATACTTTCAAGGGAAACATTTCAAAAATAAAACCTGTATGCAAATAGCATTGAATACACCATGAGAAAAAGAAACAAGACACCGGTTTAAAATCATTCCAGAATATCTTTTATTTCATTGCCCATGTCCTAATCCCCACCCTCCCTCATCCCTATTGCTGCACTCAATCATTACAAGGATATGGTGCTGATTCCATTTTACAGCAGAATAGATAAATAAATAAGTACAATTCATCTCACTACACGCAAAAGGAGAGAAAAAAAAATCCATTCAAACCATCGATTTAATAAATATGCTTACATCTAGCTGTCCTCATTTATGTACATCCACATTGTTTATGCTTTGGGACGGTAATCAACTTAAAAAGCCTATACATTACTTCTATGTGTAAAACCTTCAAAAAAATGTTTCATTTGTTTAAAAGTTGATGGTTGTTCTATTTTCCTTCAGTGAGTGGAAATCGTCAGCTTTGCCTACGTTACAAAGCCTTGCACTAGCAGCAGTGGCTGTGGGCAGCTGCATACAACCTGCTATTAATGGCCACATAGAAATACTTGTCTTTTTCAAGTTAAATGCTAATGGTCCCAGCATTGCAGGGCAAACTGCATGCATTGCCCCGAGCCCTGGTTTTGCATTATTTCTTTATTTTTTTTCTTTTACCTGACATACTCTTTGTGCAAAGATGGATGTAAAAGAAGTTGTGATTGAACCAACTGCAGAGTGCGAAACTTGATGATTGTTACAGTGGGCCAGTCCTTCATATAAACAAGGAGCATGCATGCTAAAATGCCGATTACAGCCGTGTAGAGATGACTTCATGAATGAGTGAATACATGTGATTTGGGTGTGATTTTGGGTGTGGCTCAAACATTCAGATGCTCCACATGGAGCAGTATGGACAGCAATGACCGGTAAGGCGTGAGCTGCTACTCTCCCTACCTCATTATCTCAATTTAGACCTCAAACAGAAGCACGTGTTCTTGGTCTAATTTCTACAATGTCTGGGTGGAACATATGTTTCATTCTTGTTGTGTCAGATCAGGGGAGATTTATCAGGCCCCGCTTAATGGCACTGCTGTAGGCAGCTTGTTCAATCAAATGAAAATCCACCGTTTTCCACTGAGGATGAGGTTCATTTCTGTCCCACAAGGTGGCAGCATTATTACAGACCTAGACATCTCCTTGAGCTACACTATACACAAAGACATCACATCGCTGTCGTACAACTGTTGATTTTAGGTTGTGTTTGGCTGGTAGATTTAAACTAATGGATCGAGTGGAATGGAATGCTCAACATAAAAGTGCTGATGATTTCTGGTGCTGGGGACAGAGCATTTGATGGTTTGTTTGGGTGGATAACACGTAGCAATGTATGGAGGATTTAAAATGCCTAAACAAAGAAATAGTGTGACATACAATGCCAATGGTTTGCATTTAATGTGTCATAATCAAATGAAAAACAACAGTTATTTGCTTTTTTTTGTTCTTTTAATAACTAAATTGTTTTTCATGGTGACATGAATTTTCCAGTGTTAGGTTAAAATCACACAGAAAATAAAGTGAAAAGGTGTAGTGTGTTTCAGTGTTGTCCAGCAGAGAGTAAATTATGCACAGTAGGCCACTTTGAACAGTAATCTTGTGAAATTCAGCAATTTGCTGACAGAACAAAAGTGACACTGACAGTTGACTGCCAGTAGTGTTAAACTCTTTCAGCCCATCAGGCAATTCTAGCTGAAAACGAATGACAGTGCTTTGTCGCTGCTGGACAACGCTGAAATGCACTACTGTGTTTTATTTGTTTAATATCAGACCAGAAGTTAAATCATTTTCTTTTTAATATATGCTTTCATGTAATTAAGACACAATAAATGCATACATAAAAAGGAAATGCATATAACAACATGTATTTTATTTCACTTTATTTCTTTGATGTGGTTTGTATTTGGGCATTTTAATTCTTCCATAGTAGGGCCAGGTTTGGCTTGCTTTCCAAAAGCATGTTAAACCTAAGTTGTCACATCTTTGTCCCACTGCAGGTCAGCGGTCAAAGCAGATCTTAGTATTAAGATGCTTGAAGGAAAATGAGGTCTGCCAGCCTTCACATGGAGATGCTGCTGTAGAGCTGGTCGATCTTCCCCTTGAAGAACTCCTTCAGCTCCGGTCTCTTGGCCTTTAGTGTCGGCGTCAGGAGGCCGTTTTCAATGGAGAACATCTCATTGTGGATGTAGATGTTCTTCACCTTCAAAAGGATAATGGAGAAGAATAGATTTTAAAAAAAATGTTGAATGAGACCAAGAGTCTTGAATTTACTGCTAGACTTTCTCTGCCTCAAATCCAAACATATAACTGCGTACCTGCTCAAATGAGTGGAGGCCACTGGCCTTGCCAAGACGCACCAGATCTTCAAGGATTGCCTTCTTTAATTCCTGTTGACAAAAGAAGAAGGTCATCTTCCGTAGAATTCACCAGTATTTTCAAAATGTATTATTAACAGCCCTTTGAAGCATTTTAGTCACATGCCACCTACTGTGTTTTTACAGAGGTCCTTGTAGGTGCCTATTATGCCTTTCTTTTTGGCCCATTCAGGCATGACTTCAGGGTCAGGAACCACAATGCCCACCAAACAGGACTGGAAAGAACAAACACAAACATAAGTCAAACTAAATAAAAGTAAAGTGTATTCATTTCACTTGATGTGTGATCATTTATTCTATATGTGCTGGCTTGATATATTGGCAGGTCTATGAGAGATTAAGCTCTTGAGTGTGTGTGTGTGTGTGTGTGTGTTAGTATTCTTACCTGCAGGCTGTCTCCATGAACATAGAGCTGTGCCACAGGTTGACATCTAATGTAGATGTTCTCAATCTTCTCAGGGGAGATGTACTCGCCCTGCGCCAACTTGAAGATGTGCTTCTTCCTGTCAATGATCTTCAGTGTGCCGTTCTACAAGAGAGGAGAGGTCGAATACATGACAAGAAGAAACTTGTGTGAAAACAATATGCCATTTTAAGCAAATGCCGTATAACGTAAAACACCTAATTATTATGCCAAAATAATTGAGTTTGATGTGAGCTGTGTGTACATACAGGTAACCATTTGCCGATATCTCCAGTGTGAAGCCAGCCGTCTGCATCCAGTGTCTCAGCTGTCCTCTCCGGGTCTTTGAGGTAGCCCTTAAACACGTTTGGTCCCTTCACACAAACCTGAATGTGAGATTAGAGAAGTAGAAATAAGTTAAGGTCAGAGCTAACATATAGACATTTTCTCTTATACAAACACCAACACAAACTTTAAAGGTCTGAACAGGTAATACCTCTTTATTCTTCATATATAAAAATATGTTCTTCTTTTATATGACATTTTTAATCTCTAGATTCTGTGGCCTCAAACACAGACTTATACTTATACTTTAGAAAACATATTACATACCTCTCCCTCTCCCTTAGAGGCAAAGTAGTTCTTCTCAGGAACATCCACCAGTTTGATGAGGTTACATGGAAGTGGGGCCCCGACATGACCTGTTCAAGTCAGAACAAACAAAAAAATTACAAACTAAGTAGGCTTTGTACCTGAACTTGAATTGTGTGTAACATCTCTGATGTCTAAAAGAAAGGAAGATCAATCGCCATATTTATTTCTCAGAAATACAGATGTTGTATCAGAACTGGGCAGCAGGGGGTGATGCTAAACCATATTTCAATGTTAGTCAACACGGTGAGTGCTAAACTAACCGCCCTTACTGCCCCGCTGCAAACCACTCAACAGGCTGAGGGACACACCTTTACTTACAATGTCACACACCAGTTGTGGTTTTGGCTGATGCAATGAAAATACAATGCGATACAATGACAAATATATATCGTGCCTTCTCATTTTCAGTGTTTGTTTCACCCATCTTAACTCTACATGAACATATGCAGATAAAATGGCTGACAATGAATTCAAGGGTCAAGGCAACTACATGCATTTACTCCTGTTAACGTGACTGAATAGTTTGTTAGTTTTCTTGTCCTTTTTTTTTTTTTTTTTAAATAAAGCTGAACACTTAAATATGTTAAAGTACATATGTTAAGGCTTCTCCATAAGAGATGTGCACTGTTGAGTCATTTGCAGAATGAGGAGGAGTAAGAGTAAGAATTCAAACTCCAAGAAAAACAATATTTTTATTATGTATTTACTATCACATTTGTTTACTCAATCCTAATCACTCTGAATAGCTCAGATCTGATAATAATTTCCCATAGCCATGGAATCTATTATCCTTATCAGAGCTGCAGCAGGCTGGAGCCAATTCAAGCCGGCATTGGGAAAGAGACAGTTAACCTATTAACCTGCCTGACATTGGACTACTACATGCCATAATCTTCATCAATAAAAATGTCTGAAACTTGCAGACATGACTCATAGAAACTCATTCTCTTCCTGAGTGTGAAGAATTTGGATGCTGACTTTCAAGATTACTGAAATCCCGACTCCATTATCTTGACCTCTACCTTCCCGTCAGGGATCAAGTGGATTTATTTGGTGAATTTAAGAAGAGATCAAAGTGCTCACTGTGGTTTACCCACAAAACCTATTTGACAAAAAAATGTAACAAAAACAGTGTTGTTAAAGCTTTGTCCACAGAGAGTAAAATTATGTAACTTGAATGAACAGCACTGAGCTGTGTGGTGATAGTGTGGTGTCATTACACCTATTTCGTGTTTTTTGTACGTTGTGTGTGCAGGCAGGTGGACATGGTAAGCAAAAAACAGAAATCAAATGCATCTGTGTTTTGGGCCAAATGTGTAGACATGTTTAGTTTATTTGCATTCATTTCAATGAATAGGGCACCATCTTGGAAAGTTATCACGTTATTACTGTCATGCTGCTACTGTCTAGCTACTGTAAAACTGACTTCTCTCTGTTACACGACGTTTGCTTTTTGACATTTAAGAATGGAAATGCAAAGATAATTTCCATTTCATGAATTTGAATTATTTTCTTCAAAGGGCAAACTTTGTTTTTGCATGTACAACTGAAATAAGGAACAAAGGCGACTTAAATGCTGGTTTAACTCCGAAAATTATTGTCATTGTTATTATTAGATAACCGTCTTAAAAGAAGGTAGTATTTTAGACTAAATCAGGTAGCCAATTATAACACAGGATCTATATAATTACATGTGTCAAAATGGCAAAATTACTATAAATCTCAAGACATTTAACACAACAATACAGCCCATTAGAGGCTAAATCCAGGTTATGGTAACTACTTGTGTGTTATACAACCACTTGTTGATACTGGCAATCCCTTAAGCAGGTTGTTATGAGTGTTAATAATGCAGCTTAACAGTCCTTTCCTCTTTGTCTGTCTCACCCTTCAAGACCTTTTTTTCTTTCTTGATCTACTGTACCTGTCACTCACTCTGTGTTTTTGTCCAATGAATGTGAACTATAAAACATTTACTGGGAGTGTCTGCGTAGTTGAGACATTATGTCAGCAGCAGTGGCCACACAGTGCAGCTCATAGTGACAGTTCCAGGACAGGAGTTGTTTATTTCTTGGATCAAAACTTCAACCACGCCACTTTTAGACCTTTGAACTCAGCATCCAGTAAAGTAAACAAGTTCAGCCAGCCGGTCAGAGATAAGTCTTTCCTTTTTAGGCCATAAACTTGGAGGCTCACCTGGGGTCCAGTCTCCAGGTGTGGTGAAGGTGCAGCCAGCAGTGCACTCTGTCTGGCCGTATGCCTCGTACACCTACACACAGACACAGACAATGTTGAGAAGAGGGCTGCGTGAAGGATTTGAGTGCACCCATATACTAGATTTGTGTGTCAGTGTGTTGTTTAGATGCATGCGTATGCTTGTGTATCATATGTTCTGCATGCTGGTGCTGGTTGTACATAGTTTGTTCCTATCTTTGTGAGGACCAGTTAAAGTTTTAGACTGAGAGTAAAGACATTTTATCTGACTGCCACTTCTTAGAGGGGCTGTTACCTACAATAACTTGTTGACTTTTTTGGCCACTTGGGGGCAGGAAAACAAGTTGTGGACAAAACATTGACTTATCATCACAATTTAAGTAGATGGATAAGTCAGACAGAGGGTTTGGTGGTGTAATTAGTGGACAGAGCTTCAGGCTGTGTGAAGTGAAGTCAACGCAGAAGTGTCTTAAACTGGCATCTTTTCTAATGACCATCAAGGGGCAGCACACTTGGCTGAAAAAAGAAAAGTCCAACTGAATTGAGTTTTACAGAGAATTACCCTTTTGTTCAGAGTGCATTTCTAACTATCCAAAGCTCCATTTATTTTTTCCTGCTTGGAAAAAAAGAGTCAAAACCAAGCGCAGAGTCAAGGGCAGCCTAACTTAAAGTAGTACCAGTACACTTCCAAATATGGTCATTTCTGGATCTGAGAAAACCAAGATGGCAGCATCACTAGTGCCAAACTCGAGGCTTCAAAACAGTTATCCACAAAACAATGCCGGCATGGTAGGTTTATACTCGGGTGAGGCATGTAGTTGTGACGGTTAGGGTTAGGGCCTAGAGAATTCATTATGTCAGTGAGGTTTCTTACAAGAATAGCAGTACAAAGGTGTGTGTTTGTCTCACCTGGCATCCCAGAGCTGCTCTGAGGAATCCCAGGACACTGGGCGAGGTAGGAGCTGCTCCTGTTATAATCATCCTCAACCTTCCTCCCAGGCTGGCCTGTATAGACAGGAAACGCGTTATTAATACAGAGGTGTCTTTATTTTTTTCATTGAATTAACAATATTAATAACAATTAATATTAAATGAATCAGCTTTTTACCGTGAGCAGTGTGGGTTGACATGAAAACACAATTATTTGCCAATGTTGTTAAACTGTTCTTATCTTCTGTTTTGAAGTGGAAGGGGACTGGTTATGAAAAATTGTTTTTGTAAGTACTTTTAGGAGCTTTGGTGTATTATAATCTTTTTTCTCTCCCCATTTGTCTCTTATCATACCACACTGTTACGAAAAGAATTTGCTGAGCTGTGGACCTGACTTACTGTAAACTATAGTGAACTGTTTCATCTTACTAGGTGAGATCAACCATAAAATTTGCTCCTTTTGAAAAAAAACTTTAGGCCAGAGAGTTGCTTTGCAGGAGTGAGATGCATCATTTCCCATCATTTTGCCAAAAGTCTATGAAATATTTGAAAATAACCTTTTTGCTTATGCACAGAAATGAATGAATGGATATATGTTTTGTTTTGTTTTGTTTTTAACGTTTTTTTTTTTTAATTTACCTGAATCTTGCTGAAGAAGATTTTGTCCCAGATGCTGTCACTGCGAATGATCCCACTGCTGACTTCAGCACCTTTTCTTTTGGCAGCAAAGTTGAGCAGCCAACGCTTCAACGGACTGTTAGCCTGGCTGAAGATCTGCAGAGGAGACAAAGACAAAATACACATTTATTTTCTGTTGATGGAGAGCGTCTGCTTTCGTTCCAGCTGTTAACACCTGTGCAATTATCCATGTAAATGGCAGGAAAACGGTTGGGAAGCTCTTCCCTGCTCCTTGTGCTAGAACAAAGCTCCAGTTTCTCCTCACACATCATTCTCTCTCTTACAATGTCTCTTTATTGCACCGCATACATTTCCGAGGAAACCAGACTTGAAATGCATTAATCATAGCTGGAAAACAAACATCTGCAACATTCTATCCCTAAACCACAGATGCACTCGCTACAATACATGACTCAAAGACCAGTGTGCTTACGTTAAAACCACAAATTCCTGTCGAGGCATGTGTAAGTTTCCAGAATAATACCCATCTCTTTTTATGACTAGACAAGCCAAATTGCTTCATTGCCAGCGGAACAAGGGAATCACAGTTTCTTCAGAGGTCTTCTCTTTTCTTAACTGTTCATCTCACCTTATCATACATGCGGTTGAGCAATCGAGGCACCACAGGGAAAATGGTTGGCCGCAGGGCCTTCATGTCATCTGGGAGGAGACGGATATCGCCCTGATAGAATCCAATTCGTCCTCCATGGCAGTACACCACAGACTGAAGATAAAGACACACAAACAGTCAGCCTGATACTATCAGCTGTCTTTTCACAGACAAAATCCAGCAGTGGTTAAATCATCATCATCATCATCATAGAAATGCATGGAAGTAAACTTTATTAAAAATAACGCCTTTATAGTTTTTTAATATTTTTAAATCTGGTGGATTCTCAGATATACACTTTATCACAAATAGTTTATTAATAAACTTACAAGCACGTGTTGGGCAATCATGTGAAAGAGCAGTTTATGCATCAGTCATCATAAAAGGTTAGGGTCCTCATTCCCATACTTTAAAATCTCGTGTCACTGAACCAAAAAGAGGAACTTTATTTGTCTGCATGTTCTGTTTCCCTGTTTTACATTGTGATGTATTAGACAATGCACAATTAATGTTGTCTTTGTTGATTATATGAATGATTCTTAAAAACAAAAAAGATTTTGTTTAATCATCTCATTTATATATACTGGAAGTAATCAGATTCTTTACTTAAGTAAAAACTGTACTTACTTACTTACTGGCCTGTACTGTATTTGAGTAAATGTACATAGTTACTTCCCATGACTGTTTCTATGTGTTCTCTTTCCAGCAGCTGAGTGGTGGACCACTGAACTCAAATGACCTTTTGAGTTTTGCAACAGCACTCCACTGTATATTTTGTTGCATGCATTCTCAGAAGATTGCATCATATTGACAGCAGAAGTGACTATGATGGATACAATGTGGATGTGGTGGTGCTGCTGACTACATTCTTCAAACCAAGAAATAATAAACACAGAAAACTTAATTTACAAATTTTGCTGCAACTTGGAGACTCTTGGGGAAGATATTTGAGAATTACTGGAGGGTGTAGGATGGGGGTATGTTCGGTTGACCTGTATGTGTTGTGAAGTTTCAGGTCTGCCCATGTTTTTCTTTTTGATTGAGACATCACCGGAGATATGGTGGTATGGTGGTGTGGTTGTGTGTGTGTCTGTGTGTGTGTGTGTGTGTGTGTGTCTTTATGTAAGCCGCTTCAGTGTACTTGTGTTGTATAATGTGATGCACTGCTTTCAGGGGAAGTTAGGTGGTTTCCTGTGTCTGAGTCTCATGCCTTTAACAACACCGATGGAGGCAAAAAAAACATGCCAGTTCAACCTGATGGTGCGTGATACACACGTGGCACATGACACTGAGACGTCAGAGCACACACAAACATATCTATATTTAACGATCAACGATACAGACATAAACCGCAGTCTTAGCACAACTTTTCATTTTTGAAAACATGCTTTTCTGTCCTCAGTAGGATGGCACTCGAGGCAAAGCAAACTACCAGTGCTTCTGGGTGTTCTGTTGTGGTATGTTGTTAAAAGGCACGTTTTTTTTTTTTTTTTTTTTTTTACAGGTGACTAAGCAGACACAAACACCAAAGGTCGCTTAAATAATCTGATGCAACCTTCACTGTTAAATGTGGGCATCACTGCACATGTGCGTGTGTTCTCTTGTATCTCAAGGGAACAATTGTCCTTGCCTGGACGAAAAGACCGGGAAAATCCACCAACGTGCAGACATTTTTTAGATTACTTTCCTTTTTTTTCTTTTTCTTTTTTTTTTTTTCAAAATATAGTGTTGAATGTTGTGGTGTTAGAAACAAACTCAGTCATCCAGTATGTTTATCATTTCACCGTTTCTCGGAAAAGGACAGGTTTCCTATAAGAATTTTACAGAAGGGCATGTGCACAAACTTGAAACAGGGGAAAGTATCCCTCTCAAAGCAACACTGGAGAATGAATGGGAGTACTTTTTGCTCTCCAAGTCAATCTGAAACTGAAATATCCAGTAGTTTTCCACAGTTGAACAGACACAAATGAAGAACTAAGACAAATATATATGGTAGAGGGCACACGAGCAAAGAAATCTGATTAGTGACAGCTGCAGATAAACACAAGCTTTACAGTAAATGGGTTGTACATATGTTCTCTGAGTTCCTGCCTTAACCTGATTTCTCTCAATAACGTGGTTTCTTGTGTGCAAGATGAGAGATTCTCAGACGTTTACATTTTCACATCTATGTGGTTGTGTGCTTCAGTATGCGAGGAAATTATGCAACATGCACAACAGTGGCTGTAAACATCAGGTGGCATCATTCTCAGAGCCAGAAAGCAAAAGTAAAGAAAAGGACAGCAAAAATGAATTCCTCCCTTCCTCTCCTTTTCCCTCCCACACACTACATTACTTCAAATTAACGCCCACCCAAGTTATGCCATACACATCCTGACTCTCCTGACATCTTAAACTCATATCTATCATCTCACTCACCTCAATGAGCCTCTCAAACATGTGAGCCAGTGGCAGGAAGGAAATGAGGCAATCATCTTGGTTGGGGGAAATGACTTTCTGTAGGACACAGAAGGAAGGAATCAATCTAATGATCTAAAAATGATCTTGCAACACAGTGACTTCATAAAATATAGAAGCCAGGGAAAAGAAAACACAGTGAAACCAGATGAAACACTTAGCAAAGACATCTTGATTAAATTATCCCAAATTACTGGATGATTTCTGGGGGATTGCTACGAAAGATTTCCTGGGTTAAAGACAATAGGTAGTGTCACTCACATCTGTCACTTTGAGGAAGCCTGAGAAATCTGCCACCACGTTCCCATGGGTGAGCATGACTCCCTTAGGGTTTCCTGTGCGAGCAAAAAACACACATGTTCATCACTTGGGTGAAATCTGACACAAAAAGACAAATCTGGCTCTGTCCGGTTCAACATAGTGGACTCGTGTCTGTAGATAGAACCCAGTTTCCAAAAAAGTTGGCACACTGTGTAAAATGTAAACAGACACTAAATGTGATGATGCGCAACACGTTGAAACCCCATATTTGATTAAAATAGTGCACAGATAACTTATCAAATGTTGAAACTCAGAAATGTTATTGTTTTTGGAAAATAATTTCCATTGTGAATTTCGGCAACACATTTAAAAAAAAGTTGTCTTTGCATTATCATTTAAATACGGGGCTTCAATGTTTTGGGCTTCACACATTGTGTCTTTTTACATTTTACACATCGTTTTTTAGAAATGGGTTTGTATAAAAGGAAATAAAAACATAATAACTCTTATTTTCAACACTTAGTTGGACATTTCATATTCCAGTTTTGCCACATTCTGTAAATAGAGCCCCCCTAAATCTCACACACTGGACTTTCAAATTACCCAACTGTGTTTTGAAGCCTTGTTCTGCCATTATTTCATTAAAAGAAATCTCTTATGTCACAATTTAAAACAGCTCGTTCCACATGACAACAAAGAAAATCCTGAATTATAGACTTTGCTTTGTGTGTGAATTCCTAGAACAGACTAAAATTATCATTTTTCTTCCCAGTTACTGTAATGTCATTGCTCAGACCTTTCTATACACACAGTAGTGATGCAATGACTCTTAAACAAAATGTTCCTCTTTCCAGACATACCACAGTTCCCACAGCTGCAAGTGATGCTTCAAGTTTAAAGCAGAAGAGATGTTGCAACACAGAGGAAGTGAGTTCTCGAGAAATGCAAAGTGATTTGTGGAAACCTAAACCTATGTCGGTGTGGCTGCATGTCTCTTTCACAGCCAGCAGGCGGCAGCCTTATCAATGGACTCTGAGAACATGGCTTCAAACTGCAGCTGGTGCAACTTGTAAACTGACACCAGTGTGTCCTCACATAACCTGGCCCTGCTGCTGTTATCTGTTGGTTTCAGACGACCTCCCGCAAAATCAGCCATGCCTCCTTACTTGACATGAGAGTGCCGCCTCTTGCCATTTCAGGCAGAGCGGAAGTTATCTGCTGCTGTGAGAGAACTGGACTGATTTACAGTAAATGCTCTGTCTGCATAGACAAGTAATGTAAATGTGATTTTTAATGTGACTTTTAATGTGATTTTTTTTTTTTTAATCAGAATGTAATACACTGAAATGATCAATTTTAAAACTGATTTTTGATATACCAAAATATATCATGCTTAAGATTTTTCTGCAAACACACAACAGACCCCAGCCGTAAGAAAACCTCAATTCATTTACAGCATTTATTGCTGTGCAGTTTAAAATTCATAGAAAAAATGCCTTAAATGTGTGATAACTTGAACAGTGAACCATTTGCTTCATGATTATTTTTAGTTAAATG
This sequence comes from Protonibea diacanthus, assembly GCA_028641955.1. Taxonomy (NCBI): domain Eukaryota; kingdom Metazoa; phylum Chordata; class Actinopteri; family Sciaenidae; genus Protonibea; species Protonibea diacanthus. Next base: position 17,542,534 of record CM053990.1, read on the forward strand.
TTTCATCGTCAGCCGCTGACATCAACACGGATAGTTTCAACTGGAAATGCTCCATAGTAAGTCAAAGTGACAGCTAGAAAGCAAAGGGCAGGTGACTAATGTTACAGCGTATCCATGTTTTCTTTCAGTGAATAACTTAATTAGTATCCCAGCTTGAACCTTAATGGTCTATCTAGTGAGATCAACTTTTCCAGGATGTACCCTGCTCTCGCCCAAAGTCAGCTGGGATAGGCTCCAGCCCCACCATGACCCTGATGAAGATAATGGATAGATGTATGGTATTTCAAATGAAGTGCAGTGACCTTTTTCATACTGCACTTACATACTGCTATATACATATTTACAAAGTCTTGGGTAACTATTTTATAACTTGTAAACGCATAAACAACAAGGAGAACAAAGCATAAAATTGATTATGAGTCACTGTTTTTTACTGTTTGACTAGTACGGTAGCAGTATCAGGTCAGTGAACTTATCCCTTTGAATATGTAAGTGCAGGCGGTAAAAAATTGGACCTACTGTACGTCAGTGAGGGAAACCTTGTTCAAAGTTCATATTCCTTGGTTTGGCATGGTGCAGTATGGAAAATATTTTGCATGTTGGCAATGAATGGTATGAAAGTAGCTACCTATCTAGCTAGTTTAATACTCTTTAAACACGTTTAGATTATTGGGTATTATTGGCCTTTAATGTAAGTCAGACACAGGCCTAGATGCAGTATGGTAGTAACACATCTGCTTACAGTATGCTGATAGTGTCTTTGTCTCTGTTACAGCATTGTGTGTGTCTAGTGTGTGAGTGGATGCTGTTGTGTGTATCAGTCTGACATTCAGTTTTGCTCTAGAATACTTTGTTGGTGACCCCTGACTTTAGAAGTTGTTGTGTTGTATCATCGACAGATAGCAGACCCTGTGTTTGAACAAGCAAGAGACTGTAAGGGTCTTAAGACTCCAACCCCGCCTCCAACTGTCCATCTGAATAATTTGCACTTTGCTGAAGCCATTTTTAGCTGCATCGCCCATGTTCCTGAATGATCTATGAGTGAGTTTCACCAAATCACCAAAAACAAATGATGCGTATTCTCCACACAGTCTATGCAATTATTACCTGTGGTTCCACTGGTGAAACATACAATGGAAAGGTCATCCGGTACTGGTGGCTGTGGAGAAATAATGGCATTTGTCAGAGCATAATCTCATGCTGTGACACTTAACTTGAACTGGATGAACTTTCTTAGAAGCAACCTGAATGATCACACAATGATGTATGTTTACGTAGGTAGAGCTCTATTTATATTGGCATAGTACCAGCAGTAGTATGCGCATTCTACAGCTTACACTTTCTGAATACTAGCTTAGCTGGCTGATTTCCAGCAGTGTCACGGGTTATTGCATTCATCACTAGATATGTGATCTTAAATTCAGTTAATATTTACACCAAAAATAAGTCACTTGGATAGTAAACAACAGTCATTTTTTTTACAGTCATTTATGAGTCCTCAGCTATGCCTGTGGCTAAATGGAATATCAGCATGCTAACAAGATGTTTAAAAGGTATAATGCTGCATTCAGATAGATTCAGGCAATAGACGTCAAACTGGATATTACATAGCTCCCTCACACAAGGAGAAAAAGTAGGGGCATATATTTTATTCTAATGTGAGTACGAATGATTGTTTGTCTCTATGTGCCCTGTAATGAGCTTGGCAACTTGTCCAGGGTGTAACTCGCCTCTCGCCCAAAGTTCCAGCCTCATCTGGTGACCCTGATGAGGATGAGTGGTTACTGATAATGGATGGATGGATATTTTATTCCATTCTTTGTGAACAATGGGAAATCGCCATAGCAACATGTCATCAGGCGTGTTTAGTTTTGCCACGCTGCATCGGGCTGTTTGTTTGTTTTTCCTATGCTGTACAGAAAGTGTTGTCTATCCAACGTCCAACTGAATCCATGTTAATGCAGCATAAAGTTTATCATGTACACCATCTTAATTTTGCATGTTAGCGTGCTAACATCAAACACAGAGCACAGCGGGATGTCTTAGTACTTACTATAGGGTTTGTGTAGTGCTCTCTGCCCAGAGCCTGTAAAAAAACAAAAAACAACATCAAAATAACTATTGCTGACGCTTCATATGCATGAATGACATTCAAATTATATTATTAGACAGAATTCAGTGTCATTGCATATGACTCCTTGAATAATGAATGTCATCTGAGTTCGGTTAGTAAATTTTCTAAAGCAAGGCCAGAGTATCTGGACCAGAGCATGCGTGATTCATCATCTATTGTACTGTGGCTAAACATTTGGGGTTGTACGTTAACATGAAGCAAACATGCTCAGAAAACCATATCTAGAATATTCCTGCTGAGTTTGTAATTGTGCAGATGAATGCTTAACAGCACTTACAATAAATCCTCTTGTTTCTTTGAAACCATGTGGTAAACCAGACGGGCTGGGCGTCTACCACACAAGCACACTCCAGATAGTAGTTTGATCATTACAGAAAAATGACAGTAATGCACATGTGACTTTGAGATACTTTCTGTGACTGTCTTGGCTCAGTTCAACTTACTGAATGTCCCCGATGAGCTATGAATGCCTTGTTTACGTTATTCAAACATGCAACATGTCCTCCCTTCCCTCCTTCCTGCTTTGTTGACGTGCGTGATTCAGAACTCCAAATCTAGAAAGCTATCCTAAATTAGCCTTTGTGACAGACATAGCTGTGATCTGCTGGACCAGTTTTACATGTGTGTTTGTTGTGACTGCGCCACTGAAGCATTAACAGTTACAGGAATAAGAGAGCAGTGAAACTGTAAATGCCCACTTCAGACACGGCATATTCATGAAGCTGTTTTTATTGAACACTGTTTGAATGAAACAGTCACATTTGTCAGAGTCTGTGCAGCCAGGGAGGAGGAGATGAAAATCTCACCATACATTCCTGAGAAACAATTTATTTTCTCGATTGTATGCTGATGAAATCAGTTTGTTTTGTCTGGTGGGTTATATAATTTCAGCTTGTGCATAATTGGGAATATCAATTTTGATCGGACTATGAAAAAGTATGCTGCCATTACTATGAAAATCAGTCCAAATGCATATAAAAATGCAAATATAAATGAACAATCCTGATTTAAGTTGTTTCAGACATCTAGATCACATAATGGCATTTTGATGACTATATCTCAACATGTGGCAAGTTGTACTTCCCGACCTCCTGCTGTCGGAACACAGGAAATAAGACTAATATACAAATACAACTACAACTACACTGTTATTGTGCACATTTAAAAGTGAGATGCTGCAACAGCAGTTTGCCCACTTCCTCTGAAGACTCTAGGGTGAGAGAGGGTGTAGGTGAGAGACAGTAATGTCTCCTCTAGATGGAAATCAAGTGTTGCACAACACTAGTGTGAAAGCCTGATTTCATTTATTCACACATGAAGATAATCTACAATGATGGTGTTGACAACCACCCAAGGGATCATGTTAAAATAACTCTTTTAAAGTGTTATTCAGAGAACTTTTCTGGAATTTTCACCTGACATATATACACACATATATTTTTCGAGACACATTTTGAATCACTTCCACTGAATAGCGTGTCGTACCTCGACTTCGTGCATGGCCTGCACATGGACGCCGCAGACCTTGCCGTGCTCCACGAGGGCGGAGTCAAAGGCATCCATCAGGATGATTCTTCGCAGTCCCGGAGTCTCCTTCCGCTCCACATTGTCCAGTAGCACCTGCGCTTTGTCTACTTTGTCACAGATGACCGTGGAGATATCAGCTGAAATGACACAAGCACACAAGAGCACACGCACCCTTGTGTGAATAACGGCAGAATAAAAAAATGAAAAGGAACAAAACAAAACAAAACAAATTGATCAAATTTCTCTCTTTTTTTTTTTTTTTTTTTTTGAAGGTTTTGAGAGAGATTTCAGATCTCCAAAGCTGTCTTTGTGTTTTTACTCTCGGGCAACATTCAAAACCTCATGACTTATTCATGATTATGCTCAGTTCAGACAAGATTCATAGTCTCTCACAAAGCAGCTCATTGAGTTTGAGCTAAGAAACCACCAATGATACCACTGTGGCGCTCTGACTATTTTCCATTGAGTTGTTAATGAAGTCAATTGTTCAGTTCAGCATAAAACTAGGCTATAAAAGCAGTGTTTACAAGGTTAAAGGCACAGCATCATTATGAGTGTTTCTTTAAATGAGCTTTTATCCAGGAAATAACACAGCTGAGCTGACAACGATACTCTTAGTCACCAGTGAGGGGCGCTCCACTGCTAAAAGCTTCTACTAAGCACTGATAAGAGCTGCTGTCTCAAAAACCAGACTGCATCTCTAGTAAGCAGAACTACTAAATAAAGTTAGTCATCTGCAGGTGTTTACGGCTTCAATAAAGAGAGCACCAGTTGTCATATTTATCTCTCAGACTCAAACTGAGGACAATTAGAGGAGACAATCACTTCTGAATACTGTTTTGTGCGCATTAGTGTGGCTACCAGTTAGCAATTGTTTGAGTAGTTTGTGTGTGTGGGATGTGTGTACGTTCTTACCAGTATTAATGATGAACCGTATGGCATCTGGGCCCAGTGTGTCATAAAGGGGAACCACCACCATGGAGTAGGTGTAGCAAGCTAGTTCTGAGATGATCCACTAAAATCACACAAGTTCAAGGGACAATGTTCAAACACATACTTTTACTCATATTTATATTCATGTTCCATTTTTGGATTGTTTTTAAAGTTGCATCTGTAACAACAAGACAGGATCTCTGTGTGTATTTGTTAACAGAACTGTTTATGGTTTTTTGAGTGTGTGTGTGTGCGCGCGTGCGTGTTTGTGTTTAGATCAGTGGGCTGTATCAGTGAACCCATCTGTAAAATTGTTTAGATGTGTCTAGCCAGAGCCAGGGGGTGTGACAGAATGAAGCAGAGAAAACGAAGAGACCACAGAGTGAGAGAGACCACATGAATGGTTAGGAAAAGGTGAATGAGACAATGAGTGAGAGTCACCTCTGGCCTGTTCTGGGCGAACACTCCTATGAACTGGTTTGGGTTTGGCTGGCAGCCCTGATGCAGAAGGCCTGAACCCAGATGCTCAGCCCGGGCTGTCACCTAAAGCCAAGCAGATGTTGAGTTAGTCCTCCAAGAATAAAGATTCCCTCATGTAATATTACAATTGATATATGGGCAATACACAGTTTTACTTCTTTCTGCTTGTCGATTTCTAGGTAAACAGTTACAGTAGGCCGCATGAATGTTCCTCTGTGTTTTTCATACAGAGAAATGCATGACTGATGATTTGTAGATTGCTGAATTACAAAATCTCATTTCTCAAGTGACCATGATTGTGAAAGACAGGAGAGGAAAAATCATTTATATTGTTTCTCTACAGACATAAGAGAAGGAGAAAGGAGGAGAAATCTTGAGCACTGTTTTATGACCTAGACATACAGTATGTGGTTTTCCTGGGAATTACAATGTAACGAATGAATAAACTAATCCTCCACCCACCATTCACTTATAAGATAACATCATTATAACGTCATTAATAAATGCAAAAAGGTTGTGCAACTCACTCCTCTATGCCCTTCAAGGCATCAAGGGTTTTATTGTAGATTTCTACATCACACCGCTACAACTGCCAACTCCTCCACTTCCAAGACATGTCAGATTATCAGAGATCTGTTGGAACCTGAAACTGCTTCAAGAGAAAGAAGCTAGAAGTTTTTCCGCTGCTGGAGAAGCTGCCGGAGGTTACTACATGTTTTTCTGAAATTTGCTTACGTCTTATAGCAAGGCTTCCAAGGAGTACATTTAAAGTTGCAAAACTTGTCTAATCATGTTATTCATTGACTTGCGACCTGTTTTAAAAGAGATCCCATGTCACGTTTAAAACTAAAACCATCGTCACGATAAACTAATTGTTTAGTCGACTAACTGAAAAATAAACGTTTGAATCAATCTCAAATATCTCTCTATCACAACTAGGCAAATATTTAGTAGTTCCAGTCTCTTATTTGTGAGGATTTTCCCTATAAAAAAAAAAAAAAAAAATTATTTAAGAGCAGAAATAAAAAAGTAAAAATATTAATAAGTTTCTGTTGACTGTGGGCAACAAGCAGTCTGATGGCGTCAACTTTAGGAAGTCGTGATTGTGATGTATTTAGGTAAAACTGTTGATTGTGACCATTGTTGCTGCAGCATAGAAAGGCCATAATTCATGACATGTAAAGCAGGGTAATGACCTGACAACCTGACATGTCAACCAGGCAGGTCTTGACTTCTCACTTTGTTTGTTCATTTTTAAATAACATTACTGACCTCCAGTATGCCCACGCTGCAAAATCTGTAAGGCTGGTTGTTATGTAAATAGAGCAATGACAGAGCCAGACAGTTGCTAGGCAGGTTTGGTGCCACAATGCCTCTGTGGTGCACAGGTTAAAAATGACACCTGAGTGTTGACTTTCACAGGTTCATAAGTGGACAACTAAAACTAAGTGATAATAATTTTTGACATTCATAGGATTGTTTATAGAAAATGCTATGAATTTTAAAATATTCATATTCAAGATATATAACAATGTCTGCAAAAAAGATCTTTGAATTATTTGCAACTGTAACTGTAGCAACCTGAATTCTTCTTCTATTACTTGCAGAAAGCATTTGTAGTATTTGCCTGTAGTTCTCATATGCTGGACATCTCTTTTTACAGTTTACACCCTTCACCCTTCACACTCCTGCACCTGTTGTTGTTAGGAGATAAGATACCCCCTGAATAGTACTAACCTCTTTGTATGACATCCATTTGTAAGGCTGGTTAGGGAGCCGGGAGCCTAAGCAAGGTCCATCACCTATTGGCCAAAGAATGAGACATCAAAATGGTGTCTGAACAAAACATTGTAAGACTTACATGGTGAAAATGTAAACATGTTCCAAATGGACAAAGCATCAGTATAAAATATATAACAAAGACACTGTTAGCATCCCTGAAGGTGATTATAAATGTGTAAGTAGATATAATGGATATTTTTAGACTAATACATGAATGTAAAATAATGTTTAACGTGAAAATGATTGCTTGTAGTGATGAATGTACAGACCTGAATCTGTAACTCCTCACAAACTAAAGTGTTCTCTCTTACTTCTCTCATAGCATAGTTTTCATCCAAAAATCTTTATAAACTCACTCTACACCACCTGCTCTGTACCACCACAGACACAGTTAGCAACTAGCTGTTGAGCATAGTGGAGTCTTTAGCAGCTAAAGACTCAGATATTTCCCTCAGGAGTTGGGGGAGACTAAAATAACAGCTATGAGAGAGTGAATATAGCACTTAACTATCATCAGTTGGGTAGAAATGCGTCCCCAAATGAATAATAATCTTGCTTCAACTGTTAGATTTTTAAATATTCAAATGTTCGCTAACAGGTTTGTCAAAGTGCCCTAAAACCTTCATTCAAGCTTTTCTGTTTCTCATTGATCACTTGGAATATAAATAGATGAAAATCCATAAAAGACTATTACTCAGGTTCAGTTTTGTAAACAAATACTTGTCTCATGCTTTTGGGATGACCTCGAGCTAAACACATGTTCTGAGTGGAACTGCTATAATTAATCTAAAATAAGTCACAATAAATGAGTCACTTCGAATGAAGCAGCTATTGTTGTATTGTTGAGTCAGTTACTTAGTCACTTTAACTCCCTGAGAGCCCTGACACTGTTACTATTAGCAACAATGGCTATTACCTCGGAAACAGGAGGTTTCTTTTTACCACCAGCGGCAGAGATGATGATTGGATGTTTCAGGGTCAGACCACAGGGTCTGACTGTGTGCTGTTACCGTCTGCAGGGTTGTTCACATGTGAGTAAAACTGTCTACAATCAAAAAAAGGCACAGTATGGCACAGAGCGTGTGCGTGTGCAGGTGTGCATGTGTGCACTTGTCTAGCAGTCTACGACTTGACAATGACAAAAGAGGTTAGCTCAGGTAATTGATTGATTGATTGATTTTCAGCATTTTTCTATTTTCTATTTTAATAAATGAGTTATATATGTATTTCTACAGACCATTTCTTTCATCAGTGTTTCAGAAAAGTTGCAACGTGATACTGGAGTTCTTTCTATAAGCTAAATAGATATCTACTAATGTACTGAGCAATACATTTTGAGCACATTATCATAACAAGATAAAACAGCCACAACATTGTTCGCAATCAGATGAGTTGAACTAACTTAAATTTGGCCATGAGGTTTTGATTATCTTGAGTATCTAAGGCTCATGGGAGTTGTAGTTGTTACATTAACTGGCATTTTATAACTACAAGTCATCATTGTTTTGTCTTGTTTTTCGTATGTATATTTATATATACATTTTAATTTTCAAGAATGAGTTGTGAGTGTGTAGTGCATGATACCCACCAGATATGTGAAGGCCTCTCTGGAAGACCTCGTACATGGTCTTTGCGTCGTCATGGTAATGAGTCAGCAGCTTGGAGCTGTCGCCCATCATGGACCTGCGACCTCCATCTTCATGCTGACACAGAGAGAGAGAGGAACACAGAAACAATGTAAACCGTTTTTTCAACTTTTTCATGAAACTTTGGGAGTGTTGGTATTAAAAATAAATTCAAAATAAAACTTGCAAAAACAAACAAAAAAACTAAGATCTGTTTCTTCTCCAAAATAAAGACGGTGTTGATAGACACACTAAAGCCTGAGGGAGGGTGAGGAGAAAATTGTTTTGCTTGTTCTCCAAATGATAATCCATCTCTTTTGTTAGCTCAGAAATGCATAAAAAAAATATCTGAGCTGCAGAGTTGAACTGAGCTTTGTTTTGCTCCCAGGTGTTTACATCACTGGTGCATTCTGGGTGATTACAGTTTTTTCTCACAAAGGTGAAGAACACTTCAAGTGAATTCTGTTTTTCAAATGACTCATTTAGGTTGAGCTTTGTATGTTATGAAACCCTGTGAGTTTGTTTCTCATGGCATACATGTGTGTGCTTGTCAGATACATATCGTCTCCGTCTGCCAGACTTATATCACCACTTCAAACACATTCTCAGGTAACCAACAAAAAAAAAGAAAAAAAGAACCTCATAGCCACAAAGGAGTACCATGCCAACTACAAACACTGCCAGCATTACCTACAGGTGAGAAGGCACCAGGCCATGGTGTGTTTGTCTGACAAACAGAATGTGTGTGTGTGTTTGCTTTAGTTGGTATGGTGGTAGGTTTAGGACACACCTAAATGCACGTTTTACTCATGGCTTGTGAACATTTAATTAAAGAAGCTTTTGGATAAACAGAGCAATAATAATAGTGATTAATAGTGGCTAACAATTGTGCGTTTATGAATTTAAATTACGTCACAAAATGTATGATGCTTTAGGGTAAAGACTATATACTAAAAGAACATGTATTATAATAATTATTATTATTATTATATAATAAATACTATAAATTGAAGGTAAAACTCTAACAAAATAGAGTAACATTTTAATGTATCTAACTCTAGTTACTAAGGTCAATGGTTACATTGACTGCTTCACAAATATACACAAGGTGTGTGCATGTTTGACTGCCTGTCTGTGTCAAATATCAATTTGACCATGTCTGTCGCACGAAAGTATGAGAGTATAAGAAATGTTATGTATGGTTATTGACGAGGACAAGCAGCCTATTCAACTGAACTCATTTACAATAAGGCACTGCAACAGTTATATGTATCTTGGAGCCATTTTTACTGCTGAACGCCTGAAAATCTCTTGACTTACATGTCAAAGATAAAATGAAGCACGTAAACAAACTGATCATTTTTCTATCAGCTAATTATGATGCTCCATTTGTGTTGAACTAAAAGTGTTTGAGACTGGTTTTTCATGAGCTATTTTGTATGGATGCGAGACTTGGCTAAAAATTCCCTTAAAGTCTATTGACTATCTTTATATGACTAGGGTAAAATCTTTATTGGGGGTAAGGTCTACCACACCAAACCTTATTTGCCTGCTGGAGGCAGGGCTGCCTTCAGTGCAAGTCTTATTCAGACAGAAACAGGCCAGATTCTTGACTAAGGTGATGGCAGTGGCAGGGTATCCAAGATGACCCTTTATGGTTTGCTCTTGAAATGACAAGAAAGGCAAACAAGGTCATGGATTCAGGAGGAGGAGTTGTAAATGGATGACCAAGACCACATTGAGAGAGATCATGCAGACATTATTGTGAAAATACGCTCTAATGAAGGAACAAGATACAAAACCTACCAAGTCATCAACCCAGACATGTCCATCCACCCCCTTTATTCCAACACTGCCCCATACATTGAGGAGCACTTGATGACTTTCACACGGTTCTGGTTGTCCTCCCATAGGCTGCGTGTAGAAATGGGAAGGTGGAGCCGCACACCCCCACACCTACGTGCGTGTTATTGTAATATGGGCATACAAAATGAGGAACATTTGCTCTTGTGCCCTTGCACAGAGGACATCTGTGCAAAATACGGACATGATTCCACAGAGCTGAACTCTCTCCTCGCCAAGACTGATAAAAAGATTTTAGTTATGTTACGAGCTTGTCTTGCGATGCTGAAAAAATAGATGGGAGATGGAATGTTACAGTGCAATCAAGGTGTTTATATGACAAATGGATTATTATAAGTGTATCATTTTTTTTTTCCTTTTTTGTGTGTGTGCGGGTTCATGAGTTTTGTTGTCTATTGTTTATTGTTTGGACCCAAATGCTATGTTTTTTTAATTATTTGTGTCAATAAAATTAACTAACTAACTAAGTTGCTGTACTAACAATTCACCAAATCCTACTGCTAAGTATAAAAAAGATGCATGTTTTTTTCTGGATGGGGGCTTTGGATCAGATCTTCTCTCTTCTCAGGCCACTGTTCATTGTTGATGGTTAGGGCAGTGGGTATGGCGTCTGGCAGGTAAAACCCAGGAGGAAAAAAAACACACAAACACAAAGCAGTACCTCCTGCTCATAAAGCTTATCGCTGTGAGTGCAAGATTACAACTGAAGGTGAGCTAAATGTACATCAGCATTTCCTTTATCATCTTGGACTTCTCTCACCTGGATTTTGGCAGCTGGATGGTAAAAAGAGCACCATTTGGACAGTGAAGTGTAGGGGGATGGATAAAAATAAGGCATTTAAGACGTGAGGTGCAAACTATTCACTTCCACACCCTGATCACCATTTGTGAATGAGACTAAGATGCGTCTATGATTCTATTTGTCTGTGTGTGTGTGAGTTTTTGCTCCATCTTACCGGCACCTCCTCAGATTGGTGCAGCAGGCTGCAGGGCGGCTTGATGGGGCGGGGTCTGGTAGCCAACCAATACGCGAGCACGGCGGTCAGAGCGCCGATTCCCACCAGCGTTGAAGTAGGCATGGAGCGAAAGAACTGACCAAGCTCATCCATCTCCGGTATCCTCAGGCCGCTCATCATCTCCTGGGCCTGCATCTTTTCCATCAGGGTGGAACTCAGCTCTGCCGGGCAGAAGACATAAATATGTATATTTTACAAAGCCATTTTCATGTAAAATGTTTATTGGCCAAGAAAAGGTTTCTAATCAATAGGTGTGTAATGATTCTGATTCTGATTTTCAGTCGCAGCTTTAATGAGTCTTGGTCTTTGTTTGTTTCCGGGAACTAAGTTCTAAATGTATTAAGTTCTGCGAGCTGATGATATACAAACCCACAAAAAGCAGCCACACGCACTTCTACAGTTCCCAATTTGTCTCACTTGCATATTTCTGTAGTGCAGGAGGAAACCCACACACCCAGTCTTCACAGCTGTCTCAAAGCAAGTTGCATTCTGGGAGTTCAAAGACACACACATTTACCACACAGACACAAAATAGATATTTCTCAGGGTCAATTTCAAACCCCTTTGAACCATCTATGTTTGATGCCATTGTTTTAGGAAAAACTGACTTGACCTCACTGCTTCCGCCACCCAAATCCTGTGACCTCAAATATACTATTTACACTTCCACATTCTTGCTCTTACTGTAAAAGATGCTCAGAATACATAATCTACACTACAGAACTGAGCGGTGATGGGACAGGAAAGTAGATGAAACACATGCGCAGTGCACAGTGCTCATTAAAGTTCAGCCTCTGTTACACACACATACACCCACACACACATACGCCATGAGATGCATAATTTATCTGAGGGGGAGGCTAGATGCAGCGCTGACTGGAGGGTTTCCTTCCCCTCCCCCTGGGAAATGAGTCAGAGACAGCACCACCTAACTGAACAAATGGCGTCGGAGCACTGCTGCAGCTCACAGCCAATCAGAGTCACTTCCTGTCTGCACCCTCTCTCTCCCACACACATGCACAGAGCCACAGACACCAAATGGCAGTGAGGTTACTCTGTATAAATATCTAAGGCCGTGAGAACATTGACTTCCTCATTCACCTGTTTTTTAGTTGATTCACTGTTACTACTTCACTCAAGGGAAGTAGACTCACATAAACCTGTGCTGGGGTGAGAGTAGGTTTCAGGAAGATGCATGACTTTCAAAACAAAGAAAAAATTACGACCAAATTTAGGAACAACACAACAGTCTCTAATGTAATCAATCTAATGCTGGTGATGTATAAATGTGTTGTGTAAATGGTAGTGTAAACAGACCACTAACAGCTAATTAGCAGCAACTAATAATCTATAAATCTATTAAATGCACCCGTCTCTTAGCATTATCCCATCGCTCACATGGGCTTGTCACGGGTTATTTCTACACAGGCGCACGCATGATTTCAGCATGCAGCACATGTATAGTCATCACCTCCAGTCATTTTTAAAGCAGAAGTGGTCTATGACACCACATTTACATATTGTAGTACAGCTATTGCTCATCCACTGCTTTGATTCGGTCAAAAACACCTTCAATGGCTCTACAGTGAATTCCCTGAAGCCTCTTTCCCAAATGTTTGTCAGGCTCAAATCCTCTTAGATAAACTTGTCTCAAGTTTCTGTTCAGATAGAAACTATCACCCGTAACTGAAAAACCACACTATGATGGATTCCCACTGGTGTGTGTGAAAACGGTACTGCCTCTTTACTACCGCAGGACCCCGCTTCTCTTTTTACTGCACTGATCAGATATTTCCTCTTTTTTTCAGTTGTCCCTTTCTTTATGCAGTTCCAGTAATCTTGATGGGGGGTATTAGAGAGCTGCTCGAGTGCTGGGAAATGCTAAAATTCATATTAAAGAGCAGAAACCACATGATGATGGTTCTGAGTTAAACAGTTACAGTATCACAATGTTAAAGCAGTTATAATGTCAAAGTTCATTCTGGTATGAAATGTCCTGCCTTGTTGAGTCCACAGTGTCGCCCACTGTGTCCAGCTGGAGTCTGTCTGATGGTTAGACTTAATTACTGTAAAGACGTGACAAACTGAAAACATAATCTGGCATAGCTTCAAGTTTTTGGAATCGACTGAGACACTTTCTTGACCGGAGAACATTTAAAAAGTAAAATCTAAATATAAAATGTACTTGCTCTACTTCCATGGTGGGACTTGTCACAGACCGCTGTCAACTGTAACTAAAACACAGCGACTATGCATTAGTACCTCATACAACCCTAATTCCCATGCAGACATGGGATTGATATCAATTTATTCATCTAAGTCCTCGCAAATAAAGAATTCCTCAAATGTTGAAGTAGAAGAACCCATGCATTGTGTTTAAAGTAACAAAGAATTTCTTATCAGTTAAGTTTAATGTGGTTGAGTTGAGGTTCATACCACCAAATAGCACAACAACAATTCCTTATATGTAAATACTTCCTTGGCAATGAACCTTATTCTGAAGCGGAAAAAATACAGCTGATGTTCAGATTTGCGAATGCTTTCCTATCATACACTTTCCACATTACAGTACTGTACCTACACCACTGAATGGTTCCTGATTACAGCGCAGCTGCTGTATCTAACCAGTTCTGGTGATAGGATCAATGACAATGCACCAGCCAGGCATGCGGCACAGACACAAAGACAAGATCATTTCTGTGTCGTGCCATCATGAACATGAAAATCTGAACCATGTCACACGACAACAGACAAACCTCTGTGCTATCGAACACAACATCAACAACACCCTCTGGTACAGAAACAGTAATCTGACCTGTTCTACAACTGTGGAGTAGCTGTGGACTTCATTTCACAAGTGATCTGACTGTAGATATTGGAAGCAGTTCCTAATCAAGTGGATTTAATCTTCGAATCATGATGATGACCTCTGATATGATTTCAAGGCTTTTATATTTTGGACAACAATGCAGAGACTACAGACAACCACTGAGCTAATTGTAGACATTATTTTCCCAGGGGATGATCTATGATTAAAGGTAAATCTTTAGTCTTAGACTTAAGTTTAACTTGCCAGACACACTGACTGAAATAAGTACAATAATCTAAGGTAAAAAACGTCAAATTCCTCAGATCCACCTGGTATTGTTTTGCCAAAACCTGCTGGAAGGACACATTTTGGCAGTGATCGTTGTTCTGTTGAACTAATCATAAATAAGGGTTAACGTTTCAAGCGGTTTAAGACCATAACTGCCACAACACTGGTCCAAAGGGGGAAAAAAGGTTGTTACTTGTTACTGAAAATGACAGACGACATATTTATTTACTTGCTTTGTCTGCTTGTTGCACACTCGACTGATTTTGTAATCACAGTGAAGTTTAAAGGTTCTCTAGAAACGTTGATGCATCTCTGCAGGAATCCTTTGACCAGAGCTTGGCCGAGTAGATGACATAAATGTATCTTAGCAAAACGCATGTGCTTTTGTGTCGCGTTCGGTGGCTAATGCGGCCTGGCTGCGGGGATGACAGAGCCATGGTGGATTAGTTGGTGTTTGAAAAGGGAGACAGAGGAGGGGGAAACAGCACTCAACCAGCTCTAAATATAGACGGACTTCATAACCTACTGACACCACTGTGCGGAGTGGAGAAGGGGTAAAAATGATAATGTTTCCGACATTTTAATGGTTGTGTGCAACATACAAACCAGCTTTGGATCTGGATTGTAGAGTCAGTAACACTTGATTTCATATTGTATTTGGCATATGATGTTATTTATTCTGGCCAAGGGAAGCAAGGTCACTATTTTGTAATTCTACAGGGTTGCTGGGAAGAAAAAGCCCCTTTGTGTTTTCAAGTTTTCTTGTTTCTATAAAAATAAACAGTACAGTATATAACATGTATAATGAGTTGCCATCTTACACCTCATTTTTTAGCAAAACACATTTCTTTGTTACTGATATCTGCAAACCATTTCCGGTTGCAGCATTTCTGTGGGTGAAGAATGCATATTTTGGAAAGTTTCAGATGCTTTCAGATGCTAAATGAGGGACAACATCTGGAAATAATCCACATCTGGATATGGCCTGAAATGTGCGAAGGAACAGGCTCTCATGTAGAGCCTGCAGGGTCAAACAAACCTGAGAATGCTACAGTACAGGCATACCAGTGCACCACATCTCCCCGTCATGAAATGGCCCGACAGCAGCAGGAGACTCACAGTGTGCCAGATATTTAATTGGCCTCCAGGAGATATGCAAACATCTAACTGACCATCCTGCCTCCCCCTTTCTCTCTTTGTTCTGCTCTTGTCTGCAAAAAAACAAAACACATCAGTTATCTCATGATATAAAAGAGATAACATGAAAACAGGAAAGAGCAGGAAATATTCAGAGCAGAATCTGACCTTTACCTATACAAAATACCAACCTCTGAAGACTCACTTAACCCTCAACTAAAGCTCTGATGAAAATGTTTCCTCTTGAAAAGTAATGTCAGACTCTAGTGAGACACAGCAGGTTGAGTGCTGGGTGGGAGGCAGTGAAAGGTTTTAAGAATCAATCAGCTTTCCACTGGCTATGTCTCATTTCAGGGTATTTATTTGTGGACCAAAAACTAAAAAGGCCTGTCAAATTCAACAGGCTCCTCCTCAAGAAACGCTGTCTTCTTTTCCCCTAATTTGGATGGCAACCAGTGTATCCTTCACTCTGTGACTGGGAGGCAAATCCTCAGTAGGCTGTTTCATTGAGGGAGGAGGTGCAAGTTCAGCCTATACAAGCCGTCAGTCCTCTAAAGACCATGTCTGTGCACACAGCCCCTGAAATTAGACACCGACTGAATGTCTATTTCTTTCTCAGCACTTTCAGAATGAATATTCAGTTGCTCAAGTAGATCACGTGCGTCCTCTTGAAAGCTTTTGATAGAACAAATGTCTCACAAATGAGAGACTAAAATGGATCTTACAGAAACAGGTGAGATCAGGCTGCATGTTTAAATTTGCATGATTATTTTGGATAAACAGGATCAAGCTCAGCTGTTTCAACCTTCTCTCCCCAACAGCCTATGGCCCAGTTTGGTGTCCAACTATGTGTCCTGTAGTAACCTAAATAACAGACCCCAGGGACACACACACAACTTGCAAGTACACATTTGGGTTTTACACACACAAATAGTCTATCCCTGTTGCCTTCTTCAAAGATTGTTGCTACAGCTGGTGCGACAGGAGAACAGCAGGTCAGCAGCATCCCCATAAGCAACAACAGTGACCTTTATCAGCATGTTAACTCAAAGACCTCAGAGTTTAGTTTCTGAAATCACGAGTGCATCACTGTACGGTGAAGTGTGGGGTGTCATGGTACAACGTGAGGAAGAGAAAACTAAAACTAAAAATAGACTTTTATAACATAAGAGTCTTTCCAGTTCAAACTGGTCTCAGGTCAGAACTCTAGGGTGGAAGAAATATAGATTGTTTTCTTAATTTGATCATACCAACAAGGTCTCAAAAATACTGTGCATTCTAAATAAAGGGTAAAGGATTGTTTATGTACACATAGTCTGCAGTCTATCTCTTTGACTACTGATGCATACATTTGCTTATGAGGAGTTTGTGACTAACAGGAAATCAAACTCTGTCTTTATTGGCCTATGTCATTTGCTTATTTGTCATGAAGATCCATACTCATGTTATCTGACTGAGCAAGCTCCATCTGCAAATTAAGAGCATGAATTTGGCTGACAGCTTTGATAAAAGCCAATCTTGAGTTAAAAGCAAACTTTGTTGTCCTCAACAGTGTGATACATGTGTGCTGCCAAGCAAAATTCTGATAGCTAAATACTTCACTTCATGTTTCAAACATCTTCCTACTGCTGCCCAGACGACTGAAGCATTCTCTCAAAGAGTCTGTGACACGAACTGTTGTTCATAACCTGCTTTTTGTTGATCATTTCCTGGGATTTTACTGAGGATATTCAATTGCACCATCTGCTATGTCTACCATGTTTTGAAATGTAATGGAGAGACGGGATCGGTATCAGTTCACATTGAAATCTAATCTTAACTGAGTTCTGTCAGCAACAACAACTAGCCAAGAAAACACAACACAAACAAGACTGATGGAAAAAAAATGTTGATGCAGTGTCAGTCAGTGTCTAGTTTGCAGGGAACATCAATAGATAGACATTGGCTGGATAACCTGACGGATATGAACAATCAAAGACTGTACTGAGGGAAGATAATATGAACTGTAAATATCTTCTAAACTAGTTTTGATTTAACTGTGACTCTTGACTTGATAAATTGCAAGGATCAGGAGAAAATATCCAGCTGTCTCCACTCACATAAAGAGCTAAATGTGTTCCAGAAATGGCAGCATTTTGGGAAATGAAGGGCATTTGACTGGCTTTATACTGTACATGTTGCATTCCCACAAAGTGCCTCTGAATAGTGACTTCCCAGAGGGCCTGTGAAAGGTTCCCATGCAATAACGCCTTTATTTGGTCCATTTAAACAATGAGTCGAAACGTGACAGAGTATTGATTTTCAGCTATGAAACTCTGCTGCACCGAGGCTCGTTTAATGCAGCTGCTCCTCATCCATGCGTTTATATCACCTTTCTCTTCCTCTCTGAGGACGATTCCATTTAGCAAGGATTTTGGTGCAGCGTGAGCACTGCAAGCTATGCAGGGAGGAGGGCTTTGTGAATGGGCCAGCCACACTTCCTGTGACCTCGCAGGCTTAAAGCGGAGGAAACGCAAACCTTCTTCATCCTTAAGTCCCGCCCCATCGGCCCATCTGAGGGCCGTCACCAATGATTAGAGTCCAGCGTAGGGAGATTACAGCCTATTAGCACAAAGACGGATGACCAGTAGTAACCTCACTACCGCACTCTATTTAAAGACATCCCACTCGACTTTCTCTCAATATTCAAATGCTTTTTTTTTTTTTTTTTTTTCATTTTTCTTAACTCGCATCCAGGTGTAGCATCTCAGTTTTTTGCATGTTTAACCACCAGTGCTCATCCTTGCACTTATTCTCTCTTTTAACCACTCATCCCTATAGTTGTCCGCCATTCATCTACTTAGACCACCCTGGAGGAGTCAAACGTCTTCCTGTCACTGTCACTGAGTCATAACTGTCTAGATGCCATTACATTACAGTGCACAAAACAGACATTTTTCCTCCTGAATTTGAGATGCAACACAACAGGAAATTGCAGTTATCATTCATAACATCAAATCAGATAGGAAAAAGTACAAGGGAAAAGATTAAGCAGAAGGACTGTTTATATATGTTATATATAATATATATATAACATATGCAAAAGATGCTGCACTGGAGTACAAGACATACAAAGCCAGCAAAATGCTACAAGATCTAAACTGTAATTGCATTGCACAAGGGTTAAGCAGCTGTGATCTGGGCAGTGGCACTTACAAGCGTCGGAGGCGGCCGGAAACCGGTGAGTGTGATGTGTGTCTGTGTAAATTTGTGCGCGTGTATGTATGTGTGTGTGTATGTGTGTGGTGTGTCCAAGGGCCTCAGGCGGATATCACATCCACCCTGTTCAAATAGTGGTTACTTCCCATTGCTACCGGCCAGATTAAGCTGAGGCAAGCAAGGGAAAGCAGCGAGATGCATTTTGGCCTAGTTTGGACCTGGACGGCCTCCTGTCACACCACCTCAGCTCAACAGACGTCGCACCACACCCACCCACCCCTCCTTCACCACTCTCTCTCTCTCTGACTCCCTCCCCTACCTAACACACGCCAGGCTCATCTTCTCCTTCACACACTCCAGCATAGTGACACACAATGTACACATACACGTGTAGGCAAGCATATGAAATAACCTTGTGTTTGCACTGTTGGCATATGCACATTTAAACAAATCTCATAATGACATCAGGGTGTCAGTTTGATTTGACTATCAAAGTGAGGGTGGATGGCGGTCTCTGCATGTCCAACCTGACAATGAAAAACAGCTCGATTCATTTCACTTATTTTCTGTTTACTTCTTTTTTTTTTAAAAAATACCTCAAGCTGAAAGGGAAAACCACTTTTTCTGTGTCTAAGTATCCTGTCATAGGGCCTTTGTGGGCACTGCTGCAGGAATTTAGGATATGAGCCAACGGCTGTTAACGCTGGGCAAGCAGTACATATTACCTACTTCCTGCATTGTTTAATTTTTGAGGAATTAGAAAAACTTCTCTTTTGATGAAATTATGAAATCAAGCGTTAAGATTCTAAGTTAAACAAGGCTCCTTCAAAGGTTTCTCACTTCGCCGAGGCTTGTTGTACCCATGGTAAACCATCAGTGCTGGGAGTTTTCATCTGACAGGAATACAAACACAAACCAACTTATTGCACATCACTCTGAATAAACCGTAGAGAACTACCTGATCACGATGGGCAGGCAGACCTGGTTCAACACTTTTAAGCTGAGCCATTACTGCAGTATCCCACATTATGAGGGAAGGAGGATGGACTGAGCGCTGAAACGGCAAATCGCCACTAAGGAGGAAGTCAGTCTGAGAGAGAGAGCATGAAGTGGCTGATATTATTGATTACACTTTAGAGTAGTGTACCATATATATATATATATATATATATATATATACACATAATATATATATATATATATATATATATATATAGAGAGAGAGAGAGAGAGAGAGAGGAGACCATAAAATCACCAACTTAACATATGATTATTATAGAGTTTTAAAAAAAATCACTTGTGAGACATGTACAGGAATTTGCCTCATAACTCCTAACAGTGCGAGTGTACAATGTCAGACATTCATGACACAGCAGGCAAGACTAACACTCAACATTTATCCCGTCACATTGTGCAGTCATGCAGTGTCTTTAATTTGCAGGTTTTCAACATTTTCACAATGACTTTGACTCTTTCCCTTCATCTTGGTACAATTTCTACTCGACCAAATAAGTCATTTGAAAGACAAAAAGGCAACATGTCACACCTAAAAGAGTCACAAAGATACAAGTCATTGTTTCTCAGGTGAGCATGGGTTATATTAAGCAGAAGAGTTCCATGAATACTAAAACACCATTGGTTATGCCAAAGAGTGGGGTGGTGCCACAACCATCCTTTAAATTAAATATTAAGGAGGGAAAAAGAATAGGTTTACACACTGTGTAGGGCTGCACTAGATGGTGATTAAAATTAATTATTTATATTTTGGAACAGCTGGGTGTTGGGATGTGATGACAGGTTAAAGGTGTCATGAATCTCCCCAAGGAGCCCTTTTCAGCTTCACTGTAGTGATTATTTTTCAGCCAAACTATTCAGTCTGGTTTAAACAGTTTTGGGTCTCGATTCTGATTGGCTGCCTCGGTTATAACAAGCAACCCTGTAACGGCAGATTTTAATATTAATGCACCTGCCAAAATCCCAACTGTTACTGGTTGTTCGTCACTTAGCAACCACGCAGTGCAGCTGCAGCTGAAGAACTATACTCTTTGGCGGATGAATAAATAATTTCAGCCATGCAGGCGTGTATTTAACATTACAGCTAATCTACTAAAGCGGCACATTAAGAAAACCCTTCACCTTTTACACCATTTCTTTCATGACATTCACACATTGCATAAAAGCAATAACCCTCCGCTATTTTGTCGTGCAACGCCTCTAATCTGGTCCTTAGAACACAGTTTGGACGAGATTACATCTTTAAACCATCTCCTCGTGTACATATAAAGACAACTAGAGGTCAACGACGTCTCTGAACCGTTTCTATGCCACTACAGCACGCTCTGTAAACCGGAGTGGGGGTGGTGTCGTTAAGAGCGGAGCATGCTGTGCTCTCTAGTTTGCCGGTAGGCCGCAGGATTTCAGCACCCCTCTCCCCTGGACAGCTCCGTCCAATCAGCTACGGTCATTTGTAGCACGTCATCCTTCCTCATCCTCCCTCCTCCATCACCGGAGACATGGCGGAGGACATCAGAGGCAAAAATGCTGAATTTCACACCCGGCTTTCTGGCAAACTAACACGTTAATAACGTTTTAATATGAAATAAGAGTGACCGCGAGTCACGTTCAGGTAGAAACATGAGCCACATGAGGAGGTTGTGAAAGACAGGTTGTTCCCTAATAGGGTCTTTTCTTTTTAATGACGTGTGTCCGGTTTCTGTGCACAATGTCACACGACCTTAGCAGCTGGCCGGTCCTCTAATGCACATTTTTTTTTTAAAATCCCGTTTGTCTTATAGGGACATCAGCCATTTCTTTAAGTGTTGGATTTTCAATGTAAAGCAAACATAAATGTGCAGCATGGCCCACATGCACTACTGAGCCACAATGGCAGCTTGTCTACCCCCAACCCACTGTACCTGATTAAAGGTAAAGCCACGCTGGAAGCATCCCTCGATGTTGCTCTATAATAAGTGCTGGAGTAGAACTTGAAGCACTGTGGTTGAAGCTACGCCCTGTTAAAGTGAGATGTCGAGCCACACGTTTGCATCGAGGTCGGGTACATACACGTGTATTTTGAGAAAAATGGAAAATGTCACCGGCGTCGTTGCAGTGCAGGCAAAGAGCCAACTGCAGCATCAGGCTATGATTAAACCCTCAATCGAAGATGGCAGTGTAAAACAAGAGAAATCACCCGTCTCTGAATGAATGAAAAAGCCGGCAGTGAATGAGACACAATGCGCCTCAGCCCCTGCGAAACAGGTGCATCGCTTAGCCACAGCCCTGCGATGCTACATTATCCAAAAGAATGCAAAATCATGCGAACAGATGATCAAAAAGTACTCACCTAATATAATCCAGAGCGACCCAGACACCAAAACGAATGCGAGCATGTCTTTCTCATTGAGTCAGCGGTCTCCGGTGCAGGAGCGGCTCAAAACTGCAGCATCGACTGCAGCAAGTCGCCGACAATCTGGGAGATTAAGGAGAGGGGGGGCGACAATATATCTGAGACAGACCACAGTGGGGGAGCTGGGAAGGGGATGGCGATGTCAAGCAGGTTTCACTGTGGAACGGAACGTGCTGACTGAAGACACGGACCCCGACGGACTATTGGAGCATCCTTCCTCGTGTGTTTTCCACCTTCACCCAGTTGGCTGCTGCGCAATGGCAGACACCCCTGCTGAAATGAGACGGTTTATAGGTCGGACAGAAGATGCGATCGGCGCCAAGGTTACCGGGGTTGAAACGTCTATTCTGAATGCAAAAAGTCATTTAATTATCACATTTATCGTAGTGTGAAGTGCTGTAATTTGGTGGAATTTCACCTAAAGGCCATGCTATCAATTTAGGCATTTAAATTCTCTTTAATAAAATTTATAATGAGTAAATATGCTTGTTTGTAAAGCAGTAGTATTTTCATGTGCGTTTGAAACATTGTAAATGTGGTTTCATTTCAAAGGATGCTGTGTTATTTTTAGTCCACGCCACATCACACCATACAGCCTAGACGTCCCTGCAGCTGAGCACAGCTTGACACAGAGTAACTTTGCATCAGGGTCACGTGGTACAATAAGACACTCCCTCTGAACTAAAGTAACCTTGAGGAGGGCCGACAAAGTGACAGAGGCAGTGAGTGAGTGATGGCATGGATGAGACTGAGAGAGGACAAAAAAAAAAAAAATATGAGAATTACATGAAAATTACAGTTTATTTTAATCATTTGTGATCATTTGTGATACTTTATGCCCGACTCTATGCAGGAACAATATGTTAATCAAAGGTCCAGTGTGTAAGATTTAAGGGCTCCATTTACTGCATATGGTAAAAATGGAATACAATATAACTATAACTATAACTATATGTTTGTTTTTTTGCATAATTGCCTGAAAATAAGGGTTGTTATGATTATGATTTTGTTACCTAAGAATGAGCCTTTTGTATTTAAAGACATCACAGGTGTTTTTTTTTTTTTGTTTTTTGTTTTTTTTTTTACCATTTTTTACCATGCCATGTTTATACAGCAGCCCAGAACAGATGAACTAAACACTATAGGCCTTTCTCGTTTTTTGTGCATTATGTTGCCACAGTAGTTTCTCCTTCACTTTAGGAAGGAGAGAGTGAGGACAGGGGGATGCAATCAAGCAACTATACCACTGGATGCCACGGAATTCTACACACTGGTCCTTTAATATATAATACTCAGGTATTTCAATCATCATGATTTCTGAATTAATGATGCTCATGTCTCCTTCATAGATAAGTCTGCAGTTAAAGGGACAGAACAAGAAACTGACCACCCACAGCAGTGCACATGTATGTATTCTGTTAAATGTCATGGATACTGTTGAAAGTTTTGTCATTATAATCAACTAATAATTTCTCTAGTTGTGAATCCACGTGTATTAACTTTAATCTGGGCATTCATGACACATACAAATCTTTTCCTAACTCAATAACCTAAAGTTGAAATGGAGTTAAAGTTGACCTAATTTACGTTTGTAGTTTTTTTTTTTTTCAAATGATGTAATTCCTCAATATGGGCTGACTTTATTTATAGGGCCACAAACATACAATATACATGCACTGCTGTGACTGGTCAGTTTTTTAAATTCATATTCCCTTACCATAAAGTTTTGATATAGTCTTTCATATTCATAAGTCTTTCTATTTTATTTGTAAGTCTTTATAATAAGGGCACGAATCATATATTTAGGTATGCACATCTAATACATGACTAATAATAAATGAATGCAGTACGTATCTGAAATCCAGCTAATCACATATCTGTCAATATCAATGACTTTATAGTTTGTAATGGTGAGCAACACAAATTCATAATACATCCCACATTAATCATATTAGTATTAGTTAAGCATTACTTACGTAACAATATATGATTTGTACCCTTATTATCAAGTGTTACCCAAATGACTATTTAAGATTTTTTTTTCCTTTTTCAAGTTCTATTGTATAGAGACAGGTGAAGAGTAACAGGAATGTGGGGAGAGAGAGATGGGGGATGACATGCAGCAAAGGGCCGCAGGTCACATTCGAACCCTGGGCCGATACGGCAAGGACTGAGCCTCTGTACATTGGGCAGATGCTCTACCAACTGAGCTAAGCGACACCCCCAAATGACTGTTTGATGCTTCTGTCTCCGGGATGAGCAAATTAATATCATTAATTAAAATTCTGAATGCAGTGTTCACCTTTAATGACTCACACCCCATTTCAAGTGCAACAACATTAGGCAGTTACCTAAATATCTAAAGCCTATCTGAGCTATTAATTCACTGACTCAGCCTACGATTTGATCTATACTATAAGTGTCTAGAGGAATGGCTGACACGCTTGTTTTCATATTGTTCTGCCATCATGTGACTGACCTTATTAAATGGGTCACTTGCCACTCATCAGGACCTTTAATCTGTCACTTGCAGCAGTGCCACTTGTCACCTTCCTGTCCTTCTTCTTCTTCTCTCATACCACTACTGAGAAAACAGAGAGGTAAAGAACAATCCAGTGTACTGAGATAAACAAGACAGACAGTCATGTCAAAGGAGAGAAAATGGTCAAATAGATATAAAGAAGAGAAATTATCAAACTATAAACTTATAGTTTATATAGTTATATATAAAATCTTTTTTTTTTTTTTATCTTAGTGTAGTTTGTAGATCATAAAAAGGTACCTGCTTGCTGCCAGTAGCAACACCAGGAGAGGGAATGTGGTTTCGTGGAGGGCACTGATTACATCATTTATTTATTTTGTGTGATCAAAGTACACAAGAAAATCAAATCTGCTGAGTAAAAGAAATCCTGCACATTACGAAAAACACAACATTGTAAGATTCTTAAAAGCTATCATAGATATGTGAGTTTGGGGTTAAAGTCAGGGATCAAAAGGAATAAATAACAGATATTAACTTTCAATATCCCTTCTCTGATGGGATGGTGACAAATTTTTAGAAACTTGGTTTTAGTTTGACTTATGTGCATGTTTGATGTAAAAATTAGTAGCATTAAAAATAAAGCATTAGTCTCTGGTTTCTATATCTTAAGAAACAGTCACCAGGAACATGATGTCAGCTTAACCCAGTGACACCTTGCACATATTTTTCTGCTGTCCCTGTTCCTGCTTGAGGTTTAATTAGTAACCATGTATCAACTCAGAGAACCAACTTGTTTCATTGTAATGTACCACTCAAATGTGATACCTTTACAAAGTGAGCTAGGCTTATACACACAGTTTGATGACAGTCTGTGTTTTATTACAAAAGGAGGTTTCAGGGAGTAACCAACAAGTCTCAGACTAACAGACATTGCACAGAGTTTCAGGGTACTGGTGTTGTGACAAAAAGAGGTGGAGGAACAACACAGAGGTTGGAGCTGGGAGGTCTACACTTTCCAACATCTTTCTCCTGCTTTCTCTATTTTCTCCAAGTCAGTCAGGGCAGGACAATAAACTACCGACAATCTTATTCTTTCTTGCACTGACTACTGGACACTGTTATTGTCACTTTGGACTAATTTGCACTACCTCTGCTAATGTTGTGATCTTCATTCAGTGTCTACAGCTGAAGCGCAAACAGTACACTTACTGGACAGAGGGAGGTGCTAAACATTGAAACCACTCCAGAAATCACTCTAAAACCTGCAGTGATGATGTCATTTGTGTCTGATTTGGTCTAATTGAGCTGAGACATGTCTGTCTGAATCATGGAAACTTTTTTGTATCCATTTGTGTATCTTCTGCCCACACAATAGTATTCGTGGGAGTAAGATGATCTTTCTTCATCACCCAAGTCTTGAGTTCACAACGGCACATCATGTTGAGCTACCCAAAAAAGTCAGACTTTCGCAATTACCATGGCTGTGATGACAGCTGTCTGTGCATCTGCGTGAAGGCAGATTGTTCAGAGAAGACAGACTGATTGTTCCATAAGTGATAAACTGAGCTGACCTTTGAGCTCATTTTTTGATAATCCAAAATCGTTCTTCTGAAGTCTGAAGATGTAGTTCAAGGTGTACCACAGAACAGTTTTTGAGAAAAACAGTGATGGGCTTCATAATTCCTTCCAGCTCGAAGCATCTGAACTTTTCTGTTAATTTGGGCCTAAGTTTTGGTGAAAGTTGTTAACCCCTTAAGGCCTGAATTTATATAGCTGTATATAAAAAAAATGTTTTGTGTGTTTTTGCCTTTAAGTGGATGGTAAATAATGTTGAGATTATTAATTTCACTTTTGTACAAAAAATAAATACAAATTTGTTGTTTTAAATTTGTTGTTGCAAATTTGCAACAACAGGCATAATGGTCAATAAAAGATAACAATAACACAGTAATATAACAGTAAAAAAACAATGTTTTATGTATTCATCCTTTTAGGATGTACGTAGGACTTATTAGGTTCCTAGGTCTGTAACAAATATGCACTAACTGGCATTGGGGGAATGCAGACGCTATCTCGGCTGGTTGATTGAGTCAAGCGGTTTGTTGCATATTTGTGACAGCAGGCGTTAAGGGGTTAAGCGGTAAGTGGTAGCCAAGCAGCAACCTCAATGATTGTGAAGTAAGGCAAACGCAGATGTGCCAAAAACTGCAGTTCCTCGAACGGCCACTTGAGGCTGGCTACAGAACATGTTAATGTCCATAAGCCCCCATACTAGGCTAGGAGGGTAAATTTCGATATAGAGCACCTTTTCAAATCATATTAAGGCTTAAACTTACGCAAAATTAACAGCGTGGCTGCTTTGATTGAAGTGAGTGTAATTACAAGTTGCTTGTTTGAGCACCCAGGTGTCATTGAGCCCACGTCAGGTTCACTGTTGATCCACGTCTTTGCCCATTATTTGAGTAGCCAGGAGGCTCATACCCTGTATGAGGCCACAGTGCAATTGCAAACTAACTAACAAGGGCTTTGACTTGATCCTGTGTCAGTGAGCTGTCAAAGCAGATGGTCCAGGGGGAGATTGGATGCTCAAGCTGCTTGCCTCATCCCAAAGCCTCAAATTACTGTCTTATCCTTACAGGTGGCCTAAATAATCAGAATTACCACCACAGTATATGCACAGGCATTTGTTGCTGTGGGTGTGAAAACACAATTAGGTTAGGTTGTAAATACAGTAGATTCAGGTTGGCAGGCTGACTGTTTATTCTTATATTTCAGGTGGATGGTTAGTTTATACATCTTAATGTTTTACTGCTGATAGAAATGAGAATGCACAAAATAAATCCTGATATTCAGGTTGCGTACAGACAAACGTACATTTTAAATAAATGAATACAAATGACAGGTGTGTTTCAAATACAATACATGCTATCACTTCATAACTCTGGACCCCTAATTTCTATGTACCTAAAGTCAGTTTTTCCAGTTTTTGGGGTCCCTACCTGCAGGTTGGGAACCATTATTATAAGCTACCACTCACTTTAGTACCGTTGAAAACGTAAGAAAACAGTCTGGCCTGAGAATAAACCCTACGCAGCTGCATAGTTTTGCCTCAGCCACTCTAGTGAATTCCTATTAATTCACATTTTTCTGTCCACACTGCCTCCATTACCTAACGGGAAGTTCCTTTAACACCTTCAAACAAAAGCAATACTCGGCGGGATAAACGGGATGATTTTCCCCTATAAATCCACATCTCTCCCTTCGTTGGGAAATCCCGCTGACTGACGGCGCTTGAAAACTCCGCAGGAAAACTCCCTGCCGTTCCCTCCCAGCGCCAGCTCGAGCTGCGTGCGCAGCCGGCGCAAACGTGCAAACGGACTTTCGCGGGAAGCCCCTTACATGGACAGCACCGTTGGACAACACTAATATGGGATTTCCCAAATTCCCACGGAGACAGCTATGTATGTGCACCCGAGCTGTTATGTAACACCAGTTTCAGGATTTGATAGGTACAACGGAGGGAGTGACACAATCGAGATTAAAATATTAAAATATCTAAAAAAAAAAAAAAAAAAGATAGAATCAAATCTTTGACTATGCATCGTCTCCAACCTCTCCCTCTGCTGCTTTGTGCACGCGTTGCTTTAGTCTTTGGTGAATTCCTGCAGCGGATGTTCACAATAACATATCAAGAAGGCTCTGCGGCTTGTTTTTACTGAGCCCACAGTGAGTCTGCTTCCGCATAGATTACAACTGCTGCTCCCTCATTCTCGCTGTGTCATCATCGCCCCTGCACGTCACACCGTTTGGCCCGCACTAAAAAACAGACTGTGGAGAAACTAGCCTGTACCACACTGCCCCTAACGGACAGAAAAAAATACTACACCATTTCTTGTAAATGCTTCACTTCTCCGTTGAGCTGCTGTTTATACTTAAGGGCAGGTCCCATGCAGATGTTTATCATACCAAGCTGTGGGGTCAACTTTTATATCTCGTGAATGAATGTGCGTGGGTGTTTGTGCGGGGAAGTTAAGATAAAAAATATGCTCTTTATTATACTTATCATCACAGTTTAGATGCATATTCCTATATTAAAAAAGTTTGAGCAATACCCAAACTACAAATATTATACATACTCTTATCACTGCTGCTAAAAATGTAACTGTGCATTATCATTATTATTACTATACTATATACTGCACATGATACAATATAATAATTGACACCACTTTGTAATATAATAATAAATCCACAACCTGTCATTCCTATTTGTTATTATTATTAATATCATCATTCTAAGTACTTTATTTTTCTTTGTGTCACAGTGAGATACATATTGCAATGTGTGGCAAAGCCTGCACATATTCAAACGTTTGATAAACATTTGCTAAACGCTTGCATGTCAGTGGTCTGCAGAAGTGCTGAATACATATATTAAAAAAAAAAAAATGAAATGAGACATGTCAGCTGCTTCAGGTTACACCGTTGGAGGAGACTACGTGCAAAAAGCCGCCGTCATATACCCGCGTTAATAACTTCCTCCTTACTTTTAGCCATGTGATTTCTGAGAAAGGTCCACTGCTGGAGAATAGAGGTGGCAACAGCGCATGCGCCTGTGCGCTGTAAAAAATATCACCTCACACAACTTGATGTTTTTAATTTTTTAATATTTGATGCTGTAGTGACTTTAAATCACATTTGGAACTAATTCAGGTGGCCCAGTCTGCAAATATGCAGAAATGATCAGTTGTTTACAGTGCAAGTCACTTTAGTTGAAGCATGGTTATTTTGCTGCTTATAGAATAATAACTTTGGTGCCAACAGGTTTTTGTGCGTCTGTTCTCGATTGCGCTTCATTTAAGAACAAAAAAATCACGTTATGTATTAAACCTGCAAATGCACAACGCTGTTGAGTGATAATTATCCACAGGTAAATATTTGAACTGCTCCTGTGTCAAAGTCAACACGGTGTGCATGTTTTCGGGATCGACATTTTTTACAGCGCGCCTTGATGCCAACCCGGGGAAAACCCACCTAACACTATAAATGTAGTCGCTTACTGGTTAGTGTACGCTTCAGATCAAGATAGGTCTCCAAGTGGGTAAAACAAAGAAGAGGACAAGCTTCTTTGGAACAAACTTAAAACAAGCCAACTATTTTTGTGCATTTTTTTCTCTCTCTCTTACGGATCATACAACAAGCCAAATCTGTAAGTGATTTGATATTAATTTATCACTTTTACACGTATAGAATGCCTTATATTTAAACATTTTTATTACTGGGAGCTGATTTTGAGATTAAACTTCGTAAATGTTGCAATGTACAAGAAGTCAGAGATGTTGATAGCGTCTGACATCTGTAAATGACTGACGTTGTTACGTTTGTCATTTTTTTTCCCGATGATAAAGCCTGTGTGACTTTTGCACACTATGCGTGCAGTAGGACTCTAACTTTATGACTTTATGACAGATCGACCCAAAAGCGGATTAAGGTGACGTTTTTGAACTTCGTTCGCGTCCTTTGTTTTATACAGCTGTGCAGAAGGAGACGCGTGCGCTCCCCACGCTCCATGGATTTTGAAGCGCATGTTATCTAATGACTCCGGCACGAAAGAAAATCTTTGTGCAAGAGTTGCACAAAAAAAAAATTTTGGACTGCAAAAATAAGTCCACGTGCATTCGATCACTCCCGCCCTCCCCCCAGAAAAATCTTACCAGGAAATGATTTTTGGTTCATTATGACCTCCATAAATAACGTTAACTCCTACGTTTTAACGCCCCGCTTGTTCTGTTGCGTGCCCTGGCCGTGAACTCGTCTCACCCTCATCCTGGCGGCAGGCAGCAGTAAATCTAAACTGAGACAGATAGGGGAGTTCAGTTGCTCTCACTACTGTAAATCGCACGTAGCGTATCCTCGTTGTACTCATTTCTCCTCTACATCATATTTTAGGCAAACATGCCCGTGTCAAGGATGAGAATGAGGCCATGGCTGGAGAAGATGATCGAGTCTAAATCTGTCGCCGGTCTAACATGGGTGGACAAGGTGAGAGGAGTATTTCCTACTGCAACAAATACAGTGGTTCCTGTAAATGATATTTGCAAAGTGTGGTCAGTATACTGAAATACAAGCAGAAACATATGAAATATATTTGTTTTGTATTTTAAGGCCCCTTTACAGGAAAAGGTAATCTTTGTAGCATGGCTGCACGTGTCTTTGTAGTTGTTCCTTGTACCTGGCTGATCAGCTGATCATATAATATTTGCATGTTTTTCTTAGAGTTGCTTGTTAGAACTTGGAATAGATTTTGATGTTGTACAGACAAATAGAGGTACTATGCAAATCATATTTTTTACATAATTTAAAGCCACGCAATAGAAAACTCTTAACAGTGGATGTTGAGTTTGATCTGCATCTTCTTGCAAGATTTGAAAACTCGTTTTGATTTGTACTGTGTTGAATGCGCAGCCACACTCGCACCCAACTCCAACTTCTTCCCTCTTTATCTCACAGGATAAGAACATGTTCTCCATTCCCTGGAAGCATGCAGCTCGACATGGATGGGAGCTGGACAAGGACGCATGTCTGTTCAAAATGTGGGCCATCCACACAGGTGAGCAAGCGTGAATACACACGCAAACTAAAGCAGATGTTTTTATTGGTTTTTTTTGTTTGTTTTTTTGGATGAAAAAGTAGTAAATCTAAACAACATGCATTCTGCAGGGAAGTTCGTTGAAGGTCAGACCTGTGACCCGAAGACATGGAAAGCCAACTTCCGCTGTGCAATGAACTCACTGCCTGACATTGAGGAGGTGAAAGACAAAAGTATCAACAAAGGCCACCAAGCAATGCGCGTTTTCAGGATGTTGCCTGCCACGCCAAAGAGAGGTGAGACTAACTAACAGGAAGCGAGCAAAGCTTTTTTTTCTTTTTCTATTTCCCTGTTGGTTTTGCAGTCACCCTGTGAGAAGTCTAAGTCATTAAAATGCCTTTTTTTTTTCTCATCTGCACAGATAAACGAAGCAAGGCAAAGGAAGGAAAGCTGAGCAAGAAGGTAAATACTGTAGATATTTTCTACTTATTTTACAAATCAGAGGCCTATTTGCATTAAGCCACACTCACACTGACCCAGATATTTTTAATAGCATTGATGCAGACGAGCATACGACTGCAGATTTCCTGAATCTCACCTCTTCATATCTGCCTCTGCAGAGCTCGATTGTCAAGATGGAGGAAGACATGGACTACAGCGATACTCAGTCTCCTATCAATGACTCAATGCAGGAAGACACTATGTCCACTCAGGAGAACACGGTCGACAGCACTGTGAACGCAGAGAAGGAAGGTGAGGGAGAAAATATGTATAGTTGCAGAATCAAAACTGTCAAATAAGTAGATAAATACATATGAAGAAAATGCTTTTTGCTAAAAATGAAATGTTAGATTACAGGATGTAATGAAGGCTGTCTTGAATTTGTTACTAAAAGCTAGATAACCAAGTTTATTTATTGTTGTTTAATGCTATCTTTTGCAGATTTTTCATTTGTGGCTCCATCTGAAGTTCCTGATTGGTCTTTGTCAGTTGAGATCGGGCCTGATGCCTTACCACACAGCTTCAGCCACAGATTTGAAGTTTCACCTGAACATAACATTGGTAAGATAACACATATGGCATACTTGCTAATAAATGGTTTAGGATTAACCTAAAGGAAATTAAGTAAATACCAGCAGATAAATCAATATCACAGTGCTATTCTCATACTCTCTCTCTTTTCTCTCTGTTTTTCTCTACTGGGATCTTCCAGATTACGATTACACAGACGACATTATCCGGGTAAGCATTGCCTCTGACTGAAACTCTTAACAGCATGCATTTTTCATTGTCAGGAATACCCATGTTTGTCTAATTGTGTATTAATAGCCAACATAATAAGACTGATTGTTTGGTGGTGGGAAAACTCCACTTGTGCAAAATATTATAGCCATACTCAATCCAGTGTTGCTCTTTCAGATCTGCCAAGACCTGGAAAGAGACATAAACTGGTCGTCAAGCACTTTAGACGGCAGGGGGTTCCTGAGCAATGAAGCATGCGCCAGTCCACGGAGTGTGTGGAGTGAATCTTCCTCAGGTAAATGTCGCTAGTTTGATGGGTCAGATGGAGGATTTAATCTAAAGTAATCACTTGACACTTGATTTATTAATTAGCTAATTTACATGTAAAATCTAGATGTAAATGTGTGTTTCTACGAGGAAGCACATATTTTATAAAGCTCCCGTCAGACTCCCCCCTTAGTTAGCCCACATGTTCTTGTTCACCATCCTGATCTTGGATTTCCTCTGTTTGTTTTACAGGAGACGACCTAGACGACCTTCCACGTTACACAACTTTGGGCACAGACACAAATTTGTCAGGTGATGTCTGGAACAGCTTTTGTCATCATATCGACAGCCTCTGAGGACGTCAGGACATAACAGGACAATGTTTTGACATTTTTGAACATTCTGTGATAGGTGTTGTCCACACCTTAAGCTAAAACATCTCCACCCTCCCATATGTGCCATGTGTTTGATGCCCAGCAAGTTTGGAGACCTGTCCCCATCTCCCTCAACCTTTCAGTGAAGTTATGAAGTGACTCAAACTCACATGCTGTTCATCCTCTATACTTTTGGCTGGTTCAAGGCATTTTGATGCTCAGTTTTTTGTGTTTTTAGTTGCCTTCTCTGCATGTATATGGTCATACACCATAATCCATATGAGGTTGCCAACGCTTACTTCATAATGCAAATAGAATCATATCCAGTGCACTTAACGTTTGACTAATAGTTAATGTACAGTTTCGAGTAATTATTACATACATTTTTTTTCCGTTATTTCCTAAAGTGAATTTTAGTTTAAGGGATAGGAATACATTTTAACAAACCTCCTTACTTAGTTCTGGTGAAAGCCTTGCATCAAATATATTTTCTTTGTTCTTAAGGCTATTGTAAATGATTTCTGTAAGTAGTTTCTCTAAAGTGTGTTTGTGTGTGTGTTTTTATAAAATAAAAAATCTAAATGTGAATGAACTTGACTCTAAATTATTATCACGAAGGGCTTCTAGTTTTTTTTTTTTTTTTTTTGTGAACAGAGATGGATGACTTCAAGTGTAATGAAATCAATCGCTTTGACTAGATGTTTAAGCCACATTCTGGCAAGGATAGGCCCTGCTGAAGTGTCCTAGAGTAATCAGGCACAGTAAGCAGCACTGACATCTGACACCTTCTCTGACCAGTAATGTTTCTGTCCAGTGGCAAATTAACTTGGTCCGAGTCATCACAATATACTGAAAATGATGAGTTTTAATAACCACGAATGAAACCTTCTTTAACCAAGTATTACAATCACACAACAATTTTTTTTTTATATTTTATTTTTAACGATTCAGCTTAAATTGGATTTAACATTTTGGCTACATCTAGAGCAAAACATTACTACCAATTCCAGCATACAAGTACGGTGTAAGAAAGATTAGGTTATAACCTCGTGAAGAAATTAAACATCTTCTGACACATTTAAATGTCTGTTAGAGACATAGTTTCATAAAAACTCCCAGTCTTCTGCCTATAACACCTTCAGGAAAGGTTGTTGTTTTTTTATTAGATCACATATCACGTAAAGAGATCCAATGCTCTGAAAATGAATGAATGACCTAGAATCTATTTATCTAAATGTCACACTGTCCGAGCAAACTGTCTTCAGTCACAGAGACTCCACCTCTGTCTTTGTTTTTTTTTACTCTGTGAAGCACTTTGGACTGCATGTTTACATGATATGCTATAAATTAATAAATGTTTGAGTGAACATACACCACCTTCTGCAAAATCTGTATTCTTCACTACTAGTATTTTGTAGTACTAATATTTAGTAGCACAATGTGTAGATAATACTGTTAAAAGGCATGAGGCACAAACAAAAGGGGGTGAGGAGTAATTGAAGGCTGGCCAGTAAGACCCCTATACTGATGATGAAAGAATCCAGATCATTGCCAGGGGCAGGCTATATAAGCCTGCCAGTTTCAAGCAAGAGCCGCTGCTATCAGACCACATTTTGTATTTTATGTGGAAAATGTTTTGTTAACATGTCATCAATGAGTGTGTAATGAACACCTGGTTGGTCTGCACCTGACCTAAGCCTCAAGCTTCCTGCTTTCAAAGTATTCAGCAACAAACCTGAGGGAGCAACTGAATTTTCCAATATGAGCTGTCTGGTCACGACTTAACTCTCACAGCCAGAAAGCTCACTAAATCCAAATGTGTTTGTCTTCTAACACAAACTCATGTCAATTCAAAATAAATAAGAGTCATGTACAGTATTTGAATTTGAAAATGTAGTTCAACAACATCAGCGATATGTGAATGATGTTTCTATTAACTCTGGATTCAACAGTGATATACAAAGACTAATGAAGATTAGAGGCCGTGGTCTGTGAACATTACTTAGGACACATGTATCGGGAATATAAATATAATCTACAACACAATGACAAGCCATAACATAATAATAATTACAAGTATGGCATTACTCAGTGGTTGGGTTGGTTACTATAAACATAAAAGTGATAGAACACGGTAGCCATAACTTCCCACGCAATATTAACCTGAGTTGCTAGCAATTGAGTTGAGTACAGAACAGTCACTTAGTCTATAGTATAATAGCACGCACCTTAAACCCAAAGAGACTCAGCAAATTTCAAGCAGTGAAAGTAACTGAGGTACTCGTTTAATGTAATATTACAGATAATTCTGCACGTTATGAGTGGAAATGTCAGAACACTATAAAAGGAAAAAAGACTTACCGGATAGAGCGAGTTACAACTCTCCAATCTAAACACAACAACTGTAAACAACAACATATATACATACTATTATTATTAACTAACATTAACAGGATCTATGTACAGTATTCATATTACGTTCATGAACATCAAATAGAAGTGAATTGAAGGAGATTTCCAAATAACCATCTCTAAACTGTCCAATTTTAATTTGTCCTCTAACAGGCTGAGAGGGTTCGGTGTTTAACAGTGGGGAGCATTAGTAGCACAATGTGTAGATCAGTTATGCTACGCTTATACATGAATGATTTACTATCAATCTGCAATGGGTGTAAAGTTCAGATGTATGCAGAGAATACTGTAATTACCTTTATTACGCAGACAATTGATGTGTCTGCCTTTAACGTGGGATTTTATTATTGCATATAAGCGAGTAAGCAGTTGTATAAATTCCTTTTCCTTCCTTATATGGGGTTCCCCTATAATCCCCACAAGTTTTGAGGAAATAGTGTAATTGCGGAACATACATCGGCCCTGCGCATTAATGCAGTTCTCACTAAATTACAATGAAGAGCATTCACAAAGGCAAAAGGTGAGAGGAATCAAAAACAGATCTTGATGGATTTGATAGAGGTGTTTGCATGTTTTTGGCAGTTGCACATTTTCCAACAATAATAAACTGCTGTGCTGGCGTGATAAGATTCTTTTCATTCACCACAATGTTCTTTTAGGTTTGTCTAGCTGTTTGTTCTTGGCTGTTACCTGTCGTAGACTTATTAATCCACTTGGAAGATAGAAATGAGAAGATGGTGACAGGTAATGATAGCTGATAATGCTTTCAAAACAAAAAAAGAATTTAAAAGACTGAACTGCTGTTGTGTGTGACTTGTATGGAAAACACATTACTTTTTATACTTTCAGAATAAATGTAGAAACTTGTTTTTATGTATGTACTTTTAAAATATGAATGATTTTATTTGAGCCTCTTATCCCATTGGCTATATGAAATGTTTTTCATTTTTTGTCAAGTTGAAGATGCCTGGGTTGGTTTTTCATGCTGCGTGTGGTGTATGAGTGTCTGACTATGTTTGCTGTCTTGTCTCTGCACATATTTTACATACATATCTCCTCTGCTGTACTCAGCTCCCTCTTGCAAAAGAGATCATATACAGGACAATACAACATACTTTTAAACCAGTATGACATTTGGAAATGCACAAAATCTGTTATTTAAATTACTCATTATGCTTCACTGTCTCATTATTTGTTGAAGTCACTTGGACTTGTCCAAACAAACCAGGGCAATAACTTGGGCTGGAAATCGAACTCACATTGGGTGCATGGTCTACCAGGTGAACCAGGTCCTTCAATTGTAAAAGCAAAAAATTGCTTTATTGAAAAGATTCGCAACCATTTAAAAAGCATATTGTGGATTTATAATGCTCCTTTGTTAATATTTATAAAAACAGGGATTTAAATGGTGGTTAAATTGTTTAAATGGTGCCTTCATGTAGGTATCATGGTTGCCTGAATAGTCTTTCTGCAGTCCGTTGTGGTTAAACGGTTGAATAAATGACCTGCAGGTGTGGCTTCTGTTAACGATCTGCTATAAAGTGCAAAACTGTCCAACCAGTTTGATTTACACACAGAGGCACACAAACACATGAAGTTGCATGTTTAGGTATTTTTTATTAGGGCTTTTCATTCCAAGTTATATTAGTCACCTAACATGTAATTATCTTTAAAAATGGGACATGGGAAGAGTACAGGCTTCCAATTATAGAACATACCAGATGCAGAAAACAAACACAAAAAAACAGCTTTATTACAGACCTAAATTGCTAGTTGATTTTGTAAATATCTAAGTCTGTATGATGAAGATATTCATTTATTGAAAGTTTATGAGCTCATGTCCTTAGGTTGATAAACTCTAGACTGAACAAGTTGGACAAATCAATAAAAAAACAAATGTATAAATACTGACTTTAGACCTCATTTTAACAGCATGTCCATATTTGTTGTGGAAAACATATTTGCACATTTCGTACAGTCTTTCTCCACCTTAGTTGCAGACAAAGTTCCTTTCCAGACAGTTGGTAATCACGCTTTCTTCTTCCTTTTTCTGCAGCAGATGTAGAGGTTGAGGACACCGGGATTGCGTTTGATACTTTGCAGATTGGAATCCTGTAAAAAACAAACAAAAACAGAATTAATAGTGTATAATTAATAATATATAATTAAACCCAGCAATTATTCAAATTGGATGGATTGGATGGTGCAAATTTCTGTTCAATTGCATCCCATTGTACTTCAGAAAGCTTTGGTTAATTTGGTAGCAACTAAAAGCAGCTAAACCAGTTCTTTTGAAAAAAAAAAACTTTTACACATTACATGACAAATGCACCAGTCACTTTAAACCATGTGTTATGTTTGATTGCGCCATCCAAAAAAAGACAGAGACAAAAAAAACTTTGTGGAAAGTTGCAAGGAAGTAAAAAAAAGACTCGAAGATAGAGTAAGGCCATTATAAATAAAGGAGAGAAAGGCACATAATATATAACATCAGACTATGGTCTATATTCTAACTGTGTAATACAGTTCACAATTCTGACATAACGTGCTGTCCAGCAAATTATGCAGGGTGTAATGTCAAGACTTGACTATATCTCTACAGCACTTTTGGTAAGATGATCGTCAGATTTTCTGATGGGACTACTTTCCCTAATGACTGCCAGTAAGGGGGAAAACGCATTTGTCTTTTATTACACTTCCTCCAATACTGCAAGAAGCAGTACTATAATCAAAAGAAAATAAAGCTTTAAACCCGTTAAGTTCCCTGAGTACATTGATGAACTGCATAAACAGCATAATGTTGTACCTGTACACCTGTCATCATTTTAGGAACATAGCTCATAGTATTTTTTTTTTACTCTTCCAAAATTAAGTAATAAATAACAATTAATAATAAGTGCTGTACACCATATGTACCTTGTACTTACAAAAACACTTTTGCCCAGTTGTTTCCTAACTAGTCTTTTTTTTCTTCCAAAGTGTGGAAGAAAATATTATTATTTTTAAAATAGCAATAAGTATTATAAGTTTCTGTTTACTGTACGGGACTGTGTTTTTGTTATCAGTGGTTAGGGTCAAAATGACAGGTGGAAGACGATAATGAAACAACTGTTCCATATAACTTGCACATGATGATACTGTACAGGGTATCTGTAATTTGTGGAAACACTCATGTTGCCCAAAATCAAGAATCAGATGCATATAAAAAAACAACAACAAAAAAAAACATATCCATATTATAGCTGCATGTAATTACAATATGAAAATTTATCAGTTTTCCTTTAAAATATTTAGATTTTTTTCATCACACAAAATTGTTTAATGTTTGTATTGAATTGAATTTTTTTTTCTTTTACTATCAAAAATTAAGCCATTTTTAACATGTGTAAATTAATAAATACATTAATATAATATGACATTTAAATTTTTTAATAATTAAGAATATATATTTGTTTGTGCAACACTTAAGTATAAGATTTTATGTTTATTTTTGATTAAATATAAAATATATTTCAAAACCGACCAGTCCATAATTCCTAAAAAACTCTTCTTGAAATATTTAAAGGTACAATATGTAGAATATTCACTGTATTAAATCATAAAATGAATATGCTATATCATCAGTTCTTAAGGAAACATGCTAAGTTGAAATACTTGCTTGTGGACAAAAACCTGTCAGCCAAAATGTTCTCATTTTGAAATTTGTCTCTTTGTTTATGTTTTGGCCTTTGGAATTCTGATCAATTAGTTCTGTGTTCGATTTCTGGGGTTGCCAGGTATGAAACAAATTTGCGGCAAACACAGCACACTACAAAGATGGAAGCAAGCAAGTGCAGCAGTTTGACACAGTTGGACTCTACCAGACCTGAGAGACAGAAACAGGCATAGAGGTTAGATACACACAAAAAAACAACAACAACAAAAAAACAAGCGATTACAGCAGCGTTACAGCAGCTGGGAGAATTTCATAGTTTATAGTGCACGAAGTCCGTCTTGATAGTGCTAAGTTTGAGTGGTATTTGATGGCAGTCACCGGAGGACATGGGGGTTTGGGGGGGCAGCGGTTTGTGGAAGGTGTGAAAGAGATTAATTAAGAAAACCTAAAACCAAATTAATGCAGAAATCACATAATGGAAATGCTACTGCCAGCGACTCTAATGCAACACACATACATACATACAAAACAAATGCCCATAACACCAGCAGTTGCCGGTGTCTGAGGCCAGCTCTGGAGACCTGAAAATAATACAGTAATTGCCGTAGCATGATTTTACATTGTGTACTAACATAATCACGTTAGGGTTTCTCATCATTTTCATGTGTGTCATCTAAAGTCAGTGCATGTAACATTAGACTGCTCTCGTTTCCTGAGCGAAATCCAGAGGAAAATATACTGGTAACAGGACACGGGACAGCAGCTTGTCATTATGACACGGAATATATGTAGTCATAGTTTCTGGCTTTTAAATATATGTTGTTACCTGATCAGTGAGTTTCTTTGATGATGACTTCAAAAGTTTTCATTTGCTATTTTACACTCCTTCACTGACGCACACAAGAAATACACACAGCAACTGCGTCATAAGTTCAAATTCAAGAGTAAAAAAATTCTTAATGTCTTCAAGATCACCACACACACCACAAACAAACCCAACAAAGGTTTATTACAAATGGAAGAGTAAAAGCATAAAAATAAGATGCATATGAGGTGTCTATTGTTACTGAAAAACACCTCTTAGTCAATCAATAGGCGGGGAGGCTTTATTTTAGGTTTAATTTCCAGATTAGTTCCAAGGAAATGATGACAACATGATTTTTTTATACTGTAATGGCACAAATCTGCTTCCACAGCACAAGCTGTCATACAAACAAAGGTCAGGGAAGGAGGAAGTGCCACTTACTAAGTTCCTTAACGGCCAAGAAAGTCTCAAAAATCTTCTTAAGAAAAAGTTGGTAACATATACCACACAACCTGGTCTAGAGGCAGAGGACAGTGAGTGACAGTAATTGATGGAGAAATATTCCCACTCTGTCTGACAATGTCAGTATCCAAACACAAAACATCTTGGGCAACATAAACCAGACCGTGATTAAGTTTCTTGCCAGAACACGATTAAATTAGTTCTCTGTGGATTCCAGGAGACAGAGTGGCATTTATTACAGACTTCCCTGAAAATTTCATTTAGAATAAAGTTTTGTGGCCAAAGTTTGGCTTTGTATTATCATGTATGTATATAAATAAATGTTTGTTGTAGCCTACACTTTGTAATGATGAATTTTAAAACGTATCTGACCTGTTCGATCCGTGATCCGTGATGGATTAAAGCAACTGTAAAATTGAAAATAACAATTTAACTGCTTCTACAAATGATGTTTTTACGAGTGATGATGCTGTTGCATACAGTAAAGTGTCAAAATGACCCTTGGCGGTTCTTGAAATATTGGCGGTTCTAGTGTTAAGCTGCTAATATTAAAAATGATCCAGGTTTTATTGTGGATATACAGTTATTATATTTTAGTGTATCATTGTTGTTGAGAAATGTAGTTATTTACCTTGGTAACATTGGTGTTAGTCTATATTTTTCTTATAGTCAATAAATTCCATGAAAAGACCAGCTTCCCTATCCTCCCTCTCTATCCTGCTCCCAGACATTTGTATTCCATGTTTACCATGGTTCACAAATATTTGCTTTCCTTAAAAAAAAAAAAAAAATCCTAAATAATTTCCTTAGACAGTTGAGCAGTGCAGTGTACTCTCAAACAGGAGTAAATAGTACATTTGATAAGGACTATTCAACAATGGATTAACACACATTTAGTGCATTAGTGAGTAAGCCGCTGCGTGTCGGTCTGACTCAAAATAAACATGTGTGTGTGTGTGTGTGTTCAGTGTAATGTAATGAAGAAACATGATACCTGGTAGAACAGCTCACTGACAGAGCTTTTGTTATGGCTAACAAGTTTTAGTATTGATTTTTGGTTTTAGTGTTCATATGAGATGTTTGTAATAAGAAGAAAAATATAGAATATAGCAAGCCTTATCCTTATTTGTCCAGATGTTCTCAACAGAGGTTGAAAAGAGAATGGGGTTTACCATTAAAGGAGTCTGCAAAATGATCTGATGCCTCAGGAAAAAGGTGTGGTACTAGGGCAACGATACCAAACCCACAAAATACAACTGTTCCTCCCTTTAACGTACATAGATGAGATGGCAGAGAAGACACGTAACTCATAAAAACAACAAGGGAGGAAGGTGGAGGGAGGTGAGAGAGACAGGGAACTCTGTGTGTGTTTGTGTGTGTAGGTGTGCATATGGGTATGTGTGTGTGTGTGTGTGTGTGCGTGTGTGTGTGTGTGTGCGCGCACGCATAAGATTACCATGGGGGAAACCTAGAGACATCTCTGGTGCTTTCCATCTGGCCAGTGTAAACATTTTCACTTGTCATGTGATCGTTTTAATCACGCTTGACAATGAGTCACTTTAGAGTGAAGATCAGAAAGAGTTGTCAATGCGAAACGACAGAAATGTACTTCCTCTGAAGATACATTCAAACACCACCGTAACCAGCAGGGTGAGATCATGACGGCTTGGTATTTCCCTAGGTTTTTCACTCTTATGATACTGACTGACACTGACACAAAATTTAACACTGTGGTTAAGACTTAATACTTGTTTATAATCTATCCAAAATATTTTTATGTTAAAGGGGCACTCAACAATTTAAAAAAAATGCTGTAACCTGGGCCAACCCTGGCTCCTGGAAATGACATTTATATACAACTAATTTCCAATTAATTTTGAGGGAACTATGCATGTAGTAACATAAAGAGGAAATGTTAATGTATTAGCCATTCTCGCAAAAATGTTGCTACTGGACAGTAAACACGTATTTCATTTGTTTTCCACCCAAATATAGGCACTGCCTACACTTTTATTATGCATTTTATTTATGTATTTATTTATGTATTTATTTTATTTATATATTTATTAACATTTTACAGTATGATGTTACAATGTTATGTTATATGTTATTACAAGACTGGCATGACTTCCATATTCGCTGACCCAAAGACTTTTCTGGAGGATGTCCAGGGTTGCAGAGGGAGTGTTACACAGCCTGCGAAAATAGTTGTGTTATGTCTGTCTATGTCTGTAACAGGATATCTCGGATTCTCCTGGCCCCAGCCCTGGGGCTTTTAAGTGTAGACTAGTGAAGATTTTATAAAATATAAATATATTATGTTATGTATATATGTTATGTAATCTATGTACAGATTATGTATGTATCTGCTTGTATTGTTTTATGACCTTGTTGTAAAGCACTTTGGGTACCGTTCCGGCTATTGTAAAGGGCTATACAAATAACTTGATTGATTGATTGATTGATTGATTGATATATATATAAAAAATAAAGCATATAAATAAATACTGCTGCTAATCTACACCAAGATGCAATAATCAAACCATCACTAATCCAGTTTGCATGAAGTATATTGAAAATAATTTGTGCTTTTTAGACCATAAAATGGAAGTGCATCATGACAAAAACTTGGCAATTTAAGGATAAAAAAAAACAAAAACATTAATATTTGATATATATGATTAGGACCAATGCTGGTTAAAATAATAATAATAATAATAATAATAATTATAATAATAATGGTTTAGAGTGATTATGTACCTCTACATTTTCATAGCTTTTTCAGTGTAGCAAAATGTCTTTGTTTTAATGTTGGCTGTTAAGCTGACTCCCTAAAGGATCCCTACAGATGCAAACCAGATCCCATTATATACATTTTTGTGTGTGAAATATTTGGGAAGTTGTGAAAGCTTAAAGAAACATGACAGGAAAAAAAAAAATCCTTTTAGGGTTCAATTAGTAATTATATCAAGTTCGGGAAAGTCATGTAATAAAACTGCACAAAGTTCAACTTTGTGATCTATGATCTGTAAGTCAGAGAGATTTCAGAGTCAGAAAGAATGTGTC
The DNA here is from genome assembly GCA_028641955.1 of Protonibea diacanthus. NCBI lineage: Eukaryota > Metazoa > Chordata > Actinopteri > Sciaenidae > Protonibea > Protonibea diacanthus. The sequence goes on from CM053990.1 coordinate 17,586,086, forward strand.
TATGTAAGATTGCTATCTTCATCTTTCTGTGTGAAAAATTGGCTGCAATGTTTTCTCCTCATTCAGTTTCAGTTTTGGGTTTCTATGAAGACCACATCTATAGTGTGTCTATAGTCATATTTCTCACTCATAAACACACATAATTCTTTCAGATGCACTATATCAACAGTTATAAAATATCTGAAAATAGTCACTGTAGACGACTGGAGTCCAACTTAACATCCGTGGTTGCTGCAACACCTCTGAGCAGAATATTTACACACCAGGAAAGCACAAGGTTAGGTGCGAAGATTGAAGATGGGCACATCTAAGTGTCTGTGTAGTATTGCAGAAAAATGAATAAATGCAAGCTGCTGCAGTTTTCAAGCACTACTGATGCATTACAGTGGTGGTTATTATATGTACTTCAGTACAGTTTAGAGATACTTCAAGTCAATCCATTTTATTCTCCTTTATACTCCACTAGAAAATGAGTCTTAGGGTTAGTGAATTAGAGTTAGAGTTAACCCTAACCTTAATAACACAATAATTAAATGATAGAATATAATCATCCCATTGAGGCCATAGAAGTACTTCTACTTTTGTTCATTTAGCTGAAAATACTACTCATACCTAATTAAGATTTTAAAGCAGGACTTTTATTTGTTAGTAAGTCTAAACAAACATGGGTGTACTCTGGCACAAAGATGCCAACAGTTCTCCTAGTTTAATTAGTGTTTACTGTAAATGAACCCGTAAGTCAACCACAGACAATAAACCGTGAGGTGGATTTTCAAGTTTGGAGATGGTCAACCTCAAGAATTTTCATGCCCGTACATTGAACTCTCTAGCACCACCAACATGTCAAAGTCTGAAGTGCATTCAGCTTCATAACTTTGGACCCGTTGATCCAAATTTCACAAATGAGGTACTGTAGGAATCCTTGGATCACGACAAGTTTAACACACCCTATGACGTCAATTTGTGCCATATTGGATTTTCCGCCATTTTGAATTTTGTCAAAAACCTTCAAAAAGCATTTTGTCTGATTTCCACTGGACTTGACACATTAGAATCCTCAGACCAAGCTGCACAAAACTTATCATGTGGCTTCCGTTTGCCCGTAGGAGCCAATTAAACTCAGCGCGAAGCCGCCAAAAAGGAAGTGAGGCCATATATCACGGAAACCGTTTGATGTTTTGACTTCAAGCTTCTAACACAGACTCATGACCACTTCTTTGGGAGGCCCAAGAATTGTGGTGACCTTTGACCTTTGGGGGACTGATACTCTCAGACATCCCAGTACATTTGGTAAAGGACTGTGGAATGCATCCATACAAATCTGGGGCCATGTTGAATTTAGTCAAAAACAAACTTATGATGATTACAGAGGACACGCACTTTGTCTGATTTACAAGAAACTTGATGGATATGGTCTTCAGACCATGGCTGGCTGATGGTTTAAATTTCATGGTTGAACTCCAAACTCTTTTGCCATAACAGCCAATCCAAATTGGCAGCAAAGCCACCAATCATGGGGTAGGCCAATATCTCTGCGATGCATTGATGTATCGACACAAAACTTGGTGTATGGACTCATGACACCTTCCTGAGCAGGTATTGGGAGCAGGTATTGGCTTGCCTGCTATGCTGCTATGCTGCAAGGCCTTTTATTTTAGTAATTCTTTTGTTTCTTTGTAAGCACACATTCATATTAGGGGGTTAACACAACCCTACCTTAAAACATAAAAATTAGCCACTCTGCTTTTCATCCAGAACTACTCTGTTTGATCTAATATCCTGACACGCCAGTGTTGTGTCTCATGTTACAGTTTATGTTACAGTCAAAACTCTTCACACTGTGGACCAGCAGCATGTTCAATCGTTTCTCCGCAAAACTGTGTATTTATGTTCCATTTTTCACATTTACAGACTATTATAAAATGCATGCTTAAAGCTAAACTAACAGCAGATTACTGTAAATTGAACTGCATTTGGCTGCATCCTGTTACATCCACATCTAAGAAATAAAAACTAAACATAAACTGGACCAAACAACTCTGAACACCTATTTTCATTCCTTGATAAACTCTATTATGTAAGGCCTTGGGGAGGAAAGGGGCAGAGATAAGAGCCAAAACATTTTGCAATACTCGAGTCAGAGTGGTTTACAGCCCACCCCATGATGGCGTCACTTTTCCCTCCACCTTACTCTCCATTCGTCCGTGCCAACCAGGATTATTTTTCTCTTGGAGGTGGAAGGTTCATGACCATGAGCCACATGATCAGATATTCCTCTTAGACACAATGAAGACTGGTGCTTAGACATATTTGCAGAAGATGGATGGATGGATGGATCTAGCTTGAAACATATTCTTTCTATTATAGCAAGAGCTGTAGCACTAGCACTAGCACTGTAGCACTGTATTTCTGTATCTGTACTTATCCTATACAAGTACTGTATGAGTAGTGAAAATATGCAGGTTTGTTTTGCATTACAGGAGTTACGGTTAGAGTTATAACAGTTCCATGTTAGGCACTTGGAATTACTTGCCACACAGCTGATATGTAGTAATAAAATCTTAGTTTAAAGAGAGAGAGATTTAATGACTCAACTAATTATCTAACTCAGCATCTAAAAAACACCTAAACATATTTTTTTTGCAGCAGCAGTTATGTATTAGTTACATTGTGACTCATAAGGCAACAAGTCTGAGTCATTGCAGTACACGCATAAGCACTTTGTTCTCCCAAATTATTGGAGTTGTCCCCAATAAGTGATATCATCTGGAAAACACTTCCCAAATGAAACACAGGTTGTAGAAGAAAAATAGCTTTGAGAAATCTGGGAAATAAAGAATTCAAAGTTCATTTTAAAACTGTACTTTTATGACTGTGAGATTTATGGTTTTATATTTCATGCGAGACTGAATAAACTGCGGACGTGCTTATCCACTGGAGCAGTACAAGAAAAGTTGGTCACTCGCTGTGTATTTGAGATAGAAAACAATGGCAGGAAGTGGAATGCAGCAAGATGCCAATAGGTGGTCTTATCTCAGTGTTCCATGCAATAATTCATTTGTCACCAAAAAAGGAGGTTTGCTAGTTTTGTCATTGGACTAGATCATACAGAGAAGTTCTAACATTGTTTAATGCTATAACTAGAGTGATTATTTTATCACAGTAAGTCAATGTGACCACTAACTTATTCACTAGATCAATAAATCTGACGGTGTAGCCATGATTCAATATCACAAGCTGATACCAGCTGGTGTAGAATAATAAATGAATCATCTATCTATGTGAATAATCAAGTGTGTGGCATTACTCTGGTATTTGGTTGCATGTGGGAGCTTGAAGGCTAAGATGGAGAGAAAAAACAGGACTCTGATTGCGAGCGATTGATTGAATGCGTGATTGTGGATGTATTTGTGTGAGTATCTGACAGAGATGGAGAGAGGATGAGATAGCGAGAGACGGAGAGTGGTAATTAGCCTGTTGATTTACAGGAAATGCCAGAGCAGTCGCCTGTTGCTACAAACTGAAAAGAGTTGGAACTTAAGGACACATGCACAGAGTCCAAAGGGGTCAAATAATTATGAGCCTTTCAGCAATAAAACCTTATTGTTATATATACGTTTTCTCAATTTGTTTGACTGCTCAGTCGCACTGCGATGCAATCTCAGAACAAAACAGCTGGACCTACTGAGAAAGGACATGCAAGCAAATTTCTTTGGATAGTATTTTTCTGATGCTACTGAATACTTGGCCTCATTGGAATCACTTGTTCCCAGCAGAGCGCTTGTATTCAGAATAGAGGGGTAATGAGAACGGGGAGTAATCAGAAGGTTCACAACCAAGTCTAAAGGTTCTGTCCTGTTTTTATTAGTTGACAAGCACCTCTAAAATCAAACCGTTTCTGTTTACCACCAAGTTATTTATGCCTTGATTCCACCCCGGCTGAGTTACACTCAATAAGAAGCAATAAAAGTGTGACTGTTCATCCGCTGTCATGGCACCTGAACTGTGGAATTCATCTGTGATTTTGTATTTTTTTCCCCACAACTTTAAAAATGGACTTGATGTCCATGATGACTATGATTTTATATTACTTATTTATTAATTTATCTAATGTATTCAGTTTCTTTTTTTTTTGATTGGATAACTGCGTAACTCTTGAGAAAAGAAAATTAGAAAATTAAATTTATTGTTATTACAAGAACAAGTCTGAAAAGGAGCTAATTTATGTTGGCAAAGCCACAACATTTACATCCAGATTATTTAAAAAAAAAATGCATGTTGTTCCAAAGAGTGCATGTTGTCTGGAGTCCTGGAGTGTAACAAAGTATTCATTTGAGTTACTTAACTTCATCATTTTTTTTTTTTTATGCAAGTGTATACTTTCACACTACAATGCAATGTTTTCCTGAGTATGTTCTTTTTCTCACTGGGCATGCCAGTGAAGTGAAGTTAACCTCCAACTTGAGTAACTAAAACATTAAAATGATTTTTTTTTTACATTGATGCATCACTAATAATAATCCAATACAATAATAGTTAATAGGGACCATTTCTTGCAGTTGCAGTTAATACTTCAAGCACTTTTTACTTTTAATATGGTGTCTTTTAAAATTTGGTATCATTACTTTCATTTAAGTGGAAACACTAACTACTTCCATAAATAGGTGTGGCCACTGTGCCAAAAATCCAGTGATGTGTTTTGGGAGGGTGTGTGTGTGTGTGCGTGTGTGTGGGAGGAGGGGGGTTGTTAGATAAATAGATACAGTAGAAGCAGAGTGAGAGAGAGAGAGAGAGAGAGAGAGAGAGAGAGAGAGAGAGAGAGAGGGAGGGACAGTAAGTCAGCTGACTTTCTGGAAAGCCATGTTTTCAGCTGTTAGTAGGGCAAAGTTACACTCCGGTCAAATAGTTTTGCTTGGCTTGTATTTGTGGGTGGATGGGTGGGCGGTTGAGGGTGGGGGTGAGTAGGGTTTAGGTGCTGGCATGAATCTGTGGGAACTTAGAGAGAAAAAAGGGAAAAAGAAAGAAGAAGACAGTTTGGTGAAGTCGGCTGATTTACTGGAAAGACCAGAACCCTGTCTAACGCTCTCTCTCTCTGTTTCTATTCTACACACAAACACACACGCCCCTACACACACAGAAAGGTGGTGTGGTGGTGGTGCGGGGGGGGGGGGGGGGGTGGATGCCAGAGACTGGCGGGATGGCACGATGCCTATCGCACCACACCAGGCAGCAACATAAACAGGACAAACCAGATGACGAGCTGAGTTTCCATCGGGCACTAATTACATGTGAATTCATGGCAATTACATGTGAACATTGTGATGAACAAGTTGTACTCATCCAGAGAATACCTGATGTGTCACATCATGAATCATATTAACACAGGATGATGAATTTCAAATAACACACTAGACTTTGAATCTTGTGATTTAACTTAATCATCTCTGGAGAATTACCTTTCTTCCCCAGAGGACTCATGTCATCTAAAAATACATAACTGCCAGAGGGAATATCCAAATGTAATTCATGATCCTTACGTGAAGAGTCTGTGTACAGATGTGTAATTTCTTCTTCATGACTAGTATTATATTATTGTTATTATTATGTGACAATACTGTAGTTAATGTTTGGTTAGTTCTAGGCACAAAAACAACTTGGTTTGGGAACATTAAAGTGTTACAAGAAAAGAATGAAGAAAGGAAAAAAAAGAAAGAATGATAATGGTCATGACTAAAAACCAAACACTGACTGTTGTAAGGAAACTAGAAACAAACATCTCCCATGTTAAAGTCTTATGTTATGTTGAGCCATCCCTCCATTCCGACCTCTTTAATCTATAGTAAAGTCACATGACTCCTTCCTTAGCACTCGATGGATCACGGTTACTACTGTCACTAGAGGGCCTTGTCACTTGAACGTAAACATGAAATTTTTGAAGGTTCGAAATCACATAGATCTATTTTATTTGTTAATGTCGTTAATGCCAGTGCAATGTCCAAACCTAAGATAATGACACCAGCCTGTCCCACAGCATCACTTAGGTACACGTACAGGGTTTGACAGCAAATCAAGTGGGGGGGAAAAAATCAATCAATAAAATCAGGACAGTACTAGTGGAGTTTGAGTAAAAATACAAATGAAAGAGCTATAAAGAGCTTCTTTGGCCACAGTTGTGATAATTTGGTTACAAGAAATGATAAAGTTTCATAAAGATGTACCTTTGCTATTACCATGGACGCAAATCCATGTATGTGCTCATAATGACAGTTTGAATCAGATAAAAGCAGATGTACATATATATAATATGTAATATATAATCAGTTTTTGAACACTTGGGGTTAAAAACTAACTTTGTACTAAGATGACGCTTTCATGGCAATTGAGGGTGAATTGACCAATAGATTGGGCTTTGAGGATGATTACATACAAAACAGATCTGGGGGGAAAACAAGAGGCAACTTTGTTCCCACTTTGACCCTGTCCATGCCCCTTCCTAGAAAATAATTACAATGCCAACACAATAGCTTTTGTGTTCAGACTTTTTCAGTGTGAGTTAAGATGTGAGTGTCACAAGAATAAATACCAACATCTCTTGAAGCCTTGTTGATCACCCAAAAGCAATTAACACCCTGCCAGATCCACCCATAATTTCAAGTGGAACCTGTATCCATCACTTAAGAGTTATATCATGAGGTGTCGATTAGCTCAGTCGGTAGAGCCTCCGCCCCATGTACGAAGGCTCAGCAGCGGCCCAGGGTTCGAATCCTTTGCTGCATGTCATTCCCTATCTCTCTCTCCCCTCATTCCTGTCACTCTTCAGACGTCTCTATCAAAAAAAAGCTTGAAAAGGCCAAAAAATATCTTTAAAAAAAAAAAAGTTATATCATACAGTTAGATAAAACTTCCCGTAAATATCTTTGGCCCTGAAGAATTTTATAGACCAGGACCTGCTGTAAATATTTAGCCAAAGAGAAGCAAGGTCAAACAAGTAAGTGAATTAAAGTGATAGATAAAATAATGCAACCCCATCCTTATCTGAGAGAACAGGTCCCTCATCTGGCTGACAGCACTATAAAACAGTGCTCAAGGAGTGAGCTACAGCCGTTCATAACAATGCAGTATGTGTTACCTGACACTCTATATGTCTTATGAAACAGGAAACACTTAATCTGTCACCAAAACTTCGCAGTGAATGCATCAACTTCTGTTGGTGTGTTATAGTCCTCCTGTGTCCTTATGTAAACACTGACATAAAAAAGGAATATAGGCCATCTGTCACAAACGTGAAATGAAGTGGTTGTCACACTGAGATTGGTTGCACACGCACACCCTCCTGTATACTCAAATATTAGTAAAAAAATGGATGCTTGATAAGCAATGTTAACTTCCATGATGATCTGCAGGGATGCTGGACACAATCACAGTTCAACAAGTTATTGATCATCATACTAAATGTGACATTCATGTTTTATGTATTAATTTCAAAGGCCAGGATAATGTATAACCTACGTAGGTATTAACAACATTTTCCAAAGATAAGGAAGCACTGAAGCACCTTTGCTTAATATTTGGAGAATTCAAAAAGCTCTTATCATATCTGCCACGTAAATTCCTTCTAGGTATTAGAAACCATCCTAAGTAAAAAATACTATTCCGCCAGTGCCTTTGTTCTGCCATGCCATCTGCTGTGGGTGTGGTTACAGGTAAGGCGGGTTCATTCTACTAAAGCGCAAAGTCATAGCAACAACAAAAGCAGAAAACAAAGAGCAGTAAGACTTAAACATGCAGGCTGCAAGACCAGTTCAAAGACAAACCACAGATTTTTAATTCCTTTGTTTTAGACATGCGTGTATTCATGTTCTTTGTGCTTTACACGGCTGCTAATGTGAATCTTAGGCTACTTGGCAAGGATATAACTGAAATTAGTCACTTTCATTATTCCTTGCTGTTTATCTTTACTGTTTAAAGCCTCTCCCATGGGCTGCTAAAATCAACACCTTTCACTTTACTAAAGATATTAAAGCTTGCTGATAAAGCTTGCTTGTTTCATGTAACATGGTTTTCACTAAGAACTGAAAAAACAAAAGACAAAATATGGCTTACAGCACCGAGATGCACAATTTAAAAAAAAAAAAAAGATGATAATCAAATCAAAAGCACAGATGGTTTTCTTTTTTATTTTAGAAACTTTATTTTAGAAACACGTGAAATTATTTTTCCATATTTGACCCATCCAGTGGGCAGTGCAGATACCTAATACACACAGACTGGAGGGGTGGGCAGTGGTTTGCAGCGTCCAGGGAGCCCCCAGGAGCGGACGTTGCTGGGGGGTATGGCCGGGGACATCCCACGAGCTGTCAGTTCACCTTTCCAATCTTTGAGCAGTGAGAGCGGGGATTGAAGTGCTCACTTTCAGGTTATTGGACGACCCACTCTACCACTGAGCCACAGTTGCCCCCTTTTGTGTTCTCTAAGCAATTATAATGGCTTTAAAGCAAACAAAATGTTCTATTTACTTCTCCTTGCTGCAAAACTATTACATGAGAAAGTAGGTAACCGCCGGCTCTAAGTTAGTTCGTGAAAAACACAAGCCCAATGACGGCAACTGACTTTAAAGATATTCCCCAGTATGATGACATTATAACTCTGCAGTCTTCAGATAAGAGAAATAAAATGGTACAAACACACAGTGCAAAGAAAAAACAACAACTGCTGAATCAAGCTTTACAGCACCACTGTGTGGCACTGGGCTGCAGTCTGATTTACTATAATCTGGAGGCTCGATTTCTTGTAAATCACGTGACTAGCAAGAACCATGCAACACTGCGATCTGACCAGGAGGTGGTGCAAGTCACAGATGCTGATGAGGCTTTTCTGCAAAAACCTGCCTGGAGCTGGGAAATCTAATTCTGGGCTTTTAACTTCCACCCCAAGCCCCCCTACAAATGTCATCCTGTCTGATCTGCACTGCCCTTACAGTAGCGGCTTTGTATGAAACCACTGTGACCATGTATTTACAAAAAATCATCTCAAAGTGTCATTGTGTTTTTCTCTATGAGGGATCTTTTACTTTAAATCAAAATCATACTTGGAAATGCTGTTTGTTTTAGACAGCCACATATGTGGGGAATCAATGCATCACAGTTTGGATGGGTTATATAAGGTATCATTTACAGAACAAATTATTTATTTGTTTAGTTACCTGAGTGACATTAAAGAATGTATTACATTATAATTTATATTATCAGGTTCTTGTGTTATAGAATCTTGGTACTTGAGGGGGAATGGCACCTGTTTTGACCTCTTGTGCCTTCCATCAGTCAAGGGTTTGTTATGCATATGGCATATGGTAGGAATAAGAGAATTAAACCCTACTGTGACTTTACTGAGATGTAAACTCTTTGCGTGAGGCACACTCTTTTCTGGTATAAGTCTGAGTTGAGATGTCTCACCACAGAAATAAGATTAACACATGACTGCTGCAGGCAGACAGACTTTACAACTTTAGTCTTGCAGGGTTCAAAAAGTCACAAGGATCAGTCAGCCAAACGGTTCATCCTGTCTTTGTCACACACTCTTTAGTTTTACCAACACTAATAACTTCCTTCATGCTTGTTGTCGGCTTAGAGCTAAACAACAGCAGTGAATGAGATTGTTTGTCTCTCCTGCTTACAACCAGCTGCCTGTGCAGCCTATTATCTCTTTGTTACAGCAATAATCTCATTTTAGATAACTTTTGATAACTGATAGCTTGACCCTCACGTATTGACACTCATATGCGTGACACAAACAGACACACACACACACGCACACACACACAGGTCTAGTAGTTGCCTATCTTTAAGGCATCTTTGACTGAGTTTCTGTAAAAAGCATTTGGTATGAGGAAGTCATAAGTAAGTCTGTAATATCTTGAACCACTGTGACATGTTTGATGCTTGTGCAGCACAAAAGTTAACGCTGTAACGCTGTTATGTAAAGGCCCCTCCCGGCTGATTAATAGATCAAGTATCACTGCCCCAATTTAGCAGATTCATTTCCTGTTTTTAATGTAGCACTCTGCAGGGCGAGTGTTAGAAAAATGTGTTTTGACGTACCATCTCAAGTGATGTACTATTATGATCTACTCTCCTCCACCTACACTTGAGCACATGCGAGTTCTATTAACATGTGTGAGGGAGTAAGTTAAGTTTCAAAGTAAATAAATAAGGCAGTGAGTCATTAACACTGAATCCTTGATACTTCCTTCTTCTCATGCCATCAACGTCAGATAAGTGTTGCTTATATTAAATGCCTTGATGCCATCTAGTGGTTACTCATGATAAAGTATTTAGCTAAATTTTGACCTATGGTGACATCTGGTGTTCATTTATGGAACCTGATGTTTCAACTGTCACATCAACATCAGGTTTGTAGCTCCTATCCCCTGTGCAAAAAGTTTACATAAATACATAATATATGCTCAAATAAAAGAAACAATGATACAGTAACAGTGTTAAGCACCTGTGGAATAAGTATTCAGATATTTTTCTTAAGCAAAAATAGCAACAACGTATAAATACGCAACTTTAAAAGTAAAAGTTGTGGATTTCTTACATTTGGATTTCTAAAAACGCATATCTGAATAATAAACAATGATGTTATTGTATTATAATCATTCATTCATTAATGTGTACTCACTTTAATGTTACAGCTGATGAAAGTGGGGCAAATTTGAATGACTTTGTATACTGCTGGTGGTGTGTGAATTTCTCCCTAGGGCTCAATAAAATCTAAAAATAAGTTATGAAATAAATATAGTAGATTAAATGTGTGATGTTCGCCTCTGACTTGTAGTGAGTTAGTAGTAAAACGTAGCAAAAAAAAAAAAAAAAAAAAAAAAAAAGGCACAAGTACCTCAAAATTGTACTGAAGTACAGTACTAGTATATTTACACTGTAAATGGGCTTACAATGCACCAGTGGTGTTAATATGTACATTGTATTTATACTTGCAGCTGTAACTGAACTACAGTTCACTCCAACTGGATATGGAGTAAAGAAAATAATAAACATATATATATGATAGTACTTAATATAGATAGATACTTAATGCAGGATTTTTACTTGTAATCAAGTATTTTTATACTGTCACGAGCTACTTTTATTTGAGTAAATGATATAAATACTTTATCCACCATTGTGTAATCTAATCTATTAACAACACTATGAATATTTTATGAGATTATGATTTTTCTATGTTATGGATCATTGTCATTGTCAAGGATCATTACACCAGTAAAAACAACATCATCATATAAAATGGAAATAAATGTAAGGCACCTTAAATGTACTAAGTCCACATAACATTTCTGTTTTGGATACAATTTACAATCACCACGCAAAGTGATATACAGCAGTCAGATGAATGCAGCTGAATGCAGAAAAAATATATTTGTAGGAAAGGTAGAAAGTCACCAAAACAAAAAGTGTCCATTGGCCTTAAATGTGTCTTTAACTACATTGCACCTTACACCTCCGACGTGGACACAATAATCTATTAAAATATAAACATAAGTTGAAAGATATGTTTTGAAATAAAACAAAGGAGACACGTATGTCGCACATGCCGCGGACGTATTTGGCGACATCTAGCGGCTGCTCATGACACAGCGTTTAAAGGCCGCAGACTGGGAGCAGCCCTTAAGAATATTTATTATATTTATAGATAAGTCAACAGATTGGGTTGGGTCTGTAACGCACCTCTATGAATTAACATAAAATGAATGATTTAGGCTTTTGTTTGGATTATTTTACCATTAAAAATGATTTTTCATAAGAACACTTACAGTGTTCCTGTATAGCAAAGCGAAGCACTTAATACTTCAACAATGAATATACATTAAATATGATTAGATAGTAAGGTAGATATAGCACCAAGGGGGAAGCTATCATGAGAAATAAAAGAAAAAGAAGAGATGGTAGCTCTTGATGCTATTTATTTCGTCGTTTCCGCGCTGTCACTTTCACTTTGCCATCTCGCTATTTTGTTTTAAAATCAGAGAAAAGCTGAAGACATGTAGCCCACAGACCCTGTAAATCTGGAACTGCAGATCGCTGACATGTTGTATTTCATTTTTTAAACAATCACATTTAATTTGGCTTTTTCGTCATCAACCATCATAACCATCTCCATCCGCAGATATAGGTTGTAGATCTACACCTTAGAGTCGATAGTAAAGAGAAAACTCACGTTAAATTATGCAGCTGCCGTGATATTCCGTGTGGAGGTGATGTTGTGAAAATCCATCAACAAAAAGGTAATCCTTAGACTGAACAAAGAGACAAACGGTTTGCCAGCATGCCAGCGCCGTCTACTTTCACTTTTACTTTGGTGAAGCCTTCAGGCGGAATCTGCAACAGACGTGAAGCCGTGTATGCACAACAGCTGAGCTGAGGTCAGATTACCAGCCACTCATTTTCTTCACAGTGCAACAAAAGCAGCTGCAGTTTAGCCAGTTATAAAAACGCACTGACTTATTTTGAACTTGAAAAATAATGCACAGAGATTTACACTTTAAAGGGTCCTGGCAGGCAGGAAATGAAAGTGAAATGCAACATATGACGTGTCTTTATGGGACTTTCCCTAAACATTCTACAATACACCATGTAGAACCCCATGCTATGTATAGATACAGACCCATGGCCCTGAAACAGGCATGCTATGACAGGAGCATGCCTACCATCTTTTCTGGAAAATAAACAAAGCTGCACAGAGCGGCCACATTTGGTTGTCTAGCATTTACTCCTGTTTAGAAAGAGAAAGGCTGATTCATGTAACTAATAATAATTACTTATAATTAATCAAGCAGCTCGAGATGTGTATTGTTACCCTGTTTACCCTTAGTTTTTTTTTTTTATATGTCAGCAAAAGAACTTCTCTTAAAAGTCTCCATTAATCTTTATTTAATCTGATGGTTTTTGCTGGTGCTCATAACATAATTTCACATATATATCACATCAAATCTTAAAAAGAAAGTGAAGAAAGAAAGTCTTTATTATAAGTCTTTATTTATTTAAATTATGATGTGTTTAGTTACAGTCTGTGACCATGAATGCAGTTTCATGACAATTTATAAAAAGGACAAAAACACAAACAAACGCTACAACCAAACTATAACCTGGATTGATAATTATCGGTGATCTCTTCATTTTCAGCCTCCTTTTCTTGTGTTCCTCTCCTCCTGGTTGAACATTAAGAGGATATTCAGCAATGGCGTAACCACAGTGAACATCAAAGGTCACTGGCAAACTTGAAGCTAATATACCTTAGCATGTGGCACATGTGTGAGTAACAAATAATGAATGATTGACCGTTTATGTAACATTTTTATGAAAGGGGTCACAAAGGGCATCACAAGAAATATGATATAAAAAAATATCTACACATATATATTCAAAAAACATACATCTACACTGAATTATGTATTGAATTAATTTCATAAAGAACGTCTTTAACTTCTTTCATTTTGATCATGTCATAGACAAAGAAAACTTGTCACTAAACATTTTATTTTAACTGCCGGTGGTTAAAAGTTAAACTTAAACATAAAGCCATGGCCTTTGCAGTTACCACATCTGTGCTGAGTTAAACACTGTGGTCAGTAAACATATAGCAGTGAGTGAACTCACCTGCATATCTTCTGAATTTGTGATAGGGTCTCTGGTAAAACCTTCCCATATGTTTCTGGCAGCAGGAGACATAAGACAGCACCAAAAATGGCTAAACTTCCCATTAATATGTACGGGAGTGCCTTGAAATATTGTCCTGCATGAAAGAATTGTAGTTAGAATTGTAATCATAAAATTAGAAAAACTAACACTTGTATTGTAGGTCAATTTTGATAACAACCCACAATGCTTCATGTATAATGACTGTTGTGTAACTATTCCCTTGTCAGTGGCTATATTCTCAAATTAAAAAACTCAATATACTTACCCAGATAAATGATAAAAGGAGAGATGATGGTTCCAATGCGAGCAGCCATGGAACAACACCCCATTGCTGTATTTCTGATAACAGTGGGGAAGAGTTCTGATGTGACTGCATACACCACACAAAATGAAGACGTGATGCCAAATTTTCCCAACAACTCAAGAAACACAGCCACACCTGGTAAATCTAAAAAAAATAAAATAAAAAAATAACTTCAACTACAGGAAACACTAACAAAATCTGATGAATTACATGCCAAATATCTACAGAGGTTTGCTTTTATTTCCTCCATGTGATAATGTACTGTCATTTATATTATCAACTTAATATATTTTAAGCTGTGCTAGTGACTCTGTGGCAATGATAGTGGAGTTAAGTCATCTATTATTACTTATTATCGACAGTCACCATGAGGTTCACGGTTGTGGTTTTGAGTGAAATGACTCAGGTCGCTGTAGGGACAGTGTTAAATTTTAGATTGTTATGGGGATAGATAGCTACATATTAGCTGTATGTTTGAGTTTAAGAAAGCAGCTGCCATCTCGATCATTACTGTGGTAAGCGAGGTCGGGGGGCTATCTCACTCCTGAGACAAAACAGGCAGGTGCATAATGTAGAAGTCTCTACAAAGTTAGATAACAATGTCGGACCTCTCAGAGTAAATGTATTTCAAACCAAACCACCATATTGCCTCAGTACATCCTCACCGAACTGCTAACATGTTACCAATATTACATTTTTTGAATCTTTTGGAACATTTCTACAACCATACTTACCTACTTCATGACTACTCACTACTTTATAATCACCAGGCTTCAGGAGCCAAAGCATTTAAGCATTACCTATTGGGATGAGGTGAACACAGAGGATCATCACGCCACCAAGAAAAAGTGTAGAAGATTGGCAGAAGTGCCTGGAGCAGAACTGAAGCAGCAACAAAGCAATTATGTAAGCCGGTACTTCTGCCATAGCAGATAAGAAGCAGTTTAAATAAGGGTCTCCATGCAGGTTTGAAGTGTTGAGGATCAAAGCATAGTAACTAATGGTGATGATGATCCTGCAGAGAGAGAGAAAAAATTGAATACACACTGGATGGACACCAAAAACTAAAACACAAGCGAAAGAGTTTTGACTCTAACTATGTTTTATAACTTTTAATAACTATCTTTTTTATTTGATACTAACATGGGTACGAGCTGTGATTTCATCGTCTTTGGTTTTGATGCTTAAAGGAGACTTACCACAGAAGTGAACACAGTAATGTAACAGAGAAAGTATTGCAACTTCTCAGAATGACTGTAATGTTGTATGTCTTGTCTTTCATAGACAGTGCATCCTCAATCTTGGGGAAAAACAAACAAAACATTTGCAACAATTATGAGGCATGTGTAGTTTACTTTTTTTTAAATCATATGTTAAATATAAAAACAAGCTGATAAACTTACCTCAGCTTGTGTAAAAATGGCCTGTGGAGCCTCTATGTTATTTGCCTTGGCAGCCTCTATCAGTATGGCTTCAGCCTCTTTCACTCTTCCCTTAGAAAGCAGCCAGCGAGGTGACTCTGGGACTAACCTTGGAAGTTAAAACATGTTGATACAACATTACCAGCAGACACACATGAACGTCAAAGAAAAGATTGCTGTGTAAGAGGGTAGTGGCATCCGAGAAATTTTTCATAGGGGTGGCCTTGGTCTGGTCCCCTTTGGTGGCACCGCTGTAAGAGGGCAAGCAGAAACACAAGGTGAATATTCTTACCACCATAGAGGGATGTAAATCAGACCAGAGGCAGCCATAGGAATCAGCAGCAGCCACCATTCACGGAGGAAGTAAGCCACAGCCGGCATTGCCATATACCCCAAAGCTGAGCCCATAAAAACCCCAAGGGAGCAGAAGACCACTCGTGATTTTGGACTCAGAGTTTCTGTACCTATACGTAAGAGATAAGTAGAATAAATTAATATTAAACTACCAGTCAGTTCAATTCAGGATGTGATCATAAGCAACTTTGCATTAGTAACAAAAATGGGGAAAGTGGAACGGCCATATCAACATGTTGATGTTGATCTTTACTGTAAAATAGCAGGTATGACTGTCAGAGGTAAGCGTCAAGTCCTTTGACCACCTAGACATAATTTCATTGGCACTGAACCCTTTCTTCAAATGTACATTTAATCTACTTGGATTCACCTGTACTTGAAATTTGGCACTGCACAACGAAAACCTACCCAGCACAAACGCAATGATGTAGTTGGAGAATGACCCTGCGCCTACAAAAAAGAAAATGAGGGTGAAGACCTCCCAGCTTGGGGAGAATATCTGAGCTGTGATTGCCACGTTCTGAAGACCCATCATAAGAAATAGTGCTGGCCTCCTTCCATATCTGTGTGAAAAATACAGTTTGTTGTTGAGCACATTTCATGATTTCTCTATATCTCTTCCAGAAAAACTTTGTTAAATATTTCAGACGATGCTGTATACAGACCTGTCAGACATCTGGCCTGAGAGACATGCTCCCACTAGCACACCAATGTAGTGAAGAGAGGTGGTCAGCGGGGTTTTGTATGCATTCTCACATACCAAGTCCCACTGCATAAGCAACACAATATTCATACATTGTTATATTTATGACATTATAAAAAATTAGTAACATCTGTCTCATATGGATCTCTCTTTTGTGATAAAGTGGAACTTAAATCACCCTTTTGAAGTTGTAAAATTACTTTATAATATCATATAACAGCAGCAATATCCACAGTCTAGTATCTGAAGTAGCATAGTACTAGTCTTATTATTTATAGTTAACAGTATTAACAGTATCACTTGTTGATAACACTGTTGATTTCCCAAGGTATTAACAAATCACTGTCATGGGTAGCTGAAATGGTTGACAGCTTCTCAACCTGACTGACATCATGGAAATCTCAGTACCTGTAACACACACTCCTTTTTACTTTGGCTGATCTCCTGTCTCTTAACTCATAACATAACTCTGTGTCATCCAGTCTGTGACAATACGTACTTACTGAGAACTGTTTAATGCCATTACCATGAATAGAAAGATTAATAAATGAAGTTTTGGCATTTGACCCTGCTAAGTGCTGTTGTAACTGGAATGTTGTCAGTCAGTTAATTTGAACTTTCTAAAAATCTTTTCACGTTTCTCTCTAAAAAGGCAACTAATTACTATTTTTTTATGCGGAAACCTTGGAAACATTTCAAAAAGAAGTTAACGGTTTACTTATCTCTCACCTCTGTGACAATGGTTGACTGGTAGATTTTCTTGCTGTATATCCACCCATCCAGACAACTCTCCAAGGGAATTTCACTCACGTTCACATCGATGTTTGGGATGATTTCATTTTGAGAGTAGTTCCTGACAATTTCCAGATTAAGTCTTGTGCAAGAGCTGCGTTTTGTAATGCCATCAACCGTCTCCAGAGGGATTGTTACATTTCTCCACATCTCTGTGATGCTGTAGTTTTCAGGGATGTAACACTCGTGAGGTGGGGTATCACCTACAAATACTATATAGATGCCAGTAAACCCATTTGGGAGGATGCTGATGGCCAGAGCAAGAAAAATCCTTAGCTGAAAGGGCCCCCAAGATCCAAGAAAAGATGTGATGCTGTCATAGTCTCTAATTTTTGAGTTGTCCATTACGTCACAAAATACTTTAGATTTTAAAGAAAAAGGAAAAAAAATACAAAGATACTCTACTAATAAGCAAAAGAAAGAGTATGCTGTACTGCTCCATGAATTTGAGTCACAAGGATGAGTTCTGATTTTATATGGCAGCTCAGGCTGAACTGGGAGGTTCTACAGTTGCAAACACTGCTGTGAAAACACCCCCACAACATACCATATCACTGAGCTGCACAATTTGTTGTACATGAGTTTTCAAATACATACTTTTAGATTTAGATGTTTTCTGTGAAAATTACAATTTTATAAAATTACAGAATTATACTCATTATATAAGCTGTCATCCAGTCAAAGAGCCTTCAATAAATCCTCAAAAAAAAAAAAAAAAAAAAAGAGTTAATCATTTTCAAGTGGAAGGGAAACATTAATAAAGCCTGTCATTATTTTTATGGTGGAAATAAGGTGGAGGTGAGGTGAGAGTGGGTTTAAGAGTAGTTATGATGTTTGGTCAAGCGATCATTTCCTCATGTCTCCAATAAAACTAACACAGATAACCTGTCATGAAGGAGAGCAGCTAGTGAGGAGTTTCATAAACTTTTCATAAGAATCAAACCACTGGAAAATGAATTCTCTCCCACACGTTTGACACAGAAAGGATGTCATGCCTCTGCAGGAAAGAGGGATCCTCTTTGTTGGTGCACATTACACGGGAATACATTGTGATTTAATAGTTACAGGTTAATGTTGTAACAGTTACAGGTACGAACAGCTTCTTGTTTTGAAGAGCATATTAATGTGTTATGTTAACAGAGTGCTTATCATGTGAGAACAAACCTGTTTGGTCCTACTGAGAGTAAACAGAGTGAACATTATCATGTCAACCTTGAACCAGTGTATGTCACAAGAAGTCCAAATCAGGCATGAAAAACAATGAGGTGTGGGAGTGTTTGTTAGTTAAAGACAAATGGACAAATGAGTTCATCTACCTCTTTTCACTTGAAGCAACAATGATAGCAAGGAGAACCGTATTAAGGATGAACTCAGGCTGTGTTTTAGAGGGTGTCCAAACTTTAATGACATACATTGTGTTAAAGAAGTTTTAAAAAATCACAAATGTATTTGAATTTCATTAAAAAAAAAAAAGTTCAAAAAGAGTCTTTGCAACATTTCTGAAAGCAAAATTCTTGAATTATAAAACATCAACTGAGTAAAAAAAATAATGGCAGTAGACTTTTGGATCAGATTTCAAATGTATTTTCTTTCTCACTTTCTTCCTTCCTTCCTTCCTTCCTTCCTTCCTTCCTTCCTTCCTTCCTTCCTTCCTTCCTTCCTTCCTTCCTACGGAGCAAGAGTTTGCACATCAGATTTGGCATCACGTTGTATGGGTGGGTTGCCACTTCCTTCTACGTATTTCTTCTTTTTGGATCCACTGCACAACCTGCAGTTGAAAGAAACACCATGATAAAAACAGCAAATGCATACATAAATGGCAGTTGTTGTTTTGAATTGTTTTCGTAGCCATAGTTTAATAGGAAGCAATAAAAATAGAATAAGATGTACGTCTTTTTTCAAAGAGAATGCAGGGGTTTCACATGATACAAACTCTGAGAGGATATTCGTTCCCCTGTAAAGCTCTCTCAAGAAAAACCACTGCCACTTCTTGGCTGTTACTACACTCTTCACGTGACTGAGTTAATAGCTCATCTTGCCTTATCTAATCAAATGTGTCCTAAACTCGAATGTCACGGTGACACATTTAACTGTATAAACCACAGTACCCAGAGTGAAATGCACCTACCCCTGACATTCTTGCATTTGCTCCACTGTTTCTGGAAGATCTCTATTGAAGGTCTCTGGAAGGAAGAAGTTCACCACAGACGAGGCAATTGTGAGACTCCCCATTAAAATATAAGGCAGAACCTTATTATAAGTACCTGTAAATAAGAAAAGAGCAAAATTCTGCATTAGAAAATGAAAGTTTTACTTACTGATATAATCATATGCATCATATGCAGACTTTTTTTTTGTTTTTTTTTAGATATATACAGCATGTCAGTGCAGTAAATATGCAGTATTTTTGTGTACTCAACATCTACATACCTAAATAGATGACGTAAGGAGCTGTGATACTGCCAATGCGTGCAGCAGAGGAGCACATTCCCATGCCAACATTCCTGAGCACAGTGGGATAAATCTCAGCGGTGTAGATATAGACCATGCTGAAGGCCATGGTGAAGCCAAACTTCCCGGTCATTTCCAGTGCCAGAGCAACATAGTGGAAGGCTGAGGAGGAGGAGGATAGAAAGGAGATATTTAGAGTCATTTATGATTGAATTCAGTGCTCTTGAACATGAACAAATTAGTCACTGAAAAGGCAGAGCAAGAATAAGAGTTATATTTTATTTAATCTGGCATGTTGGTTAAAACGGCAACCAGTTCACGGTTCCACTGCTTTGTGATTGTACTTTGACTGACCCTATGCTCAATCCTCAATGGACAATTACATAATCAGCAACATAGACTACTAGTAGCTTGAAATGTTCCACATATCATAAAAAACACTTGTGTTACGACCCTGACAGGGCCCGTAAAAACCTGTAATCAAATTTCTGAGTATTTGGCATAACTATATAGATTGCACATTTACACAATCCCGTTATATGAAGTGTACTTCTTGGAAATATGTTGTCCAGACACTTTGTGATAAGTTATGCATTGCACCATCTTCAATCTTATCTTGAGAATGAATGAGAGACAGGAAAAAAAAGAAAAGGATAAGATTACTGAATGCTTACAGTCAGGGATGAACTGGATGAGAAGGAGAACTCCTCCTCCAATGACGAGGAACGATGACAGAAGAGCTCTCCTTGGACATTTCCTCAGCAGCCAAGTAGACACAACATAGGCAGGGACCTCAGTCGTAGCTGATAAAAAACAGTTCATGAAAGGGTTGCCACTCAGGTTGGAGGTGTTCAGGGATAAACCAAAATATCCAATGTTGATTGCCATCCTGAAAATAAAAATAAGACTAGAATTAATGGCACAGATCTTATTTATCAAATAAATGTCACCAGATGTGATCTTCATTCACAAGCCTATGAACAAATGTAGCCACTGATTTTACAAATTGTGAACAATAATCTTTAATGAGGAAAAAACAACCACTCACCATAAAAGGAGACACATCAGTGTGATGCATCTGATGTTCTTGGATTTCAAAATATCAAGCATGGTGTAGCTTCTGCTTTGAGGCATTGCTTGGAGCTAAAACCAAGTTAAACAAGAGAATTCATTAGGTTACATTTTCCAAACGTGTGCACAAAATATCTCAAATGTGGGTTTGGTGAAGGAACAGTTGATGCAGACTTGAAGGAGTCTGAGATATGGGATTACATATACCATCTGTTTTAGACATAAATTACAGAAGTATGTTTAATTCAAAATATAAAGATATGGTTTCAGAGTCAAAAGATTCACACATGTGAAGACACTGTTTTCAGTGTTTCCATGGATGAAAACAACTAATATTTGATCAAAAGATATAAAAGGATATTTGAAATATCACAAATGATACAACAAACTCACCTCGAACTCTTTAAAAATGACTAGCGGTGCCTCAACTTTATTTTTCCTTGCAGCATCTCTCACGATGACCTCGGCCTCTTCCACACGTCCCTGAGTAATCAGCCACCGAGGAGACTCTGGGATGAACCTGCACAATATATTTAGGTTTACTATAAAAGTCAACAAAACAGCTTGTTTGCTATCATGTCAAACCATGGATGCTGACTATGAAATCATTATTTGATTGATAAGTTTTATGGAGAACGTACCACCACAATGGGATGTAGACCACAGAAGTCATTGAGAGAACGGCTAGAAGAGTCCTCCATTCTCTGATGCCATATGCAATCCAGGGTAGTGTCATGTACCCAATGCAATAGAAAAGAAAGGCTCCGAGAGTTGTGAAGATCACTCGCATAGTTTTACTTAACACCTCCGTTCCTGTCCAAGACAAAACAGAATGCAAATGTTTCGTGATGAGCAGGACATTGAAAAAAATATGAACCAGTACACAGTAAAAGTCACACTGAAGTAAGTGGAATAGTGAAATGAGTAGTTCACATCACATACC
This sequence comes from Protonibea diacanthus, assembly GCA_028641955.1. NCBI lineage: Eukaryota > Metazoa > Chordata > Actinopteri > Sciaenidae > Protonibea > Protonibea diacanthus. The sequence goes on from CM053990.1 coordinate 17,607,837, forward strand.
AAGTACAAATGCAGAAATATAGATGGATATCTGAGAGGCTCCGACAAAGAGGAAGATGATGCAGAACATCCTCCATGAATAAGAGAAGGACTGAAGCAGGACCGAGACACACTGGGCAGCAAGAGAGATGAAAACAACCTTCTTCCTCCCAAACCTAAACAGAAAAGAAGTGCACATCATTGACAGTGATTCACAGGACACGGTGCATTTTGCAAATATGATGACAGTGACAGTTGACAGTTTTCTTTTTTATCCTAACAGCCTTCATTTGAGGAAAGTTTTCCAAAACTGCCTGAGTAATGTTCTTGACTGGCTACCTGACTTCAGTCCAACTAAGTGTGTGTTTCACTTGCTGAAACCAAGACTGAATGCAAAAAAATCATTAAATACACAACAAGTAAAGAGCAGGGATAGGGAAGATATTAATTGTCCAGAGGAATACTGTACATATAAAAAACTGTACTCTCTACTCTTACAGTCATTGTTTCATTTCAAATATGTGTTAGAGTACATAGCCAAAGCAATTACATTTTTCTGTGAAACCTGGTTGTATGAAGCAATGATTTTTTTTTTTTGCACCTTTGTGCAAGGAGCAGGTTTCAACTTTCATGCCAAATGACTTTTGATCAGTTGGATTCATTTACCGCAATCCAGGGCATATGTTCAAAGTTTGTGAACTACTGCTTATCTAAGTTTTGCTATACCCAGGTAACTTGGACAGATTTGTATGCATGGTTAACATGGCACTGGCAGATAATGATCAATTCATTGCTAAGGCTTGTAAAAGCAATCTCCTTTTGCAAGACAGCAAGACAACTCACATGTATTGTTTCATTGTACAATGACATAATAACACACTGTGGCCTTGATCTCTTCAGCACTCCCTTTCAAGCAGGTCCTTGCAAATGGTCACAGAACCATGCCTGCAGAACGTTGTTGCTTAACAGCAATAACATAACATGAGAATTTCCCAGAAAGGGGATTTATTATCTACTCATAAACTGTTGGCAACATACAGGTGTAGTCCTTAACAGCTCTATTTGCAGTCTTTAAAAGCATACATGTGACACAGTGATCAACAACCTCAAAGCCCTGAACCCCCTGTTTCTCCACCATTGAGTGTACAGTGTGTTTTCACAGCTGCAAAAGAGCTGAATAATTAAACACAAGTTTGCACACTGCTGTGTCCCGTGCCCCCTGCTTTTCTACAATGAAAAGGTACTGTCAAAGCCAAACCCTTGCTACAACTAACATCAAACATTATCTATATAAATATTTTTTTTATATAATATTGTTCTAACACCTGTCAGGACCAACAACTCTGTGGCAGAAAACCACAGCCCCAACTTGTTTTATGACTTCTGACAGATGATTGTCTCCTAGATCAAGCTCATTTGCATTTGGTTTCCATGAAAGCACAACCAGTACTCCAAGACAATGCTAAAATAAAACACAGTGTTAAGTATTTTTAAAACTGAATTAAACAACCAAACAAAGAGCAGTTACAATACCACCAATGACCAGTTCTTACCATCAACTCTAATAAATGTTAAGCAGACTTCTTCATCTTAAATACACATGATACAACACCATCCATCATCATTATTACACATACTTGCCCTCAGGGGAACCCATCACTGTAAGACTGGTGATAACTTCAAAGGAGGAGACTTCTGTCTCAGTGAAAAGAAATCCTGTCTTCAATCTCAACAGTAGATGGAGCTGTTGTCATTGTAGTGACAGCTTATCAGGACTATAGTTACATTCTTTAAAGTGTGAAATCCTCACTTACTCAACTAATCATTTTATATTCTAATTTAATTTCATGGCTGATAAAAACCACTTAGATAAAATCACATCAACAGTGTTGTAGCAAATGACAAAAAAAAAAAAAAGTCAGTCAGTCTTATTGCAAGTACATTTATCCATACAGATACAGATAATTAAGGATGAAATACCTGTCAGAAAGCTGGCCAGAGATTAGGGACCCAAGGAGGTAACCCACAAAGAGAGTCGAGGATGCAAAGGGAACCTTCCACTGGTTGTCGCAAACGAGGTCCCACTGAGAAATGACACAAGTTAGACACCCATTTCAAAAGAAAAAGGCAAATTGAATACTTACTGAATTGAACTTTCACACAGAAAACACACATGCACATTCATACTGACCTCAGTGACTATGTTGGATTGGTAGATCTCTTTGCTGTAGTTCCATCCATCTAAACATCCCTCCTTCTCCAGGCTAGTGAGGTTGACATCCCTTCCAGGAATATAGCCCTCAGCGGAGAGATTTCTCACCACATCCAACTTATATCTGCTGCACTGGTTCTTCACCTCCTTACCGTCCACTTTCGTAAAGGGAATGATGGCATTTCTCCACTCCTCAGTTAAGTTAACGTCTGGAATGAGACAGTGGTGTTTGGGAGCTGCCCCAACAAAGACAATGTAAAGTCCATTGAATCCAGTTGAGACAAAAACTGTGTTGAGGAGGAAGAATGTGGTCCAGAAATAAGGACCAGTCTGTCCGAGGAATGCAGTGTCTTCATCATAGTCTCCCATTCTTTATGGAAAAAAAATACCTCCCTGCTCTTGAGGGAGAAAAAAATTCTCTGAAACTCTTCAGAGTGTGAGACGTGGTATCCCACCAAGTCCTCAGCCTAGTACCAGAGTGGTATGGTTGAGCTGTCTGTGAGGCAGATTGAGCTGGTCCCTCAGTGGGATGGAGTCACAATTGAAACACTCTAGTTTCTAGTCCTGAGAGAGCATGAGCTAACTTTTTCATCCCACAGTGACTTACAGTAAGACTGCTGCATCCACTGTCTCTCATTTTATGAGCAGACCAGGAAACAATTAATCAGAGATTAGTGGTTGAGAGACCTCTCAATCACTGATTTGATTTACTAAAAGAAAAAATGATCAAAAGCTTCAGAGTGGCCAATCTGTCCAACCAACCCCCGCACCACTGTGGACAAAGTGGTATTTTCGCTAAACAACATTCCACACTTTTAAATACCCCAAAGAAGTGCGCGTGCCTGTACTCTAAATGTTGCTAAGTAGCATTAGGACTCCCATTGGACTATTTTTAAGCCACACTGCAAAAGGCAAGAGGCCTTTATGTGAAGTTCAGCAGAAACTGTAACAATCCTGTATGTGAGCCTTAAATGAACAATAGTTTGCACTGAATGCTTGAATAAGGTAATTATATGCTTATAGTCACTGGTGGAATGTAACTAGATACATTCACTTTATGTACTTAGTCAATAGACTTTATTTTAGTTCACTCATTCTACTAAATGTGGTACTTTTATTGTTATTCTTTTAGGCACCAGTGTTTTACTCTTGATACACTTTACCTTTACCCTTTACCCAAAAAATAATCTTATGCCAATCTCTGGCATATGAAATATCTTCAGGATTAAAATCTTATTTTAAACGTCCACTGTGTAAGATCTAGGTGGCTCCATTTACAGAATATGGCAGGAATTGAATAGAATATTCATGATATTTAATTAGTCTATTATCACAAGACAACAAGAATCTTTATGTTAGCATTATCTTAGAATGAGCCTTTTATATCTACAGAGGGGGCAGGTTCTCTTCCACAATGTCTGCCATGTTTCTACAGTAGCCCAGAATGGACAAATACACTTTGGGGGCAGCATAGTTTCTGCTCAATGGCACTAAATCCTACACATCATCCTTTATTGCATTTTGGAAACCAATATTGCACTTTTTTATTCCACTACAACACTTTGCAGATTCTGATTGGTAACACAAAATATAAAAAACAAGTAAGATGGATTAATCCACCCAGCAGTAAAATAGTTGAAATTAGCCCCACATTTAGTGACTACTAATTAGAATCCAGTCATATTATATATATGATATTGTGAAATGAGCTATTGTGCACAATGAGCACTTTTATTTTTTCTACTTTATATTTAACTTTGTATTTATATGCTAATACTTACATAATTTAATTTGCTAAGTACTCTTCCACTCCTGCTTATTGATGTACTGATTGCCTTTTTAGGAAGACAATCATCGACATTTCAACTGAGCTAAAGGATGTAATTTTTTAATACTTGACAAGATTAAGTCATTGTGATCAGTAGTCTTTAGTTGAAAAGACCAAATGAATTTCAAAAACATCTCATCAAACAGTGTAAATCAATCCTAAAGATGCTTATGTGCCAATGTAGGTTCAGTATTGGGAGAAAGTTAGTGACTGTATCCAAACCGGGTTTCTTCTAAGTGGATAAGAAGATTAAATGATTTATACTAACCAAGTTATGATAATCATGTGAAAGTCCAGAACAGTGATTTACCTCTAAACCAAGTTAAAAGGGGAGTTCTCCATGCAATGAAAGCAAATCTCTTGCTCAAGAGCACTTTAGTAAGGCACTTGCCTATAAAATACAAGGGACTGACCTCAGGTTTTCAGATGGAGATATATTTATTTAATCTTTTTGCAAATTTATTCCAAGGAGGCATAGATAATGTTGTTCTATTTTTATTATCTATGAGAAGAATCATTAAACTCATTGTCACTCCTTTGAAATGAAAATGAAATGACCTGAAGAGAAAAACTAAAACGGCCCTTTATGTCCAACAAACTCAGAGTGCAATTAAACAAATGAGCTATTATACGAGACAAATAAATGAGCAGATTACACATAAGCTACCAATAATGTATGTGCATGTGTGTATGTAAAGTTTATGAAATGATTTTATAAATCAAGCTAACGCTAACAAAATTTCAAATATCTTTCTATCTTTCTATTGTTTGGCTGAACAGTTCATGTCAGGTTAGTGATGTAACAAAGGGACGGTTCTTTCACATGACCGTGTGAATGTAAATGTGACCATAGTGCATCATTGTGTTGCACTAATTACTGTAGATGTGTATAATCATTTACTTCAGTCAGAGGGTAAACACGTCCTGTACAAAAGAACATGTGGTTGCTCATTGATGTTGAGCAGACGTGGGATTGTGCAGCCACTAGATCCCGGAGAAATAACATATTAAGGCAGGTAATTGTTCTCAAGATTATGACTTAATTGAATCTTGATTGATCATTATTATTATATAGATAAGATTAGTATAGGAAGTTGTAGGAAGGATGTTGCCTTTCTCTTTGAAAGTAGGACTCATTGCAAACAAAGTATTATTTCAGAGGTGGGATGCTTGCATGAAATTGTAGATTCCCTGCTACTTAAAGAAAAATCCTGATATTACCATTACTCAGTTTATCAGGTTTAAAGAGCATTAGGACAAAGAAATCCTCCATTCAGATTATGTTTAATATAGTTATAGAAAAACTTTCCGTAATGTTTTTCCCAGTTCATGTTTAAACATTATTAGAATACACGTATTTGCTTTTCTGGTGAACAGTTAGATGAGAGGAGTCTCTTCCACAGAGACTGCCATGTTGAACCCCTTCTTTTCTACAGTAGCCCAGAATGGAAAAAAACTAAACATCGGCCTTTCACGCTGTTAGACCATTTCACAGCCTCGTTGGACTCGTTTCCAGCCTTTGTGCTAAGCTAACCAGCTGTTAACTGTAGTATCAATAAATGTTTACCAGACAGACCTGAGGGTGGTATCCACCTTCTCTCACTGAGGTTAACACTCTGCAGAAACTGATAAATTCAAGCCTCGACTTTGGAACAGGGCAACAACAGAGGACTGAAGGCTGCAGATTGGCTCGTAAGGGAGTTATGTCTCTTTCCTAGCACGTGTGTGTGTGTGTGAGGTAGAGAGGCTCAAGGATGCAGACAGAAGACCTTTATGACGTTATTCCAAAGAAATGAAGAAGGACAGTGCTTTCTATTCTGACTTTGGACCAGAGATAATTTTTCATAGATAAAAGGGTACAGAGTGCATAAAAAAAGTGTATGGGAGAGAGACTGCTGCAATCACTCTCTTTAGGAATGATTGACTCTTCCACCACAGTCATTTGTGTTCTGATGCTCGCTCTTTGATACACCTGTCTGGATAAAAACTAAATTTCTTGCACCTTCAGCAGGAGCCTCAGAAAGATAAGGTGATGTCTGGCCTGGTGGTGACACTCAATGGTTTAATTTCATATGACTGACTGATTGTAGACAGTGTTTACAGAGAAAAATTAGAGTTAAATGTTGCTACATTATTACATTAAAAATATAAATAGACACTGGATATATGGCTCCCAAACCGATGTATTATATATGAAATCTGTGGATTCTAATGAATACATTTTGCTCCAATTTTCATTAAAAAGCTGATAACAGGAAGAAGATGGACACACTATAAGCTATATTTCAAGTTTTTATTGAAGAATTATAATAAGGAATGGTAAATAAATGTACACCTTTAACAGCATAATTCTTTATTATTGTGTGGCATATGTATGGCTAGTTCATCATTTCAGGAAGACTTTTTTTTTTTTTTGGTTTAGGCCACATTTGGAACTCGGGTTGTGCCTTTAAAGATCATTTGGGATGGGTGGGATGACTTTGACAAAACTAAAGCATTGTTTCTTTGTAATTTTCATTTACGTCTGCTCCACTCTGGGCGCACAGCAACCACCAACAACATGACCGACTATGAAACTGCAACCGCTTTCATCGGGGAATGGGGACCTTTCCAGCAGCAGGTGTTTTATCTCCTCTGTCTGAGCATCATCCCTAACGGTTTCAACGCCTTGTCCATCGTGTTCATCGCCGACACGCCGCCCCACCGCTGCCTCATACCCGCGCACTTCAACCTGACCGCCGCATGGAGGAACAGCAGCATCCCGCTGGTGGTAGACACCAACAGCGGCCAGTGGGTACCCAGCAAATGCTCCAGATACAAACTTGAAGATGTAGTGAGTTTCTCGGACGGAGGCTTGCTGCCCGGGGTTGATGTTAACCTGTCTAATGTGGCAACAGAAGGCTGCTTGAATGGGTGGGAGTACGACCGGAGTGTGTACATTTCTACCATCATTACTGAGGTTTGTGTACCTGCTCTGTTCTCCAGCTGCAGCTGCTTCATGTTGACAGAATGAGTTTATACTGCTAAGGTTCTCGTCTGCAATATATATATATATATATATATGGAATGTATAGATTTTTTTTCTTGCATATGTCTAAAGTGTTTCTTATTTTGTCCACCCTCATATGATATGTGTACAGAATAATGAAGACACCTTTCAGTGAAACAACACCATAAGATTAAGCTGTAAAAATAGCCATAGAATTTCATAGAAATAGAACAGTCTCAACAACATTGTAAATAATGATAACGTGTAGTAAATTATTTTGATCATGTATTGAAACTAACCTATCGTAAATCGTATTAGGGCTATACTTTTCCATACACGCTATAGCTGTGTTGCTGTGTGCACTGTTTTTCTTGCTTCTTTCATTTGCATTTACACTTGTTGTGTGCTTGTTGTTCTCTGTGTGTGTTTGCAGTGGGACCTGGTGTGTGATGACAGGTGGAAGAGCCCATTGACCTCTTCTCTCTTCTTCTGTGGATTTCTCACTGGCTCCTTTGCTTCGGGACAGCTCTCTGACAGGTTACGGACAAAAGATGAACTTTAGTTTTGTCAACATGTACACATTACTGAACACTTCCTTGTGCCCAACTTATCTGGCTAGGCAAAATTAAATGCATACAGTATAAGCTAATCTGCACAAGTGTCCAAGTTATCCTCTTTTAAATCTCAACATGGCAACAAGTATTTTGCACTGTCAATAAATAGCCTAGATCTTTATATTATTTAAATGATAAGACTTAGAGTTAAGTCAGAGTAGAAAAGAAAAGGCAAAAGCAGAAATTATTTCCTCCATAAAATATGATCCACTTTCACCAAAATAAGTGAAATATTTGGGGGCAAGTGACTTCCACATGATTATACGTCAGCATTGCATGAAAACGATTTAAAATCTGTTTTAATTTATGGTGTAAAAGTTACACACAACTAATGTTGCTTTAATAAGAGCAGCGAGAGTGAACCTTACAAGCTACAGTAAATGTTAGGTTAGGTCGGTTGACTTCCCCCATCTACACGGCATGCTTGGTCATTTGCCTGTGCTTTGTGTCATTTTTAGGTATGGGAGAAAAAAAGTGTTGCTTGCTACCATGGCAGTCCAGACACTGTTTATGTTCATCCAGGTCTTCTCTCAATCCTGGACCATGTTCTGCGCACTCTTCTTTGTTGTCGGGGTGGGACAGATCTCCAATTATGTGGCTGCATTTGTGCTAGGTAACTATGCTCAGCTCATTGATGTTTTTAGTTGCTAACTTGTTTATGATGATACAAAATACTCTGTAAACCCACGTGTTTTGTGTTTTACTCTTGTGTTAAGGAACAGAGATATTAGGCCCACATGTTCGGACAATTTTCTCCACTGCGGGTGTGTGTCTTTTCTTTGGTATGGGCTACATGCTGTTGCCACTGTTTGCTTTCTTCATCCGAGACTGGAGGATGCTTCTCCTAGGCCTTACTGTGCCTGGCTTTCTCTATGTGCCTTTCTGGTGGTAGGTGGGTGTGTGTTTGTCTGTCTGTTTAACTGTTATATTCAATTATTATTAGTTATAAAGTTGCATATGTGGCCATCTGTGTCAAGATGCCATGCTGACAGGTGTACAGGTTGTCTGGTAGCCAGACAACCAGACTAAGTCTCCTGAAAGCATGTGCACATGCTTTCAGGAGACATATTCAGGTTTGTTTCATCTCTTATCATAATTGATTTTTTTTCTGGTCAGGGATAACAGATGCAAATTAGCCATCTTGAATAAACTACACTCTGCACACCTGGCTACTTCCTCCTCTGTTCAATTGTTGCAAAACTTGTCTGATTAAAGGACATTTTAACACTATTGATTAGTTGTTCACAACAGAAATGTTTTTTTTTTTAAAGATTATTTCTTATGGTAAAACTTATATAATAAATGAAGATCAATCACTAATATAATCATGTTGTATTTTAAAGTTAAGATCTGCAACATATTTCATATGAATAAATAAGTAGAAGTTGATTGCAGTATTTCTGGTCTAACCTCAATCAGTCTATAGCAACTTTATGTAAAATATGTAAGGAAGGATTTATTTTTATGGAATGAATACATTGAGAATATAAGGATTAACAAGTAAAAATAAACACCTCACTTGTACTTTGGCTGTACTTTCTTCTTCCAGCAGACTGAACCTCTGTCTCTCTGTTGTGTAATGAGGCAGGGTCATCCCAGAGTCTCCTCGGTGGCTGCTTTCACAGGGAAGAATAAAAGAGGCTGAGGCCATAATTAGAGATGCTGCTAAGAGGAACAACATCCAGCCCCCGGCAATCATCTTTAGTCCTTTGCAGGTGAGAACTAACTGAAAAACTCTGTTGCTGAAGTTATTGGGAAAATTTCTCTCCATCTTCCCTGTTCAGCTAGCTTCTAGCGACTGCTTCTCGGAGTTTAGGTCATCATGGAATTACTTGTATCTTACTCTGTAGAAAATCATGAAATATGATTCTTTTAAGTTATTTTTCTGAAGGCAAATGTGCCCTTCTTTGCTTTCCTGCTCATTGAAAATCATAATTTAGGTTCCGAGGCAAAACAAAGCAAACCGACCGTAGTTTTAAATACAGTTGCTGAGTGTGTGTAGGAAGTGTTGATAGCGTATGAGAGTTTAATTCAATTCAGTTTTATTTAACTCTATTAGCGCACAATACTGAGGATAGGAAAAGTCAGATTTCTTGTTCAATCATTGTTCGGTCCATTTTGCACCAATTTACCTGCTCATTCTGGTTTTCTTGCAGACCAGCTTTCTCTTGACAGATTTACCTCACAGATGGGGATTGTGAACAAGAATAAACTTTTTATGGTGTACTACATATTGAGATGTAATCATTTACTATTTGGCACAAGTGAACACTCACAGAGACAAAGACCTTGTCCAACGGCTTTCTGGAATAATTTGTCAAAATAGACAATCTTCATCTATAGTTAACTCGAACCATTTTTAATGCAGTACTCTCTGTTAGACAAACAATGGAATGCAAGCACTGCTCATAATTTACCTTTAACTTAGTTTGGCATTGCTGAACTGCAGTTTCTTCTTACTTACCAGATGATATATAGACACACCACTAAATTTATCAGTCTAGCTACTGTTCCTAATTATTTTTAATTATTATTTTTTTTTTTACCAAATTTTTCATTGCACATCGCACTTTTGGCTCCATTAATCCTGATCCTGGTGTTCGGTTACTACACGTGAGAACGTGTGTTCTCCCAGCATGTGTCCATGTTTCACAAGCTTCTCTCTAATGACATTTCTTCCAGACTGATGGCTCTGCTCGTTAAGTGTTTGTTGTTCCACGTGCTCTGCTTCTCCACAGACAGAACCTCAATCTGAGAAGAGGAAGGCACACAACATCTGTGACCTGCTTCGTTCTCGAAACATCCGCTGGATCTCTATCACGCTGTGGTTCGTCTGGTGAGTCCCTGCTGTCCCACCTGACCTCCACATTCACAGTGTGCGTCACAGTGTAGCGACCCGGCAAGGACATACTGCATACATGCTGTTACACAACATACACACAGTTTTAGTCTATTCATGCATCACCTTTGACCACATGTCAGCCCATTTCACTAACAACAAATAATGACCTGTCAGGTGCTGTGAAGCCTGCAACGGAGATCAAACTCAGGTTTTATGTAACTGCACAGTATGCCTGCGCTCACTTCCTTGCTGTGTCTGAAAACAGATGCAGTTTGAGTTTTGTTTGGTTTAGAAACAGTTCAATTTAGTGTTGCAGAAGAAAAAAAAAAGTTGTGAGCTAATCATAGCAGGTGGATAAACTCTGAGATGAATATCAGTTTATCTTTCTTGAAGGATTCGGTAACTTTAAATAATCAAGAAACAAAAGAGGATGCAAAGGCCAGAGGTTTTTTTGATTTTCTTCTCAAGGCTTTTATTCATTTAGTCCAATTAAGTTCATGATAAATATATTCATGTGGCTTCGTGTGCAACCAGATATCCCTGTTTTATAGTGTATGTATGTACCAGTTGTTAGAAATATCACCGGTTTGTTTTTAATTCTGTGTAACAAATTCATGAATAAAATTCATTTATTCATCTTTTCATCAGTTCAATGTCCACTTTTAGTATTGCTTTGCTTTCCATTAACTCCTGAGGTAAATATGTGACTCTTTAGCTGCTAAATGCTTCACTATGTTTACAAGCTAATTGATAACTTTGACTGTTTGCTCTTTAGTGCTGTGCAGGTGGTGCACAGTGGGTCGGGCTGCTAAAAGCAGCTGGCTGCTGCTGCTAACCACAGCAGTAAAGATGCTGCCAGAAAACCAAAGCAATGAGCTGAAGGATGCTATATAATAAAGATCTGACTACACAGTAGTGTTGGATAATAATGATAATAATAATCATTCCCACAGGAACTCCCTGTCCATTGCCTACTTTGCCCTTTCCCTGAACACCGCAAACCTTCACGGCAACCCGTACTTCAACTGTTTCCTGTCGGCTGTGGTAGAGATGCCAGCCTACACATTGTCATGGGTTATGTTTCGCTGGTGGTCCAGACGACTGTGTCTTTTCTCATCGCTCTTCATGGGAGGACTGTTTCTATTATTTATACAGCTCATACCAGCAAGTATGACACTTGAAATGAACAACTTTTTAACACTTGATTAATATAGCCTTGAACACTGTTAGTTGATGTAAGATGATGTCTCATTTATTATTTTCAAATGCAAGGCTTTGTTTAGTAGCACATGCAGATATACCATTTAACTTGAGACATTCTTATTTCAATTCAACAAGCAGATTTTGACTGGACGTTCAGATCATTTGTCTAATAACTCACATGTAACCTCTAACAATTTAATGCTTTATTCCCTCTAGACCTGGTTTATCTAGCCATAACACTCGAGATGATGGGAAAGTTTGCAGTGACGGCAGCATTTTCTATCGTGTACGCATACACGGCTGAACTCTACCCAACCATACTGAGGAATACTGCTGTGGGAACCTGCTCTATGGCCTCCAGAATAGGCAGCATCATTGCCCCGTACTTCATTTACTTAAGTAAGGATGTTCTGGTCTTTGTTTAAGATCAGTTTCACTTTGCATGTACCAGCATGTCTTTGTCTTTGCATCTTCCTGTTTGTTTAAGAGCAGTCAAAAAAAATTCCAGGCTTAAACTTCAATGGGCCTGAACAAACCACAGGTTTATACAGGTTCATAAGTTGCAGAGAATCTGTGGCTTTTTGTAGTATTTAGAATGTTCCCAACAATAAGTGGTCCACACCTTTTGTCCAAGTTGTCACATCTCCTTGATTACCCCTCATATTAGTGATAACTGCTCTGATGACATGTCGTCGTCATTTTGATTTCTGACTTGGAACACTTGGGAAATAATTTTTTACTGCTCCTCTTTTTGTTCTGCACAAATATGCAGTTTAATAGGTAACCTGTGGTGATTTTAGGGGAGCTGATTAGGCTAATGACCGAATTTAATGAAAGGCACACCTCCTCGTGAAGTACCACATGCCATCAATTATAAAGCACAAATTGCATCAATTGAATGTTAATGGCAGTGGCAACTACAAAGATATATATATATATATGCCTGGAGCATATCCAAGCCTGCATTGCATGAGACCAGAGGAGGACTACGCACTTGAATAAACACAGTTAAACTAGAATTTCCAGGTCTTCTTCTTGTGTTTGCACTGTGGAAAGAAATCCAAATACAGAGAACATGACAATCAGTTCAGTTGGGCAGGTAATATATATATATATTTATATATTACTTTTAATGAACAAAGAAAGAAAGACAATTTGGAGTTTTCTGTCTCATTTTCCATTTCTGAATTTCCCCTTTTCAGTTATGATCACCTCCAACTTCAGTGTGACACTAAAGTAAATATAAAGAACAACAGGATGACTCTGTGTTGTTATTTTCTAATGTGAGAAATGTAGATTTTTTTTTTAAATTCCCCTACCTACTTTGCCCAATCTTCCGAGTTCTTTAGATGGAAACTCAAACAGGAATGCACAAGACACTTTTAGTTTCTAGTGTGTTTCCTTTGGTTCGGGTCAAAAAGGTGTATTTGTCCAGTATGTCACTACTTAAATTTTCCAATGCAACAAAGTGAGTGAAATTATTTATTGCACTGTGAAGAAAAGCTGATTTTCTCCCTTCCAACTTGCACTAATAGCATTAGAAACGAGAGAAGACAAGAAGCCGGTGCCTCTACACAGACAAAACAAGGGCAACACTCGCTAGAACAAAAACATAAAAGCAGGCTTGATTAGCACTCAGATGGGATAGACCAGTCCACTGAAAATCACAAAGCTTTCAGTTAAAATTTAGAAGTTTCTTTTAAGATTTCATGGATTGGATTTAAACTGCTGATGCAGCCACTTCACACTTCTTTTAAGTCTCTCCAACTTTTGTCTTTAACTGCACCATTGTAGCCATGGCTGTTTTTCACCATCTCTTTCTTTGATGTGTTGCCACAGGAAGCTATTCCATTTCACTGCCTTACATCCTCATGGGATGCCTTACAGTTCTGTCTGCGTTGCTAAGTCTCCTGCTGCCTGAGAGCTATGGAATGCCTCTGCCTGAGACCATCACTCACATGCAACACTTCCCTGGGTAAGACTACACCTCCCTGTCAGGACGTCCTAGAGACAAACGTATTTGGATTGGTCATTAGTGTATTTTTTTGTACATTTTTGTAGATCCAAGATTTTTTTGTACACATTATAAATTTAATCTTGAATTATAGTCTTCATTTTTTAAATGTAACACTTCATTTGGATAGACCACCTGCAGAGTCTATAAAGTAGTATGGTTAATTTATCTAACTTCACTGTTTGCCCACACAGTCACAAAAACATTTGCCCTTTGACCATCTTAGAGCCCAGCAGCTATGGTTTCACATAAAAATTATGTGTAACCAGATAAAGGCAATCATCCATCATCCCGCTTTAAAAGGGAATAGTTTGACATTTTAGGAAATGCTTCCTTGCTTTCTTGTTGAGTCTTTGATGAGAAGATCAACACTCTTTGATTTCAGTGGTAGCAATCTTCTCATCAGACTTCCCTCCAGAAAGCCAATACACTTATTTTCCAAAATCTCCAACTATTCTTTTAAACCTTAATGAAATTACAGTGTACAGACACTGCATGGCACAAGTGTGAATATTTAACTTAAGATATAAAGTATGTTCCAGTGCTTACACAACATTTTGTCAAACAACAAACTAATCATTGATTAACATTTAGTGACATTTGAGTTCTGGTTTATTCATAAAATAAGTGTACAGCTGAAAACAGCCTGGGCAACACTGTAAACACTGTCTCTGTAAATCATTACTGTAGCTGTGTCACTGTGTGTTTTTACTCTAGATGTTGTAGGAAGAAACCTTATGCACTCGCACACACTGAGGAAAAGGAAATCACCGCTGAAACGTCTGATGAAAAGTCTCCGGCCGTCTCCTGAAAAAGGATAACTGGACGAACATCATGTCAGTCCATGTTGTCAGTTTTGCTTTGAGGCATGGAACTTCAACGGGATTAACACGACAGTTGTTCAAATAATATAACAGTGCCTTCAAATATTATCACAAAACTGCAGTAATGTCAAAGTGTCATAACAGAATTAGTTAAGTTCTGTGAAACTAGTTAAGTATACATAAAACAATTTGTTGTGTTCAATGTTTTGTTACCGATTTAATATAGTCACGTTTTGGGTTTTACGGCATATTTAGCTTTACACTGATATTTTGTGTACATCTTTCACGTTCAAGCACAATGTAATTTACACTAAAATTATGGTATGTTCAACTACATGTTTCCTCTGTGCAAGTAAAGCAATGTCACTTCCTGAAAAGCTCATGTAATGTCATTAAATGTACTTGTATTGATCGCCATTTACGGGAAATTTGAAAAGTAAGAAAAGTAATAGTAGGGATGAGACTAACAACATTTATTAACTCATTCATTAAGTCATGCTTCAGACAATCAGAGTTGACTTTTGGAAAGCACCACAGGTTTTGAATGTTCTTTTTGAGTGATGAATGACACTTGCTGTTAGGACTCATGCTACTTACTAAACAAACCAAGCACATTAGACAGAGCTTAACATGCAAGATAAAAGTATGAGCAGAATTAACAAGAAAAAAGAGAGAAAGAAAAATGAAAAAAGGAATGAAATAGAAGAAAGGTACAATGATTAAGAACAGTTTAGGTGAGTATAACAGTACTGCAAATTGTTATCCAGAAGACTACTCATCACCAGAACAAGTAATCACATTATCTACTGTGTTGCTGGTTAACATTCACCCCCATATGCTTCACTTGGAAGTTTGGGCCCAAATAGTAGGAGTTGCTAGTGCCTGCCAATTGTGTTTGTTGAATGCACAACCAAGCAGGAAGTTCTCCCCCTGTACCACCCAGTCCCCCTACTCTGTTTTTTTTTTTTTTTTTTTTTCAAATACACAGTATAAATGAGCAACTGTTAATGTTTGGTGACTGAAATTGTTATGACTGCGGTCATATGTTTTGTGTGGTTTGCTGTGTGTCTGCTTGTGTGCCTTGTCCATCTCGTATGCAAATAGGATGTGCCATCTCCGGAAGGCGATTGGTTGAGGGATTCTCCGGCCCTAGCCCGTGATTGGCTGCAGCTGAATACCACCTGCTATATAAGGAGCCAAGATGGCGGCCGTCAAGGAGGCAACCGGCATGTTTCCGCATCATCCTCTTCTCCCAACCAGCCACACGTACCTATTTGTTAGATTTGAGAAGTATTTTCCTTGTGATAAAAGTAGGGGTGGACTGCCATTTGATTTGACCGTGTTTTCTCCTGTTTTTTCGTTAGTTAGGAAGGTAAGTCTATTGTGATTTTGTTTTTTTTGAGGCAAGTGATTTATTTTCCAGAAAGAATTGTTTTGGTTGTTGTTTTGGCCTTGGTCCACCCTGAAGCTTTTAGTTGTTTGATCTTTTGGAGCTTTTGTAAATAAATCCTTTTCTTTTCATTGATCTAACTTGTTGTACGTGGCTACTTGGGACTCGGGGAAGATGACACCTTTTCTTGTTACGCTCTAGGCACCTCTAGACTGGGGCGTAACAGAAATGCTCAGACAGGATACTCACGACACCAGACTCATAATGGCAGCTGTCCGCAGGATGTATCAAACCTCAGTATCTCCACGTTTCTTCATTCATGAAGAACTTGCTCCTGTATCATAAAGAGAAACAGAAAGGTTCAGGTGGGATCAGAAAAAAAGGTGAATGCCATTTATAATATTTCTCTAATGCAAGAGCCTAGTTATTATTTCTGTCTCCTGATGAGAGCAAAATCATTCAATCAAAAACATCTATAGCACACAGCAAGGTAAAACTACCATGAAAACGTTTTCTTGTTATGAGCACAACCTACCACCAGAGGGGGAACTATTTCAGGGCCGGCAAGAAGATACGAAACTATAGAGATTTCCAGTCCAGTTAAATAGGAAGCAAAGAGATGCAGCACAAAGACTAAACATACACCCATAGATAAGAACAGGACCTGCACTTTGCCACTCCAGAGCTCAGTGCCTGCACAAAAACAGAGAAATGCATAACATACGTGCAGATAATAATAATTAAAAAAAAAAAAAAAGACATTAGTGACAAAACTAAATTAAAGACATATTCAGGAACAATAACATATTATAAAAATGACAGATATCAAAAATATTCTACACTACTTGACTAAACTAAAAAAAACAATTGCAGCAAGTGTTGTTTGGTACCTGAGAGCTGTCCTGAGAAGAAGGATGAACAGCCACTTCCACTGAGTATCCATGCATGAAAAAATCATCAAATGCATGAATCAGGGGAAATGCATGTACACTTAAAATAATAACAAAAGATTAAATAAAGTCGATAATTCACTTCACTTTTCGCCCAGTTGGTCTTACATTCCGAGATAAACTATGGATCTTTTGACACTGTTTACAAGCTGTTTGAATTTATTTGTTTGGTAGAAAGAACTACAAACAGCGTAATGATGAGAAAATGTTAGTACACTGAATATGGAGGAATATGTCTCTCCATCACTGAAAAAAAAACAAAGCGATTGAAAGGTACAGATCCTTCAAACAGCACAAATTATACAAGTTAGTATTAAAGCAAATTATAGAGTTTATTTGTTTACACAGAAAACTATTAACTATCTATTGCTATTTTTCCCTTTAGTATGATAATTCGTTCAGCTTCCCTAAATGAATTCACTCAAGTTTTAAGTAACAGAATAATATCAGTGGAATACCAATCTCAACGAAGAGATCTCAATCAAGTTATGAAGCAACTGAAGTGTTCCACCTGCTCTCTTGACTCTATTCCACTAAATGTTGGCATATTACAGACACATTCTCACTGACTGGGATTTTCCACATTAATGAATAAAAAGGAACTAGATTAATTTGTGATCAATTACCCATCAAACATTTCCTTCCAGAGAAAAGTACCAGAAAAGTTACAGGCAAAACAATTGGTCTATTATTTATATCTATTCACAGTGTGCATTGTGGTCCAGCCAAGATTAAAGAGTACTCAAATTATCTTTATTATTAGTTTCTTTCAATGAAACTTACTTACAACATTTGTTCTGCCATTCTTTGAACTCACAACAGTGAACTGGGAATGGATCCAAGATTATAGCTCCAGTATTACAGCCATAATTGGCATGAATGCAAAATAAAAAAAAATGCAGTGCACAACCTAGCAGGTTTTTGTGTCATATTGAGTCTTCAAGGGGCAACATACAAAGGCTTCTTTGAACTTGTGTTAGATTTCCACAACAAAAACACTTTTTATTCCCCAGCAACCTTAAAACTTTAACTTACATACAGTACTTGAACATTTATTCCTGTAAACAAAATACATTTTGTAACATGTTTATTTTTATACGTCTATCACCTTAAACAGCTTTAAGAGAAGATTGTACTGTATGTTGTGTACATGCAAATGTAAAAATGAGACAAAAAGAAAGCAAAGCAAAAGAAGAAAAATGTTTAAAAAGCTAAAAAAAAAAGATGATGAACTTCACTCCATTTATAATTCCACCATTCCGATATGACAGTTTTGGAGAAGAGTGATGTTTTCAAGTGTATTAAAACATTATGTAACCTTCTTACAAAACAGATTTTTGAATAATTTTGATGCTACACTGACTGGGAATCGTTCCCATGCCTACATTTTTGGGGCTTTTTCAAGCTTTATTTGACAGAGACAGCTGAAAAGTGACAGGAGAAGAGTGACACGCAACAAAGGGCCACAGTTTAGATTTGAACCCAGTGCAAGCACTGAGTCTTACATTACCATCCAACAATTGAGCACCAGCGCCCTGGAACTGGATCATATTTTATATATTAAATATAAATTTTAGATGTAAATTTGTAAAAATTCAATACATTACATTTTCTGGTCTTTATCTCTGATGTCCTCTGGCCTCCCCCTCCTCAACTCCTAGTGTTGAACTAAAGGTAAACTTCAAAACTAAAATTCAAAAATTCAAATTCTCAATGTAAACAGTAGCAATGATATTTCAAACTTGACCTTCACCAGTAAAGCTCTAGATAGTCATAATGGACTATCCAGGAGGGACACTGGTATTGGGGTTTCTTTTCCAGTGTTGCAT
This sequence comes from Protonibea diacanthus, assembly GCA_028641955.1. Taxonomy (NCBI): domain Eukaryota; kingdom Metazoa; phylum Chordata; class Actinopteri; family Sciaenidae; genus Protonibea; species Protonibea diacanthus. The sequence continues at coordinate 17,626,510 of CM053990.1, forward strand.
GGACATTTTATTCTGTTACGAGGAGAAAAAAAAAAAAACATTAGTTGTAGTGTTCTGCATAGAATACAGGCAACTAAGAAGAGATATGAATATTTCTTCTGCTATCAACTTCATTATCATCATCACAAGAAGCTGCATTCACTACAATGGTTGTTGTCACATTTAGTGAAAGACAACAGGACTACTACACAAAGAAAGAACCAGGTTTGTGATTTAGGTCCTTCACATATAGTAAATATATATTACAGTAAGTGTTAAAATAATCCTTCAACTTGCAAAAACTAACTTTTTTGCCACTTGACAAGAGAAACCGTGAGTGTGTCAATTAATATATTATTTTAATATATTAATAAATTTGGGGTCGTGTTTCTGGCCATCTGCAGCCTACCTTTCTCTTTTATGCATCTGTTGCAAAGTTTCAGGTAGAGGTCGTCCAAAACTCTCTGGGAGGAAGTAAGCGGCAAAGGCCGACGCAACAGCCACAGTCCCCAATGTAATATAAGGTAGGTACTTATAATACACACCTAAGAAAGGAAAACGGTAAGTTTAGATGGGAGAAAGATCTGAGTATGTGTATAGCTTACGCACCAAGTGAAATCAGATTTAACGGCCCAGACTTTACTCAGTTTACTCACTCATCTTTAACAAAATTGGCGTAACGCAGCTTCCCAATCTGGAAACTGTGGACATAATCCCTGTTGCTGTGTTCCTGAGTACTGTTGGGTAAAGCTCTGCAGAGTAGGCAAACATCAGGGAGGAACCAGTGGTAATAGCATATTTACCCAACATCTCCAGTGCAATACACAGGTTTGATAGATCTAAAGGATGAGAAAGATCATTTTTAAAAAAAGAATAAAACATAATACAAACACATACAAGTTTTGATCAAGTATCATGTAGTCAAAATGTGAGAGTATTTTCTTCCTGCTTACTTTGAGGAATGGCCTGAATGAGGTACAGTGGCACTGCTCCAAGGAGCAATGTACCTATGACGGAAACTCTTCGTGGAAGATATCGCAGGGCCAGCCAGCTGGAAATGTATGCTGGTATCTCCACAGCTGCTGAGATGAAACAACTGATGTAGGGGTCAGCATGAAGCCTGGCAGTGTTAAAGGACAGACTATAGTATCCAACAGTCATAGTAAACCTGGGCAAAACAAAGATGCAGACATACAGCAGAGATATTAATAGAAACAACATTCAGTGACACTTAATGTCTTTCATCCAACCGGAAAAGACATGATATAAATATTATTGTGACTTATGAATCTCATTGTAGCTTTAAGGTGAGACTCACGACACCAAGCAGAGAATAAAGGTTGTGGTCCTGATGTCACTCTTCCTCAGCAGATCTAAGACATTTACTCTTTTAGAGTCGGTCTTTCTCTCATTACCCTGCAAAATACAAAAATTACAGTTTCATTCTCTGTTTGTTAAGGTGTAAAAAGCAATGAAAACAACAATAAAGAGTGATTATATATAATATATATATATATACACAATATATAAATGTGTCTGTAATATTCTCATAGTAGATGATGTTCTTATTTATTGGTGTTGGCAAGTTTTTATTCAGCTTTGTTTACCCTTGAATGTCTTTTTACATCAACAGAACAGTTGTACCGTTACAATATGTTGGGAAATTGCAATAAATATCAATGCAATATGTTCTGTATCCCTTTGTGTTGTGTCTCTCTTTAGTCTGTTAAGATACCTGAAACTTTTGTGAGTCTTGAGGCATTGCCAGCCTAAATCTCATTTGTAAATGCTTTATAAGGCATAGATAGTGCGCGCTTAAGATGAGCTCACACAAAATAATTAACAAGTAGTAAGTGCTTTGTCTGTGACTAGATTGGTGCAGTGACATTAATAATCTCCATTGAGCACTTCAAAGTTCCCCCCAAGAACTAATTTTCCTTTTTAATAACATTTTTCACTGTTCTCTTGAAATGGGCAAGAAACACATTGTGAAGGAAATGTCTTAATTTTGACAAAAGAATTTCCTTAACAGATTTCTACCTGATGTTAACAATGCCATTTACTTCATGTTGGATTTCTTCTCTCACAGTATTCAAGATATTTCTCTGACACATTGCCCATTGTGTTTCTTTGAGGGGGGTTAAGTTCTCGTGTTTAGTCCTGCATAAATGATGTACCAAGCTAACTTACCTTATCAGCTTGAAAGATGACCATCGGAGCCTGAATCTTGTTCCACTTAGCAGCCTTCCTCACTATGGCCTCTGCCTCCTCCACTCTTCCCTGAGAGAGCAGCCACCGAGGAGACTCTGGGATGAGCCTGTCTCATTAAACAGCAGATAAACAGACAGAGAGGTTCAGTCTGGAGCAGAGGAGCTTCAAAGACAGAGAATAAGTTTTAATATCACTTCTACTAATATAGAAGTTTCATTTGTTAATAATGAATACAATGAAACTAAATTTATATATGTCTTAATATAAACATGAATGCAAATTACAAGGCATTTATTTGACATTTGTTTTTGCCAGCGGATTTTATAGGAAACTCTGCAACCTTTGATTTGTTGGCTTTGGCACCTTTGTGATGAGTAGGTGTTCAAAGTGAAAATTAAGCCCAGGAAAAAATTTAACACCAGGAAAGCATTTAACTTTTGGTTATTATGTTCTGATGTTATATTTAATTTGAGCAAATTGGATTTGATTTAGCTTGGACAATAATATGACACACATCTCCCCTCAGCTTAATTACTGTAGATATAAACACACACCACAACACACACTCAAAAAGATTTTGAGGCCAAAGTGCAGAAAAATTCTATTTGAATTACATAGTGCAGTGGTTAGCACTGGTTCGAACCTCAGCTGGGGCCTTTCTGTGTGGAGTTTGCATGTTCTCCCTGTGTCTTATTGGGTTCTCTCCAGGTACTCTGGATGTGAGTGTGAATGGTACTTTGTCTCTATGTGCCCAGCGATGAACTGGCGACTTATCCAAGGTGTTGGAGCGAGTGTAACAACCTACCACCAGAGGGGGAAGTAGACCAGGCAAGGCACAGACAAAACCAACAGGAGAGATTTCCAGTCCCTCAAAAAGTAGGCAGCGAGAGGCAGCATCATGTAGCCAATAGCAAAGGCTAAACATGTGCCCAGAGATGCATATATTACACGCACATTGCCAGTAAACACCTCAGTACCTGCACACAGAGATAAAAAAAAAAAAAGTACAAAGAGAGGGACGTGGTGAACAAGTGAAAGGTAAATAGACATGCAATTTTTTTAAACAAACTTAGTTAACCGCATCTACATTTTTTCAAAATCTGATGAATGTGTAAAACTACCATATAATTTAATATAATATTTATACAATGTTCATACCCAGCACTAAAGCAGATACAAAGTTGGACATCTGTCCCAAACCATTGATGAAGAGGAGGACGGTGAACATAATCCATGAAACAGAGAAGACTTGAGCAAAGGTAAAAGCCGTCTGAACTGCGATGGTTGCAAAAAGAACGGGTTTTCTTCCAAATCTATTGAGAGGCGTTGAATAAAACAAGGAAAATAAATCATAGTCTTAGTATACAGAATATTATAAATATCATAGGTTTTCATAGCTTCAACCTGAAAATATAACATTTGTGTGGGCATACAGGGCCTTTTAGCTATAGCAATTATAAGTTTGTTTTATAGAGGTTGATCATTTTTATGTAAAATAAAAGTAACTAGTAACTACAGATGTTCAACTGATGTACTGGTGTAAAACGTGTATTTGCCTCTGGAATGCTCTGGAGTAGAAATATAGTAAGTAGCACAAATGTACTGTACTTTAGTTCAGGTATTTGAGCAATACAGTAATACCACTGTGTATCATACAACATAGTACCAACAGAAATGCAACACAATTTGATGTTTCATTACTTTATGTAACCTCTTGTTGGATTACAGGTTTGAAAGCACTGCGTGTATACTGTATATTACCACCTGTCTGCAAGTTGTCCTGAGAAGAAAGATCCAAAAAGAACTCCCACGAAGAAAACTGTGGTGGTGAACGGCTCCTTCCACTGATCACTGCACACCAGGTCAAACTGGAAGATCCATGTTGGTGTTAGGATCATATCTTGATTTAAGACATTTATTATGTTCACTCAGCTGTTGCTCCGATATGATATATAAAACATCCCGTCTCAGGATCAATTACATGAAAATTACTGTAGAATAAGTCTGTAAGCTTGGCAAGCAATAAGAAAGTTATGGCAGAGCCTCTCAGATGTAAAGAGGCAGAGGTTCACCAATCTGCGACAAGCTACGTTTAAAAAATGTGGAACACTTTCAGAAAAATGTTCCTCAATGTAATATTGCAAAGACTTTGAAGATCCCACCATCTACAGTGTAAAATATCATTAAAATATTTCGAGAATCAGGAGGAGTCTCTGTGCGCAAAGGACAAGGTCAAAGGTCAAAACTGGATGCTCATGATCTTCGGGCCCTCAGATGGCACTGGATTAAAAACAGGCATGATTCTCGACTGGAAATCACTGCACGGGCTCAGGAACACTTCCAGAAATCACTGTCTATAAACACAGTTCGTCGTGCAATCCACAAATGCAAGTTAAAGCTGCATCATGTAAAGAAGAAGTCATATGTGAACACAATCCAGAAATTCCGCCATCTTCTCTGGGCCAAAGCTGATTTAAAATGATCTGAGGAAAAATGGGAAACTGTTCTGAGGTCAGATCAATTGAATTTTTTAATGTAAACCATGGGCACTGTGTCCTGCGGACTAAAGAGGAGAAGGAGCATACAGCTTGTTATCAGCGGACAGTTCAAAACTCTTCATCTCTGATGGTATGGGGTTGTATTAGTGCCTATGTCGTCGGCAGCTTACACATCTGGAAAGGTCCCATCAATGCTGAAAAGTACATAGAAGTTTTAGAGCAACACATGCTCCCATCCAGACAACGTCTCTTTCAGGGAAGGCCTTGCATATTTCAGCAAGACAATGCTAAACCACATACTGCGTCCTTCACAACGTCATGGCTTTGCAGGAAAAGAGTGTGAGTGCTGAACTGGCCTGCCTGCAGTCCAGACCCTCCACCAATAGAAAACATTTGGTGTATCATAAAACAAAAACTCCAGCAACAAAGGCCCAGGACTGTTGAGCAGCTGGAATCTTGCATCAGACAAGAATGAGACAACATTCTTCTCCCAAAACTCCAGCAAGCGATCTTCTCACTTCACAGATGTTTACAGACAGTTGTTAAAAGATGAGGGGATGCTACACAATGGGGAGCATTGCATTTTCATACATTTTTGAGATGTGCAGCTGCCATCAATTTCAAAATGAGCTCATATTTTCCATGAAATGATAAAATGTCCCAGTTTCAACACATGATATGTTGTTTATGTTCTATTGGGAATAAAATGTGGTTTTGCAATGATTTTCAAATTACTGGTTTCTGTTTTTATTTACATTTTACACAGTGTCCCAACTAATTTGGAATTAGGGTTGTGCGTTTAATGCAGATGGAGTATTTCAATCTTACAATAGTTAAAAAAAAATGAATATGGAGATTTACATATGTAATAGAACCAGAGAGACTGGTTTTAGAGAAAATTTACAAATTACCCCCCCCCCAGCTCAGACACAGGATAAATCCAAGTTCGATTGAAAGGTGCTCAAAGTGGAAGTGGGAGAAACTGTTTGTTAACTTATATTTTCATTTTTAATGTCTAGCTTGATGCTGAACCTCAGGTTTTGCTTCTCGATTTACCCAGTCCTTAAATATTAAAAAGGGTCACATCAAAGAAGGCTGCACAGGATTCTTAAATTTGCTAGCTGGAGAAATATATTGCTCAGATGGATTGATAATACACCATCTACAATTTGGGATTGGCATGAACTGATATTTGAGCTATAACCAATAGAATATCTAACATACAGATTGAAATGTAAAATGGATGTTTGTACATCCGTACAGATATTGAATTAAATGATACATAGCAGTAAGGACAATTAGCTAACTGACATTTTTGGGTTACAAGCTGTGATACTGATTTATTAATGTTCTCTTGAAATTAACATTATTCTTTATTTGATTTTTAATTATTTATTTCGCCTTTTTTTTTTTTTCTCCAGATGTTAACTGCGTCACTGTCAGATGTAATGGATCTGTGCATTTCTTTGTGTGTGTGGATGTGTATATAAACATACATAGATGCTATATCTTCCCATTTAGACTCCCACAATTTATTTATGTGAGTGTACAATCATCTCTATGTCGAGTATATCGAAGAAAAAAAAGGCCTTTCTGTTCCTGTTTGATTATAGTTGAACAATGAGGCTGGAATCCTTACATATTTCTTATTCACAAATGTCCTCACCTCTTTTCTTAATTGTATGTGGGATGTGGAAGGCTTTGCTTACATACCAAGTATGGATTACACAGGAAGTCTTCTTTATTGTTGATACATACTGTACACCTCTACTAATATTTTTCCATTCATTGTCCTTCCCTGACCTGTGTAATGATGCATCAGAGAACATACCATTATAGATAAAACATTTTGTTACTTAACTTTGTTGATATGCAGAACTTGTTTTGTGCGCCGCGGGTTACTCTCAAGTCAACAACAAAGGCATAAAAGACATCAAAGCCACGTATTCAACACAAACACATGCAAATACAAATCATGTGAGAAGCAAATAGGGAGAGAGAAGTGCATTAATGACTAGGTTGGAGTACAGTAGCAGGTCGGATTAAAAAGAAGTGTTGCAGCAATTTAAAAGATTTATGTTAATTATGGTTAATCATCAGGTTAATGAACACTGGTGTATTGTACAGGCATTACATGATACTGATAGGTCAATAATAAGAAAGCTCACTGTAATGTGATCCCAGTGTTTTTTCTGGTTCACTACTATGATTTGGGTCATTTTTTGGGATCCCAGACAGATTAGAATGCTGCCGGAGGATATCTTACCTTAAATAGACACACTAGAGAGAAAAAAAAAGAGACAGTAAAGAAAGGATCGTATATAGTGCACATACTGTACAGAGGCAGTAAGAGAAAGACAAACAGAAGAGAAACAAACAGACTATAGGCAGTTTCTGAATACAAACTGAGGAGAAAGAAACACAATATGACAGCAGGCTCATTCACAGTTTTCGACACACACACACACACACACGCGCACACACACACACACACACACACACTACCTCTGTTACAATGGTGGATTGGTAGACGTCTTTGCTGTAGCTCCACCCATCCAGACAGCCCTCCTGCTCCAGGTCTGTGAGGTTGACATCTCTGCTAGGAACAAGACCCTGTGCAGAGAGATTTCTGACCACATCCAGTCTGTATCTGCTGCATCTGCTCAGCTCCTGTTTCCCATTCACCACCTGACATACAAAATACAGACAAACTGAAACTTTATTGGTAACATTTCCGTGCAGGGAAAAGATAGACAGATATACTGTACTGCAACACTAGATTAACTTAGCAGTACTACTTTATTGGCTGCTGTAGCAGTTGATTCTATACAGCAGAGAGTTCAACAAGCTTCATATCATATTTTTGCATTGATATCTATCTCAGCAGACAAAATATTGAACATTCTATCCACTTTCTCTATTACAATTTAATCGCAATATTATTTGGAAACCTCTTATATGATCACATTAAGAATTACATGCAAATATCACTTACAATACAGTAGTTAGTTCGTTCATGAGTTGGCTCTACATTTGTCTCTATACATTTAATTTTAATTAACTCGAAGTCTCAAATGTTTTGCTCTCTTGCGCAGACAATAATAACTTTTATGCGTAAAAAAGCAGCATACTTTGGAAAAAAAAAAAAAAAAAAAAAACTTGTAATCTCACCTTTATTGGTATAATAGTTTTGTGCCAGTCTTCAGTCAGGTTGACATCAGGAACTACGCAGTGGTGACTCGGCGTGTCAGTGAGGAAAACAAGGGTGAAGGCACCAAATCCATTGGGCACGATGCTAGCACAGAGCAGGAAGAAGACTACCTGTTGGAAACGTCCCCACTGACCCAAAAAAGCGATGGAGTCGATATAATCCGCCATAGTTAAAAAAAATGGCTTTCTGGGCTTACTTCTGTACAATGCTTCCGTGCCCAAACACAAACTGAACGCTATAGAATAGAGACATTCCCTTAAAGCGCCACTGCGACGTGGCTCCAAGCGCACTTGGCACGCAGGCAGGTAGTGAAACAGGTAATCCTGACTATATTTCCATAGTCAAAAAGAAACAAAACCGACGTGAAAAGGCCATTTGATGCACTGTGAACAGGCAAGCGACTTACATCACTGCTCTTTGATGGAGTTTACGTTTCCGTTGTGGTCGTCATTGTTAAACAGAACATGGAGTTCCTCGCTGATGCTGCCTCTCACTTCACAGAGAGAGGCAAACAAACAACAAAAAACGTATTCCTACCTTTATATGTTCTGCCCAACTTCAAAAAAACAAACACTACATTATCTTTTTGTAACTTATATACCTGCTTGAAGACGTTTTTCGTATGTTGGGAGTGGACACGTGGAAATGTATACAGTTAGTTAGAGCTGCAGGGCATTTGGCTGTTCCACACGGATACGGAATGCGTCTTACTACGCCCACTCAGCTAAGGTGTGGTTACAATGTATCGTGCATGTATTGTACAGTATATTATAACAACAACTTGATCTTCAACTGTAACGTTGACATGTCTAACATGTCTTTCAGGCATGTTGGATCACATTACAGATTACCCAGAGGTAGAAAAGCTTAGATCTAAACAGTCAATTTCAAAGCTTGAATTGAAATATGTGTTCTTACTTTTTTATTACTGGGCAAAATGATCAGTTTGAGTACAGTAGTCATGATACACAATTGCTATATGTCCATTCAGTGTATTATTTAATCACAGTTGACTTTCCAAAAGCACCGCAGGTTCTGGTGTTTCTGTGCGAGTGTTGCAGGGACACTTCACCCTGTTAAAGAGAAAAAAAGACAAACATTTGTTCTCCAGACTGTGGGGTAACTAGTTTTGATTTTTTTTTAAACGTTTCCTCACTATCACTTCACAGCTTAAACGTTTAAATGATGTGATAGTTTTACCAACAGGTGTAACCAATTCATTGTTGATTTAATCATAAAAATATTTTTAAATGCACCAAAACTCGTTCTTCACAGCAGTAGCAGCTCACCTTCCTCTCTTATGCATCTGTTGAACGGTTTCAGGTAGAGGTTGTTCAAAGCTCTCTGGTAGGAAAAGAGTGGCAAAGGCAGAAACGACAGCCAGAGTCCCCAGTATAATGTAAGGCAGATACTTATTGTATACACCTATAGGAGGGCATGGGTAAATTAGGATAAGAGCGAAGCCTGGGTCCTCTCTGGCATGCCTGTTTTGTATCAGTGCAGACATCAGTTTAGAGTTTAAAACCAGTTTACTCACTCAGCTGTAACAAAAAAGGTGCGATGCAGGTGCCCACTCTGGAAAATGTGGCGCATGTCCCTGTCGCTGTGCTCCTGAGCACTGTTGGGTAAAGCTCTGCTGTGTAGGCAAACATCAGTGAGGAACTGGTGGTAAAACTATATTTACCCAGCATCTCCAGTGCAACAGACACCTCTGGTAAAGCTGAAGGAAATGGAAAATAGTTTCTTAAACATGGGATTCGATAATTTAATTCCTGAAAGGTAAAAGGTTTTTGAAGGGAGGCTCCAAATATTCTTAATTATTATGGGGCATTACTAATAAACCAACTATGTTATAGAAAAAAAACACTATTACTGCTAATGGCCCACTAATGATGTCTATCAGTCTTACCATAAACAGTATGTAGTTGTGGGTAATTCTTACTGCTTACTTTGTGGCACCAGCTGAATGAAGAACAGGGACACGCCTCCCAGAAGCATTGCAGAACTGACAGAAAGCCGGCGTGGGAAGTATTGCAGGGCCAGCCAGCTAGAAATGTACCCCGGCACCTCTACAGCTGCTGAAATAAAACAGCTTATATAGGGGTCAGCGCTGAGTTGCAGTGAGTTCAAAGACAGGCCAAAATAGACAGTAACTTGACTGAACCTAGGCAAGACACAGATACAGAGAGCAGACATACTGAGGATGGGAAGTCAGACACAGTAGATCGGCGTAGATAGATCAGTAGATTAATTGATTTGTAGTCTGTAAAATGAAAAATGTGTAAAATGTCAATCATGAATGTTATGTTCTGGGACATTCAAGATTTCCAACAATGGCATGGATCTTTTATCAAGGCAACCCTTTATTGCCATAAAGCAGTGCCCATATACAAACAATACACGTGTGGTGTGGTATGGCATGGCGGTCAAAAACTTTCTTCCTCCGGCAACATACCTGTTCCTTGCCGGACCTGCCCCACTTATGTATAAAGACTGCCACGTACTGACATGAAAGCACCCCTAGTGGCACCTGCTGGCCATACATTTCTGCGTTAAAATGGCTGCTACACACAGATTAGTGTTAGTAAAAAAAATAATCCACATATAAAAATAGAAGATGCCATTTTTTAAAAGTTAGAAATTAGAACATGAAGTGAACATGAAATGTCCATATAGGAGAAACGTGCATAGAGACAGAAAATCCATGTAAATCCCTGCAGCCAGGTTCTAAACTCTGGTGGAAAAACTTTGTACATGAGTGAGGGCTGTTTTAGCAGCAGATTAATGCGCATGGTTTTGGAATGAGATGCTCAACAGTCACATGTGGGGATATATACATATATATATGTTTATGGAGTGTCCACATGTTTTTGGCCGTACAGCATAGTGTGTGTAATAAATTCTCAGACTCACCACACCAAGCAGAGAATGAGTGTTGTGGCTCTGATGTTGTGGGTTTTTATCAGATCAAAGACAGTGTGGTGTTCCTCTTTTTTAGACCAGGTGCTTTTCCCATCAGTCTGCAAGAGACAAAACCTTTCTCTCAATGTTTTTTCTGATGCTAGTGTGGATTTAACAATTCAATTTCAGCATGGTTTCACATAATTAATACATTACACAAAGTCGCTGTAGGATATGCATTCAGTCAGGTGCTCCTTTGAACATTAAAATGGGTTTCGCTTGGTGTAAATGATTTCCTCCAGTTCCGAATGTTGTAATGGTCATTATACCAGTGAACAAAACTTGTTTTAATGCACATTTAAAAAAAGGCTTGACAGACCTATTCCCCAAAATGTTTTCAATTTTGTTTTTTGTTTAGTCCAACTTACACTGTAGTCTTGAAAGATGATCTGTGGGGCCTCAACTTTGTTCTTCCTAGCAGCATTCCTCACTATGGCCTCAGCCTCCTCTACTCGTCCCTGAGACAGCAACCAGCGTGGAGACTCTGTGATGAACCTGCCACAGTTTTCAACACAGAGACAGACAGGTTTGGGGGCAAATTTCACAAAGGTGTGGTGTTAAACAGTGTTATAGTCAAGACCACCTAACCTAAGATCAAATCAAGACCAAGGCAGGGTGATACTGGGTCGAGACCAGGATCAGACAGCAGTGTTGGAGTACTCCAGATTTGTCTTGGTCTTGAGACCAGTCTCAAAAACACTTTTTGAAGGTCTCGATCTCTTCTTGGTATTGACTACTCAGCCATATTGCTGTCTCAAACAAAGAGCACCTGGATTATATTTCAAGACTGATCAAGATAACAACTGCAGTGGTCTGGGACTAAATTGCCAGTGTGTTGTCTGATTTATTTGTTGTCATTATTGTAATAGGATGTAAAACTTCCTGCTTCAAATGCAACCAATAATTAGAATGTTTTGTTACTGTTAACAGCTGAGTTAATCTCTAAAACAGTGTAGCAAAAAAAAAAAGACACAGCAGTATTTAAATCATGTATTGCAACACTTAGTGAAACAGGTGGAACAACTTAAGAATTTTATCTGGACTTTGAAAGGAAGCACAAATAATGGCAAGCTAAGTGTAAGTGAGTAAGTTTATCCGCATCCACTGTTGAGAATGTGGATCAAGGAGGCCAGCTTTAAGAGCAAGTCTGGACTTGAGTACAGCAACACTTGTGTTAGGCCATCTTATTTTATTTTTGTTTCTGGATTAGTTTCACACACAAACACTACACAGCTGCTAATGACAGGGAAGAGTAAGTCTTGACTCATAATTTGTGGTTTCCTAACAATGTTGTGTGGTACTCGATGTACTCAATGTACTCAGTGACAGAGGGGTTTTTAAAGATCGCAGATTACTGTGATTACTTTAAAAGCTCCTTCATTAAAGGGTTGGTGTGGGTATTTTGAAATGGGGTCATATGAGGTACTCATGCATAATCAGTGTAGAGTAGACAGTATGCACCATGCATTCCTAGTTGTGAGAAGCAGACAGAGATCCCAGCACAGAAACAGATCTACGCACTGCAAACCACACAAAGGGGCTCAACCCAAGAGGATCAATATCTATTAAAGTGTACGCTATGTTAAGAATATACTCACCACTTTATCTTGCTAAATCTTACTCTGTCTTTGTGTCTTAGATTCTAATTTCTGCTTTTTTGTACATTTCTATGAGCATTGTTGGAGAGCATTTTTCATGCTCACTGAACAATGATATTAAAAACCAGTTTATTATGAGTCATGTGAATCTTAATGTAATGTGGTGTGATGTGATGAGTACAACCCACCACCAGAGGGGGATGTAGAGCAAACCAGGCAGAGCGACAGCCAGCAGGAGAGATTTCCAGTCCCTCAAAAAGTAAGCCAAGAGTGGGAGCACCATGTAGCCAATGGCAAAACACAGACACACACCCAGTGATGAGAACAAGACCCGCACATTGCCAGTCAAGGTCTCCGTTCCTGCAGAGAGAGAAGTACAAATCTACGTCTAATGGAGAGAATACATTGTACCAATAGTTACAGCAGGACGGGTTTATATGTACCCAGCACGAAAGCAGACAAGTAGTTGCCTATCTGTCCCAAACCACTGAAGAAGAGGAGGATGGAGAACACCGCCCATGAAGGAGAGAAGACTTGAGCAAAGGTAAAGATTGTCTGAGCTGCCATGGTTGTGAAAAATACAGGCTTCCTCCCATATCTATATTGAGGAGACCAACAATAAAATAGGACCAAGGAAAAAAACAAAACAAAACACAGGACTGTTCAGGACTGTTCAGGAGTTGCTGACATGATTTTTATAGAACATATTTCTACCTGTCTGTGTTTATATCACATTTATGATGTTTCTCATAATTAACACAAATTAAAAAACAATAAAATAAAAAATCTCAAGACCAAACGGTAGGCTGAGGGGTGTGTGGGGATCAAAATGCTTCATGAGCACAGAGAGAACAGTGAAAGGCATATTTCTTATTAAGGTAAAAAAAACATGTTATGTACATTTTCACCTTTGCATATAGTTATAGTTTTCCATCTATGGTTATTATTATTTTTATTCTTTTACTTCATGTAATACTTCGGGTAATGTATGGAGAACTCAATATTTAGGCTTAAAGGTCACTTTTCAAACCACTTGTGTTCTCAGGACCTGTCTGAGAGCTGTCCTGAGAAGAAAGATCCAACAAGAACTCCTAGGAAGTAAAGTGTAGAGCTGAACGGCTGCTTCCACTGCTCACTGCATACCAGGTCAAACTGGAATAATCATGCATTAAAGTAGACATTTAGGAAAAATAAAGCCACAAAACATTTACAATTCTCAAAAATATGCAAAGAACACCAGAACAAATCAAATATGTGTTTATGTTACGATCCTTAAAGACAACTATTGCAGGCGTGTGCACGCATATACTCACCTCAGAGACTATAGTAGATTGGTAGATGTCTCTGCTGTAGCTCCACCCATCCAGACAGCCCTCCTGCTCCAGGTCTGTGAGGTTGATGTCTCTGCCAGGAATGAGACCCTGGGCAGAGAGATTTCTGACGACATCCAGTCTGTATCTGCTGCATTTGCTCAGCTCCTGTTTCCCATTCACCACCTGACATACAAAATGACAAACTTTGTCGGTAACACCTTGTGTCACCAAATGTATTTAATCAAAAGAACATAAAAGCATCAATTGTAACATTAATTATAAGGTGACAAATAGCTTTAGACAACAACTCAATGTGTGCCATGGTTGTCACCTTAGATGTTACCTTTCAAAAAAGAAATATGCCACCTGGTGGTTAAAATGGAGTCCAATTCAAAATAGTGCAAGAATTTTCTCCTTCCTCCCCTTTCGCCTTAGACAAAATCTCATATGGGTTGCCAGACTTAAGACACTTAACTAAACTTCACAAGCGCTACATGTTTATCTCATACCAGCTTCTATGTCTGAGTCTGGTTGGCAGTCTATGCTGCAAAATGGTGACACCAAGTTTCATTTGGAGAACTTTTCTTTGAGGAAAAAGAGGGGGAGAAAGAGAGAGAGAGACAGAGGGAGGGTGGGAAAGAGAGAGTGATAACCATTAGCTTGAGAAAGAGAGAGAGACTAGTCAGAGGATAGTCAGAAAGCCAGTAATCAGAGAAATAAAACGTTACTTTTGTTTTGTTATGTTTTGTTTCGTTATGTTTCGTTCAGCACAACACAACACAAATTTGTGATTTACCTTTATTGGGATAATAACATTGAGCCAATCTTGAGTCAGGTTGAGCTGAGGAACCAGGCAGTGGTGGCTGGGAATGGCAGCCACAAAGATGATGGATAATATTCCGGATCCATTAGGAATGGTGCTGGCACAGAGAAGAAAGAAGACAATCTGCTGGAAACGTCCCCAGTGACCCAGGAAAGCTGTAGTTTGATCGTAATTGTTCATAATCCCACAATTTTCTTCTCTTAATATGTACGTGTTCCACGAGGACGACCTGCAAATCAGCAAATCAAAGTCTTATCTACTGTCTGTAAATGTACAACTATGCCCTATGTCCTGTGCAGGTAATCTCAGTCGATTTATTATAGGTTTGAACACAATCATCACTCAGCTGAGAAAATGTATGAAAGTATTTCTTTGCCATCGGAGTTTGAATATGAATTTCGAATACTGACTTTTTTCAGCATCAAAATCAGACTTTGAATTTTTTTAAAAAAATCAAATTTTTAGCACTGAGTGTTTTTTTGCCTCAGATTTTTTTTTCAATGTTAAAATAAGTTCAGTGTAAGAAAAATCAATGTCTCAAAATATTCAGTTTTTAAATTTTGGCATTTCAAGAAATTCAGTCTCAAAAAATTCTGTGTAAAAAGAACCAGACTCAACATCTGGGTGACCAGGGAGAAGCAATCCATTCCTGTCTCAATTCATCCAACATCCAGCAAATCAAGTTATGCTCCATTGGTCATGTGACACATGATCATGCGGCCCGCAGGTTCTTTTTTATAATATATTATTTATGGTCTGCTAGGATTGTCAGATACTGTATGGCTGGACGATTTGGCTTTTTTTTGGTTGACATAATGAAGCATTTGAGTGTGCTACACGTTTACCTCTAAGGACATAACTGCTGGTGTTATATATCTGTAGATTTGACACAAAATATTACTTTCTGAATGATCTTGTGAAAGAGAAGAGCAAGAGTGATATGTTTTAAAGATTTTTTGTGTGGTCTTTTCAAGGTTTATTTTGATAGAGACAGCTGAAGAGTGACAGAAATGTGGGGAGAGAGAGAGATGGGATCTTTATGCATATGGAAGTGCTGTTTTGAGACCAGTTTGCCCCACCCTGACATATTTTCTGTTTTGTGACAGCCTAATTGGTAAACAGAGGGCATGTCAAACTCAAACCACACTGTGGACACAGTTATGTAATATATTTATAGATGAAGACAAAGAGGGATTGAAAGAAACAAAGAATACAGAAGGAGGAGTCTTGGCTATCCATTATACCACCAGTAACCGATGCTCTAGAGGTAATATATACACCACACAGTAGTGCCTCCCATTTTTTTCCTACCTTTTCTCTCTTCCTTCTTTCCCGTTTTTGTAATCGCATTCTGGCCTCCTTTCCATTTTTCTTTACCTGTACAAAAGTAATGTATGCTACACAAAGTATAATCTTGTCCTTATCGTTTCACTCTCACTCCTCTATGTTTTGTTTCTTTATTTTTTGCTATCAGTTGCAACATAAGTCCGCATTCATTTTCTATAGCAGACACAGTTTCATCAGAACCAAAGGTATGTTGACGAAACGGTATTTCTACAAACTTCTGTTCAGACGTACTTGAAGTAGTACTGATTATCAGTATTTTGTTTTGTATTTTATTTGTGCTTAGCTCACAGCTTTGTTTAAAGTAAATGTAATTCATTTTTTCTCATTGTTGCACTTGTATACAGTATATGACCCCCCCCTAGTGTGATATGTTACTGTACCCTTTCAGGAGTATTCGGTATGTATTATGTGACGGTATTAATTCTGCTTTTATTACCCATAATCAACGCCCTCCAGGATCTGACCATGGAAAGTCAGCCAAAAACGCAGCGAGTGAAAACGGTGGTATCTGCTCTCTGCAAAATCCCACTCCTCTTTCTGCTCCTCTACCTTTTCGTGTGCTCCCTGGACATTCTAAGTTCTGCCTTCCAACTAACTGGAGGTAAGCAGTCTCATCTCATCACCCTCCCTTATCAGCAGTTTCCTTAACCTTACAACTTTACAGTACTCACAGTTACTCAAATCGTATCTGAGATAAATTATGAAATATAATGACGCATGTATCATTGCAGACAAAGAATTATTTCATTTATTATTGTGGATGCTAAACTTTATTCCACTGTCTGTCTCTGTCTCTCCCTCCAGGCAGGGTAGCAGGAGATATCTTCCAGGAAAATACCATTCTGTCTAACCCAGTTGCAGGGCTGGTGGTGGGAATACTAGTGACAGTGTTAGTCCAGAGCTCCTCCACCTCTACCTCCATCATAGTCAGCCTTGTCTCTTCTGGTTGTGAGTTAATGTACTTAAATATTTAACCATTTTAGTTACAGGCCCTTAAACTGTGTGACGCGAGCAGTTTGACAAGACATGGTCTTGTTACATTTTGTCTAATTATGTCTTTCCGTACAGTGCTGGATGTTCGGTCAGCCATTCCTATCATCATGGGCTCCAATATCGGAACATCGGTGACCAACACCATTGTTGCTCTAATGCAGGCTGGAGAGAGAGATGAGTTTGAAAGGTGCTGCTGTCCGTGTTTGTTCCCTGTGTTTATATTTATTTATTTCTATTTCTTTTTTTTTTTTTAAAGAACAAAATCTAAAATTTAGTTTATTTCAGGGCATTTGCTGGAGCTACAGTCCATGACTGTTTTAACTGGCTGTCTGTTTTGGTGCTTCTCCCTCTGGAAGCTGTGAGTGGGCTGTTGAGGCGAATGTCACAGGCAGTGGTTGACGCACTACAGCTCAGCACCGGAGAAGAAGCTCCTGAACTTCTTAAAGTCCTCACTGAGCCACTCACTAAAACTATTATCCAGGTACTGTGTTGGGTTATTTGCACAAGCAAAGGACATATTTTCTTAGGAATGATACAGAAACAAATTTAGTGAGGGGGAAAATGCAACTTGTGAAGAGAACAGTTCATAGGAAATACTTTAAATTGAGAAACTGGTGAGAAGTGGAATTTACTCACCCCTAACAAGTAGAGAAAATAGAGAGAAAGAGGGCTCTCATGAAAATGTCACCTATTAAAGTGATTTTGCATAACTATTCTACATAAAAGGTTACCTATTACACATACAATTATATGAGGTGAGGGTGCTCAGAGTCACAAAATAGAAACATGTCAGTGACAGCAGAACTCTCTGTAGACAATCAACGGCAGCAATAAACTGTAGTTTTAACAAACTGTAATAATGTCATACCATGATTCTGTCTGTGTAGCTGGATCGGTCAGTCATTACAGCCATCGCTACAGGAGACAAGAGTGTTAGGAACCAGAGTTTGGTGAAGAAATGGTGTCAAACTACAACCATTCAGGTACTGGTCTCATATGACTATGGTATCGAAACTAGAAGTGTACTAAATACTGTGTGCTGCTAATGCTGTTGTTCCGCCATCTCTTCGCCTCAGTGTGTGTTTGTCATTGCTGACAGGACAATGAAACATCCTGGGGAACATACAACCTTTCAGAACATGCATGGAAATGTATGTCATTTTGTTGTTGTTATGCTTTATATCTTTTTGTAGATTGTATTCACAAACATGGTATTTATTAAATCCTTACATTATTGACTTAAGTTTAAAATATTTCATTTAACTAATTAATTAAAATTAATATTATCCTAAACTATTAGATATATGCAAATAATTCATACAGTAATCATGACACACAAACCCCCCAGGTACCCCATTGTGCATCAATCATCAGCACTGTGATGAAACACACGGGATACTAAGTTTGAAGATTTTAAGATGTTTTGCTGGTTAAAATTTGCTTTTCGCTCAAATAATCTTTCTCATTTCTCTACATCTGTATGATATCTTTCTGTCCAGGTAGGCATCTCTTTGTGGACTCCTCTCTGTCAGACTTGGCCATAGGTCTGATCCTTCTGGCTTGCTCCCTGTTGGTGCTGTGCAGCTGTCTGATACTGCTGGTTAAGCTGCTCAACTCTCTGCTGAAGGGCCAGGTGGCCAGTGTTATTAATAAAGCTGTTAATACAGGTAATATGCAGTTGCAGTGGGAATATTAAAGGCCTAATCCTAAATACATCACAGATCCACCAAGACCCTAACCTTAAATTGGATCTTAATTTTAACAATGACGATGTGCAGTGAATGACACATTCATGCTCTGATCTTGCTCTTGTCTTGTAGATTTTCCCTTCCCTTTTACCTGGCTGGCAGGTTATCTGGCTCTATTAGTGGGAGCAGGCATGACCTTTTTGGTTCAGAGTAGTTCTGTCTTCACCTCTGCCATCACTCCTCTCATAGGTAATACACACACACAGAAATATCATGTGTGGACTGATTTTCTTTGCATTGATTTGTAATCATGGTTAACTAAACGTTTCTGAAATTCATCAATATATTTAATACTTTAATTACGACCTATTGCTTTGAAAGTAAGCTGGAGGCAATAGGGAATTCCAGTAACCGTGTCCTCTTTTCCTGTCCGTCTCCCAAATTAATAAATTACCACCTCAGTGTTTTTATAGTTACTGTATATGCAATATTCTACCTCTAGCTTGGTACAGTATTAACAGAACTGTAACAGATAATTGTTATGCATTTTTGTTAAAAATCCTCCATGTGCAGGATATCAGTTCAGTTTCAACAACAACAACAACATCTTTACAATAAAAGAAACACTAGGTCCAGTTTTTATAGTCTATGGTTATGGTCATTTTTTATCCTCAGCTTGTGTCTCATCCTCTTTTTGTTTTGTTTTTTAAATAGTGTTATGTGTTTCTAGATTTTGTCAAAATGCAGAACTAGAGCTATTGTACCTGAGTTCACTTATGGTAAGCATACTATAAACCCTCAGGGATTGGTGTAATCACTATTGAAAGAGCCTACCCTTTAACCCTGGGGTCCAACCTTGGGACCACTACAACAGCTACACTAGCAGCCCTTGCTAGTTCAGGAGACAAGCTGGCTGCTGCCACACAGGTATGCATGCATACACACATACACACATACACACACACACACACACACACACACACACACACACACACACACACACACACACACACACACACACACAAAGACTTCTGTCATTACTACTGCCATTAATATATTTGGCCACTGGAGGGCAAAAACATTTACATATTATGTAGTCCCTCTCTCTCCATGGTGTTGACACATACAGAACTAACCGTGGCTGAGGGGCGGTAGGTAGTAGAATGTATATGAGGTGGTTCATAAGTAAGCGTTGTCTTTCTTTTATGGTGACGTTTGTCATCAACTCCTTTTTTCTTTCAGGTTGCTTTATGTCATTTTTTCTTTAACCTCCTTGGTATTCTGCTGTGGTATCCCATACCAGCCGCCCGCTTACCCATACGTATGGCCTGTGCGCTTGGTCGCTGCACTGCCAGGTACTGTTAGTTTGTAGAAACAAACTATAGCTAACAAAATATCTAAGGATGTTAGATGAAGCTTCAAAGGAAATCAAAATATTCTATTAATAACTCACACACACACAGGTACCGCTGGTTTGCCATTTTGTACCTCCTCCTCTGCTTCTTGCTGTTCCCATCCCTTGTGTTTGCCCTCTCCATGGCTGGGTGGAAGGTGATGATCGGGATTGGTGTACCAGTCATTATGGTAATTCTATCCTGTGTAGCAGTAAACGTGCTCCAGGTGCACAGACCTGGTTGCTTGCCACAGAGACTGCAGAACTGGGACTTTCTTCCTGTGTGGATGACCTCGCTGCAGCCACTTGATGACCTCATCACGAGGGTGACCCTGTTGTGCAGACAGGGAAGAGGTTATTATCTTAACTTTTAAATCTGAACAAATTCACTGCATGATTTATCAAAATTCTCTGAGAGATTGACCCCCCGGCTTGGTTTTTTGCTCCTAGGCTGGATTTGGAAGCAGAATGGTGGCCCAGTAACATCACTGGAGGACGTTACTGTCAACCCTGTCTCAGAAAAAAGGCAGCAGAGCGGGGAAGAGCAGGACATAGATAAGAAGCAGAAACAAACAGGACTGGACAAACCTGAATATTGTGATCTAAAATACAATCAGGAAAACAACAGAGACAAAACAGCAACCAGCAATATTTTAAACTGGGCCACAGTGTGCTCCTTCAAGAAAAACTCAAACAATCAGACTATTCAGCTGAGCAGCACTCACTTGTAATGTTGTGTTTTAGACGTTCCATATGTTTGCATGAATTTAAAGACCTGTATGAAGGTCATCACTGAACATTTCTTTTATAATTGTGTTCTGGAAAAAAAAAAGTGTTCACTGAAGTGTGACGTGAGATGCTGTAAATTTAGGGCAAATCATCTGCTTTCAGATAAGTAAGGCGTGAATATAGTTAATAAATAGCATGTACGTGTCTTACCACCATACAGAGAAATAATTATTAACAGGCTAGGGTAAAGTCAGGTTGGTTTAATTACACATACAATATAACAGGGTTAAGTGAATCAGGAGGTCTATAAACCTTAGCAAGGAGAATTAACTGCGCTTAAGTGTCAGTCAGTGATGTTGAATGTTGAATCATTCACAGCAGTAGTTGAGCAGTAGTTATGACTGCATCTAAAAATGCACGTCAGGAAACCTCATTAAACACGCTCAGGTTCTGCTACCACTGTGCCGCGGACGACCGTAACCTATGAGCAGTGGCTAGCTACCTAGCCTGTGGCTTGACACAGCTTGACTTGTTTTACGATAGGTATTTTTAAGCCTTACACTGCTCTCAGTGTATTTAAGGAGCAAGCACATTTTCTCATGGTTTTCTCATGTTTAATTTACTGGTTACGCAACATATTGTAAAGAACACAAATTAAAAAGTAAGTGTTGTACCCAAAGTATGCTAGTGGGATTTAATATAGGTAAAACATGGTCATTGCATTCCATTTTTTGTCAGTAGGATAATCTGCTTAAACGCTTTAATCTTCAATCAATCACTCTGTATAGCACTTTTCATATAAAACATTGTAACACAAAGTGCTTCACACAATAACACCCCAACATACTAGTTCTGTTATGGCCCATGCTTTGACACTTTGGTTTGTTTGAGCAGCATGGTGGTGCAGTAGTTACAGTCGTCTTGCAGCTTGAAAGTTTGAACCTCGGTTGGTAGGTGTGAATGGTTGTTTGTCTTTTTATGTGCCCTGTGATGAACTAGCAACTTGTCTAGGGTGTCTCACCCTAAGCCAGCTGTGATAGACTCCAGCCCCCCGCAACTCTGATGAGGATAAGTGGTTACAGAAAATGGATGGATGTTTTGTTTTGTACAGTATTAAGTCCCTCTGCAGACATGCACCAGAAGCATAGGCTCCCAATCTGTGGCCTAATCTATGGCCCTAAATCAAAATTTGTTTTATGGTAGCTGATAATACATACTTAAAGTACATACTACATTTTAAGTCATAATCTCGTCAAAAAATATACTGTAACTGCATTTAGAAAATGGAAGATGTTTACTAAGGTTAGAGCTGCTGCAACAGGCAATTTTAGTGCATAGTTCGTGGGCTAAATGTGGGTGACAACAACAACCACTTCCTTGATTCTCGTGTATCGTGTATCACGACAACAAAAATACAAGACCATGAACTACCCTTCTATGAGCCTCAAACAGACACAAAGAAGACAACCCACCACTGTGAAACAGGGTGAGCAACACTTTTCAATTTTAGTCTTTAGTAGAAGATCAAATGAATGTATTCTAGTAATGAGATGAAAATAGATGCTCAATAAATGCTACTCTTACTGTTCAGGCATAGTTTCAATGAAAATGAACTAACTTTAAACAGACAACTTAATAATGAAATAATGAAATTTTGTAATTTTACAGTATACATAGATTTATGTGTTACAGAAAGACAATGAATTCCATCTACATGATCTTCAGCGCCCTGGCAACAACAACTCTGGCAAAAGGTACATTTAAGTTTAAAAGTATGTTACTGCAGTTGTGTGGTATGATGTATAGACACTAATGCATGGAAAAACTGATAGGTAGATAAGTTTAGAAATACAAATTGACTGAGTACTGAATTTAAATGCAATTAATAGATAATGAATAAATATTCATTTGTAAATAATACTACTACTCCAAAGTAAAGACTGGCAATATCAAATGATATAACAACATAAAAATATAATGAAATCATAAAATGTTGTACTAAGAGTGCTGGACATAAGTAACAACAATTTGTCCTTATCTGTATTTTTCATTGAATATTTTATTGTGTTATTTTTTTTTTAGGGTCTATTGAATGTAACTTCTCTGAACCTACTGGAGCTCGATGTTTTGGAACAGTAGGGCAGCTGTTGCTATTTCATCTGACAAATAGAGCAAATCCAGATATCAGGTTGACAAAGGACAACAAATTCCTGATTTTAAAAGTCAAAAATCACAATGTGACTCAGAATAAGGAATATGTAAATCACTTTGCATTCTTTTCCAATGGAACTTTCAAACTGGGAAATGCAATGAAGAAACACTCTGGAGATTACCTGTTGACAGAATATGGATCTAAAGGCGCTTTACTGAGAAATGTGACTGTGCGTCTAGAAATACAAGGTAAGTACAAAAAAAAATTCCAAAAATCCACATGAACCACACTTAATATCAGCATAAATAGATCTACAGCATTTATTTTGAAAGAAAATATGTCTGCCTGTTTACGCCTGTTATTCCTTCCTTCCGAAACAGTGGAGCAAATGCCAGGAGTTTTCAAATGAATCAAAGCACACCGAGCCATATTGTCTTCTAAGTTACCATATGATCTGTTGCTGACAAGCAAAGCAGCCTTATTTATTATGCTAGCTATTTTTAGACAAGTCTGGCTCAGTGTTCACTCCACATAGCACACCAGGTCTACTTTTTAAATGGAATATTATCTGGCCTGGCCTACCTCAACTAAAAACACAGAATCTGTCAGTGCGTTAGCGTGTCATTTAGTACTGAGCCTCTGTAACCAGTATTGACTTCTGTGTCTTCTCTGCACCTCTCATCTAAACAGAGAGCCGAGCAAAGAGACACTGGAACGAAAGCAAAAGTAAAGACTGAGATCATCTGAAATGAGTGCACATAAACAGAAGAAAAGAACAAAAGTCTTTTCCGACAATCAAAGTAAAAACTGGAATAAACACTGACTCCAGAGTTAACAGAGTTGGTAGTAGAACAACTACAGCTATTAAATCAGCTCAGCTAGGTTGAGTATTTCTGTCACTTACAATCAACGAAGCAGCATTGAGGTACCAGTTGGGCTTTCCATGCAAATAAATTAATCAGTTATAATTGTGACACCAGGATTTTTCCTCAGACTAGGTCATCTCCGCCTACTGAGGAGACTGGGCTCCTCTGGAGTGTGCAGGACTCTGTTAAAAACCTTCTATGACACTGTGGCGGCATCTGCATTATTCTATGCAGTTGCCTGCTTGAGAGGGGGAAGAACAGAGAGGGACAGGAAAAGACTCAACATATTGGTGAAGAGGGCCAGCTCTGTTATGGACTGCCCTCTAGACTCTATAGAGTAGAGGAAGTGGGAGAGAGGAGGATGTTAGCAAAGCTGACATCCATCATGAACAACTCCTTTCACCTCCTGAATGAGATTGTGGTGGCCTTAAACAGCTCCTCCAGTGACAGACTGATACTCCCACCACGTAAGGAGGAGCACTCCCACACCTCGTCCATTTTAACCTTGGACGGTGTCTTACTGATGCAGACCAGAGGCCACAGTCAGTCGTCAAGCAGCTGGACAAGAAATGTGCTGAATGTGTTAAAGTGCATATTTATGCATGGGAAACAAATGTGTACATCTAATTTGATCTTATATTTGTGTTTTCTAGATGCCATTTCTCACTTCCATGTCATTATGGCAGTGAGAGCTGGTGTTGTCACTCTACTTCTTTTGTCTTTGTGCCTTTGCATCTGCCATGTACATTTGAAAACAAGAGTTGTGACAGTTAAAGAAGGTAAGTGAGTGTCATTTCAGTGGTAGCTGCTGCTATCGTCTTTTTTTGGCTCTGTGTCTTGGTATATTGTTGTTAGCCCTGGTTGTTACGTAGTTTCAAAAGTCTCAAAAGAGGACATGAAACGAAGAGGCAGAAACGATGAGTACACCAGTTTTCACATCTAGTTATAGTAAAATTATAAACACATTTATGTCCATTTATAGTTAATATCATTAAATTGCTCAGAAGTTTCGCAAAACTCACATCTGATGGAAGGAACCAGTTTAATGTCTCATTGGAAGAAGTCTTTCACCAAGCAGTTAAACCAAAAGATTTGCCCTAATAATCTTGATTTTGAAGTAATTCTAAACTTTATTTTTCAGGGATTTCCAGACAGCAGAATGATATTCCACTGAGGTGTTAATTACAATATGTTGCATGATCTTCATATATTCATCATACAGCAGCCCTTTCCTAGAGCCTGATATTTTCTGGACGAACGAAGACACACAGGAAATATGATAAAAATGCACATCCACGTCATCCAACATCACCAGCTAGTGCTGAGGAAACAAAGGTTTCCATGAATAGACTTTTTTTTTCCACAGCAGCATTTGTGGCTAAAGAACTGTAAAAAGAAGGGAATATCATCGGACCATGCAGGGCTGGGAAACATCACTCTTCTTACCAGCAGTATAATATGAAACAATATGTTTATGTGGCATCACATCCTCTTTCATGAAGACTGCATTTAATTTGTTATTTCATGTTTGCTTTCTTTCAAACTCAGAGGCACTTAACAGTTCTACCTTAACACAGACAAGGCCTACATTCATTGTTTTTATTGATACCTCCGTTTTCAAGGCAAAATGCAACATATAAATAAATTAAACTAATTAATTACTAATTTACTTTTTGCCTTTGACATTTTATTTAAATTAGCTGCACATAAATCATGATGTATTGCACTGGCATTAGGAATGGTACGTGTGATGATCTCATTGTTATTAGGGCCTAAGTATTATGAACATATCATGAGTGTTTTTTGATTCTCGCCTCTTTCTTCTGTGACAAAAATAGGTCTACTATGCATTGTAATACAGACCGTCTGTCAGAGTAAAATAAGTTCTTCTTTGATTTGTCAATTACAATTTTATCTTCAATTTGTTTTTGTTTTGTTTTTTTTAAAGGTCCAGTGTGTAAGATTTGGGGCCTTTTATTTTCAGAATAAGGCAGACATGGAATATAATATTCATAACTATGTTTTCATGATCGTATAATCACCTGAAAATAAGAATCTTTTTTTGTTTTGTACAGTAGATGCAACTAAATTTAAGCCTTCATGCATATAACCCTAAACCTTAACCTAACAGCAGTGTTTTTATAGATTTGGTTCAGGTGATCACTCAACTAGTACCTCATTTAGTGAATGAGATGCTTGTGATTTCAACAGACACTGAATGGAACGGGTGCCATACATGTGAAAAAATACTTCATTTTGGAGTGTTTCAATTTTTTCAGAGCTGTATATAAACATTCATACATAAAGTTTGTGCTTGTCTGTCCCATGATCATGTTGGGTAGCTGCATTTT
Organism: Protonibea diacanthus; assembly: GCA_028641955.1. Lineage (NCBI taxonomy): Eukaryota > Metazoa > Chordata > Actinopteri > Sciaenidae > Protonibea > Protonibea diacanthus. The sequence goes on from CM053990.1 coordinate 17,652,623, forward strand.
TATTTAATATTATATAATAATTTATATTTTGTTATTATTATTTACTCTGCAGTATTATATTGGATTGGTTATACATCAGATTGTGACCTACAAATATACATATACATTATTGAGAGCCCACAGAGAAGGTTGTTTAAAAAAGAAAAAGAATCTCAGACAGGCAGAGACACAACACAAGTCGCATTCTACCAAGCATCATGTCTGAACAAACCCACATTTACCAGAACTCTACTGGTTAATAAATAATTACAAACCGAAGTAAAAACAAACATGAAGCTGAAGCAACTCTTAACGTTAACAGAAAAGATCTGCAAATCTGAGGGAGAGACAGAGAGGTGTTCTGTGTGTGTAGGGAGGGCGTCAGGTGACTGCACTCACAGAGCGCAGACACAGTCAGCTACCCAATGAGGATTTTCATTCAATCTGAGCACAGATATTGACTCATATTACTCCTGTATAATACTCATACTCGGCAAAAGTGCTTTATCCGCACCGATACTCATTTCAGCTGAGTATCTGCTCAACTCTACTTTACAGTCTGCATGTGTGCTTGAGGACCTAAAATAACAATAATACATAGAAAGGCAATGGTCCATGGTCTGCGAAACGCACAGGCAATTCACCTTTTGCCGAGCCCTGCCCCAAAATGGCCATTGTCCAATCACACATCACAGCAAATCAAGCATTATGTAAGCAAGGTCTGTCAAGCTCAGATTCCAAGCAAGATGGTGAAGTGCTGTGCCTATGGTTTATGTGTAAATCGGATAGTAGATACCCCAAGAGATTGACCGGAGGAGTTGTGTTCTTCCCAAAGCCAAAAAACACAACTGGAGCGGTGCCTATAATGGATTAAACAGTGTGGACGGCCCCACTCCCAGCTAAATGTGTCGAACATAACGAAGCATAAATGTCTGCTCAAAGGTAAGTGATGTACTATGTTGTTCAGAACTAGAGGCAAGAACACAAATTGAGCAAAAGTTATACCATGACAAGATATCATTGCCAGAACGTTACCCTGCTGGGTTCAGCGAGTGCCTCTTTAGCTTTAGCCAGCATTAGTTAACGTGTTAGCTAACGCTAGCTATACTAGCAGCGAGAGAAGTTGAGCCAGATTCAACTTTAGGAAACGGAATCCCAGGCTACACACCGTCGCCAATCAGACACTCAGATTGGCTGGTTTCACAGACAGCCTGAAATGTCTCTGGAAGGCAGACTATCCAGGTGGATTCATGGACTAAACTCTGACAGTCTACTCGTGTGTGTTCTCACTTTGTTTATTTCACGTACCAGCTTCTCTAAATCTGAGTCCCACTACAATTTAGGCTGCAAAATCGTGACACTAAGAAGTTTAATTTGATTTGTGTCCGATGATTAGATAGGAGAGAGGGAAAGAGAGAGAGTAAGCTTTAAGAGAAACACAGAGTAAGAACAGAGCGAGCGGGTAGTCTCGGGAGAAGCTGTTATTAATCAGAGAAATGAAAGTTATTTCCTGATTGTTTCACAGCGGTTACATTCATTGGAGCTCCCTAACCTTATTTTTCATCAGTGTATTCAGTTTTGAACATAACGCCCCAACAAGCAACTTCAACTCATTTTGTTTTCATTTTTTATGTAGCATTTTCTGAACGGACAGGGGGTATTGCTCCAAATACGGTCAGTGACACACACGAGGTTCTGCATACCCTTTCCTGTGGCACTCTGTCGCACTTGGACGGACTAGCAACAGTAACTAAGGGGGCGGAGCTCGCGAAAAAGGTCAATTCATTTGCAGGAGGAGCACAGCCTGACTGCAGCTGGAGGGGGCTGCTGCACGAGTTCTGAGCCACCTGTGAGTGCTTTGGGACGGGTGACAGGTCAACGGCACCTGGGCTGCTTGCTGAGAAGACAATGTGTTTTCACGCTTTTTCTTTTTTGAAAAAAAGAGTTGCTAGAAGGGTCTGAAACTTGTTGAATGTAGCGACAAAGTCACTGTTGGCAACAGTGCAGAGCAGACAATTTTGAGCTGGGTTTGATTACTTGTTTGTATGCGTGCTTATGCGTAATTTGGAGTTTGACTTGCTTGCTCTTAACTTAACTTAAATATAATGTGTACAATTGTCATTTACAACTGATAGAGGAAATGGTACTGCAATGTTATTGTTAAACTCAATACTTATTAGTATTTAGTTGTAACTGAGATTAAAGACGGGAGCTGGATCAAAACTCATATAACAATCATTTAAGAAAGTGTTGAAGAATCAGGTCATGAGGCAAAGATGAAGTATTGGGTTTAAATTTACTGAGCTTTTATTTAGCACAATGGCACATAATGTCACAAATCTATCTATCATCGTGATGAGTCACCAATTAACCATGCATTTTTTTTTTTTTTGGACTGTGGGGGAAACCGGAGTACCCGGAGAAAACCCACGCAAACACTGGTTGGTAAGGGGGTGGGGGACAGAGATTTAGAGTTACCAATTATACATAAACCTGTACTTTTTTTTGGACTATGGGGAAAACCGAGCACTCGGAGAAAAACCTACTGAAACAATGGTTGGGGGAGGGAAGGGATTTATCACCAATTAGCCAAATTAGAGTCACCAATAGACTACAAACCTGTATTTTTTTTTGGACTGTGGGGGAAACCGGCACCTCGGAGAAAACCCACGCAAATGATTGGGAAGGGGAAGTCACCAATATTAGCCAAATTAGACTCAACAATTAATTAGCCAAATTAGAGTCTTTTAGAATCTTTTTTGCTGTGAGGTGACAGTGCTAACCACTGCACCGTGTCACGTTGGTTTACCTGAACCATGGGTGCAGCTGGAGTTGTTCAGGGTGGGGCGCTTCAGGACTAAGGCCAGACATCCTTGAGGAAATCCTGGCACTCTAGAGAAAAACAGGGATGAGAAAGGTGAGGCAGACGGCTAAAGTAATCCATCAGCATGTGAACTAAAATGAGCAGATGTGTGTCTGCTGACAGACTCCACATGTGAGTTTGCTTTTTCTTTACTTTCGACAGGTCATCTCTGGATTTTCTGCTCGTTTGCAGTTCTGGCCGCAAAAATGTGTTTCTGTGGACCGATTCATACAGAACCACTCCAACCTGCCATACTGTCGCAAGCCAATCGTGAGTAGGTGTTACGACTGAACCACTCTGAGGAACGTGATCAGGTACGCACAATACATACACAAGACATGAAGATAAGAAAGCTTTGTTTAAATGTTACAAGGTCACAGGAGTTAGTGAGAACAGGGGCTAGAAGCTAGAGATTTTACCATAGAAAATGCTGTAACGTGTGACTTCCTTGACGAAACAGCTGAGTCCAAAGTCAATGAGCCGGAGACGGGGGGTCCTTGAGTTCGTCTCAATCAAGATATTTTCCACCTTGATGTCCCGATGGAAGATGCACTTATCCTCAAGTTCTTTAGCTGCATCAACCAACTGCTTCACTATGATCTGAGACAGAAACACAAAGAGAGGAATGAAGGGTCAGAGATCTGATTGTCGCTCTCTTGTTTCTGCTCCAACAGAATGATCTTACTGTCACCGTGTTCACAATTCCCAGCAATTACTTTGGTTTACAGGTCGTTACATTCCTGTATGTGAGAAATACTTAAACACAGGGACCTCCAGCAGCTACCTGGCCTCATTCTCCTCTATGGAGCTCAAGGTCCTTGGATGTACTTGAGGAGGTCTGTGGAGGGCACCGGTCTCCAGCACTAGGATCAGCTCCTGGCCCAGCTCATACCAGTCCAGAAGGGACACAGGTGTTGATGTGCCTTACCCAGTTGTTCCCCAAGTAGTTTTACCATAATGTCACTTCCACTGAAATCTCCTTTCCTATTGTCCTGACACACACAAAAAAATTAAAAGTAATAATAATAATAAGAAGAAGAAGAAGAAGAAGAAGAAGAAGAAGAAGAAGAAGAAGCTTCATAGATTCATAGATAACCAAAATTACAGATTCCAACAGCAGTTGGGGTTTCTACCACCACATGTTTGCAAAACACATTGTCATTGGGTATATGTTGATGGCAACCTGCAAGACACAAACAGAACTTGTACTTCCTCACAATGCTGTGAATATATTTGTGTGCTGCAGTGTTTGAGAATGTGTGTGTAACACTCACGGGTAAATGATCTGCTTTACGGTAGCCAGCAAAAACAGACCCACAGCCTCCTTCGCCGAGTTGATTTTCCTGTACGTATTTGGCCTCAAATTTATCTGAAAAGATACAGACATACATGATTTTGTTTAACTACAGTCAGGTGAACATCAGTTACGTATTGGTCAAGCTCTAATCGTGAATCCTTTCTATGTTATACCAAATATAACTCATTTTATTCTTTACTAACTCTAAACTAAAGCTTAAATTAGTCACTCACCTCGCGGGCATTTACGGTCAAATCCTGTTGGTCTCAAAGATGTCTACACTCCTCTTCTTCCGCTTATAATTCCTCTCCGCACTGTAGGCTTTCCTCTTACCTTTCCTTTCCCACACCTCCTTGAAAGGCCTGCTGCTGTCTACAGATGAGAAAGAACAAGAGGAACATCAACATCATCATCTTAGTTAAATGAATAATAGTTCAGTTGAAACAGATGGCTTGCTTGTCCAAAACCACAAAACAATACAACTATGCTTTGTTTTGTTTTTTTATCCATGCAGATAGTTTCTATTTTATTCATCTAGCTCTACAGATATCTGTTTTTGACATTACTGTCTCCAGCTAACACCATTAAAAAAATAGCAGAAACATTTATTCTAAAAAACAAACAAACAAACAAACAAACTGAGTTCTTGTTAGGAAAGGATAATTATCTGTCAGCAGTTTCTATTTAAACTACCAAAGAAAAACCGCCTCACTGTGTGTTTGGTGAAATATCATCCATTCTATGCAAGGCCAGTGCTTTTGGAAAGAAATTTTTGCTTTTACATTTCCTTTAAGCACCATTTGCTGTGAGCACCAAAAATGTAATTTCATTCACTTCCATTGTGCTGGTGTAAATGCACAAAATCAAATTTAGCTGAAATGATATAGACATACAGATTTTGTTTAACTACAGCTGTAAGGAACATCAGTTACATGTTGCCAAAGCTCTAATCGTAACTTTTCTATGTTATACCAAATATAAATCCTCATTTTATTCTTCACATTAAACCTACAACTAAAAGCCTAAATTAGTCACTCACCCCGCGGCATTTACGGTCAATCCGATTTAGTCTCGAGGATGTCTCGCCTCTTTCTTTTTCCGTTTGGCATTCCTCCATCACTGTAGGCCTTCCTCTTACCTTTCCTTTCCCACATCTCCTTGAAAGGCCTGCTGCTGTCTACAGATGAGAAAGAACAAGAGGAACATCAACATCATCATCTTAGTTAAATGAATAATAGTTCAGCTGGAAACAGATATTTGCTTTGCCTAAAACAATACAACTATGCTTTATTGTTTTTTTATCCATGCAGATAGTTTCTATTTTATTCATCTAGGTCTACAGATATCTGTTTTTGACATTACTGTCTCCACCCCAGTGGAGGTAAATGGAGTTTGGCTCGTAGAGCTCACACCATTAAAAAAATAGCAGAATCATTTATTCTAAAAACAAACAAATAAAAACAGTTCTTGTTAGGAAAGGATAATTATCTCAACAGTTTCTTCTATTTGAACTAACAAAAGAAACCCAGCCCACTGTGTGTTTGGTGAAACATCCATTCCATGCAGGCCAGTGCTTTTGGAAAGAAATTTTGCTTTTAAATTTTCTTTACACCATTTGGTGTGTGAGTAACTAAAAATGTAATTTTCACTTCCATTGTGCTGGTGTGTAATGTACAAAATGTCAAACCGATATTCCAAAAACATGGACAGAGTAATCCCCAAAATATCTGCCACCAGATATTACACTAGAGAAAGTTTTTGTAATTTGGATGAACTGAAGTGTGTTTAGATTAATAACCACACTTGATAGACAGTTATGGATGTTCTGTAACAGTTTTCTGGAAACCAATCTGTTCAGCAAGGGCCACTGGATCTATGTTAATATTGTCATCCCAATTTACACTGCCACTATTATTTTCTGTTAATGTGCTATTTGTTACCCCACATGTAAAGCATCTCCTTGAAACCCCTTGAAAAAGTTACATAAATTCATCTCATTACTATTAATAGCATTTTCACATGATCTGCCACCTCTGCCATTGTCCACTGAGGAGGAAGCCACTTCACCGCTATCCTGGGTAAGGTCAATAATCCCAGATGCCCTCTTCTTTTGTCTCTACGATTCCTCTGCATCTTCTATCTTTCCTTTTCACTCCCTGGCTGTATTTTTCAGAGGTGTTTCGGGGTGAGATTTAGACGTCCTGTCCTTTTCCTCTGGGCCTTTCGGAGGCAGGACTGGCCTTCCTTACCTCCTTCTAGTCTGGGTCATCCTGAAAATGTTCCCATTTTCCGTGGCATGTAAGTTGGTTCTTCTCTACAAACCAGAACATTAATTTGTTGTTAATTGTAATCACAACTGTATGAAATTATCTCAGAGATACTTTATCTGTTCATTCCGCACTAACTCTAAAACAGTGCCCTTTATACCTGATCTGAATTTATGAGCGACTACAGGTTTGCTCTGGATTTCACTTACTGTGATTTCTTCCAAGTCCGGCGAGTCTTGATCCAAAGATAAAGTTGTTTTAGATACGATAACAGAGTAAACAAGTGAACGCTGATCCAACATGTGTGTCTGTAACTGGTGTGTGCTCTATAGATCTTATAGATCAAAAGCATGGAACATGGAATTTTGTGTCATGTGACATGAAAGGTAACAGTTCTTGGAATATGGTAATGTGATTAAATTTGGAGATGGTTAAGAAGGAGAAGGCATCAGGCAACTCTGAGAGAGAGAGAGAGAGAGAGAGAGAGAGAGAGAGAGAGAGAGAGAGAGAGAGAGAGAGAGAGAGACCAGGAAGTGCCCAGCACAGACCCTAAAAAGATAAACTGTGCTGGGCTGTGACAGCAATGAACAGAGCATGGATTAAAGTTCTCCGTGACTACGACGAATTTCCATCAATTAAATGTTCACAGAGGCCATTTATGAGATCAGATCCGAGGAGTTTGATGTTTTCATTGGCAGATTGTTTCCACTCTCTACAGTCAAATGCAATTTTATTTCATTCTCCCAATTACACGTCCATTAACCTACACATTAACATTTGTCTCTTCTCCCTGATGGTCTGAAGTGTTGCAGACGGTAAGCTGCTTGTCTGTGTCCTGGGTCCGCAGCATTGTGCTGGGCGACATTCTGGCAAGCCACAGACCTGTGTTGTCATTTTGAGATTTGGTTTGTAAAGTTTAGTCAACACGAGAGAACACATCTGACACAGAGTCTCATTTTGTGTGTGTGCTACATGTGTTAAATAACGACTCTGGTTCGGGACTTTGTCTGAGTATACCTGAACTTGTCAAGCAATGCTGCAAAAGTTGCACTCATTGTTATTTAATCTGGGAGCTGTTTGTTTGATCAGTTTGTATCAGTTTGATATCATAGACTGAAAATACATTGAATAGTGTCAATACAGCTGTTCAAAAGCATGTCAGCATGTCGGGCAATGTAACCACATTTCACAAAGAACAAATGGGCAATATGACAAATAACTGGCCTGCTTGTTTGCCTAGCGCTGCTGAGTCACAGGACGGCACAACACCAAAACACAAGAGTGGGAGGGGAGTGTAGTGGGACGACACGGATACAGACAGTCAGATTGCCTCTTGATGAAAACCGCAGCAGTGCACACAGGAGACACACTGAAAGTAAAGTATAGATATTATTACACTGATCAATACAGATACAATTATTGTTCTGTGACGATATTATCATTAGCCGCTAGCTAATTCGGTGCCCTAAACGTAATTGAGCTAGAAGCTCCTTTAAGGTGAATGGATTCATAAGAAATTTAAATTCATTCAAAAGTTCATTATTATGATCTACAAACTTATCACAACCAAGAAGTCACAAAATAACTAAAATTTGTCAAGCAAACTGCAGAAAACATACAAAATGGTGATTCAGTCTTAATGGTAAAATATAAAACAATGTGGATTTAAACATTTTGAAAATCTCACATCTTCATGATAAATGTCCTTTATCGAGCTCCTGTGCAGTGTTTCAGGACAAAAAAAAAAAAAAATTGGTCAATCTTTTTAATAAGGGTGGTTATAAAGTTTGGACTTACTTTTGCTGTTTGTCTCTAGTGGCCGCTTGAGGAATTTCTGCAGTTTTTAGCACTTCATTTCCCAGCACTGGATGTTGCCGTTGGTCTGGACCCAGGATACATGTCGAAAGTTGGAAATATTTAAAAGGAGAAGAGAATGTCAACATTGTATGTAGAGATGAAAGCAAAGGCAGTATCATTATTTAAACTAAGCTATAGGATTGTGAAAAAAAGACATCTCTGCAACAGTCACAGTTCTTTGACAATGGAGGTTGCTTTCATTCCTGTCAAACAGGCAGTTAAGATCAGAATTTGATTTTTTTCCCTCAGAGAATTATGTATGATCACTGGCTAAAGAACTGTAAAAAGAAGGGAATATCATCGGACCATGCAGGGCTGGGAAACATCACTCTTCTTACCAGCAGTATAATATGAAACAATATGTTTATGTGGCATCACATCCTCTTTCATGAAGACTGCATTTAATTTGTTATTTCATTTCTGCTTTCTTTCAAACTCGTAGACACTTAACAGTTCTACCTTAACACAGACAAGGCCTACATTCATTGTTTTTATTGGTACCTCCATATTCAAGGAAAAATGCAACATATAAATAAATTAAACTAATTAATTACTAATTTACTTTTTGCCTTTGACATTTTATTTAAATTAGCTGCACATAAATCATGATGTATTGCACTGGCAGGAGTGGCATGTGTGATGATCTCATTGTTATTAGGGCCTAAGTATTATGAACATATCGTATGAGTGTTTCTGTGATTCTCGCCCTTTTCTGTGACAGAAATAGGTGTACTATATTGTAATACAGACAGTCCACAGAGTAAATCATGTTCTTCTTTTGATTTGTCAATTACAATTTTATCTTCGATTTGTTTTTTTAAGCCTTCATGCATATGCTTTTCAAATCTGACAGTGTCATTTTTCGATGATTTACTTTGGAATTTGTCTCCTGTCAAATTATCAATGTCACTGGTTTTTATCAATGCTGTGATGATGATCTCCTCTGAATTTAAAATATTAAACCACTCTGAGGAACTTTAACTTCAAATGTTTTCAGTGTTTCAGTGTACAGAGCATGTAGCACCAGAGAGCTTAAAGTATGAGCTCCATGCCATAGAGCTCATCATTTGACCACAAGGTGGAGCCAAAGCTCCTCACATGTAACCAGAAAGTAATCACCTTTAGTACTGTATGTTTTTTTAAGTATTCTTTAATCCACCATAGGAAGAAAAGTTTAACTTGTGACAGTTAAACCTTGTGATTTTGATTTCCTACTTCATTCTTTCTTTCTGACTTCATGAGCTGTTGTAATTGTTTTAAGCATTAGCTTCAAGGAAAGTTGTTTTAATGTTTTAATCTTTTAATTAAGAAACTGGTATTAATGCAGTCTGCAAACCAGAAACAGAAAATGGACTGAGTTCCCTCACTAAAAGCTCTGTTTTCAAATATTTCACAGCAATTTCACTCTGCAGTGACAGCAAGGTGCTTAAGTCCATCCCAACATGTAATGTTTCAAAACTTTGTTCTAGTCAATGGTAATGGCACTACAGTGTAATATATACTTTAAGAAGGTCATAACATGATGCACCCTATGGGGTTGGATCGATCCACTGAGAATATGTAAACTCACCTCCATACAGGGCTCGATCTACATGTATTCCCTTTATGTCTCTGTCCATGGTGCTGATCGAGTCTAACCAAGTTTCATTTTTATAAATGCATTGCTACAGCAACCAGGTACTGAGGTTGAGGTAGCTTCTTCAGCACATCACACCGTGGGAAAGATGCCTCATCCTTTTCCTTGAATGCAAAGGTGGGTTTCTTACTGCCAGTGATCCCTCGGATTTGTCTGAAAAATCTGGCAGTCACTTTGCTGCCCGCAAGGCTGTCAACCAAACCAATGTAATGGTGGCTCCTGCATTTGGATGCCAATTTTACAATGACAAAGTCACCAACTACCAGATCTGATACATCTGGTTTCACTTCTTTCATCGCTGGAGCTCATGCTCAGAAGTGTCATCAAATAGGATGGCAACATCACTCTCCTCAGAGATGCCTCTTTTTCATGTACCTCCTCAGTGTTGACCTGTCAATATTTCTCTCTTTTGCAACTGATCTGATGGACTTTCCACCCTTGATATCATTGGCTGCTCATTCCATCTCTTCAAGGGGTGTTGAGCCCCAGTTTGTTTTCCCCTTGTAGGTTCTAGGCTTGGTACCTTTTCTACAATGAACATATGACAAACACACAAAACCAGTAAACTCACCTGAAATACTATATTATATGTCAGAGACTTAACTGAATTTCAGTGCCTTATGGTGGGGTAAATTGAACCAACCAATTTACCCTATAGCCTTTGGCTCACTTTGCCCCATAGCCACCCTTTTGGAAAAAACAGGCTAGCTTAGAAATTCAAGCTAATCTTTAGTGAAGTGATTCACATGATTTTACATGTTAGCAAATCACCAACATGTATAATATATAATTTTAGACCTGGATAAATTTGCTTTGACATAACAGTCAATTCATAGTCATTTTACCTCATATGCAGAAAATTTACTTTGACAAGCAAAAAACTTTTTTGTGTAAAAAAAAACAAAAAAACTTACCACTTCTCCCATGTGCTTCTCTGCATCACAGCAAGATGGAAATGATGGGTGCTTCCTGAATTTATGGTCACATGACAAAACATGTACATGGTTACCTAGATACAAGGGGTGGGTCAACTTACCCACTGGCTCATCTTTTAACTTTTAACTGAGTTTGCGTCTGAAATGGATTTTTGAGAAAAACCTTCTCTGCTGTTTATATTCACGTTCCGATGCCGACACGTCAGGATCTTTATTTTGACAGGACCCTGGTCCCATTTCCGCCCAAAAAGCACACACGTGTGTCAATATTGTTTCCCCAGCGGCCCGGGTCACTGTTATATGGGTCATCTGACCGTCTCCCCCTAACTGGTTTGTAGCCTGGCCTGGTCCTCTCTCTGGGGCTCGTGTGCCCCCCTCCCCTCCACTGCTGCTGGCGGTCCCCTGCTCTTCTCCACCTACATCCACCTGCGCGGCCTGCGCCTCCTCCACTCCCTCTGGTGTGTGGGATACCAAGCAGGGCACCACTCTCAAACATCCTCCCTGGCATTTCCCACTTAATGTCACTCAATCATAGAGGACACACCCCAAAACTAACTAGAGACATTCTGATAGGTAAGCCCACGGGCCATTGGCTATGGGGCCACGTGGGTCACTCCTAATTTGGATCAAATAGCAGCCACGTAATGTGCGATTAGAGTGATTGACAGAAAACCTTTTCAGCTCATCATGAACCTGAACTTGGGAGGCCCCTGGGCTTCAGCCCAGGTAATCCTGTGCATGCATCACCAATGCAAGAATTATGACAAAGGTCGGAAAGTGTCTTCGGGTGAGCGCCAGAAAGTACAGGCAAGTGCTAAAAAAAAAAAAACCCAAAAACAAAAGAAAAACACACCAGACTCAGATGTTGCAAGAGGCTTTGCCCACAAAGACTGTGGAGATAAGACTGCCACTGAAGCTTACATCTGCAAAGGTGGTAAGTGTAAAATATCATATGATTACGGTTTGTTAAATTTAGACATCTAATTAATTCTGTGGTAATTATATATAATGTATAAAGAGCATTTCCTCTTGCACCAATGTTATGAGTATATGAAGACTTGTGATTATAGCATTGCTTGATTTTGTATTTGTTATAAGAATGTTCCACAAATAAAATAAATTCATGTTGGTAAAAACTATTAAATATGCTGACAGTATAGATCAAATGCTTATTTACAAATGCTGAAAAAAAATCATCTCTGGTGCATTATTTTCACCACATGTTCTTTACAAATAACACTTAAAAATCAACTTGTTGCCAGTGTGCTTTATTGTATGAGAATCTCTCATGGGCCTGTGGGTTTCAAATGACGCAGACAGAGACAGAGAAAGAAAAAACACTTGTGGTTTGTAACCGTCAGAAGTAGCCTGTGCAGTTGTTTCTAAGTAAAATGCAATACATTGAGACAGGAATATTTATGTCTCTTTGAAGATATGCAACACCTCTGCTCTTCTGGCAGGTTTGTGCAATGTGCTTACAACACAGCTAAATAAAACTTAAAACAATAGCACGTCTGGAGTGTTTCATGTGCTGGAAGATTAACTTCTCTGTTGATTAAATGCAGTTCTTGTATGCATACCTTAATAAATATATATTCTGCATTTAAATACTGACATTAGACGTGGTGTGATAAGCTGTGTCCTTTAATAGTATTTTTCACAGAAACCAGTACCATTTGCATAAGAGCAACATGTGGTTTCCCATAAAACGTGTCCAGCATAGTAATGGAAATATGTTTTACTTTGTCTATTCACAGCTAAACTTTGTGGGCTGTGGCTTTTGTGTCTGAAATGAAAACTCTCACCTGAAAAAACCTCTGTGTACTTTTTGTTCTTTGATTAGCTTTGCGCTCTGCACTTACTGGTATCAGCCGTTTCCATTACATTATATCAATACGATTAGGGAGGCAGTGTACGGAAGGACAATAATCATTTTGATCAAAATGTTTACATGATTCTATACATTTTCAATGCACAGCTTTTGACACAGTTTTCTTTGCTAGGCATTCCAGAATATGGTCACAAACTCTACGTGTTTATCAGTTTAAGTGGTACTCCACATTGAAACATGAGCAAGGCCAACACAGACTTAACTGTTTAGGTCCACTTTTCTTCATGACATGTAGCTAAAAAACAAACAAAACAAAAAATTATCCTCTTAAGATCCTCTAATCAGACGTGGGCAGCCCCATTTGAGAGAGAGATGAGTCTATGAAACAGCGGATGCTTGTTTTCAAATGTATGCTGATTGAGACACACAAAATGCACATCAAAAAGCCTGTCAGAGCTGCTACCTTAGCTAATACATTACAGAGACCACATAGAAACTTAAACTTACAAATGGCTGTGGATGTGTCTCTCAAAAGTCCAGCAGACTCTCTGTGTTTCCAGTGTGGACACGAGCCTACACTCAAAAATATTTCGGCCACTTATGCATTTGAATTTACACAGAAAATTTCTATCCATTTGAATTACATGGTCTTAATATAAATTCACTACCGGACTTGAAGCAAGTAATAAGATTCATGTAATGACGCTAATAAACTCAAAATGACTGCATTATTTTCGTTGTTGGGTTTGGGCAAACACTATTATTATTATTATTAGTTAATTTATATTAAACCTTTGTAATTCAAATGGATGGAAATGTTTGATGTAACTGAAATGCAGTCCTGCATTTTGCATAAAAATCTTTTTGACTGTAACAGCAGTCTGACAACTGTGACTGCACAGTCCTCTGCTACTTATTTTAAAGTTAGGTAGCAGAATTTGGTGATGGAGTTATACTTGAAAAAAATGTGTTTGAATCATCCTTTTTATTTAACAAAGCACATAAAGTTCACTACAATGGCTTTTTCAAACACAACTGCCATATCTGAGTATAAAAGGAAAACTTGTTCAAAACCTGGGCCGCTGCGGCAAGGACTGAGCCTTCATACATGGGGTGCATGCTCTGCCTACTGAGCTAACCAGTGCCACGGCCATTGGTGAATTTAAAACTGATACAGTGAATGTGGTGACAAAACCTCTTGAAGAGACAAATTGGCTTATCTTCACTACTAAAATCATCATGGTCAACCACTCACTTCATGCAAATATAGACATACAGATGAAATACGGCTTCAAAGAGTTTTGAACTTCTAAAATGGTGAATCTTAGTACTTTGTCAAGCTGAAAAAACACTTCACCACTTCCTGATTCTTGTCAACAGGACAACAAAAAGACGAGTATAAACCAGCCTGCTGTCAGTGTAACAGTCACAGTTTAGCCACAAAGACTTGTCAAAGCGGTGAGTGACAGTTTTGAATTTTAATTTAAAACCAATCAGCAACAAACAAATAATTTTATTATTATTAAAATTTTACTGTCTATCACTAAAACTGAAATAAAATATAACATTTATACTGATATTTAAATTTCTACAGAAAGAATGCATACCATCTACATGATCTTCACTGCTCTAGCAACAACCACTCTGGCAAAAGGTGCATTTTAGCATAAAAGAATTTTACTGCATTTACTAATATGATGTATAGAGATTAATTAAAAAAATAATTCAATAAATTACAAAAATTACATTTAATGTTTGCCGACTTTGGCAGCAAAATATGGCAGAAATAAGATATTAAACCTGGTCTTGTATCATTTCTTTTTCCTACTGAAATGAAATGCTGGACATAAATGTCTTTTACATGAAGTATTTTTTTGCTTTGTTTTTTTTAGGATCTACTGAATGTAACTTCTCTGAACCTTCTGGAGCTCGATGTTTTGGAACAGAGGGCGGCGTTGATTTTTCATCAAACTAAATACAGAAAATCCAGATATTAGGTTGACAAGGACAGCAAATTCCTGATTTTAAAAGTCAAAAATCATGATGTGAGTCTGAATAATGAATATGTAAATCACTTTGAATTATTCACTAATGGAACCTTCAAACTGGAAATGCAACAAAGAAACACTCTGGAAATTACCTGTTGACAGAATGGATCTAAGGCACTTTACTGAGAAATTTGACTGTCAGTCTAGAAATACAAGGTAGGTTAAAAGAAAGAAAACTGCATTTAATACAACTTGTGGACCAAAAAAGGTTATTGTATATCTAAAACATAAATCAAAGATGCCATTTTTCAGTAATATGCATTTATTTATTACCAGATTTTTCTTTTACACTCAACAAGATGAGAGATATTGCTATAATCAATTTCCATATATTACAACAAACATTTTATACAAACAGAATGACATCTTGTGAGCGAATTACATTTTTGGATTTTGATTGATGTCAAATTTGTGTGCACATTAATTTTTATATTTATCAATAATTAGGATGCCCCAACCGTTTTTGGCCACTGATACTAAATCATATTAGAGCCACAATAGCAGATAATGATCGTTTTTGTTATTTACAGCAGCTGAGTATTAAATAGGAATTTGAATGTTCATGGCTCGACAGTTAACAGGAGGCACAATTCGGTAAGTTTTTTTTTTTTTTTTTGTATGTTACTCTCTGTTTTCCAGCTCCAGTGTCAAAAGCCAGCTGTGTGTCACAGATGTGTTTATCACCAGAAGAAATGAACATCAGCTGCTCCGCTGAGGAGACAGAGTAGAGTTCATTTAACCTTGGACCAAGTCTTACTGATGCAGACCAGAGGTAACAGTCAGTAGTCCCCTAGCAGCTCAACAACAAATCACGCCAGTCACTGGCTGGGAGTAAAACTGGACCACAACAAAGCTTCTGTTTCAAACACTGCCATCACCTTACATGGTCAGCTGACAGGAAACTTAATGTGTCAGGATTTGGAACAATGTTGTAAGATGAAACAGTTATTCAACTGAAAAGCTGCCAAGGTACAGTGTTGAAAAGATGCTTGCGTTCTCTTATGACTATGATGACTACTGGCACTATTATATTTTTAAATTCTTTAATATTCTTAAATAAAATGTACTCACCCCATGGCTATAAAGAGGTGTTGTCATGTAAGTACCATCCATTCTTAAAACTGTCCTTGGTAAAATACTAGTTTACTAACTTTAATAATCTATTACAACTGTAGATGTTACTGTATACCTAACACCTGATACAAGACAAAATAATGGACTATAATATTTGACAAACATCTAGATAGCTTTGAAACTGACATGTCAGTGTCATCTAATTTGGTGTGATATTTGTTTGTGTTTTCTAGATGTTGCCTTCTCTGTTGTGACTGTGGCTGTGACAGCTAGTGTTGTCACTCTCCTTCTCCTTGAGGGGCTCTGCCTTGGTATAATAAAACTGTGCAACCCCAAACCAGCAGCCCAACTATTACTGAGGGTAAGTGAAAGATACTCTCTAGTGCCTTGACTCATGTCAACAAGGACAGTTGTGACATTAAGTCGCCAATGCCATAGTTTGGAATTGTTTTCTTTCTTTCAAATAGCTATTACATTTTATCTAATACCATGTTGTTTGGTTTTCATTTTTTCCTCAGGTAATACTGAAGACGAAATAGTCTACACAACTGTTAGAGTGATAAGAAAATCACCAAACCAGAATGCGATGTAATTTTCTCCAAAATTGTGCAATTTTTTCTTTAAAACATTATTCAGTGCCAGCCTTGTACAGACAGCAATGTTAGTCTTGCTGGGAAACCTTGTCAAACCACAAGTTAAGTAATGTGTGATCGAGATCATTGTCTTGAAGAAAGGATAAAAAAAGTAGTAAAGTAAAAAGCAGGAAAGGGTGGAGATGTTTAACTGGCTTGTGAACTAGTTGAGCTTTCACAGTTACAAGGATGTTTTTATTTTCTCTCTTTAGTTTCACCCCCTTAGGTTGTCAAAAATTAACCAGATTTTCTGTGATTTATTTTCTGTTATATGCTTTTAATTAAGTGGCACTGTAGACGATTTTTTTATTATTATTTCAAATAAACATTTTATATATTGTTGCTTTGTTTTCCCCCATCCAAAAATCATCAACAGTGCAGTATTTTCTATGTGCTTATAGATTAAATGTGTGTCTATATAAGTGATTGAGCATGAAATGCATAATTTGTCTGAATCTGACAGATGGCAGGGTTTAATAAAGTAATTTGGCCAAGTTAGGCGCTCGTATGGTCTACGCTCATTTTGTTAACCAGTACCCAGCCCGTGGGTGTAACATTATTTCTGAAGAGGACAGTCTGGCCCAGCAGTAGTACACATGTTGAGAGCCAGGCCTTGCTTCTCTGTCTAAATCAAAGCTTAGGCTCACGCTGTCCTTTGCTTACAGAACTAACTGTAAACCGTGACATTAGGAAGTCTGGCATGCAAAATGGTATATAAAAACAATGTTGTCTTGAGGGAGGAAGCACTTTGAACTTCACCTAGCACCTCAATGACAGACACCACAACCTTACCAAGGAGTAAAACACAACAGGTTTATTAATGAGCTAGCAGAGCGAGGCGGCTGGTAGGATGGTGATAAGCTGACATATAACATAGAAGATATGTAGAATGGCCAGTGAGCATGCTCCCACTATTGCAGTCATAACGGTGCAGATAGTGGACATAATATCCTAATGGTAATGATTATTATTATATTGTATTATTCTTAAGTTAATCAATTAATCAACTAGTTGTTGCTAGTTGTTCTAACGTCTCAGTGAAAATGGCCTATCAGTAGGCACATTCACATTGTGCAGGGCAGTTCACCCATTCACCCCTCTGTTTCCACCCAGCTGTCACATCAGGTCAATATCAGTCTTGTACAAAATAAAACAAGCAGTATTTTAGGTGCTTAGCAGACTACCGTTAACCACTTCCTTGATTCACAAGACAACCAGTAAACCAATCTGCTGCCAGTGAAGACATTTACCTACAAGGCGTGCCATAGTTTTCACTTTCTGATGTTAGTTACAGTGTACGAGTATATATTTATTCTTAAGATGTACTATATATTAATGCAAGCACTTGAAAAACTTTATTATTTGTTAAAAATTATATAAAAAATATAAAATTATATTTTCTACACTCAAATCTGACTCATTAAAACATTAACATTATAACGTCCAGAGGTAGACAGGACACTCATTGAGTATCTATCTCTGATACATCATAAAGGAACACAGAGAACACAGGGAAAACCAGACTGCTTAAAAGACAGAAATGCAAAATGATTTTGTCCTCCAATATTAATCATGAACCAGCTTTTTGACTTACGTGATTATGGGTTGATAAAAAATGAACAATAATGTAAAAAATAACATTCAGCTGCAAGGATGCTAATCCAGACATTTCTTCAGGATGATGTTCAGTATTCATGAAGACACAACTTCCACAGTCTGTCATTATTGCAGGCACTGTCACTTGGGGCATTATGTAATTAGAATAGAAGCATTTTAGTTCATCTGCAATAAATGCAGTGCAATTCTCTGTCTCAAACCTTCTTCCCATATCTATATTTATGCTATAGATCATTTTGTAGTCTTTAAGTTTACTTTTTAGATGGTTTACAGAGTAACAGAGCTCTTTGTTCTGTTATTACTTTGAGTGATTTGCTTTCTGTTCAGCATTTTAAACAGTTGTAAAACTTTTAAACTGAAGCTTATTGGTGACATCTAGAGGGCTGTATACTTTTCTTTCAGGTGCTACCAAGAGTTTAAAGAGTACCAGCAATGTAAGGATATTTTTTCCACAAGATGGAGCCAAATATTCTCACATTACTCAACATGTCAAATAAATAAAAATACATGGCATACATGATAGAAATACAGAAAAAAAAAAGGAATCTGTGTTAACTCTATCAATTTTAATGTAGCTGTATTTGTTACACATACTGTATGAGACGTGCACACCAATGTGCACATCATAAATCTAATCCTCAATTCCACTTATGTTGAGAGCCTGGACCACCTAGGACAATCAACATGGAAACTTCACACTATAAACATTCAACCTCCCAGGCCTCGGATTTGTGCACTTTTATCCCCATTTTCTACTCCAAATAAATATCACATGCATTAATCAGGACTTAGTATGCAAACCAACGAGATTTTTACCTTATTAGAAATGTATAATTGTGTTATGAATGATACATGTACAGTGTGACGCTCAAAAGTTCCCATCAAGCAGCCAGCGGTGGCGGCACGTCTTTCTGCCGTCTTCAGTCAACTGCCTGATAAGTTCCTGTGGCTGGAATGATCCCCCCTCCTTCTCCTGGAGGCGTGTCTATTTTTTACCTTAATCTGTGATCTGTGTGTGACACTGGGAACCAAAAAGCCCACTAAGTGCAAACAAAAGGTTGAGCAGTGAGAATGCTAATGAGTTGTTTTGTATGGGCTCACCTGGCCTTCCAAAGGCGCTGTCAATCACCTGTAATTCCTCTTCTTTAAATGGAAATTCATGCTTTCTTGCTGCATGGAGTTTCATTTATCAAGTTCCAATTATTTATGCAGGATTTAAATTATGGGATGGACAAAAATGAAAATGCAGTAGGCCTAAATGAAAAAAAAAAAAAAAAACACAACTTATCACAACTTATTTTTCCATTAAGCGATCGCGGATCACTTGGTGCGGTCTGTGAGGCGATCTCAGCGGATGCGGATCAATGTGATCCGTTGCTCACTAGCCACATCCATGATTGTGCTCTGTCTCCAGCTGATACGGCTCGCGCTCACGGCGTATCCGTTCTGATGTGTCTCTAGAGCATTACGGTGAGAGCAGAGCATTACAAATCCACTGCTCCTCCGTGGATAAATGAGGCATTGCAGCTGGTTTTCGCCCAGGCTGCCTGGGCGTTTCCAATCCCGGGCCTCACTGACTACGTCATCGCGGGGATTACATTCCCGTCACGGACCTGCGGAGACCTGTGAAGGACAGTCAGAGACAGTCAAGGACCCGTCCACGGAAACACAGGAACTTTTGAGTTGCTACATCTGTAAATTTACAAGACTATGTTTTAATACGATTCAAACATGTTCAAATTCCATTATCGTCATCAAAACTTTCTTTTCATGATGAGTGTCTAGTCATCCAGTGTGAGCACACTGCAGGTACAGTTGGCTTTGTAGAGTAAAGAAATGATGTTGGTGATAACAAAACTCCCATACAGTTTTACAATGAGCCGCTGGCAGTGTGGCACCCTGCGCCCATGAAGTGTACACTAGAGTTTATCGAAACAAAAAGAACACTTACAGATTTTGGGCATAACAGTCAATGGTAAATCATAAAACGACAAACAAAAAAGCAAAAACAAACTACAGGTTCTTCTGTAGAAGATAAAAAGAATTTGCAGGAACATTTCTGGTGCAGTCAATGAGTCACATGAAAGCTACATAAATCCCAAATTGTAACAGCGTCTGATCAGGTAATGGTAACTACCCTCCACATTAGAGACTCACAAAATGTATGACAATTCAGAAATTGAGTCAGTAGTACAAACACAACCAACCTCTTCCCGTGTCAGTGAGAATTCACAGTCTAGTCAATGTGCCACAAAGAAGACATCCTGTACAACCAATGAGTGAACTTTGTTTAAAACTTGAACTTAGTGTATGAGTGGAAGTGTGCTCATTGCATCAGTTTATCACTTCAAAGACATGAATTCTTATGACTAAAACTGTTTTGATGCAATGAAAATAATACACACAAGGTATCTCGATTGTTCGGGTATATTTATTAAAAAGTGAGACAATTTAAAAGCAAATAAATAATTTTTAAAATGAATCCTAAAATGGAATGGGTAGCCAGTGGAGTGAAGCTAAATTAGGTGAAATGTGGGCAGTGGGTTAACAGAGTAGGAATCAGACTTTTGAGGGGACATAGATCTGGCTATCATCACATAGCAGTGAAAAGGGGAAATGTTTCCTGAGAATGGAACCAAGTGGGAGTAGATAGAGAGAAAATAAAGGGCCAAACACAGAGCCTATTAGGACACAACATGAGAGAAAAAGGACAGTGGGACACAGAGTCATCAGGCTGACACAGAGAGTCTGATGTGACAGGTAGGACCTGAACCATTCCAGTGCTGTGCCATTGATGCCCACCCACTGCTCCAAATGGGCAATCAGGATTTCATGGACCACTGTATCAAATGCTGCGGTCAAATCTAAAAGTACCAGGACAACACTGACCAGAGTCAGTAGCTAAAAAGTCCCTCAGTATTTGAAAAAGACATTTACGATTTATCCTTTTTCCATTTAAGCTCAGCTCTTCGACACTCCCGATCTGGCAGTGCAGGTTAGTTCATTCAGCCAAGGCTCTGGTTTAGCTTTCTGCTGCCTGGTCTTTAATGGAACCGCAATGTCTATGGCAGTTTGACAGGTGTCGACCATGAGCTGAGAGTCTCTGTATCGCACACACAGAACTCAGGAATTACGCCAGTTCTGACTGATATACAGCCACGTCACCCAACATCATCAGCTAGCACTAAGGAAACAAAGGTTCCATGAATCAGTCTGGACCCAGGACCCACAATAAAAAATGCCAAGTCAGTATTTGACAGAAGGTATGTCAGCATTGAATACAGAGATGAAAGCAAAGGTCCTATCACCCAAACTGAGCTACAGACATCTCTGGGCAAATTTCTTTTGGACACTGGAGGAGACATCATGAACATTATATCCATAGCCTTTTTTAGCGACAAATATAGCTATACTATTAACTATGCTGACAGTATAGATCAAATGCTTGCAAATGCTGAAAAAAAATCTCTGTATCTCTGTCTAATACTGTATGAGCAAATAACATATGCTTGCCCAGTGTGCGTTACTGTATGTGATTGATCTGTAATGAGCAGAGTGAGGTGAATCTCTCATGGGCCTGTGGGTTTCAAATTACACACTTGGACTAGGGAAGTGACAGAGAAAGAAAAAAAACTGTGGTTTGTAGGTCAGCCTCACTTAGGTAGACCATGATGCAGTTCTTTCTAAGTAATATGTGGAGACATGGGTCTAAAAAAAAAGTTTACAATGCAATACAATGAGAGATGAGATAGGAAGTGTCTATGTCTCTTTGTAGAAATAACATCTCTGCTCTTCAGAGCATCTACAATGCTTACAACACAACTACATAAAAAATAAAGCACCTCTTATGCATAGATTATTAAAGTTTTAAAGTAATGGAGTAACTTTAAATGCCTGACATTAGACATGGTGTGATAAGCTGCATTATTTACTAGTATGTTTCAAAGAAACAGTACCATTTGCATAAAGAGCAACACATGGTTTCCCTTAAAATGTGTAATAATGAAATATGTTTACTTTCTGTCTACTCAAGGCTACACTTGGTAGAAACATTAGCTTGTGCACTGTGGCTTTGGCTGAAATGACTAACTCTCACCTGAAAAGACCTCTGTGTACTTTTGTTCTATAATTAGCTTCCTGCTCTGCTGGTATCAGCTTCTTCCCATCAATGCAATACAATGACAGAGATATGAGATAAGGTATTTATGTCTCGTTGTAGAAATGCAACACCTCTGCTCTTCAGGCACGTCTACAATGTGCTTACAACATAGCTACATAAAAATTAAAACAATAACACGTCGGGAGTGTTTCACGTGCTGGAAGATTAACTTCTCTGTTGATTAAATGCAGTTCTTGTATGCATGCCTTAATAAATATATATTCTGCATTTTAAATACTGACACATTAGACATGGTGTGATAAGCTGTGTCCTTTAATAGTATTTTTCACAGAAACCAGTACCGTTTGCATAAGAGCAACATGTGGTTTCCCATAAAACGTGTCCAGCATAGTAATGGAAATATGTTTTACTTTGTCTATTCACAGCTAAACTTTGGGTGAGGTGGCTTTTGTGGCTGAAATGAAAACTTGCACCTGAAAAACCTCTGTATTGCTTTTTAAATACTGACTTGATGCACTCTTTTACTTAAATAATATAAAGTGAAAATCATATCAGAAATAATCAAAAACCCTGGACTGCTACCTTAGCTGGTAACACAGAACACATAAAGACTTAAACTCACAAATTGCCATGAATAATGCTTCTAATGACTGTCAAAACTCCAGCAGACTCCGTTCCAGTGTGAACCACGAGCTAACAGCAGTCTGACAACTGTACGGTCCTGTGCAGTCCTCTGCTACCTACTGCTACTGAAATTTTCTTGGACAGAGAGAGCTATGGCAAATTTGGGGATTGGGTTATACTTCAAGAAATGTACAAAAGTTGGAATATTCCTTTTATTTAACAAAGCGTATACAATGACTTAACTTTCTCAACACAGCTGCTCTATTTGTATTTGAATTTTTAACAAGCTACAAAACTAATGGGAATATGGTGCTGATCTTAAAATCTTCTCATAATAGTTTCATACTGCTGTGAAGTGAAAATGGTGACAAAACCTCTTGAAGAGACAAAAGTAGGGTATCCTCACAGCTAAAGTCATCAACACACTTCATGCATACAGTGACATAAAAACATTTTTATTGGTAACAGCATGAACAACCAAGATAAAACAAATTGTGATAATGTATGTGATCTTTAGCCTTTGGAGGGCCCCTTTATTAAGAGACACTCTGTAAAGATGTAAAAGATGCTACAGACTAACAGTATAATATTTGTGATGTTGTTTCAGTTTGAGAGAAACCAAAACTTATATCAAAGCCCTTTTATTTGGATACTATCAGATACTGACGTTCTAATGTTCTGTACTAAAGCAGTGAGTCTTAGTATTTTGTGTACAGTAACCACTTCCTGATTCTTGTCACTGCAATAAAGGCAGTATGAAACAGCCTGCTGTCAGTCAGAGTCTGGAGTCAGCCACAAAGACATCCAGCGGTGAAGTGACAGTTTTGAATTTTAACTCCATACCAACCAGCAGCAAACAAATAATTAAAAACATAGTAATTTTACCGTATATCACTAAAACTGAAATAAAATATAACATTTAAAATAATATTTGATTTCTGTGTTACAGCAGAAAGAATGCATTCCATCTACATGATCGTCACTACTCTGGCAACAACCGCTCTGGCAAAGGGTACAATTGGTATAAAAAGTGTGTTACTAAAGTTAATAATCACTAAATTTAGACATGCAGTCAATAGAATTGAATGTTAGCTGACTTTGTGGGGAAAATGACATGAAATTGTCTTGTATTATTTAATTTTTCCAACTGAAATGAAATGCTGGACATAAATGTCCTCATCTGTATTTTTACATGAAGTATTTTTTGTTTTGTTTTCAGGATCTGTGAGATAGCTTTCTCTGAACACCTGGAGCTTCGATGTTTTGGAACAGTAGGGCGGCCGTTGATTTTCATCGGCAAATACAGGAAAATCCAGATATTAGGTTGACAAAAAGGACAACAAATTCCTGATTTTAAAAGTCAAAAATCACGATGTGAGTCTGAATAATGAAATATGTAAATCACTTTAGATTATTCACTAATGCGGAACCTTCAAACTGGGAAAGCATATTGAAGAAGCTTACTCTGGAAGTTACCTGTTGACAGAATATGGATCTAAAGCACTTTATGAAATTTGACTGTCGTCTAGAAATACAAAGTAGGTTAAAAGAAAAGCAAAGGTTGCATTGAATAGTGGATGGAATTTGGGCTATTTTATATCTAAAACATAAATCAAAAGATGCAATTTTAAGTAATAGCAGTATGCAAAAGATTTGCATTCTGCAACTAAACTTAATTAAAGCGGATTTAAATAGTTTAACTAAATAAATTTTAAGCAAAAGAAAATATTTTCCTCTGACTTTTGATTTTATCATCACTATTATTATTATTATGGTTGTTATAAAAATCTGATACAATACAGTTAGCCTAATCCTTTTCTGTATAAAAAAAAAAGCAGATGGTACACATTTCATCTTTGATATGCAAAATGTGTGTGTACGTTTGGTAAATAGGATACTAACCACATTTTTTCCCCACTGATAGCAGTTGCTAATCATATTAGAGCCATAATAGCAGATACCAATCATTTTTTGTTTTGTTATGACAGCTGGTATTAATGGATTTGAATAGTTCATGGCTCCGCAGTTAACAGAGTTGTTTGCGTTTGTAGATACTTTATATGTTTGTCTCTCTGTTGTCTTCCAGCAGCTCCAGTGTCAAAGCCAGCTGTCACAGATGTGTTTATCGCCAGAAAAAATGAACATCAGCTGTCGCTGAAGGAGACAGAGTAGAGTTCATTTTAACCTTGGACAGTCTCTTACTGATGCAGACCAGGGTAACAGTCAGTCCCTAGCAGCTCCAACAACAAATGTCACTTGATCACTATTTCGAGTAAAACTGGACCTGACAAAGCTTCTGTTTCAAACATTGCCATCACCTTACATGGTCAGCTGACAGGAAACTTAATGTGTCAAGTTTGGAACAATGTTGGCAAAAATGAAACAGTTATTCAACTGAAAAGCTGCCAAGGTACAGTGTTGAAAGGATGTCTGCATTTTTATCAACTCTTCACTACTATCTCATTTTTAAAATTAATTCCTCACCTCTGGCTATGAGGGTCTTGCACATAAAAGTACCATCTGTAATTTTACATCTGTATGATTTACATTTACATCCACTGCAACTGTAAAGTTACTGTATGCCTTAGAGCTGATGGGAGACAAAACAGACCATATATAATATTTGACAAACATCTAGATAGCTTTGAAAGTGACATGTCAATGCCATCTAATTTGGTGTGATATTTGTTTGTGTTTTGTAGATGTTGCCTTCTCTGTTGTGACTGTGGCTGTGACAGCTGCTGTCAATCTCTCCTTCTCCTTGGGGCTCTGCCTTGGTATAGTAATAAAACTACGCAACAAACCAACACGCCCAACTATTACTGAGGAGTAAGTGAGATGTTCTCTCATGTCTTGACCCATCTCAACAAGGACAGTTCGACATTAAGTTATGTCACCATAGTTTTAGATTGTTTTTTCCTTCAAGATGGCTATTAGATTTTATTTAATACCATGAAAATAATTTGTAAAGACTTGCTTAAGATTAAAAAGAAGACATGATATCCTCTCCACAACAGGTTACCACACCAAAACCCATTTCACATCTGTTTTCAATTTTTTCCAGGTAACACTGAAGATGAAATTGTCTACACAGATGTTAGTGTGAAAAATAAGTAACTCAGATCAGAATGCAACATAATTTTCTCCAAAGTTTATATTTAAAACATTAGGTGGCAGCCTTATTTGTAATGTGATGAGAGATCATTGGTCTTGAGAAATAAAATGTAAAAATTGTAAAGATAAAAATATTGTAGACTTTTTATAAAGTTTCTGTGTGACTAGGTACGATATGTGCTGCCTTGGGATGTTCTGACAGATATTTTGCCATAGATTAAACTATTAAACCAACCACCAATTTAGATGAGTCAACTAATGTGTATGTCTGAAAACACATTTTTAAATTTTTGATTAAATTAGATACCAGTTAGTACCAGATAGCTATATAAAAATCAAAAGATAACTGACTGACTTTATACAATAATAAAATGTTATAATAGGTGCAACCAACTATTTCTGGTGTCGCCAAGCAGAGTGGCTGAACTAGTTGAGCACATGCCTGATTACCATATCTGTGTTATGCTGTTTTCATAGTTACAATGATAGTTTTACTTTTTCTTGATTTTTGAGCTACCATATTGAAACCATGGAGTTGTTATTTTGTTTGAGGATTCATCACTTTGGTTGTCAAAAATATCTTTCTGTGATTTTTCTGCCTTTAATTGAGTGTCACTGTTTAACATGTATCTATCAAATAAACATATTATATATTGTTAATTCCTTGTCCCCCCCCAATCAAAATCATCAAAACAAAGCAACAGAATGACTAATGACTGTTTTAAAAGGTCAATACCATTTGTTCATAACCGTTCATTATTAGATTTTATCAACATTAGGTACTTATACTGTAGGTTAAATATGTCTCTGCGTAAGTGACTGAGAGGATGAAATGCATAATTTATCTGACACGCTGACACGTGGCAGGGCATAATAACAAGGTATCTCAGTCAAGATAGGTGCTTGTATGGTCCATAGCCCACAGTTGACTTTCTCTCATGCTGGACCTGGATAGATATGCAACAATCGCATATCAGTAGCATAGTGTATCAAAGGTGAGCCTATCCTACTGTAAGTGGCATAGAAGGCATATTAGAAAGTTCCAAAGAAAGTTCACTTTCTAAACGGCAATGACTTTGTAGTGTCAGGATGGCCAGTAAAAAGAAAAAAAAGACACTGTAGCAAGAAGCAACATTGATAGTTATGACTGATACTGTAGTTATGTTTAACTAGTTTAGTTTAACATTACGTCCCCGACGACGACGACGACTACTACTACTACTACCAAAATAGTTGTCATCATTATTATTAACTTTATTTTTCTCTTTAATCAATTAGTTACTGCATCTGGAAAATGTTAGAATATGGTAAGAAATATTAGCCAGCCCAAGATGACATCCTCAGACATCATGTTTTGTCTACAACCTGTTTACTGTTAAAAGAGAGAAACATCTAAGAAAGGTGAAATCATAATTTGGACATTTTTTACCCAATATGATCAATCGATTATTCAAATAGTTAGGTGAATAATTAAATAGTTGACAGTTAATCGATTAATCAACAAGTTGTTACTGCTCGGTGGTTATACTCTTGGACTGCTGCCTCCTGCTAGAGGTGAGTGAGTCAATCAGGGAAATCAAAAATCTCCGCCACATGACTTCCACCATCCACCAGGATATACAGATTGTGCATTACATTAAACACACCTTTTATTCAACTTCTGTCAAACTACCTTGTTTGATTAATATTGTGCACAGTTTAAAATTCTTCATTTTTAGAGCATGTTGTATCTATATTTATAATATTGTTATATTTTAACACTTGATTGATTTATCTTCCTTACATATTTATTACCTTCATGTTTGTTTGTTATTCACCCAATAACACTAGGACAAATTTCTGGTATGTGAAAATCTACTTGGCAATAAACCTTATTCTGAGTCACACTTCAGTGAAAATGGTCTGTTGGTAGGTTTCTTGTCTTGGAGCTATTGCATGCATGATGAGATAATACATTCACATTGTGCAGGCAGTTCATCTATTCACCCTCACTGTTTCCACCCCACTTGTCACGTCATGTCAATATTAGCGTTGTAATATGTGTGTAATATTAGCACAATAAGACAAGCAGGTCAGTATTTTAGAGGTGCTTAGCAGACTACAGTTAACCACTTCCTTGATTCACAAGACAAGACAACCAGAAATAAACCAGTCTGCTGTCAGTGAAGCATTTACCTACAAGGCGATAAAGCCACAAAGAGTGAAATGGGGATATCATAGTTTCGCTTTATTTCTGACGTGGTCACACTGTGCAGAAAAAGTGTAATGCCTATTAGTTGTTGATGATTTTTTTAATCATTACATAGAATAAAATGTAATCTATTTATCAGATAACCCACACATGGTAGACGGGTAGCTTATTCAGGTTAATTTGCAACTAACAACTCAGTAGACTGTCAGATGCACAGTTAAGTTTATTATTAGGTATGCGCTGAAACTGCAGTTTGCTAGAACAGACCAGCAACATGTTCTACCTTATCATACAATGTACAGTTTTAGAGAGTTGTTCACTTTTTTTCTGAGACCACTTACATGCACACATGGTTTATCAGAAAGATGGAAAAAATAAATTCTAATGAGCAGCCATGCTATGACCAGTTATGCTGAGCAGCTCCTGTAAACTTCTAACTGAGATGAAGGCACACAAATGCATCAGGATACTTGGGTTGGCCATATATATTTTATCCTAAGATGTACTATATATTTAATACACAAACATGAAAGGGCTTTAATATTCATAAGGTCATGAAGACACAACTTCCCAGCTAAAAGTATTTCATTGCCCCTGTGTCATTTTGGACATTAGTTTCCATATCTATAGTACAGTATACTGTAGATCGTTTTGTGGTCTTTAAGTTTACATTTAGATGGTTTACAGAGTAACAGAGCTCTTTGTTCTGTTATTACTTTGAGTGATTTGCCTCCTGTTCAGCATTTTACAGTTGTAAAACTTTTAAACTGAAGCTTATTGGTGACATCTAGAGGCTGTATACTTTTCTTTTGGGTGCTACCAGAGAGTTTAAAGTACCAGCAATGTAAGGATATTTTTTCCCCACAAGATGGAGCCAAATATCCTCACATTACTCAACATGCTAAATGTTCACATTATGATACAGTGCACTGAATTCCACTTATGTTGAAGTCTGGACCAACTCACGAGGAGAGTCAACATGTAAACTCTCTATAAGCATTCAACTACCCAAGACCGCCGGTCTATCTCACGCTCCATATTTCCATCACTCATGAACAAGCCCGAGATGCCAGAAATCCTTTGCTCGGAAGCAATTTGTTCCCAACCCAGAGAGAGCGTCCCACCCTGGCCTTAGACTTGGAGGTGCTGACCCTCAACCTGCCCACTTCGTCCTTAGCTACAAATTACACCAGTGGTGCTGAAAGGTCATGATCTGATAAGGTCAACACCAGACACGGTCCATGAATATCACACACAGAAGAATACAGACACAAGTCTCACTTGCTGTACATGGATCAGATGGGTGATACCAATGGCCCCCGTACCTCCCTCCTCAGTACTCCCCATACAGGAGCACCTGGGGACATGGTTATGTAAGCTTTTTCCAAATCCACAAAGCACATATAGACTGGATGGTCAGACTCCTATGACCCCCTCAGAAACCCAAAGAGCTGATCCGTTGTTCCATGGCCAGGATGGAATTCACTTTGCTCTTCCTGAATCTGGGGTTCGACAATTGGTCAAAGCCTCCTTTCCAGCACTCTAAAATAAACTTTCCCAGGGAGGCTGAACAGTATGATACATAAATTAAAAATACATAAAAAAAATAAATAAATACATAAAAGTATTCTTGTATTCCATTTCTTTTGATTTGCCAACTAGTTTTGGATTAGTACGATCTCCTCTAGCGCACACAAGAAAACTTGTTTCAAGCTAGTGGTTTGGGATGGTAATGCTCTTTTTCTGTTATGATTATAGCATTCATTTGATTTTGTTATAAAAGAAAAAAAAATCCCCAAATGAAATAAATTCATGTTGGTAAAAACTAGGGATGCACCGATGCATCGGATGAAGTTAAGGAGGAAGGAGGAAACATCGGTATCAGCCGATCAGCAAATAAAGGTGACATTCACTGACTGATGGCGATGGCCGGCGTTCATATGTTGATTACATATCGCGCAAAGCGCTGTGCTGAGAAACCTTTCCTTTATTTCCCCGCGTCGCGTGCAGCGCCACGGTTTGGTCCATCCTGCATTGACTTCAAAACGCCACGGGAGAGTTTCAGAAGCGTTTAGCTTCGCCAGACTTTGTTTACTTGCTCAGATTTGGCCATTTTCCTGGTGTATGTTCTTCTAAACATGCTTCTACATGTGTAAATATGCTACATAGTTAATTAGTTTAGCTTTTGTCTGTTTTACCACTGGCAGTTTGCAGGAATTATTCACGGACCTAAATTCTGATCATCTACCTGTGTGTGTGTTCTCACTTTGTTTATTTCATGTACCAGCTTCTAAATCTGAATCTGACTCGCAATTTACGCCGCAAAATATAGTGACACAAATAAGTTTAATTTGATTTGTGTCCGATGATTAGAGAAATGTGAGAAAGTTAACAACAGAAAGAAGCGAGCGGCCTTGATAAAGCTGTCATTAATCAGAGAAATAAAAAGTTATTTCCTGATTGTTTCACAGTCGTTACGTTCAGCAGGTATAGACACACCCACAGCAACCCACCTCAGCTCCTCACACCCCCAACACTGCACTCCGCACCACGGTTGCCCGTTTTTCCCTATCCCTGTCAGAGCGTGGCGTATTATACGTGGCGGGCATAGGGCGCTCCGAGAGAAAGATCCATGTCGGTATCGATAACAAACATCGGTATCGGCCAAGTTGTTATTTTAAACATCGGTATCGGCCCAGAATTTCACGATCGGTGCATCCCTAGTAAAAACTATTAACTATGCTGACAATGTAGATCAAATACTTCTTTGCAAGTGCTGAAAATAATATATATCATATAGTGCATTATTTTCATCAGATGTTCTGATTATTACTGTATGAGCAAAGAAGACTTGTTGCCAGTGTGTGTTACTGTATGTGATCTGTAATGAAAGCAGAGGTGAGGTGAATCTCTCATGGGCCTGTGCGTTTCAAATTACACACTTGGACTAAGGAAGTGACAGAGAAAGAAAAAAACTGTGGTTTTGTAACTGTCAGCCTCACTCGAGTAGACCATGATACAGTTCTAAGTAATATGGAGCATAGGTCTAAAAAAAAAAAGTTAGCAATGCAATACAATGACAGAGATGTATGAGATAGGAGTATCTGTCTCTTTGTAGAAGAATGCAACATCTCTGCTCTTCAGGCACATCTACAATGTGCTTACAACACAACTACATAAAATAAAGCACCTCTTATGCATGGGTGTTAAAGTTTTTTAAAAATGTGGAGTAACTTTAAATACTGACATTAGACATGGTGTGATAAGCTGTGTCCTTTACCAGTATCTTTCAAAGAAACCAGTACCATTTGCATAGAGAGCAACACATGGTTTCCTTAAATGTGTAATAATGACTTATGTTTTACTTTCTGTCTACTCAAGGCTACACTTGTTAGCTTGTTAACTTGTGTGTGCCGTGGCTTTTGTGGCTGGAAGTGACTAACTCTCACCTGAAAAAGAGACCTCTGTGTACTTTTGTTCTGTAAATTAGCTTCCCGCTCTGCACTGTATCAACTATTTCCATTTCTAAACTGCTTTTTAAATACTGACTTGTCTTATATTTTCATGGCTTTCCAGCTTAAGCGTAAAAGACCAAAAAAACAAATCTTTTAAATATGCCACCATATATGTGACCTTTAGTGTTTTGGAGTGCCCCCTTTATTAAGGCACTCTGTAAAGATTCTGAGATATTTTTTAAATTACAGAAAGCAGTTTTCATCAAATGAGAATGTAGCACAGATTTTTTTAGTTATGTCCTCACTGAAGTCCCTTCATTTCATGCTTGAGTCCTTTTATCGTTTCAGCAACAAGTGGCAATCATTCATGTGACTGCCTCTGTCTGTGTGTATAAAACATAATTTGTCATTATGTGGGTGATTGAAGACAGGAGTTTGAAAAAACAAAAGTTTTGTCAGCCCTTTTTATTTGGATACTATCAGATATTAATGTTCTAATGTTCTGTACTAAAGCAGTGAATTTTAGTATTTTGTCAGAAGCTAAATAGCAGTAACCACTTCCTGATTCTTGTCACTACAATAAAAGACAAGGCAGTATAAACCAGCCTACTGTCAGCCTAAGAGTCACAGTTCAGCCACAAAGACATCCAAGCGGTGAGTGACAGTTTTGAATTTTAATTTAAAACCAACAGGCAACACACAGATAATTAAACATTAATAATTTTACCATATATCACTAAAACTGAAATAAATATAACATTTAAAATAATATTTGATTTCTATGTTTTTAATAGAAAAGAATCATTCCATCTACATGATCGTCACTACTCTGGCAGCTTAACCGCTCTGGCAAAGGTACAATTGGTATAAAGTATGTTACTAAAATTATTAATCCTCAAATTTAGACATGCAGTCAATAAATTCAATGTTAGCTGACTTTGGCAGGAAAATGACATGCACTGAAATTGTCTTGTATTATTTAATTTTCTACTGAAATGAAATGCTGGACATAAATGTCCTCATCTGTATTTTACATGAGTATTTTTTTTTTTGCTTTGTTTTTTTAGAAATTCTATTGAATGTAACTTCTCTGAACCTTTGGAGCTCGATGTTTTGGAACAGTAGGGCGGCCGTTGATTTTCATCGACAAATACAGAAAATCCAGATATTGAGTTGACAAAAGGATAACAAATTCCTGATTTTAAAAGTCAAAAATCATGATGTGAGTCTGAATAATGAATATATAAATCACTTTGAATTATTCACTAATGGAACCTTCAAACTGGGAAAGCGCAATAGAAGAAACACTCTGGAGATTACCTGTTGATAGAATATGGATCTAAAAAAGGGGCTTTACTAAGAGAAATGTGACTGTGCGTCTAGAGAAATGAGTAGAGTTAAAGAAAAGCAAAGGTTGCATTGAATAGTGGATGGAAAAATTTTTGGCTATTTTATAACTAAAACATAAATCAAAATTTTAATTTAAAGTAATAAGCAGTATGCAAACGATTTGCATTCTGCAACAGAAAGAATAAAGGCCACGTGCAGTGAATTTGGGGTTCATGAGTTTAAAGTGAAAAAGATTTATATATTACTTAAATCCTTTTCTGTATAAAAAACATTTTATAGAAATGACATAAGAATATGGAATGAAACTTTTGGATTGGGCAGAAGGTACATTTCATCTTTATTTTCTCATGCAAAATGTGTGTGTACGTTTGGTAAGTAAGGATGCCCCAACCACATTTCCCCACACTGATAGCAATTGCTAATCATATTAGAGCCATAATGGCAGATACCAATCATTTTTGTTTTGTTATGACGGCTGTTATTAATGGAATTGCAGACAGTTCATGGCTCCATAGTTAACAAAGCCGGTAGTGGATTTTTAGTTTGCGTTTTGTAGATACTTTATATGTTGTCTCTATTTGTCTTCCAGCTCAGTGTCAATCAGCGCCAATGTCACAGATGTGTTTGTCACCAGAAAAAATGAATCAGCTGCTCCATGCTGAGGAGACAGAGTAGAGTTCATTTTAACCTTGGACACCCAGTCTCTTACTGATGCAGACCAGAGGTAACAGTCAGTCCTAGCAGCTCAACAACAAATACACGCGGTCACTGGCTGGGAGTAAAACTGGACCTGACAAAGCCTGTTTCCAACCATTGCCATCACCTTGTGGTCAGCTGACAGGAAACTTAATGTGTCAAGTTTGGAACAATGTTGGCAAAAAATGGAAACAGTTATTCAACTGAAAAAGCTGCCAGGTACAGTGTTGAAAGGATGTCTGCATTTTTATCAGCTCTTCACTACTATCTCATTTTTAAATTAAATTCACTCACCTCTGGCTATGAGGGTCTTGCCACATAAAGTACCATCTGTAATTTTTAAACTGTCCTTTTGTAGAATATTGGCTTTACTATTTTTAATAATCAGACATCCACTGCAACTGTAGATGTTACTGTATGCTTTAGAGCTGATGGGAGACAAAAACAGACTATGGACTATAATATTTGACAAACATCCTTTGAAACTGACATGTCAATGCCATCTAATTTGGTGTGATATTTGTGTTTCGTAGATGTCCCCTCCAATGTTCTGACTGTAACTGTGACAGCTAGTGTTGTCACTCTCCTCCTTGGGGGGGTTCTGCCTCGATCCTGATCATATCGCTTCTTTTGCTTGATATTACCACCCCACTGTCACTTTACTCATTTTATTGCACTGCATACTGAGGCTTGAGAATCAAATGTGTGCATCATTACAGTCTAATTTGATCTTATATTTGTGTTTTCTAGCTGCCATTTCTCACTTCCATGTCATTATGGCAGTGAGAGCTGGTGTTGTCTTTCTACTTCTTTCGGCTTTGTGCCTTTCTATCCGCCATGTTCATAAGAAAACCTGTGAAGGACCTGTGACAGTTAAAGAAGGTAAGACAGTATCATTTCAGTGGTAGCTACTGCTGCTATTGTCTCTTTTTAGCTCTGTGTCTTGGTATATTGTTGTTAGCTGTGGTTGTTATGTCAAGCTAGTTTCAAATGTCAGCATGTGGGAGAAGGTTCATTTGAGATCTTTGAAGGAAATGTGGTACACATATTGTTAAGTGTCAATGTAAATGATACTTCTAACAAAAGCCATGTGCATCATCCTTCACCTTGACATGAATTGTCTGTTTTCTTTTTTTGTTTAGCTTTCTAGGAATTTCCAAAGATGGCAGAATGATTCTCAGCTGAGCTGTTAATTACAATATGTGGCATGATCTTCATATAAAATATCATACAAGTCTTTTCTGTAGGCCAGATATTTTCCACAGAAGAATATCATTACTTTATGTCTCCTACAGAGGGTGGCAATCAAAATGAGATGTAAGACAAATAGTTAAGTAGTTTCAGTATCGAATAAACAGCATGACAGATGGTGGAGAAGAACATGGTGGAGTCAAAAGTCTGGAAACACTCTAGTTTTACTATGGATGCAACTAACACAATCCACAAACGCTTGATAGGTAAAACCTATTAAGTTGAATGAGGATACACAGGAAATACAACAAATATGCATATACAGTACAGCCACGTCGCCCAACATCATCAGCTAGCACCAAGGAAACAAAGGTTCCATGAATCAGTCTGGACCCAGGATCCACAATACAAAATGCCAAGTCGGAAGTATTTGACAGAAGGCCATGTCAGCATTGAATACAGAGATGAAAGCAACGGTCGTATCACTACCCAAACTGAGCTACAGACAACTCTGGGCAAACAGTCCCATTTCTTTTGGACATTGGAGGAAGACATCATGAACAGATATACTTATGTGTCACTTATGTGACAATTATAGCTAAACTATATTGCAGTATATACTGTACATGCAGTAAATTAAGTATTCCTTTTCTTTGGATTTGTCAACTAAAATTTGTAAACTTTGGATTAGTACTATCTCCTCTTTAAGCTACGTGTTAAAGTGCATTTCCTCTTGCACCAATGTTATGAGCATACAAAGACTTGCTTCAAGTTAGTGATTTGGATGGTAATGCTCTTTTTTCTGTTGTGATTAAAGCATTCATTTGATTTAGTATTTGTTATTAAAAAAAAATCCACAAATAAAACAAATTCATGTTGGTAAAAAGCAACAATTATGCTGAAAGTATAACTCAAATGCTTATTTGCAAATGCTAAAATGCCGTTCTCACCAGATGTTCTGATTGTGCGTTATTGTAAGTGATCTGTGATGAAAGCAGAGGTGAGGTGAATCTCTCATGGGCCTGTGGGTTTCAAATTACACACTTGGACTAAGGAAGTAACAGAGAAAGAAAAAAAACTGTGGTTTGTAACTGTCAGCCTCACTCAAGTAGACCATGATACAGTTCTAAGTAATATGTGGAACATGGGTCTAAAAAAAAAAAGTTAGCAATGCAATACAATGAGAGATATGAGATAGGAAGTATCGATGTCTCTTTGTAGAAATGCAACATCTCTGCTCGTCTACAATGTGCTTACAACATAGCTAAATAAAAATTAAAACAATAACATGTCCTGAGTGTTATCTATTGTGTTTTTTTCTCCACAAGATGGAGCCAAAAGTCCTCATATCAACATGCAATGTTGGCTAATACGAGGACTGGGTTAATGAAATGCAAAAAAAAGAAAAAAAAAAAAAGAAAGATAAATTTAAAGAAGATAAATAAAATAAAAGGAAAAAATGTTTCCACACCAACTGTCAAATCATTTTACAGTCCACTCACTTTCACTCATGTTGAGAGTCTGAACCAACTGTGACAGTCCACATGTGAACTTCTTTTCAGCATTCAAGCTGCCAAGGTCCAAGTGGTATACTGTTTTCCAGTTTCTACTCTAGTAACTGCTGCATGCACTAATGTTTCACCACTTTTACATGTTGCTTGGGTCCACAGGGTAGCAGCAGCTAACTCCAATTGTGCAGGTTTATATGTCCTTTGAAAATTTCTGTCTTTTGATGTTTACACCTAATGTAGTATCTGGTGAGTAGAAGTGAGTATCTAAATCAAGAATCTACCACAGCATGGCCACATTTCTTTATATATACACTGCATATCTTTCCATCTATCGTTGATCTTTTTTCGTCTTTGTAATTAAACATATGCTTTGGCCTGTCTCTGTGGCTGAAGAAACTGACAACGGAAAAAGGTGTGAACCGCAGCTTTTTCCACTCTGACAACTTTAGATGTGAGTTGTCTAGGTGTTATTTCCTTTAGTCGTTTTCTCTAACAAGCTTTGGTGCTAAACTTATTGTGAGTAAACTATTGTATGTAAAGTACATGTCTGGTTGCATTTTGAGTGGTAGAAAACGCTTATTTCTTTGTAGTTTCCCAAAATACAAAGTCTCTAATCATACAGCTTTACTATATTTGCAGTTCAGTTAGGTAAACAATAAATATAACAGTTGTCTATACATAGGGACAATCTGATTTGATTTAAAAAGGTCAGGACTAAGTCTATTGTCTATTGTGTAGTAACAATGTGAATTATACATTTATAATATTACATGACTATCTTTTAATTATTTAAATTTGATCAAATTCCACTGATAAAGAGGTCAATGAAGAGAACTCAGAACTCAGCAGGAAAATCTGTAGTCTTTTCCGTGTCATTGTCTAATCATCCATTGTGAGCAAATTACAGACTAGTGTATACTTACATCCTCTCACTACATTCAGCTTCCTTATTCCTCAAAATCAGGAGCAATGACCACAGCCAGCATGTTTCTTTTCATTTGTTTCCAATAAATCTGCAGTAGATAATCTTCATTAAAATCAGTAGAGACTCACAAAATGTATAATTCAGAAGTATGAAATTAAACACGGCAGAGAATACCCACTTTCTTCACTGAATACTGCCACTGTGTGTCAGTAGTACTGAGCGCAAATAACCTCTTCCTCAATTCTCTCCACATACAAAAAACAACTTGTGTCAGTGCATTCACAGTCAAGTGAATAAGCCACAAAGAAGACTTTCTGTGACCGATACACTGAATACATGTAAAGACCAACAAATGGTGAGTGAAAATTCTTTGAACTTGAACCAGTTAGATGAGTTAAGAGTCAAAACACAATCAAAATACATGAGTTCTTATAACTAAAATGGTCTTATGCAATGAAAGTAATCCCCACATTGTATCCAGATGGTTTAAGCATGTTTATTAAAGAATATTTTTGATTTAAATCAGAGACCATAAAACTCTTGAATTAATGAACATCTTTAATTTGTTTAATGTTTATTTTACCTCCAGCAATATTTTTTGATTGTTTTTCAACAGAAAAATGATTTCCCTCTGCATGATCATCGCGGCTCTGGTGCCTGGCTTAGCTCTAGCAAAAGGTACATTTCAATGTAACTTGGTAGTTAATAGTAGTGGTGGTGTAGACCCAAACAACTCAAGACTTATTTAAGCAATATTTAAAGTCACCTAAAGCAGTTGCTATTTCACATTCTGAGGTTTCTAGTTTCATTCTAAGAATGTTTTTTATTACATATAAGTGGAAATTGTCAGACATGTTACTGAAATGAAATGTTACTTGTAGCATGTATGAGCATGAATGTAGCATTTAAGTATTTTAAGTCTTTCATTCTTTTTTTATCCTTTCAGCGTCTATGGAATGCAACTTATCTAGACCGACGGTACCTCAGCAATGTTTTGGAGTACTTGGAGAGCCATTAATGTTTCACCTGCCTACAAATCTAACAAAGCTCATGTTGAAAAAGAATGAGACATTTAACATTTTAAATATAGCAAATGCGGCAATGATTCTCGATGAGAAATACATCAATCGATCAGTATTCTTCTCCAATGGAACATTCAAGCTAAATAATGCACAGAAGACAGACTCTGGAAAGTACAAGCTGCAAACATATGGACCCAAGGGTATACTGTTGTGTAATATTAATATGCAACTAGAAATACAAGGTAAGATTGCTTTGATAGTAGAATTGTTTGAAATAAAAACTGTGATCCATTACAATGTAGACAAATGATTTGTAAGTCTAAAAAGGATTGAAAGATATTTCACATTTAGAACAAATGACTATTAAAATGTTGGGCTGATCAGTTATTAGATTTAACTGCAAATGAAAAAAATACATTTAGAGAGAATAAAATCTTAAATCATACACATACAAGCTACAACTACACATACAATACAAATCAAACTACATGCACAAACACGGATGGCCCTTCATTATTAAACAAAGGTTGTAAATATAATTTTTAATGTTGTAGATAAACATGTACATGAAGAATTCAAAAGAATATGTAAAAATATGAATTCTGAATGTTTACATTTATAATTGTAAATTATTATGATGTAAAAATAATACACACACATATGTGTGTTATGTTTGTCTCTCTGTGTCTTCCAGCTCCACTGTTAAAGCCTGTTGTGTCTCAGATGTGTTTGTCACCAGAAAAAATGACTGTCAGCTGCTCTGCTGAGGCAAAGGGAGTAGAATTCATTCTGAATTTGGACGGTCATTTACTGATGCACACAAAGGACCAGAGTCAGTTCCAGAGCAGCTCAACAGATGATACACTGTCACTGACTGGGAGTACAGATAACAAACATAAATCCAGTGTTACAATCAACTTACATGGTCAACTGACAGGAAACTTGATGTGTAATGTTCAAAACAATTTCAGCAGAAAAGAAACAATTATTCACCTTACTAGCTGTCAAGGTAGAGTATTTTAGAAATTCTTAAAAATTGTATATATATTCCAGTTATTTATTTGTCTCTAGTTATTATGTCATCACTGCCAGTTTTACAATTTCTTTTATTTTGATTTATTAAATTAAAAAAAAAAAAAAAAAAAAATCACAAAAAACAACTATTGTTTGTCTTCAGAAGCATCTTCATAGCCCTGAGAATGACATGTCAACATCTGACATTAATATCTCATTTGGGTTGATGTTTTTATTTTCTAGGTTCCGTTTCTCACTTCTCTCCTCTGGCTGTGGCTGTGATAGCAAGTGCTATCACTCTACTTCTCCATGTGGCTCTGTTTGTTGGCTTCAAACATTTAAACAAAAAAACAAGACCCGTGACTGTTAGCGAAGGTAAGAGAAAGGTGTTCTTTCAATTTCTCTGTCTTCGTCTGTCCTTTGTTTCACTGAGATCTATTCTTATATTTCTACAAATGTTTGCCAAATTAGAATGTTAAACATGTACAGTATACTTAACATGTCTGTTAACAGTTCTGCAAAGCATAGGCTACTGTAGTTGTATAGATATTTGATTTTTTTTTCCTGCATAACACTACATTAAATTTGGTGCAATATGAAAATAACTATTATGATCATTTAAGTTATGTTACCATTTTGTGTTAGAACAGTTAAAAGCATGGACTAATTTGAGAGGTCTCAAAAGTTTAACAAACAACATTAATGTGTTTGTCAGATACATTTTAAATGACTTTATTACTTCTTCCAGATAATGCTGAAGATGAAATTGTCTACTCAGATGTTAGAGTGATGAAGCAAACAAGGAAAACCAGAGCCACCTCAGAGCAAAATCCATCTTAATTTTCTCATGATTTCTGTCCTAGCATGCATGCACTGTCATTTGTCAATTTTTAATTGTAGCAGACAGTCATCAGGGTAGGTGTACTAACCTTATGACAGGAATGCCTCACATAGTATATGATAATTCAGAAATGTTGAAACAAGGACACAGAGCAAGAGAGAGGCAAGAATATGTTTCTTAATACTTCTTTCCTTAAACCTTTATTCACTGACAAAGTGTGTATGACAGATAACCGCTTCCTTGATTCTTGTCACAAAACAAGTTAGCCGAGAAGAACATACACCAGCCAGTTACAGACAAATTTACAGCTCAGCCAGGAAGAAGACAACAACTTTTTGAATACAGGGAGTGGTATCAACCAACGAATCACCAAAAGATAGTCTAAAGGCCACATGTGAAACTGAGCACCCTTTTGTAGGATACAGAATTAATGTTAAGTTTTGAAGTAAATTTGACTTGTGTATTAGAGCAGTGACACTTAAAGCATGACTTCCTTCAACATAATCATCACAGCTTTGGCCAAAGATACACTTAAGTGAACTATGTATAAGTAAATGGAACATAAGATGTAAATATTTCCAAATTTAGTTTCTCTCTCTACTGAACAGTATAGATTAGTGTTATGTATGGACTTCCCTTGTATTTTTCTGCATTTGAAATATTTATGTATGTATACTTATATTCATAATTCAACAGTATTTGAAGACTTTCAGGTAATAAATTCTGTATATTTTTTAAGTGAAAATGTTTCTGAAAAGCCTGTTTAGTTTTCGTGTGTATGTAAAAATATTGTCTTTATACTGGAACAAATATTCACTTTTATTAAGGCTTTTATTTGTTTATATTTTGTAATTGTGAGAAGCAATTTGAAAGATTTTTCAATAAATACTATGAAGACTTCATTCTCTCAAAGGGGGTTTTGTGCCTGCATGTTACTATACAAACCATCAAACCAATGTCAAATATAAAGATAGAAATATAAAACAAAACATTTTTAGGTTACAGGGAAAGGGAAGTTGAGAATGTTTTGCTTTACTCTACTGTGGTTTGTAA
Source organism: Protonibea diacanthus (assembly GCA_028641955.1). Classification (NCBI taxonomy): domain Eukaryota; kingdom Metazoa; phylum Chordata; class Actinopteri; family Sciaenidae; genus Protonibea; species Protonibea diacanthus. Next base: position 17,693,766 of record CM053990.1, read on the forward strand.
TTAGTAGTTGTGATTAGTGATTTATCAACAGAAAAGTGTAACTCAGGGATGACATCTGGATATATCTGGAGTCTCTGGTAGTGACCATTTTTGTAGTCACTGAAGTTAGAGAAGTAAATAATGTAGTGATCATCATTGGCCACATGATGGAGCCAAAGACCATAGCCAGAATGATCAAGAAAGGCTATCACTGTAATCAGTATGTCTTTAGGAATGTCTTGCTTATTTCAGTATGGCTGGTGACTCTAAATCCTCAATTTATGCAGGGCATTGTTTACATTCCCTGCTGTCAAATCCACAGGGTCCACTCATCCACATGTTGCTTCAACATTTTGCAAAGACAGGTTTTGCATCATTTTCTTGGGTTACTTCCCTTATCATGTCAGACATCAATGACAGGTCATGTATAACTCACCATTTTTTGCTGTGTCAGGAAACCCCTTGTTCCTTCAGCTTCATGGAGGATGGTGTCTGTCACTCTTTGGCAGAAACTGAGGAGGAGAGGATGAGGGAGGTTTAACAGAGTGCATTGGGTGAGGATTGTTAACTCTGTGCATGTTCCCTGTAACAGCTGCTCACTCTCACATCATTAATTACTCCTCACTATATACAGTGTAAGGCAAACCACAACATCCTACGCTATAGCAGCTCCAACTGAGTATAACAGTTCCTCTGACAGCTGCACTGTCTATGTTCAGCCTGCAATCTCTTTCACTTCTGTTTATTGACCTGCTTTTTTTTGCACTGTCTCTCCTTGTTGTTAAAAGTATTGATACTTTTTCAATACAACTTGTTTAAAATGATATGATCTCAATTAATTATACATTTGATAAGGCTGCACAGATGAAACAACAGTCAATATCCTGTCGTGCTATCTCTCTTGTGCGGCCTACTGACAATGGTACTGAAAGTCACATAGAGACACGCACAGAGACAGAGAGACGTTCTCTGCTATTTAAGAGGAAATGTGGACATAGACCTTAATTTACAATCTTCGACCAGGTAAAGCAACAGTGAATGCACCTGGTAGGTGCCCATGTCAATTTGTACCACATTGGTTTTGATCACTTTACCAGCCTAAATCATTAACAACACTTTTCTCCACAGGCAGCTCACCTGCTGTTGTGAGACAAACAGAGGTGTAGGGGTGTGTGACCGAGACAAGTGATGGTAGGTAATAAGATGAAACAGAATTGAAAGGGTGAAATAAGGGGTAATGTATTATTGAAATAAAATGCAAAAATATAGAGATATAATAACAGTAATGATAATACCACCCACAAAACTGCAACTGGTCCTCAATGTGTAGGGAGAAAAATGTGTCCTATTTTGTGGCTGAGGGCTTTTATTTCTTTAATGCCATGGTATGGAAAGAAGTATCAAGTTTCATCTTTAATACTGTTATTGTATCCAAGTTTGTAATTCTGGTATCATGACAACCTTAGTGTCTCTACATGTGTTCTTAATAGCTTCCTATTACAGTTACACACAGAATATGCTATGTGGGCACTGTACAATCCACATCACATCATCCATCAGTGCTTTTACATATCCTTGAAAAGAGTGTTACAAATGTCTCAAAATTCTTGTAACATGACTCAAATTTGTGCATGAAATAAAATATACTAAAATAAACTACATAAACCTGTAGACTTGGACTATGCTTGTTGCTGCATGTTTCCAAAAGGGGGATTCCCATTGCATACTTCAATCTTTAGTCAACCATCTGTCTTTCCATCAGCAACACACTATAATACACTCAATGCCAGCCCTCAGCCACAGCCACAACATTTGAAACGGACTTCAGGCTTAGGTCATATGGAATAACACTTATGACTTTCCCTACTTTCTCTCTCTGCCACCCTCCTTCTCTCCCCCCTCTATGTTTTTATGGGGTGACTGACTGCAGGAGAAAGAAGCAGGGTTCCCCCTCTGCCTGACGCCCCTGCTTTGAGAACATGTGGCCTGGGAATAATTGGGTTACAACTGCCAATGAGTTGGCCTTGATTTGGAGAATGACTCCATTTACTTTTGTCTGACTGCCTGCTGCTTCCACAGCTGCAGCTTTTATCCTCCATTCAGGCTCAGGATTTTACTGTATAGGTCTGGCAGACAGCCAGATGACAGAGTGGAACACAATCCCGAGCATTAATATACTAACCCACATTCAGTGGGTAGGACAAGAAAATAGTATGGCCCTCCTTCTTATAGTAAGAAACCCTACAGTTCAAGAACTGATGTCAACATAAAATCTAAGAATTTAAAAAAAACTTTAACAACAAGGAGCTTGAAATGTTGTTCATTTTGGCAGTTGTTATGGACAAAGGCCATATCCTGTGGCAGGTAAGATGACATAAGTGAATGTTAACACTCATTTACCGAGCTGTAGCACAGCATTTTACTTTTGTCAGCTATGAGCATCTTAATAGACCTTTTTCACAGCCACCGCCATTTTGACATGACATTGTGTTTCCAATGATACTACTTAAGGTCCTGTTCCATTTATTCTAGCAGAGCCTTTCCAATGAGCCAACATCCACCAGAGCAGCACCCTGACTCTGTCTGACCTGAATGGAACTGAGCCCTAATTAGTATAATTGGTAACACCTGCGTTTTCCCTGCTATTTCATATCAAAATGGCCACTGTGAAAACATACTCATAGCTGAGAAAAGTAAGTAGTAAAATGCCAGCTCAGTAAATGTAAAATAAAAAGTAAAAACAAAAACAAGCATACATTTTGTATAGCTCTGCTGGGAAAAGGGTCTATTTTCATTGTCTCCTTTGTTTCACTGTGGGACATGTTTTTTATTTGTACAGAAATTTTGTCTTAACAAGAAATGCACAGGTGCATCCAATAACGTTAATGACGGTCAGTAATTCATACCGGTGAACTATGCAGAATACAAGCTTTAAGCAAACTTTAAGCAGCTAATTAAATACAGATAAAGATTGATTTTAGTATATGGTGCACATTAAGTAGGCCCATTTTCAGCATGGGACAAACATGGTTAGGGTTTATGAAGCATGCAGTTGGGATAAAACTAACTAGGCTACATACTATACCAACTATAGCTAGTTAGTGGTTTAACACGCTAATTATTAGTAAATGTAATTCGTTTTTACAACAAGAAGCATGAGCAATTACAATTTGAAATTCAGAAGTTACAGCTACTAATAACGAGAACTAGTAATTTACTTTACCATGTCTTACCAGGAGGGTCGGGAGGACGGACATCAGTTTCGTCTCTGTGGGTTCAGGACAGACTGGTCGCGTTATGTTCAGGGTCAGGTTGTGTTAGCTTGATCAAAGATGGAGGCTCTGTTTGCTCTGTTGACGACAGTACTTCAGAGGTGCTGCGTGGGGTCACTGGGGCTAAACTGGCGGCTAATAGACGAGCCCAAAACACTAACGTTACACCACACACTTTATTAGACTATGACCACCAACATATCACTGTTTTAATCTTGGCAGTCGGGAAGGAGAACCTATTACATGTCTGAATCACTAAAGGACAGGTGAAGTTCAACAGAGGCCCATACACCTGCGCTACATTTGAAATCTCGCGAGAATATGAAATATCGCTGAATGTACCACAACAAAACAACGACTCTCTAATTACAGCAGTTATTATTAGTAGTAGTAGGTAGTGTTTTTGTTGTTGTTGTTGTTGTTGTTGTTGTTGTTGTTGTTGTTGTTGTTAAACACTAAAATGAGCTGGTGGACTGAGGTGAACTTCATCTAACATGTGGCACTGAAACTTGATTAACTGGATTATAAAATATTGTAACTCACTAATGTCACCATCATTTGTTCAGACATGTTATGATAATATTTCTAGTATGACCTTGGAAATATTAAATATATTATATTGGTGTCTAGATTATAAAGGGAGAAATGCTCACCAACAGCATATTTTCAGGCTGCTGTTGAAACAATAGTGGATGCATTTGCTGACCTTCCACCAGGGCTTTTAAAGCAAAAGATGATACTTCTTAAGGTCATCCTTGTTGTTTTGTTTTCATGGCAACCTCTCAACATATCCTGCTTGTGATTGGCCAATCTCACATTAATGACATCAGAGGTCAGGGTGCAGCAATTGGTCACCAGATACCATCGGATTCTTCCAACAATGTGTGCATCATGAGCCAAGGTTGTGGCGAAAAAGTTTCCTCATACTGTCTATCTTCCTTATCAGAAACTCCTCCACCAATCAAAACAAGTCGAAGCTGCAACCCTCAAGTTGGAACACAGTAGCTGTTGGTTTCTTCTTAGCTGGAAATAAGATAAAGGAGGGCCAAGGTCTGTGAGCACTGTAATTAATGTGGCATTATTCACGTTTGGAATGAGCAGCAGCCAGTTTGGTCTCAGTCAAACTCTCAGGGTCACTTAGACAATGAAGGCTCTTATCTCCCAACAAAGGCTCCCTGGTCAGTGAAGTAGGTGAACACCCTAACACGCCTAGCTAAGAGGCACTTAGAGGGGAAATGCCTGTAAGTACTGTATTTAATAAGAAAATAATGATAAAAACAGCTTTCAACTCACCAGTGCCTTTGGATGAAATAAACAGATATTTATCCCAAAATTAAACATTAACGTACCTTGTCAAAACACTGTTTTATAATGTAATTTACTTTTTAAATGTTTTAACAATGAAGCCTCAGAGCTTTGCCACCCATTATAGCTTTTTATGGTCATTAACCAGACTGAATAGTAAATGAAAGGAATGGTCAAGTAAGCATTCATGTCAATATAGAACACAATAGGTCCAGTGTAGCCAGAAAGAGAATCACTTTGATGCATGAACAGATCCTGCCGGAAAGTATTCTGTCATTGGGATTTCAGATTAACAAGCCAGTGAGTGAATTCACATCCTAAATGGTCATGTGGAGCAGGAGAGGAATGAGACATTATGTAGCTCAGTAGGCCAAATGGGATAGTCATTTACACAAGCCCACACAGGTTGGATCAAGCATGCACACAGAAAAACATGCATGCACAAATGCACATACTTGAACGTATGCATGACATGTTCATGTAAATGAATAGAAACACATGTATGCAGAAACACACAGAGAACGTGCTCTCTTTCATGCAGTCACTCTGTCACCCACACACACAAACCTTTTTTACGACCCTGCCCATGGAAACCATGGAAATACCAAGCAAACAAGTGCTCTCATCTGGCAAGCAGGCGGCTGACTGGCTTCCGTTTTTGGGAACTACTGTACCAAGCTGCTGTGTCAGATGTATGATGTGATACCATACAGGCCTGAGTCAACCATTAAACTACAGTAAGGGTGATGAGGTAACTGACATGGATGTTTGCCCCAGATTTACTTACTTTATGTTGTTATCTGAAGGATTAATGCAGCACAGATTAAGCATGAGTTAAACAAATTACCGACAGCAGCCTTGTGTTTTGATTCATAAAACTGTTGTCATAGCTTACTTTCGTGTGAGCTGCGGTGGTAAGCTGTTTTGGTCATGATAAGCCAATAAATAAAGCCAGGAATAGAATTTAAAGACTAACTTGGAGGACCATCATTGTCATTTTCTAGAAGCCATTAAATATATGGACTGGTGATGTTACATAGGAATTCCTGGGCTTAGCATTAAAGACATAAAAATTTGTTCTGTTTTGGATGGATTTTTATTGCTGAAATCCATACACCACTGTATTGCCTCTAACAGCCTAAGGCTTTATATCCTGTTGTCTAATTTTAGCTAACTATGTGCACTACATAATAGCAGAGAATACGATACTTTATTTGAAACATTTTTCTGCTCGATTATGAGCCTCAAGTTGTTGTTCTGATTGTTTGGTTTTGACTGTGGAAAATGTTATGCTTTTTGATAGCCAAACCAACACAGAGGACTGTTTTTGTCTTCTAGTTTGACTTTCTCATAGTTGAGGCAGCTTGGCTTGATGACTGGGGATGAACAATTTGATGGTAAAACAATTACACTCTAATTTTCAGAAATAGAGCCAAGACAGTCTCAAGTTTGTTACTTTTTGTACTTCTTTTGATTTGATGACCTTATGGCTATATATGGAAACCTCGAAGAGGCTTCGGGGAACTTAAAGCAATCAAGTGAAGTCCACACCTTTTTACATTCAGTAAAAGCCTCTTAAAAAACAAGTTTACCGTACATTTTTATTCTATAAGCAGCTGACATTTACTGAGATATTCTCAAATATATCCCAAGAAGCACTGAGCTTAGAGTGTCACAGAGTGCCATCAGCAGGTGGCAGTAAGTCAATTTGTGGACAGCATGAGTCGTCTAGTCAAGATGTAATCGATGCTCAAGGATACATGACAAATTACTGAGTCAATCAAATTTTTTGTTGTGGTATAGCCACTACTATTGGATTTGTATTTGGATATGTTGTATTTTTTTGTTTCAATGAATTGTTGTAAATGAAAATATTACCATTGCATGCTTCTACTTAAATGCCCTGCTTTCATGATATAATATCACTGTAGCATGAACTTTTTACATTTGGCATAAATTTCACCCGAAGGCATGATATCCCTAAATATCCCAAACTTTTTGTGAGAAGTGTATGTTTGCGAATGGAGATGAAGCAAGAGAGATGAACTGCTGTAATGTTACTGCTTTGTCAGTTGATTTTTCAGACTTTCACATTCAGCTTTTTAAGTTTTGCAATTCAGATGTCTTGCAACACAACTCATCGACTAGCCTGGTCCCAAATCATTTGTCCTGCTCTGCTTGTTTAATGGATAATTCAACTGATAAATTAATTTAAGAGATCGCATGCGTATCATCTTCCCTTTGGTATTGTAAAATGCTGTTCTTCATCAATAAATCATCTTTTGAAGTGAATATGACTTCAGGGAAAAATGAAGGAACACACTCTGTTCTTCTTCTCCGGGGCATCAATCAGCAGCAGAGTGAGTCTGTGCATCTGGACCACAGATCCCGCTCCCATTTATCTACAGTCTTTGCCAAGGATCTGACTAGCAAGCTGAAATTGAAAGTAAGTTCACACCAGTATGATGTGCATATTGTGTAAATATGTAAATATTATCATGTAAATTGTTTCAGTATGTCCATTGCACTACGGCTGAAACAAATGCAGAATATTGAACTCATCTTGTCTTTTGTCTATTGTTTTTGCAGCCTCTATCCCTCCAAGGTTTGTTTTGTGTTTACATTTCTTGTAAGGTATTTCACATAAAGATAATGAAGATAACGCTGCATCGACTACTGATCACGTTACATGTGAGTTCTTGTCTCCTGCACCTTAGTTAATACCTAACCTGTTGTACTGTTTATCTGATCCGTCATCTTAGCCAAGTTTTGACATGACCTACAGTTTGACATTTGAAGTCATTTCTCATCATTAAGAACCCCTCTAAGCCTGATTTCAACATTGAGCACATCAGTACCTTTGAGAGATTTCACCACAGAAACCAGAGACAACATGAAAAATCAAATTTCAAGTGCTGCGCTTCCTTCAAGATTATTATTATTCTTGGTGGGGTGGAGTGGCCTCTGAAATAACATTTATATGAGGTAACATTAAACCTCTGGCCTGAAAACAATCAGTATTAATGAAATTCTGTTGGCTGGGTGGCTGCCAGCTCCTCAGGGCAGGACCCACTGTGGCAACTCAATGATAGCTGGAAAAATTGGTGAGCTTTAGTGTTTCCCTCAGAAAACCTGTGGTTCTTTACCCAAAGGTAGCACACTTAAGTCAGACACAATTTGGAAATAGCTCTTTGTATTTGTTTTAGATCATAACAGGATGAGAATGCTCATTAAAGTTAATTTGATACACTTGTGATATGTGTGATATTATCCGGGCCTTCATGGTGCAGTGAGCCTCACCTTCTTTTTCCTCCAAGTAGGTTAACAGAACAGAAAAATGGCAACTGAATGTGTTGAACTGGAAGAAGAACATGAAATCTTCACTCTTGCCTGTACATGAATCAGCGTTTAGGCTCCAAGTTTGAGTCATAAGCCTGAATGTGGAGATGAACTCATGTTTGCAAGTGACATCGTGTACATAACTGGTTTTATCCGGGCGGTCTGTAGAAAACCCCCACACATCTGCGGATGAACTGAACATTATGTCATATTAACACACAACTATAATTACGCAATCCCTGTCATTTACACAGGGGTGGATTACTATATACTCACTATGTGTGTGAGTGGATAGTTTCGGTGTTCTCACTTTTATGAACTGTTCACATTGTGGTGTATTACTTTGCTGTTGTTGTTTATCAGGTTTGATGTACTTATCTTGCACCTCTGCTGTAAATCCATCTGGAGGGGTCAGTTAAACCTGACAGAAAGCATAGTTTATGACTCTTTATCAGTAAGTTGTGAAAGTTGTGAAGACAACACCAACATATCACCATTTTTTTAAGTTGTTATAGAGAACTTGTTAACAAAATATTACTTAATTAGCATCCCGCAGTTGCAGAACCATATTAACATTTATTTAGAGCCATGCTTCAGGCCATCTTATGAATGTAAATCCACTCTATTTTGGCCATTTTTGGCCTCTACTGATTGCTAAGAAAAATATCTGTCTCTTTACCTGCTAAATGTTCCACTGTGGTCATCAAATATTTGCTAACTTTGCCTTTCTGCCAGTTGGTGCTAGCAGGTAGGATACAGTGGGTTTTTAGAGCTTTTTTCCATTGAAAACAGCTGCCTAGCTGTAACTCACTATAAAGCTTTGTAAAGCAGAGGATGAAGGTTCAGGTCTGTCACTACCTTTCACATTGTCACAACGTTATAATTTTGGGAAGCAGCCTTTTAATAAAGTCTGGATTAAAAAACAGAAAATGCATCCCTTTGCATATAAAAACAGCAAAAACTTAGACATTTCACATTATTTAGTCTCTGAATATGAAATAGAGGAGTTGATGCTTCTATTTTACTGTGTTGTAAGGGTAATTTAAAAGTAGAGTGAATGTAGAATCTCTGTGAGCCGGGCTAGATTATCATCCATCTACAATAGATAATGTTATATTTAGTTTAAATAAGATAGATCATGCTCTAAAGTGATCTAAATATAAAATGTAGGATTCCTGCAATGTTAATCTCATGATCCTCTGTTGATTTGTATTCTTTCTAGTTTAATAATGGCTGTTCCTGTTTACGTTGGCCTCTTGTTGACAGCAGTAGTCCAGCTCTCCAAGAGGACTCTAAATCTTTGAGGTTGTCAACAGTGGTGTTACATTTTGAGAAAAAAAAAATATGACACATAAATTATGTGTTTATATGAAGGTCTGGTTTTGTGTTTGTTAGAAAACTTCTTCCACCCACTGAGTGTCTGGTCTTGAAATTTTAAGGTGGAACCAAAAAATATACATAACTGCTTCTGTAGCCTCAGGGAAAACTTAAAGTAAAATGATAATGAACAAAACCATATAGATGTAGAGGAGACAGGAAAAAAAAAAGGCCAAAGTACTGTATGAGAAGTTTCAGTTATATTTAATGTGACACAGAACATTTGTTTCGATTTTGGCAGCATGTTATTTGGATACACTAATCCATAACCCAGTGGTCTCAGGCTTCTGGCTGCCCTAATGTTCTGACCTCTTACTGAAATCTGTTTTTTTTTTTTAGTGTCTCAGAGGGACATGGAACTGATCAAAATGTAGAAAACAGCTTCCTAAACAACAATTAAGTAGGAGTTTTACTATTTGTTACTTTTAATTGTTCGAGTTAATAGATGAACACTGTCCTAGCTGTCAGAGTTTGTGTGATTCACGCTGTAGCCCAAGCCAGCATTAGAAATAACCCCAGTAGACAGGCTGGACCCACCTCTCTGTCTCTCTGATAGAGTTATGACTCTCCTTGCTCTTTACTTAGACCCTTGGACAAATGTATCTCAGTCTGTCTGCTGCATGCTGTCCAGAATGAGTCATTTAGGGAAATAAAGGCCTTTTTTCACTCAGTTAAAGATGTCTGGGAAGGATGAAAGACACAAAGAGGAAAGAGAAAGGGACATAAAGGAAAAGGGAGAGAGAGCTGGCACTTGTTACCTTCCAGTGTTTGTCCTATAGTGCCAACCGCTGTGGAACTTTTCATACTGTCACTATGGTGTCTGCAGAAACACGTAGCTACTTCTTGTTAGGGTATTGAGAGAAGGGTATGTAAAGAAAAAGTGTGTGGGAATGGGTGTGCTTCAGTTGTGTCATTAAAAAGAGTCTTAAAATGTGCAGACAGGAAGACAAAAAGAGACGGAAAGCAAGTATGAAGGAGAATGTCCAATGGGGTCGATGAAAGAAAAAAGACAGACAAGGAAACAAAAGAAAGACAAGAGATTTCTTTAAAGTTGACGACATCTCTTTAGACTGTTTTGGTTGGCTCATTGTGATTGGTTCAGGTTCTTTTCCAGTTTCCTGTCCTTGTCTCTCTAACTTTGCCTAAATGCCCTAAATTAGGAGCCAGGACTGTGTTTCTTCTAAGTGTCTTTGACTCACTAGAGGCATGCAGAGGCTAAGCTAGTCCATAATTTAATTTGAGATACTGTCGAAGGTTTAAATCCCCACTACACTTGGAGTTTAGCATTTTAATATTTATTGTTAACTGTTAAGAAAATAGGTGTTGGGAAAGAGCAGCAGCTGTGCAGGTCAATTAGTGGAAACAGTTGATGTAAAAGTTATCCATCGCCTCCCTGCATGGTAACAGCGTTGACTCCTCTGAGAGTATTGAGTTCTGATGCCTTTTAAATGTTTTCTCATCAAAGAAAAGCTGATATTTTATTAAAATAAAACCAGCTACACAAGCAAAGTCTCCTTTGTGGAAGAAATACTAATACCATCCATCCATTGCTTCAATCTGTCACCACTTCTGGTTCGATTTACCTCATCCAGAGCCAGAGCTTTTGAGAGAGCAGACATGCGTATAGAACACGAGTCATCTGTTTGGTTTTTAGATCCACTTGGACTTAAACAGACTTGAGAGGGCAGAGATGCGTTGCATATGTCTGAAAACCAAAAGATACTGTAGCAAGCTCTTCTTGGTGATTGGATGAGTGCCCATTAGCCATTTATATTCGTTAGAGTAAACTTCCTTCCCACTTTGGATTACATATAATGCGTGTTCTCAACATCTCTTCCAATGCCATCACAAATAAATCTCGACTGCGAAAACAGACTGACTTTGCAACTCTCCTCCAACACAAAGTCATTTGTTGCTCGTACATTCTTAGGGCTAGGCTATAGATTCTGTCACGGTTTGATCAAATTGGCATGAACTTTGAAACACAGATGACATGTTGTCGACATAGTTTCCAAACACATTATATTTCTTCACAGCATAATGGGTTTGCTATTTTGCACTGTTTTCATGTTAAACTGTTAGCTCATAGTTCAGTGGTAGCACTCAAGCTCAGGGTGAGGCAGCTAACCCAAACTACTCAGTTTGAAGTGCTCAGAGTGCGTACATTTGTCAAGGCAGCACAAATAATATAATAATATGAAATATTTTGATGTTTAATCTTAGCATCAAAATAGTGATAGAAACCCATGAGATAGATGTTCCAGATTGTTTTTCCTTCAAGCTTGCTCATGAGAGAAAGTGAATTACTTGTTCTTTGGCTCATGGTCTTACATTCCACCACATTCTTTTATTGAAATATGTCAGCACAATTTTTAGATATCCTACTAAATCAGACAGACAATCAAGACTGAAAACACAACCTCCCCAGTGGACAGAAACAGCTAAAGTAACATCAGGTTCCACTTCATTTAAAACATTTTGCTTAACCCTCAGCACAATAAAACCCTCACCCAATGGTGCATCAGTGGCATTTTCTTCTTTTTCTTCAACCAGTTCAGGATCACCTGATTTTCCTTACAAAAGTCTGCCTCAAAAATTGTATCGCTCCTCTGAGAGCTGAGCATCTCTGAGATCATCCAGTGGATGTCCCAAGATCAGTGACTGTCTCTTTCTAAATCCCCTTTTAATGAGAATCAAAGCAGAACTCAGTCAAAGCTTCATGCCATCAACAAGCCAACCAAAACATTATGAGGACCAAGAGGCTTCCAGCGATATACACAAGAAACCCTGCAAACAAACCACGAGTGTACTATGTACATAAACTGTACATCTTCCATCATTCATGTGTACATTGTGTCTCTATTGAAGAAATACATGAATACACACGAGCATCCACCCCCCCCCCTTCAAAGTTCAGTAGTAGCTCTGCCAATTTTTCAGTGAAAGAATACTTTTTCCGCAAGTCTCTCTTGTAATATAAGAGTAAAAGCAGCTATATTCCATCAACCTCACAAGACTGTTACCCATGTGCGAACCCAGCATGCATACAGTCTGTGTCTTGTCATAGTTGGTGGTAAGATCCAAGCGGAGTCAGTGAGGGGAAAACAGTGCTTTCCTGGAAAGCTGAAACTGCCTGGAATGCATGCACTCTCATACTAATGTTAACAAGGTGTCATGTCTTGTCTTATAGAGAGTGCTTGCTGTCACTTGACAAATGACTCTACATTCGAAAATTAAACAGAATGAGATCAAATTGTTGTTCATATCTCATAGAAAATGGATGAACGATAAACTATATGAACTATATGAACTATAAACTGCCTATTTAAACTCTGGTAGGACACACTATACATTTGCTAGAGATATGAATTAATAATCAGTCCCCTACAGCCATTATTGCTATGGCCTAGCATGTTTGAGTGAGCTCCATGCACATTTTCAAGACTAATGTCAAAAACAACAAGTCCCGGTGCACCCTGGTAGTTCACCCTTTTTCACATGGAATGGATGTGACATTTTTTGGGCATTACTGTACCATAAATACCAACTGTATCAACAAGGACATTAAGTTTTCAATGCTTCATTTTCAGCAAAAATAATGAATAACATTTTTTGAAGCAGCAGATTTTACCCTGGAAACTTCTGCAGGCTACACAAACACTGATTAAAATGAAAAGAACTTATTACCCCGTCTTTTACTAAATACTGTGCACATTGTTGTGAAAAAGTTGAATGTTACACACTCCATAGAGGAGCTCCTGAGAGAAGCTAACTCACAGGCCATACATGATTCAGAACATACAGCTAGGTAATCATTTTTCCCCCCCTGCTGTGCACGACATACTCATATTTATAACTTTTTGTAACATGTGAGGTCATAGAAACAAAAATTGCCTGCATTAGTGCTCCAGTTTCAGCACAGCCATTAGAATGGAACTTGATTACAAAGCTGTCAGCCCTTTAATATACACTAAACTGCCGGTGTTATTATAAAGCAAAGCAGAAGATTATCTCCAGACTCTTTCATCACCGACCAAACACTCCTCCAACCGAGCTCCATAATATACCCTCTAAGAACCTTCACTGTAATAAATTTACAGTTTTGTGTGTTGCTTATAGACCACGTGTCTTTTGAGTTATGGTCTTCAATTTATATCTGAGGAGGAATGGCTAGAATGCTGCTCTGTTATATGTAAAGTCAGCATAGCTGGCACTCATCCAGTAACAAATCATGGCTGTCACAGACAGCAGGTTGGTACCATACGAGCCCACAGATCAGGAATGATAGTACAAAGATGGGAGGTACACAGAAAAAAAGGGAGAAAACAGAAAAATCAGGTTAAATTATTAAATTAAATACAGAAGAGTTTAGGTGTCATTGTGGTTTTTGTTTTGATGGTGACATAAATTCATCGTCAAATGTGCTGAAAGGAAGCGGGGCAGGGGGCAGGAGATGACAGATCAAAAAAGTGGGAGAGAAGGCGATGATAACGAAAACTTGGTGTACACAGCAGATCCCACATGATGGTTAGTTATATCAGGAGAAAGAGCTGTCAAACATCCAAATCCAGTCCTGGAGCAGCAAACGCAGTGTCAGCATTCTTACCAAAGAGAATGCAGAAAGAACCACAGCCTGTGCTGTCAGGTTGTGAACTTTTGTCTTACAGGCTTTTGAAGTGGAGATTGAAGCAGAACTCCACATGAAGACTGCAATAGTGCAAAGTTAAATTGGATGAATCTGTCCTGATTAAATAAAGGTGAGATTTTCAGGTATTTTTACATGATATAAAGCCACTGTGTCTGATCTAATATGTCTACAACTTACATATTGTGTTCTTTTAAATCTGCTCTTTTGACTGGCAACTTCTAAGATAACACATGGCAAGGCATTTCATATTTATTTCACCAACGTTCAACTGAAGTGCAATGTGCCTCGTTCCCTTACTGTATGTATGTCTCTGAGGTGGGTATATTACTAAGGAATGCAGACTAACATTTCTAATGGAAAAACAGTAGTAGACTGTAAATTAATCACTGACTGTTACACAAATAAACCCTTTTTTAACCTTGATTAAACTTTATTCAGCTAACAGATGGATTTCTGGATTTTGCCTCCAGCTCAACTACTGTACATCAAGTTGAGTTTGGGGACTGAGCAAATAAAGGTGTCATGCATATGGGAAACATTAGCAAATGTGAGTGATGCTGATTACACAACATACTTCAGAGGTGTAGCTGTCGGACCGAACAGCAGCACTTTGTTTACTTCTCCCTCTCTGTTGCCCTCTTCTCTTGAGGCCTGTCTGCATCTCTCAGAGCTCACTTAAAATCTGCACGCATTCACTGTGGCCGTTGAATGAGTTATTACTGAAGGTGCAAAGTCATTTAATGGGCTATGAGGTGGCCCGTTGCCTCCTGGTTTTGGTTACAAGAATTCCTTTGAATCCGCGCCATGCACTACAACTGTGTGGATTCTAATCTTTGACATCCTGCTCCGGTGCTGATGCACACGCAGCAATAAGAGAAACCACAAAAGTGATGAAAATCAACACATTTACAATGCCATAAAGCATAACTACAAAGTGTGAGAATATTTAAGCACCATTGGAGCATTTCCCAGACAGGCATTAAACTTGCTCCTTGGTCAAAGTGCCCCTTTAAACCAGATATGCTAAAATTGGCTTGTAGTTGTATCACATTGAACTGAGCCTTATATGAATGAACCAGTTGACTGAAGACCAACTAGAGTTACTGCAGGACTAAATGAGTGTTTATAAAACCTCCAATGATGCAAGTTTAACTTCAGATTATTTGTCTATGAGTGAAGATGTGTCTTGACCAACAAGAACCCTGAAATGGATGAGTAGC
Organism: Protonibea diacanthus; assembly: GCA_028641955.1. Taxonomy (NCBI): domain Eukaryota; kingdom Metazoa; phylum Chordata; class Actinopteri; family Sciaenidae; genus Protonibea; species Protonibea diacanthus. The sequence goes on from CM053990.1 coordinate 17,708,906, forward strand.
AATCTACTTAATAATTTAGATTAGAACTAATCCGTATGACTGTTTTTTTACACGTTGCCAGATCACTACAAGGATTTTCATGTTCTTCTCGTAAACATTCTCTTAATTCCACTTGTACTGTTTTGTCTGTTTTCACTCATCTGATCCATTCAGATCTTTTTTATGATGACATCCAGATTTTCAGAGCTTCATTAGCTTCATTTATGCTCTCACAAAGTAGGACTAAAATAGATGGTTGAAATAAAGTTTAATTTAACTGAGGCAAGAAGTCTCTTAAAACAATGTAACACGTGTTCCTGAAAGCCACTTTTAAAACCAGGATTAACTAGATTAAAGCTCACTGGTTTAATTTCTATTCTGTCCAGACACAGGCCCTGCTAGTTCTAGTTTCATGAACAGACCTCCTCACGCCCTGAACTGTTTTAGCAGGGTTACTGCTGATAAAAAAAAAACCTAGGCAATAAAGCTGTACGAAAACACGAGACCAGGTTTCGCGTCCTGACAATTTTATGTTCAGATTTAAAGCCTCTGTGAGGTGGATGTCTCAGGATTTTAAGTCGCAAGACACGCATATTCCATCGTGGTGGTCTTACAGAAAAACGCCCATGTCAGAAGCGGGGTGTAAAACTAAGACAAATGAAATCCCTTGTGTTTTTCACAGTCCTGCTCTTGAAATTTTTTATGGGAAATCCCGCAGTTAAGACCAGTGAAGAATGTGAACAATCATGTCATGGTAATGCACTTCTCATTTTATTGAGATCCTTGAAAAAAAAAAAAAAAAAGCAAATAAGAAGCTCCAGAACAAAAACGTGAACAATAAGTTAAACAGAAGAAGAAGGACTTGTGTCAAAGAAATCACTTAAAGACACTGAGTATGCAAAGGCAACGTGAGTGACATGTTATACGCTGTATGCTGAATCACGATAAAACAAATATGTACAATACCAAAGACACAATGTTGTAGCAATATAATTTCACATAATTTACAAGAAAACTAGTAATAGATGGCATACCAGCAGCTACACACCACTGTTGATATCTAGAAAGAAATGACGGCTATCAGCTCTGCAAAATTCATTTTCTCGTTTCAAATTTTTTTTAAAAAAGTAGTTTTGTTAGAAACATTTGTAAAATGAAGAATAAGAACACTCCTCTCCGTGCAGTTTACTTTACTATTCACAATAAGCCAACACAGATGGCCACATATTGCAGTCATTGACTATTTCTTCTTGCAGACAGAATTAAAAAAAAAGAGAATACATGCCGTCCTCTCGTTTCTTATTCCCATCTCCTCCCCTTTCGGTTTGCCCTCTCTCAGAGGAAATATTGAAGTATATTTAATTTGCTTCATGGATTTGGCTGTGACCAGAAATTTGAGTTCATAGTAGGAAGAGAATACAACTATGCATACATCCAACTTCTGTCTTTTTCTCTTTTCCAAAGAGGAAAAGGTCCAAAAAACTAAACAAAGTGAATATTACTCCCACATGTTGGAGGCTGTGGAGTCCCAGTTTATGAGTTTCTAACAGTTTTTTGTGGTCCGTGCCTTCTGGTCTCAAATGCACATGACCATTTTTTAGAAGTTGTCATGAGAGGCAGAGCATTTTGGTGTTTTTAATAAACAGACCCATTGAACTCTGCGCTCTTGTTTTTATGAACTGGAATTCTTTGGTGTTAACATGAGGGAGAGCTGAAATTCCTCTCTCAGTCAGGTGCTTGAGAGCGCTTTAGTTACAATCTTCTGTTCAAAATGTCATCATTGCATGCATGCAATGCCTCAGGCTGAGTGACTCCATCATTAAAGTCTCATTTCTTGCAATTTGTTGTTTATAAACTGAGGCTGTTGCTCTCACGTCTGGGAGAAATTCATTAAAAAACGATTCTCACCAAGTCCTATAGTTCCTCACAGGAGTCTGAGGATGTCTCCTGCAGGATTTTTTTTTTTTTGTTTACATTTCAGAAGGTGGCGCTTGCTTGGAGGCATTTACTACAGGTTATAGTTCGGTAAACCCATTCACCACCATACATTCCAGACAGTCACAATTGTTAGAGATTGGCTTATAATGAAATACTTGTGTTGTTTGCAACATAGAAAGTCTGAAAAGTAAACGGCATAGATGGAAATTACAAAATGAAAAAGTCCAACCGCGACAGGAGTATAATGTGTAACTGTAACATAGTTAAAACGACAATGAAACCTTTAAACCCCTTAACCAAAGCTTAAACAAAATATCATTATACCTTAAATGACTGGCGAAACATACGCTGATATTTTCTAGTGTTCCGTGCTGCATGGGAAACCATCGCTATAAAAGCTAAATGCAAAGTTAGTCCAAAGGCGGAAAAAAGCACCAACTCCTCCACGCAGCCTATCACAGCCAGACACACCATCCCACTAAAACTCTTTTGTGATAACCCACATCAAACACACACACTAGTGTTTTAAAAAAAGTATTTTAAGGCTTGAGTGAGGCTTTTTGTCATGAGACTGAATATTTTGCTGGTGATAAACCCGTGCTGATAGAAAAGCAGATAGCTGAAGTATACTGGTGTAGTGAATTCAAACTGTACGAACGCCTCATTCTGTGCAGTTCCTTTCTTTTTATCGCGTGGAATATTCTGGCAATATGTTGTGCTCGTGATGTGATTATGAACACCTCAACTGGTTCAGTATTTTCCTTAGAATTTTATGTAAACACACTGATTGAGAGATGAAGGCTGTCAGGCTGGGACTTTTTTTTTTTTTTTTTTACGGGTTTTGGAATTTTGGGGATACTCATCAGGTCTCAGATCTCAGACTAGCTCAACCTTGGAGTTGGGGTAAACGGCAACGACGTCGTAGCCCTCTGGGGGCTGGACGCGTGCCTTGGCGTGGGTCTCACAGTAAAGATTGTCCTCGATGAAGAAGTAACCTTTCTGCTTGAGGTTGACGCCGCAGTCGTCGCACATGAAGCACTCTGGGTGGTAGAGTTTGTCTCTGGCCTTCACAATAGTGCCACTGGATGGAGAGATAGAGAGAGACAGACACAGTTAGACACATTTACAAAACATGGAGATACTTAAAATGGTGCTTCATGCCTTATATGACGTTTAAGTGACGCTAAGCTGTCTTTTATGAAAACTGCATGATAGTTTCACTTGAAATAAAATCATTTTAAGCTATATGAGGGTTTCCATTCATCCTTTTAAGACTCATTGTGAGATTTCCCGTCCTTAATGCCTTTCCTAAGAACAGTGAACGAGTAGAGTGATGACAGATTTCTATTTCTTCTTATTTATCTTGTGGTTTCTCTTTTGGTAAGTTCTCTGCTGCATGCTGAGTCTGAATATGAATCCTATTTCTCTTAACAGTTTACAGGAGGAGCACAGCCTTATATGTACATTAAGGGAAAAGCGGAATAAAGCCTTTCATTGGAACATCATAGAGTAGATGTGCCTTAAATGGCACTGCGGGATGATTTTAGGGAGGTGTCATCATCGCGAGGAGGATAAAGCATTAGGCAGAACACTTAAAAAGGAAGTCTGGTGAGCTCATGACTGACTCACAGTTGTTTGAACCTGCCATTATCTATGCAAATCAGCAATTACCTTTATAGCGACCGTAACCGTGCAAGCATTTGAATATATTTCATCATGTGACAGATTTATGGGATGTTTTCAAAAACCACATCCTTAAATGAGTTTCGCTTTCATATGTCACACCTGGGAGCCGAACAGTACATGTTTATTCTGCTGGCTGGCTCCTGATCAGCACCGATGCATTTGGAAGTTCAAGTGCTTCACTCAGTCACACAGTGACAGCAGTTATTAAGGGCGTTGTTCATTCACTGCTCCCAATAAGATTTTCCTTTCTGGATTGGGGTTTTCAGGGCAGCGACCATTCAGTCATAAGCCTGCTTCTTTTTTTAACCGCCTTCCCCGTCTTAACCACGCACTCACAGGGTAACCTCTTGACACAGTATACTCTATATTTGTTTAAAAAGTGGTAAAATGCTCCCAGGTCACAAGAGCCTTATTGTGCCCTGCAAACTCCTACAATGCACTCTTGTTAACAAGTAAAGTAAAGCCGATGACATCAATGCTTACCTGCAGCTGCTTTTATAGAGGGGGGGGATTACCGGTGCATGTGGTTGCATTTGCTCACGCTCAGTGCTTAGTGTAAGTTTGTGTATATGCACCTATGTGTACGTGTGCAGTAAAGTATGTGTTCGTGGGAAAGGGTGTGGATGACGGCTTGGTTTAATCATTAAAATAATAAATGGGAAAAGTTTTTTTTTTTTTTTTTCTGTGTGAAAGGCCTGTCAGTGCAGGTCGACCCGATGTTACGGAAGAACCTTGACTCACCTCACATAAAACAAAAACAAAACGAAAAAAAAAAAAAAAACTTTATGACCACATGACAAGTGATAAAACCAGACAGCGATATATCATTTCCAGATGGTGATTAAAATAGTTCCTACATCAAATCTGAGAATAAATCATTGATATTTTCAGTGTCATATTTACTGTATCTTTAGTAGTCTGTAATTGTGGACCACAGTAACCATTATTTTTATACCATTAAGTTCTGTGCTGTGGTAGTTCAAAAAGAAGTTAGCCTCTTGTGTTCGAAGTGAAACTTTTAAATATATATTTTTATGTATAAAACAAACATTTTGGAGTGGTCTTTAGACTTCAAGACTAAAAAAAGGGAATCACAGCCTTTTTAAAAGGAGTCTCTGACCAATAAGACAGTTTCATACTTCTGCTTGTACTCTATGAGATATTCTGTGATGGTAAATGGACTGTAACTATTTAGCGCCTTTCTAGTCTTGCGACCACTCAGAGTGCTTTTACACTACATATCTCATTCACCCAATCACCCACAGTCACCCGCTAATGGCATTAGCTGCCATGCAAGGTGCCAACTGCTCCTCAGTTTGAGGACCTAACCATTCATATGCATTCACACACCAATGGCACAGCCTTCAAGAGCAATTTGGGGTTCAGTATCTTGCCCAAGGACACTTCCACATGCAGACTGGAGGAGCCAGAGATCGAACCACCGATCATCTGATTGGTGGTTGAGCCAAGATAAGCCGAAGGTATACAGTGTTATACAGTCCATATTAAAAAATCAATACTTACACAATGCCATTACAGCAGCGTGTGCACTGGGGTAGCTTCTGAAGACCAGGCATGGGGCTGGGGATTGGGCTTCCGAGTTTGGGAATTGGAGACCTGACAGGAGACTTTAAGTTTCTCATTCTCTCTGTCGGGGACACACCTAAAAATAACACAAAAATGACCACAGAATAAATACAGGAATGTTAGAAATTACACCATAAACCATGCAGAGGCCAGGCCTTACAAATAAGTATGCATGCTATGAATGCTCAACATGCACCCAGAATGCCAGGTTCTAATATAATAACAGCTTCTATCTCGGCCTCTACTAACCCAGGTAGGTGTGTGTGTTTGGGTTTGTGTGTTTAGGTAGTGTCTATGTTGTAATTCTAGGGAAAAAACGCCATGAGAGTGTGGTATTTGTGCGTGTTTGTGTTTGGGCTCTGCAGGGAATTCCCCTTGAGTTCCAGGTAGTAAGACTAGAACATTACAGTTGCCAAGTCTGTAGGAGGATGGAAAGTGATACAAAAATGGATTAATATTTCCCACAATACAATCAAAGGAGGCATCAAGGGTCAATTTCTGCTACCCACTGAGCTATTTCTCACTATTTCTGGCCCTCCTCACAGATGTGCGTTACCTTGTTGACATATGATCATCGCACAGGTATCTAATCTAAATCTAATTAGTGTGCTCATTACTATTATCACTTGTATACTATACTATCATATTTTTCTTAATCTTCTGACACTTTTTTGATACTACAAGAGCATGCTTATTGGGGACAGCTGTGTTACAACTTTGGTAGCCATCAGTCATACAGTCTTTACTTGATTTATAATAAATGTATTGCATTGCAGGTGTTTCTATTATTTGGTCCACCCCATTTATATAAATATGGATTGAGTAATTAGAAATAATTAAACTAACTTCACAAAACTTTGAACATTATGAGACTTTTCTTCTATTTTGTATGGCAACTGCCAAGCAACACCCTTTCAACGACATAAAGCACAGTACAAACTATCAACATGACGATAAACACAAAGATAGTCATAGTCATCACCTAACAAAAACCTAGTAACACTTTAGCAACCTGCTGGAACACAAAATTAGCAGTGAACAGAACACCATAGCAACCACCTACTAATGCAACTACCTGGAACACCCTGGCAATGATTACAAACACCCCGATCACCATAGTCACCATCTTGCCTAGCAACCCACATGAACCCAGAAATCACGATGTGATCGGAAAACTCCAACCTGGTTACAAAAAACTAAAGTTCAGTTTTTTTCCCAGCCTGACATGTGAATCTTCCCGTACTGACCCTGGAATCTGAGCCTTATCGTTAGCTTTGAAGGTTATCACAAGAACTCCTCGTACATAGTTTGTTGCCCAACTCTCCACAGACACTTGTATCAAAGTCAAAGCTGACAGATAGAAAAGTTGCAAACTGCAGTCACATTCCTCAAAACACACAGAGCATAGCAAAATATAATTCAGTTAAAGGTTAACAGTGTAATGGATACATCTTGTCACCGCATTCTACTGTGGGGCAAAATAACAACCTGGTTCAAGCAAGTTTTGCTCGAGCAGTAAACACAGTGCTATCACTTTCAGTGTTTCCTTCAAAATAAAGGCATGGCTGGTGTTAGTGTTTCTGTAAATGAATATCATATTTTCATTAACCTTGTTGCTTGTCTGGACAAACAGGATGTTGTCCCTTGGGCTCCTCCTTCTTCATTGTGTTTGTCTGCATGTGGTTGTTTTGAAGAGATTTATGCTTTCACTTTCCGATTTCATCAACTACAACCTAGTGACACACAATGTAAAATCCCCTGAATAAAATGTTACGTGTTAACTCATGAGGAGATACTCTTTCCTTTCCTGTCCTTTTGCTTTCACTTTTCACAGTTACTGAATTTCTTTTTGTCTGTCCCTCTTGTTCACCTTCTCCTCTCCCTCTGACCTATCTGTGCCTCAGCTGCCGGGGCACTTCTTTGTAGGAATTCAGTCAACCTGGCTAGACACCCGGCATGAAAAAAATCCCATGTTATAGAGTCAAGTGTTAACATTCACACCAATTTGCTACAATCACACAAAATCTGTGAACAGCACAGAATAAAGATTTCTTTAACTACTTGAGAAAAAAAAGTTTTTACCAAAATGCCTCAACACAATCACCTACTACAAGAATGTTTTCAGTATATAATGTTAATTTATGCTGTTACAGTTCCTCCAAGAAAGGCTAATTCTAAAACAAGCTAATGCATGAACAGTTGAGGCTGGTACTTCTGGTAGTCGACAGCGGCGGTCGGTCTTCCCACGGATGACATTTTGTATTAAGAACGATTGATACCAACCATCAAGCGTTTAGTTCTGCCTGACTGGAATGCATGAAAGAGGCGTACTTAACACTGGATATTTGGAGCCATTCCAAATGCCAAGTGCATGAGGGTAGATCAGCGGGGCACAGCTGTGAACTGCAGTATTTGACTTCCTTTTACTGATGATGTGCCAGCAGAGACTATATAAGCCAACAGGCCACCTACCGCTGCCACTGACCACAGTCTAATTACTTTGCATCTGGCACCTGACTCAAAGGACTTTCCATCCCTCAGTAACAGTTAGCCTCTGACTGCTCCATGGTGTTTAAGAGCTGACATTAGCTAGAGATGTTATTTCTGGGACTGATATATTACCTAATGATGAACTCTAATGGAAAACCTTTTATGTGCAGCAATCATGTGACTTTCTCACAGAGGGGAAGGTTGACTAATAACATTTTTTAGACCGCAAGCAGGAATAGATACAAAAGGCAGAATGAATAAGTGCTTGTTTAGTCTTGCTTCTACATTTTAAAATAGCCAGGCCCTGTGTATTTTGTTGCCAAGTGCAGATAGACACCATATTTTATTTGACAGACGGTGACAAGTTGGTCAATTACAACACACATCTCACCACACGCAACATTTAAAGCACGATGTGCATCCTACACTGTGACTAATATCAACCAGATATACTGTAAAACAGTCGTGCACACAATTAGCCCTGGTGCTAACTCAAGTCTGTCAAGAGCAGCATGTGAAGCCTCAGGGAATTTAAAACAAAGAGAATCACAGTGTTGAAAGATAAATAAGCAGCTGTGAAAATATAAGTTTAGACAGTTATTGTGGGATATCCTATCAACTTCTCAAGGCCTGATGCTGTTCCTGAGCCTGCTGCACATATTTTAGGATTGTATTTTTTTGTAGGGTGTTAAAAAGATTATGTAACAAGAGAGATAATTGAAATATGGACACCATTACCAGCAGAAATGTTTTGGAAAGACGTTTTTAATCTCTTGGGAGCCACACATGCAGTCAGAGAGGATAAAATGTTCAAGAGAGAGAAAAATATTGTGAAAAGTGCTGACATGATAGATGATTCACAGAAAATGAACCAGTGAGGATTAATAAATCACTATGTAGTAAAACAAATGATTTCTTTTTGCTTTTATTTGTTTAATATCACTTTAAACCAAGTATTTCAATGTTTTTCCACAAATGTCGCTCAGATAAATAAAGCAATAACTATAATGTGAATACTATTTGGTTGCTGACCTATTGTGACGTCAAAAGAACGAAGGAATTACTCCTGTACCAACAGACAGCTGAAGGGTTAAGCCCCTCTCCACTCACTCACGTTTACCCCCACAGGAATGGAAATCTTGCTAGGGCTTTAAATCTTGTATCTTTTCAGCTCTGTCTTGATCCCTGCGGAGTAACAATCTGAATGGAATGCTCCCTCTGCTTTTCCTCAGCACCAAAATTGAATTACTCTGCAGAGCATTTGAAGGATGTGATGTTTATCTACATCCTGTTACCTATCTTGAGTTGTGGTCACGGCCACAGATCCTGGTAATTTTGATCACAATGTTCCATTCAGATCCAAGTCCAGGTCTTATTCTGAGAGAGGACACAGACTGGTTCCCTCATGAGAACGTACAAAAAATACCCCCTGCATGCTGATGGAATGTCACTTCATTGGAAATTTATTTATTTAAACAAATAATGGAGTTCGGGGAATGGACAAGCTTTCAGAGAGGTCACTCGAATTTTGTTTATTTCTTTTTCCAACTATTGAAGAAACACCTATCCTCAAATTTCCATCAGAGATTCTCACTGGCAACAGATCAAACCCTAATACTGGTACAATAGCTACAACTTTCTATTATCCATCACCCTGCCTCAGACAGCCTTACTTAACACCGGTATTTACTCCACCCTTGTTCCATACACATTGCTCTACAATCATGGGAGAGTCTGTGGAATTCTGGGTAAACTGACACTCTTGTTTGCTTTAACTTTAAAAGCCCCTGAAAGTCAACATAGCCTCTGCAGGGGCTTTCACCTTCAAAAGGGGACCAACTACAGTGATTTAAAAGCCTGACAGCAAGGTATGCTTTGCAAAACATGGATGATTTGACTTTAAGCTGACTGTCGAATGTGTTCAGTTGTTAATTTGACTTGTTTCTGCCTTATCGAGCTATTAAAAACAAAAACTGAGTGACAGACTTTAGCAACATTTGTGGCAGGTTTTCACTCTCCCACACAGATTAAATGACACCAAACATCAACAAAGAGACAAGTAGCTTTTAAAATGATCCCAGTGTAAACCTGAGGTGTCTCCCGGTTACATGGAGGGCTTAGCCTGTCAATCAACCTGCCAGTCTCCCGAGCTAAAAGACCACTGACAGCACACAAAAAGAGTCCTCTTTAAACCTCTTCAATCCATCAGCAGCATCTCTCTCCCTCCAGCCTCTGTCATTAGCACCCGTGTCTTGCTATCTTTTTGCTTTGAGTGTAACGATAAGTGCTAAATTAAAGAAACTGTATGGTCTGGCTTTGCTCCAGGTCTCACTGCAGGAGCAGCCAGCGTTGTTCCTTGTGCTGTGCATTATCCTGTCGGCCCAGAGATATGATAACCGAGCAGGAAGCCTGGGATAATAATATTCCACAGGGAAATAAAATCACTGATGGATTTATTCTGAAACTTGAGAAAATGAGGCTTTTGAATCTGAATATGTTCGGGCCAAAGATACTAATTTAAATTATTTCTTTCATTTAAATAGATTCCCAATTCCCAATAAACATTATCTATTGACCTTTGATTAAAAAGCGACTAGTGATATTATTCTGGGTTCCAGAGGAGAGGTTTAGGTTTATTTTCTTAATCATGTTTCAAACTACCACACTGGCTGGATTATAAGACAATATTTTCTTCTGGAAATTGAGTTTCAAAAGAGTTCATTTGCAAAACAGATAGAAGCTCACCAGATGTTATTGTTTTTTTGTTTTTTTTTGTTTACACAGAAGCATCTGGGATCCAGACCAGGTAATAGGATGAACCACATGTCAGTCACTGTCTATTATGGGCAAACTTCAAACAATAGCTCAATGAATCATGACACACTTTTCCATTAAAAGCCTTCGCTGCAATTCTTTGCTGTTCTTTCATTGAAGAAATACCAAGAAGTTCTGATAATACTAGCAGCTGATGCTAGCAGTATCTATGCGAATCTCTTTAGCAGCTACAATTGTTGTTTTTGACACTTAGCAGTACCTAGCTGTAACTGTAGCTGCCGGTAGTTCATCATAGGATATGAATGGCCAATAACCAGTATGTTTGCATACAAAGGCATAGCTCGAAGCCTGACAAGATGTGTTCTTGTGGGATCTCGTGATTCCAGCTGCCTCACAAGGATAAATAGCAGCCTTAAAATAAATAAAACAACATAAGTTTGACAATAAAATAATAATGGTAATATCAATTTCCACAATTAAAAAGCACGACATACATAGGAAAATAAATAGAAATGGAGATGTCTGTTTTTGCTAATGCACCCTCTAAGCCTGCTCCTACACTGAGGGTTGCATTATGGACCATCTTACTTTTGCCAGGCTCGCAAGTTACTTTAAGTCTGTTTAAAGTGTATGGTTACAGTTAGAGTTAGTCAGCCCTGCAAGTGTTTAGTTAGCCAGCTGTAATCTACAGTAGCTTCTGACAGCTGTGTGTATAAATCCCTGATTCATGAAAACAAGCTGAAATCATCTCCTGAACTTTTTACCGCAGAAACAGCCCGGGCAACGAATGATCTGTCAAGATGCCCAGAACTGCCAGTCTTGTGTCCGAGCCTGTTCCTGCCTCTAACAGTGTTTCCCTGGTTGGAGTTAGGGCATTTTGGGCTCAGGTTAGGGTAAGTGGAAACATAAATTGATGGGGCAATTGACTTTGACACAGGAGCAATGATGAGGACCTCAAAAAGACAGTCAGAGTGTGAGGATGTGACTGAAGACATACTGTGCAAATGTGGGATTTATGTTCTGCTGAAGGATTTTATGTTTCACTTTTATGAGAGAAAAGGCCGTCTTTTAATGCAGATCATTGTATATTCGGGTGTTTATATTTTCTCCACTGACAAGCCAGAGTATGTAAACTCTTGGGAGGGGTGATCTTTAATTTAAGTCATAATTAAGATGATCATCATAATAGATGACTGTATGACAAATGACATATATTAAAATCTTTATTTACCTACAGTATGGAAAGATTACTGAGCACACATGCTGACTTTGGCACCGCAGACTCGTACATTCACAGCTGGTGACACTCCACTAACAGCAACAAGGGTTAAAAGACCTAAAAGGACGACTCAGTGTTTTTCACTGAAGCTGAGAAATACATTAGTCATAGTCAATTCACTGCAAACAGGTCAACATAAGTCCACTTCCATGAGGTCAGGATTATTTCCCCTTTAACATACCAACACTTGGCTTATAATTACAGCTTTCACAACTTCTGCGCTGCTTTAGTGGTAAACACGGAACCTGAAAAGAATGTTTTAGTTCAGCGGATTAGCTCTCCTCTGCTGCTGGCAGCATCACATGACTCCTCCTCAAAAGCTGGAATGCCTAGCGGTCAAAAGGCAGAGAGGAAAGCCATATTTCTCACTTTATCGTCCTATGTGAAGTTGTTTTTGCAGTAAATTGCCAAACCAAAACTTCCCTCCCCTGCTCATCCATGTATGAGCTATTTAAAGCACTTCATCTTCCTCCTGCTCCCTCCATCTCTTGTTTTCTCTCTCGCTCTTCCTCTTTATGCCGTAACCTCGCTGTCCGTGTCCGTCTTTCTATAAAAGGAAAACTATGCCAGTTAGACGGGGGAGCTCGAAACAGTGAGACAGAAGCTGGCTGAGTGAGGCAAGACGTTCCTTTGGCTGGAATCAAGTCTCATTTGGATTTCTTTTGTTTCCACCTTATTCAAACACAATACTGTCTGTGGGAAATGCATAGGTGCATATAGGCATACCCAGGTGCTCGCCTCATTTTACACCTGCTCAACAGAGTGCTATAGTTTTATATGCTGGCAGTGGAGCATGTGGATTAGATGTGGAAGATATAATAGCTGATATTACATCACTGCAGAGTAACAGAAATCCAACTTTCTGGCTTTCCAAGTTTTTTTCTGGCTTAGTTGACTGACCTTTTGAGCCAATCAGGGGCAGGATATGTTGGTATCATAACTTTATTGTGAAAAATTTCAATTTTGATAAATGATTAACTAATTTTAAAGTCATTTTCTTTCAGCCTCTAAAGTATACATATACACGTATGTGATGGTTATAAAGTTGTCAATTAAATGCAATATCTTTCTGTTTCTGTTGGACAAAAAAGCTTTATGAATCTTTCAACTTAGGAAATTGCTTTGGACATTTATTATCACTCTGACAGAACATGGCATGTCATAATATCAGAAAATCAAACTAATGCAGTTTGTGCAATACATGAGAATCACACAAATTTGTAGCCACTACATGAATTCTAATCTTTGCCTCTCAGTTACATTACTCCTGTTCTTGAGAAAATGGCCTTTTCCTCTCCACCATCACACACCCACACAAATAAATCCCTACCTCCATCCTCAGCCTCCAGTATTCCCTGGAGGTATTTGAAGGAGCCGGACTGCTTGGGTTCAGAGACGGGCTCCACGTAGTCCTGCAGCATCTTGTAGACGTCTGACTGCGGGTCGAAACCATTACGGCCCCCAGGGGAGTGTATGGGAGGCTCTGGGCTGAAGGAGGCAAGGGGGGCAGGATATGGTATTATTGCAATGTTCTCTGATTAATGATGTATAGATGACAGGTGACAAAAAAACAAACAAAAAAAAACCCATCAGTTTTCTTTGGTCAGTTGAGACAATTAGCAACCCATAAAGCAAGGTTCTGATTATAGAGACACTGTGTATAGCCACTGTGTTTTTATCTTCTTCTATCAGGTGGTGTCATGATGTTTGACCAAGGAAGGAATGAAAGGAACTGAAGTAGCCTAAACAACAAGATAAAATAAAACACAACTGCCAGACCACAAAATAGAGCCTTACAGAAAAGCAGCTGAAGAAACGAAGAACATATTTCTTTATGACATCTCAGTGCAGGGACACACAGGGGGAAACAGAAGTGTACACTTTACACTCGACATGCGATTCCACAGGCATGAAGTCTTAATCACAACAGCTCTGCGCTACGGTTCTGCATTTGCATCCATCCATCCAGTTATTCCTGAACCTAACAGGATGGATCCCGTTCATTTGATGCATCCAAACCTCTGGGAGATGAGCAGGGCTGCTGACAGACGTGCTCAAATCCCGATACGCATAAGTGCGTGTTTGTCTCTATACTCCCCTGCAGGCGTCTGAGGGAAGCGCTTCACTGTAGCCTCGGTGAGGGTGTGTGTGAGAAAATGAGACAGACACAAAGAAAGAAAGAAGACGGCGAAACTCTGTAATGCACGACTGGGACAAAGTGATTGACCGTGGGTAGTGAGCAGCGTTAAGACGGTGTTGCTGTGTCCTTGTCTCTGTTTGTGTGTGTGGGCCTGGTCAGGATTAACAGTCCAATCTTGGGGAAGTCTGGGAGTATTGGAGGGGATGTTCACTGGGAGACTAAACACACACATTTACTGCCAGCTTGAGGGGATGCACAACAGCAAATGGCTTTTCCAGCCCAAGCGGCTATCTGTGCAGGTGTGTCAAGAGACATCCGTAGTGTGTCCATGTGTCTGTTTCTGTGTTTACATCTGTTAGAGTGATTTTGCAGGGAGTCAGCGTTTGAATAGAAGGATCTGTGAAGTCTTAAAACACACCATGCACACACACCATCTTAACATAAAATCTCACCTGGTGACAGGTTTAAGAGTAGAAGCCTGAGTCACACTACTGTTTCCTCGTGTATTTCTCTCACAAAATTGGTTTGCAATGACGCCGACTCATTCCTCAAAACTCTAATTTGAATGATTCTATTCTACACTTTAATCACCTCACCTATGTGTGGCGCTGAGGCTAAGGCCTCCCATCTTGCTTGGCAGAGATCTGTCTTCGTTGCTGCCATTGTGAGAGTAAAGTCCCGCTGGGTTGTTGTACTGAGCGTGCCCGGTCCCGTTCCCGTATCCATAGCTGTGGCCGTTGTTGGGTCTGGAGTGTCCGTTATTCAGGTGAGTGGGCTGGGAAGCCTGCGGGGACTGGACTACGTGCGGGGACTGGATTGGCTGCGGAGACTGGGGTTCGGAGCCGTACGAAGGTTTCCGGCTATAGCCGGCATATCCGCTGGTGATGGGTCGGAAATTCTGAAAAGGAAAGACGAAGCAAAAACAGGGGCACATTTTTAAAAAAACTGAAAGAAGAAGTCAAAAACAGACAAACATGGATGGAGCGGTAAAAGAGAGACAGCAGGGAACATCAAAAGAAAGAATTACTCATGTTAAGAGGAAGAAAAAAGAAAGGATAATGGACCAATTACAGAATAGCTCATTATGTTTTGGTTGAAGAAACGAGAGTAAAAAGACGAGAGGGACGTGAAAACAAGCCCATTGGTGCCCCGAGTAGAAAACCACAATTCTTCGGGGGCGAAAATGCGGTTGCTCCCAAATGAGGCTTTGCAGCAGCGAGGCTCGAGAGAAAAGCTTTTTCCACTTCATTTCTGCTTTTCCCTCTTTAATAGTAAGGCTTATTAAGAAGGAGCTTGCATTAGATTTCCTGCAGATGTTTCTGTCAAAACAAATTAACTTCTGTCGTGTAAATATTAAAAAAAAAAAAAAATGCGTGTTTTTTTTTTTTTTTTTCCTGGCTCCTTCTTCTTCTATGGATTGAGGAGTTTATATAAGCTGACAGAGCTTCGATATTGTAAAAGATGAAATTATTATCTCCTTCTGACGTGCTGTGGCGGACTTTCCAAATCCTTGCCGCGTAGTTGCTCTGCTGGAGACGTTTGGGAAAATCTGCTTGCCTAATGCAGGACAGATGCGCAGACACCTACACTTACGCCACTGTATATATCAGCGAGTGTGTTTATGCCGAGGTCAACGCCCTCCTCGTCCGTGGTGACATCACCGGGCCTCTCAGTGTTTACCACAGCTATCAGCCCACTTCAGTGATAATGCTTGCTGCCAGCCTGGCTTGTCCGTCTCACAGACTGAACTTTACAGATAAAGTTTTATTGCACGGCTTGAGATGATGCCACCAGCTCTGATAGTGTTTTAGTGCTTTGAATTTCAGATACAGCCGGCACTTTTGACTAAACAGGGCTGCACGTTATCATAGCATTACACTATAAACATTTCAGCTGAGGCAAAGTGACTTGTTTACAAGTTAAGCAATGCAGTAGGATGTGAGATGGTCGGACTGTTGGAACTATGAGCCACTGGAATGAGTGTGCGTGCGTGTGGGGAGAGTGCGTGTGTGTTGCCGTGTGTGTGTTTTGGGTGAGTTTAAAGTGCCTCAGCCGCAGGAGGTGGAGGTTCACAGCTTCCACAGGCAGGACCCCTGTCACTTCAACAGACGGGTCTGTTGGATGCCATCCTGTCCTCGGCCCTCGCCCGGACCACACATGCACACACGCAGGTCTTCTGTAATCAGCAAATCTGAGAGACCTCCTCTCCTCCACACCAATGAGCCCACATCTTGAACTTGGAAAAGCGCTCTGTCATTGCCCTGCCTCCTGCAGTTAAGACAGATGACTTTCAAGAAATTCAAAACCACCTCTTCCTACTCGCCCCAAAAAACCCCGGACGGCAAAGATGGATGAATCCAGAAACCCTCTGAACGAAACGCTGATAGCCAGTCATGGTTAGAGTTTGGAGAAGTGGGCAGGAGACTCAGCGCTCAATGCAGCTTTTCTCCCAGAGCCAAACCCCGTTTGGGCAGGATGTCAGAAACACCCAGCTCTCTGTGGCTCCTTCGACCAAGTTCACCAGACACTCTGAAGCCTGGTTCTCACCACAAGGCCACACGGGCGAAACCAGATCGTACTCTTTATCTTTAGCCTTATTTTTGACAGATGGTGGACCTCATGATATTATACAGATTTATGACTTTTGATAAAAATCACTGATGCCCACGATAAATTTGGATTGCGTCTAGTTGATGTTACTGAACTGGAGCTTTACAGTTTTATAGAACTGATCAGCCACACGGTTTGGCTGTGGTTGTGATGGATTTTAATTTCAGGAGGGATGGTTTTGCTGCCCTTTCGAACCTACCTCTTTTATTTCACCGCTTGTTTAATCTCCTGCCTTTCATATTCCGAGAGTGACGGAAGAGTTGTGTTCTTCAGATCAAAATTGCTGTCCCTGCATGTCTTTTTAGTTTTAAGGAGAATCCATTACTCACTGTCACTACAATAACTGAAGGACTGTCAGGCGAGCTTATTCATGCCTGTGTTCGGAGAATAAAAGAGTCAAGTGGAAGAAAATCCCTGAGAGCGTATTTTGTTACAGGCTCCTGCACCGGCATGACAGTAAAGACATTTATAACTCTTAATCTGAACAAACATGACATGCAACGGAGGGCAGGTAATCACATGCTAACGGATATGGTGATATATACAATAATGAAATATAAAAGCCAAAAAAGCAACAAACAACAAATAAATATTGTTTTACTGACTGGAGGAGAAAACTGACAATTTTATTTACAGAGCTGAAAATGTACTAATTTAGTTAATGTAGAAGGGCTCGACAATCTGAGCAACTCATGACACAGTCTATCTGGAAGTGGCTGAAGATCTAAGAAGTCCTCTGATCTTTTATTTTAGTTAACGTAACACTTTTGCTGCAACGCCAAGAGATTTTACACAACAAAGTCTGTTTACAGGTCTTGGGGAGTTCCACTGCATACGCGTAATAGGCTCTTGTGGCTTCAGCGGGAGCTACTTAAAGTGATGTCACTTGAGGCAGCGTTGGTTGGCGCTGAAGAAGTTTGGAAATGAAAGAAATCTGGAGGTCTGGAGTTAGAAAGACGTTCGCTTACCAGACCTCTGTGGGCGAACAGCTTTAAGCAACATTAGCTGATACTAGAATAACAACGGATCTCTGACCGAGCTGTCAGCTGTCAGGTTCCACTGCGGGTAATGCAGGCGCCAGGTTTGGACAAGGAAGAGGAATACATGGACTTCTATCAAGTGCTACATCAGTGGAGTACTACAATTATCATCAATTATATCAATTACTGTTTTGGAGAATGGCCTATTTCAGAATAATATATATTATATAACTGGATTATAGTGAATGATACTAACTTCAAATCATAATGTCAGATTTAATGTGATGAGACCTGATATTGAGAATTATTTAAAAATGTCTAACAGATGTAAATTCCATTATAAATCCCTTCACTCAACCAACTCCAGTTCAGTCCAGCTAGGCTAATAAATAAATAAATAAATAAATAAATAGAAAGTTCACATATTTCACTGTTGTCAGCAGCAAGTACGTGTTCACCCATTTTCACCCTGCCTGCCATGGTGTGACTCCTTCTGTTTCAGCTGAAACCGAAGCCCTCTCCTTCACCATTCCTCTTCCCTTTCTCACTCGTAGCAGTCTTTCCACTTTGGCCTCACACGTCTGTTGAACAGATATTTGCTTTGGGTGGATGGCAGATTTATAAGGCAGCACATCTGGTGCTTGCCTTATAAAAATGCCAGTTTGGTAACATTCTGGACCAGTAAGTGCTTTCAAGTTGTTCTAAAGGTAACGTGGCTTAGTTTCTTTTTTTTTTTTTTTTATCCCAAATCCTCAGTTTAAGGTGACAGTGGCTTTTATCTGGTGAATGCCTTATCCCCACCCCCGATTCCCCTGGTAACCTTATCTTGTTTTCCCAGTGTAGTCAAAACAGTTTATTAGTTTATATGAGCAGGTTCAGTCTATCTCAACAAAAATTCAACATAGCAAGATTGTTGAAAAAGGCCATCTGTGAGATCATCTATTTCCTAATTTCTCTCTCTTGAGAAGGGTTTACTCTTTCATTTTCTCCCAAATCTTGACTGCATTCCTTCTGGCTCAGAAGAGGAGAAACGTTGAAAGGGAAAGAATAAAGAGGTAGGAAGAAAAAGAGAGAACCAAAAGTAATTACTATTTATGAAAACCAGCATTGCCTACTGCTGTAAGCACATAAATTCAGCCTGCCATGTGATTTCACTGACCTGTTTTACAACGGTAACCGAGCATGGCTAATGGTTCAGGATGACTGACCATGTATGAACGTGCCAAAGAAGCAAGACACAAAGAAAACAGGAAAAAAAAGCAAAGAAAGGAAATAAAGTTTGCATGTATGTGCATTTCCCTCTGTTTAAGATCTTAATGCTGTAGACTGCATTATGTTTAACTGAAGTGCATTCAGCCAAGAGGCACCAAGGTCCTCCATTCATCAACCTGACTAAAAGTTACCCTGATTAATAAGAGCTTCAATGGGAAAGGACTGCAGTTTCAGCTCTGGCACCTCAGTCCACAATTTGGTCAGAGAGGGGGTAGACAGACAAGAGGAGGAGGGGTGGAGGAGGAGAAAAAGGTGGAGGACCTTAATTGAAAGCATATGTCTGTCTTTAACCGAGGGACCAAGACCTGCTTGCGTCTCACGTACACAAATTCACGATAACACACACACATGGACATGCACACCGCCTCCTTCTTCTTTTCTGCCTCCTGCATGGTTTAATCCCCCTGGACCTCCGAAATTAAGCTTCTCACATGGCGCTCTGCACCACTAACCAAACACAAACCAGCCCTTTATGGGTCTCTGGGCCTGGCCGTGGGTGCCTCGCTGGGAGGACAGACAGACTGGAGAAGCGTAGAGAGGAGTACCAGGGAGCTGAGGGAGGGGGACTGACTTTTGGTTGAGTTTTTCGTTCCATGAGCCCATCTGACATGGAACACATTTGGAGAAGATGGATGTAGCATTAAAAGTCATTGAACATATGATGTATTTTATCAATTTCCTCTAATTAAATAAAGCTATTAAGGCACTTTTTCTTCCGTATTCATTGTGCCAAGGCACCACTGGGTTGAATTAAGTTCTTTGTGATGTGGACAATTATAGCATAATAATACAGCCTGGATGGTTCAGGTGAAAGCAATTTCATTTCATGTGAACAATAAATAGAGGGAAACCAAATTATTCAGTTTGACCAAATGTTGTTGTAGAGAAAGCAGCCTGGGTTAAAGTGAGCTAACAACCTTCACACTGTGAAATAGAGCAAAGGACAAACTACACTTGCTAACAGTGCATGTTTTAGCTAGTTAATGATAACATTTCTGATGATAACACAACTACAGAAATTGTCTTTATAGCTGTGGAGGTTGTTTGACAAGGCAAAAAAAATGTTTTTAAAATTTTCAGCTAGCCAGCAGTTAGTGTGGTTGCTTGGGCCAATAAATTTATATAGTTTAGCGAAAACATATTTGTACAACTGACAGATTGACTGAAAAGCGGCAATTCTTCAATGCATAAGAATTGAACAAGGACGTATCTCTGCAAAATAACTAAAGATATAGTGGGCAGTTTGGGGAATTATCCACACTTGTTTTCACCTCAAGATAAATCTTTTATGTCACATATTTATTGTTGCTCCTCATGGACTCGTAGTTGCCCTGTGCATTCTTCTTAATAAATCCAATTCTGAATTCATAAAGAGGACTAAAAATATTAAAATATAACTCAGATTATGTCACCCGCTGTGACCCAGGCCCAGGAAAGCATTAGAAAATGGATGGACCTAAGAAGACAGTTATTCTAAACCTTCTAAATCTGAATGAGCCTGGACCTCTGCACTTTCTGTGGACCTTACCCCAGCAGAGCGTGCTCTCAATGACCCTGTCAACTCCCTAGCACACTGACAGCCAAGCAGAGCAGGGAGGGCTCCATTAGAAAAACCCAAAGACTGATTTGGACGTTTCTGGGGATTACTGGCTGATTAGTGAACACAAACAACTAAATAAGTGGGGTCACAGGTCTGTGGTCTTAAAAACCTGCCGTGTGAATGAAGGTGGAGCTGCTAAAAGGACTGCGTTCGAGATTCCTTGGCAGGGGATTAAATAGCAGTGCACCTAGAAAAACCCTTTAATGGCCCATATTATAAGAGCATAGTCATTGCTTTATCATGTAAATGTTTATCCAGTTTTTCAACAGAATCTATCATTCTATCTGGCCAAGTTCACTTTTTATCGTACTCTAGTGTAAATATGCATCTGACAAATTTAAAGCTTACTACTCCTGAACTCTACTACTATCTTGTGTTTTTAAAAGGTAAATTATTCTTAATGACAGTTATTGGGAAGCAATTGCCTTGTTCCATTCATAAAACAAATCTGTATCATACAGACTTTTTTTTTTTTTTTTTGTCTGAAGTAAAATTCACTTCCAAGCACTGAAGGAATTACGGTTTGCAAGTCATGCAAGGACTTTGTCTGTCAGCTCCTGTTAATGTTTGCTTGGAGAATTCGCCTTCAGCTGCCAGATCCCGGGCTTGAGACTGGAAGCCTCTGTGACGTGTAATCCAGACATCTCAGCTTCCGCATTGCAAAGCCTCATTCTTTCCACAAAGCTAGTGCTCGGCCACAATAGCTATCACTTTAATAACAGGGTAGTTGGCATGAATGGCATTCTGATATCGCTTGCCAAAAAATACAGTTTGGCTTGAACATTAACCAGTAGGCCATTCCCACCTACTTCGAGTTGCCACTGTAATTTCAGGGAAGGAATTTTAAAAACCTGAAATGTCAGTAACTGGTGGTATTGCTTTACTTCTGAATACAAAACTGCTCCAAGAACAGGGCCGACAGATGTATGACGAGATAACCATTTATGAGGCAGAGAAGCATTTTCTGTCAACTGTCTTTCTCTTTGGAAAAAAAAGTTCAGATTTAAGATGTGATGTGATGATGTTGGTAGCAGTACTTATGCCACTAGACATTATTTCATCTTATCTGAATGTTCACACTTTAACACCGCTGATGAAATTATGACATAAACAATCACTATCAGATGAGGTCATGCAGAAAATAAAACCGCTAAACGAGGTTATGACAAATCACTCACAGCAAAGGGAGTCTGCAGCTCTGTCATGACCTTCCTGAAGAGAGATTCTCTAAACTTTATTTTGGCAAAAACAGCCATCCTGTCATCTAGTGGGTGTTTGGATTTTTTTCCCCCCCCAAAGAGTAGAGGTGGATCACATTGGAGATTCATCTTTTTTATTTTGTGCAAAGACTTGATGTCAGAAACTATGCAGTCTCTATTTTTAAGCATTACATCACTGTGTGATCACATCACAGCTGGGTTTATACTTGGCGCAAAGGGCTAATAGTAACCTCACTGTGGGTACCTAGGATGTAGGGATGACAGGTGGGAAAAATGTGGAGTACATTTAAAGTTGAATTTACTGGAACCAAACGGGGCGCTCTGATGCTCGGCATACAAATGCCTTGCAGGTTTTTGTTACTAGTTTCCCAAATATTGTTGATGAAAAACAAATCAGTATACGCAAGAGGGAATTAATATCTTTCAGCTTCCAAAGTTGGGTATTAGTGTCTCAGGTCTGAGAACCAGTGCTGTAGGTGTCCAATGAGAGTATCTAGGTTGCCAAAAGCTACTGATTTCCTCCTGGTGGGGCTTAAACTAAAATGTGGTTGTCAAACCTACAA
This sequence comes from Protonibea diacanthus, assembly GCA_028641955.1. Taxonomy (NCBI): domain Eukaryota; kingdom Metazoa; phylum Chordata; class Actinopteri; family Sciaenidae; genus Protonibea; species Protonibea diacanthus. The sequence goes on from CM053990.1 coordinate 17,731,025, forward strand.
ATGAATTTAATGTTTTACATGTCACACCTCATCATTATCTCATCCCTGCTACCCCTCTTTATCAAACTGATTCTATTTTAGGAAGTTGAGTAGGACATCCGGTAGTTGCCAAGACATGAGCACAGTTCTTTGGAAACACATCATACAGTCCCATTGAATTCCCTAAACTGATAATCAGAAACACTCAACCGCAAAAACACGGTCACGTCAACAGTATCGAGTCATACACTTACTTATATCTGACAATACAGAATTTCCTCATCGACTTTTATTAGAGTCTACCGTGTTCCCAAGGTGAAAGGAAACACCTCATAGCTTCCATGTGTCACTTCCTGCTCAGTAGCTAATTCCCACCAGTGAGACTGGAATTTTCAACATAGGCAGTTGGTCAAAAACAAGGCATGAATAAAAATGGAAACGATGAATACAGATTGTCCTGAAGAATGTCGTCATTGGATTTGTAATTATTCGGGAGCTGTTTGTGGGCCTCAAGAGGCAGCATTTCAGAAGCAAAAAAAAAAAACGGACAAAAGAAAAAGCTTTGCCTCCTGATGCTTCTTTTGCAATACTCTTACACCAATGGATTCCTGTGTAGGCTGGAAAAATGTGTGGTAATTTTCCAGAGGGATTGTTTTGTTTATACATAACTTGAAGTGTCCTGGTTTGCCTTTTTGGTTTCGATTCTCAACCTGCAGGTCAAAATGTACCGTTTCAGCATGAGTCCTAATGTTACAGGTTATATTACACAGATGCAGGTTGTGGACACATCAAATCTTTACCGGCACAATCAGAAATGGTGCTGTCATCCTTTTCCAGGGATAAGACTCTTCATTTTCCTCAAGCTGGGAAGCTGGTCAGAACTGGTGCAATTTGGATTTGGTTTAGTCAGTGTAAGAGAAGCCCCACTGGATATATTGTTTCCAACTTGTCTAAAGAACAATCACCATTGTTGTGTGTCAGCATAGCCCTTTAAGCTGCATCTCAATACAGCAGGAAACAAAAAAAAGACAGACTTGGTCTTTTATGTGAACCCAGGGAACGGATGTTTCCTCTTTTCATGCTCAGAAGAATCCACCTGAGCATGACGATAAAAGTGGCCCTGACTTGGCAGTTTCCAGCCGTCTAGGTTCACTTCATTAAATGAGACACCAGGGAACATTTCTAGACTTTAGTGAGAGACAGAGGAAGGACTGGATAAGATGTTACAGAGATACAGAGAGAGGCCTGAGAGAGACAGATTTGCTACTCTCGTATTACCCACACGCAGGGCCCCGCTGTCATGCACGTCCGTGTTTCTATAAACAGTTGTAACTGATGGTTCCTCTCACTCAGGTCTGGTATTTCCTCGTGTTAATCAAAGCAAGACCAGAGCTGGTGCTGAGATTGTGAAATGAAGGCTGTAGCAGTTCAGACCACTTGTTGGTAAGAGAAGGCTTTCTAACTAACAGGCTGTTAAAACTATATGAATTTAAACCTCATATCACATATTTAAATTTTTTATGTTCATAACTTTTACCTCCACACTCATCCTTCCATGACCTATTACAATTTTGTTTATGATCGAATGTTTGGCAGGGGTCTTTTTTTCACAGGCATGGATTCAAATTTTCGAATATCATCACAATATTTCATGATATGACAAAATTTGTTTAGAGGTCACAATAGCTGTTGAGCTCTCCTCGAGGGATCTGTGGCTTTCCTCACACTCCAGGTGCTTCTGCTTGAAGTGGTAAAATTAGTTTGTTGCATTTCCCCCTTTTGTTGTTGCCTACTGCACGCCACACATACTGCCGTGGTTTGTTGTAGATCTGATCTTTTGTAAGTCCTCCATTGTGGAGCTGGTAGCAGTGATACTTTCGCTGTCCACCCATTCTTATTGTCGTCGTGTGTATGTCATTAATTCAACAAATTGGAATATTGACATTATCACAACGTGTCCCGATCTATGACAGCTGGAACGGAGGTGAAGAACGGCAGTGCCAAGCAGAGGGGAACTTCTTCTTTGTTCTTCTTGTCTGTTTGAGTCAATTCCTTTTATGCTTATACACGGTCACCTACCCAAAGAAGACGTGGTAAGCTGTGCTCAAATATTTTGGAGAGAGCTATTCATGGTGAGAGAATTTCTGGTAACTCAGCATCAATCAGCATTGTAGCATTTAAAGCAAAAAATGTACATGTGTATAAACAGCCAAACTAGCCACTCTGTGAGACTGGGCCACATGTTTACCATCTTCACCAATCCAGTGCAGACTGACATTGTCACCCATTGAGAAAAAAGTACAAGAGAACAAACACAAGCAGTTTCACCAGTAAATAAATGAGGGTTTCTGACAGTTAAACCTTGTGCACTGAGTTAGAACAGTGGTTAAACTGTCGACTCAATCTATGATCCCTTGTCACCTGACAGCAAGTCAGAAAGGAGTAATCTCTGTGGCCATGATATGAAATGCACTAAAATGCCACTTCACTTAAGTTGATAATTTCAGAATAAAAGTCCCCTGGGAAGCTGCTAATCGTCTTAATGTGAGACAGGGAAATCATCTGAAAAGAATTCTGATCCCACAACCACAAACCACCCTGATGAATTACATACGCTGCAGCCTCTTTCACTTCTGCCTCTGAAAACAATACTTTCCTGTAAGGTGTGAAACTCCCACTGATGAGTGGACAGATAGATTTCACTTCTTCCTCTCCTCCACCCTTTTCAGACAAAGAGGCCCTGCCACAGTGATGGCCGAGAGACACACGGATCAGTCCAGACTCCACGACTACCACAGTACAATAGTGGACACTCACATGTCTGAGCCACAATATGCTCATTGTCTTTCACATAGTCTCCATATTCACAGCATATGGCACACACACAACACACACACCTCCTATTCTCTCTCTGTGCTCAGAAACCTGCTCTCTTGCCAGCACTGGAAAACTTGGAAAAGATCATCTGCTAGAGTTCATCATGCCTTGAATATCTGTTTGGCAGCTCGTACGATTGGAGAACAATCAAGATACTATTTCAAAATCACTCCAGTGAACAGTGGGACACATTATCTCATTTATAATCATGTGAATGATAAGTGTACATGCAATTTACGGATGAAGTGTTGTGCCTGTTACCATGGATTCTGTATGTGACATAAACAGACGGAGAATACTTGGGTCTCACACCCAACTGAACTGTACTTTTAAGTTACGACCCCAGATGTGAAAGATCCTCTCTTGTGGCTCATGTGGTGAGTAGCAAAGCAAAGGACCGTAATCCAAAGCAGTAGATTTCAAAGTGCAAACCGAGTGCTGAGTGATGCTGAAGCACCACCAACGGCCACCTTGTTTATTGAGGTGGCTGATAGAAGTGCATATCTAAAGCACTAAACAGTTAAGTCAAAGGACTGTACTTAAATTTGAGAACTTGCTGTTGCTGAAGTCTCATCCCGAGTAACTGAACAGAGGATGAGCTGATTCGGTTTAAAGGTTCAGTTCATCCAAATCACAAAAACCACATTTCTCTTTCCCCAAGTGGTTTCTAGCCATGCAGATAGTTTCTTTTTTTATGTTGAGGTTTTGAGAGGACTCTCAAACCTCCTTTCATCGCTAGATACCACAAGGGGTGAGAGGTAGGAGAAAGACGGTTTCTTTTCTTTGGATGAACTAATCCTTTAAATGTTGTATGTTGTTAATGGTAGGACCGATGGACCGATATCTAACAGCTTTCTCTGCAGTCGTTTCATAGATATAGTGCCACAAAACCACTTGAGATTGAAGCCTATAGAGTTGTGAGGTGGGAGGAGATATTTCAGATGCCCCTGGCTCTGGACGTAAAAGTCACATTTATTTTCCCAAAGAGGATGTTACATGACAGTAGGAGTACTTTCCATGGCTTGGAACTTGGAAGTCAATCGTACAAGCTTGTCTACATGAAAGGGGATCAGTTAACTACGACTCCCAAGGTGCATTTTTGCAAGAATCACAATCTTAAGAGTCTACCACATTCACTGTTCACAAATCCAACAATGAAGTGTTTTGAATATGCTATCTGGGCTCATCTCCATAGCAATGGCAGCTGAGGCTCGTGGGTATTGTAACTCTAAGAATATCATTTATAGAAACATTCTTAATTGAAATATAAAAAACACTTCTGGAACCAACTTCACAACTGTATTTAATGAAAACGCATGTGCATGTAAATCCAGCGTTGTTGTCTTATTATAATATATGAGACCTCACCACTAGGCCAAAGACAGACAATCACATAAAATGGACGTCCAAGAGCTAAGACTTCACTAATTAGTTTGTTCTCTCATTTGTGGGCTGCTGACTAATTTTAAGACTATTTTCCAGCAAACGCCTGACCAAAATCTGGGCAGTGAAACTCTACGTTGGCAGCAATAAGAAATTCAGGCAGATCAGGGCTGACAAGCATCTCTGTGGGTGTGAATTTGAATCTTTAGAAACCTTTGTGACTTGTGCTACAGTAAATCCAGAGTAAACAGTGGTTACCTGTGAGTCAGGCTCCGTGTAAGGGCTTGTCTTGCCATCTTCGCTAACTGTTGGCGACCACACTCTGTCTCCTGATCCCGACCTGAAAGACAACACCCATGAGAGAAAGAGAGAGATAAATCTTGTGCCATCTGACACCCAAGCATTGAAGCATGCAGCCGTTTCAGCTGAGAAGTATGCATTTTTCTGTGCAGACAGCTTTTCCACGGAAGATCCCGTGTATAAAGTGTAATTATTTCAGAGATTTCAAGACACTGAAAAAGTCAGACACTATTTACTTTTAATCCTCTTAGAATTACTTTAAGCTGGGAAAGATGACGACTTTAGCGTCACATGATATCCCACTAACTGCTGTCCTCTTCATGTGCCAAAACACTCACATAGAGCTGCAGTTAACAAATCATATACTGTACTGGTAGCTTTCTAAGAGTCAGTGCATGCATGTTTGTGTCTGTGTATGAGGATGCAGACTTGTATTTGGCAGCTTTTCACGTCAGGAATGGGATAAAGCTACATTTTGGCCTCCTCCCACAAGTACAAAGATAAAGTCATCATCACATCATAACTCCGCTCTATGAACTATCCTTTTTTTTTTTTTTTTTTGGAAAAACCCATTACATTTTGGACCATGGATTTTTCAAAAGTACTGATAACTGAATTACTGGTATCTGAGGCCCCCCCCCCCCCCATTTAGATGATCAGTAATTGACTCCAGTTGCACAAAAAAGTATGATTTACCGACTGGCAGCAATGATATAATATATTATTTACAGCGCTGCTAAATGGGCTTGCATAAGCAGGGTCCCATATCATTTATTTATTTCATTAAAAGTCAGAGAATCGCATGCTTTAGTGAAACTAAACCTATTTCTGAGGCTGATAAAACAGTGCAATTAATCTCCAATGGCATCGTTAATGGTTCACTTGCATTCTTCTTTTCCTTTCAAGTTAGTGGCAGTGCACGTGTCATATTCAAGAAAAAAAAAAAAAAAAGATCAGAGGGAAACTCTTTGGTTCTTCGGGTTGGCAGTTTTTTGTTGCCATGGCGTTGGTTGTTAAGTGGGAAAGCATCCAACTCCCAAAAGGGTAACACCAGGACATCACGCAGTGGAACTGGAGGACAGCGTGTGTCTTTGTGTGTGTGTGCTTCTCTTCACCCACCTACCCCTCTATTCTTTCACACTTTGATGCAGTCACATAAAAACTATTAACCGCAAGTGTGTGTGTGTGTGTGCATGGATTTGTCAACCGCACAGTGGGAGAGTTGACGTCTAAAGAGGTGAGGTCATCGGTCTGCAGCTGGCACGGCGTTGGCTGAGCTGAGGCAATCTTTCAGATATGAACCATGGAGGTGTTGCCATCAAGGGCGCTCTTATGAGGCGGCGAGTGTCTGGTGGACGAGCAACAGCTACTGCGTGGGACGACTCCCCCCACCTTCCCTTCACAACCCCTCCCCTCAGCCAAATCCTCGACAATTCTGGCCCAGACAGCCTTCATGCTTTCAGATTGTTTGGTTTCAATGGTTACTGCACAAACAGCCTATTGAAAAGGAGCTAAAGTTCAGACAGAAGTGGCCTATTTGAATTGACATTTTGGAAGCGCAAGACAGAAACTGTCCGGAATTTACCGTTCATCCATAATAATGGAGATGTGAACACTGAGGCGTGAGTGGAAACTGTGAGAGATGGACCAGCTCGGGATTTACAGTGTTACACTAATGCACTCATTATATTGTAGGTCAGTCTGAAGAGAGATGTCAGTTACGCACTTGAAATTGAAAAAAATATTCCACTTGAAATACGACTGTTAGGACATAACAAATAACATGGCTGTTATTTGAGTTATTAGCCTTCATGCTTACAACTGGACGCCATCTCACACTTCAAATACTGAGCGATAGACATAATTAAGGGTTTTTTTTTTCCCTCCAGGATGGAAACTGTTTTGGAGTATCTCAAATGTAACGTAACGTAAATAACCACAGCGCACAGCTGCGCACGCGTTTGATCGGGGACAGTGGACAGTAATGTTATTTTCTGTTTGCCACTTTAGCGTGTCCTCCAGTGTTGAGTCACTGTGTGAAGGATCAGAAGCATCTGGGAAGGATCAGGATGGCGCTGTCCACATCAGACAAACAGACATTTATCAACCTGCTGATCATCTTCTTTCTCTTTGACTTTTCTATTTCCCTCTGGCTGTTTTTCTGTCTGATCCAAGATTGAACCCAGCCTGAGCAGTCAAACCCTTCCTAGCCTGGAAATTTAATGATAGATTAACCAGATCAACATGATCCGTGAGGCTATAGGAAACTTGATGTTTTTGATTAGAAGCCAGTTGCAAACCAAGTAGCTTTATCTCATCTTTACCGCTACATCCCCCCGTCTAGCTGTAATGCAGAGGAGTGCTCTGAGAGGATGGATGCGTGCACTCTGTTTCTTAATACAGATTCACAATGATAAATACGACAGGGATGACTATTCCCTGGCTCATTCGTTAAGTGTCGTATTTGATTTTCACCAGCTCCCCTTCTGCTCTAATCTGGATACAGACAAATGGAAAGAAAAGTGAAAGAAAAAGAAGCTAATTTCTGAAATATAGACGATCCACATGCTCTGATTTTCCCATCTATTTGTTAAGATAATTTTTTTTTTGTTTGTTTTGAGAGTGTTCAATAATCTTCACTCATAAGGGGAAAAAGCAAGAGAATTCTAATAATTACATAATATTAACACAGCATGAGGGATGAAAGTAAAAAAGACAACGCTTTCAGAAATAGAAGACAAAGAAGAAAGTCTCAGGTCATCCCATCGACTTTCCAATTCTTTCCTTTGGTCATATTTTCCCTCGCCTGACCTCCCCCTGCCAGGTTTCATTTCCTGATTGAGAAGATCTGGGTTTTGGAGCGGTGGATGAGTTTACTTTGGCTGCACAGGATCGCCATGTTCGAGGAGAACGTCTGAAAAGAAAGTGCCCTCAAATTAAGATGCGGCTGATCACTGAACTTTTCAGGGTTCACTTAAGAGTCTTGCCTGTTGTCTCACTCAGTCACTCATCTGAAAAATGACTTCTTTTTTTTCAGCTCTACCGTACATCAGACACCACTGGAGAGGTTCCTGGGTTATTTTGTAATGTGAGAAGAGTTTAAATGCGCACTGCTCGGGGAGTAAAGGGAGACAATCACCTTTAAAAGAAGAGTTATGGCTGTCTCATCAGTATACCTAAGGGGATCACTTGGAAAAATCTGCATGTGGGTGATGAGAAGATCAATGCAAGAAGGGAAAAAGGGAGGGAAGTTCATGGTCCCCTTCCTCCTCCTCCCTTTCTGCAGCGCAGCCACTCAAACACCATTGATGTGTATAAAACAACCACAAAAAAGAGACCTTGAGAGAGCGTGAGAGGAAGGATGCGAGGAAGGGATGAAGGAGGAGAGGGCAGCGTGGTTTAGTAGTGTAAAGAGCGCGTGTGTGTGTGAGTGTGAGTCGGGTCCTTTGGAGGTTTCTTTTTGTATTTGTCCCAGCTGGAGTCCTGTGTTCCTTTGGTCCCATGCAGCCTCGTGCATAATTCCTCAGCTGTGAGTCACAGGTCTGTGAGTCAAAGTGAGACAGCAGGGGCAAAATCCTCCACGGGAGCGACTTGACTGTGTCTTTTCTCTGCCTGTTTTCTCTGATTCCTCCTGATTTTTCTGCCTTGTGTTTGATTTTATTTTCCGAATCATGACCAGACTTATCTTTCTTCGTCCCTCACATTACAGACATTACACATCAGCCCTACACCTAAAATCAATCCTAACTAAGACCTTCATCAATCACCATCTTTGAACTGAGACAGGCCTTACAATCTCATCCAACACCTGTCATCACATGGCCAACCTTTGCTTCTCGATGTGGTTAAAATATTTTAAATAATCATTGCTTTTGTTACATTCAACTCAACCTGAACTTATTTATTGCTTTCCTCTGCGAATCTTCCACTGAAATTATTCATTCCAATCATTTAAAGGTTCAGTTCACCAAAATCACAAAAAAGTTATGGCTAATGTTTTTTTTTTTTTTTTTTTTTTGAGTTCCTGAGAATATCTTTTACTTCATCTGTGGCCCCTATAAAATGAACATGAACGGGTATCGTTTATGATGCTCTATTTCTTCAGCAGAAAGTATAGTTCCAATGAAAACTCTTCATAGTGAGGTCAGTGGATTATTCTGTCATTCGTTGTTGTTCTGAGTGGCACAAATGATTCACTCCCATTGCACTGGAGTAGAACCAAAAACCCCAGAGAGGACAAAAATGAAATTAGATGTATGTTCAGATACTGTATATATCTTCTTTGGGTGACGTGGCCCTTTGAGCTCTAAACCCTCTGCAGTATAACCTTCATTCCAGCATGGACCTAATCCTAAATTTTCTTTTCAACAGTAAGTAGAAATTGAAACAAGGACAGCAGGGTGCCCTGACTTCACAAGATTTTTTTTTTTTTTCAAGTGCAAGAACAAGACACACAGTCAGAGTAACACACACAGCTCAGGCATCATGACTCATTTCTCAGCACATTTAACTTGCCACCCCAGCAGGACTCTTTCCGAACTGCCTGACCAGCGGTGGAAACACATATCCCAACCGCCATCATCTGTTTCTCAGGCCTCTGCAACCACATGTCTTTCTCCAATAAGCTCTGGCAGAAGGGGAGAACTGCAGAGTAGAAGAGAAAAAGACGAGATATAAAAAGATGAAATAGTGCATGAGTGGATTTAGGTTTGGAGAGGGAGATGACAGAATGGTACTTGGAGGTCTGGGACGCGGGAGGTAAGGGATGAAGAGGTCAAAGGAAGAGGATGAAAAGAAGAGCAAGCAGGAGAAAATGGAGGAGGGAAGGGAAGGTTTCCTCCACAGCTGGTCTGTGTATTCAAAGACTCTGTTTAGGCATGAGGATATACAGGCTGATCCAAGCAGACATGACAAACTCCAAAATGGGCTTCATACGTCTGTCCAGGTCCTCTGACTTTGCATGAACTTGGACAGTGTGTGTGTTTGCGTGGCGTGAGTGGCAGCCATTTTCCTTCCCCAGTGAGACGACACAGCTCCATTTGATCACCGATGCCAGGAACTAACAGAAACTAGCAAGGGTGTTTCACCTCACAGTGAAGCGTTGACAGGCCTACATCAGTAGGGAGGTTTGGGAAAATGGAAAGCTGTGGTAAAGTGGTGACCTAAGAACACTTTTTTTTTCTGTTTACTTGTCCTTGTCTAGCCTTCTTTTCTTCTTAATTTTCTCTTTCGTTCCTTCCCTTTTTTCACCTATTAAGCTCTTTCCTTTATTCTCTCATCTTTCTCCTCACTTTACTGGCACAAAACAAAAACTTACATTTCTGCATTCATTTCCTTCTACCAATGGGTGATAAATGAATGTAAAATCTAAAAAAATGACAGTAGAAACATAATGAAGAATACTTTTTTTGGCATGCTGAATAGTGTGGTGCATGGATCATTTGCTATGGCCCACGTCACTGAACCCCAATGACAAACTGGTTTTAGACTGAAGTGCTTTATGTGGCCCAGCACCTTACTGAGACACTTTGTGTTTGTCTTCGTTTTTTTACGTTACCCAGACAAGCTCTGTGAGGCTGTATTTACATGGTGGTTTTGGTTAAACGCTAATGTTAGCATGCTAACACACTCACAATGAGACCGGTATGGTGTTTAAAATGTTGGCCACGTCTCTTAGCATGCTACCATTTGCTAATATCACAAAGCATACAGCTGATGTTTTGCAGTTATTTGGTCAAAAGTATTGACACATTTTAATTTCGACCTGACACTGGCACTAGATGAAAAGTCAGGGGCTCACCGACATCAAGAGGATTCATAGTCTGGAAATCATTTACATCATGTCTATACAAAATTTTGTGTTATTTCAGTCTCGATTAAACTGATCAAACCGATCGACGAATGACATTGCCATCCCTAGATCCACGTCACTAGGACAGCTTATGCTGTAGAATCTTTGCCCCAAAATCAAAAGAGAAATATCTGTATAGAATATTAAATCATATTAAATACTAAGATACTGTACTGTTCTCTCCTTGGCCACACTTCGCCAGAATGTATTAGCTACAAGAAGTGTTTTGATGATGAAGTGTATAACGTAAAACTCTGAGCTGATTGTAGGCAGTTCAGGCAGATTTTCCTGGAGTTACTCAAAGATATATTTGGAAAATCTAAGAAATCACTGTGTGTAGTAAAAGTCGACAAGACAAAGCAGTTAATCACAATAAAAATAAAAAATAAAAAAGGCTGAAAACATCTTTTAGTGACAGAAAAAAAAACTACACAAATAGCTGTCAGCCCAATTTTCATGAAGCCTCTTTATTTCTTTTTCAGCTTTCATGAGCTTCCAGGGCCACCTTACGAGAAACCCCCTGACGCAGACCTCTCTTAAAAATGCTCCATAATAGGAATTATGAAAAATGGCGGCTATGAAAGTAATAAATGAGGAGACATTACAAAGAAACATTCTTGTGTTACACAAGACCACAAGCTCAGATGCATCCAGTGTACTGTAATTTTGGTTCACAGCAGACGTGTAGACTCATATATTTGTCCATCGCCAGCAACACAAAATTACAGGTCTCCCGTTTCTCCCTCTGTGACTCTGTGACTGTTTGGTGTATTTTATGGTGTAGTCTTTTAATGAGGGCTAAGAAGAACTGTTGTCCTCTAAAATATTATTTTCTAGTGAGTCAGCACGGGTTCTTTGAGTCACTCCCATTTCTTTTTGGACTCCAGAATCAATGGTTGCACTTAAATAATCCTGTTATTCCTGCAGCCCACAACTGAGGAGCATTTCTAATAAACCCTAAATCCCATCTTTCACATCGGTAAATACTCATCTTGTACACAAACATGACATCCCCATTGTCTGGATAATTAATAATACAAGGCTTGGACCTTATTCACCAACCAGACTACAGACTACCATGTGGATTTCACAGCTCATTGAATTTCTGAGAGAACGTCCCAGTTTTGAAACAAAGTTGCTTTGCGTTGTATTTTACTATTTTCATAAATTCATCAGTAGCGGCCAAAAGTGTGACCTCTTTTAGCCCAGTCATGTGGGTGGCTCTACTTTGTTTGTCTGCTCAGTCATAGTGACCGTTGCTGTTTATTAGCGCGACTTCCTGTGCAGCACTTTTCCTGGGAAAAAGCTACCTAACATGAGGTTTTTGGGACACCGAATGTAATGCTTTCGTCACCCGGTTATACATTAAAAAGAACTGCTTTGGAAAACAAGCATATTATCCATAACCAGCCTTGATTTATATTTGACTTGGGAGAGTGTGTGTGAAAAAAGGTCACGTCCGCTCATCTCCTTTTTCCACAACATTCTGCAGGAATATTCTTGGGATTATTTCAGAACTCGTGCGTACGTTCTTGTAGAGAAACTCTGAGCTGCACCATGTCGTCTGCGTAATTGAATTTCCAGCAATGCACCCAGCAGAAGACGTTGGCTGTAAAACAGCATTTGAAGCAGAGAAGAGCCCATGTGGATTTCTCACTTGGTCTTTCTGATTCACCACTTCTCTACTTGGCTTCCCTCTCTTTGTCTTTCACTGTCTACCATTATTATCTTTTTCTATTTCTCATATTTCAGCCACCCTTTTTTCTTTATCTGCCATCTTGTCTTTTTCGATCCAATTGGTATCTTTTCTAAAGTATCTTTTCTTCGGCTTGAGCCCCTGTTGCTCTCTAGCTTCCCTCCCCTTCACCAGTAGATCATTTCAGCTCTGTGCTCTGGAGCCAAAGGCGCATGCCTATCTCTCAGACATGCCGTACCCTCCTCCTGTCCAGCAGCGGGGCAGTTCAGACTGTAATTATTCAACCAATATATTGCAGAAAGGTCACATACCAGCAGCTAGCCCTGCTCTGCCTCTGCTGTGCCGCTATCTTGTCAGTTTAAATGAGAAATTAAGAAAGATTGATGATGAAGAGCACTGGCATGTCTGGTTGTTTACTTGTGGTCATAATTTAGTGGAACCATTTTTAACTAAATAAGATGATTAAAAGACCCTAATGACCCTAAAAGCATCATATATCTATGGTGACATCATGGAAAAGTATTTACAGTTAACCTAAAGGCAATGAATTTGACCATTATAAATTTGTTTTTGGGGATGAAAACATCATGAATGAGGCACTTTACTCAAACGGGGATACTATGTTAATCACCAAAGTAATTTTAACCTCTCGGTTCCCACCCATTACAGAGTCTTGTTGACAAACATTGCTCAAACCCACTGAAATTACAGTCAAGATCTACGGGCTGCCAAAAAAGCAAATGTGTGAAAAATTATGCACAACAATTCTTACATTTTTCCACTTGGGTGTAAGCGTAAAATCTGAGATTAGGATATGACAGTCAGAATAAATGTGACAGAGCTCCAAACAGAACGGGCACTTTAAGAATTCATGTGAAGCTAAATGTCTGCTAATGGAATCAATTATACGCCGCATATCCATCACTCTAAAGAGCTCCTGCTCTTCATCACACTAAATTACTTCTTACATTCTCTAATGTGTTTGACAACTTTGGCTACTTGAAAAGAAATTTAAGCTGAATTGGGGTACATTACAGCTGGGGTGCAAGTGGTTAATTGTGAAAGTGCCCTTTTTTGAGTGTTCTTGGAGCTGCAGAGGAGCCCCCCCCCCCCCCCAAGTCTTTGCGATGAATACTACTTTATGTATCCTTAAATAAATTTACTATCCCTATGTGGACAAACCACTTAACGCTCAGCCGCTCAGCTTGATATATGGATGGTTGGTTTCTACGACAGGCTTGGGGGAAAGGGAGGGCTGTTGCATGCTAGAGTGCATACTATAAAACACAAATACAGAGCAGAGAGACAGAGAGAGAGAGAGAGAGAGAGAGAGAGAAAAAAAAAGTTCTTCTCTGTCTAAATTTCGAAGGCCCTGCATGTGAAGAAATTTTGCTTATCGGACGGGTCATCTGCATCCGCAAGTCAGCTTCATGCACCATCCATTACAGGAGAGAGGCTGTGTTGTCTGCTGCCCTAAAAAGGAGAGAGCTGAAGCACCAGTTGGCAGTTGTCACTTGTAACTGAGGATGAAACCACACAGTGTTCTTCATCTGAGAGGACAGGATTCAGAGGTTGCCAGATTCGCTCTGCACTTTCCAGAACTCTGGCAACCTAAAGTAACCATCTAATAGAAATGTGGGAAGCAACTGACATTTCAGTTTTTCCTTGGTTATCCCCCATCTCTCTCTCTTTCTCTCCCTCTCTGTCATTAACTGTTTAGACAGATGATTTCCGCTCTGCTCTGTTGATAGAAATGTGTTGCTCCCGTCCTCCACCAAAGGCCAAGTCATCCATCCACCACATACCAGCTCTAGAAATGGTGCTAGACAAATGACAGATTATTTTCCACCTCATGAACTGGTAAAATGCACAATATCGACCCGGCAAAGTCCATTTCTAAAGGTCACCGCCTGACTCACTGTATGTACAAGGCTCATTGGCTTTGACGGCGCTCTATAGGAGCAGAGAATGGATTATTTAAACTGTCGTAAACCTGTCATCCGTCCCTATGACTCGATCGTACCAAGCTGAACAGACCCGCCAGAAATAGAAACAATATGTGTTCCTGGACGAGAGGCAGTAAATGACCTTAGTCATAATAAAAAAAAAAAAGAATCAGTTGAGTTTCTCAACTCAATTCACTTAATGAGGCTAAAAGCAAAAACCATAAGCAGCCTCTGCTGAGGGTCAAGGCAGTGACGACTGATTAGCAAGTGACTAATGTTGAACATTTCCTGATATCCAATTATTCTTAGAATTCCCATCAGTCATCCCGAATGGAAAATAAGCTGAGTATACAGCACGTATGCCTCTAATAAACAGGTGCTCATAAATCATAAGTCTGTAAGTGATTACAGTAAATATACACTATATTCTAATGATGTAATAAACTAAATAAATCCTGCAAGGTAGCGACGTCTCATATGCACGGCGTATAAGATTTTGAGTACAAACATATGCAGGACTTTTCCCTGTACGTGTCTATGCATTCTTCTTCCTTATTAAAAACCTGGTGCCTACATTACCCACAATACAACTCCCAACAGTTCAGTCAGGGATTGGTATGCCAGTAGCTGTAGTAGTAGAGATGAGGAGCAGGCTACATAGGTCTGGTGACCTTCTATCCTGGCAGATTTCCTTCATTTTGAAGCCTGTAGTCTTTAACCGACATTGACTCGAGTGACATCACCTGAGGCCATTTATCAGTTTTCATGCAGCGTATTCTGGAGCCACCCCCATTAAGGCAACTACAACTATTTGGTTGACGTTACAGAAAGATCTTAATCATAATTTAAAAAACACTGGCCGATGTCTCAGGTGTAAAAGTCAGACCTCCTCCGTGCTATCCAGATCTTATGCAAACATACTGCAGGTTGTTCTAAGGTTCTGATCATATGACCAGTTGTTTTTCTCGTCTTGTGTTTCCATACCTGCTGATGTTGAGTGTGAGCTGCTGAGTGCAGGTTTTGATCCTGTTCTGAGCCTCCATGTGTGTCATGAGCTCTGTGCTGTCGCCGTTGATAGCCAGGATGGTGTCGCCTGGACAGAGGTCACCCTGGGCCGCCTTGCTGCCTGGTGTTACCTGAAGATAACATTCACACATGCACGCACACAGAGCCCAACAAGAAAAAAAAAAAAAAAGAAAAGAAAAGAGCTGTTAGAGGTGATGTCAGTGAGGAAACAGACAAAAAGAACAAATGAAAAAGAGTATTAGTGTGGGAGTGACAACACGCAGGCCAAATTCAACAAAAGCAGCTCTCTTTTGATTTATGTAATATTGCCTTGGGCAGCACTTTGGGTTTACATTTTCAAAAGCCAGTAACAACGACACTGGGAAGTGAGAGGCCACTTGGAGTTTTGGCGGAGATGAAATATTTGGAAAGGACTGGAACATTTTTATATGCCTGGGCTTTTGAATATCAGTAAAAAAACAAAAAAAGTGCAATTTTATGATCACTCAGCAGTTGCATCAGACTAAACCCTCTGCGAATGACTTCAAGTCAAAAGCTACTTTGACCAGAGGTTGCATATGAACTTACTAAACCTAAACCTGAGCAACCGTCTCTGTGCAATGTCAGATTCATTTGCAAACATCTGCTCAATAAGTCTGCCCTTGTAGCTTTTTTCTGATTTGTCACTTTGGCCGCTCTTCTCTTGTAAATCACATGTCCACATCGCTTTTATTTTGAAGATTAGCGTTGAGCCGCTGGACAGTGAGCAGGTTCCTTTCTGCGATCCTTCATTCCAGAAACATTGGACATTTGAGCCCCACGGGGAGGCAGAGGGGTGAAGAGGGGAGGAAAGAGGGCGTCCCAGTGGGTACGTTTCACCTTCACAGAAACACTAAGTAACATATGATAACAATTTTCCATTATTACACACGCACACATACAACGTCCCAGCTATTTCCAGGCTTGCTCTGACTGGTCGTATGGTTTTGCAGTCATAAAGTAGACGAAAACTAGCAATCAAATCCTCCATCATCAAACCAAGACATCCACAGTAAAACAGTCACTGTCATATGGCAGCAAGCTGCAGAGGAAAATACTCTTTACTAGCAATGAAACAAAAATGTAATGAAACGCGAACAATTGTCATCATGTCTCCGCTCTTCTTTGTGAGCTCCATGTGCTGTCAAGCCATGACACGTATGAGTATTAGCTTGACTGTATTTTTCCAACCATTAAATGTGAGGAGACTTTTGGCAGCTGGATGCAACAGGCACAATGTTTTTTCAGGAGTTCTAAGCAATAATCTGTGACATTTTTATATCATTTAAATAAGACTTGGATTTGCTACTCTCCCTCTGTTGCAGCCTGAACAAGCACTATAGTGACTTGACATTCCTAGTCTTGTCTAAGGTTTACATATCTAGCAGCAGCTGTTTATTTTGTCCAAACAGAAGCATGAAGCAGAGGTAGCAACTATAGTGTACAAAGAAGGGAGGGCCACTAAGTTTGCAACAATTATTTTCAATTAAAGATTAATGAGATGAATGAAAGACAGCAGATCATCACATTAGAGAGGCTTAAAACATTCCATTTTTCTTATCTTGACATATTACTTTTTATTGACTCCATGTTTAATTTATTGGCAAGATATATCACCAAATAAAACGTAGACAGAAAATGAAAATGATCTGCTTTTTTTTTTTTTTTTAGCCTGAACCAGGCAGGTGTTCCAGCACTTTGTAACATGTCTGAGAGCTAAGGGTAATAAGTACCTGTATATCCATAAATACACAGGGAGGAGAAGATTTAGGATGATCCTCTGCTAATGAACCCCTTGTATGTCAAGTGTTGGTGATTAATCTTTGTCCTGCCATCCAAAATTTGTGGAGTGGATACCCTTCTTTCAGCCTCAACATCTTGTAATGCCTCATACCTTGACATCTGCACATTAGGATGTATTATGTTTGGAAAAGTAAAACCACTGACATCTGTGTTAGCGATCTGTTCTGTTCTCTGTAAATTCAAATATGATTGTCTAAAAGTCCGGCACAATGAACAGAACCGAGGCAGAGAGAGAGGATCTGTTTGTGCAAGAGAAGCAGCCTCGCTAACTGGGAGGAGCATTCTAAGAGCAAAGGCACACAAGTTCACGCTCCATGAAGCACTAATAGCTGAGTCGTGTGGTTCAGATGTGGAATTCCTAATTTACAGCCTCTGACCGCCCCAGTGTTCCTGACTCAGTTCCGGGAAGCTGAGAGGTCAGCAGCATTGTGGGAAATGTGTGTAAATGTGTGAGTGTGAATCTTGGAGAAAACAAGCGCACCTAAACTCACTTTAGCCCATGTCATAAATCTGACAAACAACACAACTGAGCGAGTTAAAGCTTGAGAAGCAAAAGCAAGAATAAAGTTCTTTTCTGTGTGGGCAACATAGCTGATTATTTGTCAGTGCAGACAGACAATAAGTAGCAGGTTATTGTTTACCCATGTCACTTAGCATGACACATTTGAAATGTTTGTGTGTGTGTGTGTGTCTTGGGTTTGTGAGTGTGTGTCATTATGGACAGAAGTTCATGCACACATAGTGAGTTATATCACCCCAGGGCCAGGCCATGAGTAGTGCATGAGTCGCGCACACACAACCACAGTGGTATGCCAAGTGCCACCGTGACTAAGGTCATTACTGGAGGACCAACATTCACGTCTGTAAGGAAATGTAAGAATGGTGTAGAGTTATGTGCTTCAGACATAATAATAATCTGCTATATACTGCAGATCTAGTGTGACGTAATCACTTAAATTTTAAGCTTTGAAGATGAATGCAATTACCTAATTAGGTTTTTACTCTATGGCCTGCGCAAGTGGCTTTGAAAACCATCCCGACATTCTACGTTTTATTTTTGTCTTCTTACTCACATGAAACCACTTTGAGCGGTTTACGTCCACTGGCTTGGCCAAAGTAAGAATGAAATTATCTAAATCTCCAAAAAATAAGAGATGACAGGCGTCTGAAAACAAACAGGGTTTGTGAGCGCAGCTAATAAAGAGTTATCTTGGCCGTTGATGGAACCAAACTTGTTGTGAACGATGAAAAGTGGTTTCTAGACCGCTGTGGAAGGGGAGAAAAGGACAATAAATTCAACAAAATCATCCCACTTTGATAAAAATAGTCACTTTAGATCATGCGGTATGAATTCCTTCCCATTTTCAACCAGTAACCCTACTGTGAGCAGCAGCAGACACTTGTGGAATTTGTTAAAAACAGCCTAAAAAGGGATTTGTTGGGTTACTCTGATAAATTCTATTGTATAAATTAGGTTAATAGATGAGTTTATGTACTACAGTTAGAACTTTTTTCACTGTGACTGTCGAGTCAATGGGACAGATGATAACCATATGGACTTTCCTACAGGGGCTATGATGGATTTTGATGGTGATGGTGCAGAAAGCAACTTTACTGCTTGTTGAGAAATCTAAACAGTCACATAATTTCCATAAGAGGCAGCTCCGCAAACAGTGACATAGTTAATTGCTAACAGATAGTGTGGTTAGCAAATGACATCCTCGTGTCACACAGAGCCATCGTGGCCTCATCGTGCCTGATGAGCGTGTGGTTTCACCGTGGGCATTTGTGATTTTATGTGCGTTTCAGAGTGAAGCAGAGCGTGGCGAGGAAAAAAATGACTGTGTGTGAACGTTTGTGTAAGTCCGTGCATGTGTACAGTACGTGATAAAAACTGCGGCAACACTTTCACTCGGGTTTGACGTCAGCCTCGGGGGAAAGTTTTCTGTCTTGTCATCATTGTTTTTCTCTGCACGTTGAGTCCTTCTGTTTTATCTCAGATCTAATCCATGATATTAAAAGTGCCTTACTTCCTTGCTGAGAAATTGACCTTTAATCTTTAGTGGTGGTAAGTAAAGCACATTTTGATCCAGGGTGATTATCTAATACTCCCTCTTGGAGAACAGTTTCTGGTCTATAGACGTTTCTGGTAGGGCACGTTGATTTAGTACAGTGCCTTTAATATTCGACTTGTAAAGATTCTCGCAGTTGCAGAATAAGTCAGGATTAATTTAAGTCAAGGGAGTTTAAATGTTCTTTCTGCTTGGCCTCGGTGAGTAAGCTATAGAGAGAGCAAGTTAGCCGGTCAAAAGCCAAGATCTACTACAGTAGATGTCTGGGTTAAAATGGCAAAATATGATTTAAATCTGAAAAAGACTTTGGCTTTAAGAACTTTTCAGTGACTACATTATAAAACATAGTTACCAATTAAAACTACAGTGATGAGTAACCAACAGACTGCTACTCCCACCATGTAAGAAGGAGTGCTACCACAGGTACTTCATTCCGCATGAGTCAGACTCAGCATGACTTAATGACTTTCTTCAGCATGACTTTTTTATGTATATATATTTATGAGTAATTTTTTATCCACCTTGTAGCTGCTGTGACAAATTAATTTCCCCGGTGTGTGGGATCATTAAAGTCTATCTTCTCTTAAATCTTCCTTGTTGTCTATTTATCAGTTTTATGCAAGAAGAATCTGCCATTTTCATATGCTCTTCCACAGAGACGCTTTCTCCTGTCTGCTGGGTGGGAGCTCTGAGTCTAATTCTTGGCAGCGTGTCCGACGCCTTTGTTTGCTTGTTGGACCTGCGATAGGAACCATGGTTATGACCTTCGTGACGGAAAGCCGTTACATAGCGTGGGGTGTGAGATTCTGACTGTTGTGTGATTATCACGCTGAAACAAAAGAGACTCGACCTGCCAAGAGCAATAAGCAATACTGCAGTTCATGATTAAATATGTGAGGTTTAATGAGAACACAAGGCAGTGGGAGAGTCACGAAAAATGAAGTGCAGTCTGTAATGCATTTGTGTGCGTCTAGAATAAGTAATTATATCACTCATCGATATTAGTCATACCTTTAAATCTGATTTGTAATCAGATTAGGATTGGTTCAGCTTTCCCTGATGAGTTCCCCACATGTCATGCCTCAATATGTTGTGCATGATCATAAGAGCATCACAAGAATCACATTTTAGATACTTGGCAGCACATACATTGAAGTGTTTGTGGAAATACAAGACAACATGAGAGCTTACAGGGGAAAACACATGACTGAAAACTCTCTTGAAGATGCAGGGTGCATTATGAGATGTAATAAATATACGGCAAAGCATAAGAACTGTTTTCCACGTGGCCTTCATGTAAGATCATCTGTACATTTGTCTTCATTCTGGCTTTCTGGTGTCAGTAATCTGCTCATCAATCCTACAGAGTCAGTTTCATGCATCAGATAAACCAGGCGAGCAGGAAAAGCTCAGCAACAACCCAAGGACTCGCATTGTTCTCTCCAGCTTCACTGACAACAGGAAATTCTTCGAGAGCACCATCTGTTATCTTTTGCTCAGCTTGTTGTGGAGATGCAGCTCATAGCATCGTTAATTCTAGCCTGGAGAAAAAGAGCAGCCAGAGAGCAGCCTAAAGCTGACTATTATAAACAGCAGTGCCACAGAAACAGTGGCTTTAGGTCACATGTTCAGACTCTGGTATGTGGCAGACAGACGTACACCGAGAGATTAAAGGGTACAAAGGACACTCAGTTCATTGGATATATAACTCCAAACGCAATCTAAGTTATATTTGCTCTTAATTGATGCATGTGATTCTAATGTCCTTGCAAGATCAGCTTAATACCCATGAAACGATATGTACTTGATGTATTTGTGAGGGTTATCTCAACTTTTTTAAAGAGTTTTTGGTTTCCATAATCGCTCCACCTGTCCGTACGCACTGGATCAGGATCTCTTTGCAGCCTGTATGGACAGGATGATGATTACAATGACAAATTTCCCCTTAAGTGTACATATGGGAATGTCAGCATTGTTAGACTTTAAAAATATGACCCTATCCTTTAAATGCATGAACACCATTTGACCTCACAGATAGAAACTGACAAGTTACTTACTGTCATCTTATACTGTTATATATAGTCTAAGGTTAGACTTTGATCCCATCCAGATGGACACAAAAGGGGCCGTAAAGAAAACAGTAAGATAATGTAACTTACTTACTGTATGTACAATGAGCTACAGATGGAGCAATAAACAGTTACAACAGGGATGTTTATGTAGAATAAGCCTTCGAGTAAGTCCTTCTGAGTCGATTATGTGGCGGCTTTTGTGGTATGTAGTTACTTGGACTCATGCATAAAGAAATCAAGAGTTGAAACAATTAATGAAACCTCAGCTATTTAGATAATTGATTAGTCCTTAGAGTCATTTTATCTAGTTCCAGATTGCTAATAGAGGGGATTTTCTTCTTTTCTTTGTCTAACGTGATAAACTGAATATACTGGGGGGAAATAACAAGCAATTTGAAGACATAAATTGGGCTTTGGGTAATTATGATCTGTACTTTTTGTTTTCTTACATTTCATACAGCAATTGCTTTTTAGCTGCTATATTGAACTAAACATTTCATATCAAAGAGTTTCTGTTTTGGATTTGCAAACTGCATTAGAGATGTCAAATGTGGGCCAGTTTTAGAAAAAAAAAAAATTTAACTACTTCTAAAACAAGTTCTTGGTTTCCTCAATTTGAAGAATGCGGACTGTGGAAAACAAAACATCTGAACGCTGTCTGAAACATTTCCCATCATGCGTCAACAAGACAGAGCACACGGCAGGACGCGCAGTAAAAAGGTGTCAGAAAGGAAGCTGGACAGTGATTCCGTGCACTTCTCGGGTCATTATTTACCCAACACTTAGTTGTGAATTCCTATTCAAGAAAAAGAGTGTTTGCTTGTTGGGACGACTGACAAGCGTCCTGCGTCACGTTCCGCCTGCACGTCGGTTTGACATCGATTTACAAAAAGGGCTTAAGCCACAGCTGCCATATTAAACAGATCCTCTCTAAATGCTTCGGCTGTTTGTGGTTTTATTAGATTTCTGTTTCATGCAAACAAAGCAATCAACCTACAAACAAACTATCACTGCACGCACAGACACACACACTATCAGGGCTGCCAGAGTCAAGCAGACGCACCACGAACTTGCTAGAGCCCTGATGGGCTGGCAGGGGATTAATGGGTTTATCCCGGGACATTATCACCTTCAGCAAAAAAAACAGCTGCTGCCATCAGAACTTGTTTTCTGGTATTTACAACTTTCACTGTCTCCAAAAGCAGGTGTTTCATGGCACCGAGTTTATATGTGCAGAAAGACTTGAAGAAAGAGTGGAGGATCTGTCAATCATGCAAAACAGAGGTATAATTTGAAGGATCGCATGAAATACTGTATTGAAAACAACTCTGAGGTCTGGCATTGAGGTCTTCTTTTAAACCTAGTTCTACAGAGCCAGCAGACACTGTTACAGCAGTCAGAAAGTTCTGGCTTGTATGAGGGTTTACATGATCCTAAAATGCCCCCCAAAGAGTCATTTTGGATACTTTAAGACATAAACTATCCTCTCTTTCTCTCCCGTTCTCTCCCTCCATGCATCTCTTTCTGTGTCACCATTCAACACATTGTAATTGCTGTCTTGGGCATGCACTGTACTTCAAGAATGCAGCAAGCATGTGATGAATGACCAGTTTAGGAGATACTCCAGTTTATCAGCAGCAATGAATCACATCATGCCTCAAACTCAACATGAAACCAGCTCCCATGAGGTGACGCAAGAGGATTCCTTTCCCACCGTTTCGATTTTTTATTACCACTCCTCGAATTTTATTTCGAGTTATTTGCTCACGTAAACCAGCATATTAGACACCAGGATAAAACAATTATCGAGTTCGGGCCAATAAAACACATTCTGCATTGTCAGGAAAGCATGTGACGTCAATCCGACATTGAGCTGCTTTGTAATGGCTGGTAGAGAGCAAAAAAAAAAAAAAAGTCTTCAAGAGGCAGTGTAATGGGTCTTGCTGCCAAGAGACTGTGTGTATTTATGCCTCTGACATTACATATTTTGCTAAATATGCTTGCATCTCACCAGCTGCTTCCTTCTCTAATTTTCAAGCCAAGATTTAGGAATTAGCCAAAACTCCCCTATTTACTCTTGCAAAGCTGTGAGTCAGTGTGAGCACTGGTTTTTATTGCCATCTTCGCCTGTAACTGTCTCAAAACTGCAACCTGCAGTCAATTTCACCAATGCCATCATCGTTAAGTTACACAATGTTCAGCATGCAAAAGATTTCCCCATGCATGCCATGGGTTTTAGATTGGCAGCGATGCAAGTATGCACCGCTTGAACTGGCAAATTCAGAAATTGTTGAATCTCTGATATTGAAACCTGCTGTCCAAATTAAAAGAAGCAAGGAAGGTGTAAATCACAAAATCTAAGATGAACTGAAGCTGTACTAGGCAACACTTAAAACTTAAAAACACATGAGTGCTGCAATAGGCTGTCGTGCAGGATTTTCCTTTTTCCAAATGAATTCTGGTCTTGGCCATGGTGGAAAGTCCGTGCACGTAGAGACAAACTCAATCTGTCTGCAGAAAGCTGGAATAATATTCTTTCTGCCTCCATCAAAAGAAGACATTTAAGCACGAGGAGTGTTGAGCTTACTGATGCCATGTTTATTTCTGGATATCTAAACTTGCTATATTCAGTTGCCTTTCACTGTGATTTGGTGAAGCAAAGTTGCCAAGTAAGCAAGTGAGCGTCTTCAATGTTTAAACCACAAACCTACGGACGGCACAAATGTCAACATTCACACTGTGAATCAAAGTATGCCTCACCATTGCATCACATCTCTTTTTTTTTTGGAGGGGGGGGGGCGGGTATACTGGTAGGTTTAAAAGCAGAGAGCACTTCAGGTGACCTTCGGGGGTTTGTCTGCTTCTCTCAAATTCGTTAATCACCCGCCGTAAATCTAAAAATTACACCTCTAGTTTGAAGTGCTAGGACCCTGTAGTTAAAGGGTCGGTTTGGGGCTGGTGATACAGCTGAGCACAACACCTGGAATCCCTCAGCAGCACCAATGAGCTCTGATGAAAAACAAATGTCAACCCCCCTCCTTCCTCCCTTCCCTTCCCCTCCTTCTGAAAGCCCTGCAGCAGGACCGGGCTGTGTTTACCCTGGCCAGGATGAACTACTGGCTACTGCCAGATGCACTGCCAGCACACTGACTCTTGACCCATATTCCGAGGGGTCAGGAAAGTTCACGCAGCTTTGGACCACTACTTTCACTACTGGCTACTGCTGCCACCAGTAATATTAACAATGATTAAATATCACCATACATCAGCTTAAAAGGATTAACGTCACACAGTGTCATGTAGTCAAAATTTGGAAAAAATAACTTTAAACATTAAAATGATTAAAGATTATGAATGCGTGCAATTTATTCATTGCTTCAAAGTGAAGGAGGATCTTTGAGGAGATATTTAGGTATTCATTAATCAAAATTGTGAAACAAATATCCCCATATTTTGTCTTTTGCTCTCTTTTATTGAAAGCTTACAGGATAATTGATGGTCGGCCAATTGCAATGACTCACTCAATTGTGCTGGCAACTTTAGCTGCCAGGAATTAGACGCCACCGTCTGTCAGCTTTTAGAGTAAAGCCCCTTCTCGTGCACTTACTGTATAATTACTGCTGTTACGGGTAATAGACCTTGACGACTTTAATCTAAAATTGATTAATTAATTGGTATCTTCCAGCTCGCCACTTTTCCCTACATCCTTTGCGGCTACCAATTACGGTCAGTGGGCATGATTGGACATGCTTGTGATTATCACGGTGTCTTAGGTAGAAAAACAACTTGTCAAGTTCCACTTTGCGCGCGGTTCAATGAATGAATACACGTCGAAGCGACAGACAGACAGACAGACAGACAGACACTACCTACCCTGGAGATGGTTAACGGTGTGCTGAAATCCCGTCCTCCCACCAGTCGAAACCCCCAAGGAGAGGGTCCCTTCAGTGTCACGGTCTGGGGCATGTTTGGCATATAGACTGCGAGAGGGAAGCAGACAGATGAGAGAGAGTCCGCGGTTCCTCGATATACGAGTGAAAAAAAAACACACACACACACACACACAGGCGGCGTGAAGTAGCGAGAGTCCTTCGCCTAGCTGCTAGGCAACGCTGTCCCGTCTGAGAAAACTTTCCTCCCCTCTTGATTCAAGTTTAAATAACGAAGCCGCCTGTGACGTCGGATGACGGGCTGTCCTGCCCGCCTTCAGCCGCTCTGTGCGGACGGAGGTGGGAGGGGACGGAGCTGCTCCGTGGGGCAGACCTGCAGGGCTCTGACATGTCATCTGTGAGCTTACTGATACTACACTGTAAAAAAAAAAAAACACACAAGTCAAAGTCCTGCATTGAAAATGTATTAAAAGTATGTTTAATCAGGCAAATGTACTGAAGCACTAAATACATTTAGTACTGCAGGTCCTGTAGTGTACTTTTAATTTTACTTTACTTTTATACTTTTATTCTCACTCCATTTATTTTAATGCTTTGGTTACCAATGACTTTGCAGATTCAGAATGCAAAATATAATCAATCAATAAATGATTAATACTATAATGCAGATTAATCAATACAGTTAATAAAGACACCCCATCTGCAGCTGCAACATAAAAATAATTAGAATAATTAGAATTTGAAATGAATTGTGTTTGGATTGTCGGAGGATCTGAGACTGGTTGAATGACACCTGAGTGCTTGAACAAGCCACCTGTAACGGTACCCACCTGTCAGTCAAAGCGGCCATGCTGTTAATTATGCATAACTTTAAGCCTTAATATAATTTGAAGGTGAGTTATTCACAAATTTAAAAATTCACCCTCCGTACAGTTGTCATGAATGTCAAAATTAGCTATAGCAACCAAAACTGTGCCAGGTGGTACACATATTTATTTCTCCTGTGAGGTTAGATATTTTAATAGAGGTTCTTATGGAGATGCAGAAAACATTTCATTTCAGTTGTTTGTTAGTCGATGTACTAAATCATGAAGGTCAAAATGGCAGATACATATGCATACTAGTCAACATTTCAGTTCTCTCGTGAACAAGCCGTGTGTCCAGAGAACGTTATAGGGTAAAATTCTGTTTTGAGTTTTGGTCATGAGCTACTCTTACATTTGGATGAAAAATTGTACCTTTAACACACATGGGAGACGTTTGCCTTCAGGGCTTCTTGGCAGGAAGGCTTTCTGCCTTTCTTTATTCCTAAACCAAAAACCAAATCATTAAGACAAACTTCTCCCATGTGCACCTTTAAAGAAAGAAAAAAACAAGACTAGACTGAGAATATACAACCAATGCTAGCAGCTCTGTGAGGCTGCGCTTGCTTGTGAATAATAATGTAACATCAGGATGCTAACATGCTCTCCGTGCTACTGTTAACATGCTTATGTTTAGTAGGTTTATCATGTTTACTATCTTAGAGTCTTGGCATGCTAACATTAGTGCCAAGTTTGCTAATTAGCATCAAAACATTTGTGAAATTATGATTTTGATCTGATGATACTGAAAGAAAAGTCTGGATCATCCAAGTACATCCTGTGGAGGACATGAATATATGTACCACATTTCATGGCAGTCCATCTAACAGTTGTCAAGGCATTTCACCAAAAAAAAAAAAAAAAACTCCCAACAGACTGACAGACTGACATTGCCATTTACAGAGCCACACTGCTAGCATGACTAAAAATAAATGAAAACACAGAAGGGGGCCCACAGAAATGTTGGCCTTTGAGGGTTATAGGATAATCTGGTCAATAACTCACTGATCAGGGTCTTAAGCAAAAAGCCTTAAGGCCTGAGTATCATCCTCAACAGTGAAGATGTTATGCTGTAATTTGGACGCCTCACTGGCAGAAAAGACCTCTCCCATTTGTCAGTGGATATCCTAGTATCCTCTCTGCCCCACTTCTTGGTTCTTTCATTTCCCCAGCCAATTACAGAGTGAGTCACTGAGCTGGAGTATGATTTTTCTACTGCAGAGGGAATGATCTCATAGACATTCCTGGGAATGTGTCTTTGAGACAACTGCAGGCATGTGGAGCTCTGTCTGAAGGTCTGACTCTATTTGAGTCAGAATCTGACCTATCCCAGTTACTGTGTAAAAACAAGGGCACTGATGTCAAACCATTTGGATCTCAACATCAGGTGTCATCATTAGTGCATTATGAGTGTTTTCCAGGTCTTGTATAAACTTCGCACTATGAGCTGCTGTGATGCAATGCGGAGAAGGTAAGCTGTGGTAATGATGAAAGATGTGTGATTGCGTTGACTAAAGAAAAAACCAAAAAGTAGCCAAATCAGTATCGCAAACTCCCTCTATGAACTTTGGATTCAGACAATTAACCCAGAATCACATGCTGAAGTTATTAACTTTTGATCATTTAAATCCTAGAGGAAAATAAGAACTTTCCTGAGTCCGTATTGCCACATAATGTTTTTCTTCCGTGCATCAAACCTTATGTAACATTTCTGCAGAAAACAATCAAAAAGTAAATATATATGGATGCGTAAACAAAGCCAATAATCATGTTTCAGCAGGTGTCACCAAACAGTATTTAGAGACTGCCCCTTTCCTTCTAACCCAGGGTACATCAAAGGATGACTAACCAAAGACCAAAGAAGGATGAGAGGGCTGCAGTCTGCACTGGAGATTTATTGAGCAGATGAACAGGCTGACATTTCGGATATGTGTCTTCTTCAAAGCCTGTTCCCAATGAGTCAAACTACAGAAAAGCTCCAATCTCTCTGTTCTTTTCTTCCCTCACGGTCATCGTTTGACATACCCTCAGCTATGAAGTCCTTTTAAATCCCTACAAATCTATTTACTGTCATTTTGCCTCCGTGTTACGTAGCCAAGAAGAACCTGTGGGGAAGCAGGTAAGACAAGCAGTGTAATCATGAGCTGTCTGCCTCTGTCTGGATTATCTCCGCTGTCTGGGAGAATGATGTCATCTAAACTATTGCACAAATGTTGGCTCCTCCTGCTCTTTCACTGGTCGTAAATAGAGTTATTATCAGTGATAGTCAGATTATTCCAAGTAATCTCCAATAAATGTATTATCAGGAACTGAGCAAGACGTTTATTGGGAGAAATTTATTTTTAATGGAAAACCATGAGTGTTTAACATTTTTGATTGGTCCATGAATGATTAATTTGAAAATGGTCCAGTATGGAGTGAAAGAGCTGTCACTGGCAGCAGCAAAGGTGGTAGAAACATAATGTATTGCACTGCACTCAAAGCCACCAGACTCCATTGGCAAAAACAGTACTGCTTGGATCAACACTGTTTCCAGCTGCAACAGGCAACTGTTTTTTGTGACAAACCCACTGTGAACTACCTGCACATCACCAAGTGACTATCTGGTAAAGAAAGTGGGACATCAAGTAGATAATGAGCCAGGAGTTGGTGGAGACCAAAACAGAGCTGACACGAGAGCAAATATTGGGCTGAAGTTCATGAGGTGGTAAGAAGCATGACTCAAAATAAATTAGTACTAATAAGTTACTTCATGTCTGACACATGTGTCACAACAAGCTAATAATATGTCAGTGTTAAAGATAAATTTAGTTTGTCAGTATAGATCCACAAACCAGAATCTCAGAATCACTGCTACAATTCTGAGTGAGGCCCAGATGTCAGCTGCAGGCAGCTCCCGTTTGGTAACATCTTTGCTGCATTAACAAAAAAAACTAACTTCTTTACCCCTTTTTTTCCCAGCAGCTCACACAACATTTGGTAGCCTTACATCCCCTGCGTTGAAAATGGTTAGTTGTTTGTAATGACACAGGCTGGAAACAATGGTGCCACTTAAAGCACTGTGCCTGCAGCACCCCATGGGGGAGCAAATAGTTGTAGGGAAATCGTGTTTAATTTATGTGGTTGCAATATTGTCAGAAATGAAAAACAGATGATTTCATAGTAGAAGACCACCACTTGCCCAAAGCTATCTCATAAGAATGCTGCAGACTTACAGTTCTCATCAGCAAGTTGATGTGATTAGAGGTAATTGATAGAGAAGAACAACTGATACCTAAGGAAACATTATCTGAAGAGTATGTGACCGCTTTTTTTTTCTTAAACCAGAACTTTAATCCCTAAATCTTTCAGTCAAACAGCTCCTACATATGAACCCTAGTCAGTTTATGAATATATATGTGGATAAAAATCGTCAAATAACAGACTTTTAGTTTAGTTTTAGTTTACCAGGCTGGTGAGAAAATTGTTAAATGCATAAAAAAACATCCTTTTCACAGTTATCTATCATCAGACTTGTAATTGAATGACCATGTTTCCTGGCCACACACAGAGACACACATGCACACTGACCAGATGCTAGCAATGAATATTTAATGTGGTGCTGAAGCATTACTGTTGTTGGAATAACAAACAGATGTGAATGGATCTTCAAGTGCACTTCAATGATATGAGATACAATCTGAGAAGAATAATGTGTTCATTCACTATTGAGTTAGTGGGCTGACAACTGTCTTGAGTTAAGGGATAAGAATTTATTTCATTATGCTTTATGAAATATTATTAGGATATGCTTTGGTGGCTGAGTATAAAGTGGTTTATTCTTGCAGTATGGTTGTACTTTAAGGTAGTCTTGAGGCAATGCAATCATTTTGTCCACACTCGTCATGCATGGGTCAGATGGCTCCAACAATAAACTGTATAAAACATAGATGTCATATATGTGACATCATACAATAATGTAAAATTGGTCAAAGACATGGATTATCAGTGGAGCTAAGGCGGCTGAATGAAGCCTGGGTGCTCAAACAGGGCTGCAGTTTTTTGCCAATTTTGCACTGGCTTCACTTCACAGACACAGAGGTTAACACTTGGCTCCAGCCAACAAGCAACCTGCCACCCAAGCAGATAGGAGAGAATTAGAAATACAAAAAACAACTTTCAAAACAAAGAAAATTGGATTTATTTGTATTAGAAGTGTATATTTCTATATAAAACCTGACCTCTTGTTATTATAATTCCCATCCTGCTTGCTCCTGTTGACTTTTTTTTATTGTCCTATCCCAGTCACGTGATGAATAGTGAAACTGACGACCATCCCGCAGGAATCCCACAGGGAACCTGAAAAAAGTCAGCCTTTCACACGTTCCCATAGTTTAACTGTCAGTGTGAACTTTTCTTATTCAGCATCTGACAACTGACTGAAAAATGATCATAAGTGCAGGCAGAGTATTAACCTGACACAGTGACCACAGTGGAGAGCCATAAAAAGTTTGACATCACTTGAAACTGTAAAAAACAATCACATACTGATCTCTCAGTGTTTGGCTGGAGAACAGAAACTGGTTCTGCTCATTAAGTCTGAATAACAGATTTTTCCTGTAACACTGCTAAAGAATAACATTTTCCAGGCACATGCTTGTCATAGAAAAAGCATGAAGAGGTACAGTACAGTCAATGGTATGTGGACACATGCTCTCAGGGTGTCTTAAACATAGTATAACACACCAGAGTGACTTACAGTGAGAGAAACTATAGAACATACTTGAATTTCTTGAATGAGGGGCCGGATTATGACCTGGACCAGGTAACAGTGTCTTGGCAGCTTGCTGACAAGTGCTGAAAGACATGCTGCAGCATGCCTATTACACAAATTATATGTGACAATAAAACTTAACTTGATGTTAACCTAACTTGAACACCTACATATTTTCTGTTGTGTTGGCTCTTTGTTCCATCATGTTGCTTTAACAATGAAACAATGAGCCCCTTTTATGAGACAGTCTTGTAGCAAAGGAGAAAATAGTGTGACGTCACACAACAACCATGAAAAGTTTAAAAAAAGACCAAAACACAGAAGACCGCTGTTAGTTTCTTGTTTACTACTGACAGCCATATTGGTTTCTTCAAACCACGTAGTTCCCCTACCTTAACCAAGTGGTTATCATGTAACCATGACAATGAAGGTCACTTAGTAGTAATTTTAACCCAAACCACCATCTTCCCCTAAATCTGAAGTCATGTTTGTGTCTAAACCCAACCAAACCTTAAACATTTGGTTGCAAACTATTAAACAGATTTATTTTTCCAACACTGATCTGTAACAGTTTTGACAAAAGATATGAGCCAATAGGACCATTGGATCAGAAAACGCTGTATGTTGTTCCAGAGGGCATGGACAAACAATGTATTTTGGGCACTTCTTGGTTTTTATACATAGTCCTTAAGACTAACCCAGTACTTAGAGAGTGTTGTGCAGTCTGCAGGTCACATTATGCTTCTTAATGCATCTTAAATGCATCTTAAGAGGCACTTTTGTTTTTTATCTGTGACTTCTTCTTTATTTTCTCACACTGTCTGTCCCTCATCTCTTCTTTAATTTCTCACGCAGAGTTTCTAATTAAGCTCTCCAGGATGAATCATGAAACCATTTCAACCAAACTCTCCACTGAAATCTAAACTGAAACCTTGCAGATGGACATGGAGCATAAACCGTAATACAGGTCTGGATACTGGTCTATGCTGTGACTTCTTCCTTCTTTTCTCACGCTTATCCTCCCTCCTCTATTTCTAATTTCTCTCACAGTGTCTAATTAAGCTGACCAGGATGAATCATCAAACCATTTCCACCAAATCATCCACTGAAACCTAAACACGCTGTAGATAACTTCGCTCCAGTGTCACAAACAAAAACCCTAATTGACACCAAGCCCCCTCATTACACCAGAGAGGGCCAATCTTGTACTGTAACTAAAGTCTAAATCAGTGCTCTGCCAATTCTGTACTCTTGTAAACAACGTTTGAAACAAGGGTCATCATTGGACAGGCCCACGGAAACAGGAGAAGCATGTGGAATTTATGTGGACAAATAAAATCAAACAGCTAGACGCTGGTTGATGACAGCATGTTAGACCTAGGGCTGTTTTTTAAGTTGTTGGAGACACACACAGTGAACTCTTCTTACAGCAATGCTAGTAGGAGGTAGTTGAGGTGAGCACGAATTGGTTAAAACATTGTAAAACTGTCCTGTTCACACTAAGTTTTAGCTACTAAACTTCACTTCATATTTACCTGAATGTCAGTGTGAGGACACTTGAATTTGTTGTCCTACATCTGGCCTAAATATAAGATGTAATGTGGGCACAACCTCATTGCTTGACAACAAAAGGTTGAACTCTAACACAGAAGACCACTGTTTGTTTCCCCTGTTTCCTTCCGTGAGTCAATATTGGTTTCTTTTAACCATGACCACATTTGTTTTCTAACCCTAACCACATGGGTATTACTGTAACCATGATTATGAAGGTCCCCTAACCTTAACAAAGTCATTGTAACCCAAACCATGATTTTTGATTTCCTAAACCTAACCAAGATGTTTTCTGTGCCTAAACCTAATCAAAACTTAACCTTAGTGGTGTCACATCATAAAGCTGATGATAACAATGATCTGAAACAGTTTTGGAAGGTACAGGCTTTCTGATCCTGATCTTCCTGCCGATAGAGGCATCAGATCGGATCATGCGTCATTCTACAGGACACCTAAAACTTATATGGGCATATTTTGTGGCTTAAGTTAAATGACTTCTTGGACAGACTGTATCTTAAGTTTGATCTGAACGGTAATAGACTATGCCTCTGCAATCAGCCACAGATTTCTACAGATGTTTCCAACCCATCTGATTTGCTTTCTGGTAACAAACTAACCTCACTGATAATAACATTTTACAACTGTGAGATTTTATGTGCCAGACGAATAATTGATAACAATTGCTGTTCCATGTGGAAGATGCCTTCCTCATGAACAAACAATTCGATAGCGTTGATCTTCGTTTGCTTTACAGATTAAAATCAGAAACCAATAAATTAATACCAGGAACTGAACCCTGCTTGTACAGATGAAGAGAACTTTAATGAAGGGAACCGATGGTCCAGACCTCTAGTTCAGCTTTGGAATCATCTGATCTTGATTCAGTTATAATTAAATCAATGATCCACACTGCTATATTACAGATCAACACTGTAACAGTGGGTTCTTTGTCCTGATGTGCTGGACCTGGGAAAGTCACACAATTGTTTCCCACGTGTCCACATGCCAGCTGCTGACAACTGAGTTCAGCACATTCATTACTTTGTTTGTGTTTACAGTTGATGTACCAGAGTTGAAGGCCGCCACTATTCATGCCAGCTGGCAGGCTTACGTCTGTGACTGCATGTCTGTCTGTATCCATATTTGGCAAGCCTTCTAATGCTAATACATCTAGTATACATACACATATATAGTAAATATAACTTATTTAGCCAACTACAGCAAAAACACGAATAAATCTTTGATCCAACTGTGTAATAAACAAGCATCACAACATTAGATTGTATGTTTAGTTTCAAGCAAACAAATCATGCAATAATATAACCATGCAACCCTACTTGAAATGAAAATGTGAAAATGAAAATGAAAAAATTGAGGGACCTGTACTTTACTTGAATATTGATTAATTTTGTTAAATTTTACAATTCTACATCACAATATTTCAAAGGGAAACATTGTCCTTTGCATCGTTGAACATTTAACAGTCCAGTAGTGTAAACAACAACATTGGTTTATATTACATATGAATGAATCAGTGCTGCTGATACTTCCATACTTAGTTTACTTTACATAAAACTTGCTAGGACTTGTTCACACCCAAAAGACAATTCAAAATGTGGAATCGAGCCAAACAGATAGTTAACGTTTTATTTGTCCAGTTTTCAGGATATCAGTCTCTGAGATTCCTGCTTCCACCCAAGTACAATAGATCATCTGGATAATCAATAGGTTATTTTGTATTCATTTGGTATAAAATGACAATTTTCAATGCCGTGAGCATCACAAATGCAGTCCATGGCTAAATACCACTGGGGAGAAAATAATACAAAATGTCTTAGACATTTATTTTTGGTGACTTAAAGCCTTGAGTAAAATTATGAATGCAGGACTTTTACTTAACAATTGTATCATAGGTTTCACTTAAACACTTTTTCCATCACTGCATACTGTAGTAGTGTCACTGCATAAAGTATTTTACAGTAGCTGTGTGCTCACAATCCTTAGTAATAAATGTGCCTTAAGGGATTTAACAGACCAAATGCTCTGTGAACCCTCTGTCTGATAATTGTGGTAAGTAATTGGAAACTTCTCTGTTGGTTACAAAACTTACTCTAGCTTTGTACTGTATGCCGGTGGTTCTCATTTGCGAGCCAAATTAGTCATGTAACATGCAGAGCGACTTCAAAATAAGTACACAGTGTTGTGCAGTGTTTACCTCGAAATAATCAAGAAGAGTTGGGTTTGTTTTCACTGAGGAAAATGTGTGTTCCCTGTAGTATTTCCCTTCAAAGGATGAGCACTAAACATCACTATCATTGACTTTGAGGCCTCACACGAGGAAGGAACAGGTGTGGTGAAGCAGAGCTAAAAGATTACACACATCATAAACTGAAGGGGAAGTCCCTCATAGGCGAGTCCATCTGAGTTCATTTTAGCCATACAAGGCAGTCACTGCTGGAGAGACATAAATGGATTCAAGCTGGAGGATAAAAATGCCATGTAAAAGAATTTATTTTACCAGACACAAAACTGTAGCCAAAAGCTAAATGAACTTGCAAATTCCTCAGATTGGAGCATTTTGGCATTTAATATCCTCTCCTATTTAAAAACTTGTGCTGAGCGTTTAAATGTGTCTCTGTGTGTCAACTTTATTCAATTAAAAAAAAGGAGAAGGAGACATACTGAGAGTACAAACTATACATAGTATACGATGTGTCCTTGGAGATGGTGGAGAGAATTTTATTTTCAAGTCTTTTGAGTCTTTCACCCCCTTCCAAATCCAGGAAGTCAGCTGAGCTGGACCAATTAAAGCTAAGAGGATGTCCACACTAAGCTCCTTAAATTCTTAAACCTTTTTTCCCAGTTTCAGGTCTGAGTGCTGGTTAATATGTGTGGTGTTTTTGGGCTGTAATTAAATTACTGTTTCATCCTCATTCATTTGTAAATTTGCAACAGAAACAGACAAACTTTGTTTATTATTTCTAATTTCTGTTTATTTCCTTTAGTTGTGTTGGATTCTTTCTTCCCTCTTCCTCTATAAAATGTTCGAAGGCACTGATGAGGCAGATCATAGGACCACCTAAAGTCATGATTTCTGGTGGTCAAGGACAGGGGATCAATATTTATATTTTTCTCTAAATTATCTGGCCTATACTTTATTATATGCATTTGGAGAATCACTGGATGTATCTCTTCTCCTTTGTCTAAGCAGCCCATAAAACAACTATATCATGAATTTGGCTGTATTAAAACACAGTAGAGGTGACCACAGAGAGCAGGACCTCTATCTGGTATATCATTCATCTTGAGCGTGACGTGTGTTCCGCTACCTGAGATCTCAAAGAATCCTGCGTCTTTTAAAGTAATTTGAGCCATGCTTCTTCTTTAATTCACATTTCATGACTGATTTTGATGTTTATAGTGTAGTGGCCCATTAAAACGAGTACTTTAGAGCACTTCGCCTCAATTTAACAACCAGGAGAATCCAGTTTCAACACAACACTGCTACAGCTCAGCCACCTGTAGACACATGACCACCCACAACACAAATGCAAACACATACACACAAAATCCAGCGCATCAGCATCAAGGGTTTTGCTGGAGCAGCCTGGTCTTGAATTTGAGACAAACAATGTGGTAGACTGAAGCAGGAGGGAGGAACAAGACTTTCAAAGGGACAGGTTTGCTACAGCTTCAATGTTAAAGTTTGAATCTCTTAACTGAAACAAACCATTCACCGATTGGAATTGAAAATATTTGGGGATGTTATATACACGGCTTAAACTGTATCTCTATCTTTGATCTGCAAATAGGATAACTAAAAAATAATATTATGGTCATTGCATGGTTATAGTGCTTTTCTCCATGAATGCTCACAACACATTCAGATTAAAAGCACTGTATTTATACTTAGATACAGTACAATGTATTCCTGAGATGGTCACTGCCCTTGAGTTGTTGCTGGTAGTTATGAGCATCCATGTCTGTCGGTTCCACGGTCTCAAGCTCTAGCTTAACCTTTTTTGGGCCTGTAGTTGGAAACCAGTCTGAAGTACGAGCATTTCCCACAAGACTCCTAAATCACTGATTTTTACCATACCGTCACGTTTTTAGCAGAGGCAGCAGCCATATCGTAGGATCACAGTGTTCCTCCAAGAGAAGGACTGGAACATGGGATGAATTACAGCTAGTGGTCAGCAGCTGCACACACATCCACACTAACTAAAACTGAAAAAGGAGGCAACATACACTGACGAGCAGACCAATTAAAATACTCAAGGAGATTTTTAACTGGAGTTGAGTCCCAGTTAAGAAATTTTGGCCTCCTGTGAAAATAATCAGGAAAAAAAAAACATGAAAGAGAAAGCATTTCTGAGGTTTTGGAACCAAAATGTTAAAATATAAATATGATTCTTTTTCAATCCTCTGTCTTTCCTGTTGCCACCCTCTGTTTTCTCCCTTCATCCTTGATATGTTGGTCTAGCCCTGTACAGGAATGTCAAACAACACTTGTGAGAAGGAAACATAAAAGGGACTACCAAACAGTACACACTCACACACAGGCACCCCCACCTACACACACAAACCTCTATAGCCACCCACTCACACACTCTCAGGAAATTACCCCGTGTCTGGCTTTTGTTTCATTTCATTTCTTGAAAGCTTGTTTACCTGCCTTCCTCTCTTTGGACCAGAAGCATTAGCTGAACTAAAGCAGGCCGCAGTATGCACAGTTAACCCCTCGAATGGGTTCACCAAACAATGTGAAAAATGTCTTCCACACTTTGCAGTGGAATCTTTGGTTCTTTGGTTGGTCTCCTTCAAAAAATATCAGTCTGCTTTTTACAGGGATGACAAATTCTTTTTTCCAGGCATAGTTTGGCATCCCTTCTGCACGGTCACTCTTTCGTTTTACTTTTAGGTAGCATAGTGTCATCGTTAGAAGTGCATAAGCATATACAAAAACCCTAAATGATGCACTCTTACCTGAGAACTTTTGTTCACAGGCACTACTCCAACTATTGTTTCTCTACTTTAAAATTGCTTTGGAATGAATCCATCTTAGAAAATTCATTGTGTAGATCTTTCCTTTCATCATGCAGAAAAATGTGTTTTTAAGCTGCAGTCATTGTGTGACGAACACAATTAAAGTCATCAACATCATTGACACAAAAGCATCCAGATACAATGAAAAACAGGCGTCATCCTCTTATCTTTTCACGATTACCAGCTGTGAGTTCGCATGTCACATCACTGATGATCACATCACAGAAATTTTAGGCTTTACTGTGTGTGTGTGTGTGTGTGTGTGTGTGTGTGTGTGTGTGTGTGTGTGTTTGCGTGTGTGTGTCTTGTCTGGATGAGGGGAGCAGAACAATTCTGAGACATCCCTGAAGAATGCACTTAGAATCTGTTTACAGCCTTCTGGGGGATTCTAGGACTTCAGTGGCTTTAGGGGGACTAAAAGAGAGAGTTTTAACCGTCTTTTCATGATGACTTCCAGACTATCGCGTGTTGCTCCTCTTTCATGCTGCATGCCCCTGTCGAGGTCCATCATTGAGTTTATCCTTCTGTGAAACAAAGTTTTTATGGCATGGATTTAGGGTTTGACTGATTTATACTTCAGGCAAAGCTACTGGGCCAAACTGAGACATCCAAACAACTTTCATTGGTGATTTTTGCTTCCAAAAGATGTCAATGAAAAGTTGAGAGTTACTGAAGCAAGAAAAGGACGTAAGGATTTGAATCTTCAATAGGCATTCAGTTGTTCAGACATCATTACTAGGGCACTTTCACTTTCCAAAAATCAAGTCTGAACAAATTTGAAATGACACGCAATTTTTGTTTGAATGTACAAGTTGCTGATGGGCTGCACATCCAGATATTCTTGAAAATAAATATCGCAGTCTTTGCTGTGATGGCATTTTTATGAGCTTCTGGCAAGGGACCTGCTGAAGCTGAGTGTGCCAAATGCAGTCAGGTGAGGCTGTACACTACGTTGCTAGGGTGCCTCTGCTGCTTCACTTGGGTAGCCAGCGTCCCAAGATTTGTTGTCATTGTAGAGTAAGACAACTGCTTTCTACAAAGTCGACAAAGCATTATCCTTGTTAGTTACTTTCCCATCTACTGTAGAAGCCAAAATACTTCCACAGACTGCAACTTAGTGCTTTGGTGTTGTCTTTGTGCACTCAGGATGGCTTTGTTTGCAAGTGTCCTCCATTTTTGTAGTAAACAACATATTATCACTAGCTTAGTTTGATAGGTCAATAGGTCAAGCTGAATGTGGCCCTCTGCTGTCTCACAAGACAAACTACTCAAAGCGGTCTGTTGCGCTTACAGACTGTAAAATTTGAACAGCTCGTTGCAGTTTAAATATTGACCACATTTGGCCGGATGTTTGAATTTCTGATAAAATATGACAAGACCAATCACTACTGAAAACTAAATTTTGAAAATCAATACTAAAAAATATAAAAGGTCCTATTTGGAGCCAGCGCTCAGTTTTTCCCGTTCTGGGTTACTATAGAAACATGGTGGTTCAACATGGTGGATTCCATGGAAGAGGAGTGCAGTGTTTGTAGATATAAAAGTCTCATTCTCATTCATTCAAGTTAACAAAAACATTATAATTCTAATTTTCAGGTGGTTATACACGAATGAAAACATAGTATATTTCATTTCTGCCAAAGTTTGTAAATAGAACCTCCTAAATCTTACACACTGGACCTTTAAATTTAAAATTCAAATTGTCACTGTCTTTTTTTTTTTTTTTTTTTTTTTTTTTTTGCTTCCATAAAGAGTGTGCAGTATTTGGTTCCTTTCATTTGAATGGGTCAGCGTTTTCTAAGTTGTGGTCAGGAGCTAAAATGGGTCAGCTGAGTTTGGGTTTTGTGGTGAATACCCACCTGCCAAGAGCAACAACATGTTTTCATTACACCAACTCCCAGTAGAGACAAAACTTCTCAAATTTAGGTTAACTCAAGTTAAATCTTTTTTTTTTTTTTTCCAGAAGACTGTACAAAGTAGGTTCATCTCAACAGTGTGTCAACAAGACAGAAATAGAACTGAAAAACAAAAGGCCCACACAGACTGAACACATTTAGGAAACCTCGCAGTAGCTGAGCTTCAACAATCGGGCCACTGTGGGCCCATTACAGTCACTAACCAGGCTTCTGCTGAGATGTAATCATGTAATTGAATCTCTGCTCAATCTACCTTGAAGACCTCATTCGATTACAGGTGCACTAATGTTTGCCATTTGAGGGGTTATTTTTTTTTAAGCTACTTCAGATTTAGTTTCTGTTGATGTCAGTGACATCATGTCTGCTGGTCTGGATGTGTTTTAAACCTTTGTCTGGAAAAAATAAAAACTACCACGACCACATACTATTGACATGATATTATCAGTTTTGTTTTGAGAGGGTTCAGAGCTACATAGAAAGTACCCAGAATATAACAAACTGAATCTTCCCCATCATATCTGATTGGCAGAGTTTCACGTTTTTTTTTTTTTCTTCTTCTCTTTCTCTTTTTGTTTCTGTGTCCATGTCAGCCTCACTTCCTTTAACAGACTGCGGTTTTGAGACGCATGCGGTTTTTGGCCTGAAAGTGATCAAGTGTGATTCAGTATGAAATGGGAAGAAGACCTAGGGTCCTGAACTCTCTTTCTCTCTCTGCCTAAGCTCCTCTTTGAAAAGTTGCCATTCTTCCTCAGTTCCTTGATTACTTCAGCACATGTCTGAGGGAGTGTATTTTTCTATGCTTCCCCATGCTGTTACCAGTCAACCACCCTTTCCAAATGAGAACAAAGTGCTCTCGATGTCAATGTAATTTGACAGCCAGCAGCAGTACTACAAACCCAAGGTCACGCAAAAGTATGTTTTTGTGAATTTGGTGGGGTCATAATTTATAGAGCGAAGATGATTTGACCTCCTTCCTGATTTGGAACCTTTTGCCTGCCAAGCTGTGACTCAGTTTGTAGCCTGACATCACAGAGATGTCTCATAGGACTTCAGAGTTCTCACATTATGAATGCAAACAGGAATTTGACATTGAAAATAAAATTAAAAAAAGCAAACCAAGTAAACTGAACAAATACTGCAACAGTGCATGAGTTAAACAACCATCAATGCTGTGGGAACTACTGAAACAGTAGGCAGGAGGGAGGTTTCCAGTCCTTATGCGGAATGAAGTCCCACAGCCAACCATCATGGCCCTCTGCGGACCAAGAGCATCTCTCTCTGGAGATCCAGCCTCCAGGATCGTGTTTGTTCTTGTATATCTTGCTTGGTCTTCCCCTGAGTGTTGACTCTTTTGTTTGTCTTATAAACCATCTTGGGGCCAGGTTTTGGATGAGTGGCTGTTTTTTTTCCAGTGTCTTCAGATCATAATAGATGATGTATAGATGGAGGTGACCCTGTCAGTGATCCTGTAAAGAAAACTCTGACTGGAGAACTTCAGGTGAAAATAAACTCAGAAGGCTGAAGTTGCAGATGTCATTTATTTTACCTACTTCTGTTTAATATATTATAAATATTTGAGACAGCAACAGAGTAATTTTTCATTCTTCATTAATTTAATGATTAAGTGATTAATTATTATATGTCAGAAAATAGTAAAAAAAAAAAAAAAACCTCAAGGTAAAATCTTTAAATGTCCTGTTGTGTCAACTAACAGTCCAACAGCAAAACAGCAAATCTTTTATTGATTAATCATTTCAGCTCTACAAGTCAGGAACTGTTTAACACCGCTCCAGAAACACTTAGTTCTATTTCTGGGTGTAAGTAAGGTTACAGCAAGTGCAAAACCTTTGTATAGAATCACATGCATCTTCAAGACAGGATATGCTCCAAAGTCCTGACTTTCTTTAAGACAAATGA
Source organism: Protonibea diacanthus (assembly GCA_028641955.1). NCBI lineage: Eukaryota > Metazoa > Chordata > Actinopteri > Sciaenidae > Protonibea > Protonibea diacanthus. Next base: position 17,771,984 of record CM053990.1, read on the forward strand.
CTAGCTTGGGCCTGGCAGGTCAGGGCTAAGCCTCAACCGCACGTCCTTCCTTCTGTATTTCACAACCATAATAGGCTACGACCTGCTTGTGCATTTGCTCTAGCTGCCTTGTCTTTCACTGGAAAGAACTGTGTCAATATTGGTGAAGCCGTAACTCACTGATATGGTCAATGGTTAGATAATGCTTCAGTGACAGGAGCCTTTGGTCAAATGAGGTGTGTGCAAACAGATACACTTCCTCACAATCACTCGCAAACACACACACACACACAACATGCACTTACATGCTTGTGCACAATAGAAGAAGGGGAAAGGCAGAAAAGAAAGAAAGAAAGAATATACAGATACAAATTATTATTGCAGTTAGAGTTTCATACTACTGTAGTAACCACAGAATATGTAGATATATATATACGATAATACTAGAAAGTCAGTAACTAAGAGAGGATACAGAATAAGCTGTTTCGTGACTGTGCGATCTGTGACCTCCATTTATTTTATTTTAATATTTTTTTATTTATTAGTTCTGAATTTGCAAGATTATTCTAGAGTTGTACCTGAGCTTTCAGCCCTTGTTGTCCTCAATAGCTGTATAGCTTGTGAATGCTAATGGCTGTCTGTCTTTGTGTGTCTGTGATAGACTGTCTAGAGTGCAACTCTCACCCAAATGAGTCTCTTGTGACCCTGAACATGACGAGTGGTTGTTTAGAAAATGGATGGATTCAAAGTTGTCAATAAACACACCAATCAAGCTCAACTCCACAATGCGTTCCTGTGATTTCTAAAAAGGTATCTGATGTCAAACACCACCCATTGAGAAGTTCAACCTCCCTGAAACAAATGTGAGGGATTACTTCGAAATTGTATTTGACATCCGTGTGGTGTGAACAACACGGTGTCTCTTCTGTCCCGAGGGGGCTCATTTTGTCTGTGCTGACAAACAGCTCATGTAACCCAATCCTCAGGTACTGCAGCCGGCCCTGGCTCATTACTCTGCACCAGAGTTACACACACACCCAGACCACAAGGAAACATGCCATGTGTGGTTCAGAAAAATGTTAATGCATGATTTGAATCCACTAACGGTTTAAAGTCATCTTAGACTGGAACAAAACGCTTCGTCTTTACCTGATAGAAGAGAAACACACACTGCTGGGAATACTTCCTCTCACACATCAGACTGCAGGATCCCTCTTTTGTTTTTTTACCATCTTTTTTCTGCCTCATTACCTGGCTGGAGTCACTGGACTAGACACACACACTGAATTGTTTTCTCTATGTCTTACTGTGTTGTTTAAACTCCCACCAGGGCGGAATAAATGGCACACAGGCTGGAGTCACTGTCAAGCCCTGTGAGCTCAGCTGATGAGGTTTGATTAAAGCGTCTGAAACCCCAAACCTTCTCCGTGTGTGTTCACTTTCAATCACTCGGGCTCGCACACAAGCAAAGAGGTCAGACAGTACACCAGAGGGAAGATATACGTGTACAACATTGTCTCTCATGTGTGTCCTTTCTAAATCATCTCCGCAAAACAAGGGAGCATCTTTGACCTTGCGACCTTTCCGATTCCGCGACTTACCAGCCTGAGCCAAGCACAGGATGAGGCCCCAAAGCAAGGAAGCGCTTGAAACATCTGGTAAAGCTTAACCTCCACTAAATGATTGGGTGGAAGTAGATGCTTGGTTTTCTCTAGTCATTTTGTCATCATGCGACACTCAAAACATGATGCCACTGATTCCACATGGAGCCAGAAAACATATTTTGTGCACTGATGTCACATTCACAAAACAATATCTCCGACACTACACATCAAAGATGGATGACACATTCCTCAACCTTGTTTTACTATTTGTTTTCTACTCTCCGGTTGGTTTCTTTGCGTCAGCATGTATGACATGCCAGACATTCAGTTCCCTATATGTAATTACTAAATCACAGTGTTGCAGCCTTGTTTTAGCACAAAACTTCTACTCAGGTGTGAAAAATACCTGATGGTTGGTGTGTTATTGCTTAACCTTGACAGCATGGCAAGCAAAATACCTTTGTGTTTAGCTAAGAACTGAGCCGAACCCTATTGTGTCAACAAGACCAGATTTATGATATGATTAATTGTTCTGCATTATTGTGGCATTTGTGGGAACGGTGGCTTGCTACAACTGCAGACATGCTACAAACAAACAGATGTTTCATCTGTCTTGTAAAATGGAAATGGAATGGAAAATGTAACAAATATTGTGACACAGTGATGATTAATAATACGTTGCATGGTATCACTGTGTGAAATCTGCAAGAGGCAAAGAGTGACACCTGTTGACCAAAGCATAAACAGGATAAAAACTAGTTGCGGGTCATTCTCTTATATCTTGTAACCCAGAGGTTCCCAAAACGTGTTTGTTTTCTCCCTCCAAGAATTTGAATTATTGCTAGATGCCCAAAGAAGCAAATGATCCAAAGATTTATAAGAAAAAAGACAAGATGAAAATAATGTGAAAGGCAGTCATGAAGAAATATGTTTTTTCTGCTTGAAAGAAAAAACAAGAAGTGGTAATTAGTAAGAGCAAAGAAAAGGTAGCTTGCCAGATTCCTAAAAAAATCCAAGTTCAAACTGTGTCAACAATTAATCAAGAAAGGATTCCGTGGTGTCACTGAGCATCCTGGCACAAATGACGTCTATAATTGCAAACAGAATGTCCAGTGAGGGTGCAAGAGAATTTGAAAGCGTTTGTCTGTTGAATACTGCTGACACTTAGTGGACATTAGTGAACAGTGCAGGTATATTATTACTGATCATTCTGTAAAAGGAAAAGAACCCTTGATTTGTTTCAACAAATCCAACATATCTACTAAATATATATACTACTACTACTAAATATACCAACATATCTATTAAATATGAATGTGAAAAATATTGTTTGATTTAGGTATGGAATTATTTCTTTAATTCACAATTTTGAACGTCACCTTTGTTCCAGTCTCAGATGTTTGTTGTTAATAGGTTAGAGTTACGGCTAAGGAGCAGTTATTACCATATAAACCTTATCTGTGTCAACTATCTGACATGACAACATCAACACCACAAAATAGTTAATTTCATGTTATTTAGTTAGTTACTGTGTCATGCATGTACAAGTGCCAAGCTTTCATAGACTTAGGTACCAAATATACTGTCACAACTCGTCATATATTAACATAACTTACTTACTTTACAAGACAAGCAAACACAAGCAAAACTTCTTAACATATTTATTCTTTAGACTTTATTTGCTTTTAAAAATGAAGTTGCATTATACACAAATAGCACTTTACAATCCATGTTGAGGGCAGAAGTAACCAGGAAAGACATCTTTAACATAACAAATAAATGAATCTGTTCGTTTCAACATCGTGTGATGCTGATATGGTCTGATTGTTTAACCCTTGTTTAACCTGGTGGCAGTACTGCTTAATAAATACTGTTTAATACAAATTTTAGGTATGAAGCATGTCAAAAATCTTTGCGTTTAACCACTGGGCTAAAAGTCATAATCATTTGTCATAAAACAAGTTGATAAAAGAATATTAAATATGTCTGACGCATGCTGCAAGATTGATTTACAACCATGTGGTTAAATAAAGCCACCAGCACTTGTAGGCCTACATGTATATCCAACATATTAGCAGCAGTGTCTGCTCTTCTCATTAAGTACAATCTGCCTCTCCTCCTGATGAGTAATGATGAGTCATGTTGTGGACAAGACAGAGCAAGAACATTTAAGCGCTTACAAAAAAATAAGGCATGGATTGTAAGAAAGGCATTACATTTGTGAACAGTCAGTTTAAGTGCACACATATTGTATAAAGATTGGACGTCACAGAGAGATGGAGTAGGTGCAAGCATAGAATCTGTCAGATTAATACGGTTGTACATTAAGGTTGTATTCACATAATAGGGGTAATAGCCTATAATGTTTAATTTATCTGTGATAATAATCATTAGTATGTAATGTCTGTGCTGGTTCAATTGCTATTTATCAGCTGAATGAAGCTTCTTTTATTAATCCACAGTGACACCTGCTGGTCAAACTACATCACAAGATTTATCATACACAAGATTTATAGTAATACAAATGTATAGATTACATTGCTCAGCGCCGCCCCTCCCTACACACAGAACACGCGCTGTGCGTAGGGCCCCACGACCCACGGGGGGCCCCCATTTTGCGCAAAGGGACACATTCTCTGCAAATGCGCAAAGGATGAGCACCAAGTCAGCCCGAGACAGGAGACTCACCGCTCGCGTTGCCGCAATGATTGACAGCACGCAGCATCTGAGCAATCAGCGGTCAGATGCGCCGTGGCAGTGGGGATGCAGGTGGAGAGATGGCCACCAAACGGCAATATGAATCGGGAGCAAGCAAAAGAAAGAAAAAGTCAAAACAAGAGGAGGCTCGCGCTTCAATTGTACGTTGTTGAAATAAAAACAACCGCCCCATCAGCAGCGAAAGTATAATACCAGTATGATAGTCACTGCGGAGACTATGCAAGTGTATGCTGCTGCAATCACAAGCAATGTTTCATCAGATGATGTTTCTTTTGTTTTTTTTCACCCCCACATGTGTCCAGTGCATCCAGAGGACAAGAAATCCAGATCCAAACGAGAACGTGACGGAACGCATGGATTACATCGCCGTAAATACTCTAAAAGATAGAACTGTAGACGTAAACATGCGTTTGAATGTCCTCCACCCATCACCACTGTTTGTTTTCTGCCAGATCGGCTAGTAGATAATATTTAGAGACTGTGAATAAAACGCAAGTTTACAGTCAAGTCCTTTCTTTCTGTGTACTATCAAATGGAGCCTTCACGGTTTTTAGGAATCTTGTGCTTTCTTTTAGTGTCGCAAATTGAACACTTCTTTTTTTTTTTAAGTCCTTGAATCTTTTCAGTGTTTCAGTCATGAAAAATGTGTCTATTCTCAGCTCTTAGTGTGAATGAGTTGATAGTGCAATATCCCAGATTACTACATGATTAATGACATGCAAGGTGATAGAAATTTGAGGTTTTATTTGCTTTATTTCATGCCACCTTATAGACCTGCCTCTACTTCACTACAGAGAATTGTTTTACTTTTCTTACTCCACTATTTACCTCTTAGCGGTTAAAGAGGCTAATTTAAGCATCTAAATGTTTCAAATGCATTAATTATAATCTAATAATACAAGCCTGTTTATAGTACTTTATGTATTATATGAAAAGGACAGTTCTGTGTGATGAAATATTTTTATGCTGCTGATATTTTTCTACACTGTGGTATTTCTAAAGGATTACATAACATATACATACATAACACCTCTTTGACATATGCTTTTGTTCAAGTACAAATGTGTCTAAAAAACATAGCATTCTTTTTTTTCTTAGTACGAGTAGTCAATTATCCGACCTCAACCTCAGAATTCAGAGTTTACGAGGTGTACGTGAGAGCAACGCTGTCTTACCAAGAATGTCTCTGCGCATCTACTCTAAGTATTAAGACCAGCCCTCCGGGCGGCTCTGTACGTGGCAGCGACTGAAACCCCTCTCTGTCCTACTCATAACCCCAGGGGTGCCCAGTGAAACAGCGTCCACATACCGAAGCGTGACGGTACTTCTTCAAAAGTCAACAGAGTAAAGGTAAGCTAACATAAAATATTCCCTCTGTTACCTCGCAGAGCTCTTCTTCCCATCTCTGAAAGGGGGCTGAGTCGTTGAGCTCGCGTGCCTACCGAACATGCTGGGATGTCAATAACTGGATCCAACAGGTTTTTTTTTTTTTTTAAATTTGGAGAGGAAGCTGTTGTACTGTACCAAACACTCACTCGAGACCTTGTGGTACCAAGAAGGTAAAGTACTAACGACTCGTCCTTTCGTGAGCTGCGTGTGTTTATTTCCGACACATTGGTGGCATTGTACTCGAGGCAGCCGGGTCATGTTTTTACAGCTTAAAGAGGAGAAAGTTTGAAAACTTTGCGGCAAAGCATCTCAGACTTTGTTGCTTACATGATATTGTTTACTACTCGCGTTCCCCGAAGAGGACAGTGACGCGGGTTTTTATTTCTATTTCGGCGCTGTTAGTAACCTGCAGTACAGACTGCAGGAGCTTCTCGGAGAGCCGCGGGGCTGAAGTGTTGGGAATTTCTTTCTAGAAACAACTAAGCTGACGTCACCGGCACGGCTACTGTCCAGCTGGAGATGATGAGCAGACTCAGGATCAGCGAGTCAAGGCGCACAGTTTCAAGTCCTCCTCTGGACTTTTGGTGCTCATACCCAGATGTAGTTCACAAAAAGTCAGATTTTTTTTTTAGTGTGTCGTTTTTCTTAACGAGTCTGTTCACACATGAACTTTTCACCTAAGTAGTCCCAATAGAAAGTAGTGTGAGGTCTGTGGATGTAATGAGGGTAATGGGGACTATCTTTGGAAAGAGATGTTGTAAAATTATCCATGAAAGAAATGTGAAATCTCAGAGAAACCTGTGCAAAAATAAAAAGAATGGCTATGTATACGACAATGTGAATGAGAATTACTATTTTTTCTTATGTAAGAACTGTGGCTGCGACTGATGATAAGTTCCATTTCCAATAACCTGCTAATTATTTTTCTTGATTGATTATTTTTTTCAGATGCAGCGAGAGTTGGAAAATACATCTACACCCATGTTACAGCTAAAAATAGGCTATGGAGAACCCTTTTCTAAATGTTCTCCCCTTCCTATGACATGACTAAACGTCCCGACGTGGCAGCTGGACTGCGCTAACACCAGTTGTCTATTGCCAGATTGCTGTTTTGCAAACCGATTCATCTGGTAGAAGAGCTCATTCATCCCACAGCGACAACGTTTACAGAGTGGGACTCATTTTCACAGAGCTGTCAAAGTGGAGAAAGTTTAATTTATCTGTTGATCAACTGTCTGCTTGAGAACTGACCGCTTAATTTGTGTGAATTCAGCACAGATCAGACATAGGCCATGTCCATCCCTTGGCAAATAGTACCAAATGTCACTGTACAAACAATCCTAGTATAAAAGCTTGTATGCGCACTAGAGGAGGTATGCCCTGCAGGGATTTATATGTAGCGTGATGGCAATAATTGGATGTGTATAAATGGAAGGCAATAAATGGAGAGATGTCATAGATCTGTCAGCAGTGATTGTGCTGTGAGGCAGGTGACATGCACACTGGAGAGGATGATGTCTTTGTGTCTGTCTGATGAGCTAACCTTTTCTATTTCTCTTGTTGCAGTCGCAAGTTGCAGGCTGGTTATGCCTTTTTTTAAGCATAGATATGCTATATATCTAAACTCCTGGGTGATGTGTGATATGTTCTTAAAACATTTGTGTCTTTTTTTTTTTTTTTATTAAACATATGTATGACCAGATGTACATGTACAAGACTTGGGCTGTTTACGTACCGTAAAAGATTTTTGGAAGTGGACAGTGTTCTTTTGCACAGAAACTGAGTGTGCTTGCTTATGTAAACCGATGCATTCTCAAAGATGCATGCCTCTATGTCTCCTTTATGTTAATACATGGTTTAAAATCTGCCCTGCTCTGTAAACTGTAACCCCATGGTATGAATGAGCTCGTCTGTCAGGCAGAGATGAACCTGTTTGCAGTTTAGTAATAGTTTATGGGGGCTGCCTTACTCTTCTTTACTCACGTACAAGGGCAGGGAAAACATTTCTAAATGGTTTTCCCTCAAGGTAAAATAAAGCTAGCCTATTTTTAGTTGAAATACATGGCTGCAGATGTTTTTTTGGCTCTCTTTGCATCTGAAACACATTTGCCTTAATGTCGTGCGCATATGGTCAGCAGAAAACGTTTTAACCCTTTGCTGCCCTTCTCCCTGATATTGTCTACATTACATTCATTTAAGCAAAAGCAAATTACACTAAGTGCATTCAAACTTAACAAGAGCTAGATGTTGTCTAGTTTCCAAGGTCAGCTAAACGATATCGGAAATGCTAATTTCTGCCGTGTCAGAGCAGGAAGAGACTAAAAATGTCAGAGTAAGTAGTATCTCTATTGGGAGGCTGGCTGTGTGAAGTTGCGAAATTAGAAGGACTAGAAAGCTCCTTGACGGGTTGTGACTTTAGTGGAAGTGAAAGTCAAAGCAAATGACTCAACATTGTCTATAGAGACAGTCTGGTGGTGGTCACTGCTGATACTATGCAACCATTCAGAACATATCAAATAACAAATTCAAACAGATGTGTTTCAATCTAAGCTGAGTATAGTCTCACTGAAGACGAGATTGTTCTGTTTATAACAAAATGTGAAGAGAAGCTGCAATGACACGTTTCAGGTCTGAATCAGACATTGTTTGTAGTAGAGAGATTTCAGTCACCACATGTTTGACAGGCAGAGATTGTCTGAGCATGTTCACAGCCTGTGTATACTGTGTGCACATGCATATACCATATGTGACGTATTATGTAACGTGCTTGTATCACTCTGCACGCATGTGTGTTAGCGTGATACGAGCGTCCGTGTTTCGTCTATGCCTGTGTGTGTGTGAGGGGTACATGTCAGTCCTGCTCACTGATTAACATCAGTCAAAATACCTGTTCAGCATCAACTGTGTGTAATCTCAGTACAGTGCCTGCAGACTTTACAGTGTGGAAAAAGTTGGCAAGCATCTTGTATGTCTTATGAAAATGTTTTTTTTTTTAATTAATATACATGCCTGTTTTATTTCTCCCAACTACTTTTATCAAAATACTGGAATTTGGTCCTAGTTGCCAAAATGTAAGTTAGATAAAATGTGAACTCCAGTGATGCCTTTACAGGCAAGAAAAGCCAGAAATCACTTGAGTTTTACAGCTTTGTAACAAGTTTTGCAAAGAGGCTTAGGGGTCAGTTGGAAATTCTGGCTTTGTGCTGGAGTTAAATAGTTCCATATTTCACTCTGGGAACCATTCGTTTTTGTCAGCATGTGCATTCTGTTGAATTTTGCAAAAAAACAGACTGAAGGTCTATCTCATCTCATGCTTTTCCTCCCTCACATGCCTCCGCCTCTTTGTCTTCATCTTCTTTGTCTAAATCATCTCTGACACCTTAAATATAACCTGTAGATACGATTCTGAAAGGCAAATTTAGTTTATAGAAAACATTTCCCCCGCTTATTGAAAGCTTAAAAAAAAAAAGAAAAAAAAGTTTGGAATAGGTCTTTTGCAACAATATTGAACTATTGTCCCAGTTGTCATGACAGCACTCTCCTACTTCCATCAGCTCCAGTGCTTTTTGGCGTTACTTTTATTTGGACTTCTGATTAATTTAGATATTTCAAGCTGGCAGGAGAAAAACTTAGGAGGGATCACTTTTATTGTTAATCAGACAATAGACAAATAAACTTCCCTGTTCTGACATATGTTTTCATTTGCTTTCCTCAACCGAAAAAAGATATATTTTAATAACTTCCCCAGCTGGCACTTGTGTGACCAAAGACAGCTGTTGCTCGGCCCAGCCAGGTTTTTCTCTGTGGATTTTGTTCTCAAGTGAGGTCCAGCAGAAAAGGAAAAAAAAAGAACAAGATGTTGAGTACATTACTGTCTGAGTAAACGTTTCCTCAGAAACCCCTGCCCCATTACAGACCTTAGATCCTGAATGTGTTGCCAGAGAATGTAATGCATCGGTTTCTTATCTTTCTCATGAAGCCAGTCCTCCTTGTAAGACAGCAAGGAGGGGTGGAAGCATCACATGGCTACACACACGTGCCTGTGGTGTGGCGTCATCATTAAATCCAGGCAAATTTTGCTACAGCAGAACACAGCTCTGGTACTCACTTGTAAACCAATGAAGGAACAACAAAAAATTGTTCCAGTCACCTAAAAATGTCCCTCAAGGTACAAACAAGAGGTCTTGCAAACCAGTCCCAGAATTATTTTTCTGCGTACTGGATCTCAAACTCACAGAGCTGTGTGTCAGATAAATTTGAAATACTGTGCTGCACAGTGATGTGCAGTAAATAGTCCCTCTGTTTAGCGGCCTTGATTCGGCTTATAGCTGCCAGGCTCAAAAAAAGCCTTATAGGCTTGAAAAGACAACTTTGCTGCAGATAAATACCTGCTGGCTGATATGCTTTAAAAGCATCATTAACTTTATTACTATGGAATTAATCATGATGCCAAGGTCATATAATTTAGTGTATAAATCAAGTGTTGCCCTACAGCTTCGTTTCAGACACAAAACACAGGTTTGCAGCACAGGAAGATCTGTTAAACTGTATGGGTCTATGTTCAAAACACAGCTGTCCTCTCATGACCTTGTCATATCATATTCTGCCCTGTCCTCGATGCTATTCCCTACATTTGCCAGAACTGCCAGGCAAGGGTCTCAGGACTCTGGAACATGGGGTAGTAAATGTAACAGGCCTCTTTCCAGGAATGTGACATGGGTGTTACAGCTTGCAACAACAGGCAAGACTGTTTGTGCGTTTGGGCAATCGCACAGGCTGTAAATTACAAGGGAAAAGATTTGGCCCTTTCATTTGTACTTTAGAACTGAGTTAATAGTTATCTGGGCTGGCATTCGTTAAATAAACAACTCGGGGGTGTTGGGTGAAGACTGGAATGTAAATACTAGTAAGAATACTTTTCCCTTAGATTTGAGAGTTCTTTATGAGCCACTGTCAACAAGACGTGGCCATTGTCCTTTAACATTTCAATAAGCTAAAATAAAATCTGTGGTGTGTATTTGTGTTCTGGTGTTCAGTCAAAAGTGACACTTGAATGCCATAGCGTTTCATTCAGGTAATGCTTTGGTACAGACATTGCTTTCATGCTCCAGGACTGTCCATGTGCACCCAAGCCAACTGACCACAAGGGTCATGCATGCATAAGAAATATGTGCTTAGTCCTTGCAATAGTCGTGTTAGATGGTGGGAAACTATTCAGTGTCCATGGCACAGGAGCTTCTCCCGTTTTGTAGTTAAATTCAGTGTCATTTGCACAGGCATGCACATTTTGTATATGAAATGAGTTTCCCAGACACAGTCGGGCAAAAGAAGCTCAGAAGAAACTTGATTTTATTTTAAAAGTAGCGTTCATCTGCGGAGTATGTAGGCGTGTTTGGAAACAAGTTAGGACAGCTCTGCAGCTCTTCTCTGCGCAGTATGACCTTTCTGTGCTGACTAAAAATGATAAAATGCTTTCACTCCCAAGCCAAAAAGTAACACCAAATATGTGCTGCTCTGTAAATTTTGGTGCAGTCCTATTCTGACAGGCACTGGCCTATCTACCTACACCCAATGTGGCACATTCCAGCATAACTATAATTTGAAATGCTGAAACAGTTTAAGAATAAAGGATAATGTTTGTTGATCAAAATTCTTATGAAGTTCTCAGCTGTTCTATCAGCTGACTATTACTAAAAACAAAGTACAAGGTTTAGCAGTCACAGTGACTTGCTGTGTGTTTTAAAGCTATTTCACAGCCCTTCACTAATAACCCCTGCTGTTTGGTAGCACCATATGGCATGGTTGTCTTGATGTTTGCCTCATTAAAAGGAACCATTTGTCAGAAACAAGCCCAATTCTACCTTCCATCATGATTGTTGTAACAAATGACTTCTCAAAGGACCCACTGAACCCTGATATATTGTCCTGGATATATGCTATTAGTGTTGATTGCTTACACATGATGTTGGTGTCTTAGCGTCTCTTTGGCTTAAGGCGCGTTGTTGCAATAGAAAGTCAACTAGTATTTTGTCAGCAGGTGTCGTGTATGTGAGATGACTTCTTTTTTTTTCTTTTACCTGGAGCAGATTCCTCGCCAAGTTATTACAAAACTAACAATTAAGGTGGCCCTTTTCTACTCCAGAATGCATGTTTCCGTAAGAGTTTAATTAGATGGTAGTGCAGAGAAAAGTATATGTGTGTGCTTACATTTGAAAGTATGGATATGTATGTGCATGCTTTACATGGGGAACACTAAACAGTCATCACTGAGAAGCCAGGCAGTAAAGTAGAATTGGATGGAATCCAAGAGGAGAAAGTGGAGCAGTGTCAGTTTTCCCTTAAACAAACCTAACAAAGCTGGTCTCAGTGCTAAACTGGGTCTCTGCAGGTTGATATATCATTGTTTAGTCCAACTTTTTCAACTTGAGCTCTGTAGTTGGCTCTTTAGTAGCTGAAAGTCCACAGAGCTCTTGTTGCTTTGCCCTAGATAACACTACTGTTTATTGGAAAGGACAAATATTAGTGAATAAGTGTGGCAACGCCTGACAAGAAAATCATAATAAACTTAGACGTAATAGGCTTTACACAGCTGTTCGAACTGTAACTGTGCTCAATAACAACAATCTAACTTAATGTTTTATGTATATATCATCCTTATCATGCCAGTTCTCAGGCTGTAACATTACTTTACATCATGGAATAAACTGTTGATTATTTCTTCAATTGTTTAGTCATAATTTTGAAAATAGTTCATTCCAAATCTGCAACGTTACAGTTTTTGTTTACTCTCATGGTCTCTCTTTCGGCCACAACTAGCAGCCATTTCCGTTCAGCATGTAAAAGATATAGCCTGGTTTGCTTTTTACAAATGAGTTACTTGTGAGTTTTTGCAGTACAGGCTCTGTTTGTAATTCTATTACAAAAGACACCGTCTGAGCTTTGTTTAGTCATTTTTCGTTAGGCGTCTGGTGGCCATGTTAAACTCCAGAGTAGAAGAAGGGAAATGAAAATGAATTTACTGACCTTACACTCACGAGATGTTTGGACACTGTACTTTGCAGTACTTTTGGCTGTGTCTGCCACGTGGAAATTGTAGATATAGAGTACAAATTCTGTAGATACATAATGTTTTATTGCAAAAAACTTCTTTTTTCCACTTCCATCCTTTTTTTTTTTTCTTAATAAGAACTGGGCATTGAGGCATTATGACTGCAGGCCTCCCAGCGGGGATTAGTGACTCATTTGCAGGAAACACAGTGGAAACTTTGAACATTGTTCGACCAACATGCAATTCAGTGCGGAAACATAGCATCATTGCATAAACTGTTGACTCGGGGTAATGCAAACTGCAAGTTTATTTCTATGTGTGGTTTAAGAATGAGAAGGACAATTCAGTCACTGAAATATTGTTTGTCAGTTGTTAGTTCAGTTATTGAGGACGCAGTATTGAATAGAGGGACTTTTGAATGGTGTTAGATGCAAAATACATGGATTTACAGACACAGTTTGGCATGTTTTTTCAGTAATGTTATGAAGAATAACAGACTGTTTTGTGACACAGGAATATTTTGCTACATGAAAAGTCACCTTAATTGTGTAAAAAGTATTGTGACATGATCTGATTATGTGTGTCCCTGCAGGTTATTGAAAGAGGCAGAATGAGATTACTTTCCTACATCCTCTGGGCTCTGCTCTGGTGCTGCTGCTGTTGGCCAACGCAGGCAGAGGTCTTCACTTCGATAGGTGGGTTCCCCGCTTGTTATTTTTGTTTGATTCAAATGACAATGAGTCTTTTTTTTTACAGCTTTCATTTGATCCATTGTGAGTGTATTTGGACTCCACCAAATCCCCTTTGGTACATTCTTGCTTCACACATCAAAGTTACATTGAGGCCAGTATTTTGTAGTACTTCAAGTTGCCCTGAGGAGGTTTCTTATAAACAAACAAAAAGTTATGTGTACCTTTTATTGTTACCAATATTCGTTGTATCCTTGAGCTCCTATCCTTGAACTTGAGCAAAGCTCATAATTTTAAGGTATTGTAAATCCAGTATTGTTTACAGCTCTGACTACTGCAGTTTCTTCTTTTTTCGTTCTTCTTCCTCCCTGCCTTTGTTGGCATGCATTGCTTGGTGCATTATCGCCACCTCTAGGTCAGTGGAAAAGTGTGAAACCACAGGCAGGACAGTATCAGGTCACACATGTGCACATCCATCCTGGAGACCCACTCTTTTGAAAAAGGAACTCCAGAGAGTGACTAGATCAAAACATCCACATGGTGCCTTTTAACTAGGCGTTTTAGTATTTGTTATGAGGAAACTGGAGCTTGTTTTGGTGTCACACTGTGTGGAAATTGTCTGGAATAGGAGCATCAGAGTGCCACATGTAGGAAAGAAGAGAGTTTTGAGCTTCGTTTGCCATTAAAGATGTTTTAGATGGAGGAAGTTGCTAGGAGACCATAAAGTCTGAGTTTATTTTGAGGAGCCCTGAATAACTTTTAAGAGAAATTATTGTGGTTCACTGATTCCTAAAATCAAATCTGTAAAAAGTTTAGGGCCCATTGCTCAAACACAGCCTGACTTTTACAAGTAAACTCAAGTCCGTTTGACTCCAAATCAAAACATGTGAGGAAAGGATATCACATGCACAAAAACTTCTTTTGATATTGCAAGTATGCATCACATCATTCAGCAGGCTGCATCTGATAAACAGTCACTTAAATCAAATTGATTTACTACAAGTGGTGGATCAGCTATGCTGGTTGCACATGGAAACAATGAAAGCATTTCATTATTCCTCTTCCCTGGCAACCCCTGTGAATTAATCATGGCTCACTGTTGCCATGGAATTGTTTACAATGCATGGTACACCCGAGTCGTCCCCTCAGAGGATCATGGATGAACACTCCTCTGTAGTTTGCTGAGTAATTCTCTACAATCAAAGCCCCACAGTCTGTGGTTGAGGATTTTTTTCTACCTCAGTGTAAGTCTGTGGCAAACAGTGTTAACAGAAATACATTTTATAGACCTTTTAAAGCAAAGCACAACAGAGTTAACAGTTCTCACTAATATATATTTTTGTTGTTACTAATAATTCTTGATCTTTTTGACACTTCTTTGAGGAAATGAAAAGATGACATTTTTGTAGTGAGAATGGTGTTTCATCTTCAGTGGCACCTCTCACCTCATCACAGTATCTGTCTCTCTCTGCAGGACAAATGACAGACCTGATCTACACAGAAAAGGAGTTGGTCCAGTCTCTGAGGGACTACATACAAGCAGAGGAGTCCAAGCTTGCTACTGTAAAAAGGTACATTCACAATCTGTGACAGTGGACTGTGTAATCTACTTCAGTATTTCCATTTTATTATACTTTCTTCTTCCAAAAAAGCAGTGTCTACTTGGGACTCCTTGTCATGTTCAAAATGTCTGAGTTGTTAGCAGGTCCACCAAAGACATACTGACCCTCTAAGCATCTCAAATAGTTTCATTTAAAAATATAGAATAAGAAAAACATGAGAACTTCCGTACTTTTACTTGAGTAGGATCCAGATACAGGACTTCTATATGTTATGGAGTATACATGTTGTTACTTTTATTTAAGAACAGGAACTGAGTACTTCTTCCATCACTGAGTTGTTGGCATTTCACTAAATCCTCACTGCTGTCCACATTATGTTTCATTTGTGTTTTGTAGTAAAAGATACTATTGCAGTAGTCTTGGAAATGATCCCCGCTTGTGGATTAAAGTGTCAAAATCATCTCAATAGCACAGACTCATATTGTAAATATTAATAATAGTTTCATCAACAGTCAACAATAGCACCAACAAATTAAAGAAAACATTTACATCTGTTGCATTAACAGTCACCAAAGAGATTTAATAATATTAACAGTTCTTTAACCATTTAGTGGTTAGAACTGTGTTTCTACCATGTATAGAGCTGTAACATTTTAACTTTATTTTTTGTCAACACTTTTTCACCAGATCTTTCCACGTGACTGAAAAAGAGCAGAACATCTACTTTAATGTCAATGTAAAGTAATATGTAGAAAGAGTACAGCGTCTTCAAAATGTCTATGTATCTGTCTAATGGGAGCTTTTAGCATTGTAACAACATTTTGTCCATCTATCTCTTAGCTGGGCCAGCAAACTTGATGCTCTGACCAGAGTGTCCACCTCTGATCCAGAGGGCTACCTGGCACACCCGGTAAACGCTTACAAACTGATGAAGAGACTCAACACAGAGTGGACTGAACTGGAGAGCCTGGTGCTTCAGAATCCCTCTGCAGGTAAGGAAGGGAAGGACAGAAGGAGCGTGTTAGGTTAGTTATAATATCTATGCTTTATTTGTGTAAAGTTGACTCCTGGACGGTCAGTGAGTTTGTGTTTTTTGGCCACATGCAGCTATGGGCCTGTTGCCTGGCTGAGAGTATACAGACATTTGCTGCGATAACAAGCTCAGACTGTACGTGTGAACTGTGCCTACTTGTATGCAACGCCTCATTAGGTGTAAATGTACCAATAAACTTATTTCCATCCGGAGTAGTTCCCTTTTCTTCAAATCTGCACCGGTTAGCCTTCATTCTTAGCTTTCTGTTGACATTGTATGCATTCATATCACCTCCATCTCTAAATCTGAAGGGCAGAATTCACTTTTCCAATGGGACTTCCCTGAACATGAGCACAGAGGAAGTGGAGAGCAGCAAATATTAAATCCAGAGCGGATGTGAGATGAGTAATCCAGGCTTTAAAAAATGAAATGGAAATTTCTGCTCAAATAGTCCCCATATAAGCAGAGAGAGAGAGCAGAGGCTGTCATGTTTTAGCTACAGCTGTTCCTCATCTCTGCATATTTTGGCCATGTTCTCTGTTTCGCACAGAAACAGAGAACATGTTTCACACAGAAATGTGTGTGTGTTTGGACATGAAAGTCTGAGTGTTTATACGAGTTCATATCTGTGTGAGGCAGATAAAACGAGTTGTGAGTCACACAAATGGATCTGTATACGTGGCTATGAGAGAGTGAGCGAAATTAGATGTAACCCTTCTAAACATGAGAAGATAGGAAACGTGCAGCATTTAGATAATGTTTATCCTTTTATTTACATTAGCAGATAAAGCACACTAATCTTGTCTTCCTTTTCCTTTATTCATATTTTTTCCGTCTTTATGCTTTAGCTACAGATTTATTCACGTCATGTTAGTAAAGTTGAAAGAATAATTGACATTTGCCAGGCATACATCATATACAGTGCAGGCTCATTTATTGATTTTGTTATATGATTTGTACATGCTCTGCTTAAAACCACAGAGCACATACAAATCAATCAAAATATGAAATGAGAATGTCACATCCACCCTCAGGAGTTTCTTTTATCTTCTCAGACATGATACATTATATGGATGGATGAAGGAATATGTAGACCAACACGTGACAATACTTCTCCAGTACTTTTTGTAGTAATCATCATTAACCACACGCTAACTAAGCAAGACACTAACCGATATTTGCTTGTCAGGCAGCCTGAGAAGGATAATATTGGTCACTCAGAAAGAATGTTTTAATTATTTACAGAAAGTCTGGAACTCCTGTGGCAGGAAAGTTTGTACTGGCTTATTAGGTTATACGCCTGAATGGATCCAAGATATTGGCTTTTTAGCTTTGTTTTCAATAAGAATTTGTGCTGCAAACACATTGAGACAGATTCAGAGGCAGAGAGGAGAAAAGAAGTGGACTCTGCGGTGATTTACAGTTTAATTGTTTTAAAATGTATTTAAATTTAATAAATCAGTATCTTTCACTTTACTGTAGCCTTGACTTTACAAAAAGTTAGGACATAAAAGTTGTAAATAAATGAGTTTATTTCTGGTGTACATGTGTTCCTATCATGTCAAGTTTTTCATTGTCAAAAACATCCTGACATTCCTGACCATGTTTTCTTACTTCCTCTCCAGGGTTCATTTCCAACATGTCCGTACATAGACAGTACTTTCCAGATGAAGAAGATGAGACGGGTGCAGCCAAGGCACTGATGCGTCTTCAGGACACATACCAACTGGATTCTGAGGCTTTCTCCAAAGGAAAGCTGCCAGGTAACCAACAGTGTGCAGTTAGAGGGCATGAATATTTATATTTTAGTTTATATGAAAAAAAAAAGGGAGGAAGGCAAACTGAACCCACCCATAATGGCTGGTTAATTGTGTGTTTATACTATTCTCTTTGTGCTTAGCAATTTGAGTTTCAGACCCTCGTGACAGAGTAAATATTTTGAAATTAAGTCTTGTTGACCAGTCATTGGGGTTTGATTTTAAAGTTAGAGTTGCTGTTAGTTTAAGGTGAGGTTTTGGGCCATGATTGGATTTAGGATAAACATGTATGGGGTCAGGGTTAGAGTAACCATGGCCTAGTTTTATACTACTACGAGTTACCAAAGTCAGACATCCTCATACTGGATGATTTCAGTGGCACTTAAGACACAATTTGGGTAGAGCACAGGTATAAGCTGTGTATACAGGCATGTGTGTTCAAGCCTGTATTTGTATGCGTGAATCTGTACCAGTTGATGCTGAGCTGGAATCCAGTAAATCAGTAAAAGTGGCTGGCAAACTAAAATAAATCAAAAAAGCTGAAAATATTCTGCCAGTAGTATCTCATCACATATATATTGACTTTGACATACACTGTAAGTTAAGTAACAAGAAAATACAGATGCAATTGTTATTCACAGTAAGTACATTAATAACTAAATTAAAGGGGCAGCAGGATCAGAAAAGTCAGTAACTCTGTTTAGAGTTTTAAAGGTCCAGTCTGTAAGATTTAGGGGGTTCTATTTACGGAAAATGGCAGCGATAGAATGCGGAACTTTATTTTTATTATGTTTTTGTGGCGCTAGAATGAGCTTTTTATATCTACAGACAGAGTGGGTTCTCTTTCACAGTGTCTACCATGTTTCTACAGTAGCCCAGAACAAACAAACTAAACACTGACTTTAGGTAGGGTGTGGCCACTGCAGTGTCTCCTTCACACTTGGAACTTACCAAATGTGACTTACCACGAGCCATTGAGCTGACACGCCGACTTGTGGCTACTGGTAAGGTCTGGCATATATAAGTGTACAGACAAAAGCAAAAGAAGCTCATGCGTGAGTGGAGGGATTAGAAATCCAATACAATATGTGCAGTATTAAAGATAATGAATCCTGCCCCCAGGTGTTCACTCCAGTGCCTTACTGACGGTGGACGACTGCTTCGACATGGGAAAGACCGCGTACAATGAGGCAGACTATTACCATGCTGTTCTATGGATGCAGCAGTCCTTGAAGCAGTTGGACGCCGGCGAGGAAGCTGTGGTTTCCAAGGCGGAGATCTTGGACTACCTCAGCTATTCTGTTTACCAAATGGGAGACTTACCACGAGCCATTGAGCTGACACGCCGACTTGTGGCTATTGGTAAGGTCCAGCATGTCTAAGTGTACAGACATAAGCAAAAGAAGCTCATGTGCACATACACATTACACTTGCTCTCTCATTCATTCATCTCAACCTGAGTCAGGCTCATTATTTGTATTTCTGGCAGCCATAAGTGATGGGTGAATGGGTTCAGGGTCTCAATTTTTAGAAATCTAAAATAGCTTTTGACGTGTATTTAAGGAGCACGGTTGAATTTTGCAGTTGCCTTCCAGAACACATACAGAGATCAGTAGGCTGACCAATGCAGCCACAGCACTCTGCTGTGGGGTAATTGATGGGTTTGTCTTCTTGCTGTTTCACTAATCACGGCAGTACACCCTCCTCTATCACTGCAGTGGTGTGCCGGGCTTGCCAGAGCAGCAGGGTGTAGTCCATTTAAAGTAAGAGCCCATGGTTTGTAACCGTTATTTTAGTCTCTGCATCAAGTGGTGTGTTGACAGCTGCAGGCCATCATTTTAGACCTGTGGTATGCCTGTTTACATGTCAAGTGAAATGACTTGAGGTAGAGCAGATGTAGCAGACACAGTGAAAATTCACATAACAATTCATATTCAGGTAGGGAAAAGCAAGAAGCAAGGTTGAGTTCAGATTAAGCAAATATATTGCGGAGGGGCAAGCAATCACTTTTTATTGTTTGAAAGTGTTGAAAGTCACTAAAAAAATGCCAAACAATGCATAGTTTATAAGAGCAATGAAAGTAAAAGTAAAATGACAACAAAGAACATAACTTCACCAAACATTCACATTCATATAATAGGCTGACAAAAGCAAACATTAATGGAGTGCCGCAAACAGCTAGGCTAGACAATACATATACATCATGTGTTAATGGAAAATAGATTTTGTCACTGTCTCGTCTCCCTCATAAATATTCTTATATTAAGTGCCAATTAAATCAGTCTTCCTGGTTTTCTTTAGCAGATCTCCATAAGTAGGAAGTCGTTGTCATACTGGTCATCCGCCAGGACTGAATTTGTAACTAAATTAGGTTAAAGCAGCACTGTGGGGAAGGAGCATGCATACTCATTTGTAGGTCATTGGGTCCCCTTCTGAGTGGTCTGTCCCCTCCAGCAAACTGCACATTTTCTTTTTGCAAGAACCTTAATTAAGTCAATATTTATGATGCACTTTGTTTACTGTTGGTGTTTCTGTAATTTTGGTACACAGAGCAACTTTGTTCCATCATAAAAATGTTCAGGAGGAACAGTATGTTCCTGTATTCTTCCGCTCACTGAGTATTCAGTGTATTTCCTCAAAACTCCACAAGGGGGTGTGCTCTCTCTACTATCCACTATGTATTTGCTTCAGTACCTCAGACACTAACCAAGAACATGAGGGAAGACACTCAGGTTTTGCTGTGCTGGAAGAATTCTGATTTCAGTAAGATAGCAAAACCACACCATAAAACACTCCAGGACAAGCCAAAGTCCTGTATTAAAAAATGTCACTCAAATTAATGTACTGATGTAGCAGCAACAAAATATACTTAAAGTCACCTTTTGTGCAGAATGGTCTCATGTCGTTATTATACTATTGGACCATTATTATTGATGCATTACAGCATAATGTTATAGTTGGTCTATGCACTGATAATTTGAACAGTTTAAAATAAAAATGGAATGCAAAAAGGACAAGAACCCCCAAGTTGTACTTGACTGCAGTACTCAAGTATACAGTATATACTTGTCCACATTGGTCCACATTGACTGCAAATGGCAATTGCCATTGAGTAAATATTTTTTATATTTAAAATCAAAATTTGTTATCAGATCACATTGAATCACAACATCATATAGAATAGTCTTAATCAGTGTGATGATTCAGAGATGTTGGAGTCAAATGCTAATATTGCCTTAGGACAGACCTTCCATTTGGTGTAGCCTGAAATGCCAAAACAGCAATCAATATTAGGCTTTCTTGGCTCAAATAACATTATAACAATTACATAGGCATTCAGGAATTGAGCCAAACTAAGTAAGTAAACTACACAAGTGACGAGGCTCTGTCTATGAACAATAGTATTCCTCCTATCCTAAGCACTATAGGTTATTCTGCTTTCAATCACAATTCAACTTTTCTTGTACTGACAGACTCCAGCCACCAGAGGGCAGGAGGAAACCTGCGGTATTTTGAGCGCTTACTGTTCAAGCAACTCAATGAGATGAACAAAGACTATGAGGCTGCTTCTGAGGAGCCCATCCAGCTGGGAACCTACAGCAGACCCAAAGACCATCTCCCAGAGAGAGAGGCCTATGAAGCTCTCTGCAGAGGAGAGGGCCTCCAAATGGTGAGTGATAAAGAGAAAAATAAACGCCTGTTGAGGGTAAGGCAGGCTGTAATATGAAGACCTGTAACAGAGAAGCCATCGCATTACTTGTACTTGAGCAGTTTTATTAAAGTAAAGGTTTTATTTTCTCACTTTGGGTCAAAATTAAAAGCTATTATAAAGCTCTACAGACCCACAGAATTTATTCTTGAAGGAGCATTTGTATAATGAGACAAAGGTTCATTATGTTCTGTTCATCCTGTATATTTCACTAGAACGACGCAAGGCGCAGCCGTCTGTTCTGTCGCTACCAGGATGGTAAGAAGAACCCTCTTCTCCTGCTGAAGCCCATGAAAGAGGAGGATGAGTGGGACAGCCCCCACATCGTACGCTACCTGGAAATGCTGTCACATGAGGAAATTGAGAAGATTAAGGAGCTGGCTAAACCCAGGGTGAGACAAGAAGCAATGAATAAATAAGAATAAATATAGAAAATCTTCACTTAAAACAAGACATAAATTTAGAGATATTAGTATTGATAAAGTTCATCAACATACTAATTCTGGCTAGAACTTATTAGTTATTATTTGGGATATACTAAATGCAATGCAAGTTGTGTGTTTCATGAACAGCGCACCATACCAAGAAGAAAATCTTTTTCCTGTTATACTATCAGGCAGTGGTGCTTGGTGTACCAGACATGCATTCAAAATAAATTGTACCAAAGAACAATCATTCAGACTCTGAATGTACTGAAGTTGTTCTCATCTCAGATCAGAATGGTGCCTGCTAAACACAAACATACAGCTGCTCTGTCTTTTGAGGAGAAAAGTCAGTGTTCCTATAACAATCTGTTATTCAGCACTTTAGACATATGCTTAACCCTGTGTGATAAAAATTCATTTGTGACACAACATAGATATATGTACATGTTAAACAATGGACTTTCTTGTTTATGATGACAAACTCTTGTTCATATATGTGTGGTACTTTTGTTTTTTGTAAGCTTGCCAGAGCTACTGTCCGTGACCCCAAAACAGGCGTCCTGACCACAGCCAACTACAGAGTGTCAAAAAGGTAACTTATTTAGAAGAAAGTTTCCTTGAGTACCCTTTTGTGGATTGCAGTTATTCATACATACTTGTGTTTGTGTCTATTTTGTATACAGTATCCTATGTGACTGTTTTTTTCTCCTTTTTTTTTTTTTTGTTTTCAGTGCGTGGTTGGAAGGAGAGGATGACCCCGTCATTGAAAGAGTCAATCAGAGAATAGAAGCCATCACAGGGCTAACAGTAGACACCGCAGAGTTGCTACAGGTAATGTACTATAATACACCCTACAGAATCATATGAATTACGACATTGTCATATCACACAAACATTTGATATTTCAGTATGATGACAATACAAATCATAGACATAAAATACATAGAAAGAATGATGTGGCTTTATCCATCATGCTACTACATGCGTTGTAGATGAACAAATTTGAATTTTGATCATATGACCGTTGTCATTGGCTGACCAGGTTGCTAACTATGGAGTTGGAGGACAGTACGAGCCACACTATGACTTCTCAAGGGTGAGTTGAATGTGTGTGACAATTTAACAACATGAACTGATATATTTCAAGTCAGCCTGGAAAGAGCAGCCATAACAACCAACTGATAGTTAAAGCCAAAAGATAAGTTTTAAGTTTAGATTCCAAAAGGTTTGAACAGAGTCAGTTTGTCTAATGTCAACAGGAAGGTTATTTAGAGGAAGGGGGCACAATAGGAAAAGATCCTGCAGCCAGAGGACTGCTTTTTAAGCCAGGGGAGACACAGGACCATTGTATTTTGAGAACAGAGAGTTTGGGATGGAATGTTAGGGTAAGCCACTTAAAAACACACAGAAGCTAAGGGTGGCCCGCTGCATACAATCACTGTAAGGGTTTCCTTAGGATGTTGTAGGTGAAAATCCTTTTGATCTCCAAGTTTTAGCCTTAGAACTTAAGTATTTATGCCCTTATGTATGAATCTTTGATTAATGTAATATTGTATTGGTTGTATTGCTGGTACAGTTGGACTAATTTGATGTTTGAAATATTTCTACTTCTGTTGCTTTTTATGTAACTGTCCATGTCCATGTTTTAATGTGTCTTGTGTTGGATGATCGTGACTATGATCTTGTGAATTAACAAATTAACCCAATAATTAAGTGAAAGCTGTGTCCTTGTTTTTTTTTCTAGCAGCACTGTTCCCATTTGACGTGTAATGCTAATGCTGAAATAGTTCTAAAAACACCTCAAACCTCAAAGCCTGACGGTGAATGTGTTCTAACTTTTTGAGAGATGTATTTGCTGCAGATCCAATCATGACACACCCATAATCATACTGATCTAATTAATCTGACATAAATGGTCCTCAGTGGAATCATTTATGCGCCCAGTTTCAAACCAGATGTCTCAAAACATTTACTGGTTTCCACCATTTTGCAATTGTTTCTTTGCCTACCTCTTTTCCTTGGAATTGTCTTATAGCGCTTAAGATGCCTCACAGACAGAATCATTTAACTCTTCTACACTACCTCACACTACCTCATTAACATCATCAACATTTTGTATTTTCTGGTCACTCATTTCCTCACATTTCTCCCTGTTGAAAGACCATCTCTCTAATCCTCCTGAATCATCTTCTAAATATAGGACAGCGATCACTTACTGTCATTTCTTTACCAATTCTCTAAAACTACAACATTTTAAATCTCCATCAGCTCATCCATTTTCATCTTCATTCAAATCTCCACAGAAAGAAACTTTCCTACTGTTTTCAACAAGTTCACTCAATCTTTCTAATGAGCGACCTCTACAAGGATTATAAAAGATTACTCATATTTTGTCCATACTTAAATTATTATGAATTCCACATCAGCCCCTTTTCCCAGAGCTCCACTCTCACTAACTGCTTTCTTGGAAATGCTCTCCATGTACTGTATCCTCAAATGTCCCTAACTTTTAGCTCTTGTTGTGAGCTCTGCACCCCCTGTGTATTGTAGCTGGCAAACTTCTTATGAATTTCTTGTGATCTACTGTATAGCTGTATGCACTGTGCAATGCACATGCAGCTGTCTGAAGCTTTTCTGCAGAATGAGTTATTATGTTCATAATACAAAGGGTCATTGCAAAAACAATCTTTTGTTGTTATATCGCTCACGCTGGGGTAAAGAATGTAAAAACTGATTTATGGTTAAAGAAATAACTGGCTTCATGATTAATGTACTTTGTTTAGTTCAAATAAGTGCTTGATGTTATCTCTATATTAGTATGTGTTTTTTTAAGTACTTAATTTAAAACTATTAATTTCAACTAATGTGACTCAGTTGTGACTCAGTTAAGTTTATGACAGATAATAGAGTAGATTTTATTTGATGTGAATACAGTTAGTGCCCTTTGTGGCGGGCTCCTAGTGTGAGTCTTTTTGGTGATGGGTTAAACGTTCTAAACATCTGTTGCAGCGCCCTTTTGACAGCAACCTCAAGGTCGATGGAAATAGACTTGCTACATTCCTAAACTACGTAAGTACCTGCGCGTGCGAGTGAGCAGCGTGTTCATGGTGTATTTTCATTTTTGAATTTTATCTTTGTAGAAAGATGAACCTGATGCTTTCAAAAGATTAGGCACTGGAAATCGTGTGGCAACTTTTTTAAACTACGTAAGTACGTCACCGTTGGTTGAAGGCCGGCCGTGTTAGTCACCTGAAATCTACATCCTCCTTTTGTTGTAGCTTCGTGGGCACATGCATAAGCTCTGTTTCAAACTTGTACTTGGATTGATTGACTTTTTCATAGTAGTCCGCAGTCATATGGTTCAAAATTTTAAATTAGAGATTATACCCAAAAAAAGGTGCCGGATAAACATCCCGTCACCGGGATCTTAAACATCTAAGAATAGTCTTTCTGTCAATCAGTTCCAGTACATATTGTGGAGAGTTGTGTTGGCTATCCTCCATTAACATGCTGATGTAGTAGTCACTCTGAGTTCTACCCTTGCTAACACTGGGTTGTACAAAATAAAATGAGGGGAAAAAAAACTTTTTTGAATGAGGTTTGTACTTTATTTTTGACTGCATATAACCAGTGATTGATTTAAGTTCATTGTTCACTTTGATACATGATGCTTCAAAACATTATGTAAGGGATAATGTACAGCGAGCTGGTCATTGTTGCAAAATAAACCCTGACAAGGTGATGCATCACAGATCTTGAATCAAAACACAACAGTGACCTGCTTGCTGTACAGCATCCCACTTATTACATGGCTACCTATTAGACAAATCAATATTTTGTGTCAAAAAATGATTTTGTCGATTTAAAAATGATTATTGGGTTCTCCAGAGTCTATGATCAGAAGTGCGTCCATAGCGACAGTCGGCTATACAGAAATTAATGTCTGCAGAATGCTGTAATTGACCAATCAGAATCAAGTATTCAATAAGGCCGTGTAATAATGATGATGAATGTAACTTCTCTGAACAAATAACTTGGATAAACTGGATAAAACAGTATAACAGGACTTCTGCATGGAACTTATGGCCAACTTATGGCAGCAGGTACTACAGAAATGAAATAAAGCAAGTGAATGCATGTATCAAAAGAATACAGAATGAATTAGAAACAATTTTACTTGTGATAACAGTATTTTATAAGACATTTACACTAGAAGAAACATATGGTATAAGGGAAATACAGTACAGTTCCCATTTTACATAACTACTTCCCCTTTTCCTTAGTCTTTCTTGTCTTCTCTCTTTGTAGTAAACAATTCTCCACTGTTGGAGATGATGTGACTGTGTGACTTGTCATTATGTGTATTATTTCTTTCACACCTTGTTTTTTAATATACTGCTTAGGAAGCAATAGTTTTTTTGATAATTTTTTCTTCTTTTTTAAAATTTTTTATTTTATATTTTCTAATGGAATGACGTAACATAAAAAACTTATGACATTTGATCTGTCAGTTAATTAGCATCCCCTGCTGTTTATGGATGTATAAACATATTGACAAAATGATATTTTCACGGTCATATTTGTATTGCTTTAAATCACAGTATGGCATACAACATGTGCTTTGAGTGTTGAAATGTAATATGTTGCTTTGAAAAGCAAAATAAGCTAAGCCCAAAACACTTTTTTTTTTTTTTTTTGGTAAAGAGAGAGTGTTCACAAAAGTACGGAAGAAGTCTCCAACCAAATAAAGAAATAGACAAAAAAACCTAACAAATTTGTTGTCCTTTCTCAGATGAGTGACGTCGAGGCAGGAGGTGCCACGGTCTTCCCTGACTTTGGGGCAGCAATCCGGCCGAAAAAGGTGAGAGAAGTAGAAGAGTGTGTTTCTCTGAGCACTTGTGATTGAATGTACTGGATGTGAAGAAATGCTATGACAAGAGCCATGTCAGTGTGTTTACTTCATATGACTAGTGTCCCTGTGGAACACAAATCTAAAGAACACAGTCAGTATTAGTATAAGTATTCACATTTAACTTCCTTCTGACTCTGGCTCTGCTTTTCCTGCAAAACAATTTCCTTATGCTTTTTTTTGCAAATGTTCCAAGCAGCAACATTTTGTAGTTATTATATAACTATAATATGTATACATATACATCAGGAACATATGAGTGAGCATATAAAGTGCTCTCTTAGATCTACTTCTGTTCCAGGTCTTCTTTATTCATGTCTCTCCACATTGCTTCTCTCCCTCATGCACATTGGGTGTCATTTCTCCACAGGGGACGGCAGTGTTCTGGTACAATTTGTTCAAAAGCGGCGAGGGAGACTATAGGACCAGGCATGCAGCGTGTCCTGTCTTAGTAGGAAGTAAATGGGGTGAGTCAAAATTCATATGAATCACAATTAAGTATGAATACGTTGAATACAATTAGAAGACAGCCACATTGGAGTTAATAAAAGCTGCTATTTGTTTAGAAGACAGACCTACACGTAACAAATTAGAGCTGTCTAATAGGCAACTGGTAAGAGAAGCTCCAGCGTAATAAGTGGGTGAAGGGTCATGGGAAAAAAAATCGTCTTTTGCAATTTTTGGTCGTCACATATTTTTCTCTTTTGTTTTGTCAGTGTCAAACAAGTGGATCCATGAGCGTGGTCAAGAGTTCAGGAGACCCTGTGGTCTGACAGAAGTCGATTGAAGTTTGACCCACACCTAAGGAACCTGCACACACACAGACACACACAAACACACACACACACACACACCCTCAGGAGTGCCTTAATTTTGGCAATGATGCAACTCAGACATTATTCAACACTTACACAAGTGTTCTCTCCCCTAACTTGTTGACATGATCGAGAAATGTTTTGTGAGGAAATTGGCACCGGTGTGTGAGATCTTTATCATGCATCATCGCATCACCACACCACTCTCACGCAATAAAATAAGTGAATTAAGGATTTAATAAAAATGTGTACTGTAAATTGAATTAACTAATGGACATAAAAAATGTTTGCCAATTTGTACCTATTTTAGAATTTAAAATGAACTTACTGTTAGATCCAAATGTGTGAGCCCAACTTTTTTCCACTGATACCAAAAAGTGATGATCCCCCATACTGCTCTGTTTTAAACTTCTTCTTTACTCAGAGGTAACTGCCTTTCCAAGTAAAAGTGTTAAGATTAGGTGTGATACAGAAAAGCCTTGACTAATGTCTGGTGTTAAAACATTAAAACACAGATGGTGTCACAGAATGTTTGATTTCTTGACATCTCCACACATTTCTGAATCAGAACAGCAACTAAGTGAAAACAGTTGTGGACTGTATCACACTGAGATATTATAAATTACAAATGAAACACTTCAACTTACATTTTAAAATTGTCTTGTCCAGCACTGAATACATGTTCCTAAATATTTGGTCAGAAATGTCAGTTTACAAAAGCACATTGGATGCAAAGGCTGGTATTGGATTTATATAGAGGTTAGATCTGAGTTACAATCGTTTTTTCAGACACAAATTGGCTTCACTGTATCTTCACTGCTAACACCTTTTTATTATGGGGATTAAGGTGGGTTACCCTCCCATCACGCCGTGCTTTATCATTTGCACCCAAAGTGTTTTAATCTCCTTCAAACCTGACGGAAAAATAAATTTCCTCCAAATCACGTTCATGAGATTTTTATTTATAGTCTTTAAATTATTACACTGTTACATTGTGCTCTTTCTACAAGACGACAAACAAGCAAGTCAATAAACAGTGTCTTTTATTAAAACGTTTTGTGTCTTTATTCACAATTAGAACCATTCCAGTGACAGTTGCATGTTTATGTACACATAACAGTGATGGTCAAATGTCGCCCCTGATAAGAGGATACATTTACAAATTCTCAATAAAAAATAGAATTGATTCCACATGGAACTTTGTTTGTTAAAACTCAGTTTTTACTTAAAACTAATACTTGTTTGCAGCTGAGGCGTGAGAATCAGTGTGATGTTATCACTTGTTTTCTCCTAAACACACACAGACACAGTCCAATACTTAATGGTTCACTTTCCCAGGCAGTATTGATGGCCAAAAGACGGGTTGTTGTGTAATGGGAAAATGGCATAACAATTGTGTGATTTGTTTTAGTTTTCTTCTCATTCTGTGATCCCCCTTTACAGGAAAATAATTGTATAATTATTGCATCTTAAATTTCAAAACAACAGCTAAATTTAGAGATTACAGAAGTAACTTGAATGCTTGTGGTTATTCCACATGATGTTGTAACACATCACTTGTCCCCCGGAGCAACCCTCCAAACCTCCGTGAAATGGCATTCACATCTGTTATGAAACACAGAAGTGATGGCAATCATCTGTGTGATTTATGAGAAACTGGAGAATTTAATTAAATGCTCAACACGTCAACAACTAGCAGGGGGGGTTCTTGTAAACATCAATATCCATAACAGTCACATTTTTCCCTCTTTCTCCCTCCAAAGTATTTACATGTAAGAAAGCCTTCTTGTAGTCAAAAGGAGATGCCAATCCTAATGAGTGTTCATTTTTCCAGACATGGAACTGCAGGTGGGAGCTGCCTTCTTTTTTCTAAGTGACGCCAATTCTCTTACTTGTCATGTCACATACACAGAGGCAGGAGTTAATATCTCATCTCAGACCAACACATTACTTTTGCCTACTTATTTCAAACATTTAACACATTAAATGTCTGTCTGCTGTGTTTTGATTGGTGTCGATTCTCCCGTGATTCTGATCCCTTGTAACAAGTGACATGACTTCTTGACTTCATTCAATATCAAATCTCTTACTTCCTTTGAGGGTCAGCAGATAGCTCCAAACAGTAACATTATGTGAAAAGTAAATGAAGGAGAAAAAGATTGTCAGTTTTTTTTTATTTAGCTTTAGATTAATCATGTACAATTATCTTATAACACAAGATTTCAGCATTGTGGATCAAATCAGACTACATTCATGATCTTATTGAGAGTCATTACAAAATTTCAAGATGTTCCTGTAACCATAGTAACTCACTGTACCAGAGGCGAGGGAGAGCCGTTGTGCTGCTGCCAGAGCAGCCGCTGAATGAAGGCGTTTTGTCAGACATGTTCTCACGTTTACAAAACTTATAAAACACGGGCCTATGATGGAGTCAAAAAATAACAGATAACATGCGGCGCAACCAATGAGTCTCACACGTGAAGGACTGGATGTGTATAAAACTGCCTGAGGAGAGATGTCAGAGGCAAAATATTAATATTAGAACAACACGAGGGAGTCTGACCTGTGAAGGTCGGGGGCCTGAAAACTCAACAGGTACCTGGAGATGCCTGAGATTATACTAATATTAGCTTTTGGCAGGAGTATGGATGGATGTCACCATTGCTGATGAAAATCTATCTGAGGTCTTGATTGTCGACAAGGTAACGTATCATTAAGTGTTATTTGTGCTACATTTAGTCACTTTTACCACCTTCCTTTCTCACTCTTTGACGTATTCTGTGTATCCTCCACTAGTTACAGACTACTCTTACTTACTCAATGATGCCATTGACGGGACCAAATGAAATGCACTGTTTCAACGTTGCTGGAATGGGACAATGTAAGTACACAGTTCAACAAAATATGTAGGTTGTTTTTAGACATTTTAATGTAATGGAAGTATAAAATATCTTTAAACCTCCCACTGGGCTCCTGTCACAGCATAGATTGTTTGAAGTCACGTGTGTCTCTCCTTAAATCAGACCATATTGTATGCCACGTGACCTCAGTGATTCACCTGAATGAGGGACTGAATTGTTGTGAAACTGCTTGAGAGGAGATGTCACGTGTAAGATGATTTTTAATTTTAAAACAACATGGGGGGGGCTGACCTGTAGAGGTTAGGGGTCCGAGAGCTCAACAGGAGGATCTTTGTTGCCAGAAGAAAAACATGGCATAACTTGTCTGAGAATGAATGTCAATGCTGTGCCAGTTCATAAGTATGAGAGTTAATTAACACTTGTCAATTTCTTTGACACAATGTCCCTAAGTTACATCAGGTGCTTTTCTCTGTGTCCTTAGGAAACAGCATCCCTGTCAAATGAACAAAAACAACATTGAGTAGTTGAGTTAAATTACCTTGTCAAGTTGGTGTGAACAGGGCTGGCCCTAGGCTTTCAAAAGCCCCGAACAAGATTTTGTTTGAGGCCCCCAAAAACTCCTAGTGCAGTCAACAAATCGCACACACGCACGCAATAGAAATGGACAAATCATTCACTATCAAATCTCTTACTTCCTTTGAAGGTGGACAAGTTGCTCCAAACAGTAACATTATGTGAAAAGTAAATGAAGGAAAAAGACATTGTTCAACGTCCTACGGGATCATTTTGTCCAGAAAACAAAGAAACTAGACAGTCAGCCTAGAAATCGAAGAGAGAGAAAGAGTTCTTATCTGAACTATTTTGGTTGGGGTCAAATGAAGATATTAACCAGTGGTCCTGTCTGAGTGAGGATAAATACAAAAGCATGATGATGGTTTGCACACAGGACAATTAACACACGTAATATTTTCATGAAGGAGGAGCTCTGAGGCTTCATTTTTTATTTGGCTTTAGATTAATCATGTACGATTATGTTATAGCACAAGATTTCAGCATTGTGGATCAAATCCGACTACATTCGCGATCTCATTGAGAGTCATTACAAAATTTCAAGATGTTCCCGTAACCATAGTAACTCATGGTGACAGAGGGGAGGGAGAGCCGTTGTGCTGCTGCCAGAGCAGCCGCTGAATGAAGGCTTTTTGTCAGACGTGTTCTCACATGTTTACAAAACTTATGAAACACAGGTCTGTGATGCAGTCAAAAAAGAACTGATAACATGCGGTGCAACCAATGAGTCTCACACGTGAAGGACTGGATGTGTATAAAACTGCCTGAGGAGAGATGTCAGAGGCAAAATATTAATATTAGAAGAACAGTATCAGATCAGTAGCCTATGCTGTAGGTATAGAAACACATTTCTCTGATCAATACGACTTACTTACTTCCATAATAATAATAAATAACTAAAATCAAATTTAATCTGCTAGATAAGAAAATGTCTTACAGTACTGAGTAAATGAGTAAATGAGCTACTGTAAATATGCTGTTGTAAGGCACTTAGACTATAGATTTAAGAGGTGTGTTACAGACCTATATACAGCATGCATACATTCCATATATGATATGTATATGGTACACAAATAATCTTCAGTAATACACAGGGGGAAATGAGCCAAATTGGCTCATGTATCATGCACAGTAGAAAAAAAATCTAAAGCTATATTCATCAATATTTTTGCTAAACTGAGAAACCAAATAAGACAATTTCACTATGCCCGAAAAAATGTAAATGCACAATGCAGCCTCTGAAATAGTCATTGTGCCCCTTGATGTTCTAAATGCCCCTTATTTCCACTGAATCATAGTTCACCTCTCAGCTGAACGACATGTTTGTGTTCACTCAGTGAGTTCCTCAGTGTGGGATAAAGGTTTGAGCTCTGTGACTGCAACCGTGCCATTGGTTCCCAGTGTAGGAAGACATTTTTGTTGCATGGGGAGGTCGTCCACAGGCTGGCAGAGCAGCAAGAATCGCTGAGGAAAAAAAATTAAAAAGATTGACAAGAATGTTTCTTACTTTCTTACACCAACCCAATACAGTCAAAATCATTACAATACATATGCTGATTAAATGATAATAATATATATTCTTTAATAATAATATTCTTTATTCCTGCCATTGTCAACAATTCCTAAAGCAGCAAAACCAGCAACGTTTTAGTCTCTGAATAATTTCAGACTCTACAGCTCTCAGCCCAAAGCCAGTTCATTCTACATGAAGACAACTCTAAGATGGGTCACATTTAAATGTTTAGTGACGATTTTCAGCTGTGAATTAATACACGTACACATGTACAGGGGTACATTTACAATGAGGGATTAAGTCAACATCAGCCAGACTGGCCACTGCTAGTAATCAGTTCATTGTTGGTTTAGGTCTTTTTTAATGGTATGTGTGGAAAATAAGAATAATCTAGAATATCATAGACTCCTTGAAGCCATTCTTTTAAGCAAAGAATGGCTTCCTACAGTACAAACTGGTGTATTATGCCAAACTATTCATATGGATAAGTTTCTAAGAAATCCTCCTTGTGTACACCAAGCTTAAACAACCCATGTGCAGACCCGGTGTACAGTGTGAAGCCAGTACAAATATATTCAGCTTTGCCAGCAGCACAGTTAGATTTGGAATGACTGAATGAATGCAAAGTCCCAACATCCAACTCATCAGGAGCGATACAGCAATTCCTATCACTCACGAAGCAATTTGGGGTTCAGTATCTTGCCCAAAGGCACTTTGGGAACTTCAAAACTACAAATCAGCACTGATGTTCATTTCTTTGGTTGGACCTTCTTTGTACCAGCAGGACCCAGAAAAAAGTCTTTCAAGAAATGGGTGCATAAAAGGTACACAAAGAAAAGAAGTCCACAAGAACTCACAGTAAAATCAACGTGGGAGTTAATTGAGGCAAGTCAGATATTTCCACTGCACCACTACCGTATATGTAGCCTGTAAAATTCCAGTAATTCAACAATTCAGAGAGAAGCATCCTTACCTGTCGTAGAGTGCCTTCTCCTTGTATTATTTTATATAACACAAACAGTGGGATGAGGGAGAGGGAGACAGTGGCAATGAACCAGCCGAAGATGTTGGCCCAGAGCGGATAAACATAACTGTTGCTGAACTTCAGTGGGGAGTATTTGACAGTAGAAAAGATGAACGTGCCCTGTGATTGGAGGAGACAAAGTGGATTAATGATAAAAAATTATAGTCATACATCTTAAAATTGGGGCCACAAACCATAACATATAAAATCAGAGGAGTAGGGAATATAAAAAGAACATAAAGATAAATCCGTGTGACATGCGTATTCATTTAATAGAATCAAACTTGGAAAAGTCAATCAGGAAGAGGTG
Organism: Protonibea diacanthus; assembly: GCA_028641955.1. Lineage (NCBI taxonomy): Eukaryota > Metazoa > Chordata > Actinopteri > Sciaenidae > Protonibea > Protonibea diacanthus. The sequence continues at coordinate 17,805,899 of CM053990.1, forward strand.
AATGAAAGGACTGAACACTTACAAGACAGATGAACGGAGTAATGTAAGTCCAGCAGTACTTCATAAATGGGCTTGGACGATACCCAATCATGGATGTGATGTTGCTATAGAAACGGTCAGCACCTTTCAGGGAAGGAAAGATTTTAGGAATCTCATCTGTGAGGTAAATTTATGAGCAGACCAAACATGTGCGTACTGTTGTTTTTTTTTTTTTTTTTTTGCCCCTTTTGAAAATAATTGGAACCAAAGTTTCAGCTGTCTGTTTTGTCATCAGGATGTAATCTTTCGAGGTTGCTTATGACTTACCGTACACCCAGGCAATGCTGATGGACTGGCAGAAGGAGAGGAGGAGCAGAGTGGTGCCGCTGCAGACATGATGGTCCAACAGCTGGAGCAGGTACATCCCTCCCTAAAAACAAGGAAGTGATCATAATAATCAGTATAACTGATATTAATGACCAAGAGTAAGTTTTTACCCACAGCGTTTGTACAGCAGCCAGTTGGCAAAGTAAGTAAAACGTGGGAATGAGTCTTTTCATAATTCACCTGAATTTTTGTTTTTCATTTGACCAAATTGATCAGACACAGCCATGATCACATTGTCATTATGATGTAACACCAGTAATGCAGTTATTCCATCATTAAAGATGCAGGCAGTGGCTGTGGTGTACACTAAGTGTATATTATTGGTATTGTTGTTTAATTTGAAAATACATGAAGCTCTGACAGTTCTTCCACTCATTTTTATTCATGTACCAGACAGCTTACTGTGTTTTTGGCTGTAAAAATCACAAAGATTAAGATTAAGGTGTCAGGAGATTATCTGCGCAACACTACACATCAGAAAACCGCCAAGACCAAACCGCCAAGCCTGAACCAAAGACGCTGGAGGGTTTGGCAAGCTTTCCTGCAAGCCCTGCAAAGCAACAGAGAGAACAGGAGGGTGCAGTAGCTTGATTACCTCTGTGTTTGACAGAAACATGACTTTTCACACTTCAACAACAGGATCGGTCATGTTTTGCAGAGTAATTGGTGTCTCAACTGCCGTTCCTCTCAACGGCTATACACCACAACATCAACATCAAAATTTTCCAATCATGACGCCTCAGTTGCCCGGTCATGACGCTTTGCTCAGAAAAATCAGACCTTACTTAACTCAACATGCTACTCAACTCCTGAAACAAGCTGTCGTCTTCTCAAGACTAGACTACTGTAATGCCCTCCTGATGGGCCTCCCAGCCTCTACAGTGAGACCTCTTCAGATGATCCAGAACACGCCTGGTCTACAACCAACCCAAAAGGTCACGTCACCCCGCTGCTCATCGAGCTCCACTGGCTACCTGTTGCAGCCTGCATTAAATTGAAATCTCTAATGCTCGCCTATAAAGTTGTCCCCGGTACCACACCTACCAATGCCCTTATACAGGCATATGCTACCTCACGACCGTTGTGCTCCTCCAATCAATGACACCTGGCTGTGCCACGTGTTCGTTCAAGGCAACCAAACTCTTCTCATTTGTTGTTCACCGTTGGTGGAACGCACTACCAGTTCCTACCAGAGCAGGGTCGTCCCTCTCTACCTTTAAAAAACTCCTGAAGACCCGGCTCTTCAGAGAGTACCTTCTCTCCTAGCACTACATGACAGTTCTACACCTCGTCGCTAGCACTTACTGCTGCACTAACACTTCTTATCGCACTATACCTTGATTGCTCCCTTTTCTGTAAGGCGCTTTGGATAAAAGCCTCTGCTAAATGACTAAATGTAAATGTAAATGCTGTACGTGACGTGACAGTAAAATCTATCATTTAAATATGCCGTGTAACATTGTAGCTACGGGACACACAGGACAATTTTCTACTCTCACTGGCCCATGAAATTAAAAATATTTATTTAAGTTTAAAGGGTTCACAAAAGAAGAGTTAGACATCTTAAGACATGCTTGTTTAGTTAGTTAGTTAATTAGTTTAGCTTAGCATAAAGATCAGAAGGGAAACTGCTAGTCTGGCAGCAAGAGGGCATTTTTACACTCTGTTTTTATACAGATTAAACAAATGACATAATTTGTTCACTTTGGAGGTGCTTGTAGGTGAATTTTCTGAGATAGACCCAGGTGTGTGCACATCCAGAGAAAAATACATTTAGGTGCAAAACAAAAAAACATTTCTGCAGTGCACAAAGCAGAAAGACTACAAAGAATTTTTTTAAATAGTAATTAAAATAGTTTTTAGTAGATTTATCTTTTTAAGGGAACATTTTGATCTACAAGACCATCCTCAGGCCCGAGGAAGAGGAAAAGTATAAAACTTCTTGGATTTTGTTACCAACAGATAAAGCTAGGCTGGCTGTTTACTTAAGTGTTATGTTAATTGACCGAGTTTAACCCCAGTTTTTAGTTGACTTTAGTCCTTATGCTCTGTCTGCTTCTTGTAATATTTTACCAGCAGGAACTGTACAAACCTCAGTGACCAGAGAGAATCCCAGCAAACAGCAGGTACTGCAGATAGCAAGCAGAACCAGCTCACGTTTACAGCCTTTGCGCAGGTGAGTCGGGAACAGATCGACAAGCGACGTCATGAGACACTCCAGGCCGACGAACTGGAAGGAAGCATTGGGAGGAAAAAGGGTGAGGTTTTCATGCATTCGTTCAAACGTTCACTCATTCAGACAGGTTAGTCTGGTACCTGACTGTCCAATCCAAGCAGAATGATCATGACGAAGAAACACACCGACCACAACTGAGGAAAGGGCATCGTGGCTACAGCACGTGGGAAGACAATGAATGCTAACCCTGGACCTACACACACATCCACATAGAATGCAAGAAGATATAGCATGCAGTGAATTCAATTCAACAGGCAAACATGTCACGTGAGTGTAAAGTTGCATAAAAGCTGCAGTATACACAAAATTAACATGGCACTACTGTGAGTAGAAGCATAATCATAATCATAACATTGTTCTGAACACAGTCGCCATAACATGTGACATCTGCAGGACTTTCTCAGTCTTGCCGATCGATTAGGTTTACCATTCATGCTCATCTAAGCTGAGTATGAAGATAATCAAACCTACAAGAAAGCTTCTTTGGTTGTAAACATAAGGGTATAAGGATAAAGAGCCAGAACTATTGATACTACAAGCTCCCCAACAATAATTTCAGTAAATGTATTAAAACAGTTTATCGCTCAGATTGTCAAGTTGGATCTAGCTGACTCAGTACTTGCCTGATTCAGCTACTTCAGAAATATTCACTCCTTGTTCATAGGTCATGTAACCCAAAACAGAGAAAACGGCAAAGCCTGCCACAATACTGGTTGCGCTGTTCAGTAAACACAAGTAGAAACAGTCCCTGAAAGAAAAATGAAGAGTGATTAATCCTGATTATTAGTCTTGAAGAAGTGGATTCTCATTTAATTAGCTTGTTTTAATCACGGGACTATAAACTAATTAAACTTAAATGAAGACATACTTAGCTTTGCAGCATAAAAATCATATAAAGGGGCCACACACAAGAGCAAAGAAATGCGTCTGCAGGGACCTTATGTAAAAAAGAAGAAACCAATATTTTATTTCCAGAAGGTTTTGACAGATCAGTTTTCTTACCTGTAACAATTGTTGTTGTAAGTGTTGTAACTCCCAAGAGAGGTTAGGAACCCAAAGCCGATGGCATAAGAGAAAAAGATCTGAGTGCCAGCATCCATCCACACCTGAAAAGGTCAAACAAAATCCATTTTTGTATGTGCACATCTTGTGTAGAGGAACCAATATAGAAGTTCTGCTCAGATTGTATACCTGTGGATCTGAAAGGCGAGAGATATCAGGGTAGAGGTAGTAAATGATTCCATCCATTGCCCCCGGCAGAGTAAGACCACGTATGAGCAAAACCAACAGCATAATGAAAGGGAAAGTGGCTGTGAAGTAGGCTGCCTGAAAGGAAACACAGAAAGTAAGAGCTCAAACAAGTTCAGTTTACAGTGATACAAAACAGAGAAAAGCTCACATTTGGGCAACTGGAAACAATAAATATTAGATATTTTCAATAATGAAGGACTGATGATGATTAATAGATCATATACGTACACACAAATCCACTTTTGTAAGTCCTGTATATTTGAACTAGCTGTCTTTCTTTTGAACCAGCAATTTGGAGAGTTTTTACAAATATGTGTGAAAAATGTCTGAATGTTCATCAGTGTTTGAGCAGCTAACCTTTCCTGTTGACTTGATGCCCTTCCAAACACAAAAGTAGCAGATGACCCAGGACAGGATGAGACACAAGACCAGTTCCCACCTCAAGCTGCCCACCTCCTCGATGCCGCCAGAGATTTTTAAAACCCGGCGGCTGGACAGGTGAGGAATCGATGGTGATGGGTGGAAGGATGAGAGGGAGAGCAAAAATGAATGGCAGGTAAAAGGGAGGGAAACAGAATTATAGGGAGAAAAGAGAACTGAGGACGACATGGAGGGTGATTGAGAGGAGGCAGGGAGGAAAAGCAAAGGTGGGCTGTGTAGAGGGGAGGAAGAGGTGCTCTGAAGTGATAGGGAGGACTGAGAAAAGAAGAAGAGAGGGAGAGGGAGAAAGAAAGGGAAAGAAAAGGGATTGGAATAAAAATTAATATTCAATTCAATTTGCTTGTGTTGACTACATGCTTACTGCCAGAACTCCACAACAGGAAGAGTGGTGTTCGGTCTGGATGTTATGCTGAAGCTCAGATTTGGATGGTTGAGGTCCAAGCATGAGTCTAAGTATAAGAAAATAAAACAGTGGGGAATGAAAATTTCAAATTAAAAGGTGAACTTAAAACATGCCCTGATGCACCCCTCAGAGATAATAACATACAAAGTATTACAGTATACAAAGTATATTCTATCTTTGTGGCATCACAGTAACACTTTACAGTTTTTGTTGTTGTTTTATATTTGTTCTGATATAGTTTTTGTGATTTGTCCCTGTGTTTACCTACCTGTATATGATGTGCCACATATTGCTTTCTAAGTTTTCCACTATCTAAACTAAACAAGATATGAGGTAAGGGAATAAATGGGTAACAATATGGTAACTTAAAGAGGTACACCCTTGCATATTCACACTACAATTGGCAGTCAAACCCAACCAAAAATTGCAGGACAGCTCACCTGTGTTCCAGTAGTGTCCACATGTGGCCCACGGCAAATCCGCACTGAAGGATGCGAACAGGTAAAAGAATGCCCATGCAAGGATGATAATGTAGGAGGTGGCACTGAATGTGATGATTAAGTGACTAGCATAACCCATGCCTGGAAAAAAAGAGGAAATTACACGATAAGTAGAGGATAGATTGTGTGCGTAATTACGCACGCCGTTTACATCCGAAGTGTGCGCGAAACACATGACAAGCCAGGTGACAAATGTGAGCAGGAAATAAGGCGTTTTATTTACCTTGGAAAAGCGGACAAATCTTTCTCCAACACGTGATTCCCCCCTGGTTGGTGTATTGTCCCAAGGCAGTTTCAAGGAAGAATAAGGGAACTCCGCAGGTGAACATAAACAAAATGTAGGGGATGAAGAAAACACCTGCAAAAATAAATACATTAAAAAAAATAAATAAACACTTCTCGATGAGTTCGGAGAAAAGACAATACACTAGGAGGGGAAAAATCCAATAATTGTCCCAGATTGAGAGCAGTCTCTGTGAGAAATCACCTCCGCCGTTTCTGTAGCACAGGTAGGGGAACCTCCAAACATTCCCAGGTCCGATGATCGCTCCCATAACAGTCAGGATGAACTCGGCCTTGGTCCCCCAGTACCCCCGTTCCTCCAACTCTTCAGGCGTCTGTGGTGGACATCCATTTGGCACAGAAGTTGCGCAGGTGTCATTCTTTCCATTCATGACTATCTTTGCCCCTCGCAGATCACTTAACAGTTATTTTCATAAACCACTCAGTGAGGCCAACGTGTTCTGTACTTATAAAGATATAAAGAACTATATGGCGCACGAATGTGAAGCTGAAATGCGCTTGGGTTTGTTAGCAAAGTGAAGATGTCACTGCAGCTCTGATAGTCTAGAATGATGTTGGGTGAGACAGTAGTTAAGGTGCACATAGTAGATGTGCGTACTGTGGGGAGGAGGACGTGATATCAGCTGTCAGTGCACGTGGGGCGGTCCATATCTAATGTTCCGCCTGGGTTTATCCAACACTGAAGCATAACAAGGACTTCATTGCCTCAGAAGAACTATTATTTTGTTTCTTAATTGTTTGTCGATACACACATATAGATGTGAGTTGCAGATTTTCTCAAGCAAACATTAAATCTAACATGATTTCATGACGTCTGCACCAGTAAATTTATATCATCTCAATACTCAATCGACGTTTGAGAGATCTGAGTTCAGCTCCTCACAATTCTGCGACCTGCCTTTAGATGGCGCTACCTCTCACTCCGTTATTACTGCAAAATCCATAGAGGTAACTCTAACACGTGTTGTACAGGTTATGGACCATATATTAAAGATTACAATGACCTTTACAGATTAACTTTTCAAACCCGCGACATGTGTTCATTTTTTTTAAAACTGTGTTTGTGACTGCTTCTGAAAGTCATTGATTTATTCTGCTGGCTGTGAAGGATATACAAACTGTCCTTAATTGTACAGCCTCGCTTGAAGTGTTTAAAGTTGTGATCATGTATACTACACGGGAAGCACAAAATTGGGTAAAATATATACCCATGAGCCTTTGTGACAGAAATGAGTTTGTTAATCACCACTTCAGGAAAATTTTCACAATTAAAGAATAGACGACTGGTGTTAACACATATAGTTATTTGCATTTCCATTAGCAAGGCATGTTATGCACGTTTGTATAATACTTTTAAGTATATAATAGTGTATAATATTTACATATACTATATATTATATAGAGTAATTCAAAGGCAAATAATGGTCCCCTCACAACATATTCTAAACTATATTATAAAACTGTAAGTGGGAGATCCCCCTCCGAGATGGGCCTCTTGTTGAACAGTGTTGATTGTGGATGACTGGATTACTTATTTGGACAATGAGTAGCATTTGAAAAAATGTCCCTTTAACTTTTCAAAATGGTTCTAATGTCACAATCAGTTCCTTTAATGGGCCCCATCAGTGGGAACCAATCGGATTCACACTGCAGCTGAATATACTATTATAGTGAATGAACACCAAGAAAACAAACAAATCATTAGCAAATAAAATGGGTCGAAAGTTGCAATGAAAACGTTTTCCTCTTTTTTCCCCCCAACATCTAAGAAACGTTTGCTTGCTGTTACAGAAACGTTACGGACAGTTGTGTGGCTCTGTGTGCTGGTGGACTGCGGCGGCGGCACCGGAGCCGGCTGAGCTGGAAACCAGTGAGCTCATTCTGGCTGCATGGAGAGGAGGGCGGGGCTCCCAGCATCATCACCACCGGCCATCACTGCTTCATTGTACGGAGCTGCTGCTGATGCTGAGATCATAGCGGAGGGGAGCGAATCTTTCTTCTTTTTTTTTACCCCCCTTCCTTCCTCCAAAAGAAAAGCAGCATGTCATGGACACGGTTTCGCACAGATTAGGACCGCGCACACGATGAGATTCGATGACGAGGTAAGGAAAGGTTTGTAAATCCCGCTGCTGCTGGGTTATACATCGTCTGATCTGGGAGTTACTGGGACTAGCGGGCCTGCTGGGTTGAGTCAGGTTGATCATCTCTGTGAGATTACTCGCTTTTATTTCACTAACGGTCCAAACCGCAAAGGTAACATTGCAGTAACACATGCCATCACCGTGTGCGATATTATAAGAACTGGAGCATTGTCTTGATTTGAGCGTGTCGCCGTGCTTTAGCCTGCACGTCGGAAGTGGCAGAGCTTGGCCTACAACAAGCAAGCCCTTCAAAGATGACGAGGATGGAGCTGGTGCCATACAGGGCCATCTTATAGCACACACGACGGATGCTCACGCTGCACCGAGCATAATCTGTGTGTAATTATTTCAGCTTTTTTTTCTTCTTCTTTTTTTTGGTGGCCGGACTTGTTGTGCAGTGAAGCTTCCAGCTGTTGATGCCTCAAGTAAAGCCAGATGCGCTTTTGCTCGCACGTAATTACGCGTGCGCGCTTTGCAGGATGTGCATTTTTCTGCCTGACAGGTCATCACACATTACTGGCCATGTTTTGAAAAGGATGCTGCAGTGATGTTGTACTAAGAGGATGTTATAGTCTACACTCACAGCGAGGCTGACATGGGGCCTCCAGACTGAGCCACACGGTCTGTGAGCCTGCAACTGCCTCAGGGTGTCACACTGGCCTGATTTAACACACAACACCCTGCTGGGAAGGTATTTATCAGGGTCAGCTCAGATGTAGGTTAGTGAATGCCCACAAGTTAATAGGTTATGGATTGGATTTCAAAAGAAGGGTTGTTCGATGGCACGCATTGGCGGAGCAAAATCGAGCGAGGGGATCAAAATGGGCAGAATAAAGTTCAATAAGTCACTTTAAAAGGGTTCAGAGCTCAGTTGTCACATTAATGGAGCAATAATCTGAATAAACACAAACAGCCTCAAACGGACCATCCAAGTAGGTCTGTTAACTACCAACACAGGGATTTCTCATTAATTTATTATTTGAGAACTAAAAAAAGATCCGCCTTTATAAAGGACTATGTGAATTGATCATTCAAGCCACGAGCAGCTCATGGAGTAGGAATCATTAGTGGAGCTCTGCTCATACACTGGGTTGGTATTTTGTCCTGAGGCTGATGGATTAGGAGTCTCTTTTGGCCTGAACTAAGAGGCACACAAAACATAATCCACAAAACAAGGAGAGCTCTGCTTGACTTCAGATGATGCGATGGCACTTTGAACTAACTTACGTCACAAGCAGATCTCAGAGTGATTAATCTGAAGTTGCTCATGGACACTGGTGGCCGTGTTGGCATCAGACTGACTAACTTGTGCTGATTCGATTACGTAAACACAAACAGAACGTCTCAGTAGGCCCGTTGGCTCATACCGATAAAGTGTTTCGTAACTAATACAGTGAACTTTATTATATTTATTGTTTCAGAACTACAGTGTACTGTATGAATACCATTAATAAAGTCACATGCAAACCATGGAGAAATGTGTGCCTAGAGCATTCTGATGCATCATGTCCAGCATTAATAGAGCTGGTATTTTGACCTGAGGCAAATGTATTAGAGGACATTTTTGGTCTAAACTAAGAAGCAGAAAAAACATAATCCACAAATAAGCAGGAGGGTAGAGCAGCTTGACTCCAAGCAATGTGATGGCACTTTGAACCAACTTACATCACCACAGACTGATTAAACTTGTTTTGCTCAATGACACCGGGGCAGCACTGGCATCAGTCTGACTAACTTTTGCCGACTCAATTGCATAACCTGGATTAGTAAAAACTTTAATAGAAATGTAAGATTTTGTTGGTGGAAAAGGATTAAACCCAAAGAAACACGCAGATGAGGTTTGATATGAGGAAAAGTTTGGATTCCTAGTTTGGATACAAGTCGACTTAACTGTTATACATATCTTTAAACTGTTATGTTTGTATTTGATGGAACTACTTTAAGTATTTTAAGATGTCTCAGTTCTGTGTTATAAATAAAATTTATCAATCAAAACCAGATTATATATATTATGAGACCTTTGCCTTGAGACATGGTAGCCAGGTAGAATCCACCCCTCACTTTTCTAAATATGCTCTGCAGCCAGAAGGTTTACTAGTAGGGGGTTTATGGAAACTCCAAATGGGATCCTTAAAAGCAACCTAAGCATATCTTATTTTTTAATCCTAACCCTAACCCAAAGCAAAATATGATTTGTATAGTAGTTTGACTTGGTAAAGGATGACAGATGGTGGGTCCCAATATAGAAAATGTTGGCTCTTGGTTGAATGATTTATTTTGGACTTAAAGCCCTTGTGAGCGGGGAAGATGGCCATGTATGTCTAATCCCAGCTTGTATGTTACCAAATGAATATGAATTGGCCATTTCTAAGTTTTAATAGCCCAATATTGATGCAAACTGCAGTTTTGCAAAACACAGTAGATGTCTCTTGCATGTCTCTTTATTACTTATAAATTGTAGTGGTTGTGAATGAGCCAGATTTGGCAAATGCACCATTGGCATGCAGTTCAAAATGATCATAGAAAAGACTGGAAGTCTCTAAAAAGAGCAAAAGTTGTTCCTTTAAGTCCATTAACCATCTAACCATATATGTATGAGCATCCATCAAACTAAAGCAAGGAGCAAGGTCTGCTCAATTTTCTTTTAGCATCCTGGCTCAGTCTGTCTAGAAAATCCAGCACTAACATCCAAAATTGATGCCTGAGGAGTCAAAAGTGGGTCATGGTGCCAGCGTGCTTCATCTTTAAAGGTATTGCTGTTGTCAATATCATCCCCCTGCAGCTCGATTGTGCTTTTGAGCATTATAATATGTTTTTACATACATGTTCAGTGTGTGGTTCAGTCTCATTGTTCTATCAACCCCTTCTCCTGGAAAAAAGCTGTGATAAACCCACTTTACTGCTCAATACCAAATGGCAGTTAGACATAGTGAAGCATTTAGCCATTAAAGAGCCAGATATTTTCCCTGGGAGCTGAGATCAAAACTGACCTAAAAGGCAAGGAAATAACAGAGGTATTTCTTATATTTTTTATTTATTTTTTAAATGTTTTTTTTTATATGTATTTGATGTAATTTGACCCAGTGTTCTGCTCAGATTAGTGGTGCTTTTAGAGCAGCATCCTTTGGGCCAATACATTGGACTGCTTGTTTGAGTATAACTGGATAGACAGTGTTGAGTTTTTCAAATGTCAATACTATGTTTTGGCCATTTGTGTGCCCCAAAACAGATACCATCGTCTCCAGTGAACTCAAACTGCGAGACACTGTTGCATAAACAGTCTGGGAAAGAATAGGAATAAAATTATATGGTACAGTACACACACACACACGCACACACACATATTCACTCTATGTACATGTTGTAAGGATGATAACAGTTCAAATCCAGTATTTATTTAAATCTTAATACTTTTGAAAATCATTTTGGTAATGAATGCATTATTTGCCACAACTTTCCATTTGAAAGTAATTAATATTATACTTTGAGGGATGAGGGTGACGGATGCGTTATCTGCTCGACTTTTTTGGTAGTTCTTGGAAGAATAAACAGCTTTTGCAAGATCCAGTTAAACCCTTTCTGGCATTACAGTAGCAGTTGTGCCACTCCATATAAATTAGTCCTCAGTTTTGTCAGATGGTTGGTCGGAGGAGCTGCTACTGCGCTCTGTAGCTACTGGGTCTCCACGTCTGATTTGACAGCTACTAGGAGTTAGTAAGGTACTGCTAATCTAAAATGTTTCTTCTTGTTGATATAGTTTCTTATTGCTGAAGTCTGGCATTGTTGTTGACTGTGATTGTCTGTTGGGTTTGTTGATATGTTTGCTGTAAAGGGATTGACATCAGTCTGCAAGTTGACTTCTGTAAACACACAAGTACAATTTCTGCTGCAATAAGTGTTTAGATTTAATTTTAGAGGGAGATAAGGTCTATTAAAATACTGTATATTTCTGTTCATTTGTATGTCTTATGAGAACCATGGTGTCTGTGAGAAGCCTGTTAAATAGTACCCTAACCCATTCCCAGGAGAAATAGAAATCATGAAACTCAATGCAGACAATGCAGTGAACTTTTCTCTTAACCCTAAAATCCGTCCACAGAGTATTCACAGAGCTGAGTGATAAACAGTGAGAATAAGACAGATAGATATAGAAGTGGGAGTCAAAATAGGTTAGTCAGTTGAGGTAACATCCGGTGCATGGCCCAGTATTATCTATGGTGTCTGTCTGTGTGTGTTATGTTCATTTGACTAGCCAGCGGATTATTTTCCAGCGCAGTCTGAAAATGGAATATGACGGTAATCAGATTGACTTGGGCTCACAAGCAAACTCATAGCTAGTCTAACCCTTCGGAACAGCATCTGGCTGCTGTGAATGGTTTGTAGGTTAATACAGTATTAGTAGTCATGGTGAGTTGTGGTTGCCTTTGTATGATGGTGTATTCAGCTGGTCCATGATGAATATAGATGAGTCATCAGTGAATCGTGATCAGCACCAATGTGTAGTTTTTATTCCTCGATGACTTTACATACATACCTTAACTTTGTTTGACCAGGGAAAGAAAGGAAATAAAACCATAGTAATATCAATAAAATTGTTTAATTATTAGATTATTATTATTAATTATTATTAGATTTTTTTTTTTTTTTGGATTATCAGGTGCCTTCGACTGATGGTAGCAACCCTCCCAAAAAGAGCAGCAGAGAATTTGGGCCAAAAAAATATTTATCAAAAACCTATTACCTGGTTATTAATATATTTATAATATTATAACAACATTGCTACTAAAGGGAAAGGATAAACACCAGACAAAGGTGACAACCTAGCAAGCATGTATTATTTTAAGTATATTTTCTAATTATAATTGTATATATTTTATGTGTAAAAAATAGACAAAATTGGAAGATCTAGATAGATACTGTACATCTAAAATCTATAGGGTAGGTTTAAAAATTGTCGATCATCTGCCAAGAATACCTTACTGGACTAACAGACGCAGCTATTAAAGGTAAAGCTCCCCTTACTGCTGTAACAGTGTGAGTTAAATTATTAAACCGACTGGTGGAGAAGGGAGTGCTGAGTAAGTATAACACGTAAGCAAAGCAAAGGAAGGAACAGGCTCTGTTCATAATATGACAGACTGTCCGGGATGAAATTTCTGTGTCTGGTACGACCATAAAGATTCCTTTACATTATGTACGTACACTGCACTGTAATGAAAAATCCATATCAACTCTGCAACTAGTGATTGCTATATTTTCATTATCAATTTTTTTTTTTTTTTTTTTAGTCAATTAATCTTTGAGTGTACGAAAATGCTTGTTACAGTCTCCCATAGCTCAGGGTGACGTCTTTAATTAGCTTGTTTTGTTTGACATTCAAAAACAGTCCAAAGATATTTCATTTCCTGCAGCACTGAGAGAGTCAGGTGGTGTAAGGCAGACAAACTGTATCAAGGGTCACTTTGAGTTCAGAGGAAAGACTGCCTTAAGGCGGTATGGCGCTGTTAACAGCACACCAAGACGGTACCTCCTATATCAGAGTCAGGATATGTTTACACTTTATAAACTTGTATAAGTTGTGTTAATACGCAGAAACCTCCCCCTTTTCTCTGCTCTTCATTGAAATATTCAAGGTTTATCATTTCCCTTTTATTATTTTTTTTGTGAAATTATAGAATGACACCATGCAACCAACGTACTAAGTCAAGTGAAGTGAAGTTCCCTTTGGAAAACGTCGCACATTCATCATATCGTTATTGATTACAAGCATTAGTGTCAGCCTGTTGTAATCATTACCAAAGTGTTTGAAACTCTACCGTACATGTAAATCATGTTTGAAATTGCTGCTTTGCCCTTTTACCCACATGATATGCTGACATATACAGTACAGTGTGTACAGTTACTGATCCAGTGGCTTTCATCAATGTTTCTTTGGACAGCCTCCATAAGTGATGCCTAAAAAGAGCAGCAGCACTTTCAAAAAGGCTCCGTAATGCTGCAGAGTCATGAGCCCGTGTGGACTGAACGTGGCGGCGATGACAGCTTCATCTCTAATCTGCATCTCAAAATCTTTTAAGCGATGTTATGTCATCTCTCCTTAGATTATGTCGGACACCAATGACACCAGTGCTTCCTGAGTCATCATGGCTAGGCACTATAGTGTGCACATATGCACCAATCTACATTACTCGGTATATTTTAGACAGTGATGAAGGAACCAAACTTTTGGAAGATTGTATTTACTGTAATAGGAGATTAGAATGCAGAATAGAAGAATAGTTTCTGTTTCATTTAATAACACTGAATTATAAACTGATTTTAGATCACGGCTGGTGTCCTTTGGCATAATAAGCCAGTACTAGTGCAGATCAGGTTTTCACATCTGGTCCAGCTGCAGAACAGACGAGGATTATTTTAGTCATTTGGCCAAAAGATGAGCCACGGATGAGTTCAGTACTGGACTCGGCCCAGAGCCAACCCAGCCAGGTGTCCTTTGGCACAGTAGACCAATTTTGTTTTGTTGAACTATTCAGACTCTTCAGTTAAAATAATAATAAATTCTTCTGTTATTATCCGCTATATCAAATATCAAATCAGTGTGACAAGGCTGGGGGAGTTGTGTTTGAATGCAATGATGGCACATGATGACAGTGTCAAAAGTTGTAACAAAAAAAAAAAAGGAATCATCAATTGTGTGTAACCATGTACTGTATGTTAAGTATGTACGTTCTACACGCGTTACTAGAAAGAGGTATGTAAAACGGTAACATTTCATTTAAATCCGTGATTACGTTTTCACTGAATCTATTTTTGTGTCTCTTTTTCTGTCTGTATTGCACAGTTTAGACTCACCTTTGGAGTTTATAAAGGACACTGCCCCGGCGGGTCATGTCGTAAATACTGCTGAAAGATGCAAACTTCACGTCAGGATACTGTATGTCTCCCCTAAACGAAAGGAAACACAGATACAGACTTCATTTGAAAGGATGACGCTAATGACGGATCAATACTCTACTGTGAACTGAGCTTTCCCTCAAATAAGTCAAGTCTGCTTCACTGAAAATTCCCAGAAGAGAAATGTTTTTCCCAATAGCAACTGAAAATGTTCATTGTCGCACAAAGTGACTTTGGCTGGTTCACTGATCACTACCATCCATTAGAAGCGTTTATCAAAAGCCCTTCTGCTTATATAAGCATGCGTCCTAAGCATGTCCGTCTGCAGTACTCAGCAGGTCACTGGCTTACAGCTGACCTCAAGCTGTGCATGAAGAAAAGGGAAATAGTAGGACAGGAAGGATTGCCACAGACAACCATTTGTTCCCAACAATATTCCTTGGCTATGTCACACAAACCTTTATGTCTTCTCTTTAACTCTTGAGCTACTTCCGCTGCACTGATACGTTGATGTCACACGCAGACTGAATCGAACCACCAGTCTATTGAGGAGTGGATGACCCTCTTTACTTCCTGAGCCACAGCCGCTAACAGTGTATAGTGCTTTTCAGTCCCAGCTAGAGTGGACCACTAATACTGTCCACACGTTTTGCTAAACATCAGCATCTGCAGTCTTTACTATGTCTCAGTCTGTCTTTCTTTGTCTCTCCTCCAACCTCCCCTTCCCAAGCCCTTTTATCTGATAGGAGAATGAGGAAGAGGAGGAACTGGAAAACCTTGGGAGCGCCTTGGAAAGTTTCTGTGAAGTCTCAATGAAAGCATTAGAAGAGCCTCTCTAGTGATTTGACTCAATGGCCAAAAAAGGGCGTACGAAGGGCGAGAAGCCCGAAGCGCTTATCTCCGCCCTACAGGCAGCGAATGAAGATCTCAGGTCCAAGCTGACTGACATTCAGATAGAGCTACACCAAGAAAAATGCAAGGTACGGTGCAACATCAAAATACATACATTTGCCCTAAATATTTTAAATATTACACTGTTGCATACAGTAGAAAGATACATGTTGGTGTAGTGAGCTTTGATTTTGCACATACAGGATATCCTCCAGGGTAAAATAACCTAATTTATCTTTCCTCCTCCTGTGTTGCTCCTCTCAAAGGTAAGCAAACTAGAACGCGACAAGGTGCAGGAGGTAAAGCGCGTGCGAGAGCAGGAGCAGCACCGTCACACTGCCATGTTAACGGAGCAGCGGGCCAAGTGGCACGAGGAAAAGCAAAAGGAGCTCCAGGCTCTCAGGGAAAACCTGACACGGCAACATGAGCAGGAGCTGGCCCGCCACGCCAAAATCAAAGACCAGGAGAACCAGAGGCTTAAAGCTGCCCTGAACGCCATGCGGGATGGCAGCGGAGAGAAGGTGAGGTTAAGATACGGGAGTGAAGCCGTAGTAGTGTTTGATTTTGAAGTTGTGATCTAGATATACAGAAATAAACACATGCAATTCACCCCAAATCCCAAAGCAGCAGCTGTGGAACTGAACCAGGACAGAGCTGCTTGGCAGTCACCTTCAGTTCTGAGAAAAAGCTCCTGATGGGGGGAACTCTAGAAATAAATACTTATTACTCACCTTACCGTTCCCCTGATAATCTAAAAACAAAACATGATGAGTACTCTGTAGAAATCCCACCAAACCACAACAACGCCCTTCCTCTTTCTCCCCCCCGCTGCGACAGGTGCGCACTGCACTGACCCTGGAAGCCAAGGAGGACGCACGTCGCTTCTTTGACCAGGAGAGAGTGAAGCTCCTGCAGGAGATAGCCGAGCTGAAGTCTGCTAAGAAGCAGACCGACGAGGCTCTCAGCAACATGATCCAGGCGGACAAGATGAAGGCTGGTGACCTGCGGGTGGAGCACCAGCAACACCAGGAGCAGATCTCTAAAATTAAGTGGGACAGTGAGAGGGACATCCGCAGACTGGTACGCACAGTCACCACTATATAATGTTAATAAGGCTCACTGCTCATGTCACATTGGATGTCCATACAGTGTGGTCTTTTTTCCCGTTACATCAGCTGTATTTCTGTTGCAAGTGAACTGTGTGAAAGAGCTTGTTGTAGAGCTACAGGGAAGCTCTTTTTTGGCTTATATCATTTAAAAATGCAGTTTAATAGGATGCTGTAAGTTCCGATATATTTTATTGTTGTTTGCAAATATTCAAGCAAAAGTAGAAATCTGCTGCAGAGAGCTAAACCAGGTGTGTAAAACTGTAAGTATGCAACAACAGTAAAACAAATCCCAAATGTTTTTACTTTCCTAGAAGAAAATGAGAAAGGCAGAGCATGATAACTGTCCCTGTCCTTTTACAAGGTGAATGATACAAGTTAGCAGCAGAACAGCGATATCAGGCCGCTCAACCGAAACAAGTTATGTCCCATCAGCAATGTCTTTAGTAAACTCTTGTTTCTATATCCTTCATTATAGGTGGATGAAATCAAAGCTAAAGACCGCGCCATCTTTTCTCTGGAGAAGGAACTGGAGTCAACGACGGGTTTCTTACAGAAGCTGCAGCTTCAGAAGGACGCCCTGGATGAACAGCTGTTCCTTGTCAAGGAGGCTGAGTGCGGCCTAGGAAGCCCGAAAAGAGAGATTCCAGGCAGAGCTGGAGATGGAGCAGAGCACTGTGGGAGCCCAGTAAGTAGGGAGGAAAAGCAAGAGACATTTCATGCTCTGCTTATTCATATCAAACCTTAACATCAAACTGTTAATTTGAAAGAAACTATGAGCCACCCTGCCTCCTGTACCCCATTGATTCCTCTGTGCTTTAGCACTTGAATACCACTTATAGCTAAAGTACCAATTTGCCAGGACTGGTTTGGGGAGGTTTCTTTTTACAGACGAGGATTCCACGACACTTTCCTCAGCTCCAAACCTGTGAAAAAATATTACAAACAAAAGATCTGTGCACAGGAACAGATCTGTGAGAGCAGAATTAGATTTGTGCACGAGGGAGGACAGAGTGTCACAGATGAGCACATAAGAAGAATCATTTAAACCAGCAAAAGAGATTCTTGCGCCTGTAATGATCATAACTACTTGCTCACTTTTTTCTGAATCTCCTGAAGACAAACTCAAACATGGGACAGTCAACAGATTTAATTTGTTGGCAAACTATGTAGTTACTAAGTCATTTTCAGCGTAAAATGTTAGCTACTAGTTCCATATCATATCATATATCATAGTGGGTGTGTTATCGTTGTGTTAATTCATATATTTTTTTCTTCATATTTCTCGAACAGATGTGGTTTTCTTAATTCTTCTTTTTCCATTTTTTATAAATAGATAGAGGGAATTTTTAGAATCATTTTTCAAAAAATACTTGAATGAATTGCATTTTCAGTTATGAGCAAAACGCTCAAATCTTTTGTCCTCGATATATACATCAATACAAACTCAGCAGGAGCATGTGAGAGGTGAGGCAGAGTTTAATGATGATTTATTACTGTCCCATGGTCAGCTTAAACGAACAATAATAAATTGCAATTGCCACAGTTAATGTGTGTCATGAGATTTAGCTTTAATATCTGTGAGACTGAAGCACATTAAGTTTAAATGTGTCATTCTGTTGCCTTCTTATTGAATGGAGGAGGTCAGCCTCCTGCAACATGCCACTAATACTGATCTCATAACTTGATGTGTAGTGAATGACTAGGTGAAATTATTCATTTTTGTTTGTTGTTTGTTTGTTTCAGGACCTGAGGAGAAACCAGAGGCGCATGTCTGAACTGAACTCAACTATACGCAAATTAGAAGACCGCAACTCACTGCTGGTTGATGAGAGGAATGAACTGGTATGACCAAATGATTATGTCAAAATGTGTTGTCATAATTCTCTTCCTTCTGTCAATCTTCATCTTTGTGCCTTTCCTTCAGATCTCGCAGCTTCTAGCTCCTTCCCCATGTCAGTGGCAATTAAATATAGTCTTGTGTGCCTTTCTGCCCACCAGCTGAAGCGAGTTCGAGAGTCGGAGAAGCAGTGCAAGCCCCTGCTCGACAAGAACAAGCTGATGAGCAAGAGGAACGATGATTTGACTCAGACCATCCAGAAACTGGAGGAGAAACTCAAGAGCCTGGTCAAGGAGAACCATGAGATGGTCAGCACAAAGTCAAATTTCAGCATCGTATATGTATTTTGTACTTTGGACGGGCTGATTGTCAGGTGGATGATGTTAAGAGGACTGTTCTCTCTCTGTAATGTGTTTCTGCAGAAAGAGAAGATCAGCTCCCATCCTCCACTAAAGAAGCTGAAGTCTCTGAATGACTTGGACCAAGCCCATGATGACCAGGAAATAGCCTTTCTCAAGCTTCAAGTCCTGGAGCAACAAAGCATGATTGATGAACTTACAAGAGTGAGTGTGTTTTTTTTTTCTGTATACTGTATACTTTTTCTGTATACTGAGTGTGAAATTTACATTCCTTCCTTTCATTTGTTTCAGTAATATGTTAGTAATGCAGAATCATATGATCTGTTAAAGTTGTTATCCCACGCTTAACCTCATCAGCTTGAGTACTGTTGGAAAAACATGACTAAACTCCATCCACATTTAATGATTCCTAACATCCTCAGTATACAGTACTGTCGGTGTAGGAGTCTGTTGTGTTTTCATAGATTGCTTTCTATTTTATTTTATTTAATTAGAAAGGAAAATCATATCTTTATCTCATGTTGGTGTGTTTCTTCGTTCTTTCCATTTTCAGGATCGAGAAAAACTACTAAGGAAGAAAAGGCATAAAAGAAGTTCAAGGCCAATAAAGGTAGAAATATTTTCTAGCTATTTATCTAAGTGTACCTGGTTTGGTTACTATTTTGTGACGTAATGTATCATAAGTCTTTCATCACTTTTGAAATATTTTCATTCTTAATTATTATTAAGTATTCTCAATTTGAAGGTGTATGGAAGCAGAAACTCATGTAATACACAGCTCAGAAACCGTGTAACACATTGCTCAGGACATTTATCATTAGAGACTTTGAGGTTTGTAAATCCTTCAACTTTCCTCTCTGCAGCGGCACATCGTGGTAGACACTTTCTTCGGGTACGATGAAGAGTCTATGGACTCAGAGACGTCCTCGGTGGCTTCATTCCGGATGGACAGAACTCCTGCTACTCCTGATGAAGACCTGGAAGAGGTGAGAAGCTGCCTCGTGCAGAATTTGCAAAGTCGCCAAGAAAATTTTGTTTAGACGTCCAGCATCTCTATCAAATGCATTCAGTACGCATCTGATTAAATATAAAGTGTAAACCCAATTCAGCCGTAGACTTTGACCTCTAACCTGTGTATGTTTGTGCCGAACAAGGGTCTATCCACTGAGGAGTCGGAGCTCCGCTTCCGACAGCTGACCAGGGAGTATCAGGCCTTACAGCGAGCCTATGCCTTGCTGCAGGAACAGAAAGGAGGCATTCTGGACGCTGAGATGGAGGCAAAGGTAGATGCACAGTTTTTTAATTGAATCCATTTGTGCACCCAAATATTCTGACCTTGTGTTTTGTATTAAAGCTAAAGCAGTTCCTTTATAACACCGTATTTAACACTACTTTTACTTAATGAAGTTGCTAAAGCCTTTTAAACTGTACAGTTACCATCACAAACACATTTAAAATAGCCTTGAGGTAATCTGATCATCATCCAGTGAAAGAAAATGTATAAAAAGTCTTTTCAACAATCATTTATTGTGTTGGTATGTTGACGCGGGGTAATGTTACGTTCATGGATGCATCATAAGGCTTCCATAAGGCTGTGGGAAATGTGTTACACAGAATCTGATTATTTCTTGACTGAGACATTTATCCTAACACATGATTCTGAAAGCAACTTTCTGTTAGAATGCCGCTCTTTTCAGAACCGTGTTGGTTCCTATCATGTAGTCTGTAACATTTTTACAGAGTGATATTTCGCGTTTACTGCTCAGTATAACACAGAGGACGTCAGAGTTGATTTATATATATAAAAACCTTACGAGGCGTCAGTACAGTAGGTTGTTCTGTAGTGCATATTGTCCTGCGCCGGTAACAGCTGTGGCTGGGAGCATTATGTTCTAGGGCTGTCCGTCGGTCTGTCTGTCCCATTCTCGTGAATCCAGGATGTCAGAAACACCTGGGATTTCTTTATATTTGGTCAAAAATGTCCACTATGACTGAATGGTGAACTGAACAGGTCACTGTGACCTCGCAAAGCACTTCACTGTGACATCATAATGTTTCACAGAAACATTTTTCTTGACGTTATTCAACCTCATAACTCAGGAACAAAAGCAGAGTTTGTGACCATATTTCACATTTGGTCTGATGCTGAATCGGTGACACTAATCTTTTGGAATTTGTAGCTTCTTTTCTGCAACATCCATCTTTGAAACATTGTAGTCTACCACATACTCATCTGTTTGCTGATATGGAGCTTCAAGTTCTGAGTCTCTCTAGTCCTGCCTATATTAAAGGAGTCTGGACAGACATGGTTGGAGGTATAACTCCAATTGGTGACTCCATAATTACTTGAAAAGCATGTAAACAAAGCTACATTCAAGTCAAGCCAATTGTGGTTTCTCAGTTTTCCTGAATAGAGGTGCTCAGGTGCAAACTCTGTTCTTTGACAAGCTACGCTAAGCATGTGAAGAAGAGATATGCAGTCCAGTAATAGAGATGTTTGCAGCCCACACAAAACTTAGCAAAATACCATGAGAGACATCACAGAAAGCATTTCAACGTGCCTCAGATGTGCTTGAACTTTAATCAATACATCTGTCTACAATGGTCAGATAATGGCAGGTGCTTTGCAAATCATCCCTTTAGGCTTCAAGTGTTTTTTCTTACCACCTCTGTGCATAACAGCACTGTGTATTGAGCTGTGAGTGCTGCCACAACTAGAGTACTCTGAACAGACAACAGAAGGAATGAAGCTGATACTACTTTAACAACATCACCAGTGTGCAAGGTGAAGGCTCAGTGGCAGCAGCTTGTCTTAACTGTTGTCAGCCTGAGAAGACGCACATTCAGCATGTTTTTTTTTTATTTAATAATGACGCATTTTCTACATTGTATCCGTGTATGTTTGGTTTTAATGATTTCAGATTTTAAAAAATCCTCTACCCCCTGCAATACCAGTGCATACCTCCAGGGCTGTAGTCCCCCACTTAAGAAACTGTGCTCTAGTGGCCAATGAATGTTTATTTTGTTCATGTTTCAGGCTCAAGAGCAGCTCCAAGGAGACGTTCTCAGGTATAAAGCCAAAATAGAGGACTTGGAAAAAGAACTGACCCTGAAGGGACAGGTAGGACACCTGAAAGAACACATGAAAGAATATAGGCATAGGATGTTAGACAAAACAATAGGAGCACGTGACAATATGCAGTGTATTCATCATAGTATAAAGATAAGCAGCACATCCTCAAAAATGACAGTTGTGTTATAGAGTGCTCTCATCAACCTAATAAGTTGTTTGAAATGTCTCTGTCCTCAGGACTCCAAGTGGGTAGAGGAGAAGCAGCTCTTCTTACGAAGGAATCAGGAGCTATTAGAGAAGGTTGGGCTCAACTTTTTTCTTTGTTTTCTGATAATCAAACAGCTGCAGTAAGCGGCATCATGTCAAAAGTGTAATTAAGTCGTGTAAATAGTCTGTTTGTGTTGGTAATATTTAAAAAAAAATCTTTAAAATTGCCTTAAAAACTATGTATTTTATCAGTTTGATGGTAATTTGCATTATTTAAAGCTCTACAACCTTGAGGCAGTTTCCTGCAGTTATGACTTACACTTTATCCACATCATATAGAATGGCGTGCTGTGGCTACAGTCTAAATGTGTAGACATCCGCCTCTTCCTGTCTCCACATTAATGCTTGTCTGTGGTGTCCAGGTGGAAAAGTTGGACTCTGAGTGCAGTCGGCTGCAGCATGAGCTACAAGACTCCAAAGACCAGAATGAACTATTAGAGTTCAGGGTGTTCGAGCTAGAGGTGAGTCACAGCATTCTGTTTTAATGAGAGAGAAATCTCATATTAACACGTTTATTATGCAGTTGTTTATCAGTATATAAAGTACACTGAGGTCTAAAACGCTATAAGCTACAACACTTTTTTGAAGTTTTCCAATTCAGCTCCTGTTTCAAATAAAAGACAGAAGAATTATATTTCGAAGAGCTGTGGCTGACCCCTGCATAACCCTCTGTGCACTAACAAACAGAGGTCTTAGTGTACTGGCTGTGCTGCAGTGCAGGTACTGACAGCTTGTGAGGGCCACCTAGTGAACAGAGAGGGGAACGGATCACTCGGGTGTAGATGGAGTCCAGTAAATATGGGTAGTAAGCATTTTCATGGCTGGACAAAGCAAAGGGCACCATCTACTGCAACTTGAACATCAGCACTGAAAAAATAAAAGTCAGTTTGATGGAGGTAAGGATTGATAAGGACGTGTTTTTGCAAACAGAGAGCAAATGCACAGCAGAGAATTGATGCAAAGTGATCCTCAAGATTACCTGCCACTTCAATGAAATTCAGTGGCCTCTAGTTCAACGGCAGTAGGATTATCGGAAGCACAAATGGCCGATGACACAGAACAACAGGGTCAGCACATCGGGCGCTAAGTTATTTTTGTAACCTATAAGAATGTCTCGCAACCTTATTTGGCTCTGAATGTCATCATTGATTTTAAGCCCGTCTGAAGAGAGACAGTCTGAAGCGAGTCAATAAGGTCTGATAAAGGGTCAGCAGTATATCCTTTGTACAGTATGACGAAATGTGTACTCTTCATAGGAGCGCGAGAGGAGGTCCCCTCCATTCAACCACCTGAGAATGCATCCCTTCTCTGAGGGAGTCAGTGCACTGCAGATCTACTGTATGAAGGAGGGTGTGAAGGTATGTGGGAGGAGAACTGTTCTGCTTTATCATAGTGATGATAATTGTTTAATATTAATATACTGTGAACATTTTAAGGTGGAAAAAACGTTTTGAATTACAGTAAAAAATGAAACGACACTTTAAAGTAAATGACACTTTATTTGTATCATCCTGATATGTTTATTCTTTACAGGATGTGTGCATTCCAGATCTCATCAAACTTCTAGACATCCTGGGAGACAACGGGGTAATTATTTTTTTAATTTAACATCAAAATCATGATGATCAAAACATGCACAATATTAATTCAAGCTATTTTTTTCCCTTTTTGGATAGAACTTAAGAAATGAGGAGCAAGTGGCCATCATTCAGGCTAGCACTGTTTTGTCGCTAGCGGAAAAGGTAGGTTTGGAAACTATGTCATGGTTTCAAACATGATAACAGGAAAAACAATCCAACAGCAGTTGGATATATATCCAATAGTCTGTGCTGTGCTGACTCATGTTTTGCTGTTTGTTGCCCTCTAGTGGATTCAACAGATTGAGGGGACGGAGGCAGCGCTGCACCAGAAAATGATGGACCTGGAGATAGAGATGGTGAGTCACAACAATCCTGTATGGGAAAATACTTAATAATAATAATGTTTGTGTTTACCTCAGTCACCTCCTGCTTCAGTTTGCATGCTCTCTTATTTTTAATGATTCACAACAGCTCTAGTTCAGTGTAATATGCTGGAAGCTGCTCTTAGTAATGTTTTTATTAAGTGGGCCTGTTATGTTTCTTTCATCTCTTTACAGCAATAATCTAGTCAAAGGACATAACAGGTTTTTAGTAATTTAAGGCAGTTTGCATCATAAAGTTGCATAGAAAAGACTAAACAAATAAGATTGTTGCTTTATTTTCCTCTAACCACTGTCTCTGACCTGCTTATTATGTACAGGAGATGTTCTGTAAACAGAAGGGATATCTAGAAGAGGAGCTGGACTACAGAAAACAGGCCCTGGACCAGGCCTACATGGTAAGTGTAGGCAGACTGTTGGGACTCCCATCTGAGGACAACTATTCCGGTCCCCATAAGTTTATTTATTTTTTCAGGTTAAGACTTGGTTTTAAGGTTGTGGTTAGAATGATGACAAGGTTACATTAAGGGTTGGGGTTATGCATGTAGCAGTTATGGTTAAGCTTGCAGGGACATCAACAGTAATAACAGCTCTTTTTTCTCCTCCCAACAGCAAATTCAGGAGTTGGAAGCAACATTGTACAACGCCCTGCAGCAGGACAAGGTGCTTCATATCACAATATATTACAAGCTTATTTTTATGAAGACTATTGAACATTTCAGAACAAAATACGCTGTAATGTGTCACATTCTTGTGAAACGTCAGTACATTCACGTACTAGAGGAGTGAGGTTTATCAAATTAAGACATCAATTTACAAAATGTCAAGAAATGCGCCGCAAAATATTATTCATTTGCTTTTGACATGCATCCTTGTGATCAAGCAAATTCCAGAGGGAACATTTGTGTTATCTACACAAGGTCAACATGACCGATTTATGCAGTTCATTGCAAATGAAGGTTGGAAAATCTGCAATTATGAACAGATTAAGAATGTAGAGGCTTCATGGAAACTTGCTTCTGAAGAAGTGTTCAGACAAGACAGACAATTTTTTCACGTTATAACATGAGAAGTTTAGTGAAAACTGATAATAAAAAAAATAGTTTTGTCTGGTGTGATGTCTGTAATGTAAGAAGAGTAAGGGCAGAGAAAAGTGTTTCTTTAAAATCCATCATGCTAAGTAAACTTTATTTATAAAGCAAGCTTTACAGAAATAACAACATAAATAAATAAGTTAAAACTGGAACTAATGATATAATAACATAAAAACTTACTGGACAAAGGGTTTACGAAACAGTGTATCCACTGTGTCTGATGTCTGTCTTCTTCCTTCAGGTGATAAAATATGGCGAACCTCTGGATGAGCTTCAGAAGGACGAGCTGCGGACGGCGGTGGAGAAGCTGAGGAGGCAGATGCTGAGGAAGAGTCGAGAGTACGACTGCCAGATCCTCCAGGAGAGGATGGAACTGCTGCACCAGGCGCACCAGGTCCGTCTATGTCTGTACCGGTGATAGATGTTTGAATGTGTGCGATAATATATTTGTATGAGTGAAACCGCCCCCTCATTTTCAAAGGTTCAAAGCATGTGTCTCAATCTGCATCTCTGAGGAGAAAGACATTCCCTGACTGCTTTCTCTTTGAATATTTGCAGAGAATTCGTGACCTTGAAGACAAGACAGAAATCCAGAGGAGGCAGATTAAAGACCTGGAGGAAAAGGTAGGCCATGTTCCATGTATTTAAGTACGTTAGCATTAGCTGCCCAGTTTGTTAGTTTAATCTTTGCCTAGTGGCAGTTTCAGCCTTAATTTGGGTGCGTAGAAAAATGGTCGACACTATTTTTTGTCGCATTACATATAGGAAGCCACTCTTATAAAAACTCCAAATAAAAATGCCACATTCAACACTCACATAGGTTCTATTCAGAAGTATGTTTTCATGGATACTGCTCTAGTTTACCTATACAGTGAACCTCTGTTTCTGTCTCTGCTGTTACTAACATATCTCGAGTGTTTGTCTAATTCTCTCACTTTCTTTGTCCCTTCCTCGTCTCTTTCTTTTTTCCAGTTTTTGTTTCTGTTCTTGTTCTTTTCTCTTGCCTTCATCCTTTGGCCTTGAAGTCTTTGGCGTGTCCTGTAGCAGAGGTGAGTCCTCAGGGCTTTGAATAGAAAGTTCAAATCACCGCCATCTCTCTCTCTTCTGGACCTCGGTCAAATAGTTTTCTATTAAAGCCGAACCAGCACAGCAAGTGTTTTGGTTTTGTGCAACCGCCAAAGTCAAAACTGGCAACAGTCTGGCTGCAGGGTCTAAATTGGCCTTGACAAGCTTTCAGTCAAAATGCATTTGTGTAACATTATAAAGACTTCCTGCTATGGACTTATGACCTTTAGAATAAAAGCAGGGGGGGTTATAATTATTTTGAAAAACAGTAATAGTGTAATTAATCTAATTTGGTATTGATTCATCATAGCCATCAATGAAAGCAAAGTTATATAGAAATAGTGTTTTAACTGACCCAATTAAGCTTCTCTTGGCCTATACTTAATCCTGACACTATCAATTCCAAACAGGAACTACAAACTATACAATGGTGACATTTCAAGACGATATGTTCTTTTCCTTCCCACAATGTGACCACAGGGTGGCTAAATGCTTCCCAGAAGCAAAACCTATTTGACCATGGTCTGCTCACTCTTCCTCCTACACATTTACTTCCTTCGCCTTGCCTTCACTTTGTGAAACTGTCATTCCATCGTTGCATCTTTCCACATGCATTTCTGTTAACTTTCACGTGTTTTTTTCATATTACACGAGCATATCATGGTTAGACATCTCAAAACTAAACAGTTCCGTCAACGTCACCGTCTTTCTCTTACTTGTGTATTTATATGTTGTCGCCTCTGTTGATAAGTGTGTTTTTTTTTAAATATGATGCCCCCAGTCTCCAGAGTCTGTTTCAGTCAGTTAGCAAACAGTTGCATATTTACAGTTCCAGCAGCTATGGGGCAACATTAGCATGCATTTGGAGTCATGTTTCTGGTGACCTGAGCAATGCGTATCCAACTCCTGAGAAAAATATATTGTTCTTTAGCAGGACAGGTGGATTGAACAGGTGCCTGCTTCAAATGTTTAGCAGCATTGTATGTGAAACAATGCTCATATCAGCACTGAGAGTGGTTGCAGGCTGTAAGGCTGAAACAATGAGCTGAAAGACGCTAAAGCGCTAAATAGCGATGAGGGGAAGTACAGATGAAGTCATGTCAACGCTTGGGAGTAATTTTTAACTTGAAAGTATGTAAGCCGTAAGGATTACTTGCTTAGCTCTTACTTCTGACAGTAAAACATGATTTGCTAAAACACAGCTAGACACTGAAACAATTATTGAGTAGCATGGTGATAGTATGTTAAATTTCCTATGACACTGTGATTACTCTTCTAATTCTCTTCTAATTCTTTGTGACTTCTCTCTGTCTCTCAGGTGGTGTGTCAGCTTGGAGATCTTGTTTGTGACTGCAGTGTTATTTATTTTCTGGACAAGTGTGGAACGATGTTCGTAGCAGTGGCTGCTGTCAGTATACATGGATGTGTCGTGTGTTGGCCATGGACGTTCACACTTCAGATTTAATTCTTTGGTTTTTTTTTAAACCGGGTGGGGTGGGTATTCAGGATGCTGCCCAGGATAATATTTTTTCAGTGTGTTGGACGTTAAACATCCCTCTAAACAGCTGGGAAGACTGTGACAGGCTGCAAGAACGACACAAATCTGAGAGACACTTAAAGTAGATGCAGACACACACACATGCATACATACAGTTTATGGACACGCATGCATGCAAATGCAAACACACACACACACACACACACACACACACACACATGCTTTGACAAATCCAAACCAAAGCCTGGGAAATGTTCTCTCTGCCATGCAGGGTAATAATATGTCATTCACCACCATTTTAGCCACAGTGGGAATATAAACAGACAGAAAAACTCATAGACAACGAGTCAAATAAACCGCCAGACCACAACCTCTCTTCTTTTCCTCTTCTTTCCTTTTCAAACCTGAAAGGACATTCTTCACGAATGCAACCTCTTGGTGAATAGGAGCGAGCCAACTCAGGGCCCATGAGTGCAGAGGCCGTTTCAGGTCAGATTATACTACGGAACACTTGGGACATGGTGTGTCACCGGCTGGCTTGCCCTTGCTGTTCCCAGAATGGTGCTTACACAAGACTGCCTGGACTCTCCAGAGACAGTTACACCTGGAAAAGAACAGATCTACACAGCAGAGACTGGTGTGTACAGACACTAAAAGAGGGACACAGGACACTCAGGTTGACACGTCTTCACTGGACACACATTACAAACTTGAGTGATTAAAAAAAAGAGGAAGAAAAGATAACGGGGGGGGGGGGGGGGGGAATGACACTCTCTGCTCCGGCTCCACTCGACCTGGATCTCCACAGAAAAACCTATGGATTGTCAAACTGCTTCTTAAATTGTGTTAAAAACCAGCAGACTGTAAGAGCTTTACTCTCTGGTTATCTCTTTTTTTCCCCTCCTTTCTTTTTTACAGCTCCTACCACTCAGATACTGTGTCCCAAGATTTCCACTGAGAAAAAACTATCCTGTACTGTAATATATACATTTGTTGATATGTACATGTGTCTGAATTATTTCATGTAGTCTCCCCTTTTATTTCTGTGAATAGTTGCACTTTTCTTTAACTCTCTGAAGCGGCTTGAACAGTTGATGTACTTGGCAGTTTATAAATGACTCAAAAGGGTATAAATTGCTTTGTATTATTGTGGTGACGGCTGCAAAGATGAACTTTATTTCCTTGAAAATTATAACTGAAAAATCATTGGAATATGAATGTGGAATAATGGAATATTTGCCTCCCCTGTCCTTTTTTTCCTGCCCTCTATCACATCCACACACAGTATACTGTATTTATTATTCTACTGTCTCAAATGTGTCGCTCCGGTTGGCCAGCAGGGGGTGCCGGTTTCACCTGAGCGACTTTCAACTCGCCCTTTAAAGTGACCTGATCTTTTAACAGACTTGTAAATATTTTCAGACCACCTTGCAAAATATCCTCAACTCTGGTTGGATGATTGGTTGGCTTAAATTCAAATCTAACAGTTGTGTCAAGAAACTGACAAAAGGTCAATTCATCAGTTGAATTTCATATTTAAAAAAAAAAAAAAAACATAACTTCCCCATTTCTCTGTCCCAAGAATACTGCAGGTTCTCTCTCTACCTTTCTTTTTTTTACTAATCAAAACGTCTTTGATACTAACAACCTTCTTTTACTAAACGCGACTCGCCACTTCCTCAAAATGAAACAGGAGAAAGTGAATGCAACACTACACCTGCCCCACTTCTTTCCTGTCAGCCTAACTCTGCCCAGTCCCTGCAATATTTACTAGATGACCGCGCTTGTTCCCTAGCTAGTGTATCTTGCCATCCTACCACCCCTCTGGCTCCATTCACAGGTCTAGAGTATCTAGGCATCTCATTACATAGCAGACAGTAGCTATGACCAACTCCATTCACTTTACCGAGGGGAATGACTGAGACTATTTTTGTGCAAACTCAGCTAACTAGCAGTTGCCTTAAATGCACTTTCCCCCCCTTTTTTTCCACAGTTATTTTTTCAGGCGGTTGATATTACCATGTAATGTAATGTATATTTTTTTGTTTTTATTTCACAGAGGATTTTTTTTAATCTTTACCCCGTCTGTCTTCCAGCGAGAATTTAACCCCTCCTCCTACTTCTACATCTAGATTATTAAATAAACTGAAAAAAATGAGCGATGCTGTAAAAAATAAAAAAAAAATCATGGCCTTTGACCATAAAGGATAAACTGTCGTCTTTTCACATCTTTATTACAGTCATGCATGGTAAAGCTTTAGTGATGGTGAGTGGATGGTGAGCGTTTTTATCCCAACTTACATTTTTCATTTTTGCTTTTCTTCTAAACTTTAAGTATCCTTCTCCACACCTCCCAGCTGCAAAGTAAATTCAGTTCTGTCAGTACATTTCATTCAAATGTTCTGCATCCAAAGTTAAAGATGGTTTTGAGTCTTTTGTCTAATCTCTTTATTTAAAAGTTTTTCTTGAAAATTCTTTTACATTTTGAAGAACAAGTGAAAAAACACTTTTCTTCTCTTTAAAATGATTTTACCTGCATCCTATGTTATCAATCTTTGAAAAAACTGCATATTCAATTTTTAGTGAGTGAATGAATGATAATTTTATCCGCAGATGGAGTTGCCCAGTTGTCACGGTAGATGTTCACATTCTTTACATCCATGTCTCTCATCTATGATCTAAAGAATTAACACTGAAAGTTCATTCTTCATCTTGGAAACAGCTGTTCTCAAACTTTCTATCGATTTCAAGTGGTCTGAAAAATCTGTTTTGTCATCCGGGCTCAAGAATGAACCTTCAATCTCATCATTTCATCTTTTTTTCCCCTCATTTTTTTCTGTGGTGTCTTTGTTACTTGGATTTCATTTTATAACACAGACCACGTTATTTGTGTTGCACTTTATTTCATACGCCTGTCAGTACCTGTTAACATCTGTCATCAGCTTTCCCGGCTAATGGAGCTCTGCTCTGTTCAGGTCAGGAAGGGGGAAATAGGCTTTGAGCTGTGGCTAATATCGGTTACTCTTCCATCTGCTGCACATGTTCCACTCAATGAACAGATACAGCAGCTACAGTATTATTCTTCAATGCAAAAAGTTTTTTTTATTGCTTCATTCATAGTGCTCACAGTTATAAAAAGGGTTTAAAGACTTGTGGTATATTATGAGAACCATGAAACCTTACTGCCCCAAAGCATGAAGGCTTCAGCTGCCTCACGAGCTTGTTAAACAGCGAGCTTTTCCATTTTTATTTTATTTTTTTTCAAAGCAGAGTCAGTCCAGGATAACAGTCTGTCTTTTCACTTTAACGTGGTCATGACTGTCCTTGCCAAACCAGAAGAGAAAAGGGGTCAGGCCAGGTTTTGAGTTGTAGACTATCCCTGCCAAAGGATGTCTGTTATGAAAGCACTACTATCTGCCCTCCCCTCACCACCCACACAGAGGTCACTCTCAGAGATTATAACGCTGCACTGATTGAATAACTGCCACCTGAAACTGATTTGAAAGGAAAAATAAAGTTTTAAAAGAAAAAAAAAACACATTCCATGAAAACTGCACGCCTTTTTCGGCAGTTTGCGTTGAATTATCTAAATGGTAACAGCTTCCCTCTGCTAGAAATCTCCCGGGGATGCTTTTCTAGCACAGGCTCATGAACTCATGTCACACCACTCAAAACAGGGTGGACAGTTTAAAACTCAATTTTCAACAATGAGTCACTCTGGATGACATGAAAACCCCTGTGCCATTATAATGTTAGATAGCTTGCCTTGCTGTAAAGGATACACGAGTGACATGTCTGACAGTACATCCTCGGAGGCTCTTTAACCTTGTTTCAGCAGCAGCTGGTCACCAGCCAAACCATCCCAGGCGGATGCAGCTGCCCAGTCTGCTCTGTTCAGCTGCTTAGCAACACTGACTTCATTGCTCATTGCTCCTATTAAGCATGCGAGACCGGCAAGTCACTTGTTAGCTTTTTCATCTTTTTAACTACAGCGAGAGTGAAGATTAATTCCTCAACTGGTCAGCAAAGGATTTAAGGAATTTTTCTGAATTGTCAAAGTGTTAAAGTCCATCAAAGGAGCGAAAATAAGTGACTTATGACCATCTAAATCTGTAGGGAATTGCATTAGCATTATGAGGTACAGCACAAAGCAGCTGAGTTGCATTTTCTCCTGTAGCTTCCCTCCTTTTTTTATCTGGCTCATCCAAGCATTCAAAAGAAGGAAATGAATGTCAGCCTTTGTCTTTCCCGATCATGCTGTGCACGCTGCTAAATGTTCACTGATGCTGGATGTTCTACTGTACTACTGCGCCATGCCGCTGTGATAAAGGATGAGAAAAGCTTGTAGTCTTGTAGCTTGTTTCCAAAAATATACAATAATAAATTAGTGTCACACAGAGGCCAGGGGAAAAGACCAGGCTGAAATGAAAAGGAGCCTATCAGAGCCACCAAGTATAGGTGAGAGCACGTAGTTGTATCCTATAATTTATCTGACAGAGTGGCTGAGTTGGTACATAGACTTAAGTACAGGTGTGCTGTGAGACTAAACAAACATCTTACTGTGCACATGTTATACAGTCTAAAGAATTACAATTTTGTTGCAGAAAAACACACAAATTCTCTTCAATGCAATAATTATTTTGCAGTTTTAATTCAACACTCGTTTTACTTACTAAATAACCTGCTTGGAACTTGTCAGATCTCATGCATTGCCATTTGAATGAACTCTTATTGACTTGCCCGTGGAACTGTGGCCCACTTACCCACTTCTTCAAAGGTCTCACTCGCCGTAAGGCTTTTTGTGCCAAATCCATGAAGAGCACTCGGCATGAATTTGCCAAACTCTGTCCTATCTGTTCTATTCCATCATGCCTGGGTGAACATGCACTTAAGCCAGTGGCAACATGCGTGCTATTGTCTTATGGGGGACATTCAGTTTTACTAGCTGGCCTACCTTACATCCATTTTTAATATGAAGATGGGGGGGTAGTTTCCTGCTTTATTCCTTATTGCTTTAAAAGCCTCATTAAGTCAGGGCAATATCCTGTTAGTGAGCTTCTTGACCAACTGCCAAACACTATTTGTCACAGTATGTCATTTAAAAGGTGCAATGCCAAGTACTGGTCATTATTTGGTGGAAAATACCAGACAACCTACTCATCTACTGGCGATTTTTTTTCGTTATGATCAGATGGGTTAACATTTGACAGTGAACCGCTGAAAAATTTACCTAAACGAAACAAACAACTGACTGAATGTGTTGTTTTTATGGTTTGCAGCTATCATGACATCACCGACATTGAAAGCCAGACAGTGTGAGCTGATGGCTCCTCTGCCTCCCAGTCAGTCTGCTCTGTGCAGACCACAGTTAAACAAGCTACAGTTTAAGACTAACATCAGCACTAGCCTTTGAGCACTGTCCTTATTCTCTAACACTATACTGCATTCTTGTCAAGTCATTTGAACATGTCGGTGTTGGAGTGTGCATGGGTGGAAATTTAAAGAATGCTGTCAGCTTTCTTTTGTTTTGTCCTCCTTCTCTCTGCATTATTTAACATCTGAACACAACATACAGCACCGCATGGAAGGAGGACAGGACAGACAACCTAAAAAGACAGAGACGCAGGAAGCCACCATAGAATTACAGAGGCGGGACATTTTAGTAGGCTCTTGGCATCTCTGCTAACCTTGATGCTTTAATCACATTCATGTGAGGGGAAATTTTTGCTGGTCTGACAAGTTGCTGTGCAAGATGCCAACAGAGCCACAGGAACTGCAACAGTGGTATTCAGCAAGGAATGTGTGGAAATATAGCTACTTATCATATTTTACACAGCTTCAGTCCCCTGAAAAAAATCTCTACCAAGCCACCTTTTTAGAATACAGTGCCTGATCATTCTTGTTTTTCCTCTGCGGGAGCATAACAGGGAAATACTGGACGCTAGCTCGACTGCCGCCCATTATGATGTGGCCCTCTGCAGCCAAGTCTTCATTTCAGTGATGACAACTTGTTAGATGAGACCTGAGGACGATCTCTGTTTCATTCTACTGTAGCCTACACTGTGACTGACCTTGACACTCTTTCTCATCTCTATGGACTCTTTGTTACTCCCTCTCACACAGTTAGCACGTCAGTGGGACCTGGAGGGCAGTTGCTAGTTCTAATCCAACTGATAAACATTTCCACCAAGCCTCAACCTCACTGTGAAACCAAAGCTGTCCTTTTATTGCACCAGACAAATGAACTACAATTATGCTTTCAGCTTTTCAATCATATGATATCAGTAAGTGGTTAAAGGTGCCAATTGTAAGATTCTAAAGTGTTTTACAGTACATGTTAATTTTATGTATTAATCATTTTTCATTCATTAACAACTCTAGTTTAAATTCGAAGCCAGCATTACTGACGTGAAATATAATGTGATATTGTGTCTTAGTTGGCTAACATTAGCTTGTTTGCAATTGCAGACAAACTGCGAGCTAGCTAACATAGCAAATCCTTAGAATGGATGACTTGCCATTTGTTACTTTATCGGTTCGCAGTGTCTAACATTGTGAGCAAAGTTATATTTTTGCAACCTTTAATAAACATTCTAGCGTGTTCTCTAAGGGTTTCTTTCTTTCTTTCTTTTTTATTTATTTTATTTTAAACATTTAGAGAACTTCCCTGAAGGTTACCTGCTCGCTGGGCAGTTCACTTAAAGGCCAAATGTGTCAATATTAACAGGGGTTTTCTTAAAGTTACATTTCAAACCTTTAAAAGGATAATGAATTATAAATTAATGTGATTCTGTTCATGAAGGCTAATCGGTAAATTAGATAATAAGCACAGGGTAAGACACTGGGCTGGTTAAACTTAAGTTCAAGTTAGGTCTATTAGACCTTCTTCACAGCGGCCATTTTGACATGAAATAGTAGGGTCAACACAGGTGGTTCCAATGATACTAATTAAGATTCCATTCCATTTAGTGCAGCAGAGACTTTCCAGTGAACCATATGAACAAGAGCAGGTTGCTGGTTTGAACGGAATGGAACCTTAATTAGTACCATTGGTAAGACCTGTGCTTACCCTGTTTACTAAAAATGTATTGTCAGGTACAATCACGGTGACAGATATGAGACCTATATGAGGCACATAAATATATAATGTCATTCTCAAATTGCAATGCAACATTTGTCCTTGACCCTGTACTCAGATTTGAGACAAGCACGCTGATACATGGCCGTTACATAAATGCATTTTGAGTGACGGTGTTGACTCCTGTCTCCCTTTGTTGCCCTCTTGACTCAGCATTCCTTTGATTTGAAACCTGCTGCCTGAAAGCTGCTCGTCTCTCTCGCGCTGCTGACACGATCCTGTCTCATTTGTGCTGACGTAACTAATCACCTCGCGGGGGGGCCACCTGTGCTGTGGACTATCACTTGAAGACACATCACATCAGCTTTGAGTCAATGTTGAGCTCAAGTGTTTCCGCCTGGCCGAGAAGTTTGCGCGCAGGTGCCAGACGTCTTAAGTGGTGCTGAAAGGACAGCGACATAGTGGGCAGCTCTGTGGAAACCTGTGTTACCTGCTGAGTGCACACCTGTGCCCATTCATATTAGGTGGCAGACTATTACGTAAGGAAAGGTGGGTATATATATATATATATATATATATATTGCAGTGTATTTTATTATTATTATTTTTTTTAATAAAAATATACATTATCTTAAACCAAACAACAAAAGCGACCCTAGGTGACTCTACTGGCCCTTTGCTGCGAGTGTTTGTGGTTTCATTAGCTATTAATTGAAACCACAAACTCAATCAAACACCAGTCCACAATCATAGGTATATTTAAAAAAAAAAACCCTATGAGAACTCATATGCTACCTATGCATCATTACAGTACCATCTCTGGCTTTAACTCAACTCCTGCCTGACTGTCTGCTCAGGCTTCCTCACAGCGCGACACACACACACATACACACACACACGCACGCACGCACACACACGCGCACAAACAGGCACACACCACACCACTTCAGCACTAGTTTATTCGTCTTTCTCGGTCACTTGTGCAGGGCTCCACCATGGCAGAGCGCAGGGGAAACTGGGACAAAGCAGAAGACGACTTGCCGGTTTATCTCGCCAGACCCGGCACAGCCGACCAGGTGCCCCGGCAGAAATACGGCGGCTTGTTTTGCAACGTCGAGGGCGCGTTTGAGAGTAAAACCATAGACTTTGATGCCCTGAGTGTCGGCCAGAGGGGCTCCCGCACCCCGAGGACTGCCAAACGAGATGCCGGTCATGAGGCAAGGAGCCCGGCGAGTGACAACAAGAGCTGCCATGAAAGTCCCGCAGCAAACAGGCAAGGGGGGGAAGACTCACCTCAGGTGGAGATCAGGACCAGCGGCGGCAAAGAAGTGTTGCAGAACCTGGGAGATGAAAAGGTAAGAAGGCAAACTTTTACTTGGCAGACTGATGCAGCATGTGTTCATGACAGGAGTGCCACAGTGTGTGTCACTGATGTGCCTGTTAGTTTGACTTTTTTTTTCTCATCTCTTTACCTTCCCATTGTTGTTTTAAAGAGTGATGTTAGATGATGTAAAATATTCCATTAGACGCCAAGATGTTGCCCCTAAATTGAAATCTGTCCAAGTTGTCCACCTGCAGTATTCACAGCCTGCAATTAACCTATTACCTAAGAGAAGCTGGATTTATGCCCATTAGATTTTGGAATTTTATTATGGAGGAGACTCTAAATTGCTGGTTAGATGTGTCACTCTGCCACTATATGACATAAGCCATCCTAAAGAAGCTGTGTAGAAAACCCTAGGAATAATAATAATAGCAATAGATTACCTTAATAAGTAACCAGTCTATAAAGCATGTCATTCAACCCCAAAGAGCATGATATAAATAAAGCACAGACTTAACATCCACAGTCACAGCCATTCATCAACAATTATTCGGCTAGTCAGCCTCTTAATCTCTTGTAGAATACTGCAGAAAAAAAATTCTGTCAATGTATCAAGACAATAAAATGGTAAAAAAAAGAGGACAAGTGAAGCAACCAAGGCCACAGAGCAAGGCTGTGAAGCCTCAAGGCTGCCGAACAAATGAAAAGTTCTGTCATCGCCACAGGGGCACTGCAGACATTATTTCCGTATTAGTGAAACCAGAGAGTGGGCGACCATGATTCTAAATATTAAACTGAAAACAAATGCAACAAGTTGTCCAGACATTTAGTGACATATTGGCCTGCTGCATGTAGGTCCAATGAAGCAACAAGCTAAAAAAAGAAGAAGTATAGCATAATATTATGAGAACCAGATCTTATATTTTGTTGTTACAGCATGTGCATGCATAGAGGAAGTGATATTTCACACAGGTTAGTAATATAATACACGTCAAATGCAACTGAGAAATACAGTATGCACATGTTTCTCTCTTTAAAACTAATGCTACACGTACAGGAATCAAAACAGCTTCCATGTCATGTGCATCTCAGTCAGTACAGCTTACAATCACTTAGTATAACTGTCTGCTGTAGAAATCCAATCAAACTTGTGCAGACACACATCATGGCGGTTTAGCACGCTAGATTCAGATTAACAACAATTAAGCTGCAGGAACGTTGTACTGACTGATGCAATGAGTGAACAAAGCCTGAACGTTGGAAACCATGGTGATGAAGCAACAATGGTACAGCCCTCAGATGGCGGTAGAGTAATGCTTTACTTTAAAGGATATCCAATCCAATCTG
Organism: Protonibea diacanthus; assembly: GCA_028641955.1. Classification (NCBI taxonomy): domain Eukaryota; kingdom Metazoa; phylum Chordata; class Actinopteri; family Sciaenidae; genus Protonibea; species Protonibea diacanthus. The sequence continues at coordinate 17,843,336 of CM053990.1, forward strand.
CAACCATAATCACCATTAGATACAGCTAATTACATCACAGAGCTATAAAAGTAATACAACGTTATTAAGGTTTTCAGCTTAATTCAACTTTATAGTCACTCCAGAGACTGTAGTCTGAGGTTTTTGTGTGATATATTGCATAAAACCAAAGTAGTTTTAATGGATAGGAAAAAAAACACAGGTGTTGTATTCTGTTGGATTCAGTCCTAGTAAATTGTCTGAGTGAGCCAACAAGAACAATAGCAGGACCTTGAGACCAAATAAGCTAAATGGAATTCAGCCATCAGTCATTTTATTATTTACTGTGCTTGTCAAAATGAGCTAGCTGTTGCTAGAAGTTACAGATGTCCTCACTGAGCTACATGTTTTACAGATGTCATATGTCTATGTGGCAACATAGCGAGACATTAAAGGAGAGGCTGGGTTTATTATTTCAGCACTATGGGATGAAACAGTGCATGAACAGAAAGAAATTTCTTAAAGAGGAGAAATGTTGCATTGCAAAAAGGAAAACTGTTAGCTGTCAACCTCCAACAAACAAATGCAGTTCAAGTGTTGTTCAGTTGTTGTTGTTATGGCTCCAAAAAGACATATGAGGAGAAAAAAAACGGGCTTATTTGCAGCTGTAACGGGCAGGAATGTTCAAAATGTGGAAGCGTTTTAAGTAAGTTTATAGTTTCAAAAAATGACACAGCTGCCAAATTTCATCCCACACCACTTCTCATCTTGCCACCTGTTTAGAGTTAGTGTGGGCAAGAAGAAGAATATCCTGATAGGTCCGTGTATGTTTTGGTCATTGGATTTTCTGTTCAGAAAAGGATATTAAAAAAACAAAAAATTAGTGGCTATTTGAAAAATACATTTAAAATTCAATTGAAATTCAAGATATTTTTCTTTATCAGGGTCAAGATGGGATACACAAAACTTTAAAATTGATGATTTTCATCAATTGACTGATTTTCATTTCCTGTTTCTAAAAACAAACGATCGTTGGAAGACAGAAACAAAAAAGCGCCTGTTTTTTTTATTTTGTGCGTCCGGAACTTGCCGTTTTCAAAGTAAGAGTGCACATGTGGACGGTGCTGTGTATGAGAGAAAGAATTTCGGCGCTGCTGTGAAATTTGATGGACATGGATCAGTACATTGTTTTTCGAAACAATAAAAGAGTGTGTCTCAGGGAAGAGGACATGACTGCAGAGAAAACTTCAGGTACAAACTAAAAATAACTACATATAATCAAGAATTTTACCTGAAATATGTGGCTTAGTTTTTCTGCAGTCATGCAGATACATACATGGACCTGGGATAGTATCTTTATGTGTTACCAAGCAGACTCACTAAATATTTACTCCATCCACCATAAATGACACTTGTTTTGAGCAGAAAGTTGATTCTTCTGATGTGAGGCTGAGATCACTGTCTCTAGGCACCAAAAAATGATGATTCATGTTTCTCTGTCTCTCTTTTTCTGGCTTTGACCCACACTCACACTCACCCCAGACACACACACACATACACACACACACTCACAATTATGGCTCAGAGAGGAAAGACGCCATTAAACAAAGTGAGGATGATTACTAGTTAGTCACTGCAGCGCTGGCCACATATTGGCACACATATGAAGAAGAATGAACGGAGCGGATTGATTTTAATACGGAGCAGGAAAGAGTTAAACGTTATGGAATGATCTGATGTAATACAATATGTCATAGATTACAGTCAAACAGAATCTAATAAAACTTAATTGCCTGCTCAAACGCAGAAACGTATCATCAGCCTGACGTCAGCCTCTGGGCTGAAATCAGCAGCAGCACAGACTGTGTTTGCGGTGATCATGTTTGAATGACACGCTACATGGTGTGTATTGGTTTAGAGGATACCAATGACATGCAGTGTCATATTTAATTGTAAATGTAATCAGTCAAATTCTGTTTTTCCACTATTTACTTCTTTAATTAGGAGACAGCATCTTCAGTACTGCAGCATCTTGTTCTTTTAATGTCTTTGCAACGTAATACTTCCTGTTTTCAGATTTCTATTGAGAAGCCTGATCGGCACTGGTGATATGAGCTTTTATGATTTTGTCAATTAAAGTCTATTCAATGGATTTTGGCTGGCATGTATTGTACTGTCCTATTATGAGTCTGTCTTATTGTTTCAAAGATTGAAATGTTGTTGCTGCTGCTGTTTCTCCTGTGGTGGCAGATCTTGTGTCCCATCATTGAGAGTCACAGGCCTGTTGTAAGACTAATTATGAAGCCACCCAGCTCTGCTTATGTTTGTCCATTCCAGTCCATCATTTACACGTCAATGGTTCTTGTGCTGTTATTGATTCACAGCCTGACAGCGGCCAGTTTGGCACTAGGTTGGAGTATGTACCCTAGCTAACCTATTTGAGTCCTCACATCATCCTAATAATATAATAATGTGTTTCTCTCTCCTGCATTCTAAATGCAACCGACATCCAGCCTTTAACAGACTTTACTGACACCATAGTCTTTCCTCTAAGCATTTATGTACTGTACACATCTTCATGATGGCAGACAGCCAATTTCCCCCCATGTGGCCTAGTAATGAACTGCAATATTGCACCTCCTGAGGGGGCAGATGATTCAGCAGAAATCAACAGAGAGACTCGGGCTGTGTGCTTTTTCTGCTTTATTTGGGAGCTGTCTGAGGACATCAGACTGACAACAGAGTCAGGGCATGCTTTCTCTTCTGACATTATCTGGTACAGTGTGGATGCTAGGGAGGCTGAACATGGATGCTTTCATGCAACTAATGATGACTAAAGACAATTGTAATAGACATGTTATGGTAAAACTAATTTAGATATTCAATAAGCTTGTTAATGTTGTAGTAATAGTAAACAATTATGAGCATAATCATGGATTTGATTGGTCTCCTCCTGGTTTGCTAATGAGTGCAATCCGCTGCTGTAATGGGGTGAAGAATGAGGAATGGTTAGCCAGATGTCCAGGGGAGCTGGTTTGGGAAGGACCTCCCCTCTTTGTTATCCTGCAGGATTGTGATCAGACAGGGAGGAGCGCTTAATACACCTTCATACACACATACAATAAACCTGAAGAGAAAGAGTCAGTAATCAAAGGGTGCGTTTGTATTATTTTTTCTGTGGTTCTGGTGGTACAAGGAAGAGACACTGTCGAATTGCATTATGGGAAATGTAGGAGCCAGTGCTTTTGGAGCTTGGTTCATACAGTAAGACGGGTTGAGGATATCTCAATCTCTGCCAACCATTTTGGAAATCCATTACTGAATTCAGGAGTACAGCTGTAATGCCTTGCAGATTCGTCCTGTTACACCAAAATGCAATTTTCCCTTTGGGGCCACCAACATGCTAAGGGTGCTTGCACAGCCTTAATGACCTGACAGAGTCTGACTGAGTCTTTTCTGCATCCTTGATCTGTCTGAGTCCTGTCTGTCTATCAGTGTCAGCTGGTTAATGTGGTCCTGCAGAGGTAGCAAGTCTTGCAAACTTGAAGCGTGTTGTTGGTGCATTCTCCAAGGCCAGGCAAGGCCTGCGAATGCTGAGGTAATGCCTTACTGACTCACTGCCATGAAAGGACATCTCAGCATGCAGACGCTGTGTCCTCCTGTAGCCAAAGGCAGGAGGAAAATAATCAGTGGCTACTGAACGATGTATAAAGAATGTTTTCTTTATCTTTTTTTTTAGAATGTTTTCTCAATATATACAATTTGTGATTGAAGGGAATGATTCAAGATCATCTGAATACAAAATTTACAAAATAAGTCATTTAAAATGAACAAGGTTAATGATTTTTCAAAATAGCTTACACATAAATAAACTAAAACTCCATAAAAAGAGAGATGAGGTGCTGTGTTTTTGCAATAAAACTTTAAATATCACACCCAATCTTCTATGTGACAAATCTCTATCTATCTATATCTATATTTTCCAGCTGATGGTTGTAACAGATATATGTACTGCATATATACTCCCACTCATAGACAGGCACACCCTCAGTCACGTGCGTCCTCATTATGGGTGCATTAGTCCTGAGGAGGGGAGTGGTGGAGGAAACGACTGGTGGAGAGCGAAAGAGGGGGTCCACTTTGGGTCTAAACAAAAGAGACACATGGCTGGGTGGGGACACGCAGAGAGGGAGAGAGTCTCTCTCTCTATATGTGTGTGTGTGTGTGTGTTGTGGTGAAGACATGTGGGGTGTGTAATGTGTTGGGCAGGCTCTGTGACAGCTGCTACACCATTTTGACCCCTCCTATGTTTTCATAAAAACAAAATACTAATTGATACATATGCACACTTTTAACCTACTTACTAAATCTAATATTTTTTAGATATTATTTGTATTTTAACAGAAAATATAATCATTTACTTCTTCAAAAAAATACATTTGGTCATATACTTCCTTGTATCACCAGCCCAGTGAATTTGTTTTATGAATCAGCATTTTAAAAGTCTATTGTCTGTATTGCAATGCTGTTATAAGATTTTAAAATAGCCAGATAATTAGAATATATGCTGTTGATGATGAGGAAAACGTGTGGTTATAGTGGAGCATTTGCCTCTTCCTATTAGCCTTATAGTGCCACACACTCTGTTCTAATCAATCAATCATTACTTATCTGCTCTGATCAGTTAACCCCCGGCTCACAGACTAGTAAATAATAGACCAGCTAGTGCAGATTGCTTTGTTATTGCAGCAGGACAAACATCTGATCCGTCCGTCATGACTAATGTATGTTTATATGCTGTATATGTGTAAGAAAAATGTGTGACAGTTCAGTCATGCAGACAACTGGATGCCGTTTACCAGCTGCTCCACTGCGCCCTCGTGTGGAAAGATCGTCACACCGCGTTTCTTTCCCGATCGAGCCTATTGAGGGAGGGGCCCGGTGACAGAACCACAGACGCTCCTATAGCGCTCTGCGAGGCACTTTACATCGCACTGATAGAGCGGCGACCATTCCCTGAAGCTCCCATCCAGGCGAGGGCCGCTGCAGCATCCGCAAAGAGGGAATACCGTTTATCAAAGCTCCGTTTTAAAAGGACGAACCATGTCTTATCAAGGAAAAAAGAACATCCCAAAGATCACAGTAAGTAAAAGGAAGGAGTTATTTATGCCTCATTGGCTGTGGGAACTTTAATGCCCGCTGTTGTAAATCACTGCATTAGGTGTTTGGCTGCCGTTTTCTGCCGATGGATCATAAGCACAAACATATGCGGACACCAGCTGTTTTTTTTTCTTTTTCTTTTCGATTGTCAGGCTTGACCGCAGGAGAAAATACGCACCATGAAATGACACGAGTGGCTCGCTCAGTGACAGTCAGGCAGGGAGATGAGGCGTTTTCTTAAAGGTGTCCTGCATCTTCTTTGTTGAGGGGATCCATGCGTTTGGCGAGCCGGCTCGCCCTGAAAAATCACTGTGCGGTCTGCAGAAGAGGGCTGTGATTTATAGTGACCTGACCGTGCTTTATTATATATACATATATATATATATATATATATATGTGTGTGTGTGTGTGTGTTTTGTAAATGTAATGTGGAAGCATGTGATCAGCATATTACATTAATGTGCTTTATAGGATATTGATTTTCTCCACGTTTTTGCAAATAATAAAAAAACAGTTCATCATTTCAATGCACTTGAATCGATTAATGTCGCGTTTTGGCCATTTTGCCCTTTCTCTCTAATGGAGAATATTTCAGGCCTAATCGATCCTATGGGCAGCTGTTCAACTGTGATGTTTCTGTCTTGACATTTTAATGCACAGTGTTTTTAGTGGCATGCTTCAAAGTGATAAGCCAATCAAGCAAAAGTGAGCATCATAAAATAATTTAATTTCCACAAAGGGGCTTATTTATTTTTAATGTTAAGACTGAGACCAGCAGACTACAGACATGGACTACTGTTCATGTTGCAGGCTGGTGCAGAGGAGAGTGAGAGGCAGGGGAGGAAAAAGAGAGGTGGGGTGGGAGGGAGGGGGGGCATACACACCCATTTGTGATGAGCTGTGATAAGCTGGCCTTATAGTCCCGCATCACAAGAAGGAGAAAGATTCAGACTCCTGTTAGAGCATCCTGGGGGGAGGTTGAATTCAGGGCAGGTTGGTGTTCTACAGCCACAGCCAGCCGGTGCTGGTGTGTTACAACTGCAGAGAAACCTCTCCCAGTCCCTCTCCTTCTCCCTCTCTCTCTCTCTCTCTCTCTCTCTCTTTCTCTATGTGTGTGTGTGGGGGTCTGAAATGCCTGCCTTCCAGTTTTCATTGTTGCAGCTCAGGCTGCAGTCAGGGGTGTGTTGCTCGGCTGTGGGAGACACAGCCTTTGTCTGGTCTCCTCAGCTGATATTACACCAAAGGGGTGTTTTTTGGGGAAGACTGGGGTGGCTTTGGTCTGTAGAGGTCTGTATTTTGAGCACTGTCTCATGTCATTACTGTTAAAGTAGGGCACGTCTCTATAATATGCTGAAGTGGACCAGAATTTTCCATGGCATGTTTTACACAGTCATTATAAAGATGAAAATTTAAATGATACCAACTCCCCTACAGAAAGATGTTTTTTTTTCCTTCTATGGTAGAATCTTGCAGCGTTTAACCGAAATATATGAGATTCATGTCAAAGCAATCATATCCACAGGAAAAAGCAGTAAATGATACTGCAACAGAGACTAAGATAAGATCTGTCTCCCCTCCTATTTTGATTCTGAGGCAAAAAATCACACACTGGATTGTTGTAACGTGAGTTGTGTGCAGTTTGATAGCCTCAAGATACGTGCTATCTGGGCACAAAAGTTCAATTTTTCACTTGGGAAACTGTTGTAATCCTCAAAGACAAGCTCCTCCCAGTTGTGACCAACATGTTTACTGGACTGACATTCAGCTGCTACCACAGTACAAAGTATCTCATTGATGTCCTTGACTAAGAGTATAGATAAGGTGGTTTCACATCAGTTCACATGGGACTAATTCATTGGCTTTTCAAACATGATGTAATGAGGTTTTCATGCTGCTTCAAACTGCTCAGCTTAAAAACACAAAAGAAATATCTACATCTGAATGCATAACCTGGACAAGGGACCGGCATTTTAGCATCTGGAGTGTTGTGGTTTACACTGTACTGTAGTAGTAGTCTGAGTGGTATTAACCAATCATGTTTGAGCAGGCTTTGCTTGCATGCAGTCCATGTGAACAGCATGGCGTAGAACGCATTGGGTGAAATACAATCTCGGAAGCTATCAGCTATCGTCTGGTGACATTTTATTACCTTTTTGAAAAATGTATCTTTATTCACATGCAGATATTTATTTGTAGAGATGTGTATTTCTTGTCTTTCTCGTGTATCAAGTTGCTAATTGGACTGCAGATATCCGTTATCCATTGCCTGGATATCTGGTTATTTGGGCCATTGCCGCCCAGAGGCTTAATCATAATCAGACGGTAGCCAAATGGTTCCAAGATTGACTGTTATTATGATGATCATCCAGTCTTGTTTTCATTCCTTGTTGATTTGGTGACACCTGTGGACACTGGTGGAAATGCTTTTGGATAGTACAGGAGGCAACTGTTCAAAATGATACCTATATAAACCACTGCAAGATCCTCTAAACTTGGTGAGGTAGTGATTGTAACAAAAAACACCATCTTTGTTGTTTTTGTGCCTTAACCTAATCAGACCATGGGTTTGTGGTGCCCCAAAAAAGCACAGACTTGTGAAAGCTCCAAGTGCCTACGCAAGACTTAACATCTAGAAGTCCAAACCTACCAAGATTGGTCTGTATAACAACTTGATCAAGCCAGTTCTACTAAATGGGGCTGAGTGCTGGAGAATAACCGAATGCGTCACGTCAGCTCATTCCTCCATAACTGACTGGCTGTCTGTGAAGAATCTGCTGTATACTGTGTCTCAATAAGACTAATTGGGATCTCTTAATAAAGGCTGTCTGTTGAAGGGTAATCTCAGAAATTAAACACCATCGTCTGCGATGGTTTGGACACCGCTAGGAATGCCTCCAGTGGATCTCTGAATTGACACTACCAGCGAAAAGGAAACAAGGCTGGTCATAAATCACCTGGCAGTCTCTCAAAGGATGACACATAACTACATTGTAATCCCTGAGGTATAAGGTTGGTGACAAGCCTAGCTGATAATCAAGCAGTCTTTGGAACATAAAATGGTCAACACAAGGCAGTTCTGAAAAGTTGCAGCTTGCTCCGTCACTGAAGACAGCAGCTGTAGTATTTCTTAAACTTCGTATCAGCACTTGAATGGACAAACAAGTCTCCAGTAAGCACTGATGTCATAAAATAATTAGTATGAAGTACACACTGCCACACAACCTGCTTATAACCCTCCTTCCCTCCAAGACTTTCCTTCTGTATTTCCATGCCGTGCCTTTCTGTTCCAGCTGTTTCCTTACGTCTGCTCGCTGCCAGAGTGGCTCTGTCAGATTTCTAGGTGTGGTTCTTCCCTTCCCTCATAGTACCCACTCACAGCAGCCTCAGTGTTGTTCCAGGCTGGTACATGTCATCAGTAATCCCCTCCAGCTGGAACGGGCAACTGTGGGCATGAAGCAAGGCCAACAGACGGCGTCTCTGCCCGGGAAATCAGACCCGTTCCCCCTGTTGACGCACCACAAAACAGTGGGCACAAGTGGGCTTGAGTGCAAACAAAATACGCCGTGGCCACCCAGACGTTGCCGTGCAACTCGCCATGGCGACCAACATACAGTTGTGATGGCAGGAAAATACAACGGCTGTTTGGTTTGTCGTGTGGGGATGTGATTTGACACGCACTTTTATTCAGTCCCACACAAACAGACACATCTCAGACTTCTTGACTGAGAGAGTTTCTAATTGAACCTGTCTGGCTCAATCAGATCCATACTGGGTTTTACTTTTCTTTCCCCTTTTCCGTCGCCATGGTTACACAGCTACACTACTCCCACCTATCACAAGATCAGCATTCCAGACAAGCAGGATTTCTCTTTGAGCGTGGCTGGCAGGAACCGCCACAATTAATTTAGATTGATAAGTCTCATTGTTTTTGCTTTTCCAGAATGTGAAAAAAAAATCCAGTGCAGATTTGGGTAAAGAGTAAATATTTATGTTCGCTAGGCAACAGGGCTGAAGCAGAGGCCCTGGTGCACATTCAGGATGACTTCCCTCTTCCACTGGTTCCCTGCCTGCCTCCCCGCTGCTCTCCCCACCCACACAAGGGTCTCAGTCACAGCTAATGGAGGTCTCCTCTTATGTCCTCCCAGCTCCTTTGTAGCCAGGGAGTTTTCCAGGACGATTCCCACTTATTAAGCACAGAGGAGTGGCTATTAGTAATTTGCATCCCAGTTTATGAGCTCTTCTCTCCCTCCAGTCTGGTGGAAGTGGAAAAAAGTTGTCAGGGCATATCAACGTAGTAAGAACAAGAACAACATCCTGCCGTCTATTTTTGATTACTGTTGGCTCGTGGAACAGAAAATGACAGTTTCCTGTGCAGTGGGAGGTGCTTTATTTTTGGTTCTTTGTTTTTTTAAGAGTTGAATGACATAACATATTTTTTCCACCTGAACTTTCCTTGCCAGAAATTTAATAGATGAGCATGTCAGCACTAGAGGAAAGGAAGGCCTAAAGAGCTTAATGACTTTTTCCAATGACTGATACATTTTAAATGCATCAGAAGTGTAAAGCTGGAAGCGGATAGTTTCCTAAACTATGTGTGTATAATATTCGTTTGACTGGTTTATATGAATGACAGAATTTAGTTTACATATTTGTGAATTTGGAACATTTGTCGTTGATCTCAATTGTGATGTTTGTGATAAAAACTTCTACTCCTACAACTGTCCAAATTTGTGGACTCTCAGCCAGCGGAAAAAACCCTTTGCTCTGTGACTTACAGTAGTAAAACACCAAATCCTCTACTGTTTACCCAGAGCCAAAGTCTTGAGAGTAGGTCACACACACTCACATAAGCATAAGTACACAGCCATAAAAGTCCCTGCTAACAATTATTTGTTTACATTGTTTTCCGCAAATGCACGCACGTTTGTCAGATTAGTATTTGTTATCTATAAAACAACACAAAACCTCACAGAAACTTCAGGCTGACTCTCAGGCTGCATTTCTTTCCATGTTTCCCTAATTCAGGATTTAGACCAACTGGCTTTGTAATCTGTCTCAGGTCACATAGTCATTAATTGGACTCATACAGCAATGTACGATGTGTTGCTTTGGCGCCTTAGTTTGGGCTGCCCAGTTCGTTTTGGTTTTTATAGGTTAGTAACAGTTTGGCAGATTAACGGACTGCACAAACAGTTCAGCAGTCAAATTCATACTCTGCCTTCTGTCCGTTCATTATTTCCAATGACTGCTATGTAGAGCGCATCCAGCAAGATCATTTTTCTTTTCCAAAAAGTGGACGCTGTAATAGCGACATGATTGACAAATGAGGACATGGTCAGTGACCCTGGAAGGTCGGAACACATCAGGATCAACATCGTCATTGATGTCTCATGTTAATATTCTAAACCAAGATCAAATCCTGCCCTCAACCAAGAATCTAACATTTCAATCTTACATTCATCTTTGTGGTCCAGTGGGTTTTTTGAAAAATTAGATATGAGATAAGATATCAAAAATGAGTATGAGCTTTGAATAAACAAACCATAGAAACTACCTCCTTTTGTTGTACATACAGTATATGCAGGATGCCTATAATTGAAGAATACAACACAGTGTCAAGCTGACCATGAGGTAGACGTAGGCTCTTCAGTCTGGTTGTACCTCTACATGCTCTGTGGTTGTTCCTCATCACTGAAACTGCTTATTCTGGAAAATCTCTATTTTTGGTCATTGCCTGGCCAATGGGTTTGTCCCAGTTAGAGGGCTGCCTCTTCCAGTCCGAACCAGAATGATTTTTCTTTCTAATTCTTAGCGCGAGAAACCATGTTCTTTTCACGTGATAGATTATGTCAAAATACAAGAACAGAAGTCCATGAACATCCTAAGCTATGACCAATTCTATACATTTTCCTGATTTTTTAAGGGAGACAGTAAGAAGGTAGGGAATATGACCTGATTGGAATCAATGCCTAACAAGGATTCAGCAGGAAGTGTGGTCAAGAATTAGCTGAATATCAATATCCATTGTGGTGGAGAGGAGAGAAAGCAGCAAGTCATCAGTGCCTATGATCACATCATACATTTAAGAGTTGATCACAGCTCTGTAAGACTTTTCTTTATTGTGTAGCTGTCACTCTTGTTACTCATTAAAGTCACAAATTTCACAGTGCTTATATGTACACTGTCTAAATCCACCATCTTGAAACATTAGTGGGCACCCAGTCCCATCTCACTCAGGACTCTGTCATGTGAATACCACAACAGCCAGTGAATGCCATTAAGCCGTCCTTGCCAAAGTCAGGGCAGGCAACAAAAATTCAAACAGCATTATGACTGCGGTATCCATTCATTATGTGGATAGGGCTGTCTTGTTAATGTTGTAACAAATGGTTAGGTTTTATTCCCATAACCGCATAATAGCACAGATGGTTTAACGCCAACAATGTCACAAGAGCTTGAGTTTGGTTACACAGGAAAGAAAATTGTTAAAAAATCGTAAAAAAAAAAAAAAAAAAGACGTAATGAATCAAGCTGATCGGAAAAACTCCAGGTGCTGATGGTGGCTGTGATGCATACCCACAATAAACCTGCTTAGAGGAAAAACACATTCCTTCAAGTGACATTTCCCGTCTTGTCATTAATTAAAAGCGGAAATTATATAGAAAAACTGCATAATTGCACAAAAGTCTGTTTTTTGGCACACATTGATTACATAACAGTGGCAACACTTGGAAACAGTGTGCTGTCACTTGCTCTATTTTCTATGAAATATTGTAAGTGTTTGTGGTGGAATGACATGAACACTGGCAAACGTGGCGGCCTTGTTTGTCATAATTTCCACGGAAAAGCTGCAATAAATGCTTGGTCTGCATTTCGATTTATGAGGTGAGATTAACAAGCCTTAATGAAAAAACTCCTGTCTTAGATGATGTGTTTTTGACACAGCTTGACAGTTTGGTCACCCATATTGTCTCGCCACTTAGATTTAACTTATGTGTTTTTGACATTTTTTGACAGTTCGACCATGTTTGTTGCCATTCAAAAGAGACGTACTATTATATTTTATGAATGATGATTTAAGTTGTTGACTCACAGCATTTGTAACATCTAGTTTTCCACTGGCTGGAAATAACTCAAGTTTACTTCTTAGTTCATTATGCATTTCAGTGGCGGATGTACTCACTGAGGAATACTGAAATCAGCAGACTGACAGTTGCTGGGCTGTAATAGAAAATGGAAAGCTATTGATTGACAAATGATTGTGGTCTCTTGCATGCTGTTATAGGCCAGTGGGGAGAGTGGGCAGAAACTGACGAAGGGGAATATGAGTGTTTGTGTGTGTGTGTGTGTGTGTGTGTGTCAGAGAGAGAGAGAGTGAAAGAGGCATCCATTCAGTAAGCCACCCATGCATGAGGGCACACCCTTCACTGCAGTATTATAAATCAGATAAAAAAAAATCTTTACTCGTCTGATCCAGTTGATGAGAGCAGGTCTGTACTGCTGAGTTGTACTCAATTCGTGCTTTATTAAGGCTGCAGCTAGTGGCTGTTTTCATTACTGATTGATTTTTTTTTCATTACTCGATGAATCATTGAGTTTATAAAATGACAGAAAATAGAACAAAAAACTCAAAAAAAAAAAAAAAAAACCCAAAGCATTTAGTTTTCAAAGATAAAAACAAGAAATCCTCACATTTGAGGCTTTTTATACAAATTAAACAACTGAAATGATAAACAATTATCAAAATTGTTCATTTCCTGCACAGAAATTTTACAATTCAATTCAAGTATTGTTATTTTGAGTGAGAAATGGGTATTTTCTAGCTGCTTTTAAACAAACGGAATGTATTAAATCTGTTTTGACTGTTTTAGAGCTTCAACAGTTAGTTGGTTAAAAGATTAGTCGATCAACAGAAAATGAACTGACAACTATTTGGATAATCGCTTTATCATATCATTCATTTTTCAAGCAAAAACAGCAAGCATTTTCCTGGCTTCAGCCTCTCCGATTTGCTGCTCCACTTGGACTAAAAGATTATTGATTGATTGAGAAAAGAATTGACATAATAATTGACTGAAATAATTGTTAGTTGCAGCCGAGATGCCTGTAGTTTATTTATGTTGCAGTACCTCCATGAAAGAGGTAAGGTTATGAGTATGCTTCACATTCAAGTTCAGAATTAGATCAGGAATTGTCTCTGAGCTAATGAGTGACAGTTTCAGGGCAGCGTGCTTTTCAGTATGATCTATGCTGCTGCTTTGCTCCAAACGCTGATGGCTGCATGTTGTAATGTTACTTCAGGGTGTGGTTTATTGGGAAAACTCTGGGCTGTGTTTCACACTACTCCATCACCATCACCATTACATACACACGAACACAAAGACACACAAGAATACACACATTACGTGTGTGCATGAGCTCAGCAGATATTGAGCTTGTATCATCTGAGCCTCATACAAAACCGTATTATGCTTTTTTTCTTTTTTTTTCCAATGTGTGAAGGAGTGGTTGCAGTTCATTAGAATGATGAAACACTGGGGCCACAGCCAGGGTTGTAAATCATTCCACACATGGGTTGATGGGAAAATATGGAAGTCCGTCCCTCTCAGCAGGGCGAGGGACCATTTTATAGAGTGTGAATGTATTACTGATACTGAGGCTACACTTGTTTGTGCTGTTTTTCAAAAATACCAGTTATGTCATTAAGGTGGAGACAGATTTGTTGCTCCAGAGTGGTGCATGCTTTACTTTGCTTCGAAAGAACTGTTTTCTTTACCCACACACAAAATAATATTTTTGACGGGCTGTAACTAATAATTAATTTCACCACTGATTCATTGATTATGATTTAATATATAAAAAATAGTGCTTGTATTCACACTTCACTCCATTGACTTTGTGTTTCAGCCTGTCTTGATGTGGCCAGTCGATTAACCACTAGCCTAAACGAACAGTTTGCCCACAGATCACCCAACCAACTGTACTAGCAACCCCCCTCTCACCATGTCACCCCCTGCCCAGTTCGACAGCCAGTTGTCCACTGAACTGAACTAACCATCACAACAAGTCAGCAAAACCAGACGCCCAGCCTCCCCTACTCTCTAGTCTGTCTCCCTGCAGTCAACCTGTTGCCATGACAACGGCCGGCTAGAGTCAGTCCGCTGTGCAGCGGCAGCAGCAGATTTGATGTCTGACTGTGTGGCGTCATGGCAACGCCCAGATCAGACCATATTACGAGATGTGAGGTTGGACGGTTCCTCGGATGTGATTTGTAGTTTGATTTTAGCGCAACAAAGTGGGATGTGTGTGTGTGTGAGGATTTTTATTTTTCACGCAGATTGAAAATGTCATAGTGTCACGAAATGATCAATAATAAACAATAATAATCGTGCTTGGTCTGTTGGATAAATGGATTATAAAGAGAAAATAACATCCACGGTTAGGACTGTTGCATAACAAAATCTGGATAAACGTGGTTAAGACATTAATCCATGATCAGTCCTTAAAAGCAGCTTCAGTTGTGCTTCCAACAGCAAACTGTCATCCTCCCAAATGTCACCACGACTGGTCCAAGTCACTTTCCTGAGGGTTAAAAAGAGTTGAAAGCTGCTCTTTCTGTCTTTATGAATACCTTCCAGCCGCTGATTTTTGTGAAACATACATGTGATCAAACTGGCACTGCCACATTTAGCCAGTCAGTATTTGTACCAGTAAATATTATATTTGAAAGCTGGAAGGCAGATTTAAATGGGCACACTGACCACAGAGCAGACAAGCAATAGAGAAAAGCGGTCACACCCTTGCAGCCTTGATGCAAGAAGCACTTTTGTCTCTTGCTGAGGGCTACACAAAAACAGTAACCTCCTAACATTTGGTGTATGGACTATAAGAAACATGATATTTTATGCACAATGCACCTATTAGGACATCAAAATGTCGACATGTGTATACTAAATACATGCGAGTTAACCGTTTCTGTGATTGTGTACACTTAAAAAGCTACTAGTCACTGCACATCTTCCATTGTGGGGCAGAGGTAGCTTGGTTCGGCAAGCTCGATATTATTTGATGACTCGTTTAACAGGCATATCAGGAAAATGTCAATGAATACATGGGTTGCTTGCAGCCAGAATCAAACCACTTTTCTGCACAAGACCACAGGGAGCGCTGGGCAGGCAGACCCACAACTCAACTGTATGTGATGTGTTTGCATGGGACATGACTGACAAACATGTCTTCCTAGCCAAAAAATGAATGAATAAAACATTGTTCACCCCCTCTGGGTGGAAAAAGAAGAACATAATCTAACTACAGAGAAATAGAAAAACATTGTCAGACTCTAAATATAGAACAGACATGGTCTGGCATAGTGAATCGTGCTCCTTCCTTAAGCTTGTCTTGACAGTTTCAAGCCATACTGAGTCTTTGTTGGATGAAAATAGCATTGAATCATAACATTTCTGTGTTCACCTCTTCTTCTTCCTCCCATTCTTCCCATCTCTTTACAGAGCGACAGGCTTCTGATCAAAGGCGGGAGGATCGTGAATGATGACCAGTCCTTCCATGCCGATATCTACATGGAAGATGGCCTCATTAAGTAAGTCCTCCACTGTCCTCCTTTCAGTGCTGCTTTTGTTCACTCCCGCTTGCTTTCATCTCTCCATTACTACTCAGTCAGTCAAGTTGTCTGTATCTCAGCAGTTCATCCTCACATTTAACTGCGCATTCCTTACAAGAGTGCAAGTCGTCTTCTTGATCATTGCGTCAGATGAGTTGGCCGGGTGAATTTGTGTAGAGGAGAAATTCCAGTTCAGTATTTCCATGTTTTTTTTTTCGCTGTAGAGATGTGGACTGTAAAAATGACAACAGGCAAGAAGCACAAGCCAAGATCCTTCCAAAAACTTGCGTGTAACAGAGATCATTTCAATCTGTTTGACTGAAAGTAAACACAGAAAGAAGTCCCCTGGAAATCCATGTTTCTCAATAATACAGAGATGGTTTGGCACAATGGACAAAAATATGACAAGAACACCTAACGTAGGGTGATAAATCTTAACAATCTGAAATGTTCCCTTTAGCAATAGATTCATTATAATAGATGAAGGGGAGGTGACAGGTTAAAGACTTTTTGACCGTAAGACAGGTGACACTAGTGGGTAACTGGATGCATCACTCTCAGTGATACGCTGACTTAAAGTTCAATACAAACACTGCTGTTATTGTCTAAATGAACCCAGACTAAATATAGCAATTTAATTAATGCTCCCTCTAGAGTGAGCTGATGATCAGGCTCACTGTATCACCTTGTTTCTAACCACCTTAGTAGTTTTGGTTTCAAAGGCGAGTTAGGGTAGTAACGGCAAGTCTAGTGCCCTAGTTTTAGTATGACCAGTGGCAGACAAGGCGAGGATAGTCTGGGTGAATTCCTCTCTATGTCTCCCTGAATCAGTCCGTCCTCTCCATCACTCTCTCTCCTCCCTGTCCAGTTTCCACTTGATTTTCCAGTTATAGGCCCTTTGTCCCCCCACCCGCTTACCCCTTAGTGAGGGATGGAGAGAGGCACCCACTGAAAGCCTGGTGTTGCATAATAAACACCCAGATGCCTGTTGGACCATGGGGCTTCTGGCAAAGTCACAGAGGCACTGGCTTCTGCCTGTCTGTCTGGCCGGGACAGGATTTTTTTTTTTTTTTACAGCGGCGAATGTTGATTTTTGTTGACATGGTGACAATGTGCTGCTTCAAGCATGGCTGACTTAGGGTCAGTCAAAAGTCAAAAACTTTTTTTTTGCTTAAAATTCAAATGTATTAGAAAGATATTTTGACAGTCTTACCTGTTTATCATCCACGTCCTACACATCGGTGACCAGGAACTGCTTGTCACTAGTTTCACTTAAAAAATATACAGCCGAATTTGAATCTAGTGACATCCAAGCCTTGGATTCATTTAATTGCCACTGTATTGCAGAAGTACAGTAGATGTTCTTTAGATTTTTATTTTCTGCTGTGAAGACATTTCTTGTGGATGCAGCTTCACATCAGACAGTTCTAACAACCTCATCCTCCCTCGACAGGCAGATCGGCGACAACCTGATCGTGCCCGGTGGAGTGAAGACCATCGAGGCGAACGGGAAGATGGTTATTCCGGGTGGCATTGACATCCACACCCACTTCCAGATGCCGTACCGTGGAACCACAACCGTGGATGACTTTGCCCAGGGGTCCAAAGCTGCTCTTGCTGGGGGTACCACCATGATTGGTAAGGACTGTAGGAAAGGGCGGCTGACCTTTTCTTTCCTACATTGAAGTTAAGTTTCAGACAGAGAGTAAAGCTAAAAAGAAAGGGGGATGGAGAAAGGGAAGGAGGGAAGGAGGGGATGGAGGGCTGAGACCCCAACAGGGGAATGGGAAGCGGTTTTAGTCTGTTTTTGGGCAGTTCTCCAAAAAGAGTAGCATACAAAAGACTGAGTCTGAGGGGACCGACAAGGGGGGTTAGAGGCAGACACTACTCCCACAGAAATACAACACCAGTGTCTGTCTGTGTGCTTGTCTGTATACAGTGTGGGTTTATATGTGGGCTTCGTGTAGCTGAGACACACTATCGCAGCAAACAGCTGGTAGGCACCACGGTCTTATTAATACCATTAACTTCCTTTGAGCTGGCTGCATGTCTGCCAGTGTAGTTCTGTTTAAACATTCACTAACAGACGTGCTACTGTAGCGAGCTCTATTCATGGGCCCCATTCATAAAGAGATTATATTCTACTGGTGACGTGTGAAATAGACGGCAGTTTGTATCTGTGCGTATTGTATACTGTATATGTCCAGCTTTACTAACAGTTGTGTTTGTGCGGCGGTGAACAAACAAGTAACAACAGTGTTTTTTTTTTTTTTTTTAGTGACTGTCATTTCCAGCTCTATCCTATTAACATGCAAAGACCACATAAGCAGATTAGGTCATCCTTAATGAGATAAAGGCGCCAGTCAGGTGGTGAGCCAGCAGGAGGCCTTATTGTTTTACAGCTGAGTAAGATGGAGTGGGATATTTTGTGTACAGTGATACTGTTGTGTACGATGAGGATTTACTGTCCGTGAATAATTTCAGTGAAAACAGACACAAAATATATTCATGAAGTGATTATCTTTCTTTTACAGACATGCAAAAACACAGAAACCATCCATGTATTTTATTATTTCTATTATTTATTTGTTATTTTATATACTTGAGCTCAGGATTTCTCTTAAATTATGTTTTATATTTTCACACTCCAGGAATTGGTTAGGTTAGGGAATGACGTTCTGCATCTCTTTCTGCAAATTGATTCTTCTGTATGTATGAATTACATTTTGAAATCTATGTGGCAATATTATGTGCATACACTTTAGTGAGTATATAAGATACACTTCAATCCATTGCAGTTATTACAGGCACCAAAAGCACCTCACTGCACCACTGAATCCATTTTTAGAACGGCTGGTCCCATTGGGAAAGCACCACTACCCTTGTGTTCCGCAGCTAGCTGCTACATCTGCACATCATTTGTCCTTGTGTGAGATAAATACTTTCTGTACATGTGCTCCCTGACAAATAAACGTAATAAACAAAACTTGTGTTCCAAACTCTAACCTAAAAAAAGTGGATTGTGGTTACATAACCAAAAACAAACGTTGAAGTAGCCCCTAAATCAAGGACACCAGGACCCAGACAAAGATGTTCAAAATGTAATGTGACATCTGACAAGGTTGGTCCCCACTGGCTGAGCACTGCAGGAACTCAAACAGACAGCTGATTATGCAAGATAAACAATACAGGCAGAAAGTAGAAACACCAGCAGACAAATCCTGACATCGCTCTGTCTTCATCTCCCGGACACCCCACCCCAAACTTCTCTTCTCTTCTCCCCTCCTTACACTCTCCTCTCATCCCTTCATCCCTCTGTCTCGTCACCCCTCGTCTATCTCCTTCAGTTGACCATGTGATCCCTGAGCCCGGTAGCAGCCTGATTGAGGCCTACGACCAGTGGAGGCAGTGGGCTGATGAGAAGGCCTGCTGCGACTACTCCCTCCATGTGGATATCACTCACTGGAATGACAGCATAAAGCAGGAGGTGGATAACCTCATCAAGGAGAAAGGTAGGCTGTGATGGCGTTAAAAATAAAAAGTTGAAAATAGTTTAACTATACTAAAAATCTAACTAAATGATATGTTGGAGAGAATACAAACGGTCTAACTGAATATGAATAAAGACTTAAATCACAGCTTAAAATGACTGAAAACATCCTGGTTATTCGTTCATTTTTATATCCACCTTTGATCTTTTTTATGGGACTCTTGTTTTACTTCTTAATGTTTTATTCCTTTGTTACAGGTGTGAACTCTTTCCAGGTCTACATGGCTTACAAGGATTATTACCAGATGAGCAACAGTGAGGTACAAAAACTGTAATGGAGGAAAATAATTTAAAGAATAGGTTCACATTTTTCCAAGTCAGTGTTAAAGCAATACTTCCGTACGTGCTAGTACGAAGTGAGTGCATTATTTCTTTCCATTTCCTCTGTTTGGGAATAATTGCACAAGCTAGTCGTATTTTTAGTACAAAACGTATAAAAAAGACATGCTATCCTTCCACTGCAGCGCAGCAAGGAAACTGTGTCAATGGAGGTGCTAAGTTCACATTTTTATACAAAAAGGGCCGTACTGTGGCTATGTCAGATGACTGCATACCTAATGTTAGCTTTGTACAGAACAACAATTTGTACAGAACAACAAAACACTGTGGCTTTTATGCCCAGTTACTTACGCTGGAATCACGTCAGGAAGTCTTCTCTTCTTCACGGCCAGTATGAACAGAAAAATGTGAACAATGCAAAGTGTACGTGCAGTACATGCATGTAAGCGCGGGGTGGTATCGTCTTGGTTTCCGTCAGGGTGTAATTTACACATCATGATTTTATCAACGCATTGCTGGCTGCTGACTTGTTGAGAATGGTAAAGAAGCATGAAAACCTGTCAGAGGCTTGGCACTAAGTCACAATGTCCTAAGAAGCGAGTGTTATTATGACCTTTAATTGGCTATAATACACAAGATTTACAACTTAATGTTAAGTTTTAGAAAGTTCTTTCCTCTCCCGAAATATACTGCCCTGTGAAGTGTAAGTGTGAGCCCAGATGGTGTGAGGCAGGACTCTTGGTGTTTCTCATGCAGCTGTAGATAATGCGGTCAGTCAGAGGAGCACGAGGCAACTGAAATAGTGCAGCTTGAAAAACTGATGTCATGCAGCTCACTAAGGAACTGCTGCGCAGCAACATAACAACTGCAGCTCATCCCACATGAGTTTAACCATTTCTGGAGACCACACACAATAATTGCAGTGTGTCGCGGTAGACATCATGTAAATTGTGGGCTTCTTTTATATTGTGGCTTGAGGGTGACCCCTAGGATAAAAAGGAGTGTCTGAAACTTATGTAAACAGCCGGGCAGGGTTTTAAATATAAAAGTAATGCCACTGTAATTTCACCCTTTTTGTGTCTTCCTCCTCCAGCTCTATGAGGTCTTTACCTTCTTGGCAGAGAGGGGAGGCATCGCTCAGGTCCATGCTGAGAATGGCGAGATCATCGCTGAGGTAAGATTAATGATAAATAAAGTGACAGATACAACATTTCAACCCCTGCCTCTTATTCTGCACTACCCTCTTGCTCTTAATTACTTGTCTCGTGTCCAACTCTGTGATCTGTTTTAGTTTAGCGTGATTTATTTCAGTGTCGTTCGCTCAGCTCTTTCTTTTCGAGCCTTATCGCAGTGCATCTCCACTACCTACAGACTAAACACACTGTCACTGATGAGAGGGAGAATGTGTTTCGCATAAGACGGTAATGTGTGGGTGTAGTATACACAGGGCAGTGCTGAATTGTGGACAAATGAAAATGAATGAACTCTAATAGTTGGTGGATTGAGAGGCTTGGTATTAGTCAGAGCTCCAGGCCATGCCTGGATTCTGTCATTCTCTATGTGTGTGTGTGTGTGTGTGTGTGTGTGTTGGATCTGATTCATCGCAAATCCCAGCTCTCCTATCCAGTCTTAAACTAAGACTTTGAGGGAGTCTGATTTCCACCAATCTTTAAGACCAAAAATGTCTAAATCCCCAGATTATGTCATTACCTGACTTTACTTAAGATCTCCTGAGATAGAGAGGTCTTGTTTGGACTTGTGTGTGATGAATGTTGTTAGTGCTGTAACCAAGTGACAACCACAATGCTGGAACCTCTGCCAGTCTCTGAACCTGCAGTTCCTCTTGTGACCACTAGATGCTCGTTGAGGAAAACAGATTTTATCTTCCTTTGAGTCAATGTCTCATTGGTTTATTTGTGAGTATTGAAAAACGTATTTCCATCAAGAATATATAAAGGAAAGAGTACCATTATTTAGAACCTGAGTCATGACTTTTTGCTGACTACCTTCTCTTTAGAGATTGTGGAACACAGAGTCAGGAAATGGGGCAAGCAGCACGAGCCTCCTAAAGCTTTCCAAATAAACACTCTCTGTGTCTCACTTCTGAGTAAACAGAAATGAACCAACTAGATGCCTATTAATCTTCAATAACAACCAGCTGTTTTATTTATTGCACAACTTTTTGGTTCAGCCGGCCTCCTCTAGTTGATTTTTGCGGAGGTGAAACTGTCTCCATCACAGCAGTGTTGATCCAAGCCGCAAATTTGCTTGTTGTAGTAACACAGCTGGGATCACTCTCATATGTGGACACGTCTAGATTTTCCAAGTCTGTCATCAACAGGTCCCACTCCTAGGAGCAAAATTTTCCTCCGCAGACAGCGTTGGGAGAGCGATGACCACCAAATTCTTAAGTTACCAGTTGTTTGATGGGTCTCTTGCTGCCTCCATTCTTCATCTTCCGTTTGATTTAGCTTTTCTTTCGTGTGCTCTGATTGGTATAAATACGGTCAGTCGTCAGGATGAGATGACTCATGTTCGACCTCTTAGTAGTCTACTAGATAGCCAGCCATTGCTCTTAGTTTTGCTAAATTTTCTTCCCTCTTTTACTTGTTCTCTATGCACCATGTACACACTACATCGGAAAAGCCGCAGTTTTACACATGTAAACAAACCAGCATGTGCACGTGAATAGGCAGCAGTTTGGGCCAGCAAGTTGCCTCAGAAGTACTGTAGATCTCTATAAAATTAGGTAGCTAATTCAGAGACTAATTTATGTGCTACTTTTGGTCAGACTCCGAGAAAAGCAACTGAAATGATTTATTAAAACTACGATTTATTTGGAAATCTTTAGCAGGCTTGCTCCAATTGGCCTGATGTACAGTTTTCCACTTATCTTGTATCTCTACGATGACAAGATTAGCATGACCCATGAAGTCCAAACGGTCACGTCACGAGAATAAAACCCAGGCTGAAAAACACTGCAATCACAGACACTATGAATAATAATAATAATAATAATCTCCATGTCACCTTACTATGACACAAAGGTACAGCCAGAACCTTCGGGATGTAGATCTACATGTATACCAAGACCATCAACAGCCTGTGGATTCCCACAGTCCTCTGTGTGTGGCCTGACCCAGATGACAAAACTGTTGCTCACACCACCACAAAGAAGCAGAAACAGAACATTATTATCAAAACGTTACATCAGCCCGAGCACTCAAAATCACTCTCCTGCATATGTCTATGAGCTAAGCAGCTAACAGCCTACTTTTTGTGTGTTTGTTCAACAGGAGCAGGCCCGCATGCTGCAGATGGGTATCACTGGACCAGAGGGACATGTGCTGAGCAGGCCTGAAGAGGTACACGTATATTTGTTTTAGTGTTTTCGTACATGGTCTTAGTTTTTATTCAGATATTGGGGAGAACTTTCTCAAAAATTTGATTTTAATCTCAAGATACCATCCTGAAGTTCAAACAGGAGTGCAAACAGACAGGCACACACACTCTCATTGTCTACAATGATGTCCTTGGACTGGTCGTCACACACACATTGTTCCTGTTACACACATGTGGTTTCAGACACATTACAGGCGTCGGGTGAAAATTCTCCGGTTCCCCCCAATTGTTGCCGCTAATGTTTTTTCAACAAACAGCGAAATGAAGGCCCTGCTCTCAACTCAGCAACTTATCTGCCTTTAGCTTGACAGGGATTTTCCACTCTGTGGTGCAGCGGAGTGAAGCTGTCCCACCAGTCTCGTAGTGTCATGCAGTTAAGTGGAGTCTTAAGAATCAAAAGCTTGGTAACATTTAATGGAGCAGAGAGCGAGCTGGATTAGCGTTTTATCAGTGTCTGCTGTCCCGTTTGGTTTTAATTTATTTGTTATTGGAGCCAGGTTGGGCTTGTGGATTAGAAGACAATAATCAGTGTTTGCGTCACTTTGCAAACTTAAAAACACATGCAGGAGAGCGGCGTCCCATCTGGATGCATGTGGGGCTTTCTACTGGCAACTTTTTTTTCCCCATTTGGTACAAAAAGTTGTTTGCGTACATTCACAAACAGGGAAATATAGAAATTCACATTTTAAGAATTTAATAATTACAACACAATTCCAGCTGATCTCCAAGATGGCTTCCTAAAGTCTTGTGTTTGTTTGCTGATCTCATAAAGTTATTTTCTTAACTCCTGTAACTCAGTGTGTCTGAATAAACTTCAGCAGATTATGATCTTAAAATTGTAAGCTTCCACTTGCCCTTTTGGTTAAAAATGAATTATTTAAATAATACAGCTCCCAAATTACAAATTTTGCTGTGGTTAAGATACTTGAAGTTTATTTGAGAAAATCCTAATGGGAAAAACATTTCCAAGTCAACCACAACGTCCTGTTCCTTTTTGTAGCTGGAGGCAGAGGCGGTGTTTCGTGCCATCACCATCGCCAGCCAAACCAACTGTCCTCTCTATGTGACCCGAGTCATGAGCAAGAGTGCTGCCGACATCATCTCACAGGCCCGGAAAAAAGGTAAAGTACAGCTTTTAGACTTGACACAGCAACAGCAAATATTTGAAACTATCCACTGAGGATAAGGTTCAATAAAAAAATACAAGGTGGCTGTCTGATATTGTCTGCACATCTACAAGACATGAGACGGTATATTGTACATTTCAGCCACAATCACAGGTTTTATTTTACATGATGACTGCAAGAAATAAACTTCTCTCCCACCTTGTGAATAACAGCATCACCAAGAGCAGATTGCACAATAAGATATTGATAAATGGATTAAAGGGAGCATCTTATCTCTGAAATAAAAAGCTCTGAGTTCAGTTACCATATCTTACCTCAAATTTATCTGATATGTGGCTTTCATTTCTGGGCATTGAACACGATTGCGGTGCTTTAGTTCATCGTGTATCAGAGTGGAATCTTAGTAGACTATCTTTGCGTCATTACCAAAAAGTCTTCAAACCACATGTTGCTCACTAAAATAAGACATTCTATAATCTTGTTTGCAACATTTAACGTTTTTCTCTTTTGGTTTCTCTTTTGTGAACTCTCTGTACAAGAAACGATGTATAGTCGTTAATTTTCTGCTGACTTTTTTGCTGTTCTTTGGTGTTTTACTTGCCATCTTCCTGTCTGATCTCTGAGATGTTTGGAATGCGCTTCCTTATATCCACTGCACCTATGTCCTTATAAGATGATTTCACCATTTTTTCCTGAGACGGCTGATGTACACTTGGCTGTGCTTGACAGAATGAAATTCTCAGAGGAATTTTCAGCTTTGTCATTCAGGTCTTTGCTTAGCTCTCACAGTGGCCATTCCACAGTCTCAGGAAAGAGCAGAGGTGCTTTGTATTGTAAAAGTTACAATCTTTGAAAAAGGAATTGGAGAAATGGGAGAGGGCAGAAAAGAAAGATGGGTATTTGGACATTTTTGCTGACTTCTTCTGGTCATGTACACCCTTTGGGAGCCTTAATGGGCTTGACACCTTTGTTTGGATCTATTCCCAAAGTTTTATATTTAAACCAGGAAAGACACAAACAGCAAAGTGCAAGAACAAAGGCCGGATGAAGAAACACAAGAGCAGACAAGTGTTAGTGACAGGAATCAAACTCTGGCTCATCATGCACGGAAGAACAAGATGAACTACAATTGAGCCGAAGTGAAATTTGCCAAGGGTGATATTTGGCTTGTCAGAGATTAGGTGTGGTTCCTCTCCTACAGACACTCAGATGAATTACCAAAGCTTTTAGCTAGATTAAACTGCTGAAAAATTAATCTGGCTTGATTGATACAACTTGTGTTTTTGACAATGCCAAGGATCACTCAAATAAATCAATTTGATATGCTGCACATTGGATACTTTAACAAGTTTTTGCCGTCATTTCTTTTCCAGGAAATGTTGTGTTTGGGGAGCCAATCACGGCCAGCCTGGGGACGGATGGGACACATTACTGGAGCAAGAATTGGGCCAAGGCGGCTTCTTTTGTAACATCGCCTCCTCTCAGCCCTGATCCCACCACTCCAGACTATCTGAACACGCTGCTGTCCAGGTACGTGTCAGAGAACCTCTCTCAGGTTACGTAGTTGACCTGTTTATCATCTTATATTATAGCTGGGGCACGATGGACACTTCTTACTTAACTATTTCATATTAATTTAGATTGGTAATACAGCACAAGGCAAAGCAGGATACAGTACATTTAAATGGTGTTGTGACTTGTTTTATACTCTATACTATATTATAATTTCCTATGCAAACCACACACTGCTTGTTAGTGAACTACATTTAAACATCCACATTATATTGAGTACTATACATGCCTACTGTACATAGCAGCAACATGAGTGACTGGTCTCCAACCCTTCCCTCATTTGAAGGCAATCTGCTTTCAACCAATATTGTAAGATGGGAATCTAAAAGTCCAAAAATAAGCTCCACACATGGGCACTATTCCTAATAAAGATCCTTGAATAAAAATATAGTTTGTAATAAATATATGTGTCCTTCTATTCACATGTTGCCTATATGTGTGCATTAGCTTGATTGAGAAATGAGAAAACTGCATTTGGTTAAAGGAATGCATTACACTGAAGTTTTTGAGTTGCTTATGACAAATTCTGGCAGACTTTATCTGGCAACTGAACTGAGTGTCGTACGGAAACAGGAAACATTAGTAACGGTTTGTACTAGAAGAACAAACTCTGGCATGAGGCATATTTAAATGGCTCACAGTCCTTGTTCTGATTTGTTGCGCATATCCTGCTAAAGTAAACATTTTTTTTTCCTTGTGTACACAGATTGTGCAGAGCTGATACGATTTCATCTTACCTCTGTCTTTCCGTGTTTCTTTGCCCCCCAGTGGAGACCTAAGTGTGACTGGAAGTGCTCACTGTACCTTCAGCGTGTCCCAGAAGGCCATTGGAAAGGATGACTTCACCCAGATCCCAGAAGGTGTCAACGGTGTGGAAGAGAGGATGTCCCTCATCTGGGATAAAGCTGTGGTGAGGGTTACTTAAGTTTTTCCTTTTTTTTGTTTTTTTTTTTTGCTTTGTTTTCTCTATTTTTAAACTTTAGAAGAGGGAGGACAAAAGGCAAGTAAATAAGGAGAGAGATTTATTCAAGACTTTTATTTTCATCTTGATTCACTTGCTCTCTAACCTTTTCCCCTCAGGAAAGTAATTATTTATCTTGTTTTAAACCAGTCATCTCCCCTCTCTGTTCTGTGATGCTCAGCTTAGATACTGCGGTTTCTGTTTTTTGTTTTTTTATTTTTACAAAGACGCCCTTGTTCACTGTCTCGGTTCTTTTGCCTGGCTTCCACTATTTTTCCTGACATTTCTCTCATCACCTCTCTCTCTCTCTCTCTCTCTCTCTCTCTCTCTCTCTCTCTCTCTCTGTCTCTCTCTCTGTCTCTCTCTCTCTCTCTCTCACTGTCTCTGCCTTTATCCTTTCATTTTCTATCTCCACATCTGTCCTTTCCTTCACCCTTGGATACCCTCGTTATCACGGCATCACTTGTACTGCTAACAGACTCAGAGCATGTTGGTTTAGTGCAGCTTTGTAGTGCTGCCTGTAACATGTGGATGAGCTTTTTAAAAGTTCAAATTAATCTATCCCCCTAGAGAAGTTACTTAAAATCCAAACTTGCGCTGAACTTAGACTGATTACAGCCTTTTTTGAGGTGCTACACATTTTGTGCTAGACATAATAATGGATGTTCTCCTCTAACTCTTGGAAAGGCATCAAAGACATTTTTATATCTTCCACATAGTTTTATAATTTCATATCTTCATCAATGTAATTAAACAAGGACACGTCACAAAACAACAAATCAAATAATTAAAACGAAAGAAGACGCATCATCTGAATGGAATTTATATCATAGCTAGTCCATCTAGAAGGAAAAGACATTTCCATACTGTTCATTACAATGAGAATGCTTTTATGATTTTTACTTGTTTTTCACCAGACTACAGGTAAAATGGACGAGAACATGTTTGTTGCAGTCACCAGCACCAATGCAGCTAAGATCCTGAACCTGTACCCTCGTAAGGGTCGGGTCGCTGTGGGCTCTGACGCCGACCTGGTCATCTGGGACACAGACTCCATCTGCACCATCACTGCCAAGACTCACAACTCGGTATGTACGGCGCGCAGTGGCTAAAGTTCCTACGTGTATTTGTTTCAGTTAGATTCAGCTCAGAACTTATGGGACTTTCCTTTGACTCTACCGTTCAGTAGGGCTGAAAATTTAAACAAAGAGGTTCAGACCAGTGAAACTGCATTGTTTCACACCCTCGATCTTACTTGGCTCAAGTGGATGAATGCAGTGGGAAGTACACCAACACTAAAGGGACTTTTTCTTGAGTAATGCTGTTATTGTTACAGTAATTCCTGGTGGCATCAATCCATATGTTCTGTTGTGCAGAAAGGTGAAAAAAAGGGAGAGAGAGAGAGAGAGAGAGAGAGAATAAAAAAATGCTCTTAAAAAGGGTCTGACTTTTAGGGAAAGAGTAAAGCAGGACACAAGATAAGTGTCGGCATCTGTGTGCGTGTGAGAGAGAGACAGCAAGATAAAGAGAGAGAGAGAGGGTTAGAGAGAGAGAGAGAGCACATTTTTGAGCAGCTTCCAGAGAGCTCTCAGTTCCTCTGAACGGAAATGAAGTCTCAGTGGATGTTCACTACTAATACTACTCACACCGTATGCGCCACATGACCAGCTCTCAATGTAAAGCCGAGCCTCAGTTAATCCAAAAACGCTCAACAAGGGTTGGTGCAACGATTTGGAAAAATCTGGATTATTCAGACACAACAGACATTCTGCCAGTGATGCAGACATTTCCCAAAATGTCCCGTAAAGTCCAACGACAGGGAATCTATGTGCTTTATAATCAAGAGGTATGTCCTTCCTCTATATCACGCTCACTTGAACTGATTCATCCAAAATGTTTTCATGATTGGACAGCCATTAGTGGGTTTAAAGAATGTCATTCATAGGGCTTCACAGGATTATGTAACAGTAAACGCTAATATTTCAAATACTTTCATAAACCCCAGAGATTTGGAACATCTGTACACTTTACTTGTAGGAAAAACAACTCATCTCAAGCAGCTTTGGTCATATTAAGACTTTTTACTTCATGGGAAACATCTCACTCAATATGCAGACTGAATCAGAACCAGTATTGTAACCATCAAGCCCCATTTACTCAATTTGCCTCCTTTGCGGCTATAATTCGGCACGCCCTGTTGGCCCAGGCGTTTAAAGTTTTGACCATGAATCGCAACTGGAAGACTACCCAATTTTCATATAGTCATATTTGGAAAAATCTACTGACCTGGCTGCAGTTTAACAACATGAATAAGAGGCAAGCGATTGCCTGCTAAGTGCTGCTTTCCTTCCTATCCGCCTGTAGTGAGATTAAAAAATTTTTCTTAAATTACACTTAATAACATTCTGAAACTTTTTTTTGTCAATTCTCATGTGTTCTAAGTTAAATATTGAAGTGAAGCTGCATTAGAAACATGCGCATCTGTATGATCCCATTGCAGATGTTTTTTGTCCTCACCCCCGAGGGTCTCACAAAGACACACTCATACACACTTTCCATCTTACTCACACACATTTTACATAAACTGTGTGTACAGTACACCTGACACATGTGAGTAATGAGTTTTCTACCATTATAAAGACATTAGAAGATCTTGGACACACTCACTCAGCAGCAGATGAAGTGTCCGCACAGGAAATTAAGGCTTTACAAGCCTAGCACAAATCCTGCTTATACATAAGTAAGGGGAGAATGCATCTACTAACAATAAATACAGGTTTCTCTTGGGAATGAAGTGAAGTTAGTAGATTTTAATTCACCTTGCTTAAAGGCCCAATTTACTAGGAGAGAAAGAACACTGCTCTGTCTCCAAATGGAGGAATGGAAAGAGAAAACTGTACTAATAATATGTCTTCTCCAAATGTGGAGTACATCCACTGAGGATCCGTGGGTTCTTACATAATGATGTCACCATTTCATTTCCTGCTGGCCCGTCCTTCCAGATAAAATAAAACAGAAGAGAGCAGAAGAGCAGAGCACGGCGGCTCCCAGTTCCAATAAATCTACCTTAATGGACAGTCTGATGGCAGGCCAAACAGGAGCGTTTACCAGGAAACTTTGTTGGGAGAATGCCTTCCACGGCAGAGTAAATACAACTTAGGCTGTGCCGTATCTTAGTTTGTTATGAGTAAGCCCACATCTGGTCTGGGTTGCTTGTTGTTGTCAACATAAAAATACATAGATGCATATAAGGATATCCTGACACATAGACAAGAACAGGCAGCAACACACACACACTCTCTTAAACGCACTCAGCTTAGTCATGACATCATGTTTGGCATTCAGTAGGTCTTAGTTATGTCCTGTTCTGGCCTGAATTTGGACGGCAGCAGCAAACAGGGCCGTGTGCAGAGGAAATAAGCAACAATGGAATGAGGGGAGGGGACCATCACAGATCACAAACATGTAGAGAAAAGAAAGTTGGCACAAGGGGAACTGGAAGGGGATGAATAGTACACAAGGCTGAAAAAAAATACAAGGGATTACATAAATCAAGCAAGAGCGGGAGAGGGAGAGAAAGACAGGGGATGAAAAACAGGCATAGAAGGAGGGATAAATAAATGAAGACGACGGACAACTGGAGAGAGCAATGCGAGGAGAGCGAGAGAACGAGGTAGAGAGTGAGAGGAAATGAGAGAGAGTGAGAAGTACTACGGAGGCATTAAACGGCAGCTGGAAGAAGGCAGCTGTTTGTACATGCCAAACAGACAAGTGTATGAAACAAGGTGACGAATGATAAGGTGTGGGAGAAAAAGAGCGTGAGGTTAAGAGAGAGTTGAAGACAAAGACATGTTCTCCCTCCATTCTTTTCATCCATCCTCCTACAGCTCCCCCTGTTGTTGTCTTCTTCCTCTCCTGCATCCGTTCGTCAGTCCTTCACGGGCAGGAAGAAGGTTCGGGGTTCTCAGAATTAAATTTGATTGATCTAATTTAATTTTATTTGATTTTGAAAACAAAATGATCCTAAAGCCCCGTGACAAATTAATTGAGAACTCCACTCTGTTAATTCTGCTCATCATTTGTACTTTGTCTCCATTTGTTCTTCATCCTGTTAATTGTAAACAGTGTGCCCACCCCAAAAACTCTGATACAAGTCATGAGATGGATTCAAAATGTCAGGCTTGTTTGACAGAACGCTCTATTGAGGGCTTAATGCGATCCTTCTTTTGTGTGTCTGTACGTGCATGTTGTTGTGAGATGAATATGGTCCTCTATTACACAACAATATGTATTACTGTAAATGTATCTTCTCTGCGAGTATATTGTTAGATTCTGTTACTTTTTCTGCCGCAACAGCCTGATTTCATCTTCTTATAATTTTATATATGTGCTTCAGGCTGCTGAGTACAATGTCTTTGAGGGCATGGAGCTGCGTGGAGCCCCACTAGTGGTGATCTGCCAGGGGAAGATTATTCTGGAAGATGGGAACCTGCATGTCACCTCCGGCGTGGGTCGCTTCATTCCCTGCTCTGCCTTCCCTGACTATGCCTACAAGCGTGTTAAAGCCAGGAAGCAGGTAAATATAGATTTATATCTCTGTCCAGTCTGCTATTTACACTTTACACAGCAGTTGCCGTATCTTTAAATGGTATGCAACAGTATATCCATTTGGAAAGGCAAACTCTGAAGTTGAACAGATAAAGCCAAAATAACCCTCAGAGAAACAGAAGGTTGATGCTAAAAGCCCCCGTAGTACTGACCACACTGTTGGACTGCAAGTGAGCTGTCAATGCTGTACCAAGTGACACACACACACACACACATGAAAATAAGGGAAGGCGGGAGGTTGTAATCAAGGTCATTTGGACTGTAAGCAAGCAAGTATGAAAGATTGGCCTGAAATGAAAGTTGCAATAGTGGAGGGAAAAGAGGGTGGAGGCAGTGAAGCAGGATGTGGGGGAGATACAGTAAGTCTGACATCAGCTTTCAGAGGTTCAGCCACAGGACGCTGGCTGAGCTTTTACACTGTAGTGTAAAAGGTCCATGAAGTGAGGGTGGTCGAGGCTTTGTCATCATGGTCCTAAAAAGGATGCAGTGAGTTTAAATTTGGATAACTTTCCAGAGAGACCTCATGCACACACAGTAAAGGGGTTACTGAAGGGTCCCAAACTGACAACTGACTGTTGTTTCATAAGACTGATCTGGATTAGGGTTAGGGTTAGCTATTTAGGGATGTTGCTTGGAAAACAGGAAAGGACACAAGTGAAGGAGAGGGTTTGGAAAGAGTTTCCTGTAATAGGAACATGACAGGCTCAGTGTCATTAACAGCCTATGCATCAACAGGTTGACACAATAAATATTTAGACTGTAATTATTAATGTAATAATTTCTTCATATGACAGATCAGTAAAGACATGTCTTGTGTCACACATTAATCAGAAATAATGGTGGTTGTTCATGAAAGGATACACAAATCTACATCTTCATTTGAATGATTTAATTGACTGTAGCCAGACACAACAGCTACATAATCTTTGAAAACAAAATTAAAAATAATATGAGAAGAGAAATAACATTGTAAAAGTGAAGCTTGCTGCTAAATTAATTGAGAAACAGGCATCAAATCTAAAGAAATTCATTGATAATAAGACATAAAACAGAATTGCATTGCACATTGCACATATTCATGAGTGTGTACTGCCACATTAAAACACTTATAAGTGTATATATTAGTGATGCCCACAAATGCAGAGAGTTAGGCTCACAGTCTGTAGCTGTACTCCATCAGAAAAAAAAGAATAAAGAAATGTCATTACTCCCCCCTCTAACGTATTAAAAGTTAACCCTATTTAACCATTTGATTTAGAACAATTTAAACTCAAAGCAGACCCTGCTGTCTGCTCTCTTGATGTCTCCTTACTTATGGGCCAAAAAAATCTCATTGTTCAACCATTTCCTAATTTGCAGCTGGCTCGTGATGAAGAAAATGGAGCTGTAGTAACAGTGTGCTGTTTATCTTGGTAGCAGTCACTGTTATGATTGCTTCATTCACAGATGTGTCTTTTTAACTATTCACAGAGCTTTCAAAGTTCCACTGAGTCACGCCACGGGCAGAAAGACAGACAGACAGACAGACAGACAGACAGACAGACAGACAGACTAGCATAAAGTTTCAGCTTGCTTTGAAAACAAATACAAATACTGTATGTTGTGTTTTTTCTGCTCCAGTCTGTAAAAGACTTTGCTTGTATGTATGTCTATGTTTGTGTTTGTGCGTGTAAATCTGGAACTTGTTATCGGGAGGAAAAATGCATATATAATTCAGACAGTTATGCAAACAAGCGTGTAATGCTAAACAGGTGTGGTTCCATTCAAATATTTTGTGAGACAAAACATCAAAATATCTCCTTGTTTTTACCCATCCTGTCGACCTCTCTCACTCCACCACCTTGTTGTTTGCCCTGCAGCTGGCCGTCCTGAGGGCAGTACCCAGGGGAATGTACGACGGCCCTGTGTCTGAATTCTCCATGTCCCGTGGTGGTACCCCCTCTGCCTCGGCACGCACCTCTCCCACCAAACAGCCCGTCAGAAACCTGCACCAGTCTGGATTTAGTCTAGCAGGTAACCCTGCACCATGCGGTGAGCCCAGCTTCTTAATACAACCCCCACTCTTCTATCACCCAGTCCGTCGTTTCATCTGTTTTTCGGTCTGTATGGATTTATACCGTATGGAGAAACATCAAAGGATCATGCATGGGCATCAGTCGATCCACCACCATGCACCGCCTTTTATCTCTCAGCTACTGCTTTATGCTGTGAAGGACAACATTCATGTGATTTTCAGCATGCTGTTACTTCATGAATGATACATGCTCAGCCCATGGCGTTAAGCATCATGCCTGTGTAGAGTAATCTAATAATCTCTCATTATCCTGTTTCATACTTGATCTACACAGTATGGCATGCATTTCTGAAGTCTGCAGGATATCACACTCTTTCATAAAGCAGGTTTATATGTGTCAATTTGTCTGTTTATGCATGTTATTATGCAAGTTGGCTACCTTTGCTACTTGAGTTTTAATGAGCCACACTGCAGAAAGAGGTACGTTATATTTCTGTACACAGTCAGTTAAAGTTTGTTTGACATGAAATCAACATTACTCCAAATTAAAATGATCTAAATCATACATCATCACCATAAATCATCATTTTGAGCCACACTCATGATGTGTGGTATATTTTACATTTGTTTTATATGAATTAATATTCAAGATTGGAGCCCAGTATTTGTCTATTTCTCTATGCACATTGTACTAAGCAAATAATGGTTTCTATTACCCGGCATTCCTGCATGTATTTTTATAGCCCTTGGATTCAGAATTTTGTATTTCATTTCAAGCATGCATGCAAATATTAAAAGTATTACATCTTATTAGTTTAATCTCCCTAACTCGGTTAGGTCAGACATACTCTGTAATGACTCATCTCTAAAAAATGCAGCTCAAATCCCGTCGAATCCCTCTCTTACAGTATCTCACACCTCTCAAACAAAGTACTTCTGATTACTCTTAACGACACTGTGACGTGTGAATGCAGCCTCTTTGTAACATCAAGCTACAGTCGGAAATGAACTTTTTTTCCACAGTTGCACTTGTAAGTCACGCTGGATATGAATTTTGGCTCGAGGCCTAAACCGTACAGCGTGCAAGATTTGAGTCTAGGCATCTGGACATGGTCTATTAAGAAAGCCTATCTAATGTGAGAGATCACAACACTGTGTATTCACATTCAACATCTGCTCCATTACACAGAGCTGTTGCTGAGTGACAGGCTGATGGCGCCCATATGCAAAGTCAGCATTGGATTAGCTTGGATTTAGAAAACCAATGTGAGAAATTGTTTTTGTCAGGCTACCAAACTGTGAATCTTTGTACATGTGGTAAAATAATGAACCAGATCAGTCAGTGTTTCCACTGTTTTATAATCAAACAGAGAAAACCATAGCTGTTACTGGAGCTAGTCATTCTGTCCTCCCTGACAAACTAATATGTCCATGTGTGACCTTAAATTTGTGATAGCTACCCCTTTTAACCTGAACACAACCCAGATGTACTCACCACGGTGTTGGCTGTCTTTGTGGATGCTCATAGTATTTTTTTTTTAATGGTGGATAAGTCATTTTGAAAGAGAAGTCCACAGGAAGGTGTTTAGCCTTTGGCTGTGTTGAGCAACCTGTCTTTACAAGCGTAGCTGATTTGCGATACATCATCGATGTAAAAAGAAAGTGACCTCCGCTGGAAAGAATTTCCACATTTGAGTCCATGAATTTGGGGGAGTGAAGCTACTCCTGGTTTCCCAGGCTTTGTAACGGTCATGAGTGTGAATATTCTCGTACGTGTGCATATGTGTACACACTCTCAGAATGAGTCAGTGTCTTATCTATTTTAGTTTTTCCAGGACCACCACCTGCAGAGTTAATTTACTTGTCTGGAAGGAGATGGGAAGGATTGTTTGCTATGGTACAGTGTATCATAGTGTGACATCATTCTACTTTCCGTTTATATACTCGCTGATAATTTGTTGCAGCAGACGCCCTGGCTCATCCTTTGGAAACACCAAGCTTTATGTCAAACCGAGTTCTTTTGTTAATGTTTCAACAGCACTCACGCAGCATATGGTCTGCTGAAATTTGCACTCCCCTGTCATCTCAGTGACACATACTTTATATCACTGGCAATAATAATGTGTCTTGAAAAACCTCTCGTGCCTGGAAAGTAATAATGTGTGTGCATGACAACGATTATTTGTGCGCTATGATGGCATCGAAGCTATTCTGAGGCGAGTAAGTTTGAAAGGTTTGATGGATTACACCAGTACTAGTTTCCAGAGGAGAGCAAAAGAAGTAAATCTCTTCATCAGTATCTGTATAATCCTACGGGTCTGTGTAGATAGATTCTTGTTAATGTCTGATTTGTAGCCTATTTATTTTAATTTTAAATCATACTGTTACAGTTGAATCAATCCTCTGTTTCTTCCTACTGCCCCGTGTGCTCTTTTTCCACGTACCTGGCTTCATCTTTCTCTTCTTTTCTCCCTATCCAGGTCCCCCCACCCCAGATGACATCCCCATCAGGCCTGCTGGACGGCGTATCGTAGTGCCCCCTGGTGGTCGTTCCAACATCACATCCCTCAGTTAAACAGCAGACGGGGGGGATGCATCCAGAAAAGGACAGCAGCCAGAGTGCAGGATTGAGGGGTGGGAGGGAGGGAAAGGGGAAGGGAGGGACGGAGGGAGGGAGGGAGGGAGGGAGGGAGGAGGAGATGCATAGGACCATGATTAGTTAAAAGTTAAAAGAGCAAAACACTGAATCCTCATGCCTTACCTGTCACAATGCTACCTTGCTCAGATGAGAACTGTATCCATTTTTCTTGGGGATTTGGAGTATTAACGTCATTTGGAGTCACCACCAGAGCACAGTACACATGAGCAGTGTTAGCCTCACTTCTTTTCAGTATAGAATACACCACAAATACAGTGAAAATGTGTTCATTTGGTGCTTTGGTAGTGGGAAAATACACCAGAAAAACTGCATACCAACATAGTCAACCAAGAAAGAAAACAAACTATGCTCTTTAAGGAAACTGGATACCACTTTTCTCAGAATGATGCTATGGTTCTTTCATCCTGTTTGGCTTTCAATGTCACCCTGTTTTCAGTAGCCTGCTTTCTCCATAGTCAGCAAAACATAACACTAGATCCCACATTAGCCATGTATTATCATGCAGTACCATTGATTAGCTCTAGGTGGCATTGTATGTGCGGTAAATGTAATGTAGCTTTGTGAATGATGTTGTTGCAGCCTGTTTGGGTTTACTGGACCAATGTAAAGGTATTTATCAAATCTCAGAGAGAGAGTTGGACATGGAGCTGCATGGGCCACATTAACACAGGTGACATGATCCATGATCCTTTTACAACCCTCCTCTGAGAAGCTTCATAAATACCATCCCCATGATGTATTGATTGCATAATTCTTAGTGTTAAAAAAGGAAAAGAGACGCATCTGCTTTAGAAAAGATTCCGTGGAGACAAAAGAATAGGGTTTTGCTATTCTTTATCCCCAAAAGGTTTTTGTCATTTTTTTTTATTTTCAGCACTCCATCATGGCTCTATAAAAAGAACATTGTATGAAACCGTCCTTTGCATTTGCTTCTAGCTTATTGCCTGCTCCTGTCATTCTGAAATCATCTTGAGAAAGAGGAGAACGGAGAAATAAAAGATACAAAAACATGTTCACAAGAAGCACGAATAAACTCAAAATGTCCCTTGTAGCTCAACCGTAACTAGCGTTTCAATTGAGGGCACAGAAAAAAAACGGATGTAATGGAATGAATAAATAACAAAAAACCTGCTTTCAGATAACAGCACTTCACCTCTGGCTTTACTTTTTCATTGCTGACAAACTGAGCTCTCATTTTAGGACAAAAGGAACACCATCATCCCTTTGTCATCCCAACATAGCCCTCTAACGCAATCCTGACCAATACTAATTCACCATCAGCCTAAATATAACCGTGGGTTCAATTCAGTTAAACACTCTGGATGTGATTGTGTTGGGGGGTCTTTAGAGCTCTTTTTTATGTCTCTGCTGTTTTCTGATAAGGCAGGGGGTTGCGGTGCAGTAAGGGAAGCTTTTACTTTGTCACTATCCCACTGCGGGGGAGGGAGGGAGGTCGGGAAGGAGATGGCGTTTTTATTTGGCAGTGGTGTGGCAGACTCTGAGGCAGGCACAAGTGGTGGTTTGTTGTATTTATGTTAGTTTGACAACCTTTGTTATTGTTTTTATGTTATTTCTTTTTTACTGTTGTATCAAAACCCAGAGATGGCAGGTCAAAAATAAGGTGTGTTGTGGAGGTATGATTTGTTTCCTGAATAAACATGAGTTGCAACTGACCGACTTATAGATCTCTTTTTTCATATTACTCAACAAGAAGTATGAAGTGTACTGTACTGTATTTACAGAGCTACTGGCGCCTTTTATTTGCAATAGGAGCTCTATAAATTCGACAGCATACACTGTGTATTCTTAACAATATCCAGGCAGATGAACCTGATGAACACCATTACTCATTCCCCAGTAAAGTAGAATTGCTTAAAACCCAGCTCCATATGTCCATATCAACTCTTGTTCTGGCTGTTTATATGCCTATACTTTCCACTTTATTGAGCACTATATCTCTGTGTTTAGTGTGTGAACAGCCCATTTATTTAGACAGTGATGTCATGGCTGTGACTGACTGGGAGAAGAATTCAGACGAGAGTTGAGAGGTTCAGGCTGAATGAGCAGCATGCATAATCTAAACAACATTGGAAGAGGTTTGATCCAACATCTTTGAGACCCTTGGCCATCTTTGGCACAGAATTTTCCCACTGGGGCGATTAAACCAAACATATCAGATGTCTGTTAGCCTAGTAAAAAAGAAAAGACTTAATGCGAAGATAAATATGGATTTTTTTTATGGCAAATAAACTTTCTTACCGTTAGAACAACAGCTCAAGCTCCATGGCAACGTCCTAGTATAGTGTAATTCATCTTGCGGCCACAAGGGGCAGCACAGAGCAGCACACACCATGAGCATCGGGGAAAGTTCTTCTTCGCTGATGCAGAGAATTTCACCTGGTCAAGGTAGGGTCATGTTAAAAACATTTATTCAAACAGCCGCTTAATTAGCGCCATGTGCCTGCAATGTGCCTGCCGTGTGCCTGCCGTGTGCCTGCCATGGGCATTAGGGATTGTGATACATATCACGGTGCTGAAAAAGTGTCAGTCAAAAGTGTCCAGATAGCATTTTAGCTACAGTATGACGACATCGTGACGACACAAATGTCTGCAAACACCTGCACCGCACGAGCCAATTCCCACCAGGAGGAACTCTATCTCAAGGTATTTTTTTTTATTTAACATGCGACATTGTTTCTGCCACCGTAACAGCAACATTCAAGCCGGTAATGACACTTTTAATAAGTGTTCAGTGGTTGCATAGTTAAACATTTCTTGCTTCTTGGTTTATGTGCTGCTGTCTGGATTTCTCCGGTCGAAAATACCGCATATAGTAATGCGAGAGAAGTAGTACTCAGACCGACGGTTGTAGTAGAAGTGTGGAGTGTAGAGACGCTTTGTCACAAGTAAAAGACCTGCATTCAGGTTTTTCTTACAGTAAGTCAACGTACAAAAGCATTGGCTCCAAATGTACTTAAAAAGCAAGTATTA
This sequence comes from Protonibea diacanthus, assembly GCA_028641955.1. Classification (NCBI taxonomy): domain Eukaryota; kingdom Metazoa; phylum Chordata; class Actinopteri; family Sciaenidae; genus Protonibea; species Protonibea diacanthus. The sequence continues at coordinate 17,882,235 of CM053990.1, forward strand.
AAAGTATTCATTGTGCAGACACTGCTAGTTTGTGTCCACCTCCTGTCCCTAGAAAAAAAGTTTTAAAAAAAGTCTCATCATAACCTATAATTTCTTTCGTTCATTATATTTTGTATTCTTAATCTGAATCTGGAAAGTAACTAAACTTTAGTGGAATACAATATCTGCCTCTAAATTGTAGTGGATTAGAAGTATAAAGTATCAGAAAAAAAGCACTCAAATAAAGTACAAGTTGTACTTAAATACAGCACTTGAGTACTGTGCATGTAACTTATTGTGCCATGTATCAACTGGCTATTCATTCAGTCTGGAAAACAAAAGAAGGGTTATAAGGGGAATATGGATGTGTTTTTTCTTCTTTCCATCTAAAAAAGTGTGTCAAATAAGCAAATCGATCCATATCAAAAAAAGTCTTAGTGATCATCTACTGTACATTCAAAGGTTATTTAGTGGTGGAGGGAGGCAAATGGGCAGCGTCATGATGCCCGCACTTATGCTACGTCTAGGCTTTTGGATGAACAGGTAAGTAACACCTCTAATCTGTCTTTTTTTAGTCATATGGATAATTATGGGTTGTCATTAGAGCTGTTCCTGCAACACAGACTCTGATCATATTTGTCTTGGTAGGCTATGGTGTGTGTACATTTGTCATAGTTTAGTAAAAGTACAAAAGGATTCCTATCAAAATATACTCGTAGTACTCATTATGCAGACTGTCCCATTTCTGAGTAATCCAGTAGTGGGGGTTACACACACTCATGCTCACTGTGAGGTTCACCAGTAAAACTGCTGCGAGGTCCCATGTGCATTGTTTAACAGTGAGTAAGTGTCTCATGACATCATAGCAATCATGTCAAGATGGCAGAGATGATGATTATAAAATGCAGACCAGCTCTGGATAGAGAGATGAGTCAGCAACCTCAATCTAAACAGAAGTGGTGTGTGTAGTGGCTGCATGTTGGTGCTGTAGTTTAGAAAATGGCAAAATGTATCTGACTGTAATGAGAAGAAAAAAATAATGTACGTTAGTTGTTATTATCCAGTTATTTTTTAGATCTTTTTTGTGCGTTTGTGTAGTAGATAGTAGATGAACATTTATTTGATATACTGAGGTTTCCTTCTTTTATCGTTGGTGATTACAGGCAGATTGTGGAAGCATTTATCAACTGGAAATCCCCACAGATCAGCCATTACTGTGGGAAAAGTGCTGCCTCAGCTGCGCACACTGTGGATGAGAGAAGGGACTGTATCCTCTAGATGACCTAGGGAAGTGGTGGACACAAATCTGTGAGCCGTGGATGTGTGTGGGTAGGAGAGAGAATAGGAAAGGCATATGGTGCATGTTTGATGCTGATGCTGATACATGATGAGGGAATTCTCTGAGATGAACTGGGAAAACAGTGAGAGAATAAAGAGATGATTCTAACACTAGATCTGACAGGAAGTTAAACCACGGCCACTGAAGATGAGGATTTCATTTTGTTTCTATTTCTCTGCCTGTCGTATGTAAAATAAGTTCAATGCTCGTCCTTGTGGCTCTGTTATATGTTGCATGTTAACCAAGTATCTCCACACCTCTGTAAGTAACCAGCTGTAATGCTAGTCAGTTAACATTAGGGGGCAGCATTCTATTTATGATAGTGGAGAGCAATCAACACAGTGCATTTCTATTTTCAAAGCTAGATTTCGAGAGATCTTTTAACATGATTTATACCCTTTTGCCTTTTAATATTCTTTAACTCTCCTTGATTTTGCTGAAAATGATGCCTTCTCTCTAGCTTCAATAAAATTTGATAATTCAGAAAGACAAACTGAAATAAAACACAAGGCATAGTTGGATTGGTTCAGAAAAAGAAAGTCATTATTTAAGGCACACCTTAATAGTTTGCAACTCCATCACATATGAATACAATAAACACACAGTGACAACTGAAGGACAACAAAACATTAATAGGAATGAAATTCACAGGTGTGGAACAAATCTGTTCCCAGACTAAATCATTTTTTTAGATAGTTTTGTTGAAAAACAATATTACCTGGGTCAAAAACTATTTGTCAGCGATTATTTCATATGTTCACTTTTTGGAAGGCTTTAATCTGCCACATTATATGATTCCCAATGAAACCAACACATATGGTACCCTGCTATATATTAACATGTTAAGATAATCATTCACAAATATTATTTACTCCAGGTATAACTAGGATTAATCCATCTGTTTAACTATCCTACTATCTTACAACTTATACTGGAAAACCACCTTTGGTTCTGTAAAATTACATCAGTGACAACACAACAACAACGACAACACATAGGTAAGTCAAAACATTGTATCAATTTCAATAGAAAAGTGCCAATAGTAATGTTTTGAATAGAGTGAAATATTCTTTAAATATAATTACACATATCATGGGCTTGAAAGGAGTGAGTCATATTGCAGATAGATACAATTAAGGGCAATAGAATAAGTAGGCATTAGTAGAAATCACATTTACTTACTGGTTGTGAAAAAAGCTCAGGTTTTTGCTACCTACATGTACTGTATAGTTTAAGGGAACCAGCTATGTGCCATATCTATGGTATAAGGCATCCCTCTGCAAACTTCAGAGGCAGGCGTGGTTACTTAGACATGGTTTTAGCCCAGTCTGCAGTAAGAATGAGGGATATTGCCTCGCCTGCAGTTTATTTTTTTCCGTCATTATTTTCGTGTTAACAACCATGAACGTGAAAATCAATTTTAAGATTTTCTTTCCCACTGTGTTATCCAGCTGGTGCCAAATTAATGCTGAATACCATCTGCACAAGAATGCTGTTACAGAATTTATTCTCATCATGGGAGCAATTAATTGCAAATACAAATTTATAGACTTATCTGGTGGCACATACAGTATGTATGTAATTGGTTATACCCAACACAACAGAGGAAGGACATTAAAAAAGTATGTGACAAAAAAACAAAATTTCAATACAGACAGTAACAGAAAAAATGTATCTTTATATAGGACTCAGCTTAATCTTTGTCTATAAAACCATGGGAATAAGTATTCACTCACAGCTTTAGATTTTTTTTTTTTTTTTTTTGCCTCTGTGCATAAATGCTACAGTTGATGAAGAAGCTTGTGCAAAGCGAGGTTCAGTGCAGAACATTTAACATCTACCAGCTACCTTTCTCTATGTTTTCATAGCTATAAACTTTTATATCATTTGCAGATTGAGGCAAAGGTCAGGTCAAAATATTAGTGTTTTAAGGGAGTCTGACAACAAAAAATTTGATCAGGACGTCCATTTATGACATGCGCCTGAAGCTTTCAACCACATCTGGTGGTCTTAACTAAGCAACTCCATATAAACCTCAAAGGTCAACAATGGACCGTCAAGCTTAGCCATAAAATGTATTGAATTCTCTATTGACTCCTTAGTAACTTAAAGCATACAAGTGAAGAAAACTTCCAGCATTTTTTGCCTACATCTGCAGCTGATGGCGCTGGGACATTGTACCAAATGTTGCAATCCTACCATCTATGTTAGCTTTACTTGCAAAGCTAAGCTTAATGACCACTACAACCATGTATCTGCTGCTATGATATAGTGAGCCATTCACGCTCAAGCCTACAGTTCAGCTCTATATTTTCGTTCTTAGAGGAATCTGTGGTTGCTGTCTTAAAAACAAAGGCCTCGTTTTTCCTTGTTAACCTCTTCATTGTAATGTTTTGTACTCTTAGTGTCATGCTCCAGTCTCAAGTCATGTAGATCGCACTGGACAAAGCCATCCACCCATATGTTTATTTTTCGATATATGATGCCAAACCAACTCCTAATGCCAATCCTTGTTAAGTCCATCTCTCTCTGGGGAGCACTGGAGATCCATTGTTATGCTCAAATAGCTGTAAACAACCAGAAAATGCCTCGCTGAGATTAAATCTGAGTGTCCAGCCCAAGATGGCAGCAGCACGTACAGCTTTCAGCCATGGTTGACCACAGACTTTATTTTCTGTAACAGCTGAGCAGGTGTGGCGTTATCTCCTTTTAGATGGGGGAGTGACTTCCTCTTCACTTCAGCACGCTGCCCAGAGTAGAGGTTGAGCAGACCTTAGAGCACCAGAGTGATGTAAGGGATCATGATAAGAGTGACACAGAGAGTCATTCTTCTTTGTGACAGGAAAGCGAAAAAAGCCTGGCTGTGGCATGGCCTCTGCTCCAGGAGTCCATTTTACTCCTGTAGTTCTGGAGCTCTTAATAATGTGGTTTTTGTGGGTGAACAGCAATGCATACTACATTTGTTTTTGTATAGACAATGTAGTGGTGCAGGAGCGTTGAAGACCGGATCTGAGTGCCTGTGCTGACAGAACAATAAGTGTCTGGGTGCAAATAGCTGATCTACAAGCTGTGGGCAGGTGCAAGTGACAAGGAGTAAGTAGGAATCTTGGGGTCATGAGACCTATCCCGATAAATAGGCAGCCGGTTCAACGTTGTTGTTCTGTCCATCCTCTATTGCCTTGTTCTTCTCACTCATGGACAGCTCAGAGGACTCTGAATCCACCACTGCTTTCCTTGACCTGTTGAGTAAAGAACATCTATTATTAATTCTGAACAGATGCCAGAACCTAAAAAAAGCATAACAAGATAGCGCTGTAAGAAACATTATCAGTCAAAGAATCGGGACATGTTACTCTTATTCGATTTCTTAATGTTTGTTCTGTCAGAGTCTAAATTAGCAAGTAATGCTACTGACATTTTAGCATTGATAACGATAGTTGAAGATAGTGGCCAATGTGGACTTTCTGAATTTTATTTTAAGTATTCTTTCTTAAAACAACATTTCTTTGAACTATTACATTTTTTATTTTGGCAGTTTTCTTTCCTTTGTGTTGTTTCACAGAAAGTTTGACCCATTTTTTTTGTGTGTTGATCACCAAATCTCTTTTCTTCACTCACCAAAATACTAAATCTCCTTATGACTTCACTTTTCATTGGTTCTTATTTTTTCTAAATGTCTTAACAATCTGATCGTTAAGAACATGTCTTAACAATCTGATCGTTAAGAACATGTCTTAACGATCAGATCCTTTTTTCTGTTACCAAGTGCAGCCTTTCAGCTGAAGCCAGCATAAGACCATACAACCATCTTAGCATCTTAGCCTACAAGAGAGAAGTCTCATCTCAAGATCTTAATCTACCAGAAGCTTCAGTATCTGTTTGGCATGCCTCTTGTGTGTCTTGATGAATGATTCAAAAAGATTACAAGAGGCAATACATGACCTTTATTCTCTGTTCTTATGAAATATCTTACGAAATATCTTCTGTTGTATTATTCCACAGTTCTTTTAGTGTCTTGGCTTCCCATTGCATGAGCAAATATCACGCCTGCTTTAACATTTGCCCAAATCAATGATGAATGTTATTCCTTGACTTGTCTTTAGTCCATTTTGGATTTACTTCCATAAACATCTAACTCTCGTAATCAGTCTATAGTCAATCTCTGCCAGTCACTGTGTTTCTGCCTCAATCACACACCCACATATATGGACCAGATCTTCTTCCACAAATAGCCACATTTCTGTCCTTTCACACCATCCTACATGCTTTCACCAGCCAGCCAGGAAAACTTTTTTTTTCTCTTTAAAACTAGGCTTGAAACTAAGTGCAGAAAATGTTATGTTTTAATTCACCATACATGCAGTCACGCAAACAGGATCTTCCTTATTCCTTAATATTGTGTATAGTATTTTACAATATTTTGCTTGAAAGAACATTGTTTCTCAAATGATTTAAGTCTCACAACACTGGAGGCTGTGATATTTCCTTACAGTTAATAGTATTTATTTTGTGACAAGATGTACAGTATTGGTTGTAAAGGATGCTTAGTCCAGTTAATGGAGGTTCCTTACTTTTCTCTGTTGAAGACAATGAAGTCTCTCTGGACATTATCCAGTCGCTGCTGCAACTGACCATTCTGCAGGAAGGACAAACATAACATCAGCATATCATTGATCACTGTCGGCAAATCTGTAAAAAGCAACAACAAAATCAAGGTAATTAGTCATCACTGTTCACAGCGTCAGAATCAATTAATTTAAATGCACATACATTTGTTTTGGTGTCAATGATTAGAGACACAACTTAGAGTTTCGTAGTACCTGCTGGCTCACACTCACAGTTTTGTAAGAAATGTTCAACATGCAGTACACGCTGCTTCCCTCATCTCAGTTTCTACTCTTTTTAATGAGATACCAGAAGAGGAAATTGACCTAACTTTAGAGGACACTTGTGCTCCACCTGCTCCATGTACTCATACATATTTGACCCTCTTAATCAAGTGAGAACATCCGGCTCTCAACTCACAACTACTGTAGGAGAGCCAAGACAAGCAGACAGGTGCTTTCTCACTCTCCCAAGGAGGCAGTGAGATCATAGAGATACATCATCATTATGGCACTGTTCTCGGTGCGTGTGTAAATGACAGGAAAACAAACTATGATGAGATGCAGTCCGCACGAGAGACAGAGAATGAACAACTAGTTTCCCAAGTGATATTACTTAACAAAACTAACTGCAACCTGGCCGCTGGGGTCCTTCAAAATGTCTTCACTTTAGAGGATTCCCTTAACCTTTTAAGATTAGGGCACCAGAGGGCCTCATTTGCAAGAAAAGGATCACCCATAAAAGCTCACACACGTAAGTACAAGTACATGCTGCTTCTCCACACACCACTCCAGTCAGATTGGCCCTCAAAACTCCTAAGCCCAGACTCTTGGAAACCCCTTCAGGATAGAAAAGGCTGACTCCCTGCCCAGAGCTGTCAGTCACACAGCCAAGCAGTGAGGCTTTGTACAGGTGCTGTCACAGTGGGGGAGCAGCCACTGGCAGACCAAAAGCCATCAACTAAATTAGGGCAGGAAAACAGAGAGAAAGAGAGATAGGAGAGGGGGCTGTGTATGTGTGTTTGAAAAGTCAATGATAAGAACACAAGTAGAGCGCATTGTGCAAACAATTTGCATGCGGGCATAAGAGAGAGAGAGTGGAGAAACAAGATGCAGGATTAGCATATATGTTAATTGCGAGTGAAGAAGACTTTCTTTTCCTATGGGTTTCTGGTAAAAGGATTCTGTCACAACAGTATCACAAAGGAAAATTGCAAATTCACCTGGACACAGAACATAACAGAGTGGGAGAACAGGGTGTGCTCGTGTGGAGGTGATGCAGACTAACGAAAGGACAACAAACAAACAAACAAACAGGCAGACAGAGACAGAGGAGGAATACTGTGCATAATATGTCAAACATCAGTGATAGATGTGATGCATAAGAGATGTGACAAATGAGACACAAGACGTGATGTAATGCCTCTCTGATGCTGTCATAATGACACAGTATCACTAGATCTAAAGGCATTCCTCCAGATACTAGTTCAATTACAAAGCATTTCTCTTGGAAGATGGCGAAAGGAAGAAAATTAGGAGGTAAGGAAGGAAAGCAATAAGGAAATAAGTAAGGAAATAGGTAAGAAAGGGAGGAATCAAAGAATGGAGAAAGGAGGAACGGAGGAAGGATATGAGGAAAGCAATAAAGAACTAAGGAGGGAAATAAGGAAGGCATGAGACAAGGAAGACAAGGAAGTAGGAAAGTAAGGAAGGCAACAAAGAAGGAGGGAGACAAGGAAGGGAATAGGAAAGTAAGGAAGGAAATGAAGATGGAAGGAAACAAGTAAAGAAATACGAAACTAATGGAGGAAGTAAGGGGAGAATTAAGGTAGGAAAGAAATGATGAAATGAGAAAAACAATAAATAAGGGAGAGATAAGACAAAGAAGGAAATGGGAAACTAAGGAAGGCAATAAGAAGGAAATAAAGGAGGAAGTAATGGGGAAATAAGGAAGGAAAGAAATAGGGGAATAAAGAAAGCAATAAGGAGGCAAGGATGGAAATAGGGAATGCAAAGAAGGAAGGAGACAAGGAACAAGACAGGAAAGGAAGGAGGGAAAGAAAATGAAGAAGGAAGGACAACAAAGGAAACAAGCAAGGAAATATAAAGTAAGGGAAGAAAGAAAGACAAAAGGATGGAAATGAGGAAAGTGTGGAAAAAAGGAAGGAAAGAGAGGAAATAAAGAAGGGTGGAAAGAAGTGAAGAGAGAAGGAAAGAAGGACTGTGCTTAAAGAGGCTTTGCCAGAGAACCGTGATAATGCTTTAACATTAGACACTTTACCACTTGTTTCTCTCTCTGTCTCTCCCTCTCTTTATTTGATGCCTTTTTAAAAGACAGTTCTGTAGCTAATTGCTCCAACTGCTAGATTAAACTTTCCATTTAACGAGACAAACCAACAGGGAGTGCTCTGCTGGACAAGAGCCGAACAGGAACATTTTTCAACATCTTTATGTGGGGTTATGTTGTCTATCCGAAGCTGTGCACAGCTTCTGTTTGTAATGTGACAGCTAATATGCACTGGGATCAAAGGAGTTATGTAATAAATTAAATAATATCCCTGTAATTTAGATAATCCATGATTCTTACCTTAAAGACAATGAACACAAACACAAGGTGTCAGCTGCAGTAATGCATTCTGTATGAGTTTGCAGAGAGCATGAGCAGCAATTACATTATAAGACCGGTTCAAATAAATTTGATCATTCTGAGATCATGGACTGTTGTAGTATTATATAAAGGGCATGTTTGTATGTTTCCCACAGCTCTATTGCTTTAAATTTGACTATTTTACTAAAATTACACTATAGCACTATAATTGCTCAAAGCATAATTTGAAGATTCCAGATATACATTTTACATCAATATTTTGAGCTAAGCCTGCCGTTATACGGTGTAAAACATCTACCCAGAACAAGTTGCACCTTTTGACTGCTCCCGATGATATTCCTGCATCCAGAACTTAAACTGAAGACGAGCTCTAACTCTGCACTTTTAATTAGTGGCACACATGGAGCTGTATCCCCTGATACACATGCAGCTCTCTGTCTCTTCCTGTAGCTCATTAATTTACCTGACTCTAATACTAATGAATTGATTTTTCAATTCTTCTATGCACCTTCTATTTGCTTAGCAGCAAGCATACATATATCAATCTTCATCGAATTTAAAATTTTTCTTGGATAATAATTGGAAAGAATGCTTAAAACCCTGTCCTACCAATTTGTTAAAGCTACAAACGTCTTTCATTTTACTCAATTAATGTTTGGGAACCAAAACATTTAAATCGATTTTCTTTTGTGTCTCTTTCTGATGTGCTGAAACCTTGTCATCTGTCTTCCTTTAACACTCTTTTGTCACATAGTTTTACTGCATCTTTTAGTATCCTTAAACCGGATGTTTTTGGCCACTTGTGGGCAGCAGAAAGGATTTGACAACATTGATGTACGATGGCTTTTTTAAGTTGATATTCTCTTAATGATGGACACTACCCTGGTGCCACTCTAGCTACTGTGTAACATCACCTCTGACAAAGAAACCACCTGAAAACATGCCGTCATGAAACAAAGCATCATTTGCAGTAGGGCTGGGCGATGTATCAATATTTTAATCAATATTGTTATATTTTCAAACGCGATATCGTTCATATCGATATAGTTTATTTTGTGTTAAAATGAAGAAATGTACATTTCTTCCCTTGAGCTGCCAATTCGCTGTCCAGGTCTCCTGTTGCTCATTGACGTCGTCACATCAGAGTCTCCAATACCTCCAGAAAAAGTCACTAGATTTGTCGCTAGTCACTTTTTGGGAAAAACTGATCATGAGAGGGTCTGAGAAGCCACCAAATATACCAAGTTGTCAACACTGGACCACTGATTAGTGTGTTAACAACCGAAGCAGTGTTGTGGAGAAAGCTTCCAAAACGTAATGAAATAACACGGAGACAGCTGCTTGCGAATAAGGGTTAGAGGTGGTGCACAGGTCTTGCCCTGTGTGTCAGCTGTTGCTTTGCATTGTGGGACTTGTAGTATGCGTAGTGGGAGTGCGATTTAACGGTGGACCATTAATAATAGGTGTATGAAATTATCCAGCCACAGGAAAAATATCGATATATATAGAGAGAGTATCGCCATTCAGCTAAAAAATATTGAGTTATGACTTTTGGTCCCTATTGCCCTGCCCTAATTTGCAGCACTTTGTCTCTCTGTACTGTTATTTTGAATGCACCCTGGTGTATATTACCTAAAGGAATGATATACAACAGGGTTTCATTATATCTCACACACACAGTGAACAAAAGTTGAATGACATCTCTGATTAGGAGAGAGGTGTGTGTGTGTGTGTGTGTGTGTGTGTGTGTGTGTGTGTGTGTGTGTTAATCTGTCAGTTTATATTGTTCTCACAGCACGAGTCCAATTTTCTGCTGTATATTATCAGTGATTTAATTGAGCTAATTTTATGCTACATTATGAGCGTAGCAGCAACAGGGAGGAAGAAGCAGAGTGATAAAAAAGGTGGGGAGGCGGGGATGTGAGCGCAATATGGAGACAATTGTGGAAGGACTCGGAGGACAAGTGTGGAGGAATAAGGTTTAGAGAGTAGAGGAGGAATATGCAAAAAGAATACAGAACAGCCTCAGGGTAATGAGTAAGAGGCTGGCTGGGACAGGCACCACGGCAACTAGCTTACTTCAGTCAATATTGATCTAGCTGTGCATCAGAAATGCTGCTCAGACCATCTCTTTCTCTTTTTTTTTGCACACAAACACGCACACATCAAGCACTCACTCTTTTTCTTACATGCATCAATCACAAGTGGCCCTGCAGGTCCTTTTGTAAATGGATATGCCAAATCATTGCACAAACACAAACTGATATTTATAGATAGTAAAGCGAGTATTCTCTGTGACAGACAGACCAGCACACGCTGCAAAATATGAGTGCTGAAAATGAATGTTAAACAAATCATTTCATTGTATTTGACAGTATACATTTACAGTAAAAAAATATGGGTCCTCATAAAGGTATTTCTGGACTAAAAGATTTATCTTTGGCTGCTGACGAGTATAAGAAGTGGTATTTAGCTAATTAGCCGGGGTACCATTTAATGCTGTTAACAGTGATTTAAACATTCAAACCAATATGTATGGAAGCACCTTAAAACCAATTCAAAAGCAAGAAAGGACTAATGTGAAGATGCTAGGATAGGATCAGTTTGATCACAGTATACTGAACAAGATACAGACAGCAGGAGATAAAAGCAATTGCCAAATAAAGCATCTTGAAATAAAATGGGATGATTTAAAGATTGGCATTTCTGAACATTTTTTTTTTTATCACCTTCAGGAAGTGACCTAGAGGATTTTGGCAAGTAGTTCAAAAGCCCCAGACTCTGCTTGCTGATGTTATGTGCCAAAATGGACTTGATCCAGAGAGGTAGTTAAACAGACTTAAAATGTATTTCTGTAATCTTCTGTTTCGGATCTCTTCAAGAAATCTTTACCAAATCTTAACCACTTAAGATTACTATGTATTACTTAGTCTTTCCTCTTGTGTAGAATAGTTATTGCCATCTCCATCCTTTTTATGTAAAAGATTTGTCAAGCTAATATTACTGAATAATATTAACCCTGGTTTTAGTTGAGCTGCATTTATCAAATCTTGCCTAAATGACACCGGAATTAATCCGGTGATTCAATTAGGAAATGCAGGCCACGAGAGTGGACAGCAATTTCATTGCCTTAATGTTAGTTTCCTTTAGTCTGACTATATACGGTTCATCTTACTCCATAAACATAACAAATGTTTCCCTTAGAGTGCCACTATCGTTATTTCATTAGAATAGGAGACATTCTCTTTGTCCGAATGGGCCAAGGGATGACGAATGTTGTCTGGCTGCACGGTGAGATATCACTGATATACACACACAGGCAGGTCTCCACAAGCAGCTGTCAGCTTTCATAAAACATAGCACACTTTGAGCCAGCTCTGATGTCTTATTGCAAGCTGGCAAGGCTTGTGCTATTGAGTCTAGACTTCAAATTGCTTAACTTCTATTAAAAAAACAGACCCATAAACTGTTCTAATGTGCCAAAGAGTGGGAGAGGGTCCAAACGTATTGACTTTGTAAAGGCACAAGGTAAAGGCATTGTTTTTATGCCTGTGTGCAATAGGATTGGTTGTCTGCATTCTGTATGTGGGTATGGCAGGTTTGAGTGGTGTGCTGCAATGTTTGTGGATAGCAACCAGACCCAATGCACACTACTTGCTGTACTGTTACTGGTAACAGCACACAAATTAAATCATGATGTATTGGATTCTAGTTAGAGTTCACTGTTGGATCTTTGGGTTCTTTTACTCTCTAAATGGAAAAAGCTAAAGATTCACAATTGGACAGAAGCCTAGAATTCAGGGTGGCGCTTCCCTGTTGTACCAATCAATTGACCTCTGTACTGTAAATACATTTCTTCTGATAACCAGGCTACCTCTTTTAAAGGTACTATTACTAAAATCTCTCTTGTGGCTGGAAAAGCTGGCTTCAGTCTTCAGTGTAGGAATGGTATGTACAATGTTTCTCTTACACATTGATATGTCAGTGAAGGATGACTGTTGACACAGGATGGGTAGTAACAAGCTAGTTGTTTGACTTCAGTGGCCACGTAGCGACAGATTTAATGTATACTATCTGACAGAGGCACAGCATGTCCCAATAGAATGTCTTCAGATATAAGTGCAGTGGTGGGGGTTTGGTCAAAAACAGTAGAATAGTATATCTGCTAGCAGTCAATGGTTTGGTAGACCAAGCGCCCATGTAAATGGAAAACCTAATATATCGAATATTGAAAGTAATAATTAGCAACAAAATCAAACCAAACAAAATGAAAATTACTTCAAAATACTAATTGTTTATATGCAAGTATCCTTGCATAAGAATATGTCAACCCAACCTTTGTCGTCACAAAAAGTTTTTAGGGTTTCCTCCAAGCTTTTCAACACTGCGGATCCCCTTAGGCTTCAGACTTGAAGTCTTTTGAAGCTACAGTACAGTTAGCAGTAGAGTTAGAAAATGACCACACTGATCAGACCCCACTGCTGCCCATTATTTCATTATCAAAGTTCTTTGTCTGCATATGTGAGTATTGTGTTGAGGGTGTTTATGTGTGTGTGTGCGCCTCTAACTTCTCACACTTGACCGGGTGATCAATTTAACCTTTCAGTGCTTTCCTCTTTCAGTCTATAAGCCCTCTGGGTGTTTTTTGTAAAAACAGCTGATTTATGTGGATAGCCTGAAAGACAGAAAGACTATAGCTTGGTGATTGTATTCTTTTGCCTGCCTAGTACTCACAGCAGGCAGGCGGCCCATTTGTCCTGATGAAGGTGAGGGAGGACAGAGCTTTAAAATGTGTCCTCGACATTCTTAATAGCTCTCCAGACACATTTAAAAGACAAACTAAGGAGCAACTTATCACCTGTAACTGGGCCAAATGGAACAAGCGGTCAGCTTTCTTTAATGAATAATGATGAGTGCTGAGAGGGCGAGATAACTTTAAGAGGCATGTGTGATCCGCTGAGGAGAGGACACACCGACCTAAAATTGAGTTTAAATTCATATTTAAAGAATTTGAGGAATTCTGATAATGGGGGAAAAAAAAGCATTGTCTCTTGAGCAGTATTTGTTTGCAACCGCTTTCAAGAGATAGGTATCTCACTTTGGAACAAACCCTTTTCATCCTTGTGTGATGTGTAATGTGTCTACTTTAAAGCCTTACCTGTGGTGACCCATCAGATCCCTGGTCCTTAGATTTTCTAGCAAGCCTTTTCTTCTTCTTGTGAAGCGGTTTGGACTCCAGAATCATTTCCTCCAATTCAAATGTGGGGTCACAGTTTAGTCTCCTCCTCTACAAAGACACACACACACACACAGGCACACATTTACAAACAACAGATTCACATACCGAATCTTATATAATATTACATAATATGATATTTACAACTCTGATCATACCAAGTCATTTAAAGAATTGGTGTGTAGGGTTTCCTGGCATCTAGCAGTGCTTTTGTGGAATATTTCGAGCTTCAGAATGCCACTTTGGAAACCTCTGGGTGACGTTGCTTATGTTTTTATCTATTCTTTACACTGTCAGTGTTTAGAGCCAGCGTGGTTTTGTACGAAACATGGTGGACAGCATGGAAGAAAATCTGCCGCATCTGTAGATATGAAATGATCATCCTATGGCAACTAATAACGATCCTCATTTTCAGGTGATTATACACTAATGAAAAGATAGTTATATATATTACATTGTATTTCTTCCCTATCCTGTAAATAGAGCCGCCCCAATAGTAAGTTGTAATCTGTGAGATTCACATAGTTTGGTTTTGGCAACACTTCCAGTGTTTCTTTCAGTGCGACATCTGATTCCCATAAAATATCATGCAGTTATTAAATTATTTGTGTTACATTACAATATAATCGTATATGATGTGAGATAATATCAAATGATGCAACGCATGCTTTTATTCTACAAACGATGTCAAGACTCAAATGGCAGCAAGCCAACAAAGGCAAAGCAGACTGAATGCTGGGAAGTTAGGAAACAAAACATAATGGTTAAATTCTCCTTGAGTCTATAAGGGACTAAAGACAGAGGATAGGCCTATAATTAGATAGAGAGACACTATCAATTCCCCATTGATCCTCAGTGTTTTTCCTCTGCTGTGCCAGCCCGGCCACTGGGGATACCCACTGATCTGCAGCCACTATAGAATTAGAATTAGTAATTAAAATAAAGTTATTGAGTCATCTGCACCAGTAATTATTCTGCATGTATTCAGCCCTGGCACCTAAGCGCTGACAGTTATTGTCACCTTGTTCCTTCACTAAAACAATATTGGATTGTTTTAGTATTGCTTTATCATTGCGTTGGTGTGACCAACAAAGGTAATTACTAGTCATTTTGGACATTTTGGAGATTGGAAGTTTGGGCTTGAGGGTAACGTCTCCTGTTTGTGTAGCTGAATGAATCATCATATTTGTGTCCATAATTGCTGAAAAAAGGTCTGCGAATACACTATTTTCATGAGTTATAGGTGCAGATAAAGCACCTTAATGTCTTTTCTCCTGTACAGCTACCAGCTTTCAAAGAGTAAATCACTGAAGCTACAGTTAAAACCTGACACTACTGGAAGAGCATGGCGCGTAAGTTTGCCAACTAAGCAGCTTGACTTCCTGCTTAGTGATATTATTACACGTAAGCACTATCTTCACCCAACTCATCATGGTGATCCGAGACCACCTGTAGAGTGGCAGGTACACCTGCAGACGCTTTCACTGCCTTTGTGTGTATCTAAGAGGGATTGCACACACATCGGCTGCTTTGTCTTATCCGGTGTAGACACTCAGTGGGAGATCCAGCTCAGCCCAGCAGGGGGAGGTGTCTACAGCTCAACTAGAATAGATCAGATGAAGAGTGGGTAGTTCAGGCTACATCTTTTGTTCCTTGCATTGTTGTCGCCTTCAGGGGGAAATACTGGTATGGGAATCAGGTATGGGAGAACAGTAAAAGCGAGGAGGGGTTTCAGGAATGGATGATATTTTTATTCTGAAATGTTAGAAAAAGCAAAATCATGCTATCTTACAAAGGTGTAGCATAGTTTGGATGAAGGCATTCACAGATGGCACGCTCATCATGTTACTTGTCATTTTGTTTTTTAAGAAGTGGACGGCACTGCATTTTTGCCGGTGTTTAGGGATTGTGGAAGTGTATTGTATCTTATCGGTAACACAGTGTAGAGAGATGTTGTCAGAAAAGCACTCTGTTCTACTCAGATATGAGCATTTTGTTGGGTAGCATAGTGAGACAGTTCTAATACTCACATTGGGAATAAAGCCTGGAGGAAGCTGTTTGCTGAGCACAGCATCCCAGTTGACATCTGACATGTAGTCCAGATCCTGTAGCTCTGCTAGACAGGAAATGCGCTTCTGGACATCTATGCACAGCAACTGAAAGAGACGAAAGGATTAGAGTAAGAACAATTGTCCACGGGGGAGGCACGGCTGAAAAGTTACAGGCGGAGTCCCACTGAGACACAAGCACATGTCTGCCCTGAAGGATGTGTCTGAGAATGAGGATACAGGGACAAAAAGGTTGAGGGTGGAGGGTACTGAGGATGGAGGGAAAGGGATATAACGAGTGACAGAGGAAAATGAAAAGCGAGATGCATATTGGAGCGCAGTGAGGAGAATTCAAGAGGTTGTGAAGGATGAAGGACGAATGCTGTATATCGAGCACGCAGTTCTCCACTTACATTCTCACTTTCTTTACATCGCTCTCTCTCTCGCTCCTACACACACATACACATACACTCTTCCTTTCACTCCCACGTACACACACACTTATGCAACTGGAATGCCAATGAGGTACAAGGAGTCTGAGCACGAAGCAATGCAACAGTTTGACTGCAGTGGATCACTGCCAAGACAAAGCCCAAACGCTACAGCAACAGTGTATCTGTTAGCTTTGCAAGTGGCTTAATTGCAACAAGAGCAATCAGTGTTTGACAGTTAATTATGGATACTTAAGATTTACACTTAAGATTTAGGAATATGCTCATTACATTAAATGAGAAAATATGTACATCTCATTTATTGTAATTAAGGATATGAAGTATTGTTTTTTCAGTGCGAAGGTGTGTGCTGCTCTGTGTAATTGCTTGTGAGTTTGTATTGACATTGTATCTTAGGTTTCTTTACCAATGCACTGTGTAACAGTGTGAGACACTGTTCTTCACCAACAACAATAATTCCTTTTTTGAATACTGATTGCATGTGATTATCATAATTCTAAAGCTGCACTGAACACTGCATTCTTTTCGTGACAAATAAGCAGCTAAGTAGGGGTGCAACAATGAAATTGACCCCCTAGTTAAGATTCTGTAGATGCACTTTGTTCGCCTAATTTAAGCGTTGGTGTGAGGTTTGGATAATTGTCTTCTCAGAGGAAATAAAGAATTCAAACAAGCAAAATCCAAAACTATCTCCTGCAAAGTAGCAAAGATCTTTGCCTCTCTTGTCCATTATGAATTTATGAAAGATCACACTAGTCAAATCAACTAACAAGTGCATTAAAGTTTATTACAGTATCGTGGCATTGGAGTTCACTACCAGACATCATTGACGTGAGAAGTTGGCAAGGGCAGGTTTAAATTAATCACCACAGTCCATTCCAAGAAACACCTGCTATACAACATGACACTCTCACCCACCCACATTTCAAAGAGATTTAAGGTCCTGAACAATGGTAGTGGCCAGTATTAGACTGAATGGACATGACGTCACTGTAGACTGAAGATGCCAATGTGAGTTCAAAGCAATACTTTCTGGTATTTAATCAAGCGGTTTCCAAAAAAGTTGGCATGTAATGTGATAATATGCAAAACACTGAAACCCCATAGTTTGTAAAATAAAAACAAAATAACACAAAGGCAACTTATCAAATGTTGAAACTGAGAAATGTTTTTGTTTTTGGAAAGTGATACGCCCATTTTGAATTTGATGCCCGAAACACGTTTCAAAAAAAGTTGTGATGGGGTCATGTTTGCCCCTCTGTTGCATCAGCTCTTCTTTTAACAACACTCTGTAAGCATCTGGGAACTAGACCAGACCAACTGCGGTAATCTTGAAAGTGGAATATTTTCCAATTCTCGCTTGATTGTTGGATTTAAGCTGCTCAACAGTTCTGGGTCTCCTTTGTCATATTTCATAATACACCAAAAACTTTCCACAAGTGACAGGTCAGGGCTGCAGGCAGGTCAGTTTAGCACCTGAAATCTTTCACTACAGAGCCATGCTGTTGGAATATGTGCACAGTGTGGTTTGATGCTGTCTGTCAACTCTGAAACAGATTACAGATATGTAAATATGTTGCACTAAAACCTGTATATACTCTCGTGGCGTTATTGGTACCTTCACAAATGTGTACTATGCACTCCCATACATCATAGATGCTGGCTTTTGAACTGGGCACTGATAACAAGCTGAATGGACCCTCGCCTTTTGGAGTTTCAACTTGCATTTGTGGATGCAGTGATGAGCAGAGATTTCTTCTGATCCACTGACTCCACTGAATATTTGCCATCACAGTCTTTCAGAGTGGTGAACCCCTTTCCATGTTTACTGTACTTCACAAAGATTCAACCTCTCTGGGATACTCTGTTTATACTTAAGCATGCCAATAAACTGTTCTGAACCTTTTTTGGAAATAAGGTTGCAAGATAGCCTCCTCCAAAAAATGTCCAATCCGGGCCAGACCTGAAGAGATCTAAAGTTACATCCTCAGGTGTTGTCGACTCCAATGGCTTACTTTTTCCAAGATATTTATATTCCTCACAGTGTTTTACCATTGCTGGTTTGTTTTGTAACCGAGTGGAGGTGAGGGAGGTAGCATTGTGTGAAAAGGGGAAATAAATCCTACAGCATACTGTTCATTATGCATGTCCCACTTTTTTACCTTTCTGAGAAGAGACTTCATCTCCAATGACCAGGCTGCTGGGTAGGTGGGAAGGACTTTGTGGAAGGTCTGAAGGATCTCATTAGTTGGTGTACTAGATCTCATCACATATGGTCTCTGAAAGGAGGAGAGGAGACAATATATTACAGACAACTTGTATTCATAGTCATGCACTGCCTGGAGGAGTTTCTTTGATGGAGTATGTGTCTTAAAGTTTGCTCTGCAGTTGGCCCTCTCCACTCCCTCTTCCTCCTCTCCTTGTGCTCACCTTCTGTGAACCCATTTCCTGCTCTGATGAGGACAAATGACAGATGAAAAGGGACTATTCTCAAAACACATCTTAAACTCTGCCATGTAGTGGGAGAGGAATTTCAGTGGGTCAGAAAACAAGGGAAAGCCTGTTGAGAGTTCTTCACATCAGCCCTTCTCTTTACCCTTTGGAGTTGGAGAATAACAGTGATTCAACACAGCTAGATTAGGCTGGTTGGAGGTGTGACCATTACCTTTCTCCCAGGTTCCCAGATTGTTTGTTTTACGGAGTAACACATTTATGCCTGGGCACACTTTTAATGCAGTTTATGCTTTGTCTAATGGTTCAGAGTAAAGAGAAACAGAAAAGCTGGGAAGAGAAATGGGAGCGACTTGCAACCCAGGTGGATGCCTCGCCATACTTCATTTTTATTATAGGCTCTTTTAGATGCATGATATCAGTGATATTCCTGTTCTGCAGATGTTCCCCAGACAGGGCGCACATAAGGTGTCAGATAACCAGTAATATATTCTTTTGGAGTCAGATGTTCAGAAGCAAGAAATTGGCTCATGTAACACAATATACTTACTTTTTTTTTTCTTTTTAGAAATTTATCATGAGGTCTGTGGGGTCATCTAATTTAGAGATAAACAGCGGCTAGAGGCGGAGAAACCAAGTGACAGTGATGGATTAATGGTTCTAGAGAGATGCTGAGCTGCCTGGATCTTTACCTGCAACCAGTGGTCACGGTTGGCAGCGAAAGCGGGTTAGTGAGAGGAGTTAAATGGTCGGACCAAAGCATGAATGAAGTAAAATGGTCTTGGAGCTTAAGAAAAAGATAAGATGAAGTAAAGGCTAAGAAGTGATAGAAAAGGTGCCCAGAGCTTGATAATAGTGAGCTAGCTCTCTATTTTCAACAGCCAAATAGTTCTGCACATCCAACAGGGCAGTTTTTACCGCCCCGAGACTGATTTATGCTTTATAGGCGGTGTGGAAAGGTGGCAGTCAGAGAAAGGTGCAGAAGAAAGTCCCTAGGAGACAGACGGATGAAGTGAAAATGAATTGTCTGGGAAAAGGTGAGGCTGGTTTGCAGAGAGAGGGGTGAAAGAAAGTTTAGGAGAGGGTTTATGACGTGGATTATACTGGAACTTCCAAAAAAAGGGAAGATAATGAAAGAAGAACTTTAAGTAATATCTTGGCATGCAAGTGTGTGCTCAGCAATCCTCTCCTGAATGAGTTAAGGTTAAAAGAACTTGAAAATCAGAGGACATGGCGTTGAGGTAAGAGAGAATACTTTGGGTATTTTGGGTGCAGACAGGATGTAGTTTTAAGGTCAGAGGAAGGACAAAACCTGTTTATTTTTATTAAGGGTAAAGAAGGTTTTAAAATAAAGCACAGGGGAGGACTAAGGATATTTCAGTTGGAGTAAGATGTAACGATGAGCTTAGAAAGCAGGCTGAATGCATTTTAGAAAGTGTAATGGAAAGCGATTAGGTGAGAAAGCTGTCAACAGTTTTATGAGGAAGAGTGAGAGGCAGAGTGTTGAAATGTCTAAAAGAGAAATTGATTTTAAGATCCCTTCTTTACAGCTCCAGATCAGTTTCAGGTGTTCTTGGTCCTTGTCAGCATAGACAAAGGTTACTGTAGTTCATGCAATCATCATCCTGAAATATGAGAGGAAATTCTGCAGCTGCAGTGAGAGTCCACAATGAACAGACTGCTGTCCCCTAGAAGACTGTTATGTTTATGTGAAACGTTACGTCCAGGGTTTATTTCCATGACATCAGAATTAAAGTTCTCCAGATGCGACCCACACAAAATTAAATCATTTATATTTTAAAAATCAATTCCAATTATATGGCTCCGGAAATAACTGAAATTATATTTTCGCCCACAGCGATTTGTCTCACACCGTGACTAAACATCTTCCCCTGTAAGGTCAGCTTAAATGTAAAATTCAATTATAGCTTCACACCCCCCCCACCCCCCCCCCTTTTGTGTTATGAAAGCTGAGAACTTGCTTTATGTCTGCTTTCCTTCTGATGGGACTTTTCTAGCACACTCTTGTTAGATGTCACATTGACTGCAGTAAAGTGTGCCAGGCCAATGGTGAGTGGAGATGTGGACACGGTGATGGTGGTGTGTGTGTGTGTGTGTGTGTGTGTGTGTGTGTGTGTGTGTGTGTGTTACCTGTCCTCTTAGTAGCTCGTAGGCTGTGATGCCCAGAGACCACCAGTCGACAGAGAAAGAGTAGCCAGGGTGAGAACCCTCGAAGGTCTGAAAAAGCTCAGGAGCTGAAAGACAGAAAAATATTGTACAACAACATTAAATGGAGGTACGGTGTGTGATACCACTGATGTCTTGACTAGGTCAAACTTTGGCATGTTTGTCCCTTTTCTTGTTTTTACAGACATTTTTGTCACAGAAGGTTTATTTTAACTTTTCAGACAATGTATACATAGCATGTATTGCTTCATCTATCAAAGTCAAGTCATTTTGTAATTCATACATTCATTACGTAAATATTCCATAATTTCTATATTTAGACATAGAGTAGCAGGACTGTTGCATAAGGAGGTAACTCAGTATTTGTCATTGCATTGTGACGCATATTAAAACTTATTTTGCTGTTAAAACTGTAATTAATGGCTATCATCAGCACATGAGCCACTCTCTTCCTCTTACCCTCACAAATATTCTCATTTTTATACATTTTTTTTGATCGAAAGCTCTGCTGCTTATTTTCCATGCAGCTGCCATGAATCAAAACTGAAATAATAATGAGAGAGTGGATGTTGAAAGTATTACAGAAATGTTACCCAGTCAGACTGTGACTGTGGGTGCTTATTCATCATGAGGCCAACATGTAAAATTGCCATCACATAGCAAGTTAAACGTCTGTTATAGTCTTATGAAAAACAATAACACATGCTGTAAAACTCACTGTAACCTCTGAACTTTGAGAAACTAACAGCAGATCATAAACAGCCAGTTTTCACACCTAACTATTGAGTTTTGGTTGATAGATGTGATAAAAAACAAATTCCATTTTTTGCCAGAGGCAAATATTAATTATTAGGATCTAATTTGAAGATAATATAGCATCATAATATCTTCATAATAGATAATTGACTAAACTTCTTTTGGGTCTTCTGGGTTGGATGAGCTATCTAAACCCTTAAATTGTTTTCTTCTCTCCTGTGGAAGTCAATAATCTATTCTAGGGAAATGATTGTTCAGCTGTAATCTTATTTGAAATGGTCAAGATGAATTTCCATCACTCATCACCAAGTGTACCATTTCCCCATCTGATTCTTTCTATCTGTATTACACAAACTTACTCAAAATCAGGATGGAGAGAAACACACCATACACTCAGGAACATGCACACACACCTACACACACACACACACACACACACACACACCCCAACACCCTCCTCCTCCTCCCCGTTATGGCAGGTTTGCTCTGCTCTCATGCAGAGGAGGAAAAAGTGTAGTTAATTTACTGAAGCCTCTGAAAGAGTGGGTGTTTCTTCTTCCCGGAGTACCCATGAATTATCTATTACACCAGAGTATTCGCCTGATATCTAGTCACACATGGTCACAAGATCATTCTCCATCATGAAAACACACTTTATAGGGATAAAAAACAAACAAAAACAGGGGCACACACACACACACACGCACACTAAAACTGTGTGCGTCTTGTCAACTGAAATGAGCTACTATCTTATCTCCCAGGAGCTGAATACTTCTGTGGTCAGGTCACATTGACCTGATCACTACTGTGCTAATGAGTCATGAGGAGAACGACTGCAGCGGTGCTGTAAAGGAGAAGTGTTGCTTCCTAAAGGCAGTGTTGCTTACTTTAAAATGGTACTCTTGAGTTTTGGGCTCATGTATCAAAATCAAACAAATAAGGCTCAAAAAATATACTTAATATACATAAACTGAGTCACCATATTATATTCATCAGAGCTAATTATTCATACAGTAGTTTAAATGCCTTCTAGACATAATTTATATATTAAACTCTCTTAAGCTTTCACCGTCCTACTGTATTATGTTCCTGACCATGGGGCAGCTAATACAGTATTGACAAAAGTCAAGCTCTGTGAACTTGGGCTTAGTACCCCTCAATCCATCGCTCATCATTCATTCCTTCATTAACAATTTAATTATCCAATCATAAATAAATCAGCCATTGAGTTTTTTTTTTTTAAACCTACCAACCTAGATGAATCTGTTGGTTGTATGTGTTGGGTGTTGGCACTTTCTCACATTCAGTGGTGAATCAACACAAATAAACCAAAGCTGCTTTCTAAAGCATCACCAGACTCATCCATTTGGTGTAATTCAGACTTTGGATTAGCAAACAAACTTGATCTGTTGACTATATAGAAGTTATGTTGCATGATTTCTATAAGTGAATATCATAGTTTCAAACCGTCTCCCCTGGCTTCTGTTTTATGTCACCATTGTTAAAATTTCCTTGTGAAGCACCAGTTAAAAGTGCACTCTCTTACCCATGTATGGCTTGGTCCCAGCGATGGACGTTGCTTTTAGGTCATCTTTTACAATTGCTGCGATGTTGAAGTCTGTTAGATGGACGTGCCCTGTTGAACAGAGAGATTATGAGTATGTATACTATGAACTGTATAAATCCAAAAGTGACAGAGCTCTGTTTACACCACCAGTTTTCACAGTAACTGTTTCCCTTTTAAATTTAAGCTTTTGGAATTAAATTCTCCCACATTTTCTACATAGCAGGTATCCTGTTTTGTATGCTGCTTATGAGAGAGTTAGATATGCAAAAATGAAGATCAAAAGAATTTTAATATACAAAATAATCCACTAAAATAATGCCTTTTCCTTTGAGCATTTTTGTGATAGTAATGCTCTTACACTGAAACACATCAGATGCAAAGTAACTGCAGCTTTATTGATAAAATGTGTGCGACGGTATTGTGACTGAGCTGAAAGAGCGTCCAGAGTGTTTTTAGTGGCAACCAAAGTCAAACCACTGACCTGTATCTGACTGTGCTGCAAGATGGCCCATAGTCTTTGCCATGCACACTGAGCACACACTAATGAGCTGAATATATATGTGAGTGAGTGTGTCATGCCGGCTGAGAGAGCAAGACAGAGAGCTAGTGAGTTTTTGCCGCAGAGTGATTGTTTGGATGAATGGTTGTCCCGGGTAACCCCAGAAAACACATACAGTAAGACCACACATAAAACCTGCATACCGTACAGTATGCATGTTTTTTTTAATCACACACATAAACACAAACATAACTGTGTGTGACAAAAAGATCTGAGCTTCAAAGATAAGAGAGTACTGTACAAGTACCCCTCACCTAGTTTGTCACTGCATTATAACTGCAGTATAACACATTTTCTTCTGTCTACCTTTTTCTTTTTCCTCCATAAACCCAGCAGGTTGGTTCTGCTACCTGCTCTCACTACTTTACCCCTCTGTGTCCTTTTACAGTTTGAAATATGCTCACATACTGTATTCAGAGCTGTGGTGCATGAGTGTAGCTGTGAAGTGAAGCACAGAGGGGAGATTGGGTGGTGCTTTGCCAATGCAAAATGAACATTGTTAATGCAGTCTGAAGACCGTGACAAAGGTGCAGCAGGACTGAAACATTGCTTTAGACTTCAAGTGGAGCTTGAGTAAGAGTTGAGCTTCTTTATTGTTTTCATATTTTATGAAGCCTCCTGTCTCTGTCACATCCTTATCTCCCTTTTCTTTCTCTTCTGCCTTCATCTCTCCCAGCTTTTGCAGAAGACAGATTTAGGACAGGAGTTTTACACAGTAGCCAGAGGGAAAAAACAGACAATCATCATTAAATGTCTTGGGTCAAAAGTATCTAGTAGAAAAGTTTTAACCAAAATGTCATTCTGAGGTCACCTCAGCAGCTTCAAAGATGTCACAGTCAGTAAATGGGAGATTAAAAGATGAAGTATGACGCAGTTTTCAAACCATGAAAAGGTACAGTGCATTGCTTTTGGGCACCAGAACACTGACGTCTGTGGATTACTTGGGTACAGTGAATGTACTAAAGCAGTGTTTCCTTACTTGTAGGGTCTATTGTTAGTGAATCAAAAGTGGATCCCAGGATGCTGAGTGCTTCCATTTTAAAGTACTGTTACGTGACTAGCAGTCTGCTTGTTGCTCGTTACATAGAGGAGGCTAATCAGTGTTTGTAGCATAGTGTGTATGTTCTGGTTATTGTTACACATGTTGTACTGTAAAAAACTAAACAACAGTCTTTTATAGGTGTGATTATGACTGAATTGACTGTTCCAATGCTTTTAAGGTTATTATATTCATTCCTTAATTACAATTCCTATTTCCTTTTTAAGCCACTATTGCTCTATTTTTGAGATGGCCACTCATTCTGATCAGATATGAGCACTAAATAAAGAGAATGAACATCAATTTGAATTTGTTAAAATAATACATGTAGTTCAAAGTATAGTAGTATTCCCCTAAATTAAAATAAAAGCTCTAAAATCTATATTCATGTGCCTGTCAGTGTTAAAATGTGTGGTGGCTGAACAATGGTTCAGCAGGTCTCCTGGTGGCTTAGTTATCTAACATGTTTTATTGAGATTACCGCCACAACTGTCTGTTGGTCTGGTTTGATCCTGGGGTTATGTCACACTGCTGCATATCACTTCTGTTTTTAATTTCTCTTTGCTCTCTGCTATCTCAAAACACCCCCACAGCTGATGACAGCGCAGTAACATATACTGTATGGTACATACACAAATGAGTTTTGTCCCATCGTGAATTTTATGTGGGCAATTTTAAGTATCCACGCTTTGGACTTTTGAACAGTTCATATAGAAGCTTTATGTAACATGACTCAAACTACATTGACCTGCTTCACAAAGTAGGAGGAATCACGCCACAGCTGAAGTTCAGCACTCTGGAAACTTGCCTGCTATTTACTTTCCTGTTTGTCTTTTATTCCATACCAGTGCATTTCCTCTCTTTGTCGTTAGTTCCAAATGTTTTAGGCTATGGCATCTGTCCATGTCTCTTCATTGATGAAACCAGAGTGCCAATGCAAAGGGCCCAGCAAAATTAATCATACAGCAATAAAAACTTTGGCCTGACTC
The DNA here is from genome assembly GCA_028641955.1 of Protonibea diacanthus. Taxonomy (NCBI): domain Eukaryota; kingdom Metazoa; phylum Chordata; class Actinopteri; family Sciaenidae; genus Protonibea; species Protonibea diacanthus. The sequence goes on from CM053990.1 coordinate 17,908,049, forward strand.
AACTTTTGTCAGATCAGTGATATAGTGTCATCCAGTAAAGTTTGCCTTGGCCATTAAAACGAAGGGTTTCTGTAAGTGCATGTCCAGCGGGCCTAAGTTGAGCCCCCACCTATTTTAAGCATTGGGGGTTTTTAATGGATTTTTAAGATGTTTTTTTAAACTATGGTTAGAGTGGCTCAGGTGGAACTGGAGTGCAGTGCAGCGTCAAGATGCTTTGAACAATCGAATGGAGGTTTTCCACTAGTGTACTGCAGGTTCAGCAGGCCAAAGTTGACCGCCCGCTAAACCTAAGCATGGGGAGAATTTTTTAACCTATTTTTAAGATGTTTTTTAAACTACAGTTACAGTGGCCGAGTTGCAAAAATAGATATGTTTGGAAAGCTTACCAACGACATCTGTTGGTTAAAATGTAAACACACTTTTTAGTTTGTTCTTTACGTTGACGCTACCAGCTATCACGAGCAAAAGTTACCTAGTAACCTTACCCAGCTAGCTAAACAGTGAGTAACACAAATACTTCCTCTGTGACATTTAAGGATAATGTCAAGAAGGAAACGCCAATATAAGCCATATATTATATATTGAAAGGCTGATGAGGGACAGACTGCTAACAGGTAGCTGTGGGTTCCCATTTTCAACACCAGTTTATTTTTAACTCCATTAACTGATCTATTATTGTTGAACCAATAAAAACCGGAACATGGACTGAAGTAATGAGTTGTTCAGGTTTTACTCACCCACATTTCTCTGACTCACTGGAGACAGATGTCATTTTAACTACCTTTCAATGACATGCAGTATGTGCCTGAACACTAATGTGGAGCTTGATTTAGATATCATGATGAACGAAAGGCACTTGAGTTGCTAAATCATAATGATGATTAGCACTTCCATTCCCAATTATGCCAATGAAGTCATCAGTTATTGAATTTAATGAAGGCAATACATTCTATGGGGACATGCTTGGCTTTACATAACATTTAACACATAGAGAGAGAGAGAGAGAGAAAGAATGCATCAGTTGTCTTGTGGAAATCATAGTAACAAAGCTGCCTTTCCCTTTCTCCTCCCTCTTTATCTCTGGTTTGTGCATACCTCCTTGTCTCTTTGTCTAGCCTGTTTGACAGACCTTTCTTTCCAGAAATGTAGGCTCATCACTTTCCTCCTTGTCTCATTTTTGTGGCTCTCTCTGTCTTTCTTTGTCTGCTTCCAGTTTGTAGCGACAGCAGGGCTGCCGCCCCCTATATCTGTTCGACTCCCTGAAGCAGCTGCCCAGTGCCCTCTGAGATCTCAGGACTTTTGTGGGTGTGTGCGTCTGCGAATGTCTGTACACTATACAAATGTATATGGACAGTCTAGGTCTAGGACTGCTTAGTTCCACTTATGAAGGTCCAGTGTATAAGATTTAGGGGGCTCTATTTACAGAATATTATAGAAATAGAATATAATATTCATAACTATGTTTTTATTAGTGTACACTCAGCTGAAAATTAGAATTGTTATGTTTTTTGTTACCTGAGCCCTTTATATCTACAAATACTGTGGATCCTCTTCCACAGAGTCTGCAATGTTGAACTGCCAGGTCTCTACTGTCCCAGAATTGACACCGCAGCCACTATAGTTTGTCCTTCACAATAGGAAGGAGATGGTGAGGTGACTGGGTTCCAGTCAGCAACTACACTGCTAGATCCTACACACTGGTCCTTTAATGCTAAAGTATAGTATAGTTAATTATTCATTGACACGAACATCAGAATATTGCATACCTAAAAGTTTATAAATACAGGTACTACACAGCATGATCATGTTTCAACTCCTGTAAATATAGAATTGAGACTTTCCGTCAAGATCAAATTTTATTCACATCTCCTGTCTCCTTGTCTCAGGACAAGTAGCATGTCCTTCATTCTATATGCCAGTGCCACAAGAGCATAGGTGGTGTGCAGCATCCTCTTTCTCTCTCTCTAGTTCAGCGTGCAAACTATGTAAAGTAACCTTGTAAAGGTCAATCTCAAACGATCTTAAATAAGTGGTCTACAAATTCAGGGTTCTGTATTGTCAGCTCCATCACTTGAACTAGGTGTGAGCTTATGACATGGCTCATAGGTTGAGTCAGTTTGAGTATATAACCTAATGGATTATCATGCATATTAAGCTCTTATGTATGGTACATCATACGTAAGAAGTGACCCATTTTGTTATTATTGAAGCATGTAGTGATGGGAGTAGACATTCTGCAAAAGCTTGAGTAGCTGGTTAGCTTAGCTTAGCGCAAAGACTGAAAACAGGGGGAAACAGATAGTCTGTCTTAACGTGTGATATCTCGTGCAACAAAGCAAGTGTAAGAATGACGTGTTGTGATTTCATGAGGGGTTACATGCTTTCTTGACCGGGTGCAACAACTTCCTCAAGACTATTTCATGTTTAACTCCATAATACTCCTGAGTATAGAGCATGGCCCATGAAGACAGTGTTTTTCCAGTCCGATGTGGAAAAACTTGACTTGAGACCTGACCTCAACCTTATCCGGCACCTGTGGGATAAACTATAACACCAACTACGAGCCAGGCCTTATCACCTGGTTGCTTGGGAGCAAATCCCTGCAGCATATTAATGCCCATGGTTCTGTCTTAAAGGTGTAAAGTACAATGTTATAGTACTTTGTACATGTGCCTACCCGTAAAACCTGTCTGTCTTGAGAAGTCTATGATTCTCTAGGATGGATCATAATGTGAATAAACGTTCGTCTTAATTAACATACTTGTGAAGAACTGTACAGTCTCTCCTTACATGGCCTTGATTTAGAATTGTTCTCGTCCCTCCCTGACATACACACACTGTTCTCTCTGTCTCTTTTGTCATTGTATGTGTGAGCTTGTGTGTCTGTCTATTTGTGTGAAATTGAAACGGACGGTAAAGCCCATGATGAAACTTAATCAATCATTCAGAACAGGATTTTTCCCTTGGAGACAGGGTGCATGATGACTATCACCCTGTCCTCCACACGCCTATCACATCCCTCTGTCTTATTTCATCATAGAGTTCGGAGAAAGAAAACACCATAGATGTCACAGTGCTGGACCCAACAAAGACTAAAAGTGTGGACAAATAATAAAAATACACTCCTTTCCTATGTTGCACTTGTTTAAATAAGGTATGGGGCCTTTTCCTTCTTCATGTTGCAAGGCAATAATCATTATACCTGCCTCTGAGCCTTTGAACTTCTTTGATCTGTGCAGATGTGATCCCAGAGGTTGAGGGTTTGGTCAAATCCTTACTCAGAAGCAGTTAAGTCTTGGGTTTGAGGTACTGAATCAAATCAGGTCACCATGTGAGTCCACTTTCTGGACTTTGAATGCTACCCCCTCTCCTCCATATGAATGTATTAAAAATGTAATAAGAGGGGGGATCTTACCATGTTCATCCAGTAGTATGTTGTCAGGTTTGATGTCTCTGGAAGGAAAAACACAAAGACAGTACAGTGGGATTAGTAGGGATTATTAGGTTTGATGTAGTGAGTAAAATCAGCATCCATTTGTATTTCCATATAGTTCCTGTGTTTAAAATTCTGATTTGCAGTATTGTTTGAAGAACAAGCAGTCGTGGAATTTGAAAAATAAGGCTTTAGGGGAATACAGTCTTCAGACAGCAGTAGTGTTTGTGAAAACCTTTGGTAATCCAACACCAACTCCAAGAAGCCCAGCGATTAGTACCACAGGGATAACAGGCAGCTGGCCCTCATTCTGCTCTCTTCAATGCACTGTAACTTAGAATTCACTGCTTTTCACACTTTGTACTTAAAAGGCACACATTTTCATTTCAAGACATTTTATCATGACTCAGAACAGATTTTACAAACTTTTGTATTTACCCTGTATGCCTGCTTCTGCACTATGTAACTCTGTGGAACTCTTTATGGAGAAAATCGTTTCTGGTTTTCCCTCTGATGTCCTGCACCTGCTCCTCCTCAACTCTCTGCGATTTGCTCTCTTTGAGTTTCCTGATGGACAGTATAAGTAAATTGCTGTGAACTATAGCTGCTGTTAGCAAACGTTAGCTCCGTCTGTTAGCCAGGCTGCCCGGACCTTGAGCTCAGAGACACACGACAGGCGTGAGCAGTTCTTCATGCTGTTGGACTAGTAAGTAATATTAGCTGGCTGCTATGTCTGGTGTTGCACTTTCTTGATGTTTGGCTGTTGGCAAAGTTGTCAATCAGGTGATTTATTTGTGGAAGAACCAGCTTACAAAATGACAACGACACTAGAGATCAGGCTTTGCAGTCCCTGAAGTTAAAGTAAGAGGTAGAAAATGCTGACTTCTCCACACGGGGCAAACAACCTGGTTAGTTGGTTGTCAGGAACATCATGTACTGTATCATACCTGAAACCTATATGCATGTTAGACAAGGATATCACTTTTTACTTAATTATAACGACCCCATTTGACCAGTCAGGAATCGATTAACATGGCTCCAAAATGTAGTGTCAGACTGAGACGACATGTCTGGCCTGAGTCTCCCCAGGCTCATGTCATCCTCACACATTTGGTCCTGTGAGGTCCAGAGTTTAAAGTAGTAATCTACAAGATCTAAATATCTTTAAATAATAAGCACGCATGGATTTCACATTTCGACACTCTTCCCACAGTTTACCTGCAAATAAAACGGTGTGGGTGGTACTCTGATGTTTTATTTACCACTGATGACGTTTCTGTAGGTGGCACTGTCCTCTTTTTCCGCCCTGCCAGGGAGGTTACATTGCTCATATTCATTACCCAGTTTCCTGCTCTGCTTATTCTAAACAAACTCCTGTTGAAATGCTGTTGAATATACAGTAGGCTGACTCACTGTTGAATCATTTCACTTGAGTGAATGATGAAAATGGACATACAGTACCCGAGATCAGAACTCTTTAAAATGCCACTCTGCTTTATCACTGTGTACCAGGTGTGTGACTAAAACAAAGGAATACGTAATACTTAGAATGGACAGCAGGTTAAGCTGTGGGAGTAACTGAGACACCTGAGAGGAGGAACAGATGTAGACTGAGGCTTTTACTCGTGGAGTCCTGGCTTCTGCTTGTTTCTCACCCTTTGTTTTCTGTTTTTCTCCCATTTTCAAGCAGGTGTGTTTTTCCGCACCTATTCTTTTATTTTTCTTTGACATAACATGAATCCAAATGGCATCCAGAAGCAAGTTCAGTTATTCTGAATTATTCCGGAAGCTGAATCTATTCTTGGAAGCAGAAAAAATAAAAATTGTATTGAAATGGGTGCAAAGATTTACACCAGATGTAGATTTTATGAGGAAAACAGATTACATAAAATATAGTACACAGGAAAAGTTATGCTTATACCTAACTGGGTACTAAAGGTGGGCCATATGGTACTAAAATAATATCACATTGTTTTAGGGTATTTCTATGATAATGATATTCTTGACAGTATGACACAATACTGAAAAATATTTTTGGTGTAGAACTCACAATAGCTGTTGAGCCCTGCTTGCCAGATTTGTGTCTCTCCTCATATTCAGCTGGGTGCTCCTGCACAAGGTGGTGAAATGACTTTGCCGTTTATTGTTACAGTCTTCTTTAAATAACTCAAACTTCATAGAAATGCCAGTCTTTTTGCTTTTTTCATAGAAAACTGTTTCTTTGTAGTCACATACAGTAGGAAGTAGTTGTAGTACTTTTAGCTAGAAAAACGATTCATTAGTCAACCCAGAATGTGTTTTGATGCACTGTACATCAGTATTTTTGCATTTGCATTTAACATACAGCTGCTCATGTATTTTTGTTGTTCTGATTACGCACATTTGTGCAACACACGTGTGTTAAATACACTAGTGATGTTATATTAAATACTCTATACTCTAGCAAAACCATAGAAAGAGAATTAGTAGAAAAGAGACAGATTTGACAGGTTTTAACTTACAGTGTTATACAGACATAAAGACACCAGTAACAATATCAAGGTCCCCAGTGACGATCATCCACTTCAAAGAACAGTTCAGTGCCCAGTGCCGTCCCTCTTGGCCATTTATTTTAATTCAAAGCGACACAATTCTCTTCTTTCTCCTCATTTTCACTGATCTTCATCTGTCCTTGACACTTCCAACTTTCCCTTTCTTTCATAATCCAACAATGTGCCACTCAGACTAGTCATAATAGCATAAATGTGCTAACCTACTTTTTTTGCATTTCACCTTTTTTTTCACCGCACCACTGCCCCCTCAGACACAGAAACACAGACTCACACACGTGAGTTAGTGTTGGACCCTCCAGTTCTGATTACAATTAACAACATCCTCTCTTAAGACACGTGAGTGTGTTTCTCATCGGTCCATTTCTTAACGCATGTGTGTGGCTGCAGACTAAAAAAGTGGAAGGGTACAGTGTGTTCTCAGCTTCTCTCTGTTCTCCCGTCTCTGGAACATATCCCCACTGCTCTAAAAATGCTTTGAACTGGAGAGACGATATTCAATATTCAGCGCCCTTCTCAAATGTTTCGTTTGTGCTTGACGTTCCGATGCAGCATTGGTTTTGAGAGTCGCCACACCCTGAAATTGACATCAACATTACAGTATGAGGACGTTTGAGAAGCACCTATTGCATGTGCATTAGCATGGATGGTGATGGTGAAGTCGAGATCTAGTGTGTGTTTTAATATGACTCAATTTGTCACTAGGCTAGCAAGGAGATTTCATTAAGTGACTCCTATGGCACCTAGAGCATTTGACCAAGTAGTGGAGGCAGCATTTTCAGTATGTTGTTGTAGACTTGGCTTGCTGGAAAAACTAATGCCATGGAGATTTTGAGGGAAAAGGTAGCACAAGGTCAAAAGTAGCACTAGGGACCAAAAGGACATTGAGGCATTCATGTATTTTGTTGAATTACTACAGCATGGAGACTGTAGCACTTTAACACAACCATTCACATCTATGTGGCAGTCTCCGCTCACTGTGCATCCTCGGTGTTAGACAGCGAGTGTCTCCTCTAATTGAGTCTACTGCCCTGTCGGAAGCCAGCAATATTTAGCATATCAAAGGCCACGCTGACCGGTGTTTTGTGTGCGCGTGTGTGTGCACATGTGTGTTTTCTGCGGCGCGCTCTTGGAGACAAGGACAACCTGTAGCACGGAGCTCAGCTCTTGGTGGATCGTATGGCATGGGGCCCAGGTGGGGGTAAGAAAGGTCAGCCATGTAACCCTTAATTAGCTGACATTTGCCTCAAAGACTGGCACTAGGGGAGGAAGGAGGGGCATGTGTCACTGTTAAAAAAGCAGGCTGTGATGAGAACGAGGACGCCTTTTTTTTTTTTTTTTTTTTAAATAGCTAAAGGCTATGCTGCCATTGTGAAACCACAGGAGAAGGTGGGGCTGAGACAAGTGACTCAAGAGATAAAGCAAAGCGGCAAGGCTCATTAGGAGGCGGCGTGTGGTAAAAGCCAAGCTATTGAGGTGGAGGCGATGACGATGGCCATGACTGACCTGTTGCTATGACAGCAGACATTCAAAAGCAAACCTACACCTGTTTTAGCATCAGAACACTCTATTCACATTTTTTTTAATAAAGCTATGGTCCGGAGCCGTATTGGTTTGAAACACTAGCTAACATTAATAAGGCTGCAGCTGAAGCAATGGAGAATGACAGGACAGCGTACGTGACTGAGAGGCTTGTACATTTGCCTCGTAGTGTAGTTCAACACTGGTGTGGGATCAGAATAAACAAGAAATATAAAGTTACTGCTCTCTGCAAGTCTGGATTTGTCCACAGACGAGAGTGATCTGTAACATGTGAACATGTGAAAAGCAACCTTTTGCCTCGACACACATATTACAATTGTAGCATTGTTAATTGGGTTTGTTTGTTATTTACCCTAAGGTAGAAAACATCCAAAAGGAAAAAAAAGAGGATGTGACATCTTCGTTCAACTTGCAAAGCAATTCACAAGTGGAGGTGTGCTTATATCCTGAATGAATAAATAAGTGTTATGTTACAAGATGAAAAATAATTAGTTGTATTTAAAACCAAACATAAAAATTGTATTACTATTCTCAGACATGCATAATGGGCTCAGCCCTGTATAAATTGCACTAAAAACTGTCAATATTCTGTAAACCTCAGAGACTTATGAAGTCTATTCTTACCACTACAATCAATACTCACAGTTTCCCAGTTGCATTCAATTTAATGATCCATGAATTAATTTCTATTTTCCTTTCATAGAAGCTGGCATAAAATAATTACCCAGCAATTACCAACTAAAGTCTTTCTATCAAAAATAGTTATAATAATAAAGTAGGTCAGACAACTCTGTAATGGGGATGTCTGGGGAAAGAGCTGTGCTAATATTCACAGGAATCTTTATTTTCCCTGACTCGGCTAGAAACTTACAGTGTGCACTGGATGTCGTTACTTGCTGCCCATTTCTATAGTTAAAGGAAATGCTTGAGTTGTCACCTGTGTATTTCAGTGTCTTGTGTATCTATTGGCATAGATAACTGCTATGCAGCATTTATTAGTGCTAAGAAACAGATGGGTCTGTTTCTTCCCCGGTCACACCAGTGCTGTGTGAAGACGGAACTGCTTGGCTAGGTGACACCTCAACCATCTGCAAGCGTTTACCACTTTGAACGGGCTGCTCTCAGAGATAACACAACAAAAAGATGCATGAGATGAGAGAGGTACACTGTCAGATGAAATGCCAAGGGAAAAAAAATATATTGGGAAATACTTGAATAACTAACTTGTAGGAGCGTGTGACGACGTGGGCGCTTCGATTGGAACAGTGTATAACTTAAGCTTCTAAACCCGCAGCGTGTAGTGATGATCACCAAAATATGAGGTAGCAATTTGCAGTCATCAGTCATTCCTTGTCATTGCAGTAGTGCCTGAAATTGTAGCTCTTTTAGGTGCACGTTTTCCGGTCTGATTTTTCTTTTTCACCTGACAGTAGGAAGTGAAAAAAAACATTATGATAATTGAAAGTGTTTTACATACCAATTGACAGCTCAGTATGAATGACTCCCCCAAAACAGAAAAAAAAAAACAGAGGAGATATAAAGTAGAAAATGTATAAAGATAAATTCTGAGAGGGGTAAAGGGTAAACGGGATGAATTGCGAGAAAGGGTTTATTACATTGCATTTATTGAATGAGAGAGATAAAGGGAAAAGCGGCAGTATAGACAATTTAAAAGAAAAGGGAATGCATAGTGCTATTCTTTACAGACAAATTGAGCAAATAAAGTGGAGAGCCATTGAGACTGTTTGGACTATAAGGAGAAAGAGGGGAGGAGAAATAGAGAGCTATGGGTAAATTAATAGAGAGGCAGAGAGCGCATAGACCAAATTGTGCAAGTAGGGTAAAGGGATCGAAGTGAGCGATAGTAAAAAAAAAAAGAATAGAGTTAAAATTTGGGAGGAAGGAGCGAGACGGAGGGCCAGGAGAGCTCGGCGCAAGCTGATCCCCTCGGCTTTTCTCTCGGTTGACTGACCCTACAAGCTATTACCAGGATCTAATGGCCTCATTACAGCCTGCTATCAGAGGCAGAGGGGTAACTGAACCCTGTACCTGGTCATACGATACTGCACTGATACTGGAGTGGGCCAACACACCTGAGAAAAAGAGACTTGTATACACACACACGCACACACACAGGTCACGCTACCACACAGCCACACACTGGAATCATTCACGGAGTTTAGGAAAGCACACATATGTCCCCACACATATGCATTATTCCCTTCCACTTGATGTGAACTGTGAGTGCAGTAAGAGCTCACAGGTGATAAAAGCAGGTATGGTATTTAGGTTATAGTATCTGAAATTTGTCAATACCAAAACTTTTTCAATAGCTTGTTTGAGAGGTATGTAAATGTAAATGGGTATGTTTTTTTTTTCTTTCTTTTTTTTTTTTATTTAACAAAAGAAGATAGTAATGTTTTATTTAAATCAGCAACAATCTGATATATATAAAAAAAATATTCAAACTACATTACAAATCTTACCAGACATTTAATGCCAGCTTTGGTACTTGTTAATATGGCTGCAACAATTAATTTCATTATCAATGAGTTTGCAAATTATTGAATCTATTTATTGAATAATTGCTAAGAGTGAAAAATCCAAGGTTTTGATAATCAAAATAGTTTCAGATTATTATTTGACTACTTGATTAATCTCTCTGTGCAACAGACACATTTCAGAGTATGGAGGTTCGAAAAATGGATGGATTCTTGTTAGCCGTATCAACATCTTTAGTTTAGTTTAACCCTAACCCCTTTTTAATTCCATTTTCCAAAAAAAAAAAAATCTGTAGCTGCTTCAGTGAAATTGGTGCTACTTGGTTTTCTGGGCTCAGATTGTAGGTACTTTAATCAGAGGCTCTTTCATGGCTCTGCTGCTTTAGTAGCTCTCTTCTCCACTCCAGAATAAAAGCTGAGAGCTGTTTGAGATTGTGCCTCTCCCTGTCTGTCACAAAGGAGAGTGGAGGAGCTCTGGAAGACCCAGAAAGCCCACAGCTAAGCCACATCACACACCTCATACAAGCGATACACACATGAACATGGGAATGCACAGTTTTTGACACAGGAATATGCACATGGTGTCAGAATCCCTCAGTTCTAAGTTACCCACGCCCACCAGTCATCGAAAAGCGAGTCAGACAGCCGCTGCCTTTGAACAGAAATTGAAAGACTGACTATAGACCCACAGAGGCTAACAGCTCCACCCCAGCAAACTGCTGTGTCTCTCACTCACCCTTTCTTCTCTCTGTTAAAGAAAAGCAGCTCTGACAAGTGTGAGAACAGCACAGGTGTACACGTGTGTCATTCACTGTGTTTGTGTACATGGATTAACAGTGTGTGTGTGTGTGTGTGTATATGACAGTAGCAACTGAGAGATGTTCATTCCTTATTCATTAACACATACTGAGTGCGTCTGGTTGACGAAAGTCAGGCTTGACAAGTTCCTCATCTAATTTGGGGATGATTTTTGGGAGATAGAGAGTGCAGACACAGAAAGCAGCCAGTTCGCACTAAAAAAACCAAGGCCAAGACTCACATCACAATTACCAGTGATGAATAATTCACTCTGAGTCAGAAACATTCAGGGAGTGTTGCAAAAAATGTTGGCTCTCTCCACCATCTCTGCCTGGCTCTTTGACTCTGCATGTCTGCCTGTAGCTCCTTCTTTCTGTCTTCCCCGTCTGCCTTCCCGACTATTCGAATCCAATGCTTTCTGCCAAACGCTCTCTCTTCCTTTCCCGTTCAGGGAGGCACGTGAGATAGATACACAAGCAGGTAATTAGTGACGTTTGTGGAGCTGACTAGCTAGTAAACATTCTGTCATTTTAAGAGCGCAGACCTCCTCCCATCAGCTGCGAGTTGGGCTGAGCTGAGGGAGATTTTCCACCATGACAATGCGCAATTCACCATTTTGTAGTGGAAATCAGAGAGCTGGCACCAGCTGGCACCTTAATCTGTATTTATGAAATATGAGTGTATAATTTCTCCCTCCCTCTCTCCCTCCCATCCCTCCTGGTTCTTCTTTTTCTTCTTCTGCCCGGAAATAAAACATTAACACACTCCATGAATAAAGAATACTTCACTTGAAGACATGACAAACGCTCGCCATTTCGAGCAGCTGATGGAGAGTAAGAGTAATGACTCGGCCTCCATGCAATCAGCAGTACTGTATATTATCGCTTCATTTTAAAAACCATCTATGAGAAGACCCACCGAGACCCCTCTTTCTTTTCTTTCACCTTCAATTTAACCAGATAGGTGAATTAAGACCATATTCCCTTTTGGCAGCTTGGCAAAAGGCCTCTAGAGGAGAAGGGGATGAAGGAGCAAATAAATTATTTGCAGAGCTACGCTTTGTGCGACTCCCTCAGAGAAAGAGACAGATCCTGCACAACCAAGACTTAAAAATTAGGATGAGGGAGAGAAGAGCTCGGGAAAGAAATAAAAGTACTGTAAGTAGAGAAAATAGCACAAAAGGAAAAAAGAGAGGGTGATAATGAGAGGGATTATGAGGGAAATGCATAATATATTGTGTGTGTGTGTGTGTGTGTGTGTGTGTGTGTGTGTGTGTATGTGTATGTGTGTGTGTGTGTGTGTGTATGAGAGAGAGAGAGAGAGAGAGAGAGAGAGAGAGAGAGAGAGAGAGAGAGGGAAAATAGATCATAGCTTGTAAACGAGAATCCTTCTTGGTTGAAATAGGCTTGCTGCTGCAGCAGCTGGGTCTCAGTGTGCTTCATTTAATTTGATAAGAAATAGGAATCTGAATAAATACCAACAATGTGTAAGTTTGTCTCGTTACTTTCCGACTTCCCCAGCCTGTTTGTGGCACTCTTGTGGCATATTTGTTCCAACTGCAGATGGAGACTGTAGTTTTTCTCAACCTTTTTTCTCAAGGAGTAAATATTGTTGTTTGGGACTGTTTTCAGTCGTGGATTAACACACATTCTGAGCGCTAGTGAGTATTTACATGGGATTGAGCCAAAATAGACAATGTTGTAGATGTTGGTCATGGTCATGACAGAACATGTTACCCAGTATAATGGTGTGGCTCGCTGGTATTTTTTGGAGTATTGTAAATACTGAGATATAAAATACTGTACAAAAATCATTCGACAATACTTTTATACTTTTTTTTTTTTTTTGCCTAATCAAGTCACATGCCCACCTATCAGCACATTCTAAAAAAGAACAAAGTTCAATGTTAAACTGACAAATCCACTTTGTACAGATGCACAGCTGATACAAAATGCATGGCTCAGACAAAGCTAGCATACTAACCCTAACCCTATAAAATAATAAGAGCACACCGTGCAACAGCAATCAAGTTACTACTATTTTGGTTTTATTCATTAGTCAACATTTAACACTATTTAAATACTGAGAATCTATTTTAAAGACCGTTTGAACTTCATGCAACACACTGATTCTTGTGTCCATGTCCGTTTTAACTATAAACTGAGGTCTGTCTTAAGGTCCTCTATCCATCTGTCATTTTGAAGCAAGCAATTAGTCCCTTAAACACCTTAATGGGCAGTGTTTCCTAAATAAAACAGTGAGGGATATTGACTTGTTAAGAGCAATATGGCTGACATCATGTAAGTCTTTCCATTACGAGGATTCCAGGAGGCCAAAAATTCACCTGAGGATTCAGGTTATTGTTGTTACTGTCAAAGAGGCTATGGCAAACGTGCACACAGACACATAGACACATGCATGTCTTCCCCTCTCACACACTTGCCATTTATCTTTCCACTTGTTTGGAAAGACTCATCAAGTCTCTGAAGATGTCATCTAATTGAGACTCATTCTGGTGTTAATAATTCAAACTCCTCAGAGAGCCTGGGATTAAAAACACCATCTCTGAAATACGCTAAACTGGATAAATGACACCTGGTGAGCATGATGTCTCAAAAAAAGCAAATACACACTCCATTTATGGAAGTGTTTCCCACCACAAAAACTAACAACTGCTTTCTTCTAGCTGCAAGGCAGGCGCAGGCAACAGGATGCTGATTACTGTTAATTTAATGCACAAAAAAAGTCATTAATAACAAGGGTTTTCTGAATGTTATATAGAGAAGTTTTTGAGCATAAACCTGGTTATTACATTTTGGCCATCATTTTAATCTTTAAATAACATTGTACTCACTAAGTTTATTGCTGAGATCTGGGAAATTTTTACCCAAACTGTCCATTTTAAGCACCTGTCACAGACTGACTACCTGCTTCAGTTTTGGCCTATCATGCTTGCTGTAAAAATAAAATAGTTTAGCTCAGGGGTTTTTAAAGTCTGAGATAGTGGGCCTTTCCTTGGACAGTGACTTAGAATGGATGTTGGACAGAAATTGAAAGTAAGACCAAAGTTGTAATAAACCCAAATCACCATTCCACTTTTAAATTTCCTGGGTAATAACTCCTACTCCAACATTAACATGCGTATTATTAACACTGATTTTCTGTACTTTTTTTGCTTTCAAGTAAAATCTATTTCCACTTTATAACAGAGGAATCAAATTAATTCCACCTTGCATCATACTTTATGCTGCGAGGCTCACCATGATGACGCTGCTGTCTGCTTAATTTTCCATCCAGGCTCTGTCAAGATAAGCTGAACTGCTGTTGTTAACCTCATTGTTGCTCTGTCCTCCTCCCTTGAGATTATTCATATTTGCCAAGAGCTCATTATTAAAAATAATTAGCAATGCTAAGCACAAAGATGTCGGTTGTCATGTCACTGCTGTTGTCATGTTCTTATGGATCCCCATATAGTTACAGATATAGACAGAATTTGACCTCACCAAATCCTATACCTAAACCTATAGGTGGGATCCAGAGACTCAACTTGTTGCTAGTTTCTTTTTTTTTTACATTAAGTCTCCTTAATTACTCTGCACATAAATAACATTTGTATTCCAACTGAGCGCTGCCATCTCAGTTTTTATACTGATGATGCCTTCTTGTATGTCATCGTCTCTACTACAAATAATCTCTCATCCAGATATTCTCTAGTCAGCTTTTGATTATTTCCACATCTTTTTTTTTATAGTTGTTTACTCTATAAAAACAAGTTTGCACCTCACAGGAGCACACACTTTTTCCATTGCAGTCAGAGATTTGGAGTAGGAACATATCCTACTCTAATAAATTCAGTACTGCATTATTGTTTGTCCTTCAAAGCTCCTATCAAACATCTTATTTGATTATTAGACTGGAACAGAGCTTGATCCTCCCACTGTACTATCTAATATGGAAATATCCTGTATCCTCATGCTGTCGCCTGCAGCCTTTAACCACTGGATGCCATTTACCCCAGTTCTACTTCAATAAATTTCTAAAGACATCGCAGTCACCACTGACTTGTTTCTGGTACCAGTGGAGTGATATACAGACACACACACACACACACACACACACACACATCAGCTGAATCAAATTACTGGAAAGCATATTCTGTCATGATCTGATCAAACCTATAAATAACATAATTACTGTATCGTCATGCTGCATGCGATTAATGTCATTATCATGATTACTCCCCTCATTATCATCAAAGACCAACGGAAGGAGAACGTGTACATCTTGCATTTAGGCGCGTATACACAGGTGCCTACAGACATTCTGAAGTCTTTAAGTTGATTCACTCGCTGTACCAAAGTCGTCACATTCACATCTGACCGAGGAAATTATATATTCAATTTCCATAGAAATGAGCTGAGAGTTACTTTCAGCTCCTCTTCCTATTTGAAGCTAATGAATGCAGATTGAAAAGATGTTGATTCCGTCTAAACAAACGCCCCCAACACCTGCACATCAAGTAGAAAGTCTGTCCTCTCCAGCACTGAAATAGAAAACATGCTTTAAATATTCATATCCCTCAGTGGACTGAATGAATAAGCAAATTAATAATCCGTCCCATTTATTTCTCTCTCTCTCTCCCTCTCTTTCTTTTTAGAGATTTAAGAGTATGTACAGGAGCAAGTAGTCTGCTTTATATTAAATGGCGTAATTTGTTACCTGAGGGTGTTTGACAAATGAGTGCTCTCTATTGCAGTGATGTTTCCTATTAGTCGTGATCTTTCTTTCTATGTTTACCTCATCACCAGAGTGGAGGAGTAAGTCTAAGCCGTGGATGGAATATGAACGTCATAGTGCCACAGAGATCGGAGCAAAGCATTACTCAAGTCATCCATGCTAGAAATGTATGCACTTATAGTACTGTGTATATTTAAGAGTCATTGAAAGGCAAAAAATATGGCTGAGCTTCGGTAGCGTATAGTAGTCAAAGTATCTGTTTCTGTATAAAGTCCTCCTACAAATTATGTTCATATAACAGATTTGCAAACAGAAACATAATTCCATTTTTTTTCCAATATGAGCAAATGTGAGTAAATATATTTTCTTCAAAGGGTGTTTGGCAGAGCAAATTAGGAAATATTTAGTATGAGACAAGGGTGCTCTGCTGATCGTTTACTGTACTGCATTGTCCCTGTAGGAATGAGGTAGATCTGTTCTGTGTTTCCAGTAAGGAAATCACAGTGGGTTATTGCCTCGTGAAAAGAAGGACAGCTTTTTAACTTTTTCCTCTCTCAATGTATTAAACATATTTTGGCAACATCATTGGCTGTAACAGGATAGCTCTTTGAGTCACTTCAACAAATTAAAATAAAAACATTGGGCGGTAGCCATATCTTTCTTGGCCAAGTGCGCAGCAGATATTTCTGCCTAAAAGCACTTAACCTGCATTTTACAAATGAAATGAGGCATCAACTCAGCAGCGTAGACAGAACTGGTGCATTTCATGATGGCCATAGTCTGCAGCTCAGGATAAATTGTTGTGTCAGGTGTGACCTTCATGTCAAGACAGCTTGACCTTTCTGCACAGCGGTGGAGCAGTCATATTATAAAATAATATAGAAGTGGACAGCCAAGGAGAAAAGAACACTGGGGTACTTAATGCCCAAACTCGGTGGTAAAAACAAGGGAGAGAAAGAGAATGTGGACATGTACTGAATTAAGAAGAGAAATAATAAATAATGAATGACTATTTCTAAACCCCCTCTCTCTGCATTATTAAAGGTTACTAAATAAAATACAATATTATAAACTAAAAACATTCAGAGCTAATTAAGAGAAAACATCTCACCTGTGTATGATGCGCTTGGTACGTAAGTATCCCAGGGCCAGGGCCAATTCACATATGTAGAGTTTGACAGTGCTCTCTGAAAAGTGGACATTCTGCTGGAGGTGGTAGCGCAGGTCTCCTCCCAAGAGCAGATCTACCACCATAAACATGTCCTCCTCATCCTGGAAGGAATACCTGCAGGGGAAGGCAGTCACAAGTGAAGAGTGAGGGATGCCAGGTAGCGGCAAGGACATGTGGTGGAAATGAAATGGAGATGGGTAGATGCACATAAGGGGGATAGAAGGAAGAGAGAGATGTGCAGTCAGAATGGCGGGGGAAAAGAAATCAGAAATGGAAATGAAAATAACAGTGGTGACAAAAACAATTAGAAATGAGCAGACTCATGAGATAGGGAAATTAAAAGGGAATGTAAATATGGAGATGTGGAAGTTGCAGGAGAAGGAAAAATAGGGAAATAATGGGTGAGAGGAGGTGGGGAAGAAGGAGGAAGTGACAAGTCAGCTACAATTAAGAGCCATATATTTACCATAAATTAGTGCATAAAAAGTTTTCCAAAATTATATCACACAGTGGCACAAAACCCTTTTTATTTTGAGATGTGCTAACACATGCCGGAAGCATGTCCTTGGTTTAACTGAGCAAAAGGTTGCTTTTCTAACTTTATGGATTGGTGCAACATTGAAGATGCAACAGTTTTCTCTGTCAGCAATAAAAGAGGATGACAAGAGCAAACTGAACTCATGTCAGCCTTGTGCTCCTCAGGCAAATCAACCTTCAAAAGAAAGAAAGAAAGACCGCAGTACAAAAGGTTTGATAAGAACAAATACTTCAGCAAAATTACCCATCAGCGATTCAACCTCATGATCTCTGAAAAACACAACCTGAGGAGCCTCCCAGGGTCTCTGAGGGTGTATGCCGCTATACTCTGTAGGACTTACAACAAGCAGAAAAAAACCACTCTTTCACAGAGAGAGCACTTCCATATAGGCTGAGTCATGCCCGAGGCACTGCTCATTATCTTATATTATCTTACGGCGTAAGATAAGAAAATCCTTTATTCCCTTGTTCACATGGCTTTGAAAGTCAGGAGACAAGAAAGGCAGGTAACAGTGACAGGATCTAAACATAAAGTCTAGCCTTTTATGCTTCTTTGTTTTCTGTCTCTTTCCATGGCCTTGTATTACTCTCTCTCTCCTTTTTAATCCTCACAATACTGTAAATGTTTATTTATTTTTTTTTTTTTTATTTTCAGTCTTTAGACCTGCAGAGACTAATTTTAAAGGTAAATAAAGTTTGTGCCCACATGTTTCCCCAGGAATACAACCTTGGACCCCATCAGCTATTGTCTGGTCAATTTAGCCTCTGCAGGCAATAGGCGATGTTTCTGCACTTCCGGTGTAGCCAGTGGATATCTGGAAAATGGATATCTGAACAAAGATTTTCTCTGTAGTCCGATTAGCAACTTGATGCGCAAGAATGACAAGAAAAAGACATTTCTGCTAATCTCTGTAAACAGATATCTGCATTTGAATGTAAATAAATAAATTTGATAACTTCATTAGATGATGGCCACTTTTGCTCTCCACGCTGACTGTTGCAAACAGCCCACTCACTGGTCAATACTACTACTACTATGAAAAACCAGAATGCTTCTGATGTTGCTTACAGATTCTGCATTCATATGCGGATATCTGTTCATAGATAGTAGACTAGTAATAGTTATAGTACTGTAATATACCTGACATTCATATAAATAATGATTTCATTGGTGCAGACTATGGTGGACTGAGGAACAAAACTGTACGTGGCACCAAAATATTCCATGCTGATGCCAAAGAGCCTTATATAGCTGAATAAACATCACTGCATCATCTGCATATTTAATAATACAGTTTGGACCCAGTCATCATTATGTTTTTTTTTTTGTTTGTTTGTTTCTGGTTTATACAGCAAACAGCAAAGTGCAAACAAGGACAGGCAACATAGAGGAAACATAATCTCTGTTGTGATTACATTAGTGATCAGCAAACAGATTATCCTGGCTTTTTTTTTTTTTTTTTTTTTTTTTTTACATTTCGTGAAGGGATGTGCACAGCGTTATTGAGCGTTTGTATGTTGTAGTGTATCGCATCAACATTGGCAGTGTGAAAACCTTTAATTATAGCTCTATATCTGTATCCACTCTGCACTCTTACTCCAGTCTCTCTTTAGGGTTAACAGGTTTTCCATCTGGTGGAGTGGTGAGCATAGTGCCATTTCATTAAAGCAGACCATTACATCTGTTAAATATTCCTTATGTCAGGGTGTAGTCTAAAGATTTGGCAGTGGAAAGTGATGCTTAGATGTTGCCAACAGGGAAAGTGGCACAAAGTGTTGCTTGCTTTATTCATGAATTACATTTAAATAAGTTCATATTTTTTGGCATTCTTTTATATTATGTTTAATGTGTACTATATGCAGTATTTGCTTGCATATGCCTCAGTCCTCTGTTGACGTGTGAGGGATGTTCTGGGTGGTAATGCTACTTGTGGTCATCCATCTATTCATCCATCCATCAAGCACTTTCATGCACAGCAAGCCTTTATCAGCATGCTGCCCACTGCGTCGCCATTTGAGAAGCTGTTGCACAAATCATCATCATTGATTTTACATGCCGAGCCTCCCACTGTGGCCGGGCCCCCCCCCCCCCACCCCGCCTCTTTTAAATGATGAGCTAATTACTTTCTCTCCCACAAGAAACAAATTTATGTAAAAAAAAATATTTAAAAAAAACTGCAGCAGCCAACATTTCCTGGCTCGCCTAAAGCATTGCACTGTGTGCAACATGACATTTCAAATCTGCAAGTTCAGGATCGTCCATAAAAATGGGGGAACTACACCACAGCCCCTTAAGTCCTTCAACACGTGGCTAATCTGAAATAAATAGTGTACAATTTCACTGAACACTTCCGCTAGCTGACTAGATAGTCCACTGGGGATTCTCCTGGCAGATGCTTCTCTCTAAGGACTATCTTCTTGGCTCAAACTCAATCCTCTGTGACCGCGGAGAGTTTTTTTTTTTTTGCCATGCTGGTGAACTCCTTTCCTCGGGGCCCCTTCTCTCCCGTAAGCTAGAGGTGGTGCTTTTCTGCACTGGATGGATGGGGATTGATTGAGCTGACTCAAAACTGTTTGCTAAGGCTCAGATAATGCTGAGACCACTTAACATCTGATTGCCAATGGCCTCACAGTGTGGTAAGACTATCTGTTAGATGCCCGTCCTGAAGATGAAGCACACACATTCGCCAAAGTCACAAAAAGGTGCTTGAAGATACACTCACGCACACGCCTTCCCACACACACAGCACTGTCCTTCAAGCACTATTAAATATGATGATGTATTATTTTATTGATGTATTGTAAGAACTTAAACTGGCAAAAAAACATTAAACCTTAAATTTCAATGAGTCACTCTAACAACAAACAGTTCTTTGTCATTTAATGCCAGTTTTAGGGGGAAAAGAAATGAGAAGAGGCCAGCTCTTCTCACTTAAAGTGTATATTGCAGTAGAACTGGATGGATGGGACCAGCTGCAATGCTATCAATCACTCAGACAAGCAGGAATGACTTAGCTACGCCTGTGGACACCAAGGTTCTCCAAAGTTTTTGACTAAGTTTGTGTGTGCGTACATGAATGCCATAAGCAGGGGAGCAGCACGGGATGACCTGTGCGTATTTACAGTAAGACACTAAAGTCAGAATGTGTTATATAATCTAAAGTTCCAGATAGATTTAAAGCCTACATCCTTTCAGTCTTCCCTATATTCTCACATATTATCTTTTTGACATTGATTCATTGTTTTATTGTTGTGTAAGTATTTTATATATTTATGTTTATTCATTGTGAAATAAAAATAAATAACTCAGACATGGTCAAGATGTTAAATGTTACAATTCAATCAATCTTGCATTCTTTAAAGCAAAAATATGGAGACAAAATTACTTAAAAGTGCCATATTCTGAGAAGAGGGGACTCCCATGGAGAGTCTACAAAGACTAGAATATGAAAAAAAAAAAAAAAAAAAAATCAAAGTTCCAGCAGCTGCCATTAGATGTAAGGGAAAGATAACTGAGGCGTCAGAGTGGATCAATGTGTGTGTGTCTGTGTCTGTGTGTGTGTGCGCGCGCACACATGGAAATGAGAGAGCGTGTGTTGGAAAATGATATGACACTCGAGTCTGGCACGGAGAGAGGAGGCAAAGATCAAACAGGCTCTCGTATTAACATCGCATTCTCTTAATTATCAAAGCAATGCCTCGCTTTGATACAGGATTTGTAGTTTTTTGAGACCAACGTGATTCTGACTGTGTTGATGGATGCTCAAATCGCTCCTCCGTAATTATCCACAGTGATCCTGCTTTGGTTCTGTGGACATGTGTCAGGGAGACCTGTTATTATTTCGAAGCTTCAACGGCCATTAGAGAAAGAATATTCTAAAAATGTTGTGAGAGAAAGCATAGATACAAGAAATAACCATTAATTAAGGACAGTAGTGTGAGATCCAGAGTGCATAAATGTGTAGAAATGTGCGAAATATTCATGACTCCCTAATTTGATGGCAAAAGCTTAAAACAAGGACGGAACTGTAAATGAAGACAGAAAAAACAAGCTTCTCAGTGGGTTTAAAGTGTGAGCTCGACAGCAGTTTGTTTGCTGGATAGACTCCATTTTACGCCGCCTATTAATCATTTGATTAACTCTCTTTATTTTTTCGTTCTTTCTCTTTGTCTCTTTTTCCAGACTTGTTTCTCTAACTTTTTTCTCTCTCCTCCAGTCAAGTCTCTAGAAGCCAAGAGGCTGCTGTCAGAAGTATTTAGGTTGGTGCTTAGATATAAGGTGGAATTTAATTGCTATTTTTCTTGGCAGATGAACACTAGCTTCTTCCAGGAAAACAGCAGTTTATTTTTTTTATTGCTATAATATGTAAAATCTACAAAATCTTCTGCAAACATCAATCATTACCTATTTAGATTTAGCGTATAGTATTTACTATTGAATTATTTTATCTGGTATTTACTAGAGACATCCCAAGCCATTTGCTAGATATCAGGACTATCCAGGATTATTTTTTTATGGGTCACTAAAATAAAACAGAATAAATTCTAATCAGTATCACCAGACACTTGATGCACGAGTCCTTAATCTTTGATTTATCTTTAATCTTTTTGTCTACTAAAGGTTGAAGTGATAATCCTCAACCTTCTTTTTGAACATTTTGGTAATATCTTGCCAAAATGCTCATGGATGCACTGACGAAACAGCCAAGCCAAACAGCTCATAGCTCTTGGTGCTTAATTTATCACTTTCTAACACTACAGATTTTTCACGTTGGAAAACCCACCTGTCACTGGGCTGTTTGAAACACTAATGCAATGTAACAGTTTTCTATCAACTGGTTAATAGAATATTCACTGACGGGAAAAAAAAAAATCTTTGGAAAATGCAAGACATTCATTTATTATACAGTACATAACTACTAGATGAATGGCTGGGTTGTGGTTATGGAGCCACAGCCAAGTCCATCAAGTCAATCGATAGTACACGTGAGTCCTCCGTGAAACCAGTTTAATCGAGTAGAAAACCAGCTCTCATGCTTGGCTGAGGTTTCCATGTTTTCTGTCTCACAAGCCTTTCCATCAAAAGGCCAAGGTGGTAGAAACTGAAGGAGCTCAGCTGTCATTGTTTGGGGGGGAAGTTGTTCTGTCTCGTAAGCAAACAAGACTGACCAACTCACCGCAAATCCCTCACATGGTTGCTCAGGAACAAAGCTGTCGTAAAGATGGTTGACAGCCTGGCATGGTTATACACAAAGGGAGGCACGTACAGTACACTCTGATTACTGTAATATGCGCACACACACTTACTGCCAGCCTGTTGTATAAGCCAGCTATGTTTATCTTAAGATGACAGATGGTGAAACTTAGTTTTATAAGTTTTAAAAAGTCACAGAAATGATGTACAAGCTCAGACATGTACACAAGCAAGCACAAACATGCAGTACATAGAAATTTGTATACATACACAAACAAAGTCAACAGCTTTTCACTGTTTACTGCTTGCAATGCATCAGTAAACATTATTGCAATATACAATAATTGGTTGTGCTATACATGCTATTCAGTATGGTAAGGTATTATAGCTGCAAATCAACTTCATCCCTCTGGGACTGACTGACCTCATGCTAATTGAACTGAAATATTTTATGCTATTGCAGCAGTCTGCACTCTACTTAGAGTGTAAATTGGTCTCTTATAACAATAAAACCCCCATTTCTTCTAAAAACAAGTGCTTTCTCTCTCTTTTGGTGCCGCAGTATTTGAATATGAATGTCTCCTTTGGCCTGCTGCCATCGCTGTCAAAATGAATTAGACATGGTGCTTATTAAGTTGTTCACTACAGGTACTCTAGGCAGTGAGTCACAAAAGTTACCTAAATTACCATTAATATGATAATAATATGTTGTAAGTGTGATTTAAGAGACTCAGTTGTTACAGTTAAGTATTACCCAATTAAAAATCAACAACATACGGTAGCATACCATTCTGCACAACTGTAACATGGTCACATGCATCAAAAAGAAATAAAAGTTGTTCAAAGGCAATTCTGAGATTTCTTTCAAAGTACATTAAATATGTTGGAAAATAGCTGCTGAAAACATGTGAAAAGACTTTGAACGTCATATTATTGAAATGTGGAGTTAGAGGTTCAAACTGTTTTTCACCAGTGTGATGGAATTTTCTATTCTTAGGTTACACAAGGTCACGTGTGGGCCTTGAGGTCCTTGGCAGTATTAATTGTTTGGCTGGTAACAGTAGGTGCCAGTCTATCTCAACACTGTGGGGGCCAGGGTCGAATAAATCTGGTGCTGCATGCTTAGACATAATAGATAGCTTTCCATTGACATTCCAATCTGCATAAACAGACATCTGTGTCTCCAGACTAGAATATTCTGACAATGACACCGTCCATGGTAATAGCATTTCTTCCTAATTCTGGGCGTATAGTATTTGTGGT
Source organism: Protonibea diacanthus (assembly GCA_028641955.1). Taxonomy (NCBI): domain Eukaryota; kingdom Metazoa; phylum Chordata; class Actinopteri; family Sciaenidae; genus Protonibea; species Protonibea diacanthus. Next base: position 17,931,774 of record CM053990.1, read on the forward strand.
GTTATCTTGGGGTTTAAAGTCTTTCCACCAGCACAAGTTCGGCAGAATGTGAGACCGACTCCGGCACTTCTGATGCAATATGAGAGTGTCTCTAATTCTCCTTGGCCAAGTGTCAATAAATAATACAGCATTAGACATCAGAGCTGAACACTTTCTTCCTTCCTGACTTCACCATTGACCTTTAATTTCAGCAGTTTCTCCACAACAACCAGTCTTCAGTCCAGGATGTTTTGGGTGGTCTTAAAGGGTGGCCGATGACACACTGAGGCCACCCTGAGCATACCCCTGCACCCCTAGCAGAGAGAGAGAGATTAATTCATCTTGATCACAGTGTTTCATTTTCTGAACTCATCTGAGTTCTTGACTACTCCCATGAGGGGGCGTGGCTTCAGCACATTTAGCGGACCCGCCCTCACAGTCCTGGAGCTACTCATTTTTACCTGATTTTTAACACCTAATTTTATAAACTTGTATATTTTTAATCATTCCAATTTGGCAAATTTGACAAACTGAGTAATATAAACCACATAATAAAAAAAAAAATCAGCCAACCATTGAGTTTATAAAATCTTTTCATTCATTTTGAACATTACACAGTCTCCATTTGTAGGTTCTCATGCATCCATTAGCAGCTGTTGCTTGATGCTTCGACCAGCATTTTGGGTAGAGAGAAGAGACTAGCAGTCAGGCTCCAGATTAGCAGCTGCACATTATGTTGAAATGGTACAGACTTTTCATTAGTCTTGCTGGCATCTGGTTTCTCTCTAGCTTGTTCTCTCTCATCCTTTAGTTGTTCCTTTGTCCCCTCCTCTCTCTCTCTCTCTCTCTCTCTCTCTCTCTCTCTCTCTCTCTCTCTCGCTTCTACTCTCTTTCAGTGTCTCTATCTGCCCTGCCACACATGCATTTCAATGTGACCTCATGGTGGCCTGCAGGCAGTCAGTCTGATGGGAGAGCATGCAGCATGGAGCTTTTAGACGCACAGGCACCTCAGGCCACTTCAGTAATGGAAGTCTCCAGAAACCACAGGGGCTCAGAAAATAATGGTAACATGTCCTTACAAAAATACTTCAGTCTTTCAGAGGTAACAGTTGTTGATGTGGAGTATTTTATTCAGTAACAGTCAGTTAAGGTCAGTGGAGAGAAAGTGCACAAGAGACTTCTTATGCCCAAAAGCTTATTGAAGCTTGATCGAGCAGAATGGAGGATTTATCAATACACTTATATGCCCTCATCACAGTGACCCAACTACTCTGTGTCCCTAAACAAACATAATCGATGCATCTGCAGTACAAGGTGTTTGCCAATTGGTTGTTAGTCTGCAAACAAGAACATATATTTACCCTTTAGTGGTCCGACATTGTTATTTGACTCAGTAGAGACTTCTACATTATGTACCTATCTGTCCGGTGAGACAGCCCTATCCTCTGACCTTGGTTACCATAGTAATGATCAGAATGGCGCCTGGTTTCCTAAACACGAACACACAGAAGTCAGTGTCTCTCACAACCTAAGATTTGACACTGTCCTTACAGTGACCTCAAGACATATGCTTGACTCTGTGTAACCCCTACTATGTGTTCATTCAGATGAATCACAGGAAATGTATTTTTCTTAAAGAAAGGAAATATTTCAGATGCTCAAATTTTCTTTTCTTAAGTATATTATGGCTCCTAAATCAAGCGAGGCAGGTGTTTGTACTGCAATATTCAGCAAAAAACAAAACAAATTCATTCATTACATTACATTATATTAAGTGCCTAAAAAAATGTTTACCTTCTTTAAGAGTAATGGAAATGTTGGCAAGAATATCACGTTTTACCCCTTCCTGAAATGTAATGGACTACTTAATAAGGACTTATTCTTCCCTCTCAGCCACCCACCTTCCTTAACTCATAAATCATAAAAGCCGCCTCACTCTAAACTGTAGAGTGATTTTTGTTCATTAACATCTATCTGTTGAATGCCCACAGCGAGAAAGCCACATCAGCGAATCTTAGTAATAAAATGGCCAATCAAGACTTTGCTGTTTAACGCAAGGTTTTTGTAATTACAGTGATTGGACATGCATACTACCCATACATGTGTGCGCACACACACACACACACACACACACACACACACACACACACACACACACACACAGACACACCATCTGACGAAAGCCCCTCGCTGAAATGGACTCAGCTGGCCAGCCGCTCGGGCTGTGACATGTTGAATCGATGCCGACAGCCCTCCGACCTTCCTCCCACCCCATCTTCCAACACCTCCTTTGATTGACAGCTCGCATCAGTCTGTGTCAAATGCACCCTGAGCACACACAGACATCCCTTTCAGAGAGCACACGGGGAATGATTGATGTCACATTTGAAATAAAAGTGGGCATATTTTGAAAGAATTACTTAAACAGATCTTTTCTTGTATTGATATGGATGGATAGTTTATGCATATCATGTATTTTCCTTTTATTTTTACCAGCATCCTCCAGGCATTACATTCAGTTCAGCTCTGTTCTGCACAAGAGCGGTTTAGCATTAGCTACAGCACTGTGAGATGGGCAAGATGCTCAGGGTACAGCCTAATAGAGAGTTAGATGGCCTTGTATTATGTTTACTGCTGCAGGGGAAAGGAGTTCCTGTTTGTGAATGTCATCACAACCTCTCGCTACCACCTTCCATCACCAGCTACAGCTTCAGTTTATGGGGATAGCTGTGGCTATGTGCGACTCAGTTTTAGGGGCCAAAAATGGTCAAATAGTTCCCAAAGTAAAAAAAAAAAGTATTCTAGCCTGTGATGCCTATCCCTATCCCTCCATTTGATCAGGTCACCTTGACATCAGGCCAAATAGTTAACAGGCTGACATGCTGCTTTCCAGTGTTACGCAACACCTGCGTTGTTACTAAAATGAGGATGTGAAGTGCACAATTTGCAGATACCTAAGGACACAGTTTGTACTTTAGGTGCCAGCAGATCTTATTATTGCTTAGTTGTAGCATTGGAGTGTAGAATTAAGCTTATTTCAGCTCACGCCATTCATTCAAAATGTACCCTATAAGCAGACTATAGTGCCTGCGTGTTACGCAACGCATCTAGTGTTCTAGACCTTTTACATCTGGATGTTTGGAGGACGCTTTTCTAAGAAAATCTTTTCTTTTGACAGATATTATGTCACTTCCTTTTGCTGTTTTTTTTTTTTTTTTGAGGGAACAGAAAAACACTGAGTGATGTCTTGCTTTAGATAGAAATGAAATGCATTAGTAAGATTACATAATAACTGAGCAAAAGAGGGACTCCCCTGAAGCAACAACAACGTTCGAGAGTTTTGTTAAGTTCTTCTTCTTTTCTTTTGACAGTTACGCAATTGCTTTTTTGTTTTTTGTTTTTCTACAATAGCATGTTACATCAGTAGCCGAATTTGAAAGGTTAAATATTATGGAAGATGTGATGGAGTGATGCGTCCCACAGATGAATCTTAACCACATATCGGAAAACACTGGCAGTGAACATTATTCTTGGCCAAGTTTGTCGAAGAAAAGATTGAAAAGATACTGAAGATCTATCTTTATGTAAATTTCCTAATCCGAGCCAGTTTGTTTGGTTGTTATCAAACAATTTGAATTGGCATGGAATTCTAATGTGCTGTTTCTTGATTTTATTTATTTTATACCCAGCGCTTTATTTCATTTTGAATTCACTGAGGGGGTAACAAAACAAAAAAGTTCTGAGGGACTCAGAACATTTTATATAATTATGGTAATTCTACACTTTATTTGTTAACACTATGGAAAAGTATAAAATTGTGGCTGTTCACCTCAAGAGGAAAACAGCTTTACCCCATGACATTTCTACAATATAAAACTTCAGTATTTGCACTGATGTTGAAAATTACTGCAACACAATTTTCCTTCTGCTTGACACCCCAAATAAATGTGCTACACACGGAGAAGACATTACACACCCTGCAATCAACACGTCTTTCACACCAAACACTTAAAACAGCAAGCGGGTGGTTTCAAGAAGTCCTTGCTCTGTGACTTTTTCCCCCATCAAAATATGAATCAAATGCAAAATCCACAGTGAAAGAGGTAGGCAGCAAGACTGCTGAAAGCTGAACACAGCAGCATCTCTTCCTCTCTGTGTGTATCTCAAAGCAGTGCAGTGCCAATAAGGGCTCCCCTTACACAGAGGGACTTAATGCAGCACAGGCACATCGGGCTGCCCTACCCGTGCTGGCACATCAATACACTGACCGTACCACACACTTAATGCCAGAGGTTATGATTCTTCAAAATCATTATTCATCATTCTGGCTACTTAATAATCTTCATGGAGGGAAGATAACTTTGTTTAGAAGTGGATCCCCCGTCTTTCAGGTGCATTGTTGCCCGGGCTGCACAGACTGACACACGAGGTCGTGCTCAGTTGCAAGTGCAGTGACAGCAAGAGGAGAGGAAAGGAAGTAACGCAGGTGGTGGGAGAGGAAAATAGGAGAGGAGGAGGAGGAAGAAAAAAGAGGAAGGTGGGAGATGACAAGGACGAGGTGACTGAAAAGAGGACAGAAGAGGGAGATGAAAGGACAAGCCAGAGGACAAAGGGAAAACAAAGCCTGCTTTTCTGCATGTAGCTGGATCAGTGCACTTCATTTGCCTGCAGGTAATCTCTCCCAGTCTCTGACCTTGAGCGCTTACCACAGGACAATCATAACTTACGCTAACTCAACACAGTGAGAGAGACAGAAAGAGAGAAAGAAAGAGTGGGCACAGTGCTGACCCAAGCACATCTCTAGAGGAAATCACCCCCACACAGGGGGAGTTTACGCTGCCAAAAGCATTAACTTCCAACCGTTTTCTTTTTCTTTTTGTCTAACACAGCATGCCATCAAGCAAGAAAGCAAGCACTGGCATTGTTTGTCTGATGAGTCTGTACACTGCACTTCTCCCTTCTTCCCTTGCTATCCTTTCCTATCCTCTCCTCTTTTTTTTACAGCACTTTTTTTACTCATTCATTCCCAATGTGGGAGGATTTAGTTTTGTTTCCATCGAATCAGTAATTAAAAGCAGCTATTGATTCCACCAGAGTAGCTTTCAAAATGATGCATTAAAACGGGATAAAAGGGGGAAGCGTGCGAAGAGAGGATAGAAAAGTGGGACAGATGATAAAGGGTAGATGGGACTACTAGAGAGTGTTGTTGCCACAAGACACTACATTTTTATAGGGAGCTGTCTAAAAAACGAGCAAGAACCAAAAGGACAATTGATACACACAACAATTAATGACAAAACTGGTTTAAGTTTTAAAAACTGGATGACACAACCGTGGTGGTTATTCACCGTCCTTGGACAGACATCCTCCCTGTCTTTCTGCTCGACAGAAAACCAGGGTGGCTTCCTCTCAAACGCTGCAGAGTGGTAGCGCTTATCAAGAATTAATGATGCCTTTCAGACGGCTACTTAACAAGCCATACTTATCAGGCATCTCAAAAGTATGATTCCTGAAGCTCAATAAGCTTTTAAATTATGATGAATGAGATACTGAAAAATTACCTGATGAGTCATCTTAGGTTAGCGCACTAGAGTTTGAATGAGCTTGTGCAGGGAAAGACTTCTTCAACACCCCCCCTTCCAAAATGCGCTGAAGCGAACGAGAAAGCTGCCAGGAGTTGGAGGGTCGTGCCCATAACGGTTGAAGCTTGGATCAGTGAGCAAACTGCATTTTCCTTTTAGCAGCTTCACAGGGTGAGATGGCGCGGACGGACACTTGTTTTTCTCAGTGGACGACACTAGTTCAGTCCAGAACTTTCTTTAATGGTCGATAGCCTCCCTGTGTGTCTGTGTGCTCACTGATTTAATGGACAGGATACAATCACCATAAAAATCAAATGGGTGGCACAGAGTGCACTACAGAATCATTCAAATGGTCGCTGTGGCTGATTTTAATAGCGAGTGTTAAACACAAGCCCGTGTGGGGATGACCTGCCGAGGTGGAAATCACTTACAGTGCACTTCAGATTTCACACAGCTAAATTTAAGGTAGTCTGAGTTTGAATTCAGGAATGTAATTACAGACGCTCTGTAAGAACCCTCTGGACTTAACTGATATGCAGACATACACACATTCTAATACATATTCACTAAAGGATGGGAGGCTTACCAGAAGTTGACCAGAAAAGGATGTTCAAGGTTCTGCATGATCTGCAGCTCTTTTAGGACGTTCCTCACTTCGTTGCGCTCCACGCATTTCAGCTTGTTCATGTACTTCATGGCATACATCTTCTTAGTGTCCTTCTTCTGTACGATGCAAACCTGGTCAGATCACAAAAGGGTAACTAGCTTTCCCGCTGTGGTCAACATTCATACATTTTCATTGTCTCTGTCTTCAGTACTTTAAATAATGTTAAAACTATGTTGGATTCTACAAAGTGTAACAACCAAGTGCAGCCAAAAAGGAGGGTGGTGCATTTTTCCTTCATGATTTCTCCAATGCAGTCAATGGTTAGTTATGCTGCATGACACATAGAAAAAAACAAACACTGAAAAATGTTGCAATAGAGTAGCGTGTTTACCATCATTCGCCCGTGTTAAAGCTTAAACGCTTGAGACTCCAAGACGCATGAAGTGTTGTAGTGCAACAACCAGAAATGTTTCCCATCTAACAAGGATGGAAGGAAAACTTCAGGATTTCTCTAATATCCGTGATCACAAGTTCAATCCTCTTGTAAGAACTTTTCACACCAGCGCGTTTTGCATTTTTCCAGATGGGAAGCACGTTATTCATTCATTATAACTTGTGCATGTAGGTGGCGAATGTCAACATTTGTTTTCAAAGTTCTGTATAAATGCTTTCAAACAGCACCAAGTGTAGTTACATGGGATGTGACGTAGCAAAGAACAGCACACACCTGGTGCAATCCGGGTAGCTGTCATTGCGTGTGAATATCAGACTGTACATCATTACCCCCCTTTTGACAGCGGTCTCAGAATAGAAACTATTTTCATATGCGGCTGTATAATACCCCGTATTTATTTGTAGTCGTGCTTGTCTGTGCTACAAGCGTCAATAAGCCAGTGATTACTGCTATCTAAGAGAGTGATCTGTGGACCAGCTGGCACAGTTAATCAGCCAAACCCTGATCGCATCACTCCTCCCATTGAACAGCTTGCCATCCACTGTGATTAGACTGCTTATCTGTTGTTGGACAGAGTGTAGATGCTTTGTGGGTCTGTGTATGTACGTGCATGGGAGTGTGCATGTGTGACCCTATATGGCTTACATGTAATGTAGGCGCTGATGTGACTTGCTCTGCAGTATATGGCTTAACGGCAAGAGGAAACATGACTGCTGCTACCTCAGAGCTGTCGGTTGGACTCGAGCAAATTAAACCGGAAGGCTTTACTAGAATGTATATGATTATTACTGACAGAGAAGGGACAGGGTATATTATTTGTAACAGGTCCACATGACTCTTTAAGGAAATCAAAGGGGATCATGTAGATTTGCAACAGTTAGTTGACTGTCTAATGTGATAGCAAAATCAATAACTTTGTGATGATATCACCTTTGGGTTGCAATCTAGAAAATAACAATCAGAAATGAAACTAATCAATATCTGCAGCCCTGAGATTACCTGAGGCTAATGAATGACGTGATATTTGCATGTATTCTGTGATACTGGTTACATTTTTGATACACATTAATGTATCAGTTTTATATTTATTGTGCGTCAGCACTGGTATTGTCAGTATCTTATTCATATGTCCTTTGTAGTTTGTTTGTACTTTTCTTTTTGTGTTGAAGATAATAATAAACTAATTTCTCCTGTCATTAATAAATGTGTGTATCATGAAGCTGAAACATACTGGAGCACTCTTTCTAACTTAGCTCACATGGGTGCATTTTTTTCTCTCTCCATCAGAAAAAAACAAACAAACAAAAAAGCAAACATGAACTTACTTTTCCGAAGCTTCCTTTTCCTATTGCTCTCAGGATCTGGAAGTGGTCGAAATTTACTACGGGAAAGGAGAGTAGAAAATCACATAACAGAAACTTAAATGTGAATCTTTTTCTGTTGAAGCAACTTTACTGAGGAAAAATATGCACAGTATTACAATATGTTACAGGTTGTGTTAAAACATCTAAAGAAGTCAGATGATTGTAACCCTTTTTAAAATAAAAACAAGGTCATTCAGTCATTCAGTACAGTTACAGTACGTTCACTGTGAGGTTTGCTTTGAGCTCATTGGAACAATGCGGACAGTCAAGCTGAAGCAGATGGAGGTCTCCAGGGCAACCACAGGTCACTGTCATTATATAGCTGAGAAGTGAAATAAGCTCCAGCACAAAGATGTCTTTTGTGGTCGTTGCGTGATTTTCCACCGAACAAAAGACATATTTTTAGTTCCCTTTTTTTTTCCACAGCTCTCACTCTTCGTATTATTCTCTCCTCTGCACACTTATAAAACATGCTTTCACTCTCTGTGTGTCTCACACACACACACACACATACACACCACACAACCTAAACCAGAGCTTAACTCCATATCTCACTCTCCATCTAACAGCAACATTTATCGCAAATTGGAACTGGATGGGGCTGTTTGTTTCTTGCTGCCATGACAACCAGGAGGACAGAAGGTTTTCCCTCTTTGCCGTTTCCCCGAGGATGGAACATCTGTTGGCCATTCTCTGCACTCCTCTGTAGACCACGCACACACACACAGATGCACACACTTCTCATCACTATGCATTCGTAATCTTTCCCAAAAAATATATGCACACATGGATTAAAAAACATCACCTGATTCTCTTGAAAGAGCACGCACACACCCTCTCATTCTGCCCGCAGTCACTAGATCTATTGGATGTGACAGTTAATGTTATGCTCTGTTAGTCACGTATCACTGGCACTTCCACCTCTCACACTATCTGTGTTGGAGTGTTTACACAACCTACTGTGATAGGGACCATATGAAGCCTGCTTTCTAATGCACACACATACATGCATAGACTTATAAATGACAGCGTATACACTTAACATGCACACAGACGCGTACTCCAGATAAACATGGTCATCTTCCTGCTGAGCTACTCAGAGATTTTGCTCTGATGGGTTTTTCAGAGAGACAGCTGTGGTCGTGGATGAGAGGACAGAGAGAGAGAGAGAGAGAGAGAGAGGCAGACACTGAAATCGAGGGAGATGGTGAGCGTTGTATCTTACCAGCAGAACTTTGAATGGTTTAATGTGCTTTATCAAATGATGGACACATGAGTAACACAGCGTGTAATGATTGGAATCTACACATGAGTGGAATTGACACATTGACAGCCTTTCTCTGGCTTAAACTAACGGAGGAAATCATCCGCTAGTCAATTGGAATTTGACTGACACATGCTAATCAGTTTGGATTGAAGTAATCACGCTTGTTCAGTTTGAGTCTCGCACAGCCCCCAGTACCATTTGCATGACTTTGGTTAAATGTCTGTCAGTTGTCCACACTAAGCCAACAAAGATTGAAACTGCTCTCTGATTCTGGCCATCCATCCACACGAAAATCTCTCCTATACCCCAAATCTGACAAACAGGTGGTTCTCTTTCTGCTCATACTACTCATTTTGGACTGCATGTAATCGATCTCTTCAGAGGCATCCACACCGGCCCTTGTGGCCATGTGCAAATAATGAAATTTACATTTATATTATCCTCTGTGCTATCCAGACACGTTTTTGACACCCAGAAACGTCGGTGCTAATGCCAATGCTACAGTAGCTGTAAGTTTTAGACAAGGAAAAAGAAAACTCTTGGAAAAGAGTCACGTCTGATCCCTCTCTGTAATAACTCATTTTTGAAATATGGGACTAGCATGATTTCATATTTTTCTCATTTCACTTTCTAAGTCAGATGCACTCAGATCCCAAGCACAATTATTCCCACAGAAGACATAAATGTTCAACAAAAAAAGACAAAAGAAATAGAGCACAAATACTCTATTTCTACTAACTAAGTACTAAGGCAAAGTAAGTAATTCCTTAAAACAGCTGGGCACTGTAGTTTGCCAGTAAATAACACTTTGTTGGGGACTACTTTCAGTGGTGGATTAATACACGTTTGTAGTTCCAGCAGCAGTATATGGGATTGACTCAAAATAAACTACAGTCTTCATGGTCATCATGATGAATGCACATCATCCAGCGCAACAGCGCAAGAGTTTCGAGCAGCATCAGTGTGTTTGCCTGGTTACCGGATAGCATTTATGACCCAAAGTCAAATCACTCATTTATAATTCATTCAGTTGACTGACAACAGAAACAAGACAAATATGTAAACCAGAAGCACTCGATGGAGAGCAGATCTCCGCCACGTGTGTCTGATCGTTATGTTTTCCCCACAGGTGAAAACCTGCCCCTACTCTGCCTCTGATTCAACCAAACCAACGATCCAATGAAGGCAATGAACACTGGCCCATCAATCAGAGGCAGATCATGGCAGCCACACAGTGTCAATACTGTGTAATGTTTGTGCTACGACAGCCTGCTTTTTTCTCACGGCTCTATAATACATCTGTGATTGCTCAACACAGATCTGATGTAACTTTCCTTACGTCAACATTACCTTAATGAATAAAACAACTTGTTGCAGCCTCTTGCAAAATTGGTGCCGCATACTGACTTACTGCTTACCTCTTTAACTCCTTATATTCACGGAACTATAGTGGATGGAAACGCATTCGCTCACATTTTCTTTTGCCAAATTACTCGAAATCAGTTAAAATATAATTTTATATAATAATTTTATATTTCACATTAATATAATACGTTGGGGTGGAAACACGGCTACTGGTAACATAAACCAGGTCAATAAAATAGGTTTTTGAAAACTGCAACCATGAGAGGTTCAAGAGCATAGAGTCACAGGTGTGAACAAAAAAAAAAAATCTTACGCTCATTGGTCCAATAGTATGCAAAATGATCTGCGGACAGATACCCATGAACACACACACACACACACACACGACCAAACGCATGATCCCTTCTGGGCTTACACTTGGCGGAGATAATGAAGGGCAAATGTATCATGAGTGTGGCGGTATACAGTCAGTGATTACAGACAGCAGGAGGGATATAAACAGAGTTCAACCAGCTGAGACTCAGCAGACTAACTAAGACGTGCCCGTCTCAGTGTTTAGCAGATGGCTGTGATGCACAGTTTAGATGATTAAGACAAAGAAGAAGAGATTTAGCCATTGTCTTTTGTCTTGTTTCTGTGATAAACATCAATGACATTTTCACTTCTGGACATTCTCTCTCTCTCTCTCTCTCTCTCTCTCTCTCTCTCTCTCTCTCTCTCTCTTTTTACACAGAAGTCTGGAAAACACTTAAGGACCCTCCAACATGGGAACATCATTGCTCATTCTGTTGCTGTGACAACTGAAAGAGAACCCATGGGTCCATGTGCCACTGCAATGTGAATAGAACATGATCACCACTAAAGGTCTGTCCATTAGCCCGAGGCTCCCGGTTACACAAAGTGGAAAACGTATGTCACGGAAGGAGCACGTGATACAAACATCATTCTCAGAGGAGATAAACATGTCTTGACAGAGTTCACCTTCATGCACACACCTCTCTGGAAATCAACTAATATAGTATGGGTTGAGGATGAACTACAAAATATACTGTTTCTGCATGCAGCAAGGCAAACAGTCTGTAAATCTATTCTGCAAATGAATTGTAGTTATTTACTGGGAGAAATTAAGTTTAAACTTTTACTACTCTGCAGAAATTTTATTTAAAAATAAAATGAGTTAAATTCTCCTTGATGGTCTAGAGGAGACCAGTTATAATAGTTTATTCAATTTAAGAAACTAAGAAGAATTTTCACAAAGGTTTACATTCAAAATGACCAAATTTGGACGTACATGATTTTCCTGGACAGAAATAGAATAAAAGATTGTTATCTAAAAAATAATAACATGGTCACCAAAGCTGATTGTGGCTATTCTAGATAATATTTGTAACGGTATGTTTCAGAAGCATCCCAGAAGCGGCTCCCGGCTCAGAAACACAAACGACATAAAGACTTCAGTCATTTTGAAAATAAAACACCATGTGCAAATTTCCCGATTGTAAAAACAGCCAAAAGAGAAACAATTTAACTCTGTAGCCTATTTACTCATGATAGAAGAGTATAAACCAAAGAAAAATGACCAAATCTGAACAAGTTAAAAAGTCTGGCAGGCGAAACGCTTTGTTTCTAAAACCCTCCTGGTTGGGTTTGAAGCCGTGTGGAGACTGGACAAAAACAGCCACAATGTCACAGACGTGTGTGGTGGAGCTCGGGCATAAAGTTGTATAGAATTCACCAAGTATCTTGAATTTGTACATAAGTACAGTATTTAAGTAAATGTACTTGTATTCCTTACTTGTAACATGACTTACAATAGAAGCTACAAATATGAATAGTAATGTATATAAAATGTCAAATTATAATCTAAGTATAACTGTGCAAGAGCAGTGTCACAACAGCATTATGTGATTGGGCGCATCACTATCTCAAATCCAGTCTCTTAGTGAAGCGGTTATGTTCAGCTAAATCCACTGAAAAAAGCCATGCTTTTGCCTTTTGCCACAGGCAATTTAAATAAATAAAATAAATATGAATATTTTGTGTCTAAAATATAGGAGGGAAACAAATGTTTGCCAGCCTCGTGGGATGGTGGTGCCACGTTCTAAATTGAAAAAGGGGCTCAGTGGCCACCATTTGTCAAGTTTTGTTTAGAATTTTACCACCAACTATATTCAAAATTGTCTGGCAAACTGGCAGGTAATTTTTTTGCTGCGCATAAACTAGAGATGAAAAAGACCTTGAGCATTTATGTGTATTGATAATATATTTTTGAACATTTATTAATGCCCACAGTTGAACAAACAAACATATATTCCACCTCTGTGGCCAACATTACCTTGAAGCGACCTTTAACGTTCCTGAAGTTAAAAGTGAAAACTCAATTTGCATCTTTATTGCTACTCAGACGAGGGAGCGTATGATGTATACTCAACATGCAGTGAAAGCCGTCTTCTTCCTCCAGCCTCAAAAGGAGAATCCTGCCTGTGTGTCTGACGTGATTTCATCAGCGAGGGGATTACTTTGTTTCCAGTGAGTAGGGCTTTTTCTAATTCAGAACGATGTGTCTCTGTGTTTATTATTCCCCTGCCCTCCGTTGAAATCGCCCACGCTGTTTTGTGAAGGCGAAGTCAGAAAGGTGCATTAACTCCGAGTTCAGAGAAGCTCTGTTATGAGTGACATTTCCAGAATAACACGACAGATGACTAAGCAGCAAGGTTAACCGTGAACAATGACTTGGTAGCGGTTGCCTCCAGTGATGAAGAGAAAACCACAGATGTGGATTTCATTAAGCGGTAATTTGACACAATAATGAAATACCTGCCTCATCAGATATACAAACAAAACAAAACTCTAATGTAATTTTAACCCGTTGAACTGTAAACAGATTACAGTTAGCTTGTTTGTAAAAAGAAACAACTGTATCACGTCATCTAGGACACCAGATCCGTGCTAAAACCTCTTTGCTCAACACTAATGAAAACCTGGGGAAACCACTTCACTTCTGACTAAAGCACTGACTCATGTAACACTGACTTATTTGAAGTCCTTGGGGTGCAGCCAGAGTGGAATTAATTTCAGAGACTGACTCAGATCAATAAATTCACATTGTATTATCTACTCACGTCACAAAGAAAAGGGGAATAAATTCAAAACCAGGAGCCGTGCTAATCAAAGCAATAACGCCTTTTGATGCTGACCTTGATGGCAATCAGGCTGAAAGAATTTAGACAGGCAAGATTCAGGCAGGTTTTAATAATCATAAATATGGAGACCTTTCCGCCACAGCCAATATTTGGGAAAAAATGTCCAGACGAGTTTAGATTTGAGCTTCAGAGAACAACTTTCTATTCTAGTCTGATCTACTCCGTCTGCTCTCTTAGTGTAAATACACAAAGCAAAGTCAAACTGCGGCTACAGTGAGGGGGATCCCTCTTGGCAGACCTCATCAGCATCACATCAGTCACTGTAAGTGTACTTCCTGCTTCCTTGAATCCGCCTTTCCTGTATCATCACTACATTTAAGTCACAAAAGTGGAGAAACAAAAAGAAGAACATTTTTTGGGATGTCTCACCTTCATCTGTGTCATCAGTGACCGGAGTCTTGCTGGACTGTCCGAGCCCCATGGCTGCTCCTATTACAGATTCTCCTCTTCTGCTCTCTTCTTAGCTCAACTCAGCATTGAATGGCCTCTCTCTCTGAGACGCACTCATAGCCTGGTCAACATTAGCCCCTCACACACACACACTTAGTCTCACGTGCTGGACTGCTCAACCCTGACACACACATACGCAGCACTTGGCTCAGTTTTGCTGACTTGAACAGGTCCTGTCTTCCTCTTAATTCCTCACCTTGACAAAACCACACATCATTGCGCACACACACGCACAGTTGAAGGGCTTGGGGGAACACTCAAGGCACTGAAGTGCTGACACACACACACACACGCACACACTCAGGCGATACCACTAGAGTGTAAGTTCCCGGTCTGTCTTCAGTGCTGTTTAGATGAACGCAGGCAGACGGGCGACTCTTGCCAGCCAGGAGGAGGGTGGGTGACGTGTTTGTGACCCTCTGTTGACTGAAAGTCTAACCTGTGAGGGGAGGCAGGAAAAACATGACACCACCGGCAGAGTGAGGGAGGGAAGGAGGGAGGGAAAAGGAGAGAGGTAGACCCATGAGACATAAAAACACAGCATCTAATGATCAATGGAAAGATTGACAGCTATTACGATTTTAACACACTAAAAGAAATAAAAACTTTCAAACTTAAATAGTAGCTGGACAGCAGTGACACAAATATTGATTACAAATGAACTTGATCAGAGAATAGTGTGGGGGAAATCTACTATTTTTACATAAGCTGCTCTCCTTCCTGCTGCCTTCCATCTCTTCTTTCCTTCATCTGTCATTTATCGCTTATTTAATTTTTTATATTTTAATGGGAAACTCATTCCAGTGGAGCACCGTCTGCGGTGCATGCGTGATGAATGGTATAATTTGTTTTCCCATTAAGAGGACAAAATTGGAGGCTTCTGATTTATGGTTTGCTGCTGTTGTCTACTGTAAATCCCTCGGTCTGCCCTCTTCAGGACATTACATCTCATGACTTACTACGTTTTGTTCCACGAAAATAAATAAATAAGTAAACCGTCGCCTCATAAAACACGTAACCCTTGTAATTAACTCAATAATGTACGTTGTTATGGATGTGGAGACTTTACATCATGTGCACATCTTACATTGCAATAACGGTGCTATCCAGTGGGGAGATGGACTGTCAGAAAGTTTATTTTAAGTTTTTAATGCCATTAATATCATGTAATACTCTCCTATGATGCCACAACAGTCATATCACAGCTTTACTTTGCTACAGTACCCCTTTACAGTGAATCTGAAAGGAGAATGGATGACTGACCTGAGTTATGAGATGCGTTTGAGGGTTAAATAGACAAACTTCAAGTCATCGCAGCAGCACTGAATCCGCTAGGGGAAACCCTTTCATGAATGTCATTCCCAGACATCATGATAAGGTCACCACGGCACATCTGAATATCCCTCTGGGGTTAAATGAAATATTCAAAAAACTAGTGCGGGAAGCCGCAGTGCTGAGCTCCCCGCAGAGGACATTGTGCTCGGAGCCCTTATCTGATCAAATGAGAGAAACATGTACTGCATAGAGAGTATCTCTCTTTCTCTCTCTCTTTCTCCATCTCTCTCTTTCTCTCTCCCTCTCCTAACACCCCCCTGCATTCATGCAGGGCAGCTGTGGGCACCTTACCTCTAAGCGCCGCCGGTTAGTTGAGCATAGGACCATTTCCAGCTCGATTTGCTGCAGACATGTGAAGCGACACGGGAGCAACAGCGCACACCTCAGAGCATCACTTGTCCGGTTGTTCGGACTACGACGCACCGGGACACCCGTCACCCGGAGGAAAAAAAAAAAAAAAAAAAAAAACGGAACCACGCGGCGAGACGTGACTTGCGGGTTGCGCCGAAGAGGAGTGCAATGCGAAATGCCTTGTTGTTTCTGGAGGACAAGAGGAACAGAGATTTGGGGGTTTCTTTACGGGGGGGAAACTACTCGGCGCGTTGCACTGATGAGCGACTGACCTCCACATCGCCGCCTGTGTAATGAGGCTGGCCACCACCGTGCGTCTGGAGAGGCACGTTTCATAGGCTGGTCAGGCTGCTCTGCTGTAGCTGTGGGGCTGAGGTTTCCCTGTCGTTAATATCCACTCATCACTCATCACAAAAAAAAAAAAAAAAAAGGAAAAAAAAGTTGCAGCTTATCCACTAATGCACTCTCAGAAAAATGTCAAATAGATTACACCTTAAAAGCTTTGCTAGAATATTATATTTTGGAAATATTAAAGAGAGACCATTGCGCCTGTCAAGTTCACTGTGCAGCCAGCCAGTTAAGCATCATGCAGCCCCTGTAGTGCTTTACACATATAGCATAAATTTAAGAGCTGATTGTCATCATATCAATATCCCAAGATGAGTAATCACATCATCTATTTCCAGTCTTCAAAAAATGACCTAATCCTGATCTTTCCTGATCTCGGTGTCACTTTAAAGTGCGCACCATGTCATAATACTCTATTTATAATACTCTGTTTATGTTTGCTGGCCATGTTTTTTGTTTTTTTTTTTTTTTTTATCTCTTCATGCCAAAGTCAGAGGTCATGGTCAGCTTTAGAACAGCGCCCCCCACAGCTGATTCTGATCTATCTATATACACACACACACACATACTTACACAATAATATGTTCTATATATCATATAGATCTTGGGTTTTTTGTACCTGTGAGCACAGATATGCAGTGACTGTCACCTCACATAGGTCTGGATTGTATCATAACTATACACATCTCATTAAACAGCATGGCACAATTGAAATATTGCAGTAAACCTGAAATATCTGAATATTTACTTTCATTCATAGTGACACATTTTTCTTGTAGTCGGTAGCCTAAATGTCTGGAAAAGCTAAAAACAAATATGGCTGTAGAAGATGAATGACTTGCATTCTTCTCACTCTCCCCAATAACTCCTGTTACTGTTTGGGATTCTGTTGAGCCAGGCACTTTAACCCTCACTAGATGGCAATAGAGGATCTGGTTGTGCAGGAAAGTTTGCCGCATTGGAATTTTCTGTCTTTTGGACAGATTTCAGTGTCTCACATTAACTTTTTTTGGCCGTTAACTACTGATTGTAAAACACATCCGTCCATTATAAGGACTGCGCTGTCGCCTGTGTCTCCTGTTAATTGAGCAGGCCAAGGTCGAAGGGAGAATGGCTGAGCGGTGGGACTGTGGGACCAGAGATATGCTTACAGTGCACACTGCACATTTTCTTCCGCTTTATGCCGCCCTGTCATGCCAAGACACGCTCAGTGTGGGGAGGAGACAGACCCCCAACTCTCAACACGCGCTACGAGAGGTGTCGAACATCACTCAAAAACAGGACAATGCCCCATCGGGTGTTTGGCAGCAATGGGAAGTGTGCTGCTCTTCTAGATGAGATGAGTGATGACAGTGTCATATCACACCTGGGCAGAGACAGAGGAAAGCTACTTGACACGCAGGAGGCCTCAGCGTGTGCCAATGTTGTTCTAGTTTTGTAAGTGAGGACATTTTTGTAGCTGTAAGGAGAATCAGTCATAAATAAGTCCTGGTTATAATAAATTCAGATTATAATGAGGAACTAAAAACTGTTTGCAGAACTTCAACGACATGCTTCAAGACAGTGGACTTTATGAAGTTTATATCTGTGAAATTAGCCCCATCTAGTGGATAAAAAAAGATACAACATGATAGTGTCAAGTGTTCATATAGCAAGGGTCTTATGGGAGATAAGCCACTTTCACAATGAATATTACAGACATACAGATTAAGATATAATATAGATATATGAGATATACATGTAATAATACAGATTAAGATAGAATGAATTGAGCCCTGAAGAGAAATTTACAAACTACCCAACAAAATATAAATGAATTGAAATGATCTCTGCTCTTTTACCACCTGCAACATTAAAGTGCTGTATACATTAATGCACCAATAATGATACGAGAATATGATTTTAATCTACAAAAAAGTAAGCTTGTAGCAGATTATTTCTCCAATATGGTATTGCTACTTTTAGTAAAAGTAAAAGGTCTGACTACTGTCTTAAAGTGCCCTAAGGCAAATTAATAATTCATATCTTCTCAGTATTCAAAACTCTGGCCAAAAATCACAGCCTGCTGTCCTCTCAAGCCTGTTTTGATTCTTCCATAGAGATGAGTGCTGACACAATAGGTTGTCCCCCGTCAACAGAGAGTAAACAGAGGGTGTGTTCAGATCTGTCCACATGCATACGTGGCTGCATGTGTGACACAAACAAACAAACACAGGTTCTGCTGGTGCAGAAGGTGTCGGTGAGTCATGGGGATCTTTAAGCACTTGTTGCTTGTTTCGTCCTTGGTGCCGCTGGTACTGAGCTACCCTTACTTCCCACCAACATGCTACAGCAAGGTACTGAGCATGGCACGAGAGGTCACGCTGTGGGCTGCAGATTTAAAGCTGGGCTATGAAACTGTAAGTCAGCTACTATGTTGTCAGATTTTTGCTCTGTATTGATTACATTTTGTATTTTTTATGGTTGATTCTTTTGTGCCATACTGTATTTTTACTTGAAGTATTGAATTTTTTTTTATTTGTTGTACTAAGAACCTAGAGTTCATTTTATTCCTTAATGTATTGTCTACTTAAAGATATGCATTCATTTAGTTTAAAAATTATCAAATCAAAGCAAAGCAAGTTAAATGTGAACAACTTTTATTACATGGATGTAAAAAAATATCCTGCAATTGTTGATTTTTTTTTTTTTTTTTTTAAACTGAATGGTTCATAGTTTCTTTTCATCTAGGGCTACTGCATGGCACACATGCCAGATCTCTACCTTGATATCCATGTAAGTATGACTTCAAAGTCCACATAATTATTGTAAATAAGGCTGTTAGTAGATTAAAATACTTGAAATGCAACCAAAGCTACATTCTAAGCTACAAACATCAAAAGAAAAAAATGTCTCCTGATGTGTACTTTTAGTCGATGTTTATCTTATCTTTAACTTATCTGGCTGTCCCAGACGTTTCTACACTAACGCCTGTGGTGTTTTGACTGAAAGCCCCAGCAGTAAATCAAGCGTACGCACACTAATTGCTACGTCTGCTTTCAGAATTCCTGTGTGATGTACAAAATGAGGACCTATATCTCCCTGTTGGACGGCCTGCGACAGCGCCGCTGTGCTTACACCAGCGAAGTGAGGAAGCTGAGTAACACTCTGAGACAGATCTTCGTCTTCATGTCAGAGAAATGCCATGGGGTAAGATAAGACAATCATTTATGCGTTGATACATTTTCAGTCATTGTTGTCCTTTTCTAGGTATAATGGATAGAGGAGAATGAAACTTTCTGATCATCTGTGTGCAGCTGTGTCTTGATTTTTAATCTCAGTAGCTATGGCTGGTACCAATGAAGAATATTCACAAACCTATATTAAGCCACAGCGTCCTGGTTTCTATTGGGGTAGCATATCCAGGTTTTTCAAAAACCAGGATATGACCATATCCAGCTTTCTGAAACAACAAGATGTATGCAACACATAGGCAGGATACTCCAAAAGCCTCATCATAACCACGATACTCATGTGCATGTAAATGCTCTCATCAAGTAGTAGTTAATAAGAGGGCAAGGCTACTGTATAGGCATTAACCTCATCCAAGATTCAACCCTGAAACCAACTTTCTTTCAGATCAAGATCAAGAAATAGCTAAGCAACATTCTTTTCCACATTTGATTGATTAAGTCTACTGTAGATGGAGTCTGCAACTAACTTTCCACATTGAATTCTTAGATAAATGAAAGAGCTATGTGCTGTACATCCACTGAGCAGCCCAACATGAAACAGAAAAGGGAAAACAGACTAACGCTGATGAGATGCATTCAAACTGACTGTTGGGTAATGGGGTCACTCAGTGGGTCATTTCACAGGATTAAGCAGGTTTTATGATGCAGATTATGAAAAACGTTCAGCGCTCTGTTTGATCCTGCTCACCTGAGCTGTGAAGGCAGACACATCTGGGTCTGCAGCTGGTTTCCTATGACAGACTGACATAACCTGTCTGTGTGGACAAGGCCTTTCATTGGGGTCATTACAGTTCAGCCTCAGAAAAAGGTTGAGCTCTCATTATAGACTGGACATGCATAGAGTAAAGAGTAATATTTAGTCATATGCTTTACCAAAAGACGTCTCTTTCACCTATCTTTTATTTTTGACAGGAGTTGGTGTTCACAGTCCATGACTGTGCTGCTCTGGAGCGCTAACATACTGTACTGGATCCTGATATGACAATAATCTGCTCAAGGTGTGAAGAGACAGCAATAGTCTTTCTACGTACATTCTTCAAGTGTCTGCATTCATTGAAAGACACAAGACTGTGTTATGTTATGTTATGTTTTAAACTTTAATTATCATCATTTTCTGTCTATAATGGGGTTTATTGCCACTTATTATCACATCTTTCCTATGGAATCATTTCATAATAAACTTTATTAAAACGCCTTTTGTTATTCTCATTAAATGATGATGGAGTAACAAAAATACTTCAAAAGCTCCTTTGGTCATATAAAATGCTGTGATTTATGGGGTTAGACTTCACACAATGGTAAAACGAAACATTAAAACCAAGCAAAGACACGTGTTTTGAAGCATTATTGCCCATACACATAGAGATAACAGACGGTTTGAGTTGGAAAACAACAGGAAACACGTGTTACTACTGACATCAAGTTTCCCAGTAAACTGTGACAATGTGACAGCTCAAGGAACTAAACTGAATTCAACAATCATCAGTTTCATGATTTACAATTCTGCCCTCCGACGAGTATTCCTAAATCATTGTCACCCACCATTTATTGTTAAACTTAAACTCAACAAGCACCTGAACATCCTGTAGCTTAAAGGAATCAGACATTTTTGCAGCCATAGGAACGGTTCAAAGTATACACACATATACAATGGTGTCATTAGTGTGAGTAACCCCGTGTGGGCTTGTATGGACTTGCATGAGCTTGTTTCTTTACTGTAGTTCTTCAGGGATTTACAGGAACCTCTGATGAAACCTCTCTTTCACAATGTGTCGAGAATGAAAGTGTTATCAGAGAATGTTCAAGAAAGTGGGGGTTTGAACGACTAAGCTAAAAAAACATATGCCCAAAATGGATAAATATATCTTGATAAATATCCTGATACTGTAGATCAGCTGCTAAACAGGCCAAATTATGTTTTCCAACATATTTAAACAGCTCAGTGCAGAACTGATGAGCAAGCAAAGCATGACATCACCCCACTGCCACCAATCTTCCTGTGTATAATTGGAAATTCGGCAGTTAATTGTTTGGCTAATCTTTCCATAGAACTGAGAGAAAATTACTCAGGCAAATGAGAGGTCAGTGAGTTTCATCCTGAAATGATTCATATTTACATTTGGAAGGAAAATGTTACCCTACGTTCATTGACAAATATATTTCAGAACTACCAGTGGTTACATCCTCCATGAATGTCAGTATTACATCTAGTATAGCCATGGATGAACAGTAAGGAGCTCATTTCGACAGGGAACAGTGTATCAGAGATGTTTTCTTATCTTAAGGACCAAAGGGTTACAAAAACATCAGAAATAAAGTGCACAGCAGCATAGAGCACAATGTTTGAAACCTAATACACTGAAGGAAAGAGGATGAATCATATCATATCAACCAATCACTCCCTGTTTTCCCAGAAAAGATGTAGTCACAGGCTAAATTAAGTAAGTTATCCTAGAATGTGTCTTTTGAGCAGAGTGAGCATGTGAGACATCCTGTGGATAGTCTTATTTATCTATTTTATTTATTTATTTTTGGCCTTTTTCAAGCTTTTATTGTATAGATTCAGCTGAAGAGTGACAGCAATGTGGGGAGAGAGAGGGAGAGAGAGAGAGAGAGAGAGAGAGAGAGAGAGAGAGAGAGAATGACATGTAGCAAAGGGCCAGGTCAACCCTGGGCTGCTGCAGCAAGGACTGAGCCTTTGTACATGGGGCGGCTGCTCTACCAACTGAGCTAAACAACGCCCCATCCTGTGGATAGTCTTGACAGCACAGAGAAAATAACACAAACAAGTGAAGCAAACACTGTACCATGAAAATAAGCAAGCTAGTTATATCCATGAATTTACTTCTACAGCTTTCTGTGCTGGTTAATTTTTTTATTTAAAGAGGAAATGTAGACCTTTTTCACAGCAGCCATTTTGAAAACTGATTTGAAAACAACAACAAAAAACTAATGTCTGGCATGGCAGCAATATGCTTCCATACAATTATCTGTCAGTACCCCATTAAAAACTCAAAACTGCAAATGATTATTTTCACAATTAATTTTTCACAATTACGTTATATTTTATGGTTTATTTTGTTGTTTGTCCGACTAATACCTGAACATAAAACTGATAACAAATTACTTTGCTATTAATTCAGTTCTGTTAACGGACCTTTTTCAATAGACAGCCATGTTGATATGAAATAGTAGGGTCAACACAGGTGTTAACAATGATACTAATTAAGGTTCAGTTCCATTAATTGCAGCATATCCTTTTCCAATGAGCCAACATGCACCAAAGCAGGGCCCTGACTCTGTCTGACCTGAATGGAACTGAGCCTTAATTAGTATCATTGCTAACACCTGTGTTTTCCCTGTTTACTATTTCATGTCAAAATCGCCGCTGTGAAAAAAGGTCTATTAATTTTCTGGATCGATGACTTCTCATGTCAGAACAAATAATGTATTCATCATCTGCAGCTTCTCGTCTGAATGATTTCCACGTGCCCAACAAGTTCACTGCTTAAACGGGACACTAGAGGGTGCTACAGCATTGCATGTGCAGGCGAGGAGCGAGTGAGTGGAGCCAGCGTGCACTTTTTAACTAGATGAAAAGAGAATAGAAAGCACTTCATATTCATCAATTTCATCAAAATAAACCAATTAACTAAAGTTTGGAGCCTCACAAACTTTGAACCGACAACATTAGACACAGTGGGACGTATGAGTAAATGAGAGTCACATTAAATTCATAACCTCGAATCTATCTATAAAGCTCTAATAGTAGATTTGTAGTTTTCCTGATGGCACAGCTGTTTGCTCTCTACCCGCAGGACCCGCCCAGCACCGACCCGGACATGAAGTCCTTTTTACCTCATCAGCGCCACATTGACGACAGCTTTCTACTTTCAAAGAAACTACATTTCCATGACGGCAGTGGGAGGGTTGTTGGGTAACAAGGTGGGGCGTTTTCGATCAGTTGCAACAAGTTGCTCTGGCAGGCGGACAGGCGGACAGGCGGCTGCTCCATCGTGTTTCCAGTGGCAGGTGATCACCGCGCGTTCAGCTCTAACAGCAGCTTGTGAATGGGGATCATCACGGCAGAGCCTTCAGAGATGACACGGGAGGAGTAGAATAACGAATTTGAACGAGCTCAGATCTTTTTTTTTTTTTTTTTAATTCTCTCTAAGAAGCGGAAAGGGAATTTTTGGTAAATTGGTAGAAACGTGCTTTTGCCCGGTTGCGCGTCTCTGCGTGCGTAATGCGCTCTGCGTAGAGCTTTTGATACTGGTTAGTTTTCTTTTTTTCTTTTTGAATAGTGTTGCATTGTAAATATAATGGCGCTCGCTAAATTCAGCAAAATTCTCCGGCTGCCCACTATTGAAATCAAAAAGAAAGTCAAGCAGTACGAGCACGTCCATCGGGACATCAATCCTAACGACATATGGGAAATTATTGGCGAGCTGGGCGACGGTGCCTTTGGAAAAGTCTACAAGGTAAGAGTGCTTTCAAAGTGGCCACACTGCTGTGGTGATTCTTAATCTTTTCAAACTGAATTGACAAGTTGCTCACCTGTTGCCAAGTTCAGTGAAAAGCTTCGTGGATACTTGAAATGTTTAAAAGTCATCCTCCCATAAAGACTAATAGTTTGTGTTACTGCATGATCAAATATAGTCACTTACTACAAGCTACAGATCATACATCAAGTTGTTTTAGTGTTTCTTCTGTGATGCACATATCTTACATACTCATCCTTTCTTTGAATAAAGCCTATAATTACTGCTTCCTATCACCTGTGGATGCTTCACCTTCCCAGCATTGTTTGGATGATGACTAATATTTCATCTATGTGCTTGGTCACCATGCTGTAGCTCCTGTCCTCCTCTTCATTATCTGTTTTCATTACTTTTTATGAGTGTCTTGTTTTCTCATTCCTCAAGGTTGACCCGTTTAAACCCCATAGTTTCACTAAAGTACCCGTAAAAGGACTACACACTTCTGTTGTGATTTTTCCCGCAAACATCTGCCGTACAGAAGGCGCAGAGAAATCTCCCCCCTGACCCCCCCCCCCCTCCAATCCAGTGTGGAGCAGCCACCGTGACAGTGAAAGCGCTCTTCATTAGTTCTGTCCTTTCCTCCCAAACCTTAGCAGCAGCAGCAGCAGCAGCAGCAACACTTTTGGCTCAGAGGCGTTACTTAATCTGGATGTGTTAGCTGGTCAGTCCCCTCTGTGAAGCACAGCACAGGCGCTCTGTGTCTGCACTGCTCAGTGGAGCACAGTGAAAGTCTTTGACACATCAGGGGCCCTCAGTGGAAGAAGTGATGCTTTCCCAGAGGCCTGAACAGAAAATGTAGTCTTTTTAGAGGACTCCTCCTTATTTAGGTATTTTGTTTTTACTGGACAGCACTGTATACATACAGCGAGGCAATGAAACAGGAGTACAGGCATAGAGCGATGAATTTGAATCTCCCCTGTTTTCTCAAATCTTACATTCATATCTAGGTCTGAGTGTAATGGCCACAGGTCTGAATTAAACATTACATAAGTTGTGCTATAATGTGTCTTTTGAGCAAAGCAAGCATGTGAGACGTCCTGTGGATAGTCTTTTAACAACACAAAGAAAATAACACAGAAGTTGCAGCAGTATACGATGAGAACGAGCAATGCTTTTCAGTTTTTCTTCTAAGCTGACTGAACACGAGGTGTTTCAAGTTTGACGGAACCTTTTTAGAAGTTAGTTATCTCCAGAAATTCTCTTACTTCTTCTAGTTTGGACGCATACATTCAAAATTCAGCTCCAGAATTGTTTAAACGGAGGCTAAACTAGATGATTTGTGGCTTATCGGGCCATTGAACATCATTCCACTTGAATAATTGACAAGAAATCTAAAATCTTATGTGAATTTCTTTCCTACACGAATGTCAAGCCTTGCCTTGGCTTGAATTTTTGGCTTCTGTTTCCACTCCTTGAGTGGGTTCGACGAAGACAGCTCCACACCTGCATCTGTCAGATGGAGGGGAGGGAGGCAGAGTGGGAGCAGATGATGGCCAAGAGAGGAAATCGTGGGACTTCGTCAGGGGACAACTTCCTCTCACAGCTTCTGAACCTCAGTGTAATCAGCTCAGTCTGTGGGAGTGAAAGGCCTCGAGTGGTGAATCGCACATGTTTTCCGTTGTTAAAGCGTTTTTCAGAGGAGGCGTGAGGGGGAGGAGACTCCATATCTTCGTCACAAGTGAAATCAGCTGCTTATCAGACTGTTGGGGGTGAAGTCAAATTAAAAAGCTGGTTTTGGGTGTGTGACGGGCGGCAGAAGAGCAATACTAATGCTACCTTCGTAAACATTAATTATTTGCACTTTAAAGGACCCCTGCTCAGGTTTCCAACATCTGTCTTTGAGATTATGCACAGACCTCTTTTAACTGCACGCTGTTGGTTGAGAGCACAGAGTGCTCCTGTCAAATGGACTCTAAAGGTTAATGTCACCATTGGGAGAATAACAACTCACTTTGTTCCTTAAGGCGAGTGTTGAGGACAAATCAAGCGTGTGTGTGTGTGTGTGTGTGTGTTTATCACAGGAGCACTGTGAAAGAGAAGGATCTCATAAAAGGCAATTTAATCCCACAGTTATCAGATATGTTCAGTGAGCCTACAGGGGTAAGATAGTCTGCTGCCAATGTCCAAGTCCAGTTTTATTTTTCCTAACCTTATCTGTGCCATTTTTTGTATTTCCGCAGTCTTGTCCAAGTTATTCACACAAAGGTGGCACTGCTCTTTGGTTAAAAAAAAAAAATTTGCCAAAATAAACAGAGTATTCATTTAAAAAATGCTGGTTCATGCTGTAAGAGCCACTCAGAAGGAAACACGTGTGCACAAACAAGCTGTTGTTGACATTCTCAAGTTTTCTGTATCGCGGGGTTACTGTATCACTGTCCACCATCAGTGTGGCAGTGTCAGACAGTAGTTTAACACACACAGACATTATGGCAGAGTTTTGAGCAATGCTTTGTTTTCAAATTTTGCGGACATTTTTCTTCCCAGGAAGAAATGTGGCCTTCCTCCCAGGATCCGGTGGTTTAATGAACATATGTAGCACTTATGTTCCAGACTAAGAAACAACTTTTAACTTTACTAGAACCTGCTGGAGTTCCTTCAAGTGAACATGCAAGAGATGGACCGCAATCAGTGTAGTGTTGAAGCAAAACTGGTGCTACTTTTAGATTTAAATCACAGTTTGTCAGGTTTGAATACGTTTCGGTGCGCTAGGTAGGTCCTATAAGTAACACACCACATAGCATATTGTGGTTGTTCTTAAAACTCCAAATATATCCCTTCATTCTCACTGTAAACACTTGAAGTATTTCTCATGCTTGTATTAGTAGTCAGTAGACTGTCTCACTTCCTGTCCACACAGTGTTTCATACAGTGTTTTCTTTGTTTTGTATACATCTAAGCATGCTTGCACTTGTTGGAAAGAGTGTATGTGCGTGTGTGTCTGCAACTGAAGCATGAAACAGAGCAGTTGTATGGTTCCTCTCACTAATTAATAGGCCACGTGCCGCTGAGCACATTTCCCTGCTGCCGTTGGTAAAAATGTTTCCATGGACACGCGCAAGCTGCGAGGTTACGCTCTGTCAAATTCCCATTGTGGGATGAAAACCCACAATGGATCTTATCCCTGTTGGTCTGTAATGTAAAAGCCAGTGTGCTAAACCTGGACTTAAACTGTGTTTGTGTAGACAACCACATCCGGTGTAAGTGTTCTTGATAAGGATGTGTTTAAATACAATTTGTGTTGATTCAGACAGTGGCTTTTATATACTATCTCTAAGATGGGAAAACGCTGTGTTTTTGAGTTATTGGACTCAAAGAGCGTGAACTGCAAGTTCTGTATTTGTTGTGAAAATAAAAGTTAATGCTTGAAAGTGAAAACAGACTTTTGTTGCAGTGTTGTAAAAGGAAAAGGCTGCAGGTTAGACAGCCATGACACAATGGGTTCATGGCACACTCTGTTTCGTTT
The DNA here is from genome assembly GCA_028641955.1 of Protonibea diacanthus. NCBI lineage: Eukaryota > Metazoa > Chordata > Actinopteri > Sciaenidae > Protonibea > Protonibea diacanthus. The sequence goes on from CM053990.1 coordinate 17,959,316, forward strand.
AACAGCGTTATCTTTTTTCACTTTTCATTCAAGACTGTTGGGTATAATGAGGTTTGGCCTAATGGGTCTGCTTGTCCTTCAGCCAAGGCCAGAACACAATTGTCCTGGGGCCATTTTCGAAAGGATGTAACATGTAGCACCATTCTGGAACCACTATTTGTTTTTTTGTTTTTTTGAGAAAATGAGCTTTATCACATTAAGTTTTAATGATGTGTAATTTCAGAACAGGTCCAGTTTATTGGGCTTTTAAAGATTTTTTTTTTTTTACTATAAAGCCAGATGTTTCAGAACAACTGGATTCATTTATGGCGCAAAATAGGACAAGTGTTGTGCTGATCTGACTTGGAATAACAGATGGTGCAACGCAAGTGACAGGCTTACGGAAAAATCTCTTCAAACATGATTATCCTCTTGAGTTAAGTGAAAGAGAAACACACTGGGTGTCATCAGCGAGGGGGAGGGGGAGCAGGTTGAAAGTTGCAACATCCTCTTTGCAAAGGAAAGCCACAAGGGGTATGCGAAAGCTAACGTCTTAATTTAGAGTATGGCAAGTGCCCAAAAGACGTATGTTGAAGTGCCTTCGCTGAGATGATTGTCACTGCTGCGTGAAACTCTGGGTCTAATCTCAGGCACCAGCTGGGCCTACAGTGACTGATAGGAGTGCTGCTGGGTGGGTGTGGGCTCAGCATGCTGGGACTCCCTTTCATCCTTGTGATGACATTGTTACTGGCAGTTATAGAAGGACCTATTCTGTGTTCCTGCGTCCAAATACTGCTGGTAGTTCTGGGTCTGTGACAGGCTAAAGGTCGAGGACTTTCATGAGAATTTATGAGCCTGGTTTTTAGTTTCGTAGATCCAGAGTTCATTGTGAGAAAAGCAGAATATCACACTCGCAGTAGCCACATACTCTGTCTTGACAGGTTTCTTAACGTGTATTATAACCATTCCCTTCACAGATTCTAGATAATTCCACTGAACAATCTGGCATCTTGAAGTACAGTACCTGTCTGAGCTTGGTTTCAGCAGCATGATCTAACCATGACTGTTTAACCCTCAAATCTGTTGTTACTCGCTGTAGTCAGGAAGCGTAGCACATCTGTCATGAGATTCATGCTTTTGAAATATTGCTTCACGGCCTTGCATGAGTATAAATGATTGAAGAGAACAGTGTAAGCGTGGGATTTTTTTGTTGTTGTTTTTTTTTTTTTCCCCCAAGGCTCTCTGTGGCATATCATGATTTCCTGCCTCACTGACCTGCTTTGTGCTTGTGACCTTGTTAACTTCAAGGTTTTGAATGTGGGACATTTTGCAGTGTGGATCGAAACTTTCACATCCTGAAAAGATTCATTGCTCCATCGAAGTGGGCTGTTCACTTTGAGCTGTTATGTGCTTCACACCCAGTTCGCTCTGCGAGTGCCTAAATTCATGTTTCTATGCAGCCAGTGGGTTGTGAAACAGAGGAAGAATCTTGGTGCTGAGTTGATAGAAGAACATATTGTGAACTTAAGTCGGATCGCCATTCTCTTAGAGCAGGAGGACTCTCTTTCTCATAATTTCACACTGACATTTGCTTTCTTTTGGAGTGGCGTGTCTTTCAGGCATAAAAGCACAGAAGAAAATAGGCCTTGTAGTTGTATTGATGATGTTTTGGTATCGGCAAGGGCGTAGCTTTGGTTTCAGAGTAATATAAGTAATATAAATGCTGTCCTCCACCAAGGAGGCAGGGCAGCTTGTGTGTTTCTCAAAAAAGTAAGTAACTCGCTATTTCTTGCTCAATTGCTTTGAACAAAGGCAACACAGATAAGCATTTCAGCATCTTGATTGGCACAAATCTTATGACTGGATTTTGTTGATTGGAGGACATGGTAACTGTAAAAGCCGAGGGGGGGGGGGGGCTTCTCTGACAGTTGTTATGAGAGAAGACAAAACCTTTTTGATGCTTTGTTCAACTTTTGCTCTAAAACAAATCAGTAGCCTGAGTGTAGCTGTCATTTATCTGCTGTCAGAGGTGAGCTTTTATTACCTGCTGTCATTATGTTGGTGCTGAGAACCACATTCCTATTCGCAGACTCATGGGGAGAGCCTTCAGAGGGGGGGGGGGGGGGGTTACAGGTTTATGATGGGGCAAAGGTCTAACATACACACATTCCCCTGGAGGGAGGTGTGTGTGTGTGTGTGTGTGTGTGTTTTGTAGAGACTATTACACAGAATACAAGCCAGATATATACGTCACCATGTGGTATGCTCATTCAATCTATAGGTGACTGCCCTCAGGGAAAGTTCTTTTACAAGAAGGCATCTGGTTCATTGACACTCTGATTAATTATTCTTCATTCTTTTCAACCTGCAGCCTAAATACTCATAATTTGTGTCATAAAAGTAAACAAAATGTGAAAAAAATCTGAAGATGTAAAGGTTACTTTTAGGCTTCATGTGGTAACTCACCATAGGCTTCTTTTCTTGTGTGATCCAGAGTTACTTTTTTTAAGCCAACACACCCACAGTAATCATTAATACCTTTGTCAACACAGATGAAGTGTTAAACATTATTATTCACAACTTGATTCATTTTGAAAAGAGTATGGGTCTGAATGATGCACGCACGCACGCACGCACGCACGCACGCACGCACGCACGCACGCACGCACGCACGCACGCACGCACGCACGCACGCACGCACGCACGCACGCACGCACGCACGCACGCACGCACGCACGCACGCACGCACGCACGCACGCACGCACGCACGCACGCACGCACGCACGCACGCACGCACGCACGCACGCACGCACGCACGCACGCACGCACGCACGCACGCACGCACGCACGCACGCACGCACGCACGCACGCACGCACGCACGCACGCACGCACGCACGCACGCACGCACGCACGCACGCACGCACGCACGCACGCACGCACGCACGCACGCACGCACGCACGCACGCACGCACGCACGCACGCACGCACGCATGCACGCACGCACGCACGCACGCACGCACGCACGCACGCACGCACGCACGCACGCACGCACGCACGCACGCACGCACGCACGCACGCACGCACGCACGCATGCACGCACGCACGCACGCACGCACGCACGCACGCACGCACGCACGCACGCACGCACGCACGCACGCACGCACGCACGCACGCACGCACGCACGCACGCACACAGCTAGATGTGTGTGTGTTTACTTAGTCAAGCAGTACATGCCGTGTGTTTGTATACCAACACGTGGGTCAGTAACATCTGCTTTTACAGCTTTTCCTTCACAAAAGCTTTTCTCGGGCAGCAGCCGGGTCTGCTTCACGGTCGTGGATTGCGGCCTTCACGCAGACAGTTAGTGAAAACAGATGGATAAATATACGTGACAGATGGGGAGAGATATACAGGCACGGGTGACAGACAAATATGGTGAGGGAGACAAAAGACGAATAGTGTGACAGATAGTGAGTGATGAGGCTGGAGGGCTGAGAGGTGTGCTGTATGTATGTTACAGTAAAGAGGGTTAAAAACAGGAAAAACAAGTCAGATCACAATTACCGATAAACTGATGGATGATTAATAGAAATGTTGATAGAGAAAATGCACAAAAATATAGATGAGGTACAAATTTCTTATGTGACTTTTGTTTCCTTGACTTTTCCATTCACATTGCAACGAGCACTAAAGCTACTGTACAAGTTTTAGTGTTTATTAAGATGTTTGTCCTTTCACATTGCAAGATAAAGGAACATTTGAGCATTTAGTTGAGTGTGTATTTGTACTTGTTCATCTTTTACTCAGTGTTCAGTGGTCTGTGTCACAGCTTACATGTGGCTTAGTAAGATAAAACACTATTTTGGACATGTGCAGAGGCTTGAAATGAAACATTTTGGTCCTTGTAGGCAGTTGAAACTGCAGAAGAGTGAGTGTGTGTGGGGCTATGTTTTGCTGTCAGGTTGGGTCCTCTTGATAATCCTTTTGCACTTCACCTGCATTAAAGCCAATTCACTCATGAACAAGAAAACAGCCGGGCAGAGATCTAGTGAGACGAGCTGCGAGATGGAGCAGAAACAAGTCCTTCTGATCTCCATGGAAACCAGACCCAAACAAAACCCAAGACTGTTGTTCTGCTCTGGAGGAGAGTTTGAAGAGTCCGTGGTTAAGAAGCAGTGTAGTGTTGTTTTCTCTTGGGATGGCTACAGCAGTTAAAGTATGTAGTTAACTGTCTGTCCTGCTTCTTCAGTCCTGAACTGTTATTATGTAATATTTTACAGTGTTTTCTGTAGAACTCTGACATCTGGCGTCTGCGTGCTTGTTTCTTTTGTTTTGTGTATATATACAAATTTAGAATTATGTAGGTTCCTCTTTGGCCTGTCATCCCTCTAAAGCTTGAATTATGCTTCTGTGGGCTACTTGTAGGCGAATGTGCCCAGGGGTCGCTTGGAAGTCTTTCATTTACACTTATACGTATGTTTGTTTACTTCAGACTGGAGTGGAATGAACCAATCAGCTCACTTGAATCCCAGGTCCACACAACATGTTGTTGACATTTTGAAGGTGTAACTGTATTCGTTAGTTCCTCTGCAATTACCCATAACGCCTTTCTTTGTGTAGTTTTCTTAGAGGTGTTTACATAGATCTTCAGAAAAAAACATGATTCTAGCTTTTCTCACATGGGTTGTGTGGCAGTAACGGTTATTTAAATTTGGGAAAATTTGTTTCAAATCAGCATCCTAGTATGTTTAAAAAACACACAATTCCTCCCATATAGTGTTAAAATGTGACCGTTGTTATGAGATATGATATTTAATTAAAATTAAAAAAAAAAAAAAATCAGGCTTCAAAGTCAGACAAGAATGCTTGTTTTAATGATGTGTTTGTGTATCCAGTGTTTTTCTGTCCTGGTTGTGCAGAAATTAATGCTACGTACCTGCAAAATGTAATAAGCGCATGAACGGTGGAGACAGTATGTCAGGATGTGAAATAATGTCGGCAGCAGACTCTAAACAAACAACAATTGTGTGAAGTGTTGAAGAGAAATTAACGTTAAATGTCACTAAACTAGATCTCAAGTGAAGTAAAGTCGTCAGTCCATTAGACAGGAATTTGCGCTTGTTGGGAGAGGTTGCTGCTGGTCTTTTGAAGGTTGTTGAGATTAAAGAGCGTTTAGAGATGCCTCCTCCTGCAATTACTTCCTCATTTCAGACATCCACACACACTTGTGCATTGATGTCACGCTAGCTTTTGGAATTTTTGGTCCCATGTGAGACACAATGAGGCATTTTAGGGTAATTTCCTCTCTGTGCAGTGTATACACTTGGTAAGGTGCACAGATAAACAATGATGCATGTTTGCATTTTATACTTGAGGACCCTCATTGATGTAATTCATTCCTCCTCAGCACACACACAAAAAGCACCACTTAAATGCACGAGGCTCAGTCCTCAATCTACTTTTTTTTTTTTTTTTTTTTTTCCCCACTCCCCCAACCATCTGAAGGCCAGAAGTGCATTCCTCAGCCTCGTTCTCACTGAGATGTAAAGGTGTGTGTGTGTGTGTGTGTGTTTGTGTGAGTGCGTGCGTATGTGTGTGAATGTCCTTGTGAAGCTGGGTCAGGGGGTTGGCCGTTGAAAAGTCTAAACTCCATAACAGCAGAAAGGCATTAATTAGCTTCAGACTTGCAGTGCATGTTTTGTGTTTCTATTTGTTAATGCTTTTAATGTTTTAGCGCGATACAAATCCTCAAAACATGTTGGCATGACAAACCACGTCGCTCTCTTTTTCATCAAATATGTTGATGTAAACCCCCAGATATTACATTACTCACACTCCTACTTGTTCAGTTATAAGTCAGAAATATGTAATGCATGATGAGAGACAATAGAGGAAGATATGATGAGGACATGTGGCTAGTCTTGTTACAATAAAATAGATATAAAATAATAAAATATATAAGATATTGTCCTTGCAATACACATTAATAAATCCCAGTTAGGAGTTAAATCTAGTAAATTTCCTCAAGTGATGTCATTTGAGTCACACTCAGTTGGGACTAGATGAACTAGCAAAAAAACTGTGATTGCTGAGTTAGAAAGAAGTGAGAAAACTGTTACTATTATCTCTCTTTTGAGAGATAAGTCAAGCAAGTCGAGACTGCACTCCTTATAAAATTTATATAGACCCACCACTTACCACCATGAGCAAGCACTTGGTGACAATGGCAAGGAAAAACTTCATTTTAAGAGGCTGAAACCTCGAGCATAACCTGGCTCATGGTAGACAGCCATCAGCTGTCTTGACCACTAGCCACTACTAGCATAACACACTCAAATCTCTGACCAAACTGTTCACTAAAGTGCAATGCTAAACTCATGGAGTATTGTTTTTAAGGTAATTAAATAGTTGTCCAATGTTATCCTGTTAGCTGTCTTATGTTTGCTACAGTAGGTCTGGATAAGATTCAGGTGCAGTGTAGCTCCAGTGTGTGTGTGCATGTTTTATGTGTGGTGCTCCTTGGTACCCTGTCCTTTAAAGAATTGCATTCTACGCTGTGCAAAACTGGTGCCGAGAATGAAATTATGTCCAGAACTTATGGCACAATACCAACAAACATAGTAGCATACACCAGTAGGTCTTCTAGCGGATATCAGACCCCAGACAGTGAGTTTGTTGAGACTGACAGTGTTGCTGCAGGAGGGGAGCGAATAGCATCGAGCTGTGACGTTAGCAGAGAAGTGAAAGTGTCTGATGTCTCCGTGTGTACTGTCGAGGTTTGTTAACTAACTGACTGATGGTTTGATGGCAGGGGGAGACGTCCTGTTGACTCACACTGTGGGTTGCTCTTGTCTGAGGCAACTTGGATGCTCCGGAGCTCTGTTTGACAAACTCACACAGAGACACACACACACCCAGTCATGGCGGACTGAGATGTGTTTTGCTGTGAGCCTGTTCTGTTTATTCAGATGTTTTCCCACAGCCCCTGTAAAGCGTGGAGATGGAGACCCCACCAGGCTGTTTAGTCTGCCGTGCTTCTGCAGGTCACTGGGTCGACATAAATACATATGTGCGCGACGATATCGCCTCCAAAGAGATGCAACTATGTCATTTTTTTTTTTCATTTAAAATTCACAGTATAGATTTGTCTTTAGTCATTTCATATGATCTGACAGTGTTTTGGGTTCTTGACAATGGTCTAGCATGGAACACCATTTATGTCTTGTCTCATCTCTGATGCAATCATTGCACTGAACGTGTGGTTCTGTCTACAGATGCACAATAATCTCACATTTACCCACAAAAACTCATCAGTCAGCGTTCATGACATTCTGTCTCTTACCAAAGCACGGACAGCATGCGTTTGCCGCCTTGTGCTGCACTCTGAGTCACACAACGTGTGTTTTGATCCTTTCCAGAAAGGAACTGAACTAAACTGAAGTGCTTGTGTTTACATTGCCTCCCTTTGTTACTCAGAATGACTAGAATTTTTTTTTATCTGTGTGTGTGTGTCCACGTTTATACTGACCCACGGTGGTTTTTGTGGTTTCTTCTCTTCCCCTGTTGCTCAGGGAGGGTGTGGAGTTGCCTTTCCTGTTTTGTCCTTAAATGTTAGTTAGTCAACATTTTGATTGCCGGCGCGTGTATTTTTGACGTTTCGGATTTCCCTCAGCAACAGCTGGTTTAGAAGAGGTCGGCTGGCAGGGTCATAGAAACATACAATAGGAGAGTCACAATAAACTGATCTTTGAGTTGAGCTCTTGTCATAGTTTGATTTTGATATTTTCCACCTTTTAATCTGACATATAAATGAGGGCAGAACTGTTTACAGTGTGAATCATTTCACACCCTCTATCACACAGCCACACCCTGTATCTTCCCCACTATAAATGTTTTCTGTCAAAGTTTGATTATAAAAAGTTTCTCTCTGGGGTAGTGAAACTTCTTCAGTCCCACTATTTATGTTCTTTAGCACAGGAAGTCATATGCAAGAATCCTTCCTTCCATTACTCATGCATGCTGAATTTATTTAATGTTGTTCTTTGTCTTTCAGGCCAAGAACAAAGAGACAGGAGCTCTAGCTGCAGCCAAACAGATCGAGACAAAATGCGAGGAGGAGCTGGAGGACTACATGGTCGAGATTGACATCCTGGCTAAATGTGACCACCGCTATATTGTCAAGCTGCTTGATGCATTTTACCATGACAACAAACTGTGGGTAGGTACCACAGGCATCTGGTTAGGACAACCAGCTTCAGTGGAAAACCACAGACTTCCTCTCTTCTTCTGTTTCATGTGTTTGCACATCTTAACACTTAAACTATCAATATGTTTTTTTTTTTTTTTGTTCGTTCTGAGTTTAGAAGAAGTTGTACTTGTGTTATCCAACTGCATACGACTGTCCGTACTGACTGCAGTACATATTACTGCAGAGCTCGGACAGTTTATTTAAATGAACAGACCATTGCGCTGCTGCGTGGGAACACTGTGGTCAAGGCTGCTGTTCTATCAGACTGGTGCATAATGTACCAAAGGGACGTTACCTTCCTCACAAGATGTATCGCTTTCAGTTGGTTCAGGCATTTCTGTGTCCATCCACAGAGTTTTCTTTGCAACCTTTCCAAACAGAACCACAACACAAATCCAAATGAACAGCAGGGAAGTGGAAAAACATATCTTTTAACCATGCATGTTGGCGGGCCCATGGGATGTTATTTTATTGCAACAATATATCATCTACAGTATATTTCTCCTTGACATGGAGGCATTGTCGAACAATAAAGATAAGAAAAGTGGATTGCCTGAATGGGAATGACGCAAGACCCCCAGGGTGACATAATGCATCAGAAATGATCCATCCATCAACAGCCCGATGTTACTGCAAGGAATGAGGATCAATTTCAGTTTAGTGTTCTCTGCGCTTGAGTTATTTTTCCTCTCCACACTCGCACACTGGGTCAAGTGTAAACTTTTCAACTCCCTCTCTAATCTCCCAGTCTTTCTGGCCAAGAAAAATAATAGTGACCAAATGCTGGGGCATGACCTTGAATATCTGAGGAATTACAAGGCAGAGTTAAGACTAAAGATAGTTGTTTTTTTTAACCTTCTGCTTGTGATATTATTATAAACATATGATGGAGTTAAGTTTTTGACCTGTGCGTTTTTATCCAGAAATGTATTCAAGAATTGTCTCCTGTCTTCAGCTGTCTGAACTGAATCCTTGTTAAAGTTTAAATTGGCTGATTTGGCTGTGGTTACCGTGGTAACAGCAACTGCACTTTAATAGTCGTTGAGCAGATACTTTATCATAAAGAGCAACTGGCGTATCTGTTTGCAGATCAGTCTAACAAACTCACATTGTTTTAATAAAAAAAAGAAAAAAAAAAAAGAAAAAAAAAAAAAAGATAACCACAATCTGATTTCATGCTGTGCACAGTAGTTTTCCAGTAAAGTTGGTTACCTCGCTGTGCAGCTTATTGTCTGCAGCTCTTTGTCTGACAGCTCCCTGTGGCCGCTCCTCCTTTGGTCCTCCATTATTCCGTGCAAAAATGATAAATGATGCACAATGCATGATGATGAAAAATTCCAAAAATGACAGTGTCTTGACTTTTTTATATAAAAAAAAGTATTTTACATGACAATCCCAGATAGTTTCCTGTGACTGCTTCACAGTTATGTTTCACCAGTTGAATGCTTTTATTGTGAAGTAGCATCGGCGGAATGTTTGCATTAGCAGTAACTTAATATAGCTGTTATGAATAAACAGTGAGGCTGTTATCAATTAGATCAGACTACGCTGGAGTACATGGATGCATTGTTTCCCTGTCGATAGCCAGTGTTTAGCTAAGGATTCTGAATTGTGCATGAGTATGGTGGACTCTGGCACGGCCAATAAAAGCTATATAGAGAGATGATCATTGGTTGTAAATACACTAATGGATAACTTTAAATCCAGCAACAGGACAAACTGACAAACCACTTATATCTAAACATGACCTGCAGGCTCTGTCACAGCCCTAGAGCAGAGCTATTCATGGTCAGCCATAGCTGGAATTGTAGCTGAGCTGAGTGTGAAAGGTGAACGTTCCCCATCAGTCAAAAGCTGAACTGTAAGACTGTGTTTGTTTGTACTGATAAGTCACATGTACAAACATCCTTTCCTGCAGCATTTAAACCACATGCTTCCTCTGTGGGTGTGTGCGTATGTGTGTGTGGCTTCACAGTCTCAGCTTGTGCTTCACTTCCAAGGCTGCTCTCAATCTCTTCATGAACTGTTATTATTCAGTCTGTATCTTAACAGCAGCAATACTTTTTCTGGGTGAGTATAGAAACTCCACCAAACGCCAAAAATGGATGTATGAACATCCGGCCGGCAGTAGAATAATTATATAGAACAGTGAACAAGGTCTGTCTGCACCTCATTGTTATGGAGTGTGTACTAGCCTCAGGATCTCAACAATTAGCCCAGTGGTTAAGGTCAGGGCTCAGTAACCTCCGGTTGGGTGGATTGGGCAGGGGTGAGATGATGCATTCCACTGTCAACCCACCCGTTCTGCTTTCTGAGTAAGAGAGGAAGATAAAGGGGGTAAGAGAGAGAGAAAGCGAGAGAGACAGTGCTGTTTGTTCTCTTCCAGGAACAATCTGGTCTTAAGACTATAGCAGGGCAGCCAGGCCCGCAGCGTGAGAAAAAGAGGGCCTTTAGCATGCTGACATCAGCACAGTGAGAAGAACGAACAGAGAGAGAGAAAGAGAGAAGGGAGGAAAAGAGACAATAAACACAGAAGAGAACATACACACAACTTTTAGCAGTGTAGTTAAGCCCGCATGTTTTTAATGGGTTGGTTCCAATCAACCCTTTAAAGCCTGTTACGAGGTTATAAAGGCTGAGGCGCCTTTTTTAAGGGCCTTTATCAATCACTGACAGCGTAGAGCAGCATCAGTGGAACTTATTTCCTTCTACATATGTCCCCCCCTTAAGTTATGGTGGCTTGTGAGTAATATACAAACTGAAAGTCACACTTTGAGCTAGATATCAGAGTAGAGATCCACCAGACAGGTCTTTAAAAAAAAAAAAAAAAAAAAAGGTTTAGAAAGATATACTGAAAGCTAAATATCTGTAGATAAGCATGGATTAGTATAAATAAACTACACCAAAATGAATGATGATCTGGTGGTTTAACCAATTAAATCCAGCTTAGAAAGCATTTCACAGGCTGTACACAGGCTATAATTTTTTTTTTTTTTTTTTTAGTTTGACAGATGAAGCGATATTTGGCCTCTGCTGTGAAGTAATTCTACTTAGGTGTATTTTTAAACTGTGTGGTTGTAATATATTTGCATAGAGTGAGGTCTACCCGATGACAGCGGCTGTGGTTGCCAGGTGACTTCTGCTGTTTGTTACTGGAATATGAATCGATAGGGGCGAGTGTGTTGTGTCTTCTGTTGGCGCCACCTCATATACACACATCGCTGAAGCATTACTCATTTTCAAAGAGTGACGAGGTATCGCAGTGCGTCAGTGTGATTCAGGTTTTATATGGTCCTATATCTTTTTTTTTTTTTTAATCACTGTTGCAGTTTCCAGGCAGGTCTAGTGTTGGCAAACAGCCTTTAGACAAAATGAGGTGGGAAATCACTGTGAACGTACAGGAACACTGCAGTGTCAACGAGGCCGGCTTCATTTGTTTTAAAGCTTTTTGGATTTTGTAGACTGTGTCTAATTTGGTTCCGCTTGTCTCAAAAGAATAAGAGGCGCTCAAAAATGGATACATTATTTACTGCAAGACATTGCACCACACCAGCTTGGCTTAGTCTAGTGAATGAGATTCATGTTTTGAGTGTTAAAAACACTAAATGAATTAACTCTTAATTAGCAGATAGTCCTGTTACTTTCTGGTAAAACTGAAATGCAAGCTTCTCTAAAGAGGTGGCATGTGAGGGTGTTATCAATGAGATAAAATGTGTGTTTGTGTGTGTTAGAGAAAACTTGTGCCTGCATCTGTGTTCAGCCCATAGTGGGAATGCTTTGCATGTGCCTTGACCAGTCGGGGAACATTCTTCACAGCAGCACAACATGTCATCCGTAAATCTAGCTACAGAGACACATGACGGAAACACAAACCAGTTGCCTGTGACACAGCGGTGTAACGTACTGCTGTTTAGGTTGGGCAGCACAGTGTGTCACTACTGAGGAGTAGTTCACTTAATTTAGACATAGAGGCTATTTGGTTAGCAGCGAGGTGAAATGGGGACTAGGGAAGTGGTTGTGTAATAATCCTCTGTCTGTTACGTTAAAACGCATACATGGTATGTACTTACCACTGCAGGAATATATGATTGCAAACACATTTTAACAACATGAAGTGAATTACACCATGACATGACTGATAATGATTTTTTTGTTTATGGATCAACTTTTGTTGATATGGATCAATTTTAGATTTATTTATTTGTGTTTTTTAACAAACAGTCTTTATACAAATCCCTTATATTTTAGACTGAGATATATACTGAGATTTTTATTTATATAGCTCCAAAACCAAACTGAAGTAATTTTCCATGTAGAGCAGGGCTAGACTGATATCTAGACATATTTACAGAGGCCTAACAATTCCCACCATGAGCAAGCACATGGTGGTGGTGGCAAGGAACAACTTTTGACAGGCCGAAACCTATAGCAGAACCAAGCTCATTGGTGGGTGGTCATTGGCCACGATCAGGTGAGTTAGGGATGCATTTTACAGTTGAAGAATCAAATCCAAACTTTCTAAAGGAGACACTCTTGACTCTCGTCAACTGACATACACACCAATACATTGATATATTGTATCCACATTATCATCTGCCAAAGTTAGAACAATGCTGGTTATTCTGCATGAGAAGTTTCTGTGTTTGTGTCTGTCCTCTTCCTGATGGTTTGAAGTGGGTGTGGCTATGTTGAAAAAAAGGTGATGTCACTTTCTGTATCTCTCGACAATACCATGAGAATAAGTCTGAATCTGCAGGCAAACAATAGCCAGATAAATCAGATAAGCTTTTGAGTTTTTTAGTGTTTAAACTCTTTATTCATTCTATTTTTTTCATGCTCATTTGGACACAAATTGAATGTTACACACAAATAACATTTTTATTTTTAAACCATGTTTTCAGGTTCTTGAATAGAACTTAAAGTCATGCCTTTGTGCTAAGAAACAAGGCAGATGTTTGTGATGCAGTAAGGAGATATCAAAGCAGGAAGCAGTCAAGCGTGTAACACACACAGGCCAGACATTTAAGAAGACAGATCAGATGTGAAACTGTCTTTTAAGGAGACCATGACGAAGTGAAGCATCATTGATAACACTAAACTAAAGTGGTTAGTCAATCTAAACTTCACAAAAGATCATTGTCCCGCCCGGAGCTGCATGCCAACATTGCCTTTCTTCATTTCCCACAAAGTGTGTGTTCTCACATTTGTTTTTTTGAACTTGCACGTTTGCACCTTTTGTACTTGTAATTCTCTGTGTGGCTTTGTCTGGACTGAAACTCCACACCCTGTCCAGTACCAAGCGGATGCTTTGACAGCATTGTCATAGCAAGCAGTGATTAAATAAGAGTGACATCACACAGCAGGTATGCTCCACACCACCTGGGGCTGATCTTTGACAATTTGGTATCACAAGATGATTATGAAATCCTGCGGTGTCTTTATTTTCTTTGGCCCTGCTTTACTTGACTGAAACATCTAGAGGTTTTTCTTACACTTGTGTGCATGTTTGTGTATGTGCCAGAGAGAGACTGACTATGTAAGGAGAGGAAATGAAAGGTGATTGGTGGAAGTTGCTATTGGCCAACAAGACACCATTTAGGGAATGTGTTCTGTGGATCTTTTTTTCCTCCCCTGTCCCTCTCTCCCTCTGTGTGTTTTTACTTCACTGCTGGGCGTGTATGATACATTTGGCAGTGTGTCCCAGGAAGTGTGTATAGTTACAGACTGGCAGTTCATCACACACTTAGGTCTGAATCCAGCTGTCCACTTTGCAAAGTGTGTGTGTACTCTCAGTACTTTCACCACGTATGTCAGAGTGTTTGACTGATGTAGTGCAGGGCGAGCGACGACATAACATTAACTGTCTGTATTTGCAGCATGCACCGCTGCCTGAAATGATTAGCCACATCTTTTCCCTCCCCCACAAAAATAAAAACTCACCTGTACACTAGATGCTAAACAGATGCTTGAGGAAAGCAAACTCCTCAGAAACCCCTTTACAGCTTCTACTAAAGATGGGGAAAAAATAAAACATATTTAAATGGATATACATACCATGTGTAATATATATCCTGGTTTTCAGCCAGGGGAAATTTTCAGGCCTTCAAAGCACGTCGAAACATGTTGAACTCTGCTGCGTTATAACAGTATTTTAGAGATATTATGTGCGGTGTAAGTGAGGTAATCTTCACTGCTGAGAGGCAATGAATACTTCCATCAAAGCTTCCTCATTTATGAAAAAAAACAAAACACACCATGTCATCTTCTTTCCTCCTTCTTTCCAACACTTTGCTTTGGTTTGCAACAACAAAAACAATTTTAACCCATTCTTTGCCTGACAAAATGGTATGAACATTATTGACTGGGAATGTTGGCAGTTTGCTGTTGTTTTCACCTTTTGCACTCTTCCTCATTGGACCTATTGGTGCTGAATGTGTCTAGTTTATAACAGTGTTTTAAACCATTAAGGAATGAAATATGTTAGAAAAGTACGAGAGAGTATTTAAAAGATGCCCATGTGAGGAGTTGTGCAGCTGATGAAAAATGATCTGCTCTTCCTGTTACTGCACATAAATCCACGACAGCTTCAGGCGATCACAGTTGTACACGTCAGTTGTATGTTTACACTGTATATTCATAAAGCTGTGTGAAGTTTAACCTCACCCCCTCTCCCCTTCCCCTTCATTTCCCAGATCATGATCGAGTTCTGCCCTGGAGGTGCTGTGGATGCCACAATGCTCGGTAGGCCTTTGTCTTTCTCTCTCTCTCTTTTTTTTTTTTTTGCTCTGTGTATTTTTATAAGCTCTCCACATTCCTCCATGTCACAAGCGTCAAGTTCCTCACCTGCAGCGGTGCTGTAACTACACCTTTCCCTCCAGAAGTGACTTTAAGGAAGTCTAGAGACATGATGACATGAAAAAAGGTCAAAGATGCCATTGTTTTAAAACTCCAATTCCAAGATATGTTCAGGCTCTATGGGGAAAAAAGCAAGAAAACCAGCATTTATCACAATACTGTTGATTTGAGCATGATCATACACTGCAACTTCATTAGTGTGGCCTTGAATGCTCTAGACATAGTGGAGTCCTCCGGTGTGGGAAACCCCCCTAGTCTGTTTTTACTTGGTAATCCACATCCTCATAACTGTCTGTACCCCCACTGCAGCTAACAAAACACAGACACCGTAGAATCAAGTCTGCAGGCAGGACTGGCTTGGATGTGTGAAAGCTGTCCTGATCTGGAATTACTTATCCAGCAGCATTATCTGAGAGACTTCATTGATATCATCACGCTTTTGTACTTTTCTGTTTTCTCTCGTGGTGTTCACACACAAGATTAGTCCTCAAGACTTTGTTTTACCATGGCTGTATGTGGAATGTGTGACATATGCATAATGAGTTTCAACTAGTTTCCTCACCTCTCACATCCATTCTGCTCTTATTGTCACGCCTTGCTCCTGCCTCCATCTCCTGCCCCTGCCTCTCTTGCCCTTATCAGAGTTGGATCGTGGGCTGACGGAGCCACAGATTAAGGTGGTTTGTCGCCAGATGCTGGAAGCTCTGATCTACCTCCACAGCATGAAGATCATTCACAGAGACCTGAAGGCTGGCAACATCCTCCTCATGCTGGATGGAGAAATCAAACTGGGTGAGGGTTTAGATATTTCTGCTTTAAAATACTGCTAGTTTTAAGTGCGTGCTGTGTTTATATCATGGTGTCCAATTCCATTTCGTTCATGCTCACACAAGGACACACAGAACAATGCAATATGCTCCCTTCTGAGGGTAATCTGATTTGGAACTGCCAGAGCCACAATATTTCCCTAAACCCTATTGTGTTTGTGCAAACAATGCAAAATTTTTGATTGCGTTTTAGTTGTTGGAAAATTTCAGTTGTGTGGTGCACAAATCAATCCAAATCTCAAGATGTTTTGGCATCCCTAAGGGGTGACTGAAATAAAGTTTTGTGGGTTTAAACAGGATTTGGCTCCACAGCATGCATTTGTTCTGTTTGACCTCTCAAATATTTCTAATATTTAGAGAGAAAACATGGAGGTAGAACAACTTTCCTTGGAAATAAAGGAAGTGATACTGATACATTCAATGATTAGTCAATGAATTGATTAGTTGTTAACTATTCAATTCATCACCATTTTGTTAATTGATTTATTGTTTTGAGTATTTTTTTTTAAAGGAAAAACTCAAATGTGCATAATTTCCAGTTTATTTGCAGTAAACTGAACGTCGCATTGGGAAACAGTGATCAACATTTTTTCTGATTTTTATGGAGCAAAGAACTAATTGATTAATTGAGGAATACAGCCATATTGTTGAATCAACAAATCTACCATTAGAAGTAAATCTGATGTGTAGAAGAAATATGGCATGCACTGAATGTAAAACCTAAAGGTTGAAAAGAAATTTCACCAAACACAGGAAGCCTGCACAACAAAAAATGACAAGTTTAAACACACATACTGGATTTGGGTCACATTTGTAAGAGCTGTTGTAATCTGTCTCTCTTAACATCCCATCATTAAACATCCATTTCACTGGCAAAACCATGCAAGTGAAGCGAAAGCCCACATTCCCACTGCACATTTCAGGTTATCTCCGGCCCACTGTTTCTTTGGCTCACATTTATGCTGTCACACAAACACGCACAGTTAGAGGCCCTGTACCCCTCCTGTGGCACTGTAGGAGAATCATAAGTGAGCGTTTGTGTGGGAAAACCGCATTCTCTGAAGTTTTGCATATTTTTATTTATTGGCTTTTTGAAGAGTTCTCTACATTCTTCACATTGCACAGCTGAAATTGTGGATCCAACCCAATCACCCAAGTATGTTTTTGATTAAAGTGTAGATTCCAGGAAAGGAAAGTGTGTTTTAATGCGCGTTATGTAAGTGTCAGTTAAGGTAATGCTGCTTATTTACAAATGGCAAAATATGTTTTGCATGCACATGAGTTTTACTTCCTTTAGTCTCTTTGGCTCTCTTTCATTTTTTTCACTCTATCATGACCCACAAACCAAAATGGAGAAATACCTATAAGCTACGCAAAACTTGTCTGATGCACTTTTGTGTGCTTTAATTCAGTTCCAAATGGTTTATTAACCCGTTGTTTAATTACAATTTCTCTTTTTTTTTGATTCAAATGACACATTTCGTTAGCCGCTCTGCTCACTTAGCTCGACACTCGATACTTCTACTAAGTCATTTTGCATTGCCTCACTTTCTTCTTGAAGACACCACAGTTAGATGTAATCACTGGGAGTTGCCTCTTAAAACTCTAAGTCCATGACACAGACTCATTTACAGTCTCCACACTTATCTAACTACTTGTTAATTCAAAGAAGGTAGCAATTAACCGTCACCGAGGTCAGCCACATGCTTTGTATCCACCTATGAAACATGGCATTAAACAATATGCTCCTCCACGCAGCGCAGTTTGTTGTAAACGCTTTGTCTAACATTTAGAAAACTCTTCAGCAACCGTTGATCTCTAGATATGTGCAGCAATTGGACTTTTAAGAGCTGCATGCACCAAAACAAAAACAGAATGCCAGGGATGGTATAAAAGTATTCTCTACATCCTTGTTCCTGATGCTTCATCAAACACTGGACAGACAACAGCACAGTATTGTTCTGTTCACATGATGCATTGCACAATCATTATTTTTTTCACCTAAGGTCAGTAAAATGAGCACACTCCCATCTCCTTTCATAACTCAGTGTTTGGGGGAGTCCCCTCTGAAACACCTGTCATGTGCACTCATTTAGTTTCTTATGGTGAATAATGAATCTTGGGAGCATTTAGGTGTGCATATGAGAGACACACCTTTGGTGTTTATTTCAGGAAATACAGCAGAGGTAAGGGGAAGGAGGCACTTTGCCAGGATGTACTGAAGAACCTCAGTGTTTAATTCAATATTCAAGAGTATGTCACCATCCTCTAGCATATTAATGTGCAAACTCTTATTTGGTGTACAATAAAAGCAGCAGTGCTATTTTAAGGAAGTAAAAAAAAAAAATCTTTCTGCACAAATGATATGTTTGACTGGGAAGTCAAAGAGATTTGAATTGTAGCCTGCAAAACCAAGACAGTCACTTATGTCCCCGTAATAGAAAATGGCAGTTTTTAATTGAAGCACTCAGCCTCAGCCTGCAGCCTTGTGAGTAAAATCCTCAGGTTTGTGCCAAACACTTAGCAGTAACACTCAGCCCTGGGGCCACATGTAATATTCTTTTTTGAAGAGAGGGGAAAAATAATGTGTTCAGCCAAAGTGAAAACAACACCCATATAATCTGAGGGTCATGTTGGGGAAATGGGGGAGAAAGCTTGTTTGGGAAATAGGACAGCTATAAATTCTGGCTTTGTGTCTCTGCCCATTGCAATGTCATGACATCTTTACAAGCTACTACAAAGGAAGAGGGAAAAAAAGAAGGGATGGACATATTTGAAGTGGCTTCGCTCCCTCTTACTGAGAAGTGCTTCTGGGGAAATTCTTTCAGCTGTCTCACGTCATATTATTATTATTTTTTTTGTCTCCATTCTTGTAGCTGATTTTGGCGTATCTGCAAAAAACAACAAAACCTTACAAAGAAGAGATTCTTTCATTGGAACGCCATACTGGTGAGTAAGACAACTCTGCATCGGAGCACCGTGTGCTGAGGGGTGGGTGACACGTAAATATATTTATTAAATATATTAATACATATGTCGATATGAAAATCCCATGTGGGATTTGAGTATCAAGGTGTTGCGTCATATTGATTCAACATTCATAAAATGGCCATGAACATTGTCTGCTGTATACTTTTACAACCTGCTCTATTAATATTGATATTCACCTTGGTGTAAACATGGAAAACTCTCTAACTGCAGATATACCAACCACACCTACATGAGTTACATAATCGGGGGGATTATTGCTTGTTGAGAACAGATTTCCTGCTCCTCACAGCTCTTCCATAATACTTGAAAGAGTGCAATGTTGTGTATACACACACTCAACCCAACCCGGTGCTTTAATCCTCCATTGTTGTCACAACAGTACAGCTTTCTCCTCTATAGCTGAACAAATTGGAAAGATTCCCTTTGAAGTCTCAGTGACTCTTGTTCCATACTGTTATCCCCTGTGTGAATGTGATTGGAGCCAGTTAACCATTGACTAGAACAGGTTATCATCCATCAGGAATACCCTCTGAGTTCAAAAAAACATGCTGGTGTCCTCATTTTAATACTGATTAGTCCTGAAAAGAATATGGCAAATAGTTTTGGTGTTTAACTTTTGTTTTCCCTTGAATAAACTGACAAGCAAAGTAAGCGCTAAGAGCTCCGGGTTTTTAGAGCCATTTCACAGACAGACGGCAAACACGCGCCGACCGGAGAAGTGTGCTCCATGTTGACACATGCAAAACAGAGAGAGAAAGGAGAACCACTCGTCATACCCTTTCTGTAATCATTGTTAGTCACTTCCAGAGATAAAACTTGTAAATACTGCTGGTGTAACTTTTATGATATGGGAATAATGTTAGGACAGATTTCTCTGTGGCTAGCAGATTTGGCTAAACCTGATTTGTACAGGAAGGTATTAATGTGCCATATGCTTCGATTTGTTAGCGATGAAGTTTAATCAAGGAGTCATTGTCCCTCATTATGTAATGATTCCCTATAAGTATTTCATTTTGTTTTCTCAGGATGGCCCCAGAGGTGGTCATGTGCGAGACCATGAAGGATGCTCCATATGACTACAAAGCTGATATCTGGTCTCTGGGAATCACTCTGATCGAGCTTGCCCAGATTGAACCTCCGCATCATGAGCTCAACCCCATGAGGGTGCTGCTGAAGATTGCCAAGTCAGAGCCTCCCACCCTGGAGCAGCCACACAAATGGTGAGGAGACATTAAAAATGATTCAGCTTTTGCATCTAATGGTTGCATCGTATACTATGTACAAAGTGGGGGTATTTTACCCAGCAAATTGTACCTACATAAAAACTCTTTTCCGCAGCCCACAATTCTTCAGTTTCTGCAGAGATTGTGATAGGTAAAGTCAACAGGGGTTATATCTTTCTGTGTAGATTTCCCCGGGTCATTGAATTTCATTCTATTACCACATTTTTGCACACTCAGTGTCCTGTAATCTACTGTAAACACTCAGTGTATCACATTGTCCTCCCACTCTCTGCCTGCAGTCTTTGCCCTTTGCAGCAACAGCGTTGCAGAGGCAGACTTAAGCGAGTGCCAAACTCTAACTTTTTCCCTGTCAGTTTTATGACTGAGTGTTCCGTAGCAGCAAACTTAGCACAGAAAAAAAAAATAGTGAAATTATCAGGTTCTGAAAGGAGATTAGGGTTGGGGAGCTGACTCATCATCCCTGTTGAAAGCTTTTGTTTTATGAAGCACAGCTGTGCACAAAAATGATCCACCATCACATCTCTGGAAATGTCTTCAAATATGTTGTAACTAACCCTCCACCCCTTCCCTCCCTCTCCCCTTCTTTCATTTCTCTTATTTCTGATTAATGCTTTTTTTCTTGTGTTCCACAAAGGTCACAAGAGTTTAAAGATTTCCTGAAGAAAGCGTTAGACAAAAACCCAGAGACTCGTCCGACTGCGGCACAACTCCTGGAGGTGGGTCCTGATCTGCGACTACAAGCTAGCAAATGTTACACGGTGCTGCACTTTGATATATGACAGAACATTGTCCTCACTCTATCCTTATCTTGCACCAACACACATAATCTTCTATTTTAAGACCTGAATAAAGTGATCTATGCCAGTGAGTTGTGCCCATAGAGGGCAGAGGCATGTGGGTGGGGGAGAAATGGAGGGTGTCGAAGAGTCATCAAGAAATGGGAGCAGGCAGAGGAGGAGTGGGTTGGAGTGAAAAGTTAAAAAGTCAAGTGAAAGAAAGTGAAAGAGCAAAGCTGTAAAGGTTGAAGGAAGGTGAGTAAACATTCAGCACTCTAAGAAGCTGTTGTCCACTTTTCAAGGACCCTCTTAGAACTTTTAAACATTTCAATCTGAAGCACAGTGGAGGGTTTTGTTCTTATTATTACACTCTCTCCTTTGTTTTCCAGCCCTAAATGCACATATGTTCAGGCTTGTGACATTTCTAGAAAAGGACAAGTCTAATGTTTTACATATAAGTACACTTTGGCACACCTCAGGACATTGCTAAAGAGAGGCTGGTGACACTTTGTTTTGATAAATGTTTCTCAATATCCAGAATCTTGAGAGAAAAAGCGAACAGGGTGTGGATTAAAACACGAGCGCTGTGTCTATTAAAATTCAGAGCCACGGTTTCCTGTCTGTATCCCACAGCTGAGGGAATGCCAACTATTTACATTCCCACCCTCAGCCAATAGTATGTCTGGATTACCCTGAGCTCTCCACCTCTGGCCAATTAGAGAGAGGCAGAGATGAATCTCCTAGACCCAGGCCCGCTGGGAATTCTCCATGTGCTCTCCAGTGGGGGGAAAAAGAGACGGGCGCGGTCCAGTTTTTGGTGCAGTGCTGGAGGTTTTAGATGTTTATCATGCCTCCTTCTCCTCACGGCTGTCAGATAGTATTTACTGTAGATAGTTGTGCAATTATGGCATTAAATTCTGCTGTGCAATCACTGTTGAATGATATCAGCTGACAGGAAGTTACCATCAGTGTATTCGACAAGTTTTAGATCAGATGTATTACTCACTGGAGTGTGTGGATGAGGAAAATGGATGGAGTGAAGCATAGCGTAGGTAGGTAGCGTAGGTGAATGAAAGTTTTAGTTTTAAACATGTTGGAACCTCTTTGACTTTTGCCCCACATGTGCTCTGTTAAGAATGTACACAAAACAACATGACACAGTATCACTGTGGCTATGTGGCTGGCAGGAGACCATCTGGATGACTTGTACTCATTATAGTGACTATAGTTTCTCCTCCCACATAGTTTCTCATGGTCAGGAATTTTACAGTGTTTTCTGGCGTAGCTTCCATTCATGTGTAAAATTTATGCTTTTCTGTTTCTGATCATAGCGTGTCTGTATGTTGGTTATTTTGCCATGGGAGTATTTGGCTGTTTAATCCCTGAGCCAGGACTTTGTAGTGGTTTTGCAATACTGACATGTGCAGACATAAACACACACACACACGCGCTTTTGTTTCATACTTGAGAACATTCATTGACATCATGCGTTCCTAAGCCGTGAACCATAATATGATCATGACTGTACGACTAGGCCTGACTTTAACCTTAATCATGGAGGGTTGTTCTATGTCATGGATAAGGACTACTGAGCCATAGTACATGGTCCACGTTCTACCACAGGCCCATGACTGATTATATAGTATTGTTCTTGCGTGAGCAAGTTATTGCAAGATAATTTGTGCTTTGGTTATTATTTTGTCTCCACAAGACAATAAAATATCACCTCAAATGACTTTAGAGCCTCCATATTGTTTAGAACATTCTCTGGATAAACCAGAACAAGCTATTAGCAGTTTTAGGTTTAGGAACAGTTTTTTTTTTAAGAGAAAGTATTTCCTGTTAGATCTGTTGATAACACAGAATAATAGACTTTTTTTCTGGAGACTATTTAAAATATTTAACTTTGCAGTGCCGTGAGCACCACATGTGAGGCAGAAATCTCAGACCGATATTCCAAAATTTGAGAAAATAAAAGTCAAGTCAATTTTATTCATGTAGACCAAAATTACTACCTTCCTGACCTCAACCATAGCCCCAAACTTAACCTAAACCTAATTATAACCTCAACCCTAAAAACAAGTCTGAGGGCTAAAATGCCCTCACTTTCTCAAAAATGTTCACAGTCAAGGTCTGAATCTCAAATTTATCAGATGGAAAGTAAGACAAATGCACACACTCCACTGTCATTGCTACACAGGTAATTCCGGCGGCCCCCTTCTCTGGTCCCCTAATGGGCCATATTGTTCACATTTAACCTTTTCATGCCCAGCCATGCATGCAAAACCTAAAAAAAAAAAATCACCAGCCTCACTGAGTCTAAAGCAATTTGAAACCTAACAGAGAGGATATAAGCTCTACTGATCCACATCTTGATCCATTATGGCAGTAGAAAAACATAGCTAGATATAGGGCAGTGATACCACACTGTTTTCCTTTTCTCCCTTTGATATGTGTGAAGGAGACTAGGTTTAGTTCAAGCATGGGAGGCCTGAGTTCACTCGTTAGAATAAACACTTTGAAGCTGAAATCTCAGATGTTCTCTTCTGTTGCTACTCGAATGGTGCTTGAAGGGACAGGAATTAATTGATCGATGTAGATATCTAGAAAGTAGTCAACATATTTGGCGTCAGTGTCACTAAGCCTGGTGATGACGCCTCTTCTATGATGATGTATTTCTGTAAAGCTGGTTGGTTCTGCTTGACTCTGTTTAACCTAAGGTGATCTGTCTAGAACTCAAACCTGGAGAATTTCTATGAAGACACCATTTTCATCTGGAGATCATTAAAGAGTACATGGCCTATGCACACAACTGGATTATCTATTTACCCAGTGCAACTCTAGCCCCTCTGTCACACCCTCTTCCGACCATCAAGTATTTCTGTAGCTGCAAATCTTGTCCCAGCATTTGTTCATCAGTGTGCCTCTCTGCACCACTTGCAGATCTTGTGTTGAAATACTTGATCATAAGGAAAGGCTGCTTTTGCTTTTGTTGTGGACTCTAATTGTGCATTGTTCTGCAGGGCATTCCCTGCAAGACTTCCCAATGTAGACGGCATAGATTAACTAGACTGTATCTTAAATTTAATTCGGATGTGTGCTACAAACAAAATGTCTAGTCTGTTTTTGTTCTCTTTATTATTCCCACTGCAGCGTAATAAATGATTAGATTACACTCAGCATTTACACTACCTGACTCATTAGACAATAGCTGACTGTTGTTAGTCATTGGAGAAGTTAAAAGCCGAAGCCTAATGCAGTCCTGGAGGACAAGACCCTGCACGCAAACAACTGTGATCGCTCACGACAAATGTGAATACACACACAACCCGACTTGTACACACTTCATGGTCCAGCAACACTTGTAGCTTTTTCCCTTTGTCAGCTGTTCCAATTAAATTACACAACAGTGCAAAGCATCTGAATAATAGATGACCAGCCTTGTACCCCATCTGCACTCAACTTTTAATTTAGCTTTTGCTTCTCTTTGCACTCACCTTATCATTGACTTATTTGCACCCCAGCACCCTTGTAGAAGTAAACATCGCTTGCTATTTTAAGGGCATTATGTTCGATTGTACACTGTCAGTGTGCCATTAAGGAAAGTGTTTGTATTGTGGAGCCACTGTTGTTGTAGCTTTTCAGGAACTGGCAGGTGGCAGATAGAATTTCCCCTGTGGTGAAAGTCCTCTGTAGTCTGTTATGTGCTTCACCTCTCCCAGCCCCACAGGGAAGCTGATGTAATTACTTCATATTTCACCAGAATTTTATTTTATACAGCACCATGTTGTTATCTCATGTTGACTCTTTAAATTTGTATTTATAGTAGAATGCCTTTTGACCTTTTTTTTAACTGAAGTTTTCATATTTACAAAATGTTCTGTGTCACTCTAAAACTCCACAGCTAATGTAGTGACTTAATAAAACACCATAAATCAAACAGGTATCATCATGTATAAGATGCTATTCCTATCGCATCATCACCAGTGCTTGCGACATCCCTCACAGCAATAGACTTATGGTCTAATGATGCTTGTGTCCAAACACAATGTGTTCTGTTTCCTTCTCGTAAATATTGTTTTATGGTTGTAAGGTTGTTTATCCTGTGGTCATATCAAGCCTTTTAGACTCTCTCCCTCTTTGTGCAGGTGTCAAATGTTGTGCACTTGGTGTTTTTTACATGCTCATTGATGCTTCGAATATGATTAAATACAAGTTGAAAGAAGTCTTAGTTTCTCTGTGTATTTTGACTAATTAATAAACCATCTCCCCTCTGTCCATTGTGTCCATAGCACCCATTTGTGAGATCCGTGAAGTCTAACCGTCCGCTGATGGAGCTGGTGGCTGAGGCCAAGGCTGAAGTCATGGAGGAAATTGAGGACAATAGAGAGGAAGGAGAGGAGGACGACGCCATTGAGCTTACTGTGGTAACAAACCTGGATCTTTTTTTCTCGTTTTCTCTGTCGTTACATTTTCCTCTCTGTCATTGTTTGTTTCCAAAAGGAGAGTGGACAGTCCATTATCCTCCAGTAGGGTTGGGTTGTAAGAGTACACGTAATTAACCAGATGATGTATTTATATTGAAACTCATGCCCATAATCACACAAAGGCATGCACATGCACCCATGTCCTGAAAAGCACACGCGTTCTGCCCTAACTGCCTATTTCCTCTACTTTTGAAGTCCTTGCTTGTTGACCACTTTGAACAGCATTTTTGTTTTTCTGTAGACATGGCCTTCCTGTCAAAGGACCGAAGGTCCGTTCTGCAGACGCCATTCATAAATCCACAGAGGGCACAAGATTAGAAAGTCACATAGTGTGAGTGCAGTTCACCGTCTGCCACTCGGCATAAACAAAGGAACAAAAAACCGGAATCCTGGCATTCACCCACACCCACACATGGTTAAATATAGGTGCTGCCTTCAGCCTCGCTCCTGTCCTGTAGTAGAAATGTTGTCACCTCACAACCCCTGATGTAGTAAATTATTTAAGGTCACACATTGTTCTGTTTTCTATACAGTGACCCTTAACTAAAGACAGACGGTTCACCATACACCAGTGACTCATACTGATAGAAATACTCCTGGAAACAGGAAGCAGTGACCAGACAAATGTGTTAGTGATGTGTTGAACCCTCCCTTGAGATGAACGTTTGCCCACTTATCTCTTCCTCCCCTAATGTCAACAGTTAGTGTGATGACTTCCGAATTTATTGAGGTGAATAACTTGGCTCCAGAAACTTGGCACAGCAGCCATTGCTGCCGTGTTTCACACTGCCTTCTAAACATCTTGTAAACATTGCAGTTCTTTGGATTAAGTTTGGTTTTCTATAGATGCTGCTATTTTCTTTATGTATTCAGTTCTGCTACATCTTGTGCTGTTTTCCCAGTTCCCACTTGGGTTAATTATCTATTTTCATTTGGATTTCCAGGTTGCAAGATGTTAGATATTTTTTTAGAGGGCAATATTACAATTATTATTAAGTATCAAAATATGTTACTGTATCTACAGTGTTGTACTTTATATGGCTGAGTACAAACATCAGCTTTCACATCCCTTTGCTAACTATGCTATCATTACAGATCATTCCTTCCAGCGAGGGGATTCCTGTGCACACATAGCAATATTTTGACACAACCAGTTACAAGGCCCTGAAAACGAGCCAAGCTGTTGCCTTGCCATTTAACTCTTCCTATATATCATACTCAGCCAGACAGAGATGTTTACTGAGACATTAGAAAGGCTGGACTTGGCCAATTTACCTCCACTGGAAGACAGTGGAGAGGTGTTTCCAGAAGCAGAATTGCTCAGTTTGACAGTCAACTGTGCATAATTCTCACATAACCTCTACAGTGCAGTTTATAATTACAGACAATAGCATTTTCATATCTAACAAAAACTGGGAAAATGGCCTCTTTCTGTGAAATTGATGCACAAACTTTACACGTTAGCTTTTGGATGCTGATTTTCTTTTAGGGTACATCAGTAAATCAGTTTGTGTTTGTATTTCTTGGTATTTTAAGATTGTTCTTATTTATTTTTATTGATGGTTATTACAGTGCTTTTTAAGTTATCTTTAGTCTGTTTCCATGATGTGACCTTTCAGGATTTTACCATTTCTATGTTTCTGTCTTGGAAGGTCACATTATAAAACATCTTGTTCTCAGTCAGACTTTCCTTTTGCAGAGTATCAGCAGGTGATGAAAATACTTAATGCATTGTCTCCACTTGTTTTCATATCTTTGGCCAGTAAGACAATAAGTCTAAATTAAATACACTTGCACTTGCCAAGTGTTCATCTAGAGTCACACTGAATTCTTGGTAATAAGGCCATTCAGAACTCTTTGTCCCTGGTTATGAGCCATGATTTACACAGGCTTTTCACTCGTGCAATTATTGTTGTACTTATTGCAGATTAGATAGACATCCCAGACACAGAGGTAGCAGTACAGGAGTCTGAGCCTGAATGACTGCATTCCTACTAAAACTAAGGTTAAGGTTAGTTCACAGTATGCCTGAAGGACTTAAGTGATTAGCACTTGGGCTAAAACCAAAGGTTGAAAACATTAAATCTTGCATAAAGTAATAATGTCAGAGCAGACAGCCACACTGAGACAGAGCAACCTTCTACACAAAAGACTTGAACTACAGCTTCAAGGCTATAAAGATTAAGTGATTTGTCATTTTCGTGCATAACAATACTTCTCTTCTCCCTCCTCCCCTTCATTCCCCAAGTCTCCAGGCAAGGAGCCGTGCCAGACCAGTCAGACCAGTATGGAAGGAGACCAGTCTGTGGACACCCCAAGCCCCACCACGCCCTCCCCAACCACACCAATACCTTTACCCAGGAAGGGGGCAGAACCAAATACACCAACAGAGGAACAGCCAGCCTCCATCATGGTGGTCCCTGTTCCCCTACCGCGGCAGAATGTCCCTACAAAACATACAGAGGATTTGGGCGACAAACTGGCTGATGAAGTCACTCTTGAGTCTGAGAAATCTGAGAGTGAGGCCTCCACCAAGACTTCCAGCTCAGATTCAGGCATTGAGGATGGAAAGAGTACCCCAACATCGGAGGAAGAAAAGGTACTCTTTGTTGTAGATTTGGAAATGAATATTTCTGTGTCTAACTAAAGTATTGACAGTGATGTAATCAAAGATTTGTTAGTAATAATATTAAATTAATTTTAAGGTTGCAGAGACCCCAGAGACAGAAAAGCCACCATCTCACCCCCAGCCAGTGGCCTCTGAGGAACAAGTTGACATCATCATAGACTCTACAGACCCAGAGGTGCCAAAAATCCAGACGACCACGATGGAGAACAACGTGGCTAATGGAAGCTTACCAACTCCAAGCTCAAGCCCCACACCCACTCCAACTCCATCTTCTGCTCATACCCCAGTACCCTCACCCCGTTCTGGGCTCAATGGTAGCCTAAACAAAGCTCCCCGAGATCGGACATCGACGGGAGGAAACACTGAGCCTGTCTCGCCTTATATCAACGGAGGGATTATCAACAATCGGTTCTCTTACTCAGGAAGCATGGCATCAGAGAGCATGGACATGTCAATCCCCAAGGAAAACATGTCAATGTCCTCAAGGGTGAGTCAACAAACTAACTAACAGACTACAAACTAACCAGCCTGAACTGTCCTTTATGAATATTCATTTAGTCTTATTTAAAATACCATAATAAAAACAGCCTTACATAATGGTTTGTTGATGTAGGTTAGATTAATGAACCCAGGGTATAGACTTATCATTTCTACTGACAGACATAAGTGAGGAAAGGATAGGTCTTTATCGTACAGAGGCAGCTCCCTGCCTCTGTAGGAAAACCCCTCCTTGGAAAAACTATTTCTCGGCACCCACAGAGGAACTGAAACTGCATTGTGTTGTGTTTTGGGGTGTGGGTGTCAACCATCTGAAACAGAGGATAGCCTGTCTTCCCTTAGGCTTGCACCACACACTTTTAGGAAGGATACAGAGAATGATACAAGCTAACGCTTTTAAAACTACGTTTTTCTGTTTAATTAGTTATTAGATTTTTGGTGAACATGGATTTATTTGGTGTATCTGGGCTGAATTATATTAAAATACCTCTGTGAAAAATGAAAACCAAATAGTCAAAGGTCATCACATATTAAAAACCTAATTTTTGATGTATTCCCATGTGATTTAAAGGTTTATTAGTCTAAAAAAGGAGAATTCCAGTAACCCATAGAGAACTAAACAATAACTAAATTTGTGCTGAGCCTGACTATCTCAGTGAGGAAGGGAAGTTAGGAAGCTAAAGAGAGAGACCATTTTATCATTAGACACCAAGCCTTTCTGAAGCAAAATATGCAACATTTTCCATTCACTGGGACCAACAGTGCCCTTTGTGTGGGCACAGTTCAGCATTCACCAGCGTGAATGGAAGTTTCTATGCAGCCAATTGTCACTGTGCTGCTTCTGGAGGCTTATAGACTGACTATGATTGAAATCCTATTGACTGCGCATGGAGTAGTGTCTGTTTGTGATACGTTAAGTTTTTCCAGAACAGATTATTCAGCAGGCGATTCGGCCATCAGGATGCAGTAAGAGTGAATGGGATTTCTTGTCCAAGTGTGCATGATTAAGAGCATCGCTGTGTGCACATGGATTGTGTGCATTAGTTCAACTGAGTGTTACAGGAGAGCTGTGTGTGTGATTTCTGTGAATGACGACACATAGGAAGTTAGCACAGTCACGTAGAGCCTCAAATACAAACAAGGCAACCGAGGCACAAAATGACCCACATGTCCTCTGATTACAGTGCCAGCACATAGATTTATTGCTATTGTAAATGTGACAAAGTAACATCCGGTAGCTGTCATCTGTGACAGCAGCCTCACACAAACTTGTATGTAGTCTATTTGCTCAGCTGCAGAGGCTTCATGGGGAACCTTTGTCACAGTGGACAGCAAACCAAATGAATTCCCGCTCTTTGGTCTCCCCCCATACTCTCCTTATAAATAAACTATTTATAAACCAGGAAATGACGACATCAAGGGTTTGAGCTACCCAGTGTTTGCAGAGTAAACCCTGCCATATCAATCTTATAAATATTGTCTGTGGAAGCAGATTTAGATAGGGGACACTGGAAATGTAACTATATAACAACACATGCTTTGTAAGTCATAACAGCAACACTTATAAGGTGAGGTCATGCCCTGACTCATATTAAACATGTAATACATCATGTATCACATGCATCATAGTAGTATGATGTCCTTAAACATTGTTGGATTGACCTTTGGTGTCTGGCTCACATGTCCTAAATTAGACTGAGTTTGTTGGACTTTGATCTGGGAGCAAAGAAAAAAAGGTCATGGGCCTGTTCTTGGTAGGCCCATGAACAGAAATAGACTGCTTGTGTTTGTTTAAAACCTTGAATCTCCGAAAAGTGACTTACAACCAACTATATTTGCCGCAGCTAAAGTAGGCAGATAAGTCACATTGTGTCTTATTTACTGGATGAGGTCGTATTTTTCTAAGTTACTTCCTTCATGGCTATTACAGTGATTACAGATGGAGCTTCTTGCTTCTTGTTACAGTAGAACCAGACTGACAGGAATCTAAATGCCTTTGTCAACGCATTCACAAGCAGCTGCCTCTCCTTTCACCAGATAAAGACTACAGTCGGAATCACAAACACATATATTTAAAAAGGAACTGTTTTATTTTACACATCAAAGTCATTTTCTACTGCATCTGTTAAAAGAAACTGTATAACGTTCCAGACTCTCAAACACACATAGTGATGTATGTACACAAGTCTTGTACTTGATCTCTGATTTAATATAACGTCATCTGTTTTTGTGACATTTGTTCCTCTCCCCTCGCTCTGCCTCCCAGAACTTCTCGAGCAAGACTCTAAAGCGAACCAGGAAGTTTGTTATTGACGGCGTAGAGGTGAGCGTGACAACCTCCAAGATCATCAGGGATGATGAGAAGAAAGATGAGGAGATGAGATTCCTGAGGTACGTGATTGACCCTGTCTGTCTACAGGACACACATTCTGAACAAACATAAATATATATCTGCTCACTATCTAGATAAGCAGAATTTATGACGCATTTGCTGTCCCTGTCTCCATCTTTTGGTTTCTTTTCCTAAATGAGGGCCATGAACTCTGAGGTCTATTCATTCCTCAGCTCAGAGTGAAGTCTGTACAGTGATAAGTGGTCTTTTGGACACTATTTCAAGCATCTTGCCCTTTTTGGCTTTAGCCCCTTGAGACCTAAGTACAAATATTCAAACTGACATTGAAAAAGCCTCATTTAGACAACCGTTTTAATGGTTTAACTCATTCAGTGGTTTCTGCATATATGCAGTCTATGGTTTGAAAGAATAAAATGCACTTGTAGATCACTGGAAGAGGTCAGCTGTACTGTGTGTAGTCAAAACAGTTTAATTCTCACCACACTGCATTTAAAACCCTGTTGACCTCCTGGTGCATTACTCCTGCCATCTAGTGGTTGAAATGTTGCGTTGCACATGTGTAGAGTACTTCCAGACTTTGTTCTGTTTTCTTTTTTTATATATGCAAATAATCACATAAATTCAGTTTGGATAGATTTTAAGTCCAACTGAAAGCAAATATATCTATTAATATTCCTACAGCAATCATAGCTGCTCTGTAAATGTGTAATATGTTGTAAGAAAATTCAGTACCTGGAAAAGGAGAATTTACATTAACATTAATAAAACATAGTATCATAGTAGTAGTAGTAGTAACATAAATACATAGTAACAGTATTAACTAACAGTATTAATGTAAACTATAATTGCACTTTTGAGAAATTATTAAACTCTTGAACTAAAATTGAATACAGTATGTCAGAAATAATTCTGTGTTTGTGTTTAGACGTCAGGAGCTGCGTGAACTCCGTTTGATGCAGAAGGAAGAGCACCGTGCTCAGGCTGTTCTGAACGCTAAGCTGGAGACACAGAGAGAACAAATGCAGAGACGTTTTGACCAGGAGATGAATGTGAGTCACTGCCACACACACAATTTTATTTTTCTGAAACACATCGGTGTTGTAAAGTATGAAAGTATGAAAACAGTCTTAATCAGTCTTAGGCATATGCAATATGATAGCTACACCTAGGTGGTGTGATACGAAAATGCTTATTTTCACTAAAGCTTATAGTGTGCTTGTTTACTCTTGGTGCGTCCCAGACAAAGAAGAAGCACTACGATATGGAGCTGGAGAATCTGGAGAAGCACCAGAAGCAAACTATTGAGAAGATGGAGTCAGACCACAATGTTAAACTCAAGGATGAGACCAAACGCATCAAATCAGAGCAGGAGCGTGATCTGCACAGGTTCCAGGATCAGTTAAAACATAAGAAAAAGGAGGTACGTTTAAGATAATGTGTGTGTATGTGTGTGGGTGGAAAAAAGAATGTGAGTAATGGAATAAGAATTGGCCAAACAAAGCTTTCAGTCTTACTTTGCGTTGGCGTTTAAGTCATCGAATATAGCTGAAATGTGTCTTCTTTTAATATCTTTAGGTAAAACATTCTGTTGACAAGCTGCCCAGAAGCCAGCGTAAAGAATCCTTGAAGCAGAAGATGAATGACTTCCAAGAAATGAAGACGAGAGAGGTAAGTTGTTTGGTCAACAGCCATGGTATTTACATGCATACTTGGACTGTTTAGAAATCATCCATTCCTTTTTCATTCTTTCTGTTTTAGGAGAGCAACTTCCTGTCAGCTCAGAAGAACTACCTGGACACGACGCTGGTAAGAATCATCTCCAACAACAAGAGAGAGATCGCAGATACAGAGAGGAAATGTCTCAACAAGAAACACCAACTAATCAGAGGTACAGTATCTGCAATGGCTTGATTCAAACCTGCCCCCTTAGTCTTATTGTTAGCCCACCCTGGTGTTACACTAGTTGTACATTCAGTCATTTCTTTTGTCCCATCCTTGATTGTTTTAGAGCGTGAAGCTACGATATGGGATATGGAGGAGAAGAACCTTTACGAGAGACACCAGTTATTGAAGCAACAGCTGAAGGACCAGTACTTCCTCCAGAGGCACCAGCTTCTCAAAAAACACGAGAAGGTAAATCAGTGGATTGCAACTCCACCGCCAGTCGAGTCTGGAATTAACTTTAGCTAAGTATATATTCGATTTTCTCTGCATACATATACAACCAAATGTGTGTTCTCTGTCACTACAGGAGCAGGAACAGATGCAGTGTTACAATCAGCGAATGATTGAGATTCTGAAAGCTCGGCAGCAGCAGGAGAAGAACCGGCTCCCAAAGATCCAGCGCAGTGAGGCCAAGACCCGCATGGCCATGTTCAAGAAGAGCCTCCGTATCAACTCAATGGGCAGCCCGTCCGAGGACAGAGATAGGATCAAGCAGGTAAGAGTAGTGCTGGTTTTTCTCACATAATATTGAAGTGTGAAGTTAATTATTTAGTAAGTCACTCTCTCTGTCTCTTTTTATAGTTTTCTCTGCAGGAAGAGAAGCGTCAGAAGGCAGAGAGGCTGCATCAACAGCAGAAACACGAGAACCAGATGAGAGAGATGATCGGCCAGTGCGAAAGCAATATCCGAGAGCTGCAGCAGCTCCAGGTGAATGAGGGGAAACATTTTCTCATCTTCTACATGTATCACCTTTCTGTTCTGTATGTTGCTGTGGATCTCTTGGTTTGTGTCGCAGCAATAAATGGCCGGCACGTGTTAACAAGAGCTTGTTTTGTGCTTCAGAATGAAAAATGTCACCTGTTGATTGAGAATGAGACTCTGAGGCTCAAACATCTGGATGAACAACACAACCAGCTGCTGAAGGAATGGAGGGATCAGCTGAAACCCAGAAAGAAGGTAGGTGGTTTCAGCATAAATAGTGGAAGCAGGGGGGAAATGGCTAGCCAGAAACAAGACTAAGGTTACATGCTATCACAATTTTGTCACATAGAGAGGGTGGGGTTCCTGGGGTCTTGTCTCAGTACTATGCTCAATATGAGTTCACTTTTTGAGCTTCATGCAGTTAGGTCAGGTAATATAATACTTATTTTGGTTTCCACCCTTCTCCTCCAACCCTCCTAGGCCCTTGAAGATGAGCTAAACATGAAGAAAAGGGAGCAGGAGGCTTTCTTCAGGATGAGTGAGAGTTCTGATTGTCCAAACCCAAGTTCTCCCAACAAACTCTCCAAATTTGTGCCTTACCAAGACTCTTCTACTACATAAAAACAGCCGCTGTGACGTTCCACAACATCTCTTGGCCACTGTTAGAACCAACTAAACATAAACATAAACATACACCCCACATCACACATGCCTGTTGCCTCAGTTTTAATTGGCTTTGCCTGCAGTGGCAGCATACCTATCCCTCCATTAGGTTCCTTTGTTCCTTGTTTTAGTGAATATTTATGTTTTAACTCCTGTTCTAAGGGTTTTCTTTAAAAAAAAAAAAAAAAAAAAAAGTTTATTGTAGTATTTGATGGATTTAAAACTCATCATGCGCTTCACATGACTCAATTACATGGTATCAGCTTCCATTCAGTGTTTTTAATTTCCTTTTTCTGCTTTTTTATATTGCTCACCACTGAAGCACGAGATTCACATGATGGAGTGGCCAAACTAAAATGATCCGTCTTCATGAGTAAAAATTTAGGAATTGGTTTGAAAGAAGTAGTTTGTGTTCACTTAGCACACAGCGAGGGAATTTGTCTTGGCATGAGGAGGAACAATGTTTTTCTATGAAAGCTGGTGAGCCAGTAACTAAGCACTTTTTGTTTATCCCAAATTGTCAGTGCCGTCTTCCAAATGTCATGACCAAAAACACGCCCAAAATGTAATGACTTACCAACTTTTTTTTTGTTTTTCATTTCTTGACCTGTTTGCCTTTTATTTATTATTACTGATAAAGAACAAAATTATCTAGATTTATCACTAATTTAAATATTTTCTTTCTCTTAACCAACACACACAAGGATGTGCTTATCATTTTGTATCATGTTTCAAATGGGGGTTAGAATAAATCCAGATCAGAATTTTGAGTTTCTTTTTAAATGATTATCTAGGAATGGTATTTTAACAGGCGAGGGAAGACTAACTGTTATTCACAATGTGTTGCTATTGTGACTTATGTTTTTCTGTTGTATTTTTACTGTAAAATCAGTCACACTGGATGGGAACTGACAAAGCCAAAGCATAAATACTGTTGTTTGAAGGATGTTAGATAGGGGGACTTAAATTTGAATTAAAAAAATGTATTAAGTGTATAATTGTTATACCATGTGCAGTAAATGTACTGCCTGCTAACCAAAGTGCAATATTACATGTCTGTCTTTGCTAAGCTTAAAGAGGTTTATTTTTCTTAAACTTTGCCTTCCTTTGCACTGAGAGGGGGAATCACGTGAAGAGTTTAATTCCAAACATAGATGTATCAACCTTGTGAAAGAAACATTGCTTAAAATTGTACCATCTTTATAAGTTTTAGTACTTGGAAGCAATAATTTAAGGTTTGGAACATGGCTCTGCATATTATTTTTAAGGGAGTACAACAATTCAGTCTGCTGTAAAGATGCCTCTAGATATTTAATCTTAAACTGAAACCTAAGGTTGCAGCTGGAACTTGTTGAGTGAGAGCGTTTTTTTAGAGCAGTTTGGCCTGCAGATTTACACTGAATCAGGTCAGCAATCAGGTACAGCTTAATCTCCCTCTCACACACTCTCTCAAAGTATTTAAATTTGTTGTAAAACTGATCTTTTCTGTCATTTTTAATGGCTCCATCTATGCCTTTCTCTCTGCCTCAGTTTACATGATATTGTTTGTATGGAGGGGTTGTGAGTGTGAATGAAACTGTATCAGAAGGAACCACTGTTGTAAATAACTCTTAATAAAGGCAGATTTTCTAATTACTGGATTGTGGTGTAGGCTTTTTTCTAATAGTTGTAACACCATCGAAACACACATTATGCTACAGAGATTAACGTGATGTGACGTTGGCATTCTTCAACTCAATTTGAGTCTGGATAAGAGATTGTACATGTAGATTTAAGTCATTCTGATACCATAAGGCTGGGAGAAATGGGAAAAGTCATCCTTAAAATAATTCTCATAATGATGTAATATATGTATGAGACCCTGAGTATAAGAGGAGGATCACTGTTTTACAGTAAATTTAATCCAAGTACTTACATTGAGCTTTTGTCATTGCGAGTTCTACAGTATATTGCCATATTTAATCATGTCCTTGTTCTCTTATTCTTCACTGTACCAGTGGTCAGCTCCCTCAAGCCTCCAGCACACAGTGTGAGAGGTGTGTCAACACAAGCCATTAAACCCCACATTGACATTATGACCTATAAGTTGATATGGCTAACCTGTTAGTGAATAGTTGCCTCTTTACAGAGGGTTTAACATTCATTTGGAGTCATGTTTCTGTCCACCTAACAAAAAAAGATAATTTTAGCTTAGCTAGTTTTTGACTCCACCAATCCATGAAGGAAATAACATGGCTCTTCAGCTGTAAAACGCTTGAATGTTCACCAGATGGTTGCTAACTGCTTTTTGATGCTGGGCAGGTTGTGAAAGCAGTTTTATCTGAACTTTCTACATGAAAACAGCTGCCTGCTGTGACTGGAAACAAGATTGATAAGAGTGGTGATGAGGCGAAACCAAATAGTAAACAAAAACACTGAGTTTCTCGTATCTTTGCGAGTTCTCTCCACCAAATGTTGATCAGTGGAAAAATATAAAACCAATAGGAGGATGTGAATAACACCACCTGTGAGATTGCATGCACACGCGATGCAAACAAAAGGAGGATTCACTTTGTGAAAAACACAACTCGATAGTGCTGTTAATGGTTTAAAAACTCTACCGCGTGCCTTTTTAATATAAAAATCCAGATTAGTGCAACAAGAATACTTTATTTCTTCAAAATGACCTGCTCCATCAGTGGATATTTTCTTGAAGTCTTAAAAAAATACCAATTCAGACACAGTATGACAGCTCAACTGAAAAAAATCAGAAACTTTTATTGACTTAAGTAAAAGAAGACTCAATGTAATGAAAAATACATAGCAAAAAAAGTAAATAAGATTACAATACTGAAATGATGACACCATCAACCCATATGTCTTGCATTGTACTATAGATTCCTGCCTTTCTGTCCACATAAACATACCTGAACCTTTTCTAGTTGGATACTCTGTATAAAACATGGGTGGAAACTTGAACAACATTATAGCGACTAGAAGCAGAATCACGAATCGTTACAGCTTGTAGCCTTGTCAGATTGCGTCGACAATCATGAACATTTTATTTCCCAATTTTGCTAACTTAGGTAAACAAAACACTTTGGAAATGTATAGTAAATGTAGCACTTAAAAAAAAATGTTTAGTATACAATCATTTCTGGACCACAGCCAGTTATTTCACATACTTTTCTTAAGTAACTTCTTTTTTAATTTATCTCTTGACAGAAACGACACAAGCCTCTGCATTGCCTCTAATTGGCAAATCCCACAAATCGACCAACCGAATTCATTCTCAGCTCTTTTCTTTTTCTAATCTCATCATCAGTACAGAATAAAAGAACAGATGGACCGTCAAAGAAAAGTGACAACAGCTAAGATATGCCTCTCATTTCTGTACAATAAAAAATAATTTGCTATACTGACCATGCTTGAGACCAGTCAAGCATTAATGTAAAACATTATTTTTATACAATGGTCATACTTTGCTGTTATTTGAGCACCAAACTTCGGTTAAGAACAGACTGTACACTTACAATACTGTAAATCATTGCACAAATCACTGTAGATCTCCAAATTCTTATTTCTTAGGTCAGACATCTGGTACCAATATGCAGACATTGCTCTGCAAGTCACATTTCACCATTTTTATTTTTTTTGGATGTGAGATAACACGATTTACGTTAAAATACTTTGACAGAGAGTTTTCTTTTTACTTTATCAGTTTGGATATTCTAGCCTCATCTTTACATTGATGGATATTTGTTACAGTGAGTATAAAAAAACAGAGCTAATAAAAAAAAGACTAATAAAACTAAGATAAAATGCACTGTGGCATTCTTCCCCTTCCTTCAGTATGTGCAAACCTTAAACTTACCTCATCTGAAATGACTGACAAAGTGCACATCCGTTACAAGTCACTGCAACATTAATTATGCAGTCAATGAAGAAAGCGTTACAATAGCACTAAAACGAAAATGCATGTTTCTAGTATAACAAACAGCATTTCTACTTGGCAAAGATGTCTCTTTTAGTAATTACTAATAGCACTTTTTTGTCATTGAACTCCCCCAGTGAGCTCATGTGCAGTCTTTGTCTAAAAGATTTACAGTTTTCTTTCTTTTTTTTTTTGTCTATTGCTGGGGAAAATGGCTGGATTTGAACATCTAGTATATTCTGTGATGTAGATTTGAGTTTTAATTTAAGATTCCAACAAGGACTATTTCTACAGTTGCATACAGTATATAAGCACTGAAGCACTTTGCATATAATATAGAGGCACCGTATCATAGAAGGCATGGGTGGAGTTACATTTACTGATGTTCTAGCATCTAACCTTTTTACCTTTTTAACAGTTCATGTGATATTTCGATAAAAACAAAAAGAAGTAAACATCACAAGACCCAACAAGGTCATGTGTTATTGCTGGTTCAGTTTAGGTAGAATATTCTTATCAAAATGAAACATAACAAATGTGTCAAATAAAAAAAGGTACCTATAAATAAAAAAAATGCTAATAAGCTACAAAGTAGTGATATTTTGTTCATTTAAATCCTTATTTATTCATATGGCAATGGTTTTGAGAGCATATTCACACTAAGGTTTCTTGCTCAGGTAATTCGAGGGGATCCAGCCCTCGACTTCTTCGCCTACATTTTTACAGAACCACCAGCCGCTGCCGTTTTTTTCCAACACCTCAAACACTGTACCCACCTTGAAGCTGGATGTGTTATCATCCCCTTCAAAATCCGCCACAGCTAGATACAGCTCATCCTTACTGGGCTCCTTGAGTAAAGGTGGAAGCTTGTCCTTGGGCGGGCTGGGCTTCTCGCTCTTCACAAGGGGCTTGGGAGGGATCGGGACTTTATTAACTTTGGGCTCTTCTTTCTCTTTGTTTGCAGGTGGCAGAACAAACCCTTTGGGTTTTGGGGGAGGGGGTCTGCTGAGTTGGGGTGCTGTAGCCTTGGGCATGTCAAGGGTTTCTTTTAGAGCAGCTGGAGGTTTGAGCTCAGTTGGGCTGGACGGGTTCTCCTTCTTTGGAGGAGGAGGTCTCCTTGGAGCCATGACTGGGGGTCTCTGAGGAGGTTCTTTGTGGGGAGGCACTGCTGGTTTTGCAGGGGGTGATGAGCTCTCCTGACTATGACCATTGATGTGTTTTGGGGGGAGTTTTGGCTCATCAAAGTGCTTACCATTATTGAGAGTAGGGATATGGACAGGTGGAGAGCCCGAGGGTGGACTGCATTGGGAACTATTTACTGCTGAGGTGTCAGACCCAGAGCCGAGATCTAAAGGTTTTGATGGCCTCAGCTTGCTTCTCAGGTTGGTGATGTCCAGTTTGTTCTCTGCTGGAGGATCTGGCTTGGCAGCTGGAACAGGTTTAGGTCGGATCACTGGCTTCGGCTTCATAAACACTGCTGGGCCAGCTGAGTCTGGTTTCTCCTCCTGCGGTTCTGATTTGGGTTTTGGTGGTTGTTTAGGTACGGGTTTCAGATTAAACTTCTTGACCTCTTTGGCAGATATCTTGTGGCCACATTCAAGACCCATTTCATTCCGAAGGTGAAGAGGTTTGCTCTTATCTTCTTTCTTGTTCTCTGGTGTTTTCTCCTGTTTGAAAGGGGCTGCCTTGGGTGTAACCAGTGGCACAATGACCCCTGGGGTTGGGGGTTTTGGGGGCAAAGGTTTGGAATGATCAGGTCTTGGTTTCTCGGCTACTTCCAATTCAAAGCTTTTATTAATGGACTCCCGCCGAGGTGGCAGAGCTGGTTTCTCCTCAACTGGAGGGGCAGCTGGGGCTGGGGGTAAAGGCCCAGACACCCCCTTGCTGGCACCTGACTTCCAATCTCTCAGCTTAGGCCGAGCACAGAACTCGGGGGCTGTTGTTGGCTCATCTGGTAAAGGCTTGGACCAGCTGTCATCTGTGCCTGGAACATTTGATGAACCACCATCTTCCAGTCTCAGCTTCTCCATCTCATTGGGCAAAGGTGCTAGGAAGTTAGGTCTCAGAGCATTACTGGTCTTCTTGTACTTGTCAATAAAGGTGGCGGGGGCCCAGCCCTCTTTGTCATCTATCTGGATGTACCACCAACCACTTGCATTCTTCTCAATCACCTGGTGGGTAAAAAAAACAAAAAAAACATTAACAATAATTAAATAATAATAAAAATGCATATGTAAAAAATACAAATCTTTATTCAAATCTCAAATTGAAAAAAGTTTCACTAATACAACTTCCCAACCCACCTCAACTTTAAGTCCAGCTTGGAAGCTAATACCATCAGGGATGGTGGTCTGGAAGTCTGCTATGGTGTAGAACTCTTCCTCAACCTGAGGAGGAACGGGTGGCTTGGGTAGGTTTGTACCACGTGGCTGTGGAATGTGAGACACATATCGGTTAAGTAATGAAAAACCTCTTATTTAAATAAACTGAACATCTTCGAGTACAACCGAATTGCTGCTTTGCCAAAAGGAGATTTAAATAGTGATCTCTTACAATGGTAAGATCTCTGCGTGGAGGAGGTCTGTGTCTTGATCCCACTTCTGTGGAGGAAAAAGACGTCAAGTGATCAATAAGTTTGGAATTTTAGATTTGCAAATCAATGGTGCAAAACTGTGGAGTTAAAATTCACTTCTTACTTTTGTCAGAAAAAAATGAGAGTCGGTTTTCTTTATGGCTGTTGTCTCGGTTCTCTCTGGCTGCGTTGTTTTGCTGATTCTGTTTAGAAACCCCGTCTAGGTCGTTGGTGCTGGCATGAGCAGCGGCACCTGCTGACTGCTTCTGACTCTGGATGTCAGCCTTCTTCAGGTAGGAGGCTGGGGCCCAGCCCTCACGGCCTTGGTACCTGAGTGGAGGAGGGTTGTATGATCAGTGGCTTCAGGTGACTGGGTAGTGTTACTTGCATTTTTACCTCTCACTATCTAAGATTTGAAACAATTAATGTCAAGACAAGATAATATAATCCTTTATTGATCCCCCAGAAGGTGCATTTAGGTTTTGCAATAGCAGTACACATAAACACCATAAATCAATCAGACTTTATTTGTATGGCACTTTTGATACAAATAAAATGTAACACAAAGTACTTCACAAAATAATGCCCTAAGAGTAACTGTAACTGGAGTAACTGTAGTAGAGCTGTATTCTCCTTGGGGAAACCATAAAGTAGAACATTATAATAGTAGTAGTTCCCAGTATGGAGTTCAATACTAAGATCAGAATCCAGGATAACTCCCATATTTTTTTACTTGTTGACAGGATTTTAGTAACTAAAATTTTGATTTTGTCCTGTTTGAACTGCAGAAAATTCTCTACCATCTATAACGTAATGTCTAAAATGCAGTCAAAGTCATCAGGAGACATGGCAATGTAATGCTGTGTGTAATCGGCATAGCTACGAAGATTTATGCCTCATCTCCGGGTGATGTGTCCAAGTGGCGACATGTAAAGGTTAAAAAGAGTTTAAGAGGGCCTAAAATTGAACCTTGGGGAACACCACAATTCATTTAATAGTGTGTTGATGAACATTCACCTATACTTTTTACAATTTCATTACCTGATCTTCCACCAGCCCTCCAAGTTCTTCTGAATCACTTCAACAATCATGCCCCTCTCCAGGTCAATCTCATCCTCATCCCTGGCCGAGTACGGGTAAATCACTGAATACTTCTCTTCTGGTGCCAGAAAAAAAGCAATATTCTTAAATATAAGAACATAGTGTATATTTTGATTACAGTGCATAGGTTCACAGATAGGGAAACACAAAGAAATGCTGAGCATGGGTAATAGCTTCGGGGACAAAGCACAGAGTGTCTTTTCGAAGTTAAAGTTGCAGTCTGTAATTTTCCTAAAATTCAAACTGCAGAAAAGTTGACAGAATGTGTAGTGTTACATATATGAAGTTGTTTAACCTCATTGTTGGTGTTTAACTACAATTTTTGTTGTTTCTTTCGAAACTTTAGCTAACTGATTAAATGAGGCAAGGCTTGAGCAGCATCTTGTGGAGTGAGAAGATGTAAGATACATACATGTGCAACACATAAAACACACATTCAGCCTCCACAAATATTGACCACAAACAGGACAAACTTTGTTACTCTACTAGAAAATAGACGCTATTTCTACTATTACTAAACATTATAAATATACTATGTAATACTACAGATCTATCAAGTGTTTAATGCTGGTTAATTGAAGTGATACATATTTTTGTTTATGTATATATATCAAATAAAATGCACAATCCACTTTGCATGCAAGGATTTAATTTACATGCTTGGATATCTCATGCAACAAACATTTCATGCATACACATGGACAAACATGCACACAGTTGTGTATGCATGTGTGCGTACACACATACAAATACACACATATTCAGAATAGGGGGAGAAGAAAGGCGTGCGCTCCACCTTGCCCAAAGCCTGTGCTGAATAGATCCCCTAAAGTTCTGCGACGACCCATGTGCCTTGGCAGTGACCAGAATCTCCGTGGCACTGACATCCCAGCACAGTAAGTGGGGCAAAATAGGAAGTGAACATTACATAAGCCATCTGGAGGAGGTTTTCATCCTAAATGAAAGCATTGTCAGCATTGATGGGCCTAGTAGAAATCAATCCTCCTGGCAGGCCTAATGCTGTTTAACCCCTTCACTTATAAATAATCCCCCCAAGTTTGTGGATATTTTAATAATTCATAGTTCCATCCATGCAAGGGGGACTATTTATTTTCCTCTGGACCCCCTTTCTGGGCTCAAACCCCATTTGCTGTCCTTACCACTATGTTGAGGATATTATTGTACCATGCTTCTGCCACAGAAGCTAGCTTAATTTAGTACTTGTTGTTTTAAAAGTAGGTTGTATATCATATAGTTCATGGTTAATTAGGGTCTGTGGGGTGGTGTTAGCCCTGAGCATGGGCTTGGGACTGTTTAATTAATTTTCCCATTACTGGCAGAGTTGCCAAACTGATGCTCAGTAGCATAGGGACAACTTGACCATACTCAATTATATTACGTGCATTATG
Organism: Protonibea diacanthus; assembly: GCA_028641955.1. Taxonomy (NCBI): domain Eukaryota; kingdom Metazoa; phylum Chordata; class Actinopteri; family Sciaenidae; genus Protonibea; species Protonibea diacanthus. The sequence goes on from CM053990.1 coordinate 18,002,509, forward strand.
TTCCAATTGCTAATTTATTTGCTTCTGTTTCTGTTATAATTCTATGCATATGCGACAGTGTCAGTGAACGTGGAAGATAAATGACTCCAGGGCTCAGAGCAGTAACCAGACCAATAAGGACAGAGCAGCCAGCTCCATGTCCACTTTTTAAACCACATACTTCTTAAGCTTGCCAAGACTTTAAATAAGGTCTGTAATTTGCATATTGGCCGCGGACCCTTCATTGCTTAGCAGGGCTGCTACCATGTGCTTTATAGTATCATTACAGTATATTATAGTATATAATTCTTTTAACATCTACAGTAGATTTTTTTCGTATCTGATCCCAGTTATGCCAGATAGCCTTTCTTTATCTATTTGTTCATGTTTTTCTTCAAGTTTCAAATTTCAGTGTATTGTTAATTTGTATTACTTAGTGCTCTGTAATTCAGGAGTTTCTTCATGTTAGGATTGCTGTTCTTAAGGCAGATCACTACATGAGCTGTTGCAGAAAGACAGCAGAAAACATTTTCATCAAAAAACAAGTACAGTTTAGCTTCTACTTGCTCTCATTATGCCAAAGGTAATAACTTGCACGTACAGTTGGTTTTGAGAGTAAAAGCCTCTTTATATTCTAAACGTTTCCTTGAGGGAATATTAAATCTAAACTAACACTCTAAAGAAAGCTTTCTGTACCTTCTTCCCCTGGAAAAGTGAAGTCATCAGGGTCATCCTGTGCCTCAAGGCAGGTGGCAGGGACCCAGCCCTGGGCATCTTCTGAGCTAACAAACCACCAACCTGAATGAAGAGAATATAAACACATTGACATTCAAAATACACACAAGGCAAACTTTCAGAAAACCGCAAAGGAAAATGCAAATGACTGCACACTTGTGAATATCAGAAGTTGAGCACATTGAAAGAAACAGTTGGTAGCACCAATTCTCCAGTCTGGTTAAACCACTGCAGAAGAAAAAAGCAAAATAATGTAACACAATAGATTTTTTTTAATTTAAACTAGCAACCTTTGCACTATATTAACATGAGAAAACTCACAGAGAACTCACCAGACTCATTTTTCTCAATGACCTCCACAACCTGACCCACATGCAGGCTGATCTCAGAGCTCTCCTGCTTCTCATAGTCTGTTACTGCCACGTACTGGTCGAGTAGGAGAGGGTCTGCTGCGGTGGAATCTCCTGTTAAGGGGAACAAATCAGAACAGAGGCTTTTTTAGCTCTTCCCCCCTTTCTGCTCCTTTGTTGTTAGGTGGAGTAAGGATGAAATCTCAATAATGTCAATAAGCCTCCACTCATTATCTTCTGCTTTTCACAGAGGATATGTGGTAATATTTATTAATGCGATATTAAAAGGAGTGTCCATGAACTTGGAGTCATAAGAGATAAGAGATGATGACCTTTAAAATTTCTTGCATCTCACTGTTTGAAGTCTAACCTTTTAAAATGTCAGATTTTAGACACACTTTAAAGAACCCAGTACTGGAAATCCAATTTAAGCTTGGGCTTTACAAAACAGCCAAAATGTATCTAGGGAGCTATAATAAGTGAGCTACTCATTTTTGATGAAATGCCAAATGTAATTTCAGAGTCAAATTTGTGCAAAAGGTGTAAAACGAAGCGAGAGGAGGCTTATCTGGAATATAGAGATTCACCCAGACATGAAGCAGAGGAGGCAGTGGATGTGATTGGAGAGATGGCGTGAGGGAAACAATGAGCTGACAGAAAAAATAATGGGAGATTTAGAACATGGGAGTGAAAGGCAGGGATTTAAGAAGTGTAGAGGGTTAAGTCAATCATCAACACGTCGCTGATTTTCACACAGAAACAAACCACCACCGCAAAAACCCACCACCGATGTTAGCACCAAGCCAGAAAAATCAACTTTAGTGTGAGTACATGAGCTTTTCTCCTGATATATGTTCTCTAAAAACGTATCTAGAACAAACCCTGAACCACTGAAGGTACTGATCTGTTCTGATCTGATACAGCTCTCAGGTATTCAATATAAATGTAAAAAGTACAGTAATGTTTGCCTAACTAATTATTAGTTAGGCAAACACAACACAAAGGTTCTTTCATTCGTTTCAACCATTTACGCCAAACTCAACTAGTGACATTATTTCTGCCTCCAGGGAAGTCTTTTCTACTCTATTCCAATGCAACAAGCAACACTGAGTTTGAAGATCTCCAACTGTATCATATGATTTCTTTACGGAATCAATGCAAAGCCCAAAGCCTTCAACAGAGCCACATCCCACCTGCCCAGGCCAGGGGAGGAGAGGGGGGACAGGCCACTAGCAGCCTGCTGGGTCACACACACAGCACGACCAAGTGTTTACTACCTCGCTTTAGGAAAGTAGTCGCTCTGTCCACAATCCCTGATGGAAAGGAAAATGAATGGAGAAGAGAACTGAAAACAATGACATGGATGCAACTTAAGAATATTAGATGAACAGATAGAGGATAGAGAAAATATAAAAAGAAACAGCAAAACAATGGCAAAGGTGGTTTCTTTGTTCCTGTACTATGACAATAAACTCCAGGAAGACATTTGTGCACGGACACAATATGTCTACCTGTGTAAAACTCCACTAGACCACTAGATGGCGATAATGGCATTTACACTACAGACGAATTGTAGAAGACTTGAATTTGTAATGAAAAGAAGTCAAAAAAGTAGAGGTCTCCATAAAAATGGTTCAAAAGTAAGTGATTAATTTCTCTTCTGCACTATTTTTTCCTTTCTTTCCAAAAACAAAATACACCAACATCATGGCCCATTTTCATGTCAAACACACAAATAAAACTGTATCTTACCTGATTTCTTCTTTCCAATGGGTTCTCTGTTAAAGAGGAAAGGAAATCATAACATTTAGTACTTAAGTCAGCAGAGCTAAGGAGATATTCCTGACCTACAATCAATAACTAATAATTCACATCATTCCATGGATGTCACAACATATCTTAAAACTTTTTTTTTTTTTTTCTGAGCATTTACTTCATTAAAGTAATACTTTTGTTACCAGGACTACCTCTGGTACTACTATTATGCTTTTAAAACCAGATTTGTATTCATTCTTTGAATTTTTCATGGCGCCACTGTACAATACTTACACCGATCACTCAGCACAGGATTAACAACAATTGCTAACATCATCGTTACCTGTTAGATCTATTAATACGCTACAGACACATCAAAAAAGGATCCGTCTCTGCGTCTCTCTCTCTCTCTCTCTCTCTCTCTCTCTCTCTCCGATCCAGGCCAATGAGAAGAGAGAGCCCCAAAGAAAGCTGATCTCTGAAATTTAGTCTGATGTTAAATTCAATACAGCATCTGCTGTGTCTGGTTTAGACATTAGCCAGATAAATAGACCATCACTCCACAGCAGCAGTCAAGAGCTGATTCAATGTCCAGATGCCCCGAAAAGTCAATGGCGGCTAATGCTCAGCATTTAACTCTCTTGCTTGCTCTTGTCTGTCCCTCACTGTTATCTAAATATTACTCTCTTACTTTATGGCCTTCCCTTTTCCATCTCACATCTTCCATGTCTACTTAACTCACTCCTTCGTCTCCCTTGATCATTTTCCTTGGCAACTACTCGCTGTCCATTTCCCTGCATCAACATGAATGCTTTCAGCCACATAAAGCATTGTTCGATCGGCAGAACTGTTAATTGCAGAGGCTTAAGTCTCAATAAATCTTTACCACTAAGCGCGCCCATTAACGTACTATAAAAAGAAATCCACGACTGGGCCAACCAAAGCAGTACAGATTCTTTGGACTATTACAAAGCAGGAATGTACAGTATGTGTATGCTTTGTTTGCTTGTATTGAACGGAGGTGAAATCATGGTCATGTACTGTACCAGACATAGCCAATGACCTGGATCCTTTATATGATTATTTAACTAGTTTAGAGTGTCAAATCGAATGAGTCCTAACGTCAGCGTCTGGGGCCAACTTCAATTTCAGCTTTCATGGGAACATGAGCGTCAGGCAGCCGTGTCTGAGTCATAGCGATAGCTGAGTGACCACTGACCCGATGAGTGGGCGAACAAATGATAACTATAGAGGAATTGTGGGAGTACACTTTCACCGGTTTATTGTTACAGAAAAGAGGCAAAGGATGCAACGTCTACTGATATGTTCATATGTTCACTCTGGGCTTTGATTCTTGAAGACTCACAAGAGTTCACAGGTGCTGTATCACAGAGGACTCATAATATTTTTGAATGATTGATGAAATTCTTCCGCTCATAATCTCTCTTCCTCTATTCCCCACACCGCCTTGTTTCATCTGTTTCATCTCAACCCGTCCCTTTATCTCTTATCTTTTCTCTACATGTGATGTCTCTGACTTTTCCTTTTCTTGCCCTACTTTCCTTGCTCTCTGACTCTTTGCTTCCTCTTTACATTTAAGAACTCCTTTTCCTCGCCTTTTCAGCTTCTCCTCTACTTTTCTTTCTCTCCTCTTACTTTCTTGCTCCTAAGGAGAAAGTCTAAGATGTCCCTCTCAGTGCAACAGATTTATAGGCCATGATAAATCTTCTCCCACAGCGGCTGCTGTGTCTGTACACCAGCCCTGTTGTCAGTCAGCCAAACAACAGGCTGCACTAGCAGCAGTAATCCAATTTCAATAAAGACAAACCAAGGTCTTTCCTATATTCATCCGCCCTGAGTAAGTGCTCCGTCTCTTTCCGGCCTCTCCCAACACATGCTTGGGGTTTTGTATGAGGAGTGAGGAGGTATGTGTCCTTGGCAACCTCCTCCGAGGGAGGGCGGAAGAAAATATGTGCGTCCATATATTGTGTATACTAATCACACACAGATATCAGGAAGTTTCTTTTTATGGTAGAGTTGTGTTAGAGATGAGAGAAGCATTCACAAAATACAGATGATCACAGGCCTGAGGAATACAGCAGGCTCAGTACACCACCTGAAGGCAACAGACAGCACACTTCAAAGTGACATTAAATCCATCCACATTATAGATGACAATATGGCAGGCTAGTGCAAGTACTTGTCCCATACTCAATCCCCATAACAGCAATATGTCCTGCTAATTGTCCTTGAGCAATAACCCCCAGCTGCTCACTTGCTGTATGTCACTCGTACGGTAGACATTAGCTGAATACCAAGAGTATAAATGTAAATATTGTGCTGTCTGATGTTATGTATGTGCTGTCAAGTTATTTTCTAAACTTTGCAAGTGATACTTGCATTCACAATGTGTAGAATTTGAAAGATCTCACTGTAGTATCAAAACACTGATGCAGATACTGTAAAGGGCTCGTCACAGGGATTGTCCGAACATTTGAAAAGATGCTATAATCACAGACATCTACACATTGTGACTTTTAGGCCAAATGCACCAGGAGCTTTGGTATTAAAAATGAATCCAAAAGTGGAGCAACATTTTGCATTATCACTGGCTCAACAGTTTCACTGAATTTAAATGTCAAGGTGACTGAGGGGACAATATGACCATATGAAAAAGACACTCACACCTGCACAAGGCACGTGAAACAACGTAGCTGTCTGAACCAAGTGCCTTGCTGTTCTGTATATATTAATTTTATTATTTTTTCTAAATATGTAGCGCATCCATGCAGACCATAGAAATGTATAAATGCATGCAAATGTATAAATGGGACATTCATACTAGTCATTCTTAATGAGGTGACAGTGTAGTCCCACACTGCTAACAACATTTAGTACTACTGGATACTGATGTGATGCCTCAAAAGACCTCTTAAAAAATAAGTAGTAAGTAGGTAGTGAAAATAAAAAGTACAATTTTGATTCAAAAAAAAGTTGTGATGCTGTCTCTAATGAAAAGATAAGCAGAATGCAAGGACAAAGACTAGATAGTTAACATTCAAATTTTTTCGTAAATATAAAAGGGTTGTAATAAATGCTTTTCAAAATAATTGAAATAGTTAACAGGTAAGTTATTATTATTGCAGTGCAGTAGTACAAGTTTGTTGTAAGGGATTAGCACACAGTGAAAGTTTTTCACTTCTATGACCCAGATTTTTACAACAAAGTCTTGCCAGGTTAAAAACCCGCTCTGTGTGTGCTGGCTTGCTGCTGCAGCCGTACATGCACTCCCAGCATATATCACAGGACTTATCAACTCAATTTCCTGCTGACTGAGGCAACTTCTCAACACCCAGCACTACACATCAGTACCTGATGACAGAGAGGTTAAAACTAATATGCCAGCTGACAGCTGTTGGTGTAAAAACCATCTCCAGGGTCAAAATGTGAGGCCCACATTACGGTCTCTATGAAACCATTCAACCGTAACCTCCACTGCCCTGAAGGTGCTGGTAACCTTAATAACAACACATCTGTAACCGACGACTGTGTGTGGAGTTATGTGTGTGTTGGACACTGGCATTCATTGCCCACTGATGTCTTAGTTCTGGCACATTGTAACTGTCGGCGCTGGATATGACGCTAATGTGTTGGGTGAGATTTACAAGAGACAACGGAGGAGGCTTGCACGCCTTCAGAGCAACCATGTCTGGAGACTGGTTGCTAAATTGAGCTGTAGCTACATGCTTAACTGTTATGTCAGCATTTAAAAAAAAAAAAATTAAAAGAAAATAGACCCATTACGTGTCTTTCTGCTTGGAAAACCCCACAGGAAGTAGTGCAACAGTATGAAATCATATCCATTAGAGGGTGTAATGAATGTTCATTACCAGCAGGCTGGGGGTAGATGTTGGCGAGACGTGACATGACAGGACATTAGTCAGGGGAACAATGACAGGTGTTTGCTATTGTATGGGAGTCTGGGGGTTTCTCAAAGTATATGTGTGTGTGTGTGTGTGTGTGTGTGCGTGTGTGCACATGTGGGGTACTTACTCTTTGGGTGGGTTGAGGTCTTCAGGCCTGGTCTCAAAAAACACTCTGACCTCCTCACACTGGGAAATGTAGACTGGCAGCTGAATAAGGGCCTGTAGCCACAAAAGATAGCAAGAAACGTGGGTAATCACACACACTGACAAGTACAATCACTTCAGTACACAGAGAAGTCGAGCAGAGGTTAAATCCGGTGCTCATAGAGTGTCTCTGAGAAGAAGCAATTACTACATGTGCGCTGCATTTTTTTCAGACTCCTGCACAAGGATAAACATGGAGCAACTTGTTTTGCCCAATCTTCATTTTTTAGGTGTTTTTCAAATCAGCTACCTGTGTACAATCTCCCCTCAGGCTATGCAGTTAACTACTGGGCTTTCTTCCATTTCAAAGTGAGATTATGTGTTCTGTTTGTTTGATAGTCAACAGGATTTCTAGTTAAGTGCTAAACAGATTTCAAATTCCACCATGTAAGCAATGCATTCATGTCAAATGATATTAGTTTTTACAGATGACTTCTTTAAGGCAAAACATGAGTATATCCCAGCCCCCCCAGCACTCTTCCCATTCAATTCATCCAATCCTCTTCACATCCGCTATGCATCATATTTGGATGACCTCAAAACAAAACATGTTTTGTTCATGTTCGTGCCAGACTGTTTTTGATTGTCACATTCTTGTAAGTGTGGCTTATTTTACATAAGCTGCAGTAATGAAGAACATATTGCACTTTCAGGGGCTATATGCACTTACCAGCTTCAAGCAAATGAACTGTAAAATTCTATGTATGTATGGGCGACACATTTCTCTTACTAAATCAACACATTTTGAGGATTGTACAGCCTGGGCAGACATATGTGCTGTCTAATTTCTAACATGTTTTTTTTCTAGTTTCTAACATTTATTATTATTATTGTTGTTGCAGCATTAATCTAAACAATTTTAGAATAAAAGCACATCAGTTCTAATTAAAATCGGTCATTTTCCACTCTCTGTGTTTGCTGTGTTTTTCAAATCACACCAGCTGGTTCAGTTCTCTGGTTCTGAGCTCAGTCCATTGATTTGTCTCGCCTATGTTCCTCCCTAATCTTATGCCTCTGTGGAGGATCACTGGCAACTGAGAGATGAATCCTGACAACACGACCGGAGATGAAAGACAAACAGCCACATTCATCTTCGTCTTTTATTGGTGTGATCTCTCTCTCTCTCTCTCTCTCTCTCTCACACACACACACACACACGACCACCAGTCATGTTACCTTTTTGTTCTCTCCTGGTCTGTTTTATCCGTTTCCCCTACTCTTTCAACTAATCCAATAAAGGGCAGCAGTGAAACAGATAATCACTTCAGCACCTTGATGCCCCACACCAGAAGACAGAATAAACCCGTGGTGACTATTTCTCTTTACAGCTAAGGGAGCTAGGCCACTCCTTCTCCTTTTGCTGGCAACCAAAGCTCAAAGCTATCCATCAAGCTTCCTCGGCTGGCCTCTACCTCTGATTTTAATACTCCTAAGTGTTTTAGTTCAGTCATTTAAGGGAGCAGAGTCTCTGTCTGCCTCTCGCACTCTCTGACACACGCTGATATAACATCAGCTTTGACGGATATGGAGTGGGAGCCAAAGATCCAACCAAGGTGCCCTTGTCCTGTGTGCCACATTTGCCTCGTCATACTTGACCATACTGGAAGTTCATGCCAACAGCAAGTGATTGCACTAGCGGCAAAGTCATACGGAGTGTGGAGGTATTCCCACTTTCATGTTACATGATACATGTAATATTGCTAGATTATTATGCATCAACGTGACCTTAAAATCTCCCTTTTTACACTAGCTTCATCCATATTCCGAAACACTGAAGCTAAGTAGCTGATTTAAGAGTTTTTACTGATGACCTCCAGAGGGTCCACCCAGTCTCTAGTCCTGCGGCCCAGAATGCTACACTATGCCTGAGGTCAGAGTGCATCCTGTACCGGCTATCGTCTCCTTGGATTTATTTCTCTCCTCGTGTCAGCCTGTGGCCCGTCCACTCATTACAATTCTCCCCAGGGAGGAGACGGGAGGGAGGCTCAGGGTACATTACAGCAAATGGACTTTATGGGTGTTCTTTACAGCAGGCAGCATTAAGGTAATTGTGTGTGTCTGTGCCTGTGTGTGTGTGTGTGTGTGTGTGTGTGTGTGTGTGTTTGTGTGTGTACGTGTGAGTGTGTACATGTGAGCGTGCGCATGTGTTTCTCCAAGGAAAAACAGGTAATGGAAATGAGAGATCTACTTGTGCATTCCATATGGTACAATAGATTGTGAGTGCATCTGTACACAGGAACTTTTCACATGCAAGAGTTTTAAGATGTTAGAATTCTGCATCTGTTATATCTCAAAATGGCCCTGTCAATTTCTGGAGAACACAAAGGGGTGTGAATATATTCTGGAAATATATCAACTGGAGAATTTGCTGTCAAACAAAGACTGCTAGCCTCAGAATACAGAATATTTGTAAGTATTATTTATGCAAAATCTTGATGCTATTACATTCTTTTGAATACTGATAATAAAAGGTCAAGTAGAAATCACTTTATTACTTCAACTGACTTTGTGATGTGATGCATTTCATCATACTCTGTGACCTTTCTAGTCATCCTGGCTCAGCAGTCTTGCTTGCTTGCTTTATGCAAACAATCCCCGATTCCATCTTTTTTTTTTCCCTTTTCTCTTTTACCCGACTGCATTTCCTGACTTGAATAAAAAAACACAAGACTTTACAACCAGGGAAATTCCATATGAGTCAGGTTAAAGCCTCAGCTGTTCAACAGAAGGGCTGACTCAGCTCTTCCCCAAGAAAAACATGAAGTTTCACCTTGTCAACCTCGCTCTGTACGGGGGTGGATGAAAACGCCATTTTTTTTTTTTGCTTACAGTCAAGTTCAGATTTGTTTCACCAGTTGCCTTGATACCGAGAACGCACTGCCAACCCTGCGTTCTGAGATCCGACCTGCAATGATGCTATCACAGGGCAGAATGTCGTTGTTGAATGTTCATGTGTGAGATAGCATTTGTCTCGCTAGCTGGCGAGTTGTGACTTGGATTGTTTGTACTCATATCCACTTTACAGACATGTCCTCACATACTCTGAGTCATTTTATCCTCATAAAGTACTGCTTTCAGACATCAGATATCTGCACACTGTGAGTCATATTATTATGTTTTTTTTCATGTTTTAATGGCATCGGTACTTCATAAGTTAAAAATAATGAATCTGATTCATAAATGTTGATATTTTCATGATTTTACTAAAGAAACAGAATACCAACATCCTTCAGCCCTAAACCCTGAATCATAGTCGTAGACCAAAGCCCATTCAGCTCCACATCTAAACAAATCTCAGCAGGTAAATACATTTTTTAGACCTTTTCAGACATTTCCACAATAACACTTTGACTACACCACTGCTGTGCCTCAGCTATTCCTATAAACATCCACGCCCACAGACACGAACCGACAACTCCATCCATCCCACCCCCAAACTCTTTTTTTTTTTTTTTTTTTTTACATAAGTAGTTAAAGATGTTGCCTACAGCAGCTGTACATTCCTCTAACCCCAGACGACACTTGCTGCACTAGCTGTACAGTCACCAACCCCTCCAGTCCTCAGCATTGTTACATAAAAACTTTCTCTTCACCCTGAGGTCTTGCAGATTGTTATTTTTATTCAGAAAGGAAGAAGTGACAAAAGGACTATCAGTACCTGATAGTAACAGTAACATATCAGAAGCTAATTTGTACAGTTATGGTTTTAATGAGGCTCTCTTTATGGAGAAGAGAAGTGATCCCATGATACAATAACACAGTTGGAAATACAAGGAGCCAGGAGTAAGGGCTAAGTCAGGACTAAATTGTAAAAACATCCTCAAATTTCCTTTCCCTGAGAGACAGATGGAGGTGTGTATGGTTGAGAGGCCCTAAGGCCAGCCTGTAAATTTTTTTTACAAAAACAGCCTATGGGCTGTGGATGTGCTGACAGAAGCAAGCTCAGCACCAGCTAGCTCTTTGCCTTTGGCACGACCCTCTGCTGATAGTTACCACCACAACATGAGATACAACAACAGCAGCTCATCCTGCTTGGTATGACTCTGTGGCCGAGATAGTAGATATGGAATCATAAAAAGTAACAACTTCTGGTTGTACTGCTCAGTCCTTGGTTACTGCAAATAAACAGTTTGCAACCTTAATTAGAAAAAATGATTTCTTTTCATATATATATTGCTTTGTTTTGTTTCCAAGAAGCTAAACATCAATCATGATGTGTTTACTGAGGTTGTTGTGGTTACATATCTGTCAAATTGTAGCAATTAGTTGTTAGCTATTGGCAGTTTTATGGTTTCAGTTCTGCTACAGAGAAGCCTGCGAAGGCTCAGTTACATTTTTTTTTTTCCTATTCTTGAGGCCAAGTGATTAATGTCTTTGGTAAAAAGCCATATAATGAGCTGGATAATGCAAAGGTTTTACATTATCTCTGTTTTAAGTGGAAAGAGCTGCAATATTTCAAATGGTGAAACACATCAACACGTCTCCACTCAAAAGCGGAGCTCACTCTGTCTTTCCTCTGCCACTGACATCGACCTAACAGCATAAACACATTCATAAATTCTCCTGTCCAGAGGGATCATGTGGGGGTTATTGTTCATTTGGGAGGAGCAATGACATCTTCTTCATATTTAGTGACACAGAAACAGATTTCCGCTCATAAACTATCGATCCCTTGAGAGAAATTCTCCTTTAGTCCGTCTCTTTCAGCAGGGAGGTCACAGTCAGCTACAGATCACCTGGGGAGCTTTTAGTATACCTCAGCAGGGTGGATGTCTGCTGTCGCAAAGCCTTGCACCAGGGAGTTGGCACAAACTGCACGGTGCCAATTTCGAAGGCAAGGACAATGGCATCATTCAGCTGCTCCAGAACAATGTAATCCTGTAAATCTGGTTGTTGTGTAAATTTTGCAGTGTGGCTGTGAGTTTAACTTTAATGAATGCAACCAACGTCTTTGATTTTTTTTAATAACTTCTGTGTCTTCTGTCTGTTTGACAGCTCAAATATCTGACAGGCTTTCAAATTTGCGACACTGACAAGAAACTCCCCTGAAATTAGAGGGTTGGGTCGCTCAGTTTAGTCCTGAATGTGCTGAAAGAAACAGTGACTAGTGTTGCTTATGTATATGTAGAGAGCATGAAAAGTTTATTTTCCATTTTCCTGTTCAGTTGATACAACGTGGGTGGGATATTTTTCTTTTCCCCGGACCACTCTACTTTCTGCCTTGATTTTAGCCCTTCGTGCTGAAAATGTAAACCGTCACTGGTAAGTGGCACTTTTATGTACTACAAAAAAAATAAAGTATCAGTCAGTACTCACCCTGCAGTACTCGTTGATGGGTCTTAGTCTTTTCATGGCCACATCTCTGATATGGCTCCTCCTAAACAGGATCTTTCCTGTAACAAAGTAGGAAAAACAGACTTAGTAGTCAGAAAAAAGCCAAATATATCATCAACATCAGATGTAGATGCCTATCTATGACACCTAACATGAGGAACAGAGATCAGGCTACCAGTATTCCGCAGCAAAACAGCAGTACATAATATATTCCAACCATCATTCTTTATAATAGGAATGCGTCTGTACATACATAAAAGCAATCCTACCAAATAAAAACAAAACACTTCATTGCTTTTTAATTTTGATGATGCTCTTGTCGGGAGCAACTATTAAAAGTTAAGGGTTCACTCAAGGACAATAAGGACACAGTGGCTATAACAAAAAGTGGTTCGTGAATTAGCATGCAGACACAATACAGTCACATCATCAATAACTCTGACAGCACAATGAGGTGGGTAAGGAGCTAGGTGAATAGCTGGCCTTTCCAAGTCATGAATAAATGATTTTGGGAAAGCAAATTATGTCTGCATGGCAGCTTAAATGCTACTCCACAGCTCTTATCTGCAGGCACAAATAACCACAGGCACAGGCGAGCGGGGGTCGCCATAACAATAACACCAAATGGCTACAAATAGGCCTCTTAAAACACTCTTCTAACTTGATGGTATGCAGGAAATTTTAGAGGCAGCATTTATTTTCGTCTCATTTTAGCTGCTGATGTTTCTCCAATAAATTCACAGAGAGAGCTCTAATGCAAACATATAAACTGGGCAGGACGTCAAGGCAGAAACAAGATCCCGAACACAAAAAAGGGACATGTTTTGAGAAGTTACTGTATCACCACCATCAAAGAGTTATGGTATTTTGTTTCTAAGGCACAGACCTGCTGAAACATGAATCTATCTCACAGGGGATTGCTGCTGAGAGCAGTCAACCACCCCCACCCCCCAGCCTACATCTGCATTCTCTTTTTAGAAAAAAATGAGTCAATGACAAATTGATGAGAAAAAAAAATGATGACATAGGCACACTGGACTGTCTGTGATCATCACAGTGTCTATGAATGAGGCATAGACTGCTGAGTGGATAGATGTGCGGTGACTTCCTTGAAAGACCACAGATCTCACACGTTTCCAACAATGACCACAATTACCAACAACCCACAAATATCTACGCCTCTGTGGTGTCTCTGACCACAACCTAATAGTTGACTCAGGTGTGTGAAAAAAAACAAGACACAGAAAATCATATTAATACACCTCGCTTGCAGTATCAAAGAGCTAGACTGTAAATGTTGCCATGTTGTTTCTGATTGAGATTATTATAATCCTGAAGCAAATACTAGCTGGTTGCTTATCTGAATTAATATTATGAATAGGAAAGTCAATCCTTGTTGGACCTTCAAAATAAAAGCTGTTTCTGTCCTGTCTTGAAAATTTTGTTTTGGATTTTCATTAGCCATGCCAGAGTAAATATCTTAACTATTGTATTGATTGTGCACATTCATTCAACATTCATTCACACACGGCTGCAGCAACGCTTCATTAGAGAGCAGGGGTATCACCTTTTTTTTTTTTTTTTTTCTTTCCGTATGACGCAAACAGTAAGACGGTGTTAATAATCTGATGACAACAGGTTCAACGGCTAGATCTGTAAAATATGTCACATCTTTTCTAACTCAACACTTCCCGTAGCTGCATTTAAGTTATAAGTTAAAAGTGCAGCAGCAGAGATGCATGGACACTACAGGTGTGCAAGGCGCAGCAGTTCAGCGAGATAGCCGTTAAAACTGAACATTGCAATTTGGAACAATGGCATAGCTGTAGACAATATATTCTTGACTATTTTACATACTGTCCATCAAAGAATAATGAAGGAAGGAGATATAAAATGTACAAGATCTGACCAGCTTAATTTCCCACCACAATAGTGCTGATGAGAATAGTACAGTACTACATGAGGGAGATTATTAAAGAGGAGATTAACTAGATGAAAAATGAAAGAAATTCAAAATCTATAAAAAGGCGTAGGCACCATCTCGCCAGAGCAGCTGAAAGGACACTGTCTGGACAACTCAAGAAAACTGAAGAGATTTGAAAGTCAACCCCTGCACGCCTTAGGTACATCCCCTCCTCCTCCCTCTCTCTCTCTCTGTCTCTTTCTTCCTCTCCTCCCTTCGTCACTCCTCAAACAGAAAGCTTTCTTGACGGTTTTCCAAAGCTCTCAGGGGTCAGGAGAGAAGCACTGACTCAACACTGCCCACTCTGTATGCACGGCAGCTCACGGGTGCAGACGAGAAAAGGGCTTGTTTTGGGGGGAGGGAGGAGGGAGGGAAGTAAAGCCGCTGCCTTCAAGTCAAGGCTGAGGCAGGGTACAGGCTTTAGAGCAAGCACCGACCGAGGGTATCAAACAACTTTTGTTTGTTGGGTAGAGTGAGGTAGATGGAGGGAAGAGACAGTCATGGCAACACAAAGAGGGTCGTTGTTACACACTTCACACACAGAAGGCTGTTCTCAGCAGTCACCTCTTAATCACTGGGCTCACCACACATGAATTCCTCCTGGCTTTTTTTTGCCCTAATTTGGCTCTCTAAATGGATTTTGAGAAGCTAAAACCTTTACGTAACACCAAAGCCATAGACTGAAAACATGGACTTTGGTCAGACTAAATTGACAACTACTGTAGACTTGACAGCTCCCAGGTTTCACTCCCTACAGATTTCACTTAAAAACAGAAACATTCAAGTTTAAAATTTTGACCTTCAGGATCCAGAAGAAACGTAAAAAAAAAATAATTGCATAATTAGGGGACTCAAGTCATTATGTTTTTGCTATCTTAGAATGAGCCTTGACATCTACAGATCTTGTAGCTCCTCTTCCTTGGAGTCTGCCATGTACAGCAGCCTAGAACGGACAAACCGAATACTGGCTCTAAATAGGGCCTTTTGCGCATTTCACAGCCACTGTAGTTTTTCCTTCACGCTTGGAAAAGGAGGCATGTGGAGGGTTTTGCAGTCTGCAACTACACTGCAAAATGTCATTAAATCCTACACACTGGTCCTTATATTTTTCATTATCAGACCTATGCATTAAAAGGACTTTCCCTCAGCTATTAAAAAACTGTCTTGTTGGCACAGTTTTGAAAAGAAAACGTTTAAAACCTTAAATTCTATGGGTAGCATTCAGAGACATGAAACACTTGCAGTTAACTTGCAATTTGCTGAGGTTTTGACTTGACGTGGACTTGACACTTAACTTGAACCTATTACAACACTCACAGATTTTATTACAAAATTTACAATAAACATTTGATTTGACTTGGACTTGTAGGAAAAAGTTTAAGGTAAACTCTCACGTCATTTGAGACAAATCCAAAACAGCTATTTTGGTTTTGTAACACCAAGTCTCAAGCCACTTCTCAGGTCTTGTAATAACAAGTCTCAAGTCAACTCTCAAGTATCATGAGGCAACATATGTGACTTGACCCGAGACTTGCTACTACGGTAGTTGATATTTGACTCAGGCCTTGAGACGTCACTCGGGCTCATCCCAAAAGGCTCTATGTATCACTGGAGCTTCTAAGTGTGAAAGAATGAGATGTGTGAGTTGTAATTAATCTGTTCTTGGGTTTGTTACTTGTACAGTTTGTTACTTATACACCACATTCAAGCAGACAAGACATGAACGTGGTATGAATGAAACAAGTACAAGTACAAGTAACCATTGTAACCAGAAAGTTTCTTGTTTTCTGTCCTTCACCAACTGGAGGACCAACTGGGGTGTGTGTTATTCAGATCCACAGACATTTTTGACCTGCCCAACATAATGTGCTTCAAGGCAAAAGAGACCAGCCAAACAGACTAGCTATGAGCTAGCTATAAGTATGTACTGTATATCTATCATAAAGAGGAAATGGTGGGGAAAAAGTCAACCCAAATTACAAATTAATATTCTACTTCTGAGATCCAAGTTCATGAAAGAATATCACCTCTTTCATCATGTTGGGGCCCTAAAGAAACAGACCCACATTCCATCTTGGCTTTTGACTCGTAGTTTAACAACCCCACCTTTAGATAATTCTTCAAGAGCGTATCAGCTCTTTTTCAAAGTCTGACCTGCTGACACTGCCTTGAGGAGCAACACAGAGCTCTAGAGCTAAGAGATCGAATTCATCACTTTTATCTAAATGTCATGCATGAGCCTAGGAATTTAGCATCGTGAGAGGTATTCAGACGATAGATGGCATACGAATACTCTGTTCATATTGTACCATAGAATTTTGAGATAACATAAAAGTCAACCACTTGTGTGGAAATGATGATAATCAAGGGTTGGGTTTAAATGGTGCAAGTTTGGGATTTTATGGAAATTAAAGAACACATTCAAAATTCAGAAGTCAAGTTTTTGGTGTGTAGCAAGAAGCAGCAGAAATTCTGCACTATGAAAACATGCAGACAAGCCACTTTGCTGATGTGGAGATACCAAATAAGTAAAAACAGCTTGAGGCCTTGAATAACCCAACTGTGAAGGGCAAACCACTTCCGTGTCTTGTTATGTTGGACTCAGCCTCCAGTCCAGACTGAAGTTTTTTTCTTGGCTTTCAGGAAAATTCAAATCTGGCAAATGTTAGAATCCTTCTCAGAGAGGAGTATGACCTGACTGGGGAACCAGGGATCTAAGACAAGTAACGGTCACTCTCTTCAACCTCAATTTATTCAGTCTCTGAGCATAAACAATGTTTGTCAGCAACATTGTGCCACAAAAGCAAATAGTCCCACAGAAGCTGTTTGGGATTTAGTGACTTCCTTTGGTTCATTTAAATGGTCACTTTCTTCCACACAGAAACCAAAAGGAGTGAAAGCCTCTACCAACAATGAGATCTTCAGTTGAAGACAGGAAGAGAAAGCGAAGACCCTTCATGGGAAGTAGGGAGACATTTTTGAAGAGAAAATATAGAATTCCAGACTAAAACAGTAAAAACAGGAAGGAAGTAGGCAGAGTTTAATATAGATGTGAATTTGTAATAGTATCCGTGGTCATAGAATGAAAAGCAGTGTTTTTCTATGTCTCTTCCCCCTTCCCCTCCTCCTACTCAAGAGTTCATCAAACAGCTCAAGTATGTGTGTGTGTGTGTGTGTGTGTGTATTCTCTCAATGAGTTCCAGACCTGCAAGGCCACGAAAAAAAAAAATCCTATCCCCCATTCGTCCCAAGCCTGGTAGGGGAGATGGGTGGGTGGGGTCTTTGGGTGAGGCTTTCTTCCAAACTCTCATAAAGGATTACTTTCAGTAGGGATCTAAATCTCAAACTATTTCAAAAGTTAGTCGAGCACACCCAAAGCCCTTATTCCAAACAAACTTCACTGCCACTTGTTAGGAAAGTAATGGAAACAAAAAAAGAAGAAAGCATCATTTTGGTCAGTTCGTTTTTACACAAGATGATGATTCAGCCAGGACAACGGTACAGCTAAGCCAAGAAAACAGCTCATAATGAGTGTTATGCTCTGTAACCATTGAATTTTATGATCACACGTAGATTATTCTCATGTCAAAATGGCAAATATTTCATGTTTCACCTCAAGGCTCAAACGCTAATCTATATAATTGTTTAATATGTCTATGGACTATGTGCTTAGAGATCAGCTGAGTCAGCAGATGTTTAGAAAGCAGATGGAAAAACCTATCCCTTCTCAGAAACGGTGCGGTTATGGCCAATTATGGTTGCAGCAGATTGTTCTGGTTGGTTCTTTTGTGTGCAAAATATTATGCCTTCAGCCGGTTCATTCACGGCCCATCGCTGAGTCATTGTTGTCCACATTTTAACCCAATGCGTGCAAATGTTTCTAATGGAGAAGTCAAAGGGAACAGTAATGAGACGAAGACACGACAATAGAGCGAGGGGGAAACGCAGTGATTAAAATGATAACCAGTGAGTTCACTGTTCATTGTGCTTTGTTATGTTTTGGCAGCATCTTATCATAAATAGGGCTGCCACTAACAATTATTTTCATTCGCATTTTTTAGATTAGTTGATTTCCCTTTTAGGCTATAAATTTCAGAAAATAATGAAAAACACTCATCACAATTTTATCTCCAAAGATGACCTCTTCGGTTCGCTTCTCAGAAGCTGGAAACAGCTAATGTTTGGCATTTTTCTTGGCATTACTCTACTGAATATCACAATAGTTCTTCCTATATTAATTCCAAATAAACCACAGTGTGAGTGTATGTGTGTGAAAGCACCTTGGGGATACTGTGGGCTTAACTCTTACCTGGTAGGAATGGAATGATCCTGCGCTTAGGGTCTTTCTGGCCTCCTTCCACTGGGAATTTATCCAGCAATTCCATCTGGAAAACCACAATCAATTAAAACGTATTAGCACACAAAGCATTTACAGTCTCCCGTACACAAACACATAAACATACACTTCAAATTACACACAACAGGATAGCTGAGGCTGGAGAGGAAGGGTTCACATTTTTACAAATCAGCAGTTCCTACAAGGAATTCGGCCAATAAAGTAAGGCCTGCCAATGATTAGGAATGTCCTGAGCAGATGGTATGGTTTTTCCTCTCTCCCTCTACTTCATATGCTGCTGCTGTTAGCAGCAAGGCACCGATGACATAGTGGAACATTTGTGTTTCCATAATTTTTAATGGCCAGAGAGAGGTTGTACCCTATATCTGGTATATCGTTTCGTTTCCCTTAGCTCAAACTGATTTAGTCTTTAGGTTATACTTCAACACGTTTTGCCTTTCTCAATATGTCACAATGAACTATATCATCATCATCATCATCATCTGTGTTTCCACGTGTATGGTGATTCGGTATATTCTGTATATATAAACACATATTTGTGCATGTGTGTCTCAATAAAATGACACCTGGCCATATTTACCAGTGAACTCTGAGTGCAGCCTCTCTTTTTTTCTTATACACTTTTCTGACAGTGGATCTGCACATTGCACTTCACTTATGGATTCTTGTATGGTGCTTGAAGTAAAACCCCATAAAATCTTTAACCAAAAGACTTGTGGTTGGGAATAAAAATGCTCAATTAAAAGTTTGAGAGGAGTGTTTGGAAGTTTTTTGATACTAAACACAAATTACTGAAGCCAATGCTTCAAAAAAAATAAGAGAAGACCTTTACATTCCAAAGACGTGGAGAAGTAAATGCTTCTTGGCTCTGCAGAACCAGCCAACATTTGGCTGAATGGTATAAAGGAATACACCGTTTCTTGAAGTAATAGCCAATCACTGTTTTCAGTTTACATGGTCAAACTATGAGTCAGAAGAAAGGCTCTGAAAGACACCACCGGGGGGGGGTTCACTGTTGAGTTTCTCCTAACTCAGCTGAATGAAATCAGAACATCAGGACATTCTGTTACTGATACTTTAATCCATTGTCAGAACTGCCAGACATAGCATTGTCCACATTTAAAAAAAAAAAAAAAAAAATACTGACTATCCAGCAATAGAGGAGCAATGAGTTCTCATTCTCGCATGTTTGAGATATTTTTTTCTGATCTGAAACATCAACACAGAGAACTGGGTTAGATTACCTATTGTTGACACACAATGCTGTTATTATTATAGCAGATGAGTGACATATGGCAAAGTGTCCAAACTGTAGACTTTAACATTTAAAGGTGCTTTAGAGTTAGTTAAGCATTAACCGAAATCAGGGACAGGGCTATCACATAATACGATTAATAATATTATTCTGACCGTGTTCTGTCCACTGTCAACCTGATAAAGTGATACATCTATCAAGGCTGGGCTCCATAGAGGCATTTGAAGGTCAAAACGAACTGGCTTGCCAAATATCTAAACAGGGATGTTTTTCATTCCTCTCACCGTTAAGTAGCTCCGTACCGTCACTGCCATGAGAGACTCATTTCTAGAATATGCAACACTGGCAAAGAGGAATGTCTGGGTACGTCTACCCTCAGTGGATACATTTCAGATGTTTCTACAGTATGCACATGTAATTTGTCTTTTCTCGGCTTTAGATCATCCAACAAAAATAGACTTATGATCTGTTCTGTAAAGCAAATTTTGTGTTTAGTGTGGTGATACAACTCATCACATATTTGACATTGAAAAGCATCCAGCTTGCTGTCAAGACAAAACATAGCTGACACTAAATATTCACAGTTTATTACAAAATATACTTTGAACATAAACTGTTCTATCTGCCTCCTCAGAGGCAACTCCCTAATTTTCCATGTGTGGGTCATGAAGCATGAAGCAAGTACGTCACTGGGTGGAGGATGTGTGTGCCGAAGAGATTTCTGTGAAGCAATATTGCCCTGATACTGCTGCTAAATATTATTTTGCTGTGTTCGATAGATGCGGTGTAATCGTGTAGTTTTCAAAATGTTTGCTTTCTAACAACATAAATTCAGTTAAGTAAAGTAAGTAAAGTTGTTATGTGGTAAATTTGAAAGAAATAATAACTTGGATTGAGCCAAAACTAGCAGAGACAGACAGGGGGAGGTGTAATATGAGGTCAGGTGATGGAGAGGTTATGGGAAAAGCAGAGACGTGTGCCAAATAGTATTTTCTATTACTTTCTATGGACTGCCTCAGTCAGGTGCCAAAGAGGTGTTGTTGCCATAAAACAGTGAGTGGCATAACGCTTTAAATCACTTAAGCAGATAGCTTGATACTTTTCTATTTTGAGGCAAACACAGACGAAATAACCTTTCCACACTTTGTCCTCTTGCCACAGCGATCCAAAACCAAGACAGCCACAATAATAGACAGACTCGTTAAGGCTAAAATGCAAAACTACATTATATGTCACCCATGTATAAAACACCCACAATAAAAATAGGCATTTTAGTGAAAAAAAAAAGCTTCTGAGTTAAATATAACTGTAGTGTGAAATCGAAACAGCGCCACCAGAGCCAGAAGTCTGACAGCTCCTGGATTGCTGCAGGCATCTGGATGGAAAAGCACCAGTAAGGAAAAAAAAAAGGAAGAAACATAATATACAGTATGTTCAAACATAAGCCTATGTTTTACAGGTGAATGAGTGGCTACATATTTTCAGCTGTACAGACAGACCTTCGTTTTGTCTGCTTCACTTTCTCTTGCTCACATCCTGTGCTTTTAAATGTACATTTGTTTCAGTTTGACTACTTGGCACAAAAGCCTTATTTCAAATACAAGGAAGTTCTATCATGTCATTTTAAGCTAATCTTTAGACCCTCTAAGGACCTCCGCAAGCCTCAAATCTTCAAGTGTGCCAAGAAAAAAGAGACACTTTGGAATCTTAACACAAATTATTTATTGATGTATATATGATTGTGTGTATCTTATGTTTTATAATGTATCATATATGAGGACAAAGATCAGGCTTTATGCTTAAATATGAAGCCATATATGGACGTTAAAACTTTGCAAATCTAAAACCAGAATATACCCTGTCAAAACAAACAAAAAAAAAGATGTTTGGCTACAAAAAAAAAAAAAAAAAAATCAAGAAATGGAAAGAGGTGGTCAGTGCACTGTAGTCTTGCATACAGGGGAAAGCACAGAAGGAATTCAGAAAATGACAAAACAAAGTACTGAACTTGCAAAGCAACAATCTGCTTTGCTTCAGAGTCATATGCTTCACCGATGACACAGTACCACCTTAAGAGAGACAGTATTTCAAAGAGACAGGCAGACTGAGAGAGAGACAAACACAGAAGAGCCGATGCCCCACACACTGTAATTGTTCCCATGTGTCTGACTGTGAGCGCAGACACACCCAGTCTCTGTGTCTACTCCAAACCTTGTATCTACTCTGTAATCAGAGCCACTCAAACAAGAAAAGGCATCTGGAGAGAGTAAAGATGTCTCTTCAGAATACCAGTTACATCATGCACATACCATCAAATATTCATGCTCTACAGGCAGAAGGATGACGGGCCAAGGAGGCCGCCCGTCAAGCTCCATATGACTTTCCGAGGCTATTCTGACGTATGTTTTAAATCATATCCACATACATGCCACATTAGTACTATATAGATTGTATAATGACAGCCATCATGAGTAATACAATAGTTTCATAAAAATGATCATTGCATTTTTATTTTATTGCAACTTATTTACTTGAAATTACCACTCATGGACTTATTCACCAAAAGCTAATGAAGAGATATTCCTAACAATGTTTGGAAGATATCTAGACTTCCTGCAATAAAAAGGCAAAATTCAGTAAAGCTTTAATGTACCAGGGAAATTGAATAATGGCCTGAGTGAATACACTAAACCACTAATAAATGAACAACAACAACAAAAAACAAACAAACTGTTGAGTCAGTGATTGTTTCATGTAGACCAACAATCAGTGCAGGGATTTAAGGAAGAACAAACCTTTCCACTGTCACATTCTTCTCTGTTCATAGGCCCGGTAGTGCCATAAACTTTTAAACACTGTTAGTTCATTTACCAAATTTTTGGTGATTCAAATACGTAATGTTCAAAGGGGCTATAATTTGTCTAGTCTATATCCGCTTTAATCACACCATCAGCCTTCAAATAAAGGCCTAATAAAGAAGCACTGATGAAACAAACCTCTCTTCAATGGGAGTATAAAATGAGACTGTGGAACAATGGCTGCTCTCTTTAGAACATGTCTATTACAGTAGACCTCTGATTCTTTCACTAGGTCCACTACAGTACATTCATGCCCGAGGTCATTTTGAAGCCTTTTGCAGAGAACAATACTGATACCGAAACTCCCCACATTTTTTGAAAGGCTGAGCTCTTAGTCCACTTATGAAGCAGTGACAACAAAGAAATCATCCTGCACTCCACTTAATCAACTGTGGTAGCTTTGGAAATAACTGGCAGGTTAACTTGATTGAACGGCTATATTCTGAGCATCGCTCTTTATTGAATTTCAAAAAGAATTATACAAAATATGATACATAAATAACGTTCTTTGATTTGTACGACTTTCCCTGTTTTCCTACCCCTCACAACCCAGCAGAGGGTAAGCAGATACAGATAACGGATGGATGGATTTATTTACTTTAATATGTGCTCCTGTTTTAACAGGTTCTCTTACTTTTATTAATACCCATTGCCTAGTTAGCATACTATATACTACAGAAAACACCAAGAGGACTCAGAGATGATACTGGAACTTAGAGTGTTCAATCTTTATGGTAGATATATAGGTCATTTTACTTTTAGTTATTCCCTTTAGGACCATTCTCTTTTCATATATCAGCCTCCAGAGAGGTCAAAGCAGAAGGTTAGTTTAACAACAGCACTCAAGGGTCTGGTTATGGCTGAAGTACACTTAAATAAATAAAAAAGATACTTCACCCTGGATCCTTTATTTGACGATGTCCTCCCTGATCACTTGATAGGGGTGGGCAATGTCTATAAAATCTTCTAGCCTGATAAATGTAATTGATGTACTGATGTAAAGTATATTGTTGTGTACTGAGATAAATCTGTTGATGGGATACGGATACACTAAACTGAACATCTGAATCGCAGACCAACTCAGAAAATCTATCACCACACTACATATTACCTAACCCTACCCTGATGATAGAAACTGGTGAAAAGTATATTTTAATTTATTGTTTGGTTGAAGTGTTGAGTTGTTGTTACAGCAACGTTGGCTCCCATGTAACTTGGGCTTCTTAAATGCCATCTGCTCTAACCCCCTGTTACAGGAGTTAGTCTTTATGCTCAAAAGTCGAAGTTTAATCACACATTTTGGACTCCTTGTCTCTCTGGAGTCATATGCTGCCTCCGTACCTCCCCACCTTTTACCTCTTTGTTGCTATGGCACAATTTCCATTCATGCATTGATTTTCTATACCTACTTATTCTATTCTTGGTCACCGGATCTGTAGCCTATCCCAGCATGCATTTGACAAGCAGCAGGGTACACCTCAGACAGGTCCCCAGTCAATCACAAGATGTGAAACACAACTTTCCAATCTCTACTTACAGTATTGTATAGCTGTAGCAGATGGAGGCTCATTTAGTTTCTGTCTGGTTTCTTGCCACTTAAAGTGGAAACATGCTTGTGATGAGAATAGCAAGTGGGTTTATTTGTGCCTGTCGTCTCTCAAATGGTCAGCAACAATGAGCCATTTTCCTAAAATATAACTACTTCCAATAAAGGCTAGGATAGGATCAAAGGATATGTATGTCATTTGACATATATATGCAAATCATGCTGACCAATAATCAGAATAATTAAGGAGCCAGACAGTGAAAAATCAAGACACAGCTCCTGTTCCTGTTTCGTACTTGGCTTTCTGTGAGCCTGCTACATAGAAACCTACCATCCCCCCAGCAGTCATAAAAAAAATGCCTATGACTAAGGACATTTGATGATGATAGTTTGAGAAGTTTGGTTTTTCTATCAATTGCATTGACTCATGAGGATCTCTGTTCATTTTCAACTATCAAAGACAATTTCAATTAAATACTTACACAGACAATGTTAACAGAACTTCACTGTACCCATTTTTCAGAACTCCCTAAACAAAAACACATGTCTTGGGTTATTGTTCCAGGAACAAACGACGCTGCTTAAGGATAGATACAGTGCATTTTATTGTAAAAATGCCCAAAGTTACTGTGCACAAGAAGGAAATGAGCACAGTGTTGTAGGCAGCTCTCTGTAAAATAAACTGCCCCCCTTTAAAAAGTTTTGATACTTGATTACTGCAGATGGAAAATATGACAGCTGTGCAACTCTGAATAAGCAAGCAGCGATGAGTTGGGATTTTTTTTCCGACAGCTTTAAAGTAAAAGCGTATCCTGTATCCGAAGCTACTGGGAATGCTGGAAGACTAAGCTTGTGAGGTCGGGTGGACACGTGTGCAGCATGGAAACAGTTCTTAGTGACATGGAAATAAAGTTGCAAAGCAACTAGGATGACCCCATGACTAAAAATCTCAGCACTTTCCATCTGTCTGAGGCAACAGATCAGTCTATTTTTTGTTGAGCATGCTGAAACAGAGAGGGGAAACCCCACAGGTTTGACGTTAAAATGCAAACTGCTCAGTTCATTCCATCAGTATTCAACAGCTCTCAAGACGAAACAAACACTTTACATCACATGCATTTATGCATAAGTGCAGGCAATAATTCTGTCTCACCATGGAGACCTTCACCAGTATGCAGATATTAATACTTAACTCCCTGATGTTATTTAGAGGTAACAGCTACATACTGTAGAGGCTCTGGTTGAAGGTGCTGCAGGAAAAAGGTAAGTGAGAAGTAGCAGAAATAGAGTGAGAAAAACGTCTGGCTCTTGGTCAAGTACTCTCAGGAAGTGAATGCTGCCAGACATGCAAGACATTGATAATTAGGGAGATGTTTCAGCCATGATACCAACTGTGTTGTAAAGCAGACTGTGCATTTGATGTGGTGGAGCTAATTCTATACTATACTTGTTTATCACCTTCATTAACAGGTATACTATCTGGCAGGAGAATCATAACTGGGCGAGTTGGTACTCTAAAACGATGAAGGAATGCAAATTAGTATTAAGACTATAATTATCTAGCTAATGATACCCTGTGTTTGTTTTTCTGCTTGTCATCAAGATTAGTGTCTGCTCAACACAACATGGTCTGGATTATATCTGTTATATAAAAACGTGTGGTTGATAATGTGTCATCCAAATGTAAAATAAGTACATATGGATTTAAATAAAGTATGTCTGGCAGAAGACAAATTTGCTTCATAAATGTAGAAATGATACTGAAGTCAGACTGAGTGAGTAAACACAGTCTGTGGTCAGTGATTACACAAAAAAGCACATGCTGCCCTGGTTGAGCTAAGACATCCGCAGCTTTGGCCAGCTGTTTTAACGGGATGTGGTGAATAACACTTCCTGTCTGGCTCTGAGGCTTTAGAATGGCCAGGGACACTTCATGTGTGATGTTCTTTTTACTGCATCATCTTTCTTATTCACATAAGCGCCTCTTAAATCAAACAACAAGACAACGAATCAAGCCAAAGAAATGAGATGACCAAGGCGGACGGGAAAAGGGCAGGATAAGATGAAAGGGGGTGAAGGAATGGCAAAGAGGAGAGCTGAATGACTCAATGACCGGGCACCTGGGATGACACCCAGTGATGTCAAACCACTGACTTATTCCTCATCATAGTCCACAGGTTAAAATAATAAAATAACCTCTTAAAGATATTACAAAAAAACAATTCAAATAAATTCTACAAACTGCTGCCACAGAAAACTCGTATAATTCCTTTATCACAGTAGGGCTGATGAGATTTTCAGCATTCAGACTTGACACTTTTCTGTGAGAAATACCACAGCCTCAAGGTGGCTTATAATGCATCAATGCCAGACCTAACACCAGATAAGAGATTGGCTTGTAATCTCTCCAGCTGAGTTTATCTACAACTCCCTCACCAGTGAGGGCCCACCCACAGGCTGTCAACACAGCATGAAGCAGCTGAATGGCAAGGCAGGGGTAAACACCAGCCAGGAATGCCCCTGCTGAAAATATCTCATACGTGCTCACATGAGCCAGTGCCATTGATCCGATACTGTAGGTCAGTGATGTAACCAGTAATTTGCTTGGAATATGCTAAGGTATGCAAGAAACAAGCACGGAATCATATTGTTAAAACTGGTGACAGTTGAGTGTCTGGATGTTTTAAAAGAGTAATAGAAGAGATGTTGTGCTTCCAAGCACACAGATGACAATATCTACAGTCATTAATTAATGTGCTGCTAAGATGTCTGGCTTTCAAGTCTCACTTTCCATCATTTATAGAAAAGAAAGCTCCTCTCTCGTTGATATTTGAAGGTCTCCCATTCTCCTCCTCTCATTTAGGCTAAAGCCCTAATCTTGAGCCAAAAACATCAAAAGCAAAGAAGTGCCACAACTGAGTGATAAAACCAAATCTACTGGAGCACAAACTTTTGGAATTGCTCACCAACCATAATTTAGTTCGTTTCAGTTTTCAAAACATAAATGAGTAGTCTGAATTGGGTATATGTAATACGATAAGAATAGCTACAGAAGCCAATGACAAATGATAAAGCAACCATTCAGCCTAAATTGTAGTCTAAAAGTCCAGAAGCTTAAATCAATTTTAAATCCTGAATCCAGACAGACAGACACAAACAAACAAGAAACAAGAGAAATGTTTTTGATTTTAGACTATCTTAGACGGGCCTAAGTAGCAATGTTGGCTCATTTTTTAACACTGATAAAAGGCACAAATTCAGTACACCTTCAGATTACCTTATATCTTTAATGAAAACTTTATACTTTCTATCAATATACCACATGGTAACTAATGAGAAGGAGGGATAGAGCCTGGAGATTCAAGTCGTTCAACTGTTGCTACTGTTCTTTTGGACTGACAATAGTTCAGGAACAGTGAGCACAGATGGTTTACTACCTCTTTAAATATTATCAGTAAAGAGCAGACACCAGTTCTTACTCTATGTTTTAAGCCAATCTTTGCTCATTATACTACAAACATTACTATTTATAGCTGTACGTGCAATTTTCCTGCGGCATGGCCGTTACCACAGAAAGGTGCTACAATTAGAAAACAATTATGAGTGTGATATGAAGTCAATCTAATGACATTAGTACTGAAAGAGTTGCATTCTTCCGGTTAACATTACATTTGCAGGCTCAGAAAAACCTCTGTGGAGCATTATAATTCTTTATTTCATTGCTCATGCTTTGACCATCCTAATCAATTAAAAGGAATTTAATCCAATTAGGGCTGACAGTATACTTCGCCTAAATCGACTATGTGCTCATTAAAAGCGGTTGCCATTCTGGGTTTCCTGGAGTCCATGCTCTCTAAGCTCAGATGTGGCCAGGGCCCTAGATCCATTACTAGGATACTAACGAGATTCCCTCCTTGTGGAACACACACTGCCAGCATGACGTTCCAGAATGATTCAGACATTTCTGTGGTCATCAGTGCGGTCATCGCATTCATCATTGTCCTCTATTAACCTCATTGGGACATTTTCCGACTTCTCCCGCACAATATAATTACCAGTGTCATATGGGTGGAGCAGGGAGAGACTGGCTACAAGCACTAGGTCTACAGGAGCGCAGTGCTGTATGGAGAGAGTACTTCCATTCACTTCCTGACCCATGCTACTCCTCACTGGCAGAAAGGTTAAAACCTAAACAACTGCACATGTGAATACAGTATAATGAGACAATCACATACCAAGACACACAAACATACAATTACACATGCACACACTTGCTCACCTGCAGGTCGAAGAACTTGCTGTAGCGTCTGTAAATGATTTCCGTGCTGCCATCGCTCCAGGACACTTTGATGATGTAAACCTGGAAAAGCAAGAGACAAAAATAACTGGAACGTGCAAACACACAAAACAGCCATTATTGTCAACCACCTGATCTTCCAAACCCCCCCCCCGGGGCATCACTCCTGACTCACAGTGCCAGGCAACAGTCAATGTAATCATCCGTTCACATGGACGCAAGAGGGATATCCGATTATTTCATTTCCTAGTCCAATGGCATCAATTCCTGAACTTCCTAGTCCAATGGCATCACTTCCTACTTCACTTCCCAGTCCAATGGCATCACTTCCTGCGAAAGAGGAAGTCGTTTTCCTGCCTAAATGCACCAGATTTGACTTTGCTTTTAAAATTTGCAGCTCTTTAAGAAAGATTGTGGAAACATCAGTTCATGAGTTTGATGTGACGCCTTTAACACAATTTAATGTCACATTGTAAATTCACACAGAGTACCACAGACACTGTTAGAATACATCAATAAACCATTGTTCCCTTTGTATCATTTGTGGCACTAAAGTTAAAATGTTATTTCTTTCTATGATTATCATTACAGCATCTAGCCTAATTCTTTCAATCTAGAGGCAATACAAACAATTCTTAATGTTGTTCACTAAAAGTGAAGAGGGGAAAGGCAGGGAGGTGATTTGGAAACTCCCTGGTGGCTTGCTGTGTCTGGGTGACTGCTGCTGGCCCCAGTCCCAGACCTTCGCTGGCCTTGTTGTCTGTTTCAGAGCACTTGAGTCAGATACAGTATGACCATGGACCATGGACGGACCAACTACAGGATGTATTATTGGCCAGCAGGGAGGATGCCTTCATTCATACAGGATATTTATTCAGCGTGTGTGAGTGTACTAAACTCTCAACGACAGAGAGGGAGAAACCTTATAGGGAAAAAAAAGTGTATGATGAGCTTTTTTCCTTGCAGTGGTCAATAAAAAACAATTAAGACAAATAGGCTCTCTAGACTACAAATCCAACATCAACAGTGGTAAATAAGGCCGAAGAAGCAATAGCTCTGAGGAAGAAAGGAAAAGCTATAAAAGCTAATAAAATATAGGCTATGCAAGGCTCATGGAAAGTCTTTTCTTTTCCTATTTATATGATAGGTTCAACTCTGATGAGCAGAGGAGGTTTAAGCTGATTTTATACTCTTAACCACACCTCAGTGGCTGGGGAAGATTTTCTGCATACAGAGGGAAAGAGAGTACCAGAGGCACAAAACAACATGGGCTGCACTAGAGAGCAAACAGACAGATGGAGAAGACACAGGACCTCGAGAACTCTGCGTCCTTGACCACTAACACTCGCAGCGGTATAAGGTCCGTTGGTCCCTCAACCCCAGGCGCTGTTTTCACACAAACACGGATGCAAACCAACATATGCATACGAGCGCACACACTGGCACGCGCCATGTACACTGAACTAACACGAACACCTGCTAAGGCCTTGGCTCTGACTGTTGGCCCTCTATATCCTATGATGTCATACGTGTTAAAACCGACTGTGTGCACTTTTTGCGGACAAATTCACCCACACGCATCCCCCGCCACTCACTTACAGACAAGAACGATGAAAGCTCCATTGTTTAGAAATTGCAGAAAAAAATATTGAGCAATGGCTCTTTGTCTTTCTGACATTCTTGTCTCCCACACAAGCTTTCCAGTAGCAGTGGGAAATGAAAGTCGAAGCAAGAAAAATATCCGCACATTGAACCCTCGCCTGTCCCTTTTCTCCTGCGCCACACACAGCGATGAGACCTAATGAGATCATGACAGCATTTTCACCTGGTATCTCCTCGAGGATATCATCCCTTTCAATACTTCAACCATCAACTAAACACCTGAGCTGCTGAACTGTCACTAAATCAAAACTAAAAGTACGCACGTTTCATTAAAAACACAGCCATAAACTGGCATAAATGAAAACTACAAATGCCGCGTCATTTGGTACATAATGTTTATAGCCTCCCCTTTGTTCAAACATTGCCTTGTGTTCACAGTGATGACCTTAGAAACTCTGTTAGTTATACTTCCTGCTTGCCGGCGCCTATCAGTATGTTTTCCTGAGTAAATTGGAGAACCTGAGGCGTGACAAAGCTGCCATGCTCCATTTGAACTCTTATCCTCATTGGGATTACTGTGGATGGTTTGTGGACTGGATTGATTTGCCTATTAAGTTGTTTTCCAGGGACCTTTCCTCTATGATTGCCCACACGTGGCAGCAAGACATATGAGATAATACAATATCTATATTCACATATATACATGTGATAGCGAATAGATGATAGTCACTTGAAGGTATGCAGAGTCAGGGAGAGTCACAAGTCACATGAGCTAAATCCATTTGGAAGCTATTTAGTGCCAAAACAACAATATTAACTGCAAGGAGAGGGGAAAAAAGTGAAGTTAAATCTCAGATTCAAACAAAACTGATGAATCCAACATGAATTTCTTCAGTCTGCTCCATCAGATCAACCTGAAAACAAGACGAGAGAACTCTTCAGGAGTATCAAAGTTAGTGTCTTCTCTTTAAACGATGTGTATGGGTTGTTGGGGGGGTCTAATAAAACTGTTTCTCTATTCGCTGTGGTGCTAACGGTCTTCATAATAAAATCAGGATTGGTCTAAAGAGTCTGAGCAAGCATTTCCACTGGCTTGCCAAACTGTAATTTGACACTCTCTTTGTTTTTACTTTACCCGACAGGAAAGGCAGCAGGACTGCAACATAACCTCGATCTGGTGCTCACTTCTGAGCAACAAAAGCGTCGCTGTTATGAAAATAAAGTGGGTCTTACGTAGTGTTTGTTCGGATTTCTCCGCTTCTGGACATCTTGCACTGTTACTTCGTGCACGGTGCGCCGTGGCATGATGTCCTCTTCTTTACGCCTGCGTTAGAAAGAAAAACAGAATCCCCCTTTTGGGTTTTTTTTTTTTTTTTTTTTTTTTTTTTTTGGCGAGCGATTAAACCCGATTGAGAAAGTTTGCACGGCGACGCTTCTTTGTCATCCGCGCCGTTCAGATCCGCGAACCTGTGAATGCAACAAATGTTGTTTCCCGTAAAGGCTGTCTACGCCAAATTTCCTGTCCAACATTCATCCGCAAAGAAACCAGAAGTTAATGATCAGTCGGTTCTTCGTTTTCTTGTGCCTAGTCCCGTCCCGCTGACTGCTCCAACCAAACTCCCAGCCTATCCCAGCTCGCCCACTCCCATTTCAGCAACTGGGACGCTTCATTATGCTCCATGGACCAACCCTCCAGCGTCACAGCAAACCACAGGCTGAGAGATCACTTAGCCAGGTTCCAATCCATTCACTTAAAGCTGTATCAACCTTACTGGCTGTGAATGTTTTGATCCATGTCAATAACACTCATTAAAAGTTCATCTCAAGCACCCAGGGGGAGAATACTGTTAAACTATAGAGCATATATAAAGCTATATATATATACCTTAGGCTACACTGACACTTGGGTGCCCTCTCAGATGAACTTCAATGACACCATCCTTTATGTTCAAAATGTGTTCATTTATATATAGTCAACAGCATATAAACTAATCAACTACCTGACATGTAAAAGTGGATCATGTTAAACCGTTTTTCATACAATTGAACTGTCATGTTCAGTTGTTGAACTGTCAGGTCACTTTTGACCAAATGTTAACATCTGGAGTAGAAGAAGTAGAAGAAGCTGGGCATGTTTCATTTTATCACTTTCAGCTCATTTAAGAAAGTTTAGAGTATTTTTAATCTTCCACAGCCACTGTATTTTTAAGCTAACTAAGCTATTACGGCCCCTTTTAGCCATCTGGCTAATGTCAACTATTCAGCCAATACTTTAATCAACAGAGTAACTAAATTATAGTTAATTTTTTCAACCATTCATCCATCCATCCATATTTATATACAGCTTTTAGGTAGTTTAACCTATGCAGCTAGCTATTTCAGTCTACGTTTAGTTAGCTAATGTATCTGTTTGAGTAACAGACACTCGGATGCTAATAGCTATGCTAATCATTCTATTAATTAGTCACTCTGCCGTTTAAGGCATATTTGTGGTTTGGGGCCATATAATTAAAACCAACTTAATAACCTAACCCAGCTCCAAGTGGCCTGATCTATTTTGGTTTTGTTATTTTTTGTTTGTTGCACCCACTACAGGTCAACTTTAAAATGTCTAAAAAGAAGTCAACTTTCACAATAATTGGATAAAATACATTATTGCTTATAAGGGAACATATATATATAATATATAAGCATTATGGATCATTTCCTCACAGCACTGATACTTGCTGAGGTTGACTCACAAAGACTGGTATCATCACATGATACCCTCCTGTCATTGTGTGTTTAATGTCTCTGATTGTGAAAGATGTGGTGAGTTAAACTGTGCTGCTATGTGCTAATTTTGGAAAAGTGCTCCCTAAGTATAAAGATACTTGTAACTTGTCTTACTTGAAGATTTTTTGAAAAGACTAATTGGCAATATTCAGGTTTGACTGACAATTTTGTTGCAAGACAGCTCCATCTGTTGGTGTCTTATAATCATTACATGAACACTGTATATGTGGCAGTTTTCCTCTGTCTGAGAAGGTACATCTCATGCAGAAAGGCAGCTGAATATGAAATGAATACTGCATTAAGGAGATAATGTCTGTGATCAGATTGGTTTTTGTTTTTTGTTTTTTTTCATCACAAGTAATGGAAATATGTGTCTCCCCAATTCATATTTGTCACAATATACATTTTATTCTCATGGGAAATAAAAAAAACACTTAAAAGCAGAAATGAAAGTCAGAATTTATTGCATCATTTGAATATAAGGAGATTACATAAAAAGGGTCATATGAGCCTGTGCCTCGGATGGAACATTTTTCATAGAAAAGGAGAAGGAGAAATGTATGAAGAGTCATAATCATTGGACGTATTTAGCTTTTCCAGCAAACTTTATGATGGATAAAATGTACAAAAGGCTAAAAAAAATGGAGAAATGGGCATAAAGGATCATAAGCAGTATAAATAGATCATCAGTCACATCATGAGCAAGAATAGTGTACTTAAATTGCTGTCATTAGGGGAAAAAAACAATGTAGTTTCCATAATATGAGACATTGGCTTTTGAAATGCTGTCATTAGAGAGACCAAAATCTTGTAAGGCTATATTCCCTAGAGGATAACAAATTGGCTAGATTTTAATATGATATGAAAACAAAAATATCAGCTGTCAAATAAAGAATAAGACAAATCTATTTCAGGGTGCATAAAAGCCAAAAAGCTGGAGTATATCAGCGGGCTAGTGGGTCAAAAGGTGAGAGGTTACAGACTGCATAAAAGATGAAAGTCATGTTGTATTAAAGGTGATGACTTAAAGGTAATTTCAATGATGAGAGGTCATATTAAATGTAACAATGGTATAAAAAATAAAAGCTGAAAAGTTATATGAAAGGTGAAGGGTCAGTGCCGTCACACATTTGCAGCTCCAGGTGTGATGTGATGCCAGAGAAGCGGTCCTGCAGTGGCAACAGATAACCCAAGGCTTCTCCCTGAGACACCGGGCCGATGTAACGATAAGGACGGATGTTGAAGATCTTAACACAGTGCACTGGGTGACACAGAAAGAAAAAATATAGTTTGGGGCATATAAATCCCCTTTTATTTCCTGCGTGGACTTGTTGAAGGGTTTTTATGTGCACACCCTTTTTCTTCAATAATTCAGGGGTATTCATAACATTTTGGGGAATAGAAAGCGGTTGTGCTAATGCCAAGAGTGACTCCATTCTGCTCACTGACACCACTAAGAATATTTTTGGGAGTTTAGGCTAATTTATACCTGTGAAGTCAGGTTGGTGTCATCACTTTAGCTTCATGGGGTAAATTTGGGAGAAATTAATCAGATTTTCTGACTCCAGTTCCTGGTAAGAGCACACGCCATTAGAAAGGTTTTTCTACGGATAAAATAGATAAATAAAACAGGGTTAAGACCCTAATAACTTACTGTCTCTTTTTCACCATTCTGTAGACAAAAACAAGCAAGATGCCAAAGTAGAAACAAACAACCCCAAAGTAGGCTAGTCTACAACTCAAAACCATCATTAAATTCAGCTCCTAATCATGAGTGTCTCAGGATTAATGTGGATATCATGGCGAGGTAATGTGTCTCTGTGATGTCTAATCATGCCTGTGCTTTTTGAGATGAAAGGAGCTGACAGTACATGTGTTCTTCTGATAATACAGTTCAATTAGGGGTAGAAGCAGAATGAGGACTAATGATGTTTACCCGTCACTGCGGTGCCTTATCAACGCAGGATGCTCTCAGAATACACTCACGCGCACAAGTGCGTGTACAGACGCACGCACACATACTGTACGTTGCAAAGGCATGTGCCCATTCTTCTGCCAGGCACAAATACACAAACGCTGAGGCATTGCTTTGTTTTGTAATGATGGTCCTTAGTGGGGGGTCATTACTCACGAACAGCCTTTGATGGAGTTTCACATGCAGCCGGTGTTACAGTCAAGCTATGGAGTCACAACTCCAACACCATGACTAATCCCTTTAAATCACTCTTCTTCTTTTCATCCCCACCTAACGCCTACACCATAATAACCTAACATCGCCTTTGCCCGAGCCATTGTCTATACACTATAGATTACAGGAATTTATTTGCAGGGGTCATAGTACAACATTAAAGTGGTTTAACAATACAATACAACAATACCTGCATTTTTTTATTTTGTTATATCAAATAGCAGTATTCATCTAAATATAATTTCCAGAAAACAGGGCTAATGTGGCAATCAACTTCTAACCATGCTATCTCTCAGTACGTTTGCATGCAGCAAGACATTCGAATTTCTGATCGTATCAGATAATGACATGCATAAGACTGGATCACTTGTCTGAGTATACATGCTGTTCAGAGAATCAGTTAAATGGCCGGAGCATGGCTGACTCTGTTACGCTAGGTGGCGCTGTAGCCCTCTCAACAAAGAGGCACTTTCGGTTGACCTCTACTTATCAGCAACAACAAGCTATCTGACAGCATTCAAACAAAGATGACGTACGAGGAGATGGACGATGCTACAGCTGCGTACATTTTCGTGCATTATTTTCGTCCTAATAATGCATATAAAAAGAACAATGGATCTTTTGGTGTCCGGGTGAAAGCCCCAGCGGAAAATGTCGAGTATTTGCAGAATGCCAAATCTGTATACATGGCGTTAAAAAGCCGACTATGAACGAATTATCTAGGTGTTTTTATCCGATTTTGAGATGTCCGATGTGGTCTGAAATAGGTCCGAACTAGATCGGACTAAGGTGTTTACAAGCACTTTAAAATGTCCGAACTAAGTCTGATACGATCTAGAAATTCGAATTTCTTGCTGCATGTAAACATACTGACTATTGTTGGTCCACCACTCTGGCTGAAATATCTCAACAGCTATGGGTTATCATGACATTTGGAATGACACCCATGGTGCATAGATCTACTAGCTCAGGCAAATTATTGGTCTAAACGTTCATGGTTCCCTGATTCTTACTGCCATTGGCAATCCCCTGACTTCTCCTTTAGTACCACCAACAGATTCAAATCAATGATTTAGTGAAATGTCTTGAGAACTGCTGCAGGCATTTATGGTCTTTGTGAGCTTTCATGACCCTGTGACTTTTTATCTAGCACCATCGTGGTTTATCTAACCAATCCTTCCTCACAATGAGTATTACAGTCTCACAGTGCTGCTATATGTGGTTGTAGACTCTTTTTGTTGGTCTATTGTACATTCATCATTAAGTAGAAATCAACTGTTTACTTTTCTTTTATTTAATAGACAGATGTCCTCAAAGGTACTGACTTTAACATTAGTTTATATGTCAATGTTGGTTGAAATAGCAATGTGAAGGTCTGGATTCTATCATTTTAAATACTGATTAAATAGTTATTTTCCCTACTGCATTCACTTTCAAATACTACATTGATATTTAGTCCTCCTTACCATCATTAAGAAGTTTGACCCCATCATACTGATTCCCAGCAGGGTCTTTCTGACTCACTGGACCCGCCAGAGATCCTGAGAATGGAGTGTTGACAATGCCATAGTCATCACACACCAAGTCCACAGCTTTATGCAGGCTATTACCTCTGTGAGAGGAATGACAGAAAAGACTGGAATTAAACATAAGAGACGGCCTCTTTCAATTAGTCATATTTCAACACTGTCTGGCTAGTACTTCTCTGCAAGGACCTCCACCCAGAGGATTTATCTGTAAAACGATGGAGTTTCTTGTCCTCAGTATAGGCTGATAATAGATTTGGTTGGTAAAAGTGAGCTGTGCCTTGCAATGCCATCACCTTAGAGTAAATGATTCCCAAAATTAAAATCCTTAATTAATTTTCTCTGTGATGTGGAGCTGTCATCATGTCTACTTGATCAGTCAACTGGGGTATCCACAGACCACAGAGGTATAGCTCACATATTTCACAGGTGCTTTATGCTACCATTTATTTTTTGACTTTGTCAATCAACGTTGACGTTCCATTTTTTGTTTGAAAAATGTTTTGTTCATGGGGGACCCCAGTCAAAAGTTCTCAATTCCACCCATGCAGTTTTAATACATGAAACTATTCTTTGAGTTCATGTTTGCTACAGATCCTAATTTAAAGTATCAAACACTAGGAAGGTAGGAGCACTCTGGAAATTATATGGGTGTGGGGAAAAGGAAAAAATGGATGAAGGATGAAGGTTAAGAGTATTATCCACTCATCTGTAGGGAAGCCCTTGTGTTGCAGCATGAATAATCTTGAGGTTTAAGCATTAAAAATCAGATCAGGAAGAATCACCTTCTGGAGTTGAAAGCTCCACAGCCATGCACATCACACGCCCTCACTCTGTTGTTGTGGTGTCCAGCACAAAGGATGCTCCAGGCTCCAACTACAAAGTCAGTCAAAAGTCAGTCAAACCAATAGGAGCCAAGCATAAAAATCACACATCCACAAAGCCTGAGTCATCTCATGTACCATTCATGTGGAAATAAGCCAAACTGCAGCAAAAATTACACTATTCAAATGTCATGTATTCGTTTTTTTTTTTTTTTAATCAGTGGTGTCAGACATTGATATAGACTCACACCCACACCACCACATTTCCATGACTCCGACAGGAAAAAGCAGTACACAATCCTTTAATCCCTATTTGGCAAAAAAAAAAAAAGTATATTTATGTGACTGTCTGAAGTAGAGCATGTGCTGGAGATTTCTCACCTTGACTAAGCCTTTGTAATATATGCATATGTGTTTGCATTCATGTGTAACTGTGTCACAATACCTGGCATACAACACTGCCGCGTCTTCGCACCCGAACACTTATCTTTTAAGTATCTGCCTTGGCAGATGTATCGGCTAGCCTGGCAGATGCCTCCCAGTTTGGTGCAGCTGATGTCACTTCTTGATCCCACTGAAGCTCTTTTCCTTCCAGTCTTCTTGACCTTCTTTCTTGGAGTTATGGCCTTAGGTTTCCCATCATTTGCTGCTGTGTCATTTCTTCCCACCTTGATGCTGTTGCCAGCATCCTTGTTGGGGCTTTGCAATTCTTCACCTTTCCCGTCTTCATGCTCCAAAGCACAACTTAACAGAACATCTTGAGATGAAGGGTACAGAGAAAGTTAGAGAGGATTAAAACTGAGAATGTGGCAAGAAACAATTTAATTGGATTAAGGATTAAATCCAACTTTTTATGAGTCAGATATTCGGGATTACCTTCAGTTTTGGAATTTTGGAAATGCTTTTACTCTCTGTACTCAAATGACTGTACATTCAGTTTTGTAGTTTGTGGTGCTGCTGAACTATGTTGCATCATACAGATGTCTGTTGTTGAATCATGCATCATACACAGTCTTATTCCAATGTCACTGATATAAATAGAGTGGACCAAATAATTGGAACACCTGTCAATATAATGCAGTACAATTCAACAGCACCACATACTGTAGCCTCCAAAATGATGATATGGTTGAATCAACACCTGTTGAAAAAAAATAAACATTATAACATCAAGGTATATTTTAAGGTAGGATTTATTGCAAGACTGTTGTATTAGACCGCAATAGTTTGAGCTAAGTGTACGTAATAAACTGACGACTACACATGTACATATCTATTGTACTCCACGTCCACCCACCTACTTATTTATTATTTACTTATTTATAGCCACCCGAGTAGTTTTAGAGAGTGACAATGTTGAAGTGGGTCAGAGTCAAGATTCTACTTTAGGGCTCGAAAACCAATCACCAATCAATCACATGTCATTCACATGATCAAGAAGAAAGAAAACTAAATTACTACTCTCCAAAACTTTCTGATCCTGAAGCAAGTTTAAGAAATGTCTAAGTCACACTTAACTCCTGATTGCTACAAAATACCACAAAAATCCTGTAATGTAATAGAGAATGCTAAAAAGCACACCTTTGAGACATTAACAGTTGATTGATGCTAATGGAAAAACTTTAATGAGTTCATAGAACTTGATTTTGATCATGTTTTTTTGAAGTACTTTTGTTAGACGCGATTATTCATAACATTTTCTTCACATTTTAAAAAGTCTCTAGGTATGTCTTAGCTCACCACCTGGGAACACTCGTTGAGGATTGTGTTGCGTGTCCATATAGACAGACAGAGTCATAGTTCAGTTATTCATGGTGTGTTTCCGTTCTGACAGAATATACTAATTATCCTGCCCAGACATGAGTCTTTGATCTTCATTAACTCTATTAACCTCAGAGCCACAAAAAAATATTTCAATCACGCTGCCCTGGCACAGGAACACACGCTGGGCTCAGTGATTGAAAGAAGCTGCTTATCAGTAGAAGGCCTTAATGACAGGGAGAAAGTCGAGCAGGATAGCTGGCTGTGGCATGGAAAAGCAATTTTCCAAGATGACAAAAATGTAAGTGCGCATATTGCCTGAGCAATATTCAGAGTCGGAGTCGGAGTAGAGTTTTTGCTAAATGATTTTTAGTACATTGCTCGGTGGTTGTTCCATTATGGGGCTGTTTGACTTGTTCGTTACTGCATTTTGAGGCACAATGAATACATATGCAAATGCATTGTAATGCTTATCAAATGTTCACATAATTTTTACGGCACCAGACATAGCCAAGACCATATTTTTATGATATTATGTGTACAGTCAGCGTGCTTACCGGGTAACACACGTGACTATTATGTCTCACACTTAATTAGTGTGCTTGTTATGACAAGCTGCAGCCAAATTTTGCTATTTATATATTCATTATTGCTTTATTCTACTGTTTTAAACTGTCATCCCCACGTGTTTGTGGCACCAAAACTGGTACAACAAGACACACATATCATTAAGGACACAGATTTAGCTAAATCCACAAAACATTCTATTTAGTTTTTTTTTTTTTTTGAGTCAAATTACTTTAAAGTGGCTGTCAGAGCTTTGATTTCTGTTTCTTTAAACAAAGTTGAATAGCTTTAAACAAAAAAAGGAGTCCGGCATTGTTTGAGTGTTCTGGTGAATATATATATATATATATAGAAGACACAAAGGAAGAATTTGGGTATAGTTAGTGACAAGGAATCGAAAATAACCTGCTTCTAGGACAAAGAGGGTAGATTGCAGATGCATTGTTTCAAACTTTTATTTTTAATCTTTTAAGTAACAAAATGAGGGATACTCAGTCAATGAGTCAATGACAGTTAAACAGAACAGATTAAGACACCACTCTGTAACTTTTCTACCATAAAATAGCAGGTTTAAAATCATTGTAAACCTGTTATTTCATACTCTGCACACTGTAAGTTTGTGCACTAGCACAAACAAACCACAAGTTTTCTGATTTTGGTGAAACTGCATATTTTATGGAAGGATAGCCTTTGCCTTCTCTCTGATGTCCTCTGGCTGCTCTGCCTCAAAACTTGGAAACTGACAGAGTTTCCTGGGGGACAGTAAAGTAAATTGCAGTGAACTA
Organism: Protonibea diacanthus; assembly: GCA_028641955.1. Lineage (NCBI taxonomy): Eukaryota > Metazoa > Chordata > Actinopteri > Sciaenidae > Protonibea > Protonibea diacanthus. The sequence goes on from CM053990.1 coordinate 18,043,096, forward strand.
TAGCTGCTGTTAGCTAATGTTGGCACAGTTTGTTAGCCTGGATGCCCGGACTGTGAGCTTGGAGGACCGGGGGAGTTGTTCAGGGGACGCAGACTGGGAGTGGAGCCAGTGTCGTGCCAGAATCCAAGTTGGGCTAGTGGGCTATATAACCAGGTTTGGCAGCCTCTATGGACGTAATGCCAGAGGTGTAAAGACCAAAGGGGACATTGATGGAGGAAGATAAGAGAAAAGGAGAGTGTGACCAAGCAGGAAGCAACTGGACAAGAGTAAATCTCTGACTGACTTTTTCGTTTAGTTTTGTGACATCAAAGGTTGTTACCAAGCTGGGCTTCTTGCTGTTGGACAAGTAAGTAACATTAGCTGGCTGCTACGTCTACTGATGTTTGGCTGTTAGCAAAGCTGTCAACTCACTACTTTTTGATAATATAAGTAATATAATCATAACAAATACACATGTACAACTTTTCATATTTATAACAGTGGTATTGCACTCTGAAATTGGGGCCTAAATGTTGCTTAAATGCAAACGGCGACCAACATACTTCGCATACAAACTTCTTGGTGCCTCTCATTCAATTGCAGAGTGAGAGTTGCGTCCACTGTGTGGTGTGGATCATTATATAGCTACAACAAAATGGCTATCTCATTTTCATTTAGCTCAACAGCCCCTCAGAGTCAGAGTGTGCCTTAAGCTTTGCAGTTAGATGCAATTATGTAATGTTGCATTAAGCATTCAATCATGCTTTAAATGTCTCATCCACTTGCGCCAACACACAGTAACTCCCCCCCCCCCAAGGTTTATGTTTACAGGAGTTTACAGTCTGCTAATAGGTCTCAGTTCATGGTAATCTCCAGGGGCAGGCAGATATTTCTACACCATTTATTGTTTCTATAATAGGAATGTTATTAGTGCACAATGGAATGTCAAATTACTGTGTGTACTAAACATGAGTGTGTCTCCGCATGCGTGATTATAGTATGTGGTTGTGTGTAGACATTTTGTGCATGTGTCTCTGTGTTTGTGTTTGGTTGGTCAACATGATACGGTTACTGTACATAAATAGAGCAGGAATACTATGTGCAGAGATATGTTATGATTCATGGTAAGTGTAAGAAGGCTACTTACAGCATATTAGCAGAGCTGCAATGAGATGGACCCTCACTGGCACTATCATCATCATAGTGAGAGCTCAGAAATCTACAGAATAAAAATAAAAAACAGAAAACTTATTCCATTGCAGGCATAGAAGGTTATGATGTATATTAGGGTTATTACATACAAATCCCATCATAAGAATGCAAATCTGAGGCATTTTCTTGCATACTAATGCTAACGTTTTTACAACATCAAACATCTCAAATATCAAGTACAAAACAGAAGCAGACCAAATACCAATTTTCTGACTTTCTAGTGAGAAAAAAAAAATGGAACTATACATACAAGTCTTATGGAGAAGTTGCAATGTGATGGCTGGCGCAGTGGGTAGAAACACAAAGCAGGGACTGTTGGAAAACCAGCCTGCTGTGGAAGCTGCAGGCCTGGGCCACAGGACGTCCCCCCACTGTCAATATTGATATTGGCCTTGAGAGAACACACCCATTTACTGGCTGGAAAAGGCTCACTTTATTGACTTTTTGTTGCTATACTGAAAGTTACACATAGCTAGTCATTGACCTCTGAGAAGAAGCAGCTGGAAGTAAGGCTTGGACAAATAACTTCCCAGTCCCATCTGAAATGAGTTAGAGTGAGTTTCATTTTACTTTGCAATGTTACAATGTTTGAGTATTCATTGTACAATGAGTACAATTAATGCTCATGTACGGTTGCTGCCTCATATGGCACACAAGCATACATTTCTGATTAAAAATAATCTATATTATGTATAATATATACGTATTAGACAGTAAATGAAACACTGCTGCACTGATTTAGAATAATAATAAGAAGAAGAAGAAGACGAATAACCAGGAAATGTAATAATGTGATGTTTATAGATTCTAACTTTTATCATAATGTTCATTTCACTTAGAGGGATATTTTATGATAATTTCTCATGTTATATTGCAAACCTGTCACCTAAAAATTACGTTTATGTATTACTTCTTGGTTCTGCAAATTACATTGAGTTGGGAAATGTAATTGCAATTCCCCCCCCCCATGCAAACCTATTAATATGTGCAGGGAAATCAGCAAGGCGTAGGGCTGCTATGTCAAGTCTCACTGTTCTGCCCTCATGCTGTCAAATCTTTAACAAGACAAAAAAAAAAAAAAAAAAACATGATTCTGCATGAGGCTGGCATCTATTACAAGATAATTAGCTTTAAGGCCCTTACACAATGTAATGGAAGTCAATCAGTGGCAGAAATCTCATCACCCCCCAGTGGGAAAGTGAAATGTGGGTACAGTACATGCATGCATGTCATAAAGCTTATGGATATAAGGTATTTAAGAGTGAGTGATGAAAGTCAAAGATGCAAAGGCAAGCCATCTGACTGGGTGTGGTAAAGCAGTGTGAGAACTTGTCTATTATTTTATTTGTCTTCATCAGAGATGCTATACTTACTTACAAAATAGCTGGCAAACAAAGAAACCAGTTTTAGCTGGCGTGAGCGTGAAGATGACTCATATTTGATAAAAGTTAGCAATTATGTTCTTATTTTAATTAATATCAAGAACAAATGTGTTGTTCCTGTACCACAGCTGAATGGAAATGAAGTCCAGAAATGAAAGATTATTTTATCTTTGTATGATTATTCAAATTTCTCTTCATCTGTATGTCCAAGTGCATCTTAACTACTGGTGTATTGTGGTGCAGATGAGGTTACAGTAGAATCCGAAAGCTTTTATTCTAATTCAGAACTGGTTACTCTCTCTGAATTACAATTTACTGTGTGTAGGGGAATGGACTCAATAGTGGCCGGTAGAGAGTTGAGCCCTTTTTTCTGCCAGGCAGCTTTGATAATCAAATATCAGGGCAGAGGATTACACTGATAGAGCATATGGCTCGGAATTTGTAAAGGAGAGAGGGAATTAGGGAGTGAGTGAGACCAATAAAAGCAATGGAATAAGGGGAGAATAATTAGAGATAGGAGAATAGGGAGTGAGTGAATGAGTGAGTGAGTGAGGAGGGGGAGGACAGAGGGAGGTGGTGAAAAAAATAGACAGAACAAGAGGGAGCCAACCAGACAAACAGAAGATGAGAAAGAAGCAACGGAAGCTCAAGCCGGCGTTCATGCATCCCAAACACGCTCTGCTTCGGCGGAAAGAAGAAAGGCTTGTGTTGACTCCATGGGAACCCTTTGATAAACATGGATACTTAAATAGAAACATGCGCCACATTCTTCAAACTCCTGGGAGGATAGGACTGACATTTCACTCCAGCTTCTTCTGTCAGTTAGTTCTGGCATTTCAATGAGAAGGAGTAGAGATGCCACAAGTGTTTCCTAGCAACAGTTTGCTGCAAAAGCCTCCCCCTCCCACCTGGTTTCCTCTACACACACACACACACGCACACCCCTTTAAACTCCCTCCTTCCCTGAGATTCGAGTTGCAGCAATGCACCACTTGCCTCAGACCTGAAATACATTCTAATTCTCCCGACTCTCCTTTCCTCTCCCTCTTGTTCCTTCAGTAAATCGCCAGGTCTGCATCAAATGACATTCAGGCCCCTGTCATCTGTAAAGAAAAAGCACCCAGCAAGGCTTTTCCTTATGAAGGTTGAAGGCACTGCAACCGAGAACTGTTGGCAGACAAAGTATCGAAAGAACGCAGTGATATTTCACCCTTTTACAGGCTGAGCGGTTACTTGGGCATGAGCCTGACTTTTACTCTTTCATTTCATTTTTACTGCACCTCCTTCTGCTGCTCAGGTGAAAGGAACATCTCACAAAAACAGGCTTGTGAAAGGGCTCTGTGGTCTGTTGATGGATCGGAACTGCTCAGCGGATCTAAATCAGCTTTCTCAACTCAGCGGCCCAGTCACACCCACTTGGCTCTGCTGATTTGTAAACAGATTCGTGGGGTTTGGGGAGCAGGTGTTTAGCCAGCCTGTGCAGACAAATAAAGCGCCATAGGGCAGGGGATGAACTCGGAGACACTGGCGGCAGCAGATAGGGGGCACCAAAGTCTGACTAATGTGTTCAACTAAAAGCATTTTCATGTCTGCCAAGGGAGGGCTTTCAAGGGGCGTTAGTAGATGGACTGAAGTCTGGTCACACATCTCTGTCTCTCTCTGGGAAACAAAACAACAACATTTAGGCAGAGCATATCCTTTCAAATATACAAATGTCGATCCATGTCCTTCACCCCTTCGGTAAATTCCCATGAGCCTACGATACAAGTTAAAAGCCAGGCTGAGCAATGAGCAGACAGACAACAAGGCAGAAGACTGAATGTGACTGGAATCACAAGGTCCATCAGCCTCAAAAGCATAGACCAGCATCAAATCAAACAAACTGCTTGTAGTGTTATTCCAGACCGATATTCTACAATGGATGTGTGTATTTGACACAGCTTGAGGTCGGCTACACTTAACAAGGTTCCCACAAGTACAAAAATGGTATATGACGTGCAGAGGGAGATGTCTTATCCCTCAGCAGTGCTTTCTCCTGTTGACAATTATTTGCTGTTATAAAAGTTGGCATTTGGAACCGTTTTTGTAAAAACTGCTGTGTTATCTTATCTTTTGTGTTCAAACAAATGGCTCCATTTGACACTTAAACCTGTCACATTTCCTTTAACCTGCCACATTTCCTTCAAGCTGCGTCACAACCTCCATTCTGAGAGAATCAAAAAAAGCCCGTAACACAACAAATAGTGGGGCGAAGGAGAGGAAACAGTGTCATGCAGTAAAACTATTGGAAACAGATTAAACTTCATGGACCAAAACACTTGGAGCGTGCAGGACTGGACGTAGAGACTGCGCTGAAAGTGATAGGCCAAGCTCATGAATGTCCCACATGTCATGGTCAATCGTGTACGGATCAAAGTGCGGTTTCACGATTGATGGATCAAAGCTGAAGAAAGTGAGAATATCAAACGCGGAGGGGAGGGTGGCTAAATCACAGCCCTTTGCTTTGATGAGGAAGAAGGCAGAGGTACGTGGCGAGAGATGAGGTGGAGCAGGGGAATAATAAATGAATTAAGAGAAAGTGAAGTCACTGCTGAAACACATGGTGGGCAGATACTAGTGCGAGTGACACATCCTGCACTGGTATCTGATGCTAGCTGGGAGGCGAAGAAAGATAGAGTAACATGATCTTTTTTTTTTTTTTAAAGCTGATGCTTGCTTAGAAGAAAGACTTGCATTGCAGCTGCATGAGAGTGATGTTCGACACTTGAAATGAGACCAAGATCATGGAGTTTGGACTACTGGATTGATTAGCCTACACTGTGGGGTTGCACTGATGAGCAAACAACACCCCTCTGTTTTCACATCAAAGACTGTTGTTGCAAGCTCCTATACAGAGAAGTAAGTGAGGACAATGCATTAGAAGTAAGTTCAAAAACTCTCTCAGTCTTATCTAGCTCCTGCTCCCATCGAAGCAACATCTCATTTAAACTCTCTTCATTAAGAAGTACCTAATTACACCCACATTATCTATAATTACAGTGTTTTTACATCACGGTTCCAAGATAAAACTCCTTCAATGCAGCTTCAATGTATAATTAGCCTTGGTAAGCACCTACTACACACATAATTAGATAGAAATTGATACTAATACACCTGTCTACCAGGCAGAGAAAAAGTAGTATCCACAAAGACACAAAATAAACCTTTTCACAGAGATGATTATTGTTTAACTGAATACCAGTTGCTACCCTGCTGAGATAACACTCAGCTGAACAGAGAACGGTGAGAAAAAAAGAGCATCCCTGTCATGTATCAATGAAGTAAAAAAAAATAACCAAAGAAAGAAGAAGAAGAAGTGTGCAATTTATGGGCAAGCAAGACAGGACACCACTTGTGCCCCCCCCACAGAATCGAGGGGGGGCTCCAAAGAATGATTGATTTGACACCGCAGTGTTGCACCGGTGCAATGACATAAACCTGCAAACCTCTCCTCTCTGAACCTGTTTCATTCTGGTCCTCCACCTGCTCACTGTGACTTTCAGTTTGTTTTTGAAGCAGAAACTCCAATCCTGACATGGAAAATGAGGTGTTGTCCTCTCAGGCACAGCCACAAAAAACAAAAAGGATAAAGTGGAGGAAAGAGAAAGAAAGAAAGCGCAAAGGGCATAGCAGCAGCCAGGTTACAGCCGGCAATCTAACACTAGTAACAGTGGATATATAGTCAGAATGTGTTGCGTGGAGTACAGAGTATCTCCAACTGCATCTGTAGTCATGCAACATGAGTAGATTGAATAACAGGTTTGAGAAATCAACTCGTGCCATCAAATCTATTTCTATTTTTTATTTCAGTGAAGCAATATTTAAATGATTGATATCAAGAATTTATAGTGAATATGGAAGTTGAGAAACGTCCTCTTTTGCAGGCATAAATAAATAATTAGACCCTCATATAAGCTACAAATATAAAACGAAGCGCTTTCCCCTTTTTGTTCTTAGATTTATAAGACATAGGGACTTGGCAATAATCTGTCATCTCAGGAATACTTGCGGGTTAACATGTCAAATACTTCCTCTGTCACATCTTTCTCTCACCGTGGGGATATTCAGGTTTTTGTTTGTGCCACAAGATGGCAGTAATAATCCACCAGAGGAGGCCACTGAGACAGGCAGGAGGCACGTTGCAACAGCAAGAATCTCATAGGTTAATTACATAGCACTCTCATGCCAGGGAATGTGATTATTCAAACAGTATCTAACTGGATAGAAGCACAGAGGCAGACAGAGAGAGAGAGAGAGAGAGAGAGAGAGAGAGAGAGAAAGAGAGAATGTGCAGGTAGAAGGCAGGTAGGGAAAAAAAGAATCTTTGTTTTGCTTGCTAATAATTGTGTCACTGTGTTTGCTTGCTCATAATCTGCACACATTATTACCTGAATTTGTCATTACGGTGTGCAGTAGCTCTTTTTCTGACACTGTGTCTATCATGACAGGTGGGCCAGTTTAAACAAAAAACACTGATCTATCATAAAGAATGGAAGAACTAAGATCAAATCTTCGCTGTGAGTTTACCCATTCCCAAGTATTTGGTCAGAAGTGTCACACGACAGGCGGAGAAGTCTGTGTCTTGCTCATGGAGACAGCAGCAGTGACTTAAAGCAGATGCATATAACAGCCTGAATGCCCTTTTCTACCAACGCCAGGGACTGAACAAGAAACCTGTTTAACAATTGGCCAGCCAATCTAACGGCCACCATTTTATTCAACCTCAGTAAAAACAAACAAATAAATCAATAATAAAATGAATGTAGATTAGGAGAACTGACGGTAATTATTTCTGTGGCCCACAAAGAAATCCCTCCCGAAAGCAATTTCAGTGTACTGGGAAAAAGAGTCTGCAGTTACTGTTTTGTGCAAAAATGCAATATGCTAATATGAGGCTTTAACAGTCTACAGTTAGACAAATCAAATGATAATCCTCCAAAAATAGAGTTCATCTTTGGGTTTACAATGGCAGTGCTTCCTGACTGTGTTGCACAAGGCACTAGGACTGTGCTTTTGGATCTCTTCAGGGCGTGGAGGAACAATTGCATCCACCAATAACTCTTTCAAAGTACGTATATATAGGTAGAAGATGACCTTGAAAAAAAATGTGAACATTGGGGGAGGGGCACTAGTTCAGGGATCAACCTAATGGTGTAGACTCAATCTGGTGTTGATGCCCAGTTATGAGCTCTCATGGTTTTTGTTGGTGGTTGGGATTACTGTCAGGTGCTGGAAGCAGCTGGCTTCAGGCGCAGTTAATTGGAAAGAAAAAAGCAATGGTGATTAGTGACTATCATCTATGCGGGTCAGTGAGAGGAGAGGTACTTTCAAGGTTGCTTGATTAGATGATATAAATTAAAAGAGTTGACTCTTAACTGCCAGACTGAACACAGAAATGGGTGGCATGGGCTGCTGACACCTAGCACAATCTGGTAGCTGCAGGTGGATGGATCCATTGTTCCGATTCTTTCAGGAATGTAACAGTTGGGACACATATGTGAAATGGGTCTCATTAGAGTTTTATTTCAACAGCAACCATAATAGGCTGCATTTTAAATCTATTTACACAACAGGCTCAAAGGGCTCCAGGTGTAATTTAGCAATACTTTTCTGGATCACATTTTGTTTATTTGAACTTTGCCTGCTGTGCCACCTCCCTCTTCCTGGGTGTCAGTAGTCCCATCATGCCCTGGGTGAACAATTTGCCATTTGTCACATGATTGCATGGGAGGTGGCAGCCACCACCTAGCTCGTCACGATAGCGAATGCAAAGAGGGGCCTCTTAATTCATCATTAGCTAATGTTTAAGTTTAGGTTCAAGGCATGAGTTGGGGTAGCATTGTAGTTTTAATTATCTCTCTGACCTTTACTGCCCTGTTTAGTACCTTAACCATATAATCCGATGAGTATAAATCTATTTCATTCTAAGATGAACCCCATGAAAATCAGCTCAAGCTGAAGCTTTGGTAAAACCTCGTGATCACAAGGTAGCACTCATTCATCAATTCAGTCTTTCTATAGAACCCTTAAAAAGCACAACTCAAATCAAAGTATACTACTAGGTTACATAGATGTAGTATCAATCTGATGTCCCCATCCAGTCTTGATCATTGTAATAAAAGACTTTGGCTGAGCATATTATAATAATAATAATATTATGATAATATTATATAATACAACAGCAAGGTGATGAATACAATACAGTTTCATTCACAGGAGGCCAGGTGATACATGACATTAAAACAAAGATACAGCTAGTGTAAGAAAATAATATTACACAACATCAAAACATCAATATATATAGTTTATATAACAACAGAAAACTATGCACTATGTAACAAATCACTTGGAACAAATTCTTATGGAATGAAGTTGTGGAGTTTCAGCATCTTTCACAATTTTCCCAGGCACTAAGATTTGCTTAAATATGACCATAAATATGACTAAAGTAATGGGCATTTTCCTCAAGAAAGTCAAAATGAGCTGATTTTTGTTTTAAACTTGAATGAGAATGTTATATTGTGTATATTACTATAATTACTGTTGATTGGATATTATTTATTTTGCAAGGAAATACTCAGCTGGTAAATAATTGCGCATTAAATCCATTTGCACCCTGTATTAAAGACAGTGTTATATACGTATAAAACAAGGTAAAATTAAGGTAAAGAGCTAAAAGAGCTAGGAAGTGAGGGAGCTACAATGTGTGCTAATGGGCCTACAGTCAATAACCACAGGCTAGAAGCATGGGCATTGTTAACAGTAGTCATTAGTGTCACCTCAGTCAGACATAAATAGTATAAAGCATGCACAGGGGTGCCTTTTTTGCCCATTTAGCAAGGAAGGCATTGACCAACTTGGTGAATAAGTTCAGTGTGTGTGAGAGTGTGTTCCACTTATGCTGTACTCCCATGGTGGAAATGTTCTTTCCATATACCTTTGTAGGAAAACGGTATTTTGTCATTGGAATCACCAGTGGTTTGAATATTGTCCGGGATAGTACTGTACAGGAGGGCTGAAAAATCCATTATGTGAGAGCAAAAATGACTCAATTCACACAGTGTGACACAAAAATACAAAATGCTGTTAATTAGAGACCTGCAGCCAGACACAGTTGCTACTCATGGGACAGGTAAAGGACAGTATAGTTCTCATGGAGTGCTATTGTCTATTTACTTACTGTATTCCAACTGTTTTAAAAATAAAAAAAGTCCCTCAAGTGTCAGTCCTAGTATGAAAGTAACTGTTGTTTTAGTTTTATGTGCCATAAGAAGACATGAATGTGACAGTAGTGCTGAACACAATATGTTTTTGGAGGAATTAAACCCTTGTGGAGTCTCAGTCTACTTTCCGTTGGCTGTCACTTGACTGACAGAATGGAACATTATCACAAATACAGTGATAGATGTGAAGTTCTGTCTGTGTCCGATTTATCAGATGCACTGAAAACAATGTAGTTTGCACATTTGCGATCTCCCTCCAAACTCACTATTTTATCTTCCTCTTCACTTCTCTGCATAGTGCCTTGTGGTAGTGAGTGCTATAAAGTATAGATAAAGTCTTCAGAGTTTCTTCTGTGGGAAAGGGGTTAAAACAAGACAGAGACTAAAGTTATGTGACAAGGAAGACAAGGACATCTGAGAGACCTAAAAGAAAAGTCGAAAAAGAGAGAAACTCTTGAAATACTCATGAAATAACAAAATGCGAAGAGGCAGGAGTCGCTGTGTGCTGTGCGGTCCGATCCTCCTCAGTTAGGAGCGTGTCGGTGGACAGGGAGGAGGGCTGAGAGAGAGACATACAATAGGGAGTGACATACATCATCCAACACTATTCTCCTCTGCAGTGATGTCTCCAATCCTATTCTCCAAAACTTACTTTTCTACTATCACCTATCCAACTTTCCCAAAAAGTCCTCAGTTCAGAAAACCATTGTTCTTTGTAGCGCTGATTGAAACGCTCTACAAACCTCTGTGACCCAATAAAATTCACAGCAACTCTATAGTGAACCAAAAGCATCTGACCCCTAAGTACAAGGTATGACTTACTGTAAAATATCACCTGAGATACTCTCCCAACTGTGCTTTCGTTTTGTCAGCAACAGCAATTACAGGAAACATTATGCACACGTTATTCTCTGTGGGTTTATTACTAAGTGACACATTTGAGCCATTATAAATGGGTGGAAATTAATGTTTCCCATTATTTCAACATGAAAAATCACACTCAAGGTGAGCCAGCAAAGCATAAACCTGAAGAAAAGGAAATGCACTGATGACTTATAGAAGTCCAGAGGAAGCCTGTGGCTTAGGTAGAACATATTTCACTGTAGATAAGATCATTTGCTCTGGAAGAGTGTATATGCATGTAAGGGCCCTAAGTGAATGTGTGCCTTGGGCCCATGGTCGGATGATAATCCTTGAATGATTGTTGGAAAGCATGGTGAGAAAAGGTGGAGCTCCTTTAAGGCAAAAAAAGTTTAAGTTGGCAACTGACCCATATAAAAAGAAAAAAAGTTAGCAGCAATGCATTGTCTAATGATCCTCCGCCTACTCATAAGAAATGACAGATGGAAAAGAAACACGTCATTAACGGTAGCTTAGCAAGCATCAAATGGGCAGTACTAACAGTTAAAAAGTGTTTTCAATGATGCACAACCTGCTGCAGTTGATGCCTTTTCTACACTTGAAATTAGAGCGCATCAATATTATTCTGAACCAAAAAAAAGTTTATGTTCTGGAGCATATTATAGTGGCTGCCTTACTCCGCAAACATGAGGTTAAATTTAGCCTCAAACATAGTTAAGAAATACATTTAAGTGAAAGGTGCAACACCTTTGAATGAAATGGCGTTAGTGCCAGTCATTGATAACATCAGGTGAAGAAATTATGCTAAAATTAGCTTACCTGTCTGCATAGTTGTGAGACTTGGATTTAATCCTTAGATTTATTGCACGCATTGAGTCACCTAAAAGAGACAGAGACAGCTAAAAAAGATCACTAGTCCATTACAGGTCTTCCTGCTTTCTGTCAAATGCATGTTGGGAAAGGCTTCAGCCCTGTGGCCTTGAGAAGGATTAAGTTGGTGAGGGGAAAAAAAAGAATGAATGGAAGAATAAAGTGATATTGAGATATTAAAAGGATGGATTTCAGCCACTATAAGGCTTCAAATCCTTCACAGGCATTTCACAGAGGGAATAGTTAAGTTGAAAATAAGGCTTTGGTTAAGACACACACACACACACACACACACACACACACACACACACACACAAACGTACACTCAGTCAGACATGCATGTGTATGGTGTAACATCCTATCATTCATTTGTGCTCTCTCGCACAAACACTGAATCACACACACGCTTTCACACGTACGCACAGAAGCATCATATCTCTGGTGTTCACCTTGACTTAGCAGAGGGCTGCCTTCATAAATCCCCCCTTATCTCGGGTCTCAAATGCACCCAGATATATGACCGTGGAATCTGACTGAAATATGTAACACTATCAACTGCGGTGATGAGGACACCCATCCCCACAGGCAGACACGCAAATAAATATACAGAAACAGAGGACAGTATTAGAAGACACGGCGCCTTGTTTTAGTGTCATGGACTAAATTGTATCGTTGAGGGTAACGTCTCCATGGTAACATTGAAAAAGCTTGTTATGTTGGTTTGATCACTTTAAAAGAGTCACTGTTAGTGTTATCAATTTGTGACACAACACATATCTGTCATACGTGTCTTTAAATAAATCCAAATCTTCAACAACTATACAACTTATCTTCTGCATTTAACACATGTACAAGTAGAAAACATTTAATATTAAGAACTATAACTTTTGGAGTTACTGATAAAGGCTAATCTTACATTACTTGTTACTCAAAAAATAATCACACGACTGTCTGGCACAGCAGTGGAAATACTGTTGTTTTACTCTCAATTGTTGCATACATTGTTACGTTGGAAGAGCACTCTTGTTCTTTCCAAGATCAGAAACGCTTAAAGGTTACATATATGTATGAGAATTAAAACATTAATACAGCAGCAGACTGTTTCTCATGGTATTCTGAGCAGAGATTGACGTCACACTCCCTTGCTGTCTTTCTATTCCAGCTTGTCTAAAACTGACTGCGTGAGTCCCTCAGTGTGCAACTGAGCAGAGCAACTGAAATGGAGTCCGTGTCTGTGAATTAAGCTTTTATTTAGATCAAACGAGAGTTGGTGATTATTTCAACAGTAAAAGACCAACAAAGATGTTTTTCTTTTGTTTCTGCCCACACTGAATGAAGTTATGATGTTATGACTGTCTGCGAGGTAAAATGATAAAATAAAATATTTTTTTTTGTCTCTCAGATCTGGTGGGGAGCAATGGCTAACTGAGGAATGGACGGTTAAACAAAATGGCTATATCTATAGGGATCCTTTCCATCATGTTGTCAGAGAGTGGTTAGAATAGCAATCTGAACCAGTTAGTGGCAAAAACCCCTTTAGTGGATATACTTTGATGGGTGCATTTGTCCCCAAAGATTAGCTACATACGTATGTTTCGCAAATATGTTCATGTCATCTTTCAATTAAGATGACATGATGATTCATATGGTTCATTTTGACCAAAACAAGTATTGGTGACTGTTGGAAAGACTACAAAAGACAGTTTTCGTGACTTTTATTTTGTTTCTCTCCAACTGGAAGTGTGTTTTATGATTATCTGCAAGGTAAAATTACAGGTTTTGTCCATAGATTGTGGTTGGCTGTAGCGCCCATTTATATTGGTCTAAGATGCTGCTTTCCTTGTGGCAGTGGATTGCATATGTATAACCTTCATGTCATCTACAATTATTGCCGTGACATGCCTTGTGTGTATCTGCTATTACATGACTACCAAAGAGGACCCACTTGCAGACTTTTTTCTAAGTGTATATCTGCATGCCAATTAAAGGACTTCTAGATTATAGATTATATAATGTCCCTTAAACATTCATGAAAAACATTGGCATTCAAAATGCATGGGTACAGTATAAATCGGCTGGCTGGCACTTGTGATTTATGTAATATTCAGTTTTTTTTTTCATTATCACTCTGAATTAAAATACAGTATGCTGCATATCAATTGTGGGCTATGACAGATAAAGTAACTCAGAAGTGTCAAAACTCTTCCTTAGTCATATCTCACCATATCCCATGTTCCTGCATACATTAGTATACAGACAACCTGTCAGACAATCAAACAGACAGTTAACACAGGCATCTCACTCAACATCTTTCTCCCTTAAGGCCTGTACTAACAACTCTCTACACAGAGAGGAGTAGATGGAATGGAGAGACAGGTGTGTGAGTAGAACAAGGTTGGTCAAATCACCTGGGAACCCAAATGTGTTAGTGCCTGGAGTGCAAACTGGCTGATTGCTGATGCAGGCCCTGCTGAGTGTCTTAAAAACCAGAGCCATCATCTGGGGAAAAGAGGGATGATGTTGGACAGTGGAGAAAGGCAGAGGGACAAACTGATAAGAAGACAGAGAGAAGGAGTCAGAAAAACCTGAGGCAAGAGTGTCAGCTGTTCCCTGGGAAAATCAGTGCAGGACTTCAGCAAATTTAGTGAAAAGTTCCAAGGGCAGGAAAAGAGGGAACTGGAGTTGGAGAAAGGAAGAGGTGAGAGTCGGATGTGCACAGAGGGCATGCAAGGAGAGCCATTTCAGAGCGTCACAGTACAGAGGGATAAGAGGGGAAGTAAAGTAGGGAGAACAGGGGTAGAACACTGAGGTTGGAGCCCTGGCATCCAGAGGGACAACCCACCTGCAGAGCAAAGCCATTGGGCATTGACACTGCCCCTTCCATGATTAATAGGGCTGTCACTTATGACAAATGCAGCACTGTGTACGTGACCTACTTCAAGATAGCAGAAACACAACATTACTCCTTCTCCTGTTCCTCCTCCCCCCCTCTTTCTCCCTATGTAAAACGAGGGCTGAATTTTCCTTCCCTAAATCTCCTGCTTTCTTGTTGTTGGAGTTCTGCCAGTGTCCTGCCTTGATCTGGGGCTATAAAGATCCTCTGTGCAGACAATGGAGCTGTCTTTTTTCTGCCGCAGAGGGACTGTCCAGGCTAGGACATTATAGAGTTTTTGTGACAAAGTCTTATGAAAAAAAAAAAAAAAAAAACTTCATATACTGCACCATGGCTGCAATAACCTAAAGGTCCTCAGGCAAAACTAAGCTCCTCTCCTTTGCGCAATGTGTATAGATTTCCTCTGCAGGAATACTACATGGACTGCTGTATAGGAATTTGATTAATTGTAGATTAGGATTAAGATTTTTGACACAGTGATCCTCTTCAAAACAGACCTCAAGGCCCTGATCATATTAGTGATGTTGTGCTTTCCATATCCCCATGCCAGTTGACGAACATTAAGATGACACCTTTTGGCCCACTGGAGTTTTGGGGCCCCTGGGCAGTTGCCCACTTTGCCGACTTTGCCCAGTCAGCAATTCAGCGTTGCATTCTGTATCCAAGATTCACTGACAAAACTGGAACTGTATAGGACTCTGCCTAAGGTGAACTTCTGAGAGGAAGCAGCTTTTTTTCATGAGTCATAAGTAGGGCCTGTAACTTTTAAGCTTTGTCCCAAGAGGTGGAACTATATGCCACAGTTCTGCATCTATGTCTAGTGTTGACACCTCTCTGGTGTCATTCTGAACTCAGTGTCCCTCAGGGTCTGTCAGCCTGTGTGGAACAAAATCAGAGGTTATAAGATGCTGGTACACTTCATCAATTCATAAAACCTGGAAAGCGTATGTAGTCTTTATTACAACAATGGAATGATAATTTCTTTATTTTCCCTCCTCATGCTTACATTATGTTAGAAAATCAGAGGCAGAGAAGCCCACTCTGTTTAAAGTTGTTTAACAGTGTGTACCTTCTTAAAGCTGTTTGACGAGGTTAAATGTCTTCCTTAAAGAGGTGAAAATGAGAGGTAACACTGAGTGCATGTAGAGTACTCAGTGTTACCGTTTTTGATTTCATAGTTAACTTGTTGTAATATGCCATTTAGTTGTTACAATCATCTCCAGGGAGGCGCTACATCAAAGGTTAGCTATATGCAAATTGTACAATTGCTCATCATAGCAGAAAGAACTTTATGAGCCTTTTTACCACGAGTCCTCACCATTCAGAGATGCAGGATGGAAATGATCTCTCTGTGAAATCATTGTCACCAAACAAAAAGGGTCAAATCTGGTGAGACGCACTAAAGACACATTTAAAATAGTTTAGTGTGAGCTTGTCAGATACATAGTACACATGAAAATGTTGCTGTATTGGGTGCATTGTGTTCTACTGTGTGTAAAACACTGAAAGCAATGCATTTGCTAATAACAGCATAATTCTCATTAGTATGAATGTAACTTATGTTACATAACACCAAATGTCACAAATTGTAATAACACTGTCACCCCAAAGGTGGACTTTCAGTACAGGTGTATGTATTTTTAGACTCTGTTGCAGGATCTTGGAGGTCTCTAGCAAATACACATGAATAGTCAAAATCTGTGTGAATAAAATTTCATTTAGTGTACTTATCTCAAATCTTATGCAGTATTATCGATGGTTAGAATACGCTGTACAGTTGGGTCATCAGATTTTCCGTTAGCCTTACTGAACTTACTACAGTACTTTCAGGGAAAGATGGATACAGTGTTGGCTTACACCAGCGGAGTAAGTTACATGCATGAGTCAGGTTCCATTAAGACAAATCTATCTTTCACCATGTGGAGCTTCCAATTAAGAAGAATGAAAAAAAAAAATGATGTGACAAAGTCGGCAGTGGCTTCATTAACACTTGACAACAAGGTGAGTTCAGCTCCTTCGACCTGAGATGTGATGAGGATGTCCTTGGATCACCCCATTTAGATGTGGTCTGGGCAAGACAGATTGGAAGGGTACGCCAAAGGACATGCTGGAAGTTGAACTGTATAACTTTTGGATGCGCTACATTTCTTCTTTTTTTCTCTATATTTTTCAGAGAAAATGGATGAATGATTGGAACTTTTAGTCAGCTGAGTTCGTTTCCTGTAATCCCCTGCTTCACATTCATCATAAACCAAGTGAGTGAATATGCCACAGATGCTCACCAGTCAAAACAAGCCCGAGTCCCAAGAACATCTTGAATGGTGCCAGCTGTCAGCTTGGCAGCCTGTCAGTTAGCAATCTCACTGTCTACCTTCAACTCTGTTCTAATTTTGCGCGTGTGTCTGTCTTTGTGTGTCCATGTTGGTGTGCCTCCTTGTGTTGCTTTGTGTGTGAGTCTGCATTCCTGTATCGTGTGTATGTTCTTCTCTGTGATCCTTGCAGTGTTTGTGAGCTCTTCTGGAGTAGCGTGTGCAGCAATGGAAAGGAGAGTGACAGCTCACATCACCTCTTTCACCAGACAGTTGGGCAGATCAAAGGCAATAAACCAAAGAGACAAGGAATCCTCGCCTTGGCTTGATCACTGGAGGCTGCCAGGAGCATGACAAGTCCATTCTCATGTCCTCAAAAAAAAAAAGCAGTATACACACGTGCACACAAAGTAATACACTGGTAGACAAGTAGATACACAGAGTCACTAAAAGACAAATGCCACGACTGGTCAGTTGTTAAAAATATTAATACGTTCATCCACTACATTGCTTTGATTAAAATTAGCTGTACACTCACAGCAATAAGCTGTCAACTACCAACAAGTGTTTTCTGGCACATTTCTTTGGCTCTGGTTCATTTCATCTCTCAGGCAGGTTGATGATTAGTGCAGCCCAAGAGGAAGATCTGCAGACTCTACCCAAGGTTACAGTTGGCAAGGTGCAACTGCAAAATTCCTAAAAGACTTTAACATTAGGCAAAGATAAGGCAGTAAAGAGTACTTATAACTTTACTGCCTAAACCCAGTTCTTCACCTTAAAGTATCTCTTTAACAAAAGGAAAACTTGGCAATTGTTCTTACTTTTTTTTTTTTTTTTTTAGGATTTTTCTATTTTTATTTCTGTATGTGTTAAAATACCTGTGTCAATATGTAAACAAAAATAAATGCTTGCTATGCGTTCACACTCAAGGAGCACGTTAATAGACACAAACTCCAAGAGCGGTCACGGACTGTAAATGGGTTACATTCACACATAACCACACACTTGTGCCGCGCCCTGCACATTGATCGATTTGACTGTGGACACAGGGGACATGTCATCACGGCTGTAAAACTGGAATGACTTTCATCACTTGCTGAGGACACAGAGCAAAGGGATTTGGCTCCTTTCCCTTTCTTATTCTTAGTTTACACATTTCTTCAGTTGATCACACCTCCGTCTCAGTATCTATTTCTCATAATGTCCTTTCCATTCCACTCTACCCTGTCATGTGTCTTTTCTCCCTTTAGTCTCTCTCTTACTAGCCTTGTACTAATAACCCCTCATTTGTATTCTCTCTCTTTAACTTCTTTTACCCTTGTCTTATCTCTTAACCCTATAATCCCTCATTTATAAATATGATCCTATTTAATCTTATGAATGCTGTAATCTTGCATATGTCATCCATGTCCGTCACACATCTCTGGGCTTTTATCTTGGCATGAGTGAAACTAAATTACACTTTACTAATGACAGCAATAACAATAAAACCATGCAACACTTTACTATTATATTATTTATTTATTTTTACATAATAACGTGATTAACCTAAACTTTTGATATGGTCACTCTGTCAGATTATCTCTTAACCCTATAATCCCTCATTTATAAATAGTCAAGAGACCCAACCAATTATAGCGTTCTGTTTTCACAATTTAGTGTACATACTGTGGGTAATCTGAAGTGGTTTAACCTATGGCTGAATTCACAGCAGACACAGCAAATATTTATGTATGTAATCAAGATTTTATGAATAAAAGTGAACCTGGAAGCACCAACTGTATGTGTACAAAAAGCGGTGACGCATACAGTTCCAAACCATAGTTAAGATTAAAACTGTTTGATTGTGTGAGTTAGATTTAATGTAGAACTACAGGGAACTATTAACAATTAACCATATTTAACCATATTTAACCATTAAAGCCAACAAACTTTCTAGGATATAGAGCACCCTACAGAACACTGCACCATGTTTCCTCTGTTTTAACTACTTAATTCCACTGGGCACAATTATGACATGTTTTGGCTGTGCTGGATCTGACTGTTCTAGACAATGCTTGCGATTGTACCAGTGGAAAATACTGACCGGAAATCAGACAAAGAAAGGGCATAGAGAATCTGATCAATTTCCAAAATAAAATAACCTGTAACAATTTAACTACATAGACTACTTACCCATGGTAAAAGCAAATAAACCAAGGAAAAAAGACCACATCTAACCAAGTTAACAAAGTCTGGTGGGCAAAATGCTCCACTTTTGAAATTATCCTGGTGGTGAATCAGGCTGCATGGAGAATGGACCAAAACCATGTCAAGGCCAGTCACAGAGCCATGTGTACGCATTATCACATTTTCTCCACTGGAAGGCAACCCCAGAGTGGAATTTATCATGGTTTATCCATTGAAGAGCACCCAAAAGGGCACTTTATCATATTTTCACACCATTTTGAGTTCAGCAGTGCAGCCACAGGTGTGATTAATTCAGTACAATGGTCCTGACCTCAGTGTGATTGTCAAATGGTTACATATGCACTGCAAAGAAGCGTCAGTTCTCTTTTACTATGCCATGTTTACAGTCGTGTGTGAAGAGCACTCTCTGCCCCTCAAGGGGTTAATGAATAGGTGTCCCAGATGCTGGGACCCAGATGCCTCGGTTATCTTCTACTACACAGGATAAGATGAGCATGAGAAGCACTGCCAGACATATCATTTTATTCCAGACAACCTATATATGTAAGGTCAGCCCATTATTGTGCAGTCTGAGTTTGGCATAAGAGGAATAAGAAGTACTTGTTGTGCATTTTGACTGTCTATCCATTTAAAATGTCATTGTCAATTGTAAACCCATCGTCTCCATTTTTATGTGATTTTCAAGAAGTATCAATGTCAGGTAGAAAATAAGACCAAATCTGTCATAAACCATAATTATCCTTTAACATCCCCTCACAGCACCACAATCATTGTGGCGTCTAGTTTAACCCACAATCTCAGTCAAAAGGACAGTACAGTTTACATTCCTATAGTCTTAAAGATATATACACGTGTGTATTTGTATTTTTGTCACATCTCTGAAGTGACAGTCCGAAAGCTTTAACCTGAATAGTAAGATTGATAGTATGATGGAGATTCCATTGTCTCACAGATTTCCTCAAATGTAAGCCCAGTCAAACACACAACCATCAACTTCTTCACCCCGAGTGAAAGAAAAATGTCTTTGCCTGGACATGTGTTGCTGATGTAACATATAGCCTTGTGATATTCAACATTTTTCCCCTTCAGATTTCTTAACAGATAGAGGACTAGAAACTCTTGCACAAACTCCATCTCTGTCTCTCTGTATCCGTTGTCTCACATCATCTCTCTCTCTCTCTGTCTCTTTGCTCCTTTACCCTGGCACCTCTCCACCTCCTTCAGTCTCACTTCACAGGGAACATTGTCCGGAGCAGACAGGAAAAGCTGTCATGATGCATCTTGAGAGACAGATTGCGACGAGCACTGCTTCTGACATGGTAAATGGGAGCCATTGTAACCGGCTAGCATTGGGATCACGAAATGTGACTGTGTTCGTGTGGGTGTGTGCAGTGAGGGGGTCATGGTGAGGGGGATGGAAGATCAGTCGAGAGCAGAGCTCGGCTGTCAGTTCAGTTGGTGTGTGGTGGGTATGCACACGGACTGATATAAAGACAAGAAATTTGAAAGGACAAAACGCAAAACTTCAACCGTAAACTCAAGTTTAAAAAAATAAGAGAGTGCATGACTGAGAAAGTTTATTGCTGACTGACTGTGGTTTTAAATGTTCTGAGGTTGACTGCACAGCATGACAATGTGGATTTAAAAGGGCAAAGAGGTGTGAGGTTGCATAAAAGGTCCAAAAAGGATAGGCAGGCTTTACTCTTTCGTTGCTATGGATACGACCGGGGTTCAATATTGTGGACCCCTTATTTACTAAGGCAGCAGGTCATTAAGCAGACAGCCCCAGGACTGCACCTGGGACTGACCAGTGGTGAGATTTGTATTAGGCCCACCAGGCTCTGAAAACAAGTGATAATGTAGTTCAAAACACTTTGGCTCCCCCTGAGAAAACCTATTACGCATGAATGATAATCTTACAATCTTTTTGTACATTTTTCAAAGGCAGAGAATTTTCCATGCAAAACTGGTAGTTATGAGACCATAATAAAGCCAGCAGATTAAAGATTCAACCTTAATATAAGGTTTATGTTGCTGTTCTTGTTTCTGCCTTTATTTTGTCCGCTGAACAAGACCTAAGTAGTAATACAATGGACAATACTGGTCTGCGGATACTGGAAAGAAAGTCCTGATGTCTTTATTCTGCTCCATGAAAACCCAAATTTGGAAACACTTGCTCATCACACAGCCAGATAAACATTTAAATGCACCATGGGTGGACCATTCCAACTCATTTACACATTTCTCCACAGCTGCAAGCCACCATTCAATAAACGCTTAAGTGATTACCATTTTACTGTGTCTGTGTTTGAGGGACAAGGACTGGAGCTTTTATTCACAAATTCTATTAAATATAATGTAAAACCGATGTCAGGTATCAGGGAGTTTCACCTGCTTTGTCAGCAAAGTGTTTGTCTGAAAGCTCTGCAGCAATGAAGTGGAAACACTGCTCTGAGCAACATGACATTCAACTGTCCTGTCTGGAAAAACAAGTTATGCCAAAATTTAATTCACAGGTTCCATCCCCTCATCTGACCCCCAAAGCGAGTTAAGCGATAGTGTGAGAGCATTCTCTGGAAGATTAAATTCCCCTCTAGCTAAATCTCCTTGTGTCCTATTTGATTCCTGAGGCAGCGAGGAGAGAGACATAATCACTCTCTCAAATATTGTGCTCCATTCCTGGCAGGTTTTAAAATGTAGTGATGCCAGGAAAAGCCTCCCTTTGAAGACATATTTTATGAATAGGACTGAATTGAGAATTAAGTTGTTTTGTTTTGTTTTGTTTTACCCAGTTTTGAATCACTTCCCAAAATTTTGCATTCTTTGAATGCCGTAAATGATTTTAAAGGTACAGTGTGTAAGATTAGGGGGCTCTTTTTTTACAGAATGTGCCAAAAATGGAATATAACATGCATATGTATTTCCACCTGAAAATGAGAATTGTTATGTTTTTGTGACCTTAGATTGAACCTTTTACATCTATACATACTGTGGGTCCTATTCCACGGTATCCGCCATGTTTCTATGGTAACCCAGAATGGACAAACTAAATGCTAAATGTTGGACAGCTAAATGTTCCACTCTGTTCACGAACTTGTTGGTAGCGTTGTCTGTCAGCTGGCTGATGCTGGATAGGTTATGTACAGTGTATCAGAGTTTAATGGGAGAAAACAAAACCAAAACAATGAGCTAAAAGACTGAAACCACTTAATTTTTAACTATCTAACTTACGAACTATGCTAACTAACACTAACAGATAGCCATTTGATGCATTCTTAAAAATAAAAAGATTTTGAAGATCAAATTGGAATTGCAGATACAGAATGAAAAAAGATTTGAAAAGGAATATTTAACAGGCAGAACTAGTATAAAAAATAAAAAATAAAATAAAACAAATTATAGTAAAAGTTTTTATTAAAAAAGCTGACTTATACCTTTTGATATTACAGGTGTCTTTCTCTCCATTTCTAGAAGGAGTGAACTGTAAATTTTTTACATAAATACCTTCTGCTGCCTCTCGTACAACACTGTACAGCACTAACTGTAGGAATATGTCAAAGTCAAGACCAGTTCTATTTGTTCACCTCAACCATTTACCATGTATTTTTCCCCGTCTTTAAGATTTAAGAATGACTGTGTTCATCGACCATTTGAGAGGCCATTAACTTCTAAAATGGTTATTGTTCCGCCTGTGCACAGCGCTCTGGGCACCTGAGGAAGTAATGCAATTAAGTAGAAAAAGAGAGAAAGGAGATCTCAGATGACTCCATAAAATAAATCAACACCATCAGTGCAGACATGACAGGACGTCTCACCAACAGATGGTTCCTTGTGAAATCTTTTAGCAGCAATGGGGAATTTTGTACTGTGCGTGCAGAGATTTTTTTTTTTTTTTTTTAACTTTCTTTGTTTGTAGCTTTGTGTGCTTTGTATTTTGTTTCATTCCAATGCAAGATCATGTTTACTGTTGGCCGCGTCTGTAAAATTCTAGAAGCCGATGCAATCTGACAATGTTCTGTGTATAATGTTGACTCATTTTACCTCAGAGGCAATTTGCCTTCAGCGTCCTTCAAGTCCAGTGCAACATCAAAGATTAACTGCACTCAAGGATATATCAGAGCTCCTCCAGGTAATGTATTCAGGTTGTCTTGCCTTAAGTTAGACCTGACATTGGGCCAGCCTGTGGTCACAAGCCTCCCCAGTAATCAGCGAACAAAAGAACTGAAATGGAGGATCAATGTGAGTTAGTGTTATCTCCCCTACTGCCTGCAGCATGTTACACAGGAAGGAAATGTCAGTGAGGTGAACTGATTCACATTCAGCGTTGGATCACAGCTGTGAGCTGCAGAGTCTACGGTGCATGCAGTTGTGAGAGGGATTCAGCGCTGATGCTGTGAAGGTTCAACCGGTCACAGTCATCTAGCAAAAATGAAAGGAGTCTCAATCTGTCTATCTGTCCTTCAATTTTCTCCACAAGCATTCATCCGACCAACTTCATACTTGGTGGGCGTGTTTCTCGGGACCCAGTGAAGCACAGTGTCAAATGAGAAGTTATTTGGATGAGCTACAAAGACCAAGACCAAAAAAGTTTGCCAAGGTATCCCCTCAATAGTGTTATGGGTCTACAGGGACGTTTAATGCCTCCACTGGGAGGGAAGCAGAGAGCTGTGAGCTGTATTTAGAAAGCAGTTTGGACTATTGTAGCATGGATTTCTTTTAAAGCTCATCCCCAGTAAAGCAATCATTAAAAAATCTATGACTGCTCCCAGTGTACAACTGAAATCTGTTCTGAGATAATTATCATCTCCAATTTTGTTTTGGCCTGAACAGCTATCCTTATTTTTGGATTAGAGATGACTTGCCAGAATGTTTAATGGTTTGGTTTTTTAATGGTTTTTAATGGCTTTGTAGTTCCTTCATAAAAGCAGTCCCTAAAAAAAAAAAAAAAAATGAATACCAAGAACTGTGACTACACTCTATTTACAACACTAACGTCTTTTCTGTTGCTCAGGTTTTTCCCTTTAGTTAGAGAGCGTCTGTTCCTTAATGACTTCCCACCTGCTTGACTAATTATCAGCCCACTACAAATCAACTGAGCATGCATGGAAGACAGAGAGGGGAGAGTGTTGGTCCTATTAAATGTCACGTATGCAATTACACCAACATTAATCAACAGAATTTCTCGCCGCAGTGTGTTTGTGTGTGTAAATCTACTCTCTGGGGGGGATTTAAGAGAAAATCCTATCACAACTGCTTCCTAAAACAGAGCACCTGTGATATTGATCATTGGAATAGATTGGCTAAAGCACAGTTTCTGCTGCTTAGTAGGCCTATGAGACTTAAGCCTGCATTGATAACCTATATAAGGTACATATTCAAACAGTGTATTACAGAAGGTGATGTTTAAACACATGTAAAGATATCTGTAGACAAATTTGTGAAAGCAAATGCTCAGAAAAACATCATTTATCCTTATCGGGGTTGCAGAGGGCTGGAGCTAGTCCCAGCTGACATTGGACAAGAGGCTGGGTCCAGCCTGGACAAACTGATAGTTCATCGCACATTTAGAGTTACCAGTTAACATGCATGTCTTTGGACTGTAGGAGAGAACCCACGCAAACATAAAGAGAACGTGCAAAGTCCAAGCAGAAAGGCCCCAGTCGACTGAGCGGGTCAAACCAGGAGCTAACCAATGCACCACCGTGTCGCCCAGTTATCCACATTTCTTTGGCTTAAATAAAGTTGTTACTGCTATGTTCCACAGTGCACAGAAAATAATCTTATAACACAGAGCTGAAGGGATGGGTAAAGAAAGCAGAGTTTAATAACTTTTTCCTTGTCTGCAGCTTCTTTCGGATTCACTTCTTCTAACTCAACTTTGGAGTGGTAAATACTCTGTATTCTTGAAAGCTTTGTGTCATTTTATGCACCCCTCCAACATCAAAACATAAAGAGATGTGAAGAGCTTGTGTTTGTGTTCCACCTTAAGTCACCACTTGAAAACAATCACACTGACACTTGAAAATGGCAATTTGTTTACGTCTGGTGCATACGTGCTGTGCTGTGTGCGCCTGTGTATATGCGTATATGCTCTGTATGTGTGTTTGGGAGTGTGTGTGTGTGGGCTCTTGTGTGTGAGTGCGAAGAAAGGGCCCCCTCCCTACATTTGGCCTGTTACATGCTGGCAAGCTAACGTATGGCTCTGAGCGTTCCCAAGGCTTCCATCTAATTGGTTCTCTACAGGGAACGCTGATGCTTCCATGCATCCCATATTGCCATCACTTACTACATCCAAGCATGCCAGCTAGCCTTAATCACACACAAACACACACATGACTAGAGACATACTCACAAAGGCAAATGTATTTGAATGCATACATGCCGCTTGCATTCAAGGACAAATGTTGCTTAGCCCCAGTAAACATTTTTATCTGCGAGTCGGTGTTGGATTTTTTTTTTAGTGAAACTGATACCTAACTGGACACACTGAAATTCCAATGATGCCTCTGATGTGCCCGTTCAAGTAATCCACTCTCTCTGTCCGGCACAGAGAGCATCCATTCTGATAACATTTTGGATTATGGACCGTACAACAGCAGAGCGAGACAGAAGGGGGTCACAGAGTGATACATGCAGATTGTGGAGTCCATACTCCATGTTGTCAGATTGTTTACTCGCATTTCCACCCGCTCAGGTCACTTCACAAAGATAAATGATACGTACAAGCTTGCTGGCTGAGCATACTATTAACCAGTGCTGGCTGGTGATTATTTACCTTCTTCTTTTACACTAACAATATTATGTTCTAGCAGGGTGCACTAAGCTTGGACTATAGAAGACACATTTTCTCAATAATTGAAGCAGAAAGGCAAAAGCACTCCGTCCAACAGTTCAGCTTGGCTGCTTACTTAATCTAACTCTCACTCAAGTTGAATTGTGTCTTGCATGGTGCCTTTTAGGCATGAAAATACAAAATATACCAATTTAGGCTGTTAATTTCATACTGTGTAGCTTCAAAAGTAAAAAATCGTGTTTGTTTTAAATATTTAAGAATATTTTATGAAGCTTGCTGGCTCTTAATTGAACTTTGGGGCTGGTGGAGTGTTGCATGCGCTTCATGTATTGGCCACTGCCACAACTCTCAAAATTATCCTCTGAATTAACTGAATTAATGTTGTTGTGTAAGCATGATTATTACTGAGACTTCTCAACTTTTGTGTGATACAAGACATTTGCTTTGGGCATCTGTGCTTCAATGTTATCTGGTTAAGACAATGAATGCTGAAGAGACGGACAGAAAAGGAAGGGGAGTGAGAGACAGAGGGGATGCAAGAAAGGGCCAGGCTGGCATTAAACCCAAGCTGCTGCAGTTCTCAGCTTTGATACATGGGGTGCACGCTCTACCAGGTGATCTACCAAGGAATGCCCATTTCTGCTGCTTTTTTAAGGGTGTAAGTGAAGCAGAAGGACCGATGTGACTATTTCATTGAAGCATGTTCAAGGATCCTTCATGGGAAGTGCTTTACATGAGAACTTATTTGTATGATGCTCGTGTAGTGCTTTGCTTGTTGGGAGCACTCAAAACTACTGCATAAAGCCTTGTGGCTCTCTGGCACAATACCTTGTGTGAGTCGGCAAAGCGAAATGCAACACAGCACAAGAACACATAATTATGCAAAACGCTCAGACAAAAACATGAGTGCTGTGTGGTAAGTGTAACCTGTGTCACACAGGAGGAAATGCTGTGTGGAGAATCTATTTGGTACATTCACACACCCACAACAGGACCACAGGGGGGAAAAAAACAGAATATGCAAATAACAACATTTAACGTAGTCGTCATAACTTTCATAACTCCTTCAACTTTATGACCCATTTCTCCCTAGTCCCTTAAAAGCAATTTTCTAGGAATTAAGCCATATGAGAATAAATTGGCTAACCTGTCAAAACACCGTGCAGGTTTGACAGGTGGATATATGTAAGCTGAGCTACAGAGCTGAGACGCAGCAGATGGTGTGACGTCCATATGGGGACTTAAAGACATTGAGACTGTCAAAATGAAAGCCAAAGAATCTTGGAGGTAGAAAAGAGCACTCTGGAAATGAATTATCAAGAAACAACATAAGTTACATGTTTTTAGAAAAGCATAATCCAGGACCCCATCCATTGGGTAATCTTGTAGAACAAGCAAAACACCTTAGGTCAACAAAAAAACAGGATTCAATTAGTCTCCATCTGATGCAGGGGTGCAAAACTGCTTCACTTGTTGTTCATGCGTCTGAACAGGAATCGTCTGCGTCGTCTGCAAGTGTAGTTGCTATAGCTGTGTAGATCTGTCTCTGACTGGTGCACTGCCTCCCTCATACGCAAGCCTGTGATGGAAGAATAAGGGATCGATCTATTACCTACGTTATCCCTTCCAACACTGATTAAGTTGGTTTTCATGTCCTCCACTTGTAAGACAAATAAATTATAGTTGATTCGAATCAGAGAGGTGTGATTGAACAAAGGCCAGAGAACATGGAGGGTGTGGGCAGATGATCGATCCACAGCGGTACCAACATGTTAATGTGAAAGGTGATTAAGGCAGACAGACTAACAGAGCTGCTGACCTTAAAACCGTGTCCTTCGGCCCAGAGTCAAAATACATTTGTTGCCTGCAGAACAAGAAACTGGGTTGGATTTGCCTAATACATTAGTCATTTTCTTAATCACAGTTTTAAAGATCCTCAAGGTTGGACACCTTAACCTCTGAACATGATGCCCCTCGGTGATACCCGTCAAACATGTTGACATTCCGACCCATGAGTACTCAGTCATTACCACGTTGTGACATGAGTACTCATATGAGAATATAGTCATCACCATATTACTGGTGTAGTAGAGTAGTAGAGCCATGGATTTTACTATACCCACCTTCGGAATTGGCCTTCATACATTCATACACTGACAGCATTGGCTGCCATGCAAGGTGGCTGCTCAGCAGAACATATCTAATGACATTCACACACATTCAGGCAATGATGGCAGAGCCCTCGGGAGCAATTTGGGACACATGCAAAACTTCTGATTAGTGGATAACCTGTTCGACCTCATGTGCCACAGCTATCAAAACTACACATCTGTACAGTTTCATAACATAATCTTGCACAGTTGTCAGACTTTTATATTGCCAAAATCTGCCCACAGATATATAAAGACTGACCAAAATCATGAGCAGCACCTCTGTGGTAGTTCCCACAACAGTAGGCGTCACCAGGAGCACATTTACAGTCTACAGCGGACACGTTTTCTGTGTGTCTTTTGAAGTCAGCCCATATGACTTCTCTTTAAATTTCTGATATTAGTCAGCTTGGTGAAGACAGTTTGGCCACCTTGCTGTCAGCTTAGCAAGAGCTGTGCTGCTGACAGGACAGCTGGTTCTTAGGACAGCAACGATCTGAGGTCGGAGTCTATGTGGATTGAATGGATGGATGCTCACGTCTTTCCTCTGCTTTGAATTCATCTCGTCTACACAGCTGTGCAGTGAACACAGAGGTACTGTTAATGTTCCATATTTTTACTTACTCTAGGTACTTTTAATAAGTGAAGGGAACACAGAATTATAGCTGGATCAAAGTTATGAGCTTAAAGTGTGAGTGCCAGTGTACCGGCATGAATATCAGAAATGCATTCAGGCAAGATGAAAGTCTAATTTTTTAAAATTAAACTCACTCACTGCCTAACATTCCTAATTAATTCTTTGACTAGTTGTTGAGTTGTATTTTAATTATATATATTTTTATACATGTTGTTGCCTGTATTTTAAAGCACATTGAGTTAACTTGTAATACTTTAATGTACTGAGAACTAAAATTCTAAGAATTCTTCCATGCACATAAAAGGTTTATTTCTCTCAAATTTCGTTCTTAAATGAGTCAAAACACATGTTAGTGAGCACTTGTTCTTTGCCAAGATAATCCATCTGACAGCTGTGGCATATCAAGATTCTGCTTATCAACAGCATGACTATCAGGGCCCTGTTACGCTAATGAGAACTTGCTAATCAGAGGCAGAGCAAGGAGGGTCATGACTTTGTCGTCCTAGGGAGAAAAAAAAGCCATTTGTAACCCTATGTGTGTTGCATCTGTCAGTGCCAAGTCTCTTAACATGTCAGCAGATCTTCTTATCATTTAATAGGAAAGGTTAAACCACATGATTACTTCCTCTCCTCATTTACCCCGGATCCATACAACTGAACAAAGTGACAATATTAGTTATTTATTCCTTCCAGCACTCACTCTGATACCCCAATGAGAACTAGAGAATCAGAGGCAGCGCAGGGTGGGTCATGACTATGTCCTCTGAGGGAAAAAAGGTATTTGGAGCTCTATGTGAAATAGCGATAGTTCAGTGCCTTAAATGTCTCTTTTTCATGGTAAATCTGCACATTTTGGAATGACCTTTCATTATGGCCAGTCCGAGTCACGCCTGTTTCATAGTTATGAAGTTTAATCAACATCTTGATATGCCACACACAAATTAGTGTGAATAAAGCTGCCTTGTCTGGATGAAAAGGTTAACCGCTGATAGGTATATGGTTTTAAACCCTGCTTTACACATTAACACAACACTTGGAGGACAGATGGGAAATGAAAGCCATCTCCATTTATTGTGTTGAGAAAAACCACCAAGGAGGGGAAATAGATTGATGCGGTCCGCACATCATTAGACGTTTTCCCATATAACCTTCACCCCTGGGCTGTCTTTGATGAAGAACAATGAAGAAGAGAGAATTGTGTTTTGTATTAGTCAGTGGCAAGTCCCTTAACATGCAGACCTGTCAGCAGATGGCCTTCTTATCAGTTAATAGGAAAGGTTGAACCATATGATTACTTGCTTTCCTCATTTACCGCAGATCCATACAACTGAACGAAGTGACAATCTTAGTTAGTGTAAGTGCGGGCAGGAATAACAAATGCGCACAGTCTTGGCTCATTCAAGCATCCATGTCTTAAAATCTTTGTCTTTGAACAAAGGACTTCATGTCACGTCGTGTCACTTCACTTCACTTTTCTTTATTGTTCCATCAAAGGAAACTTGCCGCGCAGCAGCCACTAAAAATAAGAGAGCCGTGCATAAACATATAAAACATGCACAAATAAAGATAAAAGCCAGCAGGACTCCAGTGGGTAACAATGGTCCAAGATGAAAGAATGATCGGCTTTAAAAATAAATAAACCTGAAAGACAAAGAAATATGCAATATAATATGGACAGACATGAACTTTGACTTGTTGTTTTAAATATAAATTATTTGCATTTTAAGTAAAAAAAAAAAAAAAAAATACTTCTCTCAAAACAAGAGAATCTTTCTTGTTTTTAAACTTAAGTGAAATTACAATAGGCAGATTGTTTTGTTACATATACAGTACGTCACCTCTGTAAAAGCATCTATTTTGGTAAGCTGGTAAATTGCACAGGAAGTAGCTCTCTTTGCAGATGGCTCCAATTAATCCAGCGGGGTAATTGCTGCTTGCCTCCATATGCTGTTTTTACAATGTCCGTGTTTCCCATATCTTGAAAGAATGTCCACAGTGATGAGAATAACTGCACCGGATTGAGAAATTCATGACAATGCTTCAACAATAAACTGGATTGCACAATTTTGCACAGAGATTCATTGTGAATCATGTTAACTTTTCCTGAAACACCAGTGACAGGTAGAAATTTTTGACCCCAACAATTGTTGAATAGATTCCATGATACCAAATTACTACTGACATTCATGGTTCCCAGAGGATGAATCCTCATGACTATGGCAAGTTTTTTCATATAAAGTCTGTATTATCAATCATCCTATTATTTTTTGTTTGTTGTGCTCTGTCATGTTTCCTTTACTATGATCAATATGAAGCAAAAAAGAATAGTACCTATAACAATAATCTGTGCAGAATGTCAATGAATACTGTAGGCAGGTATTTTTTTCTGTTTTTTTGTTGCTCTAGGCCAAAACACTGACACTCTTTAATGTTCCTACAGGTTGCATTATTGTGGAGCAGTTGGGTAAACAAGTGATGCAAAATGTGGTAAATTCTCATAAATCCTGTCTCCTATGCCCTCTGCTTCCTGAAACCCGTACCTGGACTTGGACGGAATACCAATGTGGAACACGCAGAAATACATGAGCCAAAGTGTAAGCATTTCCAGTCACATTTAATTACCTGATAACAAAACCACAGGACACTGGGACGCAAAATCAATTTGCAGATGACTTCTTGTAACATGCTCTAAGCAGTATCATGCTATGTCATCACTGCCAGCCACAAGATATGGGCCAATACACTATACGGTGCATATAGTGCTATCTGATCAATTCTCCAGTTGAAGCAGGACTTGAGAGGAAATATTCTGTACAGGAACTATTCCTTTGACAGTAAAATGCATAAACCTTTCCCCATATAGATTTGAACAACAACTGGATGACAGAAGTTACCACGACAAAGGGCGGGGGAGCTTTTGATTAACGGGAAAAAGTTTCCAACCGGATTAGGAGAAATGGAAAAACCTTGAACCAAATTCTGATTGTTTGTTTTCTTCAACTAATCATAATACGTACTGACATTCAACATTGGGGGGTTGATGGGAGGTTTCGAAATATTGTATTGCAAGTCTGCAAAGGTTTGATTACTTTAAGCACTTGTGAGAAAGAGGGACGTGACACAAAAGGTGAGAAGCAGATGTCAAGTGGAGAAATTGTTCAGAGTGTTTCTAGTTCTTCAATCAATCATAATCATGGTGATCAGAGCCTTGTTGCTCTCTTGTGTGGAGAGTTGTTGTCTAAAGCCATATGTCAAACCTCTTGACTTGGATGTGTCCCCTGTACACAGCCTTTGGGGGAATAAATCACACTATGGGACTTCATACATCTGTCTTTTACATGGATATGAAAAAAAGAATCTGCAATTTGTGTGCAATATCAAACCTTACTAGATCAATAAAAATATACATTAAGGCACCTTCAAATAGACATGGTACATGTGTGCTTTATATCTAAATAGTGTCAAACTTAGTTTGCTACCTTTCATTATTATCACATCCAAATTTGCATGTGCATTTTTCTAAGAGTCATTTTCTAAACAAGGTCTGGTGAAGTCAGCAGAAAGTGCACTTGAGGCCCTGCGTGGACTCGATGAACTTTGGGTTTGGAGAGCCTTGTTTAGGTCCTTCAGTAATGTAGCAATCTGCTATCAAACACCATGATTAAGAGAGAAACCATTGCACTCATTAACAGCAATGGCTAATTCATTGTTTTTTTAATGAATGAGTTATCCAATAAGACAATTTTCTACCCTCTGATGCATTGAGTCATGTTGTTGTTTTTTTTTGTTTTTTTTAGGAGGGTGAAAAAAGTTTTTCCTCAGAAACTTTTTATCATCATCTTAAAAAATGGGCCTATACATTCAGCACCTTTTTTTAAATAAAAGGTTCTAACAGCCTCTAAAGCCTCGATTCTCCTTTTTATGTCCACCTCAGTTGGTAATCTATCAGTAATAAGGCTCTCCTATGTGTTTCCATATCACACATGGCTTAATCAAAGCTATTTTACTATTTTAGCATAATCCAGGTTAATAGCGAACTGTGCACGTGTCTGACTCGGTTCAGAAAGATGACAGAGCTATCCTCCTTTTATCTGTGCTAGATATATGGTGTGACCAAACATCTTTCTTTGGTCAATGGAAGGTGCAGATTTCATGAAGAGAAAAAAGTCAAAATCATCAAAAGTGACAGAGACAATACACAGTGATAAAAGAAGAGAAGATGATGTTACACCATACTATCTGGAACTCTGAACATTCAATCTGTCTGTGTCCTAATTAGCTAATGTGATGTTACAGGAGTCTGCAGCAGCCTTTACATAATCATGACATAAGGTTGGGTTAAATTGATGTGTGAAATCCATCTTAGCTGTTTTGTTTATATATGTTCATAGTAACTTCAACAGTAGCCTGTTTTTCTACTCATTGTACTCATAATTCACCTTCTTTCCCACCCTCTTCTTCAAATCCCAACTGCTGTTTCTTTTGTTATTCTGGTGTTTATTGAAAGGAATATGATGAAATTTAAATCTTAGCATTATTTTATGTATCTCAGTTTCAGTGTTGTTATTTTCTGAAAATACTGTGTTTTATGCCTGACAGAATGGAAGCTGTTTGAGGCTTTGACCTCAGTAGGCACTCCAGACTTCACAGGTACACACTTGTTTGGTATGTGAGTCTGCCAGTGCGAAAAAATCCAAATATTTGACCTCTGCCGGAGGTTGTGATTGATTAAATAATGAGAACAACAACTCTTCTTCAGAGAGCTCTGTTGAAACATTGGCTTCTACATTTATGTGCTTTCTGCATCAAGTGTGCAACTTCTTCTTCTTTTTTTTTTATTGATGTGGAATACAGCTGTCACAGTGGATTGTTCATCAACTCCACCAGGAAGTTAAACTCTATAGTCTTCCTCTTAACATCTGTTATGTGAGATTGAACTGGCACCCTCATGCACTGACATCAGGAAGAAGAGTGACATATCCAGTCAGGAGAAGAACATTAGCATGCTGATGGCTGCTGCGGATCGCAGCATTCTCAGTCACTGATGAATTGCCTGGTGCCCTAGTCTCTAGTCCTCTCCCTCCCAGAGGGCCACTTTCTCAGAGGCTTAGCCCCCTCCCCCAGCCACACCACTATTTTGCTTTGAAATGCTTTTGCATCAAACTTTAATTTGTATGGAAATAGACATTCTGTGTCCCAAGATAAAGTCTGCATTTTTCAGAAAAGTTAGAGGAGGCAGAGAAATAAACAATTTCAAAAATAAACTGACCGTGTAAAGAAGAGGCTGAGTTTTGGTGTTGCGGGCCATTGAGCAAAATTAGTGTGGTAACTGAATATGAACTGAGTGTGTGTGGGGAGGGATCGTGGATTTTTTTTTTTTTTTCTGGGGGGGATGTGTAAGCTTTAATGTGTGCCAAGGACATCACCTGCAGATGCTAATTCAGTGCCTTTTTGGTTTTTATCTCCAGCGGCCTCTTCTCTAAAATCCCCTTTAATAGGAATTTGGTGGAGAGGACCTAACTCACAACTTTGTCTGTGCACAGGAATAAGCTAAGCCCTCATTTTTTATCTGTGAATGGGCCTCGATATGACACCGTATTCAAAGGAGTCTCTCACATTCACATATGCGCACACACACACACACACACCCACGGACACGCTAACATTCTGAATAGGATATCAATGGAGATCACCTTGACATAGTTTTATTCCTCATAAGAAATTCAGAGGGCCACAGATAAACTTCTTAAATGTACAAAGGAAGGACTGTACATGTGAAAAAAATGTGAAACTTTCTGAAAATCGTTTTTTTGCCAAAGTCCACTTGGCAAAAAGTATCAGCAAAGTGTACTGCTCACTCCAGATAACAAAATGATGTATTCATTATATCAGCACGCCCTTGGGTAGGATAATATAGAAATAGAAGTGAATGCCTTTCTTTTCTGGCTCATCCCACTGTGAGCTGCGGGCTTTGGAGATCCCAAAATACTGAAGCGAGCACACACGCTGCATGCAAATCCACACATGCACGCCATGCATACATCAATAAATACACACATTCAGCAGCTCCTGGGCTTGGCGTGTGAATAACCATTCTTTTTTTTTTTTTTTTTATCTCTGGAGCACCTTCCATCTTTAGGGAGAGCAACCAAGTCTCACCAGGAGCAGCTGAGCCAGAAGACTGGCGTCTGAGCGCTGAAGCAGAACAATGATGCGACATGAGAAGCTACCTTGTCACCTGAAACAGGGACACACAGAGAGACAGCTGCCACCAGACGCTGGAGCCAGTGTACCAGCGGCGTGCTGAGACAGGGCGCGGGGCCCTCCTACACGCACATCATTTCCAACACACTTGCATATGCTCACACACGGCACACTATACTGCACGCTAAGACAAGTCGAATCATGTATGCACTCAGTCAAACAGATATAAACCACGGGCAGATACAAGCACACAAGGAAGGGAAGGAGGTATTACTAATGTAAGAGGATACAGTATTAGCAGCATGAATGGACAGATTAAGGAAAAGTGTGGGATTAAAGCATTGAAGCAACCATAGCGAGAGCAGAGAAACAAAGTCACATTGTCTAATTGCACCATTATACAGGATGGAAGCACTCTATATGAGGTCGGGCTTCCATTGACGTTTAATAAAAAGAGGAAAAGAGTGGATTGTTTTATTTATTTTTTCAAAAAAACTCTTCTTTTTACTAAACCATTGTAGTCTTATCTCCACACCAGGGGATGGCAGAGGAGGCTTTCTTCATAATTCAAATTACTCATAGAGGGCCCAGCAAGCCACAAGCAAGACAAAATGTTGCCATAGCTGCCTTGCTGGTAAACAAACTAACTAAACATATACATTCCCAAGTAAACACTTTGTCACTTTAAGTAGATGGCTGGTTAACAGTGAGTTAGCTGTATCTAGCTAATGTAGCTCCGCCAGCTTGGCTTTATGAACTGCTGTCGGCACTGAACTGAGCTGTTTATCTCTTATGTTTAAGAAAAGTTGAGGTTTTCTTGAATACTTAACTGTCAGCGTGTAAATTTCAAGGAGCTCTATTTACAGACATGGTAGAAAGTAAATACAACATGTATAATTATATTTTCATTCAAATCCCCTCAAATTAAAAATTGGTATTCTTATGCTGCTTGTCTGCTTTGTTGAACTGCCGTGTTTCTACAATAGCCCCGAACGGACCAATTAAACACTGACTACGATAGTTTCTCCTGAATTTCATGCTAAAAAGAAGTGAAAGGAGGGGGATGCAATCCAGAACTACACAGCTTGATGCCACGGAATCCTGCACGCTGGATCTTTAAGAGTAAACTGACATAGACAAATTATTCATATTAAATGATTAAATGTAAGACTAATATATCACGGGTTGCGAGGGTGAACATGAAAACACTGCACTGTATCAGGATATTTTCATGAATGATAATGAACGCAAAAAACATCAAACACAAACCAGTGTGTGCGATGCAGCTGTCATGTGAACCTCTCCTTTGTATTTGTGCTCATAATATAGCAGAAATTTCATAAATTCTCAAAAGCCACCAAGCCCGGTAGTGAGGTTTCAGAATAACATGGACCCAAAGCAGACAATGAAACAAGCTGCATTCAAGCTGAAAGCTATCAATTAAAAGGCAATTAGTTTTGAGCTCCGAGGGAATACAGCGCTGCTCAGGTTCCTCCTTTTCATCAAAATCTTGTGATGGCTTATTAGCGTCAAACAATTCATTCAAAGTAAACTTGATTTGAAAGTGCACAGCAGTGAAAAACGAGGGCAAAGTTAGGCAAGACAAAAAATGAACAGAGCTGACAGAAAGAGACAGAACCATAGCAAACAGAATTTAATAAAGGTCAGCAAGGCGCAGAGTAAGAAGGCGGAACTTTCCATACACGCATTTTTATGTTAATTAATTTGAATTTTTGGGGTTTTTTTCAGGCTTGAAGGACAAAAGTTTTCCACTACTACTGCCATGTATTCTCATTAGCCATTGGAACAGGAGGGCCGTTGTGAGGCCGCTCTTCATTACAATAAAAAAGAACAGATTTAAATCAAGATGACATTTTTTCCAAAACATGATCCAGCTCAAGTTAAAATAAGACTCCTACCGCAGGACCACACCTACGGAGAATTCATTGGAGGAAGAACATTTTATTGCCTGAAATGGAATTGGAAGATTGACTTCAGCCGCCATGTACACTTTATCAGCATGACGCCAATGATGAGAAAGCTTCTGCCACTAGATCAATATGCTCAGGCTCCATATAATTAGCTTGGCCCTTACCTTTTTCATCCAGGGGTCCTGCTGTGGCATGCTTCAAGTGCTGTCAAAATGGACATTGGCTTATATACTGTCACAATCTCTGTTTAATAATGATGCCACACTCTCTGCTAAACATCATATTAACATTTTGACTCATGCTGAGATGGGTAGAAGAACAGGTTGGGATACACTGATGATGTTGACCTTTCTAGCGTGACCTCCTGTAACGGATGAACCCACAGATATAATTGGCCCTGCATGGGCACAGTCAATGAGGAGTTGACCCGCTGAGGAGGATACATGTTAGAAATACAATATTGCCACTAAAGGTTTGTTGCATGAACCCAAATTATTCCCGGTAAACAAGATATTTGTGTGATCATTAAGCCCCCGGTTCTGCCATCATTACATTCAAATTCTACTGACTGTTTTTAATGGGAAAAAGAAAAAAAATCATTTTGTCAAGCAAAGTCAATTTGTGCATTGCACGGCTTGGCCCCTTGCTACTTGCCTATTCTGCAGGAAGGCGGTGGTTGGCCACAGGCCATCGCTAAGCTTGTAGCTCATTTTCACAGGCCAAGCCAGGGGGAAAATTATGTGCCAACTAATAAAGACTTGAGGTGCTGCAGCAGAATCAATAAAACTGGACAAATGGCTGCATTTGGATATGTATTACTCTGGGATGGTGTGACCTCAATCATGTTTTACAAACCTACCGATGGATTCTCAGAAATATGATGCTGAATTTCCTGTTACAAGAATAACAGCTGTATTCCCCCCCCCCCCCCCCCAAAGGTCTATGCTAATACGTCAGATTTGCATAGCGGATTTCAATTCTGTCACTGTGCTATTACAGTTTCAGCCGTCTTGCTTCTAAGTCGTTTTATTGAGAAAAAGTCATGCTGGGGGTGTGAAAAGCAGTCATTAGAAGAGTTTACAGTGACTTTGACTGGGAGATGATACATACAGCTCAGTACCAACTTATCATCACAGTTTTAATGAGTTTTCCAGGCCCCTGCTTGTTAGGAATAACTTCTCCATTTTTGGAACCATTTGCATAATATTAATCTGTCAGTAAGAATATTGCTAAAGAAATAAGCTGTCATAGTGACTAAAATAATAAATAAATCAGGACTCGAGACCATGCAATGAGATCACACCAGCCACGACACCCGTCAACATGTTAATGTTCTAACCAGTGAATATTTGGCCTTTGTTTTGATCTCGACTACACAGCTGTACAGCGTTGTCCCTGAATCTTTGCACAGTTGTTCCTTGACAAAATCTGTCCAGACAGATTTATAAACACCTGCCAAAGTACTGAAAATTGCCTCGGTGGTAGTTCCCACTGCAGTAGGTATCTCCAGGAGCACATTTTGTCATGATGAGACATGCACAGACTCGAAAATTGAAAAAAAAAAAAAAAAATACCAGCTGTCGATGTCGTGGCTGGTAAATATTTTGAAGAAAAACAGAAAAACAGATGAATAATAGACGGGATCCATGAAAAATCATGTTAATTGATATTTTGCCATAGCAGAGAAAAGTAATTAAGTGTTTCTTTCTCATTCTTTTGTTGTTGCTGTTTTTTTTTCTTACATTTATCATTATTTGAAACTCTCTACTGAATAAACACACAGCTGATGCGTCTGTGGTACCGTAACATTTTCTGAAAATGTAAATTTCTCACCACCATGTAATTACTTAAACACACTTAATTGCCTCCCTCCTATAGACCACTTGTCCATAATGTCCATCACTGTACAGCAATAATTTCCTGCATGTCAGTTATCTAACTGTCATATTCGTACAAGTGTGCACTCACTGAGATCTTGAATTTTCCTTGATCCTGACATGACACTGATAACCACATGCTGTTCTCCCTATACTGTATTAAAGACACAAAGATAGATTTTTCTAATTTAACATAGTGTGAAATTACAGTGGAGAATCAAGCTCAATAAATAGCTGCTGCTGCTGATTTTAAATATAGAATAAGTAAGTGTTTTAATAAGTATGTTTTTTTTTTTTGACAAGTTGGAGAGCAAAACCTAAACAAAGGGAATCAGCTTACTGTGTCTTTATCTTCTTTTGTCAGGTAAAGTCTCTTAGTGTGAAATTTTAATGAATGCTCATTAGTGTCAGTTTCAAATGTTGGTCTAACTCCAAAGGGATAGATGAACAATACAGTGTGTGAACTTGTGATGTCATCATATTTTTTTGTCTCCTTAAACATCTAACTTTCCAACTAATAATTAAAACAAATGCATGATGTCAGGGTGGGGTTATTGTTGGCGAGCCTTTCTAAACAAACTGGAAATGACGGTAATTAAAGTTATGTTAAAACATGAAAACTGTAGATGGTTGTTTATTTTAGTGTCGGAATAGCACCAGTCTGAGAATCACAGAGGT
Organism: Protonibea diacanthus; assembly: GCA_028641955.1. NCBI lineage: Eukaryota > Metazoa > Chordata > Actinopteri > Sciaenidae > Protonibea > Protonibea diacanthus. Next base: position 18,082,324 of record CM053990.1, read on the forward strand.
TTTTCTGCCTCTGTATGGAGATGACTCTCACGCAGGACTTTTTGCTGCTGTGGGATTAGATCTCAAATGAGGACTGTGATCCAACACTGTGTCCACATTTTCTGAGGGACACCTGGCAGCAGCAGTGAACTGAAGGAGTAAGTGAACCGAGATACTGTTACAGTGCAAAAATCTTTGGTGTCATTTTGCATTATTTTATGGCCACTAATGGGCTATTATGCTTGATGTGATATGTTTTTCTCATACATTGTATGTCTTTGTCACCTTAACAATGATCTCCTCCCAAAATGAACCTTAACTTAACCCTCATTAAATTAAATTGTCTTTCCGACCAACTATTTATAGCCTGAGTATTTATAGCCTGTATGACGACTCCTTGACCTCTCCCCACAGAAGCCTGGTTGGTGGAGTCAGTTCGTCAGACCAATAAGCTCTTTGTCTGCATTTATACTGTTTTATTAGTCTTTATTAGTCTCTCAGCCACTTGTTAGCAAGCGGCCTATGTGTGACTGATTGATTTCATTGTTCTTATGCAATAGAGATGCTGTCTTTTCTTGTGGTACTCCGTTTTACTTTGAACATGACCCACATTCACTGTGGACTGGTGTGCATGTTCCTCCTGACTTCAAAGCAGGATCCCCAGATGAACAAACGCTTTCATTTCCTGCCTGACTGAGGCCTCACCAGACAGCTAAAAAGGTGAAACAGGGCCAGCCGCACTGCCAAGAAGCCTGGCTTGTTATCTCACTACAGAAAGGAAGAGCTCTCCTCAGAGCACTGTAGTGTTCAGCACTGATTCAGGGAAAGATGTATTTTATGGTGATTTCAAATAACTTACCTATTTAAGGTGCATTACTCAGTGTGATGCATCACTTTGGTGAACCATTCGAAGATTTTCATTCAGGAACTGATATTTAAGAAGATGACATCTATCAGTTCTGTCATATAGTTGTGCCTCTTTAGTTCCTTTCTTGAGGGGTAGCTTGCTCCAGTTATATTATGAGTCTGAGCAGTCATGTCTGTGCACTGTAATGGAGTAGATATACAATATAATATATAACATCATACAACAATGTCTGTGTATCCCATGTGTAAATAATCAGGGTAACTGGGGAGAGATGTAAATAGATTAATCAGTTATTAACTGATAAGTAACCTTCAGTTGCAGTATGTTGTGGCAGTGTGGCCAACCCCAGGTCCAGTCACCAGGGGAGGTGTAACAAGGGAGCGGGAATGGCCATGACCCAAAGTGCAGAACCCATCAATAACCTTAATTTTTGTTTTCTTGTTTTCATGTGCTGGTGGGCAAACCCCACATGCAACTTCAACTTTTTTTTGTTGTTAAGCTCTGTTGGGATTTTTTTTTTTTTTTTTTTTGTATGTGCGCATGAATGAAGAATGAGGAGTCAAGCCTAAAGAGCCCAAAGCACAGTGTGTTCTGCACATGTTCACTTAACTAGACACACAGTGGGTAACCAGTCTTTCGGAGAAGTTCAACATTCCTGCTTTGTTGGAGCATTCTATTATGTGACATACACTGTAGCCACTAATACATTTCTGTGTCATTGTTAAGCTAAGTAAAAATGTGTATATTTGATCCTAATCAAACTTACATCTGATGAAATAACACATAAACAGACCAGGACCAACAGAAGGTGGTAGACACATTTTGAAAATGAATGCACATCTTTGGGTTGATTGTGCTTGAATATCACAGAAGTAAAATATGTTAAATACGCATATGTTGCTGTCCATTTTAGAATATCCTCAAGTAAATCGGATCACACTGTGCACCCACTGTATGCTTTCCAATTCAGAATACTTTGAATAAGATAAAAATAATATATACTGTGTGTATATATTCATATGTATCATGCCTACTTAAGCAGCTGTGGGGGAAAAAATTTCCACTTCATGGGAAAACAAATCAGAATTTGTGAGACATTAAAACCATTAAACATGATTTTCCAAAATTAACCACGCTTAAAATATTCCAGAATATGAGCTGGCTGCCTTGTTGCATGTTCTCACTCTCTTTCAGTGCATGGATGAGCAGATGAATAAGCTCCATGCCTAATTTACAGATGATTTCTCCCATTAATCTGCAGTCTGCAGATGTTGTTAATTTATTTTACTCCTCTAACCTCCTGTTGTTGCAGCTGTTGGAGGTTGGAAAGGGGAACTTTGTGAGTGTGACTGAGGGTGTGTTTGTCTGTGTGTACAGTGCATATGCACCGTCTATGCGAACATATGTAGGTGTTTGCTTGTGCACATGAGTCAGTGTAAGTGCAGCGTAAGTTGATGCCTGTGTGTGTTTGTGTGTGTGTGGATCCCGTGCCAGCGTAGTGTGGTGTTAGGACAAAGGAACAGGTGGAGCACGGAGTGAGACACGCACGGCAAGGAAAGCCAGATACATCTCTTTGAACTGCAGCCACTGCAGGACGTGACCAGACTTCACCGCTGCCAAATTCTACGTGAGACTGTGTATGTGTGTGTCTGAGCGCGTACGCGTTAGACGTATGGATTGGGGTCATGTGACTTTGACACCAGTCAGACCTGAGTCAAAAATCTGATGAGTTGCTACTGGAGTCTCATTCTAACTCCAAGGACTTGAGAACTCTCTCACACTTTAGCCTTTCGACTGGCGAAAAAAAAAAAACAAAACAAAAAAAACTTGTGCCCTTCCCACGTCAAAATAAAAAATTATGCTATTAAAAACTTCCATTTCTTGCTTGCTCCTGAGGCAATTACTCTTGTGAGCATGATTGCTCATTAGCAAGTGACAGAAGCAGTGAATTTAGCTATTTCTTGTGGTAATGTTTGGAACAAACTCAGCATACAAATGGACAACAGGGAGGTACTATGGTGCAGGGATGATTTGGTAAGTTTAGATGCTTCATATTGTGTTCGGCACTGAAAACTTATTGGAGTACATTGTGACCAACACAACTTCAGGCTGTCTACAGTTGTTGTTCTGTGAAACTTTTAGCATCCTACATGGTAAGAGTTGATACTAAAAAAAAAAAAAAAGATGTATTCTCTGTGGTGTGACTTTGCGAACATGATATCAACAAGCCCTGATCATTGCGCTAACAACATAATACTAAAGTTGGTAATTGTCGCCTTCCACAAAAGAGCCTGCCTTGTCTTTTAAGTGAGGAATGTATAACCAAACCAAAATGACTTCAAAAGTTCTTATTCCTTCTATTATGGTTTTTAAACCATTAAAATTTAAGATTTGTATATGTTTCTTCTCCAGGCAGCAGAAATAATATCTCTAATCTGTTTATACGTATTTGTCTCCTGGACATGCACAAACTTTGTGAAGACAGCTACAGATGGAGAAACTGATGTGTTCATCTCAGGGTGTGCTTGTTTGTGCATACAGTATTTTGTGTACTTTCTCTTAATGGGTAATTGTTAGAGGTAGAAATAACAAGAAACAAACAACTATGATCTCATTCAGTTAATAGAGTTTCATTTTTAGATTCTCTGATCACTCTCTTGATAGCCCTAAAGAACTTCAGAGAACTCAATATTTCAGAGGACACTCACTTCTAGTCATCTTCTATGAGTTGATGGCAAACTAAATGATCCCCTTTAGATCATTTATTCATTACTTAAAAAAAAAATATTAATATCATGCAATACACTCACTCATCTAACTCTGCCGACGTTTTTCAGCTGTTTGAGCACTGTCACAAAATTGTTGGAAAACGATTGTGCTCATTTTTCACCTGTTAAAAAAAAGTTTTAAAAGAGCTTTTTTTTCCTTTCTTTTTTTTTTTACCTCTCAACTTATTACCTCTCCACAAAGTACAGATTGGTATTTGAATCCAGGAAATAGACTCTGCTCTTGCTCAAAATAATTTGAAAAGAACCTTTGTGTTAAGGGGAATGAAAGATCCAGCCGGGGGTGGGGTGTGCGGGGTGGTACAGGGACAAAAGATTAAAAGCACCGTATGGAGGTGCTGCATATTTGCTGGGTGATTGTTTATACATTGAGTTTGAACCACGAAAATAAAAGAACTGCTCAATGCGGTGGTGTTAGTCTTTCAAAATAAATTGAAAAGAAGCTGTTTCATTTCTTTAAAAAAAACAAAAAAAAAAACAAAACAAAACTCACACTCATGCTCATACTCGTCACACTATGCTCTCATTGATCTCACTCGAAGCTCTTCCTGACCTCTAAACTGAAAGGTTAAGAGCGAATCATATCGATAACTCATTGGCTCTATTGATCCTGCTCAGGAGTTAATTGGGTATTACTCATTAAAGTTTACACTAATTAACTGAATTAGAAGCATTAGAAGCCCGAGCTCTGGCAGAAACAGTGCTTGTTATTATAGACTCACTAATTGCCTCTGGTGAAGCTTCCTCATTACCTCCACAAACATCCAGAGAAAGCCCGGCAAGGTGTGTGAGCGAGCTTGGTTGAGGCAGGGGCACCGATGGGTCAAGTCTCTTTTCATCATCACAATCAACACTGGCCGTACACTGTAATCAAAAGACACAGCGTGGGCTCAGCCAAAGTGTGTCAGGACATCCTCTAAATGTGCGCTAATTAGAAACAATGACTGACACGAGGAGAACAGCTTGAGGCTTCATCTCCCAGCGTGTGCTGATTTTATTGATGGCTGTGCTACTTTTACCTTAGCCTTCTTCTCTTGGATATACGTTGCTTTTGTTTTGACCTGTGCGTGCAGAACATGTCTGTGGCTGCACTGACCTCACAGTCAGTCCCCTGGCCAAGCTGTGTCAATATTCAAATTAGCATCCACCTGCAGAATATGGGCGACATGAAAAAACACAGCTAGTATTTTGTTTTTGTACGTCCCATATCAGTCAGGTACAGTATGTTTCATATGTAAAACTGATTTCAACTTGCCGGAGCCAGCAGATGAATTTTTTGTTCAGGCTTGGCAACATTTGAACAAATAATGTGGCCAATTGGCAATTGCGCAGCTATTCTTGAAAACTTGACTTCACCTGAAAAGAACACAGATGCCTATGTTGCAGTCCTACGGTGCTTCTTACGGTGTGTCTCCGTCATACAGCGTTTCACACCATTTGCACAACCTGCTGCGGGGCTGACGCCTGAGGCAAATAAACGAAAACATGACAGAAACGGCGTGAGCCAAAACTGCTCAAAAACAACCACAGTTTCCATGCCATCACCAACCTCAGTGATAGTGTGTCTGTGGGTGGGTGTTACCTGGCAGTAAGCAGGATGGCGGCAGTGGCTAGTGTATCATCTCAGCCCAGTGGATCCAGAAAGGCCATATGCACGGGCTGAGGGGGGCTGAGCCACAGAGCCCTGGTCCTGTGGTCAGCTGCTAGGGCCAAACTGCCAGACCATATGGAGAAGAATAATGTGTGTCTTTTGAAAGAAACTCTCAACTTCCACTGCAGGGCTCATTGGCATGTTAACAAGAACGGGTAACTTGAAACCTGCTGCAGGCTGAAAGCTTTACAACTATATAAACCCCTGACTATTACACAGTAATATTTAACAGCAGCATTAAAGCCTCCAAATGACCATAAAGTCTTGCTAACAATTCTCTACATCAGTTTCAACAAAAACTACTAAAATGCCAAATGAGTGCGTGTTGTCACTATAACTTGCGATCAGCAAATTGAAGTTTAAACAGACACTCTGTGGTTCCCAAGCCCGAACAGAGCTACTGCCGCACCTAATAGGTGTGTTGCCACCCAGTTTTGTGCGTGGCACATGATAGTGTTTTACTTACATTTTGCTTCCTTGACTCAACCCTCTTCAGGACACACTGAAAGTCATCTGGGTCCACAAAACCCAAATCATCTGCTGAAATCACACGAGGGCTTTTGAGCCTCCTGATTTATTTATGCAACATACCCACACAATGCGAGATCTGCCACAGGTTGAAGCAGCTGTGTGTTAAGCTCTGAAAAGAGCTGGCTGCTAAAAGCATTCCATCGCAAGCGTTGCTGTCAGATAATCAAATATGAAAAACAAGCAAATACCAAACAAGGACGTAACTGAAAAGAGTCACCGGTGAAACAAATTGTCAATCTGATTGGAAATTGTTCCTTTGTTCAACCCAGGAATGATAGTTGACCTCTGCATTGTGTCCCATTTCATAACTGTCCATTTATCAAAAGGAAAAACAACAGTGAAAGAAAAAAAAAGGGCAGATTTTATTGTCTTGTGCAATAAAACACAGCAATCATCTATGCAGGCCAGTGGAACTGGTGTTAGAATACTGCATGATAATAAGTGGCCCATTAGGAACATTGGCGAGAGGCGCCACACTGTGCTGCTGTAACAGACTGAATAATCAAGATGCCTGCTCTGGCAGTAATAGAAGCTTTGCTGCACTGTGAAAATAGTCCATTCTGAATGTGATGATCATCTGCGTGTGTGTGTGTGTATGCAGTACGTGTGTGTAGCTGAACAGATAGAATTGCCATTTCCAGATCAAGGCGCCATTTGGACCTCATACCATTAGTAAATATTGAATTTATGGTTATTTCTATGTTATATTATTTCTTATTATGTTTGACTTGGACAAACTATATACAGCATCAACCCAGACTGTGGAGGAAAAAAAATAAAAATAAAATCATTTTCACCAAGCTGACAAATCTGAGTGAAACGCACATGCAGCAACCAGAAAATCCTGATAAAACTGGACACACCTGTACACCTTGAAAAGACAGAAATAACATAATTAGGTATTAATTAGACTGCAATAAAATGTGCCTTGTCGGGGCTTTGAATAAACAGACACAAGACTACAGAATCCAAACGCTTCAGTTCAAAGCAGCAAAGAAACCAGAAAATGTCAGATTTAACACTTTAAGCGAGGGATTTCAACAAGTGTTGTATGTCACAGCACTGAAATAAAATGTAATTGCAGTAACAGTAAGGTGAAGAGGATTACAGCTATTATTCATGGAAGTGCAAATATAAGTTATGAGTATAGGTACCGTGTATTCTTTTGTATTGTAAGAGCGTCTTTGTCTGGGAAAATAAACCAACCATAGCTGCCATTTCTAGAGGCAATTGAAAGAATCCTATTTCAAACCCACAGCCTGTCTGTATTCTGCCTTTGGCTCGGCAGTATCTCATCATCGCACAATTCTCTGACAATAATTTCTGCAGACATGGATCATTTAATATGGAAGTGTGGCTTTTCAATCCTGGCCTCTCTGGAAAGGTTAGAAAACAAGGGGAGAATTGGCTTCCAGAAATCAATAAAGTAATATATTTTTATTGGCACTTATGTAAGAACTCACAGCTCTATAGCTATAATTCTGCAATGGTATAACTACAATGACCAGAGTCAAAGGGCAGCATGTTGCAGCGGTTTAATGTGAATCGCTGACCGTGTTTGTCTCGCTTCACATTACTTTCTTTGTCAGCTACAGCTCAGCTCAGCTTCTGGAGATGTAATGAAAATAATACGGTACCCATCATATACTCCTGCACTGGTTTCATTTTGACCCACTCGGGCTGTTATGTTGCAGCGCATAAACAACTCTGGCATTCATAAATAATACCTCTCCCTGGGTAAAAGAGACAGGCAGACATGAGGTCGGCTGGCAGATGCCGGCATTTTCAGTTGGGACCCTGTGAGTGTAAATGTCCCAGCTCTTTCTCTGACTCCTGCAGCCATCCATTTGTCTGTCAGTCTATGTGTCTGGGTTGTAAAATGTAAAAGGCATAGAACTCCTCCTGCTATATTTCATAGCTGTTTTTTTTAGCTGCTTTTTGAACGTTTTATAAGTCTAGATGTTCTGACATCTATCTCGTCTATCCAGCTTTTTGGCTTGTTAATACTTTGTGTTCATGTGTTTGTGGCCTGCAAATACACAGCACAAAAAAAAAAAAATGCAATGATTCATGTATGCAGGGAAGAGTATCCCTTCCTCTTTGCTATCTTCTCCCGGTGCGTTTGTCTCCATATCATTGTTCACCAGCATAACGGCTCCTTGTCAGAGTCAATCAACGACAACGTCCCAAAAGTGCTGTATTATTTATCCCAGAGGAGGAAAGGTAAACACCATCATTGGTCATGAATGAGACGATTTGTCATAGGAAAAAGAGTGGTGGGAATTTTTTTTCTAAAACGTCTCTCGCCCATTACTAGTTGCTTGTCATTGTCAGGTCCCCACACCTCTGTCTTTGCAAAGCTCCCTTTTAGTTTTGTATTACCTTGCGATGCAAGGCCTTTTCATCCATATGCATGCCTTGTTCAAGGTAATAAGGTATGACAGTGTGTATGCCCAGCAGTTATATGTGTGAAAATTACAATCAATGAAAATTTGTCATGGTTGAGGTAGTCAAGGTTTGTAATCTTTAATGAATAGTGCACTGAGCATTTCAAAGCGGAGTGGGTTGGGTGAAAAAAAAAAAAAAATAATAATTTGGGGCAGTCCTTATTGCGCTGCAGTTTGAAGTGACAAATTACAATGCAAAGTGACAGGGCACAACAATTTGGACAATGAGATATTATTTTTAAGTAATTCATCAGCTTATAAAATGTGGGAATTTGCAGTTTTGCCTAGTTTTATATAAATTGAATACCTTTGGGTTTTGGGCCATTTATCGGACAAAACAAGCAATTTGTCACTTTGGGCGTTGGGACTTTGTGATGGACCGTTTGTTCTGTATTTTTTGACATTTCACAGACTGAACAATTAATCAATTAATCAGAAAAAAAATAATTGCTTTGGAGGCAAGATGCCCCAATGTTATTAATTTCTGGCAGGTCCAAAGCACCTTGCTTTAACCTTTCCTCCGGCGTCACATTGCAGAGATGATCACATTAGAGAAAGTTGCATCTATACCCATTGGAGTTTTGAAGGCCATCATTGTCATCATGTTGTACTCACTGGCGTGACCTACTCTTGCTCATGTGGCTGCCAGGTGAGAGACACTTTCTGCACTTCTCATAAAAGGTCATATAGAGGTCTGCATCAGAGATATGAAAGGTCAGCGTGACTTACCACTGAGATTAAAGTGACCTGTCTCCACCCTAGGAGAGAGTGATTAAGACCAGGCCACTGACAGCTCCAATGCCGAGGGTGCTAGAAAGGGGATACCGATGGACAATACTTGTGTGTGTGTGTGCTAATTGCTAACACTTCGATGACAATCACAGAAGTGTGAATTAGCACAACCCAAATGTGGGCAAGACACACTTTTCAGATTTTAATCCACTGGCAATCTCATCTCGTTCTTTTATTTGAAAAATATGTCATTGATTTGGTACTATAAAGGTAACAAAGAAAAACTAAGAGGGCAGATGCAAGAAATTCAGCGCTGTGTGAAAACTATCATTGAGAAATCTGGGTGAGAGCAGAATTTTAAAGTGAAATATTGAAAACAGACAACAAAAAGACATTTTGTAGTTAGCTGTGTCCTGGCTTGTGTGGTGTATAACCTCTATCTTTAGAGATAGTGAACGGGTTCCTCCAACAAACAGCCAGGAAGCAGGCCTCTCAGTCTTACTGAAAATAGAAACTGCAATCCAAAAAATGAGGAGTACATTTAAAGTTGTCTATGGCTCTTTTTATAAACATAAATATAATCATGAACTAAAAAAAACAATTTATTAATTGCTCAAGACTGTGTCAACAACCGCTCGACATTTACCCATAACTATCAATTAGCATGATGCTAACATATCATTGAAAATCCCATTGACATACTAATGACAGTGGTGTTGCGATGCCTGGAGAAGCGTTCATTTTTTTTTATTTTTTTTTTATGAAGTGGCCTGTCCTTCAAAGGATAAAAGCCTCGTATTAAAAACAGACTCCTCTTGCATATTTAGCTCATCCAAAAATGTGCCAACTAGTATTTGCATATTGTCACTTAACTTCTGCTGCTTGACTTCAGGGAGTAAAGATAGTTATAAATTTATTAGCCACACAAGAGATGCAGAGTTTGCAATAAAAACTGGCCCACAGATGGGCTACACTTTTTGAAGTATAAAAATTGCCATGTCATGTCAAACTATGTCATGGTTTCCCCATCCTAGGAAAAAAAAAAAAAGCTTACAGAAGAAGACTATTAAATGATGAATATCAGGGGGGGATTTAGATACCCAACACTGACTGAAAAATAAGTAGGTGTACCTAAGTGCCCTGCACGACACCACAATCAGTGTCGTAACATATTTCTGGTTGTTGCAGGTTTTGAAGGAACTTCACAGCTAAAGCTAAATATTTAAATTAAGTAAATCAACGGAGATTACTTACTTGAGTAGTCCCTCAAGAATACTTGTATTCTTGAGGGACTAAATGAGAAGTTATGAGGACAAAAACAACAGCTAGTTTCTGCAATGCAAAACAAAAGTACAGTAAGTCAGAAAGGACACAAGATACAAACTCTCCCTCAAATGGGTCGTATATTCTATTCAGTAAAATGTTTTTTGTTGTGACTTTATTGCTTTTTTTTAAAAAAATTACTGTATCAAATGTATATCTACCTCTCACAAATTACCTCCACTAATCACTAACCAAAGTATATGCCTCCTCCTGTCACTCTCATTAGTGGAAGTACTCTAATCAACATTGACTCAAGGTAAAGTATTGGCTCATTTGTCTTTACTAAAATGAAACTGGCATGTCCAGATGACAGTATGACTCAATAGGTGAATATTCAGCTTGAGAGGCATCCTGTCATGATCAATGCATCAAATTAAGAGCCATTGATAAGTGTGTCAGACATTTTGTCCCATTTCCATTACCATAAGTACCATTTGTTGCATTATTGACAATCTGTCACAAGCTCCATCACCATCTATATTTAACAATTGCATGCCTTGTGCCTTGTGTGGACATTTAAGCCGAGAACATACACCATACACAATACAGAAGAAGAAGAAAATAGAATATATCCTGCCTAACATCTACAAAATTAGAGCTTATGCGATAGATACACCTGTCTTTTCCATTTGTTAACATGTGGGAGGTTAGAATGACATTAAAGTATTGATGGAAAGAATGTATTTTGTAATATATATTATTAGCAAATGTGTGTGTTTTTACATGGCTGGCTCTGATCCTCAAGTGATGCCATTTCAGGTTTCTCATGCACAGTACTGTGTGACCATGTGCTCACATCCAAAGCAGCTTGACTGTGATCAGCCAAATCTAAATGTCACTCTCTTGCTGTCTCTGGGACGTCAGGAGGTCTGCTCTGATTTGCTCTGTCAGTCTGTGGATGCCTGCCAACCACTGTTGCGGCGCTTCCCTCCGTTTGATGGCTGGACACTGAGACGGCTTGTTTTGCATTCAGAACACACTCACATCGTGTTTGTGCCAGAGACGTTTCCATTACCTGAAAGGAGACCCAGAGAGCTTGGCTATGATCCCCATGGCAACATGAAACACAGTGATTTTTAGACCAGATAGGATGATGATGTGAGATAATGTGACACAGAATGGAATCTTCCTCCTGTGTTTTCCTCAGAAGGACCTTCAAATACCAGTTTTGCACAAAGATTATGTATGCACCTGAAATAAACACTAACTATCTCTGAACAGTATGTCCGTGTTGACATACGGTATACTTACTTAGAAAATAGCAACAAATTCACTCACACCTTTGTTTTGATATACTATAATTTATTTTTGCAATTCACTTGCCATCAGGCATATTTGCTTTTACCTGGATGATATGTAGTACACAGCTGTCCTTCTCTTTGAAGTGTAAATATTGGTGCAATTATTTCAACTGCAGGGTGTCCAGGGTACATAAAACATATTAAATTTAGATAGTGATTGAAGTTTATTGCTTCAAAGCATTTAATGAAAAAGAAAAGTAGAAAGAAAAAGTTTAAAAGTCTGCAATTTACATTTTCATGTTGCAAAGGGAGCTTATCGTATTTTTAAATATATAAGAATACCATTTTTAGCTTTTAGCTATACAGTATGACTTTCTACAGGTTGGAGCTAATGGCACAAAACACTTTTGCTGACCTTAGATAGCCTTGTAATATAATTCTTCGTTTTGTACGCAATGCTTACACAATACTTGTATGTCAATCACTCAGTTTCATAGCAGAGTAATAATGAGGCCCAAACAGTGATGGATTGAGAGTTGAAGTAAGACTGCATAAGTTGAAAGCGGAGGAAATTAGAAAACAAAGCATGAGACAGTAAGCACAGAGAAATAAAAATGTGATGGAGAGCAGAGGAGAAGGATGAGAGAAATGAACAAGAAGAGGGATAACAGGCATCATCAAGGTCATAATGTTTCAATCGGAGAGCTGCAAGAAGCAGATCAGGATGTAAATGCAACAACAATTAAAATGCAGATCACAGGACTGGGAGGCTTTGGGAAATGAGGCGTTTTGCCAAGACACACTCTAATAAATTCTATGTGCAAACCCGTTGCAGCCTGCTTGCTTGCTTCCCTACAAACCCGAACAGCTTCTATGGGCTGATTACAGAGTTTGTCCATGGTGAGTGCTTAGACAGACAGTCCATTAGTCCACTTTAACATTAATCTCCATCACTGCACTCCACCTATCCTTCTCCTCCTCCTCTGATCCATTGTTTCTAAAATGAAACCACTCACAACATTTTAGTGGATTGATTGGGACTCACTATCGCCATCTAACAAATTGAGGTTTAACCTAGTGATGATCCATCTCCGTTAATAGAACATGAACCAAAATATAAAGTAGCCTCACAGACTGTCCCCCTCCCTCGCCCTGCCTTACTCACTCTAACCATGACTTCTCTCTCCATTTTACACTCCACAAGTGCAATTATTGGCCTGTCCCTTTGAATGACACAAGACAAGGTAAGTGCTATCCTATCAATTTCAGCTATCCAATCAATAATTTTGCAATGAAACAGAACATCCCACACAGTATTCTTGAGAGACAGCGGCTCTACTGAACACAGAAAAAAAAAAGCATTTTCTTCTTGTCTTTGGCTACTTGGAAAATAGACAGCAATATGTGCAAATGAATGACACTGTGTAGTCACATGGGGTACCCCAGGGATAAGTGACTGGTCCACAACTATTCATACTATATATTGATAACATTTGCTATGATACTGAATTGTTCACATTTGTTCTTTTTTGCATATGATACAAATGCATTTTGCTCAGGGAAATATTTTATGGAACTGTTGCATGCTCGTCAAAAAATGTTGGAAATTCTAAAAAAAACTTGTTTAATGTTAACAAATTGTCTCTCAGTATTAACAAAGCTAAATGGGGATATCAAATTAATAATCAGTCATGTTAAAATTGAAAGTGGATTGTGTTTGATCATAAATTAACATGGCAACAACAGATTAATTATATCAAAAGGAAAAAATTAAGTCAGTAGCAGGGATACATTCAATTATTAGGCTTTGCACATAACTGTGGGGGTTGATCTTTAAAACAACTTTAAAAATTCTTACTCCAAAAATGAGCCATACATACTGTATTATTAACAAGGCTGGTTATTACAATCACACTGATAAACTAAATATAATCTCATGCTGTGAAATTTAATAATTTGGCTTTTTATTTAGAACATAGACTGTGCACAGAGTTTCTATTGTTGTGGTTAAATTATGGAGCATACTATAAATTCAGTTATGTGTAACTCCCTTCTTTCTAAACCACTGCATCCTGTTCCTGGGCAGCTGATTCTGCCTCCTCCTTCAGGCACACTTATCTCTTAACTTACTCATCTCATCCAGAATGCTGCAACCGTTATTGTCTTAACATCCCACTTCCCTTCTGCTCTCACTCCAAATACTCACGGTTGCTCACACTAAATTCAAAAGCCACTTGCTTGGACTCTCTGTTCCCATTGCACCGACTTGTTCAAATTTTCTCCGTCCTGGTTTTAACATGGTGGAGTGACCTTCCAACTCCAGAGTAGCAGTCACGATGTAATTTGTGGGAACAAAGCTAATCTTTCACAAAGTACTTCCTCTCCCTCCCTTCCACTTCAGTCCATTTGAAATTCTCTCCGCAGCCAAAAAAAAAAAAAAAGACTGTTTCAGAAAGAAATGTCCACTCATAAAGTGCAGATGGAAGAAGCAATCCCTAACAGAACCTATTGATACGCAGCTTTAATCCAGATAGTCCACTCATCAGGTGTAGCTGCATGTCACTTAGACTTATCAACAGGGATCTGTCCTTTGCAGTCATCACATCATGATACTCTCAAGGGAAAAAGGCAACATCATACCTGCCATGAAATGCTGTAAATGTTAAGATCATAAAACAGCACCTGCAGATGGATAAACAAACAAATGTCGATGGCTGCCTCATGTTTAATTTCAACTGTCATCCTACATCAGCTTCAGTGGTTAACACCCGCTCTGCATGCGCGCACTCGCACTCATTAGACAGCTGAAATCGGCTGACTTCCCTCCCATCTGTGAACATAATGGTTTCCCTCCGTATTTACATAACATTACTGACCATCATTGCAGAGTCTGCAACACCGTCCCAATACTGATTGCGGTGCTGCAAGGCATTTTGTGTTGTGACCTCTCACGTGCAGGACTGAAAAGAGGCAATCATCTCTCTTGGTGTAAATCATACTGCTGTTCCAGAATCTATTTTCCAGCATTAATTATTTACCCGGCTCACTGATAGCTTTACCTGAAGACATACTGTTTTTTTTTTTTATTGTTGTTTTGTTTTCTGTTAAGTAAATACTCAGTTTTATTTTCCCCCATTATTTAGCCTGTAATTATGCTGCTGATGAATATCACTTCACCTTAATCTGTTTCTAGGTGTAATTTCAAATGCTGGAAAACATAAAGTGGCTGTGTGACAGGAGCATCAACGGTGTGAAGCCTGGTCCAGCATGGAAAAATGTCTGTGTGGGGGAAGTAAACAACTACTATATACCCTGGAGCAAAGCATGTGGTCAGAGATTTGTTCCACCAGAGAAACATTGTATCATCTCATGTGCCTATTTTTTTTTTCCAAACACATTATTCCCGCTGTTTTTCAAACCTGGCGGCATGCTGAGACAACGCTTGCTTTATCCAAAGGACTAAAATACAAAACACTGATGGAGCAACATCGTCCGTGCTGTGAAACGCAATGAGATAGGTAGTACAGCCTTATGCATATAGATGAGATGGCCACATAGTGCAGCCTGGCTCCACAAACACGTGCTGGGGCTTGATGATATAAAATATGGGATATTTGTCTTAGATCGAATAGTTGCCTTTCCCTGTTCAACAGTTAAATGTATCAATGAAAAATCCACTCCCACAATGAATCAAGAAGAGCAAAGACCATTCAAAACATTCTTCATACAGCTGTACAGGGGAAAGAAAGATGCTACTGTGAAATATGCCTATAAATAGCAATAATGATGCTGCTAACAGAGCTCTAACATTTGGATGATGGTCTCAATGGAACTGGTTTCCAAAGAGGAGTGGGAGTCCTGAAGTGAAATTTTCAAAGATGTCCTGCTGCTCATGAACAGTACTTCCAGAAATCACAACCTCTTCCAACATTCCCAGATGCTGCCAACCACAATACAATATCCAGCCCTTCTGCATCATACTGAGCTGTGAAGAAACTGGGGGTCTGTCTAGCAAGTCTTATAATTGCTTTTGAGAAATGTTTTTGTCCCATCCTCACCATCAAAAAAAAACAAACTAAAAACTCAAATAAATCCATTCTTGGAATCCCCCTGTGCCTCTGCCTCCAGCAGACTTTGTGAAATTCTTAAATCAGCATGTCTGTTGATGAAAGAGAATCATGGAAACAAAAACATAACTTAACAGAAAAAGACTGAGCAACTTTTCTGTTGCAGTCTTGAATAAAACATTCTTTCCTTGTTGGTATGGACCAAAGAGGAACTGAAACCAAAAGACAATGTTGTTTTGATCTATATCTATATCCGTGCTCTTTTATATACAGTGTGGTCTTTTGTTAGTGACTGGAACACGTGCAGTAATATTTCAGTCGTGAGAGTGTCAAAGCATGAAAACACGACACAGTGCACATGTATTGTAATAGCTGGAAGTTAGATAAAAAGGTGCAATACTGATCCAATGCTGGGCAGCACGGTGATGCAGTTGTTAGCACTGTTGCCTCACAGCAAGAAGGTTCCTGGTTCGACAGTTGGTTCTTGCTTGCATGCTTCCTGGCACTGAACAGTGGCGCGCAAAGGATCTTGGGATATGTGAGGCCGCGAAAGATAGTTGTGGTGCATCCTCAAAAAAGAGGGAAAAGAAGGCCGCATTTGAAGGAGCCTTCAAATTGGGACAGCCTTCGCGCAGCGCTGTGACATAATCGGCCTTCAAATGCGTGCTTCGAAGGATGCAGCCCCTGAATTAGGACACAGCCTAAATTGTCTGTAGGTGTGAATGGTTGTTTGTCTCTATGTGCCCTGCGATGAACTGACGACTTGTCCAGGGTGTATCCTACCTCTTGCCCAATATCAACTGGGATAGGCTCCAGCCGCGACCTACTAAGGATAAGCGGTATTTAACTGATGGATGATAGATGGATCCCATGCTATCTCATACTTTACAGTGGTGATTGAATTGCTGGACCTTTATGTTAAAGGCTAAGCCTCACAATAATTTGTTTCTTGCTGTGAAAAAGACCAAAACTAACCAATTTAAGTCCTTTCCGAAAACAGGTGGAAGCTCTACAACAGGCGTATGGATTGGGGAGACCATTTTCACCTAATGCTTACCACACATTAAGTACTCTGTGAGTATTTATTGCATCTAGATGGTGCATGTGGTAGCAGTTCAAAATAAACTAGAATGGCCATGCTCATAGTGAATGAAAGAACATGTCACCCAGTGCAACAGTCGGTGTGGCTTATTGATGTGTTTTTAATAGCTTTTGGACAACAATGGAGGACTGTGTGACACAGAAAGACTAAGATATATGAGGCTTAGGGGACATAGGCGATCCTTTAGTGGGATTGGTTTGTTGATTTTGGTCTTTTATGGGATTTGTTGGCACTGAGAATAAATATATCGCCGGCATTATCCTTTAATAGAAATTCTTATTACTTTGTAATTAAAAAAAAAAGAGGGTACTTTTGTCACACGGAGAAATTACCACCCAACACTGCAACTCTGTAGAGTTTTATAGCCTGTAGCTTATTCAACAGTTGGTGTTGCCCAAAACAGAGCTATATATGCGCACATGTACATGTAAAAGGACAGTGACTACTGGATTTGCATTCATCAGGGGAATTGATACCGTTGGCTGACACAGCTTTGAGTTTTCATGCATTTCAGACACCATGCAAAAGTTAAATGTCATTTCCAGCATCCACTATGTGGTACTAGAGAAGGCTAATTATGTTTCGATACAACATGTTAAATGATGACTGAATATTGGCATGTATTGTACATATCTTCGGGCTTTGAAGCAGTCAAGTTACGTACAACAACTTTCTGTTTCATGGCAACACATTGCAATTTGATAACACACCGTTCGATGATCTACCAAGCTTTTGGAAACTTCTTTGCAAAGATTTTGGTTGTTTGTTGTGTCAATTATGAACAGACAAAATAGCACAAAAGAAAAAAAAAAATGCACAATAAAAAACAAAATAGCCAACCTCCTGTTGGGTTTAAGGTAAAGCTCCATGAGTAAAGCTTTAAAAGTCCTGAAATGAAATATGTGTGTACCGATTTTTGTATATCTCAGAAACTTACCACTGGGGTTGTTTTGTTAAAAATTTGCCACACCCATTTACAAGAGGCATATCAGATTTAAACTTTAAATTGTTCTTTCCCTGGGTGACCAAAAAGAAAGGATGAATACAGCTTTAAATTTTACATATTTTAGTTGCTGTTGCTTGATTTTGACTTGCTTTTCCTTAATGCATTGTCTTTCTTGAAGCCCTCACTCAAACATCCAAATACAGACTATTTTTTTCCTCCTCTCCCTCTGTGCCCCCACATCTGCTTCAGATGTGGCTTGACGGGTTCAACATATTCCAAGATAACAAGGGAAAGAGGAGCAATTAGAGGCTAAATAAAACATCTCGCCATGTGTAAATGTGCACGATGTGACAACCATATGTCATTCTCCTCTGTGTTTAACATCAAATCTGAAAATGGTGGTGGTTTAAATTTAGATGTGTGTTTGGATTTCATTTCACTAGGTATAGAGGAGTGATATTTTTCACAGTTATTAACACATGGATCGGCTTGTTCATCTCATATGGCATATATGAAACGGTCACATATGACATGTGTGTCACTCCAGGAAAGGATGACATTGTGGGGTTGGTGGTGTGTAAGAATGGTTGTCACTGCTAGCACAAGATGTTTGCAGGCTTGTCAGCACACATGACACATTGGAGCACAGTTTTGCCACAGGCCTATGCGCAGCTGCCGTATATAGAATAAACATAGACACATTTTGAAGGCAAAACATGCCTAAGGCTCTAAAATATGTTTCTGTACCCATTGCTTGGGTTGCTACTGATTACCATGACTCACACAGTGACGTACGTGGCTTCCATGGATATGGTGAATGTTTTATTCATTTGTACCTCATCAAATCAAGTCTTAATCAAAGAATGAGTCAAATGTTTATATGCAGCAGGGATCATGTGATTAGCTGTTTACATATCTGCAGATTGTCAGCAACCTAATTGGAGTTTAATCATGTAATTCTCCTTTTGAGTATTGAAATCCATTAAAGTTGTATAGACACTGTAGCACCCAAGCACGCACGCATACAAACACAGCTTTTACATATATGGACTGACTGTGCTCTTCTGACCGAAACAACAAAGCTTTCAAGCACTTCATCACCTCACATGCCCTACTTCCAGTTACAAGCGTGTGTATGTGTGTGTGTGTCTGGAGTGCGTCTTTATTACTGTGCATGTGCCCAGTTGTTTCCAAAGCTACAGGCTGTGAATGTGTCTCTGTTGGATAAAAGCCTCATGGAAGAGTTTTTATGCCATGTCATGTTTAGATCTCAATTTTAAAAATGATTGTACTTACAAATGTCTTTGCAATGACTGGTCTGGTGATGATAACATACCATTAAGTTACACAGATGAGACACTTTTACTTCTTTGGTTTAAAGAGGGAATGTCCAATGGGGGTTGAAACGTGGAATGAAATCACGACTGTTACATTTGACCTGGGATGACAAGAAGCTATGCTAAAACCAGCTGTTAGTTTAGTTATATACCATTTTTCATACAGTTCACTTCATTTCACACGTAAGAGAAACATGCATCTAGTTTGGCTAGTTAGCCTGAACAAAATATGCTCATTGTGATACAGTTCAACCAAAAGGCTAATGCTAGTGTTCAATCCACTCACCTCTCTTGTGCCCTCTCTCCAGGGTGTTTGGATTAAAAGAGTCCCCAGGCTACCTGAGCACTAGTTAAAGGTTCCAGGACATACCATACACTGATTATTGGAGAGGGGGGTGTAATTTAATCAGTTCATTAAGGTTTTATTTATTTCATTTTGTAATGTTTAACACAGGAAGATGATACACACTAACTGAAAGTAGTAATTGTGTGAATGCATATCAAGTTATTTTGTTGTGTGTCTTTTGATCTTTTTGATGTCAGGTGAGTGGCAGATTCCCCTATACTGTGGGAGGGTCCAGGTGATTGCCAGTAGCAAGCTAAAGCTGCCAGTTTCCAGCATGAGCTGCTGCTGTGAAGATTGCTTTTTTGTTTGCAGTCCACCGTATTGTATATCTGTATTTCTAATATGTCTTCAGTGTTAGCGAGATAAACACCTAATTGGTCTGCCTAACCACTACCTCAAGTCTCCAATCCTAACACTTTATTCTTAATTATTACATTAAGAATTGAACCAACACCTTGTAATGATTACCCAACTCTCCTCTTCACCTCACCTCTACAGAATTTTTAAGCTTTTTCAATTCTTTTTGCTTTCACAGCCCACCTCACAGTTTTGTTAAATATAAGGTGATAATATATCAGTGCTGTGTTTAGAGCTTGTTCTACTGCCCTCAAATGACCCAAAAGAATCTATTAATACTAGAAGTGAAGCCCTGAATAATTTCTCCGATCCGCTGCCTTTTGCTATACTTTATTTTGTTGTAAAAATCTGACCTTAAAAAGCAACATTTTTCATTTTTCTCACCTTTTCCCTGTCCTTTGCTAGATCCGTACATCTGTTTCTACATCTAAATTAAGCAACATGCCAGACACTGTACCCCGAGGCAAGAGAAAGCTCCACTGATGCAGTGTCAGAAATAAAACCAGAGTGTGAGTGTGTTTGACAGCCTTTGCTACTGTTTGTAGAAACCTTTCTAGTGTCAGAGACTCAGCGCACTTTGTAGTTCAGGAGTTAAAAATGTCATATACCATGGCTGAATGCTATCCATTTCTTGAAAGCCAACTCAACACATTTACAAACTTGTCTTGTTTGGGAAGTAAAGACAAAAAGAGAAACTATATTTTGCTTGCTGTTTCTTCTTTTCTTTTTCTTTTTTCTTTCCCACATTGGAACTGAAGTGATGTTTTATGTGACTTCAGAGTCAAAGTGAGAGTCAAAGGGAGGAGAATGGGGGTAACCAGTCTTAATTCGTCAGACTGTGATGTAGCAGGATGGGTAAAAATTAAATTTTAAGATGTGTCAGACATTTAAAACCAATGGTGATGGTGAACTGGTAATCTAAAATCAAAGTCAAATCTTAAAATGTATGTAGATTTTGCATGTAGTCCACCCATTACCTATAGTCATATATATGTGCATGGATAGGCTGGAGTATATACCAGTGCTGACTGTGTGAAAAGTGAGGTTTTTGTTTTTTTTTATTCATAATAACTTTTTGAAAACTTCCCAAATCAATTGTGGCTTTTACGATGCAAGATTCTAAGTTGGCAAAGGCTTTTTTTTTGTTATTTATATTTCCTTTTGTGATGTATTACATCTGAAAAACAGTTTGAAACAGCATTATAAATAAATAAATCACAGAAGTCTCTCCAATTTTGTATCAATTTTGTATCATCAGAAAGAAAAAAAAATATATATAATGGTGCAGTTGCAGTGAAAACAGCTTTATTATTCAACTTTTAAAGGGAGATCGTCAAGTAAAGCCAGTTTTATAGGCCCCGAACCACAAACTGTAACACCTCCTCTTTTCTATGACTAAGACCTGGAAAGAGGTAGATTAAACCTCCAATAAGAGGCAAAACAAGGACACCATTCACACAGGAGAGGGGAGCTTCATATTTTAGACTTGCCAATGCTTGGTAGAGGCCTAAAGATTACAGAAGAAGGCAAAATTGAAAAGAATGAGTGGGTGAGGAGATGTGTCAGACCTCCAGAGAAACAGCACATTTGTATGATTTGCATAAGTGTATGCAATTATCTCTAATGAGGCACACAAGAAGGGACATAACATGCTCTTCTTGCGAAGCCCACTGGGGTATGGTCATCTCCTGGAAACATTAACCGGATTTAGTGGATGTGGGTCTGTTGATCAAAGACAAATGTAGTCTTAGAGAGAACTGGTGGCAGCTGTGATGTTTTATATCTTTGATGAAGCGATGGCAGTGAAGAATGGTTGAGATTCCAAGTTGACTCATTTACATGCCTGAGATACATGTCATAAAAAAAAACAAAAAAAAAACATTTATTTGTGTGCACAGCTTCTTACTGTGACACATCACGCCCGTAAAGTGCCATTCACAATGTCGTAAACAAACAAACCGCACCATGTTGCCAGAGCATAAAACACTACTAAGTGTTATGGCATAAGCTCAATCGACCATGCATGTCAACATGTTATTTTGGGTGAGCAAGATTTTTTTTTTTTTTTGATTTTGTTTTGTTCAGCATTTCCATCTTTTGTTGCTGCTTGCCGTGAGTCATTTCCTCATGAAAAATACAGGGTCCTTATTAATGTGCAGTTAAGTTACAGACGACACCTAAAGTTTCATATACATACATATATATATATATATATATATATATATGCACTTTGCACTGACATGACGATGGTGGCAAGGAAAACACTTCCTTTTAACACGTAGAAATTTTGAGCAGAAGGTGGTGGTGGGGTATAGATAGATAACTCATGGGAAGTTTTCGATGCAAAAACTAAATGTTCAATTTTGACATGATGAATCCATGCAACACATTTAAGGGTATTGAATTTTCTCCTTTTACTGTCTGTAAATATGTTGTGACTATTATCCTTATTATTATTATTGTTATGCTCTATAAATAAAGTTTAGTTGTCCTCTTTGATGTTGTAAGGAATCATAATGTGGAGTGTTGTCAACTTCACTGTCTTTTCTACTTTTCAAATCCCTGGCTTTCTTTTGATGCAAGAGAAGCTTCTCCCTAGAGCTGGCTGTACTTCAAATGTATTCTTTTTTTTTTTTTCATGCTTCCAATGTTACAGCAGACAAAGGATCCCAGGGTGTTGTATTTACCATACAGTAATACAGAGTTACTGTGTCTACTGAGTGTCTGTCTTCCCTGCAATGGAACTAAAAAACCTGCCATCTTTAATTCCCATGAGCATTTGCAGCTGTGTCCTCTCTGGGATTTACCAGCACCCTGGTTCCCTTGAGGGTCCTCCCTTTAGATTCACACAGGGAAGGCAACCAACGCAAGAGCTGTTTCATTTAAAACCACATGTGCCGTATACAATATTAATAGAGGAAAACAAGGTATATTTCGCAGAGGGCTAGGAGGAAATAGTTACAAGACTGAAAATTGCTGTGCAAGGTTTATCCTACTAGAGATGAAATTTAATACTTTTGGCCGATACACACAGAAAGGATCACTAAAGTGACACAGAACTGTAATAAGTGACTAAACCCATTATTTTATTTTGCAAGTATTGGTTTTTCATCTTTTGTTCAACAACATTATATCTCCCATTTTGTGCCCTTGTGGTTTATCCTTAACTTACATTTCTAAACCCTCAACTTTCTCAGAATTTTATCTCCGTTTATTTAAACCTTAACCATTATCTTTGTGGAAACCAACTATTAATCCTTAAATGGGAAGTGAGTCTTCACAATGTCGGTCTCTGAAGAGTACACGTAGAAGAGATAGTACAAGAGACATTGTGTTACACTTGCACCTAGACTGTATTACAGCAGAGAATAGACCAAGTCCTTTAAAACCCATCTGAAAATTGCTTTGAAGCCAATTGACAGGAATTTCAGTTTCTAGGTCATCAGTTCCCAAGGGGGGCCTTGTGTAACTGGTGAGAGAACATGAATAAAACACCGCCATTGTTAATGCAACAAAATCATGCAGATGAAAAGATGCACACAGGACAAACACAATGTCACTCATGCTTACAGCAAAGAGAGGCTTTGTTGTTTCTCCAAATCCTGGATTTAGAGTTTGGTTTGATGCAAGTACAATGACTGGTTTCACACTCTTATCTACAGACTGTTAATATTTCCAGGAACAATGTAATGCAGTTTGTCTCTCCCAACTGTGCTAAAGTCAGCTTCTTGAGATTAACACAAAAAAAAATATGTGTAGGAGAAGCTTTCATACTGTGCTAATAACTGATAATCAAACTGCCAAACACAAAAACTTTGATAAACTGATATGTAAGTGCTTATCATTGCATTGCGCGGCGTAATGGATAAGCAGAGAGGTCAAATCAGGGTTTGCGATCACATCACATGTTTTGTGACATTAACATTAGTCACACGTATTAATAATTTCATTACATTCATGAACTTCTGTTGGGATCACAGTGGTATCAGGCTAAGCAAGGTAGCCAAAGCATCTTTCTCAACAGCCACATCCTCCTGTTGCACAATGGTCTGATCCTAAAATGTAACCAGAATACTTCCACAGGGAGGTGTTCAAGATGCCCAAGGGGCACTAAAAATAGTTAAGTTCAGTCTTGGCAAAGTCTGTAGGAAGCAGCAATAATATCCACAGGCTAACAGGCTAACAGCATGTGACTCTGGGATGTGAACTAATCTCCTGAGTCTTGAAATCCCAAGGTTGGTGTCAAGGTTATAGTTATGTATTTAAGTGAAGTGTAGAGGGCACAGATTATGTGTGAGAGCTCTTAGCAGCAGCCGTGTTGAGTATACAGGTCTGTAGTAGTGAACCGTCTCTGGAGCGAGTGCATGCGGTTCTGTTACTACCTGTGCAGCAAGCTAAAATTTGTTTTAAAAAATTTACCTTTAACATTTAAAGGTTGTAATGCGTACATTTATAGGACTGCTAGTTAATTTTTGAAAACAAAACCCAAGTAGGCCGCATTAGGTGAGAGCCTTTGTCAGCATCAGACTTTCAAGTGCAAACATATGGCAATATCCTGGAGGGAGTACGCACCAGTGTAGACTCGGTGCAAATTAAACTTGAGAAAGAATCAGTACAAGTGCCAGCACTACTTCCCTCATAAAAAACCCCCTCCAAGGTAGCAGAGCTCCTTCACCTGGAGCAGCAGCCAGCATCCAAACCAAAGCAGGCAATCCACCATTCTCCTTGTACCTTGGCATCAGACTTGTAGGTGCTAACTCTCATCCCATCTGCTTTACACTTGGTTGCAGACCATTAAGTGATCCAAGAATTGCATCTCTACCTTATTGCCGATGACATTACTCTGTTGGTTTCACTGGACCGTGGCCTTTAGCATATGGTCCGACAGTTGTAGGAGACAGAAAAGGAAAAACAAAAAAAAGAAAAAAAAAATACAAAGTGCTAGGTGTGACAGGGAAAGAAGACTGCCCAGAATTGCTGCTGCCTTGAACTGAACCTCTATCTGTTGTGGTGTGTGTCTTTTGCACTTACTACATGTGCAAGTGCAAAGCTATGCAACAGCAACAGCAAATTAAGTAATAATGAATATAGTAAAGTATAGAGAAGCTGTCAAATACAATCAACATTAGGCTACTGTAAGTCCCCGTAGGAAGTAACACAGCAGGCCTAATTAATCTATTACACAGACAGCTAGCTTAATTATAGCAGAGAAAAGTAGAAAAAGTAAATAATCGATGATCCGCTGTAAAGCAGTTGTAAAAAGATCTGTAAAGAGCGCCTATACAAAATGCTCCTCCCAGGATATTTGGGGAGTAGTTACCAGATGTCTGTCAATATTTGCGGGCTGCATGTAACATTGTCAGTTTAACAGCAACTGCGATGAACCTGTGCCAGTAGGGGTTGCTATAGCAACGGAGTATTGAACTGAAATCATCTGCTGGTGGAGGAATACAGTATGGGGCATAAAATTACTAGTCTGTCCACATATCACCACATTTTGATGAGTCGATGCTGTCCTGAAGGCAAAAAAAGTGTTTCTCCTTTTCAAGTACATCGTTTTGCATGATGTTTATTTGTGTGCCAACGACTTAATTGTGTAATATGTGTAATATTTCACACTTTGACTTTTTATTTTGTCATAAGACATGAAGTAAACTACTAACTACTATGTAGCATCTAGCGTAATTGCTGATTGCAACCCCCTCAACTCACCCTCCCATTTAAGAGTGAAAAAAATGGTGAAATGTGCATGAAATGGTTTACCTAGATTGGTTCACCTGTTGTAGGCTACTGTCGAAACTTGGCGGTGGAGCAAGGCGGACAGCCGGTAAGACAACCTGTGTCATCTGTTGATATAAATGGCTCAAGGTAATAATCACATTCTTATTTTCAGGTGATTATGCACTAATGGTAGCATAGTAATGCATATTCACTTCTGCCATATACTACAGCCCACTAAATCTTGGTAAATTAAACATTCATCAGCAGTTTGACTTAAAATCTAATAACCATAACAATCATACGCTGTGCTGTTTGTTCTTTTCCCCTGTTTATTAAAGCAGCCAGACATCTGTGCTGATGTGCTGAGGGAGTTGTTGGGGTGAGCAGGCCTATGTTTCTCGAGAGAAAAGTAAAAGTAATTGGGTTTTGTGGCCTTCATTGATTTATGTGCAGATGTCATAAAGTTTTAAAATGATCAGTGGGAGGTATCTTTGTCATATTACTGTATGAGGTTGTCTGTTTGCCAAAAGTTCATTTTGTCCTATTAACTTCTATTATCATTAACTAAATGTATATATATCTTACCACCTTTATTGACATCCCACAATTCCAAGGGCTTCGTTTGTTGATTGCCAAATAGCTAAACACATCAAGCATACAACTGCAGCTCTGACTTTTTCCTGTGGAAATTGGTACAACCTCGGGCCATTTAGAGAAGAAATATTAAGCCTGTATTGTATTGTTTTTCCACTCCACAATAAATGTTAACAAGGTATTCAATTTGATGTCTGGCTGGGTAGTGCCAAAAAAAGAAAAAACAAAACAAAATAAAGGTAATGAAGACAAACACTATCAACCTCCAACAAAGAACTACTGTAATGTAGAGCCTGAACTAAGAAGTACTGGTAGAACACTTCATGTATGTGTAAAAACACAACAAACTACAAACACATGAGCAGAGCATTATGCATAGACAAATGTAGCCTATCTCACACACACACACACACACACATGCACAAGTGAAGACTCTCAATCAAATATAATACCTCACTTCTACAGTAGAGACTCATGGCTGTTCTAAATGTGAAAACTTAATATTATACTTATATATAAGTGAATAAAAGTCGTGTGAAATTATTATACCACTGTATTTTCATGTATGCCATAGATCACCTGTATGATACTTTGCGATGCTTTAGAAAGTTTTAGAAAGCACTGCTGTCATTGATTCTCAATAAGCACAACTGTATTCTAACTTAGGCGACATTAATAATGTCTGTTGCATGGTTAAAATAGATTATGCCAGCATATACACTTCATTCACGCAATATCAATGATACTTGAGCTTTTAAGCCTGTAAAATGCATGTGCTATATGTCAAGCTAGATTCACTGTAGGTGTATGGTTGAAGAATTGCGGCAAATCTTTACAGCAAATCTTTTTTTTCTTCTTTTATGAAGTCCTCATGAGTCACACTATTGCTAATAGCCGCTTGCAGCTGTATTCTTTGATTGTTAATGAGTGTTAATACTGTAGATTATCGTGTCCTTTCAACCATGATGAAGATCTGTCTGAATAAACTAGAGTTGAAATTGCACTTTAATTTCTAACATTAATTAAATTTTCCTCAAAATCTCTCTGTATTCTTAAAATCACACTTTTTTTGTAAACTCTCTGCAAATTTCTGCTCATGGCTTTCCTATAGGAACTGTATTACTTTGACATAGAGTAGATGCAACATGTGTGTTAGTGTTCACAAATATGTGCTTACCGTTAGTGTGAATACTGTCAAAACTGTGCTTGTTTTTGTCTGATCAGCTTTGCAAGACTACATTTTTAGTAAGCGTAGATACCACATTCTCTGGTACAAGTACACACATACACTCAGTGTGTATGTGCCAGACAGGTGGGAGTCTGACAACCATGAATTAGCTGCTAATGAGGCCCTTCTCTGTAATGGGGGAGGCAACGTCGGCTGAAGGAAACAAAAGGTCAAGCTGTGAGAGTTGCCACAAACTTGTTAAAAGGTCAGACTCGACATTGAAGCATTCTTAAGTCGAAAATCTTTACAGGTTATAAAAGACATACATACTTATGTAGGCAGGCTTTGCATGTGTGTGTGTGTGTGTGTGCCATGGTTTGAATGTAGTGAACTTGATTGACTGTGTCCTTCTGAAAAAATAAATCTACTTGTTGCACTGTTAAATAATGCACCTTTTACATGTAAGGACATTGTGTTAACCTCTGTATTAATTCACATGATGTCCCAGACATTATGTAGCCCTGTGTTTGTGACAAGGGATACAATGGGACAGCTGTCATACGTTGCATTTTTTATACATTTAAGTGTACGTAGACAGGCGTACATTCGTAGTGATGGCTGTTCTTGCTGCTGTACCTTTTAGTTGATTTCATAATTTAAAATCTGCCTTCTGATTCGATGGGTGTCACTCTGACGTGTCCTCAAGTTAGACTGAAGTACTTTATTTCTTTAAAAGTGTTTCTGACAACACCAGTTATTAAACTAGAGATATGCCAATACTCGGTGAGAAGATGATGGTACAGTATTGCTGTATATGTATATAATCATTTATGTCTGAAATCTTAGTGCAGAAATGCCAAGATGTGATTTATGGCTGCTTTGCATAGTTTGTCTACCAGAGAATATTTATTTAGATATTTTTTAACGTACTGTATCAACGGCGGTATCGGCATAAAAAAATCCATTATATGCTGAGCCAGTTCAATCAAAATTTGAGGAAAGGCTGTCCCAGAAGTGCTACACAACATTTTTGCTGTGACTGTTGGGCATTTTAATATGGAAGCTTATAGAGATTGACTTGTTCTGTAGCCAGCCACAAGTGGCCATTCAAGGAACTGCAGTTTATGCCACTTCCCTATTGGCTTCATTTCACAGCCATGGAGGTTGCCACTTTTGGGAACAACAAATAAAACGCAAACTTGTTAAATTGTTTTCTGTATTGTGTTTTTTCAAATCCATTCCGTACTTTTTGATGATAAAGGTTTTAACAGGAGACCATAGTATGAACCTTAAAAGCAAATAGGATATAACAGAGTTAAGTCAATTTGATAGATTTTAATTTTCCCACCAACCCGTGTTGTTAAGACTTAATCTTCAGAAAATATTCAAGTAAAATAGAATAGTTGGCTGACGGCACATGTGCCCCGTCTTTCTATTGAGAACTGGGTCACTTGCGAGGTAGATGACTCTCATTAACACTCAGTGAAAAGAGATCTTCAGGTGGGGGTCGTGTATAATGCTTCTATTCATATCCTTATCAGACACATTAAAACAGGTCGGCAGAGGGTGTGCGTACAGAGAAACTGTAAGTTTCCCCAGCTTTTGAAATCTTTCATGGGGTTCCCACACCCTGATTCTTCTTGCCATGATGGATTCAGTGAATTAATAATAGACAGGGACACTATTATTCTGGGATATCCAATTTTAAGTGATGAAAAAGTAATACACTGAAGCTTAAGCAAAATGAGGAATATGGGAAGAGATATAAAGAGGTTCTTCAGAATGGGGAGATGTGCCGAATATCATACTAGTCCAGTGTAAATTACTCTTGTGCAATTTACTAAGTGCTCCCAGAACTGAAAGCCTTGGCAAGTCTCCTGAGACCAGATGCATAAAACATTACAGATTCATGGCTGAAAAGCCTGTCTGTGCACAAAAGCAGAAATATGCAATCTGTAGCAGATTTATGAACCTCTATGTACACAATGTTCATTGTCATACATCTCAGTCATTGTGAAAGGCTGATGACAAATCCCACAGTTCAACTAAATACGCTATTTCCGAGGCACACTATCACCTCTGACGGCTCCCCAACTCTGCTGCTGTGAGCACATTTACAGTAACAGTTTATTTTGACAATGGGATGATTGTTTGGAACTTGCTGGTCCAACTGGGGAGAGATGGAAGTGCTTGCATGAGTGGTTTGAAATGTCTCCATGAACATTCGCAGTTGTGAGTGAAAGGGGGGACATTAACATGTGAAAATGCATTTGGAGCTCTGCTGAGAACTACAATGTTTTGATGAGATGAAATGCCCTGCACTTATCGCACAGGCCACACAGATGTTTTCACTGCCTGATTAGATCCCTAGCACACACACACATCCACACACACACACACACACACACACACACACACACACACACAGGTGTTTTCACTCATTCTGTCTGATTAGACCTCCATTGAAGATGGTCACCAGACTCCATGTACTGATTGGGATGATGAAGGTGTAATTTGCTCTACCCTAACAGGTGCAATGGAGCTAACAGAAGAATTAGGGAAGTGTCAGTCAAGTTCAGTCTCTGCACGACCACCAAGTCCTTAGAACAAGTCTAATTAAGTCACAATCACTTCCGTGGTTATTTGTGTTGATCATAGCTATGCACTATAATAAAGATTTTTCATGGAAGACATTTTGTTTTGCAACTACAGGAAACACACAGATGGGAATAAATATTTCCAGGCTTAAGGATTAACTAATGGGACTTCACTCCACACCACTCAAGTCCTAAAAGTGCTACATATAAAAATTTAAGAACTACTCCATGTCAACTGAATAAACTCCAACCGCTGATAAAGACCAAGCTCGCAATTTGACCTTGAGTTAAGATAAAGTCTATTTCATACTAATTATTATTTTTGTGTGTACTGTATATATCATTTGCATCTTGCCTGCCAAAGAAACTTTAAGATGTTAGCAACAGCAGCAGTCATTATTTTATTGAAGCTTTTCGCAGCAGGACAACACCTCAACCGTGCCACTTCCGACATTCCTATAAATACCCTCCCAACCCTCTCATCCTCTTTCCCACTCATATTCTGTATTCCCGCCCACCCAGTTTCTTTCTCTTCTTTCTTCCTCTTCTTTCTACTCTCCACAGGGTCCTGAGGGTGTCCAGTGTGCCCGGGTGCAACGGCAGATTCCCCATCGAAGCATTCCCACAACGCAGCAGCAGACCGTGGAAGTACAAGAGTTCACGCTTCACTCTCAATCCTTTGGCTTTGTCAATAAATCATTTAAACGTGTCTTGTTGATGGTGTGGTCCTTCTAGTGAAACAGAAGAGAAAGCTCCACACATTTCATTTTTTCTGTTAGAGATCCAATGTGCGAACTGTGGTTGGATGACAGAATGACTTTTCAAAGATCAACGGTGCATTTGTTTTCATTTAAAAGAAGTAAGAGGGAACAAGACAGAGCAAGAAGAAAGTGCCAAAAAGGGATTTTCTTCACTTGAAGAGATGTAAGATGATGTCTGAGAAATTAGCCAACAAGGGGGTGTCTCCTAACACATGTATTCACCCCTGTCCCACACTGGGTGGATTAATTGAGCCTATTCATCACAATGACTGTATCAATTTACCCTTTGAGGACACCGGCCCCCTTTATACAAAATTAAGTGAATCAAATTTATAGTCTGTTTCCTCTTTACTCTCTTCACTCTCCCTCTATCCTCTTTCTGGCTTGTGCTGTCTTTTTCCTTATCAGTCTCTTCTCTCTCTCTCTCTCTCTCCACCTTTTCTATATTCTTCTGAAAGCCTCAGGGACAGTGAGAGAGAAAGACAGAGAGAGAGAGAGAGTGAGAGAGCATGAGGTATGTAAAAAAAGAAAGCAGCGCTCACTGCCAGAGAGTGATGAGAAATCCACTCCAAGCTAATGGAATACAAAGACAACGTCTTCCTAATTTTCAATCCAATTATCTTGTGATTAATGCTTTAAGGAAGGGTGTGTGGGGTGGAGGGGGGTGTTGTTTCTTATTGCAGTCGTCACTCACTTCACCTGATTAAATAGCCAGTTCTTTGCCAAAACAATCAGAGGCAGATTTGGTGCTGTTGTGATTGTTGCTCAAGAGGGGAACTACAGAGGAGAGAATCAGGCAGATTATAATTACACTATTATGCAGATTACAGATACCGTCTGCATTCCTGGGGTATGTAGGTGCATGTTAAACCAGCCACTCCACCTCACACATATTTAGTTTCATTCCCTGTAACTTGTCTGATAGGAAGCAAGAGGAGCAATTATGGAAAACGTGTGGATATTAGAGTCTGGATCATTATCAATGAGA
Organism: Protonibea diacanthus; assembly: GCA_028641955.1. Lineage (NCBI taxonomy): Eukaryota > Metazoa > Chordata > Actinopteri > Sciaenidae > Protonibea > Protonibea diacanthus. Next base: position 18,113,866 of record CM053990.1, read on the forward strand.
AATATGTTCCAGTTGCTCCTCATGTTGAACATGCATGGGTGAGCATTTTCAGAGATAATGATATACAAACACAACATAATGAACTTTTTTTTTTCTCTCCTGATGATTATGTCCTGTATTGTGAGGCTCTGAAGACCTATCACTTTGATCTGATTTGCATAATAGTGAAATCCGATATTTGGCATCACGAAGGGCAAACGAGCTCAATAGCGATATACTGCTACAAGCATGCATGTGTGAGTTTATTAGCACGAAGGTTTGTGCGTACGTACAGTATTGTATGTGTGTATTTCCTGGAATCACAGTGTCCCTGAGAGTGTGTATTTCTTTTGTGCATCTGTGTCTGTTAGTGTTGTGTGACCTTGAGCTGTATGGATTTTCCACACGCTAATCGTCAAGCTGTTTTTCAATGCTAGGTTACCTCTAAGAATATAATGGAATTGATTGAAGTGTTTGTGTGGATCCCAACGCTGAAACAAAGAAAACACATCACTCCGGAAAAATATCTTCCAACCCCTTTTTGTTTTTGCTTTGACCCTTTAGTTTAAAGTAACCATAGCAACCATGTGTGATTTTCCCTCCTCAGGCTGTTTCATCATAATTTAATCATATTTTGAGGCCTAAAGAGGTAAAACATTCAAAATACAAATCAGAAAAAATAAAACTTTGGAGACCTTATTGGATTTTTTAACAACCGGGTTGGGAACCATTTCTCAGGATAATTTACAGACATTTTTAGAAGGACTTTTTTTAGTTCCAATGAGAATGGCTCACAATATAGTATGTAGATTTAGATTTAGATTTAGATTAGATGATGTGGACTTCAACCAGGAGCTGATCCGCTCCACCTCTGAAGCGCTCAAGAATCCCCAAGATGATCATGGTGGCTCCTGTGGTAGGTTCTTCTCATCAAACTATGAGGCTGTTTCCCTGTGTCAACATTACTGATGCTATGACTAGATACCATGTGGGGTAAGTGAGAAAATATGATTTTGTTATTTGACTGAACCTGAGCCACACACACTGTACACACATTGTATACACACTGTGTTATTAAGTAAACACATGATTTCTTGAAACTCTAATCCACAGAAAACAACCAGCTGTAGAGAAGAGATGGAAGCACTAACAGACACCACAGCACTGCAATCAAGAGAAAGCAACCGTAATGTAAAGGGATGTTTACATGCCTTCTGGCTATGGTAAAGAGTCTGTAGTCAGGTCTAGAGAGAGAAAAGAACAAAGAATATAAGCCTTGGCAAGGGCTTGTTGTGGCCTTAGGGCTGATTTTTACCAGTCTGATTGGTTGTTGTTGCTGTATTGTACTATTTTTTTTCATGAGTTGGCACCTACCATGAACATCTAAGGTCACACTCATAAACTATGTGATTTTTCTTTTTAATTTGGAAAATGTAATAAGTGGTTGCACAGGTAAAACATATAGCCTCCAGAGTAAGGCATATTATGAACACTCACACCATGAAGACTTTTTGGAAAGTAAAGATCTTCGGTTGAGTGAACTGAAACTGGCATATATTGCACGCAGTGTCTGTTTCCCTCTGTTGTTTTAGTATGAAGGGATTTATTTTAATAAATAATCTTACACTTAAATAAATGAATCCTTCAAAGGCCCCTCCAATATATATCACTGTGAAACCTTTCTGATGATTAGGCAATAGAAAGCATCTGTCAGCATTTATCCACCCATCCATCACTCTGCTGTAGGATGGACTTAAATTCATTCAGTGTAGCTCATCGTGACAAAATGTGCACAACCCCATGAATATTTCATAACTATACGAGCTGCAACTGGACAGCCTACTGTACAGCACAACCCGTGTCTGAGGCCAGTCATTCAGAGTTAGTGTTTTACGTTTGCTTTGCTCATTGCATAACAATAGTGATAATATCAGTCACATGTGCAAGCATGATAACTGTAGACTGCAGAATGAGAAAAATGACAAACAGACATCTGCAAGAAATTCATTCTGATACAGATGCAATGAAGAGTACCAAGCGGAGAAATATATCACAAAAATATAAACTCTGACATTTAATATTAAACCAAGGAGCTCTATTTCATAAAAAATCAGCTGGTACGCAGCAGCAGATCTTTCCTGTCCAGTGCCAAATCAGACTGGCTGTTACATGAGGGTACCTCTTGGCTGCATTGCAGATATAAAATTCATATTCTGTGGCCGAAGCTTGATCTTCCTCCCCCGCAACAGGGCCTGAACAGAATATAATCATGGGAGAAACAGGGGATCGGTCTTCTGCTCTACCTGCCACTCCGTTTCTCTCTATTCCTAACTCTCTCTGCAACAGTTAAAGAAATATAACTGATGTTTAATATTACTGAGGTCACCCTAGAGTGCCCGTAAATGTTGGTAAATGTCAGACAGAACTGGGTTTTCCTTTGAAGGCAGAGCTTTTCTATTGTTGCTGTGGTGACAATCTGAGTCTCCAAAGTCAAACCGTCAAACATCTGTCCATGGGAACGGACATAAGAATGCCTGCACCTAGTGAGCCAAGTGTATGTTAATTATTTGCCAACACACAGCATAAACGTTTCTTGTTAAATCTGCCTGGGAGTGTTATATGGTTTATTTCCAGATGTACAAAGCAGCCAGAGTATTACTGTCAGAAAAAACTTCCAACTTGTCATCATGGTGAAATATTACCATATCACTTGAGGTTGTTTGTGTCCTAGAAAGCAATCAGCAGTTGCTCAAATAAGCACTTTTAGATTTACAGCATGAGGGCTAAAATGAGATGAAGCCAGTTTTTCAATAGGGGGGAAGAAAAAGTAACTTGGCCCTTTAATATGTCTATATATATATTCTCACCTCATGCATGTAGTTCTTATAGGGTGTACAGTAGAGTGAGGCAAGTGAGATTAAAAACAAAAAAAATATATATATATTAAAAGAAAAAAAGCGTCTGAGTGAGTGGCTGAGCGATCAACCGAGCAATTGAATGAGTAATTCAACAAGAGAGCTCAGGCGACTGACTGACAGTGAGACAGCTGACTGATTGTCTGAGTGACTGATGTCCAGGTGAAGCTTTACTGGTTCTTAGCATACTAATCATGACATTGCACAGGTCGGGAGGGAGGGTCAAAGTGAGAATGGAGGAGTGAGAATTAAAAAAAAAAATAATAAAAAAAGAGGTGGGTGGGAGAAAAAGAAACAGAGCCGGAATAGCAGCAGGTGAGCAGAGGGAGCTGTGTGAGGCTTCACTGGAGTGCAGTTCCAGGTTGCTCTAGATAAGACTCAAACAGGAAATTGCAATATGGAGGCACAGTGTCTCAAGTGGAATACTAAGAGATTCTCTGTGTGTGTGTCTCTCTCCCTCCATAAGTCTTCAGTAGAGGACAGTATGCCATTGAGATCCTTAATGCATTTGCTTTATGATTATTGCCATGGCATTAAACTTTGTAATAGTAATATGAAACTGTGTAATTGCTCTAATTAAGAAACCTTACTTTCTCTGTATCTGCCACAGAACACTGCACATAGTCAGCAGGATGTCTATCATCATCATCATCTAGGGAAATACTGGAACCTCATGAGAACGGAAATTTAACAACTATTTACAGGCATTACAACAATAAATGTTTGACGTTACATTTAGGATTGCTTAACAAACCAACTAGTGGGTGTTAAGATGACTTTATGCCTTATATATTTCTCCATAAATCTTTCTCTCTGCTTCTATTATGTTTGTGAGGCTTCAAAGGACTCATTTCAATTCCAGCATATCTGCAGAGCTGCCAGCAGGGGGGAGTGCTGATCTCTGCTAAATGTGACAGAAAACACTCACATACACACACACACACGCACACACAAAGTGTATTGTTAACATGTATTAGTTCCATAGCTCATTTTGAGAAAGACTACTTACAACCATATGATAAAGTGTAAGCCTTGAACCTAATGTTTTTATTGGGCATTCCCACCACCCACAGGAGAGAGTTTACAATTCTGAACTGTGACCATCAAACTACACCAAAGGGAAGGTGCCAGCATGTTACTGCTAAACTGCTGACTGACCAGCCTTTCAAACAAGCAGAATTTAAATGGGCCATATCCATTCAGAAGGTAAACGCACCACAGGGTATATGCTACTCCAATCCTAATTCTCTCCTTACCCCACCTTATACATCCTAAAGATACAAGAGTAGCCATGACAAACTGGGACAGAGGACTTCTGTTTACACACTACCAATGTTGGAGAGCTTCACTTCACTAAGATTGGACTCATCTATAGGAGACTGTTAAATTTAATCAATGTGTATTTTGAGCAAATTTACTTAATGTGTATTGCATGGCTTGGATGACCTCATTGGGAAAGAAAACAGTCAGTTTTATACTCTGTATCTTGAAGTAATAATAATGCTTCAAAAGTAAAAATGTTTTCATTTTTCATTTCAAGTATCTAATAATTCATTGAACTTGTCATGGCATGCACATCTCTGATCGAGGAAAAGCTAAGGATTGCTTCAAGACAAATATTGATGCATTTTGCTCAGGATTAGACCGCTCAGCTTCAAACTGGTCAATGAGACTTTGAGCTCACAGGTGGGGAGCTGATTGCATTTAAAGTGGTAACAGAGCGAGAACAACAAAGACCACAAGAATCCACACCATTGTTATAATTTATATAACTTGATTGTGAGGGGGAGAATCCAGATAATTAACTTGCCAGACACGCTTTTTCAAGGCTATGTGGCAGTGCTACTTGTTTCACAATCATCTCCATCTGGTCCTTGAAGTCCATCCTAGAGACCTTTTGTTGTTCTTGTTTTAATGCTCTGCCTGTCTTTGGAGGGTAACCACAGAGCTTCAGAGGTGGTGTGAGATAATGGTGTGGGAACCTGAGCATGACAAGTCCAATGCTGCCTTCAGATGAAACTTGTGAGCTTGTGCTTATGACATGGGCAGTTATGTGGTAAATTCTTTGAGAAAAATTGAGAAAACTGCTGCTAAGCAATGGTAAATTAATGCCAAAAGACTTCTTGTTGTTCTCTTGTCATCTTTGTGATGCAAGAATTGCAAAGGCATACTTTAAAAATGAGGCCTTTGGAGAATATCAGCGATTTACTCTTTAAACAAGACCAGTCTTCAAACATGACCATCCACAAAAAACATTCATTTATGTGAAACAGTAATCTCTAGTAACAGATATCTGCATATGAACGCATAATCTGTAGGCAAGGGATAAGATACTGGCATTGGAAGCATTCTGGTTTCCATTTGTAGCTTTGACCAATCATGTTTGAGCAGACTTTGGCTGCATTCATAGTCCATATGGAGAGCAAAGGAGGTGGGACACATTGGTCGAAATGCAATCTCAGAACACATTCGCTAATCTCAAGTTACTAATCATACTGTAACTAATGATTGGTGCAATCTTGGCCCAGATAGCTGTTATCCAGACATTTTGACACATTGGCTGTCTGGAAGTACACAGACAAAACAACACAACAACCCACTCTACTGCATAGATTCATGAATGGAGATTAAATGGCAGTATGTTTGATTTTATGCAAACTCACAATCACAAAGTTGTGTTGACAGTTTGTTTGCTATAGAAGTAAAAAATAAAACTATTTTGCAATATTTTTACTAAATTCAGCTACCTCATCAATATAAAGATCGGACTCCTTATTTTGAACTTTTGACTCTCAAAGCCTAAAACCTTTCATAGCCTTTATAGAGTATCAACAGTTAGTCGGGCACAGAATTCTTAAATCAATAACAATAGATGCAGTTGTGTAGTAACCTGAGACCTTGGGAGTCATTGTCTTCATTGCTAAACACCCACCATATCATATCTGACGTGACTCAGGCAGAAATCATCTTCACAGACATCTGATAGTATTTAACGTCTAACCAACGGAAACCACCATTTTTGACAACCTTAGTTTGATCACGTAAGTATGCAACTCAACAACATGCATAATATAGGTGTAGTTGTTTTTAGACATTAATATGTAAATGTCACCTTTAACCAATTTCAGACAGATAGGTAGATGCTATAGAAATGAAATGTATTGCAATGCATATCAGCACACCCACACACCTAATCTGCATTGAGCACAAAAATCCTTAAACAACAGCAACTATTGGCCTCCTACATAAAGTGCATAAATCAAAAGAGATGAACATACTGCAGGATCATAAACAGTGTCGCACATTATGCACATTATGACATTGTTACAATTATGGCGTTGTTTTATAGCGGCTCATGAAAATACTGACATAATTAACACACTGCATATGAACCAGAATAAAGATAGATAGACTTCCTGTCAAAACCAGTAAAATGGCGCTTCACCTGGCAAGTCTACTGACAGCTGCTGTAGTCCACGGTGGTTTCTTAATTATCATCATGAAGCACACAACTGCACATCACTGTGGCAGAGGCAGTTTTTGGCTTGCCGTGTGTTCACTTTGTTGTTCTTTATGGTTTAAACTCACTATGGGTTGAATGGGTAGTGCGATCCGTCTGTCTCTAAAGACCTCAGATCCATCAGAGTGACAAAGCTGAGGCAGCTGCATCAAGCATGCCACTGTCATATTGTAACTGACAGCACATCCTAAGGTAGACACATCTCCAGGCAATAAGTTGCTCTTCTAGTTCTTGGGAGCTTGATGGACTCTTATACTAAAAGACTTTGCCGACAACTTTGCTGAAATGAGAAAATCTACACATATAATGTACAGGTAGATATATGGAATGGATATTGTCAAATGTAGAATACATCAAGGATAATCATGTCAATAGTTGAATTTAGAGACTATTTCAGATTAGAGATGATAAAATGGCCTGTTGAGTCATGACACGATTAAGACAAAATGGTAAGAGAGCATGGAATTGACGCAAGGTTGCATCACGCTGCCTGGGAGATATGCTGGAAAAAAGGCAGGCTTTTATTTTGTCTCCAAAAAACAACAAAAATGAAACAAAGATTTGTACCTTTTGCACAGCTCAAACAGTTAAGGTGCTGCTCTTCGAGTAAGAAACAAAACCATTCTCTACATACAGAGCTTGATATGTATTGAATTCTTTTGTCTCCTCATGGCATGTAGGATGACTGCAATACCTCCATGTCAGTTTCCTAGGTTATGTGTTGATTTATGCCGTGCCATGGCGCTATTACAATGTAACTGATTTTTGAAGAAAAAACTGCTCCAGTGCATCACTTATGTACCTTTTAATGTGTTCTTTTCTCCACATACAAAGTTTGACATATTTAATTCCTCTGGCTTCTTCTGTCTTCCCATGGTGAGAGATTCCAGTTTGTAATCCATGTGGATTACTGATGCTATCAGCTCCATGTCAATTACTTTGGTAGAGCAGGGAATTTAAGGCCCCTTTCCCTGATCTCTCTTTTCTTTTCTCTGATCCTACTGATCTTGTTGCCCACCTGGAGGGTCTGGACGCTAGCCCGATTCATGTTGAGGAGGCTCTATAGTGGAAATAGAAGGTTGCATCATCCATTTTCATGTAACCACAGCGGGCGAATTACAGGGGTTCTGGGGAGACTCAGCAAGAGTCTAAAATCTAAAATGGTTCTGCATCACTGTCTCAAAGGTGTTCACAATGGGGGATGTGCGGTAGGTGGAAAAGAAACAAATGATAGTGCTTATTTATAATAGTCATCTTCCTTTATAGCAGTGGCAGCAGTAGAATGGGCTGCAGTCATAATAATACTAGTAGCTGTTGAGTTGTTGTGGTTGTTAGAGCTGAAAATCTATACTGAAGTAAATAAGTAAAGTAAGTACAATTTCTCTTTCTCATAAAAAAACTAAATAAAACAAACAAACAAAAAATGATGTGTGTGTGCACTGAGGAAACTCTTGCTTTTGGAGCAGCTACACAGCCCATGTGAGCAGTGCTCATGGTAGTGTGAGATACTGAGCTATATTTACTTCAAAATGAAAAAAAAAAACCTCTAGCACCCCTGTGTCCACAATACATCCATTTCTTCACAATTAGCTTTTATTGTGAAATATTTGGCTGTAGCAGGGCCAGAGTAGCAGCAACACTGTCTGTGTGGGCACCACCACCACCACAGTTCGGCAAGGTAGCTACCACACACAACCATCAGAGTTAGGAGGAGCAGGCTAATGAACGGCAACAGACTAGTTATAGATATCATAGATATCATCTAAGTAAATTGTGTTACAGACTGTACTTATATGCTGCTTTTCTACCTTACTGGACAAAGCACCATGCCCTGGCCTTGCCACTGGAACAGATTCAGTGGGTTGGGTTCTGTGTCTCAAGGATACTTCAACAAGTGAGCAGGAGGAGCTGGGGAATGAACTAGCAACCTTGCAATTAATGGACGATCAGCTTCACCACCTGAGCCACAGCAGCTGCAGGTTATGTCTTGTGCTCCTCATTGTAAGTGTGTTAAATAACCTTGCTAGGGTCATTGCTACTTCTACAGGCTAGGTTCTGTTGGAGCAATTCAAATTTGACTTGGCGTGACTGCCCTGAAGTGATGGGATGAAGAAGTCCTCCTTGGTTCCCAGATCTCTGCATATGGCTTGCTGTACATGATCTTAAATTTAATACAAATATTTCAGCGGCTTAAGGGAAAACACAATGTCTGCACTGACATCCAGTCCCAGAGCCGACAAAGGTATGACATGCAGTATCAGCCATCTGTAATGTTATTGTGCATGAGCTATTTATATCACCTATACCTCAAGAGTACAGCAGCAGTGATTTGATCCTGCAGTACTGGTGTTAAACACCACTGTTAAACTCTGTTAGTTAAGGATGGGGTACACTCAGCACATGATGAATTATACGACCTCTACAAAGAGCATTAATAAATGAACCAATAAACCAAAAGGGTAACACTATCATAACAGTGAACACTTCAGAGTAAAACAAAATAGTTCCTGACAAGTCCCACTGTCCTGTTCTTAACAAAAAAGTAGGAAAAAAACAGTTTGCATTGTAACTTCAAGTTTAGTGATAAGAACAAAAGAACAAATTAATGGATTTATTATCTCATCAGTATAAACTCCTCTTTTTTTTTTTTTGTCTACGGAGTTATGTGCGAGTGTGAGGAAGACACAATATGTGCATCCCTGGTGAGATAACCCTTTACTTTTTACTCTGCATCGAAGGCAAGATTTGAAAACATTATTTCAAGGACTCTAATGGAGTCCTGTAGCTCAGCAATTTATATGTGTCTGAAGTGACTATCTAAATTACTTCCTAATAGATCATGGATTACTTCATATTTCCAAAATGAATCAATAAACAAATGAATAAATAAATAAATCTTCCTTATCATTGCCCATCCATCCATCTTCCTTAACTGCTGGAGCCACTCCCAGCTGACACTGGGAGTACACCCTGGAAAAGTTCATTGCAGGGCACAGACACAGAGACAAACAACCAGCCACGCTCACATTCACACCTATTTAGAGCTGTATGTCTTTGTACTGTGAAAGATGGAGTACTTGGAGAGAACCCACGCAGACACGGATAGGGGATTTGAACCGGGAACCCTTTTGCTGTGAGGTGACAGTGCTTGTCAAGCAGTTGAAATATTACACGTATCTTGAAGTAAACACACCTCATTGTTTCCTTTGTTTAGTTTTGTTTAAGTTATCTGTGTTTTTGAGTGATTAAACCATAAATTCTTTTAACTTTGCCTTCAGTGCGTGTCTCCCCATTGTTTCTGTCACGGCCTTAGAGCCGGGTCGTGACACTAATGAGAAGTGAGGCAGAGCTGCCCATGCAATGTTGCTTCATAGAGTGATATTTGCTACAAGCCCTGAGAGTTTCACTGTGAAATGATTTGATTTTACTTTATTTCAATTCCAGAACACAAATGGGTAAAAAAAGGTCACAGCACATTGTGTACCTCATGAGTAAGTTTCTCAATTTCTGTAATGATATTTATAGCACATTTCATGACCTTTTTGAAAGCTACATTATTTGTATACTGGTCATGATGATCTTGCATTTTTGTTCTCTTTCTTTGGGCACTGTTCAGCTAAAAGTTCATTCACAGTGAACTTATAAAGACTGTTTTGATTAAGTAGTATACAGAATGAGGTCTTATGGGGTCTTTGGCCCTGTTTGGAAAGTTATACTTTAAAACGTTCTTTCTTTTTTTTTTTTTTTTCACTGAAACTGTAAATGGTGTTTAAAGATTGGAGAAAGGGAGTGGAAAGCCAACCATCAACACACAACCAAGATGCACTCAGCACTTAGCACTCATAATCAGTTTCCATGGTTCTGCTCTATCGCCGTGATTATCTTAAAAGCCTTGTGCACAGTATACATTCTGATTCATAAGACTGTCATTTTAATGCTGCTTTTAGCACGACACAAAGGACAGTTTCCAGCTTATTTTCACCAGTTATAGTCGCACACTTTATGTGAGACGCTTCACGTCCGTTAGTCTTGTCTCACAGGTTCTTGTGTTAGACGAGTTGAAATAATGCTGTTTGCATGTCGTGCACATGATGATTGCAATAGATAGACTCATATGCATGGTGTTTTGAAGGCAATCAGCTGACATTTGTCCAAAGCAATGAGTGAGTGTGAACAGCAGGGGTTTACTGATATCCTCGTAATGGTAGTGAAATTAGCTCCCGTTTGGATTTGGGATGATTATAAAAGCCAGAGTAACTCTGTTGTGTTGATGCTGAGCTTATTCTGTCCTCAAAAAATCAAGGGCACAATGAATATGGGTAGTTTGTTGCTGGGCTGCACCAGGAACTCTGGGATATATCTATAGTTCCCATTCAAAGCACAATATTCATTTCATCATGCAGTTTTTAATGGCACTGCTGTGATGCACAGCTCCCTGAGTAATTTTGACTCCAAATGGAGACCATGCTGTAATGTTACATTTATTCAGAAACACAATGTTTTTTTTCCATGACTGCTCAAACAAGTACATCCATCTAAACACCCTCAATACATCTACAAATGTAAAAAAAAACAAGCTCCAAAATAGACCTAAAATGGCAGCTGCTATGAATAACACACAGGCCTGGAAATAGGTGAGGGCTGATTTAAATGTATTTCTTGTTGCAAAGTGATTTGATACCATCACACATTCTCTGAATCACTCAACTGTGCAAGAAGGTATACAGGCAGGCTGTTGAATAGTTATATGACATTATATGGAAATAGAAAACAGCCCAAAAAGTGTGAATTCATAATAGCTGTGACCATTCTTGGGTCCATGCATTCACACACACACACACACACACACAGTCACAGATACACAACCTGACAAACCCTTGACCTCTATGGCAAGTTTCAGCCTCCTAAGGTGAAAATTTATGCGCTTATAGAGCCACTGTTACCTGTATATTGTAACACACAAGACATTCATTTTTCTTAAGACATCTCTTATGTTCTTCATCAAGTGGATTGTTAAATTTGAGTATTTTCAGAATTTACTTTTTTATTCAAAAAGAAATGGAAAATATTGGATTTGTTGTTATTTTATTTATAAGATATTTTGCAATGGTTTTACTAGTCTGGCCCACTTGAGATTAAATTGGGCAGCAGCCCACTAAAATGAGTTTGACACCCCTGCAATAGATCGTGTTAAGATACAGGTAGTACTGGTAAAATTATTTGTTGTTATCTAAACTGTATGACTGCGCCGACCACTAACAGGCCACAATATCTGCCTTGGTGAGCTTGGGTAGCTTTCCATTGTTGTGCCATTCAATTGCAAGCCTGGGCTAGCTCCAGTCAGTTCCACTTTGAGCCTCCTAGTTTTGGCAAATCTACACCAAGCGAGGCGTTTATTTAGGTTAAGAAACAGATGCAGGGTTATCATACATTGTCCATCGTGGTCTCAGTGAAAACTTGCTCTGTGCAGCACAGCACTCTCAAGCAGCCATATCTCTGCTCTCTATCAGGGTGCTACTCAGTCTGCTATTGCACTTGCAGAACCTTGATAACAGGGGTATTACGTACTTTCAAGAAAAAAAAAAAAAGTAATGAGAATAGGATTGCCAAGAACATTGCTGTCAGTTGCAAATTATGGATAGGAACAAAATGGCTTTCCACTTCAAGTGACAGCAAATCAAATGTCCTGAGGTAGCTGATTAAACAACTCTAAAAGCAGATACAACTTTGGAACTTTGGAAGTGTCTAACACAAAACTATCATTTGCAGTAGCTGAGTAAACATTAAACTTTTAGATTTTTGGAGATGCACATAACAGATTAAAGGCTCTTTTGTATTAGGAAAATGGGGTATACACACAAATGGGCTGTCAAAGTGCTGCAATAAGGTAGCGTCTGATAAATCTTTGGAAAACCTAAAATATTGCAGTATCTATTTGTCTTCATTCTGTTTGCGTCGAGAAGTTAATTAGGCTCTCTGTACTGAAATATCTCTTTCTGTTTCCTCAGTCAGCACGTATAGCTTCATATACAGATATGTACACACTGGCCCTTATCAGTGTGCTTTGCCTTAATGTCTATGATACCAGCTGCTAGTCAAGCATATTTTTTTCATTAGCCAGCAAAGTATATAAAAGATAAACCTGCAGACACGTATGGAAACAAAATGAGAACTCGCATGCAGTGTACAAGGCAGCTAATTAAAATGGATGCTGTTCATTACGAACCAATTTAAAAAGAACACACAATTATGACCACTACTACAGAGCCATAAAATATCCCTGGGTTATGTCTGACATCACAGGTTGAACAGTTTCAGCAAGATTTCCATGTGATTACCTGTGTTTAATGCACCATAACTGAAATACACTCTTTAATTTGTAAAATACAGAACATACCTCAGCGGGCAGTTGGTTCAAAATATCATAGTCATGAAGTCAAGATGGCCAACTAATTAAACAAGTGAGTATAATACATTAGCACCTTATAAATGTAGACAGCAGGTGGCCAAGCGATCCATCAGTTAAAAGTACACAGGAGTAAATATGCCACTGAGGGACACAGCTTGAAATATCCATGTTTAGTATAGCTAAGTTGGTAAACCATAGAAACCACAACCTTTTACTAACAGCTGAGTAGTGTCTTTGTCCTGGTGTTCAAAATACATGATGTTCTCATGCCACAAGTTTGGGGCTTTCGGGTTTTTTGACACAAGCAAATTCTGACATGGACACTTAAATTTTACAATTACTCTTACTTGACATGAAAAAAGAAAGTTATTAAAGTACCCAACCTCCTCTGCTGTTTTGTACTTCATGTTCTTCCTTCCCACAGACAGTGCCTTCCACTGTCAGAACACACTTTCTGGAACTGGAAGAAAAATCAAATATTAATCGAAGCTAGAACACTCAGTCCTAATCACATCAAAAATTGCATTCAGATTTTTTTTGTGTTATCCATGTGAATAAACAAGCCCCGGGTTTTGACTGGTGGACAATCTCCGGTAACTTGCGAAGGGCCTTTGTCATTATATTTCAGATTTTACACTGATGCTGAGATTGCAAGTGGGAGATGCACAAGGCTTATGTGCTTCATTTCTCTCTTCTCACTCTGGCTACTGCGTGCCTGCAACACGATGAGCTGGAACAATTAATTCCAGCAGTGTCCTGTCTGTTGCAATAAAAGCTCAGATCAGTGATGTGCATGGTTTAAGATTTAATTACCCTTAGAGGTTGGTAGATATGAACAGAGTATCAGTGTGGGTTTGTGTGTGTGTGTGTTTGCTTGTGAGTATGTGAGAGAAAAGTAGTCAGAGGAGAAGGCATCAGAGGCTACCCTACCCGCAGATAAAGGTGTAAAGTTATAATAAATGCTAAGGGGAGAACATTTAGCAGACACTTCAGCAGTTTGTAGACCCCTACAGAATAATTTTGGACATGTGAGAAGGCAATAGAGTAGAGGAATTAAATTATCTTACTTTCCCACCTCTGTATTGGAGAGAATTCAAGGCTAAGGTATTTCAGTCCACTGAATTACTTCCCCATACTGATTCAGGAACCATAAAACTGTCTCATGAAATCATTGTACAGCCATGGTGGCAAACAGCAAAAAGGTTGCTAAAGGAGCGGAACATTGCTATAAACTGTTGTGTACATTGGTGCATATGCTACGAAACGCTATACATCACGATAGGGGCCTGACAAAGGAATCCCTGAGGCTCAAAGCGTTGTTTAAGAGAACTACTGTTACTGGGCTTTCCAGCGCTGTTATTCATATCACTTCACTGTTTCTGAGCTTTTCTTTAATACATGTTTTTTTTTTTAAGTGTATAATCCAAAGTCATAATGCCCTGTGCTTTATGTACAGTGGAAAAATTCATATTGTATTGAACACTTTTATGCTTGTAACTGGGTGTCTTGTTCCTTTTCAGACAGCACGTTATGACATCGATAACATTGAATTCATCAATCTTTCAACCACTGCTACAAATGGATCTATTTAGTTTGAGCCATTCACAATCAAAGACAAGACAAAGACAAAGTAACTGTCACACTGTCCCTGTCTACTATCTAGCGAAACCACAGCCAAGGTTACAGGTTATATATATATATATATATTATTTTGTGCATTATATGTTTGAAAAGTCACATACACATAAAGCACACATTCCTAAGACATTCTTTAATATCTCAGGTATGGACACTGAAGCAGTCAAAACTGAAGCACATAGCTGGTAACACTGGAGTTTTGGAGTCCATATTTTGATTTCTGTTCGACTGGAACCTTGTACCAGATCTGAGAATGACTTTTGAGATAAAACCTTTTCATTTTCTTATACTGTACTTAAAATTATCTCTGTGTCTGCAGGGGTTTCCTCTGGTGTTCTAGTTTCTCCATACAACCCAAGGTTGCATAAAATTAGAGACTCCATATTGCACAGTTGGTGTGAACGTGAAGGTCTGTTCCTGTCTTTATGTGTTGGCCCTGTGATAGACTGAGACCTGTCCCAAATGACTCGACCACAGAGTGTATAAGAGCTGTGCATATCACTGTAGAAAGTGACTCTTGGCTGCAAAGTGAGTCATGCATTATATGTTATGTCCTTGGACTTTTGCTGCCTGACTGCTGCCTGACTTGAAAAGTTGTTGTGCGGCTGTGTGTTGAAAAGCAGTACGAGCCCTTGAGCAGGAAATGCTGTAATAGATATAAGAGTGTTGGACTCAAATACAATGCTATTGTCATGGTGTGAGTGGGAGTGTGTGTTTGCATTTATGTCTATATGTGCACATGTTCGTGTGTGTGTATCAGTGTGTCTGCTTTCCTGCCAGAGACCAGCTGGTCACAGCAGCTACATCAATGGCTGTAGGCATGTAATTCTTCACATCAGCAGTTCTTACAGAAAATGGAAATGAAAAAAGCCCTGTGGAACAACATTTGTTTCGCATCACATATGGGAGCGAATCAATGTTTTAAATGCGTTTTTTACTGTTTAGACCTTGGTCAGATGGGAATGTAGATGTAAGCTATTGCTATATAGTAGATTTACACCTCTGCCTTTCCTGTGTCACTTCCCTGTCACAGTTGATAATGATGCATTGTGAGGTGAGGAGTGCTGAAAGTGTGAAAATGAGCGGCTGAGTGTCTCACTGACAGCTCTTTGAAAATATCTCCTGGGATTTTGTGCGTCTTCATACAAGTGTGAGTTACTAAAACCAAAGGTTACTGTAAACTTCATAAAGCGATACACCGTTCACTAGTAGACACTTCCCCTTGGCCTGAGTGTGAAGGTTTACAGCAAGGATACATATGCATATGCAGTGAATGTGCGTATTAACATTTAGATTGCTGCTTACATTGTGATGTTTAACTTAACATCAGTGATGTGTGATGTTTTGGATATATGTATGTAATGTCCATTCAGTTTTCTCTGAATCAGCACTCAAAGACATTTTGCTTTCGAAACATTTGGCCAATAGAACATATAAATAAATATAAGCATTTGTTTTTATCTCCTTACTTCGACAAGTCCATAGCGGGCTAGTTGCTGTTCCCTGTGTACAAAAGAACACAGAGATCCTGCTACATCAGATTTAAAAGGAGGAAGGCCACCAGGCAGCAGAACAAAACCAGTACATGCCTAAGGATGTAGAGAGAACATGCAGCCTCTCTACCACTACTACCACTACTTCGATCCCCTGCTCCTCCAGTCTGCATGTCGAAGGGTCCTTGGGAAGACAAGATGAATGAATGAGTGGTGAATGAGATATGTAGTGTAAAAGTGTTTGAGTGATTGGAAGACTAGAAAGGCGTTATATAAGTACAGTCCATTTACCATTTACTGCACACCGTGTCTCCATTTTTCTTTATTTTGTTGGAATTTTTATTAAATGTAAAGAAATAAGCATTTTTTATCGCTTGCTTCTTATCCGTTATGTTCAGCAGCTCTTCTAAACGTTAAGTGCACAATTATATTATCACTGAAAATCATGTATGACCACTTTTGATGATTTTGACTTTTTTATGTGGAATGCATATAATCTTCTATCTATGGTCAGCATTTAGAATCTTGTCGACCAATGAAAAGATGTTCTGTTAAGTCATGTACAGTATGTAGGATAACTAAGAGGCTAGCTTTGGATAAATTGAGTTTTGAGTTTAAGGATCAACGACAAGCTCTATGCTCTCTCCAAACCGAGTCAGACTGATGCATGCACATCAGTGTCAGGTGGCCATTAGGCTGGATTATATTGATTTCAATCTAAAATAGTAAAACAGCTTTGATTAGCACGTAGCACAACATGTAGGACAGCCTTGCTATTGATAATTTACCAACTGAGGTGAACATAAACAGGAGAGTTGAGGCTCAGGATCACCAAAGACTGTATTCAAATGTCTTGAAACTTGAAAATGTCTTGAGCAGAATTATTGTTTCAGCTGTCATATCTCAGACATGAATGTGTGTATTGAGCACAGCATCAATTTTAGGCATCTCAGTGAGGGCGTATTTGCGTTTCACCCTTGTTTCTCACTTTTTCTACTTCACCCTTGTCTTTTTCCCCACAAATAAAAAAAAGCACGACTAAGCATTGTTAAATGGAGTCTGACCATTTGTGCAAACCCCAAGCGATTATATTCTAAGGTGAGTAGGTGACCAGCAGCATAATGTGATAATTAGGTAACTGCAGTAGAAATGTGCAGCATTTCCTAAAAAGGCAAAGTTTAAGTTACTGTTCTGTTCCAACTCTTAATGATCCTCACTGCGTGTGAGGAATATCTGCTGAATGTTTTGATCAAAGGTGAACCAAATCTTCAAAGTTGCTTCGCTCAAATGCAGCAGAGCATCTAAATCCATCCACCCTTGCCTCAAAATCTAAAGTTCAGTACAAACAAAAAGCTAACCATGCCACACAAATGATTTGAATCCATAATATGATTTTTTAATCTCTTGTCCTTACTAAAACGATTTGAAACATGCATGTTGTTTTTGAGAGGAGGAGGGACAACGGTCGCTCATGCCAGCTGGTTTTATTATTAGCAAGTGACATGGTGTTTGGCACACCTGGCACCCCCTGGACTGCTCCAAGCTGCAGCGTGGGTGGGCAATAACTCATGCGTGATCGGTTAGCATAAACAAGTAGAGTGCTTGGGAGATCAGTCAAGATAGAGTCCCAGAAAAGCAATCAGCTGATATCATGGGGTAGACGATAATGTTAAGTCCATGTGCCAGCTTTAGTTTTGGGTCCATTTTATAGTGTTGTTTTGATATTACATGATATAGCCTCGGCCCTCATACAGTACATCTGACAACCATTTAAAAAGAGCTAAAGATGTCTTGGCACTTTCATCAGGTATACAGAAATGGTTCAGACTTGGCCAAAGAGTGAAAACTGCTGCGTCTGGGAAAGGAAACTGGGCATGACATTGACTGTGCCACAATCAATCTAATTTGTGCCTCGCTGTGGTGCAGAGTATACAGTGAGCTTTCTCTGAAGTCACTGGCGAGTGGCTCAAAGTATCACTGCTTCCTCTTTGACACAAATGAATTGCTTTCACTTATGCCTTGGCAGTTCAGAAAATAAGAGCTCTACTGCTGCTCTTGTTGCTTGCTTGCTTTAAAAGATGAAAAAGAGTTTCTTTGCAGTGCAGTTTGAAGAATTTGTAGTCATTCAGATTAATAACCCGACAACTGCATCTGAATACCTTCAAAGAAGAAATATAAAAGAACAGAACGATAATAAAAGAACGCAGAGTGGTTATCCCTAACAACACCTCAGTATAGAATGCAATTGGAATTCTGTTCTCCTGTTTGTTTTAAAGTGCTGGAACAGTCAGGCCCATTTAAAGGCCAGGACAGCTGATTGCAACGCCACCTGCACAGAGTGCAGGGAGGACTACTTACCGACGTCAGATTCCATTTGTCTCATGGGCAGCGCCGGCAGGTTACGAGGATGGCTGACCTCAATAGTCAAATGGAGGGTGCTGCGAGAGCGGCTGCTTGTTGACTAGCAGTGCAGATCGCTACAAGTGGGTGAGCGCACATCGTTTGATAAACACACAGAGGCGATCGCAGACGCAGGCCTGCTCGTGCAAATATTTGAGAGTGTGAACCAAGGACATGCTGCTGAATGCTAAAGCGCACAAAAAAATGAAACGTTTTCCCACCCTTCCCACCCTCTCACCCGGTTTTATCTGTCTGCACAGCACAGTCACACAAAGGCAGACAAAATCCACATAAATTAATATTAATATTCACATACACCATATCATGCAGAAAGCCTCTATCTTACTGTCCCAGTAGTGCTCCTCATCTTAAGTTCAATACCATTTTTCTGTTTGAGGTAAATGTAATATGTAGCCTATTAATTATTCAATTTGGAATGGATTATAACTGTTTACTACTTATCTAGAACCATGAGCCTTTGTTTAGTCAGGTGGCTGAAGGTGTGTGTCAGTCTAGCAGTGACACTGTTGCTTGCAGAAGTATGCAGAACTTTTACCTGTTTAAGGCATGACCTTTGCATGTCGTGACAAATGTTGCTGCATTTGCTCATATGCCGTCTAAGGAAGATGTGGATGGCACAGGTATCTATGATTTGGTAACATTTTTATTTTTATTATTATTTTAGTGAGGTATCAAATGTGGATCCATGTGACAGATTTCTTTTGGTTTTGTCATGTATGTGTTTAAAATGTGAGCGTTTTTTTAGTGATATGTGGCATTAAAGCAACCCCAGTCTGAACTATCAGTGTTGAATGAGCAGATCTCATGTTGCATGCAATGCAAACGATTTTAGACAACAGGGGGTTTATCTTGATGTTTAGTGTGTTGGTTTGCACAAACTGCAGCAAGAGCCTGTCGCCTGCAGCTCTTAACCTGTCAGCTCGCTGTGGCACTGTTCTTCCTTCCTACATTATTTAGAATTGATTCCCAGACAAAAAAAAATGTCCAAACTGTCCATATCTGGTTGTGTAGATATGCATAGTGGAAATGGCACCACTAACAAAGAGCTGCTGACAGTGTGACAAATACCATTCATTGCTTGTGGCTGCTTCACAGTAAAACCCATTCTATAAATTATGTAAATGTCAGAACGTTGCATGTAAATGTCAGAACGTTCAAGACAAAAGGTGGAAGTGTTAAAAGTTCCTATGACTTTTCATCATTTAAGAGGTTGTACAGGAAAGGTTTAGCTGCACTGTGAGAAAAATGATTAGTACAAGTCAGGGCATGAAGACGCTAACAGATGCACCTGACAGCACTTATATAAAGAATTGTCTTATCTTTATTCAGAGGTAAAATCCCTTTATTTCAAGTGTACAATTTATCAAGCAGTGGAGCCGTGCAGCCCACAGGCATGAGAAGGCATGATGAATGCCTAGCATGAGCGCAAACAGTTCCCCTAGTCTTTCCAATGGTAATTATAACAGCATAATAGATCCCTGGAGGCTCGTTGGAATTACTGGCCGGGACACACAGTGTCAACAAAACAATCATCTACCATAGATCACTGTTACTACCAGTGCAATGGAGGGAATGAAACAAACTCCTCAAAGTCACAAGGAACACTGTTGTTGATGTGATGAGGATAAGAGGCTGGGTAATTTCGATGAAAGTCAATGGGTTCTACAGTATGCTGATGAAGTGGAAGCATGAGGAGCTGGGCTGCAAGCAAGATTTGAATCTAGAAAAGTTCTCTATTTGGACATTTGTTTTTACCACTTCATGTAATTGAATGACAAACTATATAGCCTTTCTTATGTCCATTATAAAAAGATGCTGCACGATTAAGTCAAGTAAAACTTTGAGGGACACAACAGGGCCTTGGAAGTGTAAAAGCTTTCAAAATGTTATGCTGCGTTGCATCTGTATACCTCTGCAGTGGATAAATGAGTAATCCTCAGAACACCAAGAGCATCAGAGATTTTTCCCAAAGTCCTTCATTTCTCCCTGTGCACCTCATGTGGCTCTATGGACATCATTAGGCTGACTGAGGGATGCCAGGCAACACCTCTGTGTGCAGTATGTGTGTGTGTGTGTGGTGTAGCAGTAGTTGCAGAGGAAAAAGAAGGTAAAGAGTCACGGAAATGACAACAAAAATCATGAGGGATTTGGATATGAAGCCTTTGTGGCCCAGTTCACCAGTATAATGGTCCCTAATTGATGTCCAATTATCGGTCTTCTTTCAGTGTGGTGTCTGACCTCTGCCTGATAGTGTCTCCTGAGATACAGTAAATGATGTTCGCACTTCATTTAGCACCAACTGGATAGGTGAGTGTGCACTAATATTCAACATGGTGCAATGGATCTCCCAAATGAGGCATTATGAGAGTATACAGATGACTGGGCTGAAAGAACTACCCAATATGAAAAAAAAAACCTGACACTACATACAGATATGATGATGATGATAATGATTAAGTTATCATCTATTGTGGACATGATACAAGGATGATTGTCTGACAATCTCTTATTTCAGTCCTTTCAGTGCAATTCAAAAGTCTCCTAGAAGTGTCTCTCACACACAACCAGTTACATAAAACAGCACAGAAGATCTGCTAGCCGGAATACAGATCAGTTTTCAAAATAAAAAACCATGTGCAAACTTCCAATTGTAAAATTGTATGTAAAAATGTATGTAAATTGTAACAGACAAAAGGGAAACTTAACTATGTACCCTACTTACCCATGGTAAATCACTTTCCTTAAGCTGTGTGGAGAACAGACCACAATGTCACAGAGCTGTGCCTGGTAGGAACCAGTAGTTGATGGATCTTGAGTTATAATTTTCCTTTTTGATCAAAATATTTTTAAAGTCTTGAAAGTAACATTTTTTGTTAATGCTGCATTTATTCAAAGGCATCTTACGAAATTCCATTTATGTTCCTCTCCACTTCAATTTAACCTAACTTTTGCATCAAAGCAAGAGCTTTGCCTGACTAATGTAATAATGTATTTTATTTATTTATTTTTTTTTATTGTGATACTCTTAGAAATAATTAGTAAGCAAAGTAAATTACCTATTTGCATAGATGGTTATGTTTTTTGCTGCCACTGGGTAATTCTTTCATTTAATCTGAAAAGAAACTTTTCCTGGCACTGCTAGAAATAAGCTTTCCAAGGTGAAAGTCACCGCACAATCGTGGCTCGGCTCTTTTTGTTGATGCTGTTGGCTCCATTCTTTGGTGAAGTCTTTATCATCTGTGCCAGTATTTTTGCTGCTGGCTGGGTCAGCCTTCATGCAGCTGGCGACTGTAGTTGCTGGTAGTTAGAAAGGCTTTAGCGCTGGTTTACTGCCAGTCTGTTTGAAGCTGCCTCCCAGCTGTTTTCCTGTAGTTTTCTATATCTTTGACAGTGTAATGTGCCCCAGTAGGCTATTTTCACCACTTCTTTGGCAGCATTTCTGGCTGAGACTGAGGACTGCTCAATATCGTGGCTGTTAATAAAACATAAAATGGTTTTTCACCAAATACATCCTTCAGAAAGCCATTGTGTTTCAAGAACTGACAGTCAGAAGATATAACAATTTCAATCTTACTAAAATAACATACAAATACCTCTTCAGTGTTGGATAGACTCACTCAGACATACTGCCAGAGACATTTATTTTTCTTGTGTCTTTCTATTCCCAAGAGGTTTTCACTAGGTTCGACCATACCTCACCTACCCTCTAGTACACTTCAATTACAGTTTACAAGTACGGCATAATACCTGACAAGTTGTATTTCTCAAGAGATGTTCTTGGCCTCTGTGCAATCCAATACAATCATGGGAATACAAGTTGGAGGGTATCCCACTGATACCATGGAAGAATGTTTTTTTTTTCTTCTAACTTTGCTTTTCTCTAAATATCAAGTATAGTTCCTCTACCGCAACGTTTCAGCCAACTTGCATCGGTACACAACATCTGGCTAAACAGGAAGGAGCTGCTGTCCTCAGCCTGCTTCATAGGTGTCAAGTTATACTGTATGCAGTGACACAATCTTTTAGTTTGTGATCCACTGCAAATGTGTAAGAGCGAAACCACTGTGAAACTGTTCATAGCAAAATGCCAATGTTTCCTCCTCTTGAATAGGGTCAGAACCAGATGGTGCTCATAGGCTTAGAGGTTCTAAGCGGCACTGTTTCTGATTTGTGCTTATCTGGCCGTGAGCTGCTTCTCATGCTGCTGAAAACATCCGGGCCAGTGGTTCATATCTGTTTATGCCGAGCACAGCTGACCTTTGGGATCCCGGCCTTCCAGTCTGCTGCACATGGGACAAGCCGCCTGCTCCCAGTGCTCAGTGATGCAAAGCACTTGATACTTGATAAAACCTTTATACCACATGCATACATGTATGTGTGTGTGGGTGTTGCACACATGCTGAAAAAAATCAGCGGGATAACTGACACATTGTGTAGCTTACTGGGTCAGTAAAAAGTCCTTGTGTGTACTTTCTGGGCACATGGTAGACAGAAATCCAAAAATTATGAAGAGATACCTCTCGCTCTCACACACACAGACATAGACACACAGACACATATCACCCTACTGAGTTTTTGGCAAAGAAAAAAAAAAGAAAAGAAGAAGAAGAAGAAGCAAACCACTGAAATGGGCAATTTAATATCATGCTCTGCAACTCTGAACAGTATCTTCCCATATCTGCCTTGTCATGCAGGCAGCAGTGGCTGTTCAGACTGCATGTGCCCCTGAAGAGGTGATAAGGAAAGGAAGGTGGGTAGCTAAAAACACGGGAACGTGACAGAGATACTAAAACCTATATGGTGGTCCATAGCAACAAGAAGATGAAACCGGAAAACAAAAAGGGATTTAATTTTCCAACTCACAGACTGAACTAGATACAGAGCCCAAAGGCTTAAAGATACCGGTAAATGAACAAAAGAAAACATTCAAATGTGTTTCACTATCTCAGCAGGGCCGATGCATACTGTCTGATCTGTTTATATATGCAGTTATATTATCATTTTCACTTTTGTTTAACTGTCATGCACACATAAACAAATAAAGACTTAATCTGTGTCAGGAAGCTCCATGACTGCAGAAAACACAAAGGAAAAATCTTAATAATCCTTGTGTTGTAGCTCTTTTTTGAGCTAAGATTTACAGGGGAGGGTTATCAACCAGCCAAAACAAGCAATGGCCCTAAGGCCTCAATATAACCCAGAGTATCTGAAAAACTGCAATCCCTAATTTACAGGGTGAGCCAGTGTTGATCTGGCTTCAAAGTTTTAAAGATAGTAACGTAAATATATATAAATATATTTATATATAAATATTGATGATGATGAACTTGCATTTTCATATTGAACAGTTTGCCATTTGGACCCACAGGGTTCCAAAGTGGGCTAATGAGTATGCTGTATGAGTATTATCACAGTGCAGATTTGGTTTTCAATTAAAGGGCACCAATACAGCACAATGCACCTTCAGGACTACCCAGTTGAAACACCTGCTGTGAACATGATTAAAAACCACCACGATAAATCAAATGAAAACACATTCACCTAAAAATTATAATAAGACTAATATTTCCAGACCTTTGAGTTTTTAAAGTCTTGCATATGTGTTGTTGTTGCCAGGATTGGTTGGGGAACACAATCGCTGAGACAAAAAAATGCATTTGAAAACTGCCCTTGAGAACTGACAGGTCAACTTTTCCTCACTGATTTCTGTCCCTGAATGTTAGTTAGTATTTTGGAAACTTAGCCCTGCATCAATCCCCTCACCTCACACTGTTTTAAATAAATTCAGGGTAAGCCAGTAGGTGACACTGTTCTCTGTAAAGATCTTTGACTTTGTAGCATGACTTTCAGTGTGTTTTTTTTCCCCTCTAAAATATTCCATGGATAGAGAGGCAGTGACAGAGGAGCATAGGAGGAAGGAGGGAGAGTCAGAAAAAGAAAAAGTGGGTGTTTACCTAGGCCACTAATTGTCTCTTAGCATGATTGATTTCTGTTTAAGAAATGTAACTCTTTGTCAAGGACAATGCCATCCCATTGACTCCAAAAAGAATGCCATTTTTGTATCTCTGAGAAGATGTGTGTGTGTGTGTGTATGTGCGTGCGCATGCTTTTGCCAATGTGGCAGTTACCTAGATTTAATTTTGTCCTGGTTTGCTCGGTGTTGCCGTACCCATGCATCAAGATTGATGAGGGCAACACCTCACCTCTGATGGAAGGCAGAAAATGAGTTGACTTTAAATGCCCTTCAGAAATAGGACACCTTTCAATAGTGGACAGGCTGTCAGGTGACTGAAATGCACTTGGGTTTCATCAAAAGTGGTGAAGAGGCATACATATTAGTTGTGTGTGTATGCATAAGCGATATGTATTATGCATATATCATTGTGCTCAATTGTATGAGTGCATGTGTTGTATGTATGGTAATCACACTGTAGGGATGAATTGGGCCCCATTTTGTGGTTGAATATGTGGGAATGTGTCTGTGCATTAAAAAGATACACGTTCATCCATAGGTATAATACTGTTCTGTAGTATGCAGTGGCTGTGTGTGAGTCTGAGTGCATTTGATGGGGGGAGCAATACATATTTACTTTAATGAATAGGTTGTTTTAGTGTTAAAATGTGACATTTCTGTAATGTAAGGTCCATCCAGATCTACTTCTTCAAAGGGCTGTTTTAAGGCGTTGTCAGGTTAAAGGATAAGACTGATCATATTCTGTAGTTTTGTCTCTAATCAACAATGTATTAGTTCTTCCAATGCTTCCTGACTTCCTGTGGGCCTAAAAACAAGTTGCAAGTACATAAAAAGCTAAATAATTTCCTTTAACAGCTGGTCTACTGTGGGAAAGCATTTTTATTGGGGGGTATTTTTAGCATGGATTTGGTGCACCAGCAAGTATCTGAGTAAAGTACATTAACTTTTTCAGCGATTTGAGCTACAGTAGCTTGTTTGTTGGATTTCACCACACAGGCCAGCTTTTGCTTCCCATGTACATCGATGAGCCTTGGGCACCCCATGACCCTGTTGCTGGTTCACCGCTTTTCCTTCCTTGGACTACTTTTGATTGGTTCAGACCACTGCAGACTGTGAACAAGCCACAAGAGCTGTAGTTTTTGAAGTTGCTCTGACCCAGTTGTCTAGCCGTCACAATTTGGCCCTTGTCAGAGTCGCTCAAATCCTTACACTTCCCCCTATTTCCTGCTTCTAACACATCAACTTGAGTACAAAATGTTCACTTGCTGCCTAATATATACCACCTACTGACAGGTGCCATGATAACGTGGTTATGACAGTCAAAGATAAGGCTAGGGGGTCCTGTACGAGGTGTATTATGTCAGTGAGGATCCTCCAAATATAAGTGTGTGTGTGTGTGTGTGTGTATGTCACAGAAAGAACACAGGGCAGCCTTTTACTCGAGCACTGACTGTCAACCTATGATCTCAGGCCTCAGGTTCTTGCTCTCCTCTTCCTCTCCTTCTATCTATCCCCTTATTGAGAAGTCATTCTTTTACCTATCACTCTAAGTATCAAACTATTAACACTTTTTTTTCTCCTTTCTTTTGACTTCCCATCTGGCTCCATCAATCTTTTTTCTCTGTCTATGTTTCTTCATCTTCATCTCAGCATGTACATTTTCCCTTCTTCCCAGCTCCTTCTCTCCTCCTTTTTCTCCTTTTCACATACACAGACACACTCTTTAGCTCCCATGTGCCCCCCATCATGGGCAACATTTTCCCCATTCCCCTTCCATTAGAAACTGAAGGTCATCCTAATGGGGCCACTGGCAGACCAATGGAATTGCAATTAGACACAAAGGGAATTAGACATTGATGGGACAACCTACTTGCACCTCTGACACAATCGCAATCGCACACACAGACGCACACATAGCTCTCATTCTATTCCTCTCTCAAAACCCTGCCTCAATCACCATCATTCACCCACTCTGTCATTCCATCTGCCATCAGCCATTCTCTCGCTCTGTGTCTCCATCTGTCCTTTCTTCAGTCTCATTGACCCTTTCAGTCATTAGCTTCTTACTCACAGTTGCCAAAATGTGGAGAATGCCAGTGCTCACTTATTTTCTTCTTATTTGCATCTAGAGAATAGAAATATGTGCTGTGGGTAATTTCTAGTGAAATGCCCAACTCACAACTAACTCAGATAGATAATAAATAGATTAAGAGTAAGGGATTGCATCTTTCAAGTAAGCTCTACATTTGTATATCACACAGAAGGTAAAGGGAAGTGGTTTTGAAATGGATGGTGGGTACGGTGATCGATGCCTTTGTCTCCTTTGTCTTTGTAGGACCGTGTCCACAGGTGACAAAGGCTCTTTATATTAAATAACGACACCCTGTGCTCTTCACGTCAACTTTTTCAATGTTTCAACAAGATTGCAATCTTTTTATCATATACCATACAAATGTTAGTTGCAATTTAGTTTCTGCATGAATGGAAACAGTATTGTAAGAGTGGATATTGTAGCTGCAGATATGCTGTGCATGGACATTTTGCAAGTTGGCAGAAACATTCATTCAAAATGTTTTATATTAATTTAGAACATTATGTTGAGGTGGCGCTCCAAAACTATTACCATATATACCACAATCCCTGTGTGGTCTTCTCTTACACCAGTGCCCTGCTTACCCAAAACCACGAAAGCTCTTTTATTTTTTTTGTCCCTGCCAGTGCAAGACACTCTCGCTACCACGACCACAGAGGATGACCTTGTAAAAATCATACACGCAATCTTGGCAGCATCAGCTCATGCAGATGTTTCCCCTTCTGGTAAACATAAAACAAACAAAAAAACATTTGCATATGTCTAGCATGTCCATAAAACTTTCAATACCTTGCTGACGTTCAAGACAATAACCATCAACTATTGTTGCTATAGAAGGATATAATTCAGACTGTGACCGACTTTATTATTATGCAATATTACTGGTGATGCAGACCAACCAAATACCATTTTTATAAAAGAAATAGTACAGTACATACTCCTATGGCAGGTTACTGAATAAAACCAATGCAAGGATAATACAATGGATGACACAATTTTCAAAGCTGTCTAGTTTGCATTCACACAGTTCAAACGATCCAGTAATTGTAAACAGAAGTCATGTGTATGTATGCTCTTGCACCTGTCTTACTAACTTTGAATATAAATGTTTGGCAAAAAAAAAAAAGCCTTTTTTTCAATCATTCTGTGAGCAACTGTGATCTGATTTTATGTGCACACAGCATGAATCTGTGAACAGCAAAAATGAAAGCAGCTGATTAATGTTGTCTCGCTGAGAAGTAGAAGGTGCAGCCTGCAGCTCTTCATCTAACGGCTCACTGTGGCTGCTCCTTCTTGTTCCATTCCTCCCTGCAATATCTACAAAACTGGTCTGCTGTCCAAAGAATGACCAGAATGACCCTTGTCTTGTTTTATAGACACAATTTTGATACTGGTCAGAGAATATTGTTTTTAACCAATAAAATGACACAAACTAGTACACTTGCTGTGATTAAATACTGTGCACACTAGAAATGAACCGGGCGGCCTTTGAAGTGGACCAGGGAGCAGTTGTTTGATCTGCACCAGATTTCAAAACCTAGGGGGTAATCGCTCCAGGAATAGGTTTAACCAGACAAAACAAGGCCGGTGTGAACCCACCATACATGATGAATAAGAGACTAAAGATGTGACATGTGCATAGATTACAGCTCCCGACTTCCATCTAGCCAGTAGGATAAACATACACAGGGCATCACTAATCTCAGGAAGTCAAAATAGCGTTTTCTGGTAACTCATAGAACACTCGACTGCCTTAATTTGCAAGGCTGTCGTGCTGAGTCAAGGGAGGTAGGGAAGAACAGGGCACTTAGATTTTGCATGTGTTTGTGTATAGGTGTGTGTGTGTGTGTGTGTGTGTGCGCTTGCCTGCTTGCACTTAACACAGTCTCAGGTGATGAATAGTTCAGCAGAGTTTCATTCCATCTCATTTAAAGGCGTTACATGTCTCCCTTGGTTCCGGGTTCCTTCTAATCTCATTACAGCTGTCAAGAAAAAAAAAAAAAAAAGAAAAAAAAAAAACTTCCATGAGCATCAGTGAGGAAACACAGCAGACGGAGATAAAGTTGCTGTCGTAGCTCCTTAATGGATGGAAGGTCTGATAGTGTTTGGTCAGGTTAAATTATATGTGCCTGTGCATGTCTAGGTGTGTGTGAGAGCGGGTGGTTTGACATAGTATGAGAATTTGCACAGACTAGACTTTTACATTATATATGACTTTGGTGTCACATGTAAACAAGGATCAGTTAAGTCATTTTGACACTTGTATTTGGACTGGATTGGAAGGTCTGCTGGGCTGGTTTTAGTGTTGTCACGAGGCAATCAATCCTCCCTTTACAGTATGATGTCCATTCATGTAGAGTGGGTTTTGTGAGAGAATATTGTTATCACCTTTTAGTAAATGTGATACAATGCAGATGAAGGTGAGTCTGAAACTTACAGTGTATTCAATTGGAAGGCTTCTGAATATTTAGACAGCCCAGTAGTGTCAGGAATGTGAATAAGTCATAGCACCGGAGTGGTTCATTTAAAGCTCCTCACTGTCCACCAAGGCCTTTTCAACTGCATCTGCGGTTCCTGCATTGGACCACCAACACCTTGAACCCTTTCTGGTGCTCCAGATGAACATCTTAGATATAAAATTCACCTGCACATACTCCATAATTGCAAAAAAGCAAACAAATGTGCTAAAATCTTCTGACCAAAAAGGGTGACCACGTGACCATGGGATCCATGTGTGCTTTTTGCATTTATTAAGTCATGTACCAGCCTCCACTGGAGATTGTCTGTCTGGTTTTTCAATGGGCACCATGTACAGCGTTCTTCAACCACTTAATGCTCTGCTCACAGGATTTCTTGTTAAACACACCCAAGCTTACCCTTAATGAACCATGACCCCGCTCCATTTTAAGCCAGCAGCATGCAAGCGAGACTTTCTTAACTCCCTCCCCCGCCAATTGATGGGATGACCATGATGCTCTCGAGTCCACTAACCCAGCAGTTGTGCCCCGTGGTTGCACAGCATGTGAACGTTGACACACAGCATTATCGATTCCGCGATCAAAGTAAATCCCAAATCACATATGTGAACCTGTGGAGCTGCTGGCATGTGGTCCACTAAAATGAAAGAGAAAACGTTGAAAGTTTGTCATAAAAAAGATCTGTTTATAATCCCCTACACATTGCACTTGTTCTCATGTATCATCATTTATGGTACCTTAGCCTTCAAGAACAACTCTCTGTCTCTTAGCTTCTACTTTGAGTCTTCATAGACTTGTAAGTACCTCAAAGAATCCAAAGATTATAAGAAAAACCCAGGCAATAAAGACATTGCTATAAAATCACAGTGGTAGAAATATAGTAATATTAATAGTAATCAGTGTTAATCAAGATAAAAAAAACTAATTCATGAATGGTACCAATGCCAATTTCAGCGTGTATTGCTGACTGACCTTTCATGAATAAATCAATCAGTCAACAATTAATTAAGGGTCAAAATAGATAGGTCTAATTTGTGTGCAGTAAATTCATAAAGAAACACACCACACTGTACTTGTAGGTACTTTATTGTTAGAGCCAGGTTCAGGGCAGCAGCTCTCTCTGAAATATCTGCTAACATAGCCCATGGCCATTTATTCAAGCGGCAGCAGTATTCTCCATTCATCTCTTTGTATCCATGCTTTGAATTTTTATTGGCACTGTCTTACAGTCATCTATCCAGAAGCATCCATGGCACATTTCTCACTTCTGATCATGCTTATTTCAGATTTTTTATGCAGTGCTACTGTATGCACAGAACATTTCAGAAATTGATGATGAGAGACATCCCCAGCAGTGTAAATGATGCATATTTATATATGCGTGAAAGGTTACTTGACATTCTCCTGTCATTCTGTGAATTTAGCCTAATCATTGTTCTCTTCATTTTCATGCTCCTCATCTGCATAGTATGATCATTACTTATGGACTCTTTACTAATGAGATAATTTCATAAATACACAAGATATTTCATCCTCTAAAGCTCCTCATAATTGTTCTCATGGGGAAATTTATATCTCTACACAGCTCGCCATCAGAAAGCAGATAACACAATATTGTAAATGTGTTACACTCGGTGGAAATTGTATTTTTTTTTGTCCAACCCCAAAACAACAGAGAAAAATATGATCATCTTACAGTGCTTAGAAGCACAAAGTGAATGAAGTGTCTCAAACTTGAGTAAGTGATTTCGGGTTTGTTTTGAGATCAGCAAACCTGAGTGAAAATCACTGCTTGACAAAGTACAAGCTTCTCTCAAAGTGCACAGTATCCAGAATTTATTCACTCAACTGCAAATGTGAGGGACAAACATTTTGGATTAACCAAATATCAACCTAGGGTGATCTAGTTTCAGTTAAATCACAACCAGTGTGAATGTGACGTGAAAAGAATAGACAGATCATGAGAGTAAGACAAAATTCAAACTAAGCCAAATTAGGATTGAGAAATGTGTCCTTGTGACGCTGGAGCTGAGCCACACTGAATGCATGCCAATTATAATGACCATACTAATTAATTAGATAACCATGTGCTTTATTTGAGTGAAACATGAAGGCCAAATAACAGTCTACCAGCTTAGGTTAAATATGAGTAATGCAGTACAAAGAAAACGCTGATCATTCATCACAGCTGTGTCTCACAGTCATCAATATTCTTGGAACATTGGTCTGTTTGCACTATTAAAGGCTGCAAATAAATCAGTATGCTCCAGTCCTCCAGTTTTTTACTCCCTGCTTGCTGTTTTTGATCTGAGAAGCACCTGATTTAGTTGGTCACTGCTAGATGATGCACAGAGAACCCCTTTATACCAAAACACTAACCACTTATCATGCTGCATGCCACTGTTTGAACATGAAAGTCATGTCACTGGTCTTTAATTTACAAAGAAAACACTTCTGTATTAGTGTCAACTCCCGTAAGCTTATGCATTGCCTTGGGTACCAAAAATAAATAAATGCAGAAGCAGCGACGTGTGTGCTACAGTAGCTAAGCATTAGCTATGCACACCATATAATCCAACCTGAAATGTGCCATTTGCATCTTTGCCCTGAAGTGCTATGAAATGCTCATGAGGAATGCCAGTCGTACTCACACTGCTGAATAAAATGAATATACAAGCTAAGGCTTTGGCTTTCCTCACTGGCAGAAGGCGATTGATTATGGAAGTGTAAATATAGTGTGAAAGATGACAAAAACTATTTTGTTTAGGCAGGGCAACAACAGAATATAAACTACTTGCATTGCACGGCACTGTCTCATGAAAAAAGAAGGTTGGAGAGCAGGAACATTAGAGAAAGATGTTGAAGGGGCCAAAGAAAGCCAGGAGAAGAAATAGAAAAGAAGAGAAATAAACAGAAGACCAGGTCGCTGAAGCATGTCACATCTTAGCTTCTCTGAACTCAGAATTTTCAACAACAAAATCACAGACAAAGCATTTTTTTTTTTTTTTTTCTCATGGAGCTCTGCATGGCTCACAAAACACCTTTTGGCTTGTCATGTTTCTCAACTTAAAGGCTGTCTGAAGAATAATTACACCCACCTAAAGTTGTTAACAGGTCAAAGTGCCTTTTGCCTCTCTCACAGGAACCACCTGAAAATTACTTTCTTAGCTTCTTATTAGTGCCAAAGCTAAGGGGACGTCCCTGTTGTACCTGGTTGCACAGACTGAGATTCTTTTTACCAGCGTGGCTAGCATGTGTTTCCAAGGATTTTTAAAGCCTCTGTCAAACACTGTTCTCAATTCTCTATTCCCAACACATGCACACATTACATCTGCTCAGTAAACCTTTTTCAACAAGGTAGACATCTAAAACACACGATTGGGAACTATTATCAATCCCAATATAAAACTAAAGTTATTCATGTTTTCTTTTTGTTTTAGGGAATATGGGTCCATTTATGATTAGGCAAAATCAGCAAATAATTTGTTGATTTGTTCATCTTCAAGTCCAACTCTTTACAGAAGCTAAATGTTCCTGCAATTCACATGATCAACTTACATCTGCATAATAATCAGACCAGTGACCAGTGAATACTGGGCGTTTGCATTCAGGTACATCCTTTATTATCCTTTGGAGGACATTTGTTGTCATAGCCTGTACATATAGCCTCACATAATACAAGTACACATACACCACAACACAACCACAAAAAGAGACATTACAGGGGGTTGAGGTGGTCACTGGGGTCATGTACTATACTGTGTGCTCTGTGTGTAATGGCTTTGCTGTTGAGGTCTGAGAGGTTGGAGGCATTGTGGAGTGATACATGTGAGTGTGTGTTCCTACTGAAGGCAGTTAATGTGCTGAAGAAAGACCAGGAACAATAGAGGAGAATGGGTTGGGTTATACTTTTACAGAGCAGAAACAAACAGGCAGGGATAATAGAAAGGGCTTTGACCGTGCTGATACTAGAACCTTTGAAGTCTAAGACATTGGAAGCACTCCACCATCTTAACAGTTTCATAATTGATGCAGGTGGGGTTGTTGTGAGATGTGCTGTGAGTGCTGAAAATGCTGATTATCAGTTCTTTAGTTTTTTTTAACATTCATCTGCAGGTAAATGTCTTCAGTAATGCTGGGATGTTCCTCTATTTCTATCGAATATGGTAGTAGCATATTTCACTAACATTTTAACCACTGGACTTGAGAGCTTAAGAGCTTAAATACTGTAGTATCAAGTGTTGTTATCACTGAAAGATATTTAAGCACTAGCCACCTAGTGTTCAGAAAGTTTGTCTTAGGGATTTACTTCTTTCTTGCTTTTGTATCATAAGACCCGGCTTATTATCTCTCAAGATTATGCTTTCATAAATTTAAGCCTCCTCCTCCATGCTGAGAGACTCCATAGACCCCCTGAATTTGCACCCAAAATGATATCGAGGCCTCTCGTTAATTACTTCCACTGCAGTCTCAACAAGGTTTGGAGAGGAAGAGAAGTGCAAAGAAAACAGGGAATCCTAGCAAGATGCTGATTCATGCTGAATCAAAGAAGGTTTGCACAGAGCACATAATTCACATTTACATTCACTTGACCAACATAGGCTACACTTTAATTTTAGAATAAAATCAACGACAGGTCAACATAATAAAACAATATGTGGATTTAAGCTAACAGCCAATGTTATATTTTATTGTGAAATAAAATTATAAATGGGCTTGGCAAGTGTAGACCTTAAAATAAAATAAAATAAAAATGCACCAGTGTAAAAGCATGTCACTCTTCTAGCCAGAAAGAGAAGTACACCCACAGTATATGAGAGGCTTGACCTCAGAATGATACTTTTCATAACAACGCTATAAATAAGTACTGTTAATGTATGTCCAACTCTTACAACACAGCCTGATTGGAAGATAGTTGAATGCACAGGGGAGCTGCTGCAGATGCTATGCATGTTAATCAGCCATCGCAATTGTCTCCTACATTGGCACACGCACACGTAAAACCCCTACACACGCCGACACATGCGTATGGAACCCATAAACAAATGTAGGCACATAAGGGGACACTCCTACACAGATACGTGCTCCTAGATAGGTTAACTAATTCAGGCCTGTGGTGAGAAGAGACAGAAAACAGAACTAAAATAGATAAGCCCAGTAAGTCAAAAACAATGTGCGTTAACACTGATTGGCAACTTTGTTGTCAATAACTAAAAATACGGCAACAGAACATTTTAGACAACCTGCTATTACTGGAGACAAGCATGGTATATAATTATAACTGTCAAATCATTAAAATCACTTTCCCTATACTGTTTTTGTGAAAGAGTATGGGAAAACTAAGTTCTGTTGTGATTGCCCTGGAGCCAAAGCTTATGATTCATTTTCAACAAATTGCTGGCTTTGTTGTGTTGTCTTGATGTTCAGTGATGACTATTTTCTATTCTCTTGTCTGGGTGACATTTATTCAGGCACACAGTGGTTTTGACAATCTTGACTTGGTGCTTACTATCCCATGTGTATGTGTATTTTCTCCTGCCAAAACACTCAGTCAACCTAAATAAATGTGTCAGTAAGTGGGCGAACTTCAACCGGTTCCGAGTTGGAGCAGGTGCACCAGCTGGCACTGCTGGAAAGAACCAAGTCCCCTCTTTACCTCCAGCTGGTGCTCCAAACACACATGCCCATGCTACAAACAAATATCCTCAGCTTGCATCCTTATCGCTTCCCTCTCCCTGAACACGTTCCTTAAAAACCTTTTATCTCATCTCTACCCTTTTCAAAAATCCCCGGGTCCTTCACTTGCTTGCTGCTTCACCCAGTTCATATTTCATCTTGATTTCCATTCTCCTCACAGAGGTTCATCTCACAATAACGCTTCTAACAGTACTCTAAGGATGCTGAATCACTGGTGTTATAGCCTTGAGATAATGTGTTATTTTATACAGCATCAAACGCAGAGGCAGTTAAGCAGAACTAAGGTCTAATTTCACTGAGCCACTTTCTGGTCTGATCAATCTACCTAATGTTTCGTATGTGGTTCTAGAAGCTTGACTACTCATCAAAAAGTGAGCCACTGTAGCTAGTTAGCTGACCACTAATCGGTCACAAAGCTCTTCAAGCTCCTGGAATGTCAACTCCTCCATGGCAATTTGTTGTCTGGACATTATTTCATTTAATAAAACGTTCTTGAAGGTTGATGAAAGCACTCTGAGCTAACGTGTAAAAAAAGCACATAGTTCATTGAAAAAAATGCATTTTTTTACGACTGACTCCTTACTGTTCCTCTTTGTAGATATGTTTTATTCTATTTTTAATGCAGGAAATTGTAACAGAGTACATATTTTACATCATCACTGCTTTGTACTATCTTCCTCAAAGGCTAAGAGTAAAGCATAAATAAAGAGAGGCCCCACGACTGGTTTTGCCAAGGGATCCAAATTCACTAAATTGGCCCTTGCACCGTCAAGTCATTGCCCTTATGTTCCCGCTTCTCCCGCTGCTTCTTCACCTTCCTTTTCCCTCATGTCCTCGCCATCTTTCTAAATGACACTTGCAGCCAAAGGAGAGGAGGAAAGTGTGGAATTCAAACAAGTGAAGCAGTTCCTCTGCTGACAGCCTGCTGGCCGTCCGTCCAAACACAGGTCAGGTGTGAAATAAGAACTGCTCAACCAGAACTCTTTTTTTTCCCCCCTGTATTGTGTGTGTTGATATATGTGTGTCACTGCATGTATGTGTGGATGTATGACTCTGTATGAATAAAGTTATTTATACAGCCACTGTCCTGTCATAGTGTGTCTTCAGACTGCACTACAGGTTTATTTTTCTATCTTTCTGTAATAAAAATGAGTTGGAGTCTAATAAAGATGCATTAAACAAAATGTAGACTGTGCAATACA
Organism: Protonibea diacanthus; assembly: GCA_028641955.1. Taxonomy (NCBI): domain Eukaryota; kingdom Metazoa; phylum Chordata; class Actinopteri; family Sciaenidae; genus Protonibea; species Protonibea diacanthus. Next base: position 18,149,683 of record CM053990.1, read on the forward strand.
AACACCAAACCTCAAAATCTGAACATGGAGTGATAATAAGACAAATGGCTGTTGGCTGTTTAACGTAGAAGTAATTACAGCAAGAGGCTGGACACAGCATATCAGGTTCTTACTTAGTGTTCACTGGTATCAACGATACAGTAGGCATTATTAGATTCCTGCAGGAAGGTCTCCCCCAAACCCCCTATCTCTACTACCTCTCTATTAGCCAGTACAACTGGAGAAGTCTTGTCAATTATGGCAACAGTGGCCATGGCTCTTAGGCAATCCAGCATAACGTGTACCACAGGGGTCAGTCAAAATGAGTAGTAAGCCACGGGATGGTAATGAGACCCATGTTTCTGTACCAAAATGCCTGCAGCGAAACTTTCTTTTTCATGTACATGCAGATTGAACGCTTGATGACAGTCTGGCAGGCCCAATCATGGAGCCACGATGAGAGCAAATGATGTTTCAAATAGTGAAGGGCTTTGTGCATGTTATCAGTCCACTGTGCCACAGGGGGAGCTGACTGTAGCGTAGCAGCCATAGCAGTCCACATCTGCATAATCAGATGCCAAATGAGATCCCGATGCCTGCACCTGCGAAAATGTGAGGATTTCTTTGTTGGTTCTGGGAAGAGGCCATTTGTTGTGGAGAATCCTACTCGTCAATGGTCAGTTTAATCAGTAGAGATAAAATGTGTCAAGGAATCAAGGAATGATCAAGGAACATTGATTTTTCAACAATTTTGTCATGGCATGATGCCTCAATTCCTCGTTGAAAAATCTACTCGATGTCTACGAATGGTCATACCGAATACCTCTACAGTATAAGGTATATACCAATTGATCATTAGTCTACAAACAAGGAAATATGTTTACTCTTAGTGGTCCAACATTGTCATCTGTCTCTGTAGAAGCATCTACATTATACCTGCTGTCTATAGAGTGAGACAGCTCTATCCTCCTACCTCAGTTGGCATAATAATGATCATAATGGCGGCTGCTTACCTAGACACAAACACACAGCTGCCCTGTATCTCACAGAGAGAACTCAGTATCCAACAACAATCTAAGATTTAACACTATCCCTACAGTAATCTCAAGACATATTGTGTCCGACCCCGTGTATGTGGCACGCTAGAACAGAAAATTCCCTAACAAACAAGTTGCAACAGGTGTATATGGTGATAACATAAAGCAAATGGACTGCAGCCTCACAAAATCTAAGACTGAAATAATGAGCAGGGCCATTGATTAAACCTAAGTGAAGTTTATTAGAAGTGTGCGACTGTGGAATTGTACCCCTGTTGGTGTGTAACTAGACACAGTGCAGTGTTCATCGATTTAGCTTTTCTTTCAATGGCTGGCAGCATGGGACTTCATAAATTAAATGAAAAACAAAGATGTGTACTTTACAAAAAAACTGGCTGTATTTTTAAATAAATAGCTTTAAACAAAAATCATCATAAAATAGAAATGTCCTCCACAAATGTCTGGAAATTAGTCCCAGATTTATGAGGTGTTTTTTTTCTTTCTTTTTCATCACATTCTTTTATTTCATTTATAGTATTTTGGTACCAAGAGACATTTCACATGTCTCTTTGGCTGATCAAGGGTTATTTCGCCTCCCTTAAAAGTACAATTTGTAAGTCATGCTTAATGCTTTAAAACCAAAGAATGTTAAATAATGTCATTACAGTCTCTAATTCATATTGAACTCTACAGGCATATGGTCCCAGGATAAGTCCTGGGCCCCTTGCGCCACACCCACCCACACTCATTACAAATTAGGCAAGCATAGCATAGCAACAATGCATAAACAAACAGGCAAATACACACAAACACACCAATAGATGGCTCTGTAGGAGGACTGACAGAGCAGGAGCCGTCTGTCAGTGTATTTGCCTGAAAGCAGTGTGGACGCTATCGCCCCTGTGGAAGGTTGCTCACCTGAATGCCACAGCATACCAATGAACATGCATGCACACATGCACACACACACACACACACACACTGAGGAATACTTGTCAGAGTGACTGGATGCCTGGGGGACCTTTCCATTCTGGGAAAGCTTTTTACACAGAGGCAACACAGCCAACTTGCATGAGCAAACACACAGACACACAAACACAGACAAAAACACTCCTACAGAATTTGTCTTAAATGAACTACTGATATGTCATTTTATCTCAAAATATTACGCAGTGCATTTTTTTTTTTTTTTTGTAAATGCAAAAGCCACTCTTTTTAAATTCTTTAATCAATGCTTAGTGGAATACTAAGTTGAAATCTAAAACATTCACTTCTTTTAATTGTGCATTATTCAGATGAGGCAGGGAGTTGGGCCAAGCTTCTGCATGTTCATCTGGCAATAGGACAAGAATTTTCTTTTGAACTGGAAATCAGGTAACAGCAGTTTGTTCGGCTTAATTGACTCTCAGGGCCAGCTGTTGCTTTTTCAACAGCACTCACCACATTAAATCTAAAAGTCATATTGTTCATCTGTGAAAGGAATGACACATCCTAAATCATTTTAATCCATTAGTCTTAATGTAATATTTAGTAAAATAATATATGTGCATTTGTATGTTAGTTTTGCCCGAAGGATTCTCATATGTAAGTAAAACAATACCAAGTAATTAAAGCGTCTGAAATGGTTTGTCTGTGGAAAGCTTTGCCAAACGCTTGTGTTGTGTCATATAGCTCATAACCCAGAAGAATTAATTGCTACAAAATGCTTATCCCACTCCACATTTAACTGGCCTACTACAGGAAGCCTTCATGCTGCATTCAACTGGATTCAAGCAGCAGTTCCACAGCAGACGGTCAACACCTTCTGCTCGGCACAGGAAACACAAACAAACAGATCAATGGAATAGCGGGACAGCAAATCCAAACACACATGATTTCTGTTGTGATGTTTTGCTTTCAAAGAATAGAATAAAGTATATTGAGTGCAATTCTATCACTATTATTGGTTCATTATTCAATGTTACTAATACTAATCTTTTCGTTTGTCCAGATGACCCATGTTTTATCCTGTGTGATGGACCTACAGAACATTCTGTGGTAAATTCAGTTCAGAGTTTAGCTTTAGTATCAGTTGATTTTAACTGTGGACGCTAATGTCGTCTAACATTACCATCGTAATCACCTGATTTTATCATCCTTCCACTAAAATGATATCCTGTTTGCCATCACCATCTGTGTGGATCCATGTGAATGCAGCGTCAGTCTATGACACATCCAGTGATTCATGTGATTCTAACAGATATACAACTGAACTCAGGATATTGGTTCACAAGATAAGTACAACAGTAGTACTTTTGGAATGTACGGGGTACATTAAAATTGTATGTATATTTATTATTATACTTAACATTTTCAAAGTTAACTGGTAAAAATCACATAGCTGGGGCAATTCTGATTCTACAGCCCCAGCAAGCCATGCTGAAAGTACAAATTTCTACAAGCTCCCCCAACCCATGCCTAAAAGCCCAGGGGTTGAACCCTGACTGACACTGTCTTTGGCAGGTGGTCCACCACATGCACAATGCAACTACGGCATTAAACTTCTCCAGCGGGGGGGCCTTCCACTGAGACAAACATCAGCCTCTGCAGCTAAAGAGAAGAGACAATTGGCCTCCAGTCAGTTTTTTACTATCCTCATCATGGAAGATCTTTGCACACACACTGCTGTGTGGAGTCAAAGGATTAAGAACATCTTCATCAGAGGAACCAAATTCCTCTGATGAAGGTTCAGAGGAACCAAATCATTCTTATCTTTCCCATCAAAACAAAGAAATTAAAGAAAAAAATGGAAATACTTCTGAATCACTGAAGAGATTTATCACAATTGATTGACTCAAAGATCTTTTAATATTCTACACCCTTGTCTGTAAGATGGTCATAAACAGCTCCCTCATTAGTCCGTGGAAGAACATCTTGTACTGTTCTCTTCCCCAAAAGAACAATTAATGCACTTATTTGAGGCATATAAGCTGGGATATTGTTGTTTTTCTTGTTGGGATGCATTTGGTTATCTGGCGTAAATTGAGTGGTTTGTTTACATCCGGTTGTCGTGAAACCGCACAGTTATATTTCCAGCTATTTTGGGGTGTTGCTGACTGTTTTTGTTTGTTTCTTGGTTTTGCTCTAAGGACTAAGGACTCTAAGTCTTCTGTTACATATAAAAAATAATATTGGAAACCTAAACGTACCTCAGCCTCAACATATCTAATTAAGGAACCCAGCTGAACTACCCTAACATATCAGTCTTTACTTGATTGGATACTTGTCACTCACCCTGACAGCTGTATTAATACTGGTGTTTTGTCAGACTGCTTCAGTGACCACTCATTTATCTCTTGTGTATAGAAAATTAAAATTCTGAAATTGCCACCAAAATTAGACACAGAGCAACACACTATGAGCTAGCCAAACCAACATAACTTCCCAACTCAATAGGTTAAAAGTTGGCTCATGCAGACAAACAAAACTATGCAACAAAAAGTCATCAAAACTAACACAGAGAAATGCATAAACTATTATAATATGCAGTATAACAGTGAAATTACAAGAGAAAGATCAATGTTGCTGTCGTCTGTCAGTCTGGGTTGTAATTATATTAATTATGCCAGCATAACACTTAAGTAAGTCTCTAAGATATCATTTTATGGATTCAATGGATCATATGAGCTCAAGACAGGATAAAGTCATTATATTATATAGTAAAATGCAATGTATTAATTATCCCAAAACATCACCTACCTCAGTGCATTTCTAGTCAATACAGAGCCAACTTACAAATAATACTGCTGTGCCAGTACAAAACAGTTGTGCAACACAGTTGTACTGCTTGTGCCATAATATTAGTGTAATTTTAGAGTATATTCTGCGCTGTTACATGAGCACAAATAGACCTCTGAGTTCTAGTTCTGCTTGCATGCCTGCTTTGATATTAGATCTGTTGATCCCATTTATGAGGTCGTTCATAAATGACATGACATTAACATGGAACAACCCATGATGTTTGCTCTTATTGCATTTCCCTGGTGTGTATGGTGTAATATTGGCCTTAATTGCACAGGAATAATAAAAATCAGCAGGCTTTTGTCCGGAGAAATATTAAAGACTCCAGTGTTTGTCCCTTGAACAAGGAGGTCAGAAAGGAGGGCAACAACAGACACTATGGAAGCTGGTAGAAATTCATTATATATATATACATGTGTATACTACTGACCAGAGGATGAGAAAGCCCCAGCCTCTCGCTGAAGGGTGGGCTGAAGGGTGGGGCTTCAACTTGCTACATGTGCTGCCCAGAGCACCGTCAGTATTCATAACTGCAAATTGCTTGAGGGACTTTGGGCCCGTAAGGCACGGAGGTGGTGTAGCAGAATGTTCAGATTTTTAAAACAGTGTCCACATGAGATCAAGTTAACAGGATGAACTTGGCATGTTAAATTTCACACCATACTGTGAAAATTACCTACACAAGCCACATTTTAAAGCCTTTTTATCAAGAGTTTTGTGACACCATTTTAGTTTTATTAGCCAGTTGAACTCCACTGGCTTTTTGACATTGACGTGACATTTTGGGGTTTACAGGTAAGATCGTGTCTCAAAGGGAATGTATTGTGACTTTGATGTTCCAGTCTCAAAGCTTTATATTAACCTAATGAACTGTAGCCAAGTCCATTATCACACAACACAGAGATTACTGTTTGGTTGGGGATCATGTGACATGGAACACACTCCTGGTGAGAACAAGTAGGTAGGATAAGGACAACACTACATAGGGATTTAACGATAACCATTTTAAACCAGCTTTGAGAGCTGTTTTAAGTTAATGTCAACAGGTTTTATACTGCCAATTACACGTTTAAAATTTCTGTAACACAGCATTCATTTTTCACGTACGCACAGAAATTGCAGCATTGTAATCTCTTGCATGTTGATGAGCTGTCAATGTGTTGTTGGATGGTGGGGAATACAGTATTGTATTCTTGGCTCTGTTCCAGCTTAGCTGATTATACTGATGCTGGTATTTAATTAGCGTTCATAAATAAATTCAACAAAAAAGGACTGCCTGGTTTCACGTTCCCCAATAATCCAGAAGGCTTTGAGGCATCATTTCATGATTTTTAGATTGGTCAGGGTGCTGTAGCAATGATCTATGATGCTATATATATATAAATATAAATATATATATATATATATATATATATATATATATATAAACATACAAAAAAATCCCATTGCACCGCGGCAGTTTGTTGCTCTGTGTATAAACCTCTTTTAGTCATGTAGCAAACATTTCCCCATTGGCCTACAACAGTCCAATTACTGCAAAAGGTAGTCATTCACTAATTAATCAAAGTTAGATGCTTTTTTAAAAAAAATTAAAGAAAGAAAGATTGATGAATTTTCCATCACACATGCCTTAATTAAAGTGTCTTTAGGACATTTTTCTTTTTTTTCTTTGGTTGCATTGTCTCTGGAATCATCCCCCACCAAACAGCATACAGGAGCGGGTTACATGTTATAATTAGCTTCTAGATTGGTTTTTATGTGTTGGTTAATTTGTCCCCTGAGGATAAATTCAAGCTCTTTTTTTTTTTTTTTTGCTCCACCAGTTGTTTGAAATAAATATGAACAAGTAGCTTTTAATTATTGGGATGGTTTGTGTAAAATACAACTGTTTTCTGATGTTACCATACTGACACTTCATGTGTATTTTCTTTCATGTTTGAAACCAAGTTCCAGGAAGGAGGCTGCAAAGGCACAGCGAGTGAGTCAGTCACTGAATGTACCCTGTGAATACTTGTTTTTACTGTGGAAACAGGTGGAAATATTTTAAACAAAAGTATCACAATTGTGTTTTATGGTCTCAAATCAAAAAAAAAAAACATTTGTGATGAAGTAAAAGTTTAAGAAATTCAAACTGAAAGATAGTAAGGAAAATCTGCCTGAAATGAACTCAGCACTGCAGGGGAAGTCTAATTAAAGCAGGAATATTATGAACTCACTTTTTTGAGGTGTGAGGGGCACACCAGCAATGACTTTTTAATTTGTTTCAAGCAGAGCAAATTGTGCTGATGACCTCTGTGACTGTGCAAAGACAGAAGGTAGGTCTGTGTTTTATTGCCCGGACTACAAATCTTGTCTTTTATGTGACCCAAAGGAGTAAGCTTGGTCACAGGAGTCTATGTTTAGCGGTCAAATGACTGGCAGTCTATAGTGGGAGAAATTAGAAACGCAGTGAGAGATGAGAGTGTAGGAAGCTAAAGGTCACCTTTTGTTTCATAAAAACATGTGACAACAGGAAATTACACCATGCTTTGAAGTCATTTTCTGTACATTTCTGTACAGATCAAAAAGAGTCACAAAAAGGGCCACATCTTACAATGAAATGCAAAATTGATTATCAGTTATTCATTTCAATATTAAGCTTATACTTGTGTCTTTCATAGACACTAAATGGACTGACGCTAAATGGATTTATGGTGTACAAAGGGAGTTCTATTTTTTACATTTGCTTCAAGAGGATCTGCTCAGTCAAAAGTTTCCAAAGGCCCAGAACCAAATTATTTCCTGATGTCCCACTGCATGTCATATTTTCAAAGTCAGCACTTTGCACGATGTTCAAATAAGGGGAAAAAGACAACATAGAATGTGTAAATGTTAAAGCATAACAAAGACACTTAATATAAATGAACGAAACAGCCCGGTTTGCTTTAGAAAAAACTCTAATTAGTTTGGAGACAGACAGTTTTGGAGTTTGTTCTAAGCCTTGTTGGACCAAGGTCTCCTTGAAATGACTTCTTTACTGTTTCAAGTAAATCTGGATAAAACGTGAGCTAACTGACACAGAAATTATGTTTACTGGGGACTTTTTTCCAGTTCACTAAGTGGTACGTTCTTGTACCCCACAGAAGTTGTAGGGATGTAGGGTGTAGGGGGTGTGTGTGGCATTGATTAAAATTGAATTTAAAAGTAATATTGCAGGCTCAAGGTTTTCTTTTGGCCTGTTGCATGGTCTAACATGAGTGTAACATAAAATAATAATAATAATAATAATAATTATATGTATATATATATATTTTGCAGTAAGTTGGTGGTGGTGATGAAACGAGTGAACTAGGCTACATTCCCTGTAGAAGCTTTCAGAAACTCTGTGGTTTGCAGTGGAACAGCAGAGCGTGTCTGCAAAATGTATGTGTCCTTTCGGTTGACCTAAATGCTAACTGTGACTCTCTTCTTGAGTATTTTCCTTTCTTTATCTTTGAAAAAATATAACATCATTTTGTTTTTCTGGTGTACTACAACCATGTGCTTACAGGAAATGTTTCCTGTTCATTGTGAATAAGGCTGTTCTGTTACGACTCACATAAACAACCAGGAATGGATGTGACGGATCCCATTAAAATCCATAGATCCCTTAAGTAGTTCTCCACCTCAGCCCTCAGAGAACTGTAAGTGTGGCCCCTTTGCATTTCAAATGCTGCTAGAAATGCGTAATGCTTTAGAAATATTTCAATACTGCTAACCCAGAAATGTGGGCTCTGATTCAATTTTCTGACAATCCATGCAAGGGATTTACTCTGTGTAAGACGTCTTGTTGAAAGCTTTTTTTCCGACTTCTCATTTCAGACTCCCATGACACCCTCAAAGAACAAACACAATTTTGCCAACATAGTTTTGCAATTCAAGCCAGACACTAAAATTGGAAGATGAGTCATACCAAGTGACTGTTTTTTTTTTTTTCCTTATTCCTCATGTTTTGGGGCACATAAAAAGACTTCACTGCAATGCTTCAATTTCCTGCATTGTATCTCTATCTGCATCTGTGCCGATGCATGCTGTCTGAGCTCAGTTTTATAGGAAATGTTGAGCTGTCAGTGTGAATAAGGATGATAATAGCTACAGCAGAATTCCTGTGATAGATATTTTGTTTTTTGTGATAACCTTACTTTTCCATCCTGTGTGGTAGTGCTTCTTTTCCCTTAAGGAATTCCAGGTTGTTCCAGATTGGGGCTTATTTATAAGATACAAGCGCAGGATTGTGTGGGCTTTCCACCAAGATGTCAAAGCTATAGTAGCTATAGTGATTTTTGAGCCATCGGTGGCTTTTTATGGAGAGGTTGATGATTGGCAGTTGTGAAATATCAACTTTTTTACATTGTTGTTTACTATCTAACCAGTGGTGATATTGTTCATTGGTTGGCCAGGAAATAACTGAGTAAATTTGGCCTTTCAAGACCCTGGAAACCTTCTGTTTTTTTTTTTTTGTTCTTTTCCCCCCATAAAATGTTATTAATGAATGCAGAGAGTTGAACGATGCAGGTGGTTGGTGCACTGGAATCTGTGAAAACAGGTTATCAGTCATCTTGTAGACTGCGATTCCTTCAATTAATGAGATCAGTGGTTTCATCAATCTGTTGACGTCGCCCTCTATTATTTTCATAAGTGGATTGAATTTTATGGGTACCAGCTCTGTTTTTGTGGTTTTCCAGAGTAATGACTGTGAGCTGTTTGGAGGCTCATTTGTGTACATGAATGATACACACTCTTTCCTTAAGAACCTGTCAAAGTTTGGGGTGAAACATTAACACTCTATCTGGAAGGTTGTTTGTAAAAATGCAATACTGTGGAGAACTAAGGAGATGGTGCCATGGCCACTTATTACAACTGAATGTATCAATTATGTCCTGTCTAATTGGGCCACTACACTACAACTACAACTACAGTTTTATTGTCTCTGTGCTGAATGAACTGGGTTGGTGATGGTTGACTTATGAGTGAACAGGACTTTAACTTGAATTATGGTGAGCAGAGAAAACTTGACTGAATTCTGGTAACCAATTTACAACCAAGTCTGATGTGAGAGTTTCTTGAGGTAAGCGTATGTATTAAATATATTAATTGTATTAATTTCAACAGTGTTAGCGTTCATCTCAGTAATCTAAGTGTCACAGAGAGTGAGGGTTTTTAGGATGATGCGTCTTGATGAGTGTTTGATCACACTCACGTGTGTTCACTGTGATTGTAAGAACTTTGATTTTACTATGCAGTCACTGGTTATCCTAGACAAACAAACACATAAACAAGCATAATGCAAAAGAAGAGGCATATCATAAATTCGAGGTCTGGCTGTTCACATAGGAGGACTGAGTCCATCAGAGAAGTTAGGTCACAGAGGAGGCGGTACAAATCATTTTATTCCAGTCACTGATGGGTAGGCGTAATGTAATGTGTTAGACTCGCCAGGGTGTGGTAATAAGGTCACAGTGAAGCTGTCCTTCATTGTATAATTCGTCAATCAAATTTATTGTTTTGCCTGTATTGTTTTATGATCTTTGCATTATCCGCTGTGGCAAACAGTCATTATGTCCACATTTAGTACATTTCAGTTCCCTTCCTTTGCTTTGAATCAGTTCCATGTGTTTCATATATTCAACTTTATTATGTTGCATTGCCATATGCTGTTCATATGGGCTGTGATTACAAACACCTGCTATTTAATAGGAAACACCTGTATATGTTACTTCTTTTTTTATATATATAGGATTAAGTAATTGCTAGAGGGGTTGCAATATTTGTTTGCAAACTAAAACTGAAGAGGAAGACAACATTTGGCAAGGTTCACATGACATGGGTTTCTAAGGAATGGTACCAGTAGTTTTAGGGTGCTTTCACACCAGCCCTGTTTGGTCCGCTTTAAACAGACCAGAGTTTGTTACCTTGGATAGTCCGGTTCATTTTGGGTAGGTGTAAAAGCTCATCCAAACTCTGGTGAGGACCAAACAAGTAAACTCTGGTCCACCTGAAAATGTGGGTCTCGGTCCGCTTGTACAGTAAGTGAACCCTGGTGAGGTTCGCTTACAGTGGGAAAGCAAACGGACTACTCAGCGAACCAAAGATTTTTTTTCTTCCTAGTCAGTGCTTGTTTTGGGCAATACCGCCCCCAAATGAGAAGCTGTTGTAAAAGTGCAAAAGTGCTTGAAAAGTGAACCAAACCAAATGAAATTTTTCGGCGTTTCCCACCCAATTAAACCAATTCCCCCAGACTATCCTGGCGTGAAAGCTACACTGGATTTAAATATTTAATTTAATTAAATATGTGTATAAACAGACCAAGAATCACACAAATTCAGAGTTCCATCTAAATGTTCTTTGTTTTCAGGTCCCATCTTGGTTTATTCTGACTCTTTCCATGCCTGCCACTTCTCACATTTCTTGTTACTCCACACACTGCCATTCCATTCCTGCCCTCAGCTTGTCTTGACGTCCCTCAGTCACCTGATTAGCACCTGCCTGCATGCCTGCACCTCATTCCCTCTAATCAGTCACCTGCCCTCCAGCTTCACTCATTTGCCAGATGTGCCTCAAAGCCTCAGGTTGCAGATTGGATTTTGCTTTTTATTATTCTGTGAAGCGCAGGATTTGGTGTATTTGCTTAATGTTTGCAAATGTACCCTGTATCATTCGATCTTATTGGATTTTGACATGTGAAGCGCTCTAATGTCCAGCTGGTTTTGAGAGAGGTGGGAATGACCTGTCATTAGCAAAATAATACAGGCAGCAGAGAAGAAAGGAGGCTGCTTGGCTGTAACGAGTGCAAACACAGTGCCAGAGGTTAATGGCAATGAAAGGTTTGATGAAAAGCCGTATAATTTAAATCTCTAGGCTGGTTTTGCCCACACACACACACACATGCAGTTTGAACTTTTAATTTCAGACCTTGTTCTGCCTGGCTGTCTGCTTATATTCTCTGCCTGTTTTATTTTTGTTATTTTTGCTTGCCTGCCTGCCCCCTGTTTATTTTCACTGGATGCCTATTTGTTGTCAACATTGCCTCTGAACAAAGACCAAGTAAACTGTCTTTTTACACTTTTTACTCACACCTTATGTGCCTCTGCACTCTGCTTCTGGGCCCTAACAATATTCAAGTCAGACAACTTACATTTGGAATGTTTATTGCAGCAGCACAATGCAGTTAGGTGAGTTTGGTGTCTAGGCTGTGAACCTCATTGCTCCCTGCAGATATGTATACATACTGTAGAGATATTAAAGAGTGATGAGTGATGAAATATCTTAAACCTCTGGAGCCTGCGGGTGGGTGCTGGGGAACGGGAAAAGCACATATAGCATGACTTACTGGCACCAATTTGTGCCAATAACAGTGAGCAAGCATGCACAATATAGGACTCCGAAACTGGATCAGTTAAACATTATTCAACAATTATTCATTTTATCAAACAGGAAAGTCTTATAGGAACTGCATCACTTGGGGATGTAGATTTTCCCCCTTTTTTTATTCTTTTTAACAATAAGTGCACTAAAGTGCACAAAGAAAATCAAATAACCCCGTCTCATCCCATCACAGCACTAGATTTATCTGTTTTACACTAAGCCACATCATGCACTCCTCGTCTCGCTCTCTTCTTTTGCAGCCCTAATTATTTGTCCTATAATCTATTGGGATACAAAGTCGCAGAGCTTTATCAGATCCACCTAGGTGCTTTGCCATTTTCCAACACACCAATCCATATAAAGGTCCAATGCCTGGATCTGCAGGCACCATCTACTGTTGGACAATGATAGGCAGCTGAGTGAAGCTCATGAATGAATGCTTCAGTATTACTAAGAAATCAGGAAGCAGGTTAACAGTTACACTACTTGTTAGTCTGTAGTTGGTTGGTATAAGTGCTGCTACCTTCTTGAAATGGCCATTGCATTGATGATATATTGTGATATTTTTTTTTATTTATCTTCATTGATTTTAATAGCAGCCATTATTTAGCACCATTTCAGTCAAATGGTGTTCATGACATTAATGTAGTGAGACTCTTTACACAAAGAACTGATTAGATTCATGGAAATATCATTCAATAAGCTTTATCTTTTGACTTTATGTAGATTTTATTAAATACTACTACTACTGGTAATAATGAAATGCATTAGAGCTCATTTTAGTATGTGCAAATAAACAAAAAACGCAATGAGGATGATTAGTGTCCCTGCCAGAGGATCGTTTCTCTGCTCTGCAGACCGACTTGCTCACTGCAGCATGCATTCAGCTCTAGCTGAGGCCAAATCCATATAAATAGGCAATAACCAACAATCAAAACCCAGCATAATGCAATCGCTCTCTACTGAGGGCAGGCATGACGAGAGTGAGTACAGAAGCGATGGCTGACATGAGCCTGCTGCCACTGATGAGCTAAGAGGAGCCACTCAGCAGGAACCGTCTGTGCTATGGCGCCATTGCAGCACTGGCCGGTTAAATGGCCAGGAATCCAGTAACCAAATGGCCTTCAGGAGGAGCCAAGAGGGGCTGGCTAACTGACCGAGTGAATGACTCATCCTGCACAGCCACATGGTTTAATCAGAGAACACACAAACATGAGGCTAGATGCTGTGGGGGCGATGCGAGGCACATTAACATTCACATCAACGCACAGCAAGTGTAGCCTATGGACCAGACTCACCTCTTCACATGCGCCAGGTGGCAGTGGACAGTTACTAAACTTACAGAGCATAGGGGAAATATTCACACTGAAGGGAACTTGGTGAGGCTGACTGTCGGAAGGGTGAGGTCATTCCAGAGGTATATAATAACACACAGTGTGTTGAAATTATGCATTTAGTGCAATGGTTATGTGAAGCTCAGTGTGGTGATTCTTGGCTGCCGCATCCTACCTAATCTAAAAATGGCCAAAGACGTAGATTGAGGCCTGGACCTGAGGCGAGCTGAATGACACCACCTGTCAATCAAAATGTCCATGTTGTTAATCATGCACAACTTTAAACCTTAATAGAATCTGAATGGGCGAGTTATATAGAAATTCTGACTCAGTATAGTTGTCACGAATGGGGAAATTGGCAATAGAGACCAAAACGTTCTTTGTACCAGGCTGTTAAACATGGCTCAAAGCAATACTGAGTGCAATACTGACTTGTTCTCATTATACGAAGCGAGGGGTTGCTTTGATAACCTCGGAAGCTATGAATTACAATGTGGCATTGGATGGATGTTAGCATGCACTGCAGGATGTGTCATGAAACATATTTGGGAATACTTTTCATTTTGTTACAATAAAGCTTTTAATTAAATATTTGGGAAATGCATTAAACGGCAGAACAATATTCCCAGGTACGTAATGCACAGAAAATGCATTTTTCATTTCAAGGGACCTTTTTATTGAAGAAGGAAAAACAAATGATGATGCAGTGCCATATGCTCCTCCATCTGAATGGGTATAAAACATTGGCGATACTAACCTGTACAACTCCAAAGTTGTATAAGATTAACTGACAGTGCAGTCTCAGCGCTCATATGTTTCAGCCTTGATTCTTTTCTTCTTCCTTTTTCAAAACCCTGGCAATTATCATGGTTACACGTCTTAATACTGTCTTCAGTCACTGCATATAAAATACCGACAACCCTAGTTAAAGACTCTTTAAAGTAAAATGTCAGCAGCAGAATGAATAATATTCTAATTATTTACAACATGTGGCGCAGGAAAGGTCACTGACTTTTAATCATCTACACCCAAATAAGGATGTTTATTTGTGATAATAGATGACTCAAAAACTGGAGCACTGTCCTGGAAGGGGACAAAGCAGGAGAAGGAAGGACTGGTGTTCTTCCAAATAGACACAGTGATTGGTTTGTGCTTGTCACATCAGAGATGCTTACAAAGTGTATGAATTTCTATGTCTGATTAGGCGTCAGCGTTTCAATATGTTTGATCACCCTATTTGTTACCCCGCTGCATTGCTGTTTTTGTTTGTTTTTTTGTTTTTTTCCTGGAGATGGAAGTGCTGGAAAATGTGCTTGTGTTCATTTGATGAAATGCTGGCATGTTACATCTGTTATCTGTCATGTTTGTCGGAATAATCAGAAACGCAGTGTAGGAGAAGGAGAACGTAATCCCTCCAATATCATTGTGGATGTCAAAATACAGCCAGAGGGAGACAAAGCATCAAATCAAAATAATGTCATGATGGAAGTTTTATTGTTTTTATTCTTACCTTTAATTTCATGTCCACTCTTTCCTCAGATAATTGCCATACTGTCATATTTGTCTATGTGTGCGCTATGCTACAATACATGAATGTGCTTGAAAAGTCATGATGACAAATAATATCACATAACACAATAGATATTGACTTTCATATCACACACGCTGTTAGACTGACAGGAACTGCCACATCGACTCTTCTCATGCATACAACGGATGTCCAGATCTAGTGTATGGTCTCAGATCAAATTCTTTAATTTGTATTGTATTCCAGTCAAGTTATGATAGGCTGCCATGCATTATGCAAAAAAAACTCCACATGATAAGGTAAATGAAATGAAAGCAATATACTGTTACATGCCCACATCAATGCATCTCTGAATGCTTTTAATAATGAAAAGGCTGTGCTGCAGTTTTAAAAAGAACATACCGCCGTCGCTGGCATCCGGAAGGTAGCCTGCTTTTCCTAGCAGTATAAAGTGAATGTTTTTTAAACACTATGTATACCTTTTTTTAAAAATACCCCCTATGCAGCACCCCATGTCAAAATGTTACATTCTTGTGTTTTTACATATGTATATGTCGTTGCATGTAGATGTCATGCATATAGAGGTGACGTGCTGTGCCACAAAACACCCTGTATATTGCCCATACAAATGAGCACTCCACGCCGCCCTTCATTCAGAAAAGAAAAGAAAAAAAAAACAAACAAACAAGGAAAATCAATCTTTTGGCAATCAAATAGCCACCCACTACAAGATTGAAAGGTCGATCTTAAACATTTGTAGCTTTATCCTTCGAGGACAGGTGAAGCCCACACACTTTCATGCATTACCATACTCCAGAACATTGCACTTGCTGTGGAAACCTTCATCTTTCTGAGAATAACAATCTCCCACAAAGAACAACATTAACTCCAAACCTGATCAGAGGATGTACAGGAAGTACATCCTCTGATACAATGTTCGCCTAGAACAACACAGAGAAGCTCTTCTGGATCTGATCACAAATCAATGTTAAAAAAAAGAATTCCATTTTATGATTAAAGTAAAGGTTTAGGTAAAAATCATGGTTTGATTTTAAATAAATTATTTGTTAACATTAGAGAAACATTGTGGTTGTAAAGTGACGACCTCAATAAGGAGAGCTTCTTAGAAGTTAGAGCGATGGTTATGCCTGACCTCTTGTCTGTGTGGACTGTTGCTCTGTAATATGTCACCGACTTCCTCCTTTGTTCCCACTATAATTACTATGTCTGCTATAGATTTTTGTCACTTGAACATAAACATATTTGATATTTTAGGTCCCTTTGGAAGCTGTCATTCCTCTTTGAAGAACAGTCTCAGTGGTAACATATGCAATGTATTACACTCATTTTGCAGTTGCTTCAATTTACTGTCAAAGGCAAACCAACAGGCAGTATATACTGCATATATGAATTTATGTATAGCATGTGTATCCCTGACATTAACCACCTACTGTATGTAAATGAAGCACTGTGAACAATGTTCACAGAGACAAACTGGGAAAAATGAAATGTACACTGGATGTACAAGAAATGAACTGAAATACATCCTGCCGTCATATTGGGGCAACTTGTTTGAATGGTTTATTTTGTCCTTTTAAAGAGTGTAACTCAATGAAAAGCAGCTCGTTCTTCATGTTACCACACAATATCAGACTGAAAATAATCATATTTGTTTATGTGTTCACAGTGCCTTTTGTATTATTCCTTCAGATTCTGAAAATCCCCCCTAATGCAACGAGTTTGTAGATCTGTTCTCCCACACAACCATTCCTCTTTTATACATTTTTTTTTTTGTTCTCCTGGATCCCTCCGAAATGAAATCAATCTGCAGCGTAGAATGCCTAACTTATTGAAATACATTTCCGGCAGAGAAAAAGAGATTTTATAATTATAGACTTGCTGGTGTGTTCGATACTTGGCATCAAACGTTTCAGAGGATTAGGGACAAACGAGAATGCATGCGTGTGATGTCTATATTTGTCGAGATGATCCTCTTCAAGCCAATTTATTCACTAAACTTAAACTCACTGAACATAAGAAATACAACGCACTACTTTTTAACAAATACTCTTCTGACTTTGCAAGGAATGATTACACTCTTTTCTAAAGTTTTTTTTTTTTAGAACTACAGCTTAACAAAGGGCTGCTTTGGTTAAGGTATTCATCAGCAGTCTATAAACAGTTGCAAAAAAAACCACAAAATCTGTGCTTCCTTCTGTCTTTTCAATAACTAATGTCCCCTTTTATGCTGTTAATGTTGTGTAAATGAGGCTGCCTGGTGCTCATGTGCTGTTAAGTGGAAGTGGAGCTATTTCGGACATCTCGAGCCATATAATTTAGTCCTAATGTGGCTAATGTGCCGTTTTCTTGGCTTTGACAGACAGACAGTCCCGTCTGTTAGGTTCATCTTCTTTCTCTACTTGTCTTTTCCTATCCACACAGATTAACACGTAATTATACAACATTTGTGCACAGCTAGGGCACCCTGTGGGATCCACCTGGCATGCTCAGCCCACGGTGTGGGTTTCACAGCGCCTCTCTTCCTCTACACATGCTACTCACAGGAAGTGGAGGTCATCTCAAAATAATGACCTCATCCTCTCAGCACACCGTGGTTTTGTATAATGTATACAGTACACAAATGATGATAACATCTCTGACGTCTGTTTTAGAAAGCAGAGCCGGAGGGGGGGTTTGGAAGGTTATACGCAATTTTCCATCTGTGCTATTTTTTGATCTTTTTTTTGTCATCCGTTTTTGGCCAGGAGCATTTGCTGAATTCCATCAGAGTCTGTGATGAGAGTTTTATGTGTGGATGCTAGTGGTACATCATCATCATCATCTGGCCATGCGTGCACTAAATTGCTGTCTGTCCTAAATCACCCTGTAAATGTTTGGCCATGAATACCCAACAATAGAGATCCAATGATGATAATCATGAAACGCCACAGAATGTTTCTGCATCTGTGTCGCCGTAACTCTAACCCATTATTTGCCCACAGCAGAGCTGAATAAACATGCTGCATGTGCCGTGGAAGTCAATTTGATGGCAACTTACTTCTGAATACATTTTGCAAACCCTCCATCATCACTGGAGACGAGCCTGACATTCCATTATGATGACTAACAAATAATAAAAATCTCATTCCTTCATATTTGTACTGTTGAAAGACTGGTTAACTTCTGTTTTCATGTTTTCATACACTGCTGAACTAAACAAACACATTACTTTCAAGGGAAAACGTCCCTAGTCTTGATGAGTGGCTCACATTGTATTTTGTTATTCTAAAAAATATACAGTTTTTCACAAATTGCTAGAGAAAGTCCTAGATGGTGCCAACCTGAACGTAACAGTCAAAACAAGAAGAAAACATCGATTTATATTTATTTATTTGAAATTCAGGTACTGTATATAAATTATCAAATAAAGACAAAGATCAAAAAAATCATATGCAAATATGGCAATCTACAGTCTGGACCAGATAATTAATACACGTGGTTAGGTGTCTGATTTTACTCCCAAACCATCATAATAAAATGCAGTCCACACTTAAGATAAAAGCATCTTTCAATTATGTTCCGAAGAGCCGAGAAAAGACAGACGTGTACAAACAGTAGTGAATAGCTTTCCTGCATATATAAATATCTAATCATAGCACTAGATTTGTAAAAGCCTTTGATGTATTTTGATCAACACAACCAAAGTGAAATATGGTACTTGACTAAATGAAATATTCTGCTTTTGAAAAAAAAAAAAGCTTAGAGACCATCTTGTAAGAACATGCAAAACCTGCGTTTAAAATGTATTTTCACATTTAAATGTTCTATGGCAACCACGACATCTCAGCCTTAGCAAACCTACTGCTCATGTGAACCTTATTGCAAACACCGACGTTGTTCTATACCCATTACCATCTGTTTACATGCACACAGCAGTTTGTTTGAGTATATGCCTGTTTGACATGCTGTACTTCTTGGTGTATGAAACACACCAACATGCCTCACTCATGCCTCATAGACCCTCAAGTCGCTGATGGCATTAGCTGGCATGCGCCGGAGAAATGTGGGTGCACTGATCCTGAAGGTGTGTGTTTGTGTGGGTGAATTTAACAGATGGTGAGATGATGTGAGGAACAATCTGGACAGCCTCGTCTACTCTGCGCGTCTGTGATCATCCTCTTAGCAAAGGTCCGAGAAAGTTCATGGGTATGTTTTATATGTTTCATGTAATGGTGCTGTTGTGTTTTACAGTAATGTTCAGGGTCATTCAAACAAGAACAAAGTCAGAAAAGTTAATCACACTACACCTCAAACTGTACATAACTGTCTTCTTTCTTTATTGTGAGAAACGGAAAGGTATTAAAAGTTTTTTTTTTTTTTCTTTTTTTCTGTTCATTTCTCCTGGAATTTATTTTACAAAGTTTAAAGAGTATTTGTGTAAAATAACACACACTGATGCAATCCAAACCTTGACCCTGAACATGCAGTTTTAGCCTCAAGAATATGTGGAAATAAAGATGAGAAATGCATATTACGTCATATTTTGAAGTCTACAAAACTGAACAAAATCTCAAATCTGGACCCGACAAATGCGCGTCTGTACTGCACATTTCACCCAATCATTGCCCTCGCTTCTGTGGATACACCGGGAGCATTTAACTATTTTTTTTTCCTCAATGCGCACCTATCTTTCTCTCTTCATCAGGGGTGACCTATTTTCATAAACTCTAAGCAACGATCTTTCACGGTTGGGAGCACTTATATAAAAACCAAGCATGCTGTTACATTTGTGCTTGCACTATAAATGTTTAACATCAAAGGGCATGTGATTAATATGCATGATGAAGACAGCAAAGGGGGGTCCGGTGCTTCATGAAAAACAGTGGAAACAGTGAACTGGAAAGACCATCTTGTGTGTTTGTATGATGCATATGTGCATACATGTGTTTGCTTTGGTCTATAGTCCTTGGTTGATAAACAGGCATTTGGTTTTGGTATCCATTCATAAGAGGATATTAATCTATCATGTAGAAAACTGCCCATCGCTTGGCTTTTACTGAAGTCTAAAACATCTGAATTGGCCACATTACCCCTTATTGAAATTCATATTGGTATTAGGGTTCATAAGAGGCTTTTTTTTTTTTCTTTTTTTTTTTTAAATCATCTTCTGCCAGTTTGAAGTGAGAAACGGCTCATTTGTGAGTGGAGGAGGTGAGTGGCGTGGCTACAAGCAGAGGATTTCAAATGGCTGCAAGGGCCACCTGGTGACAGTCAGCATGACTTCATCCCTGTCTCCTGTGTAGAATTAAACAGAAGGAACCCATTATTGGATAACTAGAAAGAAAGAAAAAAAAAACTGGGATGCGTGTGTTCCCATGTGATGTCAGAAGAGGGTGTATAGTAATGAGAGGACAGACAGTGGGAGGTTTCTGGCTTTTCTATGGAAGATAGATTGGAAGAAGATTGCCTGGAAGGCTATGGCTCAGTGTGTGAGATGGCTCTGTTTTTTTCTCATGTACAGCCCTTTGGTATGTTGGTCACTTGCTGTGAAATGCAACAAGGATGGTGTCAGTAACAGTGTTGGGCAAGTAAGTCCCAAAAAATTGAATATTTTAATTGAAAGTAATATGTTACTTTACAGTATTACTGTCTGTGTAAAGCAACATTATTTTGCACTACTCTTCACCAAAGTAGCCCTGAAAGTACAAGTATGGATAACAAAATGGAGAGGTTAATATTTCGTAGCGGGTAATCAAAGCCCAGACAGTCGAGTTTATTGCAGTTCATTACAAATCCAGTGGTGGGCAATAGCATATAGCCTAATGAATGTCTCCCCGCAAATCTGGCCCATTCATGCAGACTCTTTGTAAAAAAAAGGTGGGGTCAGTCATACTAGAGTCTGATGGTTGATTGTTGAGTCTCATTTGCAGGTCATCGAATCCCGTTGCTATGGGTTAAGGTAAACGGGAAACAAACAAAGTGGCTCAGAGTGAGCTACACAACACAACAGGAGCCTTCTGGGAAATGAAAAAGAAAAAGCACTTACCCAAAGTGTCTGTGTTTGTAACCTGGAGCACTGTTGTTGTTTCCCATTTACCATAACCAGAGCGTTCAAGAAGCAACTTCTCCAGTATGACTGACCCGACCTTTAAAATTATTTAAACACTTATTAGCAATAGTATGATCATGTAGAACAATTAATAGTCTAGATCTTTTTAAATAAACAAAAGCTCACTGGCAGTAATAGGTGTGGGTAAATTCTTTAAAACAAAACAAGATAAATACTTAATTTTGTGTTTAATTCATCATAAAACAAATCTCATTTAAACTCAACAAAGAAAATACTCACCAAAGCCTTCGTGCTTAGTCTTTTCATTGTTCCAACAATCACTAAGACACTGAAGATGTGAAAAATGTTCTGGCTGTACACACAGTTTCCCCTGCTGCCCTGCTCGAGAGTTTGTCACTGCTCTCAATTGTTCTTGAGAAGCAGATCATTAATTTAGCTCAATAAAATGACAAAAATCAGGCCAAAAACATTATGTTTGAGTCCCATCTGGGGTACCTCTCTTTATGTAATGGTAGACTGTGTGTTCGGGGTGCCAGTTAGGTCCGAGCTTAACAATTTTGGGGTTGGGTTCATCAGTCAAATATTTTTTATTTATTATTTTTCATTTATTATTTTTTACATCTACCGTACACAGGATTTAGAAAAACGAGCATAAGAAAAACTCTACCCAAACATCACCCTAATGCCCACATAGTGTATATCCTAAACAAATGATATCAAACACAGGTTGTAAGTTCTGACGATGATAAATGTATTTCACACACACAAAAGAAAATAGTCCATTCCGGAAAGTCTTCAAAGTTCAGTCCTTGTTTTGTGTGTCTGTAAATCAACAGCACAAAATAAATAAGGGATTAAATAAAGAAGTTCAGTTCTATTCAGTGCAAAGTAATATGACGGAAAAAAAAATAAATTGTGTGCATGATGAAACAAAAGGGAGTGATTGGATTGACTGTGTGTGTGTGTGTGTGTGTGTGTGTGTGTGTGTGTGTGTGTGTGTGAGGGAAAACAAAACAAATATGACAACTCTGACAGCAGATCAGATCTGCCACACGGTCTGTTCAATCAAAGGCTACAGATGTCACATATTTGGGGTCAAAGAGGAAGTTGTTTTTTGAGAATAAAAAAAAAAACATTTTTTATTGTATTATTTTAAATGTCTTTCTTTCTTATTTTGTCAACTCTACATGTTTAAATGTGGCAATATATAAGACAAGAGTTACTGCAAAAATGAAATAAAACGAAACTAAAGGCATTGTTGCAATTTCAAGCAAGGCTTTCCATCCAAACCAAGATCAGGAAGAAATAACAAGTAAGGAATATTCAGTAGTATCATTTAGGCAGATAATGTCACAGTCTTCAACTGTTTATAAATCTATTATGAAACTTACTGTTGAATGGGTGACAAAAAAGATGACACATCCTGGGAATACAGAAGTGCCACTGTGTGTTATCAAGAAGTTATTTTAAATGCACTGCAAAACCTGCTACTAACAATGTTTATTTGGCTGTTGGACTACAATCACTGAACGGTTTCTTACAATAGGCTGTAGGACCAAAGTAAAGTATTTAATACATGTGTTTTCTCTTCAAAGGCTGAACACAGTTAAGGTGTTTTATCTTCACCCATTAATTCTGAACCTCCCACCCAAGGATGTCAGTGGTTATGTCAGGTCTGCACTTTCATCCACCAAACTGTCAGAGAGCTGTGGTGCACTTTTTTTAAAGGCTCTGATGACTCATGACTAACTTCAGCCTCTGATAATGTAGTTCTTCTAATCCTGCCCATTTTTCAAACTGTGCTTCATGTCTCTGCATGTGTGCGTGTGTGCATGCATACATTGTGTTCATTTTTCTTGGGCAAAGATCAGACTCTTTCACCCAACGCACTTCTGATACTGTCTGTCTTTGAAATAGATCACTTCAAACATACTTTTCAAGGAAATGTGTTCTCATGACACTTCTTCATGAAATGAAATAATGGTAATAATAAGTAAAATATTCATTTAAAATTCACATATGAATCACTGCAGCCGTGAAATGCTAAGAACTAGAGAACAGGAATAGCATTTCATCATTTGTCACTGGAAAAAATTGCAATAATTTTTGTGTTTCACTTTGAGCATATCTTACTGTATTGTAAGGGCAATGGCAGTTTGCTGGATTGTCTTTGATAATTTATGTAGATAAACTATCAATTCATACCCTCAAATTAATATTTTGTGTGTTCGTTTTACTGCTTTTTCTTCTTCAACTAATTGCAATTGGAATTTGCAGGCAGAGGAACAGCACCCATAGTTGACTGTCAAAATCTAAAAACCACTGAAGGCAAGGAGTGTACCATTGTACCAAACTCAACCTTTTGACTGTAACATGTGCACCATCCAAGTACTCACAGTGCTTGATACAGACTTAATCATTTTTATTCACTCAAATATAATAATTTATGGGGTGTTTAAGATAATAAAACATTAAATTTAACAACAAAGCTGTGAAGAATATTCATGGATCATGACTTTCTCAAGTCCCTTACATATATAGCATCCAGATTCAGTCAGCCAAGAGGTATCAAAGAATCCAGAAACAATGTTCACTATAGCACTTTATATGTTATGTTATATTATGGTACATAATGGTATATGGTGTATACAATAATAATTTTAGGACACTTCAACACTGAATCAGAATTACTATTCTCTTGCTTCGGGGTCCAGTTCAGTTATTTGTTTGTTGTGTGTATGTACAATACATGCATAATAGACATTTAATGTAAAACACTGTATCTCCTTGCCGGGTACAAATGACTAATTTACTGTAGTAAACATTTCACACTTGTTGCCTGCTGGGCTGTATCACAAGACATCATCAAAAAACCTTATTTTAATTCAGAGGTTAAAGCCACAAATAACCGCTGGTCACAAAAATTAATCCGTGCTAAACGTTTTATGGCCCTGATGCTTTGCGTCGTAAACTTTTTATTAATCTTCACCCGAGGCTCTGGTTGTATAACATTCTACTGTAATTTCTTCTAATTTGCCCCTAACCTTTTCCAACAACCTCAAGACGCTGCATCTTGCTGCACACCGTAATCATTCAAAATGTCAAAGCAAACCCAAAGAAAGCCTTATAATCAATCGTTTTTAAGAATTCCGGCCTCTGACAAACATAAATCTCACTTCAAAGGATGACTTCTGTCCACACAACAAATCAAAATGCAATCTCCTCCTGTTACATCCCTGCATGTATGTCTCATATTCCTTCTCCAATGGTTAGTGGAGCTCAATCAATGTTACTCCAAGCAAAATATCTCTCCCTGTCAGAAATGAGTCTAATCTCTACAGTTCATTCTACACTGCATACATCAATGCGCACATCAATAACGTGCATACTGTATGAGTGAGTCATTTGGGAAGGCACATACTTTTGTCTTCGTTCTTTATGCAGGGGAGCACCCCGCACCAGAGAAGTACCATTCTTTCTTACAACCTACAGATGCTGGGTTCCCGCTTCCTCTTTGCAATCCACATAGCACAGCATGTGGGCAATGCTGGAGATAGACCGCTTGAGAATCAGAAAATAGAAAAATGTGATGAAACAAGGAAGCTGGAAGAAGAGGATGAAAAGACGGCGTTAAAGAAAAAAAAATAAATAGGAGGGGAAGATACAGAGACAGAAAGAGAATGTAGCTGACGTCAAAAGAGACTCAGAGGAAGAAGGCAAGACAAAGACAGACAAAAGGAATGGGTAATATGACTTTTTTTGGCTCTTGTCAATACACTGTTGCTATGGCGGATGTACAGCATGGGGGAGGAAATCTTTGATTTTCTTTCAGTAGGAAGAAACGTAGCGTGCCTGCACGCATGCACAGTTCAAAGTGGCACCATGCAACACAACAAAGCAGCAGCAGCACACAGACATGAGCACGGTCACAAACAATAAGAGACAGACACACACATGCAAACAGAGAGAGAGAGAGAAGACACATGCGCACACCCACACACTCACACAACTAAACCCATTATTAGAGGATCACCGTGTTCCTGACTTAAATTCAGCCCGTGGTCTTCTGCAAGTGCAAATCAAGAGTTTGCAGCCAAGCTACAACTACCTCCCACTTAATATATCCAACTCCTCATTCTCTGGCTGTGATAGTTTAACAAGCTCCGTGTTTTATTTATTTATTTATTTTTAGAAAATGGTAATTCACCATTGTAGCTAAGAATCTGTTTCATTTCCTAAGCAGTGAACAAACAGATACGATACATTGTGTAATCTGTTCATCCAGTGCATGTTAGAGCCGGGGTGATTTCCTCGACAAGCAAGGCAAGACACACACACACACACACACACCGACAATCACACTAGCACACACATCGGAACTGGCTGACAGTATCTTCGTTCTAATCAGAATCTTAATTAGTCTGCTAGCAGCGTCCCATTAACATATATTCATCCTAATTAACTAGGGACACACACATACAGAGGGAGGGAGGCTGAGATAGAGAAACTGAACATGTTTCTTGAAGTTTCGTAAGATGAGTAAATAAATTAACAAAGCAGACTAACAAAAGTAAAGCTTTAATCTGTCAACCTCGTTCTGCCTTGCTGACAGAAAAAACAGCTCAGCTCAGCTTAATCGCTTTGGTGGGCAAAGACTTTGCCAACCAAAGTCAACAGAAATTAAGTTTTATCACCACAGCACTGTGTTCAGAATAATGTTTCTGGCCTTGTCAAGTCAAGCCATGTTACCTTGTTTCTGCGGCAGCATATTTTCACAGGACAAGAGACTGAATAAAAATACATCTGTCCTCCACCAGGAGTGTGCGGACAGCAGGAGGAAGATCAAGGAGGCCATTCATTGAATTCATCCAATGACAGAGACAAGGTTTACGACTCCCTACACATACACACTGATCAGCCATAACATTATGGCCACCTCACTTTTGCCACCAAAACAGCTTTGACCCATAGGTGTGGACTTCACTAGACCTCTGTAGAACCATCCTTTAAGTCCTGTAAATTGCAAGCTGGGACCTCCATGGCTTGGACTTGTTTGTCCAGCCCATCCCACAGATGTTTGATTGGATTGAGCTCTGTGAAATTTGGAGGCCAAGTCAACACCTTGACCTAATTTTGTTCCTCATATTATTTCTAAACAATTTGCTTTGTGGCAGAGTGCATTATCCTACTGAAAGAAGTCAGAGAATCCATGAAAGGGTGTACATTGTTTGCAACAATGTTTAGGTAGGTGGTATGTCAAAGTAACATCCACATGAATGGCAAGACCAAAGGTTTCCCAGCAGATTATTGGCCAAAGTATCACACTGTCTCTACTGGTTTGCCTTCTTCCCATAATGCTTCCTGGTGCCATGTGTTCCCCAGGTAACAACGCACATGCACCTGGCCATCCAAGTGATGTAAAAGAAAATGTGACTCATCAGGCAGTGGATGGGGTCAGCATGGGCACCCTGACTGGTCTGCGGCTACGCAACCCCATATGCAGCAAACCACAGTGACACAGTAACTCAATCAATCAATGACTATTTCCATTACCTGTATTTGTTGTTAAAGAAAAGCACCGTCAGTCTCTACTGGAGTGTAAAGCAACATCCAATTATCAGTGCATATTCTTAAGTATGATGACACACAGAAATGTGTTGCTTAGCATGCAGAATAAATATTAGAAGTTTGAAGTTGTCCTCGCATTAAGGGTCCTTGATTCCTTAATTTAACGTAGTCAGTTTAAAACACAACACTAATAAATCCATGGAACAGAAAATGAAATATGATCAAATCAGTCTGTAGTGGTCTTAAGTCTCTGTATGGTGACAGTAATTATACTGTGATGCTTAATGTGGAAATCAGACAAATCCACATGACATGCATATGATATCATTAATATCAGTAATGAATATATTTATGTTTCAGTCAGTCTGATATTTTCACATACCACAACAAGCTGAGACATCAGATTTTAAGTCACTGTTGAATGTGCTAGAAGTTAACAAGTGACAAATGAGTTATATAAATTGAAACAGTTAGTTTTACACCGCCATTTCCAAGAGACTTGTGTCTATTAACACAAAAAAACTGTAAGCTAACAGGGTTGGAGACTAAAAGAAGATTCAAAGTGAAGGCAACAGGGGCTTGTTTCTCTGACAATGAGACTCCAAAGAACATATTAGTGGCTTTAGGAAACTGTTTCTGGATGTTTATCTGCCATTAAAGGCACTGCTGCCAAACTAACCCACTGGGTCTGTTGCTGATTTCCTTGTGTATCTGTGCTGGAATCCTCAGAAGCTACCTGTGGCTAAGGCGACCACAGTACTAATTTATCAGTGATGCTGTGACAGTGTTGCTAGAGCAAGCCTCACTGTGTCAAACATGATTCACACAAGTAATTTATAAAACTGAAAAGCAGGGTTATATATGGGCAAATACACACACACACACACTTAAACACACTTGCAGCGTATCGTCTCAACATAGTCATGTCACCCCTTCCAATAATGCTAGTGTGATATCTTGGCTGAACAAACACCGCTTCTCATTGTCAGTTTAATCTGAAACACAGGATGATATGAAAAATAAAACGACGACGTGGGTTATGCAAACACACACACACACACACACACACACAGGATGTGGGTGATGACCAAAAAGGGTGTTGTGGGTGAAAGATGAAAAGGAGCATTTTGCATTAGACTCTAATGTCTTTGTTGTAATGCCAGGCCTGCCTACAGTTCTATGTCATGACTCATGTCCTCCCATCCAGAGCCACCAGAGCTCTATTTCTACACCGCCATGGCTCGGTTTCAAATCGCAGCATCACACTGTGCTCATATGAGAACGGCAATACAGCACTGAAAAGATCTTTGTTGCCATGGGATGCAGATTCTTTTGATTAAACTAGCTTCCACTGTGTATGCATATTGAACACACGTTATAAGCTGGAGATGGCACACTATCTGCCAACAAACAGCTTCCACTGGAACTTTGGACTGTTTCAGTGGTTTCAAGGGCTCTGCAGTTTTTTTGTGTGTGTGTGTGTGTGTGTGTGTTCTGTGGCATCTCATTCTTGCTGGCATAATTTCTTTAGAAGCCCTGCTCTATTTTAGAGTGTGCAGTAATACGATGCCACTTTATATCAGCAGTTTCTTGTGACAGCTGTCTTCCAGAAACCGTATTTTCTCATTAAGAGCTTCTTTGAACCAGGGACACTCTGGGCATGCCTAAAATCAGAATGCTGTTCACACATGGCACTTTTGGGGACCAAAGCAGTCACAGTTGATGATGTTACAGCGCTCCCACTTGTCACACTGGGAATCTTTGATCGTGTCCACAGGACTAGGAGAGATGATGGCTCGGCCACCTGCAGTTTTAGCACAAGAAGTTTTTCATCTTGAAATAGTGGATGGTTAACCTTGTGGTTACCTCGCCCTGCAACACGTTTAAAGTGGGCTCAGGTTCTGAAATGAACATGTGGCAGGGAGACATGAGCTGCCTGTGTTTCAGTGCATGGTTTGGGTCAGATGAGGGGAATTTTCACATCGCTTAGCTGAAAAAGTTCATCTTAAATAGAGATTACAGTAGATCTGGTATGAGATTGTTTCTCTTAAATTATTAAAAGGAGAACAATATTTTCTTTGTTTGAACTATTCCCGTTCATGGTGTTATAAAACTGGTCTCATTTATTCATTTTTCCAGAAATAAAAATAATTGCTTTTGTAATAGTTAGACCAGTAGTATGCTGATGCTGATATGACAATACTTAAAGGTCCAGTGATAAAGATTAAGGGGACATAACTATGTTTTCATTAGTCAATAATCACCTTATTAGAACATTTGTGTTACCTTAGAATAAGTCTACAGATGCCATGGGTTTTCTTCCATGGAGTAGGTCATGCTGAACCGCCCTGTTTCTATAGTATAGTATAAACTTCTTTCCTACGATGAAGGAGAGGGTGAGGCAATGCAGTTGCAATCAGCAACTACACCACTAGATGTCACTAAATCCTATCTGCTGGTATAGCAGAAGCATCGCTCAACTCCTGATAAGCATTATTTCCCTTGACGTTTGAATGTGTATTACTGATCTCTGGTGGTGCCTTGAAATTGAAATGCAAATGCATGAGCAGTGGTTTGGAAAATGTACACTGCCAGCAAGTGTAAAAGTGACCTTGTGCCGAAGCTACTGAGCTTTGGAATAAAGCTGTTTGAAAAGTGAGCAAACTTTTGCTATCAGTTTCAACTGAGTATACCAGAATGTGATCTGGTACCATATTGCATTTTTTTTCCCACGTCATTAACCCTATAGACCCCATAAGAGCTCTAGAGTGCCCTTTTGTAAGCTTCATTATAATGCCTGCAAGCACCATAATTTGAAAAAATGCATTTTTAAAATATAGAAAATAAAGCACTCAGATTGGTATTGTAGATAGTTTAAGTTGTCATCAATAACTCCCTATGCTTCCACTGTAAATCTAAAAATAGCTTCACTGGCGAAGCGTCCCTGGGTTTATAGTCTTATGGAGGCCCTTCAGTAAACAGTGGGACTTAGCCGGCTCTCACTGCCGGAGACAGAGAAACTGTTTTCCGGTGGACAGTTCACAAAGGTGTCAGGAGGAAAGATAGCCTAGGTCAAGCCGACTTTTCCAAATAAGTGCATTGGAAAGTTGCTAAAGATGCTACCTACTACCGCATTACTGTTGTTTGTTATAACAGTGGGTTGCTTGTAATTTCGTCACATAATCACCGTGGATAATGGAGGATTTTTCCGGGGGACAGTTCACGGAGAGAGAAAAATTACAAGTGTAGTCAAAAGCTTGTACACATTTCTGTGAAAAAATGGAAGAGAGAGAACTGAGTCCTCAGCAGGGTCTGTTATGATTTAAGTGTCATAGTGTCAATACTAGTTGTACAAATGAATGACGAGGTGTCAGATAAGACTTTGAATTGAACCTGATTAACTGTGTTATGTAAGGTTTAAAACATTAGTTGTTGACATGGGTCTGTGTAGGACGGGTTTCACTGTTTTGTTTTGTTGTTTTTTTGGTGAAGAGAGATGGCCTTGGCCTTGGTCCCATCCCATCCATCAAACATGTCCTTTAGTCTCATTTATCTCTTTCTTGCAATTTAGTGCAAAAATAAACACTCACAGATTTAGAACTGTATACAATATTTATTGACAATGTATTCATTTCCATAGGTTTTTCATAGTAAAGACAGACACTTTACAGGGCGTATCTTTGAGAAGGGTACAGCTCTGGGTTTCTGGGAATGTTCTCGTGAGTGGCACATACAAGGATTTTTCAAGGTGGAGGGTGTCGAGGGGGTAAGAGGGATTGATGCTCCTTAGAGTGAAGTCCAGGGCAGCAGGAGGCTAAGGCTTTTTCTGTGAGTGTGTGCAAACATACACTGTCACCGAGATGTGTCATTTAGGCTTTTTGGATGTCAGTCTGTCCTTTTCTCCAAAGACTCTGCTTTCTGATGGAAACCTTGCATTTCCAAAACCCCTTAACTTTCCAAGAATGAAAAAAAGCAGTTTTTAAACCATGTTTTTTTTTGTTGTTGTTGTTGTTGTTCATACGTTTTACAAGAGTTATTGAATGTATTTTGTCAGCATACATGTCATCGAGTTTTCAGAATCCCTAGAGGACATTGCAATCATTCTGTATAGTATAAATGTGAAAATTGCCAAAATTGGACTTACATGGTTTTGCCAAACAACAGTGTTTGCAGCTGTTTTGTATTGTTTTTTGTTTTTATTTTTTTGTTTTGTTTTTTTTACACAGGAGTATATAAGTATAAAAATATATGAAACAGAAAAGCGCTGTGAAGTACAAACACATATTCAAAGTGTAGAACTTATGAAGCAGACCTTTCTTGCCAGTTGCCTGTGTGCTTTGGAAACACATCACTGGCCGACATGCATCCATTACACACTCTCACACTCAAACACACCATATCATACCACATACAGTATTATTCTGAGGAATAAGAAAAATTGTTATATTGGGTAGTTTGAGACTTATCTATGGCTGAGGTGGATTCAGTACCTTAATGACTGCAAATATTTTAGGTGTTTATATTCTGCCCATGCTGAAAAAATGTGTCATATTGTTTGGACTGTAAACATGTACTGTATAGTGTAATATGTTTAAAGAGAAAGCAAACATATTTGAGCAAAAACAAGCTCACTAAGGTACTTTTCCATAAGTACAATTCTTGGGTTTGAAGTTGTAGTTTGTGGTTGTAGTGTTGTTAGTAGTGTAAATTGTGTTGACCTGAGATGGTTGACTTTTTGGGCTGATACAAAGGCATCACTTGCCTTGTTCTCACATGACCCCTTGTATGTGTGTGTACGTGTGTGTGTGTGTGTGTGTGTGTGTGTGTGTTTGAAAAACTGGTGTACATTTAGCTGTAGTTAACTGATCATTGGAACAAGAAAGAGAAACATTTGCTGACACATTACAGCAAATACATGCTGCAAAATAATATCAACTACATTCATGAATACGCGTTACATTTTGGCAAAACCAAAGAAATGTGCTTCGACAGGAACAAACAAAAAAACAAACAAAAAGTGACCAAGTGACACTGCAAGTG
Organism: Protonibea diacanthus; assembly: GCA_028641955.1. NCBI lineage: Eukaryota > Metazoa > Chordata > Actinopteri > Sciaenidae > Protonibea > Protonibea diacanthus. The sequence continues at coordinate 18,181,402 of CM053990.1, forward strand.
TGATTATTTACATTGTTTCAGATCAGCCTTTGCTTTCCCTCAACATTACAGTATAAATGATATTTTAAATGTCCATTTTCCTTTCTATTGAAAGCTCATATGTGTTTATTTACAGGAATAATATGTTCCAATTGCTAATTTATAATATACTATCTGATATATACATACTTATTTAAATATGTTTTTCTGGACATGGTCTCTGATAATTTGAGTTCAACTCATGATCATCAATAGAACAATTTACAATGCCAATAATACGTTTTCAAGCAGAACTCTGTCCACCCGGATCCCTTCGCTAGGTGTTTTTACACTTACAAAACAAAGAAATTTGTTTAGGAAAAAAGGTATATTAAAAAACAAGAAAGACATAATTGTCGACATAATCACCAGAACTATCTCAAAAAAAACAAACAAAAAAAAAAAAAAAAACATTTTACTTAGAATGTGCAGTTTTCAATACCAAGACCAACACCACGTGAAATGGATTCATTTTGATGAGTATGATGTAAACACTGGTGAGGTGAAAGTCATTGTTCAGACTGAACTGGACTTGCACTATGCAAAATGTTCAAAGTTTACATTTCAGTTGTTGGGCAGTGCTTGACAAAATGCATCATGGTGTCATTCTTCAACAGTCGGAACTGTTGCATAAATGCTTTATAGAAAAAATGTAAATAAGTTTTAATATCATCATCAATATTTGCAACAGCCGCCAGACATACTCTTAATAAATGGATTACAGACGTATGGCGTATATGCTCATTTGTGAGGTGCATTAAACACAAAAAGCACAAATGAAATGAAACAGTTCAGTGAGGAAGGAGAAAGTGAGTAAAAACAGAATATCAAGGAGTTACTACTATACAGAGCATGCAGTGAGACATAACTGTATGTGGCTACATTTTAAGTAAACAGTTAGAATATTAATGTTTAAGTGTTCACTCACACCTCCATAATCAAAACAAACAGTGTACCAGAAGAAATGATCCCTTTGAATGAGATCTGTGTTGTTGTAGGTAAAGATGCTCATGAGACTTCAGAGGCTTCAGTTAGTAATTATCATCTCAGTGTGATTTCTGAAAGATGGTTGGAGTTACCTGTTCTTTGCCAGTTTGCATTTCACTCTTTGATGGATGATTTGGTATTTTGTGTGTGCAGAGAAGAAGAGGCCATAACACCAGAGTTCATTCATACCGACAGTGTGGCAAATCTATGGGAAAGGGGATATGACATGCTTGTGTATTGCAGCCCTAGTTGTATTTTTTAGATTTTCACCTTGGTGTAACTGAAACATAAAGTGTGATCTTAGTCAAATTCATAACGTTGCTATTAAGACAGCCCCCATAAGCACCAGGTATTAGAAGAACTACGGTACAGCCTCTATGGCTTTTAAGAACTTGTGTGCAAAATCTTTTATAAAATCGACTTTTTGTGTACATACAGTCAAAAGCACAGCATCATTAGTAAATGATCTTTAAGTATGTGTAATAAGTTCATTTTTGATTTTTACGGCTATGTCCTTTATGATCATCAACCCATTTTTCAATCTGGAAACAATACATGACTAAGAGGTTTTAAACCTATTATAATAATCTGGCTGGAGGCAGACAATATACAGTAACTCATTGGCAAGAAAAATAAATTTCCATAAAAAAAATAAAAAAAATCTTAAAACAATGGTTTCAAAAGCTGATATTTGATGATTTTTGTGCATTTGTGCTTTTTTATGCATTCTGGCCTTTCAATAGACCAACAAAGTCATTTAATGTTGTCATATGTGTTCCTGTTGAACCATGAAATAGTTATCAAAGCTAATAAAGTGCCTTTTCAGCAGTTGCGAATATTGTTTTATTTTTTTTAATCAGTACTGTAAATATGTATCCAAGAAATAGAATAGAGAGCTGAAAAGGGAATTTTGTAGCTCATATAATCCGTATAATAAATGCTATACAGGTGATATTTACTGTACATATATGGTATGCTTAAAGACTAAACTACTTTCTTCAGATGCAGTCCTCCCCAAAGACATCCCTACTCTGTATTTGTACTTTGGGGTAAAATCCAATATTTCCAATATAATAATTACAATGAGACATAAGTAAAGCCAATTTGGCTGAAGACATATGCTTGATATTTTCTTTCTTACTTATCTCTCTCTCACTATTTTTGTTCTTTACTCTCTTTGAACAGTTAGTCACTGGACGTGACACATGATAATGACATAAGTGGCTGCATTAGCTTTATGCTTCTTTACATTACACTAATGTGACCTTCATCAGGCTTCTTGAGTGCAATCTGAGTTAAAACCTGGAGGTTTTGGAATGATCTTAGTTGATATTACTTAATGCCACCTAAACATTAAAATGGTTTATGAACTGAGAAATACTCAGAAATAAATTGTAGAGTTCTCCTAATATATTAAAGTAGAAAAAGTTTATCTGAAATTTCTTTCACATTACATGATAATGTAAATTGTGAACTTCAGGCCCTTATAATATTAGTATGAAATTAATTCTCGTAACAATAAATTTTGTTTCGTTGACATAATGAATCATAAAAAAAAACCCTGTTGACCTGAACTTGCTTCAGCACTTTTTCAGCGAAAGTAACCGGCCATTTAAATATATCAACTTGTCAATTTAGAGCTAACTGATATGGTATTTTGGCAATGAATTATATATGCTGTAAATCTAACATCAAAAAAACATTTAAAAAAAAATGCAAATAAATGTTTAAAAAATGTTGAGATACACAATTCACAAAATATGTAAAATTTTAAACAATTACTCAGGAACAGGCACCTTATATGTGTGTAATCTCTCTTTTATAAGGTTTTCACGTGTTAGCCAGCAAATGTGGTATTCCAAGATATGATCCAGTCCTGAATATAGTAATTCAGTCCAGTGTTACAAGATCACATAAAAAAATGAAATAAACCAGATACAAACAAGAAATGAGCAACATATGCTGTTTGTTCTTGCCCTCACTGATGTCCTTTCTCTTTTAATTGACATAGTAAAGCCAGTAAACAATGTTGAAGAAAGAAAAGACAGTTGGGAAGATCATCCTCGACCATTTGTCAATAGAGTTTACGTCAGTCAAATTTGGGATGGTGATCTTTAGCTGTGACGCACGCCTCCGTAGTCGGCTCTTCTTTTGAGTCATGTGGCACTCCAGTGTGTTTCGGCCAAAGTTGTGCCTAGCCAGTCCTGCTTTGCGGTACTGCAGAGTTGAGCTGTCATATGTCAGCATGGTATTTCGTGGGTCATTGAGACCCAGAGCCAGCTCTGAAACGCCCATGTCATTCTTGATATCCAAGGTTCCCAAAAGAATGTTTTCATGTGGGTCCATCTGCCCAAGGAAAAGAAATAGGTTTGTTTCTCTAATAAATTTACCAGAATTAATAAAAATGTTTCGAATTGTTTTTTTTTCAAAAGGAACATATTCTTCAGTTTATATAAATGAAGTATGGGTGAAATGATTCATGTGATTTGTGTGAAAAGGATTTCTCCTAGTGATGAACCCACAGAGGATTATCATTATCTATGACCATCCTTTAGCTCATTGTTTTGGCAGACAAACAAAATTAGTGACTAGCCAGTGAATGGAGCATTTGGAAGCTGAAGAGCCAGATATTTCCCTCAGGAGTTGGTAATTCAATCAGGTAGCCAAAAACTCCAAACTACTCTCTGCTGGATGGCTAAACAGGCAAATGTTTGGTAGTGTATTTCAGTATCAACTTTGCAATGTGATAATTAATTTGTAGTAGTTTATTCTGTAAATGTAAAATAGCAGTTTAATCCAGTTTGACATTTTTAAAAAAGGTTTTATGGTACCTTATTTTTTTGATCGCCAAGCCCAAGTGCTGCGTCGTCCACGAAGATCGGTTCCCACATCGTGTCATGACCATCAAGATCCCTTTGTTTCATTCTTGCATACAGAGTATCATCTCGGCCAACTACATTCCCCACCAGCCACTGCAAGCAAACAAGTATCTCTCTTGAAAAATGCCTAGACTGGTCTAGTTTTACTTGTCTCCTTCCTCCCCCCTTATTTAACTGGCTATAAATGCAACCATTTTCAGTTCTAGACAGCATTTTGTATTTCACTGATATCAGCATGCCCATGTGCAGCCATGCTGTGGTGGCCATTTTGCATCTCTGCTTGTAAGCATTTGGTTTGTCTCAGCTGGGAGCATAACATGGGAAATGAATGCAACTCTTTAAAGACAAAGAGCCAAGTGGCTCAGAGACCTTATTACCCTTCATATGTTTCAGCTGGCTACATAGTACACACTACAAGCTTATTAGCCTGGCTTTATTTGGCACAGTGGAGGCAGGGAACTTTAGGTCAACCCTCCATTTGAAGTGATGACAGTTCTTTTCTTTGTATGTAATTATTCTGAACTCCTTAGGCAGCTTTATGAAAAAAATTAATTAGAATTGCATTGCAAAGTAAAGGAAATATTTGATTCTGTGAGCAAAGAAAGCTACTTTCACTTGACCATGTGAGCATATCTAGACTACGCTTGCATTTATGCTTGCAAATATTCTGTATTTGGTGAAAACTTCAGGGGCAAGCTAAGCTATTCTTACCTTGTTTGGATCCATCCTCATCTTTTCATTGTTGGCTGTAGCTGTCTTCTCAGCTGCCTTTTTCTGACGCTGAGGGCCCCGACCAAAGAAGATGTAGTTTACTAGTGCATATTCCAACAAAGCCAAGAAGACAAAGACGAAGCACCCCATGAGGTACATGTCTATGGCTTTGACATAGGGGATTTTTGGGAGGGTTTCTCTCAAGTGGGTGTTAATGGTAGTCATGGTGAGCACCGTAGTAATGCCTAGTGGAGAAAGAGAATATTCATTACATGACAAATGGTATTAAGATTGTTAGAGTTAAAATTAGAGCAGTTAGAGCAGTTAAAATTATACCACTTTTATCTAATAACCACAAATTTACTTCATGCATTTTTTCTTTTTATTGATCAATAGCAACCGTCACCTAAATCCCCCGCTTATTCTGACTGAATGTGTGACAGTTTTAATCCTTCTAACAGCAAGACATCTTTGTGATCAACTTGATACTGTGTCTGTGCTTCATTAAGCCTGTCAGGATCAATAAAACCGAAGGGCTTACCCCTATGACTACAAACTTTGCTTTGGGAGACGTAGCACCTGAAGTGACGCAGCGATTTAAAATTCAAATGTCAACCTTGGTCTTGGTTCATTAGCGGAGAACACCTGCTGAGAAAAGTTGTAGACAGTTTTCAAAAGCCTTGCCCAACATGCTGTGGGGATAGTTACTGTCAGAATGACTGTGCATATCAATGGGTTGAGTTTGTGCTCACTATGAGTGATGCACTAACTAGCTCTTGCTAGCAGGAATTTAATTTCATATTTTTTTGCCGTTTTAGCAAAGCACTGGCTCTTGGATGTAGTGTGCTTACAGTATTATCTATATGGAGGAATTATGGATGGCATGAGAGGCCCGATTCCAAAGCTTCAATGTGATTTTCCTCGCGTGATTAATTAATTGTGTTCTCAGCTCCTATAGCACGAGCCATGAATCATCCCGTGCACACCTGTATGTTTTTTTTTTTTTTAATGGCAATTTCTATTGAGTGTCTCAGTAAACAATTACTAAATTATTATACAGCTGTCACAAAGCTGTCAGGTGACTACCGCTCAAAATAGGATTCAGGCAATTTTCCCAAGCTGTTGCTGCAAGAGCTTAACAACAACAACAAAGGATTTCTGCAGCACAGTGGCCATGTGATTCAGCCATTACAAGTCCATTTTAATGCCTGAAACCAGGTCAGAGAAAAGTGGTTCCTGAATCCAGCGCAGATTGGGGGGTGACCAAACATTTCCCAACTCTGCTGACCCACCTCCATTATAGAGCATTACCTTTTTTTTTTTCTCTCTCTCCTTTTTTTTTTTTTCATTAAATCCCATGCATGCCTTCCCCCTGGATCACTAAATGCAGCTCAGTCGTCAATCAGCGAAATTGCCTTGTCGACTAAAGCGAGGGATGGGTAGAAGGATGGATGAAGCTGGGTGGATGGAGCGGGGTAAAAAGAAGGCAGGGAGCTTCCGATAAACACAGAATAAGCTAGAAGCTCAATACAAACCTCACAGGCTACATGGGGGTTTACATAATCGAGGATGACAGGGGGAAATTGTGACTTCCAGAAAAGCACAGAGGCTCTTGAATCAGAGTGGAAACAAATCACTTCATGATACATCTAAGGAACACAGCAATGGGATGGATACTTGACCTTGTTAACACCCACAGTAAGAAGATTGTAGAAGTGAAACATAGTGAAGTTGTGTATCAGCACAGTGCTACTTTACAATCATGTTTAGCATTGATAAAGTCACACAAGACAGTAATTACTACATTAGAAGTATGTTTTTAAATTTTAAAGCATGAATAGGACTCCTTAATGGAAGTCATGGTCTTCATTCTCATGTCATGATGAATATTGTAGGAAAACTTAGACCTACTCACCAGATTTTTTTTGCAGCTAAGACACAGCTCAAGCTGCTCTAGTACAAACTAATATTCAACGTTTAGGAAATACATTTTCTTTCTTTACTTCATGTGAGACATGTTTTTTCCCCTTTTTCCCTTGTCACCCTCTATGTTCCCTGTCTCTATTTGCCCTTCACGTGAATGATGTGGAAGTTATGAAGTGAACTTGGGGGTGGTGGTTGTGGGAGGGGTTGGTGGAGGTCTATGAATTGCTTTCTCTTGGATTTCCCTGGTCAATCTATTTCAGTGCCAGTGCAATCTTCTTCTATGTGTCCCACCTGTTCCAATGTGTCCCGCCTATCTGTCTATATTTGTACTGCTGGCCTCACCTAGAGCCACTCTGGCAGCAGAGGCGTCATAGTTGATCCAGAAGGAGACCCAGGAGAGGATGGTGATAAGTATAGACGGCATGTATGTCTGCAGGATGAAGTACCCAATGTTTCTCTTCAGCTTAAAACTCAGGGACAGACGAGGGTAAGCACCTGCACAGACGGGACAGGGGAAGGTAAAAAAAAAAAAAAAAAAAAGCAAACAGGAGCAGTATTAGGTGATGTATTTCCACAATATTTGCCGCAGCTGCCAGGTATCCAGGACTTTGTTTTCTGATTACTATATGCTGCTTTAGAGGCAACGCTACATTTGAAATGTCCTCAGACCTCAGAAAGTTCAGACAATTAGTCTTTATTAATAATTAAGTATTTTAAAGCTTTGGTTAATGTTAGGTCTTAATCTTACTTGTTTAGCGTGAGTAAGCAGCTCTGGTGGTAAAACAAAATTGGTAGGAGAGATGTAAAAATGGCAGTTTCTGGTGCTGACGTCAGACATTATGGTCAGAAATCCAAGGTTTAGCAGCAACTCCTCAAATTTCATAAGAGACAAGCACTGAATGTTTGGCCCTTTGACTTAATTGGTTGTTGATTCTTTTTCCGTGGATTGACAAATCCAATAATAAGCTAATTGTTAGAGCACTACAGTCTTTCATTCTTTCTAATCTTCTACTCAGGCACATCCTTAGTGTGGTCTCCCTGGGTTTCCCATTGCAGAAGCACTCAGAAAACTCAGAAAAGAAAGTCATATTTGTTGTCTCCACTGAACTGAAGCATCAGCACTCTCCAGAATTACCTCTTCTCCATTGCCTGTGCAAGAGGTTTGATGGTCTGTCTGTTGAGGGTCCTCTTTTTCTTTTTTTTTTTTTGCTTATCTCTGCTCTCTTTGAAATGAGCCCACAGCAGGGTTTGGTAAGGGCAAATTGTATCAGCACACATATTTTTCTCCTTAGGGAATTGGCTGTATTTTGGTTTGAGTCGCATTTCAGCTCAATGGGGGGGGAGGCACCACAAGAGGAGGTAGGACAAACTACAATATACTGTGACTATTGGAACGTCATGCAGAAACAGAAGAGGGGCGATGGTAGGAAGAAGATGAGGTCTTAAAGAAAGCACCAACAATCCACCAGCTGCAGCTCTTAGCGGCATTTCACCACTTAGATCTACTATTCCAGTTAGCTAATGTGAGCATGAGCCGCCAATGAGCTGAATTATTTCTTTATGGTGTGAGGAAACAGCTTGGGTAGAGAATTATGGGACAGAGAAGCAACATTGGATATATATTATTCATAAGGACAACAATGACATTGCCCATCCATGGAGTGAAACGTGACACAAGCATTGGATAAATGCCCAGGCATTTGTGCTGATGCGTGCATTTCTGAACCCCAGGTCGGTCTTTCCTTCATTACAATAGACAACACGTTAAAAGGGAATCCCCCGTCTACTGTATCCCTGTATAAGCAATAAAATCAGGCATGCTGCAGGGACAGCAAGAAGACTTACTTGCATGCATGTTAATGGATAACAAACACACACACATGCATACAAACATCGTGCATTCATCAGGAAGTATTATGTTATTAATAGGGTTGTGTGAAACGTGTGACCCCCACAGACACAAGGATTGCCCTCATTGGCTGAGTCTCTATGCTCTTATTGCATTCACAGTCTTCTCTCATTCAATACAGTACTCAGGAACCGCTGCCCCGCTTACATTTGCTTGCTTGCATGACGAATTCATGAATATGAAAATACAGAAGAGATGAATATTTCATTGTATCAGACACCATTCTTTTGGTTTGTTGCTGTTAAATAAGTCATGGTGTCTTCAGTCTCCCAGGACAGTACTTCATGCAAAGGTTTGCAGATTGCACATGTGCAAAACATATACTATATACATATACTACTGGCATATTAATAAGTGAATGAACAGTGAAATTAGTCAATATTTCTGGACTTCCATATTGTCTTCTTTGCTGCTTCACACTGATAATGAAGTGAAATAACCCTAAAAGTCTAACTTGATCTCTTTTATGCCATTATAATTATTACCTGTGGAGAATACGACATTCTTGGAGATGAGTTTGTGATCCACAATGGAGAACTGGGGCAGTTCAATCTTGTCCACTCCCGTCACGGCATTGTCTCCTCCTCGCCAGTAGAACTCAATGTCATCTGTAGTGTAACCATCTGAGATAGGGTACAGAGAGCAGGAATTACTATGGATTGTTAACGGCCTGGATATATGTTCATAATCATGTCCCATCTGGATCCCGTACAATCCTGTTAATTAATCACTTGGCACTTGATTAGGTTTGCATTTGTCACCATTTTACATTCTGCTGACGGCAGACACAGTAAGGCTTTACTCTAAAAATATGAGGTTATCCACAAGGAAAGGAAGCTGTTATATCAGATTTTAATTTTTGTGCATTTACAGTGTGAATACATTTGCTTTTTTTCCTAACACTGCCTGTATCTTATATATTAAGAGTAAAATGCACTGGCTGCATTGGACTAGACTGGTTAAAGTGAATGATACTCAGTGAATTTGGCATGACACTCATGCCATTATTATTCAGTTGATGTGGGTGGTTCAAAATCTTTTTTGTGCTTTGAAAAATAGCAGTACCAGCAGCCTATCATTATTACTATTATTATTATTTCATATTCAAGTATCTACTTGTGTGCTCGTGACTCTTCTTGACCGCTCAATTGTGATAGTTCAGCTGGATATAACCTTGAAAACACTCAGGAGAAATGTTGGGTAGTGAATTTTTCAACAGATTTATTCATAACTGTGTGATATGGACTAATACAGTTCACAATTCCGCTGCTCTGTACAATCTACAGTGGGCTACTGAGCAACTCCACATTAGTTCTTTGCAATGTTCAAGTGCACCTCTACCTCATCTTCTGATGTGCCCATGAGCAAGCCACATGCTGATGTCTTGCATTCCAGACAAAAATTCAATTATGAAAAAGGCTGTTACAACTATAAATTATGAAATCAAGCAGAACATCTAACATTCAACATAGTGGCTAAGGGAACCCCTTATATATGGGAATAAATATATATATGAGTCGACTTTATTATGTTTTGTCCCATGAGCAATTCAATTATTAAACACCAAGAGCAAGAATGATTAAATAACCAGGGTTGGCATCCATTTTCATCACTAAAACCCAATAAAATCTGTAAAGGGACAAGAAGCAAGTCCATGAATATTAATTTGAACCAAATCCACACGCTCTTTTGCTCTCATTTTTTGCCAAATCAGTGGAGACATGGACAGCAAATTGGCCAGTGGGCAGGAGCAATAAATGATTGAGTAACATGGTACTCTGTAGTTATAGCTCAAGACAAGTCATGTTGCAAGAGGAAAAGTAGAAAATCTTCATTAGACCATGAAACTTGGCTCTTGCATAATCCACTGCCTACTGTCTGCTCTAGTGCAGTTGTCATGTCTGCTGACTTCAGGGCATAAGAGTATTGGTCAAAGGGAGAGGTGAGGAAGGAGTTGAGGAGAAAAGGACAGACATGGGACAGCTGGCACTTCTTCAGAAAGGTGGCTCACAACTAAAACCAAGTGTATAAGTATGTGAAACAGCAATTTGCAAAGTAATAGATATAATAGTATGCATAACCACAATGTGAACCTGTATGCATGATTTTTGAATGCCTCTTCAATACTGGAGTTGTTTTGAGGACTGCATTGCAGCAGAAATCATCACAATAAGGAGCCATTGTTCTAAAACACAAATAGCATTATTGTTTTCCAATTTCAGCATGTTTTAGGGCCGCGATATGGTGGTGAAACAAAGCTAATAGCAAGCTAGTAGCACTAGATTAGAGATCAGAGCGTGAACTTGCTCAAATGAGAGGCAGAAAGCCAAGACTTAAAAAAAAAAAAACTGACAAAAAACTGTATTGCAGTCGTACTGTACAACATAAAACTGATCAAGCTTTCCCGTGTATGTGTAGTACACTGCATTTTAGGCAACATCAAGATTAAACAACACTCGGGAATGTTTTTAGTAACTCAGCATGCAACATAATCATTTGTGATGCTTGCAACAGTTGTTACAAGTACATGTTTGCTGCAAGGGGGATTTAAATGCATGTTAGATGAGTCTGCGAGCGAGTCATTTGATTGCATGCGTGAAGGTTGCTCTCTTATTTTTGCATTAGTGTGTGTGACCACTCTGTTGAATGTTGATTATGGGGAGATTTAGAAGCCAGAACGTGAATTAATGTTGGATTTGCATGAGTATGTACAGTGTGTGTGTGGGGAGGGGGGTAGCAGTCATGATGGGGATGTTTAAGAGAACAATTCTGAGGGAACACCCACGCTGTTTCATCAATTACTTCATGCATTACTGTAAGACCATACCACCTTCCTCCTCTGGTCTTGTCTCCTTTCCTTCCCCACTCTAACTTGTTATTTTTTTTTTTTTATCTCCCTTTCTCCCACCACTTTTTCCATTCGATTACACTCATCTCCGTCTCCCCTCTCGCTTATTTCTCTGTCATAACTACTCTTATATGTCCATCTATCTTTCACTCAGCCTCCCCTCTTCTTCTTCCTCCCCCATACCCTGCTCTGCTTAATTAATACTTGTGTGACCTATTTAGTTGCTCTGAATTATTAACGCAGACCGTTCAGTGGCTGCTTTCAACACCCTCACACTCTTGTGACTCTTGACAAAAGTGGAGTTGGTTGCTCACAGCATTATAAAACAGTATACTGCCTTGTTTTTCCTCTCATGAAGAATATATTAACAAAACATCCATGTACTGTGTAGTTTGCGTAGTCATATCACATCATCATCATCACCTCACGCAAGAAGCAATCGATAAAATCTCACAGTGTATTCCAAAGGCAATAAGTCGCCAAAGGAAGGATGGTCAAATGAGATTAATGTATTCTCTTCTCTCGGTTCCAGTAAAAAGCCTGGCAACTGCATTTTGAACCAACTGCAGACGATTAAGTGCTTCTCTGCTAAGTGCAGAGTATAAGGAAATTATATTAGTCAAGATGGGATGAAGTAAAGGCGGGTCAGGTCAGGGGCAGACAGGAATAACTTAATTTTGGATACATTTCGTAAATGATCAAACCGTGACTGAAGAACCTCCACTACTTGAAATTCAAAATTTAAAGTTTGGTTCCAGTGAGAGAGTGAAAGCTCATTGGATTGGTGAACTCCGGATCTTGTTCCATCACCACGGCTAAATTTCCACTTGTAGGCAGCATATAACAAAACGCAAAGGACATTGCCATTAAATTTACAACAATCCCTCTCCCTTGTGGATGAAACTTTTCCGTTTAGCACATTCCATGAGCTTTCTCTTTGTACCACCTCAGGCCAAAATGTCAACTTCTTCAGATCTAGCAGGATAATTGCTAGTCACATTCTTGATCCCAACAGGATAAAATCTTTAGATTTTAATGGCACCTCAGGAGAAACAAGGATAGCATTCAACAGCACAATTGTCAGTGCCATCCAACACTTATGTATCATGGGTTGTAATGCACATCCAAGTCTCTTCAGGGGTGGCTAACAAAAGTTTAAAAAGATTATTTATGTCATGAGCAACTGCCACCATACAACAACTACACCCACAATGAGAAAAGTGAATTCTCTACAAACCAAGCACATATCAGAGTCATTTTTTGGATCCAGGTCTTATATTCTTGATTGTCCAGCTAACCAATTCACTTAATGCCATTGTCTCTACATCACTGGGGCTGACTTTGCAATTTTGTATCACTTCGCTTTCATACGAAAGTTATTACATCACTGTCTGGCACAGATAGAGTGTCCTGATTCCCATCCTGCATGAAATTAACTGAAAGGAGTGAAATGAGAATGAAAAATGAAAGAGGAAAGAAGACATGATCTGCAATATATCACAGACAAGAGGAAGTACAGTATGTCTATTAACTATGAAAAGAGGAAATTAGGTCCTTGATTCCTCGGTGGCATGAGATGCAAATTCATCCCGTCAGTACAAAAAAAGGGGAAAAAAATATGGGTGTGACAATATGTATTTTACGCTAGCACAATGGTTTCTCCCATGGATTCCAAGGTCTGGGAGCGTTGGCAGAGCAAAAATAAATGAAATATTTCACGATAGCATCAGAGGAGATAGCAATACAATACTAAAGCTATTTAACTGGGACTCTGGCATATCTCCCTGACCAAATCTGACTCCAGGCCTTTTTATCAAGCTTATGAAATAATGTCTCAGTTGATTTGTTTTAATGGGCAAAGAAGGATTTTCGAGGGAGATAAAACACTAGCTTTGATATTGCTCAGGGCAAAACATAATCATGAATAATAATATTTTCTTTAAACTTCTGGTGAACGGCACTATGAAACATCACATACCTGTAATGAAACTTTGAAAAGAGCGCACAGTTTCTAATGTAATATAATAAACCCTATTGTCGTTATGACATACACTTTAAAGGTCATCAAGCGCTGACAGCAATCACAAAAATCCTTTTTTATCTGATTTCCTCACATCTATAATGAGAACAGATGGCTTTTTATGATTATAGTGTTTATAAACCTTGATGAGAACGGGACCTTAAAATCAAAAGACGTCAAAACAGACCTGATTTATCCATCATGAATAATAAAACTGAAACTTCTCAATACTGCACCACCAAACACACTTCTAGATTAGTCCAGGAATAACACAGTCAAGGGGAATGCATGTAAGTGCTGAAATGTATGATACATGTTATCCATTTAACCTAACCAGACTCGTAGTGCATGGTTTAGGAAACTTTGTTCTTTTAAAAGTTCACAGGACGAATTGCATAAAGTAATTCATTTGTGGTGCATAAGTAAACACATGCATTATAATATCATAAGACGCATACACACGCGCAAATGGGCATATCAAACCAAACTCCCCGAACCACTGCCTCTCACTCTCCCCTGTGAGCTGAGAGGGCTACTCCACTCTTTAAACATGTCTCTGATGAATTTTTGATTCCATGCAGTTCAAAGCAACTTTAAAGTTATTCCTGGTGTCCAATTAAAAATGTCTTCAAACATTTGCAGTGCACAGCAAGCTGCGGCTGACTGCGTGCCTGGACGGGGACAGAACATCTAAAGATAAGATAAATAAATAAGCCATGCAAGCTCATGCATAGAAACCATCCGCAACACAGAGGATGTGTGCACTTTCTAAAAAAAATGGGGTCTGATGGGCGCAGATAGCAAGAAAGAGAGACAGATGGTGAAAGTGGCTCTGTCCATATGATGTGGCTCGCTGGTGCAGAAAATATAACTATTACTTGGTAGAGATGCTGTAATGAAATGATAGTTTCATTGTGAGTGCAGTGCAACTATTTGAAATAACACACTAAAGGGCCTTTAACTCTTCTCTCAGTGTATATAGAAAGAAACAGGGATGTCTTCATCTGTTTCAACGATGCCTGTGTGAGGATGTGAATGTATCGGGGACTGCAAGTTTGTCTTCATTTGTTGGAGTTCCCCCTCAAAGCTTTATTCAAAGCAGCTTTGCTTCAGTTCCCAATTTCGCTGTTTCTTTAAGAGCTATCTACAGTCACTCCTATGCTAAAGCTAAAGCAGCTAGCCAGGGCAAAAAGTGTTTCAGTGTAATATTCATCATTTAACGGCCGAGTGACCCTACTCCTGTTATGATTTATTGAAAATGTGCACAGCTGCTCTACTTGTGAAGCCAGTGTTACATCTTTTACTACAATCAGAATCATGTGAAGGTAGAGCTACTATGCACTACTGTATATACTGTACATAGTAAAGTGCATTACTGTAACAGTGACCCAGAACATCTGGGGTTTAACCCTTTTAAATAATTCAAGGAATGGTATTTCCTTGCACTGAGGTAAAATCATGTGTCGCCTACTACATTGTGTTGAAGTCCTGGATTACACATGCATTATACAGTAGAGGTGCTGAGCAAATAGCAAAACAAATGCAGGGTGACAGGGCTTGGTTTGCTAGGTCATAAACCCAACCCTTATTTAACACTGCAGAACGTGAGGTTAAGGCGGCATGGTAAATATACCTATGCTAGTGTGTTTTTGTGAGGTCCTTGGAGCGTTAGCAGCATTGCAGATAACAGAAGGGTCTGAAGAACAAGAAATCTTTTCTGCACCTTCTATAATACAATGTATTCATATCCAGAGTGTAGTAATTTTTAGCACTGATATCTATCTTAGTTATGGCTATGTGTATAGATAAGCCAACACAGAGTTGAGTGTGTGTATACTGTCTCGAAGCTCTGCCTGGGTGATAAACTGGGAATGAGGAAAACCCAGTGAGATTTTCTGTAACTAGAAGTAGACTTGGTTGGTTTTACACCATTATCTTTCCTTTGTTAAAGTTCTGACTCACATATCTTGAAACATAAATTCATACCATGGATATTATTACACACTGTTATGATTTGTTGAAGGGACCAGTGTCGCATATTGTTTTTCTGTTTGGTCTCTGTGTGACATTGGTGTAGATCATCTGCTCAATTAGAGTTAATGAAATCTGGTTTGTATCATTAGCGCTGTTCAAAGGTTCCCTGTGTGCTGTGTCTCAATTCACATACTTCCAGACTTAAGCTTGCTATTTTGAGTAGATGTGCATTCACACTGTCAGTTATGGCAAAAGCAGTCACTATAACTGCCATGAAGTTGAGTGTAAAATTCTGGACACTTCTCACCCTCAGTGGTCACAATTTTGGCCCCATAGCAGAAAAGGAGGGACTACCAGCATGGTGACAATGACGACCAAAGAAGTTGCTGGAGCTGAAGCTGTTGGAGGGATTACCACAATTTACAAATGAAAGATATACGTACGTTTTATATATATATATATATATATATATATATATATTCTCTCTGTAAAATGGTGGCCTTGAAGCTCTACTCAGTTCAATTTGGCAGGAAGCAGTAATTAACACAAAATTAGCACACTATACTAGTAAGTACATAGTCTACACAGTGTACATAGAAGTGTGTGGAGTTGTTTCTCTGTGAGTGGTTGCCCATTTTGGTTCGTCTCATGCATGAGGGCACTTTACACGGCACATCTACAGGTCTATCATAATAAGAGATGTGAAAGAGGAAGACTGCAAGCAATAACTTTCTAATGAAATAAAGCTGAATTTTAAATAATGAAAAAAAAAAATCAGGTTTGGAATGATTTTATGAGGAAGGAAAAGCATCTTGCCATGTTTGTTTAACTTAAACATAACTGTTTTTTGTTTGTTTACAAGAAATCTCCTCAGGGCCCCTTTAAGTTGTGGGAGGAGGCGTAAAATTGTTCTGCAGTAAATGACTTTTTGTTAAAGTTGGCACAGTCAGGGTGGACTCATGTGAGTGCATACCCACAGGTAAACTGTGATGACAGTAGTGACTGAGAAATCCCTCTGGTTACCTGAGCAGGTGGTGCGTTCCAGTTAAGTGAGGCTGAGAAGATAAAATCGTGTCACTAGTGGGGGAGCAGGTGGCAGCTTGCTGAGCAGGTTTTGTTGTATTTTTATTTGTTTTGTTTTTTTTGGGTTGTTTTATCAGCTTAGGTTATTTTTATTCAATTTTCAACCATTTTGACTCCACTACTGCCAGACAGAACCACAGCCATTGTATTGAGGATATTATTTAATTAAGATTAGTTATTAAAATGAGCCAGTGGTGTGGCAATGTTTATGAATTTTTCTTTCTTTCTTTCTTTCTTTCTTGCTATAAGCATGAGCTGTTCTATTTTCCCTTTACCTCCCTCAGTGTGAACTTCTCATTCTTTTCAACAATACTACAAATGATAAGCATAGCACATGATCCTTGTCGCTGTCCTGGTGTCAAGACAGAAAACAGAATAAAAATGCAAAGTCTCTGCCAGTAAATGGATACTTGATGCTGTTTGTTCCAGGTTCAGTACAGCTGGAATATTCAGTGTGGCCTAAGAAGCTTTGTAATATTTTTTTTTACTTTTTATTCAACAAGTGACACAACTGTGTAAGTTGGGAAATGAGGAATTTCAAAGTGATTAATACTCTACTGAGCTTTGTTGTGTGTGCTAACTTGATAATTACAACAGATGCATAAACTTTATTGTAGAACTGAAAACAATACGTTGGCTCCATCCCTCCTTGCACAATATAACCGTGCTGATACAGCAACCACCATACTGAAACAGCTTGTTATTGCGTGATTAGAAGTTGGTAATTAAACCAGGATCAGCAATTTAACTTTTGCCTAAAATAATTAGAAAAGGTCAGCATAAAGGGATGAAAGCCTGATCCGTAAATGAAAGTTCTCACATCATATTCGGCCTGCCAAAGTGTATTAAATTAGATTCATCACTCAGTGACTCAATACCAGGGATATTAGGAGACACTGGAGCAAACTTACTCTTTGGAAACAAGCCAACAGATGGAAAAGAGAAATTATAACGCTGGCAAATGTATGAAAACCGAGAAGGGAGGGGTCAAAACAAAGAGAAACAGAGAGAGATCACAGTTGCATAAAAAAAAAAAAAAAAAACATCCAACCCAATGAGTGGAGTCATTGAAGGCAACACTAGATCTAATAGTCCATACCAGAAGGGGTGCCATTCATACTGCTGTGCAGTGAGCCCCTCAACTCTCAGGACTCAGATGAAACAAAACAGGGAAGGTGTGTTTGTGTTGTGTTTTCAACTTTTCATCTGCTGGGCATATCACATTTTCAAGTGCCTGCAATGTGCACAAATATACTGCACACACACACACACAAAAGCTGCAGTTACTACTCCCCAGCCAGTGTTTTTTAAAGTTGGTGGGAAAAAGCCTGTCAACAAATTAAAAGAGAAGGATGTGTGCTCGGGGTGCTGATGACTAGCTGTGTTGTGAGGCATTTGTTAATAGCACATGTCCCTCTCTGCCTCCCCCTCACTTGCCTATTTGCCGACCATCATTCCCCTGAACTATGTTCAAACGAGTAATTTAAATGGACACTGCACAGTATGAGGTAACATTTGCAGTTAGAAGCTGTATCATCTTACCAGAGGCATATCAGATTCCCAATTAGGTGTGATCATGACAGAGAAACTATAGATGACAAGCGAGATTTCTTGTGTATAGTAGTGTCAGCATGAAGGTCATCCTCTCAATGATGGCGTGAGAACAGGACTGTTTCAATACTTTTCTAATTTCTCCCACTGTGATCTTCATGCCTCTAAATGTGAGAAACTGAAAATGATTCTTTTCGTTTTGTTTTCTTTCAAAATGTGTAACAGAGTAGGAGTTTGCTCTGATGAATAAAATGTGAGAAATGCATTGCAAGAGTAGACACATCTGAAACATAAAATGCTAAAACGACTGACAGTTTAGGGTATCATATTTCTGTCTCACATTAATTGTATGTTTAAAAGGTGATCAAGCAACAAAATGGTGGTCATTGCCATTGCAATGTCTCTCTTATGGAGGTAACATTGTTGTGGCAACGTTCACTCATCAAAAACATAAATTCAAACACAACAACAAACAACACTGGTTGGTTGAAACCAGGCACTCAGCTTTATTATTGTATATGCATTTTTAGTATTTAAAGCCACATTTCCAGAGGCTTCAAAATATAATTTATGCTCTTCCATATATGCTTTTTTTGGATTTAAAACCAAAAAGCCACTTAAAACCAAAAGGATTAAAGTATTTGAATCTCCAGGGATTCTTCATATAGTCAAACAAAACGTATACTGGAGTTATTTGCCAATCCATGTTGACAGTCTTATTTTAGACCAAAGGAGCAGTATGTCACAGGCCCAGCCTTGGACCGGCAATCTGGCAATTCTGGCAAATGCCAGATGGGGCGACCCACCTAATGGGCCGCAAGGCCAGCAACAGCAATGTTTCCCCAATGTGGGGAAAAAATTGTTTTAGCATTTGACCTGCCGGCTGTGGCCCAGTTTATGTTGGAACAGCCCATCTGATTGAAAGTTACAGGGTTCCAGAATTGTCAGAATTGGGGCTATCTGCAGTGACCTCCCATCACCTCTTCAAGTGGATCTGTTCATCTGTGTAATGTCAGAGGTCAAGCAGGAAGTAATCAAATGAAATCAAGACAGAAAGAGCGGAGCTTGAACTGTAAATAAAAATGGAATGGATAAAGGACCAAAAAGTTAAAGGTGGAATGAAAAAAAAAAACATCTTGGCTGAGGCTGCAAAATGTTTTGTCAGCACATTTATTATTTAAAAAAGAGGCAAGAAGAAGAGGAAAAGGAAAGAGTGTGGACAAATGTGCAGCAGGCTCATTCCAGTTCTCCTGTTGAAGATGAGTGCTGCTAGTGCTAGCTCATGTAGTGACAATGTTACGTCCATGGTTCTTTAACATGTGACAGTCACATGTATCTTGGCTAATAATGTTGATCCCTCACCTTAAGACCACTTGGGTGCATGGCTCAAGTTGAGAGTTGCTTTAAGATGTTGCCAGCTAGATATCTATTGCTTGGCCTCTATGTTATAAATAGCCTGATAAGTGTGTATGTTGGGGAAAAATGGGACTGGTCCAGATGGGAATTTCTAGGGCCTAAATTTTGTTCCTAGTCCAATCCTGTACAATCACGCAATGTGAGTGGGTCATAAGGGACAGCGGTGACTAATTTCAGGTTTACTTTGGGGTTGAAAACGAACTGGAGAACCCCCGCCCCTAAACAACTGCTCACTTTTAACATACTCACTGTTGCACAAGTCCATGCTATGAAATGGATATAACTGACAGTCTGGGTAGAGAAAAAGGGCGGTGATGTATCATCATTTGACAGTTTAGATCTGATAAGGAGCCGTGATGCCAACGATACAGTCATCTGTGAAGGAGAATGGCCAGCCTGTGGGTAGCTGGTCTGAGGTCACCTTGTCAAACCTGTTATATAAAACAAGTGTAATTGGTTTGCCCCCTCCTAGTTCCCTTCAACCACCAACATTTTTCATAGAGGAAGGGTCTCATCCCACTGGACATCTGCTTCACACTAATCTTCTATCAAATATCTATATCTATCAAACTCTTGTGGAGTTTGCATGTTCTCTCTGTGTCTAAGTGGGTTCTCTCCGGGTCCTCCGGCTTCCTCCCCCAGTCCAAAGACATGAGCTTAACAGTTTAATTGGTGACACTAAATTGGCCATAGGTATGAATGTGAGTGTGAATTGTTGTTTGTCTCTATGTGCCCTGTGATAAGCTGGCAACTTGTACCCCACCTCTTGCCCTAAGTCAGCTGGGTTAGGCTCCAGCTCCACTGCGACCCTGATGAGGATAAGCAGTTACAAATAATAGACAGATGGATGTTTTCATTGGACTTATTAGAATATGATGCAAAATTTAATACAGTTGGAGTTTTATGTGCATGTCATGCACCAAGTAAAAGACATTCCAGTCCATTAGCTGATTATTGTACAGTAAAGCTTTCATGCATTCTTGTATCCACGCTCTCTCAGAAGTCAGCAGGCTTCTGGACAAATGGCCTGTAACTAGCTAGAGCACATTTTGTAATGTGCCTATATGGAGTTGTGTGTATCATTCGCTTTGCATACAGAAAGTTCCAGGCTCCAGTTGGAGGAGAGAAAAATATTGGAGAAGGTGACCATGAAGGAATGGAGATAACATCCCTATAGCAAGAATGGCATGTGGGAATTCTAAAAGCAGCTCCTCTTACTTCAAGCACATTGCTCATAGTATCAGGTTTCTACTAAACTGAACTGTTTTACTGTATTTTGCAATCTTCACTTCACTCAAAACTCTTAAACTTTTGGTCCTCGTGCTCTATTTCCCTTTGTACTGTACACCAGCATTAGCTGTAAGCCTTCCAACTCACATGAGCAATAGACTGTAACACCCTATAGCCCTCTCTCTGTATGACAACTATTCAGATGCATTTAAAGTTATCCAATTACGTTTAAGCTTCTGCAGGTTTAATCATCTTGGTTTGCAAACACATTTAATTTCCTATAATCAAATAGATGAAAAGCGGAGTGTGGAAAAACTGAAAGAGATGAATGGAGATACAACAAAGGTCCTAGGAAATGTTAAAACATAAAAGCCAGTAGGCTGTAGTTAAGTGGTAGGTGGTTTAGAGGTGCCACAGCCCCCCTAGGACACCCCTCATGGTGTACTGCTCATAAATTGTTGTCATTTGAAACTAAGCTGCAGCATTGAGCTTTGGACAGCATTAGCAATAGGTCTCCTTTATCACTTCAGCACTGGGGACAGAGTATACAGAGAGTATACACAAAGTAGTCCTGTGCTGTAGGTGTAAAAAAATCAATCATCCACATCTTTCTGTGATGAAATGGATCAAAAGCTAACATTTTTAAAATTTACAAAAGCTCTTTTTACCTAAATTCTCACACATTTTTGTTCTACATTTACCATGGGAAATACAGTAGATTGAATGAGAAGGATTATGTTGAAAATATTAAAATTCTGGGTAAATCCTTGTACCACAGTAGGGTACAATAAGTTGATGCCTAGCGGAGACCCAGTTATCACAGCTGACTGAAGCTGCTGAGGCTACACCAGTGTATGAAGGTACAGACACAGAGAGGTTTACAGCTCTGAGAAAAAACAATCTAAATATCAATAAATGATTGAAGAGAATAATTAAAAATGAAAAAAAAATGTAGGAATTACTCACAACTCTCTATCTCAAGTGTGCAGTTTTGCTCGTCCAGAGGATACCTTCTCAGGTCCATCATACAAGCAGCGGTGGTAGTGATCCTGGAAACACAAGACAAAACAATACGATGAATTCATAAAATGAGCTGAGAACTTGATAGACAGCATGTTGGATGTTGTTTTTAGGAGAGTCACAGTAAACTCCAGTTTATCTGCTTCTCCAGCCGATGTTTAAATCTTTAAAACATCTACAGGTAAAAGCAGGAGCCTTTGAGGGCTTGTGGATGG
Organism: Protonibea diacanthus; assembly: GCA_028641955.1. Lineage (NCBI taxonomy): Eukaryota > Metazoa > Chordata > Actinopteri > Sciaenidae > Protonibea > Protonibea diacanthus. Next base: position 18,203,189 of record CM053990.1, read on the forward strand.
TAACATCAGTAGTGGGAACTCTATTGGGGATTACAGGGCCAAAGCTAATCCTTATGTCCCAGTTTTGTTTGGATAATCCTATGGGTCCTCTGTCAGGGCTCATCTGAGATGTGAATCACTGCAGGATGCAAACTCTGTGGGACAGCGGTTGCAGCAATAGGGCAGAGATAAGAGCAGTGGTGTTTATGCTCTGACTACTGATGCCGTGACTACTCGATATCATCACGAAATATGTGGGATGAAATGTGTGTATGCATGTTTTACAAACTGATGACATCCCCAAGTCATTGCAAATCAAGTGTCTTGCTTGTATTAATACTACCACCACTAATATGACTACAGAAATAAAAAGCAGAAGCAGAGGAAGAGGAAATTACATATTTCACATAGAGAAGAATTCAATTTAATTCCATAGCTGTATGGTAATGTATAAATAGAAACAGAAAATGTATGTCATAAAGCTTTATTTAAGTGAGGTTTTTGTGTGTGTTTTTGTGTGTGTAAAGTTTTGGCACAGTTGTCTCTCCTCCCATTGATTTGACTGACAGTACTCTGCTTTGTGAGTGCGAAAAGTTGTATGAATAAACAAGAATATACAACATTGTGGGTGGTTATTTTATGCCTGTCTCTACTTAGAATCAAGGAGATTTTTATGTTTCAAGTTATTAACACCTTAAATGTCACTTGAGAGGAAAGAGCATGTGAGATGCTGGTAGAACGCCATACTGTAGGAACAAAGGAAATGGTGACAGTTGCCAGTTCTTCAGAATAATGAAATGATCTTCCTTCTGTACCTCAAGATACCAATGAAGTTTAATGACTGTAGCAAGCAGAGAATTTATTATCCATCACACACATGAATACGCCAGCAAATGTCTGAATGCTGCCTAAATCAAGGGTGTTGTTTTTTGTGTATAATTGTGTATAACATGGGACCAATGTAAAAAGGCATCTAACATTTAGAGGGTAGATATTTAATCCCAGTGCTGTTCATGAGCAAAAGGTCTCAGAGTTATCATTTAGTTAACAAGTTTAAAAACAATCTAAGGAAGTGCTTTAAATGACAATGGTAAATCACGTGAACCTGAAATGGGATCTAGCTTTTATCTCCAGCACCTGAGGTGCGTCAAATCAACACTACCTAACCTTATAGAACATGCTGAGGAAAAAAAAAGAGAAAGATCAATGAGGCTGTAGATTATTATCTCCATTTCACCTGGGATGGCCTCAGTGGTGATTCTATAGACAGATACAAGTGCTTTGAGGTAAAGGGACAGTGGAGCATAAAACTGATACCAGAGGCTTACTGTAAATATTTGACTTTCCCTCAAGAAGAATCGAATTTTGACATGAAAACGTGTCACAAGCTGGTAACACGGTAAACTCAATTTCAGTACAATCAGTGATGACAGAGAATCCAATTGTTTTTAGTTCTTTAGAATGGAAGAAACTCAGTGTTTAATTATTTGCTCATTATTAAGTATTTGCTTTTATTTCATTAGCTGACCTCAAACTTTCATTTTCTGTCTTACATGAGCAGAAACCAAATGAGCCAAAATCCAATTCATCAAAATGTCAAACTCATAGATGGAAATCTTTTCATTATTATTTGAATTATTTGACAATGCTGTCTTTATTTAAAGAGCTACTTAAAACACATAACTGATTTTTTTAACAAAGGAAACAGACACATGCTTCCAATTCTTAGTCTTTAGACCAGCTACAGTACATGCATGGTAAGCAGTGAATTGCGAATGAAATAAAGCAATTTAAATATGGATTATTTGTAGAATTATTTTCCATAAATCTGATCTACTACTCAAACAGAAATGTCCTAGCATGGTGAATGCTTTTATAATAGTTTCAAACAGCAGTGGCCTTTACTGCCCTGATCATATATTGTGTATATATGTCAGCATAATAGCATTTAGCCTTCCAATCATGTTCCAAACAAATAGACAGGGATGGATAATAAAGGATAATAACAGCAGCCAACCATGAGTCAATAGATAAGGTTATGTTGTCCATCAGACTTTGTGAAGGGAACATAAGGACGAGGCTGTGAGTAATAGGCTGCCATTCCTTCCTTGGCTCTGGTCTTGTGTGAGAACTTGACTCCCACTGAGGGAGTTGCCACAGAGCAACACAGCATGGTGGGTAATCGTCTAGGCACACCTGACAACATAGATAAATTTGTGCCAGAGGAGAAGCTCATCTTGAGTCCAATCCTCTGTGTTACACAGCAGAGATAATCACCCTCGTGTGTCTCTGTGCGGCACTCTCTCTCCCTCTCTCTCTTTAGCTCTCTCTTTACTCTTTCTATCTCGCTGTTCCATTATGCAGACCAACAGCCACCGCGCTGCCAATCTTTTTGCATCTCCTAATCTAAGTATGTTTAAAACCCAAGCCGTCCAAGATTTGTGCAATTGTGTATTGGACAACAGTACAAAACACTGCATGAGATATTAGTCATCTGTAAGCTTTTGAAATAATGATGCAGCAATACAACAATACTTTCCCTGAGCCGATATGGTGATGTGCCTCTACAGTATATAGATGCATCCCACTCTGTCTGTAAATCATCTTTGTCTGTGTCTCAGCATTGAGCTCACCACAGGCACCATATGGTAAACAGGTGGGACCACACCTACCCAATTTAAAACAGTCCATGTGGTATATGTAGTATATTTAGTTTGAGGTCAAACCCAAATCAAGGAAAACCGAAAATGAAAAATGTGTTATTTTGCTGTTTATGAATGTCTTGTTGGGTACAGAAGTTCACCAAAAAAGTATGGCATATTATCTCCTCACACTAAGGATGGGCCTCCTCTGTATCTATAGACATGGCCAAAGCTCAGAAAAAGAGCACAAAAAAAAAGTGACTAAAACTAATTGGATACTGTGCCTCATAACTCAAGTTTGCTGACGCTTAACCAGTGCACTGTGAGTCCTAAACTTGTACCTAAAACAGTTTCAGGAACAAGTCTTCCGCACCCATTGCATTTCTTTGGTTATCTTGAGTTCTGTCACTATCTTGTGTTTGCAAGACGGCTTTTAGAACTGCTTAACACTGCCGACTGAGACAAGCAAAAGTGGGTTGCAAAACCTACACAAGGTCCTTAATTAAATGTCTGGGTCATATGTACAGTATTTGGCCATTAAGGTTCTTAAAGAGGAAAAAATATATATATATATTGGTCATTAAGAGCAAATGCATTTAAACTTTGACCATGATCTCTCAAATTGTTTATGTTTGCTGAGCTGTGGCTCTCTCAATATTCACACGAAGAGACAGCAGCAAGGTGAAAGACACTGCAGGAGAGAAATAATGACAGGAGAGGAAATGAGAGAAAATTTGAGGACAGAGGATATCAGGTGAGACAGTGAGGGCACTTTGATAAGAGGAGCGTTAAATAGCAACAAACAAGGCACCAAGCATGCTGTTTCATATTACACACCTCATAAGTTTCCAACCCCAAGGATGAGACAGGAAGATTGTTTGAACTTAAGTTTAGATGTATCCTCATGCCCTTTTTCTTTCTTTCTTTCTTTCTTGCCCCCTGTCTTTGTCAGCATTTATTTCTTTCTGATGGATTTGCTGCTGGTGATGAGGCTCTGTGGCTTCCACGAGTTTAACCAAGGAGTAAATTGCCGGTTACTTCCTAGCAACTTTCTGATCTCTGTGTCAAGATGGAGTCACTGGGGTAGAACTGAGAGCAAGAGCCTCTGGCAGAGTCTGCGTGGGAAAGGGAAAGGTGATGCATGTTTGTGTGGGGTTACATGTGTGCATTTGTGCTCCTGTGCATGTTTGTTTCATCACTCTCTGTCTGTTTGTTGGCTGTGTGTGTTTTAAGTGCCCGACTGTGTTTGCAGCTGTCTGGCTGTACATTTACCCACACATACTTTGCTGCTTGTCCCATCCATTAAATGATGCAAAGCCGCATTTCTCGCTCAGTCTTATAGTACTTGGTTGCTTGGTTACTGCCTGAGGACACTGCCAACCGCACCAACTGAGCCCCATATGTTGCATCACCTGCAGTGGCCCTCCATATTTACCAGACTGTGCTCGAAGACTCTGTTCCTGGATGGATCAAACTTGTGAGGTCAAATCAGGGCCAAGTAGCCTTAAGGGTTTCCTGCCGTCGCTGGGATATAGGCCAAGTAAATGTGTTGAATGTTGGTCACATATTCAGAACAGACATGCTTGGCGGGAAGTAACAAAGTATATTTACAATGTATATTACTGTTTACTCAAGTACCTAATACAAAATTCACATTCAAAGTGAATTTTGAATAAAGTATACTTACTGGATGTTTAATTACTTAATTACTACTATCAGTTCATCCTCATCCTACTCTGTAGTGTCCATTAAGATGACTTATCTGCCTTTTCCAGTGGTGCGAGGTAGCCAGCTACATTTACTCAAGTCCTGCATTAACTACAATGGTGAGGTACATCACTTGAGTATGATTATTTCCATTTACTGCAATTCACTGAGCAGGCTATAAAGTAGAGCTGGGAATCTTTGCCTGAACCCGTTGGTCCTATCGGGTCTCGACCGACCGGGTCGGGCATAATTTTTATCATTTGAATCGGGCCCGGGCCGGGCTCGGGCTTGCGTTATGACTCGCATGGTAAATGAGAGATCATGTGATGTGTTTCGATCTGCGCGAGACAGGTGCAAAAATGGATGCCGAGGAGGTGAAACGGAGGTTAGCCTGTGGTGACTTCGTGTTGGTTGAGCCAGCGATATACAGCACAAATGATTCATTCTTGACTGATATGCCATATGCGCACATTTGAATAACGTCGGGCTGCAAATGGGTTCGGGCTCTACAAAGCTGTCAATCAAAAAAAAGGCCCGTTTCATGCTCTACTATAAAGCTATTGGAATTGAATATATAATATTATGCGATATCGGTGATGAACTGGCAACTTGTCCATGGTGTACCCCACCTCTTGCCCCATGCCAGCTGTGATTGGATCCAGCCCATAAGTGGTTATGGAAACTGGATGGATGGATAAATTATTATAATTTTATATCATTTTACAGTTGATACTTTTAGTATACTATAATTCTACTTTTGTACTTTTGTTTTTACATCTTTCGTACTATGTGGCTACATTCAGTATAACTAGTAGTAATAATACTACTAGAAGTAAACAGTCTTAATCAGTGTGATACAGTATACTTCAGGGTACATTTACATGTGCCTTAAGTACAGTTTTTGACATACAGTAGTGGAACTTGAATAGAGTTTCATAGTCTTCTAATACTTCAGATTCAGATTTTACAAACAAAAAATATATTAACCTAATGGCTAATAGAGCTCACGTATCCTATCAGTCCCTCGTGACTTCTACTATCAGTGCAGTATTGTTTTACATTGTGGCACAGCCACCTTTACTTCCATAAAGGATCTGAATACCTCTCTTCCGCTTCCTGCAATGTTCTGCCAGTTTCACCGAGAGACACAAAATGTGCTGCATGCCAGAGTAACATTATTTGTTATTTAAGATAATGACAGCACTCAGACTCAGTACTCATTCCCCATTGCCAGCTGGTTCCTACCTACAACGCATCAGAAACATAGGGAGCAGGATGCCCAGGGAACCAAATGAATTGGATGATGTGACGCTAATTACATATTCAACAAAGGAATCACAAAATATTATGTTTGTAACTGAATGTAAATGTTTAGTCAACCTGATTGTTAAAATCAGATATTATGTATGAATGGTAATAAACTGCTTAATTGTCAGAAAGGCTCTAGGTTTTTTTAATCTTGAAGTCTGCCTGTGTTCACTAATCCTCAGTGACAACCACACTAGTTGGTTCAACTGAGAATATTCAGCCCTATCCTGCAGCAAATAACCCCTATCAAGAACAAAGGCAAGACCCTCCTTCAGATGTGGCTGAAAAATCCAAAGAGGCACGTTTGTTGTTTGTTATCATTTGCTTTTGCACTGCTTCCTGAAGTCAATTTCTGCTATTTGCTGTCGTTTCTTTACAGAATGCCCTTGAAATGGTTTTGAAGATCAGTGTGGGGGTGTTACAAATTATGTGGAAAGAGAACACTAGTTTACACGTCAACAGATGTGTGCAAATGAATGCATATCAGCCCACAAAAAGGGTTGGTGCTGTGTGCCTCTTAGCCACCATAATGAATCTCTGGGATGAATTGGCACATCATTGGCAAATACAGTAAAGCGTGTGTGTGTGAATATTCATCATCTGTTTGTACATTCTATGTGTGTGGCTTTCTCTATTATCAGCACTGATGGACCCGCTGCATCCAATTACATTCCCAATACGGTGGCTCGATGCAAAAATTCTCGCTTTTTTGCCATGCATCTCGCTTTGTGTAGCACGATAATGTGGCCTGGATTTCATATTAAAAATGCTATATACATGTGACAAAAGAACTATTAACTGTGATTCACAGATTAATATCAGCAGCGAGAAGGTGTTTGTAGAGAGACTTTCTTTCTTCTCATATTCACCTTAAATGAGTCTGATCATCAAATGAATCATTTTTTTTCTGAAGTTGTTTCCTCCTCAAGTGATGCTAATTCTGATAATGTACGTTAAGATTTTGTTTCCAGAAAGTGGAAATGTTTCACATATTATACTAGCTTTTCTTGCAGGCAGCCTAATTGCCTAATCTGATCATCTACGCTAGTTACCTGGCAACTTTACGGTGATGACTCTACAGTATAACTCTTCCAAACTGCCATTTTGTGACTAAACAACCACAAACAAGTGTTTATTAGTGAGCTTTTACAGGTGCTGTAAGACATATTTTTGAAGTTTTCACTGAGCCATGCTACCTCTCTCCCCCCAACATTCTTTATGTGAAGTTAGGCTAATCCTGGACCTAGCTCCATTCTTAATGTAGGACACAATATTCCCCAAAATGTCAAACTATTCCTTTAACGTTTAGAAGAACATGCCAGCTTGAGTTAAGATACTGAAAATGCACTCATAATGTATATCTTTATTCATATATGTATCCATATCATGTCATAGTATAATAATTATAATATGCATAACCCTAATTATAATTCATATTAAATTTCCTTTGGTTTGTAGTTTTACTACTGGCTTCTGCAATAACTCAGGGACCATTAAAGTTTCATGTAGTCTAATCTAATTTATTGGCATAATAAATTAAATAGCTACATAATTTGTATTAGGTGTCCAGGGGACAGTAATATGCTTTATCTGTGTGTGCTTCAAGGATCTGTGTCAGCTCACTGACGTGCAAGATCCCATGACCTAATTTAGGATTTGCAAAAATCTGGTCATCTTACTTCCATGATACTGAGTGTCAAGGGTGATGGGTTTCTTTTCCCAGTCTCAATCTAATCCACTTCAACCAAAGTAATATTACTTGCTGTCATAACTTTGTAAATGTGCAAACCCATATTCCAAGTGGATCTTTTATTTGCATATTGGATTAAATGGTTGGGTTGATACAGCAGGTTATTTGTTTGAACTCAAATGACCATGATGATGTGTACAATTTGAGTTCTATTTCAGAATAATCTGACTCTCACAATCTGCCTGTTTATCTGTCTTTCCTATGATTTTGCCCCTTTTTGTTGTCCCAAGAAATGAGCAGATTGGCTCTGATGCAAGAGGGAAGCGCTTCGACGCAACGATGAAGCACCATTATTAACTGTATTGTAGCAGAAGTTCTAGATGCCACATTGATGTCCCGGGGGACTGACAACATTCTTGGAACAATATGTTCAGGATGTTTTTTTATTCCCCACTGCAATAAACCTCAAAAGATTAAAGAAAAAAACAGCATCATCAAGTGACTTCAAAACCTGTGAAGCACTTGATGCTGTGTGTAGTCTTGATGCTTCTGTGTAGGAATCTGTGATGATTTGCTTTTTCATCAACACAAGTGTCACCGTTGAAACTCAACTCTGATTTGACAGTTTTTTGTCTTGGTTTTTTGACCAAAGGATTGAAGCTGAAGGTAATCAAGCAATTCAACGAGCACAGAGAAAATAATTCTAAAAATTATTTAATTTGCACTCATGCAGGCTCTGACATCATTGTACAACACATTACAATAAAACAGGATCTAACAGCTGCGACCTGGTCAAGACAACAGCAGCTCAATACAGCAACTGTGCCTTTTCTTTGGCAGAAAATTCCTTGGGTGGTCAAATTCAGGCATATATTCAGTATCATTATCTTTTTTTTAACTCGACCATTAGCACGTGATCCATGACAAGTAAAATGTGACTGATTGTTGTGTGAGACTGAAGCAAAAGGGAAAAAGCTGCCTGTATTTTCTGCTGCCATTCCTTTCTTTTCTCCCGTGCTTCAGAATCTGATTGCTCTTCCTTTTTACGCTATTGTTGCCATGGAAGTGTCCACAACTTCAGCGCATTAATTCCATCAAACCCTGGCAGAGATGTTTCTTTGGTTGACACAGAGGCAGTAAAAAGAGACATATTGCAGCCTCATGCAAGAACCCTGAGCAAATTACAACATGCTGAACACTGTAACAGGCCAGTGTGTGAGTAATGAAGACTGACAACATTGACGAAGAAGGCCAACGAGAGCAATAGTGACAAGGTTTCTTTCTAATCCTCTCCTTAACACTGCTCTCTCTCTCTCCTTCTTTGTCTTGTTGTCTCTCTATTTAATTTCACTCTCCCACAGCAGTGCCAGTGTTCTGCCATGATGGCTATTAAGATGTTATGGTTTTCAATAACTTTTTATAGAGTTTGGGCATCGGAGGCCTATTTGCAAAATGAACTGATGAGACATCAGTGAGGTGTGAGAAGTGCACGGTAATCATGTTAACTTTGAGAGGTTGAAACTCAGTGGAATGGATCAATCAATTTATATTGCACCATGGGGATTTTGTTTCTGGCAACTGGAAAACAGATGGGACGTGTCATATTAACTTATTACACGGCTTTGTTGAATACTTCAATTCTGATTGGTCACTTACTGTATTCTACCAAATTATTTCTTAATGGCAGACCACTGCTGTGAATAACATAGCCACACAGTACTGATTACAGACCCTGGAGGACCACAGAGGAAGCAATAAAACAATTTTAAAATCAATAAAATCAACATTTTGTGGGCTAAAAAATAAATATACCCCTTCAGAGTGGTTCACTTCCACTGCCTCCATGGCTGAGTCTTGCATCACCCTGTCTTCCTCTTCACCCAGGGTTTATTTTGCAACAATGACAGGGTCACTGCACATTATTTCTTACATGTAACAGTCTCAACTTGGGGAAATATTCAGAAATGGCCCCTCCAACTGTGTTTACAAAGTAAATCCAACCTGATGTTTTATGAAAGTAGAACTTTTGTGTTAGCTGTCATTGTCTGAGAAACTCATCTATCACACTAAGACTGAAGAGACTGTACAAATTACAACCATATGCTCTTGAATTGTTCTTGGGTAGAAAGCATGACTAAGATGAATGAATGCTTCATTCATCTGACAAGATTCCATTCAACGTCTGACTAAAATCAAAGTGAAAATGTTCAATTCATTGTTATTATCTTTTTATAATTGAAAGGAGGAAAATGGGTATTTAGGGGTGGGGTGGGGTGGGGGGGGGTGTCTGATCATTAAAGGTAGCATGTGTATGCAAAGAAAGACGGAAACATTAGCAGGAGACCTGAGTTGTTGTTCGAAGACTGTGGACCCTGTGTAGCAAGCAACTATGTGGCTGTGTGGTCTGCCTACATAGTAGAGTGAAAAAGTTACTTTTACGAAAACAAATACTGTTTAAAATGTAACAATTTGATTGGTTTTATACAGATAAGTTATTCATTTAGGGATCTGACAAACTAATGCATTCCCACTGGTTAATGCAGGACTAAAAACAGGAAGCCAAAAATTATAAAATGTAACCAAAATACTCTCGTTCAGTTACTGATCAAGTTGTAGCAGAAAATAACACAAAAAAATAAAAACAATATAATGTACTTTATTCAGTATTCAGTATTTCAGACACTTTGCGAACGAGCTGAATTTTGCATTACAGAAGCCTTTAGTTGGTGATGTGAGCAAGTCCTGTAAATGAGGACACAAGTAGGTCACTTCATCAACATTATAATTTTCGCTCAGGGGCAATATTGCACCTCACATCAGTTGTTTTCTTCATCTGGCTCTAATGAGCTAATTACTGACTGAGTCCAGTGAAGCAATCGTTGACTCATTGTTATATTAAAGTTGGTAGAAGTTAGTTTTTTTTTTGTTTTGTTTTGTTTCATTTTTTTCCCAGGTTTGATTTTAAAAATAGAACTTATACTGACAAAAGATTTAGCGTGAAGTGTTTGACAACATGAAGTGGAAATAACTACAGTTTGTTCAGCATGGTCTATCATTATCTGGTGCCGTACTCGTCCAGCGTGTGGGAGCAATTATGTTTTTTGGTTTTTTCCGTTTATTTGCACTTGTAAATACCTAACCCTTTGGTCTTGTCGTGTAGTCAAAAACATCATTTTAAGAGATTAAAATCTCACCTCAGACCGTACAGAACGGTACCATCCGGGTGCAGTCGGATCATTCTATTTTTCACTGTGACACCGTGGACAAACGATTTCTTGTCGTTGAGGAAGTAGGTGTCAGGGACCCAGAGCTGGTCAGCCACCCGGTTATCTAAGGTCAGGTTGAGGGGGATCTCAGAGTAGGACAGCCGCTTGTCTCGCCAGGCCTGCTGGAAGTACATCGTCAATGTGTAGTCCTAAAAGTGCACAGAGAGGGAGCATAGGAGGACGGCGAGGGGAAGGGAGGGGCCGGAGAGATCAGAGGAAAAGGAGACAGATAAAGTAGGAGGAAAGCGGCCGGGAGAGGGAGGGAGAGTGATGGATAAAATAAAAAGAATGAGAGAAAACAGAGAGAGAGAGAGAGAGAGAGAAGAGAGGGTTACCCCCAAAAGTCACCATTTTACACAGCAGCTCTGTAATACTTCTCCACTGCAGGCTTCAATATTGGATGAAGTTCACTTAAAAGCAAATGGAACAGTAGCAGTGCAGGCCGAAAAACTCTCGGTACAAAGCAACGGGGAATTACTTCTTTTCATAGAAACATGAGGTGAAGACAGACAGTGTGAAAGAGAGGGAAAGGCAGACAGATGGTTCAGGTTGGTGCGTATGCATGTGTCTTTTCTGGGGATGTGACATTCATATATCAAGATATACACAGAAAAGAGTAAGAGAGACTATGTTTCAAATTAAAATAGCAACATAAAAAAAAATGCTTTACAAAATATCTCCTACAGTATATGCTCTATTTGCTTTGACAGTTGCTGTCTCTCTGGGATTAAGCATCGTTTGTGAAACGGGCTCAGTATGTTGTACTTTCATAACATAGTCACCCATTTTCTTCTGTTTGTCCTCCCAGAGCTAGAATGGTAGGCCATCCCCTCCTATCACATCAAGTCATGCACAGACTGGGTGTAGCCTTTGAGGGACTGTATATGTCTGATTTACATAGCAGACACAGACATCAAAGTGTGTTGGACATAATATGCATGTTTTTTTTTTCTTTCTTTTTTTCTTTTTTTTAAAGGGAGATAGTATGTGCACTATATAAGCTCTTTTTCAGCAGCATCAGACATGTCATGAATTTATTATAGGCATAGCTGGGCTGAAGAAGAAACGTGTGTAGCTTCATGCAATAGTGGCAGCCTTCTGTATATTTTATTTGGACATTCAGAGGTACCCAGTGGACTTTTTACCAGTAGTGATGCTATAGAACAAACTTTTGATGAGTGGGGTCCTGTATTATTTCTATCCCATGCTTTACAATAATGTGCACAGTGTCTAAAAAAAAAGTGTAAAAGTGAATTCAAAAGCCTTCAGAGCACTGATCGCAATTATATTCAGGGACTGTACAAACAAGGATACGCTTCCTATTATTATTCTATGATTGCACACACAAAACCTGAAATACATACAGTGGGTTAGTCATTTATGAAGACACAAAAGAAATTCCCTGATAGTAAATCTAGGACACGAGCAAACAGTCATGCCAGCAGTCAAATACTCGCGTAGCTTACTAAAGTAAGAAGCCTACCAATCATCCATGAAAAACTAAGTTAAATAAACTTGCTGTCTCAGGGAACTTTTTGTCATGAGTGTCACATCCACCCTGGCAAAGAGGCTGAACATGCATTTTTGAATATGCCCGTCGGCTACAGATCTGACATCCCACAGCACCTTGGGAACTGGAGGCTTGGATATTGACTGGGTGTAGTCAAGGAAACACAAGCAGCTTTTTCTCAGTGAAGTCCTTGTTTGACTTAAATTGGTTTTGTCATGTTATTGTTGTTTGTGCCTTATTTGGCTCGAGGTGGTGACAACTGTGAGTTTGAGAATTGCGTTTTTCAATAGACATAAATATTATAGTGGCAACTCGATCACTATAATCAACTTAGAATGGGAAGAGAATGATAAGTAAATCTGCATTTTAATACTTTATTTTTCCAGAGTTGTTTCCATGTATAGCTTAGCTGCTTCCACATTTACAACTCATAGTAAAGAAGTTTGTAATCCAAAATCCATTAAAGTGAAAAAACAAACAAATAAACAAATGAATGAATGGATGAATAAATCAATGAATGAACACTTAAAATTGATTAAAACTAGAATTTGGCAACCCCCTGCAGCAGGCTGTATTTGTTTGCTGAAATATCTATATTAACCGGGTTTTTATACATGAGAGAAACACTTTACACCTTGCTCAGCTTAGTTTGAAGAGAACATTTCAGGGAGAGTGTAGAAACTTTATGGGAAAATAAAACATTAGGGAACGATAGAAAAACACAGCAAATAACTGTCAAGGTTGGAAATCTGGGCGGCTCCATATTTGCACCAACAGATGCTTCGCTGCACGTGCTGCCTTCATCAACACTTCATCCCTGGCTGGTGGTTATGTAACAGCCTACACTGCTGCGCACATGTGGTTGAATAAAGAGATGCTTGTTGCCATGTAGATCTCCTAAACTATCTCCGCTGCACTCATCAATGCACTCTGTCAAAGGGGGAGTTTACTGTGGTGCATGAAACATCAAGGAGACTTCCCTCCCTCCCCTTCTCGTGGGCACGCACAAACATACAGTATCTCTTCCTGTTGGTGCCTGTCTCAACGACATTAAGAAATGATGCACTATGATATGATCATACCCTGTGTGTTTAAATGTATTCCGTGCGTGTGTGTGTGTTTTGTATTGCACTTTAGGGATCACAGCCACAGGTGAGGAGCAGAAGAAAGCAATGCAGCCGTGATTCTCACCTGGCACTGGTGATGCAATATTTCAATAAGCAACATGTCCTTTGCACGATGAAACAGCAAGAATATAACAAGTCATGGTCTTCTGTATTTCATCACTTGCTGCCCAAGCAGCCATTCTGTCATATACACCGTCCTCCCCACCACTGTTTGAATCCAAAGTACTTGTAAGTAGCTGTGAAAAAAAAGACCTGACAGCTGTGGATAAGAAGGTGTATTGTGACATGGTTGCGTAACTATTAAGTGAGGGAATATTTCCATTGCCATCCCCTAGAGCCTATTATTGAATACCTATCTGCTTTTGCTTTGCTTCGCAGGTCGGGCTCTGTGGAGTTGCCACTGTGGCTAGTTTACAGTGAACATAAAGCTCTCCTCAAAGACGGCTATAGTGTGCCTCTCCCATTCTCTCTCCATGGGAGGGGGGAGGTTGTAAATCACCAGAATAACTGCAACGGCTGTGTGCATGTAAGTGCAAGGGAGGCTGTCATAACAGTCATAATGAACATCAGTACATAAACTATGTTAGAGAGAGAAAGAGAGAGCGGGAGAGAGAATGATACAGTAAGAATGATGTTGGATTTATGAGCGCAGAATATGCTGCGCTGCCAGGCTGCCAAGCAGAGGACAATATAAAGTGATCATTAGATCCTTACACTCAAAGCTACTACAGAATATGAGAATCCATTATAACTAATAACTAATATCCAGTTTCTACTGCATTAATGTTTCTTGTTTGGAAAATTTCCTGATAAATACATCTCTTACAGAGCTCGTTAAACAGGCAATGAATCAATCAAACTGCCAATGATCAGTCATGTCCCATAGAACTAAAAATGATATGACAACACTGTGTATGAAAAGCACATCTACATTGCAGTATGTCATAATGCTTCATGACTACGCTCATAAACACATGTACATGCATGTATGTACTTCACTTTACTCAACAGACAAAGATAACTGCATGGATTGTTATACCATTACTATGAGTCTTTACCATAGTTGTGTGTATTAGTTAATATAGGTAGTCATTATGTTAACCTCTACAGTAGTTCATAACTAGTCAAGTGAATCCGTTCAATTTATAATAAGTCATATCTAGAATGTTTTATGATAGAGTGCATCACCAAACATTGTGTGTGTTCATCAGTGTAGTCATGACACAGTATGAATGCATCAGAATGCACTATGAATGTCCCCATTACGCATTAAAGATGTGGTAGAAAATGTTATCTGTGTTTAACTGTAAAAGAACATCATAAATGTAACATTTCTTCACTCACTTTTTTACACACAAAACTACAACAGCAGAGTTAACATTGCTGCTCAGCACACTGACACATGCGCAACAGCTACATCAGCATCAAAAGTCTGCAAGGGTGCGGGCCACAGCCGGGGGAGAATCTGGTGCGTAAGATCATTTCTATTCTGTGTGCAGACTCCTCACCTGACCCGCTAATGGTGTACACCACTGTACTAAGAGAGGCATCACCGCTCTTCAGTAGCTTGTAGCTATTTGAGGAAGTGAGATGCAAATTGCACAGCCTACAAATTATCTGAAATATATTCTCTGACCTCCTCGTCATCTTGGGTAATCTTACCCCAAGCCACAAACTGGTGACAGGACTCACATAGTAATGACCAGGATCCCTTATGATATGAAAACCTGAATGGAAGTCTGTAACTTATATGTACAGTGTACTGACTAGTTAAAATGTTGTTTGTAGAATGATGAATGAACAACTTGAAATTCAAAGGTTTTTGGGTTGAACTCTCTTTTTGACTGATTCTGGCTCCCTTTTTGAAGATTGAATAACTTGCTGTATCTTGATAACGGCTGATCAAACTTTCCTCAAGAGTTTACAAGTTTAGTTTCCAATAAAAGTTGGCACACCGAGTAAAATGTAAATAAAAACAAAAAGTGATGATGCAGAAAACAGTGAAACCCCATATTTAATTGAAAATAATACTCAGACTTATCAAATGTCGAAACTGAGAAATTTATTGTTTTTGAAAAATGATGCGCATTTTGAATTTGATGCCAGCAACACAGGGTCATGTTTACCACTCTGCTGTATCAGCTATTCTTTTAACACTTTATAAGCGCCTGGGAACTAATTGATTTGGCAGTAATCTTGAAAGTGGAATGGTTTTCCATTATTGTTTTTGTTGTATTTTACTTTTCACTTTTACTTGTCACTTATGTGACACGACAGGAATGCAGACACGCCAATTTAGCACTCTTCCTCTATGGAGCCATGCTGTTGGAATACATGCAGAATGGGGTTTGGCACTGTGTTGCTAAAACAAGCTAGGCCGTCCTTGAAAATTGCTCTATGTACTTGGCAGTATATGTTGCACCAAAACCTGTATATATCATTCAGCGTTAATTGTGCCTTCACAAATGTGCAGGTTACCCATCAAGCCATGTGTATACAGGCTATACACATGGCTTGATCCTCGTGAGGAGGTGAGGCTTGAGGATGTGGCATTCATGATTTCCAAATAGAATTAAACATTTTGACTCATTAGACCACAGGACCACTTCATCTCAGTCCATACACGTGTGGAAAGACACTATGAGATAATGTTTGTGTTATAATGTTCAACTTGGTCAATTATTAGACAAGGAAACAGTTCAAACAAATAACAGGAAAAACTGAGCTGATGAGTGGTGAATCTTATATCACAATGCAACAATGGACAACAACAACAGTTCGAGTAGTTTCTTCAGAGTTCTTTATCACATGATTTGGGAGGAAGTTGAATTGGAGGAACTCAAGGACTCAACTGATGTTCGCTTGATCTGTGTGCCACAAATTACTTTGTCATTCCTTCATGGACTGACACTATGAGCTCTATGTTTCTTAACTAAACACAGAAGGTTTAACAAAGCCCAGCCCACATGATCTATTGTGTTCCCAAATGAACTCCTGCAAACCTTTCTGTTTCATTACTGAAAGGGCACATTTTACAGCCAGAGTCACTGTGTGGGCAGATTTCTCAGACAGTGGCAATGTCTCCAGACAGTTCTGTATCTAGCATATGCTTGGTCAGTCAGCAGTTCAGGCAGCCAAATTGTGTAAAATCTCTTATTGGCAATTTGTGCCATGGATATTACAGTTTCTATCTGATATGATTTGCCTGTTAGGGAAACTCATGAATGCCAAAAGTGTTTGTAAGCAACCATCTTACACTCCTTCAATGAATCACATGATTTGTGCCTTGACTTGTCTGGACTATAAACTGACCTTGTACAATATATAGCTGTCTCTGTCTCATCCGTGTGAACTTGTGACAGAACAAAAAACATTTTAAAATCAAACAAAAGAAAAAAAATACTGCAGCTGCCCACCCTGACCTCATGCACCCCATTCATGCTCCAAGCTGCCCTGTCCACTAACCCCTCACAACTCATCACCAAACCTGCACTGCGTGGCTTCTGTTGGACTGAGAACAGTGAGAACTTATTTTTGTATCAATAATAACTCCAACAACAGTTCCCCTTAGCACTACACAGAACTTGATAGTGTCTTTCAGCTCATTGTTTTGGTTTTAAAATTCGCAACTTTGGTTTTAAAAGCAAATCCAATTAAGAATCCAGTTATATTCAGCAGGTAGCCAACAACATGACTCCAGTTGAATGCCAAGATTGCTCCATGCCTGATGAGTGTGTAAAATTGTGTGTAAAATCTGAAATGTGCATCATATTAACCTAAATGATACAGTGTCTTTGTTGTGTTCTCGTTATGAGGTTGTGTGAGTCTGCAACAGTACTACTACAGTCATAATTTACATGGCCACTAGAGGTCCTGTTCAATTAAACATAAGCATATGTCATGTTGGACACTTGAACTAATGACCGTCGCTGTTGTTTCTGATAAAAGAGGAAAAGTTGCAAGGAAGTGACAGACAGACTGAGAGCAGCAGTGGGAAAAAAAAAATACTGAGAAGTGATGAGGTGTGATGGAAGAATGGAAGCGTAAGTCTACAGGGAGAGGGAAAAGAGAAAGGGATGAGAGCGAGGATGGCTAAATAGGGAGTACTGGATTTATATCTCTTTCTTCCCACTAACCTTGAAGGCAGTTTTCCATTTGAGATGTGGAATGGTGTGGTGAGATTGCTGGAAGGGCTAGGGGGTACAAGAGAGGGGGGGGTAAATGAAAGGCACTGGAAAGCTCAGTGGAGCAGTGATGCAAATTGCTTTTATTCTCACAGCTCTTCACTTCCAGTCTCTGATTTCAGCACCAGCAATGACCTCCGTCTGCTACTTTCTCTGCCCCCTCTTTTATCCCTCTCCTCATCTGCTCCAACCATTCCCTTTTTTCCCCTCTCTTTAATGTAATTTTTTCTCAATTTCATCTCCCACTCCCTGTCTTTCCTTTAAATGAATATCCTTCCATTTACATCTCCCCATAGCTCTCTTTCTTTCCTACATTCCCTCTGCATCCATCCATCTCAATCTCAGAGGAGTTCCTGTTGCATCTATTTGCATGTGGTAGGAGGTAAAAATAAATAAATAAATAAGAGAAGCGGGAAAACATTGAAGGTGAGTGTGAATGGCTTAGATCATTACCGCTAAACAGATACAGCCGAGGGAGCTGTCTAGAGAACATAACAGGTGTTGGATCAGTTTCTAAGGTGCTAGATAGGTGTTGAAGGGCTCCATAAAGGAATGCGATTTGAATATCATCTTCAAAGCTTTCCAAGAGAAAACTTGGGAGTGCTGTTTTACAAATATGACATATTTTGCATTCAGGTGAAAGGGCACCCAATCAGTCAAATGATTAACTAGCAAAAATGGACTGACAAAGCATGTGATTGTGGTGGAATGGTGAGAGGTATATGTTGCTTTAAGTGATTTCTAGTGTACTGACCTTGAAGAGTGGGGCTGAATCCCAAAGTAGCCTGCCTCTGAATCCCCCTCTTTCTCAATCCTCTCCTTGTCTGTCTTGCTCTCCCCTCTCCTCCTCTCTTTGAAACACCTTTAGTGGGGAGGAAATATGTTCCCTCCACCACTCAGCCATATGTCCATACCCCACTCTATCATCCACCTACTTCAGTTCCTCCAAAAAGCCCTCCAACAACAAGTGGTTTTCAATTTCCTGTCTCACACGGTCCTCATGCTGCCAGCGACAGGGTATGAGGAACCTGGCATAGGGCACAACATTTCCAAAGAGGCCTAATAATAAACACGCCGATCCCCACAGAGCTGAGTGACACATATTCCCCAGTCTCTGGAGATATGTGTATGGAGTCCTTAGGATTCAGCTCTGTATCTGGAACAGCTTGTTCACTGCATGTAGTAAATCTGCAACAGGAAAGCATACAGGGGCTGCTGCAGGGGTTTCATTTGGCCCGTTTGCTCCAGTATAAATAATGCTGATATTTTTTGAACACAGCAGTCAGACTGACAGCTTACGCGCAAAATAAATAAATAAATAAAAATAAATAAAATCATCTTAAAATAGATCAAAATAACAAGATGCGGTCTGAGGTAATTTAGGAACAGTGTTACATAATCTGTCCACCAGAGAACACAAACAAGTTTATTTGGCCAAGTGTGAAATGTTCCACTCAATTCTCTAATTCTAATTCTTTAATAACAAAATTGAATGGATACGTGGTTTTTGGTTTGGTTTTATATTTAGAAAAAAACTGAGTTGTATGTTATTTTTTTTTAATTTTACATTTTGTCTACATACAGTACAGGCATAAAAAATATTAGTATGATCTGTCAGTCTTTGCTCCAATTACTGAATTAATAGATTGTCCATTACTTATATTGATAGAATTTATGTTTAATACTTACATAAATGTGTCTGTATATGTCTAGATATGTTTTTGGAATAATAACACAAAACGCTGGTCAGTTAGTAGAGTGACTGCGTGCATTTCGGTACGTTAAATGAATTCCCATAAGAACATTACTCTGACCAAAGCTCTTAGACTCAGTGCACTTTGTAATTTTCTTCCCTCAAGCCCATTTCCTTAGTTTATGGCATGTTGGAAACTAGATGACAGGTTTCAATAAAGCCCAGACTCTTGTTTGTTTACTTGTACTTTGTCTAACCTCCCTTTCCATCCCACTGCTCCTCTCCCTCCTTTTCTCCCAGTGTCTTTTATCCCTCTCCCTCTCTGTGTATACCCCCATTTCCTTCACACTCTTTCATCATTTACTCTGGCCTGGACATAGCTTTCAAGCTGCTGAAGGTGAATCAAATTTGGAAGAACCTTTTTTTTTTTTTTTTTTCCTCAGAGCCTTCCCAAAGCAGAGGTTCACAGCTTTGCCAGTTGGCAGTCGTGCAGCTTAACTGACTACATACAATTTATTGCAGTCGATTGGAGCATCTGCAGGCCCTTTTGTGTCCCTGGAGAGGAGTGGAGTGGAGTGGCAATTCGGAGAGAGAGAGAGAGAGGGATGGGTGGTTTGGGCTTGATGTATAAGAGAAGAGGAGGCAGAGCAGGACGTAGATTATTGCTGGAAGACAAGGGGGGAGTTGATGGAGGTTTCAGTCCCAGCTGTCAGTGACACTAGATGGAAGGTTAGCTGGCCACCGAGACGAGGGGAAATAAACGTGACTGTGCACGTCATTTGTCCCACTTACTGCTTCTCCTGCTTCAAGGCATTACTTGCGTGTGGAAGTGTGCAGATGTGGGTGACATGGATGCACATACCTTGCCTGTATGTGTTTATGTGTGTGAGTCATTGTGCAGCTTAAGAGGTCTAGTTGTATGTCTAATACTGCTGCTACCTGCCAAATTTCTGCCTTTCTGGTGCTGTTTAAGCTCTTGATAGCTGTCCTTTGACTATCTGACATTTTCCATGCACATACAAATACACTGATCCACTAGAAGAGCCCCGCACCTCTTGCATTATGGAGGTCTGGGGAACTGAGGACGAAACTGATTGTTATTCAAACAGAGTACTCAGAAGCACACACCACTTCTACACATTGTCAACAGATTGATCAATAGCACGTATAGAGCCCGGGTGAGTACAGAAAACTGGTTATCAACCAATATCTGAGCCACAAATCCAGTTTAACATGCGTGTCTGTGTGTAAAAACAAGTATATGTTTTTTTTTTTTGTTTGTTTGTTTTTTTTCTTTGTCTGTGAACTGAGTTGTGTGAGTCCAGATTTGATGGCCTGTATACAGGATCTCCTTGAGCAAGGACACCCTTGAAGAAGCAATATCTTCTCACAGCTGGGCTGACCTACAATAGACACAGGGGTGCTTTAGGAGGATGTCAGCTTAAGAATTTGTGTGTATGTGTGAGTTTGTGTGTACACTTGTGTACCTTTCCAACAGTGGACGTCAGCATCTTTACAGTAGACCAGCGAGCAACAGGGGACATTATGGACGTCCACTATTGGTTTAAATAATTAAATTAATGCATTTGAAGTTTTGGTCCACATGCTGGCAGGTAGTGACAATGGGCCACATGATCAAACAAAGACTTTGTCCAGAGAACATTGGACAACATCAACATACATATTAAGCAGTAATCATCATTGCTTATGCTTCATGTGAAATACCAAAGAAAATAATCATTTAATTTAATTATTTATTTATTTTAGGAGTGATAGAAGATTTATATTATATTTATTTATTATATTATCTACAGGCACAAATTTAAATTCAACATGAGTTGGTGGCAATCTGATTCATTCACATAGCCTAGTCTCCACCCAACACATTGCCGTCTCTGCACCCCACAACCCTGCCTCAATCCACAGTGCGACTGCACTGCCTGCACTGTTTTTATTAACTTTTGATCCAAGCATCTAAGGGAAAATTTGGAGGAGGAATTTGTGTGATGAGGATAAACATATATAGCCTGCTGTAAATATATGGAGTTCTCTGTTAAAAAAAAAAGAACATAAAAGAAGACCTTAAATAACAAATAAATAAATAATTTTAATAGTGGTCCACACTTATTTAGTGTATAATTATAGTCCACTGTTGCTAAGGTAGGAATATGCGTCTGGGTGTACTGTATGTGTCAATGACATACAAGGGTAACGATAGAGACATAGCATTGTGGAAAGTAATCCAATTTATCTACACAGCACTACAACTTTTCATAAAACATAATATTGATTTGAGGGCCATACAATGGCTGGCCAGATGTCGAGCCATTTTCCATTATCTATTCTCTTTTTCAACTGATTCAGATATCAATTGCTTGTATTCAAAAGGGATTGATAAAAACCACTGGAATCTGCAGCTTTCAAGAACTACGGTAAAGGTGCTGTGAAGGACGACTGTGACACAATCAGTGTTGAAAATGGTCAAGATTTCCCTACAATATATCTACTCTGAAAGTCTGTGGAAATAATCGACAGAATGAAAAAAATAATAAGAATGTGGAAGTCTGTGGAATATCCAGAGTAACACAAGTGAGTTTTTCCACTTTTAAGCTCATTAAACACCTAATAATGAAAAAAAAATAAAATAAAATAAAATAAGAATAAAGACATTTATCTCCACTAAACTGTAGTTGTCACAGAAATCTGACCAAATTGCACTGTAACCTGAAGAATTTGTATATACAACATGTACAAAACATGTCAATATATTCAACACTATCACACATTTGTGTGATATTTTGTCCAACTTCACTGTGTTAAAACTTTACATGTTAAACAGCTTGATAAAGTGTTTGAGACAGAAAGGTTTGGGTTAATATATGCAACAACAAATAATAATAACTGAGAATCAAGAAGCCTTAATACCCACAGCACTGACATCTGCATCTCACACAAAGCCTGTACATACATTGTGGTCAACACTAATCCTCATGTTTTTTTTTTCGAGGAGTTGTTCCTCTCTTCATCTTACCCTAAGTGACCTCTCTAACTGCTGAGAGAGATCAAAAAAGAAAGAAAGAAAGAAATCCAATCCCAATGTAACTTAGAGCATTTTGACTTAAAAAATATACCACAAACCAAAGGTTTGATATTGACTAATCAGAGGGCAAATTGGCTAAAACATCCAGCAAAAAACTGCATTGTTCCATAAATAAAATCCATATATACTGTACAACCTTCTACTCGTCAGAAGAAGAGGCACTGATAAAAGATGAGAGTCAACTACTTCCTCTTGCCCCATTGCTGGCAAGCTCTCCCACTACTTACCAGGCCATAAAACACACACACGGTTGTATTCTTTGTGTCTGGCATTGCAATACTAAGTACTGTACATCAGTGTGTAGAATACAGTGTATACAAATACAAAAGGATGGACACACATTTCTTGTGTTTAGATTCTATTACAGTAACCATAAGGAAAGCATTTCAGGATACTTACATGCCTCACTAACCTCTGGTCAGGTTTTATTTTCTCTTTACGTTTTTCCTTCAATACCTCAGACAGAGGTATTAAAAAAAAGCTGGAAACGGATTTGGGCTTCATCTTTAGCATAGGTACTGATGTAAAACTCCCTTTAATAGTACAACAGACAACACAACTCTTGTTTTTGGCTTCATATTTACAACTGCACTCCTTTCTGGAATCAAAAGAGAGAGGGGACAACAACAAAGGAGCCACAAAGATGTGAAACGAAGTTATTTTTTTGTTTGTTTTGTTTTGTTTGTTTGTTTTGTACTATGAGAAATGCATTTTAACTTAGTTCTACTATTGAAACATATAAGTAAAAATGCAGACAAGTGAAGAAAGTGAAGTGACAGTAAAAGTCTCACTCAAACTGCTTCATTATCCCTCTTGACGCCATCCCATTATCAGCTCTCAGTGTCATGTTCAGCTGCTGTGAAAACCAATCCACACCCGCCGTCTCTCCTGTTTGGCCATTATCAACTTCTTGTATTTTGACAAGCTGTGATAAAGCAGAATCTAGTCTTGTGCCCCATTGACAACTGGCAGTATGTGTTTCCACGTGCTGTGAAAGCTGTGTGTTCCTGCCAGACATGAGCCAAACCGCAGTGACCCACAACACCAATTATACGGCTTTGATGACAAGACAGAACAGCAGGACCATGCGAGTAAATCTATTCAGCTTGTAAAAAGCAAAAAATCAATACATATAACTCAAAAGCACATTCATCTTACAGAAATCAAAATACAAAGACCTTTCAAAATGCACTATTTTCTCTCTGTTTGGTCTTGTATTCACACTGGAACTGTCAACCCCCCAAAAATGAAGCTTTTTTTCCCCCAAATCTCCAGTATGGAATGGCTGGACCTCATGAAAATGGAGAAAATCATTTTCAACTTTCATAATACATGGCTGGGATAGTAGTAAAACACCTCCAAATGTCTGTGATTTCATATTTGTTCTCTCATTATAGCCTTTCAAACAAAACAGATGTTGTCATTGATCAATGTTCATGCTTTGGCAGCAAAAAGGTGATTTGATTAGGACCAGAGATTATTATTAGCGTGTGTGAAACAGGTAGCAATGATACGTTCATGATTAAATCACTTTTTAATACTTGTGTATATCAGTTGTCAGATAAAGGAACCAGAGAGATATGTCGATGAGAACACCTGCGTTGCGTTATCGGCTATATGTAAAGATAAAATAAGACAGTGAGTAAAAGTCGAATGCAAACCAAGTACAGTTTTCCCAGCTGGGGCCAAATGAAGCAGCTAGAAATGTTCGTCCTGGCTATAATTCACTTGTCTAGACTATAAATATAACCGAATCTGTCATCCAACAGATACAATTTGCTTCAAGCTCATAGTCCTTCTTCTCAGCCATTATAGCATACGTACATCATACACACACTTATTACACTTATCCAAAGTTGACTGACTTTTCATAGTGCTCATTTGCCAGATTATAAACATATGTACTGTATGCCTGACACTTTGCGTGACTTGACAGCTGACAGAAAAGTAAAGTACACAACAAAAAGTGTAGTCAGATTTTGTCACTGACTTTTTTTTTTTTTTTTAATCCTCTGGGATCCAAGCAATCGCCTGTGATTGCAAAAGCAATTGGTACGGCCACACAGGACCTCAAACAACCACTTAAAACCAACTTCATATGATATGGGCCTCCTCCTCTGTTTATGAAATATGGTTGCATGAGTATTATGGCACATTCCTTTGTCAGTAGCTTTTACATTTATTGTAATAGGTACCCATGCCAATTTTATTTTCATTTGTATTTGGTTCCATTACCACCTCCACTTTTAAAGAAATATATATATACAATATGGCTGGATGACTTACTGGGCCACTAACAGTAACACAGTTTTCATTTAGACTCTGTTTAGACTCTTTTTTTGGATTAACTCCCATTGTAAGTCTTGGAATACACATTTTTGTGAAATAAACAGAATAAACACATATCTGTGCCTAACATTTGTATTCTAGACCTCATGTACTGTAGTTGCAACACTATTTTGTTGATTGACAACAAATACTAAAGCAAATACACACACACACATGCACACACACACACGTTTTGACCTCGGTTAGGTCACTGCAGATGGATGAGCTGAAATGAATCAATCTCACTCTACTCACACTTTATGGGATATCATACTGAGTGTGTTAGTCTGAACATGTTACCTTGATTAAGAATCTAAAAATAGGTCCCACACATTGATGAGTGTTATCAACACTACACAACACAGAGGAGATGTTTACACACTCAAGGCAGGAGTGATAGAAGGTTTAAAGCTTTAGGCCCAGCAATATGTGTATTGCACAAATATAATATACTTTCATTTGTGTGTAGTCTCCTGGAAATAAGTTATATCAACTGCTGCAGTAGGTCCACCGCGTTGAATCACTAAGTTTCTCAAGTAGCCCAGAACAAGAAACAAAAGAATGGTTCTAGATAGGGCTTTTTTTGCATTTTTTATGCATTTTACAGCCACTGTAGCTTCTGCTTTATGCCAGCAAGCACGCCGCTGAATCCTTCACACTGGTCTTTAGAATGTGTTTTGGAGTTTTCAAAAGCCCGATCAGTGAAGTAAAACACAAAAACCTTCTCTCAGTTCTTACTAATGTTGAAAACCTGACCCCAGATTCACCTCTTCATCCATTCTTCATTCCTCTGTCACTGACCATCATTGATTTCTTTGTACAAAATGTCCTTTCTATGAACCTAACATAAATTTGTGAGCATAGCAAGCTGTGAGTGTTAGACATAATGTATCATTTTTAATAAATAAATACTGTAGGTCCTTCGCCCATAGCCATATCAGCTGCATGACTCAAAAATACTCCAGTCAACACTTGTCAAAACCAAATAGTTGTCAATGAACATTTAACACTGTCAATTATAGTCTTTACAGAGACGCTGAGCATTTGGTTCCAAGGCATTTAGTTAATTTTGGGAATTCTAACTTCAAAGATTTCACTTGTAAAATTCATTAAAAAAGGAACATAAAGGAATGCCGTTTTTTTAATAAATGTCACAATATGGATGAAGCAAAGAGTTAGGGTGCAATTGCAACTATGTTACGTTATATGGTCTGAAACCACCATTCTGATGTTATTCTGATGTTATGCTGACATGTAATCAGGTGAATGGTACCTCTTTCATTCCCACTCTGACACCTATTCTTGTAACTTTGTGCTGTTTACCTGCGACAAGTACATAATGCTGATTTTGAATCACATTTCATGGTGAAAATGTTTTCTGCTTTTCCTCCGATGTTCTCCAGCTGCTACACATGAGGCCTGAGGATAAATGTACAAGCATCAGCTGTAAGCTAGTTAGTAAAGTACGCACTAAGTGTGTGTTGTATTGTGTCTGTGCATTTTTGTTCAGCTCTTCTTATCGCTGAGGTAGATTCATAAAGCCCAGGAATACATGTACATTTTTTGCTCAAGTTGAAACACTTTCGCGGACATGTCTTTGTGTCAGTATGTGTCACCCTGGGCAAATTTGAGTGAAATTGTTTCTTTCCATTGATTTTGTATGCAATTGCACTGCCTCTACAATTCATGAAAAAAAAAAATACAATTTGTCCAAATTTCATTTAGTTATACTAGGTTTGTCATGTATGAATAACTGAATGAATAAGGCATCGTAATGCAGTACCTGGTTCACACTGAAGTTCGGCATTTGTGACTGGTATTGTTTTCACCACAACTAAACCACAACTGGTGCCAGCAAGTGTGAACAATAGCACACAAACTAATAAACAAATCAGCGGGGCCAGTGAACTGAGAGATGCCTCCTGTAATGGTAGGCCAGCCGATTAACCCACTTCGATTTGTAACTCTGTCTAATCCCCTCTGCAGCAGAGCCCCAGCCTCGTGTCATTAACAAACAGGCTAAGAGAACACAAAAGTGAGACACACACAGAGAGAGTGGGAGAGAAACGCAGCGATAAGCAAATGCAGCAGAAGACACCAACATCAGCTTGACATAGGACAGGTGTGTAAATCATTGCCCTGCAATGAGCGAATGGCACAATGGCAATATGCTGTCAATTCCCCCACACAAGATGCTGCTGTTTAACATACCTACAGCAGCAGGGAATGGGCTGTTGTCTGATGGCTAAACATCCACCCCATCATTCACTGTCACAGGCAACAGTGAATCAGATGCCTAACTAGTGAGCTTGTTTAACCGGGGGGGAATTGATTACACGCCTTCCTTCCCCTGACATTTAGAGCTGTGTTACTAATTGTACAATAAGCGGCGTCTGTAAGATTAATAACGATCTAAGAAGTACATCTTTATGATACTGGTGCTTTAGGACAGTGTGTGTGCATGTGCATACTGTGATGGGTGTATGTCACTACTTACTTAGATGCTGCAGATCATGCTCAAAAGAGACATACAACAACGTGGAGTCACCTTTAAATGTAAGAGAGCTGGTTTTGTAAGGCAAATGAGAAAAGGCTTTCCCTACATGAATTTTCAGTTATACTATATATATATATGTGTGTGTGTGTGCGTGTGTGTGTTCCCCCATATCTTTCTACGTTGTGTCTATGATCTATAATAAGCACAATCTTTGGAAATAAAAGTAAAAATATACGAAACGGAATGTGGGTGGCACACTACGCTGGAACATGGAGGAAAAGTACATTTAAGTAGAGCATTCACAGACTAAAAAAAACAAAGTGGGCAACTGCAGGAACTTGTTGTATAGACTACTGATGAGATTTAAAGAGGCATCTGCTGGGAGAACAGAAATAATGGTCTACGGCTCCAGTCACCATTTGCCCAGACATCTTTGTACAAACAGCTTATGAGATTTCGACGGCCCAAAAACCTGCGGTAACCTTTCCGCCCTCCTGTCTAATTCCTCTCGCTATTCCCTGTGTTCTGAATTCTACTTCAAATGTGTCATTCCTCACCTGCCCACCAGCTGTTGCTCTTGAGTTTTTACCAGACCTGCTCTTCACCTAACTCAGTCACCCGCTCACCCAGTAGCAATGGTAATTAGCTCCAGTATATTTGGAGGAGAGCTCACAGTTAGCCTCTGCCAGGTTGTCTATGTTGTCATGCTGCCTCGCTGCTCCAGCCTTCACTCTGTTTTCCCTGCCTGTCTCCCTACTTGTTTATATATGGCCATCTGCCTGGCGTTCCATCCTCAGTATTTTGCATTTCTTTGCCTTGTTTCGTTGCCTTTTTATCCAACTGTCAAGTTGCCTTGCTCAAGTAATTGCTTAATCATCTCTAGAGTTTTGGCTTCCAACTCCAACTGTATTTGTGTCTGGATATTTTTTTGCAGAAAGAGTGTAAATACTAACTTTTTGATTGATCTGGGCTGATCATTATTATTTCATAGAAACATGCCAAAGTTTATTAAGATTTATCCTAAAGGGTAAGGCTAGTGTCATTCTACATTTTCTATGTATTCCATCAAATGACCAGAACCACTCATGTTTTATTTGATTTTTTTGAGTCTGCTGTTCAGTATTTTGTCATTTCTCTTTCCTGTGACAATTAACCCCAAGTCCGTTCATTCCTATACTGAAGTAGATCTTTGGGTGCAGACATTGTTTTTAAGAACCTAGGAAGTATTAAGGGTACCTAGGGATTACGGCAGCAGGGATATACCTGGAGTGTTTATCTGTCTGAATACTTTTAATAGAATAATATTAAGGCTTTCAGCAGTGATGAACAAACTAGAAGTGATAAAGCCTCCTATGTTATGGCTTCAGGATATGATAGACAGTATTAGTCAGTTAGTCCTGCAGAGCTACACTTGCCTGGTCTTAAGTCTTGAATGAGTCAGACTCACAGGCTGAAACATCATTCTTGAACATGCTTGTACAACGTTCTGTTTCGAATTTATCAAGTACAAACAACAATATGCCAAATTTGATGGTTTTCTCATACTGGTTTGCTCATACTGATCTAATGTGTTCAGGTACACAGTATAGTTTTTATAGGTTCCTCATGTTCTATATATGAATCTTATTTCTTTTCTCATTTTATCATCATGATCGCCATCATCATTACTGCAACACAACCACCATCTTCATCATCATACATATTAAGTTAATTGGTTCTGCTAATGAGTAAACAGCTACCCATATGTCATGTATTGTCATTGGCGACATAAAAAGCCTCTTTTCAGTATACAAACAACCCACTTAATGTCTGTCCTTCTATTGTGTTCAAGTGGCACATGAGTGTAATCTAAATGGATTCCTAAAACTCTGTAGGGAAGCATATAAATCTAAACCTACCAGCATGAATAATGCAGGTGAGAGCATGCTGCGTTCCAGCACTCTACTCACACAACTCATCCATTCCTCCTTCATACTCTCTACCACCCTTTGTGACTTTACTTTTCACAAGCTTGCTGTATACAGCTTCTGCATGTTTCATGATTTTTTTTTTTTTTTTTTTTTGCTGAATCTGTTGATAAGTAGCAGGATGTTGTCAAGTTCTTTATGTGGCAATGAGAAAGCGAGGTGAAAAAGATATGGCTTAATGAAGAGGTGATAAAAAGATGGAAATATTTTTTCCACCTAAGGGGTGCCACACATCAAAGCCTAATAAATAAAGGATTAAAATAGACAGTCAAAAAAAAAGTTCCCTACAGTACACTAATGGTGCGAGTGAACAGAATCCAACATCACCCACTGTAAATATTTGGTGTCAGACCTGATATTTGTTCTACCGCCCTTCAGGTCAGCTGAAGTTAGAGATACCGTATTGATCAAACGTGTGCACTGGACAGCGAAGAGCTGAAGGGAATTAATTGCAATGTGAGTATTTTATTGATTTACAATAAAGCAAGAAATTCAGGTTGTTACCCAAACTTACCACATATTGATGGTCGCTCACTGGGGACAGTCATTTTGAGTGGCTGGTAATACAGTACATACAATATGACATCCATGGTAAAATCATGATGCAATGAAGGAGGTCCTTTATTCATTTTATCCAAAAAAACAAACAAAAAACAAAGATAAAATCTATATATTGTGTCTTCAAAGCAACTACAGTCTTATTTTATCTTATCCCATTTTGTCTGATTTCAGGGGGAATCCAACCATGACAGGCATTGAGGACTCTAAAGGAATATCTTGCTGATTGTCAACTGACAAAACTGTCAGCAGTTTTTAATAAAAAAAAAAAGCTCTGATAAACTGGCTGGTACCCCCTGTCCACCACAAAACTGCAAACATGCCAAGTAAAGTCATATTTCTACTACATAGTACAACACAACTCGACTGGACTCCACGCTCGCTTTTTGTACCTCTACTTCGTTTTCAACTATAGTCATTTGGAGAGTACCCACTCAACATTGGCAGAGCTCAACATTGGCAGAGCGTCAGAGTGACGCAGTTGGGAAACAACCAGGAAACAACACACAGGAACTGTACTTTGGTCTAGAGAAGCTTTCATTCATTGGCAAACTGTAACCTACATTGTACATTTACTGCAAGACTGACAACTTCCCTGCTGTCTTCTTCCTCTGCACTGCTCGCACTCACCACTTTCTGTCTCTTTCTACACTCATTCATACACTAACTGGAGTGAATCGTGGAGCATTTAGCAGCTAAAAAGACATTTCTCTCAGGACTTATGAAATATCAAAACAGGAAGAAGAGTGAATATTTCATTTACGTTCATTAGCTGGCCAAAAACAGGACTCTAAATGAGTCCAAATGACAAATAAATGCTAATGTTGTTTGTATATCTGCTTGATGTGTACCTTACACAATTGTTGTATCTCCATTTGCAGGTGAGAATATGTCAAACTTGCATTCTCAGGTTGTTATACTGTCCACAAGGGGCCCAAAGAATGGTAAAAGTTATCACTATTCATGCTTGTGCTGCATGGGTGATTAATTCAATTTCTTCATGGCACATTTAAACGACTGAGATCACTTGCATTGAGTCTCCGCCTCTGAGATTGTGAGATTGGTCTTATGTAACTTTTAATTGAGTAACTCCTACTGTTTTCCATTCTAGTGACAGCAGTCAGTACAGTGACTATATGAAGCTGACATCGCTAACAGGAAAGATATGGTTAACTGCTCATCTAATCTTAAACATTATAAGTATTTTTCAGTGACGATTGTGCTTTTAATCATTCATTTGTCTTTTGTTTTCTTCTGTCCTGTTTCACATGCAGCTATTAAATATGCAGTGAGCTGCCTCCCTCATGCCCTGCACCATACGGAAGTTGTTCGTGTATTTCAAATGCTATTCAAGACAATTTTTAATGAAATTTTATTGAAACAGAAGCTCGGACATGAGTCTGATCTTTGAGTCCGACTGATGTATCATCTATGCAGTGAAAGTATTGTCATTAGAGGATGGCTTTCTCCATGACACTACTAAGTCAAATCCTTGCTGAACCCTGGTTGAGTTTGACTCAATAAGCACTGTCTGTTACGTAATTCAAACAGCTGCTTTCCTGGTAGTTACATTTATATATCAGTTCATAAGGAAACATGACTGGAGACTGGTGGGGGATATGTACAATAGACACGCAGAGAGAGTTTACATCCTATCCATTCATTACATCCCATCCATTACAGACATCATCAATGTACAAGCACGTCCATGTCTGCCCTATATGCTAGCAGGCTTAATATAGACTGTGGATATGAGGGGGACACTGCAAGAGTCACTCCAAAGGACTTCAGTAACTAAACTAAACTTTTAATGCAGTACATTAGAGTACTTTAATTATCCTTCACAGCCAACTCAATAATTTGATTTGTGTGATTAAACATCGCACATGCTGGTGCTCATTTTTGCTTGTAGCTTCTCTTTGTGCTGCACATTATCTAAACCAACCGACTGCTACCTCTCTGTGTTGTGTTGTTACCGTACTATCTTCAATTGTACTTCTCTACTTAATACTTTATCACACTGGATTACATCTGGGGACTAAAGCCAATCCCTATTTGCTCATTATCTTGTTTTGAGTTGCTAAAATAGTGCGGGGATAATAATTTTAATAGAGTGACAGTTCATTTTACAATAAGTTTGAGTGCCTTCATAAATTTGCACATTTTAATTGAGTTTACCACATGTCTTTTTATTTATTTCCCCCCACAATTCAAATGTGTTTCAGTCTGTGAATCTTCACACTTTGCCTCAACACCCTCATTAGTTACTATGCAACCATCATGGAGCAGGAGTTTGGAGATAATCTGAGTGCTGACAAAGACAGTGGTGATCAACCCTTGTGTATAATATTGATGAAACCCAGCAAGACAAAAGTGTGTGTGAAGTGAAAAAAAATAGTGTAACTGTGTCCTTTTGAAGAAAAAAATAAAGGCTGCATTCGTCATCTTTAAAGATTAATGGCATTATATATCTATTGATTAGTATTGTTAGGCTTTACAATGAGCTGATCAAGATGATGTTTTCGTCACCATTACCATTATATACTGGGCCATGAAAATCTACCAAAGCAATATTGACTTATTATTTTTGGCTGATGTCAGCTGCTCATCAATTTACAGTTCTGCCCACATCAGCAATATAATATTGAAGGCTTCTGTGAAATAGATTTAGACACAACTACAGATGCAGACTTAATAACATTTTAAAGCTCTCAGGTCCGGATGAGATATTATGCAATACCACATAAGTGCTTCCAGAATCTTTCTTTCCTTTCATTATCATATGGCAAGCAATAATCTCTTTGCCTTTCAGCCAACATCCATTATAATGCATCACATTTGTATAATATATTGTCCAGGACTCGTTTTCAGGGCAGTCTTGATGCATTTATTGCAGACATCCCATCACAGATATCTTTTGCTGAGAGGTAGAAATAACTGGGTACTAACGTGGGGGGTTCTGAATTTCACAGTGCCTCTCCAACAATCAATAAGCTCCTCTTGACCTTTATGTGCATCAATAATGGTATTTCTGCCTTTTGGAGGAAGATAAGAACTTTAGTTCATCCTCAGATAGGAGTATTTCTTCCCTTGTGAAAACTGTTGGCTTAGGATTCAAGTGCTCAGGAGCTCAACCAAAACAAATATTAAGACTTAAATGGCAGTGGAGAAAGTGCAGAAAATAAATTGCTGGAAGAAAGCAAGATGAAAGAAATCAACCAATGCCTCTACATGGATACCTTTCCTACCTTTGACCAGTCTGTTGCAAAGTCACTTGCCTTGGGTTGAATGTCTAACATGGTGTTGGAATTGGTATTCAGGGTGTGTATCCCTCCCTGTATGTCCACCTCTGAGTCATGCAGAATGAACCCACAGCAGAACTAGGTACATGACCTTCCTCCCATCACCAGTATCGCTTCTGGCTCTCCACATGGTGACTTGTTAATGTCAGTGCTCTTTCCCCCATCTATCTCTGTCCCTCTCTCTCTCTTTGTCACATACACAAGGGTGAAAATTTTGACCCCTAGGTCTTACACAATCATATCCTATTCTTTTTCACCCTAGAAGGCTTGGGACTTTGGCTCCAACACCCAGGAACAAGTGACCTTTCATTGGTATGTAATGAACACCAGCCCCAGCCTTCTCATTCCGTGTCTGGCTCTGGGCCTAAGTGACATGTAATGCAGTTTTCTACATGATATATGACTCAGTAAAGCCAGCTATTGGTGCACAGTAAGAACATATAAGCAGTCATCAGTTGCTATCATTTTCTGGAGACTCTTCTTTAACTAAGAAAAGGTAGCTTAAGGTTTTGGGGTAAGGTGACAAATACCAAAGAGGACTTCATGTCCTCTGGGCCACTCATGCTTGAAGGCTTGCATACTTAGTTTGGTGACTCATCTAAAGTGAGCTAGAGGCCTGCGTTGTTTCTAAATGGGTTTCCACTCTGTGACATTAGTAACAAAGTGCTAAAACAGATGGTTTAAGACAAATCACCTTGCAGTACCTTATTTAAATGGCCTCTATGGAAAAATCAAATCAATATGCTATGTTATCACCCATTCATGTCTACGCTTTTAATGTGAAGCCTTCAATAGAAACTAGTGGTGGGTGATAGAAAAATATAGTGTTAATAAACACCAAAGCACGGATGTCCCGGTCTGCCATAACAGCTAATGGGACACTGTTGGATACATCCCTCAGTGACATCTCCCCATTATCCTCAACCCTGTTCCTTATCTGTTCTCTAAAGAAAGTACACAGGGTGGTTCTATCACCGCGCCAAAATAAGTGGCAGACAGAGAGCCAGATGGGGGAGAGGAAATGGAAGAAAGAAAAGTGCTTCTACACCAGCTGCTATCCTGAAAAGTGGTTACATTTATAGGAAGGGGAGCAGATCAAAGATGCCGAAACCATTACGCACACACGTGGCCTCTCCTTTTCATGAGACTCCAATGGGTCAGGTGGTAATGACTCCCCTTTCACATTAGAGTGTGTTTAGTGGGCCAAACCTGACAAAAGAATGGGATGATCAAAGAAGCTGTGCGGTACTGGCTTTGTGTGTTAGGATGGAGAGTGGGATTTTTTTTTTTTTTTGTTTGTTTGTTTGTTGGGCCATGTGCGTGGGTGGATATAAACCCCAGCTCTGACGTGCAGGAGTAATGAACGTGGGATATACATTATTTCCTGGAAGCTATGGCCTGGAGGAGAGGATGGCAGTGAAGCAAAATACTAAAAAAAGTACAACAAACTCTGGAATGTCCTGCTGGCTCAGTTACATACTGTATATCATATACTTGCAACACCAAAGGCAAAAATATTGCTTGTGCCCTTTTCCTCTTTTGGATTTCATTCTCTGACCCAAGCTATCTAAAAAGTACAAACACCAACATTCATTTGTTGCCTAGTACAATTGTGATGTAATTTTTGCTGTGTACACATTGGATGAAATAGCTCTTATGCATTATATGTAAGTAACATCTTACATAATGTTTGATTCCTGGAAATGCATCTCATGGCCACACTTACAATATACATACTGTACCCATACATAAAGTACTCCTTCAAACACACACAAAAACACAATGTAGCAATCGATTACAGGAAAAAAATGTGCCTTTAATTAAGGATCCATTGCCACTGTGGAGGGCTCTGTAGACCTGCATTGTGCATTGTGTGTACTTGTGTATATGTGCATGTATGTGCAGGTCTTCTTCTGTGTAAATACATGCAAATAGACATCTGCCTCATCTGCTTTCTAATGCCGTCTCTACACATCATCATGGTGTACAAATATAACAACATGAGGAACAGCCTTTGGGTGCTGCTGCCAAAAATATTCCTGCATGTAATCATTCCCTGACATCACAACGTGACTCACATCATGGCTACTAAAACAACTGCATCAACAGGACACATCTGTACAAAAATGATGAAAACCTGCTAACTGCAACAGTAGAGGTCAACCAGAGAAAGAGACAATGACAATAAGAAAATAGATACCAACGAGCCTATCAAAAGTCCATGTATATTAGCACAGATATAATTTTTGGCTTACATTGTCAACTGTATCAAAGGTGCTAAGAGTGACCTTCTATGATGATAAAATGCATCCTTGAGTTTCTGTCAACTGGGTTGCAGTTCTAACATCTCATCACTAGGAGGTGCACTTGTATGAAGCAAAACTGAAACGCCACTTCACATATCCACTGCTCTCAAGTTCTTCCACTGTCACTGTTTCTAACCCAGCCATAACAGACAATCTAAAACATGAAGCAGCATAAGTGTTGACACTTTGGCTGGCTTATACTATAACTTTCCCTAAAAAGGCACGAAAGAGATGATCGTATTGAACTTTTATTCCCACCGAATCATTGATTTTGTGAAGTTAGTGATGCTTGGTTCTGTACCTGTTCAGCAAATGAAGCAGCCTCCAACCAATGAGACCGAAAAAAACAAAGCGTCCATCTTTGTCAATCAATTTCAAAAACCCCAGAGATGTTGAAATCGTGCAATCAACCCTCAAACAAAACGATCATTACCTGTGAGTTTTGAAAAACCGCAAGTCGATACGAGTGATCGGGGGAAAGACACATTTACACAGAGGTGTGTTAAGAGAGGGGTTTCCCCGGTGGTTTGGGACGGTATTTCCCCTGGTAGGTTTAAGCATAGTAAGTCTCTGTAGACCAGATGGTCACCCATTGTCAAAGGAGAGGTAATAATGGCCTACTTACCATATTGACTTCTGATACCATGTCAATGCTGGCTATGTCTATATTCATCCCCACACCAACCGGAGGACCTGGGACAGATTAAAAAAAAAAACAGAGATGTATCAGCTGTAGCCTGACATATTGACATATTATAAGAGAAGCGGTTAATAACGTGTGCGTAATGGGAACACAGATTGTGATTTAGCTGTTGTCAGCCGGATAATAGTTGACAGTGTTCGTTTTGGGTGGGATTAGATGCGCTGAGCTGCGGTCAAAGTGTTTCCCCTAAAAGTTGTTGACATGAAATCCTCTAACCTTAAACAGCTCCCTGTCACCGTGAACACCTTCTGTGGAACATGGATATAAACAAGAATTGACGTTTATTCCTTATTAAATTCCTCCAGACATAAATTGGGAGTTGACAGCCACCTCTTTTTTTTTTTTTTTTTTTTTTTTTTTTTTTTTACGGGGGTGATTTTTCATTCAAATAAACGAGCTGGTGTGTTTTATCGTCCACGTTCATCTCTCAACCACATCACGCATGTGTTCCCCACATTATGTCGATACTCTGGGTTGTTTTGACACGTTTTGTCTCGGCCGGATCATAAAAACATGGCACAGACTGTAGCACCTGCAGGAGCCGATAATAAATGTCTTTTTTTTACTTTCCGAAATTGCAAAGCGAATCGAGTTATCAGTGACTGTGGGAGACATTTAAACACTGTACTATTATACACAGCTGACAAGGCGCAAAACTCGAACAGAGTTGGTGATATTACGAGTTAATTTACCTCCGAAATCTGGCCTCAGTCGTATATCATATCCTTTCAACAGTCTATCCACCGTTTCTTTAACCAAAGACATATTGCTAGGGTCACCGGCACTATGGAAGAGAAAAGAGAGAACAGCATATTTAAATACAAGACATTCTTGAACCATAAAGTGCCCAAGTATTCCCCATGCCGTCTCTGACAGTCACACTTAGTAAAAAATGAGTGGATCCTCCGACCCTTTCACTTACCTTTGGGCGCACACCACAGCCACAACGACAGGGAACATCCAGATGCAAAAACACCTCATTCTTCTTATTCTGAACACTGCCATAGTTGTGTTATGTGTGTTTTTTTCTTCTTCTTCTTTTAGTCAAGACAGTCGAGGTCCAACTTATTCTTGCCAGTGCAGTAATTCCAATGCCGGGCGCATGCGTATTCCCTACCACAACATCAAGAAGCAGCGCTGCTGCTGCTGCTGATGGTAGTGGCAGATGTAGTACCCAGTCACGGAGGAAATTTAAAGGAGAACCAAGTTACTCGGTGGCACACAGGGGTTCTCCCCGGTTTCTTTACGCACAGCGTGGCTGTTTTTTTTTTTCTTTTCTTTTTTTTATTTATATATATTATTTTGTTTTGTTTTTTTAACAAGCGGTAACTGTGATGGTAAAGTTGTCGAATCCACAGGAGCGAGGTGGAGAAATGTGGGTGGGGTTGTCTCACTGTCCGATCTTTAGACACCGGTCAGCCAGCTCATTTAACTGTCCGTGAGCAAGGCACTTAACCCCGCTGCTCCAGCAAGAGATGCTCGGAGGTTCCCAGCTGAGGTCTGGACTGGGAAGCTCCTAATGTAAATGTGAGAGCACTGCAAGAGACAGCATTCAACCTAAGTGTAGCTGCATGAATCAATGGGTTTTCAAGTTAACCACGGATACAAGCGTTCACTTCGAAGTGAAATGCCTAGGCAATAATGACAGCAATAAAGCTCACGTTGCCCATAATTGTCTATAATCGTGTATTTCGGCATTTATTGTGTGTTTGTGGTGATGCTGATCAGTGGCATCAGTGCCTCCGCGCGTGGATGTGAACTTGCACGTGAGGCAGACACCGAATAAAGGAGTTAAAACTGTTTATGTAGCTTGTAGTTTTACAGAGCACTGTCAGGCGGCTCCCACAGGACAGCTGAGGGAACAAAACACATTAACCGTTTGCGTACTCACTCTCTCCAAAAGAGAGAGAAAGAAGAAACCCTCACTATGAGTGGTGCTGAACAAGTGACCACCACCACCACCACCACCACCACCACCACCACCACCACCCCTCTCTGACTCTGTCCGTTGTGCTAAATGTGCCCCCCTTCCCTCTCACCATCGCCTTCTCTCTCCACACACACACACACAAGGGGAGGGGGGGATGTTCCGTGCTATAAATGCATCCTTGCACCAACAGTTGCTCACGCATCGA
Source organism: Protonibea diacanthus (assembly GCA_028641955.1). NCBI lineage: Eukaryota > Metazoa > Chordata > Actinopteri > Sciaenidae > Protonibea > Protonibea diacanthus. Next base: position 18,241,191 of record CM053990.1, read on the forward strand.
TCTCTACGCATTCGGCCCCTCTGACGAAAACGAGAAGCGTGGCTTAATACTCTGAAGGCGCGGTGCCAGTGCAGCGCCTCGGGGTTGGAAGCGAGAGATGCATGGAGCACAGAAGTATGCACCGAAGCCTACACGCAGCACATCTCTCGCAGCCATGCGCGCTTGTGGCTCCACGCACTGGTAAGCAGGATGTGCGCCACTGTGTAAACTCGGACACGAGCAGTCATGGATATGGTGGGATCAGAGGCGGATGCTAGGGCAGGGAGCCCTGTGTAGGAGTCCTACAGCGGCTCTACTGCCTGAGAGAGAGGAGGGGAACAGGAGTGAGCCAACCACGAAGATGAATGTAGTGAACTGAAAAAGCACAAGTAAAAAAAAAAAAAAAAAAAAAAAAAAAAAAAAATTGACTGTCCATAATATTGGATTACTACTGATTCCACACATTTTCAGATTTTATTGATTTGGTCACATTAAATATTGGATTCCAATATTCTGCACCTTATTTGGCCTGAGGGGGGCGTTGTAAAGTGTGAAGTCAAATTAAACGCAGTTTAAATTGGGTGATAATCAATGTTTTATTACCAGCCCCATTGCACAAATTGATAACATATCTGCAGGGAGTTGATATGAAATTGTTGAGAGACAAAGATTAGTTTGGCTTCACACAGTCAAAAAAAAAAAAAAAAAAAAAAATTAAGGCAAACAAAAACCCAATTAGGATATATATTTACAGTGCCTTGCATCTTATTACCCAGAAATTGTGGAAATTGTGTTCCATTGTCGTAAGAGGCAACAACAAAATCTGGGGCAATGCTTGTTAAGGGATTTTTTTTTTTTTTAAATCCCTAATAAGTTTCTTCAAATAGCTTAATGCACAGAAATGCACTAATTAGGAAAGCACTAGCAAGCTTGTACTCCTTTTTGCTGTGCAGAGTAGGTTGTCATGGTTTTGATTTTCCTTGACATAATAAGTCGTGTTACAGCTTTAAATTGTTGCACATGCACAGATGAGTTGGCCCAGACTAAGTTTTGACAACTGAAAAAAGTCAAGGGCCTCTTTTGTTGCTGATAACCAGCGTCAGCAATGATTGTAACTCTGACTGAATTGCTTGAGAGCTTTTTTGATATCAGTGTGTGTTCTCCATGTAGATAAGTTTTGTTTTTTCCAATTATAATCCACTGTACAGACACATCATTGATAATGATATCTACATGAATCATTTATTTGGTATCTGCTACAATCAGGTTCAGACATACAGTATATACTGTATATGTTGACTTTACCATCCCTCTAAACTCCACACTAATATCTCTTCAAGACACTTCCATAGTTTTGCAAGCATTCAAGCGCAGGTTTAATATGATGTCCATGAAGTGTGTTGCTGTAGTGCTACCTTGTTACCCGCTGGCAGGAACTGCGAGAACACTGGTGTTTTCCTGAAGAAGTGCCTGTTTGTGCTTGAGGGCATTCAGTAGGACCAGAACCATAGTTAACACTCATGACATTTGCTATATCTGTTCTGTATCTGAATGATGTAATCAACCAACCCAAAAAAACGATCAGAATAGAGCTTAAAGTTGTTGTGTTTTTTTTTCATGCATGCACAGATCTTTATGACTGTCATGAAAAGCAAATCAATCTATCTAAGTAGTATGCAAATTTACTTATGTAGCACATGAAGGACACGATCGCCATCAGTCAAGGGTTTACATGTCGTGACCTCGTTTGAGCATGCATTTCATATCTCATTGATATTCATCAGAGGGCGAACAGAGGGTGGACCCATAGAGCGTTTTATCAATAACAGCATTGCGAGCATAAAAAAGGACCAAGTTGCATTGTATCCCTTCAATGTCAGAGGATGTTCACATTGCTTTGAAACTGGCTCTGAGGCAAGCAAACAAATATTTTGACCTGCTATGCTGTTCTTAACGCCTGATTTACTGAATTGTTTAACATTCCCAAAAGGGCTCTAGCTCTCCTCTTTTCTCTCTCTCTCTCTCTCTATCTATCTATGTCTTTCTTCATCTTTGCACTGAAAGGAATACAGCGACTTCTTTTCTGAGCCCCTCAGTAAAACACCATACATCCCTGCCAATGTAATATTCAGGTAGTCTCGTCCTGATGAATAAAAAAAAGGATGTTTCCAATGTGTGAAAAAAAGACATTTGTGTTGTTTCATGTCAGTAAACAGGGGTTTGTTTACTGGCATCTTGGCAAGATGATGGAAACTGTGCATGTGTAGGGAAGAGGCTTGGATGTCTGTGCGAGTGTGTGTGTATGTGTGTGTGTGTGTGAGGAATCTGTGCCTGAGTACACAGATAACACATCTCAGTTCATTATCTGCTATGACATTGACTTTTGTTTTTGCAATAAATATTAAACATGATGAAGAAATCAAATATTGACATACAGTGTCACACACACAGTGTTTGGTTGGGCACAGTTCACACACACTCATACACATACATACATGCATACACTGTCACGGTTTACCTTTGGAGGATCAGGTTTTTGCTCCCATATGAGAAGTGAGTCCACACGTTACGACTCCAGTACGATTCATAATGTAGGGACTCACTTTATCCGTCTTTCCAGAGTGTAAGCCCCTCATTACAACTTAAGAAATACTTTTGCCCCAGCCTTGTGAGTAACTGCAGTAAACATGCACACGTAGTACGGAATTTGAAATCCTTCAAAGTAAAATTAATGCTTCACTAAGGATTCTTCTGAGTCATAGGGTAGCTTTTTATTTGTTCTGTGCTCAGAGGTTTGGGGGGATTTGAGAATTTGTGGGGAGGTTTTGATTCATCTTCTACTGTGTATTTCCTTTTTCTAAAAAGAACAAGAACAAGTTCATATTTGTTGGAATCCGTCCATGCTAAGTGATGTGCCTATAATGCTATCTCTAACCACCACATGTCTCAGTTATGAATGTTTCTTCAATTTAATCTTCTAAAGCCATTGTAAAACAGCGCCAAATATTGGCAAACTAATAAAGCCAGTGTGATCAGCTTTTATTTGTTTACACATTTCAGGCATGTCCAGAGGGAAGGTGGCAAAGGAAGAGGGTGGATTACTATGCAGTTCTTAATAAACCTCTACAGCTTGTGGTCTTACTGTGGAGTTTACACCTGGTATGGTCTCAGCAGGTAACACCTCCCATGGTTTGACTGTCTGATATCCATCCAGCCCCACAGAGATGGAGCAGCAATATGCCAAAGCACATGGCCAAAATACAGTGGCATCATTTCTCCCAGTTTGACTGGGTATTTAAAATAGCCACCAATGCTGTGGAGATTCAATAAATATAAATAAATAGTGGTTTTGTATTAATGTTTTATATATCGATATATGTACATGTGTATGTAGACATGTGTATATCATTTTTGCTTAAAAAGAACAGATAATTTTTGTAACATTTCAAGAGTTTTTACACCACTGTGGTTAATGTTTGGTTAGGTTTAGGCACAAAAAACACCTTGGTTAGAGTGTGTTCATGCATTGTTATATGCTCATCTGTTAAGACATCTACAGATGAAGTGAAGCAGTTAAAATGTCACAAATAGTCCATAAACAATCTGCAGTCAAACTATTCAAACAAAGTGTTGCTCAAAGAGCTCATAAAGGCACAGTCATGCTTGGATGTCAGACCAAAAAATTACAAAACAACAGAAGCTACGACAGTTAACATACATAATATTTATAGCATAATCAAACACAATCTGTCAGCCAGAGATGAAAATTGCACTCTGCCCTTCCCTGTCATTAAAACACCTCCCTGTATTTCTTTTTTATGTGTAATTACAGCATTGACATTGCTGATTAGAGCTCCTTAACTCAGCAGGCGAGCTCTATTAGAGGTCTGCGGAAGGCACATTTAAATGATGGCCTTCTAATTATTGAGAAGGTGAGCTTTTAGGTCAGTGAGATACTAAAAGAATTCAGAAATCCCCAAACTGACAACCAGGGAAGTATGGTATAATTATAACTGACTGGAAAATGAGTCTTTCTCTGGACATTAAATACACCTATCCACATTATCCCATCACAGTAGTCCATCGATGGAGGAAATCAGATTCTTTGTCTTATTAACAGTTGCAAAACAAGCAATTCAAAGTCTTAGTCATCTAAAAGTAAATTAGGGTTAATTGTACTCATTACACAGAGAGTCATCTGCCAGTGGTATTATATATAATTGTTATATATTTCAATATTGTAAGCTATAACATGAAAGTGCCATAGACAAGTACCTAAGAATTGTGCTTACAGACAACTACAGGTTAATAAAAGTTGGGTTTTATTGTAATAATTCATTATGATTCATTGTAATAAGTTCTAATGTTTATGATAAATAAGTAAATGATAAGTAATTGCTGTTTTTCGTGTGTGTGACATTACTGAAAAGGAGTTTAACGTTCAACAGGCAATTAGAATCAACTTGGCAGTTTAGCCAGATTATTTAAAGAAGCAAGACAAAAAAGTATATTCCTAATAATCTGTCATTGAACAGGAAAACGCTGAGTGTGCGAAACTATGGTGACTATGGAAGTCAGTCTGTAAACTGTAATGGATGGTTATAATCGATAGTTTGGGTTGTTATTTTGCGGCTTGCCTTCATTTTCTCTTTCAAGTCAGTTTGACCTTCCTGTCAGCTTGTTTACAACCTGTCTGATTGTTGCCAAATTGAACCTATTTTTCTGTGATGTAGCCTCATTCAGAGCTCCGAGCAATTACTTTGGAGAGTTGTTAGAATAACCTATAGAACTGATTGGGAGGGATGTGGACAATAAACGCCAACTCAGTAAAACTAATCTACTCTGTGGTTTGATCATGTTTTTATTGATAGTGTTGGTAACAGAAGTAAACAACTTCACTGTCATAATTTGGTTCAAATGTTGCCAAATTCTTACTGGTGTGATATTGCCATATGAAATATGTAAGACTCTTCTAACTTTGGCATTCATTTTTGTGTTTGTGTGTCTTTCAGCACAAATGTGTAGGTTCATTACACTACTATTGTAGTATGGGGTTGCAACATAATCTTTTCAAAAAAAAAAAAAGGTTTACATGGTTACGTGCAATTAATCAAAGTGCAATTTTTGGCTGTGATGTGAGACTTTCACCAGCAACTATGACCATGACTTTGTCACCATACCTCACAGATGATACCTACAGTGGATGCACTCCATCCATCACTGTTCACCTCTATTAGAGGTAAGATAACCCATCAACATTGCCTCAAATTGTTCCTGGATGTGTCCTGGACTGCAGGGTTTCCATGCAAAGCCCTGGCACCACCAGAGGGCTGCTGTTGGCCAGGAACTCCACCTGTCCCAGGCACAATGTCACGGTGGTGGTTTCGACCTCTGAAGTGTAGATAAGCAGGACAAACGAAGTCCATCAGCCAACCTTTATGCCTCATTACCCTCCCTCTACCAGAGGAGGCGCCACCTGCTACCTCTTCAAGGTTGTGGTGTCCTTCCCTACCTAGCCACCACCAAAACAGCAGATAGCTGGCCAATTCTTTGCCTAGCTTCATACACTATCTCTCTTCATCTCTCTCTCTCAGTCTTTTACTATGCCCGTGACAGACGTTGGTCATCACTGCCAGATCTGCTGACAGGAGTCCAGGCTGAGTGTCAGCTTTAGCCACAGTTGGAACCGGTGGAAAGATGGAGGGCGTGGAAGGAGGGAAAGATAGGAGGATTATTTGAGGCCCTCTGCCAAAAGCCCCTCTTTTGGTGTCTTGGCATCAGAAGTGATGATTTAGACGGTGACACAGGATGATAACACAGCAGTTGGTCTTTTCACTATACCACCTGCAGATTACAAAGATCAAGAGCTACCGTAACACAACAAGGCCTACACTTGGTGCCATTCAAAATGGCACTTTAGCTTTGACATTGGAGCATACTATGTACATAGTACTGGACATTAGTTATGAAAGGTTTTGTTGTATGAAGTATAAACCCACCAAGCAGTCCAATGGTGCAATATCAACTAATTATAATTATGGACAAAAAAAAAAAAAACAATAATAATTGAGATTGTTTTTCACAACAATCCCTATTTGTTTTCAGGTGAATAGACTGAAAACCCAACAGACAACCAGCTGTTTTGACCAGGTCAGCTCAGTTTGAAGACAGATTTGCAGAGTTGGCAAAGAACCTCCTCTGCACGCTCGCTGACTTCAACTTTGACATTGATTCTTTTTCCATAACTACGAGTGGTAACCATAGAGACTGAATACTAACTCTCTATTCTTACATCTGCCGGAGGAGGAATATTATTAATATTATATGCATGGTTTCAGAATATGATTACAAATTTAGCGTCAGTAAATCATCATCATAATAAAACACGTGTTGGAAGAACAAAACATTCATTATTATCGTTTGGTATGTATGCATATGTTTGTCTGAGTGTACCTTTCTTTAAAAAATCTTATTAACATTCAGACTTTAGAGTCAGGATGCTTTTGTGATGTCATCATTGTGGCCATTCCATGGGGCTTTGGTTAGCAAATGTCATTAACTTTCTCATTATAGTGAGAAATGAAATGCTGTTTTTCATATTGACTTAATTTCATAGACGTATAACTGTCTTCTCTTTAGTGATGATAAAAACAAGTGTCATTTTGGTTGCAGCAGGGCAATTATTAATACATTTCTTTATTTTGCACAAGAGTTAATTTTTTTTTGTGACTAATGGCCTTTTTCAAGACAAATTAAGTTTTGTGCTGCACAGTACAGATTGATGTGTTGATTGCAGTTAATGTTTTGAGAACTGCAACAGTGTTTCATTAAAAAAAATAAATAAATAAAAAAAAAAAGTGTAAATAAGCTTTTCAGCCTTTACTGAAATAGTAATATAATGGTTTCATACACAGACATGTTTCCAAAGTGATATATACACACATTTTTGCACGTACTGTACACACCAATGCTTTCTCAACCAGTATGTATTAATAGTTTGCACATGTAGGAGCACATGTAACACACATGCAGCACAGCATGTCTATCTATGCCCCTAGTCTAAACCAGTTTATATTGAAAATATGAGCCGCTGACAGTCCTAATCCTAAAGTACATTACCATTGTTCATTTCAGCTGTGCCTTCTTTGTATTTCACTGGGAGCTACTGGCAGAGTTTCATGCTGCTGAAGTTTTCCTGTCTTTTTTTTTTGGTTTGTTTTTGTTTGCAGGCTGTAAAAAATATTAAATTTTCTTAACAAACTTTCTTCCATTGAAAATGAAAATGGATAGGTTACCATAGAAATGGTAACATATTTGTTTTTCATCTTTAGGTGCGTAATACGTTTATGTAACATATGCTTGTGTATGTACGGTACATATGCAATATATACCTGCACTTTTTGTTTTGAATTTGGCGTCTGTGTATTTACAGAAAGATGTACAGAAAGATGTGCTCCAAGTGTTGACAAGTCTGTGTCGTTTGGAGAGAAGATCAATTATATGCATACCATTTACATTTCAATAACAATACAAACCTGGAGGCAATAAAGTTTATTGAGCCGACATCTTTTACTGCCTTTATTCCTGCTGTACTGCAAGCTGTTGGCAGCTGTCCAGCGCAGATCGTTGCAAAGCATTTGGCCGCAGTCAGGGGAAAGGTCAACCGTGGCAGCGAGGACAACTGTTTTCTCAAAATCAACATTTATTTTATCTTACTATGATATGGTTCGGTCTCCATGGAAACTGCAATGGAAATTTTTCCAGACGTCAAATCCACTGGAGGTGGTGCTGCACATCATGTCTAAGCAGTAGAGATTTTAAAGAACTACTGTTTGTGAGCGCTGTTGTGGATGTGTGTGGCTTTGGGGGTTGAGAGAAGAAAAAAGGGTATCTATCCAAGCCCAAAGTTTTCATACCACTAAGTTTAATCATAGGCAGTGAGGTTAGTGATGTTGAAGCACTTACAAACACATACTTCATGTTCATCCAAGCATCAACCCATGCACATAATATAATGGACAAACCTCTAACCTGAATATGTGGGTATCTTAATCACCAACATTTATTTTCTAAATTCTAACTTTGTCCCATCTACGTAACCCCCAACACCCCGAAATTCACGTCCCAACCTCAAACCTTTTTGACCACTACATACTGACTGAGTCTTAACTTATGCTATAGCCTGAAGTTAATTCTATCTATACCCTGACCTGTGACCTCATTCAAGTCACTCTCACAAGCAATGGCCAGATACTTCTCGCCTTTCTATTCTTGTGAACACATTTAGTTCTTAATAGTCTTGAAAGTACACTCACACAAACACACACATTCCATCACACGCGCTGAATTTCTCCTACTGTAAGTGGTTACCATAGATACCACATGGTGAGGCTCATGAAGTACAGTGGGTCCATCTCACGTGGGAGATTTTTCGTGTATTTATAGAAACACTGTGGTGTGGCCATAAATGAATTTAGACAATGCACTTTTTTTTTTGGTTAATAACAAGCAATGAAGTGCTGCGGTGTGTGAGAGAGGCACTGTGAGCTACGGTGTACAGTACTAGCACGTTAGCAGTGACTTTGAATTGTCATTGTGTGTGTAGTACTTCAGTGTGATAAAAATAAGTTGGATGCAGGAACTGTCCATGGTGCTGAACATAAGAAGTACTGTACGGCATTCTGAATATTCAGATCTTGAACAATGAGCCGTTTTTTTTTTCTTCTCTTCTTCTTCTTCTGTCATTGTCATCTGTTTCTGCAGCTTTTTTTTCTCTCTCTCTCTCTCTTCACAGCATGCTTTGTGTATGTCGGTGTCTGTCTGTTTTTTTTCCATAGAAAAAAAATGAATGACTAGCACTGAGCAAACAGCTTAACAAAAAAAAAAAAAAAAAAAAGGAATACCTTCTAGTTCCGTCATCTGAGAGCTCCTCTTCCTTCAAAGGGTCAGCGAATTGCAGGAAGTTTCTCGCAATCTGCTAGCTCGGCATCTAGCTGCATGTTAAGGGGAATCAAATACAGAGTACATATCATGACATGTTTAATTAAATCCTGTTTTGTTGAATAATGAACTAATTAACAAACTCCTACAGAAGGCCTTTTTTTCGTCTTCAAAACACATTGGATTTTGAAGTATGTTCCCTTATCTTCCCAAAGTAATTGCACTTCCGAAATTGACATAATTGAATTGCTATCCACCCTGGCATATGAGTTGTATTGTTCTCATGGAATGAAGCATACCTAATTGCAATCCATCATAATCGCTGTACCTTTTTCTTCTCAGTTCAGACCTTAAGTCTAATGAATGGTTCAGCGATTGCATTTTGCAGAGATATTGTTTATTAGATATAATGACCTCCCATTATTTAACATTGTTCATTTGACATGGGCTTTAAAAACTAATGACCAATTACGGAGAAGGTATGAAGTGAGCCAGAAGGAAAAGAGAATGTGGATGTCAGAATATGTTGATTATGCCGGGATAATCAATAAGACTGAGCTGATTTTCAGGTTGTAGGATTAATATCTGTTTTATATAATGATCTGCATTTACATAGCTCCCAATTTAGCCAGCCTAACCATCTGCTTCTCTTCTCACTGCAGCACTTATTGTGGATGTTTGGCTAAGTGACTGACAGAGTATGCTTCAAGTCTTGGTATCCAGGAAGACAGTGATCCAGTCAGGAAGACAGGCATTAAATTTTTTATAGCTGTCTATAAGACAGTCAGTCAGTCAGTCATCCAGCCATTTAGAAGATGCATGTACTGTAGCTACCAACACTACTTAGCATAGCATTCTATCAATCGAGCATTTGGCAAGCCAGTCAGACAATTAGTCAGCCAGCAAGCCTGTATATATAGGAACATAATCACTATACTGACTGGAAGTGGACAAACAAGCAGAAAATACATGCAATGCATGAACACACATAAGGGTGCACATAGAGAATCCTAATTTAACCCATGGAAATCCTCTCTAATCTAAACAGCATTGTATGGCTACAGACCCCTCTTAGTATCCAGTAAGAATTCAATATTGTACTGCGCTCATTTTGCATGAATAGAGTCTCATAATAGGTGACATTCCTAAAAAGCAGAGATTAATACTGTGTGGGTGTGTCCAGTGCATGATACTTAAAGCTATGAGCTATAGAGGTGGATTAAAATGTAACGGCTCTTGTTTATGTCACGTAAGCAAGCGTGCGTGTGTGTGTGTGAACCTCTGCCTCTGTGATGTTACAAGCCACTGCATATCACGCTAATCACATTCACACCAATGAGAGACAGAATGTGCCAGCAAAGTGAATCGTGTTGGGGGTCTTTCATACTCAGTGCACTGCAATAGATGAGCTGACCTCACTGTTGATAAGATCAAGCAGATCACAGCATTAGGGTCAGATTACTTTGTCTACTAGCTAGCCAACAAAGAAACAGAAACTTGTTTACAAATTATATATAATATATATATATATATAAAATCCATTTTCAATCGCCACTGTGCCGGGAACTACATGAATGTAAACATGACTACTGCTGTTTCTGCTTCTCCTACATGCTTGTTACAGCTACTCCTATGCTTACCGCTGCAGCTATCCCCCATTATACTGCTATTATTGTACATAAATTAATGTTATGCCTGGCACTTCTACACCTACTGCTGCTGCTACTTCTGCTTCTTTGTCTTCTGTTTTTTTACAAGACTTGGATTGTGGGTTGTAGTGCACACTGAGAAAAAAAAAAAAAAAAAAAAGATATTTGGTTTGATCCCCAGTACATCAAGTAAGCTTGCACATGTCCCTGAGCAACACACCATACCAAACTCCTTTATAGTGTTGCAAGACAAGATATAGAATGTGGACAGTTGCCTGAAGTAAACCTGAAACCTTGTTGATGGCTATAGAGCTGAATGTATCAGTACAGAGTACTTCTGTGTAAACCAAAGAGAATCTATCCATTCATCAGATACATTCCAGTAATGTCTAATCTTCTTTGAAAAGACTCACTTGAGTCACTCACTGAAAGTGATCCATTGTTGTTGGCATATGATTTAAATCATATATATCTTTTCAGATTGTTATATAACTAGTGTTTGGAGTACAAAGAGACCAGAGTTGAAGGATTATGTTGTGTAATCAGTCTCCACATTTTAATGCTGTCAGAAGAATATCCTATATTTTTTTTTTCCCCCCTCGCATGAATTATTGACGGCGCAACTATGATACCACTTATAATGAAAAAGTAATGCTGTGCTGAAATAACTTATTCTAGCTCAATGATCAGTGGAGGCATAATGTGTTGAAGACACTTGCTGAAGCTGGAACATCAAGAAATATTGTATATATTCATTTTCTCTTTCTTCTTTTGCAATAGTCGTTTTTTGTTTTTTCTCAATTCCGGGGTCAAGTTAGGTTGGGGTGTTCAGTGCAAGGGTTATAATTAGCTTTTGAATCACAACTGGTAGTGCAGTCAAAAGATCCCTCCCACACACTGCTTGTTTCAGTGAAAATGATGCAATTTCTTGAATTGTGTTTTTGCAACAAAAATAAACTGGTGTCAGCCCGGTAGGAATAGCCCACTTTGACTGCCCGGTATTTCCCCCTCCTGATCTTGGTCTATGGATATTGTGAGTTTGAAGTTGCACTAAATGTATCTACCCACCTACTCCACTCAACAACCCAACCACTATATGAATCACAGTTCATCATCTAGTAGCAGTTGTGTGTCTTTGCATGGCCAAGCCCTGTGGTTTCACACACATACACACAAAGGCTACAAAAGCTGAGAAGTAGCAAAATGAGACCATTTAAAAATATACTGCATTCAAAAGGTCAGTGGGTATACTGTCCATTGATATGATAGTGCTGTATTGTGCAAGCTCTCCTCCTCTACTTCTCCCTCCCCTCTTCCTCTCTCTGGTTTTATTCCTCTCCATCGCTCTTTTCTCTCCAACTCCCCTTTAATCAAAAGGCACAGTAACCGTCATTATTTCTATCAAACCGAGACGCTTTCTAAATATAACAGATTGCACTTGAGAACGGTGTATTTCTTGTAAAACGCCTTGTTCGATCAACGTTAATGCCCCCCCTTGTCCCTCCTCTTCACTCTCTTAAAAACTCTTCAGGTTTTTTTTTTTTTTTTCCAACTGAGCGATTCAGGCTGAGGCGGGCGCAACCGCACTAGAGGGAAAGTCAAGTCGTGCTGGACTGGCGCGATATCCTCGCACGGTTCACAACTAAAAGAAGATCTGACCCGCGTTTAATCATGATTTTGAATGATGGAATATGCTGATTTTAAAAGTTGACCAGGGATTTCTAGTTGTGGGGTGTTTGCGAGGCATGGCTTTCATTTTAACTTGCTTATTTCTGTCTTGGTGAGTATGACAACTCTTTTCTCTGCATGTTCTCGGACTTTTACGCACGGCAACCAGAGACTGTAGATGGATGTACATTTGAGAACTCTGCATTTTCTTCTCCGTTGAAATAAGCTTTCTGTTCCAACATATGTACTTTAGTTACAGTGTGAGCAGTGTTTGGGGAAATCAGCACAGTGAGACCAGTATCTATTTGGATAACATCACGCGTATATTGGATAGATTACTGGATGGCTATGACAACAGGCTGCGACCTGGATTTGGAGGTATGCTAATGACTGTATCATATTGTATTTAATACGGTATTGCCTCATTAATTATTGGGCTCGATGTTCTTTTTCTCAGAAGATAAAGTTTCTCAGTAGTTGTGTTTACCCCATTTTCATTTAGCTCTGTGCTGTAATGGTTAAATATCATCTTACTTTCTACAATTATGACAAAATTACCATCTAACAACTGGAAAATGAGCTGACAATCAACTTATTATCTTTTTTATTGTTCCTTTTTTGTTAAATTAATTTCATTTCCAGTGGTCATTTTGCTCTGTGTGCAGGCTATACATTATACATGGCTCTTTTTAAACTGTTTTATATTTTGAAAAACCTTCAAATGTCTGATACAAAGTTGTTGTTTTTTCGTCTGTATCAAAGCAACTACTTATCCTTCTGCTGTAGGTCCAGTTACAGAGGTCAAAACTGACATCTTTGTCACCAGCTTTGGACCTGTTTCAGATGTTGAGATGGTATGTAAACCATGCTGACCGCTGAAACACTCATACAGGATACGCAGGCTAATTCACTGGCTGACATACACATGCATGTGTTTCTTTACTTGTTAGCAAAGTCAATGTGAATGTAAGAAGACATAAGACAATGTGTACAGTTTCCTCAGTAAGTCTGTGTGTATACCATCAAGTCATGGTTCTTCTAGCCTTCATTATTCCAGCATTTGGGCAGGATGTCATTAGTACAGCTTAGGATTTTAATCTGTTTGACAATCCCCCCGCCAGAGAGAGGAAGAGATAGATGCGGCTGATGTTGGGACGGGATACGTTTGCTACTTCTGACATGGGATAGGCTGAGCGCTGTGTGTCTGTTGTTCTCTACACTGTTTAGGCTTATACTGCCAATGCATCTAAAGCCTACTTGAACTGCCATGTGATATGCTGGTGGCAGTTCTATAGAGAGGGATGTAAAAGGCTCTTCAGGGCAGCATGGCCATCCATTTGTTCTAAAAGCATCCAGGACAGACTTGTATTGTAGAGTTTGCCCTGATGATGAAATGTATTCGTGTTTACCATCAACAAGATGTTTAATGTCTTGGTATCTGTTTGTGTTTTATGCATTGTTTTTGAAGGAATATAATATATATGACAAATAAAAAAAATATCTCTGGGATATTTTGAGGAAATCACAGTATGTATGTATATGTGCAGTATGGACTTGCTAGGATCTAAAAATAACAGTAGCTACATGTCTTGATTGCAAAATGTACAGAAAAGCACAAACTAAACATTTAATTTAATTAGCGCTGGCAGCAATGGTAGAATAGTCCAGAATAGAAAAAATATATTTATATAAATAAATAATCACATTGCCAGTCCTCTATCCAGCAGGTCCAATGAAACCATGGCTCATAAACCCATCTGCCACTCTCTCTGGGGGTAGTGCAGATAGTAGCGACAGGAGCAGAAGCAGCACCAGCAGTCGTGGTAGTAGTAGTAGTAGTAAATAAATCCTTAACCCACACTCTAACTTGCATCCAGGAATATACCATGGACGTGTTCTTCCGTCAGACATGGATTGACGAGAGGCTAAAATTCGAGGGCCCCATCGAGATCCTGCGGCTCAACAACCTGATGGTCAGCAAGATCTGGACGCCAGACACCTTTTTCCGGAATGGCAAGAGGTCGATCTCTCACAACATGACCACCCCCAACAAGCTGTTCCGTATCATGCAGAACGGAACTATCCTCTACACTATGAGGTAAACAGTGCTGGACAGTGAGCTCCGAATTCAGCCAAGACCGGAATAGAGCACAGACCTGGAAAGCAAATCAAGCAAACAAGCGTCCAAGAATATGCACAGACATGAAAAGAAATGAAGAGTGCCATTCCAAAAACAAGATATGTGCCATCTGATACTGAAAACATGCCTGGAGAGCAATTCAAACAAACATGACTCCGGCTATGTTCCAAAAGGAGATGTGTTGCATGACAAAAAAAAAAAACACTCAGCGATGGCCCCAAAACTGATTTTTTTTTTAAATGCTTATTTCATTGGACCACTTTTACTTTAAAACATTTAATAATTAAGTTAAATAGATTTATTTAATCCATATTGTTGGAACTTTTATCAAATCATTATATCTCATTACAATCTTTCCACCTTGTATCAGCCATCTTACAACATGAAACCACACTCTTAAAATATTCATCATTACTTACCCGGTAACAGGGTATCAAGTATAAATCAAACACTGCTTTCAACTCTTATCTATTCTGACAGATTAACTATCAATGCAGAGTGCCCCATGCGTCTGATGAACTTTCCGATGGACGGCCACGCCTGCCCACTCAAGTTTGGGAGCTGTGAGTTTGTTTTTTTGTTAAGCCTCGCTCGTCTGACAGATGGTGTCACTCGCAAATAATCACTCTGTCACTGAGCAATTGACTGACTGAGGAATCTGACAGCGTATATCCAAAGATTTCAGTTTGAAATGTAACATACAGTACGTTTAATTTTAGAACTCTAAAATTAAAAAAAGTTGTCAAGAGTCTCATTCAATATGTAGAAAAAAAAAAAAACATACTTATGTAAAAAATCAGGTTCTAAGATCAGATCTGTATCTCCTGTCATTTTGTATCGGCAATAACCACAATATGTTCCCATCTACTTGAACAATGATGGCATTAAATCATTTTGGAAAAAATAAATAAATAAAATAAAAAAAAACAGTTTTAATTTCTTGGCTCATGGATAATGAGCCAAGAAACTAAAATAACCTTGATCAGACTGCTGTTATTTTGACAAAACTAATTCTCTGTCCTGTTGTCTGTTATTATTTCCTTTTTGGTGGATGTCTACGTTTTTACAAAAATCTTCGTCCATCCTGTCTAGATGCTTACCCCATCAGCGAGATCGTGTACACTTGGAAGAAAGGTCCTCTGTCGTCTGTCGAGGTGCCACAAGAATCATCCAGTTTGCTGCAGTACGACCTCATCGGCCAGACAGTGTCAAGCGAGCGGCTAAAGTCCAATACAGGTGAGCAGAGATTGTGCTCGGAACAGTATGAACTGAGTGCGAATCTAGACCAACATTAAGCATGTGTTGAGATTTTATAACCCTCTTGGATCATTATTTTACATTTTACAGCTATTTATTGGATCATTATTTTTATTTTACAGCTCTGAATTGAAATTTTTTTTTCAAGTGTGATTTGTGGTTTTCTTTCTTTCTTTCTTTTTTTTTTTTTTTTTTTTAAATCAAGGTATCTTTAAACAGTCACCATTGTGTTTAAATAAATGGCATGCAAGCAAACCTATGATTGCAGTTATTAACAATCTAATTATCATCACTATCATCATTCTTGCAGAAAATATGTATTTTACATTATTGTGTCAGTATCATGTCCAGACGTGTGTGTCTATGATGTGTGCCTATCTAATTTGCCACCAACAGAAAGACTAATGTCTGGTGTTTACTCTGTCAGGTGAATATGTCATCATGACCGTCCACTTCCACCTGCAAAGGAAAATGGGATTCTTCCTGATTCAGACTTACATTCCCTGTATCATGACGGTCATCCTGGCCCAAGTTTCCTTCTGGATTAACAAGGAATCAGTTCCAGCTCGGACTGTGTTTGGTAAGCTTTCTTTGAATTCACTTCACGCATATGTTGTGTTTTTTTTTTTGTTGTTTTTTTTTTTTTAATTCATGCAAACTAGAAGAAAATGAGAAAATGGAAGAACACACGCTGTATTTTTTTTTCCCCCTGTTGGAGTGGAATCATTAAAGAAAATTCAGGACTGCTCTCATTCTAGCTGCCAAAAATTGCAACAAAATGGTTTTACAGATAACGGAGGGGTTGTTTTTCTCTCTTAAAATAGTGGTTTCTTGTGACATTTTGCATGATTGCAGTCACCTAAAAGAGGAATATAAATGGGGGGGGGTATATCACTTTATCAATTTATTGAGTGCAAGAAGTCAGTTAGGACTTTCTAAAGCTGTGCTTCCAATGCACGGTGTTGTGTCTTTCCAGTGAATCTTAGGTTTACATGTTGCAAGTTGCTTAAGTTTTTGCTTTTGTCACTGAGCTATCGGCTCTAAAACTCAACTTTATTTTTGCAAGTCTCCAAAACTCAAATGAAGATGTATTGACTCACCACCCACTGTTTGACCCCAGTGTGTGTCTAGCTCTGTAAACTTTAAGCAAACATACTTTCCTCTACTTACTGCGCCCTGACTGGATTAAACTGCATAGAGCCGTACTTAAAATACAACCTTCTCCAAGAGAACAAAGACAGACGCAGTCATCACAGTATGTTTTAACCTTTCTTCATTATCTTTATTCCTCCTCCGCTGTGGTAAAGCTGAATTAATTGGGAATAAATGTCCTTTTTGAAATTGGTCATGCAAGGGCCGAAAGAGGGAGGATGTTTACTTGGCCCTCATCCGAGCACTCACAGGTTCCGCTCGCTCACATTGCATTACGCTACAGTTGCCATCAAGCTCTAGCCTCAGGAGCAGAGAGGGTGAGAGACACCCAACAAAGACAGAGAGAGAGAGAGGCTGAGAGGAATGAGAGAGACAAAAAGAAAGAGACAAAGCAAAGAGGGGAAAAATGGGAAGTATGTAGAAATTCTTGCTCTTTTTTTATATATATATATTTAATTTCTCCATATGTTAATTTTCAACAAGCTGCAGCTGAGCGGAGTAACACTGCTGGCCCTTGTAGGTTCTGTAGGTTCTATATTCTGCACTTGTGTTTGGAAGCGAGCCAGCGCTCAGACGAGCCTGCGCACTTCTTCAGAGAATAGATCCCAATCATTAGTGTTCGTGTGGCAGTTGAGACCCCATGCGGAACGCACATCTGTGGCAACTCATTAACCTCACTCGTCCTGCTGTTTTCATTTCACTCAATATTGGGTATAGGATTAAAAAAAAAAAAAAAGGCTCATTCTTTGGATTGGCTGCTGTTAAAGAGAGGTTCGGGGTGAGCCTAGGCCATGCTCGCTGGGTATTTTAGAAGAGGTTGTACAGAAAACAGCATATGTCTCAAATGTTTGTGACAAAAGGCCGAATTTCACCTTCAAATTCTGACAGAGTTTGTTTCTCAAATGAAAGAGCTCTAGTTCCATCGATGCATGTGAGATAAAGAGTTGAAAATGAGGAGAAAGAGAAAAGAAGACAAATTGCTACGAGGTTCTGCTCTGCTCTGATATTGCATGAAGTCATACTATGTTGTGTGCTGGATTGTCCACAACCTCTCTAAAAGCTGAAAGTCCCTTGAGCACAAGTCTCAGAGACTTAATTGAGTGTGGCCTAATTTGTACCTTGCTTTTTTTTTCCTATAAAAGCACATAAGTGCCCCAAGCATTTCATTTCTATCCTGTCTTTATACTTCATCCCCCTCCCTCCCACACTCTCTCTTTCTTTCTTTCTCTTCCCTCTCCTTCCTACCCTGACAGGCTTTCTTCCCATGTTCCTCCTCCCTTCTGCAATCATTTAACTTGTGCTTGAGCTTGAGACAGTCAGCGTTGGTCGGCTATCGGAGGAGGCTGCGTTTGAGAGTTGTTAGCTTTCACTGCTGAAGTGGTGTGTAGAAAATGCTTTTGAGACATTATTAGGTGCATTAAATCCCCCATAAGTTCCTACGCTGCTAATGAAATGTGCCCAACTACAGCGCGCTTTTGGTAAAAGCGTGGACAGCAGTGTTCAATGGCCCTTTTTCCCTGCTTGCTTTAGCTTGATGAAAGTGAATTAGATATGTACTTTATTAATGGGCCATTAAAAGAGCTGTTCATTGTCAGCATCTTTCTCTGACTTAATAATGATGGAATCTGGGCGACACACAGGAAAGTCCTTTTCTAGTGAGGAAGAGGTGTTTATGCTTTCTTTTTTTAGAAGCAAAATTGCTCTTCATGTCTATTTTTTGGCATGTTTTGATAGTTTAGCATTTCAAAAAAGCCCATAAAATGCACCTGCCACAGTCCTTTTGTGTGGTCCAAACTATTCTAAAACTCTCATGCGTCTGAGAGAATTTATGAATGCCCTCAGGTCTATACAGTGATTTTCTTAGTTTCCTGTTCTTTGAGGCTGCCTCAAAGGGATCCTTGTAGTCTATGCTTCAATCTGCAGCCAGAAGTTTAGAGGAACTTTTGACGGACTGCAATAAGGCCAAAAAGACTAGCTTTACTTAAGCTGAAAAAGATATTAAAAAAACCCACAATGCTTTCACTCTACCACCTATCCGTTGACACATTCTGTCTTTTATCTATTATCTCTATCTTTCCACACATCCATTATTCTGTCTGCTCATCATCTCAGCCGTAGCTTGTGTTATGAGATACTTATTAATAGATGGACAAATATTAGCAAATGCTTTGTGGCTTGCATCTGGTCATCTTACTGGATGGCTTTCTCGAGACATTTGTTCTCTTTTATCGCCATGCCAGTTGGGGAGCACGGGTTAGTCTGCTTATGGACAGATTAGCATCCAGTGAAGTGACTTTCTGGCAAACCTTACTGAGCACAAATGCCACATGGCCTGACATTCTAGTTATGTGCCATGAAACAAAACTTCTACCATATGCCAAAGATATCCCTTGGGAAAATCAATAGCGTGCATACTTCATGCTTCATTGTCATTTTTCATTATTTTGTTGCAGTGAATGCTTGCCATGTTTATATTATTTTTGATCTTATTGTGTTGCTTTATATGTAACCGCATATATTTCTTAGACAAGACACAAATTATTTTGACACCCTCCCATCCACAGTCGATTTTAATACAGTGTATCATCCTTTAAAAGTTGCTGTTCCCACATTTCTCTATTGCTTACATCATATCATTAACTTTGTCAACACAGAACACTCAAAGCTTCAGTCTGTATGTAATTACGTTGTGCATAGCACAGTATTTCACTGAAAGAGTAGTCATGCATACTCAAATTTAGCCACTTTGAGAAGAAAATATAATTAGCACCTACACTATATGAAAGATCAGCCTCATGCACTGTGCATTTTTATTCAAACCGAGTCTTCAGACACTCAAAATGCGTCTTTTCAGTAAACTGGTGATAGGGATACACCAATATTTTAGAAAATAAACAATCACTTTAGTGTTGATAGTGTTTCAGAGCAATGCTCCTCCGCAGCCGGCTACATGCTAAGACCTTTGAATCGTCTCTGCAACATCGCAGACTCATAAATACTGAAGACATGAGGGCTTCAACGGTTATCATCTCTGCAATGCTGAAGTGATCACAGACGTTATTTGCCAGATGGTAGATTTTGCTAGGAGTGTTGAAATGGTAATTTCCAAAGAGACGCTGCAGTTTTGTACGGACTTAAATGATAAAATAGCATTGGCGAGAATATATTTGATCTATTAATCCGGAGAAGAGACATTCTGGCGAGCTGAATGGTAGCGATTTATTCTGAAGTTGTTTTCTAACGTATGGTGCAACATCCATTTGTACAGTATATGTGTGTGTCTGCGGTGTTTGTGTGTCCAATTCAAGCTGATTGCAATGGTTTTCTCATAATGACGACTCTATTGTAATTCACTGGCAAACATTACCAGGAGTCTTTTCTCAGAAACAAACAGAAAAACATACATTCCCTTACTTGACTTTTCTTGAAACATCATTGTTTACACTGAGAGTAAAGTTCACAGTATGGTCCACCCATATATACTCGCTTATGATTGTGTCATGTTTTACTGAAACATTAAAGGTCCGGTGTGTAAGATTTGTGAGGATCTATATGGCAGAAATGGAATATGTACAAGTATGTTTATTTAGTGTATGCTCCCCTTAAAATATCATTGTGTGTTTGTTACCTTTAAATGAGCCTTTTACATCTATAGAGAGAGCGGGCCTTCTCCCATGTTTAACTGCTCATCATTTCAACAGTAGCCTAGAAGAGACAAACCAAACACTGACTCTAGTGAGGGCCTGTTTTGTTTACTGCGACCACCATATTTTCTCCTACTATGCTTGGAGGGGGATGGGGAGGCGAGGGGTATTGTAGGGTAGTTGAATCTGCAACTTTCCCATTAGATGTCACTAAATCCTAGAGACTGAACCATTAAAGATCATGTCCCGAGAGGGAATCTGTTTCTGTCCGTCAGAGAAAAGTCACCAAAGAAAAAAACAGTATTAAAGGAACAGTCTGACATTTCAGGAAAAAAAAAAAAGAGCCAGGAGTCAGTTTGCTTAGCTTGGCATGAAGACTGTACTTAGAGGCTCTGCCCCCCACTAAAACAAATAAATAAAATGTAGGTACTAGCACCTCTAAAGCTCAGAAATTAACGTGTATCTCGTGGGACTCTTGGGGAGTTGTGTTACATCACTTTTTTTTTTTGGCTAACAGCAGATGAGCAAAGTGATTTCTCATTCTTATCTGTTTGTGCACAGCGCAGATTAAACTAATGTGATATAAGATGCTAATTAGTGAGATCCACAGATGTTGGTAGCCCAGGCATGTTTGAAATGTGCATGTGCTTCCAGTTTTTATCCAAAAGCTAAGCTAATTGCCCCCTGGCTCTATACGTCCACATCTAATATAATCTAAAAATATTGTATTATATAAGTTTAGATGAATGAAGGGCAACGTGTTTCTAACACCTTCCTCTCTGTATGCAGGTATCACTACTGTCTTGACCATGACGACACTAAGTATCAGCGCCCGCCACTCCCTCCCCAAAGTTTCTTATGCCACGGCCATGGATTGGTTTATTGCTGTTTGCTTTGCCTTCGTCTTTTCCGCCTTGATTGAGTTTGCAGCCGTCAACTACTTCTCCACGCTGCAGGCCAACCGGGAGCTGCGGAAGGCAGCCGCCATGAAGGCTGCGGCTCAGGAGGCAGCAGCTGCAGCTGCAGCTCCGTCTGCAGCCACAGGAAACGACGGAGAGGTTTCCTCAGTAAGTCCGCCCCACCGTTTCACGCTTGTTGTGTTTACATGCAGTGACAAATCTGTGCTGACTCAAGTTTCAACCAGACACACAGTCTCTACCCACTTGTCTTATACATGTAGGTTACCTGCAGCAATGAGATTAGGCGTGTTGTGCATTAAGAAACAGACCTTATTCAAATGTGCTGAGTTGCTGTGATAAATCAGAGCTGAGGCGGCACTCACAGGAAAGCAAAACATGCTTTGGCCTCATTATGTGCTTCTATAGCTCTTCATCAAACCACTTTAGTGCCGTGTGCTTCTGTCTTTTTTTTATCGCAAATATACACTTAGATGCTAAATAACATGATTCTTCAAAGGCCTTTTAAACTCCATTTGTCCAATCCACTCTATCCAATGTATTTTGTCTATGTAATGTTTCCACCTAAGACGATGCAGACCACAGACATTTCTGGTTTCACTGCAATGAGACAGATCTGTCTTTATGTTAAAGTATGTACGCAGGTGGAGAAAATGCAGGTGTTTTAGTATCATTTTATCTTCAGATGAGTTCCTCCCTGCAGCTGAATTGAGCAGAACAGTTTTTTAGAGGCTCTGTCACATCTGGGTGACAGTAAGCTAAACTATGTTTATGTACAGATTCCAGCAGTATGTAAAGACTTACTTATTGATTCTGTTTTTCAATGATGTCTCAGAGAAGATGAGGTGCATTTGAGCGAATATGGGTAACGAGTTGACAACTTTTGTAACAGCTAAGCATCAAGCTTGTCCGGTAGTTTCTTGTTTGGTCCCTTTCTCCTTTTCTCTCCTCAATGTGTTCCAGTCAGTGTCAGTGTTCAGTGTCCCCCTCAGTCTTTTTGTCTCTATCATTATGTCCATAGAGGCTGCTAGGCCCGTTACATTGCCACTTACCCAGCTCTGGTTCTAGCACAACACCAGCTACACTCCCTATCTGCATTCCCCCAAGTCCTGGGCCAGAAAACGTCCTCTTCCCATTGTTTCTCTTAGCTCACAGCCTAGACAGCCTGGCTAACAAACTGAGCTAACATTACCTAACAGCAGCTGTGGTTCACTTTACAGTTGACTTTAGTGTCTATCAAGAAAGTCTGTCAATGAGGTGGATCAGACAGAGGACATGAGAGGGAAAGCAGAAAACTTTTCTCAATAAAATTTGATCCAGTTTCACCAAAATCAGTGAAATAGTTGATGGTGTGCGACTTACATGCATGTTACATCTCACAGATGATCGCACGCTGAGTACAAAGTATGTACAGATGTACTAGACACAGAGTGGGTATGAGATTTTTGACCTGATTATACATCAGTGTAACAACAACATGATTTTAAATGTTATTTTACAGCAGGAAACTTCTGTTTCTAATCATCTTTCTGGTTTACCTTGCTCAGTTCTAGCATGTTGCTACGGTTGTCTCTATTTCTGTGTAAAGCAATTTTCCGCTCTTTGCACTCCTATGACTGCTCACATGTCAATTACCAGCTTTATTGGCATGACATGTCAAGACATTTTGCCAAAGCACATAAAATAAATAGTGGATAAAGAAAAATAAAGGAATGGCAATTATAATGATAAAAGCATATGAACCGTAAACATTTAAGTAAATCATTACATATCTCGTGCAGAGGCGTGCCGCATTCAGTCTGACTATACAGATATAGTTATGTCATAAGCTCCATACGTTTGTTATGTATTACATATTTTTGTTTGCAAATGTATGTTTGCAAACGTATGTTGACATGTTTTCTTTGTGGCAGCAGGTAACAAACTAACAAACTAAGCTGCTGGGGCCTGCAACATGAAGTTTTTCATTACCAAGCAGGGTCATAAAGCCTGAAGTTTTTGTTATATTTATCTCTGGTGGCTTTCATCATTTTATATACCGTAGTTACCTCTTTCAGTCTCCAGTTCATGGTGGTTTATTTGCTACTTGCTAAGATTTAGCTTCAGTGTAAAGTTTTATTTTATTTTTTTTTTGGACTGGTAATAGGTCAGGTTTGCTCTCTCCTTGCTGCACTGGACTCTTCTGTAAGGTGTTTTTCAAATGTTTTGATTAGATGAGACTGATCTGTGGCAGTAAGGCCAACTGGTTACACAGGTCAGTGTGGTGATTGTCATACCCAGCTGTGTCAGTGGTTCCACATCCACATAAATTGTGCTTGGTTCGGCTGCATTTTCATTCTTTTTATGTCGCTTGTGTATCTTTTTTTTTTTTTTTCCCCCGCTCTCCAACTTGCACTCAAGTTCTTTCTACAAAACCTCTTTTCCCTCCTGTTCAGCCATCTCCTTCCTTTCTTCCCCCTTAAGCACACGTACACAAAAAGCACCAACATGTAGCATTATCCCTCTTTTTTCAGCTTTTTTCCTCCAACACCCTGCTGTGCTCTTCATGTGAGCCCTCTATTCTCTCTTGCCACACAATCTCGCTCTCTGTTTCTCTCTCTCTCTCTCTGTCTCTGAGGCAAACATCTCTTGACCATCTCTTTTGCCTCTCTCCCTCTCATTTGGCTTGAATGTTCTGTCCACATATAGACGCTGAAACACTACAATCACCACTTTATCCACGCTTGTCCTCACTGTCCCACACAAGGACACGCACATCCGCACATAATCTGTAGCACACGCAGGCACATATACATGCATGCACATAATCTGCAGCTAATGATGCCCGCCCACCCACTAACCCGACCCCCACCCCCCACATAAATACAGTTCACTCATCACTCTATACAATGTCTTATCCACCCATCTATCTACAGTGTATCTATCATCTATCACCCAGTCCTCTATTCTGCCCTGTAACTGTGATAACCACAGAGAGTGACACGAGGAGACAAGCAGTGGCTCTGTGGACGATGCTGCTGCAGATTATGTAAGAGCCATAGATTAAGGGAATATCCAGCAGATCACTGCAGGCTTACATGAAGGAGGGCAACCACCACAATGAAGTGCAGTGGGGGTTGAGAGAGCTGGCTCAGTCCATTTTTGTGGAGCAAGATGGAGAGATGGATGTGAGGGGCCGGTGTGGTTTGTTTTTGTGTTGAGTGTGCGCATGAAAGAGAGTTACAGTGAGAGAAAGAGAGAGTGGGAGGGATGCATCATGGAAAATGACTGCTTTCAACAAATATGTAGGAGGGAAGACTCTTCATTACACAGAGGACAGGAAAAAACAAAAAAAACAATGGTGTATCATTGGGAATAGAAATAGCCATCCAGCAGTCACGATTTAAAACACTACAACCTGTCAGGTAAAGCCATAACAGCAATGGAAACCTCACAACAACGTAAGATAAATGGTTCGAATATAAAAAAATACTGCATACGAATATACAAGTGTAAACACAAAAAGAGAAGGTGAGTGCTTATCAGTGTGTGTAAAAGGTGCTGCATGCATTGTCGGTGGTGCTTTTGAGTAGGTGGCGCAGGAAATTAACAGAAAATAAAATAGTCGTGGGTGGGGGAGAAAAAAAAAGCGAGAAAGAAGATAGGACCTTTATTTATAGTCTCAGCCACAGGTGCCGGCAGTCACAGGATTGGTGTTCAGTGCTTGGGTGAAGAAACATCCTGATTAAATCAGGACAGTTTTAATCTTGAATCCGTCATTTGTCCTATAGCTTTTGTCCTGTATCTATATACCTGTTGTTCTGATAATTAGACTGAATGAGTGTTATTGGTTTCGAATATGCCAAGATAAGTAAGAAGGTAAGAAAGATAGGTAAGATATGTTGTGTTCCTGTTACACTGTATGTATCCTTGAGTAATAATAAGTAATAGTCGCACTTTGGTTGCGTTTGGCAACAAAACTACTTTGTTAGGCTCACGAAAGGTATATGAGTAAGTATAAGTGTTTAACTTATGTTCAGTTATGTAAGTTTAGTGTACGTATGTAAGCTAACTTACAAATGGGAGTTAAAAGAAGTCAGCTTTGACAATTTGTTGCACATGCTAAACTTTTGTCCTGTGTTTGTCCCCCTCCATCCACACTGACTGACCTCCCACTTTGTCACCCTTTGTACAACACTCATCCTCAAGGCCAAACTTTATCACCACTGCTTTTACTGGAACGTCATACAGTACATACATGTACATTTCACATCCAGGCAAGGCAAAACGTGACAATGACACAGTCTCCTCGAGTGGATTGGCGTGTATATCACATGCTTTTGCGTGAGACTGAGGTGACATTTGCATTACTGTCCTTTGCTGTCAGTGGTGTATTGCACTGGTTTCTCTTGTTTGTGAGCTCATACATGTCCTCATTTGTGTACAGATAAAATGTGGAAATGGGCTTCATAAACACGACTGATCCACAGGAAATCTTTATTTTCATACAGAATTTTTGATTTATGTGTATGCCAAGATTATAAGTGACACACTACAAACTGCATTCATAATTTTGTCAGTAGTGTCACTCATGACCTCATTACTCATACATTACTGTGTGATTTAGTCAGATAGCACTCCCTGTGATAACATTAGCACTATGGTTTAGTTCAAAAAGTGAACCCAAATACAGACAAGTAGTCAGGTAGCACAGAATAACAAGAGGCAGCTGAGGAGTCCAGGTAATTACCATCAGCAATAGTCCAAAAATACAAAACCAAGATAGGAGGACAAAGACGAGGAGAACAAACAGACAATGCAGGACTGGGAAACAGATGCAGAAAACCTAGAAATGACCCTTAAAACATAAAACAGGGAATACTGAAACCGAAAAAGAAGTATTGTGGGTGATTCATTACAGGCTAACCAGCAGCAGGTTTTATCTGTAAAGGTATCTTCATAAACTCACAGGATAATACAAAACCCACATTTTAAATCTTGTAAACCTTTAAACATTCTAGCATGGCTTGAGATTTGCTCAGCAAAGAAAACGAAATGTTGATGGACTTAAACATTGTAGTTTCACCCTGAGACACCGTGTTATCATTTTGGATAGAGAGAATGTATTTAGGAAATGCTTTGACATCTCCGCAGAAGGTTTATGTCAAGGAGCACTAGGTGACCGAATCATTCGCTGAGGTCGCAGATGGGGCTGTGTTGTTACTAGTGTTTCACATTCCTTTACAGTTCCCCCTGGAGCAAGGCACATTGAAAACTTCAGCCAAGTTGCTATAATATTAATATATATTTCAAGTTGGAGTATAAACCTGTACAAACAAGAGGTAGGAGAGCATGATCTATCAGAATGTTTTCTTGCATTGCATGTCAGTCCACAAAACTGTCACAGTACTTTTCCACAGTATGATGCAGAATGCAGTGTCGCTGTTAGATGAAAACCATATATCTCCACTTTTGATGATTTTAGCTTTTTTACTATATATTGAATGTGTATATTCTCTTCTGTCTGTGGTCAGCATTTAGAATCTAATTGACCAATTAGAAGATGTTTTGTTACATGACGTAAGATAGATAGATAAAAAGAGGATAAATAACTTTTGAGTTTTGAGCCAAGAATACACCACAAGCTCTGTGACCTCTCTGAACTGAGTCAGGCTGATAGCCTGGATCTGGATCATGCTGATTTCAAATTAAAATAGTAAAACACGTAGCTCTGATTAAGCCGGTAAGTTATGTGGAAACGTGTAGCACAGCCTTGCTGTTTTTGGACGTGTGGTTTCACTACAGAAGATGTTGTAAAGGTGTGAAATTGCATTTTATTTGCAGCTGTGATTTCACTTGTCTGCTTGAATCTATCTTTCACTGGCTCAGTTTGTATTCTCGCAGCACTTCTGATGAATGTAGACAATGACACAGAGACACGATCTGATAATTTAATATGTGTATTTTACGTTTAACCCCGTCCCGTAGCCATTTTTATTCACTAACTTCCTTAACCTAAACAATGAAAAGTAGAGCTGATAGCTTATATCTGTCCTATCTATGACAGTTAGCATCCTGCTTCAGGTGCATTAATGTAAAAAGTGCATTTATATACACATATCCATCCCTATTCCCTAAGTGTATACAACCCACTTAACACCCACATAGATGACCCTTCATGCACTTACAGTTAGGGAAGCCATATTTTACACACACTCCTACACATACACTATGAAACACATGTAGCTCCCACCCACCCTCACACATGAATACCCACACCCAAACAAGAGCCATATATCCATCAGTCAATGCCCATCTGAGTCAAAGTGGGTCTCTTGAAATCTAGAGCAGTGGATAAAGAGAAGAGGAGCTCGTCCCTCTGGGATTTGACTAGGAAGAAACCAAGCAAGCCTGTTGTCATCATCAAAGATAGCTTGTCTGTTGGATCAGCTGCACACACATACATTACACTGTACACACACTCAGGTCAAAATGTACTTCTTTTACCTCAAAATAAAGTACCATATTGATAACTGACTTTTGAAATCGTAGCCAGATGATTGTTGGAGTTGCAGACACTAACTAGTTCAAACAAAATAGGCTTTCAGACCAATTTTCAGTCCGCGCATGAGTCTTCAATCTCAAATTAACCTTGACCTTACAGATGAGCAGTGATTCAACAGGAGGAAGCATACCTAAGTCACAGATAGGGGCACACGATGTAACTGAGCGATGAGTAATCTTTATGTCAGGATGACCAGCTGTTAGATCAGCTGGACCCACTCCTTCTCACATCCCTTCCCTTCCCCACTGTCATGTTGCTGTAGCGTTTTACAAATCCTGATCTACTGTATTTTTATATATATATACACCTTATTCTTCCCCATACACCTTTTATAGCACCATGTTACATTTTTTACTCTTGTCTCTGGCAGGAGTGAAATGCTGACAGGGCTGTTACAATATAGATTACACTCTGTTAAATAAATGTCTCGCACTAATGAAGCCTGAAGAGAATTGAACATTTGAAATTCTTTGATCATAGTGCAGCATCCTTCTTTTTCTTCCCTCTCTCTCTCTCTCTCTCTCTCTCTAGCTCTTTGTCACACTTTGTATTTGGCAACTATCAGCACTACCTCAGTGAGGGATGATCTTGAGCTTTAGGGATATCATGGATTCGTGTTTTATGGTTTAGCAAAAAGGAAGCGAGGTATTCTGTATTTGTTTCACAGCAAAGAAAAGGAGTGTGTTGCTGTAATATAGCCAAAATCATTACATCCACAAGAGGTCTTTACAGTCTGTAAATCACCTTGTATCCCCAGACCTTTAGTCCAGATATGGAAAAGTCCACTGCTGTACATGGATCTTTTCTTCTGTTACATGTTTCCATGGTTATGCTCCTGACGTCACACCTTCATACAGAATTGGAATGACAGGATTCAATTCAATCAGATCCACAGTGTGGAATAGTCATTAGATGTAGTATACATATCAATATGTACACTAATGTTGTTTGAGATGAGTATCAGGACAAAATCATACTACTGCAGTATCATTTCATACTTTGAGAAACATTCTATACAGTCTGTCGTTGAACATTTACTGTTGGGTCAAGTTTAGTGGAATTAATTACTCAGGGACTCAAACTAGTCTTATTTGGAGATTGGCCACCGTGCATTTTTGGAAGAGTTCCCCTCAGCCAGCAGTTTGTAACATTTTAATAGTTTCTCAACCTGCAGAGGAGGATGTAATCCTGTAGCCTCACAAATCCAGCCTAAATCTCACAGGTTCAGGTCTTGCTCCGAGACGGTGGTCTGGAAAAACTGAATTAGCCCGGCAGATGGAAGCTGGACTGGTCAGTGAACTATCAGGAGTTTATTTCCTAAAACTTGGGAACAACTATTAAACTAGAAACTCTGCACTGTAGTGAACATTATTGTCATTCTGGGGAAGTAGTAGTTAAAATATAGCATAAAAATAACAATAGTCATGTTGTTGAGTCTGAAATAGGTTTAAAAATATTAATACTTTTTGACTTTGAGTACATAAATAAAACAGATTTATAATAATGCCCCATAATACTTCAGTAGAACCGTGTTAGGTATGTTGAGATAACCAACTTCTCCATAGGCTACTTCAGATTGACACAATAAATTTGTTGGTTTTAAAAAGAAAAGGATGGCTCTCTCATTCCGTCTCTCTCTCTCTCACTTACTCTCTCTGATTCTACCTACAGGCAACGAGCCGTTCCTTGACCCATTTCCCAGATGTACTCTCTCTTTCTCTCTATGTGTACTGTAGCTGATTTACAATTATTGGAGCAGGGAGCATGTGCTGAGATCACACTGGTTTACTGAAAGTCGTTGAGGCATGGCGATAACCATGTGTCAATACACTGTGAGCCTCTTTTATGTTTTGTTTGCCTCCCACAACCGCATCAATCTTCATGGAACCAGCTGATTAAAATCACATCAAATCAAAAACAAAACATCAATGATTTCCTTTTTTCCTTTGTTGAGCTTAATTACTGTGGTTACTCATTGTTATTCCAGACATTTTTTTTTTTTTTTTTTGTCCAGACATACACATACATTCCCCACATCAATTGATGAAGTCATGGCTGTGCAAAAATGGCAGCAACATCAGGGTGGATTTCTCTGTTTTGCTTGATTTTTTAATGGGTTGGTGGCTTATCATACCGTTGGAACTATAACACTGTCCTTATATACAACCAGCTTCTACTAGAGCATTATCATTCTTAGCACATAAGATATGGTGTTTTATCACTCTAGGTACAACACCACAGGTTTAATTATTAATATCCTCATATTACATCATACAATATTCTCTTTATGTGAACTCCCTCTTCTAGATTCTATATCTTTTCTCTTTGCCTCCCCAAGGTGGATGCCAGTAGTGTGCTGAAGAAGAGGATGAACTCTGCCCAGCTGTTTGACCGCCCTGCAAAAACATTTCCCAACCCACCCGTCAACGCCCAAGCCTTCCTGCAGCAGGGTTCAGCTGTACCCGCCAACAATGTTCTGACAGGAACCAGCATTATCGACAAATACTCCCGCATCCTCTTCCCTCTGTCGTTTGGCGCCTTCAACCTGGTCTACTGGATCGTCTATCTCACCAAGGACACGATGGAGATGTCCAGGTAAACAGATGGCACGGTTGTTACAAAAAAATAAAAATAAAAAAATAAAAAAATTCTCCTCGCTGGTGCCTCCTCACATCTCATACAACACATTTTGTACTTGCTTTTATAGTAATTAGGTTGCACGGCCTATTTTCCCGCTTTAAATGTTTACAGAAAGAGATTTTAATAGGTTGCTTGAATGAGTAATACTAAATAATAAGAGAAAGTTTCCAACATTTGCAGACAAAGTTTTCTTTGTCAGCTCCCAAAGCTCCTCAGAGTTGTTGGAGTTGGTTATTTGTTCTTTATAATTTAATATAACAAAAATGAAATGTTCAAAGAGGCATGCAGTTGTTAATTGGCATATAGTGTATATGATACATCATGTACGACACAATTTATATTTAAAGCCATATTTTAAATTACAGCACGTTTCAGTACTCAAAACTACCCCAATAAAAGAAGGTAGATAGGTTGTGCGGTGAAGATGTTATTGCCTTTCTTTATCAGCTCTTCTTCTGTATGTTTGTGTGAGTATGTGTGTGTGGGCGTGTGGGCAGTATGGGTGCAGTATGTATCTGTCTCCATTATGCTTTTTTTTTTTTCTTTCTTTCAAATGTGTGTTTGCTGTCCTGAGAGACCATATATTATTCAGCAGCCACACAAAGCTCTTACACTATGAGATCTAATTATTTACCATATGGCTTTTCTAAATGTGTCAGCACAGTGGCCACAGGCTTGATACAGGAGGTGAGTTATAATTGCAATACAAGACCACCAGGCAACACTGCCAGGCTCCGTTTGTCATTCAGTGTTTCGCGATGTGTCTAGCATGCCACAGTGCCAACGGGCTGCAGTACCCGTAGCCTGTAGGTGTGTGCTTTCCACACACAGTCAATTATAGCCTAAGTGAAGGCAAGAAAACACAAATTAACTTCTAGTGTGTATCTCTAACATTGACCATTGACAGATTACACTAGTATACATGTGATAGCTGTCTGTCAGGTTTCACTCACAGGCACAGTGGTGCTTTGAGCTGAATGTAGACGTGTTCAGTAGGAATTTTCAAAGAGAACTGACTACACTGAATTACTTTTGGCACTTGCCCAATCAGTAGCTTTTAGCAGTTGGGCTCCCCTCACTAGTGAGTGAGAGTGCTGTTGTCACGTCAGTCATGATTCACGGTAGGTTACTTCCTCGTTAAAAGCTTATTAAGAGAGACTGAAAGCCACAGAAAAAAATTACAATCTGAGAGCTCAGTTATAGATAATTGGCTGTGGTGCTTTTAACTGTATGTACTGTGCAGTGCTGTTATAAGCTGGTTTTGTACTGAACTGAACGTGACCATTTGGACTAGCAACAAACAGAATGCACTACAGTCAGAATCAGTACTGAAGGGGCACGTGCGGAGTGATGTGTTCACTTACTATTGTACATAGTGAATTGCCTTTGAACAGTGTTATACAGTGTTTGAGCAGCGATGCCTTTATTCTCAGATGTACGTTCGCTTCGAAAAAAAAAAAGAACAAAGCCCATAGTTATGAACTTTGAACTGAATTGAACAAAGTGATTCAAATGAGCAAAGTTATTTGTGATTTCCACCTCTAGCTGTCAGCTCTATACAAAATAAAAACACTGTCGCAAGTCATTTTTACTGTGATATTTGCTAATCTGCATTAAACACTGAGGATAGCTGAGACTGAAAGGTCAATCAAATTACTAGCAATTTACAAATATTTGGTGAGAGAGTTCAGTCTGGATCCATGCTGCTAGCTTGGAAAAGCACAGAGTCGCAAGCATCTCAGTTTTTAGCTAGCAAATATTACTCTCATCATTTGACAAAACGCTGCCAGCAGATTTTATCAGCTGTATCTCATTAAGGCTCACATTATACATGTCCCAACCTTTGAGTGTGTATAAAGACATATGACATATGGCAGTCCCTGCGAAAGTGAATCCAAAATATTGTTACGTCCCCTGGTGGCTGGCTGCAGTATAGGTCATAAATCACTTCCCCTTCATGTTAGTGGACAGGTATGGACCAAACTAAAAAAAAACTAAAAGTACGTATAATTTTTTAGGCAGCTTCTCTGTCTTTCTAGTGCAGCTACATGACAAACTGATATGTGCTTTATGGCACATAGCTGTTATTGATAGTAGATATGAACAACAGCAGTCTGGCATTGTTACTGCCAAAGCAATATGTCTTTCAACAGATAAAATCATGCTGTTTATATGACATAGAAAGATATATGTTGCAGTCATACATCACCTTTATGGATGCTGTTTTGCCACTTGCTGCGAGTTATGCTGGTTGAGGGAGAAAACTCTGTTTATGATACATGTATGTATGTTTCTGTGTTTAATTTGTCCCAGGCATATGCTCCAAACAGACGCACACGCCTGGTTGTACATTTATGTGCACGCTATCATTGCACTTTGTGACTCCCAGGCTTTTCAACTGTGTGGGTTCAGCTCCTTTCATTCCCTGCCTTGCTCTTACTCTAAAAAGGGAAAAGCCCTGCAGCCCGAGCTGAGACAAGTCAGATGACATGACAGTGTTGGCAGGCATTGGGATAGCTCTGTGTGACTAACCCTCTTAGTGACACTCTCTTAACTGTTTCTTTTAATTGATAGGGACTGTAAGCGAGAAAGCAGACCCTGACAGACTTGTAAGAATGTAGCAGACTGGTGGCCTTAAGGCCCTGTGTATCAACATGAATGGGAAATAACATGCAATATACTTTGCAAGTGTGCTTCTGCACAGGTTTAAGTGAATATGTGCAAAACACTGGGATGTAAGGAAGGGAAAAGAAGGTGATACACACAACACGTAGCGCCTCAGGGCTGACTGAAAGTCCCACTAGCGCTAGACCCTGTAGCTGACTAGCTGGTGCAAAGAACCAGCACGACCACAGGTTGTCACTGTGATTTATTGTGGTTACATACTGCACCAAACATGTTTGCTGCAGATGGTGAGGTGGAATTTACAGTTGAGTTAATTTTAACTCAAATGGCTGCGCACCAACAAGCTTAAGACGAAAAAAACTATCTCCTTGTTGGCATGACGATTTATGAATTACTTTGGATTTTGTTTATCTATCTTCTATCTGTGACTAAAGAAGTCCCTCTGTAGTGAACTTCAGACTGCTGACAAAATAAATAAATAAATAAATAAAGGAATCTCAACATTTAGAGATTGCACAGAAAATGGTTAGTGTTCTTTCAGTCACGTATAAAGTGAAAGAAATAAAAAGGCTCCAGTATTAGTACATTTAAACACATAACTTACAGAGGATATAATGTTGTAGCTTCTATCTGATCC
Source organism: Protonibea diacanthus (assembly GCA_028641955.1). Lineage (NCBI taxonomy): Eukaryota > Metazoa > Chordata > Actinopteri > Sciaenidae > Protonibea > Protonibea diacanthus. Next base: position 18,274,983 of record CM053990.1, read on the forward strand.
CTAATCAATGCAACCACTGACTGATCTCCATGGATAAGAGAGCAGTGATGGTGTGGGTGAGGGATTTACACGAGACTGTGATAATGAGCAAAAATAGCTTCATGTGCATTACCAAAGCCCCCTTGACTGATTTACATACAGCCTGGTGAAACAAAGCTGTAGTGGTGATGTACGACTGACTGGGTGTATATGAGTGTTAATATTACGGTAACACACATGTGATTATGCCGCACTGTGAGTCTGAACTGAGCTCTGGTGATAATGAAAACAGCCCTGCCCTGTGAAGTGGACTACAGCTGAATAATAACCCGAGCTTCACCCTTCCACAATTAACACTTCACATTTCATTGCTAGTTTGTTATGCAGCACCACCCACACTAGTGACCTCTTGATTCGGAGCTAGATCCACCTTAATCCAAATATCACATCCAACAAATGAAAGCAGGCAGTCCTTTACACTCCAGAGAAATAACTATACAGCTCCAGCGGCCCTAACTGAATGCAGATAGTGGCGGATGCAACCGACCCCTTTCTCTCTTTGTAGCTTTGCTTTTATTATAGAAGATTCTCCTGCAAAGATGAGCTGGACCAGAAGAAAACTCTGTTTCTATGAGTGTGTGTGCAGGTGGATTTGTGTGTGTGTGTGCGTGTGTGCCTTCTTCTGCGAGGATACAAGCGTACAAGTGTATAAATGTGCGATGGCAGCAGTGCCTGCCGACTGGAGGCTATTTTAATGAATAGCACCATTCAGGACGAGACATGAAGGAAACAAATTTGCTGAAAACACTTCCTTCCATGAAGGGCCCCAGCTGTTTGGATGACTGGTTGCTGGCTGGCATGCTGACTGGTGTATGTGTGTCAGGATGGGTACAGCAGGTGATAAGCCCTGCTCCTCTTTATTGCCCATCAGAGCGCCAGGCTTGAAAAACAACTTCCCCATTGTTGCTCATAAATCAAAACCACTAAATGCTGTTTCCAACTCAATTCCTATTTTCGACTGCAGGGCCGTAGCCATAACTTTGGTGTAATGATCATTCAATTACAGGCCACTCAGACAGGGAGTGAAGAAGACCGATATAAACTGCGATCCCCATCTATCATATTTCTCGCTGCGGCCTCGTGGGAATTGCTACATCCGCCTTTGTCACCTAGTTTGTGTGCATGCATGAACGCCTTTCCTCGCACATCTACCTGTGTTCACATGGTCGTCTGTGTGCACACAAGCGTATGAACGTGAACGTAACAAATCTGTATAGATAACCACACAAGGAAACTGCTCTTTGTCCCTGACTTTGTCTTAACGTATACACACTTTCTCTTCCTTCTACTATCCCTCACCCTCAATTGCTTCTTCTATTTCTCACTTTATCTCAGTGTCACTCTCCCAGATACACCATCTCCCTCTCTCTGCTACCCCCTTCCCTGTCTCTATAGTCCCCCTTCCCCCATCTCTCTCTCTCTCTCTCTCTTCAGTTGTGAACTTCCCCACACGCTGCTTGCTCTTTGATAAGACAGGACAGCCCATCAAGCTAAGCAGAGTGGTGTCCCTCTACCCCGTCCACTCAGCATGTATCATCTAGCCATATCAGAGCAAAGATGGCTCGTCTGTTGGACTGTCTATCGGTCTCCTTTGCTGACTGTATAGATGCATATCGTCCATCTGTTTAGAGGAAAAATATAGTTAGGTATTACCAGTACAGTTAACAACAGTTACAGCAGCAGGGCAGCATCATCTGAAGACAAATGGTCCAAACACCTAAAGGTCAACAAGTTCAGTTTCTGCAAGAGCCAATATGAGTGTGCCAAATCATGTGTGTCTGATGCTTGACCTGTTAGTGTGCCACTACTCACTCATTTTAAGTCACATTGGATACAATTGCAAATGAGGCTTTTCCTTGAAAACATAAGGAAGTACAGAAACAGTAGGGCATTATACAATGGTCACAGAAATTAAGTTGTACTGCAGGCATTTATATCAACAATTCTTCTGTTTCATACTGTTACATCAACTAGGTCTCACAGGTGAAACGGGTTTAGTAAGAGATCTAGTAAGTAGTCATACATAAGCATGTTGTGTCACAGCGTGCTTCACCTCCAGCTAATCTGGATGTGTGTATGAATCTGTAAACGTGTGTGTATTTTTCAGCAAAGTGTCGTGACACTTTGTATTGTATTATTATAATTTATGTGTGGCAGAAACAAACTAAAAATAGCTCTGGTTAGGTGAATAAATAATAAAATATAATTTTGATAAATAGTTGCTGAAAACATGTGAAAAGACAACAGTATGAACAATATATTATTGAAATGTGGAGTTAGAGGTTCAAACCGTTTTTCACCAGTTTTCAGTCCAGGATGTTTTGGGTGGTCTCAAAGGGTGGCTCGATGACACACTGAGGCCACCCTGAGCATACCCCTGCACCCCTAGCAGAGAGAGAGAGATTAATTCATCTTGATCAGAGTGTTTAAAAGTTAGTCATATCATTGTTTTAAGTAATCTGACACGTTTAACCCCCTTCAAAATTGCTATATGACTGCTCCCAGTAGTGGGCGTGGCTTCAGCACATTCAGCAGGCATGCTCCCACAGTCCTGAAGCTGAGAACACTGCTCATTTTTACCTGATTTTAACACCTAATTCCTAATATTTTTTTAAACATTCACATTTGGCTGGGTGGTTAATAACACTTTCTACTTTGGTCTGGCAAACTCGGAACACATATTCTTACTTTAGACGGACTTTAAAGCAACATTGCATAACTTTTTACCATAAAATAACATTTTGATCATTATCATTTTGATGCTACACTGACATGCAGTCAGGTAAATGGTGTTTCTATCATTCCCACTTTACACCTCTTATGCCTGTTTCTTTACTATGTAACTCTGTGATCCGGGTACGATCACCCACGAGAAGCACGTAATGCTTTACATTACACATCACCAACTACTTCACTGATTTTTTTTTAATCTAACCTAATTTGCTAACACATATAACTAGATCTGTATACAGGAACATTAAGTTTACGCTAAAATGAAATGCTGCACACACAAACATACAGTACATTTGAATACAACATACATTTTAATTGTTTAGAATTGCAAATCATTGGAATTTAACAGGATTTTAGACCCACGCACATACACACAGTACCTTTTCTACCTGAAAATATCTCTCACGTATGTGCACACGAAAAGATTTTTTTTTTTCTTTTTCCGCCAGCAGCCATGTTAGTTCTCTGGCTGAAAATGGCTCTCAGAGCTGTCAAAAGTGTCTCCTCCTTTAACACATCAGGCGGAGGAGGTGGAGGTGTGAACTACCTGGCAGCGGTTCCCAGACGAGTTTCACAAGGTCTTTGTGAACAACTTTGGCAGCGAGGGACTGAATAAATTCAAATTTTAAATTCAGCCTGGAATGGATTCCAACCTTCACAGCAAGACCGAATCTGGAGCGTGTTGTTACATCATGCCAATGTGCGTTTGTGACTGTGTGCAGGCAGATGTGGACGGAAGTGGAATGGAGTAGGTGTGTGTGTAGGTGTCTATATACATATCTGTATGTTTGAATATGATTTTAAAAAATACCCATAATTCAAAGAGAAAACCATTATTTACTCTAGGCAGCATACCAGGATGACCCTATTTCCCTCCTTAACACACACACACAGTGTACACAGCTGCCATTTTTCACTAATTGTATCTTTATTTCTCTGCTTCCTCTCTTGCAGGGATACCGTCTAAGCCAAGAGTTCGTCCTCCAGGAAATCACACACACACACACAGATATATATATACACAATAAATAGATGACAGACGTTTGCCAAGCACTCTTTTATGCCACCTCAGTGCATTGTATTTCTTTTTAAGTACTCCCTTGGAAAGTGAGTGTGTTGAGAGCAGATGAACCAGCTTCTATTGCCAACTTGACCCAGGAGCTCACAGCCCGTGGGCCCCTGGTTCTGGAACTAATTCAAACAGGTATTATCTCTCTCTGTCTCTTATATTTCTTTATTTATCTTCCCCCAATATTACAAAGAGGTACACTTTTTAGGACACCCTTTTTATTGTCTGCCCTGTATTCCCTGCTCAAGTGGATGCAAGACGTAACAGCTAAGCTAGCTAGGCTGCAGAGCCGGAGGCAGAGCCACTAACTGTATGTATCTAATTCTGTATGCATGCGATTCCACACATGAGAGCGATCTTGCATGTGTGAAATGAGACATTCCCTAACCTGATACTTTAGAACACACTTGAGGGAATGTGTACTCGTTGTCCTGATCCCGGATCCAGTGTGACTGACTGACTGACTCGCAGGAACTCTTTCACTTGCAGCTCTTCTTTCCACTCTTCATTTTTTTCCCCCCACACTCATTTGCAACAACATTTTTTGGTTCATTGGCTTAATTTCCCTCCGCTGATGGAGTACAGAGGACGTGAAGCAAAATCTTCAAAAGGGTTTTTATGGTGTGTCCCACAGATACATTGGCCTGGTTGTATATTTGCTGTCACGTGCACATACATGTGTGAATTTAGAAGAAATGCAGGCACGAAAAGATGCACACATGCGACTAACTTAAACTTTATGTTGTCCATGATTTTCAGGGACGTGATTATACTGTATGCCCCAGATTTCCTACAGACTGCAAAACATCAGTGCATGATTTAATGACTGCTATAAAATAACTTGTTATAGCCCATGATGATCCATCTGGTAAGATTTCAAGGAAAACTGACACTACACAATTGTATAATTGAAAACAAAGTTTGCCACATACTTTATGTTATCTTGAGAAATTTTAACTGAAAAGTTGATGACAGGCAACACACTTAAGTGTTCTATGAATGTAAACATAATAGTTGTGGCTGTCTTATGTCAGATGTTCATTTTTAAAAAAAGGAAGAAAACATCCAATCAACCCATTACTGTGCATATTCTTGCTAGCATTTCATACAATAACGTCTTTATGTATCTTGAAGACAACCCACATTTCCCCAGAAAAAGATTTAGGTCTTTACATGCTATCATTGTTATCATTTTCTTCTTTATTGTTTCTATTTGTTCTCGCCTTTTTAATTGAAGTTAAAGGATTCCTGCGCAGGTTGCCAATTATTTCTTGAGATGACAGCTCTGGCTTCTGGTTTTCATTAAAAAAAAAAAAAAGCAGCAAAAAATAGAAAGCTAAACGTATCATCATCAATTATACGAAATGCCAAAACACATTCATTAATGATCCACTTGTGTGGATTTGCATATGATTATACACAGTTTCCAATTAAGTGGCGAGGGTAATATGTTAAAGCCATGTGGTGTCTATATATAAGCTCATGTATGTTTGCTTCTTCATGGCATCCATCATCCATAAGGATGTCCTCATTAAGGTGTCTCTTATTAACACAGGTACCTTTTAAAATGAGAAAACCTGCACACTGTGCCAAAAGATTATGCTAGTCTTGAAAACTGTACACTTCCTCTGGCTGTTTAGCTGTATTTGATTTTTCTCATGCAAACGTTTAAAAAAAAAAAGGAGTAAATTGGATCTTTTTGTTCTGATTAAGTCTTGCATATCTATAGAAGTTCTTGAACAGTAATTTAACAGAACAGTAAGTAATTTATTTCCTGGTTCTTAAATATTATGTTATAATTATTATTTACCTATTATTTTTTTTTATTACAGTTGGTAAGGAACCTCTTCATTTGTTGTAATTGTGTATTTCTTATTCGCACTTTAATTTGCGAACAGACCAGCATGGTAGAGCTCAGTTCGACACTGACACAATAAATAAATAATGCATGATTAAAACTTTACATCATAACATAGTTTATCAAGAATAAAAAATATGCAATGCAATAAATGTAATGCAATATAAACTCTGGTCGGACTCCAAGGTTGGGATCCATTGCTCATAACCGTATTTGGAAGTTACAAAGCTTTCAGGAACTTGCAAACAAGCAACTCTCTCGCCAGACAAGAACATCAATATTGGACAATTCTGCAAAACCTCAGAACACATCCAGTGCCAAGGATTTTAAATCGTTGCTTTCTACAATATTTGCGCACGGCAGCAATGGTATGACTATGGTATGGTTATGGAGTTAGGCTACTCAAACATAAAAGTTTAATTGCAGGTATGTGACAGGATGCAAACTCCAGTCTTTGTTATGAAAACCTGTGCAAGGTTTGGACTCATGAGTGTACTTTAAATCTTTGGTCAGTCAACATTGAAATGATGTCTAACTGTGGCCTAGTGTTGTCAATTATGAAGCGCAAAGGATTTGTTCATTTTAAGGCCTGCTGTTGCATGTTTCTTTCACTTGTACACCAGAGGACTAAGAGAATAGAGGTGTGAGACTGTATGAACTGTCTTTGTATCCTCCCTCTTTCTCTACTTCATTCACCACCCTCCTCCTCTCTGTCTATGAGGTGGAGGCTGATGAGACGGGGCATTTCAGCCCTTATTGCCCTGTATGTCAGGCTCTATTGGTGGAAAACCTGGCTTGCCAGTGAACTCAGACTGCTACAGAACTGCTGGCTCAACCCCAATGGAGCCTCAGAACACCAACGACCTCCCACCTCCAGCTGTGACTGAGTGTGTTTCTGCAGAATAAACTTCAAGTCGAATAGTCAGACAGAAATAAGCTGCACTGAGAGAGTGTGTATGGATGTGTGTGTGTGTGTCCCTTTTTTTTTTTTATATGACCGAACTCATTTGCTTTTATCAGCGACCCAATTGATCTGCCCTCTGACCCCAGCCTAGCTGCTCAGCTCCATCACACCACAGCAAGGACCGCACTTGCATGACCTCCGACCCTATATGTGCTTGTTAGGGTTGCTGAATGTAGAAGGTTGTGAGCTCCATAGAATATAGAATTCTATTGCTATGGTGACAACGACCATAAACCGCCCTTTCGTCATTTCATTTCATTCCATAGGCATGGGCTTTATTGACTCTTTCATTTAGCCAGTGTTAATCTCTTTTTTCTTTTTCATTTCTGCACTGTCATTTCCCCGAGAAAATGAAGGGACAATTTAGAAGACAATGAATACTCCACATTGTTATTTTATGTGTATATTTTGTGAATATGATTAAGTATTTCTGTAGGTTGATATTTGTATTCCAACTGTATGACCCTGCTCGATGATCAGCTGCACTGTATTAACCATTTGTACTGGTTCGAATGACTTTTGTATTTTAGCAGTTTACTTCCTCCACATTTGTTCCTTGTACACATTGCTCTCCATTACTTTTTCCCGTCACGGGGATGTCCTGTTTTTATTGCAACAGAAAACAATAGTTGCATATTCAGGTCTTTTGTCCCCTGTTAATAAATGAACCCCCCACTTTCCCCACAGGATTGTATATTACTATGTTCAATAAAGCCAGATTATGCATATATTTTGTACATATTTACCACCGTGCAGTGAGAGATACTGTCTTTTAAAGTAGCTTGTGAGGCTCTGCTCATTTTGAAAATGGAAACTCTGTTATAAGAATCTCGTAGCTCTTCTTAGCAGGTCATTTTCTTATTGTTATTGCCATGATTTTCATTACGCAACATGTAAGAAGCTCTTCTCGTCCAAACAGAGATCTGAATGAGCATTTCAGGATAATTATTACAGCCAGTCCTCCTGCAGAAGATCACAATGGTTTTGTCTTAGCAGTTTCATGTGTTACTTTTAACACAGAGTATGAAGCCAACAGTTCTCATTTCACACATGAACGCCACTGTCCACTGAGTGCGATTCCTTTACAACTGCTACAAATGATTATAGTAATGATAACATGAAATGTCTTGAGAGAACAGTCGGGATGTGTTTGGATAGGATTCACTCTCTGTTACAGCACAGTGAGCCTATGACAGTGAGTGTTGGTCGACATTCTGTGACACTTTGCCACAGCCAACACATGCATACAAATAATCATGTTTACGCAGCTATATATAAATATGCACACGCGTACATGCGGTCCGTGACCTGGTAGAGATGAACAGCTGTCAAGGCGAAGAAACCTGCCACCTCACAAACAAGTTAATCAATATTTTTCTGTCTTTTTTTTTAAACCTGAAACACCGTAAAGTCACGCATTTAGCCGTAAAAGAAAAATTAACCTTTAACCCTAGAAGTGTTTACTTTTCCTTCCTTCAGGGTGGTATAACCTGTGTTATAACCAGTCACACTATCCTCTCACTCTGCTTTCATTCCTCCACACTAAAAGCAGCCCAGCAGGCAGAAATAACCAGAAGACTGAACGAAAGGAAGTTTTATCATCCAACTTCCTGCTCCGTTTGGATTGCAAATGCATGCGCTCCCAGACCTGTTTTACTCTGGGTCACTGTAGCCAATCACAAAAGGGTAGAGTGCCACCTATTGGTGCACAACCTGAATCCTCTCTCCTCTCCATCACCACCTAGCCCACTCTCCCTCCTCCCACAGACACACTGGCACTCAACTCCTACACACTGACTCACCATATGTTTTTACACACGCACAGAGAAAATCACAGTTTGAGTGCACGCAGTAGCCGCACGCACCCGGAGAGTGACGTGTAGAAATATGTGTGTATATGTGTGGATGCACACAGATGCTCATGCATGCGCAAATATATACAGAATCACAGCACAGCAGATACTAATAGCACAACTGATATGAAACATTCACAACTCAACAATAATTAGCAAATGTGATGCAGGCACACTTACAATGGGTTATAGATCAGTGCTTAATGCAACAATATATATGATTGTCTCAAAGGGGCTGGGGACATTAGTTGGATGTCATTCATTATCTCTCTCCCTCTTAATTTCCTGTGATTGCTCTTAAGTGAAATATACAATAAGGGCCTCAAAATGCCCATAAAACATACATAAAAAGTATCAATAATTTTGCATTACTTTGTTCTTTGGATTATAAATAATTCAAGAATAAACGTGAACATTCTGTAGGACCTGTACTTATATGATTAATAATGTAAAATAAGTGGTTCAAAGGTGACTCCTCAGGGGGAAATCATTTTTTAAATAGTTATTTTTTTTCATCATGAAATAAATAATAAAAGAAGAAAAGTAGAAAATCGAATGCAATACGCCGGCAAAAGCGTTAAACAATGAGAAATTCTAGCGTACCTAAGCAAGAAAGGCAAAACATGAACGTATTTCTCAATTTAAGGTAACTCAGGGTGTAAATTATATATCCGTTTTGGGTGAAGAATAAAGTGTGAATAAGGAGGAGGGAAACGGTCCAAGTGTTTTTGGCATGGTGAAAGTGTTGCACAACAAGGCTTAGACTGAGAAACACACCAAAAGTTATCCACATCTTTAGAAAAGATCTCATCCACAATAAAACTTCACGTTACGTGAGCGCCCGTGTGTCCTGTAGGCCCATGATGAGAGGCGGGTGTGAGTTACCGCTTTAATTCATCCAGTGAAACTCCCCGGTTTTCACCGTCCTGGTGAGGTCAACCCTTAAAGGGACAGCAGCGAAAAAGGAAGGTGGCTTATTCTGTTGACCTTTGACCCCCAGTAAAAACACACAAATAAGCGCACACACAAGCAAATACATGCTTCTCCCCACGCAGACACGCTGGCAACAGGGCGATGGAGGGCAGCTAGGCCAAAGTGTAGCCGTGTCTCAGTGCTCCGCCACTGTGAACGATTTCCACTGCGCTGTCAGCAGGCACCATATTAACCACATCAGAATCACTCACATGCCAGACTGTCACATGCAGTCTGATTCATCAACTTTCCACACTGTCAACCCAGGAGAGAAGAAGATGGAGAGACAGAAGGATAAGGAGACGGGGCGGGCAGAGAGGAAACGGAAAGAGTACGTCGAGAGGAAAGACGCAAAGATGCTGAGGTGAGAGGATGATCAGGAATAAACTGGGGAGAGGACGGTGGAGGGAACCAGGAGTGAGACATAATATAGTAATAATAACTAGAAAGAGAGGGGGGAGAGGGGATCCAGATAAAGGATGAATAAATAAAAGGGGCACACAAGCAGAACTCCAGCTCTCTCGTGCCTGACATGCCGAGCTGGTGCTCGAGGAGAAACGCGGCGGCACAATCCAGCCAATAACCCGGAACGCTGAGTGTCACACAGATGGGAAACATACTCAGACTCTCTCTTTCTATCTCTCCTCGTGTGACAGAGCCACAGAAACACTAGCCATGGTGTTTTGTGTGGAGGTGCTGGCTGGGATCTCATTTCATTTCGTTCCATCACCTTTTCCTCTGAAGGATGTAATGTGGTGTCATGCACACAGATCTCCAATTCCATTTGCTGCTTTAGTGGCAGTATGGTACATGAAACAATGCTTAGGAGGTTTCACTCTATGTGGAGTATCTTGAATGGAACTATCACCGGGCTTATCACATTTCAGCTGTTGAATATATGGAAAAATATGGGCCCTGAAGTGTTTTGAAGAGCGTTCAGTGAAGCAGCAAAGCTTTTGTGGTCCTTATTCGGTCTATCTTTTATCACCCCATGAAGAAAATCCTCTGTGTTTAGTGATATTATGCGATGTGTCACTGTTTGAAATGTAAATGAGGTCTGAAGAAGCTCATTACAGCTCGAGTGACTTTCTAACTCGCAAAATAATTTTGCACAGGGAGAGATTGCACTTTAGGTTGATGACAACACAAATGACGTGCCATTTCCTTTTTTACCTGTTCATTTCACAAGTATGATAATTTTACTGATCTTAGGGTACTGCGGGAGGAAAACACTGCTTACACAGCAGCAGGGGGGTGTCCATTAAATGCGATTACACTGGTAGTTATAAAGGAAGTAAAACTGAAATGACATGACGTAAATTATACCATGCTCTTGATGGTTTTGCTAAAATTCATATTATACCTAAAACTGATGTTAATAAAAATAAGTGTAACTTTTCGGTGTATATGTTTCATGCTAATATGATAGAAATACAAACTTTGTCTACTACAAATGTGCGGGGGGGGGGGGGGGGGGGGGGGCGCAGGTAATCAGACATGCAGGCCTCTCCTCCCCTGCAGAGAGGCATTCAACATATGGACATGAACAATTATTACAGTGTCTTAATTGTATCATAATGAAATCATTGTATATAGTCTAATAATTATTACTCAGTTACAAAAATGAGATTACACAGCATTTAATGATTAATGGTCTGCAGGCTTGCGCTCCCTGGACCGTTAAACTGAAGGCTTAACTTAAGTAAAAAGCCCATCTTCCATAAAGTTAACTTTTTTTGCAAAGGGTGGACTGGTTTACAATTAGAAAGGAGGAAAAAATGATCATAGAGTTGTCATGAATTTAAAATATGACTTTGTCTTCGGGTTATTGCTCCATTATGAAGTAACTAATAAGCTTAACCTTGTCTGATTCTAAGCTATTAGTCGAGCAATTGCAAAACCCTGATCTGCATTTAGCCCCAGTAACCCTGCTGTGTAATTGACCTTAGTCTGCTACATCATGGTAGGTTATACGTACAGACCCAGTCTCATTTCATGAAAATATATTTGCTGGTTAATTTGATGAGGAACATCCTGTTCTGATTAGACCTGCACATGGGGGACGGTTAAAAATAACCACAGAATCAGTGACGAACGACCTCCTTCGATACACTCCAGCGCTCTTGGAATGGAAGCACGACGCTGGGCAGATAAGGAGCAACGATGAACATTTTCATGTAAGATCAAAAACAGAGTCTCTGTGCAAATGTTTAATTTGTTCTCTTTGAACACAACGCACATACCCTGTGGTCAGATTTAGTTTCAAATTTAAACTTCAAAATGATCAAAATCCTTTGAAATCTCAAATAAAAAAAAGTTGAAACAAGATCATAAGGATACAGTGCATCTCCATAATTTTGAATGCTTGTTACCAGTTTTTTTCTTCTCAATACTCAGAGAATCAAAGGTAAATATATTGGCCTGGTACAAAAGAGGTTGAACACCAGAACTCAGTACCTCTTTGTCGTCACAAAGGGTGTAATGCTAAGCTACTATCCATGCCTGTGTGTGTTCATTTCTCACACTACAAGATTTATTTGTTTATTTAAAGGGTACCCATTAGGTACCACGGGATTCAGCTGATCTTCCTGGGGTCCACACTGAACATATTACTTAACTTAAGTGGTTGTGAAAAATAAGAAAAAGCCCCATCTAGAGCTAGTATTTAGGTATATAGTTTATCCATTCCGGGATAGAAACATGGCAGTTCAACATGGCAGTTCAACATGGCAGACTCCGTGGATATATATATATATATATATATATACAGAAAAAAAGAATTCTATTCATAGACTTTTATCCTCACTGGATCAGGGATCCTTCCACTACTGTACAGTGTGTGGTAGACTTATTCAAGCACTGTGTGTAATGTCTGTGTGTGCTGATTTGACTTGAGTTACTGAGTTATGAGATGAAGTGGTGTAACGTTTCTGTCAAATCAGGTGTGAAGGTAAAAAGTACTGAAGGAATTGGGATGCCATTCACATTTGTTAGAGATCAAAATCCTTCAAATTCCACTTGAAATATATGTTGTCATAAATTAATTTGGCTTTAGCAGCTTATACGTAGCTAAATGGGATTGTGTGCAAGACACATGCACCACCACCTGGGCCTCATTTAGAACAAAGCATTGTTTTAATCATTTTTGGCAGTTCAAATAACCTACTGCCATTGAAGGCATGACGATATGGAGCACTGTTCAGTAGCATTAAACTGGTCTCTAGGAAGCCTCTACATAGCAACTCCTCCAAGCATATCATTAAAATTCCTCTTGATACCATAGCAACCAAGTTTTCTTATTGCAAGAGGTCAGTTGGAGCCTGTAGAGGAGATGGCAGGGTACCAACGGCTGGGTCTCCCACGCTGGCAGGTGAAAGGTCACATCTCAACTTCTGCATCAAGCTTCTACTCTCCTCCAGCAAATTACTCATGAGCGCACATCTGTTTCTTTGTATGTGTTACTCACATCCTAGCCACATTTCACTTACTGCACGCAACATTCAGACCTATTTTGATGTTTCTCGCCATCTTCACAAACACATTTTGCACAAGGCTCTGTACTAACGTAGGGGAAGAGGAGGAAAATATGTATGTCAACAGTTACATGTTTCATGCATTCTACTCAGAGAGTATAACTCACAAATGGCACGTTAGCAAGTTCATCTGTTTAATTAAAATATTATACATAGCCTAAATAACAGATTTACCCAAGATTAAGTTAAGATGCTTTAAGAACAAAGTTGCTGCAATTTGTATGACCAGTTTTAATGAAGAGACATTAATAAATGTGATTCTGTGTCCTGGGTGACTAGCAAACTAAATTCTAATCAAAATAATCTTATTTAAACAGTGCATGACAGATGAACATAGATTGGCTCTAAACATCTCTCCATATTTGTTTTAGACTCCATAAAACACAAAATAACAAAACTGTGAGACACCGCTTTTTTTCCACTCAAAATGCCTGGAAATGTCACTTTCACAATTGAGGTGTATATAGGAATAAGAATACATATACAAAATCAACGGTAGTTTTGATGTAAAATGTGATGAACTGGAACACTTGCTGTTGTAAGACAACTGACAAGCTGGAGGAGAGAAAGCTTCAGAGAATAATCACAGTAATCAGCTCATTTTCCATTCAAGTACAGGAGGAAAAGCTGATCGTCACAGTCAAAGGTCTCCATTCCCTGATAGATCATAAACATGTTACATGAGAGGGCTACTTGTGAACAGGGCCAGGTTAAAAGGACAGGAGGGAGTGATTTTAGCTTGATGGCTCTTATTGATAATGTGTCTTATGCCACCCAAAACAGCACTGATGGTTTACTCCCTTGTCGTTTTTTTTAATGGGGAAAATCACAAGGGTACTGAGGACAGAACCATTTCAGCCTGATTACTTTTATTGATTCTAAAGGATTGTAGCACCAGTGCCAGTATTTCCAGTATTAGTATTAAATGTTTGTTTTCATTTATTTAATGCTTTTATTGAGGAAGCTGAGGTGGATTGCCGTGGGCGTGTCTATACCTGTTGAACGTAACCGCTGTGAAACAATCAGGAAATAACTTTTTATTTTGCTGATTCATAACAGCTTTATCGAGGCCAGCGCTCGCTCTCTGTTATTGTTACTCTATGTCTCCCTACCAAAGTGCTCTCTCTCTCAAATCATTGGACACAAATCACACTTCTTCGTGTAATTATTTTGCAGGTATATGTTGGGTACATTGTTGGGTACATGAAATAAACAAAGTCATAACACATAACACACACACAGGTAGATTATCAGATTAGTCCATGAATCCACCTGGATAGTCTGCTTCAGAGACATTTCAGGCTGTCTGTGGAGGTTTGACCAATCTGAGTGTCTGATTGGCTTGTGGAGTGTGACGCTGGTGACATTTTTTGTGGAAACGCACAATCCCAACTGAAATGAAAACGTCACCAGCGTCCGGTTTCGCTGTTCCTGTCTCAACCTGGCCTTACTCTTGTCTGGTGAGCTCTGTCTGTCTCCTTTTTTTCTCTTCTTAGTCACCTCAAATGACTGTTACCCACTCGCCCTGCTCTGGTTCTACTGCCAATTCAGGTACTGCTCCCTGTCTGCATTCCCCACCACCCCGGACACCAGAAACCTCTCCCTTTCTGAGGCTCCAATGTGACTGTGGTCATGATGTAACCCTCTCTGCACTCTGAGTTCACAATTTGGGCAGTCCAGCTAATAAACTGAGCTTACATTAGCTAACGGCAGCTATAGTTTGCAGCAGTTTACTTTACTGTCCATCATTAAACTCTATAAATCACAGGGAGTTGAGGCGGAGCAGCCAAAGGACATCAAAGAGAAAACTGGAAAACATTTTCTCCATAAAATAAAATATGATCCAGTTCAAATGAGTAAAATAGTTGCGGGTGTGTGACTCAGTGCTGTAAAGTGCTGCACACTTCTCATGGGAGCCTGTGCACAGAACACAAAGTTACATAGTGCAAGAACAGGCATATGGGGTGCAGAGTTGGAATGGCAGTCAATATAGAATAAAAAATGATTTAAAATATTTTATGGTAGGAAAGTTACAAAATGTTGTTTTAACACAGAGAACTTACAATAAGATGAAATCCAATGCCACCATATTATACTGTGGCCTGTAAATTGACCGCATAGTTGATTAAACAAGTCTTAAATATTAATCATAACAATTTAACTTGCAGTGTTTGTATTGCAGGGCTGGGCGGCATTAAGGTGTCCTTGTTGATTTATCCACTGCCTGTATTTACGGCATATTAACCCGCACCTCTAAATGGCTGAATCGCATTCACACATTATTGACAAACCCACTAACTAATCAGCACTGCTGACAGCTCAGCTGTCCTGTGATGTATGTTTTAACCCCTCTCCTGTCCACAAATTGGTACACCTAAATCCCACATTCATTGAAGTGTGGTGTTACTCCTGACACTGCAGTTTAGGCAAAAGACATTCATTGTGAGGATTACAGCAGGGGAGTGAGAGTGTGACAGATAGTGAAGGAGAGAGGGGCGGGGGGGTAGGATACTGGGCGATGTGAAAAGCCGATCTGTACTTACAGAAAAACCAGTGCTATTAAGCAGCTTGGTGTGACCTCAACATCTAGATTATACAGTAGTTATACAGTATACTGTCCATGCTCTTGGCCATTAATCCACATAACATGAAATAACAAGCAAGCTGATGTCCCATGTGTAATATGTTAGAAATTAAACTGATAATATGGTTTGGATACATAATCTTATATTTGTCTATACATTGATACAGAGAGGGGGAAAAAAAAGAGAAAATATGCTGATATACACACAACCTGTCCAGCACTTATATAGCAGTATATAAACAACTATATAAGCAATTTATAGCATCCAGCAGTACATTAGGCACCGTGATTTCTGCATTAAAGCATCTCTATACATCAACCGGACTTCCTGGCTCCATGCACTCAAGAGAAAAAAGAGTTTTATTGGCAGCCTAATAGCAGTTAGAACTCCTCACTGAAATCGATGCATTTCTTTTTTATTTTATTTTTTATTTTTTTGGCATTTTGGTATTGGCTATAAAGAGGGCAGGACTGATGCAGGGAAGAGGGAGTTCGTCTGCCAGTAAAGGAGAAATTTAGACAAAGTTTAGCAGCTGCAGATTTGAGTTGGCTGAAGGTTCGTCGCACAACAACAACAACAACAGCAGTAGAGTTCATTTAAACGCGCTCACTTTATCAACTTAATTCACAAGCTTTAGTGGACGGAGAAATAATTTATGCTTGTAAAGAATCGTACTTAATGACTCCTTTGAGGATTTATGAAGCATTAGCGTTGCAGTCATATATATTGCAGCTCCCTGGACAGGTGACACTGTAAAACAAATTTTCATTGCAAGCAGGTCATCCTTTTCGTCACGTTACCAAGAAAAAAAAAAAAAAATCTGTGGACTGTATGGTGTGGAATAACCTGCCTGAGGAGATAAGGCTCACAGAATCAGTGACTTCCTTTAACCCTCTAAACCCCATAGCACCCCAGAACGCCTGTATATCTCGTGTGTTGTGTATCACCCTGAAGCACATGTCATTCTAAAATTATTCCAAGTGTATAAACACACATAAAATCAAGTCCTGAGCTTTGTTTTATAGACAGTTTAAGTTTTCATCAATACATCTATGATATATGCAACACTGCGCATAGTGAGTCAACAACAACATTGCGAGTTTAAGTGTTTTGCTCACCTCACATCTCCATCAGTATACAGTGGGACTTAACCGCCTCTCACTGCTGAGATGGAGGCTGTTTTCTGGGAGACAGTTTGCGAGTCAGCAGGGAGGAGTAACCAGGTCATGGTGACTTTTACACATAAAAATTGGGCAGTTTTTTTTTCTTCATATAGCTGTACTTCTATTTGTTCTTTAAAAGAAAGATGCTGAATCAAACTCTGTTTAAAAAGCTACAAATGACACATATTTGGTATCAAATTGGATAAAAATGGAGGTTGTGTTTTTTAAGATGACAAGAACTTGTGACTGTCAGTTTCTTTTCTCTGCTTTCGAGATAGAGCTGTTTGTTCAAATGCTCATTTGAATGACGGTTCTCAGTTAACTGCAGCAACATTCTATAATTCTACTGGCGTGTAGAGGGTTAAATCAATAAACCAATAAAAAGCTAATTTTTATAGACTTATCTTTATGTGATGGCATCTTTTATCTATTTTTTTTAATTCTTTGATTTTGTTTAATTTATGCATTTATGTATCTTATTGCTTTCATGGCTGTTATTCTATTATGTTTTTTTTTATTATTATTATTTTGTCATGTTTCTATATGGTTAACACTCTTGGCTTTCATTGTCTTCCCCCTACCAAGTTCATAAATCTTAATTTGGTGTTGCCTTTGCTTGGCAATATCCTGTTTGTGCTTGTCTGTTAAAGCACTTTCTACTCTGTTTTCAAAAGTGCTATATCAACAAAATTCTTCTTTTTCTTCTTCTAATAATGTCCATTCACTATAATGAATATTACAATTACATAAGACCTAAATAACCAAAAACATAAACATTAAAATGTGATTAAATGAAATCACTGAAATTGAAAGTAGATCTACTCGGCCAACAAGCATTAGACTGCCCTGTAAAATACTGTAAAATTCAGTCGCCTCATTTTTTTTTTCTCTTTTCTTGCTCGAAACTTTGCATATCTTAAGTGGAAGATTGATGACAGGCTGCATGCTGTGGACAGAACCTATGCTAATGAGGACCACAGGGGACCTCCCCTGGGTTTAGAAGGCTAGTTGAATGAGACAAGGCAACAGTGACTCTAAACGCAGCAGGTGCTGCTTGGTTCTGCTGGAAATAGGTGTATACATATGCGCGTGGGCAAACGAGTATAAATGTGTGTGCTTTTTGTTGATGGCTAAGTAATGTTTGTCTAAGTAGACATGTGAGCACACGTGAATTCAATTACGGACATGTAAGCCTATATTATTAAAGAAAATATTTGGTGTGGTGGTGGAGGTGGGTTGTATGTGGGGGGGCCAGTAGAAATATTAGACACAAATAAGGTCAAACCCACATTACCATGGTAACCCACCAGAAGAGACCAGCTGGTCCATCTGTTCCTCGGCTAACTTTGAGTCGGTTCTCCCACACCTCATACCAGCTGCTGTTGTTATAGTCATACAGGATCTGCATGTTCACTCAAGCAGCAACATCCTGTATTATGCACTCTCACTGGAATCTAGTCTTAAAGACAATATACAAACACAGCAAAGGAAAACATTCCTATCCAGCATTCATTGTCTTATCTTCAATGAATAATGCTTCCTTTTTGGGGACAAAGTGGGGGTACATTATTTTTGTGCCATGGATTATGGAGGTCAACAATCTGTGTATCAGGGTTTTATTTCCCCCACTTGTAAGGAGCAATTTGTCATTTTTAGGAAACACACATGGATCTAAATAACGATTAGTGATTGAATATTATCCGAGTGCTGTCGCTCCTTTCTCTGTATCCCAGCAGAATCCACAGCATCAACTTTCACAGCTAGCCAAAGTGTAACCATGATTAATTTGTCATTTTTGGTTTAGCTACATGGAGGAAACATCCCTCTCTAGATTCTTCAGCTGGTGCACAAAAACATGTCTGGTAAACGTGCCCGGTTATCGGTCAGAATCACATAGCTTGAATCGTAGCTGGTTTAATTATGACAAACAGTGAAGCAACTAACCTCATATTGGGAAACACACAGGAGTGAGGTGAAAATATTACAGTGCTCAAGCACTTTAGCACTTATCCAGTGGCACCAGTGATTTGTTTATTTAGCGGGTCTAAATGGCTCTTTGTCAAATATTTGGCAAGTGCACTTCAAATATGTGTTGGTGGCATGTATGAACATTACTATTTTGATCATATTTGCTTAAATCTGGATACATAAACAGAAATTATTTAGCTTTTCTCTCTTTAAGTTTAGTTAAAGGGTGAATTTAAATATTAATAATGCTGAGGAAGTCCTTGCTTACTTGCTTTACCAAGTGAAACACGGTTCAGCTCCTCGCAAACCATGGCAAGTTACATATAGTTCCCTGGCATGTTCTCTAACCTTATATCCAAAACAGAGCTTGACATGAATAAATGGGGTTCTGAATGTATGTTTGAATCAAACATAAAAGTACTTATAATGTAGAAAGAATGTACCCTGTGTTTTATATTGTTACACATTAAATGCATTGTTGTAGTTGATGAGGTAGAGCTCATCAACTACAACAAATAATAACTTTGTATAGTGTTGGGAAGAACAGTACTGTAAGATCCTGATATATATTTAAAAGCTGACAAATAAATATAATGGTGTAAAAAAAAACAAAAGAAACATATTTTCATTTGAGTTAAAGTATTTGTAATTCACACAGAAGTACAGCACTACAGTACTGAAGTAAATGTACTCAGTTACATTCCACACTATTAGACCTATGTAGTAGTTTTAGTGTTATAGTTATGGGTCTCAGGTTTGTGTACCACGGTGACTTCAGTGTAACCTGTATGAAGCAGGTTGTAAAACAGGAGCAATGAGGACACAATACGCTTCATCTCATTGCAGATTTGTTCTGAGGAAACAACAGGAAACAGTCTGTGTCTGACTGGTACCCCGGAGCAACTAGAGCGAACACAAACGTTCTGCCTGACTGCTACTCAAAACACACATTACTTACTCTATTAGAAAATTAGCTTGGGCCTCATAATAATTATACTAATCACATAAATGTGGCTACACTATTTTAGGTGTGTCACACTGTACGTTTAACCGATAGTTAAGCTGAGTTGCAATGCAGTAACGTATTCACTCTGCATTGCTCAGTAAAGGACGGCGTTTATCTGTACAAAATGTATGTCCGAACATAAAACATAGCAGAGGCTTTCATGTGAAGCGTCTTCCTGCACAGACTGCCACAGTAAGTGCACCCAGAGTCAATAACCATTTCCATAACACAGGCAATTCCAGTGACATAGTCTACTCGACCACAACTGCTCTATTGCTTACTATTGCAAGTGTCAGGTGAGGTACTGAGCAGTAACAGCCCTCTGTTGTGGAATTAAATTGTATCATAACACTGCACTGCCTTCCCAAACCCGAGTTTAGAAGGTGTCTCTTGTGCTAAAAGTGCCAGTTTAAGAGAGCAATGAAATAAAGCCCTTTTAATTAGTCCCTTTAATCAAAGGATTGGCCTTTTCTGCCCCACAATGCCATCACTCCTGCAGTGCAACGAGACCTGGGTCACAGTTGCATAACGTGTCCGGCTGGACTGTTTTCAGTCTGTATGTCAAATGGATATTTTTCTGGGTAATTTCTCACCATGGCGGCCACTCTGATTATCATGTGAGCGTGGGGGGTCCAGAACCGAGAAGCTAATGAACTGCTTGCATAAAGTCTTCTGCCAAGGTTGTCTCTCTCCGTCAGGATGTCTGGGAAAAAGCTCACTGCTCACTGGAGCGAGGCGTTCATATCATGGATGGGCTTTGGGAGAGAGAGAAAGCCAGCAAGAGAGAGAGAGAATAGATGAGAGAGGTAGAAATAAAGGGAGAGTAGGGAGCAAGGGAAAAAGTTGAGAAAATAACAGATGGCTAGCTATAGCTGGCTGGCTGGCTGGGTAGGCAGGTGGGTGGATGGATGGATGGATGGATAAGGGTACGAGAGGGGGATAGATACATAGATGGATGGATAGATAGATTTATATATTCTTGGGTGTATGGTTCAATGGTTTTAGCTCAGAGATCTAGCTAATGTAAAAAGCACAATGTTGTGTGCTGAGTTTTTTTTGTTTTTTTTTAATCATTTTACCACAAATAAAAAGGCTGCAGTCGATCTGAAATATTTGAGTCCCACAAATAGAGAAAATCCTATTGCAGAACAAACCTCAAAGGAAACAATGAACCCTGAACAGACAGTTGTGTCATATAGGTCAAGGCAGGGTTGTTATGGCTGAGAGGTCATTGTCTGCCTGAACATTTTCAGCGTCTCCTGATTGCTTTACTCTGGTGAGAAAGAACTAGAATTACCACCTTTCAGTTGTTGCTTCCACCAACCAGTCTAATCTGTCCAGACTGTTAAGACTTGAAATGTAATAACAAACATTAAGGTTAGTTTTTGGCAAAATGGGAGTTATGAAATTCTATTCTATTATAAACATCTATTGCGTGCATCCTGGGAGAGGGATCCCTCTTCTGTTGCTTTTGAATTTTTTTTTTGTGCCATGGCAGTAGACAATGCTTCCAATATGGATGTAAAAAGTCTATATAATAGCTACAGTTTCAAAGTGGGTACCCAAGATTAGTTTAATTAATTCAGTATCCTACCAAATATGAAATATGATCGCAATCTCCCCTTCTGTTCCTGAGCTACAGAGATGAAGAATGAAAAGTGTTTTTGAGAATATGCTGTCACACCGACAGTGACCTTTGACCTTTTGGATATAAAATGTAATTACTTCATCATTTTATTTGAGAGACAATTGTGTGAAATTTTGCCATAAATGTCGTATGATTTCTCGAGTCATGGCCAACACTATGTTTTGTGAGGTCGCAGTATAACCACACAAGTGGGCGTTAGTGCCAGATGTAATGAGAGTCCCCCCAGGCATTCAAATATCAGCGTCACCAGAATGTGACAGACTTGAGGTCACAGTGACCTGGACCTTTGACCACCAAAATCTAATCAGTTCAGTTCATTGAGCCTGTGTAGACGTTTGGAATTTGAAGGAATTCCCTGTAGGTGTCCCTGAGATATCGCACCCACCAGAATGGTATGGATGGATGTACCTAATGCATCTGGACATGGCTGTTGTCAGCACAGAAGATTTAAAAAAAAAAAAAAAAAAAAGAGAGAACACAACTAAAAAACTAAATCTCAAGAGAAATAATTATTTGCAGCATGTCTGAAATATAACAGATACTGAGTCACTGATCCATTTAAGCTTCCTATTGAACATGCCGGTTATTTTCTGTCTCTTTTCCTGCTGCAAATCACATACACAAGAGACACAAAATAATGATCTGTGATCATCTGGGTTATGATATTTAAATCAAAGTAAATTAGACGGCCTCATATGACTGTAGCACCAAATCTTTGTTTGCAAATGTATTACCGTCCTCAAAGGATTAGTCTGTCATAGTCTGGTGCAACTGAAAATAGTACCTAACAAAATGTGACATTTACTTGGGACCGGTGTTTAAAAATGTACATCATGCAGTATTGTATAACTATAATATATATAATGTTCACTGTAATGTTTTCATCCATGTCCTTAAAGTTTAGAAAGTCTCCATAAACTTTAATGAATATGTTTTTATTCTATTCAAATTTTAAACGTTCCCTTCAATTCATGGTTGACATTTGCATTTCATGAATGAGAAGAGAGTTGTTTACTCCAAACCATCGTCACTGTAGGTTTATAAACAGTCAACTTTTTTGGGATAATGAAATATCACACAGAATTGTGGAATGTCATATATGCAGCTTGTGAAGTGCTTACTGTATTTCATTATTGACTGCCTACACCAAATGAAAATAGCCTAACACTGTGTCAACACAGTTCACGGAGTGAAAGCAGCACGTTAAGCGTTAAGTGTAGAGTGTGTAGACTGATTAAAATAGAAGCGTATTTGTTCCATCAGACAAGTGTGAACAACTAGAAGGTTAGGTTTGCTTTGTTTAGATTTATGCCATTTGTTGTCTAAAGCTGTATTATGTGACTTCTCTTCCATAAAATAACGGATTCTTTTTATTGTAATGCCGCTAACTACCTGTAAACAGATGAATGTCTGTCACTGCCACTCTGCACCCTGTATGGCTCTTTCTACACTATGTAACTTTTTGCTCCTGGTATGATCACCTGTAAGTATGTAACGCTTCACGGCATTAAGTCACACACCTCCAACTGTATCATATGTTACAAAGAAAATATTTTATGATTTTCTCTCTGATGTCCTCTGACTGTTCTGCATTGACGAGTGGACAGTAAACTGCTGCAATAGCTGCCATTAGCTCACTTTGTTAGCCACACTGCCTGGACTGTGAAGTCACAACACCTGCAGAGTGTTAGTGTTTGTACCACAGGTGCTTTAAACCACTCGGAAAAGGTTTTAAGGCTTGGGGCTGGGGTGATGCAGACGGAGGCTACGCCTGAATGGGCACCTGAACCGGAGCCAGGAACACAACAGAGGCAGAGCATGGCAGATGCGCAGAGACCAAAGAGAGAGTGACCGAGTGTGAAGCAGAGGTACAAGAGTAAATCTAGGACCGATTTCAGTCGTTGGTGAGAGTATTGTGAAATAAAAGGTTGAAGAAGCTGGGCTTCTTGCTGCTGGGCTAGACTAATATGTCTTGTGTTTTGCACATGCTTGCTGTGTTTCCATAGTTGTAAAGTTACAACTCACAATAAAACTTACCATGTACCACTGCCTGGAACTGCACCCTGAATTTGGCTGTACAAATAAATGAATCAGTGAGGGACTGCAGTTCAGCCCCCTACTGAATAATGCAACATACATAGCAGTATCTCTGATTTCTTTTACACAACATGCTAATATTTAATAAAAGCATTTAAACGATCTTCCATTAACACTATTAATGGCAACCAAAAGTAGGCTTTATCATCAAATGTATTTTTGTAAACTACACTGAAATACACATTTTTTTCCCCCCTCTATTTATGCTGTTTTGTTTTGCACCGCCCACGGGTCATTAGAAAAATAGTATGCTAATTTGTTCTTGACTGTCACCTGGAAACACAATGACAATGTGCCTCTGACTAGCAATAGCTCTAAGGAGTTTTGCAGACTTAATTGTTAAAGTCTATGCACAAAGAGAGTAACTGTGCTGTAAGTCAATGAGTTAAGATTAATCAATAACGTCACTGATTCCTGACTATTTGCTGCAGGCTGTGCAGTCGATCTTATGTAAAAGCTATGCGTTTTCCACTGGTGGGTGGTTTTGCGTGACCAATCTGAAAGCAAAGCCCAAATAAACCCTCATGAGTTTAAAGTATGAGTAATATTGATTTTTTTTTTCATGTTAATTTAACAGCTTTCTTCAATACATTGCTTGTGTCGTGATCTTTTCTTACTGTGTTACAGGGTATGGCATAATATGGCTTGCTATGCAGGCAAAAGCATTTTGTATATTATTTTACAATCATCAGCACCAGTTTTGCCAGAAAAGAAAAAAATAAATTGCTATGAAATCTGGAAATAATCTAACTACCCTAAATGAGACTGTTAAGCACACATTAGGGGGCATGTCAGATTGAAGAAAAAGGAAAGCAGGGCAGATGGAGGAACAGCGGTATGGGGAATGATGGAGTTTGAAGTTTGTGTCCATTATATAAAAGCAAGAGGGAGAAGCTTTTAGTGGCATGAAAAAGGTAAGGGAGAGAGGATGAAGAATGATATTTTGGAGATGGAGACATTTGCAAATATTAAAGGTGAAAGCATTAGTAGAGAGATGGGACTGCAAGAAGGAAAGGAAGGAAGATTTGGAGAGAAAAATGCAGTCATGGAGGATGTAAGTAACAGATGTGGGAGAAGGCAAAATCCAGACTGCGATGAGGGGAAGGGAACGTGGGAAAAAAGGGATCGAGGAAAGGGCAGAGGTAAGATTGAGGGGAGAGGTTAAGGAGGAATTGAGGAGAAAGAAGAGAGAAGAGGCATTATGGGAAAGTTGAGTGGCAGGAAACCAGATGTGGAAAAAAAATATGTGTATTTCTGTGGCAAGGGGAAAGAAATAAAAAAAATCATGTTCCTGTGAAATAAAAAAAGGAAGAAAGGAGGAAGCCACTGAAAAATGGTGCAAAGAAGACAAGAAGAGTGAAGAATAGGAAACAAATAATGGAGTCAGAGTAATTTTGTAAGGCAGAGGGCTGAGCAAAGATTGAATTGGAAGAAGATAAATTAGCACAGAGGGTGAAGGAGGAAGCAGAAGGATGAGAGACATATAACAGTACAGGTGAGCTCAGGATAAGGGATGAGGGGCGGATGTAATGGACACTGTAGGCGAAAGATAAGGGATTGGCTGGATGGATGGATGAACGTCTATGGGTGGAAAAAAAGAATGGATGGATGATGGCGGATGGGTGTATGGATGGATGGATGGATGGATGGATGGATGGATGAAGGTTGTAAATGAGAAAATAAGGGGTCGCCAGAGAAAATAAATGATAAGAGAGGCGTCTGAACATGGTCAGTGTGCTGAATAGATAAGTGGGAGCAAAGAGAGACGCAGGCATTAAATGATAACAGAATGATTAGGGCAGAGACACATGACAAAAAAAAATGATTATAGAGATGCAGTGCGTTCATTGGAACACAACAATAACAATGATGATGATGATGATGATGATGATGCTGTGCCTCATAAAGCCCAGCCCCTCGTTTCTCTGTCTTCTTAGCGTGAACGGCCTGCTTGTCAGAGATTGCTTCCCATAGAAATTCACATCAGGACTTCTGCAGCCGTATTCTACGTCAACCAATTTATAGCCTGGTCCAATATGCTGACGGTGCTCAAGTAAATACCTGCTCCAAGGAGAACCTTCAGGCCAATGTTGAGTTGACATATTTCACATCAGCATATATCATTTTAGGTCTGACACTCAACCCAAACAAGAGAAAACATTCCTCTTCCCGTAGCCCACAGAAACACAGCTGTCACCCCACAAAACCTCGGCCAACAATAGATCCCTCGAAAATTATTACTTCCAGGCAATTTAACATAGACAGACCACTCACTAACATAAAGGTCACAGGTTTGATGTATTCAGTGTAAGAGTGAGTTCCAGTTAAGCATTTTTTGGAGATTAATTTAATGGTCAAAAATAAGCTGGGAGGTATGTTGACATAAACATAATTCAGGCTTCGATAACAACATAAACTGATTAGAGCTGAACAGATCAAATTGACCTGTTGACAAAAACACCTCTAATTTAGCAATTTGAACACCAAGGGGAAAAGATCAGACCATTTCAGGAACAAAAGAGCAGCAGCAGGCAGCAACCTCAAAATAAAACTAATCCTAACTAAAGACAAACCCAAGTTAAACAGAGATTAACCAGCTGTGCACTCTACAAATAAAACTAATGCACAGCCAACAGTGATAATCTATGAGAAGCCATGTTTGCTGATGCATGTGCAAGGTAAAAAAAAAAAAAAAAATGTGCACAAGATCAAAGATCAACAAACCAGATGAGGAGAACATGAAGAAATCTATTACATGTAAACTATAAAGAAGCTATTGCCATCACAGCTGCGTTCTCTGTGCTCGTAAGGCATGGAAGTGTGACAGTGAGCCAGCATGCATCACACCAGGGCCCCCAAACTGAAGCAGCTAAATATTAATCTTATTATTTATACTTTTCCAACTGTGCATGTCAAAATGTCATCCATTAAAAAACACAGAATGTTCACGAAGAGTGAGCAAAGCTTGTTCTCGAGGTGTTTCACCTGACATTGCATTTTGATTTAATCACTGTAATTCCAGCTGTGAGTAGCTCCATAAATGTGTTTCTGGATTGAATTTTGGGATAATAGCTTACATTCACAGCACAGCTGAAAGTATTTTTAATAGGCGTGCTGACCTTTTTCAGAATACTTAAGTTTGTCATGTGTAGGTGTGAACACTGCTACCCACTCAGGACTCAGGATTTTGTATTAGGACGAAGACCGTGTCAAGAAAACTTTAATCATTTCTGTCTGTTTATTGAGGTTTAACTTTCAGGAGAACCCTGGGAAGTGTTTGTAGAGCTAAAAGTCTGATCTGCAGTGTCGGCAGCCAATGTGTTCACTCTGTCATACTGTCATTGAGCAAGACACTGAACCATTCCTGCCCATTTTAAAGAGCTCTAGTGGAGAGCATCAGCTGCATGCCAACATATAAATAAATATGGGTGGCCACCTCTCCAGGAATGGAGGGTCGATCCCTACCTTGTTACAGCAAGGTCAGAGAGGCTGAGTAGAGAAGACCTATGGCCTGATTTTAGCCTCTGTCTTGAAGATCCAGCATGTAGGATTTGGTTTGTCCATTCTGGACAATTCTGTAGAAAGCCACTCCCTTGGTAGGTATAAAGGGCTCATTCTAATGTAACAAAAACACAACAATGCTTATTTCCAGGTGATTATATAGCCTACTAATGAAAAAAAAAAATTCTGAATATTATGTTCCATTTAGATCCCCAAAGTCTTACACACTGGACCTTTAAAACCGGCCTCTGCTGTGAACAGCAAAATAGAGTCACAAACTAAACACTGAACAAATTATAATCATCATTACTATAAAGTAGCAGAGAAAGATTCCAACAACAGTGCCTTGGAGAAGCACTGACTGTCAAATGGGAATCTAAACTAACCCCCGTGTCCTGGAATTTACCTCCCACTTTGGCACAAGTGCCATCACCATAAAGTGGACAGCTCATCGTAGTAGAGTGAATGGCTCCAGGTGTTCAACACAATTCTATTCCCTCTTCAGAGATTGATGTCTTGGCCCTGGAGGTCAGAAAATGCATTAATATGACAATTCCAAATCATAGCTTGAGAAACGCCACAGGTGCAGGAAGCACATGGCAGCACAGGGGACAACACCGAGGAGGATTACAGTGCTGTCTTAAGGGCTGATGTGATATATGGTGAGTCAATCATCCTCTGAAAAGGGAATACACATTTTTCCCCACATCCCACGTACCTGAAGCGCACATTGTTCTGACTAATAAGGCAGCAACAATTCTTATTTCAGATTACTTAAAAACAGACCCATCAGATTCTGCACCTTTGCTGCGGAAAATGCAAAAACAAACCAAGTGATGATTAAAACCAGTTTACAGGTACTAGTACTAGAGTTAAAAAAAAAACAGAAATGTCCCTTGTATTGTCCCTAATTAATGGACATACATATGAGACTGTTGCACTACAGTAGTTCTGCAGGCAAACTGTTATTTACGTCAGCTTGAATTAGATGGAAAATAAAAGACACAAGGTAAGCGTGATTCTCACTGTACAGTATATTGTATATTCGCAAAGTCTATTGTTATATCAATCTACCAAGGCTCAACGAACACACTCAGTCAGAATATGAATGGACCTCCCTTCTCATTCATTCCTCATTCTCACACAACCAAGCAGGTACAAGGTCTTGCAGTCGAATTGAAATATGCTGAGGAATATCTCAGTAACTCTGATACGCCGTAAGAAACAAGAAAGCGTGCCAGAGACAGAGGAGAGGAGCATTGTATCAAGCAGTGGCATGACAAGAACTTTGTCTTAACCTGACATTCCTTTGAGAGAAAATTTCCTTTTCAAATCTAGCTCTTCAGAAGTGCCACACTCAGAGTTTATTCTGTTGTGGCTGTTATCCTTTGTGATTATCATTTTAACACACAGCCTATGACACACTCCAAAGACTCATGAGATGTGGTTTTGTCCGTACATGAAAATCGCATTTACCTACTTAGAAAGTAATGAGGAAAGGAAGAAAAATCTTATATCCCTTATTGCAAAATATAACACAAACACAAGAAAAACAGCTTGACAGAATGACATAGTGTTGCCGTACATTCATACCTTAGAATTAACCTTACCCTTAGCCATAAATGTAGTTGCAATCAAAAACAAGAATTAATTGAGCCTCATTTCCTAACCTTAATCTTGGAAGTGATAATAACTACGCCTCCTGTGCTTGACCTCATCCTGAACAATGTACTCACTGTTGGTGTCACTGTAAATGCAACACAAAGACAATATATGAATATGTGTGCACCCTGGTGACACTTTACAGCAGTAATCATGCTACTTCCTCCTCCTCGTACTGTATATATTCAACAGGTTATTAAAAATATTGCCATAGTAGCAAATATAAAAATGAACTTTCAAGTTTGATACATAAATGTAATTAATATTTTGCTGTTTTAGCTCGACTAGATGTTAAATATGTCGTCCAGTTATCCAGAATCTTGATGAAGAATGGCTCTATACAATTTACATGATTTTATGGGTTGATAGATTTTTCCTGCCATATATTTTAAATAGTCCTCCTCGTTTAAACAGCAAGATTTAGGATTTAACTTGCACCATTCACAGCATCAGTGAGTGACAAGCTCTCTGAACACATTAAAATCCACAAGACTGACTCTCAAACTGTCATAACCTGGAAGATCCTCTTGTGCTTTATATCCGAAAGGGGATTGATGCTTAAGAGAATGTGAATCTACATTCTACTGTATGTGGCACTAATACATCCACTTCAGCCATCTCAACCGCCATCACACCTTATTACCTCTGTAAGCTCCAGTGGTCACCTCTCCCTCACCAATGTGGTCTACTGCCTTTCATCAATCATAGTCAACTAGCTATAGAGGCTGAATGGAGGCTTGGTGGGGGCTGCAAAGCATTCGGGACAAGCTAATGTAGCCTAAAAATACAGGCTGTAAGCACTGTTCACAGATACACGATATCTGATCTGAATTTTATTTACACTTCTGATACAGTTTCTGTGGGATATAAAACTCATAAGAGCTGTTTTTACACACATTTGTTATTCATTCTCACTTTACAGATTTTCCACACAAACACACACACACACACAATGGCGAACAGTCACTACTGTCAATTTAGGTCCACATCACACCAACATCAATCTTCATTAAGCACTTGACCTTGGATGTGACTGGCAAAGCATGGATGATATCACCTCGCACAGAGCTAGAGGGTCATTGTGCACTTGGGCGCGCATGCTTGAGAGAGAGAGAGTGCGCTTGTGTTAGCATGTGTTGCCGTAGAGGCGTGTGAATAATGAAAACGTCGACTGGATTGTGTTGCCATATGTGCTGATATAGACTTTGAGTGTTCTCTGCACAGCACTGTATTTTTACGTCAACTTATTTCCTTTCGTCCGTCTTACGGAACGGAGGAAAGCGCACGAAAACAATCTTGTTTGCAAGACCATTACGCAGGTAATGCATGTCAACACAGGAATAAAAGCTGCGGCATGTGCATACAATCAGGAAATCACTTACAGCAACTACGAGAGATTTTTGTTTATTTAACAGCCTCAATTTATTTTGATGCCTCTATATCACTGGCATGAGCGAGAGCATTTGTGAGTTGACTTGATGTTTGTATATTATGACTCCATATGCCTGCCACTGGGACAGCAGCAAGCCAGCCCTAGCTTTCTCATAAATTCATATTAGGGAGCCAAAGCTGTTATTTAGATGCCAGCGAAGGATGTATGATTATCTCCTTTCTTAGAACTTTTACTTTGTGGAACACATTTCACTAATTATTGATCTCATTGCAGTTAGAGGAACTGTAGTGTGTCTCATCGGAAAGCAGTACATCCCGCAAGCTGCTTATCTGTAACGCCACTTCATCGCTTCTCTTTCCCCTGCTCTTCTAAACAGTTGCATGGCTGGAGGTCATGGATGATGGTAGCTCACTGTGCCAGGAGGCGATGGTGCTCGTGCTAATCTGTAAGGTTTTTGTCCACAGTGGGCTGCGAGAGTCAGTCATAATTAAAAGGGCAGAGTCTGGTGTTCATTTCCCTGAAGCTGAACTCTCCCTGAAGCTGTACTGATTCATGATTGGGATCTATAGTGCTTTGACATGTTCCATATTTGTTAGTGATTGGGTTTACGCTGCAATCACAACATTTCGCCATGAGCCGTTTTTCTTGATGGCTTATCGCTCGCTGTAATGGAATCCCTGGTTTGTTGACCATTGAATGAGACATCTCGGGCTTAGACCAAATCACAAGAGGGAGAGTGCAGTCCAGTCTCATAAATTGCTTCATAATTCCAATTAGTGGCCCGGATTGCTATTGATGGGGCTGGATTGAGGCTACCTCACTGTGGTTTCTAGAAACTCAAAACTGAAATATTTCTTTCACAAGTAAATGAGCTCTTGTAACTAAACACATCAGTTCTCTCGGCAAATTCACATGAAATAGATTATTATGTAAATGCAGAAAATGCAGAGTGTTGATATTTGATGTACAGGCTCTGACCTCATCACTCCTCAGAGGGAAACACCACAGCAGGGAATTCAGGGAGAGGGGAGCGACAATAATAACCTCCATCTCGGGGGGAATGTAGACGCGGCGCCTTACAGGCGAACCTTAGGGTGGAAATAGGGCTTTTGAAATGCTATATGAACAAAGGCGACAGTGACAGCAGCGGTGACAGAATAGCTCTAGAGTGCTATTTGGAGAATTTGGGAGTGAGCAGCATTTATGTAATTAAACTGAAAGGAGATGCGGCATTAATAAAACATGGGTGTCAATTAAAATCAATTAGTATATCACAGAACTGACAATCCTGCTTTTGTGTATTATCTGAACTTCATGCAAAAAGCATTGTGTTGGCTCATTTTTTTTCCTCTCCTGTCTTAACCTCGCTTCAGCCACATGTAAGCAGAGCTGCTGAAGGCCAGCAGCTCTCTTTGACAGTGACAAGCTGACAGGCAGACACTGATTTTGCCGTTATTCCAAAAGACAAATATAAATTACATTATTTCAGTCTCTTGCTTGTCTTTCTGAGTGGCAGCAGGTTGTGCTGAGCGAGTGCTAAAAGAGCAAAAACAAAAATAGCGATCAGGTTTTTCGACTTCTGTTCTGCTACACTCTAATCAAGGAAGGGTAATGGTTGGTTTGTGTCTGTTTGATTTTGCTAATACCAGCAACAAGGGATGGAAGTGACAATGTGTGATGTTTGGCAAAACAAAAGCCAGATAATAAGGTACCTGATGTTTTTGCCTGGTGGTTATGATGTCACAGGGCTTGACTCCTTCTACATCTGTGTGGCTCTCTTGTTCTGCAAGAACAACTCTGTGTTAACCTATCTTTAAGGTGTCCAGTTTGGCAATCACTGCAGCACCAAAGAAATGCACATAAAAGGTTCACTGGTCACTCTAAATTGTCTGTAGTTGTGGATGTGAGTGTGAATGGTTGTCTCTTTGTGCCCTTTGATGAACAGGTAAGGATAAGCAGTTACAGAAAAATGGACAGATAGCTAGCAGTTTTTATTGCATGTTTTATTTACACCATTACTTTATCGATTTCTACAGTTGCATGGTGTCATGTGTAAGCTGTGATAAGGTTGGATAACTTTAACCAGAGAGTCAATGCAGAGGAAATATGTGCTTGTTTCAAAGCAAAATGAAACAGTGCAGTGATCTTCGGGGAGAAGTGTGTAGAAATTAATTGCAGAAATGGACATTTTTGCAGTGAGTGCTTTCTTCGTTTGATTTAGGAGTGTGTACAGCAGGCCATTGTTCTGGATATCTCACCGTTTGACAGCTTGAGATATGCTAACAACAACTCTTAAGGCATTAATCATAATGATACGAGTCAAAAAGAAATATTCTCAGTCTACGTGACTCTTCGGCTACGTGGTGGGAATTGAAGAGCAACTTTTTTGTGGCTACAACCCAGAATAGCACCGCCATACAAATTCACAGTTTCACTGAATGACTGAATGATGGCCTCTAATGAGGTAGGAGATGTGTGAAAAATCTTTCTTTACTCCCTGTTCCCTCCCTCTATCTCTGTTTTTTTTTTTTTTTTTTTATTCTCACTTTCTCTCTTTCACACACGCACATGCACACACACACACACACGCTAACACCATCGGTTTCTCTCTCAATCACACACACGCATACACAAATACTCCTACACCTCCAGAAATAGAGACAGCAACAGTCTCACTGAATATCTCAGCCCACATGTTGATAATGTCACCTTTTCAGTGTTTCATTACCTTGTGCTAACAATCACAGAACATTTCTCTCTCTCTCTCTCTCTCTCTCTCTCTCTCTCTCTCTCTCTCTCTCCCTCGCTCTCTCTCTCTCTCACTCTGTCTTTATTTTGGAATCAGTGGGATGTTTGAGAGGAACTGTCATTCCATATAATTGCCCCAGCGCAAGTAATGGTGCTACACTGCAATTTCTCCATCGCATCTGGAGAGCGAACAGACTTTATGATCCATTAATGTCTGTACTCTAACTTGTAAACTGCACTCAGAGGAAATATCGGACAAAAATGGACAGTATGGAAGCATCACATAGGAGGTGGAATTACAGACGTAGAGAACACCTTGACTGTTACGACAAGTTGATCTTTATAACTCAAACGGCCGGTGATATAACTTCTCAGAGAAGCAAAACCCAGTAGGGTTTCAGCAGAGGCATTAACCTTATTGCTGTGACATGCCGCGACAGTTTGATTTCATAAACACTGACATCTACAGTCGACTTGTGTCTCATGAAAAGACATAGAACTGGAGATAAACTAAGTGTAGCTGGGTTTACCATCGACTGTATCCCTGTGCACAATTTCTCATAAACCTCAGGATGACAAATGGTCACTGAAGGGTCTGCTAACAATCGCAGAAATAAGGGTGAAATGTACTTAAATGAATCACATTTTTCAAGACCTGTAATTCTGTTTGGTTTGTTTGAGCTTGTGTACAAATATGCAGGGTAATAACTATTTAATGGGATGGATATGTAACTGTCACTCTAATAAATAACTCAATAACACCTGTTGTGCAGTGCAGAAGTTATAAAATTAACAATCAGGCATCTGTGTTGTGACTTGTTAAGGAATGGGATGATTTTGTAAGAATTGGATACCCATGTAGGAGCAGGCGTTATACAAAACATGCCATATATAAACATGAATGAAGAGAGGAGAAGAAAATGAAAATCATCCATTCTCAGCCAAATTTGTATTTCATCACTGTCTCAACTAGATCCCTAGATATTGGACAAAATTAGGAACATAAAAACAGTCTTGTATTCTCAAGCAGCATGTTTATGTATCCGTCATTAAGACATAAGTCAATCAGTCTGTGAGCAGTCTGCAAGGCTGTAAATTTAAATGTCCAGTAAGTTATCTTTGATGACTTGATATTAAGAATACGCCATTTCTAAATGGTTTGCGAACACAAACCTGGTGACTGTATGCCCGTCATTCTGAGAAGAGCAAGCTGTATTTTTCTCTCCAGCTCTAAAAAGGTCCTGATTTATTGAATACCTGCCCTGCAATTTGCGAAAACGATTGGTTGCTGTATAGAAAATCTTTTTATGTGACGTTAAGACATTCATTATTAGAAAGATAGCTTCAAGCAAATCTGCCAAATCAAATATTTCAATGAAAGTTGCCTCAGCCTCTAACATAGATAGATTTTCACAGCGCATTGTTTCACAGTGAAGTATCAATAACTTACCAAGTGCAAAAGAATAGAAGTGTTTACTCAACTTTAAATGTGTAGCTACACCATGAGAGACAAACGTCATTCACTCCAGTGTCCACATAAAACTGTTAAGACTCTTTCAACAATAATGAAGATTCCTCTCTGCATTCATATACATATTTAGTTATTTTGATTATGATAAATATTAGTTGAATGAATGCATGTATGTTCATAATGACCTGAGCACAGAAAACACTTGCACAAAAAGACGTGCTCTCTGATGCTTGAGTGGCAGTAGTGTACAGTTTCACTAGGTAAAATCAGTGTCCAGGAAAAGTATTTAAAGGAAAGCAGTGGAACAGATGGTCAGTGAGGTTTTAATGCCCAGGCCGAACTAAACTGTTGCACGTCGGCTGGCTAAATCTCAGGGTTATAATCAGTGTTATGTAAACTGACGAGTGAGAGCGCCGCTGATGCTGCGCGGCCTGCCTCCGCTCTGTGGCCCTACTCGCTCGCATCCACAGCACTGTTTGTGTGTGTATGTTTATAGTGTGTTCATGAGCAGACGTCAATGTTTTTGAGAGGGAAAAGGGAGAGAAGAGCCAGTATGGACATAAACCAAGAACCAAGGATAACATGGAGAAACAAAGAGAGACAAGGAGATCATGGCCAGATGGAACAGACACTGACGAATTCAAATACACAATACAAGTAACACCTGCATGTCTAACAGAGAACTCCAGTTCATTGCGGTACACAGAGTCCACCACAGCTTAATGCTGGAGACAATGCAGGTCTACAGAAGCACTTCCTTTAATGGCCACTAGAGGCTGGCTCCAATAAGCTTATATTGAAGTAACAGTGAGTACTTGTGGGCTTATAGGAACTTCTGAATGCAGGACCAGACTGGGGTACAGTTCTATAGAAGGGAGTCACATTAAAATGAGTAAAAATGTGTTATGACTGATATTTAAATCTCTAGTTCTCCTCAGTTATACACTGCACATTCTTAATAGTTGAGCTGTTCATCCCTCTAGACTCCTACTGTAGAATGTTGCTGCAGTTCACTGAGATCTGTCACTCAAATCAGCATCTTTTCCTGCTCAATCAACAAACAGAAAGAAATTGAATCACAATTTGTTTTCATTTTAAAAAACACCACTTCTTGTTTAATTCAATACCAAATATGTGGCATTTGTAGCCTTTTAAACTGAGTTTGATTCAGCTACAGGTACATGAAAAAAAGACCAATTCATGTGTAAAAGTCAGTGTGACCCAGTCAGTCCTTCCTGCTGACTCTTCAGTGAACTGACCCCCAGAAAACACCATCAGTCCCATGGCTTTTTATTGACGATGATTATGTGACATAAGCAAAGCACTTGAACTTCTTTCTACTATATGCACGGTGGGTCAGGATTTCCATCACAACACAATGTTACAGCTCTTATAAGGCTGTAAACTTTGGGGATGCTTCAGCAGCTGAGCTATTTTTAGATTTACACTGGAAACAGGGCAGAAACCTGCTAAAAATGATACATATCAATGTAATGATATATATTTCTGGTTCTGTGTTTTAATGACAACTTAAACTATCTACAACACAAATGCCAGAACTTTATTTTATGTGTTTTAATAAACTGGGAACAATTTTAGGCACTCTGGAGTGATATGAGATTGACAGGGGGTTATTCAGTGTTCTAAGTGAATGCCAAATAATCAAAATTACGTATCATAGAAAGTCAACAAATAGTTGTTTGTAGCTTGAAAGAGCTCATGGCCAAGGACATGTTAGGGCATACACATAGAAGCAAGATACAGGCTGAAAGAGACATAAAATTTTATCATTTTGCATTTCTTTGAGGTTGTTTCAGTTCTCTCCATCATTGTTTTGTCTCTTTGTGTGTTTTACCTGTCGTTATAGTCATTTTGTTTCTATTTGCAGTCATTTTGCATCTCCTTTTAGTCACTTTTGCAGTCTTTTTGCATCTCTGTGTGCGTATGTATTGTGGTCATACTGTGTGTCTCTGAAGTTGTTCTGTGTCTTTTTGTAGTCATTTGATTGACTTTCAACAGACACTTCATATTCAGTCAGATGTTTAGTCCAGAGATTGCATAGCCTGTACCCAGTAGGCTCATTCATTAAGCCATCCATAATACTAACAAGCCAACTGGCCCTGGCTGCATCTCTGGCCCCACCCATGGAACTAGAGTTGTATTTTTCTATGCTGCAACAAAAGCTCTAGACAGCTCCCTTTTAAGATTTTTGACCAGATACATGTACAGTAAATCCACTAGCTGCTCATATATGTTTGTATTGTGTCATGGGAGCTAATTATGTGAATACTGGCTTGAGACCCACTGAGATTATCTGTAACTGTACATATGAAAGGCATCATAGAGCACTGTGGCAGAATTTACAGTCCTTAAGTAGAAAAATACTAAATTATATAACATGAAGAGGCAGTGTAATATTTAACCTTGCTAGAAAAGTACAGATGATATCACTATATAGACTCCAAAAAAATGTTTGTGTCTATTTATCTTTATTATTTCAACTTTATTCCAAGCCCAGTTTACTTCAGTAAAGTATTGTTAACAACCTTTATGTGGTCTAATATTCCTTAACGTGATGCATTTGGTTCCACATCACTGTAAAGATTTGGAAATTTAAGGTAAACATAATTTATAAAATCATTTGAAATAGTGTGACTATATAAAAATACTGCAGAGTAAAAGCTTATTGCAAGAGAAGAGTGTTTACAGTGTATACATGCATGTATGCACACACCCACACAGTTCACATACATTTAAACATGATACAGTAGTCCACTGGGTACAGAAAATCAATAGCGTACTTTAACGTACGTGGTGGTACACAGATGCAGCAGCGAGGACTCTCAATTTTTTATCTCAGGCACATATGTATTTTTAAACATGGAGCAGTGCAGCGGTGTACGTCTTTAGATATGCACTGACACGGTGTTTATAAATCACGACAGTTCATTGGCAGTCATGAATATCTGAATCAACTGGTTGTGTCGTGCAATTGCCTGAAGAGATTTGAAAACTAGCTCTACCTTTAGCGTTGGATTCACGTACTTTTTTCGCCCTGCATTGTTATACGTGTGCGTGTGTATGTATGCGTGTGCGTACGTGCAAGAAGACAGATGTGGGTGTGCGTATGCTTGTAGCTAATTCACGAGCCTATACCACTGTGTACATATGTGGGATATAAATATGTGTATGAATTTGTGCACAACCTGAATGTATGCATAATACATGCACAGTATGTCTGCTAATGTGCATACACACAGGATTTACTTGTATGTCCTTTTGCAAACACATACTGTATAACATGTACTGTATATTTGTTCAAGCATTTGCAGCAGTAGTGTAGCTTCCGTGCAGATTACATATTGGTTTACTTACTTACTTACTTACTTACTCAGTATATATGTATTCATTTATGTTGCGGAATTAAGCTGCACATTGTACTCTACAAAACTAGTTGAGATATTTTTGTGTAAAGTTGTAATATTGAGTTATTCTTTTGGTAAACGGACTGTACTTATATTATATATAGCGTCTTTCTAGCCTTCTCAAGGCACCTTTACACTACATATCTCATTCACCTATTCACACACACATTCATAGACTGATGGCATTGGCTGCTATGCAGGCTCATCAATCTGGGAGCTAATCATTTACACACCTATGGCTGATGCAATTTGTTTGAGTTGCATGGTATTATTATTTTACTTTGCCAACATGACATGGAGAGTGAAGCTGTGTCTGTTTACTGTCTTACAGTGTTGGCTGTGATTTAAAATTTATCCGAGAGGCTGTAGAACACTACCGATCAAGATTCAGGGTTACGTTTTCTTAATATTAAGCAGGCACAGTGTGTAGGATAATCACAATGCATTTGTATGTGTGTGCAATATATGTAAATGTATGCATTTCATTGTGTTGATTTGTGTCTACCGGAATTGTATTTATTTAGTTCATTTATATGTAAAGTACAATATTCAAAAACCCACAGCGACGGTAGGCAGCAATCTATCCGGAGAGACTGGGCAGCAATGTGCAGCCCCCATCACACCACCAAACTTTTAAACACAGGCATGGAACTTTCTAAGTAAATGTTTGTCTACATCAGCAGTGGCTGGTTTCTAAAGCCTGCTGGTAGGTTGTACAGCATGTGGGAATAGATCAAGTGATCCATAAATTCTGTATGTCGGCAGCACTGATGCTAAAAGAATCCCTAGTTCATCCAAAATTAACTTATATGTTCTTTAATTATATTTTGTTTTATACAGTAGCTTTAGCTGTTTAGCTGTAACTGTCAATCCTTCCCCCTCATCATGACATGAAACACGTTCATCATCATGAACGAAATCTTAATGTGATTAAATCACAGCATGGATGTCGGAACATTATCCACTACATGTCTGTATTGAGGTACAAACAAAATATGTTCGGTTATATTCATGTGTGCACATGCAGTGCATATGCATATAAATCCATAGCGGTATGTATATTTATAAGTAGATATGAATATCGATGTGTGTGTGTGTGTGTGTGTGTGTGTGTGTGCACCTGTGCGTGTCGCATGTCACTTGGCCTGAAACGGTGAGTCAGAGGAGGTTCCAGCTCATGGCTGATTGCAGAGAGCAGCTCACAGAGGGGAAGCACTCTTCTGCCGTCTACAACATCCTGATTTTTTTCTCAGGACGAGTGATTGAGGCAAGTCACTCTTGATGCTCTGAAAAGAGGGAACTACAGGCTAAAGCTCCAGTGGCTGTCCACCAGTAAAACTTCTAGAGGGACAGGTATACAGGAATTTGGTGGCTTCAGCTTCTGACAGTGCACTCTGATCCACTCCGGTGCCAACTTCCTTTTATTTTTGTTTGCTAGAGAACCTCTAAAGTTTTTTGATTTGCTATGAGTGTTTCTCCTCTCCTCGGTACAACATGTGAATAGCACCTCACTGAAAATATTTCTACTGATTCATCCACACCTGTGGAAAGGCTTAATTAACCTTCTCCATCCAGATTGGGCAGATGAGGGATAAAAAAAAAAAAAAAAAAAAGGAAACCAGGGGCTGAGCAGGAGGGAAATGATACACTGTTCAGCAACATACACCAGTGTAAATCTGGGTTCAAGAGCCAGAGCACTAGCAGAGTTTCAACCCACTGGCACTGTGAAATGCACAAGCCCAAGGGGCAAAAAAAAGGCAAGCACAAATCAAGCTTTACTGCAGTAATTGAACTGAAGTACCGCACTTGGGTTTCTCTGTCCCTCTCTCTCTCTCTCTCTCTCTTTCTCACTCTACAGCCACAGTTGGAGGCAGCCAGATGGTTGCGTACTGGACAGAGAGTGGTCTTGAGTGACCTCTTCATTGAGGAGCAACCCTGACCTAACCAGAGGTACAACATGCCCTGGCCACAGGCAGAGAGACTCACGAATCTCCAATAGAGTGACATCACATACCAAACTAATACATTCCTCCCCTGTAAAGAATTCCCTGGTCCATTCCAAAGAGAAAAAAAAGCTGAAAATCCCTCTGTGACCTGTCCTGGTTTCATCCCTTTATAAAATGCTCTTTACTGCCTACAAATACATTGAGACTTCACCTGCTGCTGTCTGTTTGCTTGTGGACCAGGACTGAAAAAAGAATCTGGGGGTGTTCATATTATGTCATTAAAAAGCAGGCGTTCACCAAACTAAAAACAGCTCAACAAAACCCTTACAGGGTCACAGGGTGAACTTATCCTTTCAGAGAAACGACCATGGTGTTTTAAGCGCGGGACAAAGGCTCCAAAGGTCACCCAAAAGAGCGAATGGTTGTACACCATGTGTCCACACATCCACACACAGGAAAACACGGTGATAAACTAGAGAGCGAATGACTTAACTTTAAAAGGTCAAATGCTAAAACACACAGACATGTTCAAGATTGATTGCGCACCTGAGAAACAGTACCAAAAAAAAAAACCCTGATGTGTAAACACATAGAGGTGGCTGCAAGTTACTTTTTGTGTTACTGTGTCAGTGATCCGAGATCGACTCCACCAGATATTGCTTCTGAATGTCATTTTTACCACAGTTGGTACTTGTGAAACAGACAAATTATCACCACAAACAACACCCCCAGAGAAGGGAGGAGGGAGGGAGTGGAGAGGGAGGGGGGGCGTAGTTCGTCAATATCCCTTCTTTTAAAATTCAAAAGCACTGTTCACAGCGAGTGATTATTTCCCCATAACCTGCACATCTCTCACCTAAATTACCGTCATCCATCTCTCTCCGTTTATCACTGCACACACACACACACACGCACACAAGCACACACACACACACACACTTCAATTCACTATTCCGTTCCATCACCTGCCCAGAGATGGAGCTGTGAGTAGGCAAGTCGCCTTCGATTGTCGTTATTTGCTTGAGCGGCGTCACTGGGAATTCGTCTTAATTGATGACTTGTGGTGTTGTTGGAGAAGCTGCCTGTTGTTGACCGCGAAGAAATTCTCCCTTTCGGCTGAACGGGAGGTTATTCAACGGTTTGGTGGTAGTGGTGGTGGTGAGTGGTGAAGGCTGGGGGGGGGGGGGGTTGTTGGAAAGAGGAGAGTCGGACTTTTCTCTCCTATCTCTATCTCCACTATCCGTCTCGGGCGCGCGCGCGCCACCACAACACGCACGCGGGCACGTGTTGGTTATGCATGTTGGTACGTGCACGCGCGCGCAGAGGCAAATCGAGTCACATGCGCTGCGGTGGCGTCGAGCTTTGAGAGAAGGGAAGCAGCTTGAAATTAAACTCCACTTGCGTTACAGTGGCATTCATTTTGCCGGAGCGGCTCGGTGTTTGTTTTACTATGATTATTATTAATATATGCGCGTGCACCTGCAGCATCAGGTTATGAGGAGGAAATATGAGCAGAGCGCAAGAAGAGGGAGAAAAGAGTCCATGTATCCAAATATTTGGATCATTATATGTGTCATTATTTGAACTTAGAATGTTGTAAAAATGTTCGTGTAACATTTATGTCCTTAAAAACGTCGAACACTTTGATTTGGGAGGGATACAGATAGATTTGTTATTGAATACATAAGCCCATGACGTCCCTCATAACTAATCACGCACATGCACTACTTTAACCACGCGTGAGGAGGCAATACACACACACACACACACACACACACTCGCACACACTCACAGAGGAAACGTTGCACTGCAGACCAGACTGACGTGACTACACTGCCAGCGCACTGCTGCCTGCTCTGATGAAAATAAACCCCCCAGTCATAACTGAAGGCGAAAAAAAAAACGAGTTGCCCCACTGTCAAAAGCATTCCGAAATCAACAGCTGGGGGGTTTATATGAGGCTTATGCAACCATGAATTACACTGATATGATCATAAACTGCCCATAAAAATGTCCTTGTGCCTTCTTCTGCCTCCTGCTGTAGTCCTCGGTGATGAAAATGTCCTCTGATTTGTAGTTTAACTTGAAATACGCAGATGACTACAAAAATATACGCTGGGTATCATCAGCCCATTTTTTTTTTTCCTCCCTTGCAGATGCACGCAGCTCAGCGCTCCTCGCCGTTCTGAGCTCAGTCTTGAGTGGCGCGGCTTGTAGCAGCAGAATATTTGGCTGTAAACAGAGACACAGTGCTGTTGTCTCGATGCGAAACGCAGGCTTTTAGGAGACGGTGAGTGATTCGGGGTGGATTTTTTTCTTTTTTTTTTTTTTTATTGCAGAGAGAGGCTCGTCTCATCAGTGCAAGCTGGTGAGGGAACACGATTTTCTCAAAACATTTTGGAGGTGTCTTTTGCCTTGCTTGTGTGCGCGCGTATCCGAGTCGTGTATCCATTCGCGTTTCATTTTGTGTGTGTGTGTGTATGTTGCTTCATCTTAAGTACTCACTATCGGTTTTATGACTGCTACTCTGGTCCATAAGATGCCCTAGCTGTCTTGGTCGCGAGACGGTCTTTGAACAAATGTCAGTTTATCCCGGTGGAAATCATCACGTAGGAGTCAGGGAGCGAGACAGAGAAAGCGCGATGTGGGGGTAAAAAAAAAACAAGGATCCCGGTTGAAAATGTAAGAGGATTTTTATTTAGCAGCCACTGAAACGAGATTAGGGCGACAGCAGTGGAAGTTAAATTGTGCTGCATATAAAATGGGCGGGCTAGTCTTTATATTAGGTTGGTACAGCCTATTCTAAAATGAAATGCTCTGCGCTTGGACACAGTCTGTTTTCCGTGTACTTTATTTACAGGAAGTGAAACATCTATTTTGGATAGGGGACCTCGGCACACAACGCAGATTTATTAGTTTAGTAGAACATTTTTTTTTCCTTTTTTTTTTTTTTTTTGTTGTTGTTGCTGCTGACAGACTGAGAGAGTTCAACTCACTACAGCACCACCAATGAACAGTGAGAGAGACCTGCGCATATCGTCAGCAGCCGCTTCTCCAGCCTCGAGCTAAAATTCGTCAGATCTGAGATCACAGGAGGATTTTTCTCATTCAGTCCGGCTAGAAAAGATATTCTCAAAAGTTTGAGGATATAGCCAGCGGACAGCGAATATACCCCGACTCGCCTGCTGTAAGTGATTTTTCTCCATTTTTCTCGCCTTTTTTTGTTGGGCACAAGAACGGGAGAGGGGAGTAACACTTGGATTAAGAAAAGGAAGGTTTGTGTTGCTGAACCCCGCTAGAATCGAAGACGAGTTTTATTGGGG
This sequence comes from Protonibea diacanthus, assembly GCA_028641955.1. Taxonomy (NCBI): domain Eukaryota; kingdom Metazoa; phylum Chordata; class Actinopteri; family Sciaenidae; genus Protonibea; species Protonibea diacanthus. The sequence goes on from CM053990.1 coordinate 18,317,940, forward strand.
CGAAGGGGGGGAGTCTGCCGTCGAAATTGGGACCGTTTACGGGGGTATTTTATGGCAAACGAGAGCCGTTCGGTGCTTTGAACGGGAGGCAGAGCCTGGTTTCAGCACCACGGACAGCGCTCCGAATAAAACAGCATCAACGCACATTTGCTTAATTACTCCGCCACGCACGAATTGGATCGCCATGCATGTATTTAGAGCAGCCTCGCAGGGATGCCAGTTGCATGCAAAATTTCCATCCAGCTGAAATGCGTTCATGTATCTCAGTGGAAAGAGGGTGACATTTCCTCTCTGAATAACTTAGAAAGTGTGCTTGTGCGGGATTTTCTCTTCCATTCGTTAATCTGCATCATCCCCGCTTCCGTCAAATCCTTGTCAAGCAAAAGGATTTATTTTATTTTTATTTCATTTTTTTTTTTTTTTTTTTTAAGAGAGAACATTTTATGTCCCCCGACTCAAATCCGCTCTCAGTGCACCTTGGAACATCACAAGCAAGTATAGCAGTGGTATTGTCTTCTATGTGGGCTGTGTTTCAGTGGCAGGATTTCGTGGTCGTTTGTGAAATACTGTTTTTTTTCTTTCTTTCTTTCTTTCTTTTGCGCTCTCCTTTAAGTAAGTCATTGGTCCTCTCGTGGACATCGATTATATCTTCAAAAAATGGACCGTGAATCTGAGCATTGTGTTTTGCATGCGCAATAGCGCAGGCTAATTGCTTACATACTTTATGACCCGGCTGACATCATAGCTTAATGATTGAGGAGGAAGCAAACGCTCTTATTTGAGGAGGATTTGGTTTGATATTGCGGTACCGCCGCGTTTCACATTGCAGGGTATTAGAGGAGGCTGTGTACAGGTGCTACAAGCTCACACAGGGTGTTATGTGGTCGATGATGTGTTGCCTTGTTATTTCTACTTAATCATTATGCGCTACAGATGCAGCCATACCGTGTGTGTGTGTGTGTGTGTGTGTGTGTGTGTGTGTGTGTGTGTGTGTGTGTGTCAGTTATGAAACTCGTATTTACACTGGGTCTCTTTCTGATCATCGAAATGCTAAGCAGCTATGTTAAATTCGGTCTCCCACATAGTTAGGGTGCAGAAAATATGCCTCTGTCCATGTGACAGATAATTCAGAATGATGATGTGAAGTGCGTGTGTCAAGTGGCATGTGATGGCCCACAATGCATGTGACAGGGCCATTTGGTTTGATTCATGTGCAGCCAGTGAATCTGTGGGAGATGTTAAGAAGGAGGACCGAAAAAAAAAAAAACTCTCACATAAAATAAATAGATAAATAAATATCTCTATAGGAACAAAGTCTCCCTCACAGCCTCCAACTCCACATTGGCTGTTGTTTGTGGCACATGTGTTTTGACACTTGTAATGAAACACTAGAGTTAATGGTGGACCACTGGCTCACATGACTCTGTAATGATGTTCATTCTCTCTCTGTTTGACCTCCAGCAGTGAAAGGTCCTCATATTGCAACTATGTGTGGACGGAGCAGGACGGCCTTTCTGTGTCTGGGGGCTTGCTTGCTTGTCGCCAACAGCGTACTTGGTGGGAAAAGGTAAGAACAAACTTTGGCTTACGTATTTACCAGTATCACATCAGATCACTGGATAATTTTACAAAGTTGAATGCCGCAAATTCTCATTACATATCATGTACACTGTTCTTGTGACTTGGATTTGACGCCGTACTCAGAGTGTGACACGCATTGGGCTCCTTACTGCATCTCTAAAGATGAGCTATATGATCAAAGATATTACTGGGGCACTGTAATTATACATAAGTGACATTTGGAAGACAAACTGCACTTGGGCAAAATATTAAATACAGTTCTGTTGAAAAGTGCAATTGGATTTAAATTGTGATCTCAGTGCTTGCCAAAATTGTCAAATAGCTAGTAAATATGCCAGTAAATCAGTCAGGCAGTCAGCCAGCAAAGGGGGCATCCAGTGGTACACCTGCTGGGATGATATTCTGTCTTCCTGCCTATTGCTTGGTTTATTGGATTACACCCTTACAGAGCAAATTCTCTATGGTTGCATCTGGGGCATCCCCACAGGACACCTCCATGCTTATAATTGCATAGAGGTAATAAGAAGTGCAACAGAGAGAGAGAGAGAGAAGATGAGGAGCCAAAATAGCCACTGTCCATGTTACCACAGTGTTACACTTATTTTGGTTCAGTAGACTTGTGGGCCAACTTCTACATTCTGGGCTGTGTACACTAGATGATGTGTGTTGCAGTGTGATATTTGGCACACATTTGCACACGTGTGTTTTTGACAGTGACCGCAGGGACAGTAGGCTCGATGTACAGACACGCTTCTCAATGTCAACACTGAGGTGTTGGATGTTAACCAAACCAGAAGCAGACAGAAGCAGGAAAGAGAGAGGTTGATTGGATGAGAGATGACAGCGATGTGATGGACTGTCATGTGACTGCAACTGCATTCATTCCCACATGATTCAAATGCCGGGCAGACACTTGTGTGCAGCATATCTCAGAGACGGATACCTTTACATTGAGCACCGCAGCACGTTCACCGGCAGAACAGTTAAACATACACAGTTACAAACAAAACAACACCCAAAGTACAATTCAACAGCTGCCGCAAGTGCATGAGATCATTTGAGCTCTCATCCCATTGTGGTTCTTCTGGAGAATCCTGAAGAGACTGAAGGGATCAGGCTTTTCTGCACGGTTGAATAATTCAGTAGAACTGTCACAGACAGTTGACTTGAACAGTGATGTCTTGAGATGGTCCATCTTGCTTCTCTCAGTGACAACAACTACACCACAAACACTCCATACATCGCAGAGTACACGTTTCAGCTTACACACCTCGGAAGGCAGAACGTGTCTTATTTGCAATACACGTTGTGCCACCATACGTCATGACTGCACAGTGATTTGATTTTACCACTTAATCACGGCTGTAGCTTAGATTTGAGATGTACTGACTAGCCAGTGGAGGGTCTGACTTAGTGGGTTTGAAGTGCTGTATGTTGAGCACATTAGAGAAAATGTAAAAGTACTGATTACTTTACTGAGAAACTGTCATTGCAAACTGCAAAGCAATTATCACCCAAAGATTTACTGTATAATCCAGTCCTCCTTTTGAAGTCGAATGCAGAATCACACACACACACACACACATACACATACACACCTTGGGGGATTTCAATGAGACACAGTAATCAAGAAGACCTAGCACTCTGCTTCAGTATGTTGCCAACGCAAGAAATTGCCTTATAATTAGATATCCGTGTGACGGGGGAGAGCGAGCGAGAGAGAGACGTACAGTAAAATGGAGAAAGTGGCAGAGAGAGAGAGAAAGAGAGCGAGAGAGAGACATTAGCAGAGTGTGAGTGTGAACGGCACTGTTGCTGTTCAGATGACCTGTAGATGGGGATGGTGTACAATGTTTTATGAGGAAGTGGCCCCTGGCAGATAAACATGTGTATTCTTTTCCACAGCACCTTTTTTTTCTCTCTTTTCCTTGACGTACAAACCTAAAGTCCCGGCCACCCATGTTTCCTGCATACACTGTAAAAAATGTCTATCTTAAAAATGATTCTAGGCATTCCTAACCTGTAAAAAAAAAAACCTGGTTTTGTCCTGGATTGTGCTACTAAATTTGTCTTGACTATCTTGAATCATGCTACACTAAAAAAGCGTGCTTTTGAGTGCTTCTTTCTTTCATTTAAAAACAAAAACAAATGACTTGTAAGTGTGGATTTGTTGTTAGTATTTCTGCATATTAAGTGTATTTTAATTAGTGGTGAACTTGATAGAGCTAAGGGACATTCAGGCTTGTTTTCTCTGTAGGCAGAGACCCTAACAAGAGGACTGTAACCTTTGGGGCACATTAGAAACTGTTGAGGTGTCTTGTTCTGATTTGGCATGTTGGAAATGTCTAAATAAATGTAGAAAGCAGGAATATTAACACGGGAGGGAAGAGGTGGTTGTGTTTTATTTCAGATTCAGCTGACATCCCGTGGATGCTTCCTGTATTTACACATAATTGGCTTCCCAGAACTGAACAAAACAGATTAATTATTGTTTTGAATTTGAGTATTTCAAACCCCAAAGAGTGACGCAAAACAAAATTGCTCACCGCAGTTTTTACACTTTAATGCTGGCTTTGGTTTCCAGAGTTTTTTTTTTTTTTTTTTTTTTGCAGATAGGCTTGAGAATTAAGGGAAATTGGTGGCAGAGAGATGCGCATTAACCCTTTCATACAAATCCATGTGTGACGCGGATGCCGCGTCCTTATTTAGAAAGCAAAAAATGTTTGGCTGCTCACATCAAAGCTGGAGGATCTGCCTCAGTCCCACATCTTACGAATGTGAGCTGTGTCTCTCTAAAATGCCACTCCCCAGTTTCACTTAACAGTACCCTCACCTTTTCACAACCTCGCTCTTCTGCCTTTTATCTCTCCCTCCTCCATCTGTTATCTGTTTTTTTTTCTTATTCTTTGTCTTTTCCTTAGAGCTTTCCTCGCATGTCCCCCCCCCCCTCTCTGCCATCCCTCCTACTTTTTCCTTCCCTCCCGTTGCCGGTCCCTGCTAACTAATCTTGATGACCTCTCTCTCTCCTTGGAGCCATTCAGCCAGCAGATTGTTGTTTCCAAACACTTGCTGTTTATTTAGCACGCAATCAAACCGACCGCTATTGGCATAAAAAGAGGGAGGGGATGATTGCTTAGCAGCGTACAATACATTGTTAGAGACTTTCATCTGATTACTACCAGCACTAATGCACATGCAAACATATGCATGAATATGTACATAATCTTGCATGTGTGCACGGACCCTGAGCTTACCGTACACACATGCATTGATTCCGATGTGCAAACACACACATGCATAACATAAACATTCCGGTCACATCCTGCCTTTATGATACATAATGTAATTAGGGGCTGTATTCCTGATCATGTTGAAATATTTATGCATGGAGATGCTGCAAACTCTCACACTCACTGATTGTGACTGGTTTCGGCATTGCTCTAAGCATTTTGTTTCATGTTCAGAGAGCGCATTCAGCAAGGCCTTTGTGGTTTAAAAGACCATATTAAAGTATAAATAATGTATTATGATTTCTCTGTTGTCTCTGTGAGACTGTGTCTATACGTAGGTGTGTGTGCGTATGAGATTTTTTTTGCAAAAAAAGCAGTAATAGGGGATAAATTGGCCTCACGGGATATTCTCCTTTTCTGTGCACCTCTGGACATTCCCATTCATCTCATATAAATATGATCTAAAACCTCGCGGTCATGCTCGAGTTGTACACTGACAGTGAAATGCGTCAGGCTCATATGGTTGTTTACTTGTCCATTTTTTCCTCAGTGTGACTCACAATGAATTCCGTGCTTCCCATGTACTTCAACAGAGCTGTCTTGCTAACTACAGAGCAGAGATCTTGTTCCTGTCTTTGATACATGATTCATATTCTGAGTTTGTTCTTACTCTTTTGGCAGTTTTGACTGTAGTTTTGTATTCTAGCTGTGATGACTTTAAATCCTCTTCTTTTCTTTGCCAGCTCTGGGCAGAACGGCATGACAGATGAACAGAAAGATAACACTACAGTGTTCACCAAGATCTTAGACAGCCTCCTGGATGGCTATGACAATCGCCTCAGGCCAGGACTGGGAGGTCAGTAAACCCAAGTCATTGAATATATTTTGTCCCTCATGGTAACTGTTTGGATCATTGGTGGCTTTCTCTGCAAATGTCATCCAAAAGGAGTCGTACAGATAGCTTACCATCCACATTACCACACATATTAATATCCATATGGAGGTGGGTGTACTTTCAGTGTCAGAGTTTGCGTGTGATAATTAAAACATTTAAAAAAAAATGGAGACTTATTATTCACATCCTGCTTATGTGAAACGTCTAACAGGACACGGCGAACGCTGTTTTATTGTGTCGGCTCCTCTTCAGTCTATTGTCAACCATCCATTGTCAGAGAGAGAAACAAAATGGCAGAAAGACTGGGAGCCAAATCCAGAAACTGAAAATGAGAGACACAGAGAAAGAGGAAGAAACTGAGAGCAAAATATAAAAGAGGGAGAGATAATGTGAGAATTGGTGTGTGAAGGACACTGAGGATCGCGCAGCAGGCATTAAACAGACAAGCAAATAAAAGCAAGCCTGCTAGAAGTTCAGCAGCCGAGGGGAAGAAATTATGGATTATGACGGGTATCATTCATAAATCAGGTCAGTCATAGTTCAGTTTCAGATTCAGAAGGATTGAACCTTCTCTCTCTCACACACACACACATCATTTCTGCCACACCCTTCAAGTGAATCCCCACTGGACACATTTTGGCTATCAGTATTATGGGACCAGAGTGGCATATTTTCAGTAATACAGCATGCGCAAATTTATTAAGAGATTGAACCACTGTCCGGGTAATGGAGCTGACACTGAAACCAATACTAGCAGAAATGGTTATCGACATCCAAAATGGGACATTTTTATGGTGGTGTTATTCTTTTTTTTTTTGCGTGTGTGTGTTAAAAATAATAGTCATTGAATAGATTGAACAGATCAGAAGCTATAGCCAGGTGGTCTTGTATTAACAGGTAGTTAGGGGCTAATGAATGCCACTGATAGTCACTCACTCTGGCAATTTCCTGCTTCAACAGAGCGTGTAACTGAAGTCAAGACTGACATTTTCGTGACTAGTATTGGGCCAGTTTCGGACCATGACATGGTAAGACTCTTTTCGCCTCTGTAAATGTCACTACTTTCCCCATGTCCCAGTCCTTCCACCTTCACCCCTGTCTTCTAACCTCTCTGGACACAACGGTCTCTAAGCTGTAAGATAATTATTAATTTGATGATTCATTCCATTGACTTCAGATGTGTTAATAAAACTGTCACATGTGTGAAATGTATTTTCTGGTGCATGGTTCATGATCCCACTCTACATAAACGCCGCCCCTACTCGTAAATATAACTGCATTTGGCTTATGTGCATGTCGAAATTTGCTCTGAAATCTGACCTTACATCCTCAAATGTATTTGTTTTGGAATATGAAAAATAACAAATCAAACGGTATGTTTAGCTTGCAGAAGGAGTATTTATATTTCAGAACAGATCTGTTCTATCTGATCCGTCCTCGGTGAAATATATGGAGCAAGAAACGTGCATATTGAGGTTCAAGGACCAAAAGTTAACAAAAATAATCAAGTACATGAAAAGCGATTGACTGGTATAGCAACAAATGCGTCATAGCTGTCTCGAAGTACAAGTTTAAGGTGCTAATCTCTCTTTCACTCCTGAAATGAAATTGCAGCAAATGTGTGGGGATGCTGGGATATGTAAGGTCAAGCAGTTGTCAAATTCCTGAAATTTTTTAATATCATATCAAAACATTAAAATAGGAATCATCTCTTTTGTCTGTTCTCCTTTAGTCCTCTTCAATATGCTCTCTAAAAAAAAAAGCCTTCGGCTGTTTAACATGAGCATCTGATCTTTGCACTGTGCACCGGAAACCAATTAATCCCATCCAAATGTCTCGCTGCCTCGCCTTTACCACTTGGAGAAAAAAAAATAATAAAAAATACTCCTGTTATAAGCACGTAAAGTGTCTGTTCTCTTTTTGACATAATCTCAGTTAATTGCACTGGCTGACATGCAGCCCAAGACTTTTTTTTGCTCCTGTGTTAAAGCCAGAAGGAATAGCTAAAGAACATTTTCTCCATCTCCAGCCTTATCCACCCTATCCCCCTCTATTACCTTGAAGCTCTGTTTCAGTTCATACTAATTATCTTACGCAGACCGAGTGGAGGAGGGGGGGGGACGAAAAACAGGCTGAACTGTAATTTTTACAGGCTCTCTTTACTCTGTCGGGCAGTCATGTGGAACCATTAAAATCTGCTCTCAGCTATAGTCATTAGCTGCCTTCAAAATGAAATGTCCTCCTAATTTTGTGTCCACCGTTTCCTGTTTGTGTCCGGTGTAATTTAGATTACGGAGAAAAGAAGTTTTCCCTAAAGATATGTGCTAACAACGATCATTTTTGGCGCTTACCTAACAATGCATACCAAATGACCAAATACAATGATCCCCCAGTTGCATAAAACGCATTAAACTGATGAGACCATAATTACGTAAATCATAAAATGAAAGGAAATGGAAAGGCAACCATTATTAATACTATGAGAAATACAGACCAATTATTATACTGCAACAATGAAGGGGTTTTAAAGATACCAGCGAGAAAACAATCCAGCTCTAACCTATGTTTGCCAACGCATTTAACATGAAGAGACAGTTAACAGTAGGGGAACTAGGCCAAGACTCCCATAAAAAAGTCAAAGTGACACAAGGAAGAGAACGAGAAAAAAAGTAAGAACATGAAAAAAAAAAGGATAAAAAAGGAAAAATAAGGCTGGATTACTCAGCATCTTCTCCAAGCCAGCTGTAGTAGATAGATAGAAAGAAAACTGCTTCGGGTTTTGGCTTGTTCTTCTTTTTGTCTATTCTCTGTTGACTTGTGTTTTCCTCTACCTCTCACCGTTCACCTGCAGGAGTACACCATTGATGTATTCTTCAGACAGAGCTGGAAGGATGAAAGGTTAAAGTTCAAAGGCCCAATGGCCGTGCTGCGTCTCAACAACCTGATGGCCAGCAAGATCTGGACTCCCGATACCTTCTTCCACAATGGCAAGAAGTCAGTAGCCCACAACATGACCATGCCGAACAAGCTGCTGCGAATTACAGAGGAAGGCACGCTGCTGTATACCATGAGGTAAGCTGACATCTTCTCTCTACTACACCGGTCCAATAAAGGACAAGCTGGAGACTAAAATGTTTGTGAGCTTGAAGAATAAGCAGAGACCTTGTGTCAGCTTAATATCAACGCACGTTTCATTTGCTGGAAAGGATGGAGGGTTAAGACCTCACGGCGTCTTTATTATCTGAATTGAAAAGAGTGTGACTGATGTAATTTGATGTTAAGACATCATGAAAACACGACCGGTGACAGTTTCAGCGATTGCAGCTCAAAGGATGAGGCCGGCCTTATTTCATATTTTTTCAACAAATCCCTTCAAACAAAACTGACAATGTGTTAGCCCGTCTCTCAATATTTTCTGACTTTCCTCCATTAAGCACTGAGCCCCAAGACTCTTTGGAAACGGTGATTTCTTAGTAATTTCTTTAAAAAACAGCTCTGCAATTACACCATACTCAAACTGAGGTAAATGATGCTTTTGTTGGGGACCATTTTCAGCTGCAGATTTATACACATTTGGTGGGCTAGTAAGTATTTATGGCGCCACAGTGCAAGGTTGGCTCGCAATAAATTACAGCACCAATGTTCATTGTAATGGAGGAACATGTCACCCGGTCCAATGGCGTGGTTCATCAATGTGTTTTTAATAGTTGTTGCATAATGATGGAGATCTGTAGCACAAAGGAATGGGATTAGTTGTCATGTTGTCAACACACGATCCTCCACTTTAGTGTTACATTATATAGTTCTTCTGATTCACCACACTGCTCAGTTTCTATTTTTATTTCTAGATGTATTATTCTTTAGAGATTAAGCTCTGTGTACCACATACAACATTTGAATCTTTCCATTGTAGTGTCCACCAGGAAAATAAAACAGTTTTACCCTGTCATGATTTATCACTATGGGGATGCGACCCGACAGTTGCAAGCAGGAAGATAAGGGGCATGACCAGCTGAGCTGAGTTTAGAGCCATTCATAGCAGCTAGCAGCGTTCAGCAGAAAAGGAGGTAAATAAAACTTTAAAGACAGTACAAACCTTGACGCAGACCATCGAGTGATGCTTATGTGAGATGTCTAAGGCGAGGGTCGTAAAACATTTGTTTTAACATGTTTACTAGCTGGGGGGAGGGGGCGCAGAGGCGGAGCCCATATTGCTGTCACAGATGAGCGAGATGAGGGATGGATGGGAGATTAGTGTGTCACGGGTGGCCTGACATGCTGTTTTTCACCAAGCTGTCAGGAAATAGAAACCCACAGCTCAGGGAACTGGAGCATTTTCTGTTAGTTTGGGGGGGGGGGGATAATATCTGCAGTTTGACAGTGTTTTGTGCTGAGAGACTGGAAAAAAAAAATATTACACCACATATTCCTCGTGCCTCACCGTACTGGAATGTCAATTGTGTGCCTTAATTCTTCCAGTCCTATTCCTCACCCCTCCACCGCCACTGTCACCATGGTTTCTTTGTTCTTGGCTTCGCCTCATGGTGTGTTTTTCCTTATTTTCCTTGCTACTTTTCTAATTCTCTCCCCATGTCTGTCTGAATCCTTCTAGGCTTACAGTAAGAGCAGAATGTCCCATGCACCTCGAAGACTTCCCTATGGATGCCCATGCGTGTCCATTGAAGTTTGGCAGCTGTAAGTGGCCTCTGTACTCACACACAGTCTTACCTACATGCACGTAAACACACATGAGTACACCAAACAGACGCACACATGCCTCTTTGACATGCTGTCACTACCTCTTCCAAGTCGAAGCGCGACCCCGGCACCAGTCCCTGATAGGGGATGACAGTGTGGTAACAGCTGTTCTCCCAGAGGAACTGTCTGCCAAGGCCCCTCTGGTCCCCCTGTTCAACCCTGCCAGGCCCTGCAAGACCCTGCAAGACCCTGGCAGAAATGCAGCACACAGACCTGCGTTTAGCCAAGGCAGCGCGATCTGTAATATTGCCAGAGCATCGCACCAGCTGCTCACCGCTGACAGCTACCCCTACCCTGCACCATCCTTGAGAAGACATAACAAGAGATAGAATGATGGAGTTTGGAGACTAGAATAGAGAATGAGGCAAAAAAAAAAAAAACTAAAGTGGGGGGAAAGCATAGGGGTGGGTGGGGTGAGAAAGCAAGCACAAATACAGCAAAAGTGAAACAGATAGAGAAGTGAACGTCACACCATCGCTGTGCCATTCTTCAGACAGCTGCACAGTGTGAGTGAAAGGGCCGAGCTTCAGCCCCCCTTTAAATTGAACTCACTCCCTAAATATTTCAGTGATGAGCTCTCTTCCTTATGCTGCAGTCTGCAGTCGAGCCATCCTTTCCTCTGCAGTGGTCGAGCCACACTGCAGCTTTAACAGGTTGGGTGGCCGGAGGGAAGGAAAGACTGACTTGACTGTTTTAAGGTCATGTTGTCCTGTTGGGATGTTGTTTGTTTGTTTTCTTTTAAGTTGAGGGATGACATGATGTGACTCGGCATCACATTCCGTGATAAAATGTTAAAGTGTTTGAGAGGGGACAACAAAATATGAGGTGGGATGAAGCTTAGATACTAAAAAAATGATTAGATTAAACAGCTGAGATGAGGTTAGCGGACACTAACAAGGTGAAAAAAGGATAATGTGCTTAACTGGCAAATGAGACAAGACAAGCAGAATTGAGATGTGAGCTGACTAGACAAGATGAGAGAAGACGAGATGAGACAAAATGAAATGAGATAAGACAAAACTAGAGACCTCGTTTCAGTATTTTTCCACCTGGCATCCCCTCACAGCTCCATACAAATAACCTGCAAGGCAACACGTGACCTACAGACAACCAGCAGCAAAATAATTTATAACTTTTCGCTCTGTTTGTCCTTGTCAGATGCCTACACTCGAGCAGAGGTTGTGTATGTGTGGACCAGAGGGGCTGCCCAATCTGTGGTGGTGGCAGAGGATGGATCCAGATTAAACCAGTACGATCTGATGGGACAGAGTGTGGATTCTGGTGTGGTTCAGTCCAGCACAGGTAGGTTTCGGTTAGGACACAATGTGCTCTTAATCACACTGTGAAATAAATGTGTGTTTTGAAGGGAAGTTTTGCACTTTGAGACCATTCATTTGACATACTGCCGGTCAAAGCTGCTGTGAACGATTTAAGATCAGTACATACACAGTCACGTTTACCTTTGCAACATTGAAACTACAAATGTTGCATCAGTGCCTCTGCATCTTCAGTGGCATCAGTTTGTCGCTTTTCATATGACAGGCCATGTCCCAGATTCATAATTTCCCTGCTGGCCACTACAGCTTTTTTCCCACCTCCTCTCTTCTCAATTGATACTGGCAAAAATTAGTGACAGCATAAAATGGGTGACCTGTTTGCAGTGATGTTAGCTACAGGCAGAAAGTAACGCTTGAGACAGCCCTATCCCCCGAGCTATGCTTTGCTTTATTAGCAACAAGCTTTGTTTGCTTTTGTTCCAGTTATTTATGTCCCTGAAAAACCTCAAAATCAACATATTGTTCTAACCAGATTAAACCCCAGTGCTGTTCCTTTGACTGTCGTATTGTCTCTGTGACTGGCTCTGAATGTGCTGATGAAATGGATCATGCCTGAGTATTGAATTTGTTGACAAATGACACCCCTAACTGTTCCAATAAATCTCAACTATAATAAAACTAAAGGCCAAACACAACAAAACATTTTTAAGAAAAACTGTTTTGAGTACACAGACAGGTGCAATAGATCTTCTAAATGCATATATATTAAAAGTGAAGTACAAAGTTTATCTGTAAATTCTTTCTTGACTTTCATGTCTTTTGATTGCTGACTACAGGAGAGTATGTTGTGATGACAACCCACTTCCACCTGAAGAGGAAAATTGGTTACTTTGTGATCCAGACATATCTACCCTGCATCATGACAGTTATCCTGTCCCAAGTGTCTTTCTGGCTCAACAGAGAATCCGTCCCTGCCAGGACTGTCTTTGGTGAGTCGTCTGCTCTCCTCTCATCTAAACATCTGTGGGTAGAGAAATGAGCCGATCGTCAGAAGGTTTCAAATCTGTTCTTGAGGGAAAAACAATGTGCAAAATACGATGAAAGGCCATCAGGCTTTCATTCACAGAATGATTCCAACTGCATTTCTATAATATATAATAACATAATAATCAGTCCCTCATAAAGTTACTATTGTGTTACAGTATGACTTTATGTAGTGAGCGATGATACTACAGTGTGTTTACTTGACTTGGTAGACAAAGATGTGGACAGAAGTCATCCATTTAAAGGGAATGTGTGTATTTGCTTTTATTGAAGCGAGTTGGATGCACACTAGGAAATTAGGACAGCAAAGCATAAAGCATGAAAACAGGAGAAGAAAGTTTGCCTGATCTGTTAAAAAAAAAAAAAGTATTCCAACATTTCAAGGCACACCGATTTACATTTTCTGTCTTGTTTGTTTAATCTGTACACAAACAGAAGTGTACAGAACAAACACAAGAGAAAGGACAACATGCTGTAGAAATTTCTTGCTGAACAGTGCCGTGACTTCCTGGTGTCTCTGCTGGTTGCCTGGCAACCTCACAGTGAACACAGAGTGGTATCAATCCTCTCATCTAATTCTCAGCTAGAAAAGCTAATAAGCATGCGTGTGCCAAAAATGCTGAAGCATTCCTGGAAAATATATGAAATGTTAAAAAAAAAAAGACGTATGAAAAGTCGCATATAAATGCAGTGTACGACATCTCTGTTCTGTAACATTCTATTCTGACTCTGCACCAATGAGGTGAACACGAGCTTTAATCAGTTGTGGCTGGCTGCAGTAGAATTTCAAACACGAGGCTCGGTGTGAATTTAGATTTACGTGCTCTGAATGTGTGTCCACAAGTGTGTGTGTGTCTGCCTGTGTGTGATGTATGTGTGTGTGTGTGTGCACAGATTGGCCTCTGTGTGTTGTGTGTATGTGTCTGGGCATGTGTGCATGAGCGTTTGTATGTGTCTGTGTATGTGCGTGTGTGTGTATCTGTCTGTCTGTCACACTAAGGTCTTACATAATACTGCCCAAAAGGAAAGCTCTTGCTAGTCTGCAGCATGCTCTGTAGCAGCAAAGCACAGCAGCAGGCAGAATGTCCTTGAGTTACCTAGCCCTGTACTCTTTCTTCTTCTTCTTCTTTTTCTCTCTCTCTCTCTCTCTCTCTCTTTCCCCCTCTCTCTCTCATACACACACACACATATATATATATATATATATCCATCTCTCACCCTCTCTCTTTCTTTTTCTCATGGATGTCAGTGTCTCCCCTGGCCGACTACTTAAAGAGCTTTCACAGAAACATTATGCATGCACCAGATTTTGCATCTCTGCAGTCTCTCCAGCAGCCTTTTCTACTCTTTCCGGCAATGTTTTGGTGTCTTCAAGTGCATATGCGTGTGTGTGTGTGTGTGTGTGTGTGTGTGTGCCACAGCGAGCTACCTGCGGTGGTTGTCACGTGTCGAGGGGAAATGAGGATGGCCTAGATTAGATTCAAACAACTATCTAGGGCATGTGTGTGTCCCTCATGCTATCATTGCTGGTTCTGCTTCACGAGATTACATGTATGCAGCGTGTGCGTGCGCACACACACACGCAGTTGTGTAAACGCATGCACACGCTTTCATGAAGACGCAGAGCAGCACAGCGTCCCAGTATACTAGGTAGGTCATTCGTGTGATTAATATGCATCATCTGAGACAGCAGATGAATGAGCCTGTTCGTCAAAGAGGTTACAATGTCAATATCACTGTAAATGAATCATTAAAAAGACATAGCAGACAATCAAGATCTTTTATTGCCATCTTAATCCTTTGGCTATCATCGGAGTCAAGGATTTATGTGGTATATCAAACCATAGTACATGTGTCTAGTGCTATTAGGATGAAAGAGTACACTGAGCTGTCCTCACACAGAAGCTTTTATATACAGTAAGTTTTTATTGTGGTGAATCATTGGCAAAATGCATGTAAATAACAAGCTACCTGGCAACATTGAGTGTAAACACGGGAATAATGTGTTGCATGCTCATGTTAGACAGAGGCTAATGTGTACTATGGTGTCACCGCTGGTAACGATCGCTGTGTATAGTGAGGAATGTGGCTCAGTACTTCTGGCTCCATTTGTCTTGTTTGTGACTTTATATTGCTGTACACACTGATTATTTCAAGAGCCGGGCTTGTAAATGTTGTTTGTTGTTTTTTTTCAACACTCAGTGAGTATGATGTGATGCAGGCAGATGTCAGAGATTTGAAACAGGCAGCTGAGGGCAGTTTTAGAGCGCTGATAAACACAAATAACACTTGATGTACTGTAGGGTCCTGTTCTAAAATGCACCTCATTAGAGAACCAGACTCACAATTTTTTACAAAGTTTGACCTAGTAACATTTCCCGCACAGCACAAGTCTAAATTAAATGCTGTCACGTTAATGTAAAGACTAATGTAGAACATAACTACATAGTTATTTTTTAAATACACTGAGATTTTAAATGCACATATTGTGCTGCCTTATGAAGAGTGCTGTAATAAATGTGTCTCTTTATGATATCCTCTTATGCACAAGGAAAACTGGTTTAATAATCCAGACAAACATATATGTTTCACATATAACATAAGAATAACATGAGAGTCCCAACTTAACGTCTTGTCATTCTATGCTTGCGCACTGCTGGACATAGTAAAGTAGGCTGCAGAATTCTCCAATTAATAAATAATAAAACAAATGTGCATTAGTGGGATTCACTGTGAGAAGTAGGGACAAGCATTGTTCATGTCCAAGATGGCCATTAACTAAACCTTCAAAAAAGCAGAATATGTTTTAACATCCATCACTGCTGCAGCCTGTGAAAGAACGGAAAACACTCATCTTCCTTCAAGATGGTGTATGAAGCCTTTTCAATTAACCTCTGGTTCTCCAGTTGTACCGCCGCTCTCTCTTGCCCACCAGGTGCGAAACATTATGGGAGCATTATGGCTCTTTCCATAATGGTCCTGTCATGCCTGATTAAAAGTGTGAGAAACATGAACACAGAAAGACATCTATGTCTGACTGACAAAAAGCCATTATTTTAAAAACCCAAAAGAAAATACAGTGTTATTATATTATATTTACAGTGTGAGGGATGACTAAACTGCACGAATGCACTTTAGTCATTCCTCCCGCAGACACCTATTCACAGCTTGGTTTCTCCCTGTTTTCATTTCGAGACAGAATCACAGTGCGTCAAATGATGCAGCGATACTAAGAATAAACAAACAACTACTGTAATGCTATATGTGCTCTCTTATTACTACAGTTGTGATCAGGTTTATGTCTCCAACACAGATGTCCAAAGCTGACAGAGAAAATCCATTAACGTGAACAAATACAGCACTGAAAACACAGTTTAAATTACATTGTGTCTATGAAGCACAGACCCTGCACTAAATCTTTTTCCTAAAGCCTGCCCTGTAGATGAATAGGCAATTTAAAAACACAGCAGTGGGTAGAGTTATCATATTTATCATTGTGCCGATTAAGAGGCTGATTAGTTTATAGCAAGTTCCTTGTGGTGGAAAACTATCGGCAATTCATTTATTTGCAGTTCAGATGAAAACCAAAAAACACCGATGGTGCTGATTTGGTGTTCTCTCTCTCTCTCTCTCTCTCTCTCTCTCTCTCTCTCTCTCTCTCTCTCTCTCTGTATCCGAGCTGTCAGGGACAGCAGTGCTAAGAAGATTAGCTTGCTTCCTTCTCTCCTCTTTAGGAGCGATTGGCCGGGTATTTATTGGTTCTCCCATGTTGCTGTTTAATATATCTGCTCATTACGGAACGACTCCTTGAGTTTGTGTGTGTGGGTGTGTGTGCGTGTGTTGGAGTTTGGTTTGAACTGACACGTACACAAGTGAGCCTGTGTGAGCATGTGTCAGTTCATGTGTTTGCTTTCTATATGTGCTGCACATGCTGGTTGTGTGCCAGCGGGACCTCATAAATTGATGATTACTAGCTGATAACAGTGTAGACAGTGCTGCTATGTAGTGTATGTGCGTGTGTGTGCATGTGTGTGTGTGTGTGACACAGTTTCCACAGCTGTGGCGCTGGCGCAGTCATTTAACTCACCCGCCAATCAACATGTCAATTTATCTCTCCATTTATGTAAATGGGAGGTGACGTAGTGATGCTGAAGGTGATGTATTTCTGAGCCAGGCCCTCCTGAGGCTTCAGTTATTGATAAGGTATGAATAAATAAGTAGCTGCAGCACAGCGGAAGATGTTGATAGACATCCAGAAAAGACAGCTTCACTCCTGGGACTGGTTGAGGGAATATAGAAACTTGTTTGACAACTCCCGACACAGCAATCATGTTCATTCATCAACAAGTTATACAACAGTGCTATCCTCACTAATTTATTAGTATAGGATGCAGCTGAGCATCCACATGTTCATGCAAGTGGAGAAAAAAAAAATGCTCAAGTGTGACTAAAATGATCTGTCATATGCGTGCAGACAATCCTGTCTTCTAAAAATAGGTTTATATCCTACAGCTTATTCACATCAGCATATATTTTCTTGGTGCAAGACATTTCTTTTCCCTTTTCGGGGAGTTTTCCCCGACAATATTAACTACAAACAACTAAAACATGATTCATGTTTTCATGGTTATGTTTAAGCAGCTACAGTAGAAAACATTTTGAGATGGTAATCATGGTTAAATACTGAAAGAGGCAATGCTGACTTGAAGGTTCAGATAGGACTCGATGATATTTCCCTAAGCGCAACAAAATGTTTTTCTCAAAGTCACGATCCTGTGGTTGCACACCTAGCTTTCCACTGGCACCCCCCCCCCCCCCCCCCCCCCCCGATTCTGTGCATTGCATTGCACGTAAGAGATATAGTTGATGCAGGAAGGAAAACAAGTTTCACAAGAACTGTTTAACACTCTGTTAAAGGCTTAAGAATACAGCAGTATTTGTGTCTTTGCAAATGAGCAACAAGTATTGTCTGTACTTGTCCTTGTTCAGGTGTAGCCGTGCGTACCGGTAAACGCTTTGTAAAACAGCTCATTAACAGCAACTTTATTGCAAGGCCCTCTTTAGCGCCAGGCGAGGTTACAGCATTTCAGCCACACATACTGTAAGGGGCTATGTATTCTTTGAGTGAGCTGGCTTCCTGCTTCACAACGTACTTTTGACCTAGCCCCACATTTTGATTGTCATGTTTGATTGGTTGCCCACTCAGTCAAAACATTGTCGGAGGCACATTTCTGCCCGGAACCAGAAAGCATGAGAGAGAGAGAGAAAGAGAGAGAGAGAGAGAGAGAGAGAGAGAGAGAGACTAACCATTTTCCTGAAGGCTCACTTTCCCCCACAGAGATTTGAGATCTGTGGCTTGGCTGATATCCAATGGCTGAGCAGTACACTTTACTCACTGGCTTGAGATTGGTCAGATTAGCTGAGGCCTGTCATTCAAGGGCTGTCAATCAAGTGCTGTAAGCTGGAACCAACAGAGCAAACCATAAATTGTCACAAAGATCAATAATAGCAATAAACAATGACTTTGCACCTTATGCTGAATAAATTGTTTGACCTTAAGCGATGAGCAAAGTTGTGCTCAAAGAGCATATTAATTTATTTTTAGCCATGCCCGGAGCAATTTATTTTCTAATCTGCGGCGGCTTCTTACAGGCACTCGAGCACTAAAAGTCTGTCAGACCGATTGCCTTGATAGACGTTAAATCAAAATTCTATAAGCTTTACCTCGCTGTGTGAGAAATCTATTAAGCAAGTGGACATAATCTGCCCAACATTCTCCCAAAATACACATTTGAATGGACTGTTTGTCTTCGTGTAGCTAGTCATATCAAACTTTTCCCTCCCTAAAGTAGCAGTGATAGCCTCCCCACCTTAAAATAGTCTGCCTCACCTTGTCATTCATTACCTCAAATCTCTAATTTAGTTTCCCAAAATTTGCTTTCTTGCACCATCTTTCTCTACGGTATGTCTTGACATTTTTTTCCCACCCCATCACCCTGTATGTGTGTATGTGTGTATTTGAAAGCGAGTCTGCAAACAGAGGCAAAAACCTTGTTAGAAGATATGTATCATATAAATCAAGTGTCACTGCTTCTGCACACTGAGCTAAATTGAGTGGAAGGAACTCTCAAGAATTGAGTTACACCACTATTAATCCAGTTAGAACTTTCCAGATCAGTGGCTTTGTTCATTAACAGCCTTCAAAGCTTCAGGTCTATTAGTTACAACATGTCAAATGGAGTCATTTAAAACCAGCTCTGTTCTGTTCTAATGAATCAACTTACTACTGTTTGAAATTATTCTTAAGTAGGCCTATCACTAAACAGACGCAAAGGAGGGTCGTTCTTCCGGAAAGCAGGAAACATCTACCTGTCCACCTTGTTAACGCAACACGCACACACTCACATACACACGTGCAAGCAACAGAGCTAACTAACACTTAAGGATGACAAATCCGTGCATCATGTTTTTCTCTTTTCTTTTTCTCTTGTGGTATTAAGACGTTGGAGGAGTTGGAAGACTTGTTTCCATGACAACAGAGCTTGTCAAACACAGTAAAGTATATATGATTCCAAGCATCGGGGCACTTTTGCGAGGACTTGTGTAATACCCAGTGGTGCTGCCTTCATCCGCCCTCACAAAATTAACTGATTTACTGGCAAACAAAATATCTGATGGATTGACAGCACTCCGTTGCCACCTATCTTTTCCTTCCACCTTCCCTGCCTTCATTCCTTGCTGCCGCTGTGCCCCACAGATCTACATGCACACAGGGCTTCATTTTCCTCCCACACATGTATTTGGGTTATCCGGTTATTTCCCATAACATATATCCCTTCAAACACTTATCGTCTTCCCTTACTCCATCTTACCTCTGCAGCTCAGAACATAGGCACTGGGAGTTCACATGACTGCTGGCAAAAATCACTTCGCACTGGCAGTTCTCCAGCGGAGAACATTCTGGCAACCACGTTCATAAGCAGTGACACCTTGATGTTAGAGTCACAGTCCAGTGGAAATCTTAAGACACTGCAAAGATTAAAATGGTGACACCAAGCTGGTGCTTCCAGTCGCGTGACACCTTAATGTGATGCACTGTGGGTGTTTATTCTACATCCTACATTTGCATGTAAGTAATTTGTAGCAGCAATTTAGGTAAACTGGCAGAATTTAGTTCCAATGCATAAACTATCTTTATAACTGAGTGAAATATGTGTGCACATAGCTTTGACATTAAAGTTTTAAGTCGAATTCTTTAAGCACTATTTTTTTTTATTATTATTATTATTATTATGTCCAGTTTTTCCCTAGCCAAGTGTTTCTAGTGACCTTAAAGTAATCTTGCCACATTAATCATGCTTAATTCAGCTTGAGCAGATACTTCAGGGAAAACGAACAGAACAAAATGTGAAGTTCTGTGTTTTCATCATTTCGGCACCTGATTTTGTTTTTTTGTTTTGTTTTGTTTGTTTTTTTTTTCTTTTTCTTGTAACATGTTACTAAAAATGCAACATGTATCCCTCAAAAATGTCATTTAGCTAATGCAAATTAGCTCTATATGAGCATAGTTCTGAGCTGAGATGGAAGGGTATGGAAATCTGGGATGAAAACATGACTAAGCATATCTCCTGCTGCCATGCATGCCCATAACAGTACGTCAACAAACCATTCAATGTCCTGCTTAGCAGTGGGTGCAGCGCAGAGTGTGGTCATGTGTGGATTTTATGACATCACATCTGTAATACACTTACTGTGGCATAAAAATGGGGCTACCTTCATTCTTCATGTTCTCCCTTTTTACATCACTCGCGGGTCCCTCGCCTCGTGACGCTATCATTTATTTGTTTTTATTTGTTCAAGTTGTGCTCAAGCCAAGTGCAATTATACCATGTGTGACGATGAGGCAGGCGTTACTTTTGATTATTTATGTACGTCCTCTGTAGTCTAATTAAACAAATCATCTATGAGGGACATTTGATTTAAGAACATTCAGTGAAAAGCTCAAAAATAAATTTGAACAATAAATGACATCAGAACACGGTAAATAACTCTGACCCACTAATTTGTTATTCTTTTTGGAGCCATAACGAACATTAGAAATGTGTGACCACGCACCCTGTGTACCTACTATGCAGATCCAGTACATCCATCAGAGGTGTCTTGTTCAGTTATGGCTAGTGACCAATCATTTATTTGGCTCTGACTAATGAGAACATAATAATCATCCTTTATGCTTCATGTCACAGCACCAAGTCAGCAATGCCAAAAGCATGTGAAAAGAGAGTGGGAAGATGAGGAATCGGTGATTCATCATTTAACACTTCATCAGAGCTGAGGAGGAAGAAGAAGGAGAAGGAGAAGGAGAAGAATTCTGAAGGGAAACAGTAACATTGTAGGACACATGTAATAACTCAGTACCAGCTGCTTCTGCAATTTGGAGGTGGTGGACATAATATCATAACTGTACAATATAATGGAATCCAATACAGAAGCTAATTTTCTGACACTTTAGTTTTTTTCTTTAGACTGTGCAAGACAATAGATTGAATTCAAAATCCAATCCAGTTATTGATTTTCAGAACAAATATTAGAGAATCACCTTGTGACAATCTTTCTTTCATGCTTATGTAGAATCCCTTTTTTTTCACATCATCTACCTGTGACCTTGGTATGACTTGATATATTTGTACATACTAATGTTAAAGTCAATGACCTGTGTATCACATTCATTCAATGAGGGAGAGAGGTGAAAAACAGATCCTCACCGGGACTGACTGAAAAATGCTGCATAAGAAAATCAGCAGAGACCTCACGACCTGTCATAGATTCGAACGGAGCAGTTCACTAACGCAGTCTTTGAATATATTTAACAAGATTCACGGGTGTAGGTAGGCACGCTCTATAGGGCAGCCTAATTTTCCCGTCGTCTTCTTTCCTTTTTCTTTCCTTATTTACACAGTAAAAACTGCACCTTGATTGAAAATTTCAGCCAATATTTTGGAGAGAAACACTGTTATACTGTATATTGGCAATACTTAAAATAACACTTTGGTCGTTAATTTACAGATAATGACCTTGGTTTTATAGAGCTATGTTATACAATTAGCAATAACAGACAATAACAGTTAAATATTTTAAGTACCAGAAGATTGCTTAGCAGTAAGGAACAATTTCCAAAAAGACAAGTGAGGATTATTATCTTTGAAGTATAAAATAGTGAGGGGGGTTTGAACATGGATGTGTGTCTGTCGGGGTGTCATTTACATGTGTGTTTTTACATAAACATCTCTTCCACATGTGTGGGAGGGTTCTCTCTGCATTTTTTATAACTGCTGTGCAAGCCAGCTGTTTGTCAGCTCCCTTCCCAATAGCTCTGGCTGAATTGGTATATTGTTTGCTGCATGATGTTATTCGGTGTGTAAACATCTGCAGTAGCCTGTTCTGTGATGAGCATCGCAATCGTCGTTAGATATGCTCTGACCCAGTTCCTCTCCCTCGCCGCACACTGTCTCATCTCAGTGTTCAGGAGCTGATGTCATAGTATAGCTGTTTTGGTTTTCCAGGGGTGACACGCACCTCTAAATATGACTCACTTTGGTTAAAAACATGCCTCAAATTTATGAATTTATGCTCTTCCGTTGCTCATTTTATTGTAAGTGCTTGTGCATTGGTGTTCAGGTCAGATTTAGAGAGCCTGTTTTGCCTTCTATTAGTCAGCAGCAATATCTCTGAGGCCAAGCGCATCTTCCAGCTGCATCTGTGGACATCTCTGCCTTTCTGAGTCTATTAAAAGCACAGGCTGCAAGACTGTATCAGCTGCTCACATAGATTAATGTGAAAGAACTGCTTGCTCGTTTGATCCAAGAAAAAACTTGCCCTGCAAAGTCCCTATATGATAGTACCTTAAGATTGTTCCATTTTAGTCTTTATATAGAGAATTTACTTGTGTCTGCACGATGCTAGATCATATCGACAGTACACTGACATTCATGCAACAATTTTCTCTTCTTAACTTGCTAGGAATTGTATTATTTCACACATTTTCTTTGCAAGCATTTATGGCACACAAATATGTAACGATAGCAAATGAACTGTCTAAGATCCAATCAGATTTCACATATCATCTTGTCTGTTTATCTCCCTGCAGGAGTGACTACTGTCCTGACCATGACCACACTCAGTATCAGCGCCAGGAACTCTCTCCCTAAAGTGGCCTATGCCACAGCTATGGACTGGTTCATTGCTGTCTGCTATGCCTTTGTCTTCTCTGCCCTCATTGAGTTTGCCACAGTCAACTACTTCACCAAGAGAGGTTATGCCTGGGATGGAAAAAGCGTGGTGCCAGAGAAGGTATTTGAAGCTCTTTCTTTATATATTACTTATACTCCTAAAGGATCCTCATAAAAAATAGAGATAAGAGACAAAAACTTTGACATAATGTCTGCATTAATTATCCCCGTTCTCCAGTTATAGTGTCAGTGTCTGCCCTTGTTTTACCAGCACAAAATTCAAAATGCCCCCAGGTAAAATGAGGGCAAATCCGTGTGTCTAGAAAAGGAAAGACCAGACGCAGTTACCAAAAATATGACTCTCGAAATGATATGTATAGGCTGTTGAGTCATTCACCAGGACAGTTAGCACTTAGCTGTTGAGTGATCTAAGCCAGGCAGGGAACATTTAGTTGTTGTCGCCACCTCATCTCATAGAAAATGCAATTTGAGTAACATGACGTGAACATTAATAGTTTAGTGTTCATCTTGTGCTTTCTGCTCCACTTGTCTCTGTCCTGCAGTTAGCAGCATCGAGCATCGTACTCTGTAATCTCCCAGCTGCTTTTTAAAAAACAAAAACAGAGCGCAGTATTAATTCTTAGATTGCTGAGTTTAAGGAAATATGCGGATGGGAGGAATTCATATTTCTCAACTTAATAACCATTGCTTTCCTGGATAATTACCAGGATGCCATATGACACATTCACATCAGTCATTTTGCCATTTATATATTCTTTCTTTTAAATCTGATCTGTATCCTTTTTACTTTTCCCAATGTGTTCTCCAACAAACAAAATCAGCAAAAGAAGAAGAAGGAGTCTCTCCTCAAGAAGAACAACACTACAGCCTACCCAGCTGCCACTGCTACAGCCTTCGCCCCCAATATTGCCAGGGACCCTGGATTGGCCACAATTGCCAAAAGCGCCCCACCACCTCCAACTGAGCCCAAGGAGGAGCCAAAGCCCAAACCTCCAGAGGCCAAGAAGACCTTTAACAGTGTGAGCAAGATAGACAGGATTGCCAGAATAGCCTTCCCTCTGCTCTTTGGAACCTTTAACTTGGTCTACTGGGCGACCTACTTGAATAAGAAGCCCAAATTGCAGGGGATGACTCCACACTAATCCATGTTTCAGTTCATTTTAAATTATAATTGTAATTTTTATTTTTCATTTTCTTTCTTGTTCCTCCTATAACAGGTGTTTATTTTCAGACAAACATGGTGTCCATGCTGGTTTGAATTCCCAGTTGTTGCATTGCTTCTATGTTTACCTAAAGTTTGAAGATTTTGAAAAAACAATATAGAGAAAAAAAAGAACGATAGCGATACAGACTTTTGAAAGGGTGTTGTTCAGGTCTCGGATGATGCTACTAAGAAAATGCTACTATAAATATATAGCCAAGAGAATGCTATTCTACAACTGCACATAGCCCAAACTTGTTAAGGGGCATTCGTTTGTATCTTTGTTTTCTTTTGATTTTCTTTTCTTTTTTTTTTAATCTTTTTTTTATTTAAACATGGGATCACAGACATGGTGAAAGGCACTTGTGTATATGCATGGGCAGGGCATCTTATTATTTATGTTTATTTATTCAAACTACAGATCCACATTGACTGATAGCTTAGTTCATTTGATATCAGCAGCAAAATGGTACGCTCAGTCTCTGTCAAAATATCTTCAATTCTCTGTAGATGTTTTATGAGATTAATTATGTCATTCTTCAGAATATGTTAGGGTTTCTGCAATAGCAATAAAACATGTCTCAGTGGACACACCATTTATTTAGGGGTAAAAAAAAATACAAAAATTCAGTCATCTTTGTGCTCAGCATTGAAAATATTAATTTCCTTCCTCAGCGTTGTAAATATTATCAAGTGTTAGAGATGTCAATATTATGTTTAAGCTTTGCAAAGTGTAACTAAAGGGTATGTTTATTGAATACATGGAAGAGTAAAGTTTTTTTATTTCATTTATTTTTGTTTCTGTTGATGATAATTTCTACAAAAAAAAAAAAAAAAGTATATACTGGTCTACTTCACGCTTAAGTGACTGTTTCTCACCAAGTTAGCGTCCCATTCACAGCTGCTTTCACGCTGAAGTTAAAATATTATTCAACCGCGTGTTTGTGTACACACTGACGGCAACAACAGCAACAACAACATCAACGGTGTAAACTGAGATCGGCTAGTTGTAAGTAAGTAAGAATGTAAAAATCATCTCAAATCCTGGAGTGCATTTTACATTTAGAATTAAAAAAAAACAACTCATTATTTATGTATTTTGTTTGTTTTATTCATGGTGAGGGTCTCGTTGGTCAAAATGCCATTCATAGCAAAGTACAGCTGTCATCGCTTAAAGAGGGGCGGGGCACATTGAGAAGTAGGAGAAGTGCCTTTTCCATTGTTCAGAGTCCAAGCTGTGATGGCTACTACTTTGCTGATTGATGGCGCGTCTGTATTTTCCATCCCACTGTGTCCCCTGACCCATAGTCCCCATCTCCTTTCAGTTCAAAATTGAGACATAACACTCAGAAAGTACCAGCTACACTGCCTTCAGTATCACATGCCCGTTTGGACTCATTTGTTGCTGCTTGTTGGTGAGCAACAGCGAGAGACAGGGACAGAGACAGAAAGAGACAAAGAGAGAAAGGAGACATTGAGTTGAAGTGGCACTGTAATCTTGCTTTAGCCGGTGCTGTGTTTCGCACAGAGGACTTGTCTTGTAGTTCTACGATAGTGACGAAGATGAATATATTTTTGTAGCATGATGTCAATCCCTCTTCCGAGACAAACCAACAGAAACTAACGCAAATGTGAAAAGAATGCTTTTGTTTTTGTCTTGAACATTGCTTGCTCTTTTTTTTTTTCTTTTACTTAAAAAAAAACAAACAAAAAAACACACACACACACACTTTACGGAAATGCTTCTTCTCTGATGTGGCACGTTGAGGTTTCTGAACAGTCCATTTTAAATTATGTTAATGTAGCAATATTAATTAGCAAGGGCTTTTCTTAGGACCTGAACCTGACACTCAGTCTGGGGTAATATCCATTGTAGCTTTACATTGACCCCTCTCTTCTTGTAGTTTCATCTGTATACTACACATGGACATCTAGAATCTATTTAGATTTGGTCTAAAGATAACAGACATTGCATTGTGTCCAACTTTGGTTCTGGAGCTTTTGGCCTCCCACTCTACTCTTGTCTCACAAAATCTCACAGCATTTTCTTGTTGGAGAGTGGGGGATGCATTGCATTGCATTATGGGTTCTGCGCGTGCTTTATTGAATATGTTTTACAGGGCACTGAACAGGCCAAAAGGCATGTTAGAACACTGCAGAGTTCTCTGTGTGTTTGTGCACTGGGGTGAAGAGATCACGCTAACGGGAAATGAAAAAGAGATTGGTGGTTGTTGCTATTGTTATTATTTGCATTACCATTATGACCAATACTGAACCTATCCCCCTGATGGCAGACATCTTTGCAAGCATATGCAAGCGGTCTACTGTTAACAGCCACTTAACCTACAAGCAGAGGGTCAAGGAACTGCAAAGTTCAGAGTGAAGAGTTGTATAAAGATATTTGAATTCTAAACTATTGTATGTATGTTTATTATCATGAAGAAAAAAATATATATACATATGTAAAATACATAATGCATACAGTATTTGATTCTATTAATGAAGATATTAGCTAAGATGATGATGAATATTGTTTGTATTATCAACCTATTGTTATGCATTTTGCACATTTAGAAAAACAATAACATTACATTTATGTAGTCAGCTTTGTGCTATGCAAGGACAGCTTTGAACCACAACATCGACCTTCTCTCCCTGACCATTGTGTTTCAGATTGATGAGCTATTATAGAAAAAAAAAGAAATAAAAAAAAAGCTTAGCTTTTATATCAGCTGTGCACCCATTAGCTTTTTTTTTTTCTTTCAACCATGGCTATACAGGGTGACATCAAAGAAAGCAGTGGATTATCACTTTTGTTTGCGCTTTGGATTTGTCGGTGGTTGAAGGGAAAATGGCTTTCGTTGTTGATTGCACTTTTTCTCCAGAGAAATGCAATAAATTGATTGAGCTGGAGCAAACCAGGAGCAAAACTGTAACAAGATCACCTTGTTAATAATATTTCTGTTCATTTCTTGAGCTTGTTTGTCATTGCAAAGGGAAAAAAAAAAATGGAGGCAGGTGAAAATGTTATTTTGCTAAACAGATCATTTTGTTCATCTTTCGCTTTCAGCTCAATGATATCACAAGGAGCGCCAGAGAGTTTTGACTTTGAGTAAAAATGAATTTTGTACACTTCTCTATTGGGAATATCTTTGCTAAGCCCCTATCTTGTACTCCAAACAGGAAACAAACAAATGCTATAGATGGTTTACAAATATTTTTGAGCCAGGTCTGGTTTTGCTACATGTAATGCTCCACAGAGAGAATGTGAAATATGAGGCACAGTGCAATCATGAGCTTCCAACTTTTACCTTCACACTCATATGCAGAGCATACATGTAAATATCACATTTGTAGCCACACGTGTCATTTATTTCATTATGTTTGATGCGAGGTCCATTGCAGTTCTCAGCAGCACTTGCTTTTCAACATTGAGTCTTTGGTTATTCCTAGATACCTACTGGAGTTTTTTCTTGTATTTTTATCAAGCAAAATATGTTTTGATTTTCACTGAAATGTAAAAAAAACAAAAACTAATTTTCTAAAGCACAAAAGTTGATTAGGGTAAGAGAGATTAGAGTGAGACTGTATACATATGGACATTGATCGAGAAAACACACTTTCAAACTGCACACAAACACACATACCCACATGCAGTACACAGGAATGTGTTGGTAGTTCAATGATACTGACAAAGGATTCTGATGGATGTAGATGAAATGGTGAACCTCCTGTAAATGTTTTCTTTTGTTTCTTTTGGTTATGATATGGCCCTGTAGAATCTGATTCTCTGCATTAGTCTTTAAATAAAAAGAAAACAAATGAAAGTCGTGCCTACACCTCTGTCCTTGTGCTATGGATTGCCAAACAAAGACATGCATACAGTTTTTGTGCACTCACAGGTAGTAAAATTATATCATTATATCATATGGCATGTTTTTTTTTTTTTTCTTAAAGATGAGTCATTTTTAGAACGTGTGTCACTTTTGTGTTTTAACACACACCGTGTGTGTAAATTTCACAACCACAGAAATGACTGCATAGACTAAAGAATATTTTAAAAAGAGATACATGAACGGGCATATGTATAAGTCAATATATATATATATATATATATATATATATAAAACAGTGGTATCATTCAGAATTTGAAAAACCCTGAATGATATACTGTAGAAAGCCCAGGACATTGAAAAAGGGCAGAGCAGGGTTTATATTCATGTACTGGGGACCAATTAGCAGTAGCTTTGATATGAAGCCCAGAAAACTGCCCACTGAAAACTGGACTAGTCAAAATGTCCATTCCAGCTGTTGGAATGCTGTAAATGGTTTACCCAGTTTCACACATTTATTCATTTATTTAATATGTTCTAGGGGGTGATGATTTCAGACGTTCGGTTAGTCAGTCTACCACTTTAGCCTAGACTGAAATATCTCATTTCATTGAGTTCCATGCAGTTTTGGACATTCATTTGATGCCCAGAGGATAAATTCTTGTGACTTTGATGATCCCCTGAGTTTTCTTCGAGCGCAATTAACTTTCCGCTTGTCTTGTACAATATCGCAACATCTATGAGCAAGATTATCACAAACATCGTAGGTTCTCAGACAATGAATTATATTGTGTTTAGTGATGATCACCTGACCTTTCCTCTTGCACCACTAACAAGTCAAACTTTTCACTTATAAACAGAAATATCTCATCATCTACTTAATAGACCCCGTGAAATCGTCTGGTCAGGATGTTCATTTGCTCAACACTTTATTAGTTTTGTTTATTACTGAATACTTTCATAATTTAAGAATTTTCTAATCTCATATCACAGTGCATAGGTGTATTATACTGCAAATTAGTGACTTTCTCTTGATCTGTTTTATTCTCCTAACATAATATATGTATATACAGTAGTTCTCCTTCTACCCTATAAAGTGGATGAAACAATACATTTGGATGTTGGTTGGTATTGTTGCAGGTAAGTATTGTAAAACTCTCATGAAACTCATTAAAGTAAAGGTGGGACATGTTTCAAATTTATTCATTATTACCATCATTAGTGACAGTATAGTAGTGGTAGAAGCTCTAATCAGCATGAGTTAAGTAATTAACTGTTTTCAAGCCACAAAAAAGACAGTCCAGCCATCCCTCAAATGACATCTATATTTTGTCCCTCATTGCTTTCCTCCTTACTTGTCCTCTATTGCTGCATCTGCTTTCGAGCCTCCACCTTGTCCCCATCTTCTCCCACCCTGCCATGAGATTTCAGGTGCAGGGGAACGTGTGCTTCTTCCTTAAAAGCATGTGAGCTGCCAGGCCTTGAGACTGTTATGTAATAAAGCTGCTTCTCACTGGCAGAGGAGCAGAGAGAAGAGGCTTTTTCTCTTTCTCTCTGTGCCTGCTTCTCCTCCTACTCTCTCTCTTTCTGCTTGTCACTTTTCCCCCTCATAGGCACAGATTTTTTCTTTTTCTTTTCTTTTCTTTTTTTTTTTTTTTGAGGAGGAACGGGGGGAGGGCATGTCCCACTCAGTCTTAGGCAGAGGATGAATTGTACTCCCATTGTTTCAGAATCAAATGCATTTACTGTGTTTTCCTCTTGATCTGCATTTTTCAACACAGATTTGAATTTTACAAAAGCATTGTGTGGATGGCTATTGTCACAGACACAAACCTCCTTTTCCCTTTTCAGAAAAGACAGTTATTTTCCTCATCTCTTAGTTTCCGTAGGTGCCCATTTAGAGGACACTGAATAGTCCATGAATTGCGTTTTTACAGAAAGTAATGTGAATTTAACCAATCTACAATTTTGTCAAAAAGATGCAATAGATGCATAAAAAAAGTCAGAGAAATGCTTATCAGAATCATCCTTAACCTTAGATTACAACGAATCCAACTCAGAACCACCATCTATTGAGACTGTCATAAATTAACACTGAATAAGGTTGACGACTTCTGCAAAAGAGCAAGCTACAAACTTTTCAGAACCACGTTTCAGTGAGTATTTGAAGGATATGTCTGTAGTTGAGTATTTCATGAACAACGGCATCAATTACATTGTCATTAATCACTGAAATTTGTTAATGAAGAGAGTATTTGATCACATTAAATGTCTCGTTTCTCATTTGGAAGGTGGAGGCTCACGATCACTCTTTCTCACAGACTGCCTTCGTCCAATTCTCCAGGCTCTAAATGTTCAAGTAGTAGCCACAACAGGCACTAACATCTCCTGAGATTTCTATTAGTTCTCTCCCGGCTTGCTCATTTTTCTGTCCCTTTCCTTCAGCATCTCATTCGCTTCCATTGGCCGCTGTCTTTCTCCAATTATCCTTTAGAAGACTCTATAGATTACTTGGCCAGGTATCAGGATCTGTGATTTGTTTTTCTCCTTCAATTGAAGTGAATAAATGAATATGTAAACAGTAAGAAAAAAAGATGCAATTGAAGCAAAAGAAAATTACTTTACATATTGCACCCACTGGAAGTAAATGCTTTTATTATAAAGCTTTTGTGCCGGCCTGCGTTAGTTTTATTTTTAACCATATGTTCCATTTGTTCATGTGCCACAAACTGTTTATGTACAACAGAAAATTACTATATCATGATAGTTTTACTTGTTTTTTAAGGATGGTTGTTTTATTAAAAAAAAAAATCAAATCAGTCATTTATTTTCCCCACAGAGTTTCAGGAGTCAATAGTGAACTGGAGTCTTCAAGTCTGACATTTCCATTGTCAAGACTTCCCATTGCCTAAAGCGCTTCCTGAATAGAAGCTAGAATAAAATTTAAATGTTCACTCCATAACACTCAAATGTTAGGCAGTAATGTGAAAGTATTATGACACAAAGTGCCAACCATTTTATGGTGACTCAGTGAGACAGGATGGTATAAGCAGGAAACCTCTGCAGTTTTTCGGTCCGTCTGTCCAAGTGCTGTGACTTTAGAGAAATAATTTAACTCAAGGACTGCACTTTGGTAGAATTTAGTTTATATTTAGAGGTACTTTATTATACTTCCGTTTTATGCTACATGCACTTTGTTTGTTGTGCGAAACACCTCACCTCATCCAGCAGACAGAGAGCAACATTAGCATTTTTCAATCTTTCCATAAATATATATTTATATTTACTCTCATTTTATCTTTGTTCCCATCTCTGGTATTTGTGGTTCCTTAGATTCTACAGTCAATGCGCAATGTTGATGATAGGGGTGACAGCGATCAAAAGTAAAACCAAAACAATGAGCAGTGAGCTGCAAGACACTAAAATGTAAAAAGTAGAGATGATAAATGTAGTGTTACTTTCACATTACATATAGTCGCATCATAAACTGTATATAAAAATGCTGTTTGGTAAATATTTAAGCAAAGGTTATTTTAAATACTAGGTCATTTGGTACACAAATAAATACATTTCTATATTGCTGCAGTGAAAATAAATTGCCCAATTACTGACTCTATTCCACAGAGATGGCAAACCTTGCCTGGTGTTGCTGTACAAATAACTACTTTTTCAAGGAAAAGCAACAATTCTATAATGTAAGAAGTGTTATCACATCCATCAAACACCTCTGAATTGGCTTCTCGTCCTGTGATTTTTGCCCATGATGTTCACCCCAAAACTGAACTCCAGAACTGTGCTCTGTTCATTTCAGCCAAATTGGACGTCAGCACAGTTATCCTGAGGGGTTCTACTGTGCTGCATGAGATTTCCACAAATTACCAAAACACAAAGCAGCCCCATACAAAGACAGTATCAGCTGCAAATGTGCTTCGATGCAAATACAAAAAAAAAACAAACAAAAAAAACAATAAAGAAGTCCCTTTCGGGAAATGTTACTCTTTGCAGCCATAATGTTGCACAGAACACAGAAAATGACTTGCTAAACTTGGCCAAGCCAGCTTGTGGATGCAGACGTTACACTACGAGCTGTTCTTTTGCAATAAGGATAATGTTAGTCATATAACATGACATTTGCGGAGCCACCAAAGTGACAGGTTTATCTAAATGAGCTAGTCGTTAAGTCTCGTTTGAACGCTGTGAACGCTGGGCATCAGCTAATGATGGTGGAAGCAGCCGAAGGCAAGACTCGTCAGTCCAGAGGAAAGACTGGATGATGGTAAAAATAAGAATGGGACATATTCTCCAGGCGATGATGATATCATCAGCATATTGTCTTTCCTAGTGCAGCTCTCATTAGAACAAAACATCTTCTTTGGTCTTTTCCCTCTCTATATTCACATTTAAATTCATTTTCTTGGACTAGAGCCATGCTTACAGATTGTCTCCACAGCTTTGTACTGTTTCTTTCTGTTTTCTTTTTTTTTTTCCTCCGTCTCATCTTCTTCTCATTGTTTTGAAGTTGACATCTAGGGTCAGCCTGACCACTGAACCATTGGTCTCCAGTTCAAACATCCCATCAGATGGTTTGACTGCTGTTGATGTTTTGTTGCTCTGCCTTCCAGGAGGAGTGAATCTTGCCAAGATTGAAATGAGGTATGGCAGGCAGAGAGTAACTAAAGGTGAAGTGAAAGAATAGGAGCTGGATGAAAGGGGAGGAGAAGAGGGTGGACAAGGGCATGTACTGTAGGATGATAGATTAAGGGATAGAGAGAGATCATCAACAAGAATGAGTGAGAATCCACAGGCATAAAAAGTCAGAGAAGGAAATAAGCATTGGGAAAACGGAAGCATTGGAGGGAGACAGAATGGAAGGCAAAGGGGGAAAATAAGAGTAATTACAGAACAAGGTGAAGTAGAAGTGGAAGATATATGGGTGGTGGAGAGAAAATGTCCAGGGAGAAGAAAAAAGATGACAATGAATTGAGAGAAAGACACAAAAAAGCCCAGGAATTATCAGAGGACAGTGAGTAGGGATGTAAGTAGAGCATGAAATCACAGTATGATACTGTAAGGTACATAGAAATAACATTCGAATGAGCTACTACAGATATTTTGTAATTATTGTTGACGGTTGATCATATTGATTTGATCGCATTCCTTTATAGATTCCATTTCCTCTGTTTTCAGGTGAATTACACATCTGCCTCTTTCAAATCACAAATGGCATCCTCCCCTCTCCGACAACTCTAAATATGTCTGCTGGACCTAAGACAAAAGCAGCTTTGTCGTCAATGAAATTGCATTTCTTTTTCAAGGGATACACATTCAATTTGTCTGTAGGGTTGCCTTATATAATGGCAGTTATATAACATAATTAAAAGTTGCTGTTTTACCATCATTGGATTACATTTGTGTGCTTTCCACTTGCCAGCCAAGCATCCTGAATCAAGAGAGGTCTTAAGCTTGTTGCAATCCATGGTTATATTTAATACCAGACAACAGAAGGGTAATTTGTTTGGCTTACATCACCATATGCATCCTGTTCCATTAAATTGCAAGTGAGGGCTTTCATGTGGAATTAACTAGTTTTCTTACTGCTTACATACAGAAACACCACTTCAACTTCACCAGGTGATAAGAGTCACAGACGTTATAGAAGCATATGGAGCCCCTTGATATTTTTGGACCACTGTTAAAACACAATTAGTTTTGCTGTTATGAATTAATGGAACTTTAATAATTACATTTGAGAACTGCAGGGTGCAGAATCTTCCAGGTTGCACCAACAAAATGGGTACACACTTATAAAGTTACACGCACAACTTCTTTTGCAGTGCACCTTTTCCTTTGGTACAGCACTGAGGAGGTGCTTGTGCATTCAGTGACCATATCCGCAGCACACAATTCAGTCTTTGTGGTAATACAACTGGATTTATGTGGAACAAATTCAAGCGGTTTGCGGCTTCAAATTCTTTTACTCCAAACAATGGCCCTGGCTTCAGTTTTGCTGCAGTAAGCTAGTTGGCTACACAGTCAGTAAACACTGCCTAATTCTTGAAGGTCAAAGCATAAATACACTTGGATCAAACATGGACAATATGTTTGCATGGTTCAGTAAGAAGCTGTTTGGGAGTTTGTTTTTTTTTTGGTTTAGAACTGATTTTCTTTACAGGGCATTATCAGAATGTGCATGCTGTCAGCTGTCTTGTATTAATGTAAGCTCCAGTAGCCATGTTCAGTATTGACCCGATGTACAATACTGCACCTGTCACAGCCAAAATGCCTGTTTTGGCACCAAGCCCACACACATTTGCCCATAGGTATGTAAAGAAATGACAAACATAACAGACGTATAGCCTCTCCACATGGTGTGATTCGGTATCTATTGAGTGTTTTCTGTGTGCACACACTATCCACATATGTGCCTTGTGCACATATGTGTGTGATGTGTGTGGGCTCATGTGTGTCCGCCCTAGAGCTGTGTTTCACTCCTATTAATCACAGTGTAAAACCCACATTTACCATGGTCAGCTCAAGCATCACATTGTTACAGTTCCTCTTTGTCTTGTGCCCCGTTCAACCTGAGCACTGTTTGCGCCTCCAGGGATTCAGATGGGATCACCTGTATTCCTTCTTCTCCTGAAATATATATATATATATATATATATATATATATATATATATATATTTTTATCCTCCCTTATTCGTTCTCCATCTGTTCCCATCCTTCCTAATTTTCTTTCCTCTCTTAAAGCCCTTCTGGATGTTCTTTGTCAAAACCAATAGTTGCCATGCATATCACTAACAAGCTCTGCAGTTCAAAAGGCTATGAGGCTCACTTCTGCTCAGCCACACATTGCCATTCAATCATATCTTGTTACCATGACATGCCCCCTTGAAACCGTCTATTCTAGGAGAAAAAATAGCCACTCAAAGGGCACACGTTGTATCAAATTCAATCACACGGGCATAACATTTTTTTTTCCTTTTTTTTTTTTTTTTTTTTTTACTTCCTATCACATTTTCTCATTCCAGATAATTGTATCACACCATGGACTTTCAGCAAGAGGTTTGCCCTGTTTTCCACTGGGGATTGACCTGCAAAACGGACTTCCTGAAAGTAAGACACAGTGCTGGTTGTAACCTTCAAAAATGTATTGGCTTGTGCAAGTTACAAAATATGATTTCCTCTCGAGGCTGGTGATTTTCTGGTCTCAAGAGCATGAATCAATAAAGAACTTACAGGATACCGCGGTGTGTGACCAAGGAAGCACGGTGTAAAACATTAATTGGATGTATAGTTAAGATACATCATGCTTTTGCAATGTAGTTAAGAGAAGAATCATCTCAAGAAAAGGAGATTTGATGAGGACATGCTTTTCTGCTTCCATTCATTCTGTTGTCATTCTCACATAATGCCACACAACTGTTCAGAGCCTTTTATCTTGTGATGTACGGTGTGGCTCTCAGTCCGCTGTTCAGTGTATGGTAGGTAGCACATATTGCAGTGTGTTGAACCATAAATCAAGCCTTGATAGACTACATATACTAAATCGACACATCACCTCCCTCGGGAAGCATGCGATGCTGAAGCATCCATCAACAGTTAGCAGGTTAAATGCAAATAGTGGAGAAGGCAAATGGATCCTGATCAGACTAGAAGCAAATCAAAACATATGGTGCTCTTTTCCAGCGCGCTTCTAAACAGGCCAAATGGCAGTTGTTACAATGTGTGGTCAAAAGACAATGTGTGCACGGTACAAACAGCAGCTTGTTACAAAGGAACATGACAAGGCTAAACATGAAAAAAACATAACCAGCAGGTTTACTAGAAAGCAGAGGTGTAGACTTGACAAAATGACTGCTGTGAGACTTGAGTTACTTGACACAAGACTGTCAAAAGACTATGTATGTATGTAGAAAATACCAGATGCATTAGCTAAGTGTTAGCAGGAATAGATAGGTTTGTAAGAAAGACCTTTTAGCTGTCAAACTGAGGTGTGGCTGTGGATTGCCAAACTGAATGGAGTTGTTCCATTACAACGAGTGAAGGCAGGAGAGCTGAAGGACTGGGCATTATCACTATTACAGGCCAATTCTTTCCGTTAATTACAAAGCAGGTGGCTCATACTCTTGTGACTGGTGAGCAGGGAGACATCGCTCTAAATGTATTATTCAATAACCGTTAGCGGTTAGCAGAAGGAACTCTGCAATGGCTGCTGTTTGACCTAAATATATCATATGTGATTCATGTGTATTACATCATTGTTTATGCTCGTGCCAGCTCAATGTCTCAGTATGTTTTTTTGACCATTAGTAATTAATAATGACCTATTACTAAGCTATGTTGGCACTTCGTCAGTGCAGTTTGACCCATAGTAATCTTATAGAAGTAATCTTGCATTTGCTGATGGGAAGAGATGGGAACTGGGAAAATTGTATATATATATATATATATATATATATATATATATATATATATATATATATATGAAGATTTGAAGTCATAAATAAAGATTTATGATTTCACATGAACTCACCCTCAAGGACTTGAGACTTGACTCAAAAATCAGCTGTGCGATATTTACACTGAAACAAAGTATATTTTTTATGCAAATGAGACAAATTAGTTTATTAGCTTGCAAACTGAATGTATAATCTATAATAATAATATTTAGTTCTATAACTGCCAAGGCACCAAGCTGAGAGACAACTGAGACTTTCTTCTTTTTGCAGTATTGTGCCATGTCATTGTCAATGCTTCTATTTATTTTATTTCTTCTTTTATCAGATCTCCTAGGCAATTGCTCTAGTTGAAATTCATCATAAATTCAGACCTTTCGAAATACAATGCAGGGAAAAATTGGAAAAACATCATTGTCATGTTCTCATAAAATACAGATGTACTACTGTTGTTTTTTTTTTTTTTGGGCAACATTTACATATTACATGACGGTGTGCCTGAGGCTCTCTCCCATGAAAAAGAAACCCTACAGATTTCGTTCTCAAACAAAAGATCAGATTTTACAACGCCGTGTTCCTCCGTCATGTTTTGGCACAGAGAGAAGCAGCACCCACGTTAAACTGTGCTCTGTGTGTGCACGCTGTGTATACTATACATGGACCCACATGTCTCTCACACACACATATACGCACAGTCACCTTGAAGGCAAATGAATGCAATATACATCATAATTTGTTCCAGTATATAATTCTGTGATTGGTTACCATAAACACTGCCACATATTTAGAAATCCTTATGGAACACTCACTTAAATCGGCTGTTGTTTGGGTGTAACGCCTCCACTCTCTCACGCACACAACACTGATGCACACACACACACACGCTGCTAATGCTCATGTAATTTGTTAATGTTGACATTTGTTCCACCCTAAGGCAATGCATTTTCCCTCTTCATCCACCCCTTATTGTTTCATATTGTGTCATCCGGCATTCTGACCCCGCCCACCGTATAGATAGATAGATAGATAGATAGATAGATAGATAGATAGATAGATAGATAGATAGATAGATAGATTCTTTGAAACACTTAAACCATCAAAGCCTTGGAGAAAAATAAGACAGCTTAGGTGGGTATGAGAGTAAGAGACAGAGATAACACAAGAGGGAGAGACAGAGAGAGATAGAGTGAGAGCGCCTACATTATTCATCTGCTCATCTCACTGCAGTAGATCCAGCAGGGGGAGGTGTTGCAATATTTGGTTGGTTGCTGTCTGTCTGTTGCAAAAACCCAACTAAACATACAATCAGACTTCTATATGAATACATGCAAGTTTTTCTCTACGTTGGAGATGCATTCCCTAGATACACAAAACTGCACCGTGTCCTTGACAAAGTCCTTTGGTATTGAGTTATAGTTGAGTTTGTCTGTTCTTTTTATATATATATATGTCTCTTTCAGTGTTCTCTTTCTACCCTGTCTTTTTATGCTCAAGTTCAAGTTACTTTGGTGGGGGAAAGGTACGTGTGGAGCGGGGGCAGTGAAAGAGCTGTTCAAAACCATGAAATGTCTCTCCTCACTTGGGAAGTTTTGACATTTTGTTAGAGAAAGAGAAGAGACAGAGAGAGAGAGAGAGAGAGAGAGAGAGAGATGAATATGGGGATGAACCCAGACACAAAGACAGAGTCGTATCCGTCACACACAATGTGATTGTTGCCTTCAGTGGGTGGTCATAATTATTGTCACTGTCACACTGAATCCCTTTATTTGATTTCATGGGCCTCTTAATGTCTTAATGCCTTGATGTCAGAGTAACAGAGTTTTATATTGCAGCCCCTAGTTCTTTGACAGTTTTAGGTATTTTCAATTGACTTCTGATTTACCAATCCAGTGTATCACAACAATGATCCTTCTGGTTCCCATACAGCTCCCCTGCAAAGCTAATGAGAGCCTGATATTTTCCTTTAAAGCTGTCAGATCACACAAGTTCAGTGAATATTGGACTTAGATTTGACAGGGTGTGATAGAACGAGGGCCAAATTAAACATTTAGCAGGCTCTAGGGCAAACAAAGTCCCACTATTGAGCCCCCATTTTGTCTCTGCATTGTGCATGTAGTAGTTTAAGAAAGCTGATTATTTTGTGACTTCATTAAGCACAACTTTATTAAGGAATATACACAGTGCAAGCACAGTATAACCTAAAAGAAGTCCTTTTTGTGCTTTTTTTCATTGTGCTTTAGTTGTTACACAATAGTACTACAATTAATCAAATGACCGCAAACACACCCTGACCCTGAAGCATTCGGGCCACCACATGGTCTGGTGCCTTAAAGCAGCCTTGCCTGGTGGTTGGTAATCCATCTTTGAATGGGATGTCTGAACTAATGATTAAAACACCGGTGGATGCCAAGTAGAGAAAAAAAAATCTACCCACATCTGCAGAATTCTTAACAAAACAAATAACAGATAAGATAAAGGCAAACAACTTCCTATACACTTGATGTCAGATAGTGATTCAATTATAAGAACAACTGGTAATGTCACAAATTAACCGGTATTATCACTCCTTATTTAGAAGTCAGACAAATAGATAATTCTGCTGTCATTTTAGCTTTGTTCTGCAAACTTCCTGTAGCATTTGCATCAACACGTTGCTTTATTTGTTTGGTTTCTTCTCAAAAGTGATGACCAAATGTGGTACAATCCAAGCCGCAAAAGATCACGGAAAAGCAGCTTCCTGATTGGTACTTGAAATTCAGTTAGTTTAGTTAGTTTAGTTAGCTTAAATGATGTCAATCTGCAACAATGACACCAGGTTCTGTCCAAATGATGGGTTTAAATCTCTCCAGAGCTTCACCATTTGAGACAGACGTGCAGTTGCGTAACATGTTTAACACTGATTAGCTCAAGCTGTTTGTTTTTTAAGGCTTCATTTTTGCTTATGTTGTAGCCAAGGGGTTCAGTTTGACAAATAACTACTCACATACAATAGCCAATCGCTAATTATTAAATGAATGACGGATGACAATAATTAAAATGACAAAAAACAAGAAGCATTATTTCAAGTGTCAACTTTAAGATGATATGAAATCTCTTTTTTTGCTAAATTATGAACACATTGCCCAGCATGCACACAGCCAGGTCGTGAAATGCCTTAGGAGCCAGCTATTATTCATTCTAACACTGGCCACGTGTACAAACTTGATTTTTCAGCACTAAATAAATCATTGTTGTATTCCAAATTTGACCACTGACAAATCTCTCTCTCTCTCCCATTGTTTCTGCAGCAGCCTCCAGCCCTCTCCTGCCTTTTCTGTTCAAAATTATGTCTCAAAGCAAAACTCATAAAATTCTTGCATTTGAATTTTTCATAAGTTGGTGTTTTGCTCTGTGAGGAAAGGCTCCCTCTGACTGGAATTCAATTAGGCAAAAGAAGCAAATTGTGTTTCATAAATATGCTGGGCAGCCAAATGTCTAAACAGATGCGTGCGTGTCAACATAATCAGATTTTTATTAATTCAAAGTGCCAATTAACTTCCACTGAAGGTGACAGATTCAGTTTATAGTCCTCAAAATCCACTGGGCCATCTTTTATTGCTTTCTTTTCTTGTTTTCTTGCTTTTATGCTGTGTTTAGGTTTGTTTAATTTGTAATTTCATCACATAAGTTAATTGAAAATCTGGAAATGTAAGGCCAGATACAAGTCTTTGTAGTCTTTAGATGACATGTTGTGAGAACAGGATTCATCAACAAGCTTGTTCAGTTCATTTCATTTTCATTTGACTCCACACTTATTTAGCCATGAAAATATGTTCCAAACTAATTATCGACAGAACATGGAGCAGCACAGGTTCAATTATTATTATGTAACTATGCAAGTTTGACAAGACTCATGTTTGCTTAAGATTATTACTCCTTTAACCCGTAACCTTCTTCCATAAATTGTCATCAGTTTATCAACATCAGTTTGTCTCCACTGCTTTTATGTATTGCGAGAAAGAAAAGGTCAGTTTTGACAATGAGAGACCATACTGTTACTGATACGGATAACAAAATGACGAAAAAGCTTCTTTCTCACCACTGACCTCCAAATCACAAGTTCACACCTGCGGTTATTTATAAACCTGGAAACACTGTCGACAAAATATTTAAGTCAGTCTGTTTATCATGCCCTATATTTTGTCATTCCCACACCCCGCCAACTCTGATTCCACGTTAGTCACCTATTGCGTTTCAGCGGTTTCACTTTCTGAACCTCTGCGTATTTTCCTCACAGTTAATTAATCAAAACCACAGAAGCCTTTCTCCCTTCACTCGAAACAAGAAAGACAATACGGTGAGCGGAGCACTCCCCTGCACTCTCTTGCCTGCACTTGTGTATGTGTTCTGCAAACCTTTCGATGTGACTGACAGTTGAGCGAAAAGTAAAGGGAGAGGTTTGAAGAGAAGCAGAAATCATTAAAACGTCACTGAATGCATTTGGATTTACGGTCGCTGCAGTCTTGGCAAAAGTGCATCAAATCAATGGAGAGAAACTGTAATACCTCTTAATGGAAAAAATGGAAGAAACCGCTTCTTGAGGGGTTTTTTCCCTTTCTTTCCTGGTTGAATCAAAGGTCTAAGGAGAGAGGGTGTTGCATGCTGTACAGATTGTAAACCCCTTG
Source organism: Protonibea diacanthus (assembly GCA_028641955.1). Classification (NCBI taxonomy): domain Eukaryota; kingdom Metazoa; phylum Chordata; class Actinopteri; family Sciaenidae; genus Protonibea; species Protonibea diacanthus. The sequence continues at coordinate 18,359,136 of CM053990.1, forward strand.
ATGCAAATTGGGTTTTTTTTTATTTGTGATTTTGGGCTCTATAGATGAAATTTGGCTGGACTTGAATCACCTTAACCTTGCCCTTGAGGCATTTCAAATTGTAGTCTGTTGTACCATCCCAGCCATAGTGGTCTAGCCCTCTTGTCACGTTACTCCTGCCGGCCTTTTTGGACTGTGTGCCTCCCTCCTTAGCTCCTTTGGACGTGTTTACAGATTCGGACTGTGAGCCAGTTACTGAAATGAATGCATTCAGTTCACAGCCTGATTTACTGAGCTGACTTAACCAAAATCGTATCAACTTGAATGTAAATGAAATGAAATCTATTGTATTCAGTTCTGAAAGGATGATACTTTATGTACTGAATCTCAAGTGAGGGTCCACTGTAGGTTAGCCTTTGATTGAAAGAAAATCAGATATACCCTGCCAGGGAATAGCGAGACCACCGTTATCTCATGTACCCTTTCTCAATGCCTCTCTAGTGACACTTCCGTGCTGTCTTGCAGCCGTCCAAGCGAGTTTCATATCAAACTCAACTGGCACCACGAGACCAGATGAAGCAGAGGAAGCAGGGGTGGAGTAAGAGCCAGAGCAGCAGAGGAAGAGATAGAGGGTGAGAAATGATGGAAGGAATGTTAGAGGCAGCAGAAAAGTGTGTCTGTGGAGGGGTGGAGGAGAGTGAGAGAAAAAAAAAATCCAATAGAGGTTTTGAAAGCTCTCCAGAAAAGGCATTAAGAAGTTACTTAGCAAAATCCATAATGCTTCCCAGGATGTGGCTACCTCTTTGCTCTAAATCAAATCATGTATCCAGGTAATTGTTCTCACATTAGAAAAAAACTACATCCTACTTCCATCCCCGTAAACGCTCATCCACCCCGCCCCAACCAAATGAGATGAGGGATGGTTAAAGTGCAGGGCCAGGGATGAAGTACTGTATGAGACAGATTATGATTATCATGTTGATGATGCAATAACCACTATGAGGATAGCGTCAAGATTGCTTTGATGTGATGAAATGAAGTATAATGAAGTGGAAACAACAACGCTGACAACAGTGGTGTCGACAATGATGATAACATGATTACTTCTCTTTGTAAAAGCAGCATTTGCTGATTGTGCTTGTGGTTTTCCAGCGGTGTAGTTACTCAGTTACACACTGTTATACCTGGATGCTCTTCAATACAATGCCATTTTTTGTGACTCTGCCACCGGAAAACAAACACCACCGGAGTTTGAGGAAAATAAGTTCCTTCCACCAAAGCCAGAATGAGCATTTTTGGAGGACCATTGAAAATGACACCTGTGACAGGTTTAGAAATCTCAAATGACAAAAAAAAATGTGTCAACAACATACAGGAGATACTTTTTAGGTCAAGTTTTCTGAAGAGGTGCAGCAAACTATTTCAATGACCTTCTCAGTTGGCAGCTATGAAAATACGGTGAGCAAAATTCCATCAGTCAGAGATGGTTGAGGCAAACTCAAAGTTTCCCATGGAGGAACCAGCTGCAACAAATATGAGGACATCAGAAAAGAACAGTACACTCCTCTGTTTGCATACTGTGCAGGCACTTCCTTGAATATTGTACGGCCTGCCATGAGTAGGGACAATAAGTGACTCAGGATAAATCGGTTTATCTATAGTGCGCACATCTCTTTTAAAACTTTACTGTTATTTATATTGTTTCAAGGTCCACTGAGCCACTTTTTCTGGAGTTTTCAACTGTATCACAGCAGATGGTGTTTGCTCAGCTGTCACATGATAACAGTTGATGTAAAAGTCTTCCATAGGACATAATTCTAATATGGCCTAATGTATCATTTAGAAACTAATACAGTATATAAGACACTAGCACATGAATCAGAATGTACAACACACTGCAGACAGACCATGTTAGTCAAGAAAAATGACTGTGCCACGGCAAATGAATTACTCAGACCTTCAAAGTGTGAAGCCCAAATTGACCTTTACATAGCGCCTATCAAGGGGGTGCATTACATAATTGAAAATCTTTAAAATATAAATGGACACTGAATCTCATCAACGCTCAATATGGAACATCAACAGGAGTGGACTCATCGCTGTGTTTTGAGTCCAGTTCTTTGTCTTGATGGGTTGTTGTACCTCGTGCAGAAATTATAATTTCAATATCAATTACTCTTCCACCACACACACGCACACACACACACGCATACACATACACTCTTAACTCGCCCACACAGTCTTTCTTTAGCCAGGTTTAGGTTTAGCCAGCCAGAGAATGAAATAATCATTTGAGACTTTTCATACTAAAATTGTTTACAACTGCAACATAAATTAAATTAATCTCTCTCTCTCTTCTTTCACAATGTCTTGGCCATTATTGTTTCCCTTTAGAAAGGCTTTCCAAGATGCAAAACTAAGCCACTACAGTCAATTACAAAAACCTAAATAAAACTAAAATCTAACCTTCAATGCCTTTCTATTTTTTGGTATGTATTTTAAAGGCATTGCTGAATCAAATGAAATGTTGTTTCATCCCGTGTACAGCACGTCTCTGTGACCTTGGTTCATTTTGTCACAGCAAATATGAAAAGCTCTCTGGAAGTCAGACACAAGAGAGCGAAGACTAATCTTTGAAGTCATCAAGCGACACCTCCTGGTGCTGTTCCATTTACTGTGGATGGGCCAACTTTGCGAATAGTGTGACAGCGCTCAAGGCTATTTTCTGGGGATATAGGCCCATCTTTTGGTTCAGAGCTCTTTTATGAAATAAAACCCATTTGGGTGTAAAAAAAAAAAAATTCTAACAGTTATTCTACAGAGTCGGCCTGCTCTGCCCCCTGTTATTTGGCATGAGAACAGCTGAAGAAATGAGATGCTGATTACATAGTCGTGGTTGTTTGGATTTAAAATTTGGGGTTCACTTGTTCATGTTCATAAATATTAACTGAACTGCCCACAATGATTAGAGCGTATAATCTTCTTTTCAAATTTAAATACTATATTCTCAGTTATGATTTGATAGTGTAAAAAATAAAAAAACGTCTTTCAAGGGTTGCACAATTTTGACTTTACTGCTATTTACTGCATAGCAACATAGGACGAGTAAGGTTGGTGATGCTGAAAATTATTATACATAAGATTACTACAGTTTATTGTCCTGGACTGTCTGAGAAGTAGTGCTGGTATGGACAATAGTTGTCCTGCTTGGCTGTTTTAAGGTGGTCTCAAACAAACATTAGAATTAACAACTTTCAGAATTAGGAGAAATATTGCCAAATTAACTACAGTTTGGATTTTTTTCTGAATGCATGAGCTCATCACCCAAAGTCTATAAAAGTAAAACATAACAGGGGACTTACTGAGAACTCAAGTGCACTCCCAAAGCAGAGTCCTAAACACTACATGTTCACCAAATGCAGCACTTTCAGCCCGAGGCACTTTATTTTCTCCCTGAATTAGACACAAAGCATGTTTCAGTTTCCCAAGTAGGAGTGAATAGCCTCAGGTTAACAGGCATGAAGACACTCCCAGTGATCCAGAATACATTTAGCTGCTTTGTAAACAAAGCACTCCTGGTAAACTCTGCGATGTGTTAGAGGAGCCACAGGATGAACTCTGCAGCAGTTCCTGATGTGAAGTCTTATTGTCAGGAGGCATCTATCCAACAGCTTTTGTTTATTTGCACTTCCTGCGTATCATCACCTTCTCTTATTTTACATATCAGGTCACCTCTAATTGTGTATCTCTCTCACTTCCAGTTATTTTTCAGGCGTGGCTGTTGGCAGATTTCCTGTCCTTCATATCTAAAAAAAAGTCATGATCCTGTCCTTGATGTGTCAAACCGCAGAAATGCACTTTACCTCGGGTAACTCTACATCACAGTTTTGCAGTCCAAGTTCATACAACAAGTCAGAGTGGTGCTGGGGCTCCCACCAGGGCCTTTAAAAGCTGCTGATCAGAGGAGCAGAAAGGGACACGTTTCCACAGACATCTCACTGGTCAGTGGAGAGTGATAAAAGACACAAAGGCAGACAGGCAACCTGCACTTTACCGGGTTTACAGCTACACCTTAGAGTACACAAACACATGTGGGCACAGAGGCACTAGCTGGTTGCATAGATAGTACATGCAGTGGCAGCCAAAAACATTTAGAGCAACACTAATCAATACTTTGATAACAACAGTGGGTCAAATGACCGATCTGTAATGTGAAAGGTGAAGCTCATAGTGATAAATTACAGTTATCACCAAACTCTCGAGCTCCCCATCTTCGTCAGCATGTTCTTTTGCTCTCACAGGCCAGAACTTTCCTGTTTGTTGTTCACTGTCATCAACTTTGTTTCTAGCCACAGCAGACTGCCGTTTCAAGGGAAATGACTGTATGCTACCTGCCCACTACCAAAGTGCAGTCAGTTCTTTTGTAGCTGGTGAATATTTAGCAGCTAACATGCTGGACATTTTATCCTGGTGCTGGTGAAGACCAAACAAAGCCAAAAGGGGAGTGAAGGTGTCAAGATGCAAGACTCCAAATGAAAGATGTTTTTTCCATGTCTGCTGAATAACGAAATAGGCAAGTGTTTCTCAGGAGCCAAGATAAATCAGCGAATGCTGGTTAAAATTCAACATTTTTCATACAGTCACAATGTTTTGCCTGTAAAGACGCAAATGTTGAGCATTTCTGAAGACCTTCTTACTCATAAGATTATATTTGCTTTTAGTTTGGGTAGCCGCTCCTGTGTGGATGTATTTTGGATTTGGATGGTGAGCAAAACCTTTTGGCATAATGTGGTGAAAATCTGAGTTTCTGGACAAAGAACAAAAGCCCAGTGATTTATTTATTCATTTTTTTAAATTTCATTTTTTGCCATGAACCTGAGTTGCCACTGAAATCTGTTGTGACTGTTGTGAATCCAAGCTGACTGCAGCTGCCATCCTCTTTGAAGGAGCGCTCTTCATAGCCAGCTTTCACAAAAACAGGAGAAGGGTGTTTGATTGATTTTTTTCCTGATCATAGAGTCCATACAGGTTGTGCACAATTTTTCCAAAATTATACGTATAAGACAATTTTTCTCATATATACAATTTGCTTAATAACCCTCTTTTGTGACTATATTTGTCATGGAAACTTAACTAAAAAACTAAAAACTACATTTTCATACAAGACACAGGTGAAAATTCCAGCTAATAGATATCATCATGAAACTTCACCAGTTGATTTACATTAAGACAATTACTTCTTGTATTTTTAGCAGTTGTTTGATTAAATACATTTTTTTGAATACATTTCCAACCCAAAATGCTGTCAGCAACCATAAAAATACCATCAAGCAATGAATGATATATTAACAAACCCTGCTGCAGAAAACGTCCAAATAAAGACAGGAACAACACTGGAAAGTTTGATGTCTTTAAGTACTCCTAAAAAAAACAAAGTTAAAGACATGTATTGTAACATCGTATATGTATGTATCAAGGTTTGCTCTTAAAGAAATACTCTATGCTAACCTCTTTAGCAGCTTTAAAAGTAACTTTACTGTTAACCCAAGCCCATATCTCATGCCGTACCTGCCAGGAGGTCCTCATATAATGCTAATTGGGACATAATCAGCTCAGAGACAAACACATAGCTTGAAGTCTGGCAAACCTGACATGCAAATTGACAAAGTGCAAATATAAACACTTCAATGTGTATTATGGACTTTCCTGTAGTCTGAAATACAACATGTTATTAAAACTCAAAAATTCCCAGCGTATTAAAAACAGTGCCGTAGCTTGCCTACATGGCCTTTAACTGTTAAGGTGTTTTTTGGGAAAAGGCCCTGGACTATTTGGATATGTCAATCCAGGCTGTTGGTATCCTCTTAGCCATAGACAAAATGTGAGGCACCCTCCACCGTGACCACAACAAGGCCGAGTAAATTATCAACTGTGGTTGTGAGTAAACAATATGCCAGCTATGCACAGTGGGACAGAGTGCTATGGCCTTGAGTTGAACAAGATGTTGTGTAAGCATCCTGATGGAGGCATAGGAAAGAGTGATGAGCTTTGGATAAAGCCCTCTCCTACGCAATGAATTTAAATCAAAGGTATTAAAAACCACTGAGGTGTGTGAAGATGTACTGCACTGATTAGGTGAGCTATGTCCCGTATTCATAAAAATAAAACTGTAGTGGTGAATTAGAGTATTTTTCTTCTCCAGTCCTTGTCATTATAGAGTAAAAGTGATGTGATGCTCTATCTCATAAAATAGTGTTTCCAGTGAAGGCCAGAGTAACACTTTCATCTTTATTCCTTACAGTTAATACTATATGATGAACAGTATTTCAAAGTAAATAGACAGTCATTTTGCAGGTTCAGATATTTCAACTGAAGTCTTATTTTCATATGATAATCAGAATATTCTTCACATTTCTTATCCATACACATTTACACAGTTCTAGTCCAATTTTAAGATGACATATTCCATTGCCAAGTTGCAAAAAAAGAATAACAAATATGCAGTAGTACTCTGCTCTCCCATCCACAGTGGTGTGAGTCACAGCCTTTGGCCACCATTAGGAAACCCTTTTAAATATGATCAAAATGAGACATAAAAAAAATATTGCCTTGAGAATCAATTGTCCTGCTGTTTTCTTAATGACTTAGGTGACATGCTCCGGTCTGAAAGAGTTTTCAATGTATAGCGTTGCAGCCAGAGTAAATGGACTAAATGCCTCCTCCTCTAGTGTGTTGCTTCGGATGCCATTAAAACAAAGAGACACGGAGTTTATAGCTGATGGTCGATGCTGAAGCGTTCCCCGGGGAACGTCCATTTAGTGACAATGGGTGCTAGCAGGATATCGTTTTTTTTTTTTCTGACACATGCATCAGGCTACATCAGAGCTTTTTCTATTATCCGCGATCAAAGTAAATATGCAACTTTATAGCTTTTTTGATCCACTACAGGAAAAAAAAAGAAAAAGAAAGAAATCTGCCAATAAGATAATATGGATTCTTGAACTAAGAAGTTTTTTTTTTGGAAACTCTGAGCCTATGATGAATGGGGGATGGCAGAGCATTAGCGGTCTTCAGATGACAAAGTGGGCCTCTGGCACGTCTTGAACTACAAAAAACATAAATGGAAACAGAGAGTCCACCTTGAAGGTGAAAGTATCAGCAGTACTCGCGGCGCTGTTGGAGAACAACTTTATTTTGGAAACACAAGGGTGCGATGAAGGCCACAGGCATTTGTTTCTCACTAGAGATATTCTCTACAGCCCTGCGAGCCTGGAATTTCCAAGGCATTAGTATTCTGCCAAGGGAGCAGCTAATCTTGATGGCAACTGTTGTGTAATGATAGGGAGATTTACTTTTGATAGAAAAATGCATCATACTGTAAGTACATCCCAAAGCAGATACATATTTTGGCATCTGCACCCTGTATTGTGTGTGTTTGTGTGGAAGTATTTCTGTGCTGCAGCCTTCTCACACTCATGCTTATTTCTTCCCTTATAAAAAGAGAAAAAAGCAGACAAATTCCTGAGGGTTCAACACAGAAATATTCTAAAAACATATTCCAGAATCCTTCTGTTTTAACTTACTTGGCAGCACCATTCTTCCATTTTGGCATTTTCTCTCCTCATATGTAATCTGTAGTATCTGCATCAGTGACTTTGGGCTCAATTGTGGTTTGTGTTTGATAAAGCTGTGACCCTGAAGAGAACATAAAAGCCTCAGAAATAATACCAGAGCTGAAAGCAGAAACTCTCTGTGATCTACCTTTGGGAGTGGAGATTATACCTGCTTAACGTCAAGCAGACCAAATACCACATAAAGAGGCTATGAAATTAGCCAGCTAAATTTCCCCCCTAATCACAGTGGAGAGGGGTAGATGCTGGCAGGCGCCTCACAAACCACAGTTCAGGAGCATCACGGAAAGTAAATGAGTGAGCTTGACTGTTACGGGCTTAGCAAAAGAGCAAACTGAATTTCGAAATAATCCTCATGGTTTCTTCAATCCATAAACAATGGATGGTTTACTGGATTCCAACAATTTAGACAGAGACACTTGATTTTTGAACTGTCTTTTAACTCAGTGAAACAAGACAGAAAATTTTTATGGAGCCCAAAAAATTATTTATATTTCTTCACTTGGTTGAACTTTCGGGAACTCTTGGTTGAAGAAAGGACTGTGCTAGTGTTGAAGGCATTGTTAAACTATGAATAATTTGAATTATCATACAAAAATGTCTTAAGATGGAATTGAAAAGTCAGAGTTTTAAGACCATTCTGTCCAAACTGGCCCTTTTACCTTCAATAATTTAAAATGTATTATTTCGGTAATCTGTCAGAGCAGCTATTAAAGCCTCCAATTGTAGATTGTTCTATGGCAGTGAGATTAATGGCAATTAGATTGTACTTTCTGCGGCCAACTTGGTTTCGAATGCATTACATGCATATTATATTTACATGAACATCATGCATTCCACTGATAATATCAAGCGCAGTATCCTAACCGCACATTACTCATCATCCATCACATCTGCTCACCCACAGAGTCATTTTCCTCAAGGGCCAGTGTTTAAGTGAGATCCACCCATGATCCAAACAGTTCACATAGTCCGCCAGGCTAAGCGCAAACAGCGTGAGGGTAAAAGCCTGTTTAGGCGCGCCATCATGCCTGAGAGGTGATTGATTTGGTGGTCTGTGCCCCCCTTCAGCTTGACAGATCTGAATGTCCACAAATCTGTAACAGTTCACACCCTCTGCAGCTGCCTGTTCACAGCAATGAGGTTGTTGGCATCTCACATGAAGCTTATTCTAATGGTATTATCCTGCGTGGTGATAACATGGTGTTATTCAGCTGTAAACATCCAGGCTCTCAAGCTGTAATTTGAGATTTGTTGGAAACAAATGCCATTAAAATATGAAGAATGTGATTACTACAGATACTTATATGGTAATATGAAGTGCCAGTTGTTTTGGTTGGATGGAGGGGTGGTTGTAGCATTGAAAGACATGCTTGTGACCGCAGAGTAGCCTTTTAGGGTGAGGTGCTTTAAGTGATAAAAAAAATCTAAATACAGTCAATAATGCTACAAAAACTTATTTTCAAGGCCACTCCTGAGAATGTCCACTAGGCTGCTCCAGTAATCAGATTGTATTTCTAGTTAACATGATATATAAAGTATTACAGAGACCATAATCAGCATGAAGGTAAAGGCAAACTGCAGCAAATCAAGAGACACGGACATGTTGCTCTTAATGGGGGCCCTCATTAAATCAGCAGAGAGCACCAAATGACACAGCATGACATGTGGTTAGATGAGGAACTATTTATAAATGGAGCCTAATAAAGACAGTTTTTAAAGCAAAATTGAGCTATATAACAGGCAATGAAAATGAAAAGCGGGTTGGACATTTTAGGGACAATGTGGAGTGCGGCCTGCATTTCAGATGTGGTTTAAAAATTTTAGTAATGTCAGAGCACAGAGAGTGCTTTCTCATGTCCAAGTGCAAAAGCTCAGTAACGAGGGATGTGTTGTGTACATTTTATAACTTCAATAATCAGACCACCTAGCTTTATACCCTGCCTGTCTTTTCCAGTTTCAGTGCTCTTTGTTTTTATTTTATTTTTATTTTTTTTACTTTGCCATCGCTGAAGCAGAAATCACAGTCAAATCTTCTTGTGAACAAGTTTCAACATTTGTTGTATTTGTTGTTCTCCTACTGTTTTTTTTTTTTTTTTTTTTTTTTGGATTTTTCCGTCTGATGTTACATCACTTTGGTCTGAATGCCAGACTGCTTCTCATATCCAATAGTGCTTACAGTAGATCATTCTGCTCCCACAGCTTGATGCTAACTGAGTGGGGCTGTGACAGCATATGTGTGGGTTGTAAAACTGGAATGATAGTGGAACTGGGCATCTGTGTGTTCAATGATGCCATTATAGAAAGACTATACCTCCCCCAGCTCTTATCTAAAGATGACACAACAAATCATCACAGCGAGACTCTCACATGCCACTCTGTCTGCAAAGAGAATGGCTTCTATGAAAGATGGAATCATTATTGCACACGTTTTAAGCAGATGTGGCACTAAAATAAGTCTTCACATGCCAGGACTGTCACTGCCCACAATGTATCCAATTTTTTGGATAACAGAAGTGAAAACCATGCATGCTTTGTAACAGGCCGCTGTTATTTTTATCATGCTGCATTGTAACACTCAATAGGCCTACATTTGATACACTTCAGCATGACACTGCAGTCAGATGCTTCCTTTTTTATTCCTCCAGATATTTGGATGTAATATATCTGTATAATTTCATGTGTAAGACAGAGGCCTAACAAGATTTGTAAATTGATGTGTGTTAAAGTAACAACCTATGTGCATTTCCTCAATGTTATAAACACACTCGTGTGAATATTTTATCTGCAGGTAGGTCGGTGTGCAGAGCCCAGGTGCAGCCATGATATGGAGATGCGCCAATTTGGCTCAAATTTGTGCTGTGACTATTGAACCAAGTGAATCTAACCTGACATCTCTCTAGCTTTCTCTCTGTTAGTGTGTGTGCATATGTGTGTGTGAGAGAGAAAGAGAGCATTAAAAAAAGAGAAACATAGGCAGATTCTGCCAGGGATATTAAATGGCTGTCTTGTATAATAAGAATAAATGTTCAGTATAAGCCATATAGACTAAAAATAAACATCTAGTCACATACTAGCAAACAAGCAAACAAAAGTCTGCTCCCTCTATGCCTACACTCGTCCATTCATTCATGTACCTAATTATTAACCAACCGTGAATGTCTCCCACTAACAAAATACATCCACATGGGTTAATTAACTGCTACAGTTTAGTGGCCACTGGGTCTATCAGCATTTATCTAAATTACCTCTTCCATCTCAGCTAGATCAATACCTCCTACCACATCTCTGATGTGGATGTTTGGCTCATGACCTGCTTGACCAGAGTCTCTGACAACTGTGGTGACATGGCTGCAGGGCAAAGAGAGCTATCCACCCCTGGGGACTGAATGATATGATATGTGTGTTTAGACTAGTTTAATTAACAGTATGTGATCAGCAAGGCCTAAATTAATTTTTTTTTTCCATAGTTGATATGTAGTACTGTGCAGATATGTAGTACCTTTGATATTTACTCAAAGCAGTGATTTAACTGCACAAAAATCAAAAAAGCAGCAAAACAGACAATCAAGTTGCATTTTGCTAATATTATAGCCACGTTTATCAAACATGACCTAAATGTATTTTCTGTTTGCCTTGTGAAATCTATAACTACAGTAAGAGAGGTGCCGAGGTGCAGCATAGCCAGTGAACACACATTCCAAACTGTTTATGTGAGTATGTAATAAATATTACAAGAGACTTCCTCTCCTTATCTATTCTTTATTCAGTGGCGCCTGCTAGTTTATTCTGCTTTGAGAAGCGGTGCATGGCTGATGAAGCATCTGTCAATTTTCTTAAGATGATTAACCTACGCTGAGCCTCACTTGCCACAAATAAACACACGATGATGTTTTCAAATCAGACACACCTCATCTTCCATGCATGTCACACTGAGGCGGCAACAGCTGCAATCAACCTTGATTGCCCCAGTCAGATATTAATAACTAATGTTGAAAAACAGAAAAGCAGACAATGGCTGGTTATCATTCTGGGTGAATGAGTTTATAAAGCCACAAAGATGTGAAAAATATATATTTCTTTTTTAAAAACAGTGCAACAGTTTACCATGGCTGTACACTCATGGGACCAGTGATAGTGCAGCATGTTCACTGCCTGTATGCCTGTGGAATAAATGTTCAGAGGGGAATTTGGGCTAATTCGCCATGACAAAATGACGACTCTGCAAGTACCTGCTTGTTTCCTCTGCAGCTGCCACTCTCTTGGATCTTTAGATCTGGGTCAGTCAAAACAGAAGGCAGAACAGTGCTGCTGAGGACATGTGACCTACTTTGCTCCTGTCATTCAGATGAAGAACACAGGCCTAAAAAGCACCAATTGTTTTATTTATTTATGTATTTATATTCATGCTCCTGCTCTCTCCCAAAGTGGCATTTAAAGAGATTTGAAACTTCAAGCATCATGTCTGAAGAGATATATAGAGAGAACGAGGGGGAGAGTGAGAGGGGGAGATATATTGTGAAGTGTAACAGCGGTATCAAAGTAATTTATGAGAGTGTGGGACAGGCTACCATTTTGTATTTTACATTATGAACACATATTTTCTCTCAAACATCCCCTCAAGGAGTCCTTGGAAATAAGTTACACCCTACCAAAGCAAGAGCATTAGCATACTTATATAAGGATATTGAAATGGGTACTAGAGAACCTTAGAAAGGACAATGCAAACCTCAGGATACTTTCCCTGGATTGGTTACAAAATATGTCAAAAGTCTTGTAAAAGCACATATATCATAGAGGAATTGTGTACGTTGCCCAAACATAAATATATCCTCTGGCACAGGTTCCATTCTTACTTAACCTCATTCAGTCAAACAATCAATTAATGTACAAAACAAACCGAAATCTGGGCTCCATTTTAGGGGATGGCAGCCTTTATATATTTATTTATTTACTGTTAAATCACTCGGGCCGTGTAAGAGAGTCAGGATTCTGATTTAAACAGCAACAAACTGACGGGAGCTGTCCTTGGTGCTGATTGGTGGTTTGTAATGTAGATGAGACTAATGGAGCTGTCCAAGGTGCTGAAAGCGTGACTGGGCTGGACTCACGCCTGTGGCTCGTCTCAGATTCCAAATAGATCTGTATGGCATCAGGCAATACACACACACACACACACACACACACACACACACATACACTCCACTTCTCCACTTGAAAGGACTTGTGTAATTACTTATACAAGAGTTTCTTTGTTTATACTGTAGGTGGCAAAGTGCCAGTGATACATGATGACAACTTCCTGTCTTCTTCACACCTTCGTTGTGGAAGTATTTGCTCCTCATCAGGGACCTTTGATTTTATTTTGTGACTACTGGATTATGTTTATTACTGACACACAGAACAGAGACAAGTATAATTTCATCATATTGAAAATATATTTTATATTAACAAGCAGCACGTAGTATATAGGATAGTATGCTACCAGAAAAAACAACAAACCACTTTTTGTTTGTTTGTTTTTCTGTAGCACCAAGCTAAGGCTCTTTCCCCTCTTCTATGCACCCCTGCTTCCGCTTGGTGAAACCACGCATGTGTTGATCCGTGCTGCAGCAACGTGCATCAGTTCCTCTCTGACCCCAGTGTTAATCTGCATTCAGACTGAGGCTCTACTGGTTTTCTCAGCTGCTCCATATCAGTGTAGCTTATTACGGTTGGGGGGCTGTCTCTGGTAGTGTTTTTTTAAGGCCCTGTTAGTGGCTGTCGATTCGGCAACAGACACGAAAAAAAAAACGAGGAAAAAAAAAAACGAGCGATACGAAGTGAAGCTTTCGACTCGCATCGATTTTGTTTTGGCTGATTTGACTCCACCGCACGTCCGCCTCGGGTCCAGATTTGCAGACCCGCTACTGCTAGCGTGCGTAATGTATCGTAGAGAAGAAACACAGTAAATAGACGGACACGTCCATCTGCAATAAAGAGGAAACGAAGATGGTGATGATGGCTTCACCAAATTTAGCCTCCAAATGCTCGACAGCAATGGCGAAGCCTTCCCTCCCCCTGAAGCTGTTTCTCTGGGTGTTTATTGTCGTTAATCTCCCTTCAAGGTAAGACGTTAAAATGCGTGATATTTCTTTCTCGAAACCCGCGATCCTGTGGCAGTTCTTGTTCGGTTCCTTGTTCTTCTTATTTTAAACAACACATCATTTTTGCGGTGCCTCCCATCCACTGCCAACACAAGCCTGCTGTTAGTGGGATCCTGCACGGTTAGATAGCACAGAGGGGATTTAGTTTAGGTAGAAAACCGAAGCATGTCGTGTATATATGACATTATTATTATTGTGATACATGGAGGTGTGATATTAATTTTACAGGGAGCTACAGCGACACATGCATCGCGTTAGTTGGAGATTTCGAGCTTGAGAATATTTTTTTTTTCCTTTACAATAAAAACGAAAAACAGTCTGGCTTAAATATCTGGATGATATAACGATCGGGCTTTTTTTTTTTTTTTCAATTTCTTTCCCCAGATGCGAAGAGACGATTCGTCCAGTGTCTCTCACAATCTGTCCGGCGTTAGAAATAGCATAGTGGCAGGCTAATTTGCTTGGAGCTAAGGCTACATATAGTCTCTGCTAAGCTACCTTTAAGGATCAAGTCTATTCTAAGAGTTAAAGCCTCATTATTGAAGGCATGTGTCACTTGTGGCCGAACTCGGATATATTCCGACAGTCGTTTGAGATTAAAGAGTGTGAATGAGTCTCACGTATTTAAAAGAAGAAGAAGAAGAAGAAGAAAAGAATTTCAAAATGGCAGACAATCACAGAGAATACAAGTGTAGAGGCACAATAAGGACAAGGATAACACATATGGACTGATCCTTGTCTTGACGCGCGCACACACACACACACACACACACACACACACACTCGCACGGTGTCATTTGTGCTTTCACTGAGGTGCAGATTTGAGTTTGTTGAGGAAGAGAGAGAGAGGGAGAGAGAGTCTGCTTTGGTCGTCCCTGTCAAGACATTATTCCCGAACACTACGATAAGAATAGTCAAGAGGAAGGATGGTCGAGCTCCTCGCACCGCTTTCGTCTTTTCCTGCTGGAGGGTGAAAAATGGAGGCAGATAAATCAGTCGACGTTCAATCACCGTCACGCTGATCGCAACCTCAGGGCTCAGCTCTGCCCAGCCTGTATTGTCAGGCCTGTTTGTGTTTGTGTGCGTTTTGTAATCGTATGCACAAGTAGTGTTCACAACATGCTTGAGTAAACACTACAACTTGTCCCATGTTGCACCCACAGTTGAGATATGTGGGCAGATTATGGATTTTTTTTTTTTTTTCTAAATCGTGCATGAAACATAATGAACTGAGGCAGATCAAGTGACGTTTGGGTCCCTCTTGAATGATCATAACAAGGCCAAATGTGAGCCCTTTATGTAAACACCGGTTTCAAAGTAATATCCGTGGCTCACGCTCCAGCATTGCAGCAATTTTCTTTTTTCGTGGTTTATATAGAAGCCGTGTGTATGATAAGTGATTTGTGATTCATGTATGAGACATCTTACATAAGACATCGCTCAAGGCCTCTGGCATGCTTTCAGTAATCTATGCTACTTTGTGACTCATTGTGACAGTTACTATGTGTAGTGATGTCTGATGGCTATCAGCACACATTAACCCCCCCATGCACAGTCAAATACTGTTTTACATCAAAGGTATCACTGCGTCCAGCTTTGACATGAACACCCTGAAGAAGAAATGTTGTAAATGTTTTTAAGCATATATTATTATTCCACCGGTCAACAAGTAAGGTTAAGATGTACAGTGTAGGCCCAAGATCCACATGTGAGAGTTTGTAAAGCATGACAGGCCATGACGGGAGGAAGTGATGTCAGCGTGAGGAAGCTCTGCTCAGGTTTCAAGTCATGTGATGTTTGCTGTTTTGCAAACTCACCTCAAGCATTTAAGGTGGCTGATTCATTACATAACCGCAATGTGGAACACACTGCAATTCATTTAATTTTTTTTTTTTGTTTTCTAAGCTGAACTGCACTAAAACCTAATGAATGATGATAACTAATGACTTTGTATTAATTCTGAATACCAACAAGAGCCTTAATTGGTTTGATCAACATGGATGCTGAATACATGGGACATTGGGTATTACATTAAATCACATACACATCATCGTTAAGTTTCTTTTTTGATTATATTAAATGATAAATGCATTTCGCTCTAATGCATTCCAAACATTAATAGTCATTATAGTCTTATATAATTATATTATATGAAGAAAAAAACAAGCATTTAGTAGGTCGAACGGATAATACTGGGTGTTAACAACATTTCTCTGCCATGGAATGTATTGCAGAATTCTCTGTACTGCGTATTTTTTCTAAATCTTTCAGGGTTTTACATCATCCCACCTTGATAGTTTTCTGATGTGTAAATGAAACTGAATCCCTCATCATCTGTAATGTCAATGCCAGCAATGCAGGACAACCAAAGCAATAAAATGCTGTAAATGCTGTTGAAAAATTAAAAAAAAAAAAAGTCTTGCTAAACAAGTAACAAGCTACAACAAGCAACAGATACCGTGCCAACAACATATACACCCACAGAGTTATTTGCAGTTGGCATAATTGTATATATAACAAATGAAATTAAAGTAAGTCAAATTGAATCCGTCATCAGTCGCTTCAATGAGATCAGTTTTAAGCATGCTAGCAAGAACATACAGATATCATACAGTACATGAAATGAAGATAAAACATAGTCACAACTGATGAAAGATGAATATAGATGTCTAGTAATGCATTGAGCTGCTGTAAGCGTACATGATGAGAGAAAAAATTCCATAGCAGAACACATTTTATACTAATTTTATGAATTCAATCCTGAGTCCAACCAACCACTTGTTGCATTACCGTTATCCCCAACCAGCATTAGTTCTCACCCAAAGGCCAGTGTTTAGAAGTAACTGCAGTTCCTTTAACATTCCATTAAACAGGAAAACTACAGTGCATTGGACTCAATCATGCTATCATACGCTATCTGCCTCTTGTCATCGCTTGGAAAGGCTTGCCATGTATATTTTGACAAACTGTCAATCTGTCATGTATCCCATAATAACTATTATATGTATTTATGTGTCAGAATGGAACTAAAACGTAGTTGATAGCACGAATACGTCAATCTTCTCTTTTCCTCTGCTGATTTAAGACAGTTTGACAAGACAGTGGAAGATGACAGTCAAAGCTCATAGCTGCCTCATATTCAATACCCAGGAGGTGTTAAGGTCAAAGCCGTTTCAGATTTTGGGGATCGATTTGTGAAATATGAGCTTAAAACTGAAGTAGAGTCATGGCTATTGGCACATAACGTGCCTAAGACAGTGTCCTAGTGTCCTTAAAGTCTCCTCACTGTGGCCATCCTTCCTCTATTTTTGTCCGAAGAAAGTCTGTGGACTTTTTTTGGCTGCCTTTATTTTTATTTTAAGAACACAAGTACACAGAAGGTGCATTTAGGATACCTCTAAAACTACTCCACTGATTTTTTTTTGTTTTGTTTTGCAATCATATAAATGGTGTGCTTTAACATGCATTAAATAATTTGTTCAAGCCACTGATGCATCAGATTTGGACTCACAGCGGTTTCTCCACACATTTAAAACTCCAAAAGGTTAAAAAGCACAGCAACTTAAATGCAAACGGAAAGCTCACCCCGCATCTTCAAACCTTAAAATAGAAATGGACTGTGCTATCACTCTCTTATTTCTTTACAAGCTTCTTATGTTGCTGCTAAAAGTTTGTTTACATCATGAGTCAAACATTTCAGTCGTGTGTGTCAGCATAACCACACATTTAAATAGTTCATTAATGACTTGATGCACAATATTGGCAACTTAACAAATTGGCCTGTACAGCTGAGAGAAACAAGTCAAGCTTGTCTGTTGATGTTAGTTAATCTATTGTGATTTAGTTCAGAGTGAAACCTGTAAATTCACTGGTTCTCACTGTTGGCAGGCAGTTAAGTAGAGCAGTCAGATAGAGGTCCAGATGATTGGTAAACAGTCCTGCATGTGAGTCACATAACTGCAGATGTTTATCTTTGCAAATTGACAATATGACAAGCAGAAGCACATCTTACATTCACTTGAAATGATTACAGTTAATGCTGATTAGCAGAAACGAGCCTCTGCATTGTGTCGTTTGGTTTTATTAATTTAGTAGAGGATTGTGAACGGAGGGTTTTTAGCAATAACTCGATGTGCAATAGTGGTTTGCAGAGTAATTTTATGTTGGTTGATAATAAGCATAAGGATTCGTTAGATGTTTTTCCTTCATTAGCTACAATTTAAAACATGCAAAGATGATACCTCAAGGGTACTCGATGCGAATGCTAATGGTAGGCCCATAGCTGTTTCCATAGCTGATATTACCCTCCTCAGACCTTCTTTTGAACATGTGAAATTGCAGAGGACATGTTGGTTTCTGCTGCTTTACACGAAATGTGTGATGAGATATTAATTGAGATTCGCTCAATAACAGGGATCGGTTCTGTTTGCTGCATATGGAGCAGTTGAGGGTGCTGCTTGTTGATGGCACTACTTTGAAACTATCAGATTGTCCTCAATGGGGTTAGCTGTGAGCGCAACACTTAAGTCCAGTACTCTCCATCATAACATACACAGCCGGGGACATTAATATGCATGAAAAACAAACATCAGTACACACACAAACACGTAGCAACCTGCGCACAAACACACACGCTAGCGCAGACCTCTCTTGTGGATCTTCAGGTACCGAATTAGCAGGCGAAACCTCAGATCTGCCTGCAGTGGAGAACACATGGCTTTTCCTTTGATGTGCTCGTCTTTGGAGGATTTCCATATACACAGAGATACTCTCCGAGATGAATATAGATTATAAAACTGCAGCAACCTGAAAAACACCAGATATTTTCAACTATTCACACCATTCTCAGCTTTATCTATCTATGTATCTATCTGTCTGTCTATCTAGTGCCATAGACAGGTACCACGGCATATATATATATTTTTTAAACATCTAAAAGGATCCTCCTGAGTTAAATAATTAAGATTTAATGTTTGAGGCACTAGTGTTATGGTAGAGATGGATGGCACTTAATGGCACTTAATACATTCTAGGAAAGAGTGCTGGTCAAAACATTATTCCTAGCACCCAGCCTAAGAACACGAGAAAGCTATCAGGGCTTCTATCTTTGTGCTTTACCATGGAAACGGTGTCTTTTTTCACTTCACCATTACTGATTCTTTATTATTTCATTCAGAAGTCTATTTTCCTCTCATTGCACTAAAGCCTTGCTGAAAGCTCACAATTGTTTCCAAGGTCGGCCTTTTATGCTGCTGGCCAGCTCCGTGATCTGCTCCAACGGTTGCACAAGTTATCTGGAGCTGTGACGGCACAACCTCTGTCTGTCTGTTTGCATCCGTCTGTCCATCGATCACCTCTCTCTTTTGTCTCTGCCTTCGTTCCTGATGCACTGCGCATCTAAATGAATCTGTAACAGTTGCAAATGCAAGTTTTCTGTCATCGGAGGCACAACTTGCATGTAATTAGTGAAACGGGCCTCTCTCTAATGCATATGCATACAAGCAAGATTGTGCAAATAGCAGGAGATGTTAGATGTGTGGTTGATTGCACATTCCATTGGATATTACCCAGGCCCTTCAATGTTCAGGCTGTTTGCATGAAAAATTAGCTCCTTTCAAAGAGCGTGTGCAACTTTAGTAAGATTAAGAGCAGCAAGTGACAGCATCTGTCCATTTCCAAACACTAAACACAGGAGATCAGAACTAGACAAGATATATATTATATCAACATGCAGGAAATATTACAGTAAATGACTCATGTAAACACATATAAAGAGAGCAAAATAAAATATTAAGCAAATTACAGTGCACTGTAAAGTGCAGTTACAGTGAAGTGCTAGATATGGATGAATAGTCCCAGATTTAATTTAATAAAAGGAATGATTCCAGCAAAGATTTAATCAATGATTTAATAGAACTGAGATTTTGGGCTCAAGTTTTCTGGAAATTGTTTTATTTATTTTTTTTCCTCTAGATATGCATAGACACACTGCACCACCATGTTTAGAAAGATACATTATAGAAAAGGTATGTCTTTTTATTAAAAGATATGTTTTCTTTTGTACATTTTTTCCCATTCCATAGCTTTTGTAATTCCTCTACTGCAGACCTCTGTGCAGCTTTAGTTATCCTGTGACTTGTTTTTTGCATACTGTTGAGCTTGTTAGTCTCGGGAAAACAACACTGCTGCACTGAACTGCACTTTTTTTTTGAGCTCTCTCTTTGCACATGAAACGCGTCTGGAAGGCAGGCCCAGACACTGATGGCGTAATGAACTGCTGCCTTAGTAAATCACACACTAATTACGCACAGATAGTGCTCACGCAAATTGAATGAAAAAGATGCAGAGCAGATTCGCCCCGTGCTTTTATGTACATGGTCTCGTTCACGCGCAACGCGTACGTGTGCTCTTTCTATCTACTCATCTCTTTCTGTCACACACACATAGTACGTACACATCTCACCCCTGCCCACTGACAGTGCCAACCTCCCCTGTTATTGCAGGCAGAATTATGTAGCGCTAAACCTTCTGACATACAACCGTCCCACACAATGGCAGAATGTTGTTGGGGGCATATTAATCTGCATTATCACAGGAGATCACATACCTCCATCTTCTATTCGGGTGTCAAACCCCAGAAAAAGATCTGTTTTAACAGAGGATAAACCTCCATTCCAGACATATAATTTACCAAGAGAGTGAAGGAAAAAAAAACATTTAGCGCTCCACTGTGGTTGTATTTGTGGTTGGGGGCTCTTGAGACATCATTATCCTTTCAGTTTGAGACGTCTGGGGCGAGGAAGTAAACTCAGGAAAATTGGCTTGTCTTCTGCAGCTCTCACAGAAACTTGGGGGCCTTAAAAACCTTGTTTACGACACGACAAACAATCCTGTCATCACGTTCCTCAACTTTGCAATCTTCGAATTTATTATTTATTCATTATTTTTCAAGAGGAAATGAGTTGAAAAGTGAAGGAGAGCTGTTAGTGGAGGTCATTGTGGAGGTTGTCATTCAAACTCTGGGTCGACAGGAGGAGGATATGAAATTATTTTTTTTCTTTTTTCACATTTATATAATAAAGCCCACTTTGAGGAGCAGTGGGAAGACTTTGAAATTACATTAAAAGCATGCATCAGTGGTCAATCAACACTTAGGGGTTGGTATGTGGCAGTAATAAGTGCAGGGACAAAACTCTGAAGTACAGAAATCTAAGCACCGATAGCAGAAAAATCAACAGTTTTTCAATATTAGACTTTCATATTAAATTAATATATTTATTGGTGTGTCCAATCGCTGTTGCATAAAAGAGGTTTAAAAGAGGTTACTTAGATTGGCTTGCAGGCCATCAAACTACTATTGAGAGAAAATTGCCTGAAATTGCCCCCCTTTGCTTGAGAACACAAAGAGGAACGCTGGCCACCGGAATGGAAGCAAACAAAAGGCTAAACATAGCACCTTAAAAACTGAACTGGATTGAAGTTTAGTCATAATAAAAGATGAAATTTACTGAGTACTTAGTACTGAGTACTGAGAATTGAATGTTACATGTTATGTGCAATTTTCTTGGCATTAATGCAACATCAAACCATGAGTATTGTTCACAAAGTTGCTTTTTTGTCTAATGTTTAATATATATAAGATAACTGATATCCTGAGTCATCTAAGAGCCCTCAGTGATAGCATAATTCACATCAGCCAAAAGGTCTCTATATATCTATTTTATATCTTCTGAGATGAGAATATATGTATGAGCCTCATGCCGTGTTCAGGCTACATTTGCTTTGAGCGTTTGTAATTTTTGCAGCTCGTGCAAACGTTTTATGGCAGGAGAAAGACTGAGAACAATGGGATAAAAAGAATGGAATGCAAGGAGTGCAAAGATCGGACACAGCCCTTTCATCTCATTTTCACTTCAAACATCAGATTTTGTCTCATCTGTTGTGGCCCGAATGCATGATGGGATTGGTTTTGGAATACTGTTGGGTTCTTCACCAAATCACTGTGCCCCCAAGTGGTGTAAGATGTAGATTAAGTTTAAAATATCTGACAGGGAGTATCAATAAGAATCAAACAAAGGAGGAGAAGTTTGAAGAGGTACATTTTGCAAATTACAATAAACAGGACAAGGAAGCTTTGTTGTAAGAATTTAAACATCCTCCAAAGAAAAAATTGCATATTGTAGACTGGTATATAATGAAGACAACAGGAAACAAAAAGGTGCAAAATGGCTTTGTAGTTTCCGCCAATGCTACAAATTTCTCATTTTATTTCACTATTTTCAGTAACTCATGTTAACTACTTGTTTTACTAGAAACAGCAAAAATGCAATGGGAAGATTAATAACATCTATTTCTGTGTGTCTACAACAGCACGTCCATCCCCTGACCTTGGTTTGAGAGTTACGAAACACTTTTCTCTCGCTGTGTCTCACGTCTCCCAATATCTCTTCATAAAGACAGCAAGGCACATTACAAAAGGCTCTACTTGCTCTCCTCTTAAAATAAATGATTCCTCTCTCTCTCTCTCTCTCTCCCCCCCTTGCACAGCTCTTTCCAGACTGATGACGATGATGAGGTGTCTAACAAGACGTGGGTGCTGACTCCCAAAGTGTATGAGAGTGACGTCACACACATCCTCAACAGCCTACTAGATGGATACGACAACAAACTCCGGCCTGACATTGGAGGTGGGCGCTGAATTTTCACAGATGATCCGTTTAGTCACAGAATCACAAAGAAATACACCCACATTTATGGCTACATTTGTAAATGAACATATACATGCTCATTAACATACACGCTGATAGCGAAGCACCTCTTAGCTGTAGGAAAATAGAGACATAGTGTGATGTCACTCACACTTTAAAGCCTGAAGCCTGCCGTTTTCTCACTTGTTGAAGAGCGCTAATCCGTTATTGCACAACGGTGTGAAGGCTGAAACAGTTGTCAATGAATGCAAACCAGGCCCAAAATATCTTTAAGCTTTTATATCCTCCTATGATTCTGAAGATTGTCCCTAAGAAATATACATTAGATCAAGGGAATATCTCTCTCTGACTTCCATTCTCCATTTTGTGGAGCCAAAATCAAACAGGAGTTAGAGGAACTGCATCTTAAAAGAGCAGTGTGGGGGATTTAGTAGTGACTGCGTTGCAATCCTCTTGTTTTCCAGGTCATTATACACTAATGCAAACATAGTTATGCATACCATATTTAATTCATGTCATGTTCTGTAAACACAGAAGCCTAAATCTTACACACTGGTTCTTTAATGAACCGTCTTTCCAGCATCTTTACTCTATGTGTTCAGATTTCCTCTCACTCCAGCAGTGTGCCAACGTAATAGCTCTGCCAAAAATGAAAGTGAAACTTAATTTCTGCCTGGCATTGTTTCCTTGAGTATTTTTTTTTTCCTTTGTTTTAATTGAGTTATGGCTCAACCGTGCGTGAGTGTTGTTATCTCTCGCGGGAGTTAAATAAAACATGACGCTTGTCTGGATTTGAAACTGGATTCAGAATTGAGAAAATGCTATCAAACCCCCAAAAACTCAAAAATACCATAATATCAGTTTATAAGTTCACATTTTATAAAACAAATTCATTATTTCTGTGAATTCATTATTATTCTTTACTCTTTTACGAATTCTAAAATGGCAGTAGTTTGGTGATGGATGCATGAATTACTGAAGATTCAAAGTTTTAGTTTAGGGCTTGACTTGAGACTTCATAGCTAGCTTGAGACCTACTTCTTACTGGCCTCACTGTGGTGGTAGCTTGTAATAATGTTAGTCATGCCACCTGATACATATTTGAATATCTCTGCTGCAAATTGTAAAGCGATAAGAAATAATGACTTTTTAACGGCATGAAATGAAAATGGTAGGTCAGTTGTAGCGGGATGGCCTGTTCATATTCTCCACATTCAGGCTGTAGAAAATGAGCGCAGAAAGAATTTAATATCCAGAGCATACCCTTCATTATTACACCATGCTTGGCAGTACAATGTATCTTTGTGCACTGGCCTGTTCCATTTTGTTTGCATTTGTGTTGACAGGCTGACTCTAAAAATATGTGTACCTGTGTTTATGTTCATGTATGTGTTACAGTCGAGATGGCAGTCCGTCATGGCGCTATGAGCTTTGTCTTGTCAATGTGAGAAGTAGACAAGTAGCTTACTCCCTTCAGATTGACAGGCAGCTGGGCAGGCCTCCCTTTTCTACACAAGTGCACATATATCCTAAAGCCTGTCACGTCCGTCTGCGCGAACTGAATAGGGAGATCTTCAGCGCCCTTGAATACTTGATTCATGGGTCAGTATTCCTGGGAAAACTGGTTTAAGTCACAATCTGTCACATACTCTTATAGAATAATAAAGATATGCCACTCTGTGTGCTAGCAGTGAATTGCTCCTCCGCTCACCGTAGGGACACTCACTGGTGCTGTATTAAAGCTGCAAATGCCAAGTATAGAATGGCAAGCCAGCCTGTGTCACAGAGTTACAGTTTAGACACTTAATTTGTCTTGTAGGGAAGTACAGCCTTAAAATGAGGGAACCAAAAAGTGAAATATGCAACCTGCACCCAAAATATTGACCCCTGTTTTTGTTTCTCTGCCAAAACGAGTGATCACAAACTGATGAGCCAGTAAGTAATCATATTCTATGCAGTCAACCAGATTACTTATGTGATTATACATGATTTCTGGGGATCAAATAAGAAGCTTTTACTTAGGTCTTCATGTAACTGGAGCCACTAACATTTAAACTTGCCTTTTGTTTTCTTCTTCTATCTTTTTCGCTGCACACAGTCTGTTTCACTCCCTTGTTGACTTAAGTAGGGAGTAATGTATAACTGCTGCCTCATCAGCTGCTTCTTTAAACCTGCCTCTAAGAAGTTATCGCTATAACCCCACAGATTCCACCCTCTTTCCTTGCAGGCGCCCTGGCCAACCAGTAGACATCCCTAGTGCAACACAAATGTCAACATCCCTCACTGGGATCCCAACTGGAAGTATGGCCAATTGTTTTAGGTGGAAAAAGAAAACAAGCCAGGGGTACCACTGTCGGGAATTGACCTCATGCAGCTCTAAAGCATGGCTAATGAGTTGTCTGAAATGATGGCACAAGATGAAAGCAGTGGATATATATATATATATATATATATATATATATATACACACTGTAAATCCATTACACAGCTACTTTCATGGTTTTCCCAGTATACTCTACAATGCTGCATATAGTGTGACACATTTCATGGAGGGCATCATCTTTATTCTTAAGACATTAGAAGAGGGCTTGGGCTATAAGTTGAAGAGCAGCTCAGATCTGCTTTGAAGCGCGGCTTCAACTGAGAGAGCCGCTGCGTAGCCGGGCGGCTGGCTCCCACCGTCTTAACCATCATCTTCAAACACGCTATGATCTCGCTCTCTCAGTGTTGGTCTTCCAGCAGCTGCCAAGTTACACAGCTACAGAAGGGTTATAATTAGCTGGCTATACTGTCATCTGATCCACCAACCAATCAACCAGCCAACCGTACCAAGGCAAAGTAAAGTTTCTCCTCCACTCAGTGAAATGCTGTGGATTTAGATTCATCACTGATTGCGCCACAGCTATCCTTTGAAGTCCATTGTGATGCTCATTTAATTTTAATGCCCCTGGAGTCGACTGTACGTATGAAAACTGAAGCAAATAGGACAAATCATTGAGAGAGAGGGAGGGAGGGAGGGGAACTCTGATAATCCTTAATTCCGAATATTTCCATGATATTGATCAAGGTCGTTGCTTTCTAGAAAATAACAACGCTATTGTAGCTTAATGAATTTAATTAACGGGTCTAAATGATTGGTAATTCATGTTGATGCAGTCGGTCAGAGTCGATGAGCTAATTCGATCAGTCTTCGGATGTCTGTGGTGGGTGTGTTGGCATGTGTTATGTTTTCTCAGTCATAGTTAGAAATCTCAGCACAGCCACTTTATGTTCACTGGCATCTCGGAATAAGTTTTTTTTTTGTTTGTTTTTTTGGCATCTGTTTGTGCATTTATGAAAAACATCCACTTTCCAGTTGGCTGTATACAATGAGACAAATGTGTTTTTATTTGTTAAAAGTCTATTTATGCCATGCCCCTAACCTTATATGTGATTTTACTAATAATCCATTCCAGGGTTACATATTTCGTGCATCACATTTTACATAAATTCTAATTATGCCAGTGCAATAATATGCACAAGTATTCTTAGCCAGGCATGAATATATCTGGCCAAAAGCGCCACTTAACGTGGAGTAAAACATCATGTGAAATAAAGTAGGTAGTAAGTGTAAAGTGTGTGTGTGTGTGTGTACAGTATGTGAATGCATGAGTTTGTTCATGCGTGTTAAAGTGTGTGTGTGTGGGGGGGTGCAATGCACACTCATGTATGCCTGTGAGTGACATGAAAAATGGATGCAAACCTGCACTCACTTACTGTCTCTCTCACACTCACTGGAGCTCCCACGTCAAGCCTCAAGGCTTAACCTGACTCTTATCGCAGATCACGTCCAGTCATCCATAAACATGTGTATTAGATGGAGGTGTAGAAGCTGATCCATGCTGACTTGGAGGATCTGACAGAACGTGGACGTCTCTTTGACACCAAGCTGTCCGGTTTCCTCAGCTGTACTTTGCCTGATGTCCATCTGTACATCTCACCAAACCAACGTAGTCACTAGACACCGAGAGGTGTAATGTATGGCGGTGGACAGATGTAAACATACAGGTGCACAAGCAGAGATAATTCGTTCACACACGTGAATGTGCACACACAACTGATTGTGTGTGCACTAGTTCCCTCAAAAAAAATTATCCTCAATAAAAAAGTACCTTGTTTTGGCATCTAGTGGTGTAGCAGCTGATTGCAATGTTCTCGCATCACCCTCTCCTTCCTAGCGGGAAGGAGAAGCTATGGTGGCCACAAAAAAAGCAAAAGGGCAGAGCCAGCGTTGAGTTCGCCCGGTTTGTTCTGGGCTACTGTAGAAATCTGAAGGTTTTATGTAACAAACTGAGCTAAGAATTGGAATTTTTCTTTAAATCGTGTCAATTGAAAACATTTATGAGGAACTTTTAAGGTGTCTCTGTGTGGGTGCTGGAGGATCAGCAGGTCTGTAAGAAAAAAAGAATAACTGCTCATGGGCCTGAAGCATGGAAGGACATGGGAGGGATGGATGAGATGTTGCAGAGGGCACAAAGGTATTCTGGTAAATGGGTCTGGAGTTTGGTCATAAATACAGACAGAGTGTGTGGTTCTCTGACACTGGCAGGAAGCCTGTTTGAAGATGAAATTGGCCCCTTCAGGCTCTGAGGTGGACTTCTTGCAGAAAAAGAAAAAATCCGAGCCAGGGCTTCTATTTCATCAGAATCTCAGACCTGGTAAAATCCTGATAATGTAATACAGTGCAGTAAAAATAAAGCTGGGCCATTTGATTTAAGTTAATTATTGCTATATGCTTGAATTGAGTGAACTCCATGCCATTAGCTTTTACAGTGGACCTAAACTGAAGGGAAGAATTACAAACACCACTCTCAAGCTGATCTAAATAACACAGAGAAGAAAGAGAAAAGAAAAAGAGCACAGAATCATACATGGTTACTCCAATTATTCACTCATTTCATTTTCATTTTAACATATAAATATTAATGTAATTGTAATCAATGTATTGGAAATACAATGTTTATGGTCATGGAACTTCATCAGACCTGAAATTCACCATATAAAATCTCAACATTAACATCTATATACTTTATACTCACAGTGAACAACCAATGAAAAAATGGAATTAACACATGAAGCAATTAGAAAGTCAATAAGTCATAAAAATAAATAAATAAATAAATATAATAAAATAATAACGGTATTTGGTGTAATATATTATTTATTTCATATTTCTAATTTGGATAAAAGACTTTGGATTGGATTATCAGATCTTCCTCTCCCTAGTTGCCCGCTTGCTTTGCCTATCTATTTTAGTCTGTATTTTTCTATTGCATTAAATGGATCATAAGATATATTGTTTGTTTCATTTTAGGAACTCCCACACCCACTCATACAACGGATTGCTTTTTCAATTTCTTGTTTCAGCCTGTGGCTCGAGTATGAAGATGTTCTTATATCATGTTGTGAATCTGATGCTTGATAAAAATCCACGATAACATTTTCATCGAACGTAATGCGGGCGATGTCGAAGAATTGAAAACTGATGATTTCATCATATCTAAACATGAGAAAACTGGAAGCTAGCTGAGCAGTGACGTTTCCCAGCAGCTTCATATTCACTCATTCACAGCAGGATGATTATTTAACTGTTTCTCTTCAATGATGATGATGTAGAACTGATAAATTATAAAACTGATAAAAAACTTCCTGAAAGTGCTTGTGCGTGTTGTGCTCATCTCTAAAATGGATTTTCATGTTTCTTTGCAGTTAAACCAACAGTGATCCACACAGATATGTTTGTCAACAGCATCGGCCCAGTAAATGCCATCAACATGGTGAGTATATTGGAATATTATACGTGTCACTGTTATCAATAAATACCCTGAAACTGCATGTATAACAAAATAAGAATATTTCCAATTTTTGTTCAGCCTACCTCCGTCCTCTGGGAGGTTAGCATATAATGATCCAGAGAGTAGATTTCTTCTCTGGAGCTGGCAGGGATTCAGTGTCCTGTTCTTGCTGTCATGAAGGATTGGTTGGTCCACCTAATCACTATGCTGCCCCATTGCCCTTGTAGTGTAGCAGCACAATGCAGGTGTCAATCAGCTACTCAACGACTGCACTGGCCTTTGCACCCAGTGGATAAATGTCGCCTATCCAATGCATGTGATTGCATTAAACACCTCTTATTTTCAATTAGAAATACTGATTATCCCCTCAACCATTTGTGTTGCTACATAGAAACATAGGCCAGATCTCAAAGCAGCATATTTACAAAATGACTGCATGCGTTGGCAAATCCCAAGACGTCCTCGCACTGTAGCTGCCAAGAACTGCTTCAGCTACAATCTGAGGTGTCACCTGTTTAAATTCTTTGCGGTTTGTTCAAACAAATATACCAATTTGTGGCATCTGCAATGCTGTTCAAGTTCCAGAAACATTTCTTGAGTATAATGTGCCAAAAAGAGTTTTTTTTTTTTATTCTGCAGTCACATGATGCACAGGTTAACCTGGCTAACCTTAACATCACGCTTCAATATATTAATACCCATTTTGAGAATATCAGTATTTGACTGTGTGCATACATATAAATACACCAAATGTATTACCGTAAGATGGAAGAAGCGTGTTATGTCTGCAAAGCCAATTCAATGTAGCATTTGTGCAACACAGTTCCAGCCAATATGAGTGGGAGAACTGATTATTAGTACAGTATCAGCTTCCAAAAATCATCGCAATGTATTCATATTAATTAAAATAACTATTTTAGAGTTGAAAGTGTTGGAAATGTTGAACTTCAACGATCAGATTCGGGTAGATTCAAGTCCCCCTAGCCACCGTTGTTTTTGCTTTATGATTACCATTGGTAATGTTGCTACAATGCACAATAACACATGAATTAAACATTTGAAAACCGAGAAATAGCAATAGAATATATAGTGTTGCAGTAATGAGCAAAATAGGGCAGAACAGATCATCCGATAATTGAGAGGAAAATGTCTGAAGGAAGGAGAGAAGGATTAGAAAAAAAAAAAAACTTCAAATCAGCGTCGTTTTTATGTGTCATTGTTCTCTGTTGCGCGTTCCCGCTGAGAACCCACTTCTATTGTGATTCTGCAGAGCAGGCTGCTCTACATGGGGGTGACGTTCCATTTCACTCAGTCTTAGCTAAAACACCCACTCTCAATAACTGCAGCCACAGTGAAGTTGGAAGAGAAGCACTGATGGGATCAGTTAGAAAATGTGTGTTTGTGCTCACATTAGGGAGCCTGCGTGCATGCGTGTGCGTGTGTGTGTGTGTGTGACGAAAGCATTCTGCTAACATGACACGTAGACTCATTGCTTCAAATTTATAAGTAATGAGCGTGTCTGGGCCCTTCACACTATGGCAGGACAAATGTAGTGAGGTTGGTAGATTCTGAATTCTGAATTTTTGATGATGCAACTATTGCCTCCATGTTCCTTCACAACTCCCTCTTCTACAATTACCATTATTATTATTACTACTATTATTATTTGTTGGGGCTGATTGGCGGGTCTCTGCGAATAAAATGACAAAGAATGCAATCTAGACCTGCTCTATATGAAAAGTGCCCTGAGGTGACCTCTGTGATAATTTGGCACTACAAAAATAAAGAAACTGAATTATGCTTTTGGAATCTTTGAAATATGGCAACTCAAGTGAGAGAAGAAGAAGGGAAGGAACAGACTAAGAGAAAAGGTTTGAAGAAGAAATAGAATCAGAAATGCGATGCTTTGTAGCCACTGAGCTGAGCAGCTCTCAGCTGCTCTCACATGCATGCAGCGGTTTGGATTGAAGGAAGTGTGATACTGTGAAAGATCCCAGAGTAAAAAAATAAAAAAATAAATAATAAATCGAAGTTTATCCCACTCAGCAGGGTCCAGATGAAGATCCTAAGGCATTCAATCTTTTTCTCATCATTGGATTTGAACTGTCTGCCTGTCCATTGTAGGAAAAAAAAAAGGATGGGAATGTTGCCTGGTGAAAATGTTATTTTTCAAATCTCGTTTAGGACTCTTCGGCATGGATTTAGGCTTTATTGTTGGGCTAAGCTTTGTCAGAAAGTTAATGCCTCTATGCCCTCTTGCACACAAATCCCCAGATTTTTTTTTTTTCTCCTCCTCTCCTGCTGTACTTCACTTTGAACCTCAGGGCACGACCGTTCCAAATAACAAAATAAATGCTCTCTCTCACTCGCTGCCTCTCCTTTTACACTCTCACATCTCACCTTTACTCTCAAGCTCTTCAACTCTGTCCGTGCCTTTATGTTTTCATCCCTCATATGTAAGTTCTCACACGGCTCTCACAGGGGCTGAATAGGAGGCAGGGGGTTTTGTCAAGCTCAGGACAAAGTGCTGCCAAGGCAGCAGGTTATGAGGTTAGATAATACTCGAGCCAAACAAGGGGAATTATTAATTGCCCCATTGAACATTTAATTTTCAGGTTGAGGGCGTCAGGATGGTCTTTTTTTTCCACGGTGCTCTTAGGTAGGGACAAAAGGACTTCTTGGCCTGAATATACACCATCTTGTTGGAGGAAAAAAATGTCTGCAAACATGTTCCAGCTTTATGTTTCCACTGGCAAAGAAAAGTTCCCCTCAGACAGAAGAAACACAGAAGTGCTTTTGCAGCCCACATTTCGATTTGATCTCATTGCATCACGCGGTTACAAAGCCACACATTGGTGACAGCGCTGACTGCAAACAATACTGTGTGCAAGGTGTTCTTGACAAACAGACTTTTATCTCGTGTGTTACATAAAGCATGTTCAGCTTTCAGTGTTAAACATAACAGTTCCAGTCAAAGTGTGTTTTATCTGTCTTCAGGAATACACCATCGACATATTTTTTGCTCAGACCTGGTACGACAGAAGGTTAAAATTCAACAGCACGATGAAGGTCCTGCGCCTTAACAGCAACATGGTCGGAAAGATCTGGATCCCAGACACTTTTTTCCGCAACTCAAAGAAGGCTGACGCCCACTGGATCACCACGCCCAATCGCATGCTTCGAATCTGGAATGATGGTCGAATACTCTACACCCTCAGGTACTGTAGAACATCAGGGATGCCTGAGATGAGATATTAGTGATAGAATTGATTTGGGTATGTTTCATCCGTCTGACACCGGCAGTTTGCTTGATTGGGTGACAGAATTATTCGACTTACGAGTTATCACATTCATTTGATCACGCCAAAAGGTGAAATTGACAGTTGTTGTTCCCTCTGCCATTAAATATCCTGTTTTTCTACTAGCCAGTTTGGACTAACAACAAAAGATTTTTAATTGCTTTTAATTACAGATTTAATGGAGAAAAAAAATCAATGAAACAATCAATTCTATCACTATCGGCTGAATAAAGTAGAACAACAGTTAACAGTACATACACATGGTAAATTCATCCCCATCCAGCATCAAAGTTGGACTAAGAACTAATAACATATGTGCAGCACTTCATTTTGTATGTGTATTACTGTCAATTTGTTGCCACCAGGGTGCTTACTGCTCTTCCTGGGATCCACCACAAGCAGCAAGCAATGCGTTCATTTGAGGCACCTAACAATTTACGGCCCCTCTACATAAATGATTCATGGTACTGATTATCCTGAACAGGCCCAAGGCAATTTTAAATTCCAGCATTTTAAATTTGACATTAATTAGCGTGCAGGAACTCTGTCCTACTGAATGAGGCAGGAAGTTGTTAGTGACAAGGGAACACTGGGACTGTATCATTTCTTTTTTTACAATCATTTGAGTTTCTGAAATGCTGATTTTATTTTTGCAATAACATAAATATTATACAAATTATAAATAGCGCTTCATAGTCTAGTGGCCCATTCTTGCGTGAAGAGCTTAAGACAGGACAAGTATAGTAGCCAGGAAGTTACTGCTCTGACAGGTTGAAAGTATGACACTTTTTTTTTTTTAGCCTTTTTCGCCCCTAAATTGTAGCTCAGTAATTACATGTCTGCATTATGTTTGTGAGTGCCAAACCAGAGGAACTAACTACATGTGAAAGTTGTAAAACAGGAAGATGGATTGAAGGGAAATATTAATTGTGCTTATTATCATGTTTTGCATGCCATCATAAACACAACAGACGTTTACACTGACACCGCAATGTATCATCAATGATAATAAGAGAGAAAGTGAACTCTTCTGGACTCAATCAAGCCATGATGGATGTTCTGCTATGCAGAACACTACCCCTCCACTTCATTAATTTGTTAAGGAACTCAGAATTTAACCACTGGTTAATTAGGATGACCGCTGTGATTGGAAGGACAATGATACATGACAATAGCGAGTGCATGGATGGGTAAAGTCATTTAAGGTCATTCTCTCATTAAGGAGAAGTTTAATGACTTTGCCTTCAAACTCCCTCAAGTGTGAAAAGGAGAGACGGGTGTGTTGCTGCGAAAAAACATCAATTTAGTGGAGTGAAATTTTAATTAATAACTCCGTGTGTTAATACAGATAAGGTTAGCGCTTTAATTCTGACTCTTACAACACACTCCTTAATCTAAACTATTGTATTGTGACTGCTGTGCCAGTTAGGATCTATATTTATGCATATATTTTACTATAGTAAGTGAGTGTATCCAAATATTGTGTCTCTGCAGGTTGACCATCGATGCAGAGTGCCAGCTTAAACTGAACAACTTCCCAATGGATGAGCACTCATGTCCCCTGGAGTTTTCAAGCTGTAAGTATGGCCATATGCTGATAGCCTACTGTCTTACCCCGCCCTCTCTTCCTCTGCTTCATTTTAAACACACGCACACACACACACAACCGCACACACACAGACACACCGTGGCCAAGAGCAAGCAACATATGAGCCTAACAAATAGATCATTTGCAGAATAATTATGCAACATGTCAAATCAAGAAGGACTGAAGCCGCAGTACTCTCCTAAAACATAACAAGATGATTCATATTTGCCGTCTTTGCTAGCTAAAATGCTATTCCCGGCTTTAAAGAGCTCTGTAAAAGATATAAGATGTCTGGATTTATGCGTTATAATGTGCAAGATGTGAACGAAAACTCATTCATTCATGTATTGGCTTTTCAGTAAAGGAATAAATGTCATAATAAATGATGTCTCATCGTCACCTCGACCAGAGGCAAAGCACTGATTGATTTTCCTGCATTTTGTCAATACTGTTCTAAAAGACATTTAAAAAAAAAAGTGACACGAGTCCAAAATGAGTCAGTCCCACCTTGCGTGTGGAGTGGGTGGGGGGTAAGTTATGCTAATGAGATTGCTATAGAGCTACAGAGAGATGCACCAGGGGATATTCTCTAGAGAGAAAGCTTCCTAAATAGCTCCAGAGCAACAAGAAAGAGAGACCGAGGGGGGGGGGGGAGCAGGCCTAAAAATGGAACAGAAGCATTCATTTAAATTTGATGAAAGCCATGGATGTTTTCAGAACTTTGAAAATCGCTTGATGTACAGTACATGAGCTCATTCTCAGAGGCAGCAGGCGGAGCAGTGTGTGCAGTAATTTATCACGCGGCATATTTTCTCAACACGTGCCACAAAGCAGCAGAGTACTGTAGATTTGCCAGTGCAACCTCCGTTGGGGTGGTTTTGACCGTGGCCAGACATGATCAGATCACAGAATGCACAGTATATTATTTCAGATTACTCAAAATTTTAATATTTTAATTTCTACCACACAACTAGTTCCAAAGTGATTTCATAGCACTGAGCTCCAGGAGCATCCCGAGAGGACTGAGTCAATTATTTGCTCTGAATGCACTGCCAGCAAAGGAGCAGGGTGGCCTGCCTGCCTGCTTGGCTCTAATGTGGCAAACATGCAGATCCCTCCATCGTCCGCTCCTCAGAGGTCCGGCATTACTGGATGTCTGAGAGCACTTTAGTCATAAAGCCTTTTAGAGTCTGCACTGTGGAACTTTCATGTGCATTATTCAATCCAATCCGC
Source organism: Protonibea diacanthus (assembly GCA_028641955.1). Classification (NCBI taxonomy): domain Eukaryota; kingdom Metazoa; phylum Chordata; class Actinopteri; family Sciaenidae; genus Protonibea; species Protonibea diacanthus. The sequence continues at coordinate 18,393,554 of CM053990.1, forward strand.
CTTCTGCTGCACACAGCTCATCACCAGACTGACGATCGATACATTCAGACTTTAACACCTGTGCACATCCGGTCACAGGATAAGAAGCCCAATTCCAAACAGAACTTACTATTAGTTTAAAAAAAAAAAAGTCAACTAAGCCTTTTTTCCCCAAAAATTTGGACACCAGATATAAATTCAATACTAACAGGCATGATTTGATTATGAAAATGCATCTGCTCGTTTAAGTGAATCAGTATCAGACAAGTAAGATTGTTATTGGGAGTCTCACATTCAGAGAGCATCCTCTTGAGGTAATAAAATCACTGAAATCCAACTCATAGCCAACCTTGGATCAATTTTGTAACTTTTAAGTCAGCTCAGTGCTACAGAAGAAAGAAGTTTGCTCCCCACAGATCGACTTGATATCTAGTCAACATGTTGTGCAGTAGTCAGTTATATAATGTTTTTTCTTTTTTCTTTTTGTGAAACTGTTTATTTGCAAGCTAGCTGACTGGGTATGGATTATTGTGAAATACAGAGTGTGCTTTATGGTTTCATCATTTTATATAGCACAGAGCTTATGGAAAGAGTCAGATCTTATGATAGTTCTCAAAGGGATGGAAAAAAATGTGCCATTTTTGTACAAAACTTCTGTCCATTCCTCTCCACGTTTTAACTTAGCTCTGTTTTTTTCCTAATCAGATGGCTACCCCAGGGAGGAGATTGTGTACAAGTGGAAAAGGAGCTCAGTTGAGGTTGGGGACATTCGCTCCTGGAGGCTCTACCAGTTCTCCTTTGTGGGTCTGAGAAACACCTCTGAGATTGTCAGGACTGTCTCAGGTAGGAAAATAATTATTTTTTTCTAACAAGCCTCTTTTTTTTCTCACTTATTCAGTAAAGGCTGACTGAATACGCGTGTTCTTCGCAAGTGACATCCTGCTTCTGTCATCGGACTGAGAGCTGCGATGCAATAGCAATTCCGCACAACACAACATTCATGCTGGGTGTGACACATATTGTTAATCTGATGGAGGCAGGAGCGTGCAGACAGCATCACCCTAATGTGATGATATGGTGGGGTTTCATATATAAGAAAATATATGAGGTATTATTATTATTATTATAGGCTGAACTTTGCATGCCACTGACTGTAAACACGTTCTAAATTAAAGTCTCTCTGATTCTGTCAAAATTACTATTTTCATCTTCAGCCTGATCTGTAAACAGTCACTGCTGATCTTTTGAGTGATCTGTTGCCAGTGGTTACAACATGAACTTTTAGAGAAACAGGAACATGACCCATAATGTTTTTATCCACTTTCCACTGCCTCCAGAAAAATCCATAAGGGTTACCTACTGTACAGTATATATCACTCCCCCTGTAGGATTGGCAGACAGATTTTTACCGAAAACCACATTTTTTGCTAGCAGAGTGTGATGACACATGGATCTGTGGATGCATTGTAAAAAGTGGATAACAGTATTCATGCACATAAAAGTTTTTCTATGGCTTGTCCTGATTATTATCGCTCACACATGCTTGACACAATTGTTTTTGGATAAGACTTTTCTTGGAGGATTTGTAATTATATACTGGAACTCAAGGTTCAAGTTGTGAATTCAGACTCTTAGTTTTACAGCCACTTCTGTCATTGAGAATGTGCAATTTGCTCTTTCTGCATCAGACATGACCTCTATTACACACCCATGCAGATACATGTTAAAAAGATTTAATTCGGGGTGGTGTCTAGCTCAGTTGGTAGAGCAGCCACCCCATGTACAAAGGCTCAGGCCCTTGCTGCGGAAGCCCAGGGTTCAAACCCGACCTGTGGCACTTTCCCGCATGTCATTCCCTGTCTCTCTCTCCCCACATTTCCTGTCACTCTTCAGTTGTCTCTATCAAAATAAAGCTTGAAAAGAATAAACCAAAATAATAATCTTAAAAATGCATACATTTGAGGATTAGTTAAGAAAATCAGTTGAACATTTTTGTCACTTGACATATTTACATTGAATTATCTGCATACAGCCCTAATGTTATAAATCCACATACTCTAAACCTGTTATTTAATATTATCATCTGTTACATGTCTACCTTCTCTCCTGTCCCATATTGTATTCCATTCTATGGATACAATAAGTCCAGATTGTAATGTACAGTGGATGGATTAGTAATAAATGTTATAATACACTATAATACACCTTAAAGGCCTACAAAAATGCATTCACTGTTTGCCAGAATGTCATTGAAATATTGACCTCCTCACATACTTCCTATTTTACTGCTACTACACCCGAGTGAAATGTCCTTCGTGGCATGCTAACAATGGTGAATTTTAAAGAATGCGGTGCCTATTAAATAACAGAGAAGGAAACTGTGCATCATTCATGTACTGGCTGGTTTCCATTCAGAATGATGCAGGAATATGAATGTTTGCTTGAGGAAAAACAGCTGCTTACCCTGGACGGTGTTGATGTTTTAGAGGAGGGCCAAAACCGTGTTTGCATACATATGCTTATGTTTGTTTATATCCATGAGCTGTCAGTAAGTAATCTGATGTTCTGCAAGGAAACGTGTGGATTTTTTTCCGCTCGTCTGCGGTGTGAAGGAAAGGAAGCCTTCCGCAGAGATTAACATTGGCCAGGGGAGAGTTCATTCTCATTAGATCAGCTGCATTATCCAGAGAAACTGATTATTATACTGTTAAATACAGCTACTTCAGCAGTTATTTGTCTAAACTGGCAAATTTAGAGATTATTAAAAAAAAATTTTTAAGTTACATACATAAAAATAACTAACTCCATATAAATATCAGACACACAGAACCTGACTTCTGCTCGCTTTTCAGTGGCAGCCAACAAACCAAGCTCTATCAGAAATACACAGAAATGTGCACTCTTATGCCTTCGTACACAGAGTAGCCATGGGAGTAAGTGAATTCATCCAGTCGTTCTGTAATCCGCCACAGCTCAACAGAGTGTCACCGCAACGTTACGCTCGCACACGCCCATACGCACGCAAAGAGGTAACCACGTGCTTGGGTGTGAGCGGAACACGTGGCTCGGGAGAACAAATGCTCAAACGGCGGAGGTGCAGGTTGATTTTTAAAAAAATGATAATGATAATTCTGTTTTAATCAAAACATTGTCCAAGTGACAACACGAAAAGGCAATCTGCGATGAGCTGTAGTGGAGAATTTGCAGTGTCCCCTGACTTGCTCTCTCTCTCTCTCTCCCTCTCTCTCTCTGATCTGGTTTGTTATTTCCACAAACAGCCATCTGCTCCCTTGTCAGAGCAGAGAACCTTGACTGTGGCTGAGAGACCTCTTGTCTCATTTTGCAGTCAGTTTGGGTATCTGACCTGTTTCAGGATTCATGAACACAACATCTGTCTCAAAAAGCAGTCAGTTAGGGCCCTATAATTACCCAGTCATCTCAAGTACTCACCATGCAGCGGGCAGTGTTGCTGAAAGGTGTGCTGGAAATGTAGAAATATTCCTTAATATGCTGCATCGTTATCAGCTCTGTTTGTGCATTTTATTAAATACAGGTGAATATTTGGATAATAAACACTTCAGATGTTTCAGCTCTGACCTGATGAATCCATATTTATGACAATACAATTCAGATTGCTGTCAAACTAAATGCGTATTGACACTATTACATGTAATTATCATCATCATTAAACATGTTGAATTCAATACTGAATTCATGACCTTTGGTATTCCTTTTCGATTGAAGGAGTTTTGGTATCTCTAGCAGTAAAAATGAGTTGAAATGAGTCAGGTGAGGCAATAGAGGAATGTATAATGGGAAGTTAAGTAGACAGGAAGGCAGGTGAATTGGCCTGATCCAGACAATGATGACTGTAGCAAATAATCAAAGGGAAAGATTCTCTCATTCTTTGAGACAAGCCAGCCTACAACTCTTGCACATTACGTCTGCTGCGCTCTCAGAGTATCTCACTTTAAAATACAGGATGATTTCTTTCTAAAAAAGTGATGCGTGATTAAAGAACCATTGAGTGACAGTGTAATTACAGCAGGCTGGAGCAGAGACATGACTGATGCAGTTGTGTTTTAGCTCTTTATAAAGGCTATGTCTGTTTTTTTTTTGTTTTTTTTTGTTTTAGTTTCTCTTCCAACCCTCAGCCAGTGTCCAAAGGCTTGGTCTCATAACATGTCACTTCACATCAGGGCCGCCTGTAGTGCCTGGAAGCCCATACCTGCATTCACAAACACAAACACACAAAGGAAAAAAAAAAACATTCCCTGCTGCTTATGACAAGCAAGGGCCCTTGAAAGGGCACCGGTGGACAGAACAGAGAGAAGTTATAGGAGATACAGAGGATTTGAATGTAGGACAGCAAAGCTACTACAGTAGATACACAGAATACAAAATTTAACCCCTCGGCGACTGGGTTAAGCTTGATGCTGGGAGCTGTGTTCTTACCCATCTGCCAGGGATGAACATCACAGTTCAGACAAGGACAGAGAGGAAAGGGAGAGAGTGGACAAACAATACAGAAGGGTGAACGGAATACAATGGAAAGGGATGGTAGTCATGGTGATCAAGTGTGTAAGGATGTGACACTATGGGCAAAATGTGCGGGATGACTATATTCAAGGCTATATTATACAGTAGAAACCCTAATTAACAATACAACCAACGATAAATACACTTGTAGCTTTATGCAAGCAAACAGTCAAAGAAAAAGAATTGTAACTTTTCTAGCCTAGACTCTGCACTTCACATCTGAAATATAATAACTATACATGCAACCTTATTATACGTACAATATACTCTCTTATAGTCTTACAGTTGTATTGTGGCATTAATGCATTGTCTTTTGACAAACAGAGACGCTGTAAAAGAAGATATATTGTAAGGGAAGAACCAACATGCATAATTTGTTTTGTCAAGAAACGGGCGATTTGTCTTCTTTATGTCTAAAGTCACATAAAAATAGCCAGTGTGGTGCATTTACATGAACTATCACAGGAGTCTCACTGCGGCCATTAACCGTCTTCCCAGCACATTAATGGAATAAATGAGCTTAAAAAAGCATCGAGGCAAGAAGCTCTTTCCTTTCGAGCACATCAGCCAATGCCATTTGCTGTCTTTCTAACTTGTTTTGCAACTAGTTTCCCTTTCCTCTGCAGTGAATCATGAGATGGTTTCAGCAGGACGCGAGGTGGTTCATGAGCTTTTAGCTGAGCACAAATGTAGGATGTGTGCGTCAGCCAGTGGTACATATCTGTGTGTGTTTGACAGAACTCAGAGTGCTTTGGTCTGTGCCCATGTCCATAAATTAATGCATGTTCCTATGTGTCCATTTGCTTGCATGCACATTTCAGTGTGCGCTCTTCACCGGATCTGGTCTTTTTTTAATGTATTGAAAGCTATTCATAGAGTGACCTTCCAAAAGCCATGGCGTGCAGCCCTGTTGTCTGTGTGCGTCCGCCTGTGTGATTCAGCTTGAGTGGAGAAAGCCCAGGGACACATCAGTGGCCCTTTACCGATTACGGCGCTCCACGGTTTGCAGATGATTCTTTGATGGGGCGAATCTGGAGGCATCGTGGTTGAAAGAAAGTGACCCAGCGAGAGGAAACAGTCAACGAAACAAACACATGAACACCCATGCGCATGGTGTATATATATATAAATAAACACACTCATGCTAAGCACAGTCATTCTCTGACAAGCCAAAGGATTCCCCTTATAGCATGGTAGAGTGCATCATTGTTCTATCTTTAGTCCCTCGCTGCTGCGAATGGGGACCTAGACCATAATTTAATCCTTAACCACACTCCTACACACTTTCGCACACAACGAGAATAGACACAGTTCTGCAGCAACAAAATAATGGAAGTTGCCAAGAGTTCTTCCCTCCATCCGTCTTTCTGGTATCACATTCGGGTTCATGTATCTTCATGAGGGGTCTATGTAAGAAAATCGTTTTTTCATTGTTGGGTCCTCAGATGACATTTTTTGTTTTTTTTTTTTGTCAGGAGTATGTAGTGATGAGTTAGATTTCATCAAGGCTGTGTTGCATTATTATTGCTCCGCCAAAGAGAAGAGCTGTTCCTTCAAGGAAATCCACTTAAAACAGAGGCGAGAAAGGAACGTGGCGATATTGTCTCGGCGTCAGGAGGTTTGTGAAATCACGCAGGGGTGGTGTGGTAATGATCACGTCACATATAGGTTCAATAGCAGAAATCCAAAGCAAATTAAATATGTTATCACATCCCTTAAAAAAAAAGCGAGAAAAAAAAAGAAACATGTTACAGAGAAAAGCATGCTTGTCACCACCTGCCTGGTTTAATCAAGAAAAGATGGAGGGAGACAAAAAGCAATAAAACCAAAATGCCGCTATTTTTTTTTAAAATTTATTTATTGTTTCTGAAACATCGCATCCCTGATCGAATAAAACACCTGTGAAGGCTCGAGCATATTATATGAAATTATTCCAGTTTTCGATGCATAAATTGTCCTGATGAGTAACACTTCATCCTCGGAACAATTCACACAAAGTTAAAAAAAAGGAGATGTATGAAGTCGACCAATATGCAGATACACACAGAGCAGGAAAATGTTCGTATCACAGGTTTCCTGTCAGCTTTATGTCACGTCTCTGCTGTGAAACAAAAAGGTATTAAATTCGCATGCGGTGTGCAGTGGAGGTGAAACCGCCCATCTTAATAAGTTTATTAAAATCACTTTATGTCAGGAAAGCATATCAGACATATGCAGACAAATTGGAGTATTACACAATCGGTGCACAATAGGTTATCCATGACTTTATGCTGTATATGAAAACAGTAATTTAATCACAGTAATAATACCTTGCAGCTTTTCATCAAATGACGATAGCTCTGTCTTTGCTGAAGGAAAAAGGTTAAGGAGTGCTAAAACAATGCATTAGCCGTGGTTGCTATAATAGCTGCTGTCTCTAATCTCTTCCTCCCTTCACCCCCACCCTCCCCCGCCCGTTCCCCCTCTCTCTTTCTCTCCATGTGTGTTCTCCTTCTTGCTTCTGGGTGATAGTTGTGATGGGCAGGAGTGGGAGGAAAAATGCTATGACTCAGCCAGAATCCTCCTTTTGTGAAGTTAAATACCAATTTAAACTCCTCCCCGTCCCTTCTGCTGTCCTACACACACACACACGCGCGCGCACACACACACACGCGCGCGCACACACACACACACACACACCCTAACCCGCCCTATACACTAACAGTATTCACATTTACAAGTTTCTACTCTATACAACCCACCCAACCCCATCGCTTCTCCTCTGCTCACTCTTGCAAAAGAGATGATTTTTATTTTGCGCCCAGTGTATTCCCGTGTCCTACTTTTTACCTTCCCCCATCCCCCCCACCCCCCGTCTTGCTCTCTCTCCCTCTGCCTTTCTCAGTTGACAGTCTAATAAGCCTGTAATTAAAACCTGAAAACAGGGAATGGTGATAGGCCATAGGAGAAGAGATTGCTTTGGGAAAATAAGGCTCTTGTTTTCCTCCCCATCGACCACCACCTGCATATAAAAGAGCGCCTGTGGTGCAAAGCAGAAGAGCACAGATTTAGAGAAATAGATTATTTTTGTGGTATGTCAGATTTGCAGTCCTCTCAGTGTTCTGTGGGGTTTGTTCCTTTCTGGAGGGCAGACTATGAAGCACACAGGAATATGGATTGAAGGCAGAGGGTGAAGGTTGTGAAATAGAATTATATTCAGTATCAAAGGTAGCACATCGCTGTCATAACCTCTTCTTGCCTTAATATGTGAATAGAAATGTCCTCACAGTGTGCATTTTTTCATTCACTTCAATGACACCAAACCCTTCCGCAGCACAGCTGCAGTTGCAACACGAGTTTCAGGGCGATAAACTAGGACACTGGAATACATTGACTACAAAATTAAAGTCATCTAATTTGCAAGAGGGAGAAGGCTGGCGAAAGCAAGAAGACGTAAATAAGTGAGGGTGTTGTTTGTTCCTGTTTTTTTTTGTTTTTTTTTTGGTCGAGATGCCGGTAGGCAAAGATGGAGGTCATGGGGCGGAGAAAAAAGGAGGATTTTTCAGCCAATACCAAAACAGGTCACGACTGTCAGAGATGCCAATTTTGGAGGATTGTGTCCTTGTTGACTTGTGCTGGTGCAGCCATCTTTCAGAAACATCATTTTCACAGTAACAGCATGAAGCTCTGGAAGGTCAGACTTCGGTTGATGGGGTTCGGTCTTACATTTTGACAAAGAGAGTGAGAGACTTTGTAAGCCTGAAGGTGTGGGAAAAGAGATAGTCCCACGTATACTGTAATTCATGATGAAATGTTTTATTGGACACTTGGAGAAATATTACTGCTCCTGTTGTTACTACAACTAGCTTTACTGCCACTCTTGCTACTGCTTCTACTAATACTACTCCTAAAACTACTACATCCAAGAGGAAGAGTAATGTGTCTTTGTCACATTGCGCTCTGGGAAATCATTTTTTTCTTCACCAACAAAAAGATGACTCGTGAAACTAATTGGGAGATTAATTGATAATATTAGCAGTTAGACCAGTGGTGGAAGAAGTAAAAGTCCCCACAATGTAAAAATATGTGAGAATTGCTCATTTCCTTTGAGTACCATCATGTACTGTATTGTTGATTGTTGTTGATTTCGCCTTATGCCTTAACATATTAACAATATTTTAATGTATCATGTCAATGTGGAGCTGATTTAAATACTTTATTTACCGTTGGAAGTTTAATTTCTAACAATGAATCATGTTTTATAAACTGAGTTTTGTATTTAAATGTCTGCAAAGTAACAAGTAGCTGTCAAATAAATGTAGTGGAGATTTACTATTAAGTAGTAGAAAAAAGAAGTAGAAGAAGTAAAAGTGCCTCAAAATTGTAGGTAAGTACAGTATCTTTTTTTATTGTACTGTAGTTACATACAGTACCGCCACTTAAATAGACATTTCGAGCTGAGAAGCATTTCTCATACTGTTTCACAATAGCTGCTATTACACAAGTACCTGAATCTGAATTGTAAATAGCTAGCGTACAGCTCTTACAAGGTACAGTACAGTATTTCTGTAAAAAGTGTTATTTTAACATAGAACAAGAGGGCTTATTGTTTCAGAAATGAAGGATTTCAGAAATTACAGACAATTACATTGCAACATCTATTTCTATGGCCTACAGTATAGCAGAGCTGTGTGTGTGTATTGTCTGCCTGCACATGCACACAAACTAAACTTGCACTCTCTTCTTGCTACCCTGTTGAGACAGTCAGAGCTGGTTTAGAGGCTAAAACCACTCCAAAGTTGATGCCACTCTGCGGAGCAATTGTTCCAAGGCCAAGCCCTCATTGCTCAATAAATTGTAATAAAGGTCCGTGCTTGGGTCCTCTTCTCACTCAGCTTATTGGCCTTGCATAATATTCTGCAACCCAGAGTTTCAAAGTAATTAGCCATAAGAAATAAGGAGAGGGTAGAGGAACATTGTGTGTCTTGTTGGTTTTAAAGACTTTTCATAAGAGGATAAATCTCAGAATTGCTATTAAAATAGAAGCAGCGGTCTCTCATGAATCATAATGACACTGTGCAGCACATTACCTGATTTCAAAGAAAGCACTTAACAAAGTGAAATGCTTTTTTTCTCGTATTGTGCTGCAAAAATCAATATTTATATGTCATATGTGACATAAGCTATTACCTTCCCAAGCCTTGAAACGGGCAAAATATGTCTTATCTGTGCATGTTATGTTAATGAATGTCACAAATACTACAATGTGTCAGAGGCTTATTACCAGTAAGTCTAGCAAAGGCTACTGAGAAATTCAATTTCAGTGAACATTGTCCATGAATCTGTATCAGGGAATGCATGGTTAATATTCATACGGGATAGCTGGGGTCATGCATGAACTTAAACTCAAGGAGCACATTTGTGTATAAGGTATACCGCATTGAAAATAGCAGTTTATTTCAGCACACAATTTCTGGGAGTGCTGTTTTGGCAAAGCTTTTTGATTATTAAGGTACTTAAAAGAAAATGCTACTCATTATGTGTATGCACATACATATATCAGTGCTATAGTTTTGGGCAAATATGATTAGTTAGATTTAAAAGCTTAAAACTTGGGATCCAAAAGCTCTAATCTGTAACAGCACAATGCCAATGGCAACAGAGTGTCTTGGCTTATGCAGTGTTTGTCTTGGCTTATCCATCGAATTTAAATTTAAATGACATTGTTGCTATTGTAAAGACCAGTACATTGTGCCATTATAAAACTTCATCCTGAAGATATCCTGTAATAGTGAGTTTTTCTATTACTGCTTGGCTTACGAGGCATAGTAATTGTAAATTGATTCCTCTTGGTATATGTTATGCAAAATGTGTATTCATCTGACTCATCCTGATCTAAAATAGCAACAGCATGTCTCAGCTTTGATTGTGATCTTTGACAATGCGTTAGGCAACTTCAATCTGCAAAGCTCAATGAGAACATCAGTTAACATCAGTTAAATGTTCAGAAAAGTCGCATCATAGAAGTTTAAATTCTCTTCATAAAGAGGACGTGGGAGGACATGTGGCACCTGTTGGAACACACACATGCACATGCACAGGCTCACACACTCAAAATGACAGATGCCAGATTCACTGGAGAGCATTCACTGGTGGGCATCAACTCACGTAGGGGTACGGTGCCTTGCTCAAGGGCACCTCGGCCGTGGCAATCTTTTTTGAGCAGCGAGAGCAGGGATCGACCCACTCTACCGCTGAGCCACGCTCGCAACCCTGAAAGTGTTGTGGAGAATGCAGGCAGCATCTTTGAGAAACAATCAGCAACATGAGCAACAGTAGCAGTTTATCATCAGTTGTAAAAAAAAATATGGCAAGCGCTGTGACATCTTTGCCCTTCGATTTTCTGTTTGAGGCTCCGCAGGCTTTTGAGCCATGGTGGTTATTACGACTGAAGTTAACTACACAGTGCTTCTGATATTTATTGCAAACAAATTGCTGTTATTGCCGTAACTCACATTTGTGTAGAGAGTCTTTTTATGTCTGAAAAGAGACAATCTGTATTCTGTGTAGGAAGGCGAAAGCTAAAACTTAAAATGGCTACAGTTTAACCACTGGAAATGATTTAAATTCATTAATCCATTTACACATATTTCAAATAAATCAAAGCTGTTTTATAGAGGCCTCTATAAAACATTTTGTCCTGGGTTTATCTGCAGTTTCCTAACACTGCTACAGCATCGCGTTCTCTTCTCATCTCTTTGCTTTTACCTTTCCTAAATAAGCTGTATTTGTTTTGAGCTGCAGCTTTCGTCCTTTTGAAAGAAGCACAAATGGGACAATTAAATGGAGTCGTCTGTGCTGTGACTGCTTAAGTCCTGTCACCTGGCCAAAATAGCTAGAACAGAAAATAAAACCAAAGAGGTGTGTGTATTAAACATGGGGAGAAAACATGGGGAGCGAGAGCTGAATTTTAGAACTTGGAGCTTATGTAATGAGTGTGAATCGCATCTTTCCTCGGTGTGTGAATAAGAAATAATGAAGCCATTTTTAGATGAAGTAAGCTGGAATGGGGATAAGGCGGAGTGCGAAGTGAGGGAAGGGGCTTGTGAATGTGTTGCCTATGGTTTTAATTATATGACGTGATGGAAATAAACTCACTGATGGAGTTTGGGTTGTCTCAAAATATCTGCAGAGAACTAAAACAATTTATGTGAAGACAAGGAATAAACGAGATGTTTGTTTGTGGCTTGAAATAGAAGTGTTATTTAGTTGGCAGCCGAGGCTGGATTACCAATTGGGCCAAGAGGGCAACTGTTACGTGGTTTGTTTGTTAATTACTTTGTGGTGGTTTGATTAATTATAAACTTGTTTGGTAATACGCACCATTAAAATATAATTAAAACTTAACCACAAGGTGGCAACTTCACTTTTGGCCACTTGAGGCCTCGTCCTTTAAAGGGCCCCTGGGTCAGGATATAGTTTTAATATCTCTAATATTCCACATTATCTGTACTTGAATAATCATAACAAATTTGTGTTTAATCACTGAATGACTTACCTGGGCAGTATTCCAGCATCTCGAAAAGTAGATTTTAAACTTGTTCCACTAAGTTTTCCACTTTCTCCTCAACTCTTCATATAATGGCAAGGAAAACAGTTTTGGCAGGTTCTTACTACCTGTCATAAATCCTATAAACAGCCTTGCTCTCAATAATTTGAGAGCTATTAGTGTGTCTGAGAGAGGGATAATCATCTATCTCTGTCACATTCACTACAATGTTAACAACAAGGCAATCAAACTCTGCAGACTCCTGTCTGGTGTTTAATCATGCTGCTGTGTTGCTGTAGTTACTCACCATGACAATGCTGCTCCCTTTCTTTTTTTTTTCACGGTGACATCATCTTGCCACCCACTGCCGGGTGAGGAACAGCTACAGTAGCCTGTGGAGGGAAAATGCAAAGCCATTGTAACTGGTTAATCACTGGCATATAGCCTGCAGTCATGTCACAGAAAGTGGTGAGTTAACATTCTCTGTAAGTATTGTTGACCCTGGAAACCATCCATGGCATAACCCTGGTCATTAGCAAAGCTCCTGTCTGTCTCACAAACACACACACACACACACACATATGCACAATAACGTCCGCTGTCACCTCTGATATAGATGACCCCTGACAGGAGAGGAGCTCAGTTAGACAGCCTGTCAGCAGCTCAGCAATGTGTCTGGCTTGTCTGCGTTCATTGGATGGCCAGCATGTGCCTCAGGTCTCTCCTGCCCGTCCATATCCTGACCAATTTACAGCCCAACTGCCAGCACAACGATATTCTCATGTGGCATTTTTTTTTTTTTCATTTCTTCGGGTCAGCAATCCTCAATTACCATGTTACATTCCTATAAACTCCCTTGTGGCTATTGTGCAATAATGCACGGCCACAACGGGATCAACATTCCTTCTCGCAGGTTCAATACACTCCTGACAAATACAGAATGTTTCTGTATTCTAATAATAATAAAACATCCATCTTTTTTTTTTTTTTGTATTTCCACCACTGTCGAAGGCCCATCTGCTGTGTGTGTGTGTGTGTGTGTGTGTGTGTGTGTGTGTGTGTGTGTGTGTGTGTGTGCGTGCGTTTAATTCTGTTGAGTGTGTTGTCTCTGCGGCTTTTAACAACAACAAAGCAGCTCCGTTTTCTGATGAATGATCATCCCCGCCAAGTTTTTTATTGCTTTCCGTAGATTACATCAGCTTGTAGTAAATCGCTTTTGCCAGGGAAAATTTGTGACCCTAATAAAAATACTTCAAACCATATCTTAATACAAACAATAGTTTTGAGCTGTTGTCTGCATTGTTGATTTTTCACACGGCTGTCATCGGCATTTTTCATTTATGAATTATGAGCAGAAAGGAATGGATAGCTATGTAATCACAGCAACAAGATGATAGGATTGGAGAAATGTAAATTTGGGGGGGGGGGGGATTTTATCAGAAATCCAAAGAAAAGCTAGAAAGAGTGTGTTCTTGTTACTTGTTATTAATTATGTTATTACTACATGAAGTTGAACTGGTGATTAGGAGTGAAGCTGCCTGTAGGATCACAGAAGAGGTGGTCTCTCCTGTCGGATACATGTGAGAAGCTATGAGATCATACGCGTGAGCATTATGCATGGCAGCTTCTTTGTATTCATTGTCGACCCGCGGAAGGTAAATTTGACATCAGTGGCAACAGCCTTGAAAAAAAAAAAAAAAACACACACACTTTCTATAGACCCTGTGAAGACAGAGTGTGAACGCTCTTGTGAACACACCCTCATCTGTTGGCGCTGACAGATGCGCGGTTCTAGTTAAGGTTAGTTTAGAGGGCTCCCATTAGGAGGAACGCAGGCACAAAGGGCTCGGATGATTTCATATGCCGGCTTGTGGTCTTATGAGAAATAAAACAGGAACCTTTCATCCCACACAGGCACGCATGTGAACATGCGAACATGTTTTCTAATTACGCAAACAGCAATGGCAAGATGAGAGCAAAATGAGTTTGTACTGCGTGTTTGGAGGTTTTAAGCTGGCTGAGGTTCTGTGTGACACAAAGCGTAGTGCGAAACACTAATAATAACACCACTAATAATGGTGGATAATGTTAATGTGACGTGTGTGCAAAGTGGAAACACATAAGGACAGATCCATGAATTGCTTTCTATAATTGGGATAATACAAATATTTAAAGCCTGAAGGAATCTACACTTTCTTTCAAACATACAGCATCAGAATGCTTTGAAAGATGCCAAAAACGAATTTGACACTTTAAAAATGTCAAGTAGGCAATTAAGTATAACTGCAAACCAAACTGTGTTCACACACTCCACTAATTGTGTTGGGACTGTTTATCTGGAGCACTAAAGTATTTGCTCCCTGTACGGTAATGTTGTGAAATCCCAGCCAAACACTTAAACCAGTGATGGAACTGGAAACCATTTTGTTGTGAGTGGAATCAGGAAGTCATTAACAAACTGATGCATTACTATAGAGCCATAATGGCAGGCGGGCCGATGCAGATGCATCGGACTGCCAGATTGGAGGGCATTGGTCGATAACACCTTACTTCAAAAGTGTCTTCCTGGCAAGCGCTCTGGCCTGTAATGAAACTGGCGAACAGACAAAGAGAGGCGTATGGCAGCCGGGTCTTACACCAGTTGACCTCGCCCACATGGTGGAAATCCCATTATCATTAAGAGTCTGAGGTAATGTGAAGGAGGCTTTGTGCTGCTGACCAAGCTGGAATAAGTGTATTAACCGGCAGTTTCTCGGCTGTCAGGGGTCTCGGTTTTGGGCTCCTGCTAACGTAATGTTAATAAAAACAAAATAGTGGGCTGTGGGACCCCTGAGAGCGGCCTTCATGTGTCTCTTGTACTCCTACAAACCAAGGCAACGCATTGTAATATGCCGCGCACCTGCCTGCCTCAGCAGAAAACACACCTGGTGATAGGAACAGTTATGGTTGTGATGCCGGGGTTATTGCACTTGGTTTATTTAATGATGCTATCAATGGCTGGGTGAACAAAGGTGCATTCTGGGATAAATCACAAAGACTTGGTCGCTGTCCAGACACTACAAGGACTCACTCACACAGTGTGCACATGTGCGCAGATGTAATAAACACTGACAGTCTCATCTCTTTCCCTCTCTGTCTCTCATTAACACACAAATACACAGATGTTGGCTGTTTTTCACTAAACTGCAGTACGTGTTGTGCGTCTTTTCTCATGAGAAAAATTATTAGCCAGCTGTTCAATCCCCAGCTGCAGAGACTGTTCCATGTGTTGTGGGTGCTTAAACACACACTCTCTCTCTCTCTCTCTCTCACACTCACACATTGTAGATGCAAGGCTAGAGAGACAGAGAGTAGGCTTGTGCCCTGCAGGTTACAAACCGCAGCGAGAGGCCAGGGGAGGTTTCCGACACCGTTAACGGTCTGATGTTAATCAATTAGCAGACAACTGACTGAGCTGGAGGCCAGCAGTGAACTGCCATTAAACCAAGAGAAACAGACAGACAGGTGCATAGATGGACAGCTAAAGAGGACAGTAATCATTGGCAGGCATTTGCTCCATTGTCAAGCTGGCACGGATGTGACCTGCTTTAATTTATCCTCTTTGAAAGGGTGTGAGAAGCACATCTGCATGCGTGTGCTTTCGTACGTGCCCGCATTGCTTCCCATACATTTTAAACAGGCAGGCCAGATGATCCATATTGTCAGGGTCAGGTCTATCTGGGCTCAGCTAACCTCAACCCCTTAACACCTAACATCTGCCAGGGTCAGGCAGCCAGCACAGGGACAGCTCATCATCAGCTGGATGCTGGTGTTCATGTTCCAGCTAACTACTGGCAGGAGACAAGGGTTTGTGTCTGTGTGTGTGTCTGTGTGTATCCAAGCAAGTCCAGCTCTGGCTCTCTGAATCGCTCTGTTTCACTTTAGATCTCCAGTTGCCTCAGGCAAACACTCAGTGAACGACTTTGGTTACACAACATTATCTATTGATCAGTAAACAGCTTGTTTAATCTACACTTGGTGTTTCTGCGTTGACAACCTTCTTATAATAAGGTATAATGTGAAATGATTCATGTTGTAGCAGTGCACAGTGCCCTCACTCATTCTTTGTTTTCCTCTGTTTATCTCTCTCCAGGAGACTATGTGGTGCTGACCGTCTTCTTTGACCTGAGCAGGAGAATGGGTTACTTCACCATTCAGACTTACATCCCATGCACCCTTATTGTTGTCCTGTCCTGGGTCTCATTCTGGATCAACAAGGATGCTGTACCCGCCAGGACATCATTAGGTAAAAATGTTCAACACTTGTTGTACATGCTAACATCAGTTAGCAGAACAAACATGTTTTTTATTCAACTGTTTATACTTCTCTTTTCTTTAAGGCTCCATTTCTCCCGTTTTTCTGTAACTGCCCATGAATCTTTAGGGCTTTTGCTGCCATTAATATAGTCAGTCTACCTCTCGCAAAAATACATATACCGCCCTTATACCAGTGATGTTCTTTGCCATCCTGACCTTAACTATTGAGTTGTTCCAACAGTATCAGAAATGCCTCTGATATTCTCTAAAATGCAGGACTGCACATGAAAAGTATGCCTGCGCGATACCACATAATTTATTAGAACCAACATGTAGCAGTGTTCCGTTTGCAACTTTCTTTTCCCCAGGGTGTTAAAATCATGACCCACCCTATCACCCTGATTCTGATTTGCTTACCCTGATATTCTCACCCTAACCTGAAACAAATCAAACCCAAGCCAACGAAGGCCGCAAGTTCTAATCAATTAAAGGCAGAGCAGGTCGGGGCCATGTGCAACTACTGTTTTAGAGCTGCAAGGAAGACTTAATCTCCGGTAGTTGTAACATCAGCAATTTGATGGACTGTTAATCTGGATAGAAGTAAAGTTCTATGGGATTCATTCTCTGTATGTAGTTATTCATGGGTTTACAACGTTGGTAGCAATCATACAGGTTTAGTAGTATACAGGTGTTTAAAAATATAGTTTTCAACACACTTCTATTGAGAAGCTTTTCAGTATCAGCCGATGAGAAGAGTTCAGGCATTGGAATAGCTATCAGGAAGGGAAAAAATATGGAATCAGGACATCTCTACTTAATTACTACCGTACCTACTACTGTTTGTGGTCAGACACCACCTCATACTGACAAGCAGTCTGTTTAAGATTCCTCCTTCCTGCCATCTTCTCCTTCACCATCATTCCTCCTCGTCCTCCTCCCCTTTTTCCCTCTGAGACAGGGCAGCTGCTTAGGAATCTAGTCCATCTTGATTAGAAGAGCCTATCCTGGCACATATGTTTTCATGCATGCCCTAATGAGGCATTAATTATGCAATACAGCAGGGATGATGCAGAGATGCAGCCTCAGCACAATAATAATGCAGGTGGCCTTTTCGCTGCATGCAATAAAGGAACACTGATTTTTTTTTTTTTTTTTTGAAAAAGGGCAAACGGAAGGATTTCAAGGAAATTTGTCAACTCTTGAACTTGCCCTTGGTGTCCAGCGAACACCCTCAAAAGTTCACTTGTGATGCAGTTCAGCATATTCCTTAGTCAGCTTTCCTTTTGGCCCCTTAAGGCTCTAAATCCTGACCTCAAGTCGACGTGATGTGATCATTAGTGAGCATAACTGAATGTAAAACAATCCCTGCAGGCAGAAACCCTCATTCTGCCTCACTATCATCATTACTTTGTCAACCATTAATCTCTCTAAAAATAGGTTGTTTTGAGCTTCCGCAGCTCCAGACATGATTTGCAGTCGAAATAATAACACTATTAATTCCCTGCTAAAATTATACAAAGAGTCAAATATCTTAATTTTCTTTGAAAGATGATGCAGGAGGTACAGGAAGCCAGGTGGTTAGAAGGCGGATTAATGCAGATGACATAATTCTTAATCCTTCAATTGCATCCAGAAATATATCAATTCACTCACAATACTCCAACGTTAATCTTGACACAGGCGGAATGTCTTTCAGTCCACATTAAATTTAGACATAAATCATCCTCTATATAAAAAGCCTTTCCATGCATGCTCTATTTAATGGAAGGAGGCGGTCTTGTTAGTTGTTTGTTTGTTGGCGCTTGTGACACTGCTGTTGGTAATCTCTGTACTTATAAATGGAACTTCCCATCATGTGCTATCACCCCGCCTCCTACACCCTCATTAAAGGCAGACAGAGTAAGGGGAGAGAGTAACCAGATAAGAATGTAGTATATCCGGTTGGTGGTCAATGGCAGATAAACCAGTAAAGTATGTGGATCAAAGGGACAGTGAACCAGCTGTTCACTCCTCCCACATGGGTGTCTAACTGTTAAGAGCTTGCAATTAAACAGCCAATGTTAATCCTCCTCTATACTTTGACACACACATACACACATACAGTATTTCAGTCACACAACTTAGACGCAAAATCAGCCAATTCATATCGTAGGTGCTGCTTAAAATAATCACTTTGGTTTTGTTGTTTAAACAAAAAATATGTCCCGCCTTCCTTCATATGGAGGTTTAGATAAGCAATTCTGTTCAATTTTATTCATTCTCTGGTGATTTTTTTTTCTCCTAGTCAGTAAATGTGAAAAATTTACCTCCTACACTGAAACATTAAGGAGCACATCTGTTTCCAGGTTTAAAAATGTATAAGCACATGGCTGTATGGACTAAAAAATGTATTAACACATTGAAAAACTGGTGCACGATCTGTGAAAATTATTAAAAATGTCCGCTCTTAGGTTGAATTTTTATCTCAGGTTATTTCAGGTTCCCTCCAACTGTGAAACTATTTTGGGCACAATATTAGATTTGTAACACATGTTATGATTTTAATTTATTTGTGTTAAGACACCTGAATTAATTTTACAATATAGAAAAAACTAAATTATAGAGCATTTTTCAAATGAAATGGGAACCAGCACATGAGCTCTATGAAAAAAGAACACTATAATTGAACTTAGACATTTCTATTTTGTCTTGATTCGTCTCATTTTCTCTGTTCTCTCCAATCTCATAACCAGGCATCACCACTGTGCTGACCATGACCACGCTGAGTACTATTGCCAGGAAATCCCTTCCAAAGGTTTCTTATGTGACTGCCATGGACCTGTTTGTGTCTGTCTGCTTCATCTTCGTCTTCGCTGCACTTATAGAGTATGGCACACTGCACTACTTTGTCAGTAACAGGAAGCCAAGTGCCAAAAAGGACAAGAAGAAGAAAAACCCGGTGAGCATCTTTCTAAAACTAACTGGAGTTGACGTTTTTCTTTAAAGATATTTCTTGAGGTTTCAGTTTTCATCATTTTGTTTCATGTAATATATCTGTGTAATATTTGTAGTGTTTATAGTATTTAGGTGAAAGGTCAAGTTTCCCAATACGTTCTCTATCCCTCCCCCACTGCAATATAGTACTGGGATAAGCCATAGAAAAAAAAAAAGCTATACACTCCTTAGCATCCCTAAGGGAGCATCTTCCCATGGATCACTACGTCAAATTACTCAATGAGGGAGGCGTGCAGCTTGAACCTTTTCCTAATCCACCTCACATCTGTTATAGTTGTAATTTAGACCCAGGTCACATGACAGACGAGTTGGCCTAATGTGAGCTGTAAATCCCTCAAGAGATCATGGCGGCACGGTTGAAGGGCCGTGATCTCTAGCCAAACATATGAGCACTTATGAAGCCGAGTGCGTTCACCCTCGACGGCAAGACTAGCACTCCCCTTTTTCTCCCTAATCAGTTAGAGTTGGCTTATGGTTCTCGAAATGTTTGCATGATAATTTGTTTAAGTCTACCACTTGAAGTCTACTTAGTTGTGTCTTTATGCTTTTTTCTTTGATAACTAGTGGGTTTTTTTAAGGGGTGGTACGTACGCAACGGAAATCCGCCTTTGAAGTCATGGCTTTTTTCGGAGGGGGGATTAAACTTAAAAGATATTAAATCTTAAACCTCTAAGTATACTGTGCTTGGGTGAACAGGAGTATTGAACTGGAACTTTGGGGAAAAGTGGGGCGCTCTAGTTTCAGCCTCTGTAACTAAGGTTCTGCACATGGTCTAAGTCTCGTGGGCCAATGAATGACTAATAAAGTGGAAGGTGTAATGCCAGTTTGCCATCTCAGAGGGGCTTTTCTGGGTTCTCTGCATGACTTGCCAAGACGCTTGAAGGAGGCGAGAAAAGGAGGTCTTTGACTGAACCTCTTTTGATGTTCATGAATTGTTAAAAATATGGAAATAACAGGAAATTGAGAAATTATAAAAGAACCTCAAAAGTTTCTTTTACTACTTGTAAGCTGTTTTTGATCCATGGTGCGGAGGGACAGATCTGTTTCAGTTTTTTTACTTGACGTTATTCATTTCAGAATACTGCCATGCGTTAGCACAATATATTGTTAAAGTTCATATATTAGAACTGACAAGGGTGCTTGATGAAGTGCTGTCTGACTAATTAATGTAAAAAAAATATATAATAATGTCACACTCACAGGGAGTGTTTGAACTCTGCATTATAAATAGTCCTTACGTAATCTCTGTAGTTTTGCAATATGTATGCATTGTAATATTTTTCCAAAGGTGACGCTGGCGTAAGAAGCATGTGAGATACATATATCCCACCATGCATCTCCCCTTGTGTCTGTTTGTAACATGTATGTCTCTCTACAGTATTTTCCTTCTCTTTCCATTTTGAGTTAGACAGTACAATTCTTGTAATTTTCACACATTATCTTGTGTTTCTGTTTATGTATTTTTTTTTTTTTTTTTTTACATGTATTCTCTGTTTACATGTATTCTTTGTCGTTTTGTTACTCTCTTTCAATTCCACATATTCTTTGTTTCCTGTCTGGACAAAAGCTCCTCCGGCTCTTTTCCTCAAAGGTATATTGCCTGTGTCTGACTGCATGTGTCTGATGCATTTTGGCTCTTTGAGCCCCCAGCACCTCACTGCTTTTCTGTCTGTTCGACAGCAGATACGCCTCTTTCTATCCCCTCTTTATCTACCTGCATTCTTACTGTATTCCTCATCAGTTACTAAATAGGTATCACAGATAACATTAAAGGGGCACTTTGCAGTGCACAGTGCGGAGGCAGCCAGCCAGACGTACTTAGGCCGTTTTTAAAATTCAAATAATCATCCCACACATCCCGTGTCCAGAGCTATGTAACAGTCAAAGCCCAGGACTCATTCTGGCTCCCTCTGTCCTGTTTCACTCTTTGTTGTTGTAACCACAGTGAACTTGCAGCTGCTGCAATAGCTTCCTCTTCTTCCCCTTCTCCTGCCAGTAAATCTATACCTGTGTGTTTGTTGGGCTTCTCAACCTGACGCTTCCTACAGAGTCAGCAGAGCCTTAACAGACTGAAACAGACAACCCCTGCACTGTGTTAAGTCTAATTAGCGTTGGAGGTCCATTCAGAAGATTAACACATGCTAATCTTTAAACACCCAAAAAGCATCCGAGGTGGGTGTGAGCTAGCAAAGATCTAACACACCAGTCAAGACAAGATAATCTGCTTTTACCACAGAAAGACCCACAACATACACTATATTATTGATTTATGTATTTATTTAAAATCAATATTGGACTTGGAGGGATATTTAACTGAAGGTCAGTTCAATTAGATCTGCAGCCTAGAACTAAGTCTGTACTGCTACAGTAAAGACTACCATCAAATATTGAACTCCTCCAGTAATGATCCAGAATGTTTCTGCCTTTTGTCTTCTCTGAGGGGTTGTCTACTTTCAGCCAGTTAAAGTTGCCAACGCCACTGTGTTTTTTCTTTGTTGTTTTTGGATTTTTCTTTGCTAACACCGACACAGCACAGCCCAGCTTGACCAGGCCATGCGGCAGGATGCTGTTAATGCTCCTTCTGCTTGAGCTTCCACTGCGCTTTCCTCCAATGCAACCAATCCCCTTTGAGAACTGAGTCATAACCTGTTCTGCTAAACCCCTCATTAACTCAACATGCTGTCCATTGAACGAGGACAAAAATGCTGAAACTAACCCGTATGTCGTTTCGTTTTGTGGTTATGTGTCGTTTTCAAAAGGGACAACAGGTTTGTGCACTAGTGCTGGGCAAGATGAGGCAAGGTTGTAGGGAATGAACAGTTCAATCAAGTTTAAATATTTTAAGCTTGTTTGAGGATGCATGTTTACAGCAGATATTGTTTTGTTCAAACTAAACCTACTGTGACCTATTTTATTTGCAGCAAGCATGCTTATTGTAGATACATAAAGAGAAATAGGAGCGAAACTAATTTGGCAAAAGGGAGGGGGGGGAGTATTTACTGTTTTGTGATGTGTGTTGCAATACAGCTGATTAATATGGACAAGTATCTCATATTCTCACAACACAGAACATACATTTATGCCTATAGATTATTGCTCTTACGTTATAAAGACGCCAAAAAGGACAACTGGTGATGTGAAATTCTTCTCAGTACTTGAACTTTGAAGTTTGCACAATTCACTGTCTTATTTAAATGATGAGCTTGACACCCAAGTATATCATCAAGGTCAAGGAACCTTCCATTTTCTGCCAAAGGGTGGGAAAGCATTTAATCTGCCAAACAGGCAGAATACCAATTTGTGCAAAGGTGGCATGGTATTTGAAGATAAAAGCTGATGAAAACAGTCTGTTT
The DNA here is from genome assembly GCA_028641955.1 of Protonibea diacanthus. Taxonomy (NCBI): domain Eukaryota; kingdom Metazoa; phylum Chordata; class Actinopteri; family Sciaenidae; genus Protonibea; species Protonibea diacanthus. Next base: position 18,416,243 of record CM053990.1, read on the forward strand.
GAATACTAATTGTCTCCCTTTAGAATGACAGGGCCACATACTCACTGATGTCACTGTCCTATTTTAGGAATCATCCAATATGAAAGGCATGTGCCCTCCAGTGGCGAGCACAGCTTGAAAAGGAGGTCTATTTTAACCCATTTAGTGACAGAAAGAGTGGGTTGGAGATATATTGAGCTGTGTGCTGCACATCTGCCAACACATGCTCCTCCCTAAGCTTGACTTAATGACGCACCATAAGCCAGTTACAACATATCCTAGAAATATATTTCTGAAATATTACTTGCAACATCCATGCAGGGCCAAATTGTGACATTTTGTTAACTCATTGGACAGTAAAGAAAACAAAAAAACTTTTTTTAACATATGATGCACAGTAATATGTATGCTACTGTGTTTTCACAGCATTTTTAAATGTTGTGTAGCAGTAGTAGCACAATCAGAATAAAAAAAACAGAGGGGCATTGCCCAGCACTAGCTTAATAGAGCTGCTAAATAAAGAAATATGGGCTATTGTACTAAAAATATTATGATCGCCTCAGCAGTCAGCTATACCCCAGCCCAAAGGTGTAATTTGCATCACGGGTTCCACGGGGACTGACCCTTTGTCACTCCAAGCCCATCTAATTACAACCACAGATGATAGTTATGGGTCGATATGTAGTTTCTTGACATTAAAAGGGTCCATTGGCAAGTTGAAGGTGCAAATTACATTTTGCTGACTAATGACAGAAAATGAAGTGGGAGACAGAAAATGGCGGCTCAAGTTAGGTCCCCTGTTATGTCACTGAGGCCTTGATTACGGCACTCTGATGGCTAACTGTGTCATTTTGTCCTGTTAAAAGCAGACACCCACGGTAGACATCCGTCCACGCTCGGCCACAGCCATTCAGATGAACAACGCCACGCATATGCAGGAGCGAGATGAGGAATACGGTTATGAGTGTCTGGATGGGAAGGACTGCACCAGCTTCTTCTGCTGTTTCGAAGACTGCCGCTCCGGAGCTTGGCGGCACGGCAGGTTGCACATCCGCATTGCAAAGATAGACTCGTATGCACGCATCTTCTTCCCTACTGCATTTGGTCTCTTCAACCTGGTCTACTGGGTCTCCTATCTCTATCTCTAGGCCTGGGTGTGCATCCAGCCTTATCATACAGTCCATTACATTCTACATACGCTCTGTGCCAGCGAGGGACATTTTGAAGGAGGGGACCCACTACTGAAATATCCAATGATTTGATTTAAAGCCGTTGCTTTAATTCCCTAGTTTTAACCTATTTGAATTGAAGTCATTAATTTTGACAGACATTGCAAACGGTGTAGCATTAGCATTAAAATGGTATGAGGAGGTCTGTAGGTGTGTTGTGAAAACATTGATTGTGTGAGCAGTTAACAAGAGTTTTCTTTTTGTTTCCATGATTTCATTTTGAACTTTTTTTTATATCTTCCTTTCTTCTCAATTGGGTTTTTATTGAGGCAAATACATTCCTTCCATATCAAATAGTTTAACGAATAGCATTTCAGATCACATCAGAAATCTAAATGATATCAACTGTCTTATTTATTTTCACCCATTTTATTCACTTAGCATACTAAAACACAAAATCTGAAGCACTTTAATAGAGCTCTGTTAGACAGTGACATTGGAATTCACTTTGATGATGTTAATTTATTTTACATTTATTTAGCTTAGCGTATTTAACTACACATTTCATTTTCTATGTGTGGTCAGAGAGAGGTGATGCTGTTTATGGACAATGCTCAACTGTACAGACACTGTATATATTTTACTATTACATAGTGGTTTACATTTATTGCATGCACCTTTCAGGCCAAAAATCAACATGTTTTATGGTCTTCTGTTGTTGGCTATAGAAACTTTAAAAAAAAAAAAAAGAGCACTGTTGATTATCATGCAGGATTTAATTCTACTTTTTTTCTAGGAAAACTGGAAAAATAAATGATAAAAATGTGCCCAGTTTATTATTTTGAGTTGAGGAATTGTCTTTGCATACAGGTGGGAGGATCAGCCCTGATTTTCCGGCCAGACAATTGATTTAATCATTTTCCTCGCAGCCATTAGCTTACTGTATAGACAACAGTGACCTCTCATCCTCTCCTCCATTTGCCGTTAAAAGTGTGCATTTACATAATGACACACTGCTGTCGAATTTTGGTTATGCAAAGCTTTTACAAGAGATGACTGTACTGAAGCAAGTTAGGTTCTCTCATAAAAACTCATCTTTTTTTTACATTTACATTAACAGAGTGATAACTGCAACTGTTCTGCCTTCAAATAGAAGGATTCAGACTGCACGTTAATGAAAATGTTAATACAGACAGCTGTCGGTGTGTTATGAAATCTCTGTAGTACAACAGGGTTCATTCTCGTGTCAGTCTAAGATTAGCGGCAAACAAACCAAACGAGCAAGAAAAAGATGAAAAAATATGAATTGATAATAAATAACTTTAAGAGCTTCAATGAAGTACAAAAAAAAAGCATCTGCTTGTGTCGAGACCAGATGTGTGAGCCTTACGATAAAACATTTAATTCCTGCCTCTTTGAGAAGAAACGTTAATGATCACACAGCGAGGTAACTGATTCACCGGCTGGGCAGAAGTTATTTTTTTGTTGTTGTTGTTGTTAATTTTCTTCTTTTTTTTCTTTTTAGATTAAAATTTACTTTGAATTCTGTGATGTTGTGTGAAGACAGAGGAGAACACAGCGAAAGCATCTGAATTGTAAATGTTGTGTATGAAAAAAAAATAATAAATCACAGCCCCTTTCAGATCAATTCTGATAGACACCAGTATGCAACAAGAGACAGTGCTTCAGTATGATTTGTAATCTCACAAGGAATCACACTTTTCTTTGTACATGAATTATGGAAGGAAGAAATCACTTGTCAAGCCCTTGGAATTTTGTAAAAGGGTATATATTTTGTAATTTCAACATTGTTACAGTATATCATTATACAGTATATTAGACTTATTGTATTATGCTGGATGACCATGTAGAATACTTTGGGGTAATGGGGTATTTATTTATTTATGTATTCATTGATGGTGTTTATTTATTTATTTAATTGAAAGTACTTTATGTCCATACAGGCCCTGAAAAGAAACACAGAATGCCGTCATTTATATCAAAGATACACGTGTCAATGGAGCTTGAGCTTATTTATCTTGTGTTTTCTATGTTGTGATCAATGTACACTACTCTCACAAAAGGCCTGTCAAACTGTCATATCTGTTGAACTAGTGAGTTGCAGCATTACCCATTGTGCAGCTTCTAAATAGTAGACTTGGATATTTTCAGGGGGGAAAAAAAACACAAAAATAAATAAAAAATAACAGTTCCCAAACCACCAGTAGAAAAACATTTGCTTGGTTTGAAGCAATTATTAATTATTTCCACTTTTTTCCACCTTCCAGCCACAGGTTTCTATGGGTCTTGATCATTAATAAAGCATCAGTGATGATAATAACATGCATTTAACATATTATCTCATATTTCCTGAAGTTCTTTCCCTTATGTATTTAACGGTGGTCCTGTTGTGTTCCAAAGCTGCTACCTAGTAGTCTAAACCTGTCCTCAGTGTGCACATACTCTCACATGTTTAGGGATGTAAGCGTGTCAATAGCAATGTAGGCTGGTCATCATCAGTGTTCAGTAGTTTACAGAAGTGTTAAAGAGTGATTACATCATATAAAGTGCCAAACTGACACACATGCAATAGAGAATATCGAATATCTTTTGTGAATCCACGTAATTCTGCTTTGTGGAGAGCAAAACATATGACGCTAAAAGTGAGTGTTTTCCTGAAGGAAATGCTATACAATGAATGTTGGTCACAGCGATGTTCTCTCAGACATTGTTTTTTGTTTGTTTTTGCGTTTTTTTTATAATAGTACAGAACCAAAAGCATGAAGACCAGACCAATACAAAAACTATTATTATATCAGGGTGAACCGGAAAACATTTTTTGATTCAGTCTATATCTGACTTTATTTAGAAACCCATCTTACTGATAACCGAGCATGTCTTGTGTTTGAACAGTGGTGCAGAAAACAAACATACTTTGTGGTAATTTTTTTTTCCATAATGGTAAAAGCTTGTTTATTATTTCTTTATTATATTTTTGTGCACTCTACTGTAAATGCAGAGATATAACGGTGTATGGGAGATACTGAAGCGTGTTTATACTCAGTAGTGTGCATGTTGAATATGGTTTCAGATAAACAGGGATGTTTTGAAGAATTGGGACTAATTCAAGCATTGTTTCATCTGGTCTCAGTCCTTTGCCTGCATTGACATGGACTTTTATTACACTGTACTTATTTTTGACAAAGTGATTTTATTTATTTTTGGACCCACAAATGAAACATATATGTGAACAGCACATGTAGATATTTTCTATTGTTATGTATTTTGTCAAACTGCAGAAAAGAAAATAATACGCACTGGAATTACAGAGCTCAGTAAAAGTTATCCAAGAACAAAATAAATTTCATATGATCCTCATACATACAGTATGTTAGTTGTTTGCCATCTATGTTATATTTGAGTATTGTATAAAAGGGGCACTGATCAATTCTGTTAGGGTCTGCATAATATGCTATACATGTACTGGAAAAAATCCTTTTCATAAGGGAATTGCACATAGCTGTGGAATTTTACAATAAAATGGTTGCATTTATCAGTGTGCATAGGTTCATCATTATTTTTTATCACATATAGTACTGCTAGTAATTGCTGTAGTAATATTTCAATGACCTTCTATATCATGGTCATTATGCACGAACAAACTGAAGCAACAGTTAGGTAGTTAAGTCCAGTGGCTTCCAATCTGGGCGTCAGGTCCCTTTCAAAGTGTCACTGGTCATGAGCATGAAAGAAGAAAATAATTCTAATACACACTTGTATTAACCAAGCCTCAACCTCGGTGGTTGTGAAGTGAAGCCAGCGCGGAAGTGCCAAAAACTGCAATTCCTCAAAAGGCCACTTGAGACTGGCTACAGAGTGGGTCAATCTCCATAAGCACACATGGTACAAAAACAATGCTGGTCTCTGTAGATAACTTCCAACTGTACTGAGGCTGAATTTCTACATAACTCACCCATTCAAATTATATTAAGGCTTAAAGTTATGCATAATGTTGTTATAGGTGACTTGTTTGAGCAACAAGGCTTCATTCAGCTGGCCTCAACTCCACCCACGCTCTGCCTCTTTGTCCATTTTTAGATAAGCCAGGCGATCGCAATGGCAGGAGTGCAAAAATGGCGGCACTCAGAGCCATCAAACTGGTAACTTTATAATGGGCCACAAGCCAACGAGACCAGAGACCATTAGAATAATCTAACAGTGTCATGTATTTTATAATATATCTGTGCAATCTGAGTCTGTGCGCTATGAAAAGGTATCAAATAAATGTAGAAGACTAATAAGTACAACATTTCCATGGAACTGAAATCCTCAAGTACCTGAAGTACTCATTTGAGTACAGTGCTTGAGTTAATGTACTTAGCTTCTTTCCACCACTTTTTTTGACAACTTGTCAGGAGTTCAGATTGCTGAGCAGCAGTCATCTCCGGCACAATTAGACTAAACACATCAGAGTCTGTGAGGGGGAAAACCTGCTGGTTGCGGAACACTCCAGATTTCAGCTAATGGAAAAAAAAGATGTGGCAGACATTCTTAAAATTCTGGCAATTCCGGAGTTCAAGCCATAGACTGAGGTTGATCATATCAGCCTGTCAAGAGTCTAGCACTGCAGTGAGCGAGTATGATGAAAAGGAGGGGTTGATGCTAATAGAAAATGTCACTCTTGTTGAAATCCAAATACAAGTAATTCTGGAGCTACCATAATGTGGTAATTGCTGACATCCCAAAAGCAAACAACTACTGATATACTCAAACAATCTTCAATTTTCAATCAGTCTTTGTCAGTTAACATTACTTTGAATTCCTGTGAGGGAGATCCATGTTAGAGTAAACACTATATGTGGATTAATTCTGCTATGAATACGCGAGTGGTCAAAGATACGTACAGGTTTACCCTCCACTATAGCCAGAACAGTATATACTGGTAAAAATAAATTGATGTGATCCAGTCAAGTGAATAGATACATCAAAGGATGGAAATCATACGGATTTTCTCCTTGTGGAAGCAAGACACATTTAGTCCCTCCTTTCTCTGCGTCATTGGCCAGATTTACACATCAGCACTTGTCACTCATCTTGATGAGCTGTCAGCATTGAACCTGTATCTGTGTCTATCCCTGCAGTCAGCACAGGTTTTGAAGGGGCTTTGAAGCAGATGGTGGTTGTCATATTTGTTGGAATTCTAATGTGTATTGAACCAAGCGTAATAATGAGACTCACATGTGTACTTAGCAACTTTTGAAGCACAATTGCAAACCATGGAGTCACTGAATAATTTGATATGATAAACAAAAGTCGTTTTAGTACATCCTGCCTTCAGGGAAACAGCTAAGGACATTAGTTTAGGCATGATATAACTCTACCAGAAGCATATTTTTATTTAATAGGACAGTTTTTATGCAAGAACAGCACAGCCTGTTCTAGTCTTGTCCAGTGACTCTCTTCCTTCCAGGAAAGTGCACTTGAAACAGAGCAGCAGTTGGCTGATGGACCCCTGTACTGGCACCTCTCCCTCCACTGGGCAAGGTGGCAGCTGCAAAGGACAGCCAGTGAATCCCTCTGATTATTACACAACCATCTGCAATGTACCACAGCACCGTGCCGTCATAGCCGGCCCTTTCATCAGCTGAGGTACAAGCTCTTCAACGAGTGCAGAGCTGGGAGTGCAGGGAGTCCTGCATGAATAATGCAATCTGCACATGGCTCACTTTTTACGACACCCTCTTGACTAAACAACTGTGTGCAATGAGACATTCACAATATGAATATACTGCCTAGGAGTCAGTATTGAGCAATAGTATTGTCTACAGATTGTTGACAAACCAAACAGCAAACTACAGAAAGATAAAATGTTTTTGACTGAATGCTGTACGTGCAGTGGTTAGCTCTGTCACCTCACAGCAAGAAGGTCCAGTGTGAAGGGTTGTTTGTCTCTATGTATCAGCCCTGTGATAAACTGGCAACTTAGGTGTCCTACCCAATGTCAGCTGGGATTCATCATGGTCAACAAATTCTTTGGAAAGACCAAATCCAACAATGATCCCTCTAACAAGCAATGTCTACATATCAGAAGACTGAAGTAGCTTACTCTCACAGACCTCAATGAATACCAAAAACTAATAAAACCACATCAAGTTGTCATACAACTGCAGCTCTTTCATTACCTTAAACTTGAACACTGCAGTTAAATCCCACTTTTAAAAGTTGTTGAGGCTGAAAACCTAAAGCAAATGATACACGTTGGATGTCAGTCAATGGTACAGGAAGAAACAGGGCACACACGAGATAGCTAGAGCACCTGAAGACCCTCCCATGGCAGTTTTTTGAGGTTGACCAAGATTGCCTCCTAGACAGTGTGAGGGGCGCCACAACACATGAATGAAAAGTAAGGTTATTAGCCTGCAAGAAACTCTGTAAAGGAGATTATGGAGACATTTCTCTAACATGAATAAATGGAACATTGAATCAAAAAGCGTATGATAAATTAAAAGGGGAGTTTATGAGGACAAATATAGCTTGGTGGAACGCTTGTCAATTAACATGATACGGTCTAGCTGTCCATTTAATGAAACTGCTTTAAAGTGAACTCTCATCAGCCATCACCATTGATTCATCCACACCTATTAATGCAGCAGTATTCGCGCAGAAATTTGATTTCTTATGAAAGTGACCTCTTTCCACAAAGTTTAAAAAGTCATGATCTTGAAGATATCGCCATGTTACACCAATATACCACAGACTTCATTAGAGGTAACATTTAATGACTTCTGAACTGTTCAATTATTGATGGACATTGTAAAATGTCAGCCATAAAATAAGTTGACCTTCCACATTAATTTAAACTGTGCCCCTTGTGTTAGCACTGAGGGTTAGTGGAAATGACCACCATGTGAGTTCAGGTATTTTCCAGCTGCTTCGATCAGTGTTTGTGGCATATAGTTAACCGTGCATGCACGCCTGGTTTTCTGCACCCCTCATTAACAGCTCAAATGTAATCTGCCTCGGCTCAGTAACAGTGTGAGTAGGCTAACAGAGGGGTGGTTGCATAACTCCTTCCTTTAGCCAAGACACTCTGTATAAACAGGGATTAATTACCAAGGCTTACTGTCAAGATATTCCAATCCACAATCATCACTTGCAGATGATGAATAGGATGCGGAATGCACGAGGTCTACTCGTATGTGCATGTGCAGATTTTTTTTTAGTTTTTTTGTTTGTTTGTTTACATCTGAAGTCCCATATGTAAAAGTTTCATTAAATAAATGGAACTTAACTAATCACTGTGTAATCACTGTCCCACTGTGAAGTCCCATGTCTCATGGCATTTAATATCTCCGACTTCAAAAGGCCAAAGAGGATAAATTGGGAGATTGGGAGTAAGTAAAAGACAAACAAGAGGAGATTTGACTTTTTTCACTTTGTTAATTAGCAGAGAATTTAATGCCTGCAGAGACCTCTGACATTCACGATTTTAAAATTTCCACCGAGCTTTATTTACAGCTGCAACTGCCTGCAGCTTCCTCCATAACTGCACAGACTCATCTGGGATTTTGTACAGTGACTACAGCTCCAAAATATATTATATTCATCTGCAGTGATGAAAGAGGAAGCAATGTAATCCCAAGAAGATGAGATAGATGAAATCATTCTGGTTTATAAACATATAGGTAAAGTTAAAGCCTCAATCGATAACTTTTTATGTGGTGAAGATGTATCTAGTGCTCAAGTTAAGCAGTACTGGCATTGTCAGCCATAATACATAATACAATGTTATAACTGATAATTATTACAGCTATTAATCCCTTTGGCAAAGATCAGAAAAAGACAAGACGAGAAAGAGAAGAGAAAGAAATGTGTTGTAGTGGAAGAAGGGAGGAGCCTTTGTTGAGCTGCGAGCACTGTAATAGGCTGAGAACACTGTCAGTCAAGAAATTATTCTCAAAAACATAGTTGCAAATGCCATCTAGGTGCTCTTAGCTCAACTGTTGTGTTTTGAGGTTTATTTTTAGCTGGTAATTGAGTCTCTGGTAACATAGAAAAGAAGAAAGCATATTTGAAAACCTGTACCTTTAAAGTGCTATCTAAAGTGTACAGATTTTTTTATCAGAAGTGCATTAAGGTAATGCATTTGAGAGTAAGATTTACCATGGACACTTGGACATTGTCTTTTGCTATTTGTAGAGCACAAATCTGGAAAATATTACATCCTCTTTTGTATGCAAGAGCAAAAATCTAACACAGTATGGCACCCTTGCTCAATGTCTTTTTGTAAGGTACATTGACTAGGAAGTGAAAGCACCATAAAGCACTAGTTTTATGGACAACTTAAGTTCAATGACCCTTGGAGCTGGCTTCCCATAGTCCCTCAATAAAATTAGCCATCGCTTTAAATCTGACCTTCCTGTAGCTTTGGAAATGACCATGAAGTTAATATAAATAAATGAATAAAAAAACATATAAATAGTATTCTAGAAACTGTTTTTCTGTTTTTTGTGTAGTAGTTGATGATACATTTAATAATAGATTACATTTGTAATCCTACTGTATGTTGTTTTATTTTACACTGAGATCTGTGCATATTCCATACGATGGCATGTACAGAAAGATATGACGATAAGTTCTCTCTGGAACAAAACTGGCATCCAATTTAGAAGCAGAACATTTACACGTTAGGCGTAAGTGAAAACCTAACAGCTGGAAAACTAGGTCATGTAAAGCTGGTCACCTACAGCCAAAAGGATAAATCTCAGCCGATACACCACTAGCAATTAGCCAAATGCAACCAGCTTTCTCTTTGCACATTTGCGTTGGTGTGCTGCAGAGCCAGAGTGGTGGAAAAATGTCGCATCTGTTGTTGGGCTGAGTGTAGCAACCGAGGAACAGAGGTGAGAACAAGGACTGCACTGCATCCTGAGCAGAAATCTCCCCAACTCCCACACCCAAGTTGACACCTCCATTGTTCTTCTCATCCCTCCAAGGCGCAACTTTCGGCATCACACTTCTGCCAGCAGTCATAAAACTGATTAAAACACACACTGTATAGTGCAGTTTTGTATACAGTGCTGCAGAGTGGGATCAAAAAGCCCACTCCCCAGCATCCATCTATCTCTGTATAATCTCTCTCTATCATTCTACTTTATTTTGCTGTATCCTGTTGCTATTTGCCGATGCAGTTGAGCTTCTTTCCCCTGAGGGATCATTAAACATTCATCATATCTGAAGTAAGAGGTGAAGGTGAAGTTGTTAAGTTGTAACTTGGGCTGATATGTTCACCATTTCTAGGAGAGTGTTTAAAAAAAAAGGTTGTTTGAGGTCTCAGCTCTGTCAACGGAAGCCTCAGGTGTTGCTCTGGATACAGGAAAACACAAGGGAGCTGGAAGCAGGGAAAGGTGCATTTTATTTCAGATTATGGCTCTGACCAACTTCAAACAGGATTTCACGGTTTTCCGACATGTTTATTTATATCACAGCAGCAATAGTAGCAGCTCCGCGGCAGGTGCAGGTTGGCTTAGACTTCTTCCATATAGTCAATTTAGTATAGAATTTCATTTTGATGTCAAATGACGAAGGCTGAGTGATTTGAGGAATGATTTGATGGGCTTCTTCAGGGTTTTTCAATGTCTAAGTAAAGATCTTGTCTTATTATCTACAGACAATATTAACAAGTGAACTAAATTAAAGGTTCTATATGTAACATTCAAGAAACTGAATCATGACATCTTTGGACGTTAAATGGACTGCAGTCAGCATGAGCGAGCAACATCCAGGGCATTGGTCAAAAGTGGCATGCACAAGGCAGAATGTTGAAGTGAACACTGAATGCTGAAAATTGAATTCCAATATTTAGAATATTGTTTCTATTTGTAACATTCCTGTATTTTATTTGGATAATTGGCTCCATGATACTAGCTTGCTGTTTTTGACTCCAGCAACACCAGACGCTGCACAGCCAAGCCAAGCCAGAAGGTCAACCCCAAGCTAAGCTTCGGTTACAAGTAGTAGAAAGCAATAAATAAATTAACCACCTTTGCTTTGTACTGTTTCACAGTGGTGGAAATTGTCGCATTTTACTGGGAGAACCACACTTTGGTGGGGCTGAGAGAGGGATCACTGTACTCTCGCTTAGTCTTGTGTCTCATGTTCATGTCGTGTTTTATGCCTTATTATATCACTGCAACTGTGGAGTCACAAAAAGGAATAGAACAAGGAAAATACAGGGCTAAATACTGAAAGTATTAGTTTAGTCCATATTAGTTAGCATTTGAGCTAGCATTTAAATTGGCACAAGAGAGTTGTAGGTTGAAGCCTGTTGATGGTCCAAGTCCTAATGTCAAAATAATGATATGAGCGAATTGACTTGTTGAAGCACCTTGTCAGGAGAAAACAACTGGCAATAGCTAGAGGCACTAAACAAAGAGATTCAAAAATATATTAGACATTAAATAAGTTAGAATTTGCTATTATGACCTAAAACTTCTGTCAGAAGCTATTTCTGGCTTTATTCTGCCATCATGTTCAAACGATTATTAGCCATGTACTGGAAAGCTAAAAGTCAGTTAAAGAAACTTCTTTCGTTGTGAATAATCCCACTTCATACTCTGTTACATACTCTGTTCCTTCTTAGCATGCTGGCACTGCAGGTGGAGAAACCTGCAGGTGTAGAGATGTTTAAATCTCCAATCTCTCACAGTGACTGACTTTGTCACTGTGACTAAATCTGTGAAATTAGAACACTCTGTCACTTTGGGTTAGTCTGCAGATAAGAATACTGTCTGACTGATGTTGATTGAAACAGCCCAGAAATGTTTAGAGACATTCCTTATATAGATACTACTTTGCATTCCCTATAAAACTGTGTTTTATAGCTATGATAAAAGATTTAAGAGTTTTCCCTGTGATTTCAAATTATCAACACTTTACTTGCAGAGCTGACACATTTGTTCTCAGTCTCCCTGCAGGCCAGCCACCTGTTCTGGTGTTTCGCTTCATCTATACTCTCTGGTCTTAAAGGTATCCTCACATTTTGTTTTCCTGTGCCGCAGCATTATGTATTTGTGTTCTATTGATATTTATGTGTAATGAAATAAGACTGAGGGAAAAATGAGGCCCAGGCCTCTCACATCATTGTTTGCTCAGCGCTGAGTGACTATCAGACATAATCAAAGCCTGATAAGTCAAACCAATACCATTACAAGGTCTGTTTCACAGTTTGGTTTCGAGATGAACTGTGGCAATGAGCTTTGACAGGATTGATGGAGCGTGCAGACAGGAATGACACAACGTTATACACATTTCCCCCCCGCAACACCTTGCACTATGATATGAATTGTTGGAGGGAGTCAAACGTGCTCTGACACTGAGACAATTGAGAGCACGCACACACACATACAAAGCCACACTGACACAATTCTAAAAAACACACACAGAGGATGGTGATCACAGATACAATAAGGAATATAAAGCACTGACCCTATTGAATTTTTACCCTCCAGTTTATGCGGTGCTTGAATAGTGGGTTAATGTTGCATTTTTTTAAATCTCAACCTACACCGATTTTAACAATTTAAATCTCTAAAATGGGTACAGAAAACTGTAAATTACAGAAAGTGTTCTGCACACGGAGTAGGACTGACCAATGCTACACTTTTCTCATGTTTTTCCTAGAATAGCAGCCTATTCCTAGAAATTTAAGAACTTCCACTCACAAGAGGAATGTGCAGAGGTTTTATTATGACCTGAGGGTGACCTCATGCATATTTGAATGTGTTCAAACAAATGTCTCCCAATGTGTAAATACAATAACTTTAGATTATTTTAGTAGTAAGTAACAAAGTAATTAATATCCAACCAGGATCCTGATTCTTTTGAATGTTTGCAATAAGGTTTATCTGTGAGCTACAACCCAACAACACTGAATGTATCCGTGACTTTGGACTCTGTTGTAGTAGGTGCTGGTTGTTTGTTGGCATTAGCGGACTCCATTTCCAAGCTAATGTTGGCTAGCTTCCAAGCTACACTGTTGACACTGTAGGGAAGCGGATAGACAAGGGACTCTCTCTCTTTTCATCAGACTACCCATAGAAACTGCATCCATATTAGATGACTCTGTTCCTCACAATCAATGTCAACAATCTCAATGCTGAAACTGTCAGTTTTCCCTAGCCATAATAAAATGGTTTAGTTGCTGTACAATATAATTACTATATACCAGTATACCAGTAACTGAAATTGGACATTTAAAAAAAAAAAAAAAAGTGTCTGTTAGCTTAGTCCATGGTTTTACATCACCGCCCCATATTGTCATTCTTGATTGGTGATACTGTTTGCTAAGTTTCCAGCTGCAGCTTTAAGGTAAGATTAAGATAACACGTATTTATCTTATCAATAGAGTTCAACAAAAGACCTTCCAAAGCTTTGCAGGAGCAGTGGAGTGGAGTATGAGAGTAGGGGACATCTGTACAGACATGACACACAGTCCAGCCCTTGAGGTTCATCAAATGAGTTTTCAGCCATTTTGACAACATGTTCATTTTTCATTTCTCTTTTCCAGTCACTGCCATCAAGTGGCATACGTACAGGCTCTAATTTACCTAGATTAATGCTGCCATCTGCAAAGACACTGACAAAACCATGTTCAAAAACTCACAAATAATAATAAAAAAAAGCCTTTGAGCATATGTAAATATAAACACTGGCCGCTGAAACATTCTGTGACAGGAGGGGCATGAGAGATATGTTTATACCCTGCCACATACACACAAATAAACACACAGTCCACCACTTGTCTTACAGCTCCTTCGGCACATGCCTTTTCCAATCTATCAACTGAGTAGATGACCTGATCTGTCAGGTCTAGGGTTGGTTCAGGGGATGGTCACAAAGGGTTGTCAGAAATCACTGCCACAATGTTTTAAGTTCTGACATGTTTACACAGTTACTTCATCACACATTTGTCAAAGAAACAATGTTTTGGTGCTAAAGTTATTTTTGAAACAGTCTATGAGCACTACCAGTCTAGGCTAGTGTTGGTTTAAACTAATAGGCAGTCAGCGTAGTAAGATTTCACAGAACAGCAATGACCAGGCTCACTGTAGAAGCAAAGATAGATAAAGGGGGAATCATGTGTGACATGGAGTTTGAACTAAATGTTGCTAAAGATGCTAAAAATCAGTGACATAAATGTGTTTTGTCAATGTGCCGTCTTGTAGATCAGCATATTTCTACCTGAGCAACGTTGGTGTGTATTTACATCCACGTTTATACTCGTAAATGTGTGTGTGTATGCATTAGACGCCCGGTGGAGCTCAATTCTTGACCACACTGCCCTTGATACTACCTCTCTCCATGTGACTGCCCCTGCCTGTGCTCCCTGAGGCGATGTCGCTCCAGCGTCAGACCTGTCTAGTCGAGAAAACTGGATCTCTCTCTCCCCACAGGGCTGAAGGCCCCTGGTTGCGTGCCTTAGATATCTGGCTGTTCGCTCCACCTCCTGGTCCCAGTGACTCACCCAAACACACAGCTGAGTCACTCCCATAGGGGGAACACAGACAGGAAACAAACATACTGCAATCTACATTACACATATATTTTGCGCTATATTTAGAAATGTGTTTTGAATGTATAAAAGGGATTGCACAGAAATGTGTATATATGGATGGCACTGCTGTCAAAAAGACATTGGGAGAATTTATCATGAGTGACAAAAACTTAAATTAATGCATTCTGTGACTGTATTCACATTAATATATCTATCCTTTTCCATTGCATCTCCTGGGTATGAGCCACAGTGGAGACACGGTAAGCCAAACAGTCCTCCGTAGACCTTCCCCTACAGCTCTACTCCTGAAGTTCTTGAGGCATTCCCAGGCCAGGTGAGATAAATAATCCCTCCAGCATTTTGTGGGTTAGCCAGCAGGGTTTGCTTCCAGTTGGATGTCCTAAGATTGAACCTCCACAGGGACCATCCAGAAGGGATCCTGATCACAGGCCTGAACCAAATCACCTCAGTCCTTTGAATCCAACGGAGCAGCAGTTCTACCTCAAACTCATTACAAATGGCAAAGCCTGTGAAGAAAACTAATTTCAAGCCCTTGTGTCAGTGATCTCTGTCTTTTCCTAGACAGTCAGATGTCCTTCAAAGAATAAAGACACAGGCCTTTGTTCCATAACTAGCATGGATATTGCAGTGCTCCTCCTTACTCAAAAGTTTGACAATTTGTTCTTAGCACCAGGAGCACCATGTCATGACACCCACTTAAGCAGCTGACTGCTAAGAACAACAACCGTGCTTAGCAAGGGCTATAACTGAATACTTTCCCAGCAACACAAGAAAAGAAGGTGCATCCCCTCTTCCTTTGCAGAGGGAAAAGCCACTGCACATGCTGCTGGCAATCATGCACATATGGATATATGGTTGATTCATACAGTACATTAGTTTAGAGAAACACACACTAACATCGGACAATTCATTGATTTCCTAATGAGCATCACATAGTGAATAATCGCCCTTTCATCTTTTCTGTTTTATTAGGGACATCTACAACCTATAATATAGATCAAGCATGCATGCCTGCACACTCTTATGTGCCCTGGATAAAACTCACACACATACAATATGGTACACAAACAACACTATACACAAACTGCAGACGAAGCACTGATGCATGCCTGGAAGTATCATCCATGTGATGTTTATATGTAGACTGGCATCTTCCAGAAATTTCCTGTCCTGTAATTTGGTCTGGCAGGAAGACAGATGAGGGGGAAGGCATCTGGAACATGGGCTGCTTATATAAGAACTGGAGAGTACTCCCTTAAGTGTGAGTAAATTGTTATGTTATGTGTATTTGCATTTGACTCTGAACTATACCTCACATGGGGGCATTTTAAGCCAGTTAATTAGAACTTTTCTAACCTGGCACAAACTTAGGTAGTGTTTGATTTCATTACATTCAGCATTAATTAAATGTTTTGTTTTGTTTTTTTTGTCTTTAGGCACCCCTAACAGTGCCTCAGTAGTATATCAACTCACAGCAAGATGGTTTGTTTTTCCAGATGTCCTTGTTTCTTCCCCCAGTCCTAAGACATGAGTGAATTGGAAACTTGAAGTTGACTGTAGGTGTGAGTCCATCTATAATGTGTCCATCTATATCTGTTAGTCCTGTGATACACTGGCAGCCTCTCTAAGCCTCTCTAAGTTGTACCTCTTGCCCACTGCATGCTGAAAATAGGCTTCCGACAACCCCCCTGAAGTGGATTAGCAGTTCAATTCAGTTCAGAAAATGGAAAGATAGATGGATGTTTTCATTGACAGTAGGTTAAGGTACGTGTCAGCTATGGTCAGCCAAGACTAACATGAGCCTCTGGGGAATAAATATAAATCAAACCAATATCCCCTTATGTGACCTAATACTGTGTGTGGTTGTGTACATAAATGCATGTGCCTCTTTTTGTCTGCTTCATCCCTATGACTTTTGTGTCTGTCTGAACTCTCTAACAAATTCTGCAAAAAGCAAAATCTGAATGATGACACAATAATACCAAGGTCACAAGTCCCTTTGCGATTTTCCCCTTATTCAAATAGCATTATCTTGAAGCTACTGTCACAGTTATGAGTAAAAAATGTTGTCAGCTGTCTGATATAATCACTTATAAATATAAATGTCACAGCGGATGTTGGGATGAGCACGGTCATTGAATTCAAATGACGTGTCAACTCAGAGGATAAATCACAGGCATCGACAAAAAGGTCAACGGTTTAAGGAGCTTTTTATTTAATTATTTACTCTCAACCTAAAAATAAATCCACAGAGTCACTGGGCATTGGATGGCCTTTAGGAGTTCAGCTCAGGAAGGCGTCATTGATTGATGAGATCCCTCTACATGCAAATGTGAGTTTAATCGGATTTGCTTTGATTCTTTTCTTGTTTTGTTTTTTCTCTCTCTCTCATTTAACTGTATGCTTGGCACTCACAAAAAAAAGCACGTGTCAAAAAGCATGACCTTCTCTTGACCATTTAGAAGAGCCATGTAGTTATAGAAATTAACAGTGATTAAAAGCTGTGGTTTATTTATGGTGCAATTTATAGGTAGACCTGAGCTGCTTTTCATCTGATGAATGACGATAAAATGGTGATTTGAATTTGTGCCCGACAGTAAAACCCACAGAAGCATGCAAGGATTTTGAACACCTCAGAATATTATTACCTTTGAATAACATTAGACAAACAATGAAGTTAAAAAATAATTTAACCCACCTCTATCAGGCATATTTTCCTCCTGCAATCCACCAGGATAACCTCACTGAGTAATTACGAAATATAGCCTGAAAGCAAGCATGCAAATTAAAGAGTAAAAGAGGAGACAACTAAAACAAGAAAAGTTTGATGAAAATCAAACGAGCCAGCTGTTGAAGCATGTTCTGTCATGCACAACTAACAAAGATTAAACTTCAGCTCATATTTTCATTGTCTGAAATGAATACTGCGGCCAACATTATATGAGAGGATAACAGAAAATGAAAGTCAGACGAAGTTGACTGTGTGTGCTTGCTCCTCTGCCAACCCTGTTTATTTTCACTGACGTCCACGTTTGCACCTGGAAGCTGGCAGTGCAGCCATAGTTTTCTACTGCTGTTAAGTGAACAGCTCAGCTGGAGTAGTTAGGGCTTTTCTGTCTGACTCAAGGACAAACAGTACGGGGAAGAGTTTGGTTTTGTTTTTTTTTATTTTTGTGTGGGAATACTTTTTATAGCAATAATAATATCATTTTTTCTCTAAATTGTACTATTGTTTGTTTCCCATTCACTCCTGACAGATGTACAGTGCAAACACAAGTCTTTAGTGTTGCACTTCTACAGTTTCCAGTTAAAGCCCTTTCTCAAAGGAGGAACTATTTTAAAGATAAAGTTCACATATATACTATATTTTCACTGTACACTAGAGGTGGTGCAGAGTCATTGTCCCTTACAAACTGACTGGCTGAGACAGAATTGTAATGTGCATGCAGGCAGTTTCACACACACACACAAACAAACAAAATAAATAATAATTGCATCAAGTCTCTTTTTGGCTAGACATTGGCCCTCAGTTACACTTTGCAAACTTGCAGTCCACCTTCTCACTGTGGCTGGGGTTCAGCTGTGTGCAGTGAGTGGGAGACAGTAGACACATTAAATTGACTGCACAGCAGCCAGACTGAAACGGGTAACTTATGCAGAGTATTCACTGAATGTGAAAACTATGCCCATATATCACATTTGTATGGTGGAAGAGGGAAAAACACAAACAGTGAGACATTTGCATGTTTGGCCTCTCTCAACACATCCAGAAAAGTTTATCTGGTTGTCAGGTTGGACCCCAGGAAGAGTAGTAGCTACCTTAGCAATATCTAATGAGTATCCAAAATAATAATTATAATAAAAAAAATACTGATCACATCTTATCTGACTGACCATGCCAAAGGTAGATGAATGGTCACGATTTCAGGCAACTAATTAACAAATGTAGGAGAATTAACTGTATCTGATGGATGACTAAATCCAATCACAATATGTTAATTAATGCAACAACAAAGGTATGAAAAACACATCAAGAGCCACAAACATGATCAAGTCATAAAAAAGTATTTATTTGTTCATGGAATTCAACATAATAAATGTGCACTGCTGTGAATGGTCAGGTTTTTTCACTCTGTCCATTTAACTGCAGACTTGAAGAAGAAAAAGCCATGAACATCATCACTAACTAATAAAACATGATGATGGAAATATAGTTGTTGAATCAATTAATGTATTGTTGCTGTATTAAGTTATGCACGTGATACGGTTAATTATTGTACATTTCTAAGAGCTGTGTGAATTCAAGATTTTCATTCACTAGTAGTCATTACTATGAAGTTCAACCAAAATTAATTTGTATTTAAAGTGGACTGGACAATAACATATCACGAGTTGAGGAGAGATGTGATAAGTGTGACACAAGAGCTATAACATCTAGAAAATAACACATTTCAGCATCATTTAAAAGGACCCATGTGTAGGATTTAATGGACTCTTGCTGAGTGCAACCCGTTCACCTCACATTCTGCTTTCTAGTACTGTACTAGCACTACAGTGGCCACAAAACAGGGACCTGGCTAGAACAACTGTAGAAACAGAAACAGGAATAATTTGACCATACCCTCAATAAGTGAATGTTGCAGTTGCATTACATTTTGTTGTAATGTACATGCTACACCATTTTAGATTGTCATGATTGTAGAATCAAGAACTTGTTGTTGTTGCACTGGTTCTTTATCATACCTATTGTAAGCTGCCCCAGAGGAAGGCAAATGATGCATAACACATCGAAATGTTACACTACTCTCTCTTATCTATTCGCCTTCCCTTTTCCCCATCCATGAGACATGATGGTAATGGTGGGCTCTGGCCCCTTAGGTGCAGGCTGACAGACACCACATTTTAATCTCCCCTGCATTGTATTCTTCATTTGTCACATCTACTTAACCTCTCTTGGGAAGTTAAAATAGATTTTTTTTTTCTAACACATTCTAGTTTCACTCAAGTTGATCTGATCCCCCATTTGACCTACCACAACATAACAACTTCTGTCAGAAAATACTGCACTGTTTTGCCAATGACTTGAGAGATTTTTTTTGTCCAATTTAAACCATTTTAAGCTTCATAGCACTTAATGGGGAAGCTTCTTCACTGGTCTTTTGTCACAAGATAAATTATTTGTCAAGGTGGAGTTATCATTACAGCTACTATTGTATCTGATAGCTCTTACCATAATTAAACTCTGAACTTATAGAACTGAAAACCTGAGAAAAATACATTCTGTATGAATTAAAGAATCACTGGTGTAGCAACACGGCAGTACAATGCTTGTCAGCTGCAAATAATACCATTTGGGGTTAGAGATGCTGCCATTTAATTAGTTTAAACACATTGTGCTGACCATCCTGATGGAGGGAGCGTGATTGATGCTCTGAAAAAAAAGCAAGTGATTAAACATTATTGCATCCTTTTATCCTCACAGTACCTCTGTGTGTGTGTCTGTAACTCTACAAGTCCTTCCCACTAACACTTTAATAAAAGGAGATTTTGAATAAAATGTTTTCTTCCTCAAAAAAAAAAAAAAAAATCATCAATACTGCTGGTTCCATTAGTTTGTTTATACCTGGAATGTGTCGCTCCCTACACTGAATATTAATATGGCTGGCTGTAATTGATTGGACATTGCTTTGTTGCTGCTGTGAACCATAGAAATAGGTATTTATCCTCCTGCGAGCTAAGTCTGAGTCTAGAACATAAACTCTCACATATAAACAAGTGCTATGCTATGATCAATATTTCAGAAGAAAAATTCACTCGTAAAAATCTGTCATTCTGATATAATTTAAAAACCTACAGACTGAAACATGGTTAAGCATGGCGTCATACATAGCCACTAACCTTTTAAACCTCATTCATTTTCTTGTCACATGCTGTTTTCCAAGCTGCGTTCAATTTCATCCAACCCTCTGTGGATTCCTACAAAATGCAATTGCAATGCAACAGCAATATTGTAGTCCCTACAAACCCTCAATGTAAAGCTTTTCACCGATCCCCTATGTTATCATGGTTTCATGCCTTTGGTGAAAGCGAAGGCTGGAGATGTGAAGGTGCATTTGCCTCCAGCATTCACAGCCATCCCTCTGGGAACAACATTCAGCACATCCAGAAGGCAGGCAATGGCTCATATCTGAATACCAATACACCTCTTAGATCCCCATTGCTACCCTGGCTTTTAAGCCACCTTTGCTACAGCTGCTGGTATAGCTGTGGTATAGATGAGTGAATCATATCAGTGTCTGTGTTATTGCTGGAGGCAAAGGCATTTGGAAGAGACCTGATAATTAGCCCAAGTCAACAGTTGTCTTGAAGTTGTCCTTACATTGTCCTTTACCCAGGTCATCTGGGAAAATTGAATAATCCATGGCCTTTAAACCTCGTTAACCTCACATCACCTAAGTGTGGGTCTATAAAGGCCAAGCAGTATTCAGACTGACTGAAACTCTTTTGAAATCTGTCACATCAACAGATTTTTCAAAAATAGTTACATAGAATATGGTTTGGATGTGTCACCACTTAAGAGATCATTGGAACGAAAAACTGAAAAAAAAAAAAATGCAAAAACAAGTAACTGAACAGAGATAATGCCAAAAAAGCTAGAAGTACCATTCTTATAATCTGTTTAGCACCTCTTTTGTTTTCATTATACCAACCTGCTGTTACACTGAAAGGAGCTCTTGTCTTGGGTACTATACTGACCCTAAATGTCACACTGCAATTCTCTGAAAAGTGTAACTTTTTCATTTCACGCACATTGAAAAAGTCAGTCAATGTTTTTTGTTGGCATTTTTTGGATCATTTGTATTTCGTAGTATTGCAAACTACAGTGGACAAAACAAGCCATATTTTCACCAAAACTTCCAAAGGTATGCCGTAAGACCTTAAAGCTATACAGAATGACAGATGTCAAAGTGGAAACAGCAGACATGAGAGAAGAGAGAGTCCCCGAATCTTGTTATCATACATGCACATGCCTATTCAAACACCACCTGTCTTGGCCTAAAGCTAGAGCCAACTAGCGCAGAGATGCTGCTTGTTCAGCGAAGCTGTCAGAAGGTTCACTCCGCCCTACAGATGTGAAGGTGTACTTGTGCACGAGGTATGTGTGTGTGTGTGTGTGTGTGTGTGTGTGTTTGAATGAGGGAGCTGTTGAGGGGCTGCTGTGCAGGAACAGTGATGCTGTAAGTTCAACCCTTTCACAGAGATCAAAGTCAGGCTCCTGGCACTGACGATGTGATGCGAGCAGCTGGCTGGCTGCCACTGACCTGGCTAAAAGTTTTCATTTGGACTAAGATAGATGGCCTTATTTGGCTGTTCTCTGTTTGGAGGCGGACGTGTTAGCAAACAGGACATCAATGGAGGGGCTAACAGTGCAGTAAGCTGTGGCCTCTCAGTACCACAAGGAACCTAGTCTCACTGCCTGTCTGAGTAAAGTAAAAAGAGCCATCGCAGACATTAGATAAAAATGTAAATTCGCAAAGGTTAATACATGCCATGGATAGTTGTGCAGCAGTAAAATCAAACCCCTCTAAACAATTTAGGAGTTTAATGCATTCTACTGCAGCCTATTCTTGCAGACAGGTGTTTATTTAATGACGGGAATAAATAATTAAGATAATATTATCAGACCACTGCAGAGGGAGAGACTCTCAAAACATTTTGATCTTAGGATATCCTGATATTTGGCATCTGACAGGACTTAATCATAAAGCTTTCTAAGAGTGGAGCATCTTTTTCCAAATATTTTACTCAACACTAATATCAGTTCTCCTGTGAGACTTCTGTGATTTCATCCAGAAAAGGCTTGTAAGAATTTGTTGAGGCATTTCAGTGCATGGGCTTTATTTAAATTGCCCGTTTCAAGCAAAGTGCTTGGTATCAAGAGATTAATGTAACCTCTAAGAGTTCACGGTGTAGATACAAAACACTTTCTTCATGGTAGCACCATTTTTTTTCCAGAGATATAAGCACAAAGTGACACCTGCAACCACCAGCAAGATAAATGGATTTTTTCCCCTCACTAAGTGTATACGTACTGTTGCTGCCAGACTCCACTCAAAAGACTAGTTTGCTCCCTTCCTCCCCTTCTTTTGTCCTGACACACAAACACAGTGAGCTATCCTGTTCTGGTCATAAGAGAAGTGCATGATATCACCCAATTTTTGTATTTTCTCTGGCAGTGGGATATGCGCTGGATATCTGCTCTCTTATTGTGAGACAAGCTTTTGTGAGTATCACAAAGAGACCTGTGCCTTCCACAGAGCTTGATCTGTCCTAATGGGGCTTTCTGGCTTTCGATTTCTGAGAATAAACTGAAGCTGGAACCTGGACCACCAAAACGGATTGAAACTTCCATAAAGGGTAACATGTAGACATTGATCAAATTGTAGTTGACGATAATTATTTTTGCTTGGTGGTCTAGTTGGAGAGTTGGTTGGTTGACATTGAGTAGATGACGAAAATGTACAGAATGTTGTGTATATATGCACAGCCTGGGTTGCTATCAGGCTTTGCAGCTTAAGGGACTGTGCATTCTGCAACCATTCATTGGGGTGTGTTTTCATCAAAACTGAACTTGTTGGGTACACAAGTGGCAATGGTCTGATCCAGTGTCGGTAGCACAGCTCAACCATCCTTCTCCTAGTCTCATGTGCCCCATGAAGACACAGCTTCGGCATCCCAATGACAAAAATAATCAAGCAGAGAGCTAGGGAAAAAAAGACAAAGAAAAAGCCTTTCGGGTTCTGAAGACAAGCCAACTCTCCAGGAGTTAGAGCAGGTCACCCATTCAATCCCTGACTCCATATGTCGAATTGTCCATTGTCCAACTGGGCAAAACACTGAACAGCACGTTGCTCCCGATGAGCAGGCCAGCACTTTGCATAGATCTGACACCACTGGTGTGGGAGTGCGGGTGCGAATGGATGAATGAGAGGCAAAATTGTAAAGTGAGTAGAAAAGCTATATAATGCAGCCCATTTAACTCTAGCACTCTCTTACAGTCTGAATTAAAGCTGGATTGATGACAGAAAGCTGGCACACAAACATCGCCTTTCACAGTACAAGCACTCATGGTAACCTCAACTTGTATAATTGTAGCAATCAATGAGGGCTAGCCACACATCATCCATCTCACCTGACCCCCTTTGGTCAGTCCCCATAAATTTGAAATACACACATACATGGAGAGATAGTCTCAACAGAATGGAAAACATTTCAGACTCAGAAATTAGTACTATGTTTAAAGTAATGCTTTTCCAGGTACAGTACAGAACGTGTTACCTCATGCGCATGTACGTAGTTGTGAAATGCTTATGTTTTTTTTGTTTGTTTGTTTTTTTACCCCAATGCCATGTCGATGAACAGGCAGACACTACCGAATGCTCTGTCACATAACACAAACGTTCTTTGCTTTTCTCCCTCCCAAAATCTGAACCACAACACTGCATTATTAATAAGAAACATAGTGACTGATCCTGGAGAACTAGAGGTGATGTATATGTTTGCAACACAGTCATACATAAATAAAAATTGTATTCTCATTCTGACGCAACTTTTTTTTTTTGTTATAGTGAACATGATAGAGACCAAACATTGTACTTAACGTTTGGTAAGAATGGGATAATGATCATTTGCATATTGCTGCATAATAATTGTGCAGTTAACTAAGCATACCAACCAGGACAGAGTGTCTTCTTGAGACCTTTAAGAGGCAGTGTGATTTCATTTTTTTTAAATAAAACCCCAAAATAAATAAAAATTTATTATTACTGAACATTTAAAGACACTAGGTTTGATTTAGTCTGGTTTGAAATACGTCTTTCCACATTATTTTTTCATATTTTTTAGCATTCAATATTAACACAAGATTAACACAAGATTGATTTGTATTATTATCTTAAGTACTTTTGCAAATTAAGAAAAAACTTGAAAGCTATTACTGCTTTTCAAAATGGTGTCAAATCACTGACTAAATTCATAATTTGTATAGTAATTATCACATTATAATAGTTAACTACTATTCAAATGAATCAGTCTTATTAACTAATTAAGTTGCTTGAGGTTTTTCTGAGGAACAATCATGTAACAAAAATACCACTGGTGATTGGTTTAACATTCCTGTCTTGTGTACTAAACTGTGCACTAATTTGATGCCATCAGTAATTTGAGATCTTGTGAAATAGAGATTTATATTTTTTTAATTTTAATAGACTGAAACTGACTTCCATATTACACCAAAACATATTCAGACATATGTATCTACAAAGATGAAGTCATTGCTAGAGGTGGGATTCAATTTGATAACATGAGCCCCACTTAGTTTCCCACTAAGATAAATTGGGTGTTCTTGTTGCATCTATTCATTGCCCACGGGTACCAAGAATAACATCTATTTGAGGTGAAAATTGAGAGTGCCCCAAAATGGATTAGGACCATATGGCAGTGTGTTGTTTGCCAGAGAGGCCAACACGTTTTCAGCTCTAAAATAAGAAGTGTTACATGATCCAAATTAATGGATCTTGGGACCCTGTAATGACGATGATGTGGTGATAATGTGAGGATTTATTTATAATCTGAAAAATCAACTAATCCTATCCATTATAACAACATCCATTAACCATAAGTGAGTGCTAAACATAAATTTGGTGTTAATTTATTAGATTGACAACATGAGAGGTAAAATGGAGACTCCTGGCATTTGGAGTCATGCTATCAGACAGCTGATCATGAATTATTTACTATAACAGCAGATCATGTTAGATAAAACACAGTGTTATTCTGAATTTACATATGAAGACCTTTTCAACAGTGATTTCTTTCCCAACTTTGAAACAAGACAAAAAGTCTGTACGGAGTGTAGTGAGTCAGTGAGTCTCACTGCAGTAAGACTGAAATGCTCATTATCACATCAAAAAACAAAAGTTTTCCAGAGTTGTAAATGTTAACTGAAGAATGGATTTTGATACGGACGTCCTGCAGCACTTTTCGAGAAGGTAAGTGACCAAACTTTGTACCTGAAGGGTTTGATTACTTAAGAAGCAAGAAGGAAAGACAACCCAGGTTGAGCTGGAGAAAGGTACAGTACACAGTAAATCGGTAAAAGTTTTCCCAACTTAGGAAATCTTACAACAGCTTAAATCTGACAAATGACTAGTTACAGATCAGTACATTTTTAGTAACCAGATATTAGTCAGAAATTCCAATTAAATGGTCATATTTAATCATAAAACAAAACAATTATAGCAAAATGTTCATTCTTAATAAGCTAAATAAGTATAAGGGTATAATAATGGCGACAAAAGCACTAAGTACAGTAACACAGTGTCCTCAGTCAGGATCTCAGTGGTCTGAGGGTAAAAGATCTTTTAGAGCCTCTTGGTGTGGGCCAGGGTAGACAATGGTGTTGTCCTGTCTTTTAGGCAGGGTTGAGCACCACTGATTGTACGTTCAGCTGAATGAACTACTCTTTTTAGGGCCTTGAGGTTTCCTCCACCTTTTTCCACAATGTTTACTTTTTAATTTAGCTGAGACAATGGAGAGGTGACTGGAGTGGTGTGCTTTCAAGAAATACATTAAGCTTTTACATGAAAGTTGGAGCACTCCAACAATCCTATTTCTTTATGTAAGTGTCAAGGTTGGTAAACATGAAGTAGCAGTTGTGTGTGTTATGTGATTTACCTTATTGAATTATTTGTTAATTTAATTATTTGTTTAATTTGAAGTACAGTTTACAATTTAGAAAACTTAGGACTAGAATTATACTTTACATACTTTATGGTTATGATTAGGATATGTGTTATATATGTGTTATATAAATAGATTAGGGTGGCACGGTAACAGCAAGAAGGTTCCTCCGGGTATTCTGGCTTCCTCCAACAACTAAATGCCTCGTTTTAAACACCTCATCTCATTTTTCCAGTCATAAGGTTTTAACTACAATGGACCTTTCAACTGAGACAGTGAAAAATGAAATGTTAATATGTCAGATGATAGAAAAGATACAGTTTTGTTTTAATTATATGTGCCGACCATACAAGTACAACATGACACTTTTAGTCAAATTTGTTTAATATAAAATAAACAAACCATTTAAAAAAAAAAAAAAATGTGTTTTAACATTCAATCTGACAGTGTTAAAATGGGGAATTCTAGTTGATACATCACAACAGCTTACTGTGATGTGCACACGTAACGTAAATTGATAGTCACGTCATGATTCAAGTGGGACTAACTGGAAAGTCTGATTCTAAGAATGTTTGATCCTCAGCTGCAATAACAATGAGCTGATTTAAGGAGAGCTAATCATGGACCATAGCTAATCTGTGTGAAAACAGAACAATCCCAGTCTGAAATTTCCCATGTGATAAAACATTACAAGAGGCTGTAATGTTTATGGCATAGGCTTCATAATGATGCAATTCGATGGCCTGCTGTTTTTCCTCTGTTCTTCCCTTATTTCCAATGAATGGCGGCCTGTTTGATTGGTGGTCTGGGCTGATAGCATTTAGATACCCATTGTGAAATTGCTCTCAGTTAAAAAGCTATTGTTAATGTGATGTTATTGTACATTACACCTCACGGTTTTACAACTCTACAGTAAGTTTGCTTTTTAATGGGCTTTCACATTCCATTTAAGATGTGACATGACAGTGTGGACTGAATTCAAAATTGTCTATGCAGTAACCAAAAGGCAATAATTGGTGTGCATGGATCCTGAATGATTTCATGGAAATCATTTTCATTGCAGAGGAAACTGACTGATAGGCAGCAGAGATCAAGCATCCTGTTGCAGGTATGGACTCAATTAATTTATGGATGACAGCGTGATACTGATTTTCTCCATCTGGTATCATACATGTACATCCCTGTTAATGTGCCTCTCCTGAAACAAGAAGAGCCTCTGCTAAATTCCTAAGAAATTATTGCACTTTTATGAATTATAAGTATTATTGAGCTACAGGGAAACCAAGCAGTGGTGCTACATCACACAGCAAGAGGTAGTAACATATCAAATGAGTATTGGAGAGAAACGGGGGAATTCACAGGATCTCTGTTCCAGGAGTAAAAATCTTATAGCTGTTTTACACTATTTGTTTCCTGAAATTAAGAAAAATGATTGTGCTTGAACGCTAAACAAATCACCTACACAGTGTCCAATTCTCACACTGCCCTATTCTGTAGATAAACGAAACACTGCATCAGCGACAGAGATGAACAGGCAAACAGATTATGGTCTTTCTATGAGGTCTTTTCTAGACAGCAGGTTTAGAAAAAACCCCGAGATGAGGGAAAGTTGGGACAAATACCACGGCAACAACAGAAAACAAACTCTGTGAACTTGAGTTTCTCTCTGTCTCTCCTGCCTTCTATAGGCCCAGACACGCTGTTTAATTTTGTTGGTCTGTTGGTCTTCAGATGTTTTCTCTGGATCAAATTTGTCAAAGTCTTTGTTAAACTTTAACACTTTCTGTAAATAATCCCAATTGTGGCAAAAGTTTGCGATGTATAGCCATCATTTGAATTCCGACTTGAACTCCACTTTTTCTGTCATAATTTCATTTTATTTCCTGTTAGACTGCTGACATTATGAACGCTTTCACTTGAAGGGGTGAGGAAGAAGAATGGTCAGTGTCACTTCCTGCACCTTCCTTAGACTATAGATAGCCTATTCCCTATTTGACCCTCAATCAGATGGGCTGTTTTAAAACTAAGTGGGCTGCAGTTTGGTGCAGTAAAGGGAAGCTGTTGATAGGGGTCATGATCCCGCACTTTTACTTCCAACATCTCTGCTGTAAGCTGTCGAGAAACTAATCAAAATTCATGGTGTTAGTTCAGTTTCTAATTTACTCAAACATTGGTGGCATCTTTGACAAATGTAATGTAGTAAATGTAATGTTAATCTCACCAAAAGCTATGACCCTCTCTGAGATGCTGCGGTAAACATTTTTTTTTTCATTTCCAAAGGACAAAAGGTCAAATGAGAACAATGTTTAACAAATCTAGTTTCACTTACATTGGGATAGAAACATCGGATGTCATCAGGTAATAAAACTGCTGTATTTGTGAGAACGGTTTCTTCTATCAACAACCAAGCCTGTAAATACATATAAGCGAATTAGAATATGAGTAACTGCTCCCACAATATGCAGGGAACAGGATGTGTGGGGAAGGTGCTGCTGCTATTTTCAACACCTACAAAGTTTTCAAAAGTTCTTCACTGGCAGCATGTCAAAAAGAGACTTGGTGTACCTTCTTCTTTTTTTTCACATCGATGTCTGGAGAATGACAGAATGAAATACTGAAAGACAGATCAGGCGGCCTTCATTCTGAGTGGCTGCTGGAAATGGCACTGAGAGACGGAGTGGAGGGGGGAGAGGAAAAAGTAGTATCAAACTTTTAAATGCTAGTTAGAAAAGAGACAAGGAAAGGAAGCAGCTCTCCGGTGTAAGCTTGATAGGGCCTGGGAAAACATGGCATCTAAGACATCTAGTTTTTCGAGACTGGTGTCGGGGGAGGTGAGCCTCTCAAGCTCTAGACGCCAATTATGAGAACCCTTGCCTAAGCAGGTAACGAATGGAGCCATGCTCCCTGATGCTAATGAAAGTCCTAATTATTTCAGACAAAGCATCCGGGATTGACACCACAGGTTTCTGAGGGGATTGACTCACCATGCCTTCATGCCAAACGTCGACAGTAGCTTGAGGAGAAATCGTTGGACTGATAGATTCCCACAGGGTGGTTAAGAATTGGTTGGTTATGGACAGATGGATAGATAGATAGATAGATGGAGAGAGAATGAAAAAAAAGAAGGATGGAAGATAAGACAAGGTGTGGGCTGGAGGAAGGCCAGGAATGGCCTTCTGTCACCGGAAAAGAATTGCAATAGGAGGTAATCTGTAGTCACAAAGAGCTCTCTGCTGAGTTGCACTGAGGGTCCCGAAGGAGCTGTCATGCCTTAACCACTGTTGTTGCCTTCTAAAAGCTTAATGCTGAAGAGGAATTAAACCACTGTGTGTATGTGTGTGTGTGTGTGTGAGAGAGAGAGAGAGAGAGAGAGAGAGAGAGAGAGAGAGAGAGAGAGAGAGAGAGGGTGTGTAAGTTAGTCTGTGTATGATCTCTCTGACAAGCTTGAAGAGGCAGAACAAGTAATCAAGCCCATTAACAATGACTTCCTCAATCGCTTCCCATTATTGCCTCTGCAGCCAAGAACTGAGCACGGGTCAAATGACAATCCTTTCATGAGCCTCAGTGGAACCACACACACACACACACACACACACACACACAAATCCAATACTACACAAATGAGCAAACAGTAACTCTACATTCAGACCATTAGTAACCACATGTCAAGCTAGTCAAGCTAATTAACAAATCTGAGTGGTAGCTATTGTACAGTATGATAAGAACAGTATTAGGCTGTCCACTGTGAGCACCTTTTGTGAAGGAATTTTCTATTCCAGCATGCCACATATGGGGGTTACACAGGGACAAGCATATGTCTTGGGGTTGTCGTAGGGACACAGGCTTCTCTCCGTGAGACACAGAGCATTTGTATGCTTGTGTTTAAGGATGTGGGTGCCATTTTGATCATTACCATGGTAACCAAGGTCAGGGGACAGGGCTGTCTCACTCCCTCAACACAACAGATAGGTACATAATATAGAAGACTTTACAAAGTCAGATAAGAATGTTGGACCACTAAGGGTAAATATATCTCCTTGTTTATAGATTAATAACCATTTAGGGACATAGAGTAGTGTGTCACTGTCCTGAAGGCACATAGACAAGCCAGAGAAGACAGCTTCTTCAGAATTGAGGTGGCATGACAAGTTTATTCTCCTTGAATGAAGGATTTCTTCACATAAAGCTTTCAGCAGAAGATATCTCAGACCCCTGTACTTTCTCTCCACTGACTTAACTCACCTCTGCTGAAGAGAATTCTCCTCAACACCTTTCTCTCCTGTCCTCGCCACATATTGATTTGTTAGTTCTTTAACATATTAAAATGGGGTGGGCTCTGAGTTGTTGGATTCAGTGGAGAGACTTCTCTGTGACACATTAGCTTGGTGTAGTGGCCACAGGCAGCTAGCTTCCAACAAAAGTAATCTAAAGCACTCTAAATCTAAAATTTAGATATAGATACCCATTACAATATTTGTCTTCTTAGCTGACTAGTATGCCTTGCCCATAAATCACCTTGATGACGTTTGAAGCTGTTGGCTTCACTGTGAGGGCAGAGGTTGAAAGTGCTCCATGCGGTGGAGCTAATTTACCAGTTAATGGTTAGTGATTAACTCGATTGTGGCAGGCATCATTAGTCCTAGACACCAGTGTCTTGACTTTTATTTCTCTCAAAGTCAAATGGCTGTTCCTGTCTTTGGAGGGCATCTTTGACAGACTTAAGTTGACAAGCAGTGTAATGCATAATGCATATTGCATAATGTAAATCATTTATTTGGAGTAACTAGTACAGACGATGCAATGATTTGATTCTTTTTTGCATGAGTAATAAGTACTGTAATTGATTACACTTTCACAAGTCCAATCTTGTATGAAAAAAACATGATGCAACATATACTGTCATCTGTGGTCAGATGGTCAAAAGCCAACTGTGCCCAATATCTACACAAAGAAATAAATAAATACACATGCCTGTGGTTATCATTAACATACAATAAGGACATCAAAAGTACTTTGCTGGTTAGAGAGTGCTTTTGAATGAAAAGACCCAATTCAAACCAATTTTAAGCTGCCCTTGGGCTAGACACTGTATTCCAGATTTCATGGCCATTTTATTGCTGAACATGCAGTTTTCTTGAACAGAGCATGACACCAAAAAAACAAATTATCCTGTCACATATCATTAATTGGTTGTCCATGGAGTGCACAAATAGTTCTCTCATCTCATCTTTATTGAAATACACACATGCAGTGTCACTGCAGTGCGCTTTACTAAGGCTTACTTACTGCATTAGCTTTTTAGGATTGCTAGTCTACCTCAGTGGCTTCCAGATTTCTCAAGACATTTCCCTCTGGAGTACTTAACGGTTGACCTGGCCAGTACTTAGCACTTGTTATGTGTTCATTGAGTATGTTGGTGATTAATTAAAGCAATCTATCCGGCGCTCCAGAGGGGAATCAAGATGCTGTTGGAAAGATTAGTGGCTGAAGAAGCTGTAGGAAATCTGTAGCACTGCAGTCCCTTAGGGTAAATCCAGTTATCCAGGAGAGAATACTACATTATGATATACACTATGCAATTCCCAGTTTCCATTCAAATTGTTATCCTGTTATATGTACATTACAATGTAGATACACAATAAAAGACAATGAAGTCCATAAAGGAGACCTGCAAAAGATGACCACAAATGTGCTAGGTTGGTAAGAGGGTCCAGCTTACATGCTGCCAGTTATGACAAAATGTCCTGAGGCTGCTTTAAATTTCCATAATAATCAAAGTTGGGTTATTTGTGTTTTTATGTATGCGAGCGACAACATTGTAGTAATAAATATAGTAATAAAATAGAATTTTCCAAATGGGATTTTAGTAACAAATAAGAAAGCAGCGTCTGTTTGTTATGCTACAAGATTTTCACAATAAGGAAATCAACCAAAACAACTTTGTTTTGGCTGACTGAACGCACAAGGGTTATAAAAAATACAGAGAGTGCTATTCAGGTTATTTGACTGTCAATTTGTCCTTATAAATTGTTTATCTTGGCTTTGTATTGCTCACCAGGTTCCCTAACTACTTATGTAAAAAGTTGGCACAATTTAGAAATGTCACACTTGAGTCACTTGATAATAGATAATAGATTTGAACAGAATAGCATAGCAGACTTCATACTCATAGAAATGTAGTTCTGGGCAGGTTGCAAACCAAAATATAAAAATATTATAATGTGTACAAAATGTTTTTTTGGGGTTTTTTTTTTCTCCCTGGTAATGCAGCAATCCTATTTCAGAGTTAATTCTGTTCTTGTGTCCTTTCATCCATAATTAAAATAACAAGCAACTAATTACTTTTGAATAATGTCAAGCCAGTCAGGCGGGTTGCACAATCCCTCTCCATAATTAAAGTGCACCCAACAGTTTTGGCAGACATTCCCCTCGTAGCCACATCACTTTGCATTGTTTCAGTGAACCAGTGTACAGGCCAACCCTCTGGAAAAACCTTTGAGATACTCCAGGGTCTGAATGTCAGCTAGCTTTCAGATGCTCAGGGCGTGAGATATTTGAGGACTGTAAATACAACACGTCCCCTTCTGAAGTGGCCTGAGGGCAAAAAAGAATGCAGCAGGAAGCTGGGAATTAAACAGTCTCTTTTACTGCATGCCAGCCGAAGAAACAATGTAGCTGTGATTGTCAAGAAGTAATCATCAAGACTGAAGTTGCACATTGTGTCCAATATTTTGAAGCATTGCCATCTGGATGGCCACATGAGATGGTTTCTTACAAGAAAGACCATATGTAACAAAAAAAAAAAAAAAAACTTCCTTTTATTCATTCCTATCTAGGAAAACACATTTGCACCTCCACTCACTCTGAATTTACTCCCTTCTCTCTTTGAAATGTGTTCTTTCTCTACTGTCTGAGAAAGTGGTGAGAACCCTACTGGGTCTCCATATCAAAAAAGAATAGACAGCAGCTCATTGAATAGATACATAATGTTCATATAATAAGCCACTGATAGTTTAGTGTTTAGTTTTACATTTGATTTAATGCTTGTATATTACATGATTTAAGTCGATCATTGCTTGTCCATTCTTATAACAAATTGCCCCACATTTACTGCCTTCCTACAATGCTGAGGCTCTAAAACATGGCTCCCAAAGACCGTGGGGAACACCCCGGTGTATAATCGTGCCAGGAAAGGCAATTTATCAGACGATATTGCCTCTGTGTAGAGTGAGGGTCCCTACGCTCCTCCCTAGCAAGGACTATTGGGTTTGGACCAGCAGCTGAAAGAGGGGGAGGTCTCCTAACTGATCTGTGGCCTGCCACGATCAATCTTCAAAAGATCCCAGTGCTTCAATGGACACAGCTACACAGGGCCTAATGAAGGCCTCACGCGGCGTGCTGGCTGCTGCAACAAAACATGTTTATCTCTGTCAGAGTGTGCTGGGTTAAAGATTAGAGGGTGTATAGATCACTCGGTTTATGTTAGGCATGTTTTCATCTGCTGGTTGTTTCATTTTGTTTACAACCTTCTACATACAATCTGACTTATGTTCTTGTTTTTTTTTATATGCTATATGGCATTCTCATATAGTGTAACCTATAAGGATGCCTTTCTACACACAGAAACCCAACATTGTTTGATCCATTGACTAATTACGCTCCAGCCAGCATCCTCGTCATTTTGTACATAACTGATGCAGCATCTGCCCAAGATGACCTCTTTTGCCATTGTTATTGTGTGTCCAGCCTACGCTGCTATCAGCTATATTTAGAGAATGTTCTAATGTGAATATTTCTTATGTGCACCAGCTACAACTACAACACATATATTCAGAGATTTTAGCACATCTCCATTTGCTTCATGTTTTAAAAACAAAATACCAGTTTCCCAGGGAAATTTATTGGCTGGTACCCAATGAAAATAGTTTTCTTTTCTTTTTTTCATATTTATTTTATGGCCACCCCAATTACATGCAAAACAGTTCAGCATTTTTGCATCCAAGATATTCAGTTTTCCCCCAGAACGGGTATAATATAATGATCTATCTATATTAACTCTACCGTGACAATGAGGAATGTAATATGAAAACTTGTGGAATAGGTATTCATCTTTCTCATCTTTGGGTAGGCAATCATCCCCATTCTAAACTGAACTGAACTCGATGTAAATTAAGTGATAATGACATTTACTTGAACTTTGATGGACAGAAAAATGGAATTACGCCTGGTCTTTTTACATATTGGCCTTTCTCAGTTTGAAAAACAGCTTTTGTGTTATTCTTTTAATAATGATATGTCCATCCATCCATTCATTTTCTGTAACAGCGCATCCCAATCAAGGTCGCAGGGAGCTCAGGCTTATCCCAGCTGACATTGGGGCGAGAGGCAGGGTACACCCTGGACAAGTCACCAGTTCGTCATAGAACTGAATCATACAGACAAACAACCATTCATGCTCACATTCACACCAAAGGGCAATTTAGAGTCACCAATTATCCTGCTAACTGCATGTCTTTAATCTGTGGGAGAAAGCCAGAGTACATGGAGAGAACCCACGCAGACACCTTCTTGCTGTGAGGCGATGGTGCTGACCACTAAACCACTGTGCCACCCTATGATGATACATCATCTTTGCATATGGTTAAACTCAATGGACTGACAAGACTGCCACTATTGTTTTAGTCACTAACCGGGTGACTAATACTGAAGATCGACTGCATTTTGCAGAACTCTCAAAGGTCCTTACGCAGTTAAGAGGGATTCTACAACAAAAATGACTCATTCTACTGTAACGCTAAGCGCAATGGAGGACTACACAGCATTCACTATTCAGACTCAACATTTCAATTATCCCACAGTCATCTCTACTCTAGGCTGACATGAAATTCCATATTAAATCATATCTAACAAACAAAAAGCTTCTCAGATGATGGTCACCTCTATATCATGTTAAAGGTCTATTTAGGAGGACTGCATTGTGTAACACTGTCAGTTTAAAAAAAAAAAATCCTTGGATTGGCACTAACTGAAAACTTTTAATGGATGACATCCCCTCTGTGTGAGTATAAACAGCTGCAGGAGAAGTGTCTAAGCGGTTTGCTGTAAGATGTCAGCTTTGTTCAAGGAAAGTAGGTTGACTTGTAAATGGCGATGGCACCATGATGGGCAGACAGCTGTGACGTTTCAGGAGCAGGATTAAGAAAACAATGTGCAGAGTGATGCCAGCTTTGAAAAGGTAATCCAAATTAATATTCAGATGTCTTTAACATCGGCAGACAAAGCAGTTTCTTGACAGAGGTGAGTTCTAAATATACACATCAGGTTCAAATTGACTTTAATTACGACGCACGGTGTAATAATTCTGTTTTTCATTATGCTTATTTAGGTATGATTGGTAAGAACAACGTGTCTTCACAAACAGTGCAAAAGGTAAATAAAAAGACAGCATAGATAATGTACTGAACAAAATTAGCCGCAGGTTAAATAAATGCACTTATTAGGCACATTAAATTGAAACGCTTGCGTACAATTATGGCTCAATTTACAGTAATTTATTAAATAAAATAATTTCCTCTCATCAAGCATAATTGAAAGAGTAGTAATTACCAAAAAAAGAAGTGACATCTCCTTTGTGGGTCTGTGAAAAGCTGTGAAGGAGATTGCTCAACTGCTTTGTGTTAATGTCTGCTTGGTTCCTGTCACCTTCTAATTGGTTTATAGTGCTGATGGTTGCTAGTTACATGCAGTTCTTTGCTAATGTTCGCCTGTCAGTGGTTGTTAGAACAGGTCTGTAAAAAAATCCCAGCAGTGCATTGTCAGGATTTATTTTCTCTAACTTACTGCTCTGAGCTCTCTAAGGTATGTGCTTTCTTTTCTTTTGTATTTTGTCAAATTTGTTTAATTAATAAAGCTCTTCAGCATAATTAAATTACAGTGTGTTTTTCTCTTTTAAAATAAAGTTCCCTAACCCAGAAGCAGTGAGTAAATTAATTAAATAATCCTTGATGTTTTCCTGCGTGGAATAAACCTACAACGAAATACCAGACACGCCGTGTTTAATTGCTCAAGTCTCTTGGCTAAACTCTGTGACTTGATCTGACCTATTTGATTCTAGAGCTAGAAGAGGTTGAGGTGGTTTTACTTCAAAGTGCTTCTACCCTTTCTGCAGCCACGGCCTCATTATCCCTCCCCTGTAAGGGCCAAACAGACAGAGTCAAGTAAGAACATTTTTAAACCCTTCAGATCTCTGCTCGTAGTGTCCAAGCCTATTAGATCACTGTGACACATGGAAATGAGGTCATGTATTCTCAGTGGGGCAATCCTTATCCATATTTCTGGGATTTTTCTCAGAGGGAGTGGGAGACAGAGAAAGAGTGAGTGAGGGAGAGAGAGAAATGGGGAATAGGTCCCAGAGAGGATCATTAAAATGTGAAAAAACCCTGACCAACTGGTCTTTTCAACCCTTTGCATCATGACAAATGGTCTGAATATATAGATCTGAGAGAAGCACATTGTTCCTTTCAAAAAGATGATGAATCTAAATCTTTGTTCGGCCACTCACTACTTCATTGTGCTACAAATAGCCTTTGAGCGTAATATAATTTGGTTGAATAAAACAATAATTAGCTCAAGCAAGGCCATGAAACTGGTTGAACTGCTGTCACCTCTGACTTTGATGCCTCGGGCTATTTTTGTAGGAGGACTGTACAAAGGCACAACTCTATGCCTTGGGAATATGTGATGTACTATGACTTTTTTTGAACTGAAGAAATCAATCTCTCTCACTCTCTACTAATACAGCAGAACAGATTTGCCAACTTTCGCTTAAATGCTGGGACGGTGCCCACCAGACCATGTGCGATTACCATCTTTTAGAAGTGCCAACGATCTAATTAGTGCTCATCTAGAGCCATTCTGTCAAATTAAACAAACTTCCAAAAAATCTACTTCATCCTGTAGCTGATATATATATGGAGATATTCTGAGTTAAATGTGGGATCTTATCTGAAAATTTAGAAAGGCAACACGTGGTCTGAGAGGACAGTTTGGTAGAAGAGGCCTATACGTTACTCAGTAGATCAAAAGGTTCAATAAAGAAGAAAAGTGAGGCATTTTAGGTATAGCAGAGCATAGCATCAAGTGATAGACATACTTTGTAAATAATATTAAGTAGAGCATTAACATGCGCACATATTGTCTTCAGACAAATGTAAAAAGAAGTCTGATACCAGTGAAATCTACCTATGACATCTTGAGAGCAATGATTTAGTCAGAATTAGTGAATTAATTTTGATGTGATTCTCCTAATCATCTGATCTATTATTATTATACATTATAATCATATTTTCATACAAATGTTGACATCTTCTAAAATGATGTCTCTAAAATGAGCATATGACTTGGCATATTGAAGTATTATGGCATCTGGGCCTGTCCCATGTGAAATGCAATGGAGTGATGTATCATTCTGTTGTGGACATGTCGCATGCTTGCTCACAAAATGCATGTATAATAGATCTGTGACAATATCAGAAGTCATGCTATATGTTTTTGCTTCCCGATGTTCAGCACATGATCATTTATTCATGACATGGAAGCACAGATGAGTTTAGTTTGAGATGAGTCAAAGATGAATCTGGACTTTAGAGGTAGTTAGGATGTTTTTTTTTTTTGTTTGTTTTTTTGAAAAACAAATTTAGAATCAAATAGCTCACTAAACGGTAAACTAAATTTGCCTTTCTAGTCAATGAGGAATAGTTTATATATATCACCAAGACAGGTCCAAACCCCACTCAGATGTCTGGTCTTGCTTAACTTCATGAAATGTTGAATACTGTGTGTTTTTCTCTAACTACCTCCACTACAAGCCAAATATTGCACATTTAATTGGAAAATCCCAAGTGTCAGACTTTATGGACGTTGAGCTACATATATGGGCTACTTGGGCATTTTACTCCCATGTCTACTCTAAAGCACCCAATACCATGACCATCTCCTTCATTGGTGCTTCTGCAGGAAATAAAAGTCTTGAAGCTGCCTCCGCATTTAATACTCTACAAACAACTTTTTTATTGCTCCTTTATGCCTATATGAAGTAGTGGACCTGCTTCAAGAGTGATTGAAATGGCTATAAATGCTGGGGTGCAGCGAGACCACAGATGTCTCCTTTCTAAGAAATGCAGAGACTGTGCCTGTACCATGTCAAGCAAATCTATGCATCGTTAAATTCACCAAAATCTGTGGCCATTTATTTTTTAATTAAAAGGCAAACCCAAAGAGTCTTGCCCTTCTACTTGCATTAAAAGCTTTTGATTATGCAGTCAGTCATGTTTAATTCACAGCATATTTCAGTGTCAAAAGATACATTGCACAGTCATGAAATATTGAGAAGGCCCCTAGAGGCAAAGATCGCAAGCTTGCTCTCTCAAAAAAGATCAAAAAAATGAGATAACACACCAGCGCACATCCAGGGCAACAGTGTATCTCCTTGATCCTCTTATCTCAGACTGCAACGCAACATACTCACTCGACAGACCATGACCAGCGTGGATGTGAAAGGAACTAATGCTCACAACATGGTCATACAGGCACATGTACTCACAAACACACACTACTGGAAGCTTTGACACTGACAAAGCTACGGCACGTCAGACATACAAATAGCGTTGACTTCCTGCAACTACAGCTGCTCTTTTGATTCAAATCAGATGCAAATTGGACGTGATGAAAGTGGTATGGCATTTGCCTATGCTTGAAGAAAATATCACGCATCAATCATATAACAAAGAAATAAAAGCCTTGACACTGCAGAAATTGCAGATGAGGACAAGGGTGCATGTGAGAAGGAGTTAACTGTACAGAGAAAAAATGCCATGTCATCACACCTTGGCTTCAGTCAACTCAATAGAGAACAAAGGAAACCTATTATGAATACTGTCAAAAAAAAAAAAAAAAGCATATGCGCTGATTTGACCATTGCTTCACCCAGTACTGATTCCAATCACAAAACTAGTGATCTATTTGTTCTAATGTTAAAGTCCCTATCCAAAAATTATTAACATCACATTTCTACTGTATGCATATATGTGCGGCGGTAACTACACATCAATTTAAATCATCTAGTGGAGATATTCATCCTAACTGTAGACTTGACTCTGCAGTTTTTTTTTACTTTTTTGTAACTGATAAGACGTCCATCGCAATAGATTTTCTCCTTTATTGAGTGTCATGGAAGAAAAACACAATGTTTTTTGCACAAAGTCAAAAAAATGCATAAAATTGTCTAAATACTTGCATCGATTGTCTATAATTAACTGAATGTCTTTGGACTGTGGCTAGTAGCCAGAGCAGACACCCCAGGCCCAGGGACAGGTGAGTTTTAACCTAGAACTTTCTTGCTGTGTGCTAATGTTACCTAAAGGTGTTGTGGAGAAATTGCTGAAGTCAAAGGTCAGTGGTGAGGTCAGGAGGGAAGAAAGTGTTTAGAAGCCTCTGATGTCTTATGCCGTAATATTTATTGATGCTTGGCCAAGGAGAGTTAGAGACACTCTCAAAGTACATCAGAAGTAACTGAGTTGGTCTCACATTCTCCCCAATTCATCCTGGTGTATAGACTTTAAACCCCAAGATAACGGCACAAATACTATATGCCCAGAATTAACCAAAGTGAATGTCTTTACGCATGCAGATGTTATTGTCACCATATTCTAGACTGAAGACACAGATGTATGTTTATGCAGATTGGAACATCAATGGCAAGCCAT
This sequence comes from Protonibea diacanthus, assembly GCA_028641955.1. Taxonomy (NCBI): domain Eukaryota; kingdom Metazoa; phylum Chordata; class Actinopteri; family Sciaenidae; genus Protonibea; species Protonibea diacanthus. Next base: position 18,456,472 of record CM053990.1, read on the forward strand.
AATAGATGGCGTTGGTGTTGATGTTCCAATCTGCGTAAACAGGAAGGCAGCAGTCTCTTCGACCCTGGCCCCCACAGTGTTGAGATAGACTGGCACCTACTGTACTCAACCAAAGCCAAACAATTAATACTGCCGTGGACCTCAAGGCCCACACGTGACCTTATGTAACCTAAGGATAGCAAATTCCATAACAAAAGGGAAAAGTAATTTTCAATACTTCTGGTTTCAAGGTAAAGGTCTACCTACCTTGGCCTACCTATTTTTGTGAAGTATTGAGCATAGTTTGCGAAGCAGTGTTAGCTTATCACAGTAAATGAATGAAGCAGGGAGCAGAAGATTGTACCAGAATGTATATTTGTCACGACTGGCTGATATCCAATCTGCCTAATAAGGTCAATGAATCGGTGCGTCACTAAAGGAAATTTGTTCAGCCGAAACAAACTCCAGTCCTACAATATACTGAAAACTTGGCCAAGAAAAGGCAAGGACACTCAACACACACATTTCCCTCCACCCTTAAACAACCCACAGATTGAATAAAGTGATTTGAGTGAACTCTGAAGGAGGTAAATGTGACACATAATGTGGAATTCCAGCCACTTCTGAGTAAGAACTTCACATTTCAGAATCAAATAAAATGCAGCACATTTCACTTTTACAAGCTTAATATAAATAATCGTCTGATTAAACGCACCATCTTCGAGAATCACGCAGTGACATGTCTGATGTGTTTCAGCTAATGGGATTAAAAGAATGGTTTAAACTGGTTGTGTTGCATCACTCAAGTGAATCACAATCTAAGGTTAAATGGTCTAAATTCATGAGCTGTTTCAAGAAATTGCTTTCTTGTTAAGGCTAAGCAATTTCACCACTGCTGCTTTATCCATTCTACCTCATGTAATCCCCAGGGATAATTCAAAAGAGAGATCTCTGGCAAAAGCCAATCTCCACCTGCTCTTTTCACACAAACAAACTGATCTAAAAGCTTGCTTCCTAGAAATCTCCTCTGAAACCGTGTGTGAAATTGTTTTCAATCCAGACTGTGTACATTGACAAGTAGTAACTGGGATATCCGGAGGGATTATACCTCTCTCATCCTACGACATGATTGAGATGTTAAGAAGAGGTGGACAAAGTCGACTGTAGCCAAATAGGACATTAAAATACTGTAAGACAAAAGTAACATCTGATTGACTCTGTCATCGTCCCAGTTTACCCTGACCTTTGTTTAAACTCTGACTGCAGATTTTAGAAAGGGGCATAAATTCATTGAGGTGTAAACTGTGCTTTTGAAAGGTTGCCGTGAAGGTCAGGAAAGCTTTTCATAAGACTGCTGTCTTCAGTCGTTCCCTCTGAGCTGCCTGTTGTGGGAATTTTTATCGTCTGAGCTTTCCTAAACATAATAGAATATTTATGAAAGCTATTTCCACCTGCTTGAATAGAAATGATATTGACCTCGCCGTAATCTAGCTATACGGGTAGCAAGACCCCAGTGGGAGTTACCATATACTGTACACTATATGTGTGTGCAATTGAGAGATGGAGGTGGGAGGTAGCTCTCACATATGTCTACGTGTGCCTGTGCCAAATTACTACATTAATAAAGCATAACAGTTTTCAGTTATGATTCTGAGCTTTTGTTTTTCAGAAACATTAGATCCCAAAAGAAATGTATCATGTCCATATTTAACATAGTCATAATTTGGCCGATTCTCCATTCTCCAATTGAAAACATACATAATATATATGAAACAGAAGCTACTTAATCTCCAGTACCAGTTTTTAACCCTTTTACCTCCACGGTTTGTCACCACAATCATGAACATGTAAATTAAATGATAGTCTTTCACAATCATCTTTTTTGTCACAACAACAACAAAAAACAAAACAGGGATTAAATATGAATGAATATTGCTCTTGTGTTTGACAGGTGGTCAGAGTTACAGTGAGAGGTCACGGGGAGGACATAGGAGAACTTAAAGGGAGGTTGCACACCACAATCTATCAAAATGTTCTTTAAATGCATTTTATGTTTCCAAGTGATTGTACAGAGCGGAAAGAGAGGAAACAGCAAGTGTTTCAAAACATCCGAGTAATGTTTAACTGCCTAAAATCCATGCAGTATATTTGGTTCTCTAACAAACACAAACATGGAGTTTGCACGGGTATCCAGAGATTTCCCTTTCCATGTGTTGTTAAGAAAACATCAAGGATGCTGGCCCACTGATCTTTGGCCAGAGATGTTCTGAATGGTAACAAGTCAAACAGTCTAGGTCCTTGCCCCTCATCCCTAAATTCCATCACTGAACTGAATTTACATAAGTAAAGTTCAAGTCTTGGACTAAGCTCTTTCAGCTCATGCACTACACTTATCCTCTAAAGTCATCCACTTTGGAATAAAGTCACTTGGCATATATAGAGAGACAAAACAGCTCCTGATCCTGGGCTCAGAGAGGCTGAGGCTATTCTATCTGACCCGGCCATGTAGAGTCTGCTGATTGTTCCAGCGACTTTAAGTCAGCATGGCATTGGCCCCTGGGAGATGACACACACAGTCTTCCTCAAAGGCCAAAAACAGGTGAGGAGACTTTATTTGGCTCTGGCCAGAGGGTGTCTGTCTGCTGACACGTAATCAGCCGCGTAAGGACTCATGCACGAACACTGATACAGACACTCGCCGATTTCTGGATCTGCATGCACATGCACACTCATTGTCACCTCCCCCCCTCTCTCTCTCTCTCTCTCTCTCTGTCCCACGTGCACGTACCATCACATGCACACCTGGAATGAGTCAGGGCTGAAGAGGAGCAAGAGATAGTTGGGAAGGACAAACTTTCCCTCAGGTGTCTTACTGTCATGGCAGCAAATAGGCAGCTCAAAACGATAGACTTACACCCCTCACATTAAATCTCGTCAGAGTGTTTCATCCTCAAGCGGTAATAAATGTGACTTTATTGTTGTGAACAATGATACATCTGAAGTAGTGACAACTACATGATGAAAAACTAAGTGTATTGTACTGTTATATTATTATATATTATTAGTGTTGACTGCCTTTGTTTTACATTTTCAAATATTTGTTTGTTTCCTCTGTTGAGATACCCTTGAGCAAGCACTATTCCAGTGAGAAGGGAGCAAATGAGTGAAATTGTCACTGCTTGTTTATAATATAACCGTATATTTTCAATGATTTCTGTATCTGCTGAGAGACATTTCAGTGTTGTGTGACAACACAGGAGAATCTCAGCACGCACTGCATTACATCATCCGAATTTTTCCTATGACTGCCTGTTGTCATTATTTACAGTGTTAATAAAGCTTTTCTAATAGCCTTGTTGACTGCTGCTCCTCAGCTGTGTGTAATCCATCAAAGAATGATGGATTAGAAAAACACACACACAAACACATGGATCTACGCCAAAGTACAGACGCCATTATTATTGTTATGCGAAAAGAGGCAACACTAAGATTAATAATTCAGTCTTTTAATAACAGCAGACAAGATTGTTTTAAATGACAAATGCTTTTTATTAATATATCCTCACACACACTACCATGCGCACACACATAGAGCTTGCCAGCTTAATCTAATTTTAAATGTCAAACTTCAGCAACAGCTGTGGGAGGGGCTCTTTTCCAAATTGGCATTATGGTACATTATATCAGAGGGGGAGTATGCCTCTACCAATTATGTGAAATGTTATATTTATATATGAAATATGATCATCCACACAAGGATTTTATCTGAAATATTTCTTCAAGGTATTCTATTTCCCCATCCATCCATCACTTCCTCCATCATAACCTCACTTGTGAGCCCGGGGTTCAGGAGTACGCACATACCTGCATAGTGCCTCTTACCAACAAGAGTTTGTTTCAGAGCTGTTGCTGCGTGTAGCAGTGAGCAACAACATGTACAGTATTTAGTATTGATCTACCTATCCCCATGATCTACTTGTGGGTGGCAAGCCCACGTAGCATTGGCCCAACATTACTTCTTGAGGTTCAGCTTTAGTGGGCCTGAGGCATTGAGACCCAGATATTGGCACTGGACACCAAGTAGCCATCCCAAGCTTGACTTTAGAAGGCGGTCCCTGTTGTAATTAAAAAAAAAAATTTTTAAATCATGGTCGAAAACATGATGTGGCCATACCAGCTATTAGTGGCTGTCAATGTAAAAAAGAAAAAAAGAAAAAAAAAAGGTTCCTAGGAGAAGCAATCCAAATTATTTTTGCAACCTTCTCAGCTGTCTTCTAGCGGAATGGTTTTCAAACTGGGGTCCAGGGACCAGCTGGTGTCCACAGTTGTAAAGATCAGCTGGAGCTGTTATGAGCCTTCTAAGTTGAATCAAGTTTGCTGAATATTCCAAACTTGCAGTCTCGAAATTGTGAAAACTTGTGAATTTTGTGAATTGTGAAATTCCCTTTTCATGCATCTACAGACAGCGCTTCCTCAAATTAGTATCAGTTTTGGCTGCTTGTCTTATTGTGTGTGACTTTGGTGCAGTCTGGTGGCTTTTTGTGGTTACAAAAGGATCTTACTCTTCAATACAAAGGTCACTCCCTGGAAGAGTCCTTTACATAATGTTGTCAAACACTTAGAAGAAGAATCTGAGCCAGTCAGTGGTTACACTGACAGTGTACAATTGCCCCAAAGAATTACATTGCAGCCCATTTTGTGGCTGCAGTCCTCTCAATGTAATACTGGACCAATTCCAAGTACTGTTGCCCCGATTAGTCATTCAGACACAAAGACTTGGGGAAATTAGGGCCCAGGTTGAAAAATACAGAAGTTTTCTCTTAGGCACATGCACAAAAGCAATGTGATTAATAACCTGCAATCAATTAACCAGAAGTATTTATCTAAACTGCAGTGACCTGACAAAAGTCACATGGCCCTACACACGCATGCTCTCTCACGCACAATCCTAGCTGACTCAGTGAAAAGGCTGATCGGACACACTTGCCAGAATCTGATCAATGCACCGTATAACTAATGGAAATAGGCTCTTGATAGGAATCTAATGGAGGCCCACTTAAGCAATTTATACTTAAACATGCTATTACATGCTGTTCCTGTAAAAGTGGCACTTTACCAGGAGACAGCACTTACTATGGATTCCTGTACCTATTGCCCTGCAGCTCAACAGACCTCTCCTTAAGTCGGTCAAACGGGAAGTGAAATGGGAAACCTATCAATAGACAAATGGAAATCTGCTGCCATCTATCACATCTTTAATTGTATTAGGTATTTATTGCTTGTTGAATTTTATTTACAACAGACAAATTCCTTGTAGTAACAGAAAATTATATTAAAGATGTTAACAAAAAGGTTTACATCACATGACTGTATACTTTTACAAAGACCCAAATAAGCACCAACCAACAAGCTACCAGATTTCAGTCTGGGAAACCAACAAGTGAATCAATGGAGCTCGGCAGGTGAAACTCAACAAATGAGTGAATTAATGGGAGCTGCATGATGATGTGACACAGTGTCTCTTAAAACTCATGAACAACTTTTTTAATCCAGGCATTTCAGACTGGCGCATTCAACCCTAAATGAAGCATGACTGTGTAACTGCATGGCCTATTTCTCACTTTAAATTTATTCAGAAAGACTCCACTGACTCAGGAAGAAAGAACACTGCCTATAAAGTTAAGAGATACTCAATTTCCTGAAAGTATTGCAGCATGAAGGCTTATGATATACGAGGTGATTGGGATATTTAGACACAACGCCAGTATGAAATTGTATGATCTGGAATACCAACACTACAAACAAGAATATATCCATATACCCCCTCTCCTCAAACTGTGTCTTATCCACAAAGTCTTGGGGAGGATGAAACCTCATTAAAGGGACAAGAGTTGCATGAGACAGCGCAGAAAAGCTTTCTTAAAGCCTCCCTTTGAAGCTGAAGTTGAAGTGTAGTGTGACACACAGATACCCACCACCTTTAAAAACATTTGCATATGAGAAAATCACACGCTCAGAACACAAACAATACATACCACGAAATAGACACACAGCAGAGCCAACTGCCACACAGCAGCATCTAAACAGCAGCTAAATAAATGCTGCTGCCCGCGTGCCTTGGGAGCAGAGCCCAGAATAAATGACTCAACATCAAAACCCCTCACATCTTCCATATCCCTGCAGACTCTTCACTAACCCACCCACCCAACCAAACAACCAACCAATGGAACAAAAGCATTGTGCTCCTCACAGAGGCTGTTCATTAACAGCTTGTTTCTGTGTTTGTGCCACCCTCCACTTCAAAGCCTCATCTGATTCACTCCCACCATCACTGAGAGAGAGAAAACAAGCTTTGTCAAAGGAGAAGGACAGCCAAGCGTCATGGCAAGAAAGAAAAGTCAAGCTGATGAAAACTGCCGGACTTGTGGTCCAACAGATAACACAGAAAGGAGATACAGTAGTATTTTAAACTGAGTCATGGTAAATCAGCAAAAACGATTTAATCCACCTTTAAATTCTTGTCTTGCTCGTCATAAATCAGATAAATGACGAGCTCAGATAACGAAGAAAGTAAAGAGTTATAATTAGACATGATGACTGGTAGATACAGAGCTTTGGATGGACATACACACATACAATTAATCAGGACCATGCTTCCCTCTGCCTCATCTTGACATACCCAGACTGTGTCATTTGACATTGGGAGGATAAACACCACCCCCTGCTGGTGACTGGTCTGGCCAGGTGTTGAGGGAGCGATTACAGTCCAATGGAGACAGCTTGGAGCACAGGTGGCAAAACAAATATGGACGCTGTGCAGCCCGAAATGGCCAGTCACACTTGAGGAGAATGACAACTTCATTTGTCATCTGCAGAGAAAGAGTAACGACCGTCTCTCCTCACCTTTGATACTGTCTTTATTAACCTGAGGTAACCCACATATGGGGAAAAGGGGGGAAAAGAGAAGCTGAGGGGTGTAAATGCCACAAGTAAATGTAGCATACTTTAAAGTGAAGACCACAGTGCAGCTGCTTGAGAAACTGGAATATTGAGGGAACAAAATACAGGGCCTAATCTATCAAAGACAATCTAGCAAGCAGGGATTTGGTAGTTGGTTGGTTGAAGGTTACTCCAATCTGAATGTCAAACAGTTACAAGCCAAAAAATACACATTTACAAAGACATGCAAGAGCAATTCTGTGTTCTCATGCCAAGCGATTTTGCTGGCGTGTACAGATTTTCAATGAAGATTAAATCTTTTGTGTTTCAAATAAACGCTGATCGAAGATTAGTTTCACGGGGGAGGACGAGCCCCAATCCAAACCACTGAGCAAAGTGCACTAAAGTCATTACAGAGCCAAATTTAACAGAAAGCATTTGATTTTATTAGGTCATGGCATTTATCAGTCTCCAAAGTCTCCAAACCCACTCTCCTCCTCATAAGGCTCAGATTTGTATGTGACACAAAGCATTTTGAGATGCTAATCTGCTTATAAACATCTGATAAACAAGCATATCTGGAGCATAAAATATAATCTTATTTTGGAACATTTTTGATTTGTAAATAATTACAATCACTCATCTAAATCAAGGCAATCATTTTCATGCACCAAAACAGAGGAAGAGAAATTAGAATGCATGAACGTGTGTGTCTGCTTGTGTGTTAACCAACCAGTCATCCAACCAAACATCTTTTTTTTATAAAGTCTTACAGCATATTTTCTATATCAATGACAGACAAGCTTTGGGAATATGATTATAGCTAATTGGTGAAGATGAAAGAGGAAGGAAAGGGATGTGCTGATGACATGGGTATTCACTGAAGAGAGAGAGGATGTGTATTGTCTCAAAAATAGAGCCTTAAGCTCCATGCTTGCAATGCAGACAAAATAGATTTCCTGTCAGGAATCATTCTTTTCCAGATCTATACGGCTTACCATCATTAGTGTTTACTTATACAGTCTGTAAGGGGTTAGCGTTCTCCTCCGTTAGCAGTTCTCAAAGTTGAGATGCATGTAGGGAAAGATAGATGGAAAATGAAGCACTTCTATAATTCAAACATTTAAGACTACGAGTAATCTAATGGCGAAACATGCAATGGATGGATGGATGGAAAAAGCACAATGAACATCAATTCTGATGTTTTTGGGGGGTTTTCTTTCTGTACAGACATCGAAAATTATGTTATTAGAATGGTTTTGCTACAGTATTAGGTTTTTTTTAGAAAACATGAATGGACCCTGTTTTTTTTTTTTTTTTAAAACAAAGTTCAGCTTTATTGTTGGGTGTATTCGAAATACAATGAAATTCTTGCACTCTGGCTCGCTCTGCCACAATACACAGTACACAACAACACAACAATATGAAGTACATTTGGGTGCGTCAGCTTTTCAGCAACCTGACTGCCCACAGACTATTACTGAAACAAGTACCTGATTCTCTGGCAACTTTTTTTTTTTTTTTTTTGAGTGAGTGCTGTAAATGTTATGATGCTGTGCATGGTAGGCCCATGCCAATGATTTTTGCTGATGTCTTTACAGTCTTTTCAAGAAAAAGAAAAAAAAAACACTCTGCAGTCCTGGGCAGTCAAGATGCCAAACCACACTGCGAGACATCCTGTCAAGACATGCTCAATGGAACTGTGATAAAAGTTCACAAGAGTTTTGGCCTTAAAAAATACAGTTTTTGCTGTCCTTTCTAGAGGATACATTCAGTGTTGTTATGTTTACATTTCGTTTTGTTCCAGGACAAAGCAGAGACCTTCTTGTAAAAACATTGTTGCATATAGCTACTAGTGCCAATGGTACTTGTCATCACACACATTTTGACTGACAGTGTTGTTTGCTCTCAGAGAACCTTAGAGGGACTATATTGGAGTCAAGTCTTTAGACAAAGTACCTCATTTGTGTCATTGATGATAGGCAGCTTCACTTTCAATACTGTTCCTAAAATAAATCAGTTTGAGGATTTCAGCCAATAAATTACCATAAAAGCAGGGACTACAAATAAGCAGAATCTCCTCTACCCTCTTGTAGGTAACCCAATATTTTGCAAACATCACCTCTGGTGCAGAGTCTCATAAAATGAAAAGACCTTGAGGTCGAAGGGTGTACAGGACACAGCTTCAGCCATGTGTTTGAGGTAAATTTCACTATAGTTATTCCTGTTTTGTGGATGATAAATGGTGAAGATATGGAGCTTCATATTTTGTATCTGTAATTTACCAAACATCAGAGCCGTTAAAGAAAAGAGAAGACAATTACCTTTTCAACCCACATGTTTTTTTGCCTTTGTCAGAAAATGGATCATCCTACTGAGTAGCTGTATGGATAAGCTGAGAGGTGTCCTTTGAGTGGTTTGATACACAGACACATGGATTCCTGTGTCATCTTAGCATAATCCTGCACTGAACTTTTAGATGCATCATGAAGCTCCTTAGTCTATTGAATGATAATCTGTCAAGTAGGTTGTTAAGTAAATGCAAAACAAATATTCTGCTGAAATGTGTGAAAACAATTCTGCACATTGTTGAATAAATCAACATCTGGAGCTGTTTTCTAGAGATAAACAACTAGACATGTAAGACCCTTATGAATTCAATTAACTAGATCAAGGTTCTGCCTGTATGTGCATGGACAATGAGGGAAGATGCACAATTGCTATTATTAGCCAAGCTAAAGGCGTTAGTAAAGGCAATGTCATCTTTTGGTCAGCCAGTTGGTGCACAACATTGTCCCAGACTGAAATATTTTGACAACTATTGGATGGATTGTCATGACATTCTGACATTCATGTTCCCCAAATGATGAATTCTACAGACTTTGATGATCCCTTGACTTTTCCCATTGCACCGACATGAGGTTGACATTTTTGGTTAGTGACATGTCTTGACAATTATTGGAGATATTGCTTTGAAATGTTGCACAGATATTCATGGTTCCCAAAGCTCCCTGACTTTTCGTCTAGCACCATCATGATTCCTCATAATAAAAAGAGAATCGTGCAATGCGCTACCATACTTTAAAAAATGTTAATGAGTTGAAGTTGAGTTGAGTTGAGTTGAGTGGGAGGTTGGTGAATAATGCTGTATACAGTGAATCAAAGCAAGATTCAGATGTTTTTTTGCAGGAGTGGGTCTTCTACAAAAGCACAAATTAATATTTTACTTTAATCCAACAGCTGTCAAGAAAGCAGCATGTGATAGATCAAGATACGAAATCCTCATCAATGTTACGTGAGGATAAAGTTGTGTGCAGGTCAGAGTACTGGCAAGTTTTAATGGATGGCAGAATCCTGTTTTTGACAGATTTATGATGTATACTTGTAAAAGGGCACAACAGGAAGCTTATACTCAGACTGCTTAAGATAGTTTCAGCATCTTGCTTCAGGATGACGTGTCAGTCACCTGAAATGTACATAAGAGCCCCTCTCGTGAATTTAAAGATGTTTTTTATTGAACTGTAATTTTCAAATCTTAATTCTGAAATGAAGTGTAACAGAGTCAGCTATAAAAAAAGAAAAAAAAAAGAAAAATGAAGCCTCTTTTTTTCCCTCTGAGTGTTAAGAATTGCTCTGGGGAAGAGTTTGTTTATAGTTGAGAAATGACTGAGAATGCAAGCACTTAATGAGCAAGAAAATGGATGCTTCTCAGGGAGAAAATCTCAAGTCAAGGGACGTGGGTTTCTGTTGTGTGTCTGTCTGCATATAGTAAATCTAATGGATTAGATGTGTTCTGTTTTCGTGAGTGTATGGTTCCATTTGTGTACGTATAATAAAATGCCAGAGCATAATTAAATGTGCATGTTTTCAGTCACTAAACACTAATAACTTCTTATGGATGCTGTGATTTGTGTCTTGTTGTAAGTCTTCATTTTATTTATTAACATAACCAGAGTTGCACATGGAATCACCATCACTGATTAAACCTTTGACGCCAAACATGGGTGACCTTAAAGAAAAGTATTTTTGCGATTCAGCACAATTCCACAGTCATAAATATGGACAGTTGTACACATTTTTGTTACGAGTTTCACCAAAGTCAGTGAAATAGTTGGTGCAGTGACTTTGTGCCATAAAACGTTACATACTTCTCTCAGTGATCGGACCCAAATTGTGCCCAAAGATACATAGTGTAAGAGCAGGAGTAAATAAATGTCTTGCCCTAGTGAAAAAAAGGACATCTATGCATATTTCAAAGAGCCCCTGCTCTCCCCTGCCAGTTATAAGTGCAACAATATTGTAGAGTGGATGAATAATAAATGGACACACAATTGTAAAGATTAGTGCTCATCATCACTGAGGCTCATACAGTGAAGACAGTTGAATAGGTGAATATTTTTAAAAATCAGAGATCAGTTTATTTTGAACATAGTTTTGTTTGCAGTGTCATATTGAGAAGGAATATTGCTGCTACAGAATGTCAAGACATTTTAAAATTGTATTATTCATTTTCACCTGGAAAGGTTTAAAGTGAGTCTTTGTGGAGCGTCTTTGATGAGCATGAAACAAAACAATAATGCTGTTAATTGTGTTTCAACTTTTCCTGCTGTCATTTTGCGCTGCAATTATCACAAAAAAAACTTCAACAATGCAGGCCCCTTCACTATTAAAAACACTATTAAGCTCTTATGTAAGCCTCACCCACAAACCCTGTAACTATTGAATACTTATAATTTCTCCCAGCACAATAAACTCAGAGGAAATTGGAACTTCTGTCTCATTATGAAATGTGAGGAACACAACACTAAATAATACAGTGTCTGTATTAACAGTTAAATAAGGTGCAAAGTACAGTGGCCAAACGTCTCAAACAAACTGCATACCAAAAAACGCTTTGCAAATTTGAAAAACAAAAGCTCATTAACAGAAAACACAAACGTAAAAGCCACAATATGATAACAGCAATGAACAACAACATATGTTAACAATGAAATGGGCAGACCAATACTTACTACACACGGCAGTGTTTATTTTTGCATATCTATGTCCTCTGCCATCAAACATTAAGATATTATGAAGCTATCTATCTATGCAGCGATGTTACCATTACATCCATTAGCGTCCAGACGTCCAGAAGACAGTTCAGAGGGAAACTCAAGGCTTGGAAACAGGCAAGTTGCCCCAGAGTTTGATTTCATAGCAAACATTTCACTTCTCAAATGAGCATCTGTGTCCCTCTTCCACATATATTTTCAACCTAGCCCATCCATTTCACTGTTGTTAACGGTGTTCTGTTGGTTTTGTGGTTCTATTTTCCATTACTGCGTTTGTTTTTTCTGATTTTGCAAAGTGTTTCTGATATGGAGTTTGTTCCAAACGACTGGGCCACTGTAGAAAGTCACGATAACGGATAAACTGCTCTTTATTATGATAAAGTAACTCAATTTTCAGAGGCTGCACAGATGGAGTAAATGTGCAGACATTTTCTTTTTAGGCAATTATTACTGGTAAAGACAATTAAGTTGTTATCAGTTCCACACACAGTTTTATTTTATTCATTTGAATTTTCATGTTCTCAAGTTATGCTTTCACATTTCTTTGGAATTTTTTGGTACTCCTTCAGAAACCCAGCAAATCTTACATCAAAGCAAAGAGTTCCCTTTGTGAAAATTGTGATTCTTTCCTACATACAATAGTTATGCTTCTCACATCTGTCTGTATCTATCTCTTTGTAGCTCGGTGTACAAAGGAAGGCACAAAAGAGTTGTGCTCTATAAACTTTGTAGATTGTAAATATAGTGGCAGTGAAAAATCATTTCCCCGAATAAACACATCGAAAAAGAAAAACATGTTTGTTTTTTATACTGATGATTGTATGTATCATTGGGTCACAACTTGGCCAGTGTGATTGACAAATCTTTATGATAAATCCTTTAGTTGTACTGCACACTATTAACATCAGAGGCATCGAGCCTGACGGGGTTGAGGATAATGCTTCACCCTCATCACTTCCTTGAGAACTTTTTTAAATACCTTATTTTACTTGAAGTTTTTTTTTTTCTTTCTTTTTTTCAACATACACAAAGGGATTGACACCTTTGTTCCTTGACAGCTCATGAAGAAGTATGCCACGAGAAAGCAAAGACAAAAGAACTGTGGATGAGCACTGCCTCAGATTTCAGACACTGAATGAAAGAGGTTTTGTAGATCAAGGAAATGCATATGCATTTGGTTTATTCTATTGATCAACACTACAAACTGACACTCGTGATCTAAAATTCATTCTATTCCTTTCAATCTTTCCAGCACGTCTGTCTTTTAAAGTATGGGGTTACAAGTATTTTTTTCCTTTCTTTTTCAGTGTTTGAAAAAGCTTTGTAGCCTGCTCATCGTGGTTAAGCATGTTCATGAAAAATGCCATTTGTTAGCTGCTTCTACAGAGCCTTGCAATTATTCCATCATTACCAGCATACTGATAATCGGGAAGATATCTGAGCCATTTCTCTTGGCATGACATTCCTCCTCTTTACTGGAGTTTTTCATATCTTCCTTATATATTCTTCTTCTTCATATTGTTTTGCAGAAGAAGCTTCTGTTGAAGTAAAGTCACACCGATCTAACTCATGTGACAGCATTCACGACTGCTGTTGCTCCCATGTAGCAAAGACCCTTATGTGGCTTCCCAATCAGATGATAATGAATGGAGCAATTAGCAGTGATTATTAAGTGCTTTGTGAGGCTTCCCTTTGCCAATTTATCATGCGAGCATGTTCAATTTATCAGACGCCCTCGAGACATATGATGATGACAGGCAGCCGCATACAGTACATGTATGCGCATGCACACTGTCCGTGTGCTCCCCGCTGCATTTAGCACAGAGTGAAGGATGATTGCAAGGGTGCTAAGACCTTGTCTGTCTATTAGCTGTCCAAGATTGAGGACATCATGCTTGCCTCCCAACACCACATGATAAGACAAGGGTACAGAGTTTACTCACCAAAGCACACAGAGCGCAAGCAAACATGACAAAAAGACAATCCTGCGGTCTATTTGATCTGCCAAATGAGCCTTGTTGATGAGGAAGTATATTGTCAACCATCCAATGAAATATACTATTGATTCAGTCATACCTTACTTGTCTACCACATGCACGGTTCATTACGTTACTCAAACACCCTATGAAGGCTTCATTAGGTCCCTCTAACCCTTTTGTAATTCATGTTGAATGTTTGCTTCCGCAGACCCACTGAGTGTCAAGGTCGTTTTCATCTGAGCTGTGACCCAGAAGGGCTGGCTGTCCCACCGGAAAGATGGATGTTTGTTTTGGACTGCCTTTTGTGTTTGATCGGGATGGGAGGTGGAGAACAGATAACAGGTCGACTAGATGCATCCACAGAATGACTGATTATTGTCCTTATGTTGCGCTTGGCCTCTTAAGGGTAGCGCCGCCTCTCCTCCTTCAGAAATCAGCTGGGTTGCATCATAATCTCATTTGACATCAGTCTTGCTGACCAAAGGAGAATTGAAGGGGTCGTAGGAGGCGACTTTCAGAATTTGATGAAACCAGCGTGAATCAAGATTAAAGGCAAGCTGTGGCGTTAATGGTACACACTTGGCAATCTATCAAGCGCTGCTGTCTGGCAGAGGCAAATCAAAGTAATCACTCTTGAAACTGTCCCCCATCGTAGCGTTGGCAATATCCTGTATGACACATTGACTGCATTAATGTCTCTCCTACAACTTGCAAACTGACACTTTCTTATTTAAAATGTCAAAGCATGTTCTGCATTAGCAGAACACTGTTGATGAAGAAAATCGATTTGGGGTGTCACTGATCATTTCTACTTGACAATACAATTGGTGCAGAGTTAAGCCTTTGAGGACCACGTGCTGAGACTTTCTTGAGTAAAAGAGTGCAGTGAAGCAATTCAGCACATAGGGCATGGCGTGATTTTGACTTCTTTATTAACTCAGTAGTTTTCAGGGTGCCAGGGCAAACGGTCTACGAGGGAGTGAATTCAGGTTGAGATCTAATGCATTTAGCCAAAGCTCCTATTCAGTGAAACTGCAGATTGATTTAGCAGGTAGTAATTCACTCTCTTGCTCAAGGACAGCCAGACGTGACCAAACTTGAGCCTTGTTGAGCAGCTTGCACTACAGAGATGCTGCTATCTCATTAAACCATAGCTTGCACTTTCATGTCAAGCAAATGCATCCTCAGGATCTGAATGCTAGCCAAACTGAAAAAAAAAAAAAAAAAAAAAAAAAAAAAAAAAAATATGGGTGTGAGAGCCAACTAAGCCCAGTGGACCAGACTAAATCCTTAACTTCAATCCTTGGATATACATATGATCCTTAGAATTTTCATACCTCACGTACAAGTTTGGCACAGCATTTAAAAGGTCAAGAATCGCTGTGTTAGTATTTGTCATGCAAGGGGAGCTTTTATCAGCCAAACTTGTCTGTGATTCTCAGCGCCTTAAATGCAGTCGGTGGTCTTAATGTCCATTTCCTCTACTACTGACTGTTTTCACCGCTGCTTTAATGACTGACGTCATCCTTGATTAATTATTGATTAACTAGCAAGGACGCCTGAATAACCATCCCAACCTGGAATAGTGAATAATTTAACTGCACCATACATGCTTAATTGCTGCTTTACATACCAGATATGTAATCCCATTATGTTTGAGTGAGGTTGAGATTCAATTTAAATCTGATATGATTTAAGAATAGTTCTCATTTGACAGTCGTCAGTGATTGAATGTGTTTTGTTATTAATAATAAAATGTTGGCAGTGATGGAGGAGAGTGTAATATGAGCAACATGACAGAGGCAGTGGAAATAAGAGAGAAGTAGGGTGAGAAGGTTAGTGTGCTGGTAGAGGTAATCAATTTTTAACAATACCAAAGCCTCAGACAGGCATGAAACAGATATCAAACTGTTTCAAAATGTCCACAGTGAGAGAAGCAAAAGGATATAACCGGAAAAAAAAAAAACACTCTTAGCTTGCACTGTAAGATATGCTGGTACAGACCATACTAAACACCTTTGACCTCATTGATTTCCCTTGACTTCCTCTACACCTAGTGCTGCAAAGATAAAGAAAGCTTGGAGAAAGCTCTCCCCTGCGTTGTTCTCCTCCTCTTGGCACTCGGCCGATGCTTTCTCAAATCTCTCTGCAATGAAAATTTGATCAAAACAGCCCAGTATCCATTTAATGCGCCATCATTAAAAAGATGTCTCAAAAGAAGAAAGGGTTTTCAGTATCGATAAGGTTTGACGAAATTTTGTTTTAGGAAATTCGTCTTTAGAGCGTCTGAACAGAAAGCAGCCGACATTAGTGTCTGTTCAGTGTCTGGTACATGTGAGTATACATTAAACATGATTCAAAAGTTGAACATTTTCAATTAGAGACAGCATCAACAGATTGTCTGACCTGATTAAACTGTCTATGAAGGTATGAGGACTATTCTTTGTAGTTAATACAAGTCCGAATACCATTTACATTTTCCTTGATCCACTTCAAAGGAGGCTTTTACTTTGATGAGTCATAAGGAGTTAAACTTCTTGAAGTTTACTGTGATCATTCGATTCTGACTTTTGCTTTGCTGGGTATATGGAAACATATTAATAATGCATCGTCTTTATTGCATCTGTGAGGAATTTGCATATATATTGGATTATCATTAGATTATTATCACAGCAGCCATTCCAGCATTCATAATTAATGAGTAACAAGTTGCAAAGTTTGCTGTGAATCACATGACAACAGTTAAGCGATATTAGCTAACTTAGGAGGTTCAGTTTAGTATTAAATACAAAGTTGTTTTGTTCATCCTTTTGAAATGTAATGTTCAATTTGTTCTCAACTTTTTGAAACAGACTTCCAGCTTAAACACTCTTTTTAACTTTTTTTTCTTTTTAACACTTTTTTTTTCTTTGAGTCAATCACATTCTTGCTGTTTGATAAAGATTACAAATCACCACTGTTGACCAATGAAAAGATGTTTTACTACCGTATGTCAGATAGGTAGAAGAAGGATAGCTTTGGATGAATGTTAAATAGCTGTGATTAGGCCAATGTGTGATGCAAACATGTAGGACAGTCTTGCTATTGATAGTTACCAACTGATGTGAACATCCTTGTGGCTCTGAATCACTGGGACATCATTAGAACCAATTACAAAAAAGGATTTCTGTCCATAAAATGAATCCCAATGTTCAGAAACACACATGCAAACCATGTGTATAGCTGTCCTTACAGTGTAAAGGGGTTCAAGCTAAAGTAGAGAGAAGGTCTGAAGTTGAATAAGAGAGCCAAGTGAATTTTAAACTCAAATCTGAAGCGTCACACATAAACCAGCACACTCCGCACACAGAGCAGAGTCCGGGCATGTTGTTAGCCAGCTAGAGCTAAAAGGGAAACGGCATTGCCTTGAGGAAAGCACTGCAGAGAAAGCGAGAGAGAAAGACAGTATGAACTGGAACAAAAAACACTGGGTGTCCCAGAACTAATCCTAAGAGATTACGGTTCAGTATTAACTTGGCTGAGGTCAGAGTTCAGGCCAAGTTGAACTCTGAATTAATGTGTTTCAGCAGAAAGTGGGTCATTCAACTAAACCCTGAGCACAGCCCTTCGAACTCATTTCAGCAGTTCAACATCATCACTGCTTCATTAGGTAAGTGAGCAAATAACATTTAAGTGCTAATTGCACATTTGAGGAGCAGGACTTGGCTTGAGCTGGCGTTTTTTTTTTTTTTTTTGAAAATGAAAATCCCTTAATTACTTTTTGTTAGATGTTCTTAACCTTCTGCCTACCTGTTGCTCACTTGCAGGCCGTTTTAAACCAAAAAGTTCCAGCAACTATGGAAAGTGGAGCATCGCATTGCTGTGCTGCAAATAGACATATAATATTTATTTATATCAGGGATAAAACCAGTATAGGTGAACCATGAGTGGATGTGTACAGAGTGTCAAAGTCATCTCCTCTTGAAGGGCAGCGTGGGTTCACAGGTTTTAGTTTCTTTATTAGAAGGACTGAAAAGTTTTGTAAAGTGTAAAGTCAAATTGGCTTTGTTGCAAAGTCAGCTTTGATCTGCAAATGCTCTGTACATAACTGACACTACAAAGACCCCACATACACCCAACGCAACCAAATGCAAGACTCTTTCCAGACCTTTCTCTTTTTTCCCCCTTCTCTCACCACCCAAGGTTCATTGTAACAGCACTGTGACAAACTGTCAGCGAACATCAAATCCACTGTGCGCTGCTGTGCGGTGTCAACAACACAGAAAGCTCCACTCGCCCACAATCCGTCAACCATGACAGAGGGACATCAAATAGCACAGCGGCTGCCACATTCATCACAAAAACCTGCACACGATTGCTTCAGCCCACCTCTCCTCTACCCATGGCTGTGCTTTCACCTTTATTCAGGTGTTTTCCTTCTCTGCACATCTGTCACCGCGAACGTAACCACATGCATGCACACACGTAGGCACGCGTAGGCACATGCAAGTACGTACGACAACGTCGCTCTGTTTCAACATGTTCCTGCCAGTTCCAATATCCACAGGCACAGAATAAACCCATCTTCCCATGTGTGCAGTGTCTGTTCCTTCACATGACAGCAGCCATTGTGTGCTATTGTATGAATACTCTCTCAAATGTCAAAAGGGTTGTGGCTCTCTTACAGTGACTTAAGGACCCATGGGGGAAGAAAAGGACATTTTATCTCAACAGCTTGAGAGACACCACACTGGGTTAAAGTGTCGCATGGGCCATTGTTACATGATTGTGGAATTTGATGTAGCACACAGTGACATATTTGTATAGGTCTAATAAGTGTTCTTGAAAATAAAAGAGAATTAGTACAATTAGTACAATAGGTCTACTAAGGTCTAAGGTCTACTTCAATGTTAAAAAAGACGTTATGGTTCCCAGTGTTGTAACAATGGCTTTAAAAGTCCAGTGTGTATGATTTAGTGGCACATCTGCAGATTGCAGCCAACAGGATCCCCCTCACGTCACCCTCCGAGCATGTAGAACCTACAATGGCTGTAGCCCCCAAATTACTGATGTGGGCACTGATCACTGTGTTCTGTGTGCGCCATGGCTGCTGGAGCTATACACGTCTGAAGCATATACACATTTAGAAGCGTATTTAAAGCACCTAAACCAAAGAAAATAACCAAATCTGAGCAAGAAAACAATGTCTGGTGGGCTAAACGCTCCGCTTCTGAAAGGCTCCTGGTGGGGTTTGAAGTTGCGCGGAGGACGGGATAAATTAGCACTGTGGCCGTGAACGTGACAGAGATGTGCCCGGCGAGGTTTCGGGGTGAGAACTCACACAAAACATTAAAGGCCTGATCTAGAGCCAGTACTTTACGGAGCAATGTGGTGGATAACGTGGAAGAGGACCCAGTCCCTCTGTAGATATAAAAAGCTCATTCTAGGTGATTATACACTAATGAAATCATACTTATGAGTATTATATTCCATTTCTGCTATATTCTGCCAATAGATCCCCCTAAATCTTACACACTGGTTCTTTTAAGAGGCTATAAGACACAGGCTATAATTTTCTCAAGAGTAACTGTTAAATGAGCAACCAAGGACACAAACCAAGGACACGCAGGGTTAATGTTACTTTAGACACTGTTAATTAAATCAGTAAAAGCTCAGCTCACCTCATTCAACGTGATGGAGGTGGTCTGCTCCACCTGTGACTTGCGTATTAGAAAGTAATTAGACTTGTGGTATTTATTATCCATTAGGTGGTGAAGGGCACTAGTGGAAATTCTCGCGCAAACATTAATTTGATCTAATGTTGATGTTTAGTAATGAATAATTTATAATTTCCATTGCTATTGCTTGCATGTTTAGAGTGATGTGAAGCTTTCAAATCTTACATTTGCTGTAACAAAACAGATAGTAAGACAAAAAAAATATCTCCATTCTTCATAATGTTGCCATCCTCTCCAAGGTGCAGTGGTTCCATCCTGCTACAGCTGACCTCTTCTGACATGGGGAGGTGCCTGTCGAGGCATAGGGGGCTTGTTATTTTCCCAGCAGGCACCTCATTAGCGTCCCTATGACCTTTTACAATTGAACAGGCCATTGGTCGCGCAACGTTTTGAATACAGATATTAATTCCACTGACTCACTTTTTTTTTCCACGAAACAAAGGACATTTTGCCCCGTTTTGAGAAAGCGCTGCCAACCTGAACATTGGTTCCAGCTTGCATGGATCAATTATGCTGCACCTCTGGCATGTTTGGTTTATTTTTTACAAAATACACCCCAGGGTTTCTTTTCTCAAAAAAGAAATTCAACCACAAACACAAACTGCTTCCCATCTGTATCATGTGTAATGGTTACATCAAGATACTACTCTTTTAATGAAAGATATTAAGATGTATACAGCATCACAGCATGGATACAGACAACCCTACATACTACTACTTTCTTCATCTGCTGGCCGCTAGATGACTAATATTAAATTCTGCAGAATCTTGTTTGGTCTAAATTAAAATGTCAGGTCAATAAAAGTAAAATTAATCCTTAACATTTAGTAATAGACAAGATAAACTTCACTATTCCCCCTCAAAACCTCATTTTAGCTCGAATGAAAAGATTGATTAATGGCATGGATGTTTTTTTTCTACAATGGAACAAGAATGGCTGAAATCCATTCTAATTATCTCCACCTCTGCTATTGTGTCCTGTCCCTGTCCTTGGTAAGCCTGCTGTTTTGCATCTTGCATATCATTAGCACAAAAGCACTTAACAGTCTCTGCAGGAGAGGTTTGTAACCCACTGTAGATGACCTTCACCTATAGTCATTCACAAAGTGCATAATTTGCACATCTTGGTCACAGTGTTTTTATCTGGACTGGTTATTTTTCTATATATTCTGCTTTTAATTCACTCCTTTTATATTTTTTATTACTGTACACAGTCTTTTTTTACGTAGCCCAAGCAGCACTGTGTGATGACACAGGGCAAATATGGACCACAAGGACCCGATATTAAATTCATTGTCAAAAATAATTGATTTGATCATATTTTAACGCTGTATAGATTTTATATCTTTCTCAAGGGTGCTTCAGTAGATTTAAGAACAGTTTCCTTCATCTCGTTGAAGGATGGTGCCTCTGACCATGAGCCAACCCGCACCTGCTTTTTGAACTTTCACTTCCCCACAACTAAACTGCTGTTTGTCCATCATGACCTCGTACTGCATTTCTCAGTTCCCCCTCAGTAATGCTGCACACTATGCTTAAAAAAAAGGTAATGGACTGACATGGTCCAGTGATATGGAAGGCCACAACAGCAATAAAAAGGCTGTTTAATTTTGCCCCCAGTTTAAGATCTCTGTGATATGGTGGGATGCGCACATAATTACAGGGATCAAGGACAGTCCTCTAGATTGAAGGAAGATGCCCTTGGCTTTGCTAGTTAACAAAAGCCCATCTCTCTTTTCTGTTTTTTTTTTTCTGTTTCTCTCTTCTCATTTCTAGATTTTCTCTCCCTCTGGCATCAGCAGATATTTGAATCTCCACTACATATCAGACCTCAGATCTGCTACAAACTGAGATCAATACAATACAAGACCAATACACATTTTGTGTGTATGCAAAGTTTACGAAATTGAAAATTCACTTGTATCTGTCTGTTCAGCTCAACTGAATTATGTGGCCCCTCCCTGACTATGACATAACAGGCAAGACTTAGAGGTCTACGACATATTCTGACCCTGTGCCAAGTCTAAATAATGAATGACTGGTTAACTGTGGCCGCAGTCTGAGCCTCTCACACATAGCTGTTGGTACCAGACAAATAATGCCATACATGAACAAGATGTGTTCAGTGGAAGTAAAGACAACACATGGCCCTGCTGATAACTGTGCTGAATTCAGTACTTAACAAGATACTGATGGCTGATGAACAGTAGCATTAACCCGTGATGAACAGCAGGGCTACAGCTATGTACCGACACTCCCCCACAGACACAGACGTACACAGTGGGAGTGTCTGTTTAAGTAGAGCTGCTAGCCAAGGTACAACACAGATAGCCACACTGGAACTCTCTCAAAAGGGGCATAAATGTACTGACTGTCAAAGCGCCAACCGAGTTTCAGCAGAGACACACTTGTTGGGTCTAGCTTTGATTATCAGCTCTATGACACTGCCGTCCATGTTGCACTGAGGGATGGTCAATCAGTCTCCCTGTGTCACACATTACAGTATGTAGCCACATGGCGATACCACCTTCAATTGTTGACTCTGTTGCATCTCTTAAATATCCTAGGAGGGAGCATTCCAGCAGATTTTCAAGGTGTAGCTACCCTTTAAATAATAACATCAGTACCTGTGAGATTTCAGCTATGGTCCTGCATTAGAGTAGTTATAAGCTAGTGGAACAATCAAAAGATTAGACAAGCTAAGACCTTACATTTTGTGTTATTATATCTCCTGAAAGCAGAACTATTTTAGAATATTTCACTAGTTTTCTAACTTGTGTTGATGCAGTGCTCAACGTTTTTCCGGTCCATTCTTGCATTCAAATGTAAATCTTCTGAATACATGAAATCTGCCTCTGTTTTCAACAGAAACCTTTTTATACCACCACAGGATGAAAATAGATCAATATATCCAATGGTTTATTTTCAATTTCATGCTTTTCTGGTTCCATCAAAATGTGTCAGTGGGTGATAAATCCCAGGCCTTCACTACTGCAGTGTCAACAGGATTTGCTGAGTGAATCCCCCTGCTGTCATTCTCACATCATAAGCATATTCAGTATCCTTATTTATCCTTCATGTGCTAATCAGGGTCATGACTTTTTTTTTTTTGTGACAGACAGGGAAAGTCTTGCAGGTTTATTTTTATTCAGGGAGACATGACGTCAACAAAAGTTATTGTGATGTGTGGGTGGCTGAGTGAGTCACTGTATCACTGAATGAAAGTACCTTCTTTACAATTAATATAAATCACATTTATTGTAAATGTTTAATAGTATAACACGTATGTATGATATAGTTGTCACCCTCCTGGAATTGCTTGATAGGTTTGCAGAGTTATTTTTGAACACATGCTGGTGTAAGAGACTCATTTAAATGCAAAAAAAAAAAGCTGATTCATTGCTTTCTCTTCCCTCAAATATGCATGTTTTAGGCAAAGATGCACAACTAAGTTATTCACGCCCTTGGGACACAAACAGACTTCAAAAGAAGAGCACAATTTGTTTGGTCATTTCCAGCAGAACCAAAATGAAACAGAAAAGACAACATTTGTGTTGAATTGCAATGAAACAATGTATTTTCCTCAACGCATTTCCATAAAGAGACTTCATTCCACATGGAAATTGTGAAAACTTTTATAACACTTGAATGCCCCATTGGATTATTTCTCTCCAAAATATATATTGGTGGGATAACATGGCAACAGATTAAGTAAAAGTAATTATTATCGTAATTATCCGCCTGTTTCTTTGGCCTGGTTTCTGACTGCAGAGAAGTCCTCAGCTGACTAAAGTGACCCTGTCTTTCTGATGGAAAAGATGAAAATGGGCCCTGACCCAAGGCCAACATTACGATGATTAGCCTGACAAGTTAAATTCCTCCCTAGAGGTCTCTAACACAACCTCAATTAAACTGTCCCAGTCCCCGAACAACCCAAGGCAAGCCGGACTCTCTGGTCTTCGGTTTGTTACAGTTCATCATCATGTGTGTGCGATCATGCCCATTTTCATTTCTGGACATTTTAATTTCACACGCTCTCAGTTTTTACTGTTAAACTCCAATCTGTGATTCATGAGATATCTAACGCATCAGTGGAGAGTCTTCATTAGAAATGCATCCCACCACTACTTTTCATTTTGAATTGTGGTCCGTTCCATAGACTGGTTAAAGACTATCATGAAATAGAAATAACAGTATTATATTTGGAGAAAAAGAGTGGATTTTTAATTTGAGCTGTTGCAAAAGCCAATCCTTTATAAAATACTCATCATATTGAAATGATAAAATTGATCAACTTTTTTTTTCTTTTTTTGCAAGGAAATTAAACAGCAGCTCATCTTTTCCTATCTTTTCCTCTGCTGAATTAAATATGACTTTATTGTTTTATTCACTTCTGTGCCTCATTTTACATTATGCCATAAAGTTTTAATAAACCTAGTCGGATGCCGTTTACAGAGATGTATTTTCCCTCTTTAGTATTAACACCTGCAACCCGCTCACTCCTCAGAAGACTAAAGGAGAGCAGGAGAGAGGAGGAGGAAAACACCAAAAAAGCACCGGCACAAAAATAACTGCAGGACTAACAAATAAGGGAAAGGTAGCGAATCCTTAAATCCGTGTTGGAGCAACATTTGAATCTCGTCTCTCAGGAGGCTTGGTAAGACCCCAAAGTGGTAACCTAGTGAAGAAACTGGTATCTCAGCAACTAAAAAGACACAACATGTTTGTCTTGAATATATTTTCTCTCCTGAGACCTGGCAGTGCTTATTTTCCTGAGACTTTTCAAGAGTGATAAGTCACACAGATAGGTGATAAATTAAAGCTAACATAGTCCACCTCGAAGCTACACAAACTGATTCAATGCTCCTCTGCACAGATTCAACAAGTTTCTGAATTCTACTGGAGGGATAAACAACATTCTGCCAAAACATATCCCCATCATTTGGGGCCAGATGTAATTTGCGTTCCTCACGCGGACGAGGCATATATATTTTCTTCCAGAGGGATCCGATAGTGACACAATGAGAAACGGTGAATTAATAAGTAAATAAAGCGAGCAAGAGAATCTAATAATAAAACCTTGTTCATTTAGGTTCATTGCCAATTT
Organism: Protonibea diacanthus; assembly: GCA_028641955.1. Taxonomy (NCBI): domain Eukaryota; kingdom Metazoa; phylum Chordata; class Actinopteri; family Sciaenidae; genus Protonibea; species Protonibea diacanthus. The sequence goes on from CM053990.1 coordinate 18,481,247, forward strand.
CACTGATTGCAGTCCATAAAAGTCCCATCAGAGGCACTTTTCTAAACTTAATTTGGATTATTTACAAATCTCAGGGTCTTTATCTTTTACACTAGAGAGTTGTTGTCATTTTATCTGTTTCAGTAGGAGTGCTATAAACTATTGATCCATAATATTTAATAAAGATTGAAATGTCACTGCGGATTGTTTACAGCAGGGGTCCCCAAACCAGTTTTCAGTGGGGGCCACATCAACTTTCCTTTCTGTGATGGGGGGCTGGGGTCAGTCTATAATAGGAAATGACATGGACCAAAGTGACAACCAGTATTATTGTGGAGATTATAATAATCATTTGTTGCAGCTGCCCTTTGCTTAGCCTTGGAGTGGCGAGTTTCATAGTGTTGGCGAATGTTAAATTCTTTGAGCACTGCCACTGTATCTTTGCAGATTAGACAAACTGCCTTTTCCTAGCACTGTCTCTCTCTATTGTCCCTCCCCCCCAAGACCACAGAATATATACGTCATATGAACCGTCCACTGATTGGTTGAAAAATAAAGTATTCCGCCTAGTAACATTTCCATTCATCGAGTGCGTATGCAGTCTGCGAACATCTATTTTTCGATTGGTCTTTTAAGCTGCGGCATAGAACAACAAGGAAGTGTCACACAGACACAAACTGCACATCTCCGTTCTCAGCAGAATCTCAGGAAAAAACACATCTCTCTATCATAAACTATTTCGGAGATATGCACAGATATGTAAAACTTAAGACTTTTAGGCAGACGCGCCCAATCTGTCCTCAAAGAGTTAAAAACTCTGCACTCTGAATCTATTTTCTGTTTCCTCAACAATTTCAACATTTTGTTGTCTGGTTTTCTTCCATTAGCTCGCCTCACTTGCACGCACTTGAACACTTGATCATGAGAAAAAGTCAAGTGGGAATATACCATTGTGTGGGGGGGTGAAAATTAGCTACTACTGTAAATAGTTCGTAAATAAGGTAAATTTTAAATTAGAACGCCAACCTTAATCATTAAGTGCGGATATTTTATCATAGGAAAATGTAATTTAAAAAAATAGGCCATGTTTGGAGGGATTGTTTGCGATCGTTAAGTGGGCCACTCCAATTGTTTAGGCGGGCCGAATGTGGCCCAGGCGCCGTAGTTTGTGGACCCCTGGTTTACAGGTACAATGGGGATGAATTAATGATACAAGAACTGTGCATATTGGTCGCACATAAGGATGGCTGCTCTGGCCTTGTAGAGAACAAAATTTTTGAAGCAACACATTCGGTGTTGCTCAAGGGCTGGCTGAAGCTCTGATATGCAAAAGTTGGTTAAAGGTAGAGTCAGCTGAGTCTCATTCCCAAGTCCCAGGCAGTCTGAAATTATTACATTACAATGCTAATGTGCAGGTGAATGATAAATGGGAGTGGAGGAGATTTTAATTACACACAATGCCTTATCAGCCATACAATACAAGCACAGTGGTTGTATGTTTAGGTTTGGACTATTTAGGGAAATTAAAAGTTAGTTGTTTACTATGGAGTGTTATGGCATTGTAACCCTTGAAAGTAGAAGCTCAAAAGAAAAATCATTAAAACTTCATTTGTATTCTCCGCACCAGTGCACTAAAAATGGTACAGTAAAGCGAACAGCGCTTGTTGTTTTACTTGATGTTGACACTAAATTTATTTTTCTGTTGATTTAATCATATTTGTTCTGTCGTTAAGATCCAAAACCAGCATTGTGTAATTAATATCTATATAAAAGAACAGAACAGCGAATATATTGGACTCACTCTGCAGAGACTTCTCATTTCCTCATTGTGTGTGAAGCCAGTGAGACAAGGAACTCGGAAAACAGTGTTTTGCATTGCAATACCTTTCCATGCCTATTGGTATTCTGCCTGAGCCTGGCAATAAACGCAGCTCTTGCTTTCTCACTCATTTACATTCTGACGGGTCCATAATGCGCCGAACAACAACAAAATGCTGTTAGCATACGGAGACACAGATCAGTTCCCACTATCAATTGCAGTTCTAACACATATAATATTTTAATCAGTTATGATGATTACTCTCAATACTGCCTCCTCCCTTCATCCCCATCATCATCTGAACACCTGGTGACCCCGCACTGATGAAGCCGCTCTAAATGGGATTCAGTAACCCTCACCCTGGAGGATCGCAATTAATCACTCAGTGTTTTGAAACACAAACAGCCTGTTAATGCCCATTAGGAGTTTAAATGTGGATACTCGTGTCCATGCTTAGGTTAACTGTTGCTTTTTATAACACAGTTAACTTATGAAACTGCACATTATATGAGTTCAGCTGATAATGCTCTAAAGTCAGTGTTGTGTTGTGTTATGCTATTACTGTTTACTGCAGTGCATTGTAATCAAATAAGACACAATTGATGCAGTCACATTTAGTTGAAAAGACCTTTTCTATTTAAATATTTAACTCTTAGTTGTGAACTTTCATTTCATTTTTCAGCTAATTTATGTGTCAGAGAGGCCATATAACATTATTTCAAGTTAAGCTATTCCATAACGCTTTGGCACGTGAGTAGTATATAGTATATATTGTATATGCTCTGAGAAAGTTTGATAATGGTTATAACACTCCCACATCTAACTTTTGCTGACACAGTGGCTTGTAATGCAGCTCACGAGAATCCATATGAGCATTTCTTTTCTTCTTCTACTCAATCAACAAACAGCTCTATCCCAAAAACAGAAAGAAATTGGCAATCACAAGTTGTTTTCACTTTACAAAAGTAAACCTCATTTTTAATTAGATATTAAAGATGTGGCATTAGTAGCTTTTTTAAACTTAATTTGATTGAACACAAAAAAAAAAAAAAAAACAGCTGACTTTATATGCCGGTCAGTCCTCCCTGCCAACATTTTGGTGAACTGTCACCCAAAATTGGTTCCATCTCGGCAGTAAGTGCAGGCTAAGTCCCACTGTTTATCTATGGTGATCATGTGATGAAATTTCGAGCAACCTCCATTGTTATAACTAACAACAGTAATGTGGTAGTGTTTCTGGCAAGTCTCTGCCCACTCTTCGGTGAACTGACCCCAGAAAACAGCATCCGTCTCCGGCAGTGAGAGATGAGTAGCACTTGAGTTACCACTTACAGATGGTTCAGGTTCTGGTTATTGATGACAACTTAAACTATCTACAATACAATGCTCGGGACCTTATTTTCTGTGTTTTGATATAAGGGGAATGATTTCAAAATGACAGGCACTACAGGGCGCTATAGTGAAATTTAGAATTTATAAATATAACAAGCTCTCTGAGATATCATGCTCCGAAAATAAATAAAAAAATAAATTAAAAAAAAGTGAAGCAGCAAATGATCATTTTAACCTCATGTGCCATGTGAAAAGCAAACCAAGCTGTCAAACTGTTTACACTGCACGATGAGCTAAAAGTAATAAGCGGCGCCCACGGGATTGTGTCAATACATTTATTCATCTGTGAAACCAAACGCACAAGCAAGTATGAAAAAATGGGCACACAAACACAGATCAAAAGAGCATCTGTATGCCCGAGACAGGAAGGGAATTCACATGCACAGTTCAACCAATCTGTACACATGCTCACTTGCTCAGAAGCAAATGTACACATAGTACACGCCCACATGAACACAGGCATTGTGGAATGCCTTAGGCACAAGCCACATTTCACACTTTGCACTTTACAGACCGTGTTCAAAGGAGACAAACAGGTCACCCGAACAAACATTAAAGGACAATTTCCACAAATTCACATAATCTCCTGCATTTGACCAGTTACCCACATGTGTGGGCAGCACTGAGGCAGAGACAGGGACAGGCGGAAAGACTGGCAAGCTTTGATTTCTGCCTCTCGTGGCCACTGCTACTGTAGTCGAGCTTCACAGATGTCAGCCACTTGATTAATCCTCCAGTTGGCTGACTCCCTCTCTTTTACTTCTTTCAAAGCCCGCCAAATGTGCAGCACAAACAACAGCAGCAAAGGTAGTCATCCAGCTAGTAGCAGAACACTAACAAGTGTATGATGGATAATGTGTATAGTGTTTGTTTCTTTCTTACCAACATGACAGGGGTTAACTGGGTGGTTTCATGTGATGGCATCCAGTGAAGAATCGGTGCAGAATATTATGCTGTCATATTGAAGATGGGGTTGAAAATAAAAGAAAAGTTTATTCATTAAATCATGTGCACAAGATTTGACAATTTGCTGACTTCAGAAATGAAGTTCTCCCCTTTGGGAAATTATCTCAAAACATGTCTTTAGTGTAATCATGGGAGTCTGTTTGGAAGGACAGCGTGATTGCATCGTGAACTCCATTGTGCTGCCTATGACAAGTGTAATTAGTCGCTTCCTCATGAGCCCCAAATACCTGAGCTCAAAATGGGCTCCGCCAAGATGTATTCTGTTCCAGTGCAGTAAAAACAAAGTGGAGGCCACAAACAGTCTCTGAGTAAACACAAGTGTATTTAATGAGAGGGAATGTAATGATATACATATTCAACAAAGATGTTTTTTTTTTTTTGACTGGAAATGTATGCTGCATAAAAAGCTAATTATGCATATATCTTAAGGTTCCTTGGAAACCATAACAAAAAAGAATTTACATCCCATTTCTCTACAGTGATAAATAGCAAGAGTTGAATTGTGTAGCATGTATTTCAATGGCAGAAAAAAACACCAGAGTGTTAATTAAAGAATGCTCTATATACTGTAAATATGCACAACAACATTCAGATGAATGAGTTAAGTATCAGGGCAGAGGAACAGGTTGACAGGCTGTGCAGAAAGTGGAGGATAACATGGGTAAAAACAGGTGGAAGTACTGCAAGTGAAGGCTTGATGTGGTGGAAGTAGCAGAGATGTTGATAAATGGCATCTGTGGAGACTTGTGTGTGTGTGTGTGTGTGTGTGTGTGTGTGTGTGTGTGTGTGTGTGTGTGTGTGAGATTGGCTGCTGGAGTGAAAGCAGGGTGCAGATGAGCAGATCAGAGGTTGAATGTGGTGGGAAGGTTTGATTAGATTCTGGGGTCTAGCTTGTGTGGCTAAATTAGCGCGCATGGGTTGCTGTGTGTGTCGTATGTGTGTGTGGATTCAATGACATGTGGCGAAGATGGAGTGAGGCTATAAACCAGGTGGCTGTGACTGTTGGAGGGTTTTAATATATGTGGAGAAGCTTGGGAGACAACAGGGAGCTTAGAAAGGTGGTATTAAAAGGGCGGGGCTTGGATGGCAGGACGAAGTCAGAGAGAAAATATGAAAGTCGGGTGTGTCTCATCGAGGCTTAGTGTTTTCATGCGTTCACTTTTGTTGCATAATTTGGCGATAGGAGCAAAAATAATTCAGCTCTGGCATTTAATAAAGGGAAAATTAAAAAAAAGTGCGTGGATCCAAGCCATTCACATCTGAGAACGGTGTTACAAGTACATTATAAATATGCATAATTTAGACATGAAAAACAAAATGAAATGTAAATAGTAAAAAGCATTACAATAAACACAGCTGAGCTAATATTTTGGAAGCACATTCAAATGTGTGTTTTCATAGGAGCTCATGCCTCAATTTGCTTAATGCATTCAGGTCAGTGCATCAGCTGACATTTGTTTACATAAATCAAGTTTTAAAAAGTCAAACCCACCTGATTAAGGGTTTGTTATGTACACCAGGTGAAATGGAAACTGTAATAAGTTAACGGCGTTCACACAAAAACACAATTTTAATAGTCCAACTAATGCCCATAATCCAGCAGCACGTTAGAACGGAAGTAAATGAGCTGGGTTTAATTTCAGGTCACAATCCAGTATTCCTGCTCTGAAAACCTACTGAAAGAGGAAAGTATAAAAAGACTTTTCCTCTAGGGATTAATAAAGCATCACAGTCTTATTAATGATAAATAATGGAACTATAATAAAGATGGTGCTAGGGTTCCTCATGGGCGTGGAAGAGCCCACAGAAAGTCCCCAGGACATTTGGTGAGGTTTGGGTGCACGCAGGAAATGCAAATGGAGAAGGATATGAAAGGTATTGTGGGATTTAGTTCATTTGAGAGGAAGGTGGAAAAGAAGCATGTAGCAATTGGAAGGAAAGGGGAAAAGAGTAAGAAAGAGATGGGAGGTACATTAGGAAGTGAAGGAGAGAAAAGAGCAAAATATTAGGAGAGACCAAGGGAGAGGGAGAGGTAGGGGTGGTGAAAGGTGGACATCGCTGGCACGGCACGGCTGTGTATCCTGGCACGACTGCAGGACGGAGCAGTACACCTGCTCTCAGTCCAGTCCCTGTGGATCTACAGACAGACTGTCATCTCTCTCTTATACGCACACACACGCCGCCATGCGTATATTTTAATTTTGCATCCATGAGGCCACAGAACAGGCTGTTGCTTTTAACTCTGCTCTCTGTTAGTCTTTTTTTTGTTGTTTTTTGGTGCAAAAACATGTAATGTTGCACGTACTAGTGACAACAGCATCTAAAATCCTAATTTATAAAGATACAATAGCACACATGCATTTCCAGATACCACATACACACTACAACTATGAAATTAGGCAGATCTATTCTTTCTTCACATGACTCATCAGTTCCCAGCCCTCTGTGACTGTTTATACAAATGTGTTCACACTAACAGAGGTACACTGTAGCCTCAACTGACAGCATTAGTGGCTCTGCCTGGACTGGACTGTTATGTAATACAGTATTTTGGGGTTGCATTGATAAGAGCAGAACAAACAGATTTCAGGGGATTTTAGATGACTTCATTTGATAGACAGCAGAACAGAAGTGAATTAAGATTTACATCTAATCACGGCTTAATTAACAAATTATTTTAGATTTCTGAATTAAGCCACTCGAAAATATTCACAGTCGTCAAGCAGACATAAACCAAGTTGTAATGAGGACTGTTTCTTGCTACAAAGAGAACTGGAAGCTCATGTAGAATTTTCTAAAGTTGTTAAACTTCTGAGTATCTATGTATCACAGATTCAAATGATTAGTGAATACAGAGGCCAACATGAACCCTTTTTGTTTCTACTGCTAAGAACTTTCAAAGTGAATCTTTGATTTCCTTTTTAAAGGAATTTTTAAACGATTTGTTTGAAGGCAGTGAATAGCCAGTTGTCTGTTCACATTACCCTTCAGCTAAACAGCTAAAAGTTGATCCCTCCCACCCAGTTGAGAAAAAATTATTTACAAAACTTCCAAGAGCTTTTTTTCTCTCTCTAATGTCATCAACTAGCAAGTCACTACTTCTCACACTGCTGCAGCAGACATTTGAATAAAATTTCAAAACATCCAGCATTGTCAGATATTAGTGTGCAAGATCTCAATTAATAAATTAATTGAAACCTAGAGAACTAATGGACTATAAAAAATGTGCCCATGGTGAGAAACAGTGCTACAGTATTGCTAAATATGCACAATGATTAGAAATAACCAGTTATGTTAATTATTACAAATTAAACTAAGTAATTACTACACATTTTATTACAGCTACAGTACTTGGAATTGAGTGTCAGACTCAGCAATAGAATCTTTTCCTACATCTTATTCCAAAAGGACCAGTGTGTAGGATTTAGTGGCATCTAGCTGTGTAGATGTGGATTGTAACCCCCTCACCTCATCTTCTCCTTCCAGGCACAAAGGAGAAACTATGGTGGCCATGAAATACAGAAAGGAGGAGAAAAGAGAAAGATAGATAGATAGATATTTTTCTATCTATCTATCTATCTATCTATCTATCTATCTATCTATCTATCTATCTATCTATCTATCTATCTATCTATCTATCTATCTATCTATCTATCTATCTATCATTCCAAAGGTGTTTCGATGCGTTGTTCTCCGATCTCAGTTTTAACAAGGATGGATTCACAAACAGACACACAAATAATGCCATGTACATGCTACATAAGAGATATGAAAACCAAAAGCAAAACAATGTTCATCAGACAGAATCTGACTTTGATTGGTTCCCTTGACCCAATGCCTCTCTCCTTTCAATAAGTCGAAAAAGTGGCACGGAGCTGTGGGGCTTTGATGGCCTCCCTTCTGGGGCCAAGCCAGGGAAAATGACCATTGTGGACACAGGTTGTTGACCAAAGGCAATCTCCCCATTGTGGCCAAATAGCCCACAGAGATGTAAACATTACATGGAAGAATAGCCTACTGATCGACCTCAGAGATTGCAAAGTGAAGGTCAACAGTTTGTCCAACAGCCTATCAGAGGAGTGTGTGTGTGTGTGTGTGTGCGTGTGATCGTGTGAATGTGTGTGCCGGAGTGCGGGTGAATGTGATTGGAGTGGGGTTGAGGGACGATGGCGACGCTGGCAAATTGAACCACCCAGTTTCGAAAAGGACTTAAAAGTGACTGTCACAAAGGATAAGCCTGATCTCTTCACTGCCGCATACCTGTGGGTATAACACACAGATGTGCTTCCACATTCACACAAGAGCCAAAAAGGGCCACAGGTGTTGCTGGTGCTATCTACCTTCCTAATCTCCCTTCACAGACAGAAGTGTGTGTCCATAACTGCGGTTATGTTCCATAAGGTTGATGTGGTATTAAGTCATTGAAGGGGCATGTGTGCCATTTTAGACCTAACCCTTTTCTATAACAGGACCTTCAAAATAAGGTTAGAAACATCCAACTTTGTAGTTTTGAGTGATTTCTTTGTTTATTCTCAGTTCACTTCTCTGTCTGCTTTTACCTTCAGGGACATTCATTTCTTTAACCCAAGCACTGGAAACTTTAATCTAACACAGCAATTACGGTGGTGCTACCTTATGTTTAAGTTATTAAGGCATTGTATGAATATGGGTAGAGGCTAAGTCACTTCAAATTTGTGGGGAAATGAGCACCATTTGCATAACTCACTTGGCCGTGCTTTGCAATTATGCCCCCTGTTCCGACACATGCTGCATCGTTCTGCATGTAAATTCAATTCGGGTGATAAGAGTACCTTATGAATATACAGTTAATTGGCAGCAAATTCCCTAGTTCAATTTTCAATCGTTCTACAATTACTGGAGGACTCATAATAGCTTTTTCCTCTTCTCACACTCCCTCTTTCTCTTTCCCAGTGACAGAACAAGACAAATACCAACAATTCTTCCTTGGGCAGTATCTCATAAATGGAAAAAGAAAAGGAAGAAAAAAAAGATAAAAGGGAGAAGTGATCAAGGAGAAATTTGCGACTTTTGCCTCCCGGTGCTACACGCACACGACAGAATCTGAGGGAGAAATTGCAGGCGACACGGCATCTATGAGAGATCAAAGACGTTCCTTGCTTTGCGTAACTCAAACACGATCAATAATGCATTTTCCTGCCCTACCTGCTGAGCACAGTGGCCCAAAGTGCACTCACACACACATGCACACATGCCATGGCCTACAGCAGAGCCTGGCATTTAACCGCACTGTCTGCTGAACTGAGTTCACGAGCAAAGATGGGTACAGGTTGACAGCTACCTCAGGGCTAGCGAAGGTTGCGAAAGGTAGGTGAGAACTCTGCATTTTAACAAAACATACCTCAGTAACCAGAATGTCATCTCTCTGGGGCCAGTGCCTTCAACGTCTCTATGGGAATTACAGTGCACATTGGAAACTTCTTTAGGTGAACACAGAGGCACAGAAATGATGATGATGATGATGATGATGATGATAATGATGCTTAGAAAAGCTTATTGACAAAGAAAGGCATATTTGAGTCTGGGAAGTAAATAATAACTCAACCTTTATTGTTGAGTTGACCTTGAACAAAAGAACCTGTTCCCACTGATCCCTGTACAGCTGCTCAGTGGTCAGCAGTACTGTGGTTGCACTGGGCTGTTTACTAGTTAAAAGTTGGTCAAATCTGCCTTGAAAAGGCAGAGTTAGTTCATCATAATAGTTCATCACTTATTTAACCCATTTATTACATGATCAAAGAAAAACATTGACTGAGGGTGTTTTTGAGGAGGATATTTTGTCAATACATGGCTCCTGATGATCCCACTGCTTATTCTAATTATTACGTGGATGACCTTTCTAGTGTAGAATTGTGTGTCTAACCACCCGGCCCCACGTCACCTACAGTATGGTGGGGATATTTGTACCTGGCTTGTCTGCTCAGCTAACAGTATTGAGCGGGCTAACTATGATCAATGAATCCTGTGCCTTGTTATGCATGTGCAGTCATTTTCAAATGCAGATAAGTTACATTCAGTTGCTTTACTGACAAAAAAAAAGCCAAAAAGAAAATCAAGAAAGACCTTTGATGATGAGTAAAGTGCCTCAGCTAAAAGCAGATGAAGCTGTGGCTTGAAAAGGCATCTAATATTCTTCTTCTTTTTTTTTTTTTTTTTACTACAGCTCAATAGCAAATATCCATCAGGAAACAATGTAGCATCCATTAAGTGAGCTGACAAATGACTATGAGGCAGCCATTTTTCTTGCATAAATATGTCAGTAAATTTTCCAGAATTGCACTGGCTGCCCAAGCCTCTGCTTTTCAGTCCCACTTGGCTGCAATAGTGGGGGATCATATTAGCCTAATGTACTGTAAAAATTGGTCATTTAATATTGCTGTGAAAAGATAAATCATAAAATTTACAAAATCTCTCACTTTTGTTGCAGTGTATCAAGAACAAGAACAGTGCATCTACTCTGCTACATCTAATCCCGATTGTTTTTTTATGAGTACAGTAGCTACACTTTAAGTGTCTGATGACGCAAACAATTTATGCAAGACAGATCTGACCGTGGGATGACCGCTTCCCTCATGCTAAGCTCCTCCTTCAGGCACCACGAGAGGCACGGAAGTGGCATGGAGTCACTGTGTGAAGAACCATGTTGCAGCTCTAGAAGGAAGGAGCACTGGTCACTGAAGCATAAAGGTGCCTAAATACACATATGCTCAGCTACACGAGTGTGTACACTATGTACTCATACCATACATGTACTGTATACACACAGTCACACAAATCCTACTGTACATGAATGTGTAACAATCAGGAACCGAGTTTCCTGACAGAGCTAGTTCGGCCCCTACCAACACTGACATCACCATATATAAAGTACATATGGTATATATACATATATATAGGTATGAATATTTGCAAAAGCGACACAGCAAAGGTACTACATAATACATACTGAGGATTCATGTACTCTTTTGTGTCAGCACGGGCTCATACAGGACGTAATGGATCCACATTAGAAATTCAAAAGCATTTCCTAACAGCCATTAAACAGTAATAGCGGGAAACACCTTGATCCCACCACAATTAGAGGCTCTTCCAGTCTAATGATGAGGTCATAAAAAGTGATGAACCTGATAATGATTAGCCTAATTTGTTTCCCAAATTAATGGAGTGAAGACATGCAGCCTAAGCAACAAAGGAGGCGGATGTGAAATTCAAAGTGTAATCACAAAAGTCAGATTGTACTATGATAAGGCCGTATCTTCATGTATATATTAAAATAAATAAATACATTTTTTTTAAAAAAGAGAGAGAGAGAGACAAGTGCCTTTGTGATACTATTATTTTTGGTGCCATAGCTGGAAGGCGTACATTTGAGTTTTGTTTTATTTTGTATTGAGTTTCATGCCAGGGAGAGCAGAGGGGAAGCAGGTCTTTAATGTCAAACTACTGTATCCCACCATGACATTTGGGATTTTTTTTTTCTTCTGTCTATTATTTCTCACCATGGGGAAGTTGTCACATCAGAAAGTGTTGGCCAGCTGCAGGGGTTTACAAACTTTCTCATTTCTGAAAATGTGCTCCAATCCACATGTATGCCCCAGTCAATACATTTTTTTTTTCTTCAGACATACATTTGATTCAGACAAGATCTAAATAAAATGAAATAAAATAAAATGTATTAAATTGTGTTGTGTCATCTTAATAAAGGTTTGGAGGTAAGGCTAGCTGTCATCTTCTCTCTTGGCCAGGAGTTTTGGCTATTTGAAGCCAAATGTGCCTCTTAATCCATTTCCAGGATAAAGCAACCACAAAATAAATAATCACTAAGATATGATGAGATATGACAGTTCAAGAAGTCAGTCTGATGTGTCTCAAATTTCAATCCAGTGAGAAGGAGTCTGGCCTTCCTCTAGAATATTACATCAACAAGAAATGTGATCTGCCAAACTGTCTGGTGGTTCAATGTAATCTGTCAGTCACTCCACACCATCAGAATGCTAAAGAAGATGATGGGTCAGTTCATTAGTTAGTTAAATCAACCGTACATAACCTTTCTTCTATAAAATAACAGATTTTAAATCGTGATGATGCTACGCTGACTTGCAATTGGGTGAATGGTGTAGCTGTCACTCTGCTCTGGATAGAATTTCAAGCAAAGATGTGTGAAACTGTTCACGCAACTAAGTCACATACCCACAACTATTTCACTGATCTTGGTGAAACTAGATCATATTTTGTGGAGAAAATGTTTTCTTTCTGGTTTCCCTCTGATGTCCTCCACCTTAGCTCAGTTTGTTAGCCGAGCTACCAGGACTGTGAGCTCAGTGCACAGGGCGGGGGGGGGATACAGATGGAGAGTGACGCCAGAATGGGCCAGGTGAGCAGGCAACATAGCTGGACTCAGCAGAGGCACAGCATACCAGAGGTGAAGAGGATGAAGAGAGGACACGGTCAGAGGAAGCCAAAGAGAGAGTGACCATACGTGAAGCCACCAGAAAAAGTAAATGCCGGACTGGCCTTAATTTGCCCGCGACGGGTTCGGGTACAGACGCCGAGCTGGGCTTCTTGCTGTTGGACTAGTAAGTAACATTAGCTGGCTGCTATGTGTTGTGTTGTGGCACCTGCTTGATAGCTGTTAGCAAAGTTGTCAACTCGCTAGTTTGTAATTCTAAGTAATGTGATCATAACAAATACACATGTACAACTGTCCATAATTATGACAATGGTATTACACTCTCAAACTGGGGGTGCGCTCGAGATTGTTACGGAGAAAAAAAATGAACGAGGATTCTGGGTAAGTCAAAATCAAAAGCCAACTTTGACTATCATCATCTGCTGCTGGTTTAAGATTTACTTGGATGTGGAGATAAGTCTTAAACTGTTCAAACAGATTTTCAACATTAACATCCCCCAGTGTTTTCAATGGCCCTTAAGGGAATATTTCCTCTTTCAATTTACACACACTTGACTTCACCGCAGTTTTTAACATGACCTTAGATGTCATCACCACGCCAGGCACGTGCTTGAGAACACACAGAACACATACATACAGTCACACATGCACATACACACCCTCACACACAGCAGGGCATACATATTAATGAGAGATCAACCTCATCTTCTGCTTTTCCCCAATAAGCTTTTGCCCTTTTCTCATGTACAGCAAAGGACAGAGACTTGCCATGCATGAGCACACACCAACACACACACACACACACACACACACACACACACACACACACATAAAGCACACTAACAGTAACAGCACTGCAGCATTGTTGTTCTTCTTCTGCCCTCTTTATTCACACACAAGCTGTCAAGTGACAGCAACAAATGGCAGTGAAGGCTGAAGAGTGCCCCCTGCTGTTGCACTGAGACCGAGGTCTGTCTACCTGGTCCTGGTCATTCGGCTGCTCTGTCTCTCTATTAGCGGAGGCTTACTTGGAGGTGGAGGGAGGTCGATATCATACTGCAGCTGCCAGAGTAATAAAACCACAGGCAATCCTGACAGAGTGAGAGAGGGAGAGGCAAGACAAGGTTGGCAAAGTAGGTACGAGGATTTGGCCAGGAGAGGAGAGAGCAGAGAAACTCCAAAAGAGAGGTGAGATAAAGTAAAGAAAGAAGAAGCACACAGGTAATTCAATGGAAGAGGTGAAGTCTCAGGGGAGTTGAGTGACGTGCTGAGAAACTTGGCAAGACAGAAAGGATCTACAGGACAAGATGGAGAGGAGGAGGGTCTGTAGAGGAGGAACAATCAGTGGAGGAAAAATGTTGGAGTGCAGAACCCACAAGTGCCAACTGACACCCAGGAATCTATCGGCTACATTATTAAATCGTATTTGATTAAAATCAGTTTGATGAAAAACATGAAATGAAGACCATGTTTTGTCAATTAAATTAGGATGCAACTCTGTGACAGAGTTTCTCTTATCTCAGTAGATGGCACTGTGACAAGGACTGGTGATTTCATGTGCATTTCAAATGACAATCCTCCCCCCGGTGTAAATAGTTTAGCTAATATTCTTCACATGTTTTAAATATGAGTCTCATCTAGATGCGTCTCATCAACTCCAGCAACTTTTGCTAATCTCAGACAACAAACTTTAGCTCTTAATTAGATCATAAATAGCTAAACACTCCATTAAGAAAGGGCAGGGAGCATTAAATGTTATGCTGTGCAATAGTATGACACGAAAGGCTTGCATAAGGCTCTATTTGGACTTAAGCAAACATTAAGATAAATACAAGGAACTTTAAAGTCCAACACATCCCACACATCACGTCCAGTTTCACCCTAATTGGCATTGGTTTAGTCTAAAGCGCTGGTCTTAAACAGCTATTTGACTTCATGACATGGTCATCATGATCTAAATCAGTGTTGTTGTTGTTGTTGTCGCAAAAAAACAAAGGAAGAATTAAAGTTGCACTAATCAATAGGTTTACATTAACAATGGATCAAATGCCATGTTATGTGGAAAGGGTTTCTTGTAAGGCAAACCACCACACACAAATCCGGTTGCAGCTACATAACATCCAGTTGTAAATTATTTCATGGAGGGTGGAAAAAGATTCAAATATTTTAACTGTGGACAGCAACACCATCAGACTATTACCGTTGAAGGTATCTCTGCTCGCCTTGCCTAATTTTACTGTCATGCTCTCATTCACTAAACTGATAGCCAGTTTGCCCGTCTACCATCTGCCTGAATCCACATGAATGCAGCAATATCAACTTTGTTTCTGGCAGCAGCAGGAGAACACTACCTGCCCAGCACCAAATGCCAGACAAAGTTAGTAACCAGCTGGTGAACATAGTGGAGCATTTAGCAGCTAGCCAGCTACCAAATATTGGACTTTTCCAGGAAACAACTCTAAATGAAAACTGATGTTTCTCACTGTCTTTATTCACAATTCATCATTTTAAGGCCTACACTGATATTTAATGCAGCCTTAATAATGTTAATGACATCAGACTTTCATTTATGCGTTACAGGGCTCTGATGCTGTGCATGATATGACATGAATGGCTTGCTAGGAAACCTAAATGGAAATCATGATTAATCTCGTTCGTTACACCTGTTCTTTTCCTGCCATGCCGAGTCAAAGTGTTGAAAAGGGGCTTTGATGACACCGGTGAAATATGTCGCTTCCTTACTAAATCCCCTCCACATTATTCCATCTTCCATAATCAGCCGTCTTCATTAAACCAATAATGGAGCGGCACTAAAAAAAAAACAAAAAACAAATCAAGCAATCAAACCCCAATTAGTTCTGATGAAGATGGGAACAGGGGGAGGGAGTGGGAAGGAGTACAGATGAAGACAGTAGAGGATGGGAATGCAAAACAGAAGGTGGGTGAGGTAACACCACTTCAGGACAATATCAGCCAGCGTATCTGAGCAACAGAAAGTCACAGAGCTGGAAAGAGTCGAACATACAGTCATAACTATCAAAGATCGATGTGATGGCATGAAGGGCAGTGTTGAGCCCTGAGTAATTGCAGGGGATCAGGGAGGTTATCATCTCAGGTCTCCCCCTCTCCAACTCCCCACCTTTCTGCTGATGGATGAGAGACTTCTCCGCTAACCAATAGACAACAGGGCCATTGAGATGAATCCCGCAATAAAAGGACCATTATTCCTCATAGGCATGACGAGAGGTCCATTCGTTATGGCAAATGGTTTTTTGTATGACCGCACGAGACTGAGCTCCACAATTAGGAGACCTGGATTCATATGTCATCATCAGGCCCACAACGCTGGTGATTGAGACAGAGCTGCTAATGATAGGCATGGGTTAGGAAAGAGGGAAGGCGAGGGAAAGAAAGAGAGAAGTGATTGACAGAGCGGGAGGGTAGAAGAGCGGAAAGGTAGCAAATCAGACTTGTTGAAGAGGTTCTAGAAAATGGGGTAAACTAGTGGGAGAATGAGGTAGGAGAGGTTTTAAAGCAAGAGGGAGAGAAAGAGATGGCAGGCTGGCTAGTTGATGGGTTGACAAGGGGCCTGCAGTGTAGACCCCTCGGTAGACTGCTCTTAAATGGCTGTCTGCAATGGCTGCCCTCTGTTCCACTCTTTCAAACGAGCTCATTATGGTCCAGTCCTTTATGGAGTGGACTCTGTTTGGAGAAAGCCGAGATGTCATTAGACATAGTGAAAGTGAGGTGGGAAAGATAGAGGAGGAACGATAGGAGAGACGGGGGAACCAAGAGACGGAGGGTGAGAGTGACAGAGACAGAAGAGGAAGAGGAAGGAGGATTAAACCAACCGAAATGAAACCAAGAAGAAGACAGGTCGGGGTTGAAACGAAGGAAAACTCAGAATGAAAGAAGAAGCAAAGCAATTGAGGGTTCAGTTTACATAAAGCGACCACTAACTTTCACAGCTTCTGTATTCTGTGTGAAGTAACTTGGATAATGTGTTACTGGGGGAAAAGCTTTCTAGACTGATGAGAAGCGCTCAGTATTCAAGTGGGTTCAGCTATTATCTCATGAGTTTTAATTCATAGCAACCTGTGCAAAATTAAAATTAAAAGCAGTGTAGCATGAACAGTCAGCCCACAGATGCATATAATATGCAAGCCCAAAGCCAAACGCAACAATAGAGCACATGCACTATAATACGACAACACAGCAGGAGTTGGTGTAAAGTAGTATGTATGTCAGCAGCTATAGGTTTAGTATCTATTAGAGCTTTCTCACATGTGAGTGCACTAGGCTAGCAGGTAGTGATTATGGTTTATTTATTTTTTTTTTTAATTAATTGATTAGTTGTTCAGTCTGTAAAATTAATGTGTCCCTAAACCATATAATGGAGGACTTAGCCTATAGTGGCCGAAGGTATAATTAAGTCTGCACTAATCAATACATTTATATTAACAATTAAATGATATGTTGTGTGGAAGGAGTTCCTGTTAGTCAGCCTCATGCTGCTGTCACAGATTGAGGCAGGCATCAGATGGCAGAGAGGAAGGTGACATTTTCAAATAGCTTGTTTTGTCTGATGAAAGGTTTTCAGAAAGATGTTTGGGACGTACTGCATTGTCTCTTTGCTTGAAGACTTTTTCGTATTTGCAGATCCAGCTATGAGCTCTTTTGCGGCTTCCAAATTTATGCTAGCCAAAGTGCAGGGAAAATGCCTATAGTTGTGTCTTCTTCTTAATGTAAGACTTTTATGGCTTGAGGATGTTTCCCCTACTTTTCTTCCACAGAGCATATATTTGCATTCTAATACATGACTTAATTTAACTACATTTTGGGAGACCAAGATTTGTGCATCTGAGCTCAGGGCTACACCGAGAACAGAGGTCTAGACACACACAGGCGTGCACACACACACGCATGACAAACATGCCAATGCTGGAAAAGAGACATGCAAACAAAGAGACCTTTACGAGTGGTTAGACAGTGAGTCAACCAAATGTCAGATTGGCAGATGCTTCATCTCAGCGTCTGGCTCCTTTGATTTTCATCCGTTTACCCTTCTCCCAAATACAGAACATGCCCGAATCAATTATGATTCAGCCAAATGTCACATACAGGTGGGATACTTAATGACACTTAGCTTAATGATGATTTGGTTGAAATCAAATGGATTGGATCAAACGGATCAATGGATTATTAGTCTATGAATGTTTAACAATCATTCTGTTTATGTTTACCAAAGATTTAAATGCAAGATCAAAGAAGACAGTGATTACATACAGTAATAATTATTCATTCATTCATATCAAATAATTCCATATTGAATTTCTTCTAAGTAAATAAATCTCTGTATATTAAATGTGAGGGCAAAATATTGTTTTTTTTTTTCCATCAGGCAGAATCTAGTTTTATTATATTTCTGTATAGATGTACAATAAAAATAAAACTTTGCTTGTACTGAACTTATTAAATAACTCTGCATGTCTTATTTGGGTCCAGATAAAGCAAATACCTCTGCTGCAACTGGAAGTTTTAGATTGACCAGTTTTGACTGAGGATAAAACTGAATTAATGAAATCCCACAACAGAGCCGGTTTGAAGGTGTAGGAGAAATGCTGTCTTAGTTTTGTTGATATTTCCAATCAAATCACAGTCCAGGAACTTGCTCAGGAAAATGATTAGTTTTGGCTGAAAGCTTGTTGGTTTTCTCATCTGAAACAAAATAACAGTTTGTTTAATAAATGGTTGAAAACAGTTGTTCAAGCCACACAACTTTTTAGTAGCCCCCATCATCTTCATCTGTTCACTGCTTGCTTTACAGATAATGCTGCTGTCTGTCAACAACTGTTTATGCGTGCTGATAATGTTTTGAGCAACCACTGGCAAACTAGAGTCCCAGGACTGATAAAGAGTTGGTGGATATCTAGTAATAAAATCTCATCTCTAGAGGGACGCATAATTTGCAAATGTTCAGTGAAGCAGGGAGCTTCTCTCTTTTTTTTTTTTTTTCTATTCTCTGCTGCTGTCATCGCAGTAGAATAAAATTTCAAATAAGCAGCATCTATTCCACTTGGTCTTAGCATTGGTGTGCAAAGCAGCAGCGTGGCCTCACAACCCCACCCAATTTTCCCACTGCACTCCAATCTGTATTTAAAGAAACGGACCCAATGTGGGAGCCACAGGCAAGACAAAAAGTTGAACATCAAGGACACCATTTTAAATTTCAATAGAGTCCTGAGTGCTAATTATTATGTTTTTACTATGAATGCTCATACTAGCTAAACACAAAACAAAAAAGCAAAAGCAAAAAAAAAACAAAAAACTCATGTCTATAGACAAATGACACACTTTAGCAACAATTTTGCCAGCAGTCCCCCAGGCCATAACTCCAGCCTGCTCCCCAAACATCTGCTGTACCCCCACGGCTCAGTAGATCAAGATCTATGGGTTCTCACAGGCAGTGCTACTAGGACAATGTGACTTTATGGGCCACAGGGGTGGTAGTGGCTGTGCTGCAAGCGCATACTTTGTCACTCCACCAACAGAGTCTCCTGTGAGAGGTCACACATATAGACAGAGGTTCTTCATTCATCTTGCTCTTGGGATAAAAGCAACTATGCACTGTACCATGGATACACCAACAGAATTACAGAAGTACAGGTTTGGTTCTATAACCAAACTTTACACAGATTGTTTCACTTTCTGGCTCTGGCCCTGAAGGTGGAGGTACTGATCAGCCAAAATCAGTGAGTCTGGTGTGGTTGGAAAGAAAACCTATGTTCAGAATTTCAAAAAATAACAAATATTGTCTGTGCAGTCAGGAACTAATATCCTCTGTGTCACATTACACCAATATGATCTGAAAAATATTAAAAACACATAAACAAGGTTGCACTTCTTAATTAGGATAAACATGGCAAAACACAATCTGTAAACACCCCCTGCCCTCTACTGTTACTGCTGTAACATTTATTTAGGGATGTGAGATGAGAAGCTAAAAGAACCCAAAAGTTTGATTTATCTCAACAGTTCTCACTAAGTACACATAAAGATTAGAGTTTCTGGGTAACGGTACAAACAGTATCTATTCCTCAGCTTGTGTCCACTGAGACCACCCTCTCAGAAAATACTTGTAGACAGAGTTGTTATAGGCCTCAAGCTGAAAGGGTTATAGATGTACTGGCTTGTTGCTTTTGAAGTTTGCCTTTTTTCCAAAGAGAGCCCCCCTCTAAGGGAGTAATACTTGGGGACAGTGTTACTTTATGGAACCTATGATGTATGGGCTCGTGACTGCGGGAGCTGCCTTCTCTCCACGGAGCTCAGCATGCTTTTTCGTTTGGCATGTGGGCTGCCACATATAGTGAGTGGCTGTGATCATATGGCATGATGAAGAAAAATAAAGACTATTCATGTATTAGCATATGAAGGTAAGATATAGTGGTAGCCATGGGGATCACCTACTGTTTCCCCCTCTTTCATCGTTTTTTACGGTCTCTCTCTCCATCCTCTGATCTTTTTGATTCACTCTTTCAAACTTTGTCTACACTCCCTGCCCCTCTGCCTTGAAATACCATATTTATTTATGGCTCTTCTTTTCCCAATAGATGTTCACAAGATCATGAGCATCTATCTTCATCCATCCAAGAGTCGAATTTCTTCTTCAAAAAAAAAAAAGAAAGAAAAGAAAAAGAAATACGATTTGGTGTTTTCAACTTCAAGAAAAAAAAAAAAAAAAAAAAAAAAATCATATTTTACAGACACTGCTGCATTTTTTCTATTTTTGTTTGTTTGGGTTCACGCTGCACAAATACAAGTAAAGAAGGACTTATGAACAAAGTAAATACTTTGAAACTCTGAGTTTACTGTAACCATTCATCCCTAAGTAATTTCACCCAGAGAAATTTTCAAAAATTAAAGTTACTTTTCTGTGAAAAGGCAGAATTTTTTGCAGTTGCTATGGTGATTCTATGGTTTCTGTACGTGTGTACAGTCGTCAAAAAAGTAGTAGTGTAGTGCTGTTGTAATAGTAGTAATTATAGTAGGAGCAACAGGGACTTTGTGTGTGTTACCAAATTAAAATGTGACAAAGAGGGAATCCATGGATTTTGTAGTGTCTGTTTACAGGGTAGAGGGAAGAGGTGGAAAAAAAAAGTATAAAGCCTTTTGTGGCTCCACAGAAAACTGATAAATTACCTTAAGTGATATCAGTTGAGGTGGATGAAAGGATTGGAGGACAGATGGGAGTGGCAAAATTAAATTAAAAATGCAGTCTAGTTTACATACAACGATGATTGTTGACAATGTGGGAACAGTTATCTGCTTAGTCTGATAATTCGGTTTCTGGGAAGGGCACAGTGAAATCTAACTTGAGCGATCTCTACCACATCATGTTGGTGATGTCACATGTCTACCTGTATTGTAATGAAAAATGCAGAGCTCCGTGAGACACTTCGGTGGTGGTATTCATTAAAGATGACGTGCAGTCGTTCCCTCTGGTTACACAGTGTTTTTGACACCGGCGCAGGACTGGCAGGAACAGATAGTCCTGAGGGAGTTATGAGTTTAATTGATGTAGAACTTTTCATGGGGATGTGTGAACTGTTTTAAATCCAACATGCCTGTTGATATGCAGAAGAAACTTTGGCATGTAATTAATCTAAATTAGTTCCATGTGCACATAAGCATGAAGGGTTTCTCGGTTATTTTGCAAGTCTGGTGCTTGTTACACAAAATTGAACCAGCGGATCACCTGTGAATTGTGACAATAAGCAACAGTGCCTCAGTTAGAGACTGCAGATACCTGCAGGCTTCGGGTGGCTGTAAATAGACTCACCAGAGTAAAGGGAAAGGCTGACAGGACAGGCTCGAGGCTACATTAATATGGCATCATTATTATGGCAAAACTATTTAGAAATGTGAGTGGAGAATTGTGCAACCGGATCTTAAACCATGTGTGTCACATTTGTAAATGTGTAAAAGAATCTCTAAACGCATCCTGGGATTTGTGAAGGTAATCAGATAGGTAATGAGCTCCCCTGTCCTTCTCCCCACCTGCACCTTAAAAATGTACATTTACATACGCATTCACCTATACATTCACAGATTTTTGTTCACATTTATAGATTAGTCCACACATTTACAAATTCCATTTTTTATTTACAGTGCATTGATTTATATATATATATTGATCCTGACTGTGTGAAACAAACAGTACACCGAAGAATGGAGTGGAACCAGGTCATAGCAGCATCTACACCTTATCTTAGTTTTTTCCTCTATATATCCCTCTTGTCGTTCCCTCTTTCACACATTCAATTAGACAAGGTTTCTGTCACCCTTCAGTCTGCTTCTTTCACCTCCTCACTGTCTCTTGTAGTTTTTTTTTTTTCTCAATTACCTCTCCGTTTCTCTCTCTCCCTTCTTTTTTCCCCTCACACTGCCTCTCTCTCTCTTAGTGCCTCCTCTGCTTCATTCTAATCCTGTTGCTTTCTTTCGTTGCTGCCTTCATCCACATACTCCTCCACTGTGTTCTTTAATTTCCTGTGCATGAAAGATTCATCTGGCTGCTTTAATAATAAATAAGGAGGCGCAGTCGAAAAGTGCAGAAGGCACTCTTGACTATAGGATCCAAAAGACAAGGGAGAGTAATCTACCTGCTCTATCTGTCCCCCTCTTCCCTCCATCCCTCCCCTCTATTAATCTTTCTTCCTTTGTCACTCTGCCTTTTACTTTTTTCTGTCCCAAAGCATCCTGAATGAGACCCTCTGGATATAGACAAGGCACAGAATCGTGGCAGGTGACATAAGATCTTAGTTATCCATGGTATACTCATTCAGTAAGTCACTCATGATGCCAGTTCACTGGTTTGGTTTGAAATTTAATGAAAAAAGTTTTAAAAACTTTGATCTCATGGCTCAAGACAAGCAAAGTTTTGTGTGAAGTCCAAGCTGTCGACGTTCTCTTTGGGTAACTTTGTGGGAAATCCAATTCATATCCAAACCAAGTTCATGTAGTTACAGTATGTAAACCATGAATTAAGTTTGGATATAAAGGCCAGACTGTGGTACCACTAAATTCTGACACCAGCTTTGCTCAAGATATCATTTGAGCATCGAGTATTAACATCATTTAATGTCATAAAACTCTGCATTTTGGGATCATTTTCCAGATTGGAATGATTTGCATTCATACCAAGCGGCAACCTCGGTGGCTACGAAGTGAAGCCGATGCAGAAGTGCCAAAAACTGCGGCTCCTTGAACAGCCACTTGAGGCTGGCTATCTCCAATCTCCAAAAGCACACACATTGAAATGGCTTGACGTCATGCATAATTAACAGCATGGACACTGAAATTGACAGTTGTCTGCCACTACAGATGGCTTGACTGAGAACCACGGCTGCTTTCATCCCACCTCACCATTAGATTAGATTAGATTAGATTAGCTGGGAGGCGGCAAAGGCAGGACTGCCAACGTGGTGGAGGCAATCATATTCAGATCTTCAAAAACCTATAGGCGATGTCATGGCTATGATGTCTATTCTTTATACTTTCCATGGTTTATACAACTAATAAACTGTCTGCTTCAAAGAGGACACAGGACCACATTTGTCTGAATTAAATTATGGTTTAGTGATTCTTAGATTTTTATTCTTATCTTATCTTACATCTTATTTCATACTCCATTTTGGGTCGAGACACTTTTTCTAGTTTATAAAGCCTTTTTAAAATTCATTGTATTAAGAAGGAAATAAATTGTCAAACAAACTTTTTATTTTGGAGAACTTAAAATCTTGCATGACTTGTTTTATGTAAATGGGGGAAAAAAAACAAAATGTTATTGCTCTTCGAACAAAATGCTCAAACACGCTTGGCATGAACACACTCTAAGTCATTAAGCGAGTCAGTCAAACACTCACTTCATTCACGCTCAAACATATCTCACCTACACCCTCCATTCTCATTGGGCAGCCCAGAGAACACCTGGAGAGCACCCAAAAAACAAATCCTGCAACAGCTTCTAGCGAGTCTTCATCCTAACACACTCCTAACTTAGGTTGTGTTCCAATACCCCAGGAGCCTGACAACGTGTCTTTGTCACCAAGAACAAACTCATCCTTCTTGTCACCCCTCTGCTTCTACATACCAGTACAGCTTGCCTGGGGATATAGAGTAGTGAAAACAAAATCAGGGGGAAAAAAACATCCCCTGCTTCCCCTTTGCTCAGAGCAGAATCCCCTAAGTATAAGCTTATTATATAGCTCAACACAATATAATAAAAAAGTTGACCTCCATGTTCAGTGTCCCCTTGAGTTGTGCGCTGAGGTTTTGGTGATCATTCACAGCAACAGAGAAAAGAATTGCCCTCCATTATTTATTCATCAAGGTGTGTTTACATCAAGTAATTAAGTTTTTAAAGCTTGTTTCTTGAAACCTTCATTGACCTCCACATTCCGCTGATCAAGCTGGCTGTTTGGATAGTTTATATCACTTGTTGGGGTTAAAATCTCTTAATATGGCCATCTCAAGTGGCCTTGTTGGAACTACTGTGTATTTTAAAAGAGATGCTTTATGCTCATCTTCTTTTGACATTACTGTAATATTACCTACTCCCATCTATACTTCTGTTATAAGCAACATGTCTTACTGTCTTACAATTTGAACATGAACATAATAGCAGTTCATGACATTCATGCTATTATGCAAAGAAAATGGAATACCCGAATTCTGAAATTTGCATCCAGTAGCAGTTCTACTGTAATGCTTTCTTAATAATGTACTCAAGTAAAATATAAATGTATTGTAACTGTGTACTGACTTTAGATTTCACTTTGAATTAACTCCTACTTGTTGTCTCTTCCTGTATCTCATGCTTCCCAGCCCTTCTCCAGCTCTTGAGTGCGCAGTTTATCATCATTAAAATGAAATGCTTGAAGAGACTATGCTAATACCAAACTACGCTTTCTATAAGCACTGCATATTATACAATAAACCTACATTAAGACGACTGACAGACTGATGTGCCCCAGAAATGCAAAGGGTAAAGCAGCTCAAAAATGCATTTGATGCGCTACATGCCCCGTGATCATCCCATCAACTTTGCTCGATGTTGCGAGAGGGGGAGACAGAAATATCATAAATGGATTTCATTGACATGCAATATGGGATTTATGGAAAAAAGCAACCGTTCACTCATCTTCATTAGATCTGGGGGAGATGGTGAAGTAGCACAAACCTTTATTTATAACTATCACAAAAAGGGGACAGAAACAAAATCCTTCCGTGACACTCAGGAATTAAGCTTTTTTCATGCCTCTTAGCTATTTGCTGCCTGCAACAAAAAAAAAAAAAAAGCGACACCAGAGTAAAAACATCTTTTCAAGGTTTTGTAGCAGCCAATGGAAGTGAGGAGGGAAAATGACACACCATTCGAGCCACTGCCAGCAATCTTCTGTTGATGAGATGTTTCATGCTTCTTTAAGCACAGATTGCAAAATAAGAGTCACGTCGTGTCCTCCAGTGCTGAGGGAAATGATTGTGGCCTTGCAGGCAAAGCTGCCTCAGAGTATGGAATGAATGTGCCAGTGAAGCATACCACATTAAGATGCTATGGACCAGGGCGTGCACTTATTCTGCTGCTGATAATGCCCTTTGGTGTAGTAGACTCACAAAGAACTTACCATAGTGACAGCACCCCATGACAGGCAGTTAAAATGCTCAGGATATGATGAATTTCCCCCCGATAGAGAATCACTGACCTCGTAATTACATTTTCAGTGCACTTCCTAGCAGTTCAATCTCTTTTTTTTTTATCATATTCACGAAGGTGACGAGTGGATGTTACAGTCCTTAGCCATATCAAACCTATCACAGCCCACTATCTAAAATATCTGAAACATTTTAATTAGAATATTCAAACTTTTAAGATATAAATTCCAATATTTTTTAGAGATCTACATAATAGCCAGGGTGCCACTTAATGGTGCATTAGGCTCTTTATGCAGTGATAAATATATAGTCGGTATTTGGGTTCTGATTTTGTTTATGAGAAATTATTTGACAGCAGTAAGCCCTGGTGTTTTCGCATTGATTCACGTTGATTGATGCAGGACCATCAGACTTAACTCCAGGGGCTCAAATGAGACCATTTCCAGAGCCAGCTTCATATCACAGAGTGGGGTAGCTCACTCATTTATAATTTAAAAATTCATCAAGAACTTTCAAACTGGAAAAAAATCTGACAAGAAAACACAATTCAACACAAGCCAAAAAAGATGCAGCTCCTTTAAAACAGCAGATAAGACTCAAATACCGGCCCAGAGAGAGAGAGAGAGACCGAAGCGAAAAAGGTCAAACATGAGGCACAATGAGGTAATAAAGAAATACAATGCAGTGTGTATAAGCTTAAAGGGTAAAACAATAAAATGTTAGGTATTAACATGAAAAAGGAGAAAAGGTCGACCAAGGAGAAAATATAAAAATATGTTTGCATAACAGTACATTTAGGGAGGTATTTCAAAAAAAGACTTATTAGCAGTAAAGATGTATCAAATGATTTTGAAAGCAACAGAGGTCTGAAATGCCATCAGCTAAATGAGTTCTAATGGTGTTTGCAACAAACTGTCCACTTAGTCATATAACTGCAACAGAATATCATCGCCGGAGCAGTGTATCTTTCCACCCAATGAATGTCCAGAAAAACTGAGGAAAATACCTGGGTCTTCTGTGGCTTGCAAGACTTTTATCACTACAGCATCCATGTAATTTAAGTTGAGAGTTAATTTAACGGTGAAGATTGTGTCACATTAAAGAACAAATGACTCATACCCTTGATGTTGCCAGTTTCGTCTCAACTCGCTTTAAAAGTGCTTTTGGAAACTTGACTTTTCTGATAATGGCCATCCAGCCCTTCAGAATTTATTTTTCAATTACTGCAAGGAAAATAGCCTCTTGGTCCTGGCAGGAAAGATTGGCCTGATGTTACCTCTGAGATTAATTTAACAGAGTTTTAACCACAGTTAACTTTTGTCAGACGCGTCGGTCAGTTGTGGTCGAGATGCTGCTGATCAAATCGCATAAATCCAGTCCGCTTGTATCTGTTGTACCATCTTACATTTCCCAGACTCTATGTCCTTGCTTGTGAAAGATAGAGAATAACATATCAGGCAGTTCCTTTGTCATGGCTTTTCTGTGTAAGCAAACAAAACATTATTTTGTGATGACTAAAGAGTAGCTGGTCCCAGTACGCTGTTTAGAGCTCCTTCAGCTTTGCAAGTTTTTTTTTTATTATCTCTGATATTTAGTTTTGGGGGGTTTCTATGAACAATTCATGCTTTGGGAGACTTGGTGCTACTCGTTCATTTTGCTTTTAAAGCTGCTATTTCTTAGCTGTAGCCAGTGCAAAAAATATATCAAGACACAGCAAGGCAATATCTCATGAGAAAAGTTTTTGTTTTTCCAATGTAATACTGTCATTTAGATCATGTATGTATTCACTATTTAGGGTAGCATGTAAAGAATCAATAATGAAGGTTGCAGAATGGAGTTCTACATTTGACCAAAACTCATTCACGTCTACTGCGATTATTAAGTGGATCTTATTAGTTCGGCACTGTTGTTTTGGTTCGTCCGTTCGTTTGTTTGTTGACCTCTACGTGCTGCAGTGCGTGGAACAAAGAGGAGTGTGCGCTTGTGTCAACAGCAGGATAAAGTCGAAACTATTGTTCATGTCAATACCATCCCCAGAGTATCGGCCACAGGATTCAGACAATGAGAGGGTGGGATGGAGGAGGAGAGGGTTGGATGGAGGAGTGATGATGGAGGGAGGTCGGGAAGAAACAGACGGAGGGGGATGGGCAAAGCTGTCTGTTTTGGAGCATTCAGGTCTCAGTGCTATTTGATGAAGATGAAGTGAAGTGTTAAAAATCGATAATCTGCTCGATATGTCCTCAGAAAGGTTTGACCACTGGGTCCCCAACCGACGGGTTCATTTAGGATGTGGGTTGAATATTTTGTGAGGCTTTCCAAAGCTTCAATTTCAATGCTGCTATGGCAACACCTGAGTGAAATAGCTGCTAAAACCCTGATGCAAGATGCAATCAAATCTGATCTAAAAGTCTATAAGCACAAAATACGACGTTTTGATGACCTGAATAAAAAAAGAACTGCAGTAGACCATAAAAATTACAGCTATATGCCTGAACATATAAGAGGTACAACTGAGCAGACAGGTTGAAACCATTTGCACACAATGGAAACAAGGTTAAACCTTAAAACGACCAGATCCAATTAAAAAGTCAGGCACACATTTTTCTCCATTAAACAGTGATTTAATGGATCAAATGTTTAATCTAATCCTTCAGTCACAGTGGCTTTGGTCAGCCTTCATCAGTCTTCTGGCTAACGATGAACATCAAGAAAGACGAAAACAACCGTTTTTTTGGACTTTGGACTCAATAAATGGCATCAGTTATTACAAAAGATATAGGTGGGTTTACAGTACAGGGCTGCTTCTCACAATCATTGCCCTGACATTGTGACTGTCCCCGTGACAAGCAGAATATACCACAAGGATGTGCATCATCTGCAGGGGTTGTGCGTCTCAGATTAGATCGGAGGTATAGCCTCATAACAGAGCCACTGGGCCATGGCAATGCAAATAGAATATAGATCTAAAGAGGGGAGACTAAATATATACCGTAAGATCATAATGGCCTTGCTTAGTCCAGAGGCTGTAAAAGATGGGATCATCAAGCGCGGGTAAACTCAGGGGGACGTTGTGGGAGATCAGGCACAAGGGACAGATATAGTGTATCGTTAAAAAACATCATTTAAGGGAATGAAGACAAAGAAGGTCTCTAAAAAAATACTTCAGGAGAATATATGCAGGTCCTGGGAAACTTGATGAGGCCTTCTGTGAATCAGTTATATGGAACTAAACAACAATGATACTCTATGCAACCAGTGCATCTGATGTATGGTCATTTTAATTGGTGAAAGTGAAACTGAATGATTCATCATGATGCAGCAGAGAAGGTGAGCTCTTTCTTCTCTCTTAGGAACTGATAGAAACAGGATAAATGTGTGGTGGTGCAGCAAAAGTGGGGGCAGAGGGTGAGGATGCACCCACAGGTATGCTTGATGTGGTTCTGACCTGAGAGAGATAACATGAAATGAATGATTCGTCTTTCACTTCACCACGTTTCCAGTTGTGCACAGACGACGGCTCTGATCCTCTCGTCAGGAACAACGCTGTAGATGATGTCTGCAACATCTCTTTTTGTCAGTACTTGGTATACCGGATAAAACAAGCAACTGTCACACCTGACAGTCCATTCCGTTCCTGACACCCCACGTCTGCTGGGTTGGGCTATTATCACGCTGATATGCTGTAGTAGACCATAACATTTTGCATTTTTAGTGCATTTACTAAAACATGAAAAATGGCATGTGGTTTAAAACTGTGGAAGAAGGAAACTAAATGTACTTTTATCATATTCAAAGCATCCAACGTTTTCTATTTATTTCTATACAGTATGAAAATCTATTTGTAAACTTGAGTTATGTATCGCGGTAAACATCAATCTTTGTTGCATTTCAAGAACCGCTGTTGTGAGGTCATGCAGTGCATGCTGTTCAAATCAATCTGCACTTAAACTGCAGTATCCTGTAATGATAATGTAATAATAACAATTAACACTGACTTGTATTTGCTTTAACTGATTACACAGCTCAAGTAAGTTTCATAAAGCTGCTAATTGACTTTTCACATTACACAGGAATGAATGGAGATCAGCGACTGCCTGGAACTTAGGAGAAATGCATCTAAAAAAGTAAAACTGTAGAGCATTCAAAACTGTGACACATAATTTGAAGTTGTCAAGATGAAACTTGCAAAGGCACTGCTGTAGTCCTTTGGAAATGACACTAAAAGAAAATAACAATTAGCAATAATATATCATTCATGCACAAAGATGAAGGTTAACCTTCTGAAAATGAGGAGTAATGTTTTACCACGAGGTAAGGGTCAAATCTGAACCTTTAAAGTGCTTCCTTCTGCCTCTGAAGTTAAAAAATGTGACTTCCAGTCCAGAATAACATATTCAAACCATGATGTATGAGTCTGGGAGAGCCTTCAATTAATTTTCCATGCCAGGTAATGTGAAGGTGCCAGAGCCTTGGTACATTAAGCGGAACTAAATGAAATAATGCCGACATTATGGTTCATTGCAACAACTAGGTTCCATATCACCTGCAATCTATTTTGGCTAATCAATCTGCCAGCGCTTCCACAAGATTAATTATCCTGGTCTGGATCTCTCACTATGAAAGCCCAACTCCTTTCCTTTCCTATTCCACTTCACCACACCCAACCTGCAGATACTTCAATAATTAGCACAGAGGATAAAACCATGGAATCATAGTGCACTCTTTAGTGGACAGGCAGGGCCCCATTGGGCTAGGCCCCTAAGTATGAGTACTATGCCTGACCAAACAAAAGTATCAGGACTTTTCTAAGCTTTTCAATGCCATACATCTATATATCAAGGAAGAATTTGGAACCTAACTGGTGCAGCTACATATACGACTTCTAGCTGGTTTCTACTGTGACCAGTCTGGATGTTGAACTGGGCTAAACAGGCTGGTGCCAACAGACCAAGTACAAGTTATTTTCTTTGTTTTTTTTCACAAAAACACTATCAAATTCAGCGAAAAGGAGGGAATTAATCAAGTGCCATGTAAGCTACACTTAGCTTCTTGCACACCAACTCATTTTTCTGACCCAGTGAGTTTTGAAATACTAACTGGCAGATCAAATTGGGAAGCAGAGGGCTCATTTAGCAAGTTGGAAGAATCTACTGAGAAACTATAGATACACGAGAAGATGTCCTGGGTCTGTTATGTGAAAAATTAATCAGCTTTGAATTTTAATAAAGCGAAGGATGTTTTTGTGCAGGAGGACAGCCAAAATCACCAGAGACAGAGACTTTCTGCGCGTGCTAATACTTATGGCTGATTTAGCTCGGCAAGTTTCATGATCAATACCGATCGATAAATATCAGATCCTGTAAGATACAATAACAGTTTTCAGTGAGGTTCTTGTCAGCTGTGATTTAATTCAGTTTTGATATATAGTGCAGGGGCTTTGGGTGGAATAAATGAGTCAGTGTGTTCATGTTGTTATTACTTTGTCTTTTTCCCATGAGTGATATATTGGCAAGTTTTTTTTTCCTCAGTCCAGCATGGACATATTGCACATTTTGCTGAAAAAAAAACAACAGCAACTTTTATGTGGATATGTAGAATTACTGGTATTATTGAATATGGAATATGGATCATGATCACTGAAGTGAAATGGAAATATCTTTTATAAGAATGATGAACACTGATAGAAAAACACAGACACAGGAGAAATCAGATGGCCATCCTAGTTGCAACTGCAGCACTGCAAATATTTTCATGTGTAAAAATGATGAGCCCCTTAACTCAAGGATTCTTCCACAACTGTTCACATGACACTCTTTAAACCTGGCAAGAGGATATAGAAGTGAAAGAGTTCAGCAGTTGTCAGGTTTCCCCTGAAAAGTAGCAGTTTCCTGCTTTAGGTTTAATCACCTGTACATCTCACCTGTATGCCAAGTTCCTGAGAGATCAAACTCAGGATCAGAATTGTGTTAAATCAATCAGAAATATTCTTTAATGTATTCTTTAATTCTTTAATGGCAGAGAGGATGGTGTTATGACACTGAAAGATTTACGAAGATTTTCAGCGAAGCTCTAAATCTCTCAAGGTATAACGGATTTCCATTGAAAAGTAGTACAACTTTAAATTCCAAAAAACCCGACAAAAGAAAGTGAATCGGTGCACATTTCTGTCAGGTAATGTCATGTCAACTATCTGAAGATTACATAATCAAAGACGTGCCAGGAACTCCTCTGTTACTCTCAGTGCAGCATGGTATTTCTTTGCGTTTTGCTATCAGATATGGCATTTATGTATGTTTGATGGGTTG
Source organism: Protonibea diacanthus (assembly GCA_028641955.1). Lineage (NCBI taxonomy): Eukaryota > Metazoa > Chordata > Actinopteri > Sciaenidae > Protonibea > Protonibea diacanthus. Next base: position 18,512,868 of record CM053990.1, read on the forward strand.
TTTTTCTCTGTCCGCACATTGTTCCCCAGGTTTGTGCTGAATCAGAGGCATGCGGCTGTGAGTGGCAGCAAAACACTGGTAGGTAGTACAGGAGGTATATTGAAGCTGCTGGAAATAAAAGAAGAGTTTGATGCTTCAATTTTTTTTTCCTTCTCAGCAAGCTAAAAGCTATATATATATTCAAGTAAACATAAAAAATACTCAGAGGAAACACAATGAGCTGGAACAACAAACATTGAAGAGTTTCTTAAAAGCTCCGGAGACTGTGGGTTGGGAAATGTTCTTATAGCATGTTGGACCAGCAGTCTCCTATCGTGGAACAAAATACAAATACATAACAGAGACCTAACATTAATTTGACTTATTGTTATTTTGTTATTTTGAATTATGTGTGTAATAAAAGGCTTTCAATGCAGCTTTAAATCGAGTAAGACAAGTTTCTCAATCCGCCAGATGATGGATGGAGGTGTAGGCAGTCATGGGATGTAATGATATCACCTACTGCAGGATAGAACACTCCAGACTGCACACAGTAAATCACTGGCTTCATTGCTGCTCGCTGGCATCATTGTTGACTTGCATGAATACCTCTGGATGACTGTTGGAGTAAAAACGCCACTCTTGCTGCTCCGCTTTCATGAATTACATATATCCATGCAGACATAGTTTGGGGGTCAACGTAGGAACAAGTATGTGCACGCGTCACCTACAAATATTCCTCTTCAACCACAAAGTCAACACTGATGGAGGTCATAATGGGAAAGTGTCACAGTTAAAAACACGGCCAGCTTTATTTATGTCCAATAAAGTCTGAATAAATCTCTCTCACTCCTTTAATCCATGTTGGCAGTAAATCACCTCCGTGCAGTGTTTGAGCTTCACAGTAATGACCTATTACATTTGATTGAAAGTAGGCAGCATTTCAATGTCCCCTAAGCCTCATGCTATCACCTGATGTAAACAATTGTGTTATTTGACTGTATAGAGGGCTATTTAATCAAATTAATGAAGCTGTGGGGAGGGAGAAAGATGTCACAATTATTGACTAACCTCTTAACTTACCTCTAACCTTCAACTTGATTTTTTTCTTCCATTCTTTGAATTTCTCTTGGGTCTTCTTTGTCTTTCTGAAAGGGATAAAGAAAAGAACAAAAGCTGAACAAAACAAGAAACAACAGCAAAAAAAACAGAAGCGATCATAGTCATCCACAGTACATGCCCAATTGAGATGTTTGTGAGTACATCTACCTCTCCAGCGAGCAAGTGATGGTGTCTATAGTATTGAAGTATGTGTGCAGTAAGGTTTTGTTGGAGGCATTCTGGATTTTTTTTTTTTTTTTTTTTTTAATAGCACATACTACAAGACATACTGTGGACTTAAAGCTTTCAGCAGCTATTATTTCAGCAGAAGAAAAGCCTATTAAAAAAATCCTTTCCAAGTTGTTTATCGTTTTCAGTGCGGTGAAAGAGAAAACCTTTGGCCAAAGCACAAGATTCACTCTGCCGCAGAAAGCAACACAATTTATAGGATGGAGAAACAACAGTAAGAACAATACCATTGGCACAAGATAGTAGCCATGTCCCCGTGGTTTTGCTGTTACAATGCTAGTTTGGATTTGCTGGGATGTCAGCCATTGACAGTGATTTCTACCCCTAGTTAGCTCCGATTCTCCTCATGCACCAAGGGCAGATAAGCTGACTTGATGATGGAGAAGGATGTGATGTAAGTAATTATTAATCTTCACCTCAAATTCCATCTGTTTTGTGTATTTCTATCTCACTTTCATTATTTATTTTGCTGGAGAAACAGGACGTACACCAGGCTATGTTGATATATGTGAGAGAAATGGGATGTTTGAAAAGGTGTATTCAACGTTGAAAGAAACTGTGTTAAGAGGCTCGCACCATATGTAAAACCTGTGTCAAAGGTTTGTTTTATCATGCTCTGCTGGATCGACATTATACAAGTCACTGACTCCCTTCCTAGCCTTGCTTCACGTCTCTTTTTGTGAGTTGGAGAGCACTTAAGCAGATGTTCGCCGCCATCCTGCATCGCTTTCCCTGTCACACCTGCCTGATGCTTCCGCAGCTGTTTCCCTGCCATTTCAAACCGCACATATAACTGTGTGCAACACACCTCTAATGTGATTTTGCTCAGGACAGAGCTTAATGAGAATTCCGTGGTGCTCTTTCCAGTGAAAAGGGGACATGTCTATGAACAGACATGTGCTGGTGGGTCACGAAGCTGATGTTTTAGTGAGGATTTCTGCTGGTGTTGCTGGATGGCTTCCCGAGGGTGAAAAAAGTTTTTTCCAGTGGAGTAAACCAAGGAAATATCCTATTGTGCTACTCTGCTTATCAAGATTCACTGCACCAGTTTCAGTAAATGTATGGAAGAGTTAAATGGAGCTATTTACCTCTCTGAATACATTTGCAGTGCCAATCCAAGCACAGCATCCAACCTAAGCTGTGAAGTCAATAATGTTGGGGAAAATCTCTAGAGGGACTTGTGCATTTCTTTGTTTTCTTCTGGACCAATTACAAGGACTGATGACGATCGAACATGGGGCAAGAATTTCGACACAGCTTAAGAAGCAATTAAGGGCGTGCCAAAGTAAGAAAGAAACTCGCTGACTGCTACCCTGACAGACAACGTTAGGATTTAGAGGAGCCACCTGTTTACAACATGAAATTGATTTTCAGGGAGTCTAGCGGTTTAGTGGTGTTATTTAAACCAATATACATTTCAAAGAACTAAACCTTTACCCCTATTTTGAAACGACGAGTGGAGGAGTCTAAATTGTAATTGCTCAGAGACATTCAAGCAAGGAACTGCACCTGTCATGTATCATGTACTTGAAAAGCTCTCACTTCGCTTCTCCCAGTTACTTTGGAGCACGGTTGTGAAGCTGTGAATGGATGTATTCTTCTGCCGGTAGTATTCACCACCATTTAATGTAATGTCAGCTTGATGAAAAATTGAATTAATCATGGCCTAATGGGTCAATCTGTTCTGATACCAAGACTGTATGAAAGCCTTTAGCTTTAAAGTGTGCAAAGGCAATTCATCCTATTCAGGAATGCCATATATGCGTATGGAATACAGATAAAAAATGCGCATACAAGAGAGCATGTAATATCTGGCAAGTGAACATATAATTGAACATTTTAAACTTTATGAAGGTAGAGGTTATGTGAGAGCCGATGTATTGAAATAGAGCATACAGGTTTACCTAATAAATGGATATATGGATATATGTAATCTTTATATGATCACACATTTCTTCATTTATGTTTTATCTGCAGCATATTTCGTGTTCATTGCTGTCAATAGGTCACTTCACCTGTGTGAATTGTGTGTAGTTGAAATAGCGTATGTGCACTGATAGCTGCACTAATAAACGGTTATATTTCTGCTTATGCTCCTTAAACAGCAGCATACATGTGGTTTTGAGATGGCCGTTTCATTCATATGCTGGCAGGTTTTTAAGCTCTGTGGACTTTTTGCACAGATGAACAAAATGAGGGCATTGAGAGTCCTACTGAATTTATTTATAAGAACATACTGCATATAGTATATGCAGCACACTGTATATTCATTTGTTGGATAATGAGCACGCCTGTGGCATGCACATACAGTAGGTAATATGAGACATATATTCAGATAACATGTTCAGGAAAACCAGTGGGAGCATTTTAAAATGCCTTTGTGGGTTATGCAGCATATACCGTGTACATGAATGTATTAGTCCGTGGGCAAGTTCCTCACTTGTTAGCACCACTTAAGGTGACCGAATGTTACATTTCTGACATTTTGTACATCTCTGTAGGTGATATTCTGGCATGATAATCATTGTTGAGTGGCAGTTCTGTCACAGTACACTGTAATCAGGCTCATTTTAAGAACATTTCTATGAATGATCTCATCCCCATTACTATAATTAACACAAATTAGATCTCAGTGGAGCTCTTCAGAGTATTAATGACAAGCATTTTGTACCATAATTTTCATCTACCTTATGGCTGTTGTGCCAGCACAGTGACCGGGAACTAGTCTCAACCAGTAACATCGTAGACACTACTAGAGTACCAAAATCTTGTCTGGTATACAGACAACATCACATAACATGTTTAATTTGAAAATTTGGCACTGATGTGGCTGAAGTTCCATAACTTGTTACTTCTTTCACTACCCTCATTCTTCACATGCAAGGCCACCTCCCTTCTGCAAATGTCACTGGCCTGACCATTTCCAGGCCTGTGCCCTTTACTCTTCCCTGAAATCCAAGACCGCAATACCCTGGTGTCCCTAACAAAAAAAAAGGTGTACAATCCATTAATTCTGTGATATTATAACCTGACATGGCAAAAGTGTGAAGCCCTGTGGGCCTCTGTGACATCCATGGCATCTCATGAATGGATCCATACACTGTTCTCTTCATTTCAAAGAGAACTACATTCTATTATATTCAAGGTATAATATGCCCCAGCAGTCACTCTTTACCTTTCCCTTTATCTTCAAAAAAATCTAAACTCTCTTTCATTTATATCACTGTTTTTTTTTCTCACTTTCTCCCCTCGGCTGACTCTCATCCTCATTGCTTTATGTTTTTGTTCTAACACATCTTCTCTGCCCTCTCTTATTTACAGGCTTCTTGTTCTCACAGTGGCTTGTTACCTTGTTTGCTGACTGAAACCTCTGGCTATTGGTGTCAGTGGGATTATGTGACATGTCCATGTGTTGTGTTGTCCCAAAGGGGGTTCACTAGCCTGCAATCAAATTAATGAGTCCCCAGTGTGTAAGCAGTGTGTTTGTGTGTTTGTACGGTGGACTGAGTGGTGTATGTGGGTGTTCAGCATGTATGAGGGAAGTGTTCATTTAAATGTGCCTGTGTTGGAATGAGGTTGGTTGGGTGTGAAGAAAAATGTAGTGGGGCTGAGCTAAGGTACATACTGCATGCTGGAGATCACTGGAAGTAAGCACAATAATGAAACCATATATGATTCATATGCAAGGAATAGCAAATTCTGCATAATTATGAAGGCTCTGAGAAAAATAGAATTAATGGATTTACAGGTGCACTGACACCAGTTCTCAGTGTGTGATGACCTACTTGCTGTGCAGTATGGTATAGAGCATATGTTTATTTGAGGTGTGTTTCAGTTGGAAACAGGATGCAGCTGGAGGCCAGTGTTAATGACGGTACACCTAATTTTCTCATGAATTCCGACAATGTCTTAATTGACAAAGTAATTTATGAAGGATGAATACTAAATGCAATAGCTTAAAGGTAATAGCTTCTCAAATTCGGATATTTTCCTGAATCCAACCAAACTGCAACCATGTAACATTAACTACATGTTTATTACTGTTCACCTTATGGCCAAGGTCACCTGGTTATTGTTACCAAAAGTAACGTTACTATTGCCAATAGATACCCCAGGGACTGTGAATTTTGCAGACAAAGGGCCTTTGGCGTGTTGGACCTTTATTTTTCGAGATAATGGCCTGTCAGACAAATGGGGTTTTGGTTCAATGAGATTTTTGTCAGAATGTTGGGGTTTGCAATAATGGGCTGTCAGAATAATGGGCAGTCCCCCAATCATGCTATAGTGCTACATTGGTATTAATTTATTTTATCAGTTTGTATATAACACATGGTCAGTGAATAAAATAAAAATATATTACATTAGTTATCCAAAGGAGATTACATAGAATTGTCTAAATGTGGAAGATACATTTCAGAGATTCAGAGGAGTTTTTCAAACTTTCCCAGAGACGGGAACTAAAAAATGCATCAGGACACACCTTTTTTTTTTTTTAATGTATTTGGTGTAATCTGAAGTTATGTCAAACATAATCACGATCCCATAGGCATCCAAACTAAGTAAGTAAACTAAGGGTTGGTGGGGAGGGCCTCCTTTCCCCATGCTTTGCCTGAGTACAGTAGAGGTCAACAATCTCAAAATTTTGAAACCACTGGCCCTTCGCATCTCAAAACCATCAAGAAAATCATTTAAAACAACCAAGTTGTGAGTGAAAGGACTGGTTTTTAATCAATCTTCAGTCGAGTGAAAAATGCCACAGTTTAAACAATTCTGGTGGGATACCATTTCCTGGCAGCAATTCATCCTCAATTTGGCGTTTATCCATTTTCGACTCAAATGTGATAGAAAGAGCACAGTGTATCAGGGGGTCTAATGAAATGGGGTACCAAGCAACAAAGAATATCTCCAATGACGTACACAGTATAAGCAGTATTGTCATCATTAATAGGAAAACTGACGGTTTTGTCAAAAACTGAGACATGCAGATGTTAGATAAGATGAACTCTTATAATTGAAGCTTGATCCCTCTGATTATTTCATCTCCTTATTTTCCCCAATGTGTTCATAGGGTTATATAATCACTCTGCAATGCCGTTTACCCTAGCAATTTCTACAGACACACATAACATTCTGGCTTTACAGCCAGTGCTAAAATTAGGATACTGAGGATTGCAGTAATTTCAGAGACTCGTTTCAGAGAAATTCTCTTTCACTAAACCGGAATACTCTCGTTAAGAAATGATAAAGTTTAGACTCTTCATGATGCCCTGAATCAAATAAATATGATATGATGGTATGCTCATTAACTCTGATGACTTCACTGTCAGTCCACTTCTCACTCGTTTTTCCCTTTTGTGTGCCAGCCTTATAGCCAGCGTCCCTGCTAAAAAGAGTGACATTGTGAAGCTAATTAGGGCCCCATTACTTATTTAAAGGTAACTTGTTTATGTGAGAGCAGAGGTATAAATTATCCAATAGACGATGTCTTTGGGGTATTTTGTTGAACAGAGCTTTATTAACAGCAACTGGTGAGGGCAATTTAATGGCATCCCAATTATTTCTAGAGTCCCTGCTGTTGCCACTGCCAGCCAGAAGCAGCCAGCTAGCACCCATTTAGAGAGGCGAGGGAACTGTAGGATTTAATGACACTGTTAAAAAGATTCTCTGTGGACAGATGTTCTTTTTATTTGAACCAGGGGACAGTTTTGTAGTAAAATGGGGGAAACTGAGCCACTAGAACAAAAAGAAAATAAAAAAAAAAAGTGCAACTGAACTTGCAATACTCACACTGGCCAGACAGATCCTTTATTCTAAAAATGAATGCTTATTTCTTTGGTGCTCAAAGTAACATGATAGCTTTTGGCTTAATAATCGGATGATATTAAGGATATTTAAATAAACACCCATTATGACAGAAGATACTTCAGTGGCCCTTCAAATTCTGAGTACTACACAGAGCAAGAAAACTTTGTCTGCTTTAGAAAAACACTTGACAGTGTTGGGGCAGTCAAAGGTTTAATTATGACTGAATAAAAGTTGTGGGAGTTTAGAAGTTTAGAAGTTTAAAAGGAAAGTCGTGAATTCCCATCAGAAATGTTCGTGTCTAGCTCTTATTTTGTGCGTGTGCTTGTGTGATATTAGTGAATGGCTCTCAAATAGCTGTAATGCTGCATCAATAGCCACATTGACAGCGACACTGAAACACGCTCCTGACATTGGTTTACTGAGTGTTGTGTGATAAATTAAAGACAGCTTGCTACAAACTGCTTTGCTTCTTCTCTCAGATCTGAAATGTTACTGTGTTCCGTATGCAAAAGAGGAAGTCACTCGTCTTTTCATCTCTATCTCCTCTACCCTAGAGTCACCTAGCTTCTCTCTTACTGCCACCTGTTCTGTCAAAACCTCCTCCTACTCTCCAATGTTTCCCATTTCATCTGAAGACTTCAGAGGTCCTCCAAACAGCTGGTGCTGCATCTGCCTTTGAGCAGAATAAATTGCACACATGCACAGCAATGTAAATGATTCACTCTTGCAGCAATATTACTATTCAATGCGGTGAATGAAGATCTTAGCAACTGCAATGTCATGCGTTTCCTTTTGAAGATGACATGCTTGATAAATGCACCGTAATGTAGCCTTGTGTTTTTATAGGGTGGGTCCCTACCTCCCATATACTGCACTGTATGCTAAATTTCCAATCTGTATTTCTCTGTCTCTCCGTATTTTCCGTCTCATGGACAGCTTCATCAATTTCAAATTCTGTGACTTACTGTAGGTACGATAACCAAAACACATTAACCACCATGACAGCTGGAACACAAGGCACAAAGAGGTAGATTAATCAGCCATGTATGTAGCATTGCCAAGGTGGCACCATCCCAAGGCTGCGTGAAAATCACAGAACACAGACCATTACCCTAAAACACAAATTCATCACAGAGCAAATCTGGTGGCTATCCCCAGAAACACCGCTGACAATTAGAAAGACCACTGAGAACACTCTTAATTGGTTTTTCAACAGATTGAGTTTATGCTATGGCGGCGCAATGCGCCAGTGTCATTTTTCAGCAGAGAGACGAGCTTTAAAGAAAAGCAGCTGTCCCTTCACTATCAGTGCTAAAATTCCTAACTGGGAAAGTATGTTACCTTTTAATCAATGCTGAAAGGTGTTTGAATCTGTAATTACAATGCAGTTTTAGGCTAGTGCTGTTTTGGCCTGTTGACAAATGGAGCATTTGTCTTCATTGATTTTTGTCCTGTCTTATAAAAGTGATCTAAAAATGATACTTTAAGCACAGCGGCTCACACCAGTAGATCATTTGCACAGTTACATTCTGTATACTGTGCATCACTGAACCCAAAAAGTATAATTATGATTTTTTTTTTCACAAACAGTATGGCAGCAAGCAATTTGTTTAATACCCTCAGCCAGACTTTGGCTCCTTACATCCTAACGTTTGCTTTTTAAATCTGCCAGTTTCTTGTCATAAAAATATGATGTTACAGAGTGCTTCTAATTATCTAAAATACTTTGGTAGAAATGCTTTCTCCTCCTTTAGGCCTTTGCTTTATATATTTTCTCACAAACCTACAAAAGTGCGTACACACACACACACACACACACACACACACACACACACACACACACACGCACACGCACACGCACACACACACAAACATACTTCACAGCAGGCTGCATGCACATGCATCCTCCCCTTAAAGAGACAGATGAAGCTAAGTTAGCACTAGACATTTCTCTCAGAGCTGAAAGATTCGAGACAGCAATAAGCACGGGCTGACTCCTATGTAAATTAAACATAGTCACTGCAGGGAGGTACTGCCAAATGGAAAGAGAAGGGAGAAAGTGCTAGAAAAGATTGTTTTTCCATTTCTCACTCCCATTTCCTCCCATGACATGCTGACTGTCGTTGCAAGACCTGCAACACCTCTTGTCTCTCTCTCTATTAGTGTCAGTGGTACAAATACTTATGAATCTTCCTCCACAATGTGACATAAAATCCCCCGGCAACAGGCTTCTAAGTTACATTGATTCCTCACACGAAACAGCTAAATGATGTAACATCTGGTATATAGTTTAATTACAGAAGAGAAGAGAAGAGAAGAGAAGAGAAGAGAAGAGAAGAGAAGAGAAGAGAAGAGAAGAGAAGAGAAGAGAAGAGACAACATGAAATGAGTAACAGAACCATGCTGCATCAGTAGCTGCTACATCCATTGTAACCTTTTAATACTGGGCTGTCAGACTAAACATAATGGCTGTCATATTGAGGACAGATCAATCAGTCACAGCCTACCATCCTCCGTTGCATCCATAACCTAAGTACAGTTGACTAGTGCCACACAGACCTGACAGATTATAGGGCAGTGAAAAACAGATGAGCAGACAGGGCAGAGAGGCATACGTTCACACGGCGACGCCTTGACGTGATATCCTCTTAATCACTTAAACAATTTCCTGGAATGAAAGACACACACACATTTTTTGGAGGAGAAACTGACAAAAATGCAAAGGATTTAGGGTGCATGGAGGGGGCAGAGCTTCCGCTCCTGTTCCTTGTCAGGCTGCAGGAAGAAGCAGAAGAAAGAGGCTAAGACAGTGTGATTGAGCCGCTCTGACACCCACAGGGTCAATTCTGACTTTTTTTTTTTCCTGCTGTGACAGCATTGTCAGTGTGAAGAGAACTCGTCACATGATGTCTCAATTATCTGGTGCTTTCAGCGGCCCTTGCTAGGTTTGGTGCAGAGTTGCATGAGAGCACTAGGTAATCGGAAACCGTACAGAAAGGGGCTATAACATGGTAGACAATGACAGTAACAGGATTGAGAAATAGTTTCGTAGAGATAAGAAGACAAACACAGATTCATAGAAGGGTGAATAAGCACCAGCTTTGGTGATCCACTTGCCCCAGACCTAACCTTTTTTGAAGAAAGACAAACTGAGAACCTTCATAGACTTCAAGCACCAGCTGTATGTTGTGAGGCATCAGGACACAAATGGTCATCCATCATGACTTTTCTTTGTCTTCATATTTTGAAAGGTTTAGAGGTGTAATCTGCTCTAGAACTAGTTATTCTATTAACTATCTAACCATTTAGAGAAGCACTGAAGAGAGCAGCTAATTTGTAGGACAGCCTATATGGCACTGCATCGCATTTGCTCCACTGGAACCCTAGAGGGTACCACATTTTGTTCCCTGAAAGGGCACCCTAGAGGGCACTTTATCATGTTTCATCTAGGGGCATCCAAAAGGATCAAAGTGTTTCTTTCACACCCCTGAGTCCACCAGAGGGTGAACATGTCCTCCCCTCAAATGACAGAGGCGTTTTAGGAAAGAGCGGAGCAAGATGTATCATCTGTCTCACCTTTCAGTAACCTCAGTTCAGTGTTACACAATCACCGCCTTTGGAACTTTAATAACACCATCTGCATTAGACCAGTCCTCATTAAAGCAGTGAATGTTATTTGTTTCTATAGTTGAATGTATGTGTCAAGTTTTGCATCACGTCTACTCAAATTAGAGTAAATACCATGCAAAGCTGTGAAAGGGATTTAAACGATTTAAAAGCACAATTCAGCAGCAAAAAGAGCATTGAATAATACAAAAATACTGACTTATCTTACATACAAATGTTTTGTTAGAGGTCAGCCCAAGCTCAATTTCTTCAGGGGCATTTGGAAAGCCTGTGCCCCTTTGTCTCTGTTTCATCTAAGAAGCGTTTTCAATTTGTAGAAAAACTTGAAAGATCTATCCTTGAGACAAAAAACGAAGGGCTAAGCAGTCTCAACATGTAGATTTTAAAAGGTGCAATGCTTAGTGAATCTCAATACCGCAAGATGTAAGTTGAAGTTTGGGGGTTTTTTTCAGTGAAATTCATTTTGTTTCTACCAACCTTTTTCCCAGAAGTCTTCATTGAAAGGGCAGTGGGGCTTGGTAAAGGACAAGCAACCAAATTCAACCTCGTAATTTAGAATACAGTACATTCTCTAAAAACAGTCTCACAGACTAAGTTAGACTTAAGTTGACCAGTTTCTAATGTTTGCAGGACCTGCAGGAACATCAGAGGTCATCAAAAGACATTAACAGCCATCAGCCATCAAATAAGTAGCAACATAACCCAGGCAAAGGAAGCATGCTGGGTCCTCTGGTGTCTTGTAAATGTAGACCTGTATTTCAAAGAATCACACTTCAGGCCTTTAAGAAGACAAACCTACTTTTGGAAGAAAAAAAAAACATGGAGAGGAAATAGGGTCAAAGAAGCAACCTAACACACATGGATTCAAGATCATATTTGGACCAGTTTTCAAAGACACACAATTTAACACTGCTGAATATTCGCTACAACCGTCTGCCTCATGAGAAGTTAATATTATTTTAATTTAAGCTATACTGTCATCCAAACAATGTCACAGAAAATGTGTTTAACTTTCAGGTTTTGTCAAAATCAGAACAATATCAAGATATCTAAGATATTGCTATTGTTTTAAATTTAAATCTATATGTTTTAAATTGACTTTAGAATCAAAATTTTGATGCCAATATTATGGCAACTGGAGTATCTTTTCATAAAAAATTAAACACATTGCAATCATTTCACAAGGTTTTTTTTTTTTTTTTTTTTTAATTGTTTATGTTACATGACCTAATTTGACAAATGGACACACCCGATCCAGATGTTCCACACGTTCCACTACATTGAGGTTAGTGTGGCGAGAAAAAAGTAATGGTAATGGTCTACAACTGTAAGACATATTCTATATCTCCCTACAAGTCGTAGTTCATGTCGATGCCGAGAGCAAGTGCAGTCATCACATTGGACCTAATTACCTCAGCATGATGCACTGAGCAAAAATCTACAACTTATTCATGCTCAGTTCAGTTATGATGGCCATCGAATGAAGTGGCCATATGTGTGGGTCAGCTCTTTATGAATTCCTCATGGTGACGGAGCCTGGCAGGGGAGGATTTAGCCGTGAAAACAGATGGGCAGGAAAAGAAGGAGGGAGCCATCAAGCTGAGAAAGCCCTGCTGGGCGTCTCCTTATGCTAGAATGAATTACAGACGTCTGGCGGTACTTACTGTCAGAATGCAGCACATTATCTCTGATTGATCATTTTTATATTGACTACAGTGATTTAAAAGCATAGTATGATTCATAAAGAGCCAGGATGCATGGTTGAGAGGTGAAAGGAGTCTACTGGAAACTTGAGAAGCAGTTTGTTCTTGAGTTTCCAGTTCTATAAGTCAACTCCCTTGTATGAGAAATAGCGGGTATTAGATTGTAGAAACTGTCAAAGAATAACGCTTTTGTTACCCATCATTGGTTGCTTGGCATGAGCTGTGCAAAAGAGAATAATTTAACAGCTGGTGACAACAACCAAACCAACAACAGACATAAAGAGGCACCAATTAGTCTAATTAGCAAATCTTCTGTATTTTCTGTAGAATTACAAATGTCTATCCATAATAATTAAATGACCACTCATTAAGTTAAGACGACATGTAGCAGCCAATCACGGGGTAATGAGCATAACTGAATAATCTAATTTCATTGGGAATTAAGTGCTTCTGTATTTCTGATTCTTTCCATTGTTTTGTCACTTTTTAATAGAAACCTTCTTTCAAGAGACTGATGGCCCAAAATAATGTTATATTTTTAAAAGATAACAGTAAATGTAGTCTTTGACGGATCAATATTATGTAATAATAATGACAGACACACCTTGTTTTTTAAATGTTCTTTTTAAATGTGATGCATTATGCGTTTCATGTGCAGAATGTGGCAGAAGATGTGGCTCAATGATTTTGCCGTCCAAGGTGATTCGTAGATATGATTTGCACAGCAAGGTGTACACAGCAAGATAATACTTAATCACATAACAACGAAAGTTTTTAAGGATATAAAAAGATGGGGAAAAAAACTAATTAACCAGCACTAGGCAGCAAAGCCCCCCTCCTGTGACTTCATTATGCTGTTAAGAATTTTAATCTTTTTATGAATAAGTAATGTGATGTGTCACTGCTTCAATCTGACACAGAAACAGGGGAATGATAAGGTGTGTATGAGAGAACTGGAAGAGATACAATATTGCTTTTCTTTGTTAATGATAAGCCAGATTGAATAAATAATATTACTTGTCAAAAATAACGACTACTACAAGTATACACCCCGACTAGAGATCCTCACAGGCTCGCTTGGTTTCCAAGTATCCAAGACCAGACCCGGGTACTAATATTGTACCTGAATGGATCTGAGCAGACTGGAATCACTTGTGATCACATGCTGCATCATAATGCAAGTCACTGGCATATTTTGACAGAGGAGATGTAGAGTGTCAACTGAGAAGTGCAGGAAACATGACATATGGCTCCCCATTTTAACCGCAGCTGCTCAGTAATTGGTTGATAATGCTGCTGTCAATTTTGTTGTTTTCTGTCCACAAGGATCTGTTTGGGTCAACCACATTTTAGATCACGTCTGATTATCTTCAACACTATTCATATTGGTTCTGTGTTTGGGCCTCTTACGGATGACACAAAGTGAATGTTAAATAATGAATGTTGGGTTTGTGCAAATTTTACAATGGTCTGTTTCAGATTAAATGTAAAATCTGGGACTCGGAAAATTGTCAAACCTCCTTGCTACACATACCACAACTTTCTTTTAGTAGTGCTGTTTGTATCTCACAAGGCTATGCAGTCTGTACGGTATTTTCATTACCAGCTTCACTTCATATGCTTATCTAATTTGTGATTAAAGATGGACAAATGAGCCACTGGCTCGCTCTTTTATTTCTTTCTTCCAAAGTAAGGACACTGTACTGGCTATGAAAGCCTGTGTTACCATTCAGTCAGTGTTGGTTGCATGGTCAAATGATGAATAGTAGCCAGTGTAGTGGCTTACTAGCACGGAAGACTTCCGAAAAGGCTATCCACTCCCTCTGGGGATAAACAAGAAGGAAATGCTGTTCTGGCATTTTTAGTACAGTGTTGGATAATTCAGCACCCTGTTTGTGAATTATGTGCACATCTCTGGGTTTTATAGCACGCCTATTGTAGTTTCTCATTACATGATGCAGATAAATAGTCATTAGAAATTTTTGGACTATCCCCATCAATTACTGACCTTGCATCTGGTTAGTTTGTGCATGCACATGTGTCGGAATGAATGGACTTTTGTGTCTACTGTTAGCGGATGGAATATCTCAATACACAGATTGCTTCGCACCAGTGAAATGGCAAACCTTGTAAAGTGAGCCAAAAATCAAACAGCACGTCTTATTATGCTGTCCGTACACTGTATTATGTTTCATTTATCATATTTTGTATTGCAGACAGGGCTTGTGAGAATCTACAAACCCCATACATTGTTGCTGTCTGCTTGCCTTCACTTCAGGTCACTGAAAATGAAATTCATTTATTCAATAATAACCCACTTTAGCAAGCTGTTCCCACTGCCAGCACAACCTGCTTCCCTCAGCTCTAATGGCAGCCCAATTATGAATGGTAGATGGGTACCTAATAGGAGAAACTACCTCTCACTGAGCCCAGGAGGGGAAAAAGCTGAGAAAAAAAAAGGAAGGATAAGAAACAAGAGCAGAAGATCAGATGCGCTGTCTATTTTATGTCGATCCACTGACAAATATTAGATAGCATTGAAAAATGCTCTCACCTTTGAGATCAGAGCTGCAATTATTTTCAGAATCTAATGTCAACTTCTCTTCCACCTCTCCTCGCTGGCTTCAGGCAGAATAAGACAGGCCCTTGTACGGTGCAGTGTGAAGAACTAGAAGCAATAACATGTTGCTGAAGACAGGCAGTATTGATATCATAAAAGCAACCGCATCAGCTGCCGCTATACTGGGGGAGCCAAAAATTGGAATTATCTCCAAAATTTGTTCAACAGTGGCTTCACGATCAGATTTTGTTTGGGATACAGAGAATACAAACAATGTTCCTGTACCTAAATACATAAAGCTAATACCTTCTTTTGGTATTGATAATCTAGATTTAACCCCTGACTTATGTGTTGAGTTTCCTACTAAATCTTATTCATTTATGTTAGGAAAACAAGGGAGCAATTTACTTTAGATTAATGCCTTAATTTGTTGCAAAGTTTGGCACAAAACCACAAAGAAGACATACTGCAGGAACCCTCTCAGAGTTACTTGTACCGCTCTGTCACTTTTACTGCTACCTGCAGGCAGAGATCCTAAACAGACTGAGTTGTGCAGAGCACTCCACAGGCCTGAGACCCTTTCAGACTTCCATAACCGAGGTGTGACTGAGCATGCGGTCGCAAAATTAATCATGATTTAGTATAAAAGCAAAAAGAGTCAATACCTTTGCTTTCACTAGGGGCCAATCAGAAGTGCAGAAGGCAGGAAAGTGGCACACACATGTATGCAAACACACACACACACTGCAATACCCTGTCGTCTGTAATCTAATCTCAGCCACAGCATGCTAATACATCACAATTACCTAGTCAGTCTGGATGGTGCCATTAGAAATACATTGTCTCCATTACCACAGTGTGTGTATGTGTGTGTGTGTGTGTGTGTGTGTGTGGTCCTGTGGGAGTGCATGCCCTCACAAGTGTGGATGTCTGTTTGAGGACTGAGGCACTCTCAATCTCTCCACAGACTATTTCATATTCAATTACATTTTCCTTACATCACTGGGATTGCTGTGTGTATGCCACACAGTCAATAATGGCCCAGATCACTTGTCTGGGGTGCAGAGAGGCATTAGTGACATTTAGGTTGTTAGCACCTTCATTAGAGGAGGGCTGGAACAAGCTGTCTCAAAGACAGAAAGAAAGAGAGGCATATGCAGCAGAGAGATGGAGAGAGAGGAAGGAAACGCGTTGAGAGGAAAGCCACAGTTTGTAGTGCTTAAATTGTTTTCTCTGAAAATGTCTACCTGCAGATGTTTGGTCCACTTAGATCATCATTACACCATGGGACAATATTATCCCACTATGTTATTTCCTTTTAAGTACACTTTTTGTTTTTACAAAATTATACCAGCAGGTGTTGTTTTATGGCTATATTCACCTTAGTTCATTTTGCGAGACTATAGACTATTGAAACTGTGCTACACAAGGAAAAAAAATAAGATCTCTGTCCTTTAAAATAAAAAAAAGACAGGCTGTAAGTGTCCTCCCACACAACCATGGTTTTTGGCTCATGGTGTTAAAGATTTGCCTTCGACTTCCATGACCCTTTCAAACGAGGTTAAACCAGGTCTGTGGTCAATCTGAACGGGTCACTTCATCCTACCTGGCTTCATGACCCTAGGTCAGACAGTTCCTGGCTTTTGTGAACTACCGTTTCTTAACAGGGACAAACAAAATGTAAGTGTGTTTATCTTCCAGTAGAGAAGCTCTTTCTGGAGGCTCTTGGTGGCCTCACTTTTATGTTACTATTTCATGCAGGTTTTTCAGGTCATTTCTCACATTTCTGTGTGTTTAATGGACTTGCATCACACAAGTTTCTCCCAAAAAGGAGGAGGCATCGCCAAGGTTGGCACCTAAAATTTGAGCATTAGACTTGGAAAATACGAAAAGTGTTTAGGTGTACTATTTGGACACCTTGCAAATTGTTATATAAACATCAGCTGTCTATTCACAAGACACTTACTCACCCTGTCCTAAAAATGCTGATAAAATAGCAATCCCCCTTAACATTAATCATATTTGAATATTTATTTTGACCTATATTCTAAAATAAGCCATCCTGTCCACAGGGAGGACTTACCAGGGCAGGACAGCTCTGATGCATGGGCCATCAGACAAGCAAACAAGCCAACACTGCAAAACTTTCTTGCTTAATTAGCAAAAAAAAAAAAAAAAAGAAGCAAGAGAAGGCGACACGCAATCACGCAGACATATGTCCACGTGCGCGCACACACGTACTCATGCCCTGTTGAGGCACGTTTACTGCAGCGGTAAACCGAAGGTAACCTCTCAGAGAGGAGCAGTGAGGAGTGACATGCCAAGTCAAGAGAATTAACGCCACAAAAAATAACATCATTAGTGTCGACACTTCATTAGGTAGAGATTTTTTTTTTTTTTTTTTTTTAATGCAGGAGAGAGGAGGGAGGAAGAGCATGTGTCAGTCAGTGTGCATCTACTGCAGAGGACGACCACTCAGCTGGACAAATGACGTTCTCCACTTGCCATAACCTCAAACTCATAACATACAGTACAAGGACACTTGTGTGAAGTCACACCATGTTTCAAAACCTATAATACAATATGGCATCTCCTGCTGACATGCTGGCACCCCACTAACTCAATCATAAGGTGACAAAATGACTCAAGCAACAGCAAACAATGATTGCTGAAAGTATGTTTGGACATGGAGGATACCATTGGGGGGTAAAATTATTGTTACATGAAAAAGAGTGAGTTTGTTTACTCTTTTAGTCTATATATAAGTCTGGTAAATCATGCCTTAATTTTTCCAGGAAATGTCGTGCCCAGTAGTAGATAGAATTGCATAATAAAAGCAAGGCTCATAATCTAAACATGGAGGGGTCCAAACGGTTCTCAGATATTCTATAGACTGAAAGTCAAATCTGATCTTGAAGGATTTAGCCTTTCTTTGAGAAGTTTGCACTCTGAAGGCTTTGGCATTGTTGTCTGCATTCCTATCATGCTGTGAATAGAGGGTAAGTCAAAGTCAAGGGAACTTATTGTTTGGTTTTGAAGACGTGGTCTCTCATCCAAGCAGTTTCATCGATTTTACTGAATGCCGTTGATGGGCATTCACTTTTCAGCTTTAAGTCTAAACAGAAAGTTCAGCTTCCTTTGACGTTACATACATTTTTTATGTATCATGACCTGTTTACTGAGGATCATTCCCACAACTTTCAGATCTCAAAGACGTAGGACACAAAACCATTCTGGGTGATTACATTCATCCCATCCACCCCAAGCACATCTAGTAAAATGTAGCCTTAATGAACTGACAATCTCTTTTGTTAAGGCAACAAAGTAAAGCTCCATGGGTTCAAGATTCCCCACACACCTACCTGCATGTTCCACCCAGAGGTCCATGACTCCCTTTTCATTTGTTTGGCCTCAACATAATTATATTTGCTGGCCAGTTTGCCAAGGGATGCATACAACGCTGGTAGTTAGTTTCCCCTACAGCTCAGCTCATAGGGTTGTGGGTACAAGTATACCTTTCTAACACGACATTAATTTCTGTTATAACATTCTGTTATAGATTTCAACAGGACCAATTCAGGAATAAGGAAGGTATCTGCAGACACAAGATGCCAGTTCTCCTACAGAGACAAGACAGAATCGCCTTGACTCAAACTCTTTGTCAAAACTCAGTGACCAACGATGCATGCCAGTGTGTACAGGTTTGTGGTCGATATTTGTGTCTCTCTGCGAGAAAGAAAAGAGAGTGAGTATCTTGTCTAACAAAATAGTGTCCACTTCATTTAGAATCAAGCAGTGGAGAGAAAAGCAGAGAGAAGGAAAAGTAATGAGACTCCATTAGGTAATGACCTGATAACTAATAAAGCTGTGATAACACAATGTGATTACAGAACACTTATTGCTCTGCTGAATGTATAGAGGGATATTTTACACATTCAATTGAATCTGTCCTCAGGAAATTATAACCACAATTGGCCAAAACCAAATAGCAAATCATTGTAATCAACAAGGTTGGAAGGAGTGAGTCATTTTTGGTGAACAACAGATATAATAATATTTGTATTGATCCTTTGAAATCATATAAAATGGTTGATTGTTATTGGTGGATAAAATCAGAATACGGACGGTAATGCGGTAATGTTTACACCTCAACATAACCTTGTCATGTCCCATTTTACTTTCCTCACCCTGTCTCATATGTTATCTCCTGTGTTCTCCCTCACTCTTTTGCCTCACCCTGTCTTTTCTTGACTTTTCTTGTCTGACCTAGTTAGATCTTTGAATTCCATTGGTTTTATCTGATTGTACAGCTTTTTCCCCCGCAGCCTCCAAACATCAGTTTAAATCTAACTGTATCTGGAAAATAGCACAACTAAAAGCTACTTATTAACATGTGAGTCACCCCAATTTCCTGACTAGGGACTAAATTACAGATGGCACTTCCCTGTACTGCACCATTCTTGTCATGGAGAAATATTGGGCTCCTCATATGACAAAGAAGTTCTGTAATAAGAATGCTGGCTTAGGGACACAACATGGGAATAAAGGCTAATGTGGGTCTCCTTGGGCTACAGGTACTTTCATGAATATTTGTTTGAAGCCTCAGGTTGGCATGAGTTGTGATTTCTTATTCTGTCAAGTAGTTGTCAGGCCAAACATGCCGATGCATTAAGAAGATCAAGTAACATTTACATACTGGTTTGTATATAATTGAATCTGACATGCAGTCATGCTTTTCTGAGCTACAAACAGAACATTCCTCTGACTTTGGGGTCTTTCTGGTTGTCTTCTGTAATTTGTTTAACTACAGTAAAATTAACTCCTCGTTTCTGTCAACACATGACCTTGGGAAACCTACAAGAATTGGAGTTTGAATTTAGATAGGTAGATACCAATTGTAGATCCAATTGTTTGGTTATTTGCTAAACTTAAAACTTAACTCAATGTGAGGATTTGCTGCTTCTGTTTTATTGCACAGTGAATACTTGATGACTTTCAACTGTTGGTTGGAAAAAAGATTGGACTCTGAACTTGTGATAAGCATTTTAAATTATTTACTTATAATCTAAATGATATTAAATGCTATTCATCTAAACAATAATGGGGAGATCTTACTTTACACTTACTGCAGAGACGACTGGATTTTTATGAACTTCTGATTTTATGAACTTTTTTTTTTTATTTCCTTCCTATAACAGTGGTCTGGCCCAAAGAAGATTACGTTTTCCAAAGCTCACATGTAATACTATGTTTTTTTATTATGATAATTATTCTTATTTCACAAGGCTTTCCAGCAGAAAAGTTCCTGCAGTTTTTGTGTCTGCTCACAAAAAGAGTGCAAGAAAACTCGCTTCAGTCCAGTCCATCTATTAGGTAGGGTTTGAATGACAGGGCCGTCAGGACCAAGGATCTGTGCTTCAGTCTCAGCGGGCAGGAGCAGACTTTTTACAACTGTAACCACAAGGTGCACACAAATAACCCTCACACCTCCATCTCTCCAAGCCACGCTGCAAAAACCGGATTTAATGCTTTTGAGATCAAGCTCTTCTTTTTTTTCTACCAAGTCTTTTATTCTACCATTCCCTCTCTCCACTCTCTTTCTTAGCTTTTTCACCTTTGGGGTTTTGTGTTAAAAATGGTGTTGAAAGCTCGAGGGCTGAAAGGTGAATGGATACCACTCTTGGTAAATTGTCCGTGAAGGACAGTCCGAGAGCAAGAGATGGATGGAGGAGAGAGAGCATGAGAGATTGAGTGGGAGTAAGCACTAAAGAGAGGAAAGAGGAGAGGGTGAAGATAAAAGACAAGGGACGATGGGACAATTCGAAAAAGATACTGTGGGAAAGAAATAGAGGGAACAGAAGAAAGAAAACGGGAGAACAAAGAAAAGTAGGTAGATGCATGAGTGAAGTAGAGAAATCTGTGGTTGTCAGTCACTTCTCCTCTTTGTCAAACTTTGGTTCGTGTTGCCTTTAAGGCCCAGACTTAAAATGGCGTGAATCAAGTATAAAACAGGGAATTGAGAGCTCGAGGGACATAGAAGAGTAACAGGAAATTGCAGCATGAAACTCTCTGACTCAGAAAGTTTGAACCTAAAACTGTCTGACTCATATAACCTGACAAATACAACAAGTGTAATAGGACACTGAAATATTCACGAACCTTGGTTTGCCCAGAGCATAAAATAAGTATGAGACTGATGCATTTGGGTATACTATGCTGAAATCCCACACTAAACACAGAAAATCTTTTAGGATTTGATATCGTGTCCAGTGTTAGCAGGTATGTATTTCATCTGTGGTTCCTTCATGCAATGCACGGTGTATCATTTATTTGTATGTATGTTTCCTTTCGTTCTAAAACAATTTGCATTTGCAAATGATAACAATGTTCCAGTTATTCAAGCCATGCTTTTAAAGCAAATCCATACTGTTCATTTCCCTTTAACATGATGGAGTTTATTTATCTGTAATAACTCTGGCTGAGCAGTTTTTCATGTTTTAATATTGGATTTTGCATAAAAAGCTAAAACATCCATAGATGACAATAATAATAATAATAATACAAAATAAATGGAACATTATGCATGTTCCTCCTGTCTCATAAGTTAAGCTCCACATGTAAAAGTTGTTCTCATTCATGATATTTATTTAAGTTGACAGTTACTAGCCTCTGTCAGGAAGCTAGGGAGCCCTTGGCTTTTCCCGATGGAAGGATTTTCCGCCATGTCACAGCATACAATATAGGTAGTTACCTAAACGATGTTTGGCGTACGTAAGTATGCCAAACATCTTTCAGGGTTATATAAAGTCTGACTTAAAAAGTCATGCCTCTTTGCAGTTAAAAAGAATAACAGAAAAAAAGAACTTTGGAGAACATTTGAAGTACGTTTTCCTCAGCCTCTGAAGGTATATGTCCGTGTGCATGTTTGATTGACAGCAGACCTGGCAAGCAGCAGGGGAAAAGACTCAAACTGGAGCTAGAAACTGCAGTCAGCTTACAACCATCAGCAGACTATTTTAATAACTGTGCTGTTAACCACATTAGCAATTAAACTAACTTAAATCCACAGTGCATGTTTGTCTGGTTAACAAGTGAAGCATAAGTGACTGGAAATATTCACTTAATTAAAATATATAGACAACAGAAACTGTTCTATAGGAAAGGCATAGCTGACAGACAAAGCTTCCTATTTAGTTCCTACACCAGAGCAAGCGATATCTCTCTATCTCCAGATTCATGTAGCATGTAACATGATTTACAGTTTAAAGAATGACCAAAGCTGATATGAAGGATGGTGAGAGATAACAGAGGCGTGGAACAAGCTGTTCTGCACTGTAGAGAGACAAGGGAACACTGATACAATCTTCTCTTGTCTTCTCCATATATCTCCTGCACCTGCTTTTGTTTCCATGAGCTATATTTGTATCTCCACCAAATTGTGTCTGCAGAATTTATTCACAGCTAGATTGAGTTTTGCTAAATCAAGAAGTAGTGGGATGCTATCTTCTCTCACTTTCCAAGCTGGTTCTTTATATAACATCAGAAATCCTGCATTTTCAAATGAAACAGGAGCAGGTTCCCGGGTCTCACATCCTCTCACACCCTCTTAAAAAGTAAATCAGATTCAAAAAACATTTAAAGCAATGCCAAAATGTAAGAGATTGGCCAGTTCAGTAAACACAGTGGAATGAAAAATGACCTTGTAAGACACTTTTTTATTGTCAAGAAATAGACTGACAGGCCTTTTTTTATTTTAAATAATGAATTGAATGACGACTGAATTCCATTTAGCCACTTCAGTTTTAGGGTGCTAGAATTATGCGTGCTGACTCACTGTCACATTATCATGACTTAATAAGACTTGTACTTTTCCTCAAAGTCAAAATGTCTGGTGAAAAAACTTTTACCTTTACAAGAAGTGATTTTTACTGATTATTAATGCTCAAGATCGGTGCAACATGTGCAAAAATGGTGGAATCGTGGACGTGGGCAGGCCAGTTTTTGGCCACGGATAGTTTGGACAAGATTACTGAGCAACAGTATCATCACTTGCAGTTGTGTTTGTGTCCATCTGATTTATTATATCCACACACTGTGATTCTGATTTGGTCGGTTTTGGGTCATCACTTCGAGTGACACTGTTGTTACAATGCATGCAGCTATTATATACTTTATATACATAATGATTAGAGCAACTTTAAAGTTAGATTGTTTGAAATGTAGCTTATTTCACTGACCATTTCTGTGATTCAGAGCCGTATTGTGTTACTGCAAACCAAACATTTTCAAGTGCTGCTGTTTCACATTAAAGGCATTTCATTTTCAAGCTACTGGGTGGCTTTTATTGTGAAAGGACCACAGAGAATGCATTGGGCAAAGCATGTATGTCACTGAGGATAGCACTGGCTGCCACTGATAGCTAAAAATATGTCTGCAAAACAAAACAGTAATTTTTAGTGTGTGTAGTATAAAGAAGAAAATGGAACCAAAAGGAGCTTCAGGCAACAGGCTAAGAACCAGTAAACTCGCCAACTCGCCATCAAGATGAACAGCTTCCTTTACTGTGTGATGTAGTGCACACAGCGGAAGCACAGCAGGGGATCATGGTTGCTCAAGGCATCATGGGGAAAAAGGTAGATTTTTGACTTTCTTCTTCAGCTAAACAACATGACACTATAAATCCTCGCAGCCCACGGTTTGTTTGTCTGCACTGTAAGCACATACACAAGTTTCTCTTCTTTAAAACAGAAACATACTTACCATTGCCACCAGTAACCAGGTGTTGCCATTGAAGATTTCTGTTTTTTTTTCCCCACCATGTAACTGGTCAGGTAACCAGCTGTGAGGAGAAAAACATTTAATTTCCTTGACCTTGCTTGATCTCTGCTGTTAAGGACTTGAAACTGGAAAATGAAAAAAAACAGAACTCAAACACACAAAAATGGCCGCCAACGTAAAGGAAAACACACACTTATGCACTCAAACAAAACGTCGAGGTATGTACACAAATGTCCACCTCGTGGGTCAGTGAGTTTTGATGGAAAGTCGGGTCATGGTGAATTGGTGGGGGGGCAACAGATTAAGGAACGAGGTGGCGTCTCGCTGTGGGAGGCTCGGAAGCAGCCTCCAGTTATTTTATTAGCCAGACAGAAACACTGCGGGATGCTCTCTAATACCACCAGTGATTTACATGTATTTCGGGGACACACGCACACACACTGAAACGGCCTCCTTCTCTCAAGCAGGCCAATGAGAACACAGATACACACACACATTAGCGCAGTCTCCCTGACAGCCCTCCCTGGGTGTGTTTCTTACACAGCTACGTAGAGATTAGCCATTATTTCACATCAGCGCGGCTGGCAAAGTTTAAAGAGAGTTGTTACTGTTATCTTGACATGTAGAAAACTAACTCCCCTCCTCCCTGCACTGTGAAGGAGTGTGTGGGCCTATGTATGCTGTGTACTTGCAATGTCTGCATGTGTATGTGTGTAAGAGTGTTAGTCAATAAAACAATGTCCTGTGGGCAACTGGAGAGGTAGGAAAAATGAATAACTATTAGTGACAACCTGCCACCTGAAGGGGTTGATTGTTGATTAGGCTTGACTATTCAACCTGTTATGTAAGAATATAAAGAGCTTAATTAAGCACATATGGTAAGAATTCTTTCTTGATTGGAGTATGTTCTGCATGCTACACTTGTCTTTAGACCAACAGGAGAACAATAGTGCACAGATGAAGTGCAACATTTTTACAGTGCCTGTTCATTTTGATATTTTAGATCATAACAACAACAATAACAACAGTAATAATTATAGAAACTGATCTGTAAGTATTTGAATAAGTAACTTATCAAGAAAAATGTCTTAAATGTGTTATCCATCCATTTGTGTTATCCATAGCAGCTTAACCTTATTACAGTCACCGGGGCCTGAACACTATAACAGCTAGGCCAGAGGCAGGGTACACCCTGGGCAAGTCGCCAGTTCATCACAGGGCACCTAGAGACAAACAGAACAGTACCCAGAAAGAAACCCACACAGACACAGGGAAGACATGCAAACTCCATGCAGACACAGATTCTTGCTGTGACAGGACAGTCCTAACAACTGCAGCACTGCGCCACCCTGATGTCATTTTGAATTGGATGTCTTTGGGTTTTTGGACTGTTGGATTGACAAAGTATTAATTATTAAAACATGCCCAAATTCCAAAGACATCACTTTGGAACTTGATGATGGATGTTTTGTTTTGTTCTTTGACTTCTTAAATAATTAATCAATTCAATCAATTGTTAAATACATGCCCTACAAGAAACAGAGATTAAAGTCCTTTACTTGGGAGAAAATAACAATTCTGCAATCTGTTATTTATTAATAACCAAACAAAACAGTGACTGAACATGCACACAGCTTATGAAAACATTTAAAATGTCTTGTGGCCAACCTTTTGAGGAAAGGACAACGAAAAATTCGCAGTGTCTTTTTCATCTGACAAAGAGAAGAACTCGATGACACAAACTCAGACTTCCAAAAAAGACATTGAAATTCTGGCCAAACATTAGAATGAAAAACAGATGAACTTCACCAAACACAGAAAAATAAAATGACTTTTAAAGGCTATTTTGAATGATCTGCAGTGTTGAAATGGGCTTAGTCAACTTGTACTACTTCTATCATCACATTTTAATGGTCCACATTAATCTTTCAGGTCTACCTAAGCGGATCCAACAGGAGTTATCATAAGCCCAGAGAATTCAAAAATACTTCTTCTGAGCAGAGTGACTTATCTGATGCCAGAGGCTGGGAGACGTGTCAAATGTAGTGAGACGCCCCAGCACTTTCCTTCACACCTTATCCTCAGACTCTTTCCACAAGAATCTCATACCCCACCCAGATTTATCTCAGTTTTATTTTCTTCTATATTTTTTCCTTTGCTGTGACCCAGTTGCAAAGGTTATCTCGGTGAAAGATCCTCTTCTGTGCCCGACTCCCTGTCCTACATATCAAGTCTGCCAGTCTCTTAACCACGGTATCTTATGCTGCAGTGAAAATATAGTGCTGTTGCTATATAGTCAGGCTTCATTCACGTGTCATGACTGGATGCTTTCATCCTTATCGCACTCAATTACTATTATAAGAAGCACCGAGAGGCAGTCAAGTGACCCTGCAATGGGACCCTTAAATGAATTTCTCATGCATGAAAATTGTTCAATATCAATTCCATTCAATATCGATAGCTCATTAAAGGCTCATTGTCTTCAATAAATCATTGAATAATGTGAATGAGCTCAATTTCTTCCAATTGTTCATGCATGACACAGGTTCAATACAATCAATAACTCATTGTCCTGAAATATTCAACACAGTTTCACCACCTGAAAATGACCTTGAAAACGCCTCCACACTCCCGATTGGGTGTCTGATTGTTTAAATCATCCGACTTCCATCATCATCCATGTGATTGGTGTCAACTTGCCCACCAGGAGAACAGAGATCATTTTAAAACTTTGAGGATAAATCATATAGTGGCGGGGGGATGAGCTTCCAGACTGACAAAGGAAGAAACAAGCAAAAGCCTACCAGAATCTCTGTTTAATGAAACAAAAAAGGTTTATATTTGAAACAGGCCTTCATTCTTCAATGTTGTGCTTTAAAAATAAACTTTATAATGTTTTAGTGCCAGGCCTCCTTATTCTCTTTCTGTATATTTAGATGATGTGTTGAAGGAAGGCATTTTTGCAGCATTAATTCCATCTGTACATCAACAGTGTTAAAGTATGTCATATTAACCAAGTCATTGCTTTAGTCATTGCTAAAAAACAAGTTAACAACCTTGCTAACAGCTAAACATCAAGCAACTGCAACAACATGGCATAGCAGCCAGCTAATATTACTTACTAGTCCAACAGCAAGAAGGCCAGCTTGGCATTTGTCTTTCTCCTTAAAATATGATCCAGTCAAATGAAAATCACTGGAATAGCTGGTAGTGCATCAGCCATTAAGCAGAACATATTTCTTATGGGTGATTGCACCCAGAGCATGTTACATAGTACAGACGTATAGGGCATAGTGTGGGAATGACAACATCATTGACCTGATCACAAGTCAGTATAGCATGAAAATTATTTCAAAGGTAGACAATTAGCTATTCTTATATTCTTTTTGGGTTAAGCTACAATCGATACAACTTCACATTTCCCGCCAAAATGTCTGTGTCACCCTTTAGAGGGCATGAACAGACTGGTTCTGATCCAACGCCCCCATCTGTACTTTCCAAAATGTTAAAAATCACTGTTTTACAATACAACCACACTATGCTTTGGTGAGATTTAAGCATAAATATGACTTGGATAGGTGTAGGCAAAGCTCATAAATCCTTACATTGTTGAGGTCAGGAGAACTTTGTTGTTATGCTTACAATCAAACACATGTGGTTACTTTTATGGAACAATCACAGCCATGCAAACAACAAATTTTGACCGTTGGTTAAAAACAAGAAATGAGCAGTCTTCCAAGTTATGGTAAAATGTTTAGTTTCCCCATCCATCCGCCTCAACCTCCATCCCTGCGTGCTCTCTCCTCTGAGAATCACTATGGCCGCTGGAAAGCTTCAACACTTAAATCCAACCTTTTAGTAAGGGTTTTTCCAGTACATAAACAAAACCACATATATAGCAAAAACCAAACATCAGAGTGACTGTGCCAGATAGGCTGTCAGCGCTTTTTCACCTCAGTGCTCTTCCGCTCGTGGTGCACTGATGTTTGTCTTTTGCTACATGCACACTTTTGTTTGAGCAGCAGAATACGTCAATAAATTTCACTTTTTCCAGCAAAGGAGTGTCTTTTTGCTCTCTTTGATGGTCTGGTATAACAGACAAACAGCAGACACGGGGAAAGCCATTACCCCAGACCACAATTTGAACTCAGGGAGAACAGGGAGCCAGAATGGGTGTATTTAGAGTGTCAAAGTGGCAGAGGAGGCCCCAGTGCAGACGTCTAAATCTCCCTCTGTTACAGTGGAAGGCCATGCCATCCAAAGCCTCCATGATACACGGCCAGAAAGCTTTAGTGACTAAGTGCACCTCCGCCCAGGGGAATTAGGGAGGGAAGAGGCCTCTAAGAATAATTCTGGCAGGTTTTGAATTATTGTCTTTTCCCAGCTGGCTCCCTTTGCAGTTTCTCTCTCTCCTCCCCCCGTGGCTGTGAATACAGCCAAATCCCCCTTGTTTTGCCTGGCTGGCTGGTATATTTCGACCATGTAGAAAAGCCCCGTAGAGGTTTAAACGGATGGTTCTGTCTGACTCAGAGAAACTAAGCGGAAGGCTAGTGCCAGGCAAAGAAAATGTGATAGTAATAACAGTAATAAAAAAAAATAAATTAAAAAAAAGACGCCGCCAGATAAACATCAATCTTAGTACCTGCTGGTTTCTGTTCTACTTTATTGTACGGGGGATGCTGTGTTCTAAATTAAAGTTTACAGACGGAGAAACAGACGAGAAGAGAGGGAGGTTTGAGTACTACACCGCCAATCAGCATGATCTGTAATTTCCAGCAACATTCTGAAGCTTCAGCACCGCTTCCATCAGTTCCCACCAGCGAAAACTGACTTGCATCAGCTCCCACAATCAAAATCCGTACAAAGAAAGTGCATTGATTTTACTGTACCTGAGAGAGAAATTATTTCAGCCCACCTCAGGCTCTAAGTATCTGTTTTATAGAAGCTACCGTCCAAGATAAACTTTTTAATTTGCACTCTCACGCACTATAGATATATCTAGACAAGCTCCTTTATTGTTTTATTGCTTTTACATTGCAAATGTACACACAGGTTTCATATTCTATCAGCCTTGGAGGTGAATAGAAATTGGTGAAAGAGGCCATGGGCACTTAAAATGGAATTGAGTTTTCAGGGATGTGCATGCATGTGTCTCTGTGTATTTTGTGTGCGTTCTTACTTGCGCTCAAATGCAAAACTGTGCAGGTTGTCACTGAGTCCCGACTCAGCTCACCTCCTTCTTATTCATGCATTCTCTCCCTTTTTATATGCGGCGCAGTGCTTCAACATGAAAAGAGCTATCCTAATTGGAGACTGCTTTCTATGCAGGTTCCGTTCCGCATTGCCACATCAGGAATTCGCAGAAAATAATAATAGCGCTGAACGGTAAAGAGAGAAGGGCGCTTGTGTCTGTGTGTGTGTGTGCGTGTGTGTTTGCGTTCATATCACAGAGCAGGTGAAAGGAAATGAGAGGTTCAGATGGAGGGATGCAGAGAGAAAGAGAGAGAGAATAAGTGAGACAGACGTGAGACGTGATTATGGCTAAACTGTCCTCTTCCATTTTCAATCTGAATGATTCCATTATCTTGACATAATCCATCCAAGATCTGCTTATTCTCCATTCCAGCTCTGAAAATTTCACAGTCAACGAACCAGTTTCTGTCGCTGCATCGCAATCAGGTCATTGTCTTAGTTTTCAAGGGCGAGCATGCTCAGCTGACACTCGATAAAAGCCTGCTAAGGGGCCCTGTACGGCTTGACCGCTACTTGAGGATATTGATTATACAACTCATTTGTTTGCACATACTGTACATGCATTCCCTCCTTTCTTCTCTGCACAAATATACACCAACCCATCCCCCACCCCCTTCCATCTTACACACCTTTAAGAAGTTGGCTGTCAGTGAGATTGCTCGGAGCCGTGGTCATACTGAGCCACTGAATTGAGAACTGAGCTTGCGGGCCAGCTAAGGTAACGGATTGGTCCCTGCAGCTTAGTGTGGGCCAGGTGCTTGGTCAGATATTGGAAGAGATTTTAATGTGATTTGCATGCATGAAAACAGCAACCCATCCACCCAGTAGATGAGTAGTTGCCTGGCGTGGAGAAAAGGGCAGAAAACAAGAAAAGGTTAGAGGAGAGGGAGGGTGAATAGTTGGTGAAGAAGAAAGCATAAAAAAAAAGAGACGCCTGAATTTGCAAATGACTGAAGAGAAACAAGAGCAAACGGAGAGACTGGCATGGTTTAAAATGAAAAACAGAGACAGCCAAGAGGGGGCAAATGAGGGAGAGGGCCTGAAAGAAAGAAAGTGGAATGAGACATTGAAGGAAAGGAGAAGAATGTGAATAAGGCAGGAGAAAAGGCAGAAATGAATAAGAGGAGGAAGATTGCAGTGTGTCTGGTTTAAAAATGAAACACAATGAAAGAATTTCACCAGAGGCATGGATTGTCTATCCTGAACATTTCCTTTTCAGCACCATCAAAAGACGGCAAAACTTGCCAATGCTGCGCTTTTTATCTCTCCATTCTCTAACTCTCTCCACTTCTGTTTTTTTTTTTTTTTTCCAAAAGACCTCTGAAATGACTGGCATTCAAGGGTGACCTCATTGTAGCTGTAGTTTTATTCTCTAATTTTTGGCCTCCATAAAGCGTGCATTGTTGTCTCACGCCAGCAACCTTCCAGCAGGCTCTGTTGTGAAATTGCACCAATCTGGGACAAAGATTAATCTCTTTATCTCTTTTAACGAACCCAGGCCTAAGGGTGTGCATATTATTAGCTTTTAGACCTCTATGGTTTAATATCGCTCCACCAGATATGACTTTTCACCACAGACAAAGACTGTGTGATATATCTTTGGTTCCATGTGACAGAGAGATGGTGGTCTTTTCTGCGAAACCCATCAATCATACATGAACAATTAGGCAGCAGAAAAGAGACAGGTCAAAAATTAGAGACTATTAGATGAGGGGTTTCTCTCTAATGGCAGTCTCTTGATGTAGGAGGTTTGATGAGCTGCAACTGTCTCATTAGGTAGTCATTTTTGTGCCACTTTGTGCCTGGCTATAGAAAAATCCACCAGCTGATTTATGTGTTGCACTCTCAACGCCAACATTACCGCCGTGGCATACTCGAGCTGAAAGCAGTTTTTACAAAATGTGTTTGAAAGCGCAGATGGTTGGATTGATCACAGTCAGCAATCATCTCATCTGACAGTTGAAGGTATGTGAATGGCATTCAGTTGCAAAACACAAGTATGATGGGCGTAAAAGAGCACATCCAGCAACAAAATGTGTTCTTGCATGTAATCATATAAAATGAGTATTTTCATTATCAACTAATCTGTTAAAAATAAAATAGTTTGGTTTATAAAATATCAGGGAATACTCACAAAAGCTCACGATTTCTCAGAGCCCTGGGTGATGTCTTGAAATAACTTGTTTTTATCTGACACACAGCTCAAAACCTATATGTATGATGTGTGCTATCATTAGGGCTGGGTATTGATACTTAATACCTTTAAGGTGTTGACTAAAGTAGCCCAGTACCAAATAGTATTGAAACTTCAACTCAACTGAACTCCACTCAAAAAATACATGTATTTGATCCATTTTATACCCGGAGAGAAAGAAAAAGAAGATATAAAAAAATAATAATAATAATAATTTGTGTGGTTTTACTTGCAGCCAATCATTGCAACCATTCTTTGATTTATACTAGCTACAGATAGCAGCCTTATCATCTGTGGTGGTGAAGTAGTACACAATGAGCCTGCCGGTAAATCGCACTCCCACCACACATACTACAAATCCCACAACGCACTGCAACAGCTGACACACAAGTCAAGACCTGTGCAACACATTCAACCCTGCTGCTTTGGTTGTTTGATACACTACTCAGTGGTCCACTGTTGACAACTTAGCAGCGCTATATTTAGTGGCTTTTCAGACCCTCTAGCAATCAGTTTTTTCCCATAAAGCGAGTAGCGACAAATCTAGCGTCTTTTTCTGGAGTTATTGGAGACTCTGACGCGACGACGTCAACGACCAGCGGAAGACCTGGACAGAGGGAGAGGAGAAATAAAAGCGAACTGGTGGCTCATAGGAAGAAATGTATAGTCATTTCAACACAAAATAAATTATATCAATATTAACGATATGGTCTTGTGCTATATCATGTTCAAAAATATATCGATATTGATTGAAATGTCGATATATCACCCAGCCCTACAATGAGCAAGACGTATTTGACAGATATGGCAGTTCAGCCTGCTGAGATAGCACCAAAACATTAAAAAGTAAGGCTATAATACATGCCTGTGGCTTCTGATAAACATGAATGTGTAGAATGTGGAAGGTAAACTAAGGATATGAGTGACTTAAAGACCTCATCAAAACCCTCAGGGTGGATAGCTGCACTATGTTCACAAGGTCAATGGGTTCTTCAACTCCAAGTATCAAATACAGCACTCTAGGTGTCATTTTTAGGTTACTGGCATTGGCTAGGTATCATTTTTTAAATGATACCTTAGCCATCAAAGGAGAAATCAGCTAATACGCACATGTGAGAAGCTGCTTAGGAAATGATTCAAACGATCAATTGATGAGCAAAATTGCCACAGATTAATTACCCATAAATCAGAGGGATTCTTCTTCGTTGTGGCTAGGAAACATAACCATGCAGACTGCAGAGTTTTACACAAAGCATGAGGATTCTGAGATGAATTCAAATCATCATGGCTTCATGGAGCAGAGGCTTATGCATTTTGCATTAAGTTGTAGCAGCCGATAATAGCACAGCCCAGTAATCTGGTCTTGGTGATTTGCAGGTGAAAAGCCATCCAGAAATTTGGTTTAAATGAGAACATTTTTACATATTTATATGATTGTTTTAAAGAAATTTCAATGAATATATTTCAACACTGATCAGCTTCTGCAGGATACTATAGACATATTTCTGGGGGAAAGCTGTTTAATGCTACAGTAGAGCTTTATAGCTGTTTATGAGCCAGATTCCATCACAGCAACTTTATTTGTATATGCTTTGTTTACTTCCACCTAAAACCCAAAGTACACTTGGAGTGCAGCAGGATCTGAAACTTGGGATGCAGACAGGATGCTTTCCTTAAATCCAGTCCTTTATTGTCAGTTCTGCCTTCATAACCACATTTCATAACATAAGTTCATGTAGTTCATCGAGCCCAGCGGCCTGGCGTTCAGCTTGTTGTGCTGTCTACCATGACAATGCATGTGGCCTGCAGCTGAGGTAAGCAGCATCCATAAAGTCCCTGAAGTTGTTGAAGAAGCATATGGTGAAGAGAATAGGAGCAACTGGCAATTAAAACAGGAATGTAAATGTTGACTAGTGTTAATTTAACATTAATTTAACAAAATACACAGCTACAGCATTTGGTATGCACACAGAAACGTGTTAAACAACAGAGAAAAACTATTTTAAAAGAAGTGATTTGGGTCTCTGGAGTACGGCACTGACATGGATCATGTAGCGCTGTTCATCAGGTATAATGTGAAAACGGGTTTTCCATGAAAATAAATCACACACCAAACCACAATCTCAGAAAGACTAAATCCAATGACTCCTCACTGCATTTACACGTAATTATATTTTGAACAAAGATCACATTTTTGTATCTCAGAATTCTATTTAAAGTTTGAAGGTAATATTGTGGGTTCTTTTTATGTCGTGTCCTTCTCTCTATCGCTCTTTCTTCTAATAATGTCCTCCCAGCACCTCTGTAGTCACAGAGGCAGAGAACTCTAGAGGCTCACAGATAGCAAACCACCGTGTCTGTCCAAAAGAAAGTGTTCCTCCATCACTCAGAAAACGCTGGAAACCCGGGGGCACCTGCATACATTTTCTCCTTAAAAACTTCCCCACGCTGACTGCATGGACAATATAAACCATCTTTCACTCATTCTCCATTTCTCTCTCTTCCTATCTCCTTTACTCTTCCAGTTCTAAACTCTCATAATTCTAAGTTTTCACAGTCACCTGCCGAGGCTGTGTGCTCACTTTAAATTTCAAATTTAAGATGTGGACGTACAAGAATTATTTTGTAACATCACAACTAGTTTGGAAGCCAAATATGATCCAATATGCAATTTACACAACTGTGATGTAGAAACTGGAAGCCTCCCGTGGAGTGAAATAGAAGACATCTTGTGGAGTATTTTGAAGTGGAAAATATTTGTGTATTCATAAATTCTGATTTAGGAATAGAAGGAAAAGATTTGAAGAGTTCGAGGTAACTCAGTACTCAAACTTTTATGTGGGAAAAAAAAAAGTTCCAAATTATTTTTTGTACATCTTAAAACTTGTTTAAAAGGAGAATTAAAAAGAGAAAACAGAATACAAACTTATGAGTTGTCACCCACAGTACAGTCTGTTTTTTCTGTGGCAGATCCAAACAGTGAACAGTGTACCTCAGGG
Organism: Protonibea diacanthus; assembly: GCA_028641955.1. Classification (NCBI taxonomy): domain Eukaryota; kingdom Metazoa; phylum Chordata; class Actinopteri; family Sciaenidae; genus Protonibea; species Protonibea diacanthus. Next base: position 18,547,116 of record CM053990.1, read on the forward strand.
AGGAAACTAGTAAACAAAACCCAAGTGTGGTGGTATAATGCTGCTGTAGTAAAAGCTGCTTATGTGCTGGCACCATAAATAGAGGTTGATTGTTTTGGGGATATTAGGTGGATGTCTGAAAAGTTTTCATTCATTATTTACCATCATTTTCGTGAATCATTTCCAAATTTTCACACCAACTTGACAACATTTTCAATGAAATTTAAATCTATCCCCATGTAGATTGGTTAGTGAACTCATTGCTGTTTTTCTGTTTGCTTAAGAAACCATTCATATTTTATTTTTTTACTGTAGGAGACAACTGTGGTTCATTTTTTTTATTTTACTTTTATTATTTCGTCATTATTTTTCCTGTAAATAATTAGTTGGTGCTGTGTTAGAGTTTAGGTTAATACAGATGTGAGAAATAGTTGGGAAAAAGAGGACTTAAAATCCTCAGCCATGGATTTCTACAGAGCCCTAAAATAAAACTTGATTTGTCAAGCTAAATTACATTGGCTTCTTACAAGAGACTTTTCCCTACTGACAGAGGAGGGAGCACATTTGCGATAATGGGGAAAGAAAATAAATTGACATTTAAATAATCCTAATCACTTTCTCAGGGAGCCCAGTGGTTAGAATCTCAGGGGCAAGGCAGCATGAAGATAACACGGCCTGTCATCACTGTTAAAAGTACGGGAAACGCGCCGCTGTATCTCCCATCAAATATGTGCCAGCTGGAACCCCGCTGAGCCCTCTCGACCTGATGCAAATGAAAGAAGAGATTTGAGGGCGCAGGCGTGAGAGAGGGATAAAAAGAATGAGAGATGGGGAATAAATATCCAAAGAGAAAACGGGAGCTAAACGGGGGCAAAAGGAATATTGTGGTCTCACTTAAGTCCTCGTGTGCCATGAAACGGAGAAAAGTTTGGCCAGATTTGCTTTGGAAGGTATAATAATTATTCCTTCAAAAAGCTTTTAGGGATGATGATATTTCAGCATTAAAATGCATGCAACTTGTCAAAGTACTTCTGTGTAGTCTAAGTGACTCAGTGCCCACTGCTTATGGTGAATACATGCATTTTAGAGTAGGCACACCAAATTGTCTCCATTACACCATGATTACTTAGGGAACTGCCAATCAAAAAGCAAGCAATAACACACTCCACTGCTATAAATGCTGTCAAAGTGTGGACACCAAGAAAGCAGACAAGCACACAGACCGACAGAAGCAGGAGCTTTGACAGAAACTCAACATTCAGTCTATTCTCAGACATTACTTAAGGCCAAAACAGGTTTCAAAGACTCCAGAGTTTGATCAGATTGCTCAAATTAAAATTCTCTACAACACTGCTGCCCTAGCCACATGTTCAAGGTCAAGCAGCTCCCAGAAAACCTATAATGGAGGGGTTTTTTTATTCCCTTTAAGGATTTTCTGAAGTTGAAGGAGCAGCAGCGAGTGCAGAGGAATCACTGAGGTGTCACAGTGATGGTTCTTACAATTACAAGCCAAATTGAAGAGTCGGCCAGGTTGTCTACATTATGGCTGCAGCTAACGATTCTTTTACTTATCAATTTCTCTGCACATTGAAAAATGCCCCACCGACAGTACAAGACCCAGTTTAATATCATAAATGGCCAAAAAAAAAAGCTACAAATCGTCACATTTGAGAAGCTGTAACCATTTTTGTTTGAAAAATAGATTTCTGATTGTAGACTAATCAGGTTATTGTTTCAGCTCCTTAAAGTTAATGCTGTTTAATCCAACAGTCCACCATTAACTCCTACCTTTATGAATGTTGTAAATTTCTGTTTTTGTTCAACTGTTGAGAGTACAGTTTGTCATGCTGTTGACTTGGTACGGAGAGGTATTGTATTTTCCTACCTTATTAATATCAATAAGGCTAAATTAAATATACAGTTTCAACAAATCTGAAAATAATAAGCTTCATGAAGGCAGGATTTATTGTTGGCCTCTTTTATTCGATTGCATTAGTTTTAGCTGAGTGAACATAATGACACTAGGACACAAGTCACACTTCATCAAGATCTTTCCGCTCTTGAATTACAAACTTGACCTTCAGTATGTTTAAGTTCAGTGATGAAGCAGAGGATGGCAGTTTCTTTTAACAATCTTCCCTTAACCCCTCACCAAGCAGTTTAAGTAGCCTTAACCACACCTAAACACAGCAGCAGCATGGCAATAAACGCTCGCGTGTCATTTTCTAAAGGTAGTGACAAATTACCCTTTTTGTCGTTCCGGTATGAGGACCTGTTGACCTTGAAAACTGATGAGAAAATTGTGATGTGTGATTCTGTTGCTAAAGGCTGAGACTTTTCGAGCTCAATAATGAGCTCTATCTCCAGCAACATGACTCTTGACCTTCTCCTCTCCCCAAGACAAAAAAAAACATAGATGTCATATAATAAGATTCATTACTTTTCACCCACTTGCTTTCACTCTTTTTCTCTCTTCCTCTCTCTGTGACAATCTGCCCATTTCCCACCCAGCCACCCAGTGTTCATCCCTCCTCCCTCCATGTGGAGCCAGAGGTCCCTGTCTCCCTTCCTCTCAGGAGTGCCATCCTCATGCACCTCTCCATTCCTCTTTTCGCTATCAGAAACTGAATCCACTGACAGCTTCCTATAAAAGAGAAATCCAATCAGGCTACCCACCTGCACAATGGGAGATATGAGCCCAGCCTTTTACAAAGATATACAGACACAGAAAGACAGAGAAAGGTCTTGAAGCATATTTTTATATATCAATGGCTGCATGAGAAAGAGAAAAGGGTAAAGTAGGCTTACCGTATAATCAGGAAAAAATTTCATAACAAACCATTTTATATAGTAGTTGAAAACAACGTAAGGATTGTTTGATGGATAAATGTGGATTGTTACTGCTCCCACATGCTTTTATAAGAAATAATGAATGAATGTTCTTAAAGGAAAAGGTTGATACAGCTCTCATGTTTTTGTCGTAACTATGGTGCTAAAGCTCGTCTCAACTCTCAAGGAAAAAAACTGTATGCTTACATGTATTGTTCATATTATCTAACTTATAGAAGCCTCCCTGTTTACTAATGTCTCTCTACCACCTCACCAAAGCTGTATTAATTTACTGCTAACATTTTGCAATGCTGCTGCTTCAGAGTGAATGCTTCGACCTGCAATGAACTTCTCAAGGTAAGCCATACCTATTCCAATGGTGCAATTGCTCACTGGAAATTGACATTTTCTGCACATTTTGACAGCAGATATGTTTTAAATATTGCAATGAGGAACGGAAAAGGAAGGAACCGCCACCGTGAGCTGTGAGATGAGGAGCTGCAGGCAAGAGGCTCTTAACTGCAGTTTGTGCAATCCAGCATGACATAAAGATGAAGAAATAGAGCAGATATCCTCTTTGCAACAGGAAGCAGTGGGATTTTGGATAAAGTGAGCTTAATATTGAGAAATACAAAATATATCAGGCATTCTATATTCAACTCAGTCCATAGGTGTCCATCTAACATCTCTCCTCTCTGGAACTAAACTGAAATGAGAAATGAGGATTTTTCCAAACTCATTCTGCAGGACAAATCTCGAAATCGTCTTCAATCAAGGGGAAAGGCTCTTCTCAGCCCATTTAAAATAGTTAGTAGTAATGGTTGGGCTTGGGTATAAAGTTTAAGATTAGATTGAGGATAAAGATCAGGCAAGATTTGGATGGATCAATCATCTCTCTTATTTCTCTCTGAAAGGAGGAGCAAAATACACGGAAACTCTATTCCACTGAATCAGGACAATTTTAGGGACCTTATCTAGCCATTCTCTATGAAGCTCCAGCTGTATGAGGCATAATGGCTGCCGCCATTCATTACTCATTCCACTCCGACTTGCCTCTTTTTTTGATTATTATTCTGCTATAGTTTCATCCCAATTTGAACCACTTGCTTGGCTCTCAAGCTAATTAAACAGAGTACCACACTTCTTGCTTTGTGCTTACAAAGGGCTTTGGCACATACTATACAACTCTACCTCCCACCTGTTTGTATTCAGATCTGTATTCATCTTGGTTCCAGTCAGCATTTTGCCTCATCTTTTAAAAGTTTCAGACCTCATTTTCTGTCCTCTCATCCTCTTATTTTTTTTTTTTTCCTTTCTCCCCCCGCACAGATGAATAATAAATGGAGCATCATGGGGATTGCTCTTTCAGATGAGCAGCTGTGTTTTGTGAGTCAAATGCCCTAAATTTCACAAGACATGTATAGAGTCAGTGGTAAAAGTTTTGAGGGAGATTAGTTCTGGATGGTTTGTTAAAATCCTCAGCATGTGGGGCCCCTGAATACTGTCTCCAGGCAAAAGATATTCATCAAGAATCAAGGGCAAACATACAAAATAACATGACCTCATATTTGGTGCAAGGGAAGAGTGGATTTAAGAGTGCAAGGCCAGATTATTGTGTTGTCGTTTTACAAATCACAGCAATTTAAAGCTAGGAAAATGATTATGAAGAAACAGCAGGATGGGGATATGTTAATACTAAATACTATCTATTTTAATCTATTTACAATGTTTACAAGCAATGTGTGAAACAATTTGTCTAATGTCACGGGAAGGCAATATGAGAATACTAAAAATTAATGAGTGAGCCAACTGTATTTTGTTTACATAACAGTGTATTTTCATGATTTTTGCAACAACGTGATGTCGTAATGATGTACTTGGTTGCCAAAATGATCACAAATACAGGTTTTTCGCATTCATCTGAACAGGGCAGTGCATTTTGGCTATGGTGGTGCAGGCCACAGGGGTGCACTACAGTGACCTGAAGTCGAGTCGGATCCAGCTTTTGGGGAAAATGTTCAACTTCTCTGTTGCAGGTCCCTACTTTGCACTACCCCCACTCAAATGAATGGAAAAATCTGTGATTTCGCTGTAATGCTATGTAGCTTGTATCTGAATGCAGCCTTGCCATCATATAAATCAGATATACGGTGATAGACAAGTTTTTCCACGCCAACCATCACCATCTAATCTAACAGCAGACCATTTATTTAAATAGGATTATTTTTTTAATGTGATATTCCATTATTATAATGATTATTTGGCATATATTCATATTAATATCAATATTGTGATGTTATCATGCCTCATATAATATTACTTTGCATTTTCTCTCATCAAACTGTGGAAGTGATATTTGATCACAATCACAGCAGCAATAACAGCAAGAGTAACCAATGTACACAGCGCCACTGTATCCATATTTGTGCATTACATTCCATCACACCACTTATACTGATAATGTCAATGCTCAGTTTGCCGCTGACATTTGGAGGAAATTGAATAGAGTGATGGACAATTTCACAATATCCAGATAAAAAACTTCATTATATGAAATTACACTAGTCATCACGACTCTTCGACTCCTTCAACCTCTGTCTTCCTCCTTCTCGCTCACTCTCTCGTCTTCTGAAGGAACAGATAACGCCAAAATGGCTGCATCGATAAAGTGGACTCTCTTTGTGCTCAAAGTCGAGGCTGCTTGAGGAGGCCGAAATCACTAAATAGATCCGGTCATTACGGGCGAGGATTATGACAGAACATTGGGCTTTGTTCTCTCAGTAATTAGCTGAGGGAAAAGCTATAGATTTCAGTTTGAACTTGAGTCTTTGAGATGAGAATTTTTGATCCCTGTGACTGTAGTTAATTTGTATTTAGTAGGTGTTTTGGCTTTAATTGTTGTGTGCTTAAAAGAATCAATTCATTGTTACTGATGACTGTGTTTGAGTATGTTCTACATAATGGTCAATGAGGCTCCATCTGTCATACAGAGTGCTCTGCAAAATGATAACTAATAGACCCACACCCACAAGTTTAATAAGTAAACTTAATTCAAACTTTCCACACTGACTGAACATCACAAGGGCAGTTTTTAAACATTTAACTTTCCTTGTGCAGCAACCGCCTTGAAGATTCATAGAAGCTGTTAAGAGTTAAAGAGGGAACATTATGGTGAAAGAGAACTGCCCAGTAGATTTTCCAGTTTTAGATAAGTTAATTAAATGGGTACTTCAGCAGTTTATATTCTACTTAAATCTGGGGCTTATAAGAGCAGCAGGGGTTCAAGATCCTGACTTTTAATGCCTAATATAGATCAAATTCCAAAAAAACACTGGGTCTTATATTTCCCATAATGCAACCAACAGCACAGATGACATTGCTAGGGGTGTTTCCTTACAGACGTCAGAAAGTCCCTCCAGTTAGATTGAAGTTTAATAGCATTTTATTGAATCCAAACCCATTTGTGTTTCTTATCAAATCTAATTAAGTTCAGCTTTCAACATTTGCAAGTTATAAATACTGAAGAGTCAAAGATCTCCAATCATCCTTTGTGGTCTGTAAAAGCAGAAACAGTTTATAGTGGCAGCTTAATACAACTCATATCTCCAGCGTGAGAAGATATTAACCCTATAGACCCCAGTAGAGTTGCTTTTGCAGTCCTACTCAAACAAACCGCTCCATCTCCCTGTTTATATGAAAAGTCACCATGACCTAGTCAGCCTCCGTCTTGGCACTTAGAGCCGGGTAAGTCTTACTGTTTACTGAAGGTGATTATGTGATGTGAGCAAAACACTTAAACTCACAAGTGTCCCTTTCCACTAACCACAGCGGGTTAGCATCTCCCTCTCAACACAATCTTGCAGCTTCCATGAAATTGTAAATCTGCTCTGTCGGCAGAGCCATTTTTTGATTTACAGTGAAATCTGAGTGGAAACCCAAAAAAATAAAAATAAGAAATAGACATCATAGATACACATGATACATATTTCTAGGTCCGGTTATCAATGAAAACTTAAACTACTACACTGGGAATTATTTTCAAATGACTGTCGCAGTACAGAATGGGCATTGGGGTGCTATGGGGTCTAGAGGGTTAAATCTTGTATCTGATCGACTGAAAAGCAGCTGTCATGTTGTGACTTAAAGTCTTTCCACAAGCTACTTGCAGATTAAATGTTTGTTCAGAGATTTAGGAGCTTCATGAATCTGGGTATTTGGCCATCTGGGAACTGGATCCAAAAGAGAACTGGCTATCGGAAACCAACCCTTTTCACGAGAGCCAAAGAGGATATATCACACAAATGTTTACACAGGCTGGAAAAACTTCTATGACTGACACGATGACTGTATGTTCCTCTTCCACTAAACATTGTTTAACTTTTCTGCCATAAAATGACAGATTTTATATCATTTGATGGTACTCTGATGTGTATTCAGGTGAATGGTCCCTCTGTCATTCCAACTCTGTATCCTGTATGCCTGTTCTTGCACAATATAACTTTGTGCATGATTTTTTTTCTATTTCTTTCAGTGACACTGGATCATATTTTATGGAGAAAATATTTTGTGGTTTTCCCTCTATTTTCTCTGGCCGCTCTGCCTCAACTCTGTGATTTACAGAGTATCCTGGTTGACAGTAAAGTAAACTGCTTCATAATTTAGCTGCTGTTAGCTAATGTTAGAGGAGGTTTTCAGGCCCGTGCACAGGGAAGTTCTAACAAGGCGCGGTGCCAGTGTCATGTGTCTTTCTAAAACCGGAGGTGGGCAAGCAGGCAATGGCTCAGCAGCCTCTGTGGGCATGATGGCAGAGGCAAAGCAACTGAAAAGGAAGTAGCTAAGAAGTGGAAATGAGAGAGTGACTGAGTAAGAAGTTGAGAGTAAGAGTAAATCTGGAACTGACTTTTAATTGGTAGCGAGAACTTTGTGAAATAAAGGGTTGAAAGACAGAGACTGAGCTGGGTTTAATGGTGTTGGATTAGACTTGGACTAATGGACCAATAAAACTGACTGCTATGTCTTGTGTTGTTGCACTTGCTTTATTTTTGGCTGTTAGCAGTGTTGTCTACTTATTAGTTTTTGATCATAAGTGATATAATCTGAAGTCCACATGTACATATTTACAACGGTGGTACTGCACTCCGAGACTACAGGCACTAAATCACAAAAATACAAATATGTGTTTTTCAATCGCATTTCAGTTTTTTGAAAGAAGTTTGAAGAAGTCCATCTGACTCTCTTGAGAGTGGGCATAGGTTAGCAAAGTTGAGTGGAGCTCTACAGTAAGATTACTTTGATTAAACCAAATTTTTGGTGTGCTAAAAGAAAAAAATAAATAAATAAATAAATAAAAAAATCAACCATATTTCAGATATGTAGCTGTCAAAAAAAAATCCTCAAATATTGGAAAATCTCTGTTAGGTACTGTGATTTGTTGCCTCTGGGCTGCAGCGCTGATTCATGTGGATATTGACCAAATTTATTCAAAAGAAAATCAAAGTATTGATAGAATGAGAATGCACTGAATGAATAATTGCCTATTTAACAAACTGACTTGGTGAGATTATAGTGACTCATCTTGTGTAAAATGTGAGCTCTGAATGACGTATTATCACTTTATCACTAATCATTTTTCTCGAGCCACCTTACTTTTATATTTATATATCCGCTTTGTTTTGATATCCATCAGAAGGATACAGGCCCTCAAATAAAACATGAACAATATGTGAATGTGTGCGTGTGTTGTTTAGCCGTAAATGAATCATACTCCAATCTGGTGTCTGAATGATATGAACCATTCATAAATTTTGTATGGTAATGCCACAGTGGCTTGGTCCTGCAGGGCTCACATGAAGTCAGTGTGAATAATGACTAATCCAAATGTCACCATGTAGAATGCACACATTGTGCTACAAACACACACACACAAACACATACACACACATACACTGTTACACTTTTAAGATGGATGTCCTTTTAACATGACTGTATATCACATTTTGAAACAGTAAGCAAAAACAGAATTATGTACGAAAACAATGTCTTTAGGGCTTCTTTTTTCATTATCATGTAATCAACCGATAATTTCTCAATTGATTTGGTTCGTATAATGTTAGAAAATATTATGAAACTATTCATGTGAGAAGCTGGGACCAGTGAGTTTTCGCCATTTCTGCACAAACAAAAGTGATTATTAAAATAGTTGTGATTAATCTTCTGTTGATAAGCTAATTGTTTAATCAACTAATGTGTTTCAGCTCTCAGTTCATTTACATCACTGTAAATGGCACTCCTAAAAAAAGTTTAGGATTATTCACAATTGCCTGATGATAAAAAGAGCTAATGAGAAGTCCATTTTAAAAAAAAGTATTCCCAATAACATAAAAGCTTAGTCATGGTCTCCATTGTTTTGCCTCATGAGTTGACAAGGATAATTTGATGTTTAAAATGCCCCGAATGGCTAAAAATTCTCTAAACTGACAGAAACTGGACAGTAATCCATAAATCTTTTCAAGAAAGAGGTTCTGCACAAAGACAACAGCAGCTAACAAAGGCTGCTTGTCTCATAGAAGATTCACAACATGTTCATCTCCATGTGAACCTTGTGAAACGTATCTGCTATTCTTATGTAGGTCATCAGCCTCACGCGGGTTAAGATTCTAATAGTTGCCATCGTGCGCGTGGCGGAACAGACTATCCATGCACAATACGAGTTGTGAAGCGTGTCTAGCAGCGCATACATTCAATCTCACTGCACTGAAAATAGCTATCATAATGGATATATTCACTGAAGTGAAAATCCATGGCCACGATAAGCCGCAGCTTTTGTATATCTTCTCAGAATTTTAAAAGCACGAAGCAGTGGACCTGAGGTGAAACTGACTTTCAAATGACTCATCACCTGCCTGATGGGACAAACTTTTTGAGGTTTCTCCTGCATTGATTAAGGAATATCTTGCTGTGTCGCGTCTCATCTCACTCACACACACACACACACACACACACACACACACACACACACACACACACACAGACTTTCATTTCATCCACACTGATATTAGGGGAATTTTTACTTTATAGTTCTGTGTTTTTCACACAATTATCTACAGTATGTTTATGTCATTATGATTACTTCTCTTTTTATATTTATTTTATATGATGGCTTCTTTACTTACTGCAATTAATTACCTACACATTTACTTGTTTATTCACCTCACTGAAGGTGTAATGGCTTAATAAGGCTTATCATATTTTTGCACAGAGAACAAGCTCTACTTGCATTGTTTTAATGGCTTCTGTGTTTTATTACCGTGTACACAGCTCAGTTTTGATATATTATATATTATACAAAAAATCATGGATTTCAATAAAAAAAACATTCATCAACAGTATTCAGTAAAAACTCTGTTGGGATGTCGTGACTTAGTCGTAGTGTGACAGTACAGTATTATGGTTTCATGAGAAATCCCACTGTTTATAATCCCTGTTCATCTTAATGAAAGTACAGACCATATTCCCCTCAACTAAAGAACCCTCTGTGTTTTGTCCGGAAAAACAAGAATCAAGGTGACTCCAAGGAGCAATGTTTTATGATTTTTGCTTCGACAAATTAACACAGTTCACCCTACCGATGCGCACTCTCAGGAGGATTTTGTTGGCTATATATGCCAATGGCTATCTATAATTATATCCGGAGTCACTTGTGTGGAGAAAATATCACACTTAGTGAAGCAGACAGGAGGTGAAGAAGAGGTTTGCTGATAAAGCAGCTGACAAAGTTTGCAGCCCTGCATCGCTGCAGAGACAGAGGCATAAATACAAGCAAAGACAGATCGTCTCTGCATGCAAAGACGCGCATGCAACACACAAAACAGACGTGCATGCTCACAGTGATACTGCAGACTGGGGTTTGGGTGCAAACAGGGCAGGAATTTCACAGGGAGCCATGACACCCATGCCCCCACAGTTTGTCCTTGTGCCCCTATAAAAAAAAATGATATGGCCTGCAGGTCACAGTGGCCTCGTAGCCCTGCTCTCACAGTCCAAGCTGATTTCTACATTTCTTCTTCTGCTTCTCTCCTGTCAATACAGTTTTCAAACACCAGGGTCTTGAGATTCTGAATTCTTTTTGGGAAACAGAAAGAAATGCTGTGCACAGGCAGTGGTGGGTTTGATTCCGAGCCTGGTATACAGTGTTGGAAACCCAGACTATTTATGATGATAGACTGACACAAATGTAGCACTGCCAAGGAGGAGACTTAATCGAATTCATCCCAATGATGAATCTTAGCTGTTAACATTTATTGTAACTTAAAGCAAGAGAGCTAGCTTTCTACCATGAAACAAGCACTATGTTACTGTGATACTTCCTTTTTAAATCATTTTTTTCTATGAATGTGAAATCGTAAATTTGATTTGCTTTGACCTTGATGCATGCTGATTATCTGGCCACCAAAGGACAAGTGACCTTGCCCCTAAAATTATAAAATTCCAGGCCTGGGGGCAACAGCATTTTATTGAACCCAGGATCAAATGTGCTTAATAAGATGAAATTATTATTAATTACTGTCATTACTATTCTAAAGGCAGTGATTTTTATGATTATATAATCAATTAAAACTGAAATGAAATTCAAGACTCTACATGCTTCGTTTACATGGTTACTTATACTAAAATCCAACCTAGACACTGGGGCAGACACAAAATGACACGTCACAGTGTCCCTGTATAACTTCTCACACATGCGCACACACATCTGCAAGCCAACACACACTGTCCCGACACTGCAGACACACACACACAACAAACGCATTACCACTCTGTGTGTCTCCCAAAGCCCAAACACATTTTGAGTGACTGCAGAGTTGCATGCATACGGGGGCACAAAGTACTCCCATGCCACTGGAGGGGGTGGGACAGCACTCCAGGCCAAACTCCTTCACTAGTTGTGCTGATGGGAAGAGTTATTGGCGAAACATCTTGTACACATCCAGGCCTCGGGGCAGCACCGCGACACATTCCACCTGACTGCGTTTCACCTTAGCTCTGCATTTTGTCTTGGATTCCCCCCTCCTGCCTTCTTTTTATCACAAGTAATTGACATTTTAGCCTTGAAGCATTACACCAGGGGACCCAGGATACACCTGCACGCACCAACAACCACCCACACACACACAAACTTCAGGTTATAACATTTTTTTTTTTTTTCAGCATTACAGTCTTAACTGTAACTTGGGTCAAGTATTTCCAGGATGCTGAGCTTTCACCAATGCGGAAAAAAACTTTTTATGTCCAACTTTTAAAAACCACTTCTCAGAAAACTGGAAAGAAACTGAAGAGTGTGTGTGAAGAGTGAAGAAAGTGTGTTGTGCTGTGTGCCAACACATAATGTTTGCACTCAATATTGATCCTGTGAAACTAAGATTCTGGCTTTAGTGTCAGGGTTAGTGTACGGAACTAATTCACCGGCTTCAACAACATGGTCATCACCTCTTCAAAATCTGTACCTTTCTTCTAGTCCCGAAAATGTTTGGATGCAATACACTGCTGTAAACTATCCGTATTGTATCCCCTGTGGCCAAAGGCACTCAATCTTGTCTTATACATGGCTCTGATTCCAAAGTCTCTGTGTTTCTTCACACTGCTCTGGGTACATCTGTCAGTGCCACACTCTCCGGGGAGCCCGCTCTACGTAGTGCCATAGGCTCTCAGACCCAAATGCCCACATTAACACTGACTTGGAAGACTTCACACTTCCTTTTTTTGTAGCGACTCTCAAGACATCTTTCTACTGAAGCATGAAGAAAATCATCCCCTCAAACAGGATTTTGAGTCTGCTGCAGTGATTGTATTCATTATTCTATTCCCTGGCGAGTGTGGCATTGTTGGGGGGGTAGAGGAGGAGATGGGGCTGACGGAAAAGAAGAACGGGTGACTGACGATATTCTGGGACATTTCCTTCTCCCCTATCGTGACTGCAAATGTCTGTCTTTATCTCACTCTCACAAACACCAAAGCATGTACATGAGACAGGCAGACACAAAACAACCAACATGTAATTACTGTACATCCACATGTAAGAAGACAAACATACTCAAACCCTCAGATGTGTGAAATACGTATCGGTGTGCATATGTTTCTGTGTATTCTCTGTATCCACAGACAATACATTTGTGTTTCTACATGCGTATGTATGTAAAGGGGTTCAGGATTTTCATGATAAAACAAAAAAGAAAACAGAGACCATGCGTCTACCATGTAGTAGACATTGTAATGGCTGGAAGTAGTGTTATGCATAAATATGCCATTTCCTGTTTTCTACCCGTTGTCCTTTCATTAACCATGATCACAACAGTTTCCTAACTTTGACCGAGTGGTTAATCTGGGAACCATGACAACAGAAGTGCACTAACTTGTAACATGTAACCAAAGCTTACCCATTATCAGATCAGAAAATGGCTGTAACTTTGTTTACTTTGATGGATTGGTTGCAAAAATAACAGCAAGTGTTCAGATGGAAACTCTATCCAGTATAAACCCTTGAATAAAAATCAATGAATCTGTATGGCGTTGCATATGCGTTGTAAAAAAAAAAAGAAAAAAGTGAAATGAAGTGAACATGTTGTGTTGATGGTTTTAGTCTGTTCACAGTGTTCCCAAAATGGTCTAAAAGCTAATGTTGAATAATTAGAAGGATTATCACTTCAGCTTATTTGTCCTTATTTAACTTGTCCTGTCCTGATCTCAACTGAGCCTGTGAACATCTCTTTATTCTAATAATAAATCATACAAAACCATTTCCTAGCAATAACTGGATTGAAATCCCTCTCAAGCAGTACCAGGTTAGAGTGACCTACTCTAAACCTTGGTATTGCCCAAAAAGACTATGCAGCATTGAAAGCAAGAAGTCAATCTTGTGTCTACAAATTACATTTATGGACTGCTAATTCGTTTTGCCAAATATATTTCAAAGTAATATTTGATTTCACTGGCTTTTGTAACTTTAATGCAGATGAAAAAAAAAAGTCTAGAATCAATATTATATCAGAAAAGTAAGTGAGGGGATGTGTGTTTGGAAAAGTTTGTGCAAGTCCCACTGTTGTGGAGCAATATGGTTTCCAAAGCTGTGATTTAGAATCCTGAATTCGTAGCCTGTAATATTGACGGACTGAAGATGAATATTTTTCTATTAGTATCTCAAACTGACTGCTTTTTATGTCACCTAAACGTGCCTGGAGGGTCAGCAGTAGCAGCTATAATGTATTCCCACGTTCAAGGGCAGTTTATCATTGAAGTAAAGACTCACAACTGTCCGCTGTCACAAGAAAATAGATAGACGACATAACTGCCGGAATCCAACTGGTGATCCTCATCAGGATGAATGATGTTAAGTGAACATTTTGAGTCCGCAGGATAGAGCAACACACACGTCAAGTCACACGTTAAATCCAACACAGGCTACACCACAGCGCTAATGGCTACATAAAAGTTCGTGTAAATCAGTCACGGTGTTAGCGGGAAGTTGAGCTGAAGCACGAGCTCAAAGTCTCTCTCTGCCTCCCTCTCTCTCTTTCTCTCTCCCTCCAGGGCTAGCTTAATGGCTTGCTGCTCCAATCCTTAACATACAGGCCGAGACAACAGCAGGCAGCCCATCAGTAACTAACTCCCTTTCCCTGCCCATCAATAATGACGCCTGACAGCAGCCGAGAGGAAGGCATGCAGATGGGCCATACACTAATGCACAAACACATGCATGGACATACATTATCATTATGTTAGATCAGTGAGCTAAGCAAACACTAACACGGCCTTACACATGCAGTGTCTCATCATGCGTGTGTGTCATTTCTGTCTTGACAGTATGAGACCACTGGAATTAGTTTGTGCATGCTATTAAAAACAGAAGGGCAAAAATAAAAATATATATTTGAGGCATGTCCAGGACTGGAACCTGCTCAGGTGTCATTGCTTTCCCAGGTGTCTTTTGTCCCCATCATGCCTTGCACTCTTTCTCCTTCCTGTCTCTCTTGCGGTATCTAAATCTGTCCTCCTCTCTCTCTCCCTCTCCCTCTCTCTGATCGGTCTGAAATATTTTTCCTTCCTGTCGAGCACCCACCCTCCCTTTTCACGCTGGTGTCTGTAAGAAGATTATCAGTCTAAAGTCATCCTTGACAGGTGTAAACCTGACGCTGGTTTTAATAGACTCCCTTTAACCACAGCACGCAAACAGTCGTGGTCTTCAGACTCATGAGCAACACACAGAGGCCCTTTAGACACGTTTAGTTAAACATAAACATCTACATAGACATGAATTATTACAAAACACAAGCACTGTACAGCGACACAGTCACAGACATGCAGTGCGCCTTGCTGTTGTTGCTGACTCACCAGCCCAAAGGCTGCGCTCACGTTGGAAAATACCTCCAAAAAAGAGCAGTGGTGATGTTGTTTTGTCAACGACGGTTTCCAAAGTGAAGAGTGAACTTTTAATCGCAACTCTTAAGCCAAAATGGATGAGAAGTCCTAAAAGCACACAGAGGAATAGAAATTCAAAATGCATTTTTTTTTTAAGAAAAACCAACATTTCACCCACGTCAACTGAATGTTTCCTGTCCAGTTTGGCAGAGAGACAGAGTAAACAAGCATCTGAGTAGAAAGCTGTAAGACCAAACAGATTTGGACTTAGAAATGTTCTCTTTACTTCAGGAATTAAAATACTGGACCACTCACTTGGGTAAATTTGGTGCCAAGTAACCATGGTGTAAGAAATAAAGTGGTCTGAATGAAAATCAAGGCCCCGATGTGAAGTTATTACAGTAAGCATTACATCAACTGCTTATGTAGAGTAGTAGCTACATTCATACACATTTTGTTTAAGTAACTTAAAAAAAGCTCATATAGAGTACTTAATAATTCACTTTAGATGTGTTCCTGATTCATTATAGAGTACTCAGATTTACAATTTTCATCTTTCATCATTTTAAGTAGGCTACATGATTTGATCACGTACAGTAATATCTATATTACGTATGTCTGCAAGCTTAGTTAGTAAAACAAACAAAGATTAATGTGTGAGCAAGTTGAAGATTTATTGATTCAGAGACAATTGCTGTCAGGTGTTTAAGACTTATGAGGCCGAACACATGCAGTGTGATTTACCTATTAGCACGATTCAGATTTTAAAGTTTAATGGTTACCGGCTGACTTTTTTTTTTTAAGTTTGTTACAAGCTAAAGTACCCACAGCACCTCAGCCACGGATCTTTACCGGCAAACGGTACTTGAGCAGATTATAGCACAAATGGCTGCACTGTGAGGTCGTGTAAGATATCTACCTCAGAGGCACTCTCTCTGTTCTGGTTTGGAAGTGACTGAAAAGTTCAAATGTCCTGGAGGTCATGATTTCTGAACTAACTTTTTTTTTGCCTTCCCAGCAAAAACCACCGCTGAAGAAACGATGATGAAATGGATCTCTACAGACTTGTGAATTAACTGTAAGTTATTTTTTTAATACCCTGAGAGCAGAGATTTTGATTGGGCTCTGATTGGCTACATCCTGCTGCAGAGTCAGTGTGACGACTGATCTCTCTCTCTCTCTCTCTCTCTCTCTCTCTCTCTCTCTCTCTCTCTCTCTCTCTCTCTCTCTCTCTCTCTCTCTCTCTCTCTCTCTCTCTCTCTCTCTCTCTCTCTCTCTCTCTCCTCTCTCTCTCTCTCTCTCTCTCTCTCTCTCTCTCTCTCTCTCTCTCTCTCTCTCTCTCTCTCTCTCTCTCTCTCTCTCTCTCTCTCTCTCTTCTCTCTCTCTCTCTCTCTCTCTCTCTCTCTCTCTCTCTTCCCCGAGATAATCTGCTGAAAGTCTGCCCAACGCCAAAAGTCCGCCAGTCGACGAGCTTCAAAGCAAATTCCACAGTCTTCTCCTGCGTGCCGTAGCCTCAGAGCACAGGCCGTCCCTGAGCGCCAGCTCCCTACAGACTGAAAGCAGGTTGCTGTCACTGCGCTTAATGAAGACCTTGCATTCTATTTCATCAACCCTTTCTTCTTCCTCCTCTAGTCCTCTACTACGTATTGCATATGGTAATTGCATTATTAATGAGTGCTCATCTTCTCACTAATGAGTACACACTGATTTCAGAGATGTTTGATTTGGAATGTCATGCTCTTATGACCCAAAGATTCTAGTTTTTTTTTGTGAATGCACTTTATGGTTGATGGCTGATATAAAACTTTAAAATATACTTAAAAAATGTGTATCATCCCTTGTTGCTCAGATAAATTGGGGGAGAGTCAATATGCAACTAATAAAAATGAGAAGATAGAAAGAAAGAGAAAGATTGTGAGAGGCTCATTAATACCACTTGCAGTCTAGAACCCGATGGTGACCTTTCAAGCTCAAACATTTATTTTTGCAAGTAACATTTCATGCCAATTACACCTTGGTTGAAGTAATTTCCTCTCCTCTCCTTTTCTCTAATCTTCTCTCCTCTATTTTTCTTCACTCTCCTTCACTTCTAATCCCATCTCATCTCAGTTTCCCCTCATTTTTCTTTCCCCATCTTCATTTATCTCATCTGCTCGTCTTTCCTTTCCTTCGTTCTCTCTTATTTCTGCACTCTGCACTTCCTCTCCTCTCTCCCTTTTTTTTTGTTCCCTCTCTACCTTTCAACATTTCACCTGTTAGTTCCGGCTCAGCGTAGCCTGAGAGCTGTCAGCGCGCAGATACACTTTCTCCCCCTGTGGTCGCAGAACCAACCTAATCAGACCCCCAGCAACAGCTCTTAGCTCCTCATCCTCCTGCAAGACACTGATAGAAGTGCCGTGGTTTGTTTTCCTGCTTGTGTTAATTATGTAACCCAATTATACCATCACAGAGCTGACGCAGAGAAGCTAAATTAAAAGTGATTGGCTTCATTACGGTCGCCTGAATGCTGCACAGGGTGCTTTCAGGAGGCCCTATTTAAAGTTTCTTCTCTGGTGAAAAACATTCAGATCTGTGGGATGTCATTATATTGGATTTTTAAGAATTGTCGCAGCATAGGTGCTGCATACATTTAACACAAATTGGATTTTGGTTCATTTGCATAATGATGCATATAGACAGATGTTTAAAACCGCCATGTGATTTATAGGCCGTCCTAGCTTCCAGCCATGTTGCATTGTTTGTTTGTATTGCTGTGCCGGCAAGGTGAGTCATTACTGCAGCGAGATGGAGCCAAAATGTCTCCATTCTCCTGCATGTTCTAATGGGACCTGGGAACTTTCAAAGCAGAAAGGTCATGAGCCGCATAAATATCTCAGTCATAACCTGTGGTCCAGCCCACACTTTCTTTTGGATATGGTAAAAAACTGTTGTACTGTATCAGTCCAAATGCTGATATTATGGAGTTGATGCAATGTAAAATCATATTGATTCATATGATATATGACCCAGTCACACATTAGCAACACTGAAATTGTGCAAACGTGAATCATCAGTGACTGTAACAGACACTGGTACAGGCATACTAAGGCTGTGAGAAGATTTAAAGCCCCTGGTTTCATAACTTAAATATTCTGCTATAGCATCAATAATCATCAGTACAACTGCAACAAATCTAGCTGTGGAGAGATGATATTAATATGGATATTAAGGATGAAAGGTCAAGGAATCACCGAATTTCTAAAATGTTATCCTGTGGGGAACATTAATGTGTCAACCAAATTTCATGCCAAACCATCAAATAGTTGAATAGTTGAAATATTGTACTTAGAACGACAAATGTCAACCACATGGCAGCACTAGAGGAGCGCTGAGGGGATTAAGGGTCATTAGGATTCATCCTCTGGGAACAATAAATATCCGTACAAAATCTTTGTAGCAGATGTTGCCATTCTCCACTTGAGAGTCTAAAACCTGCCAGATGAAAAATCACCTAACTCATTTGGATTCATCCTCTGGGCACCATGGATACTTGTTCCAAATTTTATGACAATTCAACCAACAATTGTCAAGATATCTCACTCAAAGCTAAAACTGTCAAGGCACCCTGATGGTGCTGACTATGTAAAATATCCCTGGTTTGAGTCTGGCTGGGCACTTTTACTGCATTTCATTCTCCATACCCTCTCATTTCCTGATTCTACAGTCTATTCTCAAATAAAGCTACAATCAAATGTCAGACAGAAAAAAAAAAAATCTTTAAAGTTT
The DNA here is from genome assembly GCA_028641955.1 of Protonibea diacanthus. Lineage (NCBI taxonomy): Eukaryota > Metazoa > Chordata > Actinopteri > Sciaenidae > Protonibea > Protonibea diacanthus. The sequence goes on from CM053990.1 coordinate 18,566,100, forward strand.
GTAGGATTCATTCTCTGGGGAATGTCTGCACAAAAGTTCACCAAAGTAGTTGTTGAGATATTTCAGTCTGAGCCAAAGTGGTAGACCGACAGACCGACTGGCCTACATTGTCATCCCCAGAGCCACAACACAAACTCTGCTAAAACTTCTAATCTGCTCCATCAAGACTGCGGGTCTTCTTTAATCACACATCATTAATATTGGTCTGGCAACATTAGCAAACAACCACACGACTTATACATAACATTTTGTTCCAAATACTGCAAAATCAGACCTCACCATTCTCCAGCTGTACCCCACTCCACTTCAAACAAAGTGAAAAGAACAGAGGAAATACAGCAAAGACAGAAATGTCTTGTGTGACACAAGCACAACTGTTCTAACTTGATAGAAACTTTTGGGTCCATCCATCACTCGTGGTATGAAAATATGTTTTCAGGTCCTTTAATATCATTACTTTTATTAATCATTATTATTGCAAACATTATGAGATTGTGTCTGTATCTGCTAAATCATACAGGAGAATCTGTGATGGCTGGTTTTAGCAATATTAGCCGAGTCTCTTATGCGCTGATACAGCCATGATGCTAGATGCTGGAAAAGTTGAGTCATATTGTGACAAAGTTAAAATTTCAGCCGGTCCCTCCCTTCTTGTGACTCAACATCAGGAGAGGTTTGCGTGTGGAGACTTGCAACAGTCAAACATCTTGTCTAGACAATGTATTTGGACATCAGTCTGCCTCAGGCTACAAAATAGAAAATTAGCTACAGCTCTGTGGTCTGTTGTGAAATAAGAATTTATTTACTTACACACTTAACTGTGGTCACTTGCTTTCCTTACTCTACATATTCATCGACATATTATGAATCCTTTTCAGTGTCTCCCCTTGATGTCATTATGAAAACAAAGCATTTTAAAGACGCCTCAGACACTGAGTTTGTGTCGAGTGATTTAATTTTTCAGAGTAGCTTGATTCCACATCAACTCCACAGCATGACTCTGACATAAATGCTTCCACTTGATCAAGGACCTCATCTACCTGGAGAGACAGCAGAGAGAGGGGAAGAGGAAAAGACTGTGACACGGGAAAGAGACGAGGAGATGGAGAGGGGAACGACTGAAACGAGGGATGAGGAAGGGAAGGGATTGGGAATATGGGGGTTGAAGGGTGCGAAGGAAATGCATTCAGCTCGGTTAAGTGTGACTGCCACACTTTGCTGTATATTTAGGCTCCATAAACAGAGAGCTATTTTTATGTACCAAAACCAAAAATCATCCTTCGCTCAACGCCCTGCTTTTCTACTCCGCTTATCCTGTTTATCCTGAATCCACGGTCACTTCTGCTTTTCATACATAGAATAAAGACCAAATTTAAGCTTGTTTTGTACAGTGCTATGATTATTATTATGTTGAGGAGAGGCGTCAAGCAAACACATCATAATTTAAACTTTCTCATTAGCGCATCACTCATGTGATTATCACCATCATGCCCTAATGGTGATAATTGTGCAGCCTTTCAGACTTAGCACTCCTCCTCTGTTCTCCGCCCACCTATTTGTTTGCATCTGCACTCGTTCCCACTTCGCACTTTCTTTCTTCTTCCCAACATGTCTTCTTTATCCAAACTCCTACACTTCCCTGCCTCCTCTCCTTCAGCTCAGTCATTCCCTCCTCCATAAAGTAGTTGTAAGCACTTTCAAAAAAAAAGTCTTCATGAGATATGAACCAACACTGCCCCCTAAAGGATGAAGGAATATGAAAAAAAAAAAACACTAAGATGTTCAGGAAGCTGTAAAAGAATTTGCATCAAATCTCATTAGTAATGCTTTTATTTTTAAACATTTTAAGTAGTTTGAACTCTAAATGGCTCAACTAATCACAAAGTAGGCAAAACAAAACTTTGTTTTCTGAATCTTTTGGAATTGTCTTGGCCTTTTCACTTTGGGTTATTTGGTATTTTTGGAGAGAGGATGCATTTGAATGAAGGTGTCCTTTCACTTCCTGCATGGGTGATAAGTTGTGGTGGCTGTATGTCAGTATGAGGCTAAAAATGATCAGGGGTAGCACAGAATTACCAAAATGCTGTGATATGAAGAGGATTGGTCTTTTAAACACATTAATGTGTGTCCAATAAAGACCATACAAGTGAAAAACTTAAAGTTCTCATTCATTACTTTTTAGGATGAGGAGCCATGACTAAAGGACTCAAGTTTTGTCATTAGCTTAAAGTTTGGTCTTGAGAAAGTCTGCTTATTTTGTCATAAAAATTTGCACTACAAAGTACATCCAATTTTCTGGCATTAATACGTGTTGATTTAATGGTGGCAGTCATTGGTTTTGTTGTTTATTTCATCAGTAAGCAGATGTGACTCTGGGGTGACTTTTCAGAACTATGTTTAAAAAAAAAGAAAGAAAAGAAAAGAGTTAAATTAACTCTGATGGATGTCGAGTTACATAACCACTGGCACGGCATTTACTTTTTGACACTCTGAGTTTAATTAACAGTGACGATTTTTACTGCCTACCAATCACTCTTTAAAAGCACTTGTCACTTTTTTCTCAAATATTGGCTAAATCCTTTTGGGAGCCAAAATGTTCACATCAACGACGCTAGAGCAGGATGGGTGCTGACAAGAGGAGCGGTGTTGGAGGCGCAGATAATAAGGCACCGCAATAACTTTGAATATCAAAATCTGTAAAGTGGTGTCCTACCTTGTGATGCGTGCTATTTTCAGAAGAAGTTGTGTCGTTGGATGTGAATAAAAACACATTTTAGAAGAGCCGCACAGATCTTTCAAATGTAGAGAGGGCTAGGATATATATATTTTTATTTTTTTGCAAAGCAGTGTTTTCCAGTGCTGCAGTGCAATCACAAACATCAGCATTTCCATTACTACTGCATGGAAATTACCATTCGCCCCTCCTAGCGAGACATTGCTGTATACTTTACGCAGAACCTCGGTCACCTACAAGTCATTGATATTCAGTATTCAGGGTGGTTTCTGAGCTGCATGCAGAGTTAGCACACTCCTTCAGCTCACACTCTGTAGCCGTCAGCACTGCCACACATTCTCAGCCATGTGATTTTACTGGAATTCGTTGTGATCTACTGCAGCAAAGAGAAACGCAACTACAATTATCAAGAATTGACTTGTCAACTTCAATATTTCGGCGCATTTTTAAGAATATAACATAAATGAATGGACAACATACCAACTTTTAACTGAGCAGCAAATACTAACAAAGCCCTTCGGGGGAGTGGGGGGGCCTGAATGAATCAGTGGGCCAAGAGCCAGTGGGGCCAGTGACACATCTCTTTGTGAGAGCTGCTGTTGATATTTTTTGAGACCAAGAATTTCAGCAGCCCTGGATTAATGTAGCAAGCAGTGGTCTGTGTCTGTGTTGGTTTAATTAACAGATGCTTCCTTCAAAGTATGTTTCCACAGCGATTTAATTTTCACTGACAATGCTACTGTAACCATGAAGACTGTAGTGATAGTATGCTTCAGTTTGAGTCGAGAAAAACAAACAATGTATACAGCATCAAGAGTCTTTCAAGAAAAGCAGGAGCTGATTCATACAGTTTCCTGCTCTTTGTTGTACTTCACCTCCCTGGCATACGTTTCCACAAAATGTCTGTCTGCTGCTGTAATCCTAGTAGCTGTGACTGATGGTGTGAGAAAAGATGAGAATGTCAAATGACTCGTGATCGGAAAGATGCAATGCTATGTGCATCATGTAACAGTGAGTAAGACTACCAATTAGTCGATCCAAATAAATCTCGCTACTGGCAGTGGGTATTAAGTATCCCAGATCAAGTCCCATGAATTACTGATTTCCATTTCTACTTGTGTTTGCTTGTAAATCACAAGAACATTTGAATTTTACAATTCGATGGGCTTGGCAGCACTTTGTTTTCTGAGGAGGCAATTCAAGCACGTTGATTGGACTTGCAAATACGAAGGCTCGAAGACATTAGTCTCTGTTATGTGTAAAACAACTGTGAATGGCTGGTCATGAGAAACAATTAAACAGGCACGATTGTTGGAGAAATAAATACATCTTTGACACATCATCAGTTTATCAAAGGCTTAACATGCCAGTGAGCAGAGACTCATACATATTTCTGGATGTTAGCAGACTGATGGTGCTAAATTACCCATGAACACTGCGAGGGAAGTCTAGATGAGCCAAGTTATGCCCCTCTTGATGTGAGGCGGTTGTATTAACAATTTTACCACCATGATGCTTCATCGCACCACCTAACTAGCTTCAGTTAGCTTTCACTACCAGTCCGTCAGTTAGTAACCACTGATTTAAGCCAACAATAGATGGTGTGTTCACCCCATGAAACGCCTATCATCATAAATTTGTTATGTCAATATTAAAGTCTGCAGTACCTCTTTAAAGCAACATTAGGGAACCTTTTGAACATAAATTAACAAATAATACATTTTTTTTGATGGTACACTGATGCAGATGGGGAGGAACACTGTAGTGGGCACTAGAACGAGAGTCGGGCAAGCAACAACATAACAGTGCTCGGCAAAGGCAGGGCATGGCAGAGGTGAAAAGACTGAACGGGACAATGGCCTAGGAATCTAAGAAGAGGAAAAAGAGGAAGTGAGCGAGCAAGAAGCTATCAAACAAGACTAAATCTCAGACTGACTTTTAGTTTCTGCGGAAAGCTTCGTGAAATAAAAGGACAGACGCCGAGCTGGGCTTCCTGTTGTTGGATTAGTAAGTAAAATTAGCTGGTTGCTATGTCTAAGCAATGTAATCATAACAAGTATACAGCTGCCTATATTTACGATAGCAGTGTACAAGTGAATTGTACGGAAACTGGGGCCGCCACCTCACAAAAAGCACCACATTAGGTTGCTTTGAGCTAAAAACCAAAAAACAGACAATGTAACATTATCTAATTCTTTCAAGTTTTACCAATACAGCTGTCTAGACAGCTCACATTGATCTGCCATCTGAAGCTTGTTTTCATTATCAATTAATAAATCAGTTTTGTTTTTTACATCAACCAAGTGCTTATTTTGCCTGACTAATAATACAAAGCCATAATATTTAATGTGAATACCCACTGTGACAATAGTGCAAGTTGAGAAGAGTCATAAAGTCTGTGAAGCATGAAGCTCATAGCTGCATTCCACTTAGGGGAGCCCTGCTATTGTGCATGCTGGTTGAAGTTTCACTGTTACTGAGACAAAAAAAATAGCTTACACTAGCCATCTATTGGTCCAAGCAGCTCAAATACGGCTATAACCACAAAAACTCTCAGGATACTGAGGAAGGAAGTTATTATTTCTTCTTTTGAAAGTTATATAGACCCATGTTTAAAAAGCCAGTGGATCATTTTCATTGCAATATGAGATAGAGAAGAAAAAAAAACTGCAAGTCATCACATTGTAGAAGCAGTAACATATGAATGTATCACAGCTGAGGGAGCTACATTCTTTCTTTTCTTTCCCTGTGATTCACTGTACACTTCAAACAGTGTTACAGTGTTTGGCTGTTAAACACTGATACTAACCCTAATTACCTTAACTCTCCAGACAACATGGACCTGAGTGCTGTGTCATCTGTTCTCTTTGTACATCTGCATGACCCCTGGAGGGTTAGGAAGTGACCCCTTGCCTCGACAGTGTCACTGGAACACGGCCTAATGAGACACACACATACCCACTCACACACAGATACATATAGTAGGCTGTCACACAGAAAAGGAAATGGCGAGTAATGAATATCATGCCAGCAGCACTGCAGACCCAACTCCCCAATTACTGTCCGTGTGGTAAAGCTCTGTGTTGTAAACGTTGCAGCTCTGATAAGAAATGAGGTAGCTGACGTTAGTTTTTGCCCTCTCACAGTAACAAAGACAATGAACCATGCAAGGTCAAGTGCTATTAAGTTTCTGTATTATGACACAAGGCACACATTCTATACATATGACAGCAGCTCTGGTGGGCAAACATTCATATAGTAATAATTAGCACATTCACCGTCTTACTTTAACATGCATGCATGCTAACAACAAATTAAAAAAAACAAATCAAATTGTCATTAGTTTTGCAGGTATTTGACCAAAATATTGGACAGAAGATGTTTTAACCTGATGATGGCACTAGATGTCTGTAACACATTTCAGTGTCAATATATCCAAGAGTACATGGTAGCACCAGCATAAAAGTCAGTAGGATTGCCAGTGTTAGTAGGATTCATTGTCGAAGGGCTATCAATGAATGTACAAAATTCTGTGCTAACCAGTGATGTGAAGATATCTCACAGGATAAGTGAAAACTTAGACCAGATGGCGGCGCTACATGAAAAGTCAAGAGATCACCAAAGTCAACAAGATTCATCCTCTGAGCATCCTTAACATCTGTACTAAATGTTAATTTTTGTAAGGAGTAAAAATGCAACCTGATGGTGACACTACAGCAAAAGTCAGGTCATTGCTTAAGTCTGTAGGTTTCATCCTCTGGGGACCACGAATGTGTCAAGGAAATATCCGAAAAATCCATCCAATAGTTGTTGAGATGTTTCAATCTGAACCAGAGTTTGGGACTAGCTGATACACTAACAGCAAGGCAGTATTAGAATTAGTATTCCAATCTTAAATTACAAGTAATTTAGTAAGTGAGTCTTAGAGTGCAACTCGAATGCACGCAGAGCTCTTTTAAGCCAATCTGAAGTTTCAAACATTCACAGTGAGCCAGACAGTCATGACCTCTGGCAGCTAAAAAGTAACTAACCAAGTACAGTGCGGCACAAAGCCAGGGCTGTAGTCCTTGATTCGGTGCCAGCATGACAGAACCGATGAAGCAGTCATCTAAAGGACAGGTGAAAGTGCTGAAGAGGGAGTCTGATAGCTTAAAGTTCAACTCTGTATCATATTTCTTTTTTTTCTTTTTTTTTATAATGATGGTTTGTGTCATATAATGAGCAGAGGGAAGAGGAGCATGGCAAAGTTCACAAACATGAGATGTGATTACACAACCACAGCTTCAACAACCTAAGGTTGTTGAAGCAGAAGATAGTGGGATATGGATAAGAACAGTAATTACAGCCAAAGAAAAGAAAAAAAGACTAATTGCAGAATCTTCAAAGATAAATCCATGAGTTAAGAGTGGAATTCAAAGTGTATAATCTCATCATGAGGCACAATGTGATTAAACATGATTCAGTTCAGTTCACTTCAATTCAACATTTCTACTCACAAGGGAAGATCATCTTTATCCAGAAGCAGCAGAAAAAGTATAAACATTTGTGAATATAGACTTAAAACCCTGAGGTCTTATGCCAGCTTATTACTTTATGTGAGACAGTAGACTCAATGAAGTATAGACCGCCGTTTCAGTATAAATGTTCTGCACAAGCACAATGGTACAAATGCTGAATATGGTACAAAATAATTGTAGTGCACCAACTCCCATTTGAAAGCTGGAAACAAAAGAAACAAAGGTGCAAACAAAAACTCTGACAGAAAAAGGACTAGCACCCATTAATACAAAATACAGTATATAGAGTAAAGAGAAAAGGCTCTGCTTGAGGGAAGAAACTCCCACTCCCAAAAGGGATTTGAGGGAAACTCTTCTTACGATATTGCTTACAACTCACTTCTTCAAAATTACATCTTAACTGTATGTTCCGCAGTCACTAAATGTGAATTCACAAATGCAGCAAGTATGCCCCCACCTTCATTTGTCTCTTGAGTCTTACTTTTTTTTTTCTCCCAAGGACCCAAGTACAGAGAGTTTCTTCTACCCTTTTAACAAGGAAAGACTGCTAAGGTCAGATTGCTATTTGCAGAAGAAACCTGGGGGAGTAGCTGCATGTGAAGGAATGGTTACACTAATTTATATGCTTACACCTGGGAGCTGCCCAGTGTTGGTCACAGTATTATACCGCAGTTCCACAGAAGAACTGAGAGATCAGACAGTACCATCACAGTGAGACCAGTCAAAAACTGTTTCTTTGTTTGAGTAACAAGCTTTAGTTGCTGTTTAACAGGCAATTTTGTCATTAAGTCAATTAATCGTTTGGTCTCTAAAATGTCAGATTTTCTGGAAAATTTTGAGTCCATTACAATTTCTTTTACCCCAAATTTAACAGATTTTAGTTGTTTGTTTGTGCAAGCTATGGTTCAAAACAAAAAGAAATATTTGGTTTCCTATCATAGAACTCTAAATATTCACAATCGAGGATTTGACCTGCCTATCCTTTAAGCACCAGATCATTAGCAAAGAGAGTCATCTTTGAGTTCTTTTCGCCACCATTCATTAGTCATTTAGTTTGAGGTGCATAAAAACATAACTATAAGAGCTGGCGATGACAGACTACTATTTTATTGTTTAGGTATTAAGGACACTGACACAAGCCTTTGTTGCACTACATGTCTCCACATTTCTGCCAATTATTTTCCCAAGGCATAATTCTTTTGTCAATAAAATGTCAGAAAATAGTGAAAAATGTTGGTTACAATTTCTAGCAGCACAAGAAAATGTATTTAAATAGCTTGTTTTAGTCAACTAGCAGCCCAAATCACTAATACATTCACTATTATATCTGACAAAGAAAAAGAGAAAACCTGGAACCCAAGAATGTTTGGCATTTTTGCTTGAAAATGACTAAAACATAATCAACCAGTTGCCAGTTAATTTCCTGTTGCTCGATTACAATCATGATCACTGATAATAGCAGGTTTAATAAAGACTGCTTGTTGTTACAATAAAAAAAAAAATCTACGTGTGATACATCATTGAAAGGGGTCAGTGATGCAGCTTATATAAAACAGATCATGCTTGATATTTTGCAAGGTAGCGAGGTTTGTCCTGAGAATTCAAAGTTAACCTGGCAAAGTCCTGGCAAAACAGACCCCCCAATCTACACGTCATCAACCGTGTCACTGAAGCCATTGAGCAACTCATAAATCAGTGATCCTCATTCAGAACAGCTATACACCCCTCAGAGGATTGCAGTGCCATAATTCCACCAAAACCCAACCCAATGACATCATCTATGAGATTTACGATCGTGTTCATTGATTCTGAAGTACAGTTAAGAACCTTAATAAATATACTACGCTCTGTTGAAACCAAGCCTGTCGTGTCCAGGAGCTGCTGTTACAGCCAACACAGACAGTTGTTCTAAAGGACATACAGAAGTCACTTTTGTTCTATTTTCACCCTTTAAACTTAAAGAGATTTTCCCCTATTTGTTTTGGAGCTGGAGAGTGGCCTTGTTTTCATATTCATGCTTTTCCTTTCAATCCAATGACAATCTACGAAAAGGGCATCTGTGATGCATTGCTTGTTTGGAACAAATCAAATCTAAAAAAAGCTAAAATAACTTTAAGCCTATCAACTTGATAGAGTCGGGGACTGTGAGAGGTGCCACAGGCAAAGTTTGCCTGGGCTCTTGACACTTTAGAGATTCAGCTACAGCAAACTGTGCATGTATTCACAAAGTGAAAGGCTGATATAAAGGAGGAATAGCTGGTTTTCAACCCACACGCAGGGCCGTCAGTTGGGTGACCTCTGATAAGTTGGTTTTAAAGTCTTTGATTTCCACCCACAGTATATCTAAAAACAAAAGGGGGTTGACTGCTTACAGATCGCCGTACTTTTTAATAGTCTTTAATGTAAAAGTCAATAGTCTACACAACAAAAGATCCCTTCTGAAACTGTGTTTCAACAGGAACTGATCAATAATTGTTTGGAACTCAACGGGTTCAACAAACAAAAAAATCCTCTACACAAAGCATCCACATAAAAAGCAAAATGCATCCAACAGGCTGTGTTTTGGATGTTTCGCTCAAGGTGTTGCTGTGTGTATTTGTGCTTGAGAACATAACCGCAGAAGGAGAAAGAAGCAATCACCAACTTCTAAGCTAAAGTACTGTCCATAGACAGTATAAAATATGGACATTGTATGCGTGACGTCACCCACAGGTTTCTGAAGATCTGTATGTGAAGTTCAAAGTGTGGTGGCTCTGGCCACCTCCATCTTGGTAGTCCTGCCTCTACTGTCTCCTGGCTAATCTAAAGATGGACAGAGACGTGGAACATCCGTGGACCTGAGGTGGACTAAGTGACGCCTGGGTGCTCAGACAAGCAATGGCACCCACCAGTCAATCAAAGTAGCCAACTTTAAGCCTTAATATAATTTAAACGGGTGGGTTATATAGAATCAGGAAAATCTAGAGAACAAAACTGTTTTTTGTACCAAGCTGTAAACATATTTAATTCTCCTGTGAAGAAAATGGAAAGAGTTGCAAGCGCTTGAGTAGAACCAGTGTAAGTTTAAATGTATAATAGGTAGTTAACCGCTGTAATTAAAAATATAACAATTTACTGAGCTGGAGCAGAGAAAACATTACCAGCAGCGACACAGAATGAGACACTATGTTTAGGTTTACATAGTTATGGACATATCTGTATAGTTTGAACCGACGTAGGACTTTTTTTAGAAAGAATAACATTTCCATTTGAACAACCCTTAAGTCCATGACACTGTGATTTGAAAACTAATGGCCACTTTCTCATGGCATTTGCTATAGATATTCATAATCACCAGATAGTTAAGCCACATCCTTTGGGTGAGCCCTTGACCTCATCTCTAGCAACTTTGGCTCAAAATATCAGCTCGTACTTGGGAAATAGAAAAATCTAAAGGGTCAAGATATTAGTGGAAAATTAAAGAGGCTGAGATGACAGCACATTGCTTAAGCCTGCAAACAGTCAACCTAATATTAAATGACGAGCATGAAAACCTTCATCTTTTAATATATAACCAAACAGACTTTGGGGATTGTTGTTCAGTTATCATTTATAATTTTCTTCAATTCAAAATTCAATTCAAACAGAATTTCATGGCTGGCTTTTTTTCCAAACATTTTTTAACACTTGATAAAAACTGACAGAAAAGGTGTTTAGTCAAAATGTGCGTAACTGTATTTACCTGCTATCCATCTATTTCAGATTAGAGTGAACATTTGAAAATGAAGTGGATAAATGATGCCTTCTAGGAGGAAAGTTGGTCAAGCAAAACAAACAAACAAGTCTTGAAAAATGAGCTCTGACGGATCACTCAAGAGGGCACTGAAAATCTTTAAATGTTCCATGTTGCTTCTTTTACAGAGTAGCTGATTCTTCTTTCTGCTTTTGATCAGCCTCTCTGTATTCTGGTAGCTCAGAGAAAAGAAACCAACAAAGGGCATCAGTCCATCACAGGGATGAGAAGTGACCTTGCTGGAATGGGAAAGATCTGCTGTTCTTGTAAAAGTAACATTTTTGCCTCCAACATAATAACACAAGAATGTAAATTCAAAAGGTGCAAAGTAGTGAGAATAAGGCATGGGGCAAACCTCTTTCTGTAGTTTAACCTCCATCTCTACTCACCTGTCAATGATACTGTATGTAATGTGCACAATAAATTAGCTAGTTAAATTTGCTATTCTACACACTATAATGTCTTCTAGCGCAGCCCAGCCTGCCCAGTATCCCGAAGAATTGTGTCCATAATGGATAATTCCACACCTCACCTGTGCCAACATTGCCTGCCAATTATATATCTTTGCGCAGCAAAACAGGAAGTAAGTTTGTAAAGGTCAAGGTGGTTTATGGTTGTGTATAGCATTAGATATTATATAGATATTACAGTTCTCCTCCTAATAAAATCCTCCTCCAAATTAAAATTTACCTTTTTTTATTAACCTAACTAAAATCTTAACTTTGTGGCATAACCAGAATCATACCATCATGTGAAAATGTTATAGAAAGTCAAATTTGAAACAAAGTTGATCAGTCAAGCTTTAAAAAGTTAATTGGCAATTCATTCTCTTCTTCAGGTTTTTAATCAGACAAAATTGCCACACATTCTCTGCTTGCAGCTTCTCACAAGTTAGGATTTGCTGCTTTTATCTTTTCATATGATAATTAATTTAATATTTGGGGGGGTTAAACGGTCAGACAATTGTTATCAAACATGTGAAGCCTGCTAAGATATTCTTCTATCTCGCTGTCTTCAAAATCCCAGAACACGTCCTGTTGAAGACAGTTAACAGCTCATAGACAAATGATGCTTCTGTCATACTTTTGTCATGTTATAAATTATTCTCACTAAGAGTGAGCTGCAGGGAAGCGCTGTTGTTTCAAACAAAGCGATGCAGAGTCTCTGTAATAGAGCTGTTCATTATTAAACAAAAGCCTAAATGGAACACGCATTAGGGGAAAATTAAGACGCACTGTGTCAACGAAGGGAAGAAGAGCTGAGACTTATTATGCGTCAGTCTGCCTGGACACATTCAGTACCAAAGTCTTCTACCAAGATTGTCTCTTATGAGCCTTACAAAGTTAGACTTGCTAGACGGCCCACACTGTGGTTCTCTTGTTGCTTCATTTAGCAACTGTATTTCAGAGAGTGGCAGCGAGTAAGAGAAACTTGATAAGTGACACTCTTGGCCTGCAGGCCACTCACAACTTTAAGAAAGTCTGAACTTTTTAGAATAAAAGTGTCTTAAACTTCTACACTGAAACTAGTTGCTGTCTCTCTAGTAATTTCATCCATGGTTGCTGGTTAAAAAAAAAAAAAAAGAAGAAGTGATAGGCTCTCTAGAAAGTAGGACGACTTTAATTGAATCACAGAAACAGGAAAAGGGGTTTTAATTTGCTAATCTTGAGGCAAAGCATGAACGGTGCAAATTATTTAATTAGCAACGCCTGCCGTGGTAAAGGATGCATACATGACTCACTTAATAATTTTGATTCACCTCAAGAGTAAGCCTGGAGTTAGGGCTGAACATCCTACTTTTGCTTTTCTCTGTCTCTTCTGAAAATAGCACCCGGGCTGAGCTAATTTATTTTTGACTGGGCCTATGCGAGAGCCAGATGTAATGAGAAGGAGCTATAGTGACATGTTACATCGTTGCCATGGCATTCCAGATAAGGGAGCCGGCAGGAAATCATATATTTTCCATTTTCAGCCTTTAAATCCAGATTTTGTGAAACAGCATGACTGCAAGACTGACTTTAACTGACTTTTGCAACTCTGTAGTCAGGCCTCTGGAAATTCTGGTCATTTCATTTCAACTATATATATAGAGGTGTTTTCAGCTACGCGGAAGGTCAGTCAATTTCACGTCACAGTTTATAACAAGTCACTGGATTGAACAGAAATTGTAAGGTTACATATAAATCCATCACCAGCCGCTGAGGAAGTGCAATGCACTTAATAACTACTGGTGCTGGAAACTTTATTAAAGCAATGTGATTCCACACTAATGAATGCACAATCTCTTTAGCCAGCCACAATTAAATGTAGACCCCTGAGCGTGGCTGGGGTTATGATATCAGAATCAACATTTGAATGTTTTTATCTCCCAAGACTCTCTCCTCTAACCTGCATGTAGCATAAAACAGAAACTGCTGAGTTTAAAGGTTAACCTTTAGTGTGTGTGTGTGTGTGCATATGCATTCTGATATGTGTGTTCTTACTGTATATGCTAATGCAATAGTAAACATAAAGTCAGCACTATATTCTTACAAAGTGCCCTATAGCCTCAGATTAAAAGGTCTAACCCACACACAGAGATATTTGTGCAAGACTGTAAATCCCGGTGACCTTCTAATGTATGGTCATGAACTTTATTTTATGGGTTTGATTTTACTTTCAGTGCTTAGCGAAACATGACTTGCTCGGCAGTCTGCATTAGCATATAGGTGTCATGACAATAAGGCAAGTCACCTGAGAGATGAGGGCAACATTAATGAATACTCAAAGTAGCCACCGCGTTGTTGCTGGTAACGTTTCCCATCTGTATTCCCCAGCACATTATCACCCCCAGTTCATATCTCTCATATTCCCTAGGCAGCAGAAGATCAAATCCTGCTGTGGCAGTGATGGATTGCACAAAAAATGCTTACAACTTTTCTCAATGATGGCAAGAAAAAAAGATCTGGACTGCAATATGAATTATAAACTCATAACAAGCTATAAGCATGACACTCAATCCAGTTGGGAAAAAAAAATGGTACTGTCCTTAAAATACCCCACATCTCTGTTTTCTGGAAGTCACTAAATGGATGCCGGCCTTATGGCATTCTTCGTCTTCCTCTGACTTCGGAGCTGTCCAGGCAGACAGGATATGAAAGAAGAAATCTGGGCATTGCACATCCAAACCAAAACTGAAGGGAGCTGAGCCTAAGCTGGAAGCCCAAGTACAACTCTCTTAAACAAATTAAGTATCAGACATTGCTGATTCATCCAAATTTCAAAACTCAGGGTTTGCCAACAAAGCTGCTGAGAAACACTTTGATGCAGGATTTTCACTGTACCCTTGTAAAATTCTGATGGGAAGAGTAACGAAGGCTAAACCTGGTGGAAAAAAAAAAGAAAAACTCAGATCATTCTGAAAGAAAAGAGCAGAGCAGAGAAAAGATAGGATTTCGCCAAAATTAAATAAGGTGGCTAGTGACAAGATGTTTCAATGTCAAGTCTCATCCCCAGGGTGCCCTTTAGCAGCTGACCTCACCTTTAAGTGTAGACACTCTGTGACCACTGGGGAAGGACCCTCTCTGTCCCTGAAGGTATAATCCAGTTCATTTCACCAAATAAAACCGAGCTCTGTTACTTCTCCAGCTAACTATAGATTATAATAATAGGAATCTTGGCCGGATGGTTCTTCCTACTGTATCTTAAACGTGATGCTTAATTGGTTCAAGGAAATCAAAGTATTCACGCTAACCTCAGCTGCCTATATGCACATTGGTATTGTGTCACACGCTTACTAAAAACACAAAACCTTCAATCTATGCAAATGATTCACATCAAGTTCAGCTGTGGTGAACACACAAATTAGCAACCAGTCTTGTCAGTGAAGACCTTTAAGAAAATGGTGACCTACAGAATCCAAAATGTCAGAATCTGTGGTAGCTGATTAGCTGTTTGGCAGCATTAATTTCTATGCAACCTTCCTCAGTCTTAATATAAACTGCTTCAGAAGAAGTATGGTTTGCAGACAATGAAGACACCAATGTCCCTTTAATAAACAATGCAAATTTTCTGTCTGATGTGGTTAGTGATCGAAAGAATGAGATCACAGGGACAACCACCTGAAATGATTTTCCTCTGTAGGGAGGCTTGGCTCAGCCTTTGAGATACGGTGAGGAGCTTGGACATCAGGAGGGAGCTTGAGCGCTCCTTTGCGTCAAAAGGTGCCAGCTGAGGTGGTTCGGGCATCTGATTAGGATGTCTCCTGGGTGCTTTCCTTTGGAGGCATTTCGGGCACATCCAACTTGACAGCAGACCCCAGGGCAGACCCAGAACTTGCTGGAGACACTATATAGCCCATCTGGCCTTCGATGTCTCGGGATCCCCCAGGAGGACCTGGAATGTGTTGCTGGTGAAAGGGAACGCCCTGCTAAACCCGCTGCCACCACGATTCGACTTCAAATAAGCGGAAGGAAATCAACGGACATTTTACAAAGATGTGCAAATTATCAGAGGCCTTAACGCAGATGAACTAATATAGTCAAAAGTAATCCAAAACATTTCGAATTGGATTCCTTTTAGGGACAGCTAAAAGAGATGAAAACTTATATTTTGATGAACAGTCTTATTGTGGCAAGTCAAGCTTTATGTGAAAATGTGAGCACAGCAAAGAAAAAAAAGATTCCCTGCTATACTGCATAAGCTTTTATGTATGTATGCAGAAGCCTTATAACGTCAGTGGAATGTCATTTGAAAAAAAACATCCACCAAGTTTTGGATGGCACACAACAAACACTATTGACAAAACATTTATTTTAATTAGTGATGCATCCTTTAAGAGAGTGTAGCAGACATTATCCTGAAGCCATGAATCGAGTTGTCTCCCTCTCACAGTCAACAGTGTGTTTGTAATCCTGTTTGCAACACACATATACTGTCACTGCCAGGCAAAGCTAAGAAGACAGCAAGCACACATACACGCGCACACACACACACACACACACAGCTGCTTATGCAAGCTGCAAGGTAAGCAGTGTACTTTAAGCTAAAATTGCCTCCGCTATACACTTGCAAAAAGTTGGCAAGAGCATGGTGTTCAAGAAAGGAAAAGCAGAGAGCAAAGAGAGAGAGCCGCGTGGATGAAAGGATCAAGGAAGGCGAAGGAGAAAGAGGAGGGAGGAGAGGGGTGTGGGTAACTCAACAAATTGGATATCAAATTAGATTATGAGGTTGGACATGTCTTTTTGTGCACTGAGGCCTTCGCACTTTGTCTCGTTCTCTATCTGTTCCTGCCCCTGTCACACCTGACTAAGAGACAATAATGCGAGAGGATAGTGTGCATTTGGCCACGGTGAAATACTTTATCCTTGGCCACCTTACACATGGTACATAAATAGATGTCCACTCAAAGAAAGACACATCCGAACACATGCTGGCAATGTGTCAGCCCCACTAAGAAAAGAGGACAGGAGACTGATTTGATGTCATCTCTTACCACCATCTCTCACCTTCTATTTTTCACTACTACTGTATGTAGCACAAGGTGTACAAGGTTGCAGTGTGCCTGATCTAAAAAAAAAATAAACAAAACATATATGGTCACAAAAATATATATAAAGAGACCTCATTTTAAAACTTTTAGACATTTCTGGATTCCGTATTTCTGTATGCAAAAAGTGGAGGAAATGAGTGGTAGATGTGAGGCTTTGTTGAAGAAAACGGTGCTCCAACAACAAACAATATAACAGCCTTATTTGTTGCTGTCATTCATGCTCTTTTGTCAGAGTGGAATGCCGTTGCTCTTCACGGAGACAGGGTTCAGTGGTAAGTTGTAGGTTTCAAAAGCAGATCCGAGCACACAACAAGATCTCACCACTGAGAGGGAGGAAAAAAAAAAAAAAAAAACGTGCATGTGTGTGTTTGTGTGAAACCAGCAGCATCCCTGTCAGGTTCGGATCAGCTCGCTGAGATTGAACAGAATGAAAACGGCCCTGCAGCAGTCACACATATACAATGTCAAACGAAACTTTGAATCTTTGTGTCCACCAGAGCGAGACGGGGCAAAGAGCTGCAGTAAAAATAGAAAAATATGTGGAATAGTGAAATCAATTTTGCTGAACAGAGCAAAGCTAAAGTCGATAGCTACATATCTGTATTCTCAGAAGAAGTCCTCTCACAGCGCTCTAGCAGAGTTTATAAGCCTTTTACTAGACCATGACCCCAGTTTTAGGAGCTATAATTGCCCTAATTGCAGCAATTGACTGTGAAATTGAGCATGGCATTATTATATGATATTTTCAAAAGCATTTAAGAAAATATTATTATTAGTTCAACCCCATCTGTACAATAAGCAATGCATTTGAGGTCCTAACCCCAGGGTTTATAAAACCTATCTAGTGAAAACAATGGGAAATCCTCTACAAATGCCTCAGAAACTAGTGGAATAGCAGGGTAACTCTTTACAGAGCACGTGACCACAGAACTGGAGTAAAAACACTATTTTACAATGTCCTTTGACCCATAACCTTACCCTTAAAAACGTCAAACCTGATTTATTGAGCCAGCAAATCCTGATTAACAGGAAAAGTTCTGACATCCAGTCTCAATGAAAACACAGTTTAAGTCTAATCATTTCTTGTAGAGTGCATGTGGCTGCCACAGCGATATGCCATCAAAAGCCAATGGGCAAGTCCCAGTGTTAAAGATGGCTTAACAACAACACCGTCCCCATAGCAAAGAGCTGCTATGTGTGCCTCATCATAGCCTTAAGGCCAACCCACACATGGGTAAAAACAATGCTACCTGCCCACTGGGGATATGGGTAGAATAATTCATGCTGATTCACCCAAGATCACGACCTTCTAATGTTCTCTGGCATGAACGATGGATTTTGAGCATGTCACAGATACTCTCTTATAATAACACTAGGATGAACCAACAGGGGGATGCACATCAAACATTGCTAAAGTCAAAGCAAGCAAACTCTGTTGAAGGAGATGTCAAAGAGATGCTGGAAGCAAACATGATTGCCACTGGGACCAAGAAAGCACTGGACTTACTGCATGTCTCTTGTTTAGACCCTGCAGAAAACTCTTTAGGCCAAAAAACAACCTCACTCTGGACCCTTCATGCAATGGGGTGATAACAGATGCACAGAAGCTAGAGCACAGAACTTCTGGATCAGCTCAATGAAACAACATCTTTTCTTAATACCGTGAAGACCCTTGCCATTATATATATCAAAATGTGAATTGAACAGGTACATCTCTCAGTCTGCACAGCTCATCCAGGCAATCCCAGATGCACAAAGGTGTCCTTTTTAGGATTCAGGCAATGAAAGGCAATCCCAAGCTAGCCATGCCTCTTTCACAGTTAAATATGCATCCTGGAAGTGCTCCCTTGTACTCAGAAACTGTCCGTAAATTCTCTTTAATGGTGAGTTGGTCACTACACGCTCAAAATATCCCGGTGGTAACTGTGGAGAGGCCAGGAGATCTTATAACCTTCAACCAAAAGTAATCAAACTTTAAAAAGCTTACGTCGTGACATTGCCAAAAAGTTCCAGTTCGTGTCAACCTAACCCTAGGAGTGATGAGAACTGGCTTTGCTGCCATTGCTGCATTTCAATCACCCTGCAGCAGATGGTTGGTACAACAAGGAGGGCCAGTGGAACTGGATACTGAATACTGATGGTCTCAACAGTGGATTTTCATCATTTGAAGAAGTCCTGCCTTACCAACAAAAGTGTGGGCCAAAAGAGGTATTGTCTATAGTCTACATAAATCATCTTCTTCCTCTAGGGAGGCACATAGTAGTGGTGGAAACCACCCCCACACTGTGAAAACAGTGTATCTCCACCCTAAACAATGCTGCCATTTTGCCATTGACAAAGCCTGGCATTCCGCAAACCACAGCTGGTCTTTAGTCCCAGTGGTGCCATGTTAGGCACAAAGGTAAGTTAGATAAGCAAGGGTGACTTTTAAACACAAACACAGGTTGGTATTGCAAAACTTTCCACATTGAAGCAAGTGTGATATAAATGAGGCGCATCAAACATTTTCAATCAAACTGCTTGATGCGGTTGTAAGTTGCCCGAGGCAAATACACTTTTACAGCAGTATTTCAAAGCCAAGCATTTTGGCTTTCATAAAAGGGTTCTCTTCTCAGTCAGGCAGACCTGTTTACTCCACAGAAACATTGTTTAATGTGGGAAAATTACAAATAAGTTGATGTATCTGTCATGTAAAAGTAGATAAGGGAGTGTAATAGAAGATGATAAGTTAACAGTGTACATTACATAAGAGTGGAGAGTGGAGTGCAAAAATCTCCCAGCATCTGTCACACAGCTCTGCTGGAAGCATGCACAAGTCAGAATTCTGTGATGACTATATTGTTGTTCACTCAGGTAATTCAGCAGCTCTGCTTAATTAATTTTTATACTAAAATGAAACTGATTTAACTTTCTGACCTGAAATTTAGAGCAAGTATTCAGAAAAAATTAAATGTTTTGTCAAATTTTACTCCTACAGACTTACCCAACTAATTAAGAAATGGCAAATCGAGAGATTTATTAAAGAAAAATAACCTTCCTGCAATCCACTCTGGACCCCGAGCTCCATAATGAAAAGTCTACGTTTCCTGTTCTATCTAATGTGGCTGCCAAGCCAGTCACAGAGTATGGAGTCACTAACAGGAATAAAATGCCATCTATGCCAAATAACACACTTGCGGATGAAAGTAGCCTCACAGGTAGAAATGAAATCACCATGACGAATATACACAGACAGACAAACACAATTGTTCTCTTTTCACTCAGTCCCATTCACACACACACACACACACACACACACAAACGTGAAAGCACACTGATTGAGCCAGACAGACACAGGAGGGATTTGCCCAAACGAGCCGCATGTGAAAGACGAGTGTTGAGTGTAATCCCAGCAGAAGGAAAATAGACAGGGGAGGTTTTATGCAGAAGCCAGGGAGTGGGGCTGAGAGTGTCACCTCATGCTGTGGCTTTGAAGACTGGGTCTGGAGAGCACACAGCCAGATAGGACGTGGAGAACGAGGAGAAAGCATCTGTTTTTTTAGATTGGTCGGTTGGGCTGTTTTATCTATTTGTCTGCCTGCCTGCTTCTCAGTCTCTGCATTTCTTTCCCTTTTCTGCCTTGTCCTATTTTCCTCTGCGTCGTTGTCTGTATTGTTCTCTGTCTGACTTTTTCCTCTATGAAGATAAGATGAATCTTTAATGATCCTTTGTAAAAACTTTTCCAGAAGCAAAAGTCCCAGAACAAAGCAGAGGGGAAATATAAACATGAAAACACATTATACTACAAAATTTGGATTATATAAAGTTATCTGAGCTGCCAAATGTAAATCAGAAATGTTATTCCAAGACTTGTCAGGAACTAGGGAAACATGTCAATGTTTCATAATAATGTCACAAGCTATAGGACTTTAAAAGGGGTTAATAAGCCCAAGGCACCGAAGAGGTTTGTTCAAAGAAATAAGAATCTTTATCTCAGATTAAAAAATAAGCTGAAACTCGCTTGACTGCACATGCAACTTTGGATATTAGAGAATAAAAACTGTGGTATGTGTTTCATAAATGAATTTCCATTCCCAGAAATTATGTAACATTCACGTCACACACGTTTACCATCCTGCGCCAAAGGATATCAAAGTGACAGAGGTCAAGTACCTAACGCTGACGGAGGCAGGCTTTTTCCAGACAGCGCGCTCGTGCATTACCATTGATAGGACGGTGTTTTTATTTTACTGTCAGGTTTTGATTGATCACTTCCTCTGAACAGAGATGATTTCCTGTCAGTGACCGAACCTGCCAGCAGAATTTAATTTGAGAAAATACGTTTAATATGGCTTCTCGGTCTCAAGAGGTGGGGACACTCTTTTCTGTTGCTGCTCCACTTCATGATTTAAGCTGATAAGACTTAAAGTATGCGAGTGGCTTGGCTCTAAAAGTGTCAATTACCACATGTTGGTGCAGACAGAATTTTAATCTGACATGTCAAATTTCCACCTGTCAAACACTTGATTTCATTACAGGATTGCTCTAAAACTAAAGCTTAAAGCTTACGCAGCATGCCAACAAGCTTACCATGTTGCTCCGAGCTGCTGAAGCGTGGCTGTCTTCGTCATCACTTCCTGGAGAAATACCGATTAGAGCTGCACCAACCCTTCAATCCACAGGATCCAATTTGAGGAACTACCTTACTTAAGTTTGCCTCGCAGTTCGCATGGTTGAGTCTTCTCAAGCTTGCCAATGCGTCTCAGTATCATTATGAATGTAAATAATTGTATTAACTTGTTTTTTCGTTGAGGTACTGGGCCATATATAGTTGCTGAGATATCTTTGATAGAATCATTAGGTTTAGTTGTGCGGTTCCTCTGGGGGGGTTTCTGGGTATTAGATAAAAGTTAGCTAGTGAGGTTTTTCTTTTTCCCCTTTGGTTTCATTTAGGTAGTTAAGACTGTGATTTTTAAAGCTTGCCCTCTGCTTTCCTTGTAGTGTGCCTCACCTTTTTCTGTTGTATTATTAATTCTAATTCCTGGCAATAAATAACTTTGTTTTACCAAGCACATGTGGTTTTATATTAGTTCATTTTCCCTATATGGACTGGGTCATAAAACATGCTAACATTTTAGCTTACACCAATGAATGTTGAACCAAATGGAATACACCTAACGGCCCTTTTGATAATGGTATGCATCTAAACATAGCAAAAGCCTAATTTTCATTCATCAAACACTTTTGTTGTCCGGTGTATGATTATGGGTATTACAGATCTTCAGTCGTCTTACCTGAAAACCCTTCCTTGTGTAACAGGATTAAAGACACCATTACAATAATGTCTCACTGCTTTAATGTCTCTCTTATGTGTTGCTCCCTCTCATCTCTCCATCTGCATTGCAACACTTTCTCCCTCCCTCAAGCACCGTGTCTCTTCTCACCGCTTTCCCTCTCATCAGCCTCCATATCTACCTCCCCCTTCCTGTTCTTTCCCTTCATCTCCCAAGTTGACATCTTCCACACCACCCAACCATCTCCGACTGTCAGCAGTTAGATCAAAGTACCAAGACGTGGGGTATTTAACCCATCACTGGTCCTGCTGATCAGCACCTTCTAAAGTCCTGCTGGCAGACTGACAGAGGCCGATATCCACACAGACTCTCACACACATACACACACACACACACACACAGATTTACATGTATGACTCATGCTCAGCAAGAGATTTATGTGCAGTGTCTTCAAACCAGAACATCTTTGATAGATGCTTTTCAATATCTTTGATATACTTTCCTTGTGTCAATGTCTTTTTTCTTTTGCTTTCTTTTTTTTCCTCTTACATTTTAAAACAGGATAAATATTTAAGTATATGTCCTCTATCATCTTTCGCTTGTTTCATCTGTAATCCATGACTATTGAACTACAAACTGGAATTGTTCCACAAGCATGTTCAATATACCCACACAACATGGCTGGCACTGTACAATAGTCAAAAAGTGAACAGCAGAGATGGCCACAAACTCTTTAGACCTGATATTTTACATAAGTACGTCCGTGCATTCATACACACACACACACAGACACACACACATATACACCAAGGGGAGCTTCTAAGCCTGCCAGGAGAGAGAGGAAAAGAGGACAGGTTATTGGCCTTTAAAATCCAGAAAGTGCTGATGCTTGCCATCGATTGATATCTTTCATCTGTTCGATGGGGCGAATGCATGCATAATCACAATTACAGACGGGTCTGATCTTTAATCTACAGCCGATTCATTTTTGTCGATGCCTTTCATTTATATTCATTAGCTCTTTGAACCTGAAAAGGTGGATTTCCTTGCACACAGTTGAGGTCAGATGCTGAGTTTTAATTCTCTCTCCTCCTCCTCCTCCTCTCTGTCTTTATCTCTCCATCTATCCATCCATCCATCCATCCATCCCACCCTCCATCCACATCTCAAGAAAGTTACCTTGCCCTTTGATTACTGTACTCAACATCTAAACTAAAGTTTGTGGGTGGGGTGGGGGGCAATGGCTGCTCTCATTGTGAATGCTCTTACGAGAACATTACTTCAGTTTCAAAGTGGTTTCATCAGAAAATGTGTTCCTTCATAATATCCAAAGAGAGCAGAGGCCATAAATTAGCACATTTATCACTCTTTCATCAGAGTTGCCAAAGTTAGCTACCTTTTGAAAATGAGGGGAAGCTGACGAGGAAGACAGAGGATTCAAGCATTTTCCAAAGGGAGAAAAAAGAAAAAAAAAAAAAAAAGAAATGAGAGCCCTCGAGGTCTCACCACTAATTGACCCAAGCTTCATGAATTGTCTGTGAAGACACTTCACACAAAACGATAATTGTCTTGACAGATATTTCCCAACCTTGCAATTTCAAGACAGAGACACAAAAAAGGAACATGCCTGAGTTGTTTCTAGATTTATAAGTGTAGCCTTTGGGATTTTTCAGTACATATCAAGCATGTGAAAAAGACCATTAATCAATCCATGTTATGACATATCAACGTAGGTGTTTTGATGCTGTCAAGTTGTGAAGACGTGTATGGACTTATCGACAACCTGAACAAGCTTCCTCGACTTGCATTGACTAACCGGCATGCCTATGATGTTGTAGCCTTTCCCCTCAACCTAACCTCAGACGTACCATATTTTTAAGTGCTGTGATAAAACATGACACAGTAGCAAAGCAACTCCATAAAAAAAAAAAAAAATGCAATTACTGTAATGGCTATGGCAGGATCGCCGGATATGCAGTTTATTTATAAACTGCATATCCGAACTTTTTTTCTCCTCACCTGTATAACCCTGCCTCAAAGCCATAAAGACTATTGACAGATCTGTTTGGCAGTGATGATTGGGCTATTGATGAGACGCCTGGGGGCGTATTATAAGGAGAGGCACCTTGCAGCTATGAGCCTTAAAATCTGTAAACAGAACTTTTCACCAACTTGATTTTGTCAGGGGCCTTGCAAATGGATGGTAACAATGTAGGAGGTTGAACTAAAAGAAAGAATTTTGCCAAATGAAATGTCTTGTCTCATAAGAAAAAACAGCAACAAAAGAAATACTACCATATATCTCACATCTACATTTGACTGAGCTGCCCAGTGAGGCAAGATGCTGTTTTAGATAACTGAAAATGACAAAGGAAAAGGCTCAGTCACAGTATTGTCCCTAGATGTCTTCCACCATGCAGAATATGTGTGCATATTTATATCTGAAATGCAAAAAAGGGAAGTCTGATGCCCCAAACTGTCAAAGTGGGATGGTAAAAAAAAAAAAGAGAGAAATGCTCCATGTGCATTTTACTTATACTTTGTCCATTACCACAGAGAAACAGACATAATGATGGAAACCATTCAATGATAAAAACCATCATCAGTTTGACGGCTGGAAAAATCGTCGGTGATGGAGTAGCAGTGGTGAAATCACCTGAGACTTTGGAGATATTCTATTTTCACTCAGCCATGCATCATAAAGAGATAAAAATCCAGCGATAAAACAGACAGAATAAAGCACAGACATTTCCAGCCTTTTAAACTACATCCATGAATGTCTATCCTCTCATCTCTTTCACCCCGGTTGTAAGCAAAGTTCTGTCTGAAAACTCGTGACTCATGGATCAAGCGGGGAAACATGGAGAGGAGCTTGTTAGCTTGCAAACAATTTGTTACTTTCAGGTTTGCAAGTTGTCAAATCCATCTTTGTTAACAGATCTGAGGACAGACTCAGCACATCACCAATTAGACAACATCAGCAGGAGGCCGGGTGCTACTTGTTGTGGCAGGAGAAATTATTCGCTACATCTAGCCAAGCTTAACAATAGTCCATAATTTTAATCATCACTGTTCATGTCATCATGGTTCATTCACAAGTCATGCATCGTGAATGACTTGTCAGGATCTGCATTATGCAAATCCTGTTCCTGTGAGCTGACAGCACCGGTCGTCGGATGCACCCTGTGAGGTTTGATTGTGAATGTAATTACTGTTTTTCAGATTAATTTGTCAGTAAATTAGGCCTGACTATGTGACGAAAACATTGGCTGATTTTAATCATTTTGCAACATTAACCTTTTGGGCATTAACAATCATGAATTTCTCCATTTTGCTTCTTAGCTTCAAGCCAATAGTTTGGATTATTCAGTGTGTGCCAAAGTTAAACCGAACACACTGAACATTTACATTTTGTCAGACTACCACTGTCTGGATATTGAACTGCTCTGCAACCTTTACCAGCATCAGTTGCTAGTTTGTTTTTTCAAAGTTTATTGTTCAAGCAGCCCAGTCAGTGCGATTTTAGTGACTCGCAGGTGTAGCAGTCTATTCAAATCGGAAAATTTTAGAAAATTTTAACATTTATCTGCATTTTGCATCTGACTATACTTACAAGTTTTGCTGGATCCTGCGGTTAAAAAGTACAATCTTTTACATACGTCACAGAATTTCTGCAGAGGGTTTAAAAGTGGGCTGCCCCAACCCAGATTTACATCGATATAACAGAGGTCATTTGAATTTTATTTGTTCTGCAGAAAGTATCAAAAATTAAAATTATAATTTTCTTACCTCAATGGCTAGAGACAGCGTTCCAGCTGGTTAATCTGCAAACTATGGTTTGCAAACAGAACAGAGATTTTTCAGTTCAGACTGATAGTTTGTTCCTGTCCAAAGTTAACTTCTTTTTTGACAACTCTTGTTGAGATCACCCTGAAGCACTGTCCTTTAATTGCACGTTTGGGTGTGCCTGAGGAGTCTGTTGGTCTTACTGAGAGAGAGACATTTTGCCTAACGTTCAGCCTGCAGGTACAAACTCCCTCAGATCTACCCTCTTCCATTTCTTTTTGATGTCTTTCCCCCATTTGGAGAAATTTGAGGATTAAATTGAATGCTTGCTCATGTATGCTTACCTCCCTGAACATCATTTAATAACTATGGGAATAAGTAAGTGGTTACTGGTGTCTTCTGGTTGAATAAAAACAAACATTGTTGCTTTACCAGCAAACATTTTCCCACCAAAAAAAGACTTAAGTTAGTCCAGAGTAAAATCAGTCCAAATCCTAGAAAGTCAATAGGGTTGCGTAACTCAATTTCCTCCAAGTCTAGGAACATCATGAAGATAATGGATTTCTTGTCAAGGAGACAGGGGCTTGGCAGTGTAAGATGCCAGCTGCACACACACGCACAGAAATGCACTTACTGTAGAACACAAAATTTAGGTAAAGAGAGAGGACTAGAAAAAGTTAAGAGACAGAAAGGAAAGAAACTAGGAAAGAGAGAGAGATGCCAGCCAGAAAAAAAAAGAATAAAAAGGAAAGTATATTTTAGCTGGAGGGCAAAAAGAGACCTGAAGGCAGGTAAGGCAGCAGACGGAAAGTTGAAAAGAGTGAGAGACAGCGAGAGAGAGAGAAGCAAATCGACCAAAGAAAGAATAGAAATAGGAGGGAGATAAAGTACTGAAAGGACAAGAAAGATGGAGGCAGAGGTAAAGAAAGGACAAATAATTTGACTGGTGGTTTAAATCACAGCCTTAGGGGAAGAGCAAAGAGCAAAGTATTGGAGAGCCAGAGAAACTGATTCAAGGAAAGACACGAAGAAAGAAAAAGAGCATTATATAAAAGTATTCAAAAAGGTTAAATAATTTTGCTTGAGGTTCCAGTAAAACAGAGTCACTGATCAAAAGAGAGAAAAACAAGCGGGGGGTAGAAGTACAGAACAAAATAGAAAGACAGAGGGAAGGAAAGAGGGAAAGAGGAAAGCAGCGATAGATAGTTTCACAGGAGGATTATGAAAGACCCTGAGGACCATCCAAAAGGAAGGGAGCATGATCAGAGAGAAGCACTGACAGTTGGTGGAGATTTAAATTCTCACAAGTTTTACATGAAACACTGAGGGCTTTTTGACTAACAATGCGTTCAACTTAGAAGTTTGTGCCCGCTGCTGAAAAATTCCTGAACCACCTGCAGCTTCAACAGGCTTTATTGGCAGCTCTAGCTCTGGATTTGTCATTAGTCAGTGAATTGCACAGGCTGCCCAAGAAAAAAACAACATTATGTATGTTCATGTTGAAGGAACATGGTAGATCACTGCTTGCTTGGTTGGGTTTGTTAATAATATGACCCCAATAGTTCCCCAACTTTAACCAATTGTTCTAACCATGACAGCAATAGTCCCCTAACCTTAATCAAGTGGTTCAAATCATCTTCCTTCCATAAACAATTGATTTTTGTGCCTAAACCTAGACAAACCTAACAATAGCTTAACCATACATCAAAAAACTTATTGAAATTGAAACTCATTTTGGAAGGTGCTGTCAAATTATTTCCTGTCAGCATAACATCATAAAGCACCTACAGTATATGTACCCTCTGAGGGGTACTTACAATAGCGCCTGTAATAAAGGTTTTATTCTAAGATAACAAAAACATGATGATTCGTATTTTCAGGTCATTATACACTAATAAAAAACAGTTATGAATATTATATTCAATTTCTGCCATATTTGTAAACAGCACGGCCCAAATCTGACACAATGGACCTTTAACTACCACTCCTGCCTTATACATGGGCATGACAAGTCACATTTTATCATTATCATACAAAGAACGTAGATTTTTATGACCATCTGGTTTTGATAATGCATCTCACATCTATAAAATTATGTAGTGCGACAGTAAATTAGCTTAAACCACCTCATAAGCAACAATTACTAAGATGTTTAGCTGTTCTATTATCTCCATTGTTGTAGCTGGAGAAGTTTGTAGACAGTAAACATCAAGCAATTTACAAGTCAAACACTTGTAAAAAGCTTGATGTCTGGTAAATTATCTCTATTAATTTAATAAACCAGCTGCTACACATCTCATTTAGTCTGTTAAAACGGAAATTACATAATGAATTGAAAGTGTAAATTTAGCCCGGTTTTAGTCAGTCTTACTCACAAGTGCAAAGGAGAATACTGCGTAGATATAAAAGCCAGTTGTTTTTCATTCATGGTAACTGTGTGGATGTAATAAAGATGGTGCATTGGTATTCTTCATCTCTAGAATCAGAGGATAGATCAAACAGCTGATGGTATCTCCCCCATATCTTCCAAAAAAAAAAGTATTTTCAATTAGAGGATCTCACTTTAAGGTGATTTGAAGATAAGCTCTTAATTTGTTTCTACTTGTAGGAGATGAGAGTCTACCTCTAGAAATTTAGGAGTTAATAAAGGTCTTAGCCAAACATGTTGCTACAGTAGTGACAGCTCAATAATCTCTCCCTATATATACACACACACACACACACACACACACAAATACAGCAGTGTTTTCCCAGCATTACAATGTTCTCACCCCACACATATTTAACTTCCTGTTCAACAGTGAAAATGCATTTTCTCCTCACAGTTTTTTTTTTTTCCTTTTTCCCAGTGGCACGTTTATTGCCTCAGTCTACAACCTGAAGCGCATAGTGAACGGCAAACTACAAAATGCTGTATAGTACATCAGCTGTTGGACCATGTGTGTCGTCCACATGGGAATAAGTGAGGGAAAGAGACCGAGCAGAAAGAGAAGGGGTGTTTCTCTGCTGTTCAGCCACGACAGTTTGATATAGGAGTTGTAAGATCTTGTTCACTCACACGTACCAATAAATGCAATAAATACTCAGGGGGCCAAACACAATTACACATGCAGTTCAGGCACATATATGCATGTACATATATAAATATACATACTGTATATGTAATAGTATGTTTATTCATTTAGAGACTTAGCTGTGCTTTTTAATGCAAGAGAAACCTGCATACACCACTGCCTCCTTTCAATGTACATTTATATTGGTTTACTGGCTACCACTGAGATTAATTTTGAAAAGATTAGTCAATTAATCAATTACTTTAACAGAGAATGATTTAGGAATCCTTTCAACTGTTCATCAGGCAAAGCACTCACTGATTCCAGGTTCTGCAATGTGTAGATTTGATATTTCTCTCCACAATTGTAAACTAGACTAGATTTTAGTTTTAAGGAGCAGTCACACTTCTGAGTGACATTCACTTGTCTATGTGACATAGTTAGGAGCTTGGTGCTTAGTGATAGTGACGACGAGCAGGACTAGATAGTGAACTGCTGTAGCTTTCGAATATTAACTCACTAACCGGGTTATCTCATTAGCTTTGGTCGTTCGCTAACGAGACAACAGGTTCACACAGTTTATTCAAACGACACATTGTACCATCAACTCCTGTCTTATCTGACCGTAAACCATTCCATTGCTGTCATTGGTGGTGGCTTCATCAAAGCTGAACTTCGTCCCATTAGAATTCATTGATTTTCGCCTACAACAAGTTACATGCTGGGTGAGAGCATTTCACAATAACTTCCCATTTTCTAATAAGCGGACAATTTGAAAAAGTACCAGACTGTCTCAGAAGGTGAAATGGAGATGGTTCATCTTGTAACTATAGTTTGACCTTCACTTGACAGTCTGTTGTTGTGCTGTCTTTTTTGGCAGACTTTGCAAGAGTCTTGTCTACTGTGATAGAAAGGTCTTTAGAGCAGGATTTTACTGAAGAAAAGTCTTGTCTAGATTGAAGTTGCGATGTTGGGCAGATCTCCAGCAGATATTCAGAAGACGAGAGCTTCAATCTCGGTGTCAGAAGACAGAAAACGTAGAGCATCACACCCTTGGCAGCAGCAGGAGATGCTGTGCGATGTGGTCATCGGAACATACAATTAACAGTGTGTACTGTGAAACAAAGCGGTAACTCAGAGGGCAAACCATTGGCAGATCTCCAGGTCCCCAGGTCAGCACAGGTGGCAAGGAGCATCTGGTGGTGGATAACATTTCAAAGACAAGTAGGATGGAGAGGGATGAGGGTCACGTGTAAAGACAGATAGAGAGAAATAGCTAGAAGAAGCATATTTCAGAGACTGGAGAGAAAAAAGGACATATACCTTCCTCTACTTTTTGACACCACATGAGGCACAGTTATAGAGTAATTGTAGCTGATTGAAGGCAGCTGGTATACAGTCAGATGTAAGTTAAAGGAGGATTTGATGATGGGTGACACCAAGGGGAGATGCTGATTAGAACTAATGGTCAGGAAAGTCTGAGATGAAAAGTCTAAAGAGCAGAAATAAGCGAAATGAACATCTCCTTGGGGAGTTATAGATGCGTACAGTAGGTGTCCATCTTCAAGGCTATTTGTTTACAATGAGATGTCCTATCTGAATTGCCAAATCATTCCCTAATGATTTATCTTAAGAAATGCTAAATATCTAGTGTGTATTAAAATACAACATAGTGTGGCAAATTTCAGTATTACAAACAAGTCTCAGTTGGGCATGTTTGGAAAGCTGCATCTCAAGCCAAAAACAGTTTTTTTGCCAAGTGAGATACTAAGATGGTGTTTTGAGCAAAACGCTAATATCAGTTTGCTAACATGCTTATGTTTATCAAATATAATGTTAGACAATCTTAGTTAGATGATTGAGAGTTAAGGTTCATCCCCTGGGAAAAATGTATATATGTACCAAAAATGTCAGAATATTTCATTCGATATGTGTTGAGATATTTCACTAAAAGCCAAAAATATGAACCTGCTGGTGGCGCTCAAAGAATAAAAAAAGGATCAAAGTCAGGAGGATTTATACTCTGGTAACCATGAATGTCCCAAATTTGACAGTTTTGGGTTTTTTTTGTTTTTTGTTTTTTTTTAAAAGATATTTCAGTCTGGATGAGGTTTTGGAGTTCTGGGGTTGTCTTGTTTACCAATACCCTTCAATCCCACCATCACTCACAAGCAGGCTCACAATGGTTTAATCCATTTCATGATCACATAGTAAAGTATCTATACAGCAGGGCCTTTCATTTGCAAATTCAATCAGGCCAGATTTTAAAACCAGACATTTTTATCAACCTATTTAAAAGTTTTAGTTTTTGGTAATGGCAAAATTTTAAATGTATTTTGTCATAGATCTCACTTATGTTTGCTGGGCCACTCAGGGGTTGCTTGTGGCTCATGAGCCCCCACTTGAGTAGGTAGGCTACACAATCTCTACAGTACTTATTTTATTTTCTCTCCTTTTGTGCGTCTCTCTCTCTCTCTCTCTCTCTTTTCCTTTCTACTCTCCCACTCTCGTTACATTCTTTTTGTTATATCTTTTTCCAGCAAATTCAATTTCTCCTCCTGAAGTTCTCTGCCTTCTTCTCTGAGTGATTGAAGTTTAACCACACCCTTTATCTGCTCCCTCTGTAGACCCTTTACAGAATCATATTAGTGACGTTACTGAGTAAGGCCACACAGAGATGTTGTTCGTCAGAAGAATGGATGAATCGGAGTGAATAAGGTGTGTGTGTGTGTCTGTAAGGCTGTGTGCATGTTTAATAATTTCCAAAAGGCCAACATCAATGTCATAACTGGGGTTTCCAGTAGACCTAATATAAAAAAAAATAAAAATAAACAAGCTTAAATGGAAGACACCTTAACAAAAAGCAGGCATGTAAAAGGAAAGATGGTTTAAATTCATGAGAAAGAAACTGGAAAAGTTCCATTGTGCACAATGACTGCTGTAAAAGTACCATTACAAAAGTTAATTAACCTCAAACTGTTCCAATAGTGCTACACAATGGCCAGAAGTAAAACACTGTAGCTCTGCTGGCCAGGTCCCAGGTGCCTCTGTTAAATGTGGGTGTATGAGAAAAAATATGAGCAAAATTTGAATAGAGAGGTATGTAGGCATGCAATAAACTATAAATGTAATAACTTATTATACCAAGTATTTGGATGCTTAACATTACCTGCAGTAGTTGGTGTAGTTTTTTCAGTTCAGCGATGGTGTTCAAATTGCTTCGCTATGAATGTTTTGAGCTAGCTACTAACAAAGTGATGATGATGATGAACTGATGAAATATTTAGAGGAACATGTTAACTTGTTGGATCAGCACATTGGTCTTAGAGGAAAAGACAAAAGTTTTTTTACATTTTAATTTTAAATGTGTTTCAGTTAAATCTAAATGTTTAACTTGCAGTATTATTTATTAATGTATTTAGTTATATATTCGACTTGTCTGACAGCATTTTATTACTATTTCAGTTATGTCAGACGCAAACCGCACAGAAGCCCTTGTGAAACTTGTAGTTTGTTCCTTCCACACCTCTCTCTGACCTCCATTCGGCCTTCTCTGGCGTCAGAACCAGCTGTCTGTCTGTCAGCAGCAGCTCCTGAGGCGCTGAAAAGACAGCAGCCGGTCAAACTGTCTTCACCAGGCTCCTCACTGATATCACTGTGAATGTACTGGACAAAGAAAATTGTTTTCAAGCAGGCTGCAAGAGGATTATACAGGAAGAAAACTGCATTGCTTTTAATTTCATTCAGTATGGATTGAAACATTTAATTCAAATGGAAATTTGCAAATTTACCAAACCTTTACCATTTGACGTAACCCGACATAATAGAACATCACATTACATATTTCTTGTGCAGGCTAGAAAGCTAGAAATACAAAATATTCTGAAAATTACACATCATTGCAAGTGTACAACAGCTGTAATCTATGTGAATGTCAAACTGCTAAGTGCTAAACCAAACCCTTTTGCCCACCCATCCAGACACAGCCACAGAAAAATTACACAGCCAATAAGAGCTTATCATATAGCAGCCAAGAGCGGAGGAACCATCAATCAAAGCCGGATGACAGCTCAGTAATTTAAACTGCAGCACGCCTCGGGCTAACACACGTGCATCTGCGATTGTGTGTCTGTGCGTGCACGACCGTACAGTATGTGAAAGCATGCTCCTCACCTGTTTGTCTTCTCTTTTTTTGTGTCTGTGAGCGTACAGGTCTACTACCGCTCAGCCCCACAGCCACTGGTAGGTAATGAGAGCTTTATGTGTTTTCATTACTTTATGCCAGACAACAGAATCACACTGAGGGCTGTTGGCAGAGACAGAGGCTGGAGAAATACAGTCAAATCAGATTAAGGAGCCGAGATATACTGTACCACAGGTGAGCGGGTAGGCTGACTGAACTAACAAACCCCTGGTCTAGGGAGCAACACACACAAACACACACACACACAGCACATAGCGGACATATAAAGGTGGATGATCAAACACTTTCAGAATGTGCTGAAGGATGTAGAGTGAACATATTTTATGTGTATGTGAGGGGTTATTGTTATTTAGTAAGTTTAGGTGTATGTACCTTGAAGGAACTGCAGTATTTTGCACTTCCGCACTGGCATTACTCCAATACTACAGAGGCTGCATCTTTGTATCATCCATGACATGATTCACACGATCCCCATCAAGTACAGTTTCCCTCAGTGTCATTTTAAAATGACAAACTGATTCGTGACTCAAGTCACGCTCTCAGTTACATTCATGCAGTCAAGCTGAGTTTTAAATGTGGGATAAAAGCAGGGACTCGTATTAGATCGGTTTCTCGGTGTTAGCAGGTACACACAGTTGAGGTATTGGAATCAGGAGAGAAAAGGTTGCATCTGTGTATCCTATTCAAACTGCAAAATCAATGGAAAGAGTTGACACAAGCAGGTGTGGATTCTGTCTAGAAAGCCTGAACTGACATTGCGTCCATGCAGTCATACTTATTCTACCTCGCTGTAGTTTTCTGGTAGAGTGAGCAGTGACTGGAAATGTCACTGCAAGCGAAAAGAAACACTCGCGCTTTTTGATTCATAATGTATCTATAGGACCTTTAGTAACTTCAGATAGGATTGAGTTTGACATGAATGTACACACAATGCACATGCAACCATCACATTGAATTTGCGGCTTCATGCATTCGCGCGTACAAACACTTTGTCTCTGCATGTACAAACTTCAGCCACATTAAATCAAAGTGTACGCACATACTGACAGACATCTCCTGAAGTCAATAACAGGAAGAGACAGAAAGAGGGAAAAGAAATAAAGAGAAGAGAAGATGGCTTTAAGGAGTGAGGAAGAGAGAGCAAGAAGGTGATGTGGATTTAAAAAAAAAAAAAAATGACAGATTTGGAGAGAAAATGGCAGGGTAATGGAAGGTAAGTGCCTTGAGACAGTGCCGCCTCTGGACTCACATACTGTATAACCCTGATGAGTTTGGCCTGAATGCCACCACCTTCATCTGATTTTTGCTAGTGGCTCAGTATGAACAAAAAAAAAAAAGGAAATATCTAGGATTGGACTGTCTCTTCTTTGCAATAAGAAAAGGCAAAGGCTAGCTCAGGGACAAATGGAGTAGAGAGAGCCACACAAATTATTAGTGGTAAATTATGGATGTGGGACTGCACAAGAGACTGGAAATTGGTCTAATACAGAAGCATCGAAATGAAGAGAGAAGTGATGAGCAATGGTGGCAGGAGAAAAATCGGTGGTGTTATTGTGAGGAATGAAAACAATTAAAGTTACTTTTGGAGTACAACTGATATAGCAGCTATATTAAAACTTAACAGCTTAATATCTGGACTGCAATATATTTTATCTATTCCCAGAAGCTGAATTGACTAGTCAGTCAAAGGCACATTTAGAAACTTTTGAGCAATGAATTTTATCATTCTTTGTGTTTACATTTGAGCCATTATTTCCCTTTTAATGATCTTGTCATATCCTATTCATCCTGAATGGTGAGGTACTTTGCAAAGTCGGTTTCGGGACGAGCTTTATAAATGAACCATTGATCATCCTCCTGAAGTTTAATTATGATATCAGCACGATGATGGTTTACAGGTCCACTTGATGAATTAGCAGTGATGAATAGCCATAATAATGATAGGTGTTCTGGTGCTGTTAGAGAACCTTGGCAATGAAGACACAATCGATGAAAATGCACTTTCTTTGCCGCTCCTTTTATTGACAGGTCTAATGAGTGGTGAAGCGCTGAATTCATGCACTTTTACATCACTTACTTCCTGTCCTTATTGTCTTTTCCCAGACATATTTGTAGTTGTGTGTGATTTAATGTCCTTCCTTCACAATGTCAAACCAACCAAACCCTGATAAACGAATAGTGTGTGATATAAACAGGATGTATTTCGAGCAGAACAATGTGGGAAACGCAAATGCAACTCTGAAAGTTCTCGCATCGTGTCGGCCTTTATCTCCGTCTCTCCCTCTGAGCAATCAGGTCAGTCACAGTGTCTCGCCAGCGCGCATGTGCTTCCACAAATCCAGCTCTCACACGACTTGCAACCTGACTATGCAGGAAACGCAGCATGGGACTTGGAGAGATGAGGAGGGGAAAGAGGGGGATTGACAAAAAGCAGCTATATGCGGCGTAGCTGGCGTTCTTTTTCCACGGACGACCGAGGTAGAGGCACGATACGCTGGAAAAGACAAGATAGAGGGGAGGGAGAAATGAGAAACATGAGTAAACAAAGAAGGGCTTGCTGGCGACGCCACATCCTCCTGAGACTGTGTCATCTATTTTCGCAGCCTGACAAGCATGTTCTTTCACAGAGAAGTGCATCAGGGCATGGGGAGACACAGTGAATACATAGTGAATCAGCACCATCTCCCTCTCTAAATCTCTCCCTTTCGCTATCTCCCTCTTTCTCTCTCACGCACGCACATATTCATCTCCCCACGGATGCCATGTCACCGACTTGAAGAGAGGAGCATTTGCATTTCTCTTCCCGTGTCTCTGAACTCACATGCCGATTCACGTGACAGTGAATGTGTCTGTCTGTGCGAGTGCGTCTCTGTGTGTTGTGATGTATGCATGAATATGCATAGAGATTGGATATGTACCTGCTAACAAGCACGTCATGTCGGTACATTTGCACGTGCCTGTTCGGGCTTTTATCACTTCTTGTACAAAAGGCAGGGGGCATATGCGTGCATGTATTTGTACTGTGACACGTGTTGTATACCGTCAAGAAGGGACGCTCTTTAGCCAAACATCTTTACACTGTTAGACATGGAGCTTGCAGTAGACAAAAACAGAGCGGGGATCTTGTCAAAATGGTGTGTTCCATGGAAACACATAGAAAATGTGACAATTACCAAAGGTTGGTACATCTTTCCACCGTGCACAATGTGACATAAGTAGATTAACAGTAGGCAAGAGGTTTGTAGTGGCCGATTTTCCTGTGGACAAGCTGATAAACTGAAGGGGTGAAATGAATGACAAACTTCAAGTACCAACTGCTATGTTCTATTTAGATTCATTTTGTCAATTTGGAGCTCATCGTGTTAAAAAAGGTCTCAAAAAATAAGCCCAGATATGAAATCTGTGAATACATACAACAGTGTATACGCACAGAGAGATGGGTGAAAATTAAAAAATAAATAATCAAAGTGTCTTAGTTAGAAGCCTCCAGAACAACGTTAATGAGTTCCCCAACATTAGACAAACCATTTAAAAAGATGTTTGGTCTTTTGATGAAGATGGTGAAAAGTCCTGCCACTCCAAAATCCCCCTAAGCTGATGAACTGAGACTTGGTGATGGCAAAAACCTCAGCATATGATCATTTAACACTCAGTAATATCGTACAGTGACCCCTCATGTCATGTATAGAAGCATCCACATTTGTTATGTTTCTCCACCTATTTATTCGGGTTTACAGTCAAACAACTGTTTTCTCAGCAATATGTCTAAACTGAAAAAAAACTGAAAGATTCAAAAGTGCTAAAAAAAATAATAATAGTGAAAAGTACTAAAAGTTTTATCAAAGCAAATATAAATATTGCATTACCTCCCAGAATCCCAAACCTCTGGCCGTTATCCATGAAAGGAGCTTAAAGAATTTGTTCTTGAAAAAACCAAAAGCAGAGTACAGAAATAAATATGCATAAATACATAAAAACCTGGCTGCAATTGAAAAACTTGGAGCTGATAGAGTAGAATATATAAAAAAAAGTATTTATAACAAAACTAAAAATCTAAGGTCTTGCAAGGCTGCAAAGTTCTTTACCCCTTACAATATAAAAGCAAAGGACAAACAACATACCTGCCACAGATTCTTTTGCTTTCTTGAGCCCGCTGTTATTCCCATTCCTTTCTTTTACATTTCACATCAGTAGAAACACTGAAGGTTACAGTTTGCTGAAATTACATCTTGGACAGTTAATGTTAAAAATCCCCTGCTCAAAACAGTTACAATGATGGCAAATTGTTTAGCATACTTCATTCAACCACTGAGTCCTTAAATGCTGGCACACTTGCATTTAAAGTTTCCCAAACCTGGCCAAAACACTGGAACAAATTAGCAGAAATTAAACAAATTTAATTATAATAATCAGATTTTCTCCTGCAAAGGAAAAACAAGGTAAATTCAGAAATCACACAAGAGTGAAACCAAATGGTTAGGTAAGCAGATTCAACACTCCTTCAACAACTATGACAACATTTTAGGTACCATCATGACAGGGCAGAGACAGAAGGACTGGGGGCAAATTCTTCAGTACCAGAGTCCAGAGTCAGCCATTAAGAGCTCCTGGGAGTTCAGTGACTCTGTGACAGACTGACAAAGGACTGACACATCTCCTGCTGCTGTGATTAACCTCGTGGTTATGAGTCATACAAGAGGCTGAGTAGTTTAACCCCACGGAAAAGCAAAGGCGTGTGAGAGAGAGACAAGTAGAGAGAGGAATTTGCGTAAGCATTTTATCTGAGCCATCTCTCAGTCTCCTCTCTGTCGTGACCTGTGGAGTTGAAGTGTTTTAATTAAACTCATTATCCTTCGGGAGAGGGCAGAGTAAGCAGTGAGCAGGGAGGGAACAGGCGGGCAGAGGTGAGAGAGTAGGGGCATGCGGGAGAAGGGGCAGGGGAGGCTGAGACCAGAAACAGGAGGGAAAGATGCTAACACCCAAGGCCTAAATCTATGACACAATGCTCTGTGTGATTATCCTTCTGTAAGAAAAATGCTACCTTTGTAAGGAAGTGAAAAATGAGCCATGATACAGAGAAAAGAGATATGTATTTAGTTGTCCATGAACTAAAACGTGCTTGTTGATCTTTCAGTTTGAAGGCAAGGAGAGAACATTTTACCACCAATGTGTAATGTGCAGGGATAAAGTATAATATGACATTGTCAAAGATGCAGCTGTGAAACACTGGATACTTTTTTTTTTTTTTTTTTTTTTGAGTGTCACAACCCCTACAAAATGACCAAATCAGAATTTGGTCCATTAACATCTGGATAGTCTAGAAGAACTGCGTGATTAAATCATTTTATCCCCATTAAAGTGAGCGGAGAGCTAAACAGGAAGTCAGGGGCTTGGTCGGCAAAAGTCTTTAATTACACTTGCTTTATGGGCTACACAATGCAGAAGCATATGCAGAAGATCTGGGTAATTTTATGTGCAGAAAACTAACTTTTCTGGCTTCATGCGTCACTGAGCAGCTTTCCTAAGAAGCTTTCCAATGCTGGATATGGTTCTCTTTATATATCCACGAGTATTCCAACTTATTTTTCAGTCAGCGTTGGGTATACCCACCACTAAATCCCTTTTAATGTGCATCACACATCTGTGAAATTAATTATTTTCCTAGGATGGTGAAGGCAAGACATAGCTATCCAATTTCTAGAGTGAACAGAGTAAGGAATAAGGAACTCAAAATGCAGAAATGTATAGTGATCTGCGGGCCAGTATTGATTGCGACTCCCTGAAGTCAAGCACCAGAAGTTAAATAACAATGTGCAAATAATACTGGCCCATTTCTGAGTGAGCCAAATGTGCAAGTGAAGTCTCGCATGTCACGGTTTATAACACAGGCGTTTATCCTGCTGGACAGGCAGTATAAAAAACATTTGGGGCATAAATTAAGAGCACAGCTACTTCTCCAGGCACCGCTATACCACCGAATATAGCTCATGGTAGAGCATATCACTTTAATTGGATACACTGGTGAGACACCTGACTTGTTTACATAAACTTATCATCATTTGCATTTTAGGCAATTACAGTAGCTGACATGCTTGTCCAGAGAAGAGCAAACAGGAACATTTCTGTGTCATTAACATTACAAGCAACCACCAGTAAGACGGGCAAGATCTAGGTCAAAGCACCTGCAGACAAACAAAAAGTACATAAACCCACACTTCATTTCACTGAGAAAGTGGATACAGGCAAGTAATTATTTCCCGAGTTTACTTCCAACTTTCTTTCCATCAGCAAACATGTCCATGTCAAATGCATCAGACTGACAGAGGCAGATAAAAGCTGGAGCTCTCCTTGATGCTGTGCCAAACAGAGTTTCTGAAAAATACTCAAAGAGCCTAAGTATATGTACACCTCT
The DNA here is from genome assembly GCA_028641955.1 of Protonibea diacanthus. Lineage (NCBI taxonomy): Eukaryota > Metazoa > Chordata > Actinopteri > Sciaenidae > Protonibea > Protonibea diacanthus. The sequence continues at coordinate 18,605,381 of CM053990.1, forward strand.
ATTACAGGGGCTACCTGACTGAGAGGTCCAATATCCACTGTGGCGCGTGTCAATCAAGTCAGTCAACATTTGCGCAGTACCTGAGTTTGCCAATTTCCCTTCAATGAGCATATGAAATGCAGTGCAATTTGGATACCACTGCATTACTTGTACAGTTATAAACTAAGGATTTTCAACTCTTTCAGTCAAACATCACTCATCAAATGATAAAGGCACAATGGCGACCAGGCATAGAAGTTACTTTTGGAAATATTTCAACATATAAAAGGCACCTGCTCAACACCTAATTTGCAGTGTCAGCAAGCACCCTTGTCATGTTACCAAGGCAGAGATGTTCTGGTTCTCAACAACAATGGTTGGAGATCCCATGTACGAGGAAAGTGTGGAAGGCTCATCTGAGAAGCACTGAACAGAATGATTGCTACATCTTAATGTTTGTGTATTTTCTTCATGTCCGCTAATCTCAACAGCCTTTGCAGTGCACCTTTTCACTTGGTTGTTCATTTCAGACTCAATTCATGCCTGTTTTCTGAGAAAGGAACACTCACTTTTGGGTATTACTTAAAAAGCCCATCCCTCTTAGAAACACAAGCCCTAATGTGAGGCTTTCGGCTGCATTTTGAGTCAGATTCATGGCATCCGGGGTCCCAAGCTGTGAGAGCGCCATGTAAGTCATCAGAAGTCAAAGGAAGGTTGGAAACAGGCCATCTATCTATAATAACGTTGTCACTGTTTGCTGTCCTTTCTTCCTATCACACTTGCACCATCTTAACGACGCTGTGCCTTTAAGCATTCATCAAAGCTACAGCCAATAAATCAACCATATCACAACATGTCAACACCCATAGTGACTGATAATTTGTAATTCTTAACACAATGCACACAAATACGCACAAGATGATGCACGCACGCACACACTCGTCCTCCATAACCTACACAAAATGGAGAGCTCGCCACACTTAACAGCAGTTGTTGGCATGGGGCAATAAGATGAAGACAAATAAGTAATACTACTACTACTTAGGAAGGTAGTATTTCAGCAGCTTGTTCTCCTATTAGAGCTCTGTGCCTTCTAACAGGTTCATTTAGCCATACAGTTATTATGCTTACACATAACTAGAAGAATTAAACTCTGCAGAGATGTCTCTTGGGAATGGGATGGGAACAATGGGATTGAACAGATTGCCATTTTTTTCCTCCTATGAAGTTTACTAATGAGAGGAATAAATAAGAACTGCAACTCCAGGTCAGCAAGACGTCCCCAACCCTTTATGTGTAGTGCATAATAAACGCACGTACACATTCTTAACCATGAAACTTACAATACACATTCACTACACTTCATTATGACATGAACACATTTTCACGCAGAGAAAAGAAACCCCCCGAGCTGCATTCAGCATTTGATTAAACTGTCATCGGCAGCAGCAGTTGTCCGAGTCCGTCCTGCACTGCAGCCTAATGGCCATTAGACTCAGCAGTAACTGAGGGTTGTAGAGTGAGCAGCACTGATGTACCCTTAATGGATATTTCATTGTCACTAGTGGGAACGTCGTTAGGGTCTGCTAGCCTCACATGCCAGTGACATCTAACCAATTATAGTGTTTATGAGTCCAATTAATTAAGAAGGCCATCTGACTTTTGGTGAGAGACATTTCTAGACTGCGTAGATGAACATGTTACCAGAGAAAATGATTACTCTTGGAGGAGAACGTGGGTTCATTCACCATCTGTGTCATGTGGAAAAATATTGAAAATACACAGCATGTGTTGGGTCTGCCTCTGTATGTGTGTGTGCTTAACGGGGTCCACAACACGTCTGCATCAAAAAGTGGTCCACCCGAGAGCTCGAACTTTTTATTGACATCAAAACGTGAACTGCCATTTTAAAAAATGTAGATATTCAAACTGCAATGATGTGTTCACATTGAAAATTCACAGTCTATAAGCACAACAGGCCGTGTATTGTGATCCAGTGGGGGGCGTTCATAAAATGCATTGTTACTTTTATCTACTGCTTGCCCTGTTGTACTCTCAGTAAAACTATTGCTGTTTTCCTCAGAAATAAACACAAAAGATAACTCTGACACCAAACCATCTGAAAATGTGGAAGCATTTTGGATTTGACAACATACAATATATGCAGTATGCACGGAAAAGTCATGGACAAAGGTAAGGCTGTTGGCCAACATTTGAAAATGCAGCTGCCTGACAGTAACATGACTTGTTAGTAGCCTCATAACCAGTAGGTGGTGGGTGGGGGATCTTACTGAAGTATCATAATAGCACTCAGTCCATTAGCTCAGTGCTAACAGAAATGGGAGTTGTCATAAAGGCATAGTATCACAATCGTGGTAACAAATGATCCATTTTACTTCACATGCTGAACATAAAACATGTGCTTAAACCTAACGAGCATAATGTTTCATTTGCTCTGTGGAAACACATTAATAGCTGCCAACTTTACATTGCTAGCTCAATCTGCTACTCTGCGGCGTCAACACACACAAAAGTCAAACTCAAAATTACCAATGTCACAACTTATAGAAATATTGTACGTCAGTGGAGGACAGCACATATTCTGTACATATTTAAAGCACTAGCTTGATGAGCAGGGACTGCTTGTAGCAATTTACTTCAAAAAATATTTTATTTACCAATTTTATATGCAGCATGTAAATAATGCTACTGAAATAAAACTCAGGTTTGTTGTCCTCCAGAACAATACTGATATGATGTCATGATCAACAGGATGAGATAGTTTGGCAGGGCTTTCAAAAAAAACATTGTAATTCAGCACGTCAAAAATAAAAGCACATGTTTCATCTCTGAAGAAACACAAAATGTTTAAATTATTTTATCTTAATGATATCTTTTCCCCTCATTATGAAGAGATAAACATGAGAATATTGAGTTGCATTAAGAAATTGGAAAAGCAGTATTTCCACAGGGCTTAACTTCACAGAAGATAGATTAAAGATGTCTGAGAGCTAAAATAAAATTTATGCATGCAAAAAGGTGAAACAAGTTAAGAGAGAAATGAAAAGCATGACACCAGAAAAAAAGTTCTTTCTTTGGTGCAGAATTTAGGTACTTTATAAAGGATATAATACAGTGGATGCAAATTAGAAGGAGATTTGATCTACACTATTGTTTTCTTCTGAGTTTGTAAAACTCCACTTGTGCACATATTCCAATTTCACTTGAAGAATCTCTTGAATACTTTATTCTATCAGTTTCCACAGTGCAGAAAATAGCAGTTCAAAATGTTTTTGAAAACTATTTACTGAACTTTTACACAAGCCAGAACACTCAAAGTATTGAGTTCTACTTTCACAGCAGTACACAGTTTACAAGAATATTTGTCAGGAGACAGTGTATGTCTTCTGTTGGGACTGAAATTCTTCATTTTTCTTGTCCTTGTCTCATAACACTAGGCCTGTTTTGGGGCAGAGGCTGAAATTGGCTCTTGAACTGAATCAAGCAAGACTGAGTCCAAAACAGCTGATCAATGCAGCACTAAAAAGAGGCTCTTTACAGAAATCAAAGCTGGGTGATTAAACTGTAGGGCTGTTCAAACAATGATGGAAATATGTATTGATTGATGGTTGGCCAAAGGTGTGAGGACATCTCAAACTGCAGTGGCAACGCTGAATCAGCAGCAGGATGAGGTGACTTTTTCTTGGCCCTATCTCAGGGACATTTGCTTTCTTTCCAAGCAATTTGGCACTGAGCAGTCTCTAGCAAATGTAACTAATCACCTCATGTTTGGCACTTGTTTACAGCATAAACATTTCATCTGCCAGCATTTTGTTGGACCTGACTAAACTCCACCACAATCTTGAACAAACTCTCCCTGCAGAAGAGTCCTTGGGCGAGACCCTGAAGACCTCTGTTTCGTAGCTAATACTAATCTGACCACCACAGAAGGGGGCAAAGATAGCATTTTTCCACAGAAATCAATGAAGAATTGTGTCTCCCACAGGTTCCTCACAACATTTATCAGGTCCAATCACAGACAGCATGACGAAGAGAGTAAGTCATTTTAAGAATCCCACTGATGCCTTTCCTTGAAAATAAAGTCTGTAACTTCATTGTTATTCTGTGATTTATTGGATTGGTTGATTATTATTATCTTGTAAGGCTTGTTTGATTCATTGTTTGGATGGTTGGTTGCTTATCTTGTCTCTGTTTTTAATTATTTATCAGACATATTCTGATATCTAATTTCCTCCATTACACCTGTACTGGATGGGAAGCATCTTTAGGATACTTCAGGAGCTTTTCATTGAAAAGAGTTTCTTCATAGCTGATTAGTTGATTTGTAGCAGTATTTGGTTGGTTATTATCTATTCATTTATCTATATATTTTGGTATGTTAGCTGGTCATTTGATTGAATAAAATAAAGATATAGCGTTCAATTATTATTTGGATTTACAAAAAAATAATAAAAAATACAAATCCTCTTAACGTCAGGCTTCTAACAATATGTCTGGACTGGATGGGGAAAAATGATGAATCTCTTTTGATTGATGACTACAAATGATGGTTGTAGGCATTGTGCATTTACTCACTCGCAGCAAAGACAACAGGATATGCTGCCTAATCCAGGCTCAGGATTCTTCCAGTTGATTGATTGATTTCTAGTTGGCAGGAGATGTAAAAAGAGGTGTGTCTTCACTTGATGAAGAGAGTGCTGACTTAGCAGGGATTCAGAAGGGTAAGGTGACTCATTTCTAATACTCCTAATGAGTGTTTTATTAGTTTTGTTTCATAGATCATAAAATTAATGGATGCAGTAAACTGCACTACAGTATATGGAGAGTTTTGCTCAGTGGCACAGCAGGCCAAAAAAGCTTACTCAATATATGCATGTAGCCACAGAAAATGGTGAACTATTTAACTTCTAGAATGATCTGTCTTTCGCTTTAATTCGCTGTACGACTGGTGGGGTTGGTTGATTTTCTAATCATTGCAACTTTCCACAGCTCAGAGGTCTATGGAGGCTAATATATGACCTGTAGTACCACTGTGAAATTAGTAACCTCACTCAATGGATGTGATAAAACTCTTCCCGGAATGGCTTTTATCATGTTGGCCCAGAAACCCTCAAACTTTCCCGTTGATCTTTCAAACTGTTGTTCACACCGACTGCTTTTATCAACACAAGAAAGGCCATGTGCATGTTGTCAAAATCACAAAGTAAAAATGTTGACATCCCTCAGCCTTCTTGAATTGTTTCTCTTGCTTGGCTGGGTCAACTTGAGTCCTGGGTGTGAAGTTTATTGATCCATCCTGAGAAAGAGATTGAAAGCTGTGACAGTATCCCACAGACAGCGGAGCTTAAGTCTTTCTGTCTGCCCATTTCTTCTTTGACAATCCATGTGATGAGTGTACAATTAAAGTGAGTGTGCAGTAAGTAAGAAGAAAGAAGAGACGATCGAAGAGAGTCCGAGACTGAGGAGCCACAGGGTGAAGGCAATGTGAGGTGGTAATAGGGTTAAAGCTGATGTAAAAAACTTCAAATTGGTTTGATATTAAGCCAAAGAAAGTACTACTGAATTTTAGCACAAGGTGAAAGCCATGATTGAGAGTGTAGTTGCGAGTTTTCCACAACACATTCAATATTCATAAAAGCTTTTTTTTTTAAAAAAAAGGAAAAAAGAAAGAAATGCTACAGTAGAGGGCTTTAAATTAGAACGAGGAACAGGAAATGATAAACACAGTAAACACACACTTTAACACAGCGAACAGCAGTGAAATAAAACAAGGCTTTGCACTTTTGCTACACAACTGACTGCACTAGCTAGCTACCTCACTAACATACCAAACAAATGGGAGAACCACGAGTGACATGACTGTTGTCAGGGACAGGATTATATTGGAGTTATGCTGAAAGTGGGAAAGTGGGGCTCATTGTTTAAATTTCCAGCAATGTATTTCAAAAACCTCAGTGAAGACCCCGCTAACTCTGTACTACCATCTGCTCAGCTGTGATATGTACCCTAACACTAAATGTGCTCCAGACAGAGCTTAGAGTGGACAGTACACAGCTGAAAGTATTGTAGCAACCACCCGCTGAGGGTTGACATTGCTGAGAGCGGCTTGTAATGACAAATGCCGGTTCAGTTGGTTTGCACGAAATCAGGCCGGTTTAAACCTGTACACTCGACTGGACACGCAAAACCAAACCAATCCAAGCCTATGAGGTAAGAAACGTAAAAAAAAAAGCTCCTTGTGTAGTAGATAAAGAGAATGGATGCTGGGAGGAAAGTGGAGAGATACAATTTAGCATTAAACAGGAGGATAGAAGACAGAACATAGTACAGACATAATCTTTATGGATCATTCACTTCATTTGAATGCATCATTCTTCACGTACTCACAAGGAGCGTCACTCATCACAACATCCTTCAAATAAATATCTCATGGAGACACACTGCTGGCCTCCTTGTGTTCCTTTGGTACTCCTTACCTATATTTGTCTTCTTACTGTTCTTTAATGTCCTGCCATCCATTTCCTCGCTTACTTTTTCATTTCCTCTCCCCACTGCTCCTTTTCCTCTGGGCCTTTTAACTCAAACCAAACTTTTTCTATGTACTTTTAATAACTTCAACGTTCAAACAACTTCCTGCTGCTGATTTTTAAGCCAACATTGTAATGTTTTATTTTGCATTTTAGGAGCGGATCATAAAAAAAATTAAAATAACTCCACTGTCATTTATCCAAATTTGGCATGAAAATATCTATTAAACACCTCCCTGTGGCTTTATTTATTCACAGAGATTTATTTTTCTCTTCCTTTCAGCTCTCCTAAAGTTTTCCTATTTATGGCTGGGTTGTGTCTCAAACATGCACTTCATGTGATCTCATTGTTCAACCACCATCAGACCCTTACAAACTAGTTCCTGTCCAATGCTCCTTGTTTAAGAATTCACGCATGACGATGTTGCAGTGTCTATTTGTCTTCTGGGGACAACAAATTACTATTAAATTTATTTAAACCAGTACCAGTATAACAAATGGATGTATATCAGTAGTGTCATTGCTGTCACTGTAATTTTGCTTAGCTCTACTTATCATCCACAGTAATGAGTGACATGTGTTTCAATGAGTCGGTGAGTCTTGCCTTGATCAAACACCAACATTTACAGCAAGAGGACTGCACTCCGTTTCATTTTCATTTATTCCCACACTCTCGCTCCTTTTTCATTCAGTTTCCATTCCATTTCCATTCCCACTACTACTCTACCTTTCATTTCCATCTATTTTTCCAGGCGTCAAAATGAACTGCAGCCTGCAGAATCGTGCTCCGAGAGGCACTTCGGTTCAGTCTCACTGGTTTGGTAACTTTTAAAGCAAATTTAATTTCAGTTGTGTGTTATTCTTGCCTAGTTCTGCAGAAAAACAATACCCATGTGGATTGATGATTTATTTTATTTATTACATCCTGACTCCTTTTTCCAGCACTTGTTTCTTCTTCTCCTCCCCCCTTCCTGAGCTGTAGGTTGCACAGCAGCACCTACAGTGGACTGACAGTTCACACAGCATCTTATCCACACCAAAAATAAAACTGTAGCACGTGCTTAGACTCTCTTATTTACACACATGTACTGCATCTCATTTTAAAATAGTGTAAGTTGACTGGGGCAGTGTGTATGCATTCACACAGTGGACTGATTATCTGCAGTAGAGCTTGAGCTGCAGCTACAGGAGTCTGTAAAGCTTGCAGTCGCATCATGCTCTACAGCAACAGTACATCTGCTAAAATGAGTCACTGTCGCAGTGAACATTGCACCTCAGACATGACTCATGTATACAGCTGTACTCATTTAGTGTAAATACATTAACTTGGGACTAATTTTGCTGCCTGTTCCAACATCAGAAGGCCTGAGCAATGCTTTGCCAACTGCTGATGTGAGGGAGTTTCATGTTTTAATCACATTCAGCTACATTTTTTTAAAAAAACTAAACAGCTCTTGAGAGTTGCGCTATTTCAGTAAACACTATGACAAAGGGCATTTTCGTTCACTCTCAGCTACCTGACCTCAACTTTCCACCTCACTAAGCTACTTCCTTGCATTTAAATACACCATCATTTGCTTTGCAAACCTTTCCAAAATCAATGTAAATCTTTGATGTAAAAGTGCACCGTTGTCTTTCCAGCAGAGCGTTCTGCCTTAGGGAACCATGTCCTGAGGGGTCTTGCTGCATGTGTTGGCTTGCATTAAACCATGGTAAATGGAAGAACACCGCTTAGCAAGCTAATTGTAAAAAGCAGTGCTTCCCCTTAGGAATGGAGTTGGCAGTAATGAATACATAGCAAAGAAGGGCACAGGACATTGAGCCACACACAGGAACAAATGCCACCAAAAACTAATTGGAACATTCTTTATATTTTTAAGTTTATTTCAGCCATGTACTTTGGGGTATTTGTTGGCTAAGATTCAATTAGGAACTGCAGTGGTTGGTTCACGAATAGAGCAATAAAATATACAATGAAATGTCAATTTAAAAAGATACACTATAAGACACACTAACTTTTATTTTGTCTATGCACATTTATGTCACAGTTATCTGTAGGAAAAGGTCCAATATTAAACTTATTAACGACAACTTAAATCTGTGCAAAGAGATATGAAGAGTTAGTGTAGCTGTTTTAAAAGGGAAAAACTAATATAAAACCAATTGGTCTTATTCAATAAGACATTGTGGCTTAAAATAAAATCACTGAAATTGAATAACTTAATAAAATGTGATTAGATTTTTAAAAGGACCATTTTAGTGAGATGTACAGTCTGTGGGAAAGGCTGAATAGTTTTCCTATAGATGAAAGTTCACTGTGTGTGGATCAGGTTTCGCTTTAATAGCTTTGACTGCTGACGAGAAATTACGTGTTCCCGTCATGGGTAATAACAGAATCAATAATGGGACAGTTGTTCGGAGTATCTGAAGGTATGCCAGGTTGCTGTCTGCAAGTGAGTGGACTGCAGAAGTGCAGGAGCTCAGTCAGGACCGGTACTGAGATAAAGGACATGATGGAGCAGGGCCACAGTTGGCTGAAGCACAAACTTTCCTAGATAGAGGTCATGGTCTGGGGCATCGGGTACAGTACTTGATCTATACAGGAGGTTCCACTGGTGAAGAGACAGTAGTGATCAGACGTGGTTAAGATCATCCACAACAACAATCACATGATTGCCCAACTGGGGTTCAATTTGATCATCTGACATACAGAGACAAACAATCACCCATGTCTACGGGCAATTTAGAACAACCAATTAACCTATTAAGTGCATGTCTTTGCACTGTGGGAGGAAGCTGTAGTAAGGAGAGACATCCTACGCAGATACATGCAAACTCCACACAGAAAGTCAAACCAGGAACCTTCTTGCTGTGGTAGGTTTCATTGCAGGGCTGTATTGTGTAGCTCGTACCTAATAAAGTCTTTAAACACTTTTGTGGCTTGCTGTCTATAACCAGTACCTTTACAGTGAAACTGTTTGAAGAAGTTGTGTTTTAACAATAGGCTAAATGTATAAACACCTGGGGAGGTGGTGTGCTGACTGAGAATTTACTACGCAGTGCATCACAATACAACTGCAAATAATAATGAAAAAAAACAATATAGTTCAACTTAATTCACTTTCCCACTGTTCAGTCTATTACAGCTATTGTTGAAGCCTAACCAGAGCACTTTAATGCAGCTCAGTTCTGCAATGCAAGATCACTGGAACACAAGCTTCTGCCCCCAAGATAAACACTAATATGAATCTCTGCTGCCTCAATGTTTTTCTCATTAAAGTTCAAGAGTAGGTTTTTGTTAAGCGCAAAAGTCTTTTTTTTTTTTTTTGGCAAACAGTTCTGGAATCTCTCATTCACACGTTCTCATTTGCAGGATTCAGCACACTGGTGAAATGTAAGGGGAATCGTGTGATGTTTTCCATTTGAGGTCAGTTCGTGAAAACATGCTGCAAGGGAGCTTCCATTCCCACGACTGCTGCCGCTGATGCTGCACTCTTGTATAGCCGTGCATGCCTCCAAGACTTTCAGGGATCAGTTGGTCCTTCTGTGGGAACTTCGGGGTCCAACCTCTCCCACAGATATTATAAGCTACCCTCAACTCTTGCTCACATATTGCTTGTACATACATGCATGCAACGGGCACAGAAACACACACGACCTCAAAGGGGTACCGTTGCTATTACTTGTGAACCCACCCTGATTAAAATGTGACAGCTTGCTTATTGCTCTGCTCCTACTTTTTTTCTGTTCTGTCAGCTATTGATTTCCCTGGCCTGATCTAATCCTGGGTTCACATATCTGAGCATTAATTAGAGAGGGAGATGCAGCCAGTATTACATCCACTCAAGGCTAAAAAACTGCAGGTTCAAAGTTGGATCAAGTGCTGGTAGATAGAGACGTACAGAAATCCCTGAGTCAACCATCTGCCTTTATTTCATTTGTGTTTTCCAGACCTTGGGGTCTCTTGTAAACTGCATTTGGTAATCAAATTCATAGTTTCTCGATGCCAACGCCCTCCTCCTCACTTTCCACACTTTACAGTGTTATTTTTCTTTCCACTCCCGCTCTCCCTGTCGGGATGCAGGTTGCTTGGATCTCAGACCGCTGTATCACTGTCACTTTGGAGCGAAGCACTCGCAAAGCCCCCGCTGTACGGAGCACTAGGGTCTCTTTTTGCCTTTATGGAAACTTGATTGAAGAGAGTTGAAAGGACCTGTCTGCCTGCTTGGGGAAAGAAGGGCAGAGGAGCTCCTGCTTGCCAGTCACCATCTGGAGAAACTCACACCCAACTTTTTCTTTTTTTTTTCCTCTTTTTCTCTCATTTTGGGTTTGTGTGGCTTTGCTTCCATCTACTGGGCGGAGGAGAAACTGCTGGGAGGGGGGGGGGGGGGGGGGAGACGGCTTACGTGTCTTGCATCAGTGAGACTTTATCTCAAATCAGTGAAAGGATCATTGTAATGAGATACTAAGTTATGACACTTCTTGCCGAGTTCTGTAAACAACCAAGCCATCTGTCTCCTCACATCCCTCTCTGCTCTGGGATCATTCCACACAAACCCAGCACAGCTCTCCCAATACATTATAGAATGTTTGTTTGAATGTTTCAAGAACATTTTCTGTGTATGCCAAGGTTTAAAAAATGCATTAAAGTGTGAGGTCTGAAGGTTGGAAATTAGGAGTTGGTTAAATTCAAAAAAATATAATTTACTTTATTAAAATTAGCATTGGGAAACAGTTCACATAAGAACATGGATACTTGTATTTATGAATCTCATTCACAGATCACAAAAACTGACTTTTGTAATATATTTATGTGGGGTTTTATTTTCCACTACAAGTTTTTTCCTTTTTCTGGGCATATATTAGAACCCTGGTGCAGCACACAGCTATGATAGACAGATAGATGCACTATCATGGACACATTTTGGAGTTTTTAGGCTGTTACTGCAGTCACTGCTTCCTAATAGAGGAAGGATTCACTCAAACTCACTGTGTCAACTAACTCACAGGCTAACTAACCTTGGTCAAGGTCACTCACTGTAATGCTGATGAATTAGGCATATCAAAGTTGGAGAATTTCGTCTTCATGAAATGTAAATAACTGCAGTGGTCTTTAACATATTACCGCCAGTCTCTTGCAATAATGTTTTTTTAGACAAGTGGTAACATTGCATCACACAAAAATAGAAGAAACCTGTACAGATAAATTTGGTGGCAATTTGAAGTCAAAATGAAGTGAAAACCACAATAACATGCCTCTGTCCTTTGTGTAAAGGTAACACAGACTGAGCTGTTGTCATTTCAGTCTAAATCTCTACCTTAAAAACAAATTTAAGTCATTCAGTAATCAAGCTTTCATTCTCTCTGAAAGCATCAAATGTAATCATGTATTTGAATAAACACTAATAGATTGTGAGAGTTTATGGTGCACTGAATATTCGCCGAAATGACTTAACATTTAATCTAATTTCCTTTTGGAAGTAATCATTACATCATCAATGATGGAATCCATAGATGACTGTTTTGATGATGGTTCATTCTCTGATTCGCAACTTGATACACAAAATTGACATCAAAGACACATTTCAGCTAATCTCTACAAACAGATACATGCACATTAATACAGATAAATGTTAAAAAAGCTGATAAAAAGATAAACTGTTGTCAGATGTTGGCTGTCAAGATTGCATTTTGGCCAAAGCTTTCGATCGCCATACAACCAAAGCCAGTTAAAACATGATTAGCCAATACAACTCAGACACAGAAGGAAACCACAATGCTTCCAATCCCAAAATTTTGGTCCCATTCCTATGGAGTATAAAGTCATATGCTGATATCTATTTATGGATAAAATTATACCATGAATGCGTGCATATACACAAATAAACAGGACCTGTGTCTCTGTGAAGTATACCTACTGATGATGTCAACATACATTGCCAATAAAATTAGATTTTCTGACTATTGAGGTCCACTTAGAGGAAACGGGGAGTGTCTTTACTAACAATGTATATAATGTGATATAGCACGCATGCTAGAACAGAGAAAAATATGACAATTTAGTGAAAATAAATGACCCACAACAGTAAACTATAATCTCCTCTCTGTTCAGGAAGCCGGTCTTGATACCAGTCTAATGAATCTTCCAGTTAAGATTATGACAATCAAAGGTTGTTAGCCCTTGTGCTGCTATATGGCTTGTAAATAAAACGCTTTAGACGGGAAATGAATTCGCTGAACATTTGTGCTCATTACCATAAGGGTAAATTGTTAAGTGTGGCGTGGCTGCCTGTGGGCCAAAGCACGATGAGTACTTTCACATGAGTCTTCTGGTTGGCAGCAGCTGTCTTCTGTCAATTAGTTGCAGCGTGTGCGAGTGTGTGTTCGTCTGTGCGCACATTCATCTACAAACAAATACATCCCAGAACCCCTTACCCTCCGGGCACATGCTGCCTAAGCCTTGCCAAGCCTCCTGACAGTGTTCATGCGCAAATACACACTATCGTCTCACTTGCGTTAGACCCCCAAACTCCCCATACCCATGTCCCTGCCTCCACTAGGCCTTGAGTTGCTCTAGGGTAGACAAACACACAAACTCCCTCTCTCATCAATTTAGATTTAATGCTGTCAAAATGTGGACCTGTGAAGCTGTGGTGAAGAAGAAAGGAAGACAGGGCATTGGGCAGAATAAAGCAGTAAATGACTGAGCTGATATAACAGCTGATATAATATGAATATACCTCTGGTGTCACAAACCAATTTGTATCTGGGTCATTGGATATGATGGGTCAAAACTGATGTTTTTGTTCAGAAGGTGCTTGTTAAAGTTGATGTTGCCTCACCACAGTACTCATTTTGACTCAAAATTCCAAGAATATTTCCTAAAATGATCAGATATGGCTGCAGTGGTTTTACTTTTGATTAAAAAGAACAGGAACATTTATGGTCGTTTGCCGAGAGCCATTTTCAGGCTTTTGTCCCAGGCACTGTGTGCCAACCATTAACTTGTGTTTCATATTAAAATAAACTGGATTGAAACACAACTGAAAGTTAAGTGCAAGAGTCTAGTTAAAAGTCCATTTCTGAGCCACCAAAAGAAGCATGAATTTGGGAGAACATGGCTTTTTTTACTTGAAAAGTAAACTGAAGTTAATCCAAAATGCATCCAAGCACATCCCACACATCCATTGGACTTTAGATCTGGTGTTTGGAAGTCAACACCTTGCACTCGCTGTTGTGTTCCTCAAACTATTCCTGAACCATTTTTGCTTTGTGGCGGTCATTTTGGGCATTTTTTAACAATGGATCAGTGAACAGCCACAGTGAGCTTTAAGGGAAAAGCTGCAGGCGGCAGGCTGCATAATTCAACTTCTCAGCGAGGTTGCCTTTGTGAATACAAACCACACCAAAATACTGAAACAATGTCTCATCACCACATTGTTTCAATTTAGGAACTGGACCTTTAGGTGTGCCTTGCAAAGACTACAGCTAGACAACAAGATTCGACTTGGTGTACAGAGTTAAACCACTTGAAGCTTTCTCACAATACAGTATGCTTATCAAAAAAGAAAAAAAAAATCCCAATAAACCGCTTCAAATTGTGCTTTATGTCACATTTAAATGTAATAAATCATAACCGCATAGTAGTATAATAAGTAGTAGGCATAGTAGTATAATAACAGTATTTAGTGTGCTCACTAGAAACAAACAAATGTGTTCTGTTTAAGGCCCTTTCAACTGCTTTTACAGACATTTTATAGGAATTCATTCAATCATCAGTTTCACGTTGTTTTCCAACCAGACTGATCGGCTTTATATTTGCTGTTATCAAGAGCTGCAATCACTTCTCATCATTCTTTGTCCTCTTAAAAACAAACAAAGTTAAACAGCAGTGAAAGGGAGGTGGTGATAAGTAGCATTTAATGTCTATCAGTGTTTGAGGAGATGATGAATTGCAGTAAAGTGGTGCTGTAGTGTCTGGGATATTTTTCTTTCTTGTCTACAGAGAAGGAAAAAAAAAAACAATTTTAACATCAAGAAAGAAGGAATAATGGATGCACGGATAAAACCTTGAGTAATCCAAGGTCCCCTAGCATTTCTCAACCTTCTGGCTTCGCCAAGGGTGCTGCCAATGAAAAATATTGTGATACTGCAGAAATAACAAAATGCATTCAAAACAAAGTGCCCAAAAACAATACACACACAACTTATTATGAAAATTATTAGCTACCTCATGATGAAAATTTGCCTCACATGCTCCTGTCCTCATGTCGCAACGTGTGAATGTTCGTCTTAATCTAAACCATCAACTTTGTCATCTGGTGGTAGCCCAGCAGCAAGGGCATTTGAGACCAGCATGGAGATGAAGAAAAGACGGTATGATGACAGATACGTGTCATATGGTTTCATCTTTCCAGTGATCTATCATCCCCTTTTCCTCTGTGCCTGAAATATGGTATGAAATTGTTGAATCAAGCAATGGTTGAACCTGATGACTGATGAACTCATCCTTTACTTGCCAGCAAGGATGCAGAGGATTTTATTCATTTGAAGACTCAACTCAGCCGACAAGAGTAAGTGATGATGAAATGTGCCAAAGTGTCAGAAAAAGTACTGGAGGCTAGTTATCTAGCAGCCGAGATAGTAGTAAAGGATAAGAAGCCACACCCGATTACAGAGACGGTCATATTACCTGCATGTGTGTTTGTTTTTTAATACATTTTAGACTGAGCTGACTTGAGATTTTGCATTTTACATATTTATGCTGTGACTAAAAAAAAAAAAAAGGCTGAGAAAGTATCTCTTAATCATACCGTGAACTACGGCTCAAACAAACCTCACACAAGCAAACGTGTGCACTAATAAGCACTAATGAGGGTTGTGTGCCAGTTTTGACAGCTGTGTTTGTGTGAAACCTTTGGGCGCTGAGACCTTAAACAGGCTGCCCGCCCATCCCTGCTGTTGGCCTGGCTCAAGCTGATGCCACACAAACACCTACATGAACAATAAACACACAGAAGCACTAAAAACGTCACAAAAACAATGTGAGAACTGGCATACAAGGAACACATTTTTGAGGTGACCCACTTGTTTTTCCACACACTAGTTGGAGACAAACATGAAATTGCGAACCTTTCGCCAAATGGAAACACCATTATTCCACCAAAAAGAAAGGAGGGGAGCCTTTTAACCACCAATCCTCACCATTTCGCAAGACAGAGAGACCTGAAAATGACAGCATTCTGTTGGAAGGTCACAGACTGTGCACTACATATCCATTTGAGCTTTTTGGCATGGCGATCTGCTATGATAATGGCTGCCTGCAGGGAGAACTCTCTGGATGGATGGAGCTGTTTTAATCTCAGAGTGGCAGACCTCTGTGACCTTGTCAGGAGGTGTCCTAGGTCTGGGTGACTGACGAGACTCCCCACAGGCATGGCACATATGAAGGAGCACTACTCGCCTCTGATGCAGTGGTGAGTGGTGGGAAGAGGAAGACGAGACGGGGAGCATGCTTCTCAAACTCAGATAGAGAGCTGAGCAGAGAGATGCAGGATAAAGTCTGGTATAGTATGACAGAAACAAGACACGCAGGGAAAAGCAGCTTAATAGACAAGTGACGGCACAAATGTTGGTATGCCACTGTCGTTCTACTGGCCACTTAAAAACATGTCAACCATTTGTTACTGACAGCTCTTCTCAGCAGCAGGTGCTGTTCAGAACAGACACTGAAAGACAGAAGAGGGAGATGGGAATGTAGAATGCGGTACATAAACCTCTATGTGGTGTATTTATACCTGTTTAAAACATGCTGTGCATATAGATGGATAGATGAGCAGTGGATAATGCTACATGACAGGCTTGAAAACTTTCTATGGACATTTCCGCCTTCAACCTGGGAAAAGGGGACCTAATAAAGGAGGCACAGTACAGTCAAAGTGAATTTTAGCAATTTTACATATTAGCCTCCATATATTCAAGAATTAAAGCTGTTTAGAAGAGTTTCAGGAGCAGGACCTCCACAATAGTGCCACTTCCGACATTCCTATGAATGCCCTCCTAACCCTCACATCCTCTTTCACTCATAGGGGGTCCGTCGTGCCCGGGTGCTACGGTGGATTCTCCACCGAAGCTTCCTCACAATGTAGCAACATTCATGCTTTACACACAATCTTTTGTTTAGTTCATCAAAAACGTAGCTTGATGATGTAATAAAATAATAGATATGAACAGCAGAATACCAGTTGAGATCAAATTCTTATACTGTGACCATCTATTCACAATATATAGCACACTCACTCACACACACAGTGCCCTTTTTAAATTCACCTCTGGACTTCACTTCCCCCCCTGGACTTGCAGTACAGAGGCAAAGGCTCTCTCACAAAGTTAGAGCATCGTCATGCAGTGCATGAGAAATGTCTGTCTGGTTACCTGGCACACGAAAGAGAATGAGATTCAATTTGTGAAAACTAAAAATTTAATTTTCTTCTGCACAGTCAGATGTCAGTTGTGGACATGTTAAAAATCTGCGATCGTGCCGTGAAAACAATGTCAAATCCACTCTGCAGACCTTAAATACAGCAGAGGCACAGCTCTTATGGTTTGGCCCGAGGGCATTTCATTAAAAAATGAGTATGGGTTGTGGGTTGAGGTGTGACATGTAGAATGGCAGATGGATAGAGGGGTCAATTACTAAAATCTTGACTGATGGTTGGTATAGAACAACACAATTTGTCTGATGTGACACATCCTCTGTCCTTTAACACAGATCAACCAATGACCACCTAGACAATTAATTTGTAACTTTCTGCAGCCTGTTTGGTGCACAGGGATGAGTCAATAAGGAGAAAAGAGGCTTGAGACTTATGTTTGTTCCGTTCAACCACTCAAGCCTCTCTACGGCACCGGTTAGGCGCTGGCTGTGTTGTGTCTGTCTCCTGGCACAGCTGTTGCACTGGTGTCAGCCATTTAGAGGTTGGGTTGTGTGTTGTCACTGTCTGCCACCTGTGTCTAGGCTGGCTGGCTGGCTGACTGGGTTTGGCATAGATTGTGAAACATTTTTTGCCTCTCCCGGAATCCATGTTTCACACTCTGAAAAACGCCAGCCTCAGCTGAGAGAAGTGCTTAGTCTAACTGTGCAGATTGAGCATTATGACTCAAGAGTTTTAGGACATTGCACGAATGAGGTAATGCATGCTTCGATGTGTGAGGGAATCAATGGGCAGGACCGCTGAATGGCAAAATTAGATTTACGGGATGACTGCATCAAAGTGACAAGATACCTTTATTTGCAATTTGTTATATTAACCAAAAACAACATTACTATCTCATTATTTTATCTATAATTGGCCTCTGAGATTCGTTTTCAGAAAATGTACTATATTACAATGTATATGTTCAATCCCTACGCTGTGTAACACAGTAAAAATAGCAAATGTTTTCTGCTTCAGATGGTCCGCAGCCTAACTAACTGAAGATTAATTCAGGCCTTGGCTCAGACAGGCAGTTATAGGACCAAACTCAACCCAAAGATACTTAAGATATTGACCCAAGGTTACAATTGTAACAGCAAGTGCAGTTTATTACTACAAACTACAAAAACTCCTCCATCAGCTCCTTCGTCAGATCTACAACTGGTGAATTTGTGTATGTACAGGGCAACCAAACAAACGGAAATAATTTTGTAGTAAGTAAAAGGTCAGTTAGATTTTTCATGTAGTTTTTCACACAACAGCACAGTAATGAGTTGGTTGTGTACCTACAACTCTTCATCGAACAACTCACTGCCACTGCCATTAATCTGAAATATTTAAAACTGATCTTCTGTCAAAAACATTCAGAAAATGACCATTGTCCTGTTTTGTAGACAGCACTTATCTTTGATAAAATCATTGCATTTTTTTTGTGAGTGCTTCACAATAAAAGCTTCTGTGTTTTAACAATTAAATGCTTTTTCACCATCAGCAGAAAGAAATGTGGGTTTGCGTTAGCAGTAATGCATTAGTACAGCTAAGTGAAAACAGTGATGGCAGATCACATACCTGCATCATTTCCTGGGAGTTCTTTACGTGAAGGACATTTTAATCCAGTGCAGGAATGGCAGACGACGCCAAAGACAATGAAAACCAATGTAGTGACAACAAAGTGGCATTCGCATTCAAATACTGACTATAAATTGTACCCAAAACATGGTCTAATTTCATAAAAAAAGAGCACCTTGGTAGCTAAATGGTTACAGTGCATGCACAATTCCAACCAGGGACATGTCTACATGTAATTTTCATTTCCAAAACATGATGTAAAAATATTGGCTTTGGGTGGACTCAGCATACAAACAGGAGCACTGGTCAGAGAATAAAGTTGCAATTACTACAAAATTGGCAGTCAGCTCTTTAGTAACTGGTCAACGGACTAAATGATGACATACATAGGTACATACATATGGTGGAGCTCTCATTTCACATTACTCATCCAACCACCGTACACAAAGACAGTTTTTAAATCTCCCCACTGATACACTGACTACACACTAACACCCTAGAGGAGGAAGGCCCAGACAAATGTTGGTGTTTAAGAACAGGACTACAGTTTAAAAAAAAACAGTTATAAGACAAAAATATTATTTCTTAGCGACAAAGCACATGGATCTTCCCTCTTTGTAAGCATCATAGTAATTTGGATTTACTGATTGCCATTCTTAGAAACTTAATCATTTACCATAACTCAGTAATTACTGCTGTTTATTGAAATCTGAAAGCGATGAATTAATGTTATTTCCGGTGTCAGGCTTTAGCGTTAACACATGCTCACATGATTGCTTTAAGAGCCAACAAAAGATCAATTTCACACAACTATCAATAATGCAGCAGTTCAGGTGATTTAATATGATGTTAACAACCATAATTTTGAGATAATTACATGCTGTGTTGTCCCTCACAATTGTTGGGTATGCAGTTTTTCTTTTCATTGAGATACAATTACAGGAATGATGAACAAATGGTAATGAGTTCAGAGAAATCAAGTCACAACTGCTGCTGAATGTTAATCTGATCCAGGTGCTTAACTTCACCTACACATTCACTGATGTCTAATCCAAGTGTTTGCAGAAAAAGACCAAGAGTGGGCAGTGAGCTGCATACAGTTTTATCTGCTATTTGAGAGTGACAGGGTCTGTTAGGAAGGGCTGGGAAAACATCGCTTTAACTCCCACTAAAACATACATTTGCAATTAATGCTGAAATCCTTAGCTCTGCTGTGATTTGATTTAAAACTTGATCGCAAAGACCAGGGTATTCCCTGACGAATGCACTTCCTTGACATAATTTAAAATGTGAGATTTAAAGATTACTCACTGCCTAACCTATTTTCCTATGTTTTAAAACACTTAATTCCTTTCAAGTTCAAGGGCACAGATATCCCAGAATCAACAACGTGGAAAACAGCTTGAACAGATTGCTGGTCAGCACAATAAGAAACCTCACTCACACATGTGGTCTGGTAAGAGAAACATGGAGGGGAACTTAAACCTGACAATGAGTGTAACCTTCATGCATGGTGCATTTGCCACCTACATTCTGACCACCCTGTTTAGAACAAGCAGCAACCTCCATGGCAGTGAAGTAAGGCCAATGTGGAAGTGCCAAGTGCAGTTCCTCAAACAGCCACTTGAGGCTGGCTACAGAAGAAGTCAATCTCCATGAGCGCCCATATTAAAATGCATCTTCACGGCAGGAATAAACATGTTTACAGTCTGGTACAAAAAATGTTTTGGCCTCTATAGCCAATTTCATTGTTCATGACAAATGTTACATCTGAATTATTTCTAACTTACCTGTTCAAATTATATTAAGGCTCAAAATTCTGCATTATTAACAGTGCGGCTTGTTTGCACTTTGTGCCATTAGAGGTGGTTTGTTTGAGCTCCCAGGCATCATTCAGCACTCCTCAGGACTGCCAATGATCCACATCTTTGGTGTTTTTCCCTATGGGTGATGTCACGCATGTGCCGTGCATTCCTTATACTGTCAGTGGTTTAGACCAGCTTAACTCTGCTTTCTCTATGTCATACAGGTCATCCTCCCTTTCATCCACTGAGCCCCTCATTTCCAAGACAGACAACGGCCTCGCCCTGCACCTCGTCTCCATGTACGGTTTGTACATCCTCCATCCAAGCCACCCAGCTTTCATTAATCAGACACCATCACTCCCCGCTTCCCGGTCAAAATTATTCAGTAATCTGTTGAATCAACTGAAGACCAACATCGAACTAGACGCACGTCAGAATTTTTATCTATTGTATTTTAAAATGCAAATAAAGAAACGCAGGTACAGCCGTGTTACGATTTATATTCATCTGTAACAAAACACACTGACGGAGGCGATCCATCAGCATGTGACTCATACATAAACATTGGGTAAGTATAGAAGCCCAGCCAATTTTCTTGAACAATTCAAACCTTCATGTTTATGCAAACATGTGGCACAGTTCCATATCTGTACATCATTTCTTGCACGTCACTAATGAGCAACAGCAGGAACTCCCTACTCTGCATTCATTGTTCAGTACTCGGCTTCCAAATTCCATTCGTTCTGCTCAAGGTTAATTGTTTTCTAGGGCAGACACAAATGGCTTGTAAGTGGCATGTTCATGCAGCTGTACATGCTTGTGTGTGTGTGTGTGTGGGCATGTGATTGTGTGTATGCATTTGTTGTTTGTGTGCATGTCTACTGCTGTCAGACCAAATCAGCATCACAATTAATGTCAAATCGTAAATAAAAAAGGGCGTGCATATGTTTAGTCACCTTGTGAATATAGACACAGTGACAAACACACATACAAACGCGTTCTGTGAGTAAATGTGCAGCTGTGTGTTCGCATGAATGAACAATCAGTCCACGTCAGTCAAACAGAGGCGCACAAATTTGCACAAACAGGGAAAAATAACACATGCATGTGTGACTTTCAGCGGAGATTAGGCTGGTGTGAGGCCAGTGGTGAGAATCTCCAGGTTCAGGACTGAATTTTTTTAAAGGTGGCGGTTCAACCACTTACATATTCGAGTGATTATATTCTAGTGTCACATTTAAAGCAACGTTGCACAGAAATTGGAGCAAATCTCTCGCCATCGGCAAAAAGTCAACCCTAGATATATTCTGTCCTTTTTTCTTCTCAGCTTCCTGTGTCATTGTTCGTGTTATTTTATGGCAGTAAGGTTACATAATGGGGCTTTAAAACTTTCTTAAAATGCAGGCTTTTTTGTTCAGAAGTAAGACATCCATAACCAATGGGGGATTTAAACACTTGGGGCGCTGGATATGATGGAAACCTCATATGATGAAGGTAATTTCACATTAGGAGCTTTCCAAATTCTCAAATTAAACTATTAAACTATTAAAGAATGTACAGTAAACCATTTACTTAAGGGATGTCAGTGGGGGATCATGGTATATTACTAATAGGTTCCTTCAAATAAAGCCCTCTAGAATGGCACATGTGTGTTTTCTGATGTAACACCACTATTAACAGGATATTGTTTGACTAATTAAAATGACATCATGGTTAGGGAACTTCTGTCATCTGTCTTCTGTCATGGTTACAGCAATATCACTTGGTTAATGTTCAGGAATAATCGAAACTGTGATTTAAAGCAAGTTAAAAAAAAAAAAAAAAAAACAACAGGAAACCAACGACAGTCAGCTGTCTTTAATGTTCAACGTCTGACCTCCCTCTGCAGACTTTCTGGCTCCATATTAACATCACAGTTTGCTCCAGATGGTTGCTAGAGGGCTTTGTCACTTGAGTGTAAACATAGTCCCAGTTCTGAAGAACTGATTCTTTTATTTGTTTCATTTACCTGCACTGAAGAATCATCTTGAAATCATTAAAATATTTACTACTTGTACTTTGCGGCCTGATGTTTCAGATCATCCCCTCTCTCCCTCCCCAGTCCAAATTCTCTTAAAAAGTCTCCAACAAAATAGTTCAAGAAAAAAAGATATGCTTATGATCAGACAAGGACTGTACCTAGTACTTTGACTCTAAGGTTGTGACCACTTGTATTACAGCAAGAGTAACATGGTTCTGAATGTGGATGGAGAATAGATGATGACCTCATTGTACAATACTCATTATTTTCTCTGGTTATGCTTCATTTCTTTTTACTGAGAATGTCAAAGAAGGATTGTATAAACGACGCTTACAAAATACAGCCTTTAAATTTTAGAGAAAATGAACTCTCATCTTTAGGCAATGATTTTGTTTGCCACATAGTCTCTGCATTTCATGTAGCATCTCCACTCAGCACTCATCTTTTAATCAAGCACTTTTGTGTCACTGGATTGCCAAGAGACGTGTTAACAAATAGTCTAACATGCACAAATGTACAGTATATCACAGGAAGGAAAACGGTCTATATATTGGTGCTTACAGCCTGAGGGCGACTGTATGGTATTCGTGGTAAATCAAGCTTAATAATCAGAATGACTGACAGCTAAGGGGTCTTATATACGAGGAAATGTTTATTTCATCTGTAAATTATATAAAATGTTTGATTCCTCAGGGAGAGTTGGTAGCCAATTGATGCTCTGCTTTCAAAGGAAATAGAAAAATTGTGATTTATTTCATCAGCGAGCCTGAATCTGCCCAGAAGAACGAGATGAAAAACCAGAATGTGCTCAATAGTGGAAGGAAGAGAGAAATCTCTGCACTCCATGTTCAATACTACACTTCCAAATCGCATTCGTTCTGCTGAAGGTTAATTGCAACCTGGAGCAGACACCACTGGTTTTGTAACACTGCATATTTGCTGGTAGTTAGTTTGTGTTGGCAGATGTGTATGGCTGTCACACGAAATCAGTGTCGCAATTAATGTCCAGTTGTAAGTACTGTAAAATTGACATCTGAGTGTGTGTCCCACACACACACATAAACACACAAGCAGTTTACCATCGCAAGGTTGCCTGCAGCAATTACTAAGGTCGTTATGGCCCAGTTGTGACTGGCACAGTGGAGCTCCTGTTTGGAGACTTAATCGACAGGTGAACTCTTTATTATTTTGACTGCTGGGTACTGGAGTCAAACAAACACAGGTGCACGCACACACACACACACACACAGAGCCAGCCTGCCAGGCCTGACCTGACAGCCGCCTACCCTCTGGTTCCCTGCCAGGTCAGACTCGTTAACGCTTTTCCACAGCCATTTCAAGCCGCTTAGTACGGGAAACAACTCCCTCACTCGCTCTCTCCATCACTCCTGCACCTCGCTCTATCGCTGGCTCGTTCAATCTCTTGCTCTCTCTACCACTCTTGTTTGTTTTATGGCAGTTTTTTCTCACCACCTCATCTTTCTCCCCTATTGACTGGCTTCTGGACATTTAGCAAAGCCTATTAGGGTCCATTGTCCTTCCAGAGAAACGGCCATTCAAACCAGCACAGCCTAATAGGAGTGCAGGGAATTCATCACAATCTTAAGGGAAGAGAGCTGTTGATGCCACATTATTCAAGAAGCGACAAACACACAGCACAACGATATAGATCCACTGAGAGTGAGATGCGACGGTATAATGTCAACTTTCAGGCCATTAAAGTGCCACAACTGGTTATCAGTGACATTAAGCTAAGCATTATGAGCAACTGTTCCTTTGCTTTATGATACGCAGGTCAGAGAGGGATGAATGAGCTTATGTGAGCATGGCTATCAAAACAAAATAACACGAGCTGCCGCATCTGGCACGCAGACAACTGATTCAGTCAGTCGTTTACACTGAAGTCAGTCCAAAATCAGGAAGTCACATATGAACAACACAGGGTAAAAACACACACACACACACACACACACACACACACACACAAATGAAATAATAAACACTCAGGAGTCAGGCAAAAAGTCAACATGCTAATCAACCTAATTCAGCCATTAAGACTCATTTGATCAACTGAATCTGATTTCATTTGACAAATGGAGGAATTAAAACTTGAATATGGCCAAATGCTGAATGAAAGTGGAGCTGACAAGCCCGTTTGTCTTGGTTTTAATTACAGGATGCTCAATTACTTTTCATTACGAATGTAATTTGTCCTCTAATTTGGTTAAATGAGCTCTGAAGTTGGGGATGGAAACCTTTTTCTTTAACTGTCTAGAAAACGGAGAGACTTTGAGATTTTGTGGAAGACTTGGAACAGCTGAGCGCAAAGTGCTCATTCGTCTTATATATATATACACAGTATATTATCTCAAGAGGTTTCTTAAAAATCGATGTGACCACCAACATGGTGAATTATGCAAGTAATCACAACTCTTCATTACAATCCTACTCCAATGTTAGCAAACATCATCAGTAACAGGTGAGTGGAAAAAAGTTGAAATTTGGCATCAAGGCTCTGATCTCATCACATATGGTGTGAGCAGAGTGATACAGCATCAGAGGCTAAACACCAACCGCCATGTTGTCACTCCCAATCAAAGCACCTCCAGTCATTGTGGGAAATATCTATGAAATGAGATGGCTACATCTGAAGCCAGCAGTCCACCTGATATGCAGCAGCAGGCTAAAGCCAGGACAAATTTTAGCTGATGTTAAACCCGAATCAGTCTCCCCTGACTCATTTTAGAATCTGGACAAATTTCTGCCACAGTGGTTGTCGTTCCAGATGAAGTTTGAGTGGTGTCACAACACCTGAGTAATTGCCTGCTCAGTAAACGATCTGGCTCACAGACCACAGGATGAGATTCTTTGGTCGGCTACCTTACAGTTCTTGAGCAGTTTCACACTCCAATTTTCACACCTGACTGCTGTCAGACCATTTATGAACCACAATGAGCTGTTTTAAAAAATATTATTATAGCAGTGTCTTACATGCTGCGTCTAAAAGCTGCAAGATCTGAGACTGTGCCGTTATTCATTTTAACGTGAAATAGCAGAGTGAATGTTGTCATCGACGTTGTTTAAGGATCCATTCAGGTCAAACAGAGTCTGGGTGCTGCTACAGAACCTCAGTCAGTATCATTGGTAACATCCATGTCGACACAGTTTCCTGTTAAAAGTGCTGCTGTGGGGGCAGCTCTTAGCTCAGTCGATAGAGCGGCCACCCCATATGTGAAGGCTCGCTGCAGCCGGCCCGGGTTCGAGTCCCGACCTGTGGCCCTTTGCTGCATGTCATTCCCCATCTCTCTCTCCCCACATTTCCTGTCACTCTTCAGCTGTCTCTATCAATAAAGCTTGGAAAAAAGCCAAAAAATAATCTTTAAAAAAATAGTGCTGCTGTGAAAAAGGTCTAACGGTTCATACAGTGTGAGCATAAAGTCATAGTTTCAGCACACACGGAAAGGCTGATTCAAAATGTGTAGTGTAAGTTACTACAACATACAAGATGATAAAAACACACAATGTAACAACAGATAATAATCACCCATTATAACCACTCAGGGTCGTGGGGGGGTACAGCCAGTGTGCTGGGGTTGCTGCGAGGTGACAATTCTAACCACCGCACCACAGCGATGTTCAGATATTAATCTGAATTTAAGCATATTAAATCTCAAATCAAAGTGGACAATTTCAAAAGATGACCATCCAAATAAAGTGGCAATGACTCATTTATGACATGAGTAGTAAACATAGCCGTGGTATAAAGCAGATGTTTTTGACTTTAGATATTCTTCAGATAATGAAGAACTAGTCAGAGCTTCCAACGAGGCCCAGTATTTGAATGAATGATCTGTGTGCAATATAGCATGTTAGGTTTATGTCCTTTACATTTGGCTACAGACTTGTTGAACCACCAGGAAACAGTCCAAACAAACAACAACAACAACAACAACAACAACAACCACCACCACCACCAAGCTGGAGAGAAATTATTCCAGACTAATTCAGCCCACAACACTCAGCTTTGCCAGTCTCATTAGCGTTGTACACTCAAACATACATGACTTAACACAGTGACAGAGGCCCCATTGCTAGCAATGTACACTCAGCTGCTAGTTCATTAACTGTGCACACTTAGCTAAAACTAATGCAGTCAAATACAACAGTACTAGCAACCAGCAAATCTTAAACCAGAAAGCCAAAACAACAAACACTTACAGTAGTTGAGGTGAAGTGATGTGGTGACTCCTGTGTGTCCACGCAGCGAAGCATAACATCCCTCTTGGCGGAAGAGTGTGTTTCCAGCTGATAAAAAACAAACACCAAACATTTGCTAGCTAGCTAATGAGCTGTGGGGCAGCATGCTTGCAGAGGAAAAGAGCTGGCCGGACATTGACACGTTAAATATTCCCACCTGTACCGCTAAGGTGCGTTAGATTTATGTCACAGCCGCTAGAGTATTTCACATGACATGGTGTACATTTGAGTTGCCTGCCCGCTCGATTCAGTGGACTGAACACACACACACACACACACTAATACCACATCTAACATGTTCAGATAGGCCACTTTAGTTGTTAAGAACTGAAGGCTTTTTTTTCCAACACCGCCTCAGTCTGTCAGTACAGTGCGCCACACTGCTTTCACCAACACATTTAAAGATCATAAAAGATCAATAGTGTCAGGTGGGTGTTATTTATTAAACATAGACAATTACATTATCCAGAGCCGTTATGAGAAATGTGTTTACGTGGCTTCTTTATGAAAATAAAATTGAATGAAACACACTATCAAGAGACAAGGCAGTCAGATAAAATTAATAGAGGCAGACAGTTGGCAGCTTTCTCTGTTTTTTGCAGAATATGGGATGATTGAAATGGCAGGTTTGTTTTATTTGGGCTGAGAAGTCTGATCTCTGCCATGACAACTGATTTATTCAAACATTGTAGATAGACATAAATTCCAGTGTTATCATTGTTGCCATTGTTGCACCACCAGCAAGGACTGCTTGCTGATTTTTTTGTTTTGTTTTTGGATCAGTAAAATAAAATCCAGAGGGGCTCCTCTTCACAGAGCCTCTCTTAAATCATTTAGGCACAGAGGTGTGTCTATTTGATACTGCTCTGATTATCTATTTCCACCCTGTTTTTTTGTTGCTTCTTTGGCAAGGTTGAAAAGGTTATTAAAAAAAAAAAAAACGCCCCCAGCAACTGATAAGGATGAATTTTTATACAGACTGTGATTCATTCTCTAAAGTACATCAGCAGGGTGGTTGCTGGTGCAACAAAGCTTGATCCCAGGCCGGCTGTCGAAGGACAGACTCTCTACTCAGTAAGCGTGTGTAAACATGCATGTAAAGCGTGTTTGGATGAATGCACAAATTACAAATAAAGCTCAAGGGCTGAGGGTTTGCTAAACACGTAGTATGGATATTATGAGTTGTACTTCCTACATGTGAATTCAAAAGGACGCTGATCAAGCTTTGACTTTCCAAAGGTTGCAAAGAGCAGAACTTCCCGCTAGGCACTGCTTATACTCTAAAGCACAGTATCAGTGTGATCAGTAGAAAAGAGGAAGGTGAACTGAGTGAATTCTTCTGTGTGTGTGTGTGTGTGTGTGTGTGTGTGTGTGTGTGTGTGTGTGTGTGTGTGTGTGTGTGTGTGTGTGTAAGTGTGTAAATGTATATTTTCTAACTTCTGGAGTAGAGCTAGCATGTGTGTGGGTGTTCACATGCTCGTGACTGCCAGTCATTTTCATTCAGAAAGAAATTACCTTCATGCAGAGTGTGTAGTAATTAGCATATTTTTCATTTGTCGAGTAACTTCACTCCTCGGGCAATTACATCAAGCTCCACGTTTATTGCACATATGAAGCTATATTGCATTGATTTAGGGGAACGGTGCAGTTTTAGTGGCTTCAAAGCTCCAAGGAGAGTGACACGAGTGAGCTGTGATGTAACAAATATAAACAGTGATGACGCATGTGGGATGTTGGCGGGATTACTGTGTCAATGAAGCAATATGCTATCTATTTTTACTGTTGCTTTAAAATATGAGGGTGTAAATACGAAAACAAAAGACAGGAACTACCCTACAGGCACAGATTTTTATCTGAGGAGAAGATCCAGACTGAATCAAGTATGTTCTTATCAGATTTAGCAAGCTCTGTTGTTGAGGAATAAAAAAAAGAATAGGTGAAAAACCTGCACTGTGTTAAACAGGGTGCCAAACAGCATCCAAAGCTATTTTTGTTACTGCATGATCATCATAAAGAATTGAAATTCATTTGGTAAGATGTTGAACAAGTCATTTAAATCATGGTAATTATGTCTAATTTAAAAAGACCAAAAAATAGACACTTAGACACATGTTAAAATTAAACACATCTTTATGTTGGTAGAAACTTGTCTTTCTTCTTGGATTGGATCTTGGTGGATTCTTCACAGATGGTCAGACTGGTCAGACACAGTATGTCAGGCTGCAGACATGTACATCAAACACTGTAGTGGGCAGCAGCGGAGCTCCTCGGGGAACAGCCCTGTCTCCTTTACAGTTCACCCTCCTCACCTCGTGCCTCAGAAAACACTCAGTCCTTGGATGACTGCTCTTGTGGCCCTCTGGGACCAAGATGCTGAATATAGAGGTATTTTGGACAGGTTTGTCAAGTGCTGTGGACTGAACCACCTACCAGCTGAACATCACTGGGGAAAAGAAGTTAGTGTTGGACTGTACTGGAACTTCAGGTTTTGACATAGTGGTGGTCTACTTTTAGCCTCTTTGAATGAACACAGGAACACCTGTAGCACCGGACTGATACCGCCGATGAGTACCTCTAAGTTGCCATCAGTCTGAACAACTCCCTTCACACTGCTGGACAGAGACTGCACACTGACAAGGGTTATTATCAGGAACTGTCATCGTGTACCTCCAACTCCATCCAGTGCTGTTCACTACTATAACTTTTATCCTATCTGCTACTGGCTGATGCACCCCCAGCTCACATACCTCTGTCTTGTAATATGAGGGGCAAGGAATACACCATCAACTAGGATGTGTATACAATTGTTTATTGAAAATGAAACATAATCTCGGTGCAGGATGATGGATGCGACGTGGGGAGGGCTTCAGTGAGGATCTACCACAGTTCTGGCGCTTGGGAGACCCTCAAGGGTGTATCTGCAAGATATGAGGGAGAAGAGAGGGAAAATGGGGAATGGAAAATAGAACAATTACATGACAGGAAGAGTGATTGTGAGTGTTCTGAATTTCAAGTAACATTGTGTAGAACATTGTGTAGTGATTTTGCACCCCCAGTTCCAAAGCGCAATACTGTCATGAATATGGACAGTTCTACAAATAGTCATAAATGTTCTACACGTGACTAATAATTAATTAGAAATTCACGTGTCTTGTGGACACCCATGATATAAAACTAAAGGTTGATGGATGGCGCTTGATGGCTACCTATATTTTTTCTATACACGTGCAGAACTGTGGGATACAATGCAACTGCTCATAATAAATACCTTTGTTACCTTCAGATGAATGAGAGAACTGGAGTCTTCCTCACCCTCATCAAAAGCCATTAATAGTTGCACCTTCTTCAAAGTTGGTTTTCCATGGCTGTATTTGACATCTGCAAATGACACGTGACTTCATCTTCTCTGTGTGCAGCAAAAAAAAAAAACCTTTTGGAGTGTGAAAAAGAAAACTTGTATGATTGTGGAAAGCTACTCACTGGACTTGCCAAACTTGGTAACATCTTCATCCTTCTTGGTGAGTAGTTGATGGATGAGTTCATCTTCTTTTTCTCAGTTCTCCTTGCAGGTAGGCTTTGTCATCGTTGAGCAGGGAGATGGTTTCATCACGCTCCTTGTCTTTCTCTGCCTCGAGAAGTCTTTGAACCTTGTGGCTGCATTTGGTGAGTCAGTTAAAGTAATTACAAATACAGTGGTCCTTAAAATGAAATACTCACAATAAAATATGTGATTGTGACAATTGTTGTGTGTGGTTTCTAAAATATAACTAAGTATAGGCTGTATTGGGGTTTATTTCATAACAATGATCTACTAGATGTGTATTATGCAGATTCTTGCAGGGCAACTCACTAAAGAAATCACAAATCTGAGACAAAATATTGATTTTGATTTTTTTAAATAAAAAAATTACCAAAGCCAGTCGGCCAGTCAATCAAAAGCCTTCAGTGGTGTTCTTTGCTCTTCTTCTAATGTAGAAATACTCTCCAGTTTAGATATAACTAATGCTAGCAGCATCTATGCTAACCTTTTTATCAGCCACCATCATTCTTTCTTAGCAAAATGTTGCCACACAGCTCATGTAGCGGCCAGTAGTTCCTCACAGGACATTAGTTGGTCCACAACCATTGTGTTTGGACACAAGAGCATCGCTTGAAGCCTGGCAAGACAGATTCTCTTTCTGTGTCCCAATATCTCTACCAAAGTAAGCTGTATCAATGTACTCAGCCAAGAAACAATGGTATACATTAAGTAGTCTTTGAAAAAATGAGATCAACCTCACACAGAATGTATGTTAAATGCATAATTTGCTTCTAGCTACATCAAATGTAGGATCCTATCAAACTTCCAACTTGAAATGGAATTAAATGTGGCAAAATGAAACAAATTGCCGTGTATATGGATGAATGTAGAGCTACTACTATTTTGCAGCTACTAACTATTGTTCCTGTAAAGTGTTCTGTTGTCTGGCCTATATTTCTCTGAGAGCAGAACAAGATGACATGACTGACATCTTACGACTTCCATAAATCAGGATTCAGTAACAAAGTCTGCCCTTAAATGTTTGGGACATTTCTGTCCCCTGGTTTTTAAATTCACAGACATTCATAATGTTCCAAGGACATTTTTTTCCTCAAGCCTCATTAATTTTGGACTGTCAGTCCTGGAGCAACTTTTTTTTCCCCTTCTGAGCAGGTCTTTAGTGTTTTGCTCAAGCCAAATGGTAATCAGAGATTGGCGAGAGCGTTTACTCCTTCTCAGGGTGCAAGGATTCAAAGCAGAAAACACTTAAGAAAGTGTGCCAAGGTGACTGAAGCAGCGCAGCGGTTTTGCACTATCCCATCCGTCCTCAAAGCAGTAACAGCTTCAAACCTACACAACACTTCATGCATCCACGTGAGCAGCCTGTTCATGCTCCACACATTTTGTCCGTTCACTTTACCCATTACCCAATGTGCTCCTCCGTTATGCAACATTCTGAAAAATGGCAGACCTTCCCTCCTCTCATGTTGACTTTAATGATGGTGCTGGTGGTGGCAGGTAATGATTTCAAACAAGCAATTTTATGATTGCTTTTTCTCTCATTGAGCATTCATCCCAGGTGAGTCATATTCCTCAGTGTTTTTCTGTTTTCAATTGTTCTATCAGATAATTGGGGGGGGGGGGGGGGTTTGCTCTGATTGCAAACACTCATGAATACAAATACACACAACAAAGCATCTCCCCACAGTAGACAAACAAAAACACACCAGCCAAATACTGACTGAAAAATGGGACTAAATTCCATTTTCACTTCCAAGTTCAGACAACAGAAAACATGAATGCATGAAAGAATAAAAGGCATAGAACCCTGAATTGAGATTCTGTTCTCAAATTAGCATGAGCATGTTTTGTCTCTGTCATCATATAAGGCTTCATTAAAAGGCAGCAAGAAATGCCTTCAACACAAATACTCCCTGGTTGCTTTTTAGAATAACACAGCATCTTTACAGCTACTTCTCTGGGACCATGGAGACAGAGGGAGGGGGTAGTATAAATCATGGACTATTTAAAACACAGGCACATTGGAAGCTGGCTGGAGCCTGTGGGTTGGATATTTGGCAGATATTTTGCAAATCCTAAGCAATGACAACAGCGAGTTTGGGGAGGAAGACAGAAGGACAGTGAAAAGAAAAATGAGATGGAGAGAGAACAGTGTTCACGAGGATGACTTTGCCAACCAGCATAACATGGTGATTGTGCCTGTAATTAAGCAGCCTACTTTATTTTATCGTGCCAAATGTAATATTGGTAATCTGCACTGCAATAACTTGTTTTAAAAAAAAACTAGCATCTTGTGCAATATCTTATCCAAATTAGCCACAGAAAATGACTAACAAAAGCAGCTTTTACTCCACGAACAGATCTATTTGATCGCAAGAAGCCTCCAAAGAAATAGCTGAAGCTTTAATCATGTTCCCGAGGATATTAAAGATTTAGATTTGGCAGATGAAACGGCTTTTAACCTCAACCTGGGGTCCACAGACAACGTTTGTGCTTTAACAGCAAAAGCAAATGCCTGTTCACAAGGTCATGATGAAAACATACACTTCACCACCTCTGATCCCCCCCCCCCCTCCCCCCACAAACTCCACACAAGCTGGATGCCACGCATGGACGATTGCAGATGCGTCGACAACTAAAAGGCCGGCATCGAGTGAATAAATCATCAAACAAGTGTATAAGGATGGATGAGGTTCCACTGACATGAAATGCAGTTTAGCCAGTGTTGTTGAATAATGTATTCTGCCTCATGAAGATGACAGTATGTTCACTGGTTATGTTATTTTTTTTGCCTCTGGAGGTTTTAATATTACTACTACACAGTGTGTGAACTTTGACCTTACAACTGTTTTTCTACAACAGAATGCGTCCAACTTGTTTCACGCCACAATTTTCAAAACTACCATGACATCATGTGTTCAATCCTGCCTCTGAAAAATTGTTTAAATTCAAATTCCGTTACCGTCTCTTCAGGGAAATATCCACATTTAGTCCACTCTGTTCACCAGCTTGTCGCTAACTGTGTCTGTCTGTTGTTTGGTTCTGTGCAGTTAGTGTCCAGCTGTTTTTTTAGAGCTTTTTTGTGGAAAACAGCTGTCTTCTGGAGCTGTAATGTTTTGTTCATAAATGTATTGCTAGGCCTATTTCATCAAAACTGATGATATTACCGCAAAGCTTAACCAAAGTGTTTCTCTTTCCTCAACCTAACCACACACAGAACTTTTTTTGTGTGCTTTTTGTACACCAACTATCCACCTTCATCTGCCTACAACTTCCCTGAGATATAAAAAATGTAGCACTTCCTTGACTGGAGAAGCAATAAGTACAGCGTGAACATAATCCAGGCGGCAATTTCCTTCAAAACACATTTGGGAAAACAGTAGTCTATAGATGTAATTTATAGTATATATGATATGAATTTCCCCAGATAACTTTACATCTCATGTTGTAATGGCCAATAACAAGCTTGAGAGAAACCTGGCAGGAACAGTCTTATAAACAGTGATTCATTTATTGAATATTATTTCCTTTTTCTTGATAGTGTATGCACATCCCACCATGATATCAAGTGATATCAGGCAGAAAACATCTCCAGACAAAAGGGCATCCACACCCTGAAAAGATAACCCCCAGAGAATGAATTATAGAGTTGTTATAACTTCATCAGGCAATGTTGGTGCCTGTTTTTCTTCAGATAATAAAATAAAAACGTCTAAACAAACAAAAAAAAACAACATTAAAAAGTCATCCTGCACTTACGGGGGTGTGTACTAATTTTGCATCCAATGAAACGCTTTCTTTCTTATGACTATATCTGCCGTTCGCAGGCACCAGAACCTGGTTTGAGCACAGCAAGACCACCACTACCCGAGATAATCTACAGACATTCCTGAAGGAAAGATTGGTATGTAGCAAACCACCAACTGACGTAGCTAACCGAACTGATAGTCCGCTAACAGGAGCTAAACCCGGCAAGAAAACCACTTTGGTAAAAAACTGTATTTCTTGTCAAGCAGGGGACCACTGGTTTGTCCAGCCATGTTCACTGAAAGGTTGATGCTGAGATGCTGCCAGCTCATCGCACACACACTCAGCCCTATTGGCTACTGCAAACACCAATCACTATCGCTCCCTGTATGCAAGTTTTTACAGGAAAGAAGAAAATATGCATAAACAAATAGCACCCTGCTTTCAACTTCCTGGGGTCTATAATTCCAAAAAACACAAATCGTGAAATGTATTCCATAAATCTCCACATTGCTTTTACATAATCAACTCCAAAAAGCATTAATTATAAAGAATATGGTATCTATGCCTAAGGAGACAGACTTTTTTTTCACATGTCTACCAGAAATGAGAAACAGGAACTTTCTGTTCATGCTAAGATGGGAGCAAAGCGGCGGGTCATTGGAGAATACAACCTGGGACGATTATTTTCCCTCTCACCTCACATGGGGTTACTGTGAGGACAAATCCAGCAGGAGGGCAGTGTGAGTCAATGAGCAGGGAAGTCACTGTGAGTTCATTTGCATATCTTTAAACTCATGTGGGCCTGAAACTTTGAGGCAAAGGATGAATTAAACATTTCCAAAAATGGATTTGCAAGTTTGAATCAGATAAAATACTTCAGAGATATATGGGGGGGGTTCTGTTTTGATGTGGAGCATAGCTCAATGTCCACCGACAACACATTTATTTCAACACTTTGATTGCTCACTTTCCAAAAATCCTTTAATTTGTCAGTGGACATGCACCAAACAAACATCATTAATGGCACCTGTTGTGCATTGTATTCAGACCAAACATGTTCATGCGTAGCTGCTCAAATGTAGGGATCTATATAGTCTGTTGACCTGTGCTCGACCTGTGTGAACAGCTTATACTGTATAATGCAATGTAAACTTTCTGATAAATGCACTTTTGCACCGAGTAGAACAGATTCAAATGACAGACAGAAATTAATGGGGGTTTATATTCGCTAACCTAGACAGTTAAAATAATAATGTTCACGTCAAACTTAGATTTTTTGACACCCTGTCATTGAAATCTTTTAACTCTTTTCTTACTCACCGGAGAATGTCGCTATTTTTGCCAGCGTGGAACATAGATGAGGAAAACGTATCATTAGTCATCACCTGTACACCTCATTTGGTCAAGTTCACGCCCCCACACTTGTCATTCGTTGATGAGCTGTCCACCTTGCCTGCGGCATCCTTAAAGCTGCCGTTAATGTTGGAGAAGGGAATCTTCAAGAAGAAAAGTAACGCTGGTGTTGCCCCTTTTTCTTGACCTCACTGCTCCTACCACATGTTTAATAGCCTCCACACCTTGGACCACAGCAAAATATATACACTGAGCATGTAATACTGTATATGTCCTATATAGATTATTTTAATCCGAAAGGTGGTATATTGCAAAATAAAACCGGATCTATAGAGCCTAGCTGTCAAATATTAGGTTTATAAAAGTTTCTAAGAACCACCTCTCGTGCTGAGTTTGGTCTGAAAGTGTGATCTGTGGAAGTAAATTATGGTTAAACTCATTCATCCATTTTCATAACCGCTTATCTTTATCAGGGTCGCAGAGGGCTAGAACCAAGAGGCAGGCATATACCCTGGACAGGTCACTTCCTTACAGGGCACATAGAGAGAACCAACCATTCACACTCACATTCATACCTACGAACAATTGCATTGGACTGTGGGAAGAAGCTGAAGTACCCCGAGAGAACCCTGCAGACACAGGAGAACATGCAAACTCCGCACAGACAGGTTCAAACCACAGCCACAGTTAAACAGTTATCCGCATATATTTATTTATTTATTGACATAACATGTCAGGTTATCCTGAAATGTAGCATCATAAGGGATTGGCAAGTCATAGATATAGGGATATGGTAAGTATAGGATTTAAGAATATATAGATTCAGTTTAACAGAGCGAAAAAGTCTGAAGTTTTCTGAAGAGAGACATGGACAAAAATGCAGAATTCACAACAAACACAGTTTACATATACCGAACAGTAGTTATACATCAAGAAAAACAATCATGTGGAGGTGTATCAGTATAAATTCTGAGAGATTTTCTCAATCTTTAAACTTTTTTTTTTGTTATTGTATTTGTGGGGAGCATGATCTATAAAGCCATTTTGCCATGTTCAGCTTGAGCCTGCGGGATAGATCAAATTAAAATGTCCTGGAGCCTGGTCCTGGAAGTAGAGCTTAAGGATAAATAATGCGTAAACAGCACAAAAACTCCTCTGTACAGCTCATTTGTATGGCCGACCTTGAGCACGGAAATTACCTCTGCAAGAACAATGAAGTTACGTATCACTATTTACTGTGGCAAACAAGGCTTTCAAGACAAGACTGTCTGAATAAAAGAAAATATAATATGTGTTCTCTGGTGGATCAGCTTGAAAACATATTTAGCAGGAATGTACTAGAGTATAGTCTTACAAATGACCAAATCAACAGGACTGCACTTGCCTGCAAGGCAAGGCTGTACGATGTCTGATGGCTAATGTAGAATATTCCTGCAAAAGAAACACAAGACAAGATACTGTTATGTATTAAAGACATGATGACTCGTGTGATCGCAACAGATTGTGAACATACGTGCTGTTTATGCAGTTTGGTGCACAGATGTGCTTTAAAGCAACATGCCTAACAGTAACATGAATTCATGCATTTGGTTATATGTATGCGTGATCTCAGGGGAGTTAAAACCCCTTCAGTACCGAGTTCTCCCCTGTGAGCATCCTTCCTTATGCAGACCCTCGCTCCCTTTTAATTTTCCCAGCTTCCAACCCTTTGAACCAAGTGTTGGTTCATTCATTAATATTTATTTCCCTTTACTGTACATCACTTTGATGGCAGAGCCTTTTAAATGTTTAATTTGGTTCAGAGCCATTAAACAGTAATGTTGGAGTCTTAATTCTAATGTACACATTATGGCACAGCCTGTGCACCGGCTGTGTGGAGATGACCTGTATACTCTGCACCACGGTGGCCTTGTTTCCTGTTTTCGAGATTTCTCTGTTGTTGCCTTATGTAAATCACTTTAATTGTTGTCGAGCGGTGCCATATTAATAAATTTCCCTTGCCTCGTTGTCTCAAAGCATAAAGTCCTTCTTCATTTCAAGCTTCATGGCACTTTTTCATTATAGCTGTTTATCTTTTATTACATCTCCTTCTTTGCAATTGCTACAGATTTTAGATATAACATCAGTAAGGGATGGTGGTATATTGGTTTACTCATTTAAGTCTATTTTTGTATTCAAGAATAATATATATTTTAAAATCTCCTGGAAGAAAACAAGGTCTTTTGAGAGATATCAGAAATGCAGCTAGAAGGATGTGTTGGTGACTGTGTTTGATGCAAAACATCGGCATAAAGCAAACAAACTTTCACTGTAGCCTGCATGCCATGGGAGGATAAGGTGTTAGTGGCATTCAAGAGTGAGGACAATCAGACTTTGCAGGTATGTTTAGATGATGTGCAGCTTGTCCACTTCACTTTTAAATCATTCAAAAAGCAAAGGTACATGACAAGAGTCAAGTGCTCAAGTTTGGAAGTTTGATGGAAGTCTGAAACTTAGGCTGTAAAACTAATGTGGTCATTGTTCAAAGTCTATGGCTCTTGTGTTGTGTAAGAAGCTGCTGTCTGGCCGTCTGCTCTGCCTATGATGGATTGACTAAATGAATGTATCCCTGTATCCCTGTATTCCCTTTTTTTTCTCTCAGAGGAGAACACAGTCCAAGTGATTTACAGAGTCAATATGTATGCTGTATGCTGCACAAAGTCAAACTCAAAGTCAATTTTAGTTTTATCACATGTACTACTATATGTCACATATACATCGGTCCCTGCAATGAGAAAAAAAAAAAAAAGATGGGGGGGAGGGGTATTTTTTGGGAACATTCTTAAAGATATTTTAAGTAAGTTAGTTATTGCTATTAATTTACTTATGACGCCACCAGAAAAGAGTGATTCCTGTTCAATACAGTCGAGGAGTAATTCTGAGGAGGCCTGCTATGGCTGGGTTTCACTGGTTAATGCACAAGAGCAAAACTGTATAACTTATTTCAGCGCATTGGGTGAAACTGGATCATATTTTATGCAGAATATATTTGCTAGTTTTCCCTCTCACGTGCTCCAGCTGCTCACCTTCAACTTTCTGATTTACTGTTTCCTGGCAGACAGATATCTTTAGCCTAATGACTTGCTAAAGTAGCTAATCGATAATTAACTGCTGCTAACTGCTCTTAGCAGGCCACAGAACTGGACTCAGCTCTGATGGAAAGATCGTTAAGCAGTGAACTGTTAACTGTCGTTAGCTTTTTCAACTAATCGAACCAACTCACCCTCAGGATGCCATGAGCTAAACCCAGCGAAAAAACCAACTCCGTACGCTACTGTACTCCCTGCCCAACTGGGCTTCGTTGTTCACTCCGGGGTCCAGCTGTGTTCCCTGGAAAGTAAATGCTGATACTAGATCATAGCGTGACCTGCAATACACAGTGTTTAGGGAATGGTAATGCACCCTCAGCGGCGCTATTGGCTACTGTAACCATCAATCAATATCCATGACATGTCCCTCGCTAGCAAATAACACTGCTTTCTGTTTCATGGGGACTTTAGCATCCACTTCTACCTCTGAGTCTGCATTTGGGTCCTATTCCTTGTGTTTCTGGTTACCCTGCTCGAACGAGTCAACAAAAGCAAGCTTTTACCAGTGATTTAGCTTTGCTCAAGGCTTGTTCTAAGTCAGCCAACCTTATCTCCCCACAGTAAGCATTGAGTGACGCTGGATTTTGCAGGTGTGTTGCTCCCGAATCAGTCAAATCAACATCAATTCTGTGAACACGTCCAGAACTGTATTACTAAACTTCACATAATCTCCATAAGCCCAGATACTGAAATGTCCAACTTCACAAGCTGTGGTGTGGTTTATTTCTACGTTCATGACAACTGTTGGGAGGGTTAAATTTTTCTATAACCCTTTCAAATTGTATGAAGGCTTAAAGTTATGCATAATTAAGAGCATGGCCACCTTGATTGACAGATGAGTGCTGCTGTCATAGGCAGCTGGTTCCAGGCACTAGGCGCCATTCATCTCATCTCCACATCAATACCCATTTTTGCACTACTGTACATCTGACCACAATTGCCCATGCATGTATAAAATGTAACATCTAGATTATTAAACATGTATAAATTACTTTCGCTTACAATTTGGTGGCGATGGCCTGCGAGAAGTGTCTACTGTTATCATTACAGTTTCACACTTGCTTCCATTAAAAAACATCCAGTGAAACAAAGTCTAGTCTAGTCTTCTTTCTTTTCTTTAGAATAGTTTGATTCATTAATCCGTTCAGGCTTCTGAACAGCCTATAAGTCAAACAGTCTGAGAATGAAAAATGATTTTTGGGTTGACTTGCTCGTAACTCCATAGCATGAAAGGGGGGTCATGAGTAGACACTGCTGAAAGGAGTGCTCCAGCAATTCCAGTATCACACTTCAGTGTTACAAGAGACAGATTTTTTTTTTTTTAAATTGTCAAAATCAAAAGCAGCAGAGAGTCCTGGTTTTTAGTCCCTACTGTAGTATGGCTCCAGTTCCAAAAACAGTGAATCCAACAGTTCGCACTGTGCAACTCAAAGACATACAAAGGCACATTTGACACCCTCTCTGCCAGGTCGCAGACTTTCAAATTCCATGACTCAAGTCCCAAAGAGTAAAAGAGTTTGGAGTGAGACTGTGAATTAGGGAGGATATCAAACAACTCCAAGGCACCTGGACCTCCAAACCGTGTCTCCATGAAGACCTACAGTCCATCCACCAATATTCATGGTTTTATCCTGAACGGATCAAGCTAGGCTTGTCAGCTCTCACACACACATAGATTGTCGATTTACTTGCTCTAGTCTTAGGTGTCCTACATCTGTGTGTGTGTGTGTGTGTGTGTGTGTGTGTATGCATGTGTGTATGTTGCGTGTGCAGCTGTGTGTATCTAGCGTGTGTGTAAGTCCTTTAGGTAATCCAATCTGTCTGCTGCCTTCGCTGTTTACCAATTACCTCAGGTAATTCCCCAAACCACGTGACCACATCAAACATATGTCCCATTAGCTCCCTGTTAGCCCTGCTCACACTCAGTCCCATGTCTCTCTTTAGCAACAAGTGTCCTTTTCAGCCTCATTCCTTTGTATCACATGACACAGACATCGATTGAGGTCTGCCATCTTTAAAGAAATTACCACTGGTAAAATGCTGTTAAAGGAAAGGAGAGAACAGCAAGAAGCCTTTCACAGAAGGCTGCAACGGGGATACACAAGTGCATCACACTTAAATGGACATGTGAAATCCATACAGTATATTAGTCACAGAGAGTGTTACAACCTATGAAAACGGTTGCATAATGTCTCATGTGGCTATGTAGGAGCTTGTAAGAGAGTGAGAAAATTACTCAAGTGACGTCATTTGAATAATCTCTGTTTCAGCTTGGAGAACTTTTGACAGAGAACCGGCGCTATAAACTGTGTTTGTGGAGATTGAAAGATGTGGTGTGGACCATGTATGTTTTATGACTTACGTCAAAGGCATCAGCTGGCCTATGAGCTGGAAATCTGTTCTGTAATTGGATACTGGAGCTCATCTGGCAGGACAGTAAAATGATGATATAGATTCAGTAAAATCAATAACCTTTTTAATGGCTTTAATAAAACAACATGTCTGTTTGGAAAGCTCATTAATGAATTGTTTGAAGCTGGCGTGAAAGCTTATAATCACTTGGGCGTGTGAAATAATTCTATAAGACATTTGATTGATCTTTACTTACATTAAATAGCTGTGCTGTTCATGTGTGGATTTATGGGCAGCTGCATGTCAAATGGATGAATACAAATAAATACATTTTTAACAGTACAAAGCACACGTCAAGCTAAAAAGAAGAGGGTGGTGCGAGGGGTTTGCAACTACCAATAGATGTCACCAAATCCTCCACACTGTATTCCAGAATTGACTTAAGTAAAGTTGATTAAACTTTTACTTAAAAGGTAAAGGTTTAATCAGCAGCATAATAGTATACTAGGTATACTTACAGTAGTATCAAAGTATCCAAGGTACTAATTATGTCTAATCAAGTGTTTTATTATTATTATATTACTGGGATGTTATTATTCGTGCATTAACATTTAAGCAGTATTTGTTGTCATGAGTGGTTGAGGTGGGGATTATTTTTTACACCGTTAGACATTCCAGACTATAAAAATGTATTATTTAATTTGCTGATCATATATTCTGTATCTAGAATCTGGAACAGAACTAGAGAACCTCTGTCAAATAAATGTAGTGGAGTTAAAGTGGAGTACAATTTTCCCTATATGAAATGTAGTGGAAGTCAGTGTTGTAGTGAACTGCCTAAACCGAGATCTCATGAACAAGTGTAGAGAGCCAAATCAAGACTTTGAGAGCATGAGATTAAGTCTAGACCAAGACCAAGGCAGGGTAAAATCAAGTCAACACTGACACCAGACAGTAACCTAGCTAATATGTAGCTAAGATTTTTTTTTTTCACACTCTTTGTGGTTTAAGATTTTGTTATCTGATCTGTTTGCGATTTTACACAGCTCCTGCATTCACTCCTGTGAAGGAGCAGTGGGGAGGAGTGGCAGCCATTCACAGTAACAAAACTTTCAAAGTAGAAATGAATCAAGTTATGGTTTCATTAGAAGCAGGAAGTTTTACATCCAATCACAGTAACGCTGTTAACAAATAAATCAGATAATGCACTGCAGTTGTGGTCTTGACCAGTCTTGAAATAAAATCAAGCCCTCTTTGTCTGAGATCTGTCAATTCCAAGATGAGACTTAAAACCTTTGAGTGAAGTGACTGAGACCAATCTCAGGGACTACAACACTGGTGGAAGTAGTTTAAGTATAAAGGAACATAGATAAATAAAAGCAGTCAGTAAATGCCCTTTGTTACCTTGTACACTGTATGTCACATTATCTGGCAAACCAACGCAGAAAACACATCCAGTAGTAGGTGATACAGCTGTGCAACACGTCACAGGTCACAAAATGTCCCATTTGTCAGATTATCCTCCATCCTCACGTATAAACTTTTGTGTTGTAAGTGGGATGAGAAAAGAAACGACAAGAGATGCATAAAATGGGATTTAAGAAGAACTCATACCCCGAAGCAGTCACTTGAGAAGAGTTTGGCACCGCAGCTGAGACAAACAGGAGTGAATTACATTAGCATGGATGAGCCAGCACTGCATCACATTACTGTGTGTCTATTTTTCAAAGGCCTTATTAGTATACCTTGTTTTAAACTTAGACATCCAACCAAGGTTGAAGCTCAGTGCCCGTGGTTTCAGTGAGGACTATTAATATTACTTTTACTTCCAACATGAGGCACTCCGGTCATAAAAATAGCCGGGCAATATTCAAAATGTCAAGGTACAATATTCTATTAGCAGTTATAGTGACAGGTATGAGAAAGTAGTATAGTATATTCACATTATGAATGCTTCTAATATGCTGTACCTTTAATTCTGACATCAGATATATTCTTTATTGCTCTTTCAAGGAAATGCGTTGTCACAATCTGTACATAGCCTCACATAAATACGTAGGTACAAAGATATATCATACACCACAACATACCTACAGAAAAGATAAAACATTTATACATAAACCTATAAGCATAGCACCTACAAACATGGTGGTTCATTCATATTGGGATGTGACATAATAATGTCAAGTAACCGATTTGGAAAATATCCCCACTGTGTGTGGCTAAAGGGGGTTGAGTTTAAATCCTATAAAACAACAGGATTGTGCACTTTAAACTGCACTGAGAAACTGTTATTACACTATATAAAGCAAAAACAAAAAATAATAATATGACATGTATAAATACATGAATTACTTCCAGCACTTTTCACATCTACAACAATCTAAAGTTCGTTTTTTGTTTGTGTTATGACAAACCCATCTTGCAGTACTGGATTGACTTACTGCCAGCT
The DNA here is from genome assembly GCA_028641955.1 of Protonibea diacanthus. NCBI lineage: Eukaryota > Metazoa > Chordata > Actinopteri > Sciaenidae > Protonibea > Protonibea diacanthus. The sequence goes on from CM053990.1 coordinate 18,648,610, forward strand.
TGGTTTCACAAACTACAATATTATAATAATCATATTGTCATTTCTAAACTTCACTGCAAATGTCACCACTCTGTAATGACCTGAGTCTTAGCTGTCTACAGTTGTTTATATCTGAGAGGAATAGTTTTACAAGGTTCTGTCTTTGGTCAGCCCCTCCTTCCTTTATATATAAGTGATTTGTAACATTGTGTCTGGTAGCTAGTCTCTGTATGTATGCAGGCTACACATTTATGTGTCTAACTTTATCTAATCTTTGTTGCAGCACTTGTAAATGTTGAGTAGAAATCTACAAAAGCAGTCAAGGTACCCAGTGACAAAGTGAAAAGATTGCGTTTTGCATAGCAGCAGCAGCAGCAGCAGCAGCAGCAGCAGCAGCAAGATATTTCCTCCATTAAAGTATTTATTACTCAGAACTTTTGGAACATTTTGACTTCAGGGTGGCCTCCAGCAGAACAACGCACAAAATAAACTAAATCAAACCAACGTATAATCACCTACTCAGAGAGTAACCAAAAACACTTAAACTCCTCAAACATGAGAAAAGATGGAGGAAGCTGGCCTTATAAACCAGCATCAATCTGTTCTGAAAGAACCCCTCTCCAGTACCTAAAAATAAACATTAAAATAATAAAACATGATTAGTATTTGTATGTCATCATTTACACTGACGATGCTCTGCGTTTCAGAGATGATGAAGAGAGGCAAATGAAACGGATGATAGCATCCTTAAAAGTGACTTCAGCGTAATAATTAAGATGACAAGCTTTTCACTTTACAGCATGTGGCGTATGTGTGTGTGTGTTCTTGGGTGTCTAAGTGTGTGTGTGTCCTGCTCAGAGGCAGGCGTTACCTCACAGCTGTTAAAAACCGGTCCTCATTTTAAAATTGGATGAAAAACAATTATTTGAGCTGCTGGAGTAAATAAAGTAGAAAGGGCTCCTGAGTGTATACGTGAGAGTGTGTGTGTGTGTGTGTGTGTGTGTGTGTGTGTGTGTGTGTGTGTGTATGTGTGTGTCCGTCACTTCATTAATGAGCACCTTCCAGGCAGGTTGCTGTGATGAGGACTGGTGCTCTCCTTTCCACAGAGATGAGAAATGATGGTGGCAGCCCAAAGTCTAATTATAAAGTGAGCCTAACAAACCAGCCGTTCATATGTCTCTCACAGCTTAATGCCTCTGAGGAGAATAGCCTGGATTTTCCTGTAATTTTCATTCTTTATCTTTCATGTGTTTTTCTTCCTCAGGAAGGTGATGGTTGGTATATCTTACCTCCTCCTCCTCCACCTCCTCCTCTTCCTTCTCCACCTACACAATAGCCATTCTCTCCAATGTAACTCCCTCGGTGACTTTTTTTTTTTTTTTTTTTTTCCAAAAAGTAATGACATGACCAACGGGGTTGTCATGGTTATTAAACTGTAGCAACAAGACTTTGAGATGCTGTTCCATCTATTCTTTAAAATGCACGTGGGAGGCTATTTGTGCATTGCGCAGTTTGAGTACTGAATGTTCCTTCCCACACCCACCTTGAGTAAAAGTTGGATAGCATATCATGTGCGCGTCGGTGGCCGCAGGAAGAAATTCACCTCTACCCTCGAAATCAGTGTTTTCCATCCTGGGGTTTAGGGCTTCCCAAGGGGTCTAAAGATCAATTTGTGGGGTCACAACATGAACACAGCCTTTTTTTTCCCCCTACATTTTCTCAAATGTATTGCTTTCTTCTTCTCACACCTTCATGCTTCTAAAAGCCCTTCATATAAAACTATCTGAGGAGTAAACATCACTTTCAGGATTCTTTCATCGCCATCCACAATCAGTTTTGCATCTGTGGCTTGCTCCTGTCTTTCCCTTGTGCATTGCATTGTGGGAGAATATTGTCTGTCAACAGTCTCTTTGCATACTGTCCACTTGGAGTGTACTTTAACTTGGCATTTGTGTGTAGTGTGTAGTCTGGATTTGGGACACTGCTTATGGATATCCCTGTAAGGCTGTTCTTATGTGCTTTAAGCTAAATGCTAGTATCAGCACGCTAACATGCTCCCAGTGACAATACTAAATGTCATCGAGCGCCATCTTACTTTACCGTGTTTACATGCTAACCTGATAACGACTCTAATGAGAAGTTTAGGGATGATTCAAGTTATTCGAAGTTATCCTGGCTGACACATGAATAGTTGCACCACATCCCATGAAAATCCATCCTGATGTTGTCGAGATATTTGGCTCAAGGCTACATGTGAATATCATGGTGGTGCTAGAGGAAAAGTCAAAGGATCACCACAGTCATTCAGATTGAGCCTCTGGGCACCATAGATATCTGCACCAACTTCGACGGCAATACATCCAATAGCATAGCTGAAATATGATGAGATTCAGAAACTCTGAAGCCAATCAAGGAGTCGTTCCTCACATTTCCAGGGCTGTGCATGAGCGCGGCCGACTTCTTATATAAGACGCAAGGCGAAGCAAGAAGATGAGAAACAGTTGGAGAGGGCTGTGGCGCTGCATGAAAAATCAGCAGCTGCAACTCCTCCTTCACCTTGGTGACATTAGATCAGAAGGTGCTTTGATATTTCAACATGAATGTGCCGCTGCTTTCATGAAGGGTAAGTACATTACGCAACTAGTCGTTTCAGGGGCTCAACGGTGCAGATATGGTACATTAACAGGTCATTCTGACCACACGACTTCATTGTTCAGGGTGGATTATAAAGCTCCTAATAATTTCCATAATGAGCAGACTTTTCTCCCTAATCTTCAGGGAACTCAGGATAACAGTAAAGAATGCCCTCGCAGGTATTACTAACATAATGATATGTACAATGGTGGACAATTAGCTGTGCAATAATGATTATTATACAGTGGGTGGCTTCAGTCAAGCAATCTGATGCCATAAATCTTAATTTGTTTAATGCCCGAAGTAAACCCACACTCAATACTGATTAGGCCTAAACTTAATTCTTCACCTAAGGTGCTATACAACAGAGAAGTGATTTAAATGGAAATTTGCTTATTTCATTTTAAGCACTTGGATGAGACTGCTGATTAGAATTTAATTTCAAAGTTAAGAGGTATCTCACAAAAGGCTCCAAGTGTGGCTCATCCGCTGAACCAAACTGAACCAAAGTAAACCGATTTCACAGCATAAATTATTGACTCTTTGCTCTTACATCAAACAGCAAGGATGACATGTGTCTGACGCACTTGTGGAGCACATGGAGAAAGTTACACTACACGAAGGTGAGCATCCATCTAGGGTCCAAATTACAGAATCAAATACCAAGAGAGAGACAGCCAGCCCAAACTAAACTCAATATCCAGACTAAAATGAAAAGGTTTTCACACTATTGAGATAGTTTTACTGTAATATGAGCAAAAGGCAAAAGGCGACACAAGAACCAGAGATAGAAAGTCCAACTCAGACACTGAAAGATATTGAGTTTCCAGAAATTCCTAGGCGACTGCTGCTCTGCTTCCAAGATGATTTTATTATAAAATATTTTCCTCCCTTTGTACTCAAGAGAGCTTTTGTGCAGGGGATATTGAAAGCAGCACAGCTTCTGTGTTACCACACTGCCCCCTACTGATAGAAAAGACAACCACAGCGTCACACTTTGTGCTCCTCTTCCTGTTGCCAAGTGCTTGACCAGGACCTGGACAACTCCAAAGCAATACATGCACAGTATCTAAGAAGATGTGAAACACTCGCTCAGCTCTGTGCAAAAGCTGAACACTCAGAGAGTGAAGCCTGTAAAATGTATGCAAAGTCAGGCAAAGATCTCACACTATGTTATATGTAGAATGGCATGAAAATGTAACCCACTTACTTTTATGTAATGTTTTCATATCAGACAAGAACAAATGTTTTATAGCCACCAACTCAAGACACTTTGTTCAGACGTTTTGTTTTTTAACATTAATTCCCATCAGTAACCAAACCATTTATCACCGACGCATAGAAGCACCTGTGCCATTTCTGATTTAATTGAAAAGTAAAATGTTAATAACATCATGGAATGCTGCATAAGTGACTACACAGACTTTGATGTACTTTTCTTACTGATGTGCTTATTTATGCTGAGATTCAAATTTCAAGTCCCTGTTGCTGGATTTAATAAGACATGTGGATGGGTGATGTAACCTTTCACTGTTTTATCTCTATCTATTATGCCACATCAGACACACTGACTGTACAAAGTAATAGGACAACCTGACACTTTTCCATTAAACAGACCATGAAATTGATTGAGCCGGCCTCAATGTTATTATGTCGACGTTTCCCACCTTCAGCGTACAACCTTTAGTAATGACATGAACGCAGGGAGAAAGGAGCACTGTGTTTTTGTATTAGTCAGACCTGCTTTACGATGATGGTCAATCTATGGGCTCTACCTGCTCCCACCGCTTCTTTCTTCTCTAACCCAAATGATTTGAAGTCTCCCCCCTCTGGACATTCTCCACAAAAGCTTTTCAAGCCAGACAGAGGTGAAATCTGACATCTGAGAGCCAACCACAGTGGGGTGCTTCAGAGGAAGAACAAAGAGAGAAGGAAATTATTTCCAAAAAAAAAAAAAAGTGCACAAATGGAAGTAAAGTTCACTATTTTATCTTCACATCAAAGGGACGATGAAGGAAATCAAGAGCAAGACATGACTGAGGTTAAGGGAGGTTGCTGAATGGTCAGCACATCGGCCTGGTCGTCTGAACGTCTATGATGTGGCCTCTGTCTCCCTCCAGTGGTGGTGCTTGATGCTAGATCCAACAATCTTTATGCTTTATGGTAATGATCATGTCAGCTTGCAGGAGGTTAAGACTATGATGATTCCAGTCATATTTTGATGGCATACCTCCAGTCACTCTTCCTGTATCTGCACTATGATAGATTAATGGCTAAGTGCAGAATACACAGTCAGGTCTGTTGGCCAGGAACCATCTGCTAATGTGTTTAAATGGTTTTTACTGTAGCTGTATAGATGCTTTGAATTTAGCAGGAAGGCTACATAATCACAATGCGGTTAAAAGCATCATGGACTTTCTACTGAAAAGATTTAACTCTTTTAACTTAAAAGAATCCGACCTGTGGCTCTTTCCCACATCATTCCCCAGCTCTCTCTCCCCACATTCCTCTTCCACATACAGTCACTTTTCAGCTGTCTCTATACAATAAAAAAGTTCAAAAAGGTCAAAACAATATCTTAAAAAAAAAAAGATTTAATTCAACACCTTTGGAGGTTCTTATGCATTTGAATGATTCTGTCATTCTCTCAGTTGTGAAAAATCACCTGATGATTTATTAGGTCAAATACCCGACAGCTATGCTAAAAACTGGCTACAATCTGTAGCAAATTGGATCTCTTTCAAGGTTAAGCAGGAACTGAACTGAATGTATAACAGGTAGTCATTAAAATGCTGTTAAAACAAGGGTTATATACACATATATATGAAAACATTTGTAAAGCTCCAGCTTCTCTCCTGCTAATACATCCAGAAGTTTGTACGCATAGATACAGATGCTGTATCTGTATCTACTGCTGATGTTGCTTTGAGGTAAACGCTAAAATAAGCATGCTAACCTGCTGATATTTAGCAGGTACAATGTTTATCATGTGTTTATCGTCATCAAATGTTTGACCTAATGATGACATCAGATGGGTCGAGATTAGAATTTTTTCAGACGAGGCCAAACAACTGAATGGTGGGACACAATTTGCTTGCAGAAAACTACTTTTGATTGAGATGGACCAACAGACCTAAGTACATTTGAGCATGTAGACGTTTTTGTGCTGTGCACCACATTAGTGAGATCTAGCAGGCTGACAGGAGAAAAAGAGTCCAATATCGACAAGCACATTGGATGAGGAGGGGATGATGCTAGCCCTGACATCTCTAATTCTGTCCACAAAGTAATAGAGGAAGTTACTACAATCCTTATTTGAGAAAATAGGAACATCAGGAGGTGCAGAAGTGACAGTGTTGATGGTGTCGTAGAGAACTTTAGGGTTACGTTTACTAGAGTAATACCAGTAATCAGTAATACCAATGCTATACTAAACAAACTTTATTATTACATTTAAAATCAGTAAGATTCATCCTCTGAAGACCATGAATATTGCTAAACATTTGATGGTAGTTTTCAGTCTGCACCAGAGTGGTGAACTGACCAGACCAACATTGCCATCCCTTGAGCTACACTACTAGAGTTGCTAAAAATACAACATTAAAAAAAAATCGTAATAAATCTGCACTGACCGTATAAACTACTATATGATGTGATCTAAGAATATGGGATGAAAGTTTTATTCTCTGTAGTTATCTGTAGGGATCAGTACCACGAGTAGTGAGTCAGAACATTATGTTCAAACAGTGAGTGAGTTCCTGAGAAATGAACATCGCTCTGTGGACTGTAGGCACGCATGTACATAAAGTTTAGCTAAGCCAATGGTGAGGCGACAATGCTCGAGAGGGGCCTCAAAAGATAAAAAGAAAAGAAAAACCATTTCAGTTTGGCCCGACAGGCAGTGATCAAAGTCAGAGATCAGATGTGACTCTAGGAACATAATGTGCTCAGCCAAGTGCACAAAGCCTTCCTGACAGGACAAAGTTGGTTCAGAGTTGACATTGATTTACGGTGTGGTGCTGAGCATTCTTCAGCTACGGGGGTAGAGGCGAGACACGGGGGGTCTGCAGACACATTGTAAATTCTTGTTAAACTGATCAGAGCCGACTCTGCTCAAACCATCACTGAGACATCAAGCTAAACATGTAGAGTCTCCTTTTCTGTTGCATACTTAGGACCCAAGAAGTTGAATCCAGTGTACGCCTGAGGCTCTGTGAGTGTTTTTATCTCTTGTACAAGCAGTCCGGTTTGGTTCCCTTGTGAATTTACTCTAGCACTCTATATGATTACATATGTATGTATTCCTTTGAGGTAATTCAAGCTTAATGTTTCATCTTTTAAACTTTGCATGTGTAGATTTTTTTAAACTAGATTTTTCATTGCTATTTCATAAAATAAGACAATATGTGCTTAAGAAAATATGTATGCAGCATGTTTTTTTATCTGAGGCCACCACACATCATAATGCTGGCTTCAACTGACTGACTTTTCATAAGTGATAACTGAACTTTAACCAATTTCATTCATGTTCAATACTTATTATTTACACAACTTATACAATTACTTATTTAATAGTGAATAGTGAATTATTTAGTGCATTAAATGTCAAACATAGAAAATGTGTTACCAGGGCAACACAAAAAAGAGAATGAAAGCAATTTTAAGCTATGGCAGGTATTATATGATATTTGATAGGCCAAACAAGATGATTTAACAAACTTATATTTTGAAAATAAAATAAAAGCTGATCATCATCAAGATGATTTCCTCGTTCACTTCAACTACATCCTCATCAAAATGAGTGAAACATAATATATTACACATTTAATATCATTTCATGGTGTATTGTAAATTATAAAACCTTTGGCTATGTCACCTGATTTGTTTACATTTATTAGTACATCTACAAAACACATCAATCCATCATGGTCCCAAGATAAATTAAACTGTCAGTAATAGCAATGATTTGATCTACTAACAAGTCTTGTCGGTGCATAAGTCTGATGCGGCTTATTCCTCTGTGCCACTGACAACCATTGCTGTCCAAGAATGTTTAAAAGCCCATCAATGAGCCAGACTGTTGCACTAGACTGGTGAGTGAAATGTATGAAGATCGGCAATGCAGCTTGTTTGCTTTTTGAGTCTGTACCTTAAGCCTTTGGCTGAAAATAGTTCCCAACAAATCCACTATTTATGTCGGTGCGAGTAATGTGTGCTAAAGATGTCTGGGAATGGGAACAAATGGGTTTGAGGCAGCGTAGTTGGAAAATATTGAAAATTAAACCTTAAAGGCCTTGTTGGTTTTTAATGAGATTTGTTAAGAAAAATATAGAGAAAAATAAAGAATGCTGTCAGATTTGTTCTTTAACTGACAGGTAATCTGCAGTGATTCATCAAGTTTGTTGAGTTTGCTTGAAAAAATATAATCCAAACCAAAAACAGCTAAATATTGTTCCTCTAAGCACGTAATGCCATCAGTGTGCTCATTTTTAGCATGGCTCTGAATTAGCAGCGTTGCTGCCATGCCCTCTCTCTCAAATTATACAAAACCACCCTGAAAAACAACCTGACTTAAATAGTAATAGAGAGTTACTGTGTACCAACAGGCACCAGCCAAACACTCAAACCCATATCAACAGTTTTTCCGTCCAGTCATATTCCCTCTGGTGACTGAGAGTGATGGAATGTAAACACACACACTACTGTGCAAACACGTAAAATGTCTGATCAGCAGTTCGTTAGCAAGCATGACATTCTGCATGATACAGTTTAGACTGTAGAGAGCGGAGACGAATGAGCAGAGACCAGAGGATAAAGGGAAGGACAGAGCTGTGTGTCGAGCATAACCTTGTGAGATACGAATTAAAAGACAACCCCAACATTCTAAACAAACAAAGTGCATAAGGCAAACACAACCTGCCTTGATAGAGTACAACCACTGTGTTCCCACTGCTTGTTATCCTCTGTCAACATGCAGATACGCCTCTCGCTGTGGCCGTCTTTCCTTATCAGCATTCCAGTCGTGACCTCGGCTCAGACACACTGGTCAACTTTGTTTTTTGTCAGTCAGCTGTGTGAGGTGACTGAGAGTGAAAAGCAAACACTCTCTGCCCTCAGCTGACGTCTGTTGGTAGATAAAGTTTGTTGACTGCATTTATGGACAGAGGAGTTTTCCGAGAGTCGGCTTCAGAGCTTTCCTGACAGCACGGATACAGCCGGGGGACTGTGAGGCTGCGTTTTCTCCTCCTGTCATAACGTGTGCTGCTTGATTTCCAGTCAAAAAAAAAAAAAAAAGGAAACATCAATGCACTGCTGCACAATCTGAAGTCTTGCACATCAGGTCAGATCTATGAAGGTTAGTTGAGTAGCATGAAGCAATCTATTGCCCACTGACGTCCATCAAGGGGACGGAAAACTGGAACTATGGCATGTCTCTCGCACAGTTTATTGGCCTGTGAATAATGAATTCATATTTCAACTATAACAACAAGTGAGCTAGCTAATTAGAGCAACATTAATAATTACTTAAGAGGCTATTATGCCACCATGCTAATAAGTTACAGGCACGCTGTGCACAATGAGTACTTGGACAGTGTTCAATTCTGTTCCTCTGGATTTAAAAGGAAGAAATGACTATGAGGTTTACCTTTAAACACAGCTCCTCTCTCAGACCTGCTCTGCTGTATCTCCATTTGGATTACAACCAGGCAATTGACTAATTTTGACTGATGGGACCTTGCAATGACTTTTAACATAAAGTTTTCAGAGATTTATTACAATGTTTGACAGTCAGACCTTGAAGGTAGGGAGTCACCATACTTTACGAGTCTAATCTATCAATTCTACATCTTCAAGTTTGTGTTACTTTTAAAGTGCTAACCGTCCATAAATGTGCTACGTAGTGCTAACCCACTATCCGCTGAGCTGTGACTGACTGAAAACCTGCATATGATCTTTAGTATTTCTCAATAACATTCATACTTAACACTCAAAAAGTCTGCTCTGTTATAGCTAAAAGCAAATCTCATCAGGACTGTGTGGGTGCGGTTTGATTAGATTTGATTGACAGTGCATATAGCAACATTTACAGCTGAGCCCTGCCCTCTTTAAACCTGGGAGAAAAGCAAGGATGAAAAATACAAACAGAAACGTCCCATGTGAAATCATAAAAAACTTTGTGTTCATGGTGAGTCAGAAAGATGTCAGGTAAGGGTTAGCTGTGCCAAGATGCCCCAGTTCTCCAGATAGATGTTAGCCTATCTCAAGGACATTTCAAAAGGGGCAGATACAGCAGTGACTGACTCAAGGATGTGTGCTCGCGTTCCCTGGTTTTAAGGACAAGTGAAGTGCAAATGCAACGCAAAGCCTCACGTTCAGAAACCCTGCACACCTAAATGGGAGCTCAAACTGTCATAAAAAAGAACAATAATACAATCATCCTTCCCTGGTGTGAGGACCATATGAAATGTTGATTGGCTACAATTAATCAAATCCTTCTGCCGGTCGTGACATTGATGAATGCCACTCTGATTTTCAGCGGCAACAGAGAAAGAAGAAGAGTCAAAAAGATCATTTCTGTCCGAATTCTCACTGTCAAAGCAAGTGATTTAATTAAAGGTGTCAAGAGAGAAGGCTGAGCTGGCATTAAGTCAATACTTGCTTTCAAAAGTCACATATAATGTAATGTGTGGTGTGGTACACGAAAACCATAAAAAAAAAACACAACCATGAAGTCAAAGGCCACGACATTCAGTGTGTTTTCTCCTTTCATTCCCATAAGTAAGTGTGCTAAGAGATTTCGGTGAGGAAACGGGAAAATAAGCTGCTGTATAAAAATACACTATTGAACAATGTTGAGTAAGGATTGCAACACTCCCCACTGCAGTCTCAGCCCGGGCATTTGTTTTGTTATTCCGAAGACTGCTGAAAGTTTGAGGTTTAGTTTTACTATCAGCTGAGATGGCACTGAATCGAATTAAAAGCTGTGACACTTTGACACCCACAACTTTGTGCAGCAGGTCACCATAGATAACCTCTGGTTTAGGTCAGGCCTGTGGTGCCTTGAAAATATCCATGTCTGATAATATTTGTCCTATTACTGTTTGTTTTCTTTCGCTTTCATTCTTACGTACCCGATAAGACAAATATCAAATGTCTTATCCGTAACGTAAGAATGAAAGAGAAAGAACACAAAGTATTTTTGACCTCACAGCTGTCACTAAATCCTAAACACTGGACCTTTAATACAGTAAATATGTCATAAACAGTCATTACAACATTATCCTGAGACATACCTGAAGGTGGTTCAAGTGCATGTGGTTCTGGTTCTTTGATAGCAATGTTGGACAGTCAGTTGATTAATCTCTCTCTGTCAGATAGAACTGAAATGATTAGTTGATTAGCAAAACAGTGAAACATTTGTTAGTTCCAACAAAACATTTCTGTTGCCTTAAGGCCGAAATACTCAAGATACAGATACAATACATGATAACATTAGCAGACGAACAGTCGTTGCTAATGTATCGCTGATACAAACAGCGATGATTGCTGAACACTTCACGCAGAATCAAAGCAACAACAGCTATACTGTTAATCATGAAGCTTTAAAGCTAGTGTCCATTTGAAACCATCTCAGACTCAAGGCGTTGGGCTTATCTCCATGTGGTCACACTTAACTTTCACTCCGGTTACTTTGTCAGCCTCAGGCATGCCTGGATTCACCCACCAGGGTGCTCAGAGGCAAAACTGTACTTTGAACTGCTGACTAACCCCCATCCTGCATCCACAACCCATGTTTCTCCAAGTATCAAAATCTGACATGGGACCCATCTTTAAGATGGTAAAAATGAGACTTCTATGACCCATTATGGTTATATTGTTCTATGGTGGTGCGTTCAGTATTACTGGGGGTTAACATGGACAGAAACGTTACAGAATATCACTAATTCAACTCTATTGTTTACGTGTATGTTAACCTTTTCTTACATTATGTCCATTTCTAGGCTCCTTAGACATCAACATTCAACACTGAATTTAAGATGATGTAAAAGCAGCAAATTCTCACATTTTGTTTGAGGTAGTGTTCGGCCACCTGCCAAATCCAACTTTAACCACCATTATATAACCAAACAAAATAGTAATTTATCAAATAGCAAACAAATTTCTATGCACTAAAGCTGGTGCTCCTGGGGTCACTGAGGGATGGTTGTGCAGTGTGTCCAGTTCTGCCTCAAGTCAGCCTCATACAGGTTGTAACTAACGCATCTGTTCAAATTATTATTACGACTTAAAATTATGCAAAATTACCAGTGCAGCCACTTCGATTGACAGCCTCAGGTCCACGTCTTTGCCCATTTTTAGATTAGCTGTGGCACAGAAGAGAGTGGACTGCCAAGTGATGGTGACGGCCAGAGCCACCACACTCTGAGTTTCAGAAGGGCTCTTCACAAACCAATCAGCTGGAGCAGCAACAACAGGAAGTAAAGCATAAGCACATAGAAAGTGGAGAATTACAAAATAAAACAGGAAACATGAAGCAAGAAGCCCAAAACCATGACTATTAGTGTGCTTTCCACCCTACTACTTGACAAACGCCATCAGTGGAAAACCCCTGAGAGTAAAATCAAAGACAAGCACAGAGGTGAGGCTGCAGCAGGACTGTACCTGCCCTCGGAGTGACGTTTGGTGGGACGTGCTGATGGATAAAACCAGAAGGGACAAAGGGAATGCAAAGAAAGTGAAACTGTGTCAGACAAGCAAGCAAACAAGCACAAGATAAGACCCCATGAGTGAAGCTGCAGATATCTTTGCAGTGATGAGTGACTCAGCCTGATTCAAGTCCCTCCAAGATGTTCTGACTTTATAAAGAAACATCACCCTGCCTGAGAGAGACATGCTGACATGTGAGCAGAGGCAGAGCTGCAGTCTGCCTCTCAGGTACCTGGACAAACATGTTACTGGGACGCACACAGCAGAAATCTTCCATTTCCAGTGAAAGCTCGACCATTTTGTGTGAGGGGCCCCGTATGTCTGACCCACTAACACATTTCTGTGTTTAATAGACGGCGTGACGTCACGGTGGGCGGAGCCCAGAGCGTTCAAAACACAGCCTGCCCTCAATCCTCCCAGTCTTTGCTTCCTGCCTCCTTTTTTTGCGCTTATTTTCTCACCACCACCGCAGTTATTTGGATTAATTCGCGCTTCTTTGCCTCATTTTTTGGTTTTATTTGCTCTTTTTTTAAATATATAATGCGGCTGCTTTCCCTACACTCACTCCAAAACACCTTTCCCTCCGAGATTGTGTTCTCCAACAGCATCCGACTGTTGTTTGTTTGTTTGCTGATTTTGCTGAATATGGACTAATTGGAAAAAACCGTATAAATGCACCTGCCGTCGTGGGGATCTCCTGTTTTTGAAATCGTAGAGGTAAGACTGCTTTGAGCAACGGAAAACAACAAGAGAAACAGAAGAGGAAGACAAATGTTTTTCTCCCTTTTCTTTTTTTTTCTTTTTCTTACTGCTGCAGCAACTGTGCGAGAGGCTGCAGCAGCTGCAGCCTATTATCCCGCCTGGATCCTGAGTGTGTGTGTGTGTGTGTGTGCAGATTTAGTCACGTACACATTGGATTTTTTTTTAAAAAAACATTTTGCATTTAAATCTAGTTGCTTAATCCTGCGCGATCTGTCTGCAAACTCTGCAAAATGGCGTTGGTGTTTATCAAACCGAGCGATGGTCTGTTTCCTGCTGCATACTTTGATAACTCTTCACCACATTATTCTAACTGGCGCCCACAGTTGTCAAAATATAGACAGAGAAACTTGTTTAGACCCGTCCTAAATGTAAAAGAGAGGCTCGAGTTGCTGTTTTCTGTCAGTTTTATTGAACCCTTTGTGTTGTCTTGCCTCTTTTTCCTGTTCAGCTCTCAAAAAGTGAACCCAGTGTTTTATCTTGCACCCTCATCAACTCTGTCATGTGCAGATGAAGGTGAAACGTCAGCCGAATGAATACATGAAGTGTGTGTGTGTGAGCAGAGCTTCATAGAGGATTTTGTTGAGTGAAGGCTAACCCGTTCCCACTGTAACCCTACCTGTGTCCTCCTCCTCCTCCTCCTCCATCAGGTGTGTGTGCCCTGGGTGCAGCCTGGCCTGTGCCACGGTCACCATGAAGAACCCAGGAGCTGTGGAGAGCAGTCGCCTGGTCATCCTGCTGGAGGCCGCTCTGGTGAGGGAGGCTCGCCTATGGAAGGTACCCGTCTTCAAGAATGGATGCATCCAGGTGAGGCGACAGAGTTGTCTGTGTGTGCATTTAGAGATGATCATTTTAAATTTCCAGCTTGTTTAAAAGCTGCTTCACGTAGTGTTTCTAATGTTAATAAACACTAACACAATCAGGTCTAAGAACTCTGATTGGACAGGATTTGTCATTTTTAAGAAGTGGGCCACGGTCTCATTTGTTTATAGGAATGATCATCTCCTCTTCAGCTCTTTAAAGGTCACTTTCCGTGATAAAGAAATAAAGTTTATGAGTTGTCAATACCCCGTAGTGGAGCAGGGTGGCAGCGAATAGTCCACAGCAATTATGTGACTGTATTTCCTCGTGTAGGTGCTTTATTTATATACACCCTGTGTCAAGTCCACAGTTTATGAAGTACACTTATATAAAAATATTTCAGTCCTGCAATAAATCTTGCTCTCACGGATGTTCACTTTCTGTTGCAACTGTTTAGAGTGGTGGAGGATGTGGTTGACTTGTATTTTAGACTGAGGGCTGTATATGCACACTTGTCTGCCCTATTTTTATCAAATGTCAGTTGACTGGAAACAAACAACAGCACCAAGTCGTATAATGTAACATTTCGTATACGAGACATAAGTTTGGGCTGAAACCTTTTGGGACTTTGTCTTTATAGCTTGACATTTCATAGACAATCAAATTTAAGAAATGTATATAGTCGTATTTGCATAATCAAAAACACAGTTAAACATTTGCTTGTAAAATTGCTCGATGTCTAGTCTTTCATTCATTAACCAATGGTTATCTCCTTTGACCACTCAGGGCGCTGACATCTCTTCGTCCCAACACCAAGAAATGATCCTTTGGCTCGGAGAGATGAGCCGGCTGTTCCAGTTCAGTCCTGAGACCTTTGCACTGGGAGTCTGTGTCCTCAACCGCCTGCTGTCCACGGTCAAGGTAGACTGCTACACCATGTGTTAATGGTTTCCAACCAGCGTTCAGTATCTCTCTAAAATCCCCATTACTAAAAACCACAAATGGCCATGAGCTAATGGTTCAAGTCTGTATTTGTTATAGACTATTACATGAGAGTGTGTGCTTTACCATCATTATTGGCACAACAGTGATGCGGTTAATAATAAACCACACCATCCAATGTAATATATTGAGATTATACAACAATTACCAACAAAATAAAACAGAATTAAAATGTATTTGTCTTTTATTGACTCTCAAAGTAAACCTTTTTACCTCAGTTTCCGTGTGGATACAGATTCTGACTAATACCTGGAAAACACTCAGTCACATCTGCAGACTTCTGTTTCTGTTTCAAGTAACGCTGCTAATCTGCGTACGTGTATTTTTGGGCTATTGATTTCAGTCTGTAAAGCATTATATATTATGCTTTCAAGAGCACTTGTTGGATAATTTACTGGTTTATAGATATCATTACATTGTTTTTTATTTATTTCTACTGTTACCGTGGAAATGGCTAGTTTAGTCAGATTGCTTGGTTGGAAATACTTATATAATCTGAATCAGATTGTACGCTGGATAGGGCTGCTGATCGGTATGAACTGATCTACTAGTTTGTTGTTTGTTGCAGGGAGAAAGAGATGAGTGTGTATTCAGTGTGACCTAAAAGAAATCAAGTATAAGTGCCCCTTTTTTAAAAGCCCATTAAAGGGCTAGTATCCCTCATCAGCACTAGAATTGATCAATGCTGACCTAAATGTGGTCATTTACCAAATTCTCCCAAAGCATCTGATTCCCAGTGTTTGTTTTTACATTCACGGATTTTTCTGCTTTTTAAGGACTAAATGAAATATTTTCTTTTTTTTCCCCCTCTTTTTTTTTTTTTAGGCCCAACCAAAATACCTGAAATGCATTGCTTTTACCTCATTGGTCCTGGCTGCCAAAATCAATGAGGAAGATGAGGTAAGATCTTCATTTTTAAGGATACAAAAGTACAACGTCACATAACAGCTGTTTTTAAAAAAAAAAAAAAAAAAAAAAAAAAAAAAAAACACCATGACAATGCTACTTCAAAACGATACGTTTATTTACTTCCCTTTTGTTGGTGTCTGCTTAAACAGGTAATAGGCTCTGTTAAAGACCTGGTTGTGCAGAGCGGATGCAACTTTTCAACAGCGGAGATTCTTCGCATGGAGAGGATCATTCTAGACAAGCTGCACTGGGACTTGTACACCGCGACACCGGTCGATTTCATTCACATAGTAAGTCAGAATTCAGCAGGATAGACAGGCAAACATAACTGGGTATTGTTTTTGAACTGGACCTGAGCTGTTAGAGCGTCTCAGAGCGAGCCAGCTAGCTGAAATGCTTTGTGAATTCAGGTCCCAGTCTTGCCTTTTTTTGAAAAAAAACAAAAAAAAAAAAACAACACAGCGGTACAAAAGCACACATTAAACCATCATGCTCGCATTATGTTTGCTTCAGGATGGTGTTTACTAACCCTCATCCTCCCACACTAAAGAGTTGGTCCTAATATAGATTGTGCATTTATTTAATTTGACTCATTGTGCCCGTCATTATAAACTCCTTCGGTCCTGGTTGGCGTGTCCGTAGACAAGAAGGGAAAATAATAAACTCAAAGATCAAAATTAGGGGATATGTTGGCTTGGTTACTTGGTCTTCCAATACTTCAGAATAAAATTGTACATATTACATAATCCTAAATGATACAATTAAATATTGGTTACAATGGCTGACCATAAAACTGTATCCCTGAAAAGACATTTTATTGTCTTTGCACACTTTACTCCTGTTTTTAAATAACTGCTAACCCCTGAAAATAAATTACTGCTTTAGCGCCACGTCGTCGTTTTAAATGCTAAGTAAAGGTCCATTTCAACTCTATTTAAAGATTTTCGTCGTCAGCTATCTGCAGCTTCAGGGCAAAAGCGACATTATTGGACAAAACTTGCAGTATAACCCAGACCAGCCACCAGACATCTGTCTACGTGGACAAAAAGCAACAGAGCGTTTCTGAATGGAGCTGTATGAGATTCCTCGAACCACGTAAGACTGCACTTGCAAGCTGCCGGCAAAATAACAGGCGTGTTGCATATCAGGCCAAGGCACTTCTGACTAACTCTTACCCGCAGCCCCACTGTGGATACCCTAAACCCTCTAGAAACAGACGGTTTAGGTCGTTGGCGTGTCCATAACATGCTGTGAATTGTTAAGACTTTGTAATGTCAATGCAAGGTTTGTCTTAGTTTAAAAATCCCATGCTGCATTACTCTGTTTATGGCACAATATTGTTTCACAGCATGGACCTGTTTACAGTAGTTTAATCGTTAAACCCCTCACACGTAATTGCCTGAAGTCTTAACCACTGACTAAACTGTCAACACACACACACAGGCACACAAACACAACATTCCCTTCATGCTGTTGGGCCCAGGGCTATATTCATAATGCTCTTATCAAGAAGTGATGGGCTTTACATAGAGCTTCATTACATGGTAAAACATTTGTTTAGTTTATTGCATTAAACAATATCAATTTAATTCTTTAAACTGTAAACTCGCCAGCATCGCAACAACTTTTGGATGGATTGCCATGAAATTTGGTGCATACATTCATGGTCCCCTCGGGATGGTTGATACCTTGACTTGCTACATAATAGCATGGCTGTAGACTTTTGGTCATGTTAAAGGTCCAGTGTGTAAGATTTAGGGGGCTCTATTAACAGAAAGGCAGAAATGCAATAGAATATTTATTATATTATATATAAATATATAATATTTATATAACATTAGAGCGAGCCTTTTATATCTACAGCCACAGCGGGTACTCTTCCACAGAATCCGATTTTCTGGGAAGGCAGACGTTTTAAAGCAAAACAAAGTGAACTTTGGCTGAACACATCATAACTCTGAACTGGGAGGTAAAACAGGTCATAGAGGAGCATTTAAGTGCTTTATGAATACAGCCCATAATTTTCTTGACAGAAATGGTTTACCATGTTGTACTGAGCCACGCTATTCAAACGATTTCCACTGAGACAACGTCTTCAGTTTTAGTGAGATAAATCTTAATACACACATCTTCTCTAAAATAAATCTGAGTGATTCAGTGTTTTTTGTTTTTAATATCGATCTACTCGCTCTAGAAATTCCCCCAGCTGATTTTCTGAGGTCTTGCATCCTGTGAGTCAGTAGTCTCATCCCAGGCCGAAGGACAGCCTACATTGCCTCAAATAAACAACAGTGTTAGATTTGTTTGTGATTGATTGGTAAGATTGGTGGAGGACTGATAAATTTTCTTAAAGCCACAAACCATAAACTGTCACCAAAAAGCAAATCTTGGCACATTTGGACTGAATTGGACTGATTCCTCTGCGGAACTAAAAATCACACTTTCCTCGACTGTTACAGTTTGTGGATCTGACTGATATTGATGAATCTACTCTTGCCCCTCACACTTCCCTTTTAGGTATTACAAAAATCCAAGACTTTTAAAATAAAGAGACATAATGTATTAATAAAAACTATAATAAAATAAAGACATTTTCTCTCTGTATATTATTCAAATAAATAGTTTTTAACTATACTGTAAGTATCTCACATTACATTCTCCCTGCCCTGAAGAATTCCCTTTCCTAAATAAAGTGTTATCCTCCATAGACTAAAAATAAATTTTATCACAGACGCTCCACCATGACACTTTGATTAAATAAGAGGATTTACAGAGATGCCTATAAATATACTTCAACATCCAAGTAAAGCTCTTTTTTTTGTTTGTTTTTTTTTTGAAAGGGAGGATCAGTTATGTGATGCTAAAATCTTTCAGCCTTTTTCAGGACTGTCGAGTCTAAATACACAATTTCCTTTGTTTGCTACGTCACCCTGAATTCCTGACATTTCCAAAAATGGAGCAAAGAAGGAAAACTTAAGGAGAAGGAAGGAACTTTTAGGAAATCAAGAGGAACTGTTTGAGGGATTATTTTTTCGGACTTTGGCATCACATTGCTGAATCTACCTCCCAATAAATTTCAACTTTCTTGAAAAACTTACTTCTGCTACAGAGTTAGAGACAAACTGAAGCAAATGAGCTAAACACAACATGAATGAAAGACTAACAACAAAATCTAGTCTGTGATTTTCTTCACCAGGCCCACTCACTGTGATTTACAGCTCCTGCCTACAAATAGGAACACAGAAGAGCACTGCACGTACGATACAATACGAACTAGGTTACTATGATTCCTCAGGCAAACAGGTGGATCTTCACTAGTAAAAACCTGCTTGTCAGATTCTCTACTTGTTGCTCAGAGTGTCCTCCTGCACAGAGCTTCAGGTTTTTACAGTAGCTTCTGCTACAGAAATGAACACTTGAGAAGAGCAGAGAATCACAGACTGCAAAGTGAAAGTGTCCTGCATGGATGAGAATGGAGCTTGGGTCAAAGGGATGAAAGATGTTGACCTTTTTGTCAGATGTATGGTTAGACTTGAAATGCTCTGGTGTATTTGATGTTGCATTGTGAAGTTAGGGGATGGATGGACAATGAGACAACAATGACATCATTATGCTTAACGTTTTGGTCTCTTTCTTCTTCGTTTCTCTGGCTCTTCTCCGGTCCAGTTCCACGCCCTGCTCGTCTCCGACCACCCTCACCTCATTCCGTCCATCGGGCTCGGCTCCGGCGTCGGCTGGGACTCTGCAACAGACCCCGGTGTGCATCCCGCTGGGCCGGGGCATCAGAAGAGGCCTCCAGGTTTCCAGGCGGCGCTGTGGACCAGGCAGGTGCAGCACTGTATGGCCTGCCACCAGCTTTGGCAGTTCAAGGGCTCCACGTTGGCCTTGGCCATCATCACTTTGGAGCTGGAGTTGGTCACGCCCGACTGGTTCTCCGTCTTCACTGATCTGCTGAAGAGAGCACAAGTAAGAGAAATGCACGGGCCTGCTGAGAAGGCCTTTTCTCCATGGTTATTGTTTGGTGTATTGGAATCCATGCCATAGTTTTAGGTTATTTAGAGCAGTATATTACATAATTTGTCCACCAGAGAGCACTAAAAGGTTTTTTTTTTTGTGCCACCAAAGACATATTTTGGTTAAAATAATTCTTACCTTCAAAATACAGATTTGTCTACTGAATTCTCAGATATTCAGTACATTCATAGAAGTTGAATAAAAGATTTACACTTCCGTGGCTGCCAATCCACCATGGATTTTTCTTTAATTTTACAAACCTTTGCACCTTTGGCATTCATTTTTCCTCATACCAGATGGTGTTTTAGATGAAGGCACATTTTGGCACGTTGAGGTCTTCCAATAATGCTTTGTATTGCCAAAAAACACACATCTTTAGTCAAAGCAGCTGCTTCTACCAATCCAACGCTGTCAGGATAACGGTCACACAAAGGAAACTAAGGGAAGGATATTTTGGTGAATTTTGCCACAAAAGCGTGCAACTCAAAATGCCTGAAAGTTGAAAAACATCATGCCACTTTGGTGAAACTGGATCCAGTTCTAGCCTCCAACATTTGACCCATTTCGATGTCTCTCCCAGGTTGATAGCGGCGAGTTCATCCACTGCAAAGAGATCGTGGACGAGTACCTACACAGCCTGGAGTTCTCCCTGCCGGCCAACGCCGTCTACATCTTCGACAGCGCCCGGATCCAGGACGAGGAGCGAGCCTGGAGCCCCACGCAGCGCCTCAGGCAGGCCAGGAGGGGGCGTGGCAGCTGCGAGCAGGGCGACTGCGACGAGTACTACGACGGTTTTAGGTGTCTGTACAACGAGGAGACGGCTTCAGGGGCAGAGGGGAACGACGCCGCGGGTCTGCAGAAAAACGTCTCACCCTGCCCACCTCTGCACCCCGCTGTCAACTAGTCGGACATTTCTTCACACCGCCCACCTCTGACAAGTGCACAGTGGTCCCATTTCACAGCGAGAATGTTACAAGTATTGTAATTCAGCACCTTTTTAAGGCCTCATTCATTCAAGTTTCAAGGGGCACAAAAGTGAGTTACTCACCCGCCATAAGATTTAAGGATTCATATGAAAGGTTTAAGAAAAGGCAGAAACTACCTGCCTGAGGTCAGAGTTAGACATCGTTTTAGTCTCTTCTGTGCACTTGCCCATGCCAAAATGTGAATCTGGAGGTGTGTATGTGTCAGTGTCGGAGTTCACCTCTTACTCTGATGCCACAACTTGTTCTCTGTGCCGGGGAGAAGAAAAAAATCATCGAGCCGAACTGAGATCTGAATGTTTCTCTTTGGCTCAGAGTTTTTGGTCCATTTAAGTTCTCTACTTCTTTGTTTCTCCATTTTTAACCTACCTGTCCTTTACACCCTCCACCAGTTTTGCCAGTTTTGCTGAGGTGGAGGTGAAGGACGAATAAGGCAGTTGAGTGTGTTTTTTATGAGTGTGGTTGAGGCCAAGAATGGCGCTTTTTTGTTTTTTTTATGTTTGAGAGTTAATCCTGATTTCGTTTGTGAGAGGTATCTTGGTGCTCAGGTTCCCACCAGAGCCACATAGCACTTTGAGATTGACTTTTTTTTTTAATGCAAATAATTCTATTTTTTCACAACCTTTTTTATTATTATTTTAATCTTCTACTTACTTGTACTAAACATTTTTGTGCTGTGTTTATTTAGTTATTTACAGAAGCTACATTTTACAAAAAAAAAGCTTTAATTTCTTGACTGAATGCTGCAAATCTTTTATTTCATGAATGCTTTTGCTTTGTGTAGCCGTCGTTACATATCAGACAAGAGCACCTTTTGGGAGATTAGTTCAACACTAGAGCAGAATGATAAATAATGAGATGACATGATTAGTGATCCAGCATCAGTTTCTCATTTAGTATTTTATTATGATTATTACATACTGTATGAGAGCACCAATGATCCTACCCCAAATATAATTGCTAATGAAGTGTTGGGATAAAAGCATCCCGTTTTATTTTGTAAATACCTCCTCGTCACATGTCGGTTTCATCAACAATATGACATGTAAACTGAAACGGTGACAAAACATTATGTTTAAACTCTATTTAATGTTGGCGACGCCTATAGACATGGAGCAGACTTTGATTGTCGTTCTTTCGCCCTGGGCTGCTGAAATGTTACTTTTTAATGTGAACTGGTTACTGTCTGTTCTCTGAAATCTGCTTGGATTCATCCAGTCAAGCTGGATGCGACACCAGTGACCAACGTTAAAGATTTTATTTTGTTTTATATTCCTCCATTTACTGAGGCAGCTATATCTTGTCTGGTCAACCACAGAAATAAAGCTATGACTTCAAAAGTCTTAAAGTGTCATTTTCCAGTTTGTTACGTTCAAAAGGTCGGAGAGCTTAGCTGGGATTGGACGGTCGCCGTATCTAGTGCAGCGTCAGAGAGAATAAAGGTTTACACACATGCTCTCTTTAGTGTTCTGGAGCAAGCTGTTGAAATTTTGTTTGTGTGTTTCCATGAACATAAAATTATATTGACATGTTTTGGGTCCCACAGCATGTAATGATACCAGGATGTATTCAGCATACGCTGCATAGTTTATGAGGGCTCTCTTTTATGGAGAAATTTACACCCAAATAAAATGGCAATAAATATAATGCACTACACAGTAAATGTTGAAGTTGGAAGTCACCCAATTTCACACATCAAAGTCTGATCACAGCTCCCGGGAAGTACTACTGCATATATGGAAAAACAGTTGTATAAAGTCTTCTGGGCTCTAGAGGGAGCTGTTTGAAATCTGATAAGTTACCTCAAGTGATGTCACTTGAGTCAGTCTCCATTGGGGCTAAAGATTACAAGTTTGAAAATCAAAAATTTTCTAAGGTTGTGGAGTTTATCAGACCTCCGTAGGCCGCTGCTCATCTCTACCCGATTCATACTTTTGACTTAGGAGTATTTCTATTTTTATCTTTCAAAACATTTCATATTTACCCCTTTTCGCTGGCAGGAATGGGCGCCGTAATTACCATAATTACTCCATAACGACTCCAGTAATGTCTATCTAGTCTGCAGTTTAATGAGTGAAATCTGCCCCATATGACGTTAGTGTACTTTACAGCGGTTAACATCTCAGCCTTCATCATGTCGTTCCCTCAATCATAAAGTAAACCTCTCATGTTAATGTTTGACAGCACAACACCTGAAGTTTATATGATTCAACTAAATTTGAACCACTGTGTTGTCTTACGTACCACACAGACTGCAAGAGAGCGGTTATCACTCAGCTTTGCTAGCAGACTTTGTTGGTGTACTAAAGGATCGAGAGAACAGAGCGCTCTGAACAGATTGTACTGCTGGATGAGATCCAGTGGAGCCCTGCAGGTGGTGGACAGAATAATAATAGTGCTGGCAAAGCCTTCATTGTAAACAGAAAACCATTTACTATGGGAAGATTTCAATACCGTGCCATGACTTCCTCTTTCTGTTTTCAGTGAATCACATTTTCTGTGTCGTTAAACAAATATAATAGAGAATGTGACAGTACATAAAGAGGCTTACAGCTTGTGATGTTTTTTTTTTTTTCTCGTGGTTTTCTGATGTTTTACTGACCGAGAAAATCTAGATTAATTGAAAATAAAGTCAACTCACCCTACATTATCCAGTTTATGTTCCTAACTATTTGATCTGTGTTCTCTCTACTCTGAACGAGGAAGTGTGGAAGCTGTTACTAAGTGCTGAAATACACTCGTGTGGTTTTTAACCCCAACTGCCAGCTGCAGTTTATGTTAACATGCATACTGTATACACACACATGCCACTCACAAGCTCACTGTCGGCCAACGCCATCTCCTTTTCACACACACTCTTCCTCCACAGGCATACAAAGTCAATTAATCCCACATAATTCTCTTTTTCCATACACACACACATACAGACACACACTTTTTACTCTCCACTTCTGGCAAACACACTGTAAACGTGCAATCCTGCGCGCACACACACACACACACCCACCCAAGCTGAGGTCAGCAGCACGGTGGTGAAAGCAGGGAGGATTGTGTGCAGACTGAGCAAACATCTCTCAGCTCTTTAGTTGGGGATTGCTAAACAGGAAACAGTGTGTCTCAAGCTGACAGCTGTTTGGGTTACAGTTGAAGCCGACAGCGTCTGTGTGTGTGTGTCTGTGTGTGTGTGTGTGTGTGAGGGAATAAGTGTCTTCACCTGTCTTTCATCTCCCTCCTGGACGAATATCATCAAACAAATCAGGGCAGAGAGACACATCAAAATCGGGAGGAGGAGGAGGAGGGGGGGTGTTTGGGGGTTTGCATTTATTTCCAACGACAGACAGTAAATACAGCTGCTCTCTTCTCTCCATGTCTGAGGCTTGCATGTTTTCCTGAATCCTCTATGTGTGTGTGTGTGTACATGTATACATACTGGCTTCATGTTTGCGTGTGTGTGTCCACTGTCACAACACTCAAATCAAGGCGATAACTCGTGGTTTACAATAAAGTTACATCACTTATGGACAATGTACACCGTCATATGTGCTTCTTACAATAATATCATATTCAAAAACTAGTACATTTTTGCATATTAAGCTGGGTAAGCTCTAGAAAATATTCACATACATTTATTGAGTTAATATGAAACAGCACCAGTATATTGCATAAGATTTTATTAAGACTTAAGACTAAGTTGTCAGTACCTACGTATATGCAGTGTTGTACTGTATACAGGTACTCAGTTTATTGCTCGACATAGTGCTATCTAGGTGTATTATTTGGGCTCATTGGATACAGGGATTTATTCTACTGTGAAATGTACTTAATCTAAATTGTTTTGATTACAAAAAGGTTAACAGGCACACACACCCGGACAACATTTCAAACACTGAATGGTTTCAAATGACTCGCCCCGCTGTGTTACACTGCAGTACCCACAAGGTTTGAAGGGCTGGACTTCTTGTTTCTGTGTGAACAGTTGATGGCAAAACACACACAAAAAAAAAACTCAACAGAAAATCTTTAAGTCACAACATAGAAAAACAGAATGCATATATATATAAAAAGTGTCCAAAGAAACAGACAAACCATAGCATGAAAGATCCTGAATAAATGAGATGGCCGCTGTTGGCAAGTGAACATTTTTCCTCATCATCTCTCACCATCACTCTATTTTTTTTTTTTTTCCTCCCCTGTGGCTTCATCATCATCATCCTCAGTGTCTTTGGTCCATGTGCACAATGTCAAGATGGAATGTCAAAACAAAACGAACAAAACGAACAAAATAAACAGGTGTTGTCGTTGCTATGGTGATGGAGGACAAATCCATGGTCGTGTGTGGGAGCGCCCATAAATTAACTGAAAAACAATGACAAACAATAAAGAAAATAAATTGAATGAAGAAACAACTGCTTTATGAAATAATGAATTATTAATAAAGATTTGAAATGTACAGGCTGACAGAGTGGCGTTGAAACAAAGAGGTGCTGCGTGTGTTAGTGAGAGGAAAACAATGAGAGCCATCACAACCACATTCAGTGTGATGTGGTTCATCTTTCAGCAGGGGGGGAGGAGGGGGTTCTGTGTTTTCTTTTTTGCAAAACATCCGTGTGCAATCGCCTTCACAAAACCACAAAATGGAAGATCGGTTTCCTCCAGCAGCGCTCAAAGCAAAGCGTGTGAGCAGCCACAAGATGGAGCCACACGTCCTCACATTAAACCCTGAGCTCCGGCTCGGGCTACATTAACTACAAGTCATGCACCGCTCACGTCACTGCAGATCGTTTGTCCAAATTCAGATCGTTCCCAACCTGCCAGACATCCATTAGCTTCATTACTGTCAGTACAGCTTGATTAAATTGTTGGTGAGGCCAAGGGGCCTCCAACATCCAAGATTAAAAAGATGGCTACAGCAAAAACACTGCGTACATTAAATATTACACCCATATGCTGTGAGTTTGGAGCCTGGATTCATGGATTTACACTGATGTAGCCACAGAAGCATTGATAGCCATGATGGGAGTGTGGCGTTTCTGTTTGCTCCATGTATTAACATGAGGAGGGTTACACCAGATCTGTGTGGAGTGATTGTGGATTTATTATAGAGCCATGGGAGCAATGAGGAAACTGTTGGAGCGGAAGCAGCTCATCAGTCATGTGAGTGAAACGTTTGTTATGTCACAACTTATTCAGTAAGTACATTAACAGGTTAGAAAAAGGCAAAAAGCACCTTGAGTATGAGCATAAAATCGTTGTTGTGAAAGTCAAACTTTTCTAATGCGCTCCACATCATGTTTATGGAAATGATTGTGGATAATTGATGTTGGGTGGGGTTGAGGTCAGAGCTCTGTGGAAGCCAATCAAGTTCTCGCATGCCAAACTTAAAAAAAAATAAATAAATATCCAGAAACTATTTGTGGCGATCAGATGAACAGGTCTGTCCACATACTTGTGGCCACATAGTGCACATTGTTGGTAAATCAAAACCAGAAGTAGCTGAAGGTTCCTTGAAGGTGCATTTAAGGAATTTTAAAGCTACCGTAAATTGGATTACTGGCAACGCAGAGTGTTTTGACAAGAAAGTAAAAATGACATGATGTTCACGGTGAGGAATGGAGCCTGCAAGTGTTCTAATGCACTGAAATGAACAGAAGCCAAGAGCTGTCTGAAGGATAAAAACAAAGAAACGTATGCTTTGAAAAATAATCTGCAGTACAGTGAAGTGTAGTTCTATCTGTGTCCCACCAGCATACCCCTAGTGAAAAGCAGCTTTGCCCTGTGTGAGTTGTACTCTGCATCACCTATTTATAAGCCGAGCTTTCGATCGCCCCGGCGAGTGAGCTCAGTGGCTCCTCCTTGAATATCCTGAATAATTAGAGCGAGGCAAAAGGAAAGAGTGAAAGGACAGGAAATGTTAAGCTTGGGCAGGACAAAAAGGGGAGGAAGTTTCCTTAACACATGCCAGCCTTTTATAATAGCTGAAATGCGTGTGTGTGTGTGTTGGAGATAGGTTGACAACTGCACAGCGCATTCAGTTGAAGGCTCATTGATGTGACACAGCAGAATGCCAACCTCCTGCTTAAAGGCTTGTAACAGCAGTTAGACGGCAAAGGGAGAAAGGGATGAGAGAAGCAAGAGAAGCTAGTGTAGAAAAATAGTTGCAGGATTTAAGGCACAGAATGGAAAGACAACGAGATTAGTTCAGAAAAAAAGAAAAAAAGAAAAAAAAGGAGCAGGGTTGGAAAAAGCAGCTTCCTGCTATGGAAAGAATGAGGCGAGTGAGTGACAGAAAGAAGCTTACTTTTTCTTGTCCTTGTCTTTCTTGAGGGGCTGAGATAAGGAGAGCGTCTCGGCTGCCACCTTCTTCCTATTGAAGGCGTTCATCTCCTCGTCGAGGTCTTTCCGCTTCTCCTCCACCTTCCTCTTCTCCTCCTGGTGCATCCGCTTCAGCTGCTCGAACTTGTCATGCAGCTGAGAGGGGGGAGGAGGAGGAGGAGGATGGGGGCGGGGTGGTTTGGGGGGTGGTGATGGACAGACGGGAAGGGGACAGGCGAGAGACATGAGATTTGAGGACAGACCATAGACAGTATGAAGAACGTTGGACGTTGTACGTGTGATGTTACCCGCAGGAGCTGTGTTGAAGCTCTGACTGCGGTGACTCTGGCTGTCCTGCCTCTAAGCTAATCTAAAAACATGGACAAAATTGTGGATCGTCTGAGGACGTGAGGCGGGCTGAATGATGTCTGGATGGTCAAACAAGCTGCCTGTAATGGCACCAGCCTGTCAATCAGAGCGGCCAGGCTGTTATTTATGCATAACCTTTCTTAAGTCTTAAGTCTAAGTCTTAATATATTCTGAACAGGTGAGTTCCATAAAAATTCAGACTCAGTACAGCTGTCACAAACATGTTTATTTCTTCTGTTTAGTTTGGCTTTTATAACATGGGGCCTTATGGAGATCGACTTGTCCTGTAGCCTGCCTCAAGTGGTCATTTGAAGAACTGCAGTGTTTGGCACTTGAGTAGGCTTCCCTTGCTCCACTTGCTCCTCTCCATCTCTTACATGAAGATATAATTATATTAGATAAATGTGGGATGTAAAAACGGTCACTCATAGCAACAAACCCATAAAGAATTCTTACCTGCTCTGCAGTTTTCTTCAGCTCCTTTTAGCCTATTTTGGATCATTGTTTTGTTTTTGTCTGCTGTGTTTTTGTTGGAACTTTCTTTGAGAGGTGTTGATTTTATGTGATTATTTCTATACCCATTCTGAAGGCTGCAGTTTGACCCGCTGTATGGTTATATTGTGTTATACTGATAGGTGGTTCTATGATTTTGTCCACTTCATTTATGCTTACTAATGTTTAAGCTAACTCTCACTGGAGAAATGGACCTGACAATGGCATAAACAGAACTTTTTGTGTGTACTGAAGAACAATGACAAAAGCAGTGTTACTGCACTAAAAAATTTACATTGTCAGTACAGAATGATCTGCATGCACCAGACAGCACAGGCCTCTTTAGTGTGTAATGCTATAAAAAGTGCAACAAAAGGCTGCTACAAATTCAGACCTTCTGTCCAAAGTTCACGGCTTAAAAAAAAGTGGTCCTATAATCAAATATACTGCATCTATTACCATAACTTCACTTGAGACTGACCTCTCTCTCCTTTTCTTTCAGCTCTGCTTCCGTCTCTTTTACTTTATTCACAAACATTTGGCGCATTTCTTCTTCGTTGCGCTGAAGGTCCCCCAAGAATTCTTTCCTCTTAGCCTCGTAGGTCTCCTGTAGACTGGAGAGAAGAAAAGACGGGGCAGAGGAGAGAGCGAAAATACACAGGAAGAGATTAGGTATTGTGTCGAAACAATAAGAGTCTCTCCCTGCCGTCGACACTTGAGTATCCCTGTGGTTTTGGATTTTGTGTGCCTCTACCTGTGTCTCTACCTGAAAGGTTGGCTGTCGGGATCTGTATCTTTGAATCCCATCTCCTCTAGCTTACAGCGTCGGTACAGCTCGTAGTGGCGGGCGTGGGTCTGCTCCCTCAGGTCCTCCATGTTGACTCGGATCAGCATCTCTCTGAGTTTTACAAAGTCGCAGTGACTCTCGTTCTCGACTGAAGAGAAAACGCACATCAGAATTAGGACGTGATTACGAGGGGGCACAGGTGGTTATCTTAGTTTTTCTAATGCATGACAAACTCAACAAGTACTATTGAGAATTTGGTTTTGATTGCGTTAATGCGCGAGCGCCAGAGCTCTGAGTCTTTGCTTCTTGCTATCATTCTGTGCCTAGCTGTCTTTTTCACTGCTTCCAACTTATTTTAACACCCCATCTGTCACCCTGTTACCCTCCCTACCTCTCCATTACTCTCTCTGAAGCAGGAAATCATACCACATCTCTACAGGAATGTGAAGCAGTCTGCACAAAATAGACTGGAAAATTACATTTGGCAATCCACTGATTTAAACCAAATCTATCACAGTTCGCCAACAAGCAGGAGTTGATAAATTGGAGTTATTCTGCACTTTTCATGTTGATTTTTTTTCTTCACTTTAGCTTCATGACCGAGTGACTCATGGTCAAATGAATTCATAGTGAGGAAAGCGAAGGAAGTGTTTCCTGCCTGACAGACTGACAGCAGTGGAGGGAGGGGGATCTGCCACGAGCGTAATTTCCATTCTGCTGAAGCCTTTTTACTTATAGGTCACCTCATTTACTCCATCGCAACAATATGGGCTGTTCTGGAAATTACAATGTCATTTTTTGGTATTGTTAGAGGAGAGAACTTAAGTCAATTCGGGAAGATGAAGCGTGCAGGGGTGCCAGAATGTCAGAATCAATCATTGGATCATTGGCAATGTGGCCTGGATAAGAAAAGTGGGTAATAGTATGGCAATACATATGGCGCCAATGGGCAGCCACAGGGATTCTTCAGGATTCACGTTAAATTTAAGACCACGTGTCCATTTCACCTGTTGCATACCGGACAAAGTATGATGGAAAACCGGCCAGGAAAATAAGAAAGTCCATAGCAATGATTCCTAATTCACTGTTGCGCAATCCCACTACACAAGCTTATGATCATAATGTCTTCCAACAGCCCGCAATCACATTTTCTAACTAACATCCTAATGGCAGGCAAGAATACTTTTTACCTTTTGACAAAAGTAAATTTAAAGTTCACATATCGCCTACATCCAGAATCTTTTCTGCTGCCCCTCTCTTCCCTTTCAAATAAAGTTTTCCCTTCTTAACATTCATTTTCCCTCCATTTAGAGACTTGATACTCAAGTCCATGTGGAAACTTGGAAAACTGCTAATTATTTGATATGAAAATCTCCTCCTCCTCCCCAAATGCTTAAAACAACTGCAGTACAACCTTGAGCAGCTGTGGTCCGGTGTATAACCTCATACATTAGCCAGCTAATTAGGGGAAAACTACAGTGACTCATTAGAAGGGACGTGTTGTCAGACATTAATGTGATCAACCTGTTAGCAAAGATTCTACAGCTTTGGTGTGTGTGTGTGTGTGTGTGGTGGGTGAGGGCACATGCAGAGCGAAGGCACATGGCTTTTCTGGGGGCTGACGCACATGCCATGAACCCCGGGTGGCAGTGGTGGAGAGCGAGATGTATGCTGGGTTTAAATACCACCACAAGCTGTGAGTTGTGAGGATTTAAAGGCGACAGTAATTATATTGAAAAGCCAAATTAGCATGGTGTTTAGCTTCTCCTGGTGGAAAACGCTGAGGAAGCAGCCTGCAGCGCATGATAATGAACCGCGATGCAGCGTCTGAACATCCCACTCAAAGAAATGAGACGTACGTTCATTAGAATAGCACAGAAAAGCAAAATAAAGTTTAAAAAGATGTGAAATGGTAGCTGCGATGAATCACTGACACTTATTTTCAGTGAAATTTGCTGGTTGGCCACACATCATTAGTGAAAATTTACGAGTTAAAAACAGAAATGAGCTGTTCTCCAGGGCTGCATCCAGGCTACTGAAATTGCTTGTTCATTTGGCATCTAATGGTCTCTCTATACTGGCCCCCCTGCTGAGGGCTGAATGAGGGCCAATCCTCTGACTGACTGCAGCGCTGAGCCCTCAAGATATCGGAGCACAGGGCTCTGCAGATACACACATAAACACCAGCATGAGTACAGACACGTACAAATGCAGGGTGGAGAAGAGGTTACATATACAGTATAAATGAATGGAAATAGACAAATATTTTTACTCTTTACCATCTTTTTTTAAATCATAACTGGCCAGCCCTGACCTAAAAATATACTGGGAAAAAACAATAACTGCATCTGAAACATCCATGTTATAAACACCCACTAGAATATGTGTGCACAGTTACACAAACACACGTGTCACAGATGTCTGGAGAGACAACAGAGATCCTCAGGGAAGATCAACGCAAACACACATATACGCGCACACACACACGCACACACACACACTGAGCATTCAATTACTCTTTTTATCAGCAGACAGTCCTCCCTCTGTCTTCCTTCAACTCAATGGAAATTTCCCATGCCTCTTCTAGAGGTTACCATAACCCATCTATATGACATCTGGCATCGACAAACTGTTTCCACACCGACACAGGCCTTCCTTTCAGACAGCCAAGAGTAGTAAAACACTGAGACTTCTGTCCCCCCCACTCTGCCCCTCTGCCCTCAGATACTGTGACAAAGTGTGTTGTATGGATGGTGAGCCATCAGTTTGAAAGCAGGCAGGACTAAAAGCTAAGTAGTTTGCTTGTGTTACATCCGTCAGTCTAGTTACTTGTTGTAGAGATGGTTAACGAGATAATCAGAAGAAGAAAAAGACCCCGCAGTGTGAAGATAGTCTTGTCTTTTACACCATCAGAATCAAGTACAAATGTAAGTTTAATGGTTTTCTGAAGCAGTTGTCCGTGCGGATAGCATGACAACTTGTTTTTTTTTTTTCATTAGAATCAAACATAGCTTCTCCTTTGACATTCATCTGTTCCTGACATTCCACAGTGAGGAACAGGAATATATCTTTTCTGATGAGACAAATTCAAATGGAATGAGCTTACAGTGAAGCAGAGATAACTTTTAGCAGCACCATTCTGTCCGTTACTGCACAGGACTATAGCTTCACGATGACTGATGGAGTCCAAAGGAATTCATCCCCATGAGACACACAGCAGGCTTTATAAATAACCATCGCATGTCCTCCGAGGGTTGGGGAATGAGAGTGGTCAGTGGATAATGGAGAGAGGAAAGGAAGAGAGGGTGAGGACACAAGAGCAGTAAATTGAGGAAAGGAAGAGAAAAAGCTGAAGGAGGGGGGGGGGAGTGAAACTCAGAGTCCGAGTGGTGATATTCTCACAGCACAACTCTGTGTGACGTTATTGAATTAAAATGTTTGCTCTAATTGACAAGGCATGGGGGAACGAGCTGTGGGAAACAAAGATCCCAAGATGCCCGACACTATAAGTGATGTCTCCATGGACAACGCGTGCACGCAGACATACAGGAATAAATGCATAAATGCACTCATGCATGCAAAAGACAGACACGTACCACCTTACACATCACAAGCTCGCAGAGAAGCACACTGGCAAATTTCCCAAAAACAATCTCCACCCACTCGCCCTTCATTTCGCAGTGCCACTCTGCGTGAAGTCACACTCGCAGCTGTGGAGGGCGCTCCGCGTTAAGAGGGAGGGTATAAATAAACAGGCAAACTGTGGGATGCACTCTGTCACGAGCAGGAAAGCATCTTTTACAATGGATACTGATGGACGCCTCGCTGAGTTACACAATGTGCTAATGCTTATTATGCGCAGCAGCGTGTGGTATCGAAAAAGATCCTACACTGTGTTTTAGGATTTAAATTTGCATCTATGAGAAGTGTGAGGAAAATGAAACCAAAAATATATTAACATGATCAAAATGTGGAGCCATTCTCCTGCACGTGTCATTATTTACTGGTGCAGGTTGCTGCCAAAGCTTCTATTAGAGCTGCAACCAACAATGATTGAATCATCAACATTGATTATTCAATCTCATGATAGTATAATAGCTCTGCAAAAACAAGGTTATATCATTTACTATCATGTATGACAAAGAAAATCAACAAATTCTTACATTTAATGAGTAAAGCCGAACAAACGTTTGTCATTGTGGCTTAATAAACAACTGAAATAATTAATTATTGATCAAAACAGTTTCACAGAGAGCAGAGCGAGGCTGCAGGGGGGGCGTGGAGAAAGACTGAACAATGCACTTCCTCAAAACTGATACACCCTTGACCTCTTTCAGACACATTCACAATGCCATAAAATTATATTGTGGCATAATAAAGACTGTACCACAGGTCAGTGTCCCATGATAGAGCACTCCTCCCACATTTCCACATCTATCACTCCACCTTATTTTCCTATTTAATACCTGTAACCTAGCAACCTAACAACCAGCAAGCAGCTGGTGGATATACAAACTTAAGCAGCATCCTCAGATTTACACGGGCCAAAAATGGCTTACGACTGTTTATCACGACAATTCTCCGTTTAGCTGCCAAATAAGTCATCCTGCAGCTTCTGTTCAAGGCCTCTCTGTTGCTTCATTAGAGCTAAAGGAAGTCATAACCAGAGATCAGCAATATTCTCAACAGTCACTACTGACAGCAGGAAATGAATGAGTAATAACTTTTCCATTTACTTTAAATAAATGTTGATAAAACTGTGTGTACACTTCAGCCTTGATGCTCATGTCTACTATCACAGTACCATCATCACAGTTCATTCTGTGGCAGTCTAAAGGATTTAAACATCCACTGACCCCTTCACGTACTCACTGCTGTGTTTGCTTGAGAAACACAGATGCTCACCCCAGACACACGCTCTGATTAACTTGCTTGTGAACGGTTCTCACCTTGCACGACACCCCAGGGGTACTGTCGGGCCCTCACGGTTTTGTTGCCCACTTTGACCTCTTCCACGCTGCCAACAACAGCAAATGGCAGATGAGCCTGCAAAGGGGGAACACAAGAGTTTAGAGTGTTCAAAAGATGTAATTGGAGAAAAAAAGTGTTAAAAAGTGTAACCGGAGCTACAACCAGGAGTCCCTGCTTCATCTGCCTCGTGAGTTTTTCCTCGTACTTTACGGGAGAGTAACCATGTCGCAAGTTACATTTTACTAGACACAAACATAGTATGTGCAAACAACACAACAAAAAAGGATAAATGAAAATTAAGTGTTTAATTTGTGGCTGTCATCTCTCTTATCTTTCACAACCAGACCACAACAGAGAAGTGTAACCATGCTGTCATACGAGCTCCAACCAGAGCTCTCTTTTAAGTTTAATATGCGGCTCGGGTTGGAGGGCTGAAGGGCCTACTTTGTAGAAGTGATTAAACAACACACGCGCATACACTTTTTCTTGTTGCTTTAAAAGCTACTACGCCTCGTTAGGATTGACAGTGAGGCATCATGTGGAAAACATGCCCGATACGCAACCTCAAAAATTAGGTGGAGAGTTGAAACCAGCTGGCTGGTTGCAGCTCAGAGGAACAAGCTGGTGAGTGTGGGCGCTGATGTAACCAACTATGAATAGATGGGGATACTGTACAAGGACTGCGCCTCGGAGAACCAAACGCAGTCTGATTTATTCACAAGAGAATTTACTTTGAGCATTTGAAGATGTGTGATTATACATCATCTCCATCATAAAGTCAGAAGTTTAAATACTAAACTTTGTTAAGAAAATTATTTGTATTGCTCAAATATTTGTGCTTGCTACCTGAGCAAAAGTCACTAGCTTATGTTCAGTTATGTTGCTGTATGTCGATTCTTGCCAGTATTAGTTGTTTTTTTTTGGATGATGGGGGAAAAAAAGCATCAAAGACAGTTGTAAGAGCGTGTGTCGCCATCGAGTTTATAAAGTCTTTCTAATTACAGAAAGAACTGAGGAATGCTGAACCGGTGCGATCAAACAGAGCCAGTGTACATATACAGTTTCTCTGTACGGTATGTATAAGCACATGACTCAGGAATCAGCTGGTATTTGCAAATATTTGCAGTGTCTTTCTCTGTATACATTCACAGATTTGTGGGAATTGGGAGTGTCTCTTCAGAACGTGTTAAAAGCAATAAAACGGTGTCAACATATACTGCTGTTACCACATGAGCTGCTAAAGACATGATGTTACAAGTCAGCAGGCACACAGATGTCTTAAGAGCAACACTTATCTTTTTTTTTTTTTTTTTTTTTTTTTAACTTTCAAACAAAACCATCTGGAATGTTCTTGTCTTCAGCACAACAGGCAGTTTGAGTGCATGTCATATAGTATATCTACAGTGAAGAATACAAAAAGGTAAAAGACAAAAAGCCTTTGTGAGTGTTGCAGCATGACTTACATTCATGGAGGCGTTGATCTCACTGACGGCTTCGTCGTCTGTTGGGAACTGATATATCTGCACCCCGTTGCTCACCAGCTCGCTCATGATCTTTATTTTGAACTTGTGGAGCTCGCTTTTGGAGATTGTGTCCGCTTTGGCGATGATGGGAATGATGTTGACCTGAAGAAAGGATAAGAAAAGGAGAGGGGAAGGGATTAAACTAAGTTATTAGATGAGCATGTCAAGAGGTGTAAATGAATTCATGTATTGAAAGTTGCTTTGTGTTAAAGCATATTATGCTTATGGTTTGTTTTATGCTTGTCTGACATGACAGGACAAAATGTACCTGTCAAGCCTGAATATTATGAGAGCGAGTGCAAAGAGAATGAACACAATGTTTTCGATGACTTTCAGATTAGAGCAATTAACTTCCCTTTGTCAGCAGGTCATTAACACACTAAAGACTTGATTAAAAACATAAACCACACTAAGTACATTCCTAACTATGGCTGAGGAATCATACAAGACTATATGCAGCTAAACTGTACGGTGACTATGCTCCATCAGAACCCCCGACAGATACATAAAACAAACAGTGATTATGAAAACAAACTAGTCTCCGTCTCCAATCAGCAGCAGATGTGCAGAAATAAACACACAGTTTTTCTGCATTCTTCTGTACGGCTGCATGACCCAGATCACTAACCGTGAGGACGAGGAGGATCCCCACAGATTCACTCATCAATTCCATAGTGTGCCTCCGAGCAAAAAGCCAGGGCTTGTTAGTAGTCAAATTACAGGCTCATCATACTTTATTGGATCATTAATTTACAGCAGGGCAGTCCCTTATTTAACTAATCAAGTTCATTAATCGCCATCCAGTGCTGACAAGAGCCCTGTGTGGCAGCAGATGGGAGTGTCTTGTCATGGTCAGTGAGGAGGGAGGGGGGCAGTGATATTTGTTCACTTCCCACAGCCGGGTTTTCCCAGCTGGCCAAAGAGTATTCCCAAATAGTTCTCAGTGTTTGTTCTCAACAACTAGGAGCACCAGATGGTAAGCAGTGACCACATAAAAGCAGACGTAAGGGGATGTAAAATAATCATTTTTAAAATGTGTTGATGTTTCTGTCACTTTTTGTTTTAATCTTACACAGGTCAAATATCTGCGTACAAATGTAGGGGGAGTGTCAAGGGATATAAGAACCAACATTCTAAGCCTTCGTAATGTCCAAAAATATTGAATATTAATAGATCCCATTATTCTTTGTCAAACTTTGGTTTGAGGTATGGTCAGCCTCTCAGCTCGAAATTTTTAAAAGTTAAAGTTCCCATAATTTTTGGCCTTTGGGAGATGTTAACAGGAAGTGTAATTATGCTACAACTTGAGCTCCCTGTTTTAAGTCTATATTTGGTAACATTTTGGCAAACTGGTAGCATTAAAAGTATGCCAAATTAGCTATGAGTTTGCAATATACCATGGGTATAACCATCACTGGACTGCACTGATACTACAGAAAGCTTCAAAACGTGATGATTCTCAGACAAGTTCTGTAGTTATAAAGCAGATTTTTTTCTCAGATTTCTACATGGATTTATGGACATTTGTTCACAGCCTCAGAGAGTGCAAGTTACACGGAATCTAAAAGTATGTGCATCATGTCTGTGTGTTCAGTTTTGACTGAGTTATGATTCAGAGAAAAACACAAATGTTGTAAAAAAAAAAGTTAATTTTACTGAATACTAATAACTAACTTGTTTTTAGAACACCCACATGTCCCCGGCTCTTCTACCTCGTATTTCCTCCTGAAGTTTAAGCATGAATTAGAGTCATCATACACATTTGACTCAGAAGAGAGCAAACTGTGAGACATTTTAAAGGTTAGTAGGAAAATATCAATCTATGTTTGTCAAATGACCTCTACATCCTAATATTAGATGATTAACTGGTTAATGATTTCCTCCTATTCAAGAGAAACATCTCGATTTAAAAACACCTTCTTCACGCTCTTATCTTGCTTCCTGCCTTCATCTACCACAAACCACACTCACTCTGGTGGGCCTTCAACCGTCCTTTGTAAGGACGGGTGATTGGGACAAGAAAAACACCATTGTCTGGCCTTGAAAGCAAACTCCACACACTGAGGGGAAAGTTGTTTCTGGTCTGCTTCCCTGGTTCTTCCTGTGACAGGGCGATCTGGCAGACAGGATAGCTCTGCTCGTTTATCTTTAGTTTCCAGATAAAAGTAAATAGCCACACAGAAATGCTCCCCTTGACGTGGACACAACTTGTGATGCCTCTCATGGCGATGAAATGGTAACCACAATGCAACAGTGTTCAGACTTGAATCAACACTTGTATCATTTATTTTAGAGCTGGACTGAATTTTATACTTTTAAGTTTTGGATTGTTGGAATATTAAATCACTTTTGAGTCTAGGTCGGCTTTTTTTCTGTATTAAACAAACTAAAGAGTATATAAGTTTATCGGAAAATAACCCGTGTGATGACTCAGCAATAAAAAGAACCATTTGTTGAAGCTCTAATTTATGCGTGACTTGGTCAGGCTCTTGTTTAGGCTTGTAGGCACTTTCTGTGGTAAACCTGTAGCCGTTTGGAGCTCAGAATTTACAAAAATAAAACTGCATCATGTGCAAAAGCAGACACTATGTGGTGAGTAGCTGCTGCAAATATTTCCTGCTACACATTTATTCTATCTAGAAAGAGACCACTGCACAAACAAGCCCATGAAGCATGTAAAACAAAACTGTGTCACATCCACACCATGGTCACTCAACACTGGCTTGCTTTCAGATAAAACAGTGGTCATATTTCACATAGTGGAAAGATTGCTGGGAAGGAGCCACTGAGGTCGGAGTGGTGTTCACCGTGGCCACCCACTGTTGCACTCATGATGCTGTAAATCATTCTGAATAGAAGCACTAGCATTGCTCTTATTTTACACTTTCTGTGAGTGTGCAACAGAAAATGAGGCCTGTGAGCACGCAGAGTGTCACGAGAAGGAGAGTTTGGTTCATATGAATGGATTTAGGTGAGGTAAGCCGCTTTGCTTTCACTCATATTAAAGGGATAGTGTAGCAGGTAAGCTGCTACACAACAGCAAACACATTTACCTCGTGTTAACCAGTTTGCTGTGGTTTATATACCCGAAAAGAGATAAGATATTTAGCTCAGGTAAGCTTTCATGTCTTGCTTCAAAGCTGGGGGTACAGAGAGTTGGCTGTGTGTGCCGTGGTGGTTTGAACGGTATCAGGAGACAGTTGGCAGACGTGGGCTGCCAGGTTTTGATCACTCTGTTGGCTGGTAAAGACAGCACAGAGGCTCAGTGGTGAGCGCTGTCGCCTCACAGCAAGAAAGGTGCTGAATTTGGATCTTGGTCCTTTCTCTGTGAAGTCATCTCAGTTGTTTGTTGGTTTCCTCTCAGGACACACCAGTAATCTAACTTCTTCATAGAAATAAATAAGAAAAACAGAAGCACTCCTGTTGAAACTCTCTTTACCATGACAATACAGTTGGTAAAAGTTGGTACAGAGCAAAAGGGGTTAGCACAATTAAAATATTAGAAAACCTGGTTAAAATTCACAGTGCCATAAATAACAATGGCAATCAGATTTCTCCTCATAAATCTAATAATTGACCTTTGAGAGTGACTGCAATATCCAATGATTATTTTGAATAATGTCAGAAGGTTTGGCAGTCATGCGCTGATAGCTGGCAGAAGTAAACTAGCAGGTTTTGGTCACAAGCTGACCATCTGCTTTGTTCTGGATCCATTATCGTTGCATCACCAGACACAAGCAGGGCTAAACCTGCCACTTTGTCATTCCTACAGCAGTGCTATCAGTATCACATGTATACGTCCCCGAGGGGTCACGGCGTTGCACCAAAAACATCAGTGAACCTTGAGGTGTCATTACAGGATGTAAACAAGTTCATACACATCCCTAAAATCATCCAAGCTATCTCAGTTTACAAGCTCATAGCTTTTCAGGTCGTGAGTACAATCCTCCTCGCCCTCAGGTCAAACAATCACAAAGAGTTGAAGACGCAAATCTTCATTTTTTACATTTTAACGGCCTCTCTCTCCGTCGTTCCTTCTCCTCTGGGCTTTGTGAACATGTGCTCTGAAATGTTTTGAGGTTCCTTTCTGAAATTCCACACTCCCCACACTTTTTAACCCAAACCACTGAATGGTTTCAGCTGTGTTTATCACTGAGCAGCTTTCAAAAAAACATTTGATCAAAATGTCAACAGGTTGAATTTATTTAAGTGTGTTTGGGATCAAGCAGAAGGAAAGCGAGCTACGGAAATTCAACCTTCAATAGAAACAGTCAAGGAAAACCTCAGCACTTACCATGTATCACCAAAGACTTCTCTAAAATTAAAACATAAATAGTAAAATCTTAAATACAACATGGCTTCACTTGCCCTCCCTGACTCTATCCTTCCCCACGAGAACTCATCGACCTCCCCCTTCTTTCATGCTCCACGTCCTGTTGTGATTAGATTTTTTTCTGTCTAATTGAGGCCGAGCCAGTGATTTTTCCTTTACTGAGCTACACTCATCAGATGTATGGCAAAACACAGATCCACAGGCCAATAATCTGCAGAGAAATACTCGCACAAGAGCAATGAAAAAACCACAAATCAATGTGGTTATGGATGTGACTATTGACTAGTGTACGGCTGACCAGTAAACAAGCTTTTCTATATAATAGATGGCAATTCAGAAAATGGGTTAGACGCCCAACGCAGTAAATCAACTGTTTTTAAGCAATATGTTGGTTTTTAGGAGTTAGATCACTCATATTGTGCAGGCCTTTCCAAAAACTGAGCTGTTAAAGTCTAAACCTAAACCTTTTCCACTGTAACAGCCAAATTCACTCCAAAGAATGTCATCTGAAGTTTCCCTGAAATCCCATACGATGAAATGGAAGCTTCCGCAGCCACTGCAACGTTTTCTTTTAGCTTCGTTCTTTGAGGACACGGAGTCTACACCCCAGCGAAAAAGATCAGGGATCTCCACATCTCAGCGAAATGCACACTGCTCACAGTGAAAGGGAGCCCGGATCGGATTACAGCAACACTGATAGTTATTCACAGACAATGGGAAAAGACCGGGAGTGTGTGCTTTTTGTGCAAAAGACAAGACCACAGGAGATATATATATATATATGGATGTGGTGTTTGTGTGTACCTTGCTGTCCAGCTTTTTCATAGTAACGAGGTCCAGGGACTTGAGGGAGTGTCCTGTTGGTGCGATGAAGTAGAGGCAGATGTGGATCCTGGTGTCGTGGTAGTTAAACAGTGAGCGTTTGATCTTCAGCTCTTCCTGGAGATAGTTTTCAAACTGAGTGTCGATGTAGTCAACGATGGGCTTGTAACTGTGGAGACAGCCGAAAAGAAACTGTAAGGATTTATGTCTGTGGGCAAAGGCATAAATATTTGTCTTCTTATTCATGCATTGGTAATGAATAAAAAAGGAAATATGGACTTGTCGCTGGGGAAATGAACCGAGACAGTTATGTTTTCAGTAACTCTGTGATCTGATTCTACGCCAAGATCTCAGCTTAGAGCTGTACAGTTGAGTACTGCATGAAACTTGTGCCCGGCTTCTGAGAGTCTGGTTGAAACGAAACACAGAGGCAGTCCTCTCTTCCTCTCTTAATGGCCTCTGCAGCCTCCAGTGTCACCAGTAAATCAGAGAAATAAGGAATGTTTGGTATGAATGCATCAAAGTTTTGTAGTATTTGCTCATGAGCCAACAAGACCAGAAAGGTATGTCAAATTTAAGTTTTTTTGGCTGTCACACCACACAACACAAAAAGATTTAGACACTACTACTGAAGATTCACTTTACAGAGATGTACCTGGACTGCTGCTGGAAAACATTATCCACCAGTCCAAATGAGGTCTGGTAATGTCAGGTCATGAGACAGTTTGAAGATAATTTATGCCACATTCTCAGTGAGCTTGTTTGGAGGAGTTTCTTTGAGTCTCCATCTTAAACTGATTTAGTCCAGTTCATTTGGAAGAGACAAGAACAAGAAACTGCATCACAGGGGCCTGAGATGCAAGTCTCTTTCAAGTGAGATTGTGGTTCATTAGTCACCACAGATACAAGTCTCACAGTCATAACCCCAGCTCTCATGACGCCGCTTGGGATTTTCAGACTGCATATCTCTGCTGTTGGGATTATTTGGTTGTGATAAGTGTTTGAGACATTTGTTTGCATTCCACACTTCCATGCAGCCTTGCCTCCGATTTATGCTTCAAAACTGACACATTGGCAGCCTCTGTGGATGTGAAGTGAAGCTAATGCAGAAGTGCCAAAAACTGAAGTTCCTCAAACGTCCACTTGGGGCTGGCTACAGAACAAGTCAATCTCCATAAGTCCCCATGTTAAAATGTCCAACTTCACAGCAGAAATAAACATGTTTACAGCCTGGTACAGAAAACAGTTTTTAACTCTATAGCTAATTTCACAATTCATGACAACTGTACTGATCCTGAATTTGTACAGAACTCACCTGTTCAAATTATAGAAAGGCTTAAAGTTATGCATAATTAACAGCATGACTGCTTTGATTGACAAGTGGGTGTCGTTACAGATGGTATGTCTGAACACCCAGGCTTCATTCAGCCCGCCTCAGGTCCACAGACAATCTGCCCATTTTTAGATTTGCTGGGAGGCAGAAGGCAAGGCTGCCAAGATGATGGCGGCCAGAGCTTCGCAGCGGCTCTTCAGAAACCTCAACATTACATCAAATCAGTCCGTTTCAGAAATTTGAGGAGACATATCTTTCCATCTGACAGCTATTTCTTTGTTCTGAGTTCATCAGGATAAACTTTTGTTCCTGGCTTGGTCGGAGTTTGTTTTGATGATGTGTCCTCTTGTTAACCATCACTATATTTTACATACATCCCTTCTAATTACTTAAATTAACAGCCAACTCTATTGGTAATCTTTTCAAATTCTCAACAGCAAGTCTTCCACATTCTATTTTGCAGCTCAGAGTGAGACACAAGTAAAACATAAAAAAAATCTATTCTATATCCTCAGCTAGTAACATGTTTACAGTCATCTGTCCTCTCCCTTCACATCCATCTTCAATCTCCTCTGTGGAATGCACCCACTCTGACCTTTTGAAGCTCTCTCACTCTCTCACTGTGCGTTTACAGCGTGCTGCAGGGTCCGTCCTTCAGCATGTTGGTTTATACAGTCTACAGAGAAAGCTGCTACCAAAGGGCGTGAGAGTGCTGCTTGCTGGCTAGGTCACAACAAGAGGAAAAAAAAGAAGAATCAACTATTTCCTCTTTATTTGCTGTCCCTCATATTATTTCCACCCTACAGAGAGAACTAAAATGTGCAGGAAACCTGGACTGATATTAGTTTGTCTGTTTCTCTCATTTGTATCCCTCGGCAACATTGACCTAATTTGGGCAAAAATATGCCGTTGTCATTGCAAATAGAGAGGAGGGTTTGGATAAGGATTGACAGGAAAATCTGCAACAGTCAGGAGTCAAATGGAAAACACTCTTGAAGCATGTGTTTCACGCATGTGCTCCAAGTACCAGATGAATGGAATTTGACTCATAGGACAGTGAGTACTGTTCATCAGAACATATCAAAACGGTCCTGATGCAGTAAAAGGTACCGTTGGTGAGATTTATCACAGTGTGTGTTGACTAAATGGACTGTATGGTTTTGGTGATTAGCGGGTTAAGAAACATCAACAGAGTATGGCTTAAAACTGGATCAAATTTGGTTGAGAAGTGTTACTTATATCCATTGTTTTACAAGCTTTTCAATGAAATATTATTCTTTCACTGTACTTCATCTGAGCGCTGCAGGTACTTTTCAGATTAGGATCTGGTCTAATTGGGCCCTCCGGTTATTTTTCAGATGTCTAGAAGTTGTTAGCAGTTCCACCAACGAGACATTTCCCCTCTAAACTTCCCACATGGTTTCATTTAAATAACTGTTCAAAGCTGAAAGAGGTAAAACTCTCCAATATTTCACAAAAAAAGAGAAAAGATTAGAGAAAGGTCCAAATAATGAATATAAATTAGTAGAGCAGAACTTTGTTTTTTCTT
The DNA here is from genome assembly GCA_028641955.1 of Protonibea diacanthus. NCBI lineage: Eukaryota > Metazoa > Chordata > Actinopteri > Sciaenidae > Protonibea > Protonibea diacanthus. The sequence goes on from CM053990.1 coordinate 18,691,890, forward strand.
CTTTCCTCTCCCATTAATCATCTCACAGCCCCTCGGCTGGGAACCAGTGGACTACACTGTTATAATGTAAAAGAGTAAAACTACAAGCACCTCGATCTGCAACAAAAGTAAAGTGCTGCTTACACATTGCTGCATAAATACTAACAATCTAACTGTCTTTCACAGTGTAATAATACATGACTAGCATTTTCTGGCACCAGAACTTTGAATGTGACTTTGATTTGAATCAGCATTAAGAAAACTATACTTGATGTCTCCTTTGATACCACTGCAAAAATAAAACAGGGGTTGCACATCTTGTACACAGTGGCTGGTACAGAAGTCATAGAACAGATACTGACGACCTGTTGCAGTGTTTTCCCATAGACATGACAGCTTGCATTATCCTGGTTCTAAATAGTTATTAGTAATTCTATCTTTCCCTCACACACACAACACCTACCTAAACCTCTGTCTCTTACTGCACACACACACCTGCTAACCCCACCTCTCTGCGTCTCTGTATCATACAGGGACAGCCATTATAAAGTCTGAAAAATCATAACTCACATTTTGGATCACCTGCATTTTTTTTTTCTTCACAGCAGCAGGTGACTCATGTGTAGAGGAGACTTGTTTTTAATGCATTAGCCTATTGAAACCAAAATGGTACTCACCAGGTGAGTTTAGAGTAAAATAAACTCTCTCACACACACACGTGTTGTGTGTTTGTATCGTCAACATAATAGCAGACAATGTATCTGTCTCTCTGTCTGTGTCTGATTGTCAGTATACCACATGGGAGGAGGAGAGCGAGGTGGAGTTTCATTATGACCACCTAATCATGTCAGTCTCTTAACATCACGGATTATCATTTCTCCATCCTCACCTGTCCTCTTTGTTGATCTGATCTCCAAAGCCTACGGTGTCAACAATCGTCAGTTTGAGGTGGACGTTGCTCTCCTGCAGGTCGTATGTTCGCGGCCGCAGATACACGCCGTTCTGATAATGGCTCGCCTCTTCATTCTCAAACATGGTGTTGAAGAGCGTGTTCATTAACGTCGACTTGCCGATACCAGTCTCCCCTGTGGATGGTTAGGAAGCGGAGAGAGACGAGACAGAGAGAGGGAGTTATATTACTCGTGTCACCACATCAGCTTCCAGACATGAGGCAATTCTTTCATGTCAGGAATAACAACAGACGGTTTTGTTGTAGGTAAACATGTTTGGGGGAATATAAATTAAGTAAAGATGGAGGGGGAAAATGTTCAGTAGTAATGGAAAGGCATTTCCGTGAGCAGCCAATTGCATACAAAAATGAACGCAGTGTGGCACGCACGGCGTCGCTCTGTACTCACCTACACAGAGGATGTTGAAGCAAAATCCCTGTGTGACCGATTTACTGACCAGTTGGTCAGGGAGGCTGTCAAATCCAACATGTCCGCCCAGACTGAGGTTACGCTTCTCTTCATTCTGAGGGACGCAAACAAAAACAAAACAAAACATTAGAAGCCTGGTTGCAATGTGAGGAAAACACACATGGGGAAGACATTAGTCTGAGGGAGGAAGAGCTGGTTGCTGAAGCCTTCACATTCCTATGCAAATGTACATCAAAGACTGTCCGTGCATTCTGCAGAGCCCTTTTGCCTTTCATTAGGAGTTAGGTAATCAGGACCTGCAGTGAGGATGAGCTTCAAGAATAATCCCTCATAAGCACAGGGAACTCAAGACGTTTTCAAACAGAGAAAAAGAAGCAACCAGAGAAATTAACTCATGCAGGGATTTAATATGGAGTATGGAAAAAGAAAATATCCTCTGTCACATCTAAAGTTGTGAATTTGGCACTTCTCTGGAATAATTAAGGACATAAACATATTAAAACTTCTACTTTCTATTCACAGCGGCGTGAGTACATGATATAAAACCATTTATCTTAATCTGTCCCCCATAAAATCATATTTTCCAATACAGTCAAACTGGGTGCAACAAGCCACACCACCCAAACCTGATCTCCAATAACCACGGCTACACTAAATTATTGTTTTGACTGTGCAAAACCACTCTGTAATCAATGTGCATTTAGGAGAGAGCATCCTGGAACTAAAAGGCACAAAGATTACCGATACAGCCGACATCAGACAGACAAAACTATTGGGTTGTAAGCGTTTTCACCTTTGATCCCTTCTTATCTAACCCATCTCGTCTGATGGACAGACAGTCAGCAAGAAGAGAGAGCGTGTTGGAGTTGTAGAGGAGGAGGGGGGGGAAACAGACAGCACCTTGAGATGAATGGGGCCACCCGAGCCCGTCTGGCTCAGCCACGAAGGACTGCATACTTGAAGGCTGATGTCACCGAACACAAGGCAGCCTGAGAGCAGAGCAGAGTGGAGCTCAGCCCTAAAAAACCTGACTGAACTGCACGATTAAGGATGAGCACAGTGTCTGTGTTTAAATATGAGGGTGGGGGGGGAAAAAAAGAGAGAAATAGGGTTTAATGTGTCAGGAAACGCCACTGAATCTGACATTAGTTGAGCTGCAGCGCATTACATTAACACCCGTGTTCGAGGAAAAAATAAATTCAATACAAGCGGTAATAATATCCTATTTTTAACTGCTGTGGTTTCCTTATGGAACTATAGTGCGCTAATCATAAATTCAAGAATAAGTTCCATAAGTTTGACCTTAGAACAAAAAGTCAGGAGCCCATATGAACATTGCAACAACATTTGCTTGCTGTCATCAGTTCCCAAAGTAATTTTAACTTAACTTTATCTGAAGACAATGTGAGGCTTCAGCAGTTTTCAGCCTAAAAATCCCTCCCCAAAGCTCGGAAAAGAAACACTGTCCAGGGAAACACAAAGGGGGAATTTTGTCCTAAAAAGACTGTAACTCTGGAACGTACCCACTTGATTTGACTCACTCAGACTGCTAAAGCTTCATATTAACTTCAGATAAACTGTGGAATGTATTTTTACACAGAGCGAGGACTGTGGATTTGCTCTCCCATCAGTTTTATTGGAAGCGTGTTAGGGAGGAATGGCCAGTATGAACAGGAGGAATGATTACAGCCAGCAAGATCTGTTTGAATGTTCATGCGAGCACCTGGCTATTGTTTAAGAAAATGTGAGCCTATCCTTTAAGTGAGGTTGTGTGCATGACAGAAAACTTTCATCACAGTGAGGAAGACGGTATTTCAAAAGGTCTAGACATTTATTTGGGAGGGTTGCACTTCCAATTGTTGTTTTTATTTTTTGAGTCTGAATGCTATCATTGTAAGCCGCTGTGAACAAAAGTATCTGCCAGCTGAACGCATTGTTTGTGGTACTCAGTAGCAGGTTTACAGTGATGAGGAAGAGGAAGCTGACTTTTTTTTTTTGTTTATTAATCATTGTAAACTCGGCTGCTGAATGAAGCTTATGGAGATATTGGGATCGAATGCTGCAGGGGGAGGGTGTAACTGCTGGTATCGGGCCTGGAAGAAAAACTGGTGCGATGACTCTCTGGATTTGAAGTATGAGAAGTTGACGATTTTTACTAGCCTGGGAAAGATAGTGCTCACGTTCCATCAACACTGCAGTTTTCACATGTGGTAAACTGCACACAGTTGGTGATTAGGCGCTTTGCTCAAGGGCACCTTGACAACATTTTTTTGTGTGAGTGGGGAATGTTTTTGTCTTGAACCACAAGTCTGGAAATTTACACTTACTTAAACACACGCTTACTTGTGGAAACTCACTAAGCCTAGTCAGTACATATCTAGGCAGCAGAGAAGTGAAGTAAAGTAAAGGGGCGGACTTGTTCTTTAATTTTGTAAACCGTGTTTCTGTGGAAATTGCTCTAAACTTACTTAACCACATTGGTGAAACTCTCAAATTGAGAAGAATAACAAAGATCATGACACATGAGATAATTCTAGGTTGACCTCCTAAGCTGAACCAGACGAGCCGCCAGTAGTGCATAATGTGTGTGTGAATCATAAGAGGAAGATGGGTCTGTGTGACTGAGGGCTGCGAAAAGAGCACGCAGACCTGACCAACAGTGTTATCTTAAAAGGATCAGACAGAAGAGAAGTGCAGACGTGGACACAAACGCTCTATTCTGTGACTGAGCTGACTGAACGTGTGAGTGTGGACTGGACTCAGCTGTGAAAGAACTACTGAGATCCTTTACTGAAGTAAAGGCAGCAACAATGTAAAAATACTTCAATACATGTACTGTAAAAGTCCTGTGTTCATTTTACTTAAGTTAATAGTTTAACAGGAAATTCACAGTGTAAAAAATAAACATACTCAATCATGCTGAAAAATGACTTCTCTGATGGCGCTATATGAAATATCTATTAATACAGCCTGCTGTAATTATTCATCCTGTTCGTACTGGCTCTGAAGAGGCTCTGAAGATAATGTGAAGCTTCAGCAGTTTTTAGAAACACTGTCCAGACTATCTATCTATCTATCTATCTATCTATCTATCTATCTATCTATCTATCTATCTATCTATCTATCTATCTATCTATCTATCTATCTATCTATCTAGTAGTAGTAGTAGTAATAAATTGAACACTGACTAGCTTAGCTAGCATGTATGCATTTATGTAGTATGTGAGAGCCACAGTCATGTGAAAACATGTCCTTTTTTGGTCATTTCCTTGTTTGTACTTTGGATGAATGATTACAAAGTTCAATGTAAAAAAATGTAGCTCTGCTCCAAAAAAAAAAAACTGGACTACATGGACAATACATCACATGGCGAAAAAAAAAAAAAAAAAAAAAAAATTTTAAAGATCATCACAAAAAAAAAAAAAAAAAAAAAAAAAAAAAATGTATTGACAACATAAGCTGCTGTCACTGAGGCAGTTTAACCAGCAACATGAGCCATAAGTCAAACTCTGAGGCATCTGTCTGTTAACCCATCCAGAGAAGAGAAGAGAAGAGAAGAGAAGAGAAGAGAAGAGAAGAGAAGAGAAGAGAAGAGAAGAGAAGAGAAGAGAAGCAGTGTTAAGTATGATAGGAATGACAAGCTTCTGTTTAACTGTCCCAGGGTGAGGAGACAGCGCAGTTCACAGGCCACCGTATCACCAGGCCAACAGGAAATGGCTGCACAGGGGCCCCAGGTGGCTCAAAGTGAAATGAGGCACAAAGCGTACATGCAGGTTCACAGTGCGGTGTGTTTCTGTCAGCTACTGGCCTTTTTCAGAGAATACGTTTTGAAATGTCTTAATAGGAAAAACCACACCAAGTCCACACCCAATGCACAAGAGTCTGTTCAGTCAATGGCTACAGTGTTTTCATTGGAGATTCATATTTCCATTACATTTCTTTCTTCATAATTGATTATTTAGTCTATGAAATGACAGAAAGGGTGAAAAATGCCAGTCACAATTTACCAGAGCGTGTTTAGCTTAATCAAGAGCTCAACAATTGATCTGAACCTGGAGTTTCCATACTCTGACACAATCACAACAACTGTAACCCCTGAACCCAGGAAGCATCATATTGCTAAACAATTCAGTGAGTTATGCTGTGAACTACAACTTTTTTAGCCTGGGTGGTGCCATTAAAAGTATGCCGTATTCGCTATTAGCACTTCCTGTTTACCCATGAATATACAAACAACTATGTCTAGATTACTTCAATACTGAAGAACAACAAGTGTTATGATCCTCAGGCAACCTCCGGAGATAAGGAGCATCTTTCTCTACGATTCCTACATAGACTGATGGATGTTTATTCGCGTTGGTCATAATGACATCCTGAGGAGGTCCAAGTCATGCTGATGCTAGAAAATATGTGTACCACTGTTTGTGTGTCACGTCTCCAAGAAGAAGTGGTTCAAGTGTGTTATTTGCCTCCATAGGCTGTGTGACAGCCACCGCTGCAGCTCCAACTGCTGTCTGGGTTGATAAGCGGGCCAAATCAATGGGCTTAACAGCAACAGCTAACTTCCCATTTTCAGAACAGCAGCATGGGACTGTCCCTTTTGCCTCACAGCTTGAAAACCTCCAGTTTCAGCACCAGTTCACTCTTTAAACTGCAACTCAACACGACATGCAGAAGCATTTCAAACAACAGAAATGAGTGAGTACCCTGGCGGCAGGCAAGGAAGACATCAGCTGGGACAAAGGTGACGCACATCCATCCTGACATAAACGGAGGCCAAAACCAAGATCTGGTTTCAGCAGCCGTCACAGCACAGAATCATTTTTGGTCAACAGTTCTAATGTGACCTGAAATTCTCTCCCAACTGCAGACCACCCCTCCTCTCCTCTCCTCTCCTCTCCTCTCGCTGTCTTTCCATTGCCTCCTGGCCTCCATTCCCACCTGACTTGTGTCTGACTTGTGTTTGTGCTTGCGTCTGCCTGAGTGAGCGTCCACCTGACAGACAGCAGCAACCTGACAGACTGAGAAACACACACACGCACTCACTTGCGGGACGGGGGGAGGAATACACAGAGGAAAGGCCGTTGAAACGGCTTCAAATATTTACAATAACTTGAGGTGCACTCTGTGTAGAACTGGCCTCCCTTAAATGTCTTGTTTTCACATTAAATTTTAAAAAGAGGTCAGATAAACTGTGTGCTGGTATTCCAGATTTTTATAATGGTGTTTTTTCTCCCCCCTTTGATCACTTCACTGGGCATTTTCCACTTCCGACATGTATTATTTATATTCATTATTTTTCAGACATATATACTCTACACAGAGACGGGTTTGAAAGAATTCACAATAGATATCGCATGCTTTCTGAAGCTGCATTGTTGTAATTTGGACTTGTACGGCTGAAAAAATTAAATTAATTAGAAATTAGAAATGCTACTTTAAATTAATCATTTAAGTTGTTTAACGAGCACAAATGCTAAACATTAGCTGGTTCCAACTTCTCAAATGTGAGGCTTTGCTGCTTTTCTTTGTTTCATAGGGTTATGAAACATGAATGAATATCTTTGTGTTTTGGAATTTTAGTCTGGCAGAAAAAGAAAGATGTTACACAAGGACACATTTCCAGGGACGTCCTAGTGGTTTGAGGACAAAATGGGACAGCAGGTTTTTTTTTTTTTTTTGTCAGGGCATCACAATTATGGCATGAGCTGCCTGAGAGTCTCAGACAGTCAGAGAGATGTTGTTGCATTATTGCCTAACCACACCTACAGATTTACAGATTTGGCCCTTGTGTGCTGCTATAGCCGCTCGCCTGCTGCTACTTGTGCTAGCAGTGATGTTGTAATGGTAAAACGGTTGACAGCTGTGATTTGGATGATACAGTACATGTGTGTCATCAGGAATCCACAAGAGAGAGAGAGATAAAAACTTGTTTTTGTGCCCTCTCTAGTCTGCACAACAACTGTATGGCCACTTTGCCCAGCCTCATCTATGTCCAACAGGAAAGACAAAAAAAAAAAATAGACAGATGCAAGAGGAGACAGGAACCATTTTACGAGGCAGATGTAGAGCTCACTCATCTTTACAGGGCTGTTCAAAAATACAGTTTCCACTTTACTTTCACGAAAAATATGTCTTGATCCAACATTTGTCAGGTGCGTTATTGGCGACAAGGTAGAGGTAGACTAAAACTTGTCTGGATCAGGTGAGCTGCGGATGTCAAAGCTTTCACACGTGTGCAAAGTCTGATTTAAAAAAAAAAAAAAAAAAAGCACTCTTTCAAGATCTAGACTTATGCACGTTACTGAATGTTGGTGGTAAAGACAACATCAAGGACGCACAGTTGATTTAATCACAAACTGCTCTCTGTAAAAATGTGGATTCCAGTGGAGAGCATGTTAGGTGAGTAAAACAACTTGACTTGATTTGAGCGTTCACATGCGCGCCTCGTGCAAGCGGCATGCTTCAGAATCCAAATCAGAATTGAAAGAATGTGACTCCATTCAGCTTTTTTTTTTAAACTGTTCACATTGTGATACAAACACATCAGCATCCCATGTGAGGCACTTTATGCTGCACAGACAAACTTTCAGCTAAACACTGCATGCTACAACAATCAAACTTTCCTTCCTCCTTTCAAACAGGAAAAACACTGTTGGCATTTACGACAGAAAAAACAAACATTACACGCTCAAACTCTTCATTCAGCTTTTGCCAACATTAGAGTATCACAAACTCTGCTCAAAACCAATCTTTGAGTAATCCTTTATTTCATTCTTATTCTATGGATATCGACTCATCAGCACAGAGGCCGCAGCTCGGCTGTCATTATTCATCTGCAACACAGGATTTGACAAGCTCGCCTCCAGGCTGTTCTGTATGTTCTATATACAGCTAGCATCACGGATGACACACAACAGTCAGCGTACTCGATCTGCAATCTGACCCGGACGTCATGCGGCTCAACAACGGAAAAGGGTTTGAAAGAAGAAGGTGTTTTTAGTGCTACAACGAACAAATATAGATTGGAAATCTGTAAGTGGAGCACATATGTAGATAATGCATTTAAGTCAACATCAGCCTGCACAAACAAACAAAGCTGTGGCTTTTAAAAAAAACACACACGACTTGTCACATAATTCCTCATTCCTCGCCTGTTGCCTTTAAGCACTTTGTGAAGCTATTTTCATGTTATGCATGCAGGCCCCACGGGAGAGACTATACACTTCAGGGTCAGTAAGCAATGTGCATGTACAGTATGTTAAAGGCATTTCATTACATAAACACTTAGATGAACTACATCCTTTTTATATACGTTGCACACTGCGCAATCGATGAGTTAAAACAATAGAAGGCTGCATTGATCGCCTCATGTGACTGTCCTAGAACATGAGATTGACGTGGGCCAGCAATGCAACCGACCACACATCCCTATCAATAGCACATAATTAACAGCGTGCCCTTTGCACAAACTGCCAGGCGAGCGTGTCAGTTTGTTCAATACGCTCTCACTTAGTTCCGAAAGTTGGACAGGAAGTCAGACAGTCAGGCAACTCTTTCACTGCAATCTCAGCATTTGGCTCATTAATCAATTCTCTGATTTTGTATTCTGAAAGAGACATTTTACAAATTGCAATAGTCTGCAATATGGCGTGAAACCAGCAACCCGTCCTCCTGGACACTTTCCTAACTTTAAGAAATGCCAAGTGTGCGATATCCTATGCATCCTCTCTCTCTTTTTTGGGGGGGGGGGGGGGGGGGGGGTCCTCTCCTTTTCTTTGCAGACATGTGTTGCACCAGTAAGTGCAAGGAGTGGCCCGGAGTGTGTTCTTAATCTCTTTATCCCTGCAACTCAGTGCTGCTTACTGTCCAATTCGCAACCGCGAGAATCTCTTCGAGCATCTGCCAAAAAGTTAATCACCCCATTCAAATCCCCTCCTGTGCATTCGTTTCGTCACCATAACATTGGTTTTTGGATGACACGCGTGAGGTTTTTTGTGTGTGTGTGTGTGTGTGTGAATTCTTTAGAGCTGACTGTGTTACTGGCATTTTCTTACGCCCGTGCTGCATCACACCTGAATGACAGGGCTTGTCAAGTATGAAAATAATGCAGGACACATTCCACTCTCATCTGATAGTACACCTAAGCTGATACCATGCAAAAAAAAATAGGTGCTTCATATAGAAATGTTCAACGCATCTGGCTGGTCAAAGTGACACGGCCTTCTGTGAAAAACAGACTGAAACACAAGTTTAATTTTGCACTCCTGAAAGGGAAGTTGTAACCACATCTAGTTACTGCTATCTAGTAGATGCAGTTTTACACAACAGAACTGCAAAGTAATGCAGGGACTCCAAGTGTGTCTGTGGTGCACATATACTTCATAGCATTCAACTACAGCTGCATTTGTATTCAGAAACACAGTGGTATTAAACGGTGCCCCTCCTGATGTTTTGGGTTTTACAGCCACTTCTATTAACGTCAACAGTGAATGGTGCCACACGTTAACACCCATACGGTCTGCAACGCATCCATGGGTAACGTTACAAACGTTGACGCGAAAAAAAATAAACGCTGCAAGTCACGACGTTAATATAATAGTCCACAACGGCAGAGGCGTCTTTATTTGTCTTAACTGAAAAAACAAACCCAGTCACCATCACAGAAAACACTTCCACCATCTCGACTGAAGCCCACATTACAGGCTTCAAAAGCGGGGGAGGCTTAGCTTCATACCCAGCTAACACACACACACATACACTTTTACTAATCACAAGCAAGTATTCCCGTGGCTGCACTTGCAACGTTTTCAGTTTCCAAACGGTAGAAAGGGGGCGAAAAAACAAGGAGAGCCGTGGCTTTTTACTTACCGAAAATACGTCAACGTCCGTGGCAGCCATGGTGCGGAATGTATGGTGTGTTGTTGGTGTGCTGGGCAGACTGAGCAGAGGCGAAAGGGAGCAGCCCTCGTCTCTCCGTACTAGCCTGCTAAACTACTGAGCCGCGCTGCTGACAGAGATAGGAAGAGAGGAGCACAGCGCGGAGAAGAGCTAGTAGCTGGGCAGGGAGGATGCTAGCTAGGCGACAAGAGCATTCACTTCCACGTCGCCTCTCTTCGCTCAGACAGGCTAAATGCTTTTTGTTATCCGTTTAGCTTTTAGCTGGAAGCCTACGAGAGCTAAAATGAACTTGTCTGGTTTAGCTAAACTGTGTAGCACAGGATAGTAGAAAGGTAAGTCACCAAATAGCGCTAATATAAGTTCGAAAGGCGCTTATATTTGCGCATGCGTAGTAATGCGGATGTGATACATTTATCTATTTATGTATTAATGAAAACTCGCGACTTTTTAATTCGCACCTGTTTTCATGAATTATCAAGAGTGCTTGTCAAATAAATGTTTATATATTTTCAACTTAAATCAGTTTAAAGTCGCCTCGAAGCGTTTCCAGGCGGTTTAAACGGTCAACGTTTCTGCACGCGTCAACGCAGGCTGCGTACCATTTCGACGTTCGCATTGCATCTTTGCGCGGGACACATACGTTCCAATATGGCCACTTCACAGACACAGACGCTCCCATTCAGTCGAGGAATGTCATGCTGCACACACACGGCAAGCCAGGACAGGAGCGAGCGGCATCGTTAGAGAGACACGGGGAGAGCAGAAATATGTGTGTGTGTGTGTGTGTGTGCGTAAAATATGTGATCATCACCCCAGTGTGTTTTTTTTGACACGGGGTATTAATATTTAAATGAATTAATGAGGTCACAGATTGATTTTACTAGAATGCGACTCAGCCAATCAGAGCGAGCCATCTGATATTGTTACTCCAATTAGAAAACCAGTGTATCTGTGTATATAGTGTATATATTGTGCTGTTTGTGGCCTGGTGACCTAGGGTCTTTTACGATTTGCAGCTTTATCCTGACATCCAGGCAGTTTACATTAAACATTTATTAACTTTGTGTGTGTGTGTGTGTGTGTGTGTGTGTGTGTGTGTGTGTGTGTGTCTGAATTAATGCAATATAAATGCCTTATTTCAAATAATTAATCTCATTAAATCTGCTTGTTTGTAGCCTCTAAATGGGGATGAGTTTCTACATGAATAGAACATAGATCTATATTTATTTATGAAAGAAAAAACCTAGAGCCTGCAACCAAAGTCTTCACTTGTGTGTGTGTGACAGAAATATAAACTATAAACTTGATTTCTTATTTGTCTTTGGGTAAAAATGTATTTTTTTAAAATCTGCAGTAACATCTGCATATATTATTCAAATTGTATCCACGTCTGCATTTTTCCCGGAAAGAGAGACTCCTCCAGGTAGGGAGGAGAGAAGTGAGCGGCAGGTGAAGGGTACTGTACACTCAGCGAGACAAAGGTGTAACAAGATACAGCGCGGCTGTTGGAGCTGCACATTTCAACTTTAATCTGCCTCAAACCGACTGTTTTCATCATGGCTTTGACACAGGAGTCCGTCCTGTCCCTGCTGATAGCGGAGGGGGGCAAAGTGAAGAAATCCGACTTGGTGGATAAGTTTAGAGATTCAATAGATTCCGACAATCCTGCAGAAAAAGAACGGAACAGGGAGCTTTTCAAGACTTTTGTCAACAACGTCGCCGTCGTGAAGGAAATCGACGGTGTCCGGTATGTTGTTGTCAGGAAAATGTATCAGAATTGTTTGCAGGACGGTGTCCACACTGCGGAAAAGACTGACAACAAAGAGATCCCGCTGACAGGTGAGCAGCAGCGCCCACCTGCGCGGACTGTGGACACTGAAAGCCGTGATGATGCAGGAGGTGAGAGATCAGATGTTTCTGAACCCGATCAAGAACAGGCAAGTAGTGAAAGCAGTGAGAATCCTACAGAATTACTGTCTCCTATACAAATGGCACTGCAAAGGAGCCAAAGTAAGATCGTTAGAGTGAAAAGAATGCTGCAATTTGAGGTCCAAGAGCAGGACACCAATGGAGATAACTACTCCAAAGGGAGTCCAGTAAACAAGCCGACAAGTATCCAGAGCAAACCGTATGCCTTACCTCTGAGGGTGCCACCCAGCACCACCAGGGTTGAGATCTGCAAATTGAAAGGGGGCTCAGATGAGTCCCTTGAAAGCCAAGACTCCTTCAGGAACAAGAGAAGGCCCCCTGCAGCGGAGACAGACAGTAGCATGAGCTCCCCCCAGCTGAGGAGGTCAATGAAAAGCACCAAGGCGTCAGAGGAGCCCAAAGATACCTCCTTGGTTCCTCTGGAGCAGTCAGAGCATGAATGGCTGGTAAAGTGTGCCGCTGGCCACTGGAGCCAGGTTTACGGCCTGCTGCTGAGAGACAACCAGCTGGCAGAGAAGAGGGACTTCATGTCAGGGTTCACCGCCCTGCACTGGGCAGCCAAATGTGGCAACAGTGACATGCTTGGGAAGATTATCGACCTATCCAAGCGAGGAGGAGTTGACATTGACATTAATGCAAAAACACACGGCGGATACACTCCTTTGCACATCGCTGCATTGCACGACCAGGAATACATCATGGCAATGTTGGTGGGGGAGTATGGAGCAGACCCAAGCATCAGGGACAACTGCGGGAAGAAGGCCTACCACTATCTGCACAAAGGCGTTTCCGGGACGTTGAGAGAGATGCTGGGTGAACCCAGCACCCAGCAGGGCCCTCAGGACAGGTCCCTGCCTGAGAAAGAAGAGCTGGACCTCTTCCCGGATCTCTCTAAGGGCCTGCACACGATAAGCCGTCTTTTCCAGCCCCATGTGACGGGCCTCAAGAAGAAGCAGAAGCAGAGGCCTGGGTTTCACTCCCTGAGCAACGACCCCAGCGAGGAACAAGAAGACAGCAACGGTGGCAGCAGCGTCAGCTTCAGACACAGAATCATATCAGATGTTTTTATGTAAACTCTTTGTCGTCTTATTTACATTGAGGTGTGGCGTTCCTCTGATTTTCAGGCCTCCTTTAACAATCGCACTCCTAAAAAAAAAAAAAAATCAGTGACTCCTTCTTTGTTTTTATATTTTATTTAACATTTCTGAGGACACAACAGATGAAATTCACATCAGATATGATGAGTTTGATTGTGAGGTCAATCAAGACTTAAATTAATAGTATCAGGGAGCTGGTTGAATGAAGTTGAAGTTGAATTAGAGACATAGAGTTTTAGTTTGAGATGCTACCTGTATGAGTTGTAAGTTAAGGAGTGTTTGCAGGTGTAAATAAAGCATGATTCAGAAAATATTCCAGTAGGTCCCGTGACTTGTCTTATTACTCACCGTCTGTGGTCTGTTGAAGGAGTCTTCTCTTCAGTCTGCCTTTTTGCACCTCCTTCACCTACAGGAGAGGCTCAGACACAGAAATTAAAGCCAAAATGGTCAATTTCTATTTATGTTTAATGACAGATTATTATGAATTCACATTTTCTCAATTTAGAGTACTTTTTAACAACAGAAAAAGAAGAAATAGGCACCTACACCAGGAAGGCAGACGCAAAAATTGCTATTCATTCCAACAAAAGGAATAAATCAGATGAGGACTACTTCCTTTGCAGTGTCTGCAGGTCTGCATGCATCCAAAATTTGATTTATAGATGTCTGTTCTCTTCAAAAAAAAAAAAAAGTCTGTTTTTGATCCAAATGAAACAACACTAGCAGGAAATCAATCTATGACATCACTTATTTACTAGTGTTACTCATTTAGCAGAGAGATCAAGACCTGACTTAGCTCGTTTTCCTCTGTGTTTTCACCTCTCGTCTCGATTTCCAGATGCAAACATACCCAAACTAAATACAGAGGATGTGTCAACTTACAGTGAGTTAAACCTCCAGAAGCAACAAAATAATGTAAGCGTTTGTGCCTCTGAGGAAGATTTACAGCACTTGCCTCTTCATCATTGCTCCACTTTATAACAGATTAATTATTAAACACTGTGAAGCATTAAGGAGAAGTAAACATCCCACTGAAATACCCTGGGAGGAAACAAACACTGCATTTTACAGAATTACAATAGATTACACGCGAAAAGACACCGGGTGTGTTGTCCAGGAGTGTGCAGGTGTGCCATAAATCATTACAGTCCCTTTGAGTGCCAAAACATTTGTGCAATGTGGCTTGCATCCATCTTGAAGCTTGTTGAGACGGCAGTGATTCAGCTAGACACGCAGCTGACTGGGAATGAGTGTGTGTTTGCATGTGTGTGCATGCAAGCAACCGAAAGCAGTGTGTTAATATCATCACCGGCCCCCGGCGTCTTGAAGTCAAGAACCAGCAGAAGAATCGACTTTGCTGTCTTGTTTCCTGTCTGTCCTGGTTCCTTTTCCTCAGTCCTGAAGGATTTGAGCTGCAGCTTGTTTAGGAGGGAAAATAATCATGGGTAAAGAAGAAGAATGGGTAATGGGTAATTCTCTGACTGTTTGTCTTGTTTCGGCCTGGAGTCATCTCTCTCTGTTTCTTTTATTTCTCATGATGTCACTTCTTCAGCAGCATCTGCTGTCTTAATGCCAGGACAATGTTTCATCTCTGAGCCTCAGGGTTTTATTAAGCAAGTTTTCTGCTGCTGCCGCGAGGAAGAAAGCCATCACAAGATTGGGAACAAGACCCAGAAAAAGGGAAAACAATTACTCAAGTTCTTTAGATAAAAGAAGCAGCTATAACGTGTTTGATAAAATTAGAAAAAAAAAGAAAAATAAAGAAAATGCTGATAATAATTAGACTGCTGTAGAATTATAGCCCCTCTGAACCAGAACTGGCGATGAAGCTTAACCAAACAACACATTTTTTTAGTACTACAATATGTAGTATCAGTTAAATGCAGGTCTTAAGGATTAGTTTGCTTATTCACCTCATGTCTGTGTATAAAGTTAGCCTAGCTCAGCTTAAAGACTAGAAGCAGGGGGAAACTGCTAGCCTGGCTTCATCCAAGTGTTACAAAAGCGTCCTACCAGCAAGTCTAGAACCATGACATTGCCAGGCTAGCTGGTTCCCTTTGTTTAAAGACCTTATGCTAAGCTAAGTTAAGCTAAGCTATGCTAAACTAACCGGCTGCTGACTGTAGCTTCATCCTACCAACACAAGAGTGGTATCACCCTTCTCGTCAAACCCTTGGCAAGTAAGCAAACGTGTGTATTTCTCAATATGTTGAAACATTTCTTTAACATCTGCTGATGTTGATAGGATTTGATTTAACTTGCCCCACTTACTCAAGTATTGGACACAATCCAGTCTAACAACATAACATAGTTGAGGCCTACTTGCCATATTTCAGTGGAGAAAGCTCCATGTGAACATGTACAAATTATTATTTTGATGATTTCTTCTAATGACCTGTCATGAAATTGGACATGGTGAAGAAATATAATAAGGAAAGTCTGGAATGGATTTTTAAATGATTATCCCTATTGTGTGTGCCAGGTAGTTATGAACAGGGCGTAAGTTTAATTAAAGTGCCTCTTCAACAGAAACATCTACCATAACCGATAAATCATGGTGATATACAGCTTCACTGGCAGTATTTTGGTTTGAAAACAAGCCTTTGTTCTTCATAACTGAGCTGTGTGTAAAGACTGCCAGAGGTTGGAGGAGTTTGAAGGTGTGCTGACATTCCTGCGGGCAGAGAGTTCATAGTTCAGGTTGAAAAGTTGAACTTTGAAACCACTAATCTGAGCACCTGGCGCAGTAATCACTGAGTCATCGCCATGTTCAGTCACCCTTCTCACCTGTGGACGCTGTATATCTTGGTCAATTTAACAGCCATTTGGTGTCATGAAGCAAAACGAATCACACTTTGTGCCTCTTAGTGGTGGCGTCGAGCTTATTTTATCCACCGTGCCCGAGACAGAAGGACACAGTCAGTGATTATCAGTAGCAAAGCTCCTCATTACCCAGCAGTGTAACAGAACTGCTGCTGCAGTGATCAGGCCATCCTGTTCCCTCCTGTTTGTCTGCAGCATACACCACCAAATGCTCCATCACTTACACTGTCTTTGTAATGACGCTAAACCTAATTACCATGCAATTAGTGTCTGACAAAGATCTTACTTGTTTAGAATTCCCTGAGTTGTGTTGTATGTGCCTGCTGTCTTCAGTGGGAATCTGATTAAAAGTGTTTTTTTGTTTTGTTTTTTTTTAACTTTGTAAAGTACACTAAGTGCTGTCTGCTGTGTCTCATTGTTCTCCTGGGATTTCCTCTGCCAATGCCAACATGAAATCCTTTTTTTTTTCTCCCCTCGGTCTATTCTTTGTCTTTTAATAAGCATTTGTTATCGCCGACAGACAAACTGGGCGGCATTCCACTGTGAGGCAGAACAAATGAGAGCAGAGAGGCATGAAAAAGACAAGAGACGAGGAAGCAGACAGTTGAAAATATATCTCCCTCAGCCCATCACCGGGTCTTGATTTCAGCCCCAGAATGTGATAGTAAATATGAAGCTTAGCAAATATGTTAGCTTAGCAAATATGTTAGCTTAGCAAAAAGTCTGGAACCAGGGTGAGACAGCTAGCCTGGCTCTGTCTGAAGCTAACGAGATTTCGTTAGCACCTCAAAGCTGGCTAGCTTAATTAACACTTTACTCTGTTGGCAACCGGTCAAGTTTCCAACAAGAAATGTCATACAGTCCTCAGTAAAACTAGTTTTGGTTTTTGTACATATCAAATGAACAAGATGGTAGTCAGGCTAGGTTGCTCTTGCTAAGCTAAGCTAAACTAAGCTAAGCTAACTGCCTCCAGACACCAGCTTCATATTTAGTGCACACAGCAGTGGATCTACATCTCAGCAAGAAAGCGTATGTGTAGTTCCAAATAGTTAAACTATTCCTTTAAACTTCCATTCACCTCACTACATCTATCCATTCAATATGATGTTGGAGCCAGACAACAGTTAGCTTAGCATAAAGTCAATGGGCAACATTCAGTTTTAGAGCTCACAACTCTAAAATGTGTTTCCTTTTTCCATTTTTCAGGCTGATAAACCCATTTTTCTAAATAATTCTTCTCTCCCAACAGTAAAGCATAGATTTAATCTCTGTTAATCTCTTTTTTTCACATTGGTAATGAAGCTTCTATACAATGTTTAAACAGAAAATGTAAATTCTTGCTCTGATGTCAGTGACACTGAATTATTGGCTGCTCAGAAGTAATGTGCTGATTTGCCTGCAGAGGGCAGAGACGATCTCCGAGAGGAGCAACCAACCCAGGAAAGCCTCAATTGATGAAGAAGTTCACATTTTCAGTCTCGAAAAGCCACCATATGACAGTTCACAGCTCATCTGTGTATAGCCTGCCGTGTTTTGCGTTTGATGTGGTGCCCCTGTACAAACTGGTAGGGGGGCAAAAAAAAAAGAAAAAAAGAAATGTGGTACACCAGACAGAGAGGGAGAGCTTAATTTATTCACAATATTACAAACATCATGGAATTTACAACTCCAAACAGGCACAAAAACAACTCACACTCTTAACGGGAAACAGGTGTGATATTTAGCAGAAACAGTGGATTTATGTCACACCACCAACCGGGGTTCACTGAAATGTGCCTTTCCTTCTTGGCTTTCTGTTCGTATCTATGTCAGACACCTCCACAACGTGAAACTAAATCCTCAACTGAACGAATATAATCCCACTTCAAAATCCCCTTTCTTGTAACCTCAACAAAACACTGCTTTGATTGAATGACAGGAGCAAGGAACGACTCAGGAAGATGTCAAATGTTTGCTGTTACACACACGCAAACACACACACACACACACACACACACACACACACACATAGCAAGAACTAAAATGAGTATTTATCCATGTGCTGTTCCTTTGTGGGAGCACACTTTCTCCACCCCCGGTCTTTCTTTTCTCCAAAACGTTGGTCTTCTACATACTTTAGGAATTCCAGCAGGCTGCAGGGAACAACATTAGAGTCTTTCTAACCCCTTCAGGCCTGCGTCAGCACAAAGGCCAACACAAACATACATTTGTTTAGCAAACTGAAGCGGGCAGAGTCGTAAATCTCCGGAGAAATAGTTAAGGGGTGGTGAAACTGTTTAGGGAAAAACAGGAAAATATCTTTCAGTGTGGAAGTGTTTCCAGCTTCTGAGAAAAAGAAGCTTTTTTTTTTTTTAAAAGACATTTAGTGGTTTGCAAATGATACTCTGCCTCTTTGTGACCGCTATTACATAAATATCATATACGCAACAGTTAACCCATACACTGGATCAGTTTTTTTTTTCAGTACAGCCAACAGGTAGAATTTCCTGAGGGACGACAACATTTTGATCACTTCCCGACTTCGTAGGAGTTTTCTTGAAAACGTACACAGCAAACGCCAAGAGGAGTTCTGTCTTTCTGTTCGACAACTAACCTCTACACGTACATAATTAAGACATTCACACGCACAAACACGCTGCACATATTCTGACGGAAAGCGACAGCTCGCATCACTCTGGAAACAACGCTCCAGTGTGTCTGGGTGAAGATTCAGTAAAAAGAAGTCAATACGACTACGTTTAAAAACTACTGATGAGTATTAATGAAGAAAGATTTTTAAATTTTAAAACGAAGGAGGGAAAGTTGTTTGATTCAAGATTCCGTTCAGGGCTAGTAAGAAGATCTAAAGCCGTGTAAATTTAAATAAACTTGCTACATGTGTCCAAAAGTGGCTACGCTGAGGAGGTAGAGAATAGAAAATGAGTTTAAGACACCTGAAGTGAAGGTTGTGGACTTTACTCTTTAAAACAAAAAAAGTATTTCAAGTATCTCGTGTCACTTCTGTGACAAGGGGACATTGGGAGAAAATACTAAGCGACATAACTGCTTACTTAGAATCTTAGAAGAGGTTTAGCACCTCCATATGAGGAGCCGTTCCACCATGAAATCATCAACATTTAACAACATTAAAAGGTCCAGTGTGTACGATTTAGGGACATCTATCAAAACACAATATGTGTAACTGTGTTTCTGTTATTTCTGTTATGCTTTCTTTACCCTAGAATGAGTATTTTATATCTACAGAGGAAGGGGGTCCTCTTCCACAGAGTCTGCCATGTTTCTACAATAGCCTAGAATGGACAAATCAAATACTGTCTCCAGATAGGGCCTTCCACTTCTTTTTTTTGCCAGTTTCACGACTACCATAGTTTTGCATACACACCTTGAATTGGACGGTGAGGTGAGGCGTATTTTGTTGGTTGCAATCTGTGACCTAACCACTAGATGCTGCTAAATCTCACACACTGGACCTTTAAGTATGAAATTAGCTGGAAAAGTACAGTCTGTAATGTTGCTGGGTGTCCTCATGCACCTTCTGAAAAAAAAAAACGTTAACTCATCATTCTTTTTTAAAATGAATGACAGAACAAACAAAAGTAAAGTAAAAGAGAAATCGTGTTTAAACGGATGGAGTAAGGCTTTCAACTTGAGATTGCTCTGAAAACAAATCTGATTTGAAGAAATGTGCATTTACGTATCATTACAAAGTGCTTTTTTTTCATTCACCCTTTTTGGTTTTTAGTGCCTTAATTTGAAACACATACAAAAAAAGAACATTTCAGAAGATTAAATCTATTACATCTATTGTACATTTTACTGACATGATGCAGCACAACGCCCCCCCTCTCACGCTACTCTCGTTCACTGAAGCCTTCTGACTGGTCAAAATACAATCTTAAAGCTTATAATAGGTTTCCACATGTGCAGGTACAGGGCTGTAAGCACTACCATCATGATGAAAAGTGAAGGACAGTGTGAACACGTGAAGGCTGAATTGCTAACAGGTCAAATTTCCACCCAGCAGCTCTAAGAGAAAACAATAGAAAACGTTCCACAGCAATATTAATAATCAAGGCACACAAAAACAGTTCAGGACGTCTGTTCAGAGTCAACGGAAACATGTACAACATGTTGGGAAACGTCTTCAGATGCACACTGCAGATTGTGAAGGCCGACAGTGGGTGCAGATTGGGTGGGTGAGCGTTCTGTTCTGGCACCCTGAGTAGATGACAGAAAGTCTCGGTTTGTCATCTCATGTACGGCCTATAGTTATGAGAGGAGAGCAGATGGCATGATGGGATTCCCAAAAGCCCTGTCAACTCTTTAAAAAGACAGAACAAAGCCATAACGGGGTGCAAAGGGGTTGGAGATATCAGCTGAACCACTTATAATCCACATCTTTTGTGTCTAAGTGGCAAACCGAGCCAGAAAAGTACAAGCCAAATCTCTCCATGCGTCTTTTTGAACATCTTCTTTGAAGGCTTCACAGATTCAGGCTGCTGGTGAGGGCCTCCAGCTGCTCCTCTCCCAGCCTCTGCTTCTCTTCGAGGTCCTTCTGCCGGATGAGCAGCGACGCCTTCGTCTGGACGAAGCGCCGGTAGTCCTGCAGCTGCTCGGCGGACAGCTGACGCGAAAGAAAGGTGGAGACCAGGTTCTCTCTCCGGTCCAGATTATCCTTCAGATCTTTGGCGTCCTCCCTCTGTTTGCAGAGCAGACGGTGGCGACTGTCCAGAGATTGCTGAGAGCAGAGACAGGGGAATTAAAAGATAAATTACACCTGATATCGTCAAAAAGTTGATGTTGGTGAGGACAAAGAAATATGTTGGGTCAGTTATTGAAATTTTAACCTTATTCTGGTTTTGAATTCACGCCTCGCAGAGCATTAGACCCATGCTGATAATACGAAATGAAGAACCTGCTGTAAGCACAATCAGGCAAATACAGAATTTGAGATGACTGCTGATAGAAAGTGTGCAGCTTTAAGTGCCACATTTCGGTTTATATTTTTTGTTTTAATTGAAAGCTAATATGTTGGTCAGTGTAACAGAGAGCTGTGAAAGTTGCACGATCATGTTTCAAACAGCCACAGGACAGGAGGTGCAGTATTTCCTTATGTCAACAGAGGGCAGGGTAAATACAAATGTCACCGAAACCGAGCTGGAGTTTCGGTGAGTCAGTGTAAATACCAGTGTTGCTGATAACAGCAAGAAAACAAATGAGCCTCTAACAAGCCCTCAGTATGCGGCACGATCAGCCGGGCTTTTGCCTGATGGACAAACTAACAAGGAGCCCTTTCAGGATAAATCTAGAAATCTAATGCATCCATGCAAACATAAATTGATGCTGAAAATACCGGGGTGCATAATGAAAGAGGATATCCAGAGGGAAGGCAAAGCAAAGCACAGAGCTCAAGTCAGGTCTTGTGACACTAGCTATCACAAGAGACCAGATTCATGCTCTGAATATGTTTATACTTGAAATAAAGTGTAATGTAACTACCCTTAGATGCAGCATGATGACTTTCAGGTAATTATGTCTCAATATATCAACCTAGCTGGTGCAGCCATGTCAAACTGCAGTACATCAAGATAAATGTCTGATAAAGCGTCGGGCTCAAACACAGATAAGCTAAAAAAAATTGGCAATTAAACACAGATAAACCCCAACAAGATTTTTCGAATTCCACGTGGTGAGAAACCTTGACCCCGTTAAAGTCGCCCTTCAACTTTTGGCTTCGAGTGGTGTGTTTGCTGTTCTAAAGTAAACAGAGCGAGAGTATAGCTGAGGGCATGGGAGCAGCCGCACACCTTTTACGCTTCTCATGGTCGTCTTTTTGGCCACAAGCTCCAAATGAACTGCAGTGAATCGTGAGATCTTTGAGATGACATGACACATTTCCCCCAAGAGCACCGCCAGCGGTATTCTTTAAACATGCATTTATTAATGTGTAAACATCTTCAGGGGGGAAAGGCAGGAGCGTAAATGGGATTTTAAAACACAGACCACATGATGATGCATTGTAGTATATTAGTACATATTAGTCATGTCTTATTTAACTGATTCAGCTGACCTTTATGTGTGCCTTATATTCATTCACAATGTTAGTGCTCTCTACGGAAAGAAAACAACATGAAGGCCTTGGTTCCTCACCTTCTCCTCGGGATCTGTGTGTTGGTCCACAGTGCTCAGGGCGTTCTGTACCCTGGCCAGGCGAGCAGACAGGCACAGCAGCAGGTTTACGACCCTCTCCAGGTCTCCAATGAACAGGTTGTACCTCTCCAGCTCCACGGGAAGACAGTGCTCGCGCACCAGCACCTCCAGAGTCTCCCCGTGGGCCACGTTCTCCTTGATCTCCGTCTGGAGGGGGCCCCGCATCTCTTCCAGTGACCGCAGACGCGCCTCGATATAAGACACTAAGAGACGCTGTTAAATCAAGCAGAGAATGTAATGTGTTAGCGATTTTAGGCAATAATGCAGACACGTGGTGAAATGGGGCCAAGGGGAACGCTAAAAATATTTATTTTGTTATTTTGCAGTCATAGAATCATGAATAAAGGCGTACTGTATCAAGAGTAAATATGGAAGGTAGTCGGGGAGAGGGGGAGGCTATGTGCTGAGCCAAGCATTAGGCAAGTGGGAGACACTGATAAGAGGTAGACTGTACATCATGTGATAAGAGAGACATGACTAGATCAGTCTGAAATGAGTCCACCTAAGGCCAAACAGTCGGGATGATATCAATATGAAATCATCAGAGTTACTGTTTAAAAGAAAAATGGAGTGAGACCACAAAGTTTCCTCTGCTGTCTCGCCATTTCTGCGTTCTCTCATTTTGTTTTCTTGTCTCCGTAATGCCTTTTCTTCTGTTTTGACGGTAAAAAGATCACTTCCACTTCTCTGTCATCCACTACTTTGTGTAAATTAATAATTACCTTCTTCTCAGTGACGTCAGCTTTGCTCTGCAAGTCTGCACACTGAGGTTTGAGGCTGTCAGGAGCTGATGGTTCAGCCCCTTCGACGGCTTCAGCGCTAGAAAAAAAAAAAAAAAAAAAAAAACGGTGTTCAGGTCAAGCTAGCTTTCTTTCTTGCAACCTGTTGATGCAACCGATGATTCTCGCTCTCTGCGTATCTCAAATGTGCTTACACCAGCAGTAATGTGAGCGCAGGTACAGCAGTAAGCAGATAGCAGGCATGATGCAACAAACGGTAACACAGCACTGGTGGAGCTCAGTTCTTTGGCTATTAAAAACCAGCATCAAGTTTCTCAGAGAAACATTAAGCTCGGAATCCTAATTAAGCTGGCCTCGTCTGCACTCGAAACACAGCTCCATAACAGTTTTAAAAGATGTGAGATGGATTATTTCTCCATCTACACAGCTGTGTGTATCTAGAAGATAACGAGTCCTGAGAGTCAGGATTTGGAAAATTAACAAAGCAAGTCTCGATATCTTCCATTACATTGCCGATTTCTTTTCTGTCACTTTAAATCATTTCAGAAGTTTTCTCAGGAGAGTGCTGTCCTTTCTAACTCGCAGTAAAATGCTCTCAATAGCCCAGTGTCCACTCTAGGCTAGTGGAAACTTAGTGGGAGTGTATTTATGTCTACCAGAGCATAACCTCTAAGTGTAATGTTCCAGGACATTAACATTTACCTTTCCACAGCTCCTTTCTGCTCCTGTTTCTTCTTGTAGTGCTCCTCCATCAGCAGCGTGTCCTCTGACAGCAGCTGCTCCATCAACATAAGTGCCGTCTTACGATTCGTCAGCGGGTACAGCACTCTGGCCAACGATTGGTCAGCCTTAACCACTGCTTCTACAAGCTCCTCCCACTGGGGTCGCTCCATGGGCTTCTCCAGGCTCTCTGTTTCTCCCTCCGGTGTTCCCCTCTCCAGCATCTCCTGGTTTTCTCCCATCTTCTCCTCTCCCGTTTCTGGATTTTTTTCTTCCTCCACCTGCTGACTGATGTTTGCGTCAGAGACGGAGGTGCAGGGAGACGTAGAGGTTTCGCTTGCCTGCGCTGGAGGGGCCGGGCTGTCGTCAAAAACGTTGTCCTTCAGTGGCGAGGTCTGGACTTCCTCTTTGCTCTCTTCTTCCGGAGGGAGAATCCACAGTGATGGATCTGTGGTGACGCCGCAGCTCAGAGACACTTCATGGTTTGAATGAGGCGTTTGGCCGGCGCTGCTGGGTTCATCCACTGACTGCTCTCTCTCTGATGCAGTCCCAGAAGAAGAAGTCCTGATTCTGCTGGAAGTCAAAAAATTATGGTTAAGAATCAAACCTGGCCAAAATCATATTTGCAGAATCACAAACACCTGTTGGAGTTTGTTTGGATGAAGTATTATAGCAGGGAGTTGTGAGGCATGTTCAATTAGTCAAATCAGTTCACAGAGGAAGCAAATACTGCATTGCTATGGAGTCTAATCTCACCTGGAGCTAGGCTTGTTTTCACAAAGAAGCTTTGTCTGGGTGGGGGTGGACGAGGTGGATTTGATCTCCTTCTCACTTGTTTCAAGACCTCTTGGGGAAGGTGGGTTAGACGAAGTCTCACTGGGCGGTCTACTGGACCTGAATACATCTGTGACAGGGCCGTGACTTCCTGGAGATCCAGAGTGAACCCTGGCCTGGGAAGAGGAGGAGGGGGAGGTGGATCTACTGGAGTTCCTTGTTGTAGCGTCCTCCTCTGGTTCTGAGTTCTGCTTCAACAAAGACTTTCTCTGGGTTTGGTTTTGTGTCTGTCCCTGAGTGTTCTTCAGACCAACAGTCTCTGGTTGTTTTGCCGCTTGCTCTGTTATGTATTGTTTCTTCCTCCCTCTCTCCTGGCCCTGGGCTTCTCTGGCGTCACCAAGGTATGACACACACCTCTTGTCTCTGTCCAGTCCACCTGGTCCTCCTGGTCCACTCGAACACCGCCACAGCTGATCCAGCTGCTCAGAACTTTTACTCAGGGCTGATGGTCGGGTTAACTTTGATGCCCCAAGCTCTTCCATGGACTTCCCCCTTTGTGCAACCACACGGACACGCTGCTGGCCCTCAGGAGCTGGCTTTACTATGGAGACCTCAGTGGCATTTTTCTGAGGACTGACAGTGACATGCAGTGTTTAAATGTGTAACATACTGTCAGTCATACAAACTTATACACACTACAGAGAAAATATTGGCCTTTAAATGAAAACAACATTTTCATATGCATCATAAAAGGGCTCTGGAAAATGTTATTTTAGGACTGGCAGTAATAATTTGATATTCCTACAAATCACAGTGCTGTTTGGAGAAACAGGCCAACTCCTTGAAAATGGTTCTGTCTATTATTATTCTTTTACAGTCCTTGCATAAATCTTGGAAAAGGAATGCTGGTTTGCTGGAGCAGGTGGGTGTTGACTTTCCAGTGCCACAATGAATCAAGTGGAGATTTATAGTCTGTGCCACAGCGTACACATCACTGACCTAATACTCTCCTGACCTAAAACCAATGAAAATGTCCCACTTTATCTGCAGCGCTGGTACATACCTCCAGGTTTCCATAGTGTTAACTGGGAATGGATCCTTCTCATAGTCTTCTGCCTGCAGACCCTGCAGAAAAAACACATGAATTCAATCTGGATCAGTATACTTAAAAGTACTCCACTTAAAAGTAGTCTTGGGTTAATTAATAAACTCCAGAATTGTGGCAAGTCATTTACTGTACCTACCAATGCATTTTCACCTGGTAAGCGCAAACTAGTTGCCACAG
Organism: Protonibea diacanthus; assembly: GCA_028641955.1. Taxonomy (NCBI): domain Eukaryota; kingdom Metazoa; phylum Chordata; class Actinopteri; family Sciaenidae; genus Protonibea; species Protonibea diacanthus. The sequence continues at coordinate 18,717,727 of CM053990.1, forward strand.
ATATGTGATTTTTTTAAAGCATCACAGTTGAACTCACTTCAAACGCATGTGGTGTGGAAGTCGATCGGTTCCTGAAGAAACTAGGTGGTTCTGGCTGATCCAGGAGACTCTCCACTGAGGCACACTTCCCCTGAGATGGACCTTGACTCTCCCTCCATCTGGGTTTATTGGACTGGCCAGCATATTGGCCTGAACAAGACTGAGCTGAGAAGAACTGGGCATACCTGTGAAGATTTACATAGAATATTTAAAATGTTTGATTTGATCTATACAACTAAATTCTTGCGCTCTGGCTCTGCTTTTTTTGTACCTGATGGAGCTGGTGGAGGAATCAAGGATGCGTCCTGCAGAGTGCGGTCTGTGGAGTTTCTTCTTGGTGTTTTTGCCTTCATTATTTGCTGATAGAGGCCTGGAACCCCAGTCGAATGGTTTCTCCCCCAGAGAATGCCTTTGTCTGGACGGAGGTGGTAACTGAGGCGCTGGTTGCTGTGGCTCAGCCACTTTCTGGCCCGTCTTTCGCTCCATGTACTCCACCAGGGCCTTGTGTTGCAGATGTTTTAAGTTTGTCTTTGAAGCGCTAGAGGCCGAAAGGGCTCGACCTCTTGTCTCGAACATCTTCCTCCGCGCAGCCACCAGTCCCTGCTCTCCTTGTTGTACATGTTCTTCAGCCTCATGTTCAACTCCAAACAGGATGTCACCTTCGTTGCCGAAAGAGCGGCAAGCAGAGTGGACGGGGGCACTGCCGCCGAGTTGGTTGAGTTTCTCCGGTTCGGAGTAGCACATCTTCTTCTGCTCTTGAGTCAATCGCTTCCTGCCTCCGATGCGCGCTACCTGGGGCTGGGCCACATTTTCCGCTCTCCCGTTTTCCTTTTCAGTCTCATTGTCCATCTCCTTCTGACTCTCCCTGATCTCTTCTATCATGCTCCCCCTCTCTGTCTCCTCAGAGATCACAGAGGGAGTGAGTGTGTCTGTGGAAGTCTCAGAATCCTGTGATGAGGAGAAAGTGTGAATCACTGGAGGTCTCAGCTCAGGTTTTTGCCTGGTGCGGTGTGGCCATGACAGCTGCAGGTCCCTCCTTTTAAATGACGTCTCCCTTAAGACTTTAGACTGGGCGTCCTTCAGCTTTTCTTTGTAGTACTTTTTAAATGAGTCATCTAGTGTGTTACAGGCTGAGATGACTTCCCCTCTGTCGTTCTTGCTTATGTCACCTTTTGGAGGTCTCTCATTGTCGTTAACAGCCACATCTCCATGGCCTGTTTTGTTTACGATTGCTTCTTTGCCTTTCATACTGAAATCAGAACTCTTTTTAGGTTGTAATGCTGCCCTGCTGGCTCCAGTAAGGTGGTACAGAAGCGGGGTTGTTTCTTTGTTTATCCTCTCGCTGGCTACATCTCCCAGGGGCTGGCGTTTCCCTCTCTTTGCTTGCTCTTCTCTCTTCGTTTCCTTCGTTTGTGTGCTTGCATGTGGTGAACAGTTTCTGTCAGGTCCACAGTAGAATATTGGGTTGTTTGCAGTGTGGCGGCCGATATCTCGACTCTGCGCCATGTCGATTTCTTCTAAGGTTTCAAAGCTTCGAGAGGACTGCATCGAGATGAGGGAGAGTCTGCGGTTCTCCTGATCTTGGTTCCTAAAGGACAGGTCCTTGCCCTGAGACACAGAAGTGAAAACCTCTCTCTCATCTGGAATCACACCACTAGAAGAGCGAGAGCTCTCTTGGAGAGGTTGAAACAAATTGTCCATTGTGCTGTGGCATCTTTCTTTCTCTCTGAGCTGGTGTGTCTCCAACACAGTGGAGCTCTCGCTCCCAGTCTCCGACCCACACACAGATGCAGAGTGTGTCCTTGTACCAGATTCAGACAGCTTACACACTCCCGTGACGAAGTAGAACTGACCCTTGTGCTGGATGCTGCTGTTGATAAAACTCTGACCAGAATTCCAGGGGCTGGAGGCTCGGGCTGGCTCCGAGCCAAGCCAGTCGTGAGCCGAGTGTGACCTTTTGCGTTGACTCTCAAAATGGCTACCGCTACCACCGAACTTGTTGTGATGGTCTCCGTTACATGCATCGCTGCTTGAGAGCTGTCTGCGTTTCTGGTGCTCAGACTGGCTCGTACCTCGGGGAGGTGATCGGCTTAGGATGTTTGTTGACTTCTGCTGCTCAGAGGCAGCTTTGTTATCCGTAATGAAAAGGTATTCTGGGTTCAACGGCACCCTGGTCTGATCATGAGGCTGGAGGTGGGGGCGGTTGCTTGGTGGTTGCTGGGCCTGTGGCTGTTGCTGTTGAGAGCCCCTCCAAACTGAGTACACTGGGTCAGAATTGAGGCTTCCTGTACCTGGGTTAGCAGTCTCAGGCCTTGAGCCATTCAGACCATGGGACTGTCGATTGTGGGGTCTGGGCTGTTGTTGAGGCTGTGGCTGCTGGGGTTGAAACTCAGCACTGTGGCGGTGGACCCTGGTGTTCTCCAAGTTTTTTGTAGCTATGAAACTATCCAAGCGTGCTGGAACTGGAGGAGGACGGACTGGAGGGTAAGCACCTTGGGACGGAGCCCCTGAAGGCACCTCTTGTTTAGAGAGTGCTTTGTTGTTGGTGTGGAAACTCTCATTGCCATTGTGGTGGTTTGCATTGATGTTGTCATTGCTGCGGTACTGCTGGGAGAAAGCTTCCACAGAACGATAGAGCTGGTCCATGGTCTTTGAGTCAGACTGCAGAACCTGGGTCGGATGATAAATGGACTTTACATACTTGAGATCAGCATAGTGGAGGGAACTGGACTGTAGGTCATCTGTGAGAAAGGGAGAGGGGTAGTCTGGGGCAGTTGACCCGCCAGAAAAGGAGCTATAGGCAGAGTCTCCTTTGCCGTGTTGGTGATGGGCAAGTTGGTCGGCGATGCTGCTGTTGGACTTGGCTGGGGAGAGCCGGCTGACAGGCAGGCTCAGAGGATGCAGGTCCACGTTGTTCATTCTCTCAAAGTGGAAGCCGTAAGAATCCATGGAGGACTGGGGCCAGTGGCAGGAAGGGAAGGGCAGTGCACTGATGCATGTGTCTTCCTTGTGGGCGAAACTCGGGGAATTACCACCAACACATTTGCACCAGGTTGTCTGTCACGCTTGTTGCTAATTAGGTCATTTTCCTGCCTCCTTTTTGTTTATACAAAGCCACTTGAAAAGGGTCTGCTCAGTAGCTCCTAAGGGAGAAAACATAAACACAGACCAGTTATCAGCCTGGAGCTCTAGTTATACATCTGTGGCAAATGATTGCTCAAGAGTGAAACGGTCAGACGAAATGTGTGTTCAATCAAGAGTGACTGAAACATACTCGGTATATCGCATTACTTTGTGTAGTCTTCACAAACGCCTCATGGCATAGCTGTTTTTACTGCTTTGTAATTAAACCAAACATGTTTGTATCAGACTTTCAACTTGGCACAACCCAGCTGTTGCTGGCACCCACACTACCATATCAAAGAAAAACAATGCCTTAATGCTTCATCTACGATGCATGCATGCAAAAGATCTCCATTTTGCAGGGTGCTTCATACTCCAATACTAGTAAGATGCCAGAAGTCAGTAACAAGTAAATCACTACTGATAAATCTTTGCCTGGCACTTCTGGGTCAAATTCCTTTTTGTGAGAAATCTCACTCCATTTCTTAGAAGTTGTAAAGACAAATCATATACCCTGATGACTGAAAATATGTTTCGTTTCTCCAGTTGAGAACTGTTTGTTAACCCAGCTGAGCGGAAACAGTACAGAAGGGGAAATCATTTAATTGTCCTAATTAATACTTGACTGATTAACTAGTTTAGTCAAAATGGTAACTTGACAGCAGTGAGTGTAAGTTGAGGAATTCAAATTAAATTCCCTGACACAGCAGTTACTTTTTATTCCTCTTCGTCTTTAATGATAAGTCGATTTTTTTTTTTTTGCATGAGACAACGATCATTTTGGGGTTTTCCCAGCTCACACAGTTCACTGCAGCTTGGTTTTATAGGTCAGTACAGTTGACCACCTGTTGAAGGTGCCTGTCTGCCGCTCTGAGGCCTCTAATTAAGGGCCTTGAGGCTTGGCGGTGCGCGGCGCAGCGCACGCACAAAAAAATGTCAGGAATTTCATATGGAGCAACAGAAATCAGGGAGGATTAGTCATGTCACAGATCCATAATGCCTCGTTATACATCACTAAAAACCTGTCTACCCTTTCTCCTTCATTATTCTGAGATTCTGGGACATTGAAGCAACTTTTGCAGGTTATTATGTTGTGATAGAAGACGTAGGGTTTTGCAGATTATATGCCCTTTGATGTATCACCAATTTATTTCAAAATAAGGCAAAATTAACCCATAGAAAAGCTTAAATATCACCTAACTAATCATATTTGAGTCTTTCCAACTGAATCGGCTGTAGCACTCGTGTTACAGAGGCTGACTTGGATAGTCTTTTCATGACCAAACTCAAATGAACTTCAATCTTGACCAGACAGTTTTCGGTGGGTTCATTTTCCACCAGTTTGTAACTCAAATAAAAAATAAATATAAAAGTGCACAGAATTTAATAACTTAAACAGATAAAAGTCCTGTAACACAGGGAAACTTGTCATCATCAGCGATCCCAAAAATCATCTTCACTTCAGAAACCAGCCCTTGCAAGTTAATGATAGGTTTAGGTTTAAGTGTGGACTTTAATGACAGGGTCATGCCTTTCCACCACTTTGTCATCAAGCTGAAGCTGCATACCTGTCACGCATGCACAAAGGTCAATGTTGCCAATAAAACAAAGAGAAGCCAACCAGTTAATCAACTCTGATATACGACAGTATGAAAGCTGCTGGCCACTTCATGAAACAGCTGATTTTTGTTTTGGGCTTTTTAACCAGCCAAAAGTAGCAACAGCAAAACTAAAACTCCTGCGGCAAATGATCACAACTGCAACTCCTTTATAATCAATTCAATGGGCAACATTTTCACAGTATTGCCAAGTTTGCTGGCCGAGCTGAAAAAACCTGAATCAAAGATGATCCTTGGTGGTCGTTTTGCATACACACAAAACCCACCTCCCAAGAGCCTTTCAAACTACAGTATTAAGGGGGATTCCATGTGTTTATGAAGGGCCTTCTGATTTGCAGTGTGTCTGTCTGTGTGTGTGTGTATGTGTGTGTGTGTGTGTGTGTGTGGTTTTGAGCCCTCCTCTCTTCCCTCTGCGAACTGAGAGAGAGGCTCCCAAACAGGGGAGCGCTCAAGTGGAAGTGATGGAGGGGACAGGCAGTGACAAAATGTACAGAGAGGAGAGAGGGAGGAAGGGGAGGGGAGGGTGAGGCAGAGGGTGACCGGCCCAGACAAATACCCTCACACGCAAACCACAACAACAAGAGACAAGAGAAGTGAACAATGACAGCAGGAAAGCTGAAGTTGGAAGCCTGGATCAACAGTCGTAAGAGAGACTGGGAACTACTTGGAGACCAACTACTTGCAGACTGGTTTGAAAGAAAGTTTCTAAACTTAAGAGAGCGCTGTTGGCAAGACAAACATAAAGAAAACTCACCCAAACTTTGAGTCTAAGTCGCTGACCTTCCGGATTTCCATCTGAAAAAGAAATAAGTTTCCTAAGTTTCAACTTAAATACAGATTTGCTGAAGGATTTCCGTCTTTGTTTCTCATTCAGAACATCTTTCTTCCTCTAAAGAGGGACCACACCAAGTAACCAGGAGAGCGAGATATTAGAGGGAAGACTTCTAGTGAGTCCCTTCTCCCCCCACCGAGACCCCGAGGCTGCCTAGCGGGAGCCACTGATTGGCCAGCCGATGACGTCCGGCTCTCTGATGCACAATGAGCGCAGCGGAGGGAATATTTCACTGCCGCAGATAGCTGCTAGTGCTGCCGGCCGCCTGAACAACAGAGAGAGAGAGAGACAGGGAGAGAGAGTGAGAGGGTGAGAGAGGGAGAGAGAGAGAGGGAGAGGGGAGAAGAAAAAAAAAAAAAAGAGGCCTCGCATTCCTGGCTGGCTTCAAAGACGGAGCAGAGCCCGGGCGCCATTCATTCCCAAGGCCCTGAGCCCTGCACATGGAGACTAGCCAAGGCAGGAGGGAGGATGGAGGAGGGGAGGGGGCACTGTGGTGGTATGGGGCGGATGGGTGGACGGATGACCTCCCAGCCTCCACCCACCCTGAAGAAACGGTCACAAAGACTAACTAACTATCCCCTATCATCACCCTCATTTCCCCTTTTCCTCTTATTATAAACACCTATTAGTCGGCCCTTTATTCTTCTATTTACAGCCCATTAATGACGCATATAAAGAGGTTAAACAGCTAATCAGTAACCAACTGCAGACATCTTTACAGCAGGAAGACTGATATAGAGGTCATCATTACTGTAATTCATTTTTAATTCATGTAGTAATACCATGCCAGCGATAAACGGCCTCTTTTGAAGATAAAACAAACTGTTTGTGATTCATGAGCAGTTAAAATGAGACTTTTATTTTGACATCCGTCTTGCATGGGTCAAACTCGCTCTCGAGTGGTGACACCATCAGCTTTCAAACCTGCTGCGTCTAATAAGACAAAAGACCCTAGTTGCTTTCTCTATTGTTTTCTATTGTGGCTGGCACTGTTAGGGCTCAGCTCCACTGTCGTTGCTGTTAGCATGGTGTCAGACAGAGTGGTAATGCTGATGGCAGCAAAACTGTTCTTTGTGATAGACACATGAATAAGAGTAAGAGTGTTTTAGGCAGACTATGTTATTAATATATGCAAACGTGGCTTTGCAAAATGAAAGAAAATTACAGCCAGATATATTTCATATTTTTATTAGACTACATTTCACCTTCAGCTATGTGCTGTAATCAGTCTGGCATATGAAATAAATCTTTAGGCCTCCTTTAGCATCTGTACAAATACAAAAACATCTAAACAATATTGAAATGGGAGCAAAATGTCAAAAGCATCCAACAGGCTGATAGCTGATTGTAAAATGTGCTTGGTTAATTAAGTCTCTTTCCACAAGTGATTACAAGTAGGGGACAACATTAAATAGAGACGCCTGAACAAGGATAAGCTCTTGATCACTTTCTTGCCTGGCAACTGAGCTAAGTACTATATGGTGGATGGAGGAGAGCCTTAAGAACCGTAAGAATTTAAAGACCATAAAAAAGTCGGACATGGTCACGGATGGTGTCAGGCAAGGACACATTTTAGTAAAGAAGATTGGATTTATAAAACCAGCGACTGAGAGAAACACGGGGTGAGGGCTGATGGAGAGAGGGAGGAATGAAGGATAGGAGGGAGGAATGAAGGATAGGAGCGAGGTGGGGGGAGGTGTTAAATTCTTTCAGATTTTTTTTTTTTTCACTGGTGATTAGGTGTTCCAGTGTGACCTTCACCATGCAGCCACGAGACTGGACCACACCATGCGTCTGAGCGAGGAGCAAGAGGCAGAAATTTGATGGAAGATGATAAAAAAAAAGAGATGCAACAGAACTGCAAGAAGAAAGACGAAAGAGACAAGCAGAAAATTGAAGGACTATGGTGGCGGATGCCATGGTAGCCGGCCAACCCTAGCCAAGCCAAAAACAATAAGCTTGTTAGCCTCGCTAAGTCTGTTGATAAAGATAATGATGGGTTGATGGACCTCCAAAATGCTGACTGAAGAGCTAAATGAACTGATCGTGTCCTCAAAACACTCAGAAACGACCTTTTGACATAACACAGCAGGAAAACCACAGGTAGGATTAATGAAATTAATTATGCCTGTATTTAATTGATTGTATGTATGGGAGTTTTGGGTCAGTTTCACAAAGATATTTTGCCTCGTCTGTAGTGTTAGGTCCAGACTTCATAAAAATAAAGATTGTTAAAGATCCATTGTCGCCTGAAAATAAGACTGGTTGTGTTTTTGTTGTCTTATAATGAGTCCTTTATATCTACAGTGAGAGTCGGGTCCTCAAACAAATCCTGACCTAGATTTGGCCTTTTGCGTTTATTGTCAGTTTGGCAGCCAGAGTTGGAAAGAGAGGGTGTGGCGTGAGAGAGTATCTGCTTGGTTGCAATCTCCAACTTCACCTCTAGGTGCCACTAAATCCTACACTGGACCTTTAATGCTAAAAAGTCAGCTGCAACTAAAAACCCATGTTTCCATGGTAACAAAAAAAGAAAAACGTGGCTTGTAATTTGTGGTTTGCTAACAATGTTGTGGAGCGAAACAATAAAAGGTTAGAGTGGTTTTAGAGGCCGCGGTTATGCGTTGGAAATATCCAACAGTGAGGACATCACCAGTTGTTTCATAAACAATCCTTAACCCGGGTGACAAGTTAGTTCCTTTTAACTGTTGAATTCAAAACATTTTCTGCTTTAGCAAACAGAGCTGAGTCAGCCGTGTCTTTATTTACCCAAAGTTCATGGCAGAATAGTCTTGTTCGAGTTAAGAAGCGGACACGTTAAATTTAGATGTCTATCAGAAGTCCTTCCCTGAGGCACTGAAACAGAGCCATCATTAACATTATTAATGGCACCTGTGCGTTTCCTGCCAAGTCAAAATGTCTGCTCTGAAAAAGATGTATGTGTTTTTCTTTTTCCCTTTCTCTGCTCTCTAAAAACACATCTTTAAAGGCTTCTAACACAAACAATAAATCAAAATCAGATCTACTCTTATTGTCTATATTATTCAACTTCCAGACAACCAGAGTTCAGTTTACTTTTGGAGGACTTACAGTACTCCAGGGTGGTGCTGTCAAAACCGGTACCATGGGAGCAAAGTGATACTGAAGAGGCACAAGCTTGTAGGTGACTGTCAGCATGTGGCTGTGTGGAGACCCTATAACCCACAGCTCCATGTGTTTTAGGAAATATTTAAACTGAAACATCCATAGAGGACTATAGGATCGGTCGGAACAGTCGCTTGGTTCGAAAAAAGTGCAACCAGAGCAAACAGACCCAACACTCCGAGGGCAGAGCACTGACTCAAAGAGCAACAAAAAAAGATACTAAAGAAAGAAAGTATGCATTTAGATTTTAGTCAAGAGGCACCGCTATTGCATGTATTCATTATTTACACTACTTCCTAAAATTGTTCCAGGGACCTTTTGGTCCATGAAGGTCTTCAACATGGACCATTATATTCTTTACTTACAGTATGCATGCTGCTTGACCCTCCATTAAATACCAATGAGGTGCCCTGAACTCCCGCGTAGACTTAAGACGAGCCACTACAAACCTATCCTGAACATTTATCTGGTGTCTTTTCAAATCTCTGAGCATAAAATGGATGAAGGATGCCGGACTATGACTCAAGTCTCCCACAGGACGTACAAGGCATCATTCCTATTGTCCCAGATCAAACAGAAACAGAGAGGAAGCTGCGTTTGAAAAGGTGGAAGTGGTCGGATATCGAGCACTGACAGAGCAAAGCGGGAAAGGGAAAGCCATGTTGCCATGTGGCATGTGTGCAGGGGAGAGAACCTGTGGCCGCGTGTTGCTGGGCAGTGCTCACACCGGTGTCTAAAATCTACAGCTGACCAGGAGAAGCTGTCACACTCTAATAAGTTCTACATTCCTGCACTGACCTGGCCTTAATACTTGGCGATATTAACATTTAGTCAACTTGATTTAATGTTGGCATTGCTACTGAAAGTCTAAAGGAACTGACACGTCTAATGAATACTGAACATGTGCATGTCCTGCCCTGTGTGTCACCCGGATGTGGCTCTTAGCTTAACACTTATGAAATAATGAAACACATACACAGAATGCAACAAGGTCAGTCAGAGTACATTAATTAGACACACCGCTATTAAAAAAAAAAAAACAGCTGAACATTTTATATCCTCCTTGATCAACCATTAACCAGGAACTGCCTCATGCCAAGCAGCAGCGAGTTTAAATAATAAACTCTGCACTGCAACAGGCCTCTGCAAATGATAAACTTCTTTTTGTTTCAAAAGGCTCCTGAGAAGACAATTACTTTTGTATTAAGGACCCCCCGGGGGGCTGCAATATGATCCAGTCACAGTGAGTTAAACTGGATACTGCAGGAATTCCTCCGCACTAGAATAGTACAGGGCTGCAGGCGCTGGGAGTTTTGTTTGTGTGTAGGTGTGTTTGGTTGGTAAATGGGCTGTGCGAATCATCATAACTGCAGCATATCGTTTTCAAGCGCTCGGTATGTGTGTTAAAATGCGAGAACATACTGATCCGGGTCAAAGTCAGGCGTGAAATGATTATAAAAGGATAATCATGGAAACAATTAGGCCAAATTAAATGCTGTCACAGAGCCATGTCACGTCATGTCATTTTTTTTTAATATGTGAAATAAAAGTTACGCAGCAAGCAACGTGGCTTGTACTTTGCTGGCACCTTCTCAAAGAAATACCATCTATTTGTGCCCGAGCCAACAACCTTGTCTTGACGCAAGGCGGTAACGTCTGATGTAGGAGACGAGATATGACCCGGGTACAAGGTGCACACGTCCTCAAGGCTCGAGGATCAATGTTTCGCCGGCTCAACGGCATCTCGCAACATTTCTATAAAGCGGGAGATTACCGCATTCAGAGCAAAATGTGTGATACCACCAACAACAAGGGAGCCACAGTGACAAAAGAGGGCCGGGGTGAAAGAATGTATGAAAGAGAGAGAGAGAGAGGAAAAAAAACACCACAGAAAGTGAGAAAGAAGAGACCGCCAGGCAGGAACCTGAAGATAAACACCACAGGAAAAAAAACACAATAACAAATGACCCACTTCCTGTTCAAAGGTGGGAAAAGTCTCAATGACTCCATCATTACGGAAAAATGGCGAAAAAAACATCTATTGTTCTTCAGTCCCCAGAGTCTCCTCGGGCTCAGGCTGCATCTCTCAACATCCCCTGAGGACAAACCGTCTGCGGTTGAAGCAGGACAGATAATATTGTCTAACCGTGCATGTATACTGTCTGAACTAAACCCTGCTATGAACTACAACAATGATTATCAATTCTGATTTTTATCATCACAGATTAGACACAGATTTGGTGCTTTGGACATGACTGTCAGTAAATCTTATACAGAAGGCGTTCATGCTTGGTGTATGTTTCGAGTCTCAAAGTGTGTGTCTCTTCTGTGTCCTCTCTTGCCTATAGCTGTTTTCTGCCTTGTCGGGCTGCAGTAACTGTCTCTGTCCTGTTATGTAATGAGCTGTGGTCCGGCCAGCTGACCGCAGACACATAACACATGCAGAAATTCACCCGTGGTGGCCCCCCGAGCTGGTACTGCGTCACCCGTGACACTGCATGACTTCACCAGTGGCACGAGATTGCGCATATTGTTCTCGTAACGTGGGCATTAATTAATCTACGGTGACTTCTATATCGTGACTGAAGATTTGTATTAAGTAGGGCAAACTGCAAATTTTTTGGAACCAAGGCGCAGCAGGCAGAAACAATGCTCCAGATACTAATGTGGGTGATCAAACTGTGGTCATATGAAAGTCCACGAGGACAAAGTCATTAATGAACAAAGTGATTTATTTATTTAAATGAGGGTCAGTTTGTGTTTCATAAGATGTGAGGCTGACAGACAGCTAAGCAAAGGAGTGTTACTGCAAACAGGAGAGTAGGGAACAATCAAATCCTTGTGCAGGTCGGTATACATTTGCATAACATGCTGTGTTTAAGGATCTCACTGTTTGCTGCATAAATACAGTGCCTGGTGTTTATAGAAATTAACTTATTTCATTTATACAGTAGAATTCATGTAGTTTAAGTTTGTTTTGTGTTTTTATCCTATATGTCACCACTATCTGCCATCTGTACACAAGTATCTGGCTATATTTTGAAGTCATCACTTCCTGTTAAACACTAAAAAGTTGTTGATAACTCATCTTGCACACAGAGGTGTATACTAATATTGCATCTAATGAACTTATGACGCCAACGGAGCAGAGTGATTTGATTCAGAGTGATTCTGGCCCCCATAGTTTCTCCTTCATTGAGGAAGGAGATAGTGAAGCAAGGGGATTGCAATTGGCAATTACACAGTGGTCCTTTAAAGGAATATTCTTTTTTATTGTGTTTAATCAATCTTTGATATTCATACTCATTCAAGGTGTAATTAGTTATTTCTGTGGTGGACCCACTTTCCTTCAGTCTGCCTGCAGAGGAAAAGGTTGTTTAATTATGCATTTTTAGCAGCTTTTCCTTGTATCCCAACATCATTACATTTTTACAGCCCAATTATCAAGTGTGTCCATTACTCTGTTTCTTAACCAAATATCAGCAGACAGTGACTATTTTTGTAGTCACATATATAGTTTAATGCTTTCTTGATCGACTCATTGAGAAAGTGATGACCGTGAGACTAACTAACAATATAAAAGCCATTCAATAAAACAATCTGTACTGGGTATAGATAGGTGACAATATCTATCAGCAGATCAAACACCTGACACCTTTATGGTGGCATGGCACTCTGACCCTCAATAGCTGATAATTTTTGCCTGGTTTGGTTGTTTGGCACAGGCACACGGACAGGAATGTGCTTGATAAGCAGTTAGGGCAGGTACAGCAGGTAAAACAAACAGGTTGTTATATTCACAGGCCTCGGTTTGATGGATTAAAACTTAATATGCAAATCTTATTCAGAGATTCAAATTTTCAGCTATTGATTAGTTCTGTTTATCTAAAACATCCACCACAGGCCACAGTTAAAGTTGTGATTATGCAGTGGCATGCAGTGGCATCACTACTCCAACTACTCCAGTTGCCATCTGGGCTGGATTCTGCTCTTAGTTTGGAAAATATTGAAAATATTGCCATTGTGTTCAAAACTTTAATACTGTGTACACAGCTGCATTCAAATAGAATTTACGTAACAGATCATCTGCAATTATCACAGTATCTATTGCCATGTGCAGACGGCAGGTGAATATACCTGATAAGAGGATAGTCCGCAGGACACTTCCTGGTAGAACAAACAACTGTGTATACAGAAGGATGGCAGGTAGATACACCTGTAGGGTTACATTCCATTAAGCTTCGTGGTCACGTGCTTCAGAGTGATTTTAGTTTAAAGGTGCAGTGGGTAACATTTAAGGGCATCTGTTGACAGAAATGAAATATAATCTTCATAACTATGTTTTCATCTTTGTATAATCACCTGAAAGTAATTAGAATGACCCTTCTATATCTACAGATGGAGCAGGCCCTCTTCCATGGTGTCCGCCATGTTGAACCACCATTTAACTAATTGTTGCAGCTCTATCTACAAGCAAAAGCTAAGAAGGTACAAGATTAAACCACCTTTTTCCATCCAAACGTTTGAACACTCCAATATTTTGTTCTGTCTTTCAAGCTTTCAATTGTCACGTAAAGATGGAAAAAATATACCTGGGAGTCATGTTCGGTAAGACAGTCTGATTATTTCGTGTCATTAGCATTATTATATCACAACGACAAGTTTTAGTTCCGGTACTCATTACATAACAACATCAGATATTTAATCATGTAATTAGGTGAATATGCAAGGGAAGAAGTGCCAGGTTAATAATGTACCAAGGGAAACGCCTAAGCATTCATGAATGCATGAACTGCAAAGTCTGACAGTCAGACAATTATCACAGGCATCAGACGATCATTTCAACCATTTAGCTACAGTAGATGGAAGTTAGGCTATAGGTTATTCAGATACTGCACACCGACATCTTTCATGGGAAAGCCCACAGAACTTTATCCCTGTGCCTCTGCAGCCACAAATCCTCAGTCTTTACATCAACACACTATCCTATTCACTTTGAGAAACTCAGACTACATAACTAGAGCTGGGTGTTTCCCCCTCCTGTAATCATTCGACCTCCTGCAGTGGCCAAAGTCAGGTTACAGTACTGAATGACCCGCTGAGCTCCAAGACAACAGCATTCCACGTCTGGCCTTATTGCTCCCTAAGACCCATCTAATATGAGGCAATTACAGCCAATGAATGGACATTTTTAGACCACAAGAAGCTATACGGGAACTAGTTTTGAAAGAAGAAAACACATACTAGTCTCCTACAATATATACTCTCCTACTACTACCACTAAGATTCAGACATTAAGCAGTTAAAGTCAACCTGGCCAAACTACCTCTGTTTGCTTTTTGTAAGGGCCCTGCATACCCCTGCATGTGTGTTCAGTTTTCACTGATTAGAGTCCTGCTCAGGAAGAAGGTAGGTGGATCTATGCCGGAAAGTATACCAGGTGATCGGGCTCCAACACTGATAATGTTGCAGTCTCACTAGATTTTGTTCCTCACTGATGTCAAAAGACTTTTTTACCGAAAACATTTTGACGTCACAGCAGGAAAAGCGATGGCTGGATTCCATTTAGTTGCTTTGGTTACAGGTTCTGGTATTGTTCTCGCTGGCTCACCGACACACTGCTAGGGCATACTGGGACACTTGAGTAGAATCTTTGCTTCCTAAATCCACGTATTCACTCCAAGTCATGAAGCGAAGTCAGATGTTTGACCAGTTTGAGATTGTTTGATGAGCTTCTTATTCAAAAAGTATTAACTGCTTGATGACAATAACATGTTTGATAAGGAGGTGTATGGTTTACATCTTTGTGGACTGCTGTTAGTAGCCTGTTACCATGCTAGCTCCTTCAGTTTAAGCTTAAAACCCTGCCCACACCATTTCATGTCCGGCCTGTGTTTTGCCTTAGCAATAAATATTTTTTCACATCATCCATTTTGGCTCGTCAGAGATGGAAAAGCACAGGTGGAATTAATAACATTAATGATTGCTGCATTCCATTTCAGTAAGCCATTCAGGGTTCTGGTAATGTGCAAGCATGGCATGGCTTACTGGAAGACTTTATGCAATGTTACGATTTACACCTGTGCTCTTAGCAACATGAGAATGCTTAAGGTGGATTTTTTTCCCACTGCCAAAAACTTATCGAGTGAATAAGGGAGATATAAACTGAAGAGAGCATGTACAGGCTGACACAGTCCTGAGGTGAAGTCTAATCCGTCCAAATAATAACTCTAGCACAAAGGCTGAAAACAAAGGGAAACAGCTAGCCTGGATCATAGGCAGACATAAGGCAGACATAAATGTGGACGTCGTATCTGTGACGTCACCCACAGGTTTCTGAAGAGCCGATTCGAAGCTAAGAGTGTGGTGGCTCTGGCCGCAGCCATACTGGCAGTCCTGCCTCTGTCACCTTCTGGCTAATCGAAAAATGAGCAAAGATGTGGGCTGTCTGTAGAACTGAGGCGAGTGACACCTAGTTTGCCCAAACAAGCCACCTGTAACAGCACCCACCTGTCAACCAAACGGCCATGCTGTTAATTATGCATAAATTTAAGGCTTAATATAATTTGAAGTTGAGTTCTATTAAAAAAAAAAAGCCAGGTGGTAAATATACTTATTTCTGCTGTGAAGTTGGACATTTTAACATAGGGGCCTATGGAGACTGACTCGTTCTGCAGCCAGCCTTGTGGCCATTTGAGGAACTGCAGATTTTCGCACTTGCATTGGCTTCACTTCATAAAGTCATGGAGGAAGCTGCTTAGATCAGTCGAAAGTTTTGTTACATCTTGTTTGCTTGATAACTCAGTAAGAAAGCGAATCAACACATTAATTAAGGGGGAGTTGTAAAAGTACTTTTGCCTGTTCTCAGGACTCTTTGCTCAATGTTGACACACCACGTCTGATTGACTTTTTGTCTACTGCACTTTAATTGCACTGCAATTATTCTGACTCCTTTGTCTGATGACCTCACGTGATGCGCTCCACCCAACATTAACTCATCAACAAGAAAAACTGAAAACACCTTCAAGGATAAAAATACTCACACCCAATCACATCCAATAATCAGAGCAAATGGCAGTCATGCCTGCATTCTTGTGGTCACTTTAGTAGGTGACCTGTAAAATAACACATCTTGCTCTTCAAGGAACTGCATTACACAGTAATTCTACAAAGCCACTGACATCAGAGGAAAAGGCTTACTGATGGCAGGGATTGTTCACATGCGCGGCTCCTGCTGTTACATGGGCATGTCAGTGACATCATGTCTGGCGAGGAAGGAGAAACCGCGGAAAACAAAAGAGAAATGTGAGGATAAATGAGGAAAAGTGTGAGAAAATGGGTCACTATCCACTAATACGGCGTGATGAAAGTGAACAGACGTGCCTCTTAATCTCCCCTTTTATACCTGCCAGGATGCTTTAGGAAGCATGAAAAGGACAGTCCAGATACACGATACGCTGCCGTGTAGAGCAGTGGCTGCAGGACAACAGGGGAAACATTTGCTCAGTGTTGCACGGGAGATTTGAATGGCAAAAGAACCTGCTGGGCAGACGCTGTGTGATGGCAAACTGTTCGCAGCCACTGACCCCAACATGGCTGCCGCTGAAGTCAACAACAGATCGGAGCCAAACATTCTTGAGACGGTAGATTTCGGATCTTTTTGAGGAGAGTGTGTCGGTGTTTTCACACTGATACAGTGAGCAGATTAATTCAAGCGGAAGTGATAATCCATAATTAAGACTCCAATAATTTATTGGCCTTGACAGTCTATCATCAAATCTCACTCAGTCTCTTGCTCCTCTCTTTACACGTGTGTATGCCACTCATTCCTCAGGCACAAAGGTTAAAGCAGGTGAGGGTAAACATCCCTAATGAGAAAGATGAGTCTCAGCATTTGTTTTGATGTTCAAGCTTCTTAAATAATGACATACCTGAGACAAATATTGACTTGGCATGTATTTAGTCTTTCTGTTTAGAGATTACCTCTGCTCTCTATTATCTAAGTGTTTTTGTTCATACTTCTAGCAAATCTTGCCCTGAAGACAGATGCTGACCTACGAAATGTTAACTCATCGGTGCCGAGCAGAACAGACCTTGTGAGGCACAATTTGATATGGAAAAAGCCCAAAGCACACAAAAATAACAGATGGCTCGGTCGCATCTCTCGAGGTATTCGATTTCGCCAAACATATCGTTTCTGACAGCCTGAGCTTTGAAATTTATGTGCACACCTCGTGAAACAGCCTCCCTGAAGTGGATTTTGTTGGATTGAGATCAATTTATTGCTTGAATTCAGACATCCCAAGTTTCAGACTTCCTCACAGACAAAAACAAACATCATCCAAAAGCTATGCAAATAAGAATAGGTCGGCATCAACAGCAGAATCTAAATTTGTCAGGATGACCAGATTTTATGACTGAATGCACATGTATTACAGCAGAATCTTTGTATTACCCATCATAACTATAAAAAGTCTCCATTTGGGGCGCATAAAAAGAAGGGGAAAGTTTGTGCGAGTGGACTCTCTCTGAGCCAAACATCTGACTAACAAGTAATTTATTTCCTCTCTCCTCTGTCTCGCTCTCTCAATCTCCACAGCAGGTCTACAGGGGGACTTCTCTGTAAAATGAACCTGGAATAAATTTGATTTAGTCGACAGCTTAGCTCAGAAAAAAAACAAAACTGCAAAGATATCACCTTTCAAGTCCTCAATGACTTTTCCATGCCTGCATACTGTACAGACTTGTGCAGCTACATTTTTAAAATCCTACCAGTAAATAGCAGTTATGGTAAGATGCACTTCCTTCATTCTTGTCGCAGACGGGGGAAAAACGTTCTGGCATTAAAGGCAGCTTTTGTCATTTAATAAATGTGTTCCAGGTCGATAGTTTTGTCATTCTTTGAGCTGTTATGTAAGAGCCACCAAGTTTTCCCTGATGAGTCACTTGACCTGAGTAACCCTGGGTAAAAAGTTTGTTTTTGCTGCTTTATAATGAGAATAATGTAACAGTTACAAGGCTGCGCGTGGATCGTCGTTTTGCCCTCACACCACCTCCGTCTCCATCAGCGTATTTGACAGCAGAACACATGTCGGAGCTGTACTGAAAGAACAAATGCGTGCCTAATGAGCTGATAATTACACATCAGTCCCACCTACACCTCAGGCTGTAGACGGT
This sequence comes from Protonibea diacanthus, assembly GCA_028641955.1. Classification (NCBI taxonomy): domain Eukaryota; kingdom Metazoa; phylum Chordata; class Actinopteri; family Sciaenidae; genus Protonibea; species Protonibea diacanthus. The sequence continues at coordinate 18,735,658 of CM053990.1, forward strand.
GCGCTGCAGAAGATCTGTCATTGTGTCGACACCTCTGCAGAGACGGGAAGCTCTGTGTTAACTTTTAATTGTCCTGCTTTTGAAACTTATACAGTAACCTAATAGCACTGATCATCACGCTCAGGAGTCAAGTGATTTCTAATCTCCATTGTGTTTCCCAGCGCCCAGTCTGCCACCGTGGTTAATTTTGGGGTGAGCTGATCACAATGGGCTCCTTTTTCCTGCTGGCAGCGCAGGTTTCCTACCTCAGAGCAGGGGAGGAGGAGAGGGGTGGCGGTAAAGGGGCTGTCGGTGAGTGGGGGGTTTAAGGCTGTAAAATAAATCACACAGAGATTAAACTTCACCGGAAAACAGCAAAGCACACTCTGGACTTTGTAACCTGGGAGAAAACAATGGTGTGGGTAGTCAGATGTGGTGCTACCTGAGGAAGCATTGGTATGACTCCTGGGGGGGACATTACTCTTTCCTACAGTGCTAGAGCCATTTCAAATGAAAAATATAGCCATGCTTGCAAGTCAGTATTTTGCTTCCGCTATTATTTATATGTGGTTTACTGTAGAGTCAGCTGGGAGATTATTATTCTCAAAGGTCATATGAAAATCAATCAGTCTGGATGTTGAAAACAGCCATCACTGTCAGACAAAATGTGAAACAAAGGTGCTGGAAGTGATGTTACTTTCACAAATGAAGGACTTTTCAGGCCCAGTTCCTTCAGATTCAAGGACCCAACATGGTATAGTTTGAGACACGGATAAAAGTTGATTGTGGTTATACATTCGAGGCAGTGGGAGACACACATACAGCAGAATGTAGCCAGTTTATTGGAGATAAGTAAAGAAAATCTAAATCATTTAAAAAAAAAAAAAAAAAACTTTTAAGGCCTTGATTTTCCCTCAAATTCACAAACTTTCAAGGATTTCAAGGATGAGTGGGAGCCAGGGATTCATTGATTATCTAAATTAATTTCTGTGCAGACTCTGTAAAAACAGAAAAAAAGGGAAACAAACTCAGTTGAATATTTACTCATGGCAGAAGCACATGAACTGAGAAAAAGATAACAAATCTGAGCAAGTTAACGAAGTCTTCCACTCTGTTTTTGAAACCTTCCTATTGGGATGAAGCTGCGTGGAGAACAGCGTCACACAGCCATGCCCGGTGGAATTTAAGGGTAAGTTGCTGAAAAAAAAAAACGCTTATTAAATAATATCTCACCGAAGTAGACTAAAAAAAAGTCCCAATAATCCCCCCCAACTGAGTCACAACCCCGGTGATGATGTCATTCCAGCTCCAACTGGACATCCACAAAAAGAAGACATTGAACCTCCACTTCCAGCCGTGTCAGACAGCTGTAAATGTTACTGTGTCTGCGGCCAGCTCGAGTCTCAGTGACAACCCCTCACCCACACCTTTTCATCAGGGTCTATGAAACCTGAGAAGGCCCTCCAGCAGACCTGTTAGCACGGTGTATTATGGAGGTACAGTACACACACACACACACACACACACCACAGTCTGTCTGCCTTTCTTTATTACATACAAGGATGAGAGGTCGCTCTGTAGTCCAAACAGAAACATCAGCTGCAAAAGTCTGCAAAAGTTTTTTTTTTTTTTAATGCAACCATGACCTTTATTATCAACGTCAACATTGTAAAACTTAAAGTGACAATCTATGATCAGTGTAGTGATCATTTTACATATGTTGCATAGATTTGAGTTCAATTTAGATCTTTTCAGATCTGCTACTCATGCTAACACGCTAACTAAACTTGTTTCTGCTGAAAAAACAGAAGAATCAGTGAATGAATCGATGCTGTCCCTGTTGCACTGATGATTAGGATGATTAGAAAGATATCTTGTGGAGTTTTTGAGCTTTTCACGTTTTCACGAGTGGATCCCCACTTGGTTTCTTTCGTGCTTGTTCCGCACAAGTGTAAGACGATGCACCGCTCTGCCAGTGGTTTCACATTATAATAGTAATAATAATAATAATACCTTTATTTATATAGCACCTTTAAAAACAGTGTTTACAAAGTGCTTTGACAGACAAGCACGAACAAAATACTCAGGCAAAATAAGAAGAACCAACAACATTTAGAAGACAATAAAAAGCAAATTGAAAAAAAAAAAACATAAAATAAAATAAAAAATGAATTAATCAACAGGTGACAGAGGCAAAACACACAGATATGTGCCAACAAAGGCAGGGAAGAAGATAGTGCTATTACCAAATGTTGGCTTGCAACCGACATTTAACACATTTGTCAGCCCTTGAGGATACAAAGTCAGGTAACAATGAATGTGGAGCTGCAACAATTTGATGGTTGCACACTATTATAATATATTGATCGTAAAAGTACTTTCTGTCTATCTATAGGTTATTTAAGTAGGGAAGGGAGTAGGAAACATTGAAAAAGCGTCCTATACAAATAGGTTCCTCACACACATGACATATGACACTGCCATATCCCAATGACAGTCCTATAGGGCCATACAATAGTGTAGGTGTGGTCCTGTCAGATAACCAGAATAGGCAGACAGACACACATAACCATACACACTTTCCAGCCTGCCCTCAGGATGTCTCATTTCAGCCAGCGATAACCTCTGTCAGCCATTTGTCTCCTTCTCATCCATCTGCTCTATAGGACCTCAAGAGGCCTCTCTGTTCCTCTAACAAAAGGAGGAGGACCTGACAATAACTCACCACTGCAGACCAGTGAGTGGTCAAACCCAGGTAAAAAAAAAAAAAAAAAGTTCCCGGGCCCTGCCAGCACAAAAGAGCTCTAAAGTAACACTGGAGAGAAGACACTAAACAAAAGGTAAGGAAGGAGAGCTGGAAAGGTTGTGACTGTCTGAGAGTGGTGGATGGTGTTAGTGACTATTTTGCCTGTGTTCCACAAACACGTGTGTTTTGGAATAAACCCATGTGCTGGACATCTGTCAGAGGAAGACTCCCCTCAAAGGTTTGAGTTGCATTAATATTAATATTGCATTAAAACAGTAAATCTGCACAGCAGCAAGCCAAAACAATGACCTGAAAAACCCTAAAACGCTCTGTAAAGCTCAGAGTCATTCTCTGTGGTTGTCCCATTTTACACTTATAGTCTTTTGAGCTATGGAAATATTGATTATAGATGTTTTAAGTCAGAGCCACAGTCATAACTACTTATCTTTCTCCCCTTTTTTATTGATAGACTACAGAGAAAACCGCTGACCTCTAAATAAAAAGACATGATTTGTTAGATTCCATTCACAGCATGCCTGCTAGTTTCAACAGCCTCAGATTCCCTTCCTATTACTTCCTATTACTTATTAATCTCTGTGGGGAAATTTTAACTCCAATATGGCATCTTGAGCAGGCTTTTCTCTTCCTCGTCTGGTCTTCTTATCAGTGTTTAAAGAGACCTTCCCGGTTATTACCTTAATGATGTCATACAACCTGAGCATGCAGGAACACCTGTATGTTACAGTCATGCACTCAAAAACGTGACGATAGAATCTTATCAACACTTCCAAGGACTTTTTTAAAGCATGACATCAGGATGACTTTGACATACCAGAACACCACATCTTATCCTCACTATCCCCCATGTTCATTACAGTTTAATGTATAAATATACACAATATCCTGAAATTCTTCCAATGTCAACCTGAATAATCAGACTTTATTGCCCATAAAACACTCGATAATAAAAGGTCTAGTAGAATCTTAAATGTATCCCTGTTATTCCTTCCACATAATATCATTACAAATTATCTCTTGTACCTGAACTTAGCCAGACTGAGTCAATCATTTGACAGTTTAACATAACACCACTGAATTCCCCATCCTTTACAATGAGTCACTCACCAAGCAGCTATTTCCTTAAAGCATTCATTTTCCTGAAACTAACAGTGCCAGTGAAAGCCTCACATCATGGAGGCACAAAGAGAGAGGTGGAATTACAACAAGATCACACTTCCATTACACGAAAATGTAAACAGTACAGGTGGCCTAAGAATAACAGAAACCAACGACCTATTAACTGATTTATAACTATGACACCTTGCTGCTACATCCTTGGCCGTTATCCCACTCTCTTGGTTAGGCAGCAGCGTCGGGTTACTTGATAAACATTTCAGCACATTTTATTTCTGCTTTGCGTAGCCGCACCGGTTCATTCATTCTTGTCGAGGTGGGCAGTGTAAAAGGTCACTGAAAGAATGTAAACATCAGTCGAATACACACACCCGAACACAGGGAGAGTAATTTTCCACTGTTTCACAAAAGGAACGACCGTGCACGCTGTGTCAAACGACAACACAGCTCCAAACTAGTGCTATTTTGAGTCTGTATGTTTGACAAATTTGTGTCTAAAAAAACAGCGTGCCTGCAATAAATTTGAAGGTCGATATTGTGCACACACATTTTCTTGTTACCTTAGAGGAAGCGGGAATGAGAGCGGCACAGAAAAAGATCATGTTTCAGCACCCGAGCAAAGTTTATGTGTACTGGCCCGTGGCTTTGTGACCCTGGCTTATTTTATAGCTTTGTCCCTCTATTTGTTTCCGGCTTCCTTTCTTCTTTAATCTTCCTGCAAACACACACACACACAAGCGACTCAATCCATCTTACAAACAGCCACCTGTATGCAGCAATTACCAAATGTGTGTATCGCTTGCCACATGCTTTGGCTTTGTGTCAAGTTATCATGCAGTTTGTCGCTGAGTCAGAGCTTTCTCTGACTGACCCAAGCATCCATCAGTGCTCGACTATCCAAGCCGGGCTTGATAGTGCATCAACAGGTGTTTGTGGTGGATGCACGCTTTAGGTTCTGACGAGTTCCTGCGTTGCACCCACGTCTACTCAGCGAGGGTCTCTTTGCGGCCTCCAGGTCAGACTCCGTGGGTGCAGCAGGCGCAGTCGAGCCGGGTGACGGCAGCCGAGCGCAGGAGCCCACAGAGAGGCCAGTGTGCTCCTCCTGCTCCCACCATCTGACCAACGTGCCGCATGAGTGCTTCAGTTTCAGCCAAAGCACAAAACACCAGTGTCTGGTTCCCCCCCCCCCCCCCCCATCACCACCACCACCTCCAAAGCAGCCCTGTCACAGCCGTGGCGCCTTTTGTTCCCACTTTAAATAAAACATAGTCCAGTCATTAGGTAGAAAGGCCCTCCTGTGCATAATTCAGGGTCAGGTATCAATTTGAGGCCAAGGAGATAAGGTTAAGAAAGGACAATACCATGTTGTTCTCACAATACTCAACACAACAGACGCTGCATAAGTGATGTACGACACAGAAAGTTATGGCAAAGACGGTTAAATGGGGTGATAATAGTAGTTTCTAGTGCACATTGTCCATTACAGGGCTAACAACTAACCATCATGTTCACCATCAGTTCATCTGCCAGCTTTTCCACAGCGCAAGTGTCCAATATATTTTAAAGATACAAAAGCTATTAGAACATTTACAATAAAATATAAGAGGCTAGAAAATTCAGTGGCAATTCAACAGGTGACGTGTTGAGAATTACAATAACTATGACCATTAATAAAGGCTATTTGCTGTCAACAGAAGTGAGCCGCTGTAGCTTATGAAAGGCAAGCGTCTATTTCATGAGCGACGCAACTTCTAAACAGAACTACACCTATAAAGATAGGTTGAACATAAAATGTTTCGTTTGGTGTCACAAGACTATCTCATGACCATTTTCCCGAGAAACAGCGAGCAACAGGTTGGCAGTTGACAACCGAAACTGAGCAGCCACAGCGATACTAAATGCACCTGCTGCTACCCAAGTCCCCTTCACGTACCTGCTGATTCCCGGTCACTTCGCGGTTCTCAACTTGTAGTCCTTGTTTCTCGCGGATATGTTTCCTTTCCTCGAAATAATATCACTTAAAAAATACATATACTGAGGGGTAACATTCACTTTTTTTTGTAGTTGGATGTCGTGCCTCGCATCCCCTGGTAATGAGCTTTTCTTTTCCCCTCGCTCGCAGTTAGCTTACTTTATTCCCTGGAGAGAGAGAGAAGCGGATGAAAGGTAATAGAGGACCACGTAAACCAATTAGACGCGGCAGGAGGCGGGCACTGTGGGGATACACGACATCCCATTGGTCAGCGCGTGTTAATGGCGGAGCAGTGAAAACAGGAATTTCTCTGTATTGTTTTGATGTTGTTTAGTTCACCGAGAAGAGGCTAGAGCTAAAAGTGGACACTGACACCTTTGCTGCTACACTGAACTCACCGACAGAGACATGCAGTGTGAAGTGCAGAGAGAGAGAGTTTAACACATAAGACATTCACACTGTCAAGGAAAATGATCATCTTTAAATTATGGTAACTGTCAGAGAAAAAAAAAAAAACAACTCAAAATAAAATGTGGCAATGAAAAAAAAGCAAACATTTTACAGTCCACATAAGAGTTAATGTTCTTGAAGCAGTGGGCTGAAAGGTGGATTTGAAAGGAGCTAATCATTTCTAAGAGGCTCTGCAATGCAAAGCTATATAAACTACTCTGAATACCTTTGTTCACACACAGAAAGATTAACAACTGAGGTTACATTGTTCGGATGGTTCAGGATACAGTAGAAGAACCAATTATGAACATCTTACAGGCCACAACCAGCTACTCCTTGTCAGACAGATTGAAAAAAGTACTTTGTACATGTGTCATTTGTTTATTCGATAATTTGTTTAATAGCTGCATCTGCAAAGCTGTTAGATAAATGTAATAAATAAAAAGTATAATAATCCCCTCTTAGATGTAGAGGTATAAAATGAAAAGACTCTAGTAAATACTTGGTACAACACAGACAGTCTAAATCTCTGCCTAGATTATATGTACAGTACATTTATTTAAAAAACACAACATGCTACAGTTACATATGTGCCATGTAGTTACATATACATACCAATATACGAAAAGAAGCAATATTAATATATGGCAAAAAGCTGATTTACTAGGATGTACCAAAAAATTCTCTGACTACAAGTTCTCTCCAGAATGAGTGCAATAACTATTCCCCATTGTGAAACCTAGTGTGCCGTTTTCTCCATCTTTAAATCATCAGTCCAAACTTAAAACCATTAATCCAAGCATTCTACTAGATCTGTGAATGTTTTTTTGTTTTGTTTTTTTAAACTCATGTATGACAGTACAAGTTTAAAACCTTTCCATCCTGGTTTCCATTCAGGAAGCCTTCAAAATATTAAAATTAGCATTATGAAACACACCTGTTTATTCTGTCATTATTTCAGCATAAGTGATAGCATTAATGACAACCCCAGTGATAACAAGGCTGAAACTGATGGGATGACATCAATAACAATAGCAACACATGACCACTTGGTGGCAATTTATGCACTAAAGCACACCTTTACTCGAGTATCATTTTATACTTATTCATCTAAGAGGGGATTATTAGACGTTTTACTCCATTACATTTATCTAACAGCTTTGCAGATGCAACTATCAAACACATTCTATTTGAGTTTATAAAATACAATGCATTGCATGGTTTAGTCTACCCAACAGTATGAACGCAACCGGGTGCAACACATAATGCTGCTTATACATTAATGCAGTACTAATAATAATCCAATAATACTTAGATAATAGTATAACACAGGCAGGAGCATTATACATTTGATACTGTGAGTATATATTATAGCTAATACTTATGTTCTTACTAAGTAACATTTTTAAAGTAGAACTTTTAGGCTACATCAGCTATGTAATAAAGCATTTATATATTGTAGTATTCCTACCGTTTTATTAGGGAACTGAATACTTCTTTAACTACTGTCCTGTATGCAGTGTACCTCATATTCATGTTTCAGTCTGTGGCCACTGTTTATGCTTATGTTTAATTATTGACTACATGTAATCCAGACAGAGCTTTGGGCTCTTTATAACTCTGTTAGCTCTTTCAAAAAAAAAGTCTTAGTTCCCAAAATACCAAGATGATTTTGCCTGTCATTCGCATTTACACTGTTCACAAAAAGTTAGGGATATTCAACTTTTGGGTAAAATATATGGAACATGGAAAAGGTTTATGCTACAGTGATGTTATATCATGAAAGTAGGGCATTTAACTAGAAGCATGCAAGGGTAATTTCGTCATCTCAAACAATTTATTGAAACAAAAGCAGTGGCTATACCACCGAAAGCCGGATATCCCTAACTTTTTGTGAACGGTGTATTTCAGCAGCATGCAACCTCCTGGTGCACAACGTAAGGATGAAAATGCACATACACGTTATTAGACCTCAGGAGTACAAAAACAGGCAGTAAAACTAAATGTAAACATGACTCTTTGCTCAAAAGAAAACTTCAGTGCTGCATCGTTTACTGTTCGGACATCGTAAAAAATTCTTCAATTACGCAGTCAATGACCTTTTACTTGCTTAGCTCTTCAAGTTTTACTTACTTACTTACTTATATCACCTTGGGAAAACGTTTTCTACGGGTTCTCTAAGTATTTGAGCTGCAGCTTCCATTTGCTGCTGAAACAAAATGAGTAACACTCCATTAAACATATCCATATATATTTTATTCTCAATACGGCAAAATACAAAGAATATTCAGGACAGACTCTCATTAGTCACAATTAATACTCACTTCACAAGAATGCTTTTAAATTACATAACCTAAGTTTGAAGATCAAACTCAATGAGTACCTTTAATCATATTGCATCCATCATATATAGTATCTCTATCATCAGTTCTCTTAAAACTAATCCAATTTAGTCTATTGTACATAGTGTATGCTGCTGGTCTCACTTCAGAGACGACTTTTAGAAAAAAGGTGTTATACAACATACTGTATAAACTGCTACAACTGTTTTGACCTGTAGAGAAATACCTCTGTTTCAAAAGACATGTTGGACCAATTGTTCAAAAGGGACAAATAGTAAATACATTTCTCTCATGAGGACAAAAACAGACGTGGTTTTACATAACAGACTGTACACACCATCCATCCATTCATACATCCATCCTATGAGATCAACAATATACATTTCATGAAAAGTACACACCTCCATATCAAATACAGAGAAGACAAAATATTCGCACTTGGATCTAGAGACGTTAATGATTATGTGGCGACCGTGATACTGAGAGACAATGAAGCAGGAGACAGAATACGAGCACAGTAAGAAAAAAGGACTGAGAAATCAATTTGATATACAGTGTTAAGAGACCGCGAGGTCATCTGTAACAGCTTGGAAGAAGAGGAAGAAGAAGAAAGAGAACACAAAGCCCACAGAGGAAAAAAAAAATGTGCATAAAGTATCTCACAAATGTATTTACAGCATTTTTAAATTTCAATAAAAATGTCAACCTGTAGTAGAAATTCACCCTTAAAGAAATGTTATATTTACAATTTATACATTTGTATTTAAATAGAAACATGCAAGTGTTAACATCTTCCTACTGAATGTCAAAAAAAAAAAAAAAAAAAAAAAAAAAAAAACTCATCTTACCCTGGATTCTTTCAAGTTAGAATTAATATTAATTACTACTTACAATGAAATCTCATCATGAACAACCCCGATACATTTACATCTTCCTATTTCATAAAATGGCAAAAATAGAAAAAAAGAAAAAAAAAAAAAAAACATTAAGCAAAGGGGCAGAAAAATAAATAAGTGTGAGTAGCAAACTGTTAAAAATTATTCTAATGCTAAATTTTGTACATTTGACTACAAGATAGTGTAGGGAACACGAGGCGCGGACCTGTACTTACAAAGTGTACCAGTGTATGAAGACATTGACTGGGCTGGCAAAACCCACAGAGGAATTCTTATGAGAAAAAAGTGGCCTCCAGCTTTAAGTACAAAATGGCTCAAGCCATCTGTGTTTGGTTATAAAAACAGATCTATATACACATATATACTAAACCAGTACACAAAAATTGCAAAAGCTAAAGGCATTGGACACTTGAGTTCAACAGGTTTCTCACTGAGGCAGAAAAAAAAAATCCCAAGCTCAAAAAAAAAAAAAAAAGACAGAAAAAGGAAACTTTTTCTCCACAGAAAGTTTTTTTTTTGTAAAAATCCTGCATAGATTAAAATAATACCCCCTCTGACTTTCTCTTTTTCAAGTGCAAGAGGAAATAACAGTATCCCCTCCTACGATAAAGGCCAGGGAGCCAGTGAAGGAAAGAAAAGAAAAAATTAAAAAAAAAAAAAAGAAAAAAAAAAAAGGTCAAACCTGGGCCAAATATTAATTCTTCGGGTTTCTCTTGAGATGATAAAACAGAACCAAAAAATCTGAGGTGTCAGAAAATACACCAAATTTATGTTTGAATGTAGAAGAAAAGTACCAGAGAGTAACAGATGATGAAACTTTCTGGCATTTTTCTCTTATCCAAACTCTAATCTGCCATTATTTAACACAAAACCAAGTGACAATACGTGAATACTATTTGACCCAGGCTTTAGTATTTCCAGCATGTTTTGATAGGAAGTGGGCAAAAAAAAAAAAAAAAAAGAAGCAGACCCAAAAGGACAGTCCTTCATGTCATTGATCATTACCAAACACCAAAATGTCATCTGAAATCTTGGGTGTAATGTTAACGTCTTCATTCAAAACCACCACCATTATTCAAATCCAACCCCTGATGACAACAACCAGTGATTTCAAATAACCAACAGAAATGTTCACACCTGGACAGCTGACGTCTTTACCAGTAACCACGGTAACGATAGCTGTTGCTTTTCTTATCTACACTCTTGTAATACAAGCATGATTAAGATTTTTAAATTTAAATAGGACATATACAAATACTTTGCATCTTATAACCCTTATTCAACCCTGTTTTACAAGTATGCATTTGAAAAGTTTGACTTCTGCTTGGCCAGAAGACGAAAAACAAAAAAACAAAAAACAGGATGGTATATAAATAAAATCTATATTGGCCGTTATATTTTTGAAATATATAATGATAGATTTAAAACTCTTTGTTCTATAAATGCAACACTGCTAATCTGCATCATCGATGACTCTAAAGAACATCTTTCCTTTTCATGGTGAAGTCGCTTTTCTTGTGCCAAATTAGTGGTCACTCAGGCCCATGTCTTATAAACTGCAACGTGAATAACTGCATTTGTATACGTGGAAATGATTTCAAATACTTAGAAGACGCTCCCTGCTGTTCCTTAGAAAAATACACTCTGAGCAAACAGAGGATCAAAAAAATGAATAACACTGTCTGGAAGTGACTCACCCTTTGAGGAAATTTCTCAATGAACAATGACGCTACGAGTGTAAAAACATTTCATCGGAAGAGATTCTGGAGCTTCAACGACAGCAAATCTCTTAGAGAGAACATTGACATGTTCAATTTGATTAAGGCTTAAGAGTCGGAAAAAGCGGCGCCGATAGCGGCCCCTAGAGGCCGTGCTGCTCCTTACATAAAACTGGACCAAAGTGGTTTCAACAAACTTTGCAGGGCTGCAAGAACATTTTTGATTGCGGAAAATAAAATTGCACTGTTAAAAACTAATACGCTGATCGATAAAGATTAAGATTATTAATAAATATATGTGTGTCACATGTATGCTGTGCACAGTAGCCCTTCCTACAGTCCAGAAAACCTTGTGGGCATGCTCCGGGGATGAACCTTTAGTGCCAGGAGACTTTGAAGGACAAGAGAAATCAATTTGTGACCCACACCATCTTCGCTCTAAAATATCACGCGCTTTCACAGAACTTAAAAATGAAAAAACAGAATTGTTGCCAGCTTCCGTTAACTGCTAAATGTTTTAATAAATTCATTAGTTTTCGCGACGTAAAAGAGGGAAAATAAAAAGGATGTATTCAGATATGACGGGTGGCTGTTTGTTTTCCTGTAGCTCACATACAAGGCACAAAAATGATAAAGAGAAACCTTCATTTTAAAGCACCTTTGGTGTTCATGGGAGGTACTTTGGTGAAAACAAAAATCAAATAAAAAATTAAAAGCCAAAGTAGCCTAAAAACCAAACCCCCATTTTTAAGCGTTTCCGTAACAAATAATTCACGCAGCGCTTCCATGCCGAATAGATAAAAACATGGCCTTCGAAGATTTTGTAAGAATGCCGATATATGAAGCGTGGCGGTAAGCTCGTTTTGTTCCTGTGCTGCAGTTTTCGATGCTTCTCCCTGTGTGGCGCTGTCGACGGTGTGAGATGCTCTAAATTGCTCAGTGTTTTTGGCAAGCTGGTGTAGGAAATGGACACAGTGTTGGAGATATGTCTGAGAAGTTCATTGTGTGTGTGTGTGTGTGTGTATGTGTGTACATGGAGGACCAGAGGTGGACTGTGGTTGTGTGTGGTTCTGTGTGTGTGTGTGCATACAGTACATTATTGTATGTGTGTGTCTGCGAGGGCATGCTTGTGTGTCTTTGAGCACATGTTGGTGAACACAAGAGGCTGATGTGTGCATGTGTGTGTGTGAGAGCAGCGTGCAGGGAGCGAGTCCTTGCTAAGGGATAAGCTTTGCGTCCAGGCGCAGCCAGTGGAGGCCCTGCCGTGTGTAACGCACCAGTTCTGTCATGCTGCTGGTGTTGAAGATCAGAGGACCCATCACCTTGTCCAACTCCAAGAAGAAGTCTGAGGACACAAAGGACACAGCGTCAGTTTTAAGAACTACAATTAGTTTCATTATCAGTTTATCTGTTCACATTACAGAAATTCTAACATGTAAGAAGCTGAAACAAGCTTACTATTCCAATTATTGTTTAAATAATGTTTAAATGATTCAAATTGTCAATTTCCAGTCAATTAAACCAAACGCTTCAGCACTAGCTAGAACAGATTGAGTACCAACAATTTAAGGCCTCTGGAAATGTGGCTTGAAATTGTGAAAATGTATTTATGATGTCAAAGGTGAGTAAAAATAGCGTATTAGACAGCTCCCTCCTGAGCAATGGCAAGGAAGCAATGTACAGCTATGAAGAACGGAGCAACAAACTGTTTTAGCCACATACAATCATCAGTATGTTTACACTGTATTTAGAATATTTTCACTGGTTTGGATGAGTTAACAAGACAAGGTAAAGAAAAAGGTGAAACTTGAATTCAGAAGGCGTAAGAATAATTCCTTTCTTATTATTTTATTCTTGTTAGTTTATCAGACTAAACGCAGAAAATTCGGTTTGTTTTGGCTCGGGGTGGCTTTGAGGCAGACCGTGAGAGAGCGGAGAGGTTTTGTTTTGACAACTGACATAGATTTTTTTATGACTGGTTCACAGAATTACAAACTAAAGTCATAAAACTAAGGTCTTGACTTTGAGCTTAAGGCTACTGACAAAAAAACAAAACAATTCTCAAATTATAAAAAGCCAATAATAATGCTATAATATTAAGTGTAGATGTAATTCACTGCTTCAGCTGTGTCTTCAAGGACTAAAATAATAAAGGTTGGAGGTACTATCTAATTCTCTAAGTCAATAATAAGAAATAAAACAACACCTAGTTTTTGAAGTTGTTTACCCTTCTGCTCCTTGGATAGTTGCTCAGCCTGGTCCCAGACCTCGGTGGCGTACAGGAAGTTGGAGGTGACCTGGACGTAGCTGGCGGCCATCTGGTGGATACGCTGAGGGATGGTCACGGACAAGCTGGCGCTGCTGCTGCTGCTGCCTGTCGAGTAACCGCCGGCCGTGCCCGGTGACAGTTTGGGAGACACTGGGGAGGGCATGCCCGCCGCCTTGCTGCATTTGGTAAACAGAAACAAGCAGACACAGACGGTAATGAGTGCTGGGGACTGATTGAGAAGCAGTTTGGTAAATGGTTAAGCAATTTTAGAAGTCAAACAAACACCTGTGACCACGACAGCTAAACATGCTGAGTGCTAACTGAAAATCATCATCGATCGGAGTATTGTGTAATGTAATTGCTGCTCAAAATCACCCAAGTATCTACATAGACGCTGATATTTAAAAGAAAAACAGTATGTCTCATAGTTTTCTAGTTTCCTTCCCTTAGACTAATTTACTATACTTTTCCTGACTATCGACAATTGTGTAGGAAACACATAGGTCTCCTTTACAATTACTTTAAATCTCAAAACAGCAAAAAGGAGGACATGACTTACTTTCCCATTCCAGGAGAGGGAGCCTGGGTGTTACTCAGTGAGTTCTGCCAAACAAAACAAGGGGAAGAACATTATGTACACAGTACAGAAAGAAGGTCACACGTTCACAGAAAAACACAAATACACCTTTATATTTTCGTTTTGAAGGTTAGCCAAGCTAGAAAAAAAAAAGAGGGTACCTTTAAGTGTTCGGTGAGTGTTTTAGAGTATTTTAGTGCACTGTCTTTCCTCAGCTTGAATAGCCGCAGGTACAGGAGAGACTGGCAGCGTAGGCTGGAAAGAGAAATAGGTTAATATTGATCTAAAAAGATGAGATGAGAGATGTGTAAATACACAACTCTCCTTAATCAAACAGCCGTGAACTTTGTGTACTCAAATTCATAGCTCAGGACAGTGTCACGTGTCTTGGACATGGTAATCAACAGATGTCAGTGAGCGTACTTACCAAAGCACAGCTAGCCTCTTGTCTGCTGATGTAGCATCTGGGGCCACGCAGCTTTTTAACTTCATAGTGTATCTGAACAGGAAGACAGAACAAATGGTTAGTTTCTAGAAAACAACATTAAGGTCAGCTCATTTACAAAAGTTGGGTGTGTTATGCTAGTAGCGGCTAATGTAGCCTCAAGCTGGGATAAAGGGCGACAACAGAGGTCTGGTTAGCTCACTTCTTAGCTCCAAAGACGTACTCAAGACAACACACAAAAATGATGGAGTTCCACTTTACACTGCAATTCTGAGAAGGTGTTGATTGTGTCTGTGTTTGCCCTTACTTGATCAGCTCCACTGTTTCAGCATACATGGGGAAGGGAGACTTGGCCTCTTGGGCGCTCTTCTCCAGAGCATTACCACATTCAATAAAAGACACCACAGCATCCAGGTAGTAAACGGCCTTCTCGAAACGGTCCAGCTGTAAAAGACGGAACAGGGACAGAGAGGAATTCAGAGTTAGTGAACACGCACCAGTCTCATATTGTGTTTCTTTCTCAGGCTGTCACAGCAGCAGAGGACTAAATGCTGTCCACGTGACATTTAATTTGACAAGGCTCTGACATCAGCACCTTACAAAACTGACATGCTTTGACTGGTTAATAGCAATAAATTAACTGTATTGTTGATTAACTATTATCCAGGTACAATGAAAAGAAATTTGAAAATCGTGTCCATGATAGATATCATATAAAATTTTAAATATTATATCATATAAGAGAACAAAAAGAAAGGTTTAATTCTCAGCAACAGATTATCAGCAGTGACAACATCATATTTCAAGGAAAGGGGAATAACACGCATCACAGGTGTCTCCAAGCACCAGGTAAGTACCTGTTACCAGACCTGCAGATAAATATAGCCATCGGTTCATCTTTCAGCGCTAACAAAAGGCGCTTATGTTTTAGCTTGTCTGGACGTCGTGCTCAAAGATCGCAGACAAAAATGTGGATTGGAAACTTTGAGGTGAATTTCACAGTCAATACAAAAATCGCAAAAGATTTTATCCATAAAGGAAATACATTAAAAATTTGCGTCCCAATTTCTGGCATTGAGCAACATGCAAAATCCCAGCAGGATGTTGTTTTACTCTCCTCGCTCTCTTTGCATGCAGCAACCGACACCGCCGTCTCAATTTCATATGGAAATAGCCATCAGAGCTCTCGCTCTTACCAGTGCATCTGCATTGTGTTTAAGTTTCTTGGCCTCTTGTAAGTAGTGATCTGCTGAATGGACCCTGAAAGAAAATTATAAACACAATTACTTCTGAGCCATTATTTCCCCTGAAACACATTCATTTATTATTCCTTTAAAAATCAAACCCTGAAACAAAAGCCCCCAAAATAAGAAGCCAGCCGACGTTGTTACTTTACCGCTGCATGAAAAGGACAGACTCCCAACAGACAAGCCTTTTAAAATGGAAATTTACGTCATCTCTCCTGCATGCAGCCACCATCTATTCATGACCTCCCCAACCTCCCTCCAGCTTCATGCATCAAAGGCAACCCTAGATCCCCACAGCAGTTTCTTTCTGCATATCCTGCTGAGGGGTTATCCACAGTGGAAAGAGCTCCTCTTACCTGTCCTCAAACACCAGCTTGGATCTCTGAGACTTGGAGCCGTCCGTTGAGAGCGGAGGAACAGCCAGCTGGTTATCACAGCCCTTTGAGGATTTCTCCTGCGGAGACAGCGAGCGAGAGGGAATAAAGTTTCAGGAGGAAAAAAGGGGGTCTGGTGTTTGAAGTGGAAGATCAAATGAAGGAAAAGGTGACTGGAGGAGTCCTGAAGTAAAAATGTGCTCATATACAATAAACAGACCCAAATAAACATGATTCATTAGTGGCGTGAATCATATTTAAAAGATGAAGCACACGCACACACTAACACTCTTCACGCTGTGTTCTTGATGACCACTCCCCTTCTTTCCACAGCAACAACTTTTTTTTTTTTTTTACTCTGCTTCCATGCTTGCTTCGTTATTTAAATTCCCCGGGGGAAACACTGCACAGTTGGCAAACATGATGAAAGATTGCACTCATCCCTCACAGTATGCACAGCGCTTGCCAGGTAGTCACACGGGCAGCGAATGCCCGCCGATAAGGTTACTAACACCCACCTTGCCATCGCGCGTGCTGCGTCCCTTGTCCTCTCCTTTTCTGTGTTTGGAGGTGGAGTTGCCCTTGGTGCTGTGGCTTCCCTCCTTTCCGCTTCCTGTCCCGCTGGACAGAGAGGTGGAGGACTGGCTGACTGTTCTCTTTCGACTCGGATGCTCTGCCTTTGGCGTCCGCTGAAGACCTGACATAGAGGGAGAGGGCACTGGCTCCTCTTTCTTCTCCAAAGACCTCTTAGACCTGGTGTCATGAATAATCAGAATACATATTTGTTACTTAAACAGAGCAGCGTGGTAGCAGTGGATTAAATATTAATACTCCAGGTGTATTAGC
Organism: Protonibea diacanthus; assembly: GCA_028641955.1. Taxonomy (NCBI): domain Eukaryota; kingdom Metazoa; phylum Chordata; class Actinopteri; family Sciaenidae; genus Protonibea; species Protonibea diacanthus. The sequence continues at coordinate 18,752,653 of CM053990.1, forward strand.
ACTAATGACATGGTAATAAAAGGTCAAGAGGCGAGACTTGAAGAGGCTGTAATGTAATTAACATGTCACTGAGCTTTTACACTTCAAATTTGATGATGCTCATAAACATTTATAAGAGTTATCTTGTGAATTGTAAGAAAAGAGAAAGAGCCATCTGGCAAGCTTCGTTTCGTTCTGTAACAAAATGAAGCACTGCTATCGCACGGTGTGCCAAGTGTTCCCGGTGTCCAGAAGGTTTACTGTGAGTGATGATCAGGAGGAAGAAAAAAAAAAAAAAAGAAGTAAAAAGGTGGAACGCTCACTCTTTACTGCTGTTTTTATGATGAGAAAGGGACTTCTCCTCGAGCTTGCATCGCTTGCTCTCTGGCTTGGTGCCTTCTTCGTCGTTCTAAAGACAAAAAGAGTACTGAAGATTAAAAGCAAAGACACATGAACGGATTTGCTGCTGTGCGCACATGTCTGTGAAGTGATTTGATGAACATTTGCAATCGAGCACTTGAACTCGTACAGTGCAGTACAACCTCCTGCCAATGGTTAACAGTTCTCAAACTCCTCATTACACACTAAGACATCACTTAGGATTTTAAGTCTTTTTACAGCTATGACTGAAAAAAATTGCACAGTCACCTAATGGCACAAATTCCAGATCTGGATCTCTACCAAAATTGAATCAATTGTTCTTTGGCTCAAAGGCATTTTCTTGTTTTAATGGAAATCTGTTTGCAGGTTATTTTAAGAGATACGGTATCCTGTTGGAAGGCTGACTAAAATGGAACAACAAAAACTTCCCCAGAACTTTCATGACAGTTACAAAAAAATAATAAATATAACCTTTTTTTGTAGTGGGTGTCTAGATAATCCTAAAAATTCATATGAAGTGAACAGACTCTCCTTAGATTTAACGAAAACATACTCAACAGGACTAGAATCAAAACAGGAATTGGCCCATACCTTGTGTTTCCTCTTGGCTTTACTCGAGCTCTTCTCAGAGCTCTGTTTGCTGAAGTCTTTGCTGTCCCTGTCTAGAGAGTCATCCCTCTCCACTTTTATCTCCGCAGGCTCCTTGTAGGGCCGCCCTGGGATCCTAGACAGCAAGCTGAGATCTATAGGAAGTGAGAAGGAAAGGGAAGGGTTTCATGTGGTCCAAAGTAAAGAAAGGCTTTAGGAGTGTGCACTCCACAGTTAGATAAGAGTGCAAACAAGTGCTCGGCATACAGCGTAAGAGCAGCTTCAACTAACCTATCTTCACTAGTAAAACCTGCTGCTGAGGCTGCCGTGCAGGGTAACGTTCCTCGGGGTCACTGAGCGGAGACAACAGCTCTTTCTCTTCCATCGGAGAGAGCATGCACACGGGCGTCCTGATGCTCTCGGTATACTTGGGCGTCTGCGACGAGGATGGGATGCTGTCGTTCCCCTCGGAGTCTGTCGACGAAGAGTCCGTGTCGACAAACTCGCGAGACTTCTGGGAAGTCTTTGTGGGCGCTTTGGCCTTGCGTTTATCCGCGGTGGTGGTGACAGCAGGCACGGTGGGCCTTGGTGAGGATTTAGGTTCTTTTTTGATGCTTGGTTTGCGGGAACCTTTCGTAGCAGCTTTGGGCCGATGGGGCGGTATCTCGGGAGCTGGCTCACTCTCCACTCTCAGACCTCCCTTGGGCTCCTCAACCACTGGGGGTTTCTCAGACTTTTTGGGTTGTTTTTTACCCACACTCCTTCGTGGGTTCGTGCCACCTTCGCTCTGGGCGGGGGATTTTTGCCGGCCACGGCCACCCTCTGGACCCTTTTGCGCCACCCGTAGGTCCCTGCTTGGGGTGGGTGCCGTTGAGTCTTTTGAGCCCCCTCCCTGGCTACCATAGCCACGTCCTGAGCCATTGTCTCTGCCCTCTTTCTTGCACTTGGTTGGAACATTATTATCCACTGGAGAGGCTGGTGAGAACTGCTTGGCTTTCTTGAACCAGTTATCCAGCTGCCACTTGTTGGCCATGGGTTGTTCGGGCTGAAGGGACGCAGAAGCGACAATTAATAAAAGTAACAAATCATCACTGGGCACAACTTAGCACAAAGTTACGATTCGCTCATTACTTCAGGAGAGGCGGGCCGTGGGTGCTCATTTGCTTCACTGTCCGTCGTGCTGCTTTCGCTCTCGCTGTCGGAGCCCGAGCTGCTCTCTGAGCCGCTGTGGCTGCTCGAGTCATCCCGAGATTGCTCCGCTACTTCACTGTTATTGCTGTTGTTACAGAAGAAAGTCAAACAGCATTACGTTGTGATCAGTCATGATTTACATATTGAACCATGCATACAAACAACTGCATCATGTTCTCTTTGCTCCCTGTGAAGATTTAATGTTTAATGCATTCATAATCTCTAGACAAAGGACAGCAACACTCTTATAGCTGAGGATTATTCATTATCTTAACCACTAAATATAGCTCAGATTTTCCAAACAGATCCTTACAGCTTACAGCCAGCTCCAGAGTTTGGAACTCGCCTCACACTGCAGTCTACGTCTGATAGCTCCCACTGCTGACCTTGGGAAAGGTATTGGACGTGATGTGTGCAAAAGTTGATGCTACCCCCACCCAAGGTCTCACGCTACTCCGCACGGACGCCCTGACCAACCAGCTACTGCAGCAACAAGGACTGGAATGAAGCAGACGCTGTGCTCCCAGGAACTGAACCCAGCCCAATCTTTAAAGTTGTCAACATGTGCAAATTGTTAATTTTTCACACTACAGGCCTTCCTGCTCTTATGGGGACACCTTGTAAAATGTACTTCTGGACAAGAAAGAAACAGTCCCAAACTTATAGTTTCACAAAACAAAGTTGTCTTTCTTCAACATTTCTTTTAGGTTATCTACGGTTTATCTACGTCACATGTACGTCATGCTTTACCTTGCTGATGGGTTCCTTGAGGTGTTTTTGGCAGAGTCCTGTTCTCCATCACTGTCCTCACTGCTGCTCAGCTTTAGGTCATCTTCCAGCATCCTGAGATACAAGAGCGAAACTAAATTAAATCTTTGTATTTTCATCATTACAGCTGTGTATTTGCTGACTACGCAAGGTCTGGTCTGGTCTGGTCACTCAGCAATCAGCTTAATGTGTGCTTTCGTATCCTCCTCTCTCTGTTGTCTGAATCAGTGCTGGGAAAAACTACAAACATGTCGGCTTATGTGGAGAAGACAGCACGAAGTGCTTACGTTGGCTGGTCGTCACAAGCTTTGGGCTGGTGGCTGCTGGAGCTCTTGGAAGAACTGCCTCGCTCTACAAAACACACACACAAACAAAACTCATGAGCAATAATTATACCGTGTGTACACATACATTTTAGAAATAAATTCATAAATCGTTGTTTTTAGTGTGTGATCAGGTTTGAAATGTGTGAGACTCACTGTGTCCACTTGGAAACGGGTCCTATGAAAAACAAAAAAAGACATCCTGAATTATTTTTATGAATCCATTTATCTGTTCGTCCTACAATATAATCAGTCTATTCATCTGATAAGTTAATAAACCAATTTATGAATCAATAAAACTTTGTGGCTGTTTATGTTTACATGTAAGCAACAGTGAAATAAAAAGCAAAGCTGTAATCAGTATATCAGTATTAAGTTACGTTGCTTTCTAAGGTTTCTCTGAATTGGTAGTGTGTGTTATGTAAACCATAACAATTAAGCCTTATTAATTCATCATGAGCCCGAATCAAAACGGTAAATGGTGGTGCGACGCTGACCTTGGTAGGGAATGGAAACTTGGAAGGCTCAGTTTTGCAGGGGGTGTGGATGGCTGTCAGCGGAGAGGGCCACGACTGAGTCATTTCCTGAAAGAATGACAGAAAAAAAATAAAACACACACACACGGGAAAAGAAAAAGAAAAAAAGTGCAAATGAGTTGTAAGGTGTGAGTAATGTGAAATGCTCCTTCAGTGATTCCAGACATTTTCGCTCAATACTCAGGATGAACTGTTGAGGCCTGAGAGACGGAGCTTTTTGGCACAACATAATTAAATACATACCTTCAGAATCTCGTCGACGGAGTTGGCGTCACCGGATCCCTGAAGACAGAAACATCAAGTTCAGCACGTGTTCGTAAACAAATGTGATGGAGCAGGTGGGCGTCCATTTCCAGTAGCATGAGTCATTCTATAGGCATTTTATGAGACCTATGAGACCAAGTCTAACACGCTGTGAGGTAATTTATTCCAGTTATTACATAATTAGGAATATATGCCACTAACGTAAACACCACTCTATACTCTACATCCTCCGCTGCTATAGATTTATATGTTAAGAGACACAAACACACGGTACGCCCTTTGTGTGAGCAGTGTACATAAGCTGCTGGGCTCAGAATGAATTTAAAAATAGAAAGAGATGTAGACATGCTTCACCTCTACAGGCTGTGAGGGGATCTTGAGTTTAGAAAGTGAGGCCTTGCTGTTGGACTTCATCTCTCCCATGGTGCTGCTGTGCGACTGTCCGCTGTAGCTTTCTGCCTGTGAGCTCTTGGGTTCTGCCGTTTCCTGGCCGTCCATAGGCCGCACATACGCTGTGGGCTTCTGCTGCATGGAGCCAGGTTTGGACATGAGAGACGGGGGAAAGGCCTGACTCGAGTGCTGTCCGCTGGGGAAGGAGGTATGAACCCGTGAGGGCGAGTCCCAGTTGGCCTCTCTGTCTCTCGGGGATTTGGAGCGGTAGCGCTCCTTGCTGTGATGCTGCTCGGCAGACAAGGAGCTCCGCAAGTGGCTGTTGCTGCTGGAGGAGCTCAGAGAGCTCTTTGCCGGACTCGATGTGTGCGACTTCGAGTGCTCTGACCCTCCGCTGTGTTTACTTGACTTCTTTTCCCGCACCTCCCCTCCGTGTCTTTGGCTACTGCTGCTGCCGCTACTGCCTCCGTTGCCCCTTTGGCTGCCGAGTCCTGAGCGTTTCTGGGACTGGGATGAAGATCCACCTGCTGCGGGGCCGACAGGAGTCCACTTATTGCTCTGGCTGCTGCCACCGCTACCGACGCCGCGCTGGTCCCCGCCAAACAAAGGTGGGCCCGATTTCTCCTCAGAGGAAGATGAGCTGTTAGAAGGTTTACCGCCGAGCTTTGGAAGTGTGTCACTGATCGGCTCTTTCATCTCGTCGTAATTGCCCAGCATGCTCTGAATACGGCTGGACAGTTTATCTTCCTTGCTGGACTGAAGAGAGAAGCAGAGATGGAAGGCAGGCGGAAGAGGACAGGGTGATAGAAAGAGGAGACAGAGGATAAAAGAAATGAAAGAGAAATGAAGCAGAGAGAAGAGGGGGCAGAGAAAACAGACATTATGGGCACAAGTTCAACACTTGGGTTAATTGCTTTCCATCAAAAACATTGAAAATGGAGAGAAAATGTAATCACTCCCAAAAAGACTTCAAATCATGCAAAAGAGCTGATTTTCATCTGACAAAGAAAAACAAAAGCTATCTAACCCCCGCACCTCCGTGCCACCAGTTTTCTATTTAAAAGAGCCGTTATCTACCGATCACAGATAGATTGTTCAAACTGGGATCCAGATAAGTCCACACCCATCTGTGAACACAGATAAGACCAGCCGTGGTTACGACACAGAGGTTAATCAATCACTTTTGAGGCCACGGGTTCCAGCGAGACCTGCTCGCAATCAGCGAGTGACAGAAGTCTGTTGTACGGAGGATCCTGTTTCACATGCGGGCCTCACAACTCCATTTTGTTTGACAGATTCACGCAGAGGGTGAGGAACCGCACGCCGTTTGTCTGTAGCAGGAAATGTAACTGGCTTGGTCATAACAAGCATTCCACCACCTCCTGCTAGCACAGCCAGCCACTCACATGTGTAGTAGGTGAAGTGTGTTTTTTAATGTGGGTTTGGTTTCACTTTGTAGTGTGAGCGTAAGTGATGTGCTATATTAGGACTGCATTAGATCTCCAGTGGAACAGATACACACTGATACAAGCGCTTCACACACTCTGATACTGGCACATATGTTGGCGACGATGATGCTAAAAACACGGAGGAATAAAAAAGTGCCCGAGGTTAATTAGAAACAGGTGAATCGTTACACAGTTTGTTCAACGTGCTCGTGGTTTACAGAGACTTTAATTGCAACGCTCTGTTGTAGTGTGCCAGCAGAGTAAAAACAAGGAAGCTGTAATGTGATATATATAGTGCAGTACATATTGCATAACACATTTGTGAAGAAGATTATATCTTTGTCATCTGTTTGTCTGCAGGAACCTGTTAACAACTCTCCATTTAGAGCTCAGGAACATTACTAAAGCCCTGTCCCACAAACAGGTCCCAGTCTTGGGGCAGCACTTCTCTGCTAGCCAGGATCTATCCACTCCAAATGTTTCATTTCCACAACAGCAAATTACAAGCAACAAAACAATGGTCGCCATCTGTTCTCTAGTATCTTTTTATGTACACTTTTTAAATCTCTGGTTGAATTTGCCTGATCTTTGTGGTTCTTAAAGAGGCGAGGGTTTGGGATGGTGAGGTATGAAGAGTGAGATTGGTCAGGGTTAGGGTAAGGATATCACGGTAAGCCAATCAGAGTCAGAGTAGAGTCATGACTTTGGCGTTTCAAGGTGCTAATAAATTTGGAGATATCATATTGGTAGTCAGTTCAAATGCAGCATAAATGTGCTTAAGTGGTTTCCTCCGTCATGTCTTTGGCTTTGGGTTCTGTGGCTAGCACAATTTGCTTAACACACATTCAAGGGATCCTTGTTTTTTTTTTTTTTTTTAAATAAATTCAAATTCAGTGTGTATGCAGTGTAGCATGAAATACAGAAATATCAGAGCTCATTCTTCTATACATAAAATAAATAAGACAACGGGGCTCTAATTTTCAACAGACAATCTTGTGTTCTTCTTTCTGTGCAGCAGAGTTACAACTCGGTGAACTCTGCACCATAAAAAAAAGTTACTGCTTTGCTGGTCTACATCTGGGAGGCCACAGCCGCAGCTGCATGCACACATGGCCTTAATGCAGAACACAGTTAACTTCCACTTACTGGAGCATGACAGAGGGAGGGGGGGGGGGGCTTACATAAGCCTCAGACAAGCAAGAGATACAAAGTGTAGAAAAGCCAGAGACTTAAACAGTTGGCTTTATCCACATTTGTACTACAGCACAGCAAGCCACCCAGCTTTAACCTGAGAGCAGCTTCACGTGTGGAAGACAGAGGAACAAAAACATTATTCGCTGCCCATGTCTGTTTCTATGCAAAAGGTCAAGGACTTTTTCTTCTTCAAAGTCAGCTTTCACTTTGTTATGGTCCAAAACACACTGGCCAGCACTCATCGCTCACCTCTGGTAGCCTTGTCTATTCCCAACCTGTCAGGACACATTCCTCGCTGCCTCTTTGATGGCTAGCTCTAGCTAAGGAGAGGAGCCACTTACCTCTGCTCAAATCTGGTTAGTGGCAAAGATTAGACCAGTACGGAGAACTCAAATCCTCTTTACAATTACACTGACCGGGCGGGAGCTGGCTGGCCTACATCTATGTGTGTCTGTGAGCGGGAGGAGGAGGAGGAGGAGGAGGAGGAGGAGGAAGAAACTGGAGGAAAGAAGGGAGGGACGCTTATGTTTACCTTCTTCAGCTGCACTACAAAACAGCTAACCAAAGACAGGTGCTGTCAGCTCAACCGACTCTTTTGTGCTGTGCGCACGGTTAATCTGACAACTAAGCATTACTTCATTTAGGTTGGAAACCTATGATTAACCGTGCCACACTGTGCTGCGCACGGATCAGCCAATTACATCCCGAAAATTTGCGTGAGATCACACGAGGTACGACTTGTTCAGACATGTCACATAAAAACCAGCGCCCGCATGGGTATTAAAACATATCTTGAGTTTGCCCTATTTAGCTTTCATCTCACAAACTGTAAACAAAACCGAGGCTGCAGGATTGTGAAGGTCATCGTGAAGAGAGGAAAAACACAAAACTCGCAATTCTTTTTCATTAATAAAGAAAATGCACTCTCGAGTCTGAATCAAATACAGGATTTTCTTGAGAACTAATCGACTTGGAGCTAAAAAGTTTGACAAATGTTGCATAAAGTGTGGTGTGTGTGCACACACACACGTCGTGTTCCTTTTTTGCCACTGAAGCCTGAAGCTATACATTCCTCTTAGCAGTTTAGCAAAGCAAACGAAAAAGAGAGCATGTGTGTGATGTTTAAAAGAAAAATGTGATGACAGAGGTGTGTAGGCGTGAATTCTCCTGATGGCATGTGCGTGTCTCACTTCCTGTCGCTGGAACAAATCCCTCTGAGCAAGTCAAAAAAAAAAAAGGTAAATAAATAAACTGAATGTGAGGTAAACAAAATTTACCACTTTGTAGGGTTCAGGAAAGAGAGGGGAATTCGCTGGAAAGGCCTCTCCTCCTCCCTGCTGGATTTCTTGATTTCTCCTTTCTCTTTCTTTCATTCGGAGCACATTCCGGTCCTCACGGTTCATGTTGCTAATAACACAAACAGAACAACAAAAGTCAAACATAAAAACACGCTGAGGAGAGACAGTAAACAAACTTATCTCATGACTTTACAAGGCCATGGCTATTAAAAAAATATATTATGATTAATATTATGAAAGTGAGATGATCATGAGGGAAACACCTGTCGCATCTGTAAGAACTGACCTAAAAAATAAAAAAAAAGGTTCTCATGGTTAAAGTGACGTAATATAACTAAATAACACTAAGCTCTTCAGTTTTCTTGGTTGGTAAATGAATACTGCTACAGATCATAGAGTCGGCCTGCCGTCGTCTACTCTCCACTTTGAGCCAGTTTTTTTTTTTGGTAAACCACAAATCGTAGCGTCATTAGAAAAACCCCACACATCATAAACAGAGGGGAGCACACACAGAGACGACCTGTGGAGAAAGTAGTCCCCTAATAGGCTTAGGCTAGTCTAGACAATGTGCAGTAGCCTACTTCTATGGAAAATAATCTCCTCGTACAGATGGTCAGCGTGAATTTGCACCCCGGCTAATGTTGGGATGTTCATATATTGAGATGTTTATCGTCGTTAGCTCACCAAATACGTCAAGTCAAATGGAAAACTTCATGTTTTTTTGGAGGAGACTGGACATCACGAACACCACATGAAACAGACGAGGTCTTCTCAGAAATAGCATAAAGCAGGCTGCAATTAGGATTAAATAATAACCTAGTGCTATAAAACTGTGGCTAGAAGCTATAAACACATGTTTCTGCCCTTACTGTCCTTCTGCTCATGATGTGTATACTGCAAACATAAAAGGTATTTAAAGACACAGACCTTGTAAGTGGATGTACATATTCAAAACATGGAGACAACCGGCACCGAATGAATGACTCTGTAAGAACTGTAAACTACGAAATGAAACGCACGTCTCCATGTTCATTAGCGACAGCCGGCCTGACAACATGTGCTGCTGTCTGTAGCACACCTTGGTTAGCAGAACGTAACACAACTAGAGAGCTTTTCAACCCGAAACAAGCAAATTATCAGCCAGGCGTGTCGCCTCCCGGTTTAAAGATGACAGCTTTGGGCTGTGCCAATGAAAACAATGAGTTTAAGGCTGTTGACAGAGACCGATTGGGCAGCAACTGCACAACCTCCTTAAACACAACACAGCACAACACAACACAACAGGGGGGTTTACAATCTTTACTATGTGTGATGGGAAAGATGACAAGGAGCAGATGGGAAACTGATTCTCAAAATGGGGGAGGGACAACACACAGGGAAGTCAAGAGAAACATGAAATCAGACGACACGTGTGAGACTAAACCCTGCCGGCACCTGAGCAAAACAGTCCCACTTTTTTATTTTTAACAACTTCTGACAGGTTATCTGTAAGCTTATCAGCAAGTCTTTGTAAATTTCCCAACCAGCCTCTTTACAAAACCTCTGCCTGTTTTACATCATCAACACCACCAGACCGTGAGTCACTCACAGCAGACTACGTGATTTACATGCTACGGCCGGGCTACATTATGTCAAAGTTCAGAAAGCAACTGAGGCCGCAACCCCTGTGAGCTGTTCGACACACACCGTTAACACCGGTTTTATCAGCGCAGGTGTTAAGAACAGAGGAAAACAATGTCGAAGCTATCCATCATCCAAACATCCGTCAACACCGACTGTTGCCACCTCGGGACTTTGTTTGACTTACAGCGCAGCTAAACCGAGCTTAGAGCGTACATTGTCTGAACCGAAACAACAAAGACTGTCGAGAGTAAAAATACACGACAACAACAACACTGCTGGCCTTACAGACGACGAGTGTCAACAGAGCGGAAGATTTACTCCAGCCACATTCTAGTAAATTCTGCTTGATGTTAGTTATTTTGCCTTCTCTGCCACCCCGCTGACAAGTACCAACTATCATTTGAAAGTCTTGTGCTATAAAAGTGAAGAAAACACAGATTCGGGGTCTCCGCGTGTCCGCTGTTTACTAAAATGATTGCACAAAAAAAGATGACGCACCAAGAGCGTGATCAGTATTCGGTGCTTTTACATGTAAACAAGCCTGTGGTTGTCACTTTTAGAGAGGGGCTGAATGTGTGAATGGACACTTAGCACAGCGCTAAGTGATCGAATGCCCCGGGCAGAGAATCTTTTGTAAACACTGCTCGTGTCGATTCTGCCTCACTAATTGACCTGATCTGTTGGTTTTTGTAGCAGTTTAACAGTCATTCTAGCAGACGAGCTCAGCTGTCCGCTACTGGTTTCTGTGTTACTGGAGCAAATATACGTATTTATGCTCATACCTGTTCTACTTTTGTGTCTTTATAGTATCAGAATAGCATTCTGACACAAGTTTCTCTTTCTCTTTCGATGAATCTATCTTGGTTAACATGAAAGGCTTCATCTCCCGTGTTGTTTTTCCGATGACTCTTCTCGTCTCTATGAAAGAAAGGAAATCAAGGTGTGCTTTTGGTTTTCAATTAAGTACACTGAGTGCCCTGTGGTGCCATGATGTGATGTGTGAACATGGATCACGCCTCTGAGCTCAACCTGTTTTTTAAAAAAAAAAAAAAATTGGCCTTTGACCAGAATCAAAATTCACACCCGGTTCAACAGCACCTTGGATGAACTCGTCGAGAAACAGGCTATTCATGTCGACTTACTGATCCCTGATGAACCTTGAATCGGCTGCACTTCTGTCTACATGGCTCGTCATTCACGCGTCAACACACACGCGTGCTGTTTACAAAACAGTGAACGCGTTCAAGTGTAGGCTTAGCATCACAAAGGAGAGCAGGGGTCCGTCAGGAGATAAGCCACAAGTACAGCAGCAGTGGAAGGGGTGTCCCCACTTACATATGATACCCCACAAGTGGGCAAATGTTTCATGCAGCATCTACAACTAAACTTTCAAGATGAATATTGACTTTTCTGAGTATTAGGGGATTTCCTTTAACAGTTAAGGGAGACCCCATTTGAGCATGTTTACTTCTTTGTGAAGGTAGTAAAAAATGGGATTGTGGGATGCGTAAATCAGAATTGACTCAACAATCTGTGGCTTTCTGGAAAAACCACACAAGAGGCCACATGCTAATATCAGCACATTTTGGGGAAACACTCGGGAGAAGCGTGTGTTTTACTCACTCCAAGTGTCTTTTGGTTCCATCTGAGGCCCAAGCTTTACTCAAATCAACAACAAAAACAAGCCTGAGCAAATGACTGGTAACACAACATGAGATTATATGGCATTTATTATCACCAGAGTAATACGGCCTGCTGTGTTTACTGTAATCATTCAACAAGTGTGCCAAACTGAAAAGGTCAAAGTCTGCAGAGTTAAAAAGACAGTTCACTCTGTACCCGAATTAATCAGCTCATCTGTCTCTTTCTAACTCACAACATACAGCCAGGCCACGTCTTCAACACTATTCCAAGAAAAGGGAAGAAATGATGCAGCATGAACACAGGACTGGGCTTCTGTGACACAGACGTTGTGTAGGGACAATCCAAAAACACAAGTGTGGCTTGTACGACAGAGTAAAATATGAAGCTAAGTGCTTTATTCTTCCCAGACACCAAGAGAAACAAGTAAAGCAGCCAACTAGCTTTCTTACCCTGACTGAGAGGCCATGGCCCCAACCACTGAAACATTGGAAGGAGGAGGGAGGAAGGTTCAGAAGATCTCCCAGGGATTCAGAAGTATTCTCGTCATGACTCGTCAGCCTACATGTCTAAGTCTTCCAGTGAAGATGACCTGGCCTTTTTTCTCCCTAAACGTCTCTGTGGGCGTCCAGCTGGAAGAGTGTAACTAGAGTTTTCTTTACTCGACTCGAAGGTACAGTGTATTTCCTTGGAGTGGAGACAAATCTGACTTAGGGAGGGGAGGTGACTGTTCGCTCTCGGGAGATACCACATCGGCAAACATCGGGGGTGGCTACATGCTGGTTTGAACTCTGGGAGAGCTGCAGCTTCAGTGTTCGAGGTTAAAGTGTGTGTGGACAGACAACAAGCGAGGCGATAAGAGGCCCGGGGGTGGATAAGTATGAGGGAGTGAGTGTGTGTGAGGTGTGTAAATGATAAGCGTGAATGTGAGGGGAGACAGATGGGATAAAAGGGACGGGATTTGGCATCTCCTGTGCACAAAAAGTGCCAGACAGTCCTGCCTGGTGGTGCCTCTTGCCTTAATTGCTAACAGTGCTGTCGGCCAATTTTAATCTTCAGCTATGAGGAAAAACTGCCCAGCAAGGAGTAGAGGAATCGTTTAAATGGCATTAAATTATGAATTATCTGAAGGGGGCACTTGTGCTCAACACGACAACAAGGGATAGTGATAAGGCATTTGTTAAGACTGCCAAAACACTAATACATCTCTGTATGTCTAAAAAATTAATCAGAGTAATTACACCTTATTAAATCAACACAGACACAGTGAGAAAAGAGGGCAAAACACAGCTTCATACACCTTCAAACTCAAAATCAGGAGAAGTAAATTAAAAGGTGATAACATAAAAACATGATTAACACTAGTGAAACAACTTAGCTCATCTAAAAGAGCTTTATTACTTAACAAAACAGCCTCACGGGCCAATTCACATCTACAGCATTGAGGGAGCAGCGAGAACTCTCACCTCTTTCCTGAGAATGGAACGCTCCACCTCGTCCCATAAAAGGAGATGTTATTTTACACCACAGGACCTCTCCTCCGTGTGATGTCATTGCCCTCAGTCGGGCCCGGGCCAATCAGAGCCTGTCTTTTCCATCAACTCCTCCTCCTCCTCCTCCTCCTCATACACCCCCCCCCCACCACTCTGCCCGGAGCACAGGGCAGAGCAGCCATGCAGCACGTTAAAGAGACAGCGCGCAGTTTCCGGCACGCAGGTTGTTACCAACGGGATATGTTTTCGTCAGCCGCGTATGATGACACATGCTGACAAATGTGTTATCATCAGATGTTGCAAGGTTTTTTGTTTTAATTTTGTACAAGAAGTGACAGCCTCATGCCATTTCACTTCTGTTATCTCTGTACATGTTTCCTGTCATGTTCAGGGTTGATCTGACCACTTTCTAAAGCATGCTTGTCTACCTGATATATTAACCACCAAAGAGTTTAGGTCCCAGAGTTTTATAGCTAAACATATTTTAGACTGTGGCTGAAACTTGCAGCTTTTTTACTTATTTGATTTGTGATCCTGTTTTTCCACCCTCTAAGTTTAGTACTGCTACTCATGTAAAATCTTTTGCATGTCTGTCTTGCACAGTCCTGGAAGAAGAGTTCCCTCCTCTGCTATTCTTCCTGAGGTCTCTCCCATTTTTCTCACACTGAAAGGTTTTTCCAAACCGGTGCTGTCCAAAGATATCGGGCGTTGCTGTTGTAATTTGGTTCCACTGTGGGGAACATGCAAAATAAAGTTGGATATTTGCTGTCACTACACTAGAAAATAAGAGATAACGAAGATGAAAGTCCAGACATTGAAATGATAAAAGTCCAAACTTGGGAAACTCCCTTTGACTCAGTTCACCATCACTTTATTGTGACATTTTGAGATGCGTAGTCTTTAGGCATCGTCGTCAACGGAAACCTGACATCTACACTGGATTATGAAGGGCTCCATGTTTTAATGAGAAAAGACACTGAATCTAAAACAGACCTTTTCTTCTCTCCGTCCCTCTCTGTTTAAGTTCATACCAGCTAGGAGTTAATTCTAGCACATCAATTAAATATGTCATGAAGTTTTACTGGGTTTGTTGAATCAATAACAAAACAGAAAATGTAACACCTGCTCTGCGATACCACTGAATCTGAATGTGTATCAACTATGTTGGTGAGAAATGGTCTCATTTTAGCGTTAACAGCTTTTCATGTGAATTTTGAAGGTTAGAAAATGAACACAGCTTCATGTTTAGTCAATTAAGTTCCTAAAAACTGAAAAGGCGTGCCCTGTCATAAAGCGTTTCCTGCTTTTCATAAAAAGACAGTTTACAAACTGTATTTTTTAAATTGCACGTGAACAACAAGTTCTCAGTAACGGGTACAGATGGGCAGCCAGTGCCACCTCCCCTGGTGCTTTTCAAGCAAACTTGCTGACAGCAGGCATTCCAGAGGGAGTGTCCATTCAAATGCTGCAAACCTGCCTCATATAAGCAGCTGTTTGGGGACGAGTGGCGCCAAAACCACATGCTGCTAGGACAAGGACTGTATCGGTAATTGCCACAAAAAAAAAAAAAGAAAAGAAAAGAAAAGAAAATGCAGTGACTTTAAATCAACACTCTTTCCACAGGAAACACAGATGGTAATATACAATAGATCTTGCGCAAGAGAAAAGATACATTCCTGTGTCAGGGTGGCAGAAACATCTCACACTATAACTGAGTAACAAATAAGATTTTCTGTGTGCCTTGTATGTCAAAGTGTTTAGCCGATGTGAGGAAAACAATGACAAAATTAGGATTAAGTCTTGAGTATTTAAAATTCTTTAGTTCCTGCTTGAAAAAAAAACCCTTCAATATTTCTCTGTGGTTTAAGATTAGCTCCAATTAACATATCAAAAACAAGACTCTAAATCTTGATTGACATGTTCTCTAAACTGCTTATATCCTTTCATTCAGGCAGGTTTCAAGCATTTGAACTGACTCGCTGCCTGGAATGCCTCCACTCAGCAGGCGTGCATTATCCCAAGCAGAGGGAGCCGGTAGGGTTTACCAATCAGGGTTGTGTTGTGACACTGCTCTGCATTTAAAAGCTAATTAATAACATTTCCCTGGGAGAGTCAGTCGTGGAACCGGTTACCTCTCAGCTGAGTGTTTTCTATGAACGCAAATCTCCAATGCTGATATCTATGCGTTTACTTTGAAAACTACACTACATGTATCCCAATGGTCTGTGTTAAAGTAAATAACATACATACTTAGACTGTTTGCGCCTGGAAAGTTCACAAGGAGCTTGGGTTTGAATGAAGAAATGTCAGCTAAGCTCAGTAAGACAATGATTTCGCTCACAGCTCTGACAAATAACAAAAGTTCAGGGAACTTTTTTTTCTCCCACATTGTTAGCAGAACATGACACACAACCTTCAATTATCTTGGCAATGTTTCCAAAGAGAACCTGCGTCATTCAAGCTCTTTAATGTGCAAACCGAGCTTATCAAAAGTTTTTTTTTTTTGTTATTTTTTTGTTGCATGCCCCTCTTCACCCACATCTGAACCATGATACGAATTTTAACAAGTTACAATCACTCCCTTTGGCTTTGAGTCAGTATTGATTGCACGTACTGTAGTGTCTGATATAACTACAGATTAAACTCCTCGTGTTCGGTACACAAACTATGTTGTTCCGTTAGATCCCACAGTGAAATCATCCAAAGATCGATGATAAAAACTGACACGCAGATATATGGAGCAAAGGTTGCTTCATTCTTAATAAAAAACAGGCTGACCATCGATAAAGGTGAGATGTTTCACAATATTTTCCAAAGACGTTGGGTAATATAAGACACCTCCCCTAATACAACCTTTGAGCACAAAACTATTATCATGGTTTGAATTTTGTTTGGTCATTAGCAGTGAGAGAAGTTGCTGCAATCTTGTGAATGTGTAAATGTCACCTAATTAACTTAAAAACAGCCCATTTCAACTGTTTAAATAAAGCTTTCATATGTATGTGTCGTATGCTTTTAATACTTAACTCAGTGTTGATCATTAATGTAGCTAAAATTTACATCCCTAACAAAAGAAACACTTCATCATGTGACACCTACCTTCTCCTAGTCATACATTTCAACCCTAACTTATTACTCGCCCAAAACATGAATTAACTGTTCCTTAGTCAGGGTAATTTTACCTTCTAGAAACTCCAATGACCCGGCTGAAACATGACCTCAGCGAATTAAGCTTGGGGCATCATATAACTTGCATGTCATTCCTATTTATTTATCATGTGACAACATGAATTTTCATACACCGATCACGATCCTATTACTCAGAGGGCAGTTATTAGTAATTTGACACTGCCTGCCTACAAATAGAAACGTGTTAACCTATAGCTTACCCTGAACCTTGAAATAAACCCTCGCAACCCCTAGAACAGGCGCTTTGATACACGCTGTGGTCAAATGTGAAATAAGACATGAGGTGATGAAAAATTTAACTGTAAGATTCATATAATTGGGGTCTTTCCGACGCAGGTTCCTGTCTGTGGCGTGCGTAAGGAAGCTTAAATTAGCAATAATAGTTCCATCTGAATGACTTATATATATATAAGTTTTTTCTATGTATTGCATAAATTACTTGTTATACTCATCTGGCTTCATCGCACTACCTGAATGTTTTACTGTTTCTTTCCAGCAAAGCACTGACTCTTCTAAAAAATGTAACAGCAATGAATTTCACTGCAGACAAAGTATTACTGCTGCAGCAGGCTGACTGATATTATCATTTCCAGGCTGACTTAATAAAGCAGTATCTCGCAGCACGTAGGACGTATGCCAGATCTGTGAAATGAAATGACCTTAATGAGCTTCACCTCCACCGGACTATATACCCCACATGAGAGCTTAACTCGCATCCTCGAGAACAAAAGCTGAAGAACAGATGCGTGAGGTCAGGACACAGTGAGTAGCATATTTTTCTGCTGTGTGAGCAACAGCACAGAGGGATAAAAACAGAGCTGCTGATGTCTGATTAGATTCAGGCTAATTAAACTGGCAGACTCTGGAAGAGCCTTCAAACAACTTACTTTCGACAAGCTTCTCTTTGTAAAGGAAATGAGATCTGATTAGAAACTCACGAGCCTGAGCTGAAGACACTATTAGCTTTTACTCTGGGTAGGGTTTAAAGAATAATGAGTGAAACGCAGAAGAATCGGCACAATAAACAAACCAGATGATTGCTCGGATTCCTTTTTGACTCTGCTTATTGAATTCATTTCAGTCATCAAAAAGGGAGATACAGACTGTCAAGAATTTGATTTATTCAGTCAAGGACTACTCTGTTTTGACAGGCGAGCGCTACAACAATAAGTGCAAGGTTCAAGAGCCTGAAACTAGGTATTTTCCAACTATCAAGCCTGCAAAACCACACTGTTTTACTACTGACATGTACAATAGGTGCGTCAGAGCCAAAGAAAACATGCACCCACTCCTCTGTCTGGAATGGGCAAAACAAGTGACCATAACATCTCAACAGAACATGTGCCCTTTGCTTGGCAACAGAGGAAACTGTTACACTAAAACCAGAGAGCAAAACCTAAACAGGAAGTGAAGAGGATTACACAGCGAGCTGCGTCACAGGGCGCACATGAAGACAGACTTATCTGCCACAGCACGCTGACCACAGTTTACTGGATCTGCTTGAACACGGACTTCTTCTGCGACTTAAAATAAGTGTTTTATTAATATCCTCGCAGCTTAACGACACTGACATTGGGAGACAACTAAAATTTTTTCCCGCGTCTCATGTCTATTTGCAACGACGACACTCAGTCATCTTGCGGTCACATGCTTCTATCTCATCTCAACATTCAGTGGGTTAATTTCAAAAAACAAAAAAGCAGTACACAACTTCACGAGCTATTGCTGACAGTTTAAAATAACACGCTGTACCTGAAACTGCTTTCATCGTTCAATATCAAAAGGTAGTATCACCGACCGCTTGCACGTGTCATTTCATCACCGCACAGGTTGTTTGTTATTGCCACGAGAAGGAGGACGGCGTGTTGTTTTGCTCCGTGTATTCTGTAGCGTGGACATGCATCGCAACAAATAGCCAAGCAGTCGACAACAGCACAATCTGTCACTTTAGGAATGTATACATACATGGGCGGGTTCTGCTGACTGCACATCTATTTATCTGCCATCTAGGCCAAGAAGCTAGGATGGGGAAGCACGTCAAGTGTTAGTTTAGTTAGGTTTAGGCACGAGATCCAACAAAGTTAAGTTTAGGGACACATTGAGGGTTGGCTTGTGCTACTTTGTCAAAGTCAGAGGCCCTTCGTCATGATGGTTACATTAATCACCACTTGTGTGCGAGAGCATCGCAAATCTAGGTCTGCCAGCTGAACGAGAGCAACATCATTAAATGTTTACGTTATTATGATACCGATTCGGATTTTTGAGTTCCACCACATCAACATCAGCTGTGCTCCAGTATTTCAAGTCAAGTTCCTAACATGCTTCTATCATGATACACCCTTCAGGCAAGTTTGACAAAGGTATTATGCTTTAAGTCGACCTATTTACTGCTATGCAAGGGGGTAGATTCAAATGGTGTTTATTGTCAAACAGCTCCAGCTGAGAAGTTCAGACTGAGCTCACATCCACTGAGAAAAGCATTCTTATTTATGTCTTCTTCTGGCAAGTACTGCAGCTAGTGTCGCGGTCTGTAATAGAAGGGATGTGTTATCTTCGTCTTGCCGTGCAAATAAAAACAGTCTGGGACATCACTTCTAGGCACAGTGTACGTCAACTCAAAACAGCCTCCAACCTCCATCTATCACCTGCCTGGAGATGTCGTGCCAGTTCACAGCTACCTGCCATAAAGGAGTTCATGACCTTAAAGCCTCCCCCAGGACGACCACGATAAACACAAGCTGATAGCTCGTCTCCATGTGCCAAGTGTACCCTGCGAGATATATATAGATATATACAAGTATCGGTGATGTCCCTAAACTATTGAGAGTTACTCTGGACTTATGATGTATTTTCTGGCCCTTCCCCCAACTGTGGCACGTAAAATGGCTTCCTAGAAAAGCATATCAGCTGTCCTTTTGCGAGACCAAAACTAAACACCGACTATTCTGTTGCCTCTCCGTGCAATAGTAAATCTGAGTCTGTAATATTTCGACTTCAGTCGGATAGGAGTGACACTGAGAATGTGTAGTTTGATATAATAATACGACGGGCTAACGTACAGGACAACAAACTAAAAGTTTTTGCTGGTCACTGTGTGGAAAAATGACGACTCCCACAGGCCTGCGTTTCGTTACATTTAGCTATTTGCGGTAGAGAAACTGCCAGCAAGTGCTGTAATTGTTGTTTTAAGAGTTCACGTAGAGTTTAATTCACGCAGCTGAACTGCATGGTTCTTATTTACCTGATAAACTGTGCGCACCTTCTATTCGTCCACACGTCCGCACTATACGTGTGTGTCAAACAATTCACGCGAGGTCCTTGTCGATAACTTAAATTAGTAATAGTTAGCTAACTTAGGCGTGTTATTTATGTCAACGATAGCTACACGGACAAACACAAACATCAGACGTCATGACCTGTTAGCCAACATTACATGATCCCTATCTCTGCAATGTTTCGCTTACTTTCCGTGAAGGGAAATAACGCCAATATTTACCGTTTTCATAATTTCAGTAATAAATGTTGACCAGAACTCACAAGTAAGCTACCCATTATTTAGCAAGAGGCTAACACGCTACCTACAGGACTACCTGCATCTTTGCTTTAGCATAACGTTAGCTAGCCAAATCTGCTAGTAGCGTTTAGAGGCTAGGCTAGCGGCTAGCCAGCTAGCTAGCTATGAAACCATTGAAAATTTCTGCGGAAATTTAAATTAACATCCACTCTAAATTTCAGATAGCCACCAAGTACAGCTAATAATCAAATAACATGTTGTATTACATTCAGCATCCTTACCTCTTGTCTTCTTTTTAGGCCCAAACCATTCTAGCTATTGGAAAGCTCTTTTCTCTTTGTCTTTTCCACTTCCAGTTATACGCAAAATGGACTCAGCAAAACGCTTAACAGCTAAAACACTAAAACCAAATGGATGGTCTCCATCTTTTTCTTAAACCGCAACTGCGCATCGAGCGGGAAACAAAATAACATCATTTTGTCTCTCGTTCATTTTGTTATTCCTGAACAGAAGTGACTGATAGGTAAGGCTGCTAGCTAAGTTAAGTAGCCAGCAGGTACCACAGACAGGACTGGATGCATGGATGGCAGCAAGCGATGCTGCATTCACGTGCTGTGGGAAATACCTCAAACCAACCACCTAACCAAGTAAACATGGGAGTTAATTTGTTTGTAAATGTGACAAGAAAGTATTTTGTAGCACCATGGACTGCTGTAAAACATATGTAAATACTGGTGTCTGTAGCTTTCAGGTAGTATATACAACTTGAGACAAATTGTTATTTTGACAGCGGACATATTGTCAGCGGCCGGTGACCGATACGGAAGTTGACTCCAATGTAGCGAACCATTTAAAATTTGACTGGACAGTTTAACAGCAACAGCGCGGCCATTTATTAATGATTCTGGCAATTCCCACATGTTTTGAATGCAACATTTCTGTGACGCACAGGTTGCTCATACTTGACGTTCAGGACGGATGTAAATGAAGCGTTTCATTGTTCCCTGCTGTTGATTGATATCTAGTTTAAATATACAACTGCACTATTAAAATCTGGTGTCACGTGTCGTTGGCTAAGAAATACATTCAAATTATTCACTGTAAATTGTTCTCCCGTTCATTAATGCTAACTTTGTGGTTTCTGCCATCAGTGTCAGACATTTTGTGTGCTTTAATGTGCAGCAATTCGTTTTTTAAGCAACTCTTTTATGGCTTCAAGGGATACTTAAAAAAAAGATTAAAGCAAACTTTTTGATCCAAACTTTCATCTTCACATCTGATTTATTAGTCTGCTTTGGATACTTGAGACTTCATTTCTTCAGCGAGCAAAGAAGAACTGCCCTGACAAAAATCAATAAACTATCTCCCCAAAAGATTAGTAGTTTCCTCAAGCACATTCAGAAATATGGATCTCTCAAACTTTAGACCCCTGGTGCATTAAAAAAAAACTTCAAGTTACTTAAACTGCACAGATGCAACACACACAGTGATGTCTAGGTTGTGGCCTTATGGACTAGAGAGCTGTATCCAAGAACATCATATTCCAGGGTTTGATTGTCCGAAAGGAAACATTAAACTCACAACAGACCTTTCTCAGAGCAGCCATTTTGATATGAAACACAGCCTCAACACAGGTGTGTCCAATGACACTAATTAAGGAACCTTGATTAGCATCACTGGTAACACCTGTGCTGATCATAATACTGGCTGCTGTAAAAAAAAAAGGTCTATACCAAATAAAATCTTTAATTTATATTGTCCTAGCAGACAACAGCATGTCTGCAGGTATTGTTTTGCACTGTGAGATGCTGTTTTTATGAAAATCTTGTATCATAACAATATAAATTAGTTAACAAAAAGGCAATTTATCACCATTTTATTCTCAAATTCAGAGATGTAAAGTCATAGTATGTCTCTTTAGCAAAATACAACCTTTAACAATAGCAAATATGCAAGAGTCTTAAAAACAAAAACAAGCTAAATTTATTTTACAGTGAAACAAGCAACTGGAATTTCATAGCAACAAGACCTTCTGATTTCACTATTTAACAATGGACTTTTGTTCAGTATCCTTTAAAAAGGCAGGTCGTACGTAAATGTAGGTCAGTGTCAATACTAGACATGGTGTTACTTTATTAAGGTTGTGAGCTGTACAGATTTACTTTGACTAAAAATATACTTTAGTACAAAAGTCACAAATTTAACGTGAATATGCACATTAGTTTCCTCAGACATTTCAAATGCATATCCCCAATACACCTAAAAACAATGACAGAAGTAAAAGGGGACATATGTTTTGAAAACAATGCATGACACAATGGACACCCCAAAATGATCTTTTCTTTCTGCTCTCCATTTTTTCCTAAAAAATATGAGTAGTATGCAACTGTAGGATTTGTAACCCCAAAGGTGCCCAATCCATCCAGATCCAAACTACTGTGATGGATTGGACGAAAAAGGAAACATAACAAGAAAACCCACGTATTCCTGTTTATTTACTTCTTCTTTTTCTTCTTCTTTGGTGGTCCTTGATCTGAATCGCTGCTGCTTCCTGAGTCTGAGCTGTCTGAGGACGAAGAGGAGGAGGAGGAAGAGGAGGAGGAGGAAGAGCTGTCATCGCTGTCACTGCTGCTGTCGCTATCATCCGAAGAGGAGCTGGAGGAGTCGCTGCTGTCTGACGATGAGTCACTGGAGGAGCTATCTGAATCACTGCTGCTGTCGCCGGGGTCTTTAGCCCTGAGAGCAAGTGGTGGAGCACAAAGGGAAAAGCAGGAGCACAGAAAATAGAACAGTGCTTATTGTTATTAGGGTCTCACGCTGAGCATCTTACAGTCTAGCTGTTGTACTGAAGTTCACTGGGGAAATGAGAAGAAAAGGTTGTGTTGTGATTTTGGGTCTTTTTCTTTTTCTTTTTTTTTTTTTTACTTAAACTGAAAAAATAATGGGAACATTTCCTCTTGTTTTTTTTCTTTGGATGCTGTAAATACCCATTCGGGTTTTTCATGAGGGGGAAAGCAACACCTTTAGTTTTCCTCAGTCATCACTGACTGATGGCATGACCTGCCACTCTACCACAAATAGAGCATCTCCACACAACACGATATCTGAATTTAAATTAATAATACAAGTAAGTGGTTTCCAGATGGGGGTCGGTGGGGTGAAGCTAAAGTTGAACAACCCTGTTCTAAGAATTTTCAAATGACCCTTCATTAAGGAAGACTGGATTCGAAGTATAAAGGTTAACTTGAATTTATTCCTGTACAAGACGGAGCGTTTAACAGTGCAACACACAAAAGGGGTTACAGAGAAAAAGGCTCGCTATGGAGCTCTAACAGTTGGTTCTTATACACTCTTCAGTGGGCTGTCTCAGACCCCAGCCCCCCATAGATACAGATAGCATCCTAAGTTTTCTTAATTTCCTTTAATAGTTAGCATTTCCCCAATTTAAATGTAGCCTCTCTGACCTGTCCCTGACCGTTGTTCTGTTCTAGACTTCACATTAACTATACATTAACCTGAACTCTACTTTACCCCCCAGCTCTAGCAACAAAATCATATTAGAGAAGTGAAAACAGAACATGTGAGAAGTGGGAACTCACATACACATCATATGATTTAAGGACATTTGAAACACAGTATACAATTAGACAGTATACAAGCCCCTTTGTCACAGAGCAAAGTTTGACTTGGCAAACGCAGGTGTAGCCAATAACATTATTAATTGCTGCATAGCTGCAACGACTGCTGGAACTGAGCCGTCGTTAAGGTTATTAGTTCCACCTGTGCTTTTCCTGCTACGACAAGTCAAACTATGTCTGCTGTGGAAAAGGCTTATGAATCTGATTCACTTGGGAATGATAAAAAACACAAGAGGCTATACTGTCATGGCTTAGTGGGACACTTGATGGAATTGTTAGTAGTCACACTTGGGTTTTTCCTACTATCGCAAGTCAAAATGTCTGCTGTGAACTGGTCTACTGCCAGCACATTAAATATTTAGATGTGATTAGCAACAGTAACTCTCTGTAAAAGACTAGGTGCAAAAATGAAAAGAAAAATCAGGCATAATGTAACAATAACGTATGAAATCGATTTAAATCAGCACATATAACCTTTTGAAATTCAACTGCACATCAGTGCAGTTACATTATAATATTAAGAAGAGGACAATGAAAAAACTGACCGCAAAATGACTGAGAATATTTTGACTTTGGAAAGCATTTACTCCTGCTTGTCTATTAGATACCTGCTTGAGCAGTTTTCAACTGTAGTGGCGCACAGTCGTCACTAGGGGGAACTGTTACATGACACTTCTACCAATGTTCAGATAGACTCCAACAGTTGAGGCTTTGAAACAACAATAGTGTAAACGGGATCATTTACCATCCACAGACATCCTTACATCCCTTCTCAGGCAGATTTTCACACTAATTCAAAACTTCACTTTCACGTGACTGCGACTAACACAACTTTCATGTGACTCCTCACATGACACTGTATTAATGGCCCGAATGAATAGAAATGCCCAGGGTCAGCACCGTTTGCCTGCTGTGAGTCTTTAAGGCTAAAACATTCAATCTAGTTGCTTCCAAACAAATTTCTCTTGATTTATTTAGAAATGTAAAGTGCATTACAGGAGAATTCCTGAAATAGTTATTTAGAAATGAACACTGCAAAAACATAACTCAATGATTTATTTAGATTTAGATATTGTGGATTACTACAATGTTGAAATGGTTCAGAATAATAGAAGCCTTTTTATGTAAACTAAAATGTACAGTTACCAAAAATGTAACTGAATAAATTAATTTGGCCAAAGGGTGAAAAGGCCTGTAAGTCTGCTAGTCTGTTTTGTTTAGTAAATTCAAGTGCTCTGCTGTGAGTTTACAGCAGAAATAAACACAGTCTGGTACAAAAAACTTGTTTGTCCCTATACCTAATTTCCTCCATTTTTTATATAACCCATGTAAATTAAGGCTTAAAGTTATGCTTTGCCTTTACAAGTGGCTTGTTTAAGTAACCAGCCTTCATTCAGCCCACCTCAGCTCCACCCACACTCCACGTCTCTCATTTTTAGATTAGCCAGGAGGTGGCAGAGGCACGACTGCTAAGATGGTGACAGCCAGAGCCACTACACTGAGCTTCAGTACAGCTCTTCTGAAACCTGAATGTGACAACACTCTGTCCATGTTTTATAGTGTTTGATATACATCTTACTTACTTCTTTTTAATTTTCTTCTCACTGGAGTCTTCTCTTCCTGGTCTGTAAAATCAAACAAATAAAAAAAACAGTGATATTGAAGACAATAGACTTAGCCTCA
This sequence comes from Protonibea diacanthus, assembly GCA_028641955.1. Classification (NCBI taxonomy): domain Eukaryota; kingdom Metazoa; phylum Chordata; class Actinopteri; family Sciaenidae; genus Protonibea; species Protonibea diacanthus. The sequence goes on from CM053990.1 coordinate 18,777,794, forward strand.
ATCACAATGTAATAAAGTAGGAATATGTGTTATAAGCCTGAAGGTTGGTCGTTTATCTGATTGAACTGGACAAAAACACACTTTCCCATGAGAGCTGGAGGTGCAGCCGCTGGTTTAAAACCTTCAAGCATTGGCAATAATAACAAAAATAATTCCAGTAAGCTTGTTTAATACTGACATCAAACAGCTATCATAGGATGCTGTATTTAACATTATGTCCTCTAGGTGGCGGTAAAAACCAACAGCAGTTCCTTCTGCTAAATGGGTCAGGTTTTGTTCAGTCACAGTTTCACCATAAAGACTCCTTTACTCTGTGTTTGTTCCTTTTAATCCACACAATAAGTGATCTAATGTGTTTTTAATGCACCATGATGTCTTTCAATGTGACATCTAAGCTTAGTCTGACACCCTCTGTTCCTTTCAAGAGTCAAATCTCCCTGATTGAATAACACAATCATTTCAGTCACCCCACTGGTCCCAGACCATTTAGCAGAGCAGATAACTGTACTCTTCCTTCAAAAGGCAGCTGACTTGTGACTTCTGAGCCAAAATGGCCAACACAAAAAAACTGTTTTGGCAAAGAAACAAACGAGCCATTGAATGCCTTAAAGTGTACATCCTTAAACTAAAGTCCGGTCATTATCAGTACATCATTATGTTGATTAGCTGTTTCACTGGAGCACTGTTGGGTGAACAATCTAAAGATTTGACTAGTGGATCCTTAAAAAGCCCATAAAAGTGATGTTACGTCCCACTGAAACACCCAGTAGCGCTTTTTTTCACTCTTCTGACCAACTTGATGGCAGTCCAAATATATGTTCAAATCTTAAACCGAATCAGCCGAACCTGGCTTTCTGTCCCTAATGGTGAACTGACAGAGACACCTTACCCAGTGATGCTTAGGGGTTTATTTTCATTCTCCTTGAGTTTCTTTTTCAGCTCAGCCGTCCTTGACGGTCTGTGCACATATTTCCGCTTCCCCGTGCACTCGTAGGTCCAGTGTCCCATCTCCAAACACTTCTGGCAACGCACATGTTGTTTGTTTGCCTCCCTGTGTGTGATACAAGAGACAAAGGTGAATGAGGATAAACAACGGCAGACGACCAAACAAATCGTGACTTATATTTACTCGTCGGTCGAGTGTTGATTATCAAGAACTATTTTTCACACAGCTTTGTGGCTGAATTCTTCTTCTCCTAGTACCCAGTGGGAAAAATATATTTTGCCTTATCTTAAAAAAATAAAATAAATGAGCTTCTCTTACTTGGTTGTGATGGGAGGGGTGATGCAAGCAGAATTCACTTGATTGCAATATGCAGCTTCACTGCTACATACCGCTTAATCCTACACACACTGGACCTTTAAATGTTTCTTAAACGCAACATTAGCCTGTACCAGCCCAACATTACCTACCAGATGTATGTGATATCGTGATGATGGTACATGTCGCTATGGAAACAAGCTTACTGTCATGTTTTTCTCAGTCCTACAGCAAAACATTAATAAAAACAAATATTTGAGTGGACAATGCGTAAGTAAGACTGGAGTAACACACGGTTAGCTGCTGTTCCTTGACGTATCTCGCACTATAACTTGGTTAACCTTTAATAAACGTATCTTTCGGCGGTTATTTCGGCATTCAAACGTATCAGGGAGTAGTTTAAAGTCTATATAAATGTTTGTGGACACAAAGCAGTCCGACAGCTCAATCATAATTCTGTATTGTTCATAAAGACCGCGGCGCATTTAAGCTCGCATTAAGCCCTACAGTGTTCGTAACGTACCTCCTCTATCTGACACCAAGCTCGACGAGCTCAACGCTATTTGTGTATAAAACAATATTATATTCATAAACCAATGAAAACTACACATTTATATAAAGTTATCTAAATAATACTCACGCTTGCCTCCTGGCTATTATTCTATGCATGGGAGTCGCCATGTTGCAGTTTACTTTTTCTTCTTCGTTGGAATCGGACCAGCAGCTATTTCCGGTAACCTTAATGCAACCAGTGCACCCTGTCGACAGCAACGGTGTACTGCACCGACGTCTCATCACCCAGCAGTAGAGAAATGCAGCGACAGGCGTCAAATCTGACTGGATTTGATGCATTCTGACCACACACATTTTGACAGAGCCTCGAGAGGTTTGAAGAAGCCTGTTTACCAACATACAATCCCCAGTGTTAAATGGATATGTCAAGGCTTGGCACACTTCATGTTTTGGTCCCATTTGTTGTCTTTTTAATATAAATAATACAAATACAGCAATAAATAAATAATAATTATAATAATGAAAGGTTTTCAGCTGAGCAGAATTTGATAGCTGTAACAGCTGTAATTTCCCATATATGCTTTTAAAATTATATTTCTATCAAATAAAATCCTCAAAATGATCCACACTAAAAAGAAAACATAAGACAGTTTCTAATAATAGTTTTTATATATCTCATTTTGGATTTTTCTTTTTGATTCTTTATCTTCAGATGCTGAACAGTATCAATGTTTCAACAGTTACCGAGGTTGAGCATTTGGCTATCTGTGTCACCAACGCAATGCACACTCCCACCATTCAACTGTCAGTACACCCACCCATATTTACTTTTTGTCAGAGCTACATGTACATGTACATGTCACTGTCTCTCATTTCTGTTTCATGGCTTCTTAAACATTCCACCCACCAGACATGTTAGATCTTTTTCTTTTTCTATTTCTATTTCATTTAACATGTATAGCCTTCATATTTTGGTTAATTTGATAAGGTGAAACACACGAGTTTGTAATATGATTAACCTGCTGCACAGGTATACATTAGGAAAATACTATACCATCATCCATAAAACTTTACAATGTTTGATCATAAATGTGATTGATGTCTCTTAAACTGCTTAAAAAATAGTCATGCTTCATATCATTCATTTGTTACACAATATTTCATTTGATTTTTAAACTTACTATGAAGTCATATTTATATATTGTTAAATATAAATATGACCTCATACTTAAAAACACGATAGCACCCTCGCCTGTTTTTGTTTTTCTACCTAGAGTTGATCCCGTGTCAAAATCAGATACATTTATCGTTAGGTTCCTATTTGGATTGAGCCCCAAAATTATTATGCAATAGCTAAAAATCTCAGGATGTTTCCCCCAAAGCCTCGAGTATTGGAGAACAGTCTTCCACATGGTTATAGAAAGGTCCAGAGATATCTAGAAACACGTAAATCTCGCGATGACTCCCGACGAGACGTCGGTTTAGACTACCTTGCTGCTGCAGGCTGCCCAGTCTGTACTGGCAGAGCTGAGACACCGGTAACAGTGAGCGGTGTGGATTATGACTAGAGGTAGCTTGACTTAACACAGCGCAGTACAACTAGTTCTCCTGACTTTTACATCAGTTTAAAGCCATACGTGCGTTTTTATTTTTCTAAGGACAACTGTACATAACGTTGAAGATAGTGTAGACAGTCGTATCGCTGAAGATGTCAGTGGTGGGATTTGACTTGGGCTTTCAAAGCTGCTATGTAGCTGTAGCCCGAGCCGGAGGGATCGAGACAGTCGCAAATGAGTACAGCGACAGATGCACACCGTAAGTATCTAAAATATAACAGGCGTTATTTAATGGACTTCTGATGGAGTCGCTATAGAAGATATGCATTTTATTCTTTAATGATGGTTGTGTCACTGTTGCTAGGGTAATACACGTGAATGCAGCTTTACTGACTAGCCAGTTAGCTGTACTTGTATCCATGTGTTCCGTATCTGTTAACCATTCTGCCTTTCAGTGAGAGTAAAACATCTTTAATATCTCTAATGTCTTAATATTTTCATGGCGCTCGTGGAACCATCTAGAATTCATCTTTAACTTACACTGCTCGTGTAAGCATGAAGGGAGCTAGCCAGTTAGCCGAGCTTACAGTTCTTTTTATGAACAGTAATGTACCGCTTTGAGTAAGGTGCCGGCTTTAGTAGTCCATCACGGGCGGGCGGTGTTCCCCCCTCCCCATCTCTCTGCTCTAATTACTGTTTATCTCTTGAAGACGAAAGCTCCGACCAACCGGTGTACCCCGTGTGGCAAAGCGTGCGCCTTCCGTTATGTTCTCTACGATGACGACATCAGCCAATGGCTTGTTGGAATATTCTAGCAATTTGTAGCCCCTTTAAGAGTTTAATGACTTGTTCTAAAGATACATATACTGATAATATTACCCTTTAAAAATGAGATTATATGCTTTATTTAAAAAACAAAATGTTGTCATCAACGTTTTGTTCTCGAATTGTCCAAGTTCACTTCATTTAGGTGACATGTTACACATGTTATACAGCGTGCTTGGACGTCACCATGTGGTTATGACTTTAAAGGGATCTTTTGGCGTCATTTCTAAGATAGTGACATGTCTGTGTGTGTCATCAAGAAGACTTTATTAATGAGTTCCAGAATAGTACTGCCTATAACAGATTAGTAAACTATATCTTTAGGATTTATTACTTTTTAAAGAGGTTGTGTTATCTCTTTTTTATCATAATTTATTTGTTTGACACCTTGCAGGTATTTGAAGAATCTAAAAATCCATTAAATGAATTCAGGCTTGTATGTTAAAAAGTCTGAAATGGATGACATAGGTAGGCACAAGGTAAACCCATTTAAAATAAGATAGATTAAAAAAAACAAAATCAAATCACAAAGCCCAAATAAAAATCAAATCTAAATCAATCAGTGTATCACAAAATATGATTGCTTGTAAGTAACTTTTATATTTTTCCACTACATGTCTAATGGTTTAAGATTATGTAATATGGTGATGCCCTGGGATAATTAGTTTGGGAATGGTGAGGGGAGTATAACATAAACAGGCCTCTTTTTTTATGATTTGATACCAGGCCATACAAAAGGAAAAATGTATCCAACCTGTAGCTGTATAAATTATGATGTTATTAATTAACATATCTAAACTTTATATTTATTGTATTTCACGGAGCATTTTGGTATCTTTTGAACTTGTTAACATTTATTTTGAAATGAATAGGAAGCATTACACACACCAAACTACATGTAATAAACTACTTACTACTGAGCTAAAAAAAAAAAAAAAAGTTACATTTTACTGATAATAAGGTCAGCAGGATAACGTTAAAATGAACTTATTTATTTTTTCTACATAAGTCACATTCATGCAGCTTAGTATTTTTACCCAGTCATCCATGCACCACCTGCAGCAGCTTGACCCACCGTTTGACTGGATTAGTTAATGGACAGAAAGATAATGAGGGAAAAAAAATACAATTTCAACACATTTGTTTGCCCCCTGGGATCTTGTGTCAGGAATGTAACATTTAATGTTCAATCAAAAGAATAGTTTATTTATCAAAGAGTGATCAACAGTGCCTTTTTGGAGTGTTCCATTCAAACTAGTCATTAAATTATTAGTGGTTATTTAAATTTGTGGTTATTAAACCACTACTTATGAAATTATCTGTGAAAGTGTTTTTTGTAAAAGTGTTCTTCTTGACTTAAAATGAACAAAATACACTACATCATACAACATACTACTCTGTTTTTGGATCACCACGAGGCCCGCCGCTTGTTGGGCCAATTTTCTTCAGAGCCTTGTTGCACTGACCCCTCTTTGACATCACCAACTGGACTTGCGTGTTGACAGCGTCTGTAGCTCTGACATCTGTGTTTGATAGGGATGATGATGACAGGCATGTTTAGAACACAACCAGCTAAGACACAAGTGGACCGACCACACCACTTTGCACTGTGTTTACACAGCACTGTGTGAATGCTGAGCGATGGGTCTTAACAAACGTGCGTGCTACCACAGTCCAGGTTTCACCAAAGCTGTCTTTGAGAAATGTTATGATCTATCCTGTTTTTAATTAGTTTCCGCTTGTAAGCAAATATTGAAAGGGAGCAGAAATCCTGATCATATTACATACTGATTTTTCTTTCAGTGTTACCAGAAACAAACTGCTAGTGTTGCTACTGCAGACATGGAAAATGGTCCGTCCAGTTTTATGTGGGTTGGGCTTTGAAATGTCATGTCATGTGTAGGCATGAGACTGTGTAATAACTGACAATTAATCTGTCTTTTGTAGTGTATTTTAAAAAAAAGGTGGATCTTACAGGGACTTTATACTACTTTGTTCATTAATATGTCAGGTTGTAGCTTCACATTTTCTTCTGTTGTCTTGCAGGTCATTTGTATCATTCGGCCCACGAAATCGATCTATAGGAGCAGCTGCAAAGAGCCAGGTAAAATCACCCCAGTCACCCTGTTAACAAAAAATTCCTAAACGTTGATGTCAATTATTGTGACACTATTTTTCCACTTTTGCCTCCTCTGTCACATCCAGGTGGTGACCAACTGTAAGAACACGGTACAGGGCTTCAAGCGATTCCATGGCCGGGCTTTTGCAGACCCCTATGTCCAGTCAAGCAAGTCTCACTTGGTGTACGATCTGGCACAGATGCCCTCTGGATCCACCGGTATTAAAGTAAGATTAAGGATTTTATGGTTCCTTTGCTGTATTTTTGCTAAATTTCCGATGCCTTCAGGGTGCACTGTTTCAGAAGCGTCTCAGAAGTCACTCTGGTCTGCCAAGAATACGAGGCTGTTCTATTTTTGACGGACACCATGACCAGCCGCGTCAGTCGGCACAGAGCAGATCAAGCTGGCCGGAAGTCAGACACACAAACAGCATTAAGGACTGAGTTGATTTTCAAAATAAGGCGCTCAAATGTGCGAACTTCTGAAGCCAAAGGAAGCCAAAAGGAAAACAAATGAACTCCATAGCATATTTACTCATGGTTGACGCACATAAATCAAGGAAAAGATGACCAAATCTGAGCAGGTTAACAAAGTCTGGAGGACAAAGCGCTCCATTTCTGAAATACTCCTGGTGGGGTACGAAGCTCCAGTGTCACAGAGCCGTGTGTGGTGGGGTCCAGGTGTCGTAGATTACAAGTAACCTTATGTAGTGTGAGGAAAACAAGCTATCATTTATAACAAAATGTCACAGTACAGCTTGAGTTAACACAGTCAACAACTGAGCTGTGCTTATCAGCGTGACTGTATGTTGAAGTAGGGCCATGATAAATTTAACAGAGAGAAAGCATAGACAGCATTATTCCTGATATTCCTTCCTTCCTTTTATGCTTGTATCCTTAAAACAGCCTCTACTACCTCTTTAAGTTTATTTTCCGACATTTTATCTCGTATAACAATATTCTGTTCTAGGAAATGATCCCCAGCTGTCAGCTGAATGCCCGAATATGAATTATTTAATAGCTTCTTCTCTTAGACTGTAAACAGATGAAAACTTCTTGTACACAAATCTCAGTGCCTGGCTTGCACACAGCCCGGCATGAATTCGTGTCCCTGTGGAGATGTGCGTCCTCAGGACAAATGAGATAGGACGAATCAGAGAAGACGGCATCAACCTGTTGTTGCAAAAAAAAAAAAAATCAGTTTTAGGAGCTGTCTAATCTGTTGAAATTCCTTCAGTGAAACTGAAGTGTTAACATCCTTATTCTTGTCAACTCTAGGTGATGTACATGGAGGAGGAGAAGGTGTTCAGCATCGAGCAGGTCACTGGCATGCTGCTGACCAAACTGAAGGAGACTGCTGAAAGTGCACTGAAGAAACCGGTCGTCGACTGCGTCATTTCGGTAAGCAGACATCTGCAACGCTTTCGCGGCTTCAGCAGGGGTGTCTGAAAATCTATAAAACATCTTAAATAGATTTGTCAGTGCAGTGCATTCTTTTTCTGCTTGCCCAGCTCCAACTGCACGTCTTTTAGTCTCATTTTTTGCAGCAAGATATCTCATCTAATTGGCTTTAAATGGAGGAGAGGAGGTGTTCATTTACTTGCTGGGTCACCGCACACAGCTTATCTAAAGATGTGGCACTGCAACTGAAGAGGCTTCACGAGACACGTGACTCACTTTTACTCACTGTACTTAAAGTAGAAGTATCGCATCTACGTCCTGCCACTGAGTCACAACTATTAATGTCACCCTCTTGCATTTTCAACTAGTTTTGGTGATAAAGCTGCCTCCAAGGTGTATAAATGTATTACCACCTGTTCGTGTGACATTTTGAGCTCCAAGGACTTCACCAGATGTCTTGTCTGAAAGCTTTTATTTCCTCCCTTACACCTCGCTGGCGAAGAGTGGGATGTGTGTGTGTGTGTGTGTGTGTGTGTGTGTGTGTGTGTGCGCGCGCGCGCGCGTGTGTGCGTGTGCGCGTGTGCGTGTGCGTGTGCCTCTTGCTGTGCTCACACTATATGAATTCACCAGCAGCATCTGTTGTGTAATGTTACAGAGCTCACACAGGGATGCTCTTACTTTCACTGGTCTTAAATCTACAGTTTGCATCAGCCCTGGAGATGAATAACGTGTTATTATTACCGTGGCCAGTAGCTAAATTTAGCGCATGAGCTTTTCCACACGGAGATGTTTTGTTTTGACACCCGGCTTAACCGAACGCGGTAACGTTATCCAGAAATCTTGTGATGCAGGCGATTCATTTTGGACATCTTTGGCGTCTTATCCATGCCTTACGGTAATGCCATGTGTATATTAACTTGATTAACACTAAATTGTTTTTCCCCCCTCTCAGGTCCCGAGCTATTTCACCGACGCAGAGAGGAGATCTGTCATGGACGCAGCTCAGATCGCAGGCCTCAACTGTCTACGGCTAATGAATGAGACCACTGCAGGTACACTGAGACACAGTATACTCCGTGCAGGACAGGCAGCACCTGTAGCAGTGTAGCTAGTTATCTCTAATTGGGCTTTTAGACAATCATTACACTGTGCTGTGCGCTGACAACCTGACAGTGTTTTGTTTGAGATATCTCCCAGAGCCTCTGTTAAGAAAGCTACGAGAAAGCACTGAGGTGTCCGTTTGTATTTTGTATGTATTTATTTGTACACTGATGCAGCTGTGGCTACAAACTAACCCCAGATTAATGCCTGTTTTTGTTGCAGTGACTCTGGCATATGGCATCTACAAGCAGGACCTGCCAGCTCCAGAGGAGAAGCCCAGGATAGTGGTGTTTGTCGATCTGGGGCACTCGGGTTACCAGGTGTCGGTTTGTGCCTTCAATAAGGGAAAGCTCAAGGTGAGTAATGAATAATTTGTGCCTATTTTGAAAAGCAATACTGAAGGGCGTGAAGAGTTGGGGGGGGGGGGCGTTTAGGGCAGGTTATGATGACACAGCATTATGAGCTTGTTTGTTTTTGCCACAAAAAAAAAGTTGGTCTTTTGTTTTCTTTTCACGGGCAAAGACAGACAGGACATAAGCGGGGCAGTTAAGAATGAATGGAATCGGGGCCGTGTTTAGCCGCCCCATGTGCGAAGGCTCAGTCCTTGCTGTGGAAGCCCAGAGTTCGAATCCGACCTGTGGCTCTTTCCTGCATGTGATTCCCCATCTCTCTCTCCCCACATTCCTGTCACTCCTCAGCTGTCTCTGTCAAAAAAAAAGCTTGAAAAGGCCAAAAAAATAATTTAAAAAAAAAACAAGAATGAATGGAATCAGCAGAAAAGGACATCCGACCCACATGTTGTTCACGCTATTGCTTACTAAGAATGCATTTGTCCAATATGTATAAAACCAGTGATTTATGTCATCATCCATTTTGTGTTGATTTTGGCGGCCCCTGTGGACAAAAGCAGTAATGTTTCTACTGCCCCTTTTCGTTCATTTCGAGATGAATCTGTTTGAATCCAGTCTGACCGTGCGTATTAAGAATGACCGTGAAGAAAAACAGATTACAGATTTTTATACTGACAGAGCATATTTAAAAGGACACACAAAATAAATGGGTAAATTCAAAGAAAATACGACACCAAGTAGAACCCAAACAGAACAACATGGCTGCCAGACAGTTCACAAGATAAATATTCTGTCAAAACAAATTTGTCGCGATATCAGTGTCTGTAAAATGAATCAAATCAAACCCAAAATCAAAGCTAATGTTCCCCATTGTGGAAACACAGTTCCTATCAGAGCAGGGGCGTCCCTCTATACTCTATACTTTTAAAAACCTCCTGAAGCCCCGGCTCTTCAGAGCCTGTCCTAGCACTACCAGCAACTGGAGGTGATAAATGTACCCCGCTTGAACTTTCACAGTACTTACTGCTGTACCAATATGTCCTAGTCGCACTTTACCGTGATCGTTTCCCTTTTTTGTAAGTCGCTTTGGATAAAAGTGCCAGCTAAATGACTAAATGTAAATGATGTGACACTGTGCCAATGTTTTCTCAGATCTATTCTGTGTGCTAGGCTTATGCAGACACAGTTTTCCATCTGTTTTAATAGACAACATTTCCTTGAGCCAGTGTAGCCAAAGCAGGGTGGATTCGTAGGATTTTAGGTCAGGAGAATACGTTTCTTGTCCCGGCAGAGCATCCAAAAGATGGCCGGGTCATGGTTGAAGGCTGAATGTCGAGAGCCACTCAAAAACTGCAGTCCAAAAGCTGAATAATGTGGGGCAAAACCAAAATAGACGGTCCTTCTAGAGGCATCAGTATTAAATACTAAGTTGATAACTGCTTGTATTATGTTGAAGTAATGTGACCATTGAGCACATGTCCACTTTTTCCATTCTTATACCCACACACATCTGTTCTAGACACACAGATATGCAGTGATATAAAATATTTATCCAGTAGTTTGATCATTTGTCATCAGTTCAAACGTTTACTCCCTTGTCGTCCTCCGCTGTCAGATCCTGGCTACAGCGTTTGATTCGGACCTCGGCGGGAAGGGCTTTGACGACATCCTGGTCAACCACTTCTGTGAGGAGTTTGCGAAGAAGTACAAGCTGGACGTCAAGTCCAAGCCCCGGGCGCTGGTGCGACTCTACCAAGAGTGCGAGAAGCTCAAGAAGCTGATGAGTGCCAACTCCTCCGACCTGCCTCTCAACATTGAGTGCTTCATGAATGACATCGACGTGTCCAGTAAACTGAACAGGTGAAGCAAAGCCGCCGAGGTCTTAACAAACACTGATTTATGTGCTGTGGTGGAGTCTTCACAGTCTTTTTGAGTTTTCTGTGGACTCTTGTCAGGATGTTAAAGAGGTCTGTTCTAGCTAAGCACAAATTCTAAAGTGTGTTGATATAATTAGAAATGACTTTTAGAAGTACCCCATGTCCATCTGCTTGTCTCTGTCTGAGTCTATTAATAATCTATGACTGTGTGTCCCCAGAGGTCAGTTTGAGGAGATGTGTGCGGGGCTGCTGGCCAAAGTAGAGGGTCCCCTGCGCAACGTCATGGAACAAGCCAGTGAGTACATCAGACTTTAATAGCAGATGGACTATCCCGGTCAGCACGTGCACGCTCACTTAGACAAGGTTCAGTCATGTGCTTTCGCTGAGACAGCCCTTCCCTCCGGGCACTGGCTGCACGCCCACCTCCCTTTAATCAGTCTGCTCTCGCTAGGCCAACCTGAGCAGTCGTGAGGCAAATAAATTAACGATGAACATATTTGGGTATACCAGAGTTGTATTGTTAAAGGCTAACCTTAAGTATTTTTCAACCTAGATCATATTTTCCCATGTTTTTGTGTCTTGAGTGAGTAATGGTAAGAACTTGAGCCAGATGACTGCACCTAGCTGCTGTGTAATCCTTAGCACAGTCAATAAACATCCAATAAAAGTGCTTGTTTTTGCTCAGAATATTAAGTGAAGGAGGGGGGAATTAAGTGCCTGACAACATTAAAGGATTCCCACAGAGACAGAGCTGTTAATAAGTAAGATATTTTTTGTTCAACCAGGAGCAGCAGTGGAATCACTCTGTTCAAAGCTCCATTGGCAAAAGCAGTAATTGTAAGATAAGATAGACTTTGATGATCCCACACTGGTGACAGCAGCTCATATACACAAAGTTGATAAAAAAAATTACTTGCAAGTAAGAAATATATAGGAAAAAAAGTCATGCTGGTGTTAAAGAGCCTGACAGCTGTTGGATTGAAGGACTTTGCAGGGGGTGGGAACATCGTAACACTTCATTCAAACTTCACAGAAACAAAACTCACCCCAGCCGCCTTGCTTTGTGTTTCCACTGTTCCAACAATCACCATTAATCCACAGAGTCACATGTGGAAAATATTCTGGCTCTTCCCTCTGTCTCTCTGATCCGATCTGACCTGACCTCCCTCTCACACTTCTTCTGATATTTTCGCATCTGACTCTGTGAATTTGTTTCCACCAAAGCAGAGTTGATGATTATTGGAACAGTGAAAAACAGCAGTTTTGAGTTTTACTTTTACTTCTGCCAAGTTTTAAAGAAAGTGTTACAATGTTAAGATGATCTTCAAGGTAAAATGATTTGCCTGGGGGGTCTGAACAGAGCGATGCAACTTATAAAGAATCTTAGCCTTTAACAACAGTTAAGAACCAAATTGTTGTCCATGTAGGAGCCTGCCATTTTTCATGTGCAAACGTGTAGCTTTAGCTTAACACTGTGCCGAGCCGTGCTGTTCTCTTTACTATTTCAGCATCAGCAATGGTGTTGGAGTATTAGAAGCTGTGACACTGTGATCTTTAGCAAGCCTGCTTTGTGTCATCCTCATCTCCCGCTTCTTGCATCCAGAGCTGAAAAAGGAAGATATCTATGCAGTGGAGATTGTGGGCGGCGCCTCCAGAATGCCCGCAATCAAAGAGCGAATCAGCAAATTCTTCGGCAAGGAGCTGAGCACCACCCTGAACGCAGACGAGGCCGTGGCTAGAGGCTGTGCTCTGCAGGTACAGCTCGCCTGTCACTGACCATCACTTATATATGACACGCATGCATACATACATAATGATGTCTAATGCTGGATTTGTGTGTTTTTGTAGCAGATCTTATTTTACTGTTTTCATATTTCATGGATACTGAACTTCTTGCTGCTAGAATAAGAAAGTCAAAGTCACGACAGAACTTTAACTTGTGTTTCGTGTGTTTTTTTCCGCAGTGCGCTATCTTGTCACCAGCATTCAAAGTCAGAGAGTTCTCCATTACAGATGTTGTCCCCTACTCCATCTCCCTGAAGTGGAATTCAGCCGCAGAGGAGGGACTGAGGTACGTTCAGTTAGCTGACCACACCAAAGCAGGATTTGAACATCATGCTTTATAAGATTTTGCTAAGCTAATATCCTACTTTGATGCTGAGGTGGGTATCAGTGGACCTGATTGATGTCATGTGGTTTGGGCTGTCAGGAGAGTACTGTGTGAGGCCTTGCAGTGTTAAAATATCTAGCATGCCGTTACACATCAGTTGAATGGGTTCCTCAGTGTTTTTCTTTGTCTGTTGCGTAATATAACACAGTTGTCACAAGCTGGAATGACTCTGAGTAATTATCTTCCTGAAACAGTGAAGACAAGGCTAGAAACCTGTTTTTTTTAAAAAAAAAAAAAAGACCACACCTTTGAGCTGCTGCTCTCTGGTCAGACGCATTTACCTGTACCTGCAGGATTTTCTACCACACCTGCACACATGCACTTACTATCTGAAATCTCTACCAGCTGCGTTCACATTTTACAATTTATGAAAGATGTATGCAACTAATGACAATCCACATCACTATAAAATCCTGATTTAAGTTGTATGGTTCTGTCTGTGTGACCTTTGTCATCTCTTTGCCCTCTTCCTGTTGTGTTTTTACAGTGATTGTGAGGTTTTCCCAAAGAACCATGCAGCTCCCTTCTCCAAAGTTTTGACCTTCTTCCGGAAAGAGCCCTTCACCCTTGAAGCTTACTACAACAACCCCAAGGAGCTGCCCTACCCCAACAGCTCTATAGGTACTGCAAAGTCAACTCCTGTTAGAGATGAGTGGACAGTAACGAGTATGGGTCATTAGTCGACGTATGCAAACAGTTCCTCTTTCATTTCCTATGCGTTTCCTTGAGGATAGAAGAGAATACTCTCCCCTGTTCTAACCTTTGACCTTTTCTCCGGACCTACAGGCCAGTTCCTGATTCAAAATGTGGTCCCTCAGGCGTCTGGGGAGAGCGCAAAGGTCAAGGTGAAGGTGCGGGTCAACGTTCACGGAGTGTTCAGTGTATCAAGCGCCTCGCTAGTAGAGGTCGTGAAAACGGCCGAGGGAGAGGAGCCAATGGAAACAGACCAGACAGTGAAGGAGGAGGAGGTGTGTACTGTGTGTATTTGCACTAGGTGAAATGAAATAATGACATGGGGTGTTTGTGTGTGTTTGTGTGTGTTTGTGTGTGTGTGTGTGTGTGTGTGTGTGTGTGTGTGTGTGTGTGTGTGTGTGTGTGTGTGTGTGTGTGTGTTTGACGTATACTGTCCGCTTTGTCTTTCACCACAGATCTTGTTCACACAGATTGTCTGTCTGGCCACACCTCTGTTTTTTTAATAACTGGTCATGCTATCACTCTGGAATGTCGATGTCATGCCTTAACAAGCTTAAGACAGCCTCAGTGTGGTGTGTTATGTCTCTCTAATGCCTCTGTAATTTGTTTGGCATTTTATTTTGGGTCGTTAGTCACCATCTGCACCCCAGAGCCAACTGCTGGATCACATATGCGTAATGCTTTGTAATTGTGGAGAGGGTGGACACAATATCATCAACGCCTGGGAACGTTGTGTTATGAAACACAATACGACTGCAACAAATAGTGCCTGTGGAAAAAAAAAAAACAGAATTAGGACTGAGTCTGGGATGTTTGAATTCATCCCGAGTTTGTGGCAAACTCAAGCAGAAATGAACAACTTTGACTCTTCTCTTTGACAACTTCTTAAAAACACATCTGGTTGCTCTCTCTGGACTGAGTTTTTTTTCTTTTGTTGCCCTGTCTCAGAACAAAATGCAGGTAGACCAGGAGGATCACAAACCCCAGGCTGGAGACAACGGAGACAAGAAATCAGAGACAGAGGAGATGGAGGTAACCTTGTGCTCAGCGATTAAGGCTATCACCATAATGTCAGTACATTTTTCAGAGCATATACAAAGGAGTTACAGTGCTATCTACAAGTGCTGGACAAGTGGAAACACAAACAGCCTTTCAAATGTGGATAGCAGGTCTGTTTGCTTCCACTGTAAACAAATACACGCCACAAAGTCGAGAAGGGCAGAAATGTGGCAGGTTCAACAAAATGTGATGCTTGTGTAGATAGAACAAATGTTTCTAGACGTCACTTTTGGTGTTTTCATCTGAAACATCCATTAAAAGATAAAGCAAAGACACAGAGAAACAGATCCCTACGTCGCCTAAATGTGCCACAGCCAGGCCAATGATGATAGAGTTCCAAAACAGAACCCAGCTCCTGAGACAAAAAATATTAGATTAAAATAGTATAAATAGAACAGAAAACATTTAAACGACAGATCCACACAAATGATAAGGCAGTGCCCTCACACTTTGTCAGTATGAAAACACTTCAACACAGCTAGTTTGTCTAATCAACAAATTTCACTTCGGCAGGTTTAAATTGATAATTATGAGGCTGCCTGTGAAAAATCAATGACTGTCAGTGAAGTTGGCAAAACCACTTTTGAATTGGACAGTACTACGACGTCCTCTGCTACTGTCTGCTGTTATTGACTGTTCAGCTGACAGCGCTGTAAGCAGCCCTGCGGGTGAGAAATGTAAAGAAATGTAGCTATTTATATTATTTATACAACATACACACACTGAAAGATAAATGGGTGTTAAATAGTCTTAAAGGCACAATCAAATGTATTTAATGTCTGCAATGAATCTAATGTATTCACACAAAAAAAGCTTAATCCAGTCTGGTAGGAATCCCACAGATTTTAAAGTGGCTGTATTACAGCAGTTAAGATACTTTCGAACATGTATCCTGGGATTCACCTCAGTTCCTCGTACATATGTCATATTTGTAGAACATTTTTCCTACCAAAGCAGCAGCTTTTACACCAACTAAAATGATTTTCGTCTCTCCTCCCTCAGACGACGGAGGATGCCAAGCAGGAGAAGAAGAACGACCTGCCCCCTCAGGCGAAGAAGCCCAAAGTGAAAACGAAGACAGTCGAGCTGCCCATAGAGAACAATTTGCACTGGCAGCTGTCCACTGACGTACTAAACATGTTTGTGGAGAATGAGGTAATGTGCTAAAAATCACCAGGAATGTCTAGCATGCACTTTATCCGAGCAATGTGCCAGCAGCAGAGATGTACTGCTCTTGCTTTCATTTGCTTTTTATTTAAAACAAGAATGGAGCACTTTAGGATTTCTGTCATAATATTAAAGCTGTGCTTTATCTGGTGCTACTCTGCTGACTAACCAGTAACACACTCATTGTGACTCTTCCAGGGTAAGATGATCATGCAGGATAAGTTAGAGAAAGAGAGGAACGACGCAAAGAACAACGTAGAAGAGTACGTGTACGACATGAGGGATAAACTGCACGGCGCCCTGGAGAAGTTTGTAAATGAGGCTGTGAGTATAGTGCACACTCAAGTCCTGTAGATGGCAATATACCACACGGTAACAGAGAGTATGAGCAGTGTTATGTTGAACTTCCAGTGGGTTTGACATACTGCATGTATTTCATGGTGTTTTTTTATGAATTGGGGATTTAATCTCACTCTTTGTGCAACATGCAGGACCGCGATGCGTTCTCAATAAAACTGGAGGACACAGAGAACTGGCTGTATGAAGACGGAGAGGACCAACAGAAACAAGTTTACATTGACAAACTCGCTGAACTCAAGGTAATCAGGCTCGCAGTGTGTCACTGGACAGTAATAGATGACATGTAACACCAGACCTTAGACATGACGACTACCCTGTACAGTTTCACGATATTTCAGATCTTTGTTGGTTGATTTTTGTCATTAAACTGTGAATTAGCTGTTTCTTCATCCGGTTTTGTCTGACTAAACACAATATTGTCTCTTTTTTTTTTTTTTTGTTACAGAAACTTGGCCATCCAATTCATGAGAGATACATGGAAGCTGAGGAGAGACCAAAAGCGTTTGAGGAGCTTGGCAGACAGATCCAGCTATTCTTGAAGATCGTCGAAGCTTACAAGGCGAAGGTAATCTAGCTCGTGGAACACGTTTGTTGACTTGCCAGATTGTTTGCTTAGCTAGATTTTGTTACTGAAATATTAGAGCAGCAGCTCTCATAGATTTTATTTGTATAGCAGAGACCTTGTAGGATAAGTGTAAATATTCGGTAAATGCAGAATTGCCTTTAAGTATATTTAAGAATATATATTTAAGAAGGTGGTTGTAGGTACTAATTTACCTGTGCGTCTCCCAACAGGATGAGCAGTACATTCACCTGGATGAGTTGGAGGTGACTCGGGTGGGCAAGCAGCTGAACGACGCCATGGTGTGGATGAACAGCAAGATGAACCAGCAGAATAGCCAGGACCTCACTCTGGACCCAGTGGTCAAAGTTGCAGAGATTCACGCCAAGACTAAGGTACTGAGAGTACATTCAAGGCACATACAGAGATTAAAGAAAATTCAGTAGTGGTAGTACAACTGCTAACCCCAAACATATCACAGCAACCTCTAAGGACTGCAGTTTTGCAGTAGTGGCAAAGAAGTGTGAAATAATAAAACAAGTCTTCATTGTACGAATTGTTTGTACAAATCCACATAATTTAATTTAAAAGCCCTAATCATGTGAGCAAAAATCATCTCTGGAGAATTATTTTTTGTACTCTTCCTCTAATGAATGATTCCTTTTTCCTCATACAGGAGCTTTATTCAGCCTGCAACCCCGTGTTGTCCAAACCCAAACCCAAGGTGGAGCCTCCTAAGGAGGAGAAGACAGAGAACGGGCCAGTCAACGGGCAGGAAGGAACAGAGAGCCAGCCATGCAACCCAGACAAAACTACGTCCGCAGGCACGGAACAGGGGACGGCGGAGAACAAGCTCCCTGAAATGGACATTGACTAACTGTTGCAGCTGCCAGCCCTGAGTTTCACCTCCGTTTGTCCCGCTTCTTGCCCCCCCCCAGTTCTGTCATTCTTCTGAGATTGTTATTGATGGCACAGTAGCCGCTCTTAAAGACACAGACAGCAGCACCACTAGTCAATACAATTCTTCAGTCAGCCCTCCACGGCATGTCATTTCTCATTTTCTCTGAATACAAAAATATTGCGTAATGTTAATATTGAATGGACCACATTATTACGTAAGAGTTGTGAGCGTGGGGATGGAAACTGCTTTCTCTGTGTTGCTTTGACGGCCAATGTGTTAAAGATTGTTTTGTTCAGAATCTCCTGAGCACATTTAAGCAAAGAATGTCACATTTGAAGAATCGTAAGCTCTGCAGAAGAAAACTAGATCTACAGCCAAGATTTATGAAAATGTAAAATATTGCAGTCTAAATAAGGTATAGATGCTGTGGTAAATGAATATGGATTGTTCCACATTGTACATGACAAACGGGGCATTTCTCCCACTACAAATGTAACTGATGGATTATAAATTTAAAAGGACAGAAGGAGATTTTGTTGAGTTTACTTGTACTGTTTGTTGATGAAACTAGATACTGCTAGTTAACTGTCATGCAGGATTTCATTGTTTGGCTTTTCTCATTCAAAAGCAATGGTCCGTCGGTTGTTCTCTGGTAGCCTTGTATTGTTTTTTTGTTGTTTTTTTTTCTACTTAACAGCGTGAATGCTGGTCCAACAAACACACTCCTGGGTGCTGCTGCTGTTGCCACATCACCAAAAAAAGCAAAAATAAATCTTGACAAAAAAAAAACAGCTTGTGAAAAATTAATCCTTTACCATGGACATTGTCAGTGAACGCATCTCCTACCTTCAATTTTCAAATGTGATGAATGATAGCTTCAGGTTATTGTCGGACATGAAAACACTATGACAATCTGTAACCTTGTAAACTGTGGACATTGTGTGTCAGGTCTTTGTTAGGTTGACCAGGATGACCACATTCCATTGTTATTTTTTGACATACTATTATACTATTATACTGAAGTTGCATCTATCATTGGATATTATTTCGTTATTATTTAGAAACAATTTAAAAACAAAACTGACACAAATGTATTAGTTCCAATTTAGTTAATTAGTGGTAATAAATAACTATCCATGCCCCCCATTTTCTGTAAATGCTTATCCTTAAATGGGTCACAGGGGCTGAAGCCTTATAACTAGATTTATTCTATTCTTATTTACAGTATGTTATGAAAGCACATTAATTTATATCACCATTTATCTTTTCATGAACATACTATAAAGTGTGTCTGTATGAATTTGCTTCTGAGTTTATGTGTATGTTGATGTACGCTAAGTCTGCCCGTGAGTCTACATGTGTGGCTCCCAGCTGATATAAATGGAAACTGTTCAGTCCGACTCTGCTTAAATTTGTATGAAGGACAACAAATTGCACAAATAAATGCAGAAATACATTATTAAACACACAGTAAATAAAATAAATACAGTTTGATTACGCTATTTCTGGATTTTTACATGTATTTCTACATAGAAGAGAGCAGTTGGCTCCTTGAATGAGGTCTTGGGTTGCTGGTATTGACGGTATATAAATGGTTGCCAGGTTGCGGTGTCAGAGGGGTTGAAATTGTATGTACTGGCCTCCTGGGCGACGTTAGACAAACATACAACACTTATGGCTCCTCCTGTGTGACGATAATTCATAAAGTTTGAGGTCTGGCAGATGGTGGCAGAAACAAGAGAACGGGAGGCCGCTGCTGTGGCACTGGAATACTGGAGAAATTCGGGGGAAAAAAAACGCATGTAAACAAAATAAAAATATAGTTATGTGGGAAGTGATACACGCAGAACTGAAGCTGTAGCGCGGTGTTGAGCCTACAGGCCGCGCTGTCGCCTCCACGTTTCGTTGACCCCAGCCATGAACCGGTCAGAGTGCAGGAGTCACTAGCACTTCGGTCGGTCAAGGTAAGAAACGTGTTATTTTCACGTTACTGTGTTGTCATATTTGTACTAGCTCTGCTCAGAAGTCAAGTAAAGTACAGATAAAGTGGTCTAGTTTGAAGCTACCGCAAAGGAAAAGTTAGAGCCGGGCCGAGCTCCCACCGTAGCCATAGCCACTGTTTACACCGGCTAACATTGCTAACTAGCTCGGACTGCTCCACTTCGCCATGTTATCTGTCTCCTTGCGTTTAGTTCACCAGCTTTCCCCCTTGTACAACAACATTCACTTTTGTTTAGGCGAGCATTAGCCTATCATTAAATGACGAACACGTCTTGTATGGGTAAGTTTACTTTTGCTGGCTAGCGTGCTAACTTTTGAGCCTTGACGTCAGACGAGGTAAGCTGATGTTATGTCACAACAAAGTTGCGTTAGCTGCGTGTAGGCTCACCATTCATGTAATGTCACTCTGTATGAGTGCGTCTAGACAAATAATTAACCGACATTAGATCAAATAATCGGTACACGAAAGGATAGGCTTGTGTGAAGATATGCATGTCAAATGTACACGTGATTAGCCACTGCTCTCTCTGGCAGTGCTTTGGCTTTGTTACATCTTCGCGTTGCCTTTCCTGTTTAGTGTCTTGTGTAGAATTTTATCTTATCTTATTGTTATTTTAGGAATGTAAATGTCTGAGGACAAGGAAGCCCAGGAGGATGAGCTGCTTGCTTTAGCAAGTATCTACGATGAGGAGGAGTTCCACCGGGCAGAGTCTGCACAGGGGGGAGAGATCCAGCTGTGCCTGGAGCTCCCTCCTGATTTCAAAGTAGTCGTCAAAGGTACATTAAAATGTCGTCTTAGGTACACATTGTGAGTGTCGCGCCCATTAAAAATGTAATTTCATTTCTTCTGTGTTGCAGGAGAGAAGCCAACTGAATATAATGTATGCTTCTTACCTCCTTTGGTGCTCAACTTTGAGCTTCCTCCAGACTATCCATCCACATCGTCACCACTCTTCACTCTTAGCTCTAAATGGATGACCAGAGCGCAGGTAACACTTCATCCAGGTCATCTTTCTTTGAGAAAGGTTAAATCTGGGACAGCATCCAAGAGGCTTCTTCAGTTTAAACCTCTTTGATGAGAGGTGAAACATCTTTACGTATCTGTCTATCTATTATTATACAAAAGCTGACCCGCAGCTGGCCTATTTAAATTGAGTCAACTGAGAAGAAGTGAGTGTCTTTACCATAAAAAGTAATTGTTATTATTATGTTGGTATCACTAAAAAAAAGTCCTTACACTTCATCACTCTCAGTGCCTCTTCCTTCTCCTTTTTCCATCTCCTCCTCAGATGAGCGCTCTGTGCAGACGCCTGGATGAGCTGTGGGAGGAGAACCAAGGCTCTGTGATTCTTTTCACATGGATCCAGCTCCTCAAAGAAGAGGCTCTGGAGTTTTTGGGCATCAAGTCTCCTCTCGAAGTCATCAGGGGAGGAAGTAAAGCCGGTGGTGAGCGCAGGAAAACCGACCCTGCAGCCGCAGGTACAGTATTACAGTAGTGTTTTTTTTTTGTTGTTGTTAAAGGAATGTTTATTATTTATTAAAATGTTAATATGTTTATATCTTTATCAATTTGGTTCAGCTCTGCAGTGCGAGAGTCATTCTGAAAATGTTGAGGAGAAGAAAAAAGAAGTAAAGAAGGAAAAATCTGAACCTCACTTGTCCTCGTCTTCTCAACTTGACCCGCGGACCGTGCTTTTGATGGACCCGCGTGCCGACCTCCTACCTCAGCTCCTGGACTTTGACGAGGCGCAGCGGCAGAGGGTGTTCGACGGCAAAGTGTTCTGCTGCGGGATCTGCTTTGTAGAGAAGCTGGGCTCCAACTGCCTCTGCTTTAAGGAGTGCCAGCATGTCTACTGCAAAGCCTGCATGACTGAATACTTCCAGATCCAAATACGAGACGGCAATGTTCAGTGCCTTAATTGCCCTGAGCCAAAATGTACCTCTGTAGCCACACCGTTGCAGGTAATAGAGTGGTAAAGTAGCTGTGCGTTTATGTATCTGTGTTTGTTTGGAGTTTTACCACTTTATCTGTCTTCACCTCTCAGGTGAAGCAGCTGGTGGATGAGGAGCTTTTTGCCCGTTATGACCGTTTGCTGCTCCAATCAAGTCTGGACCTCATGGCCGATGTGGTTTACTGTCCCCGTCAGTCTTGTGGCACTGCTGTTATGGTGGAGCCGGACACAACTATGGGCATTTGCTCAGCCTGCCAGTATGCTTTTTGCACACTGTGCAAGCTGGGCTATCATGGCCTCTCCAACTGTAAAATCCCTGCAGGTAATATCACAACATGTGTTAACAAAAGTTGTGTTAGT
Organism: Protonibea diacanthus; assembly: GCA_028641955.1. Lineage (NCBI taxonomy): Eukaryota > Metazoa > Chordata > Actinopteri > Sciaenidae > Protonibea > Protonibea diacanthus. The sequence continues at coordinate 18,800,022 of CM053990.1, forward strand.
ATAATAGTAATAATAGCTTTTAGGTGCTGTATTGGTCAAATACTGAAAAAAAAGTCACATTCTCTCTGTTGTCAATCTCGTACCATAGAGGACTTGCGTAACCTCAGAGATGAGTACCTGTCAGCCACAGCTGAGGGGCAAAAGTTCATGGAGCAACGCTTTGGGAAGAGGGTGATCCAGAAGGCGGTGGAAGAATCCTTTAGCAGGGACTGGCTCAATGAAAATTGCAAATGCTGCCCCCGCTGTGGAACCAATATACAGGTTAGTCTCCCCCTGCTGGTCACAGTGCAGTAGAACAAGCTTTGGGGTCACACATGGTAGTCAGATGAATAACGTGTGTTCAGTGCACAGTATAGATGATTCAATATTTAGTTAGTGCTTCTATTAAACAGCTCTAACGCTCTCTTAAATGTTATGCTCTCTCCTCTTTCTCTCTCTAATGCCTCATCTCTGTCTCTCTAGAAAGTGGATGGCTGTAACAAGATGACCTGCACCTCGTGTAGACAATACTTCTGTTGGCTGTGCTTAGGCCTGCTCAGCAAAGTCAACCCATACAGTCACTTTAACAATCCACAATCACCCTGTTACAACCAGTGAGTGACCGGTTTTCTCTCTATTTTTTTTTGTTCATCACTTCAGCCAATTAGTCACTCACACTTTACTGTCCATCTATAAACACGGTTGAATGTGTGTTTTCTTTCCCCGTTGCAGACTCTTCCACGGTGTGGATCTCGACGAAGAAGATGCCTTCTGGAGCGATGAGGAGGACTGACGCTAGCACAGTACCTCACTGCTATATGCTCCATTTGAATGCACTTTATCTCACATCTCCATGACGCATTTAATATATGACGGATGTCATGTAGAAGAGATCAGGGTCGGCGAGCGCAGTTTTTGTAGAGAGGAACTGTCAAGCTGTGGTCGTTTTTGGTAAAAGTAGACGTTTTCTATGAAGAGTCAATGATACATACTGTATATGTTCAGCCAGTGACTAGTTCATAGGACCGGTCTATTAAAATATAAAACTCAAAGCAAGTGAACAGAACAAAAGAAGTGTACATTTTGGTTGAATTTCTCTTGATTATGGGTTAGGTCTACAGATCTAGTGTCTCTTCTTAATTAAGCATAAATTTCATGATGACTTTTGACATCTCACGGGCTTATAATGATAATGAGGTGATACTGGAACCACTGATTAAGCTCGGTTTGATAAAATCAAGGTGTTTGCTTTAAGTTAGCCAGCAACTATCAGTCCTGAGTGTCGCAGGGAAAAGAAGGACAGCACTTTGCCTTCTTTGTCATGTACAAGTATCCTGCTTTGTTAATTAAGTAACTCCTTGGCTCGCTGTCTGTTTGAGGTTAACTTTTCTTCAAACAACCTTCAAGGTGGATAATTATATCTAACACGCACCGTTGATAGAGGATTAAAGCAATAGAGACAAACCTGGAGATTTGAATCCCATCCATATTTCCAAAGCTACTTAAGTTTTGTTTGTTTTGGTTTTAGTTTGTATTGGTGGACTACCAGAATGGGAAGAAGAGAAACTCAGTTCTCTACAGAGTGTTCTCTGTATGTTTTAGGGTTGTGCTCATCATGTAATTTTGTTTTTTTTCCTTTGAAAGTCATGTTTACATTTGCCTTTTCTTGATGAGTTACTTCACAGAAAGTGTCTTTTGCACATCATATGAAGTCAGGCAGGTTGAAAAGACTTTAACATCATTTGCTGAGGGAAGTGGTTTCATAATTAGTTTGAGAACGGAAAACCAACGCATTCAAGGATGATATTGGACTAGATTTGTTCACACCCTCCTTTGTACATGTATTTTAATGTTGCCAAACATTAATGTCAAAAGAGTGGCCATAGAATTTTGATAAAGTCTAGCGATACAAATATGATTTAGTATAGTGTTAATTTATTTAATTTTCTCTCTTTCTCTTATGAGAAAGGAGAGCATCTCATGCAATGCATTTCTGTTTGAAATTGAACCTGCATCAAATCTACCCTTTATTTTCAAACAGTGAATCATTTGTTCCTTACTGCTTTAAAAGTTCAGACTGCTTTCAGGATTGATGGTCCAGTCTGGACTGGTGAAAAGACAATCTCGCGTAGTCTTGAAACACACATAAATTTACTTTTCTACCATTGCAGAGCCACTATCTCTTCATGTCTCGTGAGAAACGTCACACGTACATAACCTGCAGAATTCTGTTAAAATGCATTCAGCATACTGTTCCTCAAAATAAATGTTACCACTTAACATTTTATGTGTTATTCATTGCATCTGAAACTGAAAATTACACTTTGGTGCCAGCATAATTCTTCTGCCTTCACTATGTGTCAAGATACACAATATTCTGCAAGTCCAACATGCTTTCATGGTTGAAACAAAGCATAGCTTTTTACCTGGATCATGAAATTTTAAAAACAGAGCTGGACAACCAATTCACCGATTTTTAAAAAAACAAAAAAAACATAAATTAGAGTTTGACTAAAGGTGAGTGACTAAATAATCCTTTTTCAAAGCAGCCATTTTGAAATGAAATCGTAAACACAGGTGTTGCCAATAATACAAATTAAGGTTCCGTTCCATTCAGGTCAAACAGGGTCAGGGTGCTGCTGTGGTGCCTGTTGGCTCTCTGGTAAAGGCTCTGCTGCAGTAAATGGAACAGAACCTTAATTAGTACCACTGGAAACACCTGTGTTGACCCTACTGTGTCATTTCAAAATGGCTGCTGTGAAAAAGGTCTATTAGTTTACATTTTACTTAATCGGTCCAGTGTGTTAGATTTAGGGGACCTTATTTACAGGTAATGTTTTCATTAGTGTGTAATCACCTAAAAATGAGAACTGTTAAGTTTTTGGTTACCTTAGAGTGAGCATTTTATATCTACAGGTGCTGTGGATCATTGGGTACTAATATAGTGGCTAGCTTGGTTGGCACCAACCTCATCATAAATCAGGTCATGCCTCCACAGCTGGTACCAATCGGGAACAGGGGACCACACGCCTAACTCTGCATACACAATCATTTCTACAAGAAAAGTTCTACAAGTTGGTTGAGGACAGCCATAACAATAACTACATTATACTAAATAACAAATCACAAAACACCTGTAATAAAAAAGGAGTAGACAGATAATACTCTAACAAGGGAGTGTTTAAGTGGATAAAAGATGTCTGTCAATATCCACTTGATCACAGATCAGACAAAATGGTGGCTGAGTTGCTATGAAACTGTACCGGTAGTGGTTGATACTAGCAGAACACCCAACTAAAAACCACCTGCAAGTGGTAGAACAATCACACTGTTTCCACTTGCTGTGGGGCCATGAGCCATTTTATTGCATTTCACTGTACTTCACAAATATATGCCCCCAGATTTAGACAACATTTAGCCACCTTTGTTACACTAAAAACTCATTTCTATCATGTTTTTACAGTTAAGTGGCTGTAATCACGGTGCCTGAAAAGGTACACATTTGGTATTGTGTCTCACACAAACAGACACTGCTGACTCATCTAAGTATGAGACTAGGTGGGAAAGGTTGAGTTAGAGCACCAAGACCAAGATACATAATACAAATATAATAAAATGCAATACATAATTTTAATGAGTACAAGAGAAACAAAGGTGTTTTTCATCTCAACTGTTTTATGGTTTTAATGTTTAATACACAAAGTGAACAATTAGAAACAATTAAAAAGGTTATATAAATGTATGAATATCTAAACATATTCAATATGTCATTATGCAACATGAATATTTTAAAGTAATTAAGCAATTTTGTTTGAGTATTTGATCTCGGTAGTGTTTTAAGTATACTGTTAAGTTACTCCATCTTGTTACCTGAAACGTGACCCATATTTACCCTGGAATACAGAGTGTATACTGTGACAGAGAGAGACACAATGAAAGACTAAAGAAACAAAGAGCCCACGTTTTAGCCTGAGATTGAAAAGAGACGACAACATAGTGTAATCCCTTTGGCTAGAGTTGCTGACAGGGGATAACCCTTTAAAATGGCCCCTCTCTCCTGTCCTGCCCTCTGTCCACACCCCCCTCATCCAGCCCCTGCCTGTCTTTCTCCATACACTGACAGACTGACTGAACTGAACTGTTACTATGCCTCTAAAGACACCTACTCTCACAAACACAGGAAACCGCCACCACCACCACCAGCAGCACCTGACCAACACTGACGACTGACTTCACTAACACCTCAAATCACTCATCAGTTTCAACCTCCACCAGGAAAAGGTTAGTTGGTTTTGATGTGGTGGCTGATGGGATGCGGCCTGGGGCTTGGATGGTGACGATGAAGTCCCCAGAGTTCAGTGTCATGGATGTGTTGAGCAGTTGTCAGCCATGTTTTTGTGGAGTTTAGTGTTGAGTGGAATGAATTAGCTAGCTCTGCCTGGCTGGGGAAGCTATTGTGTTTTTACAGTGCTGTGTACTATCACAGGCCAATATTAACATCAATTCAATCTAGAATGTGCTCAAGGCAACTCCAAAAGCTATTTTACATTTTTGATACAATGGCTTTTCTATTTATAATTAGTTATAGCATTCTTAACTGAATATCTCCATACAGTGCCAACAGGTGGTTGTATAAATTAAAGCCATCTTTGACTGAGTGAATAGTAAAATATGAATCAATGAAATGAAATTGCAAAAGTCTAAAATAAAAATAAAGAAAACCATTAAGAATTTTTGCAACAGACAGACAAGGTTAATAAATACAAGAAAATGAAACAGGAGTTCTAATTTTCGATCATGTGCAAACCAAAATATTTCAGGCGTTGTTGAGTCTTATCAAGGAACATCCACGCTCATGCTAAATCATCAGAAAACTGAACTAATTCCTTTCTAAAATACCATTTCTCAAATATGCAACCAAAGGTTTTTAGATTTGACGTATAACATAAAAATTCAATTAATAAATCCAGCTTTATTTATATAGCACAAATTCATAACAGTTATCTTCCCATAGAGAGCTGCTCTAGACTGTACTCTTGCACTTGCTGGCAGTGGCAAGGAAAAGCAGTACACCTTGTATAGGCTGTTCAGAAGCGTTCTGAAGGAAAATATTTGCATCAATATGTATCTTTGAAACTCTTTTCTGGTGATACATATTGTTAAGTGCTCTCAGTCAAAACTGAACTAATATATGAGGTCTAAAACTGTCAAGTTCAGCCTCTGAAATGTAGTCCAGTAAACATCTAAAGTATCAGTACCTCAAAGTTATACTTCACTACTCAAGTAAATCTGCTTTTTGTTACTGAATGCTCCTCTCCTGTTAGAGACATACACGGAGACCAAACCGTCCACAGTTCATCTTCTGCAGGACCAGAATCACAACCAAACAGTCACATCATGATTGAGAGTGACAGAGAGCTCTCGACCATTGCGCAGGAGCTGTGGGACAGCGACGTCAACAGACTCAAACCTGGAAAAGACTACAGGATCTCCCTTCAGGTGCACTATACACACACATACACACTCATGTGTGTACATGAGGCTGCTCCCTTCATTAATGATGATAGATCTTTATCTGAAGTTAACTTGTTGCCTAAATGTTTAACACATTTACAATGCTCAGTTGGTTGTCTGTTATTTAAGGGCCTCATCTTGGTTTTTTGTGCCATTTTGATCCTTCAAAAAAGCTGTGAACTTCCATAAACTTCCATAAACTTCCATAAACTTGCATGTTAGATTTGAGAGGTTTTCTTCCTGCTGCAGGGCAAAGCTGGAGACAGCATGGCTGGCCTCTATGATGACGACAATGATGGAGCAGGATATCCTCTGTTTACATTTGTGGATGAGAACACTTTCAAAAAGGAGACTTTTTTGGGTAAGCTGCAAAATCACCGTCATTTGACCTGATTTGAATCAAAAGTGAGTTATCTTTCTTCACGATGAGGCAGCCTCCAACCAGGAAATGCTTCTTACACAACTGCACTGTCAAAAAAAAAAAAAAAAATGAATGAATTGGCATGATCTCTTCACACATTCCACTGCTCTGTTTGCCAGTTTGATACTACCCTCCTTGTCACCTCCCTTCAGAGTAAAGCTTTTCCATCTCCTCATAATCTCCTTATGACGAACAGTGAGATGTTGCATAAGCGCAGAACATGCAGAGTTCACTGTGCTGGCTGCAGATAGATGCTCCTCTACAACCACTGGCTTCTCCTTCAAATCTTCCTCCGCGTTAAACAGCTGAAGCGCACTTCCCCCTGGCAATTTTTGTCTAGTGAGGATTGCACAGATTTATGTTGTGTAGTATGTAGGAAAAAGTTGAGGCCTCACACAGAGCTGTATAGGGAGCTGTGTTATGTAATAGTTGGTATTCAGAGTCAACCCTGAGGCCGTTGTCCCATTGAAAATAGGAGAATTCCTCCCTCGTTGCTATTTTTGTACTTTTTGTCTATAGTCTCGAGCAATCCTGCTTTTTTTTCTATGGATTTAACCTTTTTTTCATGCCAAAAAACCTCTAATGACTAAATAAATAATATATAAATAAATATAAATCTCTATTTTGAGATTCTTTCTGTCTACACTCTAGCTTTGCTGTCTCCATAATAGTCATTATATTCATGTTTCTAGGATTGGACAGCACTTCAACATATTACGCGATTTCAAAAATTACATCACGCATTATCCCAGACATAAAAATCACTTTGGGATTATCTGTGTTTGTTTCCGCAGCCTTTATCTCCCTGTTGGATAACTATGAGAGTGACACTGGTGAGCCGGAAATTGTCACCCCCGAGGAGGTGGCAGAGAACCACAAGTTCTTGGACGCCATCATTCAGACTTCCACTATGAAGGTATGTGCCTGTGGGAATGTTTGGAAATAAACCTGCCCATCATGCTGTTCTTCCATTTCTATTAAATAATTAATAAAAAAGTTGCACAGTTCTGTCATTCATATGATACAATCAAACTGACTCTTACAGTAATTAGTCTATTTTATTACTCATAATCATGCTATAGGTTGGGTCTTGTCCAGTTTCTGAATGGTTCTGATATGAACTGCTGTAGTTTATGGTTCTACATATTAGTCTATTCATCAGTGTCAACACTGCAACCATTGCAGAGCTTGCTTTGAGCTACATGTTAAAGCTATAATGTTCACCATCTTAGTTTAAGCTGAGGCCTATGACAGCCTTCTGAGCGGGCCCCTTCAGGAGACTGGTGTGCAGAGTCAGGTTGTTGGAAAGATGCAGCCGACCTGGTCTGACTGCAAGATCTACAGCAAAGACTGATCGCAGTCAGACAGTCTCACTCTCTCTTCTGCTGTCCACCATGTTTGGTTTTGTTGTATTCTGTTTGTCTTTATCCTTATTTCAGTTTAGTCACGTAAAATAAAGTCATTTTTAGCTCCTCTTTGTTGCTCCGTCTCCTCTTAAGTGTTCTCGTCTTCTTTGTCCGACCAGTGTATGTTATAAGACCAAGAACTGAAATAATAGCATAGTGAGACCAGTGCTAAACCATTTGGTCAAGAAGTTTTGGTAATATATAGCTTGTACTTTTGTTTTGGTTGGTGTGAGCTTTGTTTTAACTTGGTTTCGTCTTTGTAGTGCACACCTTGGGTGGTTATTTGGGTATGCTACTTTGGTTTAGCTGTTATGTTATGCAGCTGGACTTTTGTGAAGATTGAGCATTGTGATTTTGCTTTGTCTAGCTGCAGTCCCATCAGACTGTTCTGAGATCAGCATTTTGATGTGTACTTTTGGTCAGAGGTTTGAACCCCATTTCCTGCTGACATACTGCTGTCCCCACGGTTTTATGTTGCTCACTTATGTGTGTTCCTGCAAAAAAAAAAAAAAACTAAATAAAAAACACAAAAACCCCAGATCCGCATGTTGAGATGACAGGGGGGAAACTTGTTCTTTACAAGGCGGGTGTGATGACCCTCTGAGCAGGTCTCTCCCTCCTGACTCCACTGTTTGCATTGTTGACCAAGTTCCTCTCTGTACTGTGCTATCATCATTTCAGACAGCTTAAATATATTTCCTCCAGACACTCTGTTACAAACTAAGTTCATCAATCAAGCTAAGTTAGCTTGATTAGCTTCATAGAAATCCAGGTGTTAATTCAGTGTTAAACAACCATATACCGATGTCTGTAGCAAATTTTGTGCTAATTCATCTTGTAGATGTTGAGATATTTCACAGGATAAGTGAAACTTCTACTTCCTGGTGGTGCTTCAGGTAAAGTCAGGGGAGTACTAAGTCATTCGGGTTCATCTTCTGGGAACCATGATGGTCACGGTGAATTTCACAGCAAATTATCAAGTAGTTGTTGGCATATTTCATTGTGAACCAGAGATGGTGGACCACCCCATTTTATAGGAAATTCTTGTGTTTTTTTCTTGGCTTTTTGCAGATAGCTCATAAATACCTGGTGGAGAAGCGCCTCTCTCCTCTGGATGATACAAAATTCAAGGAGCAGCTGTACAGGATCTGGTTTGAGCTTTATGCGAGAAGAGGATCCAGTAGGTGGGTGGAATCTGGCACTATGATGATAACTGTCTTACTCTGAGAAACTGGCTCTGTGTGTAACACATCCAGTCAACAACACTATGTAGAACTATACTGAAAATGTTCTCATCCATGTTCTGGATGGAAGCAGCCACTAAATGCCACGCTTTGCACAAATAGCAAAAGCCTCAATAAAATTTGGCAAAATAACTGACAACATGGCATTGCTCTGTCTGCCACCAGGCCAGATTCCTCGGGGTTTGAACATGTGTTTGTTGGAGAGACGAGAGGAAGGCGGACTGTCATCGGCTTTCACAACTGGATCCAGCTCTACCTCCAAGAAAAGCTGGGGCACATTGACTACAAAGGCTACACTGTCAGTGCAAATTCACCCCAGGTACAATTTTTTGCATTTTAACTAAAAGGGAGCCACCAACATGGGGCAAAAATATATTTTCAGCACTACTGTACAGATATTATATCCTTACTCTCAACTAAACATTATCATACTTTTCAAGTATTTAAAAATCTATTCAGCTCCCTCTTTCATCTTCATTCATACCCAAATATTTAACAAATCTCTCATCTGTCTTCCGTCTTCTCTCATCTATTCCCCCAGTGTGACTTGCTCTCGTCATCACTCTTGCACACTTATGAGAAAACTCACATCCTCCTAGGACCAAGTTTGTTCTCTCATCCTTTGCTCAGCTCTCTGCATTTTGTCTTTGTAACCTGAGCCTAATGCAAATCACAGAGCACATGTTCAGGGATATCAGCCTGTTGGTCATGTTTATGTTGAGGTATAGACCTAATCCAAGGCTAATGTTTAGTAAAGTAATTGAAAAAGTTACATGATCTGTACACACATATGGAGCCTTCACTCAGTGTAGCTTATGTAGCCACGTTTATCTTTGGAGCTAAGGAGTATGGAGTGCCCTGTAGTTTGAAACAGTGCATCATTTTCATATCCTGTTTTGCATACGTTTCACCAATCCCCTATGCAGTTTCCAATTTTCACCGAACATTGGAGCCACGGCACATGATTATGTTTAATATTATGATGAGCTATTGGCTGAGAAATCATCCCCTTACTATAGTCTTTATAATATTGTTTGCATAGACAAAACAATTCCCACCATGAACAAGCACTTGGTGACAGTGGCAAGGAAAAACTTCCTTTTAACAGGCAGAAACCTTGAGCAGAACCTGGCCAACTGCTGCAACCTTTTACTATTTGCTTTTCCATCTCTCTCTCTCCTTCTTCTCCTCTCTTTCATTAATCACCACTTCCTGTTTTCTCCCTCACTGCAGCCTGATGAGAACAAACACATCCTGGCGCTACAGTTCAGCTGGAAGAACGGCATAAAACCCAAGGGCAGCATCTTCATCGGCGTCAGCCCTGAGTTCGAGTTGGCCCTCTACACTGTCTGTTTCCTCTCCTCGCCCAACGAGCGTGTTAAAGTCCAGTTCAGTTTGTACGATGTCGAGATTGTTTGCCACCACTACAACCAAAAGCACATAGGCACCACGTACCCTGTGCTCCTTAAGTACCAGAATCCTCACTAACTTGACAGGGTTTGCAAGCTTGCATACAAAGTGTCACAGGTATTGTTGTTGTCTTTTTACTTTACATAAAGATACAATAAAACCTTACAAGACTCATTTGCATTTGTATTTGATTTTTTACTGCACGATGGTGCCTTTTGTGTGTGTGTTAAAGAATATATAAAGTGATATATAGAAGACATGTTTGTGACTGCATGCGTCAGTCAGTTTCTAACACTTTTCCTTTATAGAAAAAAAATGACTGTGTAAGAGAAGAGTAAGCAAATTATTTTCCATTCATTCCATATTTTCAGTATCTTACATGTGGCAGATAAATTATTATTTTTATGATTTGGTTCCAATATTCTCCTCATCTACTTTTCATATCCAAACCATCTTGGAAATAGTTAATTGGTACACACACAGCTTTGTGTTTGTGATCATGTGACATGCTTTGTTGCTGGTCACGGTTGTTTTCATGTCAAGAGCCGAACATTTGTTCTGACATATCTGCATATAACATTTACAGTCCATTTACAGTATAACTTCTACTGATTATTGTAATTTTCCTCACTAATTACGTGCAACGTTTTTAATAACGTTTCGTGGTTGTTTCACTTTGTTTCGAAGGGGGGCGCCAGAGGGATTGTTGTGGCCTATGACGTCAATCATTCGGGGAGCGAGACCCGCGTCAAGTTAGCGGAAATTAAGAAGAAATTGATTTGATTTCATAATAAAAGCATCGGAAGTGTCGATATTTAGAAACAAAAGTGATAATGATTCTCTTCTTGATGAAAAAATGAGTAATAAACCGATTAATGGGCATTCTCCATCATTACTACTCCACTAAAAAATACGGTTCTGTCGACGAGCCTCAATATGACCTTTATTTTTGAACGCGAACAGGAAGACGTGCGTTTTGCCCTGATCATTACTTACAACTTGACAGCAGAGTGAGCGCAGAGAAACAGGTTTTCATTGTGGCGAGGATTGAGTTTACGGTTTGTACTCTTATATAATTTCGTTTTCGTTTGGTGTCTCGGCGGCGTGAACCTTCGCTGTTGTTGAGTACCAGCCGCTCAAAACGGAATGGCCGAACCGAGCGCTCGATATCAGCAGGTATGAGAAAAAACTAACAGCTCACACGTTAAAGATTTAACATAACACGTTAACGGCAGCTTGTATTCCGGTAACATTTAACGCTGACTTCGAGGAGCTCACACTCACTCAAGTGTGTTGGTGTCAGCCTCCTGGAAATGACGGTTTCGTATTAAACACTTGCTTATTTTTGTGATAGCCATTTTCATTTTATGCTAATGTTTGTTAGCTTTTTAGTTGAAGCCATCGTTGGATAAATACCGACGTGACTGTTGTGTTGTGGCTGTCTACTGTTGAGTTATGTCAGGAAAGCTTAGCGGCTAACTATGTGCTAGCCTGTTTAGCTTTGTTGAACACTATCGTCAAATGGCAGGCTGTATAACTTCATTTAACTATCTCCATCGTCCCCGCCGTGTGCTAACTTTAATGTTAGGATAGCACATGACCTACATCAGTGGGTGTGTTCACTGGTCATCTAGCTTAGCTGTTAAATCCGCCAGCTAACCTGCTTAGCTAGGTTTTGGTAGGGCAGACGGTACTTATTGTAACTTCTTGATTATTTCCTGCTAACAATGTGGTATTTGTCAAAGGAAGCGAAGGGGTTTGACACGGTTATATTAAGGAGGTATTTTTCTTGAAACATTTGCCACATTTTTAACCCACGTAAACATGAATTCATCATACATTTATTATTTCGATGAAGGATATATATTATGGCCTCCATATCTCTCTGTCTTGTAGACTAATTTAATTTTTGCACGTTCAGGTGGTCTGACCTTTTTCAAAGCAGCCATTTTGACATGAAATAGTAGGTAGGCACAGGTGTTACCAGTGATGCTAATGAAGGTTCCGTTCCATTCAGGTCAAACAGAGTCACGGTGAAGGGTCTTGGCCAGGTTGGTTCACTGGAAGGTCCCCGCAGCAATAAATGGAACTGAGCCTTAATTAGTATCATTAGAAACACCTGTGTTGACCCTACTATTTCATGTCAAAATGGCTGCTCTCAAAAAGGTCTGCTGGAGTTTTAATTAGTAGGAATTCATTCTTTGGAAATGCATCACTCACTGTTCCCATCTTTAGTGTAATGTAATCTCATGAAATCAAAGCAGGTTAACTGTCATTTTTCTCTGAAACTGTGACCAGTTAAAGTAAAATGTGTCACCCACACTAAGGTGTTAATGCCACCTCGGTGGCTTTTCTAGAAAGTGACGCTCATGATCAAATAAACTTGGTTTTAAAATTTCGTTTAACTCATGAGGAGTAAGATGTAGGCCTCTTTTTTTTTCTGCTCACATGACTACTTTTAATGAGGCAAAGCAAATAAAGGAGAAATGAGAAACACATTGTGGTTGGTGCTCATTTCTTCCTTAAAATGTTCTTGAAATGTGCTTGAAAAACTTTTCATGTGTTCCCAGTTTCCATTCTTCTCCTCTGATCATTTCATCAGTGCTTAGTTAGCTGGTGTTTGCTTTTGACGTATGCCAGGTTGTTGAGGTAATCATTTGACACACCACAGGAAGTGTGAATCTCCTTTTATATAAAAAACATCTGTTTCAAATAGAGAGCAGCCAGTGCTGCCACCAGTGAACTGTAACATAAAATAAACCAGAACGTGGTTCCCTCTCACAGCTGCCCAATGAGGAGGACCCAGAAGGTCCACAGATAGCAGCTGATGCTCCACCTCCATACAGCAGCATCGCAGCGGACAATGCCGGTAAGACTCATCCAGATGTTTCTCTGGTGCTGACGTCATTTGTAATGGTGGTATACTCAGGAATGATATTTGTGTTGGTCTGTACAGTATGGGTATTAATATTGATAGTTAAAGAACAGCAGTATACACTTTCTAGTGTATACTTCATTCTAGTTTAGAGATCTCTTACAAGGCTTGAGCCTGAATCTGCTTCCAGAGCTGTTTCAGTGAGTAACACAAGAACAAGAACGTGCTAAATGGTGGCTTTAGTTTTGGTAATGACTGCCAATATGAACTAAACATCTTGTGTTTGAAACTTTGCTGTTTCTTCTCCAGCCTACTTTGACTACAAGGAAGACGGGGCTTTCCCCAAACCACCATCATACAACGTAGCTACTACACTACCTTCCTATGATGAAGCAGAAAGAACCAAGGCCGAGACTACTGTTCCCCTGGTAACTGGAAGAGTGAGTGTCATACTTTTTTTTTTTTCTTTTCCTAATTGCCTGTGGTCACAGTCACTATGTAAACCTGCACACATACACACACTAGAGCTTGTGTTTAAACACTTCCTGTGTTGTCTGCAGGGCAGGAAGTGCTTAGCGCCCTGATACGGAAAGTTTTTTTTGTTTTTGTCTTCAGAACTCGGTGTACTTCACATATCTGACTGTGTCTCACGAACTGCTGTCAGCGTTTGTCGCTGGTTCAAACGAGGCAAAAAGATTTATTGCCACTCATCTTAAAGAGCATTTTAGTAATAATTTTGACAACAGTCTTACAAGTACTCAAAAGTGCATTTTTCTGAATGCTTCAAAATGCCAGATCCCACAATGTTTGGGGGAAGCTGAATGATGAATACATTTATGGGGTCGTATTCAACCTGGTGTTTAAGTTAGCCACAGAAGCTAATGTTTCCAGTGGTAACCTAATGTGTTTTTATGGTTAGTTACTGCTAGCTCAAACACTGCCACCACCTCACATCAGTCTATTTGTCCTTGGTGATGAACATATACATGTGAACAAAAGTGTAGGATTTAGACATGTTGGGTGGACGTGTTAAAAACTATTCTGATGTTGAGCCTCAGGATTTATCTCTGTATCAGTGAAATCTCCATTTTCAATTTGCTTTCCAAAAGCTGTGGGTGTGGCTGAAACTAAGGATCCTTCCTTGATGATAGCACCTTTTTAAAAGGAAGTTTCCAAAGCTTTAATGGCATGCTTGCTAAGGCAAACATCCATGTATTTTATAAAGACAACATGTGTGTGTGGTAAACCTTTCCTTTTCAGTTATTATGTAGTTGTCCTGATATTTACAAAGAGCAAAGCACACCTCATCTCCTACAGCATGCCATTAACTTGTGTTTAATGCAAGTAAATGGACACAGTAATCTAACCTCATGTCCAGGCTTGTATATGAACAGCTCATACAGTAAAGGCATCTCTGAGTGTGTGAGCAGCTGCAGAACTTTGTCAGGAAGTTCAACTTCTGGGTTAAAATCTATCGTGTCTGTTTTTACAGACAGTACAAAAAATTTCTAGTAACTAAAAAAATGACAGCTCTAAGAACTCTAGTGGTCAATGTGATGCCTTACTGCATGTGGGGCCACCCTGTTTGATTGTTGGTGTTGTGTTTCTCTGCCACACACTGCCTTGCGCTCAGCAGCAACCTCAGCACAGGGAGCGCCTGGAGACTTTTGACGATGTAATTCGCAGTTCACTGGAGGTAACTGGAAGGAGAGTGTATGATGAGAGGAAGTGTATTTGGTCCTGGTGTGTGAAAACGCAGATGTTACTCACGTGTGTGTGTATTCAGTACCCCACCTTTCTTGTATGTTTGTGTATTTAGAGCGCTAGCTAGTGCTTAGCTGATAGACTCCTGATGTCCTACAGTGAATTTTGACGGGCCTTTGGGTAAAGTGACAATAATAGTAATTAAATAGACTTGCTGTGTTGTGATGCTTCCATTGGTATGTTGGTTGTTTGTGTTGTATTCACTGTGTTGTCAGCAAAGCCTAGCAGGGGCTTACCCATGCTTAATCCAAATTCATTTTGACCTCACTGCAAATGGATTAAAATAAAAACAAGCTTTGTCACATTGATTGATCTGGAGGCTGCAAATAGTTTCACATGAGTAAAGTAAAGCCCTGCTACTGCCTCTTCATGCTGTGGTGAAACTGTTTGAGTGCCTTTAATCTCACTTTCTGTTTTGCTCTTCTGTCACAGGACGAAGACTTTGTGACCAGAGACGACTTTGAGGACGCTGATCAGCTGAGGATAGGAAATGACGGCATCTTCATGCTCACATTTTTCAGTTAGTTAACCAATCTGCTCGTCTGTTTTCTCTGAAAAGTGAGATGTATTCGTCTGGTGACATGTCTAACACTTTCTTTTTCCCTCTGTCCTTTCTTCAGTGGCATTCCTGTTCAACTGGATCGGTTTCTTCCTCTCTTTCTGTCTGACCACCTCAGCGGCCGGCCGCTACGGGGCCATCTCAGGCTTTGGCCTCTCCCTCATCAAATGGATCCTCATAGTCAGGGTAAGTCAAGGAGCCCACACACACACTCACACAGACATTACACATACAAACACATAAAATGTGGTTTTATGTACGCACAAACAACTCAAAAGCCCAAAACACCACTCTGGTATTTTAATGTTGGTTCTGTAGTGGCTGGCTTGTTGGCGCTGCACTATTTCCTCAAAGATTTCTTTAAGACGGCGCTGTTTTCTTCATTCACTTTTAAAATGTAGGACTCCTTTGAGTGAAACCATTGCAGGCCATATTTATTCTAACTAGTCATTTCTGTCGCTCTGTTGGGTTTCCAGTTCTCCACATACTTCCCCGGTTACTTTGATGGACAGTACTGGTTGTGGTGGGTGTTCCTGGTGTTGGGTAAGTAGCCATCCTCCGAATTTAGATAAATCAAATAAGGAATCAAATGGATTTGCTCTGTTTGTGACACAATTGTGCTTTGTAGAGGTCAAATGCAGCAGTGTTGATGTATCATGTGCTGTAAATATGTTACAGAATAGTTACAGCGGGATAATTAACCTTAATTACCAATATATTTATCCTGTTATTGCAACATAATGAGGTTATTGTTTGAATTCAGACCCAGCCAGAGCACCGAGCTGCATTTATAGCTACTGCCAAGTCATGACATGGAGTTATAACGTTGAGCATTTCTTCTCTGTGCCTCATTGTCCACCTTTTTGTTCTATAGGCTTCTTGCTCTTCCTTCGAGGATTCATCAACTATGCCAGAATCCGCAAGATGGCCGACACCTTGTCCACCCTGCCCCGCACCCGTGTCCTCTTCATCTACTGAGCTCAGAATCCATCAGTTTCCATCATCATCATTTTCCCCTGACTTTTCAGTAAGACTTACTGTCTGGCTTTATTCAACCAAAATGGGAGAAAAGAACTTTTTTTCCCCTCCCTCTGCTTGAAATAATTTGGACAATACCACGTCTATTGTCCCCTTTTGGTGTAAAATAGTGAAAGCTGAGAAATCTGTAAAACCCTTCAGTTATTAGTGGTGAACTGTCAAGTGCTATTTGCAATTATGAAGTGTGTGATGTATAAATTAAGGCCTTATTTACTGTTTGACTATTCATTGGTAGCAGCAGCATGCACTGCTCTCCTGTGTAGCCACCAGGGGGCAGTCTTGTTTATGTTATTTTTCAGCAGTCTTCTATCTGATGGATAGAGAATTGGTTCTCACCCCAGAGGTCAGTGGGTAATTTTTGGGTTATGGGTTGATTTATGCAGTGTGAAATAATAATATTTTGAGTACTGATTTTATGTGGTTTTAACCTTTCTGACCAATATTTTTTGTCCCTTGTGAAATAATATATACGGTTGAGGACCATCTGTATAGAAGATCAGGGGCCGGGTTTCCCCTGACCATTTTTTCCTCATCTATTTAGGAATTGTCTATTCTTATGCACACTGTAAGGAGTATTTTTCCTTCTATATGATACATGTACATCAGCAGAGAGGTGAAGCTGCAGGGAGGTCCAGGGTTGCCAGGAGGAGCAGAGCTTCTTGGGCAGGCTGGGAATCCCCGCCTTGCACACGGACACAGTGATAGGGATGGAATAATGTGATGGTCTGTTACTAGAGTCACATGTGGAATTGGACAGTTCTGTTTAAATAGATTATTCCAACACCCAATCTTAGTCACTTGCACCCCATTAGTTTCCAATGAGGAAAAAATGATTGTGTTGCCAGATGTGATTAGGAAACCCAGCCCTGCGATGAAGAAGGAATATATTAATACAGAGCGGAGTTGTTTTTTTTTTTCCTTTTGACGTTGCAACGAAATATTAAAAAAGTCATTGTTTTTATGTTTACCCTCATTCTAGTGGATTTTTTTTATTGCAAGAATTTGAAGTATTTGCTGGGAAAATGTTTGGAAGTAAAGTGGAAACAGTACGTTTTGGTGTTGAGCTGTTTATCAAACGGCAATAAGCTCCCAGACACATAACAGCCATTTTAGTTTTGCTCGTTATTCAGGTTGCAGGATACCACTTCCTTTCAGCTGGCTCACCACAACAACTTCAAATTATAGTTGTCTCTCATATAGACTGACATCCGAGAACAGTTGTGAGCTATTTCCATCTCTGGATTTTATTAACCTACACATTTAAATACAAGCTCAGGTGTGTCTTGACTTTTTGAAACATTTAAACATTTCAGAAGAATCACAAAATTTATACCTGAATAAAATACCTAAAAGGAGAAGTAATGTTTAACTTTAACTTGACCTCACCCTCACAACCTTACTGGATTTAAATAACAACATAGTCTACCATGTTTAGTATTTTAGAGTGTGGCTATGGTGTGCAGAGGCTTCGGAAAGGTGGAGATCCAACAGCCTCCAGCCACAGAGAAGAGGACGCCTAGCTGACCATGATGTTCAGTTCCTGACATGAGACGTGTTTTTAGCCATGCTAAATTTAACACACATGAGACACGTGTGTGTGTGTGTGTGTGTGTGTGTGTGTGTGTGTGTGTGTGTGTGTGTATATGAATCGAGATGATTTACTGGTGGTGGCTAATTATACATGTCAGCAGTTGGAACAGGAAGTGAAGGTCACCCCACCTGGAAGACGTGTCACACCAACTGAAATGGTCTTCGGTTTCACTGGAAACTTTTACTGTCACATCATCTCTGCCCCACCGTGGCTGGATATTGGCCTCTAGTGGTGCTGAGTTGATATGACATTGGCTCCATTCAGGTCATTTTTCATAGGGCACAGGGGGGAAATGTCACTCTCAATTCACTAAAACGATTATTTTACAGCACTATTCCCATGGGCAGAACATAGCAGTCGGGAAAATCCGATTATCATGCCTGCACAAAATATTTTAGGGGAGTGTAAGTGTTGTGAGATTAGATGACGGGAAACTAAATTTGACACAAGCTTGCCGCATACCAAAGGGCAACCGTTAACAAAGTGTTTCTCTTCCCTGTGACCTACAGGTCCTCTCTGTTGTTTACCTTTTAGTTGCAGCACCACTTGCTTTTTGAAAATCAGATTTCCTGAAGTGCTGAAGTGATTTCTTCTTTTTTTTTACATGATGGAAAAATAGAAACAGCTGTGTTTCAGAAATTACAGATGTTCAGTAGCTCTGGGCTGAAAATGTGAACTTTAGACTGCCTCAGCTTTAGAAAAATTAATTACTTGAGTTTCTTTCAGAGCGTTTTTCTGTCCATTTTGTGTATTATACACAGCACAAATAGCCCATAAAGGCAGGAGAGCAGAAAAAGACAAATAGGGCAAAGGTTATACGCCACAGACCATTAACACCGGTCCACTGAACCACCACGTCACCAGATGACCTTGGAAAAACAAACTTCATTTTGCCAGGTGCAGACGGGTTTAACCACTGACTGTTTCAGCTGTAAATTCTGGCAAAGCACACAAACAACAAAATTCCTTATCATCTGCATTTTACACAAAATGAGCCTCAGTCCACTTGAATCCCTCTGTAACGTCATTCTTCCTCTGCTCCAGCAGGGTCACCCAGTGCAGGTGTTCTTGTTATCCAGATGTCATTCATAAAATAACTCCATTGTGCCAAGAGCTGTCTGTGTCTTGTCAGCTGCCCTCGATTTACAGAGACGGAAGTATTTCTTGGAGTAATTGATGGGAATTATGTGTGCTCGCCAAACAAGTGCCTGCACTGCTTGCATGTTTTAGCTATCAAAAGATAAGAGGAGGCTTTTTGATTTACAGAGAGCCTGGGAGTGAGCCATCTTTCCAAAAGAGATGTGCTTTACTTTTCTGGATTCTGTTATAGACAGACTTCTTGTAAACAGACAATTTGAATTTACAATAGTTGATAAAGCCATACAGCTTGGGCGTTGCAATCATACTACCGGTTGCGCTGCTGATCCTCTCTTTTTCCACTTTCACCTCCCTCATCCACCTCGCTGGAGAGTAAGACACTTCATTTGCTCAACTTAAGTCGCTCCACTGCACAATATAGGCCATACTTGACAGCTGCCAGGTGTGAAACTGGAAAGGTGTGAATTCCTCCCACACATGACACACAGGATACCAGTTTGCATTTTAAATGAGTATTAGGAACAATGGTACTACTGCCAAAAGCACTGAGGAATGGCAGACCAGCTAGCACTGCATTTTAGATTATGTGACCCTGGATCAGATGTGTACGCTTGCCGGTGGTGCTTTAACACGCAAGTTGATTATTACAAAGGGAAAATGGTTTCCAGCTCAGGCACCAAAACAAAAAATACAACAAATCACAAAGTCCACGTTAACATAATTGCAAAAGAAACGGCAATAAACGGTACAGAATGCCATACAGCACAAGCATGTAGTGCTAATAAAAGTTCCAGGGGGCACTGTTCAGCACTAATGGAGCTGAGGCTTGCAGAGTTTTCTCAGAAAAGGCAGATGGTGGAACGAGTAAAAGGTCGGTGGAAAAATCACTTGTAACATGTTTATCCTCCTCGGTAAGACAAAGATAGATAAAACCTTTGGCTTTAAAAAGATCCATTCTGCTAACAGGAAGGGGTTTCTGGGAAATGTGGTCTTTCAGAGATGCACAAGAATAAAAAACACAACTATTGTGATTTGGAGGCTGATGATTGTTAACAAACTCCAATTATAACAAGATATTTAGACCCAAATAAATGAATACAAACCTGGACATCCCTGCAGACAAACAGCTGCAAACTTTTCACATTTTGACTTTATCCTTCTTTATTTAAAGAGAGGGAACATCCTACTTGAGAATTCCCATCACCTTAGACAAACTGCAGTCAGTCGGAGGCTCCTGCTGTCAGTCTGAGTTTCAGATGGGAGGTTCCCAAGGATGTGGGGAGGATGTGGGTTGCATCCAAATGATACGTCCTTCTCTGTATGTGTGTGTATGTGTGATTGGGACAGGGGGAGGGGTGTTATCATTGATGAGTGAGTCATCCTGACCCTCCCCTCCTCTCCCTGCACTTGATGTGGTGTGTGTGTGTGTGTGTATGTGTGTGTGTGTGTGCATGAGCATCCTAGAGGTGACGTGTGTTTATGCTGCGTGGAAGTCAACATGATTTTAATGCCATAAAACAGGTTAAGTGTCATTGTGCAATGTGTTTTTTGGTACATGTGTGTGTCATGTAGCATGGTGTGAGCATCCCTGTGTATTCTGTGTGTGTGTGTGTGTGTGTATCGTGTGTGTGTGAGGTTGGTAAAACAGTGGTGAGTCATCCACAGGCCAGCATTGCCTGTTACCATGGGTCACACACAGCAGGTACCCCACCTCCCCATGTGATCCTTTTTTTTCCTTTTTTTTTTTTACCCACCTCTCTTCCTTATCCTCTTCCTCCTCCTCCTCAATCTCCTCCTCTTCTTTTTCCTCTCTGACTCACAGTTCACTCCCCCACCACCACCGATGACATCACCACCCCCTCCCTAGCACTTTGTTGTGGTGAATCATACTGTACGTTGAGATTTTCTCTGCTCCCTTCTTCAGCTAACCAGCAGGGCAAACCTGAATGTCACCCATTCATTCATAAAATCAGACTCAAGTCGCTGAAGCATTTATCTCTGACTAGTTTCCTGTGACTGTTAGGTAGGTTACTTTAGTGATGGCATCCATTATAACATATATACAGTGATGTAATCAATGGGATTAGACACACACAGACTGATACTGTCCCCACGTTCAGAGAAAGATACTGTATGCACACACAGTATTCCTCCGTATGACAAGTGAAATGCCACAGTTTGTGCTTTCCATATAATTTATAAACGATTTGTTCTGTTCCAGTCACACAAGCTCGTACTATAGATGCAATTTTTACATCTCTCTGTGTTAAAAGTGATACAATTAGCTTTAGCTGCTTGAAGCTTGAACAGAATCAGAAGTAGTAGAAGTCTAAGGTGGGAGCTGCTCAAAGGTTCTTCAAAGATGGAGGATCAGTTTAAAGGTAAGGTGGGGGTGACCACTAGTAATGCTATGGAGCAATGCAGAAGTATAGCAATGGAAGCAAGACAGCAAACTTGAATGTAAGCAGTACACATTTTAAAATATTCCTTTTGTGAAGACAGAAGGAAATTGGAATATTTAATGGAAAAGATATATTTACCTTGACAATAGGTCCCATATAAATCCAGATAGTAAACTAAGCTAGGCTAGGCTAAAGTCACATTTTGTCCAGTCCAATATACCAGAATGTGCTTTCTATGGCCTTTCCTGTCACTATTTACCGGGTATATATTATACCAGATTTTGCAACTTTGAAATAAATGGTTTACTGTCCCTTCATTGGGTTTCTGGTAATCATGTATGGACAATAATGTAATGTCATCACATCTTTTCCTTTAGTTTTCTTGCTGGGTGGCACTATTTAGTCTATAATATGAAAAATGACCCTTGTTTCTCACTTTACTGCTTACCTCCACAGACTGCTGACGAGTTAAATTCCTGTGGTCGTTTCTGAATGTCATAAAAAGACGTTTCTGAATGTCGCTGTGTTGCCTGTGTTATTAACTGGCAGAATGTCTGCGGACGCCAGCGTCTAATAAGATGCCGCCGGATCGGACGCAGAGATGCGTGATCCGTGATTTCATCCTGTAGTGATGTCAGAGATGACAGAGTGAAGTCACCTGGCTGTTTTGTCTTCACTCTGTTTATCATAAGGACTGTAGATTATTGGTTAGAAGCTGTGACTATTATCTTCCCTCTGCTCAGTGTCTTGTCTTGAATAGAATCCTATTGTACAGCCATTGTTATGTTGTATTGCATGATATGGGATTGTATTACAATGTAATGTACTCTATATGCCTTCTATCATATTCTATTCATCACTGCCGCCTTTTATAATGCATAATGCTGAGTTGGACAATATGAATTGGATTGTATTACGTTACTGCATATTGAATTATATTTCTATTCTACTTTATTCTATTTTGTTCTATTCGTAGATCTAGATTGTGAGTGGTCCATTTTCAACTCTGAGTTGTCTCGGACACTTCAAACATACTTCCTGTCAACAGTTTAATTACTGTTACAAATCAGCAATCTAGCTCATATTTGACTGCACATGCTGTAACCATGGCAACAATGAACCTCACACAACACTGATGGTTAAATTCAGAAGTAAGAGAAGAATTTCTTTTTTTTTCTTATTTGCTTTCTTGGTATGAATAGCGATCATTTACTTCTACTTACTACTGCAGTACTGTGTTATAATCTTTTGTTTTGTACTGCGTTGTTGTGCTCTACTGAATATTCTGCTGGTGTGACACAGTTTGTGTTCGTTCTGGTGGTGTGAATCCACCTGCCATCTCTCTCTCTCTCTCTCTCTCTCGGCTTACAGGGCTTTTTGTGAATGGAGACTTGCTGTGCTATGACGGGAGGATGGATGAATGGGAGGGGAGCGGCGGGCGGATGAATGGGAGGGATGGAGGGACGCGTGTGGCGAGGGAGGGAGAGATGGAGGCTACGTCACATTACGTTTCCGCAGTGCATCAAGGGAACTGGTCTGTCTGTGACTCATGCTGTCAGGGATGGGGAGGGGAGGAGGTGATGGAGAGGGGAGAGAGAGAGAAGGGCAGAGGGAGGAGGAGGAGGAGACAGAGAGGAAGAGGATGAGGAAGAGAGAGAAGGAAAGGAGGGGTCTGGTCTTTTTTTATCCTACCTTTGGTTTCTTTTCCATCCCTCCATCCCCCATCAGTGATGTAATACAGGTGACCTATTCATCACAGGGAGGAAGCCTTCCTCCTCTTCCTCTTCCTCTCTTCTCATTTTATCTTTGTCTCTCCTCCTCCCTCCCTCCCTTCTCTCTCCTCACTCAGCTGACTGGCTGAATGCATGAATGAACAGGCCTCTCTCCTTTTATTGCAGTGGGGGAGGGGATGACACAGGAAGCCATGAAGCAGATGCAGAGCAGGAGAGGAGGAAAGAATGAGTGATAAAGAAGAAAGAGAGGGAGGAGGAGAGAAAGAGAGAGAGACAGAGAGTGAGTTCCCATGGCATCTGAACAGATACACAGGTGTATTGGTGCAAGCATACGCGTCTATGTGCGTAATGTATGAATGGATGCAACCTTGTTTCATTCATTGAGAAATCCATGTGCACATTCTCTGCCTCTGTCTAGAGTGGGCACTTCCTACCTGTGTCACCTTCACCAGCTTCACAGAAACTATGAAAGAATGTAGGTAAGAATATATAAATACAGTGAGCGGACACACTCAGTGTTTTTTTTTAGTCTGCAAAGGTCAATCTCAACATTTCTTCCTGTCAACCCGTGTTTAGTAACTTTAACAGTGCAATGTTAATTGAAATGTGCTTTTTCAAGTTAGCTCGGACACTTCAAACATACTTCCTGTCAGCAGTTTAATTACTGTTACAAATCAGCAAACTAGCTCATATTTGACTGCACATGCTGTAACCATGGCAACAGTGAACCTCACACAACATTGATGGTTAAATTCAGAAGTCAAGAAGAATTTCTTTTTTTTTTTCTTATTTGCTTTCTTGGTATAAAAAGTTAATTGAAATGTTCTTTTTAAAGAAGAAGGAGAGCATGCAGCACGTTCAGGTAAATTTCTAATCAAATGAAAACCTTGTATCTGTATCTACATATTTTTTAAACATATCCAGTGACTTTTTGTGTTTCACATGGCCTCAGTAAGTAGAAATTTCTAGAGCTAAGTAAGTGACAATGCACTATAAAGTGCCTTGATACGCAAAAACAATGGACAAGGCAGAGGTGAAGAACACAGTGATGTAAAGCAGGTGTTTTCTCTGCTGAGTGTGTTATTTTCTATATCAGTACATCATGCTAAGTGCATTATCACTCTTATACCATGGCTTCTTATCTACATAGGCAAAAAGTGCTAAGCTAACTGGAGCCACTTTATTACAAGTGTTTGTAAAACTGAAGCTAAGTTTTGTAGTTTTTGCAGTGCTGGAACTACAGTGTATTATGATTTCCATTCATTGCCGGAGCATTTTGGTATCTTTCAGCTCATTGTTTTGGTTTTTTGGCCCACAACAAACAAAGTTAGTGAACAGCTGGTGGAAAAGAAATAAGTGGCCCAAAAAAGCTGCTTTAAAGCTACACTCACAGTATTCACATATTAACAATAGACAAAATAACTAGGTATTTTGTGAAAGGTGCTGCTCACATTGATGAACCCACAGAGAATTCGATTTAGCTCAATATTTTGGCTTTACTGCTGACAACTTTACTGTTTTGGTTCAATCCCTTTCAACCTATTTTCAAATGAAGCAGCCAGCTGTAATCATTCTGATAAATCCACTGCAACCTGCACAGCATGGAACAACAGAGTTAGTGCTCACTGTTGCATCAAATCCAGATTTTCCATCTAGTGTTAAGTGTAAAGAGCAAAGATAAAGCGAGAGTGAATATTCGGTGCACATTTGTCAGCTGAAATTGTGATGTTGGTCTGTGTCTGCTGGTTGAGTGAAAAGGTTTGCAAACACATTAGCCATATCCATTGCCATTAAATAGCAATGGTAATTTATTTCCCATGTTTTTTGGTTCACATGATCTTTAATTGTAATTGTAATGAACCTGAAGCACAAACTGGTCTGCACCTTGCTGTATGCGAGCTCTCATCTCTCTCGTTGTCATGTTCGTTAGATCTTGTCCACCAGTTGGAGTTGATGGTAGTGCAACACAGAAGTGCTGTCCCTATGGCTACCTGCAATTTAATGCACCTTAGGCACTGTTTGAACTGTTAACGAGAGAAATGCTTGAGGTGATGCTTTAAGGTATGACACCTTCCAGGTGATCAGACATAAATATTGTGTATATCTGTGGCTACAGGGTTTCACATGATCTAGAAAAGCATTTCTTAAATCTAAAACATGAAAATAACCAAAACAACAGTGATGCTGGTTTTTATTTGACACATAGTAATACCAAATATATTATATTTTACTGACTGACAACAGTGGACTAATGATCATGTTACTTGAACATGTTAGTCTAGACAGATTTATTCAGTTTTCCAATCGAAGCCTGATAAGGACTCATGTAAACAGCTATAAATAGACATATAGCCTCGCCCAGTATGCACAGTGGTATGCATGGGTGCACATACTGTATGTATATTATATCCATATCTGTTTACTCTGCTATATAGACCATATGTATGGGCGTATGTATGCGCGCCTGTGCGTGTGCACACTCATTGCCAGTCATCAGACCCTGGTTGTCTCTGCCTCCACCTTGTATGAGTCAGAGCTGCAGTACAGTGTGGGAGGGGCTGGGATTGGATATCCTGCTGGTGGCTCGTCCAACACACATCCATGCACACACATCTTAGTATTATTATACTTGCGAGGAACCTCAGTGACGGAATACATCTCCAAACCTTTAAAAGTAAGGACCAGCAAGATACCCACTGTGAGGATCTAAGAGTCATACTGGTCGTAGATTATAAGGACACATGTGGACATACGCACATGGAGACACGTACACACTCTCCTCGTATGCAGAAAGACATACGAGGAGAACCGCAACAGCGACATATATGTCTGCACTCAACACACATAAGCCCACATACATACATACAGTCCACAGACACACACACAAACACAGCATGCTGTCACATCCGGCCCTGCGCTCCACAGCGTGGCCTATAATTAGCTGTCTGCAAAGCTGACTGCCTAGAGATGAGATGAGCTAACCAGAGAGAGGAGAGGAAGAAAAGAGGAGATGAGCTAACCACATGGAGGTAGATGCTCCTCCACCGAGAGAGGCCGAAGAGGAGAAGAAAAAAAATGTTGGGAGGGATAAATATTCAAATCGAGGTGAAGCTTCATTGAGAGGATGCTACATATGATAGCAGAGAAATGGAGCACATTCACAGGAATTCATCCACAGTGTGTTACAGTACTATGGGTGCACGCACTCTCAGTGTGGGTGGCCCCAGCAGGGGCCAAACCCTTGCAGTGACATACACTCGTCCTCAACCCATTCAGCGATACCAGACAACCAATAAGAGATTGGAGATGTGTGTGTGTGTGTGTGTGTGTGTGTGTGTGTGTGTGTGTGTGTGTGTGCGTGTGTGTGTGTGTGTGCCTTCCTCTGCACAGACTCTGGAGGAGACTGGAGCATTTTTATGAATGGGGCTCCGCCAGCCAGAGCGGTAAACTCAGAGCACTATAATGGGAGCCACGATGGTCTCTTAAGTAGCACAATTTCATCTGTATAACAAAAGTAGGCTTGAGACTCGGCTGTGAATGAATGAGTCAGGATCGACGTAACCCGGCTACATGCACTGTAGGCAGAGGGGGGAGGGAGTGGTGGGGGGGTGGAGGGGGGGTTTGAGGGGAGGCAAGGAGAAAGAGAGAGAAGGAGAGAGGGAGGGGTTTGTGTATGACTCATACTCTCTCCTCTCTCATTGTCACTCCACTGCAGTAGCATTGGAGGACTTCTGGCCTGCTGTGGGCTCTCCCTCCTTTATCTCCATCTCCCTGTCTGCATCTCCATTGGCTCCACCGCTCCTCTGCCACTGCATTGTCACTTTGTCTCATCTCATGTGTCTGTCCTCTCCTTCCAAGATCTTCATCTCTCACTTTCTGTTGTGATGCAGGTGATGAGGGAGCTTTAAGCCTCTTAAACGCACTGACCCTGATGGCGGGTCAGCCTGTACAAACCTGAACTGCGCAGATGTGGACATTCAAAAGTTTGCAAAAGATACTAAATATATGAGGATTAATTAAGGTGAAGCTATTATTAACACTGAGTAGTGTTCATATTGTTAATAATAGTGCTGTAATATATTGTAGTATGTGTTGCATGTGTTTGTATTTGTAGTGTAAAGACACGATGTGTACAACTCGTAGTTTCATGTAGACTAAGCTTAGCTAATGTTAGCTACCTATCTAGCATTCCTGCAAAACTCACCACAACCCTGCATGTCCTGTATGATGAACAGTCCCATCCCAGTGTAACTGGTGTTACAGCCACCATTTTGTCTGTGAGTGAGTAAAGGAATATTAACAGGCATCATGGAACATTATCTGTTGGTGCTCTTTTATTACAGCTTTTTTGCGATTGTTAATTTATTAATTTGTTTTTTCTGCATCTGTTTACTAATCAAGGTAGCTGTCTGAGTCAGCATGATATGCTAACATGCTAATGTACCAACCATATACAGTATAAATAGGACATCGTATCCGTGATGTCACCCACAGGTTTCTGAAGAGCCATTGTGAAGCTCAGAATGTGGTGACTCTGGCTGCTGCCATCTTGTCAGAGTGGGAAAATTAGCTATAGACTAAAAACTGTACTAGACTGTAAACATGTTTATTTCTGCTGTGAAGAAGCATTTTAACATGGGGGCTTATGGAGATTGACTTGTTTTGTATCCAGCCTCAAGCGGCGGTTTGAGGAACTGCAGTTTTTGGCACTTCCACGTTGGCTTCAGTTCACAGCCACAGAGGTCGCTGCTTGGTACCAACTGTCTGTTTGGTGTAAGCTATCTGGCAACGGACACACCGGCTGTATATGTAGTAGTGTGTTTGTTTTCAAATCTGTGGAAGTATAATGAAGATAAAAAATTTGATAGAGCACAAAACAATCTGAAGCACTACTTAGTTTGCAGTATAAGAGCACACAGGGATTGACTTTGTAAGGTGCTTCTGTACATTTATGAAGGAGATTCATAAAGCACGGGATACACGTGATTTTTATTTCATGAAACATTTTCAGCTCACATGGACATGGCAAGGTCTTTGCATTAATTTACCATGACCCTGGATGAATTCAAGGCTAATTGAATCTTGTGTCCAAATGCATTGGCTTTAGAGGCATAGCTATGTATTTTACTCATTTAACTTGAACTCTTGAACTTTAATGGATTATGTGTGTATGTTTACTAAATTATGATGATCTTTGACTGATGATACTTCCTCCTTAGCATGAGGGAACTAAATTGACAGCTGTTATTTATGTTTTTTTTTCTTATTTGCAATCACTGTCATAGAATTTGTTACCCAAAATTCACAATTGCTCCCAGTGTTTTCCACCTTTACTGTTGACCTCACCTACATGCAAAGCCACATGTGATGTTAAAGCTTCTGTCTGTCACAGACTGCACACCCTCGGCGTAATTCTTTCACTTTCTTGATCACATGAAATAAATACCGAATGATTAAAAGAATCTAGTACAAACTTGTTTAGAGCCGCCAGTGTGCGAAGCTGCAGAGGAAATCATTTCCTTCTGATTTTCCGCTCTCTTAAATGTGCTGCTCAGTCCAGCAGCTGCCTTCCAATATCATTATTTTGGCTTTAAATAATAATAATACATGTGGAGTCAGGTCTGTTCTTTTATATCTTATCCAACAAGGCAGACTAAATACTGGGAGATGCCAGATGCAGCATAGATCATGGCATAACATGGGGAAAGACTTTATAGCTAGAGGCAGGACTGTTTTCTCCCTGTAGCTACAATATTGGTCTGATTAGTGTGTTTGCACAACAGTAAAGCATATGAAATAGTTACGCAATCATACAGTAATGAAAAACAATAATAAGAAGCTTAAGAAGTGAGAGGTTTTCACTTTTCACAAAACTCTCAGCGGCATAACAGCTGCAGGAGAGTTCATCACATCAAACATTCAGCTCAAAATCAGGAGAAGATGAGCAACTGTGATTAGATACAGTGAAATGACCACAGTGATTAATATTAATGCGATGTGATGACAAATATGGATAAAATATAACGGCTATGGACGTAGTGAAATCCTAACAACGTCTGGGAGACAGAATTCACTTCATTGAGCTGAAAACAGAAAGTCTCCCTGCATGATAGAGGACGGAGAGATCTGTTGAAGTGAAGGGGGACATACATTTTACATGATGGAAATACCTCCTGGAAACTCACCAGCAGTGGCGGCGGCGGCAGCGGTGGGGGGGCTTTACTTGCTCATGCGTGTGAGGTGCGTTCATTATTATTCCATGCCTTCCTCGGCTTGACTAATGGGTGCACTGGGCCCTGTGCTTTCACACTGGGCCAGAGGAGGCAAGGAAATAAGATACAGGGTGTGTTAGTCAACGGTCATTACAAATTTACAAACAGCTGCTAACTTAAAGACGATATGCATCCAAAAGCACAGATCTTTAATAAGCTCGTGCTATTTATTTGACCTTTTGTCAGGGCACTGGAAGTTATCTTTCACTTTTCACGTAGAAAAGCAGCATTTAAGATACAAACTTTCAGTGTGCACATAAGCATCTTAAAAATGCTTAACTGTAAGCCACAATGTCCCTGAACAGTGATGTACTGTATGTGCTAATATGGCCTGTTATGCCAAATATTCCAAACTTGGCTGATATATAATCACAGTGTGGAATCCTCTCTGTGCAAATGTGGTTTGATGAAAAAAGTGTGAAAAACAGTATTAAACACGACT
This sequence comes from Protonibea diacanthus, assembly GCA_028641955.1. Lineage (NCBI taxonomy): Eukaryota > Metazoa > Chordata > Actinopteri > Sciaenidae > Protonibea > Protonibea diacanthus. The sequence goes on from CM053990.1 coordinate 18,829,770, forward strand.
TAAAGTCAGTCAGTCATAGACTGTGTACAGTCCATATGTATATTATGGCTATATGTATATGCATATTGGCTCTGCTCTGGCTGTTGCCATCTTGCCACTGCACTGGGCGCTGTCAGCTCCCAGCTAATCCAATAATGCACAAAGACATGGTGATAGACGTGGCGTTGCTAAAAAAACACCTGTGATGGTACACAGATGTCACTCAAAGTGGGCACACCCTTACTTATGCATAACTTTAAGCCTTGATATTATTTAAATTAGTAAATTATATAAAAACTCACCACCTGTACAATTGTCATGAACGGGGAAATGAGTTATAGAGACTAAAACTTTTTTTTGTACCAGGCTGTAAACATGTTTATTTCTGCTGCGAAGTTCCGCTTTTTAATATGTAGACTGAATTGCTTTTGGAGCCAACCTGTAGTGGCTATTTGAGGAACTGCGTTTCTTGGCATGGAGGTTGCCACTTGCTTTCAGTATATCGTCTCTTATAATGGCTTTATTGTATTTTAACACACCAACAAATAAAGATTTATAAACACAGTAATAAATTAACACACACTGCTAGTGTGGCTGATTATTAGTAGCATATTATGCTATAACGTACCTGAAAAGTACGACTGATAATCATGGACAAATTATTGTAGTTTTATTTTATAAATAATAACCACTAGTGTGGAAACTTGTCCATCAATGGTTAAGTTTCAGCCACACAGTTTTCAGCCACACAGCCACGTTCAAGATCACTTTGCAAACAGAGTTTGTCTGGAAATTCTTCAAAAATCCTACAGAGCATTGAAACTTTAATTTGAGACACATCGTTGAACTCTATGAAATAACTAAAAACAGACTTCTCAGACTGATGTTGTGTTATATATCAGGCCCCAATGAATCATGATTAGTGCTCCATTTTATAGTTCCCATGAGCAGATTTCTATCAGACTGTTTTATTATTTTACCTCCCCACTCATTTTGACACGTTCACTTCTCAGTCCAGCAGAGACGATGTGTAAAGATCTCTCTGGAAATGGAGCCCCGCCGAGTGAGCCAAAAGAAAGCTCAAACCTGATCACTGTTCTTGTAAATCATCCCGCTATTTGCAAAGTGATATCGTTTAAATTATGATCTAATATGACTTATTAATGACTGAGATTTATTAATGAAAAATTCTGCAAGTGTTACCTCTCTTGAAACTATGGCTGACAAAATTTGATTTCTGTTTCCACCTTCCCCTGGCAGAGCAAAACACAAGTTCAGCACATCTCGGATTAACGCTGTGCAGTAGAAAAATCTGGGCATGAAACTAATTTCAGGATATTTTATAGTTTCATCGCTTGTGTTAGATGGATTGCAAGATTTTTCTGGTTTCAATAAATGCAATTTTTTCTGGACGTTGTAACTTTTTTTTTTTTTCAGGGAAATTATATCAAACGCACACACAAAATAATATCTTATGGCAGTTTTATAAATTGAATTACATGTTTTTGACATGGTTTTGAATATATATTACTGTGTTGAATAGGTTCAATTGGCTGGAATTATGTTCCAGTGTGGTAACATAATATGATGAAGGAAAAAAAAGGAAACACAGCAGGTAAGATTGGATGATAAAATTACATTTCAGGCTTGTCATTATCTGCAGTGTATAAACAAGCAAGCTCCACCTCACATAATGCCTCCTGGGCTGTGTTCATGTCTTTGTACCTGTGTTATGTGTCCTCTCTACAACAGTTTAGTGACAAACTGTCATAAAGCGGATTGTTAACAAAGGTGTGCTCAACACTATTATGATTCTACAGCAGCGTAGCTGGAGATGAAATATTTTAGCCTACACGGATTTATACAAAAACTTAACAAACATAAAATAATGGTAGTATTGTGATTGAATTTTTAAATTCTTTTCCAAAATAGGTGCTATTTTTATGAAGTCAGCTGCTGACAGATGTGAGATGTGTCACAGGAACAGCGAGTCATTGTGAAGCACTGGCCAGAGGAAGAGGAGAGGAGAGGTAATGAAGGTGTAATTTGCTAACCATCTGTGAGGTGCCTGGCTGCCCCAGGGGTTTCCTCTTCTCCGGAACTCCCCCTCCGCAGGGGCACAGGTGCTGGAGAGAAGAGGAGGAGGAGGAGGAGGAGGAGGAGGAGGTGAGGGTGAATGGTAAAGAGGGAAGGGAGGGGGTAAGGTAGGAAACATAAGAGGGGAAAAAACAGAGAGGGAGGATAGATGAGGAGGGCAAGAGAGAGATGCAAAAATGAGAAAATAAGGAAGGGAAGGAGGCATGGAGGAAACCAACTAAATAGAGGTAATAAGCAAAGGGATGCTGGGATTATTGTGGAGGAGTTTAGGAATAGGAAAGGGCACCCTTTGGTGCTTCAGTGGTTCAAGCTTTCATGTTGGTCTCTACTCCATCATCGCAATTTTCCCGAAGGCGTCATTAAATTTTGATGCGTCCTATAACCTCCATAAACTTATAAGAATGTCTGATATATCTGGATATTCCCAACACTGGTGCAGTTTTCTATTTTGGAAATATTACAGGAAGTGTTCCTGCACCACTTTGTCCCGCCAGCCTTCAACGGATCAACTCTTCCTCTTGTTTATGTCCTTAGTATTCTACAGCCAAAAGCATTTTTCCTTCCTTCAAACCCTCCACGTCCATCCTTTACCTCGTACTTTCCATCCTTAAGCTCTGCTATAACTCATCACCATCACTTCCTCCCTTCCTGCTCAATCACATCCCACCACAAACATCCTCCCTTGAATTTCTCATATGCTGTAATGCTTCACATTGCAGCCCCTGACCAGGACAAGTCATTCAGCTTTAAGTAAATGACAGCTTTTTACTTGACCTAAGCAGGAACTGTAGGTATCTCTGGAAGAAAATCAAAGTTACCCACTTTTTTGAAAAAAAAAAAAATAATGGTGGCATCAGATTGAAACAACTTTCATCTCACTGTTTTTGCAGTGAATGTTAATTTGCCATCGACTGTACACGTCAGATGTTTCTCTGGTTCTGGTTAGCTGCTAAATGTTCCACCGTGTTCACTGGCTAGTTGCTAACTTTGTCTGCTGTTTGAATGTACGGTTAGTTTGTCACTTGCTGAAAACAGCTGTCTGCTGCATCTGGAAACGAGGATGATGAGAGTGGTAAGAGTGAGAAAACTACAGTAATAAAGTCGGGGGCCTGAAAGACAAACAAAACTGCAGAGTTATTACTGATTATATGATAGATTCATCACTACTGTAAAAATAATGTACAGCCTTATTTAGACAGTATCATCAAAACAAACACTGGCAACTGTATTTTACCATAATAAATCTGGTATAACTTTCTAATATTACGGTAAATATACATAGTAGATATTAGTACTGTTCATTTCAAGGTTGAGATTGGCTTTTTATTCCATATTTTGTTGTATAAATAAAAGTTTCATCTTCAAAAGAAACTGTCAAACTGCTGTTTTGCCAAATAATTGACATGAAAATTCCATTTGAATATGAATGCTGTATAAAATTAATGTTTTGCCATTAAAGATGACTGTTTTATTGTTACTGTAAAAAAAACAAAATAAAAAAGGCTGTTATTTTTATGGTAAAAAAAATTGACAGTTGTGGTTGCCAGAATTGTATCGTAATAAACTGGATATAACTAGACTATGATGGTAATCGGATATTACATAATTAACAGTCTCTAATATAAAATACTACTTTATTCTGTATAAATTCCCTTACAATGACCAATTAACAACGGTTCTAGCCATGAAATATGACTGTGTTTTCTGTGTATATGACTATGACTTTCCTTCTGTTAAATCTCTTTATAACATAACTTTTCAGTGCTATTAGCACCACAAACAAAAATGTATCTCCTTCCATTCAAATACTCTTGTATCTCCTGTTATCCACCCTGCGCTGTAACCCCCACCTCACCCTGTAAACTCCTCACTTCCCCTTGAACATGCAGGCTGGTGGAGGTGGAGGTGGAGGTGGTGGCTGGGCTCCTTCCTGCTTTGAAGCGCTCCAGTCAGCTGTGTTGCCTCCGACTGCCTCTCTCTGAGGGGCATATAATGGCTTTAAGACGCCCTGGCTTCCTCCATAATAACTGCTTCCTCTGCTCTTGTCCTGTCCTGGCTGGCTGGGTGGGTGTGTGGGTGGTTGGCTGGCCACCTGACAGACTGACCACTGCTTAGCTCACATCTGTACTATTACTAAAAACTACACTATTGTCTCCCAGAAGCTATCCCTTGTATATAAAGGTCTGTCAAAGTCACTGTCGGGTAATTTCCTGCAGATTATACATTTTAGTGGTAATCATTGCAACGAAAGTATGATGAAAAGTTTCAAACCTTTCTCCCTGTTTACTTGCTGATGATGTTACAAGCTGCAGCTGCAAATGGCTGCTTGCTTGCAGATTATTTAAGTCGTAAATCCAACTAACTGACTGAATGCTTTACAGATCACCGGTTAGTTGTCTTGCTGATTAACCGACAGGATGGATGGTTGCCTTACTGCCTGGCTCTTTGACTGACTGGCTGATTAAAAGCTGGCTCCTTAAGTAGCTGACTTATTGGCTGTGGAATGCAGCAGGTGGTTCAAAATCTGAATGGGTTTTGCGGTTGTGTATGTGTGTGTGTATGCGTGCGCGTCTGAGTGCATGTTTTTTCCCATGGTTGACGCCATTGAGCTCGTCTGCAGGCCCTCAGATTGCTTCTCTAATCTGGCATGTTTCACATTCCCAATTTCCTCCGCTGATGCATGACTCTTCCACTCTGTGTTCAACGGGAGACTGCAGAGAGGAAAGTACAACAACTGCCCGTCTGTCTGTCTGTCTCTCTCTACTTTGCTGGAGCTCTCCTTCCTTGCTGATGAATTTCACCTTCTGTATTCCTGTTTTCACTTTCCTCCCACTTGTCTATCTGGCTGCATGTCTCTCTGTTGCTGCACTTTAATTTTCCACACAGAGAAATCAGAGGAGGTATGTACTGTCCCTGGGCAGAAGTTAACAAAACTCTTAGAAACCAAATAGAACTTCAGACAATAGACAATATGCCATTATAAATGACAAGGAAAAATTCACTTGGGAGCCAACAATGTAGGAGTGCATAAGCATTCCTGCAACAGTAAAAACACATAATCCAATGCAGTCCTTAACGTGTGTTAAATAAACATGATATATGTATATGACAGGGAGGCGAACAGACATGCAGAGTCTAGGAGACGAGTACTGCAATCTCTCTCTTAGCTTAGCTTAGTAGTAGTAGTAGTTCTCTAATGTGTACAGAAATTGCATTATACATTACTAATTGGTTTTGGGCTATGTTTCATCATGAGAGTGTATGTAAGTACATATATGTATGTATATATGTATGTACATACGGTATATTTATGTGTATTAGTGCTGCAAAGTGTTATGTATGTTGTTAGGTAGTGTTACAAACAGGGCAAAGAGTGGGCAACATTTATCTGATTACATGTCCATGTAGCAGCAAAATAGTTATTTTACAGTTACACTTATTTTATGGTATCAAAGTTACACAATGGGGCTTTAAAATGAGCTCCACCTTGCCTTACCTTTCTACTTGCTACAACATCAAAGTGTGTAGAAGTGAATGCATCAATAATTACAATCCAATAATATCATGTATACTGTCCTCAAATGGATCTTCCTGCCAAACAAGCACTTTTGGTTCTTAAAGGTTCACTGTGTCAAATTCAGGGGGTTCTATCTACAGAATATGAAACAGGAATTGAATATAATACGCGTAATGATGTATTCAGTTTTTAGTGTATAATCACAGAAGATGAGAATTATGTTTTTGTTATCTTTGAACGAGCCTTTCATTTACAGATGCCACGGGTTGGGTGTGTCATGTTGGGTTGCCATGTTTCTAAAGTAGCCCAGAAAGGACAAACCAAGCACTGGCTCAAGATGGCTTTCATGTTTTTCTTTTTGCAATGGCCATAGTTTTTCTTCACTCTAGGCTGGACAGGGTGAGGTGAGGGGGTTGCAAGCAACAACTACACCGCTAGATGCCGCTAAATCTTACACACTGGTCCTTTAAAATCAATTTTTTTCTTATCTTTTTGCTGGCACTTTTTCCTAAAATTTAAATATATGACTTTTAAACTGTGCTATTGCTACTTTTACTAAGATTAAAGTTCAGGGAATTGCCAAAATGACTATGTATGTCTGCATAATCTGACTTTATCCAAATTCATACATGCCGCTAGCATGGCTAAGAATTATTCTGAACATTCCAAATATTTATTAGCTGATAAATTTACCACTGAAATAAAAATCTTTCTAGACTACTATCATCAGGAGTCAATATGTTTTAGAGAAATACGATGCCACCTGAATGACATTTTAAGTAAGCATAAGGAAACATTTTTAATTAACGTATGTGCCCAGACTCAAATCTCTAGTATCAAAGTCATGCACTTCCCTGCAAAACAAATTAGTAGTATATAAACGTAATCTCTGGAATACAGTGTTGCTCCAATTATACATTAATGCACACACATAAGAATATAAAATGTGGCCTGGTTATGGCACAATGGAAGCTGGAAAACATGTATATAATCACAAGAGTTCATGCGCGCACACACGCATACATACAGATCCACTTTATCATTAGGTAAACAAAAGGCAGCGGAAGCTAAGGAACACTCTATCAGCAGGCTATCTACAGTACTGTTGACTCTACCGTCCCTTATCTCTACATGAACTCTACACTGTCACATAAACACGCTGTGTGTGTGTGTGTGTTGGTGTGCGCACACTGCATATTTGGCTATGCACTCATATTAAATATACTGTGTGAGTATGTATGTTAGTCTGCATATCTTTCAGTGAATAGGTGTGCGTGTGTGTGTGTGTGTGTGACAGTGTATATTTGTGTGGTCGGGTGTGTCTGTGTGTTCTGCTGAGGCTGAATTAAAACTGCAGCTCACGTGAATGTGATACCAGCATTTTCTGATGCAACAATGCTGCTGGGTTCATTGTGTTATACATCATCCCAGCCATTACTTCTTCCTATGAAGGGCAGATGAAAATACACAATGTCATGTATTGGATGCATGTAGTGTACTGAAACAAAATTTAGCTGAAAATTGATTCGTTTCTTAGGTCATTTAAGCCACGCATTCTCAATATTCTTCAGTGTTTTTTGCAGGTTTTCTCTTTTTTTTATTTTTATAAATCCAAAATCTTTTGGATTTTGTTCAAATCAAACAAGAAGGGAACACATCAGAGTCTAAGATTTAGATTTCTGACTTAGCTAATAGGCTAACAAAACCTGCCTACCAACTTTCTGATCTGATTCCGCGCTTTCTGGTCGGATTAATACATACAAAAAGAAAGACAATGACTTGAGGTTGTGGTGTGAGGGGGAGTTATGCGCATATTTTATGGCTGGTCACACTGACTTCCTGAAGATCAAACATGACCATAAGACTACATGAAGTCACTTCAACTAGTCCAAAAATTAGTTTAGCACATAAACTGCTGAGCCGTATGAGAAATATTCTTCCTATATTGTGCTGTGAAACAATTTAATAGGTTTCTGGAAAACTGCATTCAAGTGTCCTACAGTATAACGTGCAGTGTAACAGCAGGCATTTGCATTCATTGACCGATGTACAGACCTTGGCTTAACATGTCAGCTGAATCAAAACAGTTTTACAAGCAAGCAAAACATCTGACAAACTGTAGCCGGAGATGTCCGGAAGCTTTTCACTTGTTGCTGATTTGCTTGTTTGTGTACTGTCATGCCAGGACAGGGTACAGTTCATCCAAGGATATCCCAAAAGGGAACACAGATACACCAGAATTCATCAGACTTCCCAGGACAGAAGGTCATCAGCACGAGTTTGCAATGAGTTACAATCTCTCAGAACCCACAGGCTATCATCTGACAAAGATTTAGCCGTGGGCAAAATGTCTTTGGATTTCGGTTTAGACGTGCAGATAACGGATAACGGATATTCAGGCCAAGACTTCCTCTTGCATGAGCCAAAGTCATTGTTTACAGTCTGATTAGCAACTTGAGATGCGAGAAGTTGGAGTTAAGAGACGACGTCAATGACTCTGTTGTTTCACAAGGTAAATAACAACAAAAAAAAAAAGTCATGATGAGTTTGCATTTTGGCTCTTTTGCTATCCACAAGGACTGTTTATCAGCCGGCAACCAAAGCCCTCTGAAACGCGATCAGTCAATCAATACTACACATGGACGTCAAATGGTAACCATAATGTCTCCAATGCTAAAATCTTGACCTTTACCTACAAAATCTGCATTCATACGCAGATATCTGTTAATAAAGATTTGCCACATTACAGTGGAGGGTAACTGAGGTAAACTTTTTGTGATATGAATGAGAAAAAAAATCAATGCAATCTATTCTAGCCCAAATTAGTTGGTTGCTAGGAATTTCTAATCAATTATCACATGCATAATACCAAACTCGCCGGTTAATGTCAACCTTATCACTATCCCCAAATCCCAATAAAACGCAATCTTATCTCTTCCTTTATTTATCATTCTGTTCCTCTCCTTTTCCATGTCCTGCTCCCCCTTTCTTAACCCCCTTCCTTCCTTTCTCTCTGTCCCATCCTCCATGCTAAATGAGAACCAGACGTTCAGCAGACCTAATCAAGATGTCCTCAACTGAATGAACCTTATTATGGGATGAGTAAACAGTGAGTTCCGATGTTGCCGGGGGATAAAGTCCCGGGACAAACCAGAGTTGATTGAGAGGAACGATACTGACATCGCACAGTGAGCACTTGTCAGTAACAACTACTATTTGTTTATGTCTGAGGAGGAGGAGGAACAGATCTTTTCAGTACTGACAAAAGATTTTGAATGGATATTAAAAACCTGAGGATCAGTCAACACTATTTATGACAACATATGGCAAAGCAACTAATAGTGGTTTATAAAAATTAGCATCTCTGGAGCTCTCTTGAGGAGTCCAAGTGGGGTTTTGCGGAGGGCTGGAGTTTCCTGCGGGTTGCTGATTTGAGTGGTCCTGTCATAAACTCTAAGCTGTGCTTGTTTTGTCCTTAATGATTAGAGGCCATTCAGGCTAACAACCTGTACATAAAGCATGGCCGTAAAAAGCAGCGTGGTGAGGCCGCTCTCGAGTGTTAAAAATTGGATCATGTTCCACATGGCAAATGTCTAACTCCAAACAAATCACTAGGGGAGTTCATTTTTCAAAATGTCTTTGCCTGAAAATACATTTTTCATCTCAGTGTGCAGTGTGTCAGGATACTAACTGTAGATAAAGTAAATAACATGACATACCTCACGTAAACGCAAATGTAAACTTCCGCCTTGCTGCAAATACTGGCTCCTGTTCTTCATGGGAATTCGACCTACAACCCCATAATGAAAGCTTTTACATTTACTGCTCTAAACAGTCATATAACATATGACACATATAACATAACATATATAACACTTTTGTTAGTAAAAGCTGTGCAGCGCAGGAAAAGCGCGCTGTAGAAAGAAAAGGTAGTAGATGTTTGGCAGCTTACTCCTTGGGATAACGTAACGTATTATAAACATGCTAAAGTTAGCATGTAGCTAATAGCTGTTCTTTGGTTTGTTGTTGTTGTTGTTTTTAAGTTTTAAGTAGTGGCTTTTACTTCTCTGTAGGCTTTGGAAAATCTCTGGAAGTAACACAGCCAAAGAGTAATTAGACCTTTTGTGTGCGCACGTATGTTTGTGCTTGAATGCATGTGTGCATGACAAACACAACAGGATGTTTCACTGTCATTCTTTAGTGCATTTATGTTCATCTTATCCCTGGTGCATCAATTAGTTGCATGTGATTCACGGTGGTTAAAGTCTTAAAGTCTCTATAAAGTTAATCTCTTGTCCGTTCCGTCCTGTGCCAAAGTAGCCCGCGACAAAACAAACCACAGAAATTATTATCCCATCCTGTTTCGCCCGTCTGGAGTGTAGCGCTATCAGGCTGGCTTGAATCACCAAGACAAGTAACAATTAGGTTTTTATAAAAACTACGTTCCCCACTGTGGCCTCTCTGTTGACTGCGGCTTAACTGCTAGTCAAACAGAAAGCCCTTATCATAGGTAAACACTAAGTGGCCACTCAGCCATCCGGCTACAGAGATAGGCCTGGAGGGATAAACATCTCTGTATCGCCACGCAGAGCTGCGTTCAAATCGAATTTCCGCTCTCCAATTTGGAGGCTTGTTTATATCCAAAAGCATCTGGAATATTAACATGCCCTTGAAAGAATTTCCTGGCATGCCTCATGCAGTGACCACATGCGTCTTTGAGTGCCATATTAATGCGAGTGTGCGCATGTGTAGCAGGCCATGTTCCAGTGTGTGTATGTGTGTGTTTCTCTCTTGTGCAAGTGTGCATATTGCCGAACACGTTTTGTGTATTGTGTGTGTACCTGTATGTGTTCCAGTATTTAACTCAGTGTGCAGAGCCAAGGTCCTCATTACTGTACCCTCAAATAAAGTGAGTAAAGTTTGTAATTGGCTCTTTTTTTAAACATTGTTTAGGTTTTCTTAATTGTTTTCACGTGTTTTCCCCTCTTCTTTGTATTTACTGCTAATAAATCTTATGAAACCTTTTGACTTCTCTGCCATGTCTGTGACTTCAAGGCCATTTGTCCCTCCTAAAAAAGGGCTCACAAATATATAATTTCATGGAGTAATCAGTCTATTTTTGGGACTTTACTTGGGACTATTTTCAGCTGTGGGTCAATACACATTTGGTGTGCTAGTAAGCATTTATGGCACCAGAATGATGCATGTGGGGTTGACTCAAAATAAACTACAGCGCCCATGTTCATTATAATTAAGGAACATGGGACCCAGGGCTCAGCATGTAGAGCACAAGCGGCAAACTCCGTCGCTGTGAAGCGAAGCCAAATGCTGAAGTGCCAAAAACTGTAGTTCCTCGATTGGCCACTTGAGGCTGGCTTCAGAACGAGTCAATCTCCAGGAGCTCCTACGTGAAAATGTCCAACTTCACAGTCACCTGCTGAAATGAAGGTTATGCATAATTAACAGCATGGTGGCTTTGATTAACAGGTGGGTGCCGTTACAGATGGCTTGTTTGAACATTATTGATTGATATGAATGTTAGTATCGACGTTTTCATAGCGTTCGTTGGCAACTAAACAACACCTGTTGTCATATGGCACTGACTGAACTATTAAGCCCTCAAACTCACAACAGAAAAATCTGAGAATAACTCTTATATAACTGTTATATGAAGCTGTTTCTGCGTATGTGTCAATCAGGGGCTTGCTGCCACACGACAAACCCGACACCAGAGCAGACTGGAGCGAGGGATGTTGAAAAAAAATAAAAAAATCTAGTACTCCCAATCTACAACTCTCTACATGCTTATTTTGCCCTTGTTTTCCCACAGCACACCAGTTTTTCATTTTGGGGCGGGATGGAGGGATGGAGCGAGGAGGGGAAGGCGGGATAGAGTGCGTAGTGCTGACAGTATTTATAGCCCGGTGTTCTGACCAAAATTATCAGTGTACCACAAAATAACTTCCTCTGGCCTCACCGCCAAATAACAGGAAGCCTTCAATTGTGCGTATTTATTAATTTCAACGCACACATGCACTCGTGCAGACACACACACGAACTCACATTAACACAAACAGCTCTCATGAAAACATGCTGTTGTGTACGTACACACACACACGTATGTAGTGAGGGTTTGCTATCTTTATAAATAGAGCAGCTCCTGGAGCTCTGCAAAGTCGGCTGTGTAAACTTCCTCCACTTTCTGGAGTTGGGTTTTCTTTGTACTCGCAAACTCTCTCTCTCTCTCTCTGTCTGTCGCTTTCATGCACATACAGATGGACACATGCAACTAAATATGAGCACACGTGGAAACACACACACACACACACACACACAAACATGCACACACTCACAAAGTCTGGCCTCCATTAGAGAGCCATTCAGTGGAGTTTGGGCGGCGGGGTCAAAGGTGAGAGTGTGTTAATGGGTGACGTGGGGGGTCTTTTCTGCTTGGCTGACCATCACTGCCAATGTGCACACACACACACACCCTCACACATAAAAACACACATATACATTTATGAATCGTACTTAAGTCTTTCTTTTCCAGCACTTCTGTCTCTTTCTGTACCTCTGTCTGTGTTTTTGCTCTGTAAATCACAGGTTGGATGTTTCAACGCAGCACAAAATACAATCACAGATGCTGCACCTGGTAGACATGTTAGTGAGCATGTGCACATGTGCAACTCTGTGTGTATACATGTGAGAATGTATGAGTGCATGCCTACCAGCTGGTGTAATGGCAACACTCTTATGAATGTAACTGTTGAGTCATTTTAAAGGGTGTCTTCTCTGCCAGTACAGTAGGTTTTGTATTAAAAGCCTTGTTACTAATACATACAAACAAAATATACTGTGAAATGACTTGTTATGATAGATGTCATAGTCGAGACAGCCAAGATGTCTTCAGTAAACCAGGGTGATTTACTGAAGAAATGTGCTCTTAAGCAGGCCTGTGTAAATGTACCACACCATATATTTCTATTTGACATGGTTTACATTTTAGTCCATTATTCGTATCAGTGTAGTATTCATACGATGAATCCAACATAGTCTCTGTTCTTACAGATATTCAGACAAGTTATTTTTAACATTATCTAAATGGTGCTTGTTTCTAAACCAGCTACCTGCCTTGTCAACCCCCTACCCTAACCTCTAGTTAAGAAACCACACTTTAATCCAGGGTATTTGAACACTGTCCCGTCTCAAAACCTTCTTTTCAAAAGCACCAGAAAGAGTTGTGTCTTTGAAACCCTCAGTCCAATGCGATCTTTTTAAACCTTTTCAGTCTGCTGGCTGTCAAGTGAAACTGTGCTTTCTACAGTGGTGAATGATCTTGTATACGAGACCAACTGGAAAATCAATTTAACATTTTTGGCATGGCTCTGACATGCTTAAAGTCATAACTATTTAAAAGAACACAGCATGTCTCTTATAATAACACTACATCAACAGTTTCTGATATGAATTATGGTGTACCTCAGGGCTCTGTTATTGTCCCTCTGCTCCTTCCTCTTTTTATATTTCAAATCTTGGCCAAAATATACACAGTCATGGAATTAATTTCTACAGCTACGCTGATGATACTTCGCTGTATGTGCCTTTATTTATCTGGACTTCATTACTGTAGTGTTTCGTTGTCAGGTCTGCACCCTGCCAGTACTAAAAGTCAAATAATTCTGAATGCTGCAGCTAGAGTTTGAACTAAAACTAGAAAATTTGACCATGTTACACCAATTTTCCTGTCACTGGCTCCCTATTTCTGATGATTTACAAAATTTGTTGATTGGCGCCTCCAATCAAGTGCTCTCCGGTCTGAGAAAACAGGGCTCCTGTTTGTCGCTGGTTGGCTTCAGGGACTTTTCCAATTGTGCCCCCTTCCTTCCCTGCTAACATCAGAAGGGCTGACACTGTTGAGGACTTTAAATCCAAACTTTTGAATGGCTTTGCTTCTTACGTGTTTGTGTAGTCTGTTCTCTTTCCAGATCTCCAAGGTGGAGATCAGTTTGGTGGCACCTGGAAGTTGCATGACGTCCTCCTTTATCCTTGTTATGTGTTTACAATCTTTCTATACTTTTTCCATCCTGTTTGTCCATGCTGTAATTCTACAACAATGGTCTATTCTGTGCACATGGCATCTATTGTATGTATGTCTATCCCTTAAGAGGGTTCCCTCCTCTCTTCTATTATTTGGAGGCAGTTTTTCCTTATCCTTTCCTTACTTTCCTGGTCCAAACAGCAGGTGTAATATGTATTCATACTGTAAAGTAATATTGGGATATATAAAGAAAAGTGACTTGACTTGATTTAACTAAAATGTAAACACAGTTATTTCAGCTGGGTAATGGTCAAATGGTTGGACAGATCTGCATTTTGTGATTGAGCTAGCATAGATATTTTTAGTGCCGACTTTGGGTACGACTTGTTTAATGTTAGTATAGTGCAGAGTCGAAATCGCATTCAGCTGGTGTGAGAGCCCTTGAATGTGCATGGATCTGTTTCCTCACCCAGGTGAGTGCATTATCTGTGTGTGCGCGCGTGTGTGTGTGTGTAAGAGAGAAAGAGGAGTTGGCCGGGGTTGCGTAACCACCATGTGCCTGGGTGCCTGGAGCCGGCAGCTCGTTAACCTGCCTTCCTTCCTGCTGTCACCTCAAACTAAATAAACACAGAGGCTATCTGCTGTGCATGCACATGTGCGCTGACGCACACACACAGACACACACACGTGTACATAAATACCCACAATTACGCTTGTATTCATGCACGTGGACATTTCTTTCTGTCTTTCTCTCTTCGCTCGAACACATGAGCTGTGCATGTACATCACCGCAGGCTCTTTCCTTTGAGGAGAACAGATCATATATCTCTTTCTGATCACAAACACACACACGCACCCAGACACACACTAACTTTGAGCTTTTATTTACCCTGTGGGGAGGATGTTACAGTTAGGATGGGATACAACATGTCATTAAGGAATCCTGCCTCTCTGACAGTTGAAAACAAGCTGCTGGGTCTCTGCGGACTTTAGCCTCTGCTTTGTGTTTTTCAGCGGGTGGCTTATTGGCACCAAACCGACGTTTGCAGATGTTGTGACAGGGCAACCGAGATGTTATGAAAATAAGACATGAAGTATTAGGTCAGGTTCAAACGTAGGTGGTGGTGGAGAAAGGCAAACGGTGAACTTACTGAAATAATACAAAAGTTTTTCATAAGGATATTTTACATTTTGTTTTATGTTGAGCAAACATGGCTGTAAATATTTCACAAGTAAACAACGACAGAAACAACTTTACTGCCACACAGTGGGCTTACGTAATTGTTTTCCAAAGCTCTGTTTTCTCAATCCACACGACAATGAGAGGTTGGCTCTCCATATTTATCTGTTTTTTTAATTTTGTGAGTGATTTAGACATAATCTAAGACAAGATACAGTATATTAAACGGTTGGGACGACATGAGTAATTGCCTTATTGGCACGACTTCTCATAATTTGGAGATGAGCTGATGCACATTTCCATTTTTCCAAATAAAAATTCATGGACATCCTGATTACGAGACACTGGTAAACTGTGACCTCATTCCGTTTCAACTTTTCACTTTTCTTTGTCCTGAGGCTTTTAAATCTGTTTAATACCCACTTTGAAACTTCAGCTTCTCATTCCACAAACGCACAACATATCAAACCACATGTAACAAAGCCACATCAAGGACTCATGTTTGTTTCATAAAAAATAATTATATTAACATACATCCTTTTTTTTTTTTTTTTTTTTTTTAGCTTTTTGCTTTTTAACTTGGACCTTGTATTTCAACATTAAACTTAGTCGGGCCTCCCAGTCTGTGGATTTTTTTTGTATAAGTTTCTTTTAAAGAATAACACAGGAACATGGGGGAGGAGTAGCAGTGGAAGCATTAATAAACAAAGAAATAAATAATGTTTATTGCGAGCCAGACATCACAGTGGGTTTATGGCCGGACTGTAAACTAGAAGACCTGGCTTAGAATTTACATAATTACTTCCTGGTGTAAATTACTCATCCCCTCCCCCTCCCTCTCCCACTCTCCATCTCTCTCTCTCTCTGTCTCTCTCTCTCGCTCTCTCTCTTTCGGATTGTGTCATTACGCTTAATCATAACAGCACTAGTGTACATTTTCTTCAGTAGTACTTATCATCAAAGGATAAAGTAATTTATGGATATGTTTGCGTGTTTTAATAGCATGTTATATTTATTCTGTTTTTAGTAATATTTGGTGTTCACTCATGAAAAATAATAAGAATAAAAAAACGTGTGACAACGGAAAGAGATAAAAAGTGAAAAAGAAAATGTGGACAGCGGTGAAAGAGCGCCAACAAACAGGAACAAATTACTGGAAAAATGTTTGTCACTTGTCAGTTTTGTTACAAAGTTGCAAAGTTGATTGGTACGCATCAACGCAGGACTCGTAAAAGTTAAGTAGTGCCTTCAAACGACGCTGACAACTAGAAATTACATTTTATATACATATCAATCATTTGCAACATCAAATACATTTTCTGAGAAACATAATGAAATATAATGAATATAATAACTTAACCTATAATTTGCTTTCGCTACAATACCTGCAATACAATGCCTATTCATACTGACTAAAGCATGATATGGTTGTTTACTGTTATGTTTTGATCTTTGTTAGACTTTTTTTCTGCTTTTTGTGCTTATTGCTATTTTATCTCATTGTTACCCATAATAATATGAATGGTTTATATGATGACAAAAGTGCTATTTTGAAAAAGGAGTATTTGTTAACAGTTACATACTTTACTAATGAACATTGCTGACAATCTTTAATAAAACCGAGCATCAGAAATATTTTTTTGTTGTCGCATTTCCGCGACAAAACGATACTTTACAATGAATTCCTTCGGCTGCTCTCTGCAGGGAGTGTTTTCTGTCTCTGGTCCAGCGTTGAATTGTAAAGCACAGGGTTAGGTTAGGTTAGTGGAGGTCAGAGAACACAAGGACAAATTGCTAAATGAAACGTTTCTTCCTCTTTGGGTTAGACTCTTTGCCTGTCTGGTGTTTATGTCCTGGGCTTCAGAAGAGAGGGATGGAGGGATTGAGGGAGGAAGTGATGACCTAGGAGGAGGAATGAAAGCCTTCAGTTTATCTGGCCAGTTTGGTCAGAGCACAAATCACTTTTTTCCCCTCTATCTTTCTGTTGTTTCCTCTTTTCTATCACTTTCTTCTTCTCTTTCTCCCTTCTTCTTCCACTCTTTCCTACTCCTCTCTCTCTCTCTCTCTCTCTGTCTCTCTCTCTCTCTCTCTCTCTCTCTCTCTCTCTCTCTCTCTCTCTCTCTCTCTCTTTCTTTCTTTATCCTTCTTTCCCACTGGGATGACAGCCATGTGCTTTGGAGGCCCTCAGAGATGAAACCACACATTGGAGCTGTAGCAGGGGGTAGAAGAAGAAGAAGAAGAAGAAGAAGAAGAAGAAGAAGAAGAAGAAGAAGAAGAAGAAGAAGAAGAAGAAGAGGGCTCCAGAAAAAGCTCGGCCAGCGCTCCCAGCCAAGACACCAGCCAGAAACCAAACTGGATGTGGTGAAACTGTCAAATTACTTAAGGAAACTGCAGCAAAACCTCAGGAGGCGAAAAACAGAGAGGGAGAGGAGTTTTTTCCCCCCATTGTGTTGCAAAACAAGCAAAGCAAAATGTATTTGTAAAAGAATTTATGTATTTAAAAAGTTGTCAGTGTTCAGGCCTGGCTATGAGAGAGCATATCTCGTCAATATCTTATAGTATTCATTTTCCGTGACCTTTCAAATGCACTTTTATTAGCAAAGAATTGATCTGGGATAAAAATAGCCATCATTGTCCAGATTGCTTTGCAAGATATTTGTAGTTTATTTAAAAAGGTATTTATGAACCGGATTGTTTGATACATATCCAGCTGGGGACCTTTGTCACATGTCATTCAACCCTGAATTCACATTAGCTCTCTAATAAAGGAATACCATAGAAATACTTACAAAAGCTATTTATCTGAATGAATGCTAAGGCCAGGTTCACATTGAAAATGCATCTGTTTTTTGTCATTCTTATGGTAGCCAGCATTTTTAACTACTGACAACAGAGCTTTTTTTTTATAAAGATCCTTGAACAATCACGATGGTGGACTATAACAGAAAACATAATCTTGTTTAAATTGTATTGTAAAACTGCAGATGTTGCAAACCTGTCTAATTAGAAGAGCTTACCAATTATTTAGCGAAGGAAACCAACAAAACCACATCCATTTGCAACCCTCTCCCTAGAATTTATGTTCACGTAATACCAATTTGTTTTGCCAGTTATGTTTTAGAGGAAACATAATTAATACCTAGAGTATGTTCAGGGGCAACATTTTTTTTAAGTGTACCGTAGTAAGTGCTAAGTTTTTCGACCACATGCAAGTCGTGTAGGGAGTTACCCAGTGTGGATGGAGGGCGTACAAAGCGCCAGACTTTTAAGGCACCAAATGTACTTTGGTTAAGGTTAAGGAAAGATCTGGGTTTCAGTTACTTGTCATCAAAGTAAAGACATCGTGTCTTGTGCTTTTAACTTTTTCAGTATTTAACCACAGTGTTTCTCTAACTACATGATACTACTGCTATGAGTCAGTGCCTAAAAATAACCACCAGAGATTTTTATCATCCTTTAGCTGCGACAAATGAAATATGGGGAACGCTGTGCAGATATGTTCTGTATGGTGTGAACATTTTGCAACTTGTCAGATGGATTCATTGTTTGAAACATAATTAAGACGCTACCTTTCTTTCAAAACAGATTTGCTTTTGAAAGCTGGAAATCCATTAATGTGGATTCTACGAGGTTGACTGAAATTGTGGCTTCAATCATTGGTTCATATGCAACTCCAGAAAAATGAGAGAAGAATTATTTCCCTTTGCTGCACCGCTCAGCACTGCTAAAATCACACAATGCTCTCAAATGTGTAACAGTGACAGTAATGAGATAAAGAAGTTCTCACTATCAGTTCAGACATTACAGAATGTCCCCTAACTTCAGGACACACTCTACTAGATCTGTACATTTTAATATGTGAAAACTTGTGCAAACAAAAAACTGTACTGGTTTCTTCTAAAATCTGCATGCATGCATGCAAAAAAAAGGCTTTTATTTTGACATTGCTTCCTGTTTAGCCAAGATTCCAGTTTCATGTCATTTAAGAGGAAGAGGTAACACGAAAACTCTGGAAGAGTTGACATAAGGGATGAATCAGCTCAAGGCCTGAGTGGATCATTAGGCCGCCATAAATCACTGCTATATGTTTCAAATAAAGTGTTACCATTTGTGTGTGTGTGTGTGTGTGTGTGTGTGTGTGTGTGTGCGCGCCCTTGCACCGTGCTCTGGCTCCACTGAGACTCCATGCCCAGCAGTTATAGACGGCAGACAAGGCTTTAACTTCCACTGCCTCCATCTCTCTCTCTCTCTCTCTCTCTCTCTCTCTCTCTCTCTCTCTCGCTCTCTCTCTCACACACACACACGCACACACACACACACCTCCTCCTCACTCCATAACAAACAGCAAGAGTCTGGGCCCCCAAGGCTTCCTGTATCCTACACACAGCCAGCAAATAAACACAATCACATTCATTTACCCCTACACACACACACACACACACACACACACACACACACAACCACACAAAAGCATTCATTCGTGCACAGCCGTGCTGCAAACATACCCACAGACGCACACAAACACACACAAACACACACACACACAAACATTCAGGCATGTACAGACACACAAACACACACACTCTGACTGAAAGAGGACTCAGACCAAATGGGTAACCACTGCTATTTCTTCCCTCATTAAGCAGCAATATTACGAGCTGACACTCTGAGAGGCCTGTGGGCTTGGACTCGGTGTCCCGAGGTTTCCACAGTTAAAAGGGGGTAGATGTCTCCTTCTGTTACAGGAAGAGGGAAGAGAGGAATCAGAGGAGATAACCAGCGATTCCACAAAGATTTAATGCCCGTATATTAGAGGTTAAATCAAGGAAACTGTGTGTCCACAGAAAATGATTAACATCACAGAGAAGTGGAGTTTTCTTTTCTTTTTTCTTTTTTCACTCCGTTTCTTGTAGTTAAGTATTGATATGGCATCATTTCTTTTCCATTCTCTGAATGGAATTCATTGATCACATCAATCACATTTTCCGTAACTCGGAAAACTACAAACGGTCTCTCTTACATGTTGTTTTTTGCGGAACTTTTGAACAAAGCTCTCTTTGCTGTTTACCCCTGCTTCTAGTCTTTACGCTAAACTAAATACGTTGCTCTGTAATTTTAACAGAAGTGTAAGCGTGCTAGCAATCTTTGTGTCTAAGTCTAAAAATGAGGGATGCTGTGCTAAAGTGCCTAAATTTACTGCATGATTCATCTGACGTGGATGTAAACATCATCAAATTAAAAGCTGAGAAGAATCACTTCAATTTAAATCTGTCAAACTCTCTGTGAGCTGCACTGTGTATTATAAATATTAGAAGGCTTAGATTTGATTGGTCTGTGTTGGCCCGACACCAAACCGCTACAGGACAGATACGTTTGAGTGAATTGGGAGGAAGAGAGGCGGTTTCTGGGTAACCATAGCTCGTGTAGGCCTGCAAATAAGCCGACGTGCAAAAACCTCCAAAATTTGAAATATTTGTTGTGCAAATCTGTGGTTCTCTGTGTCAAACAAATTGTGTTTAGTCGAACAGGGAAGGACATCGTGTGGTATCGCTGGCCATGTGCCAACACCCAACATGACGCTAAAACAAACAACCGAATGGCGAGTTTTAATTTGATTTTTCATGTATGTATTGTCACATTGACTTCTATACATTGGGGGTTTGACAGATTTAACACTACAGTGTGAACACAGAGGAGAGCTTTATTTGTATTTACAACAACAATACTGTTAGTTTTCTGATTTAGAGCAATGTTACAGTTTGTTACAATCCAAAATAAATAAAGAGGTATCACTTCCTAATAATAGTTCCAGGATTAAGGTTTAGGTTTATGGTTAAGATTTAGGGTTAGTTGTAAGTAATGGCTAAAAGCAGTAAACTTACCCACTTACATACCTGGAAATACATCATGGCTCCCTCTGTAATGGCTCTGAATGTGCACAAAAAAAGAAAGGAGTGACACCTACCCAAACTTTAAAAGTAGTCCAAAGAAAAAGATTAAAGTGCAGTGTGAAAAAAATCATAACAGCAACCACTTAACATCTCTCACAGTACGACTTCATTAAACCCATGTGAATTCCCTATTTTTAGCCCCACCAATAATGTATTTTTGACTTCACCTATACATACTACATATGTTTATAATATCCTTTCCGCTCCCTCCGTCCTCCTCCTCTCAAGCGTGTGAAAGGAAGATACCAGGGTAGCAACAGAGGAAACATAGCAACCACATAATTGGTGGCCAGGATCAAACTTCAATCACGTCGTCTATCGGTGAGCCGCTGTACCCTGTTCTTTTCCCATATATCTTCTGCCATAATGACTGTGACACAGCTCTGCTACTACAGGGTTCGGTTGAGTTGGAATGTATGTAATTGGTTTACAGAAGTTGCGTTTAAGAAAAAAAATCTCCAAGGTTGCAATCACAGACATGTACTGACTATTGTCATGGAAGCTAAACCCGCCAAAAATCTGTTTACCTGCCTTTTAAGGTGACATAATTTATTGTAACTTAATCATAAAGTATGCATATAGTGTATATTACAGTATAAGTTACAGCACATAAAGTATTTTAAATGGCAATGGACTGTTTCTGTAAAATATGTTTGGTTACTCATGGACATAATTTAATGTTCTGCATTTATTATAAACTGAGTTACTTTCTGACTTATATGAAGGGAAATATAATACTTTTTGCTGTTATGCATAAATAAAATAGACCCACACATCATGTAGTTTCTTGCGGTTAAACATAAATTAAAGCCTGAAACAAGGGATAAATGTGTTGTTTTCTTGTTTTGTTGATTATAATTGTGAGCTCTAAAAGTTTATGTATTATGAAAGGAAGTGATTTAAAAGCTTCGGCTGCAGCAGTTACAGAAACTATTCCAATACATTTTAGTTTCAAAGTCTGTAAGCAGGAAAAGGAGGTCAGGTTATTTTATACTTTGATTTCCTTGAACTGTACAGCTATAAAAATTCAAGGACGGGTTTGTTGATTTTAGAAGGTTGAGTCTCCTTCCTGTTATCAAAGATAGACATTGAAGTGGTGGACAATTATGTAACAGTGAATACCATGGACCTGTTGCTGAGCTGAATTCTGAAGCCACAGAAAAGAATGAAAATAAAATAAAAATCTTTGATGTAAGCTGTAATGCGATTTCCTCATTTGAAAAAAAGAAAGTGTTTCCCCTTCTCTCTCCTTTTAACCTCCTATGGGTAACTACAAAATTTGAGAAATGCTACCTACGTTTTTTTCTTCTGTGGCTGTTGAGCTGTTTCCATGGAAATGGTAGTCTCAAGTTTAGCATCCAAAGTTTAGCCCTAAAGGGGGAGGGCGGCCAATTTTTGAGGCTCATAGTAATTCCAATTTCCCCCCTTTTTTGTCTTCTCTCCTGCTTTTTATAGCTCATAGATAAAACAAGAAATCTTTGCCCCCTGATTAATTAGCCGTGAGCAGTTTCCCTGAAAAAAAAAAAAAAAAGCATTAAATTGATTTTAAAATTTCACGACGAACTTAAACTTGTACACAAATGTTTCTGTCTCTGGGGGGAATGACCACTCATTACTGCCTACCACTGTGTGTGTGTTTGTGTTTTGTGAATAGAATCAGCCTGCACAAACAGCTAGCTTGCTGTGCTCTTTGGTCGTCCCACCAGACACAGGAAGTTACAGTGTCCCGGACGTCATTGTACTGTGGGACAGAGGTGTCTTTGTCTGGGCTCGAGGTCGCCGAGCAGGTGCTCTGTCTCTGTTCCCTCAGTCACTCTTTCTTTCCTCTCCCTCTGTCTCTGTCTTTCACGCACTCATTCTCCAGATCTCTAGCTTCCCTCCAAGTCTTATAAACATTAAAGGCATGAAATCATGAACAATCTTGCTGATGTGACAGCCACAAACTAAACTAGCTTTCAGCGCTACAGAAAATGGATTATGTAGCATGTATTGTTATGCCATGTTTGTTAACTTTCATCTCTTTAATTATGGTTTATTTGATAGTGACAGATACAGTATACACAGACTAACTGAAAACAGCTACCTGATGTAAGTAGGGCAGTGTTTATAGCAGATGCTATACTCTGTATCCATGTCTAGAAGGGTTTTATGAAATTAAGAGATTAAAATAGTAAAAAACAAGTAAAAAGAATGTAGACTGAATAGAAAAATATACAATAAAGCACACATTTAAAGACATTGCAGGTTTTCCCTAAAGTCTCCTTAATTTTGTAATAAACTAATTTTGGGATGAAGAGCATAAGTACCACAAACCAAAGGAGACATACTTGTGAATGAATAAAAAAAATATATATATTGACAGGATTTCAGTAATGTTTTTCTGCCATAGGATGCCACCTTTGCCACAAGTCAATATGTGAAATTTCTGCCCCATGAGATCTGCCTTGGTCAAAGGTGCTTTTATTGTGAAGCAGAAGAGCAACAACATGCTCTTCCTAACTGCCTCTAGAAGCAACATCAGGGTGCAAACTGTGCATCGGGAGTTTCATGAAATGTTTCCACGGCCGAGCAGCTGCATTCAAGCCTCTTATCACCGTGTACAATGCAAGCATCGGTTGGCTTGGTGCAAAGCACGCTGCACCTGGACTCTGGAGCAGTGGAAACATGTGCTTTGGAGTTATGAATCGAGCTTCACTATCTGACGATGATGGACAAATCTGAGTTTGTCAGGAGCACACTACCTGCTGAAATACATAAAGCCTACTGTAAAGATTGGTGGAGTCAGGCAAATGGTCTGTGGCTGTTTTTGGGGTTTGGGATAGGCCCCTTACTTCCAGTGAAGGATCTTCTGAATGCTACATGATGCAAAGACATTTGAGCCGGTTTGGTTCTTCCAACTTTGTGGCAGCAGCTTGGGGAAGGCCCTTTCCTGTTCTAGCACCCTTGTGTACAAACTGAGGTCCAGAGAGATAGACAACTTTGGTGTGGAGGAACTCGATTTGCCTGCATAGAGCGCTGACCTCAATCCCACTCAACACCTTTGGGGAAGAATTAGAGCGCAGATTTCAAGCCAGGCCTTTTCGTCCAACATCAGTGCCTGACCTCATAAATACTCTTTTGGCTGAATGGGCACAAATTCCCACAGATACACTCTAAAATCTTGTGCAAAGCCTTTCCAGAGGAGTGGCAGCTGTTATATTTGCAAAGAGAGGTCCAACTCATAACTATGGTTTTAGAATGGGATCTCAAACATCCATCATATAGGTGTGATGGACAGGTGTCTACTGGCTTTGGCCATATAGTGTACTGGAGATATGGCTCCTGTTTAAAGCATCATAGGGCAATTGGCAGGCAAAGAAAGGATGGAACGTGACGGTGAGGAAGTATTGAGATAGGCAAGTGTCCGCAAACACACACACACACACACACACACACACACACACACACACACACATACAGACCCAGGAAAGAGGAACGTGAGAAAAGAACCAGAGGGAGATTAACACACTAATCCAATATCCGATGCTCCTGGACGGAGGAGCGGCTGTTGAATGATGCCTCTCTCTCTTTCCCTTTCACACTCACACTCACACACACACACACACACACACACATGCATGCATGCAAGAAGACACGCACATGCAAGATACTGTAGAGGGGGGTCTGAAGGATCCGTCTTGTAAGCATTTCAGTGAGACCAACCACATCCTTGGCTAAGCCGCACAAACAAACACACATGCACGCACACACACAGCCACAGGAACAGCATTCAGGGCCAGAGGGCTTCTTCGCAGGCCAGACCACTTCTCACAGACAACACCACTGCC
This sequence comes from Protonibea diacanthus, assembly GCA_028641955.1. NCBI lineage: Eukaryota > Metazoa > Chordata > Actinopteri > Sciaenidae > Protonibea > Protonibea diacanthus. The sequence goes on from CM053990.1 coordinate 18,854,359, forward strand.
ACAAAATTTACAAGACTTGCTGCTGATATACATTCGGCTGCATTTGTATGTCTGTGCACGGATATGTGTGTGTGTGTGTATGCACATGCTTGTACTGTATGTGGTTCAGCTAAACTAGTTCCTGTAGTTACTAGAGATTCCCTTTCTTGGAAACCATTACCTAAATCACTTTTCACAATGGCTGGCAGGAAGTGAATCCAGAGGGTTTATAATTCATTCCCTCCCCTATGTTTTCAGAGGTTCTGTCCCTTGAGACCTATTGATTGGCAGCTGGATACAGCGCATTGTTGAGTAAGATTAAAAGAGTAGTTCGTTTAATTTAATATTGCACATTCCTAAAGCTGAGGGAGTCTCAATGCACAAACTTGAAAAAAGGAGATGGAATTCTTAAAATTGTTGCAGTATAATCAGGGAAGTCCTGTTCTCTTTTTTTCTCAAAAAAAAAATCAGTGTTTATGAGAATTGGATAGTGGACGCCAAGATGGCGCCCACTCATCCCAACAAAAGTTTCTCACCCAGGTCATGTTCGATGGTTCGATGCCCAGAATACATCAGAACACATAAAGGTAGCTTTTCAAGGCTCTGGGAATGTTTTACAAATTTACACCCTCATAGAGAAGAGTAATAATTAAGCTTGTTTGCAGTTTAAGGTGTCCTGTCAGTTAACAGTTTTACACAACTCCTGTTTTTTTTTTCTGTTGCTTCCTGTGGTTGGCTATAAAGATAAATGCCTCATATCCAGCTCTCAAAATATAGGCCTATCCATGCTCAAACGCCTGGCTACTGCATTATTTGGAAACTGATAGTGTCTTTCCCATAGTCCTTCCCAAATATGAGAACTGTTGCTAAAGCTCATAGCCGCTTCGTATGGAAGGTAAAACAACTGATGAAATGTATCTACTGTGCGTAACTGACTTTCCCAGAGTTACTCTATGTATTCTACTCTCCGAGATCAGTAAACAGCCCTTGAATTATAAAATAATTAAACTAAAAAAAGTTATATATGAATCATGGGGTATACTTTTTTTCAGTACATTCAGGCCAAGCAGCAACCTCCATGGCTGTCAACTGAAGCTAATGTGAGGTGCCAAAACTGAAGTTCCTCAAACAGCCACTTGAGGCTGAACAAGTCAGTTTTCCATGAGGGCCCATATTAAAATGTCCAACTTCCCAACAGAAATAAACAGAAATAAAATGGTACAAAAAAATGTTTTGGTTGCTATAGCTAATTTCGCCAGGGCTGAACTTTTATATAACTCACCCATTTAAATTATATATATTATCTGACAGGTGGATGCCATTACAGGTGGCTTGTTTGAGCACCCAGGCATCAATCCGCCCGCCTCAACTCCACCCACAATCCATGCCTTTACCAACTTTTAGATTGCAGGACTGCCAAATGGGGGTGAGCATATTGTCTATGATTCAGACTATTTAGCTATTGGGTAGCTTGCAATTTGCCCCGGATGTAAATCTCTTGGTTGGATTCAGAGACATACACTTTAATTTATTTATGGCATACTTTAGAATGCCATAAGTAAACAATCTTAGAGATGTGTGCTGCTTGCTCCAAGATGCATTGTTTTGTTGGATTTGTGTTTCCCCAATCTACACAATGAAGGTGCAAATAGCATGCATGGTGAAGAAATCTCAATTTTTTAAAACAATTATCTTGGAAGCACCAGTAACTTCAGCTTCACTGTCATATAATAGATAATATACCTGTATAAGGTAAAGATTTCAAACAGTTTCAAGGAAAACATTCCTCTTTCTAAACTACACTGTACAACTGGCTTCGACTAAGAGATCTGTGACCTTCGAGAACAGAGAGTGCATGACAGGAACTTCACAGGAAGAGAAAAGGTCAGCCAACAGGAACATGAGAGTGCCAACAGAGCTAAAAGGAAACATTGAACCGGGGTGAGACATGCCAAGATACCCCACCCTGAGGTCTTAAATATGCACACACGCACACATGCACAAATGCACATAGCTCTCACATATCTGAGAAAACATGACTTGACCTCTTTTCTCTTTGCCTATAGGTGCTCTGTCGTGAGAGGTGGTGAGTTGTTGGTTGTTTCTGATGGGTTGCCATGGCAATTTTCCTTGTTGCTCATGATATTGACTAAACAGATGTATGTTAACAGGAAGGAGAGAGGGCATTTCAGGGCAGCGCTGTGTTAGCGATTGGCTGTAGAAGAAGATGTGACCGTGTGAAATTTACAAGAGGGATGTTTCATGAGAGTAAGGTCTCTCTCTCCTCTCCTCTCCTCTCCTCTCCTCTCCTCTCCTCTCCTGAGCCAGAGAGTGAGTTGGCAGATTCAGAGGAGTAACAGATGTGCGTAACATTATTTCAGTCACTGGCACAACCACTGTTGGACTTGTAATACAAAGCTACTGTAAGTTTATCACAAAACATCCAGCCTCCACAACTAAACTCTACAAGTCACCCATGGTGTGTGAGAGTAAATATTAGTTTAGTTTGTGTGTGTGTGTGTGTGTGTGTGTGTGTGTGTGTGTGTGTGTGTGTGTGTGTGTCCTTTTATTTAGCATGATGAAGAGTGTGGACAGTTCAAATAAGCTGCCTGTGTCCAGCCTGATGTGTAAAACCTGGGTTTGTTTCTCCTGGCTTTCACCTCAGTGACAGTTACAGTCAGTAAATCTGAGATCTGTCCCTCTCTCACCATAAAGGTGAGCAGAGAGGCAAATTCATGTGGACTGTTAACTGACTAAACAAGTTGGCCGTGACCAAGTGGATGAGGTATTCATTCCTTTACTTAAGTAAGTGTACTACTAACAAACTGTGAAGATACTGCATTTAAATTTGTTATTAAAGTTGTTATGTATAATCAGGAAAATGCCAAATGTGAAAGTGCTCTGTGCAGGGAGAGTGTCCCCCGCCATTGTTGTAATATTATACCTTAAATTAATTCAATTATTATTCCTTATGCATTAAACTGTAAGTATACATTTTAAGCTGTTTAAAATGTAGCTAATTGTTAGCATTTCTGTTCTGTTTTGTTTAAAGGATCAGTTTGTAGGATTCAGTGGCACCTAGGGGTGTAGTTGTTGATTGGAACCCCCTCACGTCACCTTCTCCTTCTTGGCATGTTGGAGACACTACAGTGCCCATGATATGTGGCCAACACCACAAAGTCCCCATCTGATGCCAGCCTTTAGTTTGTTTATTCTGTATAAAAAGCTCATTAGTTATCAAGAACATAATGATTCATATTTTCAGGTGAATAAACACTAATAAAAACATAGTTCTGAATATTATAGTCCATTCCTGCCTTATTCTTTAAAGAGCCTCCTAAATTTGAAGCAGTGTACCTTTAATCAACTAATAATTTCAGCTGTACCGTATTTGGGTATTTTAATTCAGGGCATGAGCTCTTTATGTTTTGTATGCCCAAAATCTTAAATAGTAACTAAAGCTGTCAGATAATTATCATAAAAATACAATATTTTCCTTTGAAATGTTGTGGAATGAAAGTATTACATGGTATGAAAAGAAAATACTCGAGTTATGTACAAGTGTCTCAAAGTTGTCTTAAAGTACTGCACTTGAGTTTATTTATGATTTATGATTGATTTGTTTCACCAGTGGCCATGACTGAATTCATGCGATTCATTCACAGTCCATCAGATTTCCATACGTCCTCGTTTCTGTGCTGATTTGTTTGACAGCATCATAACCCACAAACTTGAGGAAAAACCTCTAAATTTACAGGCCAACAGGGAATTTTCCCACCATTTTCCAGTAAATTTCAACACCAATATTTTTGAAATACGATAACACCAACCTAAAAATCAAACACAGTCCTCATCTCATACACGCAGGGAACTGAAAACCAAGAGTCAAACTGGATATCGATTCGTTCAACAACAAAGCCTCGTTGTGGACCCCGAGTCTGACACACACAGAACACACACATGCACACGTACATCCATGATTCAGCATTGAGCAATCAAGTCCACATACGCACTCACACTCATGCACACATACACTGAAAACACGGTCACATGCACACAGACGCAAACACACAGACGCACACAATGGCGCTGACTTCCTGTGAAGTCACACCTGTTACATAAGTCTCTCTCTCTCTCTCACTGTGTGTGTGTGTGTGTTTGGCTCCTTTTGTGTTTGTCCTGACAGAATGAGCACGGACAGAGAAGCGGACACGTTTGTACACACACTGTATGAAGAAGCATGAATGACTTTAAAGCTAAATCTAAGAGAGGCTAACAAACCTTTCACTAGACAAAGAGATAAATCGATCAAGAGAATTCTTAATTCGTTGATTCGATTCAGTACAAGCTAACTTAGTCTGGCTCATTCACACATGTTAAAAAAAAAGAATAATTATAAACTGACACCAAATTAAAATGACTTCATTGCTCACAAAGTCTGTATGTATTTTTCATTTCATGTTCACCGTTGGCAGCTTTGCTTGTGCTTCTTGTACAGTATTGTAATCAGCTATCAAACGCGAGACGCCACGAAGAAACAAACATGTTTTAAAAATGTTTTTAATATAAATTGAAAATAAATAATGTTCAGTGTTTTCAAACATCCACTGAAATCACATGAACCACCAGCTGGAAGGCTGTTTTAAATCTGAACATTCTTTCTTTATTAACATTATTATAAAACATTATTATTGTGTGCACATTTGGTGAACTCTTCTGTTTATTTGCACCGTTACTGACATTTTCATTGTATTTTGCTGAATCAGGTTTAATTTATTAGTTTATTTTTTTAATCATCAGCTAAAAGGAGGGCCATGTGTTTTCATTTGTCTCATTTTATTGGTTTTATTTTGAAGAGACTCACTGAATCTGATTTTGACTTATATGAAAATGCAATGGTGCACACTTGGATGTAGTAAATTTCTCAAGCTGGAGACATTTTGAGAGTGCATTTGAAGAGACCCATGAGGCTGGGGAGGATAGTATTAGCTGTATCCTGTACCATTGGAGGTCAGGGTGAAGGTGATTCACAATGAAATCATGAGAGAGGGAGTAAGTCAGCGCAACGGCTTCACTTCAGAAAAGCAAAAACAAGATTAGAGAAAGAGCACAGATAGGAACACTTGGACAGAGGGGAGGAGGAGAGGGAGAGATATGAGAGCAAAGATAGGAATCAAAACAGTGTTTTGCAATACTGTTCGGAGTACGTGCGCGTCTGCACGCACGCGCAATTTCTTTCTTTTGCTTGCACACATGTGTGTCTGTTCTCTGTTTGTCAGTACTGAGTGTAAGAGACTCAAGCCAAGAGATAAATGTATGAAATGTTATTGTGGTGGGGCTGGCCCTGCTCCAGAGGAAGTGCTTGGCTTTGACAATGCTCTCACCAGGAATGCACTGCAGGCCGCCGCCAAGTGGGCGTGTCGCTGCTCCAGGGTCGGAAGCCAAGTTTGGTCGGTTCAGTTTTGGCCCCTCCGACGCCTCGGGGGACCGCTCTGCTCCGCTGTTGTTCAGAGAGAGAGAGAGAGAGAACGAGAGGGAGAAGAGAAGAGAGAAAGAGGGGAGAGAGGGTGTAGGTTTGTGTGTTCTTATAAGCTTAGTTTGTATAGATTTGAATGAGTGTGTTTGTGTGTGTGTTTTCCCTTTGAGAGGAGGATCTGAAAGGAATGCAACTGTTCCTTTACACATGTCCACCCCCCTTAGGCAGCTACAGGGCCTGTTGAAAACAGACACGCATCCATGACACACACACACCCACACACACAGACACACACCCACACACACAGAGGGAGAGAGAGGGAGAGAGAGAGAGAGAGAGAGAGAGAGAGAGAGAGAGAGAGAGAGGTTGTGGAATGAAAGGAAGTATCAAACTACACCGGCAGAATACTTATCAAGACTGAGGAGCAAAGCTGCCCATTAAGATTCCAGACTTTCACTGCTTAACTTCGGCAATAAGAAAATAATAGGATCACAACAGAACAGGATAATATGTAGAATACCACATTTTTAGGTTTCGAGTGTTTAAAAACGTTTCTCCCTCAGCTATAAATTCGAGAAGCGAGGCTGCGGTCTTGAAGCTGAAATCCACTGACAAGAAGTGGAAAACTGACTCGTGCATTCCTAAATTGTTTGCCTAAACTTTTAATACGTACTGCAGGAGCATTACGTGACATCACTCTGTTTTCTTGCAGAAAAACGTACACTAAAAAAAAAAAAAAAATTTTTAAAAAATCCCAAAATGTTCTCCTTTATGTTGGAAGGTCAGAATAAATTCAATTAAAAATGCTGTTTGATGGGTTTAATTTGTTTTTTCTTTTGTATGCGCTGCCCCTTTTGTTGATACTCCTGAAAGCTGAAATAAAACCCTCTCCCTGGATACAGGGTTAGTATAATGGTGGTATAATGGGAGAAGGTTGTAACAGAAAGCAGTAAAGAGGCCGGTGTGGTGGAGGCCTTGGTGTGCTGCAGACTGGCAGTGCCTGGTGATAAGAGGCTGCGGCCTGGATGGCCTCTCTGAGGGGAAGTGATGCAAGACAGTAGCTCTTTGTTTAGTGGCATTACTTGGTCCCATGCCAGTGGCCCCACTGAATGAAATGGACCGGTTGGCTTGTTTGCTGGCTGGGTGACTGGCCTCATGGTGGACAGGCTGACTGCCTGGCTGACTTGCTGGTAGGCAGGCAACTGCAGCACTAAAAAAAATTGTGGCTAATCTCTCTTTTCTCTTCTTCTTTCCGTCTTTCTTCCTCTTTTGCCTCCTTGGGCTCAAAGGAACGCTTAAGCCGTGAACCGGGAAATATTTTCTTCCATAAAAAAAATGCGGCAGCACCACCGATTTGGTTTTTGACACACTGGAAGTGAAAAGTATTTGGATGTTTGATATTAGCTATCAAGGCTGAAATTATTCATGAAGAAGATGTTTTTAATCTAATATGAACAGTAGCCCGAGCACACCAAGGTTCTCGGTGACCATGTTAGGACAGATGCACATTAATTTGGACTAGTTTCTCAGAATCCCGAACCGCTCCTCCTTCCCTCCTTGTTCTCCTCCGACTGTCCAACCAGCTCCTGCTCTTCTCCTCTCTGCTTTCCCTTCCACTTCCCAAGTGTTGAAATGTGTGTTTTTCCTGCAGCTGAAGCCGTCCTGTCACACTTTGGTTCATTTTACTTTTGAATTCCACAGAGGAAAGAGAGTAGGGGAAAGGAGGAAGGGGGTGGGGGGCAGAGGAGGAGATAATGTGTGTGTTTGTACATCTGTGCATGTGTGTGTGTGCGTATGTGTAGTGGGAGGCGGCATGATTTTACATTCTGCAGGTCTAAATGTCAGGGGTTCCATTTCCAAACAGCGTGCACTTGCAATGTCTGCCTCATATATGAGCGTGCATTCCTGCAGATCTGAGCAGGATCTCATGTATGAACCCCTTCCCAACTCTCCCATATGCACACACACACATATACACACAAAAAACTCATTCACCATTATTATCTTACTCCAGAGAAATATTACCAAAGGTTTTTACACATGGCTGAGGTGGAAAAGTTGTCATACCCTTCCTTAAACGAGTACAAGAAATAAACATAAAAGTTACATTACATAACACGTGACAGCTGTTGGAATGAAGGACCTGTGGTAGAACTCTTTCTTACATGGTGGGAGTAGCGGTCTGATGCTGAAGGAGCTGTTTAAGGCCCCTGCAGTCTCATGCAGGAGGTGAGAGGAATTGTTCATGATGGATGTCAGCTTTGTCATGCTGTCATTTGACATGCTAAGTATGTCATCTCTTCATCTACATTTCCTGACTGGAGAGTTAGTGTTCCCAGCGGTTTATCTCAGTGTGGAAAACTCCTTATAATCACATACAGTAGTGGATGGAAACTCGTTAATTTGTATATTGTTAGCTGAATTTCTGAGGTTTTGGTTAGACTTTGAAATTTGATCATAAATCTCTTTAAAAAAATATAGATATACATGGTAACAGCTATTAGTGTTAGCATTACCAGATGCTCACTTAGTCTTAGTCTTGCATGACATGCAAAGGTGACTGGTCAGCCGGGAGACGGACTTCTGTGATCTGCAGTGCCGACAACCACTGTCCGAACAATGATTTAGAGACTTGGCAAAATAAACGTGTCTTATTTTATTCAGGGCTTTGTAAACCATCCTGTACGTGAAGAGCGAGTTGTTTTTCCATGACGCACAACGCGGGATAGACTGACAATTTGTCTGATGCTGACCAAAGTTCCTAAAGCTCTGTGGGTTCTGATGCTGACTTTAGCAACAATGCTATTGGACAAGGAAAATATATGATGCTGTTTTCTTGCATACTAATTATCACGTTTTCTTTAATTCTGCCTTTGTAATTTATGTTTTGTACAACACAGAAAAAGACAGGAAGATTGGTGGGTGAAGGGAAAGAAGAAAGAAAAGTGTGTGTGTTTGTGTGCGCGCGCGTATCTGGGGGTTGTCGGTGGTGCGAGGGGGTTTGGTTGAGCGCTACACCAGATGTGAAAATGGCTTTTGCAATATGTCATCTAAACAGCAAACTGCGGGGGATTTACTTGAGCTAACTTGAAGCACATAAGTGCTGGAAAGTCAAAAATTACAGTTAGCTTCTTGAAACTCTCAAACGGATTCAGAGACCAGCTGAGAGGAAACATCATTCATTGCAGGAAACTGGCATGTGGTTTTCCCCGCGGCCTCAGAGCATTAGTCTAACATATGTTACTGAAATGCAGATTCACGCTGAAAAGTGGCGGTTTGCCCCCTTTAAAATGGTATCTCAGGTCACATTGATGTACAGCGATACGGTGACTTCAGCCAGTTATGAAATGCAGCCGATAAGAAGGCAAACATGAGACGGGTCAGGTCAGATCATGTCGCTTGGAGGTTGCACCTGATGATCCCTTTGTTCTGCGTTATCGCAACACAACCTCTGTTTTCAGTGAGGTTCATGTAGTGATGGTTCGAGTCCCCCCCGCCCCCCTGTCACACACACACAGTCACATGTGTCCTAACTGGAACAAAGTCCCATTAAGCCTGAGGGCCACTGACACACTTTTACAGAATAAAATGACCCCTCTGTTACCCTCTCCTGTCTCCTTTTCTTTCTGTCTGTCACATCTCCTTAACGAAAATATTGTGCACTTATGCTAACTTCTGATTAAAGTTCTTTTTTTTCTCTTGGGCATCCATGTCATATTTGGATTTAAGAAGCTTTGTATGTCTAAAAATGTACCAGCACAACAGAAATACTTTGATATAAGAACAGCTGATGTGTGTGTGTGTGTGTGTGTGTGCGTGTGTGTATGTGTGTGTGTGTGTGTGTGTGTGTGTGTGTGTGCTGGGTGTGACGACCTTATTCTTGACATTGTATAATAATGCTGCAAATGAAGCAGAACACAAACACGCTGGAGCAGCAGTCTGACTGTGTTAGCTTGCTCACACACTGCTTAGCAAATTAAAAAAAAAAAAACACAGACACTTAACATGTGTAGAATCTGTTTTTTAAAAAACTTTCAAATATTACTTTTATGCCTGGTGTTTGTTACATTGTCTCCTGTGGTAAACCCAAGTCCTTTGGCAGCGCAGCAGGCCAAACCACAGCACAAATAATTATTTGCATACACAGTTTCTGACCTGGGACTGGTTTCTCAGTGAATCCAGCCTGCTATAATACCAGCCGATAATAAATGGTTTCTTCTTCACCTGCCTGTGCCGAAGCTTCCTGTGTTGATGATATGTATGTGGCCCGGTGGGGTGGAGATGACAATGTAGGTGTGGAGGAAGTCAAATGCAGGTGTTTGTGTGTGTGCGTGTGCTCGCTCGTCCCAGGTGGGTGCTGACAGACCGGCAGGTAAACAGGCAGGTTGGTCTCTGATCTCACCTGTTGGAGCAGACACTGCAGCGCCTGCCGGGCTTCTGCAGCGGAAACACGTTCTTTATGTGATGCTGGAAAACTCGTCTTTGTCTTCTTTTTCCTTTATTGCTGTCTCTTCTCTACCTTTCTCACACGCTCTGTGTTGCTCATTTGCTCCACTCTCCTCTCCCAGGGGCACCAAGGAAACAAGCGGAGCAAGCAGAGGGGAAGGAGGGGTAGGGCATAAGGGGAGGAAGAACGCCTCAGGGTAACAGCAGTACAGGTGGGCTGGGGGGGGGGTGACAACAGTGAGTGTATGCTTGTGCTTTGGCTTCATAAGGAGGTGCTTTGCAGAGAAAGGAATGTTACACATCCAGATTATAACAGACCACCCCTATAAACTAAAAGGAAGTCAGTTAACCTGCAAGTCAAACACATACAGACACACAGCAGCCAAGTACAAGCTCTGATACGAGGTGACTTATCTGGCTGGTGTGTGTCTCATGTTACATCGTCCGGAGGAAGTGAGTGAATGATTTCCTGTTACTTGTGTAATGTTTTCTTTTAGTTTGAGGTCAAGCTGCTTTATTTGGCCTTCATTGCCCTACCAGTGTTTTATAGACAGCAATCTATTCAGACACAGGAAGGGGGAGGGGGACCTCAGGAAGTCGAAGTGTTGATGTAAAACAACTAAAGTCCGTAAATGTTCTTTCACAGAGCGATTACTAGTTAAAGTAATCAGCATGTTGTAACGGAAGTATCTTTATAAGAAGCTTTTAAGTGGTGAAAAGATGTGTAAAAACTATTTTCTGTCCTAAAATCTAGTGTGCCACCGTTACTGCAGGACTTAAGGTTTTGCTCAGGAAATGCTGCATGGAGCTGTGTATCTTTATGGAGATACACAGCTGCACGGTCATTCTGAAGGTTGACTATAATGTGTGTGTGCGTGTGTGCGTGTGTGTGTGTGTGTTGACAACTCAAGAAAAGTAACGACGCAACAGCCAGATATATTTAACAATATATATTTCCATTGTCAATGTACATTCCATTTCGACATAAGCTTTCTTCACAAACAAAAAGTTGGCATCTAAATAAATACTATATAAAATAGAACTTCAAAATAAATATATCTATAAAGGGAACCTTTTATATGAGAGATTTTTTTTCTTTTTGTTATATCTAAACAAAACAAAAGCACAGATCTCGTTCTTAATCCCCAACATTGACATTGCAAAGGCGTAAAAAAATGGAGTAGCATCACCCAGCTGTATGAGACTTTTCCTCTTGGTTGGGTTGAAAAAAAAATATATATCAGTGCCCGTGAATGAGCGACACAGAGGGGGGTGTGGGTGTGTAAAAGTCACAGCATTGTAGCAAAAGAAAAAAAAAATGAATAAAAAGGTTTTAATAGTCAACTTGTTGGTGATTATTCCACACATTGAACAGGCTAGTGGGCACATGTAAAAGTATAAAGCTAACGTGATGTGAAGAACATTACTCTTGCAGTGACAGAGATGAGGAGGAAAAGAAAAGGAAGGCAGCGACTGCTGAAAAAAGAGGTCCGCTGGTTAAAAAAGATGGCACAGAGCACAACTCGAAGGGAAAAACAAAGACAGGGGAGGAGGAAACAGCGAGAAAGGGAGAGAAAGAGAGACAGACTTGTCTTTCTCTCCCGTCTCTGTGGTATGACAAGTTTATGCACAGCAGCTGTGTTTGTCAATCAAGGCCAGGGGTGTTTGTTGGACAATTTTCTCAGGGAGGAAGGAGGGAAGAGAGGAAGGAAAAAAAAAAAAAAGCAAGAAAGAGAAAAAGAGGGGAGAGAGCTGAGACACTGAGCAGTAACAGCAGGAAATGGGTTGATCCGGATAGGGGTAGATTGTGTTCCCTGTGTGGATTCAATGAGTCCACAGTCTTTAGGACTCGGAGAGGAACCGGGGAATTAGCTTAGCCTCTCGACTGCTAATGAGCCATGGATAGCATAAACAGCAGGAGTTTTTCTTTTTTCTTTTTTATTGCCGGGCACACTTTTCTTAATCAAGTGCTAGTGACAGAAAGACCTGTCATTTTTGTTACCCCTTCCCGAACCTTACTCTCGCCACCTTCCCTCTTTTCTTTTTTTTTTTCCACAACCTCAAAAACATCTTACCCTCAAAATATATATCTAATATATTCTCTATATATTTTGTACTGAATTGTAGTTATAATGTACCATGCAATCTTTCAAGGACATTTAAAAGTCTCTTCTAAAGAACACAAATGTTGTGAAACTATTTACAGCAAATAACATTTCACCTGCATAGCTCTATTACTAAATATATTGTCAAAACATTTGTGATTTTTGTCACCCACCTACAGGTAACTAGGCCTTTGTCCAGTCACACAATCATTCTTCAGTTTTGGCACCTTTCTCTCGGACTGAATTGCTAGGTTTTGAAAATATTGCCTCATACATTCAAGACTAAGGACAGTGTGTTTTTTTTTCTTTCCTTTTTTTTTCCTGTGTGATATCAGCTTTGTGCAACAAGACAAATACAGGTATGAGCAAAGTTAGGCACCCCAGTGGAAGTTAAGGGACCAACATGAAAGAGAGGTGTGTGTCATGGAGCAACGAAGACAGTATGCCTTTATGCCAAACAGAAAAGGCCATCTGTATTAAAGGGCAGCATGCCTTTAAGAACCAACTGCCGTCAACTCCATTTGGCAAGAGTGCATAACAACTGTGATCACTCAGACAGCGAAAAACAAGCTACTGTATGCTAGCTTCCTTTGGCAAAGTCCTAAGAACGTCATGCAAGCCACAAAAATAGACTTTTAAGAATAAAAGACAGACTATCTGACTAACACAGCTATGCAGCATAATGATTAGAATTTAACGAAGACACTGTGTGTAGAGGGAGGCTGGGGTGTGTGGACTAAATGTAGTGCACGCAAACGTAATGTGAGATAGCTGAGGTGGTTAATACTGTGCTTTAGTACATCCTTTAAGGGGTTTGCGTCTTCCTAAAAAGGTTGTGCAAGTGGCAGGTTTGATTTCGACGAAGGCTGACTAGATACAGACACGACGACAACTTTGCTATGCCTTCTCTCCCCCCTCTTCACTCTCTATCACTTGCATCCCCTCTCCTCCGGAAACATTATTTTCTTGTCTCTCACTTAGCTTACTTGTTTTAAATTATTCACTATTGCCTTTTTGCCCCTAAATGTTTCTTTGCCTTCTTGTGCAAAGAGGAAGTAGACCAGGCTCTTAGGCAGCTTAGAAATCAACATGCTGTTGGCCAGGTTCTAGAGAGGATTACTGTAACAGTCCCTGAGAAGGTTGGGTGTACTTTTTTTTTTTTTTTTTTTTTTTTTTACACATTTCTCTACGACACATCGACTTCTAGCATGGTGGGTAACCATTAGACTAGAGCATGCAGGTCATGACATGCATTACCTCTGAGGTGATTGGTGAACAGCATTCAAAATCTTTTAGAATGTCCGGGCTTCACCCCCCAAAAAACAGGAAACACACAGTAAAGTGATTATCTCTCTCTCTCACTTGCCTCTCACAACTGCTTATGCACAATACAGCGTGAGAATTATGGGAAATTACTATCACTTTAAAGTCTCAAAAAGGTTTGCTTCTACAGCTCTCCTCTGTGGATATAAAATGTAGAGATCAAGTGTTAGCATTACCGCGCTAGCGTCTTTAAGCTAAAAGAGGAAAAATGGCGACACTAAAAGATGGTGATCATCATAATAGTGGAGAGAGTGAGCGAGTAAGTGGTGGTTTCACTTGCAGTGGACTATCATAAAGCCACAGTATAGGTAATCACTTGTTTCATGTTTGTTCAGACAGAGGGACACTGGGCTGTGCTTTCAGGGGGTGGGAGGAGGGTATACAGATATTTATCTCAATCAAATAACTTTTCTTTTCGGTTATCCGAGGATCAGCAACCAGCTTCTGGTTAGTTACCGTTATAAAATTAGCTGTGAAATCTGAGCAGCAGAGAGGTACAATGACTTTGTGCCTTCAGCCATCTTTGCAAAACAACACAAACACCAGTCCCACAATCTAGTCTCTTCTTCTCGTCACACTCTTACAAAAAAAAAAAAAACACATCTCAGAGGGGCTGTTAGCTTTTTCGTACTAGCCAACTCTCTCAGATCTGGCCCCTTTTGATCATCCACCCTATCAAACATAGGTCAAGAAGCCATTTAAGTACCTTTGTTTTACATAAGTCATCTTCCAGCAGATTAATGGGGTATTTTAAGGGGTTGGTGTTGGATTGTCCTATCCATAGAGAGCAAGCAAGTACTGTGTGGTCCTGTCCATTTTTTTAGCAAGGCTACTGTCAGCCATTTTGGTCCAGTATCATGACCCCTGCTGCTGCTTCTCTAGTGTCCCAACTTTTGCTTCAACGCCTCCGTTTTTACACGCAGGGGTGCTCACGCCGCCCTGCAAGTTCTTGCAGCGGCAGCCGGGCCTGCTAACATTGTCGTAACACTTCTGTCCCAGTTTAGCCAGGCCCGTGGCTGGCAAATAGCAGACCAGGCAAGGCAGGACAATGGAGAGGGCAGCCATGAAGGACCAACGCGCGCAGCAGTTGGCCTGGGAGCACGAGCAGGGCTTGTCGGCGCAGGACCCCTCATCATCCTCATCCTCGGTGCAGTGGTAGAAGATCCCTTTGACCAGGCACATGCAGGTGGCTGTATCCACCAGGCTCTGAGCAGAGCACAGGCACTCCTGGTTGCAGACCCAGCAAGAGGGTAGGGTTCGGGGGAGCGTACACTCCGTGCATCGACACTTCCCGCAGTGCTCGCAGAGAAGGAGATGCTTCTTCTCGGCTGGGGAGGAAGGGATCAGCGCCAGCCCCTGCTGGCCTCCAGTGGTGCACACGCCTCCTGTGGGCATCTTTGCAGACTTGAGGTCTAGCGATTTAGAAGAGGAGGTGCAGGAGGAAGCAGAGGAAGAGGAGGTGAGAACTTTTGTTTCAGAGGAAGTGAAGCAGCCTGGAGTTCGGGTGGTGATTGTGTTGACTGGGCCCTGGTGGGGGTGCAGGTTTGGGTGGTGGTCCACTGTTGGGGTTGGTGCGGCGTGGTCCAGCAGCCTCTGATCAGATGAGGTGCTGCTGCTGCTGCTGATAGAGCTGGGCCTCCCACTGAAGGAAATCCAAGGGTGGGTGGTGGTATCCTGGTTAGAGTGGGGCTCGCACCTGTTCTGCTGGTGGTGCTGGTGTTGGTGATTGTGATGATGGTTGTGGTTTGCCCCCAGGAAGGCCTCTTGATTCTGGCCAAGCCAGGTGATTCTTCGGTTCACAGACTTCTGGCTTGGGGGCTGCTGAGAGACGACAGCAGGGCTGTCAATGTAGTCGTTCTCCACATGCGAGGACTTTATCTGGTCGATGGGGTAGATGGTGAGAGGGTGCTGTAGGCGGCCGTAGGGCACTCGACTGTCCAGCAGGGGCTGGGATATGAGGGAGGAGGACACTCCGGGGATGTGGTGGGGAACCCTGGACTCCATGTGTAGGCTGGTGCCTCGCACGTCTTCACTCTAAAGCAGCATTTAGCAATACTGCAAAGACAGATATGAAAGAGACAGTTATGACCAGCTGCGTCTACTGTTTTGAACCTTTTTTCCCCTCTAAAGACGACATCTTAAACCACAAAGAAAGCAACGTGTATTATGAAAAAGGATGACAGGAGAAAGCTTGTGCTTATTTTACATGCTGTTAATATTTCAGAAAACTGCCTGACAGGTTAGCTATAAAGAACAGGGTGTGATCACATTGTCTTCCTTAATTTGTCTGTAATCATACCGATTGAAATGATGAGAGAATAAGGCATCCTTTGCATGTATTCAACCTTGTATTTAATCACACACCTTAATGTGCATTCCCTGCTGCTTTCGTATTGCTACTGCTGATGACTCACCACTACTGTATTTCAAGATTAAACTACTAAAACTACTTCTCCTCATGACTGAGACTTTTCTGCACAACTGCAATAAATCATATTATGGCTATCTGAGAACTACAGCAGGGTTTGCTAGATTCCAATCAGTAGGTACGCACGTACAGCACGACAGCGTTTAAAACTAACACATACTCCAAGTAGTTTACTTCCCCTGAGACAATTATTAAATCTTTACAACTAAAGCGTTTCAGGCTCTCAACAAAAAATCTTTTTCCAGGCCGGATCTCTGCAATAATCTGAATGTAGAGTTTCCAAACGATCTTGATCTTTAGACTGAATACCAACAGGGTTTCAAACCTCCTCCATTCTAACTTTGACATTAGAACAATGGAAGTTGGGCTCTCCTCGCCTTCCTTCCAAAGAGCAGGGAGCACCAGAGAGCAGGGTTTGCATGCAAAAGACTCAAAGATGCAAAACAAGGCAGAGCAAAGAGAAGAGAAGGTTGCCAGAAAGGGGACTTCGACAAAGCCAAAATGAACGCAAGAGGCAAAGAAAATGAGGTCTTTGTATAGAATCACACAGCTATTAACTCACACCAAGAAATATCATTTTAGCTTGTTCCCTCTCTCTACATATACTGTATATTATATATTTGAATGAGGCACAGAGGCTAATCTGGGGATTTGTGAATGGATATGATTTTGTGAACTGCAGATTTTTTTTTTTTTTTTTGTGAATGGAGGCTGCTGGCTGCACTCGGTGCTGCAAAGCATGAATCAGTGCGCTCCCAGTCATGATGGGTCTGAATGAAATCGGTTTCATACATTTCATCGATGAGCGCTCGGCAACCAGCAAAGACCTAACCTACTTTACTGCAAACAAAAAGATGATTGAAGACAAACGGCGCAGCACGAAGCGACATTTCCACTGACCCACATCTGCCGTGTTTAGTTAACGTATTGCAAAATATCCCCCCCAGAAAAATCAGCCTCATGTTTGTGATTATTAATTCAAGGCAGGGTGAATTTGAAGAGAACATATGAATGGTCGTGCTGTGGTTTATTGCTGCTGATGTATGGTCTATTTTATGTCAAAACGCGTCACTGCTTTCCCTGACCGTCGGCTCGGTGTTATTCCGCTTTTCCTCGGATTCGAATAAGCCTGGTTGAGAAACCTGTTGCGACATTGCTGGCATCGACACAAGCGCTTGTGATCGTCAAATCTAGACCATTATGAGCTCCAAGCCGGAACAGTGCGTGTGCAAGGGCGTGCGTGTGCGTGTGTGTGTGTGTGTGTGTGTGTGTGTGTGTGTGCGTCCCTCCCTTCAATATGTGAATGGACTGAGTCATAAAAACCGGAGGCGGCCGCTCGGCATACTCAAATAGCATGTTTATATAGGCATTATAACCACGTATTCAATACTTAATTCTTAATATATGCAAACGACAACAGTGAAACACTGATTAAGAAAATGGTACACTTTGTGCCAGCAGACAGACGGCTGTGGGGTAGTTTTAATCGGCGGTGGTTAAATGCGTAGTTTGATGCGTAAACCTGGATGTTTATCGCTCCTGGCAGCTAAAAGAAGCTGATTAAAGACACATTTTGATATTTTCATGGAAGTTAGACGGATAAGATACAAAAAGCTAATGGCAAAAACACCTGACACAACCGACATGGTGCGCCAACCAGGCGGTCGCTGCAGAGCAAGAACGAGACACGCAACCGAACCGCCCGAGATAGACTACAGGCTTCACGGCGGACGGAGATTTATTCAGAGGAGGAAATCTGTGTGTGTAATCGTGACAGTGGGTTTAAAATAACCATTAGCGGAGACGACGTATATGTTAAAATACGTATCTGCAGCCAGAAAAGCGCCATTTCGAACAAGTTACGCGTTAAAACGCGACCCTTTCTGCGCTCTGAGTCCTCAACCTTGCTTTAGGTACGAAATCGGTGGTTAAATATTGACTCAAAGCGCAAACACTGGTCTGGGAAACAGCTTGTTGCAAAATAGAGTTTGCAAGACCGTATTCACGCCTGTGATCCGGTGGCTTGAGAGGAACAGTAACAGTGTAGGTAGAGAATGGACTGAATAGTCGGTTTGTGCAGCCACACGCTCACGAGTTGGACACATTTAACCATGAAAATAGCAGAGGTGATCACTTACTGTGGTTTCAGGATAAAATTCTCATCTCTTCGTTGCGCACGACGTTTGCGCGCAGGATATAGTCCACTCCGAGCGATTGTGTAGCTCCACAAATGTTGAGTAAAGGTAAGTCCAAGTGTCTGGAAATAATCTGAGCAATAAAGACGAAAGGAGAACGGGTCTCCTGAACTATTCTCCACTCGCTGGTGCGTAAAAGGCGACTGCGGTTGTGGACGCAGAGCTTTGGATATGATGTTGCAACCACCGAGGGGGAGGGAAGTGAGTTTTTATGAATGGGAGGGTAGAGGAAAGGAAGGGGACGGCCCTGCGCAGATGCCTTGGCTTTTTTTTCTCTCTTTTTTTGTGAATGGGAGGGCAGAGCGACTCGGGAGGGCTGAATTGCGGAGGTTACATTTTTATGAATGGGGAGGACTCCGAATGAGATTGCGCATGCGCCATGCCGAGATTTTTATGAATGGGAAGAAATGGCGAATGAGGCGTGTGTGATGAGAGAGAGAGAGAGAGAGAGAGAGAGAGAGAGAGAGAGAAGGGGGTGAGGGAAAGAGGAGGTGGGTGCTTTTTTGGTCACAAGGGCAATGTCAGGGCTGATTTACATAAAGAGTCGACTCATCGGCTGTGGTGCCACTCTCGCTTTATTTTAGCCTGTTAATTTATTTATCTATGCAGCTCGCGCTTCCTGCTACATGTTAAAGGAGACGTGATTATGGTGGTATTGTGTAATAGATGAGAGGGAGATGTGAGTGGGCTAAATCTGCAATGAATTAGTTTCGTTTTTTTTCATCGCTGGCAAATCTGATCTCTAATAGTCTTCTGATTCTGATAAATTGGTGCCAAGATGTCTAATGAAAAACATGGAGATGCAGTCAGGGCCCGCATTTTAGGAAACAAACATCCCAGCAAGGCCATAAATCTGCAGGAATATGATCCCCGTGGGTTTGATAAATAAAATAATACAGCATGAGAGCTGTTCTCCACTTTAATCAGGACGAGGATTCAGATCACATGCCTCAGCTCGATTAAGCTAAATAATGGCCACTCCCCTTGTGTTCCTGTTCTATCTAAAGCCGTTTATTGCGAACAAGGACGTGCCCTTCCTTCCTCTGCAACAATGTGAGGTATGACTACAGCTTCTATGGTAGTGTAAAAAAAAAAAAAAAAACAGAGGAGGAGGACAAGAGGGGAGGAGGGGGAGGAGAGGAGAGGGGTGGTGGTGGTGGTGGTGGTGGGGGTTATAACGCCTACTCTGAAACGCAAACCAGCATGAGGGCAGGCAGGATTCACAAAAGGACAGGATGTTGTTGATTTGTACCGAAACCACACGGAGGAAATGAGTGTGAATTTCCTTTCTCTCTGACATCCCAGTGTGTGTGTGTGTGTGTGTGTGTGTGTATTTCCCTGCAACCCCCCCCTCACCCCACCACTCTACCTCCCATCCCCTCCCTCAGCTTGGGGCTTTTAACCAGTCAAAGGTTAACAGTTGCCCCATTATCCGTTTGCACACATCACCATGGAAACCACTACACCTCCAAATTGGGATTATTGTTTTGGGGGAACGCTAGAGACAGAGAGGAAGAGAAAAGGAAGAGTTGAATTTATTTGTATTTGCATGAATCAGGGATAGGTTACAGTCAGTATACATGTCAGTCAAATATATTTGAATTTGAAATAATGGCAACTGTAAAAATCATTTTCACAGACTTATGGATCTACAGTTCTTTGAAAAGTTAAATTTAATTTTATTTCTTTGGTATAATATGTAATAATACAGTAAATAAATAACCAATAAGTAAGTAAATAATGGTATATTTGGGAGTCTAGGAGATATAAATAATATTGACTTTATTTATTCAGTCCTTTTACACAGTACATATGAATAGTGTAAATGTACTGTTGAATGACTATGTAAATAAGCTCTATTCGAGGCTGGTGAGGTGATAATAATCCTATTGCATGTGCTTTCAACTACACACTGTCTTGTGGTAAATATTTTAACTCATAGCATATTTGTCACTGAAATATCTACTGTACAGTTTTACTAAACAGCTTTCTAAAATCAAAAAGTTGCACTTAAGAACTATGAATAAGCATTTGTCGTCCTTGATGGTGTTTTACCTTCTGTCTGCAGGGATCTTTTCAAGTCAAACTCAGCTCAAAGAAGCTGTTTTAAAATGTATGGAAATGTAAAAGGAAGGAAGCTTTCATTATTACCCAACAGATATGTAAATCTTACAAGGTGGCCTCACATCTTTCTCTCTCTCTCTCTCTCTCTCTCTCTCTCTCTCACACACACACACACACACGGGAAGATGCACAAAGACACATACTGTAGATACTTGCAGATTTCTGTCCGCAGCTGTGTGGCTCGCAGGCACAGCCTACATGAAGTGCTTGTTGAATTGTAGATTTCTCGTCGGTGTGATCATCCAGGCATACATGCACGGAAGGGAAGGACTAGATTTCTCTCCAGAGTCTTCCCTCCCAGTCTTCCTTCCTGCCACATCTGCTGGCTACTGCTGTGAGCCTGAGATTCTAATGGACAGCTCCATCTGCTTCCAGAGAAGTTTCACATATTTTTTGGTTAAAGTTTTCCATTGTGTCAAACCAACAAAGCATTTATTATTTGTATTTTTACAACTTGCTTTTTCTTTACTGTTACTTCTACATACATGTCCAGTTAAACTGTTATCCCCAGGACTTCATTTGTATATCCACACTGATCCAGACATGTCTAAATCAAATTATAATGTCAATAGGCCTTTCATTTATCACTTAGGTCTATCACTTGATGTACTTCACTAATCTATTGGTGCTTGCCAGTCTTTTATTTCCTGACTGTTCCCAACACACAATGGCTTGAGAAAAGCTGGTAATTGCTCAGTGAGTGTGTGTATCTGTGTGTCTGTGAGCACACAGTTCACAGCTAACATCAAAAGCTTCCTGTTGCAGGTAGCAACCCCCCACCCCACCACCACCACCACCACCACCCGTTGACGCTTGACAATACACATCTCCCACCAATTAACAGTTGTGTGGGGCTGCAGTGCGACAGCCTGAAGACTTTGCATGCCTTCAATGTGCATTTCACACCCGGTCACCGTGTCTGTGCGCTCACAGCTTTCCTCACAAACATGAAGGAAAATCCTGAGAAGGGAGAAACTGGGAACTGACGATGACACAAACTGTTGTTAAAGAGGACTCATACTGTAAAAGGAGAGGCCTAATGCTAGTTTATGGTCGCTTACAGATACAGGATAGAATAAACAATAGCCCACTAGACTCATGCTGGGACAGCCATTCATTAAAAATGTTTTCTTTGTGAGTATGCTTGGGGGGGGGGGGGGGGGGGGGGGGGGCTTAAACATTTCCTCACAAAACTCTTTAAAACCAGCTTATCACAATAGAATAAAAGGAAAAGCATTCAGAGAGATGAGAAGGATTCACATGTCACACCTCTCTGCTTGGTCAGGATGATAGAGCACAGTGTTTGTTAGTCAAATTTACAGCAGGATGTTGATGCAAAGAAGGGGATTTCAGGGAAATCATAGTGACACTCAATGTTAAGTGTAGTCACACGTGATATTATATTTAAAACTTGATGTTAGTTGTTGCTTTCAATCACATCTTCTCAGGAAATATCCTGCATGATGTCCCATCATCTATGATCAAATTTTCCATGCATATAAAATTATGACTGAGGCTTTTGCCTCCTCCTTTCCCCGGTGTGTTTTCCACCATCCCTTCTCCTTTCTGTCGTGGATCGGTCTTGTCTGTGTCTTTCTGTTTGTGTAAAAGCACACGTGGCCTCCAGTTTCCTTAGCTGCCTATTCACCTTGACACCTGCTTCTAATCATCTCATCAACCTGCTTTATAAAAGACCGCTCAACTCAAGTTAGGTGGCCTCTTACCAGACCGCTCAGTCTGATAACAATGGTAACAACGCTACAGCCTGCACAGTGCTTTGTTTTTGTTTTTTTAACCTTGTTTTTGTGAATTCCTCTGAATAATCTCTGACCATGTGCTTGCCATGTCTGGGCCACATCCACTCTCAGTCTCGCTTTTCTGTCTGCTTCTTGATTTTGCCACCACCAGCTGTGCACTGCTTTGGATCATTCATCTCTGATTCAATTCCTGCCACACTGTTCCGAATATTTTGTTGAAATTAGATACACTCACTTGTTTTTAATAAAGTGTTTTACTGATGCTTGTAGCCAGGCTTATGTTTACACATTGTGTCCACTACAGTACAGTACAACATTATTCCAGGGTAGGCCTACACTACAAGTATCATGGACCATGAAATCTGAACTAATAAAATTTTGATTTTTAAAGTATATTCACATATTCATATTAGAGAGGAAGTGATTAAATTGGTGTGTTGTGGACAAATGGTAGAAAAGTAGTGGAATCTAGTGTTGAAACAGTTTGCTAAATGTTTGAAAAAGTTAACTACGCAGGAAACAGTCAGCTAAAGATAAAACTGTTGAAATTAATAACAGTCAGAGAGAGACAGTTAGCCAAATGCAATGATTGAAATTGATAGATACCATGGATAAATTCCAGTTAGTTAGTTGGCTAGCTAATTAGCCAGCTAACTTAACTCCCAACCAGTTAGCTAAAAATAATGACTACATGGTTAAAATAGATAGTTTTGGCTAACTATTTCCAAGTGTTTAGCTCTTTCTAATATTTGACTGTTTTATAGTTAACTAAGCGGAAATGGATAAACTGGAAATAATTAGCTGAAAGTATTGGTTACTGGTTGGAATAGTTAAAAAATCAATTTGAATCATGACAGGTGGTGAAGATGAAATGGCAAAACTCATGTTGGGTTGGAAACGTCTGCAGCAGAGTACATCACCAGTTTGTGTTTTAGTATTGTTACTGTAAGACTGACTTTCTTTTCAACAGCTTAGGGGCCTACAGTAACAGAATAAGCAAAATGTACGACGCAGCAACTCACAGAAACATTCAGACTGGGCAAAGCTGGAGAGCTGTAGAAAACTCTGTAGTTTGTCTACAGTAAGAGGCTTGATCTCAACCACGAGGCTGCCAGGTAGCTTTCCAACTTTCAAATATTGACTTCCTTCCTCACTGCCCGCCTGGTCAGGAGGTGTGTTTGTGTGCTTTGGAGTCAAGAGAGGTGTGTGGTGAGAGAGGTAGGAAGGGGGAGGAGGGGGACATGTATGTGTGGTTGTGTGAGTCTGTGTGTCCACATCCATCAAAATAAAGAGTTTGATGACTTTGGCCTGCCCTCATTGCACCATAATAGGATACATTAGGACTCTAATTCACTTTGAGCCATTAGAGAAGCTCAAAAATTCCTGTAAAGAAATAACAACAGAGGCTAAAATGGGCTACACTGGCTCTTGTGGCCACAGGAGTTTTACAACAACAGGTTCTGTGTATAAGATCCCCATTACTTATTATTAATTACAATATATTTGTAGAATTTGGAAAATCTGATTTCTTTGAAAAATGCTTGATACTATACATAACATGCTCCTCTTCCAAGATTTTCTAGCTCTTTTTTTGTTTTTTTTTTACACAACTTTATGCCACATCAGTTTAAAATCTTTGGGAGAGCATTTGACATTTCAAAAGGAAATTGTGGACTAATAATTTGAAATGGTTACGCGAAAAGGAAATGGTTTGTGGTCTAGATAGTCAGCCAATTCCATTGCCTCGTCTTCTGTAGCAGTGGTATGTCCAGATCAGCACCGAGCCCATAGTACATTGTTGTTTTTTTTTGTCTGGGCAGCGGTTCCAGGAATGGCCTCACCTGGTCTGGGTTGGTCATACTTAAGACAGCTTTAAGGGAGCATATGCTATTTAACAGGCTTTTCTCTCGTATTACAGGAAAGAGCGTTGCACTGAGCATAGGCCCTCAAAATAACTGCTTAAGTATTGGGAGGACTTTGTTTTGGCTAATGTGTCAACTAAAAGACTATTGTTAACAAGTGGTAATAAAAGTATACTTAATTTGCTGAAACTATAAACCAGGTTTGAGATCGCATTTTATTTTTAGATGCAAAAATGGTTAAAAATCTATCAGCGTTATTTCATTGATGACAACATGAGGATCCTTAGTTTGGAAACCCTGACTCAGGGTCAGGTAGACTATATTTCTTTCAGTGGATGACCCAGACATGGTTTTATGTTGACAAGCATCTGCCCTGCTGAAATGTTCTGGAGCGAGACTCGAATCCATGTCAGCTGCAGGGGCGCTTCTGTCCCTCTGACCCTGACTCTCTTGACCTTCCTGGGTTGCAGCAAGTGATGAAAGAATTTCTCAGGGATCAATAAAACTAATCTCATTAAAACACTATGATACATTTTTAGCATGGGTGGTCCTAGAGGAATCATACCGCTTGGATTGAGTAGGCCTTAACTAGCCAGCTTGACAATTTCACAGGCATCTTGTCTCTGTAAAAAGAAGCAATTCTCCTTGCCTTAAAACTGCATTTCTTAAATTGGGTGTTTTGTCTTCATGGATCGGTAAAAGATGCTGTTTTGACATTTCTGTTGCACTGGGCGCCAGACTGACACTGGCCTGTCCTCAATGGATACTGTTTAGGCTATTCTAGGATGCACGAGACAAAAACAACATGACATAACATCATGAAAATACTTTTGGAAAGTTTCTTCTGCAAAAGATTCTTCCTGTGACAAAATGATGGAAGCAGAAGACAATTTATATTATAGCACAGAGATCAACTTGTCTCTCAAGGCTATCTAGAATTGATATGTACTGCAACGCCCTGGATTTTCTCCTCCGCCTCCATCCATACATCCGTAAAACATTCCCATCCAGACAGTTCACATGAAAGAAATCACACACACATGGACACACCTCCCTGTCTTGGCCTGCCATCCTGTTTCCATAGTCAACCGGCTGGTTGGATATTATGCTCCAATTCCAGGCATAATTAGTGTGTAGCCTGGTCTGGTTCTGTCTGGGTCAGTGTCGTAGACTAAAGGTGGTGAGATGGTGTGTGTGTGTATCTATATATATATGTGTGTAACTGGTGTGTGTGTTGAATCTGATGTTAGCCAGCACCACAGGATGGATGCGGCTGCACCGCTTCTAAGCTGAACCACACATGGAGGGCAAAATAAAAACACATTACTGTCTTAACACACACACACACACACACATACGCATATGGTCTACCCTTTAACAGTTCAAGGATACACAAGTAGTCACATGCACAAAATACACAAATAGCAAAGAACAACTAACATGGGGCAGATGCTTTTTACCAGGCGTCGTGAAACATACACATCACTCATATTAAAACTCATGAATGTGCTAAACTAAGCAGACAGACAGCAGCAGAGTTTTGACTTTTAAATTTAGTTGAATGCTAATGATCCATGTCCCAGTGAGTAGTAATGCAGATTAAAGCCAAATGGGATAGAAATAAAAACAACATGTGTGGGCTAAATATTATAATGTGATATGAAACTAATTCTGAAACATGCACATGTGAAATGTTCTTCAGATATCCAATGCAATTACAGATTGGGAACAAGATTACCAAAGTCCCACAGAAAAACATATTTTGCCATGTGGTTTTGTGACCGAGCGTCAACCGGCGTCTGGCAACATCTGAAGTTGCCATTAATCCAGAGTCTTTGCTCTATACATTTTACACTCAACGCCGTTTTCAAATTTGTTTGTTGATGCTTCATCACATTTATATATGAACCCCTTGGTTGGTATATTATAATCCCACTGCTAGCTCAGTCACTTGCATCTTTTGTTGTATCATGAGTATCAGCATTGTTACTCTGATTTGTTATGCTGTATTTGGAGTACTTTCTACATTCTAGGCTAATTCTGCTGCCACTTATGCCTACTCTGTACATGAGATAACTATCCTGCTGCCCTCCTTGAAACTTTTCTCATATATATATATATATATATATATATATATATATATATATATATATATATGTGTGTGTGTGTGTGTGTGTGTGTGTGTGTGTGTTATGTATGATCTTAATTGGTAAAGTAGCTCCTAACTATTGCTGTCAAATAAATGTAGAGGAGTATGAAGTACAATATTCCCCTTTCACCACTCAGTCAGTGTGAGCAAAGTGCATGTGTGTGCATGTGTATGTGTGTTCATCCCCGGGGTGCCTGGATGATATGTGCTCCCAGCGACACATGGAATGCCCAGAATGTGAGCGGTGGAGAGCATAAAGCGAGGTCCTTTGTGGCCACGCCCCTGACGGCAGGTCACGCTTCAGCAATTGGTTGGTCCCTGGAGGTCGGAGTGCAGTCGGGGTCCTGTCACTCCTCTGAAGAAAGGTCGAAGGTCAACTTCCACCGGAGCTCTCCTTTCCTCCCCTGGCCCAGCGGGGTTCTTTCAGCTTAGACGACAGCCGCAAAGTCAAAACTAATATGTTTTTTTTTTTCAAGAATTTTTTCAAGCCTTTCACAGATTTGTCGGAACTTTTTGTCAGAGTGCCGTCAGGGTGTGGAAACAAAACAGAATCTAACAGTCATCAGGTAAAAATATGTTTTGAGACCCACGTTGTTTCAACCTAATGGTTTCAGTTTCTAATTCAGAAGTTATGATGGAATTATTCTGTCTCAGTACATCTGCTCAGTCGTAGGTGTTTTAGTGATGTGTCATTTTCCAAAAGGGTGAAGTAGGAGGTGTAATGACAAGTGAAAGGTGTCCACAGTTATTAATGGTGAGGGTAAAGTACAGTATGTGTCAACATTAGAAACAACTACTGGAACTCCAAATCATACGCGCCTGATTTTCAGGTGAATAAAACCACGAAACACTGACTTTCCACACAGCCATTACCTTTTATTCATATCAGTTTAGTAGGAAAATACCACTGTTGTTAATATGGACAGCTGTACATGTGTATTTGTTATGATTATATTACTTATGATCAAAAACTAGTTAGTTGCTAGTGCATAAGACATCAGCCAGCTAATATTCCTTATTAGCACAACAGGAAGAAGCCTATCTTGGTGTCTGTCTTTCAGCCTTTTATTTTACAGAGCTTGCCCATCGTCAGTCCCAGATTTACTCTTGTCTTGATCTATCATTTTTTTTTCTTTTTCTCTTCTTAGCTTCCTGCATAAACATCCTCGTTGGTCTCTTCTCCTCTGCAATTATGTCCATAGAGACTACTAAACTCGCTTTCCCAGCTCCGGTTCTGGCACGACACCAGCTCCACTCCCCATCAGCATTCCCCCACGCCCCAGGCCTGAAAACCTCCTCTTCCTGGTGGTCTAAAACGCCTGTGGTACAAACACAAAAAACTCCCTCACAGCTCTGAGATCACAGTCTGGACAGTTAACATTAGCTAACAGCAGCTACAGTTGGCAGCAGTTTACTTTACTGTCCATCAGAAAACTCTGTAAATCACAGAGCTGAGGTGGAGCAGCTGGTATTGGAGGGAAAACCAAAAAAAAAAAAAAAAACATTGTCTGTGTAAAATATGACCCAGTTTAACCAAAATCAGTGAAATAGTGTTGTGTCACTTAAAGCCATAAAATGTTACATACTTCTTGTAGGTGGTTATACCTGGAATTTACAGAGAACATGTGGGAATGACAGATACACCATTCACCCAGTTTCATATCAGTGTTGCACTGAAATGATATAAAATCTGTTATTTTATGGCAGAAAAGTGGCTAAATGCAGAATATAAGACACGCTATACAGAAAACACAATACAGAAAGGCTGCACATTTAAACAATGCAAGCAAATAGAAAAAACAATGAAAGAAGTTACAGGAGGAAAGGAGATTCAGCACCAGTAGGACTGGTGTTTTCAAATACAAATTTAGAGGCTAGCCTGTCTCAGAGCCAGATAACACACTGGTGAAATCCACCAAATCCACATGTTCCCTATTTTTAGACTGTCTTTGAACCAAATGTCTTTCAGTCTATTTTTCAGCTTCTCACATATTTGTTTCTGCTCTCAATAGAGTTCAAAATGTGAGAAATAATCAGTTTGCCATGTGAAACTGGCACAAATAGAGACCAGCAGTATTATAGACGAGTTATCTGCACCCCAGAAGTTGCGATGGCTGCAGCATCAGCAGTATCCAACTTCAGCTCACAGACACTCTGATGACAAGCTTAAATTAAGCCTTCAGAGGAGGGATGGGAAGACAAGAGGAGAGGATAGGAGGAAAGACAAGAGGATCAGATGAGTGGAAAAAAGGAGGTAAATGAGAGGAGAGGGCAGGAGGACGGAAGAGAGAGGAAAAGAGAGTAGATGAGAGGGGTGAGGAGATCAGAGGAAAAAGGAAAAAAAAAACAGGACATGAGAGGAGGATAAAATGATAGGAGGGATGGGACGAGGAGCAGAGGAAGGAGAGAGGAGAAAGGACAGGAGGAGAGGAGACGGCAAGGGATGAATGTGGTATGGCTACAGCAACTTCCTGTGAGCCATCAGTCTGGAGAGGAGCATTAGGAGGATAAAGTGGGCGGCAGACAAAGGAAAATCAGTTTCTTCTTGGGAACGGACCAGAGAAAAATTTCCCAGTTTGGTCAGCTGTGAACTGGTCATATAGAAAGAAGCAGGCTTATGCAAGATGGCCCGGGAGTAAGATTAGACTGATATGTTGGACCAGTGCTGGGCTTTTACTAAATACCTGATGTAACCTGGTGGATGCTGACAAAATAGACCGCATTCTGTTACCTAAGGAGTCTGTAAACCTGCAATTTGATCCAAAGCCTCACCTCCTTTGGTTGATGTTTGTAGGTCGAACAGGCTTGACAAAAAAACAACCAAAAAAAAAAAAAAAAAAACCATGGTGACGCTGTTTCCATTTGGTGCAACAGTGTGTATTCTGGGCATCATACAGCATATGGGATGTTTGCAAGTGAATGATATATCAATATAAAATAATCATTCCGGTCTTAACGGAAACAATCTGTCCCTCCGTAATAAATAAAACAAACAAACTTGGCTGACGTTGGGCATTGTGAAATTGTGAAAACACTTCTTCTTGATGTAGCTATCCATTAGTTGGCATTTTGTTAACATTAAATAACTCAAGATGTGACTGTGTCCAATGTAATGTGTCCGTGACACCGCAACATCTTTTAACCATCTTCAAAATTTGGCTTTCTTTTCAACATAGATGACCGACACATATAGCATGTCTTATTACAGGGAAGGGGAAAGTTGACTGAGGTACCAAGCTTGCTTTTAGAACTTCCAAAGGATTATAACAGAAATATCTGTGTCCAATCTGTATTGGTCCATTGGTAAATCAGATTTAGTGAGTTCTTTGTGTGAATTTGTGTCCAGATGTGAATATAGTGAGTGTACTTCACAAGCAAAGCCTCTGATTAATATAACAAGATCTCCTCCTGAGCTGAGAGGATGTGGCTTGAGAGAGGCTTTGACTCACCGGCTCTTTTGTTATAATAGATGATGAGGTGGTCAATTTCCGAAGTACGACCCAGTCAATACAGGATATGAATCAGGATCCGATTCAACATATAAATAAAATAAAAAGCAGCTCTTCACTATAGGGTCTATTTTTACATGATAAGATTCTCACTAAAATGAATCATTTCGGCTCCAGGAGCTGAGTCAGTGGTGATTACATCCTGACAGTCAGTGTCGCTCATTGTCTACTGAGTATTTTTCTGCATCAGATGACCTGCGTCAAATATAACCTGGTTACCTGGAACTGTCTGAATGAACTTGATTCTTTAAATAGATAAATGAGTAAACCCGACTGAATCATGGATTAAGACAAACCTGGTTAATGGAACTCATTTCTATTGAAGAAACCTGATTTCTTGTTACATAAATGTTTAATCAGATTCTTGATGAGGTTTTCACAGAAACGCACATGCATGACAAAGACTTGAGATGGGCAAAACGTCACTATGACAGCAGTGTGAGGAAAGAAAATTAGTTTTAAAGATTCATACCAGAATCCAGAAAATACACACAAACTCCAACTAAAACAAAAAGTAAAAATGAAATGACATATGAATAATTCTGTTTCCTGTAAGCATTTGGTTGGGACCAAATGTTCAAAACAAAAAAGAAAATACATACATCAATACACTGGTGAGGTGATAAAGTGACTTGCATCTTACCTTTTATAATTTCTATTCCAAATAATATATTAAGTATATTAATATTTAGTATATTAATACTATTAGTAATAATGCTCTACACTAATAAACACTTAAAATGTATCTATAAAAGTATAATCTATAACCTCTGATAAAGTCATGAGTCATATAGGATGGTTTACTTCATTTCCTCTCTTTCACTTATGATGGTTTATGTGGGTTTTAATTTGTTGAGGTTCACAAACTTGTACAGATGACTGTCTTTTCATTTCTTCAGAAGAAATTTTTTTTATTGATGTAATTTATTGAAATATTTGGAAAATAAATCGTTACACTGAGATTACCATGATACCAATACTCCCACCACAAAGCAATAATAATAATAATAATAATAAATCTGCCTAAAGATCGTTTTGCAACACTGTTTCTTTGACTCGCTGCTCTGTAAAAGAGGAAGAATCAGAATTGTTGACCTGGAAATTATGTGTGGACCTCACCTTTCCTTTTTTCCTCCCTCTCCGCCCCTCCCTTCATCAACACACCTTCATTTCCTTAATTGATCCCCACATCCTGCATATCAGGCAGATTAGCCTCGGATTAGCCAGGTAAACACAGCAAAGTGTGTGTGTGTGTGTGTGTGTGTGTGTGTGTGTGTGTGTGTGTGTGTTAAACCAGAGGGGGAAGTGGAGTCTTTGATCAGGCTAATGAGCTGCCAGTCCTCCCTCCAGGGCCTGCTGGTTGGCTGGGGGTGTATGGACACCTGAAACAACATGGAGACCATGCATAGCCTCTGGTGGCACACACACACACACACACACACACACACACACACACACACACACACACACACACACACACACACACACACACACAACCTTGTCAATGCAGCACACCCGCATCCTGCCACCATTATTCTCTGCCTGCCACCTCCCACCACCCCCTGCTAGTCGTCTCTATCCATGTGTCAGTCACACCCTCACTTCACCTCCAATCTCCTCTGCAGCTCCCACCCGACTAACAGTAGCCTATCCTCTCACAATTGTCACACCACCCACCTCCTGCCTTGCCCCCTACCTATCCTCTATTCTGTCACTCACACACACTCACATGCTCTTACACCTTCGCTCACCATCCCCCATTCACCTTCCTCTACTGTTCTTCCCTTAATGAAGCGTCTTGCCAAGCGTAAAAATGCTTCATGAGAGCATTTTGCATTTTCTTTCTTTGTTTTTTGTTGTTGTTGCTATGAATACACATGCATGGGCATTCACATGTGTGTAAACACATTTAGTGGCACACAGGCGTCCCTTCAAATGTCACCCATTCATTATTTCCTTTCAGTTTTGCCACAGGCTAAATTAAAGCAACTCTGCTTTCACTCAAGTTTGAGTTTTTTTTTTTCATCTTTGCCATGATGTTTTGATTTTGGCAGTAAAATTCTGCCTGTTTACTTTGGCTACAATTTGAGAGCTGACCTCACAATACCACTTTCCTGTTTCTCCACAACTCACCAAAATTGCTACTTTAAAAGATAAACACACACTGGGTTCCTGATTTGATGTCATTTCAACAGATAAGGAATGACTCCCATGTGTCTCAGTTGCTGTTTTCCTTCCCAGATCTGACATTACTGTAATCAGAAGTAGTCACACTAAATTAATAAATCTACATGTATTTTAAAATATTATAGATATATTTTCATCAGCTCTATTGAATCTGCTAAAATAATCCTCCCCAGGACATCATTTTAGTGAAAGCAAATAATCCAAGGAAAAAAAGAGAGAAAGTATGAAATATGTGAAAGAAAGTTTGGTCACACGCTCATCTGTTACGCATCTATATAACCACATGTGACACATGTGAAGTCATTTTTAGGGTGCTGACTCAGATCAGCATTTTATGCATCTCGTGACAAATTGCACACACAGTGAATTTGGGTCCGTCACAAAAAATCTGCCGTGATCAGCTACAGCAGCAGCAGTTTCTCAAACCTCAGAAAGTTTCAGGCAAGTATCACCATTATGACAGGTCGACTCTATTTAACTAGACGGATTTATTCCTAATACGATTATTTATTGTAGCCATGATTGTTGATCTTGCTGTAGCAGGGGTATGGATCTTCTCTGCCACCTTACCTTCCTGTGGAACCTGCAATATAAAATGTAACATTTGAACGAAACCATGATCTTAACCTAACTTTATCCACCTAAGCCTAACCACAAACATTACTCCTACCTCTACTACCAAAGCCCTGTGCTTTGTATGTTTTACTATCCACCCCCAGCTGTTTGGCTAGTACTATTTTATCGCCCAGGAAGTATCAAGGTGGATTTTACAGGGTGGACAACTCAAACTCAAACCTTGGCAAACTTATGTGTAGCCTTCAATCTAGCACTGGTTGACACACTATCAATATTAAGACTTTTCTTGAGACTATTTTTAACTTAATGTCACTGATATTTACTTCAATTTAATTTTAGTTTTCTCACTTGACTTAAAAGCAAGTGAGGTGTGTTTGCTTTTCGTCTTGCTGTTTTTGGTGAAATTTTCACAGTTGCTGAGATAAAAAAGCTTTCAGGGGTCTTGATTTGTTCCTGAGGGTTTAGTTCCTGTGATTTGGTCAAAACCTGTCCTGCAATCACTGGTTTTATTGTTCCTCTCCAAGGAAGTTTACAGCTCCTCACACACACACACACACACACACACACACACACACACACACACACACACACACACACACCCACATACATCACACTTCCTCACCCCTGCTGACCCCTCAACCCCGATGTGTGTCACTCAAGGTGGTGACAGTCAGAGATGGCGCTGCCGACACGAGGGCACTCAAGCGATAAGCATTTGTCTTTGCTCTCCTGGTTTTTCTCTGCTCCATGTGTGTGTCTCTCTCTCTTCCTCTGTGGCCTTTGCAGCCTGTTGCTATGTGACCCATTGACCCATGACTTGATTGGTCTTTGACAGCCATCAAAGCACTTTCCTATTTCACAATGACATCTACAGCACAATATATGACTTGGATATGTTTAAAATACTTCAAGATATAAAGAAGCATGTTTAAAACAAAAAGTAAGTGGGTATACACATTTTTATATAGGACTGCTGTTTAAAGGTGTAACCTAGAATTTATTTGACCATCTAAAATTGGCATGCGTTTGTTATCTTACTGGCTTTCTTAACCCATCAAATTACAGGTCTATAATGATCAGGAGGAGAAACTTAATATTAAGGTTAAAAAAGTCCTGAACCTACAGTCCAGTGAATCACACGGCTTCTTCAAATAACACATCTCCTGCCTGGAAGTCGTCTTACAATAACTGAAAAGTTCACATTTTTACAGCACACATCTCTGCAAAATGCTTAGCTCCATGATTTCAAAAGACGTCTTGGCACAGATGTCTCTGCGTTATATTTAGCTCTCTGTTGTAACAACACTTTCAGCTGTCTGCTGCTGACATAGGAAACCGAAAAATAAGTTTCCGAGGTGAGGAAGACGGAAACAAAACTGATACACTAAGTCTGTGGCCAGATTTGGTTATGAAATATGTTCTAAAAGTCTTAAAGAAGGTTTTGTGGTTGACACTTAAAGGTTATCTGGAAACAATCGTGTCAGATGTGGTTTGTCAACTTTTTTTCACATACAGGACCTGACCCCATTTGACTCATTCTTTTATCCAAATATGACTGTGATGCATAAATACATGTGAAGAACAACAAAGACAAAGATTTATCTACATGTTCATTTTATTTCTTATACTTTCCTTAACTCCACTCCACCAACTGAATTATTACTCATCTCATATGGACGATTCATGTGTGTGCACGGGTGTCTCAGTATGCACTCAGGATGTTTTCGTAGCGCTCACTTTTGACGGGGTGATTTACATCCTCTCAGACCTCGTTATTTAGCAGAAACGCACACACAAAAGTCCCACAGACACACACTCCACAGACCAAAGAACGGAAGACATGCTCAGCACGAAAACAGGTTGATGATCAAACCGTTTTAACAGAGGCCTTAAGATGTTTGTAAAGAGATCTTGTCCTAGAAATCTGTTTCACATACTCAACCCTGACAGCACTTCCGCTGAACTCTGAAAGTGAGGGTGATGGATATTTCAGAAGTTAGTGGGGTCCTGTCACACAAACATTTGTTCGTTTCTTTTAAACACTGGCTTTCTGGCACAGGATTATGACCGTTTCTAAAGCAACAATTTTTTTCAAAATTACATATTCAGCACACTGCATCCTTGACACATCATGATAAGTAAACCTCTGAGGTTGGTTCAGGAATGAATCACCATCAGTGTTTATTCACAGCTGCAAAGGTTAATGCTAAATGTGTTAACCCACTGATGAAGTTTGATATACATTTCATTTCTCCCTCTAATTTCGCGTTTGCTGACAGGATACAGTGGGCATAAATAATGTAGATGGTAACTAGCTAGTAGGTGTTTCGAAAAACAACGTTGCAAATCTAATAATTTGATATGCTTCTCATCTTTCTCGGGCCTGACATCTCATTTGCATGTTAAAACATAGAAATTGTGATGACTGCAATTAAAAGTATATCAAAACATTATCAATGTATAGCACAGGGTAAGTATTTTAAAGAAACGACACCACTTTTCCGTACGTGGTTATGGTTATATTTCGGTTTGGGGTTCATTTTGCTCAATGGACTCAAGAGAGCGACAGGAGACCAGAACATTTGAGCTAACCAGAGGTTCACTTGGAGGTACCAGAGGATCACCTTTGGTGCCATTTGGATTGTGCCAAAAATGTTCCTATTAGTGCATGGCCAAAGGCCACTTTGGCACTCACATTTTCATGAAGGAAAAATGAGTGTTTGCACAACAGACTCAAATCACAATATCAGATTTTCACTACGTGATTATCTTGGAAAAAAAAGACTTTAAAAGTCAAATTCATCTTTAACATGAACATGATAACAATGTTTCCTTTGAAATATCATTGTGATTATCAGTACTGGTGAATCGCGACACCCCCTGTGTGAATGTACATGTGTCCATATTCTTGTGTGTCTGCGTGCGTGTCTCCATTCACATTATTCCTGCTTTCCAACAGCCTCTCTCTGTGTTACCTCTTTCTCCCCCTGTTGTTCTCCTGCTCAGGTGAAAAGGATCCTGGGAACAGCCAGGTTCCAGCTTCCCAAAAGCCTCTCAGTGCTTGCGGCTTACAATGGAACAAAGATTTTCTCAGTGTTGGGATGCTTATGGGAAACCCAACCCAGACTGTAATGGCCACAGTTTGACAACTGGGAACTAGCAGGAGAATGGAAGACAGGATACATCTACTGTATAAGCCTGGGAGATAAGATTTTTACACCCTAGTCTTTTAGTATTGTGCAAAAATTATTTTGTTACCCACTCTCCACATAAAAACAAATTTAGGGTACAGGTAAGAACATCTAGAGTCATGGCCAGCTGCAACAGGACAACTATTAATGGGAATAAAGTGTCTTGATAAAGGGCACTTCAGGACAATCAACATTTGCTATCACAGAGAGCTGAAGGATTGTCTGCAATATGGTACAAATTCAATACCATACCATACCACATATCATACCATGCCATACTACTGCGTAACCTCCACATCCATTCATCCATTCCATCAATCTACCATAACCCCTTAACATTATTGGGGTAGCGGTTGGAGCCGATCCCAGCTGGCGGGGTACATTTTGGACAGGTTGCTGGTTCATTACAAGGCTGATACATAGAGACAAACATCCACTCATGGTCACATTCACAACTACTGGCAAATTTGGTCACCAATTTAGGTGGAAGCCAGAGTACCCAGAGAGAACCCATGCACAAACAGGGAGAACATGAAAGGCCCCAACCAGAAACTTTCTTGCTGTGTGGTGACAGGGCTAACCACTGCACCATTGTGCTACCTCTATTGTGTGGCTTGTAATACTACGACTGCGGTACTATGACTACTACTGGCTTCTGAATGTCTTGGTATTTTTGTAGCCTTTACCTGAAGCTCTGTGGTGCGGTTTGAGTGTAGTTTCACTCCTATGTTCCTGTTCGCGCTTTAAGTTTTTACCGTTTACTAATCGCCTTCAGTCGTGTCAGAGGTAAGTTGAGTGGCTGCTGATACCATCAGAACACTTTCACATATGTTTTCTACCCATCAACTAACTGGAGGCTTTGATTGTAAAGCAGCTGTGTTTATCATTGACTTCCAAGAACTTTGTCAGCAGTACTATTGTTCAATATTAATTGGTCAGCACAACCCAATATGGACACAATCTGTGCTATTTGTTCAGCAAATCAGTTTTAATAATGCAGGGAGGAAGCAGAAACAATGAGCTGTAAAGGTAATGAACCGGTGATAGGGACTGCTATTTATTTTAAATGGGACTTTACATTGCAACCTGGCACCATTACATAATATACTATATCATAGTGATGGTATACCTCTTTTGTGAATGGTTTCCTGAAATCCAACACCTTGGACAGGGCACTGAGTTCTGCTACTTGAAAGTCGGTTCAATGCCAAGAGAGAAGAAGAGGAGAGTCAGTCAAGCCTAGCAGACTTGAAGAACATATTGGAAGAAAGCCACGGTGTGAAACCATTGTATTCTTATAACAGAAACCCTTCAGTATCAAAGATCAAGTAAATCAAGAGAAAACAGATGGTAAGACTGAACAGGAGCCATGGGCGAAAAAAAAAAAAAAAACAGGTGACGAAAGACAGAATGTGCATTATTCACAGGGTGTGACACCACAACAGAGGCTCCAATGGTAAACATGTGTGGTGGTTTGGGGCCTTGTGCCTGCCCCAAACTCCAAAACAGGCTGTCTGGTTTTGGGTTAGAAGATAGTCTTGTTCAGCATATCTGTACACTGTAACTGTTAAAGGATTTGAATGCTTCAGCCAATTAACTACAGTCTATACCATTTTATACCTCTCAGGTCATCGCTTGTAGCTCATGTCTTTTTGTCAAAATCTATATGCAGAGACCAGAAAATATCTTAAGATACATAATCCATCACAGTGGACATTTATTATTATGTTTTTGTCGCAGCTACATAATTATCGTGTTGTAATGCAGCTGCAATCTGGACCTCTATTCCTCAGTGGAAGAAGTTGCAGAAATTAGCTGTTGCTTTCACAAGTCTGTTGAAGTCAGTTACAGTGGAAATAAACAATAATAAATGTTAATTACAAAGACTACTCAAAGTTTCCTTTGACCCTTTTCCTTGAATCTTCCGATAAAATTTGTTTCAAAAAAACAGTAGAGAGGTCCTGTTCATCATAGTCATTAAAGTAAAGGTTTTCATCTACAAAGCGTTTGAACAGAATTTAGTCCGGTTAATGGACAGCTAGATGTATTTTGTCCTCTGTGCTGTTATCAGCTGCTGTAATATTTAACTTCAACTCTGGTAAAGACAGATGATAAAAGCTGTAAACCTCCTGTTCCATACAATTTTTTCAATTTTTACTTTCAAATGCATATTGGCCAACAAAGCACCAACAAAAATGAGCACTACTTTTTGTCCCCTGGATAAACAGCGTAATGTGTCTGATTTTTTATTAAATCATTTATTTCTCCTGATAATGATCATGGAGTTTGTTTTCTTCTCAAAGCCTGCGTAATAATTACTGAAGTGCTTTGAGACTGAACAGCTTACACGTTCACACAGAATACCTTCATCTATTGGAGGGGGCAGCCATTGACCGTGATTAACCCAAACATCTGTGCTTTCACTGACAGTGTAATGTCTTCAGTTCCACTCTGCCACCGCAGTAATGGCAGCGGCACTTGAGAGCGCAACACATAAATCAGCCTCTGGATTCATTTATATTGACCTGCCAGTGGATCAACTTGTGGAGATCCCAGGAATACTAAGAATGGCAAGCAGAAATTTTGGGATAAGTCATATAAAACCGTGTACAAGGCTCTGTTCTACGTCTATGAAGAGTTGGAACAATCTGATACACAATGGCACAAACAGTTATCATTTTTCCAACCTCAAACCAACACAAGGGAGAAAAAGTGTCACAAGATTAAAGTAACGTGTTTTCCAAACACGTTACAGCTGCATTAACATGCAACAGAAAAATAACTGCAGTTTTCACATCTGTGCATGTTACTTGTAGTGTAAGCTAGAGGTTGCAGTGTTTGAATGACACAAGGATATATTTAAAAAGAAAAATAACTCAAGTTTGAGCCAGTTTTTTCACAACTGATCTGTGAAACCGCAGAATAATTGTTAGTGGAGGATGTTTTTTTGTCTATTCCCAAATTTAACATTTGTGGTTGACCAGAAGTGTGTAGTCAGGAAGAGTGGGTCGGAGATGTCTGCTCTTGGCTGATGACATCTTTGTGGACTGCCAACACTGCATGGACTGGTACCAGTTCAAAGCCTGGTCACACAGAATTATGAAAGCAGCACTGTCATAATAGGAAACACCCCCAAACTCAAACTTTTGCCATTTTAAGGGAGCTAAATCCCTCCTTGCTTTGGCACCCTTGCAGGGTTGGCTCAGTTCAAATAAATCTCTTCATACAGGGCCAAAGTTGGTATGAAAATGGTAATCAGTAAAATATTGGATTGTCAAGATCTTGTAATTGCCCTTTCCCTAAGGCCTGCCATGTTTTTAGCTAGTATGAATCGCAATTTCCTGGATTTAATCCTAGTTACTGCACAAAAAAAAAAAAAAAGTATGTATAGGCACCAAATCTGATTTTCCTGATCTGATGGGGTCTGTCTGTCTGTCTGTCTGTCTGCGTGGGTGTGGTCATGCCTGTCTGAAGTTTCCGAGGCTTAGAGCGGAGCATTGTACAAAGTGACAACCCCATCAAAGAGACCGGGCCTGCATAAAAGGACGTTTTATGACTCTGCCTTTCAAAAGAACAGTTTGAGGAGTTCAAAGCACACACACGGGGAGAGGCAGGCAGGCTGTGGATGGAAAGTTCAGCGCAAAACCAAGAGTGAGACAGAGGATGGAAGAGAGGGAGACAGAGAGAGAGAGAGAGAGAGAGAGAGAGAGAGAGGGAGGGGGGGGTGAACATAAAAGGCGAAGAGAGGAAAACCCTCGAAAGCCATTTGATATCTCTCATCAAAGAGCGATGCTAACCTGCCTCACTTTGCATTTCCAGCTGAACGCTAAATCTTCAACATGAGGTTGTCATTCACGGCTGAGGAACATCAAGCCCAGCCGTGTTTGATCGATCTCACCAGTCTGCACGTGTGTTTTTTAGGGCACACACCTTCCAGCCACATGCCGGGGATTTCTTCAGAAGACAGGAAATGTCATTTTGTGATTTACAGTGAGGTATTGATGGATGGCTGAAACAGGAACAATGGTCAATGCTGATGGACTGCCCTTTTGTACACCTAGCCGCTAGAGTGCCGAAATTTAAAGCATCCGTTGAATGGTCTGGCACGAAGGCAGACACCTACTGTGTTTTTAATTAATGGCTGCAAATCAAAGCTGTCAAGCTGCATTTTCTTTCCAAAATGCTTTCAGTCCACCAAAAACCCGTTTATGAGCATCTCAGATGTACAAAGACGACACGGCGATTCTTTTGTAAGCATCGCAAAATCAATCAAAGTTAGTTTTATTTTCATGCCAGCTGCCAGGAGCAGTTATCACATTTTGGCGCTGAAGTCTTCGTATTCTTGTGTGTGCCCATGTCTTTATTTGTACGCGCTTTTGTGCCAACAGGCTGTCTGTAGTTTGAATCCTGTGTTGTGTGCGAAGCCAAGTTTCAATAAATCTGGGTAAACTTGCAGTAGTGACACTTTAATGCGCTCTGATATAGAAGATTCAACAATTACAGGAATGGCTCCAGATGGAGCAGCAGTCCACGGGCTTTGATGTTAAACTTCCTGTTGCATTATCGACATTAAATAAAATCCTTGCAGAAAATCGGAGTTCAGTCAAATGTCTTGTGTGCTACATATAGGATGGCATTTTCACGAAAGAAGATTTTGATACTGAAGCAGAATGCTGTGTTCCTCCCTAAATAGTGAGGTTCAGTTATTTAATATATGTTCTGTCCCCATGCAGCAGGCCATTATCACTGTGCGAATTACCCTGTGACAGTAGTTACTCCGTGCACAGGACTTTCAAAGCAAACAAGGCCTACATCATGATCCTCCATTCATCCGAGCACCTATAAAACATCACCCAATGGAACATTTTATATTGTGTGCATTCTATTTTTACAAAAACAACAACAAAACTGGTTTAAAAATGTAAGAAACTTTCTCACGAACAAGACTTATAGCCTTCTGGCATCTGGAGCATCACTTCAACAAGTATAGCACCTGTCATTTTGGTTCTCTGCAGATAAAGCATCCAAGCTCTCCTCTCTTGACATCAAACTTGGTAGTTGCACATCTTCTAATCCTTCACTTTTGAGTCCAATCCTACTAGTAGTCCTCCAGCAGTCATGTTTCCTTTTTCTCGCTCCTTCTTCAGACTTTTTGCATCCTGAATGTGTTCCAGCAAGCTGTTGTTTAACATGTACTCACTCATGTGGTGGTGAAAGGCATGTATAAAAACACAGTCGTAATTACAG
This sequence comes from Protonibea diacanthus, assembly GCA_028641955.1. Classification (NCBI taxonomy): domain Eukaryota; kingdom Metazoa; phylum Chordata; class Actinopteri; family Sciaenidae; genus Protonibea; species Protonibea diacanthus. Next base: position 18,894,913 of record CM053990.1, read on the forward strand.
TATCCATCCAGAAGAAACTGTAGAAAGCGAAACTAATCAACGCAATGAAACAAAGACAGAGGGTGATTGGAGACAGACGGCAGGTAATGGCTCATTCATTATTCATTTTGGAGAAAAACGCTGCCTTCCTTATTGAATCACAGTGTTAAACACAGATGGTCACTTTCCCCAGATGACTGTAACAGTAACAGAGTGCCATGATGAAGAACTAATGCAACAACCAATGCTGATTTGCACATATTAGGTCAAACAGCCATGTAAACATCTGTGGGTGTGAAAGCAGTCCTCACATAGATCATATTCCTGTTTTTAAGACCAGGGAAGCAACTTCAAAATGAAGCCTGGCTCACATCCACGCAGGCAGTGGACATTTTCTTAATTTTATGTGTGTGTGCGTAACGGGGTGTGTTGTACTGGTGTTGGTGATTAGAGTCGGAGGTGTGGGGGTATGGTGTTGGAGGTGGCAACCCTACCCTCACCTCCCTAACTAATCCCCCAATAACAAAGGCCTGCTTCTCTGCTCTGCTGGACTCTGAGCCCTGCCGGACTCTGCCTCGGCCTCCAGGCCCAAAAAACCTGCTGTTTACAATTTCCCTATTCCTGCTTTTAAATGTTACCTCGCTCCAAGAGAGGAAAAAGGTGGGGGGTGGAGAGATGGAGGGAGAGGCAGAGAGGCCACAAAGGTGCTTTTTTTTGTGTGTGTCCGACAGGAACAAGGGAGCTATTACATGAGAGATGGAGGGAGGAAGGAAGGAAGCAAGGAAGAAGGGAGATTCAGAGACAGGGGGGTGTCGGGTGGAAGAGGAGGAGAAGGAGGAGGAGGAGAAGGCCCCATCGGGGATTAGCTGGCCAGCTGCTCCCTCAGGGACCAGACATGAGAGACACTTTTATTCTGACAGGAAGAGTGACTCCAGAGAGCAACGAAAAAGAGACAGGAAGTATAACCGAAGAAGGGCAAACATTTAAAGAGCAGAGGAAGAATAACAGAAGGATAAATGCAACAAAAAAGAAGAAAGAGCGGAGGAAGAAAGGAACTACAGTAAAACAAGGAAGGTGTCTATTCTATTAACAGGCACCTGTACAATATATGTTTTTAAGTTTTATATTTTAAGTATTATATTTTTATAATATTATTTTTCAGCAAGTTAAAATTAAAGATCAGTAAGAACCTTTATTCCTTTATATTGTCCAGGATGTGACAAATTAATTAAACATCAATAATTTTGATACATCATACCCAGTGATGGGAATAACGGCGCTATAAATAACAGTGTTACTTTTTTCAGTAACGAGTAATCTAATTGATTACTCTTCCCATCATTATAACGCAGTTATCGTTACTGCCAAAATATGTGGTGCGTTACTATGATTAGAGGCAGCTGTCTTTCCTCAGACCAACTAGATCTCTAAGCTAAGTGGCAAAGATTTTTCTCGTTCCTCCTTCCTCGGTGAGAGCTGGGGAACGAGACAATGGCATAAATGATGACGATTAGCTGAGGTTGAGTAAAATTCCATGGTAAGCCAATCAGAGCTGGAGTTGGGCGGGTGCTGCTTACACAAATTGTCGGACACACAAAGACGACACAGGACATTCGCATGAGTCAACGTGAAACACGAATGGCGAGCCTGAATAGTCCAAAAGTAGCCTTCTTTAACTGGAAGTATAGCCATTACTTTTCCTTCCAAGAAATGAAGGGAACGCATGTAACCGTGAAATGCACATTATGCCCTGGAGACAAGAGCCTCTCCACGTCAGTGTCAAGCATAAACACAGTAATTATAATATCTACAATAATCCATGACATTTCATTGGATGCTAGTCTCACCTTCCCACAGCAACATTAAAATAGTTTAGATTTGTGTACTGTGGATTTCTGTTATGAATTATATAAGTAAGTGTATAAGTGTCCATTTCATTATAATATTCAGATTTATCATACATAATTAAACACGCACTTGTATTTTACATTCAGTCAAAGAGGGATGAAGGTGGAGTCCAAATTCTTTGACACATTTGAGCATTTAAAAAAAATTACTTCAAAGTAACACAATAGTTACTTTCCAAAGTAACTAGTTACTTTTAGAATTTGCAACTCAGTAACTACTTTAGTTACTTTGTGGGTAGAAGTAACTAGTAACTGCAACTAGTTACTTTTTTAGAGTAACTTGCCCAACACTGATCATATCATTCCATCAGACCATGTTTTATCAACCACTATGGAGATAGAGATAGGGTAGTGTGCAACAAGGGAACTTGTGGAACTCTTGGATGAAGGTTTACCTACACCCCAGAAAACACTCATACTCTGATACTATGATTAACCACTCTGTTTTTTATTTCAATAAAATGTATTTGATGGTTTTCATCTGTCATGGTGTATGGCCTGATCTTGGTACAATTCTTTAGTTGAACATTTCATGCTATTCAGTTGTACCTACTTTGAAAGTGTTTATTCAATTGAAAATTGCAGTAACAGACTGCTAATATCCACCAAGTAAGAATCCATGCCACTGCAGGTCCTTTATTCTAACAGCTGTCCAACAAAATGTCATTCCATTTTTTTTTCATTTTTCTCAAACTTGGTGTTGGTGCTCACTTTTTTAGAGGAAGGACCTAGTCAACCAGCCTGTTCCAGTGTCTTTGCAACCAGCGTAAGATCAATACATAACCCATAAGTAATCCAGTTTCAGTGTATTTGGTGGAAACTGAGCTTTTCATACAACAAGTGACAAGCTGCGTGACTGTAAATGTAAGAACAACTTTCTGTTGTTGCTAATTGTCAGTACAGCTGATTGCACAGCTGTTGTAATTATCTGGATTTTGTTGAACCATGCTACGACCATGAAACAATGATTTGGCTATGAAAGCCATTTAGCTGTTTTTTCTGTTGTTGAAGTCTGGAAATGCTAGTTTGGATTCAAGTTGTTATCACGTGTCACTTGTCCAGAGTCCTTCTGTTTTATGTTTGTTGGTTTCATGATGGTACCTCCCTCATTTTGATTCAGCAGAATACCATCCAGCATCCGTCTACGTAGGTGGAGACTTTACTTCGAAACACTCAAGCATATCTTGCATAAGACAGGAATCCACATTAGTTTTCTTGCTAAAGCCTCCCTTTTCCAAACACAGCTTGGCTGCACATTGAGTAAGCGCACCTGCAGATGTCACTTCCGTCAAGCTAGATGCTGGCGTGGTCATCACTCTTCAACACTAACAACATGCTGTTTGCCCATGTCATGTCTACAGTGAAATTTGTTTACTTTGTCTCTTGTTCCCCACGGTCTGGCGTCTGCAGCCTGCCAGCCGCTGTCAATCAAACATCGACAGGCCAAACACAAATCACATTTGTGACCCTTTTTGATAATAAAACTGCATATGCTTAGCCTGCATCAATGTCACTACTGGTGAGTAACTATAATACCACTTTATTTCAAACTATGCCTTTAAACGTGTAGTTGCTCGAAAGGCTTAACATGTATATGGCAGAGAAATGTGTCCCTGTGGACCACAGAGACGGGGTGTGTGCGGTCATGGTTTACAGCCCACAGAAGCTGTACATGTCTTTACAATGAGACAGGATTGATATCTCCATCAGCTCGATGAGACAGCAGGCAGCTCAGGCGTACGTACGGCTGTTCGTGTGGCACGAGACGCGAAGCCATCCAGCAGGAAATATTAACACAGCGGCGTGAAGCGCCGTCAAAAAACGATCGAAATTTAAAAACCCCCTCAAGAGAAACTCACGAGGCCGCAGAGAGAGAAAGAGGACGCAGAGAGAGTTTTTCCTTCCTTCCTTCTCCTCTGCCTTTCTTTCTCCATATGGCAGCCATTTGTCTGGAGGAGGTCTGTCAGACATAAATAATAGGTTATGAAAAAACAGTAGGAGGGAGGGGGACGCTTGCTTTCTTCCTGAGGGACGGGATCTCCAGAGGCCTGGTGTCCTTCATGGCAAAACAGGGAGAAAGCGAGATGGAGGGAAAGAGAAAGAGAGAGGTGGATTGAAGGAAAGATTGAAGGAGAGCGAGAGGGAGGAAATACAGACTTCTAGCAAATGAAGTGGTCAGTGTGTTGTCTGGAGAACTTGGCAGCAGAAAACCAGTTTCCACTTTTTATATCCGAATTTTTTATGGTTTTTACTTTGCAACTGTCTTGAGCGATGACCTCTGTGACACTGGAAACGTTGCTCCAAAGCAAGATAAAGTTTGATGGGTCAGGACGGCAGGAGGAAGAGAAAGTGAAGGAAAGATAGATAGGGGTAGAGGGAAAGGGAGATGGAGTGCAAGGCAACGAACATTAAGGCCTTCTCAAGTTTGTGCGCACTGATTTTCATCTGAAACCAATTAGTTCCAAACCACGAAGACAACACCAAGCCTAGTTTTTAAAAACATCCTCTGCTTCTCTCTCTCTCCCTCTCTCTCTCTCCTTCTCTCTCTCCCTCTCTCTCTCTCTTACTCTCTCTCTCTCCCCCCTCCCTCCCTCCTGTCCATTCATGTGTCAGGCTCTGCAGCGCTCTGCTCGGTCTAGACTCCTCTGTGTGCATGCATGCAAGCATATGTATGTGTGTGTGTGCGTGTGTGTGTGTGTGTGTGAGAGAGAGAGAGAGAGAGAGTGCGTGCGTGCGTGCACTTAAAGGTATCGTGATTAACATTCGCCCCAATTCGCTGAGGGACACGCATTCTAAGCCCTTCCTTCCTGCTCCGAGTGGAATTCTCATTAGCTGATAACTACTTTTCAAGAGACTGCTGCATTCCTCTGCTGGATACCAGGGGCCTTACAGGACTCCAGAACACACACACACACACGCACACACACATGCAAAAGCAAAGCCACAGATACAAACAAGAATTGGCACACTGACAGGCAGAGACACAAATGGATACACTTGTTCAGCTTGTAAATCAGATTTTGGACTTTTTACTCAGAAGTTGAAGTGTTTCATGGCCGTATTGTGCACCAACAACGCTCATAACTTCAATAGTAACCCAGAAGTTTCCACAAACACAGACAGGTAGACAGGCAATAATAATTGCTGATGTGTTCCTGCATGATTCCGCCTTCCTGAGCTAGAGGAAGAGAGCACTTTCTTTATTAGATTCTCACCAGAAGTTTATGGTATCTGTTAGCACTGAAACCAAATGCTCTCCAGCATCTCTCGCTCACTTCCCAGGACTTTGAGGCTGCCAAGCAGACCAGGTGGGGGGAAAAAGAGAGGAAGAGAAAGAAAGAGGTGAGTGCGTGTCTGTTTTTAAGTGGGGGCAGACAGAGGAGAGACAGGGACACCTGGTGCTCAGTTTTCTCATCATCATCACACCTCATTTGGTTTCATCTGATTTTGAACTTTGGAGAGAGCTGTATAAAATATCGACTACATTGAGAAGATTCTGACATTTATAATCCCCCTGAGGCCATGAAATCTGTTGATGGCGTAGAGAAATATGGTCACATGTGGTGACACTGAGGGGAAAAAACCTATTAGAAGGGATGTGGGGAACCACATTCATGCAAAAAAAAAAAAAAGCGGAGGAAAAGTTAGTTGGGTCTTTAGTCAGCCGTGTCTAGCCAAAGTGTAAATGTGCAAAAGGTGCTCGGTGAGAGATTAGTCAACAAATGACCATCTGTCTCGTGTTCGTCTCGCTCTGCATATGTAAACTCACCTCCTTTGCCTTGCCATCTGCCTTTTGGCTTACAGTAATGTCGGCCGTTTTGTTTTACAACATTCAATTCTCAGGCAAACCCTGAGATTTCTCCTGTGCTCAACGTGCACCACACGCTCAATGTTTCATGTCAATGCATGGGGCCATTAAGTCATAATGTGTAATGCAGAGTGGCCTAGTCTCTATAATAATGGAGGAAGAGAGAAACGGAAAGAGGAGAGACAGTGGAGGAGACATACAGGGTTTTGTATCTTGAGACAAATAACTTGAATAAAGCTAAAGTGAAATAACGAAGCAGCATTAATCAATGTGAAGGATCACTGGAACAAAAGGGCTTTACAGTGGGTGCAGGGTTGCAGTAGAAATAGTAAAAACAAATATTAATCTAAAAAGTGTTTATCCTTCTTAGACCTGTAAAAATATGTTGGTAGTAGAGTAGTATATAATGAGTGATATTCATGATCACCAGAGGACGCATCCTGCCACATTGGTGATCCTCTGATTTTTCCTCTACCACCGCCAGCAGGTCAGGTCAGTTTTCACTTATGCAGAGAGATGGATTGCCAGAAGATTTTGCACAGACATTTATGGCTCCCAGGCTAAGTATCCTATATGCTTTTGGTGGTTTTGGGTGAAATGTCTCAACTATTGGATGAATTGCCCCCTATAACTTGGTATTTCCCTGTACTGTATTTCTCGGTTTAAAGTGTTGGAAACATTTGAGCTAATGTAAGTAGGCCTACACAACTCAACACAATATAGCATTGTTAGACATTTTGATGCAGATTAATGTTACATATTATAACTTTAAATATAGGTTCTCTCAGTAGATCAACCCTATCGCTCCAAAATATAAGTTCAGTTGAGGAGTGCAAGGCTTGAATAGCTCATGAGTGTTTTCCTAATGTTTTTTCAAAATAGTTTGCAGAGCTTATTAAAAATGAATTGAATAAGATAGATATTTTCTTGGTAATTCTGTGCCTGACTGATATTGTATCTTTGTATCTTTACGTGTAAGTCACAGGTTGCCTGTGTGATTCCTGTACCTGTAGGACTGAAGGCAAGTAGCTCGGTAATAGCCCAGTGGTGCCACCCACTTTGCTCTCATTCAGTCATTTGTCTGGCTCCATCCCCTCTCCAGGAACACTTCCCCTCAGCCTGTAAAATGATCACCGGATGGCTACTTGATTTCCCTCTCTTCTTCTCTGTCTACTCTTCCTCTCTCATCTCCTCTTATTTTCACTTTCTCCACCCCTCTCCTGCTCACCAACTCACCCACCCCTTCCCACCCCGACATAACCTATAACCTTCTAATTCTCTCCGTCCTCCCTCTCCTTTTCTCCTCTTCCATCATTTTGCCTTTCTTCCGTTGCTGTTTTCCTTCCTAAAATGGATGCTGTTCCCCTGGGAGTGGTCAGCAGAGAGCAGGGGAAGGAGGAGGCACTTACCCGAGAGCCGGCACTGGAGCCTAAACACTGATGCTCCTGTAAAAGGGGGCTATTAATTCATGGAGGTTTTAGCTGTTGGCAGTTAAGGATAATGAGAGGGGTGCTGGAATTATTTCCTGTCTCTTAATTAAAACTGATTAACACAGTTTGCTGTATTCAACTGTGTTAAATCTGAGCTATCATACTTTTTTTATTATTATTTAAGTGTCCTTCCTGCTTGTGATCCCTTTTTTAAAGTCTTTGGTCTGTTTATGTATAATGTTTATATTGCACATATATGAGTATTAATAGGTGATATACTAATAAACTAGACTATTTCTAGTTAGTCAAGGTGGCTGACATTTCACCAGCAGTGTTTGTCAGAGGGGCATATCATAAAAGTTATGAAACCAGTAACTCATCCATCAGTCCGTTATCTATACCCGCTTATCTCATTCAGGGTCATGGGGTTGGGAACCAATCCAAGCATAACTAAAGGCCTAATAAAACTACCAAGTGATGCCTAAAAAAACCACAGGCTGATGGGCCCAGTTTTCAAGAGTGAAGGAATTTTGGCATTTGCTCTCATCAGGTAAATCTTTTATGGTTTGTGGTTTTTGCCAGCACTCAGGCAGCGGTTTATGGAAGGAAGTGCACCTTCCGTAATTTATGTTCTAAACTTACCATAAAAGTTTGTTTGCAGTGCTCACACATGTGAGCTTTTTGATTTGAAATTGAGATCCTCCTCCTGTTAACTGTAAAATAAAAGTGTTCAGGATGAAATTTTGTAAGGTTGTAAACTTTGTGTGTGTGTGTGTGTGTGTGTGTGCTTGACAACCTCAACATGTCTCACCTACTTTAGGTAATCATGTCTACATTAAAGGACCATATACACTGACATACAGCAACGTTTATGTCCAGATTATAATGTCAGCAGATGCCCTATGAACAGTCTGTTTTACTGTATATTAGGCCCTTTATACCACATATGTCCATATACAAAGATGTGTTTACAGATAAAGCTTTGGCTGCACACAAACCTACGCAGAGCTGGGCAGACATTTACGTCATGTGGACTCTTGCATCTTTGTGGAAAGTATAATTTGAGTTAAAAGCACATTTCTTTTGGACATTTTCCACATCTAAAACACCGAGCTCTTCGAGACTAAGAAAAGAAAAAATCACTCTACTCATGTCAGTTACAGCCTCTGACAAGAAAAAGAGATATATGTCCTGGTTTCCAACGAGAGAAACTAAACTATGACATTGGCATTAGCTTAATATTAGTGATTCTATACATCCAAGAGATAAACAGCAACAGAAAAACTCCGGGCTGATCCTCAGAACATACAACCAGCCGGCTGTGCAGCCTGGTGCCCCTGTTGTTGCGTGATCAGACAGGCTCAGGGGCCCCCAGTTGCACTGGCTGACTCCACTCCTTTTCAATGGGGTCTTCCGCTGTCACAGTCACAGCCATGGCCCTGAATTCCCACATACACACATACACATAAACAGTCCTTACCCATCCACCCGCTTGTACACACACACTCACAGGCATCAAGGGTGGTAGAGGCTGCAGCCGGGGGGACAGGGAGGCGGGGGGATGCACATGGGGATAGCCCCGACCGGAGGCACGCTTCTAGACTTGTGGATGAGGCAGAAAAGCCATTATGGATTGTTATGGTTGGCTGATCGCTCCCTTTCAGCTGCTGAGCTTCACACAAAAGCGTCAGGCAGAAGCTAAAATAATGGATCTCTTTTCCACACACCCCCTCTGGAGCATATCTGACTGTGATCACAAATGCATGATGGGAGTGAGTGTGTGTTTGTATGTGTTTATGAGAGCATGTGCTTAAGTCTTGCCTGCTGGAGTGTGTGAAAGAGAAGGCGAGACCCGGGAATGTGTGATTTTTTTTTTTTTTTGCAAATGCAGGTGAATATTTGCTGAATGGATTCACATTTTCATTGACAAAAACGTTGGGTTGATATGGTTAATGTATTTATATGATCCTCAGGTGTTGCCAGGGAAACAAACCTATATTTAGACACACACACACACATACATACACACGAATGCATACATGCATGAGTGTGGACCCAAACATGAGAAAGAAGCCACATCGTTCTGAAGGAGATGCTGCACTTCCCTGTTCACTCAAGTTCAATTGTGATTTGGAATATGGCCAGCAGCGAGTGAGCGTTCATACAAATAATAAAACAGACTCATTAGAGACGGCTGACCTTTACAAACAGCCTCTGTATTGGAAGACATCCTTGGTTTTGAACATAGCACAATGACAGTGGCACATTTGCTCTTGTTATGTCATTGGGCTTCAGTGACATTGAGAGGATTTACAGCCATCCATCCATCCATTAATCTATAAATAGACCTGGAGCCATTTATAGACCAATGCCACATTGTGACGCCCGAGTGCTGTTTTTTACTAAGTGGATGACATGTCTCAGTCAATATGAGAACCGGACAATAGGATTATGTCTCAGTGATGGCTTCACCTCATCCTGTTCAAATATGTTGCTGGTTTCTGTTCTTTTTTAAAATGTACCTAAACCATTTGTGGCCTATTTTTATAGTTATATACATTTTGCTGCTACTCAGAAAGCCCACATGCTGTCCACACTAGCTGCCACAGAATCAAACCTGTGACCTTTCAGTAGCCCTAATAGGACCTTTTAATAGGTCTGCCTCTGTGTGCCATAGGTCACCTTGATCACAGGGTGCATTTTCAAAGGGGAGAAATTTTTTCATTTCATGTTCTAACTTGTGCCATTGGTGGAAAAATGTCCATGGACACTGTCAAAGCCAAACAAATGCAATATGTGTATAAGGAAGGATTTACTTATGACACTGTTAACTGTACGGGCTAACGTCAACTTGTTTGCATACGCCACTGTCCTATTTCCCAAATTCTACTAGAAGCAGCATTCTATCACATTCACTCTTTGTTGTTTTGTTTGTTGTCTGTATGATATGTTGGATGTATGACGAATTAAACAATAATTTATGTAAAACAAACATCTGTTTATTGATTCAAGTTGTAGCCATTAGTATAGCCATTTTAATTAATTAATTAGCCATTTGCAGCAGTAAAAATCTTCTATCTTAGAGGCTGAGAAACAAGTCGACAATGAAGCTTACCGGTCACTGAGAACATTCATTTGTTGTTGGAGAGAAGAAAACAACATGGCTTTGTTATAGACATTATAGAAATTTAAAATGTATTTGGTGATCTACTTCCTTAGTTTGCATGACATGCCCAACCACCACAACGTTTATGTGAACGGAAACATCAGAGATGTTATCAGTGCTGACGATGTTCAGTTATTCACTGAATCATGTTGCTCATTTGTGTACATTATTTTAATCTAGATCAGAAACCTGGGTGGCAACTAAAAATACAGGGTGCTACAGTACGTGGTACGTTCACTTCTGTTGAATGAGTTTGACACCCACATGTAAAGCAGATAAATGGAAAATATTAAGATTACGATAAATCACAGTGGTGGAGGGAAAAATAATGTTACATAATGTAAATTGAACTACATTAATAAGTTTCAGTGTATAGTTGAATGGGGCCATTTACAGTGGTATTATGGTTTGGAACACTTCAGCTCTTTCCCACCACAGTTTGATAAGAGAGGTGGGCTGACTCAATGTTTCAACAGTTATTTCCTCTCATTGTCTCTGATTCAAACACACTCACACACAATTGACTGTAGGTGATGAATTTTCCAGTGACTTGTGTTTTTATGTCTATTTCCACCCAAGTGACGTTAATCAAAGATATATTCTATTTTTAATTCTCAGCTAAGAGTTAAATATAGATATTTGTTATGGAACAATGTTGGAGTCTTAAAACTGACATCACCAAAACTGTTAGCAAGTAGTTCATCTTTGGGACACTGTTGACGTACTGTCTTTCCATTTCGCACATTTGTAACTCTTTATTTCCCCCTCATCTCTGTCTCAAAGAAATTTAGAAATCCATGTACCTGGAGGTTCACAGCAATGAGGAAATGTTTAAAGAAAGATCTTAGTAAAGTAAAAAAAAACAAACAAAAAAAAAGCAATTTCTCAGCTTCAAGAAAATTTGACCTACATGAAAGAAGTCATTTTCAGGGAAGTGCTCGCAGTCTGTCTTTTCAGGACTTATAAACATGTAAGAGTCAGCGCAGTTCTTGGTGTATACAGCACTAGAGAATGTAACACAGTGTTTGTTGATGTACAGTGCGATGATAGGTCATACCATGTTGGGGCATTGGATACTCTATGTCGATCCAGTCCTGTGATATATTGTGCTTCATCCCAACCCCACTCCGACCACTCAGGGATGCTTCATCATCTTCATTTGGTTCCGTATTGGATCATAACCTGATACTTTGTTGTATCATGGGAAAACTCCTAAAATGGCTTCAGTAAGTATGAGCAGTTGGAGCAGTGATGAGGAATCAAGTAAACTAAACTTAAATAAGTTTTCTTTTAGTAAATACTTCAAATTGATTGTTCTTCATATGGTTACTGCAATAAAGGCAACATTCAAACTTAATAGTATATATGTTAGTGACCCAAAACACATGAGACAGAGTGACAGAGTGCTGCATCAGATGATCTGGACTCCACGGTGACCTGCCCTAAACCCAGTTCAGACTGTTTGGGATAAGTTAGACCACCTTGAAGGAAAAGTAGCCAACAAGTGGTCAGCATATATGGGAACTCCTTCAAGACTGCTGGAAAACCCTTCCAGGTGACTACCTCATGAAGCAGATTGAGAAAGGCCAAAAGGTGGCCACTTTACAGTGATCGAGGGTTCAATGAAAACAGTGGGCAGAATGGCAGCGGATTGCACCACAAATGTATGTCTCGTGAACCTTTCAAGTTTGACTGGACTCATTGCTGTTCTTTGTGGCAGTTTGGGGTAAAAAACATCCCCAACATACACAGTTCTCACCAATGGTCAAGTACCAGTAGGTGTTGTCCCTTTCTCGTCTTTTTGCTTTGTCTAGTGGAAGCATAAAGACTATTTCCTAGTTGAACCCAGTGCTAATGGACTGACGGATAAACAACATTTCTGCAGTATAATGTTAAAACACTCATACCCATATGAGTAACATTTGTTAGGGAGGCAAGAATTAGAATCCAGTGTACTGTCAGTCCTGATAATGAGTGATTCTTGGTCATGTGTGAGTAATAAAATCCAGCACACTGTTTATTTCCTCAACCTGACCTCTTTTCAGAGCATGCATAACTAGGATTATTACACCGACCGCAGTGATTGTTTTCAGAGGTCTCTGTTTTTAACACATGCCATATAAAGTAAGGCTTTCGTACTTGCGTGTTTGTGAGTGTGTGTATGTGTGTGTGATTGACAGTAACAGCTTTTATGCAGCAATGGTGTACGAGGAAAAACAGTCCATTCATCATATTTTGCTGCAATGCCAGAATCACTTTCGTCATATTCATAAACACCTGGTTTCTGTTTGCTGTCTTCTACCTTTTTCTCACATTCTTTCCTCTTATCTCTCTTGCTTTTCTTGGACTCTGATGTCTCTTCCTCTCATTTATTCCCTCTCTGTCTGTCTGTCTGTCTGTCTGTCTGTCTGTCTGTCTGTCTGTCTGTCTGTCTGTCTGTCTGTCTGTCTCTCTCTCTCGCTCTCTCTCTCTCTCTCTCTCTCTCTCTCTCTCTCTCAGTCTCTCCCCCCTCCAGTCTTCCCATGGGCCCAGAGGAGATGATAAGGTGATGTCATACCTCCGCTTCCTGGGGATGTGAGTAACTGTACACTGTGTGCCTTGGGCCATGGCAGGGAGTGTGTTTGTGTGTGTGTGTGTGAGTAGTTTGTGTTTTTGAATGAGAGAGACAGAGAGAAGAAGAAGAGGAGACTCCATATATGTACTTCAACAAAATGTTTTTGAATGCTTGCTGAAAGCCTTCTTTCCTATGAAACACACACACACACACACATTAATTGAAGCTAGCAGAGTTTCAGGAGTAGGACCACACCTCAACTCTGCCACTTCTGAAGTTCCTATAAATACCCTCCTAACCCTCTCCTCCTCTTTCACTCTTGTATTTTGTGCCAGAACCACCACGTTCAAAGTTTCCATCGACCTACACCAGCAGACCCAGTAACAGAAGCTGAAAACTTCTCTGCCACATCGATGCCTGAGGCCCCGCTTACCGTTATCCAAAAGCCTTCCTGGAAGCCAGTGAGTCCAGCAGGCCTCTGCACAGTCTCTTGGTCATGGTCCTTATCTTGCTTAGTTCATCTCTCCTTAATATGCAAGACAACTTTAATTAACCTGTCGAATTCGTTGCGTCTCCTAGCTCACGTCCGTCTTTAGAAAGAGAGAAAAGACCAAGAACAGTCCATCGCCATCACTGCAGTTCTCCGACTTCATAGCCTCAGAGGACAACTCATGCCTCCTGCCATTGTCCCAACTACTCCAGCCCCACAACATGAAACGTTAGCCGGTTGAAGTGTCACCATAGCCACCAAAGGATTATGCTGTGATGTCCACCGAGATTAAACTGGCCTTACATTCACAGCTCCGTATATGTTAGATGTACAAATAAACACTGTTTGCTAACATGTTCACACATATCAACTAAAAAAAAGGGGGTTCACATGTATTTGTATTACTTTATATGAAATGTAATTTGCAGTAACTCCAGCAGCAGCATTAAAATGCAGTCAGGAATTATGAATGTAATGTACAATCGTTTTTGAAAAAAAAAAAAAAAAACATAGAGGCAGCTGTGTGTTTTTAACTGCTTCAAAAGAAACGCAACTCAGTTCACTCCTTGTTTTTGGACAGCTGACTAACCCTCCCACTGTTATGTTACAGTAACAGACGCGCTATTTTGAGCGAGAAGTACTTGGCATTCATTTTGAGTAAAATTATACAGACAAAATCTCTGGGAGGAGAACAGGCCGGAACAGAGGGAGTCTGAAAATAACCAAAGGAATGGAAAAAAGAGAGATTCCCCCCCTCTTGGTGTCCTTTCAAGAGCCGCATGTGCCCTGAGCCTGAGGCAGGTACGCTGGATGGCAGCATGAAGCTGTAAAACAATGCTCAAAGGGTGTGCTCAAATCAGGGTGTGCTATAAATCAAACATAAAACCATGCTGGTGTTGCGGTCCATCTGGGCCCAGGAGCAGTACTTTTGAAACGTGATCATGTGGAGCTTTCACCTCAAACGAGGCAGCATTCAGCTTCAGTGGTGCACTTAAAAGGATAACACCATGTTGTTTTGAGTTTGTACCAATCATATATTTCTGGTGCTGTCCGACTAATTGGCAGAGTCGACGAAGCTCTTTGCCGCTAAGTATTTTGCCTATTTTCTTTGTGTACAGTAACACAACAGTAGTGTCTCATGTTCCTGTTTTAATTGCGACTACTTTTAAGGTGTTTTCATGACAGTGTATGTATCAGCATTTTTTCATTGAATCAATCAGGAACTATCTATACTATACTATATTAGCATCACAGTGTGGGGACTGGAGTTCAATCTGAAATTCTGGAAATACAACCTTTGACTCATCTTCTACAGAAGACATGACCCCACTCTGAATCAGCACTGGTGTTTCACAGCTTTCTCCCATGTGTTGTCTCTCTATCTCTCTCCCCTCCTCTTCTTTTCTATTTGCTCACCTTTCCATCAGTCCCACCCCCTCAACCACCTCTTCACCTTCTGAGGTCAGGAGACAATGGGCCACTTCAAAAGGCCAGTTCACTTTAGACATTCTTTCTGAGGAACGAGAGAACAATTATAGCTACTCCTCTGGTCTGGTCACACACAAATAAAGGATGTTGCCTAAAAACAGAAAGGAAAGGAAGTGGGGACAGAATCAAATGGGCGAGTGAGTAAGACAAAAAGAAAGAGAGAGGAAGCCACAGTATCCTGCAATGACATGGCCACGACCACAACCAAACAGTATGAGATATCTGGGATGTGTGGAATGTGAACTATCCACCATGAATAGGCCTCAGCGTTTGTTTAAATATCTATTTTTCGTTCAGCTGGACAAGTTTTATCTTCGTGTTCTGAATGGCAGGAAGAGGAAAGGGAAGAGGAAGAGATAAGAGGTTAAACTTGGACATTTCTTTCCCAGAAAGGAGACTGGGCAGCGACGCAGAGAAGAGTGGGTGTAATGGCTTTGCTTACGCATTCACTGCCAGAATAAGAATAATTCCATGACGACTTCCAGGGAAATGAAAAGAGGATACTGTAATGTACCTTTTGCATCATGTCCTTGACACATTTGCAGTCATGCCTTTATGTTTTCTTTTTTTTTTTCAGGCTGGCTTTCGCTCCTGTTTGTACATAAGAATATAACACATTTGGATGTTTCACATCACCTGTTTTAAGATTCATTTGTTCAAAGAAGTAGGAGTGTTAGACTGAATGGGAAAAATATATATTATGACTGCTTCATTCAAATATCAATAAACATAAGACAAAGAAATATATCATGTTTTCATATTTGTGTTAAATTTGTGTGACATTTATGTAGACAGCATACTATACTATAAATTCTTTTCACCGAATCATCATTTACTTTCTTATTTTTGGACCACTGATTTTATTTGACATTTTTACTTGTTTGTAATCACCATCATTGACTTCATTTCCTGGGAAATTGCCAGCTTCCTTTTGATGGACTTGTTCCTGAAGTTTTGGTTTCTATTTTGATGTTCTAATGGGATACAAGTGAATAATATTTTTGAACAATGCAATACAATTGAACAGTAGGCCCTTTCCTGCCTTCTGGACGTCATCGGGAAGTCAAAAACGTCACGGATACTTTGAAAGATGCACTAATAAAAGGTGTTTTCAGCACAAGGAAGCAGAACACAGCTTCCCTTTGGATGCTGAGTAATATGTCAAGACATCAACAGCCGCGGTGTCCACAAAGGGTCATGGAAAAAAAATATCCTGAATTTAATCATCTGTACATGTGTGAATGAGTGGGTGCCTAAATAATCTCTGGTGTCAGGCTGAAGTTTAGATGTCAGTAGTGTAAATTCCCAGGATATTTAAGGGATGAAAGGAAACAGAAAGAGGTATGACTTCACTGCTAACTATTCCATTCAGGATATTTTTAACCATCACAGGCGTCATCGCTGCAGTTGGTCTGTGTGTGAGAGTGTATTTGTGTATGTGAGACATCACAGCTGAGAAGACAGGCCAGCTTCCGGTCTTGACAAGGTGTGTGTGTGTGTGTGTGTGTGTGTGCGCGTGCGTGTGTGTGTGCTCCTATTCCACTAAAACAATGGATGACAGTTCTCCCATTTTTGCAGAAGTACAAGCAGTGATTTAGAGAGTCACACTCAAAACATGTGACGCTGGGGTGAAGACTGTGCAATGGTGTGTGTGTGTGGGTGTTGGTACAAGCCGTGCTGAATGCAGGTGTGACAGGGGAAACAATCACCTCATGTATTATCCTCCACCTCACATAGTTTTGAGGACATTTGTATGACCATGTGCAGAGTATGACGATGTTCCATCTGGGGACTTTTTTTTAATTTTTTTTTTTACATCCATCCAGCCAGCCAGAGTTCCTCAAATTCTCACTTTCAACAATATCTGCACAGGGCAACTAGGGTATGGTTAATAGTTCCCTTCCGTCTTCCTACATTGAGGGCACATTACTTCCTGTGTTGGCACTCACCCCTGGCACTTGCCATAAATCCTGAGGTGCAGAATCATACGATATCTAAGTAATACTGATCTGATCCACAAGAATGACCTAAAAAACCAACAGAAACAATAGGTTCAACTCCTGTTAACCTGTTAAGCAAAAGAAGGTTAAGCAGGTGTTCAAGTATCAAGCTGCAGCAATACGTCTTATATTGCAAACAGCTCATTAAAGTAGCTCCTTTAAGTCTGCAACCTTCATCAGGGACTCTGAATACTCAATAAATGGAGGTTGCCGCATAGGAGATAAGCATAACATAACATAACTTTAAAAAACTGGGAATAGTTTTCCTCATAAACCAATATGTTAATCAAACCTTTGTGCCAATGGAACATTTGACATGTTGATTGATTGATTCCATATAAAACCGCTTGTTATCATGTGACAGAAGTTACTGAGAAGATCCTCTTACTAAAAAAAAAAAAGTGTGATACAGTCGAAAGCTCTGAGAAAAAGCAAATGAACCTTGAGTCTAGAGTATTTTATCCTAGACAGAAATAGTACGTTTTGCCACCTTGATCTGGCCTAGTACAGCACTTTTCATGGATTTAAAAAAAAAAAAAACACAGTCCAAACTGCCCACACAGATACCACGATATACTATACCATATTATTTGTGTTAACTGACCACCTCCTCACACATCAGAAGAAGCTTCTCAAGTTTTAAGAAATTGTTTTTAGACGTTTTTCTTGCCAAGAGTGAGATGAGAAGATTGATACCGCTCTCGTGTGGTGAGGTTAGATATGAAATTAGAGCTTCCAGCCCACTAGCATAGCTTAGCATAAAGACTAAGAAGGCCTGGCTCTCACTAAAGATTAGAAAAAATCCACCTACCAACCACCCACCTCTAAAGTTCACTAATTAGTGCACTGTTTTGTTGATTTAAATGTCGAACTGTTCCTTTAACGAGCCCGCCGAGACATTTTTTTTCAGTTGTTATGGTTGCTGGCGATCAATAAATCTTTGATTGCGTCGACTCCTTTATATTTACTTTCCACAGCTCTGGCCTGCACATACTCTAATCAAAACATTCAGGGCTAAAATATTAAAAAAAATATACCCTAACCACACCAATGGTGTACCCATTACTTCAATTCCGAGCACACCGCTGCCTGTCAGTAAGTGGATAAAACATCTAATGTGGTAGCTTTGATGAACTCAACCCTTAAGCGCATTGGAGACTTAAAGCTGCGCTCAACAAGCGTTCAGTCGCTTTTGGCTTATTGTTTTGTTTTGCTTTGTTTCGCCAAAACAGTGCAGCGACTCTCAGCTTACATACTTGCAAGCCGGTCATATGCCACCGTGAAATAGCAAAGGGACAACCTAAATGAGCTCCATGTGATGAGGGTCAACCATGTAGCACACCAAAGAGACATGCATAAATCTCTCAGGACTCTTTTTTTTTTTTTTTACAGTAATAGCTGTGTCAGTTTCCCTTTCTGTGGCTAAATCCTAAAGGGTCTTCTGGTTGACAAATGCCATTCGCTCCCACTCTGAGGGAAAGTTGCATGTTTGGAGCCCCTGCAGAATGTGTCTACCCAGCACAAATCATCTATTAGGAAAACAGTTGCTGTAAGTCCAACCACAAGCATCCGGGCAGTTCTCTGGGTTGTCAAAATGCTCCCTCTCGCTTTCTCTGTCCCCCTATTTTCTTTCCCCCTCTGCCTTCCTCCCCGCTTGTCTCAGAGAGCAGTAGCAGATGGGGAGACCAGTGTCAGCATTTCCAGTTGGATCAGCTGACGGATATGCATCCCTTGTTTCCCTTCCTGTTGGTGTGTGTGTGTGCGCGCGCGAGAGTGGTTGCTTGTGTGGAGGAGAAAGGTGAAGGGAATAGCATGCATACAGTAACGTTGACAAAGCATCTCTGTTTTCATGATGAGGCCACCAGAACAGGATGAGAGCAAGGGAGAAGCACAGAGGGGCAAAGCAGAGCAACCACAGGGGTTCAGTGACTGTTAATCCACAGAAATGGGTCATTATTGGGTAAGATTTTACCCAGTGGATATCCATTGCACTTTATATCTTAATGCCTTGTTTATTGGAGTACTTGGAGTTGCTCAATAAGGGTGCAGGGTCTTTTGACGACTGAAAATTAGGGAACGTCTCTCGAGGTTAGAAAAATAGGAAAGATTTAGTGAGATATGTGGACAAATAAAAGATAAAAAGAACATATATACTGCAAGTTACAGTATATAAGGTGGTAAAAAAAAATGGGAGAGAGGAACAAAGAGAGGGAGAAGGAATGCTGGGAGAAAATGATGAGGAGAAAGCAATAAGACAGAGACGGAGGTTAAAGGAGGCTGGAAATTGAGAGACAGGCAGGAAGGGAGAGTAAAGAAAGACGGAATTGAGGAAAGAGAGAGGAGTAACAGATGAGAGAATGTGTCCCAGTTCCAGGGTGTGTATGCGTTGATCTGAGTGAGTGTGTGTGTGTTTGCTAGAGTGGTTTGTGTTGCAGAGATCTTGGCTGCTGTCAGGCTAGGGGACTCCCAGAGGAAGCCAGTCCTTGTTCAGTTTACAGTGAATGATTCCCTTCCTGCCCTGCACAGCCCTGCAGGCCAATGGCCAACCAGGTTTGTGTGTGTGTGTGTGTGTGTGTGTGCTGTGCTGCTTCATAGGGTGGCCTGGTAAAAAGAAAGAGAGAGACTGTCCTGTAAATGAGAGGTCACAGGTTGCGTAATAGTCAATGTTTGTCCACCAACAGCCATATGTCCGGTCAGTGTCCTCAAGTTAGACAGAACTACCTGTTTTTTGTTTGCAAATCAAATTCTTTTGGGAAAGACGACACATTGCCTTTTCAGTGGTAACATGTACATTTCTGTTTTTATTGAACTCATTGCTTGCTTCTTAAACTTATTTTTCTTCAAGTGGGTAAAAATTGTTGCTTTGTCATAACTGCAGAGAGAAAACTATGAAACTATTCTATGTGTTGCAGAATTGATCATACAGTATAGGCGCTGCTGGTGTAACAAATTTCTGATAAAATGTCAGTAATAATATTACAGTTACCGCCCTACAGTTAGCGCACTACTGATTCGAAATCCACCAATCCAGTCACATCATCAGAAGTTTCAAAATCAGTACGCATGTATGGCAACAAGCAGCAAAGCTAGCTTAAAGGATGGAAATGCGTAGAATCAGCAGCTGAGAACACTGTTGCCAAATGTAAAATGTGTGCATCCTTCTGAAAGACCTACTACTGAAACACAACAACATAAAGCTTGTGGAAATACATGCCAGAGTTGTTTGGAGCTGTAGCCCTACAGTAACTAAACAACCAAATCTGGAATTTATTCATGAACAGCATGTTGCTAGTGGCTGGATGTTTAGTGGATGAAATGTCTGAAATGTGGATGAAAATGCCCCCAGCTAAAAAAAAAAAAATCCTTTGCAATAACAGAAGTCGATCTAATGATTACTCTGACATTCACACAGAGGCACGCCTCTAAATTTAGAAAGAGAGGCTGCAATTACCAATTTTGTGGGGTGTAACAAAAAAAGGGCAAAGTACATTTATCTTATGCACAGGTGTTAGTCCTCCACTTTGCTTCATTACCAGTCCCCCATACAAATATATACACTGAAAATTAATCAGAAAAATATACAAAAGTTTGTAATTTAAGAAATAATGTACAACAAGCTGGTGATTGTTGCAACATAAACCTTGAAATGTTATGCAGAATACTGGTCTGGATTTCCCTGATGGACCTGTCTGCTCTACATTATCCTGCTTATTACACGGCTACTTATTAAATAAATCAATAATTAATGGTCCTCCAGAGTCTATGATCACAACTGCATCCACAACAACGCTCTGTTATTCATAGCAGCGGCCTGCTATTCAGAAATAGACTGCAAACTGTAGAATGCTGCAATCGACCAATCAGAATCAAGTACTCAACAAAGCCATGTAATTATGTATAATATTCCATCATGTTATATAATCTTTTTATATGTTTGTATTGTATGTGATAGCATTCAAAAAGACAACTTACCATAGCTGTCAAATTAAGTTAAAAAGTACAATATTTTCCTCAGAAATAGGAATAGCAGTATAAAGGGACATAAAATCGACATAATTTAATAGTGACTTGGAGACTGGGGATGGAAATTAGTTTTTAGCTGTATCACTCTAAAATGAATCAGATTTCAAGTATTGAAATGTTTATTATACTTGGTCCCTGTCAAATAAGCTTAACAATAATAAATAAAAAAGGGAATTAATAAAAAAATGAATAAATAATAATAATAGCAAGTCAGGTACTGTTAATACTTCCCTGACAACTGAGGATGTAAATTTTCATTCTTCAGCATAAGTAAATGACTTATTATCAGGGAAACAAATCAGGGGATGGAAAGTAGGATTGTAAGTAGAAGCATTCAGCTCTAATCTGACATTTACAAAGAAAGTAATTTCTTAAATTGGAAAATGTAGAACTATTGCTCAAATTGAAATAGTAATTTGTCACACTCTTGGAAAAGTAATAACTCTACTGTAATGTTGCTTGCCAACTCTGTTTAAATCCCACAATAATATGGAACTTGTTGGAGCCATGAATCAGCTCCAGTCCTCCCAAACATCTTAAACCACGTTCCAGCGTTTCCTCCAGGATCTTTTTCCTGGCACAGCGGCCTCTGAAACACTGTTTCAGGCCATGTTCTGTTTCAGCCGTTCCACATTAAGCGTGGATTAGATGAATAATGCCATTGCTTCCAAAAATGTGGCGCAAATATTTGATCAGGGTGAATGGAGGTCTTCCTCCGCGTTTCGCTGGCATCGTCTGTCACAACTTTAATGGATACAATCATTTTGACTAGAAAGCAGCAACGCCACTGAAGCTGGTGAAAATTGGTTTTCTTTTCAAGGATGTTAGACACATTACCTCCACAGAAAGAGTCCTTAAGGCTGCGTTAAACCATAATGCTTTTTAGAGCTGAACAAATTCAAAAATATGTATAAAAATCTGCCAAGTACAGGAAGTTGGCATTGAATGTTTGCTCAATTTCTTGGTCCAGCTTCTTTGATCAGATATGTTCTGATATAAATCGCAATTTTATTAATGTTACACTGTATTTTATTCAGGCACAGATTTTGTATGGCTGCCTGGGTTAAGACAAAACGAAACACTGTGTTTGTTCATTGGAAGATTTTTGTTACATTAAAAAAGGTTGTGGGATCTGTTTTTAAAATACTGAAAGATTAACTTCACGATGAGTTTTTTTCCCCCTCCCTAAAGTAATGTTCAGTGTCTGAGTAATTCATTTTTCAGATATATTTCATTTACATGACATTGTCTTGTGTGTGTACTGATGGAGGATTTGCTGATTCGTATGCTATGGCCATAACCCGTATACAGCTGGCTAAACACTGCTTGTTGACAGCGACTATGCGGTTTCCTAGATTTATAGATTTCAGTCATGATTTATTTTTACTGGGATATGGTGAGACCCTTACGTGTAATCATAATAAACTGGGACTCAAACAGTGGAGCTTTTGAAACCCTCACTGCCACTTTGAGCGAAAAGTCACTCAATCTAAAGCAATGCTGCCACCTTGTGGCCAAACTTTTATTTTATTTCTAATGCTTGGAGGAGGAATGTGTCTCTGGTAAACACCTGTACGTGTGTAACTTATTCATAAAAACACAGATGTTGACATGCAATGCTACACACACACACACACAGACAGCAAGCTGATTAGCAACAGATGTGTTGGACACTGGTGTTCCTTTAATGATATGTATGCACAGTTAAAAACTCTTGTTCCCATCTGTCTTTTAGAACATAATCACAGTAAATCAAAAATATTATATATATTTTTTAGGAATAATAATGCAGACTTTATTCCATACATTTAAAGGCATTTAATACAATATGTATTATTTTGTGAAAAGGTGGTCACATTACGTACACAAAGTAAATGATTGCTTTGAAATCATTCATTACAATCGTCGGTTCAATTTTATTTTATTAGCAATAAAACTTTATAAATAAATATTCACAACAGTAAATGAACCGAGTACAATGTTACAGTAACACATGAATCAACAAGGAATAAAATATGTTTACAGACAGCTCAGTTGGGCTGTGAAGCGAAGCAGCTTTGCCCAGTGAAATGAAACTTCTGTGGTCCAGGACTAGAATAGTCAATATTTGGTTCATCTCTCCTTCCTTACACCCAAAATCAAAATAAGCCACACTCAAATATTAGTGTCATCAAAATTCTTCTCTGGTTCCTCCTTCCCCTAAAAAATACATCTCAACAATAACGTCACAAAGTTTTCACATCTGCCTTCAGCTGACCTTGGCACATTATACAGTTATAATTATACAGTCATACAAATGTTTCACCGTTGTCATGGCTATCCTTAGCAGAGACAATTTCCGAACAGCATTTTAGCACTAAGATCATGTCATATCAACTTTTTTTTTTTTTTGCAGATGCGTCTACTGACATCCCGCGTAGAACACAAGTGGTCACAGAAACAGACATCAATCAGGCGTGAGCAGATTAGAAGTTAAAAGTTACTTGTAAGATTCTTATTCATTCGGAAGTCAGCAAACATCCACCCTGCTGAAGTACTGTTATTTGTAGCGGTTATATCACTTTTATCCCCTGGACTGTATTATTTGTTTGCTCGAGTTAGAATCCAACGCCAGATGGTCTGCTTTTTTGTTTTTACTGCCTCGTCGGTTCTCTTGTTGTTCCAGACGTGATCAATTGTGAAACTATTTCTGTGTAAAAGCGGTCCGTTGCTGTCTTCCAGCAGTGGTATTTCATACTAAGGTTTAAAGTGAACACCCATTTATCAACACTGATGTGCACTGATACTGCCACATTTTCTGCCTGCAGTGAGAGATAGAGTGTATATGCGCTTATAAACAGAATAGTAGCTCATATGATCATGTAGAGCATAAGCCGCTTAGTCATATCACATATTCTTTGGATAAACAAGAGGAATAAACAAACATTCATGCTATTAATATTACAATAGAGCTTGAATTAACTGTAACACCAGCATCACGTGTTTGCCCCGGGCTTTACTGCCCTATCACATTGACTTTAAGTGACTTTTAAATGGGGTACTTTGCCCAGCGTAAAATTGCACTTTTAATGTGCATTTAAAGACTTCAGTGAGCGTGTCCATGGTTCCTGTTGTCGTCTTGCTTTACATGTTGCCTGCAGGCCTTGGTAGAAAAAAGACGGCCTTCTGACCCTGGTGGGTGTCTGGTCCTGCTTTGGGTTGGCCGTTCCTCTTCAGCCCCACATACCAGTTGTACTTCTGAGAGCAATATGTGTTGTAGTGGTTTTCTTCATACTTCTCCAGGAAGTAACACTCATCGTTCAGTGCTTGCTGAGACAGGATAATAAAGGGGCAGGGGGGGGAGAGAAGAGAAGAGCAGAGGAGAGTTTGTTTTATTGGCAGCCTTTTGTATATTCACTGTAACGCTGTGCAAATATACACACAGAGTAGTGTAAAGAAAAGAAATAAGAATCTATAGGACAAATCTATAACTTCTATAAGTCGTATAACTCCTTAATCTATAACTTACGATACTCATCAGCTGCTTAACAGTTCCAAGTTACAAAGTATTGCTCACAGTCATCTATTTTAAGCAGAAATATCCTTACGTCAGCCTGTGGCACTGTGACTTTCCAGTGTTTAGCAGTTGTGGAAATAACCAAAGCTATTACAAAGCAGCAGGAATCTGTGAGTTTAAACCTATACTGACAAGTTAATGAGTATTATGCGATGTAACAAGGGTAGTAATGAAACAGCTCCTAAAACTATTAAGTAATGGTTTAAAAGAGAAATAGGATCTCATCTCATCACTGCCGTTTGACACTGAAACACTTTCATCTTTCCATCCAAAATGAGAATTTTGAAATGTAACTTACTGATCCGTAGAGGCGTCCATTTTTGTTCATAGCTAGGTACCTTCCTGTCATCTCGCCCTTGATGACCACCACTCCTACACTCACGGCCTTTATCCTCAGGATGTCTGTAACACAACACATGACACCGTTTCCCATAACATCGCCTTTCCAAGGACAAAGTGGACGACTATCTTACTTTAATACAATGTAACTGCTAAAATAAATATTTGCCCAGCATAGGCTCTGTCATCTGAATGTGGACACAGGGTAAGTGAGCTGCTTTGCCAGAACTGTTGTGATTGCATACCGTCCTCGAGAGGACTTTAACAGTTTGTTCAAGTAATTATTAACTTCCAACATTTATGAACCTTAATATTCTTCCATTTTTTATAAAGTTTTATAGAGCATGTCATAAAGATAACTTTTAACCTATCTTCTCATTTGTTTATCATTATTTTAACAACCATAAAGAGTTTTAATCATCATTTAATTAAAGCATTAAAAGTCAAATTATTAAACAGTAGTCATTAATTACATATACAGACTTTTCTCAGGTTCATTTGAATTTTTTCCATAATGTTAAAAGACTTCAAAAGTCAAAAGACTATTTTAATTTGCTTCTGAGATTCTGAGATACAACAACAACCAATCCAATACATATTTTTCTCACCATAAGGGTCATTTTCCTGTCTGCCACCATTCACAGTTCCATCTGGTAAAATCCTCAGGTGATATCCTCCGTTCTGGCTGTACAGTCTGGTCAGCGTCCGTTGCTCCTGCCTGGACAAGTCCAGAGATGGGGGTCCAAATGGCAGCACTGTAACATTTCCCTCAGACATCCTGCACAGAGGTTGAGGCTTGGACGGAGCGGAGTAAAGTTCCTGTGTCTGTAATGACAGAGAAGATCCACTGCGTTCACAACTCGTGTCACCTGGACTGTGTCTGAGACACGAGAAGAAACAGGAAGGGAAGGACAACGCCGCCTTCATGATGATTACGGGAAATGCTTTCCTCCCCAGCCTTCCTCAATCACTTTCTCCTTCTCTCTGTCTCTCCGCTTTTCTCTGTCAACCTCCTCTTTTTTTTTCATGAAGTGATGAAACCAACCAGAGAATCAGATCTGGATGGAGGCAAGGCACATGACCAAACTTGTTTTCCGACTGAACATCACTTAGATTCTTTCTTTGTGAATAATTTCCAGATGGCAATGATGTAACTCTCACCTGAAATCAGTGCAAGGCCAGACAACAAAATAAACAACATGTGGACACAATGAAGGTCAGAGAAAACTTGCTCTTGTGGTTTTTACTCCCTCCTGGAAAGGTTGCAAGTGCCAGCAACAGTGTAAGAAGTATACGCAGTTTAATGCCTTACATTGTAATCCACATGTGAAACACAAGAGCCGTTTTCCTCACACTGCTTCACGCAAAAACGTTTTATATTAACACCCTGCACTGAGGTGGCTTTAGCTGAATCCATTTTACAGTCAGTCAGATCTCCAGCAGCTACTTGAAATCTTTCCACTTGTGGAACAGACAGGAATCCAGCCCTGTCTGTCTTACCCTCGGACTGTCTGCTTCCTCAAGAGCTAATCCAAAAAAACTATCAAGCCCATTTTGAAGCCACAATGTCAATGTAATCTCAGTATCCTGGAGGGTAGAGATCCCAGAGCAGCGGTGGCTGCCATAAAGTCTGTCAAATGGAAAAGTAGCAGGGAAGCGATGAAAGATCCGGCCAGCACTGTTACTTTACAACTCTGCTCTTTGTTATCATTTGTAGCCAGAGGTAGCCTATAGAGGTAGCTAGTCCACATCTGGAATGCCTTGCAAGGGCATAAGAAACAGAGGAGAAGGAAAGCGAAAGACAGAGAAGTGCAAAGCCACAAGAGGAATGTACGGCCTACCCACTCACAGCCAGGTTTTCCTAGGAACAGGACCTGTAGAGGAATTCTGTATTACGGGATATGACAGTTTAGTGAATTCCAGACTGGTCCTTGGGGACAGAGCTGCTGGTGAGGAATGTCAAAACTCCAACTGTTGACTGAGCCAGAGTACAGAAGCGTGGGAGGAGTGTTTGATCCTGTGTGTATGTTTGGTTCAGATGAAGACAGATGAAGGGGATGATGTTTGGGGTAAAGTAGGGTAAAGGTCTGCTTGGCATAAAATATTGTTGATTCACGGACGTGTCATTAAAAGTCAAGAGGATATTAGAAGGCACACACACAAAAAAAGCAAGATCAGTCTCAGCTTGATTTACTGTCATCAGCGATCGTCATCTGTTATTAGTGAATCATCAGAGGCGATTACTAGTCTACATTCTCACATAAACAAGAAGGCTCATCAAATCTAGTGAATCAGTCACCTACCTGTGAGAAAGTCACGTGACAGTTCCCCTGATGAGCCAGCATGTCCTCCTCTTTTCCTCTTTTTGACTATGGTTTGGTTGAAACCGGCTGTTGGAATCTTTCTGTCCCAAACTTTCTCTACAAGACAAGTGGCCGGACTTCAGAGACTTTAGTGTGTATGCCGGTATTTGTACCCTATCTACCCCTCTGTCCACCCCCTCCCCTCACATCACCACCATTCTAATAACGTCAAAGGACTCATTTTAACAGGCCAACGTCAGGACTAAAATTACCACACTAGAATAGAGATATAGAGAGAGACTGAGACAGAGTGACGTAAGTGTCCCAGCCGTGGGATCCAGCCAGAGCCTGGAAATGAGCAGAGCTGGTTGTCTGACTGTGCGCTGATACATTCTTATAGCGGTGTCCTCCTGGAGACACGGGTGAGCAACACAATATAAACATTTATAAAAGACACAAAGGAGAGTGACTTCAGTTCCCAGAATTATTCTTACATAATCCCTCAGCCCAGTGGTGACAGTACAAAGGATAGTTAGGTCACATTAAAGGAGCACAGGACTTACTTCACATTCCCGCAAAAGTAAAAATACATGCTCATCAAAGACAAAAATACAATTGACAGTAAATACTTCATCATGCACTAACGGTCCGCATACATAAATGTATAGTCATAGGAGACATAACGTCAGGGGAAGCTGGTGTTTGATTTCAGATGAAATTCTTCACAAACGCAAGGCAGAATCAGTTTTCTATTTTTAAAAAAGGGGGCTGATCGTCAGTGAACTTGCCTCTCAGATTGCAGTTTTGTAACTCGGGCCACAGCAAGTGAGCAAATGAGAATGTTGACACTCTTTCGAGATACTGGACTTGCTTTAGACTCAAACAACTGTTGACATTTCTCAAAACGGTGGAAATGGCTTCTCAGCACACAGCAATCTCAGCGTCTATTTTTGCGCATTTTCACTGTCTGTCTCGCACATGCACGACAATAAACAGCAGTACTGTGCAGGCTGAGTGAATAATTCACAGTGGTTGCCTCGCCTGGGCCTTCTTCTGATGGACACTTCAGGTTTGGCTCTCTATAATTCATCCCCTACAGTACATGTGCATTTTAAAAACACCCAGCCGTTCTAAGTTGAATAATCGTGAGAGAGAAAAAGACTATGTAAAGAATGTGCAGCTAAAAAGATTAACTGCACTGCCAAAAAGTGCAGAGTGTGACCTACTTTTCTTTCACCTGTTCAGTCTGAGCTTCCTAGTTTTTCTTTTTTTTGGAATTAGCTGCTTTACTTCTGTTTACCAGGAGATGGCAGAATAGGCCTATTTGCTGCCTTATGCAGTATTGTTCAACATAAAACATTATCTCAAACTATCATACAAAAATGAAGAGTGTGAAATGTTTATAACGTGTTCATGTTTCTCTCACTTCTGGAGGTGTTTGAACCTAGAATCATATCTTTTTTCTTATACTATTACATATACTTACATAACATCAATGATATGGCAAAACTGTTACCCATCTACACGTCAAACATGCCCGAAGATTAATTTTGGAGTTTGGATTCATCTGATGAAAGTCAGATATCCACTCTCCTTTTAGCTCTGTTTTGCTCTCCACCATCTCCTGTGAGACAAAATATCTGTCTGTTTGAGTGCTCGATGCTCCACTTTGTTCAACAGCTAGTCTCTAACCTTGTCTGTCTCCCTTTTTGTGTAAAGAAATACTTTGCTTTGCTTCATGAAATAATATTTAATTGTGCTGTATATTGTTGTAAACATTCTATACTATTGTAGTGTTATAAAGAAAATGATTGGAGCATAGGTATATATGCAGGGCTATGGATTATTGTATGTTTTAGCTGGACATCTGATACTGAGTTTAAGGTGGTTTTCTGCCATCCACTTTCTAAGTTTTGGCCATAAGTTTTGCTATTTCTGAAGAAAAGTAGCCTTGGACTGATACAACCATTTATTTTACTGCCACGTACACATTAGTGTCACAGGCTAGAATTAATTTGAAGGGAAAAATTCCACCGAAATCTTTACAAACACGTTGCATCAGTTGTGGGTATTGCATCAATACACAGCCTGGGTATATATAGGCTTCATTGTCCTCAAATACAATAATAATGGGTCAAAAAAAAAGCCCACACGTGGTGGTACCCACTGCTTCAACTTAGCAATAATTATGACACAATTGGGTCTCTGGCTTCACTCTCCCCCTGTGGGTAGAAAAGGGGAGAGAAAATAATGAGGAGAGCAAGTGGTGTGACTGGCACCTTGTCAGAGTAAAAAGGAGCCTAGATTTGAACCACACCAGACCCAGCAGCAGATACATTAAAGCTGCATATCTATAATTCAGTCAAGAGCTTAAGGTCTTCAAGGTAAATGTCAGTGATCCCGCATAAATGCTGAATACCACATGTGTAAAAAAAATGATGGAACATGCAGGCAGATTTTTTTCCCTCCATTTCATATAATGATGGATTCATAAATGTCATAAATGTCATAAATGTGCACTGGAACAGATGTAATCAGAGCATAGCTCGATAGTAAATGATTGTTCTACATAAGTTATATCTCTATTTTCTTTATAACCTTAAGGTGACTTAGGTTGAAACTTTAGGAGCTGCGAAGGGCAGAAGAGCTCGTCAGCTGTCATTTGTTTCTTGTTTATAAAGAGGAAATGGATACATGCATATATATATTTTTAGCCGTCGAGTCGATAATTACATTACTGTTCTCTCAACAGGAAGGAAGCCTGCTCTGGGAGAAGCTGATGCAAAGGATGAAATTAGAGAGGGAAGAGAAAAATCTAATTAACAGCATCTTGATGGCCATAAAACATCTTAGTGTTGATATTGATTAAAGCCACATCTGTAAATACATTTAGTGATACTTATGTGAACGGAAATTCTTTTTTTTAACTCAACCCCTCTCCACAGAGAGCCAGAAGTCAATGCAACTTTAAAAAAACGGCAGAAATTATACTCTAATCAATGTGCTAAACATGGATTTGATATGCACTTTTGAGAAACCTGGCTTATGAAAAAAGAAACACATCTTCAATACACAAATTCAGCAACACCAACCCGTGTTGTTATACTGATGTTATCTATTCATCGGTCAATAACTGGTGTGTATTTTCATTTACAACAAGAGTTGACAAGCTCGTTTGTGATGCAACATGCAACAGTCTGTGTTTCCCTACATGTACCTGACTACAAACTGGTTAATTCTGGTTCTTCAACAAGCCTCCTGCATTTTAGGCTTACACAACAACACACACACACACACATACACAAACAACTGGCTATGACTTCCTGGAAATGGCTATCTCTGTACACCACAGTGTGACAGATGGAGAAATGAGCAAGCGACCAGACGCTGCTCTGTGCTTTGGCAGAGGAAGTACGCATGCCTAAATCTGAACTCTTTTCACACTATAACCACAAACACAAACTGTGAGTGTGTCAGTGACACGCATGTAATGTTTCAAGAGAAATCGAAATGTGCCATTATTGTATTTGTACTATAATATACAGTCAATACAATTCAAGTTAATATGAAGCTATATCTTAATTCAAATATTAATATTAAAAATCTGTTGTGGTGCAGCATCGTGCCAACAGGGGGCGCTAGAGAGTGGCGGAGGCTTTTAATCCAAGGCAGATCCCCATCCACAGAAATTCCCCGCTCTGGTTGAAATGACATCACCGTCTCCTCCCACCAACCAGGATCCCAGCCCGCTGCATGCAAAGATTGTCTATGCTCTGGGAGATGCATCGCTCATTTTGGCCCTCCTGGGTCAAGCGGCTATGTTAGCTCCACTGACATACTGCAGTCTCCACCCAGAATAGCATCACATCCATACTCAAATGCGTTAGCTGCATGTCTGTACGTAAAATACTTACTTGGAACAGACAGCTAAAAAACACTAATTATTATTCTCCCTGCTGGCTACGGGTTCTTTAAAATGCTAATTCTAGCTCGACTTCTTTTTGAGACTAGCCTGTTCTGGTATTGAGAGAAACACAATTATGTATTGTAACAAATTAGTAACAGGTCGCTAGGATAAAATCTAATGACTTTGTTATTCAACCCCAAACTAATAAAATTCCTTTCAACCAAAGCTCTATTCTGTGTTCAGCACTAAGTAATGCTAACTTGCCAACAGACTAAAATTGCTGCTAAACAGCAACCATGTTAGCATATTGTCACTGTGAGCGTGTTAGCATTTAACTAGCTCAAAGGCTCTAGTTCCCAGTCTGTCTCCAATATGTACAATATAAAATTCTATAAAACAATCATTAAATGTGTTGGGCAAAAAAAAACAAAAAAAAAAAAACAAGCTACATTTCTCATTTGGAGGGACTTTTGGCTTCATTGGACCAAGCGGCGACCTCCATGTCTGGGAAGTGAAGCCAATGCAGAAGTGTCAAAAACAGCTTCTCAAACGGACACTTGAAGCTCGGTAGACAGCAAGTTAATCTCCACAAGCATCCATGTTAAAATGTCCACTTGACAGCAGAAATAAACACGTTTCCAACCTGGTACAAAAAAACCCCCCCAAAAACAAAACAGTTTTGGTCTCTATAGCTAATTTTGATGTCGATGGCAACTGTACTGAGGCAGAGCTCGCCTGTTCAAATTATATTAAGGCTTAAATTTATATAAGAGTGACTGACAGGTGGGTGACATTACAGGTGTCCTGTTTGAGCAGGCTTCTTTCAGCCCGCCTCAGCTCCACCCGTGATTCAAGTCAAGCAGTGGCAGCAGCAGAGGCAGGGCTGTCAAGATGGTGGCAGCTAAGGCAAAAGTACGAAACTATCAGGATCAAAATATACATAAAGAAGCACACATAAAGCAATTACTTAAACAGAATAGCCGACTTCCATTTACTGATACATTAATGTGTACATTGCTTCAGTGTTGATGCTAGTAATGGTGGAGCCAATTCCAATTACTTTATATACTGCTGGGTATTTTAGCCTATAATAATATATTATAATTTATTCTTAATTTAGACTGTCTGTAACGTAGGCTAACTATCATCTACATTTTGTAGAGTTAAAAGTTCTCTCTGTAACGTAGTGAAGTAGAAGTATAAAGTGTCATAAAATGGAAAAACTCATGTATAATACAGTACAGTGGCTACTTGGGGAAATGTATTTAGCTACATCATGTCACCAGTGGCAGCATCTTATGGGATGCAGCTGAAACTATTTCCGGCAACAACGTCTCTGGAAATAAGTTCAGAGTGAGCCCTCTTCTCTTTTTCTCTGTCTCTGATCTGGAGTAAGTCACCACACGCCCGCCCCAGACGGTCAGCTCTCGAGCGCGGGCCACCTGATTGGTCGAGAGAGGCGTCAATCAGAGGATTATCCTCGTACGGGTAGGTTGGTGACGGTCCGCAGCGTTGAGCTGAGCGGGTCAGGGGAGAAAGCAGTGCATTTAAAAGCGCCCAGGGAAGACACCGCATTTACGAGCCGAGTTTTGTTTTGTTTTTTTCTCCGCTGCCTCCCTCCTTCCCTCCCTCCTCGGCCCTGCTTTGACTCTGTCCGCTCCACAATGACTTGGTCGAGAGGAATGCAGCGCCGGTTTACCTGAGCAAGTGTTTTCTCTGAACCCCACCAACACACTCATTCTGCTCTGACTTTTTTTTTTTTTTTTTTTTACATTTCATTTAACTGGATGCCGTATCGGACTGCTGCAGCTGCTCCCATTCTGAAAGATAGAGGAGGACTCCTGCCTGTGTCAACTTGAGTGTTCACCTTAAATAAACAAGCAGCAAGGTTATGTAGGTAGGCATTTCTCTCGGTTACATCTCCGCCCCGTTGTTTACATGCTGTAATTGGATTTTCCATCATTTCCATCATTTCCAGCAGCAGCAGCAGCAGCAGCAGTAGTAGTAGCAGCAGCTCGGGCTTTCCTTCCTCCCTCCTCCTTCTCGTTCCTCCTTCTCCTGTTCGGAGCTTCTTTGCCGGGTCGTACAGGTTGTGTAGAGGCTGGTGGTGGTGGTGGTGGTGGGAACCAACATGGGACTACCTGCTCTGGAGTTTAGTGACTGCTACCTGGACAGCCCGCAGTTCAGGGAGAGACTCAAGTCCCACGAACTGGAGCTGGACAAGACCAACAAGTTCATCAAGGAGCTCATAAAGGACGGGAAAGCTCTGATCCAGGCTCTGAAATGTAAGTGTTGATATGTGTGTGTGTGTGTGTGTGTGTCATTCATCAATGCTGTTCATATTAAGCAAAATCCGCATGTTACAGTTAAGATGCCTCCAGCTGTGTAAAAGAGAGGGAGCCGCTCTGACAGTCTTATCTCACTTACATTGGACTCACATGAAACACTCACACTCCTGCTCTGTGTGTGTGTGTGTGTGTGTGTGTGTGTGTGTGTGTGTGTGTGTGTGTGATAAGAAGTTAAGGGGCAAGGCGGGTGAATTTGAGCGGTGCATTGTGTCCCCTGAAGCTGTCAGCACATTTGCACCCATCAGCATTACATTATGAGCCATTCAGAGGGAGTGTTGGTATGTGTGTGAATGTGTGAGAGAGATGTTGATAAGGGGTTTAACTTTGTCCGCTTTAATGGTGCTAAGTGAGTCAGAAAGTTTGTTTTGGTTGTTTGATGAGGTGACTAATAACCTGGACAGGTGGGAATCAGAGTTACGGACAAGAATGATATGAGCTGCAGAGTAAATACTTCTGTTAGTGTAGTGGTTAGGTGATGCTTCGGCTCTGAGATGTAAAGAATGGAGGACTGGACCTGTTGCAAGTAACTTTTCTCTTATTCCAGAATCAGAATCAGCTTTATTGGTCATGCAGGGTTACACACACAAGTGGTTTGACTCTGGTTTCTAGTGCTCTCAATGTACTTACACATTATAACTCATGTGCAGGCAAGCAGGTGAAATCATGGCAGGGTTTGTCACGTGCTGTACCTCTTTACAAGCTATTTTCATGGACTATTTGCGTCCCTATGAAAACAAATTTTGATCTTCTCAACTCAGCAAGAGTGTTCTTTTTACGTTACTGTGTGACCCCAACCAAAAACCTTATTGTAACCTTAAAATAAAGAGTTAATCCAGATAACCTCACCTCAAATGGACAAAACAAATAGTTATCTAATAAATGAAATATTAAATGTAGGTCTGTCATTACACAAACATTTGGGAATATGATGTCACTTCCTGCAGTGGCCA
The DNA here is from genome assembly GCA_028641955.1 of Protonibea diacanthus. Taxonomy (NCBI): domain Eukaryota; kingdom Metazoa; phylum Chordata; class Actinopteri; family Sciaenidae; genus Protonibea; species Protonibea diacanthus. The sequence goes on from CM053990.1 coordinate 18,929,161, forward strand.
GCTCTCCGAGTACCTGAAATTATTTATCTTACCACAAGGTCCATTTAGAGGCCGTTCTCTTCTTATATCACACCATCTTTCTCTGCAAACGGACCTACAGAAAGTTGAGATTACAACATTTAAGCCCACATGGATGAATAAATAACGGCTATAGTTCAGTGACAGCTGTTTCAACTCTGTCTGTTTGCAACCCTTCACATACACTCTCCTGTGACCGTAGATACTATTGTGTTTTGTTATGTAATGTAGTATTCACACTGCTCATGTCCAGATAGGCGAATCCTGGAAAGTCCAGGGCAGACCAGCGCGCCGTTTAACCTGAACTTTCCACCCCGGTGTTATCGGCTGTACCTTTAAAAACAAACCAGCTGAGCTCTCTGTCACCACAAAGCTCTGTCAGCTGATGTGTATCCATAAAGACAATTCTGCTTTTGTCCATTGGTGAGGTCTAGAAATCAAACAGTATGGCCTGATTCACTGAGGTTGCGGTGAGAGTGGGAGTCACTTGCTTGTTCTGTGCCATTGTAGCTGGGTGCCGCCGCCTCACAAAGAGCAAGTCAGCAAATGTTCCCCGTTAATCTTTTTATACCTGCGCTACGCAGCATTGTTTGCTTTCTGCTGGCACGTGACGTGAATCGGCCGCAACAGGTCCTTTCTAACAGGTCTCCGCGCAGCTGTTCCGTAAATCATTTCTGCTGCATCTTTCATTGCACCCCTGCCTCCTCTGCTTTTCTTGAGCCTTTCAGAGGATGTGTGACCGTCCTGGGAAGCCCCTAAACGTTTTGTCAGTTAACTAATTGCTGCTGGAGGAGGAGGCCCGAAGTCTCCTGACAGCTTTCACATGTGTTTTTGTTGTAATGACTACATGCATGTAACCACAGAAAGTGAGAGGGGAACATTTACAACACCATGTGCCATGCTAGGACTTAAACAGCGCCACTGTGGATTTATTGAAGCCTGCTGTGACTTCTCTGTCTTCTCTGCGTTATCGGTACAGTGTAACAACCTGTATGAGGGTGGCCGATAAGTTATCATAGACAGTATACAGAATGGGTGTCCCATGACGTCACCCACAGGTTTCTGAAGAGCCGCTTTGAAGTTCAGTGTGGTGAGGCTCTGGCCAGCGCCATCTTGGCAGTCCTGCCACTGCTGTGTCACGGCTAATCTAAAAATCCGACAAGACGTGGAACGTTCATGGTGCTGAGATGGGCTGAATGACACCTAGGTGCTCAAACATGCCACCTGTAATGGCACCCACCTGTCAGTCAAAGTGGCCACGCTGTTAATTATGCATGACTTTAAGTCTTCATATAATTTGAACACGTGAGTTCTATAAGAATTCAGGCTCAGTGCACTTGTCATGAATGGGGAAGTTAGCTATAGCCCAACCTACCAGGCTGTAAACATGTTTATTTCTGCTGTGAAGTTTTCAACATGGGGGCTTTTTGAGGATCTGCATCACAACCACAGAAGCTGAGGTTGGTTTATATACCACAAGGTGTCTGTCCGTTAATGTCTCGTTTAATTTCACATTTTAATGTCATTTTCTGCCCAAAACAATAAACAATCCCATCAGTTAATTTGTCTTCAAATGGTTGTACGTCACTGCATCATGTTGTACATCACATACATAAACGGTATGTAATTTCATATTGACACACACACACACACACACACACACACACACACACACACACACATTCAATTGCCATTTTGTTAGCTACAGAGACGGATGCAGAGATCTGTTCCTGTTATTTAGCCTTACTGATACAAATGGGATGGACAAAATATTCAGAACGTCTGTCAGCAATACCGTTCAAGAGCACCACAACCTGCAGCTTCTGAAATGACTGCACAGTTTAATCAACCTCTAAAACAAAAACTGAACCCTCTGACCTTCACAAAGGACTGTTATATAAGACTGTGTTAGTTTTATATGGTTGTACCTAATATGAGTGTATGTCCGTATTACCCACCTCTGGACTTCCCAGCATATGTCTGTAATGGGTTCATTCTGGGTGCAGTGTGAAGCTGGCTCCTGGCAATTTGTTGCTGATGTTGGTTTCTATAAATAATTAATGTTGTGATGCTGTATGTCATGTGTAATAATCAGATGACACCAATAGGAAATGTAACAGTAAATGCTGTTATAAATCTTTTATATATAAAAACAAATAATAAACTCTTCTTTTTGCACATATAAAAAAAATACAAACTGTTACTTACTGATAATATTGGCCTTCTACTTTATTGGATGGAGCCAATAAAAAATGCAGTTTGTTGACAGTTTTGGTCAACTGTCGTATGTATTTCTGTTCTAAGTTTCCCCGACGATATTATCATCTTCTTTTCTTCTTCTCTTGATGAGTGTTGCAACATTTTGGCACGTCAATGCTCATTAGTGTCATTTTCAAATAGAGGAAGGTTTAACATGGAGATGCCATCACCACCATTACAAATTTACTGCAGCTCCATCCTGTTTGTGGCTGTCAGACTGGTTTATGTAGCCATTAAACATGTGGACACACACACACACACACACACACACACACACACACGAAAACTCAGTTTCAGTTTAGACTTTAAAAACCACAACGTCGCCCTCGTATAAGTACTTTTGAGACATACACAAACTAAGATGGCAGATACACGTACAAATACACACAGACTCCAAATGTGTGCGCGTTTAAGCGTTTGTTAGCCAGATGTCATTTAAGGGCAGATCTAGCTTGTTATTACGGAGCCTGTAGAAATGTTTGGTTCTCTGCTCCACCTCTGACATGAGAAGGTTCAATCAGCCAAACAAACCCTAATTACCAGCTGGGCATTTACTGGTGCTGTGAGGGGGGGAAAAAAGACACAGTGTTTAGACAGTTTATGTGACAGAGACACATGATTTTGCCCTGTTTTCAGCTGAGAGTGTGAAGAGTAATGGAGTTTTGCGCTCACATCACTTAGCTCAGTAGTGTGAGTTGACTGTCTGTCCGTTTGAGGTGTTACTCCCGACCTTCGTTTTGACGCGTCTGATCTTTTTCCTGACCTTCATCACAGTCAATCATCATCATCCTCGCCATGTGCGGCTGGAAAAAATGGCATAAAGTGGTGGATACAGTTATCAAGCAGATGTTTTTTCTGTTGCAGTCACTCAGCTTTCCAGGAATTAAATTTATCATCGGTGTAACATTTGGATTGGACACCACAAGTATGAATCAATAAGTTTTATTGAGGTTCTGCTCGGGTTTTCTGCCTGTTACAAGGAAGTTTTTCCTTCCAACCATCGCCAAGTGCTCGCTCACGGTGGGAATTGTTGACTCTCTGTAAATAAGATAACAGGGAGTGCAGTCTAGACGTGCTGTAAATGGAAAGTGTCCTGAGAAAACTTTTGTATTTTTGGTACATGTGTTAAGATCAACCAAATAGCAGAATCAAAAAAAACTACTCCACAGTTCAACCAAAAGTCAAGCAGACCATTGGTCAGTCAGTAGATCATCTGCTTCACAAAAATGTAACGACACGATTGCCGTAATAACTCAATGATAGAACATGTAACTGTATCCAATGCCCATTACTAGCTTGAGTGAGTCCCAGGGCTCAGCTGTCATGGACTAGTTTTTCACAATGAGGTCATCGTCCGCTGCACTGACAGAGCTGCTTCATGGGGTTAGGAATGTTTTAGTCTGAGAGTCATTTTGCTGTTAAGCGATGTAGTAATCAGATTGTCATGTACTGCTGTGCATGCACACACACAATCATTGCAGTGAGAGCATCATTCTGTCATATTGTTAACCATTAAATAGAGATTTAGGGCCGGGAAGCCTGAAACATGAGAGAACACAACTCAGGGTGCAGCTGGTTAGTTAGAATCCTCTGTTCATGTTGGCTGTGTGTGTGTGTGTGTGGTTTTCTGCATTTATCTTCATGTATGCACTGACTATGGATATGAACATATTCCATTCATTCTAGATATCCATGACAAGTATTTGTGGCCTAGTGACCTCTGAGCGCAATTCTTGGCCTGAGGCTGAGAGTGTGTGTATTCTGTTCTTCAACAAGCTGACGCTAATTGACGAAGCACCAGCATGTCAGGAGGACGAAGGCACTGTACATCAATACAGAGGCACTAGAGAAAGACAAAGAAAACATAAAGTAGAAAATGGATGACCCAAGAAAACAAAGTGTAATTTTGATACAACCAAAACCAAGCTACTGTCTTTGTGCTAAAACCAGAACTCTATGCCGAGAAGACGGCTTTTAGTGGATGACTATTCATATATTAGACTATACTATACTAGACTTGGGTTAAACTTGAGAAGAAGTCTTGTAAGTTAGTTAAAATGTGAAATATTTCAGTATATTTGAGCAGAAAAACTCAAAATTCTTTCAGTTTATCAATAAGGGCTTGAAGGGGAAGTCTGTTTCTGTTTGAATTTGGATAAAATGCGCAGGCTGAACGTTTTCAGAGACTATTTTAGCCCTATATAATTGTCCAGATTTAGCCAATAAAACAATGCCTCTAGACGCTGGCCCTTCAGAGAAATAGAGCCTAAATCTTTATAAACATAGCCCAAAACTAGAAGAACCACTGTTATATAGTAAACCTGATGAAAGACTAGTCGTCCTGTGCAGTTTGTATATGAAAGACCTAACCTTAAAAGCACATGTTTTTAAGGGCATGTGTGCGGCCTGTTACTGGTTAAAAACAGCCCTCCACCCATTAGCACCGTCTTGATAATGACTTAGTTTTCAGGCGTTTATTCTGACTTCAAATTGAACCTTTAACTTCCCCTAGCAACCTCACAAACAAGCTGCTGGCGATGAGGACATGTGTGTAAACGTCCCAGAGAAGGAGAACTGGGAATTCCCTGCAACGCACCCGGCACTGTTGCAATCCATGCCTCTCTCTCTCTCTCTCTCTCTCTTTACCTTCTGTCTTTGTTTTTCTGCAGCCACCCACTGCGCTGTGAGTGAGTAATAAGAAGGGTAATAGCAGTCGTTCAGTGGCTCAACTGTCAACTGTGCTGATAGATGAGGGTCGCACACACACAAATGCACACCGCACCATAACTAATTCTCAATTATGGCTGGTGGAGGGAGTGAACCCTCTTTTTAAAAGGTCCAAGGCAAAGGGAGAGTATGTGCCAAGGGGCAAAAGAAAGAGAAAAAGAGTGTGTGTGAGAGAAAGAGGAGGTGGGGGTGTTGTTGCCTTAAACAATAGCGTTTAAAAGCGGACATGGCCTTATTTTCTAGCCGCCCTATAGAGGAGCTTGGAGCAAAGCAATATAGGTTGCGGAGAGAAGAAGAGGGAGGATGGGGTGGAGGATGGAGGTGGTAGGAAGCATGAATTCGAGGGGGAGAAAAGCGACATGGAGTGTCACTGTCTGAAGGAATTCCTCTGCACACGTCACAGTAACAAAGACGAGTGCGTGTGTGTGTCTGTGTGTGTGCGCGTGTGTGTGGATTTTCACGCATATTGTCAGGATTTGGATTTGCAGATATTATACCAGTTTATTTGTGCTCACAGGAAGATGTGTGCACAGTACATGTACGTGTGTCTGTGCGTACACATGTTGCCACTGCAGTACAGCACAGTGGGGGTTGGGGGTCTTCCTCTAGCTGTGGAGGAGAGGGAAATTAGGGCATGACTGAGCCAAGCTCTGGTGCTATTGTTGCCTTGCTTTAGCGAAGGCAGACTGTCTGACAAACACACACACACACACGCCCTACATACAGTCACTGACTTTTAACATCACACTGGGTCAAAATTGCATATAGTAAATGGAAGGAACACCCACATTCGCATTTTGCAACAGTTAACGCATTTTTCTTTCTTGTGTAACTCATCATTGGTTGCAAAATGCTGGATGTTTTTTTGGTAAACGACTATACAACAACACATTTTGACACTGGCAGCCGCACAGCTTAAGTCCTTATGCGTGGGATGCTGCTTCAGATCAGAGCTAGAAGTAACGATTATTTTCATAGAGAATTATTCTGAATATTTTCAACAAAAAGAGCCCAAGGTGATGTCTTGTTTTGTCTAACCAGTCCAAAGCCCAAAGATTTTCAATTCATACTGATGTAAAAACACACAAAAACAGCAATTTAAGAGGCTCGAACCAGAGGGTGTTTGGCATTTTTACTTGATAGGTGACTGACATTGGCCTCTCTGGTGTGTTTGCATATCCTACCTATGCCTAGGGATTTTCAATCTGCTGTAAAAAGTGTCAGGACGGCATCATTAGCATGTTCCATTATGCATGAGCGCATGTGAACTTTTGTAATTCACAAAGTAACAGTGGGAAAATGGGGAAAACTCCCCATGTTTCATCAACAGGTTGCATTCATTAAGAGCATCCATGGTGTCCATCTATAATTAATAACCTCATTAAAAAACGATTAGGCTCATTAATCCTGCCATCAAGTGTGATTTATCATGCACTTCCAAGCAAACAGATTAGTTGCAGAAACAGCGCATATATAGATTGAAAACTTGCAAAGCTCGTAACAATCATCACAGAAGTAGATCTCCAGCCAGTGTGCCGCTTCATCTCATTAGCTGAATCTTTGATGTGGAGTATTGGCCCTGGACTCCAGCTGGACTGAAGCTGGTAAATATTTTAGCTCGGGGACTTATTTAGTTACCCCGCTCGACATTGATACAATGACTCAGCCCCTCAGCGCACTGTGGTATTACTTACTTGTGTGTTTTTCTCTCATGACAATATGGGACTTATTTTGCTGGTATTTCACCTCCAGTATGGGCCCCAGAGATGCATGCACATGCGGATGTAACAAGATGACATATTTCCTTTTTTTCTGAGCAAGTATTGCCAGCGTAGCTGCTCAGAAGTTCACACATGCAGCACCTTGCAAGGGATTACTTGCCCATAGTTCACTCTTCTTACATATCTTTAGGCAGTCTTCAGGTAGTTTGAACATTAAATGTACTTTTTTGTTTTGAGAGAGAGGCGTGACAGAGGAATGTGGATATAGAAAAAGATTTAGTAAGGTAAGACTCCAAAGATTTACAAGGTTTGACGGTAAAAAGTGTGATAGAAGGAAGCGAAAGAGGAACTCTAAAAGACACAGGTTGTTCTTCTCATGGCAAAGTTATGAAGCCACTCGAGCAGTGACTTATTTTAAATTCAGACCTCAACATTTCCGAGCACATGAAACTGTAGAAGAAGAGAGTGATTCACACATACACCGCTATGTTTAAATTTGAATCCCTTAGACTTCAGCGCAACCGCTGCATCACCGCACAGTGATGGAAATGCCCTTCTGGTACTTACAGTAATTTAATTGCAGAACTGAAAGCAGCATGCTGTATCTTTTGAATATGCATGCCTGCATATAGGTGCGAATGACTCATGCTGTAAATCTGCTTGGCCACAAAGTCGCAGTTCTATTTATAGAGAATGGTGACAAATCTCTAATGTGTACCATTATTGAAAGAGAACAGTGGTATTGCTTGTGCAGCAATGTTTCTACAGAACTGGTTTGACCAAAATGCATCTATGGGTTTGGTTTGTTTCAAATGAAACCTGCTGTGGAGGTGATTTTGTAGCTTTTTGTTGCATTGGCTTCAAACAAGTACCAAATGTGATATTCATGTAGTGTTGCAGCATCGTTCTCTTAACCTGTCCAGTTGTAGCAATAGAGGCCTCGCAATCAAGGCTGCCATTCTTTAAAGACTCATTCTAGACGTGTTTTAGAACACACGAATACCCAAGTTTATCTGCAAAAAAAAGTTCAATGACCTTGTTACAATTCTTACATTTTTACATCTGCTCCTACTCCCTCAAGATGCCTCTTATTTCAATGCAGCGTTCGTGGACCATGACTGGCTTCCAGACTTGTTCAAATCATCCTGTGCTCTCAAACTGAGAGTTAAGGTTTTCCCCCTCCAGCAGACGGATGTGAAAACAACCTTCTAGTATCAGAATCACGTCATTCTGCACAGTGAAGGTCAAATAACCAAGTGAAGTAACAATAAGGAAGGCGGGGGGGGGATTTTCAGGAAAAACCTTGTTTTATTTCCTGGACAAACTAAGTGTGTACTTTGCACAATCAATTGTTTCAAAATATTAATGATTTGCAAATATTACCGTAAAGAAAGAAAAGCTACAAAGGTTCCAGATGAGTAATCGTGGAGGTATGAAATGTGTCTGTAACTTCAGGTCAATTGCAATTTTACCCTGACTACACCTTCTCTCACTTGACTGTATGTACCGTGTGTACTTTGTATTCAAAACCAGCCGAGCACGAAACAGATTACTTTTCTTTAAAGAAATGAAGCAGTCTGCCTTAAAGGTGAGATAATGTCACTCGTAATCCAATGAAAACCATCTTGATTCAAGAATGTTCTTGAACTGAGCGTTGGTTTCTGCTTGCTGCTGCAGCTGTCTGCCTCAAAAAGACAAATGGTTATGTAAAACCAGGAAACATTGCAAAATGTGATTGATTAGAAAAATATCACTCCAAGAGTACATCTGACGCTTAGGGACAAGCAGAGCTCTGCCAGCTGTGCACCGATTTGATCACATTACTGTACACTTAAGATCATAAAACATCAGGAACCAAGCAGGAAGAGTGGAAGGAAAGTGAACTCTGAGGAATGCTCTTTAACTTTCTGCACACGGCTACCTGATCGCTGCCTTTGGGTCATAAAAAAAAAGCGCCATCTGAGCTTTTCACAGCTGTTTAAAAAAAGCTGCTTTTACTGCAGGTGGTTATGGAGGCAAATTGTTTAATTGGAGCTGTTTTTAACAGCGGACCTATGGTACGTGACACCTTACACCCCACCCTCGTCCTCCCCGCATGACGAATGAACAGCAGCCTGATGGACTGGCCTTTAATGTCAAGTTTGACTCGAAAATTTACTGCAAGCTAAGACACGGAAAACGCTGTTATCTTGTTCCAGGAGGAGGATTTTATAGATGATCTGCACCTAAAGCACCCGAAACAAACATACGTTTACTGAGAATTTGAAATGGAAACCAGCATAAATTATTCTGTTTCTCTTCTCCTTGCTCTGTTTTTGTTATTTTCTGTACTTCTTCTTTTTAACTGGCTGAAGGCCCCTGAGAAGAGTCAAAAGTTACATGCATACTGTCTGTTTGTGATACTGGTGTCACACCTGAAAGCTGGATGTTGTCCATAAAGTGTCACAAGACCTGGATGACTTTGTTTGCAGAATTTTACGATGGCTGAAAAGGAAAATATGCTTCACTGTGATAGGTTATCCAAACAAGAAGCTACTGACAAAGCTTAATTGTTGAATACCATAGGAATGAATTGCAGGCTTTTTGCTATCCTACAGGAAAAAGAACTGTCACAAAGTGATTTATCTAACCTTCTGAACCTCCTAAAAGTGAATCTTCAGCTGCACTTAGCCTGCAGTGTTGTGCTGTCAGTCCCAAATTCAAGACGTGTGTCGAAATGAAGGAGAAACTTCGAGCCTGTGGTGGAGAAAAGGTGTGGCTGCCCCTTAATGAGAACCCTTAGGCCACTCTACAACTTGCTGCCCAGACTTGCAACAGGTGTCATATTCAGCAGGAAGATTTTTACTCCTAGAAAAGTTACCAGGAACACTTAGAGAAGACAATTTAGCCTGTCAGGTGTGGCTCAAATTAGGCAGAAATACAAAAATACACCCACACGCATATAGTCTCACACATGCTGACACATGTTGTTGATAAAATAGCTATTTTCCTCCCACATCAAAGATCTTACATAGAGTCAGAGGGGAGGAGGAGAGCCGGTGTTACCCGTCAGAAGCTGGCGTGGTGTTCGTATCCGGCCTCTTTTTCTGGGAACGGTGAATCTGGAGGTCTGTAAGGTGAAAGTAGGCTGTTGTTTCCGGGAGGGACGATATTGTCTTTGATACAGGAAGGAACAATACGTCTTTGTTGTGTTTGAGAAGGCTCTATGTTAAGCTGCAGGGTTTCAGTTTAAAGTTTCTGCAGATGTGAAGTCTGTGCAGTGAAATCTCACTTCCTTGTGGGCACGAAGGAGAAAAACAAGTTTTGGTTTCCCATGACGTTACGGAGATTAATGATGGAATCAAATGTAACTAATTACTTTCATTCAAGTACTACAAATCAATGGAGAGTATTGTACTTTTTACTTGATTATATTACAATTACCAGTTACTTTACAAATTATGACTTTACACACACAACATAAAAATAAATCATAAAATATGCGTTAAACTGCCAACCGACCAACTACAACTTTAAAATGCTACTAATGCATAAGAAGAAATAATTTAATCTAACATGTAGGTGCTGCATAATGAAAACTTTTCATACTAAAAGGTTATCCTGCTAATAATAAAGTAACATTTTCAGCTCAGGTGCTGCAACTCTCCAGCTCAGATAACTCCTCAGATAGTCATAAAATAAATACAAGTTTCCAAGATTCACACACGCATAGAGTAAAAGAGACTGATGGGACAGAGCTCATGCTAAATTGGATCTCAATGAGTGTTGAGATTGCGGTGTGCGTCCACAGCCTGCCAAGCTACCAGAACACCCTTCAACACAGTCCGTCTTTGTTGTATTTCTCTTGAACGCCCTGGGCTTTTCGTTTTCGTGAACCGCGATGCCAAAGCTAGCATGAAAAAGACAGGTTTTGTGATTACTAAAAAAAAAAAAAAAAATCATCTTTTACAATAAACTGATTCATTGTTGTGTTTCAGGAAAGCAAACAAGAAGCCCCAACATGGTAACTTTTTGCGGCTTTTCCAGGGAAATTTGAACCCACAGCTTTCCTTTCTCGAGTTATTAAGAACAATCAAGAGTTTGTTTTTAGACGAGAAATGAATCGTGGGAATATACTGCAACAATTCTCACATTTCCTCTTTTAAACTTGATATATGACTATACATATCAGGAATCGGGATGTTCACTTTAAGGTTATCTTCAGGGAACTGTCCATTTGAGTCTTCTGGCCTGAATCATCCCCAGCACCCCCAATGTCATGACTGTTCCTTACTGGCAAAGATCACATCCCTCTCTCTCTTACCAGCATGAGATCTTGTTATTGTCTGACTTCCGTCACCAACCCTTCCTTTATCTTTGATAATACTACCCTAACAGGTAATGATCAACGTGTAAAATGTGGCGTCAGCGTCCACGTTTCACCCTGACAAAGCTCTTCATCACTGATTAATCTGAGGTCATGAATGAAAGACAAATAAATCTCTCGTTGTGTTTGATCTGACTGGCATTGAAGGAGACAGTTGATTTTCCAAAACAATGATTCTACTTTCCCCTTCTCCTCCTCTTCCTCTTGCGTCCTCCTCTGGTTGTGTGTATCTTACTTTAAACATAATAACCCCATCCTCCTTCAGCGTTTCTTTTTCTCATCCTCCTGTCCCTCTTCATTTCCTTTTGTCAATCTGACATGGAAATGCCTGTTACCCATCTTCGTTCCTGCAGCCTCTCTCATCCTGTTTCCCCGCCTGATCTAACTCTGTTTTGCGTTATTAAAATAGGATAAGTGCTTGCAGAAAAACCTGACTTGGCCATTATTAGAAATGGTGCTGCGGATGAGTGAAGGAGTGTGTATTAAATGAAGTGCAGGAGCCTTTAACTCTCCACATCACTCCCATTGTTTCATTTTGCACCGCAGCAGACGTGACCGCTCGCTGGCCAGGCCTTATGATGCGTTTTGCCAGAGGTTGTGTTATTTTTATAACAATGAGACATGAGCAAACCCCCACTGTGGTGTGGTAATCATACCGGGCATCAGTCCGAAGCAAACACAGTAGGCTAGTGTAATGCTGTGACTCAGAAAACTACGAGCAGCCGGTAGATTATTTGTTAATAGCATTTCTGATTCTGTCGCACTCATTGAAGAGTGTATTACCAAACTGTTAAATGGTAGAAGCTGATGTGCGATCACACCCAGCCAGAAATGTTTTTTATGTTATGGTAATACAGTATACTGAACAGGAAGCTATGCTGGAGACATGAAATGGTCTCAAAAAGGAACGGATACACTGAATTATTGAACACATTGCAGTGACCCGAGCTGAGGTGTGCCCTTTCTCTAACCATTGCTGTCCTGCCTAGTGGAGAGTCAGCAGTCTTAGATGTTGACACAGAGGAGAGCAAGTAAATAAAGTCTATACTCAGCAAGACACTTGTCGTAAGGCCTGTATGATGATGGGACACAGTATGGTTTACCTGTTTAGAGGCAGCAGTCTTCTCCTACTGTATGTTCAAAAGGAGTACACGAAAAAAAAAAAGCTAGATGTGGTGCAGATGCATGCAAAGTCAGTGGTAGAAGGCAAAGTTTCAAGTGTCAGGTTTCAAGGCAGCGAAATGGACCCAACTTAACTCATAGTAGTACATGCTAAGGTGCACATGTGCTAAATTCTTACTCTAGCTTCAGAGAAGCAATTGAGGATTCCTGTCCTAGTTTATTATTTAGCTTCAGGTGAAATGTGTCTGTTGAGTACTATGGAGCACGTAAGATGTGTTTTGGTTGCCTGGCAAGAGAGTTGCCTGGCAAGGGTCACTTGAAGTGTTTCCTGTAGAATTTCTTTCAGGTTTGGTGGCATGCACCAAAACAAAAACTAAGTACGAGGCACAAGGAATGTCATATTGACATGATCAGCTTTGCTAAGAAGGCGCAGCATACATAAAGCCAGTGTTTAGTTTGTCGGTTCTGGACTACTGTAGAAACACGGCGGTTGAACATGGAGGACTTCATGGAAGAAGACTCGCAGCATCTGTAGATAGAAAAGGTAACAAACACTGTAAATGGAGCTCTAAATGTTACACACTGGACCTTTTTAAAACAAAGTGATCATAATAAAGTGACCATAAGGGGAGGAGTGTGTAGAAAGAAGCTGTCAGGAACACAGTGTGCATGATTCATTGTTGCACTTTATCCTTCTTGGCTTGGTGGAGTCTCACCACGGGATCATGATATGGAAATTTTAACCCAGGAGACCCATTTATTGAAATATTCATGCATGCGCTCTCCTTGCAGCCTGTTCATGAGATCATATTTCCCCCACCAAAAGGGTTTTTTTTTTTATCCTCTCACTGTTAGTTTTATGTTTCTCACATTTATTGTTTTGGTTCCATCTCACCACTCTCTACAGCAAACAGCTGTTACAGCAGAAACTGTTCTTTTAAACAAGAACACAACCTGCCCAGAGAGACAAAGTTAGCTGGTGGACATAACTGATAAAATAATGTATGTGCTATTTAAAAATTATTCTTTTACTGACGTTTTCAATGTTACATGTGTTCCATATGTAATGTTTTGTGTGGTGGACCGCTGCTAAAGATCCTCAGCCGTTGTTGCTGTGTTGAACCGGCGAGTCAGAGGCGCTGTAACCAGTTCAAAATGTCTTGTTGTTGCAGCTGTAAACAAAACACTGCACTATAGTTACTGGACACAGAATCTGCCAGGCTTGAACCTTCAACCTTTTCAACGCAGTTACAAATGAATCAACAAGGAGATATCTTATCTTATCTTATCATATTTTTCCGTATCTATCATCTGTGGTAAAGATTAATGATAACTTCCAAGATGCAGGGATGCACCTAAAGCTCCTTCTCCTCTGCAGCTCTGTTTAGCAGCTAAAGAACCAGATATCCTTCATTTCAGAAGCTGGTGAACTCTAAAAACCCGAGCTAAAATGAGAGTAAATATTGAAACCAGCAGTTCAATATTATTCAATTAGACAGAACCACAGATGAATGCCAGTGTTACTTCATGTTTGCGGGATGTGTAATCGTTTGCTAACATGTCCACGTGTACTGCAGCTTTGAATGGCACACATACATCACTAAATATGCATTACATAATAGTGATCGGCAACACAACATTCGAAGCAACTAGACAGCTGTAATGTCAGCCAGTAAAATACAGATGAACTCAGTTTAACTTTGGATTTTTTCATATGTTTAATAGAACAGTTTCTAGTATCATTTTCCATCTTCTTAAGTTATTATCAAAGTTAACAGCTCTGCTTCATCAGGTTTTACTCCTCCTCTTTCCATCTTCAGGGCTGGAGCACTTCTGCAGTGTTTGTTGGGAAAAGGAAGCGTGCTTCTGCTCAACATCCGCCACCTAGATTTTCCCAGAGGGTTGAGAGATTTGAACTGGCAGACGTCCATTAACAACCTATTTAATATATGTAATGAAATAATCTAATGTGTTGCCACACTGCCACGCTTTACCCCATATTGATGTTTAGCCTTTCATTTTTAACTCGGTGTGTTTGAGTGTAAGAGACGAAGCACGTGCAAGGGGCTGAGGGGAAGACTCGTCTCCACTGCTGCCCAGAGCCAACCCAAACAAACCACAGTCCACTGGCATGGAGAGCGAGGGAGGGTGTGTGTGTGTGTGTGCGCGTGTGTGTATTTAACAGTGTGTGTGTCTGCGTTCAGCTCCCATCCTGCTCCAAAAATAACCTCCTGCTAAGAATATTTAATCCCCAGGTTACCGCTCTTTATTTCTTGCTCTTTATCACACCCTCACACACTTGATGTACATACAGTACACACACGCAGGGGTGATGGAGGGGGAGGGACTCCTGGCGTAAAGCCAGCCAAAACTCAGGCTTAGTGGGGGTAATCTGGTAGGTGTGGGGTCTTGCTCCTGTTAAGAGATTACTGTACGATGAGGTCGAGGATGATGAATTGAGCTATGTATATTGAACTATAGAGCTGCATATGTATTCATAGTAATATTTTAGATCTTCCTACTCTGCCCTTTGGTCCTGATCACATCCTGCAGGGTCAGGTTGTGGTGCTGATGGGGTCAGCAGGACAAGCCAAGATTAATGCTAGAGAGTGGAGGGGGGGATTTTGAGTGGTGTTGGCGGGAGAGGATTGAGTTTGGGGGGGAAGGGATTTATGTCCATCGCTGCGTGAAAATATAGCTAACCGACCGTTTATGGGGTGGCCTGTGGTTGATGCTGGTGGCGGAGGGTGGAGCCGTCCTCTGGAGGACCAACAGTGTTGTGTAGTTTAACCATTTCACTCATATCTGCACAGGTTTGGACTGTCAGGTTATACTTAATAATATCAACATGTAAATTATTAAATGCAGGCATGATAAAATGATGAAGGGAGGTGTAGGGGTCCCCTCCACCTCTGTTCAAGAGGAGATTTATGAAAGGCCAGTAAGAGATCAAGGATTGGTTTAGGTTGGGTGTGATTCTGACATCGGGGTGGAGATGTAAGGTGTGATCGCGCTCAGTACAAGCTCCATTCAAGGCCAGAGGTCAGGTGGGAGATGATGTGTGGTGCAGTTTCTAAAGGGTTCAAGGTCGTCTCTGACCTGCAAATTGAAGCTGCGATCAATGAGCATCTCCACTGTTCAGTCTGACTCCCTGTGCTGTTAGCTCTGTAGACTCAGGAAGGCAAGCCATATCAAGATAATTGGAACAGAAAAACTAGTTATAAATAAAAGTTATTTCATCTCCTAACAGTATATACAGTTATTGAACTATGCTTACAGAGGTTGCAGGTTTTTTCCTCATGCAAACTGGGTATCTAAGAATACAGGATGGCATATGCTGTACCGATTTATGTGATTTTATTCAGGATTTAGGGCTACATAAATTAAAAATGGCTACTTCAACATATCCTTGAATGAATATTTAAATAATGCACTTTAATTTTAACTTGACTTGCCAGGAGTTTATTCTTTACTGTCAGCTGAAGCTCATCTAATATTCTCAGTCTTTCTTTAGCTTACACTATTCACACTGGGACTAAAACATGTCATTCTTACAGACTTGCAGTCTCTTCTTGAATTATTATCTACAGTCACGTGTATCTTAGCTTAGTGATTCCTTCCCTTTGAGTGGCATTCAGGGTTATTCCTGACTTGCAAGTTGAAATCGGGGTCAAAGAAGATTCACTAGTCTAGATAGATGGCTCAGTCTGTCTGCTGAGCTGGCTCTGTCTGCCCCGGCTTTTGTTTGCCTAAGTGATAATAGCTCCACGAGCTGAATAAGCGGTCTCTGTTAGTCTCATTAAATGGTGAATTGTGCGTTTTTTTTTTTGCTGCCTTACAGACATTGAAGATAGTTAAGTCTACACATCTTTTTTCGTGGTTTACTTTGTTTGGATGCGTTAAATGGCTTTATGTTTTTTTTTTAGAGACCCTAAATGCTGCTGGGAGGTAAGGCAGCAGCAGCACAGGGACGTGAGTTTTCACTGCTTTTCCAAGTTTTGTTAATATTTTAAACTGAACATTAAAAACACATTTGAATCTTACGCCATTAGTGTTAGTGTGGAATCCAAATTTTGATATTTTCGTTTTTACTTATACCAGCACCACTTTCAACACCCTCCAGAAAATATTCCCAGTTGAGGAAGAAAAGTGAGTATGCAGTATTTTGCAGCTGTATTTGATGTTGTTTCTTTTATTTTTCACACTAGACTTTCTGGTGTCAGCACCTTTTGTGCCAGATTGATTTATCTGTTTTTCATTGTCATGACACATGACTTGTCTCCTCTAGAAGGATGAATTCTAATAATGTCGGAAAAAAATTCCTCTCCCCCTCTAAATTTAGAGCCTTACATAACCTGACACGATCTTTCCAAAAGTGATTTGTTTCATTGTGGCTTCTTTTTGAAGAGGAAAATGAGGACGCGAGCCAAACAAGGCTCTGACACAATGTAAATAAATAGAATAGAGAGTGTAAACACCCAAAGTACAAAAAATGAATGGAAGCTGTCAACGCTCCAGTAGTTGCATCTCCTAAACAAATACATAATTTCAACATTCTTATTAAATGATTTTAAGATGCTGCAGGTTTTTGATATTCCAGCAACGGTGCTCATTTTTATTCTCATTTCGTACAGCGGAATCTGATGTAAGAATGCACTAAACCATTACCATCACTCCTGCTTCACACAGGCCGACAATAGAAGAAAAAATCATCTTTCAAATTGAAGATGACACATCAGGAGACGCCCAGTGGAAATTGACCGCGGGGCGCGCTGCGGAGGATGAAATGGTGATAAAAGCAAATTTTCTGGCCCAGATCTGAAACACCAAAACCACAATAATGTAAAGCTCATTTGTCCCGCTGTACGCTGCAGATCTCCCCAAAGTCAGTTTCACATCCACTGTCAACAGACCATCACGTTGTTTATCTGATTTCCAGCTAATTTGACTTATTTGAGGTTTTTTTTAAGTGGCTATTGATTAGATAGGCTGTTCTAAACCAAACGACTAACATGTTAAAATAGTTGGAATTCCCTTTGCAGTTTCTCTGTGAAACAGACGCCTGTCTTACTTCTATGCTGTCCAGTACCATTTCACAGAATAAATCTTCAACTGAGATGTATCCCCCTTTCAGCTTTCATTTAAAGACATGCTGAATTCCTTCTCTGCTAAGTTAGTTTCGGGTTAATTCTTTATGATGTGGGGCAGTTCACTGAATGTAATGCAGGTAATTATATAAACAAATTAAAGGCAGGAGTTTGTGCTTCGGTGTAAATTTGCAGCTTTTGTACATTACCATATCTGTGAATATCTTGTAGTTTATTAATATTATTAGTTTTGCTCGTTGATGCTGCAGGACTAAGGCGTGACACATTCTCGGGCCATGGACCTGCCCAAAGTCATAAAGGAGTTTGGAATTCGTAATATAATGCCTTACTACCTCAAGGCAAAAAAAAAAAAAAAAAAGCATACATCATAATTCGGTGTGAGTGCATTAGCAGGATGCCTTTTCATTTGTTGTCTTCCAGCCCTGTCGTCTTTTGTGTTTCTCTCTTCCTACTCTCTCTCTCTCTGTGTCACGATGGCCTCAGAGGAAGGACTTAAACTGACAGGCCACCGAGCAGCAGCCGCTCGGTCGCACATCCCCACAGGCTGCTGTGATCCATCCTGACAGAGAGAGAGAGAGAGAGCGAGAGGGAGTAATGACTAGACTAACAAAAGACTGTATCAGACTCAGAGGACAGAACATGTACTCTCTTTATCTGTGCTATTTGTGCACACTGTAAAAGCCATTGAACGGAAAATGAGACTCTCTCTGTGTTTGTGTGTGTGTGTGTGTGTGTGTGTGGTTGGACAGTAATAAAGCGTATGATGGTGCCTTCAGGGCTGCTTTTAGTCTCTTACTGGGAGAGAGAATGAGGGGAAGTGGGGGAGAATCAGCAGAGCTTTTATTGCCATTAATGTGAAGTGCTGTAATCTTCTGCTCTATAGTTTCTGTATTTTTTCTGATCAATCAATCAAACTTATCTTTCAGACACAATATTTTGTCTCATATTTCTTTCAGATTTTTTTCATTTGTCTTTCTATTCCTCTTTGTTTTGCTGAATATAAATGGATTGGAATCTTTAAAACTTGGCCGGTGGCTGCTTTTATTTTGGCTGGTGAAAGATTGTTTTCCTTCAGACCTGTCTGATAAACACGCCTGAGGATCATTCACCCAAATTTATGGATCTTTTTTTGACGCTTTGAAAGTCAAATTCACAGCTTTGCATTTCCATGCAGACTTCTTTGTATTTTAACCAGAATTAAAGCAAATTACTAACTCATTAATACGTCATACGACATCAAAGTAAAATTAAAAGCCAAATCTTTTTGAAATCTGAGCCAGTGCTGAATTTGAGGAAAATAATCGTTGCTGTTGCAGAGAGTTATGCACCGTGGGAAACTGTGAAGAGTTCTGCACAGTCACGATATAATAAATGGCAAATCTGCACCTCTCTGTTGTGGTGTTCTGGAACAAGACATTTATCAGTTTGCAGAGAGCCAAAATATGTCTGAAAATTTGGTTTCAGGCTCGTTGAGTTGCTGTATTTAGATCCACAAATAATAATTCATGTTGCAGGCAAGTATTAGTCATTTCTTCACTTTATTTGTTTGAACTGTGTTCACAGTAGGATTTGGCACCTGTTTGCCACCTTTCCAAGGAAAAAGATGTCGAGACAGACAAAGGGACTGAAATAGACACAAAGTGTAAAAACATGGTGCACAGGAGGATATTCTTGCACGCATTGCAAAGAAAACACGGCCTTGTTTTCGTTTGCTGAATATATGCGAGTTCATCCCCGAGTTCCATCAGAGATTGATCCACCGTTATTAGAGCCGTTTGTTGTTCAAGTAAAGTTAAAATGTCAAAATCATTGAGCTTGGCATTTTGAGGGATTCATATGGCATCAGTGGTATGTTAAGTGCTGTGTGTGTGTGTGTATGTGTGTGTGTGTGTGTGTGTGCGCAGGGGAAAACCCAACTCTGCACGCTATCTATGCTCACTCCACCCTTATCCCCCAAACCTTCTGTCCAACGTCTGACCGGTCCAGATCACAACTCGTCCTAAACATTTAAATCCTGCAGCGGCTCAGATTTACTCTAGGTGAGCTATGTGAGACTTAAGCTGTCAGTATCCTGTCACAGGAGTGGTTCGACGGACAGCTTTGGAAACCCCCCCCTGCACATTTCCAGTGTTGGATTAGAGAGGGACGTGTCTGACCATTCCTGTAACTTTCCGAAAACGACAATCCAACCCTCACACCCACTTCATTTGACCGTGATTGACCAGCTGTGCGGAGGTGAGAGAGGAGCTGGGATTTGAACTGCTCTCTTTTTCATGTGAACCACCAAGTGCAGCACTTTGAACGCCTTCCAGAAAATGTGCTGTGTGGTCAGCACTACAACTACTGTATAAACACATTTGACTTCACATAGTATGAACCTTAAGCTACTTTGATGCATGGCAGTAAATGTAACTCATTTGCTCTCTTTGGCAGTAAAAAAAAAAATTTTTGTTCTGCCGGTACGACGAATTGTAATAATTGAGTAATTGAGTCCACATTTACAACTGACAATCTGAATTACATGTTTTTGTACTTTTACAAGAACATTCCCATTATAATCCCATTAACCATATATATATAAAACATCATAAGGTTAATGCTACATTACTCGACCATGATGTCGTGACTTGGCTCTACGCCTCTCTTAACCTCACAGCAGCTTGCCCGAAGATGCAAGCAGGTGTCAGAGACAGCTTGCTCACACATGCGTGCGTACGCACAGCAGCATGAACACATGCGTGCTGAGACACATACACACTTGCCCCTTTTAGTTTGCCTTGTAGCCATGGACACACAGGCGTTCAGCACATCTACAAATTTGCAAATGACAAATGACGCCCCTGAGTTTTCTTCTCTCGCTCAGGCAAAGATGTTGGAAATGAGCGCTCAGGGGGTCAAATTTAACACTCAAAGCTCGGTGAATTAATAGGATTGCCCTGACATCTTGTCAGGAAAGAAGTGAACAGGAGAAGGAGGGATTAATGAGAGAAGCAGAGAGGAGAAAAAAAGATTACAGCTTGGAGGTGTTCAGTCTACGTGGGGTTTGCATCGCTAACCTTTAAAGGTTGAGGTTTTAGTGCTTGCGATGGTGGGGGTCGGTTGGGGGTTGGGTGCTGGTGGCAGTGATTTTGAGGCTCATTCATGGAGCTAAAAGAATATTAATTGAAATGCATATTTCTCTGCCTAGGGAGCGGGAGAAAGAGGGAGGGAGAGTCAGCCAGAGCAAGAGAGAGGTATAAAAAGAGATATTTGGAGGAAGACTAGCGGGCTCGACTCTGCGTCCAAAGAAAGATCAAAGTGCAATTTCTTATTCCTTCTCCCAGATTCTGTTTGAAGCTGGATTTCTACGAATAACTCCGATACCTTCAACAGATTTTCTGCTGCCGCAGCACAAAAGAGACAGTGTGGTGCGAGGGGGGTTGGGGTTGGGGTTGGTGGGTGGGGTTGCTAGGCTGGCTGGCGACTGTCAGATGGCATTGGATCCACAGCAAGATGACTTCTCTGTATCTGTGGATAACTGGTCCTCGGCCAAGTTAAAGGTTACCATGTGGTGGCCATTCAAACTGTGTGTATGTGCTCACTGACTCAGAAAAATAAATTGGGATGATGCTGTGAGGTTATGTTTCAAGCCCATGTTTCCATAGTGTGGTTTAGCAGATCCAGGCTTTGTCTTTTGATTTTGTTACAACTATTTATGACTGGTGGGTTTGTGCGTGACTAATAATAGATGTAATACTATAAGACTGTAAATGTTGGTAAAAGTTATCTAATGAAACAAACCGCAAGTAACCGTCAGATTTATGATCTATTATTTTGACACCACAGGACACGAGATATTTCCTGTGCTATAATATAACAAAATGTTCCCATGTCAGGGTTTGGGTTCAGTTTTTCTGGCTGAAAAACTGGATGAGGAACCTACTTCCTCTTCCTGTTCTTGTTTGGCACTTCCTGTTTCAGACTTCCCTGAGCTACGACAAAGAAAGTGGGCAGGGTGGCTGTAAGGCTGGGAAAACTTCAGAGTGCAACATGTACAGTTATGTACAGTGTAGGCTGTAACTTAATTATTAATTATTTTCATTATTCATCAATTGTATTGTCCATAAAATATCATTTTAAGATTTGGGATTTAAGATATAATATTCTGAAACACAAATATATCTGGTAAATGATCATATATGACAAAGAACAGCTGGAAATGCTTCTATATGAGCAGCTAGCATCAGTGAATATGAAGCATCTTTGCCTAAAAAATGATTGAAACAATGAATCATTTATTTAAATAGTTGTTGCTTGATTTCTTGTTGATCAAATAAACAATTAATTGACTAATTGCTTTAAATCTAAGAATAATCCTAACTCCAGGTCTAGTTACTAGCTTTCCATGAATGGATTTTAAACATTTGTCATCATTGATTTAAGTATGGTAGTGTCTTTTATGGCAATAGTTGCAGATTAATTGTTTCTCCATTATGCACTTTCCAGCCTTTTCGTCTTTGTATGAAAATGGCTCCTTTTATCATCAGTCATGATTAGATGGAAATATATATATATATATATTTCCATCTGATTTGCCCTGCTTGAGACATTGATACTGTATGCAGACTTTCTGATTCAGAGCAGCAGTTTTATGACCACTAGCCACACCATAAATTCCTCAGTTTACTGCCAATTTTCACTATTTTACAAGCAATTATATTTTGGAATTAAAACAAAAAAAGAATAAAGTATGGCAGGATTTGCAGTGGTTTAGCTGCCACATTGTGGCTAGATACAACAACCTTGTTAATAACCAAAATACAAATATTATCTGTAATCTTTATATGCCAGTCAAAGGTGTTTCCCACTTTTTCTTTATTGACTCTTTTTTTGACTTCTCTCTCAATCCTTCCCTCTGTCCATGTCTGAAGATGAAGGAATGAGGTCAGAGAGGATTTCAGCCAATCCTGTTAGAGACTGCTGATTTATTTCCTGGTTAATGTCGCACAGAGTCCTTGCTTAGCTGTCTTAGTCAGAGAAGATTGGCATTCGCTCAGACATTTTCAATACAGTCAGCACTGGCACTCAGGCAGCATGTTGGCAGCTTATTCACTGGCATCTTATCCAAGCATTCAGATGTAAGTCAGATTGGCATCCACGGAAGGCAAGTTGCCACGCTGTAGAGCTGGCATTTGAAGGATGGTCTACTCCATTAACCATGTAATGTGTTTAAGGCATGGCAGAAATAATGGCTATTATAGCTGTAATAGATTCCACTTATATAGGACTCGTCAATTCAACAATGTCTCCTGTGTAGGTCCTCTGAGGCCCTCATTAAAACCTTCAGGATTTTTAATGACCAGTGCAGGAACAAACTGAATGGTCAGATTGGAGTCTGTAGGAACATCCACTCATGCTGTAGCCATCTGAAGTTACTGAATTAGTTCATTGGTGAACTGAAATTATCCACACAGGTGGTGAATTGTCCACATACAGACATGTAAAGATGACCATGGAAGAAATGCCTCATCCTAACATAATTATAACATTAAACTGCTTAAAGAATCAAGACACCATTGAAGAGGACCAGTAGCTTCTAGATATAGAGCTATATAAGCTATATAGCTATAAGCTATATAGATATAGATATAGCTTATAGGCTCAGTCCAAGGTAACAAAAGCATAACAGTTCTTATTTATGTGAATGTGGACCACTATGGACTGCCACCACCTTTTTTTTTAACTTCCAGCAGTAAGTAGCATCTTTACTTGCGTGAATATATTATTCTTGACCTGAAATCCTGTATTATAAGTGAGTTCGCAAGGTCACAGTTAGCTCTCTCAGAGAGCGTAGGCAGTGTTTTGCTGTATGTTTGTGTTGTTGTCTGGAACAGAGGTCAGGTTTTTTAGTCGGGCGTAGGGGAGGAAGTGGACGAAGGCTATTTGGAGACTAACGCTAATCTGGTTAGTGTGGTTTCCACCCTCCCTCCTTTCTTTTTTCTCCTATCACCACTCCTGCCATACTGGTCTGATCTATTATGTGCCCAAGAGTCCTTTGCACTGTCGACTGCTGCTTGGACATTGCATAGTTCAAAAGAAAAGCGCTATCTTCTCTCTGTGTATCAGCACTGTAAGGCAGACTTACATAGTTGAATTGTTTTGGTTCATTATTTGAGAACAGTATGTTGTGCATTGAAGGTATTTGGGCAAAGCTGATGGAAAAATGCGTGAACAAAGTCGCCTCGGCGTTGTTTCTTCAATATGATTTATTCATAACCTCTTGACATAATGATGATGGCTGAATGTTCTTTTTCCACTGTTTGTGTTGGAATGGCATTTCGTTTGTCCTGTACCAGCAGTGATCTCAAATGGGACAACAGAGTCCTCCAGGCAGCGCAGGACAACCGCAACAAGCCACAACAGAAGGAAAAGCACTCTTTCATCCCCTGGCTCGTGTTTCCTTCTGTGACTTTCTATCTATTTTCTATCATGCCGGGTTCTGCGCACCCGCTGTCAGCTCTGTGTAAAGGGAAGGTCATATATTCTCTAACATTTCCTGTTATGAAGAGGATGCCTGGGCTCAGAGTCAAGTCATGATTGACGTACAGTATCAGGGAATGCTGTTAGATGAGTTGTTTTGAAGAGTATCGAACCACTGGTCAGCTTTAGGTCCACAGCTAATTTTTATTAGAAATGAAACCATTCATTTTCCTGATTATTTGCTAATGGTTTGGTCTACAAACTTGGAAGATCATGTGAGAATTCATCTTGCCAGGTTTCAAGCTATGCATTTATGTACAAGCCACCGTGGTTATGAACCAGTTGGCATCCTATGAGGAACTACTAGCAAAGTACGGTGTGAGCTACAGGTATGGTTTAAGCTTAAGTGTGTGTTACTATGTGTGCGTGTGTGAGACTTTTTGCTCAAAAACAACTGTGGCTGCTAAATAGGTTAGTGTAGATGCTGCTATCATCAATCATATCAGAGATGCAGAGTATTTGTTCATTTAAAGAAGAACAAGAATTGACTCTGATTTTTCTGGATGGAAAAGATGCCAATTGCCAATGACAGCTTCCCAGACGGTTCTGCGTAACAAACCGTCTGACACAATTAGGCTAATAAAATGTCAGATAATGTGGATACATCCCCATCACAATTTCCCAAAGCTCAGTGATGTCCTCAGTTTGCTTTGGCCCAACAACAAAACAAACATATGACAGAGACCACTGAGAAGCTAGAACTAATGTCTGGCAACAGCAACTACCAAAATAGTTAATGATTAATTTTTTTGTTGATTGATGAGTCTATTGATTGACTAATCACTTTGGCTTAAGTCAGCTTATCTGTGTCTTGACGAGAGCACTTCATCATCGATACACTGAGGGACTGTTGGTGAGTATTGTTATCTTAAAAGTGAGACAGTGAGAAATGCCAGACATCTTTCAGACAGAAAACTGTAAAAATGACCATCACAAGTTCCCAGGGTCCAGGTTGTCTTCAAATTGTCGTCCAAAATCCAAAGATAATCTATTTATAATAAAGAAAAAAAACAGTAAATCTTCACATTTAAGAGTTTAAGAGTTTGAAGCCTGCAAATCATGTTTATGTTTTTGGACGAAGGACACATTTTCTGATTGTTTCACTCACACACACATAGACAAATCAGTTTGATAAATCATAAAGTGATGTAACAGGTACGCAGAAAATGAGAACGAGGTTCCAAAAATAAACTGATAAATAACCTGAACTGCCCATTTAATCTCCACTCTTCCTTTTCATAACGCTAGTCTTTTCCTGAAGCTTGTCTTAACATCAGGAAAAGAGCTTGAGACGATATTGGGGACACATGGATGCTTGTGGCATCTGCGTTCTCCTCACTTGACAAGAATGTTATAAATCTGGCTCAAAACTTGGTGTTTTCCTTTTAAATTACGAGGTCTGTTTTAGCCAGAGCAGGGCATTTCTGGCCGAGTGTCCTCCGCTTGGATTCTGCGTCAGTTTGTCCCACATTCCTGCTGCGGATTTTTCCAGCGGCAGCCGGCGGTCCACAGGATGATTTCACCCCACAGACGCTCTTTTAAAAAAAAAAAAAAGAGAGAGAGAGAGAGAGAGAGAGGGAGAGAGAGAGAGGAAAACCTACCCAGTTGTCTCTGTTCGCTGTGTCAGCAACAGGCGTGGCCGTGCCAAAATGAGAGTGGGAGAGAGAGAGAGGTTGAAAGCGGGTTAGAGAGAGCAAGTGAGGGACGGAGAAAGGGGTTAGGGTGTAACAGAGCATAAAAGTGAGAGCAGCTGACGACACAGAAACAACAGAAAAAAATGACAAAGAAATAAATAAAGATCAAAGACATAAACAGAGAGAAAAAAATACTGTATAGGACGCTTTAAAAAAAAGACAGAAACTCAGCTTCCTGCTCCTTGTGGTGGCCCTGGCTTCTTTGTGCCTGTTGCTAGGATACCATAGCTATGTGGCCCGGGACAAGAGGAGGGAAAACGTGAAAGCCTCAATGTTGTACAGTGTTTCTCTCTTTTATTCCCAAAGCTACACAGATAATTTCCAACTATTAGAGTCAATTATACAGTCAGTAATACAATTTCACCCGCAGACACTGGAAAATCTTGTGGAAGTTCAATGTTTCATTGTCTCTGTCTGTGAAGATTTCAAATGACTGATTGGATATTTTAATGGCGCAGACACACTGGATCCGTTGACAGAATGTCAATTCAATGGATACTATTAATCTCCTATGAGGACCAGGAAATCTGGCCATGCGGTGCATGATGGCTGTGCAGTGACTAGTTGACTGTTTGTTGCATAAACATGACTCACCACACCAAGTCCCTCCAAGGCAATGCATCAGCTAATGAAACTCAGGTTGAACTGTAAAAATAGGCAGTGCTGATCAAATATGAATCAGATTCTGTTACTGCCTTGCCAATTTCTTGTGAGATATTCTTAGTACTGTAATATGGGAGTATGTCACCCACCATCTGGAGGGTCCAGTTGTGTCCATTCTGCATGGACACAACCCTAACATTTATATTTTATGTAAGTTAATAATTTTCAGTCAGTTGTTTAAGTCATTTATCAAACAGAAATGTTATTTGTTGGTTTCAGTTTCTGGAAAAGGATACGATTTACTCTTTTCCTCTGTTTTTAAATTATTGCAAATTACACAGAAATGTAATATATTTGGGTTTTTGAACTGTCATTGGCAAAAGCCAGTAAGGATACATCAAATGTGTGTGTGTGTGTGTGTGTGTGTGTGTGTGTGTGTGATTTTAAAAAGTCAAATTGAATTCCTCTTCCTCTCTGATGCTTTAAATCCCGTCAGAAAGTGTTCACATCTCCTACTGCAGCTGTTTCTCAGCTCAGTTCCTTCTGTCCCTGACTATATGACTTTCTTCCTCTTGCCTCTCCCTGGTTCCCCCCAACTCGTTCTACCCCCTAACTTTCAGTTCTGTGTGTCATTGTGTGGTTCCTTTTGTTCCCATGCTTTATTTAGCCATTGTTAATCGCTTTGTTGGCATCTGACCACCATTCAGCCAGTTAGAGATGAGCAAAGTGCTATTCCAGGGCAAAGAAAAGCCATAATAAACTAGCACAGAGCTTCATTAACTTTCCAATCTCTGTGAGATTTGGAGGACTTCTTTGAGATGTTTTCATCTTGTTTTTCTTTCTCTTTCTCTTGAAATTCCTTCTACGGGGTTCCTCCTCGGGATGGGCAGTTTGACACTCATTAAACAGGAATGAAGATGCAAGCAAGGGTGTGTGTTCGCTGTGTGTGTTTTGAGCTCTACGAAAGATTGGACTCACTGTACGGGAAGATGAAAAATGTTCTGACTGTTTTCGGGTAATTACAGTGAACTTTTACAATACGCACACACACACACCATCACTTGTCCCCTCAGTCGCTGCACTGACACATTCAGATGTGATGAAAGCCATCTGTTGAGATAGACAAAGGGAATGTTTTCAGTATGTGTGTGTGTGTGCTGGTTCTGCTTTGTCAACCCCAGTGCTGTGTCATGTGTTGGCCCATGTTTGCTTTTATAAGTGGTTCCAAATGCGGGCCAGCGAGTGCCCCTGTTAGTTCCTTTTTGTGTGTGTATACGTGTGTGTGCTTACTGTCATGACTCCCACATGCGAGGGAGTTCCATCATAGCTTAGCGGTGTTTATGGTCCACGGAGCAGCTGCTGGCAAACACACAAAGGTTTTCACAACATTATCCTAGTAAATATGAAAACAAATGTTCATAATCTGTTCATGGTGAGGTCCTGCCTCGGACATTTACACATGTTTTGTGATTTACGAGACTGAAGGATATCCAAATTAAATTTGTGAGCTGAAGAACCAAGTCGGGAATGTTGGCTTGATACAGTTTAGTCAAACAAATGACATGTATATTACTTAATACACTGTAAAACCAGCGGCTGTATATTTTCATTCACTGTTTTAAAATCTGGACAAATATTTAGAACCAGTGTCAAGTTTAGGTACTAAATTTTGGCTTTAATATTACCTCATTTCCGCCTTCATTGCCTTCTGTGGATGAATGTGTGTTAAAAATAAAATTGACAGTGAATGGCTGGCGTTGGGGGTTGTTGTGGGGTACGACCGAGGTATTGGACCTCAGGCCTGTCTGTCAGCCTGTAGTTAAACCACCAGCAGGAATATTTATACAAGTGGTGGCAATTAGAGTGTGATTGAGAGGTATGCAGAAACTGTGTGTGAGCGTGTGCGCGCACAGCTGTGCATGTGTTTTTTAACATTTTGTCTTTTTGAAGCAGCTACAGTCAACGTGGTATGAGTATGTGAGCATGTTTTGGATTTCCCCGGAGCACACGATCATGGTCACTGCGCTGGTAATAGGAAGTGGAGCTATGTGGCCAATAAGAGGCTGCTCTGTATCTGAACCACCGATGGATTTCACTACTGTCAAAACAAGATCAAATTTAGAAAGTATAGCATTTGTCCGTTCTATTACCTTTTGTGAATCTAAAATTAGAAATGGAAATTTTGATGCTAAACTGATATATAATCAGGTGAACATATGTTTGTTTCTGCACTATGTAACTTTGTGGTTGGAGTACGACCACCCACAGGAAGTATGGAACACTTTCCGGCACTACGACACACACACCACCAACTATTTCACTGATTTTGGTGAAACTTCATATTTTATGGAGAAAATGTTTTCTGGTTTTCCTTCTGTTGTCCTCTGGTTGCTCTGTCTAAACTCTCTGTGATTTACGGAGTTTCCTGATGGACAGAAAACTGTTGAGAACTGTAGCCGCTGTTAGCTGTTAACTAGAGACTACTCACTAGCTTTTGATCAGAAGTAATGCAGTCCTAAAAAATACACAACTGTACAGAGGTATTGCACTCTGAGACTGCCACTAATAACATTTTCTACACAGTGTTGCTCTGAGGGAAATAGTGGTACACTGCTGCACATCATCATTATAGAATTTATGAAATTTTGGCCATAGATAACCCCATGAAGGTCTTTAACCAACATGGTGCCTCATAAACAAGTTTTACACTGACAGCGTTTCATTGCCATATTCACGTTTGAAATTTGTGGTGACAACTATTTGTTGACAGCTGTTGGATGGATTGCAATGAAATTTGCTACAGGGGGCATTCTAGGGACCCCCTTAGGATAAATTGTAATAACTTTGGTCATCTTCTGACTTTTTATTTAGCAGCATCATCATCATTGCATTTTTTTTTTTCTAATAATTTGTTTCCATCACGTTCATATCCATGTGTGACCTGTGGGGGATGCTTGTGTGAGGAGTCAGCCACAGCCCGGAGGTTGTCTTGAGCATCTTGGCAGCACATTGTCCTGATGACATATTTACAATACGGGCGGCCAGCTTAGCCCTTGGAAGGTGATGAGATAAAATATCCTGTAACTGAGCTGTTTTTTCTCTCTTTCCCCCTGTATCTCTGCCAGTCTCTCACTCTTTCTTTCAAGCTTTGAAGTGTCGTCATTGTAGTTATGTCCAACTCAAACTTACACGGTGTTGAAACGGCCTTGGATATGATTACTCTTGTGCCATAACAAAACAGTGATATTAACTTTCGTGTTTGTATGCAGTTGGAATACACACTTGCATAACGGTTTTCAAGTCAACCATTAAATTAACAACATTCACGGCGAGAGAGAGGCTGAGTTTGATTCCACTGATATTACTAATCCACCTTTTTCACTCCTAAACATTAACCCACTTTACAGAGCCCACGGGGACTGCATGACAAGGTATTAGATGGTATAGACTTAATGTTACAGGACTGTGGTAAGCCATTTTTCTACTGTTCTCCAGCTGTGTTGGTGGATAGTATTACAGGCAACTGATGGCCCTGAAATGTGGGTCTGTAACAGGATCTATAGTCATGGCTGGATTTGACCTTAGTCACCCATACATGCTCCACCGTGGGCACATGATGACTGATGAGACGGTGTATGTGGTGCGTCAATGTCCAACGACCCTTTCTGCTTCCCATAAAGCTGACTGAGCAGAATAGACAGACGAAGGGTGGCCTTTGACCCTTACCCCCCCCAACCTGCACTCACCACGGCAACGCCTGAAAGAAGCCATCTCCACTTCCTCGCCTTTTTTCTCTCTCACACTTTCCCTGCCTCTACAGCTCATTGTTGTTGTTGAGATGTTTCCTCCCCGCTAAATGTCAAACTGACCTTGTGTTCTCTGTCCAACAGGAAAGCCCGGCCATGCACTGTAGGTTCACGCTCAATATTGACGACGTTCACTGACTGTACATTGGGCGTCCTTTCTCTCTCTTGTTTTCCCCCTTTAACAGTGGAACTGCAGCAGTTCCTGCTTTGTTGTTGAGGAAGGAAAGAGACTGAGCATGGTTTACATTCGTTTCAATTAGATTGTATTTGTTTCTACATAAAGCTATCAGGATGCCACGGTGATATTTGAGTTTGACAATATTGACCTTTCCGGTATCAGCTGCTCTCTTCCTTACACAGTACGTCCTCTGTCTCTTTGTCTCTCGATCTTTCTCATTCACACACATACATTTTACAGACCATACACACACACACGCTAACTTGCTGTACAAGAAAAAGAGTATTTGGCCAGGGGTGAGGTCATTGTTTGCCAGATATTTGGGTTGGATTTACAGGATTTTTACTGAGAGGTGAAGGGATTTGGCAGCACGGAGAAGCCCATTAAGTTGAATGTGTGCATGAAAACGGTGACACAAAGTGGATCTGTCCCATGTAAAACTGAGGAAATGTACAAGAATGATAGAAAACATTTTGTAGAGGTGTCCTGAGCTGATCCTTTAGGGTGGCCCCCTCGTCCACATTCTTAAACTCTAGTCTTACTCCTTCACATTATGTGAACACAGAACTGTGTTATATGGCTGTTTAAGTCAAGATGAAAAGCCAATGCACAATGATTAACATGACATTAAGAATGTATATAATTTATTTAGACAACGTCATTATAATCTCTTTTCACCAACAGGGCTGGGACTCAGCTAACATAAAACATACTGTGCTGGAACAATGCTAATAAATGCTGCATCTATAGACACTCTGAAGTCACATATAGAAGTTCATAAAATCCAAACACCACATTTTTCTTTTGATCCTGGAACAATGGTGACCACAAAAGCATATACGCTGTTCCATAAATCAAAAGTATCAAGCAAAACTCTACTTCACTCTCATTTCATCCCTCCTGGTTATTTTATGTCAATCCATTGTTCTTTAAATATAGCTGGTCTCGGTAGTAACATCCTGTTATATCATCAGATTTTATGAAGAGAACATTTTACAGAATAAATTGCAGCAGAGTGTTGTATGATTCTTCCAGGCTTTCCCTGTAATTCCTCTCCTTCCTTCACTGCTGCGTCATGTAAAGAATTAGATGAGGACACTGAAATCTGTCTTTGTCCCCGCAGATGAATGGCGTGCATGTGTGTGATGGTGGTGTGTGTGTGTTTGTCCCACTTGATGAATAAGGTTTCTATTCACATGCTTGTGGAACAAAGCTACTGCAGAGTTCAACTACTGCTGGATATCCTGTTGATATCACACAGGCCCATTCTTTTGGACTGTGTATGTGTGTGTTTGTCAGTTAATACACATAGCAGCCGTTGTACAGCGCTGCTGCATGGTTGTGGTTAATTACAGATTCCTTTTGTGTAGCTTACAGTGCTGTGTGTGTGTGTGTGTGTGTGTGTACAGTATGTGTGTATGTGTGTGTGTGTGTTTTTTCCCCTGGGCTTTTGTGAGCAGGATGCCTCATTCCAGCAGCATCCAAGCCACTGTCCCTCAAATGTCATTATTAAATTGCAGATGGAGCATGTGACTACATATGACAAGCAAACCCATGAAATATCTCTCACACTCCAGAAAGGAGTCGACATTGATGCCGAACACCTTCAGCCCTCTGCAGTAACAAAGCACCTCCATGTTATAGCTGACCGTGCCGTGAATATGTTGAAGAATAAAATATTTCGTATATGTTGTGCTGTTGACACAGAGCACCAAGCATATTTTATGATGCTGAACCGAATCCCCCAGCTCAGGTCGCACGGCCGTTAAAGTGAAGCGAAGCAAAGAAGTACTTGCTGCAGACGCTTCAGCACATCAAGCAAATCACAGTTATCTGAATGGCTTTCTTTGGACTTGTGAAGTGAATGCACCTGAAATGATCAGTCATTGCACAGGGGTGTGATAGAAGCTGAACCAATAAACCAGTAAACCATGAGGGATGCTTACAGGAGATAGTTAGGGTGCTCGTGTTGTGCTTGTGCCACGTTCTCCAATCTCAGAAGTAAATGTGTCAAAGACAGCAAGACTAGATGTTTATCCATACAAGTTCATGTGTTGTAAGCACTTGACAGTGTTTGTTTGTTTGTGTGTGTGTGTGTGTCTCCATTTGTGTTTCGTCCTGAACTCAGGAGGATGTGAAAGAGAGAAGAATGGGAGGAATTGTAGCGTACAAGTGTGAGAAAAGAGGGGAAGAGGACAGAGAGGCGAGTGTCAACAGGGTCATTTATTTATAGTTGTCACTGTCCTTATCTGTCCTTCCTGCCTGGACACGCACACACACACACAAAATGAGCTAAAGGCACTGACACCATAGCGTCATCTATGCATCTTGCATCTGGCAACACCCAACAATGCGGCTTTTTATCTCTGAGCTGCAAATCTGATATTACATATTCAGAATATTTCAAATATTTTACATCCAATGGTTGATTTTTATCACTTAAACAACAGACCTACGCAGCATTACCAGTGATGGAATGCTGCTGTGGCATTTCTGTTTGGAGGTTCACTGTGCCTGTCACCTAAGGGTTAAGAGACCGACCATGAACTGCTGTGTATCCAAGTTCAAATCCAATTGGGTATCTCTATTACTGTCTGCAATAAAGGCTAAGAATAACCCAATTTTATTGGCAGTCATGGTTAGGTACTATAACGGGTCTCTTCATTAAAATGAACTCTTTCCCTTGTGGCCATAAATATCCCTGGCTATTTTTCTTTTTCGTCATTTGGCTGAACCGATCCTTTACCACTACTTTTGATGTTACTTCTATCTACACTTTGGCAAACCATCATTTAACCTGGGTTTTAAACTTGTGAGTCAAAATGAAATATCTCCCATAAATGGTGAGGCGTCAGTGCTTGCTACATCTCTAAGTCGACATTCTCTTACACAAAAGCTTTTCTGGACAATGTACTTGTTGTGGCATGTAATTCCTTCTTTGTTTTGCAGTAAATCATTTATGTTGGCGAGATCTTGCAGAATCATATATGCCAACAATGTGCTTTTCATTTAGAAACACAGTTTGAGCGAGCCCAGAGCTTTGCTTTAGGCTTATATGTGTGTGTGTGTGTGTGCGTGTATGAATGTATACGTGTGTGTCCGAGTGCACCGCTGTTGCCAGCATCTATCGAGAACGTGGCTATGGGGAGCGATATGACATGCATGACGTATCTGCATGTACGAGCCAGAAATAATTCCGAAGTTACCTCATCAAATCGTTTGCCAGAATATACAGAGAGACAGAAAACAAGGCCAACAAGTTCAACACGAATGCATGCTTGAGAGTTTGTTTTTCATCACAGTTTGGATAAAGGTAGGAATAAAATCATATTTTACAGTCATCAAGGGATTTACATTGTCAGCACAAATAGAGATAAACAGTGTAAGTACAAGCAAGTTTGACCTTTGTGATTTCATTAACCACGTAACTGACAGACCATAATATTAAGAATAATTTAATCTTAATAGTGTCCACACACACTACACTTTTATGCAGAATTGCACTGCTTTATAATGCAATGCACTGTAGGTGTGTTATGATACAACAAGACAGACACCTTATATTAATATTAACCAAAGAATGAAGTGCATTTATAAATGGTACTGCAAAAAGCAACTTGCATAATTTACATTATGATAATAATATCCACAGCAAAATGGAATATTCATCATAGGCTACAAATGATAAAATGTGAAAAAGACTGTGAGACTGTGGCTAACTGAATCAACCGTCAACATTTCGGGTCATCCGTACACCTGACCTGACCTGTTTCATGGTTTTGTTGAGCCTTTCTGTGAAACTGACACTCTAAAGTCATCATACTCCGCACAATACAGAGAGCAACTCTTCGCTCTTAAAGGTGTTAAGCACTTTCTTTTTAGAACCTCTGTAAACCTTTTGAATGCTTACTGTGCTGACAAATAAGTACTGTGAGTGCTCTACTTTTTAAAGCCCATGTAAAATATAATGATCTGGACAATATCCAGATCTGCCTTTTTAGAGGGAGTTAGTGTGTGTCGGTCTTAATGAGGACAGTTTAATAAAAGTTTAAACACACAATGTGAAATGTTTCTCTCCAAGTATATGTGAGATTTCTAGAAGTCATTTTCTGGTCCTGTGGTATTTACATGCAACTTCTGCAACAGAACTTTGCAGAAGTGAGGAGAGCGTAAAACCAGAAGTCAGTGGTTTCTAACGTTTCAACTTTGGTTCTCCACAACTGACTGATCTGATAAGAAAACCAGGAAAAATTCAGGAAGGAATAATTTAAGGAATAATTAAGTTTTAGTTTCATTTCAGCATGAAAAAACATTGACTATAAAAAGACAGCCCACAATCTCTTGAGCTTTGTTGAAAAAGACATTACTAAATTACTGATGTAAGTTGCATTACTGGATGATTCTTAAACATCAACACCAAACATGTTTTGGGGTGACTCTCAGAATCAGAGAAGGGCAATATCTCCAAATTCATTGTTTTGCACTGATGTTCAAAGGTCATGTGTGAAGAAACTCATAAGAAATCAATTTCTCCACTTACAGTCAAGCTGTGTTACCTTTGATTGAATTATGAAGCCAGTGTGCTGCTGTTTCTATATCGGCACAAGATCCTGATTTCATACAACACATTCACATTAAACCCTTTCATTTGTTCATTCTATAACTGTATTGAAGTGCCTTGGAAAACCTCAGATCTTTAGAATTACACACATTTTCATCATAACTTTCAAGATCAGCGGATCATTTCATGTCTGAAAATCACTGGTCAGCTTCAGCAGCTTCATTGGTTGCTATTTTCACAATGCCGGTGGACCCTTCCCTTCCGGTAGGTAGCCAAAATGGCGACCACTGAGGGCGAGAAACATCAAGCGTTCCACACTCAACTTTTTGACTGTTGTGCGTTCACCATCTGGGTACTCACAGCGTGAATGCACTTCTGTGTTCATATAGCATGTGTAAGTATGCAAACACAGCAAAGGCTACTGTAGAAACATGGTGGACTTATTGTAACATAACAAAATGATAATGATTTTTATTTTCAGATGGTTATATACTAATGAAGACAAACTTATGCATATTATATTCAATTTCTGCCATATTCTGTAAAGCCCCCCTCTGACACTCTGGACCTTGAACTGCTAAAGAACTGTGCCAGTAGTGGTTGCTACTAGCAACAGAACTGAAACCAACTGCTGTTGGCAGAACAAAATGTATGAAACAATAAAATGAAGTGAAGTGGGTGACCGTTTTACTGTTGCACAGTAACTATTAGAATACACATCTAATTATAAGCTGATGCTATGTAACAGTGTAACTGTATCTGACTGAGGCTGTTTTTTTTTTTTTTGTGTGTGTGTCCTTCTGTTTTCCTACTCCTCGGCCTGTAGTCTGTTTTTGATGTTTATGAAGCAGAGCATGTAGAGTGTGGCTGGAGCCCGAGCGAAGAAATTAACGACAGGCATGTTTCACTCACAAGGTGCTGAGAGGAACTGTCAGTGGCAGAACAGAGAAGGAACGGTGACGCAGGCCAAAAATAAGAGAGCTGTGCGGCAAGAGGGAGGAGGACAGTATGGATGTACAGTAGAGATACATACTCTTGTGTGGTTCAGTACATTCAGCACAGAGCATGACATCAGTCATGCTCAGCCACCCAAGCTGAAATAATGCCTGTTTATACCTGTTGTGCAACATATGGTAATGCAATTAGCGCATCTAAAAGGTGTGTGTGCGATTCTGGGTTCACTTTAATGCAAAATAATGATTCCCTACTATCTCCTCAACACTTTTCAGTTGCAATAGATTGTTAACAAGTACAGTACACCACGATCTGTCTGCTGAGTTGATATGTCATGTGGTTGTTGAGTCACTAGTTTCACACAGATTGCTTTGCCAGGTGCTGACATGTCTGGTGTACATAGCTCCGGAAGAACACACAGTGGCTTCAAAGAATATGCCACAGTCTGCTTTTAGAACAGAAACACCATCCTGTCTGAAACCTACACACATTTGTATTTGTTCAACAGTGAGAAGAACACCACAAGCGAGCCAGCATGGTTGTGCCCATTTGCTATTTGGCTACAGGCTGTGTCAGACTTGTAGCAGTTTCTTGTTTGCAGCCACAGACTGAAAGATTATTGATCTTTCATTCATTTATTCAAAAAAAAAAACAACAACATTGCAATCAAAAAAGTCGTTTAAAAGTACTTGGCATCAACAATAAATCACCCTTATGCCTCTAATTAGTTCAGAACACAGCAGCTGGGCTTCACATCACCATTTAGCTTGGCTCCCTGTGCTTTTTAGGATTCATTTTAAGATTTTACTGATCACTTTTAAAGCCAGCCGATCTGACATCTAACTATGTTGCATGTATGTAACCCCATGTGTATGAGCCAGTTTGCAGCGTTAAGTCCTCGGGCGGGTCATGTCTGGGTATTCCAACGTCGATGCTCAAAACTAGAGGTGACCACGCCTTCTCCATCAGGGCTTCTTGACTTTGGAACAAGTTGTCGGAGGAAATAAGGCTTGCAAATTCAGCGAACTCGCTTCTTAGAGCTCATTTTTACAGACTTGCCTTTTTTGCCTTTCTTGGATTTTTTTTTTATTTTTTATCTTTTTTATCATCTTTTTATCCTTTTACCATCTTTGTCCTTTTTAACGTCAGACCTGCCTTTTTATTTCCCTATATATGCACACACACCCACCTCTTATTACCTACATCTTATTACGGCTATTCTTATTTATGTCTAAGCTTTTAGAAATCAAAGGATACCCCATTTTTTTTTATCATTCTGCCTGTTTTCTGATGTCTTTTTTTCTTTGTTGTGTTTTACTTATTCTATCGTATTTCATTTCCATCACAGTCCTTTTTTTGCGCTCCAACTGTTCCAATTTATATGTATTATAATATGTCGCAACCTCAGACTACTAGTGTATTGTTGAATGAACTGTAACCAAATACAGTATTAGGGTACTACTGGAAGAAGTGTTTTCTTTTCTCTACTGGACACTGGTGATGTAAAACCGCAGTTTATCCTTCAAGGTCGGAGTGTGGTCTCAGTTTGGTCATACTTTAGTTATTTTGACGCTACGGAGCCACTGTGACTCATCGCTGACTGACATCCTACGACGTTTTTCGGAGCGAGAGAGACAGCGGTGTGTGTGTGTGTGTGTGTGTGTGTTCGTGTGTGCCAGTGTGTGTGTGTGTGTTTCTGGCAGCACATGCAGGAGCTGCGAGGCCTGTGTTTTATTTCATCCACTGGCAAACTGCAGCGGCTCTTTCCAAGCACACACACACACACACATACACACACAGATGTACAGTACATAGAGGACCTGTGGTATTTACATAAACATGGCCAATTACACTCTGTCTGTCTTCTCTCTCTACACTCTCTGTCCTTTCCCTGACTCCCATCTGTCTTTCCATGAGACTCTTCATCTATCCTCTCTTTTCTCTCCCTCGTCATTTTTCTGCGCCCTTGTCTGGATTTCATTTTAAGTCCTACCTACCTCGGTTGATCACATCATACTGTTACATATACAAGTTCCCGGTTGCAGTGTGTTGCTGCTCAATATGTGAAGTTTCTCTCCGATCCTGTATGTGTGGCTGAACTCAACAAGTCCAGCAACAGGAAATATCGTTGCGAAGGTGACCCTGCTTTGAGTTTAAACGTAAGGGAAGCCAAACTTGCCGTGAGTGTCTGTCTCCTAGGAGCTCTTAGCGCCTCATGTATAATTTGAAAGGCATCCATCTGTCCGAGGCTTTTCACTGCCTCGCTTGGCTAATGTGACTTACGTCTAATGGAACTTTTTGCACTTTTCAGCACGCACTCACACGCACACACACCGAAAAACCTCCATACAAATCTAAGAGCTGTCAACCTTCATCACCAACGCCACTGGGGACCCACTCACAGTATCCGCCTGTCTGAATTTAACCTCTTTCCACTCACTCTCACTTTCAGCAACGGCATGAAATCAGGACAAAGAGTGATATTCTCTTACAGGCTTGTGTTACATGTATTTAGGTCAGATAACCAGAGTTAAAAGTAAGAATGTGGTGCTTTATATGAGTCTTTACAGTTGGTGATTGAATCATTATGAACTCCCACAGATTAACGGCCACTAAACATGAAATACGGCTTTTGCTAAGAAAGCATGCTGTCTCTGAAGTGTCCTTTAGTAAACCTGATGGCCTCTTTTTCTTTTCTTTCCATTCTCTCAGGTCTGTCAACAGCCAAGAGGAAGTTTGCTGACTCTCTCAACGAATTTAAATTCCAGTGTATCGGAGACGCCGAGACGGATGATGAGATATGCATAGGTGAGCCTGCTGATATGAAATCCAATCTATTCTTTGTGCCGGCGGAGGAGAGCCGATAAATAGACGACAGACAATGCTCTTTCATTTATGGTCGCTGAAATAGAACAGTCATATCAGCACTGATTTAAAAGGCAGCTTGGTTTTCAGTGCTGTTACATGGGAAGCCATTAATGCCAGTCTCTGCCCTGAATCGGTATTACAGTTTTTAGTATCACAGCTTATTCTCGGATAAATGCCATCAGCTGGAATCACGTCAGTTTAACTGCCAATTCATTCTCTGAATTTGGTGTCTAAAACAGAATAGGAAGGGATAAAAACTTCACTTTTACATCCTTTTCAGCAAGTACAAAGTTTTTTAGTGGTCTAAATAAAACTAAATATAGTGATCATTTGCTTTGTCATTTGATTTGCGTCCTTTTGATGTTGTATTTATTATCTAATTGTCACCATTCATCTTTCTTTTATTTAAATAGTAGCACTTCATTACCATGTCTTTTAAGCAAAATCTCATATGATATAATAGAGATTATCTGGAAATTAACTTGTCACTGAATTTTGGACAAAATACTCAAATTGTCAAATTGTACAAAAGCCTAATCCTGACTCTTCACTTTCATATGTCTGGTGTCATTATATATGTTAGTATATATAGTAATAATAATACAGTAAATAATCAGGAGCCCCTGTTCATTTTACTGTAGAATATTGCTCTTTTTCCAGAATAAAAGCTTTGTTTAGATATAAGATACAGGGTCATGAAACGTGATGTCAATTACGTCAATGTTTCCTTATCCTGCTTTACTAAATACGAAGTCATCTGCTTCCAAACC
Source organism: Protonibea diacanthus (assembly GCA_028641955.1). Taxonomy (NCBI): domain Eukaryota; kingdom Metazoa; phylum Chordata; class Actinopteri; family Sciaenidae; genus Protonibea; species Protonibea diacanthus. Next base: position 18,968,435 of record CM053990.1, read on the forward strand.
CTGACGTACATATCCTATTTGTTTAATATTGCATCTTGTCGCCAACCAGTATTATAAACTTTAGGCTAACATATTGGTGTAGATGACAATACAATTTTAAATTCCATGAACTCATCCAGCATCCAGGCCTCTGTCTTTGTCGCTGTCCAAACAGTTTGCTGTTAAACGTGCAGCAGTCACCACACCCTCTCATGCTGCCTGGCCCTGTCTGTGCAAGCTGCAGCTCTTCACTGGCCCGACCCACCCACTACTGTTGTTTTACTAACCCGGGCTATCTTTCCTGAACAGCTTGCTGCTCAACTGGGCTGCACCACGGCGCTGTTGTTTTTAGGATATTCATAGTTATACTCATGTCAAAACTCATTACTTCTCCCCGATACAACGATGGTTTCGCTCCAAACTGTTGTACAACATATTCATTTAAAGAGATGACTTTTATTAATTAAGAAACAAGCAAGGTTCCTGACACAGCATTGTAGAAATAGCCTCTGATCGTTTTTCTTGGTCAGCGTCATTGTCACTCTCAGGGTCACATTTTTATGATTCTATGTGATTGATTAAAAATGTGTGATTGAGCCTACTGAAAGCTTTACTGCGTTTTCCGAGCTTTATTAAAGGATTACACTGTTTTTCGATACATTCCTTGAACAGTCCTGAGGTTCTGCTCCTTTATAGTTGGAACTTTCAAGAGTGTTTTATCATGTGATGATTAAAGAATAAACTTGGGCTCCGCTGCCTATGATTTGTTTTTGCCAGTGCACATGCTGCACATGCTCAGTATGTACTGTATGTGTGCTCACTGTGTCTGAAGGACTAAGTGTGCGTGTGTATGTGTGTGAAGTGTTGGACAGGGACGGAGGCAATTGAAGTGGAAACTCTGACCCAAAACAATGTAGCTGTGCCTCGCCTGCCAGTGAGCGGGGAAACAAGCACTGAGCTGTGCTCACAGTGAAAGCACCATAGAAACAAACCATATAAATTGCGGTTTCATTTCCAGTTAATTACTCCGCTGTGTCATGAGTTTAGAAAAACTTGTGAGACGTCCAAGAGCAGAAACAAAGCTTCATCCCTGCCACCTCGTGCCAACTTTCTTCAAACACTCCCTGTTTCTGTTTGCATGTACTTGTGTGTCCCTTATCATCACTATTTGGAATACCAACGTTCTATCTCGCCCTCTGTCTCTCTTGCCAGTTATCTTATGTCTGTTATGCCTCCCTCTATATCTCTATCAACATGTCTGTCCTTAGCCAAGTCTCTGCAGGAGTTTGCAGCTGTCCTACAGAACCTGGAGGATGAAAGGACACGCATGGTGAGTGACATATGAAATTAAAAGGAATATTATGAGTGGCTGGTGGGAGGGAGGTTTTGCACATACAGGAGGACATGTTATTGATTTTAAGAATCTGGTGAGCTAAGAAATTGTCAGTAAGATAGGTCCTTTGTCTTTCCTAGAAAATGATGTCATTTCTGGCATTGTGTTATATATATACAAATAGGCTTGTGTGTGTCTGTGTGTTCCCCAGATCGAAAACGCCAGTGATGTGCTGATTATGCCTCTGGAGCGGTTCAGGAAAGAGCAGATCAGTGCAGCCAAGGTAAGGAGGTGACAGAAAGGACATTCCCTACACATGTTCTGTGCATCAGTATTGATATGCAGGTAGGGAAACATAAATCATTAAATCAATAAAATCCTTTTACTGCATCCGCAGCTGTTAGAGAGACTGACAGACACACCACCCACCCAAAACATAAAGTTGATAAGATACACAGCAAAAAGAGAATCCTCACATTTATTTGTACATTTGACTGTCAGGCGGTGAAATATATTATGTCCATACATCTAAGGTTACCCATATAATGTAGTACGTAGTCACTGCATGTAATTTCACCTGCTGCTCACCTGGCTTTCATAAAACTATTGGCACATACTGACGTTCCATTTAGATCCTCCTTAATGCAGCATAATTACAGTAATTACTGTAATATGTTCAGTATACTGTGACATTAAGTACGCATATTGCTAATTACTTTGCTTTATTATTACACTACTTCTTTTCTCTATTTAGTGGTCATAGATGTAGACACACACCATTAAAGCAACATTATGTAGAAACTGGTAATTTTGCGATTTAGTGCCCCTAGTTTCAGAGTGCAATACCGCTGTGGTTAACAGCTTGGACAGCTATTACGTTAGTTATGAGCGAGTCGACATCTTTACTAACAGCCAAACATCAAACAAGTGCTTGACAACACAGGACATAGCAGCCAGCTAATATTACTTACAAGTCCAACAGCAAGAAGTCCAGCTCGGCGTCTGTCTTCCAGCGTTTAATTTCACAAAGCTCTCGCCAACGACTCAAACTCACTCCCAGATTTTCTCTTGTTCAGCGGCTTCGTGCTCGATCACTTTCTCTTTTTCTCCCCTTAGCTTCTCCCTTCAAATCTGTTTTTTAATGGTAGAAAAGTTACATAATGTTGCTTTAAGGAATTTGTGGTGATAATGAAATCTAGTATGTTTGACTGAAAGCTTTACTAGAGCAAAATATAACAAAATAACATGATATATCAAATGTCTTTGAGTTTAAAAAGAATGTCATTATACAAGTCATTATACAACAGTCCTCATTTTGAAGTTCACCATCTCATCTCAGTCAGCTGCCACACACTGACCTTGAACAAAGAGAACATGGGAAAGTCCCTTTAAGACCGACTTGTAATAAAAAGTTATAGTGTAAATACATATAGAATATTTACTGCACGTCTCAGTGTCTCCATCCTCTTCCTTGATTGTCCATGAATGTCTATCAAGGTCTTACTACATGACCTGATTAGGGGATTATGGGAATACATAATCCTGCCATAAATCACAGATTCCCTCTGGGGGGGCCGACAGAGCAGCAGGACTCCCTCCTGGCATGGCCGGTGTTGTTTTAGTGTTTCAGTGTGTATAAATCTTTTTGTACCTTGACTTGAATGAACATGAGGGTATGGAAACACTGAAGGTACAAAGAAATGTAAGGAAGTTGGTAACCAGGTGGATGTTAACTCAAGATGTACTTAACTTAAACAGACTTACACTGTAGACTTTTAAAGTTAAATATTATTACTTTATATTATTGGGTAATTCATTGCCCTATGTAGTAAATATTCCATGTTTTAAATCTCCTTACAGCAGGTCATGACGCACTTACCCTGTGCAGTCATTAGCCATAGGACCTAGAAGAGTAGCTACAGGGGTTCTCCCGATACATGCAGTATTAAACATAATATCAGTGTGTGCTCTGCTAATCCATCCCCTCATCGCAGATCACAGTTTGATTGTGACATGGTGGCCAGATTACGAAGTGAACGCATAATCTGTGCCTTCAGGTCACCACGAGCGATGTTCTAATCCCAGTTTAGCCCTAAAAGAACTGACACCATCTTCGCCTGGCACAGTTTGACTTTGTCCTCAAGCTCCAGAGCTGCCAGTCCTCTGACATAAGGGGTGTTATAGGAGAATTACAGTGAAAGGACAAAGATACTTGTGTAAGATTATGGATTTTTTTTTTTGTTTTGTTTGCTTTTTTACCTTAGAAGCCTTTAATATCTATATCTGTGTCTGTCTAAGATAGATAGATGTCTAAGATAATCCTACACACTGGTCCTTTAGAGAAAACTAAGGCCCAGGTTCTAATTTTAGTCACTGTGGAATTCACACAAATCAAATTGTGGCAGAAGTCTCAGAAAATGCGTTGCACAAGTAATTAAATTCCTTCAACGTGCTCTGCGAGCACGAATAACACAGCATCACTTTTAAGACCAACATGAGGCTGGCACACTTAGAGCTGCTGGTGTGAGGCCTGTGTTTGTAAAAGAAATACACCAGTCCTGAAACAACAGTAACAACCTTTCTGAACAAACACATTCAGCATGAAGTCTCTGAAAAGATCTACCGCTGCAACGATTTTGAAGAGGTGTTATGAATCGGGTCCAAGCGTGAAGAAATACCTACACAACCACACACATCGATACACTGCAGGCGATAATTCTGTGAAGGATATGTTCAATAGTACAGCACAGTATGCTTCCTTTATTGTTAGTGAACTTTAACTCTGTGGTTAACTCTAAAAAAGCACCAATAAAGTGAGTGTTTACAAAAAGCTTCATGCCATGTGCTGTAGGCAGAAACAGGCAGGCAGTGGTGACGTATTGGTTGGCTTCATGTTTCAGTGGGACTTCCTAGCAATTGTTGACATGACAGAGCAGTGGAGTATGGAGTCAGACTTCATTTTAACTGTGATGAGTCAATCTGGTGGCAGGGCATGATCCTGTATCAAAACATTTCATTCACTTTACTCTTGTGGGAAGAGAAAAAGACAATCAGGTAGCAATCATACTGGGAGGATGGTGCCACCTGCTGGCTGAGGGTGGAAGTAGCTCAAAGTAAATTCCTCAAAGTTTCCCACCACAGAAACCCTAACAAAGACACTATTATGCTGGCTGTGTAATTTGTAAATTACTCAACAAAGGAAGTCACACAGTCAAGCTTCCTTCATTTTTTTAAAATGTATTTTTAGTTAAAATTATGTCATGAAAGCCATAATGAGAGACACACAGGAGAGGCTCACAGCAGCAGTCATTTCCTCCGTGAATATGAAAAAGTCAAAGAGGCAGACTTTAAACAGAGGCCTTGTTGTTTAGAGGAACGTTCCATCATCTCTGATGCGTTCTGCAGCTGTTGTCTATTCCTCCTCTGGCCCTGAGGACTCCTCTTGCTGTTTTAAAAAAAAAAAAAGCGACTTGGCAATGAAACACCTTGGTCATGTGACTGCAACTGGGGTTGACATCATCTGAGTTCAGACTGACAAGGCATTATTTCGTCTGAGTTTTATTTCCAAGAAGAGGTGGAAAAACGAATTCACGCGAATGCAAGTGACCAGACAGGAAGACTGCGAATCCAGTATTAAGTAAATGACAGATGAAGGCCATTTCTCACACTGATGAAAAAGTTTCAGAAATACCATAAAATGGTGCTGCTCAGCGATTTACAACTTTACCCCCAACTGGCTGGTTTCACAGCATTTTGACTTGTGATAATTGGAAAAGCACAGGTGTTACTAATAATGGCTGTGTGTGTGTGTGTGTGTGTGTGTGTCTCTGTCTCAGTCAGTTATGACAATGTGATGCTGAGCTAGTATGTACAACTAAAGCAGCTAAATGTAATTCAGCCATAATCATTCATATCATTTACACCTGTGTTTTTTCTACTTTGATAATGTCCATATATCTAAATATGTCATGACATAAATATCTTTCATGTAAAAGGTCAATGGCCTGACTTAGACCTTAGATATAAAAGGGATAGCTACCATGGTTGACAATTGTCCATTACAGTATACACTATATCGATCCTACATTCTTTTATCTGTGAAATTAAGATGTAAATAAAATAGAATTGGTTAACAGATCTGACTAATTGGTGGATATATATATATATACATACATACATATAATAAGGTAAAGGACCAGTGTGTAGGCATTTAGAGGTGTAGTTCAAGCTACCTGGGGCCAGTGTTTAGGTTTGACACAGTGGACAAGAGGACAATTCTTTTATTTTTAGGTTTAGGTTAGATTATTGTTATGTTAATAAGAAACATACTTACGCATATTATATTCCATTTCTTCCATATTATGTAAATAGAGCCTCCATTATCTTACACACGGCACCACAACAACTTGTTTATATAGCAATGTGGTCACTGGTTTAACTGGCTTTGCAAACTATAGTTATTATTAACATTACTATTATTTTTGATTATTTTTTTATGAACTGATTAACTGAATAAAATATAAGTAGATGAATGTAAATAAAAATGAAAATAGTCAAAAATATACACCATCATGTCTTTACTGCTTATTTTGGCCAATTTTGGATACATTTTATTTTAATTACAAGTTTTCTATCAATCCACTGTAAGTCCATTATGAGTTGTATTCATTTGAGCTGCTTTCTGGAGCTCCCACGCGGTCATGTTATGAGTCTGGGATAAAGAAATGCAATAACGTTAACAGGCTGAGGCAGATGTACAGAAATAATACCCGAGGGCCTCTCTGACAGAGGGAGACCCACCCTGATCTGCCCCTCCTCTTGTCTCCTTTTGTTTTCCTCTCTGTCTTTCTTTAATGACATCCATATTTCCTCTTTCAGCTAGCTTGAATTTGAAGTTCAATGATCATAATTGGACTAATAATTACTGTGCAATCATTAATAACAAAAACTCTTTTCAGTTTTTCAAAAGTTTTGCAATCTTTAAGAAATACACACCCTGCTCTATCTGTCCCTGGTTTATCATTCATTCTCTTATGTCGGTGATCTCAGCTCTGATGAAACGGTCTGTTGTTTAATAAGCAGCTGTGTTCCCTGGCGGGCTCCCTGAAAAATGGAAGATATTTTGTGAAAGCTACGTAAAAAACGCCAAATGAAGTGTGCCTCAAACTCTGCAGCTCAATCCGTTTTTGTCCAGCTACACAAAGGCTATGGTTAATTGTCGATGGCAGTAACTGATCAAATTTCTTGTAGAGACCATGTTAATATGATGGGAATTAAAAGAGATGTTCGGTCTATTAATAACCCACATGAGTTGAGTTGCTTGATTATTCTGTCGACATCCTGAATAAAAGTTGTTTTTTTGGTTTTATCTGTTGCAGGAAGCCAAGAAAAAATATGACAAAGAGACAGAGAAGTATTGCGCAGTGCTTGAAAAGCACCTTAGCCTTTCAGCAAGGAAGAAAGAGTCACATCTACATGAGGTAAGATGGTTTGTTTGGTGATATTGTAATTGGTAATGGTAATTTTTCTACAAATATCATATTGTAAACATTTCTAAATATCTTTACTATTGTAGGCAGACAATCAGGTAGATAACGTACGGCAGCATTTCTACGAGGTTTCTCTGGAGTACGTCTTCAAGGTGCAGGAGGTCCAAGAAAGGAAGATGTTTGACTTTGTGGAGCCTGTAAGATGACACTTGATTCTTTTCTTTTTTTTTGTCCTTTTAAACGTTTTCCCAAAAGTTATTGTGTTCATCAGTCATCTGTTTGATGTGTGCTCGCTTTGACACATCCACACCCAGCAGCTGCTTACAACAATCGCAGTATTCTGTTGTTTTTAGTTTTAGCCTGCCTCGAGAGCACTTCAGTGGTAGTTGCTAAGGAAAGAAAGACAGTTTGTTGCACAGAACCCATTAAAAACTGTATGACAGGAGGTCGAATTTACTCTTTGCCACATGGCAACACTATATTCACATTCTGCATTTATTCTCCATCTTCATCCACTTTCTTGTCCTTTCCTCTGTTTTGTTGTTATCTTCATCCCTTCCTCTTCTTCCTTCATCGACATCACGTTTTTTTTCCTGTTTTTTTTTGGCCCTCAGCTGTTGGCGTTTCTCCAAGGCCTGTTCACATACTACCATCACGGCTATGAGCTGGCAAAGGACTTCAACCACTTCAAGACTGATCTCACCATCAGCATACAGAATGTAAGGTTGCACACAAACAAATCCAGAGGTCACACCATCATTCAATTAAAAAAAAAAATCTGTTTGTAGGAATAAAAAAACTAAGAAGAAAAAGTCCAAATAAAAAACATACAGTAGTTTCAGACCTACTGATCTTTTGCTTTTGTCCATCACTGACTCTTTTATTCATTTCTTTAGTTAGAGGTACTGACATCAAAGCAATCATATTAATAAAATAAAAAATATTTTCTGAAATAACAATAATAATAATAAAACTTCTAACTCTGGTGCTAAATTCAATTCAGTTCTATTTATATAAAGAGCCAAATCCTAACAAAAGTTATCTCAGGACACTTTCCTAATAGAACAGGTCTAGACTGTCCCCTTAATATAATTATATACCTGTATAATTATATAAGATGTGTGCTCCTCCCTGCTTGTGTTGACAGACAAGGAACCGTTTTGAGAGCACGCGATCAGAGGTGGAGTGTCTGATGAGGAAGATGAAGGAGAATCCCCATGAGCACAAGAGTGTGAGCCAGCACACCATGGAGGGATACCTGTTCGTACAGGAGAAGCGTACGTATCAGCCCACCTCTGTGTGTCTGCGTGTGTGTGTGTGTGTGTGTGTGTGCGCGCGCACATCATGTACAATGAAGAGGCCCGATTTAGAACTATTACAGTGTTTCTGTGCCATGGAAACATGAATGAGTGCGTGAGCGGATGTATGGGTGGGTGTGTAAGTATGCATGCAAACATAGATACATACATGCATACATTCATATATATATACACACACACTGTCAGAGCAGCAGAACATAATGAACCTAAGTACGAAGTCAAGTCTGATCTGTTGGAGACATGACAGCAGCTCTGACCGCGCGCGGTTACCATGGTAACCCCTAGCACTAAAGCAGGCATGACTAAGACTCATCCTTTTTTTCTTCAACACTGTCTCCCCCTCCTACCTCTGTCTCTGTTTTTCTCTGACCATTTGACATCACATTTTTGCTGGTGGTTTTGTTTTTAACCTTCTTTCTTCTTCCCCTCTCTCTGCCTCAGGCTCATTTGTATCTACCTGGGTGAAGTACTACTGTACATATCATCGAGAGCCCAAGAGGGTCACCATGGTCTTGTTTGACCCTAAATCTGGAGGGAAAATGGTGAGTGGCACGTAAGGTTACAAAACAGCAAGGTTATCCATGTGTCTTGCTCTCTGTATGTACATCTGGTAAAAAGAAAACATGAGACTTTTTATAGAAGTAGAACATAACAACATACATAATCAAGTGCACACAAATATACTACACACTCATACACCCTCATATACAGACACACACACACACACACACACACACACGCCTCTTTTGTGTGTCACTTCAGCCTATCATTATGTTGTCTGGTTCTCACCCAGTTCATCCCACTGGGCTGCTCTCCAGCTCTCATTCTCTCATTAACACACTCAACAAGCTCTCACTGTGTGTTCGGGAATATTTCCCAACATGCAACACAATGTCAAGAGATATTTTCAGGGGAGCTGCAGCGCAGTTATGAGAGCAGAAAACGTTTTTTAAACGGCCGGCTGAAAATGTCAAGTTTTGCGTCAGTCCTCCAGTATGGAGACGAGTGACACATAGTTCGGTTTAACACCAGCTCGCAGTCATACAGGGAGAGTGAGATAGCCAATCTCACGACAACGGCCTCAATGGACGCGAGTGCAGTGTCACGATCAAGATGTTGTGAGTAAGCAACTTGACTCCAGTTATTTTAAGCGTCACTTGTTATCACCTTCTTCACCTATGTACTGAATAACCCAAAGCTGACGTGAGTTCAGGCCTGTTCTCTGAAGAAGCATTTTCAGTATGAAAGTGAAGTAAAAGTAGAAACACTGAACATCACAGAAGACCTCTCAGCTCTGACACAGACACACAGCAAGGACATATCACATCATCAGACCTGGGCCCATTCGTGCTCCTGGGAAGCCATTATTGGAAACTGACGAAAAATACAGGCCAGGTGATTGGATGAACCATCGGTCTATCACTGTTTATCATGGGCGAACAACCAATGTCAACCAATCCAAGTCAGGAGAAGACTTAATACCCTAATACCCTAATATTCACAAAAGCAGGCCTGATGCTAAAGAGCCGAGTGTCTCATGAAAAGTGTGACTCGATTCCAAGTACTTGAGTAAAACTCAACTATAAAGTTCTTAGTTCCTATTTATACCCATTTTCAGTTTCAAGCTCATCTCTTGTTGGTTCCTGCTGTGATTTGGGTTCTTGCCCATCTCACACTGCAAGTGTCCAAAAGTATCTCTTTTTATTTTATTTTCTTCCAGTCCATGTGACTTTAATCATGGTGAGAATATCTGAGCTCTTCGCCATGAAAAATATACAGAACTAGAATTATCTCAATGTGCTTCCAAGCAGCGACTTGGAAATACTGTCTGTAGCTTCAGTTGCTCTCCAACATGAGAGGAAATGGAGTGAGTCCTTATTAAAAACTGAACTGTTTTGTTTAATGTGTCAGTTTGCTTCAGGATTCTCCTCTTCTTGTTGTGTGATAATAACCAATAGGTTTGCTTTCTGTTTCGATGCCCGGCATGCTCTTATGCACATATAATAATCATACTTCTAAACTACAATGATATCTTTCTCTTTCACTCTCACTTTATCAGGGAGAAGAGGAGAGCTTCATGCTCAAGTCGTGCACCAGGAGGAAGACAGACTCGATAGAAAAGAGGTTTTGTTTTGATGTGGAGGCTGTGGACAGGTCAGTGAAAGTGTGATTTGACCACATGTGTCTCCTGTTCAGACCTGCCACACAATCTTCCTTTGACTCCCATCAAATCGTTCCCTTTTCACCTTGTTTTACATCATCTCACTTTATCTCTTCGGGGTATAAACTGTCTTTATTAGCCCCAAATCGGTGTAATGCAACACCCATGCTTTATATTTTACAGACATTTTATTTGCAGCATTTCTGTGGGTTGTCATGTCTCCAGAATATTGTGGAAATCTGAGTTTGATGGATTATCTGGGGAAGACAGTCTGCCAAGCAATCCAACAACTGTAGTGCAAAAGCTTTTAGAAAAAGACACCAGCGAGCCGGGAAAGAATTCAATATTTAGGTTGCCTGACTTTGTTATAAGTCCTGGAAGCATCACCAGTGAATGCTGTCTTCGTCAATCAGCCGTCTCTGATATACATGGTGTAATTACAGCTAACGGACACATGAGGGCGCTGAGTTTCTTTGGACCTGAAAATCTTGCTGGCTGTTTGTCCTTGCAGGCATGGCCCCCCTGCTGTGATTCGCTTCCCATACTCCCTCCCTCCCTCCTCCTCCTTCCTCTTCCTCTTTCCCACTCTCGCTGCCTGCTCCAACCTTCCCCCCATCAGATCAACTCACCTTGTCATCATCACATCCTTCAGTGTTTCCTACTCCCCCATTGTGCCTTTATTTATATTCCTAGTATGTGTGGTACACATCTGTCTGTGTGTTTTGTTTGTCTCTAAAACGATATAAGGGAATGCCTAAGCAAGCGAAGACATTTCCTCTAATGGTTTATTTAGATGTTGCTGCACAGACTGGCAAATACATTTGATTAGCGCATTATTGTAAACATCTCGCTTTCAGTGTATTTGTGCGCATCCACCCTTGTACAAAATGTAGCTGTACATGCATAAGTGTGTTTGAATGAATGGTATTGTATGCTGGGTGGTGTGTCGTTATTGAAGGACAGTGTAGATCAGTGTGTGGAAGGGGATGTAGTGCTGCGCTGATGACGGTTGGTGGGTATACTGCCTGAGCGACAGACTGTATAGGGTCGAGTAGAAACCTATAGAAGACCGGGATGGACATGACTAATGTGTATGAATGAGTGTGTGCAGTGCACACTGACTGCTACCTATACCAGGGTGATATTACTTGGTTGCTTGGCTGCTTGACATTTTATTTTTTATCCTTTTTATAGTTAGAAAAAAAAAACCTGTTACAGGAGTCATACCTCTGGCTCTCACACGTGAATACTGTATGTTTTGCATATTCACCTCTGCATGCAGAGATCCTTCTTACTCAGCCCTGTTTTATCTCAGGAGCAATCATCAACAAACCAGTGAACTGAAAACAATCCAGAAGGATTTCATCAGTTGAGATGCTCTTTGTTTAAAGGGTGCTGCTGTGACGTAACTCGTGCATGTATTTGCATGTTTATCTTTGAGTGTATTTGGCCAGTATTTGCGATTTCTCAACAGCATTTAACGGACAAAGACAACGATCTCAATATCTGAAAAGCTGATGTGCCTTTTGTGTATGTGGTGTGTGTGTGTGTGTGTGTGTGTGTGTGTGTGTGTGTGTACGTGTCAAGGCCGGGAGTGATCACCATGCAGGCTCTGTCGGAAGAAGACCGCAGGTTGTGGATGGAGGCCATGGATGGGAGAGAACCGGTGGGTTACCACGGTTACCGGTTAGTTCTAATGTGAGAGAGAGAAAGAGAGAGATGTCTGCTACAGTTCAGACCTTACATGATTTTACCTGCTAACACAAAGTAAAGGTTTCCAACCAGAGGCTCAGGACACCTCTAAGGAGATGCAAGAATAATCTGAAGGAATACATTTATCTTTCTGTCCCAAATATGAATATATTTCAGTTTTTTCTGTTTTTGAAAAATAACCAAGACTATTTGAAAATGAAATAAATAGTTGCAGTCAAGATTTATAAATGATTATATATACTAGAATTTAGGTTCACCTAGAAAATCTCAAAGGTTTCTGGTTGAAGTGGCTGAACTAAAACCTGCCTCATAACTCATAAATAACACATGCAAAAGATAAAGTGAAAGAACAAAGAATAACTTTCTCTCAGGTTAAATTCAAACCATATCATAAAACGTCTGAGTTTATAGGGGACAATTCTCAACATCTAGAAGGTCTATAGTTCAGCCATTTGTGATAGGGTTAATGAGATAGAAACACTTCTCTCACTTTTTCTTTCTTGTAAAATGCTGGGTAATTTAGCCTCTTTAGGTCTCTAACAATAAAACAGTCTTACAAGGTTAGAAAGGAAAATCTGTGTTTGATGGAGCTGTATGCAGCCTGCAATGAGGGCACACAGGTAGACGCTGCTTCCTTCGAAGAATTGCTTAAAGCCACGTGCATGGAGCCATTATCCCATAGATCATTTTGGTGTTTATGTTCCTAAAAGGAAAGTTGACTGACAGCCAGTCTCCTCACGCACTTTAAGCCTTCCTAATATTCAGCTTTGATCGCCCCAAGGTGTGTGTTAGCGCTGTTTTCCACTCTCCACACACTATTTAGTCACGTGCATGTCCCAACACCTCGCTCATCCCCATGTCTGCATTCAAACATGCAGAGGTAATCAGCATCCTTAAAGCCACTGCAAGCTTGGACAGGCAGTTGCTGAGCTCAGGCGATCTCTAATAAAAGAAGAAATGTTCATGCTCTGTGGCTGTTACTGTACCTCCACCTTGCTAGTCAATACAAACTTGAACTAACTTTGACCACAACTACATAATTCAAACACGCCAGGTTAAGGGGTGAATTCAAACATAAACACACTCAGTTGTTTCTACTGTATTTTCTGTGTTATTGCTATAATTTCTAACTTCCTGCTGTGTTTAATGTTTGTGTGTTAAATTAAACTCAGGCATAAATACGCAGAAAAAGAGAATATTCTCACCATTACCATGGAAACTGAAGTTATGCAGACTGCAAAAGGCAATAATAAGTGTGACATTTGTACAGATTTGTATGATCCTCAATATACTATACATGTTTTTCTTATAATTAGAATGAGCAGCATGTGCTAGCAAATATTTAAAGCCTAATAGGCACATGTAGAAAAAACAGCACAGCAGTGTTTATTATACCCTGTCCTCAGCTTAACTGTAAATCATTTTCCTGAAGGTATTGATGTGTTTTTTTTTATTTCCAGGTATACAATCTGAACAAAGACAACCAGGCTGAAGGCAGTAAGTCGCTTTAATTGGTATTAATTGACTGTTTCAAGTACAGTGCGGTACAGTATTATTTAGCATTCATCTGACTTTCTTCTGGGTAAGGGTTAAATTTTATCGTTTATAAATGGATATTAAAAAAATACTTTCTATGTTTTGTATTGGCCCAAAAGGTGAAAAATAAAAAATTAAAAATAAGGTTTTAATTTTGAATGTTGTGTTTAAAAAAAAAAAAAAAAAAATTCTGACTCATTTTCTGACTTTATTTTATTGTGATTGCTCACATTCATCTTGTTCGTCTCCCTCTCCCTCAGTGGCCCAGCTGGATGTGATTGGGTTCAACGTGATGAAAAAATTTATGTATGCGGTGGAGACTCGAGGTGCAGTGTAAAAAACTGTTTTATTCTTTTTGTTCTACACATTATGGTCATAATGGTCATAATCACATAATGGGGTCTACATGAATAGGATCACTGAAGTCCAAATAATAAGCTAAAGCTCCTGTTTTAATGTAATATTGTGATTATTAACTGGCTAAATTAATCATATATAATCAAATTGTGTGGCATTTTGCTCTTAAAATAAAAATAAAGTTTTATGTTGTCTCTGTTTCCTTGGAGATACATGGGGTCTTGACTAATATATCAGTAATATAAATTAGTAGACTCCTATATGTAAAGGAACCCAGTTTACTACTCCAGCAACTCCTGAGCAACGACCTAGCTCAGTTTCTAGAGATGGTGGAGTTTCCCAAACAGAATAAATACCACTCATATGAAGAATGAACTGACTTGCTAGCTCAATTTTATTGTAACTAACATATCTACTGAAAAAATATATATTTTATTATTATGTTTGTGAACTTCACATGTATTTTTAATGTCACCAACTAATCGCACAGTTAATGGAAGATGTGATGAAGAGTGCTGTTAGGTCCAAAAGTCCAAATGTATTGAAAAACGGTGATGTTATTATTTCCTAAATTCATAACATCTTTTTATCTAATGAAATCTTCTTCTTCAGTCACATTATTCATGTTTTAGTCAAAACCAACATTTTCTCTACGGGCAGCACCTTTATTGATGTAGTGGACTAACAGCACCACAAATTCTATTCATCAGAATCAGAGAATTAAATTCTTTGGATTTTATTTTCATGATTAAAAAGTTAACATAAAACACATACAGAAAAACACCCACCCCTCCTTTAAAATAAAAACAAACAAACAAACAAACAAAAACTTGATTTACTGTTTTTTGCACCAGCTCAGGCAGATCAAATGTTACCATGTAAATGGTGAAGTAATAGTTTTAGCGATGATGCTGTCAGGCTGATGTATCTATAATATCAAGACACGTCCTGATAAACTAAAGGACAGAATAAATACATACTGATGCATCTTAAGGTCTCTCTCTATAGACAGTCTTCTAATGTGTCACAATAACGGTCCACATGTGCCATACCAATATCTTTTCCTTTTTCCTGCTGGACTAAGAGCATCCATTATAGCACACTCTTTGACTTTTCAGCACTTAACCAACACATTTACATTTAGATGGTATATAACGATGGCCTTTCTTTTACAGCTGGCATCATTATTCTTTACATGAGTGACCTGTATGAAAATATAAATTATTATTTGACTGACTTTGATTGGTTTGGTCTTTAAGCCTTCTGCATAAGTGTCAAGGGGTGCCACCTAATTACTATGAATCCCTTCCTTCATCACTTTTCCCATCCTGATGTTAAACTGCAAAGCTGCTTGTTTTTCCCCCTCCCAACATCTATTTTAAGACTGTTTGTAAGTGGATGAATAAACATTAGAATTCTCGTGCTGAGGCATCTTGCATTTATCTTTGGCAATGTCAAATGCAGCCAGTGTACAACATTCAAAATTGAGAAGCACAGTGACAAATATTAAGCTTTGGTTGGTTCAAATTTCAATAGCACAGAAGGTAACCTCTCCTCTCCTCTTCTTTTTCCAGGTATTGATGAACAGGGCTTGTACAGAATAGTCGGCGTCAGCTCCAGAGTACAAAAACTGCTGAACCTCGCTATGGGTAAACATAGAACGCTCGTACATTTAGTCAAAACTGAAACTATAATGCATATAACATATTGTCTTAAAATTTTATATGTTTCTCCATCAGATCCTAAGACATGTGCTGACGTGGAGCTGGAAAACCCAGAGTGGGAGATTAAGACTATCACGAGTGCTATCAAGCACTATCTCAGGTTTGTGTGAGAAGGCTTACATAAATGTACGTGCAAGGTATAGAGACAAAAGAATCACGTGATAGAGCTGTACAAAGTTCTGTAGTTATTATTGGCATTTCACCACTGCTCTACTCACATGTTAGTTTCAGCACTTAAAGATTAAAGTGTCTTTTGACCTCAGTGACCGACGGTAAATGAATTGACTGCTCTTTCACGCCTCCTATTAGTCCTAAGACTTGTCTGCTCTTTTCACTGCTTTAATAAATGCTGCTTTCAGCCTCTGACTCTTATATAAAACAGATCTACTGGAGCTGGATCCATCTTAATGAATTGCTAGTTTTCTAGTTTTTCATTCAAGTCTGTTTTATTTAATTAGCTTTTTATTATTATTGATTTATTAAGCTTTTATTTAATCATACACATGTTGCTTGTAATGTAAATTATCTTTTTCCACTTGATATTCACACTGTTGCACACCATCATATGTACACAGTTCAACCCCAATCTTATCAAGTGGCCTATGTATAGTAGCTGATGGTTAAATGACTTCAACAAGACCACAGCAGTTGGTAATGAGGGATCAGGACGGTGGGAGGCCGGGAATAGGCGGCTAAGTGGAAGAACCAGAGAAACACATGAAGGATTCAAGCTGTGCTCAGTCTGCGGTACCTGAATGAATTTACGTTATGCGCATCACAAACATTTACATATAGACTCACTCATGCACGTACACACACATGCACAACTGGACAGCCTCACAGAAAGACCTACTGTTCGCTCTCACACATACCTACCATCACATCCTTGGGTCAAGCCTCATTGAGAACCAGCAGGAGCCATTGTACTCCTCAGGCAGCAGTGATTAAACTGATGTCCAGTTGTGCAAGCTCGCATGGTGGAGAAATATAAAAGACATCATCCAGAACTATTTACAATTATGGATTTCCACAGAGCAGCCAACTTTGAGCTCCATTTTCCAACTTGACATTCTCCACCTGATTTCTCCATCTACTGTGTTTCCAGGGTGCTGCCTGCGCCTCTCATGACATACCAGTACCAGAGGAGCTTCATCAAAGCTGCCAGTGAGTGTTTTACTTTTGTAATGTCTTATTTATCTCTCACCTATAAGTTCAGTCGACAGAACAGAAGACAGACTCTCCCACAATTTGAAGTTGTTTCAGGTTAGAAACACTGCATACCGCTATTCTAAGACCACCTTGTATTATGAAAAACAATCTGTGCTAAATAAAAGACCATTTTGTTTGAAGGGAGTGCACAGATTTTTACAACAAACTGTTGTTGCACCGCTTTATGGCACAGAGTATCTTACTGGCCAGCTGTGCGTCACATTTTTTTTTTATACAGTATTCATGAGATTCAAATTCTACATGAAGAGGAAAAGTCTGAGTAGATCATCTCAAACTGACAACCTAGTAAAAGCCTGGTGTTTTGAGATTTGTGGGGTCAAACAGCAGCTGCAAAACGTTCCGTTAAATTATTTTTACCAGCACCTGAAGGATGCGGTGCATTGAGTCAGGATGAATAATTCCTCTTTGAAAAAAAAAAAAAAAAAACAAAGAAAAAAAAAACACTGCTGTCTTAAAGACAAATTGCTGAATCTCAACAGGGGTCACTGCAATCATTTCAAAGTATAGTATTAGAATTTTTTCATGCGGCTACAAGTTTTGCAAGCTTTAACCGATTTAGACCATGAAATAGAAACTCTTATTTAAAAGTTTGTACAATACTTCTAGTTCTCCTAGTTTAGTTAGAGTTGGCCGTCTTTACCCCTACCCTTTATGGTCTGGATCATTTCTGTGTTGCTACTATCTCATCTTTTTCACTGAATTTTCGAAAATTTAGCTCATTCTCTAATGATCCCAGGTGCAGTTCAGTCTAGTCTGGTCCAGTTTAGTCTGCTATGTTACAGGATGTGTCAGTGACCTGTTTTCTTTGTTTGTTGGTAGCTAAGCCTCTAGAAAGCTAAGCTGACAGGGGAAGGAACTCCAGGAAATGACTGTGTGTCTCTGGCAACGCCACCAGGAAATGGCTCCATAGTGAGGCCAACTGGAAAAAAGAGAAAAGTGTGTTAAAGTGTGTGTCAGGAGAGAGAGCATGGCGGTTAATAATGCCAAGGGAGCTGGTTTGATACAAACGTGGACCACCCATGCTATAAAGCATGTATTCATGGTTTTGTAATAATCTTAAACTATACCACATGCTCGCCAACTATTTGCATATGTTTCCAGATTTATATCTCTCATCTTTCCTTCTGTTAAACCTCTTACCATCCCATTATTCGGTGTCTGTTTACGTGGGTGTTTGTATTTGCCTGTCCTGACTTTGTGTTTGAATGCATATGTGCAAGAATGCATGTCTGCCTGTGCGAATGCGCCTTTTCCAAGGCAATAATTTTGCAGAAGCAGCAGGGTGTTTTGAGGACAGCGTCCTCAGTTGAACTCACTCTTTCAGCTCTTCCCTTTCTCCTCCTCTCTTTCACGTATCCTCTCCAGCTCCTCCCACCGCCCTGCTCGCTATTCTCATCTTCCCCCTCCTCCTCCTCTAGTTTCATCTCGGCTTGCTCCCTCCCATCCCGTGCTACTCCGGTTTTAAATATCTGGTTTAAATGGACGGCTTAGTGTTTTGAGGTTTGTTGGGTCAAACAGCAGCTGCAAAGTTTTTCATATTTTTTTTTTTATCTGCACCTGATGGGTGCGGCGTATTGGGTCAGAATGAATAATTTCATTTTCAAAAAAAAAAAAAAACACTCAGCTGTCTTGAAGACAGATTGCCTATACTTTCCAACAGTCACTGCAATCATTTCACTGTATTAGATTCTTCTCATGTGGCTCCTAGACTACATAATAAAATTTCATAAGAACTAACTGATTTATACCATGAAATAGAAACTTTGAGAGAAAGATGAGGAGGAGGAGGGAGGGTGGAGTGCCAAGTGGATTTTCAGATACCTTCAGCATGTACCAGCAGGAAAAAAACACAAATACAGTAATTACCCCGTCTCCAATCATTAGGCTTTGCTCGCAGTATCGCTTTCTTATTAATTCATCACATTTTCCCTCATATTTCACCTTTGGATCTCGCTATTTCTTTACTCTATCCGACATTGAATTGCCTGAACTCCTTCAACACGCTTTCATTCTGCAAGGTGAAGGTTTTTTTTTTTTTTTGTTTTTTTTTTGGAAAGGTTCTAAAAAGTTGGACCAAACATTATTCGCTTTCACTGTAATATCTGTAATTTTTGCTTTATATCCCAGCCCATGAAAGAAAAAGATGAAAGGAAAAGAGATGATACAGGGATAAAAGATGATTACGAGTTAAATGAAATGCTTATCCACAGTTTGACATTGAGAGTCTGACCTGCACGGCACATATTTCACAGACTTCACAGACAGCAGCCACCTGACTGAGGTTAATGTGTAAAAAGAAAAACAGCATTATGTCACTCTCTTTGTTTAACAAATATGTTCTTATTTCAACTTTATCTATTTAACACCTGTAATTAGTCATGGAGTGTTTTGTTTTGCACAAGAGGAGGACTCTTTACTTTGGGAGGTCAAACTTTCAGAAAAGTGGTCAGGTAAAGACAACAGGTGAACCGGGTAAATTACTGTCTGCTCTCCGAGGTATAATGGATCAGGAGATTTATTCTCAAAGTACCTTCCTTTTATCAAAACATGTGATCTTGTTTTTGTTCCCAGTCATTTTCTGCTCCTCATTACGTTGTTATGTTTATGGAAGCAGGCTACAGGCATCAGTGTGCTTCCAAAAAGGTTCTCGGTTGTTGAACATGGTCTGGAACTCCATTCACCCCTACACCAACATTGTAATTGGGATTCAGCATGCAACGTGCTTCATGCAATGACTGGCCAGTTGTGCGTAATTGAGAAAGTATGTAGGTTCTTTTGTCACTTCTGTACAACCAAGTGGAAGGCCATGTTTGGGTTTGGGACTGAACTGGACTGAGAAACTTGCTTATTTCTTATGCATACCCTGGCCATTAGCAAAGTACCCTGGATTCTGTGCTCCTTAGTTCCTCCAGGTCCTCTTGGAGGACCCCGAGGCATTCCCACGCCAGGTAGGATACAAAAACTCCTCCAGCGCGTTCCAAGTCTATCTCTGGATCTTCTACAGTATGTGTCTGTACTTGACAACATTCTTATCAGAAACATGAACCTTCTTCTAAGTAAAGAAGCGGCGGTTCAAGAGCTTTCAGATGTGTGAACTCCTCACCCTTTTCCTAGAGAGAGCTCACCCTTCTAGGTGATCTCAGTTGCTCATGTATGTATGCAATCTCATTCTTTTGGTCCCTACACAAGGTTCACAAACCCATGTTTGAATTGATAGACCAGTAAACTGAAAGCTTTGCCAACACACTTATCTCTATGATCACCTCACCCGTTGCTCGTTTCCTTGTTTGTGTTCTCGTTATGTTGACATTTTTTCCAGAAATAGCTCTTTTAGCTTCACGCCAGTGTATAACCTGCTCTGTTCTCTGAACTTCCTTGAAAGACTCAGATAGCTTAAGTGACAAAGAGGAGAATGCTTGGTGAATGGTATAATCCTTTCTTAACTACAGTAGAAAGCACTGTAGTTAATAATTGAGACTACTTTGTATGCATGGATGGCTGGAGGCAGTGTTATGTTGCTCCCAGCCAGGTGGTGTAATTTCAGCCTGCATCTAAAACAAATTCAGACATTATGCTTCCTCATCTCCTGCATGATAATGCTCATCATTCCTGTCAGTGATAGCCGGGCTGCTCCCAGCATGTCTTTCAGTTTGACTGATTACAGATTACATGAAACAGGAAACCAAAAACTAGAGATTTACTAAGACAAACACCTGTTGTTTACTCCTACTCCGGACACCTTGACATCATCATTTTAACCACAGATTTTTGACACGCAATCCATGAAGTTTGATGCCTGCCAGATAACTTCATCTTTGCAAAGCTCGCTGTCAGTAAACACTCATTATAACAGCGATTGTGTCTTTCGTTGATGGAAACTCTGTCCAGAACTTTCCTAATCCTTTCTAGCCTTGTTAGTTTAGAATGAAACTAAATATTTGTTTCTTTCCAGGATCCTATGAAGATTTGTCATCAAGTGACAGGTAGTTGTTGGTAGATTGGTCTGGGAATTGTGGTTTGCATGTAGACTTAAAGCTGTATGATTTATTTAATTGGCCACTTGAGGGAAGCTCTAAACACTACACTAGTTTTACCACCTTGCTACCACTGATTTCTTTTCTTTTTTTTTTTGCATGACCCAAAGTACTGATAAATGAGTGCTGCTTTAAGGATAACACATGCATTTGCAGTATAATTTCTTTTCAGTTACTACTCCTTTTAAGCCTATTCTTTAAAAACCACCATTCAGTGTTATCTTTCATGAAATACTGAAAGCTGTTCCTTAGATTTTATCACCTATGCTCCAGATGAATTAAGATTGTGGGACCTTTGTTCAGATTATGCAGCCAAATATGTAAAATATGAAGGTTTACATACCCTACTACACCCTACTACCTACATACCCTACCCTACTCTGAAAGTGAAAAATAAGGTTTGCCTAAAAATATTTTGTAATTTTATAGTTGGTTCTATCCTGTTATCATATAAATCCAAGTAGGTAATGATAAATATGAAATATGGGCTATACTGTGCTGCACATACTACCCAAGCTGGGAGATGTCAAGTATGAATAATGAATGATAAGAAAGTAGAACAGGTGGTGCTGGAGTTTGTTGAGGATCAGCCCATGGTCAGCAGATGTGGCAATCTTCCTGAAGTAATGCACGCTTCATTTACTGTGAGTGGGTGTGTACATGTTTGCCTTCTTGACTTTGATTGTAAAAGTATGTACACCATAAATAATCAAAATTCCTCCCCTTGCGTAAGAGATGCACCGATGAAGTTTTGATGAAGTGAGACTCAAACTTGTTTTCAGGGTTTTTCCGTTCAGAGCCAGGAGCTGTAGCTTCAACCCAGGTTAGATAGTGCTTTGGAGATGTCATGAACCTAAAGAATAGCTTTGAAATCATAACTCAGAAATATGGGTACTGGTTTTGCACTCATTATCTCTAAAAGCACACATAATAGCACATAATGGCACAGGCTAAAAGTTCAAGTGCTAAAGTGTAGATAACCAACAGGACAACCATGCTTTTTCATCAGGCCTTTTAAAATATGATTTCTACACAAACATTCAGACAGCATAAATCAGAGAAAACAGCTTTTATACTATTTGAAGCTGAATGAGGAGTTCTATCAATCACTGCTGTATCACAGTGGACCGAAGTTGAACGTTTCTTTCTTTCTTCAACTCTCCTGTGATTTGGTGGCTGACAGAACATTCTTTAATTTCACGTTGTGAAGTGTTTCAGCTTAAGTCATGTAGTGCACTCACTTCCTGGAAACTTGTTGTCGCCAGGCAACTAGCAGAGAGATACTGCACAGATGTTCTAGGGGGACAGATAAACTGTTGCTCATAAAGAAGTAGTATTCTGACACTTAGTAGGGTGTTGTTCAGTAAGGTGTTGCTGGCACAGTCCTGTACCAGTGTAACTGACATTATTATATCTGCATTATTCTGCAGATATTTGCAGAAATCTTTTATCTACTCCTCAGATGTCTTTGTTGGATTATTATCTGTAGAACTAACTATTGAATTATTGTTGGGTTAACTGTACTTTAGTATGTTTACAAGGTTAATTACTGTGTTGCTCTGGTGATACTTTCTGCCTTCTTCCTGACATGTGTTATTGTAATAATACTCTCATTTTTCAAACACCTTATTCTTGTTCATCTAATATCTCTCTCATTGAATTTGTTTTCAGATTGTGTTTTCACAGTTTTACGAGTCCACTGTTTCCCTGTTTCAATCTTTATTGGAAGTGTGTTTAGCTCGCTACACAGCTGTGCTCCTGCACACACACACAGTGAAGGCAGAAATAAGTTACTGCACATACTGTAACTTCCTGTCTGTGTGCTCATTAAACTAGTGAGATCTGGCATGTCCATTAGCGACATTCACAGGTGCTGGTCTACGCAGATACAGACGTACTGATCTTTGACCATCACACCAAAATGTTCCTGTAATTTTCATAATTATTTAGAGAATTGCAGTTAATAAACTCCTCTGTGTATCCAAAACATAACCCTCATTACATTTTCAACTTCCTTGGTAATGAGACAAGTAGGTGCAGAAAATACAATTAATGTAAATTAAAATTTGCCTAATGGGTGAGTCATATTTAATTGACCTGTTTATCTCCCTTCTGGCATTTCGTAGGCGTTAGTGGGAGTTCATTTCAGAGCCGAGCATGATTGGGAAAATAAAGAAAAAACCCGGTTGAATTCGCTCCAACACATTTTCAGCTGTATTAAACTTTTGGAAAGTTTGAAGGAAAGAGTGTGTGCTTCAGCATAATGTATGTGAAGTGATGGATACCGCAGAATAGCGAACGAGTGTTACTGTTTTCACATAAGTAAATGCATCTGGTTTGAGGTCTGTGTAGGAGTAGTGGACGTGCGCATGCATGTTTATGTTAGAGGTGTTTGAGTTAGCGCGTATGTGTGTGTGTTACTGATCGGTTGCATGTCTTTGTTTCTAGTCCTTGCATTGGGAGTGTGTGCTAAATTCTGCGATTAGTGTAGTCTTTGTATCTATGTGGGTGAAATGCTTGTAAACATTTGGTCTGTATACTGTATATTTGGGTGTTTTTGTATGTTTAATCTTGTCAGCTCTGTTAGTTGGTACGAAACTGTGTGTTTGTGTGCGAGATCCTCTGCTAGTTGTGAGTGTATTTCCTGGCGCTGACAGCCAAGACCAGAGGGTTGATCTAGTGTCAGTCTGCTGTCATCCCTCTATCGACTGGCTCTGCAGCCTTGACTTATTATAGTGGTTCATCAACAGCAGGTCTCGCTGCCTGCCTGTCGGTCTACCTATAAATCACCAGGACACAGAGCTTTCCCACTTTGCAGCAAAGTGCAACACTCAGTGACTAAAACTACCTTTTATTTCTCTCTGACTCTCATCACTGTGCCTTTTCATTGCCTGGTTTCCACATCCCTCTGCGTCTCTCTGTCTTGTGGATATGGACTATGATTCAAACCTCAAGCATAAGGCTGGCAAGACTCTAGATTTTTCTTGTCAACAAATTCAATGAAAAAACAAAAAACAAAAAACAAAACAAAGGATGCATTTGTCTGTCCCTGAATACTTTACGACTTCCATACAGGCCTCCTGTCTGTGGCACCCAGCCCCAAACATATTGATTCCTGCTGAACGTTTAAATCTTTGAAAACAGATCACAAATAAATAGTTGAATTAAAAAAAAAAAAAAACAAGCAGGCAAAAACTAGTGCATTTGACTGTTTTCAGTCTGATCAAAACACATTTATTGTCGTTAATATTTAGGGCAGCAGAATAGGGCATGTGGGGATGACTCTGGTCACCCGGTGCAATGCTGGTGTCTTTTTAAAAGGTCTGTCGCTCAGAGGAATAAAATATCATGCTTTAACAGAAAACATGTTTGTCAGATCAGTTTTGGTTTTTGTTGAGAGATTTGTTGACGAAGAAAAATATAATTTTTCGTCACACCTTGAGCGATGACATATGTACTATAGCTATGACGACCTCTGCATATCAGATCCTGTATCGCTGGTTTTCATTTCTTACCTCACTCTTACACGGTCTAACTTAAAGTATATGTCTCTACAAGGTCTTGCTAATATGCGTGCATAATGGCCGCTTGTTACAGTATGCATCTTCAACAACAAGAATACAGTCAGTAGACCCATTTAGTGGTCGTGCCCTTACATGACATTTAAGACTTCTTTAAATTTGACACTGTGAACAGTCTCTCTCTTTTTCTGTCTTCATCTCTGTCTCTGTTCAGAGTTGGACAACCCAGAGGCCAGGGTGACAGAGATCCATGCTCTGGTGCACCGGCTGCCCGAGAAGAACAGACAGATGCTGGAGCTGCTGATGAAACACCTGAGCACGTAGGTGGAAATATCACACGTAGACAACTGCCGTCATTCAGCATTATGCTGCGTCACACATCGTGCACCTAAGAAACAGCACAGTAGTTTATTTTACAATGTACTGTAGTGCTATAAGTGAATCTCTCATCTACTTTTTCCACATCCACAATGCTGTTATACTTCTTGGCTTGATTATTGTTGTTGTCCATTCTCGGGGAGGATTATGGCTCTGTGTAATCTCTTGACCACATGCTTTAAGGCAACGTGTGCTGAAAATAGGAACTTGTCCACCAGCTACTAGGCCAAATCTATTTCACGACTTATCTCTTGATGGGAAAGAGGTCAGTTTTTTTTTTGTTTTGTTTTGTGAATGCCAGGAAGTGAAATGGCTACCACGGTCACAACTGGATTCATTTGGTGAATTGCCGATGTTGCCTTTTTGAGTTACTTTGAGTTTTAACAGGATTTAAGAAACTATATTTCAGTCTGCAGCAGGTTCTAACTTGACATTAAAATGAAGTCTTTGATGCTTTTTCTTTTTACTTTTAACTTTTTAACCAAGGTTAGGGTTAGGGCTTCTTTTGACCTGGATGGCAACTTTAAAAAATCCCAACTTTACCTCCACAATTCAGATGATTTTTCTTCTTTACATAGGCAACAATACACTGTAAAATGTTCTAATCAAACAGGTTGTCTGTCTGTAGATTACATAACCACACGGTCGGCAGCCCATGAGTAAAAAAGCAGGGCACGACACTGTTGGCTTATGTGCAATTATTCCTCTAATGCAGCCGACTAGCATTGTGTTTTCACTCTTAACCCGAGTCTAAGCCCTCTGGCTTTATCAGGCTTTTCTTCAACAGCAGCGGCGTGACATAATGTACGACAAATGGGACATCAGCCATGTTTATATAACAACACAAGCAAGCGCAAAGGCAGTTATTTTGAGGGCATGCTCATCTTTACCCAGGCTTAGTGGATTACACCTGCCTTATAGGTTGAATGGCTGAATCATAGTAAATACACCTCGGCTCTCTGTCTCTTTCGGTTCAGATCGGATCAGTTTATTGGCATCAGAGCCCTGTAAAAACAATATTGGCACATGGACTGAAGGGTTCTTTATCAATAGAGAAAATACACTCAGCTGCCAGTTTATTCAGTATAGTTAGCTGAAATGACTGATGAATGCAGTGCAATACAACAGTCACACAATAAATTCTACTTTCATGAACGTCATTTTATAATGAAGGGCTTTGGTTATTTAGCCTACCCTCATTGATATGAATTTCAAGAGTGGGAAAAATAATAGAAACATGGGTCAGTATAACTCAACTGAACCTTTTGACATAGTCTGAATGTTGTAACCTTCATGAATGTGTGAGTTATTGCAAGAATATTGAAATAAACTGGCAGCTGACTGTATTAGATGTATACTTAAGCTATTTGATTTAAAGCAAACGGTGTATAGTACATAGTAGACTTACACAAGGAGTTATAGTGGATCAGACGGACTGAGGGAAAAAGTGTAGGTTTTTTATTGTCACATTCTGTGAGATATTCTTAGTCAGACTTAATGTATTCTTCCCTGAAAAGATTTTTTTCTGCCTGCGTAACTCTCTCACTTTGAAAACAGTGCCGCTGTACTTGATCAACCCATGTTACAAAAGCGTATATACAACGTTAACGGAGAAAATGAATCCCCTGGATATTTCTCTGGGTCGATGACTCTGACCCGTTGTTCACAGACAGCTGATGCTGTTTGTTGCTGGTGCTCTTTCAGTCTTTTCCTCAGGGCTCTCGCTGTTTCACTGATAAAGTGGTTTCCACAGCTGTCGCATGTAATGTCATAAACCTCGCCAGTTTTCCTCTCAGGAGGGGGAAACGGTCTTTAGGGTGTACCAGCAGAGATTTCAAGGTGTTGAACGGTTTGTGGCTACTTTTTTTTTTTTTTTTACTTGAAAACTCTCGCTAGATGTTCTAACGGCTCATTTAAGGGAATCCTACTGGGATGGTAACCATTGAGTTGGTTTAGTGTCTGTCTCAGCTGGGGTGAAACTGCTTTCTTCAAAATCAATATGGAACCTTCAAGCTCAAAGAAATGTTTGTGTCTTGCTTAGCTTATTATCCTGCCAATTCTGACAATTCAATAGTTTCTCTGAGGAAAGTTTTTTTTTTCTCCTTGAAAGGATGGACACAATCACACACATTTTACTTGTTTCCAGTTTTTCTGTTTCATACATGGCCATTTTTCTCTGTCTAACTGTTGTTTTCTATCTGATTGATAGCCAGTTCCTTAAGTGTCTGCGTCTGTGTTGTAAAGCTGTAAACACAACATTAACATATAATTCACTCATGAAACTGTTCTGGTGAATTTTTTAGCCGTCATTTACCAACATCAACATTCATTTGGACTCATGTTTCAGGTGACCTGATGAATGTAAGTCCGATATTCACTACCCTTTCAGCTCTGTTTGGTCTCCACCAACTTCTAAGGAAAAAATCTTACTCTGTAGAGCTATATAAATAATATTTTCACAAAAAAGGTGCTAATTTTGTTTTGTCTAACCTGGTGCTAAACAGGTAGCATACAGCATACAGTGGGTCTGTTGGAACAGGGTAGAATAGAGTGACACTGAACCAAAAGAGTAAAATCACAGGCTGTGAAACCAAAACAATGAGCTGAAAGACGGTACAGTTTTTTCTAGCAGTGATGGAGGCTCTACAGTTGGGTGATAATTCTTTGTGGGTTCACTTTTACGTTGCACATGGTCAGTCAATGTTCGTTTAAAAAAAAGGAAAAAAGTAGAGTATTGCAGCTTTAAAAATACTCAGGATACAGGTTAAATGTGGAGCCTCTCTCTCTGTCCTCCTCAACAGTGTAGCCAATAACCACCAGCAGAACCTGATGACCATCGCCAACCTGGGTGTGGTCTTTGGGCCAACCCTGCTCCGCCCACAGGAGGAGACGGTTGCAGCCATCATGGACATCAAATTCCAGAACATTGTTGTAGAGATCCTCATAGAGCACCACGAGAAGGTAAGAGGGAGCAGTATAACAAGTATTAACAATAACTGTATATAGTCTATATATATACTTCAAAGCCACTTTCCCCTTTACATCCAAGCAGCTTATTGACAGGCCAAGCTGCTTACAGATGTCACCATGGCAACAGACAAATCAGCCTGGCTGTTTGAGACCCGGACATTGTACACACATAATATGTTCAGCCAGCGGAGGAAATGGCCAGACAAAAAATCATATATAACATACCTGTGTGCATGAATTTACACACAAATAGGTTAAGTGTATGTTGAAACACAAGACACACACACACACACACACACACACACAACAGTTGTCTCTGGTGCAGAAACACATACAGAGTATTCATAGTGTGATAGAGCATCTCTGAGTGTTTAAGGACCTCTCACCACCCTCCTTATAGCACTGTCTCCTACTGCACAGCTGCAGAACTATGACAGCCACACATGTCACACACACTGTGTCCTTTCACAAATAAAATGATGACAGAAGTCGTTCATTTTGTTTGCTGCTTTCAGCCCGAAGTCTGCGTGAAGCTCTTTTTATTTCTCCTTCCATGACAATATAAATATGTAGTCAAAGGAAACCATTTCGTACGTACTGAAATAATTTATTCAAGCTCAAAGTCAAGTCAGCTTTTATTTATACAGCCCAGTTGTAGGTTTCATGTGATCCTACACTTATTGTGCTCCAAAACAACAAATTTGGTGCATTAAAGTGGGTTCTCCAGCACTCAAATATTTTCTTCTTTACTCCTTTCCCTCTCGAGTGGAGCCATGGGTGCGGAGCTGGCCGGAAAAAAGAAAAAATGTGTTGACAGATGAATGGATGTGAGAATGATGTGAGGATGATGACGTTTGACTCAGGCTGAAATAACAGACTCAGGGCTTTAGCTTTTTTTTTTTTTTTGTTCTGGCAGAAAAGAGCTGACAGGGCTTTGGGAAGAGCTTGCATGGTGAGAAAAAAAAACAATGCTACGTTAACTGACAGGCTAACAACAAGCTTACAACGTGCATAGAGATAAAAGCACAACACTCACAAGCATCATTCAGTGTTCGACTGATCTGCTCCCACAAATAAGCTGTCTATCTCTTTGGTAATTTCTGTCTGACATTATAATAAAGTTCAGGATAGGCAGGCACGCCCAGAAATGGGCTTCTTCTTTATTTTCTTGGTTACCAGGGTGACGAGTCCCACCCCTGTCTGATTGGTTGTCTGAAAGGGGCAACAGTGATGACACCAGCGCCTTCCTGAAAAGTTCAGAAGTTTTGAACAAGAAGTGTTAAGGACGTGCGCATAAAAAAGTCGGAATGCTCCCTCCTCGTTTGGAAAAACAACAAAAAAAACACACACACACACACACACACACACACACACACACACACACAGACACTAATACTAGCAGAGCTGCATTAGTTGTGGAAAAAACATTTCGAAGAGATACATAATTGGTGAGCGGGAGAAAAAAAATGACTTGAACCACAGCACATGTACTTTTATCACAGCATGGGATTTTCTTTGTCTCGCCTAATTGTGCTTTAAGAAGTAGAAATAAATTTCAGTAATGTCACAATCAGTGCCACAAAACTGAAACCCACAAGGTCCCCTGTTGTTAAGTTTCTGCATATGTAATTATTCCGAGTTAAAAGCAGCTTTGTCGCTATGTTTAGCAGCGTCTGGTCTACAGAGGTTACTATACAGTTGTTATCAGACATACAGTACTATACCATCTCCTACATTTGAGCGTCTCTCTTTTCCAGAGAGACAGCAAACCTTTGTATTGTCATGATGTTTTTTTTTATTTTTTTTTTTAGTTTTGTTTTGTATCGAATCACAATCTTGCATATTTTTGCATGCGTGTACATGTTTTTACAACACTGATCAGCAAATGTGATAGGATGAGCTACATTGCCCTGCAGTTACATGTGAGACTATAAATCACATGACAGCAAAGAGAACTTACTGAAACAACTGTAAATGTTGTTTAATGGTGATTTTTTTTTTCTTACAAGTTTTCACTTTTTATTCATACTAAATATATACATATATTGTTTCTTTGGCCGTCTTGTCCGTGCAGATATTCCGTGACATGCCGAGTTCTGCTGGCGGTTCGACTAACATGCAGCTCAACCTGCCCAGGAGGAGAAGCACAGAGAATAAAGCTCCGTCCTGCAGCGAGAGGCCTCTCACGCTCTTCCACACACCGACACATTCACAGAAAGGTGAGCTGAACCTAGTTAACAATAAAAATGATCAAATGTGTTGATTGCTTGTTTCCCTGCTATGTGTTGCTGTGGGAGGTTTAGAGAGAAAATAAACTCCCTATAACAACCACTTTTTGTTGAAAAGCACAAACGCCAGACTGTCAGTGGACAGTTTTGCTTTGAGTTGGTTAGCTTAAGATCAGAGAGACTTCAATGGTCAACACATGTACAGTTTTAGAGCAGGCAAAGGCATGTCCACATAAAAGTGGATATTTGCGGGGAAAAAAAAAAAATTCTTTGGCTGAGAACACTAAAGAGTTTCTCTTTGTTCGCGCAGGTGAAAAGAGGAACAGCGTAGCTAACGCCACAGTCTCTGAGCTGCAGCAGCCCATTTCCTCCTCTGCCAACTGTAACAGCAGCAGCAGTAGCAACAGCAGCAGCCAAGGTCGAACTCCAAGACACAGCCTGACCAGCAACGACGGAGATCAGGACACCCGGCAGATCCGGCCCAGCTCACTGTGAGTAGGAGTTGAACCCATGGAGTTCTTTATAGGCACTTCTATTATTTCCAGTTTTTATTTTAAAAGAGAGTTAAACTGTCACTGGACAGTGACCATAAACACTTTTCAATCTTTGGAAATGATCAGCATCTTGTAAAAAAAAAATGTCTGGGTATTTTTTAAGGGAATTCTTAATAGATAAACAGTAAATGATGACACTGACTTAGAGAGTACAGCTCAAATTAGAATCTTATTGACCAATGAAAAGATGTTTTGTTACATGATGTATGTAGGATAGATAGAAGGAGGATAAGTAACATTTTGAGTTTTGAGCCAAGGATAGATGACAACCTCTGTGATCTCTCTGAACCAAGTCAAACTGATACACCGTGTGAGTGTCAGGTGGCCCTTGGCCTGGATTATGCTGATTTCCATCTAAAATTGTAAAATAGCTTTGATTAGGCCAATGTGCAATGTGGAAACATGTAGGACAGCCTTGTTATTATCGATGATGATATGATAGTTTACCAACTGAGGTGGACATAAACAAGAGAGCTGAGGCTCAGAACCACCCGCATGCCGTATAAACAAATATCTACGTATGTTCACCTTGGCTCACAGTCCATCCATCCAGTCTCATTACCATGTTTTAGGTTTATTTTCTGAGAAAAACAGTTCCATCTGTCTTATGTCTAAAAATCTTTTTAGACATAAGACGTGACAGTGGACACATGGATTCAAGAATGCACGCATCTACTTTTTTAGGTACATGGAAATTCCTTGATACAGGTATGCATGAGCACATACATGCACACGTATGCATATGTAGCAGCTGAGAGCTTAGACAAGTAGTCTTGTGACTTGCAGGTTGTCGGTTTAAATCCCAAAAGCATCTGGGAACCATTTGCAAAAAGGAACTGAACCAGCAAATGGAAGACTGTGTCTACTTCCCCTGAACGAAGCAAGTTTGAAATAAAAACAAGTACACAAAATCCCATGCACATGTGTGCACACATAAATATCATCAGTTGATTAATCTACTCAAATAAATTTTGAATACAAGAATCTATAAAAAGATCCTGGCATGTATGACTTGATTTATCTTCCACTTTCCTGTCTGACCAGCAGTTTACACAACTGAAACCTAAAGACTTAACTTAAACAAAAATATTTGTACAGGTCTGAACAAGCCCCTCTCCCCGTGAGAAGTACCATATATTTTCATGTAAACACGAGACGTGCCCATCCTGAGGTTATTAGCAGGTGTAAACACACACGCCTGCATATGGAATTCACAGGGGCATGAGGCTGAGCACACACACGCACATCTGTGTGTCAGTCATCGTGAGGTCGTCCGTTCCATCTTGTAAATTCCAAAAGCCACATTGATGTGGACATGCACCTTATTAGACCAAGAGAGATGGCGTACGACCAATCATCTCGCTTACTGACACCACAGTGACAGATCTTCAAGTGCAGCTTGTCACCACGACGACTGCACGTCGCCATTATTTTTCTCCTCCTGTCATCCCGCTGCCACTTCCACTTCTATCTCCTTTTCTCCCCCGCTCGCCTTCGTCTTTATCCTATTAATCTCTCACTCGCGGATAGTTGTTACATCCAGCCTTTGTTTATTTACTCACAGGGTTCCATGTCACTGTCACTTAATGCTTTTCTTTTGATAAATTGCTGTGTATGTCTTATTCCTCTCTAGAATCACTGTTTTCCTCTGTTACTGATGAGGGCATCAAGCCGTAATCTGACTGATAGGATCAATTAAAGCAAAGTGTTCAGAGTGTTCAGTGTCCACAATTATAGTCGTTAATTAATCCAGACCTTTATTCTAAATATATCTTATCTCACTAACATTATGCAGGAAAAAGTACTGATTCTGTTAAATGTCATTGCTCCCTTGAGGACACTTTTTATCTGAAGACTTTTAAATGAAGGTGATCTCAAAACGAACGACCACAGACCACAGCTGCACACGTTCATGCTGTTATGTTGTTAATCCACATGCAACAACTGTAGACACGACTTTTCCTCTGAACGAGTCCTGCATTGATTACAGCTGAAATGAAGAAGCTGCCACTGGATATGATGAAAAGTAAGAAAACGTTCACATCTTCGTCCTCCAAATGTTATGAAAATGTCAAACAAGTTCAAAAGTTATGATCCTTTCAAAGTGAGATGCAAGATATGTGCGAGCCGTGCCTCACAAAGTGCAGAAGTCTGAAGTTGATAATGAAAAAGGACACACTTTAAATGTCAGGCATAAATGTAATCCAGTCAATTAGCAGACAGTTCGTTAGTCTTTTGCACACAAGTTTTTGTCAGGGTCCACCTCAGGGTGTTGTGTAAAGATAGATGAAATATGTCATCAATAACTGCTTGCTGGCAGACATGAGGGGGGAAGAGAAAAAGTAAAATAAAAATAAAATAAAAGCAGAGAGATTAAGAGCCTGAGGGCAAAAGGAAGACAGAAAAGCACTTTCAGAGAGACTTCCCATTATGAGTCACATTAAAGAGGCATTTAATGACTGAGGTGAACAACCTGTAGGTCATTACAGGGCAACTAAATGGTATGTCCACAAGCTATTATCCTTATGTCTGCTTTGTATGGACATAGTGTTGCCATGTGGCCCTTTTATGTATGTATTAAATGTATGCATGTGTGATCAAGGTGAAATAAATTTCCCTTCATTAACTCTATTCGCTAGCATTGCGCAGTTTCAAGATGTAAATCCTGTATGGCCTTGTACTTGGATGATGGCTACATTTAATTGTCATGCATGAAAAAAAAAAAGAGCAGCGTGTGGTCAAAACTCTACCAGCTCCGTGAGAACACACAAACAGCAGAGGATTGTATTTTAGATTTAACTGTAGTTAAACTGAGCTGTTGAGAGATTTTCAGCTACTTAACCACCGACCGCTAAGAAAACACCACGCACTGAGAGGGGGAAAGTACATTTCTAAAGTTTTCTGGCTTGAGTAGTCAGTGAAGTGTGAGTCTCAAAAGAGCTGCCAAGGCCAAGATAGATATGGTGAGATTCTCCAGAGTGTGCCAGTTTTTAGTTTCAGTCCTTTTTAAAGCAACATTCCTGTTTTGTGTGTGTGCCATTTTAAAATGAGTCAAATGAAAGGATGCAAACCTGATGATAGCGATATCTGTGTGTTCTGAACAGATAAGTCTAGCCAAATAAGCCAAATATCAGCATTAAACCTCAGAGTCCTCTGGCAAATTCTGTTGCCGTGATACTAAAGCGTTCTTAACACGTACAAAGATGCCAAACCACCCAACAGCTTGAGATAATAGATTCTGATTCTGCTAGGACACAAAATGAGCAAGAATTATTATTGCAAACAGATTTAATGATGTGAGCATGTTTGAAGACACGCCAACACTCTGCCATAACAGATCAAATTTTGTTTGACAAAAAACATAATTCTCCAGTTCAGCAGTGAAAATGAGACGAAGACACCGAACATCCATTTAACATCCATAAATAGACATAATACTTTGCCAAGTGCACTTTGAGTTTTCTAAAAATATTCTGATAAGGACAAAAAGGTTGGAGGTTTAACTTCAAGTATGATGGACCAAAAATAGCTGCGCTTTTGATAATTTTGATCATTAGAAACTAAACATCAGTTCTCATTAAAGCTCTCATAAAGCTGAAGAACTGAAACATTCATTATAATGAAATTATACAGTGGGAACTCATATCAGATGTTCAACAAACTGTAATTTGTCTATAACCCAAACAACTACAATAAAAAAGACTCTTTATGATGTCATAGTAACATGTTAGTCTCTTTCCAAGAAATATAATTGACATACGTACACAAACATTGTTGTACTTTCTTTAATGGGAAACTGAATTAAATCGTATACTCATAATAAACTTAGATGAATACATTAATTTTACATTTTCTCCAAAACTGCTGCAGGTTACAGCACCCTCTCTCTCTCTCTCTCTCAAAAAAAAAAAGTGTTCCAGGTTAGTGTACACACTTTGTACAAATAAAATCCTGAAAATGGAAAACAGTTCCTTACAAAAAACTGCTAAAATCTGCTCACCTTGCTTCCCTTCAGTTCTTTTCAGTGCATCCACCTGCACCTCTGCACTCCCCACCTCACCTCTTTATGGTTTCTCTCTTCCTGTGTCTGCAGTGTTAACTTTCCAAAACATCTAAAAAGAAAAAAAGTTTTAAAAAGTCACCCAAAAAAAACACAACTTGTATATTTGGAGCCATGTGTAGAGGAGGTGTGCATGTGTGTGTCGCTGAGCCAATACTCGGTTACTATCTGAGCCACTATGTGAATCATAGTATGGCCTGATCACTGTCAGGGTTGATCAAGCTGAAAACTGTATTACACAGCCTGTGAAAGCATTATGTTTTTTTGTGGCTCCGGAGAGAGCTATATAAAGCTTAGATATATTATTTTGTATGTCATAGTGATGTTATCAATGTTATATCCCCTTGGATGCAGAGACTACAAATTCTTTTTCTATAGGTAACAAACTGGGGAGGGTTTAACAAAGACGCGATTGAATAGTATCCAGTGTTTATGGAGCTTCACTTCCTCGGATAAAAGTCAGGATATGTCTGCCTCTGTCGCTTCAATTTTGTCTTTTCTCTTTTCCCTCTTGTCCCCTAATGCGCTGTAATGAAAGTGCAAATACTAAATTGCAGGAGCACTCCTTTAAATCCCTGTAACATTTTTGTTTGATTCGCAAAATTAAGGATCAATAGTTCTCATTTGAATAAGTATGCTTCTGCAATAGCTTAAGGATTCCCTAAATCTGATTTATTAAAGCTCATTTACAGCATCAGGCAGATTGTCTCTTGGGTAATTGACTCAGAGCCCAGGCCAAACCATGTTTGCTCAATCTCCCACAGCCAGAGATCCTGAACTTCCAAGAAAAGCCTGCTTGTACCCTCATCTCAGGCAAGAGAGAGGTACAAAGGTCAGAGGTTAACAACTGGGCCTTCAGAAGCCTCTCCCCTGAGGCCAATGTTAGCTTGAGTTTTGGCACCTTAACTACTGGTCAGCCCCCTCCCTGAAGGCGTCTTCACACCTCTTTTAAAATATCTCTTTTAAGCTCTCCCATAAACACAGCTCTTGTCCATGACTCTTATACAGGAAAGAGTAAAATTGCCAAATGTAGTAGAAAGAGTAGAAACTTACAGTCTGACCTCTGTATCACACTGTCGACTGGCATCTGTGATTAATGTGACTGCTGACCCTGTGGACGTAACCTTGACCTGATGTACAGAGGTGAAAGTATAAATGGCAGAACATTTCTTTCTGTCTTCCTTGTGTACCCTAGGCTAAGTCAGTAAATTCTTATTTGTTGCATCTGTCTGTTTGGCATTTGAGAGAAAAGCTTAAAAAAAAACAAAAAAAAAGCAAAAAGGGAGCAGTCCATGGAGAAAGATTGGAGATAAAGAGAGAGGGAAAATAAGAGAGAAAAGGAGAGCTGTAATATACCGTTACACCCATTGAGGGGAAAAAAAACCCAATTGTGACTTGAATGTTTTCTAGGAAACCTGTCATAGAAATATTTCCTCCCTGCAGCGCAAGCACACACATTTATGCACACACTTACACACCCTCACACACACACCTGTGTTCACTCTCTAATTTCCCATTTTCTTTTCTTTTTTTTTTTTTTTAACATTTTCTCGCCGACAGACACAACCTGTCTCTCTCTCACACTCGTATATCTTCAGATATTTCACCTCGGGAAGTCTTGAACTTAAGTTTTGAAAGGTCTCAAAGCCGCAGCCCCGATAACCCTGGATATTTTTGAATTCGTCAGAGGCATTAAGATCAGAAAAAGTTCACTGTAGACTTCCCCTCTGTTCTACGTACATCCCCTGTTCTCTGCCTTCTTCAGCAGCTATTCCTGTAAATAATCACTGTAATAATCGATCCACCCACACCTCAAGCTGCACAGTCATGAGGGTGGCTGCATGTTACAACTTGAACGGTTGGGATGATGATGATAATAAAACCTCCACATCAAAGGTCAAAATTCTAATCAATAAGCATCATCATAAATTACGTGAGTACACTTTGTTATTCCGGCCTGTCTTTTTTTTGTGTGTTTAATTACTATAAAATCTTCAAAATTCAAAAAATAAAAGCATTGAGTGCGTGAAACTACTTTAGTTTAGAGTTTAGGGTAAAGATATGAAAGTGTTGCTGTAGTGTCAAAAGACGAGACGGTGTCAGCGCTTTGCCATGTAGACATCATATAGTCATGTCACACTTTGTATAGATAGAACTGCACCTGAAGAAAGAAGCAGCTCAGTTTAATAACCGACCAAACGTGTCTAACCTCTCGCCGGTCTTCATTGCTCACCTCGTCTTGTTCTCATTGTGTAAACACAGAGATATTGTTGGGCTCAATGACGCCTCTTTGACAACAGAGCCAACTAAAATTTATGATGCTCATTATTGAAATATTTCTGAGAGCTTTTAACACCCTTGTGTTTCTTCTGTAGCCTCAACTTGATATTTGCGGGTCATGCAGGTCATGAACATTTATTTTACCGACAGCCTTTAAGCAGAAGATGGTAAATTCCAACTTAAGGGATCTTTCCTTGAAAACCTAAACTGTCCACTTTACGGAGATATGAAATTCGTCACTGTTCAAAGAGATGTGACCGTCACACTGACAGAGCTGAGGATAAGACTTGACACAGCAAGCAGCTTGTTTCAATTTAATTTGAGATTGTCGTTCTCAATATCAAGGCAGTATAAATGTTGAGCATTGCTTACATGCATTGTCGATACATTTTAGATACATGCTGTCATTATAGGCAGCTTTCAGATGTGTCTTTGTGAATTGAGGGCCTGTCAGGTGGAGGAGAGTGAGACATCAGTTTGATTAAACCAGCTATCAACTGTGCTGCAAGTGTGATGGGGGGAATACGTTCAC
Organism: Protonibea diacanthus; assembly: GCA_028641955.1. NCBI lineage: Eukaryota > Metazoa > Chordata > Actinopteri > Sciaenidae > Protonibea > Protonibea diacanthus. Next base: position 19,005,833 of record CM053990.1, read on the forward strand.
CTTAAATAAGGTGGTTCACTTTGTAACATATTTATCTTTTTTTTTTTTAGTGCATAATGTCAGCAAAGTTTTAGAAGGAGGGAAGTTTTTCCAGTGCAGAGGAAAGAAAACTATTGATTTACTGTATATATTGAATCCAAATAGCTTGATTGTCAGCTGGAAATCATCCCCCCTCGTCTCCCCCAGCAGCTCTGCTGGAAGGAGAGAGAGAAGAAGAAGAATGGTTTAGAGGAGGCTTGATAGGACGGAAAGAAATTGAAACAGAGGAAGCAGATGAGATAGAGCGCATTGACAACAGTGAGTGACAAATGGAGAGAGGTGCATCGTTGAGACGATCACTCAAACTGACAGTTTAATAAAGAAATAAGGAACACAACCACAACTTTTCTTTAAAGGACCAGCGTGTAACATTCAGGGAGCTCTATTTACAAAATATGGCAGAAGAGGTATATAATTTGCACAACTATGTATTCATTAATGTATAATCACCTGAAAATAAGAATCTTTATGTTTTTATTACCTTAGAATGAGTCCACCTTGTTGAACGGCCATGTTTAGACAAACTAAACACTGGCTCTAGGGTTGTTTGTGTTTTCCACACATTTTTTGGCTAACCTGGTAAAATGTATTGAATATGCTTAAGGGCTTGTTCATTCATCTACACTGAACAGCTGCCGAGGGCAAAAAAGGTCAGGTTAAATCATTGAATTAAACCTTACCGCTCACCTACAAACCTTTTTGAGAATTTCAAAGCACTGCTGAGTTAAAGGAGGTACATTCATCACTACTCTTTATTTTCTTGAATGAGTAACCGTAGTAACAGTGGTCATTGAAGTGGATCATACTGTACATTTGTTCCTAAAGACAGACAGAGAGACAGGTCACTATGGCAACCACCTGTCACATCATCAAAAAGGGAAAGTCTATGAATCAATGTTATGGAAGTGGAAAATAAAATAAAAAAACAAACAAATGGAATTTGCCTGACACACAGGCAGAACAGCAGGTTTCTATTCTGCCTTTGCTAATCACGTGTCAGTAAAAATCACTAAATCACAAAATGTGTATTTACCCACGGAAAATTGTCACACAGCTCTCTGCAGTTCAGTGCTTTTTAGCATCTTTCAGCCCATTGTTTTGGTTGTATAGTTTGCGGCTGTACTGTTTGGATACAGCACCAAACCAAAGGCAGACAAAGTGGTCTATTGAATTTGCATTCACCAGAAATGTGGCCTGAAACATGACTCTAAATGAATACTAATGGTGCCCTTGTCTGCCTCGTATGAAAATAAGCAACTGTTTCTGAGCATATATGGTGTCATATATGTGGCATATCGGTGGCATATGTGTTTAGAAATTTAGAAAGACAAACATAGCAGTCAGCAAAGTGTGCATTAGGGTGGACTAATACACTTACATCTAGTCAGGGTGTGGTTACGTGGCTCAGTCTGCTCTTGGAGGGTGTTTCTGATCCACACCTCTCACACTTCCACACTCCTCTATGAATGCAACTGAACAGCTAAACCGCTATTAGCTTCAATGGCACCATTTAACTCAATTTTTCTATCAAAATGTCAGTGATTATGGAGGCAGTTAGAGTGCCATTAAGTGTATTTTATACTCAATAGACTGATCAATTAAATCTATGACAAGGTGAGAACTCCGTTGGTTTCATGGGTTTCATCCCCTTGGTGAACAAATCAGGAGAAAAAAAGGCTCAAGAAGCAGTTTTTTTGATCTTTAGACAATAAGGACAAATTGTGAGCCATGCAGATTTCTTAGAGAAAATTCTTGGTCCAATTGTCTCTCATTACTGGTTAGTGACGTCAGGCAAGTGGCTGCATCTATAAATGTACCGCATACTGAACATAAAGCTAAACCTTGCTTGTATAATCCAACTGTTTGAGGCTTCAATTCATAAATAATGGAAAGTAAATAATGGTAGAGCAGAGGCAGCAGAAAATCTCCTCTTTGAGCCTGAAACGCATGTCGTCAGTCACAATGCACAGCAGCCTGTGGGTGTTCTGTTTCCTCATGACTTTGCTGACCTGTAAAAAACCTGTATGACAGATTTTTTTGTGATGGCTGCACAATAATCTACGTCTATGTTAAGCACTAAAAATACTTTAGGGAAAATTATCTCAAAACTTGTTGCCAAACCTGGACTAGCCGTAATGTAATTTGATTTACTATGGATATATTTCTTATTGCTTTCTCACTTCAGTACACCTCAGGTTGTTTCCTCACCCCAATTTTCAGCATGCCTCTCTGTGTCTTTCACCTTCACTCATTCTAGACCATCATTCAGCCTTCAGGCCAGTCTGTGATAGGTATCAGCCTGCGTGTCATTGCTGTGAGAGAAACCTAGACCTGAATGATTAGCATGGTCTGTGTGTCTGTGTGTGTGAGTATGTGTTTGGCTGCTGACAGTGTCAGTTCACCAGCATATTGCAGCACGAGATTAGATAGATGGACTGACAAATGGATTGATGAATGCCCAAAGAAGGATAGAGGGATGAATTATATTTTATAGCACGTCAACTGACCATTTAGAAATTGGATTACATTAAAGCTCGTCCTTGGAAAGTCCCACTACAGCTATCTGTAATTATAGGAGATACATGAACTAAATCTAAATGTTAATTTGTCACAATATTAGTTCCGCTGATGTTGATGTTATATGTCTGTCCCCACTGTCTGCAGACTGTCAAACGCAGCAATTAGTTCATATATTGACCAGGTAACAGAATCATGTTCAGTGCATCCACAGTGAAATCAGCTAAATCCTTTTTTGTTTTGACTTAGCAAATTCACCAGAATTTTCCGGCATGGCTATTAGTCCAAGGTTGTTATTTTAGTCAGGGCTGGAGCACATTAAGCGACTCGCATCAACCATTAAAAGCTATTAAGGAGTCACTTTCTCCTTGCAGCTGAATGATTTGGGTTTTGTTTTAACTTTCTGCCAAGCAAGCTGGGAGGTCATCTCTGCAGACAATTTAAATTTGAATTTAAGTAGACCACAGTGAGAAGGGAGAGAAGTGAAATATTCTCTAATATTCCAACTTTATATGAAATCATGTTAGTTAAAATAGCTTTCCTTTGTTTTCATAAGTCTAGAAACATTTTACTACTTAACCTTATGGCCCATTGATTAGGATGGATTTCTTCATGTTGGTCTTTATTTCTTCTTGTGTTTCCAGGTTGAACCCAAAGAGTCGTAGCAGTATACCAACCAGGTATGAAAAACGTGTCTTTAATTAAAAAATGTCACTCTGATTACGGCCGATAATGTTCAGAACTGTGTATATATATATATATATATATATATATACAGCCAATGTCATAAACTGTCCATTTTGTGTGTATGTATTCATCAGTGCAACATCTCCCAGCCCCACCTCACCACGCTCTCCTTCCTGGCCGATGTTCTCAGCCCCATCAAGTCCTCAGCCGACATCCTCTGCCTCCAGTGACTCCTCCCCTGTCAGGTTGGTTATTATTGCCTCCACAAATGAGGTTATGTTTCTCAGTGCTGTTTGATGTTTGTCTGTCTGCAGGATTACAAAACAACTAGCAGCCTGGTTTTAATGGAATTTGATGGAAGGATGTAGCATGGGCCAAGGAAGTACCAAACATTCGATTTTTGTCTTTTGGAGTGGATACACGAATCAATTTTTCACTTTCGTGAACTAAATTCCGACATGAATGGTGTGCACACGTGTGCAGAGTTTAGCCAGTAAACTTTATCCTTTCTCAAAATAAACCTGCAGTGGCTCTGGAACCAAACTGAAGACAAATTGAAGAAGACTGAAGACTCACTAGTCTTTATACCCCAGCGTGTCATTAAGCCCACTCCTAGAAATAATGGCGTTCTTCCATATTTGGACTTCCTGTTTACCATTTATGTACTTCCTGTGCCAGGGGCTTTCATACGCCTCTGTGCTGTCGTCAGTGCCATGGGGCCCTGACTATTCATAAGCCTGCAGCACCCCACCCCTGGGTTCAAGGTCATTTCATAAACCAAACTATATTGTTTGTGTCAACACACTTGACACTGGATACTTGATGATTTTGTAACAGCATGCTGCTGGGGAATTTTCCACAACACTCGACTATTTTTACACAGGTCAGACATCAGTCATTCGAATAGCATTTTATATTTAAATCGGAATAAAAATGCGCCTCAATCTGATGCAGTTACTCAACCTTGGCACACATACTGTGTGGGTTTCAAGTGTCCTGGTGCTGCTGTAGAAGCTGCTAGCAGCTGGTCTTCCTTGCCACTGCTTTGCACCCTCAAAACCCACAGCTTTACTTCAACTACTACCCTCTGCAACTAAAGTCATACTGTATATAACCACACTCTGTCTGTCTGTTGTTTTTCTATTGTCTAAATGTACTGCACTTTATTTTATGTAGCCCTTCTTGTGTTTTGTGTTGTAATGTGTGTGCTCTATGTTTTATGTAGCACCATGGTCCTTGGTAAAACGCTGTCTCATTTCACTGTCTCCTGTGTAAACGGTTGAAATGACAATAAAACCCACTTGACTTGAATCCAGAACTGCCCAAAAAGATCACTTCTATAAAGTCTGATCCCTGCTAGGAAACATGCTTTATTATTTGTGAATATAGCCACTTGGTAGTTGTAAAACAGTTCATATAAAGTAATGACCTGTATGTGGTTTGTGTAACTTAAGGTGTTAGTTGAGGTCTAATTTGAGGATGTCTATGTCTAAATGAAGCATTGTTTTAGACTGAAAGCAGTGTCTTGCCCCCTAAATCAGCCCAGGACCTACTGCCTAACTCTCACTCTCTTATTGTCTCCAGTATTGTGGGCAGGAAGGCTCGAGCGCTGTACGCCTGCAAGGCAGAGCATGACTCCGAGCTGTCCTTCATTGCTGGGACCATCTTTGAGAACGGTGAGTCAAGCTCTGGACTTGCCAGCAGAAAGGAAAAAGGAAAGAATGTGGGTTGGTGTTTGTATAGAAACAAACAATTACTGTCAAAAGGGAAAGTCAGCCTTGGGAGTTTGCTGGACTTCATTTAGTGTTGGTGTTGGATTTCATCCTTGGGGTAGAAGTAGGTTTAAATTTATCCAAGTAGTTAAGGGACTTTGCCCAAAAAGGAAGGCATTTAACACCATTTTCCCAAGACTACCGTTTTTATAATAAAATTAAATGGTCTCCTGTCATTTCTACCCAGTGTTTTTCCTTTAGTGAGGTCTGGTGGCCATGTTGGAGGAAAGAAAGAAGTTAGAAGTCACTGAAAATGTATGAAAATGGTTTAGAGACTTAGTAGACTTACAGTAATTACCGCTGAAATCCATAGTGTGTGATATATTATTCCTTTTGGGTATATTTTTATCCAGCACCTGGCTTTAAAATAAGCTTGGATGTGCATTTGCTCTGATTGCACACTTCTCCAGAGAATATTAGAGGCTTGCAAGAAGAGTGTAACAGACACAGTCAAGTGCAATGAATTTCTTCTGCACACAGTTAAGAACTTAATATCGTTCAGATCTGAGGGGTCATTCAGTTTGTTTTGTGTGAAAACAAGTATAAATGAACACAACCCTACGCACGCACACAGGAAATTATTGAGAATGCTGTTCCTATCTTTCAGTGGTTTCCTTTCTTTCTATTCCCTTTCTCTTTCCTCTCCTTTCTACCTCCCATCTGCACAGGAATCTAAATACCGACAGTCTTGGGGTCCTCTCCAGCCTAATTTCAGCCTCTCCAACCTCAGGCTCCCAAAACTATAAATCACATTTATCTTCCCAGTTGTCTTTGGCTCAGATCTCTGAAGGAAGACCAGATTTCCACAAATTTAAGGACAGTAAACCTACTTAGGCAGCACACTCATTATCAGGCTGAACAGTTGAACTGAGTAGTTACCATGGAAATTTTTGCATGGAAACAGACACACACAAAGGACTGGTAGGGATTCACTTCTTTGGTCATGCCAGTTGACACATGGTGGACCCCCAGACCCTAAATAGAGTTAGCCGTGTTAAGACTATTGCAGCTTATGTAACGCTGAGCAGTGTCATCGGAGCCCTTTGGGTCCAAATGTGACCTTTGGGACATGTAATCCCTACAGTGGTATCTCAACACCCCAGTCTGTTCATGGATAGCCAAGGACGGAGCATCCCAGCTGTCGCCAGAGAGCTCATACAGCAACCTCATAATGTTTTTTTAGCAGTCATAAGAATACTGTTACAATACAGTGCAGAATATTCCCAAAGTTTTGATTCATGCTTTGTTGCACACACACTGAATTCAAAGGAAGACTTTCCTTTTAACATTTGTTTAAATCAGGCAGATCCATGAAGATCAAGGACACACAAAACCGTATTCACTGTTCACATTTGGTTTCTGTCTTTGATTTAACTCTGTGGTAGCATGGTCTGCAGCATTTCTGAGTTAGATTCCCTGTGAGGAGAAAATGTGGTTAACACAGAGTTTATTTGTGCATCAATGTCCCTTTTAACTTCCTGTGTTTTAGTAATTTCTTGCCAGGGCTCTTGTTGTTTAGTAGATCTCTAACCAGATCGTGACAACATGCTGCACGCCACACCAACACACACACAATTCAATGACATTACATTGCGTATTGGAAATTTGCAGTATCATTGTAGTTTACGTTTATATGTGTGCATGTGTGTAATTATGTCAAACTTCAGCTTCAACTTGCTAATATGTATAGCATGCACCTGCCATATGTTTACATCCCATCTTCTTGCCTCGCACTCAGTCAACAGAACATTGAGGAATATTGCAGCAGTGTACAACAGAGAAATACATGTTTTGTTTTTGTTTTTTTTATTTTGGTATAAACAGGATAATATGTTCCAGTTAATATTATGAGCATGAAACAACACACGAAAAATAGAAATCCGGACTTTTTTTTAACTGCTTCCAGCTTACTTTTAGTTGAATAATTCCTGTGCATGAATTACTAATTTCTCTCAAATTAGTAATTAGTGGACACTAATGCACGTTTATTGTTAACATCTTAACATTAAAGCTCCACTAATCAATATTTCATTTATATTAACAAATGGTCATGTGTAATGTGAAAGAGTTCATAGTTTTCTTCATGGTGTCTTTCAGCTCATTGTTTTGGTTTTACCACCCAGAGCTGTACTGTATTCAACCCACTGTATACTACCTACTCAACACCAAATGTCAGAAAGACAAAGTTAGTGACTAGCTGGTGAAAATAGTAGAATATTTTGAAGCTAGAAAGCCAGACATTTCCCTCAGGAGTTGGCGGAGACCAAAACGGAGCTAAAAGGAGAGTGATTATTAGACTTAGAGTTATGTAGCTCTATGTCTGCTGGTTGCATGATTAGGCAATGGCTTGCTAATATGTGATATGGATATGGAATATATATTCCTATGTTGTGTTTACAGCTTCTTTCACTTACCTCAAGTACCCCAAAAAATTGTTAATACTGGTTTAAGGAATGATAACAAAAGAACAAAACATTTTTATTTGACACTTTAAGTTAAATATTAAACATCCAATGTAACACCACAACTGTTTGGAAAAAGAGAGTTGAGGGACAAGAGGAAAATAATGTAATGGGCTTACCTAACCATTTTAATATGAATCAGGAATTAAGTCAGTAGACTTCTCAATAACAAAACTGCAGTTGCTTTTAGTAATACATAACCATAATCAGCTGTTTGGTTTGACATCTTTCACCAAATTACTAGTAAGTAAGTTAGCCAATGCTCACGTCACCTGGAGATGATATCTCTTAGATTTCAGACTTACATATTAGCGGCTTGGTATTATTATGATCATTTGGACCGTGAAATTGTTCACTGCCCTGTTTCCAGTTATTTGCATCTGTCTCTTCACCCCCATTCCTCCATCCGTTCACTAGCTCACTCTCACACTGTCTGCACATGTTCTGTACACGTTTGTCCACATGTTTAGGTGCCACATATTTATGTATATTTTTCTCTCCATCTTAAGATGTTTAAACAAAAACAAAACAAAACCACAACCAATTTTTTTTCTCTCTCCAGTTCATGCCTCCAGGGAGCCAGGTTGGCTGGAAGGGACTCTGGATGGCCGAACAGGACTGATACCAGAGAACTATGTGGAGTTTTTATAGTCCAGGGCTGGGAAAAACGCTTGAACTGGATGATAACTGAACTGAAGTTGACCAAAACTGGACTGTAGAGGCCTAGAATAGACTGCACAAGACTGAACAGATTATTAGACCATATACTATATTGGACTGGACCATTGTTGATGAGACCACTCTTGACTTGACTAGGAAATGAAACTGGACCAAGCAGAACCATATGGAATGGATATGACGCAGGAACGAAGCAGGGCTTGGATTTAGGGGAGACCCATGAATTGCACTGGAAAAAAAAAATCTCTCTGTGGTTCTGGCTGTTATTGGATTAGTGTGGATGACTTCCCAAGTCCTGGTGAATGTGATGTGGTAATGAACCTGGAATGTGTGTGTGTGTGTGTGTGTTTGTTTTGTAAATGAGTTGCTATTAGGCTTGTGATTTTTTAGCCCTTGCTTTATTACTTTGAACTGCACTGCCACTGCTTCAGCATCTCCTCTTTTTATCAGCCAGAAATAGAAAGATCTTCCTGCGGAGATGACGGAGATGATGACAGGGAACGTAAAACAAAGCAAGTGGCCTTTAACTTTGGACTTGCTAGTTCACCTCCTCACTGTGCGCCCTGTGTTTGAGTGATCGCTAATCGCATTGGGGGGGTGGACTGGAGCTTTTAAAGCCGATTTAAATGATTGGGTTTTGTTGTACAGCTGTAAATGTGTTTGTTAGCACTTGCTGTGGCAGTCTGGTAATTCCCTAGGACAAGACTCAACCTGGGTAATGTTTCAAGAGCTATAGTTCAGCAGCAAGAGCCCCAAGGCAGATCAGCACAGGATGAGGTCGCCTTGAAAAACAGTTCGCTGAAAGGTCAGCCTTGGGTTTATCCTTATTTATAATGCCTCTCCCTGCAGAGCCCTCACAAAAAATGTGAAAAATTTCAAACAAGCTCCACAAGCAGATCAGCGGTTTACAAAGCAACGGAGGAGTAACAACTGATTCCTGCTGGTTAAAACAAGCCCAGCTGTGAGGCCTCGCTCTGCTACCACAGATATTTTTTGATAGTTGGAAATAATTGGGTATAGTAACGTATATAGTGTTGTGTCATGTTTGCACTATTTCAATCCAGTCTGGGAATTCTCACCAACCAACATGTTGTAGTTTTCACATTAAAGCACAGGTGTTCCAAACCATCAAGTTTTGGTTGATCATATGTATTTATTATAAGCACTGATCTTTCCTCCCTAGTCTTAAAGGTAATGTAGATGCTTTTCACCATCATCCACTCCATCAGACAACATCATTTAAAGTCAGTGTATGACAGTTATGTATGTCATGACACATCGTAAGTGTTCTGTTTTGATGTAGATCACAAGGACGATGCTTATCTGATGAGGATGGAGACTTTACAGTCAATGCTGTCATTCATAATTAAACAAATTACAGATGTGGTTTTCAGAGCAGCTCAGACATTTGAAGGAAAGATCAATCTTTCAGAGATGATCAGATATTTATATCAAAGCTGGTCTGCTTTGGGGCTCCAATGAATGTCCTCATTTCATGAGTCGGAGTTGAACCTTTCGCTTGAACCACTCGGTGTCCATGTCAACTTTTCTGAAAAGTTTTTTTTTTTTTTTGTTGAACTTTAAATTTTCTTTCAGGACAGAATATTGAAAGAACATTTTAAGCATTTTAACATGAGAATCAAATGGTAGATAGAGTAAAAAAAACTAAACAAAAACAAAACTTAAATGTGAAATGAGACTACTTTGTTCATACCTGAACTTATTTATGAGAGTTTCTTAAAGGCGCAATCCTGAACTGTATTCATTTTGAGGTGTTTTATGGACATTGTAAATAAATACACAGCAATTGATAAGGTATAATTTTTTTAAGTATGAAATTTTATATTTTGTATTTTTAGCATACTAACTTAATTCCTTAATTACATCTTTGTTGCCCAGATTTTTGTATCATTTAAGTTTAAGTCAATCTACAGCCTTAAATATTCTTCCAGATGTTTTGGTGAATTGACAAGATTGTGCAGAATTAAAGATAAGTGTTCAACAGCTGCAGCAGGGGTCTTTCATTTTTCTTTGGAATTTAGTGCTTGGGCTGCATTCACATGTTTCAGTGCTTTCTTTGTGTTTTAATGTGACAACAGTGCTAAAAAAAAAAAAAAAAAAAGTCAACAACAACATCTGCAGCAGTGAATTTATTTCAGCAATAAATGGATTTGCTTACAGCTGCAGAATAAATTTGTGGAGTCTGGTTCAGCTTTGAACACACAAATGAAACCTCTGTTTTCAAGCTGTCATACTAGCTGTGTCACATGACCCACAAATAATCACTAGCTAACGATCACAAGCTATTTTGTCGACGCATGAATGAATTTCACTGACATTTTTGCATGTGGCCCACATTTTGTTTGGATCACAAAATATATATATATATACTGATCAGCTAAGAAATCAAGGTTTAGAGAACACAGAAGACAGAAAAGCTGCATGTTAGATCGTTATCATTTGAATTTTGTCACCATTAATTCTTTCCTTCACACTTATTCATAATACATTTTGTTGTTCTTGTCCCTCACAGTCCTGTACTGCAAAAACTCAGAACTTTTTCTGCTTTAAAATGTTATGTTGTAAATGTTTACATGTTACAAATTCTCTTCTTTGCTTTTTTTTTTTTTTACTCACCATTAGGGTCAACATCAAACTCGTCAGCAGGCAGTTAATTTAGCATTCTGTTTGGACACAGGGGGGAAATAGCTAGCCTGGCACACCAAGGTTCAAATATATTCCAATTACAATGCCTCCAAAACGCACCAATTAACCCAAGCGGCAACCTGTGTGGCTGTGAAGTGGAGCAAACGAAGAAAAGCCATAAACTGCATTTGCTCGGCCACTTGAGGCTGGCTACAGAACGAGTCAATCTCCATGAGCCCCCATGTTAACTTGTCCAACTTCACAGCAGAAATAAACATATTTACAGCCTGGCACAAAAAACAGTTTTGGTCTTTCTAGCTAATTTCCTTGCTCATGTTCATGTTGTTGTTTTAACTTTAATTGACACGTGGGTGCTGTTAACAGGCGGCTTGTTTGAACAGCCAGGCTTCATGGTGATAACCAGAACAGTTCACAACGGTTCTTCAGATACCTGTACATAGTTGACGTCACGGATATGGCATCCATCTTAAACTGTCTGAATTAACATGTTGTATCTCATTTGTTGAATGTGTGCACAAACAGAAATGTAAATATGACACTTTGAGGTTTTGGGAGCTGGATGCTGTGTCTACTGGTTGCCTGGCAACTTCATGACACCAACAAGACTCTGCACAGCCTGTTGTGTGCCAAGAAGTCCTTGCAGCATATAACATGAATTGTCATTTTTACATTTGTTTGTGCACGGATTAAACAAACAAGATTACCCGATATAACCTCACAACTCTAGCTTCACATTCACAGATCATTTTCAATCACTAAGATCTGAGACAAAGAATAAAACCAGAGCTGAGCATTGAAAAACAGGAAACTTTATTGTGTAAGATGTTTGAACTAAAGAGAAATCAGTTCTTCTGAATTTCCACTTTGAACCAGTGATGACAAAAAAACATCATCCAAGTTGTTACCAACACAATGCCAAATCCAATGTCAAGAACAACACAGATAACTTAATTCAACATTTAATCAAATAGGTGAAAATATCGACACTGACTACAGAAGAGGTGTAATACAGAAGTAAAGCAAACTATTGTTTTTTTTTTTTTTAAACAAACATTTTCTATTTGTTTTTACATTGGATTACATTTACATAACTGAAATACGAACAAAACGGACTTCAATGAAAGCCATAGCCATATGTACCAGTGAAACATGATCTGCCCTTAACCTTTTAAGATATTTGCATGTATTTTATACAAAATAGACTTTATCAACCAGTATGTGGGTAGTGCAATTCCGTCAGGCTCTGGTAGATTTACTTTCACACGGAGATTCAACTTTTTTTTGTTTTATTTTCTATTTTAAAGTAACGAATAAATCCTCACAGCAATGTACATGGGATCCAAAGCCTGGACCTTTACAAAAGATACCTTTCAAAAAAAAAATAAGAAGTACTAGAAGTTTGATTAATAAGTGCTACTTAAAATGTAACTGCTTGAATACTTCTGTTTTGTTAAATCTTTTTTTTTTTCTCCTCTGCTTTGGTCACTCTTATATAATGCAAAAAACCTCCTCCAGTCCGTCTCACCTTCCACCCGTCCCTCCCTCGTTTCCTCTATAACTTTAAAACACAGTGAGCATCCATGTAGACTTTTCCATTGACTTGTAGAATTTACATTTACTTCACAAGACAAACATGTTCAACACTTCCTAATGTATTCAACACATCTACCTTTTATCAAACACAAACCAACAAAAAAAAAGAAAAATATCGACTTTCTTGACTCGTTCAATGTACAAAAAGGATTGGGTAAAATTATTCATATCAAAGAGGATCAAGCTGATGTATTCAAAATCGCAGAAAATAAATGTTTTGTTTTTTTTCTTTTTACAATAGATCAATCTCCAAAGGATATGATATTTGATAAGGATTTATCTATTTCCTGATTTGAAATCTTATTTCTATGGCTCTCTGTCTCCCTTTCACAAGGCCTTTAGTCAAACATGTAGTTGAAAGGTAAAAGAGGAAAATGTATAGGAGTATAGAGGTTATGTCCATGTAAAAATATTTTGTAATAATAGACACTGTTTACATTATATTGGATATGTCAGCGCTGCTATATACACCTACGGCCATTTAGAAATGAACAGGGAAATGGTTACATCTACACGTTAAAGCTGGTTTTCTGAAGCACCACCACCTGGAAATAACTGTAATACTGTATGCAAAAGTTACCCAAACAAATAGACAGTTTAGTCAAATCTTCCCCAGAATAATCAAGGACATGAGAGGCGTTAAGCTCAAGTTCTTTACAAGCACAAGGCCATGAGACCGAGTTAGCGTGTGAAGCTGAAAGCCTGCACTATACATGAAACAAACCTGCTGTGAGTGACCATCGTTTGGCAGAATGGCTGATTAAAAACATGATGGCTCTTATTGAATAGTGGCTTGTATGCGTCGAAAGCCTGCTGTGCTGTGTTGGCTGTACTTAGGTAACACACAAATGACCGGTCTCTGTGGCAACCTTCTTTGCTACCTGGTCTGTTAACTGCCATCCAGAGTTATGCGCTGCAGAGGAAAGAGTACCATTCAGAGTAAACAGCTGAAAATCTGTACAGTCGATATTTCTGGCAGCGAGGCCTGGCGGTTACAAGAAACACTGAGGAAAATACAACTGCGTCTGCTATGAGAGGGGGACCATGGTGTTTGCACCTCAGGCAGAAGCCCATGTACATCTGCACTGTTAATGTATTTCACTTTGGCCATCATGTAAGCTGATACAAACATGTTTTCACATTACAAATGTACCAAATGACCACCGCCTGTCTGATGTCACAGCAGGAAATATTACTGCTCACTTTGCAATTTCAAAAATACAATATTTTGTGCATCTCCAAAAACAAAATCTCTGTCATATCCTTGGATGATAACAATCAGTATGTTTAAGCTGGTGTGGGTGTGACACTGAAGATCTTCCTCACAAATGAGAATCCTCAAGCAAAGTTTAAAAAAAAAACAAAAATTTAAACACAATAATGTCAAATCCCAACGGAACAACAACTCTTTCACATCGCCAGGAAAAGGCGTATAAAAACTTCCTGTTACATTTGGCACTAGTGGAACACATCCAAGTGACATAATCACTCAGCCTGAGCTTTGATTCACAAATGATTTGGACCAAACTACATGTTCTTCCAAAAATATTCTAACTTTCGAGATGAAATCCTGTGCTGAGAACACAAGTTCCATCAATTATGGGCGTCTCCATTTTTTTTTTTTTTCTGAACATCACATATACAAAACAAATATGCATGTAAATATATTTATTTACCATTGGAGCCACGCTGAGGTCAAAAATGTAATAATAACCCGGGTTCCTGTTTGTGCAAACACACACTGAAGCTGTTTAAATAAAGGCTATATTTCATCTAAAATGGTATTTAAGGTCAATACTTTTATCACAAGTAAAATTATTTTTGTTTACCTCTCAGAAGGGCGAGATGGGGAAGTTAATTATGTGTAAAAAAAAAAAAAAATCAGATGGAGACTTGTTCATGGTACCTTATCTTGAAAATCCAACCGGTCTAACACTCCTTACAACACACATCAGGAATTCTTTCCACTCCTCTTTGACCTTGCTGCGATTTCTGAAGTGGGAACAGGCAGTCTGGCCAGGTAAGTCACTCCACGTGGAGCTCCATGAAACCACGTATTGAAATAAAGTTCCATGAAAGCATTTACTAAACTAGAACCTCAGTGGGAATGCAGCTGGCAATGAAAGGACAGGTTTCAAGCCAGGTTTGCTTGAATCAGTATGGCTATTTACGAACACACAGACACCTTGGACGTGTTTTTCAAAGGCAGTTTAGCTCTAAAAAAAAAACAAAAACTTTTCTTTTAACAATTTTTGTGAATAAATTTCAAAGGTTTGTAAACAACTTAATTCCAATATTTGATTATTCCAGATCTAAATCCCTGGACATTACATGTCAGTCTGCCCCTAAATATTACAAAACATCAGATTTGCCTTGTTTAAATTCCATAGATGTCTATTTAAGCACAAAGCTGGTAGCACAATGCTTCTTGCAAGGTTGTTAAAGAGAAAGTATTTGGATGTGTATTCAACATTATATTTGTTGATATTATCTGTGTACTGTAACATTAAGCACTGTGTGATACTGCTTGGGAGATGCAGGATATTTATCAAATATACTTTACATGGGGAAAAAAAGAGACAAACACATGAGATGTGTGTCATTCTTAAACCTTAAATGAAGATCTAAATACTTCACACTGCTCTACACATTTCGTATCTGTACCATAGGCTGTCTTCCTTTACGTGCACTTCTGGGGGGAATCAGAATAGAACAGAGAGAGCTGCCCACATTAAAAACACCAACATGGCGGCTTGGAAAAGAAAACAGAAATTACCAGCATGTAAAAACTAAAAAAGAAAAAAATATATATATGGAAGGATGTTAGATTCTTATGCAAAAAAAAAAAAAAAAAAGTTTAGAGAGAATGGCTATGAAGCTTAAAAGCTAAAAGGCACTGTTTTTCCCTTCTCAGATACATCATGTGTAAACATTTTGCTGAGTGAATGTGTGTCTGTGTATACTTTGTATACTTTGTATGTTTGTGTGTGTAAGCGTGTGGTCAGAAACGCATGACTGCATAAAATAAATGAAGAATATTCCTCAAGGTGTTTTTCTTTTTTCTTTTCCATTGGTCAGGTATATATATCTGATTCATATCTTTTCAGAAAAGATAACTGATTCATAGCTGAAAAACAGTTTGTCCTCAATGTCCTTGGGTCCAGAAGAGAAAAAAAAAAAAAAAAAAATATTCTCTCATGTCAGAGTATGTTTCTAATTTTTTTTTCTTCTTCCCCTCTGTTTTGGTTTATCCCCTTCATCGCAACAGTTCCCAGGAAACCACAACAAGTGATCACTCACTACATTCTCTGCGTAGTGGAGCTGGGAAGGGCAAACGGAGGCAAGCTGGGCAGGTGAGCAGGGGAACTTGGGGAAAGTCTCAAGAGGCTGATAATCTGGCGATTGGACAGTATTTTAGGGGGCACGTTGAGGGAGGAAAAGGTGTTACTCAGTGTCGTTAGTGAAAACAGCGATTACACACTGGAGGCAGGAGAGATTAAGAGGCAGCCAGCCACCAAATGAAACAGCATTAGAAACCTGAGGACGGGGCCGTGGACGGAGGAGGGGATGAGGGGTCAAAAAAAAAAAAAACGTCCAAAATGCATTCTGCCCACAAGACATTCAGAGTCAACATATTTCCCCTGGAGGACAGATTCTTCTTGGTTAGCCAACAGGAAGGGCTACAGGTCGGAGGGTGGATGTCCTACCATAGATTGGCCAGTGTGAACAGATTAGGAGGCCAAAGGTATTGTGCTCCGAGATTAGGCCGAATGACTGAGGCCTGGAGGGGAGTGGCAAAATTCCTAAAGGGGGCCCAGAAAAAAAAAAAAAATAAAAAAAATCAAATCAGAGTGATAGGGCGGAGGCAGGACAAGCAAAGGCTTAGGGCTCGGGGTGAAAGCTTGGGGCCCTGGAGAGGTACACGGGCAGGGCAGAATTTAAGGCATTGCTTCACAGTTTAAGGCAGTCATTTCTGATGAAACAGCAGAGGCTTGACGCTCCCATCTTTGAATTTTGGTATCTGGTTGGAGATGATCTCCGCCAGCATCTCCGGGAATTCCACACTGAGGGTTTTATTCATGAAGGTGTAGAAACAGATCTGGAGAAGACTCTCAACCATCTGGAGGAGACATCCACAGGGCGAGGACAAGACACAGATATGTTAGTCAGAATTATGAGTCAATAAAAACTGCTTTAATTTAGCCTGAGGTGTAAGTGTTTACTTCTGCAATAAGAAGGCTTTACAGAGAGCCGGAAGTAGATGTGGTGTCTCAAATGGATTCAACTGAACCACAATGCACTTGGATGTGTGAGTGTATTCTTCGGGGTTTTACACTAAGCAGTATGGTACAGGGAACTCACAAGTCCAAGTTATTGATGCACTTAAACCGCAAGATAAGAAAGAACAAGCCTTGCTGACGTCAAAGGAAGCCATGGTACACTTAAAATGCTAGACACGTCTGCTGTTCAACATGTTATGTAGCAAATCCTATATAGAACAATGTAAAGCATTCAGTATATATCTGTGTGTGTGTGTGTGTGTGTTTCTCTAACCTCCTGCATTGAGTCCAATAGCTTTGTTAGCTGGTAGAAGCGCTGCCAGTTCTGACTAGCGTTCTCCTCTCTTTTGACGATGGCTTTTCCCAGCTCTTTGATGTACGCCATCCTGATCTCGTCAAACACTGCCTGGCTCTTCAGGCCATCTTTCGGAACTACAGACAAGACACACACACACACACACACACACACACACACATACATACACAAACAGACACATCAGTGTTCAAGTAGCAATGGCGGGATTGAAAAGAAACGTTGATGACTCACCTAGCGTTGATTTGGTTGTTTTATTTGTAGCTGGTGCCACTCACTAGGCCCCTGAACTACTTTAAAATCATATCAGGGCAGTGTTGCTCTATTAGACTGACAGTTAACACAGAAGCACCCAAAGATTTTCATGCCAAACTTCAAATAAATCCACATTAGACCGAGAACACATCCCCACAGATGTCCTATCCAAGAGGATATGAATTTTGATTGTCTATCAATCCACTGTCTCTCTGTTGTTAGTGAGGAGATAACAGTGGAGGGAGGGAGTGCAGTCGTATATAGTATTTATCTTTTTATGTAAATAAAATGAACCAAAGTCATTTGCACATTTATTTATAACTCTCTTTTGCCTGCTGTACAGCTGTTTATGTGCATGTAAACATCTGCCTCAAACTGATAATCCATCAGCAATATTGCTTTTTGTCTTAGTCTATTCGTTATCCTGTTCTCTGCTGCAAATAAACAACACAGGGCATTAAAACTTCATTAAACCTGACTGTGTGGGACCCAAACAGAGACCCTTAAGAGATGCTGTCTAAACATACACAGATGCATGCACGCAACTCCTAACCAGAACGCTGTAGGCAGTGGAAAATATGCAAAGCTCAAAGTAACATCAATAGTTTCTGTGCAGTATGTTTCCGACGTGGATGTGGTGTGGCCTGGATGAGAATCTAAGAGGAGCAGGAAATGTTGGGACACAAATGGACACACACCTCATAAAGAAAAGGAGTTCAGCATGGCTTTTTAAAGAAGAGACACAGAGGACTTAGACTGCGCTACTGGCTACTGCTAAGACGCTACAAACCACAAAACGGCTGAAAAGCATCCGTATGCAGTTGTCATAACGACCACGTCAACACATCGCGGTCTCCTTGTCAGTCTGGTGGCTGGCATTGGGCCCAGCAAAGCCACAGTAACTGGCCTAAAGATTATGCAAAGCCACCGAGGGCAGGGTCGGGGTGAAACAGTGTCCGATTTACATAATCAGATAAATGGGAGATACTGCAGTGCAAGTGCTATCTGGCCTCTTCATTATGCATGTTCAGGTTTGGCCGAGAGACAAAAAACAGATTGGCCTTTCTGCTCTCTTCTCTGGTTTATTTTTTTCAATAAAATATCTGAGTTTAATAAGTGTTAGTAGGAATAAGCTATTTTTTTTTTTTTTACAATCATTTAAATTTGGGGGCTGAAAGGTGAAGCCTGCCTTTTGATGTTAACAGGTACGTTATATATGCTAAATATGTGGGAATTTTCACTCGCGTGCACAGGAAATGATTAAAACAGCTCAACCTGGTTGTCCTGACCTGATAGTAATTCCATCCCTGAGGGGAACAGATGGAAATAGCTCTCAGGTATGAAAATGCAACTAAGGCTCGGTATGGAAATGTCATTTCCTCTGCATAACGAGCAAATCGCTTCTAAAGTGCATCCTTTACCCTGCCAGTCACCAAGAGTGAGGCGGAAGGGAAAATTCTCTCCTGCTAGGCAAAGAGAAATTTACATAATAAGGCAAAAGTTTGATTTAGTAAGACTTTTTTCATGCTGTATTGCTCTTCTGGAGATAGTAATAGCGATAATTAAATAGCTTAACTGGTGGCCTTCAACCTTTATAATTAAATGTGTGTTCTTTTACTTTACAAAGGAAATGAATGCTTGTTTTTCCCCCCGCTCCTCGAAATCCATTAAGAATAAATTTTGAATACAACAGTAAATCTTGGCTGAATCCCATTTTCAGTCGACAAAATTGAAATGATCTAAATTGGGAAAAAGGTTTGGTTGGTGATGAGGTTTTTCATTATGCAGGCAATCTGTGATTGTGGTGATTACAATAGCAAGCCAAACAACAGGCTGTTGACTCCTCTGAGATAAGAAACGGAAAGTTTGAACTTGTTTAACTCTGAGAACTTATTTAACTCGTCTGTTTGAAAATTGAAACAAACTTTGGAAGCAAATCTGTTTCCACGAGCCTACCTGTTAATGAGGAGAACAAACCAGCTGTCTGAAGAGATTAAGTACCTATGAGACCTTTTCACCTGAGAGTGACAGATGATGAACAGGCTGTACTTTCACGGTAAAATTGTTTTCAGGACATCTCAGAAAACTGGGTGGAGTGACGAGGTTGTAACGAGAGGCCCCTGAAGGAAATTTTTTTACCTTGCAGTGTTACAGATCATCAGTCTGTGATAAAATGCTTTTAGATGACTGCCAGACACCTGACAAGGTTTGTAACATAATTTGAGAGTAACAGCAAAAGAATGAGAAATCTGTGCCGAAATCTGGCATCTGCTATTTTAGTACCGATGTGTACTTGTGTGTGAATTTTAATGCAAAAATAATCCTGAGAGAGCTGTACACTTAAAAAAAAAAGACACCGTCCAACCAAGAAATGGACTCTTGTCTTAATGCACAACAAAGTGTTTGACACGTTTAAAGGTGTCTCCTTTAATCCCAGTGCAAACAAAAAGGGGGCCCCGCTGAGGTTAACACTGACTGACACTCAAATGATCACAAAAAATGTGTCTACAAATAAGACAAAGGTTGTTTTTGACCAGCAGCTCAAACCACTCAACACTCAAACCTTTAATTACTGAAATTACTATTACTATTTATTTATTTTAGTCTATCTGATTCTCCCTCACTCTGCACTGTCAGAACGTCTTGGGCTTTCATTCTTTTTCTGCTCCGCTTCACATTTCCAAATTCATCAATCTCACATAGCTATCAAATATAGTTAGCTGTAGCTTGTCATACAGCAGCCTGCTTGTCACAAGATAAACAATGCCATTGCTAGGCAACTGGACGTAGCGAACGTTGAACACAGAGGTTTCTATAAGAGGTAAGAGGTCTGCGGTTCTAAGTATAGATGATACCATATATTTTTTCTTTCTTTTTATCCCACATCCCCCGTAATTCACTAGAATATGATGAAAAATGACCCCTTAGCAGTTTTAGTGTTAAATATTCCAGTGAAAACAGCCTTGGTGAGCTGTTAGATGACGAGCTGCAGGCGGGTTTCTTACTGCAGTCTGTGAGAAACCGCACACCTTCAACACATCCTTAAGGTGTTATAAACTGATACAACACTGGCAGTATTTCTGACAGCAGGCGCTCACGGAATATTTAGAATATTTAGAATATTTAAGGCACTCACTTGAAATGGAAAGTTTGCATTGTTTAACTGAATGACTTCAAATATGCTTAGAGGAAATAAGCTATTGCTGGAGAGAAACCTTTTTTAATGATGGACTGAGTATGTTTGAGCCCTAGTTTGCACTGTCGTGGTGTCGCAGTAAAAACATTTGGAGACATCTACTTTACATCTGCCGACTCCAAACGTGCCGTCACATTTTCATTCGTTCATCCAAGAACAGCTTTCCTATCTGTAGCCATGTGTGCAGATGGCACACGCAGCAAGACTTTGTCATTCATACGTTCTCAATCAATACCACTGAATAGAAATCCACAATACAATTTGCTCTATTTAGCTCTTATTTCTCTAAATATACTAAGAGCCTACTTCACACTGTAATGAAAAGGCTGTGGCAGTGTAACACAGTTGTTACAATGGAAAACTGATTTACGTGCCATTTAATCCTAAAATAATTGCAGTTACAGAGGTTTGAGAAACACTGCTGTGATTTTTTCCAAAGAGAAACGTGTTCCATTACCTGTACTGAGCAGTAACAGGACCTTCATGCACAGGTACTCGTCATAGGACACCTGCAGTCTGACAAACTCATTACAGATCTTCAGCATCTGCTCGCACTGGTCGGTCATGAAGGGCAACTTCATACGCTCTCTGAAAGGCAGGCGAGGGAGAGAGTAAAGATGAGGCCAGAGAGATGGGGGAAGTGTAGAATAGATGGAGACAGCAGGGGGAGAAATGGATGGAAATGGAAGGAAGAGAGTTAGATTAGACTCTTTCACTCATCCTGTTATTCAATTCTCAATAAACAGCCCCAGCAGGGAGGCACTACAACCATGCAGGAGGAAACTGGACTGTGAAATCAGTCCTGATGGATTTTCACACCTCACTTCCACTAAAACACTTCCCACATTACTTGCTACCTCTAAAATCAATACAGCACATACTCCAGATAGATTATATAGCCTTGGGTACAGAGCTGTGTATTCATTCTGACCAACTGCAGTGCTGCTGGCAATGACTTCTTCATCTTCCATTTATTTTTACTTCAAAGTCAGTAGGTAAAAGCAATAGCCATGACCAGAACCAATCACCAGGTATTTATCAAACTGAAGTAATTAAGATGTGCCAAAAGCAACCCTTATTATGATGATGATGTTGATCAGACTCAGTCTGGTTTACTTGTTGTTTAATTTAATTATTATTTTGCTAATTTGTTACTGCTTTTAAGTTAGATACTTTGATAAGTTGGTTGCGACAGCAAGAATATTGAAATCACACCTATCCCTACACAGAGGCTTGTATTGAATTCCAACAAAATAAGTTTCTCCTTGTTAAAAATGATTACCTGTTCATTGGTGGCAAACAGCAAAAGCCCACTAAAGATGTTTGGTAAGTTGAGGATGTTTGACTACTAGCACAGATAACGGATAAAATGGGACAATGTTGTTTTGCCCCAAAGTAATTTAAAATCTGACCGGTGCTATAGGAACAGACAAGCTAACAGGAGATGAGCCTCTCCCTTATCCTGTTTCCTGTAGGGACTACAGAGACTGCAGCAATCGCAGAAAACCTCTGAGCACAATCAATTTCTGCAGCCGGTGATTCTTTATGTAACGTGGCTTTGTAATTAATACGGTGGAGTTGTACCTGAGCCGTCCCTCTGTGGCTTCAAAGGAGCACAGGAGGTTATTTACTGTTGTACTCTGTCTGTGTGAGGAATGTGTGTGTTCTTGATTGTGCTTTGTTGTGCGTATTACATTTCCTATAAATATTTATCTCAGTGAATCACTACTAATACTTAGAATTTAGTTTCATTTCACTCCTGCAACACAAACCAGTGGTTTGTTTAGCTTTTAGGACTGAGTACATGTACATGCACTTTTGTAATATTGTGAATCTTGATCTATTGTAAACTGATGCCATTTTCTAAACTTCTTCTAGCTGGAAAAAAATAAACTATGTATTACTTTTTTTTTTTTACTTTATTTTTGAGAGTCAGATAAGAGAACCAAAAGACCAGAAGGCAATTAGCCTAGCTTAGCATGAAGACTGAATGTGGGGGAAAACGACGGATAAACACAGTGTCACCGGCTGCTTCTTTTCACCTGATTTAACATCTCTAATCATCATCATCTAACAAACTGCAAATTGCCTGACAAAATGTGCAAAAGAAAAGCCTCCATAAATCTATAATTAACCAGCAGTGGCACGTACTCGTTGATGACTAGATCAGGGGCAAAGCAGAGCATGCTCCCGTTACACTGCTCGTATGACCTCCACCCAAGACTGAAGGACATGAGGAAGAGCCAGGAGCACTGCAGCAGTGTCATCTGGTCATCCAGGTGCAGGTTTCGGAAGCCTAGAAAAGTCAGATAAAGTGGGTTAGAAAGGCACTCAGACCAAACCAGACATCAAGTGAACAGCTAATGATTTAACATTAAAAAAAAGAGGTTATTACATTTGATCATTTAGTTGTTCCTTAAACAGAAACGTAATGATTACACAATTATGTCTGTCTCGAGATGAAGGTGTTTTTCCAGATTGGAAAATAATGATTTCTTGTATATGTCTGATTGTGTACGTCGCTGCCTGTGGTACTATATAACTACTGTGTCTGTGTTATTAAAAAAACGAGCAGCAAAGAGATACAGAAACAGAACAGAATGAAAAGTAATTGCTCAATACATCATTAAAATACAATTAGGAGAGCGGCTTACACAAAACAAAAAGGACGGTCTAGTGAAGTCGATGTTCAAATTGGAATGAAATTGCTGTTCAGTCATATCGGCACAGTCAAAACTCTAAAACTGCACGTGAAAGGTCCTTTCACGTTACATTTGTTTTAAACCGCAGCTCTGTTACGCAAGAGCTTTTTCCCTCACTATCACACTGGCAGACTGCCAGCTGCGGACAAGGCATACACAACAAGATCGGAGCCAGATTTGTCCCTCATCATACTGTCTTACAGAGAGATATCACAGCTTTTACATTACAGTTTCATTTTCTGAGAAATCTCATCTTAAATCTTCAGTGTGACCAAAAGAAACAATTAAGAGTGAGGGAGAAAATCTCCAAGCAAATACTTGAAGCGATTATCAAGTCATGTGCCTTCTTTCTCATGATTAGAAAGTAGCATGGGTTGTTAAAACTCCAAACTCTTGTGTTTCCATTTTTGTTTTTGTGGAAATGAAACTGAGTAGCCTTCATGCCCAGCAACTCTTTTTTCTCTCTTTTTGTCTTATGGCCATGATATGACTGCAACTTATTTCAGACAACAGTAAAATACAAACACCCCTTTATGAACTGAACTCGCATAGCAGGTTCAGTCTAACACCAGAGACTTGTTCTTCTCCTGAGACGTCACATCTTTATTGCACAGAGTCGTTGTGCTGTGACACTTGGAGATGAAATAATCCAAAAAAAAAACAAAAAACTATTACACTCAAATAAGTCAAGATGACACTGACAACAATTTACAGTGAACTGAATTCAGGAGGAAATATTTGCCCCTTTTGGAACATCTACTTTACAGAGATTTTAGCAGGTCTTTATGCATGTTCAAAAAGATGTTAACCTTGGTCAGGACCTGATCAAAATCAAACTACTTTAGAGAGGCTTGAAATTTTAAAGTGAACTGTTCTCTCATAAGCGGTCATTACTCTCCTCTTCTGCCTGTAATTATGGATTCAGCCATTACAGTTGACATTTCTCAGCTTTTTCTTTTTCTTTTTTAAATGGCTGTCAAACACCTGTTGTTCTTTGGCTCCACTGCCAAGAGGAATCATTTAAAAATAAAATCCTTTTCTTTTAGGTGAAAGACATGGAGACACAATGGCTATCAGTTTAGATAACTCTCTGGCTCCCAGTCTCACTATGATTAAATCAACTAAATGATGAACTTGAGTTTCTCGTTAACTGTAGGATACCCCTTGTTCAGCTAGAAGGGTTAGGGTTAGTCTAAATCTGACCAGAGTAATGTCTTAACGCCTGCCCTAATGACTAGAAGGAACACTGACATTTTGAATGATGGTTGGTTCTCTTCAATGAAAGTTATCCAAACCAAACCAAAGGCAACACATGGTGAGGGGCTTTTTTGTTACCTGGCAGTGACTTGGCCCACTTGACTGCAGAGATGACCTGCTGTCCCCCAAGCCTGTTCAGAGTGGTCATGAGCCGCGAGGAGGTGTCAGGCAGTGTACTGTCATAGCCCGAGTAGATGACCTCGGGCTCGATGGCCTTCAGCATAGACAGCATGGTGGGCACGAGTTGGGGCATGCACTTGGGGATGACTGGAATAGGCATGGGCTGTGATGATCCAGCGGGTTTCTTCATGAGCTTCTTGTTTTTTCTCGCTGTGGGTCAGGTCGGAGTAGAAAAGGAGGGAAGGAGACACAAAAACGGAACCCAGTGAGCAGGTTTACTTTTTATGAATTACCATCTCATATGTTGTATTTCTTATTTCATAGAGGGACAACAGGACACAAACAAACACAGATCAATCAGTAGAATAAGTTAAAGATCAAACTGTCTGTTAGAGTTTAATACATGAAAGTGTAACACACTTAGATTGCCAGAATGAATTCGATGAGAGATGTGGTGGTGTTTTCTCCAGAGAAACACACCGTATGGTACAAAAGTGCACACTGCCTACAAGAACAAACGAGGTGAAACAGCCAGACCTAGCAGGCTACCAGAGGGTAAATCCCAACTAAACAGGAACATCGATGCAGCTGCATTCATCTTTTTTCTTTCATTATTAGCTCATTTGACTTTTCTCTTTCAACCATGTAATCAGTTGGTCTGTTTTCGAATCTTCTGTTTTGTCTGATGAACCATCTAAATTAAGATATTTCATTCACAGCAACAGAGAAAGCAGGAAATCCTAACATTAGAGACAAACATTAACACTTTTGCAGTTGCTAATTATTGTCTTTAGACCAACTTATTCATTAACCGGCCGGTCTTTTCTGCACTAAACATCACTAAATAAGGAAGAAAAAAGCTTCATAGCAAACCACATGAAATAAAAATTCCACTGCTTGTGTGACACATTTGTTTTCAGGAAACATGACTAAACACCAACTGAACACCAGAAGAGATGAATAATGGTGTGGATATGAAAGCAGCCTGATATGTAACCATTTGGAAAATTTTAAAAAACTTGCCCAACCACAGCTGGCACACACACACACGAATTACACTCTTTCCTGTTTCTACTTTTCAGGTAAGAAATCTCACAACTTATTTTAAGAAGGAAGTGGTGATTTATCCACCCTATGTTGCACTTCACCTCGGCATGACAGACACATCCAAGTATTTTACACTTAATATTTTTTTGTTTTATTGTTTTGCATCAACTAATTCTCATTTCACAGTATTTTCCTCTTTATAAAGAAAGTGTACTTCTTTTGGATTTCAGGCCCCTAAATAAAGGGACCATATATATTTTTTCCATAAAAATATGATGTTATAATATAACATCAGCTAATTATCTAACAAATGCTCTTAAAAAATATAATATCATGTCTTTGGAATGTTTTTACTCGTGCAAATAAATCAAGAGTAATCAAGAAACAGTGGGTGTGTGACTTCCTGTTATAATATTTAAATCAACTTTCTTTAATTTTCACCTCGGTAACACAGGTGCATTTACCTCCCCTGTGTGCAACACAGCCTGCATGTCAGCGTCTGAGTGTGTGTGAATGTGAGAAGATATGTTGAGCAGTTGGCGTCTTGCATGGCAGCCAGTGCTGTGAGTGCATGAATTTGTGAATGAGTGGGTGAATGTCAAGTGTAGTGTAAAAGCAGGTCAGAAGACAAAATCTAATCTAGCATGCTAGTGCACTTTAATAAAGCCATAACTAAAGCCAAAAGCAAAGCCTTCACTTACTTACTTTTATAAAAAAAATAAAAAAAAAATCCCTTTCTCTTGTAACATTTTTTTTCCATTTTCTCCTGAGAGCTATGGCAAATTGCTGTACATTTGCGCACGGTATCCAGATTATCTGGGCGTCGTTTTGACATTTTCTACCACTAAATGTGCAAAACATGTCATGGGTTGAGAGGTTACCATAAAAAAAAAAAAAACATGTTTTTTCCTACTCACTACCTTTTTTAATTTCCTCTCCTGGAGTTTCTATGGCAACTAAGAGCCTTTCTGGTGGGAGTCTGTCTGCTGATGTGTTGACGTTCATCACATCCCTCTCTCTGTCTTTCTGTCTCTCGCTCTCTATATGTGAAACTACATTCACCTCTGTCTGACAAACTGGCTGGACTGTTTACATGTAATCCCGCTCAACAATGATTTGTGCAAACAACTGACAGCAATTTCATGCCTCGAAGGAAGCATCTGCTGGAATATGACAATGACCAAGTTCCAAGCACTTAAACTGTTGCTGTGCTTCACCTGTTGCTCCCCATGTCCACCTTCTGAAACCTCAACACAGCTTAACTGTTGCAGCGAAACTTGAGCATTTATCCCTGAAAGCAGAATCTGGTGACATGGCACTTTACAGTGGATTACGCACTGATCAATGTGTGTGAGATTGTGACATTCTTTCAGTCTGCCTGACCTGCATACCAGGACACGTGCACAGAAGAGCATATTCATAAACAATGGCCCTCGTGCACATGGTCACACATGAGCCACTAACTAGACAAGCAAGCTTAGGACAAAATGTTCAGGAGGAGTTCAATAGAAATATAGACTTTGTAATGATGAACACAAAAGGCAGATAACACAGAATGACACTGTGAGTAAAATAGAGAGATACACTGTATAGTAGCAGTCTGTATTTAATGTACAGTATGCATTCCTCTCTTCTCTATAGAAAGAAATACACTTTTCATTTGCTGTAATCTGATGTTTTCAGCTATGAGATGATAGTGTTTCACATGTTATGTATTGTGATAGTGTCTTTTGTCCTCTAAAATACAGCCTTAATTAATCCCTGTTGTAGACTGATCAGACTGATTTTTAATATTTGCAATCTTAGTATAAAAAATAACTACAATTTAATTAATCAATATTGTAGTTAGGGAAATGTAACTAGTACAATTCATTTTTTTTTCAGTTTTTTTTTTTTTTTTACAAGTAATTTAAACTACTTTTAAATTTCATTATTGATTTTCTCACGTTTGAGCAAGATGTGTGTTGACATCATATTGGAACCAACGTGACTTTTCCATTATCTTGGCTGATGGTGGCTCCTAGTACAAACCAGACACACTGGAGGTCTTAGTGCAGGCATGGGGAACATGTTCCACAAAGGGCCGGTGTGGCTGCAGGTTTTCTTTCCAGCCAAGCAGCAGCACACCAGACTTGACTCATTTAATCGACTGATCTCAGTACTTCAGAGAGTTGATTGGTCAAACTGCGTGCTCTTGGTTGGTTGAAACAAAAACCTGCAGCCACACTGGCCCTTTTGTGGAACAGGCTCCCCATGCCTGTCTTAGTGGAAAGAGTGGGTGGCATCGTCACAGCTGATAATGGCACGACACTCACTGAAGGGGATTTTCGACAAGTGACTTCTTAAAGACACAGTGAAAGGACAAAAAAAAAAGTAATCTAATCTAATTTAATCTAATCTAATCATGTGACCTGGTGTTTATCTCTTGGCATATGCCAAAACATGTTAAAGTTGAATATATTTTGATGAAAACACTTGAGGTATATATATAAATGTGTTCAATCATATATGGTTTGGAAACAGCTCACAGTGAACGTGTGGATGGATATCACATTCAAAGAAGGCAGCCCATTCTATCCTATCACATACGCTTACTGGCTGCATATGCTGAAAAAGCCTGTGCAGGCTTCCACGTTTCCAAGTTTTTGGGCTTAGACAGCATAGAGCACCCACAAGAGTCCTTCTGAAGCCGAACCGGTCGACAGCATGTGCTTCTGAGACTTCCACTGGTCAAACTGCCTGACTTCCTGTTGGCTCCATTAACACGTGAATGGGATAAAATAATTCAATCATATGGCTCTTCTAGACTTTCCAAATGTTATTGGAGGGAATTAATCAAATTCCAATAAGAACAAGAGCCTCCTGGGGGCGTGATGAGCCCCACCCATCATTAAAAAAAAACCCAAAAAAAACACTTGACTGTTAGCTTGTGGTTTGTAGGAACATGGAAAGCAAAATGTTAGTTGGAGGTGTGAATCTGTGAAACATGTGATCTTACAATGTGGTTGAAGAAGGTGGGGGTGGGGTGAGACTCAACTAGGTGGAAACATTCAGTGAGTTGATCTTAAAGTCAGTTTTTTGAGGGAAACACTGATTCGAGGATGGGTCACGCTGTTTACCTTCCAAGTTCATTCCGGCTTGAAGACATTTCCTGAAGCGGCAGGCCGGACAGTTCTTCCTCCGGATCTTATCAATGATGCAGTCATTTCTCCCCGCGCACAGGTAGTTGTGTTGGCCTGTACAGAGGAGAGGAAGAAGGAGAGGCTAAGAAGATTTATGAAGGATTAACCTGAGCAGTATGTATTATGACCACACTAACCACCTGCTGATTCTACAGTAAGCCTGACAAGCCCGTGGCATCCCTCTGGTGTGGACAGCTTTGCTTCCTCAAACCTGCACTTGGAACACATGATTGTGTACCGAGCTCAACTATTAAACATGGTCCACATTCATATTGTGGTCAAGTGCACTAATGTGAAAATGGTCCAGATCTCTTTGCTGATGATGATTAGCTTTCCCTCATAATAACTCTTTTGCAATCTCAGTTTGAATGCACTACAGGATTAGGATGTGCAAAAATAAACCAGGGATGAAAACGTGATTAGATTCATTTCATTTAAAAAAAAAAAAAAAAGAGGAAGCTATAAATATTCGACCAGAGGGAAGAAATT
The DNA here is from genome assembly GCA_028641955.1 of Protonibea diacanthus. Taxonomy (NCBI): domain Eukaryota; kingdom Metazoa; phylum Chordata; class Actinopteri; family Sciaenidae; genus Protonibea; species Protonibea diacanthus. Next base: position 19,035,089 of record CM053990.1, read on the forward strand.
ATGAGCTGGTGACATCAAACATTTTCAGGACAATGTTTGTCAGTGAAATGCACACTTTTTGTGGAAAAACGACTAAAACTTTAAAAGTTTGGGATGTTAAACTTCCCTAACCCTGGGCCCCAAACCTGCTGATTCCTACTGAATACAAAAATACAAAAAATATCACATATATATATATATATATGAGTTTTTTTCAGAAGCCAGGAAATAAATATATATCTTATTGGTATCTTATTGGTATTTCTGAGTATGTTCCTGTGCTTCCTTTTCATCATTGTAATCTCTGCACTGATGTGGTGGAAGATCTGAGCCACAGTGCAACGGTGCCTTTTAACATGTACGATACTTGGTGTGGCAGAGCCTGAGTCGTGTCACATGAATCTCAGCTTACCAGCATCAACACATTCTTTGGAGTTCAGAGTGAGACGTAATCAATCTAATAGAGAGAATTAATAAGGGGATGTTCCATAGCATCATACCAAACAGGCCGGGGTCATCTTTTTAAGTTTCACTATGACAACTGTTTCCTGAGATCAAGCTGACATGATTCACTCGAATCACCTCTGATGTGCCAGATGAGTATCTAAACCAAGAAAGACATCTGCTGTGATCACACTGTGGGAAAACACACCGTACGCAGTGATTTAGAAAGACTGCACGTAATCTCTCTGAGAAAACGACACTTGTTGGTTTTGCCACATCCTTCATTTACTGGTCACTGCTACCAGGAAGTCAGCAGGAATGGAAAAAACTAATAATTCAATGATGAGCTTTGTATTCTCGTCATGGCTAGTACAAAGTGTACTGAAGTTGCTATGCCCAGTCACAAATGAGGTAAAGAGAAGATTCTTCCCTCCCACTCAAAAGCACTTCTTATCTAAGTGCATATGCCTCTTCTGGGTGTACTATAATGTACTCTGCCATAAACAAGTACTGATTTTGAGAGGTAAAGTAAAAAGGACTGAGAGCATCTGATCTACACAGCTGTGAGGAGTGTCTGAAGCAGAGCGCACGATAAATAACTACATATATGTATATATGTTCATCAAACTTGGCACTATATTCTAAATTGATACAGACATTATCATGGATGACACAATAAATGTTACACTTGTTTCGCTGCTGACACTTCCCAGCAACCCCCATTTAATGTACACACTGCGTGACTACAAATTGGCTGAAACAAGACCTTGTACAAAGTCAACAGTGACAAAATGCCCTTTGGGACCATAAACATTGTTACTCCTCTTTGAAATATCATGTGTTTGATGCAGCTTTTTTGAACTAAAGGGCATTCAATAATACTGCTGACGTCACATAATAAAATGTCAAAATAATACTGTACAGTTCTTTTCCTGTATCTTAAAATCCCAGAGGCGATGCCAGCATTCAGTTCTATATATTAAAATGATATTCTTAGTAAAAGGCAAGAACTGCCTTTGTATTCACAAAACGACTTTATCCTTCAGATCTGAACACTGTGTTCCGTTATGTGCCCACCAATTAATCTTATCTAATCTAAAATCACAAGCTGGCTGGCCATGCAATGGATATTAATTTCCATTCCTAACAGTGAATAAGTGTCATTTGTGATGATCAAAAAGATCGTTTCCATGATGAAAATGAGACAAAAACGTAAGTGAAGTTACACATAACCTTTGAAAATGAAAAAATAAATACCACAGAATGGATTAAAGTTTAGCAAATAAAAATGTCAACAAATAAATTACTACATTACTTTTTGTTTTATGATTTTGATGTTCATCTATTGTTAAACTTAGACATTATTTTAGTGAACATTTTATTACCTATTCAGTATTTATACAAAAATATCTTCTGAGTATTTATGTCTGAACAACCACTGTTCATATTTGACATGCTGCCCATGCATTGTATAGCCTTGGCTGTCAGACCTCTGTGGTTTCCTTCATAACAATGAGCTGGTTCATAATAAACTCCCTACCTCATGCAGTTCTTTACATTATTCTGCCCTCCTCCTGTACACTCACACACACTACGAGAGCCTAGATGCACATGAACACCAGTAAGCAGTGGATCTGGGACATCAAGCAAATGGTTAACTCAGCTTAATGATGTTTCAGAACAGCAGTGCAAAACACATTCTGTGTTCGAGCTGGAGCAAGTAGGTGTCTGTATAGTTTCATAGTTGGGACTACTACGGCTACATTTTATTACATTATAATCCGGTTTATGTTTATATTAGTGCCGAAAGCAATGCTTCTCTAAAGAGTGGAAATTAAAAAATAAGAAATTAATTCTGCAGGGTTGCTGGTGTGATGACAAGAGAGCAGCCTGAGGGCTGCCAGTTGCAGCCATCACTGATGTCACAGGAAGTCATTGGAAACAGTAAACAGCCATCTGTAGTGTCAAAACTGCCAGCTGAATCCCATTGATATCCTGCCCTGATCGGCTGACCATGCCAAGCTTCTGGGTGGGTTTGTAGCGAACATTAGCATGTAGCGCTAAAACTAATGAGTGTTTGCTCAGTGGGCCAGTGGTGGTTAGCGCTGTCAACTCACAGCAAGGAGGTCCAGAGATTGAACCTGACCCCTTATTTTCAATTCAGCAACAATTGCTAGTGACTTCATCTGACTGAGCAAGGAGGAACTGCTTGTTTATGTGAAGCCAGCAAGTGTTTTATTTTTACTTTTTTAATTAAGCAAAACAATTAAATTGCAATCTGATAACACGTAAACGTCACATTTTGTGAGTAAAAATGTTTACTCTCTATCTATTCTTATAAATACCTGTAGGTAATTCAAGGATGTACAACCCACTGAAACAAACTGCATATTCTCTCTGTGGTGTATTTCTGCCATGCAGCAATCACTACGGTCGTGAAAAGGAGCTAATTTGTGCTACGAACTTTAATGCACCAAACGCTGAAAAAAAAATATATATATGAATATGAATATGGTGAAGTTTTGAGGAGGATTGTGCCAAACTGAACCGTGAAAACAACAGTTAAAATAATGTTCAAATTCACAGGTTGGTTTTTAAGTAAAACGTGGGAAAAAAATAAATCATAAATCATAAATAAATCAAATAACACTGTCAAGAGTTACTTGTGAGTGTGCACTTAAAAAGTTGGGAGACAGGGGAAGTGAGGATGTTGATGATATTATATTTACCTACCAGCTGTTATCTAAGAGTGTTCAGGGCGCCCAGTGTGAAATGAAAGCTGGTGCTCCTGAACAAAAACCTCCTGAATGTTGTTTTTTATTATCAAAGCTCACTTGTCACCCAGTTTGTGTTATGTTAGTTATGTTATTTCTTTGTTCACGTTATTCAATTTCCTTGTGGTTTGTCAGCAACTTAACTCATTCTGAGCTTATTCTGAAACTATGGCCTCACTATTACATGAGCCTCACTCACTGGGTAAGCACATTACTGCTTATCGTTGCTGTCCAGTGAAAAAACGAGGTGATTCTGAAACTTTGAGATAAACTGAAGGATTATGTGTTGATAACATTTTCCTAGATTGAATGAAAAAAGAGTAGTCACGAAGATGAATATGGGACTTCTGTTCTCAGCTCAAAAAGATATATGGTTTTCACAAAAAAAGGATCCTGGAACCTGCACGCGGCCTGAATACGGCTATCCGTATGAACAGTCAAACACACAACGTAAACAAAACACAAGGAACAGCACAAGGAGTGAAAGGTGACTTTTTGACATCAGATATCTGGAGATTAATGTCGGTCAAGTGCAAAAGAATAGGCCTAATTAGGGACTGGGTGTGATTGTAAGTATTGGATCAACCACCTGTGATGAGGTGGAGCATTCCAAGCAGAAATTGAGGAGCACAAAATCACTCACAGGCAATTTACGCTGACTTGAATTACCAAATCAGAACATTTGCATGCATTAACAGATGGCTGGCAGAAGAGGCTATGCATGTGTCTAGGCAGATTGGTCATACTTCAGTGCTGAAGGAATACAGGCACATGGGCAAATCAGAGGTGATAGTATTACCATCATAATCATCATCATTACTATAATTATTATTATTGTTATTATTAAAAGTGCATTTATTTACCATCTGTGTTTTGTCGTGCTCTCCATCCTTCACCATAGAGACAACGACCGGAGAATAGAGAGGGGGAGAAAAACAAAAATAAGTGATGTAACTTTCTCAGTGCTACTGTAGACAGCTCTTTTCAAAATAAAACTCACACTTCAGTTGGAGCGCTCTGCATTTACACCGCCACCACAGAATACAAAAAAAGCTGATATGCTAGATATCTGTACAACAGTCAACAATCATACAAAAAAAAATATTTAACCGTAGCAGATTGTCCAGCTCAAATCAAGTGTTAAAAATTCACAAAATATCCCAATTACTGTTTTTACACGTTTTCTAAAGCCTCAAATAAATGTTTGATTCTTTGCAGGAGACTAAAAGTGTCCATCAGCCGTGTTTAGGTCCTGAACTGCTGCAGAAGCAGAAGCAAAGATTTCCCTTGCTCACTTACTGTATTATTTCACCAGCAATGTTAGTTACAGATAGAGATAGTGGACACGGTAGCAGAATGAAAGAGACAAGAGACGCCCCGCTAACTGGAACATGGAAACAACACATTAGTGTGGGTCAATAAATAAAGAGTGAAAGGTAAGAGAGAGTGGTTTATTTATTGTTTATTAACGTACTCCTCAGAAAGCCTTCTTAAAAACTAACATCAAATCTGTAGAGACAGATTTACATGGAGAGGAAATGAAAACAGTAGCGGAGATGGAATGCATGACAGAAATTACTTTCTGTTTGTCAGGTGCATTCCTGCCTCTCCCATCTCAAGACTGTGCTCAGACCTCTCTCAGCCTGAGACAAGAAATGAATGCTGTATGAGAAGATATCTGTTTGTGAAGCAAAGCAGAAGAATGACTGCCTTACAAGCTCATTAATATGCTAGTGCTCTATAAGGCAATACTATGTTAAAGGACAGGTATTGCAGTAGTAACATTACCAGAACAGGATTATTCTCATTTTTTTATTATCAGAATGATTTAGCAGTCATCTCTACTTTGACAAAGGACAAACAGGAGAGGCAGCAGAAGAGGAGGTGTTGACATGCAAGGTCAGGACTAAGACTCAAACCCACAAAGATGCAAGCGTGTGACGTGTGTCTACTAAAGCTCAACAAGAACCCTGCTCTTCCACTCTGACCTTGGATTTTGAGAAATTGTTCAGTTTTCTGCTGCCGAACAAGAGAGACGGCAGAAACGTTTCTCTGTTGTGCAACAGCTTCAAGAGCTCATCTTATGTAAGTCAAATGAATGGGACAAGATGTACAAAGTTAATGGATGCTAACCATTGCCATTAGGTGCACATGTACAAGGTTGTGGCTGCTTAATCTAAAATACACGCACATTAATATGTAAATCTGATTATGCCCTTGTGTAAATGTGGCCACAATTCATCGCTTCAAAATGAGAAAAAGAAGAAAAAAAAAAAAAAGGTTTTAAAGACGTTTTTTATTTGCATTCTCAAACTTTTACTAGATTTGAGTGAGTGAGCTATGAAAGTGTGTGAGACCAACCTTCGACGGCCCTCTTGAAGAACACCTTGCAGCTGCCGCAGGTTACAACCCCGTAGTGGCATCCCGAGGCTTCGTCTGAACACACTAAACAGATCTTATGCGACTGCCCACTGGGTTTGGATTGGACCGGCACCACAGGACTGCTGGTGTCTCCTGCTCTGGGTGATGAGCTGAAATGCATACAGAGAGAGAGAGAAAATGGATATAAAAAGATTTAGGTTTCTTTTAAACTCAAGGTAGGCTGCATAGGCTTTTTTTCCCCCTTTTTTTTGGCATACACAGCCTCAGTGGTATATTGTGCTGTTGCTAAGAGACTGCTATGGGAAATATCTGAACTGAAAACAGATAAACACTTCTCTGATCGATGAAGCCTTTTTGTATGGCAATGGGTGGAAAGGGTTTGAATGTTCAAAACAAGGTTAAAGAGTGAAAATTATATCTTACTGCAGGAAAAAGAAGCAAATACAACACCCTGTTATATAGCACAATGATGCAAATCATTAACTTTAGTGACTGGTAGATTGAAATGAATGAATAAAATGAAGCGATACAGTTGGTTTCTTTCATTTTTATAAGCACACTGATAGTTCTTTTCGCCAGTGCCAAACCCAATGATGCCTATCACAACAGCAACAGCTCTTCTGTGCAGTAACTAAGCTCTAAAGCTCATCCCAAGCCTCCAATTTTTGTTACAATGCGCATTAGAGCCTTGTTTGAACCTCTGTGTGAGTTGTCATTACCACCAATTGTCTATATTTAGACTTAAAGTAACCAACACCTTAAATGCAGACAGAAGCTCAAGGCCGCAACACCAATTTGTCAGATGTATCGCAGGCAACGTGCCAAAGTGTACTGTATATTGCCTGTGTCAGGTTTAAGGTTGCATTGGAGCCAAAAAGCCTCCAGACTAGGCTGACACTGTTGTGTAATCCATGACAAGAATTTGACCGCATTAGGAAGGCTTAAGTCTTCACTTGTTTGTTTTGACAGCACAGCAGTTGGAATGTATATGGTTATTACGTAATAAAGTCGGCTTGCTAAGCTTGATAATGACTTTACGTGCAGGCCCATAGATATCTTGCCCTGGTGATGATGCTGTCCGTCAACTAATGCTACATTTGCAGGAGAGGGAGGTGATATAACTAAAACTTATTAGTGTCTGTTTCACAGACCAGAAGTCACCCCCAACCATCTCCCCAAACAAGCACGATCTAAATTCATGGCAGTGCCTCATGGTCATCTGAAAGACGACGCTGGGTTATGCTAATTGGAGTGCGATCAAGGGGGAGTAGAGGTGGTAGACCTTGGACTATGTCCAGATAAAGATTTTAGCCATAGCTTAACACTGAACCAGCCAATATCATTCCCAACACATGTAGACAGGTTCAAATAGTAACAGGATTCATAAAGAGATGCCAGCTTATGTTTTGGCAGTCATCTGAACACGGGGAAAGGCAGAATCTATACAAATGTGCATCATCAGAAATGCTACAATACAAACTGAAACTAGAAATATTTTCCCTTTTGCAACAAAGAATCAAGTTTGGTGGGAAACAGAGCAGGACTAAACATTTATTGAAATAAAAAGACTTAACTTACACCTAAATGACTATGCATGGCTCATTCTGAAACTTAACAAACCCACAACTGGTAACCGTCTTTAAGTCTCACAGAGATACAGTAATCCACCTCATCAAATGTATCCTAACTCAGATATGTACCCAACAGTCATTCCCACCTTTATGCAACTGATCCTGCACATACTGTAAACTGTATGACACATCACAGACTGTGCAATGTGCGTGTTTTTAGTAAAGTTTCCCCATAATAATTACAGGACTTCCCAGTGACACTGAAATGAACTAATTCAGCTCACCCTTATCATGACCCGTAGACACTATGGTTAGACTTTATCTGCAACACGAGCTCCACACATTTTGGCAGACACTTTCTAATATGTACCGGCCTTAACTCTGGATCATCAGTCTGGCAGTAGTAGGGTATTAATAGAAAAGGTCCTCTCTGAACCCCTGTTATGAAGAGTGGTGTCCTCCTGCTATGCGTTCGTCTTTCTGGTTCTCTCATTACTCATCTACTTAAAGTGGCTCTGGGTGTATTTGAGAGAAGATGGTGTGAACACTAATTATTGGGCAGTGCTTGACTTGTGTTGGCTCTCTTAAGACCACTCAGCCACTGGAAAAAAAAGACAGACTACCGAGTGAAACGGGATATCTCACGATACAGAGTCAAGCAAGCGTAGGCGTATTTAGATGGTATTTGCTTTAGCAAAGATCATAAGAGTTTTTATTAGTTACACCTGCATTTTTCTATGCGTGCAATGTATTTTATGCTTAATGTGCAGTCTTTATCAGTTCTTATAATCTCTGCCATTTTTTTAAAAAGTATTTTAAAGTGCATTACCGCAAAATTATATTGCGTCGTGCTCTAACATGACTTAAAATGTTGTGTAATGTAAAATGACCACAGGGTGGTGTTTGAATTGAACATTTATATTCCCCCACCCTTATTCCTGGTCTCCTCACATGCTCCTCCCATCGCTGAGCCAACAAGTGTGGCTCTGAGCCATGCAGCACAGATTCAAGCCTCATTAGGAACGCCTTCCTACTGGACCAGAGTGCAATAAACGTGCACTTACTTGCTCTCGCTCCCGCTCTCTCTCTCTCTCTAACTCACACACACGCGCAAAAATGCCCAAAAAACTCTTGAAGCAGAAGACATGAATAAACACAGGAAGAATAAAGCAGGATGCAGTTCACTCTATGTGTGCATGCATGTGTGTGTGTGTGTGTGTGTGTGCGTGTGTGTGTGTTGGTTTTACCAGTCAAACACCGGGTCTTATAAAAAGGCAAATGTAACAAAAATCTGAGCAGGCTGGACATTGTTTACACACCGAGGCATGCTGCCAATCACGTCCCTGGCTATTTTACTTCTACCTACAAACATCTCTTTCTGAGTGCGAACACATGCTAACAATATGTGTCAATACGGAGAGAGGGAGCAGATATATTGGGCGGACTTGGCAACAAGACATCAGAACAAAAACAATATATGAAATGAAATCCTGCTACAACAGACAGCACAGGTCTGCAGGATTATGTTAAGAATCCACAATCCTCTCTATCTTTACGCAAATACAATATTCATAGAATGTGTACAACGTGCAGCTGGAGATCTATTTTCATTTCTCTCCCAATGACAATAATTAAACAGTGCCTCCTTGTACATTATATTTCATTGCCGATAGGCATAATCCAATAACCACGATGTTGATCTTCAATTAATCACAAAGACATGCCAACTGTTAACTGAATTTACGTCAGAATAAAATCTAACCAGAGCTGATATACAAGTAATAAATTAGTTATACGTCTTCTTAATGACATAATGTTACTTGATGAGGCGGTGGAAAAGACAGATCAGCACTAATGACAGCCCACAACAAATAAAGTATTTGCAGCTACTATGGAGGGAGAAGTGAACTGGGCTGACCTGCTGAGTCACTGGGGAAGCATATACCAGTAACTGCAGTGGGAACCGACGAGAGGAGAGTTTTTCCATTAAGATCAAAGCTTTTTTAGGCTAATGTGTGGGAGCAGAGTTTGGGATGTGCGGTGGGATAGTGAAGCAGTTGCTTTCAGCAGGGAGATGTACAGTATGTGAACAGTCCTAGTGCTGAGGTCTGACACATGGAAACTGATTGACTTTGCCAAAAACATTATGTTGGACAGTTGGGAATACAAATGTATGCATTTGTGTGGTTCCTAACTCAATTTGTTGAGTAAAATAGTCTTCCTTTGATAAAATAAACTACATTGCTGTGGAAACTATGTCCAAAACCATTGGATAATACTCAGAAATACATTGTCTGTCTTAATTTAGTCGTCCAACATTTCTGATGACAAACACAGCTGCTTTCTGGATGGAGGTCTACTGTTTCTGCTTATGATTTGCACTGGAAAAAGAAAACCCTGGAGGGTAGAAATGAAACATTTTGATTTTTATTGTATATATTCCAAGCACATTTATCTTCACTGAACAGTTATGTGTTCATGTTTGTCTCGGCAAAATATGCATGTCCATCTCTGGCACATAATGAACATCCTCCATGTTCTGCATGCTCTCTCAGAGTGAGTGGGCTCTCTGAAAGGCCGACCATTATTGGAGACCCAGCGAGAAGAGGCTGCGATCTACATTCAAAAGGCAAAACATGACATTACTTGTGTTCACCAGGTCTTCCCCTCCCTACCCAAGGGGTGCAAACAATCCATTTGCAGACTGGGGTGATATTTTCTGGACTGTGTGCTCATTGCTTCTGACTTTCTATATTGTGTAATTTCACAGTTTTACTGTACTTTTTTTCCCCCCTTCCTGCCTTTCCCAACTCTCACTTCCTCTCTCTCTATCACATCCGTCTCTCACCGACTCTCTCCCTCGCTCTCGCTCATTGCTCATTCCTCTTCTTCCTCTTCCCCTCGCACCGCCTCATCTGCCAAGGTTATATAATATTCGTATTACTGCTGCTGGGGCAGAACCCCTCCCCCTCCCCTAGCACACAGCCTCTCAGCCAATCAAGTGTCACTACTGGCAGAAGTATGGAGGAGGTCAGGCGAGTCATGGGATTATCCAACTCACCTACCTGGAGACAAGCATACACGGCGTGTGTGTGTGTGTTTTTCTGTGTGTGTCACTAACAGGATTCTTGCGTGTGTGTGTGTGTTTGTGTGTGTTGATTTGGTCTTTGAATTACTGAGTGGAGCCTTCGGTTGCTAGAGAGGAGCACAGTTATAAAGCTACCCTTGTTTCAGAAATCACCATGTGATTGTGTGATGGCTCCCTCTTTTCTTCTCCCTCTATTCCCCCCCCCCCGCTTAACTCCACCCACCCCTCCTCACATCTGAGCGTCTCCATCTCCTACACAGTGCTGTCACTTCAATCATCATTTCATGCCATCAGCCTGTTCTTTCTTCCCCATCGTAACTTGAACTATTCCGGTTGTTTGCAACTATTCACCCACGACACATCTTCCCCTGTGAAATCGACGTTGAGGCGGGACTTGAATTACAGCATTTGTCCAAACTCTACATTTACCTGACTGTGACAGCGTGGACATTGATTTATGATTGTTGCCTGAGAGATGACAGGCGGAGGAATGTTGTGAGAGAGCTGCAAAACCTGTTATTGCGGAGGTCTGGGTGCATGGATGAGTCAACAAATTAAGTGTAAATGTTGGTTTCTTTTAAAGCTGCTGGTGGATCTTTCTACATCTGTAACACACAGATTAAAAATGAAACCGCAGTGGTGGAATGTCAGAAAACAACCGACAAACCATGTCATCATACCAACAGGGACACATCAAACTACCTACAGTGTATTGTCATTTTATTTTGAAAGACCTGTTGGCCGAGGAAATAAAAATTCCTTCATTCCATTTTGTTCACTTTCACCGATTTCATTTTTACCTGTGAGATTCAATATTAATTCAGAAATCAGATGTGGAATGAGTCTTATAATCCACCTGATTCTACCATAAGGAGGAACCTTTTCATCCTCTCAAGCCGCTGTGTTTACTCAGCAAAGGCCAGAGTGAGTGAGGTTAGTCAGAGCGCATGAGAAGTGAAAGCTCAAATAGGGAAAAACAAGTTTATAATTTAGCCAAGCACTCTGACTTCCTCTCATGCACAGAGTGACAGTTAATGTTTTTGCATCCCACTATTGTTTTTTTTTTTTTTCAGAGTCACTCTTGCGTCTCTGTCTCTCTCTGTTCTGAAACACACCAACACCACTTCTGTCTCTGTGTTGTAAACTACACCGGTAGAGATGTTCATAAAGAATCATGAGAAAAGCAGCCACAGTGACATGTCATTAACTGTAATTGCCACCGTGCCACTTATATCACTTATTGCTGCCTTCTTTTCATCAGGCCCTGAGCGCAATTGTCCTCTTTTGAGCTCAACTATTGTGTAGATACCTTGTGGGTTCACGGTGAAGTGCACACAAATATTACAAAAAACATGAAAACATGTGTCTGAGTAGTGACACTTTTCAGTGAGACCGCCTGCAAAATTTGAAGAGGAGTGACTCGACATATAAATTAACTACGCAGAGATATATATAAACTGGGGGAGGAGGGGGGGGGTATATCAGCTCCGGGGATCCAATATGTGCCCCTTCCTGGAAGCAGACAAGAAAGAGAGAAAATGAAACTTCAAAACTGTGAGTGACCTCACCTCAGGGCTGAGCAATAATTTAATATCTCTGTTTATTTTCTTTCAGTGGAATCGTGTTGTGATGATCAGGGGATATTGAGGGATATTGTGATACACGTTTATGTCAAAACAGATAATAACAAGTGTATTGTATTTAGAAACTGATAAAACAAGGTTATAAAACATGATAATATATATGAGGATTGTCTGACATTACACCTGCCTGTCGTCTTACTGTTTAATACAAGAGTTTGATTAGCTTTATGATATGAAAATCATTACTGCGATGATTCAGCCGACCCAGTCGTCTCTTTACACAGCTTAACTTATATAGAAAGAGCTCAGGCTGGGAGTGTGTGTAGGCAGCTCAGATCAACCAAGAAAAGAGCAGATCACGATTAGGAGACGATTGACTGTAAAGTGTGCTAATGAGACAAACAGTGAAGTCTTTTTTTTTTTTTTTTGCAGCTTTGATGTAGAGGATAATGTCGAGAGCGGTTCAAAGCAGCTAAAAGGGAGACACAACTTCTACTGTTCCTCTCTGAGAAGGGAAGGTTTAGGCTAGATGAGGTCACATGTTAAATCCCTGGAGCGCAGCTATGCTGTACTGGAATGTGGAGCTTTGCAGGAAATTGGGCCACATGGTGCGGACCACAGGGAGCAGAATGAAGGGCAACGGCGCAGTCTTTCAAGTTTATCCATGTTTAACTCAATACTAGTTCAGAACTACGACACACCATAAGAGCATGCTTATCGTGACTTCAACAAAAAACAGATGATTCAGTCAGAACTTCAAACTATCTCAGAAAACAAAGACTTTATGTTGTCTGACGTGTATGCAGGTCCTGTAGCTATTTTAAATTCATTTATATAACATTTCATTCACCAAAATACCATAAAAGTGTGGTTATGGATATTGCAAGGTGCTTTTTGATGAAAAAAAAAAAACTACACTGAAAGATGAGTGTTGTGAGCAGGTGATTATGGGTGACGCTGAACTTTGAAATTTGAAGAAAAGAAATGACTGACTTGTTACAAATCATAGACTGCAGCCAGCATTGAAACAATATGTCATTTAATCAACTGAAAATTTACCAGCAAATATTTTGACAATCGATTAAATCGTCATTTTCAATGTAAACATGCCAAAAAATTCTAATGTCAATATTTATATATTTATATAAAAGTCTCTTGTGGTATTAAATTCAACATCTTTATGTTTTAGACTAATGAATAGACAGACAAAAAGAGACACATTCAATTCTATTGTGCATTTTTTTTTTCAGCAGAACATTTTTCCCCTTTAATGATTAAGATATTATATTTTTGTAATTAATTATTTAATAAAAATGAATATATACAATATTCAAATGTCATATAATGCTAAATGCCTCAGCCTCACTAACAGCTAAATTATTACAGTGTGTCTGAAGAGCAGTGGCTAAAATTTTGCATTCAGCAACAACCAGCAGATATTTTCCTTTTTAACTGATTAAATGATCATCTTTCTTGATTGCTACAGACTATAAGACATAAGGATTAAGTGATCAGTTTAGCAATCATTTACAATTGTGCTTAGCTTTCGTTAAAGCAAACATTTTGCAGTTTGTACCGTGCCTGTAAACACCACCTGTCTGCAGCGCTGAGGTTAAACCAAATGCTCAGCATATTCTGCAGCCGTTCTTTGACGAGCATCTAATTATTAACATGAGGAGGAACTCTATCGACCCATCCAGCCGCAAAAAGCCTAAGTCGGTGGGGATGTGTATCCACCACCTGGGACAATGATTCTAACATTGCTGTAATAAAGCTTGTGTTTGTGTGTGTGTGTTAGTTCGTGTGTGTGTGTGTGTGTGCGTGTAGGGAACCTTCAATTGCTCTCTGCAGATTCGATTTGCTGCTGACACATTGTGTATCTTAAATCAGATAGATGGCCGGGGCCTGAGGGCACACAGCACCCATTTCCCCTGGTGCCCTTATGTAATTAGCTTTCATTTAGCGCCTTAATGCTTTGACCCCCCACAAATTACCCACCGAAAGTCCTCTCACCCCCTTTTCACCCACTCTTCCTCTTTCTCTAGCAGCAAGATCACAGAAAATAACCCATTCTTTCTTTTTCATAATTACTAAAACTTCTATAAATATCACTATAGACATCAAAACACTCTAGTACTATTCAAAAGATTTACTAATTAACGTTGGCTTGTATTGTGACTTTATTTTCTATTGCTATGAACAGGAGGCAGTGACATGAATCAATCACATGGCAGAAAGCTTACTCACTCACAGCTATATAAATATTTATCATTACCAAAAACATATAAATCATGATGACACAAACATCCTACTGTTGGAGGGAGGAAGATTTCTACCTGTTCAAATTCATGTTCAAACCCAAATGCATTCTTTATGAGACTTTATATCATGCTAAAGTGCATCTACATGATGCATGCAAAATATCAATTAAAAAAGAAAGTCCTTGAATATTATAATTGATAAAGAAAAAGGGAGTGGAAATGGGCACTGTGCTGTGCTGTGCTGAAAAGAAAAAAAAAAGTCTACAACCCGGTCCACAGTTTGGCCTACATTTACCGGACTAAAACACATAAAAGGTTTAAACATACAACACAGCACAGGAGGAGGGCCGGAGCTGACGACGTGCTGAATGCCAGGCTGCTATACTCAAAATACAGCAGAAGCTGAAACTCAATATGTGCACACAGTATCACCCCCCGAGGCCTGGCCTCACACGACTTATGAAAATACGTGTTTGTGTCTGAGGAGAGACAAACAACAGTGACGACAGCAAGCTAACATTACTGGCTGCTAACATCCAGCAAACATCATCGAATTGGCATTACATCGCTGCCCACTAGCAACAAATGAATGCCACTTGTATTCACTTCAACTAGAGAGTGGTTAAAATTGATCTAATCCTGCTGTACTCTATTTCTGCCGAGGTTATGTACGTTAATGGTGTTACATTCCTCGGATTTCCGTTGTGGTCAGTGTGTGGACAGGCCTGTACCCTACAGCCTTTTCAAGATTATCTTTACTATCATTTTCATTAGAACACTGATGCAACTTTACAAAGTGTTGCATTACAGACAAGCCTACTGTAGTCGGTAGTAGTAGTAGTAGTAGTAGTCTGTTGATGGTGCAAAACAGGTCATGCATACAGACAGAGCGGAGCCAGTAGGCAAGAATGCAGCGAAAGTGTTGTGAGCAGCAGCAGCCACATTAGCACAGGAGAGAAGTGACAGCTTAAGCTGACTAATGGGGGGTTAAATTTACATACGCCCACCATCTGTGTCTGCAAAAAGATTCATGAAAATGAAGATGCAAACTGCATGATGCAGACAGGGAGAAAGAGCACGAGACATGGCCGTGCAGGGCACTGTACAAGGCCGGCTACGTAGAACCAGACCTGAAGTGAGTCAGATGTTTCTTGAAGACAACATGCTTTTCAATTATGTTTATTGTATCGGCGGTTATGCGTGCATCAGTGCATGTGTAACACAGCAGAACAGCAGCATCGTTTGCATGTATGTCTAAGCTTTGAACTGTGCCACAGTGAAATGTTATCACTTTGCCAAACAAGTTTCCTGTCACTGAGTAGTGACAAAGCATTTTACTGCAGTGTGCGAGGAGACAGCGCCGTCACATGCATTTCAAACGGCACAGAGGCGGTGATTGTTTACACGACCACCTCCAGATGCTGTGCATGGAAGGAATATTTACATTTTTCAGCAGAATAGAAATCGGATTAGGATCAGAATCTCGGAAATCTAAACATGCCCAATCCATGTGCCGTTGTGACAAACAAGCCAGAACTGTCCTTATAAGGACTCAGTCATTTTAGCCAACATGATTTCCCTCCAACGTTGTGATTCATCCCTTATCAATGATAGGGCAGAGGAAGCTGGCACTCAGCTACAGCATATCATCAAATAAGGTTGCAGTTGTATCATCAAAGAGCAGCGCAACACACTTTGTGGGTTTCAGGTGAAGTCTGCTATATGTAATGGGGTTTTCTTCTTCCCAAACTCTGCTGGGAAATGTAGTTTAAGTGAAGACTGATTGACAGATCTGCTTGAATGATGCATTCACATTTAAATGTACATTGGTGGAAATTTACTGTACTTCCTTCCTGACTGATTATCAGAAGTCAGCATGGAAATGTAATTCGTTTTTTTTTTTTTCTTTTCAGCCAACTCCCAAGTGCCGGCTTACTGTATTTATAAACAGTATATCCACATACAGTATACAGCACATAGTTGGCATGTCAGCTCATGCGAGCAGCTGTGCTGTAACCGAATATAGCTCATAGCAGATAACAAACTGTACATGGAGCCACTGCTTTCCTGAATTTTAGATTCATGATAAAACTGTGTGTGTCCCCACAAGCTGCAAAGATTGAAGTCCATGCGCAAATTTTGTGAATCCAAGCGTGCAAAAATAAAATAACTGATGATTACTCTTTCTTTATCCAATGACAGACTCTACTGCAGATCAAGGCACCACGACACAGTGAATTACGTAAACATGAGCATGAGATTTTCCTGAACTGCAAAGCATTAGATCAGTTTTTTTTTCTGGGCAGTACTGCTGGTTATTATGATACAAATAATGAAATGCAAGCAAACATGGCAGATATGTGATTGACAGCTCGTTAATGAAACCTAATATCCTTAAAAGCTGTGGCAGCATTTCAGTTTTCCAAAAAAAACCAAAACAGATTGTTCTCTGCTGCAGCTTTTTAACTTTTCAAATCTGTACTGAAGGACTGCAGGAACACGACTAATCTATCGAGCTGGTGCAGTGCTGACGCAGTGTTTCCACTGAGGTGCAACTACAAGAGATGGTGTTTAGTTTTGTGGTGTATAACCTGTCTGGTGCTTTATTTTTTGTTGTTTTTTTAACTTGTTTAACCAGACTGTTGACAATGCCTCAAAGTCCACAATAACCATGATATACTTTTATAGCACAGATGAAAAAGCTGGTTGGATCCTGATAAGACATCAGACATCAAAATAAATGATTAATCTAGACCTCTAACACTTTCTCAGGATCATCCATGGTTATACCCAGAAATTATGGGGAGATGTTTATTATGTAACATTAATATTATATGTTAGCGGTTAGCTTTTAAATTGTGTTTTGATCATGAAGAGAAAACTAAAGTCCTGCCACTTTAACTGCATTTCAAAATCCTGAAACCGACACAATCTTTGTCGAATTTACCCTCCTCCGGGCAACAAAACGTCTTCATGACTAGTCATCATTTCGTTTACTGTCGTCTCATCTGTAAGAGACTTATTTATAGCTGACAGTAATGCAGGTCAGAGGGGCGACTCAGTCGAACCATAACAGAAACAATACAGCACTACGCAGCTCAACCCGCCTGCAGGCAAAGCTGTAAATAAAAACCACTAATGAAACAGAGAAATGTGGTCGAAAAAAAAGGGTTTCTCTGTCTTAAAACATAACCTTTTTTTGTGTGTATTCGATGTGATTCCACTGGTGGAGGTGAAGCTGTACTGCAAACAGTGCAGTCTGGCACATTACAACAAAACTAAGTTAAATATTTATCAGTTATTAGAAAACTGAAGCAATATTTGTTTTTAACGGGTGTCAAACTGCCAGTGAGGATAAAGTCGGGCCCAACTGTGATTTAGTTTTCTGAACAAAACTCAGTGAAAGGCTTGTAGTCTGATAAATAATAATGGCAGTAGAGCAAATGAGGAAAATAAAATCTAAATTTAGAAAATAAGATCAGTTAAAAAATGCTAAGTAAATACATTTTTATTGGGTTTGAGGTCGATACGACTTTACTTTGGTGCCGTATTCCTGCACATGACATCCAAAAAAGACCAAGCAGACTTTCACCCTGAGTCCATAAGGGCACAACATTGCTTTTATTTGGTTATCCTGTTTATAATGCACATACACACACACACACACACACACACAATCAAAGAGGTCAATCATTAACTCGGAGAAGTATCTCTTCAAGGCTCTTATCCGCTCCTCCCTCAGGTGAAATCATGCCAGGAATACAGGCGTGCACTTCCATCAAAGCTGAGAGGGGGGAGAAACACTGAAGGGATATATGAGGTGAGAAGCGTTTGGGAGATGAGGGGATGGAAAGGAGTAGAGAGAGAGAGAGAGTGGAAATGAGGCACACTTACTAAGATAAGATTAGATAAATAAATTAGGGTAAAAAGGACAAGATTGCACACATTTTTTCCTAGATTTCACAACTTCATAAACAGCCTCTGCTGTTACACCCTGATCCCAAGACTGCAAGTAAGTGATGACAAAGGGAAACAGGGAAGTGTGGAGGAGAAGAAAAAGTGAGTGAGAACAACGCTAATTGAACTGCAAAACAGACGGAGAATGTGTCATTGATGGCCACTGTCCTCCCACTCAAACATTTCAGTTTCCTATGAGAAGGCTAGTGGAATATGAGCCTCAGCGCTGATCTTTGGCCTCTGCCTGAGGGAGGGACGGATCCTCCAGATGTTAGCTTTCACTCAGGTGAACTCAGTGACTAAAGAGAGAAAGAGCAGGGAGGGATAAAGAGCTTGATAAGGGCTCCGGAGTGATGATTGATGTGGCTCTGCTCCTATTATTGTTATCCAAACAACGACAGATATAGCAGCAACAACAAGCTTACAGCATGTAGGGGGGGAAATTACCTCTGCCTCTGTCAACAGCGCTGAGAATAGTGCATGTTTGCTGGAACATTGTTGGTTTGATATTAGATTCACAAAGGACGGTGTTTGCTCAAACAGCTAATGACAAGAGCTATAACATAAGCATACAGGAAGCAAGTGATTTAAAATGTGTCCAGAAACATACGTACAGAATGGACAGCATCAAAAAGTAATATGAAAAGGAAATATAAGACACACGGTGATCAACACTGGATCTCCACAATTTTCCACCTGCCGGCCTAGCAGCAGTGGGCCGGCAAAATGGGATAGATTTAATGGAGGTAAACAGATCCATTAGCGGTAAAAGTAGCATTTTTCTCCGTGGGTCAACATTAATGGAGCAACCACAATAAAACACAGACTCCACAATACAGTGCATTAGGGGTGAGCTCAGGAGAGCATGTGCCAATTCATCCCATATACATGCACACAAACACATAAACGTACATTCCTCGTAGCTTTCCGTGCTGCTCTCTCCAGATGATGCAGCCCGGCTGAAAGCTCGCCCGAGCGAGTGCGCAGTAAAGACACAGCCAAGCAAAGATCTACTTAGTCTGTCGGAGACATGTTTGGAGAACTGATGGGAGCTAGTTTATTGTTCTTTCATTTCCATTTGACTGTGCTTTAATGGATGACAAGCGGGATGAAAGTTTTATCTTTTTTTAAGACTGCACTTTATTTTTCTGATGTCAGATGATCACAGTGCTGTTGGGTCTTGGCAGTTGTTTTCTTGGATAATATGACATATCAGGTACAAATGATGAGTGTAAACCGTGCACTGAAGCCTTAAAACTGCAAAACATCTGAGACATCTGTCTACACACCTTCATATGTGTGTTTCCTTTCATCTGCTGATTGCAGTAACTCACAGACGCTGTGACTTTGATGATGTGGAGGTGTTAAGATCAGGCTAAACTGATATAGAATGCTAATTTTGTGATCTTGTTAGCGCTTTGTTTCAGTGTATCATTTTTGACATTTTAATATCTATCAGTGGGAGTCAGGGCACAGCAATTATCATCCTGTGCAGACCGGTTTACTACCAACAGGTAATATCAACATGATGACAACTTGTCCATGATTAAACTTTTCTATCGCAACTGTATAGAGCTCAAAACCGAAGACATTTTAGGATGGGGATTTTTAAATCATTTCACAATGTTTGAAACAGTTTTGCGGCTCATTTCTCTCTCTCCGACAGCGAGTTGACACGTGCCGCTGCAGCGCCTACGAAGCCCCGCCTCCTCTCACTCAAACACATTTCTGTCTCGTCACTCGTCTCATTGGCTCCTGTCATTATAGATGTCAACTCAATTGCTGTTTGGAAAAAAAAAAAAAAAAAAAAAAAAAAAAACTTGCCAAAGGATAAAGCCCGTATGCAAGCGATGCTGCACAGCAGCGCTACCACAACAAATTTAGCAAAAGCGACTGAAAGACAGAACCTGAATAAAAAGAGGTTGGTGACAGCTCACTGAAGGATTAAACAAGACGACCCCTGTAAACTGTTAAGTTTACTGATAAGTGTGTTGTCATGTTGTTGGCCCAACAGCCATTTGTAATCCTGAAAGCTAAACTAATTCCTTCTGAGCCATCAGGCCTGAGGAATTTTGGAGACAGCAGAAACACAGTTGATGGGAAAATACTTTGACTGTGGTCAGTAAATTAACTTAGAGGCTGCTGTGCTTAGCTACTAGCTTTACTTTTTTTTATATGATTAGTTAATTAGATTCATTTTAAAGGTCTGAAAGACCAAATGTTTCTTAAAAAAAAAAAAAAAAAAAAGTGTGCATGCGCTCATGTGCGACCATGATTCTACGTTTCACAGTAAAAGTCCAGTTTATTTCACACATTGGACAAAATTAATATGTGGAGTCCCTGAATTGCACTCGAGGTGTGATCCTGACAGCATGAGTGTCCATGAGTTCATTTGTCAGTTAATTAAAATTATTACAAGCAGGGTTTTGTTGACACTATCCGTTTTGGCAAAGAAAGAACTGTCAACGAGTTATAAAAATAAAACAGCATGAAATAAACAGCATAATAATAGTATTACTATATCTAAAATAACTAGTGTTTCTTAGTTACTCATCAGGTTAGTGTTACAATAACAGCTGAATCTGTTACGTCGGGATCTAGAGAGTGTGGCACCTAAAATGAACTTCATTTCTAAACTGTGTCTACCAAGAGTGTTCATTGGTTCACTCACTGGGTCAGATGACAAGACTGACTACACAATGTAGTGTTCAGTCTGATCTAGGCAGACTTTACAAATGTGTTCTTCATGCACGTGTTGCTACAGAAGGCGTCATCATGTATTCCCAAAGGGGTGTTGTACGAGGACAGTTGTGTGTCATTACAGGTGTGTCTCAAACCAGCGTTTGCATTAGTGATCTAACAGATAAAACACTGTCAAGGAGTTGATCCAAGTGTATTTGCAAAGTTACACAGTGGTGTCTGAGCTCACTGTCAGTGGAGGTTTTGACTGTGTTGTTTGCTATGACCATGAGGAGCGAACTCTGGAGGCCCTTTTCTCTTCTTCACTCGCAGCCAGAGAAAGAGAATTATTCTGAGACAATGTCGCTGTTTGAATATTGATCAGAGATAGGGATGTAGCGGTTAGTGGTATTACGGTAAATCTCTCTAAGTCAGTAGATTGTCGGGATATGTAATAACAGCCTCATCCAAGTCTCGCGAGCGACTCGCGATGAAGAACATACACTAATTTTCTCCTACAGGCACTCCTCTCTCACATACAGACACACTTCTTATGTGTGAATTTTCCTGTGTAAAGATGACCATCAGATGGCAGGTTAATGTCTATATTACAGTTAGTTTATGAAGGTCATGAATTCTAAATTACTTTTTTGTCGTTTCCTTTTGAGATTTCGGCTTCAAATGTTTGAGCATGATAAGAAAATCACAAGATTTTGTGAAATTATTTCAATGTATGTGTTTCTTGGACTCACGTTCCTGATCTCATGCACTAAGGGGTGACCCTGTTGAATCCAAAGTGCAACGTGAGGGCGTATACACAGATGAAGGATCTTCAAGAAGATGGACTTGAAAATCTTCTTCTGCTCAGCCCAGGGCATTCTTACTGTGGAAGTACACATGCTTCAAACGTTAATAGAAATATCTGAGATTCTCAAGTCAGGAATGTTTCATTTGGGACGCTCCAATGATTGCTGAGGTCACATCAGCAGCAGAAGAAAATTCTTCTGTTAGTGCTTCATGGAGGTCTTCAAAGTCTGTCACTGACTGTATAAACTTATGGACAGCTTTAGAGCTGGTCTTCTACACAGGTTTAACTTTCTCCCTTTGGGTTGCATGAGGCATGTCAATTAGATTGTGATCTAATTCCCTAAAACAGTTGTTGATGTGGTGATCACAGTTATCTGGATCAAGACGTTCCACGGTCAGGGTATTGGTTTACTGTGACAGAAAGGGACCTGCGGAGAGGTGCGACTGGACATGTAACAGCTTACGTTACACAGTAAACGTCCAGTTCAATTAACTCAATGAGTCCCCATGGTCTCAACACATTATTTGGCAGCAATGAATTGAAAGGTGTCACCCATGGAAAACCAGGATGATATGTTTGACACAGAGCCTGTATGAACTCCTTCAACAGTAACTGAGAGCACCGAAACTTGGTTGATTTCCAAATTCCAAATTCCAATTTAGTGAAACAGTTTCAAGATACACAAACAATGTACTGCACTCCACTTCGATTCTATTGATGTAACACAGGCTGGATTTATTTTCCTCTGATATGTTTGAGGCCCTGTGTAGTTTAAGTCTGCTAAATAATCTTATCTTCACTTTGGTCAATTCACACGCTAAAGTGTAGTATTTTTGGAGCATTTCTGCTTAGATCGACATACGCCGCCAAATCATTGACAGAAACATCTGTAACTTCAAATTCACAGATTTCATCAATTCATTGGGTTCATTTTGGAAACTATGGCACCGTGTTTTCTTCCCAACTGCAACAGTGTTGTGTTTTGAATTAGCTACAGCTCTGACCCGAGGCTCATATGTATTAAGGCTGTCACTTTTTATTTAATCTGAACTACCGCTGTAACACAAAACAAAATCTAACATGCGATCTGTAAAAATCAGTCCAAATTCAAAAAGACAAGAGTGAAAAACACTTCCTAGCTTTGTGGAACTATAACTGCATCTCTGTCACTGTCAAGACTGAACTTAAAACTTGTAAGGTTGAGTGTACGTGCAACAGGTCGTCCCCTGTGCTTGAGAAGGAGATGCTCACCACAGTTGTTCTCTTTTGTAATGCAAAATGCAGAAAAAGAGACCACCAGGTGGAACACATAACCATGACATCAAACCAACGTAATATGCCGAATTTAAAATTTAAATTGAATAAAACTGATTGCAATGACATAAACCTATTACATTACAGCGGAGACTCCTGTGTTTCTGTGTTGAGCAAGATGGATGGTATCGTTAAAAAGAAAAAAAATATTTCTGTTCCCTTCCACTTTGTAACACTGCAGTGACTTTGACTTATCCCTACAGCAGTCTGGGTATGTCCAAGCCACCCAAGCAGTGAATCAATGTTTATATCTAATCAGTGGGCCTTAACAGGTCCACATTCATAAGGCAAAGAATTGACAGATTTGGGTTGCTCTCCTGCACCAGTAGCCCCAAATTCCCCAGACTTAAAAAAAAAAAAATCTATAATCATTCTTCCATTTCAGATGGCTCATTGCTCACATCAGTTCAAAATGCATCATGATTTCAGAATTATAGTGAAAAACTAGTGACCCTGGAGTTCAGCTCCATAGCAACGGCACTGAGAGAACAGCATGACTAAGTGCAGTGAAGCTGTCGCACTCACTGTTGTGTTTTACACCAGCATCTGCCTACAGACATCCAGCAGTCTGCAAGCAAAACGCTCTTTCGTAATAAATTACAACTCCTGCCCATCAGTCTATGACCATGTCCCACACATTTGGGTTTTGATGGTCATATTTCTGGTATTTTTCTTACTGTATAATGTTTTGGGGATGGACAGAGGTTTTGCTTAAAGACATTTTGACATGATCTCTGGCGAATACTGAGAGGTGGAGCTTGGATTGAATATCAGGTATATTTAATTATGTACCTGGAATTTCATAAATCTCGTAAAACAGCCATAAAAGCTTCATAAAAAATTATTTGCAGGAATATAAATTATCATTCTATCTTAATTGTCTCAACTGTCACATCCACCGCTATAAAAACCTTCAAAACAAATGTAATTAATCACTAATTTTCAAAAAATGAAAAAAAAAAAAAAAAAAATTGAATTGAAGGAATTGAGGAACGAGAGAGCGGTGAGCGAGCAGAGGGAAAGGGAGGAGAGAGCATAGAGGAGAGCAGATTGAGGAAAACGGGAGAGAGTGTCAGCTGTAATTACTGGATGAAGAGGCTGATCTACCAGTGAGGAGGAAAAATGTGGAGGAAAGGGGAACAGCAGATGTTAGTGGGAGGCCTCTGACTGTCACAGAAAGAGTTAAACTCATTTAATGTGCAAAGGCAGAGGTGAGTATGCATCAGCTGAGCTGAGCAGGCGCAACTATTAATCACATAAGACATAAAACGGCAAAGTCCAGACTTGTAAAAGTGAGACGGGCTGTGGAGGTCTTATTCATCCTCGAGTTTTCTCTGCATTGTAGAGCAATTTGAGCTTCATCTTGTGCATGAAGGACGAGACACAATATTTATTATCCTAATTTTTCAAGTCAACAAGAGGAGCTATCAAGTCACCCTGGAATGTAGAGATGCACTGTATATGCATGTTGTGGCTTTTAGGCTCCAATGTGCCAGGAACAGAAAAAAAAAACTGTAAAGACACAAATTAATTTTTCTATAGGTCTGCAGTAGCAATAAAAATTCCTTCCCATTTTATTTACTTTAGGTTCAATAAAAATGTCACTGCAATACTTTTTGTTCTACAGCACTCCTTCCGGAGTGCTTTTTCTTGGCTCTTCTTTTAACTTTTTTTTTAATTTATTTAACTAACCCTAAGAAAGTCCTGAGTAGAAATCAGTGACCTGACTGTGGGAAATGGGAAGCTTGTCAGAAATCTCAGTGAGCAGCCCAGGTCTGCAGCTTTAGAACGAGAACAAAGTTAGAGCGGGCTCTCAAACAAAATGAAAGCACAGTACACAAACAAAGCTGAGCCTTGCACTGGTGGGTTTTTTGCTGATTTTCAGCTACAGAGAAAACAAAGTCTGATAAATAGGGTACAGTAGCTTCAGAGGAAATGTCACCGGCTGCAAACAAACTGAAATGACAGAGGAGGAGACGTTAAACGGAACAAGTTAGAAGGGGCTGGAGAGAGAGAAAAACAGGAAGAGCGAGAAAACATCAGGGAGAAAGCTGCAGACAGAGACAGATACTGTATAGAGAAAGACTTTGGCCCAGCTGGACTATGGCCCATTTACAGTAGGGCTTGTCGGGCTCCTCCTCCTCCTCCTCCTCCTTTTCCTCCACTCCCAGACTGAGGATGGTCACAGAAGGAACAAGGAAGAATTTGTCTTGGTTAGAGCCAAGACTGTCAGCAAACTGTGTCTGGTTGTGTATGTATGTGTGTGTGTGTGTGTGTGTGTATATATATATATATATATATATATATATATGATTACACAGATTGTCATGAATGTGCTTAGACCATCTTTGGTGCTTCTTTTACATTTTCCTGTTGCCTCCTATGCAGGATGACAGCCAGACAAGTGGAAAGAAGACTTTCATTCACGCATGTAGATTCAGCCCACCCTGTTACACTCCTCTATATCTTGTCCTTGTTTTTATAGCGACTGAACATGGCTGATGGAAGAGCAACCTTCATCATAACTGCCATGCAAAGTAACCTGCTTCCTACTTCTGTTGTACTTTAAAGACTGTTGGTCTTAACAAAGCCTCAAACCACACCACTAACAGAGTTCGTCACAGTTTCTGGTCTAGGTTTAGAAGCATTTACGTATATCAGAATGACTGTGACAAAGTTTCTGATCAACATCAACAACAAGTCCCATGATCCTCCTCTCAGACAAAGCAGAAATCACATCATCTATGCAATGGGAAATGTACTTCCATGGTTGTGATGGATTAGTTTTCATGTATATTATTTATACAGTGATATAAGCATAAACATGCACCGTGAAACTGTGATAGTACATATTATGGTGTAATGCAAACTAGGTCTTTTCAGTATGAATGTGACAAATAGCAAATTCAGTAAGCTAAGAATGTTATATTTATACCATAGAGGGCCCAAGGCATATAAGAAAATAAATTAAAAATGCATCCATTGAATATGAGATGAACAGTTTGGTTAGTAGCTCCCTAAACTTTCAAAAACATTTCAAAAAGTGTTTGTTAACTGACTAAATTAACAAAAAATTATATTTTAAATATGTGGCAAACAAGAAAATGTACCGTCAACATGTCAATTTAGTTTAAAAGAGGTTTAGAGGTTTTTATCTTTCAATTTAGATATTTCAGTCTTCTCAGCTGTTTTAGTCACACTCATCTGCCTTGCTGTAGACAGCTTGATCCCAGTCAGATAAATAGCTGCAGGCTCTGCTCTACTTCCATTAAAAAAAAAAAATCCCACATCAACTTATCAGAGTGTAAAAAAAAAAGAAGGAGTAGAGTGATTAGAGTTCACTGTGAGAGGGTAAGCATGTCAACCTGGGATTCATCAACTTTAATCAATAACACTCCCCCATGTCCTATAAAATGTGACTTTACATCCACATAGAGGTGAGTAATCCGCTATTTAATGTGCACCCTGTGTCAAAGAACCTTCTGCAATTAACCTATCTGTTAAACAAGCGACTGTTAACTGCCAATCACTGATGTGCATACAGCAGTTAATGTGTTTATGGCCTATAACTCACCACAATGCTTAAAGTCAATGTAACTTTTAGGAAAAATGAGTCCATGATGGAGAATAAATCAGCTAAATGTTTATTTGAGATCTACGCAGCCATTTAGGTTAAAGCTAAATCATGGCCTTGTGTGGCGCATTCCTGCCTTGCCAAAAATGAGCTGCTTCAGTCAGTTAGAGTACAGCTGTGAATGTTGTAACATAACACTATTGGCTAGCTTCAAAGCCTCAAAGAAAGCATATGAAAAACAGAAATGGGGAAGCTATAAATTGCCCGTGACTGAATTCTTTGCAAACAAATCCAACCAATCAGTAAGTACGGCGTGGTGCCATTTATCAGTATCCTGAATCAAGAGCTCTCTGTAAGGATGCAGATTTCATTTATCTTTACATTTGAACCTAGGCCCAGT
Organism: Protonibea diacanthus; assembly: GCA_028641955.1. NCBI lineage: Eukaryota > Metazoa > Chordata > Actinopteri > Sciaenidae > Protonibea > Protonibea diacanthus. Next base: position 19,061,903 of record CM053990.1, read on the forward strand.
GCCAAACACATTTGCCTCGAGGTGGTAGAACTAAGGAAAATGCTTAAACAGTTAGCTAGGGTCCCAGCAGACCTACTTGTTCAGAATTTGAATCACTCTGGGGCAAGTGCACTTTTGCACTTGGCATGCATGGTGCAACTGCAAAATGCCTTCTGAGAATTCATATTTTTCTCAAGACTGTACTGAATTCCCAGCTCTTTCCAAACCATCATAAACAACAATCTTTCCAATAAGTAAACTGTTACTTTTTTCACATCAAGCTTCTGCTCAGTTGCAAGATGAGGATAAAAAAAGTGAGAAGGAAGCAGTCAAATAATATTAAATCCAACAAAACATGAAGCTTTCACACTGAATGATTAAAGAAAGAGCTGCCATTCTGGATGATTCTCATTGTAGCTTGGGGAGAATGAGGTCCTTTGGGGTCACCAACTAAAGGCTATCCAGGTAACCAGTGCCAGTCTAGCTGCTGGATGCCTGAAATGTGCCAAGGTTTCACAACACAAGGCAGTGCTGGGCTGCAGTCCAAACTAGGATACCCTTCTCAAAAGAGAGAGAGCAAAGAAGGGAAAGACATTAAACAGACAGAGAGAGAAAAAGAAACGAGTTGATGAACCGCTGCTGGGTTGCAATTAAATTATCTGAATCACCATGCCTGAGAAACTAAGGCCACTATTCAAGGTGGAGTCCGGAGTTTAGAGCGTGTGACTGCGAAGGAGCAGGTTTCTTCCTGTTGCAGTGACCTTTAGTGACACTTCAAAGCAGCTCAGGACATATTTATTCATTCATTTCCAGTCACACAACAGCCTCTAGCCAAACTATATCAAAACATATAGAAAATAAAATACATTTTTTCGTATGACATCCAAAATAAATGAAGATATCTGCTTAGAAATTAGGCTAGATTTGCAGCCCAATTTACAGTTTCTGACCCAACAATACCATTTTTAGTTGTGCCCTACTTAAAAGTCCTCCTACTGTACAACTTTCTCCCTCTCAGGCCTGCTCGCTTCTTCTTATCACATGAAATTAACGGACGAAAACGAAGGGCAGAGGAGGGGTGCGGGCTGTCCATACTTTACTGTTGCAGTAAATGTCAAGTGGCTGATTTATTGTCTGCAATCAGTGAACCTGTTCAGCATGTTTGACAGAAATGAAGCATAAGCGGTGAATGACAGAGGTCCCCGCTGTTCATGCATGCACTCCTCTGGTTTTAGAGGCAGTTTTCTTGTAACCGTGGCCACGTTTTACCCAACTTTCAATTTACCACTACATTACCGAAGACGTATAGGCATTGACGTGGGCGCTATTGTCTACTGTTGACTGCAAGCAATGTCTGCACTGAGCGGAGAGAGGCCGAGAGAATGAAGGCAATGAAGCATGTATGAAATACCTGAAGAGACATTTAGAAATGAAGACAGTCTAAGCAGGAGGCATCAAAGAAAGAAGAAAAAGGAAGAGGGTAGGGTGTGTGGGTGGGTGTTGGTTACACAGCTCTACAGTTCTGTTAATCACTTTCTGCGTCTAACAGCATGGGAAAATTTTTTCAGTCGAACGCAAGAGAAAAAAAAATGTGGTGAGTATGTCATTTGGTATGTAGGTTTGTGACATTTAGACTCAACAAACAATCGTTAATTAATTTTTGAATTTCTGACCACCATTCAACAAGACTTAGTGGCTCAGTCAGGCTGTGAGAGCTAAATGCAAACGTCAGCATGCTAATGCGCTCACAATGTCAATGCTAACAAGCTGATGTGGAACAGCTATAATATTCGCCTTCTTCTTAGTTTCGTGAGTTAGAATGCTAATGATGCATGCTAAGCGCAGCTGAGGCTGATGGGAAAGTCATTAGCGTTGCAGGTATTTGGTCACAAACCAAGCAATGTTATTAACGCTGTGTCCTGATGGTGAAATGAATGTCTGGACCGACTTCAACTGTTGCGATTTGCCACTCTGTTTACGATGATGTTCAATTATTAATTCATATTTATCAAATAATCCATCAAATTGTTTTGAGTATAACCGTTAACGGCGGGAGGCTAATTAATCACTTTTAAAATGCAAACTTTGCACTGCCGAAGTGAGTCAGAAATGAATGGCTCTTCCAGCCACAACAATACAGATCTGTAACCGCCACTTTAATAAGGCAGCGTGGACCATCTCATGTTAAGTGTTAAGTGATTTAAATGAGGCCGAGCTGGAGCAAAATGACAATAAAACAGAAGCTCTGAAATGATCCATTCAAAGCTTCCACAACGACGGGTTATCTTCGCTGTGTGGAAAGTGGTTCTCATTAATAAAAAACAGCTCTGACCTCAGCTATACTGTGTGCAATATCAGGGGCAACCCTAACCCCAACAACAAGTTAAATAAGCACAAGCTTTAAAAAGCCACAAGTGATATCGCTACATTTGAATTATGGCCAATAAATGAGCAATAAATATAATCTGGCTGACACATTGCTTCTTCCACCACACAGGTCTATTTCCAACATCGGTTTGGCAAAACAAAAATTGGCACACTGTAACTCACAGCAACGCGTTATTATCACAAGCTAAAGAGCCTTTAAAAATAGTAGTTTGGCCTTAGCGCTAGCTCTGCTGTAAATAGACAAGCTCCAGACCCAGAGGGGCTTCTATTTTAAACAATGACAGCATGGTGGCTGTGAGGTGGGTCAATATTCCTAGACAAATGAACAGGGTCAATTTACTTTCACTTCAAGTCAATACAGCGACTGAAAAGAAAAAGAAAATCTTGTTCTTGTTATTACATCAATATATGAGAGTGTTTAGGACTCAGCTGAGACTCAGCAGATCCAAACTTGGTAAAAGAAAGAGAACGAGACCACCGTATCATCCCTGCAGCTAACCTCATGTGTCCTGCACAGACACCAGTCACTGATAAACACAGTCACCAACCAGCTGCTTGCTTAGTAAGCATGATAAACATGTTCTACACCTGTTCCACCTCGGGCAGTGTTGATACCGATGCATGCTGGGCCAGTATCGCACCACCCATCCAGACAAAAAGAGCATATTTCCATTCACAAACTCTGCTGTTACATCCATGTTCCTTACTTTACAAGGCAACATCTGTTGCTAACCCTAACCCTAACCTGTACTACATTGTCTTCTGTGACCTTTAGAATCTTCAAAATATGTGCCACTTATATAGCCGCAACATCATGTAGACACTAATATAAAGTCACTGGAGGAGCTTGATAGATTACAGGCTGGGGGAAATGAGAAAGTACTTCCACAGCAAACCACAACTTCTCAAGCGCTTCCCAATGTTTTCTTTGGAAAACCAAAATGTAGCCTCGATGTCCGTCACAACCAGTGCTCACTGGGTGTACAGCAATGGCCTGGGCAAGAGGATTTAGACGACTTTAGATCAGATTTTTCCTCAGTTGTAAACCTAAACAACGAGCAGAAATATGAATGTATAATTCCCCAGCTGTTTGACTACGAGGAGGCAGCCTAATTTAAGTGATTGTGTAATATTTAACTACTGGCAGCATTGCTGACAACTCGGACAGTTTACTATCTGGTCCACTGCGCCGGAAAGCACTGGAGCACTGGAGCACTGGAAAGCAGAACAGACCTTGCCATCAGCTTTTAATAGCGGCGTATTTTAATGTCTGGATGGAGGCGGACTGGAAGTGCGCCGCAGTGGCTCAGCAAACATACAACAAGAAGTAGGTCTCGTGGGGTTATGAAGGCCAGAACTGTGCCGAATCTCATTAATGGTGTTTTGACCAAGACAAAATGAGGCCATTATGAAGTTTTCCCTCGAACCAGCTGGCATGGATCATGAGATTACACAAGGTGGAAGTCTGAACGATAGCTTCGGGGGCTGAATGTTTGCCTCCACATGTACAGTAACCTTGGTCAGGTAAATTATTGACCAGTCTATGACATAAGGTCCTCCACGTTGTCTGGTGACAACCTATGGCATAGCAAGCTTTATACCAGCAGCAACCATGGCTGCAAATCATATGAATGTTATCCAAATTAAACATACTACACGTGCATTTTCCCCAAGCAACTTTTATTCAGCTTACCATGGCAGCATAACAATCCACCTACTTTCACATCATTAGCATTCACAACTGAAGAACACCAGCATGAGTCTTCAAGGACAATGTCATTTTACACCAGCTCTTAAGAGCAGCTCAGTAACAATTACTGTATAAATGAATCATAAATGAACAGTTATGATTAAGCAACTACCTGTTGGGGCTGTTTTAGAGCCACACATACACTGCAGACACATCCAAAAAAAATCTCAAACTTAACGTATCATATCACCCCCTTTCACTCCAGCATTCCTTGGCATTCAGGGTGTATTTGTTGTATTTCATATGTCAGGCTAATCTGCAATTCCAAGCGCAAACAACTCTCACCTCTAACATATCATTTCCTGGCTTCAAAAGGAGGCAGGTCTGTGATATTGTACATTAGCTGTAACAAAGTGGCCCTCAGAAAATGAAAAGAGCAGCAGCTCTGGGACTGGAAGGATTCGACAAGTTGCTCACACTTCAACGGGTTGGATGCTCGCTGCCAGAGGGATCTGAACCTGTGGCCTCCTGCTGACTGTCTCCCTGGTTACTCTGCCACCCTGCTGACTGTGATCAGTTGGTGGGAAAACTCTTGTTTCTTCAAGAGCAACCGAGATGGAATCACACATTTACTCCCTTTTAAAGCCCTATTTGTACAGACTGATCTTCAATTGATAACTGTTATCAGAGACAAATAAAATATGGGGAGTAGTTTGTAATGGATTATGACCCTGTGAGAATCCAAACTCCCTTTTTGTGGAGAAGATGAGCAGATGAGCTAACAGTGAGCCATGCTTTTCCATGCTTTGAGAAGACATGGAACGCATGACATGACAGACAGACACGTGTCTTCCTTCTACAGAATAAAGTCATCCCCTTCCTTGCTGACACAGAAAGGAGGGATTAATGATGATCGCATCAGTGTCAGATGAGAGCTGCAATGACGGCCGACAATCAGGCATGGTACAAACAGAGCAATAAAATATCCCGGAGTAGTTAGTAAGCGCATAGTCACAGAGAGACAGAGCGATAGTAAAGGGAACAGGGGAAAAAAAAAAAAAGCAGCAAAGGCAGGAAATTCCACCAACTTGATTCATCGATCAGAAAACAAGTCGTGACACATCCGAGAATTTACAAAACTTGCAGTGAAACACGGCACTTACGAAAGTTGCGCTATAATTGTGTTCCTGCAGAAGGCTTTTGTTTGCTGATGCACCGACATCATTAAGACAAAATTCATCAGCGTTTCTGTGCTCGCTTCTGAACGCACTCGAACGAGATAATGAAAAAACGTACATCACACAAAGAGAAGAACGCAGAAAGAAAGACTGGCAGACTTACAGCAGCAGGGACGATAATCAATATGAATGTTTTGATTAAAAAAACACCAAATGTATCCTGTATTTTTAATGGAAACAAACAAGGGCTATGTTTCATTCAACTTTGATCACTTTTACCAAGACTCTGTGTTTAAATGACATATTACGACTACAAAATCAGAGATAAAATATTATGTATTTCTTCATTTGTGACCTGTTACCCAGTTTGTTTGTCCAAGATCCAACTATAAAACTGAATAAACCACTGTGGGGTGCAGATTCCTGCAGCATATTTCAGCAGAAACTGTCATGACAAAAAAGAAAATATTACACTTTCAGAGAAGATAACCTTTAGGAAAAATTGCGTTTCTGTGTATATTACACAGCCAAGCATATGAATGAGTGAGGCATTTGTTTATGTATAGTTCTAAAGACTAAACCGGTCTTGAGACATGCATCGGTGACTGCCTGAATCAGCTATGGTAAAAAAACAACAACAAAAAAAAAAAACCCAGATTAGATACTGCTGTAGTCTACTGTAGTTCTGATAATGTGCAGATGGGTCACAAACACAGGGAAGAATGTGAACAAATGAGTGGACAAACATGTCAAACGATACATCTATGTATAACACTTTGGGTCAACATGCTCGATCATTTTCTGAACCATCATTATCCTCACTATCACCAGCTTTTCCCACAGACTGTCTTTGTTTTTTTGCTTCTATCACCCATATTCAAATGGTCGGGTACATTTTGTAGATGCATGAGATACAGGCCGAGAATAAAAGCCTATTTCATTTTTCTGCTGTCTGTGGTGGATGGCTTAGCTTACCACCCCAACTAACCAATTTCCTGGGGAAAACCCTGCGCTGTATTGTTTCTATTGCTTCTAGAACTACTGTAGTGTTTAGTGCGAATGCAAATGTTTTGCTCTTTGTTTTGGTGTGCGTGTGTGTGTTTTGTCACGTTTCTCTTGATCCAGGGGAGCTGCTTTTTGCTTCATGTGTTTTATAGATTTTAAATGTAATATATTTATTTATTTATATATTTGGTTTGTTTCTGCTCAGCACCATATTACTGGAAAAAATAAAACACATTTGGTGCACCGTAATACGGCTCCAATAATAACATTACAGCAGGCTCCAGGGTGTTACCAAAACTCTGTCAAGTGCGACTAAACATTTTCAGTGGTCGAGTCGGTCGAGTGGTTGATACTCTGCTGCACCTGAAATTTAGCAGATCTGACAAAATGACAGCCCCCCTCCCTGCAGAGGGCTGTACAAAATATGTTTTTTGCACATGTATAAATTCTGCAGCAACCACGGTGTGAGGTCGAACTTCTTGTCAGTATACTGTGATTTAAATAAAGAAAAACTCCGCTATTACCACTATTTACAATCATTCACATGTCTTAAGAAATAAAATATATATTTTATATATATATATTTTAAATAATAAAAATATATTTTGTTTTATCCATTATGGATAATTATATTACTTCAGGCCGGAGAGGTCAAAGGGGGCAGCAGTCTGAGCCATTATAACCACTAGACTCTATACTTCCTCTCTACTGAAAAAGCTGTTGCCAAGCATAACAAGCACAATCCTCTGTTCATGAAGTAAAGTCATTCAGTTCAGTTGGGGGTATATTTATGCTCACTCCTGACATATCCAAGCACAGTTCGCTCACACAATTTTTCGTTCTGAGCCTAGCAGATGAAGCATTGGCGCGAAACAAACAGCCATCACAAACAGATTCCATTATTGCCTTCTTGCTGTCGATTTCTGGACCAATCATTGCGAGCCGTGCTTTGTGAAGCCATCGAATGTATCGCTTAAGCACAGATACGCACGCACAGGAACTTTAAAGCATAGTGCCGACGGCAATCACATAATTCATTAGACAAGGACGGGTTTAGAGAAAATCTCTATTCTGAGAACTGGAAGTCCATATATCTTGGTATACCAAGAAATGCCTCGCGGCTAGCTAGTCATCACATGATGTGCAATGAGGCATTTGTGAGTGCATATGTTTGTCTGTTCATAGCAAACAGTGTGTGGACATACATGACATACAGCATATGCGTGTGAGAAAAGTTTTACATAAAACTGGCAGAACGGGAAGCTTTAGAGACAGTTTTCTCATCTTGGTCTGAAAGATGGACAATGTTACAACAATTCTTACAAATAAAATCAACATAGAGGCAGTGCAAACACCTATTTAAGAAGACCGTGGATCAGGAACTTGAAAGCTATCGTAAGCGGATCGTGGGTTAAGAAAAACTGCTTTCTCAAAAGGTCAAGAATGAACTCCCTTGTTCAACAAAATATACTGTATGACTCAACTTATAGACATGACTGATGTCCTGCACACAGAATGGACTTCTTAATGTGTACTCGACCTGGTTTCGAGGCTGTGGATTATTGAAACACACCATGAAGCAAAGATATCTTAGGTAACAGGATCATTTCTTAATAACACTACAAATCGCAGCTTCCGACTTTAACAGCTTTCTAAAAAGAATTGCGAAAAACAGCACTGACTGTAGGGCTACTGCTTGCATAATATTATGTCTCTACTACTTTGTTTTCCCGAGTATTTCACAGTGAAAAAAAAAGGCTGGCATTATCCAGCAAAAAGAGGCTAAATCCGTCATGTGGTCTGTTACATAGGCCTTGGATAGCCGTATGTTCACAACACCTAACACCAGCGTAAACATACCAGCAGCCACCAAAACAGCCTTAAAAAAGAAACAGCTTGGCTGCTAAGAGGCCTAGACCTCCTTTGGTTCTCTGCACTACAGTGACCCCGGACGAGGCCTGCGTCAAAGATTCAGTAGGTTGCAAAGAGGGCTCAGCGACTGAGGCAGAGAGAAAGAAGAAGCGTTGGAACCGCCATCGAAAATCTGACTTGACACAAGCCTTTAGGGACCATCAAAGGATTCCTGAACAGTTTGTAAAAAAAACTCAACTTAGTAATACAGTGCATCGTGGAACGTTTTCACACACTTGTAGCCTGGATGTTTACATCCCACATGAACATATAAGGCCTGTCTGGTTAAACCTGATCTAAATCTAAATCTGCTAAAACTGATGGAGGATTTTGGAAATAAACTACAAAGTGTTGGTACAGTAAAATGCAGTGAGAGGCAGAGAGAAGCATGCATACAGCAAAGGTCAAGCCTATTAAGCAACTGGAACTCAAACAACGATGTAGATTGAGGCTGGCATAAGCTTGGAGATTGCAAATCTGGGAAAGTGAGTCAACAGACAATCTGACCTAGTTTTGCTTTAGTTTGTTTGATCTGCATTCTGCCTCACTACCTGAAGAGAAATGACCACGGAGAACAGTCTGTGTTATAATAAATTATATAAAATAAATATATTCCTTCAACAATCATGATGATGATGATGTTGATATGATCATCAAGATGCAATTGAACTAAAAGTGATTTACGGATAATGTTAAATTATTACAGCATGGCAGCTTGTGGTTTCTACAAAAATGTAATGACGTAAGTGACTGATCATGATTCCAATTTAATTCCGTTACACAATTTTGCGCGAGGATGTTTTCCCTTCAGTGAATTACCCAAAACTAAAAACAAAACTCAAACTCAAACTTTGAGTGTAGCCAAAGGGCAACTATAATAATAATCCTCATCCAATGCATCATCATCACCATTAACTGGCTAATTCTCATTTATGGTACACACCCCGCCAGTGTTAAAAAACCATAAACAGAACTCATGTTTATGTTTCTGCTGTTTCTGCATAACTTCTCCCTTCTGTTGGCCCCTTGGATCAGTCTCTAAAACTATCCAGAAGGAAGGCCAGATGTGTCTTGCACTGAGATCTGCCTGCACGAGCTGTTGGTTGCAACTAAAATTAAAGTCAGGTTGTTCCTCTTTGTTTCCTCCCCCCCACACCAAATAGTAAACACTTAACTTTGGAATAAAACACTACGTTAAGAAGTTCAGCAGTTCAGCGAATCTAAATTTAGAACACATTTTTACACTTAAGAACATTGCATGCATTGCATAATTGCAGAACCTCTTGTGCTCTTGTGGCCTCTGTAATTTGCTGTGTGAATACCATGAAGCTTCCAACAACGTTAGGGTTACACTCGAATATAAATCTACCCATTACACCTGAAGGACACAACAAACAACAGTCAATGCAAATATCTGGCAAGTAGACATATACCGAAAAATAATTTAGAAGAGGTGCAGGACGTCATCTATTCATCTATTGTATTATATCCAACACTACTTTTAACACACCTCGCACACATCAAACAGGAGCACAATTATCTTGTAAAACATAAAAAGATGCATGCGTGTGTGAGTGACATCGTTCTTTGACATCCTGAGTCTGCAGCACGTCTAATGTAACAGTGTGTGTGTGTGTGTGTGTGTGTGTGTGTGTGTGTGTGTATGGCTGTTACAAGCCTCTGTGAAATATGGAGAGCTCTGAGGGCCTCATCGGGGGTGAGAAGGTGAGAATATAAAAGTGACTGAGTGACAGTCTAAAGAGAGAGAGGAAGCAGCACGGCACAGCAGATCTGTACACGTGGCCTCCCAGCATCCCTGTGTGTACACATACACACACACACTATACACACACACGCGCACACAGTCTGTCTTGCCATCCAAAGCTCGGCTCTGGCGCACCCTGACGCACGCAGCAAAGCAACAGAGCTCCCATTGACTCAGATCATTTTAAGATGAGAATAATAACTCAGCATCAAAAAGATAAAAAAGATTTTTCACGCTTAACAATCACAAAACAAAGTACTGTACAGTTAAATGTCATCTGCTGCATGTAGGAAAAGATGTGGTGCAGTATACAAACCGAAGTGAAAAGAACTGAATATACTGAATGAAACTACTTAATAAAAGAAATATCATGCTGTTTGACGAATTTTAAAGAATGTTTCAAGGGCCTCATTTCACCCTGGGCATGAAGCAACAACATTTGTCTATTTGATTATCAGTTATATAACTAGAGGCTGGAGCCAAGCAATGCGATTGTGCCAAATTGTGTTCCAACTGTGCTGAAAATTCCCGTTGATCAGCTAGGTGGGCTCGGTGATATACAGTACACGAAGTAGGTTGCTATGCTAGCTCGTGCAGTAACCAGGGAGACAGACATGTCTCTGTTTTCACTCCTACTTTGAGATATATCCAGCATTATGTATACATAATATTAGCTTTGTTGACTTATAACGTACAGTACAGTATAGCATCTTCACTTTACTTCAAATTTTAGAGAGAATTGTGAACATTTTCTTGATCCAGCTTCTTATTTGTAAAGATTTCTTTCTTTTCTCTGTCTTATGTGACTCACTAAAATCAATTTATTTGCGTTTCTGGCCATTGCTCAGACAAAACATGTAATCTGAAGATGTCATTTTCTAGTTTATACATGCTATGATTGTGTCATATTCCAGTAATCTAGATGACAATCTGAGAAACGGAACCAGTTAATTAGCTCCCATTAATGCTCGTTTGTTGATACAGTCGATGTTCAGTTTGTTTTTCTCGTTTGTTTGTGTGTTAAGCTGCTTGTAGTTTATTGCACCATTTAGACCATGCAGTGCGTCGGTGCCCTGCATCAGAAGGAGCACAGCATGAAAACACACACCATGCTGGTGCAACCAGAATTAACATATCCGGAAGTAGCACAGCGTTGTGGCACAGATTCGTGGCATTACCACATGTAATTTTTCAAAAACAACACTTTAGTTGCTGTTTGATTTAATTAGGTGGCGGAGCACTTTTGAGCCTGAGCAGAAAAGCAAACCAAACGACCGCTAAAAAACATCATGAAGTGATAACAATAGCAGCTCATTAGGCTGCCATCTTTGCATTTCTACAAAGCTTTGTCATCCGTGTTCGAGACAGCGCTCCAGTCTATTATCTATTATATTTAAATAAAGGGGCTGAAAAAACAGCCTGAACTTGTGAACCACCATGTGGAGACTTTGCACAGTTTAAATAGGTTAACAGCACAACAGCCCAGGAGCATATCAGCAGAGAGTGTAACAGTCTGACAGCAGGGAGATAACAGTAGCCTGACAACCATGTTCATCTTTGACTTGTTTACAAGGCAGTCGGAGCCAAACACCTTAAGGCTCTTCAAGAAGGACAGTACTGACTCACATTATTACCCCGCATTATCATACACCATCTTGTGATCTCCCCCATTCAAGCCGTGCTCACAAAAAAGGTCATAAAACAGCAAGCCGATCTGTCACTTTCAACCTTCCCCTTGCAGCCTGTTCAGTAATCAGCAAGAGTATAGAATAGCATAGCGGCAAGCAGAAGTGGGACATGTCCACCAGACACTTTGACGACTGTGCAGCACATACATGACTTTCTCACAGTGCTCATTTCCCTCACATTAAACATTGACCACTGAATCATTTCCTGTGGGATGACCCGTTACGTAACTCTGTGATATCTTTATAACAAGCACCGTCTTACAGGACTATTTTGGAAAAATACCAGAAGGCGAGGCAGAGATGAATGACTAACGAGTTCCTGTAAGTTTCACAATTTTGCCCCCCACCCCCAAAAAAAATCCATTTTCAGTAACTGCCAGAGATTATGGAATCACCAAAGCTGCGATAGTGAAAAAAAAACAACACATGATTAGAAATGTTTATGCACTGCCTGACTCTCTCCAGGGTGATTAACACCATCTTCACTTCCTTTTCAACAGGATTTATTTTCTCTCGCGCCTCTTTGAAACCAGTGACTTTTCACCAAATTCATCACACTTAGGAGGTTTTATTGGTGCATTTCATTTGCCATAGCATTCCTAAAATGTGATGCGATATGGAAGAATTGGAGAAATGCGGCACCCTGCATCATATTGACCCCAGGGGTGCGAGTACTTTTCTTAAAAAAATAAAGTCTCATATAAAACACCTGACCTCTGGGCTTATTGAAGTGCGGTTTCCCTATTTCCTTTTCTACAGTCACGCTGGAACACTCAAGCTTAACTGCTGTGAAAGGTAGCGACTGCTTTCATTTCCCAAATGCACACTCAAGGTGTCCTGCAGGGAACTGAAGTGCCCTGATACATCACTCTGAATTTGATTTCCTGAGCATCAATAGAGACTGGCACATTTTTTTTTTTTTTTTTTTTTGTAGTTGCGAGAGCGACAGTGCAAGACAGAATCATGATATTGAGGTTCTTTGAGGTGACAATAACCTGTACTTTCTACTTTTTTTTTTTTATTTTTCATCCCCTCTTCAAGCAAGTTGCATCAACAAGTGGTATTAAAAGTTACACCCAGCGTGTTTTGGCCCTTAGGATTCTCTTCTATCTGACAGACAGATTTTTAAATGGTGGCAAAGATGAAAAAACAAAACAGGTTACAGAGTCTGCACTCTGAGAAACTCATCACAGCTACAACTGCAGCACAGTATGTCATCATCGTCAAGCTACTCTTTTCCTTGCGCTAAAACCTTTACATATTTTAAGATTCTACAGTACAGCAAAAACAAACTCAGGCATACCATGGATAAACGCAAACACCAGATCCTCCACAGAGAAAAAAAAGTAAACAGAGCAGGAGAAAGTAATTCCATGAGACCTACCCGGCAAAGTTGACGGAGAAAGATGCCAAGGCTGCGGCAGTGGGGAGCCCATCGTCACTCCTCTGTATCCCGGACAACTCTCCATATCTGTTCCCCCTGGCCCAGTTCTCCCCAACCACAGGCAGGTTTGAGTACATGCCAAAAGGCTTCTGATCTTGTAGGCCCACTGTGGAGAACTGGTTGGCTCTGTAGGGGTAGCCAGGACCTGCTCCGACACCCATAGATGAGGACATGGGAACTCCTCCATGGAGAGAGCTCATGCTGCTCTGGAGACACTGCGCCTGGCAGAAACCAGGGGTGTCCTGCTTCTCCTGTTTGACCACACCAGGAGTGCGGATGTGGATTAAAGGGTTGTCAGGATCCTTCTCTTCCTTGATCATAACGCTGGAGAGAAGTGACGCAGGCTGCTGCTGCTGCTGCTGCTGATGTTGCTGGTGCTGTAGAAGGTGGTGGTGCTGTTGCTGTTGCTGGTGAGAATGATGCTGAATGGGGTGTTCTGAGCCGTTCACATTGGTACAGTTTATTCCGTTACCCACAAGAGACTTTGTTTCCTTTAGCAAGCCGTCGCCGCCCCTGTTGTTGTGTAGGATGTCATCCAAGTGTGCCACTTCTGAATCCAACTCAAAATCACTGATTTCAGGCAGAGAGCTAGGAAGGTCCAAGTGTTGCCAAATCTCGGTATCCTCCATTAAGCGAGCACTCTTGGCAACCAAATCATTAGGACCAGTGCCTGTGTGTTCACTGTAAGTTTCCAAGTCTTTATCCAGAGAATAAGTCCCTTCCTGCTTGATGTGCTGGGGAAAAAGGTCAGGCAGAGGCAGGTTATCCAAGACGGATAAATTTGAGGTGCTGATGACTGAAGTGGACGAGAGATCAGAAACACTCTGTTTTAGCAACAAGTTGTCCTCCATGTTGATTAGATCAATATCCGGGTTGTGTTGTTGTTGTTGTTGTTGTGGTGGCTTCAGTACCCTGACCATTATTCCCTCCTTCATGTCTGACAGGACATGATGCTGAGCAGGTTCAAAGAGGCCTCCAAGCTCCACCTGGTCTTTGGTTCCACCTTGTCCATTTGGGGGCATCATGGGCTGGGGCAGAGACCCAGGACCAGGCAGGTGCATTGCAGACTGGAGCATTGAACCAGCTGTGTCACCTGTATCACCGCCTCCTCCAGCTACTGCCTCCCCAAATGTCAGACTGTCGTCTCGATTACCGTTGCGCTTCAGTCCATGCTGATCCATTTCTTTATCCTGCCAGGACAGTGAGGGTGAGTCAAAGAGTTCACGAGACACAGAGAGTGAGAGAGAGAGGAGAGAGAAGGTTAGACTATAAAAACAGATTAGATGCTGAATAAGATGATATATACACAGTAGCTAGTCCAGAAGAGAAAATGAGAAACCTTATTGAAATATCGATCTTTGGCAGTGATAGACGTTCTAAAATTAAAAACGTGTTGTGGCGCAGTTTAAAAGCACAGTGCAAGGTGCACGTCCGCTACTATGATTCTGCCTGCGCTATTTTTTTTTTTTTTTTTTTCAAGAAATGAAAGCAGCCATATCAAACAGGCCATCTCCTCCTCTCACACCCACTCAGGAACTATATGACAGTGCCACAAATGGCTCTAAGCAGACTGAGAGGGAAAAAAAAAAGGCCACCATAGACATTACATAACATAAATGCATATAATGTTCATGTTATTTCTTTGAACTACGCCCTCCTCTCAAGGCAAGCATCAAGAAGTTAAAAAGACATGCCCAGGCATAACTTGTACTACAGGCAGCGCCACTGACAGCCCCCCAACCCTCTCACACCAACACCCACACACACATAACCAAGCATGTGTGCAACAACATACATCTGTCGAAAGAGATTAACCCACAATGGGCCCCTGGGCCTTTGCAGCAGCCACCAATAACTGTCTGATTTACAAGACAGACAGACAGAGAGAGAGAGAATTAACGATTCATTCAAAACTCCATTTACAAAATAGGATATCTAAATAAAATTCAATTAAATAACCAAATGAATGCAAGTCAATTAAAATGAAATGAAACGTTGCAGCAACCTTCGTATAGAGTGTGTGCGCGTGAGGGTTCTGCTGCACGCTAATTATCTGTTGATCATTAACAATGATAGCCATATCTGGAAGGGCAGAAATGAGCTACTGTAACCAAGCGCTCACTGTCACTTCTGGCAATTTGTGCCGTTTCGTTTAAACGTCAGTGCCACGGGACACATGTATGTATATGTGAGAAACACACACCGGCTCGGTGCACTCTGAACTCTGTCTGCCGAGCAGTTAATAACGGATAATTAATTTCCTGTGATTTGGGGATTGATGCCAGTCATCGATCGGCTCGATTTTACCTTTTTTTTTTTTTTTTTTTTTGCCTCAGGATGCGGATATTCTTTCTCCAACACATTGCTCCATATCACATGTACCATAAACTATACCGTCTAATCAGACTCTCCGGTTCTGTGGGGCTCGAAATGGTTTCTCTACCAAACATGAGCAATGTCCTTTTCCATATTTTTATGGCAGATTTTGATTTGGGTCATGGGTTTTTTGCACTTTCCCCCGCCCACTGTACAGTATAAACATGTGTAGAGTGATCACAGCCTGCGATTCACGCGTCTCTAACCGAGGTTGAGGATTGAATGTATTTTAAAAGGAGCTAGTTAAAGTCCTTGTTGTGTTAAAAGTTGGGTGAAAAAAAAGTTTGCGCTTTCCTCACTTTTCCGAACAGCACAGCCCATCACAAACAGTATTAGTGCAACCTGTTGGCTGCGATGAGAAATTGCACTGATCACGCACAGGCTGTAGCAGCTGTAACGCCGTGAAACTTTGCAGTTTCTCTTTCTTACTTAATAGTTTCTCTCTCTTACATCAAATTTGGACGCTTCCTCTGTGCGCTCTTGTTGATATTGTCAGTATGTCAGACGGCGCAGAGCTGTCAGTGCGCCTACAACGCTGCAACAGGGACGCCCAACTCTGCGTCGGCCTACCTCGGGGGCACAGCCAGTTTTTTCTCTCTCTGTGTCTCTCTCAGTTTCTCTTAATATTTCTCCAGCTGTTTAATAAGAAGACAAGTGGCTGCATCTCAAAGTAGACCGTACCTGTAGTGAAAGAAGGATGCGCTCCACTGGTTAGGTCATCTCACGTCAGCTCAAGTTGGGAAAAAAAAAATATATATAGTGAGAAATAACGCAACGTCCACACAGTCAATCCCACAAATAAAAGCCGTTCCTTGCAGCGATGTTGCGCGGTGAAATGTCACTCGGATTTGTTGCCGCCTCTCTCCCCGTACTGCAGGAAAACAACGTCTGAAATGTCAAATATTATATAACTTAAGTCAACAACGTCGCTGACATATCTGGAGCTGGCGAGATCCACCGTGTGCGCCGATCTGTCGATAACTTTTAACGCACGTCGCCGGCAGCAGGAAAAAAAGTGATCGACCGGTCACTTGGTCGCGATTTCAGGATAAATCCGCAATGAATCGACAGATCTGCGGCGCAACGTTCTGCTCTTGCGCCATTAAACCCGTGAGTATACTAAAGTTATATAAGACAGCCGTGCTGCCCTGGCGCTCTCAACTGCAAACTCAGGCAGGGCATGGCGGACAGTTAGTGAAACGGTGCCAAGCTGAATGGAAGAGGAGCGCTGCTACCGGCGGGCCCTTTCAAAATAAAAGCATCGCCGTTGCAACCGTCGTGGTGATCTAAACATGATTGACCAGCAGCAAAAATAAACATTGCTAGTCGTTTTAAGGCAGACAAACACGCCCCAGTGATATGTTCTGCCCAAACATAACGCTCTAATTTCGCCTTTTATTCAGCTGTGTCGTTTTCTGCTTTTATTTTTTATTTTACGGCTTCCTGTCCCCGCCTGTGTGTGTGTCGGCTTGACGCAGCTGTTAGTTTGACACTTGCAGGTGAACGCCCCTTTCCTCGCTGAAACTCTCTCTCTGCTGGGGAATCTGTCAAAACGTGTCCTCGTCGGCCACCGCTAACCTCTGGGCGAGGTTGGGACTGAGGACCCAGTTATAGGTAGAAACATCGGCAACAGCGTCTTCAACCAACAAGGATGGTTTGTGCAATTCCCTTTATAGCCTTTTTAGGTCCCACTTGGGTGGTCTTTTAAAGGGTCAAATAAGGTTCTGGCCAAAAAGAAGGGTTTATTCTCCCTCCTAGACTTTTTAAATCCCAGGTTTCATCCTCCTCGCTGACATCTCACCTCAAAATGATCACGAGCAACACGCACAGAGTTAAACTACATCCCTTTATGCAAACTTTAGAGGAGAGTACCTCCAGACAAAACCGCCTTCAGCACTTTCACAAGGACATTAATCATTCTTCAGGCCAGCTCCTTCTCTACTCCCAAAAAAAGCAAAGCTGTAATTGGGGAGCTCAAACAGAGCAGTGCTTTTTGATATAGAGCGGAAAGAGATGGGTCAAAATGGCAGATTGACAGTCAGTAGCTCTCTGGAGACCTGAAGTCTAAAGCTGATTTACAGCCCCTGATGTCAAAGATAATACATTTACGGTGACATAAAACACAGAAAGGAAACACTAGGATCTGCAAATATTTTGTCTTTTTCAAATACCTGATTATCAATGAGAGCCCCAAGAGGCACGGCTTAGTTTTTTATGAACAGCTTTTGTTAGTTCAGTTACTATCTGTCAGGACAGTTCAAAAAGACCAATCATTTTAATGCATTTGAAGGGCCTACTTACAAGAACAGGTGAGTGACCGTTCAGTGACTATAACTTTATTATAGTATTCTGTTGGTTACCTTCACCAGACAAGTTCTTTTGTTACAAATTAATTTTCCTGATGGTACTTCAGAGGACCAGAACAAGGACTAATTTGTTCAGCAGAGTCAGCTCAGGGTAAAGAAGAAAAAGAAGAAGGAGGGAAGTGGACAGTCCAGGCTGTGCAGACAGGCGCAGACGGCCATGCTGTTCTATCTGCAGGAAAAGAAGCGAGGATGGTCCGATGCGAACCAACAGCCAGGCAAAGAGAGAAGGAAGAGGAAAAGGGGGAGGGGGGCAGGTGTGGCCCTCCATACAAGTCATTCGATTAGAAGGAGCAGAGTGTGTCCTGTGCATGTGGATGTCTCATTAAGAGCTAGCGTGGCTGGAGAGAGGCAGGAGCTCCCCAGGGCCTGAGAAAACCACACTGTTCTCAAAACATCACAGGGAACAGTGTGAGTTTTTAATGCTGGGTAACAATGGGTGATCCTATTTACCAATAAATAATAAAAACACTGGGCATGTGGCGCTCCATGTGCACGTATGTGCAATTGGGAATTCATGGAGAAGTATGTTACCGTGGTTGTGTAACACACCGTGCTCTGTATCCATAGTGGGTTACATTAGTGTCAGTGAATGTGCTGCTGCAGAGATGAGATGACTACATGTGAATATTCATCGATTGAATGCGCACTCACATGTGATCAGTGGCCTTTAAAAGAAAAACATCATGTATTCAACTTTTGCCTAAAGAATCAGTGGACCCAAGCAGACACATATGTCCACACACACTGTGCTCATTTCCTTTTATAAATATCTGCTGCATTCATTGTTTTGGATGACTTTAACAGAGCCTACATGAAGAAGGTCCTCCCTTTCACATTAGGGGAGAGCAGACCCTGGATTACTTGGAAAGTCAGACCACTTCTCCATCTTACTGCAGTCTGCAGATAAGCATTGTGACAGAAAAAAACAGCCACCGGAGTCATTTACAAAATAATGGAACCATGAAGCTGATGAGTTCTTACAGGGCTGCTTTGAGACAATGAACTGGCAGATGTTTAATGACGCAGCTGATGGCCAACTCAGGGGACACTGACGACTACCAGATATGACTTTGGAAAGTCTTTCAGGGATGCTAAGAGGAACTAAGACAACAAAGACTACCGAAGGAGAAGAAGAACCCACCAAATTGAAATTTGACCAGCTGTCATGAAACAGTCCTTCAAGTACACAAATGACAACTTGCAGCGATGTTCATAAACATCTTCAACCTCTCTCAGTAAGTCCATGGTTCCCACCATCTTTAAGGTGTCCACCATTGTTCCTGTTCCAAAGATACGAGTAGCTACCTGTTTAAATGAGAATGCTCTTCATTGATCACAGCTTGGCATTCAGTACAATAAGTCTCTCAAAACTTGTCTCTCTCTGTTGATCTGGGACTGCCAACCTTCTTAGGCAGCTGCATATTTGACTTGTTGAGGGACAGGGCCCAGGCTCAAGGCACCTCATCCTCACTGATCCTCAACACAGGCACATCTCAAGGCTGTGTTCTGTCCCCTCCTATACTCCCTGTTCACCCATGACTGTGCTGTCAAGCAGAGCTCCATCTTTATCCTTATCTTCAAGGTTGGTGATGACACAACCATCGCAACCAGTAAGGTCTGCCGGTTGGTAGCATCTGGGCCTAATTGTGGACAACAGTCAGACAGTCTACAGAGAGGAAGTGAAGACACCAGCCGGCAAAACTAAGGAGATGATCACGGACTTCAGGAGACAGCAGTGTGAACATC
The DNA here is from genome assembly GCA_028641955.1 of Protonibea diacanthus. Classification (NCBI taxonomy): domain Eukaryota; kingdom Metazoa; phylum Chordata; class Actinopteri; family Sciaenidae; genus Protonibea; species Protonibea diacanthus. Next base: position 19,081,439 of record CM053990.1, read on the forward strand.
CACACTGATGAAGCTGATGGAAAAGGTCAGTAGCTTCAAGTTCCTTGGTATGCACATCACAGAGGACCTCTCCTGGGAAGTGTGCATGGACACCATGGTCAAGAAAGCTCTGACTGAGATAGTTTGGATATGAGAATCCTCAGTAACTTCTACAGGTGCACCATTGAGAGCTTGCTGTGAGGGTGCATCACAGTTTGGTCTGAGAACTGTTCTGCCCACAGTAACAAATCACTACAGAGAGTGGTGGAAGTGGCACAGCACATCACCAGACTCCCTGACATACAGGACATCTTTCAACAACGGTGCCTGCGGAGGGAACACAGCTACAGCCACCCAGCTCGCAGACTGTTCTCCTTGTTACCATCTGGCAGACCTTATTGGAGCATAGCTGCACGCACCACCAGACTGAAGAACAGTTTTTACCACCAGACCATCAGACTTCTGCACCCGTAATCATCAACCATGACTGTTGCTATTGTACCAGAACTGATACTTTGTTACTTGACCCATACTGTCAATCCTCAATTTTCATATTTTATATAGTGTATTATGTCATATTTAAAAGGCACCTCATATTTATTCATACAGTGATACATTATATACATTATACAATATCACATTTATACAGTGTATACTACACTTTTGTTTTGTTCTGTCTTATCTGTCACTCCAGTTTTGACTTTTTTTATTTTATTGTATTTAATTTCTGGAGCTTCTTTTTATCTTCTACGTCTTGTGCTGCTACCACAACTAGTGCTTCTAATGCTGAGCTGTGCTATTCTCGCCCAACACATTTCATTGTAGCGCTGACCCTGTGTTAACCTACAAGTAAACTGAAAACTGAACTGAAATTTCAGGTTAAAAGTCAGTTCATCAATCACAAATGACAAGCAGAGTTTCAAATTTAATCCAGTGGTGTCCAATCATGTTGATGTTGGAACCCTTTAGTTTTATCTGCTCAATATGAAATGGGAGCAGAAGAATTTCTAAACACTTTTATGAACTCGTATAAATGCCAATGAAGGTAACTTGAGTAAAAGTGCAAGATGTTAGAGTTTGGAAACAGCAGTGTTTTTACTCTTTCCTCTCTTTCCATCTATAGCTTCACAAGCTGCCAAACTCTGTCCAATGAACAAACCACTGGTTAGTCCACGGGACTTTTGTTCAAGCCCTAATTTGGAATTGGGAAGCAGGGTGGTGCAGTGTGACCACCAAGACTCAAACTATTATCCCTTTTTCTTATTTATAGAATAAATGAACAAATATATAAATATTATAATATTAATACAAATATTGTTGTTATTATACCTGCTGCTGTTATCATGAATTGATTAGCTGGGTTATTGTGTAATGAACAACTGGGTGTTGGGTTATTCATCAACCTTTCTTTCTTTGTGCACAAACATTCTTTTCATTCAACACTCATTTCTTGTTAATTTGGTTACCTTTTCTCATTACAGTTGTTGACTTTTTTAGAGTTATGATGGATTTGCATGTTTGTCCAGTGTTAACTGGTGGTCAGTCACTTCATTAGCATTGAGTGTACTGCAATATTATCTGTTTGGTGATGTTGTCAGTGAATCATAACAATTAATCATCAGCCTTAAAATGTCAAATGCCATAAACCTACACAAGCCAAATATTTCAGGTCAAAGTAAAAAGATCAAAAACAAACAGTAGTAGTAGTGGAAGTGAACTATATTGCAATCTAGCCACACTTAATTATTAATAGAGAGCATTTTCTTTCTATTACATATATGGACATTCTCGCTCTCATCCAAAAGGCTTGATTCAAGCAGCTATCACACAGCAGGACTTTCCTAACACAATTGACTTATGTAAGACTCTGAGGAGGAAGCAGTGAGGAAGGAAGAGTCTCTTTCTAGAAGGAAGTACAGAAAGGAAGGATTTCTTTTTAAAGGTGAACAGGCAGTTCACACCCTTTGGTATTTCGTTGTTGAAACTGGGGGCGCACTGAGTTACACAATGAGTAGAAAACATCTAAAGGAGGAAGGATGGAAATGACACAGCAAGGATTTCTAGACAGGCAACAAACAAACAAGTTATTGCTTTGTGTGACATGTAAGTCTGTGCTTGTGTGTTGCAAACCGCCCAAACAACCCAGAAGCAGAAGCAACCATAGTCCGGAAATCATCCAAAAAGAGATCCGCCTTGATATAAAATGTCTGGAATTCATCCGATCCAAATCAAGTCAGCATGAGGACTGTTTCATGCACTAGCTGTTATTAATACTGGATGATAGATTTCGTCAGAGACGTGTGATTCAAGCATAAGCATGAAATGTGAATAGAGGAACTGATGAAAGTTTTGAAATATTGGTATTATGTGTAAATCACAGAAAATCACGTCTTTCATTTGCTCATGTACACAGCACATTGAGTTGTACAGCAGAGCACATACTGTACCGTAGTTACTATACAGTCAGCTACACCGCCCTTGTCAGACAGGGAGCCAGGATGATAACTTACCATTCCTGGATGGCATTGGCACACAGCCCTCTTTCTGTCTTGTGGTACAAAAGAAAGTTTAAGCGCTTAAGTACGCTTATACACAGCTCCACACCCTGAAAGGAAGTGTCTGGCCATCTTATCTGGATTAAACTCCGTTTGTAAATAGTTTTGAATGTTTTGTAAAAGGAGATGGGTGTGTCCAATACGGAAATAAAGCGAGCGGTACAAAGTTAGGACAATCCAGGAAATCTATTTTCGGTAAAGTCAAAGTCCGGTTACTCCAGGCAGTGGGGGATGTAAGTACATTTACTGTAGTACTGCACTATGAGTAAGTACAATTTTGAAGTACTTATGCTTTACCTGATTGTTTAAATTTTGATGTACTACATTTATATCACAGCTATAGTTACCACTTACCTTTTCAGTTGAATTTTATAAGAAAACATTGTGGTATTGACAGGGTTAGTTACATAAAAGATCTAAGTATTTCACTCCAAGCAGTTCTTAAGGAAAACCACAAGCATGGATTATAATACTATCCTTCTTAAAATTGATGGTTTTAGCACGACAGGGATTTCTTCTCTCAGAAGAAGAAGAAGTTGACTTCTCCCAGTGTGCTTTATAAGACTGTATATGAGGGGCTGTTCAAGACATTATTCATTCTGGCCCTCTCACACACATATATTCTCCTCTTACATACATATATTTTATCTCTTATTTACATATATTCTCCTCTTACATACATATATTTATGTCTGTCAAGAATATATGTATGTGAAAGTGAAATATATGTGTGAAATATATGTATGTGAAAGGAGAATGTATTGATGAATCGGAAGGCACCTCATTTCTCATGTTGTGACTGGCTGAGAAGCTCCCGGGTTACGTTCATGTCACGCACATCAATGATGGTGGAGAGGAAAAACTCAGCACAGCTAATGCTGCGGCTAGTCAACAGCTTCAAAAAAACACGTCAACAACATGTAAACAGACTCTGCAATGTCCAGCTCCCTCTCATTTTGTCATTCAATACAGAAGATCATATCATATATCTTCTAACACGCATATTTGTTTGATTCTGTCACCTGACAACTGCATGAACTGATAACAAGAAGGACATTTCGTTCATTTCGTTTTAAATGAAAAAGGTTTGTTAGCTGGTTAATACTTTATCTACCCCAAGCCTTCTTATTCAGTAGACATTGGTCCTATATTTTCTTTTTTTATGCACGGCATGTTGGATTATTTATTTATTATCTAGACTATATTTCTTTTAGCTGGTTTTGACAGTTATGGCTCATGCTTATGCGATTTTGAAATCACAAGACTATCATTAAAAAGCTATGGCAGTTGTGGTGCCATTATTACCTACAGTATTAACAATTCATTAGTTATCAGGTCGTTCCTATTTCATTCCTCACTCGTTCCTTAGGAACTACTCACAATTATTCTTTCATCTGCTGCATGTGACTTTTTGTTAAAACTTAAGTCACCACAAGCTTGTTTTTTACTAATGAGCTTGAACCTTCTGTTTCATCTATACTTTAGCTCTCACATACATACATTCTCGACAGACATAAATATATGTATGTGAGAGTGAGTAAATATGTATGTAAGAATGAGAATATATATGTATGTGAGAGAATGAATAATGTCTTGAATGGCCCCTCATAACTGTAACATAAAAGTTTTTTCCATCTGAAATTGAAGGGGAGACACTGTTCATGTTAAAACAATAAAAACACGATCACATTTTTTTAGGGTTGCACCATGGAACGTTTAGTAGCCTTTTGTCTGAAGAAACAAAAGCATCTGAAGAAAATGTGTTTGAGTTTAGAAATCTACGAGGAATCAAACCCGAAAGAAAATGAAACCAAAGATGGGAAAAGAAACAGTGTTTTAACCAAATATGAAGAGGAAAAAGGTTGGATTAATGTGCATGTGAAGAAAAAATAATAATAATAATATGGCAATCGAGGGTTTAAATAGTCCAGGCAGGAGAAGGCAATTTGCATTTACATTACCACTGTGTCACTTTATGGGCAATTTACAGCCACTTTGCTTCACACTGACTGTAGATTTGTTTTAAATAATATTGTGTGTTTATGTTGCCTGTATGTAGGTAACAATAACACGTTGAGTTTTATGATATGTCCCCATGCTTATATGGGTAGTGTAGGGGCTGCGGCCTATCCCTGCTGACATTGGGTGAAAGGCAAAGTACACTCTGGAAAAGTTGCCAGTTCAGCGCAGGGCTGACACACACAGACAAACAACCATTCACGCTCACATTCGCACCTATGGGCAATGTATGTGTTTAGACTGTGGGAGGGCAGCGAGAGGACATGCAAACTGATCCAGCCACCAGAAACACAGCTGACTATGGCAGTTTAAAAGAAGGCACACCATCTCTCAAATCTTACAATAACGGCATCATACCCTGTGCTGTCTCCATACATTAAATGTTAATGCGCAATTTAACAAACATTATGTTACATATGTGCTCCTCTTAACTAATGTTATTTCAGTATCCACCCCACTGCTTAGTCATTCATCATTTGGAAAAGTTGCTCATTACGTCTCATCTATCATGCATCACTTTCAAGAATCGGATCACATGATTTTGAACATGTGGCAACTCGTCTGTCCTCCTTCCCACTCATTAATTTGTTTTGCTGTCTGCCACTTTTTGACATCTGTCCCCCAGCGACAGAGATGAAATGTCACGGCACCAACCACCACCATGTCTGACATACAGATGTTCTACTAATGTCTAAAAGCTTGACTCCCCTCATGAAAAACAGGGTCTAAAGATTTAGATCTTCAGTATCAGTATCCGCTTTGCAGAGAGTGCAAGGCATGAGCCTAACCTTCAAGTCAACTGACCACAGTGACCTTTGGATTCAATAGTTGACGAGGCAATATGATCTATTAGCGGCGAAAGAGGGTTTTAGAAGAGATCAGCTTTACAAACATGATTAGCTGACGTGCTTAGCTTAGCAGAGTGGACCGGTTTTACCGTCCACAGTCTGATTTGCAGCACTTTGCTTCTTGCTGCTACAAAATTCAGACTTAATGGAAAAATAATCATTACTGCTGACTGTGTGAGCGAACTCTAGCAAAAATTGTATTGAAACAATATTGACCCGCAGTGTATTCGGGGACTCTTTGTGCACTTGCAAAGAGGATTTGTTGGAGTTAGGTGAAATAAAAACACATTTCGCTGACAAATTAGAGAGGTGCAAAGATTCAGCTTGTAAAATCTTGAGTGGAAATTTGAACCTAACTGTGCACGAATCAAATGTTTCTTAGATATGCGCTGTTGAGTTCATTAAATTTGTAGGTTGCTATGGTAAACAGATATCATCACAAATACAGGAAAGTGTTGCAAACATGCTCTTCAAGTGTTTTATAAGGACACCCAGTATGTAAGCTCACTGAATCCAGGGTATGAGGTTAGCTGAGGTGGAGAAGCTGTTTACATTCCCCATGAGCAAACCATCGCATACACTACTAGTTGCATGGCCAAAAGGAGAAAGAGACCAATAGTCCAAAAGAAAGACAGAGAGGCAGCGACATGAGCAGGAATAAAAACAGGTTTGGCTCTCAGTGTGGCCTGTATGTCGTGTGTGATCTGTGTGATGAACAGTTGATGAGAAGGGATGCATGTTGTTGCTGGCATTCTCACTAAAAACTGAAGTAATGAGTGTTTCCTTAACATGGCAGAGGAAACAAGACCTTTATATCAAATTCAATGTCAGAACAGTTTTTCTTACTCTGTACCTAAACCAGAAAACTCAATTTGGATTTCGGGATATCTGATGTTAGAATTGAAATAGCACGTGCTGCGTGCGATTGTGCAAGCTGTGTGTGTTTCCCCTTTATCTTTATTTGTTCACCTCTCACTTGCATTTATGCAATCATCTGCAAACTCAACAGCATTCTAAACAACAACACGCAACAACATAAATGTGATGCAGGGCCGACACACAAAACACCGACTGAAGGATGAGACATTAAACGTGTGAGCAGGCAAACACATAAAAGATAAGAATGAGTCTGGCATGCGTACTGTACTATTATAAACATCTGGAGGGGAAATCTCTCAAGTACTACTGCTGAACATTCAAAACAACCGTGTTGAGTATGGGACTGTTACTGTAGTTTCCCTAAAGGATCTTGTTGTGGTAAAGTCTGATTCAGAGTCTGTCAGTGCAGCATTCTGGGTTTTATATATGATTAAGTGTAGAACATTAGTGTTCTTAAATATATGGTGATCAGTAGTGATAGTTCTTTTCATTACTATTGCTATTTTAGCAGTTTTGGACATTACTCCAGGCTGCAGCCATTTCTGCTGTGAAGTTGGGCATTTTAGCATAGGGGTTTATGGAGAATGACCACTTCTGTAGCCAGCCTCAAGTGGCCGTTCGAGGAACTGCAATGCAATTCGTACTTCTGCACCAGCTTCACCGCCACGGAGGTTGCCACTTAAGCAGAATCAAAGATATGAACCTTTCTACTTGTCCTTGTTGAAACTTGTCAAAACAACCGCCTACGTTACCCACGATATTCAGATATGTTGTACTAGTGGTGGCTAATGCAGCCTCAAGCTGCTTACAGCAGAAAAGAGAAGTGGGCTACAGAGGTCTGGTATGCTAAAGGTTCAAGGCTATCTTTCTTGTCTCGGTGGGTGGAAATTAGTTCACTCAATGACAGAATACAAAAGGGCAAGATCAAGAATAAATCCTATAGCTAGTGCAGGGTAATGAAAATTCTTATATGCATAGTAGGTACATATGGCAGTGTTCCATGGTAGTGAAAGGAATGTAATTTTTGTAGTAGTCTATTGCCTCAGGTGACATCAACCCTTAACAGCCGTTGATAATATAATCACTTCAATAATCCAGCGGCAGTTGTTACCTCTTCTTTACATCCTTGCAGCTTTTTTAAAAATTCTTTCTTTTCTTTCCACTGCAAGCTAATAAAAGCAAAAAAGCAAACCTTTAAAATGTTACTTTGAAAGAGAATCTGCTCTCAATAACTCACGACTGACAATTATTAACCGAACGTACACTCTATAGACCAATAAACTGCACAAAACACTTCACATCCATGAGTTTTGTTGACATTTTACTGCCATGCTGGTGAAAGTGATGAGACATTTTACTATATAACCATAGTTTTCCATGCCATATGACTTATACGCAGGCTTAAAGTAGTTACACAGTAAACACACGTTATACAAGATAAATAGATGCAAGCCTAGTTTTAAATACATGTTTACACTCTGCTGCTTCTCCACACAGTTTGGTGTTTGTCATCACTACCAGTGATATATTTAAGCGTAAATTGGTCTTAAATGTTCAGCTTTGCGAAATGACACTCTTGATGACAGCTATGATGAGTTCAAATGGTCTGGATTTAGTGGGAATACGGGTGTGTAAATGTAGTTCAGACAGGTCATCTGATCTTCTAGGCTGGAGCTTAAAGCTCCACGTGATCAACAATGAATGAAGAAATGCAACCTGAAGTCACCCCAGGCGTTTGAATTACTGCCTTAATGTAAAGCTTCTGTAACTTTAGACATTTGTAGGTGACAGAAACTTTCTGAGAACAGTTTTTAACATGTAAACCGCTCCATTAGTTTTAGTTGCACAAAAATAGGCTGGCCAAAAGTCAATATACTATTGTTTTTTTGTTTGTTTGTTCTTTGAACAAATGCATATTTATAGCGGTAAAGTTACAATTTCAACAGCTTTGCATTGCCTGGATTACCAAAACACGACATGAAAACAAAACTAACAGTTGGGTTGTGGCATTTGAAAACCAGCACATAAGCCAAACTCACTAACCCAAAACAAATGATGTGCTTGATGTGTCAATAGTCAGTTATGATTACTGTGCATGTGGCCACTTTCTGGAAACTCAAGGAAAAAAAACAGACCCACTCCTCTCTATGAAAGTTAAATTGGGAATGGGTGATAATTTGACTTTATTGTTAATAAATAATTTGAATAAAATTCTAATTCAAAACAGTTTTCAGTTACAGTGCTAGATTACAGCCAAGATATATATATTATATATGCTAACTATGTATGTAGCCAAATTCAAACATTTTCATTCACACATACATTTTATCAAACAAGTTTTACAAGAACACATTGGTGAGCTATCCAGAGAATAAATGAAAGAAAAATACCTTTCAGTTCTGTTTTACCACCGTGTGAGACAAATACTGCTTGAGATGCAACAGGTAACTACTGAACAAGCTTTATTTCTGATAGAGACAACTGAAGAGTTACAGGAATGCGGGGAGAGAGAGACGGGGAATGACATGTGGGAAAGAGCCACAGGTCGGGTTCAAACCCTGGGCTTCAAGGACTGAGCCTTCAGCACATGGGGCGGCTGCTCTGCCAACTGAGCTAAACACCACCCAACTACTGAACAAGTTTTGCAGGAGACAAAACCTGTGAAGACACTCTGTGGCATGAGCTATGACTCACTTTCTTTAAGATGCCCCTCCAGCGCTGTGTGGCCCTGGGGCAGAGTGCCCTGGGCTTCAGAAGCAGTGGTGGCGCCATCTAATAGCAGAATGATAGGCTAGTACACCACACACACGGTGCTCCACCCTCAAAAGTTATTCCCCACTGTCATCATGTCTCTTTGCCGCTCGTCAATACGAGTGCCATGATGAGCCTGAAGCTTCATGTGGAGTGTAGACGTGTTCACACATGGATTTTATATACATGCCATTGTAAGCAAAGGAGATATTGAAAATGTAAATTTGCCACTGAATCAGGCGTTCACCATCTGAAACGTCGTACATGCACATCAGCATTTGTAGAACAAGCAATAGGAACACATTTAATTAAGCTGTTGTTCTATGAAGAGAGCAGCGTTTATATATAACGTCATGAGGGAATGTGATAATTTTGTTAATCCTGTCATTGGTGATAATTTGTGCAACCCTCACTAGGTTTTTATTTATTTATTTATTTATTTTTGCTTATTTTGTTTTTTGGATTTAGCCAGCTGTTGTTTTCACAGCTTATATGTGGCACACAGATGTTCTATTTAACAGGGTGACTCATTCACCTGGTGATCGGAGAGACAGAGAGAGAGAGAGAGAGAGAGAGAGAGAGAGAGAGAGAGAGAGAGCCCACTCTCTTGTTCTTTTATGCAAGAGCGAAAGAGTGAAACAGGATCAGGTAACAAATCCTCACTTCGATGTAAATGGATTAAAGAGGTTTCACAGCCACTGCGTCTAAAAAAAGACCATCCCTTCAAAACACCCATAAAAAATGACGAGGAAGGGACATATTCACTTGAAAGCAGATTCACCATTTAACACATTTTGTGGTTTGACGAGGAGGAGAGCATGTGTGTGGTTTGAAATAAATTGTTTTGATAAAAACATCTTGTGTGACTTCTGCTAACTGTTAAATCAAGTGCTTAGAAACTCTTGCTGATAAATGCGTGTCTGTCTAAACACTATTGCCATCATTTACAGTAATCCGCGATGTTTTGCCCTTTTGGTATGATGACTTTGTTGGCGTAAGATAAAGCGCTTCTTTCATGAGCTTGTATATTGATATAACACACAAAACAGACGCAATCTCCTCCAGGGAATACGATGGGAGGAGGTACAGTGAGGAGGTGTTTAGCTACGGTTGAACTGCTGTCAAGTACTGCAAGGAGACAAAAGAAATTCATAGGAAGTGAAGACATATATTTACACATAATGTATAAGCTTGAGTCTAAACAACATCTAAACACATTTCACAGGCAGATCAACACCCTTTTTTTTTTTTTTTTATTTTCCTGCAGCGCGGCCAGCTTTTATGTATGTTTGGATTAAGGGGACCTTAAAAGCCAAGCCGTTAATTGTAACCATGACAACATAATGAACATTCACTGCAAAAGCAAGCTTGAAAAAAATGAGTGTCTATCTTTGTCTTCCTGTCTCAACACCCATTTACGGTATTTATCCAGTCTGATGGCGAAGATCAACCAGTTGAAATCACAAAGAAGAACAGAGAAATTATTTTTTGAATATGAGTGTTTCAGAGAACGACTGACACATCTTTTCAATTACCAAAGTCTATAAAAAAAACATGTGGTGATGGAGCGGACACGTTTGCTGGTCCCCTTAGCTCTGTGCAGCTCAGTGAGGATGCAAGTGAATAATGAATATGAGCTCCCAGACCACCTTCCCCCTCACCCTAACTTCCTGCACTCTTCTCTATATTCTATCTTCTCCTGCATTTCCAACATCCTTCCCCGACAGCACTGTGTGCATATGTTTATGTGTTTATCGGCTTGCATACACAGATTTGTGTGCTGATTTAGTTCAGTTTGCAGCTCTGGTCCCAGCTCATTTTTCTACTTGCAAAGCTGTCACCATGGATACATGCTGTGTTGTGACCTTTCGGGGTCGACCTATCATGTGCTAAGTGGTTGGTATAAACTAAGCGCAGAGGACACGGCTTAGTGTGGAGCTGTGTTCACACAAAGGAACACACACTCGCTTATGAGCGTACACCTGAAGTGCAATACACACGTACACGGCCAGGCCTCGCTTTAACTGTTGTGATGCGCCTAGCGCCTAATTACAGCAGCATCCCGGCAATAAACCATCAACCTCGGAAGCAACAGTTATCTGAAAAGCCAGCAAATGTTGTTTTAGAAGCACCAGCACAAACAAACAAACAAACAAAAAGTTCATGTGAGATACATGCATACATACAGTATATGTATATATCTGACCATATCCCAGCTGACATTGGGCGAGAGGCGGGGTACACGCTGGACAAGTCGCCAGTTCATTGTTGGGCACATAGAGACAAATAACCATTCACACTCACATTCACACCTACGGACAATTTAGAGTCACCAATTAACCTATGAGTGCATACTTTAGGACTGTGGGAGGAAGCCGCAGTACCTGGAGAGAACTTGTACATGAGATAACGAATGAGAATTGTGTGCACAAAGAGATGACTCACAGTTTCTTTAATACCCATACCCTGCAGGGGTTTTGAATGGACTTCTCAGCGTTTTCCGACTGTGAGCACAAACATGGATGCACTTGAAGGTCAACCCACTACAGATTCATCATTTAACTTATGGTAAGTAGTACGGGCCTGATGTACAGTAAGCTGCATTAAAATAATGGTGCTGAAATAACTGGGCAATTAACTGATTAGCTGATACATTAGCTACAATTTCATCTATTATTCATTTGTCCATCATAAATGTCCAACATTATTTTCCTGATTTCTATCACTGTGAATTGAACATCTTTACTCAGTAAAATATTTTTGTATTTAAAACTATGTGATTAAAAAGTGATTAATTTGATTAATAGCCTTTATTTTATAATCATAATTATCAGTTTCCCTGATGGTTCTACTGAGCGTTTTACCATCTTTTAGCTTGTTATTTTGGTTTTATGGTCAGTGAAACCCCACCATTCCTGCCTCTGTCGCGTCCCTTCCCCACGCGACACCACCGGGAGCGTTTCAGAAGCGGAGAGTTTTGTCCACCTGACTTCCAGATAGCTCGAGCTGCTCTTTGGGGAGCTCACAGCATCTGACAAAAATAGAACAGCCGCGTATTCTCGGCTGAGCCAAGAGGAGACCCGCTTCTGGGATGCTCCTGAAATGGACTAGAATAGCTGCGATTAGCTCCGGTGGTTGCGGCAGCCGTGGCGCAAACGGATTGCCTTGCATTGGTGCAATCATTTAGGAGCTGGGAAGCTAGATATTTCCATCAGAAATATGGTGAGAGCAAAACAAAGCTAAAAGGAAAGTGAAAAATGGACTTTGATACATCAGGTGGCCAGAGACATGACTGACAGAGATGAATGTTGGACATGTTTACTATATCAACATTATAAGGTGCATTCAGAGCAAGTCCAGCTGCTATTGAACTACTTAAAACTCAGTTAGCATTAAAGTTTTGGTCACACAAATTAAGTGCTTTGGAGATGCCACCTCAAGTTGTGAAAAATTGTAATGTGTATTTTTTTTACACTACTACAAATACACTGAGTGATTAATTAAAAAGAAAAGTATATGAATGCGCTTGTGTTGTTTTGTATAGATGATGGCTGTCCTTATTCTGCTCATCCACTCTGACTCATTCTGTCACCTTAATATCGTATTCTCCATCAACATCACTGCCTACATGCTAGGAGAATGAGAGGCAGTTGAAAGAGCCCAGTGCAAATGAAGGCTCGACTGAAAGAAATGATGTGGGTGTTACACACATGTCCACATGTAGCATATTGCTTGAAAGGTGTAAAATTGAACAGTAATTAGTGTATTAATGAGACAGCTCTCATCTCAGCAGTGTACTAAAAAGTCAGATACAAAAACCTTGAGAAACTGACAGATATGTCAGTCATTTCTTTGTAGATTAAAAATGTGTCACTGGTGCTGATTCACCGGATGCACCTTATGAAGGAAACCTTTTTATAACGAGACAATGTCAAGATTTTACTTCCGTTTCTGTTCTTCCTCTCTGTTCCATTATACTGTAAATGTGCAGATCTCATGTATTAGTCTTCAAAGAATGAGTGAGATTCGGGTGGGGTGGGGTTGGGGTCACAGAAATAGGCAGACTCACGTGTTCTAGGATGATGGTGATGTGATGGGATGAGTCACACAACGGCAAACCCACCACTCTAACTTTACAAAGTTTCCAGCGATGATCAAAACTGTTGTCATACTGAACCAGTTCCAACACATTTACACATTCTTTTCTGATGCTGTGGATTCAATAAAATAACCACATAATGCTCTTTCAGACTGACTGCAGTCAGACTGCGCAATGATAACATTTTGTCCAAACCACATGGTGCTTAAAATGTTTCTTTCTCGTTGTTTGTTTCCAGCTTTTCTTAGTTATGCAAATTTGGCTACTTGACCGAATTTTGTTTATTCACCACAAGCAACCAATATAGCAGCTGCACAGATGTTAGCTGTGAGCTAGCGAGCAATGTACATTATGACTGTGCATATGGAGTGCCACTGTGTGTTTTTTATATTATTTTCCTCCAGATGTCTGTTTTCTTGTCTCTGTATGTTAATTAATTTTAGTCACGAAGCCTTGAGTTTAACACAAACGTTTTAATCAAGTTGAGACACAATCATGCTGCCATTACCATTCAGGCCATACATATTGCCAAACAGTCAGTAGTTCACACATGATGTCACTTCACAAGGCCAACAAGGATGAAATTAGTGTCACATTTAGCTCAATAAGTCCCAAATGCTGATGCAAAAGTTGAGTGAACAAAAGGAAACTTTAATGACTTCGAACAGACTGGCAAACACAAAATAACACAAAGTGGCTGAAAAGTCCAGACAAATACGAAGCCCAGTAATTAATTATAATAAATAATTTAAAAAAGAATTCCAATAAACAGAAGTCCAAACAAACAAAAATCTAGCACTCATAAAAACTAGTAGCAGTAACACAGGAAGAAGGACCATGATGGACTGGGGAATGGACACAGACGACCCGACAAGCCGGGAAACCAAAGAACACTGGGACTAAATAAGTGAAGACAAGATGACAATACACAGGTTTAAACGAATCAGGCTGGAACAGACTGTCAAAATTGGCGGGAAACAAAAAGGCAGGAAGTAAAGTAACACAAGACACAGAGAGGGTAGAATTCCAAAATAAAACAGGAAATAAAGGAAATGTGGCACAAAGATAGGACATAATAGGTGACCACATAGAAGAGATAATAAAAAACAACATATGTCTATATACAAATCAAGTTTCTTTCTATCAATAGAGTGATGTAAAGGTGCAGAGTAAAAAGGTATTTAGTGTATTTATGAAGGTGCATTTGGAGGCAAAAACAAAAAACAAAACATGTTACACTCTGGTGCGTCCTTCAGTTTGGGGAGGAACTGACCTGTTATAAGGTCAAAGGGTTGAATGTATAGCTAATACATATATTCAGTGATTTGATTGCTTGCTTTCTCACTGGACAATCAGACACAATCACAGTAATAACCACAAAAGGTAATTTTGTGAGGAAAGCGTAGAAAAAACGTCAGCTGAGGGTGTTATGCATGAAGATAAGTGTTTTAGTAAATCTGTTACAATGGACCAGCTCTGAGAATCACACTGTGATGGATAAATGCTAAATCCATGCAGCTTTTAGGCAGTGTAGACAATATGTACTGATGACAACCAACGTGTGTCATTTTACTTTCAAAATAAAAGCCACTTTAGTTCTGTGTAGCAGAAATGGAATATCCATAGCTATGTTTTTATTAGTACATAATCTTCTGAAAATAAGAATTGTTATGTTTTTGTTACCTTTAAATGCCCAGAATGGACAAATGGACAGACAGTGGCTCCGATAGGGTTTTTTGGGTCTTTAGTGTGATTTTTGCATGTTCTGCACAATCATAGTTTCTCCTTGATAATAGGAAAGAGTGTGAGTGTTGCAGTCTACACCACTAGACACTAAACTTTACAAGCTGTTCCTTTAAAAGTGAATATCACTGTACAATAAAACTATGACTGTGCAACAGGTCAGAGGTCTATCTCTCACGTCTCGTAAAAAAATCTGTCGAGTCATTAAACCTACAAACTAATGAATAATCTAAAACTGTAGGATATTAGGGTGTTACGAGTTATTATGAGTTCAGGTTCAATAAAGCTGACGTCTATCATCAGATACTTTTTTTTCCCGTTTCTTCTTCATTCTTTTTCTAGTTCAACCTTTGAATATGCAGTCAAATATTCAGACACAAGGTATTATCCATTTTATTTTCAACTTTTACATTTCTGGACATGAAAACAATAAACATTAATCATAATAATTATTCATTAAAACATGAATGGATGGGGGGTAAATCTGTCTAGATGATCATCTTTTAGTGATCTCTGCTATAAGTGGGTACCAGCAAAGTATAGTGTGAACAAAGCTGAGTTAAAAACACACAGTAGGATTAATGAATCAAGAGGTCTGTGATACCATCTGCTAACATCACCACCAAAAAACAAACAAACAAACAACAAAAACGTCTTGCTGATGTGACTATGAACTTTCTATATGTGGTAAAACTGATTACGGATTGTATCATCTTAAATCTGAGGCGCTTTATCAAGTTTAGTCGAGTAAGCACTTTTGCTTTGCAATTAAGGCTCCTAAAGGTAACATGTTCCTCATGTGCCCTTTGTTCAGAGATGTCCCTGTTTCCTAAGTATGTTATCTCGATCTGTCCCTTCCCTTTTATCATTTATGACATTGAGAAGTCATCCAAAAACAAGGGTTTCATTACCTGACTAATTGTAGCACTAATGAGAAGCTTGTTTATCTAGGAGGAGTAATTAGATGTGTCAATTAGCAACAATTAGACCCATGGTGTTTTAATGTGCCATTAGGATGCAGCCAGAGAGAATGTTCCCATGCCTACTCCAGGTTGGACACAGCTATTATGAAGGATGCATTGCACAATTTGCCCCAAGATAGAAGGATGAGTGCTTCTAATCTGAGTGTTAAGTGGACAGGGAAGATAATATTGTGCTTTGTCCAAATATTAACAGAAAGAAGGTTTTGAAGTGTTATGTGAATACAGCATATAACGTGTATGGAACTGCAAACGTTTGACCCTGCAAACATTTACACAAGAGAGAGGGGAAATGCCAATAATAATAATAATAATAATAATAATAATAATATGTCTCAGAAGATACATTAACTACAAAGCCTAGCTACAGTTATTATGTTACATGTAATACTTTCACATAACACCAGTTGCCATGTGCTGGTCCCCAACAAAGCACCTCCAACAATGGTAGGAAATATCCAACCAGTCAATACAGTAGTAGCAACAACATATCCTTTCTTATACTTATATTACAATATCAGATCTTGTAGGAGTCTATTTTTATTAACTGTTAACATCAAAAGGAGTGTGAATGTCTCCTATAGAGACAAAATTACGGTGTCATGTTTACATTACGCTTATGCCATTACGCAAAACTGAAAATATACAATGCAATTACAAAACAGAATAAAAACAAATATAAAGATGATTAATAAAATGAGTCTATAAAGGTATAATTTCTGAAATGTGCAATATTCCTGCATGAAAATATCTAAAAACCACTAGATCTATGTTTCATGTACTAACAAAGTTGTATTGTGTATTTACATTATTCCAAATGTTTCCAGCTATATTCAGTGGAACAGTGCATTTCATTTGGTTGCCTGTCACTGGCATCACCCTCATTTCACCCTTAAGTTGCCATCCATCCATCCATCCATCCATCCATCCATCGAGCCTATTAGAGCTGAGGTACATCGTGGACAAGTCAGCAGTTCATCACAGGGCTGGCACACATAGACAAACACCCATTCACATTCACACCTATGGGTAATTTAGAGTCACCAATTCACCTGTTAAGTCCATGTCTTTGGACTACAGGAGGAAGCCCGGAGAGCGAACCCATGCAGGCACAAATTCCACATATAAAGGCCCCAGCCGGGGTCTGAACCTTCTTGCTGTGAGGCGACAGTGCTAACCAGACAACAGATCAGACAGATTTTCATAGACAATGGTGCTTGTTTACCAAGGAAGACAAAAACTCCCATGATTCCACACTTCTTCATGCTGTCATCGAATAGCATATTTTTTGTTTTGATGTGCAAGAGTTGCACAAGGGATACTTGGATGCCTATGTCATTCCCAATTAAACATTACATTACCATGTAATAGAAAGCTGATGAGATGAGAGTAACCACTACGGCCACCAAAACAATGGTGACAACCAAGGAGGAAGTAAATTTAAAGGTATTAGTATTCATATTCCACCACAATACCCAAGAAAAACATATCTCCAATGAACAAAAAAAAATGTAAATACAGCAAGAGCTAAAATTCCGCAGACACCAAAACTATCCAACAGTTCAATAATACAGCCAGCAGCAATCGTAGTTCATTTCCCATAGCTATTGCCAAGCACAAACACTGACTACAACAGAGAGATATCGATTCACAATGTGCACAATAGGACAAACATCAACACTGACAGTAGCTTGTTGAAGATAAGCAGCGGTCCCTAGCAACACAGAAAACAATAAACCCTTTGTCACTGCGGTCCCATAGTACCCTCAGCAGAACAGGGCATCTTCACATAGCTTGAGGAGGCCAACAGCTGATATATCAAAGAGTTATGGAATACTCTTCACAAAACCCTCCTGACCCGAAATCATCAGCCCAGTTTGATTACGAATTGCAACGAATATTCAGTAGCAGCGCTTTTTTTTCTATCTATCTATCTATCTATCTGCAAAAATCCAGCAAAAAAAACAATACAAGTTTTTTTTTGTTTTTTTTTTTGTTTTTTTTTACAGTTTTACTGTGGACAGTACATCTACTGTCTACCATGACACATGTAATAACCTACTTTGTTCTTAGAGAGGCAGCAGTTCTCTGCTCTGGGTGATTAGTGCGCTAACAATCAGAGCACAATGATCTAATTTACTTTTACACTGTGCATCATGTATGCATGGCTGAAGACAGAGAGAGGCCCTGCCTGTAGAGTAGTGTGAGGAGAGAGCAAAAATAGAGACGGGGGTGGGGGTAATTATGAGGAAGTGAAAGTCAAACAATTGCCATTATACAACCGTACATTATAAGGAATATCAAGAACAACTTTAACACTTCAACTGTCAAAGATTTCATCTCACACTTGATAACTCATTTTTAATGCCTATAGTGAGCCTACAAGCATTACAATGCTGTTTTTTTAATATTCAACTGCAATGGACTGGTTGCCCAGCAGACATTTTTACATGTCAAAGCACTAGAGTCATAGGTGTATTAATGATAACTGCATTCTTCTTAGGGGAGGTCCTGCTATTGTGCATGCTGTCATTATCCACTGTGATTGTCACTGTGACACTTACTGGAACAGAGCTGCCGCACTGTAATTAAGTCCTTCTGTGTTTTTCTGGCTTTAACAAGTCAAAATGTCTGCTCTGCAACCAGTCCATTAAATGTGGGATCAGTCATACTGGAGAGATAGTCTGATTCCACCATGTCAAATTCTATCATGAATGGGAAAGAAGAAAACTGACAACGCAATGGGTGACGTTCATGCTGCAAATGGAACTCAGCAATCAAATTTCTTCGAGCTGCCACCCCAAAGTGTCTGTACACGATGACCTAATAGTACAAATGCCACCTATTGTGTGGCTCAGAGCCACTGTTTCCCATTTACCATAACCCAAAATGTTATCTGACAACCTGGGAATGAGACTTAACAGTCAACTATCTTTCTCCAGTATGACTGACCCTACCTTTAAAGTCTGTGTAAAGGCCATTCCGAGGTTTCTTTCGGAATAGATTAAATATGTTGGAAAACAGTTGCTGAAAACATGTGAAAAAACTTTGATCATTATATTACTGAAATGTTAGCCCATTTAGGACCAGTATTAGTTCATCTGTTATGGGCTACTGTAGAAACATGGTGCTTCAACATGGGGGACTGCAAGAGGACCTGTAGTAGTGTCTGTAGATATAAAAGGTTCATACTAAGGTAACAAAAACATAAGGATTATTATTGTCAGGTGACTATACACAAATGAAAACATAGTTCTGAAAATGATATTCCATTTCTGCCCATTTTACCGACCAGATGTTTAATTTCTGGCAAACAGCGGCGATGGAACATCTAGCCAGTAAAAGCTAGACCTTGCAGCGACGACTCCATGACTCCATATTATTATTTTTTTTTCAGTAGGCTTTAGATGATTCAGTCTTGATTTCCCCCTGACAATCTAACCTATTCTGTTTTTTCTCTCTTGTCCTGTGCCAGTGTGTCAAACCTAGCATCATGTTTGTCACTGGCCATTCTATAAATAATTAAAGCCACAAGGTTATACGGGGCCCTGTCAGTATTTTTTTCTTCCGCTTGAGCTCTTCTCTTTGAGTTGAAATACGGTCCATAGATCCCTCTGCAGCTCTCTGACATGCTGCCAATTACTTCCAGGTTCCTGGAGGGAAGAGGGAGTAGCTCAAACTACTGCTGCTACCATTCCATGTTCTACTTTTAACTACTGAGCTGATGACCATGATGAAATAATCATGATGTTATCTTTACCCCACTGAGCAGTGTAGAATAAATCCACTGTATAATGGACAGACTGTGAGAGAAAACAAAATAATTACAGTAAATTTCAAACTGTCGGTTCTCCTACACACTCTGTATTTCACAGCTTATGGCATCATGCATCCAGAGAATACAAAAGCGCTGTGCTCTCTATTCAACGCAGAGCAACAGGAAATATGCACTTTCTCAGGGTCATGTTTTCAATGTATTACATATCCTATGTTAATTTACATTTAAAAGCCTTTGCAGACCACATGCATTATACCCTGTAGTTGACATAAGTTCAGGGTCTTACCATTGTACACTAACACTGCAATATGTATAATATAGACAATGAACACTGTGTAAGAACCGCCTTTTTGAAACAGTTACCAGTGGATCCAGTGATTGAGCCCCAGTAGCTCAATCCAGCAGTCAGTCCAGCACAGACATTTTGCCTGTTCATTCTTCTCTTTGTGCATGTATCTGAGATTTTGATCGCTCAGCTGTAATGGTCTAGGGTTGTTACATAATTTACAGAGAAACACAACCCAGTCTATGAATAGGGCGCAATAGCTTTCATTAATAAATAAACAAGACAAGATGATTAAGTAAATTTATATTTTATTACATCGGGTACTGCAAGAAAAAAAGAGACACAAGGCATAAACAGTGTTGAGGTTTGTGGCTTATAAACCTAAAATATGAATGAGCAATGCTTGGATTTTTAATGTACGTTTTTTATCCACAAAATAGAGTCTAAATCTCATACAAATCCTAATATATTTTAAAGGTTCAATGTTCAGTGTTCAATGTAAGATTTAGGGGGATGTATTGACAGTATTTGGCAGACATATGTTTTCATTGGTGTCCAATCACATGAAAACAAGAATCATTGTGTTTTCATTACCTCTGAATGAACCCTTTATATGCACTATGTTGCACTGCCGTGTTTCTACAGTTGCCCTGAATGGCCAAACCATGGCCTACATACTTGGTAGGGGAGGGTGAGGTGAGCCATAGTCAACTGTCTGCAATCTGCAACTTAATAGCTGGATGCCACCAAGCAGCAACCTCCATGGGTGTAAAATGAAACAACGAAATGCCCAAAACTGCACTACCTTGAATGGCCACTTGAAGCTGGCTAAAAAACAAAAGCAACTCCCTAAACCCTTGTTTGAAAACACCTGACTTCACAACATGAATCAAGTGTTGAATTAAAATCATGTTCATATTATGCTAAGGCCTAAAATTATGGATAATTAAAAGCATGCTCACATTGACCAACATGGGGGTATCGTCACAGGGAGTTAGTTTCAGTAACTAGGCTTCATTTGGCCCATCTCAGTTCCGCCCATGCTCCACGTATTTGCCCATTTTTGGATCACTCAGGAGTCAGTGGAGGCAGGACTACCAAAAAAACAACGGCTCTTCAGAAAGTTACTGGTAACGTCACCGAGATTACATCCATTTGTATTTATACAGTCTCTGGATGCCACTAATCACAATCTAAATCTGAATCAGGTTTTCACAATAAAATTGTGTTTTGGTGAATAACAAACATATTGAGTAGAAAATATAAAAAAGATAAAAAACAAATACTAATGCGCCAAAAAGCATAAATATAAAAAAATCAGAAAAAAGGATATTAACAGTGTATCTATACTATGTTATTTTAATGAAAGAGCTGTGCAGTTTCAGTATTGAGTATTCACCAGGGAATGCTCAAAAGTTCTCAATATGCAGAATATTTGAAATATGCAAGATCCATCCATCCATTTTCTGGAACTCACACAGACACAGAGAACATGCGAACATCACACGGAAAGGCCTCAGCCGAGGTTTAAACCAGGAACCTTGCTGTGAAGGCAACAGTGCACCACTGTGCCGCCCAATATTCAAGATAATAGCTAAAAAGCAAACAAACAAATAAACAAACAACTAATCAGCAAGAGAAGGTGCGCCTTCTCAGGTGGTGAGGAGAGTGGGTTGTCATGTAATATGTAGGGTTTGAGGTGGGGTTAAAGTCAGTGTTCAAGGGGCCATGGCCCATGAGACCAGCATTTTTTTTGGTCATGGTGGAACAAACTGAATTGGGCCTTTGAAGTGGGACAGCACAAGACGCTCAAGCGATAATTACAACAGAAATCAGGGCGTTGGATCTGTAAGTCATTAAGTCCTATGATTCTTGGTTTCTTGGGGACAACGGATGGGATGATGGTGGAGGTTTTGAAGCAGACTGGCACATAGGATGTCTCCAGTGAGGTGTTGGAGATGTGAACACTGGAGACAGCTGAACGGGGCTTCAGGGTGGACAGAGAGAGTCACATCCTGCTGTTTCGCATGGCTTTGCTCCTTAAAGAGCCTGATGACTTCCAGGAAAGGGACGTCACTATGGCAGAGGAGGTGGTAGAGGAGCGAGCATCTGAGGTGGGCAGTTGTGGAAAGATCCGGACCCCTGCTGAGCTGTGAGAGGTGGAGCATGTTATGCAGGATGGCATCAGGTGTCAGAAATTCAACACACTGGAGCTTAAAAAGGAGATCACATTCATCAAATCATAATCACTGTAGAATTAAAAATGTACACTGACTGAACGCACAGCTCAAGTCATCATTTATTTCAGCTCCTTTGTTTGACATTCAGTTGTTCTGAATGATTTTCTTCAATCCAATTTCTCACACTGGCGCAAGCAAGAGCAAAGTTAGGGAAAAAACACAAGAACGGAATACAAATGATGAGTCACATTTCTACTAATGAAAGCACAAATATGGAATGATGTCAGCCGAGTTTCTGCTTGCTGTGGTAAGCTGATGTTCTGAATTGTCATGCATATTGAATAAGAACGCCCCCAGCAAGACCAGATGGGTTTCCAGTCTTTGTAGCTGCTCTAATCAGAAGCTTGTCCACAATTCCACTACCTAAAGGGAACAGCAAAATGCATTTTATAAAGCATTCAGGTAGATTATGGGTAGTATGTCAAAGTAAAAGGTAAAAGTAATGCAGCTACAGTATATTATACAAATTCTTATGTAATATTATGCTTATTTCTTTGTCTTTATTGCATTCTGGGTTTTTATTTCTATCTCTGGAGTAAAGAATGATAATTTTCCTTCCTTTCCTTTGCCACAGTGAAACCTTCTTTGTTAGAGAGGACAGTGCTTTCACACATACAAACACAGACCTAAATGCTACGTACACACATTTTGTGACTTTTGTGAATCAACAGTAGGCTGTGAAGATGCTGGCCAGGAAATCGACTGAAAGAGTGAAGTATCTCTTCTCTTACACTCGAGTAGATGGTTTCTTTCAAGAGGTGGAATGATGTCTCAGGAGTGAATTCTCATACACTTTTCCTCTATCAGACAGCCGAATGAGCAGCTGAGAATCCGTCCAGGCGAACTGACCGTGACAAATGATCCACGGCATCAAACGTATGTCTGCTAGTCACAAAAAGCATTTTATTAGGATTTTCCTTGTAGTAAATCATCCGTAATAACGATGCTATCACACCTGCAAGAATTCTTTTCAAGTGCAAGTTTTATCTCGCTGGTGTTGTGGCTTGACTGGTCAAACATTTAACTTTCTTTGGATCTTTCTCCACCGTGGTACTGACTGAGAATGCTCGCTGTTATGACACCTTGTCTCATTGGCCTTTTGACGTGTCAGTGCAGGAAAAACACGTCAAAGTCATAACATGTAAGAAGACTCCATTCTTTTCAAATGTCCCAGTAAGTCATGCCAGTAAGTTCATCGGTGAGGTGTTTGTGCCTTTACTGAGAGCAGCCTTCAATAAAATTATCAGTTCCACATCTGTTTTTCTTGTAATGACACGTCACACTGTCTGCTGTGAAAATCCACTTTGCGGTGCGAATTGGTCTAACCAGTGGTGAGTTAATCTGCAGAGAAACAGCTGTGCCATTACTTCTGCTTTATTTCAGAAACTTAATTCTCTTTTAACATTTTGCATATTGTTCTGAAACACCCATACGTGAAAACAGCGTGAAGTGCAACCGTAGTTAAAGTAAAATGATGGCAGTAGGTGGTAAGTCCAGTAGTAAGTCCCTTCGTGCGCCACACAGAATGACGTGTCATATATATGTGCCATCTGACTTGTTTAGTTTATGAACATATTTGTTCTTGCACACTGCAGTGAGATCAACATCTTCTAAATAATCTGTCGAGTGTGTGCGTGCCCAAGACACATGCAAACATACTGTACTGTATGTACACAGAAGCACGTACACACACTTCTAACCATTAATACTCTGGACTGAACACACACATACAAAAATACAGGTTCCCTCATCTGGACTCTCGCTGATCGTCCCTTGCAGTGTTTGTGTTAGTTCATTGAGTTCTGAATCAACTGTTAGAAGAGTCCGCGGTGCAATGACGCGGGACAATTAGCCTAATGAAGTGCAGGAGCAAATCACACTCAGTGCTGTGCTAACAGTTGCTCAGTGAATATTCATGTGCTGTTGGCTTTGAAGGTGCATTAAAAGACGGCGCTTGCGTTGCTGAATACCAATCGTTACATTTCCACCTGTCGCTCATCTGCTCCCTCAGTGAAGATAACATCCTAATCAGCCTCATTGCTGTGAGGCTTTTTGGAGTGCATCGTGCATACACAGGCTCCATCTATTATCCTATCCAGCTGCATCTGTGGCTGTCCGCCATCTAAAAACAGAGACTGCTTCTCGCCTCTTACAAAACAATTAAGACGCATCACATTTTTAAAGGAGTAGATCATGTTTGACCAGGAGAAAACAACATTTTTGCTCCGGAAAATCTTTTTTGCTCTTTTCTCAACAAAGAAGCACTCTTCATCAGTTCTGATGAAACTGATGCTAGCGACATATTTGCTAACCTCTTTAGCACCCAACATTTTTGTTTTTGATCAAGCACTTCTTACATTCACCGTCACACACACCTAGCGTTAACGCCACCTGTAGCTCATGCTGCAAGTACTTCCTCAGAAGACATTGATCCATCAGCACTGTGGTTTGGACAAAAGCACATAGCTTGAAGCATGGTAAGATGATTCTCACGTGAATGCAAAGTTGAATATTAGACAGTCCCAATGAAAAATGTCTTGATAAGTAAATTCAGATTGCATTTTTTTTTAATATTTAAATTTTCCAAAGCCACAACTATTATAACACACAGTGTTCTTCAAGGCCGGAGCAGATCTTTCAGCAAAACTGCATTATGGGTTTATTATTATCCATAAAAACTATCGCTGCGCATGCTAACCAACCGATTGTGTTTATTCTAAACAAAGTGCTGTTGTTGCATGAAGTAAACATCTTTGCACTAGTAGCACATCAGGCATAAACAAATAAAGGCGTAGAAATTCCTATAAATCAATGTTGGATCTTTACTTTAGTGAGAGCACATAGGAAAATGTTATTCTCCTGAATCTGATAAGAATTACATTCTCGATTTTTTAAATGGGACAATTATTTAAACATAATGTTTTTTTTTTGTTCTTACATCTTCTATAATTCAGATTTTTGGCTGCATGGAGGCAGGTGAACAAGCTTAAAAACACAACACCTGGCTGGAAACAAGAGTGTGAGCCTGGCAAAGGCGACTAATATGCTGTGTAGAGCTGTCAGATAATGCAGTGTATGGTTTGTAAATGCTAGTGATATCTTTAACATTAAAAGTGGTCATTTTATGAATTGACGTATAACAAAATGAGTGCAGCTTTGACATTTTCAAGTGTTTAACACTAATTTTGAATGCATGTATTTGATAGACTTTGATAGAATTTGCTGCTGTAAATCCACGGCATCACTGCAGATCTAAAGACCTGATATTTTAAAAAAAAGGAAGTATATTGAGTCATAGCTTGCCTATAACAATATAGTCAATATCATTTTGCTGTAAGTAATACGATGACAGGGAAATGGCATCATAAAGCAAAATAGGAAGAGCAACCTGTGCCATACTACAAAGTAATTTCATGTCATAGTAAATATAAATATATATATAACACACTCTGTTATATGATAAGCTCATGACTACTATGAGTCACACTAAAAAGGCATCATATAAAATGTATTATATAGCTTCAGCTGCACTCTAAGAAACTACTTACATCTCCACCAGTATGCTGTGATTTATTTGGATAATAAGTAGACAAACGGCCCTGTAAGAGGCCCAATCCAGAATCATAATTCATTATAGAAAACCTTCTTTTAAAAATTTTAATTTTATGTCATTTTACTACTAAGAATTTAGGTCTTTTAACTCCTGCTTTTTTCCCGCCTCTCCTTCCCTTCCATCCCTCCAGCTGGTCTCGCTCCATGTGTTTCTTTCTGGCAGAGGAGGAGACGGTTTCATCATTAGCTGCTACTCACTAGTCAGGCTGGCCAGCTCGCTGGGCTGAACAGACTGTGGCTCAGGCCGGCCAGATGGAGGTGAGATTATCCTCCATTAGATAGTATAATGGTACGGTCCACAGGCCCTGGAGAATAAGGGCTACTGGTCAAACTAGTCAGCTATTCGTAAAACAGCTTGTAGGTGATGATGGGGATGATTTATATGATTAGTTGCATTGTTAATAATAATAACTAATCCTGGAGTAGTGACAGGAGGAACAGCAGGAGGAGCATACCATATCTATTCTAGTGATGACTAAGTGTGAAGTGTTTTATAGCATTCAGCAGTACTGCTTCCTGTCGTTTTAGTTGTCTCATTCATCTCACTTTGTATTGCCCAAAATCATTAAAGTTTAGTAACAGCAATGGTCTTATGTTGTGCAACAGCTGTTTACAGGCACAAAATTAGGGACTGTTGGGGGATTTCTCAGGGCTCACCCATGGTAAAAATAATACAGTATGTGTATTCAGAATACTTGAAGCATTCAAATAAATGTATCCACTTACTGGCATCATATTATACGTTATGTAATGAAAGTCGTTAGTGACCTAAAAACCAGCCGAACAAACAAATGTGTAAACAAGCGAGCCATAAAACAGTCTGAGCAGTGAGACAGGTGGGTTGGCTGAAACTCCTCATGGGTGTTGATCTGGTCCACAGTGAGCTATAAATTTCCTGATAATGACTGTAAGGAAGTTTTGAAAAAAGAAGTGAGGATGTAGTCATTGCTCCAGGGGAAATGTCAGGCTGAAGCCAATGAACACTGCAAAAAAAACAAACAAAAAAAAAAAAAAATCAAAACAATAATCAGTCAGCCAGGAGGACAGACGATATGTAACTCAACACTGTCATCTGGAGGCGCTTGGATGTAAATGTTCAGACACTTTGTATCGGTCCTGATTTTATCATTTCAACAGCCATCTGGCTCCCATTAACATTTCTAAACTTTAGTACAGTAAATACTCCACGTGGGGAATGGAATGAACATCCCAAGAACATCCTCAAGTTCTGGCTTTAAGCTTCTATTATTCCATCCTTTTTTCTTTTTTTTTTTTTTTGCTAATTTGAGAAAAATGCAGAATCATTGACTCATCACTTGTTATAAATGGAAAGATATGCGCTGTTGACTCCATTAAATCTGGCTAAGTAGAACACAAATAAAGCAAGCTTCAATGGAAATGTTGTTTAAACTGTGGGCAAGAAGTCGTGCAGCTGCTTAAGCCTGACTCAAAGCAGCACATTCAGCAAATTCTGAAACCACATTGCCCTGATGAAGTGATAAAGTATGAAAATGGAGCAATAGGTGAGGAAGGAGTGAGTAAAGCGCTCTACTCACACTGACAGTAATAAGACCTGTTCACCATATTTGTTGTCTTTAATTTAGACAGTCTTCTGTATACAATGTACTGAACGAATATCCGTGGTATATTTTTATTGTATTATTTGAGAAGCATAATGGAATGTGACTAAATCAAAATGTGATTTTCTTCTTTTTCTTGCTGCATCATAGTGACTCCATGCCAAAATAATAATTTATTTTTCAACATTTATATGTATATGGTATTTATACATTATTCACACAGGCTGTCTCTGTGATGGCAGGTGTGGATTAGGTTCTCACCATAAACCTCAATATTTCGTCTCACCAGACTGACAAGCATCCAAAAACATACGGTACAAAAAATCCCATAGTTCAAAAATATCATTATACGCATAATTGACATTTTATAAATATAACGTGTCTTGTTGTCCTTTGGGGATTTGATCGAGCTATCCTATTATGAAAAAATGGGTTTACACCCTCTTTCTGTACATGCATTTAAAATGTCTTCCCTTTTTCTACTATATATTTTAAATGCGGATGGTGTTTGATGTGTGTGATGTATGTGTATATTGATATTTGGAAGTATTTTGAATCTTTTGTGCTTCAAAATACCAATAACTATTTATTTGATCAGGTAACTTTCTAATTATTAAACTTCATGGCATGTAGTGTGCAGGCGTTAGCTTCATTTTATTGATGACATGTAAGAAAGCAAAAACACCTTTTAAACACTGTACAGCTCATCAGCTGAACAGTCGAAACAGCTGATCAGACTCTAAGTGCTGTGCTATTTTTTTAATTAAATAATTAAATTAAATTAATTAATTAAATATGAAAACATTAACATATAACATTTTTAACAGTTTACAAGTATATTTCTCAAAGGAAGTCAGTCACACCTTAGATATTACCACAGGAACACATTAAGTAAATGTATCTCGAATAAAGAGTCTTGTCACTTCAGCACCTATTGAAAAATGAGTGAAGCGCAGGGTTAGGACATTTAGACCGTGAGGAGGTTTGAATGAGGTCTCGTTTAAAGGCACAAACATGGAATTTTGGGATGAATTCCTCCTCTGGGCCCGAAAGGGAAAATGTGAGATGCCCCTGAGTGAATCCAGATGCGAGATACTGAAACCTGACTGCAAACTGGCTGAAACCAGATACTGTACATACACGAATGGTGCGAGAATGTCAACATCCTGCTCACTTCTATCCTGCCCACAATGCTTTCGACTGTTTCTGAGCTCCCCAGAGCTGAGAAGATGCAGAGCTGCAGAATAATTTGAAACCCTCCAGACACTCACCACAGCGTGAGTGTGCGCGCGCGCGTGTGTGTGCATGAAATGAACTGAGAAAAGCAAATCATGGCATATAAGAGCAATGTTTTATTTAGAGAGAAACCAAATCAGACTGCAGGAAAGTGCGACAGTGAACACTTTCATGCATTACAAAAAGAATGTACACTAAATTACAGGTTGGTATTTTACTTCCTTTTTTTGAATTGATATACAAAACAGATTACACATACAGAAGGTGCATATAGAAACGCTTGGCCACTCGTGAGAGCACACTGCTCCTGTTGGGTTTGCTTGGAATGAAAAGTATCTCCTCCACGGAGCTTAGAGGAATAGAAAAAGCACTCCATCTTCATTTTTGAATTATTCATTCCACCTAAGTGGGTTATCATCCATTTAAGGAGCCCTCCTGTGTATGTGTTTTGTGTATGTTAATGCAGAGAAAACCCGGAGGGGAGAAGGAGGATTAGGTTCTCACCATAAAACTCAATATTTCGTCCTGTCAACCTTCTGTTTAGTTTATGCGGGTTCTCGCCTTTTAAAGCTTGAATTAGAAGAAGGAAGTCAATCAGCACGGTTGCACTGTAGGCTGACCAATCTCCACCACACACTGGGAACAGTTGGAAGCTGTGTTTTTCTTTTTTCATCCCGTCAAACACAACTGACATCGAAGGTGTGTGGTTTCACTGATGCAGATGGCAAAATCAGACAGATGTGCAACAATAATCTCTGCAAATGTCTGATCTGTGATTTTTAGAGCTATCAGGACGTTTGTGTGTTTTGTTTATATCAGAATCACACCATAAAGGAAGAAACATGCCATTTGTTGTGAAGTTGCAGTACTATGACTTTAACTTGTGAATGTGTAGCACCTGACATCTGCCAGGATGTAAAATAATAATAATAATGATGATCCCAATAACCCATCCTGAACCTCTAAGATGCCTGCAGCCCATGACTTGAGACGTGGACATGTTAGGGGTGTTTTAGGAGATGCGATACGGTGGTTAATGCTGACCTCACCTAACCAAGCGTTAGCGCTACAGGTGCAAACATGTCCCATCTACACGCACCTTTCACACAACAGTTTAAAGCGTGATGGTCCAAACCCAAGAAGCAATACAAATGACAATGGTGTGGATCAAAGCATGCAGATTATTTCCTTTGATCTACCAACCAGCAGTGATAACGTCTGCCCAGGTTATTGAGAACCGTCATTATGTATCATACACCCACTTCGTCCTGTGCTCACCAGCCTTTCTTCTGCCACGGTCCCTGTTTCAGTCTCTTTAATAGCGGTTAGACCACTTCTTACAGCTCTATGCTTGACCATACGGTACGTCTTTTAATATCACAAAGCAGATAACCTTCAAAGACAACTTTAATGTGCATTAGAAGACAGGAACAACAGATGACACATCAAAGCATACAAAGGGAGACGAAAGAGTTCAAGAAATGCAAACTACAGCAACAACCTATAGAGACGTGTCTGTACCTAGAAACATACAGTATCTCTCAGACTATTTATTCCCGGCATCTAATCAAATTTGTTTGCTTTGGACAATTAGAGACGATGCTTTTTGTGCAAACTGTATTTTGGTCTTCTTGAAAGGCATTAAATGAATTTCAAGAGATAGCACAGCTGCTGCTTTTCATGGCAAAGAACAGATCACTGCTGTGATGGGCAAATGATGAAATTCATGGCTCTTCAGTCCTGGAGGAGAAAAGAGGATAAAGAGGAGGAGACCCCTCACAAATTTCATCTGCCCTTTCTGGGTGGAGAAGCGGAATGAGCTGTGTAGTCTTGTGCGGAAGGAAAGTGGGTGTTTCCCGCGGTCTTGTAGCTGCAGGATCCTCAGGTGTTTCCAACAGCTTTTGCAAAAGAAAAAAAAAAAAATCACGATACGTGCCGTTTCCACTGGCTCCAGATTGGGCTGCAGGATTTGCTGATGGTTGGTCATTGGTCCTTCTTAGAAATTGCAAACCTTTTTTCCCGATCTGTGTCCAAATTAAAATGTCTCCTCGGTTTTCCATTGTGTGAACTAACAGCCTGCTTCCTTCCCCTTCATGTCCTTATGATACATAGGACGTTATGCCGTTTCAGGCTCACCATAGTCCGCAGCAGAGTTATTTATCACCAGGTTTATTCAACAGTCCTCTTCTTTAAAATGTATGAGGGGAGCAAAGTGGAGACAAGACATGAGTGAGACAATACACTCCAGTCTGCAGATGGTCATCTCAGAATGTAGTGAGAGGTGGAGGCTTATAAAAAGAAGAAGAAAAAAAAAAAAACTAAACCCCTTGGTGCCATTTTCTGTAATCACAGTGTAATTAAACAATAATTACACTAATTACACTGACGCTAATTAGACTGAAATTACAGAAACTGGGGGGCAGTTATTTTAAACTGTTACTCAATTACTTTTTTTTAGAAGACAGAGATGAGTGCGAAGACCCCGTATAAGAGAGCGCAGGGGTAAGCAACCAACAGCTGCTGCCCATCCATGGCCAGTGCTGAGATGAAGATCTTTGAGGCTGAGAAACTGCACCAGCCAATGATTGCTGCCGTTAGTATAATTCCCATCATGCCCCTAAAGAGGACAAGAAGGAAGCAGGTGGTTAGCTTTATTATTTTAAACAGTTACTTGAAAGAAAGCAGAGTTTATAGAGCTGTACTGAAATCAAAACAAAAGGTTACGTACGGACTTAAATATGAATATCACACTTTAGTTCATCTTATTAAGCAACCAATGATCACTGGACTGTACCAATACAACAAAACCCTATCTAAGAAGTTTATACTACTAAGCCCTGCCTAGTAGTGCGGTCTATAGAGAGGATTTACAGGTATATTAACATTCAAGATCAGACTCCCTGGAAGAGGAGATCTTGTATTTCACTGGGATCTTCCTGGCTAAATAAAAGCTAAATAAAAACTGTTGTTGTGCCTGTGTACTCACTGTAAAGAGAAGAGGACTCCAAAGCTGGAGAGGAGGATCATTGGGAGGAGGCAGTATCCCAGCACGCTGGACACACAGCCGAAGGAGACGCCCGTCATACTCATGAGGTTCAGTAGGCAGTACATGCCGAGGCAGCCGATTGCGCTGATACCGTACACGTACCCGAACTGGATCTTACCTGACTGTGAAAAAAAGATAAAACCACGCAGTCAGATAATATTCACCTACACGATGATAGCTGACAGATGTGTTTGTTATGAATTATTATTCTGCAACGTTAACCAGAGGATTTACCAGGAGAAGTGTCGCTCCGAAGGCCAAACAGAAGACCATGGGGCCAGCCAGGTCTGTCTCGTTCATGATGCTGCCGTCTGCTACCTTCATTGGATGGAGCACTGTGAGGGTCTTCTGCCAGATGTGGTCAAAATTGATTCCCAATTCTAAGATAGAAGATAAGATAAACACAGACATAATAAGTACCCACGAATTGTACTGGGACTTCAAAACATTATGTAACGATGACAGAATAAAGCCTGAGCAGCGGTGCTTTGGCATACAGCATGAGCTACTAGTTTGCTATGTCAGCACAAGTTTCTCTTCCAGAGATTCTCAAGACTTTGCAGTCAGAGCTTTGCGTTAGGACGTAGTCATGAAGAACTCTCACCTATGAAAAGTGTGATTTCTTCTCAGAATAGCCGCGAGGTGTGTCTTCACCTTTCTAGATCACAGTATGAGTTCAGTTTGAGGGATTATTTTCGTGGCCTCAGCACATTCCCGAGCTGCTCAGCTGGTCAATATGATCGGCACATGCATGCGAATGGACTGTATTTACATAGCGCTTTTCTGGTCTTCCGAACATTCTTTAACACTTGTCGAATTTATTCACACACATTCACACACTGACGACATAGGCTGTTGCACAAGGTGCCAACGGCTTATCGGGGGGGGACAGTGCTTCCTGTCAAAGCACTCACAAAGATTCAGCCATTCACACACACTGACATCAGGAGCAAATTGGGGTTCAGTTTCACATTTTCAGATAACTAACAAGGGGTGTGCCATATCCTATTGTTCACAATAATAGTGTTGTTGGAGTAAGGTCATCATAATGCACAGCACCAAGAGGCATGGCTGAAGGAAAAAGTAACACTGCTGCCGGCTCCACAGTTGAGGAGTTGGATACAAAAAGCGACTTCAGTAATCTTGAAGTGGTTTTGTTACAAAAGATCAGATGTACAACAGACCCCAGTGACGTAGAAGAAATACAAGAAGACTATAATAACAAAAGGAGGAAATACAACAATCTACTCCACCACCTGAAGCAGGAGCGCTGCACTGAATACAAGGAGAGCCAGAAATCCCACGAGAGCTATGAATTCTAAACCAACAATATTTTTCAGTAATTTGTTATATTGTCAAGAATACCATTACTGCAGAATACCCAGAAATATTATCATACATTTATAATAACCTACCCCCTATTACTAAAAACTGCTTATTTTGTCAGACCACAAGTTTAACAGATAAAAATATTCTATTTATAATGCTGAGAAGAGCACCTCATGAAAGCTATTTTCCTTTAAAAAAAAAAAGTCCCACTTGTAAGCCCTTTCCAAAATCAAGGATCTAGTCCCTCAACATCACCCACAGGTGAAGCTTCACCTGCTCTAACACACACTTCACATAGTGAGTGTCAAGTGGAGCATCTACTCCATCTGCTCCAGTTTTTTAAAGTTTCAAGAATAAAAGCGCAAAGGCACCTCTGGTTTGTTTTCAATAAGGGTGCAGATCATGGATACATGGAGGCAAGATATGATGAATAAAAGATGACTGACTGTAGAACTAACTAACTAGAATATAAACTGAGAGGACAATTTAGCTGCAACCATAAAACTAATACAACTACTTATAATTAATAATAATTAATGTAGCAGTGCCTTTTCATGACTTCAAGTATTATTTTTCTGTTTTGTTCTTTCTTATCTTTATGTGCAGCCATGAGGCAAAACTAAACAGAATTTACATCTGTACGAGCCTTTGTATGTCTTCAGTGTTCAGAGTTACGAGTCATACTTTCTTACTACAACAGGACGTAAAAAAACCAAACAGCTATATATAATTAAATCACTGCCATCTTCTCTTCAACTTCAAATTAGTACCCTTTCCTTGGTGCTGGTTTGTGTGCAACTACACAGCCTGCATGCCAATGCGAAGCCTTCTCGAGTGAAAATACTGCAAAAGTTTGGAAATGTCAGGTCTGCCAATTTTGCAGCCACTTTGTCAGGTGATCCGTCATTCCTTTCTGTGCTATCAAAACTTTCCTGCAGCCGTGAGCTCTGACTCTGCAAGCCACTGCAACAAATAAATTCAACTTTAATTTCACGCCTTAAGAACAGATCACAGGTTTATGTTCTAGAAGTGATACTGCCGACCCTTCGATAGGAATACTGTAATTTTACACTCGAGGAATTCAACTCATGCTCTTGTACAAGTAACTTGCAATTATTCCAAAAACTGGTAAACAGCGCAACTAATTATTATTTTCAGTAACTGCTTAAAAAAAAAACAGTAATTTAATTTGTAGATGAAAGAGTACATACAGAAAATCCTCACTTTTATGAAGCTTGACAAGCTAGGACTTAAATCTTTGACAGTTTCATCACGGTTAACAACAGTGAAATATGCCATGTAATACTGCAACATTGTAGTCTCAGTATTCCTCTGGCAATATTCCCGTTCTCCTGAAGGAGAAATATTAGAAGAGAGGTGAGAGGAGCTGTCTAAGAACCAAACAGTATTAGGTTAGTCTTGCAGGTTGTGTTTCACCTACCTTCTAGCAGTGGCGGCTCGTCATCGAAGCTGCTACTGTACATGGATTGTGACGAAGACGGAGTGTAGGTCTGTGTGGGCTGGAAGATTTGTCCTGTGTATGGCTGCTGGGGCTGCATCATCCCTGGGGAAGGGTAGCCCATGGGCTGGGAGTAGTCGTACTGACCGTATTGCCTGGGAAACACAAAATAATAAGACTCAACAGTACTCTTTCACTTAAACTTACAAGTTGCTTACAAAGGACGTTGTTTAAATGTCCTCTTCCTGTTTGAACAAAACAAACTAACTCCCTTCTCTTGAATACCAAATAAGATGAAATATTCAAACTTGCATAAAAACAAACACACTTCAAATAATGAATTCAGTCAGGCAACACAATGGGGAGCGTTCAGCAGCAGAAATGGCAGCAACTCAGTCCATAGGAACTTAATTTGGGAAGATGGCTGGTTCAAGTCTAACATGGACCACAGTATGGAGTGTGGACTGGTAGCTGGAGAGGTGCCAGTTCACCTCCCGTGCACTGTGGAGGTGCCCTTGAGCAAGCAAGCATTGCTAAGGCAGGGTGTAGTTACATGGCTGCCCATCACTCCACCATCTCCTCAGGCTTAAATTATAAGTGAAAACAGTATGACTGTATGGATTTAGTCACTTACTTGTTGTAGGGGGTTTCAGCGTTGGTGTAGCCATAGCCTGCCTGGTTTTGGTCATCTACACTGTAGCTGGACTGGTAAAAGTCTGTGTTGAAATTGTCAAACCCCGACATCTCTCACTCTGTTAGACACAGAAACAAAAACACAACCTATCAGCTAGGAGAGGTATCTCACTCTGCACTGAAGTGGTACAGTGACAGTCAGTCTACTAGACTTAGATTTTTTAAAGTTATATTGAACAGCTATGCTCGAAGAAAACAGGCCAGCAGGAGAAACACATTACGTATGCACCGTGGCCCAAACATTAGTCTGCCTGGTGTTAATTGCGTGATTGCGTAGTTCAGATAACAGTACTACCGTAACATTTAAATACAACTGTGAGCTAAAGAGGCCAGCTAACGGAGCTCCACAGACAAAAGCAGAGATGAAAATGATACGTAGTTAGTCAATTATGAGTGTTTTTTTTAAACAACCAACTTCGTCAGCTGTCAAATGACTCTACAACCACAGCCACCTAAAAGAATAACGTGAACAAATCTCATCAAACTACAGCTGAACGCTGCTAAGCTTTGGGTGGCTAACGTACCGTTAACTCTGCAGCTAGTCGGTTAGCTCTGCTAGTTGTAGATATCCTAGCTCGTACGTGTTACGCGTAATGTCAGCCACGGCTGTAATATTTCCTCACATAATCATTATTCTGAAGTCAGAGAAGGCATCGCATATGCTGACACGTACCTGTGATGTTTGACAAACCTAACCAGAGCCCCTGCCAACTTGGTTTCGGCTGCTACGTGTCAGGAGAAAGGTAACTCTTCCGGGATGCTACGTAGCAAACAGGAAGTCGTGACGGGCAAAAATACTCTTTGCGGAGTAAGTGTCGCGGTCTACAGGCGACTGGTGGTACTACATTATTTTATAATCGCTAACTGTGCGTTTATAAGCTGGGCTATTGTATGAATGCATAAAATGAGTAAATATTTCCTGGTTGAAATAAGTGCAGTACTGAATGGTACCGGCTGATGTTGTGTCCTTATGCTGTCCTCTTTTGTCCTTATTTAGAAATGCTATATAATAGCTGGGACATTATGCAAGCAGAAATATAATTCTAAAGGTCAACACACTTGAAGTACTATAGCACATTTTACAGGATCATGGACGGTGTGCAAATATCACAGGAACAGGCTATTAAGTGATTGTATAGTGATACATACACAATAGAATGAAATAAACCACCAATAAAGCACTGCAGTGTCACTCTCTGCTGTATACAATTATATATCATGTAGAAATATTTTGTTCTTTTTATGGGCTAACTATGATTAATAAATAATTAATAAATGCACAGCGTTGGTTATCATCTCAAACTACAGCCTGTTTTTCTCACTGCATGGAGGTATTAGATCCTACTGGGTTCTGACCCATCGTTGAATGAGAAAACCAGGGTCTAAAGGTAACTAATAGAGACAGAGGGAAGAAGATAATTTAACAGGACAAGCGCTGGGCTCCCAGCAAGAACAAAGGTAGTCTCTTTCATTAGAAGGCAGAGGAGGAGATCAATCATTCTACCTGTATGGGAGAGCTGCACTGAGACCAAATACTGCAGGTGGATCCATCCTCTTTGATGATGACAGATAATGCAGAGTAATTGGCTGATGACCTCTGCTGAAAGGAAATAGGGATAGGAGGGGATGAGAGGCAGGAAGAGCATCACAGATGTGAGTTTGACCTGTAATGAATACAGTACAAATGAGGAAGAGCAAGAAAAAACAGTTGAGCCTTTCTTCTTTAATCTTCATATCTTCTTCTTCTTCTTCTTCATCTTCTTCGAAGAAACAGCCTATATATATATATATATATATATATATATATATATATATATATATATATATATATATATATCCAGCAAATATGACCAAACTGACTTTATGATACTGGAAAATTCATATGAATGTCCCTCTGTCACATCTGCAAAATCTACTGTCTTGGCATCCTACCCAGGGCTTATTAAAACTACATTTTTTTCTGCCCCAGTACTGAAACAAACACACCTCTGGCATCCGTGACAATAAAATGTTAGAATTTTAGCCACAGATTAACTAGTGCTGTGTGAATAGGAACTAAACTATATTGACTTGGCTCTGTCCCCAGCCTGGAGTAACAGACTTCCTTGCAGAATGAGAAATGGGCAAAATAATCTGGCGGAAAAAGTCATGGAGGAAAACGTCGTCATTATTCAGAGGAGACATATTCAGCCTCTTCCGTCTTTGACAGAGAAACTCTGATTGAGTTACAGGTCTCAGGCTGAAAATACAGGGAGAGAGCTTTGGGCTAGTGTTGCACAAAGCAGTTGCCTCAGCAAGGTTGCATGAGTTAGGAGGAAATTTTCTTGCCAGGAAACTTTGTGACCATCTGTCACATTTTGTTTCCTGTTGATGGCAGTGCTGACAACTAGATTCCAGCCTTTATGTTAAATCCCTTGTTCCAAAATAGCTGTAGGCAATAGGTGTCGTTTTATGATGGACAGGCAAATGTAACTCATAACATGAAAAGCTGATGCGGAAAATAAACAAAAAGACATTATCAACAAACCTTTCAGCTATGCAGGCCAGACATGGATAATTTCTCTCCCTCATGATGAACAAAATCAATTTGATGTGCACAACACGAATTCCTACAGCACACACCCATGACTAATCATAAGCAGGAACGAGTCGCCTTCCCTCCATTGCCTCTCATCTTCCTTTAGACTTTTAATCATTTCTAAACTTGAAGAACATGTCATTCTTCTTAATCCACTTAATGAAAGAAAATTGAAAAGTGCCAGAGAGGGTAATTGAATTTAGGGCAGTGTATTGCCAAACGCTGTCATAATTGCCTTCTTTTATAATGTCTCTACTGTAATCCTGCTGTCAGCGCCTGGGTGGATGAGTGGATTAAAACTACTGAATTTCCTTTACTGCGGCTAGCCCTCATCTCCAACCACCTACTGTACCCTCAATTAAGATTTCTCTCTCCACCTCTCCAGGCTCAAGAAGAGCGGAAAAAGCAATGGATCAAGCTATCTTATTATGTGCTCTTCTCGTCTACAAATATGCCGATGGGAGATAATTTTGCTCCTTCTGCACATAACATATTGAACATATGAATGAGCACACACGCAGAGAGAGAGAGATAGAGACACACACACACACACACAGCTCTATTTTTAGAAAGAGATGCACGCGTTTCCTTCTGAACATTTACAAGATTAAATAAATTCCTTTAATTCCACTAATTCAATTTCCTGCCTCCCCATTGATGCAACTGCTGAACAGATCATGAATTAGTAGGCATCTGGTACTCTCAGGGTGCTTTCTCTGAAGCAGCTTTCTTCACTCTGTGAGTGAGCGACATGAACACTAAAATAACAATCAGCAGCTGAAGAGTTTGTGAAGTTTGTTTGTTCCAAAATGAGATTCCCATGCATCTCATTCTGCGGTAAAGTGTTGATACTTGCGATACTACAGCATTCAAACGAGACAAAAAAAAAACAAAAAAAAACGCTCTAATGTGAAACGTTTGGCCTGAAATCAGGTGTTTTTATAGTGTCAGGAATTCTTGCTCGAATAGAAGCTTTGCTAATCAGAGAAAAATAAAAATACACAATAAAGTGTGTAAATAATAAAAATGTGTTTGACTGAGATTTCCACGTCAGTGTATATTTTATCCTATATGAACACATGCACCATTAAATAAGTGTCATTTCATTTAAACCTCATTTGAAGAGTAGGTTTGCCCCGAGGAGTGATTCTTTATGATGAAGTGCACTGTGGAGTTTTGCCATCCTTGTCTTATCTGCCTCTGGTTGGCATCAGGAACAGCACCAGTCAACCCACGAGTGTTCTACCTGTCAAAACAGATTTAGAGGCTTCTAAAATAAGTCTCATATTATAAAGAGTAGCATGGCCGTGGCTCTGCTTTTTCCTTCCATCCTACCCTAACACACCACTCTGCCAAGTTTCACTTCCCGGCTCCCTTAAGGCTTTGGCCATACTGATTCTATTCACAGCAAGATATGTCATGCTGGACATAAATTAGTTTTGGCCCAGTGGGTTAACGCCGCAGTATTTTGTTATTGCAGATCAAGTGAAAAAAAGTCTTTTTTTTTTTTTTTTACACATGACAGCATCTTAGGTGTTGCTGTTTATAGCATTTCAAGACTGCAGAATCAACATCTTACACTTAAAACTCTACACCATCCAAGTTCTTAAGTTGTTGTGGCGAGGATCAATTGAGATTGATCTCAGCGTCAAGACTGATGCAGAGATCAATTTGTTTGGAAGGAGAACTGCTAATAAGCAATATTTTGTGCTGTTATATGTAATTAAGCTAACAATTTTCCCTTTTCCCCCTTTTTTGCAATCCATATGTACATATACATATACACTCATTGCTATTAATGATAATAGGAATGTAAATATCACACTTTAATGCAAACATGATTATATGAATTAATATTCAGTCAATCTGAACAGCCAATTAAAAGCCGATATCATCAGTGTAATTCACCATCTGAAATAGTCCGCTCTGCTTCAAATGCATTTTTCCGCCCAACTGAAACTAATGATTCGACAGCGGTAAGAGTGGGTCCAAGACTGAGAGGCAGAGATTTCTTTTGGGACATGAGTGGAATTGCCAACTTACATTACGTGATCGTCAGACTGGCCACTCAGTGGCAGAAAATCCTCCCTCAGGTGCTCTCACATGGTTTTATATCATCGGTTTATGATGTTTAATGTATTGCAGAAGTTTCAGAAGTTATGATGAAGTGCTGCAATTTCTTTTGTGTACTTTGCCAGCCTACACACTTTTCCCACAAACTGCCTCCTCTATTTCCACTTCATCCTTTATTTCCCAGAATGCCTTTCGGCAATCCTTTGAGAACAGGCATGATCTTGTTGCCTTCAGCCGCGTTTTCTTCTTTTAACTGGACGTCAGTGTAGAAAAAAATGACAGCCATGTGTCTGTTTCACTGGATGCACAGCGTCTTGATGCTCCAATGCATTGTTGCATTATTTAAGCTACTGTCAATGGAGGAATAAATATCTGTCCATTAATGATGGATTTTTTCCACGAATGACTGGTGAGCATCACTGCTAAAAGATGAGTCTGCACAGAAGCCCTCGGTCTGACTGACACAAACCTAAAAAGTTTACTATTTCTGGTTAGGATGGTGACTTGGGGATTTTCTGAGAGTGAGCACCAGCTGCGTTGGTAATATTTCAGTAAGATTTCACACCATCAATGAGAATTAGATAAAACACAGAAATAAGCCCACAAATGCAAAGAACCTTCAAATATTGGCAATATATGGGGTGTTCTGTCCCGATAAAAAGGATGACAAAACTAATTTCAACAATTCTGACAGTGCACAGGTGTATTTCAAACAGCAAACAACAAATAATCAATTTGTGTTCTTCGTTTTGGGTGACTCCAAACTGGACATTCTGCTTTCCTGATGGATTTACTGATGGCAGGAGTGAACAGAGACCCACCACACACAGTTATACATCTTCTCCTTGCTGTCAGTTGCTTTCACTTTCTCACTGATAGAAATTCTTCATTTCGATCGTGTGCGCAGAAAGCTTCATACAGTTCTTGGCTGTGCACTTCATTCATCTTACATACATCTAACTCACTGTGTCGTATCTCAGTTTGGCAGCGCTGTACAAGATAGAGGGATCAGAAGCAGAAGGATCTGGGCACTTAAATTCTGTGAGTATATATATTAGATGAAAGGAAAAATAAATATTTCCTGTGATTCAGTAGCACATTTGCAGCATTAATCATTCATTACTGAACATCCTTCAAATCACAAATTGCTGATGGTATTAGCTGAAGAGTAAAATTGGATACTACACCTTTAAAAGGGGTTTTACAGTTCTAAGGACTTTTGGAGATTTGGTCTCATCAAGAGATTTGTCACACATTGAGGACCTGTGGAAACCTCCCTTTAATCCCAAGAGCCAGAGAGTAAAGCATGGCAAATACTGGAGGGAGGGAGAGAGTGGTTGAGCTATAACGCACACACATACACACACCTACATACTCAGTGAGACAGAAACACACATCACAGGAGAGCTGACTATGGCAGTAAACTAGCACAGCTATCTACCCCTTCACAGTGTTCCCACGTGGCCTTTACACTGGCAGAGGGAGAGCGGGTGCTTAGCAACATGTCATCTGCATGGTTTGCCAAACCAACAGGGTCAAGTTCCCTTTAGGCTTGTAGAACTTGACTGTGTTGTGCACTGCCGCTGAGTGGCTTCAGAGATGGAGAGAAAGGCGCCGATATGAGCCGAC
Organism: Protonibea diacanthus; assembly: GCA_028641955.1. Classification (NCBI taxonomy): domain Eukaryota; kingdom Metazoa; phylum Chordata; class Actinopteri; family Sciaenidae; genus Protonibea; species Protonibea diacanthus. The sequence continues at coordinate 19,122,831 of CM053990.1, forward strand.
TCTCTTCTTGGCAAAAAATCTCTTCTTGAGTTGCTTAGGCTCAGTCTTTAGCCTTCAGGATTTATTCTTCTTAAAACAGCAAAAAAAAAAAAAAAAAAAGGCTGCCAGTGTGAAGGATTTTTTTGGTGCTTGATTTTGAAGGCAGATTTGAGCCTGTATGAAGGCAGGCAAGTGTCATCTTAATTCAAACTGATACCTGGATTGAAAATGAAGGACTTTAAACAAATACAAATATACTGACTTATTAAACCTATTATTTTATTCGCTTTAAGAAGAAAGATATGAGGACTTAATAAGACACAAAATGACTGGTTAAGATGTCCTTTCCCTGGCTAGTTCACTCTGTATTTTAGGATTCATTTTAAGTATAAACAGGGATCAGTCAGTGCCACCCAAAGTCATGGACTGCATAAATCCTCAAATAAAAACTGAATGGTAGACACTGGCAACACATTACAGCTTTTATAGGCTATATCTCCCAGCTTGTGGGGCACTGAAAATATGTGACTCATCTCAAGAGTGTCATTTCCAATAAGCTAAACATAGCATAATTACATAACAAGTGTTACTTTAAATGCAACCAATGAAGCAGCAAGTTTAATGTTGTAGTTTTATTTTGTGTAATGAACCCACTGTATTGGGCAACATGGTGGTGCAGTGGTTCTGTGTGGAGTTTGCATGTCCACCTCGTGTCTGTGTGGGTTCTCTGCAGGTACTCTGACTTCCTCCCACAGTCCAAAGACATGCACTTAACATGTTAACTGGTGACTCTAAATTGTCCATAGGTGTGAATGTGAGTGTGAATGGTTGTTTGTCTTTATTTGTCAGCCCTGTGATGAACTGCCGACTTGTTCAGGGTGTACCCTGCCACTATCCCAATGCTAGCTGTGATTTGGCTCCAGCCCCCTCAACTACCCTGATAAGGATAAGTGGTTATGGAAAATGGATGTATGGAATCCTCTATATTAAAATGAAAGCATAATATGAATGAATATATGAATATATATGATGTGACTTTATTCTCACTCCATACATGTTCATCACAGCTCATCTGCGTGAGATGAGTCAGTGCACAGTACACTTACACACACTCTGACTCAATGGATTTTTTTTTTTTTTTTTTAACAAATGAACAGAGATTTTTTTTTTTTTTCATGGAGCTGTCAGATCTTCCGCCTCCTCCCATCCTTTCACTACACCCACAACTTGATCCGGGCCAACTGCTTTCTGAGTCCCACATGGTGCAAATTGAATCAAACGCCAACTACTGTAAGATACACACAAAACCTCCTGGTTTTATCACAGCGTACAAGTTTGATTGTTTCTATGAGTGCAAATGGGTTACACGTGGGAACATTAGGAGAGAGGTCATGCTGTAATTATCGGGTTTCAGCAATGGCATTGTTTGTTTCCATGTGGAAATAAAGATTATTTAGCTGGTTAATCAGTTTTGTTTTTTAAACCCAGTATGATCTTTTATTGAAACACAAGCAGCAGAAAAGCAGAGTAAATCTGAGCAACTTTGTCTATACCGATATTTTAAACCCTTGGATCCAAACCTCAGACACTCAAAGGCAAAATCATTACGTGACAATCTTCACTGGGCATTGCAGTAATTAACCTGCAGCTGGATGTTTCAACAATGAACGGTTATGCATACAGCAGCTTCTGCTTGTTGTCATGAAATGATTAGTAAAGAAGATAATGATTTTACTTGTTTCTTCTCTCATCGTGACTCAAGCACTGTGTGCCCACACACAAGCCTGATAACACTACTATGCGCCTGAAAAATAAAAAGCATGTAGTAAAGGGACTTTCAACAGTAATTTCCCTCAGTTATATCAGCTGTGCCTGTGATAGTGGCTCCCTGAAGGTAATACATGCCGGGACAGATTCCAGCCCCCCTGCAACCCTCGACAGGAAAAGCATTGGATGCAGCCTGTTAGCTTGTGTACCAGTAAACGTGTCTACTAAGATATGTAATGCTATAACATCATCCTTGTTAAGAACTGAGGGAAACTACTTGCAGGTAAGGAGGGGAAGACTTTGCACTCACAACTTCCACTCGAATGATGCAATCTTGTAATTTTTTGGATCAGTGTTTTGGCACATTTCGACTTCCTCAAGATGAAAGCCACGGCATACTGCATGAGACAGGCGATTCAGATGAATGATCTGAGTCCATGGAGAGGTCATTCATAGCCAAGGAAGCACTGCTCTCCACCTGCAAATACAAAACTCAGAAGCCAGACAGTGTAACTGTATGTCAGACATGTCTCAAGCGAGTCTCAAGTCATTTTTCCTTTGGCAAGTCATCCACCCCCCCACATGTGAACTTCTTGTATCTGTAAAGCATGACACTTGGCACAGGCATGATGATGATCTGATCAGGTAGCTGGCAAGGAGCTTGTCTGACAGGGTAGCATTACACAGACACTTGGCATGTCAACACTGAGAACGCTGAACATTTTAAACAATTAAAAGAAAAAAAAATAATGCATTTTTGTCAAACAAACACATAAATATGTGAAATATATTAACTTGCAGAATCTTTTAAACCAAACAAATATGTAAATGGATCTGAATCCACAAACATTCTACAAATCATCTGGGCTTAATTTAGCATCATTATCTAGCATGATGTCTGTTGTCAGCTCCACACATTAGAGGTACCATATAAACACAAGAGTAACTCCTGGCTCAGTTGGCTGTATCCAAAATAGCTCTGGATCCATATTTTCCTGCTCTGTTTAAACTTGGCTCCAAGGGTACAGCCTCTTTCTTCATGCCTTCACCAGTACACAGTACAATACACACACACAGACACCTGCAGAGTCAGTGTTAGTGAGCGCGATGACAGCTCTGCTGCTGTGTTGCTGGCCAGAAGACAAGCTGAAACTTCCTGGCTCTCCGTGGTGTCTTGCAGGGTTGTATGTTGTACTTATCCTGGCTCCAGGAGTCGCTCGTCTGTCCCTCACCACACTGCTCTCCTCTGGCGGCCAAAGCCCTTAATGTTTAGTGGGCTTCCTGTTAAATAGACTTGTCTCCTGGGAGAGAAGTGGACCTAGTTTAGCAGGGAAAGCTGCTCCGGCCTGTGTAAAGAGTGGATGAGGAAGGGATTGGGGGGCAGAGCAGCAAAGCGACACAATGCAAGAAAGAACTAATGTTTTGACGTGTTAAAATAGACAGAAATCCAGGACTTTTGTCATTTTATTACTCACTAGCAAGAGAATATTGCAGTATAACACTCGCAAGAAATATGCTCCCAGTTTGTCAGTCTGCTGGCATTTAGTCTTTTTGGAGCCACAGAGGAAATTACTTTCTAGTGTTTGTAGATTGTAATATTCATGCTATCATTTGAGATGTGATGATTGAAGAAACGAGATCTACTTCCTCAATTCAACTGCCGCCTGTGGCAGTACTGAGGGAGAGTAGGCTTGATGTTTTCTTGGATCAGCTAAAATGATTTTGTTTTGATACCAAATCTGGGGCATCGGGACTAGTTGTGAATACCCACACGGACCTTGTTAAGTTTATGTTTGAAGATCAGTATTGAGGAGACGTTTAGTTTCTTAATGATTACAAGTTCATTGGCAGACTATGATGATAATCAGACGAAAACCTTGTCATGCGCCTTTTTGAAGATGCATTTTTGATTTATGACTCATTGCATTAGTAGCCGGAGGTGTTGGTGTGCTCTTGCTTAGTAGGACAGTAAGAGTTCAGTCTGGCCACCAGCCTGCGAAGATTATCTCATGAGACACTGAACATCAGCAGGCTATTTTTGTATTCACACAGAAACTGAATAAATGATTTTTTTTTTTCTCAAGGAAGATGAGAGATTCATTGGACTGACAAAAGAGCTGCATCTGCTTTAAGAGAACACTGATGCACTGTTAGGAATGCTGTAAGTCCTATACACCATTAATGATGATCTTATTCATATTTTTGTTTTGATTTACATTATTATACTTTTACACATTTTGCTACTTTCCTCAGCAAACTCTTTGCAGGACTGTTCTGATTACACTCACATGTTCGTACATGGAATCTTCCCAGTACAAACCCAGTCTGATCTGCTGCTTCCACTGGAGTAGGTGGAGTTAAGACGCTCACTCAAGGGTAGCTCATCGTCTTTATCACAGATACACCGATCGGCCATAACATTATGAAGTGAATGTCATCATGGCAGCTGTCAGTGGGTGGGACATTATGTCCTCAAAGTTGATGAAAAATGGTGTAAGGATTTCAGTCATCTTCAAAACTGCAGCTCTTGTGGGATGTTTCCAGTCTGCATTGGTCAGTACGTATTAACAGTGGAGGAAAAGGAAGGAAAGGAAGGAAAAAAAAGAAAAGAAAAGTCATATTTTTTTTAAAAAAGAAAGGCGTCAGAACTCACAGTGCATCATAGTTTATTGTGCCCACTACTGTCAATGGTGCCAACAATGGCCGCACATGCAACAGAATTAAAAACCATGGAGCGATAGAAGAAAGTGGCCTAGTCTGATGAATCACATTTTCTTTTACCTCATGCAGATGGCCAGGTGTGTGTGTTGTTTGCCTGGGGAACACATGGCACCAGGATGCACTATGGGAACAAGGCAAGCAGGCAAGAGGCAGTATGATACTTTGGATGATGTTCTGGAGGGAAACTTTTCCCGTGGCTGTTTCTTTGACGCGTACCACCTACCTAAGCAGAGTTCATGCTACGATGGGTCAGGGTTATTTTGGTGGCGAAAGAGGTGGTCGTAAAGTTATGGCTAATCAGTGTATATCCTTCGATCACACCATCATTGCACCACCATAAGCCCACGAAATTTACAACAAAAGGATAATTCACTGTAATAAATACTGTAAGTAACAAAACAAAAGTGCAATAACATGTGATTGGTTTGATTTTGATGATGAAGTCTTTCAGTCAAGTCAAGTGAACTCCTTAGTTAAGGCAAATGAAATCCCCCCACTACTTCAGATGCTGCAATCTCTCAATATTAGTTTGCCTGTCAGAAATCTCTGACAAGCACGTCTTGCATTTAGCAGTTCATGCGAAACTTCTGAATCTGAAAGTGATGACTCTTGGCGTGAGCTGATGACGATCATGATGACGATGATCCGATTTGATCCACGGACCATCAGGCAGTGAGGGGCTTGACTGACAGGGTAGTCATCCAATCGTGACAATGCTATTCCTAGTGTGCGCTCACATACCGGGTAATGTTACACATGTGACACTTCATGTGACATGTGAGGTCAACACTGACAGTTTAAATATTTATTTACTCATGTTTAATATTTAAACTGAAAACATAAAATGAGACAGACAAGTCATTTAAGTCATCACGTCTCGAGTCAAGAAATGAGTCTAACTTCCAAGTCCAAGTTGAGTCTTAAGTCATTTTTTTCTGTAAAGTTGCAAAAAATAATAACAGTGACTGGCCACAACGCTGCTGTAACATTCAGGAAATGGTCTGAATTTAATTTAGCACCATCATTTAGCATTATCTCTACTGTCAGCTCCACAGATTCTACTACTCCATCAGAGTGGCATTTACAACAAAGGGATGGTTAATGTGCTCACTGGAACACATACTGTAAGTACTGGAGGAAAAGTGCTACAGTGTGTGACTGGTTTGATTTCGATCATTAAGTATTTTAGTCAGATCCAGACAGAGCAGAATATGTAGACAAACAAATAACATACTGATATAACTGCTCCATGATGTCGTGATCTCATTATAGGCTGGTACTCTCTCTCTCTCTGTTCTCAAAGCTCTTATGCAAACCAGACCCCCACACACACAAACACACATACAAACATACAACCCTTCCATCTTGCCTTCAGACCATCTAATCATGCGGTGACTCACTGTGCTTGATGGCTTCCTATTGGCAGCATGGGTGTGCTTAAAACAAATAGGCATAATGCCATCAGCAGTGTCTTTTCAATGTCACCTCTAATCACTTCCCCCAAATACCATATTTTTGCCATAGTCTCTTCTCCTCTGCTCTGTTTTTGTGTAACACATTGTGGTTTCTCTCATTTTTAACAGAATTCTCTCCATGTACTTTTTTTTTCTTACAAAAAAAGTTTCTGCCTGTTGAAACTTTTGCAAATTATAAATAGCTGACCAAGTTTAAATAAAAAATAATAAACGTCCAAGTTTGAGGGATAGCTGAGGCTTACATAGAAACTCATTTTGGTAAATACTCTCTGAGTCAACTGAATTTATGCATTGAGCGTCTGCCTGCTGTACTTGCAGATTTCCCATCTAAGGCCTGGCATCATTCAGTGTGGCTGTAATGAAAGATGGAAGTGGAAGTAGTGTGCTGTTTATTTCAACCATCTGTGACTAGCCTGAAAATTCCCTTTAATAGTTTCCTCTTGCACTGCACAGGAAAATCTGCGCTGCGGGTTGATCTGTGTCAGGGAAGTGAAGTGCCTGGGATTTTCCTTGAAGTTGAACTTTTCTTTTGCAAGTCAAAAATTAAAAATCTCTCTGATATTGTGTCTCTCTCAAAAAAAAACTATAAATTATGAATATTGCTGCTCTGCATACGGAGTAAATATTTCATCATGTATTGTGTATTAATTAATATCAAACTGATGCGTTCTCAAAGATATAAAACAACAAAGAAACACAGAAACTAGAATAAATGTCGAAGCCTGTTTGCTGTAAATATATCTGTGCTTTTAGCTCTGGGATGATCTTTGTTTCACTGAATGAATACATGGGAATTCAAAAAGCAGGCGGAGAACAAAAAACCAAGACATGTTGTGTCATTTGCTTTGGTGACGGTCCTGCTGTGCGTTTTGTAAGCCTTTATGTCATTAAATCAAGTGCTCTTTGGGGACAGAGAAAGCTTGAATTGAACTGAATTGTGTCAGCCCAAACTGCTTTAACTCCTTACAGGTGGTCAATCATCTGGTCTTTAAATAGCAGCACAGCAGGGAACGGTGTAGTGGCTACATGTATTTATGATGAAGCTACCAGCGTGGCCTACTTCTGGATGACTGCTCAGGTCCCAGCCAGGCACACCTCCTCGCTCTCTCTCTGTCTTTTATTCACTTTGTTTTACATCACTCACACTCTTGACCCATTTCTCTCCCAGACACTACAGAACTGTCTGATTGAATAGCAGGACTCATTATGACTTGTGAGGTACTGTTTAGAGCTAAAGTGTCTCAAATTGCACTGACATTTTAATTAAGAAAATGCTATCAGCAGGATTATATTGGCTGACACAGAATTAGTCATTGTATACAGTACTGTGTATGATGTGAGTTGTTCTTAAATGGTGCACTAATTTTCCAATTATTGTGCAAGAAAATAAGCTACGAATATGTTTTGCACAAGATATGATGCAGTCATGAGCTGCTGGGTGTCATACTGAATTGCAACTTTAGAATAACCGCATTTCAAACTTGAAAATATGGATCAAAAATGGCTAATTAAAATGTTTTCCTGCCTTTTTATATTCCTTTGAAACACCACATCACAGACAGATAGATAGATGCCATTTGAGATCAAAGTGTTCAAGAATATCAAATTGATCATGTCAAAAGTTTAAATATATAAATATTCAGTGGGACCACATTAAACATGGTTAGAATTAGTATTAGAGTAAGTACAACGTTTGGGATGATGGGATAAGACAAGCATGGCTGTTTGAGAGGCTACACAGGAGTTGAGGTGTTGCATGCTGATTTACCAGTACAAAAAAAACAAAACAAAAACAAAACAATAACAACAGAAATATACAAATATATTTGCATGTAATACATTCCTCAATTTGGCCTTGCAGCTGGAGCATGTGTGTGTTTGTTAGACTACAGATTATACTGTGCTGGTTGTATTCTGCTCACTTTTGACTCATGAGCCAAATAGGTGTTTTTATTGCTTATATATGTTTCAATGTTAATATGAGACATTACATAGCCGTGGGAAAAAAAATTAATCTTAAATAAATTTTCTTGAAAGTTCAGATTCGGTTTAAATAGATCTTGTTCCATCTACAAATGTAACTGACAACACCAATCGGAACACTTGCATGCACACACTCGTATGCAGTCATGCATGCTGAATGCATTCAAAGTCAATGAAACAAAAACAGCTGTTTCTATCGTTGTTCTGTGTGTGTCTGTCCATGGTGCTGAAAGAAAAAAAAAGGCTGAACATGTACCAACAGAAGGAGGCGCTGTTGCTCATCTATGTAACAACTACAGACAGTCGGAGCCGTTTGTCTGAGCCTTGATAACATTTTCATTACGAGATTTTAATTTGTAAAAAGAAAGAGAAAATTATAAACCTGTTGCAGTCAGGGAGTAACACACGCACAGGCACACAGACACACACACTTTGCAGCACTGAAACCACAACAAGTCCTGTTTTTATGTGTTCAAACTAAATGCCATGCAAATTGATTCAATCTGGGGGTCAAATTGCAGCTTATTATAGTAATGACACAAAGATAGATGCAGCAATCCCACGACTAAAACGCAACGTTTACACGGGCGCATGCAGTTATTTAACCTTTGGCAGCAGCAAGTTTGCATTTGCATGTAGTGTGTGTTGTGTGTGTTTGTGTGTGTGTGTGTGTGTGTGTGTGTGTGTGTGTGTGTGAGAGAGAAGAGAGAGAGAGAGAGAGAGAGAGAGAGACTAATTTCTCTTCAATGGTTCTTGAGCTTTTTTATTCTTTTCCCACAGAGCAGCACTTTACAGCCTGTAATCGCCCCATAAGCCTATGTGTGTGTGAGTGTGTGTGTGTGTGTGTGTGTGTGTGTGTGAAAGAGAGAGAGAGAGAGAGAGAGAGAGAGAGAGAGAGAGGAAGACGGGGGAGCAAGACACCACCCAGCTCTGTATGGGAGGGGAGGCGATAGGAGAGTGTGGAAGGGAGGGTGAGGAGAAAGAGGGAGGAGAGGAGGGTGAGATGCTCGTTTCAGCACCGCGGACAGCTCCCGGTAAAAGCAGCCAGCCAGCAGCGGGTCGCTCCTCTCTCCTCTCTGCTGCTCTGAAAACAAGAGAACAAACTGATATTTGATTTTTTTTTTTTTTTTAATATATATACCTCTGAAAATGAGTGAATAAGATATGTTTTTGAGGAGAAGGGTTTAGTTTAGTTCAGTCCCGAGCGGGCGACATATTTGTGGTGACAGGCTACAGACAAAACCGTTTCAGGACTCCCGAGGTTCGTGCGAATCTCTGCGAAGTTTCTCTGCCTCCTCCTCCTCCTTCTGCTGGTCTGCACGGCCCGGACAATCTGCTGGTGTTCAAGGGAAGTTGGAGAGAAAATAAAAGTGACAACACCGCCTCGGCACCTTCTTGTTCTTCTTCTTTTCTTTGGACTATATCCTCAAAGAAGTTGTTGGACTTTTTTTCGTGCGTAAAAGGATTTCTGTTTGTTGGATAATACTCCTGGTACCTAAAAAAAGCCAAGCAAGACAAGTTTCTTCTTCGTCCTTCTTCTTCTTTCAACCTCGAACCGCCCCCCCACCCACCACCCACCCTGTAACGCTCTTACATTAGCCACTGATGCACGCCTTTGATGCGCCCGGATACATTTCTCCTCTCTCGCAGTGCTGATTCCTTTCTCCTCCAAGTCATCCATCTCAGTCTTTTATTTTTTCTTTTCCAGATTTAACATTCACAGAGGGACGCCCTGCACTGCCATCTTCCCCTCCCATGTTCTGCTAAAGACTGGTAGGTGATAATGGCAATGGATGGATGAAAAATGCTTATTCAGATTGTTCTGAGATTAAGTTGGTGGCCCTGCGTTAACGCAGAATCAGAGAGGACACAGCTTAGTAACTTTTAGAACTGATTTTTCTTTTCTCCTCCTTTTGAGACTTGCTGTAGAGAATAGGTGTGTAGCCCGTTTGTAGTTCTTCATGACGGAAACGATGGCGCTGAGTGGGAACTGTAGGACTAACCCCAAAGAGCAAGCATCAGTCCAGAACAGTTTTCCAGATGTGGTTGAATTAAATGTAGGGGGGCAGGTTTATTACACGCGTCACTCAACTTTGGTGAGCACCCCGAGTTCATTACTGGGTAAGCTGTTCTCATCCAAAAAAGACGCGTCTAATGACTTGGCGAGAGACCCCAAGGGTCGGTATTTCATCGACAGAGATGGTTTTTTATTCCGGTATGTGTTGGACTACCTCCGAGACAAGCAAGTCGTCCTCCCGGACCACTTCCCGGAGAAAGGGAGGCTCAGGAAAGAGGCGGAGTACTTCCTGCTGCCCGACCTAGTGAGGCTCCTGACCCCTGATGATCTTAAGCAAAGCCCGGACGACTATTTCCACAGCGACTATGAAGACGGATCCCAGGGCAGCGACCACCGGCAGTGCCCGCCGCCCTCGCTCGTCCCCGCGGACAGAAAGAGCGGCTTCATCACGGTGGGTTACAGGGGGTCGTGCACCATGGGCCGAGAGAGTCAGACCGACGCCAAGTTCAGGAGGGTACCTCGGATACTGATATGTGGCCGGGTGGCCCTCGCCAAAGAAGTTTTCGGGGAGACCCTGAACGAGAGCCGAGACCCAGACAGGACCCCGGACCGGTACACCTCCCGGTTTTACCTCAAGTTCAAGCACCTGGAGAGGGCTTTTGACATGCTGTCGGAGTGTGGTTTCCAAATGGTGGCCTGCAACTCGTCAGTCACAGCCTCGTTTGTCAACCAGCACACAGAGGACAAGATCTGGTCCAGCTACACAGAATACGTCTTTTACCGTAAGTGACACATTTTTTTCCCCTTAGAGCGCACGCACGCACACACACACACACACACACACACACACACACACACACACACACACACACACACACTAGCACGCACGCACAAAGTTGGAGTAACCGCTAGAAGGCGTGCTTGGTTTGCTCGCCCTGTGCATGAGAGAGAGACATCTGGTTGTTGGGATGGATGGGACCACCCATCTTTTGAGTGATGTGGGTGTGGTGAACACAGCTGCTCCCACCTGTTTCTGTGACACGGTGACTGTAAATTTGTCACATTTGTTTTACTTGGAGAGGCTCAAAGGCACTTTAAAAATAGCACAGCACATTTCCGCAGAGACTGCATGCGTTCCACTTGTCCATGACCTGTGGGTAGCCTTCATCACCTTGGTTAAAATGCAAACACTGAGTCAGACTCTGTTAGTGTCTGAAGTTTTGTCTGAGCCCTGTGGAACAAAACCAATTAGAGATCACTCCTGGTAATTAGGGTTAAGCCGGGGTGTTGTTATCTTTCCCTGGAAGCGATGAGACCTTAGCAGCAAGCACATAACTGACAGGCTAGTTCATGTTTTAATCTCACTGTGTTCAAACCTATTACAGCATGTTGCAGCATTCAGTGCTCTCTTGCAAGCTAGTTTATAGTTCACAAAATGTAACCAGATTTTACTCCTATCCGAGCCACTGCAATCATCAGAGCAATGATTTGTCAATGCTTGCCATTTCTCATCTTGGTGCAATTTTCTACTCCACCTCCTCTTTCTTTCATCTAGCCCATCCTTTCAACCTCTTGCATTTCCTTCTGGCTTTCCTGCCTCCCATTTCTCCATCTTTCCTCCTCACTGGCAGGTAGGAATCTGGCAGGAGTGGTAGCGAAGTAGAGATCATCATGATTTTTATAGGCCTACTAAATTTTCATAAGATTTTCGGAGGCAACAACATAATCCATATTCTCTGATCTGACAGTGTATAATTTATCACGAACTCGTAGAGAGCTGCCACAATGAAGCTGCTATAAAAGAGACAGTTTGTAAGTGAGACTGGGGATGTGCTTTAGTTCTTAGTATCCAAGCAAGCTGCTTGGATGTTGTTAGACACAGCTTTCCCCGGAAGAACTCCTGGCCACTTTTAAGATGAAAGAAAAAAAAAAGTCTATTTTTCATGCATAGGAGAGATAAAGTGCAGTTATATTTTGGAGATTTAATTGTTGTAAGCTATAAGACTGACTCAGATTAATAGTATCTAACCACACAGGACAATGAATAAGTACCAGACATATTAGTTTGGATTGTGAATCATAAAAAAGCTGGAATAAACTGTTCTGCTTGTTTGTGATTTATAATTTATCCGAAATGTTGCAAGGATAATATCATAAATCAAACCCCTTTTGCTTTCCAAGATAATTGCAGCCCATTTTCTGCAGTAATATGTCCTTTTGCCCACACAAGTCCTCTGAAAGGTATTTTTTTTTTTCAGCATGGCTTTATGAATATTTGCAAATACAACTAGACTGTGTTTTGGTCATAAATATAGTTACTACAGTGACAACATTTTAGCATATATATGGGACTCTGTTAACCAATTTCAGTGTTAAAATTGCTATAAATTACAATAGCCTTCTTATATAAGTCAAATACAGTCGAATAATGCACAATGTGCAGAGTATTGATGCAAATGAAACTGCAGAAGCCAGCATTACTGACAATAGTGAGGTCAATGTGTCAAGGAAGCTATGTTGATATTACAACATAGAACAAAGGTTTCTACTCTCATATGCACAGGGTCAAATAATGGAGTATTTGCCCTAAAAAAAGATGACAATTTAATAAAGAGTTCCGTTTTTGTCAAGTGTTCAGCACTGAGTAGGTGTGGGATTCACTGATTTAAATACTGTACATAGACTTCATATGTAACATCCCCTGTAGACCCAAACCCTCATTTCCAAGTAATTTGTGATTACAGAGCAGACAATTTTGGTACATTTGACAATTGCAATGAAGCGCTGGAGACTGCTTCATATTCATAGGAAGCGTTTTTTTCAGTTTAAGAGGACAGACATGTAACCCAGTTGTTTCTGCTGCTGGCTATGCCGTCTCATTTCGGTGCCCAGTCGTCCAGATGTTTGGCAAGTGCAAACAGTTATGGGCCAATATGCAAACATCCTTAAAAGATTACAGTTTCAGTTTGTGACGTGACTCACAAAACACTCATTTTAACATTATCTGTAAAGTTATTTACAGCCCCAAAAATATCTTTTATTCATCTTATTCCAAAATTTCTTTGTAAGGACTGGGATGTGGGCCAGGACCGCTGGTTAGGAACCACTGAGCTGTGCATCCACCACCACCTTAGGGAAAACCACTGCCAGCCCCATAAATCACATAAAGTCAAATGATCACATGGTCACGGAGCAAACAGGAGTAAAAAAAGAACACATGAGAGCGACTCGCTGGGCTGCTTCCAAGCTAAATGAGCTCTGCATTAATGGCCTGCATGAAGCAGCTACAATGACTGGATGGCTCTTGGCTCTTATAACCCCCAGAAGTAGCACTAACAAGCCAAATCAAGTGGTGATGGGGGTTGCTGACACACACACACACGCTACACACTACACATACATGGACAGACACACACACCTTGCTCATGCAGTATCTGGCAGTCTGTCTGTGGGCTGCCTCTGCAGACCTCTTCTTGCTTACTGACAAACAACAACTGCTTCCTGGCATTGTTGACAAATGTTCAGCTTGTTAGAGGGTGCACACTCAAAGGTGAGGGCACAAGTGGTGGCAGATGTGTTGGGCCTATATGTCAACACACACAGTCACACACAAAAAAAAAGCCCACGTGCTTCCGTGCAAATAAATACGCATTCACAGAGGCAATAGTACACACACAAATGCAGGTAACTAGTGCATACACACACAGATTTTGTTAAATGCTGCAGTCACCGAGTGGTTTAAATGACAGTCTCTTGTTTATCTGCCTGTCACATTTTTGGCACGCTCATTCACCCCCCTCCATCCCCATACTCGCGCTTCCCTCCCTTCCTTGTCTTTCCTCTGCCTCTTCTCTTTTCATGTCTTCTCATTTTGCTCTAGTCAATCATGCCGGGCTTTTCTCTCTTGTCTCGGTTCCCGCCCTGCCTCTCTCTCCGGCTTCATTTCGCTCTGTGCACCACAGGAGCAAGGAGCAGTGCGGCGGCACCAGTTGCCTTTACATGCCTCACTGCACCGTCACACCTCCTGTCTCGCTCCTTATTCATATCTCTGTCTGTCTGCCTGTCCATCTCCATGATTGTTTATTTACTTTCATCTTCAGCTCCTTCTTTCTGTTTGTGCCACTCATTATTATACATATTCCATGGAGCCTGTATTTCCTATTTGCTGGCCCTCTATTGGCCGTATTAGAGGTCCTGAGGTCTTTAGAACTCATTGTGCCTCTCACATTGTGTTTGGATCTTCATTTTCTTTACAAGATACAAGCAGCTTGAAAAGTGTGTCCTCATACATGGGTACTGTTAGTCTGGGTCTGTTTTCATATTCTTTTAACATTGTGCCAATAGATTCAGGAGGGCCTTTTCCTGTGCCAACTGTACAATAAAGATGCTTTTCCCAAGCGGCAACCTTCGGTGCTGGGAAATAAAGCCAATGCGGAAGTGCTAAAAACTGTAATTACTTGAGCGGCCGCTTGAGACAGGCTGCAGAAGTGAGTCAACCTCCATAAGCGTCTGTATTAAAGCAAAATTAAACATATTTACAGCCTGGTACCAAAACTAGGCAACAGTTTTGGTCCCTATAGCTAATTTCCCCGTTCATGACAATTATTTATTTTCTCTACTGTAAATTCATATTAAGGACTAAATTTAAGCATATTCAACACCGTGACTGCTTATTTGACAGTTGCATGGCAGCCAGGGTTGCACATTTTATTCTTCAAAACAGCACTTCGGAAACCTACGGGTCATTAAGGCTCTGTCCATTCTTTATACTGTAACTGGTTTTTCCCATCAGCTGCGAGCCTGACCTTATCCCAACATCAGTGGCTACAGCCAGACCTTCCAAAAACTTGTGGAAAGGCATCTCAGAAGAGTGGAGGCTATTTTGGCATCATATTAATACTCATTGTTTTGTAATGAGGTGTGCAGTAACCCCATGTGGGTGTAATGTTAATTGGTTTTACACATTTGAGGCTGACATTTCCATTAAGGTTAATGCTGCTATCATCTTCTGTTGACCATAAGGTTGTTTGCTGTGCTAAAGTCAGCTTGTTAATAGACGACCAAGCTGTTAGTTTAGGTCAGCAGAGCAGACTCATTTAAGAGTTCAGACCAAATTTTACAGAGAAAACTAACAAGCAACAATCCTCCATAATGGAACCACATACGTTCTGGGTGTTTTGCTTAAGCTGCTGTTGTAGTTCACATTCAGCTCTACATTTGACTAACACAACTTTGCCAACTTCTACTTACAAGCTTTGTGTTTTTCTTGCTGGAAGCCTGATCCACATTTATCTATTGGCTTCGATTATACACTCCTCTGATTGTACTTCCTGTCTGTTTGTGGCTATTCAAATACTGGATGGCCTCTGAAACCCCCGGAAGGCAGATGTATTTACCAATTTGTTGCATGACTGGAGTGACTGATAATTAATTATCAATTTTGACAGTTGTTTCTGTGGTATTCACCGCAGGGCCTGACAGAGCCTACCGCAACCGAACCATCGAACAACATCCTACGTGTGGGAAAAAAAAAAAAGTCTGTTGAGAGGATAAGAAAATCATATTTTTTGGCTCAGTCTCCATGTCCCCAGGCTTTATTTTTACCTCAGTTGAACATGTCAGAGTGAAGTGCTTGTCATTACAAATGGTCATTTTCCTGACCATGTGTGCTGGTGCGTGACACACTGTGCCATTAGCTTGTTACACACAGATGAGTAACTTTGTGTATCGCAAATGTGTTTTGGCAGGTGGGAAAAAATGGGTTATGGTAATGATTATTGTGTGTACGTCAACGCGTCAACCATGTTGCACTACCTGAGGCATTTGCACACCCGTTGAGCCGCTGGCTAAACACACCTGCACTCCGCCAACCCCTCGTGCGCACACACATACGTTTACAACTCCCCTGCAGGCACACGCGCTCATCACCGTATGAAACTACATTACACTCATCCTGTGAATGTCCCATGGCCCAATCAGTGACAACGTTAGCAGCGGCGATCCCATGCTGCAGGGCTGTAGGAAGTGATTAGCCGAGGAGCAGACAGGCCGTGACAGCTCTGAGGAGAGTCTTGATAGGGACAGCTGCTACCCTGGCCTCAGCTCCACAGGGGAGTCCACACCACACACCTCAACTGCATTATTCAGACAAAAGACAAGGAGAGAGGAAGCAGGTGGAGAACAGTTTGATGTATGATAGAAGAGAAAAAACACTGCCATATTACTTTCTAATACTTGTTACCATGACTACTAGCGATGCGACTGCTTTGACTAGCGCTACTGCTACGATGGGAAGCTACACTGTAAAATGTGGGCTGTATTATTCAGTGTTACCACAAGTTCTACTAGGATGTCTTGCTATGCTGCAGAGTGCAACTGCAACCAGTGGCACTTTGCAAATCCAGCTACTGCTATTCAGTACTACTGCAAGATACAAGTACAGCTACAGTTCCATTAACCTCAGTGCTGTGTGTCAAGTTTCACGAAACAGTGTGTTTTATTTGCTTTTAAATATTTAACATTTAGCGTGTATAAGGCCTTAGAACATTATGATTTTATGAAGTATAAGATGGCGATTCCCATGCTCTATTATGTTTCATAAGTTGCAGCAGTTTTTGGGCTTCTACATCGAGTTGGTGCAAAATGTAACAATTTTGGACCACTTTGGACCACAGACTCCCTCTAAAATACCACATTAAGACATCAAGACCTCTTGTCGTGATTTGGCATCAAAAACTTTTGACATTTGGAATTTTCAGATAAGATTGTATTTTTCAGTGATTGGATGGCGAGCACCTCTCTTCTGAAAACAACTCAGAAGTTTTAGTATAAATCAGCCAAACATCCCAAATGCGTGTACACTTAGAAGGCTGTGATTACCTTAAAGGTCACAACAGGTCATTTTATACAGCAACGTATAGAAAAGTAAAATAACTCTAGTTACTCTAGTAAAGAGTAAAATTAAATGCTCTTATGGATGATCCATTGAATCCATCCACTGAATTTATACAATTTCAATAGTGTTTAGGGACACCAATATGCAGAAATATTTTTACTGCATGCAAAAAAGCGTAATGAGGCATGGGATCAGCATAAAGTGTCTGTAAAGAGGAGAGTTGTGGATACTCATTGAATCCATTTTTGTTTAGGTATCCTGAGGTGATACATCAAGGATCCCGTTTTTCCTAACTAAACTAAAATTTAACCCAACTTTGGAGTGTTATTTATTCCAGTTGCTAAAAAGCTAGCATGGCATGGATGCCTTAGGTCTTCCTGTCTAGTATGTAACCAGTGTCTTTACTCTAGACCCGATAACCTCTAAAAGACAGTGACATGACTGGAAGAAGTTACAGACAGACTGCTGCTTCAATTACTGGTGTTTAATTCAAAACACACTTTAAAAGCACTTTGTACAGGAGTACAAACTACAAATCCACATAAAATCAACAGCGAGTGCAATAAAATCAAGGTTAAGGGTATAAAAGCAAGGCCAGGACCATAAAAGCGACACCATTAAGAATTAATTTCAAGTTATTTGCATTGCAGGAGGGCTTCACAAAAATAAAAAAGATGACACATATTCAGCCTTTTGAAGTGTATGCAGTAGGGCTGGCAAAATTGCTCCAAAATGACGTTTTGAATATTCCCTCTAAAAAAAACACATAGGTTTGAACCATTCCAATATTAATAATAGTATATTGCGCATTGTGTCAATAACAGGACGACAAACTAATACAACGAGGCACAACTACTTGTATAGGTATTTTTATTTCAGTTTTAACATGTCTTTGAAAACATACCTACACATTACAAAATAAGTAAATGAACTAATGGAATATACTGTAAAACTTTTAAGACCTCTCTCTCGCTCGCCCCCCTATCTCTCTATGTGCATACTGATTTAAATAAACAATTTGATACCATGTTTCCATCTTTGCTGAGTGCGTGCTGACCAAGGCTTGTGCGAGCATTTAAAGGTCCTGACTCTCATAATATAGGCAGGCTTCACTCAGTGATTGAAGATCACTGAAGATCGATGGTAAGCTAGGGGCTTTTTAGGTTGCTTGGAGTCCAAACCACTCTCTCTGCTGCCGAGCTGGGCTCTGAACTTTTTGCCATTTTGTTTTTCATTTCTCTGCCATCTTCATCTGCCGCAGTTTTTGTCGCATCTCACTTCCAGCAGTGGGTGACGCTGTGCAAGTGCAACTCCGGTGACCTGTCCCTGACCTGTCATGCAGTGCGCCCACTCGCAAAGCAGCTGCTGATGCGTTTTTTTCCATAGTCGAATATTAATTTTCACAATTGAATCTCCGTTTTTCAAAAAATATTCAAATATACATTTGAATTTAAAATATCCGTTGACAGCCCTAGTATGCGGACCCTGAGAGCAACCAGATGGTTTGCTTGAGGTTTCGGTCTATCTGGTATCTGGTAGTCTCGTTTCAAAAAGTCTGGGAAGAATCGTCAGACAGTATAATGTATTTACAGATATATATATTCTTCATGTTGCTGCCTTTCATACTGATATGTTGCTTTGTTGCTTTGCGAATTCAATATATTGAGATAAAACTTTTTTTTGCAGCGATAATCTGCTTTGTTTTGTACAAGCTGCAGGCAAGGAAGAGACTTGACAAGAATAGTCAAGAATACAGAGACGACTCTTTTCCTTCTTCACCCGTGATTAAAAAAAAAAAAAAGCTTTACACCGGGAATATCTTTGAGTTAGAAGAAACAAAGTAATTGTTACATCCAAAAAACTGCCTAAGAGTGGGACGGGGGAGATAGAGCCAGATACGATCTGCAGGTGAGTGATTGAAAGTAAAACCTTGTACTGTATGTAGCTGAGGGTAAACAGAAAATGAACTCAATTTTCACTTATGAAATAGTGTTTACTCACCTTTTGAAGATGGGAGAAAATAAGTACTAGTGTCTGTTAAAGCAAGAAAATTACATGATGAGGTTTTTTTTTTTGAGTAATCCTATCATGAAAGAAAACATTTGTTTGCCTTTAAATTGCTGGCTCCTGATTGATTTTGTGTGAGGTTGCATAAAAGTAAGATGAGGACACTATGGAAACAATGATGGATAAAGGGGCAAGTGGGTCATATGGAAAGAAGATAGACTTTCTTGTTTGTCTAGCCTCCCCTTGACCTTCTCCCCTGGAAGCTTAGTGTAACTACGTAGCGTAGATTCCCATAATCCCCAGTCTCTGGAGGATATGGGGAACTATAGAGCTGTGGGAGAGACAGAGAGAGAGGGAGAGAGAGAGGGGGAAAGAGAAAAGAGTGAACACCAGAGCGTCAACAACAAGCTCCCTTAAGCCCTCTGCGACTCCCTCCTCTCCTCACCGTCTTCCAGCCCATTTTCTCCTCCTCTGTGACTCTTGACAGTCTATTCTCTCTGCGGTGGTAGGCACAGTTGATATAATGCTGATGCTCTTCCCCTGTTGTGTAGGAATAAGTGCTCAACGGTGTGACGAGGTGTGGAGTGTTGCCATAATGACACAAACTGCAGCTGGAGAGCCTCTTCACACGCTCAACACACCGGCTGGCTGCTGCAATGCATCAATGCTTTAATAGCCCCGCTATGCGCGAGTCCAGATTGGCTGGAAACACAATGTAAAGGACGCACAGAATTCTTATCACATCAGTAATTGCATCGCCTAATCATGCCGGCAGATGCTTCAGCTGTAGGAGTGCACGTCACAGTTCAGATTAATGGTTGCTGCCATTTGTTAGAGTTCCTCAGACAAAAGATCTGCTGCCGAAGAGGACATACATCATCTCTGAGATCAAATAATCAACTTTGGCGCTGTTCAGAAATACAGTGTACTCTTTGAGGAATGATCCACATATAACCAGAAGTCTTTACTTCAGCAGACTACAGTTTGTCGTAGTTTCACGTGATTTACATCGCCTCCAAATTTGGTGATTTTAAATTAAACTAAAGAATACAGTGTTCCTATGTGTTGAGGAAAATCTCCTACTTTGTGAGATAAATGAACTAAACTTCTCAGATTAACTGGAAAAGGCACACAAAGCTCAAAAACGGGCAGTTTTTCTTTCAGAGGTGATGAAAGTTTTTACAAGTTTTAGGTACATGATTCTCACAGGACAGCAGCACGACTAACATGTAATGATCTTATAGAATTTGATACATTCCCGTAGATTAAACTGCCAGTATATATGTATGTTTGCTCACATTCATATTAATGCAAAAACATTAGCATCAGTTTTACATTCGATACTTTAAAGCAACATTGCATAACCTTAAACTGACGTAGAATCATGTGTACCAGAGCACCAGCGGGTGTTAGTGTTTGTACCACAGGCGTTTTGGACCACAGGGAAGAGGAGGATTTCTCAAAACCTGTGGTGTTGGGAAATGTTGACAGGGAACCAGAACTATGCAAGCTGACAGTCTAACCAGGCTTAGCAGGCTCTATGGACATAACAATAACAGAGGTGAAAAGATGGAGAAAGTTAACAAGTGGAAGGAGTGAGTGACCAAGCAGCTGCTGGACTAGAATAGATCTGGGACTGACTTTTAGTCATTGGTGAGTGCTTCAGAATAAAAGGCTGAAAGACAGACACCGAGCTGGGTTTGTTGCGTTTTTTAGTAGTATTAGCTGGCTGTTGTGTCTTGTGTTGTTGCACTTTCTTGATGTTTGGCTGTTTTGGTTTTGAAACTGGGGATGCTAAACTGCAAAAATACAGATTTCTATGCTATGTTGCCTTCAGAACATTTGCTTAGAATACTTGCATACTTTTACTGAAGTAAGGATTTTAATTTTTCCAGTGTGGTATTGGTACTTTTAAAGTATCTGAACACTTCTACCACCACTGTGTCTTTGCTTTACTTGTGTGTGTGTGTGTGTGTGTGTGTGTGTGTGTGTGTGTGTGTGTGTGTGTGTGTGTGTGTGTGTGTGTGTATGTGTGTGTTTGCGTGCATGAGTGGATGTGCAGGTTTGTGTGTGTGCATGCGTTTTTCTTCCCTCCTCAGCTCTGCTGCTCATTTAACTCTGCCCGCCCCGTCATTCATCTTCTTCGGTCTGGAGATAGTGTGACTGATGAAACAGTTGGTCAATATTCAAACCATTAGTACTTAAACTTCCTGATGAAACCTCACAGTTTGATTGTGTTTTGGATCATTCCTTATTCCTCTGTGCCTCATTAGAATCACACATTGTCACTCACGCAGCAGTGGTCCACAGCTTGATTGAGCATATGGTCATACCGCTGTAATTTCATTCCACGGTGCTTTATAGCTTCCTAGGGCAGAGTGTCAGTGGCATTTCATTTGTAAGTGGCAATGAAGTCTTTATGTCCATTAAGAAAGCCAGAGGCACTAATGTAGCAACTCCAGAGGAAATTAACTCCAGAGGAAATTACTGAAACTACCAGTGGTAACGTGTCATAAAAGTCTAATGTGTCTTGATGTTTCATAAAAATATAATATCATGCTACTGTTTTCTCACTTGTAGCAAAGGATTAATGACAGTTTGCTTAAAATGTATTTGTTTTAATTATTGAAACAGGAAAAAAATACAAATATAGTTCACACAAATGCATTTCTGCATGTATTTTAGAGATGCAGAAGAAAGAGAATGGGAAAGCCTTGTCATATAATTAATCTCTGGCTGTTACATTGGATACATCTTAATCAATGGAGCTCTCAGCCTGATTATTAGTCAAAGCAATTTTAATTCCAGAGAGCAGGCACTCTTAACATACATTGATAATCATGACTGTGCCCTGTATTATAATAGTTTATTAGACAGTACCTGAAGTTATACCACTGCAGAGGATTATTTCAAGCTCCTCCAAGTGTTGTGTCTCATTAGTAATCCCTGCGTGTCATTTCGGAATACTCAGCCGCTTGCCGGAGCATACTGTCATCACCATTTCATTCCTAAGTGGCTGTGAAGCTCTCTGTCCATTAAAACACACACACAAACTGTATATACTGTAGTCATAAGTATGCCATTCAGGCATACACATGCCACCACCTCCGCACGCTTTCTTGGAGGTGATCTTAAACAAACGCTAACCGATGAAAAATGACTCTCATTAGAAGGACGGTTATAGATCAGACCGCTCACTTAAACACACTTGCTGTGTCTATAGATGTCTGCAATATTGCTCATTGTTGTGTTGAATTCCTTCTAACCATCAATGTAAAAGAGGGATTTTTTAATTTTTACCTTGATGGATTTTGTTAAATTCTTCTGGATTCCTGGTTAAAATATTGGGAACACCCTGCTATTACTGAACTGCCCCTCAAGCCACTCGTGCTTTCATCTGTAGCTGCCTTTTAAGCTTGAAAGCCCCGCTGGTCATCTATATCATGATGAGATCGGAGTTCTCACCTGAGCCCACGACTTCAGCCGTCCCCATTCCCTGTTGCACTTTAGAACGTGGCACGTAGAGAGGCTCCGTAGAGACGTCAGAAACAGCAACATGATAGAAAACCTCTGATTTTTCCATCCACACATTATGTCTCAGATGGCTTGGCGACATGATTTGTCATTCAGCATGACTCCCCAGTTTTTCTTCATTTGGCGCTAGCAAAGAAAACATCAATAGTCTTGTTTACTGATGGGCGATGGCATGCATTGACTTAGACAAACAGCATTTTGGGAACTTCCCCTCGCTGGAGTACATAGCACGGCCTGTTTTTTTCCCCTCACATTTGAACAATGAAAAATTTAGAATAGATGCTTTGCAGTGATCTGCAGGCTAGACCAGCACTCAGGTAGTTGCTGGACTAAAACTTTTGGAAGTTACCTGGAGACATTGCATGACCACCTTTCATGAATTGTGGTTTCAGTGTATGTTTAACAGACCTGTGGAAAGCAACACACATGTATGTAAAAACAGAGAAATGACTCCTTTGGGATTGTTGATGCTACCTGGCTGTGCTTCATCAAACATCGGAACAGTTAGTGTTTAATGACTCTGTGTTTTCTGTCCCCGTAGCGACGATGATTTATAGAAAACCAGAGTGGCCGCTATCTTTCCACTTCCGCGCTGCTGTTTACTATTCAAGGTGCAATAAATTATTGAGTGCTGTTCACAGAGGATTGCGCAGTCTGTAGCAGCAACACAGAGGGCCCGACTGTTTGTTTGCAAAAGTAATAGGTTGCTACCTGGGGTCCTATGTACACATACTACCTGTATAATGGTCTCTTAACCACACAAGCTTGTATTAGCTGCGTGTAGATAATGATTTGCCGCGTGTGAACCTGTGTGATTATGGTCTACAGACAGGAGGTCTGTTGGTAAATTGGTTTTGCAGGACAACAACAAATGCATCAGCGCTCGGCGGTGCGTATGCACAAACACTCCCGTGTACGAGCACATTATGTAGATAAGATCGGACAGCAGAGTCTACCCTCAGACGCATTGTTTACCACAAGATTAACCTGGCTGAAGGTTTAGACGGATTAGTAATCAGTGCATGTCTCTCCACGACAACGCAACCGATGTAGCAGCATGAGCCAACAGTTTCTAAATATTTAGACCAGTGTTTGTGCCTGCGTGCAGGCTCCAGCCAAAGCATACACTGAAGGTCTGTATCAGGTTTCTACAGGGTGGATTGATTGTACATGAATGTGCTGCAGTGCTGGGATGAGAAACAAGCAAATAGAGCAAGACAATTATCAACATCCATCACCTCAGACCCTCATTTAGCCAATTAAAGCCGATACAGGCTGACATTCAGGCGCAACGATCCCCTACGATCATTACGGTTCTCTCTTCATGCATACACGTACGAGAACACACACACACACACCACGCTTAAAAACTGCGGGAACAGAGCAATAATGTAGTTGTCTCATAATGCAATGACATGTCCTCATTGAAGAGCAAATCTCATTCATCTTGATTAGGACTTTCTGTGTGTGTTGCATGTGTATGCTCTCTCGTGTGTGTGTGTGTGTGTGTGTGTGTGTGTGAGGTGGAATAGAGGACACTGGCCTTTTCAGATCTCACTCGCCTGTTTTCATGCAACACCCAATAACAAAAATGTCACTTTTTCCAGCACTCTCAGACATCACTCGGCCTTTGGAGTGGCACTTCTCTTCTCTTTTCTTCTTCTTCACGTCACCCGGCTTCACTTTCTTTTCTAGGAGTGTCTTCTAAGTTTAAATCTCCCTCATGAATATACGATTTGCTATGCTTTGTTTTTTTTTTTTTTGAGCAAAAGATTGCACGGTTCAAGAGATGTGTCAGATTGTGAGGGGAAACAAACCAAAAATAGATTCAAAAACAGACAAAGTCAAAGAAAAAAAATATGCATATTGAGTTAGTCAACCAATGAGCCAAAGCTGCAGATCTGGAATAAATATTCAGAGCCTGTTTGTGGAAGTCTTTTAAAGTTGGCTCATATGTGAATACCTTACCTCCTCAAGGGCGTTAAAGGGCTTTGCCTTGTTTGGTGTTTTAAATCCCAATTTGTTTTACTGATCAGGTGGCTTGTGTTCCCACTGTAACACTTTGCGCATCACAATCCTGTGCTGTTAGACTCACCACATGGGCCTTCTGTGTGTTCGTTAATAAAGCATTTAATATTTTACATTACACCAAATGGCACATTATGTGCTATGAGAAAGAAAACATTAAAAAAAAAAATAGCAGAAAAAGAGAACAGGACATCATGGTGAAAGGAAGAAGAGAGGGTGAAAGCAATAAGAGCAAAGGAGAGAAGAACATTTTATACACACCCACAAACACACACACACGCACACACACAGGGTACAGGGCACAGCTTAATCTCTAGTGATGATGTCAGTGTATCTCTGTGCCTGTTGGCGTTGCAAAGTTATCAGTTCTTACCTTTTTAAAAGCTATGGGCAGTGGAGACAGCTGAGTGTGAATAAATCCATCATGGGTAACAAACAGGCTTGCAAAAATACAAATAGATGCTTAGATTTGGATCACTGGCAACATCGAAATATGTTTTGGATTGAAACCTACAAGTGGGCGTCGAGTATATATGCCACGAGCATGCTTTTTCTTCATGGGTCTCACCTTCCTGTTCCATATCTGATGCTGCTTTGAGCATTTGATTCTCTGCCAGTTGTGCAGATCAGATGTTTTTTCGGTTTCCTCTGGAGCATTTAAAGCATCAAGGTGTTGTGCCGAGAGCTCAGCCTTCTGTCTTCAGTAAACAATCTCTGGCTGGTGTTTTGCTCATCTCTCCTGGAGTGCACAGAGTGGTATAGCTGCCTGTGCTGAAGTTGCCAGCAGATGTTTTTGATCGCTGTTGTTTTCGCTGTCCTTCTCTGAGCTTCTGGTTCACTCTATAGCGCTGTCTCCCATTAACCCTCCTCCATCCCTTCCTTTCTTTCTTTCTTTCTCCCTGTATGTCCTCATCTGACAGCTGGAGTGGAGTGTGTGGTCAGTGTGGTTTTCATTGCTCCAGGCCTTTGTCTCTTTGTGTCTGCCGTTCTCTCTGTATCTGCCCCTTCTCTGTTTTTTTTTTTTTTTTTTTTGTTCTTCCTGCAAGAGCTGGGGTTGGCTTTGATTTTGCTCTCATTTTCTGTAAGGCTTTCAATGCTTTCAATGCTCTGTCTTTATCTTCCCTTTCCTCTTTATTTGGTTGGTGTCCCTATCTCTGTTTCTCTCCAAGCGCCTCAGGAGTAAACAGCAGCCAAAACAACAGTGCTACTGGTCCGTTTCATTCTGCTGCATTTTATTTTCTGCTCTGCTCTCACTTTACGCTATTGGCACCATTTGTTTCTTGACTAAATCCTCATATCTGCTCCGTTGGTTATACTATTACCATGGAGAGACTCGCAGCAAGTGAGAGCAATGGAGATAAAGTTACCCTCAGCCTAGGTGAGATGCATTTGTTGGCTGTTTGCTGCTCCTATGTTAAGCCAATATAACATAAATACTTGGTCTAACCGACCGTACTTTTTTGGTCGTCCACGAGAGCGTAAAATAAACCTCTAAAGGTCAGCACAAGAAGGATGAGTGGGACTGGGAGTCATTTGTAAGTGAGGCCGGGCGCCTTGTTAGGTGTATTCTGTACTCAATTAGTAGGCACCACTGCTCAAGGGTGAAAAGAGAAAAGTTGGGGGAAAAAGGTCACATTTTGAACAATTTCTCAGGTCCCTCTGGCGACTGTTAAAGTTTCTATTATTGTATTTTAGCTTATTTGCACCCTAAGGCACTTTCCAGCGCAAAATGACATTATCAGCTTTAGTTTCTACCGCGTTAATCAGTTGTTTTGGTAGAGAGAGGAATCTGACCTTAAAATTGAGTGACCCCAGTATGATCTCTGAGCCTCCTTCATCTAATACCAGCCTGCATGAAAACAATAATTTAAAAAAAAAGAAAAGAGTTCCTGCTGCAGAAAGCAATTCTTTACCGGCCATCTGACTTTGCAGGAAAGTGACCCCTGCCAGCCTTTGACCTTCAACCTTTGATACAGTAGATAATGGAGACAATGGTAACCTTGACTGCTTTGTTTTAGGTCCACACACACAGACCAGTCCACAGACCCTCCACATACAAGCATCGATGCACAGTCTAAGTATGTCTCTGTTTTATTTGTCTCTCTCTCCACATAAACATGCGCACACCGTACAGAATACATACAGGACAATAAGGCCTAGCATGCATCTTAATAGATCCACCCTTCCATCCATCCAGTGCGGCTGAATTAAACTGTGCATGTAGCCCTGATGCCCTTTCCCCCACCCACATCATCCTGCCCTTTCAAGGGGATCATGAGGTTTTTCCAGGCCAGATGGGGAGCGTAATCCCTCCAGCATGTTCTGGGTCCGCCCTAGGGTCTCCTATCAGTTAGACGTGCCCAGAATATTCCCACAGGGAGGCGTTCTACTGGCATCCCAATCAGATGCCAGACCACTTTAGCTGGCTCCTTTTTAATGCAAAGGAGCTCCTCATCCTGTTCTGAAGGGTAACCCTCAACACCCTGTCAACTGAATTATACTTGTGTGTCACGACAGTCTCACTATGGATGCCTGAGGTGAAGTGATTTATAGTTGAGTGATGAACACTAGAACAACACTAGAAGGGTGTTGTTCATCATCGAGCTGTGTCTTGCTTTCGCACACCCCAAAATTACTGTGTTTACAGTAGAGAGAGTGGGTTTGTGGCCTTGCTAGACAACAACATATGTCTAGTGATTACTGAGCCTTTCTTTCACTTGCTTGATGTCAGTATTTGATGCTGTCATCCAAAATAGAGAGAACACAAGTAGCCCAAGGTGACCAATAACAACTCTTGCAGTCTATATCTCTGCAGACACATAGCGTAGGCATACACACAGTGTTGCACATTCTAAAGGGGGAGTGTGCCAGTTTTGCACATTCATGTCTGTGTACAGGTCTTGGATAGTACTATTGCAAAAGTAAATAAAATCTAACCTTTTGTGGCTCCAGAGGGAGCTGTGTAAAGTCTGGTAAACTGCCTCAAGTGACTGGGGCAAAGTTGGTTGGCTCTGAAGAGTACAAGCTTGAAAATAAATAAAATCTGGTGGTTTGGAGTTCGAAAGAAGTGAGCTTACTGAACCTCTCTAGGCCACTACTCATCTCTGCCCGAGGCTAGCGGCTCGAGGCAACATTAGCCACTACCAGGGTTATACACCCGGAACTCTGCCTGGACTCCCTGTGGTCAAGTTGCATTGTGGGTAATGTACAGGCAGTTTTGATGAGGATAAAAATGTTAAAAGATGTCTCTGGTTGTGCTGTGATTTTCACCTGTCATCCTTTTTACATCTTCTACGGATGCAATCAAAATCAGTGGTGTAATCTTCAAACAAAATAAGGCATGTCATTCTCAAAACCTGTGATCGCTGCTGAGGGTCAGATTGTAAACTGTTTCTTTAAACAAGAGCTTTGCTTCATTTTGAGTGCTTTACACAGCCACAGCCTTGGTGGACCTAACAGATGGCTCAGAGCAACGGCCTCAGCACATTGTCTTTAAATATCTTGTCATTCCTGCGTCTCCTGGAGAATGTGTTGGTTTTTGTTGGCTTGTTCTGTGAATTTGGTTATTATTTATGATTTTCGATTCGATTCTGGATTGTGTGTCTGTTTTTTTTTTTTCCACTCTGTGTCTGTGGAAGCGATTTCCCGATTCCCTGAAAACACAGATAGAAATGCCTCCTACTGCAACCTTCAATCTCAGGATGCCTGTGTATTTTGAATTTTCCATCTGTACCATAAAGTAAATAACTAGTTTGAGATTGTGTCGGGCATGTTTCAGGCCTGTCTGTTTGTGTTTACTATGTCCCTAGTTTACATTTCTGTTTGCATCGGCATTTGCGTGCGTGTTAGAGTGAGCCAGGCACTAAATGACCACAGGAGGAGTCATAGTGACATCCAGATATTGGAATCAAAACACTTTACACTGCTATCCAAACATCCAGGAAATGATTGCTTTGCTGTGCACACATAGACACACACAGACATACACACCCTAATGCTTACGGTAAGACAGGAATCCATTATCAATATGGAGTAGCCCAGAGAGAGTGTGAGTGATGTGGGATGAGTGGGTGGGGTACTAATGTGAATGGATGCCTCTCATATACTGCATGCAGCTACCAGCCAACTGAAGTGATGACTTTGTGCATTCACGCTGAGCGGAGGACTTCCTGTGATCAACTTGGTTATGGTGTGATGAATGCGAGTCAGTTCGACTTCATTTTGGGGAGGCGAGGTGCTGAAAGCCTCTGCGGCAGGATATGATGACTTTGTTTTTTCGGTGAGAACAGCTTTGAAACTGACAGACTGGTGAAGGCTCTCATTTTATTTCACTTGTATGGATCCATACTAAGAGACACTTTCTCTTTATCTTTCCTTAAATTATAAATTGGTTCAGGTAAAGGCTGCTGATGTTTCCAGCACCTAATCACCTGAAGGGATTTAATGACCTTTGAGTTGTTTGTGTCAGATTCGTATTACATGAAGTCAGTTTCATTAAGCAAACATATGCATTTAATCATACAGTGC
Organism: Protonibea diacanthus; assembly: GCA_028641955.1. NCBI lineage: Eukaryota > Metazoa > Chordata > Actinopteri > Sciaenidae > Protonibea > Protonibea diacanthus. The sequence continues at coordinate 19,151,764 of CM053990.1, forward strand.
TATTTCAGCAAAGGTATCATTCATCATTCTCCACACAGCCTTTGATGCTACCTAACTAAATTAGAGCTATAATGTCATAGCTTATTAGCTAAGTTGCACCATATAGATTTAGTTAACCTCCCCTGGTGGAAACAAACTGCTCCACAAAGAACAAGGCTTAGTAGATAATTATGAAACAGGAGTTGAAGGTAGAAATGCATCTTGAACGAACCTGAATGTTAACTTATTGTCTGTTCCCAAACTTAATGGGCTAATAGACCAAACTTGTAAGCTTGGAGCCCTCTTCTGTAACGTTTTATTGAACAACAGTGGAGGGAACTTCTAGGAGCTATTGTATCCAGCTTGTGCTATTGCAGTTGGGGTAATGGTCAAAAATGGCATAATGCAGCTAACAAGTATTTGATTGACAAATTGAAAAATTCTTGAAAAATAAGTAGGTAGTATTAGGATAAAATTATTATCCCTATTTCTTTTTTAGGTCATTAGATTTACAATATGGATAATTTTAGTTATGTTTTGGAAGTGGCTGCATTAAGCTCACCTGTGTAGTCCATTTGACTTTTTGACTGTCATTCTGTGAAAGTGACCACTGAACTGTCAGCCTCTTGGCCATTTCCTCACCCAGCAACACTGCTGAAAAACTATGAGAAAGAAAGTTGTGCACAGTTTCGCTTTAACATATGACACCAAAAGCAGCACAATGATTAAGATTTAAGAACACAGTGGTCCGTGTTTGTTGTTTTTAGCGCATTTAACAGAAAAGCACAGAGAAAATAACAACCTTTATTTGCTGCTGGGTGCAGAGTCTTCTTCAATTTGCATCTAAGACACTCCACAGGGGCAATTATAAGTTACAAGCATTTCTCAAAGGAGCAGCAGTGGGGGAAAGAATTACTCATTCACTTCACCCCTTCCTTTTTTCCCAGGTCACACAAACATCTCGCCAAGCCAGCCTATATAATCGCTGTCTCACCAGGAAGTTTCCGCCATTCGTCGCCAGCATTATGTGAATCACAAACTGCAAGGTCATGCGTTATGAAAGAGGGGATCTGATCAGGCATTATCAAGTGATATTTCCACTCTGGACTGGCTTTCACTGCTGTTTCACACGCTCATGGATCATCAGATAAGGCAGCCCTCTGACAGGGAAGCTATTGGCTAACAGTGCCTCTAGAGACTGCCACTCCACCGCTCACACTGACGGCAGAAGTGGCACACATACTGTACGCACACACTCACATAGATACATAGGAATTCAGATGTAAGAAGCAGAGAGACAGACAGGTATGCAAAGACACAAACACAGGCACAGACATGCAGTGTTATGTAACAATTATATTACAATGCTTTGTAAGATACGTGCTGTTTATGTAACATATTTCTCAGAATGCACACAAAATGCCGTTATTTCAGATGTTACTGTATATTCAGATGCTTTAGTTAATGATTCATACATCTGAAATAGGATGTAAAGGTTTAAATAGTAAAATACAGGATCTTAATAAAACATTTTTACACTTAATTTCATATATAGATATGAAGATGTTGTAGACCAGTGAGAAACTAAATGCAAGCCAGAGAGTTGCTGGTAAATTACATCTGGCAGATAACCAAGAGATCCATGGCCTTTCCACCTGTGAAACCTCACCTAATTCACAGTTTAGAGAGCGGCCGAGTAAAAAAATTACAGCTTCATTAGCACTCTGCCCTTAAAGGCTGCTTGGAAATATTTCTCCGCTTGTCAGAGGGTACACCACATGATCAAGGATCCACCAGGACATTGTGAAAAGAGAAAATGAAAACAGCAAATGATGAGTCTTGTTTTCACCAGCGTTCATTTCAAGGCAGTCTGAAGAAACTGTTCGTTATAGACCCTCTCATAGAGACATGACCTTGAGGTTTTCAAAAAAAAAAAAAAAGAAGATTTTTCACAGTTATTTTCAGGGTGGGGGCCTTTGAAGTCATGATTGTTCTGGCTGGAATGTACTGGGTGTCTTTTGTACATTACGTACCACTGCTGTTGGCTCCAGGAAATGTCTGGTCCCAAATGGAATTCTCAATTGAATTCAATTTATGTGTGTCTCAGCGTGCTCTGGGGACCTCTAGCACCATGGTATACAGTGAAAGAGAGATATACTACGGATGTTTCATCCTGATTTTGCAGCACCCAGCTTGGGGCCTGGAATGGAAATGAACAGAAAGGAGATCGCCTGGTGAGAGATGCGCTGAGCTGTTTGAAGGAGAGTTTCAGTTTTTGCATATTTTTATATTAATAAAGAATGCAGGAAATCAAGTCCCAGTCACATGTGCAGATGTGATGCTCAACCCATTCCTTCACCCAACGTGAACATCTGCTGCAGCAGGTTTACAGCAGAGACTGATAGAAGATAAATCAAGTGTTGTGAAGGCTGCAGATGCCTTCAAAACAACTGAAACTGCCAGTAAAGTATCTGCTAGCAGTCCGTGCATATGTTGAGATCTTAGCAGTAAAATTTTAAACCTCATTCATTCACTCTCTGTCTGATGATTATGCATTCTCAAGAGCTTTTAAAGGTTTTCATGGTAGATGGTTACTTATATCGGTCTACCAGTCTTCTCATAAAAAAAGTAGAATACTGATGTTTTAAGACATCATTTAACTAAAATGCAGATCTTTTTGCAATAAAAACACATCTGCATCAGCAGCAGTCTATAACTGCCACCCTGATGGTTGCAGGTCTTTCATTACTTATGTGAATAGGAAAGCCTCTTCTACTTTCATTAATTCAGTGAACCACTTTGACCTGCGGTTTTGTATAATCGATTGCAGTGTGCCCGGTAAGAAAATGGAGATTCAGGGAAAGAGGCAGATATTGGATCGAGAGAGGATGTTTGAATGGATTTTCCTGTAGAAACACACAGCTTTAATCAGTAAATTGTAAAGCTAAAATGGAAAGTTATTATGCACTCTGACTGCTCTTATACAATTCTATTTTTGACATAGTTCTTCACAGGGGGTTTACTGATTAAGTAGGCCATTAAATTCATGGTTTGTCTCTTAAGTTGGTCCCAGAGTGGACCTAATGTACTGTATGCTGTTTGCCTGCTGTCTATTTGTCTGTTCTATGTCATCATGGCAAATGCAAGCTGTAATTACCGTGTGTGTCCTCACCTCGGTATTCTGTGACTGGGCGGCATCTGCTGAACTCAGACTTTGGTTCAACCTATGAATTTCATGTGAACTCGATTTGCATAAAAGCGCACAATTACGCAAGCCACTGCCACCGGTGGACAAACTCATTTGCATGTAAGTACATGATTGGTTAAGCATGAACTACTTGACATGAATGAGTGACTGGATGACCACATTTGATGTTAGCTCACAGTGTACAGTCAAGTCAAGTCAGTGCCAAGGCAAGACGTGATTGAGACATTTTGTGTAATTACCTGACTATCTTGTCCAGAGTGCTCTCTTAAGAGAGAGTCTGCCTTTTAGCAACGCTCGATGAAGGGTAGTTAGACTGAACATGCAGCTGTCTCTTAAAGGGCAGTCTAGCCATGCTGTCAGCCTGTCACTGTGATTTAAGGGAAAACGTGAAAGTGTCTCACAGCAGTTCACACTCTGTCAAAGGTGTATTCTTTTGGACTTTGTTTACATTTAACGCCATCTGCATTTTACGTTCAGTGTTAATGCATGCTTCACTTCAGTTCACTTTTGATTTGGATGATAGACAACCATAACCTAAGAATTTTAGAGTCAGCTTGTCATCTTGGATGTCATCAGTTTGAAAATGGAGTCCGGAGCCCTCATGGCTATGCATCATCTTCAGGCCTTTACAAAGGAAATATGCAATTTCAGCGTCATTGAGATCAGTGAATGATGATTTGTGTTTCATATTGAAGGCACAGCTGTTTTTACAGATGTTCCAGTAGAATACTTTTTACACAGTGTTTAGCATTTAATTTTTTAGACCGACGATGTCAAATCACTCATTTGAAGGCATCACTCAGAGTGAGGAACCCACACAGAATAATCATCTGACTGTGCACTTCCCCTCAGCTATCCAAAACTTTCTAAAGTGTCTTTCAGCTCCCTAATTCTGTTATATGGCTGCAACTTTTGTATTCTGATTCACCCACATAACTCTCATCATTGCTTTCTGTCAGCAGCCATCGCAGTTAGCGAAGAGCTGCTGAATGTAATGGAACATTAGCAGCTTGCGAGCTGGATATTTCCTTCAGGAGGTTAAAACAGAGCTAAAAGGAATCAGCACTTCAGATGAATGAGACTCACAATAGCAGCGTCATGAGGTGGTAATATCAGCGTTGTGTTGCTTGTTGCACAGACACAAGGTTTCATTGTAACCTCACTGCGCACATTCACATTTGCAAATACACCTGTGGACAAACAAGCATTTAGCATACTTGAAAGCTCTGAAGATGAATTAGAATACAGAGAAGAAAGAAGTTAGTGTGATAACTGTGTAGCCGATTCTCAATCATTTCTCTCACAATACCACAGAAAATATAATTGCTACAGAGACTTGATATTACACACAATAGAGAACTCTTGGTGGAAGCAATTTTACAATCACATGCTATTAATTAATTAGAGACTGCTCTCAACAAGAAAGAGAGGGAAATGTATTTTAAGTAAAATGCCACTGATAGCCTGTGTGACTGGATCCTCTCTCTCTCTAGCAGTGCAGAGCGAGCGATGCTGTTGTCTCTTTATAATCAGCAACCTTCATTTATCCAGGAAATTAATCTTAATTTTCCTCACCATGCATACTCTACAGCGAAACACTTTATATTCATATCATCACCTCGGGGAGTTTTCCAGAACAACAACTCGTTACTGAGCAGCTTCACTGGAGCAATTTGGAGGCTATGTGCCTTGCTAAAGGGCACCTATAGAGTGTAACCACCCATTTAAACTTTAGGCTACACCTCAAGGAAAAGAAAACATAAATGCCAGCAGGGAGGGTGTCATTACGATTAAGGAAAAGAATAAGTGGAGCAGTCATTTCTTGGGAATTCCGAAATAGCATATAAAAAGGAAATAAGTCACTGTGTTCCTTAACCTCTTCACTGATATGTTAACCGCACATACAGTAACAGCTTTTTTTTTTGTCAACTCCTATTTATAAAACTCAAAATTATGAAACTTCAAAGACTTGGACTTGAAAGACAGTTTGGGGCTGTGAGGCTTAATTTGATACGTTGCATGTCCCAGAATTTGTTTGCTTCGCTCTTAATGCACAGTGAGAACTTGAAATTCAATGTTTGCCATATTAGAATGTAAATGAATGAGCTTATGTTGCACACACAAGCCATGTCCTGAAAATTGCATGTATAAACCAATCAGACAGCAGGACTGATGTCCTACCTGTCCTCCCTATTTTGACAATATGAAAGTAAAAAATACAATATAATATACTTAATGTAGTAGAAAGCTACTAGAGTTTGTACTTGGGGACTGTACTTTACCAAATAAGTGTAGTTTCTTTCTACCACTGGTTTTAAATAGAGGCTGACAGATGATGGCAGAGCATCTTTTGGATTTTCACTGCTGCTGTTAAAAGGTTTTTAAATTCACCATGTTTGAGACATTTTCTTTATACATACCATAGTCTTTTTTTAATGTGCTCCACATAAGAAAGCCCCTTCTGAATTTTCTTTTATGCCCTTAATGTAATTTTTATGGATTTTCACAGTGATGCCAACATATTTCAACCGTTTTTAGGCCACAGTTACAGTTGTATTTTCTGGGGTAAGTTAGCATTGCGAGTTGCCAAGGTGAGTTACCACACTGTGTTGCAGGGGCCCAGTGTCCTCTTTTGATAGACAGGGATGCAGATTATGCAGAGCATTCTTCGGTGACAGTTCAGTGCTCTCTGGGATGCTGCCCCCAAGCAGATATCTACCACGGTAAAGGGGACAGGATGATGACACTAAGCTGACCCAAACAAGAGGAGAGTGCACTCGCTCCCCAGAGGGACAAGCACCTTAGCCTGTTCCCTGTGCAGCAGGAAGGCATGATGAACTTGGACATATGCGACTTGGCAAACTTAAAGTGGCTCGTGTGTACTTCAGAGAGACAGATCTGAAGACTGCATTAATCCAGCGGAAAGAAAAGATTTAACAACCAGCCAAGTGGAGAGGATGCATCCAGAGAGAGTGATCCTTACAATCTTCGTTATTATTTTTTATTTATATCTCAGTCACGGTGGAAAACAATGAGACAAGCTCCCATCATAGCTTCATTAGATGAATGAATAACATGCAGATGGCCATTGTTAATAATAACACACTTCTGGGACTACAGACGGTTCTAATGCTGATTTCTAGTCAATGACATTTCCCGAAAGATTATGTTGTTGTTTGCATAGTGACACGTTTATTGTGCTGTTGGCTTTGTACTCCAGACCATTTGATTTAAATTGAGAAAATGACTAAATAAAGTGCTGTCAGTGCGTCACAGTAAAAGCCTATTTTTTAGGTGTCACAGTCCAAATGGATGTAAGAGCAGGAGTGCTACAAACAGAGATTCAGTTGCTTTTTTTGGTGGTGATGCTTAATGCCTTATTAGTGGTGTTATTGTGTATTGTGTCTCTCTCTCTCTCTCTCTCTCTCTCTCTCTCTCTCTATATATATATATATATATATATATATATATATATATATATATATATATATGATGCATGAGTCACTTGTTTATGGTTATTTTTCCAGCTTTAAGTTTACTTTTCTGGCAGGCTACACCTATCACAGTCATAGCACTATATGAATACATGTAGAATCATCTGTGATTTTCACACAAGTTGGGAGACCAACCGGAAGACCACTTATTCTTGAATATCTATGACCTTGTCAAGCTAGAAACAACTCAAACTCTAATCAAGTGACTTTCTTTTGTACTTTATTAATTAAAAATGCTGCCACATTTTGTGAAATCAGTTGAGGATATATTCGACTTTCAGACTTTTTCAGACGTCTTTGTTTACCGGTGTGAATGCACAGCGTCCCCCTCCTCCATGGTAATGAAACACTCAAACTCTGTTTCTCTCTGTAATGTCTAAACATTCACACCTGGACTTTCTTCTTCGTGTATTGGTGCCTATAAATGTGCCACATTTAAACATCCTGAAGCTTAAATATGACGTTAAATATAAATATGTTCCGGATGAGCAATGCAATTATATCATGGATTTCACTGCATTTATATTACAGAATCATTTTGCTTTTATAGCCAGGATCTATGCTTCCCACTCACCCACACACCATTAGGCAAGTTTGCCTCCTCTCTCTTCAAATGTTCCTTCCCCTGTTTGGGGCCTTTGGATGGAGCTGAGGTTTTTCGCCTGTGAGTCTCATGCACATCAAAGTAGTCAGGTTGCACACAGATAGAAGAATAAGGGAGAGGAAGAGAGAGCACAGAGGAAGAGATGAAGAGAGAGAATGCACTGCAGATCTCATCAGTTGGATGTATTTCTGTTTCCACATTCGCTCACATGCTGAGGAACGGCACACCGCCTCTTCACTCCACACCATCCACTCCTCCACTGTTAAACACATGAGCACACACACACACACACACACACATGCATGCAATTTATACCAAAATGTAGCTACATAGTAGAATCAAAGAATGTGACTCCATAGTTGTGTGGAAAGAAAATATAGCAGAGAACTTTGACCTTTTTGCTTCCTATCCATCCATCTGTTCTCTTCATGTCTGTTTGGTTTTTTTTTTTGTCCTGATCTACCCCAAGTCGCTGCCACGCCTTTCCCAACTCTGCATTACCCCATCATCCTCTCTGTCTATCTTCCTTCGCTCCGTCTTCCCCACTGTGTCTGTCTCCTCATTATCCTCTCTCCTTCTCCATCACCCATGATGCTCAAGTCCAGCCCACTGCACCAATTTGCCCTGACAGTGAATTGTGTTGAAAATTATTCCCACTGCTGAGCGGCCCGTCCTGGGCTGGGGTTCAGACAGATAGGACATGATGGGAAGAGCCGTCAGCCTAGAGACTGTGTGGCCGGAAAAAACACAGAGCCAGCACAGGACAAAGCTAAATAATTGCACCACTGGATACTGGTACAGTACATAAAAAATATTTTTTATCAACTGTGTATATTGGAGCAGGCTTTAAAACAGCATATCTACTAATAATATTAATAACAATGAGAAATGTATAAATTGAATTCCATGTTACTGTCAATATTTCCTGCACATTTAAGGACAATGTACACCACAACTAGCATCTTATCTCTTTTTCAGCACAAGCATTACAAATACGCTAAACTAATTTATTTAATCCACTAATCTCACCAGCAGCGTTCTCATCTACTGTAACACTCAGAAACAAAAACACAGAGGCTCGCAGGCACACACACACACACACACACACACACACACACACACACAGCTACAGCATAGATTCACTTGATAATCCCATATGCATTCCTCCAAATTTACGTATTTGCCCACACGTACACATAATGACGGCTTTCCGGGGTGTTCTTATCCACAGTGTTGTCTGGCTGACACAGATCCAACTGTACTTTTGGTGGATCCTGAGTGTGTCTGGTCGTACTGTAGCCAAGACGGCTTCGGGGGCCAAAGTCTAATTCCTGCACATTCAATAGCAATCTGATTAGACCTCTAAATGGTTTTTCCGCTCAACCTCTTAGTGCTTTCACAGTTTCTCTCCTGCCAACCCCCCCCCCCTCCAACACTCTATCTCAGTCCCTTTCACCGTCTCTCTTTTCCCCTCAGCCGCCTTCTATCTTTATAATTACTGTTCGCCTTTCTATCTCCCCTTTCTTTCCTTATCCTTCTCACTCTCTCACTACTACTATACTGTCTCTAATACCGCTGCACATCTCACTTCCTTTCCCCTATGAATCTTTCAGTTTCTTGCACTTGTCGCTCCATCTTGCCCATATTGTTTTTCTCTCTCTCACTCACTCCATTTCACTTGTTTCCTCCTCGTTTTCATCTTTCTTTCACACCGTCACCGCCTTTTGTTTCTTTCGTATTTTTTTTTTCCTCTATCTGCACCAGTCAGAGTGGAGGCTCCTCCATTCTTTTTTACACTCAACCCATTATCCCATTAGAAGCTGCAGCAAGATGTACATTATACTGGTGTCAGGGGACAGCCTATCACTTTCACTATGGCCAGAGAACCATAGAGAATGGCGTGTACTCAAGTCGAGGGGCCAGGCACGCCTTGTTAGGTGTGTCTCAAGCTTGAACGATTAGCAATTACATTGTCTGGCTAAACTTCTTGGGACTTGATGGAGTCAGCACTCTTGCCCAATCAGATATCAGAATAAAGCTGTTTTCTACCCAGAGTGACTAAGCATTTGGTTGTGGGCGTTATTGTGTTTTAAAGTGAAAGTGTAGGCCGACATCCAAGACTGCAATGATGCAGGTTGTTTTATGTTTTTGACAGGATAAAATTCATCATTGTTTGTCTGAAGAAATGTAAAACTTGGCTTGTTTCAGTTTTCTTTATGCGACTCCTGCATAGGCTGTACAGCACTCCATTCCTTTGCCACTAGTACACATTTCATAATTATGACTTATAAAGCATTTCTGCTTCATCTGGCATTATGCAGAGTAATAAGAGAGGTAGTAAAATGGTCAAAGAGGTGTAGATTATATTCCTTAAACAACGATAATGTGAAACCTTGACGATCGCTAACTCTTTTTACCAATCACCCTCTAGCAAGGTCGGAGCTCAAGGTGCTTTACTGTACACAAGCTGCAGAGATTCAGCTTGCTGGACCACATTTATGAATCTGTCAGAACTGCCAGAATTTTGTGTCATGCTCAAGAACATCGTAATGGTCTATACATAATCATCATAAGAATCACTTTGCATTGGCCCGAGTCATTGTTTTTTATGGCTTAAGGCTTGGCAGTGCTGAATAGTGTTGTAAACCGCTCAGATTTCATTCACGAGACCTTAAAAAAATACTCTGAGCTGAATATCAACGTGTAAAAGCAATGTTTTTGTGAACGTGTGCTGTGCTCTTTTTGATCTCCGCAGGCATAAATATATTTTATGCACAAGTACGACAATGTGTGATGTGTTACTGGAATGTTTTCAGTAATGTTTTCTCGTCTTATCCTAGGATCATAGAGAGCTCTGGTCACATACTGAAGCGTGCAGCCCTGCTTAGCATCATTCCACCACCACACATACATACATACTGTAAACTCACACACACACACACACACACACACACACACACACACACACACACACACACACAGACATCTCCCTTTCATCCCCATCCATCCCCCCTCTGCATCCCTAACCTAGAGCTCTCCTGCACCCCTGTAGCCCTTCAGCTATCTGTGCTAGCTGGCCTGTTACCCGGGCAGCAATGTGATGGATTTGTTTTCATCAGACCTTATGACCTCCCCACTGGCCATGCACTGCCCAGACTGTGAATGACATTTAGCCCTCAGTCCCACCACCCCCACCCAGACTCTGGAAGGACTGTAGCTGACCTTTAAACTCTCAATCACCGCCAGCATATTTACTCTGCTGATACAACACATATACAAGCCGAGAGGGGAGCAGGGGTAAAAATCAAGAGAGGGGAGGGCGGTTACTTTAGAGGCATGGGTTTATAAGCTGGGGCAAGTTCATGCCGTACCCACTGATCACTGTCAGCACTTTGCTGAGATGATAGAACCAGACAGCCAAGCATCAACTGAGGAAAAACAACAACAAGTAAACAGGCATCAGCATAAATTCTGCATTCATGGGATCTTCATAATTGGCTTTTTATTTAGTTATCTCATTCTCAGTTGATGTATCTTGTCTGGCTTCCATTAATTCAATTTGGACTGTAAGCTGAAACCTTTGAGGACGCATGTTTTCCCAGCATGTGTGTTAAGCTGTGACATGTTGTTCGAGCACCCCCCCCTCTAATCAGCTGACTGTAGATGCAGAAACAGCAGCACACACTTATAGACTTATTCATGTTTGAGCCACACAGAAACATTTCTGTAGCTATGAAGCAAGCAAACCATGGCTGAAACTGGTAACAATTTCTCTGGTAGACAACCTTTCTGGTTTCTTAACTCTGCGGGCTTCACTTAGCACTACTCAGCTTGTTGTATGCTGTTTTTAGGACCGTGCAGGACCAAGTCTAGGAGAATATTACCTAGGTTGTCTGGGCTTGGGTTTGGGTTTGGAGCGAGTGAACAACTTAATAACGTAGTCTTTGTTACATAACAGGAGATGTGTAGTTTGAAAGATGTGGCCCTTAACCATCTTTAACTTTTGAGGGCTGTATTATGGGAAGTCTTCCAGTGTTGCAGTGTTTCTGGACCTTGACCCTCAGCTTCTGCTGCATCAGCTGCTCTTTTTCAGTTTCTCAAGTGCAAAACTACTTGCTATACGATATGTATTTGAAACAACCATCAATCAATTTGAAAGGTGGCGATGTTGGAAATATGGCGCTAATCTGTATTGACTATAGCTAGATTTTCTCTCTGTGCAACATCTCAACAGGAGTTTAAAATTGTAGACAAGACCACTTATTCTTACATTCTAGCATTGTGCTCCACTGTTGGGCATGTTGTAGTTATGAAAGTATTTCTCAGATGTTCTCCCCTGCACCATTTAGTGTCTACCAATAGACAACATGCAAATTTTACAGCCCTGGTACAGCCCCCTGCAGCGACACAAGATGTGTGCTTCGTCATGACATGCCCTTAGACTCTTGCAATTGTTCTGCCATCACTTGAGCTGTCTCTATCTTGTTCCGTCTCTCACTCTCTCCCTGTCTCGCTCTGGTTCTCTGTCTCGCTTACTTGCTCTGTGTTTCTGAGCCACTGTATGACAAGTCCCCCCCCCCCCCCGTGTTCCTTTATTGGTCCAGGCAAGTCAGTGTGAAGATGCCCCAAACAAATGTTAAAGAGGGATGTGTGGGTATGTGAAGGAGGAAAAGAGGCTTCTTCAATTCAATTCCCTCTTGGCCTCCTCATATAGCAAAATACTAGTGCTAGAAATGTCAGACACACACACACTGCCCCCCCCTCTCTCTCTTTCTTACACACACACATTCCCCAGTCCATTTTTTCCCCAGCTCCCGGTCTCCCGCTGTCCACGATTTTGACACGCACCAAGCTTGTTTAGGCCATTGATAAGGAAGCTTGTCATTGATGTGTGGTCAAAGTGTTCCTCTGTGGAAGTTAGAGGTGGCTGTTTTGACAGCAGATAAGGTGGAAGGTGGGTGTCTGAATGCTAATGCATGCCAAAGGAGTCAGCAGCTCCTTTCATCTATGGAGGGCAGGGATGAAGCACAGGAGGTGAGCTGAGGCGTCTGGTACAACATAGGGCAAGAACTTCAGGTGGAGTTGTTTATTTATACACATATTTCAACTTCTCTTTGACCCATTTATGTCTGCTGGTACACTGTAAGTAATATCTAAGCCTTTCAAACAGTTATTTATTAAGTCTGAATGCTCTGTGCACCCAAATAAAGGGCCGCGTTTGTTTTTGTGTGCACGTAAACATACATGAATGCATCTCTTTGTGTGGCACCGTGCATTATGCACAAAGATAATTACCATGAACAGTCCTATCACTTCCTCTTTGTATTTCAGTCACTTTTCCCATTCCCCTGTAATGTTCTGAGGTGAGCACCGTTCCAATTACACAAACACGATATCTAGCTTTGCAGTGGCAGCTGGTTGAATGGTGTTCTTGTTATGCTTAGCTGTTGTTTCGTTCCTAATTGCATCCCCACAAAACAGAAAATTAAGAAGGTCAAGTGCCTCCTAAAATAACCCCTAATGTTCAGGCTCTCTTATTTGTAAGGAGTAATAAGTGTCAAGGCCAGGAAAAAGGGATGGATCAAAGGGATGTTAAAAGAGCACATATGAGGAATATGAGAGGAAATTGGAAAGAAAGAAGAAGAAAGGGAGCCCGACTGGGCAAAAACACAAGGGAGAAAAATAAAAAGACAGAGGAATACACAAACAGTCCTGCATGGCTCACTGAGTGGCCTCCAGCAAATCTCCAGGTGCGACATGTGAACACTTACCATTATCACTGCAACCTCGCTTCCCCAATTCTGCTGATAGCTTCTTGAGGGCAGTATATCGGGGTCAAGGAGGATGTTGTACCAAACAGTGGAGGCTGTGTCTGTGACCGTACCCCAAGTGTGCAGTGCAAGAGATGTGCTCAGGGTCTGGCTCTCGGCAGGGCTGTGGAGAGGTAAGCAAGAAGATGACTCAGGGGAGACAGGATCACAGTGGCAGGTTTACTCAGTCTTATGCAGCCAGTCGATGGCCTCGCTCCCACTGATTTATCCAGATACACACGCACACACACACACAAACACACCCTGTACTTCTTCACTGCAGTGAAAACATCATTATAACCAGCAGTAGTCGCCTCACAGGAATCAATTTCACGTTGAAGTCTGGTGAAGGAGTAGCTCATTCCATTTCCTAAATGTTGTCATCATTGATCTGGGCTTTGACTAGTTTCTGATAAATGGCCTAAGCCTGTAAGGTACACTCACACACCTGCACACAGAGGGAGGCCCTATTTGCCAAGCATTTAGCCTGACAAGTAAATCTATTTTAATAAAGAAATAACATATTCTTTGTATTTTTCCAATACTCTTTTTGAAATAGTTAGGACTGGTGTTGCAGCAGCATTGAGTTAGTATTTCCTGCAACTAAGACAGAGTGACCAAATATTCAAACACCTACTGTACTAAATAGTGTCCCTTAAGTGTACCACGAGTTCATGCACATGCACATGTATGCACTAATGCACACACCATCATCAAGAGGAGGGAGAATTATTATTTTAGTGCTTAGCACACCTATGCAGCGTACCTTTCAACACCGTGGATGCCATAAATGCAGCCATTTTGTTGCTGGATACTTAAAGATTGACTTTCTCTCAAGGCACGACAGCTAACCATTAGCATACTGACAGGTTCTGTCAGAAAGAGCTGCACAGCTCATAAGCTGGCCTGTGACTCATAGGCTAGCAACAGCCTTGACAACGACACATTGTTCCTATACTGAGTGGGACAGAACATAATAGTATACTATAATTATTACTTTAATCGTAGTGAAAACAGGGACAATTTGGAAGTGAATGTTGAAAAGTGGGTCATTTTACTGTGTTCTTCAGATATTTGTCAGGATTTGGGACACTCAGCTTAAAACTGGGACAATCCCAAACAAACCGGGACGTCTGGTCACTGGAAATTAAGGCGCCTTCCCATTACACTTGCTACAAAGCTGCTTTTGCTCAAGCATTTTCGGTTTTCTACCATGCTGGAAGTGGTTTTGACATTAGCCTTTTACACATTCTGCTAATAGTCTTTGTGAAATGCTGAGTGCACTGAAAAAACAGAGCCCCTGTTCAGATTCCCTATGAAATCCTGTGGCACTGCAGAGAGGAGATTGATAAAGACGGCCAATCCCTTAATAATTAGTTTACTGTCAAAATGACTGAATGATGCTAAAATGCTACACATAGCATATTGCTGGTATATGATAGCCACTCTAGTTAAGCCAGCAAAGGACTGCTGTGCTGCAATGGCAGCAAAGACGTGAAGCAGTTTAAATAACATTATTTGTTAGTCATACACAAACACACACACACACACACACACACACACACAAAAAAAAACCTCACTGGGTGCATTACCCAGTGAGTTCACTAGATAGTAATTGAGAGTTAGAGAGCAGTGTGATGAGGAAATTAGATTGGTAATTCCCCTCCTGGTTGAACTTGCATTAAAAGCTTTGGTCCCACAATTAGTGCTGGAACATCCAGTTTCCAGAAAAGGGCCAGCCATGCTGCCACCTGTGGAGGAAAATACACAAAGAGCTAGAAAATAGCAGCAGATGAACACCCACTAACTTGTTTCTTTCCAAAACTTTCAACTTTGGATGCATTCAGTATGTTGTCATTTTGTTCAAACGTCCTCCCACACATGATGATGAGTTAAAGGCCACCTGTGGTAAGAATCTTGATTCCCACTAGTTTGACCTTTTAGGTTTTTTTTTTTACATGCTGCAACTGGAGTTTTACATATTCAGCCCTACCTTCCCACTAGACTTCTCAAAAAAGTTGACTTACAGCTAACTTTCGAATAGTGTCCAAAAGTGGCTGGGAATTACAACGCCTGTCAGACAATCAAGGTTTTCAGCCACTTGTATTAATAATAAATATAGGTGACCTGCTCAGAGTGTAACCTTCTGTTTGTGCAACCTTGTGCAATCTCCCTGCAACCCTGAGGCGGATAAGTGGGTATAGAAAATGGATGGAAGGGTGGAAATTAATACAACATGCCAAAACCGACAAGAGTTATCATCCCATAACAGACTACAGTCAGCTGAAAATGATGAAATATTTGACAGTATTCTTAGAAATCACAAACGTACACGCATTATATGACAAGGATTTATTGGAAATGGGTTTATGTGTAGTGTAGGGACTTTAATTTTAAAGTATGCAGAAATGAAACTAGACTAAAAGGTAAAACAGATTATTTTAAGCACACCGCTGACGAACACAACAGTGAAAAATGGGAGGACCACTAACATGCTTCTGTGGGTGAAGAGGATGTATGGACATCACTGTCTGAGGACCTAAATGGCAATCTGCAGCGACACTAATGAACACTATAATGCCACAGAGTACGAGAGTGAACTGTAGCTCCAATCTCACAACAGCCAACTGGGTGAATCACGTGGATACATAGTGCATTTAAACAGAAAAAAAACTTGAGCAATTTAAACTAGTGCCACTGTGTTTCCACAAACATAATATCTCCTCTGCCTCCAAGCCACTTCCTCTACAAATGAACAATTTCAGTGGTGTGTTAAAGTCTGCCCCACTTGTTCTTTTTTTTTTTTTTCTCACCATTTCCCCCTTTTCATTTTTCCCTCTCATCCTTGCTGCAACCTTTCTTATTTTCTATCTCTCTCTCGGTCCCCTCTTTCTCATTTTCTCTGGTCCACTCCCTCTCTGCCTCCTTCAGCTTTGAATGAATATGAAAAGCTCTCTTCCTCTCCTTCCCTCTTTCTTTCAGGCCTGCGTGTAGCTGCTGAAGTGAACCTAACGTTATTTGCATTCCTAATGAGTGCTCTTTGGAAAAGCACTCTGCTGTAACAGCACGGGCTGGTGCAATGAAAAAAATACAATATAAACAAAAACACACCTAGCCTGCTCTTTCTAAAAGAGTCCTCCGTAATGAGTCACAAGGGGAGGGACAGCATCAAGACGCTCTTTTCCAATTACTAATTTTAATCGTTTTTTTTTAAACGAGTGCATAGAGTGTAATCTTTGTCCATCTTACTGCCTAACTTGCCTCCAAACTTCTCATTTACATAAAAATACTCAATACTTTGACAAACAGAGCTGCACAGGCCTGAAGAATGATGCGACTAGCTTACAAGATGCGAGACGCCAAATGTTCACATTGTCCCGGGGGAAACGGTTTTCAAGCCCAGAAAAAAAAAAAAAAAAAGTGAAAGCAGTGTGAGTCATATGCAACAGCAGACAACATACACCACACTCAGTGGTAAACAACATTCTAAGATTTCAGTTCAGTAATGCAAGCTCCGTACTAAGCTTATTTTACAGGATTATTCCAGACGTGGTGAATGTTAAGCCCTGTCTCCTGCATGAAATTTCTGTATATTTTCTGTTGAACCGGAATCATTTTTTAGATGGCCTACATTTTATTTAAATTATTTTTTATTGTAGCGGTTAAAGGCCGGCTTAACTGCTACAAATCCTATTATAACAAGATCCAACTGAAGTTTGCATCTGCTGTGCACGTCAGAGCCAAAAACCTGCTTACTTAGCACTATAGTCTAACACACTGTATTGCAACTTAACTATGTGGGAATGTGATTTACTATTGATTAGTTTGACCTTAAAAGGCTGCTTTCTTTCCCCGTCAAGGTCTTGAGACACAGCAAGCTCTATTAAGTCAATAAATGTTATCTCGTTGTCTTTAATTACTCGAGAACCCAATTCTATTCAACCTGTTCCTAATTTGAAAATGTTAACTAAGTTCTTCATCTAGTTCAGGTACTCATGTTTAAAGCCTTTTGCTCAAAGTTTAAATGAATTTTTAATCAACATCTTTAAGTAAAAAATGGTTCAGATTCTTGTGCATGTGTGTCCCTTGTAGTGGCGAACACAGAGAGAATTATAACCCAACTCCCTGCTCCACTAAGCTTTACTACCCACAGCTTGACTGTTTAAGTTCACTCTCATTGCTCTCATTAGTGTTGTTTCTAGATGTGGCAGCTGTTGGAGTGAAAAAGTCCTAAAAATTCAATGCATGCTGTGACCCAGCACCAAACAATAGACAGACAAAGTTTAGCAAGGAGAGAGCTGAACAGAGGGAGGACTTCAATTCTGTGCCTGCTCAGAATGAAACTGCAAACGGATGCTAATCTTGCTCTGTATCTGCTCGATGTGAAATAAGCTATTTGCTAAAAAGCTTGCCATGTCAAATTCACAAGGTGATAGTACGGGATGTCAGTGTTGTGCTCACAACATATTTCCACTGCCCCCAAGTGGCCAACAAATCTGTTAATGCTCGTTTGAGTCATTGTATGAAATGTCTTTTCAAAATCCAATGCTGTTCTGATGGCACGGTGATTCTTATTTACCCTGAGCTGAGGGATTTCTGAATGTGTGCATTCAGTGGAGCAACAGTGGAATTCCTTTGACAAAATGTTTTTGTTGTTTTTAAAGCTTTATTAAGATCTATTTTATGGGTTACCTACCTACAGTATGGTATTACACCTATATTATCAGCATGGAATTGATGGTATTTAGGAAAGAATAATCTATGTATATATTTTAATATAATCACCTGTGTTAATGACACTGGTGAGAGGGAAAAACACAAACTAGAAGAGGTATATGAAACAGTTAATATCATACTATTTGGACAAATTTAATCCAAATTTAATTTAATTAATTGTTTAAATTTAAACAAATTTACTCTCCTGCACAAATTCATTTTTCACTCCATTTCCCAGAGCCCATCCAACCAAGAAGGAAGCACTGACCTCCTCTACCTACAATAAATCAAGAGTTGATACTGTAGAGTGTCTTATAATGGCCCAAAACATGAAATAAAATGTTTGTATTGACTTTTTGTTTTGGTGATGTTTTGATTTAGAGAAAAAGACCTTCCTTTTCATTGTTTTCCATCTTTGTAAAACAGCAATATGGCTGTGGGAGAGAAGGGAATTGTCCTGGTGCAATTTGTCTATTTCTATCACCATGCATAATTTAAAACAGGGCTATTTTAGGGGCATTGTGCAGGCTGGCAAGAGTGCGGGCACAGTGTGAGCCAAGTGAATCTGAGAACAAGACTAATGATGGTAATGGCTGCAATTATATACATGGCCGTGTTCTCATTTGGCTGACAAAGTCACTCCTTTTTCCATCTCTCTAACCCCCTTGCCTATCTCCTTTTATCTTTAGCTCACTTTGAAAGACAGCCACCAGATCTGTCGCTCTCCTCTTTTTCCATTTCTCGCTTCTCTACGTCTCTCTTTCACCCTTTTAGTCTGTTTTACCATCTGTGTCAGTGCAGACAGGTGAGGAGAGAAGTCATCTCAGTTCCGCTAACCTATCTATAGTCCCAGTAACACTGCTGTTGCAATGACAAAAATCCCAGAGTGCGTGACACCAATCAGATGGAGCTGCACTGTCATCAACCGTCACCTGGCTCACTCTTTGACATCTTTAGCTTGTTCCAAAGTTTAAAAAAAGCACTCTCCTGAGACACAACATTTTCAAATTGTCACAGACGTTTCAAGAAAGGTCGGATAATGTTTTAAAGGAGCTGGCCTTTAAGACTACACCTGGCAGGATCTGTGTGGAAATACAGTACATGTTATAAACCTTAATCATAAAACTCACTTACATTTTTGGGCAAGTCTTTTGTCTATTGCTTCTCTTATAATATAGAATAGTAATAAACACCAAGGGCTGCAGTGAGGCGCAATCACTGGAAGTAGATCAGAGAGTAGGAAAAAAGTGTCACACACTCTGGCCTCATAAGCATTTCTCTTTCATTCTGATGACATTTTGGCCTGCAGGCCTTCTTCGAGTTCCACAATCATACCATTCCTAGCTTCCTCTTCATTACAGTAATTATTCATACACAGTTTAAATATTTTACACTGACATATATGTTACATTCCGACACACCGCTGCACTTATTACAGTATTAAAGTACTGCACATACTCTGTACATCAGCCTAGTTTGACAAGCGTGCAGTGAAAGCTATGAAACTTTCATGTTTGGCCTTCAATATTCAGGGTTTTCTCCAGAGGAAGACATTAGTTCAGCACTGAAGCTAACAGCCCAGGTGTCACAATGTTCTCGATAGAGCAAATGTTCATATTTCTCTCACTCCTTCCGTAAGCCTCACATGCTGGTCAGGTTGACATGATTTATAAAGTTCTCTCTGAATAAATAATCCATTGCAGTACTGGGGAATCGGTAATAGGTGATGCATAGGTTCACTAGATTGATGGAGAGGAGTGGGAATGGGACAGTATAGACGATAGAATGGAGAGATAGAGTGGGAGGGGTGAAGGTTAAGATAAGGAGAGAAGAGGGAGGGTCAGTCAACTTGCTTCGTATGCATTAAATTCTAGTGAATCAACAATGCAATCTTAGATGTAATTGGATTGCTCTCTGTGTTTTTTGGATAGGTTTTCCGTCACAACCCATAAAAGGTTGAGTTTAAAATGTTGAAGTGAGTACAGTACACAAGCTTCTATCATAATATATTTAATGCCAAACTGCTGGGAACTGATTAAATTATTGGAAACGGGAACAGTACGTTCCTGTAACTGAGGTTTGTAAAGGTTTAAACAGAAGGGAGACGAGGGGAAGCTGTGCAACCTGTAGTCCTAGTCTTGGCTAGGACTAAACAAAAAAAAAACAAACAAACAAAAAAAACTTTACAAATTCTTTATAAAACATATCTTTCAAAAAGGGGATTAGGAAGTCTGAGCCTCTGGAAATTTTGCATAAGCTGCGACAGTTGTATGTCTTTTATGACTGTAGCCCGAACAGATGAAAAGGGACGGTGAGAGGGAAAAAGCTGCTGTGCAAATGGACATGATCACGATGGTAACCATGAATACATGATGCAAAGCATATGAGAGCAAAAGGAGAAACAAAGAGAGAAGTGTGATTAATGGAGTGACATTAGGTACCAACTTGAAAGATATCTATTATCTATCTATCATATGACTAATATTGTACTGAATAAATATAGAAATGAAGGCAGCATGCAACACAAAATACAAGGTGTCTCTCATGAAACACTCAGCCTCTACAGGTACAGGAGATATATTTAGTTCCACATAAATATATTAGAAGTATTTCTGGTGTTTGATGTCCTACACTTCTATTCACTTCCACTGGAAAGCTGCAGTTGTTTGAGCTTTGTACATCAATTATGCATGTAATGAGTGTGTTTGAAAAGCATTTATGCAAATGAGACTCGTGAGCATCTGGCTAGTTCAAAGGTAGCTGAGGTGAAGGTGATGACAGTAGAAGCTGCAGCAGTGAAGAGAGGATGATACGAATGATGGAAATGAAAGCTACTTAGCTTTGTTGATGCTAGCTATCTAATAAAAAGATCTACAATTATGAGAGAGGAAAAAATGCAGTGAAAGCCGCCACATTCACCTTTTTTGTACTCTGAAGTCAACACTTTGGTCACGTCTTTGATGTCAAATTGAGTCTTTGAACTCCACAGTCATTTGCATTGCAAACAAGCCCAACATAGATAGGGTGCATGCAACATAAAGGCATGACCAAACAACATGCAGAAAAGTATGCAGAGTTTTCTGCATAGGTTCATGCATTATTTAATTAATTATACATTATTTAGTTCAACATGAAATCTATTACCTTATTTGTTATGTTTTGGAAGGTGCTATTAATTATACTCAAGAGCTCTACTGTGCGTGTAAATAATCAAGGAAACTAGATCTGATGGATAACCTGTAATTGCAAGACACAAATGCTTTTTGTTTGTTTGTTTGTTTGTTTCTTCCCATCTAGGCAGGCTGAATGTGTTTGGGGAGGCAAGTAAATGTGCAAAATGAATTTTCATGCACAAAGTAAGTTTACATTGAACTTTATAGAGGGCAATAAAACAGTATTTTCTGATAAGTAACTATTAAGGTGTCAGTATCAATAACTGATTTCTGGTGAGTAACATTCTGGAAATTTCTTGGCCCTGGCCAAGAAAAAAAGGCAACATAACCCCCCTTAAAACAGATTAATTTACAATTTGATAGTGATTAAATAAACAAGATATACTTAGTGAATGTTGGAGGTGCTGGTAGGCAAATTTTGGTACCAGTATATAGAGCAAGGTTAGCTATTTCCCACTGTTTCCAGTAATGGTGCTAAATCTTCTCATCTCTCTCTGGCAGAAAGCATATTTAAAAATTAAAACTGATTCCGAAGACCTATAACCCCAAACATCATGGCATGTCTTTTAACATAAGTAGAAAAGCACAACCTATTCTGGGTCAGGTCATCCAGTTGCAGGCAGGGTATTTATGGCAATATTCAGAACAGTTGTTACAAAAATACCAAGAAGGGTGCTAAGTTATTTAAATCATCTCTAGCTTGTTTTATCCGCCGCTTGCTTGTCACACTGCATAAACACAAGGACATTTACATTTTCATTCAGTGTCAGAACAAAGCTTATTGCCAAATGACAGATCTTGTGATTTTGCAGTCATTATATTCCAGCTTAATTTGCCTAATTATCAGTAGTACAGCACATCGTCTATACACCCCGGGATAACCATTTGTGGTGAGACCCTGCATCTGTATCCCTGTGGATCCAGCCGTTTGATGTGAGAACCCCATCCCTCGCCTCATCAGCAACTGTAGGCACCTTTCTGACAGAATGTGTAGAACTGATTTGAGGTCTTGTCGTTTATTGCAGTGAGCCCTCCGATTTCCATCTCTGCCGGGACGTTAAAAATCTCCTTTATGGCCAGTAGGAGAAATTGTCCAACATTTACTGTGAGCTCTTCACGGAGCCCAATCAGAGTGTTTTGGGTGTCTTATGGTCTCTCATTACAGTGATGGAACACTGGATCAATCTCTCTGTCCCAAAGATCATTATCCAGTCATTCTGATTCTGGTGCTGCTTCCAGGCCGACTATTGCTAACAGACATGTGTAAATCATCTCACCTCTGAAACTTTGGTTGCATCATTACACTTCACAAAGTCATTTAGTCGGATTGGTGCATTTTTACGAGTCTAGCCCGTGTAGATATCTAACGATGGCGTTTGAAGAAAGTGTTGTGTAATATCCACATTAACATGCAGCCCCATTAACTGGACTTTTGGCAACAGTTGCTGCAGAGATGTGAGAGGTGGATATGACTTGTGAATTTTTTATTCAGATCGAGTTCTGACGTGTACATCATCACCATCATCATCCATTTATTCATGCTTTTGCGCCCCAAAAAACACACGCAGTAAAGTATAACAGCTCACGACCACTGCACACCAATGCTGTATGTGATTTCAATTCCCGAATGGTTTACCTGACCTGTGTTGCACATTCGAGCTGTTATTGGAGTGGGGCAGTAATGCATCACTAGGAACCAATGATATGTCGACTGAGAGCAGTGGAGCGTGTTAACGTCAAACGGAAACCACCCACATTGACCGACCCTCTGCAAAGCAGAACAAAAAGTCAGGCAAACAAATTGTGGTCCAGCAGGGATATAATGTGTTCTTGTCATTCTTTTTTATCTCCCCTTGAGAAGAATCCCGGTATTCTATTTAATATTCATCCCACGTGTTCTTCAGATGAGCACAAGAGTGGAGTGAAGTGCATTTGAGAGCCCTCTGTGATTGTCTGTTCTGCTTTGTCTGACCCACAATCGCCCATGAGTACACATGGACACACACACACTCTCTCCTCTTTCTCTCTTTCTATCTATCTCACTCGATTGATTGCTGTAATCAAACAGCGGGCTGTAGCCAGGTTGTATGAGAGTGCCTTGCTATTTTCCACTTCTCCGAACTATGCTGGGTGGAATACTCCCATTTTTTTCTGTGCAACCAGGTCACAGAGTGAATGAGGTCACAGACAAAAGGGGAAACAAAAGGCAACCACAGGAGCACACCATACCACATATGGAATTTTTTTTTTTAAGTAAAAGAGTAGGACATATATAAGACCAGTCAAAAAATTTGGGCATACCTTCTAATTCAGTGTTTTAATTACTTTCTTCATTGTAGATTAACACTGAAGACATCAAAACTATGAAATACCACATATGGTAATGGGAATAACAGGTGTGCCTGGTCATAATTACTGGATTTTATGGCGTCTTTAATGCGTTTGAGACTGGGATCATTTATGTTGTTCAGAGGTAGTGTAGACAAACAGCAAATAGCCCTATTGAACTACTGTAGTCCATCATTACTTTAATGGCATGATGGTCAGTCATTCTAGAACATTTCAAGAACTTTGAACGTGTCTTGAAGTGCAGTTACAAACCTCATCAAACACTCTGATGAAACTGGCAGTCATGAAGACCACTCCCGAATGAAAGGAAGACCAAGAGTTGATTCTGCTGCAGAGGAGAAGTTCATTACAGTTACCAGACTCAGAAATCACCAATTAACGGCACCTCAGATTAGAGCCCACATAAATGCTTCACAGAGCTCAAGAAGCAGACACATCTCAACATCAACTGTTCAGAGGAGACTGCGTGAATCAGACGTTCATGGTTGAATAGCTGCGAAGAAACCACCACTGAGGGAGACCAATAAGAAAAGAGAATTGCCTAGGCCAAGAAACTCAAGGAATGGGCATCAGACCAGTGGAACTCTGGTCTGATGAGTCACATTTTTGGCATTCCAGCTACAGTGTGTTTGTGAAGTGAACAGACCAAATCTACATGTGTGGTTCCCATTGTGAAGCATGGAGGAGGAGGTGTGACGATGTTGGGGCGCTTTAATGGTGAAACTGTTGGCAATTGGTTCAAAATTCAAGGTCAGCATGGCAAACCATAGCATTCTGCAGAGACATGCCATCCCATCTGGTTTGCTCTCACTGGAACCAGCATTTGTTCTCATGAAGCTAATTGAGAGAATGCCAAAAGTGTGCAAAGCTGTCATCAAAGGAAAAGGTGGCTACATTGAAGAATCTAAAAAATAAAAACATATTTTGTTTGTTTATACTTTTGTGTTCCCCACATAATTCCATATGTTACTTAACATTTCAGATGTTGTCAGTGTTAATTCTACAAAGTAAAAGGTTATGAAAATAAAGAATAACAATAATCATTGAGTGTTTTTTCCTCTCTGAAACAGATGAAATAGTCCTCCCTGGCATGAGGAGAGACGAGTGACAGTAGGTGCATGCAGGTTAATCGGCTGGCAGAGAGACAAGCTGGCAGACAGACAACAGATAGGAAGTCAGAGCAGAGGCAGACAAAGACTACATCCAGCCTGCAGACCTTCATGTTTGACTCATGGCTTTTGGAAAACTATTTACGCCT
The DNA here is from genome assembly GCA_028641955.1 of Protonibea diacanthus. Taxonomy (NCBI): domain Eukaryota; kingdom Metazoa; phylum Chordata; class Actinopteri; family Sciaenidae; genus Protonibea; species Protonibea diacanthus. The sequence continues at coordinate 19,176,355 of CM053990.1, forward strand.
GATCTATAATGCAACCCATATCCAATGCGAAGACAAGACAGGAGTCAAAATAACAAAACCTCACACATCCGCTGTTGTACTTTTCTCACTTGAAGGTGTGTGAGAGTTTCCAATCCACCTGTTTTTATGCACCTTTTCAGTTTGTCCATATTGGGGTGGAGTGAGGGGAATTTTTTTAAAAAAGAGAATGCCTAAAGAAAAGATATAGCAGCAGATGGCAATCCCATGTTACACCCAGGCAGAGGAAACAAACTGCTGCAATTAATAAAGGTAACAGATGGGACATGCCACAATCTACTGTATATAGAGTTGCAAATGAATCACAGGCATTGCATGATAATCTTGTGATTACGTACATCTTGTGGTGCTATCTTCTGAATGTTGCCTTGTTTTCTGTTATACTATATATCACTGTTGTCAAAAGAATTTTGTTTTCTGGCTGAAATGCACCATAAACCACAAGTAAAATTGTTTTCTTTTGATGCACTTTTACTGCCACTGGGGTTATGGCAAACTTAGCAAACAGTTACCTAATGACATGTCCCGCAGACACAGAGGAACATTCGTTTGGAGTCATGTTTCTGGGCATCTGATGAATGAATGAAGTCCAACAGCCACTTCCCTGTAGCTCTGTTTTGTTTTCCACCAACTCCTGAGAGGAATACTGGGCTCTTTAGCCAGTCCTAACATTGTTTCTCTGTGCTCTGGTGCTGGTAAGGTAGTGTACAGTGGGTTTATCAGAGCTTATTTTTCCGGAAAACAGCTGCCTGCTTCAGCAGGAGACAAGGATGACAAGGACGAAAACAAGCAGAATGAAAACAATGAGCGAAAGGAAGCCAAAAAGCTCTGAGTTAGGTGATAATTATGCGGTTTGTCATTAAAAGCAACACTGTTACCCAATGGGTAAATTAATACCAAATTAGCAAATGATAAAATGTTTATTAGTGTCCTGCTGATCTGACTAATTCTTTTGAATACAACTTCTATAAATGTCTCATACAGTGTCTCTGCATAGACTTAAGTGTGTAAGTGTGTGCTAGTGTGAATATTTTTCAATTTTAGTTTGCCAATGTCTTCCCCCCGCGTCCTTCACACAAAGTAGTGGTTGTTTGATCGTGTGAAATGATTATAGGAATCTGCGTGTTTGCGAACATGTTGGTGTGTGCAAACAAGGACAGGGGGAGCAGCAGCTGAGCTGAAGGGAGAGGCAGAGGAAGAGAGTCGCAGAACAGTCGGAAAACGCGGAACAGTCGGAAAACAAAGACAAAACAAGACTACAGAAGAACCCATAAGGACGTGATGAGAGATGAACAAGTGAGAGATGAGAAAGGAAGAAAATAGAAATGAGTGAGAGAGCAGAGACGAAAAGTATGAGTCAGAGCCGAACTGAGAAAAGAAGAAAGAGGGAGATGGAGGAGTGAGAGGATGTGTGTGTGTGTGTGTGTGTGTGTGTGTGTGTGTGTGTGAGAGAGAGAGAGAGGGAGAGAAAGAGAGAGACTGAAGGGAGGCAAGATTAGGGAGGCAATATCAGACTGTCCATCAATGTCACAGCGCTTGTGTCCTCTGTAAGCCATTTCATCCATCAGCCTGGAAGGCTTGGCTGTGTGCAGACGGCAGTCCCGGCCTGTTTACCTATTCTACATCGTGACACTTAAATCCCTGTCTCTAATACCTGGTCTAGATTAGGGGCTTTTTGGCATCATGCTGCTATTACTGATAAAGTATTGAAAACCCAGAGCCAGACTTAAAATATTTTGGAACATGAGAAACTAAATGTGTAGAATGCTGCAGGAAGACAACAGCTTGGAGGTTTTTGTTGTACAAATAACAGTTTATCCATCCAGTCAGCACCCCTGTGAAGCATCTCAAAATGTAACACATGCAACTGGTGAACACAGGTTTTGGTTTTGGTCTCTGAGCAGGCACCAGGCTATCAGGTTATCTAATTAGTTAACCTGGCAACCTCACATTAGATACGGATCCTATGGACCTTAATATTACACTTATAATCAAAATAATAGCCTGAATAAAATACCTGATGTAACTGCCTCATTTGGAAGAGACTGGCCCAATTGGAAGAAATTTCAAACTGGATTGAGATGGGTGGCGTAAATTTGATAAACTTTTCAGTAAAATTAATCAGATCGTCCTTTCATTGATACTCATATTGTCGCTTAAGACTGAAGAGTTGCACCTCTACTTATAGTTATAAAATAATAACACCAGTGCTCCGTTGTCTCAACTTAGATGGTGCACAGCAGCACACTACAGACCTGCTTGTCACCTTCCACAATAAAAGCCCTACACATATACACTACACTGCTTATCAGAGGGAATTTAAAGTCACACAGAGCAATTCATTAAAAGCCACATCAATAAAACAGGAGCAGGGGTCTTCAGGCCAGGGACCAAGTAGCTGATGAAGAGGTGGACCAGGGACCCCCTACTGCATATACTGTATATATACCTGTGTGTCTATGTAAAAAGTTTAAATCTATTTCTGTACAAATGTTTAACTCCAGATAGAGCTGGACTAGCTGTTTCCCCTTGCTTCTAGTTTTGCTAAGCTAGACATGCCCTGATTTCAACTCAGACAAAAGACTGATCAATCTCATGTCACTCTATGAAAAATAGCAAATATAAAAAACAGTTCCAATTCCTTAGAAGTAAAATGCAATGGAAATCCTACAAAGTGGATTGAAGATCATAGAGAACATCATTTAGACCATGAAATGTCTCGTGTACATGTCAACTCAACACCCAGCAAGCTCAATTAACACAAGCTTTAAATGACTGAACGTCACATTCTTTCAACACTGATGCTAATAAAAAATCTGAAGCGCTTCAGCTACAAAAATCCCCTGTGTACTGCTGTCTAACAGTGACATTGCTTTGAAAATGGAGTAAGGGCTTTTGTAGGTTACAAGTGCTACAGAATGAGTCTGGGCTGATCCAGCTTTCTGTGATTAACCCCCCCATACTCCGTGCTTAATACAGAAGTACTGGCTCAGTATCAGTATAATATCTGTTTCCATGCTGAATATGTAAATATCCGCTTCTACGGCAGGCAAGTTTTGACAGAGAGTCTGTCGAACACAAGGCGAGACTACCTAAGGGGCCCTTCGAGGCCGTTTTGTATGCTGTATTTTAATTGGTCTGGAGAACAGTCAGAGCTTTCCAGGAATATTCACAGATTACCAGGCTGAAATTCAGAAAATGTTCTAATTAAATGACAACACACGAGCAGGGGGTTCAGTGGCCTGTTCCAAATAAAGAAGTTACTATTTTTAGCTTGCAGAGATATTATTCAAGGTTTGAATTTTATTCTGCTTGTAAGAAAGAGGCGATAACACTGAAAAACTGAGACTCTGTTTTAAAAGTAGGGGACCATCTACATCTCTTCACTTCTGGCTGTTTGTTTTCTCAGCATACAATCTGTAATGAAAGGGGCTGGAGATTGATTGACAAAATCTGATGTTGAGTAAATAGAAGTGGAGGAATTCATGTTTCTTATTCCGGGGCGCTGCAGCTCCAGTTTGTCTTCTATGTTATTTCTAATGTTTGATTGACGTTTTTAGGATTCATTTTGAACAAACCTAAGCCAAAGTGTGTGTAATAGTATATATTATTTCCTCCAAACAGTTACAGACCACAAACTGTTATGTCACAAGATATCAAACCCGATGACACTGACAGATATTGACCATAAGATAAAAACATTTTTATAAACATGACTGAATGTCTCCCTTGCTCCACTCATCCATCATGTAGTGTTTCTTTCTTCTTTTTTTTTTTTTGTTTACTGGTATTTGGTCAACCATGACAGAGCTTTATGAAGTTCTGCCCTGCGCTAGAAATCACTGATTGTCACCATATTCTAGCTCCGCTTAGGAGAATAATCTGGTGGGGCCGCTCACTACAGGCTTCAAATAAGATTTTCAACACTACATAATTCTCCCTGGGGAATTTATTCATTTTCTGCTCTGTATGCATGCACATATTCCAGAAGCTTAGAAGTGACAATGGTCCAAGAAGTGCAGTCTATTCACACAGCTCGGAATGAAGGTGCCTTTATTCAAATGGTGTATGTAAAGTGCTGCACTGGAAAGAAAGACAGACGAATGTTTACCCACAGTGAGGTGCTACTCTGAGAGTGCTTTTTGTTTGGCTCTAAATGAATGCTGCCAAACTGTTTGATGCTGATGCTGATGCTGATGATACTCATTTGCTTATTATGCACCGAAGAGAAGGATGAGCAGAAAGTGAAAATGATGAGTAACTCTAGAACATTTTGTCAGTTTGTCTCTCTCTCCATCTCTCCGTCTCTGGCAGCTAAAAAATTAATAGAACGATCCTCGTTTTGCTAAATATACACGTGCTATGTGAGCCCCCTCTCTTTTCCAATCACTTCCTCTCTTTCTTTCTCCGGCATGATGTACCCTCCATTTACATCTGTCATCAAAGTTCATTAAAGCACTGTTCATCAAACAGGCCGCACTATGTCACGCAGTGACACACAGTGAATAATGCATAATTTGAGACGGGTGGGGGCTGGTGGAGGTAAATTAGTGGCATTGATTGAGAACCAGGTTTCCATTGATTATCTCTAAGCTGATGGAGCATGGAGAGACAAACGTTTGCCATTTCACACGGAGCATGTACGAAATATGGGAAGAAGATGAAAAATAGCAAGGGGGGCAGTAATAAAGACAAATTAAAGGAGTGCTCATTTCACCGTCGTGTTGCGATTGAGCGGCTGTTGCCTTGGAAACGGTGAATTTAAACAGAGAGGGTAATAGAGAGAGCAAAATGGGCAGAGGCTGACAAATAGGCAGAGAGAAATAGAGAAAGAGAGACAAACAGCGGGACACATCGTTTAGCATTGCGCCTCTTATCGATTCCACCCTGTCATCGCTCAGGTAATGGCCAAGACTACCTACCAATTAGAAGATTAAGGATGTGCTGTATCGCACACGGACAGCTGGAGAGTCGAGAAGTGGCGAATCGAGAGTGTTAGAATCGAGGCCACTGAGAGTCCTCAGTTCAAGTCCAATCCAAACACAAAGCGCAACATATGGTTAACAGAGCACAACAGGGAAAGAGGAGCGATCCAGAGATGTTTTCGCTCCCTGCGTTGTCCTGCTGAGTCACAAGTATTGCTAAAGGGAGCTGACATCTGGCATGAATGCAAAGACAGCCCAACACCTGCCTCCTGCAATCAACGTTCACGCAGCAATTTTTTTTGATGAGCCGCGGCAAGAACTTTCTCTCTTATTCATATTGAGAACTTACAAACAGAGAAACGGCTGTAGGCATAATCCAGAAAGCTTTTATAATGCTGTTTTAAGTTTTGTGTTGATCCAAAAAAGTCACTCTGTGTTGCATGGCTATGGTGGAGCAGCCATACAAGTAATGTAAAGGTTGACTGTCGATAGAAAATACTGGTGTCAGCAATAATAAGACTTTCAAAGCAGACATTTTGAATAGTCACAGTAGGAAAATCATGTTACAGTACCAATACTAACTGATGATTGCTCTGTTTAGTTCCTGGCGTTCCGGTAAGCTGGTAAGCCATGACAGTAGCAGTGAGGTTTACATACAAATAATGCAAAATTTAACAGAATTTACAGAAAATCTGCAAAACAAATTGTGAATTATCCACATTTCCATCCACTGTTATGCAAATATTTGGAGCTGGACGCATTGAGATAAACAGTTGGCGAGGGCCATTAAACCACTGCACTGGAAGAGGGCGCAGCAAGATGAAGTAATTAAAAAAGAGCCAGTCAAATCTCGTTGGAACAAAACCGATGCGGAAAATGTGATCTAAATGTGGCACTTATGTTCGTTTCATGTATTAATTTGAGGAATGTTACAGACTCCTTATCGTTCCACACCAGGTCCACAAAGATCTGATGTTTTCATCCGCTGCGATTCTCTTCAGCTGACGTTGAAGTCACATACTTGTTACGTGTCGTGATTTTTTTTTTTTTTTCGAAGTTTCCATTGCACTTTGAACACAACTTTCTTTTCCACCTCGGCGAGGCATAACAACCTCTTTGCTACCTTTTGACTTTTTTTCACTCCAATTTTTTATACACTAATTAAACATGCACACGAAATGCACTGAGTAAAACTCAAGCAGCTAAATGGGATGCGGCCATGATTAATGTTATTATTTGCACATGCCCCTTTCCCTACTGTGACATGCCAGAATGTTGTTTGTGATAAAGGTCTACATTTTCAGCCACAATTTCACTTAACAAATGAGTGAATACGTTTAAATTTCTCCTTGATAGCAGCACGGAAAAACTGTCTCCCCCTCTGTTAGAGTGTGTTGCTGCTGCGAGGAGTGGTATGATATGTTGTGAGTGGTTTTACTCCTGGTGGGGAGAAGGGGGATACAGACCCTCCTACTGTGCCATCTGGGCTCATTACAGGACAGTATCTGTATGTTATCGAACAGCAGGCGTTTACCTGAGGGAAACCGACAAACTGTGCGCATACTGTATCGGTATGGCAGAAATATCTAGCTGTATATGTATATGAATTCATTAGCATGCATTTGCATACGCAGTAGAGTACGTGTGTTTGTCTTTTTACACTGCAAATCTGATTGGGTTAGTACCTTTGAGGTATATTCAGTGGCAGAATATTCATGACTCCTACTATGCATGCAGAGTACGACTAGATAGATCAATTAATAAACTGAAGATAAACACTGCACGACTCACCATCCCCAGCCAGGAACTTACAAAATAGCAACAATTTACATAATACTACCATATTTAATTTTAATTGACATTTTTAACTACACTGGAGAAATAACCTTTAGGGATTTTTCAGTCTAATGATTGAAGACCACATCTATAGTGTGTTATGCAGGCACAATATCAACAGTCATAAAGTATGGGGAGTTGTAATGGTGTAACGGTGGATGCACGCAGTTGTTGATGGTTTATTTGAACACCATAAATCACCGCTTTCCTCCCACAGTGAGACCAAAGCCTGACAAAATCTATTTTGTCTTTTTCCTACTTGGAATATATCAGATACGGTTTTGTACCTCATTCCTAAAGCAGACAAATTTTACTTGTAATTCTTCTTTTTACATAATAATGACTTGTGATGCAGCACCGATTCTTTTAAAAGCATGAAAATACATCACACTACTTACTGTAGCACCAACTCAGGACTAACTTATGGCACTGCATGGACTGTTAGAGCATACAATGATTCCTTACTACTGTTGATTACGGATGTGTGTGTATAGATGTGTGTGTATAGCTGAGTGTAGGTAGTTAGAGGACATTCAGACCAATAAAGGAGTAAAAATGTATTTAAATGTATTGATTTTTTTCCCATTTAGAGTGTACTGGATAAAATGACATTTCTACAGTATCTGTCTTTTAGCGTGTACATCTGAAAGTGAAGAGTTACAGGGATTATATGTGAGGGAGAGCGGATGATTATGTGGGCTGGATTTAATCTTTGACATAGTGAGCAAATGGTACTGTACACTCATGCTTCATCACGATGAGTCAAAAAGAACTTCATGTTATATAAAAAGTCTGAAAACTGTTTTTCAGAGTATAAAGAATGCATGGTCTGTTGACAGTTACGGCAGTCTTGGATATACAAGTGGTCATGTGTCTCTTTTTCCAGTCACTTATACTAACGCCTCCCATGGAAAGGTACTTTAGATTGTGTTTTTTTTTTTTACTGCTTCCTGTCTATGTATGGGTGCCTGCCTATTAAAAAAGCATAAATCACACATTGTGATGGGTGTATGAGGTAGAAACTGAGAGACACCATATGGAGCTCCGTCAGTGAGCTGTAGAAGAGCTAAATGTAGGGTGTCGGAACACAGCCTGCTCTGAGTATATGCACGCACACACACATGCACACTTGCTCACCAGCTGCGTGAAAAGACGAGTGGCTTAATGACACTTCGTGTGAGATCAACTCCGGAGACGCTCTAAAAGTCACAATGAGCCAAAGCTGTTCTAGCTAATGACCCAACACACACGCACACACACACACACACACACACACACACACAGATACTTATATACACATGCACATCCATGAATACACAAAAACACATGAAATTAATTAACTAAACTGACAAAATAACAACTTTGCAACAAAAAAAACTGGGATGTCAATTAGCTCCTTTAGCTTTTGCTGTAATAAATCTCAAGTGATGCCGTCTTTTTTTTTTATTTTACAAACTAGTTTTTGGCATTTGCATGGCGCTTGGTACAGAGCGGCAGCGACACATCACTTTACTGCCAATTACTTTTGCACTCTGTCATGCTCTAAGGCTGTGTCTCACTCCCTGCATGTATGACTGTGTGTGGGCAAGGCAGAGAGACAAACAGCATATGTGTGTGTGTGCACGTGCATACGTGTATGAGAACAAGTGATTTTGTGTTTGTGTGTTTGGTAGCTGTGCCCCACTTCCTCCATCTACCCATCACGGCTAGTCCCTAATGAGGCCCTTGGGAAGCTGTCCAGAGCTTGTGGCTCTCCAAAACTGCCCCTGTTCCAACTCTGTTTCAAAGCTGTTGTTTCCAAGGCTGCGAAGCCTTTGAACTGACAGGGTTGGTGACCAGCAGTCCACCGTTGTCATTGCCCTCGGTGACATTAACACCATCAGATTTGGCCCACATACCCTGATGATGTTTGAAATAGCGTTGTACGCCCATTTGTTCACAATTTGCACAAACCGAGAAACTGCCCAGACAAGGCAAGCTAACACTCGCATACAGACTGCTTACAGCCGCTTGCACAACGTGAATTTTGTTTGCCCAAGCTGTTTATTTTTCATTTTTCCCTCATTTCTCCTCCGTTTGTCTGTCATCATGAGCAGCACTAGAGGAGAATCAGCGGTGACTTAAAACAGAGCGACCACACAGAGAGAGGAATAATGTGTCTAGTTTTAACAAAATGCCTGCAAATGGGCAACGCAGTGGATGACTGGCAGGGAAGCAGAAAGAAAATAGCTGCAAAATAAACGAGGAAAAGAGGCTGCAAAATGTGCGAGCTGTAGAGAGACCGAAGGAGCGTCAACATGTAAAGATTTACAGTAGGTTATCTTAAAGAATGTCATATACCCTCTGGGAATATCCTATTCCTTTTGGTTCATTGACCATGCTTTTTCTTGCACACCTTGTCCTGTGCTGTTTTCTTTAAATCCACCCTGCTGGGAATACTCCAGGTAAAATGGGACAACTCCGATGAGCCTTTTACAGATGATGCTCTAGAGTCATACAGTAGACGCTTGGTTTGTAGTGTAAAGAGGGAAAAGCAGTTCTCAGGTTCATGCGGTGGAGTGTTTTCCCGGAGTTCATGGCGATGAGATGTTAAACTCTTATAAGGATGCGCTCTCACAGCCACCTGCGCAGAGAGGAAGTATAAAAGAGGCAGACTGACTTCACCAAAAGATGGTATAGTTGTAAAACCCTGCCTAAACACATAAATTGAAAATTATCCTTGCTGGCCTTAAAACAAATCTCTCCAGAGCTCAGCGCATCTGTTTCCTCTCTCAAATTTGCCTCTCAATAAAGAAAAAAACAATCCTGGACCATAAGGCCGCCTGCTTAAACAGAGCAAAACAGATTGAGTAAAAAAGAGAGAGTGATGGAATTAGAGATAAAGAGGCCAAGTACAGAGTCCTGCCAGGATGTGAGAGGATTTAACACCATGATAAGGTTATATTGATCAGACGCCTTTCAGTCTGTATACCTTTCAGAGCCAACAACAGCCTTTCTTAATCTTTTGATTCCTCTACTTTTCAGTCAATCCTTTCATCACTCCAAGTATCCATCCATGGACATCGATTTTGTCTGAAGCTGAAATATTTGCTTCAAACTCTTATTTAGTCCTTGAATTCACCTGAATTCAGTGATTCAGACGAGTAGTCTGTGGAAGTGTTTTTTTTTTTTTGTTCTCTCGAGTGATTATTTTCTGTATCTGTAATATTTCAGATGTCAGCCTAAATTGTTCCTGACAGTCCACCACTCCTTGCAGTGGCCTCAGTCATGCGCACACAGACATCCAGGCCACAAAATGGACAACACATTCGCTTGAGATGTCTGGCTGCGAACTCCTCATGGGAAATCAGTGCCTGTCCCATGAATTGTTAAATTCAAATGGTCACATGGGGCTGTGGTTGACTGTTCATATACTCCAGTGGAGCTGGAGTCCACCGAAAGGTGTAGCAATAGCACATTTGTAAGATTCATACACAACATGCCTTTCCCTGACACGTACAGAGGTGACATTGATGCCATTGGCAGCACAGTAAAGCCAGTTTTGACGAGTTACACTGCTTGAGTGAAGCATGAAGCATGGGAGCGCCGCATACTTTTCCCAGTTATTTTTATGCTTCATTTCCCTGTGGTTACAAACAGCTCAGTCATGCAGTATTCAGACTTTAGGTTACATAACAACAGACAAGTTGTGTGACTTAATTAACTGAACATGGTTTTATCATCACTGCTCAGGAGCAGCCACCCTCCTGGGATTTTCCTGCACCACTGTGTCTTTAGCCTCCTGATAATGACAGTAAACAAAAACATCAGCAAGTCAGCGGCTGTCGCGTGGATGAAAACATCTAAAGAATGAGCAACGTGAGACGTGGAAGGAAGTTGTGACATTTCCTACACACCGCTGAATCCAAACCTCAAAAATATTCCGGAGTGCTCGCGGCCAAGAGAAGGTCCTATCTGCTGCTAAGTAGGTGTAACTGATACACGAGCCACAGAGCAGAGGAGGACGCATGAATGTTTTATAAGTCGAGGTGGGTTAGTACTGTATGTAGCTGAAGTCTTGCACCACATGCACAGACTATATTGGATACTGGCTCATGGTTTCTAAGGGGCACGGGAAGGCTGATGCTTATTATTATGGACACCAAAAAGGGCTGTCACATCCCTCACTGCCGCATCCACTATCACAGCAAAAATGCTTTTGAAGCGGCATCTTTAGAGGACGGAGAGTTAGAGCGGTCAAAGAAAGAGGACGAGGGACTGGGGCAGAGGGAAAGGCGTGGAGAAAAAAGTGAGACTGAGACTAAAGAAAGAGAAAGAGACAGAGAGAGAGAAGTCTGTAAAAGCACTTCATTATGTTGGCAGAAAGGGATAAGGAGGGGTCAGATGACAGATCTGGGAGACAAAGAGTGGAGTGATTGAGAAAGGATAAAACAAGTGAATGGAAACTGAGCAAAAATGAGAGTGATTGTGACCAGAGGGACGAGGAAAAGATGAGAAAACGTTGTTGTCGATGAAAAAAAGTGATAAAGTTGTCTTTTAAAAGATGAACAGCGGACGATCATTCTTGCAAATGATCATAGTGGTGGAATTAAAATGAAACGAAGCGTCATCTAACCTCCGCAGTCATCCAGACATAACTGCAACCATGACAGAGTTAGCACAGTTCAGGATTACCACAGTCATGGAGACACATTCAGAAATCAGTAAGCAATTACATTTTTGAAAGTAACCTTCCCAACCTTATGTGTGTGTGTGTGTGTGTTTGTGTAACAGATGGATAATGAGTGACTGTGTGTGACAGTGGGACAGAGATAGTGGCTGGTGAGCGCTCTGCTGGGCAGTGATAATGCTCGAGCAATTGTTTGCCGATTACAGCCCGTTTGTTGGTGCTGACATCATAGATAATTCAACACCGGACACCGTGCCAGAGCTGTTTCTGTTTGTCGGGAGCAATATGCACCGTGCACTTTTATTACCATAAATGTAACATAAACGGACTGTATACATAACTGCGTGTACACACGTCTTCGCACATTGTACAAATGTTTGCAGTGTGTAAGCGCTTAAACTTTTAAACACAATAACAACCACAGACGTGAACGTGAACTTTTTTCAATGGACTCTCTCTCTCTTTCTATTTGAAGTCATACGAATACTAATCAACTGGCTAAATAGGCCTTTCAGAAGTTGCTTCTGTTCCTCCAGCCCTCTGCTGTTTTATTTATTGTTAACACAGCACTCTGCTGTATGTGTGGTCTGTATTTATTTCTACTACTGGCTGTGTGGTGCCAACGTTTTTCTGCTCCTTCAGTCCGCTTGGTTGCTTTCAGATTAAAAACTGCTCTATTTTTTCTCACTGTAAAGAATCACCTGGTCACGAGCTTCTATTAATCACCCATGTTAGCCCACAGGGGACAACACAGTCACATTCACATTTGAAATCAGTGCAAAAAGAACTGGCCAGACTAAATTGTTTAAATGAAATCTCCATCTGTACTTACATGTACTATATAATTTTTTTGTTTAACTCTGGGGGGCATTTTTAACATTTTCATCTGACACATGTTAAGTAGCCCTACTGTTTGCTGTCCCAATTTTAAACATACAAATGCACTGTATATAGAGAAGGATAAATATGATAGAAGAGACAGATAGATGGATGATTAATCAATGGATGGGTCGAAGGTAGAGTACTAATGGAGAAATAGTACACGGTGGATTGATTGACAGGTTTTTGGACCAATGGATGGCTGTAAATAACCCTTGGGATAATATAACAGGCCTACAAATAGCCAAAAGAACTAAATACATATTTTATTTTTGGCTGGTTCATGCATACATCTGTCAAAGTCAAAGACCTACCAGCTGTTATTTCACTCTGTGTATCCATTAGGTGTTCTGAATGACCAAGTAAGAAGAATTTATGAAGCTACTGAATTATCTCCATAATGTTTGGAAGATGGGTATACTTTGAATTTATCCTCTGTACCATTTATTATTATAAGCAGGCTAAGAAAAATGTAAACATAAACAGTAAGAGTGTGAGCACTGATGGCCTGACGTTCAGTGTGAGCTGTGGGAGACAGACCGGAGTTGATGCTTTCTCATTAATTTGCATCAGGATGAATGTTTAAGAGAGCAGATATGGTGGTTTGAAAGGGATCATTTGCACAAGTGTTATTAATGAATGCGAAAAGAGGCGGGTGTCTGTGAAAAAAAAAGCTCTAAAATGGAAACTGTTTGAACATTTGGAGTGGAGTCTTGATTAGTAATCAGTAGGATTGGTCTTTAAGAGGAAAGTTTCACCATGCCTGCATTAGCACAACTCCGAAAAAAAGGTTGTGTCCACTATTTTTTTTTCCCTCCTCTAAATCACAAAAAGACCTTGATTTTACAAAATATCTCCATAATGAGAATGCAAAAACTATTCAGTCTGTCTCAGAGAGCCTTTTGAGTATTTGTAGTAAGCAAGCGGCAGCCTCTGTGGCCGTGAAGTAAAGCCAAAAAGTGCAGTTCCTCGAACGGCCACTTGAAGCTGGCTCCAGATGGCTTGTTTTAGCACTCAGCCTTCATTGAGCCTTCCTCAGATCCACCAACGATTCATGTCTTTGCCCATTCTTAGATTAGCCGGTAGACAGGAGTGGCAGGACTGCCAAGATGGCGGTGGCCAGAGCCACCACAATTTGAGCTTCACAACGGCTCTTCAGAAACCTGTGGGTGCCATATTTATACTCTCTATGGTAGTGACCTTATTTTACTTACTTAAAAATCCAAACATTAATAACTAATTATTTAATTACAGTTAACTGACACCTATTTCTTCAGCATTAACAAACATGAACAAACTAGTAGTCCACCACTGTTGTTGTTTCAGGTGCATGCTCCTTACACAAAGCAACAACATGCATGCACAAACTGAAGTGATGATGTCACTGGCCTCATCAACACACACGGATACACAGAAACTGGAGTTTTGAAAAAATATGTGCCATAGAAGGTGTTTTCAACATTTCTGTTTCAGTGACCTAAAACTTCGCTTGAACATAAATGAGAGCTAAATCATAGAGGAAATTATTCGTTTTTAATAATATTCATATATGTGTAGACTTCGAGTCCCCGGTGTTATAATTAGCTTCAGTACATGTGAGGAGGACAGGGCACTGCTGAACCGTGTCAGACATTAATTGCTCGTTTTCCTTCATGTTCAAACTATCTTGAACTTTCCACCATATTTTAGAATATTACCAAATCTCTTTCTGTATGTAATTGTTCCGTTATCCACCTACAGTAATACTAAGAATAATTTTATCTCCACATTCCTCTTGAAATACAATAAAAGTGAGAGCCAGTGGTATCACTTTTGTTCTCAGACGTTGTGCCAAAGTACCTCTCATAATGCCCTAAAAGGAAAAAGCCTGCCAATGCGTTTCTGCAACATATGGTGAATTCTGTATTGGCATGTGTTGTATAGATTTTTAGACACGCAGTTTTAGGTCTCTGTGGGTTTATAATAGATGCACTGACAACACACTTACAGTACAGTACAGACTCTAGGGGAGGAGGAAGGGAGGCAATCAATAGATGGAAATAATGAGGGAGTGAAAGAGGGTAAGAGGGAAAGAAATGTGGCGCTACAAAAGGAAAATCCTGTCACTATGTAGTGTCACTCTCTGAAGTGAAATGTAACACCTGCTTGTAGGCAAAAGAGGCATTTTCACTCGGCAAGCACACCAAACAAAACAAGTGCGAGAGCAGAAACACACTCACAGAGGCATACAGTCATTAAATACTGGGGTGAGAAAAGGCTGGAATAAAAGAAGTCCAAACAGTCATCATTTCACGCTGCCTTGTGAGGGACTAATTATGCTGCATCAAGAGTAAAAGGTGGAAGAAATGCTTGATTTTTGTTCTCTATTATGCCAACCTTGCAAATAGACGTAGCTCCAACCAAAACAATCTGCTTAGGAATGCATGCATTCTGTTGAATTTTTATTTGACAGCTGACATCTTTGTCCAGAGCTCATTCCAACGGCCAGGGACAGTCTAATCAATATCTGACCACTGAGCTTCTCCCAAAGCTAAAGACCAGACAGCTGAGATGTAAAGCAGGCTCCTGCACATTCAGACTCCTGACTTGACCAGCATCTGTCATGCTGAAGTGTCCTTGGGCAAGACAAGGAATCACTGCCAACTTTAGCTGCTGTTCTTTTGACCTCTGAACGGAGGAGGCTATGTGGAAAAGAAACGGATCTCCTCATAGGGATATACATATTATCACATTTTTATTACATTTAACCTGCGATGACATGAGGTTGTACCTTAGTGCTGGTTTGCTAGCAATAAAAAGAAGACTGACTTTATGGACCCAAAGAGTGTTTGTCTGAACTAAAATAAAATCCATTTTATTGCAGTGATATCAGCCCTGAACCAGAAAATGGACTCATATGCCCAGAAAATCACACAGGGTACAGTCAGCTTCTCATTTTCCTTCTTTTTTGATTGATTCTCTATGGTACGACACATCAGTCAGATACTCAAAGGAAGAACAAACTCTTTCTTTCAGTCTCTCCTTTTGTTTTTGTTGGGGTAGGCTGAGCACACAGTCACATACAGTAATCTCAGTTTTTATTGGAACTGTGGTAGTACCTTAGCATCCATTAGTTCAGTCTTAAATTGGAGCATGGTGATCGATCAAAGCCACTGGTCTTGTGATTATATACAAGAAAGGCTTGTGGCTTATATCATCGCTGTATTATGAAAACCGTGTACGTCCAAAACTCTATTTTTTTTTTCTTTTTCTTAGAAACTAGCTTACAAAATAAACCTACAGTAAACAATGTAATGAGACACATTTAGCACCAGAAATAAAAATCTGTGTTTCAGTATGTATCAGTGAACCGTTGATTTTCTTAATTAATGGTTCTAATGATGTGTGTGGGTGGTTAATGTCCACCTCATTTGGTAAATTATCAATAGCAATGTTGTGCTACATGTTTCCACATTGCACATTGACCTAATCGAAGCTATTTTACAATTTTAGATGGAAATCAGCAGAATCCAGGCTAATGGCCATCTGACACACACATGGTGTATCAGTCTGACTCAGTTCAGAGGGATCACAGAGGATCACAGAGGGTGTTGTCTATGCTGGGCTCAAATCTCTAAATGATATTCACCCAAAGCTTCCTTCTATCTGTTCTACATAAATCATGTAACAAAACATCATTTTCTCAGTGGGTTGATAAGAACTATTAACGCATTAACCATATTTTATCCTTCTGGTATGTTGTCATTGTGCCCTTTTACAGTACTTCCGTACTACATAGTCTGACCCATCCTGTATGTGCTGTTGAAAAGAGAAAACATGGACACATTGTGTAGGATTATTGATATGAAGCAGTAAATATCACATGTGCAGTGGTAAATATTGACATGATTTACATATCTGTTGTGTATTAAAAAAAAAAAAAAAAACTCTGAACAGGTGGCTGGTGCAGACAATTAACATTTATGCAGACGTCTGGGCGAGCGGAGAGCTAATTAAGGCTCATATTTTCTTTTACTTTACGGTCCAGTGCCTTATAAAGGTTAATGTTAGGCCAGAGTCGAAGATGTTTAGAGAGAGATGTTTTTTGTACAAAAGCTAACATTTGGTGCTTTACAGCCACGCGCTGAATTATGCTTAAATTTCAAGAGTCAGGATGGAGGACAGTTTGACACAATGATCTGTTATTATTAGAAACATACAGTATTTAAGAAAAGATGCATGTGTTAAACCTACATTGTTCTACTGTTATACTGCTGAATTTGAATGCTCTAACTTGGTGTGGTATAGGTCTACTTTTTTTTATCAACATGGCATATTTTGCAGCTACATTTGAAGTGTTTAAATTGTACAGAAATTGGTAGCAAAATTTACAACCGTGTCAAACATGATCAGATCAAGTAGTCACTTCCTGCGACTCACCAGGGCTTTTGTCATTCCTTGATGCTTCTTCTGTTTTGCGGTAGTGTTCAACTGTCATACAGCGAGACATCTGTTACAAGAGAGTAATGGATGCAGCCGGAAGATATTCTGAGTTAAGTGACTCACTTTTCCTCAAGTGAAACCGACTTTTATGCAACAAGTACAGACACAGTCTGTGAGTGTTTCTGAAGGTTTTATGACACATGCTGGGATTTAGAAATTGGAAGAAAATGTTGATAGAAGACGTTATTAATGATCTAAACTGTGTGCTCAGTGCAACTTCAGCTCTAACACTGCATGGTGTTGCTGCATGAGATAGTTTAGATAGATTGACAGACAAAACCTTTGATCGGGGCTGTTGTAGGGCTACAGTGATTAGTCAAAGTAATCAATTACATCGACAATAAAAATCTGTTGACGCGGAATTTTAGTGTTGACGTGTCGTATTGTAAAACCCCATTGTCTGCTCACATACTGTTAAATAAAATGTTTTTCAAAGATTTCAGCCGGTGTCCCCCCAGTGTCATAAGACAAGATGCAATCAGGTCACACTCTTTGAATACTTTCGCTTGTTAATTATGTGCATAGACTTGAAGGGTGGTCAGTAGAATCATTTATGAAAAAAGTTCAAGCCAAATAAGAGGTTTCTGCCCAACAGCGACGATATCAATAATAATTCATGCATCAGTAAGGTCATGAATTGGATATTACACTGAATAGTAAAGAGTAAAGAGTAAACTTTGTGTCAGTGGTAATCTGTGATTTGGAGCATATTAATAATTAATTTATAAGATATTTAATCAATTAAAAAATCACTAATAGTTGGAATTAGGTATTACACTGTGATAAAACATGATGCACAGACTTCAGCTTCTGAAATGATGCATCTTTCTGTTTTGTTCTATTTTAGTAGAAATAATCATGACTAATCGAAAAAATAATCATCATTATCATCAATCATTAGTTGCATCCCTAGGCTGTTGACTTGCCAGAATTAAGCAGATAAGAACAGAAAGTTACAAAGAGAGAAAGAATACATTTAAAAAAAAAAAGAATAGAGAAATAATCTGAAAAATGGTGAGAGAAAGAAAACAGAAACCGAGAGAGTAAAGAAGAGATAGAAAGGCAAGAAGAGAAGCAGTGGGGAGCAAGACAAATGAAGCCGATGGCAGAGTTGAGGTGGGAGTCCGAAAAGAACTGACAGACTAGGAGTGATAGATAGAAGAGTTTTATTTGCTTTTGTTGAGCCAACATCATTTATCTCGGGTGAACAGCCTCCCAGTGCTGAGAGGCTGCATGACAGAAATCAATCAGAGGGCAATCGTCCATACTCTTCCACTGACGCACCAACCCATCGATACAGGCATTAGAAAGGGAAAGGGTAAAGGTGATGCATAGGCAGAGGAAGAGAGAAAGGTAAAAAAAGAGTGCAGTCAAAAAAAGAACAACGGAAAAAAAAGAAGGTACAAGAAAAGGGAAGAGAAGAGAAGAAGAGAAACCACTTTAAAATGAATGTTGTTCTTATGTCTATTTGCTCATTCAAGTACCAGGCAGAAGTCCTCTAATGTTCGAAAGACTACCAAGTACTTCAGCAATTGATTCCTTTCATTCACGATTATTTCTTTTTCCCAGAATAACCCATTATAATGAGGGAAATATCTGAGTCTGTTTGGATACGACATGCTGTATTCCGGGGGCAAAAATCATGCTGCGGGAGATGACTTGCAATTTGATGTGGTTTTTGAATCTCTGCTCACTCTGATTTTGAAAACTTCGGTGGTGCGCCATCCCAAATGGAAATCAAAGAAGATGAAAGAAACAAAGATGCACTCAGTCGCTGATTTGTCGATGTTCTCAGGTAATGCTCCATGCTAATACCTCCAGATGGATGCAGAATTTGTACTCCTGTAGTGTCTAAAACCGAGGGTTATAAAGGCAGTGTCATGAAGCAAGACATTTTTGAGCCATATAGTATCAGCAAGTCTCAAGAACACCTGAACTGAAACCAAGTCAAGACCAAGACAAAGGCAGGATGTAGCCTACTAAGGCAGCTAATATTTGCCAAGTCTGCTCTGTGATTCTAGCCATTGCCTTGCAGATTTGACAGTTTTGCAGCTGAAATCTTTGTGGGAGCCAAATTTTATTACAGAAGATTTGGCTGACATCTCTGTTAAACAGCCACAGGTTCTTCTTTTGTCTCCCACGTTCACTTTTGTAGAGTCTTTGTGAAGGAGGATTGACAGCTCTTAACAGGAACAAAACATTCAAAATGACAAAGTTCAGCTATTGGTTGAAGAGCTTTACATCACATCACATTACATAAATGATGAACTAAATCAGACAATGCACTGACAATTTAGTGATATCCCCGTGATGTGGAGAGACAGGAGCACAGGAGTCCAAGATGTCTTATGCTGAAAGGTTTATTGAAGCTGGGCCAAGGAGAATGGAGGATTTATCAATAGACTTGTCATGACATGATGCCGCCTCAGTTCTGAAGAGCCTGTCCTCTCTGGCTTGTCTATATGCCCTCAGGACAGTGACACAACTACTCCATGTCCATAAATGGTCATTAATGGTTTACACTTAATGGTCCAATATTATGTTATCTGACTCTGATTCTGTTATGTACCTATGTATCTGTTGTGTCAAGGGAGTGAGACAGTTCTACCCTCTGACCTTGGTTACCATAGTAATGATCGGGATGGCGCGGCAAACACACAGCTGCTCCGTGTCTCAGGGAGAAAAGGCAGTGTCCCCCTAAGACCCTCAGATTTAACACTATTCCTACAGTGACCTCAAGACACGTGCAAGCTAGAAGAGAAAACAAGGCCGAGTAAAAGCGCGGTCGATTCTGAGATGAGACCTTGAAAACCAGTCTGAAGACCACTTTGTAGAGGTCTCAGTCTTGAGTACTACAGCGCCGGCATCAGTGTTTTGTTATGGAATATGCCTGTATTATAGTTGCCTAGTCATCGTAAATATTGACACTCACAGCATCTGTCTACATGAATATATTAGATAACATGTTTCACAACTGCTTGTTCAAGAAAATGAAAGGACCTTTGAATAGTAGCTGAAATGATGGATGACAGTTATGGATAGAAAATTAGGTTTGTACACAGTGTGTGTGTGTGTTTATTTCATTGTGAGTGCAGTGTGAGGCAGCCAGCTCTTTTTACTGGCCAGAGCTAACACAAGTTGTGGAGGTCCCTGCTGAGATCAATACATCAGAGCCTGGAGCACCTGTCAGGAAACATCGTGTGCGCGTGTGTGTATGTGTGTACGTAATAGCATGTGACAGTCATTAGACTTCAGTCAGACCTCCTGCCAACCTCCCTGGAAGAGAAACAACATGAGATCACATGAATCAACGGCTACACATACAGTGTAACACAACACACACACACACCGACACACACACAAACCGAGGGTGTGTGTGTGCTGAGTGATGCTAGCCAGAGGCACGGCCGACAGTCTGACACCTCTGATGACATGAATGGGAACCCCACCTGACATCAGCCTCCCTTTCTCTGCCCAACGGCATACAGATAATAGTTCCAAGGCCAATGTCACTTATACACTGAGGGATGACCACGGGCGTGCGTGCACACACACACACACACACACGCACACACACACACACACACACACGCATGCACACACAGAAACACAAACACACGTCAAACTAAAACATGTATGATTTATGTGGAGGAAGGAGGCTGCAGCGGAGCACACAAACTGACCTACATCAGGCACACGATGCATCAGCTCACAAGTGATACATGCATGTGCACGTACATATAATGCATTCCTACACACACACACACACACACACACACACACACACACACACACACACCCACAACCACGCAAATATGTACTCAGCCCCGAAGGAAAGCATGACCTTACTTAAGCACGAGAGCACAGGGTGGCACATGCACTAGGCCTACACATATATAACATTTGCAGTACATTTACACACACGTGTTGATGCATGTGCAGAAACACATGCAAATTTGGAAAGACTAAGCAGCACAAAAATACATAAATTAACATTTCATATGTGAAATGATCATTTTTTTTTTTTAATTTTGTTATTTATTTTGTGATGTGGGCTGAAAAGAAACAAATCACAAGCATGTTATACCAAAGTCAGGAAGTGTAATTACTTTATGACCATATGTGAGACTAAATCATTAATATGAATGCATTTTTTTTCCTTGTCTGGAATTTACATGGTTGAACACAGTCTGACTCAGGAACAGCTCAGTCTTTGGTGCTGGTCCCCGGAGCAGTGTGTGGATTAATTGCCTTGCTCAAGACTCAAAGCAAGCGCTCCTGATTCACTTTCTTGCCCAATTTTTTTCCTCAGGGTCTGGGTTTGAACTGACTGCCTTCCAGCCACAAACCCACTTCTCTACCTTTAGGCTGCTGTTTTTTTGCATTAAATAATGCAGGAGATCTGTTTGGCCTTTACTCCAATGTACAGTATACATCTATCTGCCATCTAGCTTGAATAGATTAGACTTACACCGTGTCTCAATTCAGACACTTCCATCCTTACACATGCTATTTTGAGTATGTAAGTACACAATTATGTAAAAATGCAGTGTACTGTGAGTACCTGGATGCTGCACATAATGGTCAAAAAGTTGAGTGTGGAACATTGGACACTTCTTGCCCTCAGCGGTCGCCGCAGAAGGGGAGGGACTGCCAGCATTGTGAAAATGGTGACAAAGGAACGTGAAGCAGTCCTGGTGAAGTTGTAAATTTGTTTCACAGTGAAACGTTGCTGCTACAAGAAAGATAAAGAAAGTGTACAGTATCATGAATCTGGTCTGGAATCATTCCCGTCTCCGCCATGCTGCCAAAGGAAAAAAAAAAAATCAATCTATCAAAAAGGACAGCGGGGTCATTGAAATGATACAAACAAGGGTAAGAGTGAGAAGTCAAATTGTTGTGTGTTCCTCAGCTGATCTCATGCATGGATTTAGTGTTTTCTTGTCCTGTCAAAGGATTTGTAGTTTGATCCTTTCTGTCATTTATGAAACAATAAGCTTTTTTTCTTACAAAACCTTTTGTAAGTGACATATTTGTTAACCAGTTAGAAATGAAATAAAACTGTAATTTGGCAAGAATCTTATTTCACAAAATCGTACAGTTCAACATTGTGATTGAACAAGCAATGAGTACTTTACAGGATTTTATTATTTATATGTTGAAAAGCTGCCGTAAGTTACTAAAAAATAACATCGGTGTTCAGTTCAAATTCAGACACGTCCCTGTTCCAGCAACTGCACCTGCATCTCGCCTCAGGTGATTTATTCTACATCTTTTCAAATATTCTGACATCCGCGTGGGTGTGATTGACAGAAAGTAGAGATGCCCCCCTCCTCTAGACATTTCCTGACTGGTATGAACAATGAACTTTGGGTTATTTTTTGAGTGAGTAGATCATTCAGGAGAGTCGCCTACCTGTCACAGAGAGAAACTGTCAAATTCCTGGCATTTAGACAGCTAAAATACTACAGGACTAGACAGGAATTTGGTCTTTTTTTTTTTTTTTTTTTTTAATAATCATGCTTTTTATTTGCACGAGGAAATTCAGCTTGTTTCAGTACACATGAAAGATCGGTACACATATGTTACCACTGCACGTGGACGGGATAATGCCTCACGCTGCAGAGAAGTTTATCAGCAGCTCCTGCAGTTTAAATGACCTCAGGTGCTGAAGAACAGGAAAACTTTCAATGGAGTGATGGACGCCATCATCCTTTGGGCCAGCCTGTAACAAGATGCATTATTCCTCGCCAGTATAATTAGAATCAAACAGTTTGTGTGGCAGCTATAGCCTTTAGATTCTGAAACCTTGACCTTTAATTATGGCACCTCCATCATCATGGAAATTTGTAGCCTCCAGAAAACACTGCCAAATTCTATCATTGTCTCAGACAACAAAATAAATTTAGTGGTGGTATTACAGCATTACTTAAAATCGTATAAAGTTATGTGGACACAGACTGCACTTGAGAGCCCTATAGCTTCTGTGTGACTTCCTATAATGGAGGAGTTATGGTATGATGCAGAAAAATGGAGCAGCAGAAGCAATAAAGAGAGATAGAAATTAGTTCAAGTAGGCAGAAAAAACCTGAATGAACATAACATAAACAGTGGTTTAATTTTCACTTCAATTATCAAAACATCATAACCCTACAGTGTAAAAACTGATGAGAAAATGCAGGTCTACACATTTACACTTTTTTTTTTTCACTTCAATTAGCAGAGGAAATTGGTTTTACTACTAACATGCTGCGATGTGTTACGGTGCATCAACACTGCATGCTTTTGGGAATGTAATTACAGTATCACTGTTTAGATGAAGGTAAGAGCGCACCACTCAATGACTTATATAACAAATTGGAGTTATCAGTGCTTCGATTTTAAAGTCCCTGTAAGTGCTGTCCTCGGTTGAATTATTTCCCAGCCAATTTGTCATGAAGCTAAAGGTTTGACAGGAAATCCAGCCGGTCAAAATGATAAATCAGATCTCTCCCTGGTAGTGTTTAGTGTTAGCGAGGCTAATAGCCATTCACAATACCTGTAAATTAAAACACCATGTCACTGTCAAGACTTAGAGCATGAAGAGTTATATAGAGGTGGACATAATTACTTAACGCCAAAGTTTAATCACAATGTCATATATCAAATGTACAGATACAAGGCTGCACACACACTCACACACACACACACACACACACACACACACACACACACATACACACTCAAGGCTTTAGACATTTGTTACAGCACCTATACCCGTCTCATCGTGTTAATTTTATTTGGACAGGCAGATTGGGTACTGGTGGATTCAGCAATTCACCACCGTCTGGGGCCATTTTTCAAAACACCAATTACGAATCTGCATCTCATCGATCAGAGAGCTACCTATTCACTCGCTGACTAAAATTAACTCGTGTGTCCATAAACAAAGGTTTGGAAGACGTAATTGGGTCTGACATCTGGTTACATTCTCTGTCTCCCAACTGTATAACGGATACATCTTTTTATCTGAGTCAGATACATTACTAATTGTGTACGTACCTGCCAACTACGCTCTGTATGAGTATGTGCTTTTTTGTGAAAGCTGGAAAATGTACAGCACACATAGCAGATCTGGATCTCTATAATTACGACTGGCAAAGGGTGTTACGTTCTATTTCTGTCACTGCCTTTGATGGGTGATGTGTCTTTCATATACAGTACGTGTGTGTGTTTGTGCAAGTATGCATATTTAGTGCTATACTGAACGCTAGACCTCCTGCAGTTTCGAATAACGGTGTCAACTAATATTTCTTCTATTTTCACTCACATGAATGGATTTATAAAGCGTAGCTGTTTATGAGTGCTACTCTGAGGAACAGATTTCGGTTGGATGAATTGATTTCTGTCCCGCTCTCTCTTCATAAACAAACGAAACACACTGCTGAGGACAAAGAGAAGTAAAAGCAGAGGGGCATTTATTTTAAGCGGCGTTATTTATAGTCTTGTGCCATCTCGTTTGAAGGAAAATGCACAGCAGCACATGAAAAGAAATGATGGTACTATTGAACTTGAAGTGAAAGCCTGTGCTTGCATGCGTGTGTGTGTGTAGTAATGTTTACGGTGAGGGGTGGGGCTCGAAATCAGAAAGGGAGGGTCGGGGATGTAGCATGTGTGTGTTTGCCGCAAAGGGTTTGATCTCACTCTCCTCACTTAACAGAGAGGAGTCCATCAGCAACAGATACCCCTTCAATTATTCAGGAGGTTAGCATGAAAAATAAATGGCTGCTTCCTGCAGTGAGAGGTGTGGTGTGCTGCTCTGGGTCCTCTGAGTCTTTCAGTCCACTGTATGTTCACACAGAGGCCAGGCTGTGCAATTGATTCCTTTCAGCGATTGACTGCGGATCACTGCTTTTGTCTCGTTGTTCGGCGAAACCGCAACTGCTGGGCAGCTGCTTTAACCTCATCGTCACCAAGACGCTCTGCTACTTTGTTTGATAGAAATTCCAGTTCAGGGTAAGGTCCAGGTCAGGTAAAAAGAGTTGCAGTACTCAGATTTGATCGCACGTTTGAGAGGAAAGCAGTTTAATAAAAACTCTGCTCTGACCCGTACCACTTCGATTCCACCCATTGCACAAGATTTCAAAACATTTTTAGAGAGGTGATGGAAAATACTGCAAAAGTTTCAAAGAAAGCAAAAGGGTTGCAAAATCTGTTTTTTTAAACACTCAGTTAACACATTTGCCAAGCAAGCACTACTCTTATTCAATAGACATGTTAGTTAGTACCTGAATATGCACTGTTATTGTCATTTGAATGCTGCTGAAACAATATTTACACATCTCTTCTTGACCTGCATATCACTAAATCAATGCTCACTGTGTAGTTTTTATTTCAAGTTTAAGTTTCAATTCACAACATCGATTTGTGGTCTAACACAATTTCTCCAGTCATTTTGATCTGAAAGTGTTTTTTATCTGTATTGTTCCTGTGTTTGATAGCCCTTCCTAAGAACTGCAGTAAGAGGTTAATAACTTGGCTGGTGAATAGGACAGCAGGCTTCAGAGAAATTAAGCTGCACATACAGTATTTGTACATCTTGACCTCTATTATTTTTTAAAAATTGACAGATCCTGTGCCAATATTTCTACAATTCCTCCTCGCGCAGTTAAAAATCCTTGCAAAATCAAAACCTCGGTGGCTCCTCTTTCATTCAGTTTAAACAGAATTGCCTTCAGTGACTTACTGTAAATACATTTACAGCATGTATATCTTGCACCTTCGTCGTGTACAAAGCTTCCACTTGTTTAATGTGACAGGTTGGATCTAGAGGGTAGTTCTCTGAACAATGCAGGCTTGTCAAGCAGTCAGCCAGCTCACTTCCATGATTAGACTGGAAGCAAGCCAGTTGTCCTTAATGCCATGTCACTTTGTTCTAGGTGATAGCCATTTGGCATTAGCTGACTATTCTTCTTTGTCAGTCTTCAGCGCTTCTTACTTCGCCTTTCTTCTCCTGTCTGACTAATTTGTGGCTCTCTTTGTGTCATTGTCACGGTTCTCTCTTGATGAATGGCACCAAAAGAAAGAAAAGGTGGAGAAAAAAAATTTAGCTCTGCATTGACTCTAATGTTAGCTCCCATTCTGGTTCTATCTCTTTCCAGGTGGTCCATCACGTTGGTCCTCCCCTCCATGTGACTGCTGCTGCAAAAACCACAAAGGCGATGGCGAGGGCGAGAGCGGCACCTCCTTCAACGAGCTCTCCACCTCCAGCTCTGAGAGCCAGTCAGAAGCCAGCTCTCCCCAGGGGACTGTCATCCGTGGCCCGGTCAGCCGCCAGTCACACCCGCACGCCAACGTCCAAACCCTGGACAGGCCGCTGAAAAAGGGCCCCATTGCCATGCTCCAGCAGTCCGAACAGAGGCGGAAGAGTGACTTGCTGCGTACGCTTACGGCAAGCTCCCGTGACACCAGCACCTGCAAGAAGAGGCCGGCGAAAGAGAAGCTGACGGTCGAGGAAGAGCTGGAAAAGTGCATTCAAGACTTCCGCAAGATCAAGATCCCAGAAAGGTTCCCCGAGAGGAAGTACATGTGGCAGGCTGACCTGTTGAGAAAATATCGTCTCTGAGCCAGCGGGAAGGACAGAGGGAGCAGACACGAGGCCAAGGATCAGTTTACATGTTTTTTGATCATGACTTTTGCAACAAAAGGGAGATAACACTAAACTCATTTGAATCTAGTTTCTGCGGGAAACTCTGCCAGTAGGATGAAGGTCTAAACAGAAGCTAAGAAGCATAAAAAACAGACTGTTCTCTTCTTGACATATGTAGTACGTATGTGTGTGTATGTAGTTTAGGCCTACTGTATGTACTGTAAGTATGTGCTGTACCTTGCTGAATGCTTCGGAGCTTTGAATAATTTATCCCTGAGGACCAATCCAGGTGGACGAAAGACATCCTCCATAAACCAATCAACCAACCGAAGGCTGGCTAATGGCTACACTGGGGGGTTACTGAGGGTTACTGGACTGCACACACCGTCATCTGTCATCATTTCACTGAAAAACCACAAAGACAAACACTGATTTAGTTTAGGTGAATGTGTGCGTGCGTGCGTGTGTGTGTGTGTGTGTGTGTGTTCGCACCCAGGTGGCCTAGAGGTCACAGATAAATCTGCATCAGGACCCATTAATAATTCATGCTGTCCCGACAGTGCTCTCACTATAAATACACCCAAAGCTCTCTGCTGCCAGGGGGGGCGTAAACAGCTAGGTCGATTATTTAACTTTTAGGCAACATTTTTGGACTTCTGAGGCAGGAGGAGGTACAATTTCATCAGCACCGCAATTCATTTTCTTCTTGTAATATCAGTTATATTGGAAATGTACCCGGGGTGAATCTAACTGCCCTGCATTGCATTGATTTTTGCCGTGTTGGCTAGATGTGGGGTAATACCCAGGTTACAATGCAAAAGGACAAGTGAAGGAGTAGAGGATTTGATTTGATGGTCAAACCATGAGGAAATTCAGCGGTTCAATAAAGAAAAGTCCTGATCTAACACACCCATTCAGAGACACACTTGGGCGTAATGGGCATTTTTGTCAATTACTTTCCCAAAATGAACAAAACATTCATTCCACATACAAAGCCCACAGAGCAATCACTCATGAGGTAATTTAAACCATGCTCAATGTGACACCTGCAGCAAATGCACACAGAATGGGACAGGATTGCTACACAGGCTAACCCCGTCATCACGCAGACGGATGCTTTCTACCCTGACGGTTGACACAGTAATCAATAGTTATTGATGATAGGGTCCGTTGATAGAGCGGATAGATGTGGTTCTTGTTTACAGTTATAAATGAAGCCCCTGGGTTACACACAAAGACAAGCCGACTGTCTATTTAATGAAAATGAACCATTATTCATGCATTCACATATGTAATGTGGTTACACAGACAAAGATAGGCACACAGTTATTTAAAAAAAGAGCACAATTCAAGGAATTAAATTTCCATAGCAGGTTGATTGATCTCTGTTTAAGACTCTTGCTGGATAAAATGGTCCTGACAGAACGATTGATTATTACAGGGTGCAAAGTTAATTATCGAGCACAGTAAAGAAAAAAAAAAAAAGCATCCAGATATTCAGTGATGCTGCAAAAATAAAATGGTGATAAAATGTTAAAGATGATAAATGCCATTCAAAGCAATCATTGTTCACAGTTAATTGTTTATTTACACAGGTAGTGTTATCGACATCACAATCTCTGTTTTAGGAGAGGCGTACATAAAAAAAGAGCATATAAAAAGGATCGAACATCTTGTACAGCCGATTATAAATCCGTCAAAACAACGAGGAAAGAAATGCACGGTGCGGTGAGATGAAAGGTTGAAATCTTTTATCGGTACAAGAAAATCTGACTTGAACGTTTTTCTTGAGGGGAAAATAAAAAGCATGCTCTCCAAAGTACTGTAGAAGGAAGCTTCCAAACCTTTATTATATCAAATGTATGAGACAAATATGATCAGATTTCGTTTCCAGAAGAGGAAGTAGCTGAGAAGATTGGTAAATGACTTGCTTAGAGAAGAAACGTGCTTTTTCTGATCACAGCTTCAGGTAAAAATCAAGGTATTTCTGAACAGCTTTGATGAGTGACGTAGTTTTGGGTTAAGAAGTTAGAAATTATTGATGAACTTGACTTGTACAGAAGGATAATAAACACAGGAGACAGTGGACAGAAATTTCACGGAGGAACATGATTGAAACTTATTATTTATGAAAGTGGGCTTTATAAACAATCATAGCTTTTACAAAGCACAAAGTATACATTTGAATTAAAAGCACACAAACCATGATAAAATATGCATAGTTAAGTTATTCAATGAGCAGTTTATTTAAAAATATTTAATTATTTAATTATAAAATTAAAAAATATGTCTATTATACTTATTTTTCTATCTAAAATTCTAAATTAACAGATTATAAAATGCCCTTATGTTGCCCAAAAATGTATTTCCTGAGAGAAGTGGTTCATGGGTAGTAAGAAGTTTCTAGCTCTATTCAGTGGTGCCCATGTGTCTGCAGTGGTTTATTATAGTACAAAGTAATATGGTTGCTATAGGTGCTAGATACAAACCAACCATTTTCCTCATGTCAATACAACGAATATGACTTATTTTTCTACATTGCTGGGATATTACATTTTCATTTTAAAGTCATTTATCTTATCAGTTGGAGTTGTTATGTTAATCCAGACTACATATCATATGTAAATAAACACCATAAATCATACCTAGCCAGAATAATGTATTATACTCTGTATATAACATGCAAATCCATGAGGTGTGGCTGCTCCGCTGTTCTTAGTGATGCAGTAGACTGACGCTAATGTACTACAGCCATTCTTGTTTATCATTTAGAGTGTTGGGCCATCAGGGATGAGTGACAATATAATACACACTTATAACATATTTACCACTATAATACATGATAAGCTATGTGCTTTTCAAGACAACAGTGTCATAAACAGACTGTCAGCACATTTGTCTGACAGTGCCACGGAGGCAGCCACTAAACGATGCTGAAGTGCAATCAGAACATTGTGCATTCAGAAAAAAAACAACAACAACAAAGAACAAGAAAAGTTTGCTCAAAAACTCAAAAAAAAAATTGTAACCCCGAAGTTGTTTTTTGAGGCCATACAGTGCAGTCAGAAAGCGTTAGGACAGTGATATGTTTTTGTTCTCTGGGCTCTACACTCCAGAACATTGGCTTTGAAGTGACTATGAGGTGAAAGTGCTGACTTTCAGCTTCTAACAGACTTTGAGAGTGTTTACATCCATACCGGGTTCAGTATGGGAGCCCTTTCCTCTTAAATAATAGGTAAATGCAGCAGGACAATGGTTCTAAACATGCAGGATTGGCGACACAGCTTAGTTGCCTCAATGCTGTTGATTCAGACCGATTGCAAAAAGAGCCTAAAACCAGCAAGAAGTGACAGCTGCACTATAGGCCCGACAGAGTGAGCATTATTGACTGGATTTGCAACCAAACATTGACTAAGACAACTTAATTTGGGGGCCACATTTCTACATTTCCCAACCTGTTCTCTCACTCAAGTCAAAGCTGAGAGACTCAGGACTTTAACACCGCCTTCTGTTTCATTTCAAATCTTATTTGCTGGAGTGGAGAGAACAGACCCGACTGCATTTTATAGAAATCTTTGTACAGGTATTCCCTGTTTTTGTCATTTTTAATACAGTAATCACTTCACTAATCAGTTATAAGAGTTTCTGATTAAAAGTCACATGTATAAATAAAGTTGGAAATATCTGGATTTGAGCATTAGGCCAGACAATAGTTTGCCTCTGTTTGATTTTTGCTTTGAAGCTTTCTGAGAACAGCATGCTGACTTGTGATAATATATCAAGATTTTCTCCTTTTACCCATGAAACGTGTTTTCAGTGGCTGGTGCGATTATTGCCTGGTCAAATGATCTAAATGCAGTGAACACAAACTGGTGCAGCCTTTTTTCATTTGGGAGGTGAACGTCTCTGATTGCCGTAGCTTTTTACATATTTGTTTTTGACATCAGCGGTAGTTAGTGTCGCGCTGTTCATATTCAGCCCAGTTTAAGCGAGAAAGTCGACATTAGGAAACGTGTTTGCTTGACTCTGCCTGCAATTTTACAAATGTGTTGGGTTTGTTTACTTCTAATAATTCAACAACAAGGTCGATCGGTCACAGAAATCGGAGAGCATTTTTTTAAACACTGATTTGTGATAAGACGTGATTAGGAATGCTCTTGAACAGACATAGGGAGAATTTAAAAAAAATAAATACCAAGACACCTGGTGGCCTTTTAGAGTAGACTACAGCTGTTTTTGCACAATGTATAAAGTTAAACAAAGAAACACAAACAAGAAAGTATTTGAAAAGAGATAAATATGTTCATAATCACTTTACATGCACAACACAGCCACGAATAATGTGTCTGTCATCAGAGAGAAAGATTGTAGATGTTGCTGACAAGTTTTCACCTTCAGAGCACATGATATTCGGTTCTTTGGGCCTGAAAAGAACAGATAATGTAAATCTTATTGATAAATGACTGGAATTTTGCTTTAAGTCAAATGTGATGTATGAAAAGGAAAAGAGACTGTGAACTGATATTGAGTTTGTCAGTTTATTGTTTTGCGAGTGCTCGACTACAGTGTGTGATTTTCTTTCCTGAAGTTATAGTCGTGTCCTGCTAGTAAAGCCTGCGTACATGACCGCAGGCAGTCGTCTTATTTTCCTCCTGCCTTTGATGAGCCTGCGAACCACACAAGGAAAAAAAAAAAAAAAATCACGTTATTCTGACACCACCATGACAGATCTGGCACATGCTGTTCGAAATAAAAAGGACGTCTGTTTTGATTATTGTTGTTCTGACACTAAAAAGAAAAAAAAAGAAAAAATGGTTCAGAAACATTGTGAGCATGTTGGTATACAAACCTTATAACAGATTTAACTTAGTCTGTTCTTGTGAAAAAGATTCTTGTGAAAAAGATCTGATATTTAACAGAAAAAAAAGAAAACCTGCAAAAAAAAAAAAAAAAAAAAAAAAAAAAAAGATAAGCACAAATGTGTTGATAGTGTCTGCTGTTCCTCCACAGGTGTATAACATTATCAGATAAAAACTCTGCAGAGTGACCGAGCTCCTGCAAAACAGAGTGATTCTCACCAGAGGCGTATGATGACGGAAATACTTCTTTCACCATGAATCATTCAGAAAATAATAATTAATACTATTTTGGTAATTATGGAATTATATAAAAAGCTGTCTATCAAAGTTTTTTTCTGATTAAAATTATATGTAGGTTTACTTCTAGAAATCAAACTGAATGTTATTTGTCAACAGCCAAACATCCGTGGTGAGAGTTGCCTTGTATTCCAGGTGTTATTACGTCTGCCTTTAGAGACAGTAACATTCATCTGAGAGTCTTTAGATACAAAGCATATAGTAATTTTGAAAATGTATGACGACAACCAATAAACAAGACATTCTGTACAGCGACTGAGACTTGTATTCATTCCTAGATCCCACCAGCCTTTGCTGTGGTGGTTACTAATCCTCTGGGCTCCACACATCATCAAGAAAGACAGTAACAATATAAAAATTGATTGTTCATTTAAAATGCATGTGATGAGTGGATGATCAGCTCCACCTCAGCGGTAAAATGACATCAAGCTCATATCAAACTCTACAAGCGCAACCCTGATGATATGTTGTATTAGTGTTTATTTGGGTGGTTGTGTTATTAGTCACAGGCTGTAGCCTTTGTGGTTAGATCAAACTCAAATAATACAACATTCCTGCAACTGCATGTATTAAGAGTATTAGAGGTTGTGGTAATCTGCAGGGATATTTTTATTTTTGTTCAGGGAGAAAAGTGAATTGTGGTCTGTGTCCAAAATTATTTTCACACCATTTATTGTGTACAGTGTTGTCATATAGTACTATATTTCTATACTTTACCCTTACTTTACACTATATTTAGTGTAAGTCAAGTTTTTAATGTCCAAATTTATCTCATCAAATTGGCATGTCCCTAGCACGTGCGCTACTTTATGCTCACAATGTCACAATGCAATTTGTCCCATTTTATACATGATTCTACATACTGTATGTGATAGCACAAAACGACGAGTATCTTAACTCTCAATTTACTGCTCACAGTTGTCTTTATTATAGGAAGTTGTGAATGATTGAAGAAGAAAGTGATTCAGACACAGTCGTGGTGTTTTTCTTTTGTCACATGTCACAACAGAACTCGGATCCACAAGCAGACTAACTAGATGGCACATTCACACGGTAAGCCTGGGAAGACAGTGAATATGTATGCAAATGATAACAAGGATTATGCTATTTTAGAAGAATCATGTGGGAAGATATTCAATTCAGGCAAATGAGTTAAAAAGTAAAACTTGCATGAATTCCAATATGACTAACAGGCTTGTATCTGATTTAGGACCACATGTGAAAGCAGAACAAATTAGTACAATTAAATATCAGACTCCATCAGACTCCAAGTGGTTTGTACTGGTCACACACAAATATAAAAAATGAAAATTAACAAAATAAATGAAAAAGTCTGATTTGGGCTACTTTTGTCTGCAGGCTGAACATAGCAGGCTGGCAGTAAGAAGGACCAAAATAACAAAAGGCAAGAAGAAGGTTAAGGCAAGAAGGTAATCAGGAACCAGCAGCTATAGTGCTCAAGCAAGATGGGCACTCTGACAGTCAACATGTGTAAACTGCCCACTGTAAGTACCAAGAGGCCAGTGAGGAAACAGAGGCAGCTGTACGGGCAAATGATTGAATCAGGTGATCTGCAGTGAAGGGGAAAGGTTGAAAATGCTATCTGGTGAGTGAGTGCAGGACTGGAAATGAGGTGAGTAAAGTACATAAAGACACAAGCCCATGCTTCTGCACTTACACACTACAAAGTACTGTCATGTTGTACTCGCAGCTCCTTTAAATTTACGTCATGTGCAGGAATCAGTGGCATCTACCAGTGTAGTGATTGCAACTGCCTCGCCTCATCCCCTCATCGCCAGCACATAGTGGAAACTACATTGGCTGTGTAAAAAAAAACACCTGATCTAGTCTAGTTTGGTTTGTCCATTTGGTGCTACTGTAGAAACATGGCAGTTCAACATGGTGAAAACTTAAAAGGCTCGTACTAATAGAGCTAAACCTTACACACTGGACCGTTAAATATAAATCAAATTAAGTTCACATACTGACAATAACCTTAATTAAATCATTTTTTAATGTGAAAAATGTAAACCATTTTTATGAGCTGACCTCAACACTCTCAGACTTCTATGCACACTAAAGGCTTACTTCTCTCAGATTGAGTTCACACATTTGTTAAACTCCATGTTGGTGAGCACTTTGCCTAGAGAATACATCCACCTGACTGCTGTGGGGACATCAAGATTCTGATTGAACAGCAGGATTGTTCACAGGTGTGCCTTGGACTGGCCACAATAAAAGGCCACTCTAAAACGTGCAGCTTTATCTTGACAAAAGACATTTATTAGGCATTGAACTATGGATATTTTACATAGCTCCAGATGCCCCTTTTTTTCTCCAGGGGGGCGAAGTCATGGGGAAATGCCACACCTGTCAGACAAATGCATTATCTTGGCAAAAAGAGAGAAGTGCTCACGCACACGTATTTTAACATATGAGAACAAAATTTGAGTTTTGAAAATGAACCGTTTGTGTGCATGACAAAGTCTTATCTTTACTTCAACCCATGAAAATGGGAGCAAAAATAAAAGTGTTTATATTTGTGTAATATGTAACAGGGACACAGGGGCACAGCTCTACTTTTAGCAAGTCTGTGAAGGTTCAAGGTTTTCCCACTCTGAAATCGACAGTGCTTTATGACTTTTGAAGCCTTTATGCTAAGACGGCGAGTCAGACATGAAAAAAATATGGGAAGAGCTAGAGAGAACACGATGCACAGAGATGGAAAGGCTCGCAGCAGAAAGCACTGTCTGGTCTTTGTAAAATGAAGGTCTCATTATGTTGACTAATAACACAAAGGGAATTATTAAATTCAGACACAGACCAAACACTACATGACTCATGTACCTTCCTGGCTAAGATAATTATTTCAATCTCTGCTGTCCCAATCTTCATAAAGAAATGCTATTACACCTGAGGCACTTTAACTGATCATGAAGGTAATGTCTATTAAAGTCTATGAGGGTTCTGTTCTCAGAGCACTGGACTAATCAGACGTAGGAGATGGAGACGTAGCAGGATTCACAATGACATTTTTTTTTTCTCAGTGAATTATGCAGAAACACTGGTTAAAACATCCACATTAACCACAAAAACTTGTCTTCTACCTACTTTAAGTCCTCTGACAAAACTTCAAGACAATTAAATCATCTTTTTAGCAACGGCATATGGGGAGAAATCTATTTCTGTTAGAGTGCCTCATCCCCTGACAATACAGTTAATTATACTGATTTCAAAGTCACAATCAGGAAGAGAAAGTCTGGTTGTGAGGGAAGAATGCATGTTTCATGTCCCTCTTTGTGGCTGCCAGCTCTCCATGGAAGAGAAGAGGAGGGAGAGTATGCATGACAGGCTTAAAATAGCATCAGTGGGATCAGCTATCTTCTCAAGATCAGGCGATGGGGGGGCTACATTTGGCTCTTGTAGCTGGCCTGAGCAATGCGATGAACAGGCTGATAAAACAATGGGTGGATGAGAAGTGTGGATGGAAGTGTAAGGCTGAGGTGATAAAGGGTGTCGGAGGAGGTGAAGATATTAAATTAGGTTAGAAAAGAGGGAGAAATGAGGCAGAGGGAGAGAGAGATTAGAGGGTAGGGGGAAAAAAGAGGGGAGGTGGGCTGGGTAGATTGAAGAAACAAAAAAGGGAGGATAAGTAAAGGGAAAGTCACAGAAATCATGGATAAGAAAAGCCACCTTGTAGGCTGAGGAGGACCATAAAGCAGAAAGAGGTGCAGAGACAGGTGGAAAGTACGGAGCAAAATAACAACTGTAATTTGAGAAAGGGCCAGAAGAGGAAATAAAAGATTTAGAGCTAGGAGGAGGAAAAAAAAAACAGGGCAAAGTGCGGGAAACTTGTGTTGGCTGTCAGCATCTATCTTTAAGATAAGAGCTCCGGCTACATGATCTGTTCTCCAGCATTACAGATGAAAGCCAACGCTCCTGCACTGCAATCAGATCAGCTGTGTTGTATCGCCATTGTTACCACTAGCTAGGATGATTTCCTCAGCAACACAGCGGAATGATGCACACTGCCAGGCATTGTGGAGCAAACAATGGTACAAGCCTTTGTGCACAAAAGGCTGATCCAGCTTCAGCTGTGTCCTGGAGCCACTATCGCATTGACAAGATTAGTAAACGGACTTTTAATGTGTTATCTCGTTTCTCTGTGAAGTGAACCCAGGCAAACATTACCTGAAGTCCTGCTGTGCGATGAAAGTCACACAATAGATACAGCAAGCTTGTTAATATACAGTACGGCAGACACGTCAGCGGAGGGCTAACAACAACAATTATGGAATTGGAGGCTTTGAGATTTGAGAGCTGCTGAGCCATTCATTCATTCATTCATTCGTTTTTCTCAGTCTGTCTGTATCTTAAGTGGCCCGTAAAGTCTAACTAAAATGATATCTGAACAGATATCTGCAGTGTACATCATATGTCCTATGAACTCCTTTTGACATTAAAAAAAATCACAAACCAAAAAGGAGAAACTTACTATCTTTAAATGATCAATTTGAAGACAAAAAGTCTTCAAAGAAGTAATGTCCGAGGGCCACAGACTTTTGAACAACCCAGATTGTTAGCTTGAATTGCTCCTTGGCTTTGTGAGTCAGAAACACCCTCCAGAGAAACTGTTTGCAGGCATAACAGCTAATTGGCTAGTTAGCTGCAGCACATTACACCAAAAGTTTAAAAGTTATTATAGTTTAAATGCTGGTTATTTTAAATGCTGGTGTGGTCCTCACCCTTCATTACCAATGCCAACAAAACATCCTCTTGCCATGACTTGCAAGCTATCTTATCCAGCTTACTTTGTCTCTCCATGCCCCTGCTGGGGCTCAGCCTGCCGGCTCCGCTGTCAGTCAAACACGCCAGCATGTTCCTTTAAAGGCCATGGGAACAAAGGAAGAAAGACCAATTTCCTCTCTTCTGATGATAAAAAACTATTAACAATTAATTTTAAAATCCCTTTGACAGTTTGTTTGACTGCAAAAAGGAAAGACTAATTGTAATTTCTGCTGGAGATTGTGACCAGTAACATGTTTTAAGAAGGCAGTCCATGTTGCATTCATATGTCTTGGTTCATTAATGTGCACAAAATGACATATATGCAGTATATATACGCGCAAGGAGATTGGTGATGGCTTAAACAGTCATGGAATGCAAATGCAAATGCTGTAGTACACATGACGTCCAACAGTTTCACACTATTTCTAGTTGGTAGCACTGCACCGTGAAAGGCAGGGAATAACAGCATGGATGTAAACAAAAAAAGTTAGCCAAATATTTAATTAAATCAGCACTGCAAATGTTTCATGAGCAAAGAAATACATTCA
Source organism: Protonibea diacanthus (assembly GCA_028641955.1). Taxonomy (NCBI): domain Eukaryota; kingdom Metazoa; phylum Chordata; class Actinopteri; family Sciaenidae; genus Protonibea; species Protonibea diacanthus. The sequence continues at coordinate 19,213,284 of CM053990.1, forward strand.
ATATCTTTGTTAGGCATATTAGGCCACAGGGAACCCATAATATGCCTTTTATGTTTGCTGTGGGATTTAGGTTCATTACTGTATGTTTCATCATCTCTCATATTCCACACTGCCCCATTGTTATTAATTTGAGACATATGATAAACAAACACAACCAGAGAACTCATATTTGTAAATAGTTATTAACTAGAGACTGTGAAATAGTTTTATGTACGTTCACAACTGAAGACATTTTAATACAGCATGTTTAAATTGGGGTGTGCTCTGTTATCTGCTAGCTTCCCCTCCTCCCTCCAACACTTGTGTGCTATAAGGACATATCTCAGAGGAACACACGGGTACACAAAGAACAAAACAGAAGTGATCAGAATAGACAGGTAATAGCGACACATGACAGTTTGACATATTGAAATGACTTAGAGCTGTCTGTTCATTAAAGAAGTGCTGAAATAAAAACATTACTATAGCAAATTAAAAACATTAACAGACACACAGAGGGTAGGCATGCATGTTAAATAAATGTAATTTCAAAAATACATTTAAAAGCCTTTTGAAATACTTGTTCTAATAATTTATCAGTTAAAAACAGAATAGAAAAGGATTTATGGAAGTATGTTTTTTCCTCTCTGAATTTATTATGCATGATTTAAATGCACATTTAATTAATCAATTTATCAAGCCATTATAATTAAATGCTGAAAAAGTCAGTAATGATGTCAGCGGTACACTCAGAGTGCATAATATATCAGTCACATGTAGGATAATGGGCATCCTGAAAACTTTTTATTTTATTTTAATGTCTAAAAGCCTTCATTTAGTGAAGAGATCATCACTGGCATCATTTATGATGTGACTAATCATTTGCATTGATTTGAATCATTTACCTGTGAATGGCCAATATTTCCAATGTTCCTCATAACCAAATTTCAAGCCATCAGGATCATTTATCACCTGTTTGTACAATGTGTTGTTGCAAATGAAGGGAACAACAGTTCTGGTTAGAGGAGTCACAACCCCAGTCCATTAGCTCGCTGCTGTTAAAGCTGATGTGCAAATTACAGGGTGGGCTGTGTTAAACACATCTGAAGTGTTGGTGTTGTGAAAGATGCATATTTCTCTTTAGTGTGTTGAGACGGAGCTCTTTCTTAATCTCTCCTCAAGGTCTATCTAGTGATCTTGAATTGAGTTAGACAAAATCAATAGACACTTTTTTACAGCTTATTTTGCCTAAAATTTCATTTAAAAATCAATAAAGAGGAGGAACTCTGAATGCTCTGTGTCCTTTTGATAAAGACAAACACAGCTGCTTTGTTCCCTGATGTAAAATTATTTTAGTGTTATCATTCAAATGAACAAATCTGAGCTTTTGGAATGCTGCTTGAATACTGTACTTTACACAGACAATAAGGTGTCTGTTGCTTTGTGAATGAAGAATTCCATTAAGCCATATAAGCCTTCGAATATTGGCCATTCTGGATGCATTTTATTGTTTGAATGCTTTCTTGAAAGTTGACAAGATATAGACCAAAAAGTTACAGTTTAGAATGTAATGAGTTGAAACCCGAGAAACAGAGTAAAGGTAAAAAATAAATAAATAAATAAGCCACTGTGAAGAAAGTACAGTCACGCTCCAAACTACGGTCTATTTTTATCTAATTGTTGACCTGGTATATTTTTGGATATTCGACTCATAGTATTTGGCTGCGCCTGCTGTCAACAGCTTGTGTATCTTTGCTGCTGATGCCGGATCAACAAAGACAATCAGCTAACGATGGCTCAATTGGGAAAACGTGTCATTAGAGCTGTTTGAAGGCCTTGGATATTGGACTGTATTGTTATTTCACAGAATGTTCTCCAGAAGCATCTATCATTCCATCCCAAGACACAATGCCACATTTCTACAAGTGCCAAAACAAAATTAGAAAACAAAAATCAGTCAACATTTCTGCAGCGCTTTTGGCAGTTGGCTGTCACTGTAGTAGATGCGTTTCCAGCGCCTCGTTAGTTTGAATATTAAAAGAAATCCGTTTATATACAAACGCACGCACACATATTCTATGTACATGCACTTAAACACACACATGCACACACACAGTCAGCATTTACCCATACACAATGAAGGGGAAGCGAGGCGGGTAGCACTATGTGCGAGACATTAATATTGCACCATGTTGTAATATTTAACGTGTTAATTAAAGTGCCCTGTGGGAATAGAATCTAACATGCTTCATGGACTGGGTGCAATATCACCTATAAATCTCTTAAGTCAGCAAGGTCTGTGCAAACTTGTGTCTGTGTGTATGTGTGTAACTGTTACTGTGCATGTGCATTATTGTATAATAAATTTAGTGTTAGTTTTACACATTGTGATCAGGCCCTGTTAGCTACGCTACAAGGCTGTGACTATTTATGTAACACTCTGTCGGATTAATAGAAGATGCTCATTAATACAAGCACTGTAATTAACTGTGCTATGCATGGAATGGCTGGAAAACAAATACAGTATCACACAGATAGGTTTAGTCTTGTTTTGCATAATAAATCACGTTGGATCTGTACTGTCGGAGGCTCCACACTTTTTAACTTTATCTTCAGTCTGTGCTGTTTGCTCCCTTTAATGTCATTCACCACTCCAGGGAGTCATCTGTATATCTCATAAATTAAAGATGACACAATTCAAAATGCATAATTAAAAACATATCACATACCAATAACAGTCCGTGTAATCTCTACAGTCAGATTTTCAGATTTGTGTTTGCTCCATGGCCTGCAGATTGATTTGTTCCCTTGTAGACCTGCCTAACCAGCAGACAGTTTGCACTTCTTAAATATTTGAGTAAAATAGACAGCATATTTGGCTGAAATGATTTCACGGCGATGCTGATCGCAACTCGTACTTGACTTAGCTAGATACACAGACTTAATCACAGTGCCAGCGGTTTGGCTTTAGTTGATCTGCATAGGAGGGTAGTTTATGGTTTAAATGATCCTGTCATCTCTCATCTGGTGCTCAGTCTGGAACTGTTTTGTTGTTTTGTTGAACTGGGCTGTTCCACGGAAGAAGAAAAAAAAGTAAGAAAACAGTTTACTTTAGATAGGACACCAAAAGCAGCTGCTAAATGACCTCAGTGATCATCACACCCAGTAAATACCTCCTCATTATGACCTCACAGCTGATAGCTAATGAGTTTCCAATGCATCAAAGATGTTGAGAAAGTACTGATTTTGATTTTGGAAGATTAAGAGAAACAATAAGGCAGCTCTTTACACATCTGTTAAAGCCTCCTGACAAGAGTCATTCTTACTGAATAGTAAAGAACTGTGTCGTCTGCATACGTATTAGTCAGCTGTGTTTAAAAATGAAAAGGTCAATGTGAAAAATCAAGCATATGAATAAAAATAAGGTCCAAGTGCATATTCTTGTGACATGCCAAATAGACACATGGCTTATTTTGGAAGTGAACTGATTTGTTTCACGAAGAAAGTTTTTCTCCTTGCTGCTGTTGCCAAGTGCTTGCTCAATGTGGGTATTGTTGGGCCTAGGCCTGCTCTATATGGAAAACCTCTTCACCAATCTTAAAGTCAAGTCCAAGATCATTTTCTAACCACAGTGTGATGATCCTTGTTCTACTTCACAAATGTGTGACAAACTCTACGGCTATTTTTTGGTTTGGTTTCATTAGTTACATTAGAAGAACTAACTTCTCAGAAGGATAGGTGGAAACTCGAATGGACCAAATAACTGAACAATGAATAGAGAGAGTGACCTGAATGCACTGGAATACTGTTTTGAGTCACAGCACAGGCTACAGATACCCAAAACAATACATTTCAGAGAAAAGATATAGAAAACAGAAGCTGATTAAAAAAGTAGATAGTATGGGTAAGAAAACTGAGTTTTTTTTTTTTTTTGACACATCAGAGGAAAAGCAGCAAATGTAAAGATAAAAACAAGCCCCAAAAAAACTCCCAGAGGCTCATTACTCCCCAAAATATGAAAGTGTTGCATGAAATGAAAAACTGAGATTTGTGTTATTTTTAGTATCTTAGCTATAGCATTGGGACATGGAGGTGCTCAGTAAACACAAACAGCAAATTCAATTTCGATATTTCTTGTAAAACAGTTGGAAAGTCTGACCAGAAAGCAACTCTAAATTGAAGGTCAGATGACCACCAAGCCATCAGAAATTATTTTCTGGGCGACATGAAAGAAATGTTTGGGGGCCAAAAACTCTTTCATTGTAGTCAGCAGTTGTCAAGACAACCATGGTGTCGGACAGACCAGCAGACTGACCATGCAAATCTTACTGTAGGCAAAGCTGCGAGCTAATATTATCTACATTTTGTTAAGGTGTATTCCGGCGTTTAAAAAACGTTCACACTAATTGCCATGAGCAATTGCCTGATTCTCTGCACTGGTGGTCTTGCACAGTTACACTGTACAGCTCCCACATGTCCACAAAAATCCTAAAAGCTCCAAAATAGACTATTTTCCCCTGTCTGGGCAGAGTGACAGCAACATCAAATTCAAGTCTGGCCAATGATTACAAAGTGTGAAGCCTGAAAGCCAAAATGTTACAGCAACAAAGAAGTAGTAGAGAGAGTCTGACCATAGAGAGATCTTTAAACAGCCTGTTCTCTATGTGGGAACCTGTTAACCACTGCCAGGGAGGCCACTAGTGATTTTAATGGTGGAGAACAACGGAGCCTGCCAATGTGGCACTCCAGTTATTATCACGTACGAAACCTGAAATCTGAGTGTGGAGTATGAGGGGCCTTTGTTAGGTTGGCAAGGTGAGTGCTGTTGAGATTAAGAGACGCTCAACTCCCAAAGCATCAAACCAGGGTCAGCAGCTCAGGGCAGACGGGTGCAAGCAGACAAATGAGTTACTTCTTCATGCGTAGAGCTCATTAGTCAAGTTGGTTCCCTTAATACAGTAATACAGTAGTATAAAATCCAATATTTATGTCAGTTCAAATCATTCTGAATTGTATTCATAGCACGAGTGCATGTTTTTCTACATTATGCTTTAAATTGAAGGATTAAGCTTTAAAAGGGACCCAACAGAACTATGATATTAAAATAGTTCTAGTCGGAGCTGCATTTAAGCAATATTACATGAGAGGGTGTGCTTTGCCATCATTGTTGGCATGGCAGTGATGCAGTCAAGACTGAGGCATTTGCGCTGAGGTCCGTAAGTGTCACTGAAGTGCCAGTAATAACTTAAAGCTCACAATTGAATGTAACATAAACATAAACAAACTGTATTCATGTTGTGGGACAGTTTGTATTCAAACATTTTTTGCTTGTTATCTCCATTTGCACAAGGATACATGAGATCTGACTCATAACTGGAAACCAATGAGTCATGTAAGGAGGCTCTTGTACTGTATGTAATGGTGCCCAGTTTACTGCTCCAGCAAGTAGTCTGGCCCTTAGTAACGACCTGCAAAAGAGACGATTCCTAACGCTGAAGCTTTTTAGAGATCGTGGAGTTTTCAAAACTGAATAAATACCATTATATGTATTCATATAAATAATTAAAAGACTTTCTAGCTTAATCTTGTGTTGTCACTAAAATATCAGCTGGAAAAATAATCTGTTTTGCATGGACAAATTTAGCCTCTAGGTCCCTAAGCTTGAACACGTATTTCTAAACTAGTTGCACCATTTCAAGGTTTCCAACAACTCAAGATTGTTGTGAAGTCTTGAAAATACACAGATGTAATAATTTCCAAAATTCACAAAATGTTTTTATCTATTAATATTCTGCTTCAGTCCACATAAGTCTGTCTTTAGCCTTTCAAAGAGGACATTTTCTCTGTGGTCACTGAACTGTTTGCTGCACACAAGGGAGGCAGCACCTGTATTGACGGGGCTGTCTAGCAGCACTATAAATTATATTCATTAAAGAAAATTGATTTAATTATCATAACAGGAGGTCGTAATATACAGAGGCACACTGTGGTTCCTGATTTACTTTAATGAATTTAAAAAAAGTTTCAAAAACTTTATTTGAAAATGCCTAGCTGGCCAGTCAGATTGCTTGGTCAGAACTATTTGTGATATAGTAGTGTGGTGGTGGCGACACACCAGGGAGCATTCAAGGTCTATAATTTTGCACTTGTACTATGTACTACTAAAAAAAAGTGTTTACTTTCACTTAAAGGTTAGCCACAAAATGTATGAATATATGAATGAGTGAGATAGACATGACCTGATAACTGAATTAGGTCAGTATTGTTTACATACAGTATTGTGCTATTGTTTACAATAATACAATGATGAAATAGATACTATAGGCACTCAACGCAGGTCATGACTTTGGGAAACAAAATTGGTGTCTGTAGGCCTTCAAGATAAAGCTGCAAATTTTAGATTGGCTTTTTACTGCGACCAGTCCAAGGCACACCTGTGAATAATCCTGCTATTTAATCAGCATCTTGATACGCCGCACCTGTCAGGTGGATGGAATCTCTTGGTAAAGAAATGTTAAATGGTAGGTGCAAAAAAAAAAAAAGGAAAAAAGAAAATTGTAGACAATTGTAGAACATTTTTATCCATAGAAAGTATCCATGAAAGTCCAAGTATATGTAGTTTTTCCTGGCCAAATTTCCAACTTGAGGAGCTCTAAGACTCACACTCACCCTTCCCTGTTATGTCTGTAGTTGTAGAACTGCATATCATGTCAAAAATAATAAAAATGCAGCAAATAGAAAGGAAATTATACCTCTGTGTCCTCAATGGCAGTCAGTTCTGCCATTCATCCATCCGTGCAGACCACACTGAATAATGTCAAAATGTCTGCAAGCCGTCAGTGGATCTTATGCATCTCCTCAGAAGCAATAACAGAATATAAATGGAAATTGCTTTTGATTCTGTGATGATTTTTATTTCATTGAAAGTCAATATTAACTCAGTGACTGGACTAGAAGCCTTGCAGCTCTCCAGGCCTTCATAATAAGATAAGATAATTCTTTATTGAAGCCCAGAGGGGAAATTTGGTTGTTGGAGCAGCACAAGGGCGATAATTGTTACAGATAAATAGAAAACAAATAATTAGATGTACAGTGTATTAAATAAAAATAAGAATAGATATAAAATGGGAATCTATGTACTATAACTGCACTATGCATAATGCTGCAGCCCTTTTAAAACAAACACCTACAAATATTGTTGACCCTATTATGTTTTCTGATATGAAAAGGAGTTCAAGGACAGAGTGCTGTGTGAGGATTACATGGAGATACCAGTCAAATCCTTTTAGCACCAAGATGAAATCCAGGCAAAAAGAACTAGCAGAATGGCTTTTTTTTCTGGCAATAATCTGACTGTAAAATGCCCCCTACAATCACACTGGCCATCCAAAAGGTTTGGTGATTTGAGAGTTGTTTCAAAACTGAAACTGTTTGAGTTGTTGTTAAAAATGCCTTCCTTTTTTCCCCCTGTTGATTTCAGACTTGAAAATGGGTAAAAATGGACTGCAATAGTTCAGGCCTCAGATTCACCAATTCCATTCTTCCCATTCGGTGATTACAGTGAGGAATCTGGCAGAAAATACAGAAAACCCTTTTATTTTACCAAACACAGTGGCTCTAATGCTTTGTGGTGTAATGCTTTCTTGCTGCCAATGGGTGGCAAATCAGACATAATAACTTAACTATTAGGATACTGTGCCAAGGCTCTGGCTTTCAACCATCCAATTAAATTGGCACAGTCATTACAGGAATGAGTTGTAACTAGAGGTTAGATGCATCTGCACAGAATCTGGCCAATCACATTTAATGTATTCACTGATTAGATCTGTACCCTAAAGAGACAGGAATGGATGGGACAGGCGTTTCTGTTGGCCGGGCTTCATTTTTTACATGAAAAATACTCTAACAAGGCCCAAACCGCATGATCTCCATTTGGATGCCTGGGTCGCTGCCGTGACATCATTGTCACGCCTCTGACTCCATTTCAAGCCATCACAGAGGAAGTTTCAATCTTTCTGCTCCAGCAAATCTACTCCTTTCAACTATTGTTAGAGACTAATGCACCATGCCACACTGTGAATACCCCCGTCTTATGCAGCTCTCTATAAATAACCTTCTACTTAATCTGTCCAAGATTTCATAGATTTATTTCAGATAGAGCCTCCAAACCAGCTGGATTACGGCAAAAGGCAGTGAAAGGCAGTGCACATGCTCATTTAAAGTGCAATGCTGGAGTCTTCTCTTTAGCCTATGATTTCAGTATGTAAAATAATTTCAACACTCTTAAAAGAAAATTTTGATTAATTTCTCTTGCTGTTGCCATTATTTTGTTCTGTTTATATCAGGTAACATAGTGGCATCAGCATGTAGCAATGGGATGAATAGCCAATGGCTAAATCATTGTATTTGTAAGTAAAACTGAAAGTGAGAACACCCAAAATGTTGTCTATAAAAGTCAAGAGGTCAGTCTGTAAACTGTGATTGATATTCAAAAGAAATTGTCTGGAAAAGTCATAATTTTACTTCTCTGATCGTTTGATTATCTGACTGCATGTGTCTCTTTCCTGTTCCTGAATCTCATATTATTACAGTATTACTAATGGAAATGACCGACATTATAAAATTACAACCAGAATTATCCTTAAAGTTGGATTTTCATGGTGAAATCCAAACATAAATAATAGCAGTGCACTTGAGTACTTGTAGGCAGGAAGTATGCTGTCAACATTTTTCACTGTAGCTCATGTAATATTGAAACTTTAATATGCGTCTTGCCTCTGATGTGACATTTGTTTGCTGTGTCTTGCTTTTTTTCGCAACATCATTGAAGACCTTTTTAAATGCACAGCCTGAACAGTCATGAATAAAATCACTGAGCCAATTGTTTCTGTAATAATGTGTTGTAGTTTTACCAAAGATTTCTGATGTCAGATCCCCATATATTCCCGTACCTGCCATGGGAAAGTAGGACATATTTTTGCTTTGTTGTACAGAAAATGGAACACAAAAAGATGAACGGTGGAGTGTATGGCATTTGGCAGTGGGTGACAAATACATTATTGCTTTGCGCACAGCAGCAAACAATCCAAGTGCTGCTTTGGAGAGTGAGCTGTCACAGTCCCCGCACCCAGACAGCATCACACCATAAATATCAATAAAAGAGAGAAAGTGAGATGTCCTCAGGGAGACTGCAGCGAGGTACATGAATTAGAAATGTCACCAATAAGTTTGGGAAAAGGGGAGCAGGTCTACAGCATGGTTTTCACTTCATTCCTGCACAAAACAAATTTTACCTTGAGGGAGATAACATCAAATGATAGCAGACTGTGGACTGCTGTCAGCTGTAATGAGAACGACTGGATAACCATCTATCAAGAGCAGGTATTAAAAAAAAGAATGAAATTTAAAAATGAAAGAAAAAAATACTCATGTCACAGAAATGGAGCATTCTTACTCTATAATACCTTTTATAAAGAGTAAGAGATTGATGTATTATATACTTGATTATTCAATTTTTTTATTGATTTTTGAGAAATCATTTAGTGTGGTTCAGTTAGTCTAAAACATAACAATAGAATAACTGAATGGGAAGAATTATTTCTATTTCCATTGCCCCCATAGGCTAACTTGTCATCAGATGAAAGCAGATGGTTCTGAGATTCTAGGAAAGGCATCACAATTTCTTAGGAGATGTCCTCAGATATATATATATATATATATATATATATATATATATATATATATATATATATATATATAATAACAGTCGGTCTTCACATTGAGAAGATCATAGTTTGCCATGATGTCTTGACAAATTACTTAATTACAAAATGGTCGGTGATTACTGTTCTTCAACTAATTCATTAATCGACTCATTTTTTTTTTCCAGCACCACATTACAATAATATATAATATTGAAGACTGTGTGATAGATTTTGAATTAGAATTGTTTTGTCAAATAAGAATATACTTCCAAAATATGAAAAGGTTTGTGCAATATGGTTAGATTTGTGGAAAACTTCACAAATTTGCCAACAGCACATTTCTTACTGTTTTCATCAATTAAATGAACTTGAAAAATAGTGTTTAATGTATTGCAATGTTTGTGTATACTGATATATATATATACTGCGTATGCAGAACCCTGGTAGAAGGAGTGATGGGTAACAGAGCAAAAGTACACACTTTTTGTCATATTTTCTATTTTCTGTTATCTAACTACAGTAAGTTTTGTAACTTACAGCTCAGTGCACAGTGAGTGTTTAAACACCAATTCAGATACTGTACAGTCATAATTTTTAATCAAAATATAACCTCATACTACTACCACAGCCTGTGGTCAGGCATATGCAGTAATACATCATCTTTACGTTCACTGACTCAGGCTTTAATTAATTGCATATTCACAGTGTTTTCCCACATGTGAAATGGGTAAAAACACATCTGTACTCATACATCATAGCCCATTGAGACGTAGGGAGTGTTTTAACTCAAAGGCCTTAATAAGTAACTGTGTTATTTCCTCTGAGGCACGAAACAAAGAGGCATTATGAGCCACACCTGGCAAGACAGATGTCTGGATGAGAGCTATCTGGAAGTCTTTTGTCCCCCTCTGGTGACTTAACCTCTGAGATCGGAATTGGAAACTAAACTTTAACCTGGTGTGCTGTTGAACTGAAGACGGATGCATCCTCTTATTTTGGCTTGTCCTGTTGTAGCATTCCATTGTCATTGTAAAGAATTGATTAAAAAAAAGATTATCAAAGTGGCTGGTTGTTTGTTTGGAAATGTATGTTCTGCGAATTAAGAAGGTATGCAAAATCAACATTTGTCCTAATTGATAAATCTTGAATGATTTTAAAAGCATCATTGTAAAATTTTTATACCAAAACATACATTTTTTAAAACAAAATTTAAATTATTTAGATCCATACTGACTTGTAATCAGGTGTAAACAGGTCCCTGTGATTCCCACTGGCAGCTTGTTCTTACATTATATACGCTTTAGCGTACACACAAACTATTTCACTGATTTTCGTGAAACTGTATAATATTTTATGGAGAATGTTTTCTGGTTTTCCTACCGATGTCCTCTGGCTGCTCTGCCTCAACTCTCACTGTTTTCAGAGTTTTTGTGATAAAGTTTCCTGCAAGTAAAATGCTGCAAACTGCTGTTAGCTAATGTTAGCTCCGTTTGTTAGTCAGGCTGCCCAGACTGTGAGCTCAGAGCACTGGGGGAGTGTTAGTGTTTGTACCACAGATGTTTTGGACCACTGGGAAGAGGAGGCTTTCAGGCCAGTGACACAGAGAATATGGACAGTTGAGCCAGTGTTGTGCCAGAACCGGAGCTGGGCAGGCAGGCAGTGTAACTGAGCTCAGTGACCTCTATGGACATAATGACATTTCTTGAGGAAGCTAAGAAAAGAAAAGGAGAGAATAAGTGAGCAAGAAGCCATCAAATTAGTAAAGAAAGAAAGAAAGAAAGAAAGAAAAAAGAAAGAAAGAAAGAAAATAGAAGTTTCTACGCAGTGCTGTTTTATTTTTTTTAGTAGCCTTGTCTAATGTTATAATGTTTAACATTGGGTGCTGTACCTTATAATGGAATACAAAAATACAGTAGGCCTTTGTAATATTCTGTCCTCTGAGGTATTTCTTATCTTCTCCTTATTTTCGATAATTCATTAGCTGTCTACAGGAGTGAGCCACAGATCACATTCGTGTGGTGACTCCTCTGCTTAACAAGCAATTTATTTGAGCTCTGTTCTGTCACCCACTGGGAAAGTATACCACACACCTTCTGACCTGCAGCTCATTTTGGTTTGATGGGCTCTTTAAAGAGCATGGGATGCAGAGACATGCCATTTATTAAGCTCTATTGTTTCCCACCTATCAGGAAATTTGGAGAAACACCGCTCCGACCTGCAGCCTGATTTGGCTTTGCAGATATGCAAAAGCAGTGCTGCAGCTGAAAAATAAAAATGGAGCTCAAGTGAACGCTGCTTAGTATGAATAATAGCTTAAGCTCTTTGTTGTGGGATGAAAAAAAAAAACAGGTGGGACCAGTGTTTTCTTCTAATACACATGTTTTTCATTTGAAGATTATTCCTGCAGTGGTGTAATGTGCTGTCTGACAGCTCAATCCTTTTTTCTTCAGCCTAAGGCAGTGCATTGTAAATGGTTCCCCCTGTGTTTCTATTGAAGGTATTGTAGGCTGGTTTGCATATTGAAAAATAACATAATTTAGTGTGTGTTTGGTTGTTGAAACATTGTGGATTTTAACCTTGAAGTCATGAATAAAGTCACCTGAAATGTTGTGACTATTTGAATCTTGTGCAAATTGCATATTCCATGAAGAAATCAAATTCATTTTTGCAAACTTTGGTTCGAGTCCCTTTATGGTACAGTTTTAGTCATTGATATGTTTACATGAAAACACTTGTGCTAAGTGTTGCTAACCAAATTGAGCTTTATATCTCATTTAGTTTCCTACTGATGTGTAGCAGTAACACTCACCCACTTCAACTGATGTGTAGAAGCCAGTTTTTGGCACCAAGGTGTGTAATTATCTATTTTAGCTGCCCCGGATAGACGAATCAAGACAGCACCAGCACCAGCCATCTGGCTGTGTGAGAACTCAAGTCTCTGCTGGCAGAAGCACAAATGTGTTTTCACCCTCCCTGTTCAGACACCCACCATAAAAAACCTCCGCTCCTCTTGTTTTACAGATTGCGTATTTGTCACGGTCACTTGGATGCTGTCTCAATGATTTTGTGTGCGCTTTTATTCCAGCTGCCAGTCAAATGGCCAGCCTGGCTTGTTTTACTCCTCTTGGCCTGACAATAATTTATGGCGCATCTCTGTAATTTTCAGATATAAGGTGAATTCTTTAAAATCTGCGTAATACTCAAAAGTGGAAGCTTTGTTAAACAAGAGGGATTTAAACGCAGGAACAATGTGGTACATTGTGCATAAATCCTTTGCCAGAAACCCGGAATTGTCTGTGCATATGTCTTACAATCGGGTTTTACATAAGGAGCATGTTGAATGTTAAATTAAAAAGCTAAAAGCATGCAACCTTTCATTCAGAGTCATGAACTCATTCTTGAAACTGCTTTAATGTACGTTTCTGCTTTCCTTTGAGCATGGCTACAGGAGAAAGCCAATTACCCTAGACATGAGCCACACTGACCTGAGGTGACCTTGTAACAAAGCCCCACTACATGGCATTTGCAATCCATCACCAAATAAAGCAATTTTGTTGTGTGTGTGTGTGTGATGGAAAAAAAGTCTTGATCTTAGGGACATATGCATAGGTCAAAGATATCTTTAGTCGAGACTGAAGGCCTATTGCATTTGTTATCTGTGTGAAACAGGGCCAGATGGGGCCTAACCTTGGCTCATTCCCCACTGGGCATTCATCTCAGCTCTAATTAGCTGCTTTTAGAAGCTTACTAGGGCTAGTTATATCGCTGTGGACACAGACACCTCTGCTTCTCACGCCTCGACTCACAGTGGAGACCGGCCCGTGTTCAGAATAAAAAATCTCAATCGTTTTGGAACTGATGACATTCACTGATTAAACAGTATGTTAATGGATGTGATCGGCATTAATTACACTGTTAAAATGGAAAGTAAATGCTGGATTTATTATTGAAGCCACTGAAACTCAAGAGTGTATTCTGTACTGTACAGTGGTCTGACAGGTTGTTTTCTGGTTGAGTAATCTACAGTGTTGCATTTCATTCATTCACCCTATTGATAGACATCATCATTATGTTTAATCTTCTGGGGTCCAAGCAATTGCCCATGATTGCAAAAGTAATTTATAGAGCCATTGATAGGGACCCCAGAGGGTTAATGATGTTTGCAAAATTCACTCCAACTACAATATCTGCACGTGGCAACTGTGGTATAGTACCACAATTACATTACAACAGCATCTCCATCTGATTTGATACACCCACCACCGTGATCTGCACACACTTTCTATATGAAGGGCACACAACTTCCACCACTCCTGTTTGCAATGGCGACATCAACATAAATCATGAGGTGCAGAATCATCCAATATCAGCGTAATTCCTGGGGACACTGGGTTGCAATAACTCCCTAAATCGCTTATATTGTTTCGTTTTTGCTGACACCATGTCAGTGAGGTGTTGATTCAACTTTCTGGTTATTTCCGTAACTTTGTCAGTGGACAGCGGTCTGTAGGGAGCGAGGTACTGATTCAATAATGTCTTGAATGGAAGAGAACCTCCTTTCCCCCCCCCTTTTTACAAGATATTGAGCGTCTGTCTGACACACCTGTATAAGGAACTCTGGATCGGCAAGTATTTTCCCTACTGTCGCTTGTAATGATAAAAAAGATACCTCAGCATAATACAGTCCAATATAACACCATTACAATGTAAAGATTCAAAGACTGCGATAAAGTTGACCACTCTGAGACAGTGTCGACCAAAAAAGTAACTTACTGCGGAAAAAATGTATTGCAAGCGGTAGATTATCTGACGCATTGGGAGGTTTAGGTTGTTCAGGTGCACCTAATAGAGTAACTTTGACTTCATCTGGAACAGCATTTCAAGTCCTAAAAGGTACAATTGTTTCATTAGTGTTATTTGAATTCTAACATATGCAGAAGTTGAACTAGAAAAAGAGGAACATTTTACTATGGACCATGATATGGAAACTGTCAAACTGTTTTACTTTATTTACAGTGAAACATCACTCTCCCACTGACTGGGCTGATAGGATGACTCACTCTGCAATGTTGAACACTGGAAAAGAAGCTTTGCATTTTCATGTCATCTAGACGAAAGCATTTGTAGGTGCAAATATCCGACCATGGAGCGAAAATCGGACTTTTTTAAACTCAGTGTGGGCTTCTCAGTCCCTCCGAGTCACTTGATTTACTCCATAAAAAGCACAAACTGTTTTAATTAGGCCGCAGTCACCAGCTGCGGCAGTACTGATCGCCATCTCTGCAGCTGATGATGGATTATAGATCTGATAGATTTTCGCCCTCAGACAGGCAAGACATGACAAGGTATTCTGTTAACACAGAGAAATCCATACTAGCATTCACTTGGAGACCTCCTTCCATCTCTATCTCACTCCTTCCATCCATCATACCTCCTCTTTTTCTGTTGTTTGTTCTGTCTGCATCCCTCCATGTCTCTCTGTTTCATTCACCAACTGCTGCCTCCCTCTTCTCTCCATTCTTATTTATTTTCTCCATTTCCTCTTCTCTGCATTCTTACTTTCATTCCCTCCTTCATGTCTTCATCTCTTTTCCACTTCTTTTCTATTTTGCATGACACTGCTGGCACATCAAAAACATTCTTAGTGGGTGACAGAGTTTTAGTTACAGTGCTGCTCTTGAAATATTTAAACTAAATTGTAAGATCTCACTCTCTTGGTGTGACGATGGGCCAATGGCGGCAAGTAAAATTATCATATGCATGCGTTGCAGATGTAAACAATATGTGCATGTGTGTAGAAATAATTACAATGTCCTTGCTGTGGTGAAAGAAAACATAATTGAGAAAATCTGGCAAGGTGCAGAACACTATGTGTACAGGAAGGTAAAAAGAGGTTATCATTTCATCTCTCCGGGATTCACGAGAACAACACAATAACTCTGCTGCATGGAAGAGAAACCAGAAATTTTCTGTCATTTTGAACACTGCTGGATTCGTCATCGATCCTTTACGGTAAAAATGCATTACTGAGCCTCTATCTGTGTCGCTATGCGCTATGCATTTCGCTTTACAGATATGGGATGTAAATGTTTGTGGGTCTCGTGGATTTTCTTATAGTAACTGCAAATGAGGTAAAATCTTAGTTATGGTAATATGTGTTGTCTGCATTTGCAGCATTTGTTGTCAAATACATGAAGATGTTTTCTTGATTGGCTTTAGTTTTGTCTATTTGCACGTGCATATGTTTCGTTCAGCTGCAGTGCATTGAGCTGTCAGGGCCACTGCATATAAAGTTATATGGACTGGGCAGTTGGTTTGATACAAGCTTCTCTTGACATTCTACCATACAATATGTTATTGTATGCTGTCTTCACAGTAAATCTGAAACAGCGTCACTAAGACAAATGTTCCCTGTATTTCATATTGCAGCCTGATATAATTTAATCACTATCATGACTACCATTTGAAATATAATTGTTACTTTAAATACACATAAATACTCGTCAAATAATCGTCTCATGACTGGGAAACTGAGATGTAAAGGAAATTTCTTTGACAGCCAATAGAGTATGTAAATATAGATCTCACATATTCTATGACATTTAGACAGGGACATTCCTCCAGGGAACATTTCAGTGTTACTACAGCTTGATCTAAAGGGTATTCTACCCTTAAATGAGGCTGGCTTACACCAGAGTTACTGTGCATCTTTTTTTCTGTGCAAAGGATCTGTGTGAAGAATTTATCTAATAGTGTTGCTGCAAACTGCAGTCCTCTTGTTTCACCCTCTACTTTCTAGTGTGAATGAGAAACTAGAGTTACCACAAAATGTGTGAAAAATGCAAAAGGCCTCTTTCAGAGTCAGTGTTCTGGGCTGCTTTAGAAAAATGTGACTTTCACATGGCGGACTCTAAAATATCACTAAACACTAAACATTTTAGAATATCCTCACAGGAATCTTATCTTGATTATCTTCAATTACTTATGGTATGTGATAAATGGAGTAGCCTATAAAATGGCAATATATAACAATGAAAAAGAACAGCGAGAAAGTCCAAATGTCAGTTAGCTGACGTGACGAGGCTATATTCAGATGTGGGAAACAGAATGGGGGAGATTTCACCAGTCTTATCAGCTTCAGTGGGAGTGCCAGACCAGAGAAGACAAGGTCGCTGACAAGACTTTCACAGCCTTTTACTGTAAATGGCAGTACAGAACCCTTCATGCATTTTTACACATTTCTGGCTCAAACTGAAAGAAGAGATTGAGCGAGTATGTAGGAGAGATACATATAATGATGTAATGAGGTCTCAGATTAGTACATTCTTGCATAGTTTTTCTTAAAATTTCATGTTAGTTTTATGTTTTTATGCTCACATTTTAGTGCTAATAGATGAATAGGAGTTAACATAAAAAATGAGCCCCGCCATGAGGTTGGGTCGAGATGACTACACTAGACTGAGAGTTTCGCAAATCTAAAGTAATCATCTTGACACTACTCCTGTGACTTGCCTGCCAGCCTATAAACTGTTTTCTATGTGAAGAACTTTGAATAAATTCAATGAATTTTCAACAAGCGTGCGGCACGTGCTACAACGCATTCGATGCCCAAAGTCAAAGCTAACATTGCTACAGAACATGTAAAATATATTGCGATACTGTGGTTTCAGCTGGCTAATGTTGGCTTGCTTGCTAACACAGATGAATTGCAACCTAGCTAAAGTAGCAGAAAAGTCCCCTGGTGCCCAACTGTTTCAGAAATAGCAGTGCTTATTCTGGTTGCTGCAAACCTCTGCTCAATTGTTCCATCTCCAAGGTAAGTTTCTTGGGACGAAAAAAACAACAACCTTTTGTTATCTTTTCAGCGAGAAGAATTTGATTGTACCTGTATGAGACTTGACTTTTACCTCTTGAACATCACAGCAGTGTCTCTTAACCAAAAATAACATTGAAGCTACTGACGCAGAGATGTCAACATCAACAACATTGTAAGAGTGGAAATAGGTGTTAGATGCATGAACTGTGAAAAAAGGTGTCACATGATCATTATTAATTTGACATTCTGCATTGCACAGTACTTGGCACAAACTACGTCACTTACAGGATCATAAATGAGTGTATGATTTTCATATTAAGTCACACACATACAGGAACACACACAAACTGACATGTGCATATTCAAAAAGTTGACATTGACAGTACCTTGAACTGCAGGAGTACCCATGATCCATCTCTCCAACCTCCTGACCAGCTGGAACTCCCAGTCTTCAAAACCAAGATCATTTACATAATTACAGGAACTCATGCAACCTGCTGAAAATGGTGTGTCATCACGCTGTCAGAAAATGATTTCCATTTGAAAGACCAATAACAGGGAAAGGGAGAGGAATAATAGCAAATTATACAAACCCCTTGTATCTAATAAGATAGACAACTGTCTCTACTGATTTACTCTGGATGAAAAAAAGAAGGTCTGAAGAATAAAGGACATGAACATCATGATGACTACTTACTATAGAGGATGTCATAGATTGACACTTTTTTAGAAAAATGGGTAAGTACCGGAAAAATCACATTCTTAAAATAACCTGTACTAACCTTTTGCTCATGAGCAACCTGTGCTAACAGCGACTGTCAAAGAAAACTGGATATTCATTCCTTGAAGGACCACTGTGTACAATTTATTGGTATCTACAGTGGGTGTAGTTGCTGACTGCCTAACACCTGACCCTCTCACTACTCCTCTGAGCAGTACACTGATATTTTAAAAGGAATCACAAAGTTAGCAGAGACTCTGTGGCTTTTTAAGACATGGCCATAATGTTTTACCACTCAAACCCAAACCACTATGTCTTTCCAACCCTAAAAAGTTGTCCAAGCCTTAACCATAGCTGTCAGATCAGATCGCTTTCCTTTTTCTAACATTAATTGGTGACACTTTTGTAACATACTGATAAATTGTGTCTTCCCGCTGAAAGGGGTGCTAAAGCAAAAAAAAAAAAAAAAAAAAAAACTTTTCATTGTGACTGATAAAAGTGAATTACATTGTACAGACTTTTCATTGCTTCGATCACTTTCTACTCAGTGTAGCTGCCACTATGGTGTCTTTTTTGTTGAATTTCCTAAAGTTGCAGTTTCTGTTGGTGGCTCTATTTTCTCTCTTCACCTATGGAGTAGTTTCATTTCTCTCTCAAAGCAGCAATGTGTAATACAGTACAGTATGCGCAATTGTACAGATAGTAGAGTAGATGGGATATAATTCAATAATGTATAACCAGGTAAGCAAGAAGCAAGACAGAGAGCAAAGAGCATGAAAGTGGGAGAGAGCATACAGTAAATCCTTTTTTAGCCTCATACACTTGTACAAGTATGAGACTGATGTGTGCACAGAGTGGATAACGTGTACGAGATGAGTGACATGCGAGAATTAGTTGAGACTGAAAACAGGCAGCACTGAAGCATTTGAGTTTTAGGATCAAACTTAAAAGAAGCTGCAGAACTTCCAGATGGGAGATGAGTGAGATTAGAAAACAAACTTATGTGTGGAAGAATCTGGATGAACGTTGATAAGATCAAATCTGACAGCTGGTTTAGCTCTGTTAGTTTTGACGGCTGTAAAGGTTTTCAGGTCTTTCTGCAAGAAGCTCTTCAACAGCTGCAGCTAATTCATCCTGGTACTGCTTGAAACCGAAGAAACCAAAGAAAGTAAGAAACTACGAAAGCTGATTTGACTTTGTGAAATCTCTGCTCAGACATCCAGTTTCAGAGAATGGTTGATATATAAGTAAGTAGGTACCACGTACCCTAGTGTTTAGAACACACTGTATGTCCAAAATACTTCCATGATCCATCTGCTAGAATACAAACAATCTCTAATAGTATTATTTTAATCTGACATTTTAATATCCATCTGTTACATCCATCCATTTCCTTCCACTTATCCCGTGGCAGTAGGTTTAGCATTCTAGACCTTGCCTTTTCCAGAAACGTATTCCACCTCCTCCTGGGAGATCCCCAGGCGTTTCCAGGCTATATAGTTCCTCCAGCAGGTTCTGGGTTAGCCCTGGGGTCTCCTCCCAGTCGGACGTGCCCAAAGGATGACACCCAGGAGGCATCCTTATTAGCGGCTCTACTCTGAGCTCCTAAAACTCATGACCATAGGTACGGGTTGGAATGTTGATGAACTGTAAAATCGAGAGCTTTGCCTTCTGGCTCAGCTCCCACTTTCTCACAATGGGCTTATGACTACCAAGGCTGCAGCCCATCTAGCCGTCCTGTACCTGTCTTCTGCCTCAGAGGACCCCTGGGTTGACCAAGCCCAAAACCCCTGCTTCACCACTGGTTTCCAACAGCTGGTGCAGCCATGGCAAGCACTGGTGACCTTCTGACCACTATTCCTACCAGCTGCCTCACCAATGGAGATTCATATTATTAATTTTACATTGGTCCCAAACTCTAAACTGATGTTAATGTGGTTTGTCACATACATACAGTATGTCTAATGATACACCAGTACCTGGGCCAACAATAATAAAAAAGTTATTTTTTGAGTTTGTCATTTCCTGATACAAAACAATAACATGACTCATCCTGCACTTGGGGCCGTATAACAGTTTTGCACCCAATGGAATGCTTTCTCATGACGCCACTCGAGTTGAGTGATTCCTGTTTGATACAGCATATGAGTGATTCTCTCGGCTGCTACATGCATATGCGGCTGGGCCTCACTGATTACTGTGCAGGAGCACAAATTTATAACTTCATTCAACGATTTTGGTGAAACTGGATTTTATACAGAATATATTTCCTGGTTGTCCCTGGTCCTATGGCTGCTAAGCTTCAACTCTATATCTGATGGACAGCTTTAGCCTAAAGGCTTGCTTAAGTAGCCTATCATTAATTAACTGCTGCTAACTGAATCTACTTTTAGCAGGTAACAGAACTGGGCTCAGCACCTGGACTGGCATCAAGCACAGCCTCTGAGACCTACAGGGAATAACAGAAAGATTGCTGAGTAGTGAACCACTAGCTGTTGTTACCTCAGTTCACCTAGCAGCTAGCTAATCTAACTAACTCAGTCCCAGGATTCCAGGAGCCAACCCCAGCAAGAAACCCCTCTTTCCAGGCTATTGCGTACAAACTGACTACCATTGGTTTAAAAGGTTTTATTCTGCTCTGGGTCTGGCCATGTTCACTAGAAGGCAGACAGTGACACTAGATCACAGTGCTGGATACATAGCATTAATCTAACACACATACATATAAATACATACTGGCTACTTTAAACACTGGTCAATATCTAGGATGTGACCTTCCCCATTGGCCTAGAAACATGTAAATATGCAGAATCACCACACCACTGTTTTTCATTCCGTTGGAGCTTTAATATGATGGGTACCGTGAATTACCTGTGTCTGAAATATGTCTGAAATATGTCTGAAATATGCCTGTGGTTACTGCAGTCTTAACAGTGCAGATGGAGGGATAGAATGCAGGCTTTTTCAGTGAAAGAGCATCTCAGTCTTGTTGTCTTAGCCAGACATCCAGCTGGAGACATAAGCGAGCAACACTGGAGCTGTGCACCAAAACCTGAGCACAAAACTTCACAGAACTGTCAGACCTCTGTGCATTCTGCTTAAATCTATCTGTTATTCTTGTGATTAGGCAGGGCACAGTGTTTGCAATGGCTGGGTCCCTGAGGTTGCTGCTGCTAATGACTCTGGTTCAAAAGGAGCAACACTTTCATGTCTTTTTAGATTAGGCAGGTTAGCCGTGACTCAGAGCTAGAAAACACTTTGGAAACAGAGTGAAAGTGTAATGGCATTGTGACCTGGATTGTAATGTCCTCATGGTTTGGCCTGAAAAAACTGTCTGCAAAGATTCTTCAAAGTCACACCGGATTGCTGAGATATGTGGCTAACCCAGCATGAATCAGCATTTTCTCTCTTTGGAGATACTGATCACATCTATTTTCTCATCCTTTGCTCCTGTATTATTTTTGAAACTTCAAACCCCGAGGATCACACTTTGATGAGTGCGAATCTTAAGCTTCCAACGTGAATTATTAGATTATCTTATTTTTTGGTCCAGTCTTGCCCACCCTCTAACTGTCTCTGCCTCATCTTCCCTGTCCGCACTCACTCTTTCTTGCACCTATCAGTACTAACCAATATCAATTACACTCGTTTGTATTCACTGTTTATTTGTATCTCTTTAAATAAATCCATAATTTCTGTTCCAGAGAAAGTAATCTGCCAAAGTCAATGCTCACACTCTTGGGAGAGAGGCACAGATGAACAGAATACTAAAAATGTCCAGGTTTGTTTTGCTTTGTGTAGAACAAAGCCAGCACTCGCAGTGCCATTACAGCACATGGTAGGTGTTGTTTGAGTCGTTTTACAGTTTAGCTGGATGCATTTGTGTCTTAAAAAGTTAGGAAGAAGGTCTTAAAATCAGAGCAAGTAGGGATATTATTGCACACAGTAAGCAGGCAGAAAAGTTTTAAACCAGAAACTTCAGCTGATAATTAAATACTCACTGAGTCGATGACATGACACCCTATCGGAGAGATGTTGGCTAGGGCATTAGAAATCTTACTGATTCCTCATTAGCAAGCTGCTCAAGGGCATCATGACTGATGTGGAGAAAAAACATTATCCATTCTGTTTTTGGCTCAGACCTCAACCGCCACAGGTAGGGGTCTGTGTCTGTCTGTTGGCTTGTCTGTATCCCCATCAGGGTCAAAGGTCGATACTGTACACTGAGAACAACCTCAAAATGCAGAGCATCAGCCATGTACTATGTGTGACCTGCATTCTATTGTGGCCTACTCTGTAAAGCAGTTTATATCAGTCAGGAAGCACTGTTAGCATAGTGCTAAGAAAAGCCAAGTCTCTTCAGTATCAGCAAACCCAGGGCCCGTCCATGGCTGCGTATTACTCGCGATGACTGAGCACACGCAATGTGCCGCGTCATCCATTCTAGTCAATGTATCAAACCCCACCGGCTCCGCTGTGGTGCGTTTCAGAATTGTCTCTACGTTCGGCTTGTGAATTGTGCGAGAGTTTAAAAGTTTAATCAGATGATTGGCCAAATGATAAGTCAGAGGATCACTAAAGTGATTACAATTCTAAACCACATACTAACCTCATGGTGGCACTAGGAAACGTTTGGCAATAGCCAAAGTTTTTAGAATTCATCGTCAGGGAGCCATGAATGTCAGCACCAAATATTATGCCAATCCAAAAGATGTTAAGATATTTTACAGGACATGTGAATACTTTAAACTACTGGTGGTGCTGGAGATAAAGTCGAGGGATAACCACAGTCAGCATGATTCATCCTCTGGGAACCATGACTGTTGATATGATATTTCAGGTTGGAACAAAGTGTTGGGTCCATGTACTGGAGGTTTATTTGGAGATTAATTTGGAGAGCACTTATATTTTATTATATTATTCATGTCCCTTTTTAGCCTTCCCTACAGGAGCATGATTTCTGCTCATACATCTCACATACAGAATTTTTTTTTTCTATCAAATGTCCCTCAATGTAGAAATAATTGCTCATCTGGAATTCTAAGTCATCTTAGAAATGGGAAGTTCATGAATTATTTTTACACAAGATTAGTCCATTTTAGAATGAGTGCCACCTTGATAAGGACACAGAAGGTATTATAATAACTCAAGGCCTTACATAGTCTTTAATTTTCTTATACAGACATGACAGCGTGTTCATTCAATAATACTGGAGAATGGAATTTCATAGGCAGAATAAATGGAGATTGAATTATTCGTTATTACATTTTATCCTGAGATTACATGAACTAGCAGAACAAATACAATATTTAATAGTGTCCGATTCATTCTCCTCTGGGCGCTGACATCGCACTGATATTAGAGACTACATAATATGATAGATTTAGGCCACCGCACCGTAATTGGTTCCCATTGCAATGAAAATGGAGGAAGAGGAATGGACCATCTATATGGAATACGGAAACAATTACTTTATATATTTGTGCCATTGTTGCTGTGGGTGGGCAGATTTCCCCTGCTCTAACATCTAACTATCGTTTTCCCAAGCGCTATTTATTTGACCTCTTGGCTGAAGGTGGGTTTGTCTTTTGGCCATTAACTTGACCACTGGTGTTTAGGTCAAGACCTTCTCATTTTGTTTTATATCTCCTGTGTTGATCCCTTTCCTCAGCCATATTTTTCCTCTATCTTATTTTCTGTCTCCTTTATGTGTAAATTTTCATCTAGTGCCCTCTTTATGGACTTGTTCACTTTTCCAGAGTTCAGATGCCACAGGTAATCACAGAGTAGACCATCTTCTTTTCTCTCTGTCTCATTTCACCTTATCTCATTTTTGTGATGTAGCCGAACGTGGTCTCGAGTGTAGTGCCTGAATGTTGACTTATGTCAAGAGTGAGATAAGGCACTACCACACACAATTCCCTCTCCTAAAGATGGCAAATACTGTATGTGTTACATCCCAACTGTATACAATTTGAGAAATACAAATACGGGAGTCTCCCTTAAATGGAAGCTGTCTGAGAAGCTGAATGCATCAGTGATTCAGTTCCTTCAAAAATGGACAGGCAAAAGGCTGATTAAAGTGTTTGAAGTTAACCAGTGAGACTGTAAAAAAGTGTCTGTTCATTCTAGAAATGAAAATAAAGAGAGTGAGCTGCTGATGTAAAGCCACACACATAGACACAGGCTCTTTTCCGTCAGTTGCATCTTATGGCATTAATCCCATGATTAATGCCATAAGATGCTAACTGCCATGCCAACTGTGAGCTGTGAAAAACTGCCAAACCATGACAGTAAAAGACTGTAAAATATATGTAAAATATGAGGTATGATTGTATTTTATGCAGGGTATACAGGAAAAACAAAATATTTCAGAACCTTCATTTATACATTCAATTTATACAGAATAAAGGAATATTTTATCTTAGATACTGTTAAATGTACAGTAAATCACCATAATCTATATTTTACAATCTTTTACTGTCATGGTTTGGCAATTTTTCATTTTGAAATCTACAGACATTTTGAAATATGGAATAAAACGGCAACCTTATACCTGAAATCATCCATACTAATATCCTTTTACCGTAATATTAAAAGGTTATAACATATTTATTAGGGTGAAATTCTGGCAACCACAGCTGCCAGTTTTTGACTGTAAAAACAACAGTGTGTTTCTTTCTTACAGTGTATACATACAGTATAGCTGCAGAATATAAATGTAGCCATACTGCAATGAAAAGCAATTGGCACTGGACTACAATGGGACAATTTTTTACACTGTAAATGACACAGATATTAATGAACATGGAAGGAAACAGCTGTTCACGTCTTATCTTTTCCTATTGCACTTCCGCTACTTCATTTCTACTCCCTCTTAAGCTGGATTTATACTTGACGGAAGGGCTTAATGGGAGTCCTGCCTGTTATTATTATTACTACCCACTGATAGCACCACCACACTAAATGGATGTCTCATATGTGATCAGGCTGTACCATTCTTTAATTATCAAGTTTACAGACTTTTATTCAATTTGTGATACGAGTGATGGTGGGAGGGTCTGTTCCATTATAATTAGAATTATAATCTTTTGTGAGGTCACTGTACAAAGAGAGACTGAGACATGATGACGGCAGACTCCTCAATTTTGCTTATAAAGGGCCTGAGATAATATTCATAGATTTTTTCACTGCTGTGGTACAAAACTTGGAGGACATACCCCATAGCAAAAGCCAATATTATTGTCTTCTGAGAGCAGGAGCAGGCAGTGTTTTAGCGGAAGGCACAGGGAAACAGATGTTAAATCGTGCTAAATGATGATGTGTTTACAGCCCACATACTAGTGTGTTTGTCAGGGTTGAAGGACGGATGATGTGAACAAGTTTAACAAGAATGAAAGCAAAATAAATAAACCTGGCTGAACTGAAGTTAAACTTCAAACCTACAAAACTCATACTGTATAGATTATATAAAAATAATGATGATTCCATTTAGATACTTCAGTTTCAGGGTCCTGGTATTGTGCATATTGATTCACTGTTACAGTTGTCAGTGATTACAGGGACATTTGAATAAAACAGAATAATTGTCAATCTGCTTATTCAATATCGTCTTTAAACTTAGAATACCTTCAAGTTTTTGCAAGTTTTTATCATGTCCAGGCGATGTCTATGTAGTAGTTTTCAAATAGTCCTGTTTTTCATTACAATACAACAAAAATCAACTTTTGAGACTTGCAATGTGTTGTTGTTTTTTTTTTAATTATTATTAATTATTATTTTATTTAACACTAAGAACCCCTGGTGGTCCATTGGTATTGCAAACCATTAATTATGTAAGTCTGGTATATTCAAAATTGCTGATTAAGTTTTTTCCCCCCATCTATAACTTTGCTTGCCACAGGGTGCACTATGGTCAGGGAACAGTTCCAGCAATTGCGGCCCCCTGGTCACAGCATATTATATAAGATCAAACTATGTTTTTGCATTGTCACTAAGCTGATTCTAATAAAAAGGTTCTACAGAAATGTAAAGTGTGTGTTTTTGTGAGCATAGTCCAGCTGAACACCACAAAGTGCCTGTAATGCACTGTGCACTGTAATATTTCAGACACGGGCCTTTAATTGGGTGGAAAACTGCTGGGTAGAATCGGATGAATAAATACGGGTTGTTATTTTTCTGTATCTTTTATACAATTCCAATGTGTTTCATGAATGTGTCAGTCCGGAAATTCACCTTTTCTCTCTCTCCCCTTCCCTTACACTTCTTCTTTCTTTATCTTTACTAAACCCTATCAAACCCTTCATAAACTTTGATCAAAGACCTCAGCCCATGTATTTGACAGCTTGCATACATAGTGAATTACCATCAGCTGGCAAAAGCGGGCCATTTCTCTAACTTATTACCAAGTTATACTCCCCAGGAGAAAACTGAATTGAGATTGATGTCTTGGTAATGGTCATTCAGGTATCACTCTGCATTAAGGACTGCTAGGGGGGAGATATCCACCCTGCACACCCAATCTGATAAGGGTCACACTGGTGGAGGGTTTAAATTCATCCAGTTTGAGGAAACACCTGCTGGCTGATTATCTTGTGGTTATTTTAGAGTTCAGTCTTGTAATTTTCACATGCAGTAACTTTGGTCTACGTTCACCATCACTCCACTTTTGTTAATCGAGAATTTCTCAAAATTGGCAGGTCATAAGGCTGCTAACTATTATCAAGATGTTCTAGACAAGAGTGTTAAGAAATGTATATTGTATAAGTAATAATATTCATTTAGAGAAATCATTGTTCCTAAAATAAAACTAAGCATCTAACTGGAACACATATCCCAGCAGACCTATTTCAAAGCCTCCTTTGGTAAGCAGTTGCTTTGATCTGTGGCCAGAAGGTTGTTGGTGTATTTTATGACAGCAGCTCATGGAGGAACCTTGGGAGAAAACCATCAGGTTGAAAGTAAGGAGCTTAGGAAATCCTGACATAGCAGACTGCAGACGACAAAGACTACAGCCTTTGTGGTTGCAGAAGAAAACATTTATGTATGTGAGGGCTGTATGCATCTATTGACTGCCTGGTGCTCATTTTTCATTGCTCCCATTTTCAACAGGTCCTGGCTGCAGACCTCCACTGTCAGACGCCTAGCTCCACTGTCAGATCCCTCCACTGTCAGGTCCCTACCTCCACTGTCAGGCCCTACCTCCACTGTCAGGCTCCTACCTCCACTGTCAGGTCCCTACCTCCACTCTCAGGTCCCTATCTCCACTGTCAGGTCCCTACCTCCACTGTCAGGTCCCTACCCCCCTATCTCCATTGTTAGGCCCCTACCTCCACTGCCAGGCCACTGTCAGGCCCCTACCTCCACTGTCAGGTCCCTACCTCCACTGTCAGGCCCCTACCTCCACTGTCAGGTCCCTACCTCCACTGTCAGGCCACTGTCAGGCCCCTACCTCCACTGTCAGGCCCCTACCTCAACTGTCAGGCCACTGTCAGGCCCCTACCTCCACTGTCAGGTCCCTACCTCCACTGTCAGGCTCCTACCTCCACTGTCAGGCCCCTCCACTGTCAGGCCCGGAAATGAAGGGCATACATTTCAAAATAAAACTGCAGACCTCCACTGTGAGGTCCCTACCACTGCAGGCTCCACTCTCAGGACTGGAAATGCAAGGGATACATTTCAAAATAAAATTGCGAATGCACTTCCTGTTGAATCGTTTTCCTCACAAATTAATTAACTAGTAAACAGTGACATAAAATCTCTCAATTCCTGGTCTATTGTATATATCGTTTTTATTTGTATAGTAAACTTTTGTTTGGTCAGTGCACACATTTTCTCTTAAGCTATTCATATTCATAAACCAACATCTCATAAGATGTCATGGGCCTATACATTTTATTGTGTACTATACAGAGTACTTCACTGCCTTTTCATTATCATTTAATTTTGACTTTATTGCACTGCTCTTTTTCTATACATTTGTTTCAGCTAGTTTTTGTGTTGAATTATTCTGTATTTTTAATTCTTAACCACCATACATTTCATGTTTGGTTCTATGTCTATGCTAATTATGTTCTTGTGCTACTGGATAACCTAAGTACCACTAAATACTACCCTCTCAAAATGTCCTCCCCACCACCCAAAAAACGTCATCACTTCCGGGCCTGACTGGAGGTAGGGACCTGACAGTGGAGGTCTGCAGCCAGGTGCCTCTCCCCATTTTATTTTTCTTCTTTTCTGAAGCTGCTGTTACTTATTTTAAGGAAGCAGTTATTTTATTTTTTTTTCTCTTTTCCGCCCTTTTGAAATATCATTTGAATGTCAGAGGAAACAGAAATACATATCTACCATGTGTACAACCAGTCAAATTGCAATCTCCTAACATGTTCTTGGCCTGGAACCAGAACCACCAGCTTAACAGCTTCTGCTGGCAACACTACTCAGACAAACCACATGCAGAACCACAGTACATTGCAATACTAGAACGAGCACTAACAATAATGGCAATGCATTAGTTATGATCATGATTATGTTTGCTAATGATTGTTTCCATAGGAGGTTATTGTTCTGAAAGTCTACAATAAAGTAAAATAGTTACATAAATGACCCAATTAAAAGTGAAAATTACCATTTGATTAACTTGAGTAAAAGTAAAGAACTACTTGTTTAATAAATTATTGTCTAATAAATTCTATCTAATTACTGTGTGTTTGCCTTATCTGTATGACCCAATTAAAAGTTCTGTTTGCATTCTTGACTTCTGTTTTAATGCAGAATAATCAAGGTGCGGACGAGGGCTGATACATATCCACTTTGGTGGTCATAGTATTTCATCACTTGCTCTTTGCTGATGTAATAGTCTAGTTGGTTTGTACACAAATGGTTTGCAGATGGATGTAAAGTTGAGGTTGAGGGTCAGCTCCTCCAGTGGCGAGGTCACACTGAAAGCAATGAAATACCTTGTCCTTGTTGGAAGAGAGTTGTGGGCCCAGGTGAGGAATTTCAAGTTTCTCAAGGTCTTGTTCTTGCTTAGCATGGAGCTGAAGGTCAGCAGGCAAAGTGAGGCAGCTTCCATATATAGCGACGGTAGGGAAGAGGGAGCCGAGTATGAATGTAAATGTCTTCGTTTACTAGAAGCAACCTTACACTCCAACCTACAGCCCTTTGTACTTTGGGGAATGAAAGATTTGCACATATACAAGTAGGATTCTGGTGTGGGCAAACTGAGGAACTCACTCAGAGCTGCTGGTTTATGCATCTGATCAGGATGCCTCCTGAACTCCTTCCTGTGGAGACATATACATATCTAGACTGCCAAATGAGTCAAGCATTCATTTGCCATCACTCTAGACTCAGAGATGCCATGAAAAAGAATATGTGGTTTAAACTGGATGGAGGAATAACTAAAGATTTTTTTTTCTTTTTCTTTCTTCTTTTTTTTAAAATTTCAGGATCAAATGCCAAAGATTTCAATTATATAAGCATTTACAAAATACCAAAATGTACTCACTTTGTCTTGATCACTTTCTCCTACTCAAGGAGCTAAGACACTAACGATGGTGCATTTGCTATGAGACAAAGAAAAGCCCCTTGATGCACTCTGTGTGCTTCTTATGTGAGACAACCTGAAAAAAAAAAAAAGAAAAATTCAACTTCAGGGAGTCTAGTATGACACAGCATGAACTGCAGTTACACACTGAGTGATGGAAAGACTGTATATGCTTACCAACTGTCCCAGCTACCAGAGACCTTCACACTGCCAGCTGAAGAACAGAGGCTTGTGGGACCTGTAGCAAATGACAGTGCAAGAAGTGTGAAGCAATGCATGCATGGTTACCAGACAAGGTTACTGGAGACTAAAAAGGCTGATTTTGAAAAGCAGAAAAATTTGACACAATGTGGTGCTTAAGCTGTGTTTGCAGCTACAATGCCATATATAGTTTTTGTAACATGGCATACTGATGGACTTTACAGGCCTCCATATGAGTAGAAAGCAGGAGAAGGTAGAAAAGGTTCTTGTTCTTACCATCTATTGTAACTTAAGGCAAAACAATAGAAATATAAAACCATTTATATGCATGTATACATGTTTATATACAGTACTATAGTATTGTAAAGGGATTTTTAATGATTTTAGCTGTGATGTTGGTTCAAAACTGTATGAACTGTAAGATGAAGTGATAAAATGACAGATACCCCCAAATGGTAAATTTTCCTTTACACTTGCTGAACACTTGAGTAACAATTTAATCTAAATACCAGAGCTTTTTTTTTTGTTTTAGATTTTCTAGTAAATTCACTTTATGACTAGATTTATTGGATTTTCGTGCCCCGGTTTTCTCCACTTGAGAATGACATATTAGTCTTTAATATTAAATATTAGTGCAGCTGACCGTGTATACGTTGACACTTCTTGACCTTTTGACATTACTCCTCAAGACTGATTAAAAAGAGATTAATTTGTGTGACAATGGCAGCCGGCTCTAAAGTGAAGCGAGTGGTTCATCAGTATGTGAAAGAGGCACAGTAGCTCAGTTCTGACCGTGGTGGTCACAAAACACATTGGTCATCGGAGAGAGCTTAAAACTGTAAGACGATTATCTGCAAGAGAACACTTCACTGCCGCTGTTTCTCATGGGCAAAACTATATGAACTGTGCCAAGATTTGCACAAAAGCTGTTCTCCATTCTAAGTCGTCACATGGCTCACCACAAATTATTCTCAAACGTAATATACCCCTTACTAATTGACCTTTACAATTAATACAACAAAGAAAATATCAAGAATTTTTCAGAAGTAGCAACATATATTGCAAAAGTATTTCAGAAAATGAGTTTGAAAATCTGAAATGCTAAAAGAAAACACCCGGTGGGACACCAATATCGGCTGGACGTCATCTTCAGGCCCTCATCAAAAACAGACATGATTCTGTCGTGGACATCACAGGATGGGCTGAGGAACGCTTCCAAAAACCATCGTCTGTGAACACAGTTCATCATTGAATCCACAAATGCCAAATAGAAAGCCTCCTTTTGTGGGCCTAAACTCAGTTAAAATGGACTGTGGAAAACTCTCCTGTGGTCTGACGAGTCAAAGTTTGAAATTCTGTTTGGAAATCATATAAGCCAGCATCCATGCATTACTGGACATGGCATGATGGGTAATCTGAACATTTGACAGCTGATGCTG
This sequence comes from Protonibea diacanthus, assembly GCA_028641955.1. Lineage (NCBI taxonomy): Eukaryota > Metazoa > Chordata > Actinopteri > Sciaenidae > Protonibea > Protonibea diacanthus. The sequence continues at coordinate 19,244,692 of CM053990.1, forward strand.
AACAACAGGTTTTGGACCAACATATGTTGCCAAGTTGACAATGTATTTTTGTTGAACTGTTGGGCAGCTGAAATCCTACATCAAACAAGGGAAAAGATTCTCCTTCAAGATTACAGCAATCGTTCCCCTCAGTTCTCAGATACATACAGTGTTGTTACAAGAAGAGGTGATGGGGTGTCAGTTAGCTCAGTTGGTAGAGCATCCGCCCCATGTACACAGGGTTCGAATCCGACCTGCGGCCCTTTGCTGCATGTCGTTCCCCATCTCTTTCTCCTCACATTCCTGTCACTCTTCAGCTGTCTCTGTCAAAAATAAAGCTTGAAATCCTATCTCAAGTTTTTTTTTTTTTTAAATATGTGGCTGACATCACCTTCAAAATGGGCATAGAATTTTCCAAAAAACAATACAATTTTCAAAATTTCTGTTTCAATATTTGATAAACATATCATCATATTTTGTTTCTGTTTACATTTTACTCAGAATGCCAACTTTTTTGGAAACAGGGTTGTAAACAAGCCAAGCCACCATGGCAACAGGACTACGAAAAGTTGTGAAACATCCGAATACACACAATCACTAAGACAAACGCGTGCACACCAGTGCGTAGGCTGGAGTGTGAGGTTGTGGGGGGATAAAGACAGAGTGAGGTTGGGGTGTTTTGATAATAGATAGCTCGTGTGGCAAGGACACAGGAAAAAGAACGAGAGAAGAATAAGATGGAGGCAGGCATGCATGAGAGCAAAGAAAGAACATCAAATAAACTGATCAAATATAATATTGACATTCCTCTGTTATTTACTACAGGAATGTGTGAGAATAAGTGTTTTGTTGGGATAAGGGACAAATGCTAACAACAGTCCAGCCACTAAGTGAGCTGCACCCACACCTTATTAACCTCTGCCTTTACGAGTGTGATTTGAGAGCCACCGTGGGAGGAACCTTGTCGATCTATGTGCCAGAGGAGTGGGCTGTGCGTCATGGCTCTCTCTCTGTAGGCTCGGAAACAAATAGCTGTATATACGTACTGTGCTTCTCCGAAGGAACTATTGATTTATGTTGGATGTATTCCCAGAAGGGGAGCCACGAGAGCAGATGCTTTATTTATATTGTGTGTATGACAATAAACAGATTGATCCTTGTGTTTCTTGTTAGAGGATGAATATTGTTACAAAGTCTCAAGGGCCTGTGGGGATATTACTGTTGAGCAAACTTGACAGTTCACAACCAACTAATAATTCAGAGGGTGAAATTTTCTTCTCAAGCTTTGATGTAACTAACTTGACAGAAAATCAAAGTCTGAGAAGAAAACAAATGTGGTTGTCTCATCTTTAACTAACATTTAGTGTACTTCTCTAACAACACTAATTCAGTGTTAGATAGCTATATTGCTAGATAACTATACTATGCTTATTACTTATTAGCACTGTGTCCGGTATCATTGGTTTCCAATTTATAGGCATGAGGATACATTAGTACCTTCAATCCCAAATGACATATGTTTACAATAGTAAGTATTGGTGTCCATTCTTCTTGTCTGTGATGCTTTCAGGAAAATATTTCATTAAAAAAAATATATCATTTTAAAACAAAATCTGCTGATGGAGGATGGAGCACAATTAGTTAGAAGCATCAGATAGCCAGCTGACAAAAGTAATTGGTGAAAAAGGCAACATGAAAAAAAAAAAAAAAAAAAACAGGTGGAAGAAACACCTGTGTGGTTTAATTAAATCTAAATCTCGAGCAGATAGCTCGTTCCATTCTGTGACAATGCTTTTGTTGCCTCCCCTCCACCAACATGACAAAGGAGGAAAACTCTCTCTCTCTTAAGGGAAGTGTTGACTTGGCACTCTCAGTCTCATAATTATCTCAGGTTAAATTCCAACCAAATGTTACACCAGCTGATGAGTAGGTATATGCTAATGTTTGAAACTGTGGATTGTAGACTCAGTAATATATAATGTTAGCAGGGCTCAGTGGCACAGTGAGTGCAGCACCTGACTTAAATTGAGGCTTTTAGGTTCAGGTTAGGTTCAGTCCTTGGTCTGACTCTGAGTTTATTTTCACTTCTCACAGCCAGATTGAAGACTCAAAAGCTCTCACAGAGAAACTCCCAGTGCAAAGGGGACTTAATAGTTGGCCAGTGTAATTTGAGACCTTTAATTATTGTCAGTGATGTTGTGTTCTGGTACAATCAGATTGTCCAGAGAGACAGAGGCAGGGGTCACGGGACACAGAACAACAGATGGCCACCTTTCATTTAGATAGCAAAGATGAATCAGGTCTTAGAGGCAGTCAAGACCCAAGTGACCCTGAAAGTGAAAAGCAGCCTCCAACCAAAGCGAAGTGTTCGAAAATGTGAATAGTCACTAAGGAATGAGTTTGAAACAACATGACAAATAATGAATCGTTAACGAGTAGGTCATGAGGAATTGAGTGACTAGCGAACAGACTGGGAGTTACTACATTAATGAATGATTTTATTAGTAAGTAATAAGTAAATAAGTAAGTTTCATGACCATCTTGTGCAGCTTCAGAGTACTCATTACAGTAATCCACTGACATAATTTGTTGTACCATATTGGAAAGCATTACTCGCAATACTGATATAAGTTTTGGAGTTTTATTTAGTCTGTGGTCCAGTCAGCTAGCTTCCTAGAATATTAATGGTTCATATCAACTATAACCAGTATGCACAATGGCTGATAAAGCTACAACTTGTTAAAAGGCAGTTGTGTTATAAGAATTCACTGTTATGGTGGAATAAGCTTGATTAATGCTAAGTTGGTAAAAAAAAAAAACGAATCACATTTTATGGCTACAGTTTATTAAATTAATGTTGTAATGTAATAGTAAATTGCCGTTACTAGATGTGAATATGCCCAACATGAGTAGAGTACTGGGAATTTCTTTATTTTGCTTGTTTAGCTCCATGAGAGGAGCAGAAAATGGACAGTATTCCTGAAACTGTGGGCTGAAAATATTCAAACATTTGCATTTTTCTAAGCCTTAATAGCCACTTTTTTTACAGAGGAGGTGTGACACTGCCTGTTAAATGTGCTAATGCACAGCAGGTGTTAGCAAGGCAGGCTTTTACCATCTGTATAACACATTAGAAACCATGGTGTTCTGCATTAGCTGGACAGCACCAGTCACGATATCCCATTGGTGTTGGCCCAAACCATGGTCATGTTATTCTCAGTTAATTGCTTAAAGATTAAAGACTTCAACGCCAGAAGATTTAGACGTTTTATTTCTCACTTTTCACACAGTAATTGGACTTGGTCTTTCTGCATATCTATCCTGGATCCACATGCATTGATTTGTACGGATGTTCCTGGAGTCAATAGAGCAGTTTGGTGTGTACGCGACGCTCAGGGACAAGAGAAGCAATGTTCCTCGATTAAATAGAAAATGTAAACAAATCAAATAAATGTCTTACACCATCTTAGATTTCATGATTCGAAAAACACATTAAATGATCCTTTTCACTGTGGTGTATTGACTTTATATTTGTCTGCTACAGTGTGCATTTGTATGTGTGTGTTTAATTACATGTGCTATTCCTACAGCATAGAACCAGGGGAGGTGTAGCACAAAGGGCATAACAAAATCTGGAATACTTTATTTGCAGTTTTTATTTAGTAGTTCAGTTTTCAAAATAAATAACTTACCAGGAGCTTCTTTAGAAATTAGGACATTGCCAGTGTTTGGACGAGATGCACAGCTCAGTGTGAAAGGAGACAGAAAGTTGTAAATTACAACTGTCATCATGCATCCTCCTTTAAAGGGAAAATTGATCATTTTCTGAAGCGAGTTGTGTGTGACAATGTGTCAATTCTATTTTCCTAATTTGTTATTAATACCTTGACCTACTGTCAGTTGGCTTCATGTGTGTTCAGAAAAGCCCTAGATCACTGACAGGGTGCATCTGTAGTGTAACTCATATATAGCGTGACTCGTTATGCTCCATTTTGCACTGAAGAAAGCCCAAATGTGGACTTGTCACTGTCTGTACAGCCCCACAATGTATCAAGATTTCACTCTGAATCTCTTTCTTTGTGTACCTGTCTATTCTTATTGCTTACCGTACCGGTGAAAAAGACAAAGACACAACTCAACCCTTGTGAATCTTGCACATGTAATGGCAGAGTAAATGAACAGATTTGCTGCAGCTTGTGTGCATGTACAGTATAATCCAACATGTACAGCGCAAGTGCATCCATGACCATAGTGTGATCACATTTGCTTGTGCAGTTGATAATTGTTTGTAGGAATCTTTTTCTATCCAAAATAAAATTCATTTTAACGTAATGCAAATGTAACTTTAATAAATGTCAATTTAGGTGACCAGAAAAATGAAATCATTTACAGGCAGAGCTTTCAGTATTTTAAAAAAAATGGGTCAATCACACCTCCTTTTAGTGTGAGTTTGGTTGAGAAAAATTCTTTCCCTCCATTAATTAAGCTTCGGAGCAGTCTTTGTCTATTAATATAATAACAAAATCCTCCTACCGACTCTGTAAGCCTCTGCTAAGTGAGAGATATGTCAAGAAGATAGAGTAACAGACAATATTGGTGGTGAGAGTGCATTTTCTGCCAAGTAAATGAGACTAATTTCCAAGCATATTAAATCAATTAGGGATGCAAATCTCTCTCATGATGATGTTTATCAACAGTGAGGCTACACTGATGGTGCAAGTAAACTGGGTAACCATTATTCTTACGCTCTTGCTTTGAGAAGCAATGTAAATATGAAACCAATTTGCAATAACATAAACTTTTTTCAATTAATCTCTATAGCAGCATGAAATCGTTTCATTTCAAAGTATGCCTATGTATTTACTGTACTGTGGCACTCTTTAATACTTGCCAGTATTCTCTGTGTGTCACTGAGGGCTCCTGATGTCAGTAGGTGGAGAAGACTACAGAGTGACATCAGGTTAGTTTTCTTCTCTCCGCCTGAGGGCATTGCTAAAAGACTCTCCTATTCTAGTTGACAACTGTATTTTGGCGATTCAATCCAGTTTTCATGACATGTAGTCAGTGTCAAAGTGCAAGCTACTTCCATGCGCCACTGTCCATCACTGAAGAACATCCACACTCAGAGCCAAAAGGTGGAGCACACTTGTATTCCAGGTGGCCTGTGATAGCTGTGTATGAGTCAGCATGTTTCGCTTGCAATTAGCAGCAAAGGAGATGGTTTTCAAACCTAATGTTCTACAGAAGTAGCAACATAATACTTAATGACATAGCATGCCCATTTCCAGGCCATGGATCTGCATCTGTGACCGGATGAGAGCAGTGTGAAGAATGGTCCGGGGCAATGACTGGGGTCATGTGCTATACGCTGTGCTCTGTGTGTAATGGTGTGCTGGGGAGCTTGAGGTGAAGGTAGAGGTTGAGGGTGGGGAAACCAATACTGTTCTGCAAGACAGTTGTGAGTTTGTTACCATGCAGTTACCAGGAGGGGCTACAGGGGGGAATGGGATGGATTGTCTCTGCAGCATTTGTTGTGAGTTGTTCAACTTTCTAATCACTAATGTACATCATTATTGACTGTACATCTGGCAGCATTATCACCACTATCATAAGCTCTATGATATTTATTACCACACCTTCATATCCAAGATGTTCATTTTCTCCTCTGACCAAACAAAAGTAGCCATCATTACATTAAATGTAAAGCATATTTTGTTTTCTTTCAGTTGGTGGGTAAAATAAAAATCTCTAGCAGGCACATCGGTCTGAGGGTTTTACACGCAATACATAATGAGAGACCAGCATTGGACAAGTTCTGCTAAATAGGTTTATTTTAATTGATTAAATTTTAAAACGTGTCTCTAAAATTCTCTCTGAACTCCTTTGTTAAAAAAAAGACATAAAGGCATGCTAATAAACATGAAAGAGCTGATGACAGTGGTGATAATGCTGCACTACTTTTCTCTGGGACCAAAACCTGATGAAGAAGCTAATCTTATATCCAATAATAGAATAATAGAAATGATGTTGCTTGTAAACTTCACACTTCTTCTTTTTTTCATTTCCTCTGTCTCTTTCCCTTTGCTTGCCTCTGTCTGTCTGTCTGTCCATCCACCCCTTCTCCCTTAGACAGATTTCCTGCCTTGTCTTTCTTTGCAGCATGCATTAATTGTGTGAGCCTTTGTGTGTGCATGTGTGTGTGTGTGTGCAAGAGAGAGAGAGAGAAAAAAAAAAGTTTTATCTAATCGAAAAAGCACAGATGCAAGTCAAAGAATAACAAGCCTATTGATTCCAAGTCAATTTACCTGCTCCTTAGAAACTCCCACTGCAGCTGTAGTTTTGCTGCATTTGATTAAACTAGAGGTTTAAAAAAAATCCACTGCAGCAACATAGCGGTAACGAAATAACTTTGAGTACAGTACCTCATGTTTTTAGCGTTTTGAGTTTGACTTGCATAGAAGTGGCTTTTGTAAAATATATTGCTTTCTTAGTTTCATATTTCTGAACGAGAAAGTTGGGCCGATATAGGCGGGCAGTATTTTTAAAAAAAGAGATAATTATGGTCTTTTCAGATGGGGAGCGACTCTATGTCTGCATACCTGCTCTGATCTGTGAGCTCTCATTATGTTTCTTGTGAAAAGGCACACGAGTGCTTCACGAGTAAACACCAGGCGCTCTATGGATGGTAACCATGGAAACGACACAGATACGAACATCGACTAGTGCTAAGTGAGAAGTTAAATGAAATAACATCGAGTTAGTTGACTGTGATGATGTCCCTGATCACACACAGCGGCAGTCCTCTCTTTAATGCCAACCACAGACTGTTATTGTCGATAGCTAAAGTTAGCCAAATTAGCATAGTCACAACTTTTATAGCTAGTTTGAATTTAAATGTTGATGATACATCCATGTTCTGTTTATGTCCTGATAACTGTTTGAACAACAGTTGTTGAGGTCAGGAAACCCACAAACTTGGTCCCTACCTGCCTACTCGTCTCTCATTAAAAAATGAGTTATTCTGAAATAACCATTACACTATAATAGTGACTCAGCGCTTTGTGAATAATGCAGAGCGAGTCCCTGCAACAATAACATTTTTTTTTTACAATAATAAAAAATAACTTTCCATGTTTTGTTTATCTAAATTGTACATTAATCTGTATTTACTGCTTGTCCAGAATGTCTGGAGGCTAAAATGTGCAATTATTATAGAGATGAATACATAAGAATAGATATTTAACACTTTGTATTTTGTGCAACAAAACCAGACTTCAGACTTCAGTAGAGAAGCAGTATTATCGTTTACTTCAAAGTTTTAACATCCTAATCAGTGGTACTTTCCTGTGACAAGACATTGCAATTACGATTACACAGATCTTTGAAGCATTTTTTTCAAAGAAAGCTAATAAAACCACATGAAAAAGAGTCAGCTTTGCTTTATAAACCTTATTAGAAAACTTCCCTGAACATTGCCCACTTATTATTTAAGTTTCAGTGCAGTCGATGGAGAAGTCATTGAGCTCACAGTGTTTCTCCCCGTGAAGTCACACGTCATTGTCTTTTACCACAGATAATTACTCCCATTGCTGCCCTTTATTCTGGCCTTGGCGTGATGGATGCCTCTTTCCATCTACAGATAACAGCTCTGTTTGGTTTCTTATTCTGAAGCATCACCGCTATAATTCTTAAATCATGTGAGTGCAGCTCCGAAATAAGGAAAGATGCATCTATAATAGCGGCTTGGGAAATGACTTTGTGAGCGGGAGGATCAAAAACAGGGAATGCATCAAAAACAGAGAGAAGACAAGAAGATTCGTTTGGGGGGGCGCTTTCCCTCTCTCCCTCTCTCTCCATTTGACTGCATAAATATACATGTTAGATATGTAAATGATCTACATATGTATGCGAAGCTCAGTCCAACCATTTGTTTTCACCACTTGTGCTGTCATGCAAAGCAACAGAAAGACAACCGCTTTTTCCTCCACGTACCATCTACATCCATGCTAGCTAATGCTGCAGTGTTAGTGTTTGTGTGAGCGAGTATGTATGAGTGTGAATATGTGTCTATGTGGGCGGGCACATGAAAGTGGCTGGCAGCTGTGTATATAGAGGATCAGGGTTTTGTGTGGAACGGAGTGTGATAGGCCACCTGTCACTATCCTCAACCATGTTTTGCAAAACCCAGTTGCAGTATGGCCGCGTGTATACGGAGGTCCATATGTGCATGTAGACGTTCATCTTCATCTTAAATCAGGCATATTATCATGTTTGAAGTCCTCGCTTTCCTATAATCGTATCTCACCGGTATTTAGGTTATAGCAACAGCAATCAGTAACATTACAATGAGGATGGATGCACATTACACGAGACCCGCTCAATAAAACTGAACATTAGCATTGCTTTTTTTTTTTTTTGTTTATCAGCAGGTTTGAATATGTTCATCATCTGCTGCTTCAGCATCTGTTTTGGTTTTCTCAAACGCCAGCCAACTCTGCCTCAGGCAAGACAGTGTTCCAACATAGACAGCTCATCCAGATGATGTACAGTATGTGTTGAGAGAACCATCTGAGCTGGAGGAAGAACAAACCCTTCTTTCCCAGGAAAGTTACACAGTGAGAGAGAAACTAATGACATGTCAATATGGAGGACTTTCATCTAGCATAATTTCAATTGTGCCGTAGTCGGGCCCTCTGCATCGCATAAAAATTCTTCAATCTAGCCTGAATTGTGTTCGCCTCAGCTGCTCTGCATCTTGATCACTCTCCAGATGTTTTGCAATGCTCCACAGTATTAAAGGTGTCCTCACCCGCCACTTTTCCTTAAGTTGCTCTGATGGCCTAAACTTATGTTTTTTGCAGCCCAAAGTTAAGATTCTCAAGTTAAGAAGTTATACTGACTTCCAGCATGTGTAATCCGCTGCCACATGTCAGTTTCCTCAGCCCTGCTGGTATCCTAACTTGTGCTTCACTTTCCAGCCTACACTCTGCGCTCACCTGACAGCCTTCTCCTGCGCCCTGTCTCTTGTTTACCATTCTCTAGTCGGCACCTATAGCCTCCTGCAGAAGTCCGCCAGCTGTTGCCTTACCCTAATGATTTGTGATCTTCTGTTATGTGCAAGCTTCTACACTTTTCTGACTTTTCGGTGCAGTGTCCTAAAACTGTTTCTGTATTATCGTGGTCAAGTGTTCCAGATTTAGACATTCCTTGTCTGATTTTCCTGATATGATCGTTCTATTCTCCATCTTCTTGGTAAAAAAAAATAAATAAATAAATAAAATGAACGCCTGCTTTCAAAAGAATTGTCAAGTTCCCATTTATATCTCTCTAATAGTGTCTGATACCTAGTTTTCTATTTATAGCCCTGTTTGCATTAAACAAGTATTACCTGTGGACATTAAGTGATAAGCGTAGCAGCTGGGTTATTAGTGCCATCTTAATCTGTCATGAAGCAAAAACCCCTCTGTAAATGACCTACTACATTTAGCTTAAGAAAAAAAAAAACATCTAATTTGTTTAATATCATTTGATTTTTCTACACTTTGATGAGTATTAAAGAGTGAGAGATCACTAATATTTGTTTGACTGTTTAGCTGCAGAATGTTAGCATAAATTAGGTCTATAAAGCATGGAGCAGATGAAGCAGATATATGACAGCACTGAAAATGTTGCTTTTTAGCAGGCTGAATACAAACGTCTTCATGGATAGTGCAATATTTTTCCACAATTCAATCATGTAATCTTTGGGATTGGAAAGTGTTAAATGTGAGCGTAACATGGACTAGACATAGATGTGAAACACAGATGGGGGATTAGATTTGTAAATCACATAAATTCTGGAGTTCAGTGAGAAAACGACTCAGACAAACAAGAGACAGTTTTAACTTTCAAATATATATATATTTATATATATATATTGGACTCATCTGATGAATTAAAAATGATTTATTCTGAATTAGTGGGTTTCTGTGTAATCCATTACGTCTCCATTTCTGTGTATTATGTATTTCCACAGACTTAATTGCGTCTGTCTGAGAAGTAAGATCTGAGTTCCAGTCCATGAGGTTTAAGATCTTAGTCTGTTCAACCAAAAGATTAATTACAGTGGGGGAAAAAAACGCTGTGATTCTACCCTTATTCTAATTATGTGATCCATTATTAGACTCAAATGAGCAGCCTACATGACAATCCCATTCATTATCATTCTCTTCAAATGGGCTAATTACATGACGGCTTTTCCACTTTTCTGCTCACAGAGGTCCTGCAGAGCACATTTCCAAGTTCTTGAATTTTTTCTTTGCATACTGATGTTGCATTGTCACTTCAGTTGATCGGCAGAATGATTGATTGCACTCAGTATTAGATACTTAATCTATGTATGATGTGTCATTACAGATACTGAAAGTGCTTTCAATGCAGTTAATAGTCAAGGATTAATCTGGTCTCATTCATACATCATATGCATGTAATAGATAGTTAAAAGGCTTTAAAGCATATATTAATACTTTAGTCTGCTCTCAGAGGGGGGTTCCAGATGTTGAAAGGCTCCAACAGCTACAATATAGCACTTGTTGGCTGGGCTACGTTTTACATGACAATCAGTTATAGCTGTTGGGCAGATTTTCCAGACTAAAGCGATCTTCTTTTTCATCTTTTACGAACAAAAGAATGGCGTAGCATGCCAAAGCCATCTGGCTTTATCACTCCTGCTCTGTAATTCAGTTCTGTGTCCAATCTGTAAACTGCTATCAATGGTGATGGAAATTACTTGCTAATTTTCTCTCTGCGCAGCAACCAGAGGACTTCAGCATCTTCCTGTGACAGACAGACCCCATTCTCTCCCTCTGCCTCATCTCGCATTTTCACATTCTATTTATATTCTCAAATGAATTGTTCACCGAGCCCCGTTATGAAGCAGGAAATATGTATGAATTTGACTTGATAGCTAATAAACATCCTCAAAAAACAGTATGCACACAAACACAAATAAAGGAGAGAGGGAGGGAGAGGAGAAACAGGAAGCAGGAGGAGGGGAAAAAAGTGTGAGTGTGACTAAGAAACAGAAAGAGATCAGTGAGGAAGAGAAATTCCATTATCCACTCTTCTGGCAGAAAACAACATCACATCATTTTTACAGAGAGAGGAGGAGCACTTGCTATCGCTGTGCCGTTCGTTAGCATTTACTTCCCACAGCCAAAGAGCATGGAAAAGAACCGGTAAGTCACACACTCCCCCCATCTGCAAGATGTGCAGTGCAACAATACAGTACACCTACAGAGAGAGGCTGGACTTCACTGGATCTTTTACTTTCCCGAGATTTAGAACTACAATATATTCACAGAGCAAGAAATGAATCATGTGGGTGTCACATTCATTAAAATGCTTATTAACCTACTACAATTTCACATAATGATATTAATACTAGAGATGCATATGCAGCTTAAATGACCTATTATCATCTACTTTTTGTATCCTCTTTATTCGGCCACTCTTGTGTTAGACAGTTCCCATTTTTGGCATCATTTTCAAATGTTATTTTTAATGCTCCAAGCAGAATTTCATTCAGCTCCACCACAGTAGAGAACGGTGGCAGAAATCTCAGTTGCAGATCTCGGAAATCTAAAATACCTGCACGGCTTCAGACTGCAACAGCTACGTTGGAAAGTGTTGTTTCCTGCCTGTGTAAATGAAATCTAAAAATCCTGCGGCGGACACATGCAGGATGTTGTGAAAAAGAAATCTACAAGTTATACTTTTTGAGTTATGACAGCATTTCTTGCATCTAGAACTAAACTGAAGTCTCCAAATGTGATTCAGCAGTTTTAATTAGGCACACAGACAGACACTCAGCTGGAGCCCCAAATATGCTGGCAGATCTCTCTCCCCTCTGCGACCACTTCTACTGCTACTAATGCTAATTAAGTGATTCTTCAATTACTTCTATAGTCATTCTGTCTGCTCAGCTGCAAATATGGTGCTCAACATTAAAACAGTCTCCGTGTCTCCCTCTGTCAAATTATACCGTCTACGCTTTATTCCCATGAATATTGAAGTTGTGAAGTGTTGCAGAGGCCAAATTACAGATCACTGAATACTATGCAATGTCAAAAAACAAACATAAAATATAGCTGCAAGCAGTGGGTGGTGGGGGGGGGGGGTTCACTGCAAGGCCCCCAAAAACAATAACCAGAAGACAAATGGAGAGGACAATTCTCAGACAAACTGTCCAAGGCTCAAGCACAGGGTGAAGGTTTGACTTGATGATGACGACCATCATTAACAATAACGATGAAGTACTGGTCGAGCACAGCGGCTTGCCAATGTTATGCATGATAACTTGTACGTATGTATCTAAATGGCATGTGTGTCTTTTTTTTTTTTTTGTTATTCATTTTTAAATGTAAAATATAAAAGTGTATCGATGTAGCCTGGTTTGAAATGAGCAGTTCATCCAACTAAGGAATAAATCTCACTACATCAAAGTGCAAGGATCCTCAACTTTGATGTGTCTGAACATAAAATTCTAGTCAAAGGAAGCTTGTTAGAGTGTAAGCAAGCTGGATATGTTGTTGATCGTACAAGATGACAAAGTTCTATGGATACTTTTTTACTTCACTTTATTTATTTTATTTTTAGTGCATTCTGTAATTCTTGGTAGTCTTTTTTCGTCCATTTGAGAGCAACCTTGAGTTCTCCATTACTTTGGTTCAATTTTGAAGGAGATCTTCTCCCTTCTCCTTATTTCCATGGACTTTTTCACTTGCTGTTCACCCCTGCCAGTTTGGTACTGCACTCAGGACAATACAGCAACATTGTAAAGATGCCACTGAAACTAACTATTGTACGTAATTACTGGGAAAGTACAACATTCACTAACATCCTAGCAGTCATGTAGCAACCACCTAGAATAACCATACAAATTTAGCCATAGACAAGTCCAGCTGCCCAGCTTGCTAGGCTTCAAGCTATGTGCTTGTACTGTACCTACAGTGGTTCAGACCAGTCAATGTCTCATGAAGACGTATGAAGCTGCGCAGATGCAGTTTGCATCAGTTATATCAGAACTGGAGAATGTCTTCATTGACGAGCACTGAAGGTTTTCCCGATGGAAAACATATTTCATATTATTATATATTATATTTCATATAACATATTATTTATATTATAGAGTTCGACTTTGTTACATGGTTTGTTGATCTGATTTTTTGATAGGCATCCAGTCACCTGCCAAGTTGTTTTTCTCAAGGTGCCTGTCCTTTTCCAACTCTCCTTTTTCAGTTTTCAACAACAAATTCACAGGTGGTTCTGTGTCACAAAGCATATGGCACAGCCACACCAGCAAAAACTTACTTCCTTAAGAACAATCCTTCTCTGCCCATACTTAAATCCTCTTTAGATTATGTAGACAAATGTTGCCTTTCTAGTTTGATACTATAGTACTGTTTTTGTTGGTACCATATAGCCACAGTTGCTGAATTTTGTTCTAGTTGTTGCTTGGCAGAAAGAACTTTTGAATTAAAGTGGATTTAATTAAAGCGAAAGGGCAGAAAAACAGAGTGAGATGGATTTAAAGTTCGTCTTTTAGAGACAGACTAACAGAGACGGAGTGAGGGATAGTGGTAACAGATGGGGTGGAGGGAGAGATCCAGAGAAACTCTGAAAAATATACCAAAAGATAGAGGAAGGAGAGCTGCAGAGTGACAGCTATAGGCACAGAGAGAAAGGAAGAAAGAATCAAAGGCCGATATCTTCAGAGTGGATGAGCAGCAGGTTGAGACAGAGGCAGTCTTCTGAAACTAAATGTGTTCTCCAGCTCTGGCGCCCTCACTGCCCGCCGTGTCAGCCCACACAATGTCTGCCTGGTCAACCATAACATTCTTCTCTGGACACACATAAACACTCAAGGTGCACACGCTTGCACGGAAAGACTTCACTGCTCCTCTGACTTGCTTCATGTTACCTCCAGCTTCCACCATGATGAAAACGAGTGTAGACTTTTGTTCAGACTCAGGGGAATTGGTGTTTCTCTCCTTCACCCTTCTTTCTTCTCCTTTTTTCTCTTTTTATTTTGTCTCTCTTTCCCTTGTTTTATAAAGCCGCAGTAAAGGGTTGCAGTCAGGATGTGTTCTGATTCTTTCTCATCGATTTCCCTCTCTGTCTGTTTCTCTCGCCGTCATCGGTTTCTCCTTCCTCTCTGCCAATCACTGCTTCCTTACAAGCACAACTTAAACCACAATCATATTTTCGGCCTGGATGCTGAATGCACTGACATCAACGTATAATTATACTCAGCTAAACTTGAACCCAGCTGTGCTTGAATAAATCAGAGCAAACTAACGTAAAGCCCAGAACGCTGGGTCGTGACTCAACCCAGGATCCTCCTGAAGTGAGGCGACACTGCTAGTCACCAGGACAGCACAAATATGATAGTTATTAATAGTTCTTTGTGGGGTTTATATATTGATATTCATACAGTGGCTACACACACAAGCCATTCTCTTAAATCTGCTCTTTAAAAAGCCTTGGAAAATACTATAAACTTTAGAGAGGTTTTAATTCAATTTATTCTTTTAACCCATGGGTCAAGACTATTTCGGCTGCTTTCCTTAGCGCCACTGTGGATGTGCTCTTAACTGAGAAGCAGGTGTGTGTTGTTCACAATGGGTGCATTTTTTAAAATGAGATCAAATGTGCTGTGTGAGTGTGTGTTTGAAGTTCGTGGCCATATTCAGCACCGCAGGACAGATTATTCCGTCTCTCGTCTCTACAGACTCAGTCAGATGAAACGCTAGGAATTTCAGGTGTGTGTCACCCTTTATGGAGAGCTACGGCCATATTTTTCAAAGAGATCAACAACTATTGAATGTGTGATGCTGGCTGTGGCTGCATGCTTCTTTTTGGAGGTGAGATTATGCAGTCTGTATCCCCATATGGGTCTGCCCTGCCCCAGAAAAACAATGTGAAAAGGCCAGTGCATATCAGCAGTTTGGTAAACAACCTCCTAATTAGACACATTGATTATACACACCTGGCTCAGTCAAGCATGAGATAACTGTTTCTGAGGGGCCAGCCAACATTCTGCCAATCCAAAAGCTTTCATACTGTAGCCCCTGGTATCATGCAAAGCCTGAAAGAGAGAGGAGGAGAGCGGTGCAGTATTGGCATTGTGTTGTGGAAGATAAAAATGTGTTACCCCAATCTTTCTTTGATCACAAAAACAATTATTCTCTGAAAATAACCAAAATAGAGCAGGAGCAGTTAGTAGCTGTCTTACTGCATAGCCTCAATTTCTATTTCCCACTCAAGTTTTTAAAAGACTCAAACGAGGCTCAGCTATATTAACCAGAAACATTTAAAGTAACATTTTTGGGGTATTCATAAGTCACTGTCACTTGGACTCGAGTCACTGTAACTTGACTTAAGACATGGTGGCTTGTTTGTGTTGATTTTATGTTCTAAGCTTAAATGTTAAAAACAAAATAAAAATGTTCAGTGTTCCCCTTGTGTGTGTCTTTGTAATGCTACCCGGTATGCAAATATACACGCAGAATGGCACTGTTATGATTGGATGACTACCCTGTCAGTCAATCTCCTTGCAACACTACCCGATGGTTCATGGATCTGATTGGATCATGATCACTGTATTGTCAAGAGTCATCGCTTTCAGATTTAAACTTTTTATATACGCAAACTGCTCAATGTAAGATCTACTCATCAAAGATTTCTGACAGCCAGACTACAACATCAAACTTTGTTATTTGAAGATTAATTCAGAATGGTAAGTGAGGCTCATGTTAGCGAATCTGTACTCTCACCTCTCCATAACTAACTAACATTAGTCCAATAGCAATGGATAATACAGATCAACTCAGTGAGCAGAATACATGTCCGAGGACTTGACTTTTTAAGGACTCGACGTAACCTGTGACTTGTCTTGACTTGAAATGCCCACAATGACTTGGGACTAGCTTGAGACTTGGAACAAATGGCTTGATTCCGGTTTATGCTACACAGACGGTAGAGACTTTCTAGAAATTTCTTGACTTATGCTGGCCATGGTATGGTTACCAAGTCCTCCAAATTAAACAGTATGTGATTTGTCATTGCCTTCCAAAGTAACATGCACTCTGCAGTCATTTTAGCTGGTGCACCTAATCAACTGGCAACTAATTTACTAAGTCCTAAAATAAATAATGCTTTTATAAATGCTACAATATTCAGCTTTTGTTGTTGAGGTGTTGATTCGACTAGAGGCTGCAGTTTGTTGCATTTATATTTGCATTGCATTTTTTTCATGTATTGCATTATACTGAAGTATACTAGGTGTTCCTAATAAAGATTATTTCTGCTTCTGTTTTTTTGATCAGCCGCCAGCAGCTGTTTAAGCACAAAAAACAGTTACTTAAGAAGGTTATGTCTTGGGTTAATAAAAAAACTAGCATTTTATTATTTAAAAGGTTAAATTTACTATTTGGTTAGTCTTTGGTAACAAAACTGCATCACATTTATAAATTAGAAGGAAAGGGTTGTTTGTCACACAGTGGTTTCCCATGGGGGTCTCCGTTACTGGGTTCCTGTTGTGCAATAACAATGTCAAACCAAGCCAAGACATTTAGCTTTTCCATAACTGTGTGAGAGAAACAGGAATCCTGCTGGGATAAAAAGTTAGAATCTGAGACCCTCGCATTAATATCCAGTAAAGATAGAATAGGATATTCTTGGAGACAAAAGTTGGCTCAAGCCATCACACTTTCTTTGACATCAAGTGATGTCCCCATAACATCAAATTCATTTCCAAGTTCCTAGAAAAAAAGGGCTGTAAAACCACCTAGGCTGCAATAATCTAATATGTTGAGCCCTATAAATGTGGTCATCTGTGTATAAGTAAATGTGCTTGCAGTGTGCAGAGTGTCGGTGTGCACTGTGTGTGTGTGCGCAGGTGTGTGTGTGTGACTCGGATACTCAGGTAATTGGGCCATTGTTGTTATGTAGGTAGCTAGCCTGCTGCCCCAAAGCCAGCAGCAGTGCAGAGAGTGTCACAACAGGGAAAAATTACCCATATGAAACAAGTCACTGTTATATTCAGATTGATGAGTGCCATCGGGAACAACAAGACTTTGGTTCTCTGTCTCTCATAGAGATGACAGTCCTCATTTTGGCAGAGAAAATATGGCTCCTCTCCAAATCTCCCCTGACATTCAGAGGTTTGCAGTGCCTGTAGAAAGTCTACTGGCCTGTCGTCCTTATTTCTGGCCAATTCTAGTATTATAGGTATTTAGTCTAGCTATAGCTGCAAGGTAAAGTACAGACTTTCTGCAATATATGTAAATGTCACGAGGAATATTGCATTAATATATTGTTTCAAATGTGTTTCGAAATGTTCAGCTTACGGTTGGGTTGATACTGAAGGACACTGTGAGGACAGAACCCGGGAAAACATTCCTCTAATTAAAACTTTGTGTTAATAGAACGTTAGCGAAATCTTGAGGACAAAAGAACAACAAGGAGTCAGCTGAGATATCAATGTAAGATGTATGTGGCTGCCCTCTTGCTCACTGCCTTAGAAACCAGTGACAGTGAACAATATACACCTAATTATCAGAGGGAAGAGAAATTGTTTATCCATAGTGCTACTGGTGTTGTGTGCTAGTAGTGTTGTGTCTACTAGTGTGTGTCCACAGGGATTGATCTCCCTCCTCCTACAGAAGGGCGTGAGTGCACGAGTCGCAGAACATGCAGCCTTTTCTTCTCGTTGACACTGACCTCGACCTCACCCTCACCTTATTTTCCTGCCCTGTTCTCTCTCCTCTGCAAAGTTTTTTTTTTTTTTTTTCCCCTCAAACATTTTTAATCCTGCAAACAGTAAGTAATGTTCTCCTGTCTTACTGCATTGCCCACGTGTTCAAGTCACATCTGCAACATTACACTGCTTCATCTATATTGCACTGCCCCCACAGTCTCCTCCTCATCTCGGCCATCTCATTATGAAAGCTAAATTAACCATGGCGCGTACCTTCAGAGCATGCAGCGGTTTTACAGCGCCATCGGTCTCGCATCACAAATACTCCATCATGTAATTGAATATCAAGTCTACCGGGGGGCCCTTCATAACTGACTGACCCTCTGCACACACACATAATTGCACACACAGATGCATCTTTGCAAACAGTCACATGGAGATACATTATAGTCAGCTGTCTGATGCACTTACCTGCGGTAGCTTACTGTGAGTGTGCAGCGTCTGACTTAGCCTAGCTTAGCTTACGCTAAATCAGGGCGGTGAGAATGGTGTTTCAAGCCGCAAGGGTACACTGCATGATTCTCACAATGGTAGCAGGAGAGACAGAAAGAGTCTTTCAGGTAAGTTGAGTTGAGTTTCACTAACAAGGGCAATGCCACAACAGTATTTAAAGATTTAATGGATATTTGTTGTGTTAAGAACAGGCGAATGGATGAAGATGTTGAGGGGGGAACGTGGAGGAGGGATGTCATTGGTAAAGCTGGTCTGGGAGAACACATTGAAGGACAAGCAGGTCTCAGGTGTGTTCCACCTGAGCTGCTTACACACCCCCAGACATTACCTAAAATGAGATGGAGAGGTATGGACCAGAATGAATAGGAAGCAATGTGAGAAGAGACGGTGAAGGGATATGGGGATGGTATGAGTAGAGGAAGAGACAGGATAGGGATGAGGTAAGGAAATGAATAGATGAATGGAAGGGGAGGGAGAAAACTGAGGCTGTAGCCACAAGGATAGGAGAGTATAAGCAGCCTGACAAGTGATTAGAGGAGTGGTTGAAGTGTGGACCTGCTCCTGAACCTCATTTAAGTATTAACTTAATATATCTAAGTATATTTTATGACAATATGAGAAGGGAAAGGGGAAAACCACAGCACACGTGACTACAAAAAAATGAGAACTCAATAGTCCAGAAGTTATTTCAGTTGTGGAAAGATAACAAAGACACAGGATTCCAGATGACTGCACCAACAAGACCAGCACTATAGTCATCTTCATTATCAAATAAGCCAAACATACAAATATTGTAGAAAAATTCCATACAAATACAGATATGACAGGCCTACACTGTCTTCATTAACACCCAGACAAGGAACAAAGTGTCAGACCATTCATTTCACATCAGATTTGAAAGGACATGGAAGATATAAAAACCTGAAATGTCAATCTCACTGCTGAAGCTGCCTGGGAAATGATGCCTCGGCATGCAGAAGAATCTCCAGTTTGCATTAGCTTTGCAGACATATTTACAATGCACACATACAGTATTAAATGTCAGACATTGTACATCTATATGCATTACTGCACTTTAGACCAGATGTAATGTCGAGAGAGGCAGCAGCTTGGCAGCACAAAAAAGTGCTATATATCTCTGTTTTTTTATGCATTTTTTTTTCAATTTTTTTATTTTTTTTATATCACAAACTACAATCTATTTCCACCATTAGCTGTTGATTGTTTTCCACGGTTACTGAATTTGGTCCATCTTGCCTGCCCAAACACCTCCAGGCCTGACTGATGCTGCATGCTGCCCCCTACATTCAGCCTCGAGTAAGACAGTCTGCACAGCCAGCTGTGGTGTAATTAATTTGTCATTAGTGTAGGCAATAATGACTATCTTGCAATCTTGCTTTCTCTCTCTCTCTCTCTCTCTCTCTCTCTCTCTCTCTCTCTCTTTCTCTCTCTCTCTCTCACTGCTTGTGTGCCCCTCTACTCCCACACCACGCTCTTCCTCCATCTCACCGCTGCCGCCAATGCCCTGCTGCAGGGAAATATTCACATCCCTGGGAAAAAAAAAAAAAAAAAAAAAAAGCAAACAAACAACAATTAGCTTCCTGTTGACACAGAGAATGGTAGACTCATCTCCTGCAAATTACCCCTCGCTGAGGAATGGGCAACTGAGACTTTCAGTTTTTTTTTTTTTGTTTTTGGTTTTTTTTTTTCTACGTCGAAGCTAATCAGCTCGTACCAACACAACCTCCTCCGAAACCACGGACACACAAACACACAAAACACCTAGGACAAAGTGGCACAAGCAGCAATTCCGACAGCTAGATGTAATAAAGAGGAAGGTTAATCTATGCAATTACCAGAAGTGCACATGTTTTAAACTACAAGCCAAGTCAACTCGGCTTCATCCTTTTTTTTTTTTTGGTGACTCAGAAAGTCTGCCTAACACAGTTCAAATTATAAAATGTTGCCTCTCCAGTGTGTGTGAGCCCACACGTTTACCACCATTTGTGAAGATATAAAAACAACAAAGTTCTGAAAGAATAAAGATGTTCTAATTATATGAGATAATATGATCTTGATATTATTTTAAGACGTTTAGGAAAATACACAGCTCTGATGCTGTGACACGGAGCGCAAGAGCATGAAATTCACTTTATCCTGTCTTTCAATGTGCCTCTCTCTCTCTTACACTGCACCACATCCATCTACTGCATATTTTATTTATTTTTTCTCCTCCCTCACTCTGCTTCACTCCTTCCCCTTATCCATACTGGTGTGAGTCCTCCTCTCCATCGCTCAAAATGTGCCAGATAACAGATAGACTTTGATCGCTCTTTGACTTGGAGCACAGCTCCAGCTCCTCACTCCTCATCTAATAGATTTACCATTTTTGGCGAGGCTGAAGCGCAGTCTAATTTCAGATCAGCTCAGCACTGAAAGTTGATGAGAACTTTAGTGGCTTCTTCTTGAGTATCACAATGAAGCAACTCATCGTACACCAAGTTTGAGCTCAAATAGTCGGCATTTGTGCATTGGCATATTTAGTTTGAATTTTTTTTTTTGCTGTAAATAAGTATTCTTGTCAAGTGGAGATATTAATGTTTAATCAGTTCACAGGCTGGCTGGCTCAAAAATGTCACATGCTTTGGGTTGAGTTGTTTTCAATTTGTTGTTTTTAAATCTATAAATATGGTAGTTTAAGTGTTTACTTTATTTATACTTCTTACCTTTTCTGTCCTCAGCCTTGTATCACTCAGGCACACATTGACTTGAATGCACTGGTGAAATATGACTGAATCCAACAGGGACAAGGAGTCCCTGAAGTGGTTAGAAAAATGTACAATCTTAAGACAACTGGGCAAACTCACTTGACTGAAGTTTGTGTTGAGATCCAGTGCTCCGGATCCCACTCAATGGACCACTGAATCCACTGTTTTGCCAAATGTGATTTTGTTTGGAGTATATCACTAAAATTAGTCCAACCAAGGTCATGGTGTAGTAAGTGTGTGCTTAAGTATCAAAAATGTTGGTATATCAGTTTCACAATGTCTGTATGAAGGCCCAATTCAGTCATATTCAAGTCAAATCAATTGGTTACAAATGCAAATCATATTTATTTGTCATTTTGGTTGATGTACCTATTTTTAATTTGAAGAGTACACGGTAGCCTTCATAATCTTATGCACTGAAGTCAGTAAAGTCAAAAACGCATTGTCATACTTTATGATTTATGCTAAAAGATGAAATATTCTTAGGATTTTTAAAAATACATCCATCCATCCCATAGAAGTAGGTGCAGTCTAAAGCATTCTAACCCAGCAAAGCCTGAATGATATATAATACAATTAAAAGTTAAAACCGGCAAAGTCGAGGAAGCTAAATTATTTAACACCTGTCTTACTATGAAACATATTATCAATTAAATGTGGGGCCCATCCCCACTTTCATAATGGAGGCTTTGATATTAGAGGGAGACACTTTCAATCACTGAGTGCTCTCCCTAATTGGGTAAACAACGGTGGGGCTTATTACAAGACAGACCAACCTATTAGAGGGACTGAGAAGCTGAGACCTGGTGTTTTGTTTTTTTTTTCTCCCTGTGCTTCCAAAGCCTCAACACACACATTAAAACTGTGTAATAGTATTCTGGATGAAAATGAGGGGGTGTTAATTTCAGAAAAGCAGAGGAATTAAAGTGCACAACAAACAAGTTAAAACTGGATTAATTTCTATGAAGACTGTAAATGAGAGTATTCTGCAAGTGGACAGTGTTTACGCAGACTCTAGTCTCTCTGATTTGTTAGATGTGTGCATTTTAAGATGATACAGGTAAGTGGATTTCTGTGTGTGCGTGTGTATCCACAAAGGTAGGATTTGCTCAAATCAGGAATCCTATCCAGCTCTTCAACCCAGTGAAACTCGATGGTAAGCACATTTGACAGGAAATAGAAAGCACTGCTGACTCCGAATTATGAGAGAGGTCCAAGAAAGCCTGAAAAGAATATTTTAAATTCTCCAACTCATCCAACTTTTGAGATTTCCCCTACTGCAAATTATGATTAATCTGAAATGTTAAGCAGCTTTTTGTACAGTCAATAATTCAGTGCTATTATGAAGAGCAGCTATGGTGAATACCATCTGGAATATCATCATTCAGCCTTTTCCATTTTCATTATAGCAACTGAAGTACTGTACAGTAAGACAACTACAAATTACCGCAGCATTATCATTTTTGTATAGAAATTTGCCAACGGCAGAGTGACGTTAATAAATTTAAGCTGATTAGGGTTCAAGTTTCTGTCAAATCTTAAGAAAAAAAAAACTAATTATGCACTCTTTCAGCTGAAGTGGCAAAAAATTAGATATACATGAAGGACCATCATCCCCAGAAAGTGAATCAATTCTGCCCATAACACTCAGTACCCATATATAAAGGACCCATATTTCACAGCATGTAAATCAACAGCATTGCACAAAATGTACAGTACATACTAAAAAAACTAAAGAAAAGTGAGATCAGTCACCAGAAGAAATTAATACAAATACTGAATACAGGTAGTTTTACCATTAGCTCTCATACCCAATATAAATCTCTTGTAGTGCCATACATGGTGGTCTTTTGGGGTATTAACCAATCTTTCACAAAGTTTGATGCAAATTTTTGTCCCCATTTTGGCAAGTGAAAATAAGAGAATGGAGGACAAACATTGGACTGATATCCCAAGAAAAGTGACCCCAAATTCATAATTACTTTTAAGTGACACACAAGTCAGGAGCAAAGGATTTAATACACCTGGACCCCACTGGACACATCTCTGTCACATCACGGCAGCAATATTGTTTTGCTCTTTTCTCCACTCATCTTTGGACCCACCAGGAGTTTCAGAAGGGGAGCGTTTTCCTCACCAGACTGTTAACTTAGTCAGATTTGCCACGTATTCTTTGCAGAGCAGAGGTTGCTGGGTTGCTTCGGAAACATGCCACGGCGCTTCTGAGGGGGTTACAAACATTGTCTAGAACGGCAGCCATCAGCTCTGGTGGCTACAGCGCACCCGGAATGTCTCACTCGGTGGAATTTAGCAGTAGCACGGAGTGTTGTAACAGTTAGTTAGCAGTTCAGACAAAAAGTCTTCCACATTTGATATATCGTATACACACTGGACCAAAAACATATTCATAATTAGGTTTTTGCTTTTGTTTTGTGAAACTGTATATGAGTAACTGCTTGCACTAAGATTCTCTTGATAAAAATGCTTTCTCTGCAGATGCTGAATCGGGTTCTTCTTGTACTCACCCAGAGATGCACTATATTGACCAGAGACCCCCAGCAGAGAAAACGCTGCCAGTTGCAATACCCACTTCAATTAATAACTTTCTGAAGAGTGCCTAGGGTCTTGTAAGGACTCATCTTTAGTTTCCTTTTCTTTCCTTCTTCAATGTCAGTCCTCACAGGAGGACACAAGCCTTGCACGTGTTCACTTTAACATTAAAAAGACACTAAAAAAACATAAATGTGTACATTTACATGTTCACAGGAACACTTGTCAAGGTAAACTCCGAGACGAACGTGAGCTGAGCTGTTAAAGCATGCGTCAGTCAGTCAGAATGGCTCTAGCGTGCGGCAATCAATCACAGCACGTACAGCTTTATTTGACATCGCTTTGAATTCCGTCTCCGAGCTCAGTGCATAACATCAGCACGTAAAGATATTACTACAGCAAATTTTGCAATTAGAACATTCCCTGTTATTGAGTAGATCTTACAGCTAATCATGTGATCTGCTGTGCTCGATGTGAATTTGCAAGCATTAGAGAACAGCACATTCTGCTCCGAGCTGATCTCTTAGGCCTGTTCTTACAATAACCAGCAGCTCTGCTTCGCTGTCTGGTGGGTAATGGAACAAATAAATGATGCATTAAAGAGTTTGTGGGTAGAAAAGAGGGAGAGAGACGGAGTGAAGCTGGGAGTGAGGGAGAGACAGAGACAGACAGCAGTTGAATGTAAGTCCCCATGTGTACTGGAGCAGTATAGGTCAGAAGACAGGGAGGGGTTGGGGGAGAGGGGCATGATGGGTTGTTCATCGATTAGGAAATTTAACAGAATAAGAAAGAGAGGTGTCTGCAGACCACAGATCCAGCTATGAGACTCCTGAGTGTAGAACTGCCATATACTGTAATACACATCCTTTAAATAGAAAGTTGAGGAATTGATTTGAAAAACCAAGGTGCCCTGAACTTTCTACCCAAACTTATAAGAGTACTTCTTTTTACCAACGTAAGCAGCATGCAGTGGACTATATAGACTCTTGAAGCAATACTTTATTTTTATTTGACATTTCCCTTTTCTAGCAGTTTCACCATGGCAAGCCTCCATGTACAGTCAATGTGAAACTGTAAGTGCTCTCAGGAGCATGGGCAAGGAGTTCATTCTTTATTGTTAGGGACCAAATACCATTAAAAATGTGCACCTTTAACTTTGATTCCACCTTTTTGGGGTAGACATTTTGAATAATTTACTTCAACATAATGTACCAGACACACTGATGCATGATGTAACTCCGTGTTTTCATTGTCTTCTTTCTAGATAGAGCAGCGTTTCTTAATCTTTTAAAGTCGTGACCCCCCCAGAATAATCAAGTTGATGTTTTCTTCGCTGTCTGGTGGTGTTCAAATAATCAGGTTGGTGTTCGCTTTGCTGTCTAGTTTGTAATGGAAGAAATATATGATGCATTAAAGGAGACAGCTGCTTTCTGTCTCTCATTCTGTGCTGCTTGCCGCGATATGTTACTTTATCTTATTCTTCACAAATACTTGGCGACCCCCGAATATTATCCCCCATTTGGTAACACCTTCGGGGAATCACTGATATAGCAAAGGAGGGGAAAAAAAGAGAGAGAGAGCAAATTAAATTTAAGCAACTAGGTACTCTGAAGCTGCAGCATAGACTAACAGACTGGCCCCAGTGCAAAACAAAAATGTATACCAAAACCATTAGAGCCACCCTCATGTCCTCCAGCTCCTCTGCTGTTTCCCGAGGGAGAATAAAGTAAACTGCAGCAAACTGTAGCTGCTGTTAGCTAATGTTAGCCCAGTTTGTTAGCCGTGCTGCCTGGGCTGAGAGCACCAGAGGAGTCTTAGTGTTGTGTGTTGTGTTTTAGACCACTGATGAAGTGATTTTCACACCTGGGGTGAGGGGAATGCTGACAGGGAGCAATGTTGGAATGGGCACCAGAACAAACATTGTCGGGTTGGGCAGAAGCAGAGGGTGGCAGAGAGAAGAGACCAAAGAGGATGACGGAAAAAGCTCAAAAAAGAGAGTAACTGAGCACGGGGCTGCCAGACACAGTCATTGGTGAGAGCCTCACAAAATAAAAGGCTGTGTCTTGTGTTGTTGCACTTGCTCGATGTTTGGCAGCCCAAAATTGTCAACTGTAGTTTTTTATCTTAAGCTACTTATATAATATTTACGTTACGATTCTGATATCCAAACTGACATAGGTACCCTATTCAGGCGTTAAGGGCCCATGCAGCAGTGGATTGATATCTCCTGCCTTACAGTTGCAGTACAGTGAAATGAGTCATCACTCATCTGCATATAGCGAACAAGAATGCACATAAACCAACCTTAATGAGGGCGTTTGGGTCGATGCATGCCGTTCTAAATAGAAGACCATTAGTAGCTTGAACTTGAAGGCCCCTCCAGACCTTCATAGGTCTAGGTGACTTAGTGTGAGTTAGGTACAAATAATGTTTGTAAAAATACAGAAAAACCTATATCATAATCATTTTTGCTTCATAGTTTGTGTCTTTAAATATAATACACAGCGTTTCTGCCCCAGTAGAAACATTTCTTTAAAACTGAAAAATCTTTGATCAGATTTCCCTTTTTCATTCACTGTTGAATTTGTGCCATTCTTCGTAATTAACAAACCCAGTGATTTCATTCAGGGTTTTAATTAAGATACAGCACAGTACCCTTTAAGAGTGAGTAGTTACCATTGCCTTGATCTCCTCTTTCATGCAAGTACTATATACACCATCTACTCACACTACAAACGTTTGGACAAAATTATGGATGAAAACACAGCTGTTAGCTGTGATAGAAAGCTGCATAAGCACTTAGGCATGTGCGATGCCGTGCTTGATGCACACATCACTCACATTCACAGCAAACAGTCACACAGATGAAAACACTCTAACTATATTCTCAGCACGATTCCAAAAGCACTCGTTAATCACCTGTGTTCTCGGCTCCAGTTGTGTCCCGATCCTCTGCACTGTCATTCGCTTCATGCGGAGGCCTGCATTAAAGGGAAGAGACAGGAAATGGGAATCTGTTCAACCAAGGCATACTGGCAAATTATAGTCTCTTACATGTGTGCAGACACTGGCTAACACATTCATTGCTGAGAATAAGGCTTTAAATGAAAAAAGGATGTGGAGCTGAGGATGTAGAGTAACCGGTAAATACAATGAGGACTGTTTTATTTATTGAGCTATCTTTACAATTTGATTTGGTCCTAAATAAGAAAAGGGTTAGATAATGAAATAAACTTAACATCTTGGGTATCACAGCTCAGAAAATATTCCGGTTGTGCTACCGATGTCATTCACAGCACTACATTTATCAGTGCTGTGAATGACATCTGTTTCTCAGCCTCCTTTTACTGTCCAGAACTGTGAGGCCGAAGTGAGGCCATAACACACATCTCTTTAGCTTTACCACAGAAAAAAACGTCTGTGGCACGATTGATGGATTCAATCAAAAAGTAAGTACCCAATCTTTATTCGTCGTAGAGACGTTAAAGACAAATCAATCTGTGCCTGTCTTGTTTAAATGAGAAGAAATAGTAATTTCAGCAAAGACAAACAGGCTCCATGCATGACAAAGCTTACAATGGGAATCCTCTGTTCTTATGAGGTCATTAAACTGGAAAAGATACAGCCCGCTGAGATATATAAATTTCAGATCCAACCATAAAGTGACAACAGAGAGAGAGTGAGAGAAATGTCAGTAGAACTGTCTGAGTATTAGGGCACAGGGGTGCTATTGTTGCTACCCTGTTGTCCAGGGCCCATAACAGTGTGATAACCAGGGACCTAAGGGACAACACTAAAGATGGAATATAGATTACATCACTTGAAATGGGAACATATTCCCAATACACACATACACACATACTGTATATGCCCAATAAACATGCAGAACTCACAGAACATAAATCTCTTCACATCTCCAGTAATTCATCTTGTGTTGACTGTTGTCAGAACCCTCTGATAACCTCCCAGCGAGCCCTTTAAAATAAAACACATAATTTAAGCCTGTCGCATGTTAAAACTCATTCCTCCATCAATTCTTGTATTTTTATCTCTGGAAAAGAAATTGGTTGTAAAATGCAAATCACGATATTGAAGTGCCGTGTTCCACCCCCCCCCCCCCCCCCCCCCAATAGACGGTGCTCCTTTTATCACTACTGACAAAAAGTTCTACATTTAAGAAGCCAACTTTTCAAAGACATTCTCTGCTGAAATTTTAAAAGCACACAAAAGGCACATTTCAGACAAAGACATACATAACCACAGCTTCATGTATACACCAAAGCACAGCATCTAATACAGAACCTAAACCAGTTTGCCCAACAGTGTTAAATGGTAATATGTGCCCCAAAGGGAACAGCATCAGTCTGTTGTGGGTATTGCTCCAAGCAAGCTCAGATGGAGCTACAGTCCAGTGCCACAAGCTGTTCCTAGTCCAATTGGTGTGATGGAGGTGAGGTTACTATCCAATCGGCACATGGAACCAGACACACCTGAGCCCATTTCCCTGATTACAAGCTTTGCTGCAAATTAATTCAAACAGTTATGTGGCTCCGCTGGCATACACCTTGGCATAGAGACCATAGCCCTGTCAGTAGTGCTCTCTGCTATGTCGGTTCTGCTACTGACAAAGTCGTCCACTGATAATTTAACTGTTAACAAATAGTGACTTTGAGAAACACTGCTGCCAGCGAGTTGGACCTGACACTCTGCTTACTATACTCTTCGGGCTTACTGTTTACTCAAAGACTACCTTAGCATGCTTGGCGAAAGCTCAGACAAGAAAGAAATAAAAATTTGTTTTCTTTGCAGAATCTGTCTTCCAGATTATTTCTATGTTTGTGAATCACCTGTGTTATTTCCCCCATGGCTGTCCTAGATCTGCCCGTTATAGTCTTAGACATGGTCAGTAAGGCAATTTCCCAGTGTTTCTCCCTTGTTTTATGTGCTAAGCTGTAACTCAAGGGCATTGATACATATTCTCTTTATTATGCTTTTTATTTCCCCAAATATAAAATATAAAAATAGTGTATGTCTCATGACACAAAACTTGCTTACTTGGGGGTGTCGTTTAGCAACCGCCCCATGTACAAAGGCTCAGTCCTTGCCGCATCAGCCCAAGAGTTCGAATCCGATCTGTGGCTCTTTCCCGCATGTCATTCCCCAGCTATCTCTCCCCACATTACTCTCACTCTTCAGCTGTCTTTATCAAATAAAGCTCAAAAAGGCCACAAAAAAAAAGAAAAGAAAAGACTTGCTTACTTGGCATCTTAGCATTTAAGGCTGAAATGTAGCTGTATCTAGCTGAATATGTGCATTCATTCAAATTTAGGAGAGTTTGTAAGTTGGCTCTCTAGTTGAATCCCACACCAGTCCTGTCTACAGCAGTAACTCCTCCACTCTCTCATGCCTCTTCTACCGTCACTTCAGCTCACCTTGCAAGTTGACTACTAGCTGCAGTTAGCTTGCAAAAAGGAGAAATCAGAGTCAGCAGAGTGCCCAAAGTTTCTCCACACGAGTAATCCACTGAAACACTGCATCCCTGCCAGATCTCACGCTCTCCGTCTGTCTTTCCCCATCTCCGTGTCCCTCCCTGTCTCTGCTCTTTGAAGTATATTAAACCGATGACTAACTTGGCAACTTAATTTTCCCAATCGCATCATACACTGAGCTTTGAACTATGCACCATTTTCATAATGCACAATTTCACACTCAAAACTCCAGATAAACCTTCAAACCAAAGTTGACTAAAACTGTTTCCCGTTATAGGATGTGCATACAAATAGGCATCAACTTTATATTTCATGTAGCGTCCTTCATCAACACACATTTGCTGCAACGAAACAACATGCAATGCTGTTTCACATGCAGTAGGAGGCTTTGTTTTTTACTTTAGCTCAACCTAAGCAAACTGTAGTGTCTCAGCAATTTTTGATCATTATTTCAGGTGAGGTTTCTAAGGATAGCCGTGCTGGAAATAAATGAACACCAATGATTTTCAATAAAAAAAATGTAGACTTCAGAACAAATGTGGTCATGTTATGCATAATATTTCTGGGAGGTGAGGTGAGAATAAAAGTACTTTCATGTGAAAAGTGAGGCTGACTGAAAAGGTTTGGGAACCACTGATGTCATTTTTTGTATACCCAAATGCGGGGCATAATACATACTGACCTCAGAAAAGCAATCTTCTTGTCGCATAAAAAAAGTTGGTGGAATCAAAGTTTGGGTCCTCTGGAGGAATTTTCCCATCTTTCCAACCATGAAGGGACCTTTGGTCCTCATGAGTACAGAAGAGCTCTCCCTCTCCCACACACGGCATGATTCATACCCTATTCCATTACCTCCCAAAGGAGTTGTTAGACAGATAATGAAGTCAGCAGTCCAAAGGATAACTAGTGGTTCTTCAGTATAAACAAGTCACTGTCACTTCTGCTTTAGATTTCACTTTATTCTATCAAGGATGCCTTCTAAAGCAGTCCGCAGGCTATAAAGTTGGCAAGCTAGAACAGCTTGAAAATTTGCTGCACTTCAACTCAATTGGGCAATTGACAGCAGAGAAGAAATGAAGAGCAGAACAAGAGTAGCCACACCAAACACACAAAGACACTATTTGCAGAGAGAGAGAGAGCAAGATAAATCTGGCATCCATTAAAGAATGTGTTTTAAGAAATAAAAGGTCAATATCTAGTGCGTCCTGCAGTCATCCGAGGCAAACAAACACAACTGTTGTCAGACACTACAGCCCATGATGACTATACCATCTAATATTACAGGAAGAGCAATAGGAAAATTAACTTCCACACTTGGTTGCTACCAGTCTTTAATGCAGCGCTTCCTGTCACTTATCTCCCTCCTTCGCTATTACTGGATATGAGGCAGAACCAGAAGGCAACGAGGAACGAACAGAGGACTCGCCGCCTCCATCTGCTTGTAACAAGCCAACAAATTAGCAGCAAATAAATCACTTAGAGGTGGCACTAAAGGAGCCAGCAGAGAACGTAGAGGGCCAAGAGATCAAAAAGAACTGGCAGGTGCACAGAGATTAGTTTTCCTAAAGTTAAATACTAGAAGGAATCTAAGTGAAACTGAACTCTCATTTGCTTCATCTGTGTGTCTCTGCTCTAGCAGAGCAACCCTCAGTGAGAACTTCCAACCTTAGCCTAAGTGTTCACAGACGCACCATATCAGACTGTCAGCAAACAGACAGCAGGTGGGGTTAAATACGTGTCTGCCAACAGCTGCTGGAGCTGTTGGATAACATCAGTGGCTTGTTAAAATGGCTACCTGCTTGAACAGGGAAGTTAGCAGATTATCAACATTACGGGCAGCTAAGAAAATGGAGGAAGGAATGATAGCACGAGAAATGCCAGGAGAGAAATATTAAAAATAGAAATGAATAAAGAATTTGTGGCTTTTGTCCTGCTCCTCCACCATAAACATGTCTAAAATGTTTTGTAGGTGACCCTGTTAACATGTCAAAAACATGTTTATGTGCTAAAATAAAATTATTGTAAAAATAATTTTGAATAGCACAGACCCTCATTCACAGCACACACTTGTGCCCACACAGCTCTAGAACACTCTTCTTATAATAGCCATTGTGATTTTAACCAACCATCCTTTGGCATCAATCAGCCCTTCTCTCATAATCTAATCTACTGCTGCAGCTACTTCTACCGCCACACCATCTCTTTCTCTCCGTGTTTCTATCAGTCCGTCTCACTCCAACATTGGTTGGAGAGCAGCCCAACAGGGTGTAAAACTGACGCCTCACCCTCATCTCCTTTGCTGATTGTACTCTAGCTCTTCAAAGATGAGCACCTTCCCAGCAGCTTGGCTGGGGCTTCCAAGGCTGGTGTGGTGGGATTATGGTGATTATTCTATGGCGCTGGCAGCAGGTGGCAAATGATAGCATGGTTGAGTCACTGCCTCATGGTTAGACATGTTGAGGGAATTGGGTTGGGTTGTATGATGTCACATTGGAGGAAGACACACTATTTAAGTAATACTTGTGCTTCTGAGTACACAAAGCTGGACTCACAATGTATTCTCAGGGATGCAGTTATGTATTATGTAATACAGGCTTCTCAGTCATATGTGTTCTCAGTTTTCCTGTCATTCAGTGCCATCACATCTATATAAAGATACTGTAGGAAACCAATAATAAATGACCTATGCATTTGAGTTTCCCATTTATGCCACCGCACCTCCGACTGCTGTGGTCATTAATATTGTGAGATAACAATACTTGGAATTTGATTGTCCCAGATTATTTGTTCGAGAATCTCAATAATGCCTCAGAATGAAAATGTATATATTGAGTTCACTTTCCACTGTAAAGTAGCTATATTCTGCTTATAATTGAATGAGCTGTTTCAACAGTGATAACAGTCCCCTTTCTTTCAGAGATGAGGAAGAGGTTTTATTTTTGTTGTGTGCTGATTTCTTGTCATTTTTGATTAGGTGCCATGGTTGGATATATTGTGGCGTCCAGGACGGGATGAGTTATAAATAATCTTTTTTCATATTATTACAATAATACTCTGGTTGTTTTCCTCATGGACTTATCTCTCTTATTCATACAGAGTGCTTCTTCGTTTGCTCAACTTAACCTACTACCCTCATGACATCTCTTACAGTTAGTCAGCTGAATCAGCTTCTTTTGTTTCCAAAGCCTGTGGGTCTCTAATCATTTTGAAATGCTCCATATCTATAAATATTCCAGAGAAACCTAGCAGTACTGAGGGGCAAACTGTTGTTGCAGGACGTACATTAGCATTTGTGCCCCTAACCAATATGATCAAGAATTTTACATTACCTTGCTGCCATACTTGCAGAATTTCAGGATTATTACTTGGTCATGGGAGGGACATGAATGCTGTCCTAGATCCTAATGTATCCTTAATACATTAATATCTGAAAATGCTGACACTATGGATGACCCCCATGTATTCAGGTATTCATTGAAGGGCTCCATTTGGGACATCACCATATCTTTTGCTAATCATCTTATGACTCGACTGAGTAAAACTGATGAACTGTAATCAAAGCTTGTAGAAGTGGAAAATTAACAATCATTTTGTGAAACCAGGAAGCAAAATATTCAACTAACATACATAGAACTATAGACTCTCTTCTCTTCTTCTGAATGTCGTTACTTTCTTATTACTTTAATGGCCCTAGACATTTCCAGAGACAATATCTAAGTCATTTCCCCAAGCCTGAAAATGCTTGGTTCTTAAACTCACAGTAATATCAATAAGATGTCATGTCTTATATAGAGTCCTTCATGTCACTTGGCAAGAAACGCCACATTCAAAAATGAAACAAAATCAGATTGTCAGATTGTTGTCCATATCTAATAAAAGACTGGATGAATGATGTTTATTTGACGGGCAGAAAGCCACGCAGCAACTCTTTGGCACGGTAACGAATGCATAAATGGATGTGACATTTTGTGGGTATTTCTATAAATACCAACAATATCTATTTCAGCTATCATGTTGAGTCACGCTCACAATATAATTTCTAAACCCAAGGAAATTTTTGGACAGTAAATTCCATAACCTCTATTTGAGGCTATTCAAATCTTCAATCAATAAAAGAGGAGCATGATCAATTGCAGGCACCGTTTTTTTTTTAAGTAGCTCAAAAATGACAAGTCAATAAAAAAAATAAAAAAGCCAGTTCTGCCATTTTGTCAGTGCCAGAACTGGCTCACCAAAAGGTCGAATTCAGCCCACTGGATTACATTACAAAGTGTGAAAATTACAGAGAAGTCATGAATTCCATTTTTTCATCAAAGTACACTATTGCTATATTAGGCCATTTACACAATACGTCTTTATAGATCTCACGTGCTTACATACAGGCAACACAGTACTGTCAAGTGTGGCATACTGTTCATGGAGGAGCACTGGTGGGGCTCCGGGCAAGGATGCGTCTTCTCATTCTTATTTTCCCTTTCACACATCGTACAATTATTTGCTGATGACTATTGGTTATAGACACACAATACCCTTACTTCTCTCACACCCTAACATGTCACATTTTAGTGGTGAAGTCCTTGCTGTGGATATCTTCCCCTCAGTGTAATGCACTGCCATTAAAAACTTCCAGGGAGTTACTTATCCCCATTTCCCCACAAGCACGTAGGTCTGCAATAGAAATGGATATTTTATTCCAGTACTTTGCCCCTTTCACACCCCAAGGGTTACTGAGATAAGATCCAGGGTTTCATTCCAAAATTCATTTGGAGGGGCAAGCGTCAGACAGTAAGCCCTCAACGCTGTTCCCAATTTCAATATGTATTTTTGGTCATATGTGTTGCAACCATTATAAATCTAGTTAGAACCTAGTACATCCCTTTCAGGCAGGTTATAGGGGAAAATTTGGCCTCTTCTCATCATTTACAAAACTTAGTATACCTAATCTGTCCTCTAAATGCATCATATCTAAACTGGGCCCCATAATGTCCTTTTATCAACCTGGCACACTGTAGAGAAAGCTACTCACTCTCATTTAAAGTGGCAAATGTCCAATTTTCCATTATTTTGCTCTTCATAACAGAGGAGCCCCTTTTTCATCTCCCCAATGCCCCAAATGGAGAAATAGATGTATTCATAGTCTGTCTGAAATTTGTTATGAGAAGGGGCTCAAAACATCTGAGACTTGCAAATATCAATTTGATTTACCTGGCTCAGCAGTTTTCCTATGCCTGCAACTTAGAGCTTCCATATGTTCTTATGGTTCTTATCCCTGGGGGCATTCTTTCTGCACCAGAATCATATTGGATGTGGGTGTTTATACAAGTGGGTTGGTCTCTAAGCTCTATACATTGTTACTTAACGGCTGCGTCACTGTTTAGCTCCGTCCTCTCCGGGCACGTAACGGCAGCGTAGCGAGACAGATGTATTCACGCAAGAATCCTGAATGTACGTGACACCCCGCAATAAACTGTGTATAAAGGAAACAACAACAACAAACAGCTTACTTTGCTTCTCTGATGTGGAAGAGATTATAAAAAGGATCTGTTGTGTCATAAATTATTGTGTGTTGTTCCACTTCAACAATTAGTCTCTTGTCGTTCATGTTGAGACCCTTTGATCGGTTGACTGCTGACCTGGTGCCACCAGTCATGACGCAATGTTGATGTGAAGTTGTGATAGGCTACATGAACTGTGTTTTGTGTTTTATTTTGAAAGGGGGTGACCTTTTCTGGTCTCATTGTGGTTGCAGTCTGATACTTTGTGCCTGTTGCTGTGATGACCTTTTCAACATAAAAACTATTGATTACAAAAAAGTGACCTAACCATTATCTTTGTCTGAACTTTCACTGCATATCATCACAACCTTAGCATCATACCTGGGCCTCTTGGACTTACTGTTGAAGTAGCTTGATTAACAGAGGAGGGAGCAGGTTATTTAGTCTATTGTGTCTCTTTCATTGGAGGTCAGGGGGTCATACCTTTCATGTAGCATGGACGTCTAAAAGGGCTATTACATGCTAACTGCAGAAATCTGTCAGAAACTGATAACATGAAAGAAAGTCAGACCTTCATATTAGCGTGAAGTATTATTCAAGTAAGAATTCCGAGTTGCTTTTAGTTCGAAACGGTTGTGTACATCCATTTATAAAGCTCTTACTTGAGACTTACCATCCATTATGATGGTTATATAAATACATTTAAATGGGCCACTATTTGATATCCATATCCCTTGCTATTGATTCTAAATAGTTTAAATTCTTAATGTGAAGAGGGATATGCATGACTGTGATTGGAGGCATTAGTGCATCAAGGAGAATAAAATGTTCTGATCGCAACCATAGCAACCTCTGTCTTATGCATAAAAACCCCTTGAGTACTGTCTCTTACTCAAAGGAAGGAGCCATGGATTGTGCCTTGCTTCACTTGTGTTCACATACTTAGGCAACTTCGTTTTAATTCTAAAAAAAAAGCAACGTGTCACCAAATTGTGATTCATAAACAAAGATAAAGCTCAAGGTTCCCTTGAGCAAAGCACAGAACCCTCAATTGCGCCTGTAAACAGTTTCCCCATTGAGGGATCAATACTTCTACTTCTCCTTGAATCAAAGTTGTCACCAATTTGAGTTATTTTTTATTGTTCTATTTAATCATACAGGTAAATTACAGCCACATTGTTATTTCTTGTAAAATCTGTCACAAATGTGTACTGTGTGAAATGGTGTAATAGACTGAAAGAAGCAGCAACATTATCAGGCAGAAATGCAGCATCACTGCAGTGAACGGCAAAAAGAAAAACATATTTCATCAGTCAGATTAGCTATGGAACACCAGCCATCATATTTACATTGTGCGAGACAGATGGTGATGGGAGCTCATAATCAGCGGAGAGTTGATAAAACAAACTAAAATCAGCGAGGGAGGTTCTGAGATGATTACCAATGCGTTGCAGTAACTCTGATAGAGTACCGCAGCCACACACACACCGCCAGTTAGCAAACGTCAATCATGGTATAAAGAAATCACCAATCACATGTGACCGGCACTCGCTCTTGCACTTAATCCCGCCCTGCTGGTAATGCTTTGCTGCTACCTGCTGCACACTGACAGCGATGACTGATTTCTCCCTCCACCAGTTATTACCACATTTAGCGATCATATCTCTCACCTCATGCATTTTGTGTATCCCATATCTCAGCGATATCTTTTGGGTTTCATTTCTGTATAGCCCCGTTCAGGTTTCTGTGCTCCCCAGTGAATCATGTGCTGCTGCTTAGATTCACAGGAGAGTACCTTAGGGGAGCAGGGCCTATTCTGCCAAATAAAAGTGAACAGCCACTTATCAGATACAGTAAATAGCACTCCTCCCTATGACAGAATATGCAAGAGAATGCTATATTTTTCTCTGAGGCAGAGATAACTCGGACTACAAGTCATTATCAGCACAGGTGTCCATGCCTCTGGAGTCATTTGAATTATAATTGGTAAATTAGATTTTTAAGTTTTTCAATTATTGAGTCTGACATTTGAGAGTAAGTTTAAGCCAGCAGTCTGTCCAAAGAGAGGGGAAACAGAGCGAAACAAAGCGGAGCACTATGTTGCATTTCAATGCACTTACACCCTTGTAATGTATAACATTGTTTTCATATTCAGAGATAAATTCATTTGTCCTTTGTCCATCTGTTTGTTTTGGCAAACTTTGTACCTTTCCAAATTCCGCCAGACCCCTAGGAGGAATTTTTGTTGATCAATTTTGCTTAGACAACCCACTCTGACTGATAAATATTCAGTGTGTGATGAAATTTGATTTGAAATTTGCTGCAGCAGTGAAGAAAGTTCTGTCTGAGATTGTGAATATATATGTCTGTGTTTGCTAAAAAGTCATTTTTGCTTTCTGGTCTTTTAACTTAAACGATTAAAACCGCCCTTTGGAGTCGAAACACTTTGTGTCTGTTAGTTGTCCCCCACTTTGCACCTGGACCATAAAAGAGTTTCCAGATTTATTCATTTGGTTGTTAAATTATGGTAGCATGTGCGAATGCTAATATGATATGTTAATGTTGTTAATGAGCAGCAGTCTTTAGGATATGCACCGTGCTTTTAGTTGATACAGTTTGGAGTTTATGGACTTTCCATTTAGACAGAAAATCCTTTTAGTGGCGAGCTGCACAACAGAAAAGGAATATAGGATGTGCTGCTAATGAAAATTGGCTTCATGATTTATTAAAGCAAAATATGGAGATTACCTACATTACTGTATGTTAGGTCTTTTTATGCATTTTTATGCATTTCCAAAAACATGATTGTTCCATTTTGGGTTTTAAGTTTGGACCCAAAATGCAGAGATGACCAGTACAGTTTTAAGAGGTTTTTTAATTTATTTTAGATTTGTGTTTAATTAACACAAAAGCAGGTGGTAATGGTGGCTGAAGGCTGGCTGAAGTAAAACAAGCAGATCAGAGGATTCACTGGCTGAACAAAACAAAGCACACTGGAGGACTGCACACAGGAAAAAAAAAAACTTGAATGAATTTCAACGTCAAAAACAATAGTAGGGTACCATAGAGCCTGAAGTCAAAAACACACTGGAGCACATGGGAGTAACACAGTTAAATCACTACAAGTCCAAAAGGTACAAAAGTTTAAGACACAGCGTCTTACCAACTGTACAAGAACAGGATAATCTGGCCCAGGAGTGAAGGCTTGACCAGGCTTTTATAGCAGGAGTGATTTGTAGATCACAGATCATAGACAGCTGTGCTTTACTACTGAGACTAGTACAGCCAGCCAGAGTTCATCTCTCAAATATTTAGATATACAAGTCAGAAATAAATTTGATGATCCTGGTGAGTGGTGTAGTTGGACAACAAGGCCTTGAAACAAAATGAGGACATTTAAGATAGTTACTGTCTGATAAATGTGACTGTGTTAAGGTTAAGAAATGAATACTGACTGTTGGTAAGAAACAAGACATGAACAGCTACTCGTGTCAAAATGATGCCAAACCTTCTCCCTACAACATCACACTACTTCCACCTTTTGGTCCAGCCTCCTGACAGACAATAGTTTTTATTTATGACAGGAGCTTCCTGAGAAATGAGGCACACCACACTGTTAAAACTTTAATACTGTGGTATGGTAGCATTATTGCATGTACAAAACCAATCATTTGCAATTCCGGACATCACGGTGCTAAACCAATAGTTTTTACCATCACCATAGATTGCATTATTACATTCTCTGTGTCTCGTGGTAGTGTAGTTTTTTTTTTCCTTCCATCATGCAAATGAACGCAGACTTTGCCAGTCAGCTCTCAGGGTGGGGATTAGATTCAGTTAAAGGAGCTATCTATGAGTGTGGTTGAAAAGTGATGGGGATACTTTAATTTGTTCTCTAACTTCCTGAATCTCTCTCTCTCTCTCTCTCTCTCTCTCTCTCTGTCTCTCTCTGTCCTTCTGTCAGTGTAAGCAGGTGTGCAGAATGGGAATGGATAGATTCATTAGAAGCTTCTGCAAACTTGGAGCTGGAATCCAGGGAGGTAATTTGAAAGATTTGTCACAGTTTTAGTGTCTCTTAGGCACCACAGACTAACAATGCTCTTAGTATTCTTGGTGTTTCCCTATAGGCTTCTCTTGACAGCAGTAGCCCCAGCACACTGTGATAAGGGAGGTTAATTTCTCATGAATTTCGTCATGGAATTGCTGTATAATTTCATTTTCAAGCCGACTAAAACAGAGTGAGTGACCAGGTTGGTGTTAGACATTGCTTGAATTACATCAGGACACATGATGTCCAGGTATCAATGTTGTACAAAGACAGTGATATTCGATAGCGTAGTGTCATTTACTCATACAAGGTGTGACCTTAACATTCATAATGCATCACGTACAATTATACCACAAGGTAGAAAACCCAACACCGCTGTGGAAGAGAATATCAAGACAGAACTCACGCGTCCTCTTACATCATTGAAGGGCTTTCCCTGTATCCTGACATCGCATGATGGTCAAAAAAATCTGTGTAAAATTTGTTGGTTTTTTTACATGTTTTACATTTTACATGTAAAATCAGAGGGAAAATACACTCATGTATCCTATGTGAAATGTCTGTGCCGTACTAAGATGTGCAGAGTTGATGTTTTGCATGTAATGAATTGCATTCCTGCCACATATGGAGAACTTTGTCACATGTGAAATGTATGGAAATCCCATGTGTATTACATGAAATGACTCATGAAGTGTTCCTCATGTAAAAATACACGAGCCACACATTTCCTGAAAAGGATCAAGTACAAGGTGAAACCTAGTATGGCTGGACCATGACTGGACTCAGTCAGTGAGGGTATAATTGAGGACTGTCCGTGCCTATATTCACTTTAAAGATGCAACTGCCAATGGGGAAACTCCAGCACTCAAATGTGTAGCGTCATCACTCACTCGGTATGTCATGGACAGGCTTTTGTGTTTAAAGGGTTAGTCCACTTTGCTGCTGTCCAGTCAAGAAGATGCTGAGATGTTGTATAGCCACAGTAATCTCTGTTATTTTTGCAGTAGCTTATAAGGACTTGGCTTGGCTGGTTCAAGTTCAGCATCAACCGCAGTATGAAGCATACACTGTTAGCTAGACTACTAAATATACTATATTACTGCACCAGCCTCATGAGTGATATATGCATATGAATGATATACATGTTTATAATCATTTATTTCATAACCGTTCACACGATGATTGCTGAAAAAATGTGTGTGTGTGTGTGGGGGGGGGGGGGCGGAAGGGAGGCGGAGGGCAGAGGTCAGGATGGCCTAATAGGAACTGGTGGGGGGTTCAGTGTTTTACCAAATGATGCTTCAGCAGGGTCGAAGCTTGCTGAGATGGAGGCTTGCACCACCCAAGGACAGTTTCTCTAATCACTACACCACCCTGCTGATCCAAGTGAATACATGCTGTGAAGACTGTTACTACCTGGGCATGGTAATCCTGTAAAATGGTCGCTCACTCTCTGGGCAGAGTTAATGGCCTGTAGACCAAAATTAAGACCAAATGGCGAGTTATAGGCTAAATGATGTGAGATTCATCCATTATAAAGTGTCGAGAAAAGAAAATATGAACACAGACAAGAGGACAGAAAGATCAGTGGTAACAAAACAAAGATAGTCGTTTGCAGATTAAATGCAGTTCACTTTCCTACACTGTGCAAGATATTCTTGCATGAGAGTTTATGATTAATGTACACAGTCTGCACCCAGTCTGCTTCCTGTGTTGTATATTACAAATGGGCTGTAAGACGATTGCAGATATATCTATGAAGCATCGTAAGTGATGATGCTGCCACCAGGGAAAGTGTTTCCCTCTATATTCATAAGGCGTTGTTTACTAGCTGCTGTGATTAAACAGGGCACTATTTGATAATGGAAATGTTAAACAGATGACCATTTTATGTAATGTTCCACAGTACATCACAAGAATAGCAGATGTAGTGGGAGTTTGTGTCCACCTGCCGTAGTACAGTAAACAAAAGTCAAGTTAGTGAATTTGTCACTAAAAGCCTGCAAGATTGTAGTTGTATTGCACTGAACAGTGAAGGAGGCAGATTAAGAGCTTTGTGTCAGATCACTGTCAAAACATTTTTGGTTCCATGAAGTCACATTTATTGATGAGTTTTACGTAGTAGTACATTTCTCAGGTGTTGCATAGAAAATAAAGGAAAAAATACAGACTCTCTGGGTGAGCTCGTGAACTTTGTTAGACAGAACAGGCGACGTCTCATCAAAAAGCCATTTTTCATTCAGTGAGTGCACTGAGATAAAATATTTCTGAGGAGGTCAAGAGGCCAAAAAGAGGTATGGATTATGGAAAATGGCTTCTTCAACATGAAACGGTCCAGTGAGGATTTCAATATTAAGCCCGTCTTGTAAACCTCTCCTCTTTAAAATCTTACATTATTCATTGAATTTCAGATGTTTTTATTTGTCAAATTATTGTCCAAATTCGTGATGTCACTGGTTTTCTTGTAGGTTTGACATATCTATATTATATCTATATCTAATATTACATTTAATTTCCAGTATTTTATACATTTTATCTTCCTCTCTTTTATTCTATGCATTATTTATTCTATTATTTTGATTTTTACTTAAGCATTTTGTTTGTATCTTTTTTGTGATTTTATGACAGCAGGAGGATGGAAACAATTTGGTGCCTCCATGTACTTTGCATTCATGGTGGGCGTTTGCCTGTTGTGTTAAAAGCTGTTCAAACTAATAAAGTTCGGGAAGTATAATCAATGTGCAGATGCTGTCTGTCGCTTTTCTTTAGTGAATCTACTTTTCTGCTCCTGGCCTAAATATAGAAGCAGATGTGCACGCAGATATCATTATACAACTACAAAGTGCGTGATCGTCATGCTCCAGCAGTTATATCTCTATATTTGTCTAAATTCCCCTTTTCTGAGCTCACGGCATTTAGTGTGACATTTGTGTGTTTTTACCTGCTCCCTTATCACTTTAGCTCCTGTGGGATGAAGGAGGCCAAAAACAGTCCTGTGATTTTCCATCACTTTGACTCCCTTGTGTAATACTGAGTGAGAATGGGAGCTGAAATGACACAGTTAAAAAGCTCAGTTATAACTCCAGCAGAGTTTAAGAAGACCACTCAGAGAGAGAGAGAGAGAGAGAGAGAGAGAGAAAGTGGAATGGATAAGAGGCAGACTGGAGATTCGAATTCCTCCCCTCTTTCCCCGAAATAACAGACATTTGATTGGTGATGGGGCTTCTGGCCAGTTTGCTGACAAGCCATATAGTCTGCTCTTTAACTTAGTGAGAGGTTATCTAAAATAATAAGATAAAAATAATGGGAATGCCAGCAGTGAGATAGGTATGGCAGGTTGTAATGGTCTAGGGTACTTGTTCTGGCGTGGCTCTGGGCCACTTGCGCCTTGGAAGATGTGGTCAGTGGTTTTCCAACACTGATTTTGATTGATCATCTCTGGCTTGCAGTATAAGGATAGCGGTGAAAAATGCCATTTCAGCAGCGACTGCAAAATATCCTAGTGCAGTTTATGTCCGATTACTGAGCAGGCATATTAGAAGATATGGGCATATTATTGTATTGAATTGGAAAAGTAAAGCTGGTAACTCCTACATCCCTCTGCAAACATTAAAATATATATGATGTAACAAAAACACCACTTATACTGTGTGGTTCACTGCTAACTAATGTTTGGAAGATGTAAATGCCACACACAAAATGCTCAGGTGATCACTCATAGCAGTGTGAAGAAGGTTACCTTTACAGCCTCTTGCTATGAAGGTGATATTTTTTTTAATTTTGTTTTCCCTTTTCTGTTAAATCATCCTGAAATGGCAAGATACGAAACACTGTGGTCGATTCCAGCTGATTTAGGGTGTAATGGCTAAGATATAATGACTAGGAATTATGCAGTGTGTTCCATTTGTCGTTGTTGCTATGTTTCATCCAGTTTTCAAGCTGGGAACACAAACAAACATTCCCAACCTACTGTGAAAACTCATTTAAGGAAT
The DNA here is from genome assembly GCA_028641955.1 of Protonibea diacanthus. Classification (NCBI taxonomy): domain Eukaryota; kingdom Metazoa; phylum Chordata; class Actinopteri; family Sciaenidae; genus Protonibea; species Protonibea diacanthus. The sequence goes on from CM053990.1 coordinate 19,287,266, forward strand.
GACTTTCACATATTGCGTTCGCAGATGTTGCTTTTAGAATTATGATGCAGCTCTGACTTCAGGATACATTTAGATTTGTCCGGATTACAGCCATAAAAATCAAACTTGTTTGATAGGATAGCGACACTTTTGACTGATGTGAGGTTCAGGAAAGAAGCAAGTGCTGATTTTTTTTTATAGACTGTATGTAATCTTACGGTATCAGCCATAATGGACATTTTGGGGTGGTGTTGCTGTTAGATAAAAAGGCCTGTGTTACGATTCAGTATAAAATCAATAAAGCAAAACCTAAACTTTCAAACAGCAGTTATTGGACGCAATAAAAGAAAAGACACTGAAAATAAATTAGGTCTTTTATTTCATTCATATACCAAAACTATGTGGATAAAGCTGAAACAAGTTGGAATGGCAATAACCTGAGAATGAGATTATTAATTAAAAAAAAAAAAATCATCATTTAACCTCCTGAGCAGGCCTACAGTATTACTTATTACTTATTGTCATTTATTTCTCCTCTTCTTCTTATCACTGTCTTATATTGACATCCCTCTCATCTCTCATCTTGCACCAGGCACGGCTGTGACACACTCCGGCGGTGCGGATCATGGCCGTTCTAGACAACGCTTGTAATTCTACCTGAAGCACCGCAGCATATTTCAGAAACGGCTTGCCACTCGGCTCCACTGAGAATAAGAGCAGATCGCGCTGGCAGGAAGTCAGACATAGATACAGCATATACATACAGAATCCGGTCAATTTTCAAAATAAGGAAACTTAGTGTCATAGCCCATGGTAGAAGTGCTTAAAGAGCACTTCAATCAAGGAAAAGACCAAATCTGAGGGCTTTAAATGTGCTCTGTAAGATTGGGAGGAATTCCGGGTATTAATTTTAGGTTTTTTTAATTACTTTTTATTACCAGTGGGTGAACATAACTTGAAAAAAAGAGTCCTTCCAGGACTTTTTCAGTTGTCTATAACTATAAATTGGATAAAAGGATTCACTGATAAGGACTAAAAATCCAAAGAATGTGATGTTTACACACGAGTGCTTTCTTGCAGGGGCAGCCAACTAGCTACTTGTAACGGAAGTTAAGCTGGGTTAATTGGCCGGCTAGGTGTGGTTTGGCTGTATGGTTTGGGTCCAGCATTGGTTGCTTCATGGTGTTGGCTGATGAGGTGATTTGCAAATGGCAAGCTAGTTAGTATCATGGAGCCAATGGTCCAGATACAACAGAGGAATGTTACAGATGGTAAATGTTATTCTACATGTGATTGGAATTTATTTCCCAGCATTCACTCTTGTTTATGTCTTATTTGGCCAATGCCAAAGCTGTGAGAGTGCGAGCACAAGTGCAACAGGATGATGACTTAGCACAGGTTTTGTGAATGTCATGCAAAAAAGGTCTGCTCCAGGAACACTTGGGCATGAAGCCAGGCGGAGAACAGACCAAAACAGCATTGTGGAGGCGAAGTCATAGAGCCGTGTCCAAACTCTTCCACAACAAAAAGGTCTTAAAGTGACACCCAAAATCTTGATTTAACTGTGACTTTAAAAGTAGAAGTTTGTAACTTCATTCCATCTCGGACTCTTTATCTCGCTGTCGGATCCCCCCCCCTCCATTTTGAAAACAAAATCAAAGCATCAATTACCCTCATACAGTACATCATGTTGCGATATCAAAGGCCTCATTCTTTCTGGTGAAAAGAGAGTGGAGATAGGAACAGGGCAGCCCTCCCAGTAGATAAAATAATAATGCTAAATGTTTTGCATCATTTTAATTAAAATGATAACTCTGCCGTGGAACCCGGTTTTATCAGGAAGAAGCGCGCAGATGCAAAATAATGTGACAACAAAAAAAAGTGATTATGCGTTTGTGTTATCGCGAGCCATGTTCACTGCACACAGTAATTGTATTTTATGATTTTGTGCCCACTGCACAGTCACAATTCCCCTTTCCAATGATGGCTTATGTTTCCTAGTAGTGCTTCGAAACACCCCACCAAGAACATTTTGGATTAGAGCAATATTGTGGCTGAGACAAACCCATAGCACATCGGGCGTACACTCGATCACACAGCTACACACTCTCATTCGCTCACTCACTCACTCTCTGCCAGACATGGGTGTCAGCCAAACAGTGCTATTTGCTGGAGCAGGACTGGCACTTCTCCAGACCATGGGGGTAGCAGGCTTGGCAACGCAGATCACTGATGGACTCATTGAAGCGGTTCGCCAGCATGGACAGCTTGCTACCGTGACACAGAGAGCAGGGAGCGCAGCCCGAACCGCCACAATGCTGGCAGCTGTCAACCTCCTGGAGACAAAAGAAACACATTAGAGAAAAGAGGTGGTGAATGAGAGTAACTGTAAGGTTGGGTAAAGGGTAGAAAGGGGAGGAAAAGGTTAGAATAGGTAAGAAAGACAAGGAACATAAAGATTAAACAGAAATTGGGCAGGAAAGGGGTCTGCTAGATCGTAAAACAACAAAAACAGCAGCATACATTTGTATTTAAAGGTATTAAATGCATCAGTGCTCTATAATATACCATGTTACATGCAAACATATTACTATTTTTAACTCTGCAACTGTCTCTAAACTGATTAACCTGCAACACCTAGTCCAGTTCAACAGCAAACATTAACACAGCTGCTATCTGCTTTAACTGGCCCGCCTGGTGGCAAACACTAAACAACCTTAACGACATAGAAGATTTTTCCTGTAACATCTATAATTAAATGCAGTTGGTAAGTAGCTGCGTTGTAGGATAATGTACAGCCAGACGGTCATTTTTACAGCCATTTACAATAACAAGCAGCTGCCTCTAGATTATTGACGAGACGAGGGGTGGATAATAACAGAAGCAGTGCAATGAGGTTAAATCCTTACAAACTACCGCATGTTGTAAGTCAGTATAAAATAGTTGTCAGTGAAAACGGCACAGCTGTGGATTTTCCTGAGTAACCAGGAAGTTGTTAAGGATTCGAGAAAGTATACAAGTGCCACAGACGAAATGTGATTCACCTCGAAATCTTTAGGATTTCGTTTATGAGGCCTAGGGTGAAGTAAAAGACAAACATAGACTGCTTAGCAATATGTGCTAGAGTGCATCAGAACTATAGACAATATAAAGATAGATGTATCTTTGATTTGTTTCTCTGCTGCCTCCCTGCTAATATAGAAATGGGCAAAGATATGAATCATCACTGGACTCGATAGGCTGAATGAATCCTGGGCGGTCAAACAAGCCACCTCTAACAGCACCAACCTAAAGCAGCTAATTATGCATAACTTTAAGCATTAATAGAATTTAAACAGGTGTGTTCAAATTCACCCTCAGTACAGTTGTTGAAGACAAATGTCCAAAACCTCAAGGAGCCGTTTGAGGAACGGCATCTTCCGGCACTTCCACACTGGCTTCACTTCACAGCCACAGAGGTTGTTGCTTGATCAAGTACTCTAAATCTAAAAATTATGGCATTTCCCTTATTAGTCTTATTTAACAATTCCTTTCTCAAAAAGTAAAAAGAAAATAAAACGTGAGTGACAAGATGAGTCACAAGATGTTATTGAGGTTGGTGAATCATACTGATTACAATTGGAATCAGGACCACTTCTGCAATAATAAGCGACTCAGCAGACTTAAATCAAACGTTCAGGACTGAAATGCACCCCAGCAAGTGTTCAACTTCTCGTTCACTAAAATAAAAAAAAATTAAAAAACAGAGTAGTGTTTCAGTATTTTCCATGATTTTCTAGCTGCATCGCTGCATGTGTAGTGAAGGTGTATGTTCCAAGAGCAAGCAGCCAATAAAGTCAACCTGCCTGTTTGCAAGGCAAAGCTGCACACTGCACGCATTTGCTGTTAATGAAAGCTGATGCCTCGACTTGGTGCATCGAAACCTACATTAGTTTAAGCTGCATTTGGGGTCAGTGATATATTCAGTCACTATACTGTATTGCGATCAGCCATTGTAGCGATAATGTGTGCACATGCAAAGTAAAAATCTAATCATGTGTTAGAAATTAAGACAGTGTAAAATTAACTACCTTGGAGTTTGGACAACAAAGGCAAAGATGGTAAAGAAAAAAAAAGTAACAAAGAGGAGTGAGATTGCCAAATAATGAAAAAAAAAAAAAAAAGCTGAGAATGAACTTTTTTTTTTCCTGCGGAGGCAGAGAAAATGAGAAAATAACGAGAGAGGTGAGAAAAGAATGGGGGGAGTGAGGGGAAGAGAACAGTAATCAGCCAAGGAGGTGAGAGGGAGGGGATAATAGCGAGCTGGGTATCCTTGCAGGCTGGCGAGTGGCAGGCAGATGCTGCAAGGGCAGAGCAAAACTGTGGACTCATCAGTATCTGTTCACAGTTGACAGATAATACTAGGACAATGGGATGCTAGTTGTTAGGCTGCAGTGGGAGGGGGGGGCAACAGGGAAAGAGAAGAGAAGGGGCACACATGAGGTGGCAGTTAAACACAGAGGAGGTTGTGGGACGAGAATAAACACCCCTCTGTGAACAGTTACAAATTACAACAATGGCTGCAGTGGCAATCCTGCAGTTATTCTCTTCAAAGCAGAAAGATAAAGTGGAGAAAGGTTGGCTGAGGGCATATGCAGAGAAAGAGAGAAAGCGGATACTGTGAGATTGAGAGTACCAAGGAACAGAAACGGGGTGATAAAAACTCTACCACTCCACTGAGAATAATTTGGCCAAGGATCATTACCTTGGTCTCTGTGTCGCTGATCTGCTTCTCCTCCTTCACCTCCCCGTCCTGTGTACAAAGAGCTTTAGCCCTCCTCCTGCTTCCCCTCTCCTTCGCCTTTGGGTGTCCCTCCATGTCCACAAGAGGCACTGCGTGGTGCTGCAACACTTCAGGTTTCCTCGGTGGTGCTCTGATGATACGCAGATTGCTGGTATAGATGATGATTTTGCCAAAGTCCAACACTGAGGACTGAAGGAGCCATTGAGTATTTTAGTTATTTACATATCTACTTGTGTTAGATCTTGTCTGCATTTCCAAGATTTCTTTCCTGCCACTCTGAGAGACCAAGCCCATGTTTAGCTGTGGGCTTTATGTGTGGGTGAGAAGAGGTTTTCTAGATGAATGCAGCGTAAGAGTCACACCCCTTGAGCAAAACACAACAGTAGCTTTTTTCTGGTCTATTGAGGATTCTGGTGATGGAGAAACTGTAAACTAAAGTAATTTCTCTTTGATTATCTAGAAGACAATATATTTTATACTAGAAAAATGTAGGACATTATGTTATTATATATTTATTGCATATAATATAATTTTATTTATCTAATCTAAATTTGATTGTCCATGGGATATGATGGCCATAGACTTGCGGCAGTATTAACAACATCCTCAATCTTACTTAGCATAGAAACACAGTAGTCTCCTGGATAATGAGCCTTTAGGCTTATTTAATGGTGTCAGTCATTTTGGCATGGTGAGTGGCTAAAAATACTGCATGGGCCTCGGCTGTCGTTGCCATGGAGAAGAAGCCAGTCTCAGAATGTAGTGCTAGCAAATTCAGAAGCTTCAACGTAATTCTAAGCTCTGTGAATGGTTGCTGTTTTACCAAAATGCATGACTCCTGTGTAGAATTTAGTGGAGTCTAGAGGTGACATTGCAGATTGCTAACCAAGTGAATACTCCTCGCTTCACCCTTCCCTTACAATCTTGTACAGTGGCCACGAAACTAATGTAAAACCAAAATGACCCTGTCTAGAACCAGTGTTTGTCTGTTCTGAGCCGCTGTAGAGACATGGTGACTCTGTAGAAGAGGAATATACAACATTTAATACTTCATTTGACTTCTTCTTTGACTTCTTACACAGTTTTTACACTGATGACTTAACTGGAAGAGAGTATTCTAGCTGTAGGTCATGACTGTGGGGAAAGTGAATCATAAAAATCTAATTTTATGGTAAAAATGAATGAGCTTATTTTAGTAAGGCGAGCCTGAAATACCTCCTCCCATTTCAGCATCATATCTGCATTGTTGAAAGGGCATTTTTTTTCCTGTATTGACTGTCTGTAATATATTATTAAACAGAAAGAGAATGCATTTTAGTCCTATGAGGGACTCATTAGATCTTGTACAGTATGCGGCGCTCCGCTAGGACCACCATGAAATCCTTTCTGTGAAACCCTAAAAGGATGAACTAAATCCAGATTGCTGCTTTCCACTGATAAATGTGATAAATACTGGCCTTGGTCACCAGGGCCAAGCGTGCCTTTGTTTAGAGGATAAAAGAATGAAACTGACACTAAACCAGCAGGCGATGTAGTTGACCTCCCTCTCTGCCTGCTGCACTAATGAAGCTACTGCCACGGCGGCTCAGTAACAGTGGCTTTTTCCTGTCAGATGAACAATTTTGTTGCTGTTATTGTTCCACTTCAATTGTTGTACAATTTCCACTGAGCAGCATGTAGTTGATGCTTTAATTACCCAAGGAATCTTCCCATTTTCTATTTTAAGTCTTGATTGCTTGTTCTGTTCTAAAGACGTATGAATTAATTAATAAATTACTTTGCGCTGGCTGGTAATTGTGCATGTGTTTATTTTAGTGAGCCTGTTTGTTTTTTAGCATATGTACACTAGTTATGCTCTGTGGGGTATGAAAACGACATACCCACTCTTACAAAGAGCTGTGATACTTTCTTATTATAATTCCCTTTATGTAAGTACGTCCAAAGAGATGTTGCATAGTGATCATGCTCCAAAATGAGTCATTTACCATTCAAAGGGTGTCAGGAACACAAAACCACAATTTACTGGTGTTAGCAGAGTTTTACTGGAGGTGTTGTTTGAAATAGCGCACAATAATTCTAGACATCACATCCATGAATAAGTACATATGTTGAACTAACAATGTTTCTGGTGTTATACCAATTTCTTGCGGTAGAGGAAGGAATCTGAGACTGTTGCTGTGCCCAACACACTGGCTGGGAAAACATCTATTCATGAGAGCAGTCATAGCTATAAATATCTATTCATGATAGTCCATGTTTCTACAGTAGCTTAGAACAGGCAAACCAAACTTCTAGATAGGCCCTCCTGGGTTTTTCATGAGATTTGTGGCCACTGTTGGTTCTCTGAAGAGGATGGTGAAGCAAGGAGTATTCAGTTGGTTACCAATCGGCAATGTCACTGCTAGTTGCCACTAAATCCTACACACAAGTCCTTTAACCATGATTTCCAAGGTGCATTTTTGCAAGGAGCAACCATTCACAGAGCTTAGAGTTATGTTACGCAACGATGATTCTGAATTTGCGAGCGCTATAATCTGTGACTGGCTTCTTCTCCATGGCAACGACGGCCGAGGCCCATGCAGTATCTTTCCTTTCCCTGTCTTCAGACTGACCACAGGCCTTTTTGGGTGAATCAGCATCATGCCTAAAAGCAGCACCAACGAGTTAAGGACAGTAAAAGAAGAGATCTGTGGGTTTCAGGCCATCTGTACATCTGTGACAAACACTTCATCACAGTTAATGATGTAAACGGAGTAAGTGTGTGTGTGTGCTGATTGTGCCTGCAGAGCAAAGAGAATCAGAAAAAAGTCTTAGTGATGGTGTAGCTAAAGTTTTTACTGTGAAAAAACACAGCCCCGCCACAAACACCTGCTTTTAGAATAAAGTTTGATTTTACAATCTATCCACTTGAAAGACGTCCAGGAGCAGCGGATATTTTAACCTTAATAATTAACATAAGGTTAGTGGACCTGCCTCCTGATAAAAAGCCTTGTAAACAGCACAAAGTGACGTAAGAAGTGGGGCTAAAACCTAATTATTTCCTTCTTCTCTTGGCTCGTAGAAAAAGGTGGCATAATAACCAAAATAAACAAAAATGCCTATCAGCGTTGCAATTAGTTTACAGTAATGTCACGTTGGACACACTCCCAAAACTGCAAGATAAAGTGTCCTAACGACAGAGAAAGTGATGGCTGTCAGGAAAATGTGACTCAACAAAGTAGTTGTATGTCAGGTTCATCCGCTTTTATGAAAGGACACTCATCAACCTCTGTTTCTGCACAGTGGTGCAGTGGTTAGCACTGTCACCTCTGGCGCTTTGCGTGGGTTCTCTCCGAGTACTCTTCCTCCCATAGTCCAAAGACATGCAGGTTTATAGGTTAATAAGTGACTCTAAACTGCCCCTAGGTATGAATGTGAGTGTGAATGTATCAGCCATGGATTGATGGGTGGATGTGTACTAATTTTATGCTAAGTCAAAGTAGATGGGCTGTTTTCGCCAGAATATGCAGGAGCTTCATGCAAGGGTTATATACCCAAGTGGGCTCATTTTATCTATTTATTGTGCACACACAGGACTGACAGGGGAGGCCATTGATGTTTTCTTATTTATCATTTACCGTAATACTGACTCTTCCTCTCAGGTTGTACTCCCAATAATACAAAAATATATTATTATTATTATCTAATTATTGAGATGTAATGTTTTTGTTCTGTTACCAAACTGTTGTTTTTAAGATCACATTAATGTGAACTATTACCCCGATGGACGTCTTAATTAACATTCATCAAAATCTTATTATTTTTGATTCCAGTTCATTTAAGCTGCACTGGAGAATGAATCAAAACAATTAAGGCAGGTTTAAGCACTTGACATTCAGAAAGAAAGTGACACCGCTAGTGGGAAATCTACTCAAAGTTGATTTTGATTAATATAATATTTTTATATTTAGATTAAAGTTTAGCTCATTCAAAAGCAGCTTTGCTTACTGTGGCATCTCCGTCTGCTTCCTCGGCCTGGCCTGCAGCAGGCTTGTAGCTTCCCATTCCTCGGTACACATTTATTCTCTGGGCAATGAGCCCTGTTGGAGGATAGACACCTGGGTGCAGAATAAAACATGTTGTCAGGATAGTGAGAACTTGTACCAGAGATTTGAGACTCAAGTCCTAGTTTCAGCCAAACTGCACGTATTTCCATGTGCATAATCTCCACGGCGAACCAGGGGTCACATCCACTTTAATGAAACCAAAGAAGGAAATTTGACTCCAGAAAAAAACTGTCATGATCGATGAACGTTCCAGCTGTTAGTTTTTTGACTGAATTACACTCGGTTCGGTGAAGGCAGCATTCATTATACGAAGCATAACAATATCGTTGGCAGCATGTTACGTGTTGTATTGAAGTTCATCATTTCAGAGTTTATAGAAGCTGTCTAGCGGCCAACCTCCATGACTAGCTGTTGGCCTTCAGACTCTGTTTGGGTTACTAAAAAATTAATATCAATGATCCTGGTTTATAAACATGAAGCTGGTTATCACCTGTTAACACTGAGGTTTCCAGCATGTTATTTTTTAAGCCACATGATCAGAACCATGAATAAAGTATTGAGATGACATAAAACATTCAGGTAGTACCCCGCAGGAACAATCATTCATATCAGTGATATTCAACAAAGCGCAAGGTAAACAACATAACTGAGCTTTGGGAAAGCTAGAAGTATTTTCCAGATATTAAAAGCAAGGCTGAAAATGAGTGGATAGATAAGAGTGAGTGCTTTTTGCTTTTTTTTGTTAGATTAACAAACTGTTTGGGAATGAGAGAAAAGCATATCTAAATATTCTTCTCCAACAGGCCATACAAGAAAAACTAGAGCAAATCATTAATGATAAGAAAAAAACTTTTCACTTCAACTACGCACACTTCAAATTCTAACAATCTTTTGAATTTTCACTGTAGTAGAAACATGAAAAAAAATAAATTCTGTTTTAATAACAAGCAGACTAAAACGGCTCAGTACTTTAGCATTTCTTCTTAGAAAGCAGTAATTCTTCCAAGGTCACAGTTTGATTGACCTCCCCTGTGCACATGCTGCTCTTATTTCTTTAATAACATCTTCACTTAGCTTGATTGGCTAAACTTAGCTTCAGCTTGATTTTATTTTAGCTAGATTGTTATCTGTTGATTGCTAACAACTGAGTTTAATTCACAGAAAATGACCGGAGAAAAACATAGCATGTAGAACGTGATGCACGTTTTGCTGTGTGTGTGTGTGTGTGTGTAATTGCGAAGACACAAAGATTGGTGTAACAATATTTGAGATGCTTTTTCCAGCATTCGCACACACACACTGTGCAGCAATGCCTCAAGCATACACAGCCATTATTATATTATTATATAATATTATAGATTATATTATTAAACCATTCCACCATATAGGCTGGAGTACCACACAGTATATAAATCATCTTGTTGGTCTCTGTGGTTACCAGCTTACACAGCACCCACACAAACAAACCTCAGCGCAGTCATGCATATAAAGACACAGTGGTATACAATAATAAAAACCCACCCTGTTGGTCCCCCTGAGTATCCTCAAACCCACAGAGCTGCTCCACCTCCAGGTGGCTGGGAGGGATCTTGCGGTGAACAAAGCTGTGAGGGTATTTCTCTTCCGGACTGTCCAGCTCCTGACCGTCCTCATACACGTGCTTCAGCACCCGGCCGCTGTAGGACGACGCCAGCTTGAACCTCACCTGTGGTTTTGAGTTGAAGGTGACACTTTTTTTTTTTACTCCACTCCACTATAACAGTTTGATGCACTGGCATGTTAGCTACTGTACAGTATATTGACTGATTTGCACAGCTTGCTTGCATAGAAAAGGCGAATGATGATAATGAAGAAAAATGCTGTTTGATCAGATCAGTGTGCACGCTGTACAAACATTTGCAGCACTTCAACATGCAAGCTAACATCCTGTTTCATTCCCTCTCTCAGTTTGCACTTCAGCAACATCAGATGTAGTTTAAAGCTGAGATCTTTAAACACTCCAGCTCCAGCTACAACATAAAGCAATATGCCACTGATGCTAAAGCATAAAATATGTCTGCAGTGACCTCAATACGTCTTTTACTCAACACTAAAAACTAAAAGCACTTCAAAACCATGTCAATAACTCACCTTTCTGGGCTTGTTGCCTTCATAGCGTTGATTCAGTTTTCTCTGGAGTTCCTCCATGGTGGCTGACAAAGGACGGGATGCTAAGAGAGCGTCAGTCCATCCAAGAAGCTCCTTCCCTGGGGCGAAATGACATTAGCTGGACACCCGGTGGTGCCCGGTGTGATGGAAGAATACGCGGATGGATTGGATGAAAAGAATGGGCTGATATACAGCTTGATGGAGGCAAAGGGTGGATGAGAGCCCGACTGAAGAGGTGTTTGTTGAGGAGTGGGTGGATGACTAGATAAAGATAGAGATAAAGCTCTCTCGGTGTGTGTCCAGCCTCCTGAGTTGGACTGCACCTGCTGTTTTAAGGGACCACCTTTCTAGCTCCCTGTGCTAAATTATTCACAGCTAGATCATGTGTACAAAAGCGTGGTTGAGAAACCAGAAGCTCCGTCATCAAATAATTATGATCACCAGAATAGAAGGTTGTTGGAGCCTGTGTGGAGGAACACTGTGTGTTTGTGTGTGCCAGAAAGAGAAAGAGAGAGTGAGGCTGTGTGTGTGTGTGTGTGTGTGTGTGTGTGTGTGTGTGTGGGAGTTGTTTGATAGTTGTAGGACTGCCTGTCATTGGACTGGAGCCGAGTGCATCAGTGTTGGAAAGTAAACATGACATTTGATGTCTTTTGCTGTCACACTGAAAACCTTTACCTTTATGGAATATATCGAGGATTAGTAAGCTTTCGCACTGAAATAACACCTCCCTTGTGTGTGTTTCTTTGTAACGTTTATACATACGTGTGTTTCTGTGTGTACCGCATGTGTCTGTGCAGGTCGAGTTCTTAGCTTAGCACTGAACCTTCCGTCTTACATTCATGACTCAGTGGAGTCTGACTTTTTGAAAGTCTAATCTAAAGAGTACCTGTCATAGTATTTCAGGTATGTAAAATATTTTTAAAAATGAGTTTCTGACACACCCGAGAATGAGAGATTTTCTCCAGCAGACCCTCAGGGACCTCGTCTAGAACTGCAGATTCAAGACAAATCAAACAGACTTATATCACAAATTCGAGTTCTTTAAATAACACAGACAAAACCATGAGAATGTAACTTCAGTGCAGACATTAAACTGAGGTGAACTATGACAAAAGTTATCTGTAAGTCGCAACTTCTTGTGGCTCTCGCCAAGTAAAATTCAGCAGGGCTGATATTTCCTCTCGCAGCTCAAAACACAAGGTGGGAATAATAAAAAGATAACATGAAAACTATTAGTTAGTTTTGTTAGTTATAGTGGACAGAATACATGAAAAGACACTAATTATTTTACATAGTCAAAAAATAATTCAATTTACAGAAAATGAGTTAAATTTAAGGACATACCATTAAACTTTTTTTTTCTCCATCCTAATCCTAAAGTGTAATTACTTGTACTGATGAGTCACACAATAAGTGTTTTCACTAAATCACCATGTGCTAAGTGTTTCCCTGTCTGATGTAATGGCTTTAATTATTTGCTAAATTACGTATCCTCATTCTGTGTTTAACTTGCAATTATGTACTCCTTGGTGTGACTAATAGGGAGGATTATCACACATTAGACACAGTGTAAAGACACATGGCGTGGTGGATAGATTCACATTTGAGGTTTGGTGGAAAAATAATCCGAGGCCACTGGCCCGGTGGCTGGTAAATCATTTGGAATCACAGGCCAGATTTACACCGCTGTGTTGTTTTTATATTTATGCGTACTGGCAGTTTAGTATTATTTGGCGCTTTCCACACAATGTCTATGTTTTTGCTGTAGAAATATCTGTGTTACATGTTATTAGAGACATTGCAACACGCACGCTATGTACTGACACCCCCTCTCCCTACAGACACACGCAGACACCAGAAAGTTTCTTTGAGCTGCCGGCTCAGGTACAACACAGACACCACACAGAAACTTTTACAAAAGCCATGAGTGTGCTTCTCGTGCCTGTCAAAGCTTCAGCGGGCTCTCTGTTTCCAGAGCAGTCATAGAGAGGGTGACAGTAGCTGCTTATGGCTGGTCGGCTCTGACTACCAGCTCTGTGTGGCTGATCCTGCTACACCGAGCGCTGGTCAGTCTGTCAGTCACAAAGTCTGCAAGGCACTCTGGTCGGTGTCTCCTTTCCTTCCACATCACACACTGTGTAGCCATAATATCACTCCCCTTAAGTGGTTGTCCTGTGCAGTTGCTTCTGCATCTTTTCATCAGGGATGGAGGGCATTTGGATGTATCACTCTTGAAAGTGATGCTGACTTATCACAGTTTTGTGAAAGATTCTTTTGAAGGATTCGGTACTATCTAGCAGTGTAGTTGCTGACTGCAACTGCAAGTGACAGGTTTGTCCATTCAGGGCTACTGTAGATACATGGCTGTTCAACATGGCACATTCTGAGCCATGGCATCTGTAGATATATTCTGTGAATAGCTTGATACAAATCATACAAAAAAAAGAGTTTGCATGCTTAAAAACTTGAGGTAATAAATAAATGCATGATGCAGCTTTATAGCCGGTGAAAAAATATTTATCTCAGTTTATCTACCATTGGCTGATGAGCTAAAACAGGAACTTTGGACACTGAATGTGTGAAGTGATTGGGGACAGAGGCCACAGTCCCCATTCTGTCCAAAAAATAATTCCAAAGTTCAGCTGAAGCTAATGTGAGGCTTCAAAAGTGAGAGTTAGATCTTCCAAAGTTGGAATCTTTTTATAACTATCCCTCCTCCACTGCACCCTAACAAGAAACACAGAAACAGAAACTGCCTTTTATTCCACGAAGCTCTCGCCAGCGACTAAATGTCAGTCCCATATTTACTCTATCCCGGAGTCTTCTTGATCGCTCACGCTCTCTTTTTCTTGAATTTGCTTCCTCTGTCTATGTCCTCTTTGGTCTTTTCATCTCTGGCACTATGTCCATAAAGGCTGCTGAGCCTTACAGGTAAGAGGCAATAGGTTACAATGCCCGCCTGCCCAGCTGTGGTACTGGAGTAACACTGGCTCCACTCCCCATTAGCATTCCCTCACGCTCCAGGGCTGAAAACATCCTCTTCCTGGTGGCCTGAAATGCCGGTACAACACTCACTTGAGATGCTCTGAGCTCACAATCCAGGCAATCTATATAGCAACCTGAGCTAACATTAGCTAACAGCAGCTACATTTCACGGCAGTTTATATCACTGTCCATCAGGAAACTCTGTAAATCACAGAGAGTTGATGCAGAGCAGCTGGAGGACGTCAGAGGGAAAACCAGAAAACGTTTTCTGCATAAAATATGATCCAGTTGACTTTTTGTCGTACGGGGAGCAGAGTGGGAATGATAGAGACACCTGATTACAAGTCAGTGTATCATCAAAATGATTTGAAATCTGCTGTTTTATGGCAGAAAAGTTGCACAATGGGACTTTTTTAAAGCCAAATGATAGGGATGTTTCACTTCCATATTTTAGGCGAAGCTTAGAGTGTTTTTAAGACAAAACCTAAGATGACAAATATGACAATTATCTTCCCTAAGCATCCCAGTAGGCCATGACAGCGCGACAGTGGGACAATACTAAGACCCTGAAACTGAAGCAGTTGAATGGAATTCAGCCATGATTAATGTTATTCACACCAGTATCCCACTGTGACATGTCAAAATGTCTTCTCTGCCTATATAGGCAGCATCCAACGCTGTTCTTTTTTTCCTTCCAGTTAATAAAGCACTATATGCAAATGAACTCCTGTCAATGGATTCAACAAAAGATCTGTCTTTAAACATTGTTACCGTGCAGCTCTCTGATTTGAAAGTGTACTCTCCAGTGTGTGAAGTAGGACAATGCTGATAAAACTTCTAGAAAACAAGAATTCCATTTCATTTTTAATTCCAAGTAAAGCAGTTGAAGTCTAATCACAGGCCTTCGGTAAGAGTTGCTTTAATGCTCTCATCATCTAAAACTCACTCACATGTCTTTTTTTTGCTCTTCGTCATTTCTAGATTGGACTGTCTGACTCATATTAAGGCTAATAGGGTATAATTCATGCTGTCAGCATCCTTTCAAGCATCATTTTATCACCAGTCCAGGGACTAATTTCAGATTTCAATCACATCCATGAGTGCAAGTTTTATCAAGTTTTACATCACTTTCTGCTGACTCAATGAGGTCACATCCTGGCCTCACATGTTAAACCTGTATGTTATTTGGAGTGCACACTGGTTGGGTTTGTGATGCATGTCATTTCCAATCCATGAATACATTCATACAGGATTCGAACCATTCTATTTATAGAGTTAGTTATTATGCATACTTTGAAACTGCTGATAGCGGTGGCAACTTGCAGCTTCAAAAAGCCATCTCACACAACAAACACTAATCTAACAAATGGATGCCATTAACCCCATGCATGTCGAGATCAATCTTACAATTATCCTTACAGATGACTGTTATTAAGCTGAGAGTGAATGGATAGTGTTAGAGAGAGAGAGAGAGAGAGAGAGAGAGGAAGAGAGAGTGTACTGTGAGACCATCTCTTGTCTCCTCCCTGACCAAGAGTGTGCTTAATCAGATTGCAGAACAAGCAAGTATGGTCACTCAAGCGAGAAATTGTTTTGGGTGCATCGCTGTGAAGGAATCATTTAATGTGTCAGGATTCTTGCTGCTTTCGTTTTAAATGATTGCCATTGTAAATCGTCTCTCTGTGTCTCCACCTTAACAGTTCACGTATATTCTATTATCCCCATTATCCTCCCTAAATACTATACGCGGTATGATCTTCATTGCTCAGGTACAGTACGCGCCCTTCGATAGGTATAGATCTTCATTTAAAACATTTTCAGCGCTCTGATGGTACAGATAGAAACTGAGAAGTAATAGTTTTGGTTTCACGGTGCTGGTGATAATGAATTTGGACCTGAGTGTGCAAGACAAGCCTCATTGAGCCACAAATGGAGGTCTACTGCCCAGATGGCATGATGCAACATTTACATGCTAACTGTTGTGGAAGTGTGTAAATTATAACTCCGTCTCTATCTTTAAGCTGCAGCCATGAACCAGGTACAAGAATGATGAGTGCAGGCAGCTCCTCTCTAAATCTTTTTAATCTACTGGTTGTCTAACCCCGTGTACAACGCAGTTATTCTCCCAGTTGTTTATGCCTCAAAACCTCTGCGGCTACTGAACCACATCCTACCTTAACCTGGCATCAATAGATGTTCATTATATTCGTCATGTTGTGTTTATATCGGCGCATGTGTGTGTGTGTTAAGTTTTATTATTTACCCCCAAGGGTCCAACAGTACCGTAAGCAGGTGTGTGCATTAGACTTGGCAGGTCTCACACTGTGAGGGCCTTGGGGTAGCATATATCTTTGCCAGCCATTCCTGTAATGTACTCAGTGCACTGTTCTCTTTTCCTTCCTTCCTCTCTGAACGTTTGCCTAAGTGAAGTGCAAAAAGGCAAAAAAAAAAAAAAAACGAAGGTGAAACTCTCACTTTCAAAAGACACCTACTCGTTATTTTGACTGTACTATTTCTGACACTCTCCCAGGGGGAATGATATTGACTGGCTCTCATAACAGCAGCACCTATTTTCAGGCAACAACGGAACAGAGATCAGGCAGTAACACTGGCTTAAATTTCTCCTTAGCGGTCATTATCCTGAAGGCACACAGAAACCAAATTTCTGGGGAAAGGTGGAATTACTCAGAGTGTCATACAAGGATTTTCTGAGGATGAACTGTCCCCTCAGGTCAGCAGACTTCAGCGAGGAGGTAATGATCACCTGGTGTTTACTACAAAAAAGAGACAAGGGCTTTGCGGTTTTAAATGGCAACTGTTCCACAGCACGATACTCAGATTGTACTTTTCAATTCTCTTGCTCTGCCCTCAGGTAGATAGACGGGAGGGAGAGGGAGTATTAGGGGAAGTGGGAGGAAAGACAGAGATGGAAAGAGGGTAAACGTGAAAGGGTGGAATTACAGATTGATGGCATGATGACAGGGAACGAAGGAGAGATAAGGCAGGAACGGTGAAGCTACAGATGCATGCAAAAAACTATAGTTGTCTTAAATCACATCTGAAGACACTAATGTCACATTCTCTTTGAAGGTTACAGACAAGAAAAGGGAAAAGACGGGCACCTCAAACAATGGATTAGGGTTGTGGTTCATGTAATTTACAAGGGTCTTTCTCACTATAGTTTTATCACCTCTGTTACAGCTATACCTGAATTGAATATAATGATGTTCCTTGGGGAAAGGGCCTAAGTTTAAAGGCTGGTCATAAATGATGACATAAGATGCTATGTAGTTTGCTTTAATGAGATAGGGGACATATAACAAGTCCTCCAAATTCAATGACAAAATACTTTGTTTATGTCCTGCGATGAGCTGCCGACTTGTCCAGGGTGTACCCCGCCTCCTGCCTAAAGTCAGACGGGATAGGCTCAAGCCCCACTGTGACCCTGATGAGGATAAGTGGTTACAGATAATGGATGGATGGAACACTTTGTCTACGCCCTCTAGAATGACACACAGAAGACACACACATTTTCTGCTCTGATTATGACACCCCTATCAACAGGACATTATTTGTCTGTGCCTTCCAAAACTGTTACAAATGACTGTTGAAAACAATTTGATGATGTGACACTGCTATGGTTAAGGTTTGGGTAGGTTTAGGTACAAATTTACTTGGTTCGGGTTAAGGAAATAGCAGGGTTCACATAAATGTTTGATTTATGTAATATTAAGAACAAAATATGCAATTTGGTACTGTATATATGTCTGAGACCTTCATTGTCATGATTATCATAATAAAAACTGGGCTGAGTTTAGGGAATGATTTACATCATGGTGATGGCCAGGTGCACATGCATTGCTAACCTGGGGAACACTTGGCACCAGAATGCACTATGGGAAGAAGGCAAGCCGGTGGAGGCACTGTGATGCTTTGGGCAATGTTCTGCTGACAAACCTTGGGTCCTGCCTTTGACGTGGATGTTTTTTTGACACGTATCACCTACCTAAGCACAGGTGCAGATCACGGAAACAGTATTCCCTGATGGCAGTGACTTCTTTCAGCAGGATAATGTGCCCCCTGCCACAAAGCAAAAATGGTTCAGGAATGGAGAAACACAGCAAGGAGTTCAAGAAGTTCAGACCTAGGTGTCCCTAGATCTTGATCCTTCGAGCCTCTGTGGGATGTTCTGGACACATAAGTCCATGGATCCATGGAGGCTCGAAGTTATAGGACTTAAAGGATCTGCTGCAAACACCTTGGTGCCAGATACTACAGCACATATTCAGAGGTCTTCGGGTGTCCATAACTCGACAGGTCAGGGATGTTTTGGTGGAAAAAAGGGCACCTACTGTACACAATCGTAGGTAGGTGGCCATAATGTTATGGCTGATCGGTGTATATACTGTCTATATGTATACATGTACAGTATGTATATACTTTAAATATACAATAGTAGCCACACATCCTCATAGTCATGATTTTGTGGCCACTTTGCTGCATTAGTTATCCAAGTTTACAAAGGGACTTAAATAATGACAAAGCAGAAAGCTTCAACGCTAAATTAGATTAGACTGTCATTTAAAAGAATCTGTTCCACAGCAACAATGTTTTAAATAGAACTACTAATGCATTTAAACTTTATTATCTTAATTACAGTGTCTATCAAATGATAGATGTTGCAAGTCACAGTCAAGTTAATATTTAATATTTCACTGGGACTGATTTTCTATCTTGTTTTAATTAGCTGTATGGTGGTAGTGATGGTGTTCAGCTTCATTGAATCTTTAAGCCCGTGCAGAAACTTGTGGCTGCAGAGGCCTCCACCTGTGACATCTCCACCCACTTTCCACTCTCATCTTCAGAACAAAGTCCCTTTCAAAAATTACGCATGACCATCCCTGCCATCTGTAATCCCAACCAATATGAGATTCAGGACGGCAGCAGAGGAATCAAGGTTGGGAACTCAGAGGAATCAGCATATACTCTTACAAGACTTTGTAAAAAGTATGATGCATTTGAATTAGACTGTCGAGGAAATGGCACAGTTGAGGAAATGACCTCAGTGCAAAAATACATCTGCTGGTGCAATCCATAAACATAAAGCTCTGAGAGTTTGCAGTCATGCTCCTGTAGCAGCTCTGTGAGCACGGTGGGGTTTTGAGCTAAACGGCAACATGCATGCTAACCCAGGCTCATAATGATAGTATTAACATGCTGATGCTAAATCATGTTTAACATATTCCCTATCATATTTAGCAGGTTAGTGCTAATGCTAATATTAGCTAATTAGCATTAACAAAGCATTGTAGCAATCAACATTTTGATCTGGTGATGGCATGGCTAAGAAGAAGTCAAAGGATCACTAAAGTGAGTAAAATTCATCCTAGAGGGAACATGTATTCAGTGTTTGTGTCATCTAATAGTTGTTGGAGTATTTGACTAAAAACAAGAAATGTGAGTCTCATAGTAAGGCTAAAGAAAACAATCTCTAAAGTCATCAGAATGCATCTTATGGGCACCATGGATATCTATATCAAATTTCACAGCAATCTGTCAAATAGTTGTCAAGATATTTTACGAAAAGGCAAAAATGTCAACCCTCTGGTGACACTAGAGGTAAAGTCAGGAGGATTTATCCTTTGGGAACAATATGTCTGTCCAGAATTTCACAGCAATCCATCTAATAGTAGTTGAGATATATCAGTGGACTGAATGACATTGCCATCACTAGAGTCATGCCACTAGCGTGGCTAAAAACTAATTTGTGCATGGAACATTTTGAACAGATTGCCCTGACAACAGCTCCCACCTGACAGAACTGATATGTGGACATCACTGTCACTGAACTGCTGCACGGCTCCAGTACAAACAGCTTAATCCTCAAATAAAGTTCAGGAAGAAAGTAAATGTGAAGCCAGGCAGGAGGAGAAAAGATAACTGTGTGCAGAAAACCCACTCACATAGACCAGGATCTTAATTTTGACACTAACCACCAAATTACTACATTAAAGCTGGGTGAAGAGGACCCACCCACACAGAGCAACCCTTACTACTGAAGAGGAGGACAGAGAGAACGATGTGCACTCAGCACCAAGTGGTACAAAGAATGAATAATGGGGATCCCACCCCAGCTCCACCAAAAGCATGCCGGCGGGACTCTATTACACGGCTGGGCTGTTAGAACATCTAGCCAGAGTCCTAAAGTTACAAGTAATCAGTGTATTTCACAAAGCATTTACACCTTCAGATCTCTGCTGCTACACCAACAGGACCCCTTTGAGAGTTTTGCAGTTTGTTTGATATCACATGCAACAGCTGTGGGGAACACCACAAAAGTGAGATCAGGATAAGACAGATCAATAAATCAAATCAATGCGAAACTGACATATCACGTCATGACGACTGGGCTATCGCCATGACAACTGAGCAAACTCCATCTCCACTTTGTCAGTCTCTCAGTTTCCAAACAGAAACAAGGGAGTTGTTTTATCCAATTGATAGATATCTATTGTTTCATCCTTTGATTCCATACCATTGTGCAGTTGTCATGCCAAAACGTATCAGGCAAACCGGTATTCTTAGCATAATAAAGGATGTCAAATGCATAATTCATCACTGTTGAACCTGAAGTGTCAAATTATTTCTCTAGGCCAATAACCTGGGTTGTGATAGGCCCGGTAATTTTTAGAAGCGATGTGCAGTGAAGTATCTCTGAATTGACATATCCTTTAAACTACTTAGATAGTTCAAATTTAATCAGGCATTAGATTTAGACAAAAATCTATCTAAATATTTGAAATAGTGTTTGACTAAAGTAACAGTGGAGAAGCCTGTGTACTACTGTTTTATTGAGTTTATTCCTCTGTTATTATAGTTTTATAAGAAAACTACAAATACATTTGTTGAAAGAACAGTCTTACTTGTGCTGCTCTTGGGGATGCAATCTTTGTGTATGTGTTTGGTATTAGGAATTAAGGCCACAAATAGAAACATGCATAAAACAAGTAACTAATCCAAATATGATGAGTAAGACAAATTAGTATAATCAGACAGAAGAATGAAAGGTAAAATGTTGAGAAGAGGATGGGAGTTTTCAAAAGCCTCCGTATTTCCTTGTTTGAGACTCACTTGTCATCACGGTGGAAGTTGATCAACTAGTACCATGCGCAACTTCTGCCTAATGCAATGCTCTGGCAATATAAGCTACTGTACCTTAGATTGCAATCTTTGGAATCAATTATACAGGTTGACAACATGATAAAAAAACAAATACCATGAATCACTTTGCCTTATCGCTGAAGCAATATAAAGTGAGCACCATGAAAATTAACATCATGCCTCGAAAAGCCTTTCCACTGTATAATACAAGAAGTCAGATTAACCGTATACAGGGAGGAAGCTAACTGCAGAGGGGGCTTTTGGCAGATAACTTTGGGATAACTAACTATAACTATCCTTACAGCAACCACAGCTGATAGAGCTTTACATAAGTCTTGACACGTGTGCTGCAGGGAATCGATGACCTGGTAAGGTCAAGTGTGGTGAAGCAATGGTAAGACAATAGAGATTAAGTCACAATTTGGTTAAGGAACTAGAATGCTTGATTTTCAATTGAATGTCAGTGTGTTCTTGTTTATTTTAATCTGTGCCAGACACCAAGAGTTTTGTTTCCAAAAATAACTAAAGGAGCAAAGGAAATTGAGGCAGCATTTGGCAGCATCAAACTCCATCTAATGGATTTCTTGGCTGTGGAGGAGGCCCTCATTTGAAGAGGGTCTGGCTGCATTGCAAAGAGAGAAACGAACGTGGCAGATGTCACTCGAGAAGAGAGAGTTTACTCTGGAGTGAAATCAAGTAAACAGACAGTCCTTAATCCAATATAAACACAATGGCAGCCCACAGAAATCTTAGGAATGTATAGATTGAAATACCAGAACAGATTTCTGCATATTTTCATATAATTGTGTCAAAAATACTTGTATTATGTATACTGGAGAACCATGTTTTCATTTTCTGTTATGGCAGCTGGTGAGAAAAACTACTGTCACGTGTAGAAGTGTTGCGATGTATATTTAATTGAAGCTTGCAAACAGCCCTCATTCTTTGTGTTTTCACTAAAACATTAAGAATATACTGTCTAAGTAGGTTATTTGATTTAGCTTGTTAAATGAACTCAACAGAGATTTTACACATATCAGCCATAACATTATAACCACTGACAGGTGAAGTGAATAACACTGATTATCTTGTCACCGTGACACCTGTCAGTGGGCAGCAAGGGAACATTTTGCCCTCAAATTTAGAAGCAGTGTGCAGAAGCAGCAATGTGGTAGAAGCAGGGAAAATGGGCATGTGTAAGATTTGAGTGATTTTGTAAAGGGCCAAATTGTGATGGATAGATGACTGCGTCCGAGCACCTCCAAAACTGCAACTCTTGTGGCAGCACAGTATCAAAAGCGGTCCGAGGAAGAACCGACAACAGCATCGTGGGCGACCAAGGCTCACTGATGCACATGGGGAGCAAAGGCTGTCCTGTGTGGTCTGACAAAAAGTTAATGCTGGTTCCGATAAGGTGTCAGAACACACAGCGCGTCACAGTTTGTTTGTTAAGGGGCTCTGTAGCCGCGGACCAGTCAGGCTGTCTATGCTGACCTCTGTCCGCTGCTGAAACGGGCATGTGAGCATCAGAACTGGACAACAGAGCAATAGAAGAAGGTGGCCTGGTCTGTGTGCCTGGGCATCACTTACCTGGAGAATACATGGCACCGGGGTGCACTATGGGAAGAAGGCAAGCCAGCGGAGGCAGTGTGATTCTCTGCGCAATGTTTTGTTGGGCCATTCATATGGATGTTACTTTGACATGCACCACCTTCCTGAGCATTGATGCAGAGCATGTACACCCTTACATGGAAACAGTATTCCCTGATTGCAGTGGCCTTTTTCAGCAGGTTTAACACGTTCCCCAAAAAGCAAAAAATGGTTCAGGAATGATTTGAGGAACAAAAGGAGTTCAAGGTGTTGACTTGGCCCCAGATCTCAATCCATTAAGGTTTTACTCCTTCTTCCAAAGTTGGAAGAAACATACTCCTTTTGTTAGAATCCTACTGGAGCTCAGAAAGAATATTCTATACAGGGGAAGACTGGAACTTTATAAGTAGGCTAAGTTTCAGTGAACAGCTGGTGCAGCTGGCTCCTGAAGAAGAGATCTATGTAAGAGGAAGTGTTACGTAATGAATGGGAAATCAAATGTCAGAAATTAATTAACTTAAATAATGAATTCTTAGCAGATCATGCTCTCTATTGCCATACATTGCCTACCCTAACAAGTCTGCAAAGTTCTATAAATGTACTTTGGGATTATACAATTTTTGCAAATGAATTCCCTGAGTTGTCACGTTTGTTTTTCACCCCCGCTGTCTTTCCCAATCTTTCTTTTCCCCTTTCCCATCCGGCATTATAATTGGTCTAATAATGGTGGCGATGACAGCCCATGGCTGGGGCTCTGTGCTCAGTGTATTCAGTCTAACGCAGCGCTTCAACCTGTCATAGATTTCCATTATTCATCTTAGGGAGAACTCATAGTGCTGTCTCTGCAGCCCCCCTGTTCAGAAATCACTTTTCTCTCTGTTTGTTCGCTGCCACAAGAGCACTGTGCACAATTCAGTTTCTTTCTTTCTTTTTGTTTTGTTTTCAGGAAATCATAAGAGATTAACAAAAGACAGCATGTGTATAGGGGGAATTATTCTTATACAAATTGTGCATGTGTACATGTGCATCTGGATGCAAGAAAATATAGTTTGAATACCCTTCTTCTCCTCAGCTGTGTTTACATCCCATCGGCTGTTATAGGATTCAAATCACCTGATGACCTTTGGAGGGATTTCACTGTACATTCATAATAACATGAGCATGCACAATAGGATTATGCCAGAGAATAACAAAATAACAAGCATCACCTCCTGTTTATTATAACAGATGCTAATGAATCTAATCGCTGCAGGTTATTTCAGTTTGAACGTCTTCAGGAAACCTTACTTCACCTTCATAATCCTCAATATAAAACACAGAGAAAAACAAAATGCATATAAACTCATTGAAAAAGATGTAACACCATGGCTATCATTTATCTGATACATTGATAACGCTGATTGTTTTGTCACGTGTGTGTCAGTAATTAAAAACTCTATATGTGAGACACATTTTTTAATCTTTGACTCATCAGAGAAGAGGTAGCAGAGAGAGGCAAACACAGCTGGAGCCGGTAAGCCTCTAAAACCACGATGCTTCACTGCTTAGAAGAGCGACAAGCCAGTGAGGCAAGAAGTTTGCTATTTTTTTTTTTTAATATATTCCTTGTCTAACTAAGTCTTTCAGTGTATGTGTGTCTCTGTTCTTGTAACTATAATGTTTTTTTTCTGCAAAACAAAAAGCAGCTTACCATCCAGCGGTTGGCTCTGCTGGCTGCTCGCACAGTCTGTCAACTTAGCATGTCCATCTCCTCCTGAATCCATAAGCCCAAAACAAGAGATATCACCACATGCACACAAAAGAACCTCTGAATAAAGTAATTCAAAAAAAAACTCAAACAAGACAACAGCCAAAGTGAAGAAAGTTTTAGTATGCCAAATATAAACTGGTGCAGGAATAATTAAAAAGCTACTGCTTGCCTACTGAAAGCATATTGGCCATATAACAAACACACAAGGTATAGCTCCCAACTAAGTTTTCAAAATGCTACTTCTAACATATTGTGCATCAAGTAAGGTCTACTATATGAACTATAGTATTATGGTTTTACAACCAACAAACAAAGGAATAGCACACAAAGGAGATGGTTGAAAATTCAAAAATGCTGCAAATACCAAAACACAGGTGAATGAACATCAACTATAAACATTGTGTAAGGCAGTGATGGATTGTTTTGTACCAGCAGTACAACAATGTTGTTGCTTTTCCAACAAGGCTCATTGGCAGGAAATGAAAAAATACAAGACAGAGACAGAGGAGCTAGACACGCCAACAGGGTGTGCAATTTTGGTTGCCATTTTGGCTGACGATATCAGACTTTAATTTACAATGCGCATAAACAATCTAAGTCAATTTACTTTCATGGATTGATAAAACAGTACACTGGAATACAAATGATGCTACAACAAAAAACAAATTGCGAAGCAGCAATGCTTAGGAAGTTATTATTCAGTCTTGGATTTTGATCTGAACAAACAGGCTTCTCACCTTCAGGAAACTGGTTAACAAGGTTCAACAACACCCTGATCCAAGACTGCAAGGACTGGTTTGTTATGAGCGAATGCGTTATAAGTACATGGTGTGCTTTAGTTAACTTTCTGTATCTCTGCTGCGGCATGTTATGCTCCAATAGCTACATAGCGTATATGAATTTGTCTTTCCTTTCCCTTGTGTCTTTTAATTTTTCAGACTGTTTTATAGCGTTACTGCTGCATATGTAGTGTTTGGCTGGCACATACAAATTAATAATAAGTACTCACAAAAACATGAAATTAAGATGCTTTTTTAATATGGCTTTTAGGCCATATTACATAAACAAATCAAGGAAGCATCACCTTATTACACAAATATCTAAACAAAGCACCTTTTTGCCTGAAAAGGTGATGTAAAATGAAGGTACAGACTTATTCTATGCACACTAAAGCTTTATTTCTCTCAGATTTGTTAGAATCTGTGTTAGTGGGCACTTCTCCTCAAGATAATCCATCTACCTGACAGGTGTGGCTTATCAAGATGCTGATTAAACAGCATGATTATTCACAGGTGTGCCTTGGATCGGTCACAATAACAGGCCACTCTAAAATTTGGCTAGTACTTCATTGGGATATCAGGGTAAGCCAATCAGAGGGTAGAGTAGAGCTGGCTATGACCTTGTTCTCCTGGGGGAAAAAAAAAAGATTGGTATCTGTGGCCTGATGTGAAATCACCATAGTTCAGTGCCTAATAAATGTCTTTTGTCAAGATAAAGCTGCACAGTTTAAAGGGGCCTTTTAGTGTGACCAGTCCAAGGCACACCTGTGAATAATCCTGCTGTTTAATCAGCATCTTGATATGCTACACCTGTCAGGTGGATGGATTTTCTTGGCGAACGAAAAAAGTGCTCACTAAAAGCGAGTTTTTGTGAACAGAATCTGAGAAAACAAAGCCTTTTGTTTGCGTCTTTGACCTTTAACTGCAACTCAGGGAAAATGAGAGCAGGAAAAAAAAATGTTGTGTTTATATTTTTGTGTTTTTTCAGCATTAAATATTATATTCACCTGCATATTTTGGAGCCCGGACTGCTGAGGATGTAAGTTGGAACTGACACCTACTCCTTTGTATACATTTTCTTGACAATCCTTAAACACAGTACACACTGTAGCAAAGAGCTTCAGTTTGTCATCTTTCCAGTCCACTGATAAATTTTGACAGAACAGAGCTGAACACACTTGTGTAACACCGGGGCGGATGATGTTGTCTCTTAACTCTTTTTCCTCTCTCCTCCCCCACCCTGACCTCCATTTCTTCCCCCCTCCTCCCTTCAGTCCCCGATCTTTCTCTCTTCTCCTCCCTCTAAACCTGATTTTCCTGTCACACTGTCACATCCCCCAGGACTCCTCTTTCTCTTCCTTACTCAGTCTGTTCTGTGTCTTCCTGTCCTATTGGTAACACACAATGTTCAGCCTTCTCCTGACTTAGACATCTGATTTGTTTGATACTCCAAGGCTTTCCTCGGAAAGCTGGGGCTTCCTAGTCCTTTGAGTATTTCACCAATCTTTCTCCTACACAAGTAGCTTCAAATTACACATGGTTGTCTGCATCATTACAGATAGAATATGACACAAAGCTGTAGTGACAGAACATGTAGGGGAGGGGGTGAAAGCAATGGAGTGGGAGAGAAATTAAGGTGGGGACGGTTAGATAATGAGGCAGAAAGAAGATGGAGGATGGACTGGTAATATTTGTCCTTGGGTCCTTAAGAAGTTTGAAAGGGAGCTCAGCTCTGTTTTCATTAAAACAAATTATCATAATCTACAGGGTTTGACAGCTACCTTTTCCAGCTGATGAGATCTGTCTCTGAAACATGCACCCTAATCAGACTGAGGCGATTACTGGTTTGTGCTTGTGACAGCACAGGGTGTACACATTAATGGCATCCTTCACAGTTAAGCTGTAACGTTAGCTAGCTCAGTGATGCTCAGTTGTTGTGGTTGTGATTGGCGGTTGTTGTTTGGGAGAAAGAAAGCAGTTCCCGCATTTAACTTGGTCATGATTTCTTGCGGCAGAGTTTTTCAAACGTAGCTTTTGGCCAGTTGAGTGCCATCTAGTTTTATTATGTTCGACTCAAAGGTCGATATCTTCAAACCTTGCCAAAACAACACAGACGGATAAATAGCACTACAGGTAAGAGTACATTTGATTTGGGGGTGAACTGTGGCATTACCTGTGAGTCGAAATGATTGAAATGAGCGATGATGAATTGCCTTACAATGCTGAAAGAATAAACGCTTCGTATTAAATCACATATTTGAACTGCACTGCTTAACACTAAAAACATTGCCCTAGAGCACTGAGAGCTAAAAATGTATTGCCTGGAAAGAAGGTGGCTGTGAACGTCACAGGAAAAACTGAAAGATGTCACAAAAGTGAACGCAAGTTTAAGAGTTCAGCATGACCCATTTAAAGTTACAGTCTCTAGCTGAAAGTATTCAGAAATTTTGAGATTCCTCTGGTTTACTCAAAGTCCCACTGTGTAACTGTCTACCATTAAAAAACAGATTTTAAATCATCTGATGCTACACTGATGTGTAATCAGGTAAATGGTGTCTCTTTCTGTCTCTGCACACCCTGTTCTTGTATGTTGTAACTTTATGTTCCGAGTACGATCACTTGCAAGAAGAACACAAAGCTTGACAGCACTAAGTCACACACCACCAACTACTCAACATATTTTGGTGTAACTGGATCATACTGGTTTTCTCTCTGATGTCCTCCAGCTGTTCATTTCAACTCTCTGTGATTTTTCAGAGTTTCAGAGTAAACTGCTGCAAACTAATCTGTTGCTGTCAGCTAATGTTTGGTAATTTATTAGCTCGGCTGCCCGGACTGTGAGCTCAGAGCTCCACCGGAGTGTTTGTACCACAGGCGTTTCGGATCAAGAGGCGGTTTTCAGGCCCGGGGTGCAGAGGAATGCAGATCCCGGGGGACCTGGACGTAACCAGACTCAGCAGCCTCTATGGACATAATGATAGAGGCCAAAGATAATGATGGAGGAAACTACAAATAGAAAAGGAGAGTAACCAAGAACCAAGAAGCAACCTGACAAGAGTAAATCTGGGACTGACTGTTCAAAAAAATAATTGAGATATAAAGACTGTGAAGAACAAATTTATATAATTAGTTATAATCTGAATACAATGCAATCCAATAGAAAACCACAAACAGTCCCTGAAAGACAACAGAAGAGTTGAATCATTGATTCTGATAAACAAAAAATGTAACTGAATTACGGGCTTGATTTTTGCACAGCAAGCTTGTTGCCAAGGACGACCTGCTTGGAGCAGGACGACAGCTCAGCGCATCTATCATTTATTTGGTAAAGGGACACCCACATAAACCTTTACAGTATGTTCCTATTCTATGTACGTTCATGTTTTGCTCGTCTGTTCTACTTTCATTCAACGTTTTTTTTCAACCAACTGATCACACAGAAAAAAAACAACTTAATTCAGACCATGGCATTCATACCAGTGAGACAGAACAAAGAGTAATGAATGACTATTCCTAGCACCTGTCATCCACAGCAGCTAGCAGTCTACTGACAGCCTCACATTTACCCTGACATCTCTTTTACACACATCTAACTGTTGTAATAAAGCTCATATTACAGAGGATGGCAGAGAGCAGTTTCTTTATTCTTGCTGTTATTCAAATCTAAATGTATGTGTGTGTGTGTGTATGTGTGTGTGTGTATTTAGATTTGAATAACAGCTAGAATAAAGAAACTGCTCTCTGCATCATCTGTAATATGAGATTTATCACAACAGTTAGATGGTGTGATGGTGTCGTTTAGTTCAGTTGATAGAGCGTCCGCCCCATGTACAAAGGCTCAGTCCTTGACACAGCGACCCAGGGTTCGAATCTGACCTGTAGCCCTTTGCTGCATGTCATTCCCCATCTCTCTCTCCCCACATTCCTGTCACTCTTCAGCTGTCTCTATCAAATAAAGCTTGAAAATGCACAAAAAAGTTAGATGAAAACAGTTAGATGATTTTATTTCATTTATGGATCTACTGGTATTTAACATTTGCAAGTTTACTATGTTGGGCCTTTTAGTGTATTATTATACTGGGTTTTTTTTCTTACCTGGCCATTTATTGTATGTTTTAAAATAAACACTAGAATCTCTTTCTTGCCATAGAATCTATCTGCTAAATAGGACAAACAAAACCATCCATATTATTTTCTCTATGTTTTATCCAGATTTTATGACTGTGTGACTGTGAGTGAAACCAAAAGAGGAGCTTGTAGTGCAATCCTTTCCCCATATAACAAGCATCAATACACATATTATTTCAACTCAAAGTGAGTATGATAGTATGGCCACATTGCGCGTTTCTATCTGTGATATCTATATATATGAAGTGAAAAAGTAAGCAATTCTTTACTCAATGCACCAAACCAGTTGAAATACATTGCAGTCTATTACAACAGTGTTTTCATTTTTACTTTTATTTTTTATTTGAAATGATTTACATTATCTTCAATCTTATCTCTCTTATGTAAACAAATGCAGTAAACAATGTTCAGGTCTTCTTGGGAAAAAAAAAAAATCTGCTCAATATCAGTCCAGAATTACTATATTTATCTGTCTTGTGTGTATGTGTGTTTGCTATGGTGCTGTGATCATCAAATAACCTTTCCTCCACCACCAACCCAAAAAGCTAGTGCAATGCTTTCATATTACTGAGATACACCCACAACATGTGATTATGGGGGTAACCCCAGGTTATTATTCAGCAAGATGATTAGGTGGTTTGAAAATCTGATACAAATTGCATAAACAATTCCCAGAATTTTCAATGTGATCAATAAGATTGTAGACAGGCGTGGTAAATGAATCTGCTATGTGGATAACCATTCATCAATCATTAATTCTAGCAGAGGAACTGTCAAAATAGTGTTCTTTTGCTTCATGCATGAACATTTCATTTCAGTGTTATTATAGCAAATCACATACATCATGGTATTATTGGTGATAAAGAAGGAATCTATATACATTACTGACAAAGTCAAAATTGTTCTGAAAAACACATTTTCATGGGTTCAGAATCTGAGTCTGTATCGAAACTGGATATCTCTGACAGGATGAAGTGCTCCAAAGCCCAATCGACCAACATCAATATCAGGTGTTTTCTCATCAGGATTTTTTAGCTCAAGCTCAAAGTAGACCAACATGAGGAAAACAAATTGTTTCAGCTCATTGTTGGCAAAGAACCTCCCAGGACACATGGAGACTCCTGCACCCCAGGGCATGCTGTAATACTTAACCTTCTTCCCACCCTTGTAGAAATCAGTTTTCTTGCTTCCATCTGGATTTAGAAAGCGATCATATTTAAATGAATGTGGGTCAGGGTGGATCTCTGGGTTAAGGTGGACAGCACTGTAAGGTAAGACTGCCATTCTGTCGCCCTTGCGAATTCGGTATTCACATCCATTAGCCATCTTGAGAGTCATATCCTGAAGCACTGACCTGACGAGGAGGGGTGCAGCAGTGAGTCGAAGGGTCTCTTCTACAGCACTATCCAGGATTGGCGTTTTCATCAGCATGTCACAAGTCAGGTTGATCAAAGGGCCATCACGTCGGACTTCCTGGCCAGATTCCTTCAGAACCCTATTTACCTCCTCCCTCACAGCTGCCATTGCTTCAGGGTGCTTCATGAGGAAGAAGAGCAGCCAGAATGCAGAAGGCCCTGTGTTGCCTTGGGAGACCCAAAGAAGCACAAGCATGTACCTGTCTATCATTGACTCCTTTATGCCTAACTCCTGTCTCCCCTGCTGCATGTCCCACACCCAGCGACTGATGTTGTCCTTTATCTTCATCTTCTGCATTGACAGAGCTTTCCAAAAGAATGCCTTTATCCTTTCCGCCTCCATCTTTTCTCTCGGGGGCAGGACTCCATAAGCCAGATTGGGAACAAGCTGGTCATATTTGCGGAACTCATGGAATAAGGTTTCAGATTCAGCTTGGTCTTTCTCTTTGGCTTTCTCTACACTTGCTTCCCCGTTGTGTGATGCGTTGCCAAAAAGGGATAAGTACCCAGCCCTAAAAACAGCTTTGTAGCTGTACTTGAACAGTCTGTCTTCCAGCCAGGTCTTTTGGTCAGTGGATGAATCAGTGTTATGCAACATCACATTCTGTAAATTACACATCATGGCGTGTGTCAGCACCTCCAGTCCAGGCCCCCTCAGGTGTTTGTGGCTAGTCTTCATGAGAAGGTCTTTCTCATTGCCTAAAGATTTGTAACCAAACAGTCGTTCTACCAGGTTTCTGGCAAAGGTGTTGAAGTCCAGTTTTTCTGGACTCTCCTTAACAAATGTCCCCAATGATAGAGGGTCCAGAATGAATGTGAGGTAAAATCCTCCCAGCTGTACAGTGAATACATCGCCATGCTTTTGCTTCATCCTGTCTAGGAACTTAATTGTGTCTTTGCGGAATTCTAAGACATGACCCATCCAGGGGATGAGCCCCTTATCCAAAGGAGGTTCGCCTGGTCGCTGTCGTCGAAACACCCCCAGAAGATATAGGCCTCCAATCAGAGCGGCAAGAAAACCAACAAGTATAGGTACTAGCAAAGTCATGACTGATTTCTGTTGTAGCCAAAGAGTGATTTGCAGAAAAGGTACAAATCCTACTTTATAAACAGACGTTTGCTCCTCCCTTTGTTCATGGGATTGGTTTTACCACCTCATCAACTCACAAAAACTCTAAAAGAACGCCGTCTTTTTAGAGTTAGATAATTATTAAACAGATAACAAATACACGTATCCAACTGCATGTGGACACCAAGGTCTTCAGGTTTTTCCAGTACATCCTGTATTTGTTGGGTACAAGGGGCAAGCACTTGTTACCCACTTTCCTCTCTGAATTAATTATTTATCTTAAGATTGTAACAGATTGTGCAACAATCAGGTTTAACATTAACATCAGTATTTTAAGTCTAGGAGGAACAAAGAATTCATAGTTATACTATCTCAGCTATTTAAAGAAAAAAAAAGTGGCACACAAGGAGTTAGGTTGAACGATTAAATATGATGGAGTAAAACACATTCAAACCTGAATATGAAGGTGTTAAGCATCAGTTTGATGATCAGTTAACAGATCTAAAACACCTGCCAACCAACACATGCTGCATACAGACGCCCTCCTGCCAACTCTGATGACGTCTGAACAGCACTGTAGATAACAAGATTCCCTAGTAGTGTTACAGCTAGGAGACTGCTGGAGACAAACAGCATAGCACTCCTTTTTTCTTATTCTGTTTTACAAAACACATTTAGCCAGCGGTGGTGGTCGACAAACTCAAACAGTCTATTACATGCATTTCATATTCTATTTCATTATTTTTATGCCTGTATGAGAATAATGAAAACATAAATGTTTCAAAATGATTGCAGTTGTGCCATCACACAGTTAAAACATAAGTCGATGGTCTGGCACAGCGCACTAGAATCTATTTTGAATCAAGAATCAGTTTATTTAGCTATTCTTTAGTTAAAAAATGCTTTGCTTGTGCTTTACTTTTTCCCTCATATCTACATTTTGTAGGTATTGGTTAAGTGTTTTATTGGTACCTATGTGCAACATAATTACTCTGTAATTAGTGGACTTTACCAGCAATACCATGATATTACATCTGTCTCCATTATCTAAAGCTGTGAACATGTAATAAAAGCAAGATGCAATGTTATTATTACAGTACTGAAATGACTCATAATGTAGTCTAAATATATTTTCTACATCTCCACCATGAGGAAACTGGCTCAGTGTTTTATAAAGAGCTTTACATTCTGACCGTGTCTGCATGCTTATTTCATCCAAACTATTCCCAAGATAAGGTCCTGTATATCAGAGAGAGAGAGAGAGAGAGAGAGACCAAAGGTGATGGATTATGCCATTATCCACAAACAGGTTTCTGCACCAAAATTTGTCATATTCCTGACCTTGGCTGCTGAAATGAATAGCACCCTCACCCTGCCATGTCACCAAAACTTTAATATCTTCTGCTCTTTTTTTCCTACTCTTGTTCCAACTGTCCTGTTTCAAACAGAAAATAACTCATATGAATGATAATCCCTGTAGTGTAAGATTTGAATTTCAGTTAAATGAATCAGTAGAGCTATAGTACTGGATGCAGTACAGAATATTGTAAAAGCCCAGTGGGATCAAGATGCTGGACTGAATGAGAAGAAAAATTGCCCCGCAGAAACTAGAAACTAGAGATAAGGTTAGGAGCTCGGACATCTAGAGGGAGCTTGGATTAGAGCCACTGCTCCTTTGCGTTGAATGGAGCCATGTGAGGTGGTCTGGGCATCTGATTAGGATGTCTTGTGGGCGCCTTCCTTTGGTGGTGTTCTGGGCTCATCAAACTAGTAGGAGATACCAGGACAGACCCAGAACGTGCCGGAGGGACTACATAGTCGATCTGGCCTGGAAAAGACTCAGGATCCCCCAGAAGGAATTGGAATGCGTTGCTGGGGAGAGGGGCATCTGCTTATATTTACATTGCTTCTATCCTGGATGTAACCATAGAAGGCCTTTCATGATAATGCTTTATATGCATCACATCTCCCAGAAAGCATAAGCATAAGGCATCGCTGCCTGACTTACTGTACTGTACTTTTACATACAAGCTTAATTTTAGCCGGGGCTGTTATAACTACTTAGGTTCCTTTTTAATGGGATAATCAGGGTTAAACTTCTGCATGGACGTGATCATGCTTAGGCAGAAAAAGAGCAGATAAGGATGCTCAAGGACAGTTGTTTTGAAAGGCACTATTTGAAGTTATTGATTTTTTTTTCCCCGTTTGCAGATTAGTTGTTAGTGTTCATTTGAATGACCTTGCAGTGCTGTTAGTATCAGCATCATCAGCTTGTAGATTCCTATTTATTTTAATTACTGGTTAAAAAAAATAGTCAACCACCAACATCGAAATATAAACAATAGTTGTTAAATAGCAGGGAAAAAAGCATATTTTATTCAGTCCTTCTCTTTTTGTCTAACTTTTCTGTCTGCCTTCCTTTTACCATCCCTTCCTCCTGACTTTATCTAATTCCTTGACCTTTCTTCACCTCCATTTCTTATTCTTCACCCACCTTCTGTGGATATCTCTCTCAGCGTGCTATTGCTATGGCATAGTGAGGGGAAAAGGTGGTTTTCTTGTAATAAATTACAGCAAAGGGCACTTCGTAGAAGCATTAGTCTAAAATGCCTTGCAGTACCAGGGCAAAATCCATATTTCTGGCATGGTTGTCTCCAGTGGAAAATAGACCGCAAAACCTTTGGTTCCACATATTCTCCATTTAACTACATTTGTCATGAACAGGGCAGCAGGTAGTGCAGTCTTGGAAGGTCAGACATATCAGTGTGTGTTTAAATGTACCCCTGCAGTCAACTGTGGTGTTTTTTTTGGCAAACATCTGGGATTTGCAACACTATGCAATACCTGATGAAAATGGTGCTAAAAACGAAAAATGGGTCAAACAACTCAAACTACAAGTGCAGATTTTTAAAGTATGTCCTAAAACAATGCTCAGTAAACTGGTAAAAAATAAACATTTAATACATTTTCACGCTGAATGAATACTGTAGATTTTATCTTCACATTCATTGGAGGCACATTAGGAAGGACACTGTAAGAATGGGATGAATAATTACAGGAGGCATTTGAGATTCCCAAAAATTCTCACCACTAGTTACCATGAGGCAGTAAATGGACATTAAACTGTTGTTTTTAAAGCTATTTTTAAAGCTCTTTAAGGCAAGGCAAGACAAACCATGTCACAGGTTATGATAAGTCAAGTAAAGTCCTTCATGCCCAGTCTTACTTGCAGTATCTTGCCTTTCTAAAGAGGAAAAGACAAGTTATTAGTCCTGATGAGTCTTCAAATGGCATTTCAGCAGTTTGGCTTTTTCCTTTACATGTGCAAGTCTTGAATCTGAACGGGATGACTCTTGACACAGGCATGATGATGATCCGGTCTAATCTATAGATCATGGAGGTAGCATTGAAAGGAGCTTGACTGACAGGGTAGTCATCCAGTCATGACAATGTCATTGTCAGCGTGAGAACTGAAAACTTCAAATGAACACAAATTACACACGAGTCCTAAAGACAAATTGACGATTCAAGTCTAAGTCACAATGACTCAAGTTATTGTGACTTAGTAAAAGTAAACTTAGTAAAAGTTAAAAAACTAACCCATCCATCAGTGAATCATTCAAAGCACACCATCCATGTGCTTTTATCGTCTCGCCAAGACACAATAAACAAGACTGCATGCATCAGTGCCTGTCAGTCTGGACAGCTGCTGAATCAAAGAGCATGCTCAAAGGTCAACACATTCTGCCACCAAACCAGAACCAGTCTTGTGTCTGCTACTTTGTTCCAAGTATAAATTAGTCTGGCAGTCACTTTATTTTGTGAGGAAGAAGAAACTTTTTAAGGCACAGTAAAAGACTTTGAAAACTGGAAATGGTACATGGTTCATTTAGTTGAGTTACTGTTCTCATCACCGGAAGGCAGAGGAATTGAGCTCAACAATGCAAGCATATCACTGTTTTAAATACACTAATATCCCAGTCCTTGTCCTAGTCTCTTCCTCCTGTCTGTCATGTGTAAGATCTGAGGAGCTTTACACGCTTTAGCTGTCATTTGTCTCCCTGCATTTGATTTCACACTGACTCTGTTTCTCTGCCTGTCTGTGCCTCTCTGCTCATCTTCTTTCTCTCTCATCCCTGCCTGCTCATTCCTTTTCACGCATTGTTCCACCAGGTGTCAACTTTGAAATTTCAACTTTTTGCTCCCCTTCAGATTGTCAATGAAGCTCTGGGAAGAAGAAGAAGTAGCACCTTGGTGGTTTGATTTTCCTTTCCACTCTCATCTCTCTTTTACATGAATATTTGTTTGTCTATCTTTGTCTCTATCTGTTTCTGTCTTGTTATTTTTATCGCAGTCTTCCTTCCTGTCTGTTCCTTTGGTCTCCCCTGTCACTTTTCTGTCCTTTATTTTGTCTCGTTCTATCTTTGTATAGCACTCAGCTGTACTAATGAAAAGATGACTGATGTAGGTGCTGGATGGGAGATGGAGCCTGTCATTTATTTTCCAGTTTTCTGCAGGGCTTGCCTGGAGCTAGACTCACCTCGACCACAGACAACGAGGCCTGAGAGCTTGCCGAGAGTCCATGCCGAGACATGGACGCATTGGTATAATACAATGTACTGCATCCATACATATGCACAACACGCACAGACTATACACACACACACACCCTGCTGCCACTGACAGAATGATGTTTTCTGGTGTGCCAGAGAGTGGGAGTAAAAACAATACCCTGTAATTGAATCCCTGGTGCCACTGTGTTCCTCACTCCCGCTCTCTCAACATGGCAACAATCTCTTACAGTCAATCACTCTCTTGAAGAGTGTTTGCTACTTTGCTGCCTTTGTTTGTCTGTCTAAATATTCTTTCCTCTGTATGTCTCTCTACCTGGTCCTGTGTCTTATCCCAGGCTGATAGCTATAGATACTTCCTGCAAAATCAATCCAGTCAGTGTCCTCTGAGGAACTACTGGTGGCTAAGACATGAGATACAGGCATGATTTAACGGTGTGTACGATGATGTGTGCAAGAAGCGACTGTTCACTCAAAAACAACAATGGCGGCTGCTTAGAGGTTCATGTAGATACTACTCTGTGTGAGCTCTTGTGCTTCTTCAGCCTGTTGTTGCGGGGAAGCTTCTGTGGGTACAGCGCCATAGCACCCGGGTGCAGAATACGAGAGTGAAAGAGGAGGAGGGGGATCAGAGGGTATTTATAGGAATGTCAGAAGTGGCATGGTCGAGGTGCAGTCCTGCTCTTGAAACTCTAAGAGCTTCAATATATGAGAGCTAGAGAGCTCACTGGAAAAAAAAAGAGCAAAGAATGGCACCGAAGGCTAACTCTCTTGATTTCTTTCAGAGTATGTATTCTTCCAGAGGCTAGTTTTGTCAGCATCCTTGTAGTCATTCACTCCACTATTTCTGTGTGTGAGTGGGACAAGTGAATGAGATGAGTATCTCTTCTGGGTAATATTATTTAGAGCTTTGTGTCCATTTCCCTTCATATGTGCATGTACACGTGTCAGTATATTTGCACATGTGCACTTCTGTCTTATGTATATGTGTGTGTGTGTGTGTGTGTGTATCCTCTGTACACTGAATAACACCTCAACCAGTCAGGCCCCTCCATGCCTCATCGCTCTTCATTGTTTTCCTGTTCGTTTGACTGACATGTCATCCTCAAAAGATGTTTGCATCGCCCAGGCACTCTAGATTGGACACGCTCGCATGATCCCAGCCAGGGCTGTGCTTGAAGAAAGACAGGCAGTTTAGTTCTGGTTTATTTATAGACTCTGAAGACCATGTTGTGATTAAACGTCTCACACAGAGAGATCAGGGCTTCAGTAGTCGCACATTATCTGTAGCATTTGTTCTTAGATTAGCAAGGTGTGTCAAATCAGGACAAGTCAGGTCATTTTTGGAAAGATTTCCATTAGAGAGAGAAAGTCTAAACTTGCTGGAACGGAATGTTTGATAAAAAATAAAATCAGCTGCCTTAGTAACGATACTTGGCCAATGATTTGCAAGTAGGCCACATTAAACTAACACACATATGAGGGAGATACAGTAGGACATCTTGTTTATCAGTGGGATTCCAAAAGGTTAAAACGGGCACCAAACTGCGTTGGTGTAATTAAGTCATTTTGATTTTGTACCACCCTTAAAGAAGAGAAAATAATTGATTGATATCGGTCTCTTTAAATACATAAATGATTCATTTGAACACTGTTTAATAATTCAGTTATTAACTACAACCTAAGCTAAGTTTCAAAGCAACACCCTTGTGCAACACTGGATACATTTATCAAAATATAATAAAGCCAAACACAAAATGGAATCTAACTGCATGTGCTAACCCAAAGAACAAAAGGAATGTGTACGTGTGAATGTTCCTCTCTCTCTGTGTGGCTGCGTTTAAAGCCAGTTCAAGGTGTGTATGTGTGTGATCTGTGCGGGGTAGACTTAAGTGGAAAACACATCCATAACTTCTATATGCATTAACAAAAGCAAAGCAGTCCTGTGCTTAGACATGTTAAGATACGGAAAATCTGCATGTGCAGGTACGTTACCCATCCGTAAAGGAAAGGAGTTGCATTGGTGAGCCACACAGTGAGGTTAGATGACCCCAGAACGCTGAAATACAAGTCTACCCTGCACAGATCACACACACATATACACCTTGATACTTAACTTTAGTAAAGGTATTAAATGTGTTAACACATGTTAACACAACAATAAGATGATTCATAGCATCTGTATGTCAGCGCTGCCATTATGAATATCGTACCGATGTTACAATGGCATTAACTCAAAGCACCATTGTGCCAAAGTACAACCTCGCAGAGTTGCTAGCGGGAAAAAAGTAAGTAGGATATAAACACTGTTGGATGATAATTCAGAGTCCTGAGGGTATTTGTACCCTGCACTCATCACGTCTATGACTGCTATAAAGATAAACTACTGTTATAATGTGGTGAAACATTACACTACTATGATAATTTGAAGGCCTCTTCAGGCTTTCACCAGTTTGCTCTTCTTTCAGCGTAGGCTGGTCAGTTTTACAGGTCGGTGTATAGTTAAACTGTCTGAATAGAATTACAGAATTCTCTTTGCATACCACAACATAAATACAGATATGTTGCTATTTGCATTGGCAGTAATGACTCCCTGTTACACCAATGGGAGGTTATTAAAATTAACACTGAGTTATGGAAAGACAATGTCGGACTCTGGACCAGTGATGACATTTTTAGCATCATGTCATCATTCAAAAAAACCCCGGGTGTCAAGGCGGTGCCCAGCAAACGATGTGGTGTTCGTGGCAGAATTGGCAGATTTTCTGGGGAAAACTTGGCTGATTAGGAGAGATGGTATTTGTATTTAAAAATCTGAGGTTATTTAAACCATGACAAGCCCGAGCTGAGACCAGGAGGCAGAGTTGCAGTCCTACACACTTCAGCCACCTCTTATCCGAGACGCGTCTTAAGTTCTGACTGAGTGGTGAGGAAACCACCAGTGTTTAACCTTGGTGGGATCATTAACCAGGCCATTATTTCCATAATCCCACCAATGTTAAACACCTGTCCCTCCATTCTTCCTGGTACGCTGCTTCTTTATCCTCATGTTGGACTGAGGATAGATCGAATGCTACAGTGACTTGCTATGGCTTGTTAAGGCACAAGTAATATTGCAAAATAATACAAACCAAAGCTAGCTGGTTAGCATGCTAATTTAGATGTCTCTGCAACACAAGACATAATGTCACAGCTGTTACCTCTACATGTTCTGTTGATAATGTTTTTTTTTTAAACATGTATACAAAGGATTGCATTTAAGTTCAATCAGTTTATCTTCAGATCTTCAAAATATATTAATCTCACTAGCCATGGTAGCCATGCAGAATAGTTTTGGAGTTATTGTCAAAGCTTTGAGATATCTGCAGTTTTCTGCTGCCACTTCCAGGTGAATGGAATCTCATATGTGGTGCTCACAGCACT
The DNA here is from genome assembly GCA_028641955.1 of Protonibea diacanthus. Taxonomy (NCBI): domain Eukaryota; kingdom Metazoa; phylum Chordata; class Actinopteri; family Sciaenidae; genus Protonibea; species Protonibea diacanthus. The sequence goes on from CM053990.1 coordinate 19,327,093, forward strand.
GAAAAATTGCAGTCTCTTCTCCTCTTTGTGAAGAGTTTTTCGTTAGAACTACCAACTGAACTGGTGAACCAACCTTTTACAAAGTTGTTGTAACTACCTCTTAAAGAACACGGTCATTTCTTAGCCATTTGAGGCTGGTGGGTTGATTAAGGGAGAGGGAACAGTGAGCGATAGGAACAGGTGAACAAGAGCAGCTTATAGTAGCCCACCAACCTGCAAGGAAAATTCGCTGGTCATATCTCCCAGTGACAACTGTGACAAGTGCACGCGCACTCATCTAGAGGTCTGAGATAAGGTAATCCATTTACTTGGTGGGGGCCAGTATCTTGCTATCATGCTGGAAGATGGAAACCAGCTTTCATCTTTCAAACACTGCCTCTCATATGCACACAAGCTTTATCATTTTCGAGCTTATGAGTATGTAGGTTGTGAGAATAAAACTCAACCCCACACAGATAAACAGTTAAATGTTTTCTCTTGAGCCAGTAGGCTGGTGTGATGTAATTCAAACAGTTCTGTGGTTTGAGATATCCTGTTCTAGTTTACAGGGCTTTGTTTGCAATTGTAACCCACATTTCTCCCTACTGAGCTCACCTTCTCCAAACTGTTCAGACGGTCCTTTGTACTGACATGCAGCTCAGCACGACAGCTAATCTCACTTACGAATGCATTTATACAAGCAAAACACTTCATACATCAAGAGTATTTGTCCACCAATAGAAACGCTTTTGCACAAGGTGAAGTATTTCCAGTAATGTGACACAAAGTTATACAGTGCTAGTCAACCTCGTGTTCTGCATTTGGTTCTCATTTACATCACACCTCATGTCCTCTCTTGCAATCCATCTGGGGAAGAATATTTTTGCATGCACGATCCATCCCTGGTAATCTCCTGCAGATATGTCCAGTCATCCAGCATTCATCGCATCCAAGAGGGACATCTGATCGTGTAGCTGGTGGGCATAAACTTCGCTCCTCCACAAGGACGAGAATGGAGCTGAGGAATGGAGAGAACATGGAAGGGAAACTGACACAGTCTTTAACAGAGGTCATCAAGGAATGAAATGAGGCGCTCAGTGTCGTACAGCCTAATTAGCAGTAACACAGATAATATCAGAAGCTGCGCACATTGAGATGCTGGCACCCCTCTTAGCCGGGACATCCTATCTTACTCCGTTTCTGATCACATTTCTCCCTCGCCTGTGTGTCTTAGCCAAGCTGAAACAAGCCTTATCCACACTGGCCTGCAAGCTCCAAACTTACCACCTTTCTGAGTTCAGGCTGGGTCTGTGTTTACTGAGAAAAATACATTCCAAACATTTGCCCTTTTTTATAGATGGCATGAAATTGAAAAGCATAATCGCCTGGGTAAATACTCCTGTAAAGTATGAATCAGCTGTGGTTGGTCTGATATTTCTGTTTTTTTGTGTTAAAGCAATGAAAAGTGATTCACAGTTCAGTCCACAGTGACTTCTGCTGTGCTGACTGTGTGTGGAGAGTTTTGAAAAAAGTGAATTTAATACACACTAATGTGAAAAATATACATTAAAAATCAAAGTTAAAGTTCAAATATTAGAGAGGCTAAAGGACATTTTGGATCAGTTTGGGCAAATTTGTGCAAAATGCGCACGCGCACACACACACACACACACACACACACACACCTGTCACAGAAGAGGTTCATTATTTAAAACATGGTCCATTGCCACTGTGTGTATCTGTGTCTTAATGAGCTCCACTCAGTTACTTGTTTTCATGTTTTATTCTGTTGTTTATTCTATTGAAATCTAGTACATTTGGCACCATGCACTTTTCTTCTGTTTTTTGAGCTTCACCGGTGTGTGTATGCATCTGTGTGTGTGTGCGTGTGTGTCTGTTTGTATCTGCATCTATGTGTGTGTGCATAAACACGCATAGGCCCAATTGACTAGTAGGCTGGTGATTGTCCCAGAGGAAATCCAAATCAACAAACAGGGACCTTGATTTGAAAAAGCAGCCTGCAACTTGATCTCATGGTAATTTTTAGGAAATTCTTGGAGGACCGGTGAATCTGGTTTAATTTCTCTGTATGATTGCAAATAATTCCACATCAGCAAATATGAAGCAATGCTTGAAAAGGCTGCTTGACAATGACAGTCAACACTGAAGAAAAATAGAAAAAGGCATATTTAAAATGTACTTAAAAGTCTAAATAATAAAGGGTACTTTTTGCTTTAATCAACTATGAGTTTTCAGATAGAGTTATCAGAGTTTCAACCACATTTTGTCGTATTTACAAGCTGTTCTGTCTGCTAGGACATCTCACTCCGTCCCTTACACTGTTTCATTATTAATAAGTACTATCAAGGGTACAACCTAACCTACTAACCTTTCCAGTAGGGCTATGTGTCATTAAATTTAAGTGGTGGTCTCTCTCTGAGAAAAAAAAAAAAAAACATGTTGAAGCCACTGTTAAAACTTAATATTGCAATATTTATGAACGTAGCTACAAGGTTACACCACGGTGGAATCATGGGAGAAACAATATGTTTGAGGTTGAATATGCAGAGAGACTGTGACATTTTAACATTACATGGAGGCCATTAATCACAGTGTGTAGAGTGGAAAGGGGACTATTAATGGAACAGTCAGCCCATGTAAACACCCTAATTGGAGTGATGCCTTGCTCTGATTATTGGCCATAATCTGATTATTATGCACATGTAAACATAGCTATTGTCTAATTTCACTTCCCCTCATTCATTTTGCACTGCATGCCGTATGTAATTAAATCTTTAAAATTGGCTTTAAATGTGCCAACTAACACTCCATACTGTATGTGTGAACCACAAGCAGGATATCCATGTGGAAATAAGAGGCATGTTCTCTGATGACCACTAGAAACTGATTTTAAAAAGACTAAACCGCACAGATTTATATTTAATAATAAGAATAATGTCTTCCATAAACACGGTGGTTCTCATTCGGAAACTTAAGCTAGCTAGCTGCTGGCTGTAGCTTATATGAGACTTGTCTCAGTCTTCTCATTCCACGCTCCACCAGAATGTGATTTGGCTTATTTATAAATATTATATTCTGCCATGTTCTGTAGTTCTTTCAGTAAAGAGCTAGAGCTAGGAGACAGTTAGCGTAGCTTATCATGAAGACTATAAACCTTTTCTAGGTCGAAAGCAATGACTTTCTGGAGTAAGCATTTTATGGACACCATTATGTGACAATAGCATGTTTCAAACAAGATGTTTTATAGTGATTTTTTAGAGGTGTACGTAGGTGTGTTTTTGAACTTTGGACAGAGCCAGCAGAGCTAGCTGCTTTACCCTGCATCAAATCTTCTCAGCAAGACTGTAAATAATCATATTTCCTTATTTTCTGATCTATTTCTTGCCGGCTATTCACAACAACGAGGTAGGAAAAAACATTTGCAATGACTGAAGTGCCAAATTAGGAATGTGTCATACCAATAAAGTAAAAATAATTACCTGACACATTTAGACTTTGAATAGGCTTTCTTTGATGGATACATTTGTACTCCAACATTAGTCATTTTGCTGATGGTTTAATCCAGACTGACAGAACGACAATGCTTTGCTTATGACATATGGGACAGTTATATGCAGAAGGAACAGTATACATCACCAAAACAACTCAGTCATATTTTTCAGAGTGTTCATTTGTGAAAACCAATTGAATTACCATGTGCCTTGCAGGCTGTTGTAGTATAGATTCTTTATTACTTTGATATAATTATCATGTCAGCAGATGCAGACATGCATGAGTCAGAAGCTTTTATAGTTTAATTGTCAGTGTTCTGCCGCTGATGTGTTTGTAGTTATCATGAGATATGTCTCTGGGCCACATCTGAAGCAACTACACAAATCTAGCATGTGAGGGAGGGAGGGAAGGTGGGAGGGAGGGAGGGAGGGAGGGAGGGATGATGGAGAAGATGAATCCCAACGACTTTGCATCATTCATTCTCACACTCACTCGCTTTTCCTCTCTGCAACATTGCAACTGCCTTCGCAATGCACACCTACACATTTTTCCACACTTACTGAGGCACTGCAGGGTTTTGACATGTAGTAATCAGACACACACACACACACACACACACACACACACACACACTTTTCAGATGCCAGATGAAAGAACACCTACATCAGTGTGGAAGTGGACTGTAGAAGCGCGTGTGTCGTAGAGATAAAAGCATTATGCAACAAATGCCAGCCTATAACAACCCTTCATGTCATGTCAGCACTGAGGCAACCTACATACACACACACATATACACACTTACACTTACAGGTCACATGACATCTGGTTATATCTGTATGGAAAGTCATATGGAAGACATACAGCACAAGAAAACTAATGTGACAGGGCTGACAACGGCCTGTGGGAGTTTCCCTGGCCAAAAGGATGATGATGGCCAACAGCATAGAGGATGTCTCTCATGCAAGATATTTATATATCAGAAAAGCCCAAAACAGAAATAATAAGACCACATCATGATGTAACTAATGGATAATGTGGACTAAATAACACACTTGTTTCCATTGCAAAAACAAAAGCGCACACAGTACGTAGGAGTATGAGATTGACAGGTAGGCATTATATAGATTACTGTTTGTGAGGGAAATCAATCACATGCAAAATTCATGAGGGTGTTTAGTTATGGTTATGTTAAAAAGAATCACAAAGCCGAATTTCTATGAAATCCTATGATACACAGTGCAATCATGTCTGTCCCAAGGACAACATGTAGCCCAAAAAGATGCCACTTTGCGTAGGTCCTGTCGTGCATGACGACTGACAGAGTTTTTTTTTTTTACCTTTATGTAACCAAGTCAATTCAGCACACTTAACCTTTTTCAGGAAGCAGTCCTCTGCCCACTGACTGTATGGACATATTACAGGATGGAGGCCCCCCGAGCTTAAAGTGAAGCATCATTCTGTCAGAGCTGCATGCCATCTACCCTCCTATGTCACATCAGCCAGCAGTAAATAGAGTGGATAATGAGCAGTAAATCCTCTGGGACAACGTTAGGTCTTGTTTGCAATGACAGTTTCTAGCACTCTGTGCTGTGTTCTGTGCTGCAACAAAATATTTTTTTTTCTTCTTTTGGGCAGAAATGGCTGTTCTGTTTCCATATGGAAAAATAAACCAAATATGGAAAGTAATGATACCAAAAAAAATGCTGCCGTTCAAGTGTAATCATTTGTGACTGCAGCATTATTTTACATTAACTTCCAGATGGCAACGGATGGAAAGGTTTCCAAGCTCTTTGAAAATAACGTTTTGGTATCATTTGGTGCCAACTTACTTTAACTGTGTGCTGCACAATTTCAAAGAATAAGAATATACGTAAAGATAAAAGCTTATATAAACGCTGTAAAAGGAAATGAATTGAAATATACCTTTACTAGGGTTATTTTCTTTTTTTTACGAGAGTACCACTCTCATGTTTGTGCATTAAGAATTTAGATGGAGCCAGGAAGCAATTAGCTTAGCATAAGGACCAGAAGCTAATTTAAATTGTATACTAACAGAACCGTAAAAAAGAATGCCAGAATTGTCAAACTGTCCCTTTAAAAATGATTACACGATGATTACACGAGACAAAGTGACCCACCAAAGACACTGTAAACTGTAAAACATATGAGCCTGCATTTTCTTCAAGGACGACCTCTGTCCACTTGGATTTATACCATATAAATCCTCCTATGTGTGGGGATATTGGACAAACTTCATAGGGCGAAAAAGTCTTGGTCTTTGAGGAAACAAGGAAGAAATCTAGTTCACATATTTTAAATAGAAATGATGTTTACATCTGTTGACTGGGGAGGCATGAAGGACACCCGACATCACTCTGGTGTAAAACCATATTCGAATTGTTTAGCGGGTGTGTCTGTGGGGGTATTATTAGCTCAACGTATGCATACATCTACTTGGCTCTCTAAAAGAATTGGAGTTCTTTAGCCATTATGCAGAACAAGATACATCAGAGCTGGCAGAGAGTGTGCTGATGTAAATGCGTCAGGTGGGAAATAGATGGCAGGTGAGATTGCAGCCCTCGGCTCCATGAGCAAGTGTACCACGGAGGATGCAGGCCCCAGGGATGAAAGGGGATCCTGTAAGTAAGAGTCACTGTGTGAAGTGACTGTTATTAGGATTTTTTTTTATTGCACAGTCGAAATGCCAAAAAGTCCTTCTGGCAAACTGAAGGAATGACCTAAACATTTCACTTTGAAGTTGTCACCAGAAAAAAAGCCAACATGACACCTTCAAACAGGAGTGTTTATCCCCTCAGGTTTTCTGTTGGACGTTTAGGTCTAGTTTTCTGTACTGACATCATGCAATATGTGTCCTCTAAGTCTGCAGGGACAACTCAAAAATATGATCACGCAGCTGAAGTCAAAGAAGGCATTTCAGGCACCCGTGCCCAACGTTTCATAATCCATGCTCACATCAAAATATGCATTTTCCAAATGGAAGATTCAGAAACCTGTGTCACCATGAGCATTTGGGTTTCTGTATTGGAACTCCGCAGGAGCTCAAAGAAAAGTGAGGAAATGGTGGGAAATTACACCCCTACAAGAAGAGCGAGGAAAGTATAAATCAGCATCACGGCACAACTGTGAGTGTTAAAAGGATCTATGCAGGAGGGCAAGAATAAATCTAGCATAGCATCTGGCTTTTTTGGGGGCATTCAAACACGAATGAGTGACATTTTTTCAACAGAGGCATTTCTCTCTCAACTCCATTTTTTTCATTCATATAAAAGCTGTTGTGCTAGCTTGTCACTCTCAAGTTTGTTTTATATATCTTGAGCACCAGTTATAAAAACTAAGAATTTTTTACGCAGATAATACAAACAAATTATCTTGATGACTTTTTTATCCTCACATGTCCTCCTCCTTTCTTTTTTCTGACTATGGCAGACTTCCATGCGTTCTGCGATTACACTTGCACAGTGAAGACCTTTTGACCCCTGTTTCTTGCCTCATGTTGCTTCAGCTCAGCACATAAATGTGGTCCCATCAGACCTCTTTTGATGGTGCTACCTCTAATTGAAACTTAACTTTGAAGTTAAATCCTTTTTTCCACTTGGTGTTTCTGCTTCATTATACAGCACATAAATGTTTTAACATTTAATTATGATGTACACATCTATTCATCAGCTCTGGATAGGGTGTCCAAAAGTAACATATGTGACCAATACTGGTTGCAAATAAAATTTTAGTAATGTATTGTTTTTGTATGGAGGACAACCCTATGTGTGAATTGTACAGAATGTGGTTTTGCACTGTCTTGCTGAAATAAGCAACGTTGTCCCTGAAAAAGACGTTGTCTACTTGGCTGTACATGTCGCTCCAAAATCTGTATATATTGTTCAACATTAAAGGAGCCTCCCTAAATATGCAGGTTACCCATCACGCCATGTGCTAATGTGCTAATGCACCCCCCACACCATCACGGATACTGGCTTTTGAACTGTGATGATAACAAGCCGGATGGTCCCTCTACCAAACAGGACAGGACAGTTTTCCCACTTTGCCTCAGTCCATCTTAGATGAGTTTGGGTCGACAAAAAGTGGCTGTGCTTCTGGATCTGGTTTATATATGGTATTCTCTTTGCATGTCTGAGTTTCAGTTGTCATTTATGGATGCAGCGATGAACTGTGTTCACGGACGATGGTTTTTGGAAGTGTTCCTCAGCCCATGCAGTGATGTCCACAACAGAATCCTGTCCTGTTTTTGATGCAGTGTCATCTGATAGCCTAAAGATCACGGCCATTCAGTGTGGGTTGTCAGCCTTGTCCCTTGCATACAAAGAGTCCAACTTTTTGCAAACATGTCACTGGCATCAAATACAAAATGTAATGTGACATATAATTTTTATAAAAATCAAATATCTGATAAAATTTCTGGACAGCATCACACTTTGTTTTTATTTACATTTTGCAACTTTTTTTTGGAAATGGGATTGTAATTGACTGGCGTTAAAATCATTAATTTTTGTAATTTTTGTAATTAAGTACAACCATATTATTCAGCATATGTTCAGAAAGATATCCCATGTTTATTTTGATTAATGCAGCTGCTGTTTATTGACCGTAAAGGATGCACAGCTTATAAAACAACCCTTGCTTTTCTTATCATTCAAGGAATTTAACTAGGAATTCTTCAACAGCAGACAGGAATGTGTCCTGCCGAGGAGCAAAAACTACAAAAGTAGGCAAATCTTATAATCCCTGTGTATGTAAGTGTTGTTGTTTTTTTTTTTTTTTTCAAGTCAAATCATCCCTACACTGAATTTCTCATCCTGTCTGTCTTCGGAAAAAAAAAAAATCTATAAAACCGGCTGCTAAGTCTGAGAAGCAGAGCGGTGCCAGCAAATTCCAAGCTTCTATCATCTTACACACACACACACACACACACCAACCAAAAGAAGACAACTCCACACAGTAGCAGGCAACACAGGCTGCTGTACAAACTGCCAAAGCTTCTAGCTGCAGGCTAACCAGCAGCCGAATGTCCCCCACCTCCCTCCAGTGATGATGATGTGTGTGAGAAAGCCAGAACGGAAAAACAGAGAGAGACATGGGAAGGGCTCGGATGAAACAAAGGCATATCAGAGACAAACTGGAAGGAGAGAGCGGTGGAAGGGTGTATGTGTGTGCGTGTTATGTAAACCCCAGGTGGTGCTTGTTGTCCTGGATAGAAGTATCACCAGGGGGACGACTGCTCCAGCTTAGCAGGGCTCTCCACACCTCTCTCCTTCTCTCTTTCCCCTGTCTTTCCACAAACACACACCAGCATGAGTCAGGGAGAAAAATAAATAAAAGAGGGCAGCGAAGGAAAGGTGAAGGGAGGAGAATGGGAGATGGGATGGAAGGGGGGTAGGAAAGGCAGTCGAGAGAGGAAACATGCAGGAGGCAGGATGCAGAGACGAGAGATAGAGGGGAGAACACAATGTCGCTGTGGAGTTGTGTGCAAACACTGCACCTTTAGCTCATTGTTTTTAGGTCACGTGTGCAACCTGGGAGGGTATGATTCATTTTTTCCCTGTGCTGTGCTTTGTGTTTTACCCTTACTGTTTTCTTCTCTCTGTGTGTGCCAGTAACACTTTGCAACAAGCACAGTCATGGGAAGAGCCTTTCTAGATACATCTGCATAATCACACACGTTTCCACACCCACCCACGCACGCAAACACACCTCCCTGAGGGGCTGTTGTCGATAAACAGCCCGGGTTCTACACCTGATGCATCTGTGGGGATAGTTGTCTCTGTGCTGAAACAGCAGGAAAGAACATCAGCAGAGATGTTTTATGGGCCCTGTCCGACCGCTGACTCAGACCTCTACTACTGCTGTGGAAATCCCAACTCTGACCCCCAGATCAGCGCTGAGACTGATTTCACTCCACTGAGCAGCTATGGGTATAGGAAAACAGACAGTCGGGGGCAGATCTGGGGCAACACTGCCCCCTAATGATTGAGACATGGAGGTGTATCTGGTAGAGATGACGTAAGGCCAGGCTGTGTGCGCGCGTGTGTGTTTGGTAATATAGTAAAAGGTGTAAATGCGTTTAATGTAGTGAATGAGTATTCATTTGATAAGTTTTGTTCCATGAAACAGTGGGATGGCAAACATGTGAGATCATTAAAGGGTCAGTTCACCCCAAATTAGAAGAAATTTCCATGAACTGACCCTTTAAAACTATAAATCATCTGCTCACTGACACTGGCCATAAGTCAAGGGAATGCTGAACTTTATGCAGGGTTGTGAAATGTATTTGACAATTGTTAAATGTCCCTTTGACAGCTACTATTTGGAAAAAGCAGTCGAGACTTCCAGCTCCACATGTAAGTTAGAAAAGTCTGTGTGAATATAGATATAATATTTGAAAGAGTATGTAGGACATTTCGAGGGTGTATTTGGTTTGCAAAGCAAATAGATCCAACCCAATTTAGAACTATTGATGCTGAAGCAATATCATTTGGTCATTGCATTGGGAGGGAAAGATGTTACCACAGAGCCTGAAGGCAGCTCTGCTCGAGGCAGATTCTGCTCACTAACAACCCCCAGTAGGCAGAGAAGAGGGAAACTGCAGAACTCAGGAGACACTGGAGTCAGATATCAGGGTATGGATTCAGATACTAAGCCGTGACAGAAGTATGTATTTACTTCATTTACATAAAGTGAAAGTACTGATATCATACTATAAAAACAATTATATAACATTAGATTCTTATTACAGCGGCAAAGTGGTCCAGTGGTTAGCACTGTTGCCTCACAGCAAGAAGGTTCCAGGTTTGAAACTCGCGACCCAACCCCGGATAAGCAGAAGGAAATGGACGGATGGAGTTGACTGTTGTAGATAATTGAAGTGGAGCTCATTTTTCAGGACAACAACTAATCATTAGTTTCATTATGCTAATTATTTTTCGATTAATCGATAGATTGACTTGGTCAAAATTAAAATCATTAAAATGAAGGAAAAGCAGCAAATCCTCACAACCAAATGTTGGGTAGTTTAATTTAGAACACATCATATTTTATATCATTTCTTGGTACATTTTGTGTGCAGAAATCTTAATTTGTAAAGTAAATAGTACCTAAAGCTGTCAGATAAACATAGAAGTAAAAATATTTCCCTCTGTAGAAATAGAACATGGCATAAAAAAACCTAAGTGAAGTAGTAGTACCTCAAATTTGTACTGTAGTGTACTTGAATAAATGTGCTGCCACCACTGTGACTAACTAGAATTTATGTTGCCATGAAGCTTACAGAAACAACTACAACTACAGTTTTTACAGTAGCTACAGCATTGTGGCTTATACTGGGTAGTTACTCTGTGTTATATTTTAGTCTACAAATACGTGAATATATTTAAAAAATGTTTTTCAGCTGGGAATTTGAACAACACTGAAACATGTTTGTCTGTTTGCCGATGATTCTTTGATGTGCATGGGCACACAGCAGCAGGATATAGGCTGTTCTGTGTAGAGTGAATTCATAATGTCCACAGTGGGACATAAACTGGCAGGTGAAATCTCCCATAATGCAAAGAAAAGATGGAATTTCTCTCTAAATTTTGTGTCATTTATATGCGTGTGCACCACTGTGTTCGATTACTTGATGCAAGGACTATAATCAGAAATAATATGTCCTCATGTGGATCTCCTTTGTGTATTATTTTCTCATCCTGATACTTCATCAGTCTTTAACTGTGTAACAGCTGCTAACGAGGAGGATATAGTCAAAACTGACACAAAATAATCAGAAGAGTGAAGTGTACACATGTGAACAGCTGCCACAATTTTAAAAAATATTTATTTTCATTCAGCAGATTAACTCCTTGAAATATTCAGTGTCTGTAAAATATCATTAAAATTCTAATTCATATCTTTCTCCTTCTTGACACCAAACCCGTTTTCATTTGAAGCAGCTGCCAGGTGGGGGACCACATCCGTAAGAGTTAACAAATTACATATTTGCCCTTTGAGGACCCATCTGCTTTGTGTATGAATAACATTTTCCATATCCGTTCTTTGCTGGTTGGCATTTCGGGTTCAGGGAACACACAGAAATCAGGACCGGTTTAATAATATGATTGAATGCCTGAGGTGAATCAAGTAACAGAAGGATAAAAGACTATCAGAAATATGGAAATAGGCTTTATTAGAGACTGTAAGACTGTACTTGAACTGTTGACTGTGATCGGAGCTGCACTGTGGGCGGATTGCTGGGTAATCAGACAAGTGGTTCTGCATGCTGAATTGACTCGCGCACTTGTTTCGTCCCACAGTTTGGAATAAATAAAACAGCTCTGATAAACATTGATGCTTAATTAAGAAACAAACTGATTTAATCAGACTGAACTGAGCATTTCTGCTTTTCTCTTGGCTTTGCTAGGATTAAGTTGTGAATGTGATGTTGAAAATGAGACACATTAGTCTGATTTGTCGTTCTCCAATGTTGAGTTATGTCCCTGTTGCTCATTTAGTACCTCCTAGTCTAGAAAGCTTCAAGTTTCCTCGCTCCATCTTCCCTTTATGTCTGAGAGGGACTGAATACGATAATGTGTCTGGTGACCTTTGGCATGCCAGACAAAATGAAAGGGTCGGTTCAACCAAATCACTTTTCTCACTTAGTTTGTGCTGTTTTCTATTGAATAAATTGTTCCTATGGACCGGTGTTAGCAAGCTGCATTGAATATCCAGACCACAAGAGACATTCATTTGTTTGTTTGGGTGTTTTTTTTTAAAATCAAAATTCATTGTTTTGAGCAGCACAAATAAAATCCCATTTACCTTGATTGTATTGGGGGTGTTTCTGAGGCTGTAACCAAATACATGTCTGCATTCCATTGGCAACATGTATTTTTAAGATTTGGGTGAACTGACCATTTATAAAATAGAATAATATAGAATAAATAAGTTTAATGATTTTGATATGTCATTGTGTCTTGATACAAATGACCAAAAACACTATTAAGCAGCAGTTTCAGTAGCTGGAATCAGAAGTAAGGGAACTTTTAAATGTCTATGGAGTCTGATTGAGAGTTGTTTAGCACTGTTTGCTAACAGTGACAGTTAAGCAAAGCAGCATGTGTCTTGCCACCTGCTTTTCACCCAACTCAAAATGTTAGTTAATGAATTCTCACCTCTGCAAGAGAAGCAGAGAAGTTTATTCGTAATATCCTCTCAAAACAGCAGTTAAAGCTAGGTGTCAGTTTGAATCAGCCTCTAAGGTGTTTTTTTAAGCCTCACACTGGTTTAGACCTTACAGCTCTGATTCTTTTTGCTGTTTATGCTATTCATCAAAGTGTGTCCTTTCCAGTCTTCTTTGAATGTTGGAGGATAGACTTGATTTATTGGCCAAAGCATCCTCAGGGGTATTTAAAAGTAAGTTCAAACCTTATAGTATTGATTCTTTGTGTTGTTCATACCAGAAATCTCCACCACTCTCAGTTTCATTGTAAAAAGGACAGGCCTCATTTACTGTCTAGAGTTTCTTCAGGAGCATTCGAGGGCAGTGGACACATGATACGTCTGTGTCTTCATCCTCCGCTTCATCTCTCTTATCATCTGACACACAGCCAGAGGGTAACAGCAGTAGACTGTGGTCCAATCCTCACACACACTGCCCTGTGGATGAACATGCAGACAGGCACACACATGCATGCAAACACGGGTAGAAGAAGCACACATGCAGACGCAGCGCAGCAGGAACACATCCATGAGGTACATACACGAGACAGAAACACAGAAAGTCTACTGGCTGTCGTGTTTAAGGAGGCTTGAACAGGCAGCACAGATCCTGCCTTCATGCTGACTATGTTTTTGCATGTGAATACACACACTTACCCGTATCTTGTACCGCTCCCTGATCCCAACTCGTATGGCAAAAGTGGATCCAGGTAGCAGCGGCATGCACAGACACTCGCCATACTGGTGTGCTAAACTCAGGTCCAGACAGCACGGCACCACAGCCCCGAGAAGACCTGCGAGCACAAGCACGGGGTAGCACAATGTGTGTGAGTAAAGCATGTGACAGAGTAAACTGAATGAGTGATTAATGTCGGTTCTTACACAAAATTCACTTTCTAGAAACGTTAAAAAGAAGTCAGAAAGATCTGGTGTGTGTGTGTGTGTGTTCACGTTACATGTCGTCTTGTCTCCACAGACGTCAAACAAGCCAGTGCTCCAGCCTCCACCCGTCTGTGTGATGGTGGTGACAGTTGTCGTGGTGACGCCGAGGCCTGGCTGTGTGAGTACTGGATCTGTCAGTGCGGGAACTTTGCTTGACCTCCAGTTATCCTCACTTCCTGTGGTGAAGCCCCCCACTTCCTCTTCGTCTTCCTCTTCCTCCTTCTCCTCCTCCTGCAGCACTGATGATGAGTCTTTCGTGGTGACTGACTGTTCTGGTCTGAAATGAGATTTTTAATGAATCTTTATATAGACGCTTGTTAATCCACCATGGCTTGTCAAGCTTCCTAACATGCCACTTGATATTCAACTGCAGGCTTATTGTTAATAGAAATAGTTTCAAATTAGCAAATTGATCTCCATTTTGCTGTCCTGTAAGCAGGAATTTAATTAATTTCATTAATTCAGCTAATTTGATTTTCATAAAGCAGCATGTTTTGTACTCAGCTGGCCATCTCCATAAAATTTTAGCAGCACGTCACCACAATTACACCAGTATCCTACATATATTACTATGTTAGGCCTTCAGCAAAACTTTAATCACCGCAAATTGCAGTGAAGGCAAAATAAGTTGAAAATTTAGTAGGAGGGAGAGGAGCCACAGCAACAATACATTTAAGGAATGTTCCTGTTTATTTTGTGTCATCATTTATCATAAAGCCATAAAAGCAACGGACGATTAAAAAGGGAACAAAGCAGCACAGAAAAAAGCAGAATAAGATAAGTGAGCTGTTTGCTGTAATTCCATTGTGCACAACGGTGACAACACTGTTTACTGGCAGGGACGACAACAACCCAAAAAAAAAAAAAAAAAAAACACTTACTGGTGTGTGACCGGCGTCTCCTCCATGACGAGAAGCTACTGGCATCCAGAGAGGGGTGAGGCAAGGGGGGGCAAAAGAGAAGAGGGGTGAGCAGGGAATTTAGCAGGAATGAGGAGGTAGAGGAGGGGTGCGGAGTGACACTTCCCCAGTGAGAGGGTGTGTGTCGGAGCAGATAAACCAGCAGTCGGATGGCTCAGCCAGAAGCTGTGTGACAGAGATAAGTCTTGTAGTTGTCTTCTCTCGGAGACTTTACTGTGTCCCCCCTCCCTCCCCCCCGCTAATACAGCAGATGCAGAGAGGGCAGATACACATCAGGGTGCATGAACATGAATGTCTGGCATAAAATTATCTGATGTGAACACATACATTTAACCCAAACACACCAGCAGAACAGAAGCGGCTGAAATCTAACTATTTATTTTCGTGATTACTTGTATGCAAAGACAAACAAATTAATCTGCTTTGCAAAATTATGGATGTCAAACACAGGCTGGGATGCAAGGAATCAATTCGAAATTTGCTTGGCATTCGAACAGATTCATAGTTTCTATTAAAGTGGTGTATTCAAAAGATATACAGTTGTACTTACCCTTGAGGCAGAAGAACAGACTCGTACAGTGAAGAGCTGACAAGTGGAAGACGCATTTATAAAAAAAGACGTGGTTCACGTTTCGAGGGGGTTGTCTACATTTGTGCATTTCCTGTGCTCTGACAGTGACCTTTATATTTAGATTGAAATATAGTGTGTGTGTGTGTGTGTGTGTGTGTGTGTGTGTGTGTGTGTGTGTGTGTGTGTGTGTGTGTGTGTGTGTGTGAGTAACAGGCAGAGCGTTACAGAGAGAAGTAAGGTGAGCTTTACGTGGTGGAAGGACACGTTGCGAAACCATCATGAGTTTCACGTCACACGCGCGCACGCTGGGTCTTACCACAAAATTGGAAGACACATAGTACATGAAAAGTAGAAGTTTTGAGGATGATAAAAATGCATTATAGTGGCATTAATTCTTAGTATGCATCAAAGGTGATGGCAGTAGTTTGGAGTCTTTGAAATAAAAGGTAGTGAAAATGACTTACATTTGATTATTGGCAGTCATTTCACTAATAGGAATCCTTCATTCTCACAAAAGCCTTTGAAGCAGATAGTTCAAGCAGAGCCAAACTCCTGCAGTGGTACTGAATTTGACAGATATGATATAAGGCAGTACTCCAAATTATCAAATTTGTATTTGTACAAACTTTATCATGAACCATAGTCATACATACATACCAATATCAAACCATTCTAAAAGATGAGGACTCGTGGAGGACAACAAGCATCCTTTTTTCATGTACCCTATTACTTTTACAATATTCTGTTTTGGCTCTTACCTTCAAGTTAACGGAAAATATCCCTTTACTGTCCTAAATGGCGCTAAAAGAGCGGGAACGGTTGCCAAGCAACCAGTGAAGTCTTCTTACAATCTGACCAAGACATAGCTAGTAAAGTACATAACCATGCAGAAATAAGACGGTGCTTCTTTTCTATATTTGTTTTTCCACACACAAAATGCAACATGCTTATTAATGAGCTAATAGAAGTGCTTGTAGTAGGAGATTTTGTTACCTTTGGACAGAGCCAGGCTAGCACTTTCCAGTTTTTGAGCTAATAAGCTAACGCTGCTAGCTAGCTAGCGGTTACAATACGTGACAATATATTTAGAAAGAAAGTGAATGTATATTTGCCCAAATGATGAACTTTTCTTTTACAAGTATCATGACCCAAATGATAACAAGGAACAATTTAGTTTTTGCTACTATTTTATCTATTCAGTTGCCTTAAGGAGATCATTGCACATGGGAGAAGTTTGCCCTCAGGGATTCCTCCCAGAAAGCCTCACTGCTGGGCTCGGTTTAGGCAAGAAAACTAGTTGGTTAGGTTTAGGAAAAAAGACAGACATTCCTGCCAGAAAATCCCCGAAAGCAAACGTCTTCCATGTGGGAGTTTACTGGCCATCTTTGCACCCCTGCCCCAAATCATCAATAAATATTACCTGTATTTGTCTGTATGCTGGATTCTGAACTTCTATCCCCTCTCAGCTCCACTTTGTGCACATCATTCTCATCAGAAGACTGCTCACGCTTGCATCTAAACTGGAGAGGCACAGATCCGACAACTTCCCCACAACGATGATGTGCTTGTGCGTCAAGAGTCTTATTCTTGAGGGAAACATACTTCTTATGTCCTTAAAAGAAATAAAACAGCACAGAGAGAGAGTGTAACAAGAAACACGGGGCTGAATATTTTATTAGGTTTTATTATTTCTCTGGAAAAGCACAAGTCAGACAAGCACCATCCACGGCTAGAAAATAGGAACGCTTTCTGACAGGCTGACAAAACATGAGGGAACGATGTGCCTCACCCTCAATGTATAAAACAACACAGCAGACACATTACCATCTATATGAAAACAACAGGCATTCAGGAGGAAGCAGGAGCAGTCTCACAGTGTAGTAACATAAAATAAGCAGTTGGCCGGCAACAAAATAGGACATGGTGGTAGTTGTTTGTTCGTTGCTTTCTGGAGAAAACTTTATTTAAAAGATTCATTATACAGACGCTAACCTATTCACTGTGCCTAGTATCAGACAGGAAAAAGAGTGGCCCATAGAGAAAAATGACAAGATTCAAGTTTAATATAACAGACAATGAAGAGACAGAATGGAATACAAATTCTGTTGTAATCCTCCAAAATACCAAATACTGAAGGGAAGATTTAGGATGCTTTTAAATTAAAGTTTTTTTTCACACCATTCAAGAACTCAATTTATGTACCACAGATGTGTGGTCTGTATGCATTTTGTTTTTTAAAGAAAGATGGAAGTAAACTGAGGTCCCAGATATTCCCTTAGGTCACATCCAGCAGTGAAAAGGTGTAAATCAGTGAGAATCTGTATATCTGTCAAATCTAACACCACAGTAGGAAGTAGGACATGGTGCTGAAGCATACATTGTAAAACATACATATACCTTTGAGTCAGTGTTTTATGACTTTGCATAAAAATGACCCATTTAATTTTAACATTTCATGGTGCATTTGAACCTCTAACGCTGAATGCATCCCCATGTGTCTGTGCGTGTGTGTGAGAGAGAGAGAAACAGTGAATATTACTCTATTGAACCAGATAAACCAGAGTGTCCCCGATGTCCACAGTGAGGCCATTGTCCGCCAGAGTGACTCTCTTCTCCTCCAGACTGACGTTGAACACTGATTTGTTGGAGATGGGCAACTTGCCCTGTTCCTCCTGTCCAAGGACGGGCACCCGGCGAGGTCCCAGCATGGGGTCCTCGTACCTCATCAGCTTCACTCTGGACAGATCTGTTGGAGGGGGAGGGAGGCAGAGGCAGAGGGGTCAGAGGTGAGGTGAGAGAGAGAGGGACAGAAAGAGATAAGAGGAAGGAAGGTATGCAGAATAATAAGTAAAATGGTGGAGGTGAGAGACAGGGGAAGGGATTTTAAGACGTTAGAAACATCGGTTTCACGGTATGCAAGAAATCTAACATTAACTGATCATAACGTTAACTGCAATCATCCCTCATCTTGCATTTTGATCATATGCTACTGGAATAAAGCTGGAAAACTCCTTTATATAACATTGCTCGTACAAGCATAATACATATTATTACATCCTTTAATATACTAAATTTCAGGCTCCAAGCTCTGGTATGACATCACCCATTTTTTCTGAGCTGATGCATTAGTAAAAAAGGGAAGATTTCACTTTCACTGCATTGGGCAGTATTCATCAGCATAAAAAAGCACAACTGTTAACACGATAGAAAAAGCTAATAGTCAGTGTTTTTCTGCTAGAAAGAATGGAAAAAGGGTGGGAGGCCTGACATGAGACAGTAGTTTCAGGACAGATACAGCTGCTGGACATCAGTTACATAATGTGTGTCATTTGTTAGCTGAACCACCATGACGTGTGATCTAACTTTCTCCACCAAAAACATGAATAATCTGCACACGCCCTTGTAAAGTTTGACCTAACTGTTCAGAAACATTTTCTTCTCTTTAGATTCTAACATTCATTTTGCTGTGTATCCATTTATCTCACTAACCTTTGATGAGTCTGTTGACCTTGGCTAGTCTGCGGATGATGCTGTCTCTGCTGTCCCCCTGTCGGATGTCAACCTTTGTAGAGAACAGGCCGTTGGCTGGCTGAGGGTTGACTAGGTTAACACACACGCCGGGCTGGGGAGACAGAGGCACGACATAAATGCAAAAACACACAACTGAAGTGTCGATTTGAGTGTACAAACACATTTGTACAAACACTGTTCGTTAGGGACACTTCTGCAGAAGGGATGCACGCAATTAAACAAGCACCTACAGAGATGAATTAGCAAAAACATGAACGTACTGCGAATATACACACACAACCGGTTTTGAGAGCAGTCAACACACAAGCCAAAAGCATTTACCTCTGATCTGAAAACACTGAACGGTTTCCCTGGGCAACAGTCCTCCTTCACTTTGTCGTCCCCCTCAGATGCAAACAAGACGTCGATCTGTTCCAACTGTAGGAAGAGGAGAGATGTGAATAAGAACCATAATCAGCTGATCATCCTACCACCTGACAGTGTGTACGCAGGTGTGTTTGGCATGCACGCTGGCACAGTGTTAACCAGGCCCCAGCAGTGATCAGACACCCAACATCTGGCTTTACACTAATCTGTCACACATTCCCAGTCAGGGACGGTATTTCAGTTTGACACGATTGTAAACTTCTGTGAACTTCTCAAACATCATCTGCAGCATAACGCAGCAGTTACCCTTTTTCGGCGCCACGTGACACAGCACATTTCTGTATCAACTTATCTTCTGTGTGGCAGCTTATCTTTAGCTATGATCAATCAGAAACATGGGAAGTGGAGTGTTTGATGTGGATCATACATTTTTACTTTTCTGTGGATAAGTTTGTGCTGCTTTCACAAAAAAAAAAAAAAAAATTAGGGGCTTGGATTTTTTTTTTTTTTTCACTAGGCTAAGCTTCTGTGCAGACAGAAGTATTAAAGGCTTTCCTGACTGACAGCTGAGCTCAGGACTGGCTCAGCTGACTTTTGTAGAAGTAGTGATATGCAGCTTTAAAACTGCAGTATTTTTGAGGAAACCAAAATGTTGCAACTGCGCGTTACAGCTTGACATTTATCTCAGGACAAATAGAACATAATCGAGGGGACTTATTTGAGAGGATCATGGGATACGAAATACTGCTTAAGGTGAGATGTTTTTTTGCTGGCTAAGGTTTATGTCCAGCCTCAACAAACTTATATTGCCAGGCTTGTTCTTTTCTGGGCTCACACCCCTGGAAATGTGTGTTTTCTGATTGGGGCGGACACAGAATCACAAAACATACCTCTAGAGAATTGGTTAAGTAGACCAGGTTCTCCATCAGAACTGCCCGCTCGTCAAACTCCAGCTCCAGATCCAACACCCTGGGCCCGTTCTTCTCCAGGTTCTCCTACAGGACACAAAGCAGAGCCCAAATAATGAGAATCAAGCATGAATGGAGGACATGATTGAATACATCGTATGAACTCTCCTGAGGAATGAACATGACGTGAACATTCGGTATTAATTTGCTACATTTTCCAACAAGCCAGTAATTAGAGGAATATAAGAAAACGCAATATTTCATCCACCTTGTGAAGAAATCAGGTTTTATTTATCACGGCATTATGCAGAGAGTTCATTGTTATGCTGATGTTGCCGCCATAAGATTATTAGCGGGGAACAAATGAACAAAAGATGCCAAAACAAACCATCAAACAAGGAGAGCCGGGAGAGAAAACAAGTTGAAAGCTGAAAGACCAGCTTGAGAGACAAACCACGGACGAACACAAAGCTCATCATGACTATTTATTAGTTTCATTCCGTTTGATCCCTGCAGTGAAACAGCAACACCTGAACAAAGCCCCGAGCACCTGGGCGATATGACAACTGCAATTTTAATACACATCATGCTTCTGATCATTTATTAGCAACTTGACCCTAAGTGTATATATATCTGACAGAAATAATAACTGCTGTGACATTTTAATTTAATATTATTATTATGTTACCCTCTTGTCCTGCTCAGATGTATTTAGGGAATGACACTATTAGATCAAAAGAGCCAGAAGTCATGCCGTTTGCAGGATGATAGGAATTTAACAGAATCTGAATGCAAAGCAGCAAAGACGTGAAAGGTGGGAATAGGAATTGTGGACAAAGATATATAGACCTACAGTCAGGTTGTTGATGAAAAAACAACAAAAACAGTTTAAATATTTTATGACTGCAGCATACAAATACAGTAAGACGCCAATACACACTGTCAAAGTGTGTTTTGTACTCTCCCAATCAATATAACTCTCAGACAAAGTACTCCTGAAATTTCTTTTGAATTTCAATGCAACACTGTTAACTCTGATTTATCACACTGGTTTTAGTGGTGTCTTTGTTCAACACAAAGAGGAATGGAAAAAATAGCTTTTGCAGATTCCAATCTTTCAACAGAACTACCAGGGCAGAACAAACTGAAACAGAGCTGTGCACGAAAACAAAAGATACGCTACATTATAGACAAGTTGAGTATACAGCTTCATTTTTATATGTGTATAAAAATGACACGTATGCATTGATTAACTGCCTATGTTAGAGTGGTAGAAGGTTGGAGAGAGGGCAGGATGACACGGACACCCTTGCGTCCTCCAGATTTACCTTGATCATGGCTACAAAAGGCATGACTCTCTTCATGTATTTCTTCAGTTCAGGCAGGGCTCCCAACTCGCTCGCTATCACTTTGTTGTCTGGAAGGGTTCCGTTGTTGCTCTGGACAGACAACAAAAAAAAACAAAAAAACAAAGACAGGTAAGAGACAGGCAAACAGGAACGAAGACGCAGAGAGACGCACTGAGTAGCTGATGGAAAGCGCAGCATATCCAGGGTTTGATCATTCCAGACACCGGAATATTTCAGCGCATCACTACGATATGGACTTACATGTCACATATGTACAAGATTACTACAGTCTCTCACCTTGTAGTGCCTGCCGAGCAGGGATAAGGCACTGTGCTGCCATGGGGGGTAGCTCTTGGCAACATAGATGTTGCAGTGGGAGGGCTTAGCTGGAGGTTTTGAGTCACCTTTCTGTTGGAGGACAAACAGCATTAAAGAGAGATTCATTTATCGGTATAGTCAGGTACTTGACTTTGATGGTTTTGCTCCTTTTCAGTACAGTGGCAGCATATTTCAAAAGGTTGGTGGTAGCCAAACTGTGTTTGGATTATTCAAGAAGTAAGCTGGGCTTATGTGTGTGTGTGTGCGTGGTGTTCTACATTAAGGACGGGGATCTGAAACTTATTTTTTGTGACAGCTGTCAGGTCTAGTCTAGTCCTGTATGCATGTTTCAACAAATGAGTCTTGATGTGACAATATATTACCACTATGAATGAAAATTATGAAAATGAGATAAAGCAGCTTTGCAGTGGGAAGTCATACAACCTTTACTGTATCAATGCTACTGCAGAAAGATTTCCTAACTCATATTTTGGTGTTATGTTATTTGAAATGAATTATGTTGATGCAGGATGTTTTATTCACACAGGTAGAGCACATACCACTTCTGAAAATCAATCAATTAATTCTTCAGATTTGTCCCTTTATGGCTTATGATGGCAGCGTTAGAGACACATTCTGCCTCCCCAACATACAGCACATGTATGAGACAGATTATTTTCCTTTCCTCCTTGCCCCCCCCCCTCGTCATCCCTAAATCTTAGCTCCAAAGAAACAAAACACTTGCAGTAAAATCGATAGCAGCGGTCTGGAAGCCTGAGATATCAGCTGTCTCAGATCTTGTCAATACTTGTTTAGCTTTTCTCTCCGCCGCCTACAGCCACTTATCGAAGTGCCAAACTGTTAACAGACAATAGGCCAGCTTTCCCGCTGTGAACACAACACAGACTTCAATCTTCAACTGTGTCTAAAGGGACGGTCAGTCAAATTTTATTCATATAGCTCAATATGACAAGAAAAAGGGTCTTCTGTACAGCTATCCTGAGAGCCTGAATATTCAGGATGCAGTGGTGGAGAAAAAGCCAGACATCTTCAGTAATCTACAAACGCTCTGTCAAATACTTTTGTATGCATGTTAAAAAAAACAGGGTCAGTCAAGTTGGCCTGGGAGTTGTAGACCTAATTTTTGTTTTGTAGATTTTTAAAGCTCTGAGTGAACCAAACGCATCTTCTCTTTTTTAATTAGCAAATTAGCAAAAAAAAATGCAAAAATAATCAGGTTATCATCTCTCTAAAGAGCAAGTATGTTGTTCAACAAAGTGGGAGTTTTACTTCCCATTACTTCCTTTAATTAGTGTAGTTATCGCTCAATCTAAATAGATTCAATAAGCGATTTGAAACTCAGATCCGATAAGCAGGTTACATAGGATTAAATGCAATGAACTCCAACTTTACGTTTGGTATGCTGCCTGATGTTTTCAAGCTTCTTATTGTGCTGTTTTTTATCATTTTCTGCCTCATTGTGCTCCCCATCAAACAATCATGAAACTGTTAAACAACGCCCGAGGGAGAAAAGACTCTTGACACAATGCTGCCTCCGATTTAATTACCACACT
Organism: Protonibea diacanthus; assembly: GCA_028641955.1. Taxonomy (NCBI): domain Eukaryota; kingdom Metazoa; phylum Chordata; class Actinopteri; family Sciaenidae; genus Protonibea; species Protonibea diacanthus. The sequence goes on from CM053990.1 coordinate 19,350,289, forward strand.
TAATGGACTTCTAGACAAGTGCTGGATTTCATAAAAAACTATTAAAAAGAACACTATCAATTCTGAAATCAATATTCATTTTTACAATTACTTCAAAAAAAAAAAAAAAAAGTCATTACAGCAGTGCTGGAAAGTGGCAGCGAAGCATGTGGAGACTTACTTTGTTTTTCGGGGGCTGCATGTATGCTTTCAATCTCAGTCGCAGGTCGTGCGCTGTCTCCATCAGGTACTGAGAGGAACGGATCAGAATCTCATCCACTGGACCCGCCACAGGCCACGATGCCTTTGTCAGAGAACCGGTCTATCAAGGAGAAAGAGAAAGGAGTGTTTTATGTGGAGAAGGGGGGGAAAAAAAACAAGAGTTGGAGGCACACTGGAGGTTTAGGATCCTATTAACTACACAGCCAGAGGTCGTACCACCTTCATAACAAAACGAGGCACATGCCGTATTAACTGGCTATGTGTGAGAATCCCAGGCTGGCGTGTGTGTGTGTGCCTCTGTGTCCACTGAGTGCCTCTTAGCTCTTTAGCTGGCAGCGCCGAACACATGATTGGAGTTGTGGGGCTTTTGTTGTTGCTAAGCGACAACCGAAAAAACCCATCTCCGGCTCAGCAGCGCTCTTTCATATTCATAAATTCGAGTGTTAAAAATATTCTTGGCTGTCTGTGCTGCTGGGAGCGCGCAACAGCGTGTGCGTTCCTTTCATACAGATGAGGAAAAGAAGCCTGCAGTGTGAAGACAGACTCCTGGTGGACATGTACACTAACACAGGGAACGTGTGTGTGCTACTTGTCTCTTCACGCAGGTAAATGTGCAGTGGGAAGTATGTTTTTCTTGTTGCTCCCAGGTGCATTCATGGATGTAAATAACCACAAGTTAAAATGTTTCTTTTATACTTTCTCAGAGGGGATAAACATAAACAACAGAAGGGATGAGAGGCTGTAAAGTCACATTTTTAGTCAGAGCACAGTGAAAAATTCAGAATGTGAAACCCACATTATGATGCCAAATCCACGCTCTCTTACCTTGCCCAGCAGACCCCAGGTGTATTCACAAAGGTGTGGGCAGATGGGGGCCAGGAGCAGAGTTTGTCTCTCTATGAACTGGAAGACAAGGTCTCTGTGCATGCCCTCAATAGCCAGCTCACGATACTTATCTTTGGCTGCCTGCATACATACATAAAAAAAACAGTGTAAAAGGTCATCATCATTGGTTATTATTCTTAAAATATCCCAGGCACACTCTTCAATCCAGTGAATTCGCCACATGCTCAAGATGAAATCTGAATCCTCATTATGACACGCTCCATCTACTGTTTAATCTGTCACTGCAGTATCCATAATATCATCTCGTTAAATGCTTAGAGAGGACGGGAAAGCATGCTCGTCTTTAGGATATCAAATAATTCAGAGTATTAGAGCGTGTTTTATAAAAGGGATTTTATTCACCTGGAACTCAAAGAAACCACTCTTCAGAGCCTCCTTGTACATCATCCTGTCATAGTGCTGCTCTGTCTTCAAGATGCCTGCATTCATTTCACTAGAGAGGACACAAAATCTTTCAGAATCAGTTTGCCATTCAATTTTCAGCGCTGGAAAGTACAGAGTCCGAAAGGTCAAGGTTTTCAAAAGGGACCTTCCTGAACTTTGAAGCAGTGGATAACTTTTAGTAGCCTGGTTTCAGCTCTTGCCTTTGAGTGCCGACTGACAGTATATCTCATTTTTAGTTCTTTTCAACACAAAATCACACTGCTATGTAACATAAAAAGAAATACTTCTAATTAAACTGTGAACAGATGTAACTGACCAGTGCTAAACATGTGCGATATCCTGTTTGTACTCAAAATTGATTTGTCGACCAAAAAAAAAAAAGTCCTAGATCCTTTAACATGGCAAAGATGTTGCCATTCAAAGATTCAGCAGTGTATTCACAATCTCAGTGAACTCAAAGCCCACGTATAAAGCCTGATAGATTTCCATAAATAATTTATGTGAGCTATAAATCCACTTGTCAATCCAGTCCCACCCACCCGCTGATGAACTGAAATGCATCTACCTGGCAAAGACCCGATCGTTGAAAGTGTCAGCAGGTCCTGTTCTCAGGTTGTTCTGGTTGGCAATCATCTCCTTCACCCACTCCACCCAGGTGTAGAGGCGTAGGATGCCGGCATCAGCCATGGTCTCTACGAAGTTTGCATCCTCCACAGTGTCCCCGGCATCGGCAAGAGCCAGCCGCATACCTGAAAGAGGAAATGAAGAGGTGTAATGTAACATGTCTGAAGTTGTTGTTAAAATCTTGAATTGGCCTCTATTCTCACCACTGCTTTTGTCATTTTCTCCAATTAAATATCCAAATATATGGACCCCCTTAATCATATTGTACAAGCAAACACTGAGCATTCCAATACTGTTCTCTTCTCTCTTCTTCTTCACAAGTGCAAAATAATTCTTGACAACCAGGTGAAGTTCAGAGGCTTTGTGAAAAATTCCAGTCTGAGAAAGCTTCAAATACCCAGCAGACATCACTCCAAGCTCTTAGACAGAAACCCAACTTAATGCGTCTATCTGCTGTCAGACCATGAAGTTCTTTACTTCCACAGCAGGACAGTTTCTCCAGACATGTCTATCTATTATTCAGCTCGTTCAAACATAAAAACACAGCGTAGAAAGAACAACCAAAAAAACAAATGAAAAAAAAAAGAAGGAAAAACCCCCCACAAAGGACGGATCAACTAATCCTGATGTATACTGAGGACAGGAGGGACATCAGGATTCATTCTTGTCTCTACCAGGTACAGAAGAACAAACATCAGATATCCATAACTAGGAAACACAGACCTGTGCACAACACAAGACTCAAATTCTCCAAACAGGACTATCTAGAAACATTTTCAGAAACAAATCTCACAGGAGTAAAAAAAAGTCTTCCTCTCATGTTCCTGTAAATATTTGCCTTCAGAAACTAGACTTTTCTTTTCTGTCTGTGTCACGGCGTCCTGTGGAGAGACCAACGGGAGGTCCTATAACCAATATCACTCAAGAGGGAGGCTGTAGCCTAATGATCACAGCTGTGATTCGTCGTTAGCTGCTAATATTCAGTACAACACCACAACTTTGAGTGTGATATTGCTTTTATACAACAGTTCTACACAAGCTACTTATTAGTTAACGGTAGCAAGTGATGACAGATTATGATTTGTTTGTTTATTTAATCCTTTATTTGGCTCCGCCAACACAAATAGTTCCGCAACTGCACTGGAACCGCACGGTTTCCAAGCAACACATAAACATTTCCTGAAGACTAGCTTGCGGCTACTTTGTGTAGATCTACGTGTTACCACAGACCAGCTGTTTTGTATCATGTATGCAACCAGTGAAATAAAAGTTTGTGGACAGTTGCTTTGGAGGAAGTATCAGTCTTTTATTCTTGTCGCCATTGATAAATGAGCATTTTCTTTTATCTAACCTGTATATTGTGAGCCACTATAGCAAGTGAATTTTGGTGTGGGATCAATAAAGTCTATGTTACCTTACCTTAAAATCAAACATGTTTAATATTAATTTAATATTATCAGAAGGTGGGATGTCACCACTACAGAAACATTAGGTAACTTGTTAATTATTGATTTAATTAATGGCTGTGTATTAATTACTGATGGTAGCTGTTGCAGTGGTAGCGGCAACCATTTACTGCACTGTTTGTGTGTTTTTAAACTACTGTATATGTTGTGATGCAAAGTTTGTCCAAGATAGACGATGACTGTTAATGTAACGTTAATGTAAGGGAATTGTGCTCTATATTAGCATTCATGGAATGACCAATCAGATTACTTGCTTGGAACTAACTCGTATAAAATATCATAAAGCATCTGGACATTAATTAGTTGTTCCTGGTGGAGAGATCATGGTGAATATACTTCGTCTTATTGGTTACACTTTGATTAAAAGCATACATTATAAATTATGATACAGACACTCATTGCTTACAGTGCAGTATAAAGGATCTGATATATACAATAGCTGATGACATCCAATATCAACACTTCAGCTAGCTTATGAAGATGGGGCGTTTTCTAATTATTTTCACCACAGGATAAAAGATGCTTATAGTATAATCAAGTGTAATGGCCCGTGCACTATGAGAGCAGACTGCAATCTGCTCTAGATGTAGCCCTGATGTGTTTTGTTTTTTTTCTTAAATGAATGAAACATGACAGAGATATTGAAAGAAAAACATTAGAGAGGAGACGACTAAAAGATATGAAACAGAATATGATAGGGTGATAAATCAAGAGGAAACAGAGTGTACCGTCTGCTGAGAACTTGTCAATGGCTTGGGTGAGAGTGAGGAAGTTTCCAGTTGATTTGGACATCTGGTGAACAGAAAAACAGATGTTAGACAGCCAGAATCTTTCAAGTACGCCCACCCACGCGAGTTCCTTACAAAGCGGAGTGGCACAAAACCATTGTGTCACAGACAGTCTGTGCAAATCAACAGCACATAGTAATTAAAGTTCTTAATAACATCAAACACTAGTAAATTGCTGGTACAAAAGAAGAGTGTTTATTTTAAAAATGAAAGCCTTGCTGCAAAAATATAACAATCATAAAATGTAAATTAAACCAATTAAGAGGTGCACATGAATAAATAGAGATTCAGACTTCCCCCACTGATATCTGACACACCTTTTCAGAGTTGAGGAGCAGATGTCCGTTGGCTCGCACCGCTTGTGGCCACTTCCCACTGTGGACGACAGAACGTTCTCGTTAGCGTCGTCACCATCATCAGTGACAATCATCAGTCAGCCCTAATCCTGCATTGCTGCTCACTTTCTAAAACCAAATATGATTTGACTTTTTTATGATCTTTTTAATCCAATAGCCTTTTCACAGCAGCAGCATAAGGCCATTTTTCAATTACAGATTGGATCTCCATTTCACAACTGTATGCATAATCGCTCATAAATTAATCAAATAAATGATTAATACAATGAACTTGGTTCCAATAAGATGCTTTACATTAGATAAAACTCTTCACACAAGTAAACCAAAACCTTGATATCTCATCATGTGTCATGATGATGCAACTCCACCAAAAGACAGAGATAAAATATTTAACAAGAAAATGTTGCTGGGCAGCTGCAAGAAGATGTAATTATGAGTCATATAAGAGAAACTTTATATCATCGTCCACAGCCCGGATTTTAATTGACTACATTTGATCAAGGAAGCACACTGTGCACAAAGGAAGCTAATGTTCGACACAGAGATCCGTGTCTGTAGGGCGCAAGGTTTTCAAAAATTGCCCATCACAGTCACATTCAGCAGTACATGTTTACAAAAACATTAAAAAAACATAATTTGGTAAAATACAAAAGTTGAAAACAACTCCTGAATTCATTCACCACACAAAACTGTGGTGAATGGGAGAGGGGAGGGCTGAACACCATTAATCTGCAAGAGCCAGATAGTCTTGTGAAAGCAGAAAGTTCTGTCTGACAAACTTCAATTATCAGAACAGTGTCACCGGCAGCATCTGTGTGGATAGCCGCCCAGAGTCGAGAGTGATCCCAGGAGCCTCTGATTATGAGAACGCAGTGCTGAGCACTGAACCAGCATGTCTCAGAGGAAAATCATACACAAGTTCACATTCTCTTGAGAACAAGTTTAATTTCCCCAAAGCTAAAGCTTGTAGCAGCAAGATTTTTTACACTGTTAGTGGAAACAGAAGTAGCTGAGTATGAGGATGTATTTGGCACAGAGTTAAAATTAAGGAGGAATCAGCAATAAATAGCAATGCTGCTATGAAGGACACAAAGTGATTTGGTAAATTAGTTAACTATTTGCATGAGAAATGGAAATGTTCTAACTCTCAGTTACTATGACAGTGTGCAGAGGAGAGATAATGGGATAGTAATAAATTAAGGAGAAGCTGAGCATGATTACATATGTATTATATTTAGACATTGTTAAAATGAAAGAAGAAAAATGAATGAGTCAGCCTGCAGTTCACATGCCTGTGAATGAAAGCTTTAAAGTGCTCTACCTATCAATTAATGATGATCTCAAGAACTAGAACACCTTTGGGTTGGATGCCTGAAGAGCTAAAACTGTGTGCCTGAGTTTAGGAACAGTTAAGAATTTATTTGCTTCAGCTTGCTTTGCCACGTCTTCATACTGTACGCAATCTGATCACGACACACTGATGAAGTCTCAAAACAGCTGTAAAAGCAGATATTTTGACTAAAATTGTTCCAAAACTATAAAAGATAGAACAACAAAGAGTAAAACTTCAGAACAGAAGTCTTTCGAGTAGATTTGTACCTCGTTGAGTCACGCAGACAGCTATGATAAAATAATTTTCAAAAATAAATATGTACTCGCTGGAATATATTTGAAAAACCACAAGTAACTGTACACATCATGCTGAATAGGCTGCACAGTGCGATGCTGATTTGAGCTTTGTAGAAACTTGGACTAATAGATGCTAAAAAGTGTACAGAAAATAAAATGGCAGAACAAGAGAACAATTAGTGTGAGAGAATGCTGACCTTTGCCCAGCGCTTATGCAATACGCAATTATTGCACAATCCCAATGTAAACAAAAACTGTCAAACGGACGCAGCCTAAAACTGACCAAGCTTGAAGGCCTTGGACCAGTTGCTGACAACCAGAGGAAAATCGAGGCACCTCTTTTCTTTGTTTTTTGCTCTTCTTGCTCTTGTTAGTTAGTTTAGCTTTAGAGGTGTTGGGGGTGGATTTTGTTATTGTTGGACAGAGGCATGCTAACTGTTTCTAACCATGTTTCTTGTCTTTGGGTTGGGTAGCTTCACATTTACCGTAGTGTACCGTGGAAACAAGAAGCGCAAGAAGGCGAATCAGCATAATTTTCCAATAAAATACAAACAGGCAAATTGCCATACAGGCAAACTCACTTGTCTTTGGGCCACATAGCTACATGGTTGTACAGGTAGTAAGACAGGTGGTTGGGAACCAAGTCTTTGCCAGACACACGCACATCCACAGGGTACCAGTATTCAAACTCCCTCCTCAGCCTCTGTAGGTGCTCTTTGGGGATGTCAGTCTTGGGGAAAGGAGACGTCTTAAAGAAGATAAAGTCCCACACCTCTCTGGTCATCTGCTCAGGCCTGTGGGCAAGAAAACACAAGTGATGCCAAGAATGGTCAAGAGCAGAATGAGGAATGTGAAAAGGAATAATTCAATGCTTGTGTGTGAAAGTGCTCCATTTCTCTCAACATTTTATCTTAGTGCTGGGAAGAGATTTGAACTACTGAGCTAGGAATTGATTTTTTAAAATGTTTTCTGAAAGGCAGCATTCAAGTGTACGTTTTATTTATTACATTATTTTATTTCAGGAAAGAAGATAAGTCTGAAAAACAGGACCTGTCATTTCAAATCATTAAATTTAGTTATTACATCAAAGTCTTTCTCCTTCAGGTGAACCACGTCTGTGGTTATTTGACAGAAAGATTCAGAGGCAGAGTGAATCAGTTAGAGCTTTATCCTCAGCTCTTCTAGTGTCTAAGTGTGTGTGTGTGTGTAAGTGTGTGCATTGTGTCCATACTTGATGCCCAGTGGTGAGGCTCCCTGTCCATTGAGCACACCTCCCTGGAGGAGGTGGGCTACAGTGTAGTAAGCCATGTAGATGGTGGAGTCCGATAGTGACTCAATCAGCCACTGCTCGTCCCAAGGCAGTCGCGTTCCTATGGTAACCGGGAAGCGTGCGCGCACACACACACACACACACACACACACACACACCCACAAAACCAGAGAAAGGACACACACACACACAGCCATGCGGGAGAAAGCGAAAGAGACAAAATTATGAAAAAAGACAAGAGATGTCTCCTCTGTGCTGACACAATGTTTTGTTGCACTTGCCATCTTGTCAAGCTGGTTACATTCTGGTGCCAAGAAAACACACTAACACAAAGGAAGAAGTCCTGGGCTTTATTATATAATCCTTGGCAAAAAAAAAAAAAAAAAAAAAAACCTGAGATGTAAAACTTTATTGCCAAATAAACTAAAACACAACATTGACTTATTTGCCACCCTTCTTCAAATATGTATTTTGTTTAGGGCAAAAAGTGGAGGAGGGATGGGAGAGTTATAAAAGATATTATATCAGCCTCAAAAGGCACTAAGCTTGTGTTTTTATTTTTCCAGTGGGCGCCAATAGAGATCTTTGACCAGCTTTCTGTTGTTAAAAAAAATACAAAATTACTTCAGGCCTGGCCACTAATTAATTTACACAAGCCGGAGCTACATAAATTAAATCCAAGCAATGTTAATTATGAGATGCTGATATCAACATATAAAAATACATACTCTTGCATGCCATATTCTTTCAGTCAGTTGGTGCATACACAGTATAGCTTCTTGGTGATCAAAATACAAACTTCATTTGCATCTTTACTTTCAATCTATTTCTGCCTCCACAAGTGAGACAGAAGTGGAAAGCAACCTGCATCAGGTCATGCAAAAACAAACAAACAAAAAAAAACTTTGTGCTTCATATTCTGAAAATGTGTGGGGGGATTTCTACAGTAGGAGTCTATGACAGGCCTGGACAGTACTGCACTGGCCTGTAACTGTATGCCAGCTGGCCTTCAGTCTGCATTTATTCCTGTAGGAACAGGATGGCAGACTGTTGCTACATGGTCCTCTGTCTCCATCTACAGACCAAAAACATCACACACTAGTTAAAAAAAAAAAAAACCTTAATCGCCTCATTATCTTTGGCAGGTAGCCACATTCGTTCTCAATTGGAGAAACAATAGAGCAACAATAATGATGGCAGCTGTAGCTGTATGTCACCCACATTAACAGTTAATGCAGTCCACTCAAACACACACAAACCACAGAGGCAAACGCTCACCAAGTCCGTAGGTACGAGAGCAGGCATGCTCCTGTAGCCAGGCCAACGTTGCCTCAAAGTTTCTCCTGGTCTCGTCACAGAATCTGTGTGGTGGTGTGCAAAATTGAACATATGAAATCACAGGAAATAGATGCAGTTATTTTACTTTTTAGATGCAATTTGTTTTCAGTTTTCAGCCTGATATTTACAGACAATAGAAGAATTCTCTACACTCCATGCTAGATTGTCTAGACTGTCACTGGAATCCCACCAAGCACGGACAAACAAATGTCTTACGTCTCCAAAGGCTTGAGGGCTTCATTAGCCTGCTGCTTCCACTCTGCATCCCCATAGTCCAAATACCTGAAAGGCATATATATAACATTAGCACCCTGCTAATTAAAGAAAGCACACATGGCTTGTGATATTCTACACCTAAACAGACACTCTCCAATTATATTTTTTGTCATGATCTATTTTATTTTCCAGCAGGAACCCATTTAACAAAAAAAAGCTACCTCATGAGATAAAATCTTCATTTCTCTTTTCTGCAACACAATCCTGCAGCTTCAGATCAAATCAAATAATTTCTTCCTGTTACTATGGAACACTCTTGAGGTTTTATAGCATTTTCTTTGGCACTCACCACTGATCACACAGAGCGACCACACACTCATCAGCTGAACGCGACATGACCTGTTTTTCTGGTTCCATGTAGATCATAGCCTCTCCCTGTAATAGATCAGTACGGAGCCAAGATCATTATGGTTAAACATCGGACATATACTATATTATTTTTTGCATTAGAAACAAAAGAATGTTTTACCCTCTCAACCATCATCTTCTGGATGGGTTTTTTGACATCCTGGACCTTCTGCCCCTTGTAGCCATCAACCAGCATGATCTGACACATGAAGAAACATTTCAGCTCTGCCAACAAGATGTGGGCCATATTTCTGCAGTGCATTCTCCAATCATAAATGATAATAAACTTCTCAGTGAGCGGACACATATGAATTACGCTCTACTCGACGTGCTGCTCTGCAGCCTCTTGCAAAATATGGTAGGCAATATTTAAGTTATTTCTTTCCATTTCCAATTTGCTGACTGTGAACGCAGCTGAATTTGCAAAGTGATGTTAAATCACTAATGTTATAATGTGACAGGAATTAATAGGGGCTTTGCAAAAAGTGAAAAATACAGCACAGTTTTTGCACAGTATACAGAGCCAAACTGTCTGAGGACAACACAATGCCAATAGCCAGTTAATTAATAATTTTGTCTAGCCTTAAGGTGTGAATCACTTGGTTTTTGTTTGGGTGATTAATCATACAAACTTCAAACCCAAAGTTAAACCCACGGGGAGTTTGCATTTTGCTGTTTAGCTGTTTTTAAAGTCATTAAAGACTCACCCCTTCATAGAATCCTTTCAGATAGACTTTCTCCTTTGCCTCAGCCAGCTTCTCTTTGTCATTCTGGCTCTGGATCTTCAGCTCATCGCACACTAGAGGAGCAGAAAGGTTCCCGTAGCCTGGGATCTCGATGATAGGGACCTGACATATGCGCACACACACACACATTAAGGGCTGAGTTTAGAATTGGTGATCTCGCTTCAACCTCACTGATATCAAACAGAGCAGATCAACTTACCGGCTCAAAAGGCAACACCATCTTGTCCTCAATTCCATACTTCTCCCGCAGGGCCTTTCAGAAATGCAAGCATTAAGAGCAACATTGACAAAGTGCAAAATGGAGTGCATGCTGAGACAATAGATGTCATATTTTTTCATGAAGGACCAGTGGTTTAATCCACCCGAACATGAGCTAACAGCACAACAGAATAATTGAACAGCACAATTTCTGAAAATGTCAAAAGCTAAATTTCAAAATTGCATTTAAGTTTCAGATGGGCTCGGTTTTCTTTCTGCAGCAGACTCACTGAGGTATGCGGCACTGTAGAAATTTAGTTAAAGGTCACCTGTTTTTTCTTGATGTCTCTGAGAGCAGCGATGTCATCAGGAGCGTCGGATGGTACACTGGTAACGACCCCCGTACCTGAGGAAAGCACAGACAAGGCAAAAGGCCAACACATGAAATGTATTTATGCAAATCAGCTTTCATGTTTCGCACTGATACGTGTCATGTACATTATACAAATTCAAAGCTATTAAATGTCAATTTCCACCACATTTCCTCAACTGCCGAGCAGTTACACTGGAGCAACTATCTAACTGTGGAGAACAAATAAACATGATCTGCAAATAAATGCCACAGGTCAACCTGCTCAAAGGTATTCGGGCTGCTGTGAGCAACACTGGCACAGACACCTTTTATCTACTACAAGGCTTTAACCAATGTGACAGATTTTTTTTAACTCTCACATCTAAACAACAACACAACCTTTCTGAATAAATCTGCTATTTTCTCCAGCTTCTTGACTCATACCTTTGTCCTCCTTGATGGTGAGCATGGGCAGAGCATAGATGATCTTGTAGGAGGTCAGGGGAGCGCTCAAGGCACAGCCAAGGATGTCCTACAAACAGACAAAAATGATGCAGCTCATTAACTAATTACATTTTGCAGGTTGTTTATGCAAAACCTCCAAAAGTGTTTACACTGCTAATTTGCCTCTTAAGGTTTCCCATAACATGATATTACTGCAAGTCAAGAAGAAGAACTAAAACTAAATGAAATGAATTAGAATGTAAGGAGAACACAAAGTTAGTACCTGTCCCAGTATTTCCATGATCACTGGCACCACTCCATTCTCTTTGGTGAAGCCCTGGAAAGACATGTTCCTGGCAGACCTGCTGGTGCAGATGAAGATGTCTCCGTTGGCTGTCTCAAAGGCGACATACTTCATGTCAGGCCTCACCCAGCAGTTGGTCTGACCGAACATGGTCTCTGGCCTCAGAGTGGCGGCCACCAGGAAGATGTTTTTGCCTTTCATGCCGCTGTGGGGAGGATAGCATTGGCACGTTGAGGAGTTATACTTAAGTGCATGTAAAACTTGTCTGTGGTGTAGTCTGCTTCCCAAAAACAACTGGTGGCAGCACAGGGTTTGTAATTTATTACCTGCTATAAAAGACTTTGGACTTGAATTTCGCTGTGTACGGTTCAACCACTTTCATCTTGATCAGAGTGTACTCCTGAGGTCCAACTCCCTGCAGGTGAAGAAACGTATTTAAAATTAAGACACCACTTTAAAGGATTTAACTGTTTTTCCCAATACAGATTTTATGCTAACGTCAGTAAAACAAACGTTTACTGAACTCAATATTTGGAATTTTCTTCTAATGTGGTAAATGTGCAATACAATAAAGAAATAATATAAAAATAACTGAAATCAACATCCGTGACTGAAAAGTGTGACAAAACTGTGAGTAGGTGGTCCCTTACTGTAGGGCTCACATTCATATCACAAGGTTTCACAACTAATACATTATCTCACTAAGCCAGGTAGTGTACCTCTCCAGTCTGCCTGTCATGGTCCATGCATGGCTGTCCATCCTTAGGGGAGTAGATGGTATACCTGCAGAGGAGTCAAGGTCACATTACTTAAAGTCACAGCCACAACATAAAATTAAATGTCCTGAGACTAATAGGCAAACTTTAATGTCAGTTATCTATGGGAGTCATAATCTTCAATATCCACCTTGCTATTACCCCACAAAAATACATGATTGGCGCTGGACAGCCATTAACAAAAGATTGATCATAATACTAACAAAGACATTATCATATTACATACTGTGGGCCCTGCTTTCCTTACTTTTTCCAGTATTACTGCAAGAGACCTCTGAACCATCTCACCTTTTGCCAAACTTGATCTTTTTTCTCTCCTTCAGCGTGATGAACTGCCACCTGACGAAGGAGTCATAAAAGGGGTTGACATCTGTGGTGATGAAGGAACGCCTCCAGTCCACCTATGAAGCGATAACATGATCAGAATTTAACATGTACTGTATGTTTAGATAATTCAGCTGCATAGGTCATCGGTACAGAAACAAAGCAAAACAAAACAATTTATGATTAGTCACCTTGACTCCCATCTGTTTGAGGTCTTTCACAGCCAGAGGAGGGAAGTACTCCAGCCAGTGTTCAGCATGGGCAAACCTAGCAATCTCCTGATCATTCAGGCCCAAAGACTTCATAATGTCCCACTGGAAGGTGGAGGTTCCAGATTTGGCCACTGCTTTACTCTAACAAAGGAAAAAAAGAATGTAAATTAAAACATCCCTGATAAATGCTGAACTACACAAAAAATGAGGCCTAGTTGATGAAGACAAAAGCATTCACTAAATTCAGTAGTTTTTTCAGATCCTGACCTTCTTGCCCTTAGCTTTGTCCTTGATGATGATTTCATCCGATGTCTTTGGTTTCTCCTTCTCTTTATCCTCTTCCTCTTCGTCTGGAAACTGCGGAGGGTTTCCATATAGCTCCATCTCCCTCTTCAGCTTGTCTGCACATGCCTGGTGGATGCAATATGGGTGTATGAGAAAGAAGGAAAAGCCAGTATGTGTCAGAGGATGGTTTGATTTAATTCTTAAGACAAGAATGTACTTGGTGACAACAGCATGTTGCACTTTTTGAATGAAAAGTGGGAAGCAGGGTAGTGACAATTATCATAACTAAATTACCTTATTGTAACTAGACACACAGGATTTATGTGATGGGCGGAATAAACATAAGAAAAGAAAAACAACACTAACTTTGATTGGCATTCCTGTGCAGTGCAGCCCGAACGGGAAGAGGCATTTCTTTCCTTTCAGAGCCTGGTAACCAACAGCAAACTACAAGAACAAAGACAAACAGCAGCAACGCAGACACCAGTGATCATTACTGTTGAATGCTTGCATGTTAAGCTTCTGTCATAGATGCAGATTGAAGAAGTTACATTCTCAGCGTTCATCTCTGTCTGTTTTTGTATGTGTGCAGACTTACCTCACACTTTGACAAGCTGAATGTGTGGCCAAGATGCAATCGACCATTCATATAAGGGTAGGGGAAGGTGACAAAGTACTTGTTTTTGCTGGAAGGAGAACAAAACAGTGAATCAAAAAAAGGATTTAATATCTGATATCTTATCCTGAGATAATTACTCCGAAGTGGAATATCTAAGCATTACTTTAGAAGGCTCCCTTTGGAAATGTTACATCACATACCTCAAGCTCAAAGCCTCACCCACACTTGCATGGCTTGTTGGTTTACCCAATGAGGAAAACTACATTATATGTCTACTACTAGTCTAATACTACAACTATAAAGAACAATGGGTACTCATAGATGAATGAGGAAAATATCAGTTGGAGGAAGTAAACAGCGCAGAAACTGCTCTGACATTCCTGAGCATGGCAAATGATGTGAATTGCTTTCTTCACAGATGAGTGACATGCAGCACACAGCATAAGAAAGTACTCACTTTGTGCTTTCCCCAATAGTCGTTGGTGCATCTTGCTCAAATGTCTTCTCCTGCTCCCATTTCTCCTGGATCTCCAGCTCAATCTTTCTCAAAAAGTCCAACTTTGCTGTTCCCTTCCGCTCCTGACGGTATATGATATTAGTTTATTAAGAGAGAAGCTGGTACAGTGATAGCTGCATGTGAACCGAACAGAAGAAGAAAATGTATAATATCCTGAATAATACAGAAATGCTGTTGAATACGTGTTTAAAGATAAAATGTCTGGTCCAGCGGACTCAGATTTCTTTTAAGTCTATTTCTGCAGCTGTCTCGAGAACTAGCTTATGTTAGCTAACTTAGCTAATAGCTTCAGTAAGTTCATGAGATATAACGTTTCCGCTGTCTCTAAACCATCATAAACTTCAGACATTGGCGCATTATACCTACCGTCATTTTGCCCCAAGTTACGAGCTGTTTACTATTCTATTGTTTAGACAGAAGAAACAGTAGAAATAGTTTCCAGTTTGACAAGGGAGACCCACGCCACCACCACCGGTGCCTGGCTGATGACACACGCACAGTTTCGCGCGTGGTTTTCTGGGAAATGTAGTCATTTTTTAGTAGTAGTTGTAGTTTCCAGGCGTCGTATCTTTAGATATGTATCGAACTAGGACCTTAATTCGTGTTGTAATTTTTTGGTTAATTTGACATATTTAATATACAAATTTATTGTGCTGATATGAATTTAATAAACGGAGTCTGAAAAAGGATATGGTGTAATTCTAACGTCCGTCGTCTGGCTTGCGTTACGACAACTCAACTTGTGTTGCCATGCCGTAAAACACTTTGTCCGACCTGCCAGTGAAGAGAGACATACGGCCTTAAAGCTTATAAATTTATAGACGATGAAAGTAGGATTATCAAAACGCACTTTCATTTTATAGACAGTATTATAGTCTTTCTCACGATGATCATAGAGAATGTTGAAGCCTTGAAGTCGTGGCTGGCAAAACTCCTGGAGCCAATGTGAGTGTTGAATTAAAATGACATTTAGCTCGCATGCTACGTTAGCTCGCTAGCCTCTGGGCTAGCCTGGCATCAATGGGGGAGCCTGCTACAAGCTGATGGCAGATTCCTGCACGAGTTAGCTGACCACCATTGCCGCTAGCTGGCTTTTTATAGCAAAGAGAGACAGCTGGGCTTTTCTCTAATTAGCCAACGCTTAAGAATAGTAAATTGTACACTATATAGTACGTTTGTTGCACTGTTATTTTGGGGTAGTTTGCCCACGATAATGGGACTTTATCACAGCTCTGTAGCAAGCCAAGAAGCTGCAACAGATAGCCTAACTTGTATGCAGCTAACTGCCCCCTGTGATTAAAATGGTTAATAAGTGTTGTGTCTGCCCAGCGTCTCGTTAATGAGTTATAGTCACGTTTAATATAAATGTTTGTTTTGTGAGTTCCCATAGTTACATACCTTTTTTTTTTTTATAACTTACCATAGCTCCTTCTCTTTCTCCCTGTCTTCATAATGTAAATTCATCGCATCACTTTGAATAACGAGGGCACAGAGCGCGCACACATACTTTAATGCATTTGAATATGTAACAAAGTGATTAAAGAGGGGTTGATCTGTAGAGGAGCTGATGTGTCTTGCACTGTCTCACACGTTAAGGTGTCCTCTTGAAAAGGCTACCAAGGTGCTGCGCTCTGTCTTCTCTCAATAAAAGCAAAAATTGTATGTAGCTTATAATTCTGATTAAAAGTCTGTCAGTCATTATAGTTATTATAATTAACTTAGTTTCGGGCACACTAACCTCTCGTATATCAAATCCTTAAAGTAACTCGTGCTTGTTTTGACAGTTGCTTGTAAACACAGGTTGTTTGCTTGACCAGTGTTGGATCTGCCATTAGCCATTTAGTTATGCACTTAGTTATTTGAGGTTGTGTTCTGGGGCCTATTTGTGTCTGTAATGTTATTCTGACAGTCACCAAGGCTCAGAGGACTTTTATTTTGTAACATCAAAAAAAAAAATAAATATATATATATATATACAGTATATATATGTGTATATATACAGTATATATATATATATATATATATATATATATATATATATATATATACAGTATATATTATGGGAATTCCTTTTGGTTTCAAACTTTGGAGGCTGTTTATTAAAAACTTTATGATGTTATGATGTTCTGTCCTGTGAGCTTTGCTAGGGGCCTCACTTCGCACTGACTTTATGCTGAAATCTTGCATGCATGGATACCACCGTTAGCACATCTCAGTGACATAAATTATATTGCAGTTTAATTATAGATTTGATTTCAGTTCTCTGTTTCCTCTCCCCTGTTTCAATCATTAAATATCTTTGCAGATGCATCATTGTTTTATATTATTAAAGTAAGATAGCGGGAAACTAAAATGCATGTATTTGAACCTGCAGATGTGATGCTGACCCCTCTGCATTAGCCAACTATGTGGTGGCTCTTGTGAAGAAGGACAAACCGGAGAAAGAGCTGAAAGCACTTTGTGCCGATCAGCTTGATGTCTTCCTACAAAAAGGTATGAACCCCACACAAAACCTCTGTGCCGGTGTGAGTGAACGCAACATACTGCTGCTCGAGAAGGTGTGCAGAGGTTTTTACCTCCAGCAGATTCCCACCGTTTAGTTAAGAGACAAGAGAGACTATGCAGTTATACAAATCCTCATGGAATTCCAGCTGGAGGCATTATGAATAGGATATGAGGATCAGGCTAAAAAAGGTGCATTAAAACAGAGATTCTTTAAGAAAAGAAGGTGCATCCAGAAACATAAATAACTGTCTGGCATGTTTGGTTTCACCATTAGGTAACTGACCAAGAGCAGTCATATTAACTGGTCCAACATTATAGTTTGAAATCTGTAAGAAGGCGACATCTTAATGCAGCATCAGGTGTTTTGTTTGTTTTGTTTTATTCCTTCCACATTATAAGCTTCAGTCACATACATTCAGAGATGCAATTATTTCCATCACCGTGTGCTACTTGTGGATTCCCCGTGTGGCTACTAGAGGGTGTGCTAACATCATATCAAAGTACTTTGACCTCTCAGATGTCTCCAGGCTGTATTACATGAGCATGAAGTTGTTTGGCTTGAATTGAGCTGTGCTCTCTTTACTTGGATGATTGAATGGTTTCACTTTCCTTTGAACCGTACAGACTAGCCGCAATCACAGAAGAACAGTAATGTGTTTGTTAGGAGTTTGATTGGGGTGGTGATGAATTCACATGCCTCGGCGATTCCTTTGTCACATGTTGAGAGTTCATGTTTTAACATTAGTTCCGTTCTTTGCTGTCCAACAACACTTTTTGTGTTTTTTTTCCTTCCCCAAAACAGCTTGAAGAATGAATTTATAATGACCTGTTAAATCATTCCTGTACAAAAGTCTAAAGTCTTTTGGAATAACACACTTAAAGACTAAACAGACAAATACATTTTCTCCCTTAATATACTTTTTGTGTGTATTGCATTTTCTCCTTTATGACTTTTTTTAAAAATTGTGTTTCATTATTATCAAGCAACTTTTCCCTGTTTCATTTCTGTGCTGTTTCTGGGTTTGTTATTCATTTAGTGTCAGACTTTGGATATATTTAGCATGGCCACAAGCAGAGAAATATTTAGTATAGTGTGATTCAGGAGGAACGTTGGTACATTTCATGCTTAAGGGGCAGTTCTCGTTCAGGGGGACTGCACATAATTCAGGTGAAAGATTAAATCTATTTATAAGAGTCTTGTTGTCATTGCAGAGACAATGGGATTTGTCGATAAACTTTTTGAATGTCTGACAACCAAGAACTACCTGGGAATTCCTGCTGCCAAGGAAGCTCCTAAAGAGGAGGTCAAACCACCTGCGGTCAAATCTGATGTTGTGGAGGTAAGAAGAGCTCATGTGAAATGTATCGGACACATCTGGATAGTTTGCTGTGAAAAATCAGTTGTGTCACATATTAAAGTGGTTTTGTGGATAATGTAGTAAAGCATAACACACATAAAATATTAAATGATTCTGTTACTGTGTGTGCCTTTGGTGCTTTGATTACTATCATTTTAAACACATGATATTGAAAAGTATTGATACTTTTGACAACCTTAGTTTAAGTCAAGTAACTGTGTTTTTCCCCATCAAGGCTGAAACTCCAGAGGAGGAGAGAGAAAACAGGCGGAGGAGAAGTCCTCTGAGAAACCGGCCCGACTTCAACGAGTCCAGGTATGGCTGTGGCTTCACCTCAGTTGACATTTAGCACCTTCACTCCAGTCCCGCGCTGAAATGTCTCGACAACTTACTATTGATAAAACAGGATTTTGCATTTTCTTGTTGCATAGCGATCTTAACACGTGCAAACATTTGCATGGTTAGTTTGATATCCCATGAGTCTTGATGTTAGCTTGATGAAGGCCCAGGTGTCCAATAGCCTGTCTCTAGTCTAGAGACAGGCTATTGGACACCTAATAGCCTGTCTGGGGGCTTGCTATGTGTCAATAACACCAAGGACAATACAATAACTAGAATACTATCATTTGCAGCAAAGTGTTAATGATAGAGTGAAGTGTTCAATGTGCTCCAGGCGAGCATTAACAACATAATTATGCCATATTCACCACGTGTTCTGTCTTGTCTGAGAGAAATAATATTTGTCATCAGTTATTCAATCTGATATGTTATATTTTCCTGTGCTTTGTGTGTAAACGCTGCTTTTAATGACACTCAGCACATGCTGTAGATTTTGAACAGCCATCTTTCACAGAAGTTTTGATGTAAAATAGTTGAGGCTTCAATAACAGCAAGCTACAGCTTGAATACTTGAATATTATTAATATTTAAATACTTATAAAAACAACTTGTCTCAACTAAAGGCCCTGTTCTCTCTTCAGCGCCGTAAATAAGGAACATTAGAACCAATTTCAGTGTGCATGTTAATAGATTTAGCTGGAAATGTGATCCATGTGTCTCTATTCGATATAGTCTTTAAGACCACATTTGCCTTAGTGGGTTTAAGATTCAATTCAGCTGGATGCCAGTGTCATCTCTTCTCCCCTGACTTTACATGCTGGCAGTGAATTGTCATGTAGTTGATATGCAAATTGGATATGTTTTCACAAACACATGGGGAGGTGTCTAATTCACACAGAGAAGCTTCTCCATGCTTTTATTCAGTGACTCTTGGGTTCTATCTCATCATGCATTTGCTTCATTATGTTTCGGCAGCTACGAGCACATGAGCATTAAAGCAAGTATTCAACATGTGTCTGTTGGGCTGGATTTCAAACAGGCATAAAGACAGTAATCCGAATCTATTCTCATCACCACAGGAGCCGCGATGACAGGAGGCGAGACGAGCGCAAGCGCCGCGACTTCGATCGGCACGGGAAGAGCGGCAGCGACTCCCACCGCGAGCGGGAGCGCCACGAGCGACGCAGAGGAAGCCCCCGAGGGAGGAGCTACAGCCGCAGCCGAAGCCGCAGCCGGAGCAGGAGTGGCAGCCGAGGAAAGAGCAGGGACAGGGAGCACAGAGGAGGCAGAGGTGAGAAAGTTCCCCCACAACCAATAACAAGCAACAGCACAGGGGACCAGACCCAGGAGTGCAGAAGTTGCTGAAGCTCTCGTCGGCACAGTCGAGCTGCGCGTTAGTGCTGCTGAGGTGCTGCTGGAGTGAGGGTGCTTGAGATCGTTGAGAAGAGACTGAATGGAGCTCTGGATGTAGCAGTTTGTATTATTTTCTGTTGGATTGTTGGTCAGCGGTGGTGGGAGTTGTTGTCGATGAGGAACAATGTGGACAGCTTTGCAATCATATCATTGGGGATTCAACAACATGGGCTGGAACTGGCCTCATTACCCACAAGGTTAATCTACATCTAAAGTGTTTGGTATGATGAGAGAAGGAGTAGTTTTTTTTTTTTTTTTTTAAAGCTTAAAACTTACAGGGTTTAAATGTCTGCCACTGCTCTGCTGTAATCCTTATTCATGTTTTGTTAAACTGCCTCTTTCTGCTTGTCTTTAACAGACTTCAAGTCGAAGTTCGAGTTGGAAAGGAAAGACACCGACTGCTACAACTCTTCCACCACTTCCTCCCAGCAGCAGCACCCGCCGCCTCTCCTTCCCCTACCTACACCTCCGCACCCCTTTTCCTCCTCTTCCTCGTCGTCCGCTGGAGTCTCGGGAGCTACAGGCGTCCCCATAGCGACGCCGGCTCACCTGCCCGACAGCACCACAGACAGCTGGTCTGGCTACTATGGCAGCCAGAGGCAAGATGGCGTCGGCAAGCCATTCAGCAACAAGGGCGCTTTACTCAAACAGCGCTGCAGGGATTACGATGGTAAGAACGGAGTGAATCATGTTGTTTCTTTTATTTCCAGCTCTTTATCAGCTCTTCTGTTCCAACCTCCACCTCTGAGGGTATTTATCCAGTGTATAACGTGATCATTTAAAGCTCGCTCTAGCTGTGGTGTCAACTGCACCATTATCTTCCCATGAGAGTTATTGATTGCCTTGTTTAGTCTCATCGCTAATGACCACTGTTTAGCACTCCCACTCCTCTCCAGAGACACGAGAGAGTTAAAATTTACCCACTGTCCCTGAAGCACACTGCTATCTGTCACAGTGCTCAGACACAGCCACCAGGGACCCAGTTCCTTAATGAGACTGTGGGGTAAATACATGTACTGTAGGTCTAAGCGGCTTTGAACTCGGGCAATTCTTTATCTTGTTTGTTCTTTCATTTTTTTCTCGTTTTTCCTTCATATTCTCATGAATGGTAATCCTCTTTTCAGTTGTGTACAAATAGAAACTGAAGAGAAACTACCACGAAGAATGTTTGTTTATGTTGTCCTAAACTTCTCAGAATAACTACATGTATGTGTCTCTCCCTCACACAGAAAAGGGATTTTGCGTCCGTGGCGACCTTTGTCCGTTCGACCACGGCAACGACCCCCTCATCGTCGACGACGTCAATCTCCCAAGTATGATTCCGTTCCCGCCCCCGCCTGTTATGCCCCCCGCCGGCCTGCCCATGCCCCCGATCACTGAGCCACCCCCTCCGCTTAGGATGCCTTCAATGCCACCCTATGGCCAGCCACCACCACCAGGCGTCTTCCCCATGACTGGTAAGTGGCATCACCAGCCTGGTGCATACACAGCAACTTGTAGGAATCACATAGTTTATGCAAGTTCTGTAGCTAGGTAACTCCTCCTAATCATTTCTATGCATTCCTTCCTCCATCTCTGGTAATTTGCTCCCCTATAAACTCTTCAAAGTGGATATATTTTGTTATATTTGTACATTTCCTGTCACTTCTGGTCATCTCTGTGTGACTACAGTACTTATTTTCTGGCTTCTTCCACCAGTTAAACTAAAACATACAGTGTGCTGTGTTATATGTTAGAACTGCTGAGAGTGCTGCACAGATCAGAAATCACTTCTTGTTGTGTAGCCCTTCATTTTATGCAACATTGTATCTATAACTATGTGAATATAGGTGAACCACGGTGCCACTTTTTTTTTTTATATTTATTGTTTTGAATATTTCCTTCATGGAGTAATTTGCATAGACTATGTTATGTGTGAAAACACCCTTAAATTGTAGAATACACACTCTTTAGGGAGAGTTTAATTTTTTATTTTAACCTCTTGACCGTGACTGTTTTGTGCAACTTGAAATATTCATATGGAGAAAAAAAACTATTGAGCGAAATAGTGTAGTTTACTTCTTAGATATTATAAATCAGCGCGTTTCTCAGTGATGACTGAGCTTCTGTGTTTTTGACTCTGGTTTGTGTCATCACTGATCAGACCTCAGTTTGGGCTTCTTCCACATATGCTTTAGTACACAGAGTTTTAGCAGTTCAAACCAAAGACTCACTGTTATACCTGCGATACACCTGAGACATTAGCTTGGGCTTGTGTCTCCCTCAGGACCCCCACTGATAGCAACCAGTGGGATTGATACCCCCAACCACCAATCGGCAATCACTTCTTCCCCTCCTATCGGACCGCCTGGTGTGGGCCTGCCACCTACTCTTCCTCCTCCTCCTCCTCCTCCTCCACCTCCTCCCACCTCGTCCTCATCTGTGTCTCTTCGTCCCCAATATGTCCAGTCTGAATGTAAGCAGCGATGCTTTTCCTATTCAGATTGGGGGCTGTGTGTTTGAAGGCAACATTGACGTGGCTCCGGCTTTATTTCCTGCTCCTTTTCTGTCAATTATAGTTGGTATTAATTAATGAAGTGAAAGTTGCTTGTTGCTTTTTGTGGACTTTGTGTTTTTGTCCTTTTATGTCGGTTTGTATGTGATGTATTTCATCAGGCTGCAGTAACAGCTGTTGACCAGAGAGTAGCACTGTTTATTAACCTAACAGACACAGATGCTATGAGCAAATAACATTACGCCTGCTACAGCTTTATTCTGTTCTGTTCCCCATAATTCAGCTCATAAATAATTAGTTATACAGAAAAGCTAAGACATAGTTCAAATGGAGTGAGTCTATTTTTAGTTAATTACAAACTTACAAAGATTTTGAACCTTAATTCAGCTCAAACAGGCAAAATCACCACTGTCATGAAAAGTCTTATTTTATTAGATGTTGACTTTGTTAGAGTAGATTGTGGCTCAGGATATGAATGATCATCTTATGAAGGTCCATCTTGGTTATTATCTTTTGATCACATTTTTTTCTGTTAGGATATTTGTGATTTATTTTCTTAATTTGTGCATTTGTTTATATTTTTGTCTACTGCATGCATACATTTTAATTACTGCTCAGAGCTGTATTTCGGGTTGTTGTCACTGTATTTAAACTCATCACATACCAATTTTCTTTGTGCTAGATAAATCACTAATTGCCAAGCAGTGTTTTTTTTTCTTTAATTTACATAAGACTGCTTGGTTCATTGTGCAGTTTCACTTACTATTCTGTGTTTTTATTTAGGTTAGTTTGTTTCACGTTTTTATTTCTGAAATGTTTCATATTCCCTCTAAATCCTGTGTGTGTGTGTGTGTGTGTGTCTGTTTTCATTTTTACACACTAGATAACTACGATCCAGAGGGCTATAACCCAGAATCCCCAGGCCTGACCGGAGCAGGTCGTAACCAGTACCGTCAGTTCATTCCCCGTGTGCAGACACAGCGCTCCAACCTCATCGGTCTCACCTCCAGTGAAGGACAAGGCTCCAGAGGTAGAAAGTATTTGCCTTCTCAGTATTCACATCTTTCTCCAGACTAGTCCTGAGCAGTGGGCTCTATTGGGTTGCTGTGATGTGATTTGAAAAGTGTGACAGCCTTTTGTAATAAAGAATGTAAACACTCATTTCTAATCACAAATAAATCACGAATAAACCAAGGCACTCGCCTTCTAAGTTCTGAAGGTAGCACGTGGTTAAAAAATACATTTTTGATGTGTTTTGGCATTCAGCCCTCTTCAGGAAGGATGTGGTGACACAGGCTTATTTGCAAAGGGGGGTTTGAAAACCAACTGGTGCAAACATTTAGCTATTGGAATCGTGTGGTGTACACCAGTGTCTTCCTCTTCCACGGGGGGGTGGCAGTAAAGGCATTTTACTTTTACTTTCTAACGGCGAGTGCCTTGCTTTCTTCATATTTCATAATTTGCTCGTGCCCTCCACCGAACGGTACAGTTTTTTTGTACCATTTACGGTTTCAATAAGCTCTATCTTTCTATAATGTTTCATTGTACTCATGTCTAATTAATTGGGAGCAGGATCTAAGCATGAAGGTCCTGTATGAGGCGCATCAGCCCTGTGGTGGATGTAGCAAAATTGCGAAAGCTCCTAGTGTTTATTATTTTCTTTGTCTGCTTTTGCCTTGCAGCTGCCAACATTGTGATCCAGACAGAGCCTGCCACTGTAGCCAGCATTCCTGGAAGTAACGTTTCCCGTTTCAACACGGATCAGGACAACAGGAAGAGAACCATGGGACCCAGTACAACTGAGGGGCCGGCAGCTAAAAAACCCTGGATGGAGAAGTAAGAATTCAATGGCACACACATATTTTCACTCCAAAATGAGACGTTTGTCTTGGCTAATTAAGAAAATTCACAAGATCACATGTAATCTAATCACACAAACTGAATTTCTGTGATCCAAACCAAAGAAATTGTGACTGACCTCACATGGCAGTTATTGTATCTTAACTAATATTTTCACACCAAAACCATTTTTAAATTCAGAAGCCATTAGTAAGTACCTCAGTGTGATTATCGACACGTTATACCTTTACAGAACAGGTTCTTGTTTTGTGAAGAAATTCGAAGAAACTAGCTGGCCAGTTGAAATTTGATCGAACAGATTGGTGCCTCCCCCTATTTCCTGTGACCTCATAGTGAGCCTTGTTTCAAGCCAAGGTGAATTATAGGTCAGGAGCCTCTCTCTGATCTCAGCTGTGAGAAGCAGGTGCACTCAAACATCCCCCATAACATGCTTCTATTGCAGAGTCTCTACCTGTAACACATCTTGGGTGTCAAGCAGATTGACATGTGGTCAACTTTTATGGCTTGTAGAAACTCCAGTATGGAGGCAGAAACTCGAACCTCAGGTCATCAGTCTGGGTTCCATTTCACTGTCTATCATTGTTAGCAATCTTGCCCAAAATGTTGATTAGCTTGTCTGCGTTTTCCGTTAATTTCTCTTACAAGTGCTGTGACAAACTTCTTCTCGTTTCAGACCAAACTTTAACAACCAACATAAGAGCAGTTTTCCCAAGAGGTATCACTACGTGAACACCAAGTTGGAGGTGCGCAAGATCCCACGTGAACTCAACAACATCACCAAGCTCAACGAGCACTTCAGCAAGTTTGGAACCATCGTCAATATCCAGGTAAAATGCATAATTTGATGCTGTGCACTAAAGAAATCTGCAAAGGGGCTACAGTTTTTATTGCTGAAGAGATCATTTTGATAAATGTAGGCAAGATTAGAGAACTTTTGAAAAAGAAGAAATGAATAGCTCTATTCAGCATAAAGTTCAGCTCTGCAGAGGAGTTTGTTTCATCATATGCTTGTACCTAACCTTCAGGTGGTGTTTGGCGGCGACCCAGAGGCAGCATTAATCCAGTACACAAAGAATGAAGAGGCCAGGCGGGCCATATCCAGCACAGAGGCAGTCCTGAACAACCGCTTCATTCGTGTGTACTGGCACCGCGAGCCGGGCACCAACGCCACAGGGATCCAGCAGCAGGAGCAGAGCTCAGGGAGCCAGGCGGCCGGTTCAGTGCCCAGCCAGGGCCCACAGCACAGCAATGTGCATAAGGTTAGCGTAAAGAGCTGAAACATGTGAAAGTCCACCTTTTCATGATCTTTTAGTATTAGAATGTTTCTGAAATTAATCAGATTTTTATTAATTCTCCATTTTCTTCTATCTGCAGGGGATAAAGCAGCACAGTCCAGCCGCTTACGTGTTGAACAAGACTGTACTGAAGCATCGGCTGCCAGCAGGAGCTGGGGTCGCAGCTACAAACAAGTCGGACAGCCTGAACCCGAACACGGATGCTGTGACTGTACGTTTTAATCTGTGTGCATGTGTGTCAGATGATACAGAGATGCAGAACTGGATGAAAAATCATTTTCAAATATCAAGTAAATGTTTTGTTTTAACAGGCCAGATCTTCTCTAGGCTTGTGCACAGTGGTGTTTTGAGCTACATGCTAATGTGTCATGCTAACATGTTCACAATGACAGTGCTAACATGTTAATGTTAAGCAGGTTCAATTAGCATGCACACACACAGCTGACGGAGGAGGCTGGGAGGCTGACGGCATGTCATTACAGTATCTCTATCTGATAAATCAAAATAACCTGCCCAGGTTATTACAATTCAATTACAATTCATTTGGTTCAAAAAGTGTCAGGTTATTTCACTAAAACCCCAAAAGACGTCATGGTGGTGCTAGAAAAAAGATCAGAAGATCATCAGGATTCAGCTTCTGGGGATCATGCATGTCTGTACAGCATTACATGACAGTCCATCCAATAGTTGGACAATTAGTTAGTTGACATTACATTTGTGTTTGTGTCTGTTTCACTTGTCTACAAGCTCATCCTGATTATCTAAATGTGTCGTCCTCTCTTAGGTGGCTCCTGCACTGACAAACACCCAGAAAGGCCCGTACACTTCCACGGCTCTCAAGTCCACCTCAAAGAGTCTTGGGAAAACGGGAAAAGCACTAGAAGCACAGGAAGTCCTCAAGAAGAAACAGGCACGTTGTTTAATTTTTTAATATGTATTTTGACTGCTACGAGAATAGCAGAGCTGAGATTGGCTGTTTCTCTTGGCAGGATAGAGAAATGAAATGTCCACCAACCTCAGTGAATCAGTGAATATATTTTATTTGTCTTTGTTTTTTCCATTTAGGAGGCATTAAAACTCCAGCAGGACATGAGAAAGAAGAAGCAAGAGATGCTACAGACACAGATCGAGTGTCAGAAGGTAAGACCACCCCCTCCCTTCTTTTCTCTCATATTTTCTTTTCCCACCTTTTACACCTTCTTCTCTCTCCATCTTATTCCAGGCCTTGATAAACCGCCTGGAGAAGAACCGGGGGATGAAGCCCGAGGAGAGGGCCAACATCATGAAGACCCTGAAGGAGCTGACGGAGAAGATCGCACAGCTGCAGAACGAAATGAACCCTAATCCCGCCTCCCAGGTCCCCAGTGCCAAACCCAACCACAGCGGGTCCAAGACCAAGACTGATGTAAGTTTGGGCCATTTTGGACAGGTGTGCTTCCCTCCATTTGTACCATACATACTGTTACTGTGTAAAGCAGTGGTACCACATGAACCCCTGGTATAATCTGTAGTATATGTCTGTAGATTTTAACACTCAATTCACACATTGATAAGTATTTAGTAAACAGAATGTTTTCTGTTTTTGCGTGATATGTGAGCAGGCTCAGAAGGAATTGCTGGATGCTGAGCTGGACTTTCACAAGAAGATGAGCTCTGGAGAGGATACAACAGACCTCAAGAGAAAACTGGGACAGCTACAGGTGGAGGTAATGCATGCACACACACACACACTCATAACCACAGACCAACAATCAGTTTGCGTCATCAACATTTTTCTCGAGGGCTACATTTGAGGATGTGATACCAAGAAATGCTTTAGAGGCCTTACAGTGAACAGTAAGACTGTAGTCACATAGTGGCGGTGGAAGTACAAAGGATGTTGGTAGTAACTGTATACAATGGATGCTTTCAAGGATATCTCGTTAACGATTGAGTTTAGAACCAAACAAGTATGTGAATCGTCTTTGCTGAGGCTATTCTTGAAAAAAATAGCTTTTCCTCAGCGAAAAGAAAAGTTCCCCTCTGCCGTCTAAGTGCACGAGCACAGACAATGTCGGCTGTGTCACAAGATCAGCCTAACAAGAACATAGCTTTTGTTAGCAACACCCTGCCTGGCATGTTTTTCTTCCCCCCTCAACCCCTGTGGGTTCTAAATTAGCTCGTTGTTAAAAATGCATATCAGCACCATCCATCCAAAGCCAACGCTCCTTCTGCACATTAAACTGCAGCCACTTAAGCAAGCCCAGAGGAGAGGCCACAAATGAAAGCCAAATCAGACACGGGTCCTACGCTGATGCAGCCTCGTCTCATTAAAGTTTGAGCCGCTGGTCCTTGTAAGTAATTCGCGGGATGACAATTAGAGGGAGAAGTGAGGAAGGGACAAATGGAAGACAGAGTGGTTACGGGGTTGTGGAGTGGTTAGGAAGCGAGGAGATGTCACTTTAAAAATAGAGGAGTGACAACTAATGGTAAAGGGCAGAGAGCAGCGGAAGAGGAGACCATGTAGAGTCAAGGTAGAAGAGTGTTTAAGCTCTGAGGAGAAGGAAAATGTGTAATATTTTATCTGTGTTGTACAGTTTAATCTATACATTTAGATTTGATCATGTCCTTATACTAGATACTTTCATTTTTTGTGTGTCAGATGAACACTCTAGTGTCCTGACATGTCTGTTCTCACATTAAAACGCACAACAGCACAGCACCCATGCACAATCTGTTTTCCACATCTGTTCGTAATGATTTTTTTAACACAACCAGGTGGCACCCGTGTATTCCTATCTGTGTGTATGGGGGAGTAAAAAGGCAGCAGTGGGCCAGTTTGTTGTTTTCTAACATTAAACCTCCTGATCTGTCCTCCAGGCATCTCGGTTGGGTTTAATACGGCCTCCGGTGGGCCGAGGTCGGGGCCGTGGGAAGATGGCGCTGGAGCCCGGTGCGATGCACATGGGCCGAGGCAGGGGCCGGAGCCGGGAGATGATGGGTCGAAGCGGGCCCGTGAACCGGATGGTGGTCGATCACAGGCCGAGAGCCCTGGCTATTTTAGGGGTCACTCAGGAGGAGAAGGAAGAGTTGATGCCGCACTTTGTGGTGAGGACCGTCTGTTGACCTTTTTTTGTAGCATTGTCATATAAAAGTGCAAGATTAAAGAGGAGTTAATTGAATTTGAACTTGATTATTTACACTGACATTTTTTATCTTAGAAATTTGGTGAGATCGAGGATGTCCGTGACCAAGATGCCAACAGTGTCGTCATGACCTTTAAGACCCGAAGCGAAGCAGAGAATGTAAGTCACATGACTCTCAGTAAGACTCCTTTTCTTTCTTCGTTCCTCCCTACTCCTGGAATCTGTAAGTGTAACTTGCAATTGTCCTTGTTTTGTTTTCTAGGCAGCTAACCAGGGCGCTAAGTTTAAAGGTCGCGTGCTGCAGATTTCCTGGTACAAGCCCAAGACGCCCTCTGTAACGACAGAACCAGAGGAGGAAGAAGCTAAAGACGAAGACAATACGGTATGACACATCACACACAAAGGCACTTAATGCGGAGCATGGCTTCATGTGTTATCATTACTAACAATATAGCCACCCAGAAACCAGAAAAGAAAGTCTTGTGTACAGTACAAGTTGAACTCGAAGTGGAGAAAGTTTTAGTTGGATTCACAGATTTTACTTTAGTGCTCCTAAATTTTTCACTGCAGCTCCCAATGGAAAATCACAGCCAGCTTCTCAGTACTAAGAGCATTTTAGCCCTTTGAGTAAAACTGCATTACTGTCAGGTGAAATCCTCGTACTGTATTTTCATGTTTCGAGGTTGCAGTCTTCTGTGTGTGCAAGTAAGTTTTAGGACCTAAGGGCCTGATCCTGTCACTTCAGCATGCTTGGTATAACGTTTAGACTCTCTGTGATAAATATTCTGGAAATATGTCTTAATATAAGACTTCCTTTAAAAGCTAATCCACAAAAAAAATAATAATAATTTTAATTTTCAATACTTTTGAACAATCTAATGCAATTCAGACCAACAACCCTTCTTATTTTTATGGGAAGATTATAATTTGCAGTGGTGCAATGTAACAGAATTGCACAGCCATATACTGCATGCTTCAGTTACCGGTACAACAGTTGTAGTCAGGTGATAATTTAGCATTTCAGGTTAACAGAACATTGAATATTACGTTTTTAAGTAGCAAAGTACAACATTTTCTGCTTAAATGCACCAAAATGATTCAACAGAACCCATTAACAAATGGTGTCACCAGGTCTGGATCTCAGGCGTCAGAAGTTAATTACACAAAACATGTGAGCAATTTAGTTTATGTGGAAAAAGTTTGGAATCTTCCACCTAAATTCGACCTACAGACGTGCTTTCTTCTCATCGCATGATTCAAAAATGGCAGCTCAGTTGAAATGTTGTCTACCCGGCTCATAATTATCTATCATGCATGAAACTGTGTAGAAATGGGCGCTATAACAAAATGAAATAACGTCGTGTAGCTCTCACTAAAATCCCCTCGATGTGTAAAATAACTCACACAATGTAAAGATTCAAAGTCAACAGGTGACGTGTGGTTGTTTGCAGAAGGAAACTAGCTCTTATTTGCCTGGTGAGGAGGAGGAAGAAGAGGAGGAGGAGGACGACGACGAAGATGATGAGTACGAGAGCCGATCTTGGAGACGGTGAAGGCATTGATTCGTCGCGACCAGCTCTCCTGAAGAACAAGTCGTTATCCCCCCACGTGCAGATAAAATCAACTCAACAGAGCTCCCATTTGTTTTTTCCTTTCCAGTATTTTCAAACGAAGTAATTTTAGACTCTAATCAAAGTAAAAACATCTTTACTTTATTGTACATGAGAAGAAGTTTAGAGGGCTGATGTTTTTGTTTTGTTTTTTTTTGGTATCCCTCAACTAAACAATTATTTAAAACATCTCACTTTTGCTGAGAAAGATAAATGTTAAGTTGTTCTTATAGATAGAAAAACCTATGTAAGTTTCAGTGTGCTTACCAGATGATAAATATCAGTAATGCACAACATTTGTGTCTACTGTGAATAGGTATTTTTATACATACTGTATTTAAGCTCTTTTCTCACCAGTTTTTTGAAAAATCTTGTCCTCAGTTCAGGGACAGCCATTCCTTCACCGATAGAACGTTCTCTGTTACTACCAGAGAGATATTTATTTATTTTTCCACTGCATAAATGCACTGTGCGGTGCCTGTATCGGCACAGTATGGTGTGGTTTTCCATTTCACTTTGCCCACAGTTGGTTTTTGGTATGGGTTCACCCAAAATGTTAAAAGAAAAAAAATACTTTTTTTTTTTTTTTTTTGTGCGTGTTGTTGTTCTTAAATAAACAGAGCCACCCCTGCCCAGCACCCAAAGGGGCTGATACTGTACCATGACCACATTAGAGCCTGTGCAGGTACAGAACAATACCAGTGCAATAGAAAAATCCAAGCTATGTTTACAAATGGCCGTGTCCATGTGCACGTCAAGATACAGTCTTGTAGTAAATCTTCAAATTTTCCCCACTTTCTTTCGTTGCTCATTAAATGTCCGGTGCCACTCTGTGTGAATATAAACACCCACACGGGTGTTCTACATTTTCTAAGAGTGTGTAACATTTTTCACTTGTTTAAATTCTGTCTCCTGGTCGTCCAAAAGGGCCAGACAGGACAAGGATCAGATCACCCATTTCAAATAAATGTGAGATCTATAGACAGGTGTTTGAATGTAATACTGAACAATTGATTTTAATATATATAAATATATATATATACATATATATATATAATTTCTTTGCCTTACACAATCAGCGGATGGCTGAATTTTTACAAGATTTGTGATTTACTTTTGTAAATTTTGTAAATGCTTCAAAGAGAAATTACTGTTGTACTTTTTTTTTGTTTGTTTTTTGAGTTTCTTTTTCTGTCATTTTAAACGAATGACAAGTTTGTGTCAGGTAGAAAAGGTCAGGCAAGAGTGCTCAGCGTCTCTGCTCATTCACAAGAGTTTTTTTTTTTGCTGCATTTGTGTTAAACCAGTCCACGTTGTTATTTCACTAAATTTGTCATCGGAGTAGCGTGTTTCTTTTAAAGACACTTTTCAGAGCTGCTGTGGAAAACACTCTGTTGAAAGGCACTGGGAGCACTCAGTCACCCACTCTACAAGTGCAACCACAATGTGCACCTTTCATGACAAGCTTTTGCGTTTTTGCCTTCTTTACATATTATGTGTTTTTGAATCCTCAGGGTGGGAGGAAAGTAACTAATTCACTCAAGTTCACATGGAAATGTGCTCGATGCAAGATTTTTTTTTTTTTTGAAAGTTTTTACATTTGTGCTTCTCTGAAACAACCGTTTACATGCAGCCTAATGAATTGTTTGACGTATGCTTATCATAAATCAACTAAACAGATCATATCCAGTAACATAACCAGTCAGACGGAAGCACCAAAACAAAGGAGAGATGTTAACTTATTGGTCGAGTGTAGCAGTTGCACTACTTCACACAGACACGCAGGCAGAAATCTGTGTGGACACCGCAGGTTTCTGCCTGCGTGCGAGTACAGTCGGAAAAATGGAACCGGCACCACATTTGAAAGTGTGCAGAACTGTTTGTGTGATTTCCTCCCACCTCCAATGACGGTAGCGCTCTTATCTAGACCGCATATTTCACTCTTGACTGATAACTCAGAAGCTTCCTGCCAGTGACCTCATTATCCCACTATTTTTTTTTTTCCCTCTTCACTGTCTGTCAAAATGAAGTTCAGGCATGCAATGGAAGACAGAAGCTTTTCCCTTTTACACTTAGTACTTTAAGATGATTTGCTCATGTGATGTTAGTTTTTTTTTATATGAGGTCACCGGCAGTTCAAAAGGACAAACCTATACTGGCAGGGTTCTTGCTTGTGTAAGTGAGGATTCAGGGAAGGTCTCTCTCCTACTTTTTGTACTATCTTCTGTATGCTACTATCACACAACAGTGTAAAAAAAAATGTAAAATGTTTATTGGATAATAGTTTTGGATTTGTTACTGTTTATATTTGCAGGATGTGGATGTATTTTCTTCATGTATTTTGTTTGTAAAAAATGGATTTCTAATTTACTAGCATGTTTGCTTTTGCCAATAAAGATGGAGGAATTGGGTGCTTGTAAGACGATTAAAAAAAAAGAGAGAGAGAGAAGAAAAAAGAAAAGAAAATCAAATTTTGAATTGGATCTTGGAGAGAAAAAAAAGGAAAAAAAAAGAAAAGAACATTTTGAGTTAAAGAAAAAAATTGACCAAAAAAGAAGTCAACATTGGTAAGGGGGGGGGGGAATACAAGCAAAAGCATTCCAGAAAATATTACCTGAAACTCTGTGTGGTCTCCTTCATTTTGCATGTTTTCACGTAAAATTATGGTAATAGATGCTAAAGGGTGGAAAGATAACTACAATGTAACACAATACATCGGTATCATTACTGTCATAGAATAGACTATTTTACAGGTTTTAATATGAAAAAATATGAAGACTAGTCATTTGGTGAAATAAGGGGGGTGGCAGAAATGGAATGTTAGAATGAGCCCATTCTATCTATACAAGGAGCGGGTCTTCTTCCTGAGGGGTTTTCAGTTGGTTGCAATCTGTAACCTTACTGCTAGATGCCACTAAATCCCACACACTCTGACATTTAGGTTTGTGGCAATCAGTTGTCATAGACAGTAAACTTAAAAGGGTGATACATCTGACTGAACTGCATCAGCGTAATTGAGTGCAGCTTTTAGTCTACTCTTCTCACAGTATTCAAGTACAATATTGAATTACAGTCAGCTGGTTGCAGAATATATGTGAAATTGATGTTGCTGTCAAAAGTTACTTATTCTTTATCCCTGAATGGCACAAAAAATGGCTGAGTTACTAACAGTTGGATTGATTATTGGAGTACATTTTATTATTCAATTTTCCTGATTGGCTGGGAAAAATCACCTAACCCACCAAAGTAACACTGTTCAGATCAACATAACCATTTAAAACTGGTGCATGACTAGTAAGAGTGTTAGAGTTTTTACATGTTAACAGTCTGCTGACCAGCTTTTAAACATGAATGATAATTTGAGCACAGCCATGATATAAGAGTGATAATGCACTCCAGTGTGTTCTTTTATATGGAAATATAACAAGGTGCAGTTAAGTCCACGGACCTCTTTGTGATTTACTGATTCTCAACATTGAATCACAGTGAATATAATTATGGTCAACAGGAAATACTCTAATGTAAAAGTAAAAACTGTAAATGTATTTAAAGTAAGTATAATTTTTGATTGCACAAATACCTACCCCCCCTTTGTTATAAGTCACCACTGGTGCAGCTGATGTTTTTAGAAATTTCATAATGAGTTGAATAGAAATCACGTCTGTGATAAGTGACAAGTGATTTAAGATAAATACACAAACCTGTGAATCAGTTTATTGACATGACCAACTAAGCAGAACACACTGTGTCTGAGACCTGAGACAAGGTGTCGCAATATACAAAAATAATAGCCTCTGCTTCATTCATCATTTTCATATAAAAGAACATACTGGAGTGCATTATCACTCTTATACCACAGCCACTTAGCACAGAGAAAAAGTGACGCTGTGCTCAAATGATCATGCATGTTTAAAAGCTGGTCAGCAGACTGTTAACATGTAAAAACTCTAACACTCTTACTAGTCATGCACCACTTTTAAATGGCAATTAATGGTGATCTGAACAATGTTACTTTGGTGTTTTTTTTAGGTGATTTTTCCCAGCCAATCAGGAAAGTGGAATAATAAAATGTACTCCAATAATCACTCCAATCAATGTCACAATTGTTATGTAGGTTTAAGAGTTAGATTATAATTATATGTGGGGGATGGGCACAAATATATGATAGTTAATATAATTTGATACTTCCATTGTGTCCTTTTATGAAAGAAAATAAGCCCATCATTATTCACACACACACACTCACATTGACACCCATGCCCCCAAACAACTCCCACCACATCACAGGAAAGGACCTCTGACGCTCAGTTTAATTACAGCTGCTACGACATATTAAAATATCGCTGAATAATGCATGAGCCTTTCTTACTTTAGGAAGTCAAGTGAAAACACTCAGAGTCTGTTTCATTTAATGCAAGGACTTTGGGCTCGACCCGGGGGAACGGATTTCAAACTGAGGCCTGAACACTGCACCGCTCCTGGCAGATCCTGTGGCAGCCTAGTGACTGGGAGGTGAAGGAACAACTACAAGGGGCCATATGGAAGTCAGTTTCTGCCATTATTTGATATGAATATAAAACTAAAATTAATGGAAATAATCTGTCAAAAATTTGAATGAGCAATGAACATTGTTTAAACTTTAATTTCAATCATCTCAGTTATGAGATACTTATAAGAAATTCAAGAGTTTTTTTTTTTTTTGTGGATGAGACAAATAACTTCTGTTGATTTTGATCTAAATCAAACAATTCAGTTTTGATTTGATTGCAAAGAAATAAAATTAAAAATAAAAATAAATTATAGGAATATTCTTGATGATGAAAATGCCCATATTTTCAGCTGTAATTTGTTTAGAAGCTGAAAAAGGCCGCGGAATCGTAGCAACCTTAAATGACTCATCACAGTGGGTAAAGCAAGAAATGCTGTGACGGTAGTGAGGGCATCTGGAGTGTATACAGGCTAGATACAGGGTGAAAAGAGAGGTCACATTTGGCCACATATATAACAACGCTCTCCGTAAAACATGTCACATGCAGTCTTCAGAATATGAACAGCACAGAGATGACAGAGTTGTAAACAATAAGCACTAAATTATGAATGACCCCAGCTATTAAGAAAAGCAAAAGGGAAGGGTGATGTGAGGGTGAGAAAAGGAACTTTAGATCCAGTGGGACTGAAACCTCACATGCAGCCCTTCTTCTATAGGCCTCTGACATTCTATGAATGCTCTGTGGTTACATTTCTTATATGCAATCCTCAAAAATAAATTAGTATTTAGTAAATCAAAATATTCAGTTTGTGATTACTCCCTTTGTCTTTGGTAACGGGAATGCAAATGTACAAATTTGTGTTAAGTGTTTTCCATCTCCCATGAAGCCAGCCTACATGCACCTCTTTAAAAGTTTGGCTCCCCAGCCTGCAACAGGTTTTGCATGGTGAGAAAAAAAAGGCCTCAGCTGTTTTAATCTGTGTAATGAATAAGAACATGCCAACGTGGTAATGGATGCCTGCCACCGTGTTGCTAAATTATTCAGAGTCTGGGGAACCAGAGAGGCGGCCGGCAGGATCGGATGGACCCGCTGTGTCATCAGTGCTCCTCTGCCCGCCTGGCTCCTCTTTCGGCCAGTCCCAACACCAGCTCCTTGAGCTTAAACCAGGCGGCCACATGAGAAGTCTGTAAGGCTGCCCTTAGGACTGGGGCGTCCACGGAGATGGAGAGGAAGGCCAAGGCCCATCAGGTCAGCTGGTCAGCCACCTGCAGGCCCTGGACACAATTTGAGTGATGTAGCACCAAAACTGTTGTTCACTTACTGAAGTTTTTAGTGGGCATGTTTTACATTTTACAGGATGAATTCATCCATCCGTTCATCCATCTATGGAGCCACCTGCTCTGAGCTCAGCAGTTGCCCTCTCCATGGTGCTGAAATAACTGGCCCTTTAGTGGATGGGGGACTCCAGGCCTCATTCTTTGAAACAGAAAGGCTGATGTGATAATAAATGTTGATGTCTTCCATGGGATGCAAAGGTTAAAGTTCAAACTTACAAGAAAATGCTTATAGGGTATGTCTGCTCGACGCTTGCGCACAGAGAACCGCATTTTGCAACTTGTAAGTTGAGCACAGGGGTAGGGTGGGAGGAGGAGGAGGGAGGCTGAAAGAAGAGGAGGAGGGTGAGGGGGGGAGAGAGAGGGAGAGGGAGAGAGAGAGATGGAGAGAGAGAGAGAGAGAGAGAGAGAGAGAGAGAGAGAGAGAACGGGACGCCGGGAGGCGCTGCTGATGTTAACATCTCAGTCTGGTGAAGGAGAGCAAGAGGAGCTCTGTAGCTGTCCGCTCCCCGGCTTTCATGTCAGGGGCCACACTTCTTGCGAGGTGCTTGCTGGGAGGAGGATGATGACCATGAACGGCAAGCAGCATTTCTCCATGCACCCGGCTCTTCACGAGCCCAAGTATCCCGGCCTGCACTCAGGCTCGGAGGGCATGCGCAGAGTCTGTCTGCCCGCCCCGCAGGTACGTTCAGGTTCAGAGGGAGAGAATGGCTTGTGGAGTATTACTGGGTGAGAAGAGGGGGGGGGGGAAATATCACACTGGAAATGTCTGTAAAGTTGATTTGACAGGACTTTGTTCTATCCTCTATCTCCCACTCTCTCTCTCTCTCCCCCCTCTCTCTCTCTTCTGTCTGTGTTCCCCCTCCCAACGCCCCCCCTCCTCCCCCCTCTCATCCACATGTCTATTCAAGCAATGCTCTTGCTTTCATATTAATTTTTATGACCTGCGCTTTGAGGAGGGCTCTCTCCTCTCCTCTCCTCGGCGCTGCTTGCCTTTGGAAAATGTTTTTTAGATCCTGAGAGCTGCTTGACACAATTCCCCACTGACTCCAGTATGCGCACTCTTGCTTGCAGCTGCAGGGCAATATATTCGGAGGCTTTGATGAGAGCCTGCTGGCACGGGCAGAGGCTCTGGCGGCTGCTGACAGCATTGTCTCTCACGGCAAGAGTCACCCATTCAAACCAGACGTGACTTACCATACCATGAGCAGTGTCCCCTGCACCTCAGCCTCCTCTTCTTCCTCCACCACCGTGCCCATCTCCCACGTCCCCTCCACCATCGCCTCCCACCATCACCACCACCACCACCATCTCGGACAGACCCTGGAGGCCGGGGACCTCCTGGATCACCTCTCCACCAGCCTGGCCGTGACCGGGATGGGTGCTCCGGAGCCTCCCGGGATGACCACGGCGGCGCACCACCACCAACACCCTCACCACCACCTGCAGACCATGGGGCAGCTGCACCAGGCGATGGCCAACATGGCCCACCCTCACTCCCTGTCAGTGCACGGCGGCATGGCGTGCGTCAACGACGTGGAGTCGGATCCAAGGGAGCTGGAAGCCTTCGCCGAGCGCTTCAAGCAGAGGAGGATCAAACTCGGGGTGACCCAGGCGGACGTCGGGTCAGCGCTGGCCAACCTCAAGATCCCCGGAGTGGGTTCCTTGAGCCAAAGCACCATCTGCAGGTTCGAGTCCCTCACCTTGTCCCACAACAACATGATAGCACTCAAGCCGGTTCTCCAGGCCTGGCTGGAGGAAGCAGAGGCTGCGTACCGGGAGAAAAGCAACAAGCCGGACCTTTTCAACGGGAACGAGAGGAAAAG
This sequence comes from Protonibea diacanthus, assembly GCA_028641955.1. Taxonomy (NCBI): domain Eukaryota; kingdom Metazoa; phylum Chordata; class Actinopteri; family Sciaenidae; genus Protonibea; species Protonibea diacanthus. The sequence goes on from CM053990.1 coordinate 19,388,301, forward strand.
AAAGCGCACCTCCATCGCCGCGCCGGAGAAGCGCTCTTTGGAGGCTTACTTTGCCATCCAGCCTCGACCCTCCTCGGAAAAAATTGCGGCCATCGCCGAAAAACTGGACCTGAAAAAGAATGTGGTTCGAGTGTGGTTTTGCAACCAGCGGCAAAAACAGAAACGAATGAAATACTCTGCGGTGCACTGAGTTTTCACACATCATGAATAAAATAGCCTACTACATTTTTGATCGAGTGATTAATAATAGCCTAAGTAGCCTAACTAACAGGGATTTATCGACAGCTCTTCACGTCTTCATCTGGGATTATCTCCAAAAAGATTTTCATTTTCGTGTCACTCACTCTTCGTTGTTGCACTTTTTTTTCTCCCCCTGATCTTGTTCTTAATATGGGACTTCTAAATGATGTGTTATAGATCTGTGAGGGGGCTGATTTTGATGTTGTTGATCATGTATCTTGCACACACTAAATGTGAACTCTCAGTAAATCCACCCTGACAGTTTGTCACATTCAGGGATATTAATTCACCTTTTCTTCTTTAAACATGAACTGGAGTTTGGAGGCGACTTTGATGGGCTGTCAGAGGTGTTAAACTGACGAAGAAAAGAAAAAATAATTTATTTATTGTTTGATTTTTTTTTATTTGTAATGTCTGAAATCAGAGTTTTATCCTCCACATCACTGGCTCACATGTGCAGAGGTACACCACCATCTTCAAGTGTTTTCACATCTTTTTAAAAAAATATGAATTCAAACTAACGTGAGTTTAATGATAAGGAGTTAAAAAAAAAAAACCTTAAACCTTTATTTTTTTTTTTTTGCCCTCTTCGTGACCTGTGTGATAGTCCTTTTACGCACAAGTACGAGTAATTACCGTACTTCTTTTCACAAGGTGTAAACACACTTGAGTCTGATTTTATCTTGAATTATTATTATTATTTAAAAAAAAAAAATGAAAAAAAAATTGGAAATGACACCGTCATATATGAGGCACATCCGTGTGGCTTTTGGCTGCTGCTATATTTTAATATGTTTGATGTGAAAAAAATGTTTTTGGAGCATTTCAGGTGAGCTGTATATTTATTTATATAGCCCAGATATATAGTGTATAGGCCTACATCACCTAATTTAAGTATTTATTTATTTATTTATTTTCCTCACTCTTAATTTCACTTGAAAAAAAATGTGTGAAGTTTAAACTGAATAAATTATTGGTTATTTTCTAAAAAAAAAAAAAAAAAAATCTCTGAAGCTGCGACTTTCTTTTTGTGCTTTATTATTTGAATCGAGGCCTTTAAGTTGTTTTAGAATAATATTGTGAATTGTTTGGTTTATGGGAACTCTTGTTTTATTTAGAAATCCCCAAACATCTGCTGGAATTAAATATGTATTGTCTTACATGATATAAGCACCACAGAAACTGAAAAGGCCTCCATCTTCACAGCCATTTTCACGCCGCGGAGCGCACAACGCGCGTCCTTTACGCGCCTGTTAATGGGCCCCTTTTCCTCTCTGTAATTAGTGCAGTTTTTTAATTATGGATGGCCTCATGTCACCGGGTTATGCCGTGCATGGGGGGGTTGAAATTATTAAGTAATGACGATGCAATATTAATTATATATTGGTATAAAACGTAATGTGGAGGAGTTGGGAGTCTGACTGGGAACTCTAGGGAGAGAGGAACTGGAGACACAACAGGTTAACCGAGGAAAGAGGGACATTAAAGTAGTTTTTTTTTTTTCCTCGTTTGAAAGAGTGAGTATCTCCCCCTTTATTATGTTTTTTAAATTTATTTGTACTTATTTATTTTATTTCAGCGGGTAGGAGCGAACGTTCTTTTATTTGTTTAAAATAGGCCAAAAAATGCTATCATTATTATTATGGTTGAAAATAAGTGTGCATTTAATATTTATCCTGCTATTTTACTAAATCCACTCCAGGCCCACATTATTCATCCTGCTAAAAATATATTTTACTCGCGATTCCTGCGTATTCTCCTATGCGCGCAAATCCGTAACAATTATCTCCTAACATTAACCAAACGTGTCTTTAAAAAATACAGAAATAGTTTCCACCGGAATCCTCCACATCACCCGAGGTTGTGTGATTTTCCCAGTGAGACTGTGGACTTGTTGTCAGCCAGAGGATCAATACTTTGCAGTTACACGGAAACGTTTGTGGCTCTTATTAACATTCTCTTTGATGCTGAGATGTGATTAATAAGAGTGTATAATGTTTTTTTTCTTTTCTTTCCTTTTGGTAAAGGGTGAGAAGATAAAAATGTTCATTGTCATGCCTTTCCGTGACACGTTTGTCTGGTGATTCAGCTGAACTTTCATCATTAAAACCACATTATCAAGCCGTCAGAGGATGATAACGGCGAGGTTCCTCAAACGCACCACATGTCTGCGTTTCTGACGTAGATGTGAGGTTAAAAAAGGGAGCGTGTGAATAATTGATCTTTGTAATACCCCGTATTGATATCATAACGTTACTCGCTATGTGGTAAGTTGAGCTGAAGGCTTGTGAGCGTTGGCGGCATGTGGAGACTGAGGGCACTTCAATTATTCAGCAGCAGCTCAAAGGTATATTGCGTTTTCTCATGCAATAATGGAGACGTGTTGGGCCAATTTGTGCATTACGTTTAATATGAAAATGAATCAAACCTGAATAGAAGTAAAGGTAAATAACCTCAATTCACGGGCTAAAGTGTGTGTGTGTGTGTGTGTGTGTGTGTGTGTGTGTGTGTGTGTGTGTGTGTTGGAGTGGGAATATTAAAAAGAGAGAAGAAGAAGAAAGAAAGAAAACCAAAAAAAAAAAAAGGAGAGAGAGATGGAAAAGGAGGAGGGGTGAGAGAGAAATAGAGATGCTGAGATGTTTTCATGCAGGGAAGAGCATTTTGACAGAATGAGGTTCCCTTTAATTGCTGAAGTGCATGCACATACAGTACATATAGTCCCTCTCTCTCTCACACACACACTCTCACAGGGTGGCTGTCATCCCTGGGAGCGAAGTGAGGGAATGTGAGGGGAGGGGTGGGAGCCCCAAAACACCCCAAACTCAATAATTCATCCAGTGCCAGATAGCAACAAATGTGACCAGAGCAAAGGGAGGCAGCTACCTCCGCGCTCTCTATTAGTCACCTCCTATTATCATCAGAAGCCAAACCAGCTGCAGCACCAACCTACTGCTACACACACACACACACACACACATACCTGGTCACCCACACACACACACACACACACATACACACTCTTTTTTTCTCTCTCTCTCACACACACACACACACACACAGAGTGAGATTGTGTTACTCTCTGGAAACCTGAGGCCAGGGTGATGGATGTCTTTTAAAATGTATAGCAGGAGATGCTGTCCATCTGTAGCTCCTGTTCCCTTCTCCTTTCTCCACACTTTGTTGTGTGAATACACATTATGTGTGTGTGTGTGTGTGTGTTTTTTTTTTTGTTTTTTTTTTCCAGTCAGATGACAGCAAACTGATTGCTTATATAACTAATAAAGCACTAATAAACCTCATGCAAGTACTGGATTAAACAATTCCTAATATTTCTACTGCAGAGTTAAAAAGATTTAAAAATAAAAAATATAGAAACACAGCAAATTATACCCAATAATATATAAAACAACTGAAAAACATGCTGCTCATACTTAAGTATGAGCAGCAGTATGTACTTAATAATTATCAGATGGTATAATATTTTGTACATTTACTACTAAAAGTATAATTTTGAATATTTTTACTTGTAGTGGAGTATTTTTAAAAAGCAGCATTACTTTTAGCTCAGTGAATGATCTGAATACTTCTTCAACAGGCAAAAAGGACATACTGGCACAATAGTGTCACATAGTCGTGAAACAATTCATTACAATGAATGAATCCATTGACAGAAAACTGATCAAGAGAAACAATTTGAATAATAGATCAGTCATTTTTTCAGGTCCAGCACCTCAATGGTGACGTTTTCTCCTTACCTCATCATTATTAAAGAGATATTTTTATTAATTAATATTATTTTTAGCTTATTGTTTTTTGTATATTATAATTTTTGTGTTTTGGTTTGACATCTCTTTGTTCATAGCCTGTTAGTGACAGCTGACATCATTTAATCCAATAAATAATCAACATATAATGGAATGAGAATTGAAATAGAAGTCAGTGACTTGTGAAGCAAAATCTTGGCCCATGTCGCTTTTTTACTTACACATTATCAAATAAACCAAATCATCAATGATTCATGAGTTAAACAATACTTCTATGAAATATCGGCACCCTCCTCTTCACCCCAGATCGAATCTGATATTTCACTAAGCAGCAGCTCTGCAGAGAGACCGGTGAACTTCTGCAACGGGGAAACATTTAGAGTCTCATAGTCTGTGTGTGAGGTCAAGCTGTCTGCCAACTAACACACCATGCATTATGCAGAGACTATTGAGATGTGCGCGTACACACACACACACACACACACACACACACACACAAAAACAGTGACATCTTTCCTCTAGTTATGATAAATTGTGCGGTTCATAACATAGCGCTCTCTGCTGAAGTGCAGATTTTTGTTGGAATTCCAAAAAATATAAAATAAAGGAATCCAAAGAGGGGTGCTATATTTGAGACACTCACAGAAACTCACTTATAGGCACTTGTTTAATTTATTCAGCGGGTCTGAAGAACAGTATTATACACCCCATTCATTATTCAAGTCTTCTCCATTATCAAAGTGCCCAGAGAAATAAGATTAACCCAGCCAGAAATAACTGACTGTGGCGTGATTTTTTTTTTTCTTTCTACAAAGCACTTAGCTGGTCAGGTGCAGGTCTGCACCCAAAGTCAGATTAGAGTATATGAACATATGATCACCACACAGTCTGCTGAACATAATAATCCTCTCTAAGAAAATGTGGCTGTAGTGTAGTGAGATGGAAGGAGATGAGGAAGAAAGGAAGAGGAGAGGGGAAAGGAAAGAAGGATAGAATTGTTGGAGGGAGAGAAGAGTTGAAGAGCAGAAGAAGGAAGGAGAGTGATCACAGCCAGAGAGAGAGAGAAATGAGGAGATAGGAAGAAGAGGAGAGACTGAAGTTTGAAAATGAAGGAATTAAATGAGGTAGGAAGGAAGGAAGACAAGATGGAAGGAGGGGTGGTAGGGTAGAAATGAAGAAGGAAGCTAGAGAGAGACGACGTGTGAACGTAAAGAAAAATAAAGGAAAAGAGAGGATCACAGAAAGAAATAGTCTAAATCCCTAACGGTCGATGTGTCTGTCATCCTGACTGTCTGGATTTAGTTCTTTTCATATCTAACTTGATCCTGTCAAGGTGAGTGCGTCCCTGCCGGCCCCGAGCGGTTTGAGACTAAATCCCTGTGACAGCAGGGGCACCCAGAGGACCCACAGCCGAGAAGAGAGGAAGCACAAGGAGGCTACACCATCCTACACAGGAGGGACAACATCCAATCCAAAGTCCTGTTTGTTTGTTATTATTCTTGTTTCATTTACAAAAATGTAGATGCAACATTGTCACATTGCTGCCACCCACTGTTAAATGTCTCTACTCCACCACAGAGCTCAGAAAAAAAAAAAAAAAGGTGGCAGATGAGATCTGTATGTGTCGGCAGACCAAAGAAATGATTTTGCTGAACTACATAAACACAATATTAAGTGGGAAGAATGCTATAAAATGTGATGGACAGATTGCCATAGAACAGGGGTGTCCAAACTGTTCCACAAAGGGCCAGTGTGGCTGCAGGTTTTTGTTCCAACCAACCAAGAGCACGCAGTTTGACCAATCAACTCTCTGAAGACTGAGATCAGTCAATTAAATGAGTCAAGTCTGGTGTGCTGCTGCTTGGTTGGAAAGAAAACCTGCAGCCACACCGGCCCTTTGTGGAACAGTTTGAGCACCCCTGCCATAGAACATTTACTGGCACTCTTCTGATTACATTCATTTCTGGCTGTCTTTATAATATTTAAAGTACAGTATTGATTTACAGCACAGGGGGTTTTGCTAGCAACTTGTTTAAATTCTGCAGACACACATCACCTGTGTATTTCCTCTTTGATAATATCAGATGAATAATGAACACTTTATGAATAATAATTCTGCGGCTAACATAGTGGTATGTAGGTCAGAGTCAAGTAAAATGATACTAAATCATAATGTCGGACGGAAACATTTACAGATAGCACATTCTGCATCGAGAGTGAAAACCATGTAAACAAGTAAGTGAAAAGCAGCTTGGTGTTGACACACTCTGTCACACTGCCGCTGACAGTACACTGACTGAGGGCACACGGGAAAATAACAATGTCTTCACTTCTCTCTCTCTCTCTCTCTCTCTCTCTCTCTCTCTCTCTCTCCCTCCCTCACGGGGCTGTGCTTTTGAAGACAGACATGAAAACCGAGCCAGGCCACAGTGGGGCCCCTGAAGCAGGTCCCCTGGCAGATGCAGCCACCCGCCCCTCCCCACGTCTGTTCCCACCGGCCCCGAGCCCTGAAGACAGCCCCGAGGCTAATCGACCAGGAACACAATAAAGAAGCAGCAGAGGCAGCCAGCACTCCAGTGTGTATGTCTGTGTGCGCACACATCAAGAGGAAGAACATAACAACATTTATCAAGACACTCTAATAACAGTCTAATATTAGTGATGATCCTGATCAGTTACACACCTACAGAGCGTTATGTTTATGCGATGCTGATGAATGAGCAAAGACTTGAACCGAGCTGAAGGCATGATACAAACTGGATCCAATCCGATCAGGTAGAAGAACAAAGCTGGTGTGATATGGTTGAATAACGGGTCAGGTTAGATTGCCTTGGGGTGATTCAAGCTCATCTGCATACTTGTAAACATTCCCGCATGGGGTTTGGATTGGTAGCCTTGATAACAGATCTAAACAAATCTTATTTTATCCTTTAATGAGGCCACTTGATACTACTAGTAACACACATGACGTTAAATGACTTCATTACAAAATATAACTAGACGCTCCAGCCCCACCGTTACCCTGATGAAGCAGTTACAGATAATGGATGGACAAAATATAACTGTATTTAAGATTTGAGGCTGTACCAGATTGTGATATTCATGGTTAATCTTTCTGCATCTTAAACTGTCTGATATTTAATAAAAAGCCAAACCCAAACTGTATGATTGCACAAAGGAATGATTTAGAGAAATATTTTTTTAAAAAAGAAACTTACATCATTCACTGTCCTGCTCAAGGGCACATCAGCAGGGCAGCCGCTTGTTCCCGCAGGGACTTGAACCTTGACCTTTTGGTCCGAGGATGGCCTCCATATTCATGACAGCCGACTAAAAGACATCAACGTGGCGTGTGCTTTCAACCTGCATTCAACAAATACTTATTGACAACATTAAACGCTGCATACATGTTAATGCATAAGTAATAATACAATTAGACCAATCAGCCATAACATTATGACCACCTACCTAAAATTGTGGAGGTCCTCTTCTACCAAAACAGCCTGGACAGTATGGACTCCATTAGACCTCTGACCTCCGTGCTGTCTGGCACCAAGATGTTAACATCAGGTCCTTTAAGTCCCGTAGGTTGCGAGATGGAGCCTCCATGGATCAGATTTGTTTGTCCATCCCACAGAAGCTCAATTGAACTTGTTTCTGAACCATTTTTGAGATAATGCGCCCTGCCACCATGGCAGCGGTCACTGCCATCAGGGAATACCATCTACATGGTCTACTACAATGCTAAGGTGGGTGGTACATGAATGGCAGGACCCAAGGTTTCCCAGCAGAACATTGCCCAAAGTATCAAATGCGTGTTAAAACTTGATTCATCAGACCAGGCCGATTTCTGTGGTCTGGTTTTGTTGGCACAGTGTTTTGGCAGTGCCCCCATATGCTGCTATGCATGCACGCTGCAACAAACTGTGATGCATTGTAACCTTTTCACCAGTTTGAGCTGCAGTAGCTTTAGTTTCATGATCCTGTCACTGCTTGAGTTCAATTCCTACTTTGGACCACATTTGACCACTGCAGATCGGGAACATCCCGCAAGAGCTGCAGTTTTTGGAGATGCTCTAACCCAGTCATCTAGCCTTCATAATGTGGCCCTTTTCAAAGTTATATAGTTTCAAAGTGTATAATAACACTGACAGAGGGCATTCTGCAGCATAATGACTAATCTAACCTTTGATACTACTTTCATATCCTCGCACTGTGACTTTTACTTCAGTAAAGGCTCTGACTAATTCTTCCACCACTTCTTAATCAGTCTTTTGTCGAGGTTCATCCTCTTATTACATAAACTGATCTGAGACTTTATTTGTTCTATGAAGTCCTTCAAGAAAAGCAGAGGGAAGGTTAAACAAAGGATTGGGAATATTCTGTTCCAAATAACTGTTCTATAAAAAGCACAGTTGAAAAGGAGAGTGATTCTTTTTATTTAGTAATGAGGGGGGGGGGACACGGTTCAGTAGCACACATACACACAGCTGAACACCACAGAGAGACCCAGCCACCACCAAGAGCAAGCCTCCCCGTAGCTCTCACATTGCATCAAGTCACTGAGTGACAGGTACATTGTCCAAAGCAAGGGGGGAAAGAGTGGTGAAAAATGTTTCTCTCGGAGAGCCCCTCAGTCAGTCAGGAAAGCAGCTCACCGCAGCCAGGCAGAGAGCATCTACGCAAATGTATTTCTAAGGGCACTGGTTGAGTGCACTGTGTGAAAACAGGGTTCTTTAGAAGTGAATGATTTACAGAATGATGAATATTTGAGCGATCATTTGAACCTCTAAACGTTTTCTGCCTGGCTATTTCTGCACACGCAGTAAATGACAAATTGTGTGGTTCCTGCTGCTGATCACGGAAGTGAGAGTCAGTGCTCACACAAGTTCAGCTAATAATTATCGATAATCCATTTGGAATAAATTAAATATGTGACAGTAGGTATAAAGTGAACTGTACATTCTTTTAAAAAAAAGTACATGAAAACATGAATATAGGTGTATAAAATGTAATTAATGTAATGCACAGTATTTCCTGTATGACTCCAATAAATATGTCATTTAAATATATTAAACCTCAATTTAATAATTTATATTCATAAAAAATAGATAATTTAAATATCATCATAGCTTCCATGTTAAAATACACATATCACATTGTTCCAGTGATGCTGCTTAAGAGGAGGAGTCTCCGCTGGACACAGTGCTTGACAGATTCCAAAACTCTGGATATTTTAATCATTTCACCTGTTGTGGTTGCATTTCCACACTGCACCTGGAAGACAAGAAATAAGGTCAGACCTTCAACTGTCAGTCTAGATTGACATTTTTTTTTTTTCTTTGGCCTGTTGAAAGAGCGTGGTACTATAAATATGTATTCCTGGTATCATCGATTTCTGCCACATATGTCAGAAGAAACCACTTCTTACGTTTCTGTTTTTAACGTACGCCTTCAAGGTTCTCACGAGCAGATCCCGTTTTGTGTCTTCACAGAAGTTGCGATGGGTATGCAGAATGTCGTGCGTTTTGCAGAAAAACCTGTCCTGTATGGAACATAAGCAAGAATGCATTTGAGTTTATAAATAAATAAAAACAGGAAAATAAAATCTCCAACATAAGCTGTGCATTATATGTGAGCAGATAATGCAGCAGACCAGGAAGATATCAGATTTTAAGAGTCGATAATTGATCAGACATAAAACAGGAAAGAACAGGTAATTGTGTAAAACGATAATTGCTTTTTTCTCTGTAGCTTCTGTGGGCTGATTGGCAAGAGATGTTATTATGTTATGACCCTCCGGTTACTAGTGTTTATTTCATTTGCTGATCAGAATATATGCAGACTAACAAAAACATACACAGGACACTGACTGACCTCTGCAATAGATATAAGAATGATTTTAGACTAAATATTGTAAAATTGTATTGTTTATTCCAAGACGACAACAGTTACAGTAGAAAGGATTTTACGTCAGAATTACTGGCAGCGTAAAGGTCTTGAGACCACAATTGTGCAATTTGAATTTTTCTTAAAACATGCCCATTAAATACATAGATTTGGGTTGTAGGTAGTCCATAAATTCTCAGGCTGTTGTCCCAAAGTGTGCGACCCAAGCACAAACTACTGGTGCTGGTTCATAACTGCAACAGTTACATTTCCTTTACCAAATAGCCAAGCACATTAAGTACAACCACCAACATTTCAAAAGCACAAAACTCACCCCACATGAGTTCCTGCCTTCAGTCAGATGAGTTACATCGTCCACAAAGAAATCCTGCAGCACCTAGAAGAAAAACGAGTTAAGTTAATGACTTAAATAATAGAAGCTACTACAAAGCAAGAAAACAGTTAGTGCTTACTGGATGAGCTCTTACCGGAGTGCACGTTTTAACCACGTCATGTATATTCTTTAAGTCAGTCACATTTTTCTTTTCTGGCTGCTGAGTGTGAGGGACTGGAGTGGCCAGCTGAGCCACAGCAGAAACCAGCAGAAATATGCTCATTGTCATGACACAAGCTTGTGAGCTGTTTCAAGACCTCCTGGACTGAACCTGAGCTGAGATGAAATTATTTATGCTGCTTTTGCCCACGCTCGTGTCATTTCTTGACTCATTACAAAGAAGTCGTCATTGTGCAGATTAAGATAAGATATGACGGATTACATTGTGGTCGATGAAAAACAAAAGCAGGACTTTACCGACACTCAGATTTTGTCAGTAGGTATAGCCTGGGTGTTTCTCAGTAATTACATCCTGAATTTTACAAAATGACTGTTAGTTTTGAAAATAACTGAACTGGCAAACTATGATTTCTAGTTGTGTAACACAAAATCCCAAAGCATCAATGTTTGAGAACGTTATTACAGTGCAACACTTACTTTAAAAGTTTTTTTTTTTGTTGTTTTATTTGTTTTAACTGTTTTGGTGGCAGAAAGCAGCAGAAAGCACTAAAGTTCAGTGTCTGTCTCCAAACATACCTGTTATTTTTGTTCTTGTGAATACATAGCCATGAGAAAAATGGCTGGGCAGTTGAATATAAAGAAAGGTTGCGGAGATTAAGATCACGGTGGCTGCAAAATGTGTGGAACATGTGAAAGGCTGCATGTTGAGTCAGCGTTTAGTATCTCTGTTCTGGGTTGCTATAGAAACATGGCGGTTCAACATGGTGGACTCAAAAGTACCAAAAACATAATGATTGTCATTCTCTGGTGATTATGCACTAATGAAAACGAAGCTATGGATATTATATACAATTTCTGCCCTATTCCATAAATAGTGTCCCCTCCAAATCCTACACACTGGACCTTTAACAACTGACAGTATAAAGAATGGATATGCGTGACATCACCCAGATGTTTCTGAAGAGCCATTTTGAAGCTCCAAATCTGTGACGCCAGCCACTGGCATGTTAACAATCCTGGGCTATGTGATGAGTGGGTACTTTGAAAAAAGTTGAACAGGTGAGCTCTATAAAAATGCACCTTCAGTACAGTTGTCACGTCAATCAGTTTATACTGTATCAAATTATTTTATATAAACGTAGAACCATTATGAAGTTTCTTGTAAGGTGTTATACATAATTCGTGAACAAGGGACTACTCTCTGCTACACAATGACAGTGACTGCATAGTTTTAGACATATCAGCAAACTTGTTTTCCTCTATACTAAGAATCATCTTGTCTTTTATCTAGTATGGTCTCTAAAACTGAAAAAACCGTCATGTGGTTTGTGACTGCAGTATAATCACCAGGGTCCATATATGGTTGACACAGACAATTCATAAAGGAAAAAAAAATAGAGGGGGTAGACAACTCCCTATCAATCCATCTAACATCCTGTTACTTATTTCTATAGTATAAATTCATTTGATCGACCACGACCATATGAGTTGCGACCTCTAATGCGCAGGATATGACTAATGACTTTACCTAGTAACTAAACAAAGAAACTCCATGGAAATCTTTTGGTCAGAGTTGGAACATAAGCTGTAGAAACTTTTAAGACTTAACTTAATTGGTAGACAAAGTACAAGTTGAGAGCAGGAACTAAACCTACATAAACCCTATACCAAAAGAAACAACAAAAAGACAGTTACTAAACCTGACTTCCTAAGATTAACCAAAAACAACATGGTGACAACATACAAAAGTGACTAGTGACACAAAAGACTAAATAAGCAAGCAAATTCCCCCTGCAGAGGATCACCTGATCAGCTGCATTTAAATCAGCTGTGGTTGATCAGCACCTATGCCACCTATGACTCCAGTTCAGAACAAAACAGAAACGTGACACAAAATGTCTAGCCATAAGAATCAGATTTACACCGGTTCAAATCACGTTATTAAAATTACATTTGTTTTGGATCCAATGGAAAAAAAGACAATAATATATTTGCCAATGAGAAAAAATACTTTTGACTGCCGATTGAATAACATACTGATGAACAACTGCAAGAGCATCATGAACTTTAATAAACTGATTATTTTTAAGATAGTGTTACAATCCAAGTCTTCAGGGAAAAAAAAGGAAGGAACACAGGAACCTACGAATATTTGGCAGTAAAGTAACTTAACGTGTAGCAAGGCAAGCTATAAAAGCAAAGGAGCTATTTCAAACTCGGGTCATGAGTTTACGGCATCTAGGAATGACCACTAGCCAACTGAATACCACTTGCTTCACCGTCGCATGTAGGAGAACCAATGGTGGGCACAAAAATGTGAAAGTCCCTATCCCGGACGAGCCCCCAATTCATGTTCAGTCTAGGGGTGCCTAGGGCATAACGTCTTCCCCAAGTCCCAAGTATCCACGAACAAGTTTCAGATTTTGAATGCAAAAGATATAATTTATTTACAAGACTCACAAAGATCAAACAACTATAACTAAGGCATCAGCTTCAGGGTGGACCAAGGCCAAAACAACAACTAAAACAATTCTATCTGGAAAATAATAACTTACCTCAGAAAACAAATGACAATAGACTTACCTCCCTAACTAACAAAACAGGAGAAAACGGGATCAACTCAAAACGGCAGTCCACCCCTACTATTCAAACAAAACTACTTCCAATCTAGAACAAAGGCTTTTCACAAAAGGATGTGTGGCTGGTTGGGAGAGGAGGAGGATGCAGAAGTGCTGGTTGTCCCACCACTGGTGGCCATCTTGGCTCCTTATATATTCTTGGGGTTTCCTGCTGCAGCCACTCAGGGCCTAGGGCCTGGCATCACTCCACCAATCATCTTCTGGGGATGGCATATTCCTATTTACATAGGTGATTAAAAAGGAAAGGAAAAGAAAAAGCACACACAAACACAGCAGACTACAAAACTATGACCACAGTCGTAACAGTACCAGTGTTAAGTTTGTCCATTCTGGGCTACCATAGAAACATAGCAGTTTCTACCTGCCACAGTCCATTAAATGACCATTAAATGACTAATGACCATTAAATGACTAAAAAAGTGACAAAAAGTTAGATTTTTTTTCCAGATAATACATTATGAATTATAATTCAAAACAATTATGCAGTACTATAAAGGAGTGGAAGTCATCCCACTGTCTTTTTGGCAAGTCGATGAGTATTAGCAGATGAATTCATGAACCAGTTTTTTTTTTTTTTTTTTTTTTTTTTTTTGCAGTCTGATTGAGACAAAATGGATGTAACTTTGGGAATTAGAGTTAGAAAATAAGAGTTTTCTAACCTGCTCAGGGGTTTCAGACACAGATCAGTCTGGAGTGGATCTCATCATCTTTCTCTGAGCTCTAGCGCCTACCACAAGAATTTCAGTCTTGACTTTAAACTGCAGGAAATGAAGGCGTCTAATGTGACACAACACATTGTAAAAGTAGAAGTTACTGTCTTTGTCAGCTGCTCGGCAACCAAGTTACACATAAATAAAATATTTAGAATGAAAGCAAAAGAAAAGGAAATGATCAAACAATGAACTGCATGTCATTTGACTCAGTTTTTTAAATTCTGTATTTTGGTTTCATCTATATTGATATGAACAGATATCTAATTAACTCTGAGAGCACCAAAGACAAGGCCAAAGGTGCAGTAAGTAGTTGAGTAGCTGAATGAGTAAACAGAAAAAGGAGAGCTTCATCAAAAACAATGCGATAAAAGTATATTTTTTATTTTAATGCTGCATGAGGATTACAATAAATATATCATTCAAATACATAAGACAGCCATAATACATTTATATTAACAATTTAAAAAATTTAAAATTTAAAAAAGTGAATATGAAGGTGTATTTGATAGTGCTCATATCACGACCACAACAACTTTTATGTTTTCACTTGGAATGCTGTTCATGAACCCTTTATGAAGTTGATACAGTGATCGCTGACTACAAAGCAGATGAAACTAAATATCGGTTAAACCACTATTTATTACATGTTTGCTGTATTGAACTGTGCTGGTTGCTGCAAACGATACCTCTACAAATCTGCAATATGTATTTGCTCCTAAAACCAATCCATGAAGAAAAAACAACTTATTTTAAAGAACAAATCATAAAATAAATTCTATATTCATATCCTCCAATACTTTGTTATTTGTCATTGTCAGTTACATCACCTCTGAAGATGAAAAAATGGATAGTCAAATGATCCGATGACAGTTGGCTCACAGATCTTGGGGAAATTCAGTGATTCAAGAAGCCCCAATTAGGTTCCTGCACTGGATGCAGTGGGTGAGGTGTTCTATGAGATCGGGTATTGGTTTTGTATTTCCTGAAGGTACCATGTCCTTCAGCAGCTCCGCACAGGTAACCTGAAAGACAAGAAATCACGTAGGATCAGTGGACATTCCATTAATGTTCCTCTACATTGCTCTGCCGTTGCTTCATCTATCTAAAAAAGGTACAGCATGTGTGACACTTTAAACCTTTGTGACGCAGATTGGGCCTTTTTTGCCGAATATGTCCAATGAAGTTCTTACATTTCTGCTATCGAGGTATGTCTTCAGGTTCCTCACGAGCTCCTCTTCCCTCTTTCTGCCAGGGACATCATGCTTTTTTCCGAACGCATCCAGGATTTGATGCACTTTGCAGAAGAACTTATCCTGTATGGAACAGAAGCAAGTATATATTTATATAACATAGTAGCTTTTATAAATAAACCAGACACACACACATAGAAAAATATGCTAAATAGCTGTTGCTACTTTCATGGGTCTTCTTCTGTGACTGTCTTTAGCGCCTATCATAAGTCTAAGAATGCTGGTGTTACTCCGCACCAGCCTCAACACTTGAACTATGAGCACCAATGCTTCAAAGACAGAAACACTCACCTCACATCTGTTTATCCCTTCAGCCAGATGTGACACATCCTCCACAAAGAAAGCCTGAGCAAAACAAAAATAGATCATTTATTAGTTCATGCAGCTTTCTACTGACATTAAATGTTTTAACAAGATAATGCAGCAACAAGTTCACAAGCAGTAAAACAGTGATGATTATCAGAGGAGTTCTTACCTGAGCGAGAGATTTATTGTATTTGTCAGCCAGATCAAATAAATGGATCAAGTTTTTTTCGGATTTGTGATGATGAGCAGGAGTGGTCAGAACCGGACTGACCAGCAGTACCAGAGCGGATACAAGCAGAAGCATCATCTTCATGACAAAAGATCGTCTGGCTGTCGACCTCTGAGAGGTTTGTCAAGATGACGTGAAGTGATCGCTCAATTTTCAGTTGGCAACCTGTTCTGCAGTCTCGGTTGAGAACTCTGAGAAGATTTATAGTTGCATGCCCACGCCCTTAATACGTTTTTTCCCGTTATTACAAAAAAAGAAACACAAAACTTAGCAGCATTGACAGATAAGATTTGCTTGATTAACCTGTGGTTGACGTGTGGCCTTAGCAAAACGAAGCTATTTCTCTGAATTACTCTACAGGGCTGGGTGACAGAGAAGAAGAAGAAAAAAAAAAAAAAGAGGGAAAAGAGACAACTTATGTTTTAAGAAATTTAATGACAAAACAAAATGAACACAAAATGCAAAGTAGCAAACAGATCCTTCCCAAACAGTGCAAGTCTCAAAATGACAACATGAAAAGTCTTCATCCAAAGCATGGAAGCTGTCATGGAAGTCTGCTACAGATCATTACTAATAGTGTCACTTTGTCTTTGAATGTGTTTGATTTGTGATGTCATCCAACGAGCATTCAAACAGATCGCAGGGTACACTGAAGAAGTGCTAGAATTTTTACCTAGTACTTTCTCAGTGCCATTCAGGATGTGATACAGTGTAGAGCACAAATTTAGTTTAGAATATTTTATGGAGCATTAATGAAAGTGGATTTCTGCACACTTCAAAAACCCTAAAATATCATCATGTTCTGTATGTATTATTATGATGTTATTACTGTGTTATTACTATGTTAAAGTAAATATACTGAACATTTACTTTTCCAGGCTGGGATGAAAACAACAAGCTCAAAGATTACTGTGACAATTACCACAGGAGTTTAAAGGTCATTTGTCCACTCAGTGGAGGTAGGATGAAAGGGAGCTGATGCTGCACTTGGTGATCTCAGAGTTCTGGTCCTGGTTTTTACGGATGCGGTAAAAGTGCTCGATGTAGCTGGAGCGTCCCAGCAGCTCTACGAAATCCTCGTCATGGGTGATGATCAGCAGCTGGAAGTTACGCTGACGAGAGCGACTTTTAATGATCCTGGGGAGAGTGAGCGAGAGGAGATAGAGGAGGACGTGAAGTTAAAATCAGAGTGTTTGCTGGATAATGCAAGAGGTAAAACATTCACTCCAAGTCTAATAATTCTAATTCTGATTATACCTGATTGTACATTCAAATGAAGGTACTCATAATTAACCCTTAGTTATTTTCTCATGCAGCACTGTGTACTGTCTGTTAATCAGATATGTGTAGGATTACACCTTTCAGTTTTGCACTGTATTGACTCCGTGGTTTGTTTTTATCTGCTCACCAGTATCTGTAACAACATGTCCACTACACAGCAGCCTTCACCATCAAAGCTGAACATGTGGCTGAAGAGGCTGATACGTTACATTACGTTATCATGCAGCAGAATCACTGTGTCTATTTTCTTTGTTTTTCTAGCCTTTGAGGACCTTCCTGACCTTCCTGAGGTGTGTGTGTGTGTGTGTGTACTGACTCTACGAGAGCATGTGCCAGTGACTCAATATTGTCTCGGTCCAGGTTGGTGGTGGGCTCATCCAGGGCCAAGATCCCACAGTTGAGACAGAAGGTCTCTGCCAGAGCTAGACGGATGATCAAAGATGCCAACACCTTGATGCACATAGACACATATGGAAAATAAATAAAGATAAAAACTGGAATGAATGAATCAAATCAAAGATGCACAAAAAACGATTCTTTAATCACATGAAACACCTTCGTGTGATATAATAAACAGAGACGTGGGAAACTTTTCCGGCACCTTCTGTCCGGCACTGCAGCGTCCTCTCATATCCAAAGCCGTGTCTCCTTTCACCATTACCACTCTGTAGTTGTAAACCCTCCGCTTCACTCCAGCAGACGAGTTTTCATCCACATCAGACCTGATCTCCACGTACTCAATATCTGGAGGGGGGGGGGACAAGAGGCAGTGTTGAAACACTGCACACACAAATACTGCATACACATAATAGATGTCTTTTTTTTATGTATATAAAAAGTGAGATGCACCTTGACCCCTGTAGGTGCTGCGCCACAGGTCTCTGATGATCTTATTGATCTCGTTCATCTTCATGCTGTGGAATTTCATGATGGTTCTGAGGAAAACAAAAAGAAAATAAAAGCCTTCCCAAAAGCTCAGCATCTACAAGACACCGCTTTGATGCACCCTGTGTTGTGTCATTGCTCTTTAGAGGTGACGAGCTTGCGACAGAAGCAGACTCATGATTTTGAGTTCTGAGTATCAAAATGTTTAGTCACACCACACCGAGAGCACAATGAGCACGTCTGATTTAAAAATAAATGTAAAGATTTGAAATGCGCAACACAAAAGCAGGATAGAGCTACAAATGTTTTTATGTTGGGTATCCCAGAACTAGAGCATTATGGCCGACTAAACTCTAGGCTGGAATGTGTGTGTGTGTGCGCGCACTCTAGCATGTTCACATAAAAGGGAAGTAATTTTAATTCAATGTGACCCAAATTATAGGAGGTTATACACGTGTTAGTGTTAGTGATACATGACAAAGATGCGTGTTGATATAACAGATTTGGAGGCCAACTGGAAGTTGCTTTCCGGCATACTGAGAAATGTTTTGTCTATCATCTAACAAACTAACAAGAAATTCTCATGTGGTCTGAAAATGGTAGCATTATCAGCAGCGTTTTTTCCGAAGCCCATATGTGGTGGATAAACAGATTAACATTGAAAAAAGGAAGAAAAGACAGAGGGAGGAGAGCGGTCCTTATCCCTCCATCTCACCAACTGCCATATCTACATAACTGTTCATGCAACAGAGACATGGCTGATGACTTGTTTTGCATGGTATTTAATGTGCACAAATATAACTTGGTCATGCTCGAAAGAATAGAGACATGCAGCACATTACACATGTATTACTGCAGATAAAACACATTGTTTATGCTTTATTTATCCTCTCAGATATTTCATGTTATATAGGTTAACAATAAATTAAACTAGGGTTAAATCATTCTCCCCATTCATACTGGCTATTATATGCTTCCAATGTAAGCAATTGGAACAAAATCCACAGTCCTTAGTCTATGTGAAAATGTATTTTTCTCAGCAGTCTGAGTCAGGCAGATCAAGTGGGCACCTCGCAAAGTTACAGTCTATTTTGTAGAGACATTCATTTAATTTATCTCTTTCTGAGATGTGGTGGATAGACATATAAAGCATGAATTTCATCCTCAAAAGTTCAAGTTTGGCTTCAAGTGGGATGATACTCCTGATACTTCAGTGATGGCAAGGAGTACTAGCTAATCAGATGTGTCCATAGTTTAGTGCTTAATAAATGTCTTTTATCAAGATAAAGCTGCACATTTTAGAGTGGCCTTTTACTGTGGCCAGTCCAAGGCACAGCTGTGAATAATCCTGCTGTTTAATCAGAATCTTGATGTCCCCACAGCAGTCAGGTGGATGGATTCTCTTGGCAAAGTGCTCACTAACACAGAGTTTAACAAATGTGTGAACAGAATCTCAGAAAAGCAAACCATTTGAGTGATTCGAATTTTTTCTTCGACAAAGTGGCAGCAGAAACAAAAATGATAGAGAATAAAATTGTTTTTATACTAAATGTCATTGTTTGTCACCATAGTAAAGATGTTCAGAATAGAGACAAACACATGACTGCTGTGACTCAGTAACCTGGGTTGTGAGCTTCAAAACACTTTGAATTCTCTAAATGAACAACATTGATTCAGTTTCAGTGTCGTAGGAAATACATGGACAGCTGCGCTCATGCTGTATCAAACAAGACTTTTGACACTGAAATGAGACCAATAAAATATAAATAAAATTTTAAATGAAATAAGCAGAAAGCTGTGCTACAGTTTTAACAGGACACCCAGGACATAATGATTACACAATGTTTTCCAACATGCTTTATGCTCTCTTTTGGTTTATCTTCAGATCGCTTTGACAAAAAACTACAAAACCGTTATTTTTTCCTGTCAAAATCACATCAGACTAGGTGTCCTGCTACAAAATACTATATGAGACTGCAGGTTTTGGACAATTTACAGGGCTGTAATGTGCACTACCCACTAAAAATAAGCAACTAAGAAAACAACAACAAATTCACACAGTTCTGACTGATTTTACAACCGTGAAACTGAGATTACAGTTACGTGACATAACAGCAGCATTGTCTTCAAGATTCTGACCTACTATTGCAGGGGAAGTTTCATATTTCACTCCCAAATCAAAGCATCTCACCATACAAACCTTTTCAGTGTATTCAAACTGAAACTGTGACCTGGATGTATGGTCTGCTGAAAGGATGTTAAAGCCTGCTTTTGATCTTGATAACAGTACTGACACCGATGCCTCGACTAGCCCACATACATCGGGAAATGACGCTTTTGCACTCTTCTGAGACGTGTGAGCTCACACGTCCAAGGTGAGGTTTAATTATTAAGGCTTTCATCCTCAGTTAGCGTCTCTGTCAGACGTATCCATAAATCCAACAATAAAAATGGTTTGCCACCATGACTATAGTACATTCTGACTTTTATTAGATTTTGATTTTCGATTTCCATGTTTGATGGAAAGAAAAGAATGAACTTTGGGAAAGAAAGCAAGCCTATAAACGCTTGGAAATGAAAAACATTGGTTTTGTATTTGCAATCAGTATTTTTTTAATTCACACTTCTCTAGTGCAGTTCAACATTTTAATATGTGCATTGTCGTGCTTTGCAACCCTGCTGACAATCTGCACAGTTTTATCTGAGATCTGCACTGCAAATGCAAACCTGATGCCACATGACATTGATGCCAATGACAGTAGCTTGGTCATGTTTCTAGGGAAGAGATTTTGTGATAAGTCCTGTGCTTGTCTTGCACAGCATTGCTTAGTGATCAAATTTTCATGCAAGTCAATTTTCCACACATGATAAAGTCATTTCAATGATCAGATATATTTCATAGATTGTACTGCTGATTTTCATTTAAAAACATGCCTCTTGTACACTTATTGTCACTGTTGAAAATGTGAAATGTTTAAATAATGATAATTATTTCAGAATAATGAACTAATTCATTAGGCCAGCAATTACAAATTAATTTGTATAAATATATAGATAAACATCTAAAACCCCAAACACTTGTACGTTCGTCTGTACAGACAAATTTCAGGAGAATTGACATCATTGTTTAAACTCCCACCATGTGGGAAACTGGATGCCTAGCAACAACCTATTGGCTGGCACGGTGATGGATCTGATGACCTAAATTCAAAAGGTTTCATAAGGAAGACTCATAACAAGAAAATTACTAATTACGGTTAGAAAAAGGGTGTGCTAAAGTTGATGTGTAAGTACTATGCCTCTTTCTGAAACAAAATCAGTTGTATCTATAAACCATTACTCAGCAGGGTTCTTTTTGCATGTATCTTTGCAATTGAAAGAACTGATTTCAGAGCTGCTTTTGATACCAGGAAAATAAATATTTGACATTTAACATTTGTTTTTTCCCCCTTCGTTTCAGCATTTTCTCAGTGTTCTCCTAAATATTCCCACAAAGGTGGAGGCATGTGGAGATGCAACATGTGTTAATATTATTATATTATCACATACAAAATATTAATCATAGTATGTTCAATGCTTTTTTTTTTTTTTTTTTTTTTTAGATATAACTCACATTATAAAGTACATCAGTCATCATTATCATCAGATCTCTGTATAAAATATACAATACCAACCAGACCCAGGCATAATTCATTCAGTATTTTTTTTCTTTGCATATTCATCTGTTAGGGTGTCTAAAGTGTTGATATTTTGCAAATACCATGTGTTTAAAAATGATTGCGTCAACCCTTATCGTGTCAAACTTACACCATCACACGTTCTCCTCCATGTTTCATAGTGGGAACCACACATGCAGATACCATGCCTGTACCTCTTCGTCTCACAAAGATATGGCAGTTGGAACCAGAAATCACAAAATGACACTCATCAGACTAAAGTAGATTTCCACTAGCCTAATGTCCATTCATTATGTTTCTTGGCCCAAGCAGTTATCTTCTTCTTGTCAGTTTCCCTCAGTCGTGGTTTCTTTGCAGTAACTCAAAGTCTGATTCACACGGTCTCCTTTGAACACTTGATAGTGAGATGTTCTGCTACTTGAACTCTGTGAAGCATGAATATGGGCTCTAATCTGAGGTGCTGTAACTACCAACTTGTAAGATAATGAACTTTACTCTGCAGCAGAATTAACCCATGGGCTTCATGAGAGCAAGTTATATCATGCACTTGATGGTCTTGCGATTGTACTTGAGTAGTACCTACTATACTATAATACCTACTATAAGTGTGTGTATGTGTGCGTGCGTGCATGTGTACATGTTAGCGTGCATTCACACAGGATCAGGGATTGCGACAACTCGTAGCAGGGTTGTGGTGTTGGGGGGGTTGAGGGTTTTTTGCTGACACCCCTGCGTTGCAGACTCCTGGTGTGGCAACGGACTGTCCACACTGAAATTAATGTAAAAACCTCAGTTTTTCCTGGAGTGCCTGATCCTGTGTGAATCCACGCTTAGGCCAATACACTTACTGATCAAGGGCCTTGTAGTAGAGATCCAGATCTTTAATGACCAACTCTGTGGTCTTCATTGTGATCATCTTGTCCTTGTAGCGCTCATCAGCTTTGTCATACTGATCTTCTCGCAGCTCTTTTCTGCAAGCAGTCAATTCAAAGAAAATCACACAATAATTATAAATAGAAAACTTATCAGTTATAATGAATACTTAAGTAGCCACAGAGTTGGACATTAAGTGGTGAAGACATTAATGGTAAATGCTTTATTTTCTCAGTGTTCTAGGTGCACTCAGTCTAGTTGGTAGATTGGTATAATAACATCTAAACCCAACACATATCTGCATATCTCACCTGTAATGTAGTATCTCCTCCTCAAAGCCTTTTTGACGACCCACTGCAATACTGCGATTCTTCTTCAAGTCTTCCAACTTACGTTCTGCTTCACGACGTTCTCTGGAAAAGCATGGAAAGCGACAAGGTGAAAACACTGTAGCGGATGACGATTATCCTGTCCATCAGTGCTTTGCTAGATGCCGGAAAGGTGAAAGAAACTGGGACTGTCTTTCTGGTTCCTGTGGAGCATGGTTCCTTTTCATCACTTATTGATTGTACACGTTGTTAACAGTGTAGCGCTCTTACTGGCGTAGCTGCAAGACTTGCATGTTGCCCATGTCTTTCATTAGAGCCTCGCGTTTGGCCACAACTTCCTTTAACTCTTCAACACGCTTCCTCAAGGTCAGGTTGTCCTGCAACCACCGCTCCTGGACCTGAAAAATACCATTAAAAATGTAACTACTAGAAAAAATTAGAATGAAAACAATGATGACTCGAGAAAGCTTTACCTTTTGAGTGTCTATATCCTGACGGATGTTTCCCATCTCCTTGGTGATCTTATCTTTATTTCTCTCAGCCTCATGGAGCTGAGTGTTCGTTTCTTGAAGCTCAGACTCTTTTTGCTGCAACAACAATCAAGTCATTAAAGTTGGTTGATACTTTTGAATAATCACAATTCACAAACACTGAGTGACTGAAGACAGCGCAACTGTATGTATGTAATGTACCTATCTGGGGCTGCAGCTAGACGACAGGTTGGACTGGACAGCAAACATGGACACATCTATCTATCACAACATGATTCGTGGAGGAACCATAAACATGTTACCTCTTTGTATTCATCTTTGCCATCATCTACATATTTGTTGATTTCTCTTTCCAAGGTGGTGATCGTCTTCACTCTGTCTTTAATGGCATTGATCTGTCAGGGACAAAGGGTTAGAATAGTGGTGAGAATAAGATGAAAAAACATGTAGCAGAGGAAGTTTAAAGCTGCTTTGAGTTCATCCATCCTTACATTCTTTTGTGTGTTTTTGTAGAAATGCTTTTAGAATACAGTGATCACCACTTATGATCGACATATTTAGTTTTAATTATCGCACCATAAATAATGCTGATTCACTTTTGGGCTAATGCCAAGAGAGGTGAAAAGAATATGTAAAAATCCAGCAACAACAACTGTGCTGAATTCAAAGAGATAAAAGTGATAGTATGATAAAAGTGATAATATGGCCACCTTCTCCTGCCCCTCTTCCTGTCTCTGCCTCTTACGCTCCACCAGCTCCTGCTTCTCCTGTTGCAGCTTCTCTAGAGCAGCAGACAATGGGGACAACTGTTCCTTTGCTTCCTGGTTGGACAGGAAGTGAGAGGACAACAGAAAAACAGAATTACTATCTACATAATATTGTCATTTTTGTGTCAGCTAGTAATTTACAAATGCCTCCACACCAACATCTTACATGTAGTAGCTTGTAGCTTGCATAAACAAAAACAATAAAATGTACCCTGATGTCTCTGGTTAACGCCTGTATTTCAGTGGTGAACTCGACACATTGGTCCTCCAGCTGCTGCTGTTTCTGCATATCACTGCTCAGCTGGAGTTTCTCTGCTCTCGTCTCGTTTACAGCACTTTTCAGCATCTGAATCTGATCCTGCTGGTCCTGGATCAGCTTTCGTTTTAACTCCATCTTGCTGGAGGCTGTAAGGACACAAAAAGTTACAAACAAGCAGAGACAAAGACAAAAAAAAATGTTCTTCAGTTCTCCAGTTCTTCTTCCTAACTCCTGATGTGAAGTCAGCAATGTGCAGCTGTGCAACAGCTGGGGAGCAACAAGAGATCTAAAGATGTTTTTCAAAGCATGCCATAGGCTGTTCAGTTACGAACCTTTACAGGTGTGTAGTTACTGACTACTGGGTACTCTTGGGTTGCAATGTCAACATGCTGACAGGCATCATAGCTGGTGTCATCTCATCACAAGTTATTCTCTAGTTCAACGCTATGATCATTTTGGTGGATGGAGTCTGTGGTGATGTTGAAATGTATTGCATTATCCAGAGAAATGTTTCTGTTAGCCAACCTTTATTGATAGAAATAAGGTGGATAACTGTGACAATAGGAACACCTGTGAATGTTATGTAATTTAACAGCACCACAAACTGCATCCTCCAAAATGACCAACAGCTGAACATACACCTCTCCAAAACAGTTTCAGTAAAAACTGGACTGGTCATCTTGAAGACGGGATGTAACAAACTGCATTCGGTTTAGCTAGACTGGCAACTTGAATTTATTTTGTTACTTTAGTGTAAGCTGTTGTGGACAATGATGCAAGCAGAAAACAAAACAAATAGAAAACATGGAACATGCAGCTGAACTGTTGTATCACAATGATTTTTAACTTCCACAGTTAGAAAATCTAGGTTAGTGGTGTGTTTAGCTTTAGAATGATATTCACAGGGCACTGTTTAATCAGAAGATAAAATAAAGGTCAATTTTAAAATTAACTGCCTGTTATAACAGTCCGTAAAAGTCTGTTCAGGTTCATTCTTACTTCATTTTTAAAAGTTATGATAATTCTGTTTCAGTAGAATTGTTTTAAATTGGTTGCCTTGCCTACTCCATTGTTGAGCTGTCTGATACCTTTGGCCCCACAGCAATTAAATTAACAACAAAAAAAAAGATTGTAGGAAAATTCCCATCTGTGTGGGTGGATGATGTCATCTTACTGGTGTCTAGCTTGTGCTGAGTTTCTTGTTTCTCCTGACTGACTTGCTGGGTGGTTTTGGTCAAGTCTAGTCCCTGGAGTTTGGCAGCATCTTGAGCGATTTTCCTCTCCACCTCTTTGAGGTCCATCTAGACAATGTAGTAAGGCGAAGAAATACAGAGTAAGAGGCAGTTATAGGTTCTATCTGGAATAAGAGGAGATGGACTAGGGTGGAAGGATTAAAAAAGAAAAGACAGTCAGGAACTGGTCAGTGTGTTGAGGATATAAAGCAGGGGTGTCAAACTGTTCCACAAAGGGCCGGTGTGGCTGCAGGTTTTCTTTGTAACCAAGCAGCAGCACACCAGACTTGACTCATTTAATTAACTGATCCAGTCTTTAGAGAGTTGATTGGTCAAACTGTGTGCTCTTGGTTGGATGGAACAAAAACCTGCAGCCACGCTGGCCCTTTTGTGGAACAGTTTGACACCTGTGATATAAAGAGACAGATGTGAGACAGTCAGGAGGAGAAGATGGTACCAGGTATCTGTCCATGAGAGAGATGTCCTGCAGGCAGGCCTTAGCTGTCTCCTCCTCTGACATCAAGGTACCAAGCAGAGTCTCCTGCTCCTCCACATCACCCTTCAGCCTCTCGATTTCCCTGTTCACCGTCTGCAGGCGGTTTCTCAGCTCAGGCAACTCCTTTTCCTGAAACTGCACAATGGACTGCCTGGGAGGGATGAAAGGGATTAGAAATATACTTCAATAAGTTTGGACACATGATACATAATAATACATAAGTACATAATGATCCAGGAATTCTATTGAAGATTTCAAATAGAATTTTTTGTCCATTTGAAATTTCTGTTATTCAGTCTGGAGCAGTAACAATGTCTGGAACCATCTTGCTGTGAGGCGAACCACTGCCCTGAAATGTCATAAATGATAAGTGATAGAAACTTTCAACTAGCAATGTGTTACTAGTTGACAGCAGAAATACTAGCTGGGTAAACTAATTATTAATATTTTATTAATGTACAAAACTGTTGTGCCTAAGATGTGACGCAGCCATCTGACTAGCTGTGGCTGCAACCTATGCAATAAATTGGTTTGAGATGGCCTTATCGAGGGGAAAGAGGATGATGGAAATGGCACTGAAAAGAGTGTGGTAAGTTAAAGTGAGCACTGAGAAACTAGCAATCACATTCTAAATACCCGTCAGCCTCACTGTTCTCAAATCATTACAGATGTAATCTCGTCTATGTTTTATTGTTCTCATTACAAAGTTGTCTAACAGGAAGATACTGATGTGTGTTGTGAGTGTTTTCTTGCTTCTAGTCGACTAGTCTAAATTAAAACTTCTATTTAATCAACAGGGAAATTGCTTATGAGGAATATTCATACTTTAAGATATTTCAGGTCCATTCTTAACCTTGGAAATGACAAAATCTTCCTACAAAACAGGTCCTCTAATTTGCTGATGACAGCAAATACATTTCAGGTCATGAAAAGACAGTAGAGGGAAGATTAAAGATTAAAATTTCAATCATATGAGAATTTAGCTCCATCTAGTGGGGTACATGTCATAGAGCCTGTGTTATACTCTCAAGAAGACACGAAGAAGTTCATTTTTAACTCATTTAACCAAGAAACACGCTTCCTCAAGGTCAGGAGTTTGATTTGTAAACAGTGAATCACCAAACACGTGGATACTTTATTTACTAGAAAGGAGGTTGTAAAACTAAAAAAATAATCCACATGGCCATAGTAGACTTATTTAGATTCCAAACACAGCTTTAGTTTTTAAAATATGAATTCTATATTTCTCCTTCATGTTTTTTCACACATCATTTTCACAGCCTCAGTGGTGTAGAGAGAACTTACTTCTCTCTACATGCCGTGCTGCTTGAATGAACACAGCAGATTAAAGTTGTTGTTTTTTTTTTACTGAGTGACAAACAGTCTGTTCTGTGTTCTGACTGGGTGACTGAATAAATGCATTCATTTGAACAAATGCTATTTGTTTATGATTTCTTTTTACTGGTTTAAACTGTCGTCATCATCTCCAATGGGGAACTATATCCAATGATAAATATGATGCTCAAGCTGACTGACTGACAGATTTGAACCAATCCTGAACACACCTAACATGTCAGAGCCTTCTTAAGAGTGTGTCATTTTAATCTTTGGCTGTTTATAATGCAATTGTTTCCTTGTGGTAGTGCTAGCCTGATTTTTTTGGTGAGAACAATGTAATAATGACATTGTTAACTTGCACATTTAAATGCTTTAAATGTGTTACCTTTCATGTCACCAATCATTTTATTAATTTACTGAGCAAAAATGCAACACATTCACATTCACACAAGATGTCCCCTTGGGCTCTATGAAATTCTATATTTTATGACATTTTACAGATTAACCAATGAATTGAATGTTAAAATAATAGATTCATTATTTAAGAGAAAAGACAGGATGAAAAAGCCTGCAGTCAAGAGGTGGACAAGGCTTGATAAGAAGAAGTTAAGTAACAAATGTACTGGTGTGTTACACTATCACACAATCTCTGTCTTGCTACAGCCAGATATCTCCATACCTGACAGGTCTGAGAGCCACCATGTCATCTCTCTTCCTCTCCTTCCTCTTCAGATCCTGCTCGGTGTTTTTCAGCTTGTCTGGTACCAGGCGTAGCTTCGACTGCATGTCACTGATAACTTCCTGCAGATCGGACTCTGAGGGGAATGTCCGCTGGCACACAGGGCAGCAGGGTTCTCTCTCCTCTGTCAGCTGACTGATGAACTGTGTGTACACTGCTGTGGCTCCAGCTAACATGGCTATATAAATACAGGTGGATGAAGAGAGAACACATTTAAGACTTATGAAATGTGATTCTGGCTTTAATGTGAAGTTTAGAATGAGGTTAAAAACATCATAGGAGAATGATGACCGTCTTAAATCAGGGCAGCAGCAATGTGCAGATCCTGAATTTGTCTGGGATCACCTAGTGCTGCACTTCTGTGTATGAAGGTCTTCTCCAGGTCTTTATACAAAGAAGTCCCTGTAACCATCTATTTTGGATCATTCACCTCTTTGTTTGGAGATCTTCTCCAGGTCTTCTTGCAGTCTGCCCAGATCCTGCTCCAGATCCTGACTGCCACACACATTGAAGAACTTCTCTTGGTCATTGGCTAGCTGCTCTTCCTTCTTCCGGATCTCAGCAGCAATGTGGTTCTTATTTTGCTCATTTGATGCCAGGTCCTTACTGAGAATTGTGAAAAGCATGACATAATACTAGTCAGTGTCAGAGAAAGTCATTTTTTAATGTGTGAGGTTTTATGTAAATAAATCTTACTAACTTGAGTTTGGCAAGTCTGTCCCTGGTACCGTTGACTTCCTTAGACTTGGCATAGATCCAGTCCTCCAGCTCTCTCTTGTTGGGAAAGTGGCCCAGCAATGACACCAGATCCTCACTGTGCCGAGACTTGATCTTACGTACCTGCTCCTCCTTCTCTGCCTGGAAGAACGAAAGAGGATAGATGAGAGGGGAGCCAACAGAGAAAGGATGGATAACAGCAGCAGGTAAGAAGGACGGGAAAAGAGAAAAAGCATAGAGAAGCACACAGGGGGGCCACTCACATTTACTGATGATGGGAAAAGAGAGGTGAGGAATGTGTGTTTTTCTAACTATTTATAACACTTTCATAGTGTGAGAGGCTCCAGTCTGAGGTCAGAGAGTGGGAGAATGTTCAACACCAGTTACCTTCCAGTGAATTAGGTTTAACGTTACCTTTTCCCTTTTCAACATGTCAATCTTTGTGCGTGTGGTGGTGTGTGCGTTGAGCATCTCCATCTCTTTGTCGAGCTGTCTTTGTGTGCGGTCAAGTTCAGCCTTTTCTCTCTGGAGCTCCATGACCTCGGCCTTCAGCTCCTCCACGTTTGAGCTCTGAACTGCAGTCTGCAGCTCTCGCTCCTGAGGCAGAAAAAACGCACACAGACACACAAAGAATCAGAGTACATGGCACTGAATGATAAGAGGAAGCTGTATATTATGCATGCACTGTATTATACAGTGAATTAATTAGGATCTTGTGAGAAAAGACAAATAATCTTTCTTTATCAGACCCTTTTATATTCAGCTATCACCTGTTGAAATTCAAATCTTTTTATTCACCGCTTTGGCCAGTTCACTCTCCAGCTCTTGCAGTCGGCTAGATGAACCCTCGAGTCTCTGCAGGTCTCCCCTGATGTTCCTCAGTTCTTGCTGCTTCTTTCCCTGCAGATCTCTCTTCAGCTCCACAGTTCTCTCCAGGCCAGTCTTCTTATCCCTCATTTCATCAATGGACTGCTGCTTCTGCTGCTCCTTTTCCTGCAGGTCAGCCTGAGAGAACAGAACAAGGCAGAGGAATCAGGCATTACGATCACGAATGGCACCTTTATTTGTGATGTGACTGACTACTGCTGAAAACCTTCTCGCAGGTAGAACTGTAAAACTGGAACAAACAATTTTGTTATGTAGGTGGGCACACACACCAACCTACATATTTCAGTAGTATTGCAGAAGAGTGCTGAATAAATGGTTATTAATGTCAAAAAAAGACACAGGACTATTATTGAGTATCCAGGAACAAGGTTACTGGATCCTGATCAAGCCTCAGTGAGATTATAGCTGGAGGCAAATATGCAAACATTATTCCCCATTCACATAGTGACACTGCAGCTCCATGCACGAACTATTACTCTGGACAGACAAACTCAGTTTCTGATATTCTGGTATAATAAATTATTAATGGTATATTGTTATATTAATGTACATTTTAAATCTCTGACTATTAAGCTTTGGTTTAAATATAAAGGGTTGAAACAAATCAGTTCTACTGCAGTATTTAATTAAAGAGAGCTTCAAAACATCAAACAATAAAAGCTGCATCCCGTCTGGGATAAAAAATACTATATGTAACATTTTGTTTTTTCAAGAAATCAAAACGAGCATTTCTTACCAGAACCTGACTGACTGTCTCTTTTTCCTGCTCCAGTCTCTCTGTGACGTGACGATTAAAGCTCTGAAGCTGCAGAGTGGTGAAGGGCGTTCGGTCGTAACCCTCCATCTCCAGATAGGATGCCAAAGAGCGAACCTGAGAAAAGATACTGTATGTGAGTATGCACTTCAATTATGTCTCAGACGGAAGCAAATGTTCAACATACTGCAAACTTGTAATCTGTGGTGAAAAAATGTGACCGGGGTATCCTTAGTCTTTAGGGTAGTTACTATGCATGGTTAGAGAAATGAAGGGACCATTACTAAAACGTATTTGTGTCTGAGTTTATATGTGATTCGATGCATTGCATTATATGCATTCGACCTCCATGTGAACAAAAATGTAGGTGCATCCCTACCAAACAAACAATTAAGGGTGTGCTCAGTGCTGCAGTACAAGTAGATATATACCTGAGTGTCGCGGTTCTTGATGTTCTGAGAGTGGCGGTCAGCCTCCAGCTGTAGACGACCTGGGAAAGAGAAGGTGTTTCAGCAGCTAACCAAGTTTTCAGGAATAGTCTCTCCTTATCAATCCTCTTGTCTGTCACCAGCATTTCTTTGCTCTTTTTCTTGAAAGAACAGCCTTGGAGTAAGAACAGGTTGGAGTACTTCAAGTCATTCTAGGGTTAATTCTGATATCCTGTCCATGGAGGTAAGGATATATTGTCTAAAAATGCTGCAACATGAAAAACATACGGGTGTACATGGACTGGTATGTCTCCTGGTGTATGTGCAGTAGCATGTACCTACCTTGTTCCACCAGGAGTTCAGCCCTGACTCTGTTGAGTCTCTGACACTCCCGACCAGCTTTCTCCAGCTCCTTCTGGCAGTCTGTCAGCCTCCGCTCTTTCTCTTTCACCGTCCTCTGGTGGTTTTGGTAAATCTCCTGCAGCTGCTCATCTGAACCCTGAAACACCTGGCGCATACACAGTTCACTGGCTTAGTGTGGTCTGGAGCTCAGTGAGTACAGCTTAGCAAACTGTCAGGGTCAGAAGTTTGACTCAGCTGGGGCCTTCCGTGATAAAAATATATGCACCAATGGACCTTTAAAAATAAACTGAATAAAAAGGCACAGCTTATACTTCAGGTGTTACAATGCCTGCATTCAGAGAGAGCATTACATCTACTACTACTACTACTTGTGAGCCACTGCCGACACTTTCACCCTCTCAAACACAACAGAGAAGCACTAAACAGACAGAGGAAAGAGTTTCAGGGCTCCTGTATGGCAGGAAAGTAGAAACCTCCAACAGATGAAAGATATTCATATCAATACAGGCCACTGATGAACTGGCTTGTCATTACATCACATTACAATTATAACAACCTCATTCACCATCTGCAATCTTTTAGTTTCTCATTCAGGGTAATGAAATGTCATACAGAGTGGACTCTAGATAATTATTGTGCAGGTGTTGAATAACACCTCAGACAGAGGGATGTATAGGAAGACAAATATATTATAGTCTTTCACTGAAAGACTTTCTTCAGAAAGGCCTTGGGCTCTCTGGGATGCTCTTTTTAACCCAACATCATCATCATGTTACTAACATGTTACGTCATTCAGTGTGAGATGTGAGATTATCTTTCAGGCCTTTTGTCAGGTCTCTACAAGTGTTTTAATGTGTTGCTTCAGTGGTGTGTGTGTATGGAAGGTAAGCAGTGATTTTGGTGCTGCTAACACTGTTTCCTTCCATCCATAGTTTCTCATTTCAACTGAAGCTTCCTGTCAAATTCTCTTTTTCTCCATCGTTAAACTAAATAACCATATTTTTTTGCATGTATGCATGCATATATATGTTAGATATTGTTGTTACCTGTTCCATTGTTTCCTCCAGCTCTCTGTTATCTTCCTCCATCTGCTTCTTCCTGCTATCTAAAGCTTTGATGTCGTTGTCCAGCTTCATCACTTTCCCCAGTTTCGTGTCAATATCATTTAGTCGATTCTGAAAATTATAATAAATGATAATAAATTACATACGAGGCACCAGGCATGCCTACACATGTAAACAGTACATTGCAGTGAGCATCCAGGATCTACTGTATTGTATGTTTAGTTTAAATCAGGTGATTTCAACTGCTTGGCTCCACACTTGTCCAAACACCATCATCTCTTCCTCTAAGAGACAGAGCTTCCAACACAATGATTAGATAGACTGAAACCTGTACATGATTAATTAATGAGTTTATGACTTTTTTTTAATGAATTGCTATTCTTAAAAGCTTGCCAGGTCAAGTACAATACATTTGCAGCTGTAAAATGGACGCATTTTCTGTGTCACATTGTTAACTTGTGATGGGGAAACCAGAAGTTTAAACTTTGATACAGTACAAAACAACACTCGATACCTCTTTTGAATATACAGCAAAAATTATTTTTAAAAAGTCCACACAACATAGGAAGAACACACATTGAAAACCGCTGCAGTGGTCCTCAATTCTCACAGAATGACAGTGTCACTGGGGTGGGATTCATTTGAATACCCTCTTTATAGTACATTATTTCTTACATCAGCATTTTAATTCTCCACCTTATGTTAGTGTTTATTCAGAACCCACTTTAATCTGCCCAATCTGCTTATTTTACCTTTTTTAATACTTTTGAAACTTTTTCTTATTGCATTGTGTTTATATATCTATGCAAGTCATCTGCTTTATCAATGCATCCCTCAGTGTGTAAATATGCATGTGAGAAAACAAACATACGTCATCAACCAACCTCCAGTGGATCAATCTGGTTCTCTATCTGTACGATGCTGTCTTTAGAGGCCATTAGCTGAGCCTCCTTGGTGGCAACCGTCTCTCTAATCTGCTGGGCTTTCTCCTTGTTCTGCTTCAGGTAGCGCAGCTCCACCTGACACTCTTTGACGGTCTGACTCTGTTTGAGACGCTGCTGACGCATCGTCTCCAGAGCTTTGATATACCTGGGAGAAACACAAAGAGATACTGTAATACAGAGTTTCCGTTCTAACGGCACATGCAGGCTCATATTTTTACTCAGTGTCCATGTTTGATTTGAATTCATTCAGGTAATGTGATGAATAAATTGGCTTTACTTGGTTGCAGCGAAGATGGAGTCGAACTTGTCTTTGAGTGCTTTGCCCTCGCTAAGTGGCCAGTTAGACTCTTCTTGGTGACAAAAGATGACATGATTCAGCACAGGCTTCGACACACCCAGTGAAGAAATCATCTCCCGATCCAGTTCACCGCACTTTGATGACAAGCTCACCTTCTCGCCGTCTCTGAATGAATGATGATGGAGGTCACATGTAAATAAAGGGGTTGTGTAACATTAATATCTTAAAAAAAAAGTTTTTTTAAATATTGAACAAAAAGCAGGTAAAGAAACTTGAGACTCCAGCTTACTTTACTCTGGTAATGACTTGCTCCAAGCTTTTGAAGGAGTAGTTCTTTGCTTTCTGTGTGCAGGACATGGAGCGATGGATGGACACTTTTTCTCCGTTGACGTCGGTGAATAAGAGCCGAATCTGTGCTCGTACATCTGTTTCATGTGCGTCCTGGAATCCACACAGCATCAGTTTACTTTAACAAAGATAGTCTCAGTAATCCTCATCTGAGAGGAGTTTGAAGAAAATGCTCTCGTAGATTTAATAGTTCCACACAGATCTTTAGCAAGAACAAAAAAGGCATTTGTGAAAATACAGAGGTTAAGTATGAATACAAATGAACTTTCATTCCTTTACTGGATAAATCTCATGTAAGAAATGAAAGTTCTGTGAAAATCTGTTGTAATAGTCTGTAACCAGTTTGTGGTATAGCCATTACATGTACAAACTGGCAATCAGTCATCAGTCGGAGAAGCTAACTACTGCTTCACTTTAAGCATATATTCTGTTGCTGGAATGAGAATTATTAATGAAACTGTGAAATTCATGAGCTAATCCGCTCAAAAATAAGAACTTGTAATCAGAAATGCTAGGATAGCTGGGCATGTTCACATGCACATGTAAGAAACAGGGTATTTATATTATAAGATTATTTATATTATAAATAGCAGTAAAGCATTGAAGATACTGACATCTCCAAGAATACAGTCTGTCACCGAGAGAGTGAGCTTACCTTTGGATCATGAACAAAAGCACCTCCTTTGGATCCAGGGGGAAGTTCTCCTGATGTTGCATACTTCAGGCACTCAATAATGGTCTGGAAACAAAAAAAAAAAGAATTACATTGTGCAAGAATTAATACATGACAGTTATTATTCTGAAATATTCTATACAATTTTTGCTATGGCTACATGCAAAATCTGAAAAAAAGAGAGGAAGGACCCCAATGCAGATGTGTCGTCTGAAAGGCATGCTGTCAATGTCCTTGTTCACTCTCAGGTCATGCTTCACAGTCAAACGTTGGCCACAGCCTGTCCTCATACCGTTTTTCCTGCTCCGTTGGGTCCAACCAGCACAGTCAGAGGATCGAAGAAACTGATGACTTGTTTATCTTTATCCTCAATCCCAAAGCTCCTCACCCCCAAAATGCTCATCTTGTCTATCTTTGACATCTTTGCTTTCTGAAAGAGAGGGAGAACACATTATTTCGATGAGTAGAGAACTTATTGAAAAAGTGGACGAACACTAACTCCGAACTCACTGACAAGGATCATTTATCTTGGTTACCAATGCTCTCAGTTCATCTGCTTACTACAGGATTTGGTTTCTGTCAGTTTGGACTTTGCAGATAACAATTTACACTGATAAGTCCTTTTCTACATTCGGCTGTGTTGGCACCAAAAAGACATTTTCGAGCTGATGTATTTACAATGATAGAACAGTCAAATATGGGGAACCAAACAAATTCATTTACAAACAATCTGGTACATTCAAACTATGAGCAACACACATTTGTATGTAAGCACAGCGACAGTTTAACTGTTTGTGAGAGAGACAAAATCTAAATCATACTGAATGTGAATTACGTTGTTTTGAAGAGCCAGACAGGTGGACAATGGATGCTGTTCATCCTAGCGGTTAGAAGTGAAGTTAGTTATTCAACTTTTAACGCAGCATTAGCAGAGTGAACAAAAAGTAGCCTACTTAATCAGCAGATTTATCAAACTTGTCTGTTCTTCTGCCGCAGTCTGTCAGCACAAAAAAGGAAGTTGGCAAGGGGTTCTTTTTAAATGTCAGGTCTGACAAATCATTTTTAATTATTCATTTGATTATTGAGCACAATCTTTATATTAAGTTTACACAGTGCGGCAGTTTTAATTGAGACAAACCTGCAAAAAAAGTCTTGTCAACCAAGTGACCAGGGTTCCTATGTTCCATATAGATTTCACTGAGATAATTTTATGTGTCAATATGCAGTTTCTCATTGACTGACAGCGCTATTCTGGACAGACTGTTTTGTAGGTGTAACCTATATTATTTTCAAATGTACTGTATCTGGAACAACATAAGTTTCTTTTTTATTCTTTTGAATCTTTCTTATTCTACTTAAGCATATTATAACCTTCTATTCCATTTTTATACGTTTGAATCGTTTTGTTGTATAGCTGCATTGTTTCTTTAATGTACTACTACTTCTGGCTTCAGAACATTACTTGTAGAGCTCCTCCCAGTCAGGATTTGCTTCTGCTAATAAGTCAATATCATGTTCAGCACTCAGCTTCAATACTAGTTCTTAGCACAAAAAGTACAGAGCACTCATCTCTACTCCATATATGTTCCTGTTTTTGTCATAAACTGCACAGCTGAGATATCTTTAATAAGATAACACCCTGTGCTGATGTCGCTGGGTTGAATGTGTGAACGGTGTTGCATGTCCATGTTGCTAACTCACCTGTACCTCAGCAGGCTAGCTGTTAGCTAACGACATGAGTTTGCCTGCGTGCTTCGTTGGCGTGTTTAACGGTGTGGAACTAAGAGCTCATTCGTGCAGTAAAACAAGAATAGCTATTGTTAGTAGTAGAAGTCTCCGGGTGTATTTATGCCATGAATTCAACTCACCTCACAGTGCTGTTATGGTTCAGACGTCAAAGTATATTTTCGCGCTGCGGGGAAAGTGACGACGAAGCAGCAACTTCTGACTTCCGGGAGCGGGCACATGGACATAAAACGTAAAGAACGGTAAGTAGTGCTGCTCGATGAAAGTCCTGCTTGTTGTCACTGGTTAGTTCGCTGTCCACTCGTAAAGTAAGTAATAATTTACACAATGACATCACCAGTTATTTAATAGAAGTAATAGTGTAAAAGTTGAACTGCAACATTAAAAATGTTTCTTATCTATTCTTTCCATTTCTATGCCCGAGGGTCGGCTCAGGTCAGTCTACTGACTGAGTGACTAGTGACTTCAATCTTAAAGAGTAAAGCTGCTGTTATTATATTACATCTTTTCTTATTGTCAACAAATCCTATTATCTCACTATTTTCAGCAGTGGATTAATACACATTTGGTGCTCTGGCTCTGAGCATTTACATTAACAGTAGAGGCTTATTTATGTGGTTTTAATGTTTTTTGAGCAACAACTGAGGTATAGCACAAAAACATATGCTATATCAGGCTTTGACTTTGAAAAATATAGAATATAGTCAGTTTTATTCTTTAAGGATCACACAGTTGGAGCTTTTCTTGTTTGGAGTTGTTTGTACTGCATTAACAATATTTGTAAGTTACCATCACCATGTTTGTAGTTTAGAATGCCTCGTAACAAATTTTGTCTGTTATTAAATTTGATATACAGTATACATAAATCATATGTATCCATTGTCCATAACCGACCCTAATCAGTCCTTAAAGGTCCAGTGTGCAGATTTTAGTCGCATCTAGTGATCTAATCACTGCATTGCAATCTCCTCACATCACCCTCACCTTCTTAGTTTAATGGAAAAACAACATTTTAAGGGCCCTGTCTAGAGTCAGTGTTTAGTTTAGTCTGTAGAAATATGGTGTTTTAATATGGCGGCCTCCATGAAAGAGGACCCGCTCCCACTGTAGATATAAAAGGAAAATGTTAAAGTAACAAGAATAAAAATATTCTTAGTTTCAGGTGATCATGCATGCATGAAAATATAGTTATGAATATGATATTTCATGTCTGTCTTATTCTGAAAATAAAGGCCCCACATCTTACACACTGCACCTTTAAACATCTTTTCTCATTCAAGTGGGGCTACAGTATTCATACTGTATACACTATTTACAAGCTCTCATCTCAAAACATTCAGGCTACCACAAGAGGACAGTGTTTCCCTGTGGAGAAGCCACTGCTGCAGAAATCCCACAGATCACACAAGAGTCCTCTCCTTTCCTTTCCTTTCCTTTCCTTTCCTTTCCTTTCCTTTCCTTTCCTTTCCTTTCCTTTCCTTTCCTTTCCTTTCCTCTCTTCTCCTCTCCTCTGTTCTTTCTTCAGCAATAAACATTTTCATGATTTGCATTATAAATTAGACTGTAAGCCCAAATGTAAAAACTAGAGTAAAATTATAATACATTATATCCTAATATTATTTGGTAGAGGAGAAGATACATCTATTTCTTTACACTTTTAAATGGACACATAAAAGGAATATCCCTTTATTACTTTTTCCTTAAGCTGAATTGAATAAACACAGATGGTATGAGTAGGAACATAAAACTACAGCAAGCAAAATAAAGGAAATGTGTGTGTGTGTGTGTGTGTGTGTGTGTGTGTGTGTGTGTGTGAGACAGGAAGGGAGAGAAAATAAATCTAATTGGGGTAAAGGGACATGAGTTATTTTAAGTTTGTGTTTGGGGTTGAAGAACAGTTTGCAGATGTCCACAGGGACCTGCAAGACTGGTGTTCACCACCCCCTAAAAACCTGAGAACATCATCTCTCTGACTTCCTCTCTGTTCACTCCCCCTTGAAAGAACACACGCACGCACGCACGCACACAATCACACACACGCAGACACACACAAATGCTCACACACTCCCACAAACCGCCTTCTGCTTTCAGCCCACTGATTCAGTCTGTCTGTGTTATCAGCCCACTGACTCATTGTGCCTCAGTCTGTCCAGCTCATGGCCCTCTTTCTATTTCCATCCTGTCCTGACATGTAAATGTCATGACCTCGTGCCTTGTGTTGGACCACTGGAGGTGCATGTGTATGTACATGTTATTATGTGTATGTGTTTGAGTGTGGAAGCCTCATCCCACATGCCAGCGGCTACCCTCCATGTCTAAATGGCTAATGGAATTGGTTTACTTGGTGTTTTAATAACCATGTGGCCAAATAGGAACCATCTGGTTCTCTCCTGCTTAATCTAAAAATATAGCCAAAATGTAAGTAAGGATAGGGGACAGAAAATATGAAAAAGAGGATGTACAAAGGAGCAAGGGGGAGACGTTAGAAGGGGAACAATATAGAAACAGTAACAAGAAAAACAGCAGAGAAAGCAGTTGATAGAAAAAGCAATATTTTTCTTCTAAATACATAAATGAGATGTTTGGGAGTGACAGTCAGCAGCAGTCATCAGATATAGACACAGAATCAGAAATGACAGGTTTACCTTTCACTGAAATGTCTGTATTTTTTAAAACTCCTTTCACGGAAAAATTGCAGCACCAATATTTTATGAAATCCTAAGGGACCGTTTGGACGGCAAATCAACCTTGTGGTGCCTACTCACAGGAAACCATAGAGAGTGAGAGAGAAGCAGAGAGAAACAGAGAGAGAGAGAGAGTTGAGATTAAAGAAGAAGAAAGGCTCATTGATTTGTTCAGGCATCAGAGTGCTCTCTGTTATACATTGAAATTATACACTTTCACAGCAAAGAAACCAACAATAATCCTTCAAAGTGATTTTTTTTTTCAGAAGCAACCATTTTTCAATACAATCTTTTCTTATTCAGTGGATTATTGTTTCACTTAGTTTTTACCCCGCTGAGTGCTCTGAGGAGGCTCTGTTTTTTTGCCAGTGGCATTAAAATGGTTCTGAGCCCAAAATAAAGACTAGACTAAGCATCACTTTCTCCTCATTTCCCCATTATCCAGTAGTTCTCTTCTCACCACCATCAGCCCTGCTTTCCCTGCTGTTTTCTTTTACAGCCATTTCTAAAGTTGTAATGCAGGACAATAAAGAATAGAATCACAACATTTCAGTTCAACCTCACTGGTGTGATACCTGTCCACTAAGTACACACACACACACATCTGTGTATGAATCCAGCAAGTTATATACAGTACGTTATTGTGGATATGTTTTGATGTTTTTCCACAAAATCAAAGTGGCATTTTCATCTCTTCGACCTCACGTTTGTGATGTGCTCAGGGCTTTAAGGTATGAGCATTGGGATGTCTTCTACATTTTCTTTTCTTTCTTTTTGATTTAAGGTCCTGCTGCTTGTGCATATCTAGCACAGCACCTCCCAGTCAGGATTTGTCAAAATGAGTTTGACTATCAGCTGAGGAGGCTGTCTTTAAAAACGCACACAGACACACACACACACACACACACACACACACACACACACACACACGATAAGTTTCAGTTTAGGGGAATGAGAAATAAGGATAGAACAGAAACAAATTGCTTTTGAACAATTAAAGGGTTCAAATGTATTTATGTGATGATAAAACAATGTCATTTATCTAAAACACTCCAATATATGTTTTTGTGGCATTTTTTCCTTGACCTCACTTTACTCCCATCAGCTAATGTGAACAGAGATGTACCCTTGGCAGTTTTTTTTAGCCTCTTTCAGCATGCACTTCAATAAAGACCTTGTGTTTTTTTTTTGTTTTGTTTTCATGCGTGGCTACACATTTATTCACTCAGTTTGGGTTAAAAAGGCAGCCAAGGACATGGCTGATGACAGTATTAAATATGATGTAAGGATACATCTAGACTGCCCTCAGCTCAATCTGTCTTCAATAACAAATACATGGAACGTCGGTGGTTGGTGTGATTATAATAATAATAGAATGCTAATAAAATCTGAAAGCACACGACTTTTCAAATTCATTCTGAAAACCGACCGTCCAACATTCACTCCCACTTCAAGCAGCAATTTGCTCGGTAGGCGGAGGTGAGAAAATATGCCTGGTTTAAACTTCTCTCTCAAGCTTTCTATGTTTATTATTCGCACAAATAGGTCTGTCACTTTTAATCTGCACAAACAAATCCAACATTTGCTTCTGAGGGAAGATCATCCACAACAGCGATCACTTCTTGCCCCAAACCTGTAAAATATGCACCCACCTTAGTTGAAATGTGGCTCACACCTTACACTGGTGGTTGGACGACACTTGGGACAGATTGTATTTATACCGAGTATCAAATGATGTCAAATTATGTCATGCTGATTGCTACCCTCTTAACATATCCAACATATTCTTATGCTATCTGTGTACTTCAAAGACGCCCTTCGCATCCAGATAAAGTTAAATCCATAATTCAACAATGAAGCGAGGGAGCGTTTGTTTTGCTCTGAATAGCAATTACACACTTCTTACTAAGCAACTGCTTATCACAGAGAAAAGCTAGCATGCTTGCTGCTATGCCTTTGGGTGCATTTCCACTTCTGGTGACTTTCTAATCAGCAAGACAAGTGGATGCTATTGATCTTAAACCAGGCAATTATGAGAAGATGGAGAGAAAGAGAGTTTGTTCGATATAAACAAGTGGAATGGAAAAGGCGTGAAGGGAAATAATGAATGCACAGGTGATGGCAGTATGTCTAGTTTCTAGTCTGTCTTTCTTTCACTCTCTGGTTAGATTACTGTGTGCTACATAACATTAATAACAGTGTAATCTAAAATGCACATACACTGTATAATTGGCAGCTGCAACTAATAAAATCAATAATGGTCACGCTTGATTTTCGAGAGCCAATTATCAATATTTGGTTAACAATACAACTGAGTATTGTCAGTGCTTGCATATTGGCTCCCCTGAATCACATGGAGCCATTTCATTGTCTTATTACCTGCAGCTGTGCTTATCTCATTCTAACACTTGTGTGAAAGGGCTTCGTCTATAAGCTGTTCTGTGGTCATACAGTAAGTTTTGAATATGACCCGGGTGCCAAAGCTTTTGCTGTCCTATCATTGGCTGCATTACTGTCAGTCTTGAGCTCTGTGTTGGATACGCAAACAACAGCGGTTGTCGCTTCTTTAAAACCTCTGTATGCCATGACGCAGTTTAATAATATATACAGTATATAAGTATGCTTATTGGATTTGTTTCTTGATTTGTTTGTAAATGAAGGGAGATAATGTTTGCGAAACATTGTGCAAATGCATCTGTCATCTAGCAAAAAGCTAACTAAGCTAACTCTGAAGCGAACTAATTAATACATGTCATGTCTGTATAGTAGCTGTCGAATTTAAGACAGTTCTCCAGGAGGTTTCATCATGTTTGAATGAATAAGAATGAATAAGAGGATGCCGATACTCCATGCTTACCCTATACAGCTCAGGGGATAATTTTATTTTCACTTAAGTGTGCGTGATCAGTCTGTGTGCTGTACTCCAGACTTGAGGTACCAAACGAATGCTATTCTGAGTGGTAACACTACCAAAAAAAAAAAAAAAAACGTCAGCATTGAGAGGGAAAGAAAACAGTCACGACAGAGACAGGAACAGAGAACAGAACCACCAGAGAGCAGAGGGGTTACAGATACCTTCCCTCCACTCCTCTTTCTAATAACAGAAAAGGCGAAGGTGACAGGAGTGACTGCTGGCAAAGAAAATGATATTGAATCACCTCGGCACACTATCACCAAACACAAAAGCATAAAGTGGAACTGTATTCTGTGTATTCAGTCGTGGAACTAATAGCATTAACAGAGGCCAGCATGCACAGTAGGCATCTTTTCACTAAAGTGCAAGTATTATTAATAACATTAGTGATATATCTATGAAGTGTTCCAGTCAGTCATGACAGTGAGCCAACATGAACAACACCACAGTCCTGAAAGTGAAGCAGCTAAATAGAAATCAGCCTTAATAAATGTATTATTATTTACACCTGTGTTTTTCCTACCATATTAAAATGTCTTGAAAAAACGGCCCATTAGTTACACCTCAGCTGCCTCCATGAGAATATTGCAGGGATTTTAGAGGCTTTCAGCACCTGACTGGATTATAGTTCTGCCAAATTTATAATTTAGCAGTCAATTTATGTGTGGCGAACTGCCCATGAGATAAAGGTCAGTATAATTATGATAATTACTTGTTGAATAAGAGAAACAGGGGAGGGATAACAGATATAAACGCATATTACGCAGGCAAACACACACACACACACACACACAGAAACGCACCGCTCTCTCACAAATACTGCAGAGAGGGACCACTGCAGACAGAGATAGAGTGGGTGAAGCAGATGTGAGGACACAAAGCCAGTGAGAGGAGGGTGGTCATGTGCCTGTTAATGGTAACGGGAGATAAATTAGCCTCCCTCGTAGTGGTGTCATGAGATACACAGCATTGATGGCAACTGGGCTATCACAACAAAGAAAAGGAGGGAGGGAGAGTGAAGATTCAGTCTACTTTGAATGGATCTTGTTGAAGTCACAAGTTTACTACCATGAGCATCTTGAAGAAGCTGCCGGCCTCCTTTTATCGCCGTGCATTTTGAAAATTGACTTCCAGAGTCTAATAATGTGCTCCAGTAAAGTAATCTGGTCATGGTGATTCAGGCCTTGATGAGAACTTGTGAGTCCCGTTGTACCAAGTATGCATTTGGCTACACTGAGCTGTTAAACATATATTGCATGATCCACAGTTTCTGTACCACGTTTTCGATCTCAACATGAAACAGAATGACAGCTGAGCTAACACTGCACTGCTGGTTTCCTTGTTTTGAACTCCTGCAGACAAAAAAAAAAAAGGGGGGGGGGGGGGGGATTCGAGCTTGTTTGGTGAAGTGAAATATGGATGTATTGAGCAGATGCTTCAGGGCCCATTGTTGGCGTTTCTCACCATATTGTTTGTTTCTTCCATCTTATCTCAGCTGCGAGCCTGATGCCCCACTTTGATGGAACTTGTATGATGGAAAATGAGCCGGTGCGTGAAATCAGAAGAGGTAAAGTTGCCAAGTGAGCTCACCCAAGACAGCCTGCAAGAAGGGCACAATTATTACGAACAAGAGAGGTGACTATGCTGTCTGGATCTCACTGTTGCCAAATCAAAGGCACTCATCTGCTCTTTGTGATTCATTCCTGGTGTGAAATGATATGTATACTGATAAAATGTGATGTGTTTTTATGTTTGTCAGTTAGTGCATTCAAGCAGAATCCAGTGCCATAAGGAAGACACAGATATAATATTACTTGTGTTATGTTGATATTGTTGACTAACCCCGTTTCCTAGATATTATATTTCTATACAACTAATTTACAGGATACAGGGTTCACACACCCCTTCATATGCAGAAATAGTAATAATAATAATTGAAAAATCAACCAATTTTTCTCTCTCTTCCTCCGATCATATTAAAACTCAGTACATAGAAAAATATTGTAGCGGGAACCGATCCCTCTACCACAAACTGAGCGTTCACAATTGATGAGGATGACAAATTACATTTAATTTCATCAAATAAAGGACATATTTCATGTTTTATATATTATAGAGGCTGCGCACAACAAATACAGCAGGGTCCAAAAGTCTGAAACAACTAGTCATGGTACTTCTATTTTGTATTTGAATGTAATACTATTTTTTTTCAGTACAAATAATAATAACAGTTTAACATTTGAAAAGAAACGTTGAATCTTTGAATATAAAATTAATCTAATAATATTTTAGTATTTGGTTTGTTGACTCGTTTTGTAGCCAGTCTCAAGTGGACCGCAGTTTTTGGCACCTGGATTGGCCGCACTTCATAGCCACACAAGTTGCCACTTTGATTGGACTTCTCCTTCTGCAGTATGAATTCTTCTCTAGAAAGATGCAAATCAAAGGGTGTAGCATGTCTCTGAAGAATGGTGTGCTACTTCTCCTCCTTGATCAGGATGGAGTCAGTTCGGTGCAGGGGTCCAACTCCAGAGCAGACAGAACACCCCGATCTTCAATATTCTCACCACCATATTTTACTATGGGTTTGATATCATTCTCTCTCCTGTTTGCCTCCTTTCATCCACCCTTCTGCCATCAATCTCGGTCTTGGATTCATCAGTAAATATGACTTTCTCCCAGTCATCCGCTGTGAAATGCAGGCATTTGTTAGCCTAGTGTCTGGCCTTGTTTTCCCTCCTGTGGTGGTTTGGAAACTGCGACTCATCCTCTATATCTGGGATGAAATTGCCTTTCTATCTCTCATGGAGCTAAGCTTGACATATTGATCTTCTGATGGTGTGGTCACTTTTGGTCTGCCTGATTGTGCCTTGGATACAACTGATCCATTTTCATGCACTTACTGGTTAAAAAGAAACTTGAGACCAACCATGATCTAACGCTGAGAAAAC
This sequence comes from Protonibea diacanthus, assembly GCA_028641955.1. Taxonomy (NCBI): domain Eukaryota; kingdom Metazoa; phylum Chordata; class Actinopteri; family Sciaenidae; genus Protonibea; species Protonibea diacanthus. The sequence continues at coordinate 19,432,984 of CM053990.1, forward strand.
CTCTCTTTGCTTAGAAGAATCTCTGATTTTGACGTTTTCCAGGTTTACATGAAAATATTAGAGATACCAAAATGCTACTTTACGGCAGCTTTCACCATGAGGCTTTTTAAAAAATCTAAAAATACATCACAGGTATAAGAATACTCAGCGCTCCAGGCACTGAGTGTGTTATTTCCATCTTAAGTGCACATATTCAAGTGATTAATGATTATTGGGGTTGAGACTGAACTGAAAATTGAGAAACCGGTCAGTCAGTGCCAACATCTAACAAATTCATCATAGTATTATGTCACGTATTGTATTCACCATCCCATATACCTTTCAAATTATTAGCTTTTTTCAGTGATTTTGTCAATATATGTGTTTCTATTCGTATCCATCTTGCTGAGCATACAGGTGTTGACAGTTCCTCTGAGGCTTTATTAAAGACAATACTCCAGGACATACTGTGATGGCCTGGTATCAGAGTGACAACAGCATTGATGAAAGTCTGGCTTTCACAGCAGTGGATAAAAACAGCTGTATTGATGTCTTTCTGAGTGATGTTTTGATCTGCAGTGCGGCCAGGTTCACTCCCTTCCCTTGAGTCAATTCAGACCAGATAAGAAACAGCCCTATCATTGAGACTGTGATGGATGAATGCAAAGGAATGACAAGCTCACTTAAATATTGTCGGAGCTTAACAGCTTATACGAGTAAGACTGATGAGATGGTTTCTGAATGAATCTCATTTAAGTTTATCTCAGAAAGTTCAGTCTGGGTTCAGAGCATTTTGTTTTTAGGCCGAATGTTGGCCATCATCCAAATTTGAATGTGAAGCTTTGCTTTGCATGTTTTTAAGATACAAATCCATGATTGGAAAGCTGTCAACTTATTTTAAAGTAATCCCTTGCCCTATTTCTTTCTCTTGAATACATTTGTGTGTTGGTGTGCGCCTCTCTGTGGTGTTTCTGAATCTGTCAAACTGTGTCTGCGTGTCTGACACCGTATGGGGATGTGTGCTGTGGTCCTGCAACAGTAGATCACAGCTTGTTTTTAAAGCTGCTCATCCATACACCAGCCCAGACTCTCAAATGGGGCAATTATTCTTACTCTGATACACTACCAACTCCTAACAACGATATGTCACTTCCATTTTGTTATTGTAATAAACTCTCACCCGGAATAATCATCTTTGGAAAACTTATTCTCACTCTATGTCATTTCCAATTCAGCTTTTTTTTCCCCCACAAAATGACTGCCCAGTGTTGCCGTTTCTACTGTCATTGCTCATTGCTGCTATCCCTGCTGGTTGCTTCTCCCCAGACTCCCTAGTTGAGAGGCATAGATTTCATATTTTTTAGTTTATACAGCCAGAGGCCTTGTTGCAAAGATCCTTATTATGAAGAACCATATTAGGCTTGTCAAGAAGGTTTCAAAGGAATATGGCGTTACAGTAATATGCTTCATTTGTCATCCTTTTTGCCTTGCTTCACATCACTGCACTCTCTGTCTCCTATAATACTGCTGCTTTAACAAATAACATACACTCACGCCAGCAGGACAACCCCTAGCCTGGAGTTAAATGAGGTTAAACTTTTTGTGTTACCTCTACAGCAGGATGTAAGTGGCACTGGCTTGGATTTAAAGCTATGCACACACTTAAGCTAAGCTGTAAATCCTTCATGATAAAATGGATGCAATACTTTGTGCAGTCTCTAGTAGGACCGAGTCCTCCTGTATGGTATTATGCGAAATAACCGGTGATAGACAGATGAAATGTGCCCAACAGAAACTAATCAATCCCCTTAAGCAATTAAAATTCCAATAGAAGACCATGAAATTTACAAACAATCTCAAAACATGGGGTGGTGTCCTGCCAGGCTGCCACGGCAAGATCAAGAGATGGAAGTTAGTTAGTTTTAGTTGTCTGATCCTTTGGTGAGATCTGCCAGCATATGGTATGCTTCAGGATATCTCAGGGACAAACTGACTTGAAAGTGTTATTGAAGATGCAAAACATATTAAGTTAAACTAAAATTCAAACAGTGTTACAGTTTAGCGCAGTCAAAGGGAAAAAAATATTGACAATTGTGAGAATAGAAAAATAACAGTTTAAGTCAAGTTTGCATAATCATATTCAATCTCTCCAGGCTTGTGATACAACCATCCAATATCTGTACAAACAAGGAAGGGCCCCCTGTCATAGATTTGCTGGCAGAAAAGACAATTACTGACAAAGGATTTGGAAAATAAAACATCTGAAAGATTAAAAATTGTCTCTGTCTGTAGCACTTGAGAACAAGAGATACTAACGGCGGTATAATCATATTTTGCTGTAGTCTTTCATGTAGGTTGTCTTTCTGAGCGTGTTGCACAAGCTAAAAATAAAAAAAAAAAAAACCTTTTGAAAAAGTCAAACTAGCGTATACTGGTACATTTCTTCTTTAAAAAACAAGGAAACTTACTGTCCAAAAATAATCTCACTGTAATGCTGCGAACATGTGTGTGAGACCTGCCACTGCCATGTACACACTCCAATTATTACTGGTCTATTAAAATGCACCATTTACCATTGGCTGAAAAACTCAAAAGTAAATATGCAGTTATAATTCTGCCAGGAGGTGATAAACAGTGTTGGCAGGCAGTCTAATTTATTATTGTGCGTACATTTGGCTGACAGATAGATAGATAGATAGATAGATAGATAGATAGATAGATAGATAGATAGATAGATAGATAGATAGATAGATAGATAGATAGATAGATAGATAGAGTGCATATTTGTGTGCAAGTGTGTGTGTGTGCATGTATGTGTGTGTGTAGGTAGACCCAATATATTTAGAGATTAACCTTTCACTTCTTTATAAACCTACTTTATCAAATGAAAGTGGCGACAGATGGTCCAAATATCATCAACTGCACTGAATCTTTTATCCTCTGATACAAAGGAATAGAGAACGAGGAGTGCTTGCCAGTGTGTGCTTGTGTGTGTGTGTGCGTGTGTGTGTGTGTGCTAATTCCCGGCAATATGTGCGCTGTAGAGAAAAAAATATTCCAAAGGTACCACATTATAGACCATCCACCAAAGTAAAGATGTGAAATTTGTGAGTGCTCAACGCACTACATCTTAAAGCAAAAATATGCAACTCTTATACCATAAAGTAAGGGTTATTAAATGATGCTACACTGACATAAATGGGTGAATGGTGTTTCTGCACCACTTTGCACTTTACGATCACTTATGAGGAGTACGTGCTGTTTAACGGAACTAAGTCACACACCACCACTTGGTGGTTTCACATTTTGGTGAAACTGGATCGTGTTTTATGTAAAAAAAAAATGTTTTCCGGCTGCTTCTCCTGATGTCCGCCAGCTACTATGCCTTTCCTGATGGTCAGTGACCTGCTGCAAACTGTAGTTGCTGTTAGCTGGCTGGGCTGCACGGACTGTGAGCTCAGAGTTTTAGTAGCTGCACCGAAGGTTTTAAGGGTATGCAAATGGGGAGTGATGCTGGGATGTGCACACAATTTCCACACAAAGCTTTACGAAAACTTAAAAAATAAAGCATGTGCAGCACTAGAGCAAACACAACCAAATACAAAAATGGGTCGCCGGGTTGCTAAAACAGAAAGCAACCAAATAGAGAGAGGCACTGCAAGTAGCATAGATATCAGCAGATACTGCCTCCAGGGGGCAGCAAAAAGTGTTGAACATGGCTGGGTCACACCTGTTTTTGCCATGGTTTATGATTCATGAAGTTATTGAAGTATCCCTATCCCTAAGTGGTGATGCAAAAATGAGCAAAATTTTATTTCTTCTTATTATTTTTTTGATGGTACAAGTGTGTGTGGATGTATTCCTCGCCTCACCTGGAAAAATCTTCTGTTGTCGCCTGTGCTACCTGCAGAGTTTCTTGATTTGAATTTGTTTTCTGTATTTAAAGCATTTTTTAAAATGGCTGCACATGTAGATGAATGAAGATGTTTTTTGTTGTAGCGTGTTGAGCTCTCTTCGAAACTTTTAGGTGCAATCTATGTTTCTAGAAGTATGAATTTTGGCCATTTTATTGATACAACTTATTGGTGAGAATGACTTTTTATCCTGGTCACTGCCTGTCACTCTTTACTTGTACAGATTCCACGTCTGTCTCCATTATTTCACACAGTGTAAATAAATATCCTTCCAGCTCTGTGGGAATTCAAGCATAGCTCTAATTAAGGGCCTCAATGAGATCACTTCAAAGTCCTTTTGGAAGCAACAATAAGCTGTCACACAGTGCAAAGAGCAGCAAACACATGCGATGACGCACGCACATGCTCTCAGGTCATAGGTTTTGATTACATCGCTGCAGATTACAATGAGCGTAATTATGTCGCTATTGTTATATGTCATAAAAGCTGGTGGTGCACTACATTTCCTTCATGCTGGGTGTCTAGTGGCGAGAAGCTCCACAACATCAACAACCTGAGACCTGATGGATGTCACACTGACAAAGAGGATTTGGAAGAGATTGAGTGTGTGTGTGCGTGTGTCTGTGTGGGACATCACTGCGGATTAGTCTTCTTTTCATCCCTAACCCTATCTCCCTCTCACCTCTCACACATAAAAACACACACAGAAGCTGCTCCATACCCTGTAACATGTCAGTGAAATATTTGACTCAGTAATGTCTGACAGTTCTTGTTTTTTAATACTATTTTCATGTGGTCATTTCACAGAGGATAATCGAATGCCTGCTGACAGGCTTCGAAAACGGTGTCATCTTGCAGCGATCACCTGGATAGAAATCTCATCAGTTTGGACTCATATTTTATTATTGCTGCTTACTTAAAATGAGAGGCAATACCTTCTGATAGTGCACATCAAGTCTAAGAAAAGATGTTAACATCATTAAACTTGCTGCCCGATGCCAAAAAGCTTCTATCGTTTTGTTTGTTTTGTTCCCCTGACTTGATTTATAGATGCCATGCCATCCCGATGATGCCATCTTACCCTATAAAACTGTCCAACATGAAGTTATGTAAATAATCATATCACTGATATATTGTCTCTAAACATTACTCTGCCTTTCCTGATACAACTTTATAACGACACTTTGCATAAAAGGTCATATAAGTTTAAACGAGCGCTGCAGGATTTTCACACATAGGCTGATTTCAGAATTTCTAACCAGATCTGTTTCACGGGAAGCAACGTATTCGCTGTGTTTTTTAAGCAATTGCCCCACTTATCGTAGAAGAAAATAGCCGGGCTCCGGCTGAGTGAATGCTGCCTCTGGTAAATGTCATTAAAAAGCTATAATTTTAATTGGTTTCCACATTAACTGCTGAAAATTTACAGCGCAAGATTTGAATTTCAAATGAAGGCAGCCACCTAACATTTCGCTTTATTATGTTGTTACCCAAGACCTTTGTTTTAATAGAAGGATCTCACTTTAGAGCATGAATACCAGCTGTCATATACATTCATCTGCCTGCCACAGAATGATGCAGTTTGGCTTCGCACATCCCTTCTGGCAGATGGCGGCGGTTATCCTTTATGATGGCACTAATATAAAAGTATATGCGTGTAGATCACTGCTGTCTGAACCTTATTCAATATTCGAGTGTATTATGAAACTTGTGGTGAGTTCCAAAAATTAATCTTTGAGCTGTCCCCTGCAGATTTTGGCCAACCGAAAGCCTTAAATCTTTGGCATTTCCATGTCGGTTTGAATGAGTGAATCTCCGCTTGTGGTAATATTTTAAAATTGGACTGGGTTTAGGCTGAATCCTTAAAAATGAAAGGATGGCCCACTGAGATCAGCATGTACCACACATGCGTGGTGATAAACCTTTCCAGAAAGTTTTCAGGTTATCTCATCCAATTGCCATTGCCTGTAGGAATAACCGAGGGTCAGCAGAATGGCAAGTGGAGTCACTTGATTAACTTCATGTCAGCGGGTGAGCTGCAGCACACTCTCTGGACATGATGAAAAGTTCCACAAAGTTAATTTACAAACTTGCTGCATTAATTTCAATTAAACCAGCAAGATGTGTCAGAAGACTCTTACTGCACGCTCATCTCGAAATTAAAGATTCATTTAATGTAGGCTACCACAGAGCTGTGTTCAGAAAGACTGAAGGCAAATTAAGCATCTGACCCATATAAGTAAGTGGCCAAAAGTCGCCCCCCAAAAGACGTTTCTCTCTATTCTATTCTGTTCTATTCTATTTTGTTTGCTTTTTGGAGCAGACATAAATTACACTGCATGGCTGGTTGTGTCGGCGTGTGAGTGAGCGAGCCAGTCAGTATGTGTGTGTGTGTTTGTGACGTGGTCTTGGTTTGAACTTTGTCGGCTGCACGCACACCCCGGCTATGTGCTACAGGGAAATGTGGGCGTTGTGTCTGCCAGGCCTCTTACACTTGGCTTGTCTACATGCATTACTCTCTCTCTCTCTCTCTCTCTCTCTCTCACACACACACACACACACACACACACACACACACACACACACACAAACAAACAAATACATGTGTACACATCCACAAATACACACAGAGACATGCACAGTCATAGATGCAGATATACAAAGTGAGATACACATGCATTACACACACACACACACACACACACACACACAGGCACACACACACAATCCATTGAGGATTTCATCTTGCTAAATAGTTAATATGCAAACTGGCCAGGCCTGTCAGGCAGCTAGCGGCATAATAACATACATACACATGCACACACACGCACAGACACGCATCTCAGCACTCAGTGTCTCTCTTACTCCATGGGTCTTCCTGCTGCAGCGTGGCTCATGGGACTCTAATCTAATTCAGAGTTGTTCAGTCATGTTTATTGAGGTGATGTTAATGTAACAGCGCTGCAGCTTCCACTCTCATCTCCCACGAATCTTGCATCCAGTAGATGGCCTCATTGTGCCTCTGAGTGCATGCCTGCTGGCTACAAGTGCATCTCAGGACATGGAGGCACCTTCATTTTTTGAGCCCCCTTTCTGTTTTTGACTTTTCAGCAGTGATATAGTATTTTTTTTCTCAGTTTAGGTCAAGTCTAAAATAAAGTGCAAGTAGATTAAAAAAAAAGCAATGCCATCATTACTGTTACTGTAAAACATGTAACGGTAAGTTCAGGATGTTGGTAAATCACCAAAATCTGACAGCAGCTGCGTGTGAAATTACATAATTTGAAAACCACACAAAGAAATGTTCTTCCCTCTTTCCAAGTTCTACACCGTGTGCCATAAATTTAGGTCTTACAGGTGTCACCATAAACCATATGACTACACTCTTTAGCAAACAAAATGTGTGCTGAGCAGTGTGACTTTGGGTGGCTTTACCCTCCACAGCCTCTCCCTGGATAGATGGGGCAGTTGTGGCCGTGGCGCACAGCAGCAGCAGCAGGCAGCAGCTGAGCGGAGAGAGAGGAGCGCGCATGAAAACGGTCTTGGAAAGACCAGAGTCATTTTACATCACTCTCCGCCGGACAGTCAGACCGCAGACACATTACGGGGTAACTGAATGTTGCTCAACAAAGGATGACCCTAAAAGGAGAAGCATAAGGACCGATGAAACACCTGCGGACCGTCGCAACAGGGGAGCGTGACTGACTTCCCATGGAGGAGAGCGCAGAGAGGGTGAGCTCCTTCTCCTTCATTTGGTACCAAGATACAAGTTGGATGTCTGGATTTTTGGGGGACTGAATAGTTTTTATTTGTCCGGAGTTCATTTTTGGATTCAGTTATTTCCAAACCAAACCAAGAGGCTGGTGCGGGACGTGAGCTGTCTACATCCACGGAGCGGAGCGCACGCTGCAAAATTAAGAACAAATAAGACAATAAACTGCGCATTTGTTTCAAAGGCGTCAAACCAGGGATGCCACTGTCAGAGATGATTTAGGTGGGTGGCCAAAAATAACTTGAATGTTTTTTTTTTTGAAAGCTGAGTTTTGCTGTGTGCACACAAATGGACACAAACTAAACTAAAAGACTAAAAGAGAGAGAAAAAAGAATGACCTCGCATCTGGATTAAAGCGACATATGAACAAAAAAAAGGAGATTTGATATTGATGTGCTCTCGTACATGTGATGAGTCAAACGTTTAAGATATCAAAACGGACCGTTGAGACTGTTTTGCTGTCTATTTTTTATTTTATTTTATTTTTTTGGCTCACCACTCAGGTGGAAATGTTGGCTGGAGGTTGTGCCATTTACTAAAGAGGGAGCTGCATTCAAAGAAACCATAATAAAATAAAACACCCCACTGCTGTGGTGGATCAGCTCTAATTCAGGCACCAATATAACCACAGGGACACGCCTCAAGGATCATTAAACAAATCAGATAAACGCAGCGCGAAAACCATCAATACAAGTTATTGATGTGGTGGTATATAAGGCTAATGATTGGCCAAGCCTCTGTTTACTCAACGGCTCTGCAACAATATGGTGTGAAACTTTAACTGAGGGCTTGACAGCAGAGGCATACAGCAAGAGGACAAAAAAAGGAACAAGGACTTTATTTTTATCCTAATATATATATTTTTTCTTTTACTGCTGCGTATCACGACTGCAGTGCTGATTGGAAAAATAATTGCAGACAACCTCTGGAATATCCCTCCTCTTCAAACTAGAATGTCTACTGTCTGTACTGCTGCTGCAAGAATTTACAAACCAGGCATTTTTGTGGGGCAAATTTCCAAAGAGGTCTTTTTGAGATATTTATAGCAGCTCTTTTGCAAGGATGGTGGTTGTGACAAGGAGCCTATGGATGACCCAGACTGTGGGAGAGCTGGTGCCGAGACAGTTGACCTCTCCACCAGCCACGCCGGCCGTCTAAAACTCCTCCCCAGGGAGGCACAGCTGCTGCAGGCTGGGGATGTGATGGGGTGACTGTTGACACCCCCCTTCACCCACCCCCTCTCTCACTTTATTAGCAGTGTAATATAAACAATGGATCAGAATTTCTCAACGGTTCGAGATGGCAAGCACCTGCTACCAGAGAGAGACTCGTCCAAACGTGTGCTGACAGGATGTTTCCTCTCCCTCCTCATTTTCACCACGCTGCTAGGCAATACGCTTGTCTGCGCCGCCGTCACCAAGTTCCGACACCTGAGGTCGAAGGTCACCAACTTCTTTGTCATCTCGCTGGCCATCTCTGACCTCCTGGTAGCTATCTTGGTAATGCCATGGAAGGCGGCGACTGAGATTGTAGGGTTTTGGCCGTTTGGTGCGTTCTGCAATGTGTGGGTGGCGTTTGACATCATGTGCTCCACTGCCTCCATCTTGAACCTGTGTGTGATTAGCGTTGACCGTTACTGGGCCATCTCGAGCCCATTCCGCTATGAACGCAAGATGACCCCTAAGGTGGCATGTCTAATGATCAGTGTGGCGTGGACCCTGTCCGTCCTCATCTCCTTTATTCCTGTTCAGCTTAACTGGCACAAAGCTCAAACCACAAGCTACGCAGAGCTTAATGGAACATACCCCAGTAATCTTCCCCCTGACAACTGCGACTCCAGCCTTAACAGGACCTACGCCATCTCCTCCTCCCTTATCAGCTTCTACATACCTGTGGCTATCATGATCGTCACGTACACCCGGATCTACCGCATCGCCCAGAAACAGATACGGAGAATATCTGCCCTCGAGCGGGCAGCAGAGAGTGCCAAAAACCGTCACAGCAGCATGGGGAATAGTTCAAACATTGAGAATGAGAGCTCATTCAAAATGTCATTCAAACGAGAAACCAAAGTCTTAAAGACACTCTCAGTCATCATGGGAGTGTTTGTGTGCTGCTGGTTGCCCTTCTTCATCCTAAACTGCATGGTTCCGTTCTGTGAGCCGAACGTGGTGGACGGTGCAGCAGACTTCCCCTGCATCAGCTCCACCACCTTCGATGTGTTCGTGTGGTTTGGTTGGGCAAACTCCTCGCTCAACCCCATCATCTATGCCTTCAACGCTGACTTCCGCAAGGCCTTCTCCATCCTCCTGGGCTGTCACCGGCTCTGCCCGGGGAGCAACGCCATCGAGATCGTCAGTATTAACAACAACATGGGTGCCCCTACGTCAAACCCCAACAGTCAGTATCATCCCAAGAGTCACATCCCAAAGGAGGGCAACCATACAGCCAGTTATGTGATCCCCCACAGCATCCTGTGTCAGGAGGAGGAGTTACAGAAGAAGGATGGGTGTGTAGGGGAGATTGAGGTGGGCATGGTGAACAACGTCCTGGAGAAACTCTCCCCAGCCATCTCTGGGAATTTAGACAGTGACACGGAGGTCACACTGGAAAAGATCAATCCCATAACACAGAACGGACAGCATAAAGTCGTGTCATGTTGAGAGATGGATCAGAGTACACTGAGGCATGTACGTATGCACAAATGGAAGAACAGCTTACACGGAAGGACAGCAAAAGAAACAACAGAGACAGAACATGCCTAACAGGGACACAGTGAGTGGGATATACAGGACCTTAAGACTGTAAACAAACATGGAAATACCTACAGAATGTTTCAAAGTAAAGGCACTTTATCCTAGATATAACTATCTGCAAAATACTTTCAGCATTTATTGATGAAATTGACAGATTTGATGATAAATGTTGATCATGTGAATATTAAAGCAGAACACTAGCTATGTGCACATGTATACATTTTTTTCTTTATAGTTACAAAGATGTATACATCTGCATTTGTATTCTGTACAGTACTGACACAATCCTGCAAGGACTTAAACACAGTATATACAGTGGAGGAAGATGTAGTAACTATTAGCAAAATGTCTTGTAGGTAGGTGCTTTGTACGTGTTCCATGCAAGAGAGAACAATGTGGGTAAATTGTTTTTTGGTACAATATGATTAGTTTATTGCAGTTATTTCTCTTCAGTACAATTTTATTGCAGAATCAAAACATCTGTCTTGCAGTGGTAATTTATTTGAGTTAATACTTATTCAGACACCCAAAGTAACAATATTATGATTCAAACTAAACAGGCAGAGGGAAGATAATGGAGTTCAATACCGTAATCCAGGTTGACGTATATCTATTAATATTTGATTTTTGACAACACCCCCTCCCTATCCATCTTATCTTCCAGGATTTTTATAAAACCTGATATGTTCAGAAGTCCAACTGAAATGTGTGCATGAGAGAGAGAAAAAGAATAGGATAGAAAAAGTCACTCCTATGATCTACTTTCCTTCCCTAGTATCCTATTATGATCCATCCTCAGTCATGCCCACCTGGGACAGATCAGGCAGGCTCACCTGAAATTTCCTTGTTTCTTCTCCTGACTCTCTGTTTTCATTAGCTTTGTCTACCCTCTCTGCTGCTCTTCAGCAAACCCTCTCTAGGGCCCTGCAGTCTCTTCTCCTTTCCATTTTCCTGCTCTCGTTTCCTCAGTCAGCAAAGTCCCTTCTTCCCTCACACTGCCCCTATTTCTTCAGTGTTGTCATCCTCTTCCCTCCTCTCTCCTCCCCACCGCGGCCCCTGGTTCAGCCTGGTCCTTTACACCTGCACCATACCTCCCTTTTATGTTTTCCTCCTCCTGTCTACTGTCTCCTCACCGTCCTTTGGCAGCCCTCCATTTTAAGTCCTTACTCTGCCTGCTTAAAGTGCCACTAATGATTCTATTTTTGGCTAATTCCGTCAGTCCATAATTAAAGACAAATGTAAATGTGTGAACTAAAAAGTCCTGTACTTGGACAGAGGAGGCAGAGCAGCCGCAGCAGAGTTTACTCAGCTATAATGCAAGGGACACTTAGTGACCTTTTGCAAACTTGCAGATATCTGATTTTGTAAATTGCTCATGCTGTGAGCCCTGCTGTGCTGTAGTAGCGATGTGGAGCACGCAGAGTGACAGTCGCTCTGCTTGCAGTGGTGGAGTCCAAGACAGAACCACCACGATGGGGATTACCTTTCAAGATATCAGACATTTTCTATTGCCTCTCTTCTCCCAGTTTGTTTTTGTGTGGCCACATAAAAAAAGAAGAAAAAAAAAAAGCACTGCAAAAATCTTTTACAAAAGGAAGCTTCGAGGTGGTCAGTCCTTAAAGTCCCATTAAATGCTCCTGATCAGTTTCTTATGAATTTATACTGATGCTAACTAACTAATTTTAAAAATATAGTTTTCAACAGTGCTCAAATTAGCCTTTTCAAACTCATTTCTGTGCTTAGCTCCTCCGCTAACTCTTTGCGCTAATTGCATTATTTGATATTATTTGATTGATATTTCATAGTTTACAAAAAGAGAAGAGTTTACAGTGAACAGTTTAATAGCCACTGACCAAGGTTTGAGCTTAAAGACAGTACAGTGCAATTGCTATGAGAATGCTAAATGCTAAAACAGCTAAATTGATCTCGAGTTTGCTATCGTTAGCTAAAGTTAGCCTCCAAAGTTACTTGGTCATACCAGATCAAGTAAGGCTATCGCAGCAAAACTCCAAAGTGTATTTAATTGTGCAGTGGTGCGTCGTGTTGCTTATGAATTCAACTTTAAATTTGTGAAATGAAAACTGTCATTTATTCTTACAAAAGTTGCACAGACTAGTTTACTAGTTTTGTATGCCAAAAATATGGAGAACATAGGAATATGAATGTAGGGAGTGAGACAAGTATTAAATTACATTTGATATATCTTAAGTAAGCAGTAAGCAGTGAATCAGTGTGTGTGTATAGAGCCAGACATAATTAGCTTTCTAATTGGAGCCTACGCAACTAGTTTTGTGCTGTGTTCAGTGTTGCTGGGGAAAAGAATGCTCAACAGCATGCTTTCTGACATTGTATGCTGTGTATGCTGAGCGTCCCCTGTGTGCTGTGTGTGTCCATGATGGCGTGAAACTGTTTCACATCAGGGAAAGGAAGAGCTGATCCAATAGAAAGCAATTGGTCTTGAACGAAGCATTTGATTTTCCTGCTCTGGAAAATCCAATGCTATCTAGATGGCAACAAAGAGAGGGAGGGGGGAGCTTTTAGCTCAATATGTGGTTTGGCTTGTGACACAAAAGCCACTCATTGTCCTCTGCCTCCCTGTCCTCAGCTCCCGCTGATTGCTGCTCCATCAGTATAAAATGGACATTCATGAACTGCAATTTTAATTTTTTGTCTTTTATTGTAAATTTATGACATTTTCCAAGTGCTCAAATTCTATTTCAAGTGCCACTATAGACTATAACTTCCTCCTTTATTCCAAGTTCTCTGCCTTTTTACAAATTCTCAACCATATCAGTTCACCCTCCCTTTTCTCCCTTCATCAGGCCCTCTTAATTTACTTCCTAATTATTCCCAAAACACAAGCCAGCTCAAACATGCGATAAAAAGTGAACTGCACATAATCTGTCAGGATTGGACATGGAAGGGAACTGCCCCGGGGAAGATTTGTCGCCATTTCTCCTCAGCTCCTCTGCCCTCTACCCTTCTCTCTCTCTCTCTCTCTCTCTCTCTTTTCTCTTGGCTGCCTGTGTCAACTTGATGAGCGTTCCTGATGTTAACACAGATTGAATTTATTATTAAACAGACAGGGCCTACTGTTTCCCATCTGTAGTCTGAGTCAAAGTGATGAATCAGAGCCCCACCTGGATATTATTATTATTATTATTATTATTATTATTATTATATTTTTGTATCGTTGTTGCCAAAATCCAAAGTTTTGGCTGAATGTGGCTGTACTGTAGCTTATGCCGTGATTTAACCAGTGTTTTATAAGCTGAAACTTTGGGGGGGCGTTTGGGTACTCTTAATGATATAGAGATTAATCTGCCATTTGTTGTGACATCATTGGCATCTACAGGTTTACCAGATGTTTTTTCGTATATGCTGTATGTACACATTTGTAGAAACATACCTCCAGCTGAGAGTTGAAATGATCCACAGATTTGTGGCTCCATGCCCCTCCCTCCTCCTCCGAGCCTTCACCTTGTCAACTCAGTGAGCCATCCTTCCAGATGCCACTGCTTTGATTTTGGAGAGGGGCGATGTCAGTCCCACATGCAAAATGTTTTGTTTGATCCAGAGTATTTCCCCCAGGCTGTCCTACGAGTTGCTTTGGGGAGCTTTGGTGACAGAACACGAACTCTCAATCAGTGTAGTTACATGGTGTATGACAACATAAGCAAACCTGACAGTGCAGAATCTCTCCCCTTCTTCCAATGGCGGGCCAAGGGACGTAGCAGACGTCGGGGTCAAACAACTCTCCCAGGCACTTGGAACGTGGAGGCATTTCAATGGTGATGTTTCACCTTGCATAAACTGTCTAGGATAATGACGGCGTCCCTACCTCGACATTGATTCAGTGACAAAGCTTCATGTAAAAAATAAATGACATTGCAGCATTTAGGGTGTGGGGAGTGCAGGGATAGAGTAATGTACAATGATGTTCAAAATGTAGTTGTGATGAACACAAGTGCTTTTTATCTTCAAAAATCCTTAACGTGTGTAGCAAACTTACATGCTGTGTGTGCGGGATTATAATTTACAGTAAGACGCGACAGTCACTGACTATTTATATATTTATTTACATGTTTCTGGTGTTCAGTCATGAAAGTGATGTCAAAGATTATAATCCTCAGAATAACTACAGTATTTAGTTTACAGTTTGTACAAAAAAAAAATGTGCCCTTCTTGTAAAATAAACATGTATGTATTTTTTTTTTCATCCGTGCTCACTGTACTTGTCTGAGAGTGGTGTGTGGATGATGGCGAGTGGCGTTGTACCTTTGACACTGGGTGGGTATTGGAAGATCATGTCACTGCAGAGGATCGATGGAGATTGATTTCGAAAAGTGACGCATATTTTTTTTCCAGCTCCCTCAGCACGGTGTCCTCGCTGTGTTCCTGCCTTCGCCCCGCATTTACATAACCTGACAGCCACTTGACAGTTGACACGTCCTCTTTCTCTACTCTCCTCACCCGCCTCATTTGTTAACTTCAGTGTGGGCACAAACACATAGGAACTCAAATGCGCACGCAGTAAAATCTTAAGAGCTAAAACCCACCTTCCTGATCAGTGTCTTTAATCTTACATATAAGCAGTATCTGAATTGGATTTAGCCCACAGCCAAGAGGTCCCCGCCTCTTTATTTTGCTTCTATACAGACTGGAATGAGGATCAATAATCTCTTTGCAGCTCACTTGGTTGGAACTTGTTTCATCAGTTTTTTACCTGAAGGCAAAAAATAAATCAAGATCAGTAGGACTCAGAAAGACTCGACAAAATCTATGACCACCATATTAAACTGTCTGATCATCGGGTTATACTTCAAAGCATTGCTTTACATATCCCTGGGGAATTCAGCAAGGTAAGAATCATCAATGAACAGATAGTTTTAGTGCTTAATCTAATTTCAAACATCCTTTCATTTTCTTTATACATCCAGTGTGTGATTTAGGAGCATCTACTGGCAAAATATTGCAGAAATGGAATGTAAAATTCAGAAAGTTAGTGTATAATTACCTAAAAAATAAGTATGACTGTGTTTTCATTACTTTAGAATGAGTTATACTGTATGTGCTATATTCCTCTTCTGACAGAATAGTAGGCCAGAATGAATCCTAGCTCCAGACAGGGCCTTTCTTATTTTTTGTGGGTTTTGCAGCTACTGTAGGTCCTCCTATGTGGAAGGACAGATGAAGTGAGAGGCATTTGGTTGGCTGCAATCTGAAACCTCACAGCAAGATGATACTTTTTTTTTTTTTTTTTTTGTGGGAGCGTTTCAGTTACACATTCATACTTGGAAGCTGCCCAGCGCAACCGCAATCTGATCTGCTGGCCACTGAGCAGCTTCACCGAATCAGCTGGGGTTAAAGGGTAAATGTGGACAAGAATTTGTGGATTTGGTACAATATTGAGTGAGAGCACTGAAGCCAGAAACTGTGAAACAAGCTACAATGTAATCCTTGCGGGCAATTACGCACCATCATAATATGTTCGTGCTTGGTTTAGCCACTGACCGGCTCAGATTATTATCACGACTCTAGAAGAGGAATGAAACGTGCTGCGGTGGCGTACAGTAAGCATACCTTTGTGTTGTAATGTAAAATATTTTTGATTTGATTTTGACAACATAGATGGCTTTACATATTTGAGTATGCGGATGAAGAACTACTTCAAACTGAAGAGCAGATGAGGAGAGAGAGAGGGGCAAGAGGTAGAGGAGGGTGAACGTGCTGCTCGGGGGGTCTGGTGGTGTTTTCCACAGAGGAGATTACAGAGCGAGACCTCTCTTTGAGTGAGCTACAGACTGGATCATCCGATAACCATAATACTGTTAGACTACTATATTAACAAACATGATGTGAGCTTGTCAGTGGCAAAAAGAAGCACCATTTTTAGGATGTAATTGTAACTGTCGGTAGGTTGTGCTGCAGAAGATTGATTTTCCAGGTTGAAAGATATCTAAGTTACCCTTTAAGGGCAGTACTCAAGGGCACCTCAGTGATGGCAAGGAGGGAGAAGCAAGAACTTTACAGATTCACCCAGTCAAACTTACGGTCGCAGTCGTGCTTCTCTAACCTATAGGCCACCACTGCCCTAAAATCCTACACACTGGTCCCTTAAATAAGGCTGAAAAAAACGAAATTGGGAAATGTGCCTCAAGATTAGTCTCACACAGGATGTTTTTCTTTTGGCAGTCTACAGTGTGGGTCGATCAAGTCTGGAGAAAAATACAGCAGCAAAACTGCAGCGTCCCCTTGGCTGACCGCTCTGTAGCTGCCAGTGCTGCTTTAACAACATCTGTTTGATTTTGTCTCTCACACACACTCTCACACACAAACTTGTTGGAGTAATTTCAAAATGAAATTGGATCCAGACAGGAGAGCTTGTACAATGCATGACTGAGTTCAGTAGCTGTTATTTAGAAAAGAGTAGAAGAGACTTTTTAAACTTCTATGATATAATCATAATATATAAAAACAATAGCTGTGTCCATCTGTATATGGCACAGATTCACAAGTTCATCCGGTGTTCAGTCCCACATAACCAAGAGCACATCCTCAATTGCAGTGATGCCAGGAGCAATGACCGGTGGAAGTA
The DNA here is from genome assembly GCA_028641955.1 of Protonibea diacanthus. NCBI lineage: Eukaryota > Metazoa > Chordata > Actinopteri > Sciaenidae > Protonibea > Protonibea diacanthus. The sequence continues at coordinate 19,450,003 of CM053990.1, forward strand.
CAGGTCAAATTAATGATATTTGGTATGTTTACACACGCGAAATGTCTGCCAAAAAGAAGAGCTGGACAGTGACTTGCACAGGCTCTCAAGCTGTTGTCAAATTTTCTTTCAGTCATTACTTTCCTGTTTTGTTCTTCTTCTTTTTTTTTTTTTAAGATGTTTAAGTCAACTTCGAATACCTACATACGTTAGTCACTGATTCAAGTCAAGAGATGTTGAAAGTTGTGGAAGAAACAACAACAACCAAATTTTCTCAGGGCTGTACAGGGATTCAAACTCTTATTTACTCTCACTCATGATTTCACAGTGAAGCACCACTTAAAATGAATCTCCTAGTTGACAGTATAGTCAGATAGAAACAGATTTATATGCTCTGTTACTAGGGCTGCAAGACATGCTTTCTATAAGGTTTAATTGGCAAAACCTGAAACTGTAAAAAGAGATATGACTTGTTATCCTGAGAGCTTTTTGTTTGAGAAACAAATGTATTCTATGCTTCCAATGAAGGCAAGGCAAGTTTCTTTGTATTGCACGTTTAAACAGCAAGGCAATTCAAAGTGCTTAACATAAAATATATGGAATATACATATATGGAATAACGTACTGTGTAGGCAATATAAAAAACATTTAAATGTAAATCAAGTTACAAATACATTGCAGTGCAATGAAGCCTTTTGATCTTCAAATGGAGTGGGTCCTCTTTCAGTCTGCCATGTTTTCAGACATGCTTGGAAGGGCAGGGCTAGGCAAGCAATGTTCAGTTGCTTGCAATCTGCAACATCATTACTAGGTGTCATTAAATCCTACACGTTCGGCCTTAAATAAAAGGTAGTGGCATGACATCAAATCTAAAAAGCTGATTTGAAGCTGCCACCATCTTGGCAGTTTTGCCTCTGCTGCCTCCTGGCTAATCTAAAAATGGGCAAAGATCTGGATCATTGATGGAGTTGAGGTGGACTAAATGATTCCTGTGTGCTCAAAAAAACCCCTGTAATGGCATCCACCTGTCAATGATGAGTCAGATGAGTTTAATAAGAATTCAGCCTCAGTACTTATCATGAATATTTTTGGCACTTCCGCATTGGCTTTACTTTACAGCCACAGAGTTTGCCGCTTGAGCAGCAAACAGAATAGCTGTTAGCCCGTTTCTTCCAGTTATGTGGTTCATAAAAACTGAAAGCTGCCTCTTCCATGTTTAGTTTTGACTTTCAGGACAGGATTTGTCCCAGATGACTTGAGAGGTCTAAATGGTTCAGGATGTATCTGAAGATCAGAAATGTATTTCTAAACCATTCAGTGCTATATAAGCCAACAGCAGTATTTTAAAATCAATTCTTTGACAGCCAGGAAGCCAGTGTAAAGACCTCAGAACTGGAGTGATGCTATCCACTTTTTGGCCTTAGTGAGGACTGAATCGGCTGCAGCCATCTGATTGATTTTTTGGAGATTGAACTGTGTTAAAGCCTGGTGAGAGGCTGCAACAGAGTGGCATGTTTATGGGAAGTAAAGCTATCGGTGTGGTTATGCTATTCGAAGGGAAACAGCATTCATAAAATCCAGATTGTGAACAGAACAAACAAACAAAAAACAGCGACAATGAGTCCTTTAAATGCCAGCATTCCTGACACACTGGCACATCCCATGTCTGCCCTCTGTATTGATATTTAACCTAAACTGATCCAGCCTGTGAGAGACAGAGGCAGGAGTTGGGTCACAGTGGAAATACAGTCAAGGTTAATGATAGACTGCAGGCAGCGAAATGCAACATAGTGTTCGTCTTGTGTGTGTGTGTGTGTGTGTGTGTGTGTGTGTGTGTGCAAGCACACTGCTCACTGCTGTAATCCACTTTTGTAACTACACCAGCACTCAATCAGCTCCTTATGCTCATTCCCAACTGAACAGAAGCAGCAGGCAGCATCTTATCCAAAAATTAAGACATTGCTAACCCTAACTCTCGTCTTCCCTCATAGAAACATCCATCTTAAATTGCAAAATGAATTGCCTCAAATTAATACAGTCAAGTATTATTTTGTACAAGGAAGCTGAAGTTAAAGGGTGTTGTTGCTTTGGTCAGTTATGGTGGAGCACCCAGAACTTTAGCAGCAGACTATTTGTCCTTTTCCTCTCAACACTGTGTTTCTCTTATACACGGATCAGCCATAACATTGTAGCCACCTGCCTAATATTCTGTAGGTCCCCTTTTGTTGCTAAAAAGCCCTGACCGGTTGTGTATGTAGTAGTATGGACACCAAAAGACCTCTGAAGGTGTTATCTGTGGTATCTGGCACCAAGATGTTAGCAGCAGATCCTTCAAATCCTGTATGTTGTGAGGTAGGGCCTCCATGGATTGGATTGTTTCTCAGTTACACCACAGATAATCAACTGGATTGAATTCTAGGGTGTTCAGAGGCCAAGTCAACAACTTGTTGTGTTTTTCACCTGTGTTTTTGCCATTTTTGTTTTGTGGCAGGGTGGATTGTCCTGCTGAAAGACACCACTGCCATCTGGGAATATTGTTTGTGAGACAGGGTGTACATGGTCTGCAACAATGCTTAGGTAGGGGGTACATGTCAAAGTAACGTCCACATAAATAGCAGGACCCAAGGTTTCCCAGCAGAACATTGCCCAAAGCATCGCACTACCTCTGTCATCACAGTTTGGGCCTTGTCAAAGTCACTCAAATCCTTAAACTTGCCTATTTTTCTATTTCTCTGCTTCTAAAACATCAACTTTAAGGTCTACATGTTTATTTGCTACCTAATACATACAACCCACTTCACTGGTCAGTGGCCATAATGTTATGGCAGTTTATTTCTGATGTTGCTGTGGACGTTATATATCAGCCCCTCTTTTATTCCACTTCATTACTATTTGCTTTACTCATGCCGATGCATGTGGTGCAAAAAAAAAAAAAAAAAAAACAGTGCAGGTTATCAGGTCATGTTCAATCTAGGGACCATTTGGGTTCAATTCAGTTTGATAAGGGACATGGTCCAGGTATTAGCTGCTAAACTCTAAATAATCCATCTCCAATACCTTCTGGGTTCCATTGTTTAGTAACAGCAAGTGCTGGTATTTTCACCTTCTGAGTTTGTGTGTGTGTCATCCTGACAAAATGTGCTCATTACTTTGTCAGATTTCGTCAATGTGATAGTGTCACCACCGTGCAGGATTCCGTCACAAACCTACAGGTGTGTAGTTGAGATAAAAATGAAGGCTGAGTTCAAAGATGGGTGTAGTCCAACCCCCATGAGTACTGAGTATTGTCAGCATGTTGACAGGCGTCACAGCTGGTGACGCCATTGCAAGATGGTGTCCAGTTTCAGATTACATCTGAATATTTGCTCTGTTTGCCTCAAACAGTGTAAATGACAACTAGTAGTAGTGGATGAATTATAATCCACAGAAATTACTTTCTTTCTTGAGCCAGATGGAGATGTGCTTTTCCTCTGCTCCCCCAAGAGTCTCTGAACTGCTGATCTTGATTATGCTAACAAGTCATGATGTTTCTAACAGCGTTGTCTAACCGCCGTCACCCATGGGACCTGTGTTTGATTTTAGTCATCTTATTGCATCTTTTCATTTAATTCAATGTAGTCGAGCATCCATTTAAAGGAACATGTCCTTGAGCTGTGTCTTTACCTCAGTCTCTGCCAGCAAATTCTCAGAGGCCTTCTTGACAGCTACTTCAAACATTACTCAAGTGCCTCTGCTCAACTCTGAGGGGCTGGGGTTTTTGATCACTTTTATAGCATCTGCTTGACTCTTCTGCTCCCTTGAGGAACAAAAAAAAAAGAAAAAAAAAAAAGAAACAAAACAATATGGCCCTGCTGTGGTTAGACGACACGACATTACGATGCTGTGAAAGTTGTAATGTTAAAATATCATTAAGTGTTAAGGATCAGAGACTGACTTTTGACCTCGTTTTGAGGAGCTACAGTCAATTGGTTACCTGAAACACTTTAGTATTATTGATTCACCAACACGCAGCGACTGTTTTAAAGCTGTGAACCAAAGATTCTCTTCCTTTGACAGGACCCTGCTGTTAACAGTTTGGTTGTTATGATGAGCTGTTTTGCAGCCATTAGTTCAGGGGTGTCTTGCATAAAGACCTCCATCTGTCCTGTGCACATTGTTTCTGCAGAGTTTTTGTATAAACTGTTAAAATCACGCACTGCAAGCATTACAGCCACAAACACCTGCTTTAGTTTTTTTTTTTTTTGTTTTTTTCTAGGTGACCTACAGGTTTTCAACTCTTCTTTATCCAAGGTTGCAAGAAGTTGATTTTACAGAGCTTGAGCATGACACGCATTTGCAACCAGGCAAGATTCACTTTTTGTTGGCATCGTTTTCCTCAGATTAAGACACATTTGCAAAAAGCACAAATTCTGTCATTAATCTTGTTATACGAAGCCCACGCTGTCAAGGTAACCAACAAAGTTCACAAGCCTGTCAGTAAAAAATAGCTCATACTTCTACTCATACACCCACTCATCTGCGTGAAGTTGAAGAAACTTGTTTTTATTCTTGTTCCAAACTTGAAGAACTTTGAAAAAACCTGACATTTACAGGCTAAATTACATTTTATGGCTTATGTTTAAAGCCTACATTCTAATTTAGCCTCTTATCCTCCCCTCTTGTTTCCTCTCCGCTTTTCTCCTACTAAACATGCCCTTGACTTCCTTTCCCATCCCCATTTTTAATCCTTTCCCTCCTCTACTTTCCTCTCCATCACCCCAACCAGTGGAGTGACTCACGTTCCCTCTGGTGTGAAGTGCTTTATCTCATCCACAAATGGATCTAGCCGGGCATTTTTATTACCTCAGTAAGACTGCTTGACTCAAACAATAAAATAGTAAAACATTAAGTCGCCTATTTCTTGAAAAGAGGGTTAATAAAAAATGACATTCTTTCAGAATAAAAGGCTCATTCCTGTCATCAGGCTACACTGAAATAAGAATGTGAAAATGCATCATCTTACAAAAACAAATTCTGGACTGCGGCTATTGAGTTTCATTTCGGACTGACTGACACACATAAGGAGGCTTATAGTATTCACAACATGTGACATATTGAAAGCATAATAAGCTTTTTTTCCCTGAAGAAGAAAAATACAATGTTATGGTTTGATTGGCAGTTGCCCAGCGGCTTTTTCTTTATCACACTAATAAAACCGAGGAGTCCCTTGAAAAGACAAAACAAAGATGCTGAACTTTCCAGCTCCTGGAAAACTGAGGGCAGAAGGAAGCGTCTCTAAAAACTCAAGTTTTAGGGAGCAAAGTTTTACTGTCTTATTGTGATTCAATGTTTTATTCATGCACTCTTTCTTTGCCATGTCTAGGTTGTACACTCACTCTAAACCCGATATGCATGGTGAGCCCAGGTCCCTCATAATCATACTGTCATAATTTTAATATGTGATGTGTCAAGTTACATCAGCTTGCTATTCTAACCCTTAGATCCTGCCAACCTTTCATTTTGGTGGAATATTTTTTTTATTGCATCGTCGCTGAAAAAGAATATTTGGTCTTTTACAATGTGTGTAAGAGTGAGTATATTTTTTCTCTATGTACTGCACATCAACACTGCATGACTATGAAACCAATTCATAAAAAACAAACTTGCATTTGAAGTTTTTGGAGTACAGTACAGTAGTAGTAGAGCACTGATATATCCTGTGACATAAAGTGGAAGAAAAAGTCATTGCAGTTGGATACCAAACTCATTTTTACAAATACAAATAAATAAAACAGTTACAATACAATAAAGCAATTACTGCCACATGTATACAAATCTTAAATTTAGGCACATATATATTCTATTCTATAGTCTATTGAGCGGCTCTGACTCTGCACAGTGATTCCTTGGATATTAATTTTAATGCAGTTTCCCTTTGCGATCAATCAATTTTGCAATCGTTAGCAGCGACGGGTGGCTGTGCACTTGAAGAACACACAGACAGTAACTCAACACTTCAAACCTCAGAAAATCAAATAATGGAAGCATAAATTGATGACATTGTAGAAGAAGCAGGAAGTATTTGATCCTGTAATGTTCCAGTGTGGAAACTGTGTAGGTCTGCAACTTGGGCCTGAACCTGATGGGAAATGAAAGTATTGACGTAACCTAATTTTGCCTTAACAATGGATGACATGGCTACTTGTATGTGAACAGAGTTGCTCGTAGTGATGATTTGTTGAGTGTTATTGGCTGACTCAGCAGTTCCTCTCAGCTTTATGGAGCTTAATAGCCTCTTTCAGCGTATTGTTTTGGCTTTAGGGTCCAAAATTAACTCATAGTGTGGAACTTGTCCGCAGCAGCCAGCTGGTTTCAGCAAAACAGCTCTAATAATTGAATGTGTTCAAACTGTTATGGACCAAAGAGCCAGTAGATAAAGTTAATGTCTAGCGGGTGAACATATTGGAGCTTTTAGCAACTAAACAGCTACTAAATATTACCAGGACAGAGCGGAAAAGGTCATTCAACTGGGAAAATGCTTCTATGAGGATAGTTGTAAACGTGTTTGTAAATGTGAGGCATGCAGTCTAATATGAACTCGAAAGATGGCGGTGTGTGGTGTCAGATTGCGGATCTGAGCCTCATTCGTGCCTTCGCACTCTCATTTGTGACTGGACATATTCGAATCTTCTGTTGCCATTGCATCCATAAACAGACAGACTTTCCTCTTCTCTCCCCTCTACCAGCCTTCCATCTCCACCCTTCGCCAGAGGGCTTGGGGCTCCTTACTTGGACTCCCCCTGCAAGGCGCTCTGCCAGGATCTCACAATCTCATATTCATGTACGGTGACGTCTCTCCTGATTGAATTAAAGATGAGGTCCATCTCACTCTGAATTAATTCATGTGGCTCTACATATCTAGAATCCAAAACTCTGAGGTACAGTAAATGGCTGGCTGCCATTTAAATGAAGAGATCTGAAAATACCTGTGAATCTGGGAACACTGGAAATAGCTTAAGTGTATAAAGTGATCATACATACATACATGTACATTGCATGTATCTACTGTCATTAGAACATAGTGTATGCGCTGTGTGTGTGTGACTCTGCTGTGCAGCTGCTGCCATTTATCTGCTCCTGCCCAGTGCTGTGTTTGCTATGTTCTGTGCTACACTGGGAGAACCTGTCTCCTCTTTGCTTCCATTCATTTGTAATGTAATGATTTATGCCCAAACCTCCTGAGGCATAGCCGGTGTGTCCTACTTTAGACTGAGCAAAGATGTTAGAAGGAATTAAATAATAATTCATAGCAGTTATTACTCCCTCAAATAAATTGCTCCACTGACCAGCCTTTCCTCTTGGCAATAGCTACCTTTTACATTAAATTACATACATACATTGTTGCTCCCTGACATAAAGGTTGATAATTAGTCAAAAATTCCATTGGTTTGAAATGAATCATCCAGACTATCCATTACTTTTCATATCCAGTACATGTGAGTAAAAGCATGTTGTAGGTATGTTAACAGGCCATGGATCTGAGGTTTTGTTTTAACCTGAATGTGTCATTGTCCCATTGCCCTATAAAAGTTCACTGAACTTTAATTCATCGAGTTCATTTGCATTTGGAAAGGCTGGAAGTAAAAAATGGCAAAGGAAGTTATTATTCCGATAAATATCTGTCGCCATCAGCAGCAGGGATATCCGCAGTCTCCAGTTATTCTCATGCATTTCCTATGATTTTATGCACTGCTTGCACAGCAGGTACCTACCATTATTAATTTAAAACTTTCGAACACGCGGGGATCTAATGATAGTTAACCTTCATGCAAAATCCCTAAATCTCATCTCTGCTGCACGACCAAAATAAATTCTGTCGTGTCAGCGGGATTATTACGCATTTTTAGATGTAGGTTAACTGTTTTCTAACTTTATGTATGCCAACACAAGTTTCTGCCTCCTCCCTGAAAAATTCGACATCATCTCTTCATAAAACCATATTGATGTGAAGTGCTGTATACACTTATGCCTCCCAGACATATTTCCTCCAGAAGGGGCCTGAACTCCCCTCCTGGTTCATTAAACTGTTAAACTGTCTACTGCTTTTAAACGGTTAACGAGGATGAGAGGAGCAATATTTGGATCATTCTAATGAAATGTTTGCTTTGTTTTTTTTTGTTAATGTAAGGGTGCAAATTAAAGACAACGAAAATTACACCATTGTCTAACATGGACATCAGACAGGAAACATGGATTTTTCTTCTGTTCCACTCAGCTTGTTGTTGTTGATGCCTTTAGGCAAGGTCACCAAGCAGCTCCTGAGCTCATCTGTCCGCCTTGAATTTTTCATTATGTTCCTATATCAAAGTTTTCATCAGTAAATCCGAAGAAAATTGCTTTTATATGAATAAGGACTTCAAATCACACTTATTTATGTGTTGAACTTATCACCGTTGCTTGCTTTACCTGCATTTGATTGAATCAGGTGCTTTCACATTACAATCACATTCACATTATGGTCTATACAGCAGACACCAAAGGCAGCATATTGTTATGTCAACACACATAGAAAAGGCAGACATGTTTGAACATGAAGCTGACAAGTGAAAAACAATGTATTCACGAATGTTGCCACAAAAGCGCCAAGTGGCCAGTCTAATCAGTATAAGTAATCTCAATCAAATAACTGGGACTTGTTCATAATGGTATTATATTGATGTTGCTTAACTAATTGCCAGCCTATAGGGTCAACTGGCCAACAGGGAAAACTCCTGCTCTTCCAGATGGCCAGTCTGGCCCTGCTGATGGGGTAATTGTATTTTGATATCCTGCCAGTCATGACTAATTGGCTGGCTAATTCATCATTTAAAAAATGTAATCTAAAACTGAGTAAATCACGAAAAAATATGTATTTTCTTTATGGGATTTTTCTCTCATCTGCTGAGGTACTATATATGGATGTATAAACCAACTGAGTGGGTTGAGTACAGACACACTGCAGCAGCTTGGTTTACACTGATAGTCTGAAACTGCAACATATGCAACAACAAGCTGCTTTTACGATAACCTGCTAATATAGCTTGGTATAATGGCTCACAGCACTGCCGTGCTGATAATAGTGGATTGTAAATAAAGCACTCTGCAGTTTTAATTGCTTTCTTTAGACGTTGCCATGCATGAGCAGTCACTGGACTTGCAGGCTTTGCTGTCTTCACAGTGTCATTTTTGCTGTGTTGTTGTGACAAATGTTCCCGTCATTTAAAAATCTTGGCAGAGACCATGCTTAATTGCTGTGACAGGACAGTCCTCTCATTGCAAGTGGAGCTCACAGAGCATCTTTTGTCAGCTTTTTTTATGGAAAACCCTGAAGCGCAGCACTCAGCGGAGAGGAAAATGAAACAAGGCACATGTTCACAGATTCCTGAGCTATCTTAAATCAAACGATTTCTTTTCCTCATCTAAATGTTCAGTGGAAATATTTGAAACAATTGCTGTCCAACTATTTAACTGGATTTTCATTAAAGCAAAGGGTGCTAACTTTAAGTTGTGACTCATATAACTCAACAAAGGTCATGTGTTGGTTTTTGAAAGTTTTAGAGAGGAAAGATTTACGATCAGCTTTCTACACCTTCATTTTTCATACCAGCTGGAGATCCCATTTCCCATCAACCCTGTTTGCTCCTGTCAGGATTTTTGCATCTTTGGTCAAATGCTGAAATTGAGTGGCGATTTATTAATAAGATAAGATAAGCTTTTATTGATCCGTTAAAGGGAAAATGAGGTTGTTGTATGTGGGAAGGTGACAGTGCAGGACTTCCAGAGTCAGCAAGTCTTAGTACACTGTAAACAGTAAACAGTGCACACCAGCCTAATACATAATATAATTAAGTAATTAAGTGATGAACATTCCAGTGGGGAGGCTGCTTTAAATTCACAATAATTCCAGAGAGTGTTTCCATTGTGGAAACACTGTGACTTTGTAATATCTATGATGTATGCGACCTGTGCAGCCCTCTAGGGCGAAAGACAAAAAGCACGACAGTGTGTGCTACTTGATCCTTCTGCATGCATGCATGGATGTGTGTATGGGCACTTATACCGCACGCTGCTTCACAAGGTGATGAACATGACTCTCGTATGAATAATTAAAGACACTTGAAGAGACTTTGCTCTTTGTATCACACACTTGACCTTTACTCTCCTGCTCCGAAGCATGAGCAAACTTTGAAAGGTCCCCCCCCCAAAAAAATGCAAGCGTAATTAACAAATAAGCGAATGCAAAACATGAAACGTGCCATCCATGTGATTTGTTAGTTGCTTTAACTCACAGTACAGAGAGGAACAGCATTTCCAGCAGTTTAAATCAGAGCCTGTGGGTGGTCTTGATGTTAAAACTGAGGTAAATGTGTTCAAACGCATACTGAAAATGTTCTCTGAAGATTTCATGGTTCACTGAATGTCAAGGTAACTTTTTTGTTTAATGAACACAAAACATAATTTGGCGTGAGAGCATTCAGTTCACAGCGTGCATTAATAATCATCACTCAATTTTTCCATCCGTTTAATTCCTGCCTTTTCCCACCACAACCATACTTGCTCATGAAAATACCATTTGCACTATTTTAAGGCCTGATCTCCAGAGGCGGAACAGATACTATGTAAAACTGACACAAAAGCCTCAGTAAATGTGACTTCAGTTTGGGCCACACAAAATACCATTTAACCAAGGACTTTGTGTTGTACTTACAGGACAGTAGATACGCAGACAAGAGTAGTCACATTGCTGTCAGAGTGCCTTTTCTTTCCTTGGTGATTTATTACCTCAGAGATGTAAATTCTCTGCTGAGGGAATGGCCTACCTTTGCAAGCTTCCAGAGTCTTGTATTGCTAATGTGGATTCCCAACCGTGTGAGACATTTGCCCCGCATTTGCACAGCAGGTACTTTATTACCTCATTAGCTTTTGTTGGATATAGTTATGGCTATCTTAATGAACAAACCTAAGTGCCATGCGCGACTTAATAATGTAGTAACGATCGGCCAATTTACTTAAAGATCTGAATCAGACAGATTTTATCAGCCGCATTGCAGTACAATAATTTAAAATATTAGCTCGGCTAAATGGGTTGAGTAAGCTGATAACAACCCCCAAACCTTGTTATACCAGTGAGCTCTGATTGCATTTTTGCTTTGGTTCGTGAAGCCAGGTAGAGCAGGACTACACTGAAATGAACAAAATGGGCTTCTAATGGGCATCAGGTGAATGAGGACTGTTCCTCTTCTGCTCTGCCAGAATTTACTTTGTCTCCTGATTTATCTTATCTTTATCTAACCAACGACGCTCTCAAGGTTTCAAGGTTTATTTCGCTCAGATGTTATTTAAACTGTTGATGATGATATTGGATGATTCTGCTAAACTTTTTTTTTTTTTTTTTTGGCCATGCCATTGTTTTTAAATGTGTAGGATTGTGTAGGAATGTGTAGGATTTAGTGGTATTGAGCAGTGAGGCTTCACGTTGCATCTCCCTTGCCTCACTAACCCCTTCCAAGCACGTAGGAGAAAGGACTGTGGACATGAAACTTGAATGCAAAGGGCCAGGTCAGTTTTCAGTGCAACATGCTGTGTGCTCTCACAACAGTCTTATTTTCCAGTGATCATATTATATACTAATGAAAACACACACTGTAACTTTAATGTAAAGTTATGGATAAGCAACTAAAACACTTCATAAGATAGAGGTAGGCTGTGATCAACAGAATTGCAGGATGCAAATTTTTATCTCTACTATGAAAGTTGGACTTGCTACACAAAAGAACGTGTGCTGCATATCGGACACAGAACTTCTTGAACTGGCACTGAACATTTCGTACGTCAGTGTGAGGTGCCAAATCGTCTAATATGAATGTAATTCCTTGGACACTGGGCTGAAAATAGAGGCATGTACATTATATCATATAATATTGATATTTCCTCATATGCACATTAGAGGTAAGATCTGGTTAAGTAGAGTCTCCTAATGCCCCCAAAGGCCATGATGACATTCTGTATTTGAATTTCATATGTCGCATAGTGTCACTGTCATTGTAATATTTTCAATTTTAAAAGGACCTTTTCCCACATGTTTGGTTTAACCTCGTAGCTCCACTTACTGTGGCTTCGCCTGTGCAGTAGACCTTTGGGTCCCAAGACACAATGGAGCTGCCCAAGCCTTTGTTGATTTGTAGCTTTGGTCAGTCATGTGAGCCAATGCATCAACCCTATCATGGGATTTCCTTTCTGGCTCAAGTGTTGGCTGATATTGACAGTGCAGAAGGACGGTTCATTGGAAAACAATACACACAAAGAATGGCAATCATTCTAAAACAACAGAGGATTCCCCGCAGAGCTGTATCCAGGTTTTTATGAATACTGAGGAAATACAGAAATCATGAGTCCTAGATAGGTTTGTGGGCATGACCCATCCAAGAAAAATGTTGATCAGACAATAGTATAAATCTAAGCCTTTTAATCCCAGAGTATCAATAATCACTTAGGAAATAAAGTTATAGATGGAAATTTGACTAGAATCAGAGAAATATATAACATAAAAATGTATATAACATAAATAATATATATCGACAATTTTAACTCTAGACAAAATTAGTTTTTAATACTAAAACTAAATAATACATTTGATCAATTTGCAGAGTAAAATAATCAAAATATCAAAATAATACTCTACACAAGACATACTGTAGGTTAAACAATAAAAACAGTTTTAAAAGTTACATACGGGGCAGCGATGGAGAACGCTTTGGTTCGGAGCTTGGTCCTGTGTAGCAGGAGGTTTGCATTGGAGGAGCAGAGGCTGCAGGATGGAGTGCGGTGGCGGAGCAGGTGTGTGAGGCAGGAGGGACTCTCATGTGTGAGTAGGAGGATTTTGAACTATGCTGTGAGACTGAGAACCAGTGGAGGTTCTGGAGGACAGGTTTAGTTTCAGTTTCCGTTTCTTATTGCGGCTTATTGTTGTCCAAAAATGGATTCAGACTTTTTTTTTTTTTCCAAAAAAAGACTATCATCTTCCACACATCTAAGGAAGCCAAATACAACTGAAATATCTATAATACAGTATGTCATTATGTATTCTGTAGGTATACACCTCACCTGGAGTGAGTAGAAGAGGATAGGACCACACTGTAAAATACCATACAACAACTTAGCAATTCATCACTTCACAATAAAAATATTAAGTGAATATGTATATTAATATGATGTCTTTACAACAGGTTATAGAGACAAGTAGTATGCATATTAATTAATATATGATACATGTACAATTGAGGCAACCACATATCAGTAGACACGGTTTAACTAAGAGCTGTAAAATATAGAGAACTGGATGGATGTGCTGGCTATGAATCCAGTCAGGACACTCTCTACTGTGCCCACCCCATATCTATCTCAATAAAAAAATAAATAATACTTGACGAGTGCAGATTGCCTATTTTCCACAAAGGAGAGAGAGAGAGAGAGAAAAAAAAAGAGCGGGTTTGGAATGTTAATCAGAGCAAGACTCGACTCTTAAAAAGGGCACGAAAGCCCACAAGGACACATGCGAAAGACTAATGCCATGTTTGTCTATCTGTCATCTGTCGCTCTCGCCGTTCTTTTCCGCCTTTTATGTTTTGCTGTGTGTGTGTGAGACAGAGAGTTTGTGTGTGCATGTTTATGAGCTTGAAAGATTAATTTAACATGCAGACATGGTCGAGGAGCGGCCACGATCATTAGGAGGACGTAAATCGCTCAGAAGCTGACCACTGCAGAGAAAAGAAAAGGGGGAAGGAGAGGGGGGGTGCTGGAAGATTGAGGAGACTGAAGGAATAAAGAAACCAAACGCATATACAGACTCATTAAAGAAAGAGAAAGGACGCATGAAAGGAAGGAGGAATGAATGACAGAAGGGAGAACAAAAGAAGCATTTATGCCCTTTTATTTACTGAAATATTTATTTTGAATGCAAGGTCTGAAACTCTACATCGCCTTTTGACGGTCACGTACTCTCTCACCCTCTATCATATCCACGTTCTCACCGCGAGCTTTGTTTATCCATGCTGAGATCTCTCCAGCTTTTGCTTCATGCGGCACAGCCTGGTGTTTGAGTCAAAAGTTCACCGTCTCTCAAGGTTATGGCGTGTTACTTCAGGTGTATCACTTCAGAAGCTTAAGCACTCATTGGTTGTACAGAGATGATTGTGGGTACCTGGGTAGAGACTGTGAAAGCACCTCAGTGTTTTGTTTTGCAGTCAATGGACTGATTGAATGACAAGAAAAAGACCTATTACGTTGTGCACCACGGTGAAGGAAATATTCAATGTGCCAAGCTATTTCTGGGTTCAGTAGTCACAAGCACCACAAAGGTGTACGATACATGATGATGCCTACGGTTTATTTGTTTTTTTATTTTACTTGACTGTCCATAAAAAGTTACTGTTGTTTGATATTGGCTATAATAATCACATTTTGAGACTTTGATGAACTTATGCTGTGATAACAGCAGACCTGATAGGGTGTACATGGTCTGCAATGATGTTTAGGTAGGTGTGTATGTGTAAAAGTAATATCCACGTCAATGGCAGGGTGCAAGGTTTTCCAGCAAAACATTGCCCAATGCATCACGCTGCTTCTGAGAGCTTCCCTTCTTCCCATAATGCGTCTCGATGCCATGTGTTGTGCACCAGGCTGTGCATGTGATGTTATAGAAACCATGATTCATCAGACCAGGCCACCTTCTTCCACAGCTCGTGGTCCGGTTCTGATGCTCACTTGCTCATTGTTGGCGCTTTTGGCAATGGATGGGGGTCAGCATGGGCACCCTGACAGGTACCAACAAACTGCACAGCACTGTGTCCTGACACCTTTCTATCAGAACCACCACTAACTTTTTTAGCAATTTGAGCTATGAGCTAGGTCGCCCATGACTCTGGTTCATTGCTTTTCCTTCCTTTGGACCACTTTTGACACCCACATGAGCTGCAGTTTTGGAGATGTTCTGAGCCCGTTGTCTACCCATCACAATTTGGCTCTTGTCAAAATCATTCCAATCCTTATGATTGCCCATTTTTCCAGCTGCATGACAGCAAGATAATCAGTGTTATTCACTTCATCTGTCAGTGGTCCAAATGTTATGGCTGATCGTTGTATTTTGCAAAACGGCTCAGCTTCCTTGTCTGCAGCAGATCCTTATTAAATCGAGCTTGTCCTCTGACTCACTTTCCTTTGATTGCAAATGTGTCATATTAATCTTTTAATCTTTCTATTAATCTATGAAAAGAGCAAGAAGCAAACAGAAATAGGCGAGCGAGGAGATAAGAAAAGTGAAATGAAGAAAGAACGAGAAAAGAAAGAAAGATGGAGGTAGGTGCCTGAACGGCAGCATGTGAGTGAGTTAGCAAATACAACTTTTCCTTGAGTTGTATTTGCCCGTTGTCTCCACAAAGCAAAATGCAAGGAAAGAAATCCATTGTTATATTTTGTAGCTCCCGTTTTGCAAGGGCAGACAGAGCTATTTCATTTTATTCATCACCTTCCTACCAAACTCTGCATTGCACTGAAATTTGCATATACTAGTTTTGCCAGTCAGATTAGAGCAACAAGATTCTCCTTGTATAAATGTGTTTTTTTATCCTCAGCAACTTCACTCCCAAAGATTTCACTCCTAGCCTCCTCAAACTATAAAACTGTCTCACAAAATCTAATACAAAGCAGATTTACTCCTTTAAAAGCGTCACACCAACACCATCATGAATTCATTATACTATACTCATACTATTATACTCATTTCCAATGATTATTGAGTTTTAGAGCAATGCAATTTAAAGACTTCCTAAAGTGCTCCTTGGAACACAGCAGTAACAGTCTATTACTGAAGGTGCTTTCCTGTTCCTACAGAGGTGTCATGTTGGGGGTCAGAGTCATCCTTCTTCTGGCTTGCCTTGTCCATATGTCTTGGATAATGCTCTCAGCAGATCTTGCACTCAGGATACTTTTTTTTTTTTGTCTCCTTGGATCACCACTGTGCTATTACTGACTGATGCAAGATGTCAAGGATGGTCAATGTGATCAGTTCTTTTCAGCCCCTGAAATAAAGAGGGAAGCTGTATCCAACAATTTCTGTTTCTCTCTAAGTGATACTCCAGCATTCACACAAACACTTTACGCTGAAGCTGGCTAGCTGTGTGGAAGCGAGGTTCTGTCACTTTTTGTAGCATAAGCACAGCACATAAGTACAACACTTCCTCACACAGCCTCTTGTGAGAGACTGTCTGAACATGTGTGCCGTTATGGTCCTATTAACATGATTATCATCTACCCTATAGTGTGTGTTACATTCAACCAGCTAACACAGACTTGATGATTAGATGGCCGAAAAGGACTCTGTTGCAAAATGGATTTGGACTGGATGTTGAGAGGGTGAGTGAGTGCTCCAGCTGGCGAAGGTGGAGGACAAAGTGGAGAGTGGTGGAGGCAGAGCTGGCTGAGAGGGGTTGAAGGCAGAGGAACTGGCAGGCGAGACCAGACTAAGGGAACATTTGAGGCTGGGGTGATGTGCTTTAGCAGTGAGCATGGCAGACGGAGAGTTGGGCAAGCTGGCAGGTAAGCAGATGATGATGAAGCAGAGGGAAACAAAGTAGGAACACAAAGAGAGGCAAAACACACAAAGAGATTAACTTGATATGCACAATACTAAGGTGGCTGAGAGAGTGCTTGGTACCAAGCTGGACGAACCAACAATTTGGCAAGACTAGACAATGGACTGGGGTTTAAGTACTGCTGGGCTGATGAGCTGATGAACAGCAAGTGAGTCAGTAATGAGTCTCTTCTGCGGCACTCGCAAATGAGAGAGAGATATGAGCGCAGGCAAACCTACAAAGAAAGAGACGGACAGTAGGGAGAGCAGAAAAGGCCAGGAAAGGGGAAGAAACATTAGAAAAAAAGGAAAAAAAAAAAAAAAGACTTGGCACCAGCCCTTCGTTCAAGCTAGCATAACCATTATCTCCAACATGGAAATGTGTAATGGAACAGTCATTCAAGTCGGAAACTTGGGCAAGACCCGTGTAAGCACAAGACATAAACACACCTGGTGTCACAGCAATATGGCGGCGCGTACAGTGAACACAACGGTCATCAAATTTGTATTATATGTAACGTTTGTTGTGAGATACAATTTCGTAGTTGCCATTTCAGTTGTCATTCAGTTGAACTGAGGTGCCTGAATGACGTCTTTGTGCTGGCTTAGTCTCATCCTCTCATCTCTTTTAAAGTGTGCCAGGCAGATGCTTTTACAGTTCTGACACTTGCCAACAAACACCACTTTGCTGTAGATGTTCATATTTTCTCGAGCACTGGGATGCATTTGGACCGTAATTTAGAAAAATCCACTCAGAACTATCGACTTCTTACTTACAATGGACTGAGTCTTTTCAGACACGGAGTGACTGAGTCACTCGAGTTGCTTTCAGTGAGAAACTATATGGTAGGCAGGGACTCATGCGCAATATGACAGACGGAGCGACATGTAGATGTGATCTCTGTCGCGGTTATGTTTGTCTCACACATAAAACCACTCGCTACCAAACATCACCATGTATTAATTTGAACTAAGCTATAAAGATACTACTACTTATATGACTATAACAATTTACCTAACTTTAGCTATAGCAGTCTGTGGTGATCAAAAACAGGATTGCCATTATGTGTCAACAAATCAACCTGTCACCACAAATAGCTAACTTAATGTTATTTCCTTGGACTTTCTTCACTTTACACTAGTCAATATTTATATCTATGCGTTTCCATGGTTACTGCACACAGAACACCTAGGGTTTACTTGCTCTGTGTTTGTCTCATAGTTGTTTTCTTTTTTATTTCTTACTAAGTTTGTTTTTTTCACTAGATAATTGAAACATCATTTTTTTATAAGCTAAGACAGAGACACCCTCAGTGTAAAAGACAGAATTGATAAAAAGAGAAAGAGGGTGCCAGTAGATTAATGTAAACCTGTCGGGGTGACAGATGTGACATGAGTTACAGTGCAATGACAAGTTGAAGAAATGCAAGGAATGGGCCCAGCTAATGACAACCAGCATTTACTAAAACCTGAGCCATATTGACATCATGCCAATTGAGGGTAGTCCTCCAGTGCCTTCTCCATAACTAACCATCTCCCCTGTGGAAATTTCAACCTATAAATTCATCTTCTAGACTAGGTTGCTGCCCCTAGAAGATTTTGCTGCTTGAATTAATGATACACAAGACTAGTGTCGTCATCATCTTGTTATGCCAACTGGACGTTGACTGCGAACACTGACATCTAAGTGGTTTGCAGCCAACTGACTGTTGCCAGTTTGTCACCTAGGTACCGTCTATCCATCATATTATGCTAATGTAAAGTTCAGGGTCATCATCATCTCCAAAGTCATAATTTACCCACTTATTACCATAGAAATTGTTTGCAATGGGCTTTCAGCAATCCATTGTAAATTCCCACCTCACATACAGGTTACTAATCACCTACTGATGATTTAAACATAAGTCTTGAACTAGCTCTACTTGTATACCTAAATAGTGCACAAACACGTTAACATAAATACCATCATGTATCATGATTTGTCTTTGTGTGTACTGCAGGTCAATTTGGCCCCAAAGCTCCCTACTTTTCTTTGTCCTTGTCCTTATAATTAGATATTAAGATTGGGATTTCCTGGTAAGCTAACAGTAATGAGACAAAGAACAATCTGATGGTCGAGGGGAGGCTTCTGAACTGTGGGAACTTTATGACCTTTATTGACCCATGACCATGCTTTTACATAATCCTGGATTACAAATGTTTGAACTGTCAAATTGAGATGGGGAAAAAAGTCATCTGATTATTCCTAACACGTAAGGCTGATGGTTTATACGATACGTTAGTGTGATGCTGGTAGTTTACTGCAGTGTCACTGCCACTACACATGCAACGTGTTGTTTTTGTAAGCCACAGGTGTTCATAATATACAGATGTAGGATACATGAATTTTAAGGTCATGTTGGCAACTTTGAAATATAGTGAATGCTTCATTAATGACTGAGTTTATTATTCCTTAGAAAGAACAATATTTAGTTGTATTATAGTATATTAGTTGTATATTAATTGTATTAAATAGATTCAAATCAATTCACTGATTAATGTAAATGATTGTTACAGAATCATATATCATAAATTATTTTAAATGATTACTATTATTTTTATTATTACTATTTAAACTAATTGATTAACTGATTTTTTTGTTTTTATGTCAACTCAATATTTTTCTTATTTTAAATAATTTGTTTTTTTCTATTTTAATCTACCCATATTCAATTAATAACTATATAAAAAAAAAGCCCCATTTGATTTATATTAACTCAATACCTGTTTCTGTTCTAAACTTCTCTCATAAAAGCTGGTATTGACTTAATTCTGTAGAGTAGATATGTAGTTTTCTTACGGTTTAGTGCTGCTGTTATCGAGGTGTGTTTGTTGGTTTGTTGTAAATAAGAAAGCATCTCTTTGTCCAAACATGTGTCCTCCTCACTAAAGAAGGAATGACTAAAAGATAACATCTAATTGGGTATTTCTGTCTCCGTTTCATGCCCGTTAAGACCACTAAAGAACGTTCAATCACTTTATGGATTTCCTGCTCAATCACTGCTTATAGATGTCAGTTCAAACTTGCAAGCCCTACAGATATCAACAAAACAGGGGGGAAAAGAATCACTAAGTATCCCGCCATCAATGTAATTTATTTTACTCCCTGCTTTATAGAGCTAGCAAGTATGGGGATTGAGGAGAACCTTGTTTAAGTGGAAGTGATTAAGCCTGATTGATGAGACTGTAAGGAGTCTGGGGGAGGCTGAACTAGGCCAGTGGTGCCGCTTGATTCAGTTCCCACAGCGCATGAGCTGTGAGAGATTATCCGGCAGTAAAGATTCAGCTGAATTACATTTCCTTCTACTGCTGCCTTATCAAACCAGCTCACATAGATTTATTGACACTGGCGGTGGTGACCCCTAAGGGGGGACAGGTTGGTTATCCCAAAATTTTTTATTAATTTTTTTGCAATTTTAGGTCACAGCAAGCTCAGAGAAAATGTGAAGTAAGTGAGTAAAAAGAACATTTTTCAAAAGGTTTTCTCACAAAAGGTCGATTCAATGACAGATGTTTATAGAGGTCTGAAAGCCATTGCTAATGTTTTTATGTATCTAGTCTAGTGTTTCTCTGAGTAAAATACCCATAATTTATTTCTTCTCATGAATTAGTGCCTAGCGCTGTCAAGCTAGTTGATTATCTTGGCATTTGCATAGCACTAAACATAAAAGAAATACTTCTTTTGAAATCTATCATTATCCCTGTTTATGTTAATGTTCTCAACGCTGAACAAAGACGACAGAATGAGACTCCCTGTCAATCACTACGATCTATAGATCAGTGTGACACAGAACTTACATAATTACCATATCAAGATTGTTGTTGTTAATCTTCTTTCTCACTAAATGTTAATTTGACAATAAACATGATATGGAGTCTTTAAGCAAAACAGTTGATACATCTATATGAATATGACCTACATAAAGAAGGCCATGAGCAAAGCTATTTTTGTTATTATGTTATTTTTAAAAGGTAGACACTGGGTCGGATTCGGTCGGATTCCCCTTGAAACAGACGAAACGAGGTGGTGGAAACACAGGGGATCAACACAAAATGAAAGTTCTTTGTAGCTGCTTTTTTTTTTTTTTTTTTTTTTTTTTTAATCATCAAAATATCTACAAATGTGTGAAAGTTATTGCAGCTTTAAATATGTGCACAGTACCCTCCTGTTTGGCTCTGGCTCTGTTTCTAGCCTGTGTGCGTGTGTGTGTGTTGTTATCTTCAATCATGTGCCTTCAGCGTATCTGAAGCGTTTCTGTCTGGTTAGCAAAAATAGCTGTTATAGACTGTTGTAACAGTATGTCACTAATGTTTGGCTACCGCTTGCCACCATTCAATAAAAGTATAGATTGGTTATTGATTTTCAAGTTAACATTTACATTACCAGTCGTGGATGCAAAGACCATCTCTCCACACTGACTGGAAAGGCCCCATATAAGGATATTTTTAACCTTTACACCTATCCTGTTTGCAGTTCTGTCGAACAACCTTCAAAGGGGGCGATAGGGGATGATAAATATGTGATTTTAGCATGAATTTAAAAAGCCATATTGCTTTAAAACAAAGAAGTGTCCTTATAATACATCCGAATGATATCACATAAGCAAAACATACACCTTCATGTCCCATTAATGCATGTTACTAACACCATGAGTTGGGTCCTGCTCAGTGTTTCTGCCTCTTAAAAGGAAGTTTTTCCTTGCCAGAGTTGCCAAGTCATTGCTCATGGTGGGAACTGTTGAGTCATGAGATAGCTTCTGCTATGATTTGCCGCCATATAAATAAAATTCAATAGAATTGAATTAAAATTGTTTGGAAGTTTAAAAATGAGTTATTTTCACTACGTGTCCACGTATTGCAAGTGCTGTGAGTCTTGATCACGGAGCACATGTGTTTTTGCAGCATCTCAACACTGAGGCTTGACATTCTTTTTTTAGGGAGCGTGTTTTTCATTATTGTCGACAACTAAGACACTTTGGATAGGGGGTTAGTTGTTTGTGATTTAGGAGGGGAGGCTTGCTGTCTCCTGTAGACAGTTAGGGCTGTCTTTTCTATGTCATCCAATGAAGCTGCCTCCTTAGGGAGTTGGACAAAACCTTGGCGCCAGGGGAGGACGAGATTACCGCAAAAAAAAAAAAAAAAATTGCTAAATGTGTATAGGTGTTCATGTGCTACTTTAGAGAGTGGGAAATGAAAATAGCTTGGGGGACAAACCGACTTTTAGAACCTTGAAATGGTTTTCACTTTAAATTTGCATGCCTGGTTCGAGTGGTTACCCCTGAGTTAGGAGCCTTTTGTGTATCATAGTTCACATATTGTTGATTGTCATGTAATCATTTGAAGGCTCTGGTTAAAGGTTAAAAAAAAAACAAAATGACATTCTTGAATTGAGTTATTTACTGTGTCAGCAGAACATGAGCCAGCGAACATAAGTCAGCTAGTCAGTTAAACCTGGGTTACTGGAAATCTTTGGGCCATATTAGGACTAGATAAACTAGAAAACTAACTAGCCTAATAACATTAAGATTGTGGTATCCAGTCCATAATACAGCAGAACGTTACTAAAGCAACTATAAGGAACTTTCATTTTTTGTTGATTCAGTGTTTTCACTGCTTCGAGTCATGAAGATCTTGATCTAGCTTGTGAATTCATTAATTTATTTTGGAAGAAAGTAAAAGATGCAGCTTATTTTTGACAGTATTTTTTGTCTACACATTTGCACTCTGGGATTGCAGCAACCACCAACCTTGCAGCATCGCGAACACCCCAGCACTCCAGGTGGCTCTCCCACCTGCACAGCACATTCCCTTTGTGAGATTACTAAACTGTTTAAACAAGATTCTTCAGGCTCTGGATGTTTGCACTTTGAGTTCGCCTCTGTTCTCCTTAATATCAAGATGCTAATTAACACTGCTTTTGTTGTAATTTTTCGGGTAGGCCAATCACAGGTAAAGAAGGATGGTCATGACTTTGATCTCCTGGGAGGAAAACTGGTGTCCCTATGTGAAATTTCCATAGTTCAGAGCCTAATAAATGTATTGTGTGATAGTTCTAATTCTTAATCATTATCTTGACAAAGCAGAAGTGCTCACTAACACAGATTTCTATCTGTGAAAAATCTTTTTAAGAAATACATGTTGAAAGAAGTCTCAGATCGTTTACTTCAACTCAGAAGTAATGTGTTTAAAGTAAACCTCTGTACCACTCTGTAACACAAGAACCAGTCCATTCAAAGAGATTCCGCTAATGTCTTCTTCTCAAGTCTAACATCCATTCTTCATCTAGTGCAACCATTAGTCCTTCATTCAGGTCAGTCAGTTGCTTAATTATTCCCTTTTGGAGACAGGCATGCAAATCAGTAAACAAAGCGAGTCCTGTTCCACAAGGAAGACAGAGGGGTTCAGAAGTTTATTTCTAACATCGGCTAGCATCTGTGCGCGCTGTATGATGCCTCAGGCTTTTAAATCCCGCTCTCTACCTTCCCAACTGTCCTTCATTTTCTCTCTGTTATCTGCTCTCTGTCTGTCCACACATACACCCACACAAAATTATCACAGCCTTACCACCCTCTGTGTTTCCTATTACTCCAGGTGTAATGGTATGGACTGCTGTTGTGACACGTTGATGTATAATAACAGTAATAGCCTTTCTTATCCCAGTGAGGCACTTGAAGATACCACACACACACATTCGTAGGAGATACTTTTGAAGGCTGGTAGAAAAAGCTTACATGCATAACAAATGACATTGCACAGGATTCCCATTGAGGTTAATGGAAATGTATTTCAATACATAACATGGGCATGCCAGGCTTAACCTACTTGGTCATAATGGTGACTTAATATGCTGTGAATGCTCATGAATATCATCAGGTTCTCAGCACAGAGGGTCAGTGATACACATTTTTTATCTTTATGTTGTGAGGATGATAATAAACCCTTTCTCTAATCACATATGTGCACAAATTAGATTCAGTGAACCAGATCTTTTTAGTGAATCACAACCTGCCTAGTGTCTATATTGAATTTTTCTCTATACACTATTTAATGTGTATAATCATTTATAGTATAATTATTTCTTTAAATGGTCTTCAGATGGGTTGAACTCATTTGCCGTGTAGACCTTAGAACCTAACAACAAGAGCGCTTCTTGTCAGAAGAAATGAAACGCACTTAATCAACTAGAAACAAATTAAACTATACACGTTTTCTTCTCTTGTGACCTGGAATAACCGCTTTTATCATTGCTTCATGTACATCTGCTGAAATATTAGTTATTCTCCTTCTGAGGTTCAACTAAGAGGAAAGCAAAACTGCAGCATGTCATGTCAGTAGACTCCTGTGACCCATTTCTCACTGAAAAATGATGTTCCAGCGTTATACGTGTTGAAATTGCTTGGCCTTTTACTAGATTTGAAATATATTTTAGTAATTGGATATATGACCATTACAAGGCTATTATACAAAAATATACTTTAAATTTTCATATTTAAACTATAAAATAAATTGTGTATTATATGTATTTCAGAGCAATTCTATCTAACTATCACATACTGTACTGTATGGAGACATAGTCATAGTGATTTAATCTTTAGAAATCTGATTTAGATATTAGGAGAATTTAATTAGAGTCAATATGCATTTGTTGGGCATTGCCCTTCCTTTTAGCTATAAATACTTTAATAGCTCGCCCTCCAATAAAAAAGCTCATTGAAGAGCAGGCCAATTTCTGCTGCTCCAGTGAATCTCATAATCTCTCTCTCTTTTTTGTGGTTAAATTTAGAAAACAACAAATGAGGTGACTGTCAGAGTCAGGGTTGAAAAGCTTTAACCTCGTTAAATGAAGACATGTGAAATAAGAAAATTAAGAGAACAAATCTCAGGTCATATTGTCAAAATCTTCTTAAATGCCCATTTGGCAGGGTCAGAACCCTTTCAGATGTTTATTTTCAGCCAGTCTCAGATCTGCATTTGACATTCACAGAAATATTTAACACTGCTGTCTTCCATTCTCATCCTTTGAGATAAATCTAGTAATTAAACTAATATTAATTGCTACTACTTTTGGCATGACTCGATGAGTTGCAGCACATATATTTTTCTCTAAAATCCTTCACATGGTATCAATAGAATGTTATGAATCAAAGGACACTTCTTTAACTGTCAGGGACTAAATGTGTTTTTCTAATCAATTGCCACTTTGCATGTCAACTAGCTTTTGAAAGTCTCGCTGGAAAACCATTTCAATGCATTGGCATTACGCTCTGATTTCCATTTTAATTCATGATGCCACTGATGTTCATTTAGAGGCTCTGTGGTTTGGAAAGAAGCCAAGATCAGCACAAGTTGGCGAGAGTCTGGTGGTGTAATGGATCAGGTTAATAAATAACACCACTCATACAGTAACTGATTACTTTAAGCAATGTGTTAGACAGGTTATTAATATCAATCATCAATAGTTGTTTTGGCGTAACATTAAACAACAACAAATGTGAAAACACATTAGCTGTTCACTGAGCATCGTCTCTGCGGACCCCTTAAGCCATGTGTCATATTCCCTGAACTCAGATATTCAACTTGATTGAATGTGTTTTAATGTGTTGATGCAATTTCAGGAACGTGATACAAACATGATTTTTTTTTACTTATCTGCCATTACTTCAATTACACAGCTTTAACAACTGACAGTGGTGTGCTAAGTGCTAATAGTGCAAGAATAAATGATCAGCCAGACCATTGCCTTTGATTTTATTATGAACATACCTAAAATTCAGATTTGCAGACACCACTGTAGAGCAACTTCTTGACTTCAAATCCTATACTGATACTACCAATAATACTTAAATATACTATACATAATTATGTTTTCATTAAGTGTATATTCTGCAGCAAGGATTGAGCCTTCGCATATGGGGTGGCTGCTCTACCAACTGAGCTAAACACCACCCCATAATAAAATATTTAAAGAGTCCCTTGTTAAGGAGCTGGATTCCTGTATGCACCCATCGTCAATAACAAATTGAGTCCCATGGTTTATAATATTACTATATGTCAAGAAAAGATTGGAATGATTTGACTCTCCTTAAACTGTTCTTGGCTTGAACTTGAGTTGAAGGTGAAAAACTGGCGAATAGCTAATTAAGATGGCATTAGCGCTGCTAAGGAGTGCTGCTAAGAATGATTTCTGTGACCTCCCGAGGAACTTAATCCAATCAGAATCATTATTCTGTTGAAAGCTTTTTGTGTTTGCCAAGTTTTCCAACCACTCCTGCAAAGAACTGACATAGAACCAAATTTACTTAGCTTTATATCACTGTGTTATAAAGAAGACAAACTTAGAACAGCACTTCTCTAAGGAAAGGAAATAGTGCTTTGACACACATATGGTGATCAACGCTTTTATAAAGCGTTATTGGTTTTGTAACTCAGCAGTTCATCCTGTGTTTTTTTTTCTTTTCTTTTTTAAACAACATCAATAGCATCTGCTCAAAACCCTTTCATTAATCCTGCCAACCAGGCATAAAAAATGAAGACAGATCACACTAAGCACTAGTCCTATTTTAGGGGTAATTTATATGTTCTGTGTTTGCCTCTCTAGGCAATCTATCGAGTTTATTGAAAAGCTGAAGAAAACTAATCGCTGGTCTGCGCTGTGAAACTCTCTGTGTATACTGCCTCTAAGATTTTATATAGATGTGAGGTTTTTGCACACAGTTCAGAGCATTATGTTAATTAGGACAATCTTATAGACTCCTTTCTTACAAAGTTTAAGTACAGCTTGGAGGGTTATGCAATCTACATATTTATTAGTCACTTTATCGCTTCAGACTATATTTATATTTAAAACAACATATGGCCTACGAGGAAGAGGAAGAAGAGTATTCTGTATGGATGTATGCATAATCACTTAAGGACTACATGAAAACTGAATTTCTCAAACTGGATTCATACCTGGGAAAGAAAACCCACATCTTTACACACACATAAATATAGTTCAATTCAGTTAAACACACATGGGTCATTTTGGCCAGAATCCAACATAGTGCCCCTTCCTCCACACATACAGTCTGACCTGTTAGAGGTCATCTGAGACCATGGGTATCGCTTGAGCCTTAATTGGCCTGCCTGTCACCATGGGGTTTCCATTTGGTTTCATTTGGTCAGAGTCAGTTCTCTTCAGTACAGCCTGGTGTATTGGGGACCACAAGATCCCAGCAGGGTCCCGTGGGAAATTAAAACCCTGCTTAGATGTTCTTAGACTGACTCCATCTCTATCTTTCTGTAGTCTTGTTCTCTCAGTCTCCCAATCTACCTTGCTGACTTTTTCTCTCACTCAACTCTTTTTCTTTGGGCTGAGGCACACCAGTACATCTGCTCTAGTGAAATGGATGACATTTTATGGAACCATGTTTTCATTCCTTTCCTGACATAAGGGACCTTAGTGAAGTCTACTTCAGCATTTTATTAAAGGACAATCTGGTAACTCTCAAATTTGTTACAGTTTTAATCCCACTAACACAGCAGGAATGTATATGTTCATATTAGAAAAAATACACGATGAACTGGAAATATTTTGATACATTATCAGAGGTAAAAACTATACAGGACAACTTGGTCAGAATAACTTGTGGCCTCCATCAGGCTCATGATAATACACATTACAAAGACTAATAAAGATGGGTAAGAAGCAAGAACAAACAAGTAAGTTGAACATATACAAAAGAGAGGCTTGCAATATCATAAAAAAAAACAACAACCATACAATAGAAAACCTCATTTCTGCTGATCTCCTAAAGTTTGCTTTAATGGAAACACTGGCAAGTTGTGGCCAAACTCAACCCCACCAAGAAGATGCTCTGTCTAAAACAAAGACCCTAACCAAAGCAAGATATACTGAATCTACCACCATGCTAGCAGCTCTGTGGGTTTGAAATGCTCAAAGAAAACCAAACTGTTGGATAGATAAGCCAAAACAGTTGTTGATGTATGTGATGTCACTCTGAACCCAAAATGTCAACCTGTTGATGGTGCTGGAGGAAAAGTCAAGGGATCATCAAGGTCAGTAGGCTTTATCCTTTAGAAACAATGAATGTAGGAAATGTCATGGCAACAGCAAGTTACAATCCATAAACTAGGCTAAAATGTTTTGAGTCAGCACCTGTTCAAACCCTTTGCAGTCTTCCAACAGGGAACAAAAGCTTCTTTGAATGTCTTTAAGACTCTACAACTTCTTTGGCACTCTTTCGGCTGTTGAATTACTTCAGTGAAGATTATAAATTGGCCATTTTAACAGCAGACATTTGTATTAGGAACGATTGAATGAACAGTAACAATGGCTTCGCTCTATTCACTATTGCTCATGGCAGTGCAATAGTGAGCATATACAATACACCTAAAAACTCAATCAATCAATCAATCAATCAATCAGACTTTCTTTGTATAGCACTATACGAACGCAATGTGTTTCACACAACCCGTTTTGACTTTAGGGATGATTAAAAGACCATTCTAGAGGGCTCACAGTCCAAAAGTAATAAAAATAAGTAAACAAATAAGTGGGACAAAGACCAGAGCATTTTACTAACCAATAATTCGATTCTAAAGCAGACAGGTAGCCAGTACAAGGACTTTAAAATTAATGTATTGTGTGCTCTCTTTCTCGTCCTTGTCAACAGACATGCAGCTGAGTTTTGAAGTAACTGAAATTATACTCTTTTTAGGGAGACCAGTAGATCATTAGGATTCTGCAGGTACTAAAGGCATGCATCCTGATTGGGCTGTAGAAATTTCTCAGACACACATAACTTGATGACTAAAATGCAGTTAAAAAGGGCCCTGTGTCATCAGCATAGCTATGAATGAATGCCTTGTCTCCTGATGTTGTTTCTGAATGGCAACATGTAAAGGTTAAAATGACCTAAAATTAAACCTTGGGGAACACCGCAGTTCATTTTATATCATTCTGATGAAAAAATGTTGAGAAGTTGAAACAATTTAAAATTTTTGTGAAAAGGCCTATTTTCCTATCGGAGGTCCACAGATAATAATGCAGTGCAATGAAGGAAATAGGCACAGTTCATCACCCATCTAAAGCAATCCCTTCTGTGAAGCATGGTAATGCAGCATCATACAAGTTCGTTCCAGCAGCAGGGGATTGGGGGATTTATTGGATTAGGACAGAGGGAATGATGCAAACATTTATGCTGTTCCAGAACAATGACCTCAAGCACATAGTTAAATAACAAAATCTGTTTTGAAACAGCAACATATTTAAGTCTTTGAGTGGTCAGGCTGGAATTCAGACTTTTATTTGATAACCATTTAATCATTAGAATGATAGCTGTTTACAGATATTGCTTATCCATTTTGACTGAGTTTCAGAAAATCGACAAAGAAGAATGGGGACCTCCAAATGTGCCAAAATGAGAGGCATATCAAGGGAAACTGCTTTTGGCAGCCAAATGTGCTTTATTGCAAATTTGAGCCCTGGTTTAATTCGATAAGCGTTTTGAATACATCTTGAAGACAGTGAAGCTACGGTTACATTCCACATCAGCTAATAGGAAGACAGAAAGGATTTCCTCCTCCTTTTTATTCAGGCATCAATCATTTGCATATAGTTAAAGGTCTTCCCATTAGGAAACATGACCTTCTCATCATTCTCTCCCTGCTTTTTATTTGAAGTGCAGATCTTCCCTCTTTTACAAAAAGGTTCATTAATTCCCTTCATCACTTTCTTTCCTTCTTTTTTACTCCTCTCTTTTTTCAGGCCCACCCCACATCGCTGACTAACTTACTTTTTTGTTAGAATTTCGAGAGTGAAAACTACAGTATGTGTAGGAGCACCATACTGCTCAAGGAAGTCTAGGAAGTCAGCTCATTCCTGTGGTGTCCACAGGAGGGTGACAGTGTGGGCAGATGCTCCTGCCCTTTCTATCTTGGGTGCCAACGTGCCCTTTTCAAATGGTAAATCAAACTGTTTTTCTCCACATGTTTCTTGTACATCAACTGACTGAACTGAATTACACTACATGATCCTTATTTAGCCAAAAAATCTTGGATGGCATTTCTGACTTGCCGTTTGTATCCTTCCTGCTAACAACGTGTCAGCTCTTTCACACCTAAGCTGTTTGATTTGGTTAAAAGGAACTCTGGAGCATTTGCCAAGTTAGTGTGTTTCATTTGGTTTTGTTTGAAAGCTATCAATCGAACCGTGTGGTGGACCAAACAACCAGACGGTCTCAGTCAGCTTTCAAGTGGACTTTGGTGCAATTAGTTTGTGGTGGGAAGGCAAACAAATTAAACACAGTATTTATCGAATACTGTGTAGTATCATTCAAAAGCTGTTGCATGTCCATTAAAATGTGTGACAACAATCATACAGTAATAATACCAGAATCATAACTTCATTTCCTGTCTCTACCTGTCATTGTTCATGATACGTGGTCAATTTGCAGTCTATAATCAGTTCTTTGTCTGTCTTTCTGAGCTCTCTGTGACACCAGAGAACATAAATATACATATCAGAGGAATTAAATTGCTGCTGGAACTTATATCAGTGGCAAGAATTTGATTTCCGCACTTGGATCCCGAAGATGCAGGATGACAATCATATTAAATTAGACTATCCAAACAGTAGAGTCAGTATAACTTTATGTTTTTTTTAAGTTTAAGTTCCTCTTGGTTCATTTTTGAAAAGCCAGTGTGATCTGGAACCAGACCAGAACTAAAATGCAACAAACATTTTTGTGTGTTTTATTTATTTTTTTTCTGTTGGTTCAGACCCAATGAACCGAAGTACAGATGTGAAAGCATCTAAGCCCCCAATGCCCCATCTATCATACAGCATGGGCCTCTTTGCTCCAGACAGGATTACAGATAGACATTTTATTTTTTTAAGCTACCTACCTCGACTATATATGCACACCGCTGACCTCAACTTAAAAATGATGAATGAGGAAGGTTGGTTCAACCTGATAGAAGCACCAGAGGTAAAATTATTTGTTTGCTCCTGGTAAGATCTGCTTTATGATATTGACAAGAAAAGTTTTTTGCTGTTATCTAACACCATGCAGAGACAAGTGGGGTTGTCCCTGGGGCTTCATAATAACTTTATAATCCCCACCAAAAACAGAGGAAGAAAGAGAGAGGAAGTGACTAGTGCCCGAAAATAGTTGCTCTCTGGAAAATATCCTCCTCTCCTCTTTGTATGTGAAGCTATTTTATGACCGTGCTATACACTGATGGTGCTGTTCCTGCCTGGAAAACAATTCATCTTTGCAAGCAATTGGCTCAATATACAGTAACCATAACATTCATTCATCCATGTGATAAATAAAGTTTCGTAAAACTACTCCAACAATGTGTTTGTAACGCTCGATATTTCATAACAAAACCACATTAGTGACATTGTCCACTTCATCTGTCCCATCTCTCGAGCCTGAAGAACTGTAATCTCCAGCAGCCATCCAACATATTTCCATACCAATCTCATGCTGTTGCCTGGTCACCTAGGCCTGATTAATATGCAGGATACTGGATGGTTATTTGGCGAGCGCTACAGCATGTTACTGGCCTGTATCATATACAACAGATGGGAGAAACATGAGAGGTCCATTGAATCCCGGTGGAATGAATCCCGCAAGCTTATTACTATCCCATTCAGTCCTATTTTAAGCAAAAGTACATGCAATCAATTTGTCATGTGTCACCTTCGACCACCTGGTGTATGACCTCTCTCATTATGCCGGTGAAGTCCTTGTTGGGAGATGGTGCTGAGAAGAAGAAGAAGTAGGTCAAGGGAAGCATGAGGACGATGTGGTTGGGTAGATTTGCACATTTCCATTAACCAACCTTATGAAGTCAACCCGACGTTCACGTTGTACGTTGTTAACATAATGCATTTTCTCAATATATGTCTTTTTACTCACTATGCAATTTGAAGAATGTCTACAAGCGAAGAGCTAAATTGCTGCCGCATTTTCCAGCAGTTCAACCAGCCTTGGCTTGATTTTTTGATACAGAAATTCATTTGTCATTAATTGTTGTTGGTGGTTTTAATTTGATTTATTTTTTTATAGGACAGTTTTTAATTCTCGTTACATAGAACGTTGAAATTCTGAGGCAGCATGGCTAGGTTGGAGATGTCACACCAGTTTCATTCAGCAGTCCTATCATCATCATTTAAGAATCCCACCTACATGAAGGGAGTAATATCTCTGGTAGAAAACAAAATCCAGCCACACCGTTTTGTAGAAATGAGACATTTGTAGCCACAGAAAAACAGTATGTGCTAGAAAGACCTTGTGTGGTTTCAAATAATTCACGTGCTTGACATCTGGACTGATCCAACTCTGTGAAGCAGTCATCAGGGTCATCCTCACATACTTTGCCATACATACTCTGAACATTTGAAAGCATGTCCACTTACAAGCAGACATGGCAGAGAGGGGAGCTGCGGTTTGACTGAGTTTCAGAAGAGGTCATGTGTTACACATTTCTCTCCCCCTTTGTTCATTCGCTCTTTTTTTCACTTTACCACAGTCTCACACTTCATCATGTAGCTCGGCTACAGGACCACAGTTCTTATCAGTTTTGCTAGGGGTGCAAACAGAACTGTTTTGTACTCAGGAAACACACTGTACAACAAAAAAACAAACAACTTATATTTGTGTATGGCTGCATCAGAACACAGTCTACTCAGAGAATAGGATGTTGATTACAGTACGTGCTCAGGGCAACACGCATAGAGGTACAGCTTCACAAAAGGCCAGAGACCGCCTACAACTTTATATCTGTGTCTGTGACTGCAGTGTTAGGAGAGGCAAGAACTGAAGAATTTGCGACGGGATATCATTTGCTGTGGATGTAGGTGGAAATATGACTTGATTCGTCATATTTCACTGTATTGCCCCCCCCCAAAAAATTCAACTGCGTGAAGCGCAAGAGTGTTTATCCAGCTGACTTTGTTACACTGAGAAACTGAAACAAGCTAACAGCAGGGGAGTGGATCAGTGTGACTGTAAGTGGTTTTAGAATGTAGGTCTCAGTGTGGTGTGTATTTTGTGCCTGCGAGACGAGCAAGAGAGGGAATGGAGAAAGGGGATAAATTGGATGAGGAGAAGAGAGTGGATGGGCGCGAGAGAACGTCGCAAAATAAAACATAGGCTCTGTCTTATGGCTGAACCTCCAAATTACCTCATGCTGCCTCAGAATTTCAACGTTCAACGAACTGTCTGAATGAATGGAGCCCTAACAATAGCACTTCAAAAAAACACGGTGAAGGGATGTGAGTTTGCTGTAGGATGATTTAGCTAATTAGTACCAATCTGTTGTGACACTGTGGACTGCTACATGTGTGGTTTCCAAGGGTTGTATTTATTTTTTCTCATGTGTATCATGGAAGTGCAACCTCTGACCACATCTCTTGTCCCTGAGCTGCAGTCAGAGTTAGGTTCATTAGCAGAACAGGCAACACGGATGATGAATGAGCTGTATTTGCTCTGTTCCACATAGACGAACACACATGTACAGAAATAGCGGCACACACACACACGTGCTGTACACACACTCCAGGCTAGCCGCAGTCAAGAAGATGAAGAGAGCCCCTCTGAACACAGAAGCTAGAAAAAAAATGAAACTTGCCAGAGAAGCATTTTTTTTTTTTTTATTCGAAATTCTTCCTGTGTGTTAGCTTTTTTTTATACAGAGAGTAAGAGAAGTGGAGATACGACACATTTTGAACAAACAGTTGATTAGGAATATTTACAGTGGCTGAGAGAGAGAGAGGGCTGTCTAAAATATCAGTATTTGCTTATGTTTTATGTATTCAGTGCATTTCTGTGCCGTGTATTTTTGTCACCGCTGAGAAAGTAAGCTGAAAATGAAGAAAACACAAGTAAACACACTTGTGTTTTCTTCATTTTCATTGTAAAGTAAGACACAAGGGGTGAACATGTTTTCGTTATTTGCTTTCATGTTCTCCATTTGCTCGGCTTTCCTTAAGTTGCAGTATGCTGAGCTCTCTCAGCCATAACAAATGTTTTACTGGGGTTTCCCAAATTAGGTTTTAGTACAGATACTTCAGCAGGAATTGTGGAAAATTCTATTCAATGATCACTTCAGTCGGAGGAGAGAAGGTGCACAGGAGTCCAAGATGTCTTAAGCTTAGAGGTTTATTAAAACCTGATCAAAGAGAAGGGAGGATTTTTCAGTACGCTTGTCATGACATGATGTCACCATAAGAAGCTGTCCTCTCTGGTTAGTCTATATGCCCTTTATGTTCATGTTCATGTCTTTAGTCTACAAACAAGGAAATATGTTAACCTTTAGTGGTCTGACATTGTTATGTGACTCTGTAGAGGCTACTGCGTTACCTATTTGTTGTGTCTAGGGAGTCAGACAGCCCTATCTTTTGGCTTCTGTTACCATAGTAACGGTCAGGATGGCGCCTGTTTTTCCGAAACACAAGTATAAAGCTCCTCCATGTCTCAAGGAGAACGGGTCATTGTCCCCATAAGATTTAACATGTGGCCTGCTGGAATAGAACATTCCCTCACAAATATCAGCAAGAAGATAAATCTTCTTTCTCCGTTAGCTACAGCTAAGGTAAGCACCCATTTAATTAATGCAAATTGAAATGTGTACAAAAAAATGCTAATCAATGTGTGTGTGTGCGCGCGTGCGTGTTTGTGGGCATGCGATCCAGTGGAACATGTATGTATGTGGGTGTACGTATTGATTCTGTTGTAGCCTCCTTATATGGTGAACATAATCATAAATGTTAGCAATAACAATGTATGCGTGTGGGCTGACATCAAGCTGACATGGTACAAAATGATTTATAGGCTGTCAGCCTTATTTATGTTAGTTTGTGCATGTCTTAGTGTGTGTGTGTGTGTGTGTGTGTGTGTGTGGGTGAGATGTTCTGTCATATGTTTAATGTAGCTACTGGCATCAGCTGTCAGATCAGGACTGTGCAGGAGCACAAGTCATCCATTTGGGCCAAAACTACACATTATGAAAAGCCCTACATAAAGATAAAAGCATATTGCGTAAGGTCAACTGCCATACTCTCAAAGTTCAATGTAAATTAGATAAATGTGAAAGCAATCATTTCTCACAGATTCTGTACGCAGATGAGACGATGACTCCATTTAGCATCCACCAGAAGTCAGTGACCTGTGAATCAGTGGGTTTATAAGGTTAGATCCAGATCCTATAATCATACAGGCAGAGTTACATTACCTAACCCTTATTTTATTTCACACAGGATTCTCCCTCTTTCAGCCTCTGTAGGTTTAAACAGGTAATGAAGAAGCAATCCCACAGAGCAGGCAAAACAAAAGCAGAATCAGATATGTACACAAAGCTTTTCCCTGAGTTAAGTTTTATAAATAAGGAATGAGGAAAAAGACAACTGTTTCCTTTTAGGGTGTCTTCATCGAATGTCAATAATGAATAAAATGTGCAACTATTTGTTAACTAGAATCTCTGTGTGGGCAACAGAAAATATCCATCCTGCAGGCGAATGAAATGTTTTGTCCTCAACACTTTTCCTTGACCTTAATGGTAAACAACATGAGGTCAAGGAAGGATGTGAAGGAGAATTCCTGAGGACTTAAGAACAAAAGGCAACCACTGTGCTAAGGGAATCTGATTATACTTGCAAGAGGCTATGTAACTATGCAGTGGCAGATGTTATTGACAAGGTCCTGCCACATTATCTCTTTTCCTTTTGTAAATGGTGCTCCAGTGTACCCTGCACTAAAGGAGATTAAAAAGGACAAACTGAAGCCTTCCTTAGTATTTCAACGAGTTCGATCAGCTGTCATTATGGCTGTCACTCAGACACGTCTGGGTAATTCACTTAGTTAGGAACCTTCCCAGGCAAGAAAGAGTGCAGCCCCAGTTTTCGAGGAAGAGAAAATTCATTGTTATGCACGGCATAATGTAACGTATGAAAGCATTTTTCATTTCACCGCGACTTTGGTCTGTGTCTACAAATAGTGATTCACTGATAACAAGCAACATCTGACATTCTAGAATATAGATAGACTGGAAACATTTGCTCACACGAGTTCATTAAGGTGCAGCTGAGAAACACTTAATCTGGATAATGAGTCCACTCGTTTTCTTTTTGTTCAAGCAGTCACTCCAGGTGGTACGTACACATGGCCAATTAGTGTAATGTATGAAGGAAGTAGCGAGCACTACATATGGTTTCTCTGCGTGACAGTGACAGTACTCCCGCAATAACGGTAGGCAGGCTGTGGACGTGGATCGTACAGAGCAGCTACAGTCTGTGGATAAAAGCTGCGTCTGATCAGATACAGCCGTGTCAGCTGGCCAAAATTTGAGACCTGAAAGCAGCAGAGTCTCCAGAATGCATCAGTGAAGTATATCCTAACCATACATGGGTGTATAGAGTTTGATTTGTTTAATATTTGATATTGCATCAATAAATATAAATTTGTTATTGTATTCTTTATATCTCTCAGTGTCCTGGTTTGATTTACAGTTTCTGCTGCAATGTATTTCCACAGCAACGCCACCTCATCAACTTTCTCATTCAGCGTGTGAATATTTATTTCCATGACAACATAATCTGAAACTTACATAATTTCCACCTCTGCATGTACAAGTTTACTTGTTCAATACACCCACAAAGTGCTCTTGCAACATAAAAAGTTTAATGATTTCTCATTGATTGTGTTACTCCAATTGATGCCCATTTATAGACATTTACAATTGCAATTCAGGAGTTGAGTCAAGTGAAGAAGTGACTTACAAAGTGCGTTATGTAAGTTGAGTGTTTCATATTTTTGTATTATTTAGAAGAACCTAGGGTTGACATGGATTATGTAGAAAGTTATAATATACAGTAATTAAAAACTAATTAAACTGTCATATGAAGAATGGTAGAAAGGTGAGAAACTGCTCCACCCGTCATGTACATTCCTCCTGCTGTGTATACTGTACCTGAAAAATATAATACTGCACAATGAGGAGAGACCAACATGAGGACAGAAATAAATGATGACTATCTGAACATTCTGACACACACACACACACACACACACACACACACACACAGACGGTGTTCACAGCACAAATTACTGGAAATTCTGATACGTGAATAACGACTCGGCGTGTGCTCACACTGATGTGTGCTCTACTGTTAGCTAAAATATTAATTTATACAGTTCATAGAGCTCCTCCTAAAATTCTTACCTGAAGTTTTCATCTCAGCGCTTACATCTCTTTCTTCTCTTTTGTATTTCAAACTCTGACTCTAAGTGAGCAGAAGAAAGTGAAGAAGTAATACAGAGATGTGTGAGCCCATTTGCTGATCCATTGGCAATCCAGGTGGTGTTGGGAAGGGATAATGAACATATAAGGTGTGTATGTCTCTCACTATTGATCTATCTTCTCCCATCTTCTCCCCAGGCCCTCTCTGCTCATGGCAGGTCGGTGTCTACCATGAGCTGGGTTCTGCTCATGGGTTCTGTCTCTTAAAAGAAAAGTTTCTTTTTGTCACTGTTGCCAACTTCTTGCTCATGGTGGGTATTGTTTGGTCTCTGTCAATAATATAATAAAGAATACAGTCCAGACCTGCTCTATATGGAAGGTTCTGCACATTTATCCATCCATCCATCCATCCATCCATCCATCCATCCATCCATCCAGTAGATGAGGGTTCAGTGTTAAAAAGCTGCACTTGCATAACCTAACTTAATCCTTCTCAAGATAGGTGGATTTGTCATGTGGTGTTAGCAGTATCCAATTACACTCAATGGAGACAGTTCCTGCAATATTCCTGCCTCCATATGGTAAATTTCTCACTCGACTCCGTCCTTGAAAGCATTGGGGATCTTACACCTTCT
Organism: Protonibea diacanthus; assembly: GCA_028641955.1. NCBI lineage: Eukaryota > Metazoa > Chordata > Actinopteri > Sciaenidae > Protonibea > Protonibea diacanthus. Next base: position 19,487,551 of record CM053990.1, read on the forward strand.
CATTTGCCCTCATTGTTTATTCTTGTTTAGTACTTTACTACTTACTTTTTAATTCAATTTGACCTTTTCTACTCATAATCATCCCTCTCACACCACTCTCTCTCGCTCTCTCTCCCGCTGCCTCCTTCACATCTCTGAAAGGAAAAATATGTTTTGCAAATCAGAGGGGTGTTGTTCTTCTTTCATACATCATAAAATGCTGCAAGGTGTCTTCCCCAGTCAGATGGGGCTTTTCATCATCTATCGTAGCTTCCGTTTCTTTTCTTCGCTCCTCTTGTCCCCAAGGGAAGCTTGTTTTTAAAATAGCATCGTGGAGCTAAAGGGGGTTTTCCATATAATAAATTGTGTTCTTGTTTAATCGCTGAATATTTCAATGTTTTTCATTTACAGCAGAAACTTGTTCTGGTTATCTTGATTACATTTGCACATTCAATAAGCGATAGTGTCTAAGGGAATATTGTGTATGTGGTTAACGTACTGTAGAACGCTGGAATGAAACACTGTTATTTCTATGGAACATGGGATTGCTTTGTAGTCTTATCAGGAATTTCTTGCATTTTACATGCCTTGCCCAAGGGCATAGGGTGGCTGTGGAGTGACATCTCAATTATCTGTGCCTTCCAGTCTACCAGAGGGTTACAGGTGTGTCTCTTTCATTTGTTTCAGAGGGAACCATCACAGGGAGGTGTTATTGCTTTATATCTGCAATCCTCTAGATGCCAGTTTAGCCTCATTGCCTCTGTTTCCTTCCCTCAGGGCTGTCAGCACTGAAGGTGAACCAGGGACCTTCTGAAACATTTTTGTTTTTGTTTCCCCAAATCTGAAGCCTCCTCTCTGTAATGTTACTAAAGAATTACATTGATAGGGCCAAGGAGAAATCGTGTCAATGTCGCAAAGGAAAGGAAGAATTTAAATAAAAGATAGCATGGACAAATTTGAAGGCATATCATCCAGAGAGGGTAAAATTCTCTCAACACTAAAGTAGTTACCAAGCCCCAAGGAACAACACTGGGCTGTGAAGAGATTTAGGAAAGTTCCCCATTTATCATGGGGCACATATCAGCCAAGAAAGCATTTTCCCCACACACACACAATTGTAGGAAAAGTCCCAGCTGTAAAATGGTGAAAACTTTTTTGCTTTGGTCACACACCCCCAAAATGACTATTATTATTAATGATATTTTTAGGTTTCTGATCAGTTCTGAAACAGTCAACACCTCAGTAAAATGTATAAGAATCACCCATCAATGTATAGAAATACTGGGAGTGCCCACCAATTCAAACTGTGATCCCCAACATAAATAAACCTCATAAATGTGTTTGGATAGTTAAAGGACCAGTGTGTGGGATTTAGTGGCATCTAACGGCGTAGTTGCAGACTGCAGTCCAGTCCATTCACTCTCTCATTCAAAACGTAAGATTAAAACAGTAATTGCACTTGCAAACTAACATGTACTTGTTCATTATCAAGTTGTGCAACCGTGTTACATCATAGATAGCATTGGTTAAGGATTTGACAATGTTGCTTTATGACTTTTCATTAAAAATATTACAATAGATACATTTCAGAAGTGAAAATGAAATGAAAATAAATAATTGTTGTGCTCTTATAACAGTAGCATTGCACTCTGCCCTCTCCATTACTGTATTTTTTTTTTTTTTCCAGCCAGATCTTCTGAACAAATATTAATTGCATAAATTAATTCTGAGTTAAGTCTGACTCTGATTAAGGCTGGGTTAATACAACATGCCTTAATCAGAGGCAAGAAACTGAAGATATGTTAGAATATGCTTTTTTTTTTTTAAACTTTGAAGGTATGCTATGTATGAATATTTATGAGGGGTGTGATGAAGGCTTACTTGGCACAACTCTAAGGTTCCTTATCTTATCATCTTTTGTAACACTTTATGAATGAATAAAATATAAAAAAGTGTTTGGGTTATGGACTTCTTTGCTGAATATCTTCTTATAGCAAGGCAAATGAAAAACAAGTGACTTACGCCTCTGCTTGTCTCCACTTGCAGGTTGCAGTAGTCCCTTGAGTATCTCCACCACCTACAGCTATTTCTATTTCTTCTAGCTACTACAGCTAGAAAACGCAAGACTGTCCCCAGAATAGATTGGAGAAACTAAGTGGAACGTTTTAGTTGAGTTTTAGAAGTATATATTTTTTTAAAAAAAGGTTGGTCATTTGGTGTAGTTGACCTCAGGGTAGCTGTTAAGTTGAGCATAAGGCCAGAGCAAGATAAGCGCCATTGGGGTAAAAAGTTGCACTTTTTTTTTCTGTCCTCAAGGGCATTCCAGCATACAGAGGCAGACAATCTGTCTCTCCATTCTGCCTCCACTGAGAGTCACATCCTAATAACATATCTCATGTTGAAAATGTCTCTTACAACAAACGGTTTGCCTTTCTATCTGCCACTGTCATAGTTGTTGGGATTCTTTCCATGTTGATTACCTCAACCCATCTCTTGAATTTTCTTCAGTCTTGTGTTGCCTTTCCGCAGCTTTCACCGATCGAATCAGTTTTCTCGCTGACCCTCCCTTGATTGCTTTTAAGATCCTCCATGGGAGCAGGATGTTGTTTTGTGTGGTGTTTGTTGTCACATGGCATAATACTTTCCCTGTGAGAAAATAGCTCATGAGCAAATGTGTGTTTAATTAAACCTAATTAATCTAAATAGATGTATAGAGATGTAATTAAATTGGAGTGAGCTGGGCCTGTTGGCCCTGTGCCATCAGACACACAGGGGAATGAACCTTTCCAAATGGATGATTACATCATCAGTTTTGGGTATGTTTGCCTATGCATGTACAGGGGTCAGTTCATCTTGCCTACAGGCTTACAATCCCTCATTCCCCTTACTGAAATAAAACACATGGAAGTGATGAAGGGAAGTAGAGGGGCCCAGTTGTTATTACTGTTTCTACACAGCAAGATGGGTTCAGTTCCGTGATGATGTGTTGTTTGGATAGTTTTGTTTATAGGTCATTCATAGCATTCAAATGTATTTATGTAAGGCAACATGTGACACTCTGTCAGGAACAGAACAAAAATTGGCACTTATTTTTAGCTTTTTCATAGCCTATCAACATCTATCAGTAAAGCTGACAGTACATTTTTGGCATACATGTCTAAAGAATGAGAAAGACACAATCTCACATCATCAAGAGAGCAAAATGTTTGTTCTCCCAGTGGACGCACATTTCAAAATGTCCACTCATTTCCCATTGCTGTAAATGTTCATGTCCTGATCCTGTACTGGACTGGAAACCCATTGTTAAGGGTATGGGTAGGCTTCAGCCATCACTGTACTTTACTTTACTTTACTTTACTTTTACTTTACACTTTACTGCAATGTATAATACTATGAGGCAAGATGAACGTAACCTTTCTAGCATGAAATAACAGATTTACAATCATTTTGGGAATGGGAATGCTGACATGGAGCAGAGCCGGTGTCGTGCCACCACCAGAGTTGGGCAACTGGGCAATGTAACCGGCCTCTATGGACATAATGAGGTGAAAAGATATTAATGGACGAAGCTAAGAGAGTGACCGAGCAAGGAGTTGCCAGATAAGAGTAAATCTGGAACTTTAAACAAATGGTAAACTTTATATGTACTATACTACTTATAGCTCCTTTTTGATCTGCTGTCCACTGTAAGCACTTTTACAACACTTTGACATTCACACACTGATGCCAGAGGCTGCCTTGCAAGGTGCCAACTGCTCATCAGGAGCGGTACAACACTTCCTATCCAAAGTGCTCACAAAGATACTAAACTCATCCATACACACACTTTGACACGCTGACATCACAGCCATCGGAGCAATTTGAAGTTCAATATCTTGGTCAAGGACATTTGAACTGGACGGAACCAGCGACTCTCCAATTAATAGAGGACCCACTCTACCACCTGAGCTGCAGCTGCCAACAAATTTGGAAATATATCACAGCATCAACTATTCATCCTTCCTCTTGCTAATTGCAAGGTATACAGAAGAAGTACACAAACTTACAAGGTATTGTACAGTCAATTTTGCACTTGCCTGTATATACTTAGCCAGAATGCCAGATAATGTTCCAGGTAACTTTGTTCCAGCCTCTTCATCAGAGCCCCTACTGTGCCAATGGAGTGGTCTTACTGAAATTAATGAGGAGCATGGCGTTTTTTCATACATTTCTATTGTTGGTCTGAACACTGCCCGAGCACATCAAAGTACCGCATGTGTCAATTAGTTTCCATGGAACTGATTTATAGAGATTTATAAAGAATAAATCTACAGAGAAGGACAGGACAAGATTTTTCGAGGTAAGGATATTTTTTATAAACATCTATAAACAAAGTGGGGGTCCAAATATTCCACAATACTTCCTAAAAAGTTCAAGCATTTCGTATATAATGCAATAAAAATTTCCAAATATGTGTCTATTGATAACCGCTATCTGTGATATTTTACAGGAGCACAGAACTTTGTTCCCACCTTGTCTTTCACATCGTCTGAGATGTTTTATTGAGTTATATACGCCCGTGTATAACTCGTTACTTTGTCTTCCCACTTGCTGATCGATCCACCCGGACCATGGTGACCCGAGAGCAGTGACCTCACTGTTTTTTTCCAGACCCTTTAGTGACACTGCTGCAGCAGTGCTAACATGGCATAAAGCTTCCTCCCTTAAGTGCTCACAGTGCCTACAGCTACCATATCCTGCTCTTTTGTTGTGCCACTGCTCCATGAAAACAACAAGAAGACACAGGTATGCTGCCTCTTGTGCACATGTGGGAATAATCAGACATTTTCATCTGGGGCTCTTCATCAGGACCTTCATCTGGGTGGCTACTGCTACAGCCGCAGCTTTGAAATGCCCTCCAGCAAAGAAGAGTGCTGGCTAGATAGTGTCACTTTCCATTACCACCATGTCTGCCTTCCTAAAATTAGAGAGGACGCCTCTGTAAACAGTGTAGGGGACCTTGGAATGACTGCCAGCAGGAGCTTAAATATGACTATAAGGATTGCAGGTTGGTAGTTGGAAGAGGAAAGGATAAATCAAGTTCAAGAGGAGACTATAAATGTTTGGTTGGTTGCTGTCTATATATCTATCTGACCTCACATGGCCACATAGAGTCATTAGGTTCAGATCCCAGACAGTAATGACATTAGCTGAAGTGCAAAAAGTCCATACTCGTATCTGCATGCTATTCCCCTCCATCTTTACTGGAAGGAGAAGGGCAGCTAACTGAAAAGTAAAAGCTCACCAGACCTCACTAACTTCTTTTGTTCAGACAACTCCAAGCATGGATTTTAAATACCTGACAGAGCTGTTGAAACAGCCTGATAGTATACGACTGACTGACCGACCAATATTGCATTTGCTATGCCTGCGAGTAATGGAAAGTGCAACAAAGCGCATGGCCAGAGAGTGAAAGACAAAGAGAGCCGGAGAGAGACAGGGAAATAACTGTTAACTGTGCAGCCAATATCTCTGTCCCTGTCCTTTTTCTGGTCTGCATTGTGTGGCATTGTGTGCTAGCGGTAATCAATGTTTGGTTAGTTATTTGTGGAGTCACATCCTGAGTGCTGGCATAGAGGGACTCCAAGGTCAACACACAGTGCACACAGGGTTTCACCACAGATGCTCATGCACACAAGCAGATGCAGACACCATAACAGGATCACTCAGGATATAATCTGATTGGCTGATTGCCCCCCTGAAGTGACGGGCCTTCATAGTTTCTCCGCTATCCATAACAGCACAGAGCATAGAGACGCATTGTTTCTAGACTTTTCTGTTCTGACAGAGATGTGAGTCGACATTTATTTTGTAGAAGGGAGGGAGTCCCGGGGAACACAATACGCACAGGCGTACTTGCCAAGAGAGACTGTGTTGGCGATTATGTTTGAGGAATACACAGCAGTTAATGTGATGTCTAGCTACTTCTACAATAGTGGTTACAGATGTAGCCCACTTGACATTAAAGGGGATCTGTTATGCTCATTTCAAGCCCTGTATTTTTATTCCAGGACTCCATTAGTGCAGCTTTGCACGATTCACAGTTTAAAAAAATCCTCATATATCCTATACTGGACCTTCATTTTATCCTATGTCTGAAACAAGCCAATTTAGTGTGTGTCTCTTTAAGACTGACCTCCCTAAAAGCCCACTTTGTTCTGATTGGCCAACTTCCCAGGAAGCCTGGGGGCTGCCACCATAGATACAGAAACATAAATGCCCCATTGGCAATTCCATTTCATAATTTAATGATTACCACAATAATAAGATAAGAGACAGCTTCATAACACTATTGTAAGATATGATTGATTTTTTTCATAACCTTTGAAATGAGGACATTTCACCTGAAGAGAGATTTATGTTTGTGATTATTTAGTATTTATTCTGTTGATTACCTTATTTTTCTCAGGTTTAGAGATAGTAAAATTGACACAAGAACTTAATGATAACTATTTGTATTGATTAGCTTCATTTAGAATACAAACAGCCTTGCCTGTAATGTGAGTGATGGCTAAGATTGCCGACTGATATGAGGTAAGAGCGTTGTCTCAGATGATGTATCGTGTTCATCATCAGTGTTCAGTTGTCCTGGGGTTGAAGTGGACATTAAAGGTGATGCAGAGGGAGCAGTCCCTAAGTTTTTGCTTGACCCTTAGCCTGAAAATAATTTCTATAAAATTTCTAAGAGTAACCAGCAACCCAAGACACACAATCATAGATACAGAAATGGACACAAACCAGAAAAGCTGAAATTCTAAATAATTTACACTTTATGTTGCCTGCTCATCGATCAGAGCCTGCATGTCCCAGTGGAAGCTGTGGCAGTTCAGAAGATTAATGTTTTATCATAAGCTGATTAGATTAACCACCCTCAATTTTGCACATTCATAACAATAAATTTAACAATAAGAATTAAGTGAGTTATAGTTGATGTTCTGCTGTAAAATATTCTTTCATATTGCATATTGGTGCATTTTGATGTCCCTAATATGGCGGCTGACCAGATGCAAAGTAATGTCATACAGCTGTGGCCAATGACATATCAACGTTTCTATTCTATCACAGCAACTAGCTGGAGTACCCTCGTCCTCTGTTCTCTCGTCCACTTCGTCCTTTATTCACAGATGTTGGTAAAACTGGATTGTATTTGTAAATATTGTGTGTTCTTTCTTCTTCTGACCTCTTGCTAGTAAGCTCAGTCAGCCATGCAACTAGCAATCCTATTACCTCTGTAAACAACAACATCACCAAAGTGCTCCAAGTTCCCATTATGGGTAGTCAACAAATAGAATTGTTAGCTGCTCGGACTAAATAGCCAACGGCAGCTACTCTTAGCAGTTAGCTACTTTAGCAACAAGTAAAGGTATCTGTCCCTGAGGAAATGTTGTAAGTCACTGACAGCTGAGGCAGAACAGTCAGATGTTTATACTGAATAACCTCTTGAAACTAAAACTTGAAGGGTAGTTGTGAGCACAGCAGTAAAGTAACAGACTGAACAGGTGGATGGACATGTCCCTGTGCTCTGCCGTGCTGTGGAGCAGATGACCTTCTGCGATAATTTTACATAAGTTCTTTGCGAAAGTAGAAAGAAATGTTACATTCCAAATTGCATTCTGAGCTCTATGCACACAGGGATAACCTATATATATTTTTACCAAATTATTTGAAACTTGGTCAGATTTAATATAAGCATCAAGATGCTACCCAACTACTTATACAGGCTGTGGTTATTTTGCAACTATACTATTGTCGGGCCTCCTACCTTGCATACTGAAACCTTTTCAGATGATCCAGAATGTGGCAGCATGCCTGGTCTTCAGTTATTGCTGCACTAATATGTACTTGTTGCATTGTACCTTGTTTGTTTTCCCATTTTTAAAGACACTTTGGATAAAGCTTTGGTCTGTGTAAATGTTAATATATAATATATGACAGACAGTACAAAACTGTTTTATTTCATTTCTCTTTCTTTTTCTCCATTTATTCTTTTGATTGTAAAGGGCTGCCAATAAACATTTTGTACATTGTGTTAGTTTAATCTCAATGAGAATTTTGAATCTTGTTTCAGTATATTTGATATATATCCCTTGTTCAATGGCTGGCTTTGCCTTTTAAGTGGGTGGAATAGAAATAAGTCCAAGTGAGTTATTTTTAAGTCAGCGGTTTGCACTTGATGCATTGTTTGTTTCCACTCGGCCTCCCCTGTCACACATGGGCAGGAGCTTGTTTGGTTCGACAGCGCTTACCTTTCGCCCTGGCAGCCATCCACTGAAACATATCAAAACCATTCAAGGGAAACAGCCCACTGGGCTTACAACATGGTAGTCTGACTGAGAGATTTCTTCTTCTTCACCTCTTTGAGACAGACACAGAGTCTTTTAATCTATCAAAGTTGCTCAATTTCATTTATGTATTGAATGCAGTCAGTCTCATAGTACACACTAAATAGGCAAAATGTTTTCGATTCAGACATTATATTTTCTTCTATTTAGCAGTTGAACACATTTCATCTTTTACAAGCCAAAAATAACGAATGTAGTGTGAGTCCAGGTCAATGCAATATCAAACACATTTTGTTTCTCAGTCTGCATTATTATTGAGGTCTTTTGACCTTATTTCTATGCTCTGAGTGTGATTTTAAAAATAAAATCATACTTCTTTGTGGAAGATCTACACAATTGACATGGCAATAGAACAATAGCAGTACTTACTGTGCTGTAATATCTTGTCTCCAAGACAACCTATGTTCGTTGGCAGGTAGGAAAATTCAGTGTTGTAAGTATCCCATCCTACATAATATTTTTTTAAGCATAAGTACTCACTTATTTATACATACAACAAAGATCTCTCGGGATTTTTCAGTGTTTCTCCTCTTTGGCAGATGGACAAAAACAGAACAGGATTATAACACCAGCAAGCTCCTTTAGAGTACAAAGCTTTTAGTCGTGGATTGTATTAAAAAGAAAGAGACATTTTCCATATGTAAAGGTGTCCTGTGTGTGTTTCTTGAGGGTAGACTGTGGACAACCACTTTCCACAAATTAAATGGAATACATTATCTTTTAAATGCTGAATGTTTGACATCTGAGATCAGCACGTTTGGAAATACATCACTATCAGATTTAGAGGCATCAGTATTCTAAATCAGCACGCTGTGAATCCTTTATTTTATCCATTTTTTGTTTGTAATTTAAAAATGAGAACTTAACTTAGAGATTAGATTGTCACAATCAATACAAGATGGGCAATTATTTACAGACACTTCATAATGCAGATCAAGACTGTAATTAGTGCAGAACATGACTTCACTTGTATGTCACTTTAAATTTTGGGGGTACAATTATTATTTTTCCCACTAAGTTTTGTACTGAGAACCTTATAATATATGTATGGTATATATTGATATTTGTCAAATATTTATAAGAATTTAGACTAGTATACGATACTCCATATTCCACTTGATGTCTCTGTTGGAGGCTGGAGTTGGAGGTTAAGACTTGTTTCATTTTCATGAATAAAACTGGAAATTGTTATAGTTTAAGAGCTGAAGGCGTGACAGAGCTTAGCACGTTTGAAATATATGCATCAATATCAGATTTAGAGGCCTTATGTGTGAGATGGTTTATAACGAGAAAATCAATATTCTACTCCTGCTCTTAGCTGCTGCATGCGAATGCCACAGTCTAGACATATAGAATGAGGTCAAACAGAGGCGCAATGTTATACTTGTACTTAGCCCATGTATATGCATATAATATACATACTGTACACAGTATATACATATACTGTATGTTATCTATAAATAACTATTTTTTTCATATTTTTCTTTTTCCCAATTTACTTTCCTTGACAAAAAGCAAACACATTTAAAATTTCTCAGTGGATCCTGATAAACTGTCAATCGGGAGACACGTCTCGGGAGCACAGTCCACATTTTTTTTTTAGCAGAGAGGCCTCAGGGTCTGACACAGCACACACACACATCATTATCACAGATCAGTGGAGCTATATTTAGGACGAGTTTGATTTTCCCTCACAGGTCTCGGCCCTTTGAACCCACGTCCCAATCACCTTTTAAATCCAGACCAAAGGAAAACATCTTTGTCTCAACATTTAAATTCATCTCCCGTCTTTCATAGTTTCTCTCTTTCTAACTTTATTTCTGCTTTTCTCACTCCCCATACAACCTGTCACACCGTATAAACCCACATCCTGTTGTACAACAATCTGTCCTCATTGACCAAGCAGTAGCAGCAGCAACAGGACTCATGCTGTGACAACTTCAATTTTGTAAAGCAAACAAATTCTTTATATTTCCCTTTCTGATGCTGTCAAAATACTGACTACTGACATTGTTTTTTTTAGGGAATGCTGTGATGGGATGTTCTTAGATGGTCTTTCCTTTACTTGCTTTTGTAATGGCTGACAGAGACTATTACAAGCGCTACTGACAGGTAATAGAAAGGAAAGTTCACAACCCTGTGCAGGTACAACAAATCAAACATTTCCTGAAAACTGGTACAGTAATGACTGAAGGCTGTTATTTTTAGAATGACTGACTAGCTTAGTTCAGAAATATCTCAAAGACTAAGCACATGAAATCAGAAAATATTTTATTCTCAGACTTAATTAAGATCTGACTTCCTGTACTTTTACATTTGCTTTCTTTTTTACAAATGTTCCTATTTGGGGAGACTGAAAACTACTCAATACACACTGTTAGATTTAAAACAAACTAGACTCTGAGAGCATGCATTAATGATCATTAATGATTTATCACATAAACAGTTATTCTCTTGAGTATTTGTTACAGTCTTTAATTTTTAACATAGATATTGAGCATCATACCCAACCTTTGTGTCAGCCTGTCATGAACTGTACATGTGAACATCCCTCTGGCAAAGCTAAGTACTGACGTGACAATGTGGCCTCTGGCCAGCTTATGCGCCTGCAGTTGATGTACATGGGGTGCCACTTACTCTGTAAAAAAGATCTACAAATGAGATCATCTTGTGCTGTTACTCCAGTGCAAACGACAGTCAGTTATTTTCATTGTTCAAACATTTGCAACTTTAGAAAAAACACAGTAGCAAGCGACAATCTTTTGCTTGTAATTAAAAAAAAAGACCAAAAGTAATCAGAACTGTCCTTTACTTATAAGCTGGCAATTATTCTTCATTCTGCTGCAAGTATATAAGAAAATGGAAATGACATTAAGAATGAGAATAATGAGGAGACAAAGAAAGAGAGATGATTGACAGAAACAGTATAGGTACAATACAAGTCAAAAGTTTGAACACATCTTCTCATTCAATGTTTTTTTAATTTATTTTCTACATTGTAGATTAACGCTGAATACATCAAATCATGAAGCACAATATGTTTTATATTTTAGGTTCAAAGTGGTCATTGTTAGCTTGAATGACAGTTTCACTCGTTGCATTCTCTCACTCACCTTTGTGAGGTAAACACCTGGACGGCTGATCCCTTCTAAACCCGGTAAGAGTAAACTAGATAGGATGGCATGTCGCCACAGAATGCTTCAAAGAATCACTGCTTGGATTTTGAATAAATCTCCAACAGTCTCACCAGAAAAGCACCTGTACATCATTGCACCTCCTTCTCCATGCTTCCCAGTGGGAACCACACATGCGGCACTGTTAATCTTCTCTGCATCTTACATAGATATGGCTGTTGGAACCAAAGATCTCAAATTTGTGCTTCCTGACATAAGAAATTCTCTTTTTCTTGTTGGTCTCCCTCAGTAGTGGTTTCTCAATAGCAATTTGACCATGAAGGCCTGATTTATGCAGCCTCCTCTGAACAGTTGATGCTGAGATGTGTCTGCTACTTGAACTCTATGAAACATTTATGTAGGCTTTAGTCTGTCAATTTATGAGGCTGGTAACTGTAATGAACTTCTCCTGTGCGGCAGAATTAACTCTTGGTTTCTTGGTTTCATGGTTTTTGCACACATTCAAAGTTGAAATTTCCTGGATTGACTGTTTCAAAGTAATGATGTCTTTCTCTTGTCTTTGTCTTTCTCTTACTTGAGCAGTAAGGCTTTTTGCTGTACGCCAACACTAGCTCTGAACATAACTGATCTCGCATTAAGACGGCAAGAAATTTCACTAATGGACTTTTAATAAGGTACACCTGAAAACCACAGGTGACTACCTCATGAAGCTGATTGATAGTGTGCAAAGCTGTCATTAAGGCTAAAAGGCGGCATCAAAAATATAGTTTGCTTTGTTTACACTTTTTTGAGTACCACATAATTCCATGTGTTATTTCATAGTTTGCACCATAAATGTCTACACAAAATTTCATCTAAAAAAACATCTACTGAAAGTAGTTTACTTAACTGCAAGGCTCATGTTTTATACTGTATATTCAAAAGAAGCTATTTAATGTTCACACTGACACAAAGGCAGTATTCAGTGCGTGTTCTCTCTGCATGTGCCCTCATGGTGAACAGCCTAAACTGCAGAGGCATCTTAAACCGCAGAAAACAAACAAATCTATCAGAGATGCCTCGGCGGCTCCACATTCTCCTCTTCTTCCTTATGTAATGTAGGTCCTGTCACAGGGAGTCAACTTCACAGGCTGAAGCTTCCACGGCAACAACATTGGTCTTGTTAATGCTGACCCAATTTAATGGGTAGTCAAAGGGGATGACGACTGGATGGTGGCATGATGTTTACTTGGCCTGCTGACTGACTGGCTACTATATGACTGAATGTCTGGAAGAAAAAAAAAATCCTAATAAGTATTTTTTAATGGTGCCTTGCTTTCATAATCAACCATTCAACCAATTTCTGCTCAAAATAGGATTCTACACGAAACATATAGAGGGACTATTTAGTGATGGCTTTCACATAATCCTTTGTCTCTTTCTATATATAATATCATGTTATAATAATGTTAATAAGCTCAAAAACCAGCAGCATGTGAGAAAAAATAATTCATCGTCATTTCTTTGTCATTTTAGTGATTTTTTTACCTGCACTGTAATGGCATTGTCTGATTAATTAAGAAAAATAACTGTGCCACTTGTGGACTGAATGACTCGTTGCCCAGCTCATACACAAACAGATGGATGTCTGTGTTGTGTTGCATGTGTGATTTGTGAATGGCCTTAACTACTTACTGCCTAACTGATTGGTTGTGGTACTGTACCTGTAGTTCAATGGGAGATTTGTCCTCAAATGTCTGACTTGTAGAGTGATTGAAAAAAGGGTAAAACACAATTTTCCAATACCTGTTTCTCAACCTTTATGACTGGCTGGCTTATCGATCGACCAATCGACAGCGTCTATGAATGGCACGTCGGTTGGCTGGCTGACTGATTTGCAGGCTGGCGCGATGAACAAACATCACTTCTCATCAACAGTAGTGTCAGCACATGTAAGATTTATGACTTAGTCCACCTGGTAATTATGGAGAGTCACTTGTTTAGTGAAACGAGGTGGCATGACAGCTGCCACAACACTGGCTGGAGAAGGGAAAGGACTGCGGGTGGGAAATTAACAGAGTGGAAAGGACTTAAAGGGAGTAAAGCAAGGGTGAGAAGAGAGGAGGGAAAGGCTGGAGCAGTGAGGAAGAGAGGAGAGTGACAGAGTGAGAAGCAGCCCGGGAATAAGTGTGTGTAGGTGCGTGTGTGTGTGTGTGTGAGAGAGAGAGAGAGAGCACGAAAGAGAGATGTTGATGATGAGGCACTGAGGAAGTGCTCTCTCTCACGTTCTCTTAGCAAATGCATCAACACATTGCCGTACTGCATCAAAATAGTGTTATTATACTGCTCCTGACATAACTCCCTTCTTGACATGTCCGCCCCTCCCCCACACACACACACACACACACACACACACACACAGGAATAGGAGCAATTCAACATTTGCACTGCGCCCTGGCTCCTTAATGATTCATGCATTTCACACATTACTATAAATGGAAGGAACCTTTGCACTATCAAACCTGAATTATGTAAATGTGATCAATTTAAATAATACATTCAGTTCCTTATTTTTAATGTTTTTTTCTTTCGATCAATTTAAATAAACATAAACAGCTGAAGGCTCTACGCCCATGCAAACTGTCTAACCTCTAACCTCGCTGCTTATTGCCAGTTTAATTTGACCAAAGCCTTGTTAGTATTATGCATTACTAAAGTAAGGAAAGGAGACGAGAAGACGATGCAAAAATGAAATTTGAGTTTGAAAAATTGCCTCAAGTGATGTCACTTGAGTCAGCGTTGAAAGGATCATGAAGACTGCACATTTTAAAAATGAAATAAATCTGGAGTGTGGCGTAAGAAAGAAGTCGACCCCTGGTTCTGCTGCATTGATTTTGACCCTTTAGAAAAAAAAAAAAAAAAAAACAATCTGTCATGAGCATAGTATAAGGAAAATTTGATGTACTGTAGTGTTAATCTAATAATAAGATAATATAACTTGAATGGCTGAGTTCTATGAAAATTCACGCTGTGTACAGTTGTCATGAATGAGGAAATTAGCTATAGAGACCAAAGACATTTTTCTGTGGCAGAATGGAAACTTCTTCTGCAGTGAAATTGAGAATTTTAACCCTTTTGAAGAGTGACTCACTTCTCGAGCCAACCTCAAGTGGCCACTCAAGGAACTGCAGATTTTGGCATCCAGCCGTTGGCTTCAATCTTGCAATCTTTCACCCGCTCTCTCTAGGTCAAGGACGTGTCAGAAATTTCGATTTGGTGACTAAAATGGCTGTTAGAGTTACAATGTGTCACCTGACAGCTGTATATCAACACTGAACCATGTAAGTATTGAACATTAGCATCTAAACACCTACCCAAAAATACTCATTTATTTGTTAAATTCATTGCAAATTAAATGAGTATTTTCTACAATATTTACCATGTCATCTGTGCTGTGTGACACACACACGCACATACAGTCTACACATGCACAAACACTGAAGCATGATTGTGCAGCACTTGGTTTCTCCCATGGAAATATCTGATTTGGTTTTGAGAGTGATGGTGCAGTCTGTTATAAATAGTTCTCCCTAAAAGCTAAAAAACACTATCTGCTATTGATTAGCTGTCAGCACATGTTAAAGCTCACTGTCACTGGTCACACAGTCTGCCCCAGTAGACGCACACACACACACACACACACACACAGAGTCATGCAAAATGCCTGCACGAGTTCTATCTTCCTCCATAAATGGGTGTGATGCTCTGTAACACACATACTGACGTACATGTATGCAGTACATGTGTGCACACATATAAATGTAAATATGCATTGCATGTAAATACAATACACACACAAGCACAGTAATCTCAGACAAACTGTCTCTCTCTAGCCCACACGCTCACATGTGCTTGTGTACGCACTGCAGCAGTTCACCATTTGCTCTGCTTCCTCTGACTTGCATGATTCATGCATTTGACACTTCCATGCTGAATGCCAATGTGAAAATTATTGGTTTATTGCCACATGACATGACATAATATACTACAACTATTGAATTCTTCCCTACCGTTTATCTTTACTTAGTATGATGAGAGCAATTGCACAAAAATCCATAAAATCATGGGCAATGTTGATTATCCAAATTATTAGGATGTGTTTTGGAAAAAAAAAGTTTCTGTTTTTTATGTCTAAAACAGAATATTAATGTATTTGTAAATTCTGTCTGGCTAACTTTGCTGACGTCCTGTGTAAACAAAGCAAGTTTCCCATGTCCCACGATGTCTTGTGGGAGCAAGATGCACAAATGCACTTCTTATGGCAGCAGGACGTCATGGAATCTGACACTGACAGAAGGTTGCAGTACTGGAAAATAGTTTCTTTATTGCTTCTTCTAACCAAGACTATGATATTTTAGACAGTTCTTTAGATATTAAAAGCAACTTACCATATTTGGTGCTGCAATGTGGTCTAACGCCTGTTGCCTTACAATTGCTAAACATTGCCAGTATTTCGAGGGATGCATATACAGTTTGAAACATGTCTGCGGTGTTGTGGACAGAGGTCAGGGTGATGTTTGACCTCTTGTTTCCCTTGCTCTAACGGTCTTTGCAGCCACTTTATGATACGAGGAACATAGTAACAAATGGAATCTGGACAGTTGCTTACATAATGAGCAGAAAGCTCTGCTCATACATGCTTAGCACTGCTCTGCCAAATACTCCTGTTGCGCTGCACCGTGCCGGTACATGATAGTGATTGTACTGGACAGCTTCCAGGTGTTCATGTGTGTGAAAGTATGGGCACGGAGCAGGGTATTGCTCATTGTTACATTTGGTTGATGTTCAGAAATAACTGACGTTTTCATTCCAGCTGTCCACGCCGTTGTGTGACGTCTTGGGCAGCGGTCATGACCCTACTGGCTGTAATCAGTTAATTAATTAGAATGTTTGGCAGCTACACAGTAATTCCTCGAACTGATATCTGTATACTTCACTACTCTATGATACACTTGTGCATCTCGGGAAAAACTTTTTTTTTTTTTTTTTCTGTGCTTAGCCACACCAGAATAAGAAGTACTGAGCTCATCAAGACTCAATACTCACAGGCAAATGTGATACAATACACTAAAGAACCCATAAATCCACATAAACAACAAATAGAGTATCAAAGCATAAAATAAGATTTAGAATAAAATACATCCAAACAAATTACAA
The DNA here is from genome assembly GCA_028641955.1 of Protonibea diacanthus. NCBI lineage: Eukaryota > Metazoa > Chordata > Actinopteri > Sciaenidae > Protonibea > Protonibea diacanthus. The sequence continues at coordinate 19,504,241 of CM053990.1, forward strand.
CAGGATATGAAATATAATAGGAGGGTCATAAGAGAATATCATAGAGAGTATCATAATATGAAGCATTGTAAAGACTGTATAAAATGTGACGTGAACATACAGTTCTTATCCATATCCGTGTCAGTGTTAATATTCTGGGAGGGTTAGCGGAGCTCTCTTCTAAACAAACATGCAATCTTTTTGCCCCGAGGTGAGCTTCAAAGCCAGCTGAACTACAAAACAGGCAGTACATGCTGCCTGAGAGGCTTCATAGAAGACAGAAAATCATATTTACTGCAGCAGCCTCAGAACCATTCACATACTGTATATCCAACCAAATCCAGAAACACAGTGTAAAAACAGAAACGCACAGTAACACCAGCAACAATGGAAACCTTTTCCGGGGACAATAAAGTGATGAAAATGGCTGGGATCCACTCGTTGTTGCCATGCTTTGTGACCAGTATTGCCAATTTGGAGACTCTTTAGACCCTCTTAGCTAATTTATTTGTAGTAAACGAGGTGAGAAATATATTATTATATATAGTGATTCATTCACGCTCTTCAAACAGCGCTGGGGTCTCTCCCTCTCTTCTTGTGTTGTGCTCAAAGGAGGCAGTAGATGTGGTGTTTGGGGCAGGCAGGTTTAATCAGAGATCCTTCTCTTTAACTCTTCAAATCTCTAGATTCTGATGTTCTTGCAGCTTGTAAAATATTTAAGTAGTTCATTTGTTCTTCTTCTCTTTATAGATTTTGTCAAAAATCTATAAAGGAGCCTACCCCAGCTGAATTTGTCGCCACAAGTCGCCAGTTCATCACAGGGCACATCGAGACAAACAAGCATTCACCATTGGTGATTAACTCAGGTGTAAGGTTTTTTGGTGGAACAACTACAAAACATGGACCTAGTCTCCTAGTCTGGCTCTGCCCACTGCCATCTTACCAGTTCTGCCACCGCTAGGCAAATACAGTACGTGGATCAGGGGAGAAGATGATGAGGGCAGAATGACGCCAGGGTGCTCAAACAAGCCACCTGTAATGGCCCTCACCTATCAGTCAAAGTTGTCATGCATTACTTATGCACAACTAATATAATTTGAATGGGTAAGTCGTATGTACAGTACTGTATATATTAAAAAAAAGACAACAACAAAAAAAAGAGTGAACATTTATTAAAAGTACAACAGTTCTAAATATAATACATAATATCTAATGTATAATATAAACAATAAGAGAAGTAATTATAATCTTTTAAAATTAATTATAATCACTTGACTCACAACTAATCACCCACATAACAGGCCTTTCTATTTGAGGTTATCCTCTTGAATCCAAATGAGTGGTAAATAGGCTGATTTGATTCATTCATAGATCAAGTATTGTGTTTAGACACTGTACGGCTGACCTACTGTACAAGCTGAGAAACAAAACAAAGTATAGGGCACATGGCTACAATATGTCTCAACCTGATTTCAGCCTAGAAATTGTTTTTGATAGAACGTGTAAGAAATATTCAGATGTTTTACTGGAATAAAAGATGACAGCAATGTAAAAATTATGACAATGAACGTTAATAGACTGAATGAATGAAAAGTTCATTTTCAGAGGCAGAGCTGTTCAGAAAGTGTGCAGCCACTGTTGAGCTCTATTAGCCGTGTAGCTCTGGTTGTCACCGTTAGTTTATGCAATTAACAGCCAACAGTAGTGCTGATACAGCAGATTGTGAGCTGCTAGTTTTAAACACTCTTCACACCGCTATTCTTCGTTACGGGAGTGTTTCTGGGGTAGGCAGAATGGGTGAGACTGCAAGACGGGCTGTCACCAGGCTGCTCATCTGTGCAGTCCGGCAGCTTGGAAAAACGATCGACGCAGCCAGACCTAGTTTCGGCGGTGGCAGGGCGGCTACATGTAATGCTGGTTTCACATGGATTCGGGCAAGTAGTAGATGGAAAAACCAAATCTCATTTTAGTGGACGAGAGCAGGATGGTAAAATTAGGTTAGAGTGGCAGAGAATACCATAAACTATAGTGGTAGAAAGTTAATTTTTTTATTGTTTTGCCAAACTCCAATACAATATGGGGGGAACAACAAGAAGCAAATTAATTAATACATTAATTACATTAAATAATAGACCGAAATTACTCCATCCTTTTGTGAACAATAACATCCCCGTAGCAACATATCATCATTTAATTTTGCTGTCCTACCACTCGGACTGTTTTTCTCGCACTGTTCAGGTGTTATCCTATTTTCTTATAATAGGCTAAAACAAACATAGCCTCTGTGTATAAATGTTCATTACAGTGAACAGTGTCCATTACTGTGTTATTTTAACATGTCATGCAGGACATCTGGTGCCCCTCTAACCAGAATAGTTTACACAGGACACCAGGTGGCTCAAGAACTGGGTGGTTAGAGAGTGATCTGTCAGGAGAATCAGGAGTAAATAACACACTTGTATTTTAAGCTGAAGGTCAAGCACACACTCATGCACATTTAAGATCAGGCCTGGAGCAAAGAGGATTTGAAAATATCTTTTTTTAACTCCACTTAGAGACACCAGATGGTTAGTGTTTGTCACATTGGACACATATGGTTAAACGTTGAATAACTGAGCAACTAAATTTATATTCAAGTGCCATAAAATGCTTCATAAATCAATAAAAACAAGAGCTGACAGACAGAAACTATTAAAAAGGCATATCTGTAAAAACAGACTTTCAGACTCTGTTTAAAACATTGCTGACCAATCAAGAATATTTGAGCTTTATCTAAGTATCTCATGCATCTGAGCCAGAATGCAGTGTTGATTAGCATTTCTTCTGCTGAATCTTTTTAGTCAGTCAGCTTTAAGCTGACACAGACAGTACCGAGAAACATCCTGTTCTCCGGAGTGTTTCCTTTCAGCAGGATTTGGTAGGGCAGAAGCTGTGTTACAAGTAGTAAGGTTCTAATGAATGAGTTAAAAAGGAATGACCTCTAAACTGTAATTTGATAAACAAAGACACTGCATTATACACTATTACACTATTTTGACTTCATCTGAATTGAAATAATAAAAGAATATTGTCCACAATGTCACAGAAGTAAAATGACGCTGGTATGGTATGGTCACGCTCACACTCCTGTCCACTCATATATAAACATATTAGCAGGTTATGGCAAAGATATATGCTTAATAAGCAGCGGTAACTTCCATGATAATCTGCAGGACGCTGGATGTCACAGTTAGAAAAGGTTTTTACTCTGTCTGTGAACGCAGCTCCACAGTCAACAACACGGAACAGGTTTCATGATCTAAGTTTTATATCACGTTAACGCATCTGTCCATATTCACGTGCTCTCTCCCAGCTGCAGTCTGCATCACACTGTTTAAATAAATGTATGTTTTTTTTTTAATGTCTGGTTGTGAAAGACCAAACAGTGCATTGATTTTTTTGTTGCTGTCGCAAGGAATTGTGGGACGGCATTACCTCCTTTCCTTTTGTAAAGGATCCTATCCTATCCTATTCTATGCTAAAGGAGATAATAAAGGAAGCACTGAAGCTCCTTTCCTTAACAGTTAGGTCATTTCACTCAGTTAGGAACCTTCTTAAGCAAACTTGACTATTTGACCACACCCCCTATAATTCTGAAGCCAGTTTGACACACAACTTTGTTATGACTGCAGTGGTTTCTGTCATGTGATGTACACTGACCCAAAAGGACTTTCTCCTATAAGCTATTGAGCGTCAAACACCTTTTGAACATTTGGAATTCTCTCTCAGGCTGGAAGCATATAGAATCTGGGTAATTTTATGTCCATTAATTGATTATTATTATTTTTAACTGAGCAGCTTCTGAATGAACAGAGCCCCATCTCCTGTGATGTATTCAGTTGTCTTTATGCATCCATTTTCGCCCTGATTAGGTTCATCTTTGTCCCTGCATCAAGCAGCCGAGCCATTTCTCCAGTGTGTTCCTAGTGATGTTGGACTTGTTGAACCTTGCCTGTTTTATGGACTTTACATTTCACCTCCCCGTTGGATTTGTTTGCCTTCTTTTGACTGCTCTTCAGGAATCGACCTTTTCTGACCTCATACTCCCCGTAAGCCTTTTGTTCATTGACTTTTGCAATTAAATTACTGCTCTTCGCAGTTCTGACTCCATTGTCTGCATGTAGGTCTTCTACCTCATATTCCTGGTTACAAGTTTGACCGTTGTAGGTTTTTCCTATCTTGCTTTTATACATGACATATTTATAAAAGACTTTTAATTTTTTTTTATTTTTTTTTATGGAGGAATATTTTCCTAAAGCTTTAAAGAAGTATGTTAACACTGCAAAATGAAGCTCGACACGTATGGAAGAGGCCAAACACAAGTTGGCTATCAACCTTACTGGGGCGAAGAATGTTTGTTTGTTTGGATCCTCATTAGTTGACTGAAAGAGACAGCTTGTTTGGGGTCACTTCACCTACACAAACATTATTCCACAAGACAAATATGGATATATTCCACAACACAACACAATGACATGATATGTCTCATTGATGTCAATTGAAAAAATTAGAAGCAAATTATCTGAACAGCTCTTAAAAGATCTCAATTGTCCCAGGTCTCACGAATCCATGCACGCTTTTTGGTATATGAATGATAACTTGTGAGTCAACCATGTCACTCCAAAGATATACTCACATGCGGCTCATTTGCAACAACACATTCATTTAGAGAGAAGCATAATGTCAACTGTATGACATTTCACTGTGTTATAAACATAATGAGGGACAACAACACGCAACCAAGTTGCCAAATGTTCATGGCAATTTATTGGCAAAACAAATGAGTAGTACAGTGCAAATGTGGATTCTAGAAGACGGGGTTGTGTGAGTGCACATTATTAACATTATCCCCCAGTCAAACTGTTCTGTTTCATTGTGCTGTATAACTGTTTGGTTCTGATAACAGTTCCCCTGTGCATCCCATCGAAAGTTTTTGCAGCAAGACCAACCTTTATACAGCAGCTTCTGCATCCTTAATCTTGACCTGAAGCAGTTCCTGGGCATTTATTGCACATATTTTTACTCACTGTGGGTTTCTTTTTCACTGCAATATAGAAGTCCTGCACCTCCCTCACCATGTATTCATATATATAGTCTAATTAGTCTATAGACTAATTGGCTGGATTGTTGTCATGTAACTGTTCTGATCTGAGAACAGTGTGCCATAGCTGTCTAGTTGTGTTGGATCTTGGGAGGATCTTGTTAGTGTAAATGATTTATTTTTTAGTGAAATGATAAATGAGCCATGTACATGTCTTTTTGATGATGAAATATTACCGTTTTTTCCTGTCAAAAGTGTCTCACATGACCATATCCAATTGAAATCCAATATGAAGACCATTTCTGGTTTCACACTTTTGATAAATGGTGTCATTTTGGCAATTTCTAAAGAATTGGCAATCTCTAAAGAAAACATTCATTTCAAACCTGGCAGTGGGTTGTCCATAAATTTGCAGACTGATTACAGCAGCCCAGCACTTATCTATCAGAAGCATGAATATCATTAACCTAATATAAAGTTTGCCAACTTGTCTAGCTTTTATTTATGCAACTCATCTGGCTATAATTCATGAAAAAATATCTGTCCTATATTGTTGTCACTGGATTAGGTGGGAATCACAATTTGTTGTCTTAAATGAAGAAAAATATTCACTCCTGTGATTCTTAGATACGCAGTAACCATGAAGTAATTTGTTTTTTATGTATGTTTTCATAAACCAAAGTACTGACCTGTACCAAACTAAATGACAATCCATCCAACCGGACATTTCACTTAAAGCCACACGTCAACCCCATTGTGGCACTGAAGGTCAAGACTTGCTATCCTTTGAGTAGTAGTTGAGATATTTGTGAAATTCTTGATCTACTGGAAGCAACAGAGGACGAAAGTCAGGGGATTACTAATGAGGATGTGACACAAGGTTTGTACCAAATTTAAAGGTAGTCCATCCAGTAGTTATAGTTAGATATTTCAGCCTTGTGCAAAGTGGTCTGGACCAACACCGCCGTCCATTAAATAAAAATATGAATATTTTAATGTTGAGATACTGCCTTTAGATCTCATCTGCAAATTCATACTAATTAAGATGAACCATATTCCAACAGATATTCCATTATGCTTTCACTGAGCTATGTTACCTCTCCCTTATACTGTATATTACAAATCGACATAGAATCTCAAAATGTGTCATAGTGTCAACACACTATACTTGCCACATACTACCATATTGGTAACGTTTCCTGCATTCCAGTGAAAGTGTCACTCGGTGGTGGCTTTAAATAGAAGCCTAGACTCAGGTGATGGTGCAGTTCATCACGCACCATCTCATCATCTGGGGTTTTCCAATATACTGAAATAACAATATTTCACTGCTTTGAATGACACATATGATGCAAACATAATAGAATCTGGCATACAGCACAGAGCAACAAGGCAATACACCCTGTGCATGGTGGAATATACCGTATGTATTAATACAAATATAGAGGGGAGGGATACAAATACAAGTAAGTGCAAATTTAATACAAATGAATGGGATTTTGCATGCCGCCGCTGCCCTTTTGATATTAAACATTAATTAAGAGGAGAGACCAGGATGATAGACAGACATAGATAGTCACGGACGTCCTCATATCTGACAGGTGATGTCGTAATGTTGTCATGCACGCTGAGGCTTTGTGACATTACAGTGATCAACCCTCCAGGCCATTTTTGCTCAGACTGTTTTAGTCTGTTGTTACATATTTACATAATCCCGGAACCTCAAGGTCAGTGTGCCAAATTTCAGCATATTTATATTGACATTGAAACGTTATAATCAATGAAAGAGAAAAAGTGCATCGGCCTTGGCGTATTTATGTGATTCCCAGGCTGCAGATTTGGTAGCATCATCCCATGATTGGTGAATCAAGCAAACCAAACTTTTGACCCTGTAAAGAGCTAAATGTAAAAATGTTGGTCGATAACAGCCATAGTTAAAAGGCTATGATAAGTTTTCCAGTGGTTCACTTTGTGATTAAATATGTATGATAATGTAAGATAATAAGATAAAACACACTGTGAATAAGAGCTCTAAAGATAAACAGCCAAAAAGGTTAATCTGCTCTTTTTAAAAATATCTGTCTCAAACATTGATCAGATATCCTATTGATCTATGAATGTCAGATGAGTCCATGTCACCATGACTCCATCATCCCCATAACTCTAAAGTGCTATTTGTTGCCACAGATATCATCATCATTGAAGTAAGTTTACATTTAAAGGAGCACACAGAATGTAGGCATGAAATGTGTCAAGACTGTATCGATATCAATCTGCTGTCATACGTCCAGACAAATGGAGACATGCAAAACACGATGCACTTGGTGTGATGATTTGGAGGAAGACTTAAGTGAAATGGTTTTGATAAGGCAAGGCCGTGTTTGGAAAAGAACTATTTCCTGTGATGTGTCATCCAACCATGTCAGAAGGCTGAAGGGTCTTTAGCCGTTCTGAACGGCCACACTTGAAGGCATGTAGAGGGACAAGATGAGATAAAGGTTTAAATATCAGGATAATGGCACACACTTTCAGTCTCTCCTAGAAGGCCCTCATATTGTTGCACTCATTTGCACACACTAGAAATGACAGAAATAGATGTGACAACTGGCAGAAATGTACAGAAATTGCCGGATGCAACCCCACAAATTACAGGCACTGCTGTGGGACTATACTGGTGACTTCATACACACTAAACACTGTCACCCAATTGTTTAAATGTCAAAATTGCCATAAAACATCTTAATATAATAGAATAGAATAGAATATTACTATTTAGCCTCTTCTTTAATGAGATGCCTCCACTTTCAAACGTTAGCCATATAAAAATTAATTCTTCTCTTGTAGCCTTCACAGAATAATCTATTTTGGGACATTTATGTGTTTATTTTATTTCATTTTTGTATGGTTGCTTTTTAAATATATCTGTTTACATAAACATATTATCCCACTTAGATAAGAAAATGACTGATGAATCATATTTCACTGTCCATATTTTAAGGAGATAATCTTGAAATCCAGTCTAAATTTCTCTAATTACTTTTCTTAGAAATGATCTTATGCTTAAAGTTTAACTGCCACCTCCCTCCGTCTCAGCAAATTTACACAATGCGGCAGAGACCTGCACAGGACAAACACTGTAGGGGTCGTGGCCTTAACACTGACCAGAGTGAGCGACAAACTGACAGACAGAGAAGCAGGAACAGCGAGCTGGTAGTCAGAGCCAGTGGAGCTAACCGTAGAGCTAACAAGCCATGAGCAGCTGCTGTCAGACTCTCCATGTCCACAATGGAAACACAGACAATTACCAGAAGCACATCCCCAGCCATTTGTAAACGTTTCTTTGTGTTACTTGAGTTGTTGCTAAGCTACAAACTGTGTCTTAGCTACACTAACAAGTCAAAGAGGTTAAAGCGAGATCTATGGAGGGAGTGTCAGTGGGTGGAACAATCATCAAGGGAAAGGTTGTGGTACAGTTGTTTTAAAGTCCGAACCACCAACCAAAATGCTAAGTATATAAAGGATTATCAGAAAGTAGTGTAAACTCCTGTGAATGAGTTTGATCGTTCAGTGTACATTTTAAAACAGAAGCATTTGCTTAGAGGGTGTCAGCAGTCAGTTTTTGACATAAATGGCAGGATGTAAATTTGCCCCAAACGGTTGACTCTGTGTCAGCATTGGTCTTGCAATGTTCAGACTGGTTTAAAACAGGCAATGTTGTATCGAACCATTTTCAACCCATGAAATCTTTAAAAATGTAATACGAATGTCACTATTACTGTAACCCCATCGTTGTTTACAGTCGTATAATTTAGTTAACAGCTTAAAAACCTACTAAATGTGACTACAATCACATGATCAGTCCTCAGCCATTCATAAATGATGGTCAGGTTTTCCACCATTTTGGACTGTGTCATGAATGGAGTCGCCTTGGTTGAAAATAATTTGCACTGCAGAGCTGTTACCATCCAGTAGTTGGCAGTAATGCAATGACACGTTTGCATGCCAACTGCCATAAAAGCCCACAGAGGAAGAAGAACTGATTTTTTTTTTTTCCCCAAAATAAAAGCTCACTGTTAATCCTCATGTTATAACCTCATCCAGGATTAACAAATCAGTCTTCAAAATGCTCTCAGAGAACCAAATTAGTGAGTTAATGAGAACAAACAGGATTATTTTGGCCTTAAAACAGCATGTTTGACTGAATTAGTAAAGCCACATTTAAAGTACAAGGCCCATTTCACAAAGAAGCTAGCCTAACTATAATCTGTCCATGTTCCTGTAGGTTTGTCAAGGGAAACAATGCTTGGAAGATCCTTTCACATATCACCCGGCCTCAAATGTCACATCAAGCAGACAAGGAGGTATTTTTTCATCTCTGCCTGGATTACTCTCCACTGAGACACCACAGATCACTGCTCCACATCGCCAAGTGACTGTAAGTACCTGCTGCTTGTGCCAACGTGTAGTTTTTGATTCATAGTAATAGCTATGAGACTGCTGCTCATTGTTTGTTTGTGAACAGTGTTCGTCCTCTGCTGTTTTATTGCATTTATTTGCATTGTGATTAAATATGATTGCTCATGTCTGAAAATCATGGGCTGTGCTGAATTTGCACATATTTCCTTCTAAGTTGTTGCATTAATTTTAGTGTGTTTCCTATTAGTAGGAAAGAACATTGTATTGACTGACATGGTTTTGTTGTTTAGCTGTTACATGAAATATGTTTTGCCAAACTATTTATCTTTAGGCTGTTTTTACCACTCTCCCACCATCTCCCACCATGAGGGACAGCAGGAAATCAGTCAGGCCCACACGCTGCTCCGCTCCCTGCTTTTCCTGCTAAAAATGAGAATAAAATTGAACTAAATATAAATAATTATTTCCTGCAATATTTTCCCCCACTGAAATCACAACATGGGAAACACATGTGAGAGGTAATCACACTGACGTTTTCTCCACAAGCAGAGAAACTTTTCCACTCAAAGAAAATCGCTTGCCGTGTGCCGTCACTTTACTATCCTTCAATTTGCAATTATATCTACACTGACTGACAAACTTTCAGTTCCAATCCATGTTTTGATGGTTGCCTGCTGCATATGAGCACTATGTGAGATATTATGAGAGGAGCTGGTCTGCTCTTAATCCTAAAATATAGTGATTTTAATACAGGTAAGGTCACAATTATCTAATGGTGTGTCTTGGTGTGCTGGATTGCTAGGATCGGATGTATTATTGCAGGTTTTTGGGGGTTACATCACATCTTAATCTCTGCTCTGCCTCCCAATCTCTGCTGTGCATGGCTCGGTATTTGCTTTTAGGGAAATTACGAGGTTAGACCGCGGACTTCAATAGTGGTAGGTGCTTTTATTCATATACATATTGATGCATAGAGGTGACTGACTCAGTGCTATTTCACTTTGACAGCGCAGGCATAAAGCTGCGTACATGAATGAATCATGCCGGCAATCTTGTGGCAGAGGATGAGCCGCACAGTTAAAGATGCCGCAAGTAGATACTTAGGCGTAAGGGCGCTGCTTGTGGGCTCTGTCTCAGTCGTACACTAAATAATAAGCAAAACACGATAAATAATAAAGCAGAAGATCTACTATTTTCTCATCCAAACTGTGCTGAGCATTGCTGAAGCAAACACCAGAGGTCAGAGTGTGCTTTTATGCAATCAATCACACTGTATAGATTAAATGTTCAAATCACGTTCTGCTCACGTCCATTTATCATTTTAAACCAACAGTCAAGTTCGATTTTGTTTAGCATTTTTCAGTGCGCTCTGCTTCGTACCCCTAACAACGGTGACCAACTCTCCAACCTACAAAGTCTCTTAACAGTTTTCTTTTAATAATTTATCCTGTGAGTATTCTGTTCTGAAAAACCAATAAACTGTTTAGCGTGCAGTCACTGATATATGGTTTTCTTCTATAAATATGAAGTCAGTGTAACAAGATAAAAAGCTGTGTCCAGGGGGTACGCAGCAAATTTCAGCCCTGTCTGTAGCAGAAATGTCAAAAGGTTACAAAGAAACGATTCTCACTAACTGTACCATTTAAGAAGAATACCGTTCATTTTCTGTAGATATGGGCAATACATCATTATAGCATTGATGACAGGATGTGAGGCTCAGACAGCACTCTGTCAGGTTTGATTTCTGTAATACTGAGATATTTTAAATGTTGCCTTTTCCAGCTTTTCAAGGTTGAATTGCTTGATTTAAGGAGAGTATAAATGTTTTAAGGTTTTGTCCAGATTTAGTCCACATCCACTGCTCACATACTATGAAATAGCCTCAAAATAATTGGTCCAGTATGCATTATATGCATATGTAATTATGTAAAGGTCCAAAATAAAGACCTGTACAGAATGAAATGATGCACCTGCTATACTGTTGTATACTATAGTACATTATACTCTGCCGCTGTGTGTTGGATTATATGTGTGATTCACAACACCCCCACACTTGTCTTACCCCATTCTGGCTTCTCTCTTTTCTCACTTAGTTTTTGGCTGGCAGCCCACTTTGCTCTGTTATCAGTCTCAGCAGGTCAGACAGGCTGATATCATTGAGAAGAGAATGAAGCAGAACTGAATGAGTTTTGTATGCAATGAATTCAAACTTTAACCCGCTCGCATATGTCGATTGGGTCGGGCAAACATATGAAGTGTTGAAACACATTATAAGGTCATTCTTCTGACCGTGACCAAACAAAAAAAGACATCTGCGTGAGCGTGTGCGTAACAGGTGTTTGTGCATGTGTATGAGGGGTAACACTGCTTTGAATGTGTGCTGGCAAACCTTTCCTCCACAGTCACGTTTGTCGGCTGTCGTGTGCGATAAGAGCTCCACAGGCACCGGTCCACGGGCGCTACAAGCCATGAGCTCACTGACAGTGCATGTGTGGCAGTGCCGTCTCTCCCCGTGTGCTGTCTGTGCGCATCTGCCATCAACATGTGACATGAAAGAAAATGTCAAATATGCAGAGCTTCAGCAAGGACATTGTGACACATTTCTGTCTCGGGGCTTTCCTGGAAAATCGCACCTCACACAATTACGATTATACAGCATGCAATGCATTAAAACTCTCAAGAGCTATATTGTAATGACAGTTGGAATTTGTCTGTTGTGCCCATACACAACATATTTATTTTTAGACAGCCTTTAGACAGCTTTGCTGCATCTATTTTTTTTTTTTTTTTTTAAATTTCACAGAGAAGCAATTAGCAAAATTTCCAATTTGGCCTCATTCCTTTTTCAATTATAAGTGATCAGTCGCTGTGGACTGCATGTCGAAATAGCTCAAGATCAGGACAGAGCTGGAAATGCAGTGATTTAGCTGATGTCAGCAAAATGTAAATGTGTGCATCAACCACCAAACAGAAAAAAAGAAGTGATGCCTGTATCAATGGTCGCCGGTTCTATTGTCACAGAAAATGATGATTCTACGAATCGCAGGATCCATCCCTGGAGGCATTTAGAGGAAATGCTGCATGTGTTTGGTCTGTAAACATTTGGATAAATGTAACCTAAGCACATTGGTTAAACTCAATAGAGTAGAAAGAGCTGATAGCAGAAAACCTCTGTGTCCTCAGGGTTAGAGTATTTGTAGCACTGCGGGTTCGAGTCACCTTACACACCTTTTCAGAGCCATTCATTTGCAGACGGATCTGTTTGCTTGCTATGAGGTAATTCACTTGATGCAGATTCTAAGGATCCATGTCCAAGTGGTTTTCTAAGTTAAAATCATCATAACCATCTTTGTCCACATGAATGAGTACCTTTCTTTCCCGTTGCCAAGTGCATTCCTTTCCTCTGTCAGCTGAGGTGAGAGCCGCCATTTCTGAATTTGAATTAGACATTTTAAGCTGCGATACTTCTATTCTGGCTGACATGCTGTATTTGTTTTTGCAGTCCAGCAGAGTATTTAATTAATTCATCGTGTTAGTGTTGTTGACTCTGGACAATAAAACTTGAATCCTGCTCTACAGCAACTCAAACAGATGGCCAGAAATTGTTTATTAAATTTCTCTTGAATTTAAACTCAGCAGCAAATGTTCAATCACAATCCTCTTAACTTCTTTTGTTGGTCTTCTGACTTTAGTTTATTTCAATTTAGAACAAATTTGCTTCACACAATATAACACTCATCATATTGTGAACCTGCTCGTTCCAATCCAACAACCCCGACATATTCTGGGTTTTCGACTACAATTTTAAGCAGGCTGCTGCAGCTTTGAACATTTGGCTGAGCGACATGACTTGTAACGGTGGATCCTCTGGTGGTGTCTGGCAGAGTTTTAGAGGTGAACACCCTGAGGCAGAGAAAAACAGTCATGTATTTATTTATTTATTTCATGGTTTTTAAAAAGGCCCCAAATGATGCGCACAAGAACAGACTTATAAGGGACTCCTGACTGATAACCTAAACTTAAACCCGGAGAGCATCCCCTATATTTCTCAGATAGCCCCTACCTACCATTCACTTGTTCTCGTAAGAAGAATAGATTATTGTGTTCCTCTCCAGAGGCACAACGGGATGAGCTTGGATTCCTAGAGCACAATGTTGTTGGGAATGTAAAAGTGACATAAAAGTGCAGGAAACACATACACAGAGTCATGTTTCAGGTTGAGAGAAGGATGCCTGTGACAGCCAGAATTCTCAGGGCGCTTCTATTGACACATTCATCTTTTAACCTGAACGGACTGCCCATAGTATCATCACTGAGAGAGTAGGGCAGATTTACATGCCCTGAGGCCTTCTGAGGCATACCATCACCTACTCATTAGCACATGGAGCTTATGCAAGTTAGCTATTAGAAGTGGCACAGGCAGAGAGATGACTATGTGATGTGTTGTGTTGTATATATGAAGGTAGCGAAAAAGGCTAGAGGAAAGGGACAAATCTAAAGAGGACATGCTGTAAAGAAAACTATTGGAAAATGTTGGATTGAGTGTTGATTGAGGGAAATCAAGTAGAGTGGTTCAAATGAATTATCTGCAAATAAAAATAAGCCAAAGGCAAAACTTTGGGAGATCTCTAATTAGTGTAAAGTGTTTCAGTCTAGTTGGTTCAGGTTTGGTGGCTCGTCCAGTCTGCAGGTCACAGTGTCCTTGAGTCCTTGAGGGTCTGCCCCTTGTATGAGTGAGCTGCAAAGCAATTTGTTCTTTTCACTGGTTAATGTCAGGTAATGTTTTAGCACTGTATTTTCTTTTTGTCTTTTATATGTACATGGAGTAATATTTATGGGACAATTCTCCGTGTATTGTTACATTAAGGTAGAGCAAGATATGTAGTGGATTGTGTAATTTCCTCTTTGATTTCCTCTAGTTTGTTCTTGGACACCGGATAACCCAGTATGACCAGTCGCCGCAGTCCTGCAGCCTGCTATAGCAAAACAATAGTGACAGTTAGGTGTCTCACAGGCAGCTCAGAAAGAGCAGTCCATTGAACCGATAAGAACAACAACAACAGCAAAATAGCAGATATAATAAAGACTGCCACTGGAAATGAACCGTAAAATAAACCAACTTTCATTACTTTTGGTTCAAGCAAACACAGGCTCATTATTTATCTAATGTGGTAGCCCTCATCACTCTGTGTCGGTGTGTTTTACGACACTGTTGCCGTCCTTACACCAGATGACTTTCCAAACTATTTCACTGTTGCAGACAAATTACTTGGCATGAAATCCTGAATCGTTTGCTTGAGTGGGTTGTTGGGTGTAAGGTAGTCAGAAAAACTCAGTCCAAGCTATCTTTTTCCCGGCCTATTATTTTCGTCCTTTTTAGTTTTGGCTCAGTCAGATGAACAGTGTCATCTACCAATAGGTGCACTCTCTCTAGCACCAGATGTACAAGAACGTAAAGCCTTGTTCTCTTGGACTGTAGAAAAGGAGGAGAAATATGTGGAGTTGTGGAGTGAGTGAGAGTGCCTCTTTGACATATCCTCCCATCTGTACCACAACAGAGTAGAAAATGGGGGGAAAAAAAAGTGGACAGAAATCACCGCTGCGGGCTTGAAAGGTAGCTCAACTGTGGTCAAAAGCTGCTTTTAGTTTCTGCTCCTTTGTTTAACAGTTTGTCTTCTTGTAAATTTCCACCAGGCGTAGATGGGAAAAATCTAAAAATGTATCTAGTTATTTCATATGAATAGTGACCCTGTAAGATCCCTAGTCTCTGCAAATTCATAACAAAACTCTGAAAACTCTGTGACTTTTGACACAATGTTTTTAGATATGAGGGGGTGTCAGACTTTAGTCTTTAAAAAAGTCTTCTAGTATATGTTAGACATTAGTCAACTAAATGTCCACAAATATGCTCTCCAGTGGATACACTGTAATGATGATTAGTAATAATAAGTAATAATAATTAGAAGTTGGGCAGTGAAATCCTCATTTATGTTTCAAAAAATCTGTCTTGAAAACTGTAAATGACTTTGACGTTTAAACCGGAATACCTTTTATGGCCTTCTTCCTCTGTTCTATTGTCTTTTCTCATTATCTCCATCTCTTAATAGTCTAGTTTAATTAGGCCCCATCATTGCCAGTGTTCCTGACAATGTTTGGGCATGGCACAAAATGTCTATCATAGCCACAGTCCTCCTACTAACCCAAACACACACACGACAACATTTCATTACAGCTGCACACTTCCCAAATGTGATTCAGCGGTGCTGAATGCAAACTGAGGTTTGAGGCCTGCAGCAGGCTTGTGGGCTGTTGCCTGCAGTAAGTTGACTAGTGAACCAAAGTGCTGAAACAGAATCATTCGACATAAATACATGACAGTCCACATGTGTACTTTGTCAGTCATGTGGGAATGGCAGCATTCAAACATGCAGCTTTTAGCCTAAATGGGTCATAACCACGGTGCTGTACAGCATGTGTCATAACATGTTACATACAGTATGCATGCTTACATGTAATGCACATGGGGTGCATAACTAAATCATCGTCCTTGTGTTAGCACCAAAAATAAGGCTCCCAGTGCAACATAATGTGTTTGTCTGACCAGCAAATTTCAACAGCTGGCCACATCAGCCCAGTGCTGATGTGCGTGTAAGCATGCGCTGCTGACTTTTGCATAATATTTCACAGCATAACGCTACACTTACTGGCAGGCTGCGCCGCCTCCGTGGAGCAATGCTGAATTCAGCATTGTTAGCTCCCTTGGTGCTTTTTAAATATGTCAAGTCCATTATGAATTTGTCCCAAGCCACTAACAGCCCCTTCTTGTTAACTCACATCACAACATCACAAAAACAATGCCAGACTAACAGACTGCCTCGCTGTATTCATTGATCTTTCATGCCAACAATGCATGCATTAGCCATAAGCCTCTCAAGACTTTGTACCTTTTAAACGTTATACTGTGCATCCTTGCCGGGCGAAAACAGAGACAATTATGTAACTTCAGCCTCCATTGAAGAAAAATTCGATGGAGGTTGTTCGATGTTTCTACTGACATTTTGCGGCACAGCAAACTTAATGTAAACAAATTTATTTATTGATTTTGCTGTCGAGCTCTAACACCAACACCTATTTGGAATTTTGGCTGCATTTCCATTGCGAAAAAAAAAAAAGTGTGGTGAAATTTTCATGGATAATTTATGTGTGATATAATAGGTCTCACACAAGCCAATATAACAGATGCTGAGCATCTGTTGCTGAGCAATTAAAGTGGGTTGTCACCTAAACGTAAGGGTGGTGATTCGATCCCTGCCTGTGCACGTCTCTAAGTGTCCTTGCCCACGCAACCCCAAATTGCTCCCAGTAGTCTTTTAGTGTTAGGTAGTAATGGATTACAAGTACATGAGTATATTTTTGAGCAAGTAATCTACTTTTTAATTTGCCATACTTGCTATATTTAACTCTACTATTTAACTATCCTGGACACAATAGCACAGCTACTGCCAGCCAGTCTGAAAGGATTAAATAATAAAAATCCATATTTAACAGTGAGTTTCAAATGTAGAATGGTCTCACAGAGGCTTAAGTGCTGCTCACGCTGGCTGTGTTGGTGCTCTAACCTGTTAACAGAGGGAGGAAAAAGAAAAGAAAAGAAAGGAAAAGCAAGAAGGACACACTCATGCTCTTCAAGTTGGCGTGTAAAATAGTTTGCCTTTATTAACTAGCCTGTTTTGCGATTACAGCTTACATTTTGGCAACTTTTAAAGATGGAACAGATGGAAACTTAATAGTGTTACTGTTTATGTTGAATGCTTATTGCTTTTTTTTTTGGATTATACTGGATTTGGACTGTTCTTATCATTATTTTGGACTGAACCAAAAAACTTATTTGTGGTTTGAGTCACTCATTATGAGAGTAACTGTACTTTAAATTAGATATAGATTTTCAGTGCTCTACCCACCACTGGTCCCATTATTACATACATAAACCATTATCAAAACTTGCAACCTGCTTGCTATATTACCTTGTATAGATTTACCGTCATGTTAATGATGACCTTAAAGTCAAAAGGACATTTCACTGGCACTGTAGGTACAGTAAATTTTAATAGCTCTAGTACTTAAAATTCATGGGGAGGAGCGAGTTCTCCCTTCATTATTCACCCATTAAATGTCTTTGGAAGTGCAGCAGAGCAGAAGTTTCTTCTTTTTTTATGACACCAAACATTTGTAAGTCACATAAAGCTCCCCACTGGATACCATGTAAGTTTATGTGGGCAAATACCGACTATGTCTGACAGAATTGTGGAAAACTATGATTATCTTCACATTTAAAGTGTCAGCTGTGAGCTGAGGGAGCTCAACATATGTGATGTGCATTTTGTCTGAGCTTTTTTCTACACCTCTCCACTCCACTCCTTTCCACTCCATCCCCTGTGATGTCTACTGTAGTTGAACCTGACTGAACAAAATAGACCTTGGCGGGAAACACTATGAAATTGCTAAATGAAAGCAGAGTCTGAAACCTCCATATTCTCTATCCACCCTTCCCCAGAAAGATGTATGAAATTCTGATGTGATCTTTGGGCCTGAAGGAGCATCACTGAAAAGGTGAAAATTCTGGATAATTCTGAATGTTTAACCGAAGCTACAGTGAAGTCGATATATCAAACAGAGAAAAGGGTAGCGATGTGTACCCTCACTAAAATTCAGTATGTGCAGCCTGCTCCCCATCGCCATACAAATCTCATGATGTTGCACAGACTGCAGCCATATATCAAAGACCAAAGATATCCAACATGCATAGCCCAAAAGTGTAACTTCCTTCCTCACCTTATCTTTAATATTGAAGACAGTGATCAATGCCACAACACAACCGCTGAGGTAAAAAAAAAAAAGAAGCATTTAAAGTAAAAAAAAACAACAACAAAAAAAAACGATTAGATAAGATAGAGCCGCATAATAAACTGCTGGAGGTGTGTTGTAATGCAAAACATACACAGTGTTATCAGATGAAGTAGTAATCATAGACAGTACAAAATATGGATGTCGTATCCATGACGTCACCCAGCCGTTGTGCAGCTCTGGGTGTGGTGGCTCTGGTCGATGCCATCTTGGCAGCCGTGCCTCTGCTGCCTCCGGGTTACTCTAAAAATGGGAAAAGGAGTGGATCGTTGGTGAAGCTGAGACGAGCTGAATGAAGTTGAGGATTTTAATACGGAGACTTATGGAGATTGACTAGTTTTGTAACCAGCCTCAAGTGGCTGAGGCATTGCTGAGGTTGCCACTTGGCAACGATCGTGTCAAGTTTTGTGACACTGCAGTATTTCTTTGCATTGAAGTATTAGTTGGTCATCTGGTTAACTCATGTTAAATTTGGTGACCAACACTCTGCACTCAGACACAATTAAAATCTTTACCCTACATTCTTTTTTTTTCTCTCCCAGAAAGTAAATAAAGCGACACCACAGGGGAAATAAAGGTTTCAGCTCACTGCAGACTCCCACTCTCAAGCTGAAATAGAAACACAGTAATCCTCTCTTACCCGATATGGGCTGTAGTGTGGAGAACCTGAAAAGCACAATTTTCAGATTCTGCGTTCCCTCCATCAATCCATCCATCATCCATTCCCCCGCTTATCGTGTTCAGGGTTGTGGGAGCCGGCCCCAGCACAGAGTCATTTTAAAGTAATAATATTGCAAGTCATTCAAATAAGCACCTAAATATTAAGAAGCACAAAAAAAAAAAAAAAAAAAAAGCTGAACTATGGCGCTAACACATTGCATAATCAGTGTAGTACACATAAGCACACAAAATACAGCCTCTGGCTCGAAGGAATACAACAAACAAAAAACAGTTGACCTCACTTTTAATCCGGTGACTCAGCGATTCTAAACTTAAGCGAACAAACAATTCTCTTATGTATAAATTGGGACTTTAAGCCAAGTACAGCAACACCACCCAAGCGGCTTGTTGTAATGGGCTTCCTCATTACACGGAGGTGACTCCGACTGTGTTTGAGCGGTAATAATCACTCTGCAGCAATAACCTCTCCACAACTGCCTGTGAGTCATTAGAGCCAGTGTCCACTTAGAGGATTGGGACACCCTGATTAATCAACAGGATAAAGGTGTCTTACAGTCTCTCTTTTTTTTACTCTCTCTCTCTTCCTCATTTCTGATCCCTTTTGATATTCAGTAGACTACAGCAGGCTTCTGTAATTGGACCCAATAAGTCTTATGGGGCCCCATAACAAAGAGTAAACCTTAACAACGTGTCAGAATTTCAACTTTGGCTCCTACAACATTATGAACCTTCTTTTGGCACTTGGTTAAATCTCTCCTCCTTTCTTTGGAAAAAAAGAGACTCATTTAGTGAACATGAATATTTGTGTGCACTTTACTGGCATTAACTGTAAGTTCAGGGTTTTTTTTTGGCACCTCATGCTGCCAGTTAGAGCTGCTAGTGTGTAAAATTGCTCACGGTAGCTTTAAGCAAGACATTAGCTTTCCGCAGGACACCTCATTAATTCTCCTCCTAATATCCCACTCACCTTCACTCGCAGTGTTATTGCTCCGCACCCTGCCAGTCTTTTCGTCTGAAAGGGACAACATTTTCTTATCCGTTGCCAATCTCTTTGTCTCTTTGTCTCTCGCACTCCTCCTCTTTTTCTCATATTCAACTTGATCGGGGTGTTTGCCGTCTTGGCCAATCAGTTATCAGTTTATGTGACAGGAAGGACTTGTTGTACCGAGCCGTTTAACAGAATACCAAATCATGTCCTTCTTAAATGGGACAAGGCTGCAGCGAGGAATGTTTGCCACTTTTCTGAACAGTAGCGAGAGTGAAGGGAAGAAGAGATAGCACCGTAAATGCTTTAACAATGAGCTAACAGGGCATCTCAAATGTAACTGTTCAAAACTGGGGCAATTAAAAGTACAATTTATATATATATAAATTAAAGGTTTGAATAGCGTGTTTCCCCAACAAGATAATTCTTTAGTATCAGTTGATCCAAAGAAAATAACTTTCCCAATATTAACAAGATATTCCCTTTCACTGTAGTAAGTGAAAGTGCAATTTGATCATAAACTGCTTCTAAGTACATGGCTGTTCTATTAATGGAGCCCTATAAATACTTCTACAGGGCTTTTTACACATTTGTCTGAGGATGTACTGTAAATGGAAACTGGGAAAATGAGATTAAAATGCAGATTAGCAGGTTTGATTTGCAGTTACATTCATCTTTTCAGAAAAAAAAGGTTTTTATCCTCTAACATATTCGTCCAGATTAAAAATTATGTAAAGCAGACACTTTTTATGCATGTTTTTATCATGCAGAACAGGTCACAGTGTATGTAGAGCACTACTGTAAGTATGACTGGATACATACAAAATGTGAAAGAACCCTCTTACATTATGATTAAGAAATGCTAAAGCTGCAGAATTCTGTGAATTTTGCATTTAGTTATGCAGCATTTTTAAGATGAATTATAAAAAAAAGAAAAAAAAGATTTATAAAATGGACAGTTTCTGTCCTTGATTATGGCTGCCTTAGTTAATTAGGTAAAATACTCACACAATAAAACACCTGTGGCCACATTAAGTCACACTAACACATTAACAAATTGTTACAGGATGTCAGATTTTGTTGTTAATTTTAGATCTCGTGGGAGAATGGATGAGTGGTTGAAACAGATGGACAAAATAAAAAAGAAAGAAAAGATGCTGAAATTAATGACAGAGAAAATGAAGAGACTGGAAAGTCAAACGATGGCGGGACCGTTAAACACATGTCACAGGCGAGGCAAGAGAAATCATGTCAGTGAGGGGGAGTAAATATGAATCGCCTGCAATCTTACTGGCTCCCAAATTAAAACGAGAGTAGAGCTTAACACTAGAGCTTTCTCTGGCAGAGCACAATTAAAACAAACCTGTCCAGAGTCAAACACCCCTGTGTCAGCAAAGAGGACCGCTAACATAATTGATTCAACAATTGCACAATTGATAGTGAAATCCAGATAATTCAAAATTACCCCGATCTTTATGTATGCTTTCCACGGTGTCAGTGTGTTGCTGAATGCTGCATGGCAACCATTCTGATTAATTGCACTGAAGAACTACATTGCTTGGTGGAAGAATAATTATTTGTTATCAATAAATTATTGTATTTTTAGTTGCTGTGTAATTATTTTATAAAACCTTGCCAGGTAACAAAGCAATATCCCCAGCGTGGTCATGATTTACAGTGATTTAGAACAGCTAAGGGACATTATTAACTAAAACCCTATTAGCTGTTCTAAATCACTGTAAATCATGACCTCTCTGTGCTTATTTTTTAAATACACCATCAGTGGCATCATCGGTGACTGATGCACAAAATAGTATGTGCATACAGGACGAATTAAAGGTGCTATAATTGATTTTTGGCCTCTAGGGGGGAGAAAGATGGACAGCCCATGCAACTTTCTTGTAAACTTTCTTTGGCTTAGCAACACTCTGCACCTCATCACCTTAATTATCTGATGTTAAGTTAAGGAGTTCATCCCTTCTCCATTATAAGTGCTGTAAATCAGACATCGCTTAGTGTGAAAGAACCACCTTTCCGCAAGATACTGAAGATATTTTGTGGTCTCACTGACCTGGATTAGTTTCCCTTCCACTCAGATTACTGTATATTTTGGTGAGACACAACAATCTGTGGAGAACCTCTCTTAAACTCTCCCCTTTTCAGCACACGTCTCCCCTCACCGAGCCAGACACTTCACTCCCAGCATGACATAAAGAACACACCCTCTTCATTTTGGAGAAACAGATTTTAACAGTGGGACACCTGCATACCTGTGGAGATGAAGGGAACAGGTTTGTAATTAAGTGGATTCAGAGGTGTTACTCTTTTTTGTTCTCCCTCTTTTTCTTCTTAACAGTCAGTCTCATATAGTGGCATGCATAATTGCTATGACTGATGGGGTGTGGGTGGGGAATTGATCTGGGGAGCCGGTGCGATATTCTGCTCCACTTCTGTCTGTCCCCTCTGTATCTTTTTCTCTGACTCTATTTTTATATCTTTTTCCTCTCTCTAGAGCTCTCGGGTTGTCTATCCCCCCGCTACAGTTTTTTTTTTTTTTTTTGCGCGTCCTTCTCTTTGTATTTGTAATATTCACACAATATCATAGTCAATTGCCATGAGGCAGTTGACAGTGTGCAGCCGTGCTGTATATGCCACTATCATATCAAAATCATACAAAAATGGGCAAGAACGTGTCAAACATGTACAATAATAATGTGAAATAAATACATCCATTCATCCATAAGTGCTTATCCTTATCAGGGTCATTGGGCGATAGGTGGGAACATCCTGGAGAGGTTACCAGTTCATCACAGAGCTTAAACTCAGAGACAACCTTCATGTCTTTGGACTGTGGGTGGAAGCCAGAGTGCCCGGAGAGAATCCACACACATGTTGGTGTGACGGTGCTAACCACTGCAACGCTGTGCCTCCCAGTTGCTTTCATCATAGATCAATAATTCATTAAATTTCGTGTCATTTCATCTGATGTTTGGCGACCAAGTCAGATGTTCTTGAGCTTTTCAGTGCAGCTTAGAAAGAATCATGTTATTGAGTCAATCAGCTACACAATAAATAAGACTGCATGGGCTTGAAGTGCTCACTGCTGCTCCCGTTTCACCTTAACAACTTTGCCAAGGCAAATCTTTTGTTGTGAAGCAACGACAGGAAAAGCGTTCTGTTTGTCACTGTTAATTACTGCTACCGTTTCAACTCTGTGTGCACAACAAGTGCTTTCTTCAGTGGATCAGTTTAATTATTGCAAGGAAGAATTGAGAGCCCGCAACAAAGTACTACAGTTTGTCAGAACCAGCATGCCTCCCTCATGTCATCGAGGTAAACACATTTCACCATATCATTGTCTTAGGTGAAAATTTACTCATGCTGTGAGCCCGTCGCAAAAGCTAATTGCTCTTGCTCATGGCATGGGTGTTAATGAGCTGTTGCCTGTGATCTGCTGGATTTTTTTCACATCCTCATTTGTTGGCACAGTTATTTTAAATCTGGAGATGAAAAGGGACCTTTGTTTGGTTAACTGATGGTGAAAACAACACCAACACACTGACCTGCCTTTTTTCATTTTCAAATGATGCTACA
This sequence comes from Protonibea diacanthus, assembly GCA_028641955.1. NCBI lineage: Eukaryota > Metazoa > Chordata > Actinopteri > Sciaenidae > Protonibea > Protonibea diacanthus. The sequence goes on from CM053990.1 coordinate 19,527,880, forward strand.
GCCATTCACTCTCCCATGAACTTGCACTTTTGTTATAAATTTGTCTTAAGTCTGATAATAAAATGAAGCCCCATTATGCTCCATTCAGCACCATTGTTGGTGATCAAAAGCCAAAATTCAATTGATTGAAGCTGTCACACAGCAATTCTTCAGCAATTCCCAACCACCATTCCAACATGAGATGACAACACAGTATGTAAGAGAGTGTGTGTGTGTGTGTATGTATGTATGAATGTATGTATGTATGTATGTATATATATACATACATACATACATACATACATACATACATACAAACATACATAAAATAAAATAACAAACTATAAGTGTGTGTTTGTTTGTTACATGGTTGGTAGCAAGTTAGTTGGCAGCACCTCTGGCCGGGAGCCTGACCAGACAATGGTCTAAGCAGAACAGCTGGCTTTAGTTGGATCGTCACCATCATATTTGCATTTTGCATCTGATATTTCCTGTAAATTGGTTTTGGGCCATCGCAGACTCAGCGCAGTTGCTCATTGTTTTCACTCGATTCATCGGGGAGAGTTTCATTTTCATGTGCGAATTGAAAGAGCTCCATCTGTCAGTCAGCTCACATTGTGTGCAGAACTGAAAAATAAAATAATACTACTCAGTCCAACCCCATAATTCATTTCTTTCTCTTTCCACCTGACTGCCTCTTTTCCTTCCATAGTCTTGACCACTGATATTTCTCTATGTTCATTCATCTTCCGCCCACTGTCTTTTAAAAAAAAAAAAATAGCCCTGGCTCACCATCCATAATATGTCCTCTCCGCCATTTGTCCCTTGCCTCATTCATATCTCTCTGTATTGACCTCAATGTCTGTCTAGATGAAGGAGGACTGCACATGTCTCGTCTGGCATACTTTGTCTCTTTCCCCCTACACTAGTTTTGTTCATCCACTTGAGCAGGTAGAATAAAATGTCTGACTGTGATAGATAACTGACTTTTTAGATACATAACTCATTGAAATGACATGTGAAATGTCGTAGCTGAGTTGTTTAAAAGGGACTATTCCATCAAAGGTTAAAGACAGATTGCTGAAGTTCTGGATAGAAGAAACCGTTAAACTGTTACAGCATTGGACAACAAATTAAATCATATTGAAACAGGAGTAAGAAAACAAACCAAAAAAAAGAGGCAAGTAAGAAGAAAAACTGGAATCACAATAAATTAGCTATAGAATTATTCATTTAGTAAACATGCAGAGTGCACAAGAGTAGAAAGTAAGAGTAAAATGCACAGCTATGCCAACATCGTAGTCATTCCAGTTTTAATTTTGCATTAGTAAGTAAACCAGCTGCAATAAAAGAATGCCTCAGCTGGAACATTTGGGGGGTGGATTAATGATGCCAGGATTTGCTTGGACACAGATCAGACAAAAGCTGTGGATGTAACACTGTCCCTTATACTGTCCTGTGCCAGTAATGCTTGCTGAAATGGATCAACCTATTGAAAGTAGCTGTTGGTGGAAGAACAGCGAAGAATCTAGGTCAGATAAAGTGCATTTACATGCACGCTATCCTGCTTATGATCACGATTTGGAGTATCCTGCTTTGAGTATCATATCTTGTTTTTGAGAAACCAAGACGCTGATACAAAACACAGTCACTGAGATGTAGTATACATATGAATAATCATCATGGTCCATGTAACCAAGCTCAGTCTTAAACGTGAAGTAACAAAAATATCATTTGAAGGGTTACGCTAACGTAGGTATATGTCACGACTTAAATCTTGCATCCAACCCTGCATCCAACCCTTAGAAGGTGTAGACCTTTAATGAAGGAAGATACCCCTACCAATGATGTAGAAAGTACCCCTGTTGGAGGAACAAAATTCAGATGATCAGGGTGACATTCATGTTCTATACGTACCAACTGAGGTACTGTCCTGGTCTACCTTCTGCATCCTACTTTGAATAAAGCTGCAGATCAAAAGTCTCACACAAGTACAGACATGAACAAAAATCGCTGTAATCATTTTATTAAGTAGAACTACTCTCCACAACACAACACTGTCATAATCCTCTGAAGTGTCTGACAAAAGAAACTGCACAAATAAATAATAAATCAGTCGAAAAATAAATAAATATCATTCAGTTCTTCTGTTTCCTGTGCGAGCTTCCCAATTTCAGCTTTGAAGAGATGAAATCTTAGTGTGCTCACATCCTCTCCTCTGCTGGGAGCAGAAGGTGTTCTGTTGCCTTTAGCACATTTGGAGGGTGGTGGTGGGTGGCTGCTGGACCCATCCTGAGGTGTGGGCTGTGTAGGCTGCTGTCATCTATATCCAGTCCAGTAAAGCTAGCCTCTGAACGTCTCTGAAGCAGACGTGATTCTGCGGGCGGGGGGGAGAGGTTGTTCAGCTGTATGAGGGAGGAATGGTGCTTCTGATGGTGAGGCGCTGGTGCTGCTGGTAGGAGAGATGTTATTGGTGCTGGAGCTTCTTCTGCTGTTATTAGGGAGGAGTATGGCCTCATGTCTGACTTTGGTCCACCGCCTATCTGCATCTGCTTGCATTTTTGTATCACTCACCTTCTCCACTGCTCTTGCATTGATTGTGACTGTGACATCCCATATTTGTTACCATTTAATTGTTACAGAGTTGGTTCATTTTAACTCCAGAGTTTCTTTATGTTTGTTGAGAAGGCAACGTAAACGTTAAAGTATGTCATATAAAGCTGATAACTGGACTGAACATGCCATTGGACACTAAGGTTACAGTGTTAGCAGCCAAATATATAGGTTTAAGAGTACTTGGTACCATTACATTACTCTATGTTGTAGGTTATAGTGATGACCTAATCATTATGCTCGCCCTATATACGTTTTTGGCCTAGTTTACATACTTTCATGTCATTTGGTGATTTAAAGTTAGTTATTTTTAGCCAGTAGCTTCTTCACTCTTGTAGCAAGGTGCCACAGACAATTGGACATGATTGCTAAAGCTTTCTCGGTGTATGTGCTTCTACATGTGTAAATATGTAACATTGTTAATTAGTTCCGCTTTTGTCTGTTTTTATGACCTGCAGTTTGCACGGGGTATTTTATTTTGAAAATACACTGGATTCTCCTTGCTTTTTCTGTGCCTGGCTTCCGCCCACTCGAGGTAGTCTGTGTAAATTGACGTGTGCTGCTCGCGCCAAACGTCAAAAATAGAAGTGATGCATATTCAACGTGTAGCCGAATGTAGAGACGCTTCTGATGGAACTAATGGACCATGGCAGAGCCGGTGGGGTTTGATACAGTACATTGACTAGAATGGCCACATATTACTCACACGGCGCACATGCAATGTGTCGTGGACGGGCCTGGTGGGGTTTGGGTATAAGCCTCTATGTCGACTTTACACCCTAACTTAAGAGAGAACTTACACATAGCTGGTGCCACCCAGTGCTAAAATTCCTTTTTCAAGCTTTACAAAATATAAACATTGTATGTGATTCAGAAGTGTTTGAAAAAGAAAGTCCAAAAAATTTCACACCATCTTCTTTTGTCACAGTCTTCTTGTCATTTGCTTCATTTTAGGACACACCGAACGCAGTTATGGAAAGCCATAGTGGATATCTAATGATTTCTTCATCATTTCTTGCTCTCAGTTAATAATGTTCTCCTCACACTGGGTCACACATATGCTCCCGGCAATGTGGAGAGAGTGGGGAAAGCAGGATGATTGGCAGGAAGAGTGATGTAACTGAGTTTGAAAGGCAAGTTACTGTATGGGGGACACAGGAAGGACATCAGATCCATGACGACAGTGACACCATCTGAGGAGCACCGGCTGCTGTCATGGCAGTGTCCGCTCAACACATGAACACACACTAAGACATATATAGGCTTCCAGAAATAAAAACCATGCTTGTGTATGTACCCTGTTCACTTTACACGTCTATTTTTTTTCCATGGAGACGACTACTTTTCTGCTTTCTCTACATATGCTTACTTACTTGTCCTCCTGTGTGTTTTTGGAAGTCGTTTAGCGGTTAAAATTGTAGACAGTGGGCAACTTTGACAAATTAGTGGGACAGCTAGAAACAGGGAAGTGTCAGTTACATCCTTGACCTATCGGAGGTTGCAAAATACACACACACATGCATATAGAAACCATCTGTGGCCATCTTGACAGACAATTCCAGAGTAAAATTATTTGCCAGTGCTAAGGTTTGACAGGTAATGACAGGTTGTCACATCGAGTTTTAGGGATTTGGGCTTTCCAAAATTTACCAAAACAAAAACAAAGTGGCAGGTAGAGAATGAGCAATGTGTGGAAACACTGATTGTCCCAAAAACATAAATTCTTGGCCATCACAAAAAGTGGTTAATGCTTTTGAATGAGCATCATCTTTCATTCTGGACAGTCTCATTTCAAAATAGCTTAAACAAGGAACATGCAGGTTTTTTTTATATATATCTTTCTTGTCACAAGCTAAAATAAATAAATAATAAAAAATAAAAATAGCAATGACTTTAAAAATAACACCGTCACTTAGCATCAGCATCAACCTAGCGACCTTAAAGTAATCTGTACATTATGAAAGACCCTCTGGGGAGCGAGCACAGAATCTAAATTCTGCATGGTGTAGCTATAAGAGTGTCATGCTCTGAGAAGAGCAACATGTTCCCTGAAAAGAAAAGAAAATTGTTTTTAACTTGTAGGTTAACAGCTCAGGATTTTGTTCAGAATCTAAATCAGGGCAGAGCAACATTTTACACACACACATACTGTACTGTACGCACACATACGCACACATAACCGTGTTTACAGAATATTCTTTTTCTTGAGAAGCGTGGCTCTCTTAAACCGATGTTTTTCACATAACATTGCAACCCCTTGTGCCCATGGGTTTCTCGGGGTTGATGCCATCGTGTACAAATAAGGAAGAAAAAACATGAAATTGAATGGTAAGGATGTTCCCAATAGGAACTTAAAGTGGCTATAATCAGTAGTTATATAATCAGAATGTATCACTTGACAAAGTGAAAACAATGTGAATGGGGTCGCTGATGAAACAACAGTGAATTACAGTTTAACCCAAATATGCAGTTCCATCATGTCCATTGGGACAGAGCTTTATACTGAGTTTCAGTTTCATTGTTTAGCTGATCCAATTTTAGTGTTTTTGGTGTTATTTTCAGCTTCAGCAGGCAGCACAAAGCTTGAAAAATCCTCCGTTCATTGTCTGCAAACAGTAGACAAACACAGTTAGCGACTTGCTGGTGAACATGGGGTTGAATTTAGCAGCTAAAGAGACGGAGGTTTTCCTGAGGAGATGGTAGAGACCAAAACCGAGCTAAAAAAGAGTGAGTGTTTATCAGGTGGCCACTTGAAATGAATGCTAATTTTGCTTTCTGTCTCCTGGGTACTCCAGGTTTCTCCCACAGTCCAAAGACATGCAGGCTAACTGGTAACTTTGGACTGCCCATACTGTAGGTGTGAATGAAGTGTGAATCGTTGTTTGTCTCTATGTGTTAGACCTGTGATGAACTGGCAAACTGTGTATCCTGCCTCTTACACAATGTCAGCTGGGATCGGCTCCAGCCTCCTGTGACCCTGATAAGGATAAGTGTTGCAGAAAATGGATGGATGTTAAGTTGTGTTCACAACTTATTCCCACTGCCCCCGAGTGGCCTATATACAGTGTATGTATATATATATATATCTTACAGGAGGCCTTGACTACAGTATTCAAAAATTTTACAGCACATCTATCCTGCCTTTTTCGGAAGCAACGAGTGGCAGGCATGACCATAACTTCAATAGCTTCATTATGATTGCTGCTCAGGAGTCTAAGGATGTGTCAGTGGTTTTATTTATCAGCGGCTGTTTTCAGGGCTTGACCTCTATCATCTAGAGATGGACTAGTTAGCTGCAAGACTCTGGTGACAATGTTTCATTCACTCAGTGCGTAAAGGTCAGTGCACCTATTCGTCTCCAGCTGGGCTGACCCCTGAATAGCTCTAGTCACGGCGAGTGTGCAGTAGCTCTGCACAGCTGCTCTGCAACTGGTTGTAGATTCCTCCTGCTCAGCGGGACACCACATGCACAAGGTTCAGTACGGTGTCACAGATGTTTTTTTGGAGGTTATTCTTGTGTTTAATCCACAAATGGTGCTTTTACTTGCATGTGTGCAGACTATTGCTCCCGAGTCATTTCATCTGGCTTTTATTTGACAGACTTTTCATGATTCTAATTTGCATTATGTTTTGTCTCAGTCTGTTGGATATTGATAGACAGGTGTCTGACAGGCCTCTGATAGCACGGATATCTCTGTTGGCCTGCACTGCTGCAAAATATGGAAATTTGATTTGTTATGGTGACATTTAAATTATGTTATTCAGATGTTTTATGATTGTCTTGCAGAAGGTGACTGGGATTTCATCATCATAACTTAAAATCCTGCCAAAATCGTCATGTTCATGAGAACAGCCTTTCTGGGACCTTTCAATTCTGCTACTGCTCAGCTGTGGTTACCAGGTGAAACAGAGAATTTATGTTTCATTCACATCCTCTCACCTTGAGATTGTATTAACAGAAAAAAGCACAGTTTTCATGCTTGTAGGTTTTATGGATATTAAAATCTTTCACTTTGAAATTATCAAATGAAGCCTTTGTTGTTATATAATGGTTTTAAAAAGGTTTTGTTGACAACCTTGAGCCATCTATTGTTTGTGCACAGGAACACTGGAGACCTACGACAGTCAATCTGCACAAAATGTCTTTGAAACACTTGAGTCATTCAATAACTACAACCACAGTAAAAGACTTGAGTAATTCATGTCTTTTCAAGAAAAGAATAATTGACTTACCCTGATAGAACAGCCCCCAAAAAGTGGAAGCAAACATTCACCTTCTAATTTGTCCTGCTTTAAGAAATACGTCTTTCAGTTGGCAGCTTCTCTGTCTGGGCTGCCTGCCAGAGTGAGAGCGGGCATCGGTCAATGTCAAGATTTAAATCAAAGGAAACGAACAGATGAAATAGCTCTGGTAAAGTCACAACAAGTTGAAACAGCAGTGGGAATCTCCAACAAATGAATCTCCATCTACTCACCGCCCGTTAAATATTTCAACTCATTTCAAATGTATAGCTTTACAGCTGATTGACCCTCATCAGTCAGTCCTCAAAGTGATCTTGATATAGTCATCCTGTACCTTTTTATATCCAAAGTCATGATTTACTACTGTAAATCTTGGCAGAAATATAGCAAATGTAATGCTCTATAGAATTTTAAGTGTGCTCCTCTTTTATTCATGGACTATTCAGACAGGAAATGTAAATGTCAACCTAAAGCTTAAATATTTAAATGTAAAAAAAGGGACATGTTGTTTTCTTTATGTATCTGAGGAAAAAAGTAAAACCCAGGTGCACAATGCACTTGAGGAGAGGTGCTGTCTTTGTTCTTTGCCTGTGTGTGTGTGCGAGTGCGTGTGTGTATGTGTGTTTGGGGGGAGCTAGTACATGAACAATGTATGTAATGACTACTTGTGTGTCTTGTGTGTGTGAGATATTGATGGTACTGATGTAATGAACACATGAGCAATTGTCACTCTAGGGACGTTTTAGCATCTTTCAGCTTCAGAGTAAATTTGAGTGAGTACAGTTAGCATATAATGTATAGCTAAAACAACCATTAATGGGAAAATCATATCATAATGACAAAATATATATTGTGGTCAACAATCGTCACATTATTGGGTTTGAGGTCCATATGCACGAGGCTGATTGACCTCAGGTGGGACAGGGCTATGGCCAGTTGTTTAATAACTGGCCTCGGCTCTGTCGTGGTAAGGGCCTTGTTGCAATGCAGCCGCTTTAAGATGTAAGTCTCTAGTTTGGCCTGATAAACAATTTCAGGACTGTTCTTGTTAATCGATCGCCTCCACCTTGTTGGTCTGCATGTATTTTGTAAAAAACCCAAAGGTGCCCTCACCAAGGAAGGACTCCACCTTATGAAAGCATCCCAGAGTGGTCCCCCGGTAAATCTGAAGCTTGTCTGTGTAGAAGAAGAAGAGCAGAGAGAAGATAAGGTTATGACATGAAGACAACAGAGTCTAAAGTCAAAAATATAACATTTCCAATAACCAAGAAACACTTTGAGGTGTTGTGACACTGACAGCAGCTCTTGAGTTTAAACTGATGGTCTCCTTTTTTCCTTCTATTAAACCCTTTGAGACAGTCCCGTCATTGTGAAGGCTACATGAAACTGAATGTGAAATACAATTTTCTTTTAAATAGGAAATGTTCTTAACCCATGTTTAATGAAAGCCGTTTGAGCATTTATTACATATCCTTCAGATCGAGCAATAATTTTCTATTTTAATGGTACTGGTAAGGCCAAACAGTTTTTGAAAAAATCAACTGATCATTAAATGGGCAGAAAAGGGAGGACGGTGTGAAAGAAGTGTTAAGGCAAATATTAATATAAGAAACAAGAATTTGTAATTGTCATAATTATAATAATTCTAATAAATATATATATATATAAATGAAGTAGTAGTTTTTTTGTTAACTTTTGTGTAGTTGCAAATTCTCTGAATAAATACATGAGTTACAGTCATTTTGTTTTTAATGTGTGCACTGAACATCGCCAAAATGCATTCAGTTTATGAAAAACAAGTGTAACACCTGAAGTAATAACAGACACGATAACATATTTTCACTCTCCCTGGCTGTTTATATGTTTTGTGAAATGTCATCAAATATATAATGAGTTTATTATGTCACTAACTTATCACTCGAAAGACACTGAGGCTCAGCAGACCCGAATCAGAGTGTGTTTTTTTTTTTTTTTTTTTTTTTTACGCTGACTGGCTAAATCCAGGAGCCTGTCTTACAAAGCAAAATTAATAGGTTAGCGAGTTGTCGCTGCAGGGCTGATCTCCGCTTTTCCATTTCTCACTGGTGGTGGTGGTGATTCACTAGCAAAAATCACTATGGTAACATCTGCTGAAGGCTAACCTTATTTGGAGCAATTTAAGTTTAGGCTCCCAAGTCGTCCTTCATCATCAGTCAGAGCCGAGGAAGAACTAAGTGGCAATTTCTGTGATATCCTGTGGATTCAAACAAAGTGACATAATGTGCTATGCTATGTTTGAACTAACAGACAGTATCAAATATGGCACTGACAATAAAATTAATATAAATATATATTTTTTAAATAATGAAACACCAGACAGCCAGTTGATTAAGACTGTTAATGTTAATGACTATTAATAATATAACAAATAACAAATGACTATCCAGATTAATAACTGTTAATGATAGTTACTAATGGATACTGATTACATGGAAAATGTATTATAAAGAGGCTAAATATGCAGTCATTATAAGTCATTATAATACTACAGAGACTCAATGAAATAGTGCATTATTTCATACGTTTTTTTCTTGATAGTATTTTATATAAAAAAAAGTTTAGTAACACTATCTGTGAAGGCCACATCTGCAGTACATTACAGGGGCATTCATAGTGAATTATTATGCTTTATGAATACACTCATAATTGTGGATGCTCTTGACTAGTTAAGGCTGACTGATGGGTCTTAGATTATGACAACCTATACTCACCCATATACACACGTGGACAATCCACTGTAGTAAGAACTCATAGAATGCTATAAGAGTCAATGCAGTGTCATAAGTTAGCAGAGAAAATTTACTTGGAACTTTCTGCATTATTATTGTATTATGTAATAATTATTCTGACATAATAATCTCATGATGCAGCACATATTCTTTTAATGCATGACAATGCAATACATTTCACTTACTACCAACAATGAAGCGTTATGATGAAGCAAAAATTATTATAGAATTATCAACATGTACTTTACTTTGTACTTTATGCAACACATACAATGATAACTTATGACACTGCATGGACAGTTGTAGCATATTATGAGTTCTTACTACAGTCAGTTGTTGAAGTGTATGTATGGGAGAAGAATTTATTAAGAGTCATCTCTCTCTCTCTCTCTCTCTCTCTCTCTCTCTCTCTCTCTATTAGGTTGTGTTTACAAGATGATTATTTCATACTGTTCTACAACACATTTCTGTATATTTGCCTTTTACCCTCCAGTTACCCTCTAGATCTCTGAGCCCACAGAATCAGTTTACTTTTTCCACTGCAGTGAAGTTCTTTCTCTCTTGTGGATCACTTCTTTCTTCTTACCTAATAAGAGTCTGCTCTTGATCAAATGATGTTTAAGCTCTTTGTAACAGACATGAAGTCTTCAATGTCAACATAAAATGGGTTAACAGAGGCAGGTGATGAATAATCCTTTTGTAACTGGGTCATGTGACAAATTATCCAGGACCAAAAGCACCAGGTTATAAGTAATCCTAGGTTAACAATGCCAGATGCAAATAATCCTGGGTTTACCTGGTGATTAATAGTTCAAGGTGAATACAGACAAATATGACACTGTGAATTGTGTGACCAGCGAAAGAACTTCTACAGACCTGAACAACATGGAAAAGAGCAGATAGCACATAGTTGATACAAACAAGAAATCAAACAACAAGAAGACTGATGATCTGTCAAAGCAAGTCTATGATCTCAAAGTGAGTGGAGAATTTTTACCATGTAAAACATGATCCAAGAACTACCAGCACAGATTTGGACATCATTTTCAAAACTTTGATACTACAGCAAAAAGGCCAGAGTTGACTTAGTAGCCTCCACCATGAGACATTTATACATTACTTTGATTACTTAAAAACATATCTACAGTGCATTATTCTTCATAGAGTACATAGAGTTTTTTCACCATTTGATGTCTCTAACCTCTGCCTTCCCATAAATCATAGATCTGGAGGTGGAATATGTCTGTTTATTTCATGTCAAATGAATTTAAAATTCGAGATGATGTCTCTCTGAAGTCAAGGGGCTGAGATGAAGTCTGTTTTTGTAGAGCTCTCTGATGGCCATGGTGGAAAGAATGATATTGTTAGTGTTATTATTGCCCTCCTGACTCTGTCATCAAAGATTTAAATGAAAGTCTGATAAACAAGGAGGAAGAACTGTGTTACATTTTAGGAGATGTCAATATAAACCTATTTAGAAATGAATTAGATAGCTTGTTGGGGACTTTGTATATTATATTCTATATTCTTTCTTTCTTTATAAATCTATGTGAGTTAAAAAGAAATCAGCAACTTCGACTAATAATATCTTAATTAACTCTTTAAGTGAAGGAACAAAATCTGGGGTCATTTTCCCATACTCCAGTACTCTCAATGTCAATGCTGATAGAGGTAAACACCCACAAAAATAATATAATGCACAAAAGAATTATAATGAAAAATTAATTACTATTAAGTCAAATATTTCTGAATATAAAGATATGATTAGCAGTATTTCATGGGATGATACATTACATGCATGTCAACATTTTATCAAAGTTTTAAAAGGTTGTTTCAGTGAATGTTTTCCAGCTGATATAAACTCACTGAACTGCTTTTCATTTTTGCACTGACCTTTCCAAAGCTGAGACCTTCAGAAGGCCTTACTTTACAGTTAATTTACTAAAGCTGTAGCTGAAGAAATAGAATAACCTACAGAGAATATGTCTCTGACTCCTCTTACCCAAGGTGTCTATAAATCTTAAAAAATCTATTCATTCCATTAGAACCTGCAAAACTAAATATTTCAGTGCTGAACAGAGATGTTTAAAGGGCACTAAAAACATATGGAAAGCTGTCAATATTTGCAGCCACTTGCTGACACCTTTAAGATGAAGGACAGATGTTGTTTCAGGGGATTTAAAAGTTTCTAAAGTTATTGTCGTCAGAAAACAAAATCACTCCACTTGTGAATCTATGACTCTGCCTCACCTGATTGTTACTTCTGCACTGGATAACGATGAACTAATTTGTAATATTTTCTTTGAACTTTCAAAAGCTTTATGACAGCAGTCATCTGTCATATTTCACGGGTAAAGCCGTATAAATATGGGTTTCATTTTATTCCAGACAGTTTGTTTGTGTTGCTATTTCAACCTGATGAGTCACACATCTCATCTGCTCCCTCTCTTTCATAAAATCCAGATTCTTACTATTTATCACGTCAATATTTGTTAAAGAAATTGTGTTCCAGACTTATCTTAAAGCATATTCATAGATCCATTCTTACTCAACTTGTCAATCTTCCTCATGAACCATGGACGCACCAAAGAACACAATAGCTTTTCGTCTTGACTAAAATCTTTCACTCTATAACATGCTTAAAAGAGCACATGCATATATTTCCTGTATTTTCTAATCATTAGTTTGCCATCACTTTTATATATTCATTTTGTATGGAAATGTTGTTCTCTATAACTATGGCATTTTAACTTTAAGTGGAACCTTTATATAGGCCCACCAGCTGTTCTGCCTCTCCATACTCTATTCTTATATTTTCTATTATCCTTATCATTTCAATGTATGTTATTTAAAAAAAAAAGGAAAAAAAATGAAACTAAAATTAAACCAGAAAATGATTAATAATTCAGGGATAGTGGTGATGATAATTGTTAACAAAGCCATATGGTACAGTATGGGGATGTTGGGCTTGGTACAGGAGACAGACCTCAGATTGTACTGTACTCCATGCTTCCTTCCTCTTGCTTAATGGGCTCCTTGTCCTTGGGCCAATATCAGCAAATTTGTTGGATAAATTAACATTTTATGCTCAAGGTGACACAGTTCTTGTACTTGGACAGAATTTGAGAGGACATGCTGCAGTGCTTTTGCATGTGTGTATATTTGTGCATCAGTGTGTGTTTGCCTGTTCTTGGATTTTTTTTTTTTTTGCACTTGTTGCAATGTTTTTCTCATTTTATGTGTGTTTATGTTACCTCCTCCATGCTCGGCTCAGTGTGAAATCTGTAGAACTGCTGTTATTCAATCATCATATATATTTTTGCACTGACCTTTCTAAAGGTGAGTTGGGCTTTATAATGCTTGCACATCTACCTGCAGAGTGCTCCCTAGATGCTGCACATTATTGGTCATTAAATGCATTCAGATATTTGTCCCATTCAACTCTTTGCCCCCTAAAAAACAAATGGAGGGTAACAGAGGTTATACATTACTGTTTACTGTACGAGTGTGTGTATGTGTGTGTGTGTGTGTGTGTGTGTGTGTCGAAATGAGCGCGTCTGATTTCCTGCGTGATCTGTCAGTTGATAGCAGGGTGCGGTATTATGTTGTGAACCAGGGCTCACTTTTCAGCTGACGTGGCGTTACGCTGTGCTCTTCCTTTTTTGCAACTTTGTCCTTGTCTCTGGAAAGGCATTATCACCATCCGCTCTATCTCCTCGCATCATTTCCCTCCATGGACACCTGTTTCACTGTCAGGGCTCCATAGCGGTTAAAGGGACCGACCCACTTATTCAGAGGTCACACTTGCAATTACAGCCCATGCCGCATCACTAAGTATTTATTGATAGGCCTTGAACAAAATACTGAAGCCCTATAGCCTTGCACTGCTTGGTTACATGTATGTGGTAACCCCAGGGGGCTGCACTACGAAGCAAGTCTGACATAGCCGAAACCTGACATCCCAGTTAGAGGTAAGAGGCATCACAATGGTAGTTATCAACTTTCTTTGCTAATTCTTCATCAGGCTGCACACAGGCTGGTTAGGCTAGGTTTTTATCCTATTTTCTGCAATTGCTTATCCTCACCAGGGTCATGGTGGGGCTAGAGCCTATCCCAGCTGGCTTTGGGTGAGAGGCGGTGTACACCCTGGACAAGTCACCAGGTTATCACAGGGCACATACAGACAAACAACCATTCACACTCAAATTCACACCTACGGCCAATTTAGAGTCACTAATTAACCTGCATGTTTTTGGACTGAAGGAGGAAACCAGAGTGTACCCGGAGAGAACCCACGCAGAAACACAGAGAAGATGCAAACTCCACACAGAAAGGCCCCCAACAAAGTTTGAACCAGGACCTGTCTTGCACTGTCTTACACTGTTAACCTTCAACTGAATTGTATTTTCTTTTTCTACACCCTGTGCATTTTTAAACTTTGCAAGTTTTTCATTTACTTATTTGCCTGCTGAGAGTTTGGTAGCAAACTATGTACAAGGAGATCTTGTGATAATGCTAAAGATAAGGGTTGGATTTCCATTATGGGAAGATTGACTTGTCAGTGTGAGAAAGTGAATTTTAGTTTCTTGTAACCAAGTTGAGGTTTCTGACCACGTCAGCACAGAAGCCCAGCAGGAAATGAAAAAAATGCATGCTCCTTGTAAAAACTCTTTGTCATACCTCTTTGTATGAGTGAGGACCCCTGACCTCTGACCTTAGCTGTACACCGATATTGTGTTCTTAACCTCATTTAATTCTTACTCTGTTGAATAAATTGAATTGGAATCACTCTGTCTGTTTCTTCATCTCTCACTGGAACATCCGCGATATTATAATAGAGACTGATGAAGAATATAAAACAATTATTACAACAAAAACCAACACTGTTTCTGCAAATTAGGTTGGGGGGGGGGGTGCTGCTAGAAAATTGCTAAGCATGTAGGTTTGTAAGTCGTAAACAAGATAATGCAAATATTTTACACTACTGTGTTGCACAGCTTTGTTTGGTGGCAGTTTGCATACAACGTATTCCCTCAGCTGGGAAATCTGGCAAGGTTAAAAGAGAGCACCTTTCGTGACAGTGAGAACTGGCTTCAGGCCCAACATACAAGTATCTTAGCTAACACATTAATCTCGCTTGGTAGTACACCCCTCAGGTGTGCTGTATACACAAGGCTTTTGCATGAATAAATCAAACTGCATACAATGTTCCTCTCCAGCTGAGGTGGCCCATATATAATAGAATTGTGTTCTGTGCAGTGTTTTCGTGTTGACATTAAAGTCTACCAATAACCATGTTGTGTGCGTCTGCATTTGCAGATATGGTGGCGATGAAAGATGAAAAGATTTAAGTTATACCTGGCCGAGAATATTAAAGGAAGCCAGCGACCTCTTCGCGATGACTCTTAGAATTGGAGTGCGAGCTTACACGTGTTGGTGTGATTGGGTTATGATGCTTAAATAATTAACAACACCGGTTTATTCCAGTAATCAGGTTTACAGTGCAGTTGCCCTGGATAAAAGCATCCATTAAATATTGACGTTTTCTATGTTAAATCCGAGCAGCGTTGCATTGTGGTTTGCCAGATAGTCGTCGTAGGTAGCCAGTGAACCTGCAGTGTAGGTGCCCTTGAGGGAGTTCCCCCAGCTTACTGCTCTCACATTTTACATGCACAATACAGTATGTTTTTCACAGCGGGCTATGCAATCAAATTGTTCATTGCATGCTGTGTAATACGACTGTGTGCAACTAATTGCTTAGAAAATGGCTAAATATAGAATAATTGTCTTTTTATATCCTTTCTTCTTCAGTCTCAGTCTTTTTCCTTTCTGGATTTCTCGCTGAAGCTGTTTTTATCACTGCTCCCCTCCACATGGAGGTCAGAGAAACGGTCAGCTTCCCCGGCAGCGTCTCAAGACATACTATCACGTCAGTGTTTCGCTCAAGGAAACTAAAATGGCATCTCCAAGCTTTAGACTGAGTCTCTCAATCTGTGATCAGATCTAAATATTTGACAGACAATCTGCTATCAGAGGACCTCATCATATGCTTGGATTAGGCTCTTGGGTTAGATAAAATATGGCTTTACCCTCTCATACTATATATAAAAATCATAAGTAGGACACGCGGCTGTAATGTTGCAGTAGAAATAACAGCGGAAAAGGTTCCTGCTGAAATAGATGGCCATCTGAAGAACCCTCTGGCCATGAGAAACAGACATACTGCCTGGTGAAAGTACACCCTCTGAGCTTGGGCCAATCTGTCACCTTGCACATAGTGCCTCCTGTTTTGGCTTGCTATCTGTCTTTCTGTCTCTCTTTTGCCCACTTACTTCTCCATCCTCCCCGCTACTGTACAGTCTGCAGGGTCTATTTCTGTTCAGTTCACTGAGATCCAAACAGGTTGGAGAGGCTCTATCTGTGCCCTCCAGTTGTCTACATCGTGGGGGTCCAGCAGGCAATGTGCCCCGTAGTCTGCTGCAGGCTTTCCCAAAGGTTTTACTGCTTATTTTTGCTTCATGTAGCGTGTTTGTATTTGTCTTCATCAATCTGTTGCTCTGCTTTGCTCTCTCTCTCTCTCGCTCTCTCTCTCTCTCTCCCTCCCTCCCTCGTATGTGCAACACATATATGTCTGTCTATATGGCTGTCTTGCATTACATTAAACTGTACTTTATATATAGAGGTTGCTGAATGTTTAACATATCTTCTTTTTTTTTTGTCATTGTTTTGCACATCATATTATTAGTCACTGGGCGGCTGTGGCTCGGGAGGTAGAGCAGGTCGTCACTAATCGGATGATCGGTGGTTTGATCCCCAGCTTCTCCAGTCTGCATGTCCAAATGGGTTAGATACTGAACCCCAAATTGCTCCCAAAGGCTTCGCCATCGGTGTGTGAATGATTAGCTCCCGAACTGAGCAGTTGGCATCCTGCAGTGTATAAATGTGTGTATAAATGTGTGTATGAATGAGATATGTAGTGTAAAAGTGGTCAGAAGACTAGAAAATAGTAAGGCGTTATATAAGTACAGTCCATTTACCATTTTACCATGTAGGGCATCCCCTCTATATTTCAAGCTTTTTGTACCATTGCATGGAGTTGTTAGAAAACAGCAGCGCTTATCCGGAGAGCAGAAATAGAGTCAATTACTGAGATATACTGTGTCTAAATTTGGAAGCCGGGGCTCTCCTCTTCTTGGCAGAACAAGGATGAATGTGAACCAGAGGCTGCCATGGGTAAGAAAACATCTGCCAGCCAAAACAAGGGGTCGGGGGTTGACTTTCTCCTCTGGCCATGGAAATACAGTATTTAAGCCTGCAGGTCTGACACGGAGCTGTGCTTCTGCTCACTCATCACTGATGTTTGGAAAACACGCTTGCTGTGCTTAGGTGAGTTTCTTTCTCCCATTCATGCGGTGCAGAGTAAGACGTGTCTTGTCGCCCGCGAACCTGTATCCTGGGACAAGTCACACCTGCAGGCTACAAGGTGTATCCTCATTTAAACTTGTGATTCTTCGATCGATGGGAGTGAGGCTGACGGTGTATGAAGCCTGTTGTACATGTATGCACTGCAGGAAAGGGAAAAGGTAAAAATCACAAAGAAGAGACCGAAGACAAGCCGATACAAGTATAAAGGCGATGTTACTGCTCCACTCTGCACAATATTCTACACTTGTAACTAGACGTTAAAGATCTCTCAATAGTGTAATAGGCCAGGTAATTGCCAGTGACATGGTTTTATATCAAGTGATACTTCATCACTGCTGTGCTGCTTAAAACACTGTGGAAAGTGCTGGTTTCACCACAAAATCCTGCAGAGCCTAATATTTTATTTTCTGTTTTGCATACACTTGAAATTGTGACATGATTAAAAACCTTAGGAGAACAGCACAAAGTGTGGCCTGTGAATGTCCTCATTTCCCTCTGTCCTACCATATTTTGCACTCCACTGAATCTGCCATACTCTTCTCTTAAAGGGTTCATTGGTTTTTGCCTTTGAACATTTAGCCAGTGCAGGATTAGCTGCAGTGCTAATCACTTTTTGTTGTTCATTTGCTGAACATTGTTTTTCTCTGAGGAAATTAGTATGATAATGAAAAACAAAAACAAAACAAAACAAAACAAAAAAATCAATGCTTCCTGAGTACAGTATGTGCAGAATCTTTGGTGTGTGAGTTAGACCTGGGTGCAGCACAAGCAAAACGATGAAATCAGCTGGAGACATCATCTTTCCCACTTTGCAACATGTTGCATATAAAACACGAGCTAATTTAGACATATTCACCAATTAGAAAAGTAATATGTGGCATAAAGGACTGCACTGCAAATACAGAAAATCAACAGATAAAGGCTGCAAGCTTCACAGAGCATTGGAACCAAATTACAACTCATGAGAACTATCTCTTGGACA
The DNA here is from genome assembly GCA_028641955.1 of Protonibea diacanthus. Classification (NCBI taxonomy): domain Eukaryota; kingdom Metazoa; phylum Chordata; class Actinopteri; family Sciaenidae; genus Protonibea; species Protonibea diacanthus. The sequence continues at coordinate 19,545,889 of CM053990.1, forward strand.
TTGAAAACTGATGCAACATGCAGTAATTAGTAAAAGGCTTATATAACTGGGACTTATCATAAATATGCGAGAAGATGTGGAATAACAAATCATTTAGCAATAACTGCCACCCAAAATGATTATCACTCAAGATATGATATGTGATGTGAAATGTGATTTGCATTCAAAATCAAAGTTTCGGCGTAACATTTGCATTTCTTATTTTTGTTTGCAAGACTCTTAAAGGTGGGGTAGGAGATGTTTTCTGGAGCATTTTTTTTACCATATTGCTTGAAAACCTCTTCATGACCCCACTGCAGCCAGTAAAATAGAAGGTTTGTCAAAAAAAACAAAATGTTTTAGTCCAGTCTAGAGGGCGAAATCAGGGGAAAACACCATCCAATCACATCGATGGGGCTGCTCATTACGATTGGATCCTGACACGTCCATCAAACTTCAGTCTGCCTCTCCCTCCCCCTCTGCGCCCTCAGAGACCCTTCCATTACTTTGAAGGCGTGGTTTTGAGGGGAGGTCTGAAGAAAAGGCATGGGTGTATATTTTCAAAATATAGCTTGCTGTAACCGTTTTCCCAACATCTCCTACCCCACCTTTAAGATGTTCTGAGCTGGGTCTAAATGAACAAACGTACGATGGGCCAGCACCATAGCAAACATCAAGCAACCACAATAAACAGGTCAGCAACATATAAACCATCATCAATGCACTGACAGCTACAGAGCAAACGCAGAGCAATACCCTTGCTACCTTGTAGCAACACATCCATATAAATTCATAAAGATTGATCACCCTTTGATTTGCAGACAACTATTTGCTTGGCATCTTGATCTTGGGGAGCCCGAAATTTACCATATTTGGACAAGAGCATGGAGCTGGTGGAGACTGTGAGTTGGGCTGAGCTTCCACCAGACAAAATGGCAGCCTGCCTGGTTATAAACACACACAGCTAAATGAAGCACTGAAATGTGTCTGAGAACAAATGAGGCAATGCAGTCAGAACCATATTGGCATAAGAGTTTCATGAGCTCTGTGTGTTGCACCCATAGACTGTAAAAAACATGGATATTCTCTGGTGGCTGCCTCCAGGCAAGCTGAAAGAAGCCTTGTTGCTCAAACGAGCCACCTGTATCAGCACTCACCTGTCAGTCGAAGTAGCCACGCTGTTAATTATGTGCAACTTTAATCCTTAATATAATTTGAACAGGTTGGTTATATAAAACTTCAAGCTCAGTACAGTTGTCATAAACTGCGAAATTAGCTATAAAGACCAAAACTTTTATTTATTTATTTATTTTTGTACCAGGCTGTAAACATGTTTATTTCTGCTGTGAAGTTGGACATTTTATCAAAGGCGCTTATAGAGATGTTCTGTAGCCAACCTCAAGTGGCCACTCAAGGAACTGCAGTTTTTAGCTTCATTTCAGAGCTATGAGGCTGCTTGATTGAACAGAGAATGAAGGGTTAATCACAAGTTAGCCAGGTACCCTTCTTTATGGTCTTTTATTTTTTACTCTGAATGGAACCATAATTTACAAAATGAACAGCATGCTGTATCGAAAAGGAATTAAAACGATTAAGGCCATAATCTCTGTTTACTGTGGTAATAAATCAGATTTAAGAGATTTATGGGTTTGGGACACTTCCATGTTGGCTTCAATGTTCAGACCCAGAAGCTCTGTTCACTAATTACATTGTCAAAGGCCTTAGCCAAGAAATCTGTCTCAGGGATCCTGGTTATATGTTGAAAATATCGTCTTGAAATGCCATTAAAATAAAGTTTCTAATCTTTAACTTAGTCAGTCATAAGCGTGAAATCAGTTTTACTTCACAAATCTGTATTAAATCCCCATATTTTGATCACATTCTGAACAGTTTGCAAACCAGAAACTGCAAAAGACCAAGCGGCGTGCCCGCAGATGGTGAGTCACCACCTCACATATCTCTTGGTAGCTCAGAACTACATTTCCTGGCTGCAATTTCACTTTATCTTGCGTTTCCAATTTTTATCAAATAGTGATTATAATACAAGAAATCATGGAGTTTCATTATTTAAATCATAAGTCAGCCAGTAATTTCTGCTGAGATTAGAATTTTGAATTACTTCCATATTCATGCAAATTACTTTCATCTATGAAAGTGGTGCCGACTGTGATTAATCCAAACATTTTTGCTTTCACTGTCAATGTCGAGGTTCACTTCAGCTCTGCCAGCCGATTAATGACAAGTGCAACACATAAACGAGATGTAGTGTGGTTTTTCAATGTGCAGCTACAAGCTAGTGACAAGTAGTAGAGAACTTTTTAGAACTTTTTAATTAATGTTGCTCCATTCATCATAACGTCATTGAAAATGGAACATGAGTGAAACTTTGAATTCAGGTTAAAGTTTAATATTTTACTTAATACTGTATGTTATTTGCGGAGCAAAATGGCACATGCTGACCTTTATGTGTAATTGTTTAAAGACACTGCCTCTGTGTCACAGTGAACCCATTCTCTTGGTTTTTATGGAGACACACTGAAAGAAAGAGTGGATCCTCCATCAACGGTCCCTCAGGTCTGTGCTCCCGTGCTCGTAAAAGCTTGTTCTGACAAGGTGACAAGCGCCATGAATCCCTGTTTATGAAACCAACCAGACCCCCCGTTCCAGTGTTCACTCCACAGTTTGCTGCTCGAAAAGCCAGTTTATTATCTCAAAAATGTAGTAGTCTTTATTTCTTACTGCATCATTATATTTGGCCTATGTCTGACTCACAGGCTGTTCCTCTCCGCTTGGAAACTGCTTGTTTTTTTGGCAGAGTTGCTGAAAACGAATCGCTGCTTCTCACATGAAAGGTCAGAGCTTTGAAAAAAAAGACCCAAAACAAATGCAAGCTTTTAAAATGATGTTGAGCTAGTAAGACTGCAGAAAGTGCTAAGCGGCAACGCTTTAGAATTTCATAATGACTGGAGACCGTGTTGCATTCACAAGAAAGGATAATTCACCAGACATATTTGTTTAAGCAAAAAGAATGGGGATTTGCTATGATATAATGAGGCCTAACAGTAAGCAGTTGCATAGTTTGTAAGTGTTAAACTATTTCTCCTTGTCTCTCAGTACCTCCTCTGTAAAATGGAGCCGTATTCAAGCATTCTGATGATGCCTGTAGTAATTCAAGATGCTGATGTTATTTCAGCTGCTATACTTTCTTTTTTTTCTGCCAATATGTGTGCAGACTAATGCCTGGAAAAACATTTGAGGCAACACCATGACTTTTAATAACAAATCACTTATTCAAGATACAAGATGTTATTCTCGAGAACATCCACCGAGGACTAATTTAGCTCTGAAATGAGCACCTTCAGTACACCTTGGACAGCGGTTAAAGGCTCCCTCTGGAGGTTCTCATCCACCTGCTCATCACTGGACCTGTCAAGAAAGTGATTAAAAACCTATATAATTATGCAAAGTTTGGTAGTATGCGCATCAGCACATGAGTGTGAAAATTGTCTCTGATATTACAGAAAGCACAAAAGCAGCTGAACCACGTGTGTGCTTGGCAGTTCCTCCGTAAAAATTGTGCGTAACGCAGTAACCACACAATACTTACTGTATTCCCCTCCCCATAATGTTAGCTTGTGGTAGGCTAGGATGCTTCTCTATGTCACACCTGTCATGATTTATGATTTACGACATCCAGCTCCAGTCGTGACTAATAATTGTCGTGGTGAATTATGTCTTCATGAGCTGTTGACACCAGAGAAAATAGATTGCTGACGGAATTTGTTTTCCCCCACGTTGGTTTACGCACGTAGCCAAGATGACACAGGATGACAGTCGGCAAAAGTGTCCAATGATTGCATTACGTGGTGGTAGAGATCACTTCATATTTAGTTCTCTGGTAACAAGTCAGTGTGAACACTAAACCAGGACTTAAAAGCAGCAATGGATAATTACTGTTCCGTTACGGAGCAACTTCAATTAACTACAGACGTAAAAACAATGCTATGTAATGTCTTGGATAAGGAGTAAAGAAAATCATGTGTGACTGGAATTTGCCAGTTAAGAAAACTAGCTACGTGAGAAAAGGTTGCAGATATCCACACACCTACATTTTGGACTTGTCCGGTGTCAGGTCACATTAAAAGCCTTCTATTTGCATGCATTTTCCTCACTGAGCAGCTCCACCAAAACATTTCACTTGCTATTAGATGACGCAAGTAGCTGACGTGGCAGTAATTAAAGAAGATGAGGACGGGAGTCATTCATTTGATTTTCTCTGCAGGTCTTGGTTCGCAAGAACAGGCTGAATTTGTGATCACAGGCCTGCCTCCTCCAACCATTATGCAGCCACTGCTGTCGAGGAACATCTGTATGTCAATTCAGAGGGACAGGTTGAGATTGCATGAATACCTTCCAGCATAAAATGCCACATTCTTGTAATGCATTTTCATCAACTGCTGCTATTTTTAGTAGACACCAAGATTAATCCATCAGCCCTGGCTGAGAAGCTGCGAAATAGGTGCTGTCGTTTGGGGTTTCTACTGTATGTTCATGTGTTATCTGTGCATCTGGCACATCTAGCATGTGTGGCACAAGGGATTGCTGACAGCAACTGGATATAAAAAGAAAACACTGATGCTTTCGGGCCAAAGATTACTAACTAACTAGCAGAGTAAATAACAGTTTAGATACTTGTATTCAAAAATAGCTCCAGTAATCGAGAGCTGCTGAAAGATAGAAAATGACATTTGCTCTTTTAATGAAGTCCACAAAATGAAGCTATTGCCAAGTGTTTTTAAAAGAGTAGAAACTGAAACAGCTTGAACAATGAGGTCAACCCAAGTTGATGATACTGAAATATGTAGGTTGGCTGCAAGCTGACAGAAGATTCAAAACAACAAAGCTGTTAAAGTATAATGACAGCAGCAGAGAGCGGGCACATTCTCCATTTGTGTTACTTACATGTGCCTCCAGTGCGCAGAACATGAAAAACCTGAGGGATCAACAGGGACCTGTGGCTGAAGGAAAAAAAAAAGAAAAAAGAAAGAAATCATCCTGTCTTGTAAACACAGAGCAGCGTGATCAGCGAGGTGTTTGTACAAACCCCAGAGATTTTCTGGAGGAAGAGAAAAAAAACCTAACAGAAAAAAAACACCTTGAAATGATGGCAACCGGGAACTTAGTCGTCAGCAGAAACAGTTACACACATATCGATAGGTCTGCATTCTGCCAGTTATTTTGAGGTTTTTGAAGTGAGACAAAGCTATTCATCTGGTGGAGCTGGTGTAAGTGACATCCGTTTTCTGTTTTTAAAACGGTGAATAAAGGCAGCCTGTATTTGATCAATTTGTCATTGAAATACAAGATTGGCAGTTCTTTGCAAAACTTCAGAGATTCTGTTTTTTCCTTTATTTTACATTTACTTGCTCATATTAGACCAACTGATGTCAACCTTTGATTCATTGCAGTTTAAATCGCAACGTTTGTCAACGTTAACGTTAAATAAAGTGACATCCATCAGTGTCTTAGTGTGTCTGTAAAACTTATAAAACTATTAATAAACAGTTACATTTTTGGATAAATCTTTTGTGATAGCGCTTATGAAAGTTTTCTTAGCGGTTGTCTTATAGATCCAATGTGTAGAATTTATTTGCATCTAACAATAAAATTTCAAATTGCAACCAAATGAACATCCTTCACCTCACCCTTCCCTTCTATAAGGCCAGTGTCTGTTTTTTCTATTCTGGGCTATATAGAAATATGGTCTTTTCAAAATGGTGGATTTTGTGGAAGAGGATGCTCACCCTCTGTCAAAATAAAGAACTCATTGTAAGGTAGTGATTCTTGTTTTCAGGTGTTTAGACACCGATAAAAACATACTTACAAATATTATATTCGATTTCTGCCATATTCTGCTAATGGAGGGAATCTTAAGGGATGAACCTTTAAAGGAATAGTTTGACATTTTGGGAACTGCTCTCTCTCGCCCAAAAGTTAGAGGGAGGATGGATACCACTGTCACATCTAAACACAGAATATAGTGTTACCAGCAGCAGCCAATTAGCTGAGCATGAATTAAAGGGTTTAAACAGGGGAAAACAGTTAGCCTTGTCTATCCAAAAATACCAAAATCCACCTAAGCTCTAAGTTTCCAAATCGTTAATTTTGTGCCATCTGTTCAACGGTGTGGCCATCTGCATCTGCAACAAACCTTCCTCAAATAAGTTGCTCAAAACAGGGATGCTAAACTTGTCCTGAGTTGCTGTAATAATACCAGCATTGAATAGTGTCACTTCAGCCTCTGTTGGCTCAGCATTGAACAAAGGATTTCCTCAAGCCTGGCCATATTGTTCAGCTGCACCATAAACTCAAAGGTTCCAACAACACAAACAATGACGATATATTAATCCGCAAGGGTAATATAGTGGTACTTATGCATTTTTTTTATGTATTCATTATTTCATTATTATATTTTATTATGTAATCTGTCATGTATTGGACAAAACTACTGGCACCTCAGAAGCTCAATAATTAACTGGTGTACCTGGTCGATTGATGGTTTTAAGTGGGGGTTCTGTGCCAGACTATTTCCCAGTCACAGTAACTTCCTCGAGCCTCTGCTGCTTGTCTCACAGTGACAACAACACTCCCAAGAAACAATCCAGCACGTAACCCTTCTGTACCTTCTGTGTAACCCTTCTGTGTCCACAACGTGCTGTATTACAGACTGAAGATGGAGATATTACATGTTAATTTGTGAGCCTAATTTGAGCTGCTGAGTTTGTCATGTTTGGACAGGGCTAGACTCACTATTTTTGAGTGTTTATGCTAAGATGAGATAACTGCCTGCTGGCACATTTACTGTTTTAGTGAGAAAGCGGAGTCATGTATTTCCCAAAAACCATTCCTTTAATGTTTCTTTTGATTCCTTCTGCAAGTCTACTTAACAGCTAAACTTTCTCATGTAAACAAGTAGATTCAGAAAAACGTGCATAGTGATACCAAAATGAAATTTAGCAAAGCATGTACAGAGTTTTATTTCAAATGAATATAGAGGTATGTTATCACCAAAACAGCCAAGAGCTGTGTTATTGAGGCCTTTAACAGAGACAGAAACCCACCACCCTCCCTGCACCGTAATTTAGCAGACATCAGGACATTAAGTAAATAAAGTTGACGGATAAAACAAAGTACATTTGAAGCAAGTGACAGGTGTTTTGTCCCATGTGACGTGCACTGCCTCCACTGGGCGGCATTAAAAGATTAAATACACACAGAAAAGCTAATCTTCTTTGCAACCCTGCAAACACAAAGAAAGACTTTTGTTTTTGTAATAATGCAAATTTTAATTTATGGTAATGTGTTGACATGTTTTGTGGAGGCGTTTAATGGAGCAAGAGAGATGTTTGAAAGTAGAGCGGAATTGACTCAAATGAACTAACCCTTAAATCCTTTGTATTACTTGGGTCACTTCATAATTAACATGTAGAAAATCACGCTAATGCACTGTAACCCAAAATGAGCTGCCCCACGGCACAAAAGACAATGAATAATGCATGAAGACAGCAAGTAGAGGTGTGTTTAATCAAGGATGCTAATACACAAGTTATTTAGTAAGGACAAGGTTCTGAGTGAGTATTTGTGTGGCTCATGAAAAACGAATATTAAACAAATATTCATATATAAAACCAAATATTAAAGAGCGTATGCATGTCAATACAGCTTCTATTTGTCATTGTACACACTGTTTCAGTCTCACACACAAACATCAGTTCACACACCAGTCGCTCCATCTGTCTCATCCTTAAACATCTGTACATTACTCTTTACATTTCAGGGACACTCCCCAACCTCAATATAATAAGGAACTTTAGATGAATTACTGACAGAATGTTATTATAAGTAGCTGCTGTTCGTTGTAGTGTACATTGAATAATTAGGAGCGCAGCTGCCGTGCAGCTATTTCCCACATACCACCACGAGGAAAGATGTTCATAAATCTCTTTCATGCTTTTAAGTGATATGAGCGAGATGTCTGTTGTCCTGGCTCCACATTTAAAAGAGCGTACGCATTTGGTCAAGTGGCTTTTGAACTTTACAGATGGATAATTGAGCATTAATGAGCAATGTGAATCGAAAACTGTCTTCTTCGCTTGAGCTGTGGGGGGCACTCTACTGATGATTGAGCACTTCTTGCATCTCCTGGGATCTTCTCCAGACTTCTGTTACAGTTATTGATTTTTTCCGACCGATCCTGCGGCACACCTTGTAGGAGACAGGGGTGAAAAGTGTTGCTCTGTCAGTGACCTGCTCTTGATACAAACCCTGCTGTAAAGGACATACCTCTACAAAATGATTCCTACAATTTATATGTACAACAATTAGTTTAGACTGGTCATTTTAACCTGCCGTTAAGATAAAAAAAAAAAAACATAAGAACACAAGTTTATTTTACAGAGTGGCTCCGTCTGACAGTTCCAAACACGTCCCTCATACTTTAAATGATTCTCACCAGTGCAATAAAGCACTTATAGCACTTTGGCTCACAAAAGGAAGTCTTTAATTTGATATTTAAATGAGTAACAGTAGGTGTGTGAGTCCATCACAGACAGGAACCTGTCTTTTGTTTTGTGGTTGAAATATCACTTGTATGAACTTGAATGAACCTACAGCAAGTGATGTTTAACATGTAACATGTTGATGTCTTATGCAATGTTGGATGCTCTGCTGTCAATGTGAAAGTATCAGATTTTGTTGAATGAACAGACTTTGTGAAAATTAAATTTAAAAGCTTGGGATCAGTCAACAAGATCATGTTTGACACTAAAGATATGTTCAATAAAATTGTCCTCGTCCTTGTTAAATAATTTAAAACGTTCCACTCTTTTGAAAATAATGTAATTTCTCTTCTCCTAATTAAAACAGAACAGGCTTTTCCACAGTTTCAGAGCACATTTTTAAAATCCTCTTACCAAATTATTAAATCATCAATTATAACCCATTGAAGAAGAAGAAGAAGAAGAAGTTTGGGGCTTTTGCAGAAGTTAAAGATATGAGTTCATCTTCCACCTCTGCAAATAAGTGGTGGAAGATGAATACATGGATGGATAGTTGAAGAAATCACTGTTTGTATAATTATATAGCAATAAGTATAAACAAAGTATTATATGCGGTGAGTTTATTTTGAACTGGTGATCCCTGTTTCCTTTGTGTTTGTCCTTTGACCATCACCTGAGAGAAGAAAAAACGTTACCACTTTCTATGAAGACCGCATCTATAGTGTGTTATGGCAGCATTCATAGTTAATTATAATGCTTTCATATTGCTTTATGACTACACTCATAAACATGTTTAATGCTTTCTGATGCACTATACATAAAGCACTATAAATGCAGTAAATTTACTATGGATGCTGCCATAATGTACTACAAATGTGGTCTTCTTCATATTCTCCAAATATGGGGTTTATTGTGTTCATAGCATCATATAAATTGTACTCGTGGTGCCATTTTGCAGTTGTTGGTAGTTTTAATAAAGGTGTAGAGTTGGTAAAATTGGCATTTAAAATGATCCATACATACCACTAATAACCTCTTTTCATGTAAGCCCCTGTGTGTTCAGAGAATAGAGCCCTTGTTATCCTGAGAGTGGAATGACTCATCAGGGACCTTCACTGTGCCTTTGTCTTCCCATAATAACAGTGACCATCATTATCAGCCGTGGTAGAGAGCAGACAAATGTGAGCCTCTCAGCTTTATTAGGTTATTAATGGGACGATAGTTGAGCCAACACTCAGTCACTTGGAACATGGTGAAGTAACACCTAAGTGCTGTGCTGTCAGATAAAAATTGACTTTAACAGAGTCTGTTAATGGTAAAGGTTGCAACAAGGGGGTGGGGTAGCTGACCTGATCACCACTGTGGGAGAAAAGAGACCTTACAGCCTGGGGGCCTTAAAGAGACCATAGAGCCTGACAAGTAATCATCAGCACCGACTTATTGCAAAGTTCAGCCATACCCACTGGAAACACTGCACCTGTTTACAGAATATAGCTGTAAAAATGCCATCAATTCTCATTTACTGTAGCCTAAACTGTGGGAGGATCGATGAAATACAATGGGAAAGCTGCAGATCTTATGAAACCCAATTTAATGTCTCTATAAAATACTCCACATAATGTCAGGGCTGTGTAAACAAAATCATTACCAGAGGCTGTCCATTTATGTCTGGAGACACATTTCTTCTGGAGTTTAAATAGACAACTCATGATGGAAACACACACACACACAAATCATCGCTACATGGATTGTGTCGTCGAGTCGAGGTGTTTGATTAATAATGAGATTGAAGGATGCTCTAAGGAAAATAAGTGGTGCTATTTTATAACATTTCTGTCTTCAAAAAATTGGAGAGTTGAGAGCACAATTCTCTCCGATCAAATTGCTTCTGACCTCCGCTGGTGCGGCTCAATGCAGCAGGAGGCAGCTTTCGCTCTGTGCACGGGAATGTTCTGATTGATATAATACACAGCGGAGCCAAGCAGCCATTTAATTAAATACCACTCTTTTCTTTCCAGTTCTCTGAGTGTCTCTGTGGATCTGTTCGAGGAAGGGGAAAAAAACTTGAAACAGAATCTTTCAATTGTTGGGAGAATGAATCATGTAATTATTTTCTTCCTTGTTTCCTTCATCCTTCCTTCATTACGTCCTTTCCTTAAACTTGTTACATGGCCAGCTGTAAGAAGACTCTAATGATGGGAGTACAGTTTAGACCTGCTCCATTAAAAAAAATGTGTCCTGAGGTAACTTCTGTTATGATCTGGCACTGTATGTAAATAAAATGAAATTGACTCGATGGTGATGTATTCATTTGTTTTGTCCAACTATGTAACAGTCCAAATGTAATGCATTGTCATATCTGGCAAAGGAAAGCAGCAAAATTGACGAAATGAACTGATCATCAAAATAGTTTAAAAACAGATTAATTCCACTAACTCACCAATAATTGATTAATCGACTTATCTCTGCAGCTTTAACATGTGTAAGGTTCTTAATCTCGCTTAGCTTTGAAACTGCTTCTCATTATAAGATATGGTAGAACACAATGATTTAATATGTGACCTCTGGAGTCAAAAGGAAATAACCTTTCTACTTTAAAAAAGATGGCAAATCCATCCTTTCATGTAACAAGGTTAGTCAACGAGTAAAAATTTGAATGTTAACAGGCTGTTATAATTGAAATGTCATCATTATATTAGGATAACGTGCCTTCAGATCACATCGATGTTCTTCTATTTTAAAAGGGTAGACAGTTTTGTTAATTACAGAGTCCACAGGGTTCACTGTGTAATTATCACAAGTTTATGTCACATATGTGTTAGCTTGGTCTGTTCCATTAATCTAAAAGAAGACACGGCTATGAACAGACTCACTTTCGAATTTGAAATCATAAAAGAAACTGTGGATTAATTCCCCCGACCCATCAAATCCTTGTGATTTTGTATTGTCCCTCCATGACAGGCTCGAAAGACGTGAGAGACTCATCACATTTGTAGTCAGAATAGGATATCAAAGCATCAGGCATAGGAATATTTTGTTTGAAGGGGGAGAGCAATTAGAGTTAATTGCTAGTTTGAGGGCAGCCCGTGGATGGCAGATTGTTGAAAGGAGCATCAGCTGGTAATAAACAAGTCATTAGGTATTAGATTATGGGTAGCCGAAAAGCTAATATGAGGAGAGAATACTGTGAGATAAATTATTGCTACCAAAAAGTAAAAGTCTTCATATGATACATCCATCGCCTGTGTTCTTAAAGCTAAAGGCTTGCACACGCCTGTTTTCAAGTACATTGAAGAAGGCTGCCAACTGTTCTGCTGCACCTTTGACCTGCTCTCCTCTGTACACTGGAAAAAGACAGAGCGGTATAGACAATCCCAGAAGGTTGCTGTTTTCCAGAGAGATAAAACACAGAACCCAGATATAACAACTGGCTTCTCAGGTGCTTATGGCTAATGGGCAACTGTTGCTTCACACGCATGTGAAGGTAGACTATGGTATTGATGTTATAAGCAAGTAAGTGTAATCAGTATGCTTGTGATGTACAGAGAGATTCTCTACTGGAGGAATGAACAGCATTCTTCCAAAACATATATCCTCACTTGTTGTTTTGATGATTATAGTGGAGAGTGCTGCCAAAGACGCTAGGTCCAAAATCTCCCATAAGGCTTGGATTGGTTGAGATCTGGTAATTATGAAGGCCATACTATCTGATTCACACCATCTTCTTAATTATCAAACCATTCAGTGAGCCCTAATGCCTTACAGAGTATTATCATGGAAGACACCACACCGGATCAATGTGAGGACATTTTTCTATTCTAGCATGCCACATATGGGTCAAGCATATGTATTGATGTCACTGTAGGGATAGTATTAAAAACTGATACATTGTTATGAGGACACCTACCTGTCTCCTTTAGATACGGAGCAGCTGTATTTTTATGTTTAGGAAAGCAGGCGCCATTCCGATCTTTACTATGGTAACCAAGGTCAGAGTATAGGACTGTCCCGCTCAACAGACATAATGTAGAAGTCTCTACAGAGTCAGATAACAGTGTCATGTCCTGTGCACTGTTGCACTGACCATTGATGAAGAACATTTCTTCACGTCAGGATATAAAGTTTCATCATATGATAATGGTGATAATTCATAATAGCTTGTCATTGGTTTGCAGTGACCATTGCCTCTAAAGGGACAAGTGAACCCAAGCCATGCCAGCAAAATGCTCAGAATAACAGAGCCACCGAATCCCCCTCACTGGAGGTGTAAGTTATTGAGACCTGGAACATTCTCTTGGTGTAAAACCACACGTGCTCTCACCCACCTGTCGAGAACATGTGAAGGTGAAGGTGAAGGCTGCCTCATCTGGCCACATCACTTTTTTCCACATCTCCGTAGACCAGTGTGACCTGTCAGATGTGCATTTGTCTTCATAATGAGGGGTTTATTCACTGTAGCCCTACTGTAATCATCTCTATGTAATTGTCAAAGGACCATCCTTGCTGGCAGTCTAATCCCATTTTGCACTGACATTGAGTTGCACTTGTTTGTACTTGCATATCACGGTAACGCACGAGCATCACAGTCATCAAATGTACGCTGTCGACCATATTTACTGTCTTTCCCATAGATCGAAACGCAGATTTAGTCACTTTTCAAACACTAGCAAGTTGAATGGTCTTTGTAGAAGAAGCTCAGAAGCTCTTTCTTTCCATGCCCTAACAAGGGAAGTGACAAAATGATTTTTTTTTTTCCTTTTGCCACCTTGATACAGAATCAGATTTAACTGAGTCTGCTCAGTATTTCATATGTGCCGCAGAGCACGATTGAATGTTAATTGCATAATTATAGCATGCAGTGCACCTATGTGGAAGCATCTGCATTCGTTCTTCTCATTTATTCCCATTTATCCTTTGATTTGTCACCTGTCTGTATGTAAGGCCAAACATGTTAATGCTGTTAGTTAAGAAATAAACATTGGCACCCACTGATTAATTGGCATACAGAGAAAATAAATGACTACCAAAAGTTAGTCCATGTCCTGAAGCTCTTCTCCATGCAACCTGAAAAGTCAGGCTAAACACAAGAAAAAAATCACCTTGGAGATCCATTTGTGGAAATAAATAACTCAGGGGGATATATATCATAGCTTCCACGCTTCTGTTTCCAACAGGAGACTTCCCGGCAATTAATCATAACAGAGGAAGGACACAGCATGAACAGAATTGTCTGCTACTGAAACTGAATCTGCATACGTATTGGTACCCACTCATTTTGAAAGTCATTATTCAATGTGCTCTTAGGGTTCAATTATGGGAACAGAAATGGATAAGAATGAGTTTTTGGAAAGTAACCTGTCCAAGTACACTGCCAAACCAAACCCCAACTTTAGACAGATTTCTGAAACTAATATTGTTCCCCATATGTCTGCAAGTTAGATTACCATTTCCCCAAACTCCGGGGTGACCTCAGACGTGTCATTGTCTTGGCTGAGGAGCTACCCACAATGAGCTGAAATAAAAAGCATTCTCCACACACCATTTCTACCTCATTAGCTCCAGCCTAATCTATAAACCACAGCTGATAGGGGGAGGCTGTGTCAGCAGCCTCTGTCATGCGTCTGCCACGACCGCTGAGAAGTTGATGTGTGTGTGTGCGCGCGCTATTCAGTCACACATGCACCTTGTATTTTAGGTAATCCACGTTGTGTTGCACATTTTGTCAGCTGGGCATTTGTAAGGCATCTGTTCATGTGTTTGTGTCCGTGTGTGTTTGAGAGAAAAGAGAGACAAGACAGTGTGTGTTTAGAGTCTGATGCTGTAATATGCAAATGAAATGAAGATTGGCAGATGGTTTATTCCTGAGATATACAGTGTGCAGATTATATACTCTTCATTGGACTGGTTTGGTTTAATCCCCTGTGTGTGTGTGTGTGTGTAGGTGTGTCTGTGTGTGTGTGTGTCTGTGTGTGTCTATCCAACTGGCATATTTCTGCCGCCTTGCAGTGTTCCCCATTTGCAGTGACATTTACAACTGAATTAATTATAACACCCGGTGCCAACTACACCTGGACCTTCTAAAATGTAATTTTCTGCTGCTATAATCTATATTTCCTGTGGTAACAATGTGAAATGACAATGTCAAAGCAAAGTAACAAGAAAAGTGTTGCTCATAGTGATGAACATACAGATAATTAACATCTGAGTCTGCAGCATACCTCTGCTTTATGGGGCTTTATGATATGTTACAGTTAGTGTTGCATGGTATGCTGAAATTTGCCAACATATGGTAATGGTGTGTTCCCACAGGCAAATTTCCTTCTGCCTGATCATGAGATCATTTGTGTTTATTCACCCCAGACTGCCAGAATATAGCTAGAAAGTAACAGCAGGCACCAAAGCTGTGTGTGGCTGTGTGTTTGCACCTCCGCACTCTGCTGCAGACAGGATGAAAAGTGAGAGTGAAGATAAATGCACTTTTTAATCCCAAAAGTTTAAAAAATAAACTCTGCACTCTCCTCCAGGTGGATCAGAGCAGAATCGGATGTCTCCGATTTTTTTCATTCATCCAGAAGCTCTGGCTCTGCTCCTGGTTCCCTTCTCTGAAACTCTCTGGCGCTCAGCTGTCTGTAGGTAAGCAGCACCTCTGTACCTTGCCTCCACTCGGTCCTCCTCCCTGCTCGACACTCTGCAAAGCCCCTCTATAGACGCAAATATTTCACTCACTCGATCACTCAACATTTTCAACCCGCACAAAATGTGATTTGTCTGCAATGCCTAAGTGAAAATGGTATGGAGTATGGAGTTGTGGTTTGTTGGAATGGAACTATAAGAGCCACTAAATCCAATAAATATATCCATAGATTATCAATTTGATCTGATCTCTATAAAATTGAAATTAAATAGTTAAGACTTTGAATGCAACAGCATAGTAAACGGGGTTAACCCTTGTGGACGTTCCATCTAGTGTGAGTTTGGTATCAAGTATCATGATATACTTTATTTTTGTATCTAGTCTAAATTTTGGTATCAAGGCAAAACTAGTTTTATAGTTGTTGTCTGGAAGCAACTTTTTACTTTATTTTGGTTCACTCTCACAGCTCTCATAGCATCGTATCCGCAGCAGGTAGCAGACTAATATAGCTGGTGAGCAATTATATGATGAACATAGTGGAGCATTTACTGAGGAAGAGCCACATATTTGATTAGGAGTTGGTAGAGACCAAAAACAGAGCTAAAAGAAAGTGAATATCAAACTTCCACTTTATGTTTCACTATAGTGCCGGGGAACACCCGTCATTTTAAAAATCAAATCACTGGGAATAAAGTTCTGAGCTTTTACAGATTCAGAGAAATTTCAGTTGTCATCAATGACCAAAACTAGAAATATAGACCACTGTGTTGATATCTATGATTTTTTTATCCAATTTGTGCTATAAATCTGAAAATAGCTCCCTCTGCAAACCGTCCCCGGGTTTACAATCTTTATGGAAGTCTTTAGACTGTGTAGAAAGATCAGTAAACCGTGGGACTTACCCAACTCTCACTGCCAGAGATGGAGGCTGTTTTCCAGGGGGACAGTTTGCCCTAGAGTCAGCAGGGAACACTGACTGGGTCCCCATAAATTTGAGGATATTATATAAGTTGTCAAAGAAACTACCTACTACCACATTAATGTTCGTTAGAACAATGTGGCTTGCTCGAAATTTCATCACATAATCACCTAAATAAATAAACTGCAGGACTTCACTGCTGAGGTGGAGGCTGTTATATGGGGGACAGTTCATAAACAGAGTCAGCAGAGAGGAGTGACAGGGTCTCGGTGACTGTTACGCTTACACATTTGTTTCTCATGTAGGTGTACTGTTGTTTATTCTTAGATAGGAAATCACTATGTGGTTTAAAAAAAAAAGTCTGATATTGCAGGTTTAATTTAAGTGTAAATATACAAACATATAGCCCAAACATATTCATCTCCAGTTCTTCCAGCAAGAAAAAAAAAATGTTTTTCGAAGCTCTCTCAAATAGCATTCAGTCAAGTTTTGTTTTGCACGCTGGTCATTGCCTCATGTTTGATTTATTTTGTCCTTCAGTAGTGTTGCCATTCCTCCCCATGGAGAGACTTCAGTCACTCCAGTGGAGAGAGCAAAAAGATATGACAGAGAATAAAGAAGACGTTCTTGAAGTAACGATTCTCTTCATTTAAATCCTTTTCATTTAAATAAACATCTGCTTTGCCAGTCTCTATTGCCAAGAGCAATAACACAATGACAACACGGTGATTCAGCATTCAGTAATGAAAGCTTTTATATTAGTCGCTTTAAGCAAGCAGTGTTTTAATAGGACGAGGGAGTGATGTGTTTTATCTTTCTTACAGCTTTGAATGGAGTAAACATAAGAGCTTGGTATATAGCCTGAGCAGCAATTTCCACCGTTGCTGACAGTCAAAGAGCGCCACCTAGAGAAACCCAAACTTCACATGTAGAAAACACAGTCGGCAGCACGGTTTGATTACTAAATCTGTAGCGTGTTTTTAACAACTGCAGAGTTCGCTGCTTGTGTCACGCACACGTAACCCCTCTACAGAGACACACGAACCACAGTACAGCCACACCATCACCGTGGTCTGCTCGGTGATTCACACCTTACACAGCTCCCCATCCGTCTCTGTTTTCCATTTACCTCATAAAGCTGAGGCATGTTCCCTTCAACCACTCTTCCTCCTCTTTCACACCTCCTGTCTTGCCACTTCCTATTAGCATTCCCTGGTCAGGGGGCTGTATGAAAGTGAGGCACACACCTGCCACAGTCCTAAGCCTGTCTAGTCTCAGCTCACTTGTGTCGGGCTCTGGCAGGCTGGATATGTGTTTACTGAGTTTTTTTTTTCTTCTTTGGAGTGATGGATAATGGACTGGCTGACTAATTTACAGCCCAGCTTGCCAGCTGGTTATGAACATGCATTGCTAGCAGAATAATTGTCTTCAGGGCCAATGTCTCCTCTCAGCCTTTTTCCTCTTTCATCCTCTCTGTCCCTTCTTCCTTTTCTCTCCTTCTGTCCCTCCTGCCCTCCCCAGCCAGAAACTAAACAGCAGCTGCACCAGAGGTAGGAGTGTCAGAAAGTGCCACAACTGTGTTCCTCTCTGTTTTTAGGCAAGCTCCTAGAATAGAACAGCGTTCACAGCATGTAGAGTGGAAGCTAAACCCCAGAGGCTAGCCGGTTCACTGACATCCTCTATTCAGGAACAGAAGTACTTAAGCTAGCTGCCACACACACACGGACACACAGGCAAACACACACACACACACACACACACACACAGGCATATATCCAAACAAAAAGGGATGAAAGTGTGCATGCTTATGTTCATAATTGAGCACCGAGACGCATGCATTCACAGACATGACATAAATATTCACTCACACTTGTATGCATAGAGCAACAGATCGTGCCAGATACGATTTCAATCTCATTTAATATTGAAGAAAAATACTCTCTTTAGGATTATTTATTGATAGCAGAGATTTTAAACAGAAGTCGGGTTTTCCTCTCAGCTGTCTTCTTGGTGGAAGCTGCGCAGCCATGAAAGGGCCGCATGAAAATTGTTACGTATTTGTTTGGAGTTGGAGGAATAAATCTGTGTCGTAGAGGTTTGTGTCAATCATGGCCTTCCTGTCAAAATGTGTCACCATCATTTCTTTTCTCCCGTGTGCTCCTGATTATCTATCCTTTAGATTTGTGGAGTTTTTAGATTCATAAGCGATTTGTGAGGTCCGTAGAGGTGTACAAAGGTCACATAGATGCTTTTGCTCATGTTTATATATCCATCCATCTAACCATAACGGCTTATTCCTCTTTAGGACCGCTGGGGCAGCGGGTAGGACTGTATATCAGTGCTAAGATGTGCTTTATAGGTGCATTAGTAATTTTTGATGCCGTAACCGCGTCCCACCTCATGATTTGTATTGACAATTTTCTCTGGTGTGTTCCATCCTCCTCCTCCTCTTTGCTTTCCCGTGGAAGTGATACTACTGTAAGCCGTGAAATCAGTGAATGGGTGTAGGGAAGGCAAAATGTGCTGACCCAAATAAAACGTCATAGAGAGCAAACATTAAAGTGCAGAAAACACGGGGGATGTCTATTCTGAAGATGACAAATGGATAAACTCTAAAACTGTAAGAATGGCCTATATCTCTAGAAAGCCCTAGGTGCTCTTCAGATGTTAACAGCTCTTGTCATGTTACATTGCCCTTCAAAAGGTCACACACAGCAAATTGCCCTTGCAATGGTACAGAAATGGCCAAACAGTCTTTGCTAGACTGACAAAAGCAGGCGGCCGCCACCCTTAGGTCATCTTGGCTTTAATGTGACGCCGTGGTGGCGAGTTCTGCTGACTCTTAGGGTTGCACATAGGATGCTGACTGACAGCCAAACCCTCCACGTCTATTTGCAACTCAAAGGCTTCAGTGTGGGGCGTCTTCCCCTCCTTCCTGTGAGTCATACACATCAAACCACGCAAAGGCATCTGACCCTGTGAGAGGAAATGTGGCTAATGAAATCCCCTAGGTTATAGTGCACACACAATTGGATGCCACATAGTGCAGTATGTGTTCTGGTTCTGTTTTCTGTGTCTATATTTGTAGTTTCTGAATATTCCTGCTACTGTTATTGGTGCTATTATTAACAGTGTCACAGGGACTTTATAATAATGAAGGCATCGCCAACCCCATTTTCAGCAGCAGCTGGCAACTTCTTTTTTTTTTTCTTTTTTTTTGCAAAAAAAATCTGCTGTACGCCACCCGCACAGCACCAAACGGCAGACACAGTTAGCGACTATAGCTTGTGGAGAAAGTAGAACGTCTAACATTAGTAGCTAAAAGCCTAGATATTTTCTCAGGAATAGGTGGAGACCAAAAAAGAGGAGAGTGGACTCATTTTTTATCAAGAAACCTAAAACTAGAGCTAATTTCCTCAGTGTCTGCTGGATATACAAATTTTGCAAACATCTTTGCTTATCGTTTTTTTTACCCCTTCTTACCTCGAGTAACCTAAAAGAACAACTTGCAGCTTTGAGATAATTTCAGTGCTTTGTAAGATCAGTTGATTCTATCAACTCCCTCATTAAATGTCATACCAGCAACTCGGAGAATAGAAAAGAGTCAAATGGGTCAATAAAACTGCGACCTATTTCCTTTTTATGTTTGGATGTTCAAGCAAATCCAATAACCCGAACGAATTAGTATATCCTTGATGGGTTACTTGGGAGCTCTATACGAGTACCACAAGCTGTTATCACTACAAAATGAAAACAAGCATTAGTAAATGCCACACTACGGTCTAGATTGCACAATACAATCTTGATTATCAAAATAAAAAAAAAAACAAAAAAAAAAACAAAGGCCAACTCTGAGTCATTTATCCAGATGAGCAATGACCCATAAGGAGATGCCATCCATCAAATCCTCCTCTCCAGGATCTTCTGCTCTCGCATTGTATTTACACTATTTAACTCTCTTTATTGCTTTGTCCAATCCACTCAGAACTACCCCGTCCCATCAAGCCTATTCCAGTATCTCATCACACACACACACTGTTTTCCTTTTTTTCCTTGCTTTTCAATTCGCCTCTCATGCTTTTTTTTTTTGTTCTGTCTTACCGGTGTCATCACTTTAAACAACTCCTCATTCAGAAAAGCAGAAAAAAAAACCCAGGGACAGAAAATGTTATTATGAAAAGGGTAATGATCGTATGTGTTTTCTTGAGATAACGATGTTAAGGAAAGATTGTGAGTGTGAGTGGTGTGTGTTTTGATGTATAAATGAGATCCTCAGGAAGAAAATCTAGTTATTAGCACCATTCTGCTAGAGCTACTCTCACACCTTAAACATTTATTTATTTATTTAAAATGCTGTGCACCAGAAGATTTGTGCGTGTCTTTGACATTAGCTCCACTGGGACGTTTCCCTCTAAAATTGTATAAAAATGTATGTGAGCATTGTATACACAAAGGTTGCTGGCTTTGTTGGTACATAAAAGTCACCATAATTCTGCCTGTTTACTCTGCATGCCCTCCGTGTTTATGTTAGCACAGTCATCTACAGAACAGGCATTAAATTATATCCCACAAGCCATTTCCGATTCATGAATTTCTCATTTTTCCATTTTATACCACTACCAGGTTTTACGGTGATAAAATCCCCTATTGCTTTGCAGGCCTGCTCATGCAGCCAAATATATACAGGCATGCAGTTACACAGGGACCTGGGCATACAGTAGATACAGATATGCATGTATTCAAACACTTGCTGTCTCGCTTGGCACCCGCTGAAGCACTCTTGAAGCTCTATGTGATAACTTGGCACAATAGTGGCATCCTGGGCAGAAGGTCAGAATTCACAGCTGCGGTCTGGACTTGTGGTAACAATAAACAAGTGTGTGCAGCTCAGTGCTTGTAAGTCACAGTGGATCAGGAAATGTGGAAATGTGGAAAAAAGTTTCTATTCATTATAAACAATAAAACACCTGTTCTGTGTGTGACATAGCCAGTACACCATAGGCAAATCTGAAGCGAAACGTCCCGTATGAATCATCTACACACTAGTTCAAAATTAAAAGTTAGTTTTTTGCATAGAGCTTCAGACCTTAAAGGTCCAGTCTATAATATTTGGAGGACTCTATTTGCAGAATATGGAAAAACTGACTATAATATTCATAACTATGTTTCCATTCATGTATAATCACCTAAAGGTATATCCTATTTATATAGTATGTTATATCTGTTTATTCAGTGATACTTCAATACGTATATAATATTTGTACATATGTATAGAACACATACACATATGTTTTATATTCAGTTTTAGTATATTTTATTTATATTTGTATCTTTATTTTGTCTTTCTATATTATTCTTTTTTTACCTCAAACTTTATTGTATTGTATTTTACTTCTCATTTTTTACCTTTATTTGACAGAGACAGCTGAAGAGTGACAGGAATGTGGGGAGAGAGAGATGGGGAATGACACGCAGCAAAGGTACGGTGTTCATTTTAGGACATCCTCAGATCTCAGACTCAGGTGTCAGACTCAAACAAAAAGGCATCAGAGTCGCCTAAAAGTCATTCAGTCTCAGAAAAACCTTTGTCATCTTCAGACGAAACGGCCTCATCCTCACACAAAACGACATCATCCAACGGCATCATCCTCAGAAAAACCGGCATCATCCTCACACAAAACGGCATCATCCTCAGAAAAAACGGCCTCAGACAAAAAGGCCTCATCCTCACATGAACCAAGAAACGAATGCGAAACCGAAACCACACGTCTCGTCAGTCAACTTAACTCACACAATCATAGCTGGCTCCTAGTCTTCTAGCAAATTCACATGGATTGCTGAGAATAGCTACAATATTGTTGCTGTTTAGGCTAAATAAACAGACCAAAATAAATACTAAATAATTTATTTAATAATTTCGAATGAAAAAACATTTATCTTTTCGTATGAACGGAGTTCTCATAGACCTATAGCCAGCGTTGGCCAGAGGGGGGAGGTGTTGAATAGATTAATGAATTAGCAAAAGTAGCCAACAGCTTTTACAGTGACACAGTGGTGTTGTTTATGTTAACTGGTACAGCAAGCCAACATATTTGTGGTATAATAGGAAATCGTTATTTTCTGCAAGCTATTTCACTCGTGAAAACTTTCAGAACCAGTTCATCAACCGTATCTGATCAACACAGCTGTCTATCGTTGCCAAGAGACTACAAACACTCAACTGAAGAATCAAATACGTCATCAACACGCGACGCCACAATCAGAATGCTCAACAATAAGGTAATACAACGCACATTTTTATGAATTCGTTTCTTGGTTCATGTGAGGATGAGGCCGTTTTGTCTGAGGCCGTTTCGTCTGAAGATGACAAAGGTTTTCTGAGACTGAGTGACTTTTAGGCGACTCTGATGCCTTTTCGTTTGAGTCTGAGATCTGAGGATGTCCTAAAATGAACACCGTACAAAGGGCTGCAGGTCGGACCCAAACCCTGGGCCGCCGCAGCAATTTCCGAGTCCCTGCACATGGGTCAGACACTAGACGCTGTTTTACTTCTTTAGCTCATTTTTATTCTTATGTGAAGTGCTGTTACACTGTTAAGTGCTCTTCATGCTGAGCTGACCGGTTCCTCTTGTACAACACATTTCACTGTATTGTTGACCCTGTGTTGACCTGCACATGACAAAGAAACCTGAAACTTCAAAGTTGAAATAAGAATCATTTTGTTTCTGATACCTTAGAAAGCACCTTTTATCTACAGAGGGAGTGGATCCTCCATGTTGAACTGACATTTCTTTACAGTAGCCAAGAACGGACAAACCAAACACTAGCTCCAGATAAGACATTTGGCCTTTTTCACAAGTTTTACAGCCGCTGCATATTCTAAATTCTTCGAAAGGGAGAGTGATGTGAACAGTATTCAGTTGGTTGCAATCTGCAACCTCACAATAGATTCCACTAAATCCTACATGCTGGACCTTTAAGGAAATGTTTGGCCTTTTTATGTAAGAGAAGAGGGACAAAGCTGTTACTCTAACTTACCCTGTACAAAAATGCTCCGCACTCCCACCCAACATCCCTTACTCATGGCTAGATATGGCTGCGTTTTTGAGCTTCTTATCGACAAACTCTTAAACATCATCCACAAAAACTCTTTATAAAAGCATGCTCAAATCTCTTTGTTTACTCTTAAATTACAGTATCACAATAAAATTTGCCACTGAAACCATCCTGACAAGCTGCTAAGCGGATGTTCAGTGGATGCCTCTGAGCAAAGAGAAACCGAGAAAGGGCTGCTTCTAAGCACAGCACTCCATAATATTAGCAGGCACTATCGTGGACCTTTGGGGAGGACTTCTAATTGAATCTGAAGGACAAGTGATGATTATGTTAATGAAAATGTGAATGTCGAGTGCAGTTTCATAAAAGTTCAATAACAGATTTCGCTGACTTGATTCTGATTTTAAAATATTTCTGCTGGATGATTATATGAGGAAAGCAGTTATGGTTCAAATTATACGGATCACATTTTAAGAGAGCACACACACATTTGGTTTCATGCCCTTTTTATTCTTCACACACTCAAACAGCACATAAAAAGACATAAAATATTGAATGAGAACTAAAGTTGCATTTCATGTATAAATGGAGGAAGGTTTAGCTGTGTGTGTGTGTGTATATATGTTAGTCCCATTTGCACTTACGTTTCAATAGCACACACACACAAACAAGCAAGCACACACTTCTCACCTGTGTTCCCCCTAATGACCCCATCTCTTTAGATCCTGTGCAGATCCACGTGCATAATTCCTCCCAGTGAGAAAGAGCGAGGGGAGAAAACACAGAAAATATTCACATGAAATCATACATGTGAATCTATAAATAGCATTTATCCCACAGCTATGTTCTCACACATCATGTGGCTTCAACGGCCTGCAAATCACATGGCTTAAAACCTGATTTGAAACCGGTTGATGGAACTGATGGAATGTGATTGTAATTGAGTACATAGTTCATATTACCACTGATCTCAAGAGTGCTAAGTCAGGTAAAAAAAAATTGTCTGAACATGCTCAGATGAAAATAAAAGAGTAGGTCAGTTCAAGCGGACTCACTGTGTTACATAAAGAGGGGGTTTATGATGATGACAACTTTGTAAATTCAAGATCACCTTAAAGCAAAAAAGTAAACAGACTAGTGGGACAACATTACACCAGTGCTCACTCCAAACCAGCAATAGATTCCATTTCTATAGACAGAAATTTGAAGCCTGTACAACTGAATATCAATAATAAGTGTTTCCTTACTAGAATTAACCAGAAAAGACTCCAAGATGGCATTCATAATGAACAATAATACTTTTTTTAAAGCATAAAAAAAAATAACAAGACTATGCTACAGAGGAAGAAAAGGGATGGAGGCGCTGATTGATTTGCAGTAAACATGGATTTGCAGACAGACTAATGTTTCAAAATGCACAAAGACAAGACATCTAATTGCTGGTGGATTATTGGTTAGACACCATTTAACATCTATTGGGGAATGGATCCAAGAGTGGGAGAGGTAATCAATGTCATTGCAATCAGTGCCACAGCTCATGCGCTATAATCACATCAGAAACAGAAGAACACAGACATACCTTAGTTACAAGCTACAAAGATAAAACAAACAAATACAGAAAATATTTCATCCATCAAATGCAGTTCTTTGTTTGTAGGCCAAAGGGCTCTACTGTGTTAAGAGTGTGAATCCAACATGTCTGTCTGCGGAGAAGTCACTTGATAGTGTCACCACCAAGCCCCCAGGATGAGTGCTGGGCTCTGAAGCCAAACCGTGTAATGATAGCAATGGCGTCCTTCATGTGATGTACACTCTGTCAAAGAAGCAGCTGTAAAACAGCCCCAGTCTGACCGATTGAAATGATTCGTTTCACTCACAGAATTTGATCCGTTTGGTTAGATAATGTATAGGAACACAATTTAATCATATTTTATCCCCATTTAAGTTAACTAAACTGTAAACTAACCCGGATGTTAGTGTCTTGGCCAGTAGGAGTCTTTAGTACTCTAGGAGCCACACAATGTGGAAGCATGTGCAGATGATCCAGGTAATTGTATGCCCGAATATGAAACTTTTCTGGCTTCACAGACAGAGCCTCATCTGCAATACTCTACCACTGAGTACAGTTTTCTTCTTCCAGTTTTCATTATACATCCATGATCACCAGCTCCGGAGGTGAGAGGGTGAGATTTTTTCTATTCCCCACAGCTTTAATGAGTATGCAGAGCCATGGTTGGCCTGTGCATTATGCAGAGCAATAGCATAATCCATGTTTTGTGTTCAGATATGCAAATGTTTAAAGCATAAACCAAACCGCAGGGACATTTCACCATGTAGGTAACGTGTGTGCTGCTGTGGTTTCTAAAGGATTTATCCAGTACATGGATGTTTAAAGTTCTGTGTGACTCTCTGATGTGGTTTTCTAGTGTCAGAATGGACCAGTCTGTGTCTTTCAAAGTGAGAACATTCAAATGTGATCAGGGGGAGGCACAGAGCTGTTATAAGATGGATCACTTCTGAGGACAGACCAGTGTTTAAGGATGATGACCCTGCAGTCAGGATATTCAGTGGAGAAAGTCATCTGCGTGAATAGTAGCTCCATTTCTGGTCTATCTCTGGAAGCCACCGCTAGAGGAGCCACGAGAGCATGTTAGTGCATTCTTTTTTTAAATGGACAAAAAGACGACATTGTTCCAGAGAAGATGTTTGTTACTTCCACCCCTGAATACTACTTCAGAAAGGAGTCAAGGACATTAGTGTCTTTGAAATGTCTAACATTTGATCTAAGAGGTTGCAATGTGCATAAAGGCTTAAAGCAAAATTGTGTAACTTATCAACCATATAATGACAGATTTGAAATAATTTTCATGCTACACTGAGTTGAAATCAGGTGAATGGTGTCTCTGTCATTCCCACTCTGTGCCCTGTACGCCATTCTTGCACATGTAACTTTGTGCTCTGGGTCAGAGCAAGCGTTTAATGCTTTGTTTATGGCACTAAGTCACACTCTCACCAACTATTTCACCGATTTTGGTGAAACTGGATCATATTCTATGGAGAAAATGTTTTCTGCTTTTTCCTCTGATGCCCTCCGGCTGCTCCGGCTCAACTTTCAGTTATTGACAGAGTTTCCTGATGGACAGTGAAAGTAAGCTGCCGTGAACTGTAACGTTAGCGGCTGTTAGCTGCAGATGGAGTACCAGAATGGGCACCAGACCTGGAGTCGGGCGAGTGGGCATGGTAACCGGGCCCAGCAAAGGCAAAAGAAAGGCAGAGACCAAAGAGGACGATGGAGGAAGCTAAGAAGGGAATGAAAGAGAGTGAGAGAGGCCGCCAGACAAGACTTATTCTCAGACTGGCTTTTAGAGGTTGGCGAGAGGTTTGCAAATTAAAAGGCAGAAAAACAGGCGACGAGCTGGGCCTATGCGTCTGCTATGTCTCATGGTGTTGCACTTGATATTTAATTATAACATAATCATAACAAATACATGTGTACAATTGTCCATATTTTCAAGTGACTGGGGCACTTTGCTGCAAAAAAATCTGAATTTCGCTATATATAAGCATCATTATCTGAATCTCTTGTTGAATTATAATTTGTATGTTTATTGCGCCTCTTGAAATACGTTTGCCCAAAGCTAATCAGCTTGTATTAGTTCTGGGCCTGTGACTGAGAGCAAGGCAACAGAAGAGAAGATGAGGTGGCAGCACAGCGGTAACATAAGTATGTGTGTGTGTGTGAGAGAGAGAGGGAGAGAGAGAGCATGTGTAAGACGGTGACAGGGAGAGAGTGTGTGGTGTGTAACTGTGGTAGCACATATGGCAAATTCAATCTGTGACAACTCAACTCCTCTGTCTTCTCTTATAAAGTAGTGAAGGTTAAATGGTTGGAGGATGTCAGATAGGTAGAGGCACTCAGATTCTCTCTGTGTGTGTGTGTGTGTGTGTGTGTGTGTGTGTGTGTGTGTGTGTGTGTGTCTCTCTCTCTCTCTCTGTGTGTGTGTGTGTGTGTGTGTGTCTCTTCACACACACACACCCTTCACAAATAGGATGCAAAAAGCATTCCCTCGGCCACATACATGCACACACACTCCCTCAGACGCTTGTATGGAGGAAGTCTGCTGTGTAAACAGGTGTTGGAACAATATGGGCGGGTATAAATATGCCAATGTGTTCTCCTCTCCCTATGCAGCATCATTTGCATTTTTAAAGACACACTTATATTCAACCCACTCTACACTAAAAGAACTCAAGGTAGACACGCACTACAGTTCTTAACAGACAGCCTGTTTATTTTTTTTATTTTTTTAACTTTGACAAGTGAAATGTAATTCAGCCTCGAGCAGCCAAATAAAAGTATCCTTTTAGTGGCTTGGTGTGGTTTCACACACACTGAGGCTGCTCCTGCTCAACTTTGTTGCTATAGTGACGCCTACTGGAGAAAAAACAATACTCCACCCTCATTGTTTTATTTAAGGGAATACAATCTGTTTGTCTCTCCACTTGCTGTTACACATATACATATCACTGTGCCTACATTACATTTAATCAATTTGTTTGTCTTGTCTACCATAGTATTATATTATATTTTATTTGATATATGAATGATGCATTTTATTTATTTTCCTAAATCATGTTGGGGGTTTGTGCACTCAGGAATATCACTGAAACAGGTGTTGGTGTTTATTTTAAGATTTTTGTGTGATTATTTATACATGCATGAGCATTGTTGGAGGGAGCCTGAGAATATAATTGCCAGTGACTGCTTCACTGTAACTGTTGTCCATAACCTACATCTCAGGTGTCTTCTTCTGAATCCTTCTCCAGCTTCATTCTCATTGGCTGTCAGGAAAGACAGTGCGCTGCATGCATCTGCAGTGTTGCATTGTAATTGTTTTGTCATAGATTACGTCTGACATTCGCCTTGGGGAAAAAAAACAATTGTTTTTTACTGACCCTTCTGACAAACCACATGGTTAAAATGCCGGGAAACCACTGTGGTGCTTCCCATATTAATTGAATTTGTCACACAGTGGCAAAGCCTCGAAACTGGCATTGAATGATCTAAAAGAAACAACTAATAAAGTGTCATCAAACTTCCTGTGGGACAATTCTGTGCCCATTTACTTACTATATTTACTAGTCATGTGCATTTCTTCTCCTCTTATACGCCCACAAACAGCAGGGCTACATGTCCAAAATCAGAAAACTGTTCCTCTTTAGCGCGGGCCACTCAAAGTTTTATGTGAGGACGTGTTCAAAATCATTCAAATGTAGAAATCAGCAGCAGTCTCTTCTGCGTTATGCTGAGCACATGCATTATTAGCTGAGAGGCCTCGGTGGCTCCAGATCAGCCAACATCACATTTCCATTAACAGCTTATTCGTGACGTCAAACAGCTCAGTGGAAGTGATATAAATACCAGCTTTCAGGAGGTTTCATTTTACAATAGCCGAGAGATTCATTTGAGCGTGACTGTGAATGAGTCTTAAACACATTGTTAAAGCTGCAGATCCTTCTTGTTTACAAGCCTGATTGGAGTGTCTGTTAATGTTGTCTCTGTGTAAACACCGTTGAATAAGTGATTTCAACGTACTTCTGAAGTGGCTGCTCATGTACAAAATGAGAGATGCTCTTCTTTATCAGATGGGCAAATGATCTAATCTCCAAGTTTGCGTGTGCGTTACCTATATTTGTGCAGAAATCAAAGCCATTGAAATGAAATGAGTTGGAATACAGACACAGGAAGAGAACTACAACATCCCTGCGTCTTATTTAACGTGTAGACATATTTGGGTCAAACATGCAGTGCATGGAGCTGTCTCTGGAGTCAAATTAATTTTAGGATTGAACACATTCTTCTCAGAACTGGGATGAGCACATTTGAACATGCTGTAAAGATTGATACCTTATTGAACCTTGAATTGACTCCAATGGCTTCTGTCTCCACCTGACAAACATGCGTGGGTTTAAACCAGTTAAAACCAGCAGGTATGAACAAATCAATGGCTCTTCTTGGGATGATGCATGTTGCAATATAAGTGTCTATGGTTCATTGAATTTTCTGCTCATGTGGTAATCAATCTCAAATGGTAAGCCACTTGAGTGATAGAAGTGCAGATGTATTTTAAAGATGCAAACTATTGAGTTGGCCAGTGCACAAATTGTGGGTAAATATTTAATGGTGGAAATGGAAAGCATAAAAAGCAAACTGAGAAAACAAATAACTGCAAAGTAGCCATCTTGTTTGTTTTGCACTGTCTGTGTGTGTTTTGGTGAGTTTCCAAAGATGTTTCCCAGAAAGTGTGTATGTCTGTGTATGTGTGTGTGTGTGTGTGTGTGTGTGTGTGTGTGTGTGTGTGTGTGTGTGTGTGTCCAATGTAAGCTTTAGAAGCTTTGGCTACCCTCCTTTTCCACTGGCCTGCTCTGGGCAATTTCCCTATCTGCTACTGTGTGGCTCTCACGGGATATTTCCAAAGGCTACATGCACACAACAAAACACACACACATACACACCGCCACTACCAACAAGAACAACAGAATTCTTGTGCATTGTGTCCTAGTCTGAACATGGAAACTCACAGGAGGGAGGGGGGGGGGGGGGTCCTCTTTGTTTCTGGGAGGCTCTGTCCAGGGCTTCATTAGTATCTGTAAACAAGTTTAAAAGAGGACAAATCATCAGGCGCAGAGAATGCTAATTGTGATGCTGTATTCTGAATGAGAGAGAAATAATCACATTAGACTTGCAAGAATATACCGAGAAATACACATTTGCATTCCTCAAACTTTCAGGGCTGTTCAGCCAGCTGTGGGGGGCGTTGGATCTCATGTTTAGCTAATGCTGGCAAAAAAAAATAATCCATTTGTACCGTTGTGGCACAGCATGTTAAACATTGTTTTTGCTTCTTTTGTAATAAAACACTTACTGCTGGTGGTGAGCTGAGCTCAGGGCTTCTGTAGCTGAGGAAAAATGACCTCTCATTAGGTCCGTTGTTTTATGTATTTAGTCTGACATGAATTATTTCTTCTAAAGAATGCCTACAATGGCAGATTTCTGTAACATATTCCAGTTGCCTTAATGGAGTAACATAGTCCCACAACCTCCATTCTCCACCCTCATCCCTTCATCCTCTCATCCCTTGACCCCTCATCCCTTCTTCCCTCCTGCAGCACATCATCTCGATGCATCCTTCATCCATAACATGCAGCACAGAAACTTCCCTGACAGGTCAGCAACACTCAGAAAAAAAAGAAGGGGGGCCCTTCAATTCAAAAGAGGATTAATATCAAGTATTTTAATATGCTCATTTTGTGCCAAAAAGCAGGTACAAAGAGGCAGAAGCTTTGAAGGACAGATCTGCCACAGAACTGCAACTCATCTCTGGCTTGGCCCAGTTCCTCAGGCTTATGCTGACGTGTTTGAATATGTAAGGGAACAGGAGGATATGACATCACGGTTACACCACAGCTAAACTGCTGTAAATACTTAAAACAATAGTGTGACACAGCACTACTGATGTATACACATTACATAAACGTCCAAAGATAGCCTACTGATGAATACAATGACTGGCCAGAACATGACTGAGTAGGTATCACAGGTGAATATAACTAGCAACCAGGTGGAAATACATAATACATAGACCTCTATAAAGAACCTTATGTATATAT
The DNA here is from genome assembly GCA_028641955.1 of Protonibea diacanthus. Classification (NCBI taxonomy): domain Eukaryota; kingdom Metazoa; phylum Chordata; class Actinopteri; family Sciaenidae; genus Protonibea; species Protonibea diacanthus. The sequence continues at coordinate 19,576,706 of CM053990.1, forward strand.
ATTACAAATGTCTTCAGGGAACTTACCTATGAGCCTTTGTGTGTGTGTTTTTTTTTTCTGCTGCCTGCATTCAAGCTTAAATTGAGCATATTAAAAATATTTTTTCATCAAATTTTCTCTTTCACACTTGGATGAGTATGAGCCCTTTCATTAACCGAACAATTAGCAGTTTGTTTCCCAGTGTCTAATATCATCCTGAAAACCAATTTTCCTCGCATGGTGCTTCACAGAACAACATGGAGCTCAGAGGGGGAGAAAGGAGGGGGGGGGTTTTTTCCCCATGATGCTATATTACAGACAGCCACTAGAGGATGTAGGAGACAAGCGCATGACTTGCAGACATAAGAGCTCAGTCACATGTTGTCTTTAACTAACATACAAAACCACAAACATTGCCCAATCACTGTCAGACGAACGGTGGCTAACAATGACAAAAACAGATCCCCTGACACAAGTGACAAGCCTCCAAAACGAAAAGACAGAGACAGAGAATTTATTGAATCCTCCACCGCTGAAATATAACACCCCTCTAGTAAGTAGCACAAACTTGATGTTTCACAAGAGACTCTGAGCCACTCCTGCCAATCTGCACTTCATTAGGCTGATTGCTTCCCTGTGTAAGCCTCCTCTTGCTTTGCCTGCCTGCCTGGCCTTGTTCTGATTAAAGGGAAACCTCATAAATACGCTGCAGCCTCTAAACGATTTCCTCGTTACATCAAAGTCACACGGAAGTTGTAAGCTGCTCTTATAATTGCAACAAAGCCCAGGCACCGAGCTGCCCAACACGCCACCAAACTCACCCCGAGGCTTTGTATAGAAAAAAAAAAAAAAAATGGCACTAAACTGGAGAGGTCTGGTAAAATTTGGCTAATTCAGACTTGTGGTTACTTAAATTTAATGAGGCAGGAAGAACATAATGCTGATGATGAGCTGTTACAAATGTGTGAAAGCCTCCTGACGAGCATAAGTTGTGAGTGTGTAAGTAAGCTAATATTAAATATATGAACATTAACACCTCCAACCACAAGCAAACTGAAGGAGTCTGATGGATTATTTCCAGTAAAGTTGCTGGTGAGATTCAGAAATCTAAAGATTGGACAAAAGGTGAAAAAATATAGACAATAGTTTCATGTTGTTTATCCCTACTTGCCAACCCACCCATCTATTATAGAGATAAATGCTGTTTTGTGTTCTCACGCTACTGTCGTGAAATAACGGTCATAAATACAGAGATAATGATTGCCAGAGAGACAACACACTGTATTTCTGTACAAACAAAACATCATTATAAAAGTGTATCTACGCTTAGAAAACAAAAAAAAAAAAAGAAAAGAAAGTTTGACCAGTGTGGTAAATGACAGCTCAGTAATAACGGGAACTATCTGTAAAGTTAGATAATTTATGGTTACCATTTATGGTTTGTCAAACATTTCCTTGAACCTGACCGCTTTCTGGTGGGAAACACAGACATGGGATTAAACCACACAGACACACACATGCACAGAAAGCAGCTGTAAAAAAAGAAAAAGAAAAAAAAAAAAAAAACAGCTGGTTTGACTGCTAAATGACTTTTTTTTTTTTTTTTTTTAAAGATCTCAAGTTGCTGAATGTTGACATATTGCTACTTTATTTTTATTTTACACATAAAACTGAATGTCATTTAAAGGAAACAGTATGAAAAGTATATTGTTTTTTTTTTTGTTCATTCGAATGATAAAACATAAACTGCATAGCACAATGTAGGCCCTTTCAAAGGGACATTCAAGAAGAAGAATATAAATACACTTTTGGACAGAACTTTAGTACCATTTCCTCACAACCTGTCATAAATACACGACATAAGGCATTCAAACATTTCCAGCATTGAGAATAAATATGTCTACGCTCTATAGATGCATGATAAGGCAATGAGGGAGTGCTATGAGAGATAAAAGATGAAAAGTTACAAGTGTTTTCATTGTGACAGATCGTTTGAAGGGCAAATTTGGCTGTCTTGAAGAGCACACAAACCTGATTTTGTCTTGTTGACCAGAGCGTTCTGCTTCAGTGATATGTTTTATTTGGCCTGAGTTACTGAGACGCTCATCATTCACACACGTCAACAAAGCGTCTTGATATTAAGGCCCAACACAAGGCACTGTATTGAATGAAGAGAAAGGCTTGTGTGATTATTTGTATCATTGTACCCAGTGCAAGTCCTCGCCCAGCTCAATTATTGCCAAAGTAAACAAGTATAAACATCTGGACAGTAAACGCCCCTCCTCACATGTAAACCGGCAGTCCAAAGGGGCAAAAGGACATGTAAGTAGGGTTTTTTTATCCTTCCTGTGGGAAAAAAATAGATTTTTAATTTGACTTGAAGTGCTCTTAAAGTTCAAACACTCCTTGTGCAGTAGATATATTATAAACATTGATTTTTTAAAATGTCCTCTGTGTCCATTTTTGGGAATCCTTGTCAAGTCAGTGATAGTTCCATTTTTATGATAAGTGGTACATGCTGTAGCCCAGAGGAGCAGCGTACAGTCCTAAAGGTGAAATGGGCAGTATGGGTCTGTGGTGGTGGTGATAGGCAGAGTACGTCTGTCCATACAGTGACATGGCGCTCAGTGACAAAAAGCCGGGGTGTAAACCTCCAGTGGCGGCTGCCGCCACCGCCGCCGTCTTGGCGTCAGCGGCCATCTTGAGTTTCTCTAGCTCTGCCTCCTGGAGCCTCTTGGCTTTTGCCCGGCGGTTCTGGAACCAGATCTTCACCTGGGTCTCTGTCAGGGTCAAAGAGGAGGAGAACTCAGCTCGCTCTGCGATGGACAGGTACTGCTTCTGCCTGAACTTCCTCTCCAGGGCCAGGAGCTGAGACGTGGTGAAGGGAGTGCGGGGCTTTCGGTTGGTCTTGTGTTTCCTCAATGGACAGGCAGGACTGACATGACCTGGGAGAAGACACAGAGAATGAGATTAATCCATTTGACTTCTATAGACCCTTCTTGGAGGATACTGAGCAGCTGGCTTAGAGACTTTGAGAAGTTGCATATCAGGACACTTATATGATCTTATATAAAGGATCTTATACGAGCTACATTTTAAGGATTTCATGTGCCAAAAACAGTCCTCAAACAGTGCCGAACAAATACTGATTATCAGTGAATAAGAGTATCTAATTGGTTCACTTTGCACGGGTTTCTGTCTGCATTTGCTCTATCAGGAGACATCCCTGCAGCGCAGCTTGTAGAATCATGTACCAGTAAACTGCAAATCATGCCCAGAAAAAAAAAGAAAAAGAAAACTTTGTCCACTTCATCCACTACCAAAACCTGACCTCACCTTAAAGGTAACTTTAACACTGCAGGCTGCTTACAAAATCTATAAAAGAAACGTTGTTTTTTTCATGTAAACTTACGATTCTGCGTGGAGAAGCTGCTGGTGACCCAGGGTGCGCAGTCCTCTGACTCTGATGCCTCGGATTTCACCGGCGATGAAGGCGCAGCCGGTAAACTCTTTCGGCTCCCTCCGGGAAGACTGCACGTCTCCCGACACAGATACAGAGAGTTTAAACCTATAGGGGACACCGCCACCGAACCTCCCTCCGGTTTACAGCAGGTGGACTCTCCGGCTCGGCTGTCCGTCTTCCTCCCGGACATGAGCGCCTCCACGCTGAATGGATGATGCCGACGCACCACCACCACCGGAGCCGTCTTCTCCTCCGCCGTCCCTTCTGTCAAATCCGCACGGTTACTGTCCTCTTCGGACGAACTGCATCCCAAATCGTTAAAAGTCTCCTGAGAAGCCATCTTTCCTCTCATCCAAGAGAGAGAAAAAAAAAACAACCGAGTGAACTCCGGGCGGAGCAGTCAGAGGGCAGCCAGGTGAGACCCGCTCCGGCGAGCGCAATGTTATGGAGCTGTCAAGTAGGATGTGGGAGTATGTAGACGCATCACGTTGACACGGCTCAACTTTGACCAATCAGTGGCGCCCAAAATGTTTATGAGGGAGCAGACGCTGCCTTCAGAGACAGTCGGAAACGGAAGGGTTTTTTTTTTTTTTTTTTTTTTTTTTGAGGTGAGTAACCCACAAAATGTGTTTTAACTGAAAAAGTTATTAAAACATTGATGATTTGACGTTTGTTAAAATGTGTACCAAACATTCATGCATCTGAAGAACAAGATTAGTCGCAGCACTTCATTATAATGCTGTTTAGTCACCCATTTTAACTAAAAATATGCATATGTCCATATATATTGAGGTTTCAGTAATATTTCCATTCATCGTGCAGCCCGCGCAGCATGGTGGTGCAGTGGTTAGCGCTGTTGCCAACCGAAAAAAAAGCTTCTGGTTTGAATCCCTCAGCTGGCTGACCTTTCTGTCTGGACTTGCATGAGTTCTTCCTCCCACAGTGCAGTGAAATAGGTGACTCTAAATTGCACATAGTTGTAAATGTGAGCATGAACGGTTGTTTGTCAGCCCTGTGATGAGCTGGCAACATATCCAAGGTGCACCCCACCTCTCACCCAGTGCCAGCTGGGATAGGCTTCAATCCTATCATGACCCTGAAAATGGATGGATCATGCAGCCCTATTGACAGGTGACCAAACCACTTCAACATGTTTTTTGTTTTTTTGTTTTTTAACATGCAGCACTTGAAAGCATGAAAAGTCCCCAGGACTGCCCATGCAGGTAAAACTAAAACTAAAACGTTCCACTTTACAGGTCTGTAGCTTCGTTTAGTTCAGGGAAGATCAACGTTTCTTTGAAAACCTGATGACACGGGATGTCCTCATGTTTCCTCTTTGGTTTAATTAGTGGATCAAAAAGTAATAGCTGTGCCACACAACATTATCACATGTTAAGCTTCGGTAATGGATTAGCCCTAACTCTAACCTCATGAGACTGCATGTGTAAACACGGGCCTCATGCGGATAATTATGGAGAATTACATTCGGGATGAAACACTAATCCTTTTTCTTCTTTATCTCTCTGATTTGTTTGCTGTTCCCTTTTATTTGGGACTTTCCATTGTAACTCACAATGCCGTTGTGTGCTATGTCAGTACAGCCTTTAAAGAGGGAAGTCACACTCAAATTACAGAGTAAATTACTTCACTAAATTACAGATTTAGTTTTTAAAAGCCTTGGTCCGGTCCAGCTGGTATGTGAGGCAGGACTGGACACAAACGAGATGACACATCCTCATGCCTCTAACTCATTCATCTTCTTGTCCTATGATTCAATCCCATTCTCTGCACACATTAGACATGAAGTAACTCATTGTGATCTTTTTTTTTCCATGGACAATTTCATGTTATGTCAGATGAAAGTGCCCTGACTCCTGATGAAGAACTTAACATTTGTTCCGCCAGTTCATCTGAAGAAACGGTCCTTTGATGATGGTTGAAAAGCTGTTTTATTTGAAGATCTTTTTTTTTTTTTCCCATGGTCATGTTTGTTTAAGTACTTTCCTATTTGTCGGCTAATTGCTCATGTTTAACACCCAGGGCGTTACTAATAGGAACCGTTCTGTCACCGAATGATAATTAATCGCTAATTCACATCACAAGGCCTGATTCGCACTCATAATCTGCGAATGTCTATGTGTAAAAGCAATGATGGCTGTGTGTGTTTGTGTTTGTGTGTGTGCACGTATCCTCCATGCGCAGCCTGCAGCAGTGCACTACATCCTCTTATTCCCACAAGATAAAGTTGTTTTTCAGACTGTCGTCCTTGAAGCTCACTGACGGCAAAAAGAATATTCTCACTCGGAAAACTTCAGAGAGAAATGTGGGCATTCTGTAAAAAGACACATTGATATTTCAACATGCCAGAGGACAGATGTATATACAATAAATGCTCAGTACTTTTCTGCATTTTTACATGTAGCCAGTAGGCCTCAGTAGCCTGTCTATGTCAGACTGTGGAGCAGAGCTCAGTTCCCAGGAGGCTGCCACTGCTGCCTTATTAAAGTGGGGTTATTTCACAGACAATCAGAGGTTTGTGAAGGCGCCAGTGAGCGGCCAGATGAAAGGACTGACTCCTCAGGGGAGAAACTGTTGCTTTTTTTTTTTTTTTTTTTGGTGTTCTGTGCACAATCCCCACCTCCATCCTCCTCCACCCCTCCACCTCTCTTTTTCTCTCTTTCGCTCTGGCTGTGCCCGCACGCCCTGCAGGCACCTTGTCAGTCATGAACTCGCTCTTGGCTGAGTGTCAGCGGAGTGTTTCCTCTTTTCCTCCCTTCAGTCTTTCGTTTTGCACTCCTTTACACTTTGTTTTGTTTAGCCATGTATCTTCATCTATTACACTGTCTTCTTTTCTATCCACCTCCACATGACCTTTTTTTTTATTTTTCCATCCCTCATAAATTCTTTATCCGTGTCCTTCCTTCATGTTTGTCCTCCTGCTGACTCTCCGTCCTTCCTCCCTCTCCTTCATCCTTCCGCTCTTCATTCTGCCTTCTCTGCGCTCACTCTCTCTGTCCACCTTTCTGTCACTCCTGCCATATTTGATCTCAGTGTCAACAAAACAGAGGCGGCGTTCTCGTCATAGTAAAGTCTAACAAGGAAGCGCATAAAACAGTAATTCCTGGCATGTGTGCTAGTCTATCTTTCAAACCTGCTGCATACAGAAAACTGCCGAGCAAAAAAATCCAATCATAAAAACCACTGGCACTCATTTAATTGTCTTGTCAATACGAGCTACGGCCTGCACTGACAACACATCTATAAGCAATGTCAGGCCCAACTCATTATGCCTCAGATAACTCTGAGTTTATAAATGCGAGGCTGGTACAATTAAAATACTGTGTGTATATTGTATGTAAACAATCCAACCACAGATTTATTTGTCCAAGTCCAAATCCAAGGATTTTTTTTTTTTTTTTTTTGCAAGAGAAGAAGAAGGAGGAATAAAGGAAGGAAGGAAGAAGAAGGAGGAGTAGAAATGAGAGGGGGTGCTCTCCTGGGTGTAGCAAAATTACCCACACATCCCACTTCCTTTTTTCCGTAATATCATTTAAGCTTGATAATAGCGAAAGCAATTTGTCTGAGCATGTTTGTGTGTGTACTGTGTGGATGTCTGTATAGTATGTTTGTGTGTGTGTGTGTGTGTACTGTAGGTGTGTGTGTGTGTGTGCGTGTGTGTGTGTGTGACAGGAGAAGCCTCTGGTTGTGTGGGTCGGGCACACCTCAGAGCATTGTAATTACAGCAGAGACTTTGAAGTGGTGGAATGTTTTGGTTGGGATAATCAGCGGGTTGTGCTGCACTCACACACTATTTACATTCCCATTAAAACACTCATTCACACCATCATACAAGAAAGTTTTACCGTCTATACTGATATTTACTGGGCACAAAGTTTGGGAAGGGACATGTTGAAATGTAAAGTGTGACGGGTTACATCGCAGAGATGAGTTTGTTTGTTTTTCACGATATGTAAATTTATGTAACCCCTATCCAGTTCCTCTTGAACATTGCTGCTTTTGTTTTCCTTTGTCTGTGGAGCCAAGATGAAGCCAAACCCAGCAGCTGGCTCATTACTGTACTCGTTAAATGAAAAATAATTCACCCACTACTATACATTGAACCAGGACTGAGGTTTTGTAAAGTAAAATTAAAGTAAATTTTAGCAGACAGTCAAGATGTGACAGGAAATGAGGGGAAGACATTGGATCTGAATCAGGGACGCTGTTTTTCGAGTGCCTGAGGAGAGCAGGTTTCGTGTTGCAAATTTGTGATTTTTGAGCTGTAAGAACAACATTGAATTGACTTGTTATGGTTGTCCGTTTACCAGTATTGTCATGAGATTTCCGTATCCGACTTACTTATTTCTTTTCATTCTTCAGAACAGTAAGTTACGCTTGAAAAAAAAAATGTAAAATGAACACAATACAAGTAAATCTCAATGACACAATTTCACCAAAATTCAGTAATAGTATTAAAATGTGTGTTGTATAATACCCATGTGCTATATAATAAACAGTTAACTTAAGTTGCATTCTTCTCAGTAATTCAAGTAACTTGTCAAACCAGCAGGACTGGTTGTAAATAATTAACCGACACATGCACATTGATTGTAATCACAATGTTTTCACACAGATCTAAATTATCTTAGTACTGTCATCCACCCTACCTCTCTCTCTCTCTCTCTCTCGTTCTTTCTCTCGCTCTCTTTGCCTCAGAGCTTCCCAAGCCCTCAGAGCCTCCGCCTGTAATGCACCTAAATGACTACCTTGAATGCTACAATGGCGCCAGGGCCAATTAGCTGTTAACACTGGAGACAGATCTATTCAGAAGCCGAAGAATGAGGCCTCCTGTAACGTGAAAGATTGATGCCCACTTTGCTAATGACAAGAGAAGGAGGCAATCTGTTGCTTGACTCAGCCCTGGGCTATGTTACAGAATAGTCAGCTGATAACTGTGAGCCTGCAGGGAAGGGCTCCTGAGAACGCTGGAGACTGAGTAGAAGTCACTGTAGGGGTTGAATGGAGGACATGAAGACATATGCAGATGCATACACATCCATACAAACATGTAGTGTGTGTGTGAAACTAGGAACGTGAAATGATGTGTAATGTGAAATGGCATAAGTGTGTCAACCATAGGACATGCTGCTGTAAAATGTTTTGTTGGAAATCAATGTTTAAGACAGTTTTATGGCAATAATTTGCATCAACATGACGTAGCTTGACTAATAAGTGTTTATTTCAGTGTAGTATATATACCATAGACTCTTCCCAGTTCATTAGGTGCATCTAGCTAAAACTAACACTGTCCTGTAATAAATTCTATCCTTGTGACAGTTCTAATGCTCAGTTACTGTTTAGCGTTTTGGAGAGGTGTTGATTCAACTGTATGTTTATTTTGAAGGTTGTAGTTTGTGGCGCTGTTCAATTATGATGCAGTGGCACACTGTATATACAGTACCAGTCAAAAGTTTGGAACACACCTTCTCATTTAGTGTTTCTCTTTTGTATTCTACATTGTAGATTAAGACTGAAGACATGAAAACAATGAAAGAGAAAAATGTAAACAAAGCAAACAATGTTTTATCATTTCGATTCTTCAAAGTAGCCACATTTTGATGAAAGCTTTGCACGCTCTTGGCACGTTCTCCCTCAGCTTTATGATTTCATCACCTGGAATGGTTTTCCAGCACGCTTGGAACAGTTCCCATATATGCTAAGCACTTGTTGGCTGCTTTTCCTTCACTCTGCAATCCAACTCATTTTAAACCATCTCAACTGGGTTTAGGTCAGGATATTGTGTGGAGTCCAGGTCATCTGATGCAGCACGCAGTTACTCTCTTTCTTGGTCAAATAGCCTTTACATAGCCAGGATGTTTTTGGTCATTGTACTGTTGAACAACCCACCCAGATAGGATGGCATGTCACTGTAATATGGTAGCCATGCTGACTAGATGTGCCATGAAAAAATCGAAAATGAACGGATGGTATCTCCCACTGTGAAGCATGGTGTATACTGTTAGCATAAATTGCAGCATTGCAGTGAAGCAGCATCGACCTCCTCCTCCATGCTTCACAGTGGGAACCACACATGCAGATGATACCATTTGGTCATTTCCTCTGTCTCACAAAGACACAGCGGTTTGGACTAAAAATCTCAAATTTGACTCATCAGACCAAATTACAGATTTCCACTGGACTACTGTTCATTCCATGTGTTTCTTGGCAAGTAACTCCACTAATTAACTTTTGGCAAGTCACACCTGTTAATTGAAAAGCATTCCAAATGACTGCCTAATGAGGCTGACTGAGACAATGCCAAGCTGAGACTTGGCATAGTGACCACAAGTACATAATGGGATAAATAATATTGTTTATAGACATAATACACCTAATACATGTGGTATATGTCAATCAATATGCTGTACACCCATTAAAGATCTCATACTGAATGCTTATTGATTACAAACACATTCAGTTTAGTTCATTTTAATGAGTTTACTGCAGCTAGTCTAAGATAATACATTTCCAGTAAGTTAAGTCAGCCTTTATGGATTCCCGTAGGGAAATTCCTGCCCTGAATTTAACTTAACTAAGTGTTAGGAGCAGTTGGCAGCCACTGTGCAGTACCTGGGGACCAGCTGCACTTCTAACCCTTTGTCAAAGACACTGACAGGCAAATTAACCTATATAACATACATCTTTTGATGGTACGGGAAACCAGAGCGCCCTAAAGAAACACATGCAAACACAGGGAGAACATGCAAATTCCACCCAGAAAAGCCTTGGATTAAATCCCAGGAACTTCATGCTGAAAAATGACAGCGCTAATCACTGAGCCACCGTGCTGTCACAACGATTAATAACATGTCACATACTGTAAAACCTACAGCATGTGTAAAAGAGATTTCATATAATAAGCATCAATGCGACGACACACACCACAATCACGCGAAGGCGTAGAGGAATGTATCAGCACTACAATGTAGAACAAACTGTTCCTTTGAAGGTGATAATTGCTTGGGTAAACGCCAGCTGCAATTATATTTATGGAACTGTTCTCTGCTTTAGATGAAGATTTGAACACCACATAGCGTATGTACTTATCCACTAATTTAAGGTTCATAGCTTCACCTCGCTGTAACCCATCATTATCAGGGGCTCCTTTTAATTCATGACTGAAATATTACGCCTTGAAGGGTTTTGGAAAGGTGGGCTCATTCAAACTCAGCGACCTCTTAACCTTTCTTGTACGCAATAAAACTGTGCAAATAGGTGTGCATTCTTTCCCTATGAAGGTCAGCTCTCATATCATGCACTGTAACACATTACTGCTAACAAGGGTACAACTCTGTGCGAGTATAGCGTATATTAAAAGAGTTAGCTGTGTAGAATCAGATGCTCGTTAATCTTCGGTCCTGATTAAAAACAATCTACAATCTCGTTTAAAAGAATGCACATCTAGTATAAAAGTTCTGGATTGTTTTGGAGTTCAGTCATTAAAGGATAATGCACCCTGGGTAAACGGCTTGAACGTTTTAGTCCGACCGCGTTTCAGTTGCCGATGTAGGGCAAATTCAAATCGAGTTTTCAGCTGACTTTGCATTCAGGCTTTTGGAAATTAAGCATGGAGCGCCATCAGGAACAGAGACCAGGAGCATCGTCAGACCTCTGTGACTCAGTGCGCATCACAGACCTCATGACTTCAGTTTCCGTGTCAAACTCAGCCTCAACAGAAAGGGAGAGACTAGCCAGGGGCCATCTGTTCCTTCGCAAGCCATGTAGATCCCCTTTGACACAGTATAGCTTAATCAGTTCTGACAGGTCGAATTCATGACAAGGCCGTCGTGTAAATCACAAGCAGGCTTGTTATTACGGAGAGGCACTGAAATGGTATAATTGTTTTTAAGTGGCGCTGGAAAGGCAAGTGTACATGTATTTGTGTGTCTGTGAATGTGTGTGTGTGCGCGTGTGTGTGTGTGTGTGTGTGTGTGTGATGCATGTGATCGTGTGAACATGCACAGTATTCTGGGAAGTTTTCCAGAGATTGGGGAAATCCACCTTCCACACAACAAACAACTTAAACCACAAAAACAAATCTCCTTAAAAGAATTTTTTGTCTCATTACAGCAAATAACATTTCATGGTAGAAAAAGCCACAACTTTCCCAGCTATTATGGCTGCGTTACACGCACCCTTCGGGTTATAGGAGAGTGAAATGTGCTTGCACACAGAAACAGAACCAACAAAAATAGTTTATCTGTGTAAAAACATTAAAGAAAGAGGGTTTTTTTTTTTAATTATGAATGTAAATCGTCAATATTAGGTTTGCTTTTTGTTTTCTTTTTGGTTCATGTTAGAGCTTGTTAAATAAGGTATTAACCCGAAAACCTGCACAGTAACAGTTTCAACTCCTACCAATGGCCTTTGCAGTCATGGATGACCGCTCGCACCCCAGAGGGTTCATTTAGTTTGATTTAATTACGAAGAAATGTAATTTTAATAACAAAAATGTACATTCAGATTATCCCCCTCGTTATGAATGTTTAAAATCACACAGTGGTTTCTTCGTTTTTTGTCCTTCTTCCTCTTCTTTGAATTTACCGCATAACATTAGAAGTCCAGTCTGTTTTCTGTGTTTCTGTTTAACTACCTTGTCTAGTGAGAGCTTCTTTTATGGAGTCATAAAGAACAAAGCACTTAAACTGAATAAACAAATCATCCACCAAAGCCAAACACAAGGAAAAGAGAACATCAAAGCTGGTCATAATCATTTTAAAGGTCAGCAGCTGACTCATTGGTTAGTTGTCCGGTGGGGGTACTGTGTAAGATGACTGGATGTCTGAAAGCGCCGGCTAACTGACTAGCTGATTATTGGAATCGCTGGGAGGCTCTTTGATTCACAGACTGGGTCGTGCTGCTTGGAGGGACCGCAGAGACATGAAATGAGGTGCAAAGTATAACCTGACACCACTGTGGATGAGGATTCTCTTCATTAATGAAATCCTTCCTGTCTCACTGGGCGTGCGATGCGGCAGACTCGTTTCTGTTTCATGAGCGAAAGACACCAGTCACATTGGGACCATGAAGGACAGAGGTAGGATGTGACAGGGAGTCCAGAGCGCACAAAAACACACCCTGATCTTTGCTCTGACCCTGTAGAGTGAGAACTGCCGCTGGGGTCCTTTGCAGTGACCCTTTCTTTGCTTGCGGGGTCAAAGGTTACAAACCTCTGCGTGCGCTCTTTGAAATGGAGCGACGGGGGCTCGCTGCCGGACTGATTGGCAGGATGGCAATAACCAAGATGCTTGTCCAATTTATCTGCCTCACCTTACAGCAGTAACACATGAGAAGGAGAGAGAGGCTGCAAGTGTAAATAACAGTGGACACCCAGACTACTTGAATTCTTCGTCTTCAGAGTGGATGAAGGTTGTCAGGTTTGATCATCATGTGTTTTTTGTCTGAGCACCCAGAGGAAACAAACACAGGGAGAACTCATCTATAGTTTATTTATTCTGCCAATATGATTTAAGGTATATAGTTTAATTTAATCACTTCCAGCCTTGTCTGCCATTACCTATAGATCATTATATTATTATTTCCTAATGTTCATTAACAAGCATTAAATGTTCAGGTTGCTGCTGTGGAAGGTATTTATTTAGTAGGTAAACCAAGTTTGATCTGACATTAATTGACTCAGGGTCATATTAATTAGAACATGTAATCAACGTAAATGAAAATAATGTGGTAAGATGTTAGAAAAGATGAGATTACAGACTTCAGACATAGTCTAACATAGAAAGCCTGAAGCAATGAGATGATCAGACAAATAATATATACTGTAAATCCATATAGAAATAATTATCCTCACTCGATTATGCAGACACGTTTGTAAAAGGTGAACCAGGAAGTAGTGTTGCACAATCGAATACAAAAGACAGTCTGGGTAATTACTTTAAAGCTGCTATTATGCTTAGTATCAAATAACTATGTGCAGGTAAAAAGGGGTTGTTTGTAGTGACAAACCCACAGAGAATTATCAGCAACAGTTCCTCTCAGCGCTATGGAGCAGATCAGCCTCTTTTGTCTCTTTACTGTTTCACTTCACTCCCAGACACAGAAGGCAGCTAGTGCCCACAGTACGATACCGGCAACTGTGAACCATGTAGCACCTAATAGACAAGATAAAAAGACTTTTAAAATGATTAGCTGAAACAAGAGCAAATATTGGACTTACGTTCACCAGTAGCCAGAAACTTAAATTTAAAATGAATGCCGTGTTTTGGCTTGCCTCAAGTGGCCAAAAAATAATTAACTGCAAGTTTAAAGATTCCAGATTGACACCCTGGCAACCACACTAAGATAATAGTTTCATAATTGTGATATGACATTCACTCTCAGGCAATGTGTTGGCTCCCGTGTCGCTGCCCCCTCCGAAGACTTTCAAGAAAGGCTGTCCGGTGATCTGTAGATAATTGCTGACTGTAATACCAGCCAGGAAATGGAATAATCAACTCCAGATGAGGAGACAAGAGTGAGGAGGGAGCGAGTAAGACAGGCAGAGACAAACAGAGAGAGAGAGAGAGAGAGAGAGAGAGAGAGAGACGGCAACGCTGGATGCCGATCATGCAGTTCATAGAATAAATGTGACAATTTGTCCTTTGTGTGTTCACACAATGGAACAACAGCTCCTGGATCTTCATAGCCAAACTCAACATATGATTAAAGCAACACGGGTATTGTGTGGTGTTAATTGCGCTTAATTCTAAAGGTGTTTGTGTTGCGCTCAGTTTATTCTTTACCTAATTAAATGGCAATAACTCATGATTAAGTAGCACTTAAGTACTATTTGCAAAGCCTATTTGCTTGTAATTACCCCTGTGGCTGTGTTCTTGTACAATGACTACATCTGCCAGCTTGACCCAAAATCTGAAGAAGTGAGTGACATTGTTTGCCTTTGGAGTAATGGCTGTCATTATGGTGAATTACTACTCTACCCAAACACCCAAACATTCTCTAAAACCACCCCACAGTGCTCCGTCTCTATCTTACTCTCTGGTGCTGGTGCCTTGTTACAATCAATTAAGCTGATTACAAGCACTATCTTCACCACTTCAAAGGAGGGCCATTACAGCGGGTCAGACTAACTGTCTCTTCACTGCGCTGCCCTGTTGTTTGTCCTGGAGTAAGAAGCTTTAGATGCGTTACGCTTTAACATTTGCAACGCCGAAATCTGTTAATGAAGCAAAAACAAGAAAGAGAGCAACTTTATCACGCCAATTAAAGGATAAATGACAAGTAATGGCCCGACGACAGTTGCCGTTGTCTGTCCTCTTTCAAGCAAAAGGTTGACTCCTTGTCAGGTCAGACGACAGGTCAAATAATAAATGGAGGGACACAGAGAGAGAGGCAGCGAGACACCAAGTCTAGACGGCATATTTAGAGACCCTCCCTGATTTGCTTTGTTCTCTGCCATGTCTACAGGTAATTACCTCGACAAACTACTGGGAACCTTGTCAAATCTGAAGCAAGTGAGTGGTGGAATTGATGAGAAAAAAAAGTAAATGAAGTAAAAAAAAAAAAGTTAATGAATTAATCTGCCCACATGTGTGTTTGCGTGTGCCAATGAGCTGTCATGCATGGGCAAGCATCAGTGCATGAGCATGAGATAAAAACCTGCTTCTTAAAATATCTGCAGCGGAGTGTCGACATGAAAACAAGAAGATATTATTGTGTGTGATTGTGTGATGATTGTGTGTGAACAAAATGAAGCATAAATATTCACAACTGCCCTTTAGGGTGGTCTTCAACTGAAATAACACGTTAAGACTAATTAACTAGATTAGATAGTTAGATACTTTAGATACTATATTTATATATTAGATACTATAAATGGATACTTATATCACTAAGTCATGGATTGGTAATAATGAGGCTTAATTGCCACTTTACTTCACAAATTACACAGCAGTAATTGTAATTTATTACATACTCATTACACATATTTTGTCACTCAGCACAGTATTTTTTGTCATATCAGCACACACAGTGAATATTGGACTTTCAGCAGGTGGACAGAAACATGGTTCCAAATAAACTCTAATGTTGCTTGGTGTCGGCTCAGTGTTTGCTAGCAACATCAAATTTCAAAGCGATACTTTGTCAATGCTGTATTTAAAGCTTGTTGGACAGCCGCCAAATGGGCAAATCATGTTGATGCAGGTTTATGGTTTGTTATCATATAGTGTGTCTTTATGTGTCTGCCAAAACAAGATGCCATTATCATTCTTAATCTCGCTTGCAAAACTCAGACAGGCTCTGATACTCTTTTAACTGGAAAAATGCTTTCCTGTCAACAAACATGACACCACACATATTGTAGTAATGAGTAAGGGTGACTAAAACGTTAAGGTGCTGCACCTGGGTTCATGATAACTCATTAATAGTGTGTCATGTGTGTGTTCACTTGACAAATGCACCGTAATAATGAAACTAACATTTCAGTGTTCCACACTACCTCATTGCGCTGCAACTGGAGGAGAACATCATGTTGTAGCTGGTCAGTTAATATTACTTACTAGTCCAACAGCAAGAAGCCCAGTTTTGTGTATGACACCAACTCCGATCCCAGTCAGGATCCCTGTGGTACAAACACTCCTTTGGTACTGTGAACTCAGCCAGGCTAACAAACTGAGCTAAAATTAGCTAACAGCAGCTGTAGTTCATAGCAGTTTACATTACTGACCAGCAGGAAACGCTTTAAACCACATGTAACATTTTCTTCATAAAATATAATCCAGTTTCCCAAAAATCAGTGAAATTGTTGGTGGTGTGACTCACTACTCGATGATTGTACCCAGAGCACAAAGTAGCGCCAGAACAGAGGTACATAAATCAGTTATTTTATGCTAGAAAAGTTACACAATGGGATTTTAAATTGGATGTTTTGTATTCCGTCTTTCACAAATTGTCCCCATCCCCATGAAAATCCTGTTGGCGTATCTGTCATGGCCGCATGTTCAAAGCCTTCAAAGTGTGAAGATAGATCTGGAAATAACCTTTAATAAAATGTTAGGCGCCTGTTGAAGCTTTATCTTAATTGTATGGAAAACAGCCATGCACTGCCTCACCCTGTAAAGATGGATTGATAGTGATGAGCTGCGTTTGAAATGTTGGATCATTTTAGACAAGTATGAAAATAACTTTGGGTTGGAACAGTTTTATAAAATCTGTGTATGTTTCTCTGTAAACAGAGAGAAAAAACAAAAGAAAAAAAGAAACACAGCAAAAGGACATTCATGGACATCACTTAATACATTTAAAGATATCCGTTGGTCATATGGATATGGTGGTGGAGAGTGATCTACACCTACACGTCTTACATGTTCAAGTCCAATCAAACAGTCCAAAATCTTCCATCGGTGTTCAGCTGATTTGAAATTTGGTGACTGTAAAGGCTGTATTGGCATAATTTCCCCACTCTTTCATTCAGTTTTTTTTTTCTGTGCTCCCACCTGTATATGTTTTCACTTTTAATTATATATATCCACAAATTCACCATCAAGATTATCAATTATCGTCACCTGGAAAAGTGAGATCGGGCCCCTCTAATTATATCTCTATCTAAACAAAACATGAACTCAGAGTCCTGTTTGGAAAAAAATAATATGTGCTCTACACGGCATGTCAGTGGAAATCAGTAAAGTCATTGGTTAAACACAGAGTAATGCTTATCTATTATCAGTTTTTGCTGTTCCGATTATAGAGGGCTTTCACCTAACCTAACATTTCCTTTGACAGCTACGGAGTTCCTCTCTCTCTTGGCCATTAAATATATGTTGGCGCCATGAGGGCTTGAGATGCTGCAGAGTCTTTACACCATAAAAAAATTACCAGATGAGATTTCCTTCTGCGTCTTTTAATGTAGAGAACTTCAGCCATACTCAACACGAAAGTGATTGTTACCTTTTCATTATCGTGAAACCGGGGCATTAGTCTGAAGCATTCATGAAAGGGGAAAAAACGTTTTGATGGCTTAAGATACAGGCCTAATCCATTATCACAAGATTGTTCCCTTCACAATGCTTTTGATTTGAAGTTTCACAGACACATACACACAAATCCACACTCGCCGATGAAGGAGAATTTTGCCGCAGAAAGCGCCCATTGACGTGTCTAGGCGTTAACCCTCTTTGTTCAATTTGCAAATGTTCTCTCGTTCGCCTGCAAGCAAATATCGATTACATGACAGATCAAGCTCGTAAATCAGCAGAGTTAATTAAAATCACTGCTGTGACTGGCAATGGGCGTCACTGATTGTTCCTATCTTTAATTTGTATCATGGCGTGGGAAAATGTTCCCAAGGGACTGGTTGTTTGAGCGGCAGCACCTACAATAGAATGTGTTCTCACTTCCGCAGCCTGCAGGTTCAAAAAGATCTTGTTGGTTTAATCCTTAAGCTCAAAGCAAAAAAAAAAAAAAAAAGAAAAAGGGAAATACTGTAAATGATTTTTAAAGCGACTGAAGCATGCTTGAGCATTTTATCTCTGCGTGTGTGGGATTTTGGCTTGTTGCTCTGCTTAAACAGCAAATATTTCATGTATTTTTCTTCTTCTTCTTCTTCTTCTTCTTTTTCTTCTTTTTTTTTTTTAAACCCACTTGTTTTGATTAAAGAAAAAACAAAATTTTAAATCTTGGCATAACTGTCTAAAATGGAGTGACTCCCTAATTTTAGTGTTTCTCCCTCTCATTTGCTCTGCCACCCTAAACCTCTCTCCCGCAACCCTGGTCCCCACCCCTGCCCTTTTACACACACACACACACACACACTCGCTCAGCAATATTGCTTTGTCAGCCGACGTTTAGAAGATTAACCTCGAACTTGCCAAAGGGCATCCCAACTCCCCATCACAACCCTCGGCCCGCACCCCTCCCCCTCCCCCACCTCTCTCAGTGTTTCCCTCCCTGCAGCTCCCTCTCTGCGAATACTTGCGCAACAAGTGGCGCCGCTGTAGAGCCCCCTGGGTATTAGAGGGTTGAGTGGCGTCCCAGAGAGCCGTAATTACACCACCACTCAGGTGATTTAAAGGTCCGGGAACATGCTGACCCATGCATGGCACCAAAAGTCCCGCATTACACTGACACCTACCCGTGTTTTGTGTGTCTCATGGACACATTATTTATTCTCCCGTCCCACGTTTCGTTTTCACAAGTGTAACACTTTTTTTATTGTGCAAACATGAACAAATCATTTTACGTGCTTTGACAGGAGCCAAATTAACTCTGTCACTGTGCCAACATTTCTTTTTTTTTTTTTTTATGTGAGTTCTTTTAAACATCCTGCAAAACATGTTAAATGTAAAGAAAGATGATCACCAACTCCAGCAAATTCCTCAAGGCTTGACTGTTTGGCTTCCTTCAAGAGAAGACGCAGCTTTGTGATCATTTTTACAACTTTATCACCAGTTCTGTTTAGTGGACATTATTAGAAATAATCATCATACGCTGCTAGTCACAAGAACACAGACTTGACAGGCTATAATTTAAGAGAAAGGGTTGATAATTGGGTTTGGTTGACTCTCCACCCCCTGCAGACTTTGTGGTGACAAGAGGGAATGTTTCTCTTTTAACAGGGTCAGGGCTAATACTGGTTAATGGGAAGGGGATGTTCCTCTGCCCCCCGTACTCCCCAGCTCTCAACTCTTCTCTCTGTTATCTTATCCCTCTTACAGTTTAACAAGTTGTTGTGACCGGGTGCCTGCGGAGGACTCAGAGTTTGCCCCTCGGGAATCGTTAAAGTTGAATCAAACCTCTCAAGCCTCTCTGCATTTGGCTATGAAGGCTTCAGCTACCGCTATGTGCCGGCATTATGCGCAGCCACAGAGGTGCACGCAAACACAGGCTTGACAATTTGCTCTTCACAGGAGGTTGTATATCTGACAGGTGATCCCTGAAGCATGTTATGTGCTGTCTTGGATCATAAAACAATGAGAGTCATGGGAAAACATGCATGCGTTAAAAAAGAGGGGAGAGAGAGAGGGTTGAAAGACAAGCATTAGGACAAAGAGAGATTATAAATAGTTTCCTTTCAGTCAAGGTTTTCTCAGCGTTAGCAAATGAGGTATTAAAGTTTCCTTTCTTCCTGTTAAGATTTTGTTTCTGACAGCACGGGTTAAAGAAATTGTGCCTTTTCAGATGTAATCCCTGCAATTAAGGCTGTAGGTGCGGCTCCATTACCTCAGCAGGATTAGTAATGACCCAGGAGAGAATATAATTGCTTCTTAATTTGAAGTTGTGAAGTGCATGAAATACCTGAGGCTCAGCCTGCCGTCTCAGCAGCGGTTAGTTCATGGATTAGCTGCTTTTCTCCCCCCTCTGTCTCTCTTGTTTCCAAGCCAGCAGCTTTATGGTTCTTGTGTTTTATAATGCTGTTTGCACTTGATACTTGTTCTCTAGATCTTTATGAGAGATCTTTTACTCTTAAGACGCCTCCCGAAGCTAATAATGTGCAAAAACAGGAAAGGAAAGATGATGATATGTTTAGAGGGCTGAAAGATCTTTAAGGGAAGCTATTTTTCTTTTTTCCCTGTATAGTGTGTAGTTCATCCATCCTTAAAGCTACACCATCTAGATTATACATTTATACTGTTTACTACAATATTTACCATAGTACATAAAGTATATATAAAATCCTTCATCACTGTATTTACACACAGTAGATATAACAGTTTATGCATTATGCCAGTAGTATATTGTCTCACACTAATACGCTATCCTACATGATACTCTAGCTGTATTTATACCATACTATGTTATACTGTGCTTTGAATAACAAACATGAATAACATGAAAAACAGTCGCATCGCATTGGAAAAGTCAAAATTATCAACAAGGGCATGTGAGAAAGGTGGAAATTATTTTCCATGTGTAGAGATGACACTGTTGTCACACCATGAGCCTGTAACACCCTTCATTATTCAGGCCTGACATCTGTCCAAGATGACAAATGCCATATAATTACAAGGCTTTTGACCAGCCATAATGGTCTTTTTAAGGCCCGTCTTTTGTCCTCAGTGAGATGTCTCCAAAGTGAACATTAGTGACAATGCAGTACTCGCAACTGACACCTCACTGCTCAACACTAACTACTTAACTACACAGGGATCTGCAGTTAAATAGCCAGAGGCTTTACTCCTCAATTCAAATATAGCATTCTGACTACTGGATATGTGTTCATGATTGTGTTTATGATTTATTTAACTGACACATTTTGTGATTTTGTCTCACCCACAGAAAATGTTTCAGCTGTCCAGAACCTCATTTCTGATACTGTTTATGGTCTATGTTTTAGAAATTAGTCATGGCGATTCAGTTTATTTAATTTCTGCAAGTACCTTTGCATATATACTTTTTATTACTAGTGACAGAGTCCGCCAGTTAACGACTGAATTTAAATTACGTTCCCATGACTGTAATCCTGTTGTTCACAGTTTTATCTCATTAATATCAGCGCCACTGTTCAATGACACTACAAAAACCAAACATTTCCGGCAACTTCTAGTTCACATTAAAAGCATTTCACTGGCGAGACAACAAGGTGGCTTTATTGTGAAGCAGTCACAGGAAATACAACATATTTGTCAGCGAGGTCTAAGAGGCTTTGTTGTGTTCATCAAAAATGTATCTAAAACACGAGACTTTTTCGGTAGATAAGTTTTAAATATTTATCAATTTCCTAATAAAACATGAGCTTACAAATACTTTTAATACTTTTATTGTCATGGATCATACAGTTTTGAGGTCTTATGGTTTCATGGGTAGGCTTCTTGCTGTCCTAAAATGCAGGACAACCTTTATTCTCTTCTTACTCATACCAAAATTGAGATTCTATTCAAGACCAATATCTAACAATCACATCATCTTTTCAGCATTTTTTCATTTTCATGTTATGCAATATACTTTTAGAATTAATAGCATTCTTTTGTTGTGTTCTATTTTTGAAATATGTCAACATCTAAGAAAGCTCTCCTGCCTGTGTGTTCATTTAGTGTTGATAATCATCCTGTCCATCCAACGTAACCATTAAAAACCTCCATTGAGACCATGTCATGAGCTGTCAATGTGAGAGATGGATCTGGTTTCACTTCTCAGGCACACAAACACCCATAAAGTCAAACTTCTGCATTCAAAAAAGCAACGGAATAATTTCCCCGGGCCTCATCATGTGGCCTGTATTGTTAGTGTGAGAATGAGGCACCAGTGTTCTGATCGAAGGAGCAGTAGAAAAAGAAAAGAGGCTGACAAGCAACAGGATGTCAATTACGCGGCAGCAGTGAAATCCACACTTCATGTCGGCTTAAAGCTGTCAACTGTCAATAGAGAGGAATGCCAGACAGCCACGCTGGAGTCTGCTTCAGAGAACAGGAGGCAGTGTTTGTGTGTATGTGTGTGTGTGTGTGTGTGCATGCATGTATACACTTTGTAACTGTAATTGGAAACATTCATTCATCCATGCACAAGTGTGCTGCACAAACAAATTCTGACATTCACGCACAGACTCCTTCTACAGAAAATTAATGAAAACAGAAGTCATATTCACATTTGCCAATACTCAGAAATTAATTCAGTTATCACTTTAGCTATTTTCTGCTGTTGTGTCACCAATCTTTAGTATTACTGAGGACTGACGGAGATTGTTATGCACACTGGTGTATAGTTTGCATTTGCCAGTTTAACAAAACATGTCAATAAGGTGTTGCAGTCTATCTCTGTGGCATTGATTTCCCTGTCTCCTGTAAATCATATTCAAAGTTAACAACACTCGAAGTCTATAGCTAATCTAGCCAGCCCGTGAGGCTCAATACTCAGAAGAAAACAAAGCTGTTGGATAGGTAGAATGTGAGACAACATAGTGAGACATAGTCCTACATGCGCTGAGCGCTTATCATCTCCGATTCAGCATGACAGGCTCAGGTGTACTTCATCTGTCTAAGCTCTAATTTGTCAGCCTCGGGTATGTTTAGACGTAGCTTTGAAATGGAACTTAATTTTTAGCACAGCACAGACAAAATACTTTTTTATTTAAATATTTAGGAGATTCCTTTAAGAATGCTGGAAATACCTTCAGAACAGCAATAAGTGCAAAAGTGCTTCATGCATTTTAAACTCCTTCTTAATGTATGCATGCTTATCACAATATCATCCACCGTGCTCTGCAGCAACAGAATCTCACCATGTTTCAACCCCAGCATGAAATAGCACTTCATCAAGTCATGTAAATGAGCCACATTCCTTTGTTTATTCTCTCTCAGCATACCTTTCCTCATTCAAACAGTTTAAACAGAGTTCAACGCTATTACAGTATACAAACTTATCCCGTAATAACGTCAAGCCTTTCACGTTTTAACAATTTAAATAATCACGTTTTAATGTTAGCATCATAACGTGATACTGATACATTTGGATTTTTCTGGTGGCTTGCTATTTACGAAGATAACTTCCCTTTTCTTAATCCTACCTACAAAGCTTGGATTGTCAGTTGTTTCTCCACTTGGCGAATCGGTCACTGAGCTCACCAGAGCTATGTGAATTGTTGAACAGAGAGATATGGACAGCAACTCAGAAGTCTGGAATACAAATTTGATAGGAATTGTATTTTTTGTTTTTTAAATGTTGTTTCATAAATTGAAACTGGCAACAAAGAAATGTTGTCCTGTTAGTGGTGATAGATGAAAAATTTGGAGATCACCAAAGTAATTAGCATTCAGAATTAATGAATTGTTTATGGCAATCTATCTACGTAGTTGTCCTGATCATCAGCTTATAACATCCTGGATCAGTCTGATATACACCCACATCTTGGGTCAGGAACATAGACTTACGTGAACTTTACATGAATAAATAATAAATGATTTCCCTTCTTGAACATGAAACGTAGAACAGAATTTAAAGGTGCAGTGTGTAAGATTATGGGCCTTTTATTTTCAGGATAAGGCAGACATGAAATTTAATATTCATAACTTTGTTTTCATGCATGCATGATCACCTGAAAATAAGAATCTTTTTATTTTTGTTTCTTAAAAATGGATCCTTTTATATCTACAGTGGGAGCAGGTCCTCTTCAATGGAGGCCGCCATATTGAAACACCATGTTTCTACAGACTAAACTAAAAACTGACTCTAGACAGGGCGCTTATAATATTTGGTTCTTCTTTACACTAAGAAGGTGACGGTGATGTGAGGAGATTGCAATGCAGTGATTAGACCACTAGATGTGACTAAAATCTACACACTAGACCTTTAAAGAAGCCGGAAAAGATGATGAGGTTGGTGAAGGCTAATTCTTGTTTTCAAATATTTACATGTGTTGATTAGACTTAAAAGCAGGAGATGAACAGACTGGGACTACTGTGGCTGCTCAATCAAACACAGAGTCCTCCCATCTGCTGCCAGGTGGTGTGTAATCAACCAGAGCCATTTTATTAGCCTCTAAATGGAGAAGTGCTTTGATTAATGACGGAGGCCCCCTGGTCTTCATGTGTTCTAATTAACTAATCTCAATACGTTTAAAGGAGGAATAAACGAGCTATAATACACTTGTCAGTACATTAAAAATGAACTTCAATATTTGTTTGGATGATCACAACTCATATCAATCCCATGTGTTTTACTCTCAGTGAACTTTACAAGTCTTTACAACCTTTACTCTAACTACCCTGCAACCAGATCCCAGAATGTGTCGAGCAAGCAATGACACACACACACAAGCCATAATTTAGTGGGGAAATAACTCAAGTTTGATGGGAAGGTGCCATTGACTCTGTGTGTGTGTGTATGTGTGCCCTTTCGTGTGTGTGTTTCCACTAAATTAAGAACTTATTAGGACTTAAAAACCCTATCCTATTTCACGCGGGGAACCTCTGGGGGAAACGAGGATTACTCTTCAAAGCCTGCGGTTTGGCTCTTTTTATGTTGTAACACTTAATATTTTATGTCAATGTGATGGTCGCAGCATTTAGAGAGGTCAGATGTCAGAGTTAGATGTTAACGCTGCGTGCATGGTCCCTGCCAGTAGCTAATTATACGTGTTATGGATTTGATGGTTCTAACAAAAAAGAAATAAATGACTTGCAACGAGCCAAGCTGGAAAATACTTTGACGTCTTAATTTCACCCCCCCCCCCAAAAAAATTTGTCTGGGCATGCAGAAACATTTGTCCCTTTTTTTATGTTGTTATTTGTTTTGACATAAACTCTTAAAGTGTATAAAGAATTGCAGGATTTGAGGATTTGATGAATGGAGTAATTAGACCTCGCCATTAAAAGTGTCAAATTTGTACTAAATTCAATGACACTAAGACCTAAACTGAGAAGAAATTACAGAACAAATAATACCATATGTGTATATATATATATATATATATATATATATATATATATATATATACACAAAAAGAAAAAAGCAGCAGCATCATAGCTATACTCTGTCCTTTGGGCTTATTGTGAGGGATGTTTCTCACAGCTATGCAGCCTTGAGCCAGCATATAGCATATACAAACAAACCAGGGCCCCCAAACCTTTCTCTCCTCGTTCCCCTTTTAATAAATACGTCTTCACATAAACAGACACAGAGGGGAAATGCAGTGCTGTTTCAGGGTGGTGTGAAACCACAGAGCTACCACATTTGGAAAAGGCCCCTCATGACTTCAGGCATACTATAAATAATAAAAAAAAAAAAAAAAAAAGACCGCAGTCGTGATTAAAAAGACTTTTAGTTGTTCTAGTCACTGCCAGTACTCAAAGTGTTTACACACATGCCTTAATTGGGAATCAGACATTTGTGGACTGCTGTTAGAAAGTCATTCCACTACAAAGATTGCAGCCAAACAAATATACATCTCGAGACAATTAGACATGAAAGTAGTGCATGCTAAGTAAAAATAGAAAGATGGATGAATTAGTCTATTGATGAAAGCCACGCTGTTGAAAACAGATAATAACGTATGAATCCTGTTTTGCTCTCTTGTCACATCATGTTTTATTCAATGGACTCTTTTATTATGAGCAAACCTCTGTGGAGATGTCTCTCCACCTCGTTCTATCTGTCATCATATTGCATTAGCTTTCTGAGCTAAATGCACCGAGGGAGGATATCAGATTCCTTACAGCGATGGGACAGAGATGGATTGTGAATCAAAAAAAAAAAAAAAAAAGACAGTTCGCTGGTGGAGACACTCCTCATGTTCCTCTTCACAGCTGCTGCCAACAACAGGACAGTTTGGTCTCATTGTGTAAGTTAGAGTCTCTGACACAACAAGGAAACTCTACCTGTCTCCATTATGATGGTTTCACTCATAAATGTTGTGGCTCAGTTTCAAACAGCAGAACCTGTTTTGTGATTTTGTAAGGCTGTCACTTAACCTGCTCACTACTGCCATTAAAAGTGCCTCTAGAGATATTGCGCCGGGGAGGGTGCATGTGTTTGTGTGTGTGTTTGCATGTGTGGTGTGCGGTAAGGTTACAGGAATGAAAAATGACTGTTTTCTACATATTTTCAATTGTTTTTCCTGCTGTTGTTTGTTTTCTCTATTCAGACACAAACAGTTTAGTCCTTCCCTCAAATTATGCAAAATCAACAGTTTATTATTGTGGTTTGACGTGTTGTGTGTGACGTGTGGTTTGCTCACTCTCTCGATGTTAGAGAGTTTGGCTGGAGAGGGGAGCGCAGGAAAAACGTGTTTTAAAATTCAGCATTCTGGAGCTCTTGTATGCGCAGCACAGGCAGAGATCTGAAAAACTTCTGCCACAGCTGGACTTTTCTTGTCTTCACGTGACGTCAAAGAACTCCACAAATATTTATTTATGGTTTCCAAATGACCAGCAGCTTGTACATGGCTTTTACAAGACACTCCCCAGGCCGGTTGTCAGTTATAAATAATACTTTTATGATTCTCTTATCTTGCAGTGAACGTCCCATGAGAACCATCTGTGGTTATTACTGAATCATAATTTAACAGATACATTGTTGAAAACTATTAACTACTATGATTTGATATCTTATTTTGTTTTAATGTAAGCCAACGGTATAAAAACATCAACTTTACTTTGCATAGCTGTCGTCATGTGACCTAAATATGGAACTTCATACGGTCACATGATAATGGATGGTCAAACGTGCCTGAGGGTGGTCGGAGGCTTCTCTTGTCCAGATGAAGTCAAAGCTCTGTATCAGCTTCTAAGTGGACCTTGAGGCCTTTTTTTTTTTACTTCATAAGGTCAAGTTTTAACTCCCACAGTTATATCAGTGTCTGGACATTTTCATATCATTGCTTTATAGGCTGCACCATCACAACCCTATCAGATCGGCGTACAGCTCAGAGCATGAGTAGAGTTTTATCGACACCACTGTCACTGTCAGAATACTGACAGTGACGGGGGGGGGAGCAGAGAGGACAGACCCACCAACCTCACCTCAGAAATACACTGCTCACAGAAGAACTTTAAAATGGTGTGATTTGCTGTATATGAAACCAAAACCAAATCTTTTCTCGTGATGAAATAGTCCTTAAACTTTAAGAAGCATTTAAAATAACTAAAGTAAATGCATGATAAATGACTCATTTCGTATTGTTTTTTGTCTTTGTCATATCTACATATGCAGTGATGATTGATGGGTAATATGTATGTTGATGTTGTCCCATGTCAGGTCTGAATAGGGCTAGGGCACAGCTCTGGGGCCTGGTGGAACTACCTTATGCCACTGACGGTATTGTTAACACACTGTCTTCATACAGTACATGTGATTACAGAACTATTGATACTCAGACTCGGGTCCATTTTTCCAGTTTGGTTTGGTTAAGTTTGCAATCATACTACTGCTTGGAGTGGAGGAAGCTGGAAGTGTCAACTACCACTGCAGAAGTACCTTATGAAGTACACATACCTGTGATCAGGAAACACTTATTGCATGTATTTCTATACCAGTCCATGTTCACCACACTTTTGACATTTACAAGGAAAAGTGAACAGTGAACTATCTTGTGCAAGAGCTCCTCCTTGTGACGAGATCAGATTCTCACAGATCCATGTTCTTAGTCCTCACGGGGGATTCCAGTTTGATGAGTGAACATTGTTACAGCATCTGAGCGTCAAATGACAATAAATGGCAAAGAAATGTTCAAAAGGACCATAAAGCCTCATATTGTTCGTTGCAGAAACTTACAATCCCAACATTTTGATTCTGGTGGCATCAACTGATGTTTGCTGAAAATAAGAAATGATGCCAAAGAGGGTGAGATGGAAGAGAGGTTAATATACTTTTGAGCCTTTTATGAACAAGTTAGAAATTCATCAAGAGGAACTGTAATTGAACTATTCAGTTCTGAAAGAGGATTTGTATGAATCCACAAAGAAGCCAAAGCCACTTTGCTGTTAAGATTAACAATAATTCATGCCCCAGAGTCATTCCCAGCTGCCTGCCTATTAAATTAGGGGCAACATGACTGACATAACATAACCATGCAATATGTTATTGGTGCTAGAAGATTGGTAAAACACTCATATCTTGGCATTGGACAGTGTTTTACACTACACAGCATGGATAAATGTTGTCCATGTATAAGCTAGGTTTATTGCATGGTAAATGGACTGCGCCTTTCTAGTCTTCCGACTCACTCAAAGCTTTTATACTACATATCTCATTCACCCATTCACACACATTCACACACTGATGGCATTAGCTGCAATGCAAGGTGCCAACTGCTCATCAGTTTTAGGAGCTAATCATTCACACACATTTACACACCGATGGCTCAGCCTTGGGGTTCAGTATCTCGCCCAAGTACACTTACACACGGCATCCATTCGAACTGGAGGAGCCGTGGATCATCTGATTAGCGGACGACCCGCTGTACCTCAGAGCCACAGCCGCCCATGTGGCATGACAGAGATTCCAAGCCTAAAACATAGAGTAACAGTGAGACTGGACAACCCTTGAAGTGGGAGCCATTTTATCTTATCAGTGGCTCTCTCTGCATCCAGTGACACAGCTAAAGCTGAGAGCTTGTTTTCTGAATAATGTGGTACAGTCTTCTCATATTACTGGATGATAAATGGCCCTGAACGAGTCTTGACTCTAGACCAGAGAACTTTTTGCTAAAAAGCTGAGTGAAGCTGACTTACTGAATCACGTTTCCACTTTCCTGAAATAACTCACCACCTACTACCTGCATTAGCTATGTTAGTGTTGGTTGTAAATCACGAGGTAGGGAACAGTCCAATATGGACATAATTCTGGGCTGTTTTACCTGCTGATGTGTGGGCTTTCCTCTGCCTTTGAATTATATGTGCATTTAATAAACAGTTTCAACACAATATCATTCTGAATGAATGATGAAGTTTATTTATTGCAGCAGTTTATTTCTTATTGATAAGTGATTGATACAGTGCAACAAAGGCGCCAGAATGTTTATTGATGAAGTTACTGAGTTTAAGTGACTGTTTTCTGCACAGAGAACCTAAACACTGACAGCTTAGTTGCTCAGTAATTATACATTCGGATGAAATTATTCCTCAGTCTGAGAGATGTCTATGCATAGCTCTCATGAGAGGTGGGTGTTAAAACGGACGGAACCACCTTTCGCTAGGTAGCATGTGTGAGTATAGGTTCCCATCTTCAGCGAAGACTGACAGGCTCCCAGCATGTCATCGAAGGTGACGTCCTGGTCATAGACCTCGATCTTGATTATGCTGCCCTGCACTGCTGGGTAGTAGATGAACTCCTCCTCCCACCAGGGGCTGGCATTGTTGTGACGGACTTCTGTCCTACCCAAACTTCTTGAGTCACAGAACACCTTAACATAACCGTCTGTGGCGCTGGTCGCGTCAGAGTTAAGGCCAGATCCTCGTAGACTATACACCCTCACTGTGGCCTGAGCCACACCGAGACTGCAGAGGACCAGCAGGAGGGTAGCAAGATTCGAGGCCATGGCTTCACCGGGACACTGTGGAGGGAGAAAAACAAATCTCTGTTGTAGCTAGCATTCTGAAATATTTACAACAATCACTTTTTCCCTGTTTAAATATGCTGCAACATTTACATTGTTATTGAGTTTACTCTGTCCTCATTTAACAAAAAATTTGTTCTGAAGACAAACCACGAGTTAGCAAGAGGTGTCATTCCTTTTAGACAAAAGCGCCTACTCAGTTGTCACGTCTTGCCAGGTAGAATCTAGTCTTACATGACTGACTACATCTTACTGCGCTTGTACACTTTTGAGTAGGCTCCTCATGCTTTTTCAGCTTGCTCACTGACTAGCCTGGATCAACTGGCCAGAACAAGAAGATCAGATGTGAAAGACTTACCTGTAGTCCTGATAGCTTTCTTCTCACCTCTCCATCTAATGTTGCATGTTTTTAAAGGTTGGCGAATCTCATATCAGACTGATAAAAGTCTGCCAAAACACTTGGAAACATTGAAACACAACCTGTGACACTCTCAGGATTATGTAATATGACAGAAACAGAGTGGAAATTCTCTTTATTTGCATGACTGCTATTCACTATTGTCGAAGCAGTTTATACAAGTTTTACAATGTAAGAATAATACTTTCATTTGGCATAAAAGACTAGAATGTGCATCTGTGAAGATGCTTGGTGCTCATGCATGTTTGAAAGAGGTGAATGACAGAAGCAATCAAGGTGCATTATGGGAATTGTAGGACCTACTGTTTTTGCTTCTGGGTTAATAGAGACTGGAAGTCAGGATATCTCAGTATATACTATTTACATTATGAACATTATTTTTTTAATGGTAATTTTAACTGTAGTTAAAGTGTTAGCCTTAGCTGAGGATATGTTGCATCATCCTCATTTAAGGCGGGTGTGAAAATTTAGCTCCATAACAGCTGGATTTGTTTGGATTATTTTTTTCATTTCAACCCTGTTTCCAAAAAAAAGTTGGCGTGCTGTGTAAAATGTAAATAGAAACAAAATGAGATGACGTGGAAACATCGAAACCCCATATTTAACTGGAAATAACACAGAGACAACTTATCAAATGCTGCAACCAAGAAATGTTATTGTGTTTGGAAAATGTTGTGTTCATTTTGAGATTGAGGGGTCAGGGTCATGTTTACCGTTTTGTTCATCTGGCATTTGACAGGCAGTCCAGTTTAACGTGGACCCTGCTGCTACGTGGCCATGCTGTTTGAATACGTGCAGAATGTGGTTTGACAATGTCTTGCTGGAATAAGCAAGGCCGTCCCCAAATAAACATAGACATTATCTACTTGGCAGCATATGCTCCAAAGCTTGTGTGCAGGTTACCCATCTTGCCATGTGCAGTAATGCACATTCATATTCCTCTACAGAGACTGTTTTGTCAAACTGATTAACAAAATGTATAATTTATATTAATGTGTATAGATTTTTATATAATTACTTAATTAATTATTTTACTGAGTCAAAAATAATTTTATTTAACCATTTTCAAATTGATCTTTGGATTGATTTATTAAAATAACTTTATTTGTTGTGTCTTATTTGTTCCTCTACATGGTTTCGGGTTATGGGTGACCAAGGGCATCTTGTGAATAGTTCTTTTCATTAGAAACATTTAAATATCACTTAAACAATGAAATATAATACCTGATAATATAATCACTTTATAGATGAATAAATGTATTCATCTTTCATTCAAAAATGAAAAAATGAAATGAAAATCTTTCATTCATTCTGGCCTTAGAAGGTAGTAAACTCTTGTCTAATAGAATAGGTAAACTGATTATTTCTCTGTTACACTCCCACAATACTGTGCTAAAAAAAAAAACATATAAAGCTCAAATGTTGCAGCAGTTTATTTCTTATTGACAACATTGGAAAAAGGGTAAAATATATTATCGTACGGTGCGACAAAGGCAGCAGAATGTTTATTGATGAAGTTAATGAGTCTGAGTGAATTTCTCTGGACAGAGAACATAAGCACTGACAGCTTGGTTGCTTAGAAATAATACATTTGGATGAAATTATTCCTCAGAGCCAGTCTGAGAGAAGTGCAGGATGCACATAAAGGTCAGATACATCTATGCATGATCCACCTCACACACTACGCTTGTGCACTTTTGAGAAGGCTCCTCATGCTTTTCCAGCTTGCTCACTGACTAGCCTGGGCTCAACTGGCCAGAACAAGCAAATCCTAGTAGATTGATAGATGTCTGCCAGACACTTATTAAACAACCTGTTACACTCTCAGGATTATGTAATATGACAGAAATAGGTGGAATTCTCTTTATTGCATGACTGCTATTCACTATTATCGGAAGCAGTTTATACAAGTTTTACAACGTAAGAATAATACTCATTTGGCATAAAAGACTAGAATGTGCATCTGTGAAGATGCTTGGTGCTCATGCATGTTTGAAGAAGTATTGAATGACAGAAGCTGAAGGTTTAAATAATGTTAGCAATATGAATTGTTTAATGGAGATAGTTATGGTTAATTCTACAATATTTGAAGTGCAGTCTGATTTTCAATACTTACTTACTGGTCTAAGACTATCACTACTCCATTATCAGTCATGGCACACTGTGTGGACAGTTTGAGAGTAGAAACTATGATAAATGTTTTATGGAATAGACAAAAACTTCTCCACTTATCATTATTAACTTGTTGGCAATGTGTGATCTATATTCTTTAGCCTATTTAAAAGAAGGTTTACATGAATCACAGCTGGAGCTTCATCATCTAAGATGTGCAAACAGATTCATGCTCTGGAGGGATACAGAGACTGTCAAAACCAGCTGTGTCATTTATATAGCTGTGAACAGATTTTATGTAATTATGCTATTTTATTTATTAAATTAACTTTATTTGCTGTGTCTTTTATTTATTCCTCTTTATGATTATATAAGAATGTTATACCTAATAATATAATCCTTTGCTGTAGTAAAGCAGCATTAGACAGAAACTGACTGAATGACTGCGTTTGAAATCACCTCTGAGAAAGAACAAAAAAATATTACAATGCATTGACTTTATCTTTTCATGTAAACACTCCTTACTTCTCAGTATTGGTTAAGGTTGCATTCATAACTCAGGCCATTTTACCAGCATTAGATAGTGTCAAATTACAATATGCAGCGTACATAGGAATTTTTAAACTAAACCTGCTTGTTAGCCTCAGAGAGGTAGTAAATAGATCTTGTCAATAGAACAGGTGAGCTGATTATTTCTTTGTGTTTCTTTCCCACAATAAAAACATACACAGTTTGCTTGCGGCAGTTTATTTCTTATTGATAACATAAGGTAAAATAGATTATGATACAGTGCGACAGGGCACCAGAATGATGATGGGTTTGAGTGATGATTTTTCTGGACAGAACATAAGCACTGACAGCTTGGTTGCTTAGAAATGATACATTAGGATGAAATTATTCTTCAGAGCTGGTCTGAGAGATGTTTGTGCTCTTAGGAGAGTGTGTAGCTAAAATAAGTACCACCTTCCGCCAGGAAGCATTTTATTCAGGTTCGCTTCAGCAAATACTGGCAGGTCCAACATCATCATAGATGAGGTCAGCATCAAAAAACTTCAGCCCTCAGTATGCTGCCCTGCTCTGCTCCGGGTAGAGGCGAACTTCGTCATCCCACCAGGGGCTGTTAGTGTCGACTTTGGTGATGTCATACCCATGCTTCTTGAGTCATGGGAACAGCTTGACTGATCTGCTGGGGTGGTCGGGTCAGCGTTAAGACCATTGCCATAGTTATACACCCTCAATAAGGCTGGAGCCACCGAGACTGAGGACCAGCAGGAGGGCAGGAAGACTCGAGGCCATGCTTCACTGGAAACATGGAGGAACGAAAAGCACGTCTTGATTGTAGTTAGTCTGAAATATTTACACCAATCAGTTTTTCACTGTTTAATTTTATTGTAACATCTGTGTTAATACTGAGTTTACTCTGTCCTTATTTAACATGCTTTAACCAGCTGTATGTTGCTCACTGGCTAGTGTGACATGTGTTCAACAAAACATGAAACATGAAAATGGTTTTGTTTGGTGTGGTGAAAACCTAATGAACACTATGCAGAGAGACATTCTGCTGACATGATCACAAATCCTTCCTGTTCATCTTCATGACCTTTTGTCTGCAGGATTTCTGAACAGTCTCCTGAGATAAACAACACGCTGAGCTTTAGTCACAATCAATAACTAATGGTGCACACACTGTAAGCAAGCTTTTGCTGTCCTTTGGATCAAATCAGTGGTACCTCATGACTGGGAAGTGATTGTTTTTGTGTTTACTCTGTGATAATACACAGTGCAGCAAAATATGGGCTATGGTCTTTTAAAGAATTATTTACAGAGAAACCGCCTCGGCCCAAAACAAGGTCAATGAGAGCAGTGAACCATGTACCAATCAGAAAGGATGACACCCAGAATAAGAAACCTATAAAAACAGGGAGCAGACTGTGCTCCGGGCGCGTCATCCAACGGAGCTTTCGAGTGAAGCAGATCAGACCCATTGCTGTGTTATTTACTTATTCTCTCAAATAAAAGAAGTGGAGGGCAACTCTTCCTTTAATGTCCTTTCTCAAAATACTTGGACATGAACTGAACTCATGAACCCACCAACTGCATGTGCCTAATCCTGAAAAAAATAATTTATATAAAAATTATGCACTGCAATTACACTACAGCTCTTTACACTTGCTTCTGGTGTCTACTTTCAAAACAATGGTACAAGGTGAAAGACGCAAACACAACTATCTGATGTTGTTATTTTATTCTGAGACATTCAGTCCAGTATTGTGTCTGCTGATTACATTCCAACATTTCCAGTTCTCCTTAGATTCACAACATCTCCAGATATTCAGTTAACTGTAGTAAAACCAGCAGTAAATAAATGGCTGCCAGTCATACCTGATGAATGGGGTAATAGTAAAACAGCGATGAGAACATGGATCAGTTTGAAGAAATGAACAGTGAAAACAGAAAAAAAAAACCTGTTAATGAACAAGAAAGATTGAGCATTGAAGTCTTACCTGTAGTCTGATAGCTTTCTTCTAATCTTTCCATCTGATGTGCATGTTTGAGTTGCAAACCTCATATATCTGATAAAAGTCTGCCAAAACACGTTTTTTATTTGTTGTTGTTGTTTACAATTGATACACAACCTTCTTCAGTCTCCAGTTTAATGGGGTGAAAACAGATACAGACATAGAATGACTTCCTGTAGAACACCAGCACCATAAGACTAATAATTTGATTTGTACCAAAATACAAAATACTCATCTATGAAGATGCTGTTGCTCATACATGTTTGAAAAGGTGAATGACAGAAGTAATAAAAGTGCATTATGCAGTTGTGATTGTAGGATCTACTTGTGTTTTGCCCTCAGTTCCTGATGCAATAGCCTGGCTCAACTGGCCAGAACAGAAGCAAATCACATGATAGATTTGATAGATGTCACCAAGACACTTATTTGAAACACAATATTACCTCTCAGGATTATGTAATATGACAAATAGAGTGGAAATTCTCTTTTGCGACTGCTATTCACTATTGTGAAGCAGTTTATACAGTTTTAGCGTAAGAATAATACTTTCATTGGCATAAAGACTAGAATGTCGTCTGTAGAAGATGCTTGGTGCTCATGCATGTTTGAAAAGTGAATGACAGAAGCTGAAGGTGTAAATAATGTTAGCAATATGGTGTTTAATGAAGATAGTTATAGTTTAATTCTACAATATTTGAAGTGCAGTCCTGATTTTCCAATACTTACTTACTGGTCTAAGACTATCACTACTCCATTATCAGTCATAGCACCTGTGTGAGACAGTTGAGAGTAAAAAACTATGATAAATGTTTTATGGAATAGAATAAAAAACTCATATCATTATTAACTTGTTGACAATGTGTGATCATGTGCACAGCCTATTTAAGAAGGTTTACATGAATCACATGCTGAAACTTCTGTCATCTCAAGTGCAAACAGATTCATGCTCTCTGTGGAGGGGCCAGAGACTGTCAAAACCAGCTGTGTCATTTGCAGTGTGACAGATTTTTATGTAATTATGTATTTTATTTATTAAATTAACTTTGTTGCTGTGTCTTTTATTTATTCCTCCTTTATGATTTATATGAAATGTTATACCTAATAATATAATCCTTTACTGTAGTAAAGCAGCTTAGTAGACAAGGGAAACTGACTGAATGACAGTTTAAGAGTCACCTCTGAAAGATTAAGTATTTGTGCGTTATTTTATCTTTTCATGTAAACGCTCCTTACTTCTCAGTATTGGTTAAGGTTGCATTCATAACTCAGAGCCATTTTTACCAGCATTAGATAAGTGTCAGAACCTGTGTGGCGTACATAGGGCACCCAAACTAAGCTCTGTGTTAGCCTCAGAGTGGTAATGATCTTGTCTAATAGAACAGTGAGCCCTACAGTTATTTCTGTGTTTCACTCCCAATGACAAAAACATACAGTTTGCTTGTTGCAGCAGTTTATTTCTTATTGATAACATAGGTAAAACAGATTATGATACAGTGCAACAAAGGCACCAGAATGATGACTGATGAGTTTGAGTGATGATTTTTTCCTGGACAGAGGAACATAAGCACTGGCTTGGCTTGGTTTAGCAAATGATACATTAGGATGAAATTATTCCTCATAGCTGGTCTGTGTAGTGTGTAGCTAAAATAGAGACACCACTTTCCTCCCGGAAGTAGCATCTGAGATTATGGGTTCCTACTTCAGCAAATACTACTTGAGATCCCAGCTTGTCATCCATAGATGAGTCCTGAAATCAAAAAGCTTCAACCCTCAATTATTCCGTTCTGCTCCTGCTCCCAAGTAGATGAACTCCTCATCAGCTGGGAGTTTGTTATCGTCGTGTTTGACGATGTCACACGCATACTTCCTGAGTCATAGAACATCTTGACATGGCAGTCGGTTTCAGTGACTGTGTCACCGTCAAGATCAGCTGCCCGAGACCATGCACGCAGGTGTGGCCTGAGCCACACAGAGACTGCAGAGGACCAGCAGGAGGGCAGGAAGACTCGAAGGCCATGGCTTCACTGAGACACTGTGGAGAAGACAGCAAGTCTTGATTGTAGTTAGCAGTCTGAAATATTTACACCAATCAGTTTTCTCTGTTTAACTTTTGTGTTTAATACTGAGTTTACTCTGTCCTTATTTAACATGAAATCATAAATATTTCGAGAGACAAACCGATGTCATTCCTTTTGAACAAAAGTGTCCACTCAGTTGCCATTTGCTTCTCCAGACATGACATGAACACAACTGTCTGATGTTGTTATTTTTATTCTGAAGACATTCAGTCAGTATTGTGTCTGCTTTGATTACATTCAGCATTTCAGTTCTCCTTAGATTCACAACATCTCCAGATATTCAGTTAACTGTAGTAAAACCAGCAGTAAAATAAATGGCTGCCTGTCATACCTGATGAGATGATTGTATTAAGGCAACGATGAGAACATGGATCAGTTTGAAGAAATGAACAGTGAGAAACAGAAAAAAACCTGCGACTGGCCAGAACAAGAAGATTAGGCGTGAAAGTCTTACCTGTAGTCCTGATAGCTTACTAATCTTTCCATCTGATGTTGCATGTTTTTAAAGGTTGGCAAACCTCATATCACTCTGATAAAAGTCTGCCAAAACATGTTTTTTTTGTTTGTTTGTTTGTTTCACAACTGAACTACTCATCTGTGAAGTCAGGGCCCTAAGCAGAATCTTATTTTGCTGGAAAATTTAATCTCCAGTCCACATCTAGACAGAATTATCCTCTCTTCTGTCTCATGATTATCAGGCTAGCAGCTGGGGTGTTTATGTCACAAAGTTTTTCTTTTTTATCTCAACAACATACCCACCTTCAAGTGAAGCATTCGACTTTTTCTTTCTTTTGCTCGCTCCCGATTCATATTGCTGTTTGGAGGCCATCTCTCCACCTGCATCCAGCACTCTGTTTTTCTCTCCTGCCTCGGGCTGACTTGGTGCTCTACG
This sequence comes from Protonibea diacanthus, assembly GCA_028641955.1. Lineage (NCBI taxonomy): Eukaryota > Metazoa > Chordata > Actinopteri > Sciaenidae > Protonibea > Protonibea diacanthus. The sequence goes on from CM053990.1 coordinate 19,614,169, forward strand.
CGCGCCTCACGGCAGCAATGTGCATTCTTTGCGCATTTTCAGAGAATGCGCCCCCTTGAGCTACATGGGGGGCCCCCCATGGATCGTGGGGCCCCACGCACTGCGCGTGTTCTGCGTGTAGGGAAGGGCGGCACTGTGTGAAGATGTTTGGTGCTTATTGCATGTTTGGAAAAAGGTGAATGACAGAGGTAATAAAGGTGCATTATGGGAATTATAGGATCTACTGTTTTTTGTTACTAGGGATGAAAGTCAGGATATCTCAGTAGTATTTTTCGTTTCAACCCTGTTTCCAAAAAAAAGTTGACATGCCATGTAAAATGTAAATAGAAACAAAATTAGATCAGAAGTCAGAGTCATGTTTACCATTTTGTAATCTGATATTTGGACCCTAGTGCTACATGGCACAGGACAGAGTAGAAAAAGCATTTTCTATTAATAAAATATTGAAGATTCTATAGCTTTATTTTATCAGTCAGTTGGTATGTTCTTCTTTTAATCATTTGATACATCCACAGACAAACTTTAAAAAGTTCTAATCCTGTGGTTTTCTCCTCAGCTCTTACTGCAACATTGAAAAAACAAATTTGGGTCACTGCTGATGTTGTGAAACTAAACACGGGTCACAGGTTGATTTGCGTATCAACATTTGATTGGAATAACATATCATTTGGGTTGAATGTTGCATTTATTTAAACATTATTATTGGTAGAAACAGATTTCTGTTTAGTTTTACACAGCTGAAGTAAACCACCGTGAACATCCTTAAAAGAAAATAAGAATCCAGTGAGAATAAAGGAAACAATCTATATTTGCACAAACAAATTTATTTGGCCATATTGTAGACATATTCACAGAGATTCTGTTGTGTTTGACTTACAAATGGAAACAAAATCTTGCACCTTCCATTAGTGACCGTAGAAAATACAGTAGACATATTTACAGAAATTCTTGATGACTCTGACTTCAGAAAATACAGTGCTGTTTGTGTAGCTTTTTTTTCTTTTTTTTTTTTTTTACAAACACTGACATAACGCTTTCAATATACTAATATTACAAGCATGGAAACAGCTACCCTTCCAAGACTTATGTTAAAAGGCAGATCAACTTGACCGTAAAAATGTGTCATAAAACATAAATATGAACAAAGCCAGAGACTAGACCAAAGTAATTACAGGGCTTAAAGTTTAGTGATATTACAGAGCATCAAGCTGCACACTCCAACTTTCAAACTTTTCCAATTTTCAAAGTCAGGATGCAGTTTTCAGAACACACCATCATAGTGGTCATATTTCCATATGACCATATTTATATATGACCACTGTGACTGTTCCTGTGCAGATTGTAAAGGGGAGATCTGTGGTTATGTTTCTATAATGTTACGGTTGTGGTTTAAGACTCATTCTCGGTTTTCATCATGCAACACATCAACGTGGATCTCGTAGTGCACTGGTTACTGAAGGACTTCATTAACAGCTGTGTCAGGCTGCGTCAGAGGAAACTCCAGCTTCTCACACTCCGTCAGCTTCAGAGTTAAGTGCTGGGCAATCTCATTAGGATCGGTGTACAGTGCAGCAGGAACATTCTGAAGGAGAAAGTTTTAATGACTATAAATTCAGTACATCGCAGAAAACTTACCATATTAATAATACATAAAATCAATTTCTGTAGTTGTGCTTTGTAGCACCACATGTCACAGCTCACCTTCAGTTCTGCTATTTTGCTTTCCCTCGTGCTGAACTCTCGTAGCATGTAATCCTTTCCAGCCTGGAATCAAAAAAAACAGATCATTACTCATTGCAGCCTTTACCATGGTGTGGATTCACATTTTAATACTATGATTTGTTCACTATTAAAAACATGCATCACACTTTGTCCTAGCTAGAGGAAACCAACTTGCCTCGTGATACAGTCGTGTGTCATTTATTCTAATCAGCACTCCGTCCACTCGCAGGAAGAAACGCAGCAACAAGAAAAAACTGGTGGGCATCACCCTCTGCATCATCAACGAGACAAAGAGTGACACGTTCAGAATATTGCAACATTATATAATGACAGACGCTGCTTCAGTAAGCTAGGTACGGACTGCTCAGTGGAACTTTGTCTTACTCTTCAAATCTGAAAATCTTTACATGAACCCAGCACTCACAATTTTGACATTGATCATTGAGACTCCGTGGTCATGCAGCTCGTCCTCAAACAACAGCACCTCATCAAAGAACATGATCTGTTCCCGAGCTTTCAGCTTCTCCAGGTCAATACGTTCTTCTGTCTTAGTCACCTTCAGAGAAACAATAGGTTGAAATAAAACAGATATGGAAAGCTGGTGATGATTCTGCGCTCCATTCCATTACTGAAAATAACTCACCTTCATCTGAATACCGTCTCCTATCAGAGTCCCTCTATAGTCTGTGGTGTATGTCCAGTCATATGGTCTGACCACCTCTTTGGAGTGTTCAGAGTCAAGTCTGGAAGAAGATCACAGAGATTCATGTTGACAATGTAGATGACGTTCTATAGGTATAGCTATGGCAGCCATGCTGTGAGCATTGAACTTTTAAAAAACTGCCAATAGTATCACCAGCAATGCAACCCCACACCATCACACCTCCTCCTCCATGCTTGAAGGTGGGAACCACACATGCAGATACCATCCATTCACCTTCTCTGTGTCTCACAAAGACACAGTGGTTGGAACAAAAAACTCAGAATTTTCTTTTCTCTTTACTTAGTTGAACACACATTTATCATGTATGTATATGTTTCTCATCTCATCTGTGTAATAGGAATGATTCACTGGCAAGAGATTGATTAAGAAGGCACAAAACCACTCATTACCTGGTGACAATCACACAAAGCATATCTGTTAACTGAAAATCAGTTGATGACCTCATGAGGCTGACTGAGAATGCAAAAATTGTGCAAAGCTGTCATCAAAGCAAATGGTTAATACTTTGAAGAATCTAAAAAAAGATCAAAATAAAATTCATAATAAGTTTTGAAGCATCTTAAGCATTAATCTGTAATATATAAAGAAATACAAGTGAATGAGAAGTGTGACAGGTACCTCTACATCTGTCATGTCATGTATCTGTAATGTTGTCACCCAAGACCTCAAGTCTTATCTGGAGCAGCTTAAATTTAACCTACCAAGGACAATGATGAATGAGTCCATCCTCACCATCATCATCTGGTATGCTACAGCCTCTACCGGGGCTCCCTGACACTGACCTTCACCCAGATCATGCGTCACATTAACCGAAGGTCTCTACACCATCTGACTCAATGTGCTACATTGAAGCACGTCTTCTTTTGATAGCATCTGGATTCATTTAAAATGCTCTGCATACTTGTGAACTTGGTTGCCCAGTAATTTTGATAACAGAGTTTCAATATATGAAATATTCATTTAAAAAACACTCTTGTGTAACACACTGTGATGCTTGTCTTGCCTGCTCTCCTGCCATTCCTGAGCACAGGCCACCTTGACAGCGTCTTCCATGTTGTTGACTCTCTTAAGGGCATCTATGGCATTGAATTCGATGCCGTAGCCGTCTGTGTGTTGGATGCACAGGACATTGTCCCCAAACAGCATCTCTGGAAGGGAGGGCATGTTCATCTCCTCTGCTAACCTGGAAAGGCAAACAGCAAACAGTTGGTTACTGGTGACACTTAAAAAAGCAAATCAAGCAAAAACTTCTGTATTTGGTTGATTATATATTTATTTATGTGCTATTTTTGTTCTATTTTTAATCAATATGAATTTTCAATGTTTTGCATATTCACATTGTATTTCTATACATCAACAACATTTGTGGAAACGGTTGTAAAAAACTAATGTTTCTCTGACAGACACAGTACAGCATTTCCCTGATATTTATTTAAGTAATTAAGTAAATTAGGTGCAACTCTCTCTCATTTTGGGCTGCATCATCTAAGCCAAATGAATCAATATGGAGAGTATCAAAAAAACTAAATGACTTTTTCATAGGTGTGATTGGCAAAGGGAAGGCGGTCATTATGTTACGAGACCCTCATTTTCAGTTCGGAAAAGCCGGATTTCCGGAATTATCCGGAAGAATCACACCCCCGCTTTTTTCCAGATCTAGGCCCTCAGTGGACTTTAGCAAGTTTGGTCTTTATTTATTCATAACCCGCTCTAGCTTTTCCAACATTTTGCATGTATATATGGTAATAATAAAAAATATAAAAATACATACAGTCTTCCACAAACTTACGCAAAACCCTGAAATTTGAATCCACTCTGTCACCTGTGAATACGGGCTGGTGTCACATGTTTATGGACACTAAGGACAAAAGAATTCTTGAGGAATACAGTTCATCTTATACACACTTGTGACTAGAATTAAAAATGTTGTTGTTATACCTAAAAGCATAACCCACCAAAGGGGGCCAACAAGAAAAAGTTAGAAGACAGCTTCATATCTGCTATCCACTACAAGAGGAACATCTCACCGTTCAATGTCTTTAGATTTCATGATGTGATTTCTGGCAGCAGTCACTTTCCATGGTCCAAAGGTGAAGTCCTGCTTACTGCTCTTGAAACCATGCGACATCATCGTAGACAGGGAGGTTAACATCAGCTGCAAAGGAGATTAAATCAGGAGACTAAAGATTGGACCGACAGACCCAGAAGAACATTTCATCCTCCGGACTAGTACACTTTGTTAATCATTTAATATATTCTGCATACTGTGAACTTTTGCACATTACCTGGCAAATATGTGCACAGTCCTGCACAAAACTAGCTAATACCTTAATGCCTATAGTTATTAATAACATTTTGAGGAAAGTTTTGCACTACAGCAAACAGCAAGCTGGAATGCCTCTGTGTGTCAAAGCACCTGCACAGTCTGCCAGGAGATGAAGAGGAACGAGGCACGAATCAGAAACAAACTGGTTCATATCAATGAAAAATAGACGATTCGACCGGACCCCATGTCCCTTCTTATGTGCATCAGCATATTTTAGGTTGTCAAAATGTACAATGTCTATACAAATAAAAAGGTTTGCAGTTCTCCAGCCAGCACCCTCCCAAGAGCCAGGGGGTGACCAAAATGCATGTCTAGTGATATTATCATATTAGATGTGATAGAATATAATCATAGTACTATAGCTCATTAAGAAATAAGAGAGAAAAAACATGAGCTGAGGAAAAAAAAAATCTAAAATAATATAAGTGATCTTTCCACCTGACCTCAGTTTCTTGGGACCTGCTGCTGTCCACACACACACAATGTGTTAACGTTAGCTGGTTAGCTCGGTCAAACCAGCATTCATTCATGTTAAGGCTGTTCAAACGCCTCCAATGAATTAGTTAGGATAGAAACGGCTGCTTATTTTTCCAGATACAGTCTGTCTGATAAAATAACTATCAGAAGCAGCTCGAAATGTCTAGTTTATGCAGTGTGTACTGACGCTGGCAGACATAGTAAACTCCTCTCATGTAATCACATGAATGAACTGCTTTCGGCTTCGCTCCGCCACATTTCCTCTGGCTGCCTGCATGGTTAAACATAAAAATACAGCCGTCCATGGCCAGAAAAATGTAAGTCAGTCCAACTGTGTGTTATGACGGACTTTAACAGAAAGAAAACATCTGTTTACCTTAGTGTTGTTGTGACCTGCTAACCTGTCATGGAAGCTACTTGAGTGCGCCGGTGAAAACAGTCCCGTTAAGCTTGCTACGCTCGAGCTATGGTTCCGCTATTCGTTCACGTGACAGTTTCCCGGGGTTACCGTCTGTCTACAGCGATGACAGACAGACCAGAGCGAGAGGCTGCGGAAAGACTATCAAGACAACCAGTCTGCACTGATAAACTACATAAGTATGTAGAAACGTCATGAACAAACAAAGTTTTTATAATCGACATGCGCTCTCACTCTCTCTGTAGTCTGCACCGCGCTTAAATAAATAAATATAAATTAATAATAATTAATAAATTGTTTTTTATAATGTTTGGTTGTAGTTCAGACTGTTTCAAGAACTTAAACGGTAAATACTTCCGGGTCACTTTATTCGGGAACCTAAGCCAAATAGACTTTTCGACCGGAGGCGGAGGCCTTGAAGGGAGAAGGGGACTTTTATGAGCATTTTTTTCTCGCTCTGCAGTCTCTGAAGTAAATATTGGACTCGTTTTACACACAAGTCGCATATCTTCTGAACATTTTGGCGCTAACATTTCGTTTCATTTTGTTTTCAGACGGACACGTCAGGCAGAAAACAAACTTGTTCGCAACCTGTCAGCAGCAGCAACAACATATTCTCGCGAGATCTGGCAACACATCGCTTTTCTCCCTGTCGGTGCTGAATCGTCTGTCTAGTTTCACCCGAAATTATTTAAAACAACTTAAAAAAAAAAAACATTAGAGTAACTTTCTGAACCGTCTCTGATACAACACGAACTGTGTCATTATACACACGCGTTCACACAACGAGAAGATAGGCGGCGAGGAGACCACGCCCACTTAGGAGACAGGAAACGTAGAGCATTTTTATCATATGTCAGTGTATCACTGGCGGAGACTGTAGTGTGTTATCTTCTGTTAGAGAGTATCTTTGACCTTCTTTAGCAAAACAGACTTGGAACGCAGCCGAGGTGACATTAAATAAACAAATAAGAAGAGCCGAGAGGCTGCCCAATCAGATATCCCCGTCCCTGACAGCTGGCCAATCACAGAGCGCATCTCGGGCTGAAAACTATTCAACATGGAGGCAACAGTTGAGAAGCTCGAAGCGATGGTAAGCAGTGTGAAAGTATTGTATTTTTATGCGTTTTCCATCTTCTCAGACTGCTCCTACCATTATTGAACGATTCCAGAGACAGTCGGCAGCTCATGTGTTACCCATGAGTTATTTATATGGCATGCCTGTGGCAGTGAGAGCAGTCAAGTCGTGGGTTTGTCTTTGTATCAACACACAATTCAAATTCCTTTGCGCCATTGAGAGGGCGTCTCTGCGTAACGTTACCGCTACAACACCAAATATTATACAGCAAACTGTTACTATCAGAGCAGCGACCACTGCCTCGGCATAGAGACCAGTTCAGACGTAGTGTTTCTATAACGGCTTCTGTCTTTCGACACACATTGCTGCAGTTGCGTTTTCGAAAGCATTTCCGGTAAATGGCATCATAACATGCGAGCAGTCAGTCAGCACAGCTAGCCACAGTCTAACATGCAGCTTCTCCCAAAGAAAACAAACGTTATCCCGGACATATCTGCTTCACGAATCTAGATGAATGCTCATATTCCTTTGTAACAGAGGAGACGTGCTTTGAGAGTATTTTTGAATGCTGTAATTAAAATGCCAACAGGAAATGTGAGTGGACAGATGATAAAGAGAGTGGAAGAGGGCTCAATAAACAGGTGCAGTGTTTGACCAAAAAAATCTTGAGTTTCTGATGTGCAAAATGTGGTCAAAAAATCAGAGCACTGAAAGGCTGTAGACCACACTCTGAGATCAACGTATTTTGCTAAAGAAAGATCATCTTGATCAAGCATTAAGTTTTTGAACTTGCAAAACTGTCCTGCAAGCAATAAAATCTAACCTGCCAGGTTATTTTGAGTGCGTGTGGTGCTGAAATAGATGTCTGTGTGGCAGCAAGTGATACCAACAAAATCATTTCCTCCTTTTGAATTTTGCCTACAAATTAAATCAGTGTTTTATTTGAGATAAATTTATATCTTTTTTTGTTTGTGGGTGGGAAATATATATATTTTGGTCATATATACATATATACACGATATATATACTGTGTGACTATACGACCATAAAAAGTGAATTAATACTTGAAAGTATACTTGTAAGTGCTTGTGCTGATGCCAATAGAAATCCTAATAAACAAAATCAAATGCTCACTATATCATGAGTCCAGCCTTTGGCTAAGCTAGTCCACTGTCTGTCCAGTGCCCTCTGACCCTGCATGAAAAAGGCGTGCACTGTAAAAAGGGCATTGAGCAGAAATAGTTACAAGTGAAGGAAATGCTTCAGCTGTTGGCAGATGCTCTGACTTCATTGCACTACTGTATCAGACAGCTAGCAGTGCAATAGTATTGTCAAAGCATCTGAAAACTGCATAGACCAGGTGCACTGACTACTTTATCAAGTCAAGTGGACATGATAGGTGGACCATGGCGTGGTATGACGGGGTAGGTGAGACTGCACTCGACTCAGGTTCAGCGGTTGAACCCGACACAAGCAGGTTGTGGTTCGATTTCCAGCTACTCCAGTCTGCATGTTGAAGTGTCTTGGGCAAGATACTAAACCCCGCAAGGCTGTGCCAACAGTGTGTGAATGTGTATGCATGGTTGGTATAAATGTGTGAATTACAAAGTTTATTTTGCTTGTGTTCAGCTTGTTCAGAACTGCTTTAAACAATAATTGATCTAATTGCTGCACTGTCATACTTTATGGTACAGGATTTCCTAAAAAATAGAATCATTAAAAAGTAGGTATGGCTTAACAGCTATTCTCCTTTAATGCATCAGACTACTGGTAATCTTGTTTACCAATTCTTTAAGCAGATACTTCCTGATTTTAGCAATAATTTTGCCAGTTTTAGACTGTTTTTGTACACTTCACCCTTGTGACGTGATCTAAAACCTGTAGAAAAAAAAACAAGACCTACTGAGCAGAAGAAAGCGAGGCATATTTGCCGGTGTACTATCAAAGTGTAAAGCTGAGTGTTTTTGCAGTTCCTGAAGTCAGAGGCAGACCTGGAATATATTGAGAAGCGGCTGAAGCTGGACTTCATCAACAGCACTGCAGAGAATGGATGTCCCGCTGAGGTAGTAACTGAACCACACACACATTTTCACACAGCTAAAGACAATTTAACAATTTAACACCATCTGCAGTCTACATCACATTCAGTAGCTACTGTAGTTCAGATGCAGACTATAGTCCAGTATTTTACTTTTATTGTTAAGTGCCAATAATGAAAGCACAAGTCATTGTTTGTATAACTGGTCTCCTAATTAATACAGCTGGAAAGATTCTAGAAAGCAACCGCTCTCTAATACTTCAATACTTCTGATTACACTTGAAAAGTTTCATCATTCACAATATTGGACGTTCTTTGTTTTCTACTTTCTATTTAATTGAGATCATTTGAGCCTAGTTTTGCAACATAGTCCTGTTGCAACTAAAGCTGGATGCTTCATTGTTGAGTCTGTACAGGCTAATGATTGACCCTGTGCCTGCAGGAGAACCCGGCAGTGATGCTGGAGACCCTGAGGTCCATCAAGGCCAAACACACAGCGTTGTGCGCTCAGGTGACAGAGATCGCAGCCGCACAGAAAGAGTCCATGGACTCCATCAGAAACAACCTCGGCAGTGTCATGGAGATGATCCAACACTTCCAGGAGACTACTGACGTGGAGGTACACTCACAAACTGTACACTCACTGCTTAAACACCACATTATGTACTCATACTGTATACTAAGGAAATCACTGTGGGAGTATTCTAAAGCTGTTGAATGTCAGACAGTTGTTTGATCATCTTTCATTGCAATTATAATGCCCCCTTTTAGTCCTTTAAATCCTAGACCTGGACATGAACCCTTTTCATACATGCTCATGCAAAGATTAGACATTTTTATATGTCTGGATCATATTTCAATAAGCACAGCAACATTCTGTACGAGGTCAGACCAAAGGATGATTTCTCCGAGGTGGCAGCAGCCCCTCAACTTTCTTTTGCTTTGGTCAGTTTACTGTAAACACACCAACCAATTAGAAGTACAGTTCCAGTAGAAGCGAATAGCTTCCAGTGGGGAAAAAATAAATACCCAAAGAATGTACATGTACATTGTGATTAGAATGACTTTAAACATTGCACTTTAACACATGACAGAACTTTTACAAAAAAAAAATGTAATTAAGATTTTAACACCAACATTCTACAGGCATTCTTCATGTTCATGCTCTGTCTTTATTGACGTGCTGCAGGTGCAGCCACCAACAGAGTCAGTGCAAGAGTCCGCAGAGCTCCTGGGTTCAGCTTGCATTAAGACCACATCAGAGGTAAGACCCAATCAGCAGCCAGGAACCTTTTATGTTTATTGCTAGACCTTTGCTTACACTTCCTTGACTGCTTCACAACAAAAGCCCTCCAGTGGATCACAGATGGCAAGCTCAAATTCACAGTATGTCTTTGGTAGGCAACAGGACAACAACTTCACAGCTCAGCACAACAGACCTGAGTCCAACAAGGGTACTATTTGTAAGATGAATGCCACATCAGGAATGTAGGAGTGAAACTAGATCACCAGAGCTGCAGAACTACTGCAAACCACTAACCACTAACAACCTTCGTTTACTGAGGGAAGGTTCACTGAGCAGGCATGCTCTGTCCCCAGAACGCTCAACGTGTCTATAACCAAGTGACTCTCAAACAGTGAACAATCTGCAGTTACTTAAATTACAGGAAAAAGTGAAGTATCTCTAAGAGAGAGTGGAATACAGTATATCACAATCTGCCCACCAGTAAACAATCAGGTGTCAGTTCCTGATACTGATACTCAATATGCTAATAAGAAATTAAATAAATAAATATTGCTGCATAGTAAATGGAATGCTTCAAATAGCTTCCACTGATCTGTGATCTGCTGCTGGTGTTGTAGCTGAACCTGTTTTCTTTTAGGTGCCTTCTGCGGTTGCAGATTCTTGCCAACAGCAGCCATCGAGTGAGTCTGTTATTTTATGTAGTGCCAAATCATAACAAGCTACATGATGACGCGTCATCTAGACTGTACTTTGTATAATATTTACAGATCCTGTTTAACTCCATTACTGATGTCTCCATCCGTGTGTCCACAGGCTGCGAGTATGAGGAGCTGAGTGAAGCGACGTTTGAGGCGGTTCCTCTCAGCATACGCTCCAACGTTAAGCTGGATGACCTCAATGTGTTCTACCAGCAGCTGCAGCAGCACTTCAGCAAAGACAGGTTGGAGATTAACTGCAAGAAGTCTGATTTAACACGGTTATACACACAGTTATAAAAGGATTTCATTAGACTCTTATTTGCCTGAGGCAACTTGGAACCAGGTTAGAAACGTTCGACAGGACTGATGTTCATGCTTGATGCTCATGTATGCATTCGCTTAATAGAAAGAGTCCATCTGATTACTGTCAACATGAACAGAGACCCTGCTGCATCATTTGATTTAAAGTATTGAAAGGATAAGCTATTACATCAGAAGGAATGTTTCCTCTTGTCCTCTGCAGTGGCTCCCTTAGTGCACAGAAGATGAAGCAGTTGAAGATGAAGGTGAGCAACGCCAAGCTGAAGGTCCTGCAGCACCTCTCTATAGTCAAGATGGACAAGAAAGGCAACATTTGTCTCGCGATGTGAGGTGGATCAACAGCTGGAGACTGTTGACGGTTGACTGTGGGTTCTGTCAGTATGTGGCTGCTCTACCACCTGTTCCACATGACCTGGAATATGGAAGGTGAACGTACTGAAGGACCAGACTAGAGAGGCACTGGGGCCATGGTCAGACCAGACACGACATAAGTTATATTTTCAGTCCGGATGTTGGTTACTGTTGCAGTTCAAATCCACAAGCGATGCATATTTGAACACTATAGGTCATATTTGTCTTATTTATATGTATCTTAACCTTCTGTACCACCTGCCATCCCAATGTGCTTTCAGTAAGGTGCAGTACACACTCGGCAAAGATACATGGAGAAGGTGGATCACCATATTGTTTTTCTAATAAAACTGGATACTCTGGGACATTAAGTTCTTCAACAGCAAGTCATCTGAAGAGTAACTTAACAGCAGGCTGGAAATCTGAGTGATGCTGCCCTCTCTGGTTAACAGTCACATCACATGGTTCTGTCACAGTAAACAAAAACTATCGGGGTGTGTTAAGTTACTCTTTTACTAGTTAAATGATCAAAGTGTGGACCAAATGTTTGTCTGCCACAGACAGACTTTGCCCGGATTCAAGCTGACATTATTTACTTACTCTTCAAACAGATATATCCCAAGGAATAAGAAATCATACTTCTATTTCAAACACGGGTATCGGCACAGATTTTCATAAGCCAGCCGTAGCTGCATGTTTTTAATTGAAAATATTTTCCCACAAGTGACGGTTTAGTAACTCTGCAACAAATTATTCAAACTATGGACGTCTGGTGCTGTCAATTCTTGATAAATATCTATACAAACTATATTTTGTGTAGTATTTTGGTACTATACAGCTGTTCAATTGGCGTCGATCAAAGTGCTAGTCAGTTTTGATATCGTTAATGACCATTGACTAACATAGTTTCTAACAACAGTAATCACTCTTAACATCTGTGGAGAATTCAGTGTTCCATGTCCGTAGACTGAAATTCAGAATGTTCTCGACATGAGACGATAAATGTTGAAGAGGCATTTACCTCTTAAAGAAAGTTTCATGGGCTGTCAGAGGAAAGCGAAGTTCTTTAAGTGGAGGGAGGGACTGCTTTAAAATCACATGGTGTCTTTGTATTTCATCCTGAAACAGCACAATGTAAAAATAAACATTTTTGCAGACAGTGTTTTGTTTGTCCTCATTATGACTGTATTCTTCATCATGGTTTTAAAATGAAACAATGACTCGCTGGACTGCTGCACACAAAATGATCTGTGTACATCAGAATGACTTCAGGACATGTTTAAATAAATTATCTAACAATTCAAATGATTACAGCTCTGACTTTAATCATTTAGTTCATAAAGTCAGTTTATTCACAGCTTAATTAAAATACAGGAGCTATAATTATCCACCACTGTGTGTAATGACCATGTACAACAACAACTGCTCTGTTTTCAGTGGTGGCCAGTCATCAGTGGAGTGGACTCTGGATGGGATTTCAATTCATGTCAATTCAAAACCAGCTCATTGAGTTAGATGTGTCAAACTCAAGGCCCGCGGGTCACAACTGGCCCGTGAATGAATTATCTTTGGCCCGCATGATAAAATCTATTTACTATTAGAGCTGGCCCGCCGGTATATGGCACGCACCACCATAATACTACAAATCCCGCAATGCGCTGCCCGTGCGTCGGCACGTCAATCGCGGGCCCGCGAACGCGCGCCTCACTCGTTCATCAGCAGTCTTATGAGCCATAAGAAATTAATGAAACAGATTTTATTTCTTTGATTTTTGTTTATTTATTTATTATTTTTATGTCATAATTAATGTTGTTTCATAGGCAATAATCTATAGGCCTCGTCAGTTCCAGGTTCAATATGTGCAAAAAGGTCGTTTCATTAAGTTTTTAATAAACGTTGAACCCATCCGGCCTTTGACTTGTAGCAATTATTTAATTTCGGCCCACTGTGTATTTGAGTTTCCCTGAGTTAGAGAGTCTCCCAAAGGAACCATGAGGAGTCTTTGTTTGAGGGATTTTCTCTGTTCAAATGTATCTTTAGTATACAAGTTTTCAAATACTTGCTCTGATTTTTGCAGTATTTTTTTCTTTTCCATGACTCTCCTTTAAACTTTATTTTTTTGGAATCTTTCAATACATTTGTCATTTGTAGACTTGCTGTGGTATGCTGTGGTATGTTTAATGTAAGATAATAAGCCCCATATTAACTTGAGCTGAATGCAGTGCTTTTTCCACACAGGGAAATACATGTTGATTTTGTCCGTCATCTCTTACATTTAAATCATTTTAGGAACAATTACAGTTGGTTGATTGCAATCTGCAACATCACTACTAAGTCCTACACACTTTGACCTTTAAAACCGACCCTACTAATACTTTAATTAAGAACGCTCTGTAGACTGAACAAAATTCTAAGTTGCGTGCTAATAGGAGTAGCTTGTTTGTTGGCAAGAAGGGAAGCCTGGCTGCTTTCAAAAAGTCCTTGGCTCTTGGCAGACAGTCTTTACAGCACAATATAGAAAAGTAAGGCAATAACCTGATATAGTTTGATTATTTGATCCATCTAAGTCACACTGCTGAACCCATGTTAGCCTTTTCTAAACATTGGGATGCATTTTAACATGAGGATTTTGTTGCTTTAATGGGAGCTAATACGCTAACCTTTCCAGGCATTTCCAGTTGTATTATGACAGGTAATGTAATGTAAGATGGAGGAGGTAAGAGCACTAACCAGGCAACAGAGGGAGTATCGAGAGTGTAGCATCATCCACCTTGTGTGCTGTGAGCTGCTGTAACACGTGAATTTCCCTGGTGTGAGATCAATGAAGTCTGTCTTAGCTAGTCTTTGTTAGTCTTAGCTTGTGTATTGACATTTTAAATGTCTTTTTATTTGGCTAGATCATTTTTACATTATGGAGAAAAGACCCTTCCCTTCTGGTTCCCTCTAAAGGTTACAAGCAGTGTTACAATGTTTATAAATATTGCTACTTATACTGCTAGCAGTATATCTTAATATGCAAGCCATCCCGCCACCCTATGTGTCAATGCAAACATTTTCTTCACAATGTGTTACATGACAGGAAAACACTGAAAATGACAGAAATTCAAAAACACCTGTGCATCTCTGCACATCTGAGTAAATACTGTAGCACTGAGATGGTGCAGCGTGCGGTCATTTTGACTGCAAATATTTAGGATAATAAATATCCTCACACATGTACATCAGAAGTTGAAGAAGCACTCAAAGTTTAAGAAAATGAAGTTTGTTTGTTAAATTCAAAAGGCACCCAAGCAGCTGAGTATCTGCAAAAATAACCAGAAATATGAACAAACCCTAACACTTCTTCAAACATTTGTTTTTGCTCAGCTTGGAGAGAAACAACACAAGATTTGCCACACACGTTTGGTTTGGCAGGATACCTTTCCTGTGGTATCTTTACTCTCTTTTATATATTTAATGTTGCACCAACAGTTTTTACCCAATGCCTCTGATGGCATCTTTGTAACAAGGGAATATATTTATAAAAAGGTAACAACTATTCGACTCAAACTGACTGGTTTATCATGTACACTTCAGTTTCAAGAGTACAAAGCCCATTTTTACAGGTCAGACAGTCTTTGAGATGAACAGCGACCTCAGAAGTGACCAGACAATCATCAAACAAGCAAATTTACAAAATCTTAAATATCATCATTTGGGGCCAGATTTACAAAACCATCTGAAAATAAATACTTTATATTAAGAGAACCCAATAAGCTTGAAATACGTCCATCTAAAACAACATACAGGTATTAATGTAGATCTCCTAGATCCTCCTCCTACTTCATTCATGAGATAAAGACTTGAAGTAATCCACTAACATCAATGATGGTAACTTGAGCTCTGATATTTCGGAGTGTGTCTGGTGTCTGTATGCAGACACGGGCAGGAGTGATGTAACAAACATTTCAAAGCAGACTTTACAGTATTTTATGCTTTAGTGTTCTTGTAAATTGTGTTACTTTTATTCTCAGAACATCTTTGTGAATACGGTCCCTGCTGTTCAAATGTTCAGAAATAAATTTACTTGTTGATTCTTCTTGAGTCTGAGGCACCAGTTCATGGTACATTTAATGTGTGTGTGCATGTGAAGGGGCAGGGAGGGTTAATATATAATAGGGTGGATGAGGCGATGAAAAATGTTTAGCTAATAGACTTCAGCTTGGTCCACGGGTTTGTGCCGCGCACCTCCAGGGGTGGATTGTTGTAAAAGATGTGGTTGCACAATTCCTCCAGTTGGGGTTCAGGATCTGTGGTGGCAAACTGAGCAGCATCTTCGATTTCTTTCCTAACCTCGACATCAATCTCCTGCAACACAGGTCAAAAAAAGTATAAGTGTGTTTGTTGAGAGCCCAGCTCAACTCACTCACAGAGGTTTGTAAATACTTCAAGGCAACGTTTAAGCTTCACCCATGAATATCAGCTACCTAAGTAGGCTATATACTGTCTGGTCTTGGTCTCAACCCCTCAAAGTCTTGGTCTTGTCTCGGCCTCGATTTAGTTGGTCTTGGTTACAACACAGTTAGGTGTTGTAACTACACAAAATTCTAAATTAAAGACAATATATTTGAACAATTCTAGGAAGCTACAGAAATGTGTAACAACTACAGCATTCTTTCATTTCACACAGTGATAATACCTTGAGCTCCTCCACGCTGGCCATGTTGTTGCTGAGCATGCGATCCTTCAGCAAGGAGATGGGGTCACTCTTACCGCGGACCTCCTGGATCTCTTCACGTGTACGGTAGCTAAAAAGGGAGAGATTGGTGCAGGGATATAGCAGGGATTCACTAATCATTTGCTTTTCTTATGGATTTGAAATGTTTGATCACCAGTTCTACATTATTTCACTAATAACGTGGAGGAAACTGATTTGAAACCAATCAAAAGAACAAAGTTTAAGTGACTTCTCTAGGATTTGTGGTGCGTTTACATTTCTCATCAGAACTGATCTCTCCTTTATTGTTTAAGCCAGGGATGCATCTGATGAAGCTGACAGCCATATTAGCGTCTGTATTTAGTCAACTGGTCAGGGTGTTGTAAAGCCACTACAGCAGGAAGCAGAGTGCATGAAGACTACTGTGGGACTGCAGCATCAGAGGATGAGGAGGATAATATGTGAACATGAGGTTATTCATTCAGAAATAAAATGACTAATAAATCAATTAAAAAGAGCTTTAAAGATAATCAAGAACATAGTTACAGTATCTGTAGTAAGTATAGTAAACTTATGCAGTGAATATATAAAAACTGTAACAAATAAAGGTCAGGATGAAGGTTTACCTGATGCCAGGATCACTCATACTGTGTCCGTGATAGCGGTAGGTCTGGAGCTCCATGAGAATGGGGCCCTGTTGAAACATTGGCCAAATATAATTTAGCTGAGAAAATAGCAGCCACATTCCCTGCTTAATATAACTCAGTGTGTTTAACTCACCTTCCCAGATCGGCAGTGTTCAGCGGCAAACCTGGTTGCTTCCCGAACACAAAGAACATCCATCCCATCCACCTGGACACAGAAACAACATCCCAGAGTTCAACGTATGTGTGCGTATCTGAATTTGACTGTGCAGTCTCATCAGTGGAAGTATAGTAAGGGCGTAATATGGCTTTAATAACTGACGTGAGAACTGTACCCGCAAACCAGGAATGAAGTCTCCTCTCTTGTAGTAGTCTGTGCTGGCAGCAGCTCGCTCCACTGACGTTCCCATACCGTACCTGTTGTTCTCACAGACAAAGATGGCGGGCAGCTTCCAAAGCGCTGCCATGTTGTACGTTTCAAAAATCTGACCCTGTGAAATACACACAGTACACAAAGCTCAGCTACAGGATGTCTGAGACAAAAGTAGAGAAGCAGACTACTGAACTTATCCAACAATATGTTGCTGGTCTAACTTGTTAATTAAATGTAAAAAAAAGTTGCTATTGCTTCCGTCCAGTAGTTAAAATAAAGCTGAATTTGTACCATACCTGGTTGGCAGCACCGTCACCATAGAGACAGACACACAGCTCATTGTTGCCCATATACTTGCAGGCCAGAGCCACACCAGCACCAAGGGGGACCTGTGGACAAGTAAGAGATGCCTTAGGTCACATTCTATCAATCTTAATGTACAGCGCATTTAAACAACACGACAAGAAGCAGCTTCATGAAGCACAGAGTCTCATGTGGATACAGAGATCACACATTTTTCACCGGGTTCATCAGCTAAAGGATTGTATCTTTCCAAAGAGGTCGAACAAAGCCTCTTGTAGCTGTTAACAGTAAGCAGAGCTAGCATACTCTCTCTGTGGAAAGACCAGTGATCCCTGCCAGCGTGAGGAGAGGGAGACAAGGATGCAGAGCTGAATCTAAGCGGCAGGAGCGGAAAAGCCATTTGTACTGTCTGTTACTGGGGAATGTAAAAATCTCTCCCTAATTAGATGGAGGAGCTGACGGCACTAACCAGCCTACAGAGGGAGTATGGAGACTGTAGCATCGCAGCAACATGGCTGAATTAACTCACTTCGGACTTGCTGCTAACTCTGGCCGGCTTTCAACTTGTGAGAGACAGTGGACCGCTGAAGACAGACAGGAAAGGAAACGTCTGTGGACCATAGGCCGATGTCAGAACCGGGTCGCTGCAGGAAGGACTCAGCCTTTTGTACGTGGGGAGCTCATGCTACCAGCCACCAGGACGCCCTTATTTATTTATTTATTTATTTACGAGTAATTTTCTTATCCACCTAATACACTGTGAGCTGCTGTAACAAGTGCGTTTCCTCGGTGTGGGATCAATAAAGTCTATCTTATCTTATGTAGATTGTAGATTTGTATTCACACTAAACCCAACTTGTGACAGTACGTGCCAATCTCCCTATCAAGCCTTTCTAAATTCATTCATGATTCATTTACCAGGTTTTAAATTATAGCAGACTGTATCCTGTTTATCAGACTTTGGTGATATACCTGAGCTCCGACAATTCCATTTCCTCCATAGAAGTTCTTACAGTACATGTGCATAGAGCCTCCTTTGCCTTTTGCAATACCTCCTCTTCTGCCTGTAAATATAAAAAAAAAAAAAAACACGTGAGGATTAGAGAGCTAAGGTGAAATAAAAACAAAAAAAAATCTATAATGATTGGAAATGAAAATGATCGACTAGACTCACCAGTGAGCTCAGCCATGATCTCCTTCACGGTCCCTCCTCTGGTGTAAGTGTAGCCGTGAGCACGGTACGCGGTGATCAGGTGGTCTGACAAATTAATTGCTGCTTCAATACCAACTGCACAGGCCTCCTACAGGGAGAAAACACACAAGCTTGAGATGAAGTATTTGTTTACACAAACTTTTTTTATGTTTTCCTAAAAGTAGTAGTCTTCCTGTAGAATGTGAGTGCACTCCACCTGTCCATCATACAAGTGGCAGAATCCTCTAATGATCTTCTGCTTATACAGCTGATCTGCCTTCAGCTCCATGCGCCTCATGGTCTGCATGGTGCGGTAGTACTGCAGACCCTCCTCACGGGTCATAACCACCTCAGTGGCCGGGGCCTCGTCCAGCTTGTGGGTGTCACATTTCTAGGAAGAAAGAAAATACCTACAATAACGCACACTGTACATGTATACATACATCGATCAGCTTCGCAGAAAATATAACTCGGCGCTTGAAGCTCACCTTTATTTCAAACGTAGCCTGGGCTGCGAAGTCAGCATACGTGCGCGCTGACATGACCGCCGCAACTCCCTGCCATGGGAGAGGAGGAGGTTTAAAAACTCAACTCATTATTTATTTATATAGCACCTTTCATGCAGAGATGCAGCCCAAAGTGCTTCACAGAGCAGAATAAAGACAGAAATAGACAACACCGAACAGTTCTTTAGGCAAAAGAACAGTTGCATAAAAGCTAAAAATGACAACAAAAATAAAAAGCATAAAATTACAACAATAAAACAAATAAAGAGTAAATTAAAAACTAGCTGCATAAAAATTGAAACCAACATAATAAAGACAAAAACTGCAACAATAAAAGAAATGAAATGTTAAAAGTAAATAGGCACAGGAGATAAAAACTAAAACAAGGAATGATCAGGACCTAGAAACTCAGCAGTGAATGGCGAGGGAGTAAAAGCCAGGCTAAAAAGATAAGTCTTAAAGGTCCAGTGTGTAGAATGTAGTTGTATCTAGTGGTATAATCTCCTCACATCACCTTCCCCTTCCTAGCATAAAAGAAAAACAACCCTTAAAAGGCCCTGTCTAGAGTCAGTGTTTAGTTTGTCTGTTCTGGGCTACTGTAGAAACATGCTGTTTCAACATGGCGGCCTCCATGAAAGAGGACCCCTCCCACTGTAGATAAAAAAGGATAATTAAATAACAAATATATATATTTTTCCATTTATATGCATGAAAACATAGTTATGAATATTATATTCCATGTCTGCCTTATTCTGAAAATAAAGGCCCCAAATCTTACACACTGCACCACACAGTTTTTTAAAAAAGGTGGAGTCAAACACATAAAAAAAATACAACTAACAACCCCTACAGAAATAAAACAGGCTTTTAATTCTGATACAATTTGAAATGTTTCAATAGGAAAGCCAAAATGGCACCTGAGCTTCAGTATTAACACCAAAACAGTGCTCTCTATCTTATTTTTGAAAATATAAACATGCTATTCTGGCCTAAAATTTGCTACTATTCTGTCAGGTATAATGTTTGGGTGTCCAACAGAGCAGAAATGAAATGACAGAACTCACAGTATGAGTGTTAACTATATAAACCTCCAGTATATTTTACAGGTGTGCACTGAAGCACTGAAGCTGTCATAAACACTGTGCAGACTTTAGCTGTGCTAGCTATAAGAGCTATGGCTCGGCCTTACAAGGTCAGCACAGCGCTGACAGTCTGCTCT
The DNA here is from genome assembly GCA_028641955.1 of Protonibea diacanthus. NCBI lineage: Eukaryota > Metazoa > Chordata > Actinopteri > Sciaenidae > Protonibea > Protonibea diacanthus. The sequence continues at coordinate 19,634,501 of CM053990.1, forward strand.
GTGTGAACGCTGCATGTTTTACAGCGACACTGTAATGCAGTGTTTGACGAAGACCGAGCGTACAGTAACATTAGTGTACTTACATTTCTCTGGACGCCAGCTCTCACCACGTTAGAGATATTGGACAGCATCTTTCCTGAGCTAGCTCACTTACAGCCCGGCACGGCACAGCACGGTTCCGTCCTTCAGTCAGCCTCTGTCCTTCCGGTTCCCTCTGCGCGCTCTTCGTCTTTGCTGGCGGCAGTAACGGCAGCACACACGCGCTGCTGCTGCTGCCACCCGATGGTAGTTTGTTGCCACTACCTCTCCTCCGGCCATGAAGGAATTACAGTTATAGGTCAGGTTGTGTGTGTTTACCTCGCACCATCGGTTTAATACATATTTTATCAATTTATAACCTACTTATTTATATCTCACATCAATTCACACATTGATAACTTATTTAGCCTACATTTCACCATCAACCTACACTGCAATTTGTAAAACTTATTCACAATATACACCATCAATTCGCATATTAACAATACCTATTTACATCCCATCAATTTACACTATTATTTGCATTATTAATTACATCTCACACCATAAATCTGCATCAATCAAATCAATTGTTTGCTAAAGGAGGCGGAGCTGAGCTCTGGAGGGCTCCGGCCCAATTTAATCTCTGACCCTATCATAGAATAGAATGATTTGAAGGGGTAGTGCTACATAATATCTACTGTCAACCCCAGTCACAGACAGATAGACCATGTTTGCAGCTGAGTTATCAAACAGATGTAATGCTTAACTTTCGGTAACAGACTACTGTAATGTGTATTATTCAACATGTTCAAATGAAAGTCTCACAAAATATGAAAAAAAAAAAAAAAAAACACTGTTTGCTGACCCAAAATATGTGAACATGAACATAAATATGCTCAGCTGTGATAGGTGTTACACTATATTCTGTGTCCCTTCAGTTTATGTTATGTTATTAGGAATTGGTCTCTATAATTAATTTCCCCATTCATGACAACTGTACTAAGGACTGTATTTTTTTTTTTTTTTTAGCTCACTCATTCAAATTATATTATACTTAAAAGTTATGCATAATTTTGGGCGCTTTGATTGTCAGGTAGGTGCCGTTATAGATGGCTTGTCTGAGCAACCAGAACGCACGGTCCATTCTGACTACTGACTACTGTTATTTGTTTTAGTCTGATCATGTATATTGTTAAAATGTGAACAGTGAAAATGTGATAATTTATTGTTTTAACATGTTGTTATAACGTGATCACTTATTGCACTTATTGTTAGAAGGATCAGATGTCCACTTGAATGAACATCTGACAAAAAGACTGCAGACATTTCCATAAAGGCATACAGACTCTGACATCTGGCGTTGATGCACCTGAAGGATAGTCTGGACAATCAGGACTGCAAAAAAATAAAATAAAATAAAAAATAAAAATAAATTAAAAAAAAATCATTGGTGCCCTCCATTCGGGATTTGTGCACAGTTAGGAAACATCACTGCAGAGCCAACACACTTCTCCCCACTTGGAGGCGCTACAGGACGCCGTACACCAAAACAAACAGACACAAGAACAGGTTCTTCCCACAGGCCATCACTGTGAATAACAGTTAAAACCAGACACAGTGTCGGGAAGACTCCATGTGCATTAACCTGTAAATCATAAATTATTTATCGACTGTTTACACACTGTTGTTGTTCTATAAATGTGTAAATCACATTTTTCAGCATCCTTCGCACTCTGCACCACTGCACCATCACATGTAGGATTTATATGTGTTGTTTAGGAGAACCTAGTCATTGAGTTTGTGTACAAGTATAGCATTCATTTCATTTTATTGTATTCTCATATCAGTGGCATTAACAAACGGTCGGTGCAAACTAGATTTGACTCCGCGTTGATTGTGCGCGCTGTCCTTTTGTTTCATTGCATCCAAACCAGCATTAAACACACGTGAGGTGCGGTTCGGACCCGGTGGCACCGTGTGCACAAAGGAAATCTCCATCTACCGGTAATGTGTTAATAGCCTGTGTCGGGACGGGGCTTTACGCTGCGACGCACCGTGCGGTCGATCGATAGGAAACTCGATTGTGCGCGCATCATCATCATCATCACCACCATCACCGCTCCTCTCTATCCACATAACAGCCTCCTCTCCTGACCACCACCTCCTTTTGCCTTCGTGATGACCTCCATGCAGTCCAGTTGACTGTTTTTTTGGGGGGGGAGATTTTTTTTTGCCAGCTGTGGCTGCGCTTCTCCTCTGCTGCTGTGGAGGGTAGAGGGATAATACCTGTGCTGCATCCGGATCACTGCGGACTGTTTTCGGTCACGGCGCGTTCATACGGCTACCATGGCGAAAACAGTCACATCATCCAGCGTTATCACAGGTAAGCTTGGTGCAACGTTTGTTCTAGGCTGCTACCATCACGCTGTCGGCCTCTTGTTGTTCTTTCTGTTTGAGATTTCAAGCTGACTCATGACTGACGCAACTGACATTTCCACTTGCTCCGTGCACTGACGACCCCACTTCATTGTTGCGTTTGTGCTGGTTGTTTTCCCTTGATGCAGATCTATAGACTCACCAGGGTTGCTGTGCACATGTGCTGTCATTGTGTGATTTACATTTTCTCATAGGGAATATCAGCATTACAGGCGTGATACGGGTCCAGTCACTTCAGTCAGATAAAGGGGTTCAAATGGGTGGAAGCGGGACTGGGTTGACTGGCCCATGGATCACACTGTATAAATGATGAGATTAAATGTGATGACTTTGTGGGTTGAAGGCTGGGTCGGTGTTTCCAGCATGATGAAGATGTATTGTACTCTATTTGCCCTCCACGCCCTGTAACAGGAAATCACCCTACAGGTCAATAGTGACTCTATATTGAAGAAAAAAGACTTGTCACTGTAGTTCACTGCTCCAAACCTCCAAGCAAGGTGACTACTGGAGACATTAGTTATGCGGGAACTTTGAGACCTATTTTTTAAAAGCTTTGACACATTATGTACTATTTTCAACCATAATGCATGCACAGTGGTGAGTGGTATTGCCCTGAAAACCGTAAAGTAAATACAGCCTAGGTCATTAGAGGTAGACTACACTTGTGGCCACTGAAAAAAATCAATAAAATGTTCTCATGGAAAGTGCTAAATGTCACAAGTTAAACATGTTACTTTACAAGTACAGCAACATGTTTATTTAGGTCCTTTAAGCATAAAAGTTTAGGTCAAGTCAACAAAGTGAAGTGCAGGCAGCTCTCCTGTCTGACACCAGCCATCACATCACGTTTACACAGTAAAAGCCCTGACTGAAAAGAGACTACTTCACTTGATCAAGTGGAGCGACTGTGTTGGCAGTTTAGTTTACAATACACACATCGATCAAGCTGAATTTGTGGAATTAAATTGGGTTTTTTTTAAGCACCCATCCACTTGAGATTTAGTTGTAGTTATTATAATCAACTCTCCATATTACAGGGTTATTTAATAATCATATATTCAATTGGTCTTTCACCAACTATAACTTATAACAAATTATACAAACACAATGATCAGGCATCACATTTTGAGTGTTTATCCAACACACAAGCACTGAGACTCTATAGTTTCTTGCCTGTGTACCAGCACAGTTTTCCACTCACACCTTTTGCAGCCATTGCGATTTGTAATATCGATGTGAGAATATGAGCT